>CM057456.1:1337362500-1342362500 GCA_016271365.2 Neoceratodus forsteri
AACATGGCATACATACACACTCATTTGCACCACAGATAGAAATCTATGATACTGAAATCACAACACTACTTCTGTGTGCAGAAGCACAATCCCTGAAGCCAAGGATACAAATCCATGATACCTAAATTACAAGAGTTCTTTTGCCTACAGAAGTGCATGCCACTATTGAGACAAAGCTTCAGTAGCCTCAGATACTCATACAGACTGTAAGACATACACACACTTGATAGGCCTGCATTTATGCAGCCACAAGTGTAAGATATACACATACACATCGACCTCTGGCTATAGAAGCACAAATACTACAAAATCCATGATACCATAACTGCAACACTGTTTCTGTCTACAGAAGTGCAGACCCCTGAGGGACCTTCGCCTCTTCAGCCACAGATGTAAGACATAAACATCAATTTCTATCTTGGACCTGCACCTCTTCAGCCACAGGTGTATGACGTAAATACCAATTTTCAGCTTCAGAAGGGCCTGCAATTATGCAGCTGAAAGTACTATTGCAATGTGGATGCAATGGTTTCAGTAGCAGATCTAGAAATTATTCTAGGTGGGCCAAGCAGTCCTTATCTGCCATCAAATTTGATGCTTCTATGGTATTCAAAGGAGTAGAAGTTTTTCAGTTATGAAGATGCATTTAGAAAACCATTCACTAATGGGTCATGCTACCTAGCAAGGTGCCTCATACAGTAAGCAAGAGTACAGTAGAGCCAGCCAAGATGCAACACAGTAACTTGTAGTAAATGACATGTCACCAAATGCTTTAGTAAAAATGGGCTTCATTTTCATTGAATTGCACTGTTCCCTACTGAAGCATTTTTCTGATACACTGCAGTATTACTTCTTTGCATCCTAGTTGGTGCTGCTGCCACAAATAATCATACATGCATTATGACATACACACAGGTGTGACTTCATCAGTACAGGAACCTGTAGGTCCTGTGCTTATGCAACTGAAGATATAAATACACAGGGCAGCACATCAGTGCTGCTGCATTTGTCTCATTTAGAAACAGTTGTATGTTGTTTGTCTTACCTGGCGATAGCTGTCTGTGGTTGCTTGTGTCATGTTGTCCTTTTGCTGCTTTTGTGGGAAGGGATAGTTCAGGCTGGAAACCCTAACACCTCATTTCCCTATTTTTGTTGTAGTAAGTGGCATGAAAACATAGAAACACAGAAATTGATGGCAGATAAGCACTGCTTGGCCCACTAGTCTACCCATTTTCCTACCTATGCCAATACTGCAGACCCTACTTAATCTCCAGCTATACCCTCCCTTTCCTACCACTAAGGTTCCCCTATGCTTATCCCACACATTTTTGAATGCCATTACCATTTATGACCTCACCACCTCTGCTGGGGGCTGTTCCATGCATCCAGCACCCTTTCCCCCATCATGTACTCTGCCCTTGGGTTTCTGTGCCCCAAATGACTGATTTTACACCTATTCACATTGAATCTTAGCTGCCACACTGTTGACCATTCTTTAAGCTTACTTAGATCCCTCTTCATTCCCCCCAGAATGTCAACCCAGTTGCAGATATTAGAGGCATCTGCAAAAAGGTATACCTTCCCTTCTAGACCCTCTGCAATGTCACTAATGAAGGCATTAAAGAGAATTGGGCCCAGTACTGATCCTTGTGGCTCCCCACTGGTCCCCTCCTCGGAGTGAACTCCGCTTACCACAACCCTCTGTCTCCTATCATACAACCAATTTCTAACCAGTTTACCACCTTGGGACCCACTCCCAGTCTACCCAGTTTGTTTACAGGTATCCTATGTGGAACAGTGTCAAACACCTTACTGAAATCTAGGTAGGCCACATCCACTCCCACCCCATCTATTTCCCTGGTCACCCAGTCAATGAAATCTATAAAACTTGTTTGACATGTCCTCCCCAAGTGAATCCATGCTGCCTTGGATCCTGTAATCTGCTGGATTCAATATATTCCACAGTCCTTTTCTTTAGTAGTGATTCCATTAATTTCCCTGCCACCGAGTTCAGGCTGACTGGCCTGTAGTTGCCAGCCTTCTCCTTGCTTCCACTTTTTTGAAGAGGGACTATATCAGCCCTCCTCCATTTCTACTGAAGGTCATACTAAGGTGAAAAAGGTGCAAGAGGCAGATGCCATGAAGCTCCAATCCCATTATGCTTCTTTGCAAACCCTGTATTTTCCCAAAAGCCATTTGCCTAGTTTATGCTTGAAGTAAATTTGCTTTTACTAAGTATTATGTCCAGGAGAAGAGAATTCCAAAGCTTAAATACTCTGTCAGAAAACCATGACATTATTTTACTAACAATGCATTTCCTACAATGCAATTGCAAAGGGTGATACCTGGTTTCTATTATATCTTGCTTATATTCAAATTCCATCTCAGTAAACAAATATTGGTTACATACTGTATTATAACCCACATCAGAAGTAAATCACCTCTTAATCTCTTTGTTTCAAGAGTCATAAGATTTGATTTTCCCAGTCTACAGTACTGCTATAATCTAGGGGCTGGGGGCTGGATTCACAAAGCTTTCTGAAGGTGCAAAACCTACCCTAAGTCCACAAAACTGCCGTAGCTTTGGAAAAAAAAGGGAGATTCCTCTGAGTGCTATTCACAAAAACCTCTACAGCTACTGAAAAAAAAATACCATGGACTGTGGAAAAAAGAGCAGCTGAGGAAGTGCCTGAGGAAAAAAAAGGTGTTAGAAAAGTAAGACACAACCCCTCAAAGGCAATTCTCAGCCAGGTTTTTTCCACAGTTGTGGAAAAATGTTACACACATTGGAGTGAGGTGTAACTCTCCCTCAGCAAACTTCAGTAGTGCCTCAACAATTGAAATCAATTATGGTGGAGGTGAGGCACAGGTAATAGCAACCCAGTGGGTATAGCAGTGGCTACTGTTACAGCAACAATAGCACACAGTGCCAAGAAATGGCAACAGGCAAACAACCACCAGACCTAGTGCAGCACATGATGGAGCCCCACAGGCAGCAGAGCCTGACCAGCCTGCAGTGACTGCTACCCCTGTAGGCAGCAGGAACACCCCAGGGAGGGACAATCAGCAGTGACAGTCGGCCACTGTGGTGCCATGGTAGTACTGGTACCTGTGGTGCTGTAGTGGTCCCAGTTCAGGGACTGGTTGCTGGTGTCTTTGTGGGTGCTTTTAGTTTCTTGCAATGGCAGCAATGTTAAAATCTGCTGGTCCAGCTAATTGTTCACTGTTGTTGTGCCTCCTAAGCCATTTTCCACAGCTGTTGATCCACAGTTGTGGATTTGCAGCACTTGTGCAATTTCCACGGCTGCTAAAGTACTACACCTGTGTCACTTTTTAGGGAAATCCACAGCTATGGTGGTTTTCTTTGTGACTACCATGCAACTGCATTTCTGTAGTGCTGCAGACCTTTTTCCCACAGCTGTGGGGGTTTTGGCTTTCTTTGAGAATCCTGCCCTGGATTCACAAAGCATTATGAAGGTGCAAAACTTTCCCTAAGCCCCCAAAACTGCCGTAGCTACAGAAAAAAAGGGGAGTTTGCTCTAAGTGCTATTCACAAAAACCTCCGCAGCTGTGGAAAAAACACTATAGGCTGTGGAAAAAAGTGCAGCTGAGGAAGTGCCTGTGAATAAAGGTGTTAGATAAGTAAGGCATAGCCCCTCAAAGGTGATTCTGAGCCAGGTTTTTTCTGTAGTTGTGGAAAAAATGTTACACACATTGAAGTGAGGTGTAACTCTCCCTCAGCAAACTTCAGCAGTGCCCCAACAATTAAAATAAATTATGGTGGAGGTGAGGCACAGGTAATAGCATCCCAGTGGGCATAGCTGTGGTTGCTGTTACAGCAACAACAGCACACAGTGCCATGTAATGGCAACAGGCAACAACTACCAGACCCAGTGTAGCCAATGACGGAGCCCCACAGACAGTAGAGCTTGACCATCCTGCAGTGACTGCTACCCCTGTTGGCAGCAGGAACACCCCAGGGAGGGACAACCAGCAGTGATAGTCAGCCACTGTGGTGTCATGGTAATACTGGTACCTGTGGTGCTGCAGTGGTCCCAGTTCAGGGACTGGCTGCTGGTGTCCTTGTGGGTGCTTTTCAATTCTTGCTATGGCAGCAATGTTAAAGTCTGCTGCACCAGCTAATTATTCACTCTTGCTGTGCCTCCTGAGCCATATTCCTCAGCTGCGGATCCACAGTTGTAGATTCCCAGCACTTGCACAATTTCCACAGCTGCTAAATTACCACACCTACAGCACTTTTTGTGGAAATCCGCAGCTGTGCTGGTTTTCTTTGTGAATACCGAGTAACTGCATTTCCACAGTGCTGCAGACCTTTTTTCCTGCAGCTGCGGGAGTTTTGGCATTCTTTGAGAATCCTGCCTCAGATCTTTAAAACCATCAATTATTTTAATAAATTTCCTTTTGTATGCTTTCCAGTTAGTTAACATGGTGCCTCCTATAAGAGGAACAACATTTGCAAGCAATAATCCATGTGAGGCTGGATACATGAGCTATATAGGGACATTAATACTTCTGGTTCTCTGGATTCAGTAATATTCTTTATTGTCCATATAATTCTATTTGATTCACTAATTATTTTATTAGTATGTAATATAAAACATAAGTCATTAGTACTATAAACTCCTAAGACTTTTTCAGTTTTAGCTTCTGTCAGTGTTTTCCACATAAGTAATATTTATAACTGTTATTATTACAGCACAAATGTATCACCTTGCACATTTCCAAGTTAAATCTTATACCCCACTTTTCAGCTCAATCAGTTATAGTGTCAGGGTCATCCTGAAGTCTGATACAATCATCAGTTGTCACACAAGTCCCACCTAATTTCGTATCATCAGTGTATTTTATAGACCAACAATTCAAACCCTGGGTAAGATCGGCTATAAATAAGTAAATGATAAAAGGACCTAAAACTGAACCCTGAGGTACCCCGCTAGTCAGCTTACCCTCACTAGAGGAACACCCATTGATCACCACACACTGTGATCTATTAGCCAGCCAATTAGAAATCAAGCTTGCTATCCTTTAACACCGTTGAGTATGAGCCTATTTATTCCAGCCTTATGTGGAACTAAATTGAAGGTCTTTCTAAAGTCTAAGAAAAACTGTCACATGGGGTCTTCTGATCCAACTGGTAGCTGATCTTTTCATAACAGCATAACAGATTTGTTACACAGGATCTTCCTTAGCAAAGCTGTGGTGTTCTGCATCAATGTTTTTCTACGGAGTAGAGGAGGCTATCCTTTATAATACCCTCAAGTATCTTACACAAGATAGAAGTTAGACTAATGAGTCTATTAATTTCAATATTTTGCCTGTCAGATTTTTAAATAAAAGAATAACATTAGTGATCCTCCAGTCATGAGGGACTTCACCTGTGTTTATATTATTTTCAAATAGTAATTTCAAGGGATATATTACATGATTTGTCATAAGTTCAATCATGCTACCAGTGACCATATCAGAACCTGGCAAACAATCCATTTTGATTTTATAAAGTGTTCTGTTAATCTCTTCTTCTGTTATATGTATGCACTCTGTGGTGCCAACATCAAGGTTTTCCATAGAAAGCAAGGCACATTTTATTTAAAAAACATACCCAATCCCAAAGGCTCTGGGCACCGTACATAAAACAGGACTATCAAATAAAGTCCATATCAATAAATAATGCAATATTAAACTAAAAATAATAATAAATAAAATCAATAAATAATTCAAAAAAGGGATAAGTAAAATCAAGTCAGACAGGGCAGGACAATATTTACAAAAAAAAATCTGGGAAGACCTGGGTAAATGGGAAGGCCTTGAGGCAGGCCTTGGAAACCTCAACTGAAGGGGGCTCCCAAAGAGATGGAGGACGTGAATTCCACAGGATGGGGCTGGCAGAATGTTCTTTACTGTATACTACATAAGTGAGCTATATAATGAAAATGAGAGAGCTCCATTTGTAAATATAAGCAATGCAGAAAGAAATGCACTGAGAGATTTGGAACAAAACAAATCACTAACATTAAAACCAGTGGACAAGGGTGGGGCTATAGTCATCATGAATAATAAAAAATATGTAAAAGAAGTACAATTGGGTGATGATAATACTTATAGAAAGCTCTCCTGTGACTCAACCCCTAAATTCAAAATAAGATTGGAGAAATTCTTGGACAGTGCTGTGGAAAATGGTGTGAAAAAGGAAAAGATTTTTTGATGGTAGAACACCCTATACTGACCACCTTTTATGTGCTACCTAAAATATATAAAACTTTGATACATCCACCAGGGACCAATTGTGGCCAGTACAGGGTGCTTGACAGAAAAACTGTCCCAATATATTGGTTTTCATCTTAGACCAATAGTTGGAAGGCTACCATCTTATATAAAGGATACAACTGACCTCTTGTATAAAATATGAGAGGTACAAATACAGGAAAATAATTATTTGGTAACAATGGATGTTGCCTCATTATATTTTAATGTACCCCATGCTGCTGGCCTTACGGTTATGATATATTATTTGGAGAACCATAGTGAAAATGACATTGAATTTGTGGATTTTCTGGTGGAGGGGCAGAAATTGCTTTGACTAATAATTACTTCATATTTACAGGTGATTACTATTAACAAATACATGGAACAGCTATGGGGACAGCTTTTGTCCCCAGTTATGTGAATTTATACATAGGCCAATGGGAAGAGCAATATTTTTATTTATTTTACTTATTTATTTCAATCTAGGATTATAATACCTTTGAGCCAATGCTCTTTTACAAAGGTTCCACATCAGCGTGAGCAACAGTCATCGTTTTCAGTTACAAACATATAGTCATTGTCTTACAGACATGTAATAACCAGTACAAACACTTGAGCTATGAGCAGGACAAGGGAAGCAGGGGCGTGGGGGGGAAGTGAGGGTAGGAGATTGAGGGGGGGAAGGAGGTGCAGGGGATAAGAGGGAGTATGGGAGATGGTTGGGGAGGGGGCAGGAGTGGAGATATGGGGGGAGGTGGTGAGGGCAGGAAACAGTGCAGCCAGGGGGCCTTGTCAAGGGAATATGACAGGTAAGGTGCTAGGGGTCCAAAGAGTGATTATAAGTGTTGGGTGCTGGGGCATGTGCAGCTGGAATGGTGGAAATGTTAAGATGGGCAATCTCAGGATACAAGCATTGAGAGCCGCAGCTTGGACTTGAAGAGGCTGAGTGTTGGAGTGGTTGCTATGTTGCTGCCAAGAGAGTTGAGCCAATTGGATGCCCAATAGACGAATGACCTTTGTCCTTGGGTTGTGCAGCATCGTGGGATATGTAGTAGATGGGAATTGGATCTCCTTGTAGTGACGTTCCTATGTCTAGGCTTAAGGAGGGCACAGACACCAGGTGGGGCAAGCCCCATTATAATTTTCTTGGCCGTGATGCAGGTTTGGTATTTTATGCGTTTGTCCAGTTGAAGCCATCCTGATTGGGAATAAAGGTCACATGTGTGGGTACAGTGATGTGAGCCAGTGATGAGATGACAGGCCTTATTCAGGGAGGTCATGATACGTTTGAGGAGCAGTGGTAGTTGCAGACCCATATATGATAAGACCATAGTCTATGATGCTGACGATGGAGCTTTGGACGGCCACTGACAGTGCTTCTGGGGTTAGTGTTTCCTGTGCCAGAATAATATGTGTAACCTCGCATTGACAGACTTTGCAACATTGATGATATGGACAGCGTATGAGAGGTGGGGATCAAGGGTGATGCTGAGGTACTTGAACGATTGTGTTTGCTCTAGGATGGCTCCTTGTTTGGTTGTAATGGAAAGGTGGAGTTGTTTGTTTTTGTTGTGGGGGCTGCAGAAGACCATAGACTTGTTTTTTTTTATGATTGAGAAGCAGTTTATGATTTTAGGAACCAGGATTCAATGGAGGAGAAGGCCCACTGAAGTTTATTTTGTAATTGGATTGGATCAGGGTCTGAGGTGAGGATCACAGCATCGTCAGCGTAGATAATTATTTGTTCTGGGCAGCTGTCTGGTAGTGAGTTTAAGAATAGGCTGAAGAGGAGGGGTCCCAGAATGGAGCCCTGGGGGACTCCTGAGCAGACCGGTCTAGGGTCCGAGAGTGTATCAGCGATTCTTACTGTTTGGGACCGTTCTTCAAGGTAGCTCTTAAACCAGCCAATAGAGTTGGTTGACAGCCCAGTGTTCTGAAGCTGGACAAGCAGGAGGCAGTGATTGATGGTGTCGAAGGCTTTAGTTAAGTCAATGTAGATTGAGCCTAGTAGTTCACCGGAGTCAAGTGTGTTGTGGATTGCGCCAGTGAATTCAAGTAGGGCTGTGGAGGTGCTGTGACCTTTGCAGAACCCATGTTGTTGCTTGCACAGGATGTTGTATGTATCCAGATATTCTGTGAGCTGGTCCGAGACGATGCATTCTAGTGCCTTGGAGAGTGGTAGGGGGTAGTAGGGAGATAGGTCTGTAGTTATCGTGGGCAGTTTTGTCACCACTTTTATCAATTGGGGGTGACAGTGGCAGATTTCCATCTGTCTGGGAACTGGCTAAGGCTGAGGGAGAGTTTGAAAATTCTGGTCAGAGGACTAAGCACTTCATCAAGTGTGAAAGACAGGATTTTGAGATTGAGGGAGTCATTACTGAATCTTGATTTACCAAGGGCTTTGGTAACATATTTGCATACTTGGTGAGCCTTGACTGCTTTGAAGTAGAAGCTTGGGGAGTGGGAGTAGTGTTCATTGTGGACAGAGGGGCTTCACCATCTTTGAAGTAGTCCCAGGGTAGGACAGCACTGAGGTCAGTAAAGGCTTTGTTAAAGGTATCCACAATGTTTTTTGGGTTGAGGGTTGTGGTTCCGTTGATGTTGAGTATTGATGGGGGGGGGTTGGGTGGATTCATATATATTTAATGCTGGAATAAATCTCTTCTTTGGTAAAATTCTGAAAAAGTTTTGTTTCATTGATGATTTTTTTTATTTGGCACGGTACCTTGGAAGATCTGACTGACTTTGAGGAATATTTGCATGGTTCAGTGCCAATTTGCTGTTTATGATAAACTCAGATCTTTACAAAATTCATTTTTTTTGCATATCATGGTCAAAAAACTGAAGATGGTAAAATTGTTTCAAATTTATATAGAGAATCTCTAGATAGGAATTCTGTCTTAGAAGCTTCAAGTATGCACCCTAGGCACACTATTTCTAATATTCCGAAGAATAAGTTTTTGAGGGTCAGGAGAAACTGCACAGAAAATGAAGTATTTGAAAGGAGGACAAGTGAGATGCTCGAGAGATTTAGACAAAGGGGTTATAAGGACACAGCTGTGCAAGTAGGTAAGCAGAAAAACAGGGAACAGAATAGAAGTGATCTTTTGAACCTGGATAGAAAAAAAAAGAATGAAGAGGGAATAATGAAGATGTGCAGAACAAGCTGAAATATACATAACAACATATTCATATAAGTCTGATAACATAAGAAAGATTATATATGCTCACTGGAGCATTAATGAAAATTAATTAAACAGACCCGGTAATTGGCCAGATGTATAAACACAACTCTCCTTTGATAGTATACAAAAGGAATAGAAACCTACAAAACAGACTCGTGCATTCTTTTCAGAACTATGGGGGACAAATGCAAATACATTATTTGGGGTTGGTCCACCTAAATCTGTACCATATGTGGGAGGTGCAAATTTTGTAAATTTATTAATAAAATGAAAACTTTTCAACATCCCACAAAGGAAGAAACTTATATGATAATGGATCTGGTTACTTGTGATATAGAGGCAGTTGTCTATATGGCAAACTGCATCAGTGGAAAATGATGTATTGGTAAAATAAGGTGCCATTTAAATTCTAGGATGTGAGAACATATAAGGGATGTAGCTAATGAAAATGAAAAAAAAATCTATTCACACTGCATATTAAGAATGCTTCTATTGCTGACCATCATAGGTGGACCTGTACTAAAATGGAAAAAGTGACACTGGGACCAGGTTGGGAGGGGGGCTAGATAATTGTTTGCTAAAAAGAGAGGCAATTTGGATTTGCACTTTAAATGCTTTAAAACCACCCGGGTTCAATGGGAGGATAGAGATCAAACCCCATTTAGTTGAGAACTTTTTTGTATTTGTAATTACAGCAACCTTGATGCCATGTACATCCTGAATGAATGAAGTAAGCCCCCCCTTCCCGAAAGAAAGAAAGCTGAAAAATTGGAAAAATAAGTCATAATCTGCAACATATGGAAGTGTGACAGCTATAAATAACAAGCATTTGCTTGCTGGCATTAGCATTGGAAGTGCAGGAGTTAGACAAATGCAGAATAGGAATGACAGTGAAGTATTGAACTGATGCCAGCCCCACCCCCACTCTGCAGAGATGGACAGGCTTTGGGGTGTGTCTTTGGGTTATCACCCATAATGTTCACATCATTTCACCTCACCTTACCCTGCAGAGACCAACAAGTGTCGAGGTGTGCCTTGAGGTGTTCAGGCTTTGCACTCAACCCACTCCATGAGGAAATATACTGAAATGGGTGCAGTATAGGAGAATGGGGTGAATTTTGGGGCCAAAGAGTCCAAGGCACACCTCGATGCCTGTCACTGGCTTCAGGGTAGGGGGTGTGGGAGGAATGGGGTGAGCATTACTGTTGACAGTCCCAAGTCATATCCCTGACATCTGTCAGTCCCTATAGGGTAGGGCATTATGGTCAGAAACCCTAATGCCCTGTGCATTTATCGGTATTTTCACTCCAAGTTTTCAGCACAGGCTTTTTGTGACCCCACTGCATGAATAGTGACACTATCAGTTTGTTGGCCGAAAGGTGATTTTGCACAGTGACTGTGCCATTTGGTGCCACAGGTGTGAAAATGCATTTCAGGCATGATGTGAAAAATGACATCTGTACTGTTCAGGAGGAGGAGTAAAAAATGGTAATGTTGAAAATCTGGAGTAAAAATATTAAAAAATTGTTGAAGTTATGAGCATGCATAGAACCTGCACAATGCACACCCATAATGCAATTCTTTTGAGGATTTTTTACACCACATTTTCAACATAGGCATTTTGGGACCTCCACTCATGAACAGTGGCACTGTGATTTTCTTAATCTGTCCCGAATTTTGATTTCACACTGCGACTGTGCCCATTGTGTGCCACAGGTGCAAAAACATGTTTTGGGCAGGATGTGAAAAATGATAGCTGTACTGGTCATAAGGCAGTGTGCCAAAATGACAATGTTGAAAATCTGGAGTAAAAATATAAAAAATTGGCAAAGTTAAGAACGTGCATAGAAACTGCACAACACACACTGGTAAAGCAGTCATTTTTTGGAATTTGTTCACCAAATTTGCAACATGGGCTTTCTGGGACCTCTCCATATGAACACTGTCACTGTGATTTTCTTAATCTGTCCCAAAACTTTGATTTTGCACAGCGATGTGGCACTGTGCACCACATGTCCGAAAGCACATTTCGGGCAGGATGTAAAAAATGACAGCTGTACTGTTCATAAGGAGGTGTGGAAAAATGGCAATGTTGAAAATCTGGAGTGAAGAATATTAAAAATTCTTGAAATTATGAGTGTGCATGGGAACTGAGCAATGCACACTCATAACACAGTCTTGTTTTGGAATTTTTTCACCAAATTTGCAACATAGGCTTTTTGGGAGCCCACTTCATGAGCAGTGACTCTGTCATTTCATTAATTAGGAGGCAGTATGGCGCAGTGGTTTAAGGCTCTGAGCTGCAAATCTGGAAATCTGGGTTTGAATCCCACAGCCCCCACTTGCATACCCTGAGCAAGTCACTTAACTTCCTTGTGCTCCCATGTTGCACCTGTAAACAAGCTTTCAGCTTAGTGTGTCTCACCTGGTTAAATAATTGAAAAAAAAATCAGTCCTGGAAGGTGATTCTGCACAGTGACCATGAAATCACCTTTTGGGACCGAATGATGACATGATCGTGACTGAGTTCATGAGGTGGGGTCCCAAGAACCCCATGTTTAAAATTTGGGGCCAAAAGTCACAAAAATGTCTGAGATATCCACCTAAGTTGAAACCTCCCCCCATTTATGCCATTATACAGCTTACTGGCATTTCTTCAGTTTGTGGACAGCTTTGAAGAGTGCAGACGTGTTCCTGCTTCACCAAAGATCATTACACCAGACTCCAGAGGTAAGTATGGGGTGAGGAGGGTGCAGAAAGCTGGGGTGCGCAGGGAGTGGGTGTGGGTTGGGGGAGAGGACCTGATGGCAAGGGACCATTTTCTATGTTTCAGATTATAAAACAAAAAATCAATGTGGACCATTTTCTTTTTTTATAGGTGTAAGAGTTTGGGGGGTCATGTTAGCCACACTGCGGGGGGCTCCCAGTGTGGCATATAATGGTGGTGGGGTGGGGGAAGGAAAATGCTGATGTGATGGGGGGGTTTAAACATGCTGACAGGGGGATTGGGCACCCTGTCAGCAAGCATTTCTCTGTTTGGGGGGATGATACCAACGGGGATTGGGTTCCCCTTTCAGCAGATTGGGTACAGGGCAATGAAGCTGATGGGGACTGAGCCCCCCATTGGCAAGTGTGTCTGTGTTTGGGGGCAATGATGCAGAGGGGGATTGGGCACCCTCCACGGCAGACAAAACACAGCAAAGGGGCACATATGCTGATGGGGATTGGGCTCCCCCCTTTGCAAATGAACTGGGGAAGGGGCATGACAACAGGGGATTGGGCACCCCCGATGTCGGCTTTTTGGGGACTGTTAAAGGTGGACGGCAACAGCCGCCACCATGTTTATTGAAATGTTACACTAGGCATGGCATGCCCTGCAAGGAGGGGGAGCTCCATCATTGCAGTGGCAAAATCGTTTCAAGTTGGTGGCACGCTTGCAGACTACTGTCATAGCCAGCATGCTCCTCTGTTGGTGACACACAGATGAGCCCCAAGAAACTGTGGTGGCACTGGCCACAACACTGCTGCACCTCCACAACCTGTCTCTCCAGCAAGCTGCCACAACATGTTTCTTGTGCAGGCGTGCAAGCAAACATTAAAAGGACTGAAGGAAATTCTCTCCAATGAAAAATGGACTGATAAAATAGTAGCTTCTGAAGGATGCTCTATCTATAGTAATCCTTTGTAATAGTGAGATGGGGGCTTAAATGTGCTTAATTTATCTGCACGTTTGCCTTTGTATACCTCTTTTAATGCTTGGATAGTAGTAATTGTGGAGAAATAATAGAATGATTTGATGTAGATGTCATATCCTCTGTAAACATGTGAGAATGCAAATGGAGGGGGGTTTAGATAGGAATTAATCAGCTGAATGTTATTCTGATAGTTTGATTCAAATGTGATATAATTAGTGGAATGCTATTTATTAGCTATTTTGATTAGAAGCTATAACTATGTATTTATGAGCCTTTTATAGAAAGGGTATAGACAATATAAGGGAAATGTAATGGATTAATTAAGAATAATTAGTGATTGTTGAGATGCCTAAATGTTTTTGGTGTATAAATAAATCCCACGTAAATGTACTTGCAGATCCCTGGGTAAATGGGAAGGCCTTGAGGTGGGCCTTGAAAACCTACATTGAAGGGGTCTCTCTAACAGATGGAGGAAGTGAATTCCACAGGACGGGGCTGTTGTTTACTGTATATACTACATAAGAGAGCTGTATAATAAAAAATGTGAGAGCTCCATTTGTAAATATAAGCAATGCAGAAAGAAATGCACTGAGAGATTTGGAACACAACAAATCACTAACATTTAAACCAGTGGACAAGGGTGGGGCTTCCTGAAGGGGTGCAAAAGGATTGTTGGACAGTCTGTAATACACCCTGGAGGAGAAATTGTACCTGTGTCTTATCTGTTTTTTTTTTTTCCCCCTCCTACCGTTCCACCCAGCCGCCACTCCTTCAGGCAGCCAAGTCCTCCTACTCCTGTACCACTACCCCTGATCTGCCATCCCTCTGCCAGCTGTCCTGCCTGTCCCAGCTTATCCCTTCACCGGGGGGAGGGCCACCACATGGGGACAACTGGGGAGGGGAGATCAAGGTGCTGGTAGCACCTCTTCACATCTTGGGTGAGCAACGAGGCAGACACGGGGGCTTCCTGACTTTGCAGCCAGAGGAAGAGGGCTGCCGTCATCTGGTGGCACAGGTGACCATTTCCTGTATTCTGGGTGGAAGGCATACTGCATTGCCCATGAAGCTTGCACATGTGGTGTGTGGTCACCCACGTCTCAAAGTGTAAGGGCCAAGTCTGGCCACTCAGGTCACCCAAGGATGATGCTTCCACAACCCACCCTCCCAGGAGGAGACAGTTCAAGGGACACTCTTGAACCCACCTTGCTGGCCTCCACTCCTGATGTCCCAGGCTCAGGCACAAACCCGGGTCACCAGCATGCCAGGCAATCCCCTATCACCTGGCACCATGGGGCTGGAATGTCTTATCTGTTTTTAATAACAAAAGTTGTTACTTTAAAAAAAAGCTACAACATCTTGTCATTTGGTATCTTTCGTTAAACATTGAGTGGGGTCTTTGCTTTGAATTTCAAATACTACAGAGCTGCTTATAAAATACATCAGCCATATTGGTTACCTCTGGAACCATTCTAGACTCCAGTGAGTGGTTAAACAGGGCTGTCAGTGGTGCTACTAGCACCTCTCTTAGACTCTTTTAATATATTTGAATGTATCCTCTCTGGCCCCACCACCTTGTCCACTTTCAGTTTTGCAAGTTCCTTCAGGACTCTCTCCTCCATAAATGGTCTGATGTCCACCTCCCTTCCATAGATGCTCCTGTCGCTTATCTGTGGTCCCTCACCAGTAGAGATGGGTGAAATGGCTCCAATTCGCTCCGCAAAGTGATTCATGGAGTGAAGGCGAATTCGTGGAGTGCTCCGCAGCACGAAGTGGAGTACTTTGCATTATAATGGGTAACGCAAAATCCATTGAAAACAATGACTTCACGTTACTCCGCCTTCCCAAACCACTACTTCACCAATTCTTAAAGCAATGTACATTGAAAACAATGTACTTCACCTCACTTTACCTTGTTTGTAAGCTCCAAAGGTGAATTTTGCAGTGATTCATGGGATTTCAGGTCACATTGGCTCTAGATTGTTCTGCACAGTCTCAGTTTGGGGTAGTGTGTGTAGGAAGCTGTAGGAGACAATCTGCTCTGAGAGCTCTCTGCGATTCAAACCTTCTAAAAGCTGTTAAAAAAACCTTTTTGAGTCTTTTTTTTTGCTGAAACTTTAGTTCATCTATTATAGGAAACCCTTCTGTGCTCATATCATTGAGCATTTAATGTTTGTGTGTGGATTTTGAATGTTAATGTACAACATTCAGTCTGTATACTGAAAGACAGTGGAAGTGTGCTTTGGGGAGGGATGTATCTGTGGTGTAGGTAGATTAACTTGGAGAAAAAGACAGTGCTTTCTGTTTTGGTGATATTTCTCTTGTATAACTGTGTCAGTGTACACACAGTAATATTTTCAATAATTCTTACCATTTTTTTGCTGACTGTTGTGGTGCAGCAGTGCATAATTTTAGTTTGTTTAAAATATGTGGTTATAGTACTGAAGTTTTCAATTTGCTATGCATTACTTAATGTGTGTGAGTATGTGTGTGATGCGTGTCATCAAATCAGTCACCTTTTATTGTACCAGATAGTAATTTCAGCAATGTGAAGCTTCTATCCACTGCAGCTGTATGATTTTTGTACTTCTTTGTGGTATCTTTACTGGTACTAGTACTAGTGACTGTTACTGCAGCAGTGCAGTACACTGCTCCCCTCCCCCCGTAGCCCGCCCCAACCGGCAAAGGTATTCTTTTCCAGATTTGAATTTCTGATGGTGAGCACTGGTTAGGTGTTGTGCCTTTGCATCTGCATCTCTTCAGTGTGCAGCGCAATCTTAATCTGTCTGTGCATTTGCATCTTTTTAAGGCCCAATCTCCATCTGCAACTTAAGTCTCAGTTGTTTCTTTGGCTTCCCTTCAGAGTACTGTACAGGTGTGGTGCATAATTCTGCATGAACATTGTGCTCATTAATATGTGTTTTTAAATCAGGATCATCATCATGAGTCACTCATGATACAAATCACGTTCTTCATCATCACGGTCACAAATGCAGTCACAAATCACTATTCACGATCATGTCACGAATCACAAAATTACTTTTTTACTAGTTACTTGGATGTATTGTAAGCATGTTTTGTAGTATCTCTCCAGGCTTCACCACCCTGCCATTGTACTCATTAATGAGCATTTTTAAGTCAGGGAGTTTGTGCTACAGCTCATTGGGGAGGTACAGCCATAGGCATTTGTGTTCCCAATACAGTTCCACATTGTTTATCTCACACTGTTGACACTGAATCATGTTCTTCATCATCATGGTCAAAAATGCAGTCACAAATCATGATTCACAATCATGTCATGAATCACAGCACTAATTTTTGGACTAGTTACTTGAATGTATTGTAAGCATGTTTTGTAGTATCTCTCCAGGCTTCACCACCCCACCATTGCACTCATTAATGAGCGTTTTTAAGTCAGGGAGTTTGTGCTACAGCTCATTGGAGAAGTACAGTTGTAGGCATTCGCGTTCCCAATACAGTTTCATATTGGTTTATCACACTGTCAACACCGAATCACATTCTTCATCATCACTGTCAGAAATGTAGTCACAAATCATGATTCATGATCACATCATGAGTCACAACATTCACTTTATTACTAGTTGCTTGGATGTGTTGTAAGCATGTTTTCTAGTATTTCTCCAGGCTTCATCACCCCGCCATTGTACTCATTAATGAGTGTTTTTAAGTCAGGGAGTTTTGTGCTACAGCCCATTGGGGAAGTATAACCATAGGCATTCGTGTTCCTTCCCATACAGCATATGAGTTACAGTACTGTAAGTAGTGGTAGGTGAAGTAGCCCCAATTTGTCCATGAAGCGATTCACTGAGTAACATGGAACCTGTGAAGAACTCCACAATGTGAAGCAGAGTACTTCCCTTCATAATGAGGAACGCAAAGTCCATTGAAACCAATGATGTTGCGTTATTCCGCCTTCCCCAAACCACTTCTCCACCAATTTTAAGGTGAAGTACATTGAAATCAATGTAATTCGCCTCACTTCACCCTGTAATTGAGCTTCAAATGAAATTTTGCAGTTATTCATGGGATTGCAGGTCACATGGGCTCTAGATTGTTCAGCACAGCCTCAGTTCTGGCCTAGGTAGTGTGTGTGCAGTGGTAGCTGAAGACAGTTTGCTCTAGGAGCTCTGCAATTCAAAACCTCTAAAAGCTGTTTAAAATGCCTTTTTGAGTAATATTTTATTGCTCAGACTTTAGTACATCGAGTGTAGGAAACCCTTCTGTGCTCATATCATCGAATGTTTATTGCTGTGTGAGGATTTTGAATGTTAATTTAGAACAGTCAGTCTGTGTACTGTGAAGTGTGCTTTGGGGGAGGGGCGTATTTGTGGTGTAGGTAGATTAACTGGGAAAAAAAGACAGTCTTTCTGTTTTGGTTATATTTTTCTTGTATAACTGTGTTAATGTACACACAGTAATATTTTCAGTAATTCTTGACATTTTTTTGCTGATTGTTGTGGTGCAGCAGTGTACAATTTGTCTGTTTAAAACATTTGTTTATATTACTAAAGGTTTTCAATTTGCTATGCATTTCTTGAGTGTGCGTGTGAGTGTGTGTGTGTGATGTGTGCCATTAAATCTGACACCTTTTATTGTGTTACAGAGTAATTGCAGCAGTGTGAACCTGCTATCCACTGCACCTGCATGAATTTTTTATACTGCTTTGTGGTATGTTTACTGGTAGTGGATTGTTACTGCCATGCACTAGTCCCCCAACTGGCAAAATGTATTCCTTTCCAGATTTGGATTTGTGACTTGTGAGCACTGGTTAGGTGTTGTTGTGCCTTTTCATATGCATCCCTTGAGTGCGTAGCACAATCTTAATCTGTGCATTTGCATGGCACTATTAATTCTGGGAGACTGCATTTCTTGTTACGCTCTCATTTCTCTTTGTCAGCACTGGGGAATTTTATGGACACAAGACAGTAGCATTTTGGAGATGCACATTAATTCTGGTGCCTCTGTATGTGACCTGACCATTGCACACATGACTGAGTACACCATTAATTCTGGGAAACTTTGCATTTCTTGATACACTCTCATTTCACTTCATCAGCACTGGGGAGTTTTCTGGATACAAGACAGTAGCACTTTGGGGATGCACATTCATTCTGGTGACTGTGTGGGTAAACTGCCAATATTATTGTCACTCTGCCTTACTTCGTGTTTAGGGTGGAATGACAATGGGAAGTAATAATAAAAAGGCAAAGTGAGCCTTTCCTATGGGGCACTCTGCATAGCGAAGTGCCAACACGAAGTGGCCACTTTGCGTTCACTTCACCGGCGGATTTTAAATTCGCTGCATCTCTACTCACCAGATAGTATAGACAGACAGACAGACAGAGACGGATGGATGGATGAATGGATGGATAGATATAGCAGATCAAAAGAAAATCATGAAAGAAGAATCTCACATCACAAAATAAGAAATTATTCTTTCATGAGCTTCTTTTGCTATGAAATCAGATCACTGTGGGGCCAGATTCTCAAAAGGATTTGGGACTAAGTCCCTAAGTCCCACAATCTCCACAGCTGCAGAGATTGGTATTCTCATCTGCCGCAGCTGCAGAAGATGTTACTGCTGATCCCACCGGCCATAACATTTTTTCACAGTTTAAGGAATTTCTTTGAAAACACCACCATAAGCTACTGAAAATCATGGAGTTGGCTGAAAACTGGCTCCCCTTTTGAGAATATCATAGCTGCAGGAGAAACTGTGGTTCCATAAGTGGCAACCCCCTTGCACAGAGTTTTTCTGACAGCTGCAGGATGTTAAAGACCTTTGAGAATCCAGCCCATCTTCTTTTGTGAGCTTCTTTTTATACAAAAGAAGATCTTGAAACAAGAACTTTCATCTTTTGTGAGATCCAACTCTTGTTTCATGAGATGAGATTTTTGTTTCATGAGACTCACAAAAGCAGAATTTCAGCTGATGAAAGGAGAATTTGGAACCCTCGTTAAGCCTTCCACCTAAAATTGTAGGGATGTCCCAAAACCATAATTTGGTGCTGTTTTTCAAGAAACAATCTCCATAATTGAGCTAAACAAGAACCTGTTTAGCTAGATTCATGTATTTGTTTTTCTCCAAGGCATCATTTTTATAGGTTTTCATTGTTTTAAAGAAAAAGAAGAATTATTTCCTTGAAAAGAAGAATTTCAGTTTACGAAACAAGATTCTTCTTCCATGAGGTGGAAATTTTTTTTCGCATCGGACCTATAAATAAAAAACCCTGCAGAGCATGCTAAGGACTGAAATTTCAAATTCTTCTACTGAAACTGGTGAACTGATTAATATTTTTTCAACAAACCAAAAAAAAGGGGTCTTTCTGGATAATCTTCCTCTCCCCTGAACATTTTCAGAATAAAACTGCAAACCATCTGGGCTGTAGGTGACAGGAAAAAAATGGCCAGAACCTCCATTTTTTCTACTTTTTGTACTTTTGGATCTCAGAATTCAAACATCCGATCATCATGAAACCTACCAAATCAAGAGACCTTGCTCTCCACAAACATGCATGCATACCTTCATGCAATTCCATTGAATGGGGCAATGGTATTAAGATGCAAAGTTGGGGGGTTAATATTAAACAACCTGCACAACCCCAACTGTAGGGGTGCTACCATGCCCCTATTATATAAAGCTGCGTATTATCAGCAAACCCTAACCTCCTCCTGGGACAACGGTAATCAATTCTGGAACAATATAAAGGAACTCAGTGGGAAATCACGCTCCCCTACCCCTGCTCAACTCATAGTAAATGGGTATTCCACTCAGACTCTACTGCTATCGCTGAAGCCCTCAACTCCTCCTTCTCGGACCTCTCCCATTTACTACCTCCGAACTTCTACAACCCCTCCCCCATCCTCCCCCAACACCTCGAACAACAACAATACAACACCCTTTAGACTAAGAGTCATATCCTGCTCTGAGGCAAAACGCTACCTCTCCAAAGCCCTGGCTAATGCTCGATATAGCAATGACTCCCTTGATCTTAAAAATAATTTGGCTGACCCTGGAAGTGACACTACCCCATCTCACAAAAATTCTCAACCTGTCACTATGCCTTAGTCAATTACCCTCAGCCTGGAAAAGAGCCATAATCACCCCTATTTTGAAGAGCGGTGATCCCACAGTCACAAGCAACTATAGACCGATATTGATAATTACCACCCCTCTCCAAAGCCCTTGAAAAGATAGTATTGGACCAGATTACTGACCCCCTAACTAAACACAACCTACTTTGCTGAGAACAGCATGGTTTCCGGAGAGGCCACAGTACTGTCACCGCCCTTACTGAACTCATCTAATTCATCCATGAGGCCCTAGACCAAGGCTCCATGGATGGGGCTATTTATGTGGATCTGACCAAGGCATTTGACACGGTCAGTCATGAGCTACTGCTCCGTGTCCTTCCTCAACTCAGTTTTGTTCCTGAGGTCACCACCTGGTTCAAAGATCCTCTCAGGCCGGTCACAACAAGTCAAGATCAACACAACCCTCTCCTCATGCAAACTAGTATGCTCTGGTGTCCCGCAGGGGTCCATACTTGGCCCCTTACTGTTCACCCTCTTTTTAAACTTTCTCCCCAAGTCTTGCAGTGGTCGCCTGCAACTCTATGTTGATGGTGCTGTAGTGTTCTGGAAACACCCTCAGCCTAGCTCTCTCCAACTAGCCCTGCAGGACTTCTTTAGGGAGCTAGAATCATGGTTGACTGAACACCGCCTTATTATCAATTACCAAAAAACAAAGTCCATGATCTTTGCGCACCAACAAAGCCCACACAGTCATATGCCCCTATTAGTAAAAAACTCTCATGGCTCCCCCCAGAACAGGGTTCATGTTTTAAATATCTCGTAATCACATTAGACACCTCCCTCTCCTACCATAGTCACATACAACTTCTCTCCTCCACTGTCAATGCTAGACTGGGGATCCTTTACAGGCTTAAACACTGCTTACCTCCCCAGGACATGCATCTTGCAGTCTCCTCCTCTGTCTTCTCTTTGGTGGACTATGGGACAGTCATTTATAGCTCTGCGGAACCGACCACCCTGCACTGCATCAACACTGCCCTGAACAAAGCTTGCCGCCTAGTCACAGGCAGTGACAGATTAACGCATACCTGTGAGCTTTATGCTCTGACTGGTTGGCTTGACTTCCAAGGAAGGCTAAAGTACCACTCCTGCATCCTTGCCAAAAAAATACAACTCCAGCTAGCTCCCACCGGCCTCCACCCCATTATCAGCACAGCCCCCTACAGGTGGACTAAAAGACTCACAGCCAACACTTCCTTCCTTGTCCACCACTGTAGAACATCACTTGGGCAAAGATCATTCCTCTACCACGCCCCTCTATGGCTCAATAGCCTACCGCCCCCTATCTCCAAGACCCATAGTCTCTCCCTATTTAAAACAGGTCTCAAAACACAACTCTTTGACTCGGCATTATGTGACTGTAGATAACCCTCCTTTCTTCTGGGGCCAACCCCCTTCTTGTCCCTTCACTCCCTCTCCCCTGCCCAGATATCTGACTTGGGGTCACTCTAGATCCTATGAAACTGAATCCTGCACTTCTCTGATAAGGGACATCTCGTATGCCACCAGCTACTGTCACCATCTAAATAAGATAAAGCTATGACTGCATAACCCTGTACTGTTACACTAATACTGTTTGCATATGTTTCTATTTTACTGTAAATGTATTTCCTCCATTCTTTGTAACTGACGTGGAGCCTTTGCAAAATAGTCTATGACTCAAAAGATTGTAATTCCGATTCTATTCAATAAACAATAAACAATATAGATTAATTGCAAAAAGCTGCATTAATGCACCTGTTAAGGTTCAACTTATCACCACAAAAGTAGGGAAATGTGGTGCCAGGGTCTCCAACTTTAACTCCCCATCCCCCAAGCAGTAAAAAGACAAGACCACACAAGCAACCACAGACAACTGTCATCAGATAAAAGAAGCAACATATGACTGTTTCAAGATTACACAAAAGACATCCATCATCATGACCCTGTGCTTCTCCAGCCACGGATACACAAGTACATTTCAACACATACACACCCACTTCTGGTTACAGATAGTAATCCACAATACTCAAATCACAACACTACATTTTCATGTAGGACCATTGTTTCTGTAGCAACAGATACAAATCCATGATACCCAAACTCCAAGAGCACTTCAGTCTGCAGAAGCATATGCCCAACAGCCACAGACACACTTGCACAGTTTAAGATATACAAACCCACTTCTAGCTATAGAATAACAGCAGCATGGAAGACCAGCACTTCTACAGTTAGAGATACACACTGTCCTGTCAGAAATGGAGAAACTGATAAACTCATTGTATCCTATTTTACCTCCAGGGACCATAATGTAAATGCTTTTTCTGTTTGTGTCATTCAGCAAGGATTCTGAGATGCTGACAACAGAAAAACAGTGAAACCAAGCTTATCTTCTGCCTAGGCTCTCAGTAGCCCTCTGGTTTAAATGATAGACTTAATATTCACTAATGCCCATCAGCCACCTTATGATTTACCACTGTAGTCTGCCCTTTGTACCATACCATCGCATCTTTGCTTTCATGCATGCATGGTACATTTGCATGTATGTGTATGCCTGCACACACTTTCATCCAGTGTGTGTGTGTGTGTGTGTGTGTGTGTGTTGGGGGACTCATATGGGCATTATAGCTGTCTGTGAATATCCATTTTTATTTTCTCCAGATGATCTTGTCTTCTTCCTCCACCTTTGTCACCTTTCAGCCTTCTTTCTGTGGCCTGTTAATTAATCCCTCACTTTAGAACCCCCTCGACTCATTCACTCCTACTATGCTTCTCCAGCCCCATCATCACATTTTTGTTTTCCAAATTCTATTCTTACCTTGCCTATTAGCACTGTTTCTCCTACTGCCTTCCCTATTTTCTTTCCTCATATACAGTATATGTGTGTATATATATATATACAGTGGTAGTTTTCTGAACGTTGTCTGTATAAATAATTATTGCCTAGTTAGCCCTGAGATAGGTAAACTTTCGAGTGTTCTACTCTCACCCATTGTTTGTTTAATATGATACATTAGAATGGTTATTGTTATGGAGACTGGATTTGTGATCACATTATGTCACACGAAGGTCTCTTGCAGCAAGGAGGGAATGATGGGGATGGCTCAAAGGCAACGTGAGGAAGTATTTTTTCACAGAGATGGTGGTGGATGCATGGAAAGCCTTCCTGAGGAGGTTATGGGGTCACAAACAGTGGGGAATTCAAGAATGCATGGGACAGACATAAGGCAATTCTGGTGGGGATTAGGAAGAAGTAGGCTGTTGGTTAACTAGGATCTGCAGCTTATCCAATAGGTAGGGAAATGAGCAAACTGGTTGGACCAAATGGTCCTCATCTGCTGTCAAAGTCTATGTTTCTGTATGTTTCTATGGAGAGTAGTACTTTCTAGTAGGAGTTTGGGTAATTTCTCTGTGAGAGGGTTTTGTGTGGATTTTTTGCAGGTTCTTCTGCTACATGTTAATTGGTTTGGTTAGCTTCCTAATGATGCGTTAATTGTGTTATCAGTATTGCCGTATTAATTGTTTGATTAGTGTAGGTACATAGCTGTAATTGTTTGATTAGTGCTGGCACATATTTTAATTGGCATGATTAGTCAAGGCAAAGCTCACCTATGGTCAGGTGGATGAAACACTGGCAGATGCTGGTGGGGTGGGTGATATGCATTTTATGCAATAAAAGCAAATTTTAACTACAAACCAAGCTATGGGTTTGTGTCATTGTGATGCACACTAGTGCCTGTTAGCCACTCGTTACTTGCCTAATCATACTTTTTTTTTCTAAGCGAACTCCCTTAGCCACCCTTTCTTCTCAGTACATATTTTAATTGATAGATTATTCACAGGTATATGGGGAACTAAATGATGGCCTTAATAGTTGTGCAGTTACATCACTATAGTTCAGGTTCAGTAGACTGTTTAATGTTAACCCCCAATTTTTGCACTTTGATAACTTTGCAACCATTCAACGGATTTGCATGGAATTTTGCATTCTCTGTCAGAAATGTAAGGTCACATGACATGCCAAGTTGTGTTCAACTTAGCTGTGTACTGTAGATTCCAAGATCCAGAGAATGCAGAATATGTAGAAATCATGGTTTTATTCCTGATATTTTTTGGCTCCTAGGGCCCAGATGGTTTGGAATTTAGGTCTGACATATTCAGGTTAGAAAAGGCCTGGTCCAGAGTAGTGCTTTTCACTGGTTTGGTGAAAACAAATAATAATGCATTCCAGGGTTATAAGGATTTGAAATGTTGGTTCTGAGCATGGTCAGTGATTCCATGTCAATACATTGATGGTGTTGATGTCGATACCCTCAACAGCAGCGGAAACAATGCTGACAGTCAGCATTGTTCCCTGACAAGAAAAAGTGTTTTTCTGCAGGGTGCTTTGCCCGCTGCACCCCCTCATGCAGGTGGCTGTGGCCCTTGCATCCCCCATCTCTAAATAACCAACTCCAAGTTGGAGTTGGTTCGGGGTGTGGGGTGCAACACCAGGAATCACTGCATTGGCAGACAGTGGACCACCACAGTGACCAGTCTCAACCTGGCTAGATTTGTTGCTGTGGTGGTGTTCACTGTTAAAAAGTAACTGTGGTGGGGTGATACAATAGGCACTTTAGAATGGATATTTGAAACGAAAAAAGAATTTGGCCATGCAAAAAGGATCATTTTCCATATGGGGTGGATTCCTTTTTCATGATGAAAAAAAATCCTTTTATGTATGGGCAGCATCTTGTTTCCATTAAAAAAAAAAATCAAAACTTACAAAACAAAAATCCTGCAGAAAGACCAAAACATGTATCTTGCTCATAAGGACCCCATTAGGTGGATTCTGTACTTAACTGCTGGAAAAAATGACCCCCAAATCTGTTTTTAAACATTTTTACATCCTTTATTGTGACTTGCTTCACCATGTTTTGTATGGCCATACAAAACAGGAATTCGGCAATATGGAAAAGGATCCCTTTTTAACGAAAAAGATTTTGGACTTAGTTCCCCCCTACCCCCTCCAATTCCTTTTTCATTTAAGGGATTCATTTTCATATGCTTTTTTCATTGATACAAAAAAGGATTCTTTCATATGGAAAAACATCCTGGACTTAGTTTTTTTTTCCCAGTTCTTTTTTTTTGTTTAAAGGGATCCTTTTTTGTAAACTTTTTCCATTCAAACAAAAAAGGATCCCTTCATACGGAAAAAGATTTTGGACTTTTTTTTACACATTTGAACTTCAACAATCCCTCAATAGTTGGACTTAAGGGACAATTTATATATCAAACCAAAGGTCTTAATGAGTAATGCAAGAATAAGGTATAATACCCACAACAATAGTTAGGGGCTATATAAGAAAACATAAACATTAAATAATACAATTTCCCATAGGAAAACATTGGAAGATTAAGAAGCCATAACTCCCAAATATTTGGATGTAAGGGACAATCTAAATGTAAAAACAAACTTCTTAATGAATACTGCAACAATAACACATAATCATCCACAAATATGTAGGGACATATTAAAAAGCACAAAAATTAAACATGCAAATTCTCACAGGATAACATTGGAACTTTCAGAAACCATAACTCCCACAATATTTGGACTTAAGGGACAATCTATATATCAATACAGAGGTCTAAACAAGTACTAAAGGAATAACACATACCCCCCATAATTTAGGGGCAATACAAAAAAAGCATACAAAATAAAAAATGCAATTTCCCAATGGATAACATTGCAAGCTAAACAAGCTTTGCAATGAAGGAAAGAAACTGCTGTTTTGGCACAAATGCAAGCACAGGGCCCAGCGGGCCTTCCACTTCCACAGCAACATACTGTACATGTATGCATCCATGGAGGGATGGTGCACTCCCATAGGCAAATGAGGATATTGGTTATGATTATACTATCTCAAGAAGTAAGGAAATTCATTGCAAAAAACTTTGTTACTGCATTACTTAGGGTTAAACCAACAAAAGTAGGGAAATGTGGCATTAGGGTTTCCATCCCTAACACCTCATCCCCACCCTTCTGGCAGCAGCAGGAGAAATCATTGTTGTTTGACCTCTCCTGCATCTTCACAAATCAGGTGTGGGGTGTGCCTCGGGGTTGTCAGCCTTAACGCTCACCCCATTCTAATGTACTGTATACATCTCAGCTTCTTCAATGATGGAATGGGGTGATTGTTAGGGTTGACAACCCCAAAGCACACCCCACAACTGATTTGTGAAGATGCAGGAGAAAGAAAACAGTAATGTTTTTTTTTCCTATGGCTGCCTGCAGGGTGGGTGTTGGAAACCCTAATGCCACATTTCTCTGCTTTGTCAGTTTAACCCTAACTAGTGCATTAATGACGTTGTTTTGCAATATCTATCTATCTATCTATCTATCTATCTATCTATCTATCTATCTATCTGTCTATCTATTTATCATATCTATCGCCAATATCTGTCTGTCTGTCTGTCTGTCTGTCTGTCTGTCTGTCTATCTATCTATCTATCTATCTATCTATCTATCTATCTATCTAGTACAATTCACATTAAACTGTTCCTCCAATGAGTTGCTTAAGCATTTCAGACTGAGTTGCATAACCCTAACACTCACCCCATTCTATAAGTAAGTAAGCTGAGATGGGTACAGTATATGAGAATGGGATGAGCATTAGGGTTGACAACCAAAAGGCATGCCTCACGCCTATTGCTGCCTGCAGGGTGGGGGTGGGGTGTTAGGGTTGGAAACCCAAATGCCACATTTCCATTCTTTTGTTGCTTTAACCCCAACTAGTGTATTAATAAAGTTTTCTGCAATGAATGTTCTTACATTTTGAGATAGTACTTTTTCTATAATTAGTTTTTATAAATGGGTGAGTGTTTTTCTATAATTAGTTTTTATAAACGCATGAGTTGCTATTTAAAAAAAACAACTTTTGACCATATTCATTGGGGGATGTGGGATTCAAACCCAGGTCTCCAGGATCATAACCCAGAGCCTTAGCCACTACAGCACATTGATTTCTTTCCTATAACTGTGTCAATGTTCTCTTATCATAAGTCAAGACAGATCCAAACTAAAACAGCCAATGATACTTTCCTGTTTCTCTGTATTGCCAAAAGTCTTTTTTGAAAGCTTTGCATATTTCTTAGCTGTTTAATTGTCTGAAACTTTTTCAATTCACATGAACATAAAATCAACACTCTAATGTCTATTTTAACAAGTTAAAAAACTGACTATTTTGCTTCTATAACCCTGGGGACTGATTCTGAAAAGATCCTTTGGAGCGATGCAAGTGGTGATGCTCCAGGGATGTGGCAATACCTGGGTGCACCAGGGACCCTGCGCAAGATTCTACAAAAAAGCAGGGTCCCAGCAGCACAATCCCTGGGATTGCCACAAGTGCAGAAGAGCACCCAACCATTAGCGCAGCCATGACTCATGCTGCAGGGATCTGGCTGCTCCCTTGCTGGCGCAACACAGGATGGGCCAGCATTGGTGGTGGTGGTGGTGAGGGGGTAACCCCTTGCCCTGAGTGGAGCAGGGGGCAGGAGGGGCATGGTCAGGCATAGGGACAGTTGGAGTGATAGTGAGGATGTACGGGATTGTGTTAACACTAGGCAGGGTACATATGCCTGTGTATAATATATACACACGCATATGCACCCCACCAGGTGTCAAAGCAATAGTGTAATTCCCCACTGTCACACCTACCCACCCTATGCCCCTCTGTGCCCTTCCTGCCCACTGACCTCACTTGTAGCCTTCCCACCACAGTGTCCCACACTGACACAAGGGGCTTAGACCACCTCCTGACAGGTCTAAGTAGAGCCCCCTGCTATGGCCACAGTAGGGCTTTCAGAATTCAGAAAACTAGAATGCTGTAGCCCCACCATGGCACATGCACTTTTATGACCTAGTGAACCCAGATGCAGGTTGCAAGGGTGGTGCAGTGCCCGTTTAGAACAAAGGCTTCCCATTCTGCTCCAGACTGTTTATTGAGATAGGGAATGCTGCAAACTATGATGCAAGGTGCAATTTGTTTCATTGCTGTTTGATGCAAGCACTTTGTGTTGGCCATAATCCTTTTGGAATCTGGCCCCTAATGTTTAACATATTGACTTGCAGCCCATGTTTCAAAACAATTCACATTTCCCAAAGAGGGATAGCTTATAGTTTTCGGCCAATTTTTCTTTTTTTTTTAATTCAAAGTTTATTGAGTTTTAACAATACTGAGAACAGATCCAAGAAAACAATGTACATTTATCATGGATTAGGCAATATATTGGAACTGTTTCCCTTATCCCCCCTCCACCTCCCATCCCCACTCCCTTCTTTAATCCCACCCCCTCCCTACCCAATGCAGATATTTAAAATCAGGTGAGTCTAGAAACTAAATAGCTACTGGTATGATAAAGTTAGAGAGAATACAGTGTATGCAAAGGGTCCCATATTTTCAATTACCTCTCCAGCCTATTATTGAGACTTGCTATCACTTTCTCTGTCCTGAGGTTTGCAAGGAGTTCATTAAGTTATTCAGAATAAGGAATGTCATCATTGTCCTTCCAATGACGTAGAACCACTTTTTTAATACCTAGCAAAGTGATACAGATGAGGGACTACTCAAAGCTCTACTTGCCTGACTTCCTGAGTGACTTCAGATCAATTGACTGGTCTGAGATCACCACCTTCTTGGACCCAAATCAAGCACTGGATGCATTCCTAGCCAAATACATCCCAGTGCAGAACAAGCATGCGCCCCTCACTAGAAGGAGGGTGTGAGGCACCGTCACCAAATGGCTTCATGGGGGTCTATTCTCTCTAACGAAACTCAGGGACAAATGCTGGGAGACCTATAAGGCCTCTCTCAGCATCAATGATCTCGCTGCCTACAGGTGCCTCAGAAACTCCTGCAAAAAAGCCATCAGGGCCACCAAAAACGAGTTCTGCCAAGCCGCACTACTCTCCTCTACCAACAACCCAAGGAGCTTTTGGCAGAACATGAAAAGTGCAGTCGGGGGCTCTGTGACAGGGCAAGCTACGGATTTGCTCATTGATGGGGTCAGCTGCAACAGCCCTCACACAATCGCTAACACCTTTAACAGTATGTTCTCTGAACAGGCCACCCCCCTACCTCCTGCTCCAACTGCCCCCAAGTCCTCAAACTCTCAACCACCTGTAAGGTACCCCCCCAATGCTGCTCAACCTGGACTTGCATCCAGACCCTCCTTCTTTCTACAGCAGGTATCTATCACCGAGACCCAGAGGCTGCTAGCTAGCCTCTCCCCCCATACCGGCCCAGGG
Organism: Neoceratodus forsteri; assembly: GCA_016271365.2. Taxonomy (NCBI): domain Eukaryota; kingdom Metazoa; phylum Chordata; order Ceratodontiformes; family Ceratodontidae; genus Neoceratodus; species Neoceratodus forsteri. Next base: position 1,337,392,026 of record CM057456.1, read on the forward strand.
CACGACAACCTTGAGCCAAAACTGCTCAGGCTAGGTGCCCCCCTCCAAGCCTGGCCAATAACGCATATCTTTAACACCTGTCTTGCCACCGGTGTCATCCCAGATATCTGGAAAATAGCCAAGATCACCCCTGTCCTCAAACAAGGAAACCCTAAAGATCCCCTGAACTATCGACTGATTGCTATTCTATCGGCCGCATCAAAACTTCTAGAGAAAGTTGTGGACTCTCAGTTAACCGAGTACCTACAGGAACACAATCTTCTCTCTCCAGTCCAACACAGGTTTAGGAAGGGGCACAGCATGGCTACCGCCCTCGCTGTAGTCACCTCACAGATCAGAACTGCAACCGACCAGGGCAACCTCACTGGTGCAATTTTCGTGGACTTATCCGAGGCCTTTGACAGGGTAGATCACTCCCTCCTCAGTGCCACTCTGCACTCCCTTGGACTCTCAAACCCCGCTGATGCCTGGTTCCACAATTACCTCTCTGATAGGAAGCAATACACCAGCTTCAACAGGACCCTCTCCAACCTCACCACTGTCCAATGCGGTGTCCCCCAAGGGTCCGTCCTCAGCCTGATGCTCTTCTCCCTTTTCATCAATGAATTACCATCTATCATCACCCATGGGCTTGCCACCCTGTACGATGATGACCTTGTCATTTTGGATAGTGCCCAAGACATCGGCACCATCAATTCCCAACTAAACTCTGACTTCAAGCAGATCCAATCCTGGCTGTATGGGCACAAGCTTGTCATCAACCTTAAAAAAACCCAGGCTATGTTCTTTGGATCCCTGAATAGAACAAAATCCTGCCCTGCCCCCCTTCTAATCCACGGGGCTGATGGCTTGCCCTTGCAGATAGCTGCTGCTGTCAAGTACCTTGGCATCACTCTGGACCCCCAGCTGGACCTTTCCCTTCATATCCGAAACATCTGCAAGGCTACGAATGTTAAACTCGGACTCACATACAGAGCCAAAAACTGCCTCACCCCGGCCACTCAGATGGCCCTAGCCAGGGGTGTTCCCCTTCCCTCTCCTCCCTCTGTTATGTGCTAGTGACCTTCGCCCATGTGCCAAAATCCAACCTCTTGAAATGGGATATGGCCTACAACAGCATCTGCCACTTTGCGCTCTCTGCCCTCCCGACACACCGCTGTGACCTTTATACTCGCCTTGAGTGGCTCCCCCCTGAGAAGCATCGCACCTTCGTAATAGGGAACTTCATTGAAAACATCATTAGAACAGCCACCCCCACTACCCTAGCCCTGCCCCTCAACCCCGACAACTCTTCCCACCACCTTAGGTCAAGGGCGGCACTAAATTGCTTGGTTCCCAGAACATGCACCCTTGTGGGTGATCGAGCATTCGCCAACTATGCCCCCAAACTATGGAACTTGTTCCCTGCCCTTACTCGGTCCACCCTCTCCCATCCAGGGTTTAAAATGTCCCTTTGGACATTCCTGAAGGGCTCCTTCACCTGTTCTTGCGCCCCGTAGCCCCTTGAACTATCCTCTCACAGGGGCTCTCTGCACACTCCAGGCCCACTGCACTTACTCTCCTGGTCACTGGTCTAAAAATTGGCTAAATGTAATGCTATTATTGTTAACACCTGCAATATCACTGTATGTAAATCTGACTCACTCACTGTATGTGTATGCTCTATCTCTTAACTCCCCTGGGCCGACTGTAACCTTCCCCGGGCAGGTGTCTTCTTACTGGTTGCCTTTTTACCTTTATTTCTCTATATGACATGTAATACTCTTTGCGTACAATACCAGTTTGTCACTGCACCTGTTATCCAAGCTTGTAACTTTGCCGGGTCGCACCTGAAAATAGGCACTTGGCTGTCTAGTGTGACTTACCCGGTCAACAAAAGCAAATAAATAAATAATAATAACAGAAATAGAAATAAGGGCCATATTATACCTTCTAGTAAACACTAAAACCTCAAAATAGTCACCCAGTAAACACATTTCTGGAGTAATCAAGGCATTCAAGCCCAGTAAGGGATCTACTTTTTTTGAATGTTGGTCCAGAGTGATGTTACTTTGGAACAGGTCCAAAAAAATATGGCACAGAAAGCCCTCTTCTTGTAGACAATGATTACAAGTAGGTGATGGGAGAAGACCAAATTTAAATAATTTATGTGGGGAATAATATAAATTATGCAATATATGAAATTGGGTAAGGCACAACCTATTCTGGGAAATGTACTTGTGGCAATTGTGCCAGAGGGTCATCCAGTCTAACTCTCGAGTGAGGAAAAGGAGAGTCCAATAGGCCAAGTGAGCAAAGCAGTCCAGATAGGCCCAGTTATACATAATCTTTTAGATTTTGTACGCTGCTTGTTGGGAACCGGCCAAGGGACCCAATTCATTTAAGAAGGACAGTTTACCCTGCTGAGAGGGAACTATTCCAAACACTTTCAAAATTAAGTGTCTTAATTGAAAAACATTGAAAACATAATCAGTGGGGATATTAAATGTGCTTAATATTTTGGTAGTGGAAAGCCAATAGTTCTCTTCTGTCACAAAGAGGGAGAGATGCTCATCAGGTAGGTGAGGCAACCGATGAGCATTACGTAGTTTGTTATCTACCCTTAAATTAGGGTTTCCCCATATGGGTTGTGCTAAGTCCTGAATGTGACTGTATTTGAGGAAAGTACACAGCTGTGTGTGAATTTTGACTGAAGTTGCTCTGGGAGTTGATTTTAAACTGGGGGGAAGTACACTAGCTTTGGTATGGAAAAGAGTGGCTGGAGTCAATCCATTGGCTTGGATAAGAGCTAATTCAATTTTGAGCCAGTGAGGTGAGGAAGGAGAGGAGAACACTTCATTGATGGAAGACAGCCATCAAAGATATTTGGTGGAGTGACTAGCCCAGTGATAAAAAGTTAAATGGGGGAGGCATAAATCCCCTTATGTTTGGGGGCAGCCAGCTTATGATAAGCAAGTCTAGGCTGTTTACTGGACCAAATAAATTTTGTGATGAGACCATGTACTTTACTGAACCAGGAAAAAGGTAGCCAAATATTGAGTAAATGGAGAGTATAAAAACGTTTAGGGAAGACATTCATCTTAATTAAGTTGACTCTACCCCAAAGGGAAATTGGAAGTTTGGACCATCTATCTAAGTCCAAACCAATGACTTTCACCAGGAAGTCCAAATTCAGTTTCTGGATAAGCACCAGATTTCTTGATATTTCAATTCCCAAATATCTTAAGAAGTCTTGTTTCCAAGAAAGTCCCAGATCGGTGATGGAGCTTTTAATTACCTTTTGATTGAGGGGAAATACCACAGTTTTATCTATATTTAACTTGTAGTTGGACAATTGGCTATATTTTTCAATGAGTAATAACATAGGAAGGATTGATGTAGTTGGATGGGATAGTTGCAAAAGGAGGTTGTCCGCATAAGCAGAGACCTTAATTTCTTGGTCCAAAATAGATATTCCTTGGATTCTCTCACAAGCCATTAATCGATGGATAATGGGTTCCAGGTATATATTAAAAAGCAGTGGGGATACAGGGTACCAGATAGTAATGGAAAAAGGTTGGAGACCGCTCCATTGGCAGTAACCTGTGCCGAGGGGGCATGATACAGTGCTTTTATCCAGAGTTGGAATTCTGAAGGGAAGTTATAAGTGTTGAGACCTCAAAACAGGAAATTCCAATCTACTCTATTGAAAGCCTTCTCAGTGTCCAGAGATATCAAGACTGCAGGGAAGTGGGCATCTCTGGACACTGAGAGGACATGCGACAAGGTTCGAAGATGGTCAACCGATGAGCGTCCCCATCATGAAGCCAACCTGGTCGGGTCCAATGAGATCAGGTAGGATAGAATTAATGTGGTCAGCTATTAATTTGGTTAAAATGTTTATATCCTGATTCAATAAGGATATGGGGTCGATAGCTAGAGCTAAATTCTAGATTCCTATCAGGTTTAAGTTGCAAAACAAGGCTTCAAACAAAGTAGGGTCCACAGTAGCATCTGATATAATATAATGAAATAGGGGCAATAGTAAGGGAATTAACAGTTTATGAAATTTATTATAAAGTTAGCGGAGAAACCATCAGGGCCCGTGGTTTTGTCAGAGGGAAGACTTTGAATTATCCTAGCTACTCCAGTAAAGGAGATCAGAGTTATGAGTGGTCTTTGTTGTGCTTCAGAGAGGGAGGATAAGTTGGATGTAGTCAGATAATGATCTAAAGCTTGATCTGAAGGTGGATCAGACATAGAGCTATATACATTTTTATAGTAGTTACTAAATTCAGATACTATGAATGAGGGGGATGTTTTCCATGCTCCATCTTCTTGAGAGCAGATGGATGCAATATATTTGGATGATTCTTGCTGTTTAATTCTGAATGCTAATAATCGCCCAGCTTTCTCACCTTGATCTGAGTAAGATGCCTTTGTCCTCAAAATGGCGAATTCTGCCTTTTCTCTCAGGATCTCTAAATAAGCATCTCCTAATTTAGTTAAGTTTGATGAGAGCATTGGAGGAACTGGGAGTCAAACTAGCTTCAATTGATCAGATTTGAGAGAGCAGGTTAGATCATTTTTGTTCCCTGTTCTTTTTTCTTTGAGAACACAAACTGATTAATATCCCTCTAATATAAGCCTTAAAAGCACACCATTCTAAATCTGATCTAGAACTGGAGTTGTTATTAGCTTCAATAAACTGTTCAATATGTCCAGTGAGAGCTGTGATCACTACAGGGTCCTTCAGCAGCTGGTTATTGATTTTCCGTTGTGTGGCTGTTTTGGGAAGAGGTGAAAGAGAGAGGTGACAAATTACTAGAGAATGATCAGAGGTAGGTCCAGGTTGAATGGAGGAGTCTAAGAACCCAGGTAGTAAAATCTGGGATATAAGTAAGTAATCAATGCGAAAGGCGGTGTAATGAACTGGAGTGGTAAAAGTGTAACCTCTTTCCATGGGGTTAAGTACCCACCACACATCACATAAGCCAATATGATCGATGAGCACACAGAACACTCGTTGAGCTGGTGAGAGCCCTCTATGGTGACCTCCAGAACGATCTAAGGTGGGATCATATACAAGGTTCATATCACCTCCAAGAATTATTGATATCGAGAGAAATGGGGTTAATACTCTAACCAGCTGTGTGAAAAAGCCTGGAGAATCCACATTGGGTCCATAAATGCTTCCTAACAAAATCTCTGTTGTGTATAAGGTTCCATGAATTAAAATAAATCTACCCTGTGGATCCCAGACCATTTGAATGAGTGAAAATGTGATTTTCCTAGTTATCAAAATCATGATGCCATAGCTTTGGGTTGTACCCCCTGTGGAAAATAAGTGACCCACTTGTTGTCTCCTGATTCGAATTGCTTTGTAATCCAACAGATGAGATTCCGGTATAAATGTAACATCTGTTGATAATAGTGCCAAATGCTTTAGGACCTTATAGTGTTTCAATTGCTGCCTGACCCCTTTGACATTCCAAGTAGCAACCTTAATATCATTAGCCATAAGCAATAACAAGCACGAGATTGGACTGGGAATTTGGATTTACCCTCAGGATTACCAGTATCTTTACCCACCATGAATCTGTGTTGTGCTCCCACCCACCCTTCCTACCCATGTACACCACCCTCTTCTACCAAACCTCAACCCCAAACAACAAAAAAAGGAACAGGGTTGTACATTAGAAACAACCCAACCCACCCAAATCCCCAAACTGATGTGAACTGCGTTCTGCAGATCCCATTACTACAGCTCCCTCCCTCCCTCCAGCTGTCTTTAGTTGTTCCCAGTTACCCCCTTTATTACAGGTGCAACGGGAGATAGAAAAAACAAAAAAAAAATACATATTTTAAATCAAAAAAATCCCTTGTTGCCTATACGGAGAGTACAATGTTACCTTTGTGAATCTTATAGAATTCTTAATAAAGAAAACCTAATCCAAATGATTTATATCAGCTATGTATGCACTCTAACAAGCTAAGTGAGACGTTGACTACTACTCAATTTAACAATAACTATCATTCTCTGCCATAAGCTAAATTATAAGTAACAGATGCGATCTATGGTAATGATCAGTTTCATTCTCACATGCATCTGAACAAAAATTTGAATTAAAGACAGTGTTTAAATGAAGGGTCACTCAGAACCATGAGACAAATAAGTAAATCATCTTAGAACACTATTTCTACCTAATGTAGCTAGCTGCATAAAGCTCCTTAAAAAGTAGAAGTCAAGCTCCCTCTAGCAGTCACTGTGAAGTACAGCTTCTGCTCAAGTGAAAAGGTAGAAACATAAGAAGGTAAATAACCACAAATGGGTCCAAATAGTAAATAAGTCAATCGCAAAATTCATGCTTCTCAATGGATAGTCATATAATTATGCCCAATAGAAACTGAAAAGATCTGGAGAAATAATAAGTCAGGAGCAGTTACAGTTCCACCGGGTAAAGTTAAACAAAGAGCATGCTTGAACAATGGGAATGCATAATCCAAAGGTTTCACAGTATCGGGCTATCTTTACACTGTGCTTACACCAATTCTGGCATATTCATAACCGCATGAAATGCCCTTCTATGCTTTATTAGAGATTCTGACCAACCTATACCAGGTAGATGCAAGTGTCACAGAAAAGAACAGATAGTGTAGCCTTGAGCCCTGTACGGCAGCATCTGGATCTTTATAACTTTGCCACATACCCGCAAGTAAGACCTGGAGCCTCGCAGAATAATTCATGTGAAATCAGACCCCTACAGCTATGAACTTAGACATGATTGGATGGAATGCCATCCTACGTTGCCGAATAGTGAAAGGCAGATCTTGTGCAACTTGAACCCTGGTTTCTTCTCGTCAGACCTCTTGTATCTCTTGTACTTTGGATAAAAAGTGTTGAAGCGCTAGATAGTTTAAGAATCAGAAAATTAGTTGTCTCGGAGGAGATCCAACCGGGGGGGGGGGCGGTCTAAGTGCCCTATGTGCCTGCTCAATCACATATTTAGGGCTGAATGGAGAGGGCCCTGCTACTTTATTGATAAATTTCTGGATGAAAAGGATGGTATCTTGCCCTTCTTCTGTCTCTGGTAGCCCAATGAGGACCTCATTGTTCCTGCGGCTATGGCCCTCAAGATCTTTTATTTTTAGTTCCAGTTTTGAGATCTTTTGCCTAGTTGCCACTAATTTGGTGTCAATCTTGTCTCAGCATTTTTACAGGGAGCTGATCCGGGCCTCCAAATCGGAGGTTTGGCGAGAAATGTCCTCTAGAGCTTGGGAGATGGAAGTTGTCTCTGAAGTAAGTGAACAAAGCTCCTCCTTAAATGGTCTGAATTCGGGCAAGAAACCAGCCAAGTTGAGTGGTTCTAATTCTGATTAAATGCTGGAGATCCTGTCTATATCAGCAGTGCTGGAGGCCCTAGGCTTTTTTGGGTCTTTTTCAGAAGTTGCCGGTGGAGTATGTTTCGGGAACGCTCTCCGCATTTCTGTCTCCATATGAGAAATCTCACTAGCAGGCAGCTGAGAAACACTTCAGAAGTCTTCTGAGCAGATTGAAAAGCTGTTACTCACTTATGAACTCAGAAAATATGACGAAAAAGTGATCGGGTGGCTGGAGCGAGAAAACAGAGCTAGCACCAGGCTGCCGGCATCACGTGGTCTCCTCGGCCAAGTTTTCTAATTCCCTTAATTTTAAAAAGCAGGTATACAAATAAGCTCATGATTATTCATGCACTACAGTTACAGTGACATTTTGAAAATGTGGGGCACATAAGTAACTGTTCTTGCAATGTGAACTGGTGAAAAAATAATTTGTTGTAAACAATGATTTTGAAAACACCAAGCTTCCAAAAGAGAGACAGTTTGTAGTTTTCTCCTGATTTTTCTAATTTCCTCTGTTTTCAAAAATAGGTATGCAAATAAGTTCATGATTATTCATGAGCTATAAGGTGACTCTTGATGTCCAAGCCACACCCCTTTATACAGCTATTTTTGAAGTGGTTACTGAGCATGATCAGAACCCAACATTTTAAAATTTAATAACTTTGAAATGGATTAATATGTTTTCAGCAAACAAGTGAAAGACATCTCTGTGGGCGAAGCCCTTTCTACCCTGAACATTTCAGACTAAAACACCAAACTGTCTGGGTGCAAGACAAAAAAAACAGCAAAATACTGATTTTTTTAATGTTTTTTTGCTATCCTCATCTTGTAATCCACACATCAGACCTGATCAAAACTTGGCACATACAGAGATGTACCCCTTGGGACTGCACCTGCAAAATGTACACATCTGTTGAACAGTTGTAAAGATATTAAAGTAAAGGTGTGACATTTGCTGATAGTTTTGGGCTTCCCTCTGTGTTAAAATTGTAAATTTTATTTCACTCTTATAAGGGAGGGAATGGATCATAATGCTAAATGAACTGCCACCCAGGTGATCCCTTCCAACTTCCTGGTTCACCTGCACTGCCCCAGTGCTCCCATGTATTGTGATGTTTAACCAGGGAGAGCCCAGGGATGTGCCCCATACATGTCTCTGGGTTTCATTTTTACAGAGCTTTAAGCAACCTTTTGAGAAAAATGAAGGCCACTGCTCAGCTAAAAAGGGCTCTCCAGGGTTAAACATCACAATATGTGGGAGCATTGAGGCAGAGCAGGTGGAATGGGAAGTTGGAAGGGATCAGCTTGCTGGCTGTTTGGCTAGCATTACAATGCCTTCCCTCCCTTATAAGAGTGAAATAAAATAAAATTTTAACACAGAGGGGCTATCACAGCTACCAAATCTCACAACTTTACTTTAAAGTACAACATTTAATGCACACTACTGCCATCTGTAGGCAGTCACTGAATTACAATCTAAATTCCATTATAAATTATATACTTACCCTGGCTAGAACTGATCCCTCCTGCCAGACAACATGAGCTGTAACAACCCTTCCACTATTGCCAATGCCTTCAACTCCCTATTTTTGGATCTATCCTCCTATCAATCTTATATGTCACACTTCATCTTTCCTCCCCTCCCCACGCCTCCTTCAGATGCTCCACTTTTGCACCTTCACCCAGTTACATGACCTGATGTTCTCTGTCTCCAAAATACAGTCTCTCCTCATGGTAGTGCCCACCCTGATGGGATAAAACCCAAAATACTTAAACTGGCTGCCCCCCTCCTTGCCACCCTGGTTATGCATCTATTTAACTTATCTCTTCAATCCTGCACAGTGCCTACCATTTAGAAGACCGCTAGGATTGTTCTGGTTTTTTAAAAAGGTAGTCCAACTCTATCAAAAACTACTGCCCCATAACTATCCCGCCATGCCTTAGTAAATTCCTTGAAAAACTAGTGCACTCTGAAGTCTCTGATGTCCTGCTGAACTCTAATCTCTTATCCCCTGCCCAGCATGGATGTTGTATCACTGAAAGTACATCTGCTACCCTAACTCTATTTTCCAATGATGCCAAACCCAATATGAATTGAGATCTACTTACAGGACTGATCTTCATTGATTTAACTAAAGATTTTGATTCAGTTAACCACTCCCTCCTACTAAATAAACTGGAGTCCCTTGGGGTCTCAAGCTTTGCCCTTTCTTGGGTCTCCAGCTACCTTAGCGACCGCTGTCAGTTTGTATCCTTCAACAAGGCCATCTCCTCTCATGTCCCCATAAAACTAGGCATTCCTCAAGGCTCCATGTTGGGTCTGCTACTCTTTTCAGTCTTTGTCAATGATATTCTAAACGTTCCATACCATTGCAAGAGCCTGCTGTACACTGATGACCTTGTACTTTATATTTGGTCCAACTCCCTGAATGAAATCGACTCTAAGCTCGGCTCTGACCTGCATGCAATCCAGATCTGGATCACCCACAACTGTCTTGTTCTTAATACCTCCAAGACCCAGACCAGGCTTTTTGGGTTCCCCATAAGACACGTACCTTAGCCTCCAAGCTCCCATTCAATGCCTGGATGTGTCCCTTATCTCTTTGACCATCTCCTTTAGGTATCTTGGGGTCAGTCTGGACCCCGTCCCTGACTTCTTCCTGCACATCAATGACATTTGTAGATCTGTCAATTCCAAACTGGGCCTTGCCTACCATATCTGTCATGCCCTTACCCCAGCTGCATACATTGCTACAGTTTTGGGAGTTCTACTTACTACACTTTGTTATGCACTCCCATCTTTTCTCAAAGCCAATGTCAGCTGCCTGCACAAATGGGACATTGCCAACAACAATGTATGTAGGATTGCTTCTTCCTCCTCTTGGCTCATGCACCATTGCCTACTTTATTCCTCCTCCTCCTTAAACTAGTTTTCCCCCCTCCTCCAGGCATTCCTATTTTCTTAGCTGCTTCACTGACAACATTGTTAGATCCTCCTAACCTGCCTTGATGGCCTCCTTATTTTCTCCTGTAGACCGTGCATACTGTCTGTGGTCTTCTACATAGGACCTGATGACTGTTCCCAAATGCTCCAGTAAGATGGGTGGTCAGGCATTCACCCACTATGCTCTGAATCTCTAGAATTCCCTACCTGCTCACCTCTGTGTCTCCAACTCCCATGTTATCTTCAAAAAATATCTCTTCCACCACCTCTGAACCTCTGAAACATGCTCATGCTTCAGATCTCATTGACTCCTACTACTAGTAATGTTTTTCCTCCTGCCCACTATATTTCTGGGTTGTTACCTGTACTCTTCTCTTATTTGTACCTACTCCTAGTCTGTTAGTCATGGCACTTCTGAGATTGTCTTAAATGCGTTGTATTCACAACCACCACAAGTCTGTAATCCTAGGCTATTCCTTTATTGACCTGCTGCTTGCATTCTTGACCAATGTTAATTTTCTGTACTGTTAATTTGATTGTTCACCTGTTATGTACTCTCCCAGGTAGTACCTGAAAATAGGCAGGCTCTTTCCTAATGCACTTACCTGATAAAAAAAAGTTCAATAAAAATACATAAATAAATAAATAACTATGTAGGGTAGTTGCTAAGTTACATATTAGTTCTGCTATAAATTCTACATTTACCCAGCTAAAACCGATCCCTCCTGCCATCTGGTAGGCAGTTACCAGGTTAGAACTGATCCCTCCTGCCATCTGTAGGGCTGTCACTGAATTACACATGAGTTCCATTTAAGCAATAATGCATGACAGTGGGTGTGTTGTTGTGAGATTTACACACGTCTAATAATAACTGTGGAACAGATTAATATTTTCACTAAACCAGCGAAAAGCACATAACTGGGCCAAGCCTTTCTACCCTGAAAATTTCAGATCAAAATTCCAAACCATCTGGGCACAAGTCAATAACAAACTAAAACAGGAAAAGAACTGTGATTTTTTTTGTGGTTTTTTTCACTCTGCACATCTCAGAATCCAAACATGTGACCGGAATAAAACTTGGCACATCATGAGATCTAACCCATGAGATCATGCATGCAAACATTTGTGCAAATCCATTGAATGGTTACAAAGACATTAAAGTGCAAAATGTAATGCTCACTATTGCCATCTATAGGACAGTCGATGAATAACATGTGAATTTCATTATAAATTATGCACTAAACCTGGCTAGACCTGATCCCTCCTGCCATCTGTAGGGCAGTCACTGAATTACGCATGAGTTCCATTATAAACCATACACTTACCCAGCTAGAACTGATTCCTCCTGCAATCTATAGGACAGTCACTGAATTACACATGAGTTCCATTTAAACAATAATGAATGACAGCGGGTGTGTTGTTGTGAGATTTACACATGCTTAATAACTTTAGACGGGATTAATATTTTTCACCAAACCAGCAAAAGGCACATCTGTGGGCCAAGTCCTTTCCACCCTGAAAATTTCAGACAAAAATTCCAAACCATCTGAGCGCAAGGTGATGACAAAAAAAACAGCAAAAAATAATTATGTTTCTTTGCTATCGGCATTTCAGAATCCATTCATCCGACCAGAGCAAAGCTTCCCCATGAGACCACATATACAAGTTTCATGCAAATCTATCAAATGGTTGCAAAGATATTAAAATGAAAAATGTTGCACTCACTACTTCCGTTTGTAGGGCAGTCACTGAATTACACAAGTTCCATTATAAATTATACACTTACCCTGGCTATAACTGATCCCCCCCTCCCATCTGTAGAACAGTTGCTAAATTACAGATGAGTTCCATTATACATTTTGGGCCAGATATTAAAAAGATCTGAGCCATGCACAATAGGGTTGCGCCTGCACAAGTCTGAAATTGCGCCATTCTGCGATATTCAGCAGGAGGCAGTTGCGCCCCCCAAATCATGCTGAGCAACAGCGCAATGCTAATGAAGGCATGCTCAACCGTAGGAGGAGGAACCATGCATAAACTGCACAGGCCGATATTCAGCCGGGCCATGCAGAGTTATGCAGGCGCAACCCCCTACCTGTGCCTGCACAACTTTAAGCCAAAAAAAAAAGGATCAAGTCGAGGGCCACCCACAGGTGAGCTGCCGCTTTGCAGGGTGCAACACAGCAGCTGCCACCAGTAGGTGGCCCTCCACTTGTTCCCGGTGCCCCCCTTGCAGCCTGATCACAGGCATAATAGTAACCCCCCCATAGCCCGATCGTGGGCAGCAGAGCATTCCCCACAGCAGCCCAATCGGTAGGCATACAGAATTCAACCCCCGACTAGCCTGATCGGCGGGCAAAGGACTTCTTCCCCCACCCCATGACTAGCCTGATCGTGGGCATAAAGGACTTCTTCCCCCACCCCGACTAGCCCAATCGCGGGCATAACGTCAAACCCCAAAGACCAAAATCCCTGGTGGGCCAGTGGACATGAAGCCAATCGCGGGCATAAGGTCAAACCCACCCTCCCAAAGTCCAATATCCCTGGTGATCTCGTGGCCCCACCCCACCCGCCACGGATCCCCACCACCCGCTCCCCAGTCAGCGGTGGGCGGCAGCACCCCACCACCTGCCGCCACTGCCTGCCGACTGACAGCTCGGTGGGGCTGCACGCCCATTGGTTCAGAGCAAGAGCCAATGGTGCAGCCCATACCGTACAAAGGCAGTCCAGATATGTAGATGATATCTCATTCACATATCTGAACACCTTGCAATATGGGCTTCTGCGCCCAGCTCTTGCTCTGAACCAATGGGCGGTACATCCCCGAGCTGTCAGTCGGCAAGCAGCGGCAGGTAGGTGGGGTGCGCACCCGCCGGCCGGCTGATGGGGAGTGGGGTGGTGAGGCTCCGTGGATGAGTGGGGTAGGGTGGGGGCCACTAGATCACCAGGGATGATTTGGACTTTGGGGGTGGGTTTGACTTTATGTCCGCGATCAGGCTCGCGATCACTGGACCACCAGGGATATTGGTCTTTGTGAGATTGGCGTTATGCCCGCGATCGGCTAGTCAAGGGGTGGTGGAGAAGTCCTTTATGCCCATGATCGGCTGCTGCGGGGGTTGAATTCCTTTATGCCTGCAATCGGGCTAGTCAGGGGTGTTTACTTCCTTTATGCCCACGATCGGGCTGCTCCGGGGGGGGGTTGAATTCCTTTATGCCCGCGATCGGGCTAGTCAGGGTAGAATTACTTTATGCCCGTGATCGGGCTAGTCGGGGGGGAGAATTACTTTATACCCGCGATCGGGCTGCAGGGGGCGTCGGTCCCCGATGGCTGCTGCCTGGCAGGACGCAAGGCGCAAGTCGTTGGGGATCGGCGCACCTGCATGCTAATGGCATGCAAATGGGGCTGTAATTACATGCAAATGGCTCCCCGTGCACCTTGCATGAATTATGGCCCCATTTGCATGTCACCTTTTGAATATCGCAGGTTTGCGCATGACACAATGGAACTTTCACCACCGCATCTGAATGCACCACTCTGACCACTTGCGGTGGCGCAAGTTCCACTGCGCCATGCACAGTGGCTGTGGCCAGGGGGTGATATTCAAAGAAGTTGCTCAATAGCGCAACTCCATTGAATATCGCCCTGGCCACACCCCTGCGCAACTTTTTTGAGCAGCGCAAGGGCTTGTGCCACAGAATGGTGCAGTTTGAATATCTGGCCCTTTGCATTTATCCTTCTAGAACTGATTCCTCCTGCTATCTGTAGGGCTGTCACTGAATTACACATGCATTCCATTTAAGCAATAATGCACAACAGGGGGTGTGTTGTTACACACACCTAATACTAACTTTGGAACAGATTAATATTTTTCACTAAACCAGTGAAAGTCACCTCTGTGGGCTGAGCCCTTTCTAACCTGAAAATTTCAGACCAAAATTCCAAACCATCTGTGTGCAAGGCAATGATAAAAAAAAAACAGTGATTTTGTACTGTATGTTTTTTTTTTTTTTTGCTACCCACATCTGGAATCTGCATGTCCAACCAGAACAAAACTTGACACATTGAGACATCTACACAATGAGACTGCATAAGCAATATTTTTTGCAAATCCGTTTAATGGCTGCAAAGATATCCTGGCTAGAGCTGATCCTTCCTGCTATCTGTAGGGCAGTTGCTAAATTACACATGAGTGCCATTATAAATTATAAAGTGTAGAAAAATTGTTAAAGCTGAAAAATTCAAAAACAAAAATTATAAAACTGCTTTCAAAAACATAATTTATTATTGCAACTGCATTTGGACATAAAGTAGTCCTTTATTAAATCAGCTAACTCTTATTTTGGTAATGGTTACAGCAGTATAACATCTAATAGGCTGATTTACAAACAGCAATGAAGAATGTTTTTTCATCATTTTTGCTCCTCCGTTGCAGAGCGGGCCACAATGACTGCTGGCACCTGAGCAACCAGACCAGGTCTGGCATACGCTGCATGCATGTGACTCACACAGGCCTGATGAAATTAATGGGACTCCCCCTCTGGGGGACCATGACCAGGAACCTGGTGGCCATGCCTCTCATGTCCAGAGGCTTGGGGCTTGGCCATGAGCCACCACGGTCGCTCCGCAATTTTCCACCGTTACTACCCAAGGGAGTAGGACGTGCAATGACATCTGATGCACCTATGTGCAGACATCTACCACGCTCTCTCCCCCTTAGAATGCATGTCACTGACAGTGCACCCAGCCTCTGCTAGGCACCACTGAAGCATGCCACATACCCATTACCCACCCCAGAGGAAGGAGAGCAGTCATGGGATGCTCAATCCTTCCTCTCCTCTGCCAGACCCTGGCACACCGAGTCCATTCCCAAACCCAGGTCACTGGCATGGTGCGATGTGTGGCATCCAGTACCTAAACCCTGAGTACCACTGGGCCAGTAAGCAATGAAGAATTTGTAATTGATTATAATGATTAATTACATTTTTCTTACTCAGAGGTGCAGTCTCCTATTTTGGTAGTGGCGACTGCAGTATAACACCTAATATGTAGATGTGCATGTGCATAATGATGCATTGTGGGTATGAATTTGTCTTCTATTTTCCTTACTGGGAGGCACTAGCTCTATTTTTGTACTGGTTACAATATAAGATCTCAGATCTTTATTTTCAAAATGAGGCATTGTCATATAGGCCCAGATACTCAGACTGTGCCAGGCAGTGGTGCAAGCCTGGGCGCAGCACAACTGGGATGTGCTGGGGCCAGAGCCAGGTGATATTCAATGATGATGCGCCATGGTGCAGCCCCATTGAATATGGCACAGACAGCGCACTCACTGCACATGGCGCAGTGGCACTGAACCAGTGCAAGCAACAGATAGGGAGCACAGAGATGAGTCAGCACAAATGAAGTTGCACTGGGTGCATCACCTGCGATATTTAGCAGAGGGCATGCAGATGAGGCCATAATATATGCAAGGCACAAATGGGGATATTTGCATGTCATTATGGCCCCTTTTGCATGCTTTACACAGTGCAACCCAGCGACTTGCGCCTGGTACCCTGCACAGCATGACATGTGCAGTGAGGATCCCGGGGCATCCCCCACCCCATAGCCATGATCGCAGTAAATGTAAAACAAAACATTCCTTGGTAGTCTAGTGGTTCCCCCTTCCTCCCGAGTCCCTGATTCCCCGATTGATCTAATATAAGACCTTCCCTGGTAGTCTAGTGGTCCCCCTTCCCTCCTGATTCCTCGATTCCCCAATAAATGTAACTGATGGCCTTTCCTGGTAGTCTAGTGGCACCCCTCCCCCCTTGCCCTTGAACACTGTAAAATACTGTAGAAATATTTCCTGGCAGTCTAGTGGTGCCCTTCTCCCTCCTGTGTCCCTGATCACCATAAAATACTGTAGAATTATGCCCTGGTAGTCTCGGGGTACCCCCCCGGCCATTGCCGTGATCGCGGTACATCTCCATGTATTATTTCCCTGGTGATCCAGTGGCACCCCACCCCTCCACCACACAGCACCCTTGCCCCCCATCATCAGTGGGTAGCTGCAACTCACATACCACCCGACTGCCCACGAGATGACAGGTACAGTATGGGCTGCAGCCGATTGGTCCCTATGTGGAACTAATGGACTTACAGAGCATACCATATTGACAGTCCCAAATATGTGAATGAAGTCATTCACATATCTGGGACTGTCTAATCTAATATGCTCTGAGCCCATACTGTACCTGTCATTCGTGGTGGTATGTGGGAGGTTACAGCCATCCGCCCGAAGACAGGGGGGTGGGGTGGGCAAGGGTGCTGTGTGGGTGGGAGGTGGGTGTACTGGATCACCAGGGAAATGATATACGGAGATGTACCATGATCACGGAAATGGGTGGAGGGGTACCACTAGACTACCAGGGATTACTTCAACAGTAGTTTATGGCAATCGGACACATGGGGGTACCACTAGACTACCAGGGCATAAGTCTACAGTATTTTATGGTGCTCGGGGACATGGAAGGGTACCACTAGACTGCCAGGGCATAATCCTACAGTATTTTACGGCGCTCAAGGACACAGGAGGGAGGAGGGCCACTAGATTAACAGGGACTATTTCTACAATATTTTACAGTAAGCACGGCAACAGGCAAGGGGGTTCCACTGGACTACCAGGGTTATGTGGGTGCTTGTGGATGGTGTTCTGGGTGGGTGGGTGGCCACCCACATCTGGCAGCTGCTGTGTTGTGCCATGCAATATAGCAGCCCACCAGTGGGTGGCCGGTATTTGTTCCCACTCCTCAAGGGCTCAACTTTGAGCCCCTTCTATACGGCTCACTGCAGGGTTGCATCAGCATATGTGCCGCACATCCTGGGCTGAATATCGGGATGTGCTGCATATGTATGGGCACACCCCCTGCATCTGCTCTGCATACTATGACATTGCGCCCCAGCGCATCGGGATTTGCACTGTGCCTGGCATCCCTTTCAATATCCCACCATGGCGCAATGCTGGGTTATGCCAGTGCAACTCTGTTGCACCATGCACAACCCCTTTGAATATCCGAGCCCTAGTATATAGCTGACAGGATTTCTTTACTGACAGATGTAGTCTGCTATTTCTGTAGTGAATACAGAAATATCGAGCCCGCTTTTCTAATTCCCTCGATTTAAAAAAAAGGGGTATGCAAATAAGCTCATGATTATCCATTAGCTAGGCTTACACTGACATTTTTGAAAATGTCGGGCACATAACGAACTGCTCTTCTTGCAATATGAACAGGTGAAACCAAAAAGGAAATTGTTGTAAACAGTGATTTGAACTTCCCAAGGAGAGATACCTTGTAGTTTTCACCTTTTTCTAGTTCCCACAGTTTTAAAAAACAGGTATGGAAATACGCTCATTATTATTCATGAGCTATGAGGTGACTCTAGGCATTCTGGCTTAGATGCCAAGAGCGCAATTCTCAAAGCCCTAAGATTGATGCAAGGTGACTGTGCCAAACATAAATGGTGCAAGTGGCACCTTGCAAAAAAAAAAAAAAACCTGCCCCGAGCTATTCACAAAGGCAGCCTGTGTCAACTGCAGGCTGCCTTCCCTAAATGGGGGTTGTGGCACTGGTGCATCAAAAACTTGGCTGCGACAAGGTGCTAGGAGGCATGAGGCAGTTGCAAGCTGCCACATTCCCAAAGTGCTATTTACAGAACTCTCCCAGAGGGAGAAATTCTAAGTGCTCATAGACTGGCCAGGGCTCATCTAAGGGCACTTAGAATATTCTCCTCTGGGAGAGTTGCCTGAGTGCAGCAATGTGCCATGGTACCTGATCCCCAATGTTACCCACAGTAATAATTTAATTAACCCCCCTGCCCTGGTGGACTAGCAGCCACCCCTCCTTGAATCTTGATGGTGCCAGCAGTAATAATATTTATTATCCCCGTGCCTGCTCCCTGAACTCCAATGGTGCCAGTACTAAGAATAATTATTATTACCCATGCCCCAATCCCTGGCTCAGAAGGTGCCAATACTAATAATAATTAATAGTTCCCCTTCACTGGTGGTATCGTGGCCCCCCAAACCCCACCCCAATAGCTAGTGTCCACCACCCTGCACCCCCATTCCAACTCAGAGACAGCGACCAGCACAGCCCACCTTACACCTCCACGGCTGGCTGCTGACTGAACTGTCAGGTGTATCTGCTCATTGATCAGTGAGTGCATACATTTTACAGTATGCCCATTGACAGTTCAGTCAGCAGCCAGCTGTGGAGGTGTGAGGTGGGATGTGCTGCTTGCTGGTTCTGAGTTGGGATGGGGGCAGGGTGCTGGACACTACCTGCTGGGTGTGGTGTGGGGGGGCCACTATACCACCAGGGAAGGGACACTATTAATTATTACTAGTACTGGCACCTTCCGGGTCAGGGAGGGGGCATGGGTAATAAATATTAATACTACTGGCAACATTAAAGTTCAGGGAGGATGCATGGGTAAAACAACTAATTGTTAATACTGTCACCATCAGGGTTCAGGGAGGGGGGCATGGAGGAAATATATATTATTATTATTAGCACCATCGGGGTACAGGGAGGGGGGCCACTAGTCTACCAGGGCAGGGGGATTACTTAAATCTTTTGCTGTGGGCAACATTAGGGATCGTGGAAGGAGGCTGTGACAGGGTCAGTCCCTGCCACTGATATGTGGACCCATCTTTTTCTTTTCTTTTTGGTTGCAACCTCTAGCTTTCCTTCTTCTTAGGCTATCCCTTTAATTTCCCGGTATGAGGCAGGCCATCTTCATGCTAAACCGCTCCCCCCCTCACTTGTCCCTTCTCCCTTTCATATTTCTCTTCCTTCTTTGGGGTCCATTTGTTTTGTAGGCAAATACAATAATAGCAGTGTGAGACATGAATGGGTTCAGTGTTTAGTATGTTGAGAAACCTGAGAAACCATATGTTAAGGCAGCATGAACTGCATAGAAACAAGAAACCTATAAGAGTTTGCAAGCAGCATTCCCTTTCCCCTTTTATTTCTCTGTCCTGTATTGCTGCATTGCTTGTTTGTATTTCAATAAATACTGATGGGTTTATAATGACAAGTTGCCTTGTTGTAAGCAGAACAGTGCATTAGTGCTCAGTAAATGTCTGCTTTATGGCAGCTTCCTTAAAGTGTTACAGTAGTTGTGTTTTCTCATCTCCTTCCTAAAGTTAACAAGCATTTGTCAATGACAAATGTTGTCGCGCTGGCATTGGCTTTGGTAGTGCAGTGTGGAAAAACATTTTGGGCAGGATGTGAAAAATGACAGCTGTACAGTTCATAAGGAGGTGTAAAAAAATGCCAGTGTTGAAAATGTGTCATGTAAATATTGCAAATTTGCAAAGTTACAAGGGTGCATGGGAAATGCGCAATGCACGCTTGTAACACAGTCAGTTTATGGATGTTCGGCACCAAATTTTCAACATAGGTATTTTAGCACCTCTGCTCATGTACAGTGTCACTGTTATTTCCTCAAACTGTCCCAAAAAGTGATTTTGCACAGCAACCGCGCTATTCTGCGCTGGACGTGCGAAAACACATTTTGGGCAGGATATGTGAAATGACAGCTGTACTGTTCATCAAGAGGTGTGGAAAAATGACAATGGTGAAAATCCAGAGTGAAAATATTACAAATGCACGATGTTACGAGCCTGGTGCAATCCGATAACGCACGTTCATAACACAGTCATCTTATGGAGTATCGTCACCAAATTTTCAGCATAGGCATTTTAGGACCTCTGCTCATGAACTGTGTCACTGTCATTTTCATAATCTGGCCTGAACACTGATTTCCCACAGTGACTGACCTACTGTGTGCCGGAAGTGCGGAAATACATTTCGGCAAGGATGTGAAAAATGACAGCTGTACTGTTCACAAGAAGGTGTACAAAAATGACGATGTTGAAAATCAGGCATGAAAATATTGCGAATTCACGAAGTTACAAACCTGAGTAGCAGCTGTGCAATGTACGTTCATAAAACAGCCATTTTGGGGATTTTTTCCACCAAATTTGCAACATAGGCTTTTTGAGAGCCCACCTCATGATCAGTGGCACTGTCATCTCATTAATTGGTCCCAAAAGGTGATTCTGAGCAATGACTGCAAAATCACCAATCGGGACCAATTAACAATATGACAGTGCCAGAATTCATGAGCAGGGGTCCCAAAAACGCCATGTTGAAAATTTGGTGTAAAAAGTCCCAAAAATGCTCGAGATATGCATTAAAGTTGAAAAACCCCATTTAATCCATTATACAGCTTACCAGCATTTCCTCAGTTCATGGTTGGCTTTGAAGAGTGCAGATGTGTTCCCGGTTCACCGAAGATCATCGTGCCAGACTCTGGAGGTAAGTATGGGGTGGGGGAGGCAGGGAGTACATTGGGTGGGTGCAGGTTGTGGTAGGGGGGTTGGAAGAGTACGAGGGACTGTTTTTGCTTTACAGGTTGGAAAAAAAAATAAAAGACATCGGGGACCATTTTCATTTTAATAGGTGCTTTGGCACACTGGGGTGGGCTCCCAGAGTGCCACCTGCGTGTATGTGTGGGTGTTTCAGCCGATGGGGGATTGGGCACCCCCACTGGCAAACAAGGATGGGGGGCCGCAGGAGCTGAGGGGGGATTGGGCACCCCCTCAGCAAGCAAAAATGGGGGAGAACACATTATGCTGACAGGCAGTGGGCTCCCCATCAGCAAAATTCAAGGGAGGGAGGGAGGGATACATGCTGATGGGGATTGGGCACCCCATCAGCACACAACAAATGGGGTGATTGACAGGCAACAGCGGCAGTCACTGCCGCCATGTTGCCTGCACGTAGGGAGAGGCGTGTTGTGGTCACGCTGCATGAGAACTTCACTGTCATTGCAGCGGACCTTTTCTCTGATATCTTCACCTCATTAGCTAGGCAGGGTGTTGGCCCCTGCTGCTGGCTGATTCAGGAATGTGGGACACACCTACTGGTGCATGCCCTGCATTTGCCCAACAGTGACCGTGCCTCCAAATCTGCACTACCACAAGATGTAGGCTGTGCAAGCACACCAACATAAAAAGGAGTGAGTGAGAGAGAAAGAGAGAGAGTTCTGTGCTTATAAGCTGTAAAAACAGCTTCTCTGGACTCTGAGTTTGAAATTCAGTCTAGCAATAGCGAACCATTTTCTTTCTGGTGTTCTTTCTGAACATTCCACTGTGTAGGAGATACCCCTAGTGCATGAAAGTGCTGTGTTTTTCACAGGTCCTCAGGGTTTCTCTGTCTATTAGATCTGCAATGCAGTATAGCCCTAGAAAAGCCTTTTATAAACATTTTCTTCCTGCATGGTAATTTAATAAAGAATGTAGCAGCTTAGAACTGATAACAGAGGCTTTATTAGGACACTAGCTTTGCCAGTACTCAAAGTAAATACTTTACCAGAGGCAGACCTTGTAAGGTTCAATAAACATTACCTTTCTGGGTTGTTTTCCTGTGCAGCTGGAGTTGGGCCCTCTTGCTAGCATGTTAGGTCTGTCCTCCAGGACTCCTGGCAACATAATGAGAGTACCTATAGGGGAGTAGCGGCCCCTTGTGGCCACTTTTTATAGCACAAGGCTGTCAGTCATTTTTAGGACAACATACAAATGAATAGCTCCCTGAAGGAGGCAGTGGTGACACCCCTCCTGAAGAAAGCTTCTTTGGACCCAGAGACTCTAGCAAACTACAGACCTATCTCTAACCTTCCTTTTGTTGGAAAGGTTATTGAGAAAGTTGTGGCAGCTCAACTGGAGAACCATCTAACCACCCATAATTTATACGAACCTCTCCAATTGGGTTTTCGTAAGAGGCATAGCACTGAGACTGCTCTGGTTCGGGTGCTCAATGATCTCCTGATGTCGAGAGATCAGAGAAACTGATCCATTTTGGTACTTCTTGATTTGTCTTCAGCTTTTGACACTGTGGATCATGGGGTCCTGCTTGAGCACCTGAGATCCATCTGTGGGCTGTCTGGGACAGTACTCAGATGGTTTTCATCTTTCCTTACAGGTAGAACTCAGAAAGTTGTCTCAGGAATATTTTCTTCTGAATCTTTCTCTCTGCCTTGCGGGGTGCCCCAGGGCTCGTTGCTGTCTCCCATGTTATTTGCAGTGTACATGCTGCCCCTCGGAGACATTGTAAGATGGCACAGGCTGAGGTTTCACTGCTATGCTGATGATACCCAGCTCTACCTGTCTTTTGCCCCTGATCGGGTTAGTGCTATCTTGGTATTTAACTGCTGCCTCATTGAAATCCAAGACTGGATGAGTTCTAGCGGGTTAAAGTTGAACGCAGGAAAGACTGAGGTTTTGGTGGCGGACTCAGTTTGCAGGACAGAGGGTTGAGGACTGATCTGCCCTCTGGTTTAGTACTGGGGGGCACTCAGATCCTTACCTCTGTGTGGGTGCATGACCTGGGAGTGATGCTAGACGATGGGCTGACCCTTCATCATCAGGTGTCAGCAGTCATCAAGCTAGCCTTTTATCATCTTAGAAACATTGCTAGTATTAAGTGTCACATTCCGTCCAGTGAACTGCCTGTTTTGGTCCACATCTTTGTGACCTCGCGCCTTGTGTACTGTAATTCCCTTTACCTAAGGCTTCCTGGGGTTGATATCCACTGCTTGCAGCTAGTGCAGGACGCTGCTGCATGTTTATTGACTGGGGTATCTAGAAGATCTCACATTACCCCAGTGCTGCACAATCTGTACTGGCTGCCAGTTCAATGGTGGATCACCTTTAAGGTAGGTTTATTAACCTACAAAGCCCTACATGTACTGGGTCCTGACTACTTGAAAGAGCTCCTGGTTCCTTATACCCCATGCGACAGCTCCGCTCAGCTAACCAGGGGTTGCAGGAGATTCTGAGGGTTAGTTTAAATTCATCTGGGGCCCACGCTTTTGGGTTTGTTGCTCCTACCCTCTGGAATTCACTGCCGCATCAGATACGGGAGTGCAGGACAGTGGGGAACTTTAAGCAGGCACTGAAAACTTTTTATGGGGTAAAGTCTATCCTGAATTCCTCTGATTTTATTGATATTTATTGAATTTTCTGAATTTTACTTATTTGTGAAGTGCCTTTATATTGGAAAGGCACTCTATTAAATAAAGTTTATTATTACAGTATTATTATTATAATATTAAAACTGTTAGCATGG
Source organism: Neoceratodus forsteri (assembly GCA_016271365.2). Lineage (NCBI taxonomy): Eukaryota > Metazoa > Chordata > Ceratodontiformes > Ceratodontidae > Neoceratodus > Neoceratodus forsteri. The sequence goes on from CM057456.1 coordinate 1,337,415,514, forward strand.
TTCTTTCGTTCTCTTTGTTGTCCCACTAGCCTGTGCTTTATAGGTATTATGTTTTCTGCTGTTTAATGTTTATTTTAGATAAGGATTAAAGGAATGTTATAGGGTGATGATGTGTCAGGTCACCTGACTCAAGTGGGTGGGTATTTATAGCACAACCTGAGCAGGTAATAAGAGAGATAGGGTCAATGCTTTCTGACCAGCAGTGAGAGCTGTTTGAGAAGTATTCACTTTCACTGTTTATAGTCTAGTATTTTCTTTTGTATATTGTTTATTTGTTTATTTGCTTTTTGGTGCTTATTTTGTTTATGAAGTAATAAACATCCCACTAGAGAAACAGTGGGTTGCACCTTATCCAACACTCTGTGTCCATCTGTAGAACCCACACCGTGACAGGGGTGCTAGATCACCAGGTTCTGGAGTGGTGCACGGCGTCCCTGAGGCTTATGGCAAACACTCCCAGTGAACCATCTGTTTGGTGCCCAGTCATGGTTGCCACAAGCTATGGGACTTTGCTACCAGGACTCTGTCTGATAGAGAATTAGGCACATGGTTCTGGGTGCACCGGGCTTCAGCACAAGCTGCTGTTTGCCACTGCTTGAGCCGATCCAAGCCTGCTTTTAGAATCGAGCCCTCAGAGTCACTTCATAGTTCATGAATAATAATTTTTACGGCTATTTTGAGTGCTGACTGAGCATGCTCAGAACCCATATTTTTAAAATGTATTAACTTTGGAAAGGATTAATATTTATTCACCAAACCAAGAAAGGATATTCTTCTAAGGCAAGTCCTTTCTACCCTGAAATTTCCAGAATAAAATTCCAAACCATCTGGATGCTACGCGATGGCATAAAAAACAGTGAGTTTTTTACATTATTTCGCTATCCACATATCGGAATCCACATATCCAACAGAAATGAAACTTTGCACGTCAAGAGATCATCACCATGAGACCATGCATGTAGCATTTTGTGCAAATCTGTTCAACAGTTGCGAAGATATTAAAGTGCAAAAATGTTGGTTTAACATTAAAGTACCTACTCAATCCTAACTATATACCACGCCACTATTGCACAGGCTTGGTCGGCTTGTATATTAAGGATGAGTAAGCATTTTTATGTTAAACCTCAGTTTTGCCACCTTAATAACTTTGCTCCTGTCCCACCAATTCACATAAGGTTTGGAAAGCACAGCCTTCGTACTATGGTCAATTGATCCTGAAAAGTTCACATTGATTGGTTGAGCATAGGCAAAGTTATAGAGCTGCAAATAAAACCACATGAAAGTCTCTGTTTTTGAACATTTAAAGATTTTTTTTTGCCACCTGATAACTAAAAATATAGGAGGCTTTGAAACCTGAAACTTTCAGGTTTGATTGAGGTTGGTCTGTGGTGTGTGCTTTTGTTGATTATAGGCCCAAATATTAAGTGGTTCTTAAATTATTTATGAGAAAATTTCTGTCTGTGAGCATGTGCAATTAAAAAAATCAACTTTCTGTAGCTAGCTGAATTTTTGAAAAAGCATGATGTCCTGTTGTTGTCTTTTGTTATGTGTGTCTTATCATATACTCAGGTGTGTCATGTAGCTAAACATCACAGTATATGATATGACACACATAACGGAAAAAGCAACCCTAAGATATAAGAACCTTTTCTGTGGTGGCTAGTGGTCCCTCCCCCAAACCAATCACCTGCCCAATATGTACTGAAGTTTTTCCTGGTGCCTAGTGGGCCCTCCCTCCACTCCATAAGGTTGTTTAAAACAAATAAGCTGCATTTCTGTTATTGGGTGGAGCCTGATGTGGTTACATGGTTGACTCTGGGTTTAAAAGGAGTCCAACCTAGTGAACACATCAGATACACTTTGGGATCAGAAATGTGCTAACCCAAGTAATAAGTTCTGCATCTACCTTCAGTCCTTATAGTCCAGGTGGGATTTTGACCAGCCTGAATGACTCTAGCCATTTTCTAGAGTGTTATTTAATAGCAAACAGTGAAGTTAACTGTGAATTTGCATTATATTGATTTGCCAAACCCGAATTCTGAATGTCTGTCTATTCCCAACAACCTCACAATTGGTTTTAGAAGTGGGATACATTGGAGTACTCGAGCCCAAGGTGCTTCAGCAAGGGTATCGGCTAATACCCAGGTAGACATTGTATGCAGCCAGTACCAGCAGACCAAGTGAAGCCCAGTAAGGTCGAGACCCGAACCATGGCAGAAAAGTTTGGAGAAACACCACTGACTGGCCTGGAGGATATGAGGAGGAAGCCAACCAAGATGAAGGAAGAACTGGAGGAGGAGGAAGGCACAGATACTGACCCTGATGAACCTCCAGAGAAAGATCATCCTGAGGACTTACAAGAATTACTAAGATGGCTTTGTGTGAAACAGTTAGCCTTGGACAAGGAAAGAGTGAGGGACTGCCAGATGAGTGGATGGAGGTGGTCTGATAGAATTCAGGCTATTCAGGCCATGAGTGCAACCCATAACCCCTCACCAACTGACTCCCCAAAAGACATAACAATCACTAAGTTGGGAGAATTTGATGGCATTGAAGCCTATTTGATGACTTTCGAGAGGGTGGCAAGAGCATGCAACTGGCCTAGGGAGCAGTGAGTAATCAGGTTAGTGCCCTACCTAACCGGGAAAGCCCGGCTCACCTATAGCCATATGGAAAGTCAGCAGGCAGAAAATTATGACTCTGTTCAGCAGGAGATCTTGCACAGGTATGACATCAGCCCAGAGATTTACCGACAGAGGTTCAGAACTTTTAAATCCCATGCCACTGATGCCCCATGAGAAGCTTTTGTCCATCTCAAAGAATTATGTTATAATTGTCTTCAACCTGGACTTAAAACTGCAGAACAGATGTTGTAGACTTTCATCATGGAGCAATTTGTGCGAGTGTTGCTACAGGATGTCCAAGTGTGGGTCAGAGAGCACCGCCTGAAGACAGAGGAAAAAGCTATCACCCTCACTGAGGACTACCTTGTAGCAAGACTCAATAGACAGAAGGGATATTCTGGGACTGGAGCTACCACACCCATGGTAAGAAACACTTCTTCTACTTCTCAGGCTACAGGAGGAAATAAGCCTTTTAAATCTGGGAGGCCTTACAGCCCAGTATCATCTGCAGGGAGTGTCAAGGGAAGGGGCATATAGGCAGGTTCTGCCCAAACAAATGAACTGGACATGCCCAGCTCACCATGGCAAACTGGGGGTAGTATGCTATCCCTGTAAAGCTAGGAGATCAAGACGTGATTGGCCTGATAGGCTCAGGGAATAGGCAAACTCTGGTGAGGGCTGATTGGGTGAAGGGGGTTAATACTATGGGAACACAGACTAGTGTCATGTGTATTCATGGGGATACCCATTTTTACCCTCTCAACAAGACAGACTTACAGGTACAAGAAACTGCACCAGATAAATGTTGGCTTGTCCCTCATCTGCATATCCCAGTTGTCATTGGACATGATCACCTTGAATTTGAGACATTTTTGGTTAATACTAACAGTCTAAGTGCAGTCACCACCAGAGCACAGGCTAAACAAGAAAGGCAGTTGGCACAGCTGTTCCCTTTTGATGACGAGGTTTTTGAACCCCTTGGGAAATCCCAGGAAACAAAAAGGGACAAAAGAAAGGACAGAGTCCAATGGGCTGAAAAATGTATGGACTTGTGATAAAATGTTGAAGGTGCTTAACAACAATGACTTTGCTCTTGACCAAATACATGATGTTACCTTAAAACCTTTCTTTCAGGTGGTGGATCAAGATGATCAAAGGGGGCCAAAATGTATTTTGAGGGGAGGCTTACTATACAGATAATGTACACATACTGTTACTGGGGAGATATCAGAACAGCTACTGGTTCATAGTAAGTATAGGACCCAGTTATTGTACCTGGTCCATGGCATTCCCCTAGCTGGGCCACAAGGTAGAGATCGCACCCTGAGCAGACTCCTCCATTGGCTTTACTGGGCAGGTATACATGATCAGGTAGTGGAATACTGCTGCAGTTGCAAGGAGTGCCAGAAGGTGGCAACCATAACAACAAAGGAGAAGGCACCCTTACAAACCCTCCCCTTAATCACTACCACTTTTGACAGGATATTGTGGGGGCCCGGCAGAAAAGCTCAAAGGGGAATAGGTTTGTGCTTGTCATTTGTGACTACGCTACAAAATATCCAGAGGTTATACTTCTCAGAACCATCACAGCTGAAAAAATATCTGATGGGCTGACCAAACTGTTTTGTAAAGTAGGAATCCTGAGAGAAATTTTGACAGACCAGGGAAGCAATTTCTGCTCAAAGCTTTTGAAAAGGCTGTACCTGTCACCAGGGATAGAGGTCATACACACATCACCCTAGCATCCACAAACCGATAGTCTGGTCAAAAGGTTTAATCAGACCATGAAAAAAATGTTGCATAATTTTGTGCAGGAGGAGGGTAAGACATGGGACATCTATTTGCCATTATTTATGTTTGCACATAGGGAGGTACCACAAGCCTCTACAGGATTCTCTCCCTTTGAACGTCTGTATGGGAGGAATCCCTGAGGTCTCTTAGATGTAATCAAAGAACATTGGGAGGAAGGGAGAGGCATAGGACCCAGTAGTACCATAGACTACATGGCACAACTCCGACAGAGGTTGATGAGGTACATCAAAGTAGCACACCAACACAATGCTGACAAATAAGTGGTATAAAAGGCCCACTATGACCAGGGGGTGGGCAATAAGGTTTTCCAACAAGGAGATCAGGTCCTGTTGCTGCTCCCATCTTCAGAGAATAAACTGATGATGAAGTGGCAGGGTCCCGACACCATCAATAAGTAATCAGGCCCTGTAAACTATGAAACTGAGTTAACTGATAGACGGCAGAAGAGGGGGAGTTATCATTTATTTTATTTATTGCAGTTTAAGATTAATATCTTTGAGTCCTGGGACACATTTACAAAGGTTCCAGGTCATACACAGAACAGTTAGTCAAACATACAGGTTGCAGACATTACAAAAAAAGTTAGACAAAGTATATCGGTTGCATACATTTGAACAATACGAGTTAGAATACATTGAAGGAACAGTTTGTTTCTGTCAGGTTACAAATAAAACAGAAGGAACATGGTTTCAAGGGTATAAAGTATTTCAGTGAGGGAACATTCAGGATACAGCTCAAACAAAGGAAACAGTTTCTAAGGAAGTGCTTTAGTCTGTCAGTTTAGGGTCATCAGGCCCTTGGGAGTACTGGCCATACAGATGGGGACTAGCTATACAGAGGGGGAGTGGGTGGGGGAGCAGCCTAAGGATGGCATTGTCGTTTTGCAGGAGGGGGAGAAACAGTGGGAAAAAGGGTGCCAATCTCCTAAAAAAGGACATGAAAGGCCTAGCCCTGTTTTATATGTGGACCCAGACCAGGGTGAAACTGAATTAGAGGTTGCCTATCAAAGGCTGGAAAAATGGAGGCAGCTGAATGACTTAACCAACCCTGTTCAAGAGCCCCAGCAAAGGCAAAACTTAGACAACCTGTTGTTAGGCTTTCAACACACATTTACCAGTATCCCCGGTAAAGTTAGTGGAATAGACCACCACACAGGGTCACACAGAGCAACCCCATTAGGCAAAAGCTCTACAGGTTACTGGAGAAGGTATGAGGGGAGGTGGTAAAAGAGGTCAGGAAAATGCAACAGTTGGGTGTTATAGAACCTTCTAACAGTGAATGGGCATTTCTAATAGTCGCAGTAGAAAAGAAGGAAGGGGGCATAAAACTCTGCCTTGACTTCCTTCGCCTGAATGCCATCTCCAAGTTTGACAGCTATCAATGCCACGAATAGACAATATACTGTAGTCCACATTCTTGGAAATGCCAGGTGCATCACCACTCTCATGAAGGGGTACTGGCAGATCCCTTTCGATAGGACTTCTAGGGATAAAACATCATTTAGTACCACAGCAGGACTTTTCCAGTTTGTTACAATGCCTTTTGGCTTGCACAGGGCCCCCACCACCTTTCAGCGTTTTATGGACAATACCCTGAAACACCACACAGCATATTGCTCTGTCCCAACTGGAAGGAACACATGCAACATCTTACTGCTGTGTTATAGGCCATCACCAGTGCAGGCCTGACTATTAACCCAGCAAAGTGTTCCATTGCCTTGAAAGAAACCACATATCTGGGATTTATGATTGGTAATGTCCAGGTTAGCCCAGACATTGGAAAGGTGGATGCAGAGGCTAACAGTCCACACCCCACCACAAAGAAACATGTTAGGTCCTTTCTCTGGCTAGCTGGATACTACCAGAGATCTGTGCCCAGTTTTGCTACATTAGTCACACCCCTGACAGACCTCACAAAAAAGAATAACCCAACCAAGGTAAAGTGGACTGCAGAATGTGAGCAGGCATTCTACACTATAAAAGCAAGTTTATGTTCTTCACCAGCACTGAGGAGCCCTGATTTTACCTTGCCTTTCATAGTGTAGACCGATGCCTCTGACACACGTATTGGGGCAGTGTTATCCCAAATGTTTGAAGGGGAAGAACACCCCATAATTTTTATAAGTTGCAAGTTGCACGAGAGGGAGACAAGGTATTATACTATTGAAAAAGAGTGCCTCCAAGTGAAATGGGCTATTGAGGCATTAAAATGTTACCTTTGGAAATCTGAGTTTCAGTTGACAACAGATCATAACCCTCTGTGTTGGCTAGAGGTGATGAAAGACAAGAATCCACGCATAATGCGGCGGTACCTGGCTTTACAGCCTTACAGGTTTATTATCAGACATAGACCAGGAACTACAAATAAAAATGCAGATTTTATGTCTCGTTTTGGGCCGGACCAAGACATACAGGGACAATCAGACCTTGGGGTAATGAACTGAGAAGAGTTAAGAGGAATGCCACTTAACCTGTTATTGTAATTTGTTTTGTTTTTGTTTAGGGACCCTGAGGAGGAGCTTTGGGAGAGGGCGGGCTAAAGCACCATCTCTACATTTAGTGAGAGATCTGATGACACTGTGCCTGAATGTGTGATGTTTCCACAATGGTAAATAAGGAAACCAAAACTGTGTATAAGTAGGGACTGGAGTCCCCTGGTTTCCTCTTAGGTGGGGAGGAGTATGTCACAGTGTGCCTTGCATCCTGAGAGACCCCTTTTTCTACCCTAAAGTCTGCTGCTGCAGCGTTTCTTCTCTTCTCTTTCATATACCCTTTTTCTAACCACTGTGTTTCACTATTTGCAGGCAGGTCACCTGCAAATGTACTTGCCTTGCTATCCCTTTGTTGCAGGACTCCTCAGGATCCCCCCTCCTCCTGCCTAGGAAAACATCATGAAAAAGGGAGCACCTTGTTTTGTTTTTAACCTGGAATCGCTGTTATATTTGTGATTGAAAAAGACATGCCTTCAGTTAAGTTATGTTTCCTATAAGGTGCTAAGAAGGGATGAAGTGAGAAATATATAAAAATACTATTTTCCCCCTTTGTAGTGAACTGAGACCTTTGAAACAAACATTTATGTCCTGGTTAGAAATGACTGTGCTCCAGTTTGTTGGTTTCTCTCTGACCTTGTACTTGTTGTAAAGCAAAGAAACCAAGTTAAAATACAAGTGAGAGAACAATTTGACCACGGACTCACATTTCAGCCAAAAACTGAAAATACGAAAAGGTGTCCACTGCTGAACCTCTCATATTGTGCCCTGCAGCTTCTTCCCTTGTGCAATTACTCCCATTAGTTTTCCTGTTTTAAAGAGACATAACGTTCCCCTTTGTGTTTACTTATGTAATTTTTTAATACCAGAATGAAAAAGGGAAAATAAAAGAAGGGATGCCAGAAAATGCACAACATGTTTGGGCCTAGAAGGTCTGCGCTGAATAAAAGTAAACAGTAGAGGTACTACAACCTGTTGTTCACATACTAAAAATGTGATATGAAACTAAAAAGGTGATATGAAACTGTATAAAGTTACATGCGGCCTACCTTGAGGTTTCTGTTTGTAGGGCCTGCCCAAGAGTCTTCCAGTGTCCTACTAAGTACCATCCAGCCCTGTCTTTCCACCTTTTATACACTGGATAGCTCTGTGGGAGGAGCCTGCACCTGAAACTTACAACCTATTTTGTTCAGAGAAAGTTTTATTATGAACACTACCACCCAGTCAAACGATACCTGAGTCTTCTATTATGTATAACATTTGGATATAAATAATAAGATTGTTTAAAAGAAATAATCTGTATTTCTGTAAGTGGGTGGTGCCTTATGTGGTCACATGGTTGACTCTGGGTATAAAAAGAGTCCAACCTAGCGAACACATTAGATTTGTATTGGGATCAGTACTCTGCTAACCCAAGTAATAAGATCTGCACCGAACTTCAGTCCTTATAGTCTAGGTGGGATTTTCTCCCAGCATGAGTGACCCTAGCCATTTTCTAGAGTGTTATTTAATAGCAAACAGTAAAGTTAACTGTGATTTTGCTTTGTTAGTTTTGTTTTATTTTATTTTGTTGTATCCTGTCTACTTATTTTGCTGTATGTAAATATTTATTCTGATTTGCCAAACCTGACTTCCGAGTGTCCATCTATTCCCACCAACCTCATACCCATCACCCTTCCCTTATGTCCTGTTCTCGTATTTTATGTGTGTGATATCATATAATGTGTTGTTTCATATAGCCAAACACCACAGTATGTGATACAACACACTTTTTTCCTTATGTTTTCCCTGGTGTCTAGTGCCGCCCCTCCCAAATTGATGTCTGTAGTTTTGTTCCCTTTTCCCTGGTGTCTAGTGGCACTCCAACCCTCTGATTGCTGGCAGCATTTTTCTTTTTTGTTTCCCTGGTGTCTAGTGGCACCCCCCACCCTCCAATTTCTGGTCCCAGTTATCCTTTTGTTTCCCCTGTGTTTTTTTGACAATAGCTGGTTGCACTATATGACAGAGTTGTCATTTACCAACAAATGACAGCTGTGTCATATAGCAATCCCTGCTGTGTTGTGACTCGTATGTCAGGGATGGGGCTACTGTTGTTATAGCCCTGCCATCCTGACTGTGCTGTGGCATAATGTAGTGCATCTGCTCACTTAGGGCCCCAATCCCTGGTGGCAGTGTATTTATTTATTTATTTTTATATAATACGACACCGGGATGCCCAACCGCAGTGTTGGATGCCCCCCCCCCCACAGCCAATTGTTTTATTAATTATTGCCGACACTGGGTGGCCCAATCCCCATGTCAGCATTTAGAAGCCCCACCACCAGCAGTGTGGGACCCTGAGGAGCCCACCCCCAGTGTACCAAGATAGTTTATTAATGTTTATTGGTACCTGTAATATGAAAACTGCCCCACAACATCTTTTTTTAACCTGAAAAAAGAAAACTGTCCCTCACTGTTGCCGTCAACCCCTGACCCCCGTCTTGACTCTCCCACTGAGCACCCAACCCCCCATACACACCCTTACCCTATACTTACCAGCCGATGTCAAACTCTGTCATCTTCTATGGACTGAGACATGCCTGCACTCTTCAAAGCCGAACCATGAACTGAGAAATGCAGGTAAGTGCTGTACAATGTATTTCAATCATGTTTTGAACTTATGTTCATAACTTTGTCATTTTTAGGAATTTTTTCACCAAATTTTCAACATAACCTTTTTGGGACCCCACCTCATGAACACTGGCAGTGGCATTCCATTAATCAAAACCAAAAAGGTGATTTTGTGGTCACTGCATGAAATCACCATTTGGGGCCAAATTACAAAATTTCACCACCAGTGTTCATGAGGTGGGTTCCCAAAAAGTCCATGCTGAACACTTGGCGAAACAATTCCTAAAAATGGACAAATTATGAGAGTTCATTGAAAATTTTCTATGCATATGCATCACTTTGGTAATTTTCAATATTCTGACTCCAAAGTTTCAACATAGCCATTTTTTCACACCACCTCATGAACAGTACAGCTGTCATTTTTCACATCCTGTTCGAAATATGTTTTCATACCTGTGGTGCGGAACAGCATTTTGGCAGGGATTTGAAAATGTTCACCTACTGGGTTTCTGAGAAGGGGTCATAAGAAGACTATGTTGAAAGTTTGGGGTCAAAATATTTAAAAAAAATGCATTAAGTAATGTTGTTTGCAAGGATGTCCCTTGCACCAATGGGGGACATGCTGCCTTACTGTGCCAGTGAGCTGAGTTCAGGTGTGAACTCAGTGAGCCAGTTTAATGGGGCAAGACTGATGGGGAATGTGATGCAGCATGCAGCACCAGCCCCTGCCTGTGTTCTAGCACAGACACTACACCCTGTAGTAGGTCATGGAACCTCAGCCACAAGATATCGACATGCATGCCAGGGCCTGTTGGCCAGTGCACTGAGTCAGGACTCTCTCCCAATATTGTATTTATCTAATTTTGATCAGGTCCCAAAGGGACCTGCACAAATGCAGATACAATTTCACTATCAGAAAAAGAAGAGAAATTATTTCCAAAAAAACTACATTAAGGCAGACATTAGGGTTATAGAACACAAAGTGCACAAAGAAGAGAAATGGAAAATATTAGGTATTTGGGTCTCTGAAGTATTGGTGAATCAGTGGTGGGGTCTTACTCAGGGTTATCAACCCTAGTGCCCACACTCCCTCTCCTGATTAGACCAGATCAAATGTAATGTCTTCATGCAGGCTCTGTAGGCTCTGCTTGAAGAAAGCTCCAACTGATTATTTTAGCCATACTGTGTGTCACTATGAGGCACTAGGTTAGAGCTATATCTTGATCTTTGGACAGGAGGCTATGGGTTTGTGGAAGAGGGTGGGCATTAGGGTTGACAACTCCAAGTAAGACACCACCACTGATTCATCAATACTCCGGAGACCCAAATCTCTAATGTTTTTCATTTCCCTTCTTTGTGTGCTTTGCTATTTCCAGTCCTAATGTCTGCATTAATAAGGTTTTTTTGCAAAGAATAATAGAGATAGAGACAGAGACAGACACAGACACAGACACAGATAAATTCATTGCAAAAAACATTGTTAGGTTTTTGGGTCTGCAGAGTCTTGGAGTATCAGTGATGGGGTTTTCCTTGGGGGTTGTCAACCCTAATGCCCACCCCGTTCCATAAGCAAACAATGTCACACATGATCTTCTTTCTTCAGACAGGGCCTACAAGAAGAAAGGTACAACAAATTGTGTTGGCAACCTGTGGTGAGACATACTTCTCTATCTTTGCAGAGTTTTTCATTATCATGCAGTGTCTTGAAGCTCTACTTCTTGCTTCAGATTGGAGGCTAGGACTGAGGGGAGGTGTGAGCATTAAGGCTGACAACCCCTCAAGGAAAACCTCAACATGGATTCGCCAAGACTCTGAAGACCCAAAAACCTAAAGTTTTTTTAGTTTTGTTGCTTAGGGGGTGGGGTTGGGTTGTTAGGGTTGGAAACCCTAAGACCACATTCCCCTCCTTTCATGACTTTGAGTTTACCTAACTGTTGCATTATCAATGAATTTCCTTGCTTTTTGAGTCAGTATAGTCGAATCCCCATTTGCCTTTGTACTGACCCAATATTTTGTATTAATTGTTGAGCCCATTTTGAAGGTTGGTCCTCTAATAGTGCCTCTGTGTTGCATATATCTCACTGTTCTCTAGTTCTTTCTCCTCATCAGAGGAAATTAGTGAAGAGGTGCCTGAGTTTTTTAACTCCTGAAGTAGTTGCTCCTGTGTATTCTTATTGCAATGTTTTGTTAACTTTTGTATTTGAGTTTTCCCCTGGTAATTTTTGTTTTTATTTGTGTCTATGCTTTCATCTGCCTATGCTGAATTGGTCATTCTCTGGCATTCTTCTTTGTTCTTTCTTTCTTTTTATCGGCGTCTGTTACTTGCTTATTGCCCATTTACTTTTTCACAGTTGGTTTAAAGACAAGTTGTGTTTGAATAAATGTTTTATTCAGTGAACTTTTAATAGTCTTGCCAGAGATCAAACTGTGTGTTCTGTTATTATAAAGACCTGCCCTGTTATTTAATTTTTTCCATGAAGATTTAAATAATTTGCTAAGACTTTTTTCTTCTAATGTTACATCACTTATGCATAGTTTTGTGAACCTGTTTTCACAGTGTTTGTCTCATCTGGGTCCTGCATATATCAAAGTAATTTTCAGGGCTTTTAATAACCAGAAAAAAAACAAGAACAGAAAGAGAAGGGGAGGGGCTTCTAGCAAAGTGTCACTATTTAAAAAGAAATGTTTTCAGACCATTAGTAGTTCAGTGTTCCTCAGTGTCGCTAGATTGCCTCTATTAAGATGCTTGCCTTTATGATTTCATTTAGGTGAATAAACAGATGAACTGATTAGATAATCCCCATAACATGCATCAGCCAGAAATCTTGACAACAAATATACTATTTTAAAGTGCATTTTTTTACAAGAAAAGATGAAGACAGTTCAGTAACTTTGTTATCTGAATTAATACTTATCTGTTGTCTTCTCAACATCAAGAATTTCTGTCTTCATTGAACCCCATTCAAGTACATGCCCTCTTTCAGCGGCTCATGTCATTTCTTTTTTTTTTTCCTTTTTCCAGCCCGAGTTCAAAATAATAGCAATATCAGGACTCAGGCAGTCTCACTTTAAAGAGCTCAAGGTGAAGGTCTCCACTTGCACTTTCATTCACTTTGTTCACCTTTTTCAGCTTCAGCTTCATGACTTGTTAAATGATTGCAGCCTGTGTATCCATTTGTTCTCCTCTCTGTCTTCCATCTATGGTAGCAGTCACCATGCCATCAAAACTAGCAGGGTACTCACAGCTTAATTCAAACATATGCAGCCCCTGGCTTTTGTTAAGTTATTAACTCCCACTTTATATTTAAAAGCAGCAGGGCTATACTGCAAGAGACTTCTATGTATGCTGTCAAGATTCCAGGCAGAGTGACATCTACAAAACTGCATTCCATTCCATTTGGGTGCCTTAAAAGGTAATGCTTTAACTGCTGTTCATTTAGGTTTTTAAACTTTTAGCATTACTGACTATTGTCCATTTCTTCTACTAGTTTTCTCCTAAATGCCAGAATCTCCAAATGAACTGCAGTGGAAGCAACTTCTCTGTGCCACCTAGCTCATGCATCAACATGCTGTAATGTCCCCCAAACAACCAGATACACCATTTTTATTCTTGCATCCAGAAAAAGAAAAAAAAAACATCATATGGAGGGTCTTGTAAGATAGAAGATATGTAAGGTATCCTTTTGGGGTAACAATCACACAGGAGTGTGATGTTTATATTTTATGGAACACATAAAAACAGAGGTGAGAAAGAATAAGTGCCTCAGCGGGACTTGAACTCAGGTCACCCAGACTACAATTCAGATTGCACTAACCAGCTGCGCCACTGAGACAACTGGAACCTGGGTTGTCCCTGAGCACATTACTCTTTCTCAAATGCACAACCCAATGGCAACACAAATATTTACTTGTAACAATATGCACACCACACTCCCGTGTGATTGTTACAAGTAAATATTTGTGTTGCCATTGGGTGGTGCATTTGAGAAAGAGTAATGTGCTTGGGGATGTCCCAGGTTCCATTTGTCTCAGTGGTGAAGCTAGTTAGTGATCAGAACAGTAGTCTGACATTCGTTTAAATACACATAATCTACTGACATGGAACCTTTGTAAAAGATCCATTGACTTAAATGTATTTATCTGAAATTCTAATAAATAACTAAATAAATAAATAAAATCTACCTGTGGAAAAAAAAATTAAACAAATAACTCTTAAACTCTTAACCGAGTATAAATTCTAGGCTAAATGGTAACCACTAACCATGCTATAACCCTTTTTATGGTATTCAAGTATTTTTTTTTTCTTATAAATCATTGATAATGGAAGTAGTTACTGTATGCTGCTCTGCATAATATAATTTATTCAGGGCAACTTTACAATTTTAATGACAGACATTTAAGGCAACACCATTTTTTTTAACACCAACTGGCACTTCACCTGCCATGGATAAAACTTAAGGCAGACGAAGCATACTGTTAAAGCGCGTCTATGATGTTTCCATAATTGAACAGTAAAATCACCTAAACCTAAACATTCATAGGTGAGTCTTTCCAGCCATAGAAGTTTTCATCTCCTAGCTAATAATATCCAGAATCCTGTAACAAACATACATAATAATAGAAAATGCTCTAGGGTCTCAGTGTCTGCTCCACATTCTGGATAAGAACATGATCTCTGCTCTACTTCCTGATGTGTATAATTTCCACAGAGCCTCAACTTCCCATGGGAACAAAGCCGTAATACATTCTACACTTTTGGAGGTACACTATTAACCATTAATTGTATAAATACTAAAGAAGTCTTTTGTGGAGAGCAGTTCTTAAAAATCAGTTTTTGTGGACATATCTGGAACAAAATATTTCTGTACAGTTATTTTCTCTGTGATTTGAGAAGATATGACCTGATCACTTTCCAAACATTCAGTTTGCACCAACTTAGAATTGCATAGTAACAAATACTGTATACCCAGCTTTTGAATTTTTGTAGGGGTAGTCATCTACACTGAAATTTATTTTTCCATGTTACTTATCCGACCACTGCCAAGGCATCCAAGTGGCTCAGACTCATCTAAATAGTCCCACTAATATAAACAGAATGAAGAAAAACAATAGGGCTCTAGAACTGTGTGAATACCTTTTTTCCTGAATATTTGGCTGACTATTCAGTCACTAAATATTTGACAGACAAGTATTTGGTATTCAGACCTTTAAAAATAAGAAAGAAAGAAAAAAAAACAGACCCTCCCTTCCTTCCCAGCCCCAAACTTGATAAAACTACCATATAACCCCCATCCACCCCACCCACTATCAAAGCACAATCCCACCCTCCTCCCTTCTAGCACCTACAAGTTGTTTTTTAATACATTTATGTAGATTCTCCATTGGGTGAATGGCTCAACCAGCCCACCTCCATGGCTGGCCACCTTCTTAATGTAAAGTGTTCTTTGCCCCTGGGAAATATAATTTATGTCCTAAGCCTGCCAGGTGGTGCAGACATCTGAGGCATTCATGCCTCACCTGTTGCAACAATGGTAACTGGAGTTTAAGAATGAGCCTGGGTTGCTTGGAGGTCAGTGGGGGGAAGGAGAGTTAAGAGTCCTGGTGGATGTTCTCCTCCTCCTCCAGGGAGGGTTGGTGGACTGTTCCAGCACACCACTGCCACCTAGGTGACCATAGGTGATGGTACAGTTTGATCAGCAGTTGTGTTTAAGGGATGCTCCCCGATGGTGTTCATTCACACCATGTGTGAGCATCAGACCATTGCCTCCATTGAACGGCTATGGGTTGGGATCATGAACAGCAGAAAACACTGCTAATTACAGGATGATGCCCTGTGATGCCTCACAGACTCTCTAGTGCCTATTAGGCATGGGGGCTGCTGACCAAGTGTGGCTTCCAGAGGGGGCCTGATGGGCCCCTGATGGCCTGCCACAGAGAAGAATCTGTAGAGGAATTGTGGACTCTAAGGTAAGTCCCAGAGATGGCGGATGATGGGATTGGGCTAGGTGAGAGGGCCAAAGGGGGGCCTGTTGGCAAGAGAGGGGGATAATAATGAAGGTTAAAAATATAATAATTTATGTCCTAATCCCCGCACAGCACCTGACCATACCTACTCTCTCCCAACAACCAGCACCCGATTCTCAAAAATAAATCAAGAAGTTGACTAGCTCAACTCTTCCTCCTCCATGGCTGGTTGCTTCTCATGAGTGGAAGCACTTGAGCGCTTGCTATAGTAAAACCAGTTGCTCTCATAATCAGCTGGTTTTACTACAGCAAGCACAAGCATTTTCATTCTTAAGAAGGCAGCAGGCTGTGGATGAGGGAAGGTTGACCTGGTCACCTTCCAGATTCATAGTTGAGAATGGGGTGATGGTGTGTGGGAGAGGTTAGAAAGGCTCAGGTGCTGTCAGGGGGACATACATTATGTTTTTTTTAGGTGCAAAGAGTGCTTCACATTAAAAAAGTGGCTGTCCATGGAGGCTGGCAGGTTGAACCAGTACCCAATGGGGGATCTACTTAAATGTATTAAAAAAAACTTGTGGGTGCTGGGGGAATGGTGCTATTATGTTTTTGATAGAGGGTGGGAGGATGGGGGTTACAGTTCTACCAAGCCACAGTGATGGAAAACACATCAACCGTCAATACAGCAACAGCACCAGAGTGACAACTGAAACAATGGCATGATACCATACCATACAATATCAAGCACCACACCAACAAACGACAACACAAATTCAGCAATGCAGGGGTCTGTGCCCCCCACAACCTCTGAACTATAGATAACTAACTCCACATCACAAAGACAGTGGAAAAAAGGGCAGCTGCCCCAGCTGCACATCCAGCCCACCCCCTGATGTTCTGACCCCCATGCTGCCTCCTTGAAAACACACTCCCACCCACTGCACAGCTAATATATAGTACCGTTATGACAGCCCATTGACATTGAATCACTATTGCTGTTGGTGCCATCACTTTACAACTGACACTGTAATGAATTTGATGTATTTCTGTTGCTATCATAATGGTATGTGGGGGGGGGTACAACCTGGTTTTGGGCTGCAGAAGGAGGGAAGGGGTTGTTCCTTTTTTCTTTTCTTTTTTTTTTTTGGCAGGTGATTGAATCATTTCCCAAATACAAACATTCCCCTATTCAGGAAAGGCTGCTGAATATTCAGGAGCCCTAATGTTTGTGGTATTTGGGAAATAATATTCAGCCCCTGTACAGCCCTATAGGGCACACCATATTGAGCCTTCCTTTTAATTTTGGTAAATAAGTCACATCCCTTTTAACTGGGTTGAGGTGGCTACCCCAGAGCATCTAAAAAAAGATGCTAAGAATTTTGTTTCCAATTGAAGTAGTGGTGGGAACTCATAACTTAAAATACAACAAAACAGGCAAAAGAAATCACCAGATAATATGGACCCTTTCCCTTTTGCCAGTTTCCATGGTTTCCATCTATTAACTGACTTCACACAAATATCTAATTTTTCTTTCCAGTTTAAGTTGACCACATCCCATTTACCAAATTTTACACCTAAAATCTCAATTGGATCCTTATTCAAAGTAGTCCCAGCTACTGAGTCTCATGAAAGGGAATCTGGACCTAAAGCAATCTTTTCTGTAACTTAAATCTTGAACCAGAAACCACTGAGTAATGATTGAATATTTCCAGTGCTAACTGGCCAAATACTGGGTTTCCCATAAATAAACACATGTGATCTGTGTATGCCATAATTATTATTGAGTCTTGTCCTAAAGGAGCCCCTATCCTTCTATTCTAGGGTTTAATAGCATTTTTCTCAATACTGGGTCTAAAGCAAAACTGTTCAACAGAAGGCTCAGTGAGCATCCTTGCAGCACACCTACTGTGAAGCTCAAATGCACCACCTTTTCCATATTTTTAATAAAAGCTTGAAATAATGTGTATTCAAGTCCCTTTGTCATGATTAGTGTTTCCTGAAAATCCCATGCTGTTTGGTTTTGTAGTTTCCTTTAAATCAGCATTTGTTAACTTGATCTACAGTAAATCAAAACAGTGAATATGTTTCTGTTCCTGTCAGTGAGTTATGACATCATATTGGTCTAGATGGCTGCTTCAGCAATTAAATCCCTGACTGACTGAAGAGGCTGGAGCACTTCCAAGTCAGAGAAGTCTGTAGAGCTAATTGTTTTCACTCCAAGGTGTTTATTAGCCCATCTGGTTTGTGTTAAGATAGATTAGCTTAAAATCTATCATTCTGTTCTCATAAAAAGTTGTTCATTTTGAGTTTCATTACCAGACTGAAGTGGTATGAATGTTTGTGAGAAATCACTGTGTCTGCATTACAGTTGTCAGTTCTGTCTCATCAAAATTCTGCATTGTTTACAGGCTATATGACACAGCTTAGTTTAATGGATGTAAAATAAACTAAATTGCATTAATTCATAGAAGTAGAGTGTCTTAGATGTACCCACCATAAATACGTTCATCTGAGAACAATTTTGTTTTATGTCAGATTGACAAAGAGGTTTCTGCCACACTCTGCTATTTTAGGAACATATACTGTATGAACACACACAGTTCAGTTATTTGAGGGTTTCTGTGTGAAAATACATCATGTATGTGTATAACTAGAAATACTATATGGAATCCTGATGCCCCTGTCTCCCGTAGTGGGTTCAAACATCGCTGGCAAGGATAGCGGTCAGGAAAAGTGCAGTAATAATGCCACTGATTTTTGTTTTGCTTGGGGCTTTGTGCCCTGCAACCCCCAATGTAGGGGGATCTGCACTCACACACCCCCATACTTATAGATACCAACTTCAGGGGGAGCGAATCACGGGGCAAGAAAACATTTGTGGGGTTGTGAAATTCTGTCATACAGTGAGAAAAGTTTTTATAAAAATCATTTGGTAACCCATCCTTACCTGGAGATGCCCAATTCCTTAAACCTGACAGTACTCCTAGTATTTTCTTTTTAATAATGGGCTTGCATAGTTCTTCCCTCTCATGGGCTGACAATAGGTCTTGGAGCTTAGTCAAAAAAATGACTCACTGGAACTGAAGTAATGAACAACACCCCCCCCCCCCTCCAAATCAAAAAGTATCCTGAAATCTTGAAGGTCAGAGACCCTCTTGCCTAAATTACCTTTTAATTCCTTAATTATAGATTGATCAGTCCTTTCCCTGTATGTAATAAAAGGGGCTTCTATGGGTGATTTTTTTGTGTGCCATATCTTAATTCTACATCAAACTAGCTACTCTATCATACTGATAATTTTGCATCTCTAATTTTATTCGCTGTATTTGATCAGAAAAAAATCTCCTTTATTGGTAGCAGCTGCTGTCAACACTTTATATAGATGATTTCTCAAATTCCAATTTTTCAAATATTTTTCTATGCTGTTGCCATACAAAGGCTTGAAACCATAAAGTTCAAAGTTTATTAAATGCAGATGTTTAAAACACATTTACAATGTATTACATCACATAATTAAAATAGATCAATATAAATAAAATTATATGTATATCATGCCATTGATTAAAGTGCAGAATGCATTAAAAGAGCCTAAGGGATCATATCAATCAGCTATAGAGCTTATTCACAAATGTTGCCATTTCATAAATAACATTTATTTTATCTAAAGCTAGCAAATATGTCATATAATCTTCCATATTCTTTGATTTACATGATTGCAAATGTGGTTCAATCCATTTCCCCTTTTTCATTAACCAACTCAACACACATTCTAATAACATATGGGTAAGGATCGTAGTAGTACTCACATTTTTTCAGTTACAAACCAGTTTTTTTCCAAATACCCCCCCCCCCATTTTATACTGTAAATCAACAACTTCCATACTTCCTAATCTCAAATTACAAAATGCATGTCTGTGCTACTTGTTTTCACAATGCACTAGGTAATATTCAGCATCCTCGATTAACTTTATATGTGAGTAGAGACCTCTTAAATCTACTTCATGTATTTCAGCTAAGTCATTCTGGGTCACAATATCATGAATTATATGTACTATTTCATTTGCAAACAAGTTTACATTACTTCTAGCTTTATTGGACCAACATATTATATCCCCATTTTCTTCACAGCTAAGCTAAGCACTGAGAACCAGGATACAGGAGAAAGCCTAACCTTGAGTCATGACAAATAGTCTTCCCAACACAAATACGGTAATCTATCACTATCATTGAACATCCTTGTTATTTCTTACAATATTTAATTGGCCTTACCTTAATCCTTGCACTCAAAGGGCTTAATCCCGTTGCAAGCCCCATAAAGGCAGTTGGACAATCCCAGGGTAAATTTAATATATTCCTCAAAAAGGAGTTCTGGATAGTTTCTATTTTTGCCTTGTTAGCAAAAAGACTCCACACTTCACTCTCATATAGGGTCTAGCTAACAGTCATAGAAACATAGAAACATAGAAGTTGATGGCAGATAAGGACCGCAAGGCCCATCCAGTCTGCCCATTTCTTTTTCTACCTTATAAATGTGCCATCGGCCTTTGCTCTGTCAGTGGCCTATCTATTCATACTCATTTGTATTGCTCCCTTATGCCTATCCCATGCCTGTTTGAAGCCCTACACTGTATTCATAGCCACCACTTCTTGAGGTAGGCCATTCCATGCATCCACCACCCTTTTAGTGAAAAAGAATTTCCTCACATTCCCCCTTAATCGGCCCCCCTCTAATCTCATGCAGTGTCCTCTTGTCCTGCTATTTTTCTTATATTTAAACATGTTAGACTCTTTCACCTTGTTAATGCCCTTAAGGTGTTTGAATGCCTCGATCATATCACCTCTCCCTCCTTTGCTCAAGGGTATACATATTGAGCTCTGTTAATCTGTCCTCCACATGTCTTCTGATGCAGTCCCTACACCATTTAGGTTGCCCTTCTCTGGACTGCCTCAATTTGGTTAATGTCCTTGTGAAGGCGTGGCCTCCAATATTGCATGCAGTACTCCAGATGGGGCCTAACCAGTGTCTTGTAAAGAGGGATTATTACCTCCGTCTTACGACTTGTGATACCCCTACTAATACACCCTAACAACCCCCTAGCCTTACCTACTGCTTTCGAGGTCTGCTTGGATGATCTCAGGTAATCGGTGATGATGATGCCCAAGTCTCTTTCTTCCTTTGTGACTGCTAGCAACTCCCCTCCCAGCCTATAGGTGGCTTCAGGGTTTCTCTTCCCTATGTGCATGATCTTGCACTTCTTTGCATTAAATCCCAGTTGCCACTCTTCTGACCGTTTTGCTAGTTTATCCAGATCTCTTCTCATTCTGCCCACCCCATCTGGATCATTTACTCTGTTGCAGATCTTGGTGTCATCTGCAAACAGACAAGCCTTACCCTCTAGTCCATCTGCAAGGTCACTAATGAAGATGTTGAAGAGGACTGGCCCCAGGACTGATCCTCAGGGTACCCCACTTGTGACTTGCATCTCTTCTGACTACTGTATACCATTTACCACCTCTCTGTTTTCTGCCCGTCAACCAGTTTGCCACCCAGTTGACCAACTTCTGACCCACCCTGAGCCTACCCAGCTTATTTATCAATCTTCTATGTGGAACAGTGTCAAAGCTTTGCTGAAGTCAAGGGTGGCTGACATCAACTGCTCCCCTTGGTCCCACCACTCTGGTTACCCAGTCAAAAATCTATAAGATTAGTTTGACAGGACCTTCCTTTGTAAATCCATGCTGTCTTGGATCCTGTGCCCTGTGGATTCCAGGTGTTGCCCTATCCTTTTCTTAGGAGTGCCTCCATAATCTTGCCCACTACTGAGGTAAGACTGACTGGTCTGTAGTTCCCTGCCTCCTCCCTGCTACCACTCTTATGGAGCGGGATCACATGAGCCCTTTTCCAGCCTTCAGGGACCTCCCCTGTGCTCAGAGACTCACTAAACAGTTCTGCTAATGGCTCTGCTAGTTCCACCTTTAGCTACTTAAGTACCCTGGGATGTACGCCATCAGGTCCCATTGCCTTATCCACCCTGAGCTTAGCAAGCTCTTGTAGGACCCTTTCTTTTGTGAAGGGAGTAGTGCTCACGTCCCTCCCCCCGTGTCCATGGTGCTGAGCTGTGGGCCTTGCCCTACCTTCTCTTCAGTAAATACTGAGCAAAGTATCTATTTAGGATAGATGCTTCTCATGGTCCTCCTCCTCACATGCTCCCTTTTCTCCATTAAGCTTAGCAATACCCCTCTGGACTTTCTCCTTCACTAATGTATCTATAGAAAGTCTTGTCACCTTCTTTTACTGTTAGTGCTAGTGTTTCCTCAGTTTGGGACTCTGCTTGCCTTACTGCCTTCCTGCCTTCCCTTAGTGCAGTTTGGTATGCCTCCATATCTTCATCCCACTGTGTTCCTTATATTTCCTGAAGGCCAGCCTTTGGCTCTGACCTTTCTGCTACTGTATTTGAGAACCAAAGTGGTTTATTTCTTCTTTGCACTTCCTTTTCTGTCTAACACAATGGGATGTTGCTTCAGGTATTGCATCCTAATGCTTGCCCACTTTGCCTGTACCCCCTCACCTGTGTTTCTTTTGCCAGGGCTAGCTTAACTCTGTTGGCCATCTTATCAAAGTCAGCTCCTCTGAATTCCCATATTTTTGCCTTGGAATGGGATGATTTAGATGTAGTAGTCAAATTGAACCATACCATGTAATGGTCACTGGCCCCCAGGTGACCTTCTACCTGGAGATCTGTGATCCCTTCCCTGTTAGTCAGTACTAGATCTTGTGGGTTGTTGTACCAGTTGTTTGAGGCCCTCCCCATGCAGGGAATCCACTATGTGTCTAGTTCTGGCAGATGTTCCTGCTGGTATTGATCAATCTGTATCCAGCATGTTGAAGTCTCCCATTATCAGAACCTCCCCTTTAGCTGTCATGTTTTGTATATCTTCTATCAGTAATGTATCTATGTCCTCCCCCTGTTCTGGGGGCCTGTAGACAACCCCAGTTCTTATGGCTGTCCCATTTCCTGTTTCCAGGGTGATCCACAGTTCTTCTGGCTCCTTATGTGTATTCTGAATTTCTGTAGCTTTGATATTTTCATTGACATACAGGGCCACTCCTCCCCCCCTTTTTGCACCTCAGTCTCTTCTGAACAATACATAGCCAGGTACTGAAGTCTCCCAAGTGTAGTTACTGGTAAACCACGCTCACTAATTGCTACTATGTCCAGTTTAGCCTCTGACATTATTGCCTGCAGGTCTGAGATCTTATTTCCCAGGCTGTGAGCATTTATGTACATGATTTTCCATTGCCAGATTTCGTGTTAGTTGTTGGGTGAGGTTTGGCAATTACCCTGTGTCGATGGGGAGACAAACCTTTTTCTTACCTGGTGATGCAAATGAAATGCAAACATGCTGAATCCCTGTTTGACCACTAGCTGGGGAGGGTGTTCTTCCCATTCGATGTATGGGGTGCTGCACCCTTCTCCCCATTTGCTAGTTTAAATATTCTGCAAAGAAGTCAAACTTCTGCCCCAATGCACTGACTCCCTCCTTAGTCAGATGCAGTCCATCAAATTTAAAGAACTTTCACTCCCAGAACTGTTGCCAGTTCCCTACAAATCTGTGTCCTTTTTCCTGGCACCAGCCCTTGAGCCACGTGTTTAGCTCTCCTATCTCCCCTTCTCTGACCTTCCGTCCACCTGCCCCCCTATCCCAGACTGGAAGGATCTCAGAGAAGGAGATGCCGGATGAAATGGATGATAGTTTGTCACCCAGCCTGGTCAGGTGTTCCTTGGTCTCCATAACTGACCGGCTGGCGAGATTATTAGTCCCTATGTGTACTAGGACATCAATGTTTTCTCCTGCTTTGTGAACAATTTTAGCAATGCGGTCAGTGTCTCTCCATGCTGATGTACCTGGGAGACATCTGACCATTACCCCTGGCTGGAGATGGGTATCAACTCCCCGAATCATGGAGTCTCCTATGATCAGAAGTTTTTTGGATTTCCTTTTTGCTTTTTTTGTTTTGGTTCCTGATTTGGGTGAAGCTATGTAATACCCTAGGGTATTTGCTTCATAGGACAATTTCAGAGCTACAAAAGAATTTACTGCAAACTTCTTTGCAAAAGATCTAATAGCATTCATTGAGTTATATGCTTTGTTCTTTATATCAGAGATATGTGCACTACATGACATATTACTCTCCACTGTAACCCCAAGGTATCTGCACTCTTTTGCCTCCAATTTTGTACCATTTATTTCCCAGTACTTTTTAGTAGCTCTCTTTCTACTAAATGTCATTATTTTTTTGTTTTCTTTACATTCATTTCTAAATCTAACTTACTAAATGACTTCATAAGGCTTGTAATGCCTCTTCCTAAGCCCAACAGGGTTTGGGAAAAGATAGTTGCATCATCCACATACATCAATAATTGGATTGTGTCATTATTAATGATAGGGGGGAATGTGTCTATATTTGAAATATCTTTTACCAATGTTTCTATGTATATATTAAATAAGAGAGGAGCTAATAAGCACCCTTGCTTAACCCCTTTCCCAATTTTTATTTCCTTAGAGAGTGCCCCATCTCTGGTATAATGAACCAAAGCTTTTGTATTATAGTGTAACCTCTGCAACATCTCTCACATCTGTTTATAGATGCCTAGTGACTAAAATAACTCCTACAATTTACTTCTTGTCACAGAATAAAATGCAGCTCATATCCACAAAGCATACATAAATCAAACTCTTTTTCTGGAAAACAAATAAATCAGCCAAGTAATTCAATGTAAATATCAAATCCAGAGTATTGACATTTTTCCTACAGCCACACTGAAATTTAGAGAATATAATTTTTTCATCCACCCAACATGAAAGTCGTTGGAGCAATAGATGTGTATAGATTTTTTTGACCACTGGAAGCAAATTAATAGGCCTATGAGAGGATGGATCATGTTTTTGCCCTTTTTTTAAAAGGGGTACAATCACTCCTTTATTCCAATCTGAGAGGAAAACCTAATATTGCCCTATCAACCTAAATAGTGGGGTCAAGACCTCAACCCAGTGATTTATATTAAGCAAGAAGACTTCTGCTGGAACACTGTCAATACCAGGAGCCTTATATTTTTTGTGTGCTTGAATTGCTTCTTTTTCTTCACTTGAAGAAAAAGCAAGTATACTTAAGTTATTAGGACAGCCATCAATACATCTATGGGGACTGCTTCATTATTGGTTTCATATATTTTATTAAAATGGGAGATCCATTGGCTTTCTGTAATCATGTTTAACAAATTATATTGAATGTTCTTTTCATTGCACCCAAATGCCACCAAGATCCAAAAAGTTGGACTATCTTTTTGTCAAATAGCTTCTTGTAGATTATCCCATAATGAAATTTTATAGGCCTTTTTTTCTATGGATCATAACTCTGTATTCATTTTTTAGATTTCTAAAAGCTTTCAATTTAACTGGGGATGGGTACTTCATTCTAAGTTTAGCTATAATTTTTAGTTCTTAACTTAAATGTAGACAATCACTGTCAAACCACGGCTAACCAGAACCAACATTGACTTTTCTCTGGCCCTTTTCCTTAGAGCTTAAGGCCTGTACTATTTGTTGAATATAATTATCATTTTTTTACTATAGAAATAGCCTCTAAGTTAGATATTATAACTGTGGAATTACCTATATTATTATAGTTCTGTATTATCTCATCCACTGCAACTTTTGTATATTCATTCCAACTAATTTTCTTTCCATATTTAATACACATATTCTCATCAGTATCAAATTCTTGTTTTACATTTTTTGCTGTTTGGCTGAAATTAGTAGTCAAAATACATTTCACCGGATAGTGATCGCTGTCCCACAGTTTGTGGATTTTAAGTGAGTTCACCCTAGGATATTACATAGCTTCAGCTATACAATAGTCTAAGACACTCCCTTCCCCTTGATTGTAGGGAAGCTCACTTCCCCTTCCCAGTCCCCCTTTGTACAGCCATTTAATATCCTTAATCCAAATTTGTCCAAAAAGTTCAAAAGGGACTTGCCATTTTGGTTTAAAACCTTATCCTTTGACTGGCATATAAGTATATTTAATAGATCATCTATTCTCCAATATGGTTAAGGATCCTCAATGCTAACTCCAGTCCGTACATTAAAATCACCAAATAGAAATATACACATCCCTGGAAATCTCAATTTCAATGATTCTATGTCCTGCCCTGTTTGCTCAAGAATAACAATACATTCTTTTCTCTTCACAGTTGGTGGAATATAAACATTAAATGCTATACTTTGTGCAGCCCCTATTATAATTATATACGTAAAAATTCCATATAGATACCCACTTCTGGGATCTCAACATTCAAAGTTACATCAATAAAAATAGCCAAACCACCTTTACACCTACCAAATGTATTTTTTCTCTACACAGGGGATACCCAGGACCTGTACCCTTTCATCCAGGCCTCATCCATTTTTCCCATCCATGTTTCTTGGAAAACTAGATTTGTATATTTTGACATCCATTCTAAGCACACTTTATCTTCTAGCTTTTCTCTGAGTCCTGCAACATTCCAGGATACTATATCTACCTATTTCTTATGCTCCTTCAGTCAGGTTGTTGTCTCCATGCTTTCTACACGTTCTATTCAGCTGTCATCTAGTGATAGTATACTGCTATTCCCCCTTCATCCTCATTCTCCACCCCAGTTACATCCAAGACGCCATCTGACTCTAAAACCAAGGTAGTATTTATTCTTGGACCCAACTGTTTCCTACCCATTCTAAAAATACATTCTGATTCCTCCCCATCTAGTGTGTATATCATCTTGACTGGTTTCAAAATGCTGTGACTCTAGGCTGTTTATCTGAAACTTGATCCTTCTTACTCTTTGGAACATTTAGACCTAATTTCTCCTCTTGGGGTGGTTTATGTCCCCAATAGATACTCTGATGGTCTCATCCAATGATAGATTCAATTTCCTAAAACTACTCTTTTCACTTAGGATAGATTTTCATTTTTCTATATTTCTAAGCATGACACACAGCCAACCTCTGTATGGGTGAGCTTGGTATCTATATACTGATCTAATATCTTGCCAGTTGATTTTATTGCCCATGTTCCCTTTAATGAGGTTATATACAGCTAATGTAACTGTATAAAAGTTCTAATTTTTCTGTTTTGGAACACCTTTTATATAAATGATTGGAAATAGTTCTCCAGCAGAAATGAGTTTCTCTTTCTCCATTTCTTTAGTAGAGTACATAGGGTACTTTTTATCATTCTCATTTCTTTCTACTCTACCACCTTTGTTAAATCTAACTTTATTTATTGATTTATTTATAGTCTTTTCTATTTCTTTACTTGCAGCACTCTTTTCCCCCACTAATATATTTCTTTTCCCTAACTCAGTTTGGGGGTTGCAATCATTTCTCTTTCGGATATTAACAGGGTTTTTTCTCTTCCCTTCTTCCTGCTTTAAATGGATTTTTCTTTGGTTCAATTCTTTAATCAGTAGAGTAGATCAATCTCTTTAACCTCATTATTGGCAACTTCTTCAGTTATAAACTTAATTTATTTATTTTCTTTCATAAGCAATTTATCCCCTTTCTTATTTTTTCTCTTGAGGACATTGCTAATAATAACCTGCTCCCCATTGTTTTCCAGGGTGCTGTTAGTGTTATGATTTTCCCCCTTACCCCTTGTCTCTTTTGTCCCTTCATATTCTGGTACTATTTCATTATCACTGTCATCTATTCTTTCTAAAGATTCTCCCCTTACATTAGCTTTATCCACATAATACTCTATAAACACTCGGAAGAG
The DNA here is from genome assembly GCA_016271365.2 of Neoceratodus forsteri. Taxonomy (NCBI): domain Eukaryota; kingdom Metazoa; phylum Chordata; order Ceratodontiformes; family Ceratodontidae; genus Neoceratodus; species Neoceratodus forsteri. The sequence goes on from CM057456.1 coordinate 1,337,442,827, forward strand.
GGTAACCAATTCCAAAAGTTGTGTATTACTAAAACAAATCCCTTTTTTAAGCTTTTCCATTTTACTGGAGAAAGAGCCCCTATTATAATAGTGTTTTGTCTCCTTTCTGGTGTTTATTTTTTTCCTCTCTCTGCTAGAATGTTCTCTTTCTCTCAGAGGGATTCTTTTAACACCATTTTCTAATGGATGATCCAGGACCTGTTTGTTTACATAAGGCATTAGAAAAACATCAAATTGATCTAGGAATGAACCAGATGCTCCTTTTTGATGGATTTTCTGTACAATAACCTCCTGCCTATTCTTTATCATTACTTGTGGAGTGGGTATGCCTTCTCCTTGCGTCATATCCAGGCTGTCAACCCCCTCCCCCCAAGATTATATATCAGAATGCACATTGTACACCTTATCCTGATTTTCAGTTATTGACAAATTAGAGAGATAGACTTCTTTATCATGTGTTCTGTCCTTTTATACTTTAAGTAGATTTAGATCAGACATATGAAGCTCCGGGCCAGTAATATCAATTAAATTTCCAGAATTCCTTCTGGTAGGATGAGCCTGGACATTTTCCTCTAAGATCTAATTTCTTTCAATAATGGGTGACTAGAATTTATGCTTGATTTAACCAGTGACAAAGCCAACTTGGGGTTAAAGTTCTTTCTAATTTTATTATTACCCCTAAGTTCCATTTGGTTAAGATAGGGGCATAGGCATTGTGCTTTGTTTCCTTGAATAGTGCCACCCAGACCCTTTGTGAAGATCTTTTTAGATTTTTTATCAGTCTTGCGACCAAAAGTTCTCATTTTTTGGGGGAGGGTTATGTTAGGCATATTTAAACCATAATGGAATATCCATTGAAACCATAAACCATAATGGAATATAATTTTTTGTCTCTTCTCACTATTCCAAGTGATCATCATAACAGCACAAGACTGATTCCCTAGCCTGAAATAACATCCTAATGCCTGTCTGCACTGACTTCATCTTTTTTTTTTGTCCAACTGTCCAAAGGCAAAAAAACCAAACAGTAACAAATGGTCCAATAATTCTACTGGAATTGTTCAACATTCCATAATTGTAAGATGTGAAGAAAGGAACCAACAATCTATTCTGGTCACCAAATGTTTTTCACAAAAATGTGGCACCCCCAGACTGTGTTTGGCTCCTAAAACCATCAGTCAGACCAGCTGTGTCACTCTTTTCGTCACAGCTATAGAATCACATTATGTTTTTTTTCCCATTACCTGCTTCATAGCAATAAGTAACCCACAGATAAAATTGCCTCCTAATAAAATTGTCCATACATTAAAAACATAGGGTAGAATAGTCTCAAAAAGAAGCACTCTTCTCACCTTCATCTGTGGGGCACATACAGTTATACACTTTAAACTATGTCCAGCCCATTTCGTATCCAGCAGTAAGGCTCTATCCAGACTAATATCTACCAATTTCTCAACTGAATAATTTGCCCTCTTAAATAATTTACCTATCCCATTCACCTTATCCTCCCCTAAAGGACCAAATGTATGGTCCCCAAGGCTACTCCTTTCTCCACTGACCTATATCATAAATAGTACCCATCCAGGTTTCTTGCAAAAAAAAAATTTGGAAGTTCCCTTTTTGTAATAATGAAAATATGGCTGCCCTCTTCTGTTGATTCCTTAAACTATGGACATTTAAGGAGGCAATTTTCAGCTGATCTATTATTCAAACAAATTTAACAAGTCCATCACGTAACTTCATCTTCCTTATCTGCCTTCTTTCATTGTTTCACTCAGACTTTACTACAGTAGTGTGAATTTCTATATCAGATATTGACTGGGAAAGAGAAGACTTTGTAGAGGATGTATCTGAATCCTCACCTCCTAAATCAGAATCACCCCAATTTCTTTGTAATACTGCAAATTTATTCAAAGCAGGAACTGGGTCACTATATAGTGACAGTTTCACCAAATGTGAACTTCTTCTGGTGGCCAAAGGGGATCCTTCTGCTGAAGGGGGCATTTTTGCTACTCCCATCTCTGAGCTATGGAGCAGCTCTGTTTCTTGACCAGTACTAGGGACTTCAAAGTCCTTATCTGAGTTAGATGCCACTAGTACTATTTATATATATATATATATATACATTGTATTAATATTGTCTGAACTGAAACCTGTATATAATTGCTTGTTCCGTCTGTCATCCTTGTACTTTGTTCTCCCTCCACCCCCTGTAAATGACGTGGAGCCTTTGCAAAAGAGTCTATGACTCAAAGGATTGTAATTCCGAATATACGGTAAATAAACAAATAAAATTGTGGGGCAACCTCCTGAGGAGTAAGAATCAGCACATCCCTGCCTGTCTCTTGAGTAGTTATGGGTCAGCTACTTGCCCCTCCTTTACTGCAAGATGAGACTGGTTTGAACCCGGGAAAGCTTGCCTTTTTTCTGTGGATGTATCTGCTAAGCCAGCTTGTTGTGCTTTTCAAAAGTATGTTTTGGTAAAATATATATATATATATTTTAAGCAGCCCAGGGACAGTTACACAAGGAGTGACCTTTCTTTTCACAAACATTATATCTTAACTAATTTCTGCATTGCTTGCTAATTTGACTGAACTCTCCACAAAGATTTCAGCATAGGTGATTACAAGCACAGGATAGGTATGTTCTGTCTCGATACTTATAGTGAGCCTTTGGTTGCCCACATAAAAAAAACTCCTCTGTCCCTCCCCAAGAAAAAAAAACTATTAGGAAGGTGGACAATGCCTTTTTCAGCCTGTACCAGTTTAACTTGGAATCTCCATGCCCCAGTCCAAATAAATTCTGTATCAGTAATTGGTTCAGGGGCCCCCAGTACATCACAGCACTCTCTTAACCAAAAATCAATATCCCCTTGTTTACTCACTCATTTTAAAACATAATTGTGACTGTTTTAATAGCTGGTTTCATAAGGGAAATACTGGAAATGGGGCCCATAATGTAGTATTTTTAAGTTTGTTGAATTTGAGCCAAACCCGTTCCAACCTTGCGGGGGTTTTAAAAACTTAAATCAAAATTGTCTTCACCTGAAATATGTATCACAGTATATAGTTCAGATGCAAAATATTCTATTGAATTTTTAATTAATTGTCTGGCCACAAACACTCTATCTGGATGCTCCGACATCACACCTCTATACCGGAGACACACTGCATTTTTCGTGAGGGCCAATTCATTTCTGTCCTGAAAGAGACTGGCATATGAGGTATCAAACTTAGGACTTGAACTTTCAGTATTACCCCAGTTTTCCCTGTTCTACCCCAAGGTTTCAGTTCCTGTAGGAGGAACCCTTGTCCCAGAAGAAGGATCCCTTGATACTGCTGCTCATCCTCCCCCATTTCTTTCTCCTGTATTGATAGCAATATTGACTGTATTGGGTTAAATGCTATAGCATCTTGTTGTTAATATTCACCAAAACCTGCCTCTCTTCAGGAAGGATGGGGTTACCTGGGGGGGGCAGAGTCAACTCTGGGAATCACTGTATGCAGTAGACATAATAATGACATTGTACCCCTTTTTTTCTATACCAGTGTCTTCCCTCACCTGTCCCTGCACTTCATCTCCTCCTCCTGCCCTACTCCCTGATACTTGAGGTTCTGCTGTGCTCTGCTTCTGATTCTTCTGCTGGAGCTCCTGCAGTCTTTCTTTGTTCTACTGAGTATCAGCTGTTTGTGATGTCTCCAAATTGCCATTCACAGTCAAAATAACCAGACTCTTGTAATACTTCACTGGGCAAAACTAATTGTTTGATAGACGTTTGTGGTTGCTCTATCATTTTGTCACTTTTCTTTCTATTCTATATTTTATTTCCAAATGGCACTGTTGAAACCATATCAGTCTCTTGCTCCAGAAGTGCTTCTTCAACTCACTGTAGCACTGGAGCTCCATCGGGAAGCATTTGCACCAGTTCACCAGCCACGCTATCAAAAAATAAATTTTTTTATTGAATTTGAAGTTGGGAGATTGCCACTGTTACAAAGAATGGAATCTGCAGCCAGGTCTTGCAATATATCCATTTGTGTTACCAGAGTGATTCAGGGAGAGTGATCAGAGGCAGGCCAAACTTCACTAGTCTGCACCATCATCTCTGTCCTTTTCCATCCAGAAATCATCATCTCGGCTTCTTTCATTCAACCAGATGTGGATGCTACCTGCTGCCCAGAAATCAGTGGTGTCCAATTTGGGTCTGGGACCCATTTAGCAGAGGAGTCTTGCATCCAGCCAGCTCCTTTCTGAGCTCTTGCTGGGGACCAGTGCTTAACACAAACTAATATGAACTCTGGATGTTTAAAGGCTGAGAACACCTTCTGCCTAGCTACACCTTTTACAACCATTATATTGCTCTGGGGGATAGCACTGCTAGATACAGTGTCCATTTTGTCCTCATCTGTTGAGCCTTTCTGTGCACCAGCTCTGGATCCAGTCCATTCCAAACCCAGATACTTCTTTAAGGTAGCTTTTCTTTTGTTATTTTTTTTCATCATCTACCATCATCTGTAAAAGATACTGTGCTCTTTCTTGTAATTCTGCATTACTTTGTGACTTCACCTCCCCTTCCTGCACCTGCCCTTAGTGTGCCTCTTCTTTCCCCTTACTTCTCCAGTCTTGAGACCTTCCTTCTCAAATGGACTCACTAAGTCCCTGAATTTTTAATTCTGATGTCTCAACTTTTGCACATTAAGAAAGTATGCCTCTCATAAAATTGCATTTAATAACTGTAAAGCTCTTGCCATGTTCAAACTGCCTATGTCACATTAAAACTGTACTCTCACCATATATTGAATTGTGTATGCAACATTGGAATTGTACCCTTATATGTTACCTTGTGTTCTCCTTTTCTCATGATATATTCTATATTGCTGTTATATCCCACTGTACCTTCCCCCCAGAATGCATCTTGAAATGAGCAGTAGCACAGTATGCCTTTCCTGGTGAAACTTTTAAATAAATAAATAAGTTCAAGTTACAACTGCTGCTCAGCCAGAGCAATATCCTTTGGATCAGTGTCTATAACTGATGTCTCTACGCCCGTATTTTCAGACCAATATTGCCCATGTAGCACAGCATCTTCTTGTGAAAGAGGATAACCCCCCAGCCTGCAACACATCATCCTCCTCCACCTCACCAGGATCTGCCATCTTGGACCTGAGGCCAACAGCACCTTCTGTCCAAGAGAAGAGGAATTTCCCTGGTGTTCTGGCCAGATTTCTCTCATTTACTAAAATACCACCAGCAGCTTAAACTGATTCAATTTCAGTTGGTTTTCACTGGTATCCCCACTCCCCCCCCAACATAATGATGCTTAAAATAGGCAATATTGTGTCATCCATTTTCAGTCAACAAAAACTAAATAAATACACAGGTAAATTACTAAACAGATTCTGAATAGTTATACTAACTAATATGCAGCAGAAGAGAATGTAACATCTTTCTTACACAATAAATTAAAATGTGTTTTAGAAAACAATGAGTTAGATACTGGTCACACAGGGTCTGTATGTGGTATGCATGCAGTGGTCATTACCAGCACTAATAAGCAATGTGAAAGAGTACATCATTTGTAGTTCTGCTACTTGCATGCAGCTCTACATAGATACAGTGCTCAATTGTAGCTGTTGTTGTACTCTATTAACATAATCACTGATTCACTATTTAGGCCAAGCAATAATGTTTCTTTTTCTGTAAAAAATGAAAACTTACAGAAAACAGCACAAGCCGAGTTAAAATACCTCCCTTCTATCACCTTGGCTGACTTAAAAAAGTTCAAAATCACCCACCCTGTTTTTCATGATAGTTCTTAGGCTAGTTTGAAAAGTTTGGCAGGACATCCAGCTCTTCATGGCCCAACTTAAATGTGAAGGAGTTAAAACCTTCAAGTTTTGCAGTTTGTACTGATGACAAAGGCTTGGAGTACTGTACTGTATGGCATCATGACATACATCAAATCAACTAAAAAAATTCAAACCCTACAAATATGAACTAACACGCAAACTATGGCTTCATGTAGAGATGGGCGAAGTGGCCCCAATTTGCACCACGAAGTGATTCACAGAGTGAAGGTGAATTCACAGAGTGCTCCACAAAGTGAAGCAGAGTACTTCACATTATAATGGATAACGCAAAGTCCATTGAAAACAATGACTTTGCTTTTCTCTGCCCTCCCAAACCACTACTCCACCAATTCTTAAGGTGAAGTACAATGAAAACAATGTACTTCGCCTCATTTTGCCTTTTTTTAAGCTCCAAAAGTGAATTTTGCAGTGATTCATTGGATTTCAGGTCACATGGGCTCTAGATTGTTCTGCACAGCCTCAGCTTGGGGTAGTGTGTGTAGGAAGCTGTAGGAGACAATCTGCTCTGAGAGCGCTCTGTGATTCAAACCTTCTAAATGCTATTAATGCCTTTTTGAGTCATATTTTTTTGCTGAAACTTTAGTTCATTTATTATATGAAAACTCCTGTGCTCATATCATCGAGCATTTATTGTTTGTGTGTGGATTTTGAATGTTAATGTACAACATTCAGTCTGTGTACTGAGAGACAGTGGAAGTATGCTTTGGAGAAGAAAAAGAGTACTTTCTGTTTTGGTGATATTTTTTTTGAATAACTGTGATAATGTACACACAGTAATATTTTCAATAATTCTTGCCATTTGTTTGCTGATTGTTGTGGTGCAGCAGTGCATAATTTTAATTTGTTTAAAATATGTGGTTATATTACTGAAGTTTACAATTTGCTACATATTACTTAGTGTGAGTGTGTGTGTGTGTGTGTGTGTGTGTGTATGTGTGTGACACGTGTCATCAAATCAGACACCTTTTATTGTGCCACATAATAATTTCAGCAATGTGAACCTGTTATCCTCTGCAGCTGTGTCATTTTTGTACTTCTCTGTGGTATCGTTACTGGCACTAGTACTAGTGACTGTTAATGCAGCAGTGCAGTACACTGCCCCCCCCACAGCCCACCCCAACCGGCAAAGGTATTCTTTTCCAGATTTGAATTTCTGATGGTGAGCACTGGTTAGGTGTTGTGCCTTTGCATCTGCATCTCTTCAGTGGCAGTGCAATCATAATCTGTCTGTGTATTTGCATCTCTTTATGGCTCAATCTCCATCTGTAACTTAAGTCACAGTTGTTTCTTTGGCTTCCCTTCAGAGTACTGGACAGATGTGGTGCATAATTCTTCACGAACATTGTACTAATTAATATGCATTTTTAAGTCAGGACCATCATCACTAGTAACTCATGATACAAATCACCTTCTTCATCATCACGGTCACAAATGTAGTCACAAATCATGATTCATGATCATGTCATGCATCACAACATTAATTTTTATACTAGTTACTTGAATGTATCGTAAGCATGTTTTGTAGTATCTCTCCAGACTTCAACACCCCGCCATTGTACTCATTAATGAGCATATTTAAGTTGGGGTGTTTGAGCTACAGCTCATCGGAGAAGAACAGCCATAGGCATTAGCATTCCCAATACAGTTCCATATTGATTATCTCACACCATTGACACCGAATCACGTTCTTCATCATCAAGGTCACAAATGCAGTCACAAATCACGATTCACGATCACGTTACAAATCGCATTCATGTTTTTACTAGTTACTTGGGTGTATTGTAAGCATGTTTTGTAGTATCTCTCCAGGCTTCACCACTCCACCATCGTACTCATTAATAAGCGTTTTTAAGTCTGGGAGTTTTGTGCTACAGCTCATCGGGGAAATACAGCCATAGGCATTCACATTCCTTCCCACACAGCATGTGAGTTACAGTACTTTAAGTAGTGGTGGGCAAAGTGGCCCCAATTTGCTCCGTGAAGTGATTCACTGAGTAACGTGGAATCCACGGAGAACTCCACAATGTGAAGCGGAGTACTTTGCTTCATAATGAGGAATGTGCAGTCCATTAAAACCAATGATTTTGCATTATTCTGTCTTCCCCAAACCACTTCTCCACCAATTTTAATGTGAATTACATTGAAATCAATGTAATTCACCTCACTTTGAACTGTAATTGAGTTCCAAATGAAGGGATTGCAGGTCACATGGGCTCTAGATTGTTCGGCACAGCCTCAGTTCTGGCCTGGGTAGTGTGTGTGCAGTGGTAACTGGAGACAGTTTGCTCTCAGAGCTCTGCGATTCAAAACCTCTAAAAGCTGTTTAAAATGCCTTTTTGAGTAACATTTTTTGCTCAAAATTTAGTACATCAATTGTAGAAAAAACCTTTTGTGCTCATATCATCGAGTGTTTATTGTTGTGTGTGGATTTTGAATGTTAATTTAGAACAGTCAGTCTGTGTACTGTGAAATGTGCATTGGAAGCAGGGCGTATTTGCGGTGTAGGTAGATTAACTGGGAGAAAAAGGCAATCTTTCTGTTTTGCTTAAATTTTTCTTGTATAACTGTGTTAATGTACACACAGAAATATTTTCAGTAATTCTTTACTTTTTTTGCTGATTGTTGTGGTGCAGCAGTCTACAATTTGTCTGTTTAAAACATTTGATTATATAACTAAAGGTTTTCAATTTGCTGCACATTACTTAAGTGTGCATGTGAGTGTGTGCATGTGTGTGTGTGTGTGTGTGTGTGCGCGATGCGTGCCACTGAATCAGACACCATTTATTGTGTTACAGAGTAGTTGCAGCAGTGAGAACCTGCTAACCACTGCACCTGCATGAATTTTTTATACTGCTTTGTGGTATCTTTACTGGTAGTGGATTGTTACTGCCGTGCACTACTCCTCCAACTGGCAAAATTTATTCCTTTCCAGATTTGGATTTGTGACTTGCAAGCACTGGTTAGGTGGTGTTGTGTCTTTTTGTATGCATCCCTTGAGTGTATAGCGCAATCTTAATCAGTCCGTGCATTTGCATGGTGCCATTAATTCTGGGATACTGCATTTCCTGTTATGCTCTCATTTCACTTCATCAGCACTGGGGAATTTTCTGGACACCAGACAGTAGCATTTTGGGGATGAAAATTAATTCTGGTGACTCTGTGTGTGATCTGACCACTGCGTTTATGACTGAGTCACCATTAATTCTGGGAGACTTTGCATTTCTTGTTACGCTCTCATTTCACTTCTTCAGCATTGGGGAGTTTTCTGGACACAAGACAGTAGCACTTTGGGGATGCACATTCATTCTGGTGACTGTGTGGGTGGGATGCTGCCAATATTGTTTTCACTCCACCTTACTTTGCATTTAAGGCAGAATGACAATGTGAAGTAATAATAACAAAGAGAAGTGAGCCTTTCCTATGGGGCACTCCACATAGCGAAGTGCCAATGAGAAGTGATCACTTTGCATTCACTTCGCCGGTGGATTTTAAATTTGCAGCATCTCTAGCTACATGTATGCTGCTCCTGGAGGCCTACTATGTGTCTCTAAGTTCAAGAAATACTGTAACTCTTGTGCCTACTTGACAAGGCAAAGGTCCTGAATATGCAACCACAAAAACTTCCACAGAACTAACTAGACAGTGTACAAACCTCATACACAGACAAATAAATGGGTATAAATTTCTCATCCTCAGTGATGCCCAGATTATGTTAAGTGGCAGGAATAATTCAGAGTTGCACAAACCACAGTTTCCACTCCACAACTCTGCAGCTTCTCTCAAATGCTGGTCTTCAATTGAAAGAAATGATGTCAGTTGCAGGACATACCTGTTAATCAGACATGTGCCTCCGCAGCTATTGATCAGCCTCATCTGACTATGCCTCATGGAAGTAAGTAAAAGCAGAATGAAAAAGTGACGGTTATGGTTTTCTAGTGAAGTGGCCAAGACGGTGAAGGAAAAAAAGATGGCATTCAGAAAGTATAAAGAAATGCAGAGGAAGGAAGACAGGGAGGTATACAAAGTTAAACAGAGGGAAGCAGGAATGGCGATAAGGGGAGCAAAGGCATAGACAGAAGAAGGGATAGCCAAAGGGGTAGTTAAAGAGGACAAGACTTTCTTCAGATACATAAGTGAGAAAAGAAAAGCAAGGGAGGGATAATGAGGATTAGGAGACTGGCAGGGGGAGACTTTACAGATGGGGACCAAGAGAAAGCTGCTGTCCTGAACAGGTATGTATGTTCATATTTCCCAGCGAAGGGGAGGACAGACAACAAGAGAGCAACAAGAATGGGAGGGGGACAGGTGGACAGCAGTCAATTTTTAGAGGAAAAAGTCCTGAAGGGACTTACAGGTCTAAAGATAGACAAGGCTATGGGACCAGATGGGATAACCCAAAGGTATTAAAAGAACTCAAGGGTATGCTAAAAGAACTCAAGGAGGGGCTACCTGCCCCACTGCTGCCCCTATTCAGAAGTTCACAGGACACAAGCATGGTTCTGGAGGACTGGAGAAGAACAGATGTGGTCCCCATAAATAAGAATCGCAGTAAGGAGGAGGCTATCAGCTAAAGGCTGGTCAGTGTCACTTCATTGGCATACCCAGTGAAAAGAAAGCTTCATATATAGTGCCATAAAAAATGCACTTGAAAAAGCACATCTGCCTTGATAGCGACAGGGGTAGGATAGCACATGTTAATTACGGCTACCCCTGTAGCTGTAAAGGCAGGGGAAGAAGTAGTGAAGGAGATGAAAATACGGTGGCTGGCTGAGCTGCTCCCATGGTAGAGAGGGTTGGGGCACAAGCAGCTCAGACAACACAGAGCTGAAGACCAGGGTTCCATTCCTGGTCTCCTGAATAGTATTTCTTTTGTCTCCCCTCATCTGTAGTGTTCTTTTTTTGTCCCAAAAATCAAGGCCCTCTCAAGTTTCTTCCCATCCCCGTGTTCTCCCCGAGTTGAATATATTAATATCGGGGGGGTGCAGGGGTAGAGCCCCCAGCAAAAACAAAATGTGTATTTTGTGTTTTCAACATGGTAGTGATCGTTGGCTACCACTGAAGCTGTTTGTTCCAGTGGTGTTTTGGGATGGCACTGTTCTTGACAGCACTGTTTTTGTGGCATGATTCTTGACAGCGCTGTTATTGATTTTGCCGTCTTTACCTAGTACCCTTCATCGGTGGTGAAATTAATGGAACACCTGCTTAAAGAAAGGCTGGTACAGTATCTTGAATCCAATGGGCTACAAGACCACAGGCAGCATAGATTCTCGTGGTGGGGGGGTCATGTAAGATGACTCTGATTTATTTCTTTGACTGGGTGACCTAGGAAATAGATCAGGGGAAGGCAGTGGATGTGGTCTAGCTGGACTTTAGCAAGGCTTTTCATACTGCACTGCACAGCATACTGATAAAGAAATTAATCAGCCTTGGGTGAAATTAAGCAGCCTATAGGTGGGATCCAAAGTTTTAAATTTGGTTAAAAAATTGTTACTGGATAGGTGACATATGGTGGTGGTTAATGGCTCTCTCTCAGTGCAGGGCTTAGTACTGGGACCAATCATTTTCAATGTCTTTTTAAGTGGTATTGCAGGAAAAAACTAGAAGAGAAGATATGACCTTTTGCAAATGATACCAAAATCTGTAATGAGATGGACATTCAGGAGGGAGTTGAGAGAATGGGCAGAAATCTTGGGAAACTTGAGTAGTACTCAAGAGCATAGCAGTTGGTGTTCAATGCCAAAAAATGCAAACAAATGTGCTTGGGGCATTGGAACCCAGGAGCAGAGTATTCGATGGGGGGAGGTACTGACAGTCACTAAGCAGGAAAGGAACCTTGTGATTGTCATATCTGATGACCTCAAAGTGGCAGGGTGTTATGACAAAACAGTGAGTAGGGCTACTGAAATTCTGGGGCGCATACAGAAGATTATCTCTAGCAACAGGATGGAGATGGTGTTGCCACTGCACCACTCAGTAGTGAGACACCACCTGGGGCACAGTGTCCAGTTTTGGAGGCCACATCACAGAAAGGACAAAGACAGGATGGAGGCAGTCCAGATGAGTGCAAATAAAATGGTTCAGGGTTTGCAGATATGTATCTCAACAAGTACACCCTGGAAGATAGGAGAGCAAGAGAGGACATTATAGATGCCTACAAGTACCTCACAGGGATGAACAGGGTACAGGATGGAAGCCTCTTTCAAGTGAGAAAGAGCACCAATAGGTTTCATGCAGTGAAGCTGGGAGAGAAATTTAAGAAGAATGTGAGGAAGTTCTACTTCACTGAAAGGGTGACTGACATCTGAAACTGATTGCCAGCAGAAGTGGTGGAGGTGAAAACAGGGGCGCTTCAAGCATGCGTTAAACAGATATCAGGGAATATTAGTAAATAGAAGGGGAGGGTGAGCTGGTAAACAGGGACCAGTTAGGGGCTGCAGAGACAGATTAGGCAAGGAACATATGTGCAGACTGGTTAACCAACTGGTTCTTTTCTGCTATTCAATTCCATGCTTCTGTGATCTATATTTCTAATGCACCAGTACATTTCCAGAACACTTACAAGCAGTTTTTTATTGTTTGTTTTAGGATCATTTCAGGAAAGTGCAGCATGAAGTTCCTGTTGTTTCCTTAACTTTGCCCCCCCCCAAAGTAAGGGGCATTTGTTCCCTCAAACATAGCAGAATTGACCTTTTATTCAAATAAATTGTTTCTGTTAATCATTTTCACACTTGTCACTGAGTTTCAATTGATTACATAGAACCATAGAAACACAGAAGTTGACTGCAGGTAAGGACTGCATGGCCCATCGAGTCTGCCCATTTCTTTTTCTTTACAGCTTATGTCTGTCCTGTGAATATATTTTTTGAGGGTGCAAGCCCACCTACTAACCTACCCCACTCTTTCCCCAGATCACTCCACAGACCAGTGACTTTTTCACACTCAACTTGCCCGATTTGAAGGCAGACTTTGACCCTCTATCATGTAGTGTCACCTTCTCTCGTCACACACCATCCACAAGGTCGAACTGATCCCATCCTGCTCCTGGTCATATAACTCACCGACATTTACACCAACCATTCTGACTGGCAATCACACTTGACCCTGACTCTGGAACAGTAAGTGCAGTGCTCCAAAGAGGTTGCCTCCTCCCACTCATTACCCATGTGAGTAACTTTGCCTTCACTGACTTGCTAACCACACAACAGGACTTGGCACATCTCTTCCCCAGTGCTGGCTTCACTGATTATCCCCCATACCTGTCCACTGAAACACAAAACCTGCTGCTGGGCCCAGTACTTACCATTTGGCTTTCCTAATCAAGTTGCCAAACTGGCACCCATGATTGGCACCAACTGTGGATGCCACAGCTCTGATTTGTGTCCACCGTTCTGACTTTTTCCTGCTACTCCCAAACAGCATGGCCATCACTGGAATGATGATGTGAAAGTATAACAAAGTGTATGTTCACCACCTGACTAGCATCGAGACTTGGTCCTGGTTCATACAATGCTTAACACACACCTATACTATAAAATGACAAGCAACCAAAATAGGAAAAGTCTTGGTCCATCTCTTTCTCCAGACCACATGACTGAATCACTAGAACCATCCAGACAGGCAACAGAAACCAATTACAATTATGTTAAGATCAGTGCTGGGGGATTTAGCAAAATATTTGCTGATGCCAGTGTCCAAAATGATAACACAGAGAAAATACTTTTTCAATGAAGGGGATGGATTGAACAGCCACCACTGGGGGGAGAGGGCATCTATTTAGTGGTCCCATAGGCCACCACTAGAGGTAAATACTTTCTGCTCATAAAGGTTAATATTAAACTAATGAAAAATGACCTACCATGGCACCCATAGGTGGAAGGACTGTTTTGTCATAAAAAGGGTGTTTTCTTTATTAGTTGTCTCAACAGAATGTTTTTGAATTTATTTTGTTAGTTCTATAGGTAGCCATCTTAGAAATACAATAAGACACTTTAGGGCATTGCTTGTGATGATTTTACTGCACTTCCAGGAGCTGAATGCACTTAGGTGGCAGCCTTGTGCTTTACTATGCCCCTAAGTATGTGGCAAAATTCACACAACCAATACCCTATTGTGCCTTATTGCATACTTACACTGTCATGTACAGCCTGATCATCACTGTGCATTAATTCTTCAAGTCAACACTCCATCCTCTAGTACTGCTGAATGACTGGAATGATGTATTCTTACTCTGAACCAGTATTCTTTGATAACTGGTGGATAACCTATTTTATTATAAATCTCCCTCTTAATAAGAAAAACATTCAAAAGGAACACTTCTAACACTTTCTTTTATAACATATATGCAATATGGCACTCCCAGGACTTATGTTAACAGTTAGTCGCCCCTTCCCGGGCAATATGGCACTCTACTATGTGTCGATTATGCTGTTAGTGAGTGATTAACAGACTGTTAGTTTTTTTATACAGATTTTTATCCTTCGGTTCTGCCTGACAGCTCCACTCTGACAGTTCTCCCCAGCCCCATCACACAGCTTCTCTGGGATTTACCTCCCCTCATCGTCCTCTGCCACAGGACCTGTGAGGGGTACCCAGTTGCCTGTGTAGAGAATGTGAGAGATCAGTCTTCATACTTCCATCGGGGGGAGGTGTTATGCTGATTTTCACCCTTGGGCCCACAGAGGTGCAGTGGGTGCAATGTACAAGCTCTGCCTCCATGGAGACATCCCCGGTGCCCTTACTATGGGATACTTTCACTCTGAGTGTGGTCTCATGCAGTGCCACCTGGACACCACCTGGTAACAAACAAGTAGCATGCTGCAACTGCCCCCCTTCCTGAGGGCAGAGAGCTGTCCTACAGAAAAACAGTCATGCTTCCCTTGGACACCCTCCAAATGACCCACATCTATTTCCAAAGCTGGTTCATCAGCATGGCAGGAGGTGAGGTGCTCAGTGATTCAGCCCTACATCCCACTGGTACAGCCTCAGACTGTTAATTTAACTCCTTGTCATGTCTCATTAGTCCTAGTGACTTTTGTGGGACTTGAAGCCATGACAATGCCACCACTGTGCCACATTTGCATGCAACTATCTGGTTGAGGGTGGAGGATGCTAATCCCTTTGCAAAGCTTCTTAGGATCCAGAGGATATCTTGCCCCCCAAGGACCACTGAATCTTCTGCAACTGCTTCAGAGGTTGCCTAGGAAGAAGAGGACTTACTGGACCTTATAGGACTCTGGGAGGGTGGAGGCAGCTACTCAGGTGCACATTCCTCAGCCTGTGCCACTAAAGAATTGTTTCACCATTCTGGCAGGATGGAAGCACCAAGAGGAGGCACCTGAAGTGGTGCAAGGGGGATGTGTGGTTCCACCATAGAGGAGGCACCAAGGTGGGAGGTAGAGGACCCCAGCAGTGGAGAAAGTAGCTTCTAGTGGGGGACTCAATTGTGAGGTGGATAGATTTAGGAGCAGAATGGGATGGAGAGAGACAAGCTAGGTGCCTACCTGGTGCCTCAGCTCAGTGGGATGAACAGCAGATCTTAAGGATAGTTGGGTTAGGGCATGGGGAGCTGGATATCATTGCCACGGGAACAAAAGACCTGGCAATGGATAAAGCTAGAGTAGTAAATAGAGAGTTCAGAGAACTGAGGAGGGGACAATGGCAGGTAGCATGAACTGTAGCAGTCACCAAAGTGCTGCCTGTCTATGGCTGAGGAAAGGATAGGGTACTCCAAACCAGGAACTTCAACAGTTGGTTACTGGAATGTCACAGTGAGATTCAGCTTCATTGGGGATGGGGACAAACCTTGAAGGATATGGATCTAAGTCTAGGTGGGAGGTTTAAATGTTACTTTCATGAACATTTATAATAGTCACAAGGAGATGTAGTATTACCAAGGGAGACATAACCTGTCCCTACCTACAAACTGAAGCAACAGGAAGGCTGGGCCCCAAGGGTGTAAGCTGAAGTAGGCATATGCACAGTAGGCGACAAGGGGAACAAGAACAGACGATGTATAAACAGAGAAACTGAGATGGCAAGGTACAGTGAGGGTAGCAAGGGGTGAGGGAGTAAGAGAAGTTTTGAGAGCCAGCAATGGGGGTTGCAGACAGAGTAAGAGCAAGGTTTGAAGAGCCATGTGTGCTAACACAAGGAGTCTGGGATATAAAATTCAGGGTCTGGAGGCCATCATGGTGGAGGTTGCCCTGGATCTTGTGGCCATAACTAAGTCCTGGTGCACTGACGATCATGAATGGGACATGGCCATGAAAGGCTACTCTCAGTTCAGAAGGGATAGAGTGGAGAAGAACTGTGGAGTGGTTGTGCTATACATTAAAGAGGGTATTACAGTGATGGACATGCAAGGGAATCTAGGGATAAAGTATGGGCTGGAGGTGCTGTAAGTCACTTTTTGCACTGGGGTGATATTCAGACCTCTGACACAGAGGGAAGTATTGGCTAAGGCACTAGGGGAAGCCATTAGCATGATGGTGAAAAAGGGGGATTTGCTGCTGGTTGGGAACTTCAATCTAGCAGATGTAGATTGAAGCCTCCCATCTGCATTCTTGTCTAGAATCAAGTCCACCTAGACTCCCTATATGGGGTGTTTAACAGGCAAATAGTCTGAGAGCCCCCCTCGTGATGAGGTAATACTGGACATGGGCCTCAAAAACAGGGACAGTGTTGCAGATGTCAAGGTTGGACGTCACCTGGGGACCAGTAATCACCATACAGTGTGGTTTAACATAAAGATGGTGGCAGAGAAAAAAACACACACAGGAACGAGGGCCCTGGACTTCAGGAGGCAGATTTAAAAAAAATTGTTGAAAATGGGTGAATGCCTCAGAGAATATGTAACGGGGGGAATTGCCAAGGTGAGGTGGAGGAACAGTGGGGTAAATTAAGGGAAGGCATAGTAAAGGCAACTAACCTCTGCATGAAGGAAGTGAACAAAAAACAGGAGAAAAAAGAGACCACCATAGTTCTAGAGGGAAATGGTTGCGAAGGTAAAAGGTAAAGGAGTGGCATTCAGGAGGTTCAAAGAGACACTGATGGAAGACAATAGACAGGTGTACCATGTAATGCAGAGGGAATCAGGGAAGGTAGTGAGGGGCCAAACAGAGAAAAGGATAGCCAAAGGGATGGCTAACAAGGAGAAAACTTTCTTCAGATACATAAGCAAAAAGAGGAAGACAAGGGGAGGGAACATGAGGATAAGAAGGGCAGGGGAAGATTGTATGGAGCAAGATGAGGAAAAAGCAGATATCCTGAACAGGTACTTCTGATCAGTTTTCACAGTGGAGGGAGAGGGGGTGGGATCACATGAAGCAGCACAAACATTGGGGGATGGAGGTGGACACAAGTCCATTCACAGAGGACAGAGTGCTGAGATGACTTATAAATCTAAAAGTGGACAAGTTGATGGGACTGGACAGGATACATCCAAGGGTACTGAGGGAGCTCATAGAGGTACTCTCTGCACCTCTGATAGCCCTTTTCAATAACTCATTGGAAACAGGAGTGGTTCCAGAGGAGTAAGGAAGGGCAGACATGGTCCTGCTCCATAAGAGCAGCAGCAAGGAGAAGGATGGCACCTATAGGCTGGTAAGTCTAACATTAGTGCTGCAGAAGATAATGGAAACATTATTAAAAGAAAGGTTAGTGGAGTATCTTGAATCCAGTGAGTTACAGGAACCAAGGCAGTATGAGTTCTGGAGGAAAGGGTGGTGTTAAGTCAGACAAACCTGATTGATTCCTTCAGTGAGGTGATCATGGAAATAGATTAGGATGGGGCAGTGGATGTGGCCTACTTAGACTATAGGAAGGTTTTGACACTGTACCACTTAAGAGGCTTATAAGAAAACTGGGCAGGTTAGCTGTGAGACACAAGGTGGTAAACTGGGTAAAAAACTGGTTGATGGACAGGTGACAGAGGGTGGTGGTAAATGAAACTCTCTGTAATGAGGGTATCATGACTAGCAGGGTACCTCAGGGCTCAGTGCTGGGACCAGTCCCCTGCAATGTTTTCATAAGTGATATTGCAGAAGAACTGGAATGGAAAGTATGCCTCTAAACATCAAAATATGCATTAGAGTAGATACTTCAGAGGGGATGGAGAGAATGAATAGAGACCTGAGAAAACCCAAGGAGTGGTCAAGGGTATGGCAACTGGGTTTCAGTGCAAAAAAGTGCAAAATCATGTATCTTGGGCACATAAACCCCAAAGTGGTCAGAGGTATTGATGGTCACAAAGTAGGAGAGAGATCTTTGGGTTATATCTGGTTACCTCAAGGTGGTGGGGTAGTACAACATGGCAGTAAGCAGGGCAAGTGGGAAGCTAGGAAGCATAGGGAGGGGAATCAACAGCAGAAGGAGAGAGGTGGTGTTGCCACTGTATTAATCGTGGTGAAACCCCACCAGCAGAACTGTGTTCAGTTCTGGAGACCACATCTCAGGAAGGACATAGACAGGGTAGAAGCTGTCCGGAGCAGGGAACTAAAACTGTACAGGGTTGCATCAAAAACCCTATGAGGAGTGACTGAATTTTCTCAATATGTACACCATAGAAGAGAAGAGGAAGAGGGGAGGCATCATAGAGACATATAAGTACCTCACAGGGTTGAACAAAGTACAGTAGGGGAATATTTTCCAAAGGAAAAAGTGCACCAGGGCAAGAAGGGATGCAAAGAATTTTGAAGAGAGAAGTTTAGGAGTGATGTGAGGAAGTACTTCTTCACTGAAAGAGTGATAGATGCCTGAAATAGTCAGACGTTGTGGGAACAAAACATGGTGGGATTCAAGCACGTATTGGATGATAAAAAGGAATCTTAATAGAAAAGTGGGTGGCATGAGTAACTGGAGATCAGGTATGGCTGGGGTGACAGTCTAGGCTCAGACATACTGGGCAGACTAGGTGGACAATGTGGTCCTTATTTGCCGACAAATTCCCTGTTTCTGTTTCTTGCTTAGAGGGGCAAGTGCTATCAAATATTTCACTGACACTGTAGGGCACTGTAGAGGTGGCTTGATTTCCATTCTACATGCAGGGCATCATGAGTGATACAGCAGCTGATATTTTGGTTCCCAGGAACAGTAGCCACTACACATAGTCATATTAATAAAGCCTGGGTAATAGCCTTACATTGTACATTTATAAGGTATTTGCTATAGTTTTCATATCAAGTTGAATTTCACAACTTCAAATGCCAGGCATGTCTGGTTTTTTTTTTTTTCAGATCTCACATCACAGACTGTTTTCCTTCAAGTCTCTCATCTGTAACTAAATTATAGCAATGACTTACTGGTGAAGTTGTTATTGGATTATGACTAAACAATAAATTAGAGATAACATAACTACAGATAAATTATTTTAAAATTAACAGTGTTCCAACATTCTCTCTCAGTAATTGTATTTTCCTAGTTAGTGTAAAGTATTTTATGTTTCATCAAGCTACTTGTGATAATGTAAGGAAAGAAATATGGTTTTGCATAAAAATCACTGAAAACTAACTAATTAATGCAGGCATTTTAATATGGTTTTATACTAAATAAATATATTTATAACATTCCTTTTGTAAAGATGAAATTAATTATTAAACTATAATTATAAATTCATTGAAATATATTAAAATAGAATATATTAAAATATGAAATATCTTTGTCCATATTGTAACATGAATATAATATAATTTTATTTTAATCTAGTGTTTATCAGCAGATATAATAGCAACTGTTGTTAAGGCTACATATGATGTATGTTAAACTGCAAGTTTTGTGAACAAAATAACCTTAAAATAAAAAAAAAATTCATAGACACTCACACGATCTTGTACATTTGGTAATGGTGTGATCAGCAGATTGAAAGTTCTAGAATCTTGAAAATGTTTAAAACACATGGTTTTTAATACCTTTTTGCTTGCTCAATGATTAACATAAACATGGCTTACAGCTGGAACCTGAAATGTTCAGGTTTATTACAGTTTGGCCCAATCATGATTCTTTGTTATGTGGATCTACTGCAACATGTGTGAGTTTTAAATTATTAACTAAAATGTAACTATAGCTTCCACATGTGCAGTTTTTTTAATAAAAAAAATGTATGAAGTGTTTTTTGCTAGAATAGTGTGCAGCATTTTAACATAATTAATTATTTAAACTATAATTATACGTTCATTGAAATATATTAAAATAGAATATATTAAAATATGAAATATCTTTGTCTACATTGTAACATGAATATAATATAATTCTATTTTAATCTAGTGTTTATCAGCAGATATAATAACAACTGTTGTTAAGGCTACATATGATGCTGTAGGCTAAACTGCAATTTTTGTGGACAAAATAACCTTAAAATAAAAAATGTTCATAGTCACTCACAAGATCTTGTACATTTGGTAATGGTGTGATCAGCAGATTGAAAGGTCTAGAATCTTGAAAATGTTTATAAGACATGGTTTTTAATACCTTTTTGTTTGCTCACTGATTAACATAAATGTGGCTTACAGCTGAAACCTGAAATATTCAGGTTAATTACACTTTGGCCCAAGCATGATTCTCTGTTATGTGGATCTACTGCAACATGTGTGGGTTTTAAATTATTATCTAAAATGTAACCATAGCTTCCACAAGTGCAGTTTTTTTCAATAAAAAAATGCATGAAGTGTTTTTTGCTAGAATAGTGTGCAGCATTTTAACATAATTTATGCAAGACTCATGGCATCCAGAGGTCACAGAAATGATGGTATTGAGCTGGCATAAATAAAACATTTTGAAGAGGGTTGTTGTTCACCAATTATGTTGTCTAGGGAGCGGTTGTAAATAGCATATGACCAAACCTGATTTAAAACACTGAACATGCAAGTGTAAAAACTATTTTTGTAAACAAAAACACAAAGGGCCTGTGACAGGGTTGGGTAAGACCCTATCCCATTTGTTATGCAGAGAGAGTTAAAAGCAAATATCTATTTTGTCCCCTCCTATTCTGCCACTTGTCTGTCTCTTGCCTGTCTGATTGCACAACCACATTTTTCTTGTGGCACCTAAGTATTTACCACTCTGATGGCCTACAATGCCCCTACTATTTCCCTTCCTTTACTTGCTGTTTGTATTATTTGTTTCTCCTCTTACTTCTCTGTGGTTAAAAAAATGTGAAGGTTTATGTGAAACTGGGATTGATACCTTGGTTTGCAAGCGTGTGCACTGTAATTATATTTTTGAAATGATTGCAGAGAACTATTTGGGTTTATTAGAAAAGATAAAAATCTGGAACACAGGGTTGACCTTGAGATGCATTTTGACCTCCACAAGATTGTGTACATAATTGTCAACAGGAAGCCAGCTCTGGCATGAAATGTATTATTTTGCTGCACCTGTTAAGACTAGATGTGCTCTTCAGGTTGGCCTCAGTAAGGAAAGTGACAAAGTTTTTATACATTTTGTGAAATATAGAAGACATAACTTACAACAGCAGGATGCAGAGTTTGAACTGCCAGGCAAAAATATCTTATATAATCAGAGCAATGCTTTTCCAGAGGGAAACTCAGATGAAGAAACTTTTTGTTTGTACTGCCTTTATGAGGAGCTATCCTGTGCAATTTTATTTTTTTTCTATTTTGTTATTGATAATAATGAAACACTACTTGCAAATGTTATAACTTCTCCTGTTCTGCCTATGCTTCATAACCCATGTCACTACCACAGAGCCCCATCTACTGAAGGTTTCTGGCCTGTCTATACACACAGAAGGCTGTGAAAACCTGCTGAGTGCCCATTACCTATAGGATATAAACTACTAGGTCACTTTGTGTCATCCACAATGAGGGACACATGTCTCCTCTGCACCCAGTCCATAACCCATGCATGTGGCTACCAAGGCAAGATTAGGCATGCCAGGGGATATGCATGGGCATGCACCTGGTTCATGAAGCAAACTCCACAGTGCTAGGGGCTGGTGCCACTCCATCTTAAGGGCAACATTAGCTGCCATATGCACCTCTCCCTCTAGCCACAGACACCATTTTAAGATTTATTATGATTATGTCTTTAAATTCTTCTGTATATAAATACCAAATGCTTTTTCCTCAAGCTCTACCTCCGGACGAGGACTCATTCTGAGTCAAAATTCTGGAGCTACAGTATTCATTTTCTCAGCACCTTATGCTTGTGCAGTAAATAATTTGCAGTTTAAGTTTTTGGCTGGATAATATCTTTGTGTCTCCTGTTTGCAGCACTCCTTTAGTTTCTGGTTTATACTGATAATTGAACTGACACACCCTCCTTCCACCAGCCACCAGCCCTAGAAACCACCATGGTGTGCTGTGGGCATCACTAGCACTGGCCAGTGTGAATTTGAACACTACAGTTTTACCTGGGGGGATTCCGAAGTCCTGGAAGACTGCCATATCCCATAGGTTTCTGTACTCTGTGAAGGCATATATCCACTTGAAGACTGGAAGAGGCATACAATTGGATACACATGGTTCAAACCATCACTATCCAGACCCATGATGCCCTCTGCCTTCACACATGGCTCTGCATCAATGGTGGCAAATCAGGGCTTTGGATGCAATCGGGTGCAGACAGGCATTGTGGTACAGAACATTGGACAAGGTACCTTTGATTCAAGTGTATCCCAGCCAACTATGTGATTATGGAGCTAACTGAGAGAGCCTGCACAGAATACAATTTTTCATACTAAGAAAAAAAATAAGTCAGATATATTGCATTCTGTGAATGCAAATGAACGTATGAGCCAGAATATTCAAAGGTTCTGGTTAGGGCCTGCTAAATGTTTGCTCAAAGAGCAAATTTATATCTGGAGCCAACCTATGGTATATAGGAACATGCATGGGCACTCTGTGAGTGCTAAAGGCCACATCCCAATTGCAACCACAAACCCCTGCCCCTTACAGACCACAGAATGTATGTTGCCAATAGAGTGCTTTGGGGACTGCAGGAGCAATCCACTGTTAGGGCTCCATCTCTGTAGCAATCTGTCATATTCATACTTTAAGATGCTAGTGACCCCATAGCACTAGCAAGGTGCTATGGGGTCATTTACATCTCATAAGGACCTTATTACAGGTCCAGAGTATGCATCATCTGTGCCCCTCCTCAGTGCTGCTAAGGACTACTGACCATGTAGGAGTTGTTATCACCTTAGTATGTTTTTCCCAGTAAAACCATTGAACTCAATAAATAACTTTAAAACTAAATAATACAGCTGCACCCAGCCTGATGTCCAGTGGTCCTCCCCACCCTGAACAACCCACTGTACAAGTATTTCACTTTTCCTGGTGGCCAGTGGGCCACCCACCACCTCACTCCTCCTGCTGTAAAATATTACATTTTCCCTGATGTAGTCCAAAACACAAAACAGAAGAAAGCCAGCCACAGTCTAAAATATTGAAGTCTCCAGACATTCAATTCACTTCTCACATCATGATACCCTGGACCACACCCAAGTTTTGCCCTTCATTGGCTTTGAGCCCACAAAGGGTGAATTGTTGGGCCTGGTTAAGGGGATCATGGTGTGAAATTAATTTTGAATATTACTGAGATGTCAACCATGTGGAGTGTGGCTGGCTTTCTTCTGTTTTGTGTTTTGAACTACTCTGCTTCTCCAGTTCCATTCTATGAGCAGTGGACATACTGTACATTTAGAAGGGGACCCTTTTGTAACTGGTTTGGTATAGATTTCCTCTGATGTCCCATGGTCCTCCCTTCACCTCTTAGTTTGAATTTCTCCACCCAACCCTCCTGCCCTGTCCTCATTGTGACCACCCCAGCCCCTCTTCTACAATAGATGCACACTATCCCTGTTGGCAACCAGCACAGACCTTCTGCTCACTTCCATAGACAGCCTCTGACTGACAGTTTGCAATTGTGTGCCTAGTAAATGGTTGCCCACTTGGCCCTGAACATCCATGTGGCTTCAGATACAGATGTGCAGGACCAAGAGTTCATCTGGATGTGGAACTGCAGGGCTTTCTGGCCAGTGCAGCTATGGATGCAGAGGCAATGGAAACTGTAAGCCCTGTTCCAAAAGAAGAGTCCTCTTCACAATATTGTTACCTGCTGCCCATAAGGGAGAACACTGCACTGTCCCTCTCCTGGCTGGGAGTTGTGTTGCATGGCAGCACTGTCCCCTCAGCTTCAAGCCATCCAGCCAGTTCATTGAGCTTGCCCCAAACCAAGCTCATTAGCATGGGATTGTACTGCACTACCCACTGGGGGCCAATGGCAGGACCTGTACACATTTCTTTATAAAATTTTTTGAGAAATTTTGATCCAAGATTTTCAACATAGTCTTTTTATGACCCCCCCCCCCCACACACACACACACTCTTCTGAATATGACAAGTGTAATTTATAAAATACTGGCCAAAATGTAATTTCACACCACAAGTACAGAAACACATTTTGGAAAGGATTTGGAAAAAAAAAGCTGTGATGTCCATCAGGTGGGTAAGAAATGTTGAAAAATTGATTGCAACTTTGTTGTTTTTTTACTATTTTGACACCAAATGTTCAGCATATTCTTTTTATAACTCCACCTCATGAATCTGGTAGGTGAAATGTTTCATATCTGGTACAAAAGGTGATTTTGTAGAGCAATGGCAAAATCACCCTTTGGACAGGATTTAAAATATTTCACCTGCTTTATTCTTGAAGTGGGATAAAAATAAAAACACTACGTTGCAAGTTTGGGGC
Organism: Neoceratodus forsteri; assembly: GCA_016271365.2. NCBI lineage: Eukaryota > Metazoa > Chordata > Ceratodontiformes > Ceratodontidae > Neoceratodus > Neoceratodus forsteri. The sequence continues at coordinate 1,337,467,411 of CM057456.1, forward strand.
AAAAATATTAAAAAAATGGCCAAAAGATAAATACAAGTTCAAAACACAGTAAAAATACATTAACCACACTTTCTGTCCACGTTCAGGGTCCAGAGCAGCAGAATGTTCAGCGATCGAGAGAGGATTTACTTCTGTGGACTGTCATGTGAGTAAGGGGTGTTGGGTTTGGGGAGGTGGATGCTGAGTGGGTGGGTGATGGGGGGCAGGTAGTAGCAAAAATACATTGATTGGTGATTTTCCTTGTTGCAAGTTTTTTTTTTTTTTATAAATAGACTGCAAGGGATTGTTTTGCTTTTCATGTACCAGCACTGGGGATGGGGCACCCCAATGATAATATGCTCTTTGCCAGCACCAACAACAGGCACTCTGGTGTCAGAACCTAATGGGGTGGGATCAGCACAAATTGGGGTGAAGGAATGTCAAAAAGTGAGAGTGGGGATTGGGCAATCCAGTGTTAGGTTAATAAGTGGCAGCATTGGGTATGGGCATCCCCATGTCACAAGTAGTCTAGGTAGAGGAGGACACTTGAATAGGCACCACAGATTGGCACATCAGTGCCGGTAACATGATACCAGAAGTAGAACTGATTGCACCCACTGCTGGTCCTGAGGAATAGTGGTCATGCATCTTGGGGGAAGATACCAGCATGGGTTGGGCAACCACCCCTGGTTTATTTAAACAAAAATAAACAGGAAACTGTGGGGATGAAAGAGATACTGACAGTGACATTGACATCCTGCCTCTGGTATTATCTTTATTAATAAACTTACCTATCTGCAAGTTGACCACTCTGGTCACCACAGAAACAGACAAAGAGGCAAGGCAGCATCAGCACCCTCAGACATGCTGACACAGCCTTACCCCCTGAGATCATCAGCATGGTACACTAAATGAAACCTTCCAGACTGAATGAAAGCATGTTGTCATAGTCTCACCAAATTAAACCATCACAACATGCTTTCTCAAAAAAAAAAAGGAAACTACTACTATTCCAAAAAGCCTACTGAGCATGCTCAAAAAATGAAAGTTTTTTTTTTATTTAGATTTTTTTTAAAATAACTCAACCTGAATGCATATTTGGCCAAACTTCAACAAAACTTAATGTTTCAGGTTTCATATTAAAGCAATTTTTTATTAGTTATAGATGAGGAAAAAAGCCTTCAAAACCCAGATGTTTAGTTTTTGTGCCTCTATAACTGTTCCCCCAACCCAGTCACATTAATACAGAGATCCAGGAACAAGCTTCACCCTTGCCAAATTTCTTGCAAATAAGTTAAATGGGGACCAAGTTATTACAGAGCAAAATCTGGATTTAATATTGAAGTGTTTACTCCACCCTAAAATAGAGGCCCTGCCACACCTGTAGTGTGCAGTCATGGTACTGCCTGTATATTAGGGTTGAATAAGCACTTCTATGTTAAACTCAGATTTTTCACCTTAAAATCTATGCCCCCTTTCAATAGATTTATATGAAATTTGGAAAACAGCCTCTGTGTCAGGATCTCTTGATCCTGTAAATTTCATGTAGATCGGGTCAGGGTAGACAAAGTTACAGAGGTGCAAAAAAACCCAATGTCTCCATTTTTGACAATTTGTAAGACTTTTTTTGCCTCCCAATAACTAAAAAAAATCAGAGGCTTTAAAACCTGAAACTTTCAGGTTTGATAGAGGTTGGTCCAAGGTGTGAGCTTTTGTCATTTTAGGTCCCCCTGTTAAGTAGTTTTTAAAATGTTAAGAAAAAATGTTCAGTTTCTGAGCATGTGCAGTTCAAAAAAATCAATGATCTATTCATAACCAAATTTTTGCGAAGGAGTAGTTTGCACTTTGTGACACAGCTGTCTTTATTAAATGACAGCTGTATCACATAGTGCAACCCCTACTGCAGTTGCCAATTGTAGGTCAGAAATAGGGCTACTGTCATTGTAGCCCTGCCATCCTGACTGTGCTGTGACCTTCAGCTATATCTGCACACCGGGGACCCCAGTCCTAGGTGGCAGTGTATTTATTTATTTAATTTAGTTATTTTTTATCTTTCATGATTGTCAGCCGACACCGGGATGCCCATCCTCAGTGTCGGATGTTTTCCACCTGTGCAGTGCCTTGATTAAATAACACTGTCAACATTGGAGGGGCCAGTCCCCTTGTCAGCATTTAGACACCCATCCCCCAGCTGTGTGTGACTCTGGAGAGCCCACCCCCAGTGTCCTGAAATATTGACGTTCCCTGCAAAAAAAGGAAAAAACAGTCCCGCAAAGTCTTTTCTTTACCTGAAAAATAATATGAAAATGGTTCCTTGTCATCTCCCTACCATCAACGGGATCCACCCATTGCACACCCACCCCCCCTTATCCTATACTTACCTATGGAGGTCGAGACAGATATGACAGAGCTGTCTTTAATGAAGGGAAGCTGTGTGATATAGTGCAAGTACTATACGACACAGCTGTCTTTAATAAATGACTGCTGTGTCGTATAGTGCAAATACTATATGACACAGCTGTTTTTAATAAATGACAGCTGTGTCATATAGTACTTGCACTATACAACACAGCAGTCATTTATTAAATACAGCTGTGCCATATAGTGCTGGCTGCTGTTGTGCTTGGTTCAGTAGGTCAGGGACGGGGCTATGATAATTGTAGCTCCACCAGCCTGACTGTGGCTAAATTAAACTGTTATCTGACACTGGGAACCAATCCCCAGTGGCAGTGTCTTTATTTATTACATTTATTTCTATTTTGTAATGTTATCTGACACCAGGATGACCACCCAGGTGTTGGATGCACCCCCTTTGCAGGCCATTATTTCTGGCATTGCCTACATGGGGGTCCAAATCCCCATGTCAGCTTTTATACCACCTCTCAGCACTGTGGGACACTGGGTAGTCCACTCAAAGTGTCCCACAATACTTTTAGTTTTGAAATGTCTGCCCTGAAAAGAAAAAAAATGTCCCACAACATCTTTTGTTTAACCTGTAAAAAAGAAAATGGTCCCTGGTCATCGCTACCTTAAATCTATCCCCAACCTGACCCTCTCTCTGAGTAGCCACCACTCCACCTCACTCTTACCCCATACATACCTCTGGAGGTCAGCTGATGGCATCTTTTGTGGACCAGGACACGTCTACACTCTTCAAAGCCAAACCACAAACTGAAGAATAAAGCTTATTACCATATACAATAATGTATTTGGTAGTTTGAAGCTGGTTGCACTATAGGACACAGCCTTCCTTTAACAAATGACAACTGTGTTGTATAGTGCAACCCTTACTGCCATATAATGTAATTGGTGTTTTTTGCACTCTAGGACACAGCTGTGTCCTATAGTCCAAAAACCACTAAATACATTATATGACAACCATCTCCAAACTGCCAAATACATTGTAGGACATTCCCATTCCATTAAAAAACATGTATCTATTTATATTGCACACAATATGAAATGCATTGGCTACCTCACAATGGCACCCACAGAGCAACATGCTACTATGCAGCCCTCCAAAATGTTACTGGCATCTGAAAAACGTTTCTTTTTTGGTCTATCTTTCATTCATAAATTCTAAATTTGCAAGCACAGATTAGGGAGGTATTGAAGATATGAACCTCTAGTTACTTGCCCTGAAAATTCAAATAAATCTGTATATAGCTATTGTGGCCATGAGTATCAGTCCCATCACATTATTTTAGCATACTGTAGGTTTCTGTGATGAATGCTGAAATATTGGCATAGATTCTTTTAAAGTGCCAATATTTCAGCACTCATCACAGAAACCTGTACTAAAATATTGTGGTGAGCCTGATACTACCGCAATTGCTACATACGGATTTAATTGAATTTTCAGGGCAAGTAACTCGGGTGTTATATCTCCATTTCCTCCCTTTGTTTGTGCTTGCAACATCAGAATTTACAGTCGAAAGATAGAAAGAGCTGCAGTGTGTGTCCCTTATGATGCTGCCTTCATATTTATTAAATTATTTTTTATTATTATTAATTATTCTTTTCCAACACTGGGATGCCCACACCCATTGTCGGATGCTTCCCCCTTTATAGCCCCTTCATTTATTACCATTGCCAACATCGGGGGGCCCAACCCCTGTGTCTGCATTTACCCCTCCACAGTGCGGGACACTGGGGAGACCACCCAGCCCCCATGCCCTGAAGAACAGTGAATCCTTTTACATTGTCTTGAAAAGAAAAAAAAGTCCTGCAACATCTATTTTTCTTACCTGAAAAGAAAGAGAACTGTCCCTCATTGTCACCATCTCCCTAGCCACAACCGACCCACCCACTGAGCACCCACAACTCCACACTCCCACTTACACTATGCTTACCTCTAGAGGTCAGCCAATGTCATCTTCTGTGGACTGGGACACATCTGCACTCTTCAAAGCCAAACCGGAAACTAAGTAATCAAGGTAAGTGCTGTAGAGTGTATTTCAAAAGTGTTTTGAACTTATGTTAATAACTTTGCCATTTGTTGGCATTTTTTCACCAAATTTTCAATATCGGCTATTTGGGGCCCCACCTCATGAACAATGTCATTGTTGTTTCATTAATCAGGCTCAGAAGGTGATTTCACAGTTGCACATAACTTTGGTAATTTATAATATTTTGACTCCATATTTTTAAATAGCCATTTTTTTCACATCACCTCATGAACAGTATAGGTGTCATTTCTCAAATCCTGTCTGAAATGTGATTTTGCACCTCTGGTGTGGAATGGTGTGGTCTGTGCGTGGAATCACCTTTTTTGGACTGATTAATGAAATGACAGTGCCACCGTTCATGAGATGGTATTCCAAAAAGGCCATGCTGAAAATTTGGTGATAAAATTCCCAAAAATGTAAGAGTTACAAGCGTGTGTTGAAAATATTCTTCTCAGGCATGTAACTTTGGTCATTTACAATATTTTGACTCCAGATTTTCAACATAGCCATTTTTTCACACCACCTCATGAACAGTAGAGCTGCCATTTTTTACATCCTGTCCAAAACATGTTTTTGCACCTGTGTCATGGAATGGTGTTTAATCATGGATTTCAACATTTTCACCTACAGGGTTTATTAGGTGGGGCCATAAGAAGACTGTGTTAAAAGTCTGGTGTCAAAATGTTAAAAAACAAAAGAATGTATTAAGTTACACTGTTTGCAGGGATGTCCAGTTCACCTCTGGAGAACATGCTGCCTTACTGTGCCAGTGACCTATGTTCTGGTGTGAACTCGGTGAGCAGGTTTACTAAGACAAGGGTGATGGGGAAGGTGCTGCAATGTGCAACACCACCAGTGATGGTCTGGGTAGGGATGGAGCAGTAGTTTGGCATAGATACCACACCCTGTGGTGGGTCATGGAACCTCACCCTCAAGGTATGATATGTGTGTTTCAGTCTTCTGGCCCCATGCACTGCATCAGGACTGTCTCCAATATTGCATTCCACTCATTTTATGCAGGTCTTGATGGGACCTGTGCAAATGAGGATACAATTCCAGGACTGTCTCCAATATTATATTTATCTCATTTTGCACAGGTTTCAAAGAGACCTGTGCAAATGAGGATACAGTTCCACTATCATAAAAAGAAGGGAAATTAGTTGCAAAAAACTACATTAATGGACAGATTATGGTTGTAAAACGCAAAGCTCACAAAGATGGGAAATAAAAAAACATTAGGGATTTGGGTCTCTGGAGTATTTGCGAATCAGTTGTGAGGTCTTACTTGGGGTTGTCAACCCTAATGCCCACCCCTACCTTGGATCAGATGAAGTCAGATGTTATGGGATCTGCATGAAAAAAGATTTGACAGATTATATTGGTTGTACTGTATCACTGTGAGGCACTAGGTTGGCTATGGGGTGGGGGTGGGCATTGGGTTTGACAACCCCAATAAGACCCTGCTGATTTGTCAATACTCAAGACCTAAATCCCTAATGTTTTCATTCCTGTCTTTGTGTGCTTTGCATTTTACAACCATAATCTCTGCATTAGCATAGTTTTTTGCAACTAATAATATATATAAATTGTTAAAATCTATATTAATGCAGACATTATGGTTGAAGAATGCAAATCCCACAATATGCATTCTTCAACCCTAATTAATTAAAAAAGGGCATGCTACTCAATTAGCATCTACTCCGAACGAGGGTATTTTGAAATCTTTTGGTATTGTAACCCCACAGGATAATGATGATAACTCTAAGATTATCACAATGGCAGACATCACACCATTTATAAGTAGAGAGGGGAAAGTGGGTCATCATTTAAGTAATAATAAGCTAGAAAGGATTAGCCCAATTAAACAAGGAATCATAGAGGAGTTTGAACAGAACTTAGCCACCAAAATTGATCTCTCTAATATTTTCCATAATTTGGCTATATTAGATACAGAGGTGAGACATATGAGAGAAACATTGAGGTCACATTTTAGTGACAGTGAGCAAAGGGCAGCTGCTCAGACTCAAATAGAAATCTCTACAAATAAAATGGACATCGAGAAACATATAAAAAGAAAGCAAGATGAAGGGATAGAATCAGTAAAGTATATAGAGGGAGTAAATCAGGTAATGGAGGTTCTGAATCAATTAACTAGGGAAGAGTATAGTTGCACTTCCTGGGCAATGAGCCCCAAGAACAGAAGTATTCCAGACTTTGGGGGTATAACTAAGGATATCATTAATGTACTAAGAGATCCACTTAACTCTAGTATTTTTTGGTTTTGTTTAAACAATTGCTGGATATCAAACAGGACCCTACCTTTATCAAAGGGATATGTTTAGAAAATAAAAATAAATTGGACTTGATGGAACAAGGACATAAGGAAGGACACAAGGAAGTAGATGTTTTTGTCCAAAGTGTTAGAAACAATTCAATCCCTGATCAGCGTATTATTGATCTACCCTTGGACCATGTTTTGGACCACAGTGGGCAGCTTGAATAGGATTTATTTAGCCTAGAGTCCAATGATATTTTAAGAGTGAATGTAGATAGTTTATCAGAACAGTCAATTATAAGTGATGGCTCTGAGTGTGTAATGTTACCTAATAAAAACTTGAGCGATACTAGCATCTGCAAAGAGATGGCAGAAAGATTGTTCTCTTTATGGAAAAAGGGAGAGGAGTAGGAGGCTTCCAGAAGGATTTTGAAGGTCAGTAGAGGTGAGTGTAAGCACAGTGTAAATGCAAGTGTAATGGTAAGTGCAAGTGCAAGTATATTGATGGGAGCAGGCTAAAAGCTGATAGGTATTGTAAGCGAAAGGGAAATAAAGTTAAAGAAGTTCTAATGGAGTCTAAGGAACAACTGAAAATATCTGTAAATCAAGAAAAAATTGATTCAGACCTATTATTAAGTGATACAGATGTTAATTCAGATATAAATGAATATCAGGGGGTGGTAAAAATAAGTGAGAGTTGCTCCAAGAAGGGAAGTAGATTAAAGAAGTTAAATCAAAAACAAGCAAGAAAGAGAAAAATAAAAACAAAAACAATGTAAAGGAGAAGCCGGAAGGGAAAATGGGAGAAGCTGAGAAGAAAATAACAAGGGATATCTTACCAGTAGATGAAAGTTTAGAAAATAAGGAGAAGGCTATTAAAGCTACTAAAATATTGAACACTCAAAAACCAAGTTCATTAAGTACCCAGCATAGAGTGAGCCAAGAGGGTAATGAATATTTTAGAAGTGTTCTGCTAAAAGCCTTTGGTACTGATTTTATTCTCCCATTATTTAATGTGTCTTGTATTCCTCAGGAAACGCAAGACAAACTATCTGGTTTAATTGCTGATTTGTTAACAAATATACTGCATGGTTCTAATTTAGTTAAACATTCTATTAGTATAATAAGACCAATCTCCACCTCTGAAATAGTTTTGCTGGTTACTAACCAGTTTTATCTTTTAAAAGCTGTTGTACAAAAAAACAAGGAATTTGAGAGAATGGGAATCCAAGTTGGAGACTTGTTGACCTTGAATGAACTCTTTTCAGAATTTTATAATGATAAGGGATATGCAATAATTCAACAAGAAACATTAGTTTCTATTTTTTCATCTGAAGCAATTGCACAATGAGAATAAATTTATTTAAAAAAGAAATTAAGTGCCTTTTTGGGTGTTTGCTTGGGAACTTTTGTTAGCAGCTCGGTAATCGATAGTGTTAGGAGACCTGAATTTAATGGACAGGTTATATTCAAGGTCAAACAAGAAAGCTTGGTCAAGGAATTAAATAAGAAACTGCCTATTTTGGATCAATTAGGCATTTATGTCTGCATTGATGATGATAAAGGAGGATTTGATGATTCACTTATAAATACACATCAGAAGGGGCAAGAATGGAAGATTCTGGTTGAAACAGCCAACAGATATGAAAGGCTTCCACTAATGAATCAATGACAAATGGACCCTATTAGAGGGAGGCCACAGGGACAAGTGGCTTCACCTAGAGAGAGAGGCAACAGGGACCAGAAATCAACTCTTTACATGCAGTTGATCCCCATAGTCCAGAAATGTTTAAAAATAAAGAAGATAAATGTAATATTTTGTCCTGGAATCCATCATGATTTGGAGAGAAATTAGGGGATCCTGAAACAATCAAATATTTGAATTTATTTGATTTGGTTTGTATACAAGAAACATGGACACTTACTAATCTTTTCTTAGATGGATATAAGTCTTATAATAAATTGTCTAGAAAAATAAAGAAATTTGGGAGGGGGTTGGGGGCTTTCAATTTTCATTAGACTGGATATTGATATCATCACTGAAGAAATAAGTATTAATAGCAGTGGTCTACAAATGGTTAAAATAATGGACAAAGATAAGGATTCCTGGTTTATAATTAATGGTTATTGTAACCCTGTAGGAAGTAAATATGCAGATTTGGACTTCTTTAAGACACTTAATGATGTAATAATCAGCATCCAAAGTGATTATCCTGAATGTGGATTGTTGATCATGGGGAATTTTAATGCTAGACTAGACAATTTACAGGCTTGTACTAATGACATTGAGGAAGTCTTGTCTTTAATTGAGGAAACAAAAGTACAAATTACAAGGAAAGCAAAGGATGTGGTAATAAATAAGCATGGAATAGATTTACATAGATTGATGACTGATAAGAATCTATGTCTTTTAAATGGTAGGACTTTTTTGTACTCAGAGGGAGAATACTAATTTAGGGGAGGGCATGGTTCCTCAACTATTGATTTTGTCTGGACAGATTTAAACATGATCAATCAATGTTATTCTTTATCTTTGAAAATAAGGCCTGAGAGTCAGCACTTAGGTGTTGAACTTAGGTTAAATAGAAAATTATGCACTAATAAAATAATTAGACATGAACCTTTATTGATCCAGTTGAAAAGAAAAAGAACTGAATGGGAAATGACTGAAGCCCAAGATTTCGAAGGTATTTTACAAAATGCAGGAATTTGAATGCAATTATTGGAATCAGTAGATAATGTCCCTGATAATCAAATAACATCTGACTATAACTCAATTATAAATGCAGTAGCCTATATAATAACAAAAGAGGTAAAGATCAGAGGGAAAAAAAGGTCAACCCTGGTATAATATTGAATGCAAAAGAGCTAGGAAACATCTTAATAAACAAGTTTCAGAATATTAAAAATGTATCCGAATAAGGAAAATAATAAGAAAATGAATCAAATAAGGAAAATTTATAAGTCAGTGCTAGTAAACAGTAAAAGAAAATATGTTAAACATGTATGGTTGGAATTAAAGAGGGTGGTTCAATCTAATGCAACAAATTGTTTTGGCACATTGTTAGATTTGGTACTAAAATTAATGATAAAATAAAGGCATATATTGAACCTAATACCTGGGAAATTCATTATAAATAAATGTTTAGCAGGGAAGAACCTGATTATCTCTTCAAATTAATGCAGATGGGGACTAGGGAATGAATATATAGACCTAAGGATGAGATAACAGTAAAAGAGATACAGACTGCAATGGACTCATTTAAAAGAAGAAAGGCTCCTGGTCTGGATGGGGTCCCTCTGGATGTTATAACTAGGACCAAGTATTATTGGATGCCCTTCTTATATAAATTGTTTAATCATGTTTGGGTAACAGTGACAATCCTGAGAAGTTGAAATTTAAGTATCATAGCACCAATATTTAAAAAAAGGTGATAGAAAGGATCTGGGTTGTTACAGGCCAATTAGTTTGCTTGATACCTTGGGGAAATTATTTAAAAAATAATTAATAAAAGACTGCACTGCTGGGCGGAGGTCAATAATGTAATTGATGAATCACAGGCTGAATTCAGAAAAAAAATTATTCAACAATGGATCAAACTTTTTGGCTTACCTTATGTATAAATATAGGGTGGTTAAAAAACAAAAATGTTATTGTACATTTATAGATCTTAAGTCAGCTTTTGACAAAGTCAACAGACTTCTTCTTTGGGAAAGACTCTCTGACCTTGGAGTAGATCCTTCTCTATTGGAAATGATTAGGCTGATGCATCAGGACAATTATGTCAGTGTCAGGTATAACACTAGAGTCAAAGTAAGTCATTGGTTTAGCTGTAATATAGGGGTTAAACAGGGTTGCTCCTTGGCACCCCTGTTATTTAATTTGATTTTCTGCACTGTACTTAATAAGATGTATGATGAAGAATTCCATATGCCAAAGATTGGAATAAGGGCACTTTCTTATTTGGCTTATGCTGATGATGTGGCTCTACTTTCAACAAGTCATTTAGGTATGATAAGAAGTTTGGATAAATTGTATGTAGAAAGCTCCAGTGCAGACCTTCAAATTAACTACAGTAAAACCAAGGTATTGGTTTTTAGGGAGAATAGGAGTAATTATAAATATTAAATGAACCATCACAGATTAGATGTAGTAGCACATTTTTGTTACTTGGGAATAGCTTTTAGCCAAAAAGGAAATTCGTGTGAACATCTGAAGGAAACTAAGTTAAAGGCAGAGAAGTTTTTCCCTGCTCTTCTGACTTCTTTTTCCAGGTTTGGAAAGAATTCCATTAAAGGTAATCTAGTGGTTATTGATGCCAAGATCAAATCTCAGTTCCTTTATGGAGCTGAAATTTGGGGCATTAATTACAACAGCAAAATATGACTTGACCCCTGTTTATACAAACTCTATAAGAGGATGTTAGGGTTATCAATTACTGCCCCATCTTCATTAGTGAGGACTGAGATTGGTAAGGTTTCAAATGAATGTCAAATACAGCAAAAACTAGTAAATTATTGGTTAAGAGTGTTTAGAATGAAACAGGAAAGGCTCCCTCGGATCTGTTTGGAAGAAGGTATAACATATCTACATTCACAAATAAATTTCCCCTTTATGAAAGTAGTAGAAGAAATAATCAAACCACTTGGCTTGTTGTCAATGATTACAGATTGTTTAATATCCAATTTAGCCCAAATAAGAGAACAAGTTAAGTCTAGGATAAAAAAAGTATTTGTGCAAAAAGATTTGGAGATCCATAGATTGTCTAAAGCCTGCCCATGATTGGCTAAAAATAAAAGATCCCATAAATTAGATTTATACTTAGAGATTCTACAAAACCCCAAACATAGGAAAGCTGTTACTAGATTTTGCTTTGAATGTTTCTCGAGTAATGTTAGAAAGGGGAAATTTGAGAAAAGAAAAAATAAAGATCTTTATTGTAAATGTGGGTTAAGTCAGGATAATTTATTACATGTAGTTATGCTTTGTCCTTTGTATGAAAAAATGAGGTCTTCCCTCTTGGGTAATTTAATTCAGCAACTTAATTATCAACCAGATAACATACTGACATATTTATTGAAAGCACAGGAAGAAGGGCTACTTGTTCCTGTGGCCTCCCTCTTAAGATATATAGAACTTGAAGGTTTCCATTTGAAACATTTATTTAGGTAATAGAACTGTTGGATTCTTTATTTATAAATAAACTGAGTTGAAACATGGACTATACTAATTTATTATTTTATGGAAATATGGCCAGAACAGGAATGATTGATATGGTAAAGGACAGTATTTGTTTGGTTAAGAGGAGGTGTTGAAATCAATATATAATGATTTTATTTTATTAGATATTTAGGTACTGTGAAAGTGACTATTAATTGACCTAAAGTATTTTTTAACTGTATATCTAATTGATATGTATAAATTACAGTGTATTTTTTATATTGTTATTTATGTCTGAATTTGTAATGGTATGATATGCCGAACAATAAACTTGAACTTGAACCTGATCCCTAATGTCTGCATTAATGTGGCTGCAGCAACTAGATTTTAATCCTGCCAGCTGCTGTTTTCCCCATTTTTCATGCCAACCCACTTCTCCGAATGCAAAGTGTGTCCCTGTCAAACCTTGATATGGATACAGTATCAACCCTTTTTGAGGAATTCTCCTGGGCCCTCTGCAAGGTGTCACCTGTGTAGCAGAATACTGCACCACCCCTTTCCAGGCTGGAAGTGGTGGCATGTGACAGCACTAACCCCCATCCTTGTGCCACCCGACTGTTTCCCCAGGCTCATCCCTAAACTTGAGTCACTAGCACAGGAACACAACATGCTACCTGCTCTGCAGTTGGTGGCCCTGAACACAACTTTTCTTCATAACTCTTTTTTTTTTTTTTGCAGACTGTGACCCAACATTTTCAACATAGTCTTTTTATGACCCCCACCTACTGAACATGACAGACACCATGGATGAACTCCTGGGTAAAACATCATATTGCAGCATGATCACTAAAAGTCACTTGGGGCAGGATTTTAAAAATGACACTTGTCGTATTCATTAGGGGGGTTAAAAAGGGCTATGTTGTAAATTTGTGCTCAAATAATTAAAAAAATAGTGAGGTTATGAGTAAATGTTAAAAAAATGTCAATGTCTATTGATGACTTTGTTTTCTTTTAGTTTGTTTTTTTTGAGATTTTCACCTCAAATTTTCAACATAGTCTTTTTATGACTCCACCTTACAAACCAGTTAGGTGAAAGTTTTTAAACTCTACCTGAAAGGTGATTTCTTTGTAGAACAACAAGGAAGACATGTTTTGGGAGGATCTGAAAAATATGTCACCAGCCTTGTTCATGCGGTGGAGTCCCAAAATGGTCATGATGACAATTTGTTGAAAAAATATTTAAAAAATTTTAAAATGACAATGTTATAAATAAAACTTCAAAATGGATGAAAAAGCCATTGGCTGCACCTACCTTGTTTCAGAGAGTTCCCTGTCAGCATTCAAGCAGCAGGATGATCTTGGTGCAGAGATGGATTATGGTGATGGACTATGTTAGGTAATTGAAAAGTGCGGGTGGCGTGGGATAATGGGTATTGATTGAAGAGGTCAGGGTGGGGGTGTTGGGGAACAGGCTTTACCTAGGAACAGTTTTATTTTTTACATTTAAAAAATGTATGCACAGTACTTTGAGGGACCGTTTTCTCTTTTTTCAGGTAACAGACACTGGAGATAGGGCACCCCAGTGTCTGTAGGCTGTTAGGTGGTACCAGTGTGGGCACTCAAGTTTCACAAACTGCTCACATGAGGAAGTGGAGGAGATTGAGAAACTGTAGGGTCCTTTATCTACAGCAGCACTGAGATGGGCACCATGGTATTGCTCACTCTTTTGGGGGATCTTAGCAGGTGTCTGGAATGAAATCAGTTGCATTTCATATTGGCAGTGAGATAAAGTGGGATTGGGCACATGCCAGCGATTTTACATAAAACATAAGCCTGGAGGGTGGGGGAATACAACCAGTCAGATTGGCACACACCAGCTGGTTTTCATAATATGTGGGTCAGAAAAGAGAAGGATACCAGCAACAGTAGAGCACCCCACCACTGGTGTTCAAAAGACAGATGCTACTCAAAGCAGTGTGACTGAAAGTAATTTCCTTTACACTGCTTTTGTCATCTGTGAATGCCGCACTGACAGGGCTAACTATGCCCCCCTGTCAGTGCAGTAGTTAATGATAATGAAAGTGCTGTAAAGAAAATTACATTCAAATACTCTGCTTTTGAAACAAGTTCTGGTCAGAGCTGATATGTCTGCTCAATGCTTTAAAAATCCGGTCCCTTGCATGAAGGTTGTGTCCCCCTTGATCTGTGATAGCAAGCTTATTTGACTCTGTGGAGCCTGTTCAGAAATCTGATGCCCTCTGAGTTCTCATTATCTTTCCAGACACATGACACAATGGAATCTGGATGCCATTGTCCACCTGGGGACTAAGGAGCTAGCAAGGGACAGGGTTGAGATTGTGTAAAGGGAATTCAGGGAACTGGGGAGGTACTCTCAGGCATCTAACATGCATGGTGCTTTCACTGAGGTGCTGCCTGTCTGTGACTGGGGGGATAGGGTACTTCACACCAGGAGCTTCATCTCATTGTTAATGGGATGGTGCAGAGAATAGGAGTTTGGCTACACTGGAGACTGGGGGCTAACCTTAAGAGTTATGGGCTTATAGAGAGGTGATGGTCTGCAGCTGTCTGACAGGGAAACTGCAGTCCTCAGTGGATAATTTAAATGTTACTTTGATGAACTAGTTGTTGGGGATGGCATGAGAAAAAAGGGAGCCATGAAGAAGATGAGAAGGAGTTACCTAAACCAGACAATAGAAGCACTCTGGGTGGGGAGGGGGAACACCAGTCCATTCACAGAAGAAAGAGTCCTGAAAGAACTCCTAAAACTCAAGGTGGACAAAGCAATGGGGCCTGACGGGATTCACCCCAGAATCCTAAAAGAACTAAAGGAGGACCTAGTGACACCACTGACCACGCTTTTTAAAAAAATTATTGCAGGATGAGGTGGTACCTGAGGACTGGAGGAGGGCAGATGTGATTCCCCCTTCATAAAAGTGGTAGCAAGGCAGAAGCAGAAAACTAAAGACCTGTAAGTTTGACCTCAGTGGTAGGGAAAATGAAGGAATCACTTCTGAAAGAAAGAATTGTTGAGTACCTAGAGGTCAGCAGGGCACAGGACCCAAAGCAGCATGGATTTACAGAAGTAAGGTCATGTCAGATGAATCTAATTGATTTCTTTGACTGGGTGACCAAAGTAATAGACCAGGGAGGGGCTGTGGATATGGCCTACCTAGACTTTAGCAATGCATTTGACACAGTCCCGCACAAAAGATTAATAATCAAGTTAGCCAGCCTGGGAGTGGGTCCTAGGGTGGTAGCCTGGGTAGAAAACTGGCTGCACAACAGGACACAGAAGGTAATAGTGAATGGAACACATTCTGAAGAAAGGGGGTAACTAGTGGAGTACCTCAGGGCTCAGTACTGGGTCCAGTCCTCTTTAACATCTTTATAAGTGACATTGCAGAGGGTCTGGAGGGAAAGGTATGCCTCTTTGCTGATGACACAAAGATCTGTAACAGAGTTGATACACAAGAGGGGGTAGAAAAGATGAGAAGGGACTTGGCAAGGTTGGAGGAATGGTCAGACATATGGCAACTTAGATTCAATGCAAAGAAGTGCAAAGTAATGCACCTGGGAAACAAAAACCCAGAAGAAGAGAACACAATAGCAGGAGAGGTACTAACAACAACAAAAATGGAAAGGGACCTGGGGGTAGTCATGTGAGATGACCTAAAGGTGGGTAAGCAATGTGAAAAGTCAGTAAGGAGAGCCAGGGGGATACTGGGATGCATAGGAAGGGGCATCACAAGTAGAAAAAGGGAAGTGGTTATCCCTCTATACAGACAGTTGGTGAGACCCCATTTGGAGTACTGTGTGCAGTTTTGGAGACCTCATCTACGCAAGGACATAGACAGGATGGAAGCAGTCCAGAGGAGGGCAACTAAAATGGTGCAGGGTCTGCAGCAGAACCATATGAAGAGAGACTGAGAGAACTTAATATGTATACTTTTGATGAAAGGAGGGATGGGGGGACATGATAGAAACTTTCAAGTACCTCAAGGGAATCAACAAAGTCCAGGAGGGTAGCATCTTTCAGAAAAAGAGATGTGTAAGAACAAGGGGGCACAATTTAAAGATAGAGGGGGGACGGCTCAGGGTAATGTGAGGACATTTTTTTTCACGGAGAGAGTGGTGGATACATGGAACCGCCTTCCTGAGGAGATCGTTGGGTCTAAAACAGTGAGGGAATTCAAACATGCATGGGACAGACATAAGGCAATTATAGTGGGGGTTGCAGGAAGTAGGCTGTTGGTTAACTAGAATCTACAGCTTATCCAGTAGGTAGGGAAATGGGCAGACTGGTGGGCCAAGTGGTCCTTATCTTCCATCAAAATCTATGTTTCTATGTTTCTATGTAAATCTGATTATATTCATAGTTCTCTGTTTGTCTGTCCTTGGGACTGGAAGAACCTCAGAAATGACCATACATATTGTGGTCCTTTAATCTCTCTTCATATGCTTTCTTGTGCAAGCCCTGTGCTATATTAGTCATCCTTCTCTGGACTGCCTCCACCCAATCAATGTCCATTTGAAAGTGCAACCTCCAGAATTGCACACAGTACTCTAGGTGAGGGCTCACCATCATTTTATAAATTGGCATCACTACCTCCCGCCTTCTGCTACTGATACCTATGCCTATGCACCGTAGCATGCCACTGGTCCTCTCTGCAGCCTTAGTACTCTGCTTAGACACCTTTGGGTCAGTCAGTATGATAACCCTAAGGTCACTTTCTTTGTTGGTGATTGTCAGCAGCTCCCCTATCTCTCCCTAGGGTCCCCCATTCAAGGGGCATTGTTTTGTACTTCTTTGAACTGAACCTCAGTTACTACTCCTCAGACTATTTTAAAAGGCTTCCACAGGTCCCTCCTCATTCTTTCCACCTTGTTTGGAGTATTCACCCTGTTGCAGATCTTGGTGTGATCCAAAAACAGGCAGACCTTTCCCTCCAGCCCTTCTGCAATGTCATTGGTGTTGTGCTAAAGGGTGTGGGCTGTTGGGGGAGTGGGGAGGGACCTGGGAGGATAGTAGTCTCTATGCCAAGAACAGACTACACTTGAGTGAGGAGGGAAAGAAAGTGTTGAAACAGAAGATGGAGGAGTACATAGAGGAAGTAGTGAATGTAAACTAGGAGTGGGGGGTTGCAATTGGGCAAGAGAAATGCAGAGACTACAGAAAAGGAAACCATATGAGCTTCCCCCCAATAACAGTGACAAAGGACAAATGGCAAGTACTATTGGTGATGCTAGTAAATAAGGGCAGGATGGGAGGGGGGGAAGGGTGAAAGGTTGTTACCCTTTATACTAGAAGACTTGGGAGGAAAACTGCAGAGTTACAGGTGCTCATGGCAAAGGGAGAGGTGGACATTGCAGCCATCACAGAAACATGGGCCACCCAATACAATGACTGGGACCTATCTCTACCAGGGTACAGGTTATTTTGTAGGGACAGGGTGATTGGGAAAGGAGGGGGTGTGGCACTATATGTGAAGGAAGGACTGAAGTGTGTAAGGGAGGAAGGGGAGGAGGATAGTATGGAGTCAATTTGGATGCAAATCCAAAATTCCAAGAATAGGATTTTTAGAATGGGAGTGATGTACAGGCCGCCATCTCAGATGGAGGAGTTAGACAGGGAACTAGTGGGACAGATCAGGAGGACCTGCGAGAAGGGTAGTGTGGTGATTGTGGGGGACTTCAACATGCCAGGAGTGGACTGGAGTACCCCAACAACCAGGAACAGAAGGGAGCAGGTACTGCTGGATGCCTTCCAGAACAGGTTCCTGATGCAAATGGTCAGTTAACCAACCAGGTTAGGGAATACCCTTGACTTTGTGCTGGCAAATGGGGACTTTGTGAGAGAACTTACAGTGGAGGAATCGCTGTTGGGGAGTGACCACCACTCAGTACGGCTCTCATTGGATATGGGCAAGGAAGGAGTGGAATCTGGCACAAGAGTTCTGGACTTCAGGAGGGCCAACTTTGGGAGGATGGGGGAAGTGGCAAAAGGGGGTACCTGGCCAGAATTCAATCTAGAATGGACACTAACCAGAGGTGGGAGCTCATAAAGCTGGGGATAGTGGAGGCAACCAAAACCTGCTGCAAGACCCAGAGCAAGAAGGCTAGGGCTAAGAAACTGAGCTGGTTGAGCAAGGAGGTCATGGAAAAGATAAGGAGGAAAAAAGCTGCCTTTAGGAAGTACAAGAAAACAGGGAGAGGGGAGAACAGGGAGGAGTACTTGACGGAATTGAAGGAGGTGACAAGGGCAGTAAGGGGAGCCAAGGCATCTACGGAACTCAGGCAGGCACAAGGCATTAAGAAGGGGGAGAGGGACTTCTTTAGGTACGTCAGGGAGAAAAAGAACTGTAAGGACCACATAGTAAGGATTAGGAAGGAGGAGGATGGGTGGAAGCAGGGTGCGATAAGGCAGAAGCACTAAATGATTACTTCTGCTCAGTATTTACTAAAAGAAGAGGGGTGACACCAGGGGAGAAATGGCAGAAACAGGGGAGGGTGACAGATGGGGAAATCATGGAGGGCAGAGTTCGGGAGGGTTTGAAGGCACTGAGGGTGGATAAGGCACCAGGCCCAGATGGCATCCACCTCAGGGTACTGAAGGAGCTGACAGAGGTCCTTGCAGGACCTTTGGCAGACCTATTTAATGTCTCACTACATTTGGGGTGTGTACCTCAGGACTGGAGGATGGCTTATGTGGTGCCCCTCAACAAGAGTGGCCCCAGGGATGAACCAGGAAACTACAGACCAGTGAGCCTCACATCCATCGTGGATAAGCTAATGGAGACTATCCCGAAGGAAAGGCTGGTGGCCCTCCTAGAGGCCAAAGGACTACAGGACAACAGACAGCATGGCTTCATATGGGGAAGATCCTGCCAAACCAACCTGGTGGAGTTCTATGACTGGGTAACTAGGCAACTGGACAGGGGCCATGCAGTGGATGTCCTGTATCTGGACTTCAGTAAGGCATTTGACTCGGTGCCGCATGGAAGGCTGGGAAGTAAATAAGTTAGTAGGCACAGGGACAGGTGCAAAGCTGGTGAGATGGGTAGGGAACTGGCTTCAGGGAAGGCAATAGAGGGTGGTGGTGGGTGGGGAGCTCTCACACCCAAGGGTAGTGATGAGTGGTGTTCCACAAGGTTCGGTGTTGGGACCAGTGTTGTTTGGGATATTCATTGCAGACATATCATTGGACATCAAGAGCAAGACCAGTCTGTTTGCTGATGATACCAAGGTAGGAGCAGTGGTGGATAACCTAGGGGGATGGCAGGGGTTACATGATGATCTGGCAAAGCTTGAAATCTGGTCAGACACCTGGCAACTGGGGTTTAATGCCAAAAAGTGCAAGGTGCTGCATTTTGGGATGAAGAACCCAAGGAGGCATTACCAGCTTGGGGGAGCACAGCTAGCTCAGATGGAGGAGGAGGAGAAGAATCTGGGGGTGCTCATTACAGGGTCAATGAACAACTCGGCACAATGTAGGAAGGCAGCTGCAAAGGCCAACAAAATGCTGGGTTGTATTGCAAGGAGTATATCCTCGAGGAGGGAGGAGGTGATTCTGCCACTGTATAGGTCATTAGTTAGACTGCACCTGGAGTACTGCGTGCAGTACTGGTGCCCGTATCTGAAGAGGGACATTAAGTTACTGGAGGGGGTGCAGCGCAGGGCAACAAAGATGATCAAGGGGCTGGGGACTTATCATACAAGAGGAGGCTGAGGGAGTTGAACATGTACTCACTGGAGGAGAGGAGGGACAGGAGGGACATGATGGAGACCTTTAAGTACATGAAATGAATAAACAAGACAGGTACAGAGGGGCTGTTCAAAATAAGGGAGGGGAGGGACACCAGGGGCCATGATATGAGACTGGAGGGAGGAAGGTTCAGGAGGGAGATGAGGAGACACTTTTTACAGAGAGGGTGGTGGCTGGGTGGAATGCGTTACCTGCAGAAGTGGTATCCAGTAGAAGAGTGGACTGCTTCAAAACGGGATGGGACAGGCAAGAGGGAGGGGCAATGAAGGGGAAGGTTGGAAGGGAGGGGCAGCTGCAGAATAAGGGGTGCTAGTTGCACATTCGAGCAGACTTAATAGCCCTCTAGGCTTTTATCTGCTGGCAAATTTCATATGTTCATATGAAATTAAACATGATTGGTCCAAGGACTGATCCCTGAGGTACCCCGCTGGTCACCCCCATTTCTTATATGTTTCCCTTCAGGAGGCTGCTTTTTTCTATCCTTACCTGAATTTTAACCTCAACACCATCAGGCAATCACCCCTGAAAACCATCAAGCAAGCCCCACCTGTTCATGTATGCCACTGTGGTTTCACCCTGGCACAGGGTCCCTTACACCATTTCATAAACCTAGAGCTAAAGCAGGGACCACCAAGGGACATTAACAGCCACTGAGCATGGCAGGCAGCAATGTCACCACATCTCATTGAATTATTCTGGTCCTTGTAAACTGCTCCCACATCCTTCTGTGTGGACTACCCACATTGCACTGTGCCTTGGTGGTTGGGGGGCATGTAGTGGTCTCCAGACACTGCTAATGCCTCTCAACAAGCTTACCAAAGCAGGTGCTCACATGGTAGGATGGTCACCAGGAGTCAGGCTCAAAATATTAACCAGTGTTTCCTGCACGGCAGCATAGGACACAGCTACCATAAATGCCAACTGGTCTGAGTGTTACATATCTACTCTTTCCACTATACTTTAGGGTACCCAGATTTACTCTCTCTCTCTCTCTCTCTCTCTACCCCACTCAAACACTTCACTCATTAACACCACATCAGAGATGTATTTCAGTATCAACAGGATACAGGCAGACAGATGTTACACATCACATCATGGAATGTTTTATTAAACTAACATTTTGAATGTATATTCAATTCAATTTTAATTCAATTCAGTTGTTTATTGATCAACTGTAACGTGACAAAATGTCTGGGTTATTACAAAAAAAAAAGTTCTATAAAAACACATATATATTAATAATTAAATGCTTCATACATAAAAATTACAATAAATAACAAGATTATTGCAATACACCATGCATACATAAATACATATAGGGAAATACATCAAGTTCAATTTAAGATTGTTTTTCTTTTGTAATAATTTTTTTTCTTTTTCATCAATGATGCAAAGAATGCAATTATTAGTTCTGCATCCTTTATTGTAAAACGATGCAAAAGAATAAATAGACCTTCATAATCTGTGTTACTATGACTTTCAAAAATTTCCTTTAAGAATTTTATGCAAAGATCCGAATATAATGGACATACAGCAACTAAGTGAAGTAAAGATTCTGGTACATTTTGATCACATCAACACATCAAAACTTTTGGTGTAACATTTTTGTCCCACAATTTTTTGTTCAGATATGAATATTTTTTATCAGGCCAAGCCTAGCCTATGTTAAGGCTTTCCCTTTGAATGGTTCTAAGGGGAATAAAAAATAGTTTTCCATACTATGATCTATTTTGTTCATCCTAATCCAAGGTGCACATTTTGAGCCCTAATTGATTCCATATACCTATCCTGTGACTTAGAAAATAATATTTTCTTAATAAGTTTCTTATATTGTAAAGAAATTATTATTTTTTTCAGAGTCTGTCCATAAATGCATAAGGTTAATCATTTCAAGGATTTGATGTATATTTAACAACCATTCTGATCATAAACCCATTTGAAACCATTTTATTTTCTCCTTTAGGCATAACCTAGGCAGACAATTATGATTATTATGTATGATTTTCAACCAGTATGACAGAGATCTATATTGATTAATTGCATATATTGAAATTCTTCCAAGTTCTGCTCTAACCATAGCAGATGTGATGGAGAGAGGAACCTTGAGAATTGATTTGTAAAAGTAAAGAAGATTCCAAGTTACTCCTACAGTCACAGGGAATAACTTCCACCTCATTGGTCAGTAATGGATTTATTTTTGTCTCAGCTGCTATTAGAGCTGACCTTATATCAAGACCTCCAAGTTTGGAATGAAGCTTTAAAAGCACCTTAGCACTTATTTTTGATTTACTTATTCGGGACTTGTAATGATGTTCTAAAAAAATTATGTTGTTATTCCTTGAACTGAAAGTCAAAGTTTTAGTTTTTTATATATTTATTTTAAGTTGGAGTTTCTGACATTTTTCTTTGATTACCTCTATTTTGTTTTGAAGACCTTTTTTTGTTAATGACAATAATAAAAGGTCATCGATGTAAGCTAGCACGTGAGAGTGTAAATCATTAATTTTGGAGGGGTTGAATTGAATAGATTCCTCAAAGTTCAACAAATCATTAATGTAAAAATGAAATAGTTCTAGAGCTAATAAACACCCTTGCTTTACCCCTCTTAATGAGGGGAAAGATTTTGTTGTATTCACATAGGTATCATATCTCACTTTAGTACAGGTATCTGTGTATAACAGCTGAACTGGCCATAATAATGATTCATGAATACCATCATTTTTCAGAATACACCACAAAATATTACAATTAATAGAGATGAATGCAGAAGTAAAATTGATAAATAATGTATACAGCTTCATTTTTTATGTGTACATATTTTTCAAGTAAGTGACTTAGACAATATAAATTATCTAAAGTTGAAAAATTACATCTGAAGCCTGCCTGAAAAGGAAATATAACAGAAACTCTATTGGACCAGTCCATTAATCTGTTTAATAATAATCTTGAGAAGATTTTTGAAATTGAATCCAAGAGGCTGATCGGTCAATAATTTGAGGGATCACGTTGAGATCCTTTTTTATGAAGAGAAACTATTATGTTTAATTTCAAAGAAGTGGGAATCTGATTTTTTTCTAGGCATAAGTTAAAATATTTAGTTTATAACAGTGCCAAATATCAATATTATATTTGTAAATGTCAGACGGTATGGAATCTAGTGCTGGTGCTTTGCTGTTCATTAGTTTCAATGTAATATCTGTGACTTCTGTAATTTCTACTTGTAATGGTTGAAACTCACTTATATTTATTGGAAGAGAGCATGTGAAAGAAAAATGATGCAAATCCTGTTGCCACAAGGGGTGATTAAATAAATTGATATAATGGGATATCCAAGTTTTTTTCAAAATCACTGATAATAAAGTATTATATAGGGTGCTGATCCTCTCTATGCCATATCCCAAAAGGCTCTAATATCTTTAGACTGTATAATCTGAAGCATTAAATTATGCTGATGCTTTCTCTATTCATCTTTTTTCTTTTTAAGAAAGTTTCTACATTTTTTCCTGGACATAATCAAATATTTTAAATTTGCCTTGCAAGGGTGTTCTTTTGTTATGAATACCATTTTTTTTATTTTTTTTTCTCAATCTTACATGATTTATCAAACCAATTTTGATAGTTTGAAGTTTTGTTTACTATATTAGAAGAATATATGCATTGTCTTAGTTGAGAGAAAATAAGTTGTAAATTATTTTCTACTTCATTTAATGATTTTGAGCACATGATAAGTGCTTTCTCTGAAGATGATACATGTGAATGCTAAATAACGTTTACCTTCTCCAGTGTTATTGAGTTTACTCTTAATTTGTGTGTCCCTTTAATCTTTGGCTTCATTAAAGGGTCAGCCATGTTTAATGGATCATTAATATTAAAACTGCACAACAGGATAAGTTCCAGTGGAGCATGATCATGTTCAGTTCTCATCTCAATTCTTAAAGACTTTACAATGTAGAATAATTCACAATCGGTTAAAATATAATCAGTCAGACTCTTATTATTAGGGACAAACAAAGTCACCCTTGCATTTTCATTCCCTTGAGTTCTGCCATTCAAAACAACCAATGAATCATTCTTAACAAAAGTGCCAAAGTGTTTTCCATTTTCATTAATTGCACTATTAGAAGAATCTCTAGGTGGTAAATCCATTACCTCATTTGACAGAGGCATGCCTGACTGGCAATCTAATAAGGCTATACATGTGTTGAAGTCTCCACAAATGACTATGTTAGCCTGTACAAAGATAGAATTAACTTTATCAAGCTCCATAGCCAATTCAACCAAAAGTGATTTATAGTTTTTCACTCTTGGCGATATATAAACATTAACTAGAATAAATGGCTATAAATTCCAGTTAATAACCACTATTATATAGTCAAAACACATTTTACAAATGTGTAGTATTTTTAAAGATCTAGATACTTAGAAATAGATTGACAGTCCCCCCATTCCTCTGCCATACTGGTTTGTTTTAATGGCTGCAGAATGTATCACTTTATGACCATTTATTACAAAAGAATCGTGTAACCAAGTTTCCTGCAATAATATTATCAAAAAAGAATTTATATAATCCAACCATTCTACATCTTCTGATTTTTGTTTTATCCCTGCTATATTCCACGAAAGTAATCTTAATCCATGGGTATTTTCTGTATTTGTATTCATTAGTGGGTTAAGCTCATGGGCCAAATTTAATCAGTGAGAACTGTTTTTGCTATCTTGAAAAATTTCAACTGTTAAATCTACTACCAAGATATTACTCTGTTTTATATTGTCTGCCTTTCTCAGAATCAACTGAAAAAGGTCACTGGATATCAATTTGGTTTCCTTCCCCTATTTTATGAACTCGGGTTACATTAAGAAAATCAGCCCTACCAACAGAGATATCTAACAGGGAAGATAATAATATAGACAGCATATCTGTTAATATCTCTGAATTTTCATTCCTTAGTCTCTCCACTCCAAAAACTGACAAGATATTACTAGAGGTCACTTGTGTTTGTTCCAAAGTAGGCATATGCTAGCTTAAGAATTGAAGCACTGTCTCAAGAATTTCATTTTTTATAACAGAGTTGGCAGAATCTTCACCCATAAACTGTTTTGCTATATTTCTCCAAGTGACTGGGGAATGCACTTGTAAGCCAAGATATTTTAATCTTCTCTGTTGAGAAATAACTTGTTTGGCATAACCCATGCTTGTAACTATGCAGAGTAACCAAGTTTCCTGCAACAATATTATCAAAAAAGAATTGATATAATCCAACCATTCTACATCTTCTGATTTTTGGTTTATCCCTGCTATATTCCACGAAAGTAATCTTAATTCATGGGTATTTTCTGTATTTGTATTCATTAGTGGGTTAAGATCATGGGCCATATTTAGTCAGTGAGATCTGTTTTTGCTATCTTGAAAAATTTCAACTGTTAAATCTACTACCAGGGTATTACTCTGTTTTATATTGTCTGCCTTTCTCAGAATCAACTGAAAAAGGTCACTGGATAACAATTTGGTTTCCTTCCCCTATTTTATGCTAGCTTAAGAATTGAAGCACTGTCTCAAGAATTTCATTTTTTATAACAGAGTTGGCAAAATCTTCACCCATAAACTGTTTTGCTATATTTCTCCAAGTGACTGGGGAATGCACTTGTAAGCCCAGATATTGTAATCTTCTCTGTTGGGAAATAACTTGTTTGACATAACCCATGCTTGTAACTATGCAGTTTTCTGGGGAAGGAAAAAAAGATTTATCCCTAAAGACAGTTACAATATTGGACTTAGCTTTTGTGATCCCAAGTTTAGCCTGTAATAGATAAACTAAAGATTCTGTTAAAGTTTCTGTGCTTTCATTCTCCTTTAAGTACAGCCCTTCAAATCTCAAAATGGTCTCATCTCCACACATGTGAATAGAGGGTTGTAAATTGTTTATACCTTCTTTTGTCTTCAGTACTGTACTCTTGATATTTATATCCTGACTTTTGCTCCCTTGGGTTTTACTAATTACCTTAATAGATTCTACCATATTTTGTTTATCCAACTTACAATTCAAAAGAGATGTATCTCCATCTACAACAAATGCATCATTGCAAAGGTTTTGTGAAACAGTCAAATTTATATTTGCGCTCTGATTTGTTAGTACCACACTTGGTTGAGGGCTTACCAGGTCTATGACAGCCCCCTGTGCATCTAGAGGGCCTTTCAATTTACTTTGCCCTTTTCATTTTTTTATTGTCTTTTTTCTTCTTTCTATCCTTTTTATTTCCCCATAAGGGAGAATTTGGTATAGTTATTGGGGGAAAAGGAGGGCCTTTGATTTACAGTGATCCTATCAATTTTCTTTTCCAACTCATTAATTTGTTCCTGAACACTTTTTTGAAATGAGTAAATTTTATTTGAAATCTCATTTAAAAAATCAGGTAAAACAATACTAGACATTAACGTATGTGACAAAGCTTTCAACATATATGTAGAGATTTTCACTGAATATTGTTTAAATAATGATGTTTCTATTTCAATAGCATTTACTTCATTATTCAGTTTTTCAAAGATCTCATTTGGTGACATTACACTATTTATTTCCTCATATATCTCTCCTGTTTCTTTAGACATTATGTCGTCCATCATGACATCAAAGTACTGTGGAACATCTAAAGAGCTAAATAATTTCAAATTATTAATATTTGTTGCCTGATAAGATCAGTAAGGAATGTGTTGATTTAAGGTTTCCTCTGGCAACACACTTATAATATCTTCAAGAGGGGATGCTTGAGAACTTAAAGCTGTTTTTAGTTTTATTTTCAATGACAGGCTATACACAGGCAGACACCACCGGTGCTAGGGGGATAAAGTCAGTGATTACATTCCTCTTTTGTTTAACTGCTATAATATTGCTTAATACTAAAATATTGCTAAAATACTTCAGTCTCCCGGCCTTCCTGACAGATCTTGGGAACATAAAGTGGCAGGATTTCTACCTTACACCCTCTGTGTCTGAAGCATTCTGTATCTTCCAGGATCTGCTAGTAAATGTTATCAACCAACACACACCCTTTAGGAAAATCAAATCCAGTAAACACGCACCTGATTGGTTTATCCCACTACTTAAGAGGGCCTTACAGCATAGAGATACCCTTTGGAAAAGGGCTAGGAAGTTGCAGTCTGACTCAGACTGGCTCTCCTTTCCGGTAGCTAGAAATGCCTGCAGCAAACTGGTGAGGTTGGAAAAACAACGGTTCTTCCAGTCAGCACTGGAGGCAAACAAAACTGTTCCACCAGTTTTTGGCAGATACTGAGAGAGGTTGAGGGTCATTTCCCTGCCACCCCGCTACCAGCTACAATTGTAGCAAATAACACCTCCAACACAGATAGGTCTGAGATCCTCAATCAGCTCAATAACCACTTCACCACTGCAGGACTCGCATTCGACACGCCACCTGTTAGTAAACTGAGCACCACAAGCACCACAAGCATAGCTACTAGACCCACCATAGCCCCACCTACTGACCACCCCCTTCAAGTTCCAGCCAGTCTCCTACAAACAGGTGGAGGATCTGCTCCTCTCACAGAACACAAAAAGAGCGCTGGTGCTGAGTCGCTTGAACCCTTCTTCTTAAAAGCAGGCTCTTATTATCTGGCAGCTCCAATTACCCATCTCTTTAACAGCTCATTATCCCAAAGGGAATTGCCACCTCATTGGAAAACCGCACACATTCAGGAGACCCCACTGACTTGAACAACTATAGGCCTATTTCATTGCTTCCTGTTTTATCCAAGCTACTTGAAAAAATTGTAAATTCTCAATTAAGGGAGTACTTGGATTGTGAGAAAATCCTCAATCCACTCCAATCATGTTTCAGACCCAAGCACAGTACCGTGTCTGCTCTTGCCAAAGTGTCAAATGACTGGCTAAAAACCATGGACAGTAAAGAGCACATTTATGCACTCTTCCTTGACCTCAGCAAGGCATTTGATATGGTTGATCATTCCATACTTCTTGATTCCCTGAGTAGCATCAGTCTAACCTATGCTGCAGTAAAGTGGTTCCGATGCTACTTCACAAATCGTAAACAGCAAACTAAAGCCCAAGGGGAATTCTCTCCACTAAAACCAGTGCCCCGAGGTTTTCCTCAAGGTTCCATTTTCGGACCTATCCTTTTCGCCCTTTACATCAACCGCATCGACTCTGGCCTGGTTGCTGGAAACGTTCATCTCTTTGCCAATGACACAATCCTCTACACGGCCAACCCCTCCTTGGACACTGCATACAAGAAGCTACAGCAGGATTTTATCATCCTCCAGCACAACCTGCTGAATCTAAAGCTCTTGTTAAATGCAAACAAAAGAAACAAAAGCTATGATTATTTCTCCATCCCACAATACGGGGATATCTGAGACCCCACAGATGTTTACCCTCCTTAATGAACCACTAGAGCTAGTGGATAAATTTAAATACCAGGGAGTCTGGTTGGATAACAAACTCACCTTCGGTGTCTATCTAAGTGAATTAACAAGAAAGCTAAGGCAGTGCCTCGATATTTTCTTTTGCATAAGATGCCTACTCACCCTGGAAGCTAGAAATCAGCTGGTTCAAACAAACTTTCTTCCCCGACTGACTACGCCAACTTCCTATACAGCCATTGCCCCCAGTATGCACTCCAAAAGCTGGATACACTCTATCATCATGCATTGAGATTTGGTTCTTGACTTGCCCTTGCAGGCTCATCACTGCTCATTGTACTAAGCATTAGATTGGCCATCCCTCTCCATGAGAAGGCAAATAAACACTCTCATGTGGCTATTCTGGGCTTTGTCCAACCAACTACCTCCCTTTATCTGTGACCTGTTTGAACATTCAAAGGGTGTCTACACACTGAGGAACTCCTCCTTTGTCCTCCTTAAGCTACCACGAACAAGGACTTGTCTTGGCTCAACTGCCATTAGTTCCTTTTTACCAGTGCTTTGGAATAATATGCAAAAATGACTTAAAATCTTCCTGCTGCCCAGCCATTTTATATTTAGGGGGCTGCTCTATAGAGGCCTGAAAATTGCGTGTGATTGTTTCAGGTAAAACCTTACCCCACTAAACTGAGTCCCTTAACCTCTGTAATCCTGGGTCACCTACTTCCCCTGTTGGCCAGCATCCCTTTAGGGCAACTATCTCCCCACCTCCCCCCTCTCATCAATTAGCTTTGCAGGGGCCTCATTCTATTAGGCTACCCTATTTTCCCTCTCTACTGTGTATCTGATACCCTTTCTTCCCACTGCCCTTCTCTAGGTCCATCCTCCCTCTCCTCACTTGTGCTCTATAAGCTACAACCTGTATACAACACTTTAAATGCCTGTATTTGCACTTGCTTTACATATATGATTCGTCCAAGTACTGAGTTTGCATATTGTAACTGCCTTTACCAATGTCTACTTCTGTATGAAGTGTTGTCTACTGTAAGAAAAAGTGTCCTCTGTGTCCAGGACCATCTTAAAAATGAGCTTGCTCAATGATGTAACTGCCTGGTTAAATAAAGTTTGAGTGATTGATTGATTGATTGATTGAAGTTCCCAGAGTTATTTACAGGCAAAATACTATCAATGATTTGTTAGTCCTCCATTGATTGGCTGGCAAAGTAGTGGCTCCCATTTGAAAAACATGAGAAAATCAGGTTACAGCCTCCATTTGCAATTGGCTGCTAACCTGGAGATGATCCATGGTGTGCTCCCAAAAGAAACCCATCTGTTGCGCTTTTCCAGGTAAGGCACAAAAAATTTGCCTATTCACGTCACAGAAGACACATTTATTTATATCTGCAATGCGTCTTGCTTTCAGAATATCTTTTTTTCTCATTTTATTGTCTACAAGTGTTGTTGGGTGAGAGGCGCTTCACTGAGGAGTTTGTGATTGCAGGAAGTATAGCTTCTCAGTGAACATGACTCTCCCATTGTCTTTTACAGGCTATTTATCTACTTTTCTTGGCTGTGGCTACATTCCATTTATTTCCCTATTGTGGGTGGCCCATCTGTCTTAGCTGTAGCTAAATTCCATTATTTCCTTGCTGTGGGTGGCCCATTGGGCAGCAATGGGCATGTGGCATGTCGATGTGGCGCCCCCAATCCAGATGTAAAAATTGTACATTTTGTACATTTTGTGGTTGCTGTGTGGGTAGATTTATTGGTGTCCATTGTTCTTGCCTTTTGGGGCCTGGAGCACCCCGCCACCACCCACTCCCACTCCCACTGACAGCGTGCCCTATCTTGCCTTGGTTTATGGCATCAGGATTGAGGAAATCCACTGTTGTGATAGTTGGGCATTGAGGGAGTTCCTGTGGATGCATTTGGAAGCTATAGCAGCCACATCAGTGGCCTTACCCTACCTTAGCTGCTCCCTTCTTGGCATTTGCATTTGCACCCCCCCGAGTCTCTCCCCATTGTGTCTTCTGTTCAGCTTTCTCCTGCCTGCCCTAATGTGTTTTTTTTGTTTGCTTTGGTCTAGTTTTTCTACAGTTGTCCTTCTTCTGACAGCTGCACAGCAAGTCCCCTCTTCAGAAAAAGGTAAGAGAGACTTACATACTGTGTACAGGCCACTGGGAGCTATAAGGCTGATGTGGGAGGATAGCAGACATACTGTAAGCCAGTAAAGTGGCCTTCTTAGCTGAACCCATAGGAAGGGCATGGTGTGCTGCAGTCATTATTGTGGAGGGGGCAATGTACTGTTATTGTGCTGGGTATTGCAGAGTTGGCATTGTTCTCCCCTACCCCCCAATACCCAGTGCTATAATACACAATGCATTCCCTGGTGTCCGTTCACCCCCCCACCCCATCCTCTGACACACAATAAATAGTGAAAGCATTCTGTTATGTACAGTGGTTCCTCCCCACCCTCCAATACCCAGCACCATGATACAAATGACAAGCCCTGTATACCATTTCCTCCTTTTGTATCATGGTGCTGTGTATTGGAGGGTGGGGAGGAACGACTGTGCACCAGGGAATGTTTTATGAATTTTTGTGCCAGGTATCGGAGGGTGGTTGTGAGCCACTGGTTGGCGGGGAATGCTTTGTGTATAATGGTTGTCAGTGGGTGGGTACAGACCGCTACCCAGCACCATGATATAAATGACAAGCCCTGGTATACCATCATGGTGCCAGGTATTGCGGTGTTAGAATGAGCCGGTGTTTATCGAGTGTGTCAGGTATGGGGGGGTGGAGGAACTATGCATGCTAGAAATGTTTATATGTTGTTGTTGTGCTGGTGCCACAGTGGGGGTGTAAACCCACAGCCACTGGGAATGCTTTGTTTCATATGGTGCCAGTTGTCGATGGGTGGGGAGGGGCCGCTAGATGCCAGGGCATTTGTTTTTGGGTGTCATGATGCCAGGTATTGAAAGGTGGGTAGGAGCCGCTGCACACCAGGGAATGTGTTCTGTGTTTCTGTGCCCTGTGCCAGAGGGTGGGGGTGGACCAGCAGATGCCGGGCAATGCTTTGTGTATTGTGGCATTGGGTATTGGACAGTGGGGCTTGTTCTACCTCATCCTTTGATACCCAACACCGCAATACACAAAGGCATTTCTTGGTGTCCAGGGTTCCCCCACACTCTCCGACATGAGGCACAATAATTCAGATCACATTCCCAGGTTGTCCAGTGACCCCACCACCTCCAATACCTGGCACCATCCAACTGAACACATACTCTGGAATGCGGTGTTTCTCAAGTGTGCTGGGCATGGGGGGGATGGTGGAACTATGCATGCCAGAAATGTTTATATGTTGTTGTTGTGCAGGGTGTTGCAGTGGAGGTGCAAACCCACAGCCACTGGGAATGCTTTATTTCATATGGTGCCTGTTGTTGGTGGGTGGGGAAGGGCAGCTAGATGCCAGGGAATTTGTTTTTGGGTGTCATGGTGCCAGGTATTGGAAGGTGGATAGGAGCCCCTACACACCAGGGAATGTGTTCTGTGTTTCTGTGCCCTGTGCCGGAGGGTGGGGGCTGACTAGCGGATGATAGGCAATGCTTTGTGTATTGTGGCACAGAATGCAGTAAAAATAAACCACAAACAAGTCCAACTGATTGAAATTAAGATAAGTATGGCCATAGAAACAACCCCACCCCCATCCCCACCACTGGTACAGTGGAATCTTCACCTGGCATTTCCGTTCCAGGTATCTAATGGATGAGTGGATGGTAGATTGTTTAATTATTTTCTTTTTTATGGGTGAGGATCTAACATAGGGACAGTCGATACAGCCACTCATTTGTGTCTCTTGTTTGTGGCATGCTGTGTGTACTTCTGTGTGGTCTGGTAATGGGTGTTTTATGTATTGTTCTTTTGTTTGGCAGTTGTATATGTTGGTGTCTGCAATCAGACAGCATGTACTTTTCCTGCCAGGAAAAGGTTTTCATGCCCTTGGCAGAGTGTTTCATTGTTTTTATGCATATACTTTATTTGGTTGCCAAGTGTATGTGCCGTACAACTGTCATGTCTTCAGTACAAATCTATGGTTATGTTTCTGTTCCAGACATACAACGGAACAGCTTGAGGAGACAGCGTGAAGGGGGGAGATGTCATGAGACCCAGAGCGACTTGAGTCATCGTGAGACCCAGAGTGACTTGAGATGTTGTGAGACCCAGAGCAACTTGAGATGTTGTGAGACCCAGAACAACTTGAGACATCATGAGACCCAGAGCAACTTGAGACGCCATGCAGAGTAGGAGACAAGGTCTGTGAGAACTCTCACTACAGAGAATTGACAAAGCAGAAATGGATAAGATCATAGACAATGACCTTTTCAACAGCTGCAGTGACAGTGGGATTCAATGATTCTGATATACAAGTTGAGTTAATGCTTATGGATCATGACAGTGAGTTCAGTGAAGATGACAATGTTCCACTTGCAATGCTACAGAGTAGAGGCAGTCCACAATGAAGGAACAGGATGAGCAAAAGTGTTCCACACAAAGACGGCAATGTTACTCGACTGAGAGTGAAGAGGATGAGAGACCTCTAGCAATTCTACTGAGCCAATGGCACTCTTTTGCTAGTGATGATGATGATAATGATGATGATGATGATGATCAGCCACTTGCTACTCTATGGCAGAAGCTGCAGTCAACTGAGAGGGATGAGATTGAGAGGTTACTCGCTACTTTACGGCATGACAGGCACTTTAGTGACAGTGAATATGATAGTCCTTTGGCCACACTGCATGACATCCGACCGACTGATGATATGGATGCTGAAGACTCAGCTATGCATCTGGATGACTGTCACACTGACGTTTGGGATAGTCTGTTGCAGACCGTGCATATAGATGGTTTCAAGGAACCTGTGGGACCTGTGACACTACTGAGCGTGGAGAAGAATGAGCTTCACTTTATGAACCTGATGTTTCCTCCATCACTGTATGAACAGCTTGCAGAGGAGACCAATTGATATAGTGAACAGAAGGAGGTGGAGGCAAAGAAAGTGGACATGCGATGGACTCCAGTAACAGCAGGTGACATAAAAGCCTTTCTAGGGATTCGGATATACATGTCTGTGGTAAAGGTGCTATACTACTGCATGTACTGGGGGAAGAATCATCTGTATGGACATTTTCCGATTGCACAAGTCATGACTTGAGAGCGTTACGAGAAAATCCACCAGTATTTTCATGCCAATGATAACACACAGAATGCACCCAGAGGATCTCCAAACCATGAAAAACTGCATCATGTGCATCCAGTAATGGACCAAGTTCATACAGAATGCAAGGAGCAGTACCGTCTACACCGTGAAGTGTCTGTGGATGGGGCTATGGTTGGATACAGAGGATGTCTGTCATTCTGGCAGTACATGCCAAATAAGCCACAGCGTTATGGAATCAAGGTGTGGGTTCTAGCAGATGCCCATAACAGTTTCATCTCAGACTTTCAGGTTTACACAGGAAAGGTTCCTGGAGCAGTTGAAATGGGCCTTGGTGAAAGGGTAGTAAAAGACCTGACAACGGATCTGAGTGGCAAAAACTACCATGTGTACTATGGCAATTACTTCATTTCCATGCACTTGGCAAAGGATCTTCTAACAGATGGCCTGTACTCATGTACCACAGTGCACACAAACAGGACAGGATGGCCAAAGAAATTCAATAAAGTAGCAATGAGGAGGAAAGATAGAGGTCATTATGAACAGCTTCAGAATAGAACACTTGTTGCCACTGCTTGGAAGAACAACAATCCTGTTTTCCTTCTGTCAACGAACCATGACCCAATATTGCCATCAACATCTGTGTCCCGGAGACAGAGAGATGGGACTCTTGCCTCTATTCCATGTCCTACTGAGCTGCAGCAGTACAACATGCATATGAATGGAGTGGACATCGCAGACCAGCTTTGTGTGCAGTATCCCAGCACAAGAAGGTCAAAGAAGTGGTGGCTATACTTTTGGTTCCTGTGGGACATGGCACTGGCCAATGCCTTTACTCTCTATTGAGAGAGTATGAACCACGTACAGCGGTCAAAGAAAGGAAAGGTGAACAAGCACACACAGATCGGCTTTTGCATTCTTCTCTCAGAACAGTTGCTAGCAGGGTACAACAACAGGAAATGGAATGCCACAGTTGCAGGACTCACGCAGGACCCGAGTTGTGATGGACCACATTATCCTTTGAAAGCAAAGAAGAGTAGGTGCAGAAACTGTGCACTGAAGAAGAGGCGTGCTGAGCCAGGGTACATATGTTGAACTTGCAATGTCCACCTCTGCATTGACTGCTTTCCAGAGTACCACAACTACAGGTGAGCTAGTGCCATGTTGGAAGTGGCATGAGAAGAGGCTGACAGGACAGATGAACATGACTTGCATGATGACCATACACCAATTAATGAGAACGTGTGCATACTGGAGACAGGAGAACACAGCGACATGCCAGTCATTGAATTGGCTTCCCATTGAAAATACATAAAGACTGGGCTAAAAGAAGTCTGGTGAGTGACAGGGGTGGGGTTGCATGAGATTAAGGGTGGGTGGTTACTGATTTACTGAAATAAAGAGATGTATACTGGTGTGAGTGGATTGTCGTGAGTATTGCCTGTGACTGGGTTTGTCCTGTCGGTATTTAGGAAATAAAACAAAACAAAACAAAAAAACAAAAAACAGTGCCATATCAGTCATTGAATGGGCTGTGAAATGAAAATACAGAATACTGAGATAAAAGAGGTCTGGTGAGTGAAAGAAAGGGGATAGGCAGAACACAAAGGCCAGAAAGGATTGTCAGCATGGGGTCAAACAAGGAAAGCGATGAACTGAGAGGGGGAATAAAGGAGCAATTGCATGCACAGAACAGGAAGAGAAGAGGACAGAGTTGGCATCAGGGGGGATCGTTTCACTCACCAGACCAAGGGGGCCAAACGAAAGAGCTAATGGAGGGCTGAAATGTCGCATTACTTTAGCAGTCGACCGCTACCTTTTTATATCTGAGAAAGTTTATCTTCCCTTTGGTCAATTTGGAATTGCTGTCACCAGATGTTATGTGTGAAGAGTGTAACAGCTCTCAGTCATGCAGCAGACGTATCTGTGATTGGCCACCCATCACATCATGTGTGAGCATACTGACACAGTCACTCAGCCACTCGGCGAATCCACAGGCAGCATTTTCGGTAGTGAGATCACAATGATGATGTGGTATGGCAGCATATCGAGGTCGATGTGTCAGCTGCCAGAGCGAGAACTGCTGTCAGAAGATGTTATCAAACTAGACAACTCTGATCAAAAGGGATAAGAAAATACTTCAGATATCAAAAGTGACAAGTGACTTTTCCAGTGTGCCTGTTCTTTTTTCCCTCCAGTACCTCTTTCAGTTTAATTTATGTGGAGAGGAGGTTTTAGCTCAGTATTTTTTTTATTTTCGTTTGCCCGCCACATTGGCTGCACTGTTTCTTTTGAAGCCAAGTCATGCATGTGGGAGATGGAAGAGCAGAAGACACCAAGTGAAGTATGTTGTGACTGTGATCAAGACACAGTATGGCCTGCAACACGAGCATCTGCTGCGGATGGACCAGAGACGTGTGTAGGCAGTGGGTGACACCAAGGAGAACAGGAACAGCAGAGGTGTGGAGCAGCTGTGTTGAATGACATCATGCCACAAGTGAGAAACTGCCAAGGAAAGGGGTTGCAGTAAGGAAGGCAGGTGGTCGGGCAACAATCATGAGACAAAAACAAAGAATAAGACCCAAAAAATTGTTGATAAATGTACTGTTATGGATTATTGAAATAAAGAGATGCATACTGGCATGAGCAGGTTGTCGTGAGTATTGCCTGTGACTGGGTTTGTCCAGCCAGTGTTTAGGAGTCTGAGTATAGCCTATGGCATGAGTGCTTGCTTGCACAGATGGTGTGGGCAAAGCCAAGGAGAGACAGCAGAGGCAATTAATAAATATATGACTTGGAGAAAGAGGAGAGGTTGGAACAACTTTTATTTTTCAACTGTACTCAACAAACAATGGGAGAGGTAGCGTCCGAAGCAGAGGAGACGTGGATATGGGAATTTATAACTATACGACACAGACAACAGATAAGAGATTGGAGCTATTTTTTTTACTGAAGGAATGTAACAACTGGACAGATTGGAACTACTTTACCGAAAAACACCACAAACAACTGAGGTTGGAACTACTATATTTACAGAAGTACATATGACAGAGGCATGAAGGTCAAGCATGTGCAACAATCCAAAAATGTAAGAATTTTGTAATCTCTTCAGTGCAGATCATTATGGTACACCATCTGAAAAGAAAAAAAGTAATTGTGCTTTTAGTAATGTTGTTGACCTTCGGTATTCCATATGCTAAGACTTGTGGCTGCCATGCCAGAATGCTGTGGGTGCCGCCATGCACATGCACATGTCATTTTGGCACCCATGTTGTTCGCTGTCTACTTGCTGCCATTAGGAGACATTATTAGGCAATATGGTCTGGGTTTTCACTGCTATGCAGATGACACCCAGCTATATTTGTCCTTTAGCCCCGGCGAAGTAGATGCAGTCTCTAAACTTAACTACTGTCTATCTGAGATCAGTGATTGGATGAGTGCCAGCTGGCTAAGGTTGTAACCTGGGTAAGACTGAGGTGTTGGTGGTGGACCCAGGTCGCCGGGCAGGTTGTAGGCTGGTCTTCCTCGGGCATATGGATCGATGGAGCCCAGCTCTCAACCTCAGACCGGTGCGTAACCTGGCGTTATTATTGACAACAGTTTGACGCTGAAATTCCAGGTGTCATCTGCCGGCAAATCCTCTTTTTACCATCTGAGGAATATCACTCGGGTGAAACACCTTGTTCCTCCGGCTGACCTCCCGACATTAGTCCATGCCTTTGTTACTTCCAGCCTTGACTACTGCAATGCCCTGTACCTAGGGATGCCGGGGGTTGATATCCACCGCTTGCAGCTGGTGCAGAATGCTGCAGCCAAGCTTTTGATGGGGACATCAATAAGGAATCATATTATGCCTGTGCTGTGCGAACTGCACTGGCTACCGGTTCAGTGGCGGATCACCTTTAAGGTCGGTTTACTGACCTATAAAGCCCTACACGAACAGGGACTGCAATATCTGCAAGATCTGCTTGTTCCCTACCGTCTCTCACTCACTCAGATCCACCGACGAGGGATTGCTAGAGGTTCCCAGGGTTCGTTTAAAAACATCTGGGGCACGAGCGTTTTCTTATGCTGCCCCTACCCTGTGGAATTCTCTACCTCATCGGATACGAAGCTGCCTGACCATCGAAAGCTTTAAATCAGAGTTCAAAACATACTTATTTCAAAAGGCTTATGGGGAGTAGTTATTGCACTGATTTGAAATTGGAATTATATTTTATTGTTGTTTGTTAAAAATAAACTTTTACTTACTTACTTGTACATGTTATGCTCACAAAGTGAGCAACAGTGCTCATTATTGATAAATTAAACTGAAAGAGGTACTGGAGGGAAAAAAGAACAGGCACACTGGAATAGTCACTTGTCACTTTTGATATCTGAAGTATTTTCTTATCCCTTTTGATTAGAGTTGTCTAGTTTTATATGTATGTTTTATATGTATTTAATTATTGTACAGCGCCTTGATTTTGAAAAGCACTTAAAAATAAACTTTTACTTACTTACTTGTACATGTTATGCTCACAAAGTGAGCAACAGTGCTCATTATTGATAATACGAGAGTATTGTGCAACAGTGTGCCACCATGCACCTGACCATATTTGTGCTGCTGCTGTGTTGCTGCATGTGTTCATTTTGGTTATTTGTGTTTCGATACTGTGACTTGCTTTGTACTTGGTGGGTAATTGTTAGAGTTCAGTAGGTGTTTGCATACATTGATAGAGTGTTCTCTATGGCTGGCTAAAAATGATCGAAACACATGCTATATATCTGAAGGATAGGTGTTTAGTACCAGATTATTATACTAAATGTTTCTTTTTTGGGTCAGGTCAGGATACTGAACTTGGTGTTGATATGCAACCTTAGTTGTTATGCAAGAAACACTTTTGAATATTGCAGATAGAATATCAAACACATTGATTATAATTAGGGGCATAATACCATTAGAAAGGTAATTTAATGCTGAACAACTTTGCCACTGAGACTATGTGTGTATCACATATACCTTAGGAGTTATTTACATTTGTTTATGGTATGGTGTTGATCAGGTACATATTTCCCACAAAGAAATGTTTTGACGTTGCTTTGTTTACCTGAGAAAACAACCCTTTTTTGAATGTCAGCTAGTATAAAAAAAAAAGTAGTGAGTAGAGTTGTCAGCATAGGACCATTAGAAAGGTAATTTAGCACTGAACAACTTTGCCACTGAGACTATGTGTGTATCACGTACACTTTAGGAGTTATTCACATTTGTTTATGGTATGGTCTGTCTACCTGACACCTCTGCATCAAGCCTCACCTAACCACCTTGAAGAAAATGGGTAAAAAATCCATGTTGTATATAACAAAAATAGTTTTGGGGTACAAAATTACTCAGGTAACATTATATACTGTATGGATGTTTAATTTGGCAATGATATGTTGCATATTACCCCACTAAAAATGGTTTAAATTGCCATTTTTATTGATAGAAAACAATATTCTGCTATTTCAACTATTATTAAAAAAAACTGAATTGATTATAATTAAGTGCATAGTACCATTAGAATGGTAATTTAATGCTGAACAATTTTGCCTCTCATACTTTGTGTGTCGCACCTACAGTTCATGAGCTATTCACATTTGTTTGTGGCATGCTCATTATGGCTTGATTCTGCTTTAAAAGCTCCACGATGCAGTGTTAAAGGTATACAGGGCACATGGGGTGGAACTCACAAAGAACTCCTGAGAAGTGAATGAGTTAATGCATAAAAAGGAATAAACAGAATATTTGACATATTTTGAGCCTTGCATCACCAACTGCCATCCCGCATGGATGCCAAGACAAAGGTTCATCTTGCTGTGTTTAGGGCTCTGTTCACAGGATGACAACAAAGGCCAGCATTCCAGGATGCACCAAAGAAAATGTTCCATCTGGCTGAGTGCAAGGCCCTGCCAACCCTGCATGCCAGCAGACACCAACAAGACCACACCAGAAAACAAAGGTTCATCTGGCTGTATACTCTGTGTGCAGCAAGACACCAATGTCAGCCATATCAAGCCGTAATGTCCTAATCTTAAATTTTTCCCAAACTCCTTAAACACTCACAAAAGCATGAACATGGGGAGCATGGATTAACCACCAATGAAGATGGCCATCTGACCATTTTGCTCCATTTCAGTGCCGAACAAAAGTCTCCATTTTACAATGATTGCCTGTACAATGTTAATGGCTACCAGGACACAACAGCATCAGAGGTATGCACTTATATAAATGACCACTCTCCGGGAAGTGATGGCTAACTAAGGGGCTACAATCAAAGACTTGCAGAATGCTGGGCCGACCATGAGGGAGTGCACTAGAACAACAGTTCTCAAACTTTGTCATAGTGAGCCTCCCCTAAGCCATGGAAAAGATCTTGAGCCTCCCCCAAAATACTGAAATATTTTTGGGCCTCCCCATAGAAAAAATAGCCTACTTTTCAAAGTACATCAGGAATAAATTGAAACCTCTTTGCATAGCTGGCACTCATGTTATTAAGCTTCTTGTAACCCCCCCACACACACACACAGGACAACCTACTTGCTCCAATATTTTGACTCTCGAACCATTGTTACCCCTTACTGCCATACCTTCATGGGTTAGACTGCTTTTTCTGTTTCCCCTCTATCTGGAATAATTTCCTGCCAACCTCTGCCTCTCCCCCTCTCCCCCTGCTCTTAAGCAAGTTCTCAGGAAACATTTTGCTCCCTCCTTCTCTTATTCCTAGTACGTATATGGTTAACTCTTGTATTTGGACAGTTCTGCTGCCAGAGTAATTGATCAATTGTTCGCATTGTTAGTTCATTGTTCTTAATTTGTTTGCACTTTCATTCATTTTGTATTGCTTGGATGTTTTGCAGTTACATTTTGAATTGTAATCTCTCACTACCCTTCCCTGGGTACACCTGAAATAAGCCATGGCTCAGTGTACAGTACCTTTCCTGATCACAGACTTGTGAATAAAATACATAAATTCACCTACTATTATCCTCTTTCAGTTTGCCTTATCCCTTCACACAAAATCTATTAAGTTCAAAATTGAAATATAATACTTTTTCAAGACTTGCTTGAGCCTCCCCTGGAACACGTTGAGGCCTCCCCAGGGAGGCTGGCCTCACCATTTGAGAACCCCTGCACTAGAAGCATTGACTAAAAGTACAACTGCAAGACACAAAGGAAATTTGAAAAACACAGTTTCATAGCCACACGGCACAGCAATCCCTTACAAAAATAAGCAAATCAGAGGAGTCACACAAACCTCTGCTAATAGCTGTTGCTCCACACAAACTAATAACTTTATCTGCTCCAAATATGGAGTTACTGTCTGAACTTACAAAATACTTTACCTTGACATGGCTACTTCTGAGAATGGGACTCTTGACAACCAGGTCTCAGATTTGTTGGGCTACATTACACAAATGCTGGAGTTTCTGATGTCGGAAATGGCAATAGTCAAAACAGCTGTGGCAGGAACAACTGAGGATATTAAAAAGCTTCAAGACAGAATGAATGTCTCAAGAAAAGGACAGATGAACTGGAGGTATTGCAGCACTCAATCCTTAGAAAATTAGAGGAGCATAAATTCAAAATGCAGGAGCTGTGGGACAGGGCAGAAGACCAGGAGAATCAGGGATGCCAGAAAAAACATAAGAATTTTAGGTGTCCCCGAGGCCATGGAGGGATCTAATAAGGAGGGCTTCTTAAATAAATTCATTCCTTGGCTCATGGGCACCAGATGAAGAGGACCAGTTTATGTGGAAAGAGCACACAGGATCAAAAGACAGCCAGCTGTACAAGGAACTCCCCCATGGCCAATAATCACCTATATATTAAGGTACCTCCATAAAAGAAAAAATATTGTGAGTTGCATGGGAGTTGGGGGAACGCACATGGAATGGAGCAAAAGTATCAATGTACCGGGATTTCTCACATGAGGTGGCCTTGAAGCACAAAGCTTATGGACCACTCAAAGCCAGACTCAGGGACTTGGGCTACCAATACTGCTTCAAGGGGCTCACAAGCCTATGGGTTCTTAAAGATGGAAGAGACTTTGTGCATGACTCACCCCAAGAAATCTCTAAATGGGTGAGCAAGCAGGGGTCTAACAACAAACCGGGCACTACATCACTCAGAAAGCTCTGGGACCCACATGAATGCCCCAGAGCACATGGGAATTGCCAGCAAGTGATGCACCAAATGGTGGATGGTAAACAAAACAACTCAGCTTCACACAAAATGTCACCCACTCACGCTGAACCCTCAAGCTGCAAGCAGAACTCTTTGACTCCTGCCCAGACACATAAAGGAACTCCTGAACAGAAACACCAAAAGAATCATGAGAGGTCAGAATGGGAAGGATCCAGATTCATTTCAGTGCAGTGCAGTAATTGCTTATTGCTGTTTCTGGTTTAAACCTAGATTTGTGGGCTTTTAGTGGTACTGTTATTTCTTTGCCATCTTTACTTAGAATTTTTTGGGGGCTGTTGAAAACTCAAAACCTAGTTTGGTGTACTTGTAGTGGTACTGTTTTCCTTTGTTGTTTTTACTTGCTGTTTTTGTTTTAAACCTAGATTTGTGGGCTTTTAGTGATACTGTTGTTTCTTTGTCTTTACTTATAATTGTTTTAGGGCTGTTGAAAATTTAAAACCTAGTTTGGTGTGCTTTTAGTAGTGCTGTTTTACTTTGCTGTCTTTACTTGCTGCAAAGTTTTGCTCAGCATCCCTCCCCTGCCCCCCCCCACTCTTAATTATATGCCCTGCTAAATCTGATTGACAGAAGTCAAGCACAGGGAGTAGCAGGAGTTGTGGAACAGAAGGGGCATAAGGGGGAGGAAGCCCACCTTCAGCACAAGTGTTTTGACTCTTTTTTTGTTTTGTTTTGTTTTTGTTTTCCTTCTTTAAAAAAAGTATCTGAGCATCAGTGCCAGGATTTTCAGGACAGTAAATTAATAAAGAGGGAACTACAAGGAGAGCTTTGGTAACAGACAAGTACTGGAATCGCAGTATAAGTGCAGTATAATGTGGGGAGTAGTTCAATGCAGTGACTGAGAGACAATCATATTCAGGCAGGCCTTCTGGACACTGAGGTGCTGCCCTATCTTTAGGCATTTCTCTGGATTGTGGGATGAGGTAGCCAGACTCAGAGCAGAAGTAAACTGGGTCAAGAGTGCCTTCACCTATATCTGGAGACCACCCAGTCCAATGCCGCTGCCTCAAAGAATGCCAAGAATGAGGAACACTTGGATGATGGTGGCTCAGGGAGGGTTAGGGCCATCAGGTAGAGGCACATCCAAAATCCTATTCCACTCCAGAACTCATATGCTGCATTGGCAAATGGGGACAACCAAACAGAGGTACCCAGAGCAGTGGAAGGGAAAGATGTGGAGGTCAACCATGGAGGTGTCCTCAGTGGGGAGAGCAGTGGACCCCAGAGGAGGAGGAGGAAGCAAATCCTGCTGATGGACTCTATCATAAAAGGGATCCAGCAAGGAACACAGCAGATGGAGGACAGGGAGGTGAGGTGCCTACCAGGTGCCATGGCATGGAGGGATGGGAGGAAGATCCTGAGAATCACCAGGAGGGCAAGATGGGAGGGTGAGCTGGATGTCATTATCCACCTAGGTACTAATGACCTGGCAAACAGTTAGCCTAAGGAAGTTCAGGAAGAGTTTAGGAAATTGGGGAGGAGTCTCAAGCAAATTACT
The DNA here is from genome assembly GCA_016271365.2 of Neoceratodus forsteri. Taxonomy (NCBI): domain Eukaryota; kingdom Metazoa; phylum Chordata; order Ceratodontiformes; family Ceratodontidae; genus Neoceratodus; species Neoceratodus forsteri. The sequence goes on from CM057456.1 coordinate 1,337,510,389, forward strand.
TCTGTCACCTTCTCGAAAGTACTACCTGTGAGAGGCATGGGAGAATGTAGGGGTGCATGCACCAGGAACTTTAACTCATGGTTGAAGAACTGGTGCTGTGAGGAAGGGTTTAGATTCATTGGTGCCTGGGGACCCACCTGGAAGGATGAGGGCTTGTTCAAGCCTGGCAGTTTGCATCCATCCTAGAGGGGAATCCAAGCACTGAATGTTAAGTTTAAAGGCTACATGGACAAGCATTTCAACAAACCAAGGGGGGAGGTGGCAGACCAGCAAGGAGTGCACCTAATTGCCCACTCCCCACAGGTAGCAGTGGAATCAGTGAAAAGGAAGTATGGAAATCACTACAAAGCAGTGTGCAAAAGATGGAGATAAGTACCCAATGGGTGGATAGGCAGAAAGGGGGCCAAATTCAACAGAAGGGCAGACAGCAGGAAGAACCAGGGATAAAGAACAACCTGGGAGGTGGCTGGAGTATAACAGGTAAACAGTCCAGGGAGTTCACATCATGGAAAGCCATGTGTGCCAATGCCAGGAGCCTTAGCAACAAGATGGAGGATCTGGAGGCTGCCATGGTGCAGTCGGACCTGGACATTGTGGCCATCCCAGAGACCTGGTGTAATGATAACCATGACTGGGAGATGGTCATTCCCAGCTACAACATATTCAGAAGAGACAGGGCAGGCAGGAAGGGAGGAGGAATGGCACTTTATGTTAAGATGGCAGAAAAGCCACAGAGATCCAGGAGGAACAAAATGGAAGAGAGATACTGTGGGTTAACCTGGAAAGGAAAATGGGGTCAGCCATCCACACAGGGGTGGTCTACAGACCACCAACCCAGGAGGAAGAAAAAGATAGGGAGCTGATGCTAGCCATCAAAAGGATAGTAGACAAGGGTGAGGTGGTGCTGGTTGGAGACTTCAATATTCCAGATGTGGACTGGAGCCTCCCAGCAGCTGCATCAACCAGGAGCAGATTTATCCTGGACTTCCTTCAAGGTGCCTTCCTCAAGCAACTGGTCATGGAACCAACTTTGCAGAAGGCAATACTGGACCTCATGCTCACAAATGGGAACAGTGTGATGGGGTAACAATGGGGGAGCACCTAGGGAACAGTGACCACCGGTTGGTTTGAAATCATAGAAGGAGCAGAACCAAACTGCACAAAAACATGTATCCTGGATTTTAGGAGTCAGACTTTGGGGCAATGGGGAGATGCTTGACAGAGGCATTAATGTGAATGGGGAAGGAATCAGAGGTTGAGGAACAGTGGGCAATATTTCAAATGAGGATTACAAGAGCAACAGAATTATGCATTAAGCAGGTAAGCAAGGGGGAAAGGAAGAGGAGGCCATTATGGTTTTCTAAGGAGGTAGTGGAGAAAGTGAAAGCCAAATATATCACATTCAGGCAATACAAAAAGATGCAGGCAGAAGGGGATAGGGAGAAGTACCAGGAGAAGCAAAGGGAGGCAGTGAGGTCAGTAAGGGAAGCCAAAGCTCAGAAAGAAGAGTGCATCACAAAATCAGTGGGTAGAGGGGGAAACAAATTTTCATTGGTACATAAGTGAAAAAAGAAGGGCAAAGAGAGGGATAGTGAGACTGAAGGGGGAGGATGGGGGCCATGTGGAGGATGATGACAGTAAAGCTGACATACTGAACAGATATTTCTGCTCAGTCTTTATTGAGGAAGAGGAGGGTAATGAGCCTGAAGGGAGTACAAGGGTTGGAAACACTGCAGAAATGGACACAAGTCCCTTTACATGGGAAAGGGGTCCTAAAGGAACTGGAAGGAATAAGAGTAGATAAAGCAATGGGGCCAGATGGAGTTCACCCCAGTGTCCTAAAGGAACTAACAGAAGTGGTGGATGAACCTCTGGCAATCCTGTTTAGCTGATCACTGGAAACAGGGGAGATACCCAAAGACTGGAGGACAGCAGATGTCGTCCCCTTATACCAAAGTGGGAACAAAGAGGAAGCGGGGAACTACAGACCTGTCAGCCTGACCTCGTTAGTGGGGAAGATCATGGAAGCACTACTGAAGGAGAGATTGGTGGAATATCTGGTTGCCAATGGACTACAGGACCCAGGGCAGCATTGTTTCACTGGGGGGGAGGTCATGCCAGACCAGTCTCATTGAATTTTTTGACTGGGTGACAAGTGAGGTGGATCAGGGGGAGGGCAGTGGATGTGGTCTATCTGGACTTCAGTAAGGACTTTGACCCTGTGCCATAAGAAGGCTATTAAACAAACTGGGGAATAGGGAGTGGGCAGGACAGTAGTGTAGTGGGTAGGTAATTGGCTGGGTGGCAGGACACAGAGAGTGGTGGTAAATGGCTGTCAGAGGGAAGAGTGACCAGTGGGGTATCACAGGGGTCAGTGCTGGGACCCATCCTATTCAATGTCCTTATCAGTGACATTGTGCAGGACCCAGACGGCAGAACTTCCCTGTTCTCTGATGACACGAAACTCTGTAACAGAGTGAACATGCCAGAGGGTGTAGACAGAATGAGGAGGGACCTGCATAAGTTTGAAGAATGGTCTATGGTTTGGCAGTTGAAATTCAATACAAAGAAGTGCAAGATAATGCATATGGGGCACAAAAACCCTAGAACAACATGTCAGTTGGGGGGTAAGGATATAGCATGCACCAAGCAGGAAAGGGACCTTGGGATTATCATCTCTGATGACCTCAAGGTAGGGAAACAGTGCATCAAGGCAGCAGCTAAAGCAAATGGGATGATGGGATGCATAGGCAGGGGCATCACCAGCAGGAAAAGGGAGGTCATAATTCCATTATAGAAAATACTAGTGAGGTCCCACCTGGAGTAAAGTGTACAGTTCTGGAGACCTTACTTAGTGTACACAAGGACATAGACAGAGTAGAGAAGGTTCAGAGGAGGACAACAAAGATGGTACAGGGACTGCATCACAAGTCCTATGTGGACAGGCTAGGGCTTGAATATGTACTCTCTGGAGGAGAGGAGGGGGAGAGGGGATATAATAGAGACATACAAGTACCTTACAGGGAGGAACAGGGTGCAGAAATACACTATTTTCCAGTGAAAAAGATGTTCCAGGACTAGAGGTCATGGTATGAAGTTGGAGGGAAGGCAATTCAGAGAAAACATGAGGAAGTATTTCTTCAGAGAAAGGGTGGTTGACAAGTAGAACACCCTGCCAATAGAAGTGGTGGGGGCTGAAACAATCACAGGATTTAAGAATGCATGGGATAGACATATGGGAATTCTGGAGGTCAAGGGTAAGGGGAAACAGACTTCTAGTAAAACATAAAGTGAACTTACAAGCTCAAATGGGCAGATTGGGTCCTTATCTGCTGACAGTGTTTATGTATATATGTAGCTCCAGGGCCCATGGCCCCAAAGGTCTAAACAGAGATCCCGCAGCAAAGAAAATCAGAAGGGGAAAACATTTTTAACCCCCAGCCTCTCCACTGGCAAAACCCCCACGAGATGACTCAAGCAGCAGTGATGACCAGATGCATCTGCAGACTGAAATCTTAGAAGAAAGCCTACACACTGCTTGTTGGAACATGGGCAGATGCAACAGGGGATCCAGATGACGAAATTATGGACAGCTCTAAAACCTCACTGGCGATAATCTGGCCAGGGAACTGAACCTTTGCTGAGGTGGCAGCGAATGGCAAGGGTTGAACAGTCCTAGAACCTTTGAGTCTCTGACTAGCTCAAAATGAACATGAGATGCCATGACAAGAAAGTTATGGAGTTACTTTTTTTTTCCTCATCTCTTTGTTCAGAGGACATTGCTTTTTACATTAATAAGACGTGGGAGGGAGATGTTGGGAAGGGGGGTAAATATGGGGGGGACCCACTCTAGGTCTGAGAGAAAAGGAGCTATATTAGGGCAGCAATACCCATGCTAGAGTACTTTTTAGCAGGGATCCCAGGGATGTAACAACTACCTCATGTGATACCTCCCCTCACTGTGCAGTCACAAGCAAATTCATAGCCACACACACCAGGGTAATTTTGGGGTGATAAATACAAAAGGAACCCACAAGCCACCAGGAAGGGTGAAATAAAAGTTAGAACTTGCCCTTCTGAACCCCAAAATCCCTTCAGAATTAAAGCAGCACAGAGCCTGGAGAGTGCAAATACTTCTAAATCCCCATTTGGCTTTTCCTTTTCCTCTCCTTGTTTCTCCAGCTCCATGTGTCTCCAAACATCCCATTCCCCCTGTTTCTTAATATTATTGACAAATGCCCAAACATGTAGACATCACACCAAGCTACAAAACTAAGGGAATAGATGACGAGCTGCAAGCACCTCTACTCCAGGGTACATCATCCCTTACTTCCTCATCTCAGTTGAGGGTAGGTCTGAACACGACTTGTCGCAGTGTCTAGTGAATTAGATGGCTAGATACATGAACAGGAATCAAATCCTATTATAGCCAGCATAACATAATATTCCCTGCCCCAGGTGAGCAGACAGTCCAAGACTCTCAACCCTGTCTAACTACAGGGAGGGGGAACAACATGTTGCTGGCAACTCTAGAAGTTATAGCAATGCATAACACCACCTAAGAATTCAAGTTGGAATGGGTTAATAAACCCACATAAGCTAATCTCCCCAGCTGACATCGAGGAAGTGAGGCAGAAAAGGGTTCATTTTAGGACATCATTCTAGTTTCACTCTCGCTATCTTACAGGGTGCCTTAGTAAATTCACCATTTCGCCTATAGGGTTTCAATATATAGCAATTGTAGTGCATACTAGACTGCATATAGTTAAGTTGATTTGGAAGTGTTTTACTTTTCTACTGTTCACAGAAAAGTTCAATTAGAGTAACAGACTGTACCTTTTTCCATATGGGATAATAATGACCAGAGGTAAAAACCCAGACTGTGTATCGAATGGTTATCCTGACCAGTCACTCACCTGAATTTGTTCCACACTCTATCCAGGTCACTGTCAAAGGCTCCTTGAGTAATTTGTCAGCACCTGTCACCTTGGCAGCTACTCACACTAAAGCAGCTAGAAAAGGCAATCAAGGGTAGGAACCAGTAGGCAACTGATCAAAGGAGGTAAGTGGCATTAGGGTGTGTCATCGAGGCACAGGTCAGGAATCATAGAAAAACCAGGAGCAGTTGTAGAATTCGCAAAAAGTATTTATTTGTATTAGCAGTAACATAAAAAAATAAACTTATTCCGTATAACTATTTACAAAGGCAGAATAAATATAGAAGATCCATCGGAGTGTTCCTTCAATCTCTGTGTGTGTCTCTTGCACCCCCCCCTTAACAGAATCCTGTTTTTTTAAATGTTCTTGTAAATATCAGACAGGTGCAGTAAGAACACAATGTTCCAGAACTGAGGCCTCTTCTCCACAGCTTCTACAAAGGCTTAAACATTGCATTTCAGGTTAAAGTTTCCAATAGCTTTTTGCAATCATCTTAAACTACAATTATATACATCTCAACAGTAACACTATATCATTTCTAAACAAAGGGATCCCAATATTGGTTACATTTCCACATAATGACTTGCATTTATTTCTATACTAACAGATATACAAGAGAGGAAAAAACAGAAACAGCAAGGGAAGGTTGAGAGACAGTGAGAGGCAAATAATTGCAAGACTGTTGAGGTGATCAAATCCCAGGTCTCATGGGGAAATTTGGTTGCACAACTAGAAAGACAAGAGACAGGAAAGGAAAGAACAGAACAGATCCCTGCATTCAAACTCTGCATAACAACTGGGACAGGGTTCTATTCAACCTTGTCACATACATCCCACTCCTTAAGAGGGAACCTGTTTTATCAAACAGGTTTCTAAAACTTTCTATTAATTCTCTGCTAACATTTGTTAACTTTCAGAAATTAAGCACATGTGCATTATTTTTTTTTCTATAACAGTATAGCCAACAGTAAAGTTCAAACTCATACATTTGTTTTTCAACCTTCAGAACCTTCAATTCCTGATCCATATCTTGACAGAAATTCAGCATTGCTATTCTCTTTCCAAGATTTCTCCCTTGAATTTAAATGGCTATAGTGCCAGGTACCACCTTGTGATTCTGGAATTTTATATTTCATTTGGTTAAGCCAACAAAGAGGATTGTGATATGTTATAAGTACAAAGTCAGTTCCTAGCAAATAAAACTTAAGGGACTCCATAGCCCACTTTGCTGCTAAACATTCCTTTTCAATGGTGGATTACCTTTTCTCTCTATCATGCAACTTCCTACTTATGTACAGAATAGGATGTTCCATCTCATCTATATTTTGACTCAGGACTGCACCTTGGCCTACCTTTGGTCCATCTGTTTGTAACAAAAATGGTTTCTCAAAGTATGGGCATCTTAAAACAGGGGCTGAACATAATGCAATCTTAATGGCTTGAAAAGCTTCATCACACTCTGGGATCCATTTCACATTATTTGGGTACCATTTCTTTGTGAGTTCAGTGAGGGGAGTAGCTAACTTAGCAGAGTTGGGAACAAATCTCCAATAATAACCAGCCAGCCCTAAAGATGACTAGTTTCTTTGTTTTAGGGACAGGGCTGTTAGCTACAGCTTCTATTTTAGAAATTTATGGCTTAACTTCTCCATTTCCCAACACATAGCCCAAGTATCTGGTTTTCTGAGTGCCCAGTGCACATTTGGTAGGATTAATAGTCAGATCTGCATTTTTGATAGCTTGGATAACTGCCCCTAGGTGTTACAGGTGGCTTTGACTGTCTGGACTGTAAACCACAACATCATGCAGGTATGCAGCACAATAATCAGTGTGAGGGAATAAAATTACATCCATGCACCACTGGAATGTGGCTGGTGCACCATGTAAACCAAATGGCATAGTGGTGAACTGATAGACTCCAACAGGAGTGGCAAATGCAGTTTTGTCTCTGGAGTCTTTACCTAAATGGATTTGCCAGTAACCTTTGGTGAGATTGAGGGTACTGATATACTTTGCTCTCCCCAGTCTGTCCACCAAATCATCTATTCTGGGCATAGGATAACTGTCAATTTCTGACACTTGATTAAGTTTCCTAAAATCAAGGCAGATTCTAAAACCCCCTTCTTTTTTGTTTACAATTACCATCAGGGATGACCAAGCACTCCTCGACTTTTCTATGAAGCCCAATCTTTCATTTTTTGTATTTCCTTAACCACGTCAGCTCTTAACTGCTCTGGCAACCTGTATGTATTTTGCCTAATAGGGTGAGCATTCCTTGGCACTATTACATGCATGACCCCTTTTGCTTGGCCTGGTACTGTGGTAAACGTACTGTTAAATGTTGTTAGCACATTACAAATTTCTGAAGTTTGTTCTGAGGTTAAGGAAACATTCACCTTTACTGCACCAGCAGTTACAATTTGTTCCAGTCTATTATAAGTGACATCCAAATCTTCTTTATCAGTTTCTGATAAAACTAGCAAAGCAGCATTTGGTGTTTTTTTCAACCCATTTCTTGAGGAAGTTAGCATAGTATATCTTAATAGGAATTTTCCTATCAGGGGTCTCAATCATGTAGTTAATGGTGTCAGTATGTCTAAGCACTTTATAAGGCCCTTGCCACTTCATTAACAGTTTATTTTCTTTTGTGGGTAACAGCAGAAAACCTTTTCATCTGGCTCAAAAACTTTTACCCCATGGTCATAATACATCTTCTGCTGGTTTTGGCCTCTTCCTGATTACTATGGCAATCTCAACATATTTTGCCAGTTTCTTTCTTAGGGCACACATATAAGACATTATACGTTGTTTCTGAGTAGGGTTATCTTCCCACATTTCTTATATCACATCCAGTGGCCCTCTTGGAAGCCTACCATACAGCATTTAAAATGGTGAAAACCCTGTTGATGCCTGTGGCACTTCTATGTAAGCAAAAAGTACAGTAGGTAAGGCAAGTACTAGTCCCAGTCTTTCCCATCCCCTTTTACAAACCTTTTTAACATGCATTTTAGGGTCTGGTTAAAGTGCTCAACAACACCATCTGTCTGAGGGTCATAGGGGAGGTTCTTATGGCAGTGATAGCTAGTAGTCTATACAGCTTCTTAAGTAATGCAGCACCAAAATTACTACCCTGACCAGTAATAATTTCTTGAGGTATGCCCACTCTGCTGAAAATCTTTGCAAGCTCTGTTGCCACTTTTGAAACTGTGACAGTATGCATTGGAACTGCTTCTGGGTATTGAGTAGCATAGTCGCATACTACCAGGATAAATATATTACCCTTTTTACTTTTGTCTAAAGGACCAACCACATCTATTGCAATTCTCTCAAAAGACATATCTATCAAAGGTAGGGGCACCAGGGGGTACCTTGTCATTTCTAGCGACTAGAGCTACTTTCTGACACTCAGCACAGGAATTACAATAGGTAGCAACATCTTCATAAATTCTAGGCCAGTAAAATCTGTACAGCAATCTGGTAAGGGTGTGATCCCTCCCTGAGTGACCAGCCATGCAACTATCATGTGCTATATGTAACAACTCTGTTCTATATTTCTGTGGCATAACAAATTGTTCTGTCTGTTCCTGTGGCTAAGGTTTAACCCAAACTCTGTACAGTAGCCCATTACATGTTTTTAAACAGTGGTTCACCCTGTTTTGGTGTCATCACCAGCTGCTTAAAACAACCCTGGAGAGAAACATTGTTAGCTTGCTCTGAAACAAAATCACAATCTGTTATCAGTTTATTTTCAACATTTTCATATTTTAACCCTTTATGTCCATCAGCCATTTGTTGCCACAGTTTCTTCAGGCATTGTCTTTCTTTCCTGGATCTCTGGATCATGGAGCTGTGCTCAAACAAGTCTGAATCAAAATCACTGAAAGAAAAAGTATCCCCACCATTTGAGATTTTCTTTAGCTGAGCTCTTGTTACCACTGCTGCTGAAACTGCAGGGTTCAGTTCCTCTGAGATTAACTAAGTAAATCTGGGACAGTCATTCCCAATAATCATGGGTACAGGTAACATAGGAACTACCCCCACTTTCATTTGGTGTGACACGCCCTTAATGGTCAGAGTCACTTGGGTGGTGGGATAGTATCGAGTGTCCCCATGGATGCAGATGACACCAGTGCCTGGTCCTTTTGGACATTGTTTTCCCAGCACTTCAATATGCACTAGTGTCTGTCTGCTTCCCAAATCAATGAGTCCCTTTACAGTCTTATCCCCCACCTTCACATCTGCTAAGTACTTGCCCCAATTTGCCAAGGACAAATCTGCTCCAGTGTAACTCTTCTTACAGCAATTTCTTGAAATATGGCCTGGCTTATTACAGTTATAGCAAATAATGTCTTTGGGCACAGATTTGTTACCCCCACCAGAGTTCTTATCAGACTTGGAGTTTAAATGGGAAAAAGAGTGTATTACTGGTGCTTGGCTGTTGCCTCACTGCTGTGGCGGCTATCTGGCAATTTGTTAGTCTTCAGCCAAAGAAACAGCCTTTTTCTCACTTTCTGGTCAGTGTTCTTTCATCCAAAACTGCACATCTATAGGCAGGATGTTGATGAATTGCTCCACTGCAAATGTGTCAATGTCTGTGTGACAGTTTTGCTCTCTGGTTGGAGCCATTTTATCAGGAGTTCTCTGAGTCAGGTGAAGGCTTCTCGAGGATTGTCGACTATGTTGTACTTCAGAGATTGAAATCTCTGCCTGTAGGTCTCTCCTGAGACATCATACCTTTTCAGGATTTTGCTTTTCACCAGGTCATAGTTTTCTGACTGTGCAGTGTCCATATTGCTGTAGGCAAGTTGGGCTTCCTCCTGTCAGATAGGGTACCAGTCTGATTGTCCATTACTGCTTTTTGGCCATTGGCAGGCTGTGGCAACTCTTTCCAAAGATGTCAGGGATGCCTTGATATCATCTGAGGGACACAACTTTGTAAGTTTAATGGCTTTTAAGTTACTTTTGTTTTGTTGCTCATCTGGATCTGTACCAGATCCTCTGCCTTTGATAGCTTGCAAGGTATCCGGCCATCGCTGCTCCTGTCACTGCATCTCTTCTCTCCTCTGTTTCTCCATCTCATTTTGTTTTATAGCCCACCATTTGAAAAAGTCCATCAGGCTTTCAGGTGCTGTCGCTGCCTGTTCTTTTTCCATAACTTGTGCTGGCTGTACAATCTTAACTTGGGCTTCTGTCTCTGTGAGTTTGGTTGCCATTCTCCTGGTAATCACTCCTGGACTTGCTGCTGCAGAATCAGTACCTTTCTCTATGCTTCCCTGGTATTAGGTCCAGTACCCATGCATCAAACTCCTTACTTAGAGTATGTATGGCATAAATCCCATTTAGGCTGACACCATCTGTTGTTAAGGCACAGTTCAGGAAGCATAGGAAAACCAGGAGCAGTTGTAGAATTCGCAAAAAGTATTTATTTGTACTAATAGTAACATAAAAAAAATAAACGTATTCCATATAACTATTTGCAAAGGCAGAATAAACAGAAAGATCCATTGGAGTTGTCCTTTAATCTCTGTGTGTGTGTCTCTTGCAACTCCCCTCCTTAACAGTAACACTATATAATTTCTAAACAAGAGATCCCAATATTGGTTACATTTTCACATAATGATTTGCATATATTTTTATACCAGCAGATATGCAAGGGAGGAAAAAAATAGAAACAGCAAGGGAAGGTTGAGAGACAGTGAGAGAAAAATAATTGTGAGACTGTCGGGGTGATCAAATACTAGGTCTCACGAGAAAATTTGGTTGCACAACCAGACAGACAAGAGACAGAAAAGGAAAGAACAGCATAGATCCCTGCATTCAAACTCTCCATAACAACTGGGACAGAGTTTTATTCAACCCACAGGGTGCTAGTAGTTGGAAAGCATACCCAACAACATGAAGAAGGGAGTGAGGTGTGTCTCCAGGACTGTGAAAGGACTTACTCACCCAGTCAAATGCACCAAGTTCTGCAACATCTCAAATCAATGAAGACAGATATTGCCTTGATCCAGGAGACACACGGCCAGGACAGTTTAGTGGCTCAAGAAAATGTGGTTTGGTAAAATAATTCACAGTTCAGCCACATCTAAAACTAAGGGAGCAGCCATATTGATACACAAAGCATGCTCGTGGGCAGAAGAATGTAAAAACAGATAAGCAAAGTCGGTGGATGGTGATGTGGCTCTCATTCCTGGGGGTAAGGTGATACTAATTAATCTTTAGGCACCTAATCACGATGCACAGGACTTTTTTCCACTGATAAGCCAAGCTGTATTGTAGACAAAAGGGGGAAAGAAAGACACTCTTCTTATAATGGGGGGGGGGGGATTTTAATTTGGTAAAGGACATTTTCCTGTACAAGTCAAAACCCACACCAGACTCCCACCCTTGGGCCAAAGAGACATTGCTGGGATTGATAGATGAATGGAAACTAACAGATCCCTGGTGTGTGGAGACAACCCAACAGGCAGAGACTGCTCATTTTACTCAACAGTCCACAATATGCATAGTAAAACAGATTTCTGGTTGGTAGATGGGGCAGCAGCACAAGGAGTGCACAGTGTAGCGATAGACCCCATAGTCATCTCTGGACCATGCCTGTATTATCTTGATGGGCATCTTGTCTTGATGGCTCCCTTGTGGAAGTAGCTCAGTCCTTCAAATACCTAGGGGTCACACTGGATCCATTTCTTAACTTCTCTCTGCATGTCAAAGCTGTCTGAAAATCAGCCAATGCTAAAACTGGACTGGCTTACTCAGGCCATCAGTTTCTGACCCCTGACACCAGGATCTCTGTTGCCCAAGGCCTTCTCCTCCCTGGACTCTGCTACGCTCTGCCTGTTTTCGCTATGGCACAGGCAAGAATCTTGCAAATGTGGGATGTTGCTTACAACAATGTCTGTAGCTTTGCGTTATCTGCTTTTCATATTAAGCACCACTGTACTCTCTAATCTGACCTCCACTGGTTGTCTCCTTCCTTGAGTCAGGCTTATTCATTAGGTTGTCTGACTGACAACATTATTCCTTCTTCTATCCTCTCCACACTCACTGCTATGCTCACACCCATGGACTGCCCTCGTTCCCTCCATTCCATGTCTTTAGTTCTGTTATATGTCCCAAAATGCTCTACCAGGATGGGTGAACTTGCCTTCTCCTTCTATGCCCCCAAATTTTGGATCTCTCTCCCACTTGATCTTAGGCACTCCAAATACCATCCCACTTTCAAGAAAGGCCTCTCCAATTACCTTGCCTCCCTTGATATTTGAAATGTCCCTAGCTTCACGAGTCATGCAAATCTACCATTGTCCTGCACTTAATTTTCACTGTGGCCTCTTAATTCCTCCCATCCCCACTCTTCCTCAGCTGCAGCTACGCACTTTGTTCCCTGTCTCTGCCTGGGAATTTTCTCCTTGCTGACTTAACAACAGCACTGTCATGTTTTGTACATTATTAACAGTAAATTGTGCCTTTTTGTCTGTTTTGTTTCTATTATACTGTGTGATATGTACCTCCTCTATGTACTATGTAACTTGCACCTCTGTATAACTGTTTGGAATATCCTATTGTACAACACTGTAAATGTATTTGTGTTTTACCTGTTTCTTGATTTGTACTCTCCTGGGTCGTGCCTGAAAATAGGCAATTCTGTCCAGTGCACTTACCCGGTTACCGAAAGCAAATAAATAAATAAAATTAAGATGTCCTACCTCCCAGCTGGGACACAGCCTGCCTCTACTAGGTGGAGGTTCAACGTTATGCTGCTCAAAGATCCCCAAGATTGGACCCTGGATCCGTGAATAGGCTAGATCCTATTTCCAAATTAACACTAATGGAGAAGTTGGGGCAGGCATAGTGTGGGAAGCCTTCAAGGCCTACCTGAGGGGCTGTATAATGTTATACACAGCCTCCCAAAACAAGAAATGGAGATCTGAGCTGGACAGTCTTAACCGAAGACTCACCTCTCTGGAACTCCAGTTCATAAACACTGCAACCCCCCTTCCACGCTTATATCTGAGATTACAAGGCTGAAGTATAGGATAAATATGGTTGCATAAAGAAAGACTGAGTGGCACTTGTTGAGATCTATGCACAAATTTGGGGACTCAGGACAAGGGGGGTAAGCTTTTAGTATATCATCTCAGAAAACAAAAAAATGTGCAAATACTGGTCTTTCGCTCACCAAAAGGACATATAGTTATAAAACCCTTGGAGGTTAATGAGGTGATGCAACAGTTTTATCAAACCTTGTACACCACTAAATCCTATCATGTAGAAGACCACCTCAGCAAGGTGACATCTACCTTTCTGGACCAGCTGTCTCTCCCATAGCTAAACCCTGCATCAGATAGAGCCCTAGATAAGCCTGTCTCCCTTGAGGAGATCAAAACTGCACTCACCAAACTGGCAAAAGGGAAAGCCCCTGTGGGCAGATGGCATGCTAACAGAGATATACCAACTACTTGTAAAGTCAATATCTACCCTTCTATTGGTGGCCTTCCACAGTGCCAATCTTCAGGAATGTATATCCCCTTCAATGAGGAAAGCCATCATCACCCTGATCCCCCCAAAAATCATCAGATCCTTTTGACTGCTTTAACTTCTGACCCATCTCCCTATCGGTAGATATGAAAGTAGCAACCAAGATACTTGCTGCCTGACTGGATTTGGTCCTGACAACTATTATCCACCTCACATAGGCTGGATTCAGTAATGGCAGAACAGAGGCAGACAATATACATATGGGTTTAAATCTTAAATGGATGGCCTCTCACTCCACCACTCCAGTGGCTGTCCTTGCAGTTGATTTCTGCAAGGCATTTATCTCCATGGGGTGGAAATACCTTCACTCATTTCTAGGGCCCTATGGGTTTGGTCCATACTTTAGAGGGTGGATCTGCACTCTCTACAACAACCCCACGGCAAGGGTCCTAACCAACTGAAACATCTCAGCGCCCTTTGTATTATAAAAAGGAACATGTCAGGGATGCTTGCTATCCCCACTGCTATTTCTGACAGCATTGGGCCCACTCACCAGGAAACTCCTAAAAGCACAGGAGGTCCAAGGTATTGAGGTTCAAGGGAAACAATACTTAGCGAACACCTATGCAGACAATCTCATTTTATTGGTGTCTAACCCAGGTAAATCCCTGCCTTCCCTGCTTAACATCCCGAGGGAGTTTGCAAGCCACTCAGGGTTACAGGTGAATCATAAAGACCACCATATCCCCCCTGAACTTGGCATGCACTAAAAAGAGTGTACAGGATATGCTGGTAGTATGGGCCCCACAAGGCTTTACATATCTGGGGATTAAAGTCTCGACCAGCTGGAGAGACCTGACAGAGGAGAATTACACTCCCATTATCACTGCACTTAGAGCAGAAATACAAAGACGGCTGCAGCAATGTCTATCCCTCAAAGGTAAAGTTGAGGCCCTGAGAATGTTTACGCTGCCTAAAATAGCATGTCTCTTCTATAATCTCGCAGTGGCCACACCTCTGAGAATATTCAAGGCATTGGACAACATGATAGCAGGATTCCTCTGGGAAGGTAGAACTCCAAGGTTCAGCATGGCAAAGCTTAGGGCACACTGGTCGGCAGGGAGCCAGGGCCTTTGTTGGTTTCAAGGGTATTATATAGCCTATGGAGTAGTGCAAGCTGTTAGGTGGTTTCTGCCTACAAATGGAAATACCCCATCTTAGCTAGGACTAGAGACAGACATAGTAGGGGTCAACTGGCTGGGGACACTCTTAAGAAATACTGAAAGGCTTAGGCAAACTGACTCTCTTATCATATGGGAAACTTGAAGAACCTAGTGGCAGGGTATGAATCTTACCCACACACCTAAGCTCCACAGAAGGAATCCCCTACTGAAATACCCAATGTTATGGGCCAATCCAGACACAGTCATAGGAGACAGACCCATCAGCTGGCAATCATGGATTAAGGCATGTATTCACATGATAGCAGACATCTCTGATCCTGACACGGAAGTTATGCTGTAATTTCAGTAACTCCTGGCATCCTACCAACTCCCTATAGTGGACTTCTGGAAATTTCTCCAGATTAGGGGAGCAGTAAATGCATTGAAACTAAAGATGAAGGTGGAGATTGAATGGGAATGGCTTGGTCAACTACACAAGCCTGGTAAGATCAAGGGGATTGCAGGGCAAATGTACTGGCAAATGCAAGATGCACAACCAACCAACACAGACAAATGCAGGGCCTAGTGGGCTTGGGACCTACAAACAGACATCTCCCCGACAGCATGGGCTTGGTGTCTGAATGGAGTGTATATGGAGTACAAAGACACCAAAGGAAAGCTCATACAATTCAAATTATTACTGAGATGGTACTGCACACCTGCAGCACTGCAAAATATGGGGGTCCTACCACACTCTAAGAGCTAGCGATATCAAGCACTGAATGCTAACCTAGTACATATACTGTGGCAATGCCCCACTTCAAGGCACTTTTGGTCAGGGGTCCTGGAGGACTGCTTCAAAGTTATAGGAGGCACAGTGCTACATGAGCCAACCTTCATTGTGTTAGGGAACATCTCAAAAAAGACTCACCTCAAGAATTGGTTGACTGCAGTGTTTCTGGAGGCCAAAATAGCTATCCTGATGAAGTGGTGAAAACCTAGTCCCCTATCTCTCCTCACATGGCACATGGCAATAGCAAAACCGGCAGTGCTTGAACACTTCTCCTTCTCCGATTCCAACAAGTTTCACCCATACTATAAAAAATGGTAACCTTACTTACACTCCCACCTTTGTTTGGTACCCACACCACCTCCTGGCAACTATCCTGTATGAACAATCTACACCCTTTTATCATAATATGCTCTTCCCCCACATGGAGAGAGTCAAAAGAATAGAGTAGCATATATTTTGAAAAAAATGTTTAATTTGGTTTCTAGCTAGTACCATAGGGTGCAATCTGGTATATAACTATGTGCATATAGACATGGGTACCATACAATTGGCTAAAGCCCACATGTCCTATTAGAGTCTGTTACTAAGTAAGATGCAGGACACCTGGATTGGTAGCACTAACTTTCAGACACCCATCTGGTTTTAGTAGAGGTCATCCTGAAGTATCAGAAGTTGTGTAAGTAATAATCTATTATTGTTAATACTTGTTACCTAATGCATGTTATGAAATGTTTAAGTGTATCTGAAAAATGTCAATAACATTTTCTACGATAAAAAAAACAAAACAAAAGCATGAACACCACACAAAATATTTCCATTCATCACAAAAGCTATCTCACAAAAACATGAATCTGTTTTCAGTAGATTGAAATCTCCAACTCTTGGCACCTGCGTTTCTCCTGCCATTGTGATGATGGCCTCCCCTAGGGACCTGTCTATTGCTTCCCCTTGATTTGGCAGTCTGTAAACTGGACCCATCCTACAGCCTATCTCCAGGGTGACCCACGACACCATTAGACCCTACTTGTCTTGCTGTATCTGCAGTTCAGTGGCTTTTATATCCTCCTGTCATATAGTGCTACCACTCCTGCCTTCGTCTTAGCCCTCTCTCTCCTAAACAGTGAGTTGCCCAGTATGGTCATGTCCCAGTCGTTGTACATGCCAGTGCACCATGTCTCTGTAATGACAACTAGATCCAGGTGAGGCTCTACCACAATAACCACTAAGTCACAGATATTGTTACCTAGACTCCCGGAATTAGCACACAGGGCTCTCCACTCCTCACCCTCCTCCCACTTTATGCCCTTTGCTCTCCATCCTTGCTTATCCATGCTTCCACCTAATGTTCCTGCTGACCTACCCATTTTTCTTACCCTCTCTCTACCTCTGCAAAGGAGAAAGTGAAAATATCTACTTGTATGACTTACTTCCTTCCTGCCTGGCTAAAGCATGTGACTTACAATACTACAAGCCATGTGATATGTGGGGGGCTGCCTATATTGTTGTCACTCCGCCTTCACGTTAAGGTGGAATGACAATGCAAAGTCATAACAACAAAGCGAAGTGAGCACTTTGCAATGGTCACTCCGTGTAGTGCTGGGACAAAGTGAAGTGGTCACTTTGCCAGAGGAATTTAATTTAGCTGCATCTCTATCTGTGACAAGAAATAGGCCAAGGCCCACTGCATGACTGTGCTGTATCACCCAGAGTACGTCAATGGGCCACAATTCAGTAACCTATAATGTACCTGCATGTACAGCTGCTGTTAGTTCATCTGTCATCTCTGAAGCTGCTGCTATGGTAGTGGGAGGATAAATCTGCAGGTAGGCAGCAGCTATTGTCAGAAAAGTGAATCTCCTTAGGAGGATTAATATTTCTGAACAGTTGCATGCAGCAGTAGAAACTGTTGCCATATCCACAGTAGTCAGTGCCACACCTTAAATGATTGACACTAACTGTGGCGGACATGTCAACAGGTTGTATTTATTTAGTTATTTATTTGTTCATTCATTCATTCATTTAGTTATTTATTTTGTTATTGAAAAGTATCTTTGAGTTCAAGTGCCCTTTTTCAAAGGGTAAAAACTACCAAGAGGAGGACAACTAAAATGGTGCAGGTGCTGCATCAAAAGTTCTATGAGGTGAGACTGATGGCTGTCACTATGTACACCCTATCAGAGATGAGGGAGTGCAGTGATATGACAGAGACCTATAAACCTCAAGGGGTGAATAAAGTGCAAAAGGGGAGTATTTTTCGGAGGAGAAGGTGCATAAGAACAAGGCGGCATGCAATGAAGCTGGAAGGGGGGAATTTAGGAGGCATATGAGGAAGTAGTTCTTCCCTGAAAGAGGGATGAATGCATAGAATAGTCTTCCAACAGAGGCTGTGGGACCAGAATAGTGGTGGGCTTCAAGCATGCATGGGTTAGGCACAAAGATTTCTTGGTAGGAAAGTAGGGGTGGGGGTAGCCAGAGATGGTATGCCATTGCTTCATCAAAAATATTATAGTGTCCGGTCATTTACAGCAATAAAATGACATGTTGCTGTGGGTCACTATAATGGTTGTGCTACAGCAGCAGGACCCCCAGCACAGTTTCTCTAGGTCTTGCACCCCATCACTGAAACACCTCCGCCATGGAGGTGATTATAATAACATCTGGGGTGTATAGGGGGTGAAGCTCTCTGCATGGGGGGTGCGGGGAGCCCAGCCCCCTGCAGAAAATACACCTGTGTTCCTGACTGCACAGTGTGGACCATGATCATGGCTGACATGTGTGCCATCATTGTAAAGCTGGTTGGCAGGTTTTCTGATGAACCAGCTTGGTGGAACTGCCAGAGAGAAGGTAGGTTCTACAGAAACAGTAAAGGCAGGAACAAATAGGTAAACTGGGTGGGCAAGTGGTCCTTATCTGAAGGCAAATTCTGTGTGTATATGTTTCCACAACAGGATGGACTGCAAATAGTGCAGTACATAATCATAGAAAAGCACATTACATAATGTTTACATAAAGTGCAGTACAGATCACATGTAAGTCAAGAGACAGTTACAAAGTGCAGGTTCTAGTACTGCAAGTAACCATTTAGAAAAGTTTAATCCTCCTTAGACAACCTATGTCTCTGACCATAAGTGCATCCTACCAGCAGACTTATTGTCCCATTTCTTTACTCACAGATTTGGAGATGACAGAGAGGGACAACAATTGCACATTAAGTAGTAATGGTGGATACCAACCCACCACACTGGTATTATGATACTGGTTGTGGCATTGATGATCCAAGTTCTGCGGTGTACTTTGAATGTTGCAGGGTGGATCAGGGGGTGAAGGATCAAGTGTACAACTGATTGCTCTATCTCCTCCTCAAGGTAGGGAGTGATATGCAACCAAGTGTTAGGTCAGCCCCTACCAGTTGCTGGGGCAAGACAGACAGGTTCCACAATTGGTGGAGGTTGAGGAGTGGTGGCTATCAACGATGTGTTAGAAAAGTGGGGTTCATGCAGCCCTTTGACACCTAGAACCTAGCAGAGGATATGAAAACACAGAAACATAGAATTTGTCAGCAGAAAAGGACCACTTATCCCTTATCCAAACAGCCCCTGCCTGGTTTGTCTTTGCAGTCCATAGTTGGTCTTTGGCAACCATCTCTCCTCCTCACTTATTTACTAATAATCCCCAATGTCTATTGCACATATGCTTGAAGCCCCATACTTTTTTAACCTCCACCACTTCTACTTGCAGTTTGTTCCGGGCATCTACCACTCCTTCAGTGATGTAGTACTTCCTTACACCTCTCTTAAACTCCCTCTCCTCCTGCTTCATTGGATGACCTCTGGTCTTGGTGCTCTTCCTCATTTGAAAGAGACACCCCTCCTGCATCCTGTTTACCCCTGTGAGGTACTTGTAGGTCTCTATCATGTCCTATCTGGCTTTTCTTTCTGATAGACACTGATGATGATAATGATGTCATGATTTACTCCATCTAAGTGGCTGACAGTAGATGAATTTGAGTAGCTATGCAGACTGGGAGATGGCGTGATGATTAGACCCTGCTGATGACATCCAGACAGTTGTTGCGTCAATGTGCCTAGACATCTCAGAGACCATAGATCAAAATAACAATCAGGATGTAGAAGAGAACTAAGAAGTTCCACATGTCACACTTCAAGTCCGCAATGCAGTGCAAGAAGTACACCATGCAATGGAGCAGATACTTGATAGTAACCCCAATGTGAATATAATTGAAAACATGGAGAGACAGAGGAAACAGTACACTGTCAAGAGGCTGAACCAGACATCCCTGCTGGACTTCTTTATGCATGAACTCATGGACAAAGATACGTGAAAATACTGTACAGTACTGTGGCAGACTTTTAATTGTTTCTCTCTCTTGAGTCTTTCATACTTTTTCTGGTCACTTGTTTGAATTGCACAACACTGCAGATTATTAAGTAAAGCTGAAATAAAGTAGGAAATTAGACAGAACTAATTATTTTAAATATGATTATTTCTGGTCAATGCCTTTTAATTTTCATGTATTTTTTTTGCTAAGCTTTATATCTGATACTGCCTATACCAAATAAATGCAATATGCACCGAGGTGTCTGTATAACTGGCTTCCACTGTATATTTAGAATATTAATGAAATTAGACAGTTGCGAGTCAAAACATTTTTTTTGAGACTCATGAAGTTGCTATTGTGACTTACAAGCTCATATTCATGAAGCTTAACCATCCCAAAAGTGGGTGAAAAAACAGAAAACCTTGCTTATTAAAAACAGGAAGCTCTGTTGCAAGACATGACTAAAACTGTTGTGGTTGACAGTGTAGTGTGTAAGACAGATTCCTCACGTGATTAGTGATTTATTTGTAAAAAGTAAAACTTTTCAAGTTTTGGTTGGTTGTGTAACAGCACAGAGATAAAAGGCTGCACTGCAGTGGGCTGGTGGTAGGTTGTGTGATGGCACAGGGATAAATGGCTGCACTAACAGAATACTGGCAGTAGATTGTGTACAGTACAAGGATAAAAGGCCACACTAACAGAACACTGGCTGTAAGTTGTATAAAAGCACAAGGACATTGTTTTCGGTTTTCAGAAACAATGCATTAGGGAGAGCAGAAGGGTAGGATGGGTAGAGCCAGCTAACACTCCTGAGGTTTACTGGGGAGAAAGTCAGTTGCATGGATTGTAGGGCACTATTTTCAAGGGTTACTCTGTGGATGAGGGGGTCACTGCTCCTTCTGCAGGATCTTTGCAGAGCTCCATGTCCAGCAGGTAGCAGTGAGGGAAGAGAAATCACTCCTACGGCACCAGCTTAGCTAGAGCACAAAGCCCACATCCCTAGTTCCACAGAGGCCCACTGATCCAAGGGGATGGAGAGTGGTGGGGAAGGGGAGGGATAAAGGTGGCAGGGACAGCTACTAGGAAGTCAATTAGCCCCAGAGCAGCCTGATGGCAAATTGCTTTGCAACCCTGGCGGAGGCTTAGGTACCAGACCCGTGATGACTCTGGGTCAGTCAATGTAAATTGTGTGATGAACTGGTGGTATGCAGTGGTGACAGTAAGAAGAAGCCAGCTAGGAGAGTCTTAATGGTTGTGAATTCTATGATCAGATGGGTGGTTCAGTGGTGAATGGAGGAGAAGTGGGGTTCAGGATGATCAGGTGCCATCCTGGGGGATCAGCCATCTGTGACATAGACAGACAAAGGAGGATAGTGGAGAGGGAGCTGGAGGTGATGGTACCTTTGGGTACCAATGATCTGGTGAGCAACCTTGTGAAGCAAATGAAGCAGAACACTCAGAGACTGGGGGACAGATTTCAGGCATGCTGGACCTCCCCGCCCTTTTCCGATGTCCTCCCTGCATGGGGGGGGAGGGAAAGATAGGGTAATGAGGGAACAGATAGACAAAATGAATGGGTGGTTAAAGTGATGGCATCAGGAGAATGGATACCACTATGTACGGGACTAGGGGACTACTGGGAAAGAAGGCTCTTCACAGGTGATAGCTTTCACCTGATAAGAGAGTGAATCAGCATGCTGGGGCAGAACTTTGACATCTGCATTAAACAGTTAAACTGACTGAAGGGGACACCGAAGCTAGGGGAACCAGGGTAAAGGGAGTGAGGGAGGGGAACCTTGGTAGTGCTCTCCCATACTGGGGACTGGTAACAGTACCGTGGGTAAAAATATGGTTGAGGTTCAAAAAAGAGTGGTGGAAGAGGTGAAGAGGGAAGGCTCTCAGGGTTTACAAGTAAAAGGAAAACTAAGAAGGTAAGGAGAATGGGAAGGAATAGTAATAGTATTTTTATTTCTTAATCACCCAATCCCACAGGCTCTGGGCACCTTACAAACCATAAATGTAATACAAGAACAGCAGCTCAATCAGTAAATTAAATATTTCAGTATAAAATGTTTCACTAGTATAGTACTTAGGTGACAGTGAAGTAAGCTAATGGAAAATAAATTATGTTTTAACCCCCACTTAAATAACTCAACTGAGATGGGCCTCTCAAAGCTTGCAGGGTAGCTGTTAAAACTGGTGCTGCCACAGTCTCCAGATAGCTTCAGACATGATCTAGAACCCTTCAGGAGGCCCACCTCAGAAGAATGGAGGGGGCAGTCAGGAGCATATGGACACAGAAGCTGTTTTAGGTAACCTGGGCCCAGATCATGTAGGGCTTTGTATGTTAACAAACCTATCTTAAAGGAGACGTGCCATCTCACTGGCAGCCAGTGCAATTTCCACAGAGCAGGAGATAGATGCTCAGAGCAGGATACCCTGACAATCAATTGAGCTTTAGCATTCTGCATCAGCTGCAAGTAACGTATCAAACCTCCAGATATCCAGAGATAAACATCAGTACAATAGTCCAGTCTGGATGTCCCAAAGGTGTACACCAGTGTCTTCAAGTCATGAGGACTAAGAAAAGGCATGATTTGGTAGATATTCCTAAATTGGAAAAAAACACCATGGACCACAGCCAACATCTGATGATCCAATGTCAGCTTATGGTCCATGATGACACCCAGATTCTTCACCCTATCTCTAGTTGTGAGGTGAGTGGGGCCAAGATGTAATCTAGATAAAGTCTCCTCCCCAGTCCAGCTATACTCCAGACACCAGAATCCATCAGTAACAAAGTAACACGTCACTCT
The DNA here is from genome assembly GCA_016271365.2 of Neoceratodus forsteri. Taxonomy (NCBI): domain Eukaryota; kingdom Metazoa; phylum Chordata; order Ceratodontiformes; family Ceratodontidae; genus Neoceratodus; species Neoceratodus forsteri. The sequence continues at coordinate 1,337,532,916 of CM057456.1, forward strand.
TCATTGGATTCATCTTGAGCCAACTGTTGCCATCCAGTCATTGATCACATGATGGCAATCATTTAGCACACCGACTACGTTCCCCTCCAAAGTGACAAACAGTTACAGCTGAGTATCATCAGCATAGCAATGAAACTGCAAACCGTACCTATGAATCATCTCTCCAGGCAGCGGAATGTTCACCCCAAATAACATGGCAACAAGATCCAGCCCTGTGGTACTCCACAGGTCAGGGCAGCTGGGTGTGAGAAAAAAATTTCACACTTGTTGCACCATACTGGAGTGAAAGGACTAAAAGCAATTCAACATGATGCATCCTTGCCCTACCATACCCCTCAGATGGCTTGTTAAAATCCCATGATCTACAGTATCAAATGCTGATTAGCGGTCAAGGGAAATCAAGATGGGACATACTCTTCTGTCTCTCGCTAGAAGAGGACCATTTTGCATCCTGACATGTGCAGACTCTGTGCTATGATGACCCCTAAATCCAGACTGGAATGGTTCATAAATGGAGAAAGCCTCCAGCTGCATCTCAGTTGTATCACCACCACTCACTCAATCCCCTTCCCCAAAAAGGGAAGATTTGAGACAAGCACATAATTTGCTAAAATGTTTAGGTCCAGTGATGGTTTCTTGAGAAGGGATTCATGAAAACCCCTTTTCAGGGTTGTCAGAAACACACCCTCCCCAAGAGAACACTGAACATTCTCAGCAATCACTAGCCCAAGAGTCTCCTGAGAGTCCAGCAACAGCTGGGTGTGTCCTACAGCTAGTGAACAGAAGTGGGATGCAGTTTCATGATCACGCTGAGAATCTCCCGAACAGGCACAAGGTGAAAGTCCTCCCAGACATATTGAAAGCTTCTGTTAGTTACAGGATGGGTAAGCTGGGCCCTGACAACCTACTCAAGGAGATTGAGGAGCAGGCCAGATATAGCAGCCTATCCACAGTGCGGAAGAGCACAGCTGGTCTATTCCTCCCTGCAACAATCACCTGTGATAGGAACTCTTCCTTTTTCAGAGTGATTGCCCACTGATACTCCTTATAATGAGCTTTCAAGGTTAGGTTATCCTCCATAGGTCTCAGTCTCTTGCAAGAGCACTCCCATCTCCACCCTTCGGCAATCAACTGTCTGAGCACTTTACTTAACAAGGGGGAATTCTGTTGGGAGACTCTCAGGAGTACCTGAAATGGTGTGAGCAAGTCAAGTGCCACAGTGATAGCTGTATTGTAAGCATCCATCTCAGTCTCAACCCCTTCAGTACACACTTGCAACAGGCTCAAGCAGCTAATTTCTGAAAAGAGCCTCAACGACTTCGCTTTTTTTATTGGTTGATACTGAATCAACTTAACCAGGATGTTTATACTCTGGGTGTTGGGGCTTGATCTGAAAACATACAGCACGTTGATCCAACTGACTGATCACATTAACTTCAACATTTAATGACTTAAGCCTCAGCAGAAATACCAGGTCCAAGGTGTGACCAAATTGTGAGTAGCAAAGATAACCACTTGTGAGGAGCCAAACAGTTTCATCGGCTGGAGGAACTGTTGTCCAAGCAAAATGGATTCATCATCAGCCCAGATATTATCACCCAACAAAAGCCACCTGGGGTAATCCAATGTCAGGCTGGCAATGAACCCCCCAAAGTCCTGCAGGAATCCACTCTCACCACCAGGGGGAAGGTAAATGAGATTAATCCTGCACCTTACACCTACATCATCCTTAATGGCCACACATTCAAACAACCCCACAAGGTAGGCTGCAAGTCTCAGGCCAGATCTAAAATAAATGGCCACATTCTGCATTCCTGCCTTGGTCAGTGCACCACTGTATATACCTGAGGGACTGCCACCTCCAGCACAGGGTCAGAGTCATCTCTTGCCAGGTCTTGGTGATGCACACCAGGTCCTCTGAGGAATCTGCAGCAAAATCTACTACTGTTGTGGTCTTGTTCCTAATGGACCTGGCTTTACAAAAAATTGCCCTAAGTGGAGGAGCCATGTTGGTGGGCTTAACATGTACCACATCCAATGACTTTTCAGGAGCCCTTGAGATAGGACTGAGGTAGGGTGCGCCCCATCCTGGTTTCATTTTTGACCCAGGCGGCTCCTTATCCTACTCCTGATCCTATGCCTCATCTCCATCTCCTGGAGGAAAACAGAATCTGTGACCTGGCCTTCTTGCTATTTCACTTTCCCCACACTGATGGAGAACCACTGCAGGGACTGGGAGCAGCTAAATGGGAGTAGTCGATGCAGCTACTACGAAGAATAGAAAATATGGGTTATTCCAATTTCTCCTAAACACATCCTGACCAGAGAAATATCCACTAAAAATTCCTTCCTACACCACCTCTAATAAAGCACAAATACCCCCCCAAAAAATCCCCCAAATCCCCCAAGAAATCTACTCCCCACACTCAAATCTCTCGCTCCTCAATCACACACCAAACTCACATTCAGATGCTCCCATTCATGTTGTAAACCACCAAAATAATAAAACAAAATAAACTAAATATAACATTATAGATTTAACACCCTATGCAGTCTCAGTTGCCAAAACCCTCTAAATTAATTTAGTCCAAAGGGTTCTGGACAAAACAATATTCAAAGTGTTCTCTTCAGCTCTTCACCGACACAGTCCACACTCAATCTATATAGAAACTTGGTAAACTAAAACAAGTAACCTTGTCTATGAATATCAGGTCCCTACTGGATTGTCTCCCTCACTGGGATCCTAAGGCCAAATTCTCTTGAAAATTACTGCTCCCTTTTTTTGAGCTCTCTTGTCACATTAAAACCTCAAGGCCAGATCCTCTCATAGACAGAACCACTTGAAGCAAACTTAGGTCATGCAGGTGTAAATGTAATGCAGATATAAAATCATAAAATAGCAAAAGAAGCTCTGGAGCTAGTTGGAAGGTGGTCTGCCTTAATGGCAGAAGTCCTGGTAATAAAGTCAGTGAGCTACAGACATTGGTTACAGACACTGAGGTGGACCTCGAAGCCAGCAAAGAAACTTGGGCCATAGAGAATAATGACTGGAACTTGTCAGTCCCAGGTTGCACAATGTTTAGAAAGGATGGAAGGAAAGGCAAAGGGGGTGTAGCCCTGTATATCATAGAGGCTGTGGAGGATGGACCCATCACAGGAATCTAAGGGGAAACAGAGTCACTGTTGGTTCACTTCATGGCACTCTGAAGGAAGAAAATATGGGTGTGGGGATATATAGACCACGAGGACAAGGGGAAGAGAGACTTAGGGAGCTTTGGGAAAAGCTGGCAAAGGGATTGATGAAAGGAAAAATAGTGGTGGTGGGTAATGAAAGATAGGAGCAATCAAGGGGACCATTCTCAAGGCAACAAAGTCATGTACGAGAATTGTTACAAAATGAAATGGGTACAAGAGACCTACAGCATATGGTTCTCAGAAAGGGTAAGAGAAAGAGAGAGGGCCAAGAAAAAGGCTTTCACCAGGTACAAGAAAAATTAGGGGGGAATGACAAGAGTACTATATTAAGATTAGGGAAGCAAAGAGGATGCTCAGGGAGGCAAAGACAAAAAAAGCTGCAAATTGTGGAGGAGGCCAAGGGTGGGGAAAAACAATTCTTCAGATATATTAAGGAAAAAAGGAAGCAGAAAGGCGGTATTGTTAGGCTAAAGTTGGGGGGAGGGTACTAGAGGAAGTTGAACAAAAAACAGCTATACTTAACAATTACTTATGTTCCGTCTTCACCATGGATAACAGGGGCCCAAGTCTGAAAGTGGCATCCAGGTAGCTGTAAGGGTCATTCCTGAAATAAGGCAGGCAGTATTTATCAGACAAAAGGTCCTGAAGGGGTTTAAAGCCCTAAAGGTAAAGTCCCATGGCAGGATGGGATGCACCAAGGGTGCCAAAGGACTAGGTTGCAGAACTGGCTGTAGTGGGTAAACTGATGGAGTCACTGATCAAAGAAAGCCTGGAGGACTACCTAAAGATCAGTGGTCAACAGGTTAGTAAACAGCATGGGTTTGTGGCATGGAGGTCTTGTCAGACCTACCAGATAGTTTTCTTTGACTGGGTAACAGAGGTAATAGATAAGGGCCATGCTGTGGGTTAACTCTACTTTGATTTCAGCAAGGCTTTTGACCTGGTGCCATGCAGAGGATTGCTGAATAAGCCAAAGAACATGCGCATGGCTAGGGACATAGATGGGTAGGAAACTGGTTGAAAGAGAAACAACAGAGGGTGGTGGTAAACAGAGTCAAATTTAAGGAGAGGGAGGTCATGTGTGGCAATGCTGCAGGGATCTGCCCCAGGGGCACTGGTTCAGAACATAGCTGACCACAATGCCATTGGCATTAACCACATGGCAAAAATGCTCTGCCCTCTGCAACTCCCTTACTTAAGGATTCCCACTCAGGGGAGAGCAGATCATGGGGCAAGTTAAATTTGTGAGGCCATGGAATACTGTTTCCATGGCCCCTTGTAAAAAAAAAAACACAAGTCCTGATTAGTGCAAAATGGTCGGAGACCAGGATTAGAACCATGGTCTCTACTTTCTCCTGACCAGGCTTCTCCATGTCCAAACCCTCCATGCCACAGCAGTAGCTTGGCCAGCCCCTAATGTTTTGCTGCCCTTGTCCTGTGGCAGCACCATGGACAGTGACCAGGGGAGCGCATATCACAAGCAGTCTACATCCCTGCTCATTTTCCATGGTAGCATTATCCAGACTAGTGCTCAGTTGACTGGTGCTATTCTGGTAGCGCTAATCTAACCAGGTACCTTCCTGGGTCTTGTCTGCTTCAATATGGTCCTCAGTGACATTGGAGAGGACATCCAGGGCAAGTTGTGTCTCTTTGCAGATGACACAAAGCTCTGCAGTAGGGTAGATACTGAGGAAGGGATCAGGGAGATGTAAAGAGATATACAGTGGCTAGAGAGGTGGTCTGAAGTTTGGGGTGTACAGTGATGTGAGCGAGTTTTGTTGAGCAGCTCGATATGAGCGACTCAATAAAACCACTCGTAGATAGAATAAGTGGTGGAAGAGATCACTATATCCTGTATAGTGAGTGTGGCAGTGAGCTACACTCACTAAAGCAGGATATAGTGAGTTGTTTGGCCAAGCCCTGCCAAGCTGGCCACTTACATACATAGATACATAGATACATAGACAGTGTCAGCAGATAAGGTCCTATGGCCCACCCAGTCTGCCCATTTGAGCTTGTAAATTCAGTTTATGTTTTCCTAGAAGTCTGTTGCCCCTTATCCCTGACCTCCAGAATTCCTTTATGTCTATCCCATGCATTCTTAAATCCCATGATTGTCTCAGCCCCCACCACTTCCTCTGGCAGGGTGTTCCACTTGTCCACCACCCGTTCTGTGAAGAAATTCTTCCTCATGTTTCCTCTGAATCATCCTCCCTCCAACTTTATCCCATGCCCTCTAGTCCTGGAACATCTTTTTTGCTTACAAATAGTGTATTCCTGCACCCTGTTCCTCCCTGTGAGATACTTGTATGTCTCTATCATATCCCCTCTCTCCCTCCTCTCCTCCAGGGAGCACATATTCAGTTCCTTCAACCTGTCTTCATAGGACTTGTGATGCAATCCATGCACCATCTTTGTTGCCTTCCTCTGAACCTTCTCTACCCTGTCTATGTCCTTACGTAGGTATGGTCTACAGAACTGTACACTGTACTCAGGTGGGGCCTCACTAGTGTCTTGTATAATGGAATTATGACCTCCTTTTCCTGCTGGTGATGCCCCTGCCTATACATCCCAGCATCCTATTTGCTTTACCTGCTGCCTTGTCACACTGTTTCCTGCCTTGAGGTCATCAGAGATGATAACCCCAAGATCCCTTTCCTGCTTGGTGTATGCTATATCCTCACCCCCCAACTGATATATTGTGCCAGGGTTTTTGTGCCCCATATGCATTATCTTGCACTTCTTTGCATTGAATTTCAACTGCCAAACCCCTGACCATTCTTCAAGTTTCTGCAGGTCCCTTTTCATTCTGTCTACACCCTCTGGTGTGTCTACTCTGTTACAGAGCTTTGTGTCATCAGCGAACAGTACTTAGCATAGTAGTGTAAGCCACTGCCCCTGGAACCAGTGAAAATGGGTTTCGGTCTGCTCTAGAGGAAAACTTTTTTGGGGGTATTTGACTGTTTTTTCCCCCATGTCCGTGCCCCCTGTGGAGTTTATTTGTTATTTATTTGCTTTTGGTAACAGGGTAAGTGCACTAGACAGGCTTGCCTATTTTCAGCATGACCCAGAAGATTACAGTTCAACCAAGTTACAAACAATAGTGCAGGGACGAGCTGATACAATGCAGTACATCAAGAGAACAACAACCTTACATGACAGTAGAACTGCTTAGCACGAAAGTGATGAGATACATAGCATTAGCATTAGAGTATAAAAGAGAAAAACAGCTTGCAGAGGTCAGTAACATAAGTGCATAACAACAGTGCTGGTGGCATAGGACGAGGGCATGGGACTGGGAAGGGGATAGTAGTGCAACAGCAAGTAAAGAGGTATGTTCCATGAACTAGAGCAAGTAAAGAGGTGTAATACATGAACTAAAGACATTTACATGTGTCTAGGGAGATGAGGTAATTAAAGAGTGCATGCTTGATGGCATGGTGAGAACTGGAACTTCTAAGGGAAAATGGAAGGGAGTTCCAGAATTTGGGAGTGTAGACAGAGAAGGCAAGTTCATCCATTTTGGTGGAGCACTTAGGGACAGTGACCAGAGCTGAAGTCGAGGACTGGAGGAATCGGGGGCAGTCAGCTGGGGTGAGCATGGCTGCAAGGGAGGAGGGGAGTGAAGAATGCATTATATTATTGGTCAGGCAGCCTATGGAATATGAATGCTGGGAGGAAGGGGATAACCAGTGGAGGTTAGAGTAATGTGTGCAGCAGTGTTTAATCTGATAGGCAGACAAGGCAAATCTGCAAACAGTGTTGTAGGGAACATCCCACGCTTGAAGGACATTTGCCTGCACTTGAGCAAAGACCAGCAGTGCATAACAAAGACCAGGGAACAGAAGTCCTTGGGTGATGGAGATCCTAGCAGCAGGGGTCAGGATGTGGTGGACACAATAAGCCAACCCAGTTTTGACATTGACAGACTTGCATACCACATAGATATGGAGAGAGAAACTGAGACACTGATCCAGAGTGACCCCTAAGTATATGAAGGAGTCAGTAACTTGTACCAGGGAGCCATTGAGACAAGAGACCAGGAATGAGGGGTTTAGGGTGCTGAGCTTCCTGTGGGATCTGAAAAGCATGGCCTGGGTCTAGGCAACATTTAATATGAGGTGGTGAGATGTGAGCCATGTTTGGATTCGTTGCAGGTTGGAAGAGAGGTGGGAATTAATGTTAGAGATGGAGCTAGAGGAGGTATAGAGGACCAAGTCATCAGCGTAGAGTAACATGTGACAGTGGGCAGGAATGGTAGGTAGATTGTTTATAAATATAGAAAACAGCAGGGACCCAAGTATGGATCCTTGTGGAACACCAGTGGATAGAGGGGCAGGGTAGGAGAGAACTCTATGGTAGGAGACAGACTGGGTGCGATTAGCAGGTAGCTGGAGAACCAGGCAATAGTGAACTGGGAAGCACCCAGCGAACCTAGCTGACACAAGAGCAGTGAATGGTTGACCTAGTCGAAAGCCTTCATTAAGTCAATAAAACAGCCCCCATAAGCTGACCTCTATCCATGGTCATTGAGCTGTCGTTAGTGAATTGCTCTAGGGAAGATGAGGTGCTGTGGCCTTATCTGAAGCCATGCTGAGTAGGAGATAACAGGTCATAGTTGGCTACAAAGTCTGACACCTGACAATCAATAAGTTTCTCCAGAAGTTTACTAAGAGTAGACAGGAGTGCTATAGGGAGGTAATTCGTAGGGTTTTTATGGTCACTATTTTTAAAGACAGGTATAACCCTGGCTTGTTTCTAGGAGTAGGGCACAGTGCCAGAACTAATGGAGAGGTTGAAGAGGCACAAGATAGGGGTGGCAAGAATGGAGGAACCACGTTTGAGAATTCTAGGTTCCAGACCATCAGGACCAGCACTGCCATGAGGAGACATAGTGTTGAGGATCCATAGGACATCAGTTCTAGAGACAGGGCTGAGAATAAGGGGGGATGAGGCAGAGGGAGGCCTGAGGAGGGAGGGGAGGGAGGAAGGGATGGAAGGAATGATTACGTTGGAGGTCGAGGAAGGAGGGGAGGTAAAGAGTGAGTTAAAGGCATTGGCTATAGTGTTGGGGTTGTTACAAGAGACATTGTCAATTAGCATGTCATGAGGAGCTTAAGAAGCATTGCGACCCAGAATGTGGTTGTTATGTGCCCAGTACCTTTTCGGGTAACAGGCAGAGGCATGGAGAAGGCCTCTATTGTAATTGCTTTTGGCAGTGTGGATTGCTTTCTTACATGACTTCTTAAGGGAGTTGATTATATTAAGTTTGGGGGTGCGGGGGACATAGCCTCCCACATAAAAATATATAGACAACATGTGTTGTTGAACAATTTGTGAACTCTTTCATGTCCACTGTTTTCTGGTTCATCAGTGAGATGAAATATTTACCCTTATTGCAGTGCTTGCATGCACTGCACTTGCCGCATGTGAAACTGCCATTTGGGCATGGTGGTAATCAATTCTCATATCCTCCTGTTCTGTCACCTTTAAACATGCTATTCATTACATAGTCCCTAGTATTGTACCCCCTTCTATATGAAATATTTGGTCACTCTCCCAGTGTTAGAAAGTTCTGGGTTACTAATTAGTATATACAAATACGTTTTGTATTACTGAAACCATGGATGTAGAAAGTTGATTGTACTCTGTCACATATGTAATGAGACTATCCATACCCTTGACTTTTTGCCTTGGCTGTAGCAAAGATTCCTTGCTCTGTTTATGGCTTGATCCAGAATTTCTTTCTGCTATCTACATTGTAGGGAATGATGTTTTAAGTCACATGTCTGCATTTCAAAACTAGTAAGGGTGGAATAATTCCTGTGTAAGTGCAGGAATTGGCCATTTGTTATTGCCATTTTGAGATGTTGTGGATGTGCACTTTAGGCTTTCAGAAGGGTGTTTCCCACAGCAGATTTCCTGTAAGACTCAGACATAATGACCTTGCCAGGAATTTTGGTTCCCTTTTCTCCTTCTGTGCCTGGGCTTTTTTTCTACCCTTCCCTTCCCTACCATCCCTTGTTAATTATAATACCCATAAATTCCTCTAAATGCACTATTAGCTTCCACATCAGTTGGCATATTGAAGTTTCACTGAGTTCCCACTAGTTACGTGAAAAAATATCATTAAATCCTTCTGTGCTCACCTTGGGAATTTTTTGGACATTCCACTGTAACCACCTATACCCTTCTATCTGCACAACCACTTGCAAGTGGTGCTGTCTAAGGAATATAGGTTGGCGCCTGGGTTTGTAGTTATAATTGGCTTGGCACGTGGCACGGTGCCTCCACCCATGAGGATCCTTATAGTAGTGCACTGCCAGGGTGCTTCCCCACAAGAAATTAATACAACCCCCTTCCTCGGTGACATGTAGAATAGTAACTCAATCCCCTCCCAACTTATCACTAAACATGCAAACATTACACTACACAATAATGGCAACACAGGGGTTTATTTGGGGGACTGGAGAATAAAGTAGGGAACAAGGGAAGCAAAGGGAATGAAACATTTGAAAATCAGCTTGGGGGATGGAGCTTGCCAGGAAAGATGGTGACAGCTTGAATCCACCAGGGGATCCTTGGGAACTACAATCTATGGTATCCTAGGTCCACCTTATGAATAAACCAAACAAAAACAGTCTAGCAGCATTCTTCAAACTGGGAGATTCAGTTTGATACCATTCCTTTGGGGTGGGCTTGGATTCCACCATAATAACTACCAGAAGGAATACAAGGCACTTACCCTGAGGTCTGGCCTGTTGACAGAGCTAAACCCCCAGGCTAGCAGTAGCAGAATAACCTCTGGAAACTTTCATCTGTGTGCCGGAACTCCACTTGTCTTCAGCTATGGCACTATCAGAAAGAAAATCAATCTCCAATGAACTGGCAAGTATTTCAGATAGACTAAATAAAATACTAACAGGTACTGCTCAATTAAAAGACACTACATCAAGAACTGTAACTGAAATGCAGGCCTTAACATCAAGGGTAGCTGGAACTGAAGGGACAGTAAATGCTCACAAAGAAATCCTTCGCACCCACCAATGCCATCTCCTTGGGCAACATGGTCAAATTCAGTATCTCCTGTCAAAGGTGGAGGGCATGGAAAATAGATCCAGAAGGAACAATTTGTGAATAGCTGGGGTACCAGAAGGGTCGGAAGGCTCCAGCATGCTGACTTTTCTTTCATTTTTCCTTCCCACCCTGCTACAACTAAACAACCTCCCTTAGCTAGTGCTAGCGAGGGCTCACAAGTCTCTAGCACCCAAACCTAAAGAGGGGGATAGACCACGTCCTATTTTATGTTGCTTCTTGAGATATCCAGAAAAGGATTTATATCTCCGTACTACCAGGGAAAGAGGAACATTGACATGGGAGGATCATCATATCCAGCTGTTTCAAGACTGTTCCAAGGAGCTCTCAAAGCAACGGAGGTCTTATGGAGGGGTGAAACAGGAGCTCTGCAGACACGGACTGTCTTCTTCAATAAGGTACCCCTCTATGCTCCGGGTCATGTACAAAGCTGAACAACTAACATTTGATAATCCTTCCCAGGTGAAGCTGTTCCTTGAGGAATTTAAACAAGAGAGCCCTGAGAAATTACAGCCACTACCACCTTCCACCAAACCAGCATGGCTCCTGCCCTTACCTCAAGTGATGGATGTCCAGTAAAGTGAACCTCCTCATCAGACCGACCAGCCCCCAGCAGAAGCATGGCAGCAGGTACCTTGAAGATGGCAATGAAAATGGATCAGCAGCATGGATGTCTGCAGGAAACCTCGGCACAGCCACTCTAGGAGCTGACAAAGCTACCACCACTTATCGGGAGCAAGCAGCACATCACCACCTGATTCTCCAGTCAAGATCAGCAATCGTTTTGAGCCCTTGTGACAGCTTCCCCCGACAACACTGGACATGGCAGAGGGAAAATGGCTGCAGAATTTCACAGTGACATTGCCGACAGAAACAACTGACTGGGCCCCACTCTGTCAGGCATGGGCAGCTAAGGTAGAAGAGGCGAACAGGCTGTCTCTGCTGCCAACACATCCCATCAGCTCACAAGGAGAGAAACAACTGGAGCTTGAAGGACTTTAAATCACAAGCTATAACTCCAGGGGCTTAGACTGTGAGGAAAGGGGGTAGTTCTATATGCTTGACAGGCCCTCTGGTAAGAAACCCAAAATTGATAAACACATCATGTGGCACCTCATTCTCGCAAGCTCACGTAGTGCTCTACTACACACTGTAAATTACAAGCAGCATAGCGAGAGGAAGAATGCTGCAGGAATGTCATTTATGATGAGCCAAAATCCCGACATCAGAATCCCTGATAAGGTCTCGCATAAGATATGGGGGTACAATGAAAGGGTGCCAGGTCTTTTCTTTTTTTTAGGGTCTAAACAACCAGAGAGTGTGCACATCACTGGGGAGGCTGTTGCCTAGTGTACAAAAAGGCACACCATGTTCAGGGATGGCCCCATAACGGATCAGCAGATTGAACAGCGGACAGTTGATTAGGGAGAGTGGTCCCACCACCTCACAAACAGGCTATCAGACAAGTTTGGTTTGATTGCTTTTCATGCACTGTTACTGAATTTAAGAGATTTTAAAGTTACAGTTGGCATTCTGAAAGGTATATCTCTAAGTTTAATTAAAAGTGCACCTGGTTGGTGTTTAGGTTGTGTGCCTGTCCTAGAGCTGTTAAATACTTCATATGAGAGGTTCTTCTATGGTAATACTGATGGGGTTACAACAAATAAAATGACAGGACCTAGGTTTTTACCTAGGAATCTCCAAGGTAAAGGGGCCAAGAGTTACCTCTAAGGAAGCTGCCAAACTGATCCTTGGGTTTATCGGGCTGGGAAGGGGGAACTAAGGTGGGGGCTTATAGGATCCCTGCAGTTGTATTAGCACCCCAAGTAAACTACCAGAGAGCATGCTGGCAGCAGGATCAGGGGATAAAGTGAAGCCACCAGCCCCCCAGAGAAAGTAATAGACCGTAGTGGGATCCAAGACTAATGTAGTCCTAGGGACCCTACTCCGCTAGACTAGGAAGAACCAAGGGACACTCAGAGATATCTGAATGGAGTTAGGGGTTACACTGGCAAGAGGTTTGGAGGGAGTACCCTTCCTGGACTTCAATAGGCCCTTTGATTGCAGTGACTCGACTGCCTGGGCAGCTACTGCAGAAACCCAGGTAGGCTGGGATTTTACATTCTTGTTGAGTTATATAGGACTGCTACAGGTTACAGAGTTAATGGAAGTTGCTATGAACATTGCCTCCAAAGGGAGCAAGAAACTACAAAATCTCCCCCTTCACCATTATCCAAGAAAGAAGTGGTATATCCTGCCTAAAGATTAGACAGAAAGAGACTCTAATGAAAAAAAAAGAACATAAAAGAAAATAAATGAGCAAGAAAATAAGAAGGACAGGTCATTAAGATACAAAGGTACATGGTCAGGCTACATGCAATTAGGCAGGGAACATACAGCTACCTCAGTAAGAAGCACGGGAACTGGGGTATGGGCAGGCAGGACGAGCACCTTAAATGAGACAACAGCACTCCTTCTTCAGCATCTAGGATATAAAAATGCAATATCGCATCCTCCAAAGATGCTACTGCCACCTTATGGAATGTGAGGGGCTTAAACTCACCAATTAAGTGGAAACAGGTGCTGTCTCATCTAAAGAAATTGCATATACAGATAGCCTTCTTGCAGGAAACAAAATTGAATGACAGGGAGGCACAGAAACTGAAAAGGGAATGGGTGGGATGGGAGGTTCACAGTGTGGCAAAGATGGCAAAATGTGGGGTATCAATTCTGGGCCACAAAAAACTAAGTTGGAAGTTGAGAGAAACAAAATTGGACCCACAGGGTAAGTGGGTAATGGCAAAACTGGATACACCAAGAAGCCCCTTGGTATTAGCCAATGTATACGCCCCGAATGAGGACAGTCCAGAATTCATGGACACTTTGTCCCAAGTCATTCTGGACTAGACTCTGGATAAACAGGATTTCTTTGTAGGTGGGTACTTTAACCTCTCCCTGGACTTGGCAGTTTTAGATTTTTATTTATAACAAATTTCAACAGCTAAAATCGATGTTTATTTTAAGCTTTTTATTTCGATAAAAATCGATCTTTAATGTAAAAAACATATGGAGACACACAGAGTTATACAAAGACAATACAACATGCCCCCCCCCCTCCAAAAGTGCAATCTATGCTGGATTCAGCTGTGCATTTTTTAATATCTGTGTCGCTAAATGCATCAAAACTTCCTGTTATGTCCTTGTTGTGGTACAAAATGTTTTGCATCCCTAGTCTCTCCTCTGAAAGGTGCATTCAGAGTTTATCTTGAACTTTTCTGTACAGACTAAACAAATGCTCTACGGCAGTAGATGTAACTGGCATAGCCAGTGCCCTCAACGCAACATTGGAAAGTACAGGAAGGTTTAGCATCTCATTCTCCCAGTACTCCATCAGAGAGATCGTGCAGTCTGAAGGAACCTCAAGTTTCATATATAAATAAAAGTCCCGCTCAAAGTCTTCTTTTTGGCAGTAAAAGGTGTTGCTTATGGAAACATATTTAGAGACATCAGCAGAGAGCTGTTTCTTTACAAAGAGATCAAACATCCTGCAATTGTCAAACAACGATCCAGAACCATAAAGTCCTTCAGGGACATTTCGTGCAAGTGTTGCGCTTAGCTTTGAATGAAAATTTATTGAGAAAGAATGCATTGCTGCAGACAGGGACTGTCTTTTAGATCCTATTGACTTTAAATTAGCATCTTTTAGTGAACTTTTGACATCGCTTGCCACGCTCAGATCGAAGTTCAGTAGTCTGTCAATTTTGTGAATTAGTAGTGTTTTGGTTTCCATCTGTACATGTATCACATAGATTTTTCCTAGAAAACTGCACCAAAATGAAAGCTTGCAGTAAAGATCTCTTTGACTCGAATCATCCATTACAAATCTTCGTAATTAGGAGGCTTTTTTAGACTGATGCTCTACCTCCTCATTAATTAAAAAGTCACACACACTGTCCCAATGAGCATGAATGTACTGTGCTGCTTCTAACCAGGAAAACCAACGACAAGGGACAACTCTTGGGGGTTTCGTACTGGTTAGTGGAACACCATTGTCTGCACACACTTTAAAAAACACTCTCCTCTGTTTATTTGCACTCTTAAATAGAGCTGGAAAATGTACCACAATTTCATTAACATGACAAAATTCATCTGTTTTAATAGCATGGTCGATAGCCACGTGTAATAAATGTGCGATGCACGGTATGTGCAGCAAATGTGGGTAAATGTCTCTAAGGTCTTTAATCATTCTGTGCATGTACATTGCTGAATCAGTGTTTATTGAGATACAATCTGACCAAGACAAGCAATAGTCTCTCATCATGTCATGGAGTAAGTTCGAGATTACACCCGCATTGCACTGCGTAACAACTGTAGATTTCAGTAGCAGACAGTTTATGGATCTATTTTTAGAGGAGTAAAAAACTCCAAGAACATTGATAGTAGGTAGACCTGCCAACTCAGGTGTTTCATTGACAACAATAGAGAATTGCTCACCAGATAGCAGCTCATTTATTCTTGATTTGTGATACATGAAGACCTCTGGAATATATTTCTCCTCCAGCTGATGTCTTTTTGGATATGTTCTCCCAGCAGGTGCATATTTTCTTGGAACACACATCAGATAGCTGGAACCCCGGGCTACTTTCATAGGAATTGCTTCAAAACATAAAGCCCTAACAAGATCATGTGGGAAGTCGGCAGCTTCTTTTTTTCTGCTTCATGCACCCCATAAAGGATTCCATTGAGGGCTGCGAGATAATGTCCAGACTTTGCTTTAGCCTCAGATGTGTCTTGCTGTTAAAATGCTCAGAAATGCGGTTTGCCTGACCAGATACAGTACTTCAGTTTTACAAATCTTGCATCGTAAAATGTCAACGCTTTCCCCATCACCAGTCTTTTTGACAGTTTTTAATTCTAGTTCAGGAAATTCAGAGCAATACTCGTCTGCACATTTTCTTTTTTGACCCATACTGTTTGGTTGTGTAGCTAGATCTGAGGTCTGAGGTCTGATTAAAACACTACTAATTTTATTAACAGCTCAGAGGATGTCACGGGAAACCACACAACTATGCAGCAACTACTAATTAGGTGTTAATGGAATAGCCTACATTATCTCCTAGTGATTTACATCGTAAACTGCCCTGCCTCTCATTACTTTACTTTAACTTGTGATTCCCTAATCCGAATAGATAATCACAAGCTAAAATAAATAATGAGGAAACGAAACAATTATAAATCACCAGGAAATTAAAACATTATAGAGATTATTGATACTACTACTGAACTTTAATCTGAACATGGCAAGTGATGCGCGAAATAAAAGCATTTCGGTTTAAATCGATGAGAAAAGATTTCCGTTGAAATTGACAAAGTTGCACGTCTCGATGTAAATCAATGGAAACCGATATAAATTGCAAACTGCCAAGCCTAACTATATCCTACACCATTCCAACTTGAGACCAGAACCGCACATACATGCATTGGTGGCCCTAAAAAACCTAATGACCCTGCAGCAGTTAACAGATGTGTGGAGAGCTCTGCATCCTGCAGATAGGGACTACACATAATTTTCTGCTGCTAGGGCTATGGCCAGCCACATGGATTTCTGGCTTACTTCCCCAGGTATAACCAAGGCAGCCCCAGCTACAAATATTGCTCAGATGTATCTCTCGGATCATGCCCTGGTAACCCTCCGATATCTGCTAGACCCGTCTTAGTCCAAATCCATGCAATGGAGAATGGATCCCCTCTTGCTCCAGGACAAAGACATTCAAACCTAGTTGCTGAAGGAATCCCAACTCTATTTCACAGAGAACCCTCAAGGTTTGGCGTTCCCAGCTGGAATATGGGAGGGGTATAAGGCAAACACGAGGGGTAAAATTATAAGCAAGGCCTCCTATTGGTGGAAACAAAGGGAGGAGGTGGTAACAAAACTGAAAGTCGAACTAGCACATAAAGAAAAACAGTATAAAGATGACCCCAGTCAACTGGCCAACCCACAGCTGATTTATGAACTTACAGCCCTTAGGATAAAGCTGAACACCCTAGCCACAAGGAAGGCAGAAATCAAAATTCAATGCACAAAATTTAAATACTGGGCCCAGGGGTATAAGAATTGCAGACTCCTAGCTTACCGCCTGTGTAAGCAACTGGCAGAATGGCATATAGCCCAACTCGTCGGGGAGGCCGGAAAAGTTCAGACTGCCGCAGAAGCCATTAATGACATCATGCAGACATTAGGAGGGCCAGATCTTTAGAGACTTTATGGATACACTCAGGCTGCCCAAGCTTACACAAGTACAAAGAGAAACATTAGATGCCCCCCTTACAGTCCAAGAGATAACTATGGCCATTACAGCCATGGCCCTCAATAAGGCCCCAGGAAGCGATGGGTACCCTGCTGACTACTATAAAGTGGTGACTACAAACAACAATCTCTACCACCGACCCTAAGGGAAGCCATCATAACAGTGTTACATAAGGAGGATAAGGACCCCATCAGCCCTACCAGCTATTGGCCCATCTCATTAATCAATGCAGATGCCAAAATATTGGCAAAAGTGCTGGCCTCTAGGTTGGAACACTTACTACTGGGCTTGATACATCCAGCTCAGGTGGGCTTCATAAAAGGTCGGGGAAGTGCTGATCATATAAGGGCCCTAGTCACCCTCATCCAGAAGGTGAGAGGCCTCACAACACTGGCAGCACCACTAACTGTAGACTTCAAGAAGGCCTTTGTCTCCATAGAGTGGGAATACCTACACCACTTGCTGGAGGAGGGCAACTTTGGGTCTAGTTTCTGTGGTTGGATCCATACCCTATTCACAGCCCCCATGGCCAGGCTACTAACATGCAACACCATCTAAAACCTCTTTCAACTATATAGAGGCACAAGGCAAGGTTGCCTCTTCTCCACCCTATTATTTGTACTGGTTATAGAGCCATTGGCACAGGCCCTCTGAATGCACCTTGGAATAAAAGGAATAAAGATTGGGGAGGAGGAATACACCACCAAACTCTATGCAGATGATTGCCTTAATTTAACAGAAGACATAAGTGCTAGCTTACCAGCAATACTGGTGCTCTTAAAAAACTTTGCAGCACTCTCAGGCATGTGAATAAATATAAACAAATCCTAGATTATGCCTCTTAATGATATTGTGACCCCATCCAGTGTGTTAGCTGTGGGACTGCCGACAGCACAAGGTGGCATAAAATATCTGGGAATTAAAATATCCAACAAAGTTAGTAGACTAGTAACAGACAACCTTACCCCGCCATTAATACTTTTCAACAGGAGACGGAAAGGTGGGCCCTGCTTAACCTTTCCTTAATGAGTAAAATAGAAGCAATGAAGATGATGGTGGCCCCTAGAGTGTACTACTTTCTGTCTCATCTACCAGTAGAAATTCCTAAAGTCTGGTTTGACAAAATAAACACAATCATAAAAAAATTCCTATGGGGCACGAGCAGGGCTAGGTTTAGTTGGGGTAAATTACTGACTCATAGAGATAGGGGTGGCTGGAACATGCCGAACTTCTGCCACTTTGCTATTACTTGTAATGTGGCCACCTTGAGTAGAGTGTTTAGAGAAACTGGTCATGAATGCCTGACCCGGGCACAAATGGAGACCTCGATCTTGGAGGGAGCACACCCAGCAGTATATTTTCCTTCCCCCCTACCAAAACTATTCACATCCTGGCTTACTATTAAAGCAGCACATTCAGCTGTTCAGAGGACCGGGAAACTAGCAAACGTGTAAGCATCCTGGGAATTATACACCATTATGGTGTAACCCCACCATCCAGATAGATAAAAAGAATAATGTGGAAATGTTGGAAAACTAAGAATATTAAGAAAGTAGGGGACTTGGTAGATCCGAATACTAGAAGGTTGCTCTCATTCCAAGACCTGAGGGATAAATATGGTTTACCAATTTCTGACCACTGGAAATTTCTCCAAATACGCAACATGTACTTAACCTGGCAAAGAAGTAAATGCAATTGCCAAACATACAGCAAAGGTAAAGGGCACACCCCCCCAGCCCATCTCCATAGCTAATTGGCTACAGAGGCCTGAGGGGCTAGCTGGCAGAATACAGGCCATGATAAAAAAATCAGACACCCAACCAAACCATGAAGGCCGGAATAAAATGGCAGACGATCCTGGGCAGAATTATAACTGAGGAGGAGGAGGAGTGGATAGGATGTTGAAGAATGACTCAGAAGGCCTGCAAAGACCCAGAGAGCCTGTTAATACAAAAGATAATCCTGCACATGTGGTACCAGACCCCCACACTCCTGAAAACAATGGGCCTACTTCATACAGACCAGTGTTGGAGGTGTAATGGGGTCAACGTGAACCTCCTCCAAATATTGCCCTGACATATAGCCATTCTGGGCCACAGTGGTGAAGGAATGTACAGTTATCATGGGTACCATCATCCCTTGCCAACCAGTCCTCCTTCTGTTGGGACTCCAGGCCCTAAACGGGCACTTGAAAAACCTGCAGCTGCAATAGTTGGTGCAGGCCTCAGTGGAAGCCAAGAGACTGCTCCTGGTGAGGTGGAGAACATCAGACATTAAAGGGGTAGCAGAGTGGTACAAAGCTATAGAGGCCTTACTGATCAATTCCAGACTGCTGTACTACTCACAACAGAACCACCCACGTTAGTATTTGGTTTGGGGCACATATCTGAGACACTTAACCTCCAGAAACGAAACTAGTACAGCAGACTGGAAGAAAGACCTGCTGAAACCACCCTGAAGAGAAAATGAATGAAAGCTAAGGCCTGGAGAATTCAATGTGTATATGTCTCGCTGCTAGCCGGCAAGACCCAGGTACTAAAGGAATGAACCCCCTTCCCACCCAGGCACTACAAAATACAATGGATGCTGTATATCAGCTGTAATGTCTGCAATGTTAAATGCCTGTCTGTTATATTTTTATGTATTGGAACACAACTGCCTGAACTATGTACCATGATTGAATGTATCTTATCTGTACCATGTCTATGAAAATTCATATTCAATAAAAAGTTTAACTGCAAAAATCAGTTTAGAATAAACACTGTAATCACTCAGATAGAAGATAACACAGTGCAAATTACAATCCAGTATTCCCTCTGTCCCAGTCCCTCTCCCCCACTGGTGCACCTATTAACCCCAAAGTCCCTGTGGGAACTCCCAAATACTTTGTGGGTACACTATGAGGAGTTGCAGGCCCCTGACAAGTAGACACTGGGTGCAGCACCGTTGTAGTTGGTGGATGCTGTAGTTGCAAATTATAAACTACACCAGTGGATGTAAATACACAGATGATCCTAGCTGTAACTGTTGCTGTGGACTTGGCTAAGGTCACATAGGAAGCCAAGGGGGTAAACTATCTAGTTAGTTGGACAGTTAGAAAACCAATGGTTTGGGTAGAACCCAGTGCTCACAACCCTTAGATGAACAGATAATGCAGGTGTTGGGGGGCATCCCCCCTTGCTGGCAGTTGGATAGAACAGTTAGGCTGGTACGGATGCCGATGGTGATCCTCTTCATCCCACTGAGGGACATGTCTTCACCCACCTCAAATGGTAGGCCGGCAGTTGTCTTCACCCCAGAGGGGGACTTGTCTTCACCCACCTCAGAAGGAAGGCTGGCAGTTGTCTTTACCCCACTGAGGAACTTGTCTTCACCCACCTCAACTGGTAGGCTGGCAGTTGTCTTTACCCCACAGAGGGACTTGCCTTCACCCACCTCAAAAGGTAGGCCAGCAGTTGTCTTCATCCCACAGAGGGACTTGTCTTCACCCACCTCAAAAGGTAGGCCAGCAGTTAGGCAGGCAGGCAGGACCTCAGAGTTCTGATCATCTGCCAGAATTCATAGACTTTTGTGTCACGATCAGAGAGGCAGTGGAGTTTTCACCTCACAGATCACAAGCAAATAATTCCTATAGCAGTCTCTGCTATCTTGGTTGACAAATTTTAGGAAATTCAGTCAGGCTAAGGTAAATCCCCTTGTCTCTGGGATTTACCAGGCAGTTGGCAACAAATTCTACAGTTCTCTGTTTGTGTTGGAAGAAACGTTCAAGGTTCAGGCTGTGACAACAGAAGGAACTGTCAAAATCAGATGCTTTCTCTTCAGAAGCTTATTCAGACAGGCCCAGTTGGTTTTGGCACAAACTTCTCAGGTGCTAGCTTCACTAGCTGCAAAGTTTAGTTCATATTGGGGGAAGGGTGATAATGGTCTGGCCAGGTCTCACTCAGCTATCTGGAGGTGGAGCTGAATCAGGTTTGTGGTGTCAGTTGCTTTGGCTTCTCAGAAGTATCCAGAAGGGGAAGGGATCATATCAGTTCCAGTATAGTAGCTTCTTCTTGCTGTTTTTACATTGTTTCTTGTGGATTTTACTTGGTAGAAGGTTATTTCTTTTCTTTCTTACTACTTCTAAGGGGCTAGCAGGGTATTGTTTTGGGGCTGTTGGAATTTTGAAACCTGTTTTGGTGGTTATAAGTGGGCTCATTTGTTTGATGTTTCACTGTGTAGCAGGATGCGTTTGTGGAGGCCTATTTCTTCTGATATAAAACCTATTTGCTGTGATTTAATTGGGTCAGTTTCTTTGAATTGGAGACCTATATCTTCTAAATTCAAGCCTATCTTGATGTGCTGTTGGTGAAGCTGTTTGAATTGGAGACCTGTTTCTTTTGGTAGCAAACCTATTTTTGGGGCTTTGAGCAGAATTGTGATTCCTTTTTGCTGACTTCACTAGCTGCAAAGTTTAGTGCATAGTGGGGGATGGGTGCTAATGGTCTGATCAGGGGCCTCAGCTACCTGATTATTTCTTGAAGACTTGGGCTGGTCCCACCCTCCAGGCCCTCACCCCACCACCCACATCTGTGATTTCCTTTATACCAGGGTCCTGACATCACTTCCTCAAACAGGCAAAGGACATGCACCTGTCATAGCAGAAGCAGATATCTAGGAAAGGAACAGCAGCAACTGAAGAGGTGACTGCTATCTCAGTGGAAGGGAAATAACTGCAAATCAAGGAGCTTTCATTGTTACTTCTTTGCATTGCTATTTGCACATTGGAAAGGAGGATCAGGAGTTTGAAGAAGGTTGTGCAATAGTTACTTAAAGTCTCTTTTTGGGTGTGGATAGGAAGGATAGGAAAGTAAAAAGCAGTTGCTCAATCTATCTAATCATGTACAACAAAGGGGGTAAGGGAAATTAAGAAAAGAATGTTTTCCACTGATAAGGGGGGAGAGAGGGGAGACTTGGGGGAGTGTTTTGTATCCTTCATGTGGAAGGGTGGGGGGGGTCACTGGTGGGCAATGATAGCAATGGGTAGGGTGGTAGGCCGCAACAACTGCGGTGCACCAATCTTTCTAAAAATTGCCTGGAGTGTGGGAGGATGTTTAGTGTGCAACCACATAGAGAAACTTAGAAAGGAGATCAAGGGTCTGCAGGAGGAACTAAGACAGGCAAGGCAGACAGGGGGTGGGTATAGCCCAATACTGGAGGGAAGGAGGACAGGAGATGAGGGAGGGTGATTTGAGCCAACAGTGGTAAGGACAAGGTCAGAAGAAGGGAAGCGGAGATGAAGGGGCCCAGGCCAGGAAGAATGATTGTCAGGGAAACCAGGTCAGGAGACAAAAGACAAATGGAAGGAGGAGATAGGGACTCGTGAGGGGAGGAGATGAAGTGGCAAAAGTCATGGAGTGGAAAGGAGAAAACAGGTCACTATGAAGAGAGAGGGAGTGGGTATTTGTGAAGGGTCTTCATAAAATAGTTTTGCACTGCTAGAGAGGAAGAAGGAGGAGGGAAATTATGCAATTGGAGGAGTAATTGATAAATGCCTGGACCAAACCGGTGCGGGGGGAGTTCTGCTAGGAGAATTGCAACAGGGGCAAAAAGGTGAAATAATGTGCAGGAGGAAGAAGAGGAGCCGAAATGAGAGATGGAGATGAATGGAAGCAAGCAGGGAGTAAGAGGGGTAGAATCTTAGTGCTGGTGGACTCAATACTAAGAGAAGTCAGGTGGGGTAGCAAGGGGGAGAGGCATAGTTGATTTGGGTGGAGGCCATGCCAGGAATGACAGCAGAAATGGTGGGACAATCTGTTCTGAAATATGCTACAAGGGGTAAGGGCAATCCTCATTTAATTATACATCTTGGGACGAACGACCTGGCTGACATGACAGTAGATATAGTCCAGAAGAGGTCTGTGGAACTAGGACAATTATGTGAGGGGAGCAGGAAGATCAGTAACTTTTTCAGAGATACTTCCAGTGCCCAAGGCAAGCACAACAAGAAAGCTGAGAATAGAAGAATTTAACAGATGGCTAAGAACCTGGTGTTATGCTAAAGGGTATGGGCTTTTGGGGGGGCCTGGGATAACAGTAGTCTATATGCCAAGGACAGACTACACTTGAGTGAGAAGGGAAAAAAAGTGTTGAAACAGAGGATGGAGGAGTACATAGAGGAAGTTGGGAATTTAAACTAGGAGCGGGGGGTGGCAAGTGGGTAAGAGACATGTAGAGACCACAGGTTGGGAAACCATATGAGCTTACCCCCCCATAACAGTGACAAAGGACAAATGGCAAGTACTATTGGTGATGCTAGGAAAGGAGGGCAGGATGGGAGGGGTGGGAAAGGGTGGAAAGTGGTTACCCTTAATGCTAGGAGCCTTGGGAGAAAAACTGCAGAGTTACAGGTGCTCATGGCAGAGGCAGAGGTGGACATTGTAGCCATCACAGAAACATGGGCCACCCAATACAATGACTGGGACCTGTCTGTACCAGGGTACAGGTTATTTCGTAGGGACAGGGTGATTGAGAAAGGAGGGGGGTGGCACTATTTGTGAAGGAAGGACTAAAGTGTGTAAGGGAAGAAGGGGAGGAGGGTAGTATGGAGTCACTTTGGATGCAAATCCAGGATTCCAAGAATAGGATTCTCGGCTGCCATCTCAGACGGAGGAGTTAGACAGGGAACTAGCGGGACAGATCAGGAGGACCTGTGAGAATGGGTAGTGGGTGATTGTGGGGACTTCAACATGTCTGCAGTGGACTGGGTACCCCAACAACCAGGAACAGAAGGAGCAGGTACTGCTGGATGCCTTCCAGGATAGCTTCCTGCTGCAAATGGTCAGTGAACCAACCAGGTTAGGGAATACCCTTGACCTTGTGCTGGCAAATGGGGACTTTGTGAGAGAAGTTACGGTGGAAGAACCGCTGTCAGGGAGTGACCACCACTCAGTATGGTTCACATTGGATATGGGCAAGGAAGGAGTGGAATCTGGCACAAGAGTGCTGGACTTCAGGCGGTCCAACTTTGGGAGGATGGGGAAAGTGGTAAAAGGTATCTGACCAGAATTCAACCTAGTATGGTCACTAACCAGAGGTGGGAGCTCATAAAGCTGGGGATAGTGGAGGCAACCAAAACCTGCTGCAAGGCCCAGAGCAAGAAGGCTAGGGCTAAGAAACCCAGCTGGTTGAGCAAGGAGGTCATGGAAAGCTAAGGCAGAAAAGAGCTGCCTTTAGAAGGTACAAGAAAACAGGGAGGAGGGAGGACAGGGAGGAGTACTTGATGGAACTGAAGGAGGTGACTCAGGCAGTAAGGGGAGCCAAGGCATCTACGAAACTCAGGCTGGCACAAGACATTAAGAAGGGGGAGAAGGACTTCTTTAGGTACATCAGGAAGAAAAGGAGCTGTAAGGACCACATAGTAAGGATTAGGAAGGGGGGGCTGGGTAGAAGCAAGGTGAGATAAGGCAGAAGCACTAAATGATTACTTCTGCTCGGTATTTACTAAGGAGAAAAGGGGGGTGACACCCAAGTGGGGAGGTACGGCAGAAACAGGGAGAGGAGTGACTATTGGGAAAATCATGGAAGACAGAGTTCAGGAGGGTTTGAAGGCACTGAGGGTGGACAAGGCATCAGGCCCAGATGGCATCCACCCCAGGTTACTGAAGGAGCTGGCAGAGGTCCTTGCGGGACCTTTGACAGACCTACTTAATGCCTTACTACACTCGGGGTGTGTACCTCAGGACTGGAGGATGGCTCCTGCGATGCACCTCCACAAGAGTGGGCCCAAAGATGAACCGGTGAACTACAGACCGGTGAGCCTCACATCCATCATGGGTAAGCTAATAGAGACTATCCTGAAGGAGAGGCTGGTGGCCTTCCTAGAGGCCAAAGGACTACAGGACAGCAGACAGCATGGCTTCATACATGGCAGATCCTGCCAAACCAACCTGGTGGAGTTCTATGACTGGGTAACTAGGCAACTGGACAGGGGCCATGCAGTGGATGTCCTGTAACTGGACTTCAGTAAGGCATTCGACTTGGTGCCGCATGGAAGGCTGGGAAGTAAGTTAGAAGGCACAGGGGCAGGTGTAAAGCTACTGAGATGGGTCAGAAACTGGCTTCAGGGAAGGCAACAGAGGGTGGTGGTGGGTGGGGAGTGCTCACACCCAAGGGTAGTGACGAGCAGTGTTCCACAGGGCTCGGTGTTGGGACCAGTGTTGTTTGGGATATTCATTGCAGACATATCATGGGACATCAAGAGCAAGATCAGTCTGTTTGCTGATGATACCAAGGTAGGAGCGGTGGTGGATGACCTAGGGGATGGCAGGGATTGCAGGATGATCTGGCAAAGCTTGAAACCTGGTCAGACACCCGGCAACTGGGGTTTAATGCCAAAAAGTGCAAGGTGCTGCATTTTGGGATGAAGAACCCAAGGAGGAGTTACCAGCTGGGGGGAGTGCAGCTAGCCCAGACAGAGGAGAAGGATCTGGGGGTGCTCATTACAGGGTCAATGTACAACTCAGCACAATGTAGGAAGGCAGCTGCAAAGGCCAACAAAATGCTGGGTTGCATTGCAAGGGGTATATCCTCGAGGAGGAAGGAGGTGATTCTGCCACTGTGTAGGTCATTAGTTAGACCGCACCTGGAGTACTGTGTGCAGTACTGGTGCCTGTATCTGAAGAGGGACATTAAGTTACTGGAGAGGGTGCAGTGCAGGGCAACAAAGATGATCAAGGGGCTGGGGGACTTATCGTACGAGAGGAGGCTGAGGGAATTTAACATGTACTCGCTGGAGGAGAGGAGGGACAAGGGGAACATGATTGAAACCTTTAAGTACATGAAAGGAATAAACAAGATGGGTACAGAGGGGCTGTTCAAACTAAGGGAGGGGAGGGAAACCAGGGGCCCTGATGTGAGACTGGAGGGAGGAAGGTTCAGGAGGGAGGTGAGGAGACACTTTTTTACAGAGAGGTTAGTAGCTGGGTGGAATGCGTTACCTGCAGAAGTGGTATCCAGTAGATCAGTGGATTGCTTCAAAAGGGGATGGGACAGGACAAGGGGGATGGTCAATGTAGGGGATGGGTGGCAGGGAAGGGCAGCTGCAGAATAAGGGATGCTAGCTGCACAATCGAGCAGACTTGATAGACCTCTAGGCCTTTATCTGCTGCCAAATTTCATATGTTCGTATGTTCATATTTGTTACAGGCTGTGACAGCACAAGGAGCTGTCAAAATCAGTTGCTGTCTCTTAAGCAACTCACACAGAATCTCTCTTGGTTAAACTGTCAACCCTAGAATGTTAGTTTTGAATATACGACATCTCATTGGCTAAAAGGAATCTCGAGCTCCACCCCCTGATTGGACTACTGCAGCTACCAATAGGGTTCCTTGCTGTCTTCAGGAAGACCACATCCAGTATGGCCACCCCATACAGTGTTTGCACAACTCAGTAAATATAATGAAAAGTAGGCTATGTTGGCAGCATCTGGCTGCATGGAAAGGACCCGCCAGGTGCCTTCTGGTTGCGCTAGGGCCAGGGGGCACTTTGGTGAGACGGGAACCCCATCTGGAGCTATGTTTTCTGAACTCCCCAGCAGGATCAGTCTCTGGAAAATAGCACTATGCGCTGAAAAGACTCATGGGACTTGTAGTCCCAGCCTCCAAATTGTCCCAGTACTCCCTGACCCACTGGAAGCTTGGATTGGGTTTGGGAGACTTTCTAAAGTTATTATTTGTATAGCTTTTGTTCCCCCCAGCCCCCACTGATATCCAGCAGGACTAGGGAGATAAATGTTCAAATGGTGCTTTTGCCACATCTTTCCTGGGTACTCTGAGCACTGAAAACAATCTGTGCCTTTTCCTGTGCTCCCTGTCTTGCTGTGCAGCAGTTAGAGACGGCAGGGAAGCAGACTCACTGGTGGCTCACCAGCCGCATCATCTTCAGGTGCATAGGGGCACCACAACTGTCTGGAGCGCTCCCCGGCCCTGGCAGTAGTCCAGGAGAGGGCTGTGGGAGTGAGGAGGCAAGTAGCTCGCCGACAGCACTAAATTAGGTACACAAGGCACCGCAACTAAGTCATTTACTTATTTATTTATTTCATTTTTATTGACCAGGTAAGTGCACTAGACAAATCCTGCCTATTTTCAGGCACGACCCATGGGAGGGGGATACAGATCAATGCCAACTGACCTTAAACCAGATTAAGCTGTTGGTGGTATTTTTTCATGACTGGAGGAAATTTGGCCATTGCACTGGGGAAATTCCCTTGCTCTTTTCGAGAAGTGCCATGGGATCTTTAACATCCACCTGAATTACCACCAGAACAGGCAGATGGGACTTCAGTTTAACATCTCATCCGAAAGACAGCACCTCAGGAGTGCAGCACCCCCCTCGTGCTGCACCACAGTGTCAATATTGGGATATTAACCCAAGTGCCTGGTTAACCTGCTCCCTGGCCCTGTCAGCTGTCCAGGAGCAGGCTGGGGGAGCAAGGAACTGAGTGGCCGCAGGAGGCATCGGGACTGCTCGGGGCCCCAGGTAAGCTTCCGATTTGGGTGAGGGGTTACACTACTTTAAGCCTCCTCGTTCTTCCTGGACACTATGTAGTTTGATGTGCTGCATTGTTGTATCCTGCACCTCTTATTCCTTCTATTTTCATATTTTACATAGTCAATTTCCTTCTATATCTGTATCTGTATCTGTATCTGTATCTGTATCTATATCTATATCTATATCTATATCAACTTGTTATGCCTAGTACCATCTGGATCCCATACTGACCTTAACACTGTCCATTGTGCTGGATGTTGTCACATTTTCAGTTTAAATTTAAACTTCTTTAAAATTATTTGTACACCTGTAATTGTAAGCATACCATTAAAGACTTTATTTAATATATGTATTAATTCTGGTGCTGAAGCCTTTTTTCTGCCACTGCAGGCTTAATACTATGGTGTTGACCACCTCTGCTTATTTATCAATAAGTTGCTACAGTCTCATATGCAGGCATGTTTTCCCTGAATTAGTCTACTTTTGGTTGGTACAAAAACACTTCCTTCATATCTATTGGAACTTTTACAGTTTAGACAGCCTAATAAATATTCACGGAGATCTACAGAACTACCCCAGTTTTCAATGCCTAGACAGAAGACTAAATTTGGAAATATCTTTGCAGTCATGCAACGTACCTGGAATGCAAGTCAAAAGAAAATTAAAATGGATTCACTTTTATCACTCTCCTGTTACAAAGCTTATGTTAAAAGTCTTGTAACTTATGTGTGTGACTGTTTTTGATGAATTCACTGTAATTATTAAATGCAAGTTTTATCTGATGCTATAGGTTATGTCTATTGTGTATAATATGTACTTTCTGCTGTCTATTTATTATATGTTGGACGTAATTGTAAAAGAGAGTATACTCTCAATTTTCTTTCCAATAAATTAATTGAATTGAAAAAGATTTTTGTGTTCCGCTCTTTTGTCCATACTACTTGCATCTACAATGGTCTGTATGGCTGATGTTGCACTTTCCAAATGGATGGGGAAGGATAAAACCCAACAAGGACAAGGGGTCTCTGGGAAGACAGGGAACTCTGGACACACTAGATAGATCTCTAGTCTTTTTTTACTATCCTTGTCTTTGTTTACAAGTATTATTGAAATTAGACTGAAATGTGTCATGAAAACAAGCCTTGCATACTTCCAAATAACACAGGCAAAACTCTCTTTCTTGGGTCCCAGACCCTGGAAGCTGATAGATTCTTCAGCAGATGACAAATTCCATCATGTAGTGTCTTAATCTCATGCAGTCTTGCTATATTATAAATTGTTCCAGTCCCTAGATTCCACCTCTCCAACAGAGGTCTGTTATTACTGGACCCAGGCCCTTACCATACCAGAGGATCTTGCTACTTGGCATTTGATTTGGCAACAGCTCTACAAATGTATTAAGCAAGACAGACTTAGGTTAACCCAGTTTCAGATATTGCCCAACCTTTATTACTCAGCTTCTAAGTTGCACAAAATGGGCAAGCTCGCTACACCTACATGTACCAAATGTCATTTGGAGGAAGGGTACCTCTATTATATTTTATGGGACTGTCCAAAGGTTACCCTTTCTGGACTGTAATAAAGGACTCACTCAGTCCTTTCCAGGAACTTAAGGATCTTTTTATGCCCTCTGCTTCTCTAATTGGCCTCTACCTGTGGGACATGACATCCATTCGTAAAGTTCATATGGCTGTCATTTCAGCCGTTGCTAAGCTTATAATCCTGTGTCATTGGAACGATGATTTGATTCCATCCTACCAGGAATGGCATTGTGAGATTTTAACCGTTCTTATGGTAGAGAAACATGTTGCACCCGAATGAAGCACCCTTAGTTGTTTCACACGAGCCGGGAGACTCTTTATACTTTATTATCTATCACTCTTGGTGGGATGTAGCCTTCCATACCGTTTGCCATTTGTCATTCCCTCAAAGTGTCCTACTCTTATTCCTGCCACACAGTGTGTTTTCACTTATTTCATGTCTGTCTCCTTGAGCCTCAATTAGCTTTCCTAATCTTGCATTCTGAGCTGCTTGGGTGGGTGGGGGGTTACTAAGTTACTTTTCTGTTTCTATGCTTTGTTATTTCTCTTCTGGTTTGAATGTTTTTGTGTATTTTTTTGACTATTGTGTTTGTTCTATTTTCATTTCATACAAAGCATTAATAAAGCATATTAAATTAACAAAAGAAAAAGAGCCTTGCTTTTGTCACTCATAAACCTGTTTTCATGACTTCTAAAATTGTTTTAGTGAGTTAAACCTCACTTCTGTGTCACTTAGTCTCAAAACGAGAAAGGTTTGGATGGTTTTGTAATGCCATGCCTGTGAACATGCAGCTGAAGTCTGATTTATATTGTTTGTAGTTGCTTTATGAGAGGCCCACATTACCACTCACAAAGCAAGGTATAGGTCTGTTGCAGTAAGTATCTTTACACAGCTGCTTTATGGCTGCCCTCTGAGACCACTCATGAAGGAAGTTACAGACCTTCCACTTCCACTCATGTCCAAAGCCACTAGTTTTCATTTTATGGTGGGGAAACCCAGTAAGATTCCAGAAATTGGAATGCCAGAACACCAGTAATAACAAAAATAGATTAGTTGCCGTACTGGTCCTTCTAAGAACAGATCCAGAAGCAAATGGTTTGATACCTTTTATTGGACCATCATAGATGTTACAAAAAGAAAACAATGTCTAAGCTTTCGGACCAACCAAGTCCTTCCTCGGAGACTATATTTCCCTGTGTCTGTGCCCCCTGTGAACTTCGGTTAAAAGGTATCAAACCTTTTGCTTCTTGGGGGGGGGGTGGGTGCAGTTATTCACTTCAGTGAAAGAGAAGGATCTGAGGGTACTAGTCACAGGGGGACATGAATCATTCAGCTCAGTGCAGGAAGGCAGTGGCCAATGCTAATAAGATGTTGGGGTGCATTGCCAGAGGAATCACCTCTAGGAGACAGGAAATCATACTGCCGCTGTACAGGTCACTGGTAAGATCAGTAAAAAGTGAAAACTAGTGGCTTTGGACATGAGTGGGAATAGAAGATCTTTAACTTCCTTCATGAGTGGTCCCATAGGGGTGTGCTATTACTGGATCCAGGCCCTTAACACATCAGAGGATCCTGCTACTTGGCATTCAATTTGCCAACAGCTCTACAAATATATTAAGCAAGACAGACTTAGGTTAACCCAGTTTCAAATATTGCACAACCTTTACTACTCACCTTCTAAGTTTTACAGTTTACTAGTCAGCCTTCCATGTGGCACTGAATCGAAGGCCTTGCTGAAGTCCAAATACAGGACATCCACTGCATGGCCCCTATCGAGTGCCCTTATCACCCTATGAAAAAAGTCAACCAAGTTTGTCTTTCAGGATCTACTCGAGACAAACCCATGTTGACTATAATCCTGGAGACCATTCGCCTCCAGAAAGATCACCAGCCTCTCCTTAAGGATAGTCTCCATTAACTTCCCCACAATGAATGCAAGGCTGATCAGTCTGTAGTTTGTCTGTTGTCTGTACATCAGGCAGGGCAATAGGCTGACTGAGGTACAGGGAATGCAGGGGGAAGCAGAGGTACTTTGGATCACCCTTGTGATAGGCAAAGGCACTACCATTTGCACAGGTATGATATACAGACCTCAGCACAGGGTGAGGAGATGGACACGATTCTACTAGAATCCATCCACAAGATGGCAGCTAAAGGGGAGGTACTGCTGTTAGGTGATTTCAATCTGCCAGATGTGGAGTGGCACATCCCAGCTGCTGCCTCAGCCAGGAGCAGGGACATCATGTACTGTGTACAAGAGGTAGGCCTCAGGCAGCTAGTGCTGGAGCTCAGCAGGAAGGGTGAAATTTTGGACTTGGTACTCACCAAAGGGGGCTGAATTGAGGACTTCAGAGTAGGTAAACACCTGGGACCCAGTGATCAATGCACAGTGTGGTTTAGCATGAGTGCAGTGGCAGAGTCATACCACACAAAGGTGAGGGTCCTGGATTTCAGGAGGAAGACTTTGCTAAGATGGGGATATGTCTCAAGCATGCCCTGGCAGGGAGGGACAAGGGGGGGGGAGTGGAGGAGCAGTGGGCCATATGAAAGGAACCATAGTGGATCCATCAAACCTTTGCATTAGGCAAGTAAACAAGGGCAAGAGAAAGAGAAAGCCGCTATGGTTCTCAAATGTAGTGGCCCGGAAGGTAAGAGCGAAAAAGATGGCTTTCAGGAAATACAAGGACACACAGCTGGAGGAGGACAGGTAGTGTAGCTTGATAAACAGAGGGAGGCAGGGAAAGCAGTCAGGAGCACAAAGGCACAAATGGAGGAAAAAATAGCACAAGAGGTTAAGAAAGGAGACAAGATTTTTTATAAGTACATTAGTAAAAGGAGAAAAACTAGGGTTGAGATAGTAAGGCTTAAAGGGGAAGAAGGGCAGTGTGTGGAAGGGACCTGGAAAAAGCATCAATACTGAACAAATATATTTGTTCTGTATTCACAGAAGAAGGTGAGGGACCACAGTTAGGCAACATGAACAAATGAGGGAGGGAGATGGACAGCAGTCCATTTATGGAAGAGAAAGTCCTAAAAGAACTCACAAAATTAAAAGTGGACAAGGCAATGGGACCGGATGGGATACATCCTAGAATATTAAGGGAACTATGGGAGGTGCTAGCGCCACCACTGGCAGCACTGTTCAATGAGTCACTTGATGTGGGAGTGGCTCCGGTGGACTAGAGGAGGGTAGATGTCGTCCTTCTTAACAAAAGTGACAGTAGGGAGGATGCTGAAAACTATAGACCAGTCAGTCTCACCTCAATGGTGGCGAAGATTATGGAATTACTACTTAAACAAAGGATTGTGGAACATCCTTAAGCCAGCAGTGCACAGGATCCAAGACGGCATGGATTCACAGCAGGAAGGTCATGTCAAACATATCTAATTGATTTCTTTGTCTGGGTTACTAAGGTCGTGGATCAGGGGGCAGCAGTGGATGTGGCCTACCTGGATTTTAGTAAGGCCTTCAATACCATTCCACATAGAAGACTTGTGAACAAGCTGGGCAGCCTGGGAGTGGGTCACAAGGTGGTAAACTGGGTTAGAAACTGGATGAGTGATAGAAGACAGAGGGTCGTGGCAAATGGTGGTCAATCTGAGGAAAGGAGGGTGACCAGCAGGGTGCCACAGGGATCAGTCCTGGGCCTAGTCCTGTTTAATATCTTCATAAGTGATATTGCAGAGGGGCTGGAGGGGAAGGTGTGCCTCTTTTCGGATGATACTAAGATCTGCAACAGGGTGGACACTCTGGGAGGGGTGGAAAAATGAGGAGGGACCTAGGTAAACTGGAGGAATGGTCCAGAGTGTGGCAGCTGAGACTGAATGTGAAAAAGTGCAAAATCATGTATTTGGGGTGCAGGAACTAAGGGGAGGATTACATGATGGGGGGAGAAACTGATGGTCATCAAACAGGAAAGAAATTTGGGGTAATCATATCTGATGACCTAAAGGTGGCCAAATACTGTGCCACGACTGTGGGAAGAGCCAGAGGGATGCTGGGGTGCATAGGGAGAGGTATCACCAGTAGAAGGAAGGAGGTAGTGATGCCACTGTACAGCTCATTGGTGAGGCCTCATTTGGAATACGGTATCCTGTTCTGGAGGCCACATTTCCATATGGATGTAGGCAGGGTGGAGGCAATTCAAAGAAGTGCAACAAAGATGGTGCAGGGCCTGCACCAAAAGATATATGAGGAGAGACTGGGAGACTTCAATATGTATACCCTGGAGGAGGGAAGAGACAGGGGAGATATATATATATATATATAGATACATATATATATATAAAAGGCATAAATAGGCTACCGGAGGGTGGCATCTTTCAGAAAAGGAGATGTCCAGGAATGAGGGGGGTATGACATGAGGTTGGAAAGGGGTTGACTAAGGGGTAGTGTGAGGAAGGGTGGTGGATGCTTTGCATAGACTCCCAATGGAGGTGGTGTCGGCAAAAACAGTGGAGAGATTTTAAGCATGCTTGGGACAGGCATAGGGGAACTCTAGCAATAGAAACAAGGAGGTAAAGCTGGAGATCAAGTAGGGTCTGCAGCTTTTACAGTAGGCAAGGAAAATGGGCAGACTAGATGTGCCTAGCGGGCCTTATTTGCCATCAGTTTCTATGTTTCTAGTTTCCTGGTTCATCCTTTGGCCCAGTCTTATGGGTGGGCACCACTTGTGCCATCCTCCAGTCCTGGGGCACGCATCCAGTCCCCAGAGAGGTGTTGAACAAGTCTGTCAATGGTCCTGCCAGGACTTCCACCAACTCCCTCAGGACCCTTGCATGGACGCTGTCTGGCACCTTATCCACCCACAGGGACTTAAGGCCCTCCAGCACCCTGCTCACTGGGATTAATATCAGGGTATAGGGAGAAATCCTATGAAGCTAGATTGAAAACACTGGGATTGTGGTTGTTGGACATCAGACGTGCAAGGGGAGATCTATTGATATTGTATAAGATATTAAAACAGGAAGATGTAAGGAATGTATTAGGAATAGTATTTAAGGAAAGTAAATACAATTTAAGAGGGCATAATCAGCAGCTGGAAGGAGAGAGGAGCAGGACAGATGTGAGAAAGTATGGTTTTAAGTGCAGGGTGATACAGTTGTGGAATAAATTACCTAAAAATATTGTGGAGGCAGTAAACGTGCATACATTTAAAACAAGGTTGGATCAGTATTTTTCTTTAGTTGAAAATCTATGTTACCTCCACTGAAATGGTGGGGATAGCCTATATGGGCCATGCCTTTTTGGCTATCCTAAAATCTCCAGTATGAACTCCAGTATATCCCCATGCGTTAACCCCATTCCCCCATGGTCACTCTACCTTTCCGCTACTGCATAGGCTCATCCTTCCCCAGATAAACACTGAACAAAAGTACTTATTGAGTGATTCTGCCTGCTCACCCCTCCCTGTAATGCCCACCCTTCATCTTTCTTGACCCTGACAATCAGATCTTTACAGCTTCTTTTCTCCCTTAAGCACCTGAAGAAATCATTTTCCCCTTTTCAGATCCCCTATGCCAACCGTATCTCCCTTGAAGCCTTGGCTGCCCAGATAACTCTACTAACTCCTCTGGGTTTTCTCATATACTCCTCCCTGTCCTCCTCTCATTTAGATCTCTTATATATCTTCTGAAGGTGGCTCTTTTTTTTCTTCACCTTCACAGCTACCTTCCTGCTTAACCAGCTCAGCTTTTTGGACCTGGTCTTGTTACTTTGGAACTTTGTACATGAGTTAGTGGCCTCTACCAGACCCAGCTTGATGAGGGCCCATTTCTGGTCAGCATCCATGTGTGGGCGGATTTCAGTGAGATGCCCTTCCAGTATGCCTCCAATCCTGCCAAAGTCTGCTGTTTTAAAGTCCACTACCATTGTCGGTTCTGGTAGTTTCTTTACCCAGATTGAGGAAGAACCACACTGTGCAGTTGTCGCTTCCTGCCACAGGGTCCTCCACCCCTAAGTCCTGAACATGATCCCCCTCCATAAACACAAGGTCTAGTATGTTTCCCTTCCTGGCTGGCTCCATTACCCTCTGCATCAGGAATTCATTCTGGAAGGCCTCTAGGAGGACCTGTTGCCTGGCACTTGAGGTAGCTGGGATGCTCAATCTACCCCTGGCAGATAGAAATCCCCTACTACAACAGTATTGCCCTTATCACTGAGCCTTCTTATTTGCTCCCCCAACTCCCTGTAACTTTTCTCATTTTGAGAGGGTGACCTGTACACTACCCCCATTGTAACCTTCCTGCCTTTTGAGTTTTGGAACTGTACCCATAAGGCTTCAGCCCTGCCCTCCTTTCCCTCTTCCCTGCTGCATAATATTCCTTCCCTTACTTAAATAGCCACCCCTCCCCCCTTCCATTTTCTCTGTCCCTATGGTACAGCCTGTACCCAGGGATCACTAGGTCCCAGTCCTGGTATTGGGTGGCCTATGTCTCAGTGATGGCTGCTAAGTCCACCTCCCCCATCGGTGCCTGCAACTCTACTGCCTTGTTTCCCAGGATGCTTGCATTTAGGAAACTACCCTCCAGTGTGACCCCTGACCCTCCTTGCCCATCCCTTCTTCTCTGCCACCTCCCCTTTTTGAATTCCCCTCCTGACGAGTTGGGGGGGAGGCCTATCGGACTCCCTCGCCTGGTGGCGCTGTTTGTTGCCCATACATTTGTCCCCCGTTACATAGTTTAAATTAATTTTGGTTGCTATGTACCCCCCCAACTTATGCTTTAGGACCCTTGAGCCTTCTTTACTCAAATGCAGCCTATCTGGTGCATACATATCCTTGTTCTCCCACGTCCTACCCCACACCCCACCAGACCATACCCCATGGTCCCACACCATTCCCCTAGCCATTTGTTGAACTCTAAAATTCTGTTTTCTGACTGTACTTGCCCTAGGTACCAGGAAAATCTCAGAGAAAACAACTGAATGTTCTACTTTATTGCATAGCCTTCACACTTTTCTGAACCTCTCCTGCACCTCTTCAACCCTACTCCCCTCCATGTCGCTTGTACCCAGGTGCACCACAATGTGAGATTTTGCCCCATCCATCCTCATACACTTAAGAACAAACTGCTTCACCTTTCCTGCCATCATGCCTGGCATACATTCCACCCATATGCGACTTTTCTTGGTGCCCTTGCCTCCCCATCTTACACCCTACAGTATCAATTCCCCCATAATGATGTCCCTCCCCTCCTTTTTCCTGCTGTCCTCCTAGGTGCTTCCCATTCCCCTATTCACAGTCCTGATCCCCCCTCTTCTCTTTCTCTTTCAATACCCACATCCCGCATTGCCTCACTTGTCCCCTGCTTTAACCCTTCCTTAAGCCCCTCCCCCACCCCTACTCATTCTGCCCGGGCTAACTCCTTACCCCCATACCATTCCCCACTTGCTTCCTCCTCCTCTATTTGAATCTGCTTCACCTCCTCCTGCTGTAACACCCTGCATGTCAATACTTCCCTCCAGTGCACCGTCCTCGCTTCCTGCCACCCTTCTAGCCCCAATGCCACTGCTACTCTAACGGGGGCTAAGCACAAAACTAGCCAGGAAAGTCATAAATCATATGATTTCTTATTTATTTTCCTACGTCATACGGTTCCTGAGATATAAGCAATTTAGTATTCTAACTCCTCATTTTCTGCTCTGAGACCCATTATTATGCATACATTCTTTGTACTCACTGTCTTTCTCTATGCAGCTTTTGGGGAAAACCAGCCTGTGTGCTTACATTACTGTTACTATTGCTCCTTTCGCTTGTGGTTCGTACCTGTTTCACTTACTGTTCACATCTACACTACCATGTGGTTACCCTTTTGCTTCCATTTGTTTCTCGTGTTCTTATTTGCCATTTGTGTCTACAGTATTGTTTCTCTTTCTGTTTCGCTTTGCATCACCATGCCCATTGCCATTTCTGTTTATGGGCACCATGTTACTATGTGACAAGACATCACGTGGTGGACCATTCCCGTCTACGCCACCGTGTGCATTACCCTTTCTGTTCTCATTTGCGCTTAAGTTACCATGTGCACCACTGTTAGCACTTCTGTTTGCGTTGCTGTTCCTGTTACTATGCCACAGGGCCCCGCCCGCCACTGCATTACATCTACTATTTCTTGTTATCATTCTCAAAAAGAAGGAAATTAGAGGCAAAACTCTATTTAATGCATCAGTTAGGGTTGTTCCACAGTGACAAAGTCTAACTCTCACCCCATTCTCCTATACCTCTGCTTCCTTACACATGTGATGGGGTAAGAGTTAGGGCCGACGACCCCAATGCACACCCCAATGCCGTTGGGGGTGGGCTGGGGGTCCAAGGGGTTTTAACCCATACCAAATTTCCTCACTTTGTCACTGTGGAACAACCCTAACGGATGCATTAAACAGAGTTTTTGCCATATATATATATATATATATATATATATATATATATATATATATATATATACTTAAAAAAATTGCCCAAATTGAAAAAAATGCTTAGCCTCATTTGTAATTTTGCAGTTTTTGCTAATTTCAAAGTGACATTTCCACCAAGAGGGAACCAAACCACTTTTTAAGTAAAATGCTATCCAAAACATCCAACCTCTAAACTTTGGTTTTAGATTATTTTAAATGGGGTTCCTATCCTGATAGAATGGAACCAAACTGTGAATATTTTTATTCAGAACCACATTTTAGATGTTCTTTTTGCAAATAACCAAGCTTTATTGAACCATTTCCAACATAAATTACATACCATACAACTAAATAATACATAGAAATCATATAATGACATATGAAAGAAAACATAACAAGGAGGAAAAGAACCCCAAATCCCCTAAGGAATAAAAAGAAATGGAAAAGCCCTTCAACCCACCCCCCACCCACCCCTGGCAGCTATCCCAGCTTGGAGCAGGTCTAGTGGCCCATGCAACACTCCATGTGTCCTGCTGTAGTGGACAGTGGTCATGTCCCCCATTCTAGCCCCTGCCAATGGGCACTTGCCACACTCCTGCACCCAGCCAAGTGTCTTCTGAGTGGGAGGGCACCATTTGTGATTACCTAAGACCCCCCCACCCGCAAGTCATGGTACTGCCTCACCACACTGCCCGCCACAGATCGAGCCATGGTCATTCACCACCTACCTCTCCCCAACCTGCACTGGTCCACCCTCCCTGGACCCTGCTGGCAGCCAGTGGGTCCCCTCTACTGCTGCCAATGCTGCCCAACATGGACACAGTCTGCGGCATTCCTCATCTGTGCACCAGGTGTTCAGGGCACAGGGTAACTTGTGGAAAACTCGAGGTGTTTGTCGCTGGGACCCTGTTTCTAATGGAATCGGGTGTAGGGTCCCTGATGCACCAGAGTTTGCCACAGTCGGGCCATAAGCGCAAGATGCCCCAGTCTAATGGGGCTTTGAAAATCAAGCCCATATTACTTTATTGTCCAATATTCAATATACTGGTATTAGAGCAAAATGGTTACATCCCTATGTTAACAATGTTATCCCAGTTACTGATGACATGGTGAAAGGGTTAATGTCACCTTCTATAGACATGCTGCTCAATTGTCAAACTGGCCCTTAGATTGATGAAAGCTTGTGCTGAATACTGGTGTGCCACGGACCCATCACCTGATTCTCAAACAGGTGGTGTGCTGGTGCCTAACTGCCCCAGCTTGACCCGATTGTTCCCATTTGACAAACACAAGATACATGGGAGGGGAATGCCACAAGCTATGGGATAGCCCTGCACCCTGAACCATGGCAAACAGTGTCAAAGACTGACTGACTGCATTTCCTGGTGGCCAGCAGTGACCGTTGGGGACCAGAAGGATCAGGGTGGGGAGGTAGCATAGACCCCTGACCTTGCCATATGGGGATGCCATTATTGCCAGGGCTGTTAGGGATGAGCCCAATGATTTCTGGCATGGGGGAGCAGAGGACCAAAGACAGTTGTGACAGTTCTGATGTGCCCAGGCACAGGCATGTCATTGGTGGTGGTGAGTCACAGACATGGGTCTCCAGCAATGCAGCATTGTGCCCTACTGCCAGGTGCACCATATATGCTGGCTGTGACAGATGTAGGCATGGCCCTGTGTGTTTGCAGATGTGCGGGTGCTGTCTGCTAGGACACATCCTGTGTGGCTTTGAAATGGATGGTCAGATGGACAGTGGCTCTGCAGCCATCTCATCATATCTTACCCAGTCCACATACTTATGCAAAGGGGTACATCTAGAGCTACACCGTGGTCTGTGGGTCATGTGGGTGTTGTCCACTGGCTCACAATATAGTTACACAGACATTGGTGCACCTGTGCAGCTGGCAGCATATGTCACTCTGGGCAGCTGCCAGTGTCCCCTGTTCCAACACTGCACAACTGACCACCTATTCCCCACTGTCTGGAGGTGTGGTGGGGGCACAAAAGGCTGTTAGACCAGCTATGACTGGTGTAACCCCAGGTGAGCATGTGGCTAGGAGAGGGGCT
Organism: Neoceratodus forsteri; assembly: GCA_016271365.2. Lineage (NCBI taxonomy): Eukaryota > Metazoa > Chordata > Ceratodontiformes > Ceratodontidae > Neoceratodus > Neoceratodus forsteri. Next base: position 1,337,572,051 of record CM057456.1, read on the forward strand.
GCAGAAACCCCACATAGAGGACACTGCACCTCTGTATCAGCTTCACGCTCCTCCACCATGGCACATCTGTGTGCCCATTACAAATACAGAGCAAGCCTGTGTGGTACAGGCAGGCCACCTACTGGTGCAAGCTGCAATGGAAAATTGGGAATGATGCAAGGTGTGGTGCAGTGAGCCCCTTGTGTCACATCTGTTTGGTACACATTCCCGATGCTTTGAAAATCGGGCCCATGGTTGCCAAAGATGTATCAAATTTTTATAATTAGTGCTTAAAAGTTTGAAATATAAGGACAAAGAAACAACATTATAACTCATCCCTGATTGGATCAACAAAATATTGGAAATACTGGCATTGCTCCTAGCTCTCAACAATTCATTATGTGCTTGGTATGAATTTACAATAATTACATCTCCCTTTATGTTTACTAAGCACCTGTTTACCTGAATATTCATAACTTAGTACCTATGTATGTATTGTGGTGATTGTAAATGGAATGTTTAAATCTTATCTTTCTCAAGGGGACATAAAGGCATCACATTTTTACAGAGTTACCATGACTACCCTCAAAGAGGAAAGGAAGATCAAGGTGGAGAGTGGGTGGAATTAGGGAGGAAATTCACTATTCTGAAGTTTTGATAGGTGGAGTAGGGGTGAGCCCCTAAAATCCCTCTCACAGCTAAGACTGACACCAATATTCTCACATGCTTTGAAAGTGAACTTAAAGAAATAAGGTACACATTCCATGGAATATTTGTGAATTTTGTTGGTGAGTTATTCATCAGGGTCTGAACAATCATGCAACCCTTATTATCAGCACAGTCTTGTCAGACAAAGTAGTGACATAGCAAAGCTCAAGCAAAGGGTGCAACTGCATTAATCATTTAAATGCCAATGAAATCTATACCACAGATTTGCCAAGTTTCCAAGGATTGCTTACCCTTATTTTTCATTTCTGAACTTGTTATACTTTGTGCTTCAACCTTAAGAGATGCTTTTATGTTGCGTGTTTTTAAATATACATATATATATATATATATATATATATATATAAATGGGTACAACATCTAGTTGCAAATCCAGTCTTCTGACTGTATAAAACACATCACATGACCATGCATATATCAGAGCGTGACCACACACCTGCACTTTTACCCCACTCCAAAACAATTTTGACATTTTATAAGATAGATAAACCACTCTGAGGTGTGCGATCACGCTCTGATATACACACACCTTGGGTGGTTGAGGCACTCGGCCTGCAGTCTTGTGTGTAACAACACACACCAAGGTGTGCATATATCAAAGCGCAACAGCACACCTCAGAGTGGTTTATCTATTACACATATCATATGCATTATATATTGTGATTCCTTGAATACATATTCTGCTGTTAACAATACAGTAATCCTGAATTTTGGCATTCTCATATAAAACATCATTTTCAGTGTTCAAAAAGACAGGCAAACTGATCTAATGTTTAGAGTGCAGGCTTGGGAACTTGGAGATCCAAGTTAATTTATTCACATAGCCCCTTATTCACTGTATAACATTTAGTAAGTCACTTAACCTTACAGTGCTTTAGTCCACTTAGCTGCATAACACTAGGGTAAAAGCTGGACCCCATTAATAATGAGTCATTGTATCCTAGCTGAGCTTTCTAGAATAAATAAATTGTAAACAAACAAACAAAAAATACCCTTACAGAAATGGTTCATGGAATTTCAGATGCAGGAGCATTTCTTAACTTCAACATAAGCATATGAGATGATCATAGAAACAATAGCCAGAGGCAATAGAAATCTGCGCCTGCAGATTATTTCACAGATGTCAGCCATGCCTGAGTGTCCTTACTGAACAAACATAATAAACAAACAAGAGTACAGACTGCCATGAATGTAGATGATTAGGAAAGGATGCTGGGTGACTTATTTATATAAATCACTCTGAGTCAGACATTGCCTGACTCCGACCACACACACACACACACACACACACACACATACAAACAGCACAGGTCAGTAAATTTGTAACAGATTTCTGTTGCTAAAGGCAGTAGCTACAGACTGAAAAGATAACGCACAGTATTTAGCGGCTGCAGTGACTCTCCAGTTTGACTTGTCCTCAAGCCATTCTTTTTTATGTTCCCTGATAGTTTCAGTAGAGCTACAGTGAATTGATAATGGAGACATAAACTCTGCATAACTCCACAGCTTTACTAAAGTTATGCTACTGTTTACATTTCTGGTTTGCGACTGAGCATGGGTGTGTAGTCTGTGTTTCACATAACTCACAATTCACCCAGGAGATCTGTTGTACAATCCTGCTTAATGAAACTTTCAAGTTGCTGCATCTGACAATAGCAGTTTTTTTTTTTCCAAGAAAGTACTGAGTGACATTATTATTAGAAGCAGCACAATTTTGGAACATATAGGAAGTAGTTCACTGTCACATTTTAAAAGGCTACAAAAGCTGTGAAATGTCAAGTTTGTATGAAGGACCATTTTGTGTGGCATATTGAAGCTCTCTCATACATAAACTGGCCAGGTCTAATAGATAAGAGCATATTATAGTATTCCACCTTTATTTGCTGATGTACCTCAATACTATCTGGCAGCATTTTTCTGAATCTTCTTAACATTTGAGCTGCAATTGACAGAATCACATAGTGAGACTTTGTGCACATCACCTCATTAATATACCTACTCTTTACAAACTCAGGATAAGGGTGACTGAAGTCTGCTACTAACTGAAAGATATCCTGCTGTAATATGTTTTCCACTATGAAGTGAACTTTGAAAATGAACATTTCCCTTCTAAACTGACCTGAGATACAGACTCGGGTTTCCAGTGGTGGTGGTAGGCCAGTGAATTAATCCATGGCTCCTTCTCAATGCATTCCAATGAAATAAAGTTCAGGGGGCCCCATACTGATGCCAAGTGCTCACACTGATCACTCTGCACCAGTATTCTGGTTTTTGTCCCAGTTATTCACAATGAGGTCACAATCCTTTCCCTGCATATTCACAAAGTGCATTTTGACTGCTTGCAGTAATGAGTGGGACCCGGGATTATGATGCCAGACCAACATGCTAATGAGCCTCTGCACTATGTTCAGTTATTTGCAAGGCCCCGTTCCCCTGATCCCAAACCACATCACTCCCCCTCTCCTATTGAACTACAAGAAGCATGTCTACAGTTGGTGCAGGCTTGTGATCCAGAACAAATATTCTCACATGAGAATTCAGTTACCAGAATTAAGGCCAGGCAGGAGGGAGCCACTGAACTCAAGGGAACATATTTGACTGTGTGATGAGACTTTGAGTGGGTAGGCACTGGACCTCCATGGAATACAAATCAGCAGCAGGATCGGTTGACCAAGGAACAGGCACTAAGATGAGTGGCAGGGATGTGTGGGTTGTATACTGGCAGCAACATTGGGGTTGGACTATTACATAGCAGCATTGGTGATACAACATATCTATATCTCTGTGGCTATGTGGCAATTTTCATTTCTTAATGAATGACACTATCGCAGGTGGAACTCCACCCCAGGTGACAGTGCACTGGCTTTGGGCATGGCAAAAAGGGTGGTAACATTATAGGGTACCTGTTCAAAACACTCTGTGCCACCCAACTTTTTGCAGCTGTGTATCAGGCCTCAAGTCTGTCAAACTTTAATTAAGCAATAAGGCATGACCAAGGGTTAAGTTAATGGTCTTTTAATCACCTTCTAGGGGTGTACTGTGTCACGAGGTGTAGCCGAGTGCCACATGCCCCAGAGGGTGATTAACTGATCATTAAAATAATCCATGGGAATGTCTTATTGCTATTATAATGAAAAAATTTTAAAACAGTGTTAAATCTTGTTCAGCATATGGTTAAGCTCTACATGTATGTTTATAAAAGATTAACATAAGGCTGTTAGAATGTTTGCAGCCAATCAGAAAGCTCCATTTCTCAGACCCTTTTTATAATGACTTTTATATGTATTATAAAGAAAATTTGTAACACGTACAGACACAGACACACACACACACATATACACACACACACAATTATAAAGCTAACAGGACCCACAAATAAATCCAATGGGGAAGAGTTTCTCAGTGCAGTGCTGCACTTTCAAAACATGGGCTAAAGTAACAGTTCCCTTAGCTCAGCTAGTAGGATATTCTCATATACAGAACTCAGCATTGATAATTATATTATGCAGTGCCTTTTGTATCAATTATATATTCACAATTACAACTATGCTTGACATTCATGTGCACACACAAATGTACATAGAGTACTCACAGTTATACATTGAATGAATGCATGCCAGATGTTTTTGCAAGTACTGTAGCAAGAACAGTAGTAATGACACATTTTTATATATATATATATATGATATATATGGAAATATTGCCAATATTTTTTGTTCGAGTGCTGAGTGACCGTATGACATCATGAGTGGCAAAGCCATGAGTGATGTCAGGGTCATCAGCACAAGAACAAATAATTATCAGCAATATTTCCAGTAGGGGATAGCATATTCCATTTACTGTCCTGTTTTTAATTTTTGCAGCTGTTTATTTTTTTTCCTTTCATTGCAGGATGACCTAGCTTGATTTTCCGATGGCCAACTGGTGCCAACTGTTTTCTGACACACACAATGCTTGTGTGTGTCCATGCATCATCACACAGTTAGAATTGTTGCAGTTTTGATAGCGACCGAGTCCTGAAGAGGGAGCGGTGGTTGTCTACATAGAGGCTGGGGAAGGAGCGCTTGTTGATGGCATGCATGATGGAGGACTGGTGGTCCAAGACAGAAGGTGTGTTTCTTTGGTATGGGGAGGGAGGTAAGGGGGCAGAATGTGGTTGGTTGTTGCTGTGGGAGGCAAGGGAACCGTATTACTGTTAAAGATGGTTTTGTGCTGAGTTTAAATGTTATTTAGTGGAATATTATGAGTGATTGAAATTGGGAGAGAAAGTGAAAGTGCTTGTTTGGGTACAGTGAGGAAATAAAAGTGACAACAAGAGTCAAAGTGCAGGAAAGCAGATGTATTCTTAATTGTGCTGCTCGTGCTGCTGGCTCCAGCCAATGGGGACCTACTGTAGGTATATTTGAACCTAGAGTGAGAATAGTTTGATATTTTCACTATAGGTCCACAGAAAGCAAAAATATCTCAGATAGGTGTCCTTAAATATAGTCACAGGTATGGTATGCATATATTGCAAAAACTGCGTTAATGCACCATTGAGGGTTAAGACTAACATGATAAAAGTAGGGAAATGTGGTTTTAAAGTTTCTAACCCTAAAACCCCACACCCACTTCTGAAGTGAATCAGGGGTGGAGTTTTCCCTGGCATTGTCAACCCTAAAGCTCACCCCATTCTATACACTCTTGAAACATACATACATACACCTGCATCCATCACATATGCGTTTTCTTGCTTCCCTAATTGGGTGAGTTTTAGGGTTGACAATGCCAAGAAAGATTCCACCCCTGATTTGCTTCAGGTGTGGGGGTGGAAGTTTAGGTTTGGAAACCCTAAAACCACATTTCCCTACTTTTGTCACTTAAGTCTTAACCCTAAATGGTAAATTAACATAGCTTTTTTTTTCAAAGAATTTCTTACTTTTTGAGATAGTATAAATGTATCCTCATTTGCCTGTGGGAGCACAGGGCCCTATGGGCCCTGCACTTACATTTATAGCAAAACAGCATCCAGATTGTCAGCATAGCCTTCTTATTTCCCCACCTCATGAACCAGTAATGTAGATTTTCAAATCCCCGCTGAAACATTCCACACCACCGCAACGTCATTCTGCGCCACAGGTGCAAAAACACATTTTGGCAAAGATTTTAAAAATGACAGCAGTCACATTCATGAGGTAATGTCAAAAAATGGGTACCTTGAAAATTGTACATAAAAATATTTAAAATTAACAAAGTTATGAGCTAGTGTAGCAAAATTTCAGAGGATGTGTATAACTCTTGCATTTTTACATATTTTGACCCCACATTACCAAAATGGCCTTCTTATGACCCCACCTCAAGAACAATGGCAGTACAAATTCTCAAATTCCACTCAAAAGGTGATTTTGCCAAGTGACTGAGAAATCACCTTTTGGGCCGGATTTGTGTAACTCCACTACAATTGTTCATGAGGTGGAGTCTGAAGAAAGGCTATGTCGAAAATTTGGTGTAAAAATATGCAAAAATGATTGTTTTGCACCTTAGTTGAAGACCCCATTGAAATACATTGAACCACTCTTACCTTAGTTTCTCATATTGCAGTCAGCGGTTCCAGCAGCAAGACATGTCTTCGATGGCTTCAAATCGGGAACCTCATCAACCTTCGGACGTACTACTTTCCATTAAAAATCCATCTGGACTCTAACTGCTGAAGTCTTTTAATTCAGTCCCCTCTTTTAAAAAGGGTGAGATGATCAATCCCCATATAATGTAAGCATTGTGGGTCCAGTCGTGCTTTTCGTAGAAGTTTAGGCCACGTTTTCTCAAGCTTTTTGCTCAGGATGGAACCAATATGCTGCTGAATGTTTTTTTTTTTTATTTTATTTTTGAACTGTATACCCTATATAATGAAGAGAATATGATAACCACAGAGCATACATCATAGAGCAAGTACTGCATTGCAACTAATGAAGTGTTTAACTTCAGTAGGCTTTAGTTCATTATTTGGATTTATGAACACTTTCCTAGGAATGGCATATGTGTATACAGGGTACAGGGAACACCAATGATGGTGGATTGACTTCCTCAAGCAGAGGAATACTGAACTTCAGGAGAGCTTGGAATTCTGAAGCTCTGTATATTTATATGAGATTAATTCATTTATAACTGGCAAGCAATCTGTGCCTACTCATGATTCTGTGTTTTTATATTTCTCTAAGTGAAGTCTGTATGGTGCTGCCTTGAATCTTGCTGGTTCTCTTCTGCAGTGTAGAGCAGAGTTTTCCCAATGCATGGAAGTAAAGGAGCCGGGGAAGTGGACCAAAGGAGTAAAGTTGTGAGCCCCAGAACTGACAGGACAATGTTGGCTGCCAAGAGACTTAAAGAGACTTGTATGTGGTATCAGTAATGAGGGAGAGAAAAGCAGAGACCTGGACATGCTAATGAAGCCAGAAGATCCAAGTGAGATAGCTGCTCAGTGAATCCATGAAGCCCAGAACCCAAAGAGAGAGAGAGAGAGAGAGAGAGAGAGAGAGAGAGGGGTCTTGCGCACCATTAACAATTAGAAATAGTGATGGGCTTGATGCAGGTTTGATTTAGGGAATGGTTCAGTGTGAAACAAAAGAAAGTGGGCAACAGAGATACTGAACCTCTATAATGATTATCCAGAACTATTATCCAAAATAAAAAAAATGTATTTGGTTTCCTTGTAAAAAACTAGTTTAAAGATTTATCAGCCTTCAGTTAACAAAATATATGATATGCCATCAATTTAGTGAGAGCTCGTATCTATGTTATTTATATTGTGTAATTATGTTGACTCTCCAAGAATTGCTAACAGCTATGTGTCTGTTAAGTTCCCATTTTAGATCCATTACTAATACTTTTAGACATGCATTTTTCTCTTCTTTTTATTCCAGGGTTAATGGATTTTAATTCTATCGGGAACACCCTTGTGGGATTTGAAATTGGGTCTCCTGATATTTTAACTTCTAGACCACTGTATTTCCAAAATACCAGCCTGCCACCTAAAGCGTCATCCAAACAAGGACTTCTTCCAAACATGGATGAGGGAACACTATACAGAGCATTCCCACTGCAGTAACAACACTGTTGGTCCTGCTCACAGTCCTTCTGCAGTCATCCTTTGATCACACCATCCATATGATACCCAAGCCTTGCCTCTTCACTTCCTTGGCTGATAACACTCTTCCGGCATCCCAGCTGCAGTGCTGCTGCCCCAGTCTTGCCAAGTCCTAGGTACAATGGTCCCACCTTAGCTTGCTTTGATTGCTTGCTTTGATTACTGTTTTGATATGCCCAGAGGGTGAAACAATTATGGGGATGGCAAGCTTTTTCTGTATAAAGCAATCCTTTTTCTTACAAGTGAAAAAGGCCATCAGCTGCTTGTCCTCTGACCAGGGCTGCTACAGCTCCCAGTGGTCAGCAGGTTCCTCTCCAGCCGTCGACCAAGACCAGGACCCCGGACAAAATCAAGCTCAAGCTGCTTGCCCTCTGACTAGGGCTACTACAGCTCCCAGCAGTCAGCAGGCTCCTCTCCAGCCACCGACCGAGACCAGGACCCTAGACAAAATCAAGCTCAAGCTGCTTGCCCTCTGACCAGAGCTGCTACAGTTCTCAGCAGTCGGCAGGCTCCTCTCCAAACACCGACCGAGACCAGGACCCCGGACAAAATCAAGCTCAAAGTGTGGTGAAAGCACACCCTATTGGATTGCAGGTGCCACCTGGCAGTCACAGCTGATTGGCTCCCCTATCTCTCTCTCTGTTGACGGGCTCCGACTGTGAAATTACATTGATTTTTACTGTTTAAACTGAAACCTGCCTGTGTAAAGTAAGGAAAAAATATAAATCTGTGTTCGAAATTAGAGAGTTAAGTGTTTGCAGCTCCTTTCAGAATCTGTGAACCCCCCCAACCCCACTGAGCCAGCTCTCTTTGGTGCCCAATTTATCCAGGGCTATTGTTATGCTAAATCTCCCCAAACCCCATGCCTCTTACTGTCTTCTAAATTTTGACCCCCACCCCCTTCACTGATTAAATACTCTCTCTGCCTGCCCTCTTCCTCTACACCACCCCCCCACCAGACTCCTGCAGTCTTCCACTGGCTCCCCTCTACTCTAGAATTCCCATTCTCTCTGTTTCACCTCCTAGGCCTATGGGCCATTTGACCTCCTATGGGCCAACCAACACATTCATCTCAGCCAATCTCAGGCACCTTTCTCCTCATAATTACCTCCTTGTCTGAGAAGCTGCTACAAAATCCCAGCACCATGTCCACAATGGTTAGTGTTTTACCTCTACTCAGTTGTCTGTTCTCCTGCCTCCCACCCCCTCCTCTCCACCATGCCGCCTACTTTTCACATGCCCCCTCCCCCTACTTGGCTCATATTGTAACTCCTCTTTGCCCCTCCAATCCTGCTCTCTCTCTCTCTCTCTCCTACCCACTCCTACCTGGGCACCCTCCACTATCCATCCCAGCCTTTCCTAATCAGGCCCTCTCCCTCCTGGACTCTCCTGCACCTACTTGCTTCTTGCCCCACCCCTGTTACCCATACAAATGTCCATCCTGCCCCCACTCATGGTGGGTCTCTTCCGTTCCAAGCTACCTCCATATACTAGCCCAACACCTATCCTTCACTCTCCTCCTTCTCGTAGCAGGAGACATACACCCAAATCAGGGACCCTCAACCACCACATCCTCACCAACCTCAGCCAGCACCCCCACCCTGCATCCCATCCCCTCTCAACTGCCAGGTTACCCCCCCTCCACAAAGGCCTCCATCTCCTTCACCTAAATATTCATAGCCTACCACTTAAAATTGACCAGCTGCAGGTTCTCACTGCCCTACATGTCCCTGATATCCTCATCCTCTCAGAAGTCACAATCCCTGATTATACAATGGCCCGCCAGGACAGGGCCATGAGAGGTGGTGGCATAGCCATCTTCATAAGTTCGGACATACGCTACGAAATAATCTTACCTAAAACTGAACCCAAAGACTACGAACTCTTGCTGCTTCAGCTCACACTACCTTTCTCATTGCCCATATTCATTGCTGGAATCTACTGCTGACCTGGCACCCCTGCCACAACTGTTACTAACCTTCTTACACAAATCAGTTCATGAGCACCCATCAGGGAATTATATGCTATGGGTGACCTTAACCTAAACTGGTTAGACCCGGTCCTCAACAAAACCCGGACGGATGTCGCTGCCTCAATTTAACCTAACTCATCACTGAGCCCACTCGCCTAAACCTTAAATCAGGTAACCACTCCCTTATCGACTTGGCTCTGACCTCCCATCCTCACAGACTCATCCAAACAGGCCTACTCCTTGACTTTATGAGTGATCACCATGTCATCTACCTTGTTCGCAAAATCCACCATCTCAAATCCCCCTCTAAGTTCTTAGTCAAACAGTCATTTAAATCCCTAAACCTCACTCCCCTCCTAAATGACCTTGTCCTAGCTAACTGGCTCCCCTCCCCACAACCTGATAGATGACACCCTACTTCACTTCAAAAACATGTTCCTTAAGATATGGGATTCCCTTGCCCCTCTACAACATACTAGGGTATGCATTACCCACCTGCCTTGGATCTCCCAAGAGCTCACCGCTTGTATGAATGCCCGTGACGCAGCATGGCGAGCATTCAAAGCCTCAGATCTACCTCAGGATCTCTCCCACTACTGGTATCTGTGCAACATGTGCACTACAGCAACTCAGCTAGCTAAAGCAGAGTACTTTAGATCCTCCCTCAAATCTAACCTTAATAGCCCCTCCAAATTCTGGACAGTCATACACTCCCTCTTCTCACCCCCAGCGGCCAAGCCTTTGCCTCTCCTTAGTGTAAACAACTCCACACTCTCGGATCCTATCTCAGTCACTGCTGAGTTTAACTTATATTTCTCTGCCTGCACTTCCTTGCTCCTTTCCTCCTTAGCCCCTATGTCACCATCCCCACCACCTACAGGGAAAAACTACCTCAAAATACAGGTATTTTCTCCTTCAGGGAAATCTCTCCAGATGAAGCTCTAGAAGCCCTGCTAACATTAAGCCCCTCAAATGGGAATTCCCCTGATGGACTAGACCCCAAACTTCTGTTCCTCTCTGCCTCTGCCATAGCAACCCCTATTGCCTACCTCCTAAATCTATACTTTGCCACTGCATCTGTCCCTCTGTTCTGGAAACACACCATTGTCATCCCTCTCCACAAATGGGGCACATCCTCCTCCACCTCAAATTATCAGCCTATCTCCCTCCTCCTTGCTCTGGCGAAGCTGCAAGAACACTTAGTGCTTAGCCAGCTAACCTATCTCGCTGACTCAAATTTCTTCACACACACCAGTCTGAACTCAGGAAAGATCACTCCACTGTCTCCTCATTACTAAGGCTCACTGACACCATCCAATCTGGAATGGATAGAGGTCTCATCACCTCTGCCATTTTCATCGATCTGGCCAAGGCCTACGATACAGTCTCCCACATGCTGTTACTATCTAGCCTGTCTGACTCTGGCCTCTCCATATCTGCTACTGCCTGGTTCAGTGCCTATTTTACAGACTGCAATCAGTCTGTCAGGATTGCAGATGCCATATCCCCTCTCCTCCCCATGTCCAGCAGTGTCCCCAAGGATCGGTGCTTGGACCTATCCTATTCTCTATTTTTCTAAACAACCTGCCCAAAACTTGTTCTGCCTCCTTGATCCACATGTATGCTGACGATACTGTCCTATTTTCTTCTAGCTCCTCCCCAGCCTCAGTTGCCTTTACCCTCCAGGTGGATTTTAACAAAGTCAAGCTCTGGTTCAACTCTCATCAGCTCTCTCTAAATGCTAAAAAAACTGTAGCTATGAGTTTTGGTACATCCCAATGACTAGCCAGGCTCCCCTCCTTCCCACTTTTCCACACCCTTGATGGGTCAGAGCTGGAGGATGTCACCTCCTTCCAGTATGTTGGAGTTTGGCTTGAGCGCCACCTCTCCTTCGCAGTCCATGCTGACTCTATACTAACACAACTCCGCCCCAAGCTTGGAGCTTTTTATCAGAACCGTTCTAGCCTCCCCTATCCGGTCCATCATGAGCTTATCCAGAACATGATACTTCCCTCCTTCGATTACTGTGATATTGTTTACAGTGCCACCCACAAGTCAGTTTTATCCAAACTGGATACCCTTTTAATGCTTTCTGCCAGTTCGCTCTTGACGCTTCCTTCCTTGCACTCCACTGCCATGCGAGCTATACCGCTTTCTTGCTCTCCCCTCCCTTGAGAACTGCTGCCTAATACACTGTGCCAAGTTTATCTCAAAGAACTGGTTTGGTACCCTCCCAGTGTATCTGACCTGTGTACTATCTCCCCCTCTGCACCCACCCATGCTCTGAGGTCCCTAGATTCCCGGCTCCTGTTAGTCTCCAGACGTCGGACCCAAGCTGGCCAGGCCACCCTTCTCTCACCACTTCCCTCAACTCTGGAACTCTTTCCCCTCTGAAATTCACCACTCTTCCTCTATCTGCTCACTATCCTATGCCCTTGCCAACCACTGCTCAGTAAACTGCTCCTGCAGCTAACTCTCCAATCTTTCTACCTCAGACAGTGCTATATTTCTTCTCCAAGTAGGCCCAATGATGCTACTTTGCTAACCACACCCAACTACTGCACTTGATCCCAACTTTTGAGCTAGCTAGCTTGCACTTATCCCTATGTCATTATATACCACAACCCAATACCTTAGAAGGATTTCCTCATTGTTACTGTTACTCTTGACTATTAGGGTATATATATTTTTCCACACTCACCTATTCCTGTAAAACATATGCAGCTGTATTATCTAATTATATGTTTTCAAGGTATAAAGCATGACTTCCCCATGAAATTGCTACTATACTATAAGTAAGGGTAAATTGTCATCTATGACCAACTATTTCTGTCAAATGTTTTCAACTGTATTGTAATTGTATGTATTTATGCCAGGACCTGGACTACCCTTGTCCTCTTCCCCACTGTACCCCTCCTCTCAGGCTGCACCGGGAGACGAGCAGTTCTTGCTCAGTGTGCTTTTCCTGGTGAAACAATTTCAATAAATAAATAAATATGAAAAAAACAGAAGTGAGTCATGAAAAAGGCTGTAGAAATTAAAACAAAACATGCATTTGGGGTAATTTTTTCACTAGTCAAGTGCAGAATCCACCTAACAGGGTCCCAATGAACAAGATATATGTCTTATTTTTTGTTCAGGATGTCACTTTTGGGGGTTTTAATTTTTTTTTTTTAACGGAAAAGAAGATGGTGGCAAATGAAAAAGGATTTTCTCCTTACAAAAAAGGATTGCCCTAATACAAAAATAATTTGCTTTTTATTTCATACAGCTATTTTGAAGTGCTTAGTGAGCATACTTAGAACCTTAAATTTTAAAATTCTATAACTTTGGAACAGATTATTTTTTTTACATAGACTACCACATGGCACATCTGTGAGCCAGATACTTTCTACATTGAAAATATTTCAGACAGAAATGCCAAACCATTTGGGCACTACATCTGTCACCAGAAAAACAGCAAACACCTCCTGAAAAATTCACTTTTTGCACTATCCAGATCTCTGAATCCACACATCCAACTGGAATAAAACTTGACACATCCACAGATCTATGCCACAAGACTATGCATGCAAAATTTCATGCAAATCTGTTGAACAGGTGTAAATTTATGAAGTGCAAAATTTGGGGTTTAACATTAAAGTGCCTACTTAAACCAAATATAATGGTGCTATCAGTATAATATATGTATATGTGTGTATATACACATAAATATATATATATATATATATATATATATATTCTTTGCAAAAAACTCCATTAATGCATCAGTTAGGGTGAATACCACAGCAACAAAAGTAGGGAAATGAAGTGTTAGAGATTTCAACCTTATGCTCTACACCCTGGGGTTCACCCCTACCACACTACCTCATTCCCCCACCCTCCACACACCAACAGGCATTGGGGTGTGCCATTGGGTCATCAGGCCCAACTCTCACTCCATTCCACATGTAAACAACCTTAAGACAATGGGGAGAGAGTAAGGCCCGATAACCCAATAGCACACCGCAACACCTGTTGATATGTGGAGGTTGTGGGATGGGGGTTGGGTGGTAGGGATGGGACCTCAGGGTGTAGATCATTAGGGTTGGAAACCCTAATCCTCATTTCCCTGCTTTTGTTCCTGTGGTATTCACCCTAACTCATGCAGAGTTGTTTTGCAAAAAATGTCCCTTCTTTTTCAGATAGTATAATTGTATCCTCATTTTACTGTGGGAGTGCAGGGTCCTTCAGACTCTGCACTTCCATCCCTCCTTCCAGATAGTACAACAGTGTTCATATGTCTCAGTGGGAGCACAGGGTCTGAACTGCCATCTAGATAGTACAACAGTGTCCATATGTTGCGGTGGGAGTGCAGGGCCCAAACCTCCATCCAGATAGTAAAACTGTTCATATGTGATGGAAGGAGCACAAGGTCATTCAGACCATGTGCTCCCATCCCTCCACAGATGTGCATATGTATGTAGCTGTGGAAACAAAGGGGACTCTGGCTTTTTGCTTCCACACATAAAGTTACTGGCAGGCATAGACAGCAACAAATAGACATAACTGTGCCATCTGAAATGATACTCACCTCAAATGTTCAGCCTAACCTTCTTAGCACCTCATCACATGTAGCCAGTACAGGAAACGTTTAAATCCCTGTCAAAATGTAATTCCATGCATCTGTAACACCGTTTTTGCACCACAATTGCAGGAAAACATTTTTAGTAGGATTTGAAAAATGGCAGCTGTACTGTTCACGAGGTGGTGTGAAAAATGGCAATGTTAAAAATCTGGAGTGAAAAGAGGAAAAATTGGTAAAGTTATGAGCGTGCATAGAAACTGTGCAACACACGCTCATAATATGGTCATTTTCTGGAATTTTTTGCCAAATTTTAAACATTAACATTTTGGGACCTACCCTCATGACATGTGCAACTGTGATTTTGTTAATCCATCCCAAAATTTGATTTCACACAGCGAACGTGCCATTCTGCACCACATGTGAAAAAACATGTTCCAGGCAGGATGTGCAAAATGGCAGCTGTACTGTTCATAAGGAGGTGTGAAAAAATGGCAATGTTGAAAATCTGAAGTGAAAATATTAAAAATTGTCGAAGCAACACGCGTGCATAGAAACTGCGTAACACATGCTCATAATGCAGTTATATTTGGGAATTTTTTCATAAAGTTTGCAATATGGGCTTTTTGGGACCCCACCTCATGAACAGTGGCACTGCCATTTCATGAATCGGTCCAAAAAGGTGATTCTGTGCAGCAACTGCAAAATCACCTTTTGGTACTGAGAAACAAAATGATAGTGTCAGTGTTCATGAGGTGTAGTTCCAAGAACCACACGTTGAAAATTTGGTTCAAAAATTCCTAAAATTGGCCGAGATATCAACATAAGTTGAAAGCCCCCCCATTGACTCCCATTATACAGCTTACCTTGATTCCTTAGATTGTAGTTTGGCTTTGAAGGGTGCAGACATGTCCCCAGGCCAGAGAAGATCACCAATCCTGACCTCCAGAGGGTAAGTATGGGTGAGGGGGGTGTGGGGAGGTGGGTTCGGAGAGGCAGGGTGGGAATGGGGACGAGGGACTGTTTTCTTTTTTTACAGGTTAAAAAAAGATGTCATCGGACAGTTAACTTTATTTAACAGGATATAAGGAAAAAATACATTTGGGCACACTGGGGTGGGCTTCCAGTGTGCCACAATAGTTTGGGGTGCCATACGTGATGCCGAGAGGGGGATCGGGCACCTCAGTTGGCAATGTAAGTGGGCCAGGGGGAGATATCTGACACTGGGAGTGGGCATCCCAATGTTGGAAAGATTAAAAAAGAAAACATTAATCTGGGCACACTGGGGTGGGCTCCCAGTGTACCGCATAAGTGAGCTCCAGACATCAGACACCAGGAGTAGGCATCTCAGTGTCAGAAAGATTTTTAAATAAAAAACAATCTGGGCACACTGGGGTGGGCTGCCAGTGTGCAACAATGGTTGGGGTGATACACACCAACATGGGGATTGGGCACCCTGATATCGGTTCCAAAAATAGGAATTTGGGGGGGCAGGATCCTGCATAGAAATTATGCAAATTTCGATGCAGGATTCTGCATTAAAAAATAAAAGTACACTTGCGAAAGTCAGATTTTCATAGCAGGTTACTTGTGAAAGTCTTATTTTCACACCTTGACCATGTGTGAGAAGGTCAGATTTTCACATATTGCCTGAATTTGCACAAATCTTACTTTTGTGCTAAACACTTAACTTTTCTCATAGGAAATAATGGGAAATTTAAAATGTTTCTGACTTTTGAATGGATTAATATTGTTTCACCTAACCTTCAAAAGGCACATCTGTGACTCAAGGGTTTTCTACCCTGAAAATTTCAGCCCACAACATAAAGCAGTTTCTAAGATCCAGGATGACAAAGAAATGTCAAAAAAATCCAGATTTTCTGTTTTTTTAACACTTTATATATCAGAAACCACTCAACAGATCCCCACCATATTTGGCAGAGCCGGTAACCTGCCTATAGAGAGTACGAATGCAACTCCATTGAATGGCTCCAAAGTTATAAATGCTCAAAGTTTGAACTTTAACATAGAAGTGCAGTTTCAGCCTAACTATACTGGCGCAACCACACCAGTATTATATATATATATATATATATATATATACACACACACACACACATCTATAATATATGTGTGTGTGTGTATATATATATATATATATATATGTATATTATGGTAGAGTAGCACTTTTAAGGTTAAAGGGTCAAACTTTGCACCTTAATAACGTTGCCACCATTCAACAGATTTGCCAGAAATTTAGAATGCATGATCAACAACCATACATCTTGGGATCTGCCAACTTTTGTATTGGTCAGATATACAGCTGCAGAGTTATTAAATGTGATCTGCGTGTGCATTTACGGTTTCTGGTGAATTCTTTGCTCGCACCTACAGGTTGCACGCTTTGCACGACTGGTCGACCAGTCCAAAAACTTTAGGGAACGTGTGGCCGTGGTCCCCATTGTGCCTTTTGAAGATTTCATGAAACAATATTAAATGGTTCAAAAGTTATTCAAAACACAAGTTCCCATTATAAGTCAATGGGAAAAGTTAACAAAAAGTTTGACAGTGTCACAAATAAATTTTTTAGTGTCACAAATGGCCCTAGTAGTGTTGCAAATCTGCCATTTTGTTTTCAGTTGGTGATCAGAAAAATGCTTGGCATTTAAAATTTGGACCATCTAGAGACACGTTTCTTTCTGTGTTCACCTAGTCGGACCCTCAGGATGCTAACCATGTCTTTATTTTGGGGTTAAACACCCCAGAAATGTTTTTCAAATTTCTGGAAAAAGTAGTGTCGCACTCACAACACTTTTGCAAATGTTTGTGAAAGCTGTCGCAAATCACAACACTACTTTTCAGACTATGGCCAAAATGACAGCAGTTCTTTGCCACGCTGCTGCAAAAGAACAGTTTGGTTTTTTGAGCTGAAATTTGGAGGTGATGCAGCCAACATCTCACAGATGTGCCTTTTGGTGGTTTGATGAACAAATATTGCATGGTTACAATGTTACAATACTCTGAAGTTGGCATTTTTCCCCATAGACTAACATGGTGGCGTACGCCACGCCTTTTGGGGCTCATATCTCAAAAACGATGGGAGATACGCATTTTTTGTTGTGAGTTTCATAGCCCTTTGGGCTATGTAATAGCAAAAACTTGGCCAGGAAAATCTTGATTTCTGAGAAATTTAATTTTTTTTTCCACGTCATGAGGTTGCTGAGCTATTAGCAAGTAAGTGCTTCCAATCCTCGTTTTAAGCTTCGATGCCCATTACAATGCATACATTCTTTGTACACACTGTGTTTCTCTATGCACCTGTTCAGCAAAAACAGGGTATGTGCTTCAGTTACTGTTACAGTTACTGTTTCCACTTACGTTTGTGTCCCCGTTTGTGTTACTGTTCCCGTGTATGCCACTGTGTGCATTACCCTTTGTGTTGCTATTTGCACTTGCGTTTTCACTACTGTTACCATTTGCTTTTCCACTACTGTTTCTGTTTGTGTTTTTGTTTGCGTCACCGTGCACATTGCCATTTGTTTTTCCGGCAGCTCTTTCGTTTGTGTTTCCATTTCTCTTTCGTTTTGCATCTTCCTTGCTGTTACTGTTACCATTTGCATTTGCAATTGTTTTACTGTGCCCGTGCACATTACAGTTTGCATTTCCATATGCGCTTGCATTTCCTTTTGCGTTTCTGTTTCCTTTGCTGTTATTGTTGTTGTTACCATTACCGTTTGCATTTACAATTGCAGTACTGTGCCCGTGCATGTTTCAGTTTGCGTTTCCATACGCTCTTCTGTTCCTGTTTCCATTTTTATTTCCTTTGGTGTTATTCTTCATGTTAACTTTAAAATTTGCATTTACAATTGTGGTACCATGCCTGTGTGCGTTACAGTTTGCGTTTACATGTGCGCTTGCATTCACGTTTCCGTTTCTGTTCCCTTTCGCATTCTTTTTGCTGTGACACTTAACATTTCCTTTTAAAATACCACTGCCATCACTGTTCATGCTACCAGTTACATTTTCATACGTGCCTCAATGTCTGTCTGCATCGCTGTTCTCTTTGTGCTTGCATTTCTATTAACGTTTCCTTTACCATTTATGTTTGCATTACCATGTGTGCCACTGTTGGCACTTCTGTTTGCATTGCTATTCCTGTTACTATGTCACAAGACATCACATGGTGGGAGCATGGGACCCTTTGGGCCCCACGATCCCACTGCAACATTACATTCACTATTTCTCATCATCAGTCTCAAAAAGAAGGGAAATTAGAGGCACAAAACTCTGTTTAATGCATCAGTTAGGGTTGTTCCACAGTGACAAAAGTGAGGAAATTAAGTGTTATGGTTGAAAGCCCCCCTCGGACCCCTCCAGCCCACCCCCCCAATCGGCATCGGGGTGCGCGTTGGGGTCGTCGGTCCTAACTCTCACCCCATTCTCTGATTCCTCAGCTTCTTTACACATGTGTTGGGGTGAGAGTTATGGCTGATGACCCCAATGCGCACCCTGATGCTGGTATGGGGGTAGGCTGGAGGGATCCAAGGGGGGCTTTCAACCCTAACACTGAATTTCCTCACTTTTGTTGCTGTGGAACAACCCTAACTGATGCATTAAATGGAGTATTTTTCCTCTAATGTATATAAATTTTTTTTTTCAGTGGGACAAAGATAGGGAGGCATACCAAACTTCCCTAAGAGAAGCAGGGAAGGCAGTAAGGCAGGCAAAGGTCCAAACTAAGGAAACACTAGCATGAACAGTAAAAGAAGGTGACAAAACTTTCTATAGATACATTAGCAAAAGGAGAAAGTCCAGAGGGGGTATTGCTAAGATCAAAGGGAGCAAGGGTGAGTGTGAGGAGGAGGACCAAGGAAAAGCATCTATCCTAAATAGATACTTCTGCTCAGTATTTACTGAGGAGAAGGTAGGACAAGGCCCACAGCTCAGCACAAGGGACACAGGGGGGAGGGAGGTGTGTACTTGTCCCTTCACAAAATAAATGGTCCTACAAGAGCTCGGTAAGCTCAGGATGGACAAGGCAATGGGACTGGATGGCATACATCCCAGGTACTAAAGGAGTTAAGGGTGGAAATAGTAGAGCCATTATCAGAACTGTTTAGTGAGTCTCTGAGCACAGAAGAGGTCCCAGAAGACTGGAGAAGGGCTCAAGTGATCATGCTCCACAAGAGTGGCAGCAGGGAGGAGGCAGGGAACTACAGTCCAGTCAGTCTTACCTCAGTAGTGGGCAAGATTATGGAAGCACTCCTTAAGTAAAGGATAATGCAACACCTGAAATCCTTAGGAGAATAGGATCCAAGACAGCATGGGTTAAAAACAGGAAGGTCCTGTCAAACTAATCTCTTAGATTTCTTTGACTGGGTAACCTGGAGTGGTGGACCAAGGGGTAGCAGTTGATGTCATCTACCTGGACTTCAGCAAAGCTTTCGATACTATTCCGCATAGAAGATTGATTAATAAGCTGGTTAGGCTCAGGGTGGGTCAGAAGTTGGTCAAGTGGGTGGCAATCTGCTTGATTGGCAGAAAACATGGAGTGGTGGTTAATGGTATACGGTGAGAAGAGATGCAGGTCACAAGTGGGGTTATTCAGGGATCAGTCCTGGGGCCAGTCCTCTTCAATATCTTCATCGGTGACATTGCAGATGGACTGGAGGGTAAGGTTTGTCTGTTTGCAGATGACACCAAGATCTGCAGCAGAGTAGATGATCCAGATGGGGTGGGTAAAATGAGAAGAGAGCTGGATAAACTGTCAAAATGGTCAGAAGAGTGATAAATGGGGTTTATCACAAAGAAGTGCAAGATCATATATTTAGAGAAGAGAAACCCTGAAGCAACCTATAGGTTGGGAGAGGAGCTGCTAGCAATCACAAGGGAAGAAAGAGACTTGGGCGTCATCATCACAGATGACCTGAAATCATCCAAGCTGACCACTAAAGCAGTAGGTAAGGCTAGAGGGATGTTGTGGTGTATTATTAGGGGTATCACAAGTTGTAAGAGGGAAGTAATAATCCCCCTTTACAAGACACTGGTTAGGCCCCATCTGGAGTACTGTGTGCAGTACTTGAGGTCGTACCTGCACAAGGACATTAACAAAATGGAGGCAGTCCAGAGAAAGGCAACTAAATGGTGCAAAGAAGGGAGAGAGGTGATATGATCGAAACAGTCAAACATCTTAAGGGCATTAACAAGGTGAAAGAGTCTAACATGTTTCAATATATAAGAAAAATAGTAGGACAAGAGGACATAGCATGAGATTAGAGGAAGGCCTATTGAGGGGCAATGTGAGGAAGTTCTTTTTCACAGAAAGGGTGGTGGATGCATGGAATGGCTTACCTCAGGAAGTGGTGGATAAGAATACAGTGCAAGGCTTCAAACAGGCATGGGATAGGCATAAGGGAGCAATAAAGATGAGTGTGACTAAATAGGCCATTGACAGAGTACAGGTCTATGGCACATTCATACGGCAGAAAAAAATGGTCAGACTGGATGGGCCTTGCAGTCCATATGTGCTGTGAACTTCTATGTTATATATATATATCTATATATATAGATATATATATATATCTATATATATATATATTATGTTAGCACGGTAGTGCTACCATAGTTAGGTTGAGGAGCCATTTACATGTTAAACCCAAAAATTTGCACCTTAATAACTTTTCAACCATTTAATGGATTTGTGAGAAATTTGGTATACATGATCAACACCCATACACCTTGGGATCTGCCAAGTTTCATACCGGTTGGATACACGGCTGCAAAGTTACTAAGCGTGATTTGAGCGTGCATTTACGCTTTTTCTGGAATTCTACGGTCGTGCCTAGAGGTCGCATGGTTTACGTGAATGGTCCAAAATCTTCAGGGAACATGTGGCTGGGATCCCTGATATGCCTTTGTCAAAAAACAAGTTCCCATTATAAGTCAATGGGAAAATTAACAAAAAGTTTGACAGTGTCGCAAATGCACTTTTAGTGTCACAAATGGCCCTTTTACTGTCACAAATCTGCTATTTTGTTTTCAGTTAGTGATCAGAAAAATGCTTGCCATTTAAAATTGGGACCCTGTAGCAACCTAATTCTTTTTGCATTCACCTAGTCGGGCCCTGAGGATGCTAGGCATGTCTTTATTTTGGGGTAAAACACCCCAGAAATATGTTTTCTAAATTTCTGGAAAAAGTACTTTCACAAAGTACTGTCGCACTTGCGACACTGTCGAATGAATTTGCAAAAGCTGTCGCAAATTGCGACAGTACTTTTCTAGGCTATGGGAAAATGACAGCAATTCTTTGGCACCCTGCTGCAAAATAATTGTTTGGTCCTTTGGCCTGAAATTTGGCAGGAACACAGCCGACATCTCACAGATGTGCCTTTCAGTGTTTTGTTGAAACAATATTACACGGCAGCAAAGTTATGGCACTCCAAATTTGATACTTTTTCCCATAGGATAACTTTATGGTGTCCAATGCATTGCAGCAATCGTTTGGCACCCTGCTGCACAATAACGGTTTGGTCTTTTGGGCTGAAATTTTGAGGTACAACAGCCAACATCACACAGATGTGCCTTTTACTGGTTGGGTGAATAAAAATTACAGGGAACCAAAGTTATGGATCTTCGCACTTCTCTTTTTTTCCCATAGGATAACATTACGGCGTTCGCCGTGCCTTTCAGGGCCCGTATCTCGGAAACGGTGTGAGATACGGACTTTTCGTCACAAAAATGCTTACTAAGTGCAAAACTAGCCAGGAAAGTGGTAAATAATATGACTTTTAAATTTTTTTTCTACGTCTTACTGTTCCTGAGATGTAAGCAATTTAGTATTCCAACTTTTTATTTTCTGCTCTGAGACCCATTATTATGCATACATTCTTTGTACTTACTGTTTTTCTCTATGCAGCTTTTGGGGAAAGCCAGCCTGTGTGCTTACATTACTGTTACTGTTGCCCTTTCTGCCTGCGGTTCAGTACCCATTTCACTTATCATTCACGTGCACGACACCATGTGCGTTATCCTTTGCTTTTTCATTTGCGCTTGCGTTTCCATTATTTTTTCTGATTTGTGTCTACAGTACTGTTTCTCTTTCTGTTTTGTTTTGCGTCACCATGCCCATTGCCATTTGCGTTTGCGGGCACCATGTTACTATGTGAAGACATCACGTGGCGGACCATTACCGTCTACGCCGCCATGTGTGTTACGCTTTCTGTTCTCATTCGCGATTGCGTTACCATGTGTGCCACTGTTAGTGCTTCTGTTTGCATTGCTGTTCCTGTTACTATGTCACAAGACATCACGTGGAGGGAGCGTCCGCCGCTGTATTGTACTGCCGCATAACGTGGCGGGAATGCGGGCCTGAGGGCCCCTGCGTGCTCCCAATGTCACATTATGTGGTGGCAGTGTGGTTCTCGAAGGGCCCCGCACTGCCCCCAGTGCATTACATTCACTATTTCTCATAATCATTCTCAAAAAAGAGGGGAACTTAGAGGCAATCAACTCCATTTACTGCATCACTTAGGGCAGTATGTGGTGGGAGCATGTGGCGTGCTTCTGCTGCCGCATTACGTGGTGGGAGCACAGGACCTGAAGGTCCCCATGCTCCCACAGCTGCATTATGTGGTGCTAGTGCATTACATTCACTATTTCTCATAATCATTCTCAAAAAGAGGGGAACTTAGAGGCAATCAAGTCTGTTTACTGTATCAGTTAGGGCAGTATGTGGTGGGAGTGCAGGGCATGCTTGTACTGCTGCATTACGTGGTGGGAGCATGGACCTTGAGGGGCCCCATGCTCCCGCCACCATGTTGCGACCACATTATGTGGCGGGAGCATGGGGCCTGAAGGGCCCCGTGCTGACGCCAACGCATTACATTCACTATTTGTGTGCGTCACTGTTTCTATTTTGTTTCGTTCTGCCTCATCATTTGCATAATGATTTGTGTTTGCAGGCACAATGTTACTATGTGAGAAAACATCATGTGACAGGGCCACGGGGCCCGAAAGGCCCTGTACTCCTGGCACTGTTGTATATGATGGGAGCATGGGGCATGCTTCTGCTGCCGCATTATGTGCTTCTGCTGCTGTATTATATGTAGTATGTTTCAGAACTGTATATGTTTGTGTTTTGTGTGGCAGGAGCATAGGGTCCTTTGGGCCCCACGCTCCCGTCACTGTATTACATGCAGTGTTTTTCAGAATTGTTTATCTTTGTGCTTTACTTTGTGCTACCATGTGTATTGACATTTCTGTTTGGTGACACTGTGCTATTGTGTGTGAGGACATCATGTGACACCTATTCATCCTGAACAACAGTGTTACACAGAGAGACAGGCACACATGGAAGTAGGGAGGATACCTATGGTAACAGGAATACTATAAGACTTGCTGCATGTTAAGTGAAGAACCACAGGAAAAGAATGGTGATGCAGATTAGTTGTACAACTTCCCGATTACAGGTAAAGTGTAGTTGGCATTGTTGTTGCTTGAATGTTTTCAGTCAGGCAGTGTCTCTTCAAACTACGACTCCAGGTACTGGGTCCTTAGTAGAAACCCACAGCACAGCTGATGGTGTGGACATCAATGGTAGACATCTGTGATTTCCATGGGCACTCAAGTTAGTGTTTGTGTTGGCTGAGATAGGTAATACCCCCTTCCTCAAAGTTTGTGCAGCAAGAATGAGGCAAGTAACATAAATGGTATAGCTCTGTAATTGTTGATACACATAACTTAGCACAGTTAGGGTTTCTATGGGTTCACACAGGCAATTTCCAGATGTGCACCAGTTACTGATTCTGACTGTCCATTCACAATTGCATGTCCTTATGTAGGATGTCACACAGCTCTGTAGAACAGCTACTGCACTCTGACTGTTGAGTGACTGTAGATGTAAGTCCGGGACATGTTAGTTTGCTTACTTAGGAGTAACAGGGTATCTGTAACTGAATGTACGAACACCTAGCCCACATATACCACACTTTGTTGACAGTGCAGAACAGAAAAAAACATGGAGGTTAACAGTGCAATAGGGGAACTGCACTTCCACATCACTTGCTGCATGCTAAGTAAACAGCTGCAGGCAAAGATAGGGAATGTAAATCAGTAGTGTAGATCTCTGATTACAGGAATAGTCAAGTAAGCACAGTTGGAACTTGAATGCATTCAGGCAGGAAATGTGTATACAAATGTGACAGTGGGTACTACACTGTAAGTGTAGATACAGAACCCAAGTCAGGGAATGCACATGTTAGTGGATATACAGAACTCAGGTGAGGGGTTGTATGTGAATGGCACACATCACTGCTTGCAATACAACTGAAGTTACCTTACTTAGGATTAGCATGGATTTGTGCAGCTAGAGCTGCTGCACCTCTGACAATTAGTGGTACATTATGACTTGATCAGTGAAGTTGCCACAGTAAGGATTTGCAGAAGCTTAGCCAGGGAATCACAGTAGACATAGCAGTGACTGCATCCTAAGTGTATCGCCACAACTGCATAGTGTTAGGTGGTGATGTGCGGCACCTTGCTGCAGTAATTACTACATGCTGAATGTAGAGGCACAGGAAAAGTAAGTGCATTGCAGACTTTTTTACACTCTTAGGAGTTATGGGAAGTGTGACATGCAATGTGCCACATTGTTGCCTATGTAGTGGATGCTGAGTGGACAGCATAGCAGCCAAAAAAAATCATGGACACAGAGTTGTGGCACTATTTGTTGCAGTTGATTTGCATGTTAATAGAAAGAACAGTTCTGTTCTAATGACTTAACACTATTGTCAGTAAAGACTCAACACAGGTGGTTATGTTTTAAAAAAAAAATTGCCATTTGGTGAAACAGAAAAAGGCCCAATTAAGACTGTTTTTACTTTACAAAATCAGTCTCACAATTCAATCATTGTATGTGTGTAATCATTGCTTGGAATATATGTACATGTGTCACATTTATAGTGAGTAGATTATATGCATTTGAGCAAGTATGTGATATCGTAATACAGTATAGAAAGAAGGTAGCATAAGAAGGAAATCGGTACTATTTATTGTGATTGTGTAGTAGGGCACACATGTTGAGGTTCAGTGTTTGCTGTCCCTGCAGTGGTCTCCTATATTTTGTTGGTGGGGTTGTTATCTACCTTCTATGCATATACCTGGTTCTTTAATTGCTGGTAACTGTCTTTAATCAGGTTTCCTGTGTTTACAGTGACATTTAAGTGTTCACTACTGTTTGTGGGAGGAAGTGCTTTCTGACATTCCTACTGTAGTTGTGACACTCAAGCTTTACCTGTGGCTCTTCTTTGTATATTTGCTACTGATTTTGAAGAGACTTTGTGTAAGAATGTTGTCAGTTTTTAAAGTAGTTGAATACTCTAGTTATGTGTAGTCCATTACTTGTGTCCTATGTTAATAATGGTGTGTCAGGATCTTCTAAGCAGTGATTACACACATGAAACAGAAATGTGTAGTTATTATTGTGTGACTGATAATGTGGATGTTCCTGGGGTGGGTGAAAAACCACATACTAAGTGTTTAAGTAATAGAATATTTAAAAATTCTGATTTCAGTGACATTAGATTACTGGCATGTTTAGTTAAATATTGAATGATATGTCACTGATTAGGTGCATATGGAAAATCCCCACCCAACCCCTCAATAAAGGCAATCATAGATATTGTCAGGAACAGGTATGAAGTACGCTGTGATCAGTAAAAGTGTCTGATTTACAATTGTCAACATTGTTTACATAGGCTAGAATAACTTGTATGAGAAGTACAAAAAAAGTCATATTGTTACAGGAACAAAAAACATTATTTTCAATTGGTACATTGGTTTATATGTTACTTCTGAACTAGTAAGAAAAAAAATTTGCATGGTATGCTGTCTTTATCAAAGACATGGTGCATTGAACTTAAACAGAATAGTACTGTATTATATGTAAAACGTTAATTTGTACTTTACTCCTATACTAATACTTTTAGTAGAACAATAAAAAGTAGTTAGCAACAATGACAAGGTGGAATAAGAATACAAATATTATTTACAAGTAATTGCAAAGCCATGGCAAATTCAGTTAATGATAAGATGTAATCATTCAGTATTTACACTTACTTCATTCAACTTGTTGTATAATGAATAAAGATTGTTATTTTTACATATGTACAGTATCAGTATAACAAATAAAGCAGGCATAGTTCAACACTGTTGCATGGTGAACGAATGATGTTGTTGTCTACATGGCAACAGCTAATAGACAACTACAAATTGTGATAGATAACTTGTGACAGAGTGCATCATTTGGTGAATGAAACATGTGTTGCTCAGTTGTTTACGATGGTAACTGAGAACTTTTCTTTATCTGCAGAGAGTAATAGTTAAAAACTGGCATCAACTTCTTGTTATGTATGGGTATGATACAGTAACAAGAAAAGATATGTACAGAAGAGGAGATGCAGGAAGGCCTCTGTTTCGAGATGTACAGTCTTTGATAGACATGTAAGCATGTTTTCTCTAGTAAATGTGAATACTGTTGGCACCGATTGAAGCCACTACAACAATTTCCATGTTGTCACTGATCCACACAAGATCTTAGATGTCATAGTGCATGAAATGTATCTGCCAGTATAGCATTTTGTTGCAATGCTATGGTTTGTTGAGAGTCGTAGACTGAAAACAATTGTAGTAAACTATGGCTGTTTCTGTTACAAAGTAGTCATTTAAAAAATGCAACATGTTCTGTCCTATTCTTTTGAAATATGAAGGTCATCATAATTCTTAAATAGAAGATATGCATTTCTTAAGTGTCATGGTAGTCTCTGTTTAAAACTGATTGTAGAGTCGTCACACTCTACCCATCCACTTCTGTACCTTAGTAAACAGGTGTAATGACCAGAATACATGGATTGGCCATGGTGATAGATTATACTGTGAGTGTCAAACACTGATTGGTTAAAGACTATTCTACAAGCTGTGTAATCTGGGATAGGAGTGGCAACTCTGAGCCCATAGGAGTCAAACCTGTGCAACATAAGTAACAGATATTGAGACTAACTCCTGAGACGTATGGACTGAGTGCATCTGCCTCCACACCTTTTGTAGGAGTGGCCACATTGAGCATTGGTGGATAGCTGTCAAAATTTGACACTTTTGGCTTGAGGGACAAAAAGAGTAATCCACAGCATGTCTTCTGTAGTTTCACGCTGTGAATGGCCACATGAAACGCATACATATTTGGTAACATATGACACTGTGAAGTAGTGGCGCATTGGGGTTCCATCTTCATCCAAGTTGTTTATGACAGCCATCATAAACTCACTAGTGTCTTGCTGTATGTCAGCAGCAAATATACTACATCCGTCATATGTACCTAACAGCTGTCTAAGTGGTGTTAGTGACTGTACATTGTGAGACTGGTCAGAAGTCATGTTGATTATCTGCTTCAATGTCTTTGATAGGGCATTGTCTTGTGAAGCAGATATTGCCTGCACAAAGTGTGGCATGTGTAGAAAAACTTGCATAGCTGAGTTAGCATAGCAGTTCACTCTAGTGCTGTTGTCAAACACTGGCACAGTGGCTACACCAATTGATTTCTGATGAATTGCTGGCTGTGAATGTTTACTTGAAGTTGTGACCTTTATTGAACTCTTTTGAGTTGAATCACTTCTGGAAGCTTGTGTCTGTTTGTTGACACCTGTAGATTTGACTGTATGATGTGAGACAGCCAGATATGTAGGCAGTGGTATTAAAGACATTTGTGGCTGATGTAGAGTACGTAACCTGTGGTACTCAAGAATACATCATTTGTCAGCTCGTATTTTCTGAGGTGCTAGAGTTATAACGTACAACCCAGAAAGACTGTGAACACGTGAAAGTGCCACGTAGCTCATGCCATCCTTGAAAATGTCTGTACCTATGTCCAACATTGCTGAATCCAAACTCAAGCCCTGAGATTTGTGAATGGACACAGCATATGCAACACATAATGGGAATTGTTTCCTGTTAACATAGATATCCTTAAATACCTGGAATTTTATGCAGGTCCACTCTATGTGTACAAGCTGTTCCATGTTGTCAAAGTGGACTACAAGTGTCTCAATATATGTCTTCTGGACATTGTAGACAAAGTCAGTTATGTTTCCCATGGCACCGTTTACCATGCCAAGTTCAACATCTAGATTATGTCGCAGCATGATACGTGCATTCTTACAAAGTCTGAGAACAGCTTCTAGGCCAGCTGTGTGTGAAACATCTAACTTCAGTTCACTGAGTCGTTCAGTCATCTTTGCTACTAGGTTGTGACTAAGAATGACACCATCAACTGTATCAACAGCATGCAGAGTTAGAATTTCTTGTTTTTCTCTCTGCAGCATTAGAGTGTTGAACTCAGTGCATTTCTTTAGTCATGGAATAAGACACACTATGTGTGTCCCTGTAGAGTATTCATCACTGAAAACATTACATACTGTTTCTATGGATGCAGTATCGACTGTGATCATCTGATCGTTTAACATGCAAACATGTTTTGGTGATAGAGAACCTGTGCGAGCTTCATCTAAAAGTGATTTGTAAGCCAGATCACCACTTTGGCACATGTTCTCAGACAACTCAACGTAGGTAAATAATTCCCAAATGTTATAGCCTGCAATGCAGCCAAGAATATTCTTAGCTTGCTTGGCAGTTAGAGTTGTAAACACATGGTCTGCATTGACTGGCGCAAGCTGTAAAAGGTCTCCCAAAACAACTATACTTTTACCAAAAATGGTACACCATCATCAGTACCTAACATCTCCTGTAGACGTAGATGAATACAGGCAAGCCTGACATTGGAGACCATGCTGATTTCATCAATGATGAGTAACTTCATCTTTGTGAACATGGAACGGAGCTGAGATGCAACCTCAAATGACAGTTTACGATACTCTCCAGTTCTGCCATGTTCCACTGGCAGCATAAAGAGACAGTGTAATGTAACTCCACCAATGTTGTATGCAGCAAGACCTGTGGGAGCAGTAACAGCAACAGCCATTGATGACCCTGTCAGGATCCATATTTCAGCAGTGATGGCTTCAATAAGGAAACTCTTTCCTATGCCAGCTGAACCACTAACAAAGATCAGTAGTGGTTTATAGTCACGACAGTCACATTTCTTTGTTTCATGTTGTAGCCCATGTTGGACAGTGCCAACTGCTTCAGAGTGAACTGTATGCTGCTGCTGATTTAGTCTTTCTCTCAAGTCAGCTGGGTTGACAGTGGAGTGTGTTCCATGTTCTATGGCTGTCTCAATTTCTGACATTAACAGTTCTGGGGCATTTAAGGGCAGAGGTTCACCTAGAACAGCTTGTCCTTCTAGATCAAGGTTTTCTTGTGAACTAACAGGGGTGTCTTCCTGAAGCTGCTTCTCTGCCTTCTCAAGCTGTTCTTTCTCAGCCTCTAGTCTCTGTATGTATGTGTCTGAGTATTCACTTTTGAAAGTCTCATAACTGCAATTGAATTCTTCCTCGAATGTATCACAGTCACCTTTTAATTCAGACTCACTCCTCCAGGGTCTAAATAGGCATAGGAGAGCAAATTAGTAGTGTTCTCTGCTCTCCAATGTGCCTAGATGCAATCTACAGTGGTCTATGAGCCATGGCTTATGTCTCGTTATGAGACAGCCATCCACTCCATTGACCTTGTAAATCTGGCATGTTAAGTCAGGCAATATATCTGTCTTGTAGTCATACCACTTAGCCACCTGAAAGAGACACATACCATCCATGTCATCATGTCTATGGGGGTAGTATGTGTTTATCAGGTTATTCTTCAAGATATGTTTTGAAGGAGGTCTACTGGCCGCGAGCTCCTCAATTTCAGCATGAGGAATTAGTACATGTTTGTGTTTCTCTTTGTAGTTAATGCTTAGAAACCAGACAGCGTCAGACTTCTCGTACAGATGTGTACCCATTAAATGGTCACTGGCTTCATAAGCTCCACATTCTCTGTGTGAAAGAGTTTTCAAACCCAATGACTAGAGCTGAGATGTCAGGCTTCTGCTTGAATTGGCAATATCTTCCCAAAGATCTTGCAAGCTAGTCTGCTCATGTTAGGTTATGTATGAAGTGATGTACCACACCAGGGCCAATGAGTTATCAGCCACAAACTGAACATCTATGTTTGCTTTCCACATTAGGAGAAGAGTTGGGTTGTAGTCATTTATGTACACCTCTTTCTCATCTCTGGGTAACTCATATACCCACTTGGTTGATTTTGCCTTCAGGTGGTGTCACATTGCTGAGAAAAGGTCATTCATGGCACCATCCTGACAAACTCTTCTAGGAAATCCAAAGCAACATCGTGTGTCCCAATTAGATTTGTTCTTTAGTATTCGCAGGCAGTATTTTGCACAAATATGTAGCTGGAACTTTTGAACTAACTTCCATTGTGTAGGACTATCATACTTGTCTGGAATGTGACAAGTGATATATTTCTTGCTGAATGAAAACACTTGTGCAGCTTCATGTTCACCTATGTGTGGTGCATCCTTGATCCACAACAACATATGGATGTTAGGGGAACCCCATGCTTGATACTCCATCCTCCAAAAGTAATGCTCCACAATACCAAGAGTTGGATTGTCCTTTGACAATATGAAAGCCAGAATATCATAGAACCACTTATGAAAATGTATTGTGACAGACACAGGATCAAGTGAGCACATTTCTCCTACAGTCATTGATGAGATGCCGTTGATATCAGATTTTCCCACTTCAACATGTTCAGTGAGCTCGTCCCAGGCATATTCAGCTCAATTAAGTGTGAAAAAACCATTTGGCTGCACCATACTCTTTCAGCATTGTCATCACTTCAGAGTGTCTGCGATACCAATATTCTTTGGTGCCTCAAAGACTTGAAAGAATGGAAGACAGATTCACTTGCACATTTTCATCTTTCTGCTTTAATTTCTCTAGAAATTGAGCAGCAGTTATTCCATCTAGTGGACTTGTGAGACAAATTGTATGTGCAATGGATGCAGACAGAATGCTAAGTTCACTCTCCCAGAGGAGATGAAACAGGTACTGTATGTTACATCTGAATTTGCCGTCTTTACTGAGGACACAGCTAGTGCCATACTCAGCACCCTGCACACGCACTTCTCTTTCATCTAGGCATCCACCTGACCCTTTTGGGAATAAGTCTGGGAAACAGCGTGCTTCTAGTGTTGTCTCCCAGATGCTAACGGGCTCACCTTCCACCTGTTTCATTTGATAGAGATCAATGTTGTCTCCCACTGGGTCTCTACCATGTAGTGGGTTGATTGTGTACAGTTCATACACATTGTCACTTGTCTGTCCACTGACCTTCTCAATGATTGGTTGACTTTTTTCTAATTGATCATGTTGGACAGAGAGACTAGTCATCTGATGTATGTTAATGTCTGCATAAAAGGGATTATTACTCTTTAGATAACTAAGAGCAAGCTTCACCTTTTGTACATTGACAACATCTTGCCAGATGACCTTGGACTTTGTTGGAACACCATTTACAAGAATAACCAAACTATTTTCAGTTGAGATTGCTTCCACATTTTCCTGTAGAGGAAGTGGTAAATACATCAAGGAATCCTTTAGGGATCTAACAAGCTCTTTCTGTGGAATGTTCTGTATCTTTGTGTTCAGATGTAGAATGGTTTGGAATGGTTTCATTGTCTGAATTAGAATGCGTTCAAACATATTCAATGTTGAAATCTCACTTGGCGTAACATGTGCCTCCATATTGTACAGCAGTGACTTTGGTGGCAAAATGTTACTTTTTAGTTTGGAGAAATAGTGTTTCCACAGCAAAATGGTATTCTCTAACTGAAAGTCAGATTTCATCAGCAAAAATGCTGACAGACGGAACCACATTCATTGTATGGTGACAAGGTTTCCAGGTTCACTGTAACCGTTTGCTTGCTGTAGCACAAACGGTCACATGACACACATACAGAGACAAACTTCTGAGACTTTGCCAGCTCGAATTTTGCTATTTCTTTGCTGTACTGTCTCAGTATGTCACTTTCTAAGACTGAGACTGATGTTTCAACAGAAGTGTTAAACTGAGAAATTTGTGTATCAGATACAGAAGTGACATGTTGCAGTTGTTTCAGAAATGCGATGGCACCCTGCATGTCACCTGACTGCAATAAGTCATTTAAACAAGTGTACTGATTTACAACTCATCGTACTTCATATACTCTGTATACAAAATTTTGCATGCCTGTTTGATGCACTCCAAGCATCTGCATGTTGTGAAAAAGACTAGCACAAACACCACTATCGAGGCATGCTAGTGAGTGACCCATTAGTCCAGTATGTGGGTGAATTTCACAATGGTCAATTTTGCTGAACAGTTTATATCTTTCTTTGTGATTTGTAATCACAAACAGGTTGACAAAATGTTCTACTTTTTCAAATGACGACTGCCTACGGTTGCAGGTGTCATCACATGCCCATAACAGACAGTGTTGCTTATTGGACACGCTGGTTGCATCACAATCATCATTTGTGTCCATTTCGCTGTCAACACAGACACTGAGGACATTGACCACTTTATCAGACTCATCAATGGTGAACTTGAGTTCCTTTTTCTGGGAATAATAAGATTCTTCCCAGAAATATGCCTCTGAGTGCTGTGTGTGCATCCAGTGACCTGTGAAAACATCACAGAAATTAACAGTCAAAGAAGGATATTGTTGTAGCCTTTTTTTTGATGTCATAAACAACTTTTCTGAATTGTTCAAGCACATGAGACAGCTTACGCCACAACCGTTGCAGAACAAACACTGCTCTGTTAACAAAGGTACACACTTTGAGACACAATTTCATCAAAGACAGATGGCTCTTTGTCTTTTTCCGCTCATGTCTCATCACAGCCACAGTAAGTCTGTCGATCTTAGCTTTACTTGCTAGTGAACAAAAGTACTTTTGCTTTCTCATATGATAATCACCAGGTGTGATTTTACGTCGTTGTTTTGGAGTTCTGTTTATGGCTGCAGTTACAATAGTTGTGTTTCTTCTGAGAGATCTACACAACTGTTGCAGAGGTAAGCATTTTTTACTTGCTCTTGAGTCAGTATATGCTTTTGATACGCAATGAGTTATAGTTGGGTTCACTGTTGCAGTGAAGGTCTGTTTCTGTTCATATTCTGGTGTAACATTTGTGTTTTCTTTGCCAGCCTTAAGCAACAGTGAAGTACTATGATACCTGTCATGTTTACTTATGCATCTACATCTGTATTTAGTTGGCATTTTTCATATGATAGCCCACAGTGGTAGAAGCAATCTTACAGATGTATAAGGCACCTGTGTGAAAGACAGAGAAAAAGACAATTTTACTATATGACTCTGTTCATGCCTTCGAACATTGTTCATTAAGACATCTGATTTAAGTATTGCATAAATTATAAAAAAGATACTATTTTCAAGCTTTTAATCACAGGAGTTATTAACATTGTAACAGTTGTTATTTATTTCTGTAACATTGTCTTGCATATCATTATCACTATAGCATCTAGATGTTCTTTCAAATGATTTTCACTGTTAAGTTATTTAGAATTAGAATTTTTCAGAAA
This sequence comes from Neoceratodus forsteri, assembly GCA_016271365.2. Classification (NCBI taxonomy): domain Eukaryota; kingdom Metazoa; phylum Chordata; order Ceratodontiformes; family Ceratodontidae; genus Neoceratodus; species Neoceratodus forsteri. The sequence goes on from CM057456.1 coordinate 1,337,606,003, forward strand.
CATTTATATAGCTGTTGTTGCCACACTGCTGGTTACACAATAACTTTTTAAATGATCTTTCTTTTAATTAGTGACACATTAATAAGTAAACTTTTCCCACTTAGTCGTTGTTTGTGCATTATGAATATTTACATGTGAGAATGTAAAAGTTGGTATTTTAACACAACTGTTTTTGCAGTTACACACCTGTCATTTGTCAGATCCTTGTGAGATGGTTTTTATGTTGTTACAGTTGCTACTGTTGCAGGTGTTGTGTGAAGCCACTGTTCAGAGCATGCAGTGATAATGACAGTCCCACTGTTCATCAGAAGAGGTGTGAAATGAGTAAGTTTAAAATTTGGCAATCACAGTCTGTAATATGACTGTTTATGTGAGTTTGCGTGTGGACTTCACTACACATATTTGCAAGTTAGTGTAGTTGCAGTATTTCCATGTCAGTTTGGTAACATTGTATTTATGTCCTAAGATGACATTGTTGGAAAGTAGTTGTCAATGCTGCATTAAAAAATAACTGCTTTGTGACGTGTTTAACAGGTGTCAAACAATGCATAACTACAAGTTACTTGTGCTGTTCCATTGTCACTGAAGAAATTCACCTTTTTGTGGGTATATTTACAAAGTTACAATACCATGCATTTCCACTTGTGACAGTGCCAATGCAGTGAAGCACTGTTCTGCATTCAAAAATGTGGTTATTGTTGTCACTAAGCATCAAATTGCAGTAAAAATAGACAATTTGGCAAAAATACTGTTGAATGCACGAAAGTGTGGCAAATAGTGGTGTCATGCATTCGATAGTGTCGCAAATGGTACTTCTGTGCATTCGACAGTATGGCCAAAAATCATGTCGACCTCTAAAGAGTTGAAAATCACTTTCATGCATCTCAGTGTCTAAAAAGTACTTTCGACACATCTGACACCGTCGCAAGTACATGTTGCAATGCTCGAAGTGTCACAAATTTTAAACTTGGGAGTGTAAAATGGATTCATTATCGAATCAGATCTGATTGTATTTGAGTGACAGCTTCTTCTACCAATGTAATGCAAGATTTGTCAGGCCATGTGAGACAACCAATCAGAGATGGACAACACTGAAGAAGAAGGCAACAGCAGCCATCTTAGTGCAAACTGAGAGACAGCATTTTCCAAAACTGTAAGTACAGTATATTTTATAACACAGTTTTCTACTATTAAAGAAGTGGTAGTAACATGTTAATACTTTTAATCAAAATGTTTTTTTAGTGCTGTATTTGATAATGTTACTTGTGATAATTTAAGATGCTGTATTATTTAGATAAAACTTTTTAAAGTCAGATAGTAGTTTAGTACTAACTTGTACAGATGCAGCTGCAAATAGAGGGAGATAGGAAGGTGCACGTGTACCCATAACAGAAGAGGGAACCAATCAGACATGCTTCTGTGGTTGTAATTGTTTAAAACTGCCTATGAAAAGGATGCATTTTTCCCCACGTCTCAATGTTTGAAAATGTTAGCAGTAGCAGAGGTCTAGCAATAGTCAGTGCATGGCCTACACTGGTTAATGAAGCCACAGCAATAGCCACTGATTTTTTTTTTTTGTGTGTTATTAATCAGCACAGTGAAGCTGGCTTGAAGTAAAGAGGGGAAATGTCAGTTTTACTTTCACTACTGCCTAGCTACTGCAGGGTGAACACTGACTTTTTTGGTAGATCTCTGTCCACTTTTGAGTTTAAAACCTGAGAATGGCAGAAAATAGCAAAAGGACTTTGTGGATAGTTGGAAGCAGTATCGTGAGACGAGCATCTGAGTATGCTACAAATAGTGATTATGGGAGAAATCTGCAGCTCCCAAATTGCTCTGTAAAGTGGTTTAGTTGGGGTGGAATGAGGTTGGAGCATCTCATGCCAACCATGCACAGACTTTTGAGTACTCAGTCTCATCCTGACATACTGTTGATACATCTTGGAGGCAATGATTTGTGCACAAAACTCTGGGTAGATTTAGTAACAGAAGCCAAAGTGGACCTTGCTTCTATTATGAGTATGTTGCCTGTCTGTATAATCATATTTTCAGATATTACAGAGTGTAGGGTCTGGCAAGCAAAACACCATATGTATCTGATTGACATAGCTCAAAGAAAAGTCAACATACAAATATCTGCATTTCTATGCATGTATGGAATGTACACCATACGTCACCCCAAAATTAAGTATTGTTATGATTGGCTATACCTACCTGATGGTGTACACTTCTCGCATGCTGGCAATTGCCATTTTCTGGGAGACCTTCAAGATGCAATCCTCAAAGTCCTCTAAAAATGTCAGACTGCTTGAACAAATAACAAAATGCAAACAAAGGTTCTTTTCAGAACCAAGAAATGTTGGTCAAAAAATAAAACAAGTGTAAACATCACTCACACAGATGTAACAGATGGGTTGGCATTATTCAGACCATTCCAGGCTGTGGAACAGCACTGGACAAAGTGCAGCAGGGATGCAGAGGCTGTAGTCAGGGCAATATTTAACAGTGATGTGCCATGCTTAGCATTGTGAAATATATTTAACAATTACCTTGCATTGTACATGTTACTCTGGCAGTGCTCATGTAACTGGGTAGAGAGTAGTAGGGGGAATAGAACACTGAAGTGCTGTGGTGGTAGATTTGAAGATTATACTGTTTAGTGGTATGCATGGAAATTGAGATAGAATGCATGCAAGGCACCAACGTACGTATTTTTATTTTATCATGCTGTCATTGGTATGTAGGTGTAATGTTTATCAGTTACTTGTTCCTGGCATTGTGAAACCCAGCACTTGTTGTGTATTGATGCCCCCCCTTGTAAGCTGGTGGTTATTTCTTTTAAAGTAACTGTTGTTTTTTCGTCTTAAAAATACTACTGCCAGTACAGTGGAGTATAACGCTTCATCTTATGATGGCTCAAGTATTAACAGTTTATCAGTTGTGTCCCTGATCACTGTACTTGTTCACCTAGTTGGGTGGAGTGACAACTGCACTACAGCAGAATGGTTATTTTTATACAGAAAACAGACAATTTGGTGACAGGGTTTGGGTGAAGTGTTGTATGATGTAATATTTGACTTAGCAAAGCCACAGTTGGTGAGGGAAGGTGATGCCAACATACAGTTGTGCTGGGACTTGGGTACCACCCATATGTGGTTGCTGTCATATTGTTCTGTGCAATGATGCAGCTCCACTGGGTTGTCAGTAATGTTTATTTAAGGCGGCTGAACAGTGTACAGTGCAAGTACCAATTGTGTTTGCTGATGTTAGTGCTATCACGGAATGAATATCAGGATGTGTTAAGTGTTTACACAAGTGTGACTATGCTATAATACAACCTTTGAAGTAAAAAGAATGCTCAAATGATATGTGGTACAACAGTTGTAACTACTCATTGGATATATTATATTTTGACAGTATTTTCTGTGTATACATGTAAATATTATTAATAATGATATCAAAATTAATAAAATACAGCTGTTAACATTTTACCTGTGAAACTTAATAGAACAGAAAGTCACATATTTCAGAGAACATGGCAGTAAAATAATATTATTTGTGGGGTTTTTTTGCAGAAAAATGAGAATTTGAAGCCTGAGAGAGGTGTGCCCATTGCTCGAGGCAGTCCAGGCGCGAGGGAGTGCATGCATTCTTATGCATAGCACGAACTGGAAGTTGGACAGTATGTGGAGGCACATACACACTTATTTACATGTTATACTGAAAATTTGGAACAAGACACCACTGCAGTGCAAAAGGAAGTGGAAGTTGTTGTGGCAGCATTTCTACCAACTGAAGCAGAGGGAGGAAATACCTGATCAAGACACGTGCTGGTACTACCTCGGCTATGAGCTTTGGGAGGCGGCTGGAAAGCCATGAGCTGGGGAGCGTGTTACACACCATAAGTAAAGTAACAGTTTTTTCATTATCATACTAGTTGTGTTGTGTTGTAGTGTACGCCACATTCTGCAAGCACTATACCACACAATGTAGTTGTGCTAATGATAGCATGTGTTTAGTGTTGTAGTGGTTCGCCCACTCACTAAGTGCAATGTGCGATCCCTGTAGCCACTTACTCAAATGATTTTCTTGGTGTTTTAGTGATGTGTACACCCACCAGAGGAATGATTGCAAACTGTCAGTAGTCACACAATGACAGGAATATCTGCTGTTGTAGTGGTGCCCGCCCCTGCCCAGAACTGTGCTGCCCATCTTCCTGTACACAGAATTGACAGATCAGTGCCAAACAGCTCAGGACTCTTCTGACCACCATAGCTGTCTGATGACTGTGGTATGCATGATCGCTACCACAGTCTCTAGCCAGTTATGATGATGAGAGGAGAACTGACCTGCTCGTCAGACCCATTTCTACTCTGTGTATTGGAGGATGGACAGTGCACTTCAAGTTTGGGGGCAGTAAATCACTAGGTATTGCTGTCATATTTGAGTGTTTTGAGTCATGGAATGTGGTTTGGGGGCTGGGGGGAGTACTAGTTCACCAGCAAAACATTACTTTCTCATGGTGACAGGTTTGAAATTGCAGCTGGAGGGGTGGGTGTTCCACTAGAACAGCAGGTATATTCTGATGTTAGCATGACAACGTAGGGTGAGGATCGTGCTTAGGTGGTGGGGGTACCAGTACAACTGGAGGGATAGCCATTCATTAATGTGCCTACATGGGTTAGAAATTATGATTGAGGGTGGGACACTTGTACAAGAGTGAGGCAATCCTTACAAAAATGTGGGTATGAGGTTCGGGGATTGCACTTGGGGAGTGGGGGAGTAGAGGCACTATACTACCAGAAAAAAAAAATGTAATATGGTAGAATGGGTAAACAGGAGTCATGCTTTGGAGTGGCAGGTACACTACACTGCTGGGGTGACTTCTTTGTATCAAGCAGACATATAGGTGTTTGGGTTGTATGCAGTCATACTTAGTGACTGTCACTACTATTCAGGTTTAGCCCTGATTAAGGCTGTAGATGTTCATGTGTCCATAACAGAATACGTGTTTCAGTGCCACAACAGTGGGGATTACTCTTACACATCCATCTGATAATTTACCGTAACAAGATGTTGCTGCGCCTGAAGGTGCTTCTTAACACTAATCTCCTTATTGTATCAGCATTCTGAGTCTACAATCCCTAAAGTGTGTCTGTTATTATCACTCTTTGCTCTGATCCTTTGAAGCCTTGTCCATTCTGTTGTTGTTCAAATTACATCCTAGTTCACTTAGTTTAGTATTACTTATTCTGGGAATCTCTATGTCTGATAGGGATTTGAACTATGGTGTTATTTTGACCCATGTCATTAAGTCTGTGTATGCTAATAGATAGTTATCATAGTTAAACATGTGGCTCCAGTGCAGAATTAATAATGCAAGATTTAATTACTTGTGTTGCAGAGGGGAGGTCACTTCTCATGTCAACTCGCATACACTAGAAATGACAATACCTGATGTGCAGGTGACAACCGTAGTGTCATCATCTCTTATGGTTGCTAGGGTAACTGTTACTGTCTTGGGCTGTGCTATTGAGGTTAAGTGACACTGGAGTAACCACCTGAGGTGATTTTACAATGGTTATCAGCTGTATATCAGGTATTAGCGTATATCTCTTAAACTGCTGTTATATGGAAGTGTATACTGAATACAGAGTACTATTCAATTCAACAGCAATGGTTATCATATAACTTACACTGTTGAACTGATAACAATTTGAATAATGTTAATTACTTGTTTAGTTGCACTATTCATAATAACACGTGCCATTTAACATGTCTGTATCATGACTGGAAAATACTTGATAAAGGAACATGTTAAGTAACAGAAATATGTCAATTATTTATAGAAAGTGTTTCTAAATAACTGATGATTAAAATAATACAGTTACTAAACATCCTTTTTATATTAATTTCACAGATCGTCAGAGGCGCTCCCCACCTGTTGCCGAGGTAGTACCAGCACGTACAGAAGCTGTGGAGGCTGTGGAGTCTGACTCCGAAAGTATGATTTTTGTGGAGTTAGATGGCAAGAATGCACCTGTTTTTATAATGTTGACAATCGCCTATGAGTACTTGTTGGGTATGATATAAGTAAGCTTTCTTGATAAGTGAGGAACAGTGAGTTAACAGGTTTTTCCTGGGGCTATAATTAAGCAATAATGCCCAACAGGGTGTTTGTCGTGCTGGGATAATGTCACGCCTCAGGTGCTTGGGCACGAGGCCGGAGGCTGAGTGCGTCCAACAGCTGAGGTGTGACATTATCCCAAATGACAGACACCCTGGAGGGCATTATTGTTATTATACAATGGCTTGTTGTCATACAGAATAAAAAAAATCATTTTAAAGATGTTTGTGTGGAAGAAAATTCTGTTTTTTTAAAAGGAGATTAAACAATCAAGCTGATCATCAAGCACAGCATCAAGCAAAAGTTCATCTACAGGTTCACAGTGAGGGTGAGACTAGACCCGTGATGTTGTACTGATTAAGATCATGGGTCCAGCCCAAGACTGGCCAATCAGAGACCAGGATTTTTTCTTGCCATTGTATGATGAGTAATGTCGAACTGACAGAATAACGCTGCAGCAGAAACAATGGTATATTGACATTAAATAGGTCATGGGAAAGAACATTGCAGTGCTTGTGATAACTTAGTTTACATTAATACTGTCACACAGTAAAGTTAAAACACAAACAAAAAAACAATGGCTGCCCAAACTGAGGTAAGGTGCTGTATTACACAGTGCAAGAGAGGAGCTGGTCCCTCTGAATACAATCTGATCTCTGGCACTATTGTGTGTTGCTATGATACCCCCCAACACATGCTAATGCTAGACTATGCATAGCTTTACAATCCCTGACTGGAAATGTTGCTGCACTGAGCCAATGTTGCCTCTGCTGCTGTAAATGTATTCCTCGGGCACTAGTGCACAGTCATCTTGAAAAATTCTGGTTTTCAATGACACATATATAACATGGCTCGTGCACTATACCCTTGACAGAAGCAAAACATGTGGTTCATGGATTTATCTCAGTCCTACTGGTGCAGCGGTTGCACCCAGCATGATTGTGGGTAATATGCTGAGACTGTGGTGTGGTGCATAACGGTACTTGTCTAACTACCCAGACAGTCACAGTTGCTGCCCTACTCCACCTCCCTGTAATGTTGGTCAGCAGCTACCTACCTCCAACCCATCTGGCTGAGCATAGTCTGACAACATAAATTATCACTGTGTATACACTGGCACACAGTGTGGTCAATAGGCATGTTGAAAATAGTGTAGTCGACTGATCCAACATGTTAATTAAACCACATATTCACATATTAGGACTGTGTAGTACACTACGGTATGTACAGTCAGTGTTCATGTTGTGTATCAATTGGAGTACAGCCACACTCAATGCTATCAGTTGTTGAGTGTGTACCTGTTTGCCAGGTGGTAAGCTGCTGTCTCCTGCTGACTGAAGGAGTGAGCAGGTTGTCATGACACAGTGGTAGGGTTGGTAGGGGGGTACAACTATCAACCAGTGTACTGGTTAATTGTATTTGCTGTAATTGGCCTGGATGCAGCCACTGGGGCAACAAGCATAATGATTTCTCAATTCATGTCACAACGAGGTTGTGATAAGGTTCCAGTGCACCTCTAGCTTTAAATATAGCATGGTAAGTCTGCATTTGCCCATGGGGTGGGCACCAGATGGACATCGCAGTTATATATATCATGTAAAGACCATGAGTGGGTGATAGGTTTTGGCTCACTGCATCAGTATGGATATTTCCACACAGTAACTGTGCGATTGGGTGAGTAGTTGGTTGTACTTTACTAACAGGGATATTTTCTTATAGTAAGACTCTGATCAGGTGACAGGGTTGCCTGCAGTGGTCTGCAAAGGCCACATTTTATGTTGTGAGGATGTAATTTGGCTACGAAGTGCATTGAAGTTAAAGGGCATGGGCATCAGCATTAAGTGGTCACTGTGTGACAGCATGCCACACACAAGTAACTGTTAATTGGCTGGCTTGTATACTAACTGGCCCACACTGACACAGAAATGTTAACATTTGTAGTTTCCATGTAATATGTTAACATGTAGGTGTCCATTGCTGAATATTGTGGTTGATGTACGTAGTAAAACAGCACTGGTGCTGTGTTGTCGATGTACTATTGTCTGTTGACTTCCAGTGGCACAGTGCCACTGTGCAACGCATGATGCAGGTGGTGAAAGAGCACATTCTATTGTACTGAACATGTTGCAGCACTGTTGCATTTTGCTGTGGTAAACTTTTTTAAACACCCCAGTACTGTTAAAACAAGGATTATACCACTTTCTGATGCAGTGCGAATACTGTAGCGCTTCTGTGTATTGCAGTTTTCATAGTACTATTTTTACGATGCTCTACTCTTTGTTATTTAGAATTTTCACATATAGTTGGATGACAGTAGTGCAGTATGTGATCTGTATGTAATACAGTAAGAGTTGTGTTAGATATCAAAATATTTCAATTATGATAATTACATATAATTGTGATATTTTTTATAGTGCCTACAAAAGGTCTGGTGACACCAGTGGTGCAGGTGAAGGAGGAGGAGAGTGCTACTGTCGAACGTAAGTACAAAATCAGAAGTATATAGTTGATATGTTATGATAAGTACATTTTTATTACAAGTTATTTCCTATTATATAATGGGCATAAAAATGAAGTATGACTTCTCTGATCTCATTGTCTGTCTGACACAGCTCTGCCATTCTAAAAACTGCAATCACCACATGACAAGAGGAGGCAAACAGCTGTATCTCTAAAACCCTTGTGACCACTGAAATTGGTAGACAAAACTACCATATTGAACACCGCTAAGCTGCTGTCTGCTACAGCTCAGTAAAAAATGTAAACACAGTTTAGTTTAATAATTGTACTGCAACATAAACTAAGATGACAGCCAGCCTCTTGACTGATAACTGTGCATAAATCAGTATGACACCCATCTTGGTTCACACGGGACAACATCCTTGTCACTTGCATACACACCCGTTTCACTAAATAAAAGACAGTGGTTGTTAAAACAAAATCAAATGGGTACCTCATTTACATTAACAGACAGGAGCCTACAAAGAGCAGAGTACCAAAAATCAAGCACAATACATTTACGTCTGCAACGTGCTGTCCAATGCCGTGTTCAGCATCTCAACTGGTTGCTTGCTCACAAAGCATACCCTGAAAATACAGTGCAACAGAGAATAATGAAACAAAAGTACATATCCTCAGTAGCAGGGCAGTATAGCAATCAGGGTGTATTTTTCCCAGTGCAAGAAGTACCACAGTAACATTGCATAACCATAGTGGAAATTAACCTTGATTTACTACTTTCTATCTCACCCCCAAAACAGGCTAGTGTATAATTCCAATGTGCCACTTGAGGATATTGGTGGTGACAGGATTCCCCACGCATGGTGTGTTTCGTACACTTGGCTGTGCCTCGTTGCCAAACAACACCCCAGTACATGGGCAAATGATGTCTTCACCAATACCATTTTGTGTAATATTGCTTAACTATATGGTAACTGAATGCAGAATCATTATAACTGTTTTGAACACTGTTTATGGTAAATATCATTTAAGGGTTAGAGACAAGTATCTGGTCTGTGATGTGTACCACTAAGTTGGAACTCCGTATAATGATTTTCCATTATCAAACTGTGAACGATGTATTGTTGATAGAAAAAAAAGTTACATTTTGAGAGATAGAGAGTCTGTACATAATTCTAAGCAGTACTTACAGCATTTGCTGTTTCTTTATATTCCACTATGTTATGATGTGGCAATAAAAAAGTCAATGTTTTTATTGCATATATTGTTTAATATTATGTAGTTTGATATGTTTTAACGTAATGTGTTATTGAAAGAGCTGGTGAAAGAACTGACAGGTCTGATGTTGAAATGCTTACCATTTATTGAGAGATACTATGTTTAACATCAGTAGAAGATGGTTCTTAAATATTTGTTGTAAACAGCGGCAGTAGAACAGTGGTTTTAACTAGTTGCTATGTAACAGAAATTATTGTAATTAACATTGAGTAATATGTACTACTTGATGTTACAGTGTCAGGGTGCACAACAGACATGAACAAATAAGACCTAGTTCACAAAAACAGTATGTGGTAGTTGCACAGACTTTAGAGGATAAGTGAATTTAGTTTGCTCAATAACTTACTGTGATATACATAGTTAGCATTGTATGAATCAAAAATCTGATGCATAAGGTTATATATAATATTAATATAGCACATGTACAATTTCTAAACATTTACAGTACTAATTGACTAACAGTTCATCATATGTGACTGGTATTATATAATCAGTAAGATCAGTAACTTTTAAGAATCACTACTTCAATGTATATTCCTAGTAGCACAGATGGATGTCTGCTTATGATACATAAAAGGAAAAGATAATATCATGGTTAGATGCAACAGAACAAAAAAACTGAATATTTATAAGTATATATTAATGGCTATTTTATTTGTATCTTTACAGAAGAAGATCGCTAGGAGAGATGCACTGTACACTGCTGCTGTGTCCACAGGCTCGGGCAGAAAATTGATTCAATTAAGGAAGAAACTGCTGCACTGCGGGAGGGGCAGGTTAAATTGTTGTCCCTCTTTGCAGTGCAGCAGGCAACCATAAAATTGATGCTCGAACCTGTGGACACAGCAGCAGGTGTCAGTGTATTGAGTAGCACTACTTCGCCTGCACCACCAACAACAAGTCACACAGAGACGGACTAACCAGCCTCCACAGCTTCATGTGTGTCTCCCACCTCTGCCATGCCACAACAGCTTCCACTTCTGTTGCTCCTCCACATACTGTCCAACTTCTGGACTGGGCTGCCTCGAGCAGTGCCACACCTCTCTCTCTGATGGACAGTGTGTTCTTTGTACATAGTTTAATACTTTTATGAATAATAATTATGGTCCTTTTAAATATTTACAAAATGACTATTTTTTCAACATATTTATTTTTAAAAGGTTTTTTGTTAAAGTCAAATTTTTGCATTTCTTATTTTCCTTTAATAAGCATTATTTATTTTTGTATGATACACAGATTTAATACTGTGTAGCACATGTGATATATTATATGTTTTATAATGAAAGATAAATAATCTTATATTTTCTTTAAAAAAACATGGCTTGTGTTTCATTTTTCCTTTATGGGTAGCATCTGTCAAAAAAAATGTTTCATTACAAAGTATTTCCTATACTGATTTTATTACAAGGGTGTAACTGGTAATATTCTCTAAAACAGTGCAACATTTTAAACAGCCTTATGCTACTCTCTTATTTCAGATACCTGTAGAGCTTAACAATATGCTGTTCAATATTTTCCATTGTTTTAGAACATATATATAGTATTATTACAATGCAGGCCTATGACAGATTATGATCATGGTGAGTTCATCACTATGTAACTAGATTTCACACTTCGGCAGATGTTGTGGTACAATACAATGCTGCAAGGTCATAAGGATAGTGTGAACATAATTGTGGAGAAACCATTATTGTCTGATTAAGAAACAGTGACATTTGTTATGCAGTATAAGATTGGAGACACAGCAGAGTTCAACATACTTAGATTGTGAAACACATACAATTTCTTATCACTTTATTCTGAAAAATATGTTAACATGAATACAGTTTTCTGAACAATATCTTTCAAGTCAAGTTAGAGAGGTACAACATGAGGAAATATAGAGATCTGTAACAAAGTTTGACATAAACATGTTGCCATGTGCTGTGTTGTATGAAATACTAACAGTTACTGTAAAATCAAAGAATGAGAAAGAGCAGCAAAACATTTTTGTCTGTTGCATTACACTGCTAAGTAGATGGAGATGAAAACCAGTAATAGAAATGCTTCACTAGATAGATTCCCAACACCAAATACTATGTGCTCATAAGACCATGCAAGTATTGATGTGTCTAACTTTTCATTACTGTGGGTAGAAATGTTGGTTCAGGATTTTTTAAACACTTACCTTTGATCTTTCATACATGAAATACTGTGGTTGGTTAACAGCATCCCAAAGGTGTGCACTCCCACTACAAATGCATGATATAAATAATTAACTGGTAGTGTGGGCTGCAAAGTATTTATGTATGACCACTCTATACACCAGATTATGTGGTGGGAGTGTAAGGACAGAAGGGTAGGCAGTAGCAGCACTGCAGCCATGTAGGTGATCATGTGGTGATAGTGTATATCTTGAAGGACCCGTCCCTGTACCACTGCATGTATATGATAAAACAGATACTGTCACTGTATGGCCTGTAGGACCTATACTGCCAGAACAGTATAAATACACCAAATGATATTATAAGACCGTAGGAGTAAAAGGGTCTGTGGTACCATGTCTGCATTCATACAGTAATTGATTTGTTGGAATTCTGTGACTGCAGCGCCATGTCTGTATTTACTACTTATACTTTCCATTCTCAAAAAGAAGGGAAATTCATAGCAAAAAAATCCAATTAATGCATCAGTTAGGGTTGTTCCACAGCGACAAAAGCAAGGAAATTCAGCGTTAGGGTTGAAAACCCTAACTCTGAATTCACCCCCCCAGCCCCACACACACACAGACACACACACACATATGCAAGCAGGGGGGAGGACCAAGGCAACATGACCAATGACAGACAACCAGTAGCAGGTGACAGAAATAAAAAAAAATTGTCTAAATGTACTAAAAGACAACCCCATCCACCTGACCAGGTACTGCATGCTCAGTGGAGATCAACAGCAAAACTGAGGCCATGTACAGCAAACGTACACATCCCTGATTGCAGGTGCACACAACGTACCACACTTAGTAGTTGCATGGCCTTACCTAGCGATGACCCACACCCCACCACACCTGGTACTGCAACATTACTACACATCAATGATGCAAGTCTCTGATTGCATCTGCACAAAGGTTTTAACACTTATGAGTAAACAGAAATCATGATAATAACATCCATTTACTATAAGATGCATCCATGGTCAAGATACAAGAACTGTTGCATGTAAGAATGCAATTTATGTCGTACTAAATTTAGTGCAGCTGTGCACTCAAGATGCAGAGGTTGCTCTTGAGGCATGGGAAAACTAGTCCCTGTACAAGGATGTGCAAGTCCTAATGTCAGAATCATGTATACAGTTCAACTGATATAAGTCTACTTCTGCTGTACATATATGTAACTTCACTGTGTCTGTATATTACAAATGCAGTAACTGTTCTGTCTAACAAACAGTTTAATTACCTGGCTAAGGAAAGCAAATTCTAAATATCCAAACATAACTGTTGCTACAATGTTGTAGGTGTATCATGGCTGTCTTTAGGCTCAATTACACTGTAGCTCTTTACTGAGAATATACTACATGGTAAAGACAGTGGCATTGACTCTCTGATGCCTCACTTATGGAAACAGTGGTAAATTTTGTATTGTTGCAATGAGCAATCTATACCACTTATGCCCACAGCCTCACTTTTTTTTAGTTGTTGTACACTCACGTTGTAATATGTAGTCCTTGGGTTTGACAGACTGTTCTGTTACTTATGCCATAAAAGTGATAACTATGTTAATTGTGGTACAACAGGAATAAAGTAGATTAACCATAGATATAAACAGATTTTTTTTTTACTATAGCTTTTAGTCACAATGAAATAAGTGTTGTAGGACAGAAGGGGACATTTTCTATCACAGACTCTGTGAGTAACAATTGTACTAACCTTTGGAAGGCTACAATCAGTGAGTTACAGTGTTGATCTTCATGGGTTGATTTTACATGGAGTTGTCCATTATGTACACAGTACGTGGTCTGAGTGGGTGGGGCACTGCCTTGCTAAGCTCCTCCAATGCCTACCAGTGGAACATTGTTTATACATGAAATCAAGCACACACATTATACCTGTACAACTACTTACTTTTGATGTGCTCTATCACTGAAGTGGACTACCAGGTGTGGTGGGGTGTGGGGCATCGCTAGGTAAGGCCATGAAACTACTAAGTGTGGTACGTTGTGTGCACCTGCAATCAGGGATGTGTACGTTTGGTGTTCATGGCCTCAGTTTTGCTGTTGATCTCCATTGAGCATGCAGTACCTGGTCAGGTGGGTGGGGATGTTTTGTAGTACATTTAGATAATTGTTTTTATTTCTGTCACCTGCTACTGGTTGTCTGTCATTGGTCATGTTGCCTTGGTCCTCCCCCCTACTTGCATATGTGTGTGTCTGTGTGGTGCTGGGGGGGTGAATTCGGAGTTAGGATTTTCAACCCTAACACCGAATTTCCTCACTTTTGTCGCCGTGGAACAACCCTAACTGCTGCATTAAACGGAGTTTTTTCCTATGAATATATATATATATATATATATATACAGCTATATATGTATATATCTATGTGTCTATATATGTGTATATATATATATATATATATATATATATATATATATATATATATATATATAGGGGACACATGATGGCAGGAGTGGGATGGAAATATTCTCACCTGTGAGAGTGAGCTGTGTTCTCACAAGTGCCAAAGGCACGAGTGAAAATACACAGCTCACGAGGCAGGAGTGAGAATATTTTCCATATGCCATGATCTGCCCATCATGTGTACGATTTATACCACAGGGGTGAGAGCTGCAGGAACATTTTTTCTGAGTCTGTGTGTTTGCTGCTTATTCTGTGTGTGCTGTCAGTGTGTGTGTTCTGATTGGACTGGGATTCAGAAACACAAGTGAGTATGTTTTTCAAAGCTAATTGAGTGAGTCAGATGCTCAGTGAGAAAGACAAACTGCTGCAGGTAGCACTGAGAAACATAACCTGCTTTGTAAAAGACTTTCATTTAGAATTCAGGTTGTTTTGAGGCTGAGATCAACACAGTAATGGGCTAGCAATGTTAGAAACACAATGGGACATAGGTGAGAGTCTTTTGCAAAGCTAATTGAGTAAGTTGCAGCTTCAGTGAGAAAGATAAACTTTTTCTGAAGCAGTTTCCTTTAGAATGCAAGCTGCAGTGCATTTATCCTCACTCAGGTGACATCAGTAGAGTATGGATCATTGTCGATATTCTCACTCTGCTGATGTCATCAGGATTTATCCTCACTGCAGAGGAAATAACACAGGTTATCCTACTGAGAAAGCTCTCACCCCCATGGTATAAATATATATATATATGTGTGTATATATATATATATATATATATATATATATATATATAGGAAAGACTGAGGTTATGGTAGTGGACCCAGGTCCCAGGATAGAGGGGTTGAGGACTGATCAACCCTTTGGTTTATTCCTAGGGGGCGATCAGATCCTTACCTCAGAACGGATTCATAACCTGGGAGTGGTACTTGACGACGGGCTGACCCTTCATCACCAGGTGTCAGCAGTCGTTAAGTCAGCCTTTTACCATCTTAGGAACATTGCCAGGGTGAAACATCTTGTTCCATCCAGCGATTTACCTGTGTTGGTCCACGCCTTTGTGACCTCTTGCCTTGACTACTGCAACTCCCTTTACTTAGGGCTTCCTGGGGTTGATATCCGCCACTTGCAGATAGTGCAGAATGCTGCAGCTCGATTGTTGACAGGAGTGTCAAGAAGGTTACACATTACCCCTGTGTTGCGTGATCTGCACTGGCTTCCGATTCAGTGGCAGATCACCTTTAAAGTAGGTTTATTGACCTACAAAGCCCTACATGGACTTGGTCCCGGATACTTGAAAGAGCTTCTGATTCCTTACATCCCTGTGTGACAGCTCCGTTCAGCTGACGAGGGGTTTCTGGAGGTTCTGAGGGTTACTTTGAAATCTTCTGGGGCCTGTGCTTTTATGTTTATGGCCCCAACCCTCTGGAATTCTCTTCCCCATGAGCTTCGGAAATGTATGACCATGGGGTGCTTCAAGTAGGATTTTAAGACTAACCTGTGGAGACAAGCATTTTTGAGGTGATGTGAGTGATTCATGATTTTAATGTTATTTTAATTTTTTGGTGGGGATTTTATTGTCATTTGTGTACAGTGCCTTGGTGTCTGAAAGGCACTTAAAAAATAAAGTTTTATTATTATTATTATTATTTTATATATATTCTTTGCAAACAACTTCATTAATGCACTACTTAGGATTAAAGAGACAAAAATAAGGAAATGTGGTATTAGGGTTTCCAACCCTAACACCCCTTCCCCATCCTGCAGGCAGCAACCTGTGTGTACTGTGCCTTGTGGTTGTCAAGCCTAATGCTAATCTAATTGAGCAAGTAAGCTGAGATGTGTATGGTATTTGAGAATGGGGTTAGGATTAGGGTTGACAACTGCAAGGCACACCCCATGCCAGTTGCTGCCTATATGGCGAGGGTAGGGTGTTAGAGTTGGAAACCCTAATACCACATTTCCCTGCTTTTGTCACTTTAACCATAACTAGTGCATTAATAAAGTTTTTTTTTAAATGAATTTCCTGACTTTTTGAGATAGTATAGTTGTATCCTTATTTGCTAGTTGGCATGCAGGGCCCTTTGGCCACTGCATTCCCATCCCTCCATAACTGTTTCCTTATTTGAATGTGTGAGTGTAGGACCCTCCATGCCATGCTTCCATGCTCTGAACTCCTATCCATCAATACATTTTGGGCCTTCCACTCTCAGACCTTCTTAGATGCCTATATGTATCTTACATGAACATCACTGTGCCATTGTTACATATTTTGATCTCAAATTTTCAACATATTCTCCCTATGACCTCAGCTCATAAACAATGGTGGTGAAAATGTGTACATTCTGACCAAAAGGTCATTTTGCCAAATTATCAGAAATCTCTTTTTGGTCTGGATTTGCATAGTTCCATTGACATTGTTCATAAGGTGGGATCTCAAAAAGGTCATAATGGAAATCTGGTATAAAAATATGCAAAAATAGCAAAGCCATGCATCAAAGTTGATAACCTCATTGAAATATTATAGATCGAGTGAGTGGTCCTGACCAATCAGAGCGCTCCTTTCCTCTGCGCGTGAGGCACTCTTTTTCCATGAAAAGCATCTCTAGTGCAGATGCCCTGGAAACAGGCACATTTTGGGAAGTATTTTTTTTTTAAATATATTATTGATCGCTGTCAATCAATAATATATTAATACATCCCCCATCGCCACTCGTTACTGAAAATGAGTGGTTTCACTTGCCTTCAGCTGGAGCCAGAACAGCTCAGCTTCACTTCACTGTTCTCACTCCATCTGAAGGCATGTGAAACCACTCATTTTCAGCAACGAATTGCTCCGAGGGAAGTATAAACACATACATTGAAACTCAGTAGTCTCAAATCCTTTTTCATAAGTCGAAATCCTTTTTCATGAGAAAGCAAAAGGATTCATGAAAAAAAGCCTATCTTGTGAAACAGGATAAAAAAAACTAAGTCCCAAATCCTTTTCTGTGAGATAAGATCCTTTTTCATAAGTACAAAAAAAGGATTCATGAAAAAGGATTCTATCTCGTGAAAAAGGATTTAAAAATAAGTCCCAAATCCTTTTCTGTGAGATAGGATCCTTTTTCATGAGTATGGAAAAAAATCACAGAAAAGGATTATATCTTACAAAAAAGGATAAAAAAAAAGTCCCAGATCCTTTTTCACATGATAGGATCATTTATTTCATAAGTATGTAAAAGGAGTCATGAAAAAGGATCCTATTTCACGAAAAAGGATTTTTAAAAAACTAAGTCCAATATCCTTTTCTTGAGTAGAAATCCTTTTTCGTGAGAACGAAAAATAACTCACGAAAAAGGAATTAGCCAGTAGCAGTGGGCAAAGTGGCTAAAATGTGCTATGCATAGTATTTCATGTAGAACCCAAATTTAGTGTAATTTTCCGCATAGCAAAGTGAAAAACTTTTTATCCCGAAGTAACGCAAAGTTTCCATTATTCACTATGGACTTTGCATTATTTTGCTTGTTTTTTTTTTTTTTGCTCTTTAAGGTGAATTTTGCAGTGATTCATGAGATTTAAGATCACATGGGCTTTATATTGTTTTGCACAGCCTCAGTTCAGTGTAGTGTGTATAGTGGAAAGCTGGAGACAGTTTGCTCTCAGAGCTCTGAGATTCACACCATCAAACACCTTTAAAAATGCTTTTTTGGCACAAAATATTGTGTCAAAATTTAGTACATTGATTGTATGAAACCCTTATGTGTTTATATCATTGAACATTTATTGATTTTGTGTGAATATTTAATGTTAATTTAGTACATTAAGTCTCTGTAGTGACAGACTCTGTTGAAGTGTGCTTCAAGAGGGGGGCCAATCTGTGGTATAAAAGGGAGATTAGTAAGAAAGGCAGTTTTTTCAACTTTAGTTGGCTAGTTTTTTTATTATTTGTGTGTTCAGGTACACACGGTACAACTTTACTAATTTTATTATCTTTTTTTCTCTTTACTGGGTATTTTTTCAGTCATTTTTAAAGACTGTCTGTATTGTAGTTTACTGAACACTTTAAGTTTCTGTGGCTGACCTTTCATGTGAATGTGTTTGTGTAACTTGATACACATTTTATTGTGGCACTGTCCGCAATAGCAGTACTCTTAATTTCTTAGCCTGTCTGGAATTTTTTTCCCTGCTTCCATCTGTGTAGCTAAAGCTGCCCCCACCCCTCACAAAACAAAGTATTGTTTTTTGACTTTTGGATTTTGTTTTTCAATTTAAAGTTTATTAAAGATTTTACACTACAGAGAATAGAGCCATGGCACACATGAGTAATACAGCATACATAACATGAAATTCCTGGTCTATAGACTTTTAGATTTTTGAAGACTGGTTCAGGTTTTGTGTTACTTGTGCCTGTGTGGCTGCATGTCTTGTGGTTTTTTGCTTCTTATCCCCCCAAAACAACCAAAATAATAAGTTGTTGTTAATTGTCGGTGTAATCTTTGAAAATGCCCTTGAAGAGACATTCATGCAAAGCTTCTTCTGGCTGTGGTGCTGCTGCCACCAAGTATTAGCAGTGGAAGTTTTTGTGGTGATGAGGCAGATTCATCAGGGCTAGTAGCAAGTCTAGCAATGTTAAGAGTAGTGGTCGTGTCCATGGTAGTACGCAGCAGAAGGGAAAGATAGCAGTTGCTGCAAGTATAGGGATTTCTCTGACTGTTTTTCACAGTGAAACTAGTCACTTCAATGCTAATTGCAGATGCTGTTGTCCATGCTGTAGTCACGTTAGTGATGGCATGGTTGATAACAGCATGAGTATTGCTACAAGTTCAACCCAGGCAAACTTATCAGCTGGGAAAAATGTTGTTGAATCCGCAGACTTGTGTGTAGTTGATGTCCTACTCCCACAGTAGTTGAACATGATCCTGATCCTGCTAATGACTCACAGTCTCATGTTTCCACTGATCTTGAGGTTAGGTAATCCAAACATTCAGATGCATATGAAAAAAGTGTGGATGATAGTATTGAGGCTGTGTTTGGAATATCTCCATAGGAGGACAGCATCCAAAGTGAATTTGAGGTTGATGATGATTATGATGATGATGCTAGCAACTCCATTTGGGAACCGGACAAAAAGAAAGTGAAGGTGGCTGTTTGTAAACAGTCTGTTCATCAACCCCCCCGTCAAAGTTCTGATGTAGTTGTATCTGTTGCTGACCCTGAAGTAATAGTCATCGATTGTGATGTTCAGTCAAAGACCAATTGTGCAGAATACTAGAAATCATGCAGTACACCCCCCATTTCATCACTACAAAAACTGCTATTCAATATGCAACCCCCGAAGAGACATATGAAGAGTAGGGCATCAAAATCTCTAGTTTGGGATTTTTTTCATACAAGATGGTAGTGATGAAACAGTGGCAATCTGACAGCTTTGCCAAGCGCATGTGAAGCATGGTAAAAAGGGTAGCCATCTGGGCACTGGGGGCCAGCACACTCATCTCAAGAGCAGACACAGTGGACTTGGCACCAGAGGAGAGCTAATGCCATAGTGGGGTGTTCACCCACATCCACCTTAGTGAGCATGGTATCCCGTTCCTTTAGTGTAAGTAGCCATGTCTGTAAAAGTGGTGAAATAACACCAGAGGATTACTATAGACATGAGAAGGAGGATGATTTTGAATGTTCAAAAAGTGGTCAGAGTAGCAGTGGTCCATGTAGTAATTCTAGTACATCAATCTCTGTGCTTAAAACAAGTAAAATAACTGCATTTACTGACTTGTCACTTGTGCACCCACCATCATACATCAAAGGTACCACATCCATGTCAGTTTGCAAAGGAGAGTCATTTGGCACACAACATGTAAAACATCAAACAATGCAGCCCACGTTGCACAGTCTTTTTGCCCAGAACAGTAAATGCCCACCAAATCATGCATTTGCATGTGAACTCAAAGCTGCAGTAGCGGAAGTGCTGGCAATTAACCTTTTGCAGTTCTCCTTTGTGGAGAATGCTGGATTCCAGTGCTTTGTGGCATGTGCCTGTCCTAAATGGAAGATCGTGTCCCGGACATACTTCTCCACCCATGCTGTCCCTGAGTTATATCAGATGGTGACAGAGTCTGTAAGACATGCCCTTCAGCATTCTGCATCACCTTAAATTCACTTAAGCATGGATACGTGGACAAGTGGCAAAATGGCGGGTAGTTCCTGCCTATGTATTACTGCACAATGAGCAAAGCTACTTAGGGTTGTCTGTGATGGTGGGATGGCAAAGCAGTGTAATAAGTCAGACTGTGGTGGTAGCAACCTTATTGGCATTAGAAAGCATGCCATGCTTGCAATGCATAGTGTAGCAGGGTCGCATACAGGCAAAAACATGCTAGACTTGCTACTGACAGAAACCGATGAGTGTCTGCACCCCCGGCCTTAAAACCTGGCTTCATAGCTAGTGATAATGGATCAAACGCTGTTAAATGTATCAACAGTGGTGGCTTTCTGAGGGTTCCCTCCATGGCCCACTGTTTAAATCTTGTGGTAGAGGAGTTTCTGCAGTACCCTGAAATAAAGCAAATGCTGACTGTTGCAAGCTGCATCTGTGCCCACTTTGCACACTCTGGAAAGGCCCATGACCAACTTCAGCAGCTGCAGATTCAAAACAGCCTTCCTCAGCATTGCCTCAGGCTTGAAGTTGTCTGAGATGGAACTCAACTCTTTACATGGCAGAGTGGTTGTATGAGCAGTACAAAGCTGTCTCCAAGTACCTAGTTATGCACACTAGCCGTGACAGTTCAGGGGCTTCAATGTCTATGACAACTGAACAATGGAGACTCATGGACTCAGTAACATTAATTTTGAGGCCATTTGAACATGCCACACAGGCGGTGAGTGGTGACACTGCATCCGTTAGTCAAGCCATTCCACTGCTGTGGGTGATGAGGAAGACTTTGCTGAATCTGCAGCCTAGCCTTGATGTGGCCAGAGATAGGTCAAGCTGTGCATTACTGAAACACATGATTACAATATTAGACAGCAATCGACACTTCACCACTATTCAGCAATTGCCAGAATTTGGAATAGCCACAATACTGGACCCATGCTATAAGCATGGCATTGCATCCATATTGGAGGAAGGGTATGATCAGGTTAAAAGTCTTAACTGGACAGCTGGTACAATTGGTTCATGGGGCACAGAAGTCACATGCAAAGTTCTGCAAACCACAGCTTAACAAGTCTGAAGGTCATTGTGGACTGAGCACATCCAGTAAGGTGGCTGAGGGGCAAGGGGTGATGTCAGCTTTACAGTTGTCCATTAATCCACTTTGGGGTGCCTTGTCCCACGTAGAAATTTGTGACATAGATGAATCTTGTGAACAGGTGGATGATTCATCAGGAATGTGTGCATCACAGACCATGTTTGAGACCTATTTGGCAGAAAACAGGCATCTGACAATATTGGATGATCCTCTGGTATACTGGAGTGGTAAGGTGAATGAATGACCAGTGCTGACATCAGTAGCACTGAAGTTCCTGACCTGCCCACCCTCCAGCGTAAGTGTGGAGAGGGTATTTCATTCTGTGGGGGCCATACTGCATGACTGTCGTACTAACCTATCACCTACAAATGTCAGCATGCTGACATTTATTAAAATGAATGAAGGTCACATACCAAGTAGGACAAGCACATCTATGTTTGTACCCCATCAGGATGATGGGTGTGCTGATGCTGATGATGCAGGTGAAGCAGACCATTCTGTTGGCAGCATCAAATGGTGTACCATTGAGATTGATGATGTAGTCATGGAAAAAGAATTTCCAAGTGGGTACAACTCCAGCTTTGAAGATTGCAAGGGCTGCTTCCTCCTTGATTATGATGATGAGGATGTTGGTGGGAGGGAGTAACAGCAAAATTACCAGGGTGAAGTCTGTCGCAGTTTTGCAATGTTACCATTTTTTTACATTAAAAAAAGAAAAATAGTTGCCTTGACTATCATATGACAATTGACAAATAATGATATGTTGTTATATTTTGACTTTCCCCTTCTTGATTTTGAGGGTACAGATCACAAAATGCATGCAGTCATTATTATCCGCAGTCCTCTAAACACAAATGTCAACTTGTAGCCACTTAAATCCTGTTGATTTAATGACAGATATACTCCTGACACTGAAAAATAGCAATGCACCCCTGCCATCTCCATGCTTCTTGAGAGTGAGAGAGACACTGTACCTGTGGCCAAGCTATGAACACTCAGTCAGCCACAGTCACCCCGCTTCTGGAGAATGAGAGAAAGAGAAACACTGTACCTGTCAGAAGGTCTAAACCTCACTCTTAAGTTCTTGGCAATACTGGGAATGCAAGGAATCACAAACATGTTGCATAAGAGTAATACACTTGTTTATTACTGCCAAAGGATAAATCACAGTTGCCCTATGCAGTTCTTACCAATAAAAACTGGGAGTCAATGCTAAATGTTCCGTATACCTCAAGGTTTCTCCGTGTCTCTTGGGGTCTTCGCGGTATAAGACTCAGTGTCTCACATTATATACCTATGATAATTACTATGGTTACTGTAAGATAGAAACATTTCTAGTTACAGAGATGAGCCCTATTGGCTAAATTAGAGGTGGCTCCATGGTCCAACATAACATTATACAATTTTGTAGTAGTCATTATTTTGTAAAACCAAAGAGTACAGTATACAGAGTCTTACATAACTCAGTGTAGTAGTACAAATCACCAAAAGGTGGCAATGCCGAATTATATATCATAATCATTACAAGGACACAGACGTCCTCACATCTTACAAGTAAGAAATACACAGAAAATACATAGAGAACATATATGTATTAGCAAGCAAAGTGTATTACAATAATATGCGTACATATCTGACATCTACTCTTGTATGGTAGATGCCCTTAGCCCGATATGTTAGTATAACAAATACCTAAACACCAGCTGCCTACGGTGTACCTCTGAGGGTACCAATAAGGGTGCAGGGACCTCGTGTAACATTCCCCCCTTGTTGCCTCAAAGGGCAACACAGGCAAATCTAGGGAAAGGTCACAGAGCAGGAGCCATTTACAAACCGACGCGTGAGCTTTGTAAAGGAACTCCAGCTGCTCACAGTGTTGACGCAGTGTACATCATAGGCAGCATAGCATAATAACCAAGACAAATATCAAAAATGCTTGTTTAATAATAAAACCTTTAAAAGTAATTTCTGCTGGCTCGTTGGCACAGCGGCTGGATTTCCACCTGCGACGCCGGTGACTCGGGTTCGGGAATGGACTCGGGTCATCGGAGAGCCGGCTGGGGGAGAAGGTTGGAGCATCCGTAGACAGTTTGCCTTCTCCAGGGGGGAGGGTGGGGGTGTGAGCGGGCACCTGCTGGCCCCTGGTGGAGGCTGGGAGCATGGCAGAGTGTCAGAGCTCAAAATGTCTGGGGGAGTGATGGATATCAGCGCTCACCATGACATCAGCTATGCCACTCTCCAAGGAAGAAAACCAGAAAATTGGCTCCCTGGCTAGCCAGATGATGGCTCTCCAGTCACCTCGCTGCCATCACGGCCCCGTGGCATCCAACCCCAGCAGCACCTGGAGCTGATGCTGCAGTGTGCTGGATGACCCCCACTGGTGCCTTCCCTCTCGGAGGAGGGGGACCCACCCAGTGAAGGGTTATGCCGGGCTACTCCAGGGGGCTGCGATCTGGGGCTGAGGTAGGTCATGGGGATGGCAGACAGACCAGGTAAGGACCTTGAGGCCTGAAGGAGGTACTGGCCGGGACCATGTGTTAGTCAATGCATCATTCATATCACCATCATTAATCAATGAAAGGATAGCTTCATTGGCCTTTGTAATATTATTGTTGATGTGGATGAGATGTGTGTGTCTTTTCTCTCTAAAAGTGATTTTAATGCAAGTGACAGTGGGTCTATACATACATTAAAATATGGTAAATATTCAGAAAGGGTGAGCAGATAATCGGGGTTACCATCAATGATGTCCACATCCATAAGGGGGACAGGGGTTATAATGGTATGTACAATGACAGACTTCTGGTGTGGGACAAAACAGAAATTAGGGTCATCAATTACACGTCTCAGTTCTGTATGTGTAGTTTTTGTAATTTGTCACCACACAATATTTGCTATCTGAATTATATGCATTTTAACAGTAGGTAGTCTCCATTTTTGCAACTGTACTGGGCTGGTGTAGGTCTTCTTGGAAATCCATGTTGACAGATGATGAACCTCCTCACGATAAGACTGGAAACGTTTATCTGGAGTCAATGTTGAGTCCGAAAAGGCAGTGTCGTTGGTGCTGAACTTCATCGCCCATGGAAAAGGACCAGTCAGTGCTGTCAGGAGAATAACCTCATACAGGTTTAATAACATCAAATACATCACATTGACACAAGGAGATATATTGTTTCTTCACACAGCAGTCTGTGACCCAGGCATCCAGGAAAGGATGGAAAACCAGTAGAGGAGGTAAGTCCATGCATCCTCTGTAGATGTCATCATCTAGCTGCCTGACAGAATGGACAGCTGCAAGCTTGTCGAACAAAGCTGTAGTGGGATGAAAACATGATAAAGAGACAGTAAAAGAGACAAACATAGTATCTTTAATAGAACATTTCTTAGAAGTAAAACAAGGACCAGTATTAGAGTGCCTGGTCACAAAACCCAAATTCCTAGCTGTAGAAAGAGGAACTGTTAGAGACTGTTGCATACACATAGCAATACAGCCAGGGGGTTTACAGTGTGGACAATACCATTTGGAAATACGTCTGTCATGTATTATATCAGGGATTCTTACAGATTCTAGATCATGGAAGAGATTGTTGATGGTAGTGATAATGTATGAGCCATAGGCTGAGCATAGGATTTCTCTAGCAATGTATTGTTTATCTGCTTCTCTGTTGTTTGTTGTTTTGTGCAATGAGTGTGTTAATCTTTTCTTTAGAGTCAGTAAATGTCTTAGCAATGTCGTGCATATTGTAAACAGTGTATCTTTCTTTCTGACTAAGGCCATCCACACCATGCAATAATGGGGGTAGTATATTATTAACCAAACCAGTCTGAAATTTGACTGAATGAGATTTGATAGCAGCAATGTCTGCCTTGTTCCAGATAGACATAGCTGTACCAAAGAGACCTGTGACAGTGCCTGTTGTGCCAGTGACATCAGAACTGTCAACCTCACGTGTATTACGTTTATGACTTTGATCATCAGGATTGGGTTTTCTCCTGAAGTTGCCTCTATGCTCGGTGGTATGTACCCTGGCAATAGGGTCTTGAGTATGAATCTGAAAATCTGATAAACTATCAAGCAATAACTCAATTTAAAATTCTGAAGTGTTAGTATTATAACACATACCAAATTCGTTCATATTCCAGTTAATAAGATTAAACAACACAGGTATATGCATAAATTGTAAATTGTTAATCAGTGTACCAGTTAGGGCAGTGGCTGTTAGACCACTACGAGGACCAGGGGTGTGTTTTGGACACTCCAAAAGCTGTGTGTCAGTAGGTGGTAACACAGATAGATACATGGCAGCAGAGGCCATCTTATGTATAGCTCAATATTTTCAAGCAGAATCTTTAGACAAAGAATTACAATATGAAGGATCAATTAAAGCAGTTATATTGTATACACCAGAATGTCTAAGACCAGTCTGTAGCAAGGACAGCGAACCATTTTGGGATAATTTAGCATTGGGACAACTCTGGAATGTTTCCTTGGAGAGTTTGGCCACAGGGAGAATTTGTCATTGCGAAGTGGTTTGCCACTCAATTTGGAGGGTGGATTTGTCAGGATCAACAACCGAGGCAGTGAGGTAAGCATCAGAACCTTCCTGGACAGTAATCAAACTATCAGGTATTTTGATGGACACTTCCTCTGGAGCAGATGCTGTATGATCAGGGTGAGGTTGGCGGTTCCGTACCGTACCTTGGATGCAAGGGATAGCTCCTGAGAGGAGGAGAAAATGGAACAAGGTAACCATCTTGTTAGTGTATCTGAAAAGCAAAATGAAAAATTAATAGGTTATTACTATTCCGCCCAATGGGATGAGGAAAAATAATTAAGCTCCTTTTTACAGTTTTAGTTGGTTTGCATGTAACCATTTGTCAGTCAGTTTATTGTTTTGCAGGAGTCTAACTTGATAGACTGCCAGACTGAGGTTGCTGACAATGGGGTAAGGGCCTTCCCACTTATTGGAGAAGGAGTGTGTGGGATTTGCAAATCGGAGGACCATCACTTGATCTCCAACCTGCCAATCCACATCTTATGCATACTTGTCAAACTGTATTTTGAACTGTTGCTGGGGCTTGCCCATGCAATTAGCAGCATGCAAGTGTGCGTGTATGACGTCTTTTCTAAGTTTTTCCACATATTGGTCTACAGACACATGGTCTGCAGTGGGGGTGTGCAGGTCAAACAACAGGTGTTCAGGTAATCTCATCTGTCTTCCAGTCATCACCTCAAAGGGTGTCAACTGGGTGGTGGCTGTGGGTGTGCCCCTGATTGCCATAAGGAGTAATGGCAATAGGGAATCCCAGGTTTTGGGATTGTCCTCAATGAATTTGGAAAGCATTTGCTTAATTCATCTGTTGGCTCTCTCTACTTGACCCAAAGACTGGGAGTGATAGGGGATGTGGAACTTCTGTTGAACTCCAAGCAGCTCAAGGGATTCTTTCATCAACTCACCTGT
Organism: Neoceratodus forsteri; assembly: GCA_016271365.2. Taxonomy (NCBI): domain Eukaryota; kingdom Metazoa; phylum Chordata; order Ceratodontiformes; family Ceratodontidae; genus Neoceratodus; species Neoceratodus forsteri. The sequence goes on from CM057456.1 coordinate 1,337,633,164, forward strand.
AAAACCGGTTCCTTTGTCGGAGTCTACCTTAAGAGGTAGGCCCCACCTGGAGAAAATTTGTTCCACCAGGATTTTGGCAGTAGTCTTAGCAGTGCATGTCTTAGTGGGGAAAGTTTCAACCCACTTAGAGAAAAGATCAGTTACCACAAGAGCATACTTATTGTTTCTGCTTGTATTGGTCAGTGGACCAATAAAATCAATCTGTATGGCATGCCAAGGACCAGAGTGTCTTTGTGGTAGAAGTTTGGCATTTTGTTTGGTGGGAATGGGGTTGTTTTGTGTACAAACCAGGCAATTGTCTATGTACTGTTTGACATCTTTGGTGACACCAGGCCACCAGGCAGTGGTCTTGAGCTTCTGGAGGGTATTTTCCGCATCCTGGTGTCCACCAGTGGGTGTATCATGCACTTGGTGCAATAATTTGGACATCAAGTGTCTGGGGACCACCCACAACTTTGTGGTGAAATCATCTGATTGATACCAGATGAGTTTGTCATCTGGTGACAAGTATAACTTACCTTCATGCCTCCGATAGGGATTATGTGTGGGGAGTCTTTCCTCTGTACCTTTGTCAGGGAATCTGAACACAGCTTTAAGCTCAGTATCAACATGTTGGGCTGCTGAGAGGTCCAAGGGGGAAAAAGCTTCAGCTTTCTTCCTGACTGCTGCAATATGTATGACCGCATTGGCCTCTGGATGATCCATCATCTAGGTGCCCCTTCCCCTCGGGCCCCTTCCTTGGCAAGAGTGCCTGCTGTGTCACTGAAGGTATGGTAGGGATCATGTGGGGAATGAGCCTTAACTTTGTGTACATAGAGTTTGTGTGCAAATCTTTGTGCCAGTGAATGTATGTATATTACCAGTTCTTTATACTTTACTGGGCTGCCATCAGAAGAGAGGAAGGAGTTCTTCTGCCAGAAAGGAAGGAATTCTGTAACAGAACAACAAACCCAGTCAGACCCTTTAAAAATGATGGTATCCTTGGTTCCATGCTGGATGAACTCATGGGCACAGGCCACCGCTGCCATCTCTGCACACTGTGATGATGCTACACTACAATGCTTAAGAGATTTTGACAGTATTACCATTAGGGCAGATCACTAAAATACCCATCCCTGTGATTTGTTCTCCCTGGTAATAGGAAGCTGAACCATCAGTAAAGAAGCAACACAAATAAATATTTTCAAGTATTTGTGGTATGGCAGGGAGGAAAGGGTCTGGATCTGGAAGATCAGGTGGCTGCAGTGTACAGTCATGGAGTTCTCCTTGGAAAAGGATTCCATGTGCCAGCATGGATGGAATTTTGGTATCTCTATCCTGGAGAAGAAGTGACCAGTGTGTCAACCTGGTTTTGGAGACTGACCCATCCTTCACTCTGTCTGATAGCAGAAAATTTGTTGGGGTGTGGTTCATGTTAATAACCAGTGGCGAGTACCCAATGACATACTGAAAGTGTTTGACAGCCCAGTAGGTAGCCAGAAGGTTCCTTTCACAAAGGCTGTGCTTCTGTTTGACTGGGGTCAAGAGCTGTGATGCATATGCAATGGGTCTCAAGGTACCATGAACCTTCTGGACCAACACTGCTGACATAGCAATGTCAGAGGTGGCGCATTCCAGATGGAATGGTAGTGCTGGATTGGGTTTGACCAGAACTGGAGCCAAGGTCAAGGCCTGCTTTAGTGACATCACAGCCTGGGTGTGTATGGGACCCCAAGTCCAGGGAATATCCTTTTTCAGTAATTCATACAGAGGAGCAGCCTTCTGAGCAAAATCACAGATGAAATCTCTGGAATTGTTCACCATACCTAGAAACCTTCTAAGAGTCACCACGCTTGTGAGCAATGGCAGATCTTGCAGTCCTTGTATCTTTTTCCAGGTAGGGCTGCGGCCTTGCTTAGTAATTTCAAGCCCAGAAAGAGTACCTCTTTCTGACATAGCTGTGCTTTTGCTGGATTGCTGTTAAGACCTGCTCTTTGGATGAAACATAGAAACATAGAAGTTGACAGCAGATAAGGACCGCAAGGCCTATCCAGTCTGCCCTTTTAATTTTCTACCTTATAAATGTGCCATTGGCCTTTGCTCTGTCAGTGGCCTATCTATTTGTACTCATCTGTATTGCTCCCTTATGCCTATCCCATGCCTGTTTGAAGCCCTGCACTGTATTCATAGCCATCACTTCCTGAGGTAAGCCGCTCCATGCATCCACCACCCTTTCTGTGAAAAATAATTTCCTCACATTCCCCCTTAATTGGCCTCCCTCTAGTCTCATGCTGTGTCCTCTTGTCCTGCTAGTTTTCTTATATTTAAACATGTTAGATTCTTTCACCTTGTTAATTCCCTTAAGGTGTTTGAATGTTTCGATCATATCACCTCTCTCTCTCCCTCCTTTGCTCAAGGGTATACCTATTGAGCTTCATTAAGCTGTCCTCATATGTCTTCTGATGCAGTCCCTGCACCATTTTGGTTGCTCTTCTCTGGACTGACTCAATTTGGTTAATGTCCTTGTGAAAGTATGACCTCCAGTACTGCACGCAATGAGAGTCAGTAGTTCATCCAAGAGATCCAAGTGTTGTTCCTGCATGGCAGTTGCCAACAGCAGGTCATTCACATATTGCAAGAGACATTGGGGAGTAGCGAAACCCTCAAGGGCGTCCATCACATGTAGATGGAACAGGGACAGGCTGTTATGGAATCCCTGTGGTAAGCAGGCCAACGTGTACTGTCTTCCTTCAAAGGTGAAGGCAAACTTATATTGACTCTTAGGGGCCAATGGCAATAACCAAAAACCATTGGAAATATCCATGGCACTGAACCATTTTAGGTCATGGGTCTGGAGTCGTTACACATCAGGTGCAGAGGCCACAGTCGGAGCACAACTGGGTGTGACCTGGTTTTGTTTCCTGTAGTCAATAGTAAGTCTCCAGGTGCCTGTGGGTTTTTCATGGGCCACACTGGGGAGTTGGTAGTAGAAACACATGTTCTGATTAGCCCTTGTTTGAGGAGTGATTTTATTGTTTCTCTGAGGGAGGGCAGGGCCTCAGATGGAAAAGGATATTGCCTTTGCCTCTCATGTGCTGGGCTTGGCATTTCGATGACAGTGTACATTCTGCCACAGTCATGTTTGTTGATAGTAAATGCTTCCAGATGCCTTTGCAAAATGGGTAGGAGCTTCGGGAAAAGCTCATGATTCTTGAACAAATCTATGATGTCATACTCCTTGTTGTTGGCAGATATTGTTGCCACAACGTGTGAGTCAGGGATCAAGATAGTGTGATATTGACCCTGAATTTGTATCAGTAGCATGTTATCCAAGTCTACCACACAGCCATGTGGTGCAGAAAGTCGATTCCAATGATACTAGGATGGTCGTGCAATACCATTAGTTGAAAGGTGTATGAGGCCTTTAAATGGCCCAACTCTACAGGCAGTGGTAGAGAGCGGTATGCAGGTAGCCTAGTACCTTCTACTCCTGACATGTTAGTCCTCCATTCTGTGGACCAAGGAGACATATCCGGGTAGTCATCATGTAATACAGACACAGCCATGCCTGTATCCAATTAAACTGTAAGTAGGCGGCCCCTGACCTCGGCCTCAGTGCAGGGCCTTCCATTTGTATCCAAGATCAGCTTGTTTACAATCCGGACTGGGGCCTGTAATTGTCAGTCTGTACTGGTAGAAGCATGGAGAGGTTGGGCAGGGCTCCTTTGAACCATTTCTTCATGTTGCACTGATGCAATATAGGGAGGTGCTTCTAGGTTCAGGCCTGTATGGGCCTGAGGGCCTGTACTTCCGGTATCGCCATGGCCTGTTGGGGCCTGGGTTCCTGGTTGTATGGCTGGAAGGAACTGAGCAGGAACAGCATCCGATACAGAGCACACTTGCCCCAGGAGTTCTCTAAACTTCCGATTGTCTTTGGCTATCTCCCTGTATGAAAGGCCCGGTCTTTGCCGTTGTTGTTTACCCTTATTCTAATGCTTTTTATTTTTATGATAATTCCGGTTCCCACCCCATTGTTGCTGCTGTTGCAGTTGTTGTTGTTGTTGTTGTTGGGCATGCTGGGGATGTTGGTTGTCTGCAGGGAGGAGTTGTTTGTGTTGGGTCTGCCCTTCCACCGTGTAATATGTCGAGGCCTCTTGGGTAGGCTCCACAATGGCTAATTTCTTGGAACCGGAGCCCAGATCACGGATATAGAGTTGATAAACTCTCTCGGTTTTACAAAGGATGTCAGTAGACCTTTCCATGGTGGGGTAAGTGGTCAGCTCTACCTTTTCTCTTACTGCAGGAATCATGTTCTTAAGGAACAGGGTTTTATATTCAAAAAGATCTACATCTGCAGCTTCTTGTGCAAGATGTTTTCCTGCTCGATAGGCCATCCAGAATCTCTGGTGGTAAGTCACTGGACTCTCTTTTGCATTTTGCTTTATAGGATATGCAAGCATCACTCCTACTACACCTGGGCTGTGTGCAGAAATGAGCTCAGCTGTGATCTCATCAAAGGTGGTGTTACCATCCTGGCGAATGACATTGGGGAGTTTGGCCTACAAACCAGGATCGATGGTCTGGCGTAGGATCTGGACCTGATAGTCTGCAGCGAGGCTGAGCATCTCACACTTGGAATGCACCTTCTCTAAGTGGCAGCTGAGGTTGTCGGACGGGCTCATCTGGCCAATACTGTAAGCTATTTGCTGAACAGAGTAGGCCATTTGTAGGAGATTAGTTGGATGATCAGGTGGAGGTACATTTCCTTGGGCACCATCCAGGGCTTCCTGAGCTGTGGCCTCCACTACTGAGTGGACTATGCCATCCTGAGTGCCAGTTTAATGAATAAGCTGCCTAATTTGGCCTTTCAAAACTCACTTATTCCTCTCTGGAATGGGCACACTTTTCACTGCATTATCAATCATTCTTTCTATCTATCTCCTGCCTGTCTCCACATTAATTACGGCCATCGGTGGTGCTGTCGGGACCAAGCCTGGGCCTGCTGCCCCCCTATCTTGGGGACTGCCATGTTGGCATCTCCAATGATATGCATCACGATGTCGACGATGTATGACATGGTGTTTGTGGTGTGGGGACCCGCCATGTTGGGGATGGCTGGGTGGGGTCTCTGGGCCATAGTAGGGGTGTGTCTGGATGTTGTACTGTGAGATGTCATCATTGGAGACCTCCCCTTCAGATGAAGTAGTTAAGGCAGGGGCCACGCCTCCCATCGACTTAACATGTCCAGCCAGAACCTCCCATTAATGGTGCAGTTTCACCATCTTGGATTCACATTCTGCATGACTTACAGTTGCAACATTCACATCAACCTCATCTTGCATTTGTTTCTGCAACACTTTATATGCAACGCTCAATTCACGATTATCCCTAGTAGCCACTTCTAAGTCATTACGTACCTGGTTTATCTCATCCTGTAGCTCTCCCATCTCCTCACTCAACTGTTCATTCTCTCTACTCAACAAGTCATTCATATTCAAATCCTGCCCCTTATTCTGTCTCAAACTTTCACACTCCTGCTTCAACATACAAATTTCTTGCTCACCAGCATGGGAAGAATGATGCAAAAGTGAATCCTTTTCATTTCGCAGTGTTTGAAGTTCAGACTTCAAATTCTGCTGCAGTCTAACACATTCCATTTCCCACAAACCCATCTCCTGCTTAAGAGATGAGATCTGTAGATCAAGTGTTTGAAACCTCGCTTCAGTGGCTTACCGAGCAGTGTAGAGAGTGGTGACCAACAGCCCTTTGGCATGACACTTATTGGCTGTTTGTCTCGTCTCCGTGTACTGGGTTGAAATCCCCAGTATAGGGTTTTTGGATTGACTTGCGTTCCACGCGAAGTCAGCCAATCCTCCAAGGGAGGCAAGGAAGTTAGAGACATCGCGTCTCAGTTCTGCACAGATATTTCATACGGTGGCCATTGTGTGGGAGGGAATGAAAAATCAAACTATGAAAAAGGCACCGTGCTGTGTATCTATCCACAGCAGGAGCACTTTACACACAGTCGGGCTACGGTATACTTTGTAGGCTTGCAATTCAAAGCTGTTGTGGAGTGGGTCGAGTCAGCATCGACCACACCCAGTGAAAGCAGCCAGACTTTGCAAGTGACTACAAAGTGGTCTGAAAATGGGAGAAGTGTTGCGGAAATGCACACTTACAGTCCCCGTTGGGTAGGGTAAAGGTTTAAGCAACAAGTGAAAGCTTACAGACACCAAATATTGACTACACGTGGTCACCAATTGTCAGGAGGTCTAAACCTCACTCTTAGGTTCTTGGCAGTATTGGGAATGCAAGGAATCACAAACACATTGCATAAGAGTAATAAACTTGTTTATTACTGCCAAAGGATAAATCACAGTTGCCCTAAGCAGTTCTTACCAATACAAACCAGGAGCCAATGCTAAACGTTCCCTATACTTCAAGGTTTCTCCGTGTCTCTTGGGGTCTCTGAGGTATAATACTCAGTGTCTCACATTATATACCTATGATAATTACTATGGTTACTGTAAGATAGAAACATTTCTAGTTACAGAGATGAGCCCTTTTGGCTAAATTAGCGGTGGCTCCACGGTCCAAGATAACATTATACAATTCTGTAGTATTCATCAGTTTGTAAAACCAAAGAGTACAGTATACAGAGTCTTACATAACTCAGTGTAGTAGCACAAATCACCAAAAGGTGGCAATGCCGACTTATATATCATAATCATTACAAGGACACAGACGTTCTCACATCTTACAAGTAAGAAATACACCGAAAATACATAGAGAATATATATGTATTAGCAAGCAAAGCGTAATACAATAATATGCTTACATATCCTGACATCTACTTTTGTACGGTAGATGCCCTTAGCCCTATATGTTAGTATAACATATTCCTAAGCACTAGCTGTCTAAGGTGTACCTCTGAGGGTACCAATAAGGGTGCAGGGACCTTGTGTAACATACCCATGCCCAAGCTATGAACCCTCAGCCAGCCAAGCCACCCTGCTTCTTGAGAGTGAGAGAGAGACACTTTACATGTGTCCAAGCTATGAACCCTCAACCAGCCACAGCCACCCTGCTTCTTATCACTAATTTACAGTAAGTATGTACTAATATCATATACTATGGTTTTGACTTGCACTGTGGTGTGATTCCTTCCTTTACCATTTTAAAGATGCCACTATCACCTCACCAAGTACCGGCAACTGATTTTCATTTTGTTTGCACAGGTCACAGAATGTGTAACTCTGTAAGCCTGTAGTACTCCTACCACCTAAAGGATAACATCTACAGGTAAGTATCACTCCTATTTCCTCTTTCATTTTTTTTTATCTAATTTTTTCCGCCGGTGTAAAGCATTCACTGGCAGTGACGTACAGGTCAGATAATTGGAAGGCTGTATCCTGAGGTTCTTTGTGGGGGAATAGCTCCTCCCTCATCTCCTACATAAACCTTCAGGCTACACCCGCTCTGCTTAGAGTACGTCACACTTGCTGGCATGCAGCTGCTGGTCCGTGGCTGCTCTCTTTGTTTCCGTCCTCTGTCTTGGCTGTGCTTTCTTGCTCCCCCACTACCTTTCACCTTCTTCTGCTCTTATTTTGTTTGTTTCCTTTTGTTACCCCCCCTTGCTGCTCCCACTGCCCCTTTTGTGTCTCTTTCCCACTAACTTGTCCTCTCTCTTCTTTTTGGGGGTTTCCTGCAGCTGCTAGTTCCATGCCACACTGCGCCGTCTACCCTCGGAGGCTCCAGCTGCCACTGCTACTCATCCACTTTCATTGCTGCCTCTGCTCCTAGCTCAGCTGTGCACTAGTAGCTCCTTTCTCCCACTGCTGTATCCATCTTCTCTTTCTAGCAGCCATCGCTCCATGCCACCACATAGTTCACAATTACCATGAGGCTGTTTGCACCCTGCAGTATGCTGGATCCCCTTTGCTTGGAGCCTCAGGTAATGCATCACACTGCATGCCAGAGTGTAGCCATCTATTGCTCCAACCCAAACTGCATTCTCTTAGCCAGCGTTCTGTGAGCTGTCCTCTCCATGCCCTGCTCCACTGTCCATCAACATTCAATTCACCGCAATGAAGGAAGGATCATTGTGCTGCAGATCAGCAATTCCTGTCGACTTTCAGCTTGCAGTACTGCTTTACATGCATCAACACTGGGCTCTCAGCCGTTTCTCTATCATTTCTGTTGGCTGCTCCTGTGCCACCACATTTGATTGCTAGATGGCACCATTTCACCTTGGATTGCAAACCTGCCATGGTAGTTTAAGAGGGGCCTATGTCCATGAGTCTGGGAGCTCAGGTAAGTTAGGTGGTAATGGTGGGATGCTAGATATTCCAACAGTTCAATATATTCCCCTCTCACACCAGTTTCATGGGGGAGAAACTCCCCTTGGATTTATCCCACTTCTTAACAGCTCTTCTGCTTTACAGTCTTCTGCATTTGTCGGCATTTGTAAACTAAGCTCACTAGGTTAGACTGCCATTCTTCTCCCTAACCTTACCTACCTACCTACTACTTTTCTACTGGTAAGATTGGGATATTGAGGCTTTGCTATCCCTGCAGTGCTGTTCCTATCATTCAAACCTGCTTTGCTGCTTGGCTCAGCTCTTCCACTCCTTTCTTCCTCACCATGCAAAGAGGTCACAACATGTATTATGCTATCTAGCTGCCCTCTGGATTGGCAGACTATATCAAGAAAGGTGGTCATTCTTCCTTCTGTATGCTAGTGGTTCTTGCTCAGTGCTCTAGGGAAGGAAGGAAGGGGAAATTGTTTAACCAGGAAAGGCACACTAAGCCAGAGCTTGTTTCCAGGTGTAACCTGGGAGCATAAGGAAGTTAAGTGACTTGCTCAGGGTCACACAGTATGCAAGTGGAAGCTGTGGGATTCAAACCCAGGTCTGGTTTGCTGGATGTCACCATATTTGCAGTTCAGAGCCTTAGACCACTGCACTATACTGCCTCCTGCCTCCTACCTCTAGGCATTCCTTTACAAGATCTGCCATGACCACATAGGCTGTACCTTCCTTAGCTTGTTCCCGTGGATTCCAAATTGCAGTACATCATCATCCAGCTTACAGAACCTTTAATGCACTCTGAGGATGGGATATTGCATATCCTTCTAGCTCTCTAGCTCAACTCGTACTCAACTTCCCTTCCTCTGGCAGACCTATGTGGAGGTCTTGCCGGTCCAGTCAGCCTACTTGGAGGCCTAGCCCATTGCTTATTTGCTACCATCCCTGGAGGACTCATGGCTTACTCTGCTACAAACATTCAATCATGATGCGCTGCATGCTACTGGATCCCTGTTCCTGCTGACCTTCTTCTGAGCCTACCCTACTGCCTCATTCCATCATGCTTCTCCAGTGCCCTGCCATCCTCTTGTCTCCTTCAGCATAGGCTGCTGCTAGGACATTTGAGAGGGAGTCTTCTCTACAGCCTCATGGTTGCCCTGCACCACTGGATTTGCAGTATGCAAGCTTCTTTCTTCCTGCTGTTTTGCTCCCAGCTCCCAGCTCAGATTACCCATCGTTTCTTAACCTTTCATCACAAGCTGGATCTCCTTCTGCTGGACCATCCACTTAGAATTGTCTTCCTGCTCCTCACCTTACTCATCTGTATCTTGCCTGTATCAAGAACTTTCATTCATTCTATCCACTTACCTTTTGCCTGTGCCTATGTGGTCTCCCTTCTCCACAGACTGAACTTGGTTCTGCTCCTGATGCTTCACATTCTGCCCACCTTGTTCTGGATTGCCATCGTTCCTCTTTGGGCTTCATTTACCAAGCTGTCATCAGACTCCCTTATCTTCCCATCGCCTCCTCGCAGACTTCATATAACATGTGGGGACTCTACCAGTATATCTCACCTTCACTTGTAGTTATCTAGTATTGGGAATTTGCCAGCCACCTACCTTCCACCTACTTGCACTTGACTTGCATTCATCAAGGATGTCCTTGGTTGCTTGGCTGTGGACCTTACCTCTGCTTCTATTGATGACAGTACAGGACATTCATACTCAGTTCCACTTGATGTTTCTCACCATGCTTGCTTCAGCTTATTCTGGAACTTACTACTGCTGCCTTCTCCTGCCAGGATACCTTAGCCATGCTCTATTCCATCAAGCCGTTCCGGATCTCATATGTTCTGGCTTCAGACATTAACCTACTCCATTGACATGAGGCTTATCATGTCAGGGAGTGTTTCCAATTCATCTGACTCAGTCTCCTCTTCACCACATTCTTCTGCCATGCCTTGACCATCAGGGACTCAACATTTCACTGGACCTTGTCATACCTACCCTCATAAAGTCCGCCACTGTAGCTTCGCCAGTCTGGTCCTGTCTCATTCTCAAGCCTACATCTATACCGCCCTCTACAGGGCTATATTGCTCAGCAAAACAGGAGACTTCCTCTACTTACCTGCTTATTCTACACACACCTGCTTTGCCCCACAAGGGGGCATAGAGTTTTCTATCCACCTCACCCGACAAGGGCAGGCTTCTTCTCGACTGACTTCTACTTTCCCTCAATGGGCTTATATGCTTACAAAAAATCTGCCTCACCCCACAAGGGGGAATGGAGGTTCTAATGCTTACTCTACAAACCTGCCTTGCCCCTCAAGGGGGCATAGAGGTCACTATCCACCTCACCTCAAAAGACCTGGCTTTGTGCCCAATTCGCCCTCATCTGGCTTATCATTTTATACTTACCTGCTTTGCCCCATACGGGGCCTGGAGGTTCATCAGGCATTATCGCCTATTTACACTTACCTGCTTCACCCTACACAGGGCCTGGAGGTTCATCAGGCTTTTATTGCCTATTTTACACTTACCTGCTTTGCCGCACATGGGGCCTGGAGGTTCAATGAGCTTATATTGTCTATTTTACACTTACCTGCTTTGCCTCACATGGGGTCAGGAAGTTTCCATTTGCTCCACCCTTTTACAGCTTAGCAGCCTGCACTTTGCTTACTCACTTCACCACCAAAGGCCTAGTGTTTTACAGCAATTCACAAAGCTGGGCACATGGACCAACGTTCTCCCTATTCTGTCTCGCTAGGAAATAGCTGTTTGCTCATAGTTCCTCCTTCATGAATGGAAGTCTTCACCTTTTGGATTGCTCTTCAACCAGTTCTACACTCATCTTTCTAAGATTAATTATTCTCTCAACTGTTGATTGAATTTACCTTGTATCAAACTCGTCACTTGTACATTAATGGTTATTGATCTCGAAGTTTGCTAACAGGATATGCTACCATCTTCTCGCTGGACACTCAACATCAGTACCTCGAATCCAGGATTGCCTGCTTGCAATCAAATTCAAGATCTTCAATCAACAGGGTTTTGGATTAGCTGACAATTTAATATTTGTTAATTTAGGATTACTCTCCTTTAGTATACCCAAAAGACGGGCAGGTCAGTAGCCATGGGTCCTCAGAGGTTTCCCCCAAAAGGGGAGTTTTCCTCTACTGTGTGCTACTGGCCACACTCTCCAGAGTTGGAGGAGGTAATCGCACCATTAATTACATTTCTTTTTAGAGTCTTCAATCCTACTCAACTAAGCATCTTGCCAAAGGTAGGCTACAGAGAAAGGCCAAAACATCAAGCTCTAGCAAGTTGCTATATCATCTGTTCAAGTATCTAAGCACCAATGATATCCAATCCAGTTCTTATGTACTACAACCACTGACCTATGTTCACATCCATGCTGATGTATCTAAGCACTAACCATATCATCCAACTGATACATACTGCAGGCACTGTCCTACCTACTGTTCTAGCACCAATGTATCTGAGCATGACCTATATCATTCAGCTCTACTGTACATAGCACAAGCACTGAGCTATGAACCACACATAGAATATATGTTTTATTCACAGATGGGACATGCTTACTGCAGTATGCCAGGGTTGTATAACATGCAATCCTGGTCCTGAAAACCCATGATGTACTGTAAGTACAACAGTGGGCCAGTACGTGTCACTCACTGAATGTGAGAATTTTTTTAACGGCTTTACTAATAGCTTGCTATTTTAAGCTAGATAAGGGATTTACTAATAGCTTTGTATTTTAAGCTGGATAAGGGGTTTAGTAATAGCTTGGTATTTTAAGTTGGATATAACAGAAGACAGGAACAGCCATGCTGGGAATTGAATGTGGTGGTGCAATGAACTCATAGTAATTTCTTTATCATCTGTTTTCAGATAACAATGAGGTGCTGCATACTGCCATAGATGATAACTTCCAATCTGAAGACAGACAACAGTTAGGAATGGATATGCTGAAGACCTGGAAAGAAGATGAAAACATTAATGAATCTGATTTCAAATGTGCCCCCCCAAAAAAAACATTAATACTTACCTTACATGGCTTGCCAGTTTCCATTCAGCCAAAGTCATCGACCATCCCAAACGTGCAGAGCACAAGTGTGCATATGACCTGAGAAAAATATAAAAATTAAAATATTCAGAAATGATAATATTTCAGTCCAATACAGTGGTAAACCCCCAACCCCTGAATAAAAATTAAATGTTATAGTACTACAATTGGTGTTGGACTCATAACACATGTCTGGCATGTGGATGTGAACATCATGTCCACCAGAGTCAAGTGGAATCATTCCATATATATTATGGTTCCCTGAAAAGGATCAACATGATGGACTGCTTACAACACAGAACAAGATTCAATAGAAATTAAATGGCTGTGTCTATGGCAAAAAAATAAAAAAAATCACTGGGGCAAACAATGAGTCACCATTGTGATATGAAGGCACACACAAAGGGCAGCATGTATCAGTGATGCAGCAGTCATCAACATCAACATCTTTAGTGAGACCAGGCAATGGTCTCACTAAAGTTGGGACACTGTGAAGCATTTCTGGCCTTATTCTTCATCTAGACTTTTCATGACATTAAAGCAGCAGGACAACAGCAGCAGCAGTAGCAACTGGTATCACCACCAGGCAATGCTCTCACTTAAGTTTGGAACTGTGACATATTTCTGGCCTTATTCTTTATCTGAACTTTTCATGACATTAAAGCAGTGGGACACAGCAGTAGCAACTGGCGTCACTACCAGGCAATGCTTCACTTAAGTTGGGACACCGTGACACATTTCTGGCCTTCTTCTTCTTCTGGACTTTTGTTGACATTACAACAGTGGGATATTCACAATATAGGACATTTGGTGGGGTTGAGGCATGGTAGGCGATTTTATGGTATTGTGATTATTGCACTGCTGCTTTACCCCCCCAAAAAGGAAAAAAAAATCATAATTCCAATCTAAATCGCACCCTTCATAAAATGTATCACACTATTATGCTTTCCACAACAGAAAGGCAGTTTATAAGAGTTCTTTCTTACTTTACTTTATTTTTCAAAGGTCACAGCAGGGTCTGCAAAACTGCAGACACTGCACGCTCTCAGTACAGGTGTCACTAAGGCAACGCACTGCCCACTTCAATAAAAGTGTACTGCAGCATGCGGTTCTGTGCCGCAAATGTAAAGTAAATGAAAGCATGCAATGTCTGCAAAGTTGGTGACCATGGAAATTTTACAAAATACAATAAAAAAGTAATAAGAAAAAAATGTTTCTGTTGAGAAAACCATAATAGGGGGTGGAACATAAGAGGGAGCTGTGGATTTAAACTTATTATGACCATCATGAACTCCTTGTTAATTTTTCAGGGGATTATTATTCACATCGTGACACTAATACTGCATGCTAAATGATGTATACTATAAGCCGGCAACATTCAGAAGATAGGAAATTATGGGGGGTAGGAATTGCCATGGTATTTGAGGTGACTTCAGGTGACTTTAGGGTATCTAGATTGTAGTTGTTGTTAGTATGTATACAGTGCGCTCTGCTTATAATGGGCACCTCAGTGATACCATAAATTGCCTGTTATATGGAGTGGTCGATTTAACCGAGAAACTTAAAAAAAAAAAAAATAAGAAGCATGTTTTTGCTGCAAAACAGCAACAACATTTATTTGATACATTGCTTACAACACAAATGCACAGTACGTTACCACCACACCATCACCAGTAATTACAGCCTTTTTATGCTGAAGTCCTCTATTGTTTGTCGACAGAAAAAAAATCCGGGATCTTCTTCTGTAGCACCCGCTTTTGGTGGTAAGGGGCCAAGAATTCTCTGCTAAACTTAGAGCATTCCAGTTAGGCTGGAGATCTGGGTGCTGCTCCACAGCTCTTTGTAGAGTCAGCAACACTGATCTGATATCGCAGGCTGAGACCTTCTCTTCCAGCATCTCCTCATCATCCTCATCTTCCGGGTCCTGCGTGTCAACAACGAGCATTGATTCGACAACCAGCATGATGTCATCCACTGTTGGCTTCTCCTCATTCTCTCCAAGGTGACACACCTGATCAAATTCCTCTGCAGTCATGCCCTCAGGGACTGGAATAAGTTCATCCTCTGAATTTCCATCGGTAGTGTCAGTCGCAGAAACATCCTCTGGGTCTGGGTGTGCAAATCCGGCTTTTCAAAAGCAATGCTGTATGGTCAGAGAAGTAACAGTATCCCATGCTGTCTTGAGTATCCTGACTGCATTGAGCAGGTTTATTTTTTTTATACACTGGGCAGCTGTAACTTAGGTTTCAGAGATCCAATGCTGTGCACTAGACGAGTCAGCATTCTGTCTCTCTCAATGCACCCGATGAAACCCAATGTTATTTCTAACTTTCCATCTTTGCAGCCAACCATCAGATGCATTAAAATCAGGGTGCCCCAAAGCTAGTGTCAGCTGTTTAGCTTTGTGTGCGAGCAGAGGGCCACTGATTAGTGCGCCCCTGCCAGGGGCATGCAAAAACCATCGGAGGAGTGCCTCCTCGACTTCTGCATCTTTTCCTTCCCTTTTCACTTCTGCTCTGGATTAGCATTAAGATGCCAGTCCTGCAAGATTTTATTTTTTTGATGCAAGAGGTCTGCAACTGTAGATTGTGGGAGAGAGAAATGCTGGGAAAGCTCTCTCTGTCTCAGTTTAGGAAGGACTTCAATTTGTTTTAAAACATCCACCTTCTGACTGAGTGTCATCGCTTTCCTCTTTGAAGTAATTTTTACAATTGATTTGTGAAAACAAGGATCAAGAACACAGACAAGCGCTCACACTGAAAATGATCAGTGAATGAGCAGAGAGATCAAGCAGCTTTATGCATTGTCATTTGATGCTGTGCAAATGTGCTTTCTGCTTGATCGACTAATTGTGGCAATTAAAGGTACAGTAATTGAAAATGACACTGCAATCACCAGATTGATGTGCCCGAAATATACGACGCACAACAGACGTTGTAAGCGTTATTGATGACACTAGTGTTAGTGGACATGGCATTTGGCAAGCTGACTTTGCCCGATATAAGCACTTGCCCATTATAACCATGGGCGAAATAAGCAGAGAGGACTGTACTACAAAACTTTAACACAGTAAACAGTGTCCAAAAAGTAATAAAGCCTGACACTGAAAGCATTGATACAAGAATGCAGTTACAATTTTGACCAATACTTTTTTATTCTATTTCACCTTGCCACCTAATCTAATAACTTGTGTATATGAACAATACCCTTCTTTCAACAATTTAAGTATGCAGCACTGCATTTTTTTTTGGACTTGAAAGTAATAAACAGAGCGCTCATTATAATCAGCCTTGCACCAGGTTTGGATCGGTATTCTCACATGATTTTGGACAGCAGCTATTTAAATTCAGTTCTGTTGTGACTACAATGCAGAAGACAGTGCTATATGACATAATGGAACAGTATCTGTTCAAAAACAGCTGGGAATACTGATGCAAACCAGGTCACAGAATAGCATTACAAAAAACACTACTTTTATTATTTCTCATTTTAAAAAAATGGAGTAATGCAGAATAACATACATTGTTGAAAGAACAGTAGCATACACATATATAC
This sequence comes from Neoceratodus forsteri, assembly GCA_016271365.2. Classification (NCBI taxonomy): domain Eukaryota; kingdom Metazoa; phylum Chordata; order Ceratodontiformes; family Ceratodontidae; genus Neoceratodus; species Neoceratodus forsteri. The sequence goes on from CM057456.1 coordinate 1,337,649,090, forward strand.
AAGTTATTAGATAAGGGACAATGTAAAATAGAATAAAGAAGTATCGGTCAAAATTGTAACCACATTTTTGCACTGATGCTTTAATTGTCATGCTGTCTTACTTTTGGGTTACTGTTTAATGTGTTACATACATTTTCATAGTATACATACCCACAACAACTACAACCAAAATACCATCAAGTCACCTACAATGGCAATCAACCACCCACTATCATTTACTATATTATATGTATGTGGCCGGATTATACTGATATCTTGCTACATCATTCAGCATGTGGTACTGTCCACATGTGAAGAATAATCCCATGCAAAAATGTTCAGAAAATTAATAAGTATTTTCATAGTTTTTTCTTAATTTACTTTATTTTTTACATGACTGATGGTCAGCAAAATGGTAGATGCTGCATGCTTTCATTACAGGTGAAACTGTCATGCCACTACTCACCCTGCAATAAAAGTGTCTTGAAGATGGTGTTTGGCAGTACAATAACAAATGAAATGAAAGCATGCAGTGTCTGCAAAGTTGGCGACCTAATGACTTATTACATAAAAGAAAGTAATGAGTAAAACCAAAAAATGTCTATTGCGGAAAGCATCCTGGCTTGGGGGGGAGGCATTTGAGGGAGGTGTGGAATCTGATATACCATTATGATGGCCAAGAAATACAGGATTAACACAATTAACATCACAAATAAAACATCAACTGTACATAAATTTCATTCTTTGTAAGAAAAAAAACTATGGCTTAAGAAAAAAATTAAAAGCATAAAGAGTTTTTTGGGGGGAAATTTTCTTAATACTGTATGTCTTGACACTCATAATAACTGTAAATATGGTTCCCCACCTCCCATAAATGTCCCCCCCATACCATTATGCTTTCAGCAATAGAAATGTTTTTGTCTTTTACGCATTACTTTATTTTAGGTAATGTGTCATGTGGTTGCCAACTGTGCGGAAACAGCATGCTTTCATTTCCATTGAACTTTTGGCACCAAAACGCTGTCTTCAAGACATTTTTATTGCAGCATGTAAAACAGCATAACAGTTTCACCTGTAATGAAAACACACAGCATCTGCCATTTTGCTGACCATCAGTCACATAAAAATAAAGTAAATTAAGTAACAACTATGTAAAATCACAAAGAAAACATTAACTGAACATAAATTTCCGAATTAGTCTGGAGGAAAACAAAAATATTACTTAAGAAAAAAATTAAAAGCAGAGGAGATGATTCTGGGAGTGAAACTGGAATTCATAATATTTTTTTATAGGGTCTGTGGGGGTTGTTGCTGACCACACCACTAATATTGCACAGCAAGCTGATAATTTCAGCATTCTGCCCCTCTGTATGGCTAAGCTGCTGCACGGCACCTCAACCACTCTTTTGACTTCCTCAACCTCGGCTCACAGCACAGCTAGGTCTGCCTGGTCACAAGCTGTTGTGGCAGGTCTTCCTCATCATGGGCAGCAGTGGGACCTGCTGCTTCTGGTGATTCAATGGCCCTTCTCGGGCAGCAATGCTCAGGCAGACCCTCTGCCACAGCTTTAGGAGTGGCTGCTACTTTCTGCAACTTAGCGGCCCACTTAGCAAGGTGGTGTATGACCAGGTGTGTTCTCTGACCACCTGTGCCTAAGTGGCCATCCTTGTACCCTTGATGAACCAGTACATCACATATTTTGCAGAGCATTACCATTGGGTTGCCGGGGAAGTTGAGAAAAAAATCCCACACAGGAGAGCTGCGTGCAGGGGATGATACAGGCAGTGGGGGGCACCAGATGCCACCTGCTGTGCTGCCAGTGGTGGAGGGGCAACCACCTGCTGATGCTGTTGTTGCTGCTGCTACTCCTACTGCTGCTGGAGGATCACTGCTGCAGGGCTGGCTATGGCTGCACTGAGGTCCTGAAACTGGCCAGAAAATGGGCCGGTTTAATGTAACTGGGCAGCCAAGGCTGGCATGCATTTATGGCCCCTGCCGGCCACCACTTTCCCCACCACAATCCATAATAAACAAAATTAAACTTCAAACAAAAATAACATGAAAAAATGCTAGTACCAGTATTAGTGAAATAAGTCGACTAACTAAAACTAAGTACCATAAAAACTCTTTTTTAACAAAATAAACCTTTCTAATTAACAAAAACTCCCTGCACTACTCAAAGACCTTAATCAAAAAAGTGTTAAACACAGAAAACACTAAAGAGATGGAATTTTTAGCAATAAGCTATCCACCACAGTGAAGCTGAGCTGCTAATAACTCTTTCTACAAGAGAAAGTGAAAGTAAACCACTGATTTACTGCCTATTTAACTGCCTCCCTGAATCATGTGACCTGCAGACCTGCAGAGACAGTCAGGCATGTGATCAGTGGCCTGTTTCTTACAAACGTTGCCTTACCAAACTGGAACTCAATGTAAACTCGAAGTGGACAATGTGAAGTAAGGCGAATTTCAACTTTTTAATGGAAATTTAGCATAGTGATATGCAAATTCAAAGTGGACCACTTCGGGTTCACTACGTAGGTGAATTAAAACTTTGCTGCATCTCTATTAGTGAGTCATGAAAAAGAATTTAAAACATTGAAAAAAACAACTTGCTGGGTCCTTTTTCCACCAGTTAACTTCAGAATCCACCTAACAAAGTCCCGATGAGCGAGACACATGTTTGTGTCTCTGCATGAGTTCATTTTTGTGGGTTTTCAAGTTTGTTTTTTTGAGAAAAAAATGGAAAACAAGAATAGTGGCTCACAAAAAATTAATTTTTTCTCATGAAAAACAATTAGCCCCTCATGAAAAAGAATCCTTTTTTGTGAGACCAAATTCCTTTTTTGTTCCAGGAAGCTATCCAAAAGACTGTACTGAGCATGCTCAGAACAAAAATCTTTAAAATGAAATAACTTTGCAAAGGATAATATTTTTTACCAAACCAGCCAAAGGCACTTCTTTGGGGCAAGTCCTTTGTACCCTAAAAATTTCATACCAAAATTCCAAACCATCTAGATGCAGTGCGATAAAAGAAAAAGCACAAAAAGGCCAATTTTACTGTTTTTGCACTATGCACAGCTAAAAATTTGCCAATCCAACCAAAACAAAACTTAGCATGATGAGACTATACATGCAACATTTTATGCAAATCCGTTGAATGGTTCAAAAGTTATTAAAGTGCAAAATTTGAGGTTTAACATTAAAGTGCCTACTCATCCCTAACTATAGCTACGCAATGGCATAAAGGGCATTTTATTTAATTTTAAATCTTCTTTTAACTGCATGTGAGATATGATAATACTGTATCTGATTTTTGCCTTGTGATCTAGGTGATTGAGGGAGGAGATGATCAGTGATTGCTAGACAAAATGTTCATGCATTGTTTGCAAACAGCCATTAAAGAGCTAGTGGAGCAGATTGGGGATTTTAGACTCAGAAATCCCCTGGCCACATAAGAATTAACCTCTATCTCATATGCTAGTGCCATTTCAAGTATCCGCAATGTTTTTTTCCTTTATTATTGAAGTCTGACATGTAATTCTTATGGACAGATGTGCAGCTTACCATCGGATGCAGAGAAACATGAAATGACATACTGGGGGGAAGAAACACTAGTCAGAGCTATTAGGTATGTGTGCTATCTTATTGGTGCTGTATGAAATTGTACAGCAATATCTATTGCAGGAGTCTAATCCATGCTCTCATCTAGATGAAAAGCTGTAGGACCTTTGTAAGTATGGATATAATAAATAGTTTTTTGGTTTTTGTGTGTGTCATAATAGCAAGGACGACTCTATTCCAACCCTCTGATTCCTCCCATCAAACCATACCCAACACTTTTCTTCATCACTCACTGAATAAAATGCAGACATATGCTGCATTCTTGACGTATTGCAGTCGGAAAATTTTCATTGTCCCAGATTCCCCCCTTTTCCCCTACAAAGACAAACACCATTGTATGTTGTTGTGCTCAGACTGGCAATTAATTTATTATATATTACAATTCCAATTTTCATCTCATCATCCTTTCTCATTGTCTCTTTCACAATTTTACTTTATTGCATCCACATATCAATCTCATCCCTCTTTCTTCTTCTCGCTCCCCCATGTGAAAACCTGGATGCCTCCTTCTTCTCTTTTTCTGCTACGTAACGGTGAGAACCGAGACCGCTTTTCCTCCTCAGCTTCTTCTTCTTTTCATCCTATTCCTTTTTATTTCCCACCTCCCCTTCCCTCCTTCCCCCCCTCTTTTCCCCTCTCTGCCATTCGCCTTTGGCAGTCCAATAACCGTCCTACCAGACAATTCTGTCATCCACCTCTGACAGACCTTCCATACAGTCCCTTTTGACTGTCTTCCCCTCATGCTCTATAGTTCAACGGTGGGTGGGAAGGATCAAAACTTCAGCAAAAGTGACTGAGCCACTCCTGTGCTGACCATTATGTACCCCCTTTAGCCCTTCCCCTTCCTGTCCCCTACCTATTGTTCAGACTCACGGTCCCTCCCTTCCCCTCCACTCTGAGCACACCATCTTCACAAAAGGGGAAGGGGTGCAATAGGACAACTTCATCTGCTCCTTAAAGGGCAAACTCCATTGTCCCAGATTCCCCCCTTTTTCCCCACAAAAGACAAACACCATTGTATGTTGTACTCAGACTGGCAATTAATTTATTATATAGTACAATTACAATTTTCATCTCATCATCCTTTCTCATTGTCTCTTTCACAATTTTATTTTATTGCATCCATATATCAATCTCATCTCTCTTTCCTCTTTTCGCTGCCCCAGGTGAAAACCTGGGTGCCTCCTTCTTCTCTTTTTCTGCTAGGTAATGGTGAGAACTGAGACCGCTTTTCCTCCTTCAGCTTCTTCATCTTTTCATCCTATTCCTTTTTATTTCCCCCCTCCCCTTCCCTCCTTCCCCCCTTTCTTCCATTAGCCAGTTTCCAACTTGTTTTGGATGGCTGACTTCCCCCTCAATTTCGGATGTTGCTCCTCTACCCTTTAGGGGACCGCTACCTTTTTTTTTTTATTTTCCTGCTTGCCACCTCCACACTTCTATAAAACCCATGGTTTGTGTATTAAACATATCTCTGGCTAGATCTGACAGGTGCACTCTATCCGGCCTGTAGAAATCCTTTACCCACTCCTCTACCCCTTGCAGTATTACGTGCCCCCCATTTTCCTTATCAGCATTCCTACCCTTCTATTAATTTTTCTCCTAGCTCTATGTACAGCTCTATGACTGTGTTCATACCTCCATACCCTTCTAGGGATCATATCTGACCATGCCAGGCATACCCCTGGCCACCACCACTGTATTATTTCCAAGTCCCTCCTAATCTGCATGTATGTGTCCACCCACAGCTTCCCTCCAATGTCATTGCCCCCTAAATGTAAAATAATTAAGTCTGGAACTGGTTGCCGCTTCTTCATCTCTTTCAGAGTAGGAAGCAGCTGTGCCCATCTCATCCCTCTGATGCCACGCCACACCAACCTATATTTTCTCACATCCTGGTAAAGCTGTCTTCCCCCAGCCTTTTTCTCAGCTCTCTTTTCCACCCAATAAATATAGGAGTGGCCGCAGATCCATACTTCCATTATCCTCCCTCTTCCTATAGGATTTAATCAAATAAATGTATTATATATGTTTGTTGGCTCCTCTCTATATCCCCCCACCTGATGGCCCCTCCCTCTTGTGGCTCCGTGTCTGCAAAAGAAAACACAGATGATACGTTAGTCTCCATACTGCAATGCTCGAATGTATCTCTTGTAACTGGCTGACTGCCAGCATCCCTTCATCAACATATTAGTCACTGTTTCACCTGCTGCTGCCCACTGTGAAGCAGCCCCTATTTGTAGCAAGTGAGACGAGTAGTTGCATGGGTCCTTGCCTAGGAATTGCATGCCCTTCTTGAGCATGGTCATGACCTGATAACTTGTGACCTTTTTTCCATCTCCATGCACAAATAAACTCCCCGTCCTACCATTATGCTCTGTGGCATAAGCCCACAAAGCCTTCACTGGGCATACTGTGTTGTCTACCTGAGCCTTTAAGGTTACTGTGCAACCCTGCCCACCTTGATCCATCTTTGACTTCTTGATCGTGACTTGTATCTCATTGGTCCCCCAGCCTATGTCCTCCCATTCCAACCCCCCTTCTTCATCCCTCCTGCCGTGACCCACTGCCTCACTCACTCTCATGGCCCCAGCAGACATTACTAGATAGATCACATGGAATAGCTGGGCCTCATCTTTTGATCTGCAGATTGCCGGTAATACCCTTTTTAGTCTTGTAAGCCACTGTTCCCCTATTGGCCATCTATTATCTGTAGTTCTTTGTCTTAACCCCACCACCCTTGCATCATTCTTCTAATTAACATCAACCTCATCGACTTCTTTCATCCCTTCAGGCTGCAGACCAAACTAATCCCTGCTAAATAAACCCCCATTGTTGTGTGGGCTGTTCTTCTCTCCCATTGCTCCACTGTACATTTCTCTAGCTGTTCCTTTGTAAGTGGCCTACTTACCTCCATGTGGTGTGTTGCCCTGAATGTCTGAAACACCTGCCAGGCCCCCTCGTAGGCCCTCAGAGTCCTTGGAGTCCATGAGCTGTGAAACAACAGTTCTGCTCCTTCTTGCCAACATCCCAAATGTTCATTGGTATGGGTGTTTTTTGCTCCTCTGCTGTCAGTGCCAGCCTCTGGAAATGATCCAGCTGCAGATGGGAAAGGCTGTCAGTCAGGGTATTGTGTACTCCTTCTATGTGTTTGGCTCTGAATGACATATTTAGTTTCAAGGCCCATAGTACCAACTGTCGTAGTACCTGCATGACCGTTTCTGTCCTGGCGCCTCTGTTGTTTAAAACTTCTACTATTGCCTTGTTGTCACACCAGAATGTCACCTTCTGATTCTGAAGCTTTCCCCCCACACCAGGGTGCAGGCCCAAATAGGCATGATCTCCAATAGTGTTATGTCCTTTACTTTCCCCTCCCTCACCCATTCTGTAGGCCATGGTTCTGCAAATGATCTGCCCCTCAAATAGCCACCCATGCCTAGGCCCCTCGCTGTGTCAGTGTAGAGGTCGAGGTCCGTGATATACACCCAGTCCTCTTGCCAAAAGGAGCACCCATTATAGCTCCTGAGGAACTCCTCCCATACCTTAAAGTCTTCCTTAACTCCTTTTGACATGTCTACCCAGTGGTGTGGTCTGGTTATGCCAGCTGTGGCCCTAGCTAGTCATTTTGTGAAGGCCTTCCCTGGGCCAATAGGCCAATAGTTATGTAAACTGTCCACAGATCTAACTGTTTCGTGTCCCACCTTACATCCCCATACGTCACCATGATTTGTCAAAAGAATTTGTCGTAATATATCCATCACACCCCTCCCTTAGCCTTCGCCCGCCTTATTATTAGGGAGTTTGTGATGAGTGGGATGCCCAGCTCTGGCTTCTTCTCCATCCCTGTCACCGAGTAAGTGGCAAAATCTACAAACCTTCCATCCCAAGTCTTCCATTTTGTAAATTTATCCTCTTTTCTTCCTCAACAAAACCATGGCTGCTGCCATCCCACTTTTTCCTATGTTCTCCATTTCATCGTATTTTGCTGCCACTTCTAGGCTCACTAAGGCAAAAATATTCACATATTCCCCCTTCCATATTTTCTCCTTTGTAGCCAGTGGGACATGTTCCCCTACTCTCATTCCTGGAGTTCCTATTTCCCTTGTCTCTTTTCCCTCATTCTCCATTCTCTTTTCCCCTTCCTTCGGCAACTCTTTGTCTGATCTAATTTCTGCCAGTGCTGTCTCCATCTGCCCCAAGACCCCATCTCAAGTGTTGAAATAATTAGTTTATATATTCCTTTATGCTTTCTCCCACCGAACCAGATACACTACCTGTAATCATGCCCATTCCTTGTGGGCTGCTGTCATCATGATGCCCTGGGATGCTCCCTTGTGGCTGGATTACTGGCTGTACACCAAGCTGCTGCAGAGGAACCACTGTGCTCAGGTGCTCCATCCTGGGCTCCACCGGGGGAACCGCTATCTGGTCCAGGGGCGGTATTAATGGTACTGGGTCAACAGGGTGCAAATGTACTGGACTAGTCACCCTGGGAGGTACCACCACTGGTGGCTGTACCCTAGTTGGGCTGTGTAGCCTCCCAGATGGCCGTTTCCCTCTGCCCCTTTTCCCTTCCTCGCTTTTCACTTCTCCCCAGAGCACCCTGGTTCCTCCCTTCCACCATCTGCCACATTCTGTTGACTTTATCAGCCAGCTCCACGATAGCCCTGTAGGCATCCTCTTTGGAAGGCCTGCTCTTCTTTGGCACTATGTATCTTTTTTCTTGCAACAATCTCTAAAGAAAACTGAAAAAAGGTCTCTTATTTAACCTTTGTTGTAAACCTCCATCTGTATGGTTAGGCCCATTTTCCTTCCTTTGTTCCTGTCCCAGCCAGTCTGAAACTGGCCCTACTACACTTTCCAGGCTCCCCTACCTATCACCCCTTGTTTAATTTTTGAACTGGTCACCATTTTTTTTAATTAATCCCCCTCCCCCCCTTTGTCACTGCCATCTAGGCCTCCTGTGCGATCCTTGCAACCCCTGGCCTTCTCTTGCTGCTTCTCTGGCCTAGGTTGCCCCCATGCTCTGTGGTACTTTGCACCCTGGCTCACTCCTTATGACCTTACTGCCCCCCCGGGGTTGCGATCCAAATATGCTGCTGCCCCCTCCCTTCTGGGCTCTTCCAACCCTTCTCATTCTCTCGTTGTTTTTTTTATCATGCCCGCCCCTGGTCCCTTTTGCCTGTGCCCTTTCCTTGTCATGTGACATCACGCCATGTGGCTAGGACCCGCTCTGCAGTTCTCTCTGGCTACCTGTCCTTCCTTAGCACAAAAAATGGGCTAAACTCCAGAAAAACCCCTTAATGATGCCCCCTTTGCAATTAGCCCTTCAGCCAGGTGGCCCACATGCCACCCTATACACCGCTGAACTTATCCTCCATTTCTTTCTTGTGGCCTGCTCTTGGCATGTAACATCATGCCATGTGGCCTATCGCCATCCCCCAGCCAGGCCTTACCATGTATACCTCTCCCTGCATCCTTCCCTGTCCATCATCACCCTTTTTCTTTGCTTCTGTTATTATTATTTTATTGTTTTCTCCTTCACTATAACCTTCTGTTGCTCGTAGGCCCTGCCCCCCCCAACAAGCGAGCCCCTTCTCTCTGGCCTAGTTCCATTGCTCCTCTTCTCAGAGCTGCCTGCTCATCTGCGTACTGGCGCTGCCCCCGTTTGGCCATGGGATTCTTTCCTTTTTGTCACTGGCCCCCAACCTCCCTTCATCCCACCGCATGCTGTTCAGCCCTACCAGTCACGAATGACTAGTCCGAGGCCCTGCTGCTCTCTTCTCTCCCACTCACCTTACTTGTGTCACCAGGCCCAATTCCACAAGAACTGCTTGCCTCCCCCACCCACATTAATCGTGCCACCAGGCTCCAATTCCGCAACCTCTGCTCAGTCTGCCCCCGACCACAGCACCGCTTTCGCACTTCAAAAACGTATGAATCCCTCGTGGTTTCATTCCTCCGATATCACCCTTCTAGAACAAACAAATCCCTTGCGGTTTCATTCCAGTGAGCTCTCCATCACCTATCCTATCAACCTGTACACTTGAGCCAGCAAAAAAGGCGAAACAAAGCCAGATGAAAACCCCCTCTACATATTTCATCAAAAACTGGTTCCCTTCAGCATTTCTTATACATTGAACCTCCAACCACAGTAAATCTGCATCGAAACATTGAAATCAAATTGCTGAAGATACCTTCCATGCAAGTTTTAGTATTCTGGCTCTCCTCATTATTTCTTTACCAATTCTACTTTATTAAAGTCCAACTACTTAAGCAAGATTCACATTGCACTGTACCATGAAGGTTACTTTACAAAGTGCTACCATCATTACTTTTCTACCTATTTCAAACATCAGTCTTGTTTTAATCATAGCTGCCCTTCTTTCCTTTTTTTTTTTTTTTCTTACCTGCTGTCATTCTGTGCACAATCTCTGGTCTAATCATGCCAATCTGAAATGCTGAAATTCCAAGGCTAGATCAAAACTTCAGCAAAAGTGGCTGAGCCACTCCTGTGCTGACCATTATGTACCCCTTTAGCCCCTTCCCTTCCTGTTCCCTGCCTATTGTTCAGTCTCACTGTCCCCCCTTTCCTCCCCCCAACTCTGAGTACACCATCTTCATAAAAGGGGAAGGGGTGCACCAGGAAAACTTGGTCGCCCCTTAAAGGGCAAACTCCATTATCTTCTGTTCCTATTGTGCATGCAATGGGTCCCAGTTTGGCTACTATAAAGAGGAATCCTTGTGTAGCCACAGTTCCTTACATGCAGCAGAACACATAGATATTTATTTGTAAATTACTTACTTTGAAATGTTAATTTATGTATGCCAGATATGCCAGCCTAATTGTCCTCCGTGTTCTGTTGTCTGTGACCCTAAGCTCTGAGACCTGCACAGGAAGTGATGTGAGCAAAGAACATACCTGCTTTACTCCTGGTACATCTCTAGGCTAATTTGTTTGCTTTGTGTTGCTAATGTTCCCTCACTGAAACAAGGAGATATTTTTTGAAGTACTTTAAACCATAAATTATAAGAGGTAGACCTTCTTAGAGCTGCACAATAACATTCAGGTTAGCTGAATTCTTTTTTTTTTTATTTTTGGTCAGTACCTGCAAAGGTCTGTTTTCCCTTCAGGCATGCAAACAAGGAGTACTGTTAGTATTGCATTTCCTAGTGTCTCACTCTGTCTCCTCAGTATATATAAGTGTGATTTACTATTCAATTATGGTGTTGCAATAACTGGTTTACGTTTCTTCTGATAGAAGGAGCAGGTTATAATTCACCGTTATAACCCACAGGTTATGACGGCAAACACATGCCACCTGCTCCTTCTCCTAGCTCACACTGCACCTCAGCGCACCACAGAAAGTAAACGGGACAAAATCACCTCACAGACAGCTTTCCGGTAGTGAAAAGTAGTGGCCAACAAAAACTGGGAGTTACAAAAAAAAATGCATTTTCACTAACCTTGTCAGCAAGCCTCAACTTTTTCTCTCATTTATTTATTTTTATTTATTTATCAAGTCTAGGATTACAAATACCTTTGAGCCATGGCTCTTTTGCAAAGGTTCCATGTCAGAGAAATACAAATTATGGGGAACATCAAGACAGGCATTACAACAATGTGGACATTGCAAACAGAGTACAGATTAATACAGTTCAAGGGTAGCATTGTAACAAGGCAGCCAGCGACATTTGTCAGAGAAAATAGACAACAGATAAGAAGTGCCAGAGTCATAGGGAGAGGGAAGAGGGTGGGGGAGGGGGGAGAAGGAATGTAGGAAGGGTGGCAAGAGGGTGAAAATTACATCATTGGGTATACCAAGATGTGAGGGTAGAATCCAGTGAGGAAGGGAGGGGGGGGACAACTAGAGCAGAAAGGGAAGTGGAGAAACAAGGATTTCCATAGAAATTTCCATAGAAATGCCAAGGGTGTCTGATGTCATCCCCTCATTTGCATATCTCTGTTGCAACTGAACCATAGAAAACTGAACAAAACCAAAGGCATGGAGAAAAGGACTAAAATATTAAAAAATAATCATGTTATAGACATTTTAGTACAGAGCTGCAAGTTTCTATTGAAGTACTTTTACTTTTAAAATGTTCCCCACAAACACAGATTTCCTTCCTCACTCCAGTTACCGTGTGGTGTTTGCACACAAACCAGCCAACTGTAGTTTTAAAAAAGTAAAACATTTTCAACAAATGCATTTAATGAGTTTCCTTTTCACTGTTTGACTCTGCCAAAGTTTTTTTCAAGCTCTGTCACTTAAAAAATATTAAAAACAATTCCAAGTTCAAATCAACAAACTTCTTAACGTAAAGGCTCTGTCACAGTATTTTTTTTCTCTATGTGGAGAAAAAATGTAAGCCAGCAATTACATGAAACAATGCATGGGGCTGAGTGCATAAATGAGAAATTAATGCCCACTCTTGGTGTGGGAAACTTTAATAAACCCCTTGGGCTTTGTCTTTGGGGTTTATGTAGCATCCCACACCTCGGGTGGGCATTCATTTCTTGTTATGCACTCACCCCCATGCATTATTGAATGTATTATAATAGAGTAGCATTACTCAGTCTGTTTACCTAATTTGTTAACTGCAGTCTGTTTAGAAAACAATGATTTTGCAAGGAACAGAGTAATGAGTTCTATCCAAAGTAGAGATGTGCTAGGTTGTGAAAATTCGCTCTAGAAAAATGTTCACACATGTTCCCAATTTCATGGATTTGATCAGTGGTGAAGAGTACAAATTTGACCCCCCCAAAAAAACTCTTCAAAATACATTTTATATTTCTAGTGTACACAGTCAGTGGTTCCCCCGACCTGCCAATCACTGCCCCACATACAATTAAATTCCCTGGTATCTAGTGATCCTCCCCCCACCGATCGTTGCCTTCCCAATACAATTAAATTCCCTGGTCCCCCACACGCTGATCGTTGCCTGATATTAGTTTTTTTTTCCTGGCATCTAATGAATATCCCCCTTCACCGATCACTGGCACCATATAAAATGAAGTAGTCCACTCCTTGGTGGCTAGTGGTCCCTCCCCCCTCCTGAACCCATGCCCTATAGTGTAAGTTGAAGTATTCAGCTGCCTGACTGAGCTGAAATGAATGAGCACATGGTTGTACAAGCACACGTTCATTCATTGCTATCTCATGCTCATTCTTTGAACTGTTTTGGAATGCAGACAAGAACAGACGGCAGTTCTGGTCATGGTGGTGGAGTAAGGATTAGGTGGGGAACAGCATTGTGGACCTCCTCCTGGATCCACAACATTGTTCCCCCATCCCAACCCCCTGCCAGCAACTGGAAAAGCTCTCCATTCTTGTCTGTGCCCCCAAAACAGCTCAATGAATGAGCACAATCTGGCCTCACTGTCAACGAATGAGCGCATGCGTGTACAGTACAAGCATGTGATCATTCATTCCAGCTCAGTCTGGTGGCTGAATATTTTAACTTACACCATGAAGCAAGGGTTCAGGTGGGTGGAGGGACAACTAACCACTAGGATTGGGTTACTTTATTTTATATTGTGTCAGCGATCGGCAAAGGGAGGGGGTCCACTAAACACCAGGGAACTTTAACTTACATTCAGGGCATGGGTTTGGGTGGGGGAGGGACCACTAGCCATTCTTGACTGAGATACATTATTTTATATTGCACCAGTGATTGGTGAAAGGGGTGTCCACCAAACACTGGCGAATACTTTAAATTACACTATGGGGCATGGGTTCAAGTGGGGAAAGGGACCGCTAGCCACCAGGGATTGGGATACTTCATTTTATATTGTGCTGGCAATTGGCAAGGGGGGGTGTCACTAGACACCAGGGAAAACTGTAATATCTCATGGTGATTGGCTGGGGGGACTACTAGACACCAGGGAATTGAATTTTACATGGGGACAGTGATCGATGGGGGAGGGCACTAGACACCAGGCATTCGGGATGGTGATCAGAGTATCAGCATTTGGTAACTTTGCCTTACTTTTGGGTTTTCTAAGTGAAATTTGTATTTCACAAAACCCAAAAGCAAAGTGAAGTCACAAATGGCGAATTTCCGATCAAACAGGAAAAGTTCCCGAAATGATTCATGGGGAGGATTTGGCAGATTCATAGGAAATTCGCCCACAAATATATACTTCGCTGCATCTCTAATCCAAAGGTAATGGAATTTGTGCAGTGGAGAAATGTTCCCCTCCACATGACCAAGGTTTGAACTTTAATAAAATCTATGGTGACCAAACCAAAATCAGCCACCAGATGCAAAACACTGCATGAGAAACAAGCCAAGTACAGCAATGTAGCACCATGAGTCTCACATCAACAAAACTGAGGATTAGATTTTTTGGAGCAGAAATGATGCCCACATCACAGCTCATTATCCATATGCACCACTGTGCATGGAGAGAAGTTTGCGTACAGTTGTCGAGCTACATGTGCACCAACCCACAGTGAAGGAATGGATTTTGGTAGCAGAAATGGTGCTCAAACAACCACCATGTCGCCATATGCATGACACAAAGAGCTGCAACAGGTTTAACATGCCAGGAGGGGTGCAAAGAATTAGAATTGACCTAGGCAAGCTTGAGGAGTGGTCAAGCGTGTGGCAGCTAAGATTATATGCAAAGAATTTCAAGATCATGCACTTGGGGCACAGAAATGCAAGGGGATAAGTACATGATGGGAGGGGGTATTGACAGCCACTAAACAGGAAAAGGACTTGGAAGTAATCATATCTGATTACCTAAAGGTTACTAAACAGTGTGAGAAGGCTGTGGGGAGATCCAATGGGATGCTAGGATACATGGAGGCAGTCCAGAGAAGGGCAACAAAGATGCTGCAGGTCTTACACCAGAAGACATATGGGGAGAGATTGAAAGACCTCAATATGTATACACTGGAAGAAAGGGGGGAACTGGGGGATATGATAGAAACTTTCAAGTACATTAAGGGCATAAACATAGATACATAGATACACAGACAGTGTCGGCAGATAAGGGCCTACAGCCCACCCAGTCTGCCCATTTGAGCTTGTAAGTTCACTTTATGTTTTCCTAGAAGTCTGTGGCCCCTTAACCCTGACCTCCAGAATTCCTTTATGTCTATCCCATGCATTCTTAAATCCCATGATTGTTTCAGCCCCCACCACTTCCTCTGGCAGGGTGTTCCACTTGTCCACCACCTATTCCATGAAGAACTTCTTCCTCACATTTCCTATGAATCATCCTCCCTCCAACTTCATCCCATGCCCTCTAGTCCTGGAACAAGGTGCAAGGGGAGATACCTTTCAATATTGGAGGGGCACAAGTACAAAGGGGCACAGGAGATTGGAAGGGGGTAGGATAAGGGGAAATGAGAGGAAGTTATTTTTCACAAGAAGGGTGGTGGATGCATGGAATAACCTATCCCAGGAGGTAGTGGGAGTATCAACAGTGGGAGGATTTAAACATGCATGGGATAGGCATAAGGGAACCCTAGAGGTGAGAATAAGAGGTTAAAGCTAATGACCAGATAGGGACATCAAATGCCAATTAAGGTAGGAAAATTGAGCAGACTGGAGGGGCCTGGCAGTCTTTATCTGCCGACGATCTCTATATTTCTATGAATCACCAGCAGAAGGAAGGAGGTGGTGATGCCACTGTACAGAACAATGGTGAGACTGCTTCTTGAGTACTGTGTCCAGTTCTGGAGGCTGCAACTCTAGAAGGACATAGACAGAGTAGAAGCAGTTCAGAGAAGGGCAACAAAAATGAGGACAGATTGAAGGATCTCAATATGTATTCCCTGGAGGAGAGGAGGGAGAGGGAGATATGATAGAGACTTTCCAACACCTCAATGGCATAAATAGGGTACTAGAGGGTAGCATCTTTCAGAAAAGAAGATGTTCAAGAACAAGGGGACATGATATGAGAATAGAGGGGGTAGATTCAGGGGTAATGTGAGGAAGTATTTTTTTCACTGAGAGGGTGGTGGATGCATGCAACGGCCTCCCCGTGGAGGTTGTGGCACCAACAATGGTAGAGGAATTCAAGAATGCATGGGATAGGTATAAGCAAACCCTAGCAATAGGAAAGAGAGGGTAAGACACAGATCAGTTAGGATCTGTGGTATATGAAATAGGCATGGAAAATGGGGAGATTGTGTGGGCCAAGTGGTTCTTATCTGCCATCAAATTCTATTTTTCTATGACAGGCTGCAGCACTGTGGATACTATTTTCCAAAACCAACTCTAGTGTCTGCACTGCACTGCACATATGCCATTTCCTTTGGATACAGCTAATTACTCTATTCCTTGCAAAATCACTGTTTTCTAAACAGACTGCAGTTAACTAATTATGTAGACAGACTGAGTAATGCTACTCAGTCATAATAACATCATCAGTATGCAATAAATCACACTTATAAGTACCGAGGAGACCGAATGAGACACTGGGGAATGTAACACTCACACTACTCCCTGTCTGCATGCCTGAAAGGAAAACAGTCCCACAGAATTCAGCTACATTGAATGTTATTGTGATGCTGCAGGAAGGTCTGTGTCACAATTTATGTTTGAAAGTACCTTCAAAGAAAGCCTCCCTGTTTCACTGAGGGAATGTTAGCAGCGCAAAGCAAGCAAATTAGCCTAGAGATGCACCAGGGAGTAAAGCAAGTATATCCCTCGATCACATCACTTCCTGTGCAGCTGTTTGGCTGTGGCGGGGTACTACAGGCTTGACAGAGGTGGGTAGGATAGGGGTGGTTAGGTGTTTAACCAGGAGTAGCACACTAACATACTAACATACTAAAATGCCAGCAGAATAGGCCTTACGGTCTTTCGTGTCTGCTCGTTTGGTCAGCCCCCACCCTGGGTGCTGACCTTGCTGCCCCTCTCACTTTCTCTGGCTTCTCCCGTCCCAGTTCTGGATATTCTTGCTGCACTGGATTTTGCTTCCAGAACCCTTCCCCTGTACCTGTTCCACCCCCTTTTGAACCCCTCCACTGTCTCTGCCTCCACCAGCCCCCTAGGCAGCGCATTCCATGGCTCCACCACCCTCTCAATGAAGTAGCACCTCCTCCTTTCTCCCCTGAATCCTCCCCCCTCCAGCTTCCACCCATGCCCTCTAGTGGCGCCTCCTCCTTCCTTCCGAAGCACCCTGACTGTTCCTCCCCTATTTACCCTCTTCATGTACCTGAAGACCTCTATCATGTCCCCCCGGTCCCTTCTCTCTTCCAATGTGTACATATTTAGCTCTTGAGCCTCTCCTCATAGGTCCTATCCCCCAAGCCCCAAATCATTTTGGTTGCCCTCCTCTGGACCCTCTCCAGGAGGTTAATGTCCCTCTTTAAGTGTGGCCTCCAAAACTGCATGCAGTACTCAAGGTGCGGCCTCACCAAGCAGTTATACAGTGGGAGTATCACTTCCCTCCTTCTGGAGGTGATCCCCCTAGTGATGCATCCCAGCATCCTGTTGGTCTTGGCTGCTGCCCTTCTACAAGTCTCAGAGTTGTTCATCTTGACATCCACCACCACCCCCAGGTTCCTCTCAGCCATCGAGACTTGTAGCATTTCATGTAAGCTGAAAGCTTTTTTACAGGAGCTACCTGGGAGCACAGGGAAGTTAAGTGACTTGCTCAGAGTCACACAATATGCAAGTAGAAGCTGTGGGATTCAAACCCAGGTCTGGTCTGCTGGATGTCACCACATTTGCAGCTCAGATCCTTAAACCACTGCACTGTACTGCCTCCCCGTTAGGTGTAGGAGATGCCCTGGACTTAGATGGAACCCGGAGAATGGCCAGATGTGTTTGTTTTCTGTCCCCAGGGATCTCACCAGACCGAGTGGGCAGGTAGCTGGAGGGGCTGCAACACCTACCAGTCCTCTTAGGGCAGTGCTTTGTAATGCTAGATCAATCAGGAACAAGACTGCAATTATGGTGGGCTTGATTTCCTCAGTCGACCTGGCTTGCATCACAGAAACCAGGTGGGTGACGATGCTGGACCAGTTTTGTAGGCAGCCGTCCCCCCTCTGAATATTCCATAGTGCACTGCCCAAGGTTGGAATGCAGGGGTGGGGGAGTGGCCCTCTGTTTTAAATCAACCTGGGCTTCACCATGCACCCAGTGGGAGCTACAAGGTCCTTCAAATGTGTGGCACTGCATGGGGGTCCGGGTGCAGGCTGTAGGATTCTCATTTACCGCCCTCCTGGGGCAGGGGAAGAATTCCTGCAGGAGGTGGTGGATCTTGTTGTCGGTGAAGTGTTGGGAGTCCCCCAGATGTTTGGTGCTGGGGGACTTAAATGCCTGGGCTGACAACAAATCCTCCTGGTTTGGTTCCAGCCTCCTCCAGATGATGTCATTACCGGGTCTGACTTACTTCCCTCACCCACCACAGTGGCCAAATGTTGGACCTGCTGTTCTTACTGGGGCTTGAGGTTGTCAACCTCAGGACTTATCAGGTCATTTGGTCTTATCATTGCATGGTGAGGTTCTCATTTGGAGCCCCACCAAGGGCCCTCCCCCTGTTGAGATGGTCAGCTATCACCCTTTGAGATGAATGTCATCCCTGGAGGGATTCTTGTGGTATCTGATCTATCTGCTATAGGTGCTGCATGTGTGAAGGGCATGAGTGAGGTGGTTGCTGTCTATAATAGGGCAGTGAACACAGCACTCGATGCCTTTGCACCAGTCCATGTATGACCCAAATCTTCTTACTTGAGGTCTCCCTGATTTGATGGGGAGCTCAAGGCAATGAAGATTAGGGGTCAGAAGTTGGAGCACTGCTGGCAGAGGACCAGGACTAAGAAGGTCAAAATGGCACTGGAGGTTCACTACGTTGAGTACCAGGGGGCAATCAATGATATGAAGGCAAAGTTCCTGTCCAGGGAGATTGCTGCATGGAAGAACTGACCAGCTGTACTATTTTGGACTGTCGATAGGCTTTCACATCCAGTCTGTCTGTGCAGCTGAAAAAAGCTTTTTCAGTCACCTTGTGTGATGAGTTTGCTCAGTTCTTCACTGACAGGGTGTCCTCCATCGATCAGGGAATCCCATCAGAGAATTGTTCTATGACTCAAAGTGATCGTCTTGGGTATGGTAGAGGTGCTCCATCTGTCCGGGAGGAGTTAAAACCAGTGGAGGTGCCCGAGGTCATTGAGGTCATTTCAAAGTTGAAGCACACAAATTGTGAACTGGACCCAGTTCCGATATGTTTTCTGATGAAATGTGTTGGTTCCATTGACCTGGTGTTTTCCTGATCATCTGGTGCTCATTGTCAGAGGAGATATTCCCGGATTCCTTGAAAGAGACTGGTGAGGCCCCTTCAGAAAACAGCATCTCTCAACCCAGACATCCTGGTGAATTACCGACTGATCTTCAACCTTACATTCCTGGGAAAGGTTATAGAGAAGATTATGGTGCAACAGCTTGAGGAGCACCTTGTGACCTTTGACATCTATGATCCACTCCAGTCAGGTTTCACAGCAAAGCATAGCACTGAAACAGCGTTAGTTTGGGTGCACAATGACCTCCTCAGGGTAAGGGACAGAGGACACAGGTCAATTCTTGTTCTCCTCGATCTCTCATCAGCCTTTGACACTGTAGACCACATTGTGCTGACTGATCATCTCAGAGAGTACTGTGAGCATGCTGGCACTGTCATCAGCTGGTTTGAGTCCTATCTTGCTGGCAGGAAGCAACGGGTAGTGATGGAGAATTTCTCCTCCTCCCTGAGGCCCCTGTAATGCTGAGTAGCTTAGGGATCAATCTTATCACCGATGTTGTTTGCAGTGTATATGCTGCCCCAGGTGAGCTTATTATGAAGTACAATGTGGGCTGTCTCTGCTATGCAGATGCTACCCAGTTGTACTTGTCCTTTGCCCCTGGAACATCCAATGTTGTGGAAGTGCTTAATATCTGCCTGGATGAGATTAATGATTGGATGCCCTCCAGCTGGTTGCAACTGAACCAGGACAAGACAGAGGTTCTAGTGTTGGAACTGGGCCGAGGGTGTGATAGGGGTCAAGTATGATCACCCACTGCTAATCTTCCCCACTTAAAAATGCCTGTATTTTACTTCCTGATTTAAACCTTCCCACCTATAATTTCGTACCAACAATGATTCTCCTAACTATCGCTTACTGATATTAGCAAGCAACCTGTATACAGACTCGTGCCCAGTTTTGTACAGAAATAGACGTTAACACTGACAGCTACGGTCAGTGTCATGCACCGTAAGAAAACAGTCTTGCACAGCTGATAGTTACAGCTGATCACTTCAGCTGATTACTAGCACAGAACATTACAGTTTCTGATAGGCTACTCACCTGATGTTACCAGGGCATAAAAGACAGGCCATATTACCGGTTGACTGTCAGTAGCAAATCAAAAGGCCGAAGCAACCTCATCACTTTCTGATACAGTAGATTATGATGTTGTGCCTTCACAGTGAGGAATCCCAAAATTGCACATTGCTGACTACCTTTACATAAAGAAAGAAGTCGGAATGACTTGTTTTATTGGTGTTGCCAAAGCCACAAAGCTTTGGCATGCCACGGCCGTGCTTCTACACTACTTGTGAGTGGGCAACATTATCTGCAGTCAACCAATGCCCACAACCATAGCCCCGATGTTTTTGCTGCTCCCATAGCCGCAGCAATTGCTTCATTGACACAAAGAGCATTAACAATGCATGACACTCTGGCACAACTAATACAAAGTGAGACTGTCATTTTGTGTCATGAAGTTTGTCAGAACTTGCTGCCTAAGCAGTCACTGCAACAATTTATTAAGAGCGCTAGGCATATTAATATAGCCCCTGAGCCCCCGAATATTGGAGGAGGCTGTAATACCTCACAAATTCACAACAGTGAATGGGCAATCTTTCCTAGCCAGAGATGTGACTTGTGGCAACGAGAGGGTGTTGCTATTCAACACCAAAAAAAATATTGAAAAGTTAATGTGTGCTGACTATTGGATCATGGACAGAACGTTCAGAACTGTGCCAAACCTGTTCTGTCAGGTCTATTCTATAGAAGCACCAGTTAGCAATGCAGAGACATGCAGAATACTGCCACTGGTGTACACATTAATATCCGCAAAATCGGAGGACTGTTATGTCACAATGTTTCAGGACCTGCAAGACATGGCAGAGGAGTATGATTGTATGCTGTCACCCCATGTTATCACAGACTTCGAGCAAGCTGCTATAAATGATTGTAAGACTGAGTTCCCCAATGCTGTAAACAAGGGTTGCCTTTTACATCTAGGCCAAATTGTATGGAAAAAGATTCAGGGATTTGGTCTTGCAACAAGGTAGGGCTCAGACCCAGATTTCAATTTAAAAATGTGGCAGATGGTGGCATTAGCTTTTCTACCACCACCAGACAAAATTAAAAGTGTATATGAGGAAATCAAGCCAGAAATGCCTCCTGAAAGTGCTCTTATCCTAGAGTGGTTTGAAGAACGTTATGTTCTGGAAAGGAGTAGGCATAGAATGTGCAACAATATTGCGGTGAGAGCTGCCCTTTTCTACCCTCCTCAGTTCTGGTCCATACATTCTCAAATGCTGACAGAGATACCGCGAATACAAAACAAAGTAGAAGCATGTCACATGTGGCTTGGGACACTAATTGGTACTTCCCATGTTGGTATACACAGATTTGTTGAGGAATTGCACAACAAACAAACAGTGACTGACACCACCATCGAAAAAATAAATTGTGGCATAACGAAATCCCCCATAAAGAAACAGTACGCCATAAAGGAGGAACACATCAGCAATGGTGTTACTGATGTATACACGTGACCACCAAAAGACTTTGTTTGCAGCATAGCACATAATATGGTACTGTAACTGTTTTTTTGGATGTAACATTTTAAAAATGTTAACTAAAGATTGGATTTTAATTGTCTGGATTTACTACTGGATTACATCTGACTCCAAACATGACTACTGGATCTTCTGCCTATGCACAGCACTTGGTAAGCCTATCTTTATATTACATTTAAGTAAGTCTGCATTTGATATCTTTTAGAATTTAAAAATGTGCCAGTGTATTTTGCTGCTGTTATATATTGTCTCCTAGCAGACGCCTGTAGTCGTCAGTAAAAAAACACTGGTGTGTCCTCAGGACGTCTGCAGAAGTCGGCTACTGACTCCCAGTGTGCCCTTGCAACATCTGGAGAAGTCACTTATATATTTTAATATATAGTGTAACAGAATATAATATATATTTGACTGCATAGCACCATTGGAAAGATAATTTTATGCTGAACAACTTTGTCACTGATATTTTGTGTACATCATGTATACTTTAGGAGTTATTTGCATTTGTTTATGGTATGGTGTGTATGGCTGACATGTTTTCCATCAAGATTCACCTAAGCAGCTTGAATAAAATTCACTTTTTTGGCACTTCAGCAGGTATAAAATAAAACCGTATTGATTACAACTGGTTGCATAGCACCATTGGAAAGGCATTTTTGTGCTCATCAACTTTCATGCTGATACTTTGTGTGTATAATGTATACTTTTGGAGTTATACGCATTTGTTTATGATATGGTGTGTGTGATTGAGATTTAGCCCTCAAATCTCATCAAAGCACCTTGACTAAAATGGGGAAAAATTACATTTTATGGTAAAAAGATATCTTTTTTTAACAAACATAATATTAAAACACCATCTAATGTCTGTATGCTTAATTTGGTGTTGATATTTTACATCTTTTCCAACAAAAAATGGCTTATGTTGCCCTTTTTTAGTGAAAAAAATATTTAGTTTGCTCTTTCGACCAGCATAGAAAAAAAAAAAAAATTACTTATTATTACATGCATGCCACCATTGGAAAGGCAATTTTGTGCTGAATAACTCTGCCACTCATACTTTGTGTCTAGCATGTAGTTATTGAGCTACTAGCATTTGTTTGCGACATGCTTACTATGGCTTGATTTTGCTTAGAAAAGCCCAGGATTCACTGTTAAAAGTAAACAGGAGATTCAGGAGGCAAGGGGTGTAATCTCAGAGTGAGCCTGTGGAGGCAATGAGTTAATGTCTGAAGCCGTTTGGTGTGGTCTTAATTATGCCTGTGCTGCTCCCGCATGTAATGCTAATGATGCTTGTCAGGATTATTAATGTCAGTGAGTTTGTTGCCGGGGAATATGTAATGCCGGCAAGTAGGTGATGGTAGAATTCTTCTCAGGCAGTTTGTACTTGGGCAATGGTACTGATCCCTGTAGTTGTGGCAACAGGTCTTTTCCTGGGGCCTACATGGTTGCTGGCCTCCTCTAAAATGTGAGATCTTGGGGTGTTTCTGGATGACGGATTGACATTTGAATCTCAGGTGTCATCTGTTGTCCAATGTGTTTTTTACCACTTGAGGAACATTGTCGACTTCTGGTGATGCTCCCATGGTGATGGCAGCTTGAACACCGCACTCTGTTGGCTAGTTTTGCAAAAACCTTCTCCAGCCATTTTCAGTTTAAATTAATGGTATATTTTAGCATCGGGAAGGTGTCTAAGTTGTGGGTAGTAATTAAGTTTGTGAATTCTGTCTGTATTTCACAGGGATAGTTTATTTTTTCTGTGTTGTGCAATATCTGTTTTTGTTTAGAGATGGCGTCCGACAATGCTAGTGAATGTGAGCAGCCTACTAATGCAGTTCTGCTTAAAGAAATTCAGTAGTTTAAAGAAGAAATGCATTTTCTCTATCAACAACTCCACTCCTCCATACAACAAATAGATGAATGAACTACCTCCTTAGAAAAACAAGTTACTGATACAGACAGGAGTGTGGATAGACTGGAGAGATTTTCACTTGTCTCTTACAGGACATGCAACATTTAAATGATAAGACAGAGGACTTGAGAATTGTTCCTGGAGAAATAATCTCTGGGTATATGGTTTGCCTGAAGGCTTAGAAGGTAAAGGCGATCTTACTACTTTCCTGCAGGATTTTTTTCCATCATTGGTGGACCTATCTGATCTTACAGTCACAGCCAAAAACATGGTCAGATATTTCCTGAAATTTCTGTGATTTCTAGAAAAATCTCATGCTTACTGCATTTCCACAATAGGGGCAGCAGAGAGAAACTCTTCAGAAATTTCACGAAATGTCTGGAAATATCTGACCATGTCTGTGGCTACTACTGTATGCCCCTTCCCATAGAAGGGGCTCACCGGTCTCTTACTCCTCCTGCCTATGGTCCTGGTGCCTGGCCTAGATCGCTGATAATCCATTTCTTCAATTTTCTGGTGAAACAGGCTCTTTCGGTGTGAGCCTGGAGGAAGGGGCAGTTATTTTACGAAGGTCACTGCATTAGACTGGAAAAGGATTATTCTGTGGGAATCTAGCATAGGCGGAAGGCTTTTGCTCCCTTGTTTAAGACTCTTCGGGACAATATTCTGAAATTTTCCATGCCATATTTGGCCAGTCTCAAAATATTTTTAAGGATGGCCCCAAGGTTTATGATGATCCTGAATCAGCTTTGGTGGGTCTCCAGAAGCAGCACATAACTCCACCTGAATCCATGGACATGCAGGAGACCCAAGATAAGTGCTCTCTTCAAAAGGAACAATGGTCTAAGGTTCGCCGAAGGGGAAGAAGAAGAGACAAGACCATACTTTGGAGGAAATTTGTTCCCTGCTTCAGACTTTCAGAAGGGAGCCTGCTGAATGATGTGGTCTGCTGTTTTAATATGCACTTGGTAGGCAGGCTTATTTCTTTTACTTTTGGAGGGGCAAGTGGTTGAAGCTAGTTTGTTGATTTCCTGGTCCGAGTGCAGCGCTCATCTTTAATATCTTATCCCGGGCTGCTTGTCTCACATTAGGAGACGGTCAGGAATGGTAAGGGGTGCTCTACTTCATCTTATACTTTGGATTGGGTCAGCAATATTTACATCTCTGCCTTGTTTGTCTTGATGGAATATCCTCTTGTCGTCTCCTCCTCCTTCCTTTCCGGTGCAGATTTATTACAAAGACCTGTATTTGCTGTTGTGGATTATACTGCCATTTTATCCTTATTTCTTTCTAATTTCTCAGGCTTCCTGGCTATGTACTTTAAACAGCATTTGAATGGTCTCATTATACCCAGATATTGTACCTACTGTATATAACGGGTTGGACTACTTGGTAACATCGTGTAAAGATTTTAGGTCAAATGTTACAATCGGGTTTGAAATATTAACATGGTTTGGATACTTTGATACAGGACCTCTATTTTCATTGAAGCAGGATTGTCTTCTTGGATCGATCTATTGTGGTTTGGTTCACCTTTTTCTTTTGTAGCCAAGACGGATACTTCACTGTGCCCCAGTGACTGCTTTACTTATTTCCTTCACTTAATATTTTATTTCTGTAGCCCTATAGTACACAGCTTCTCTTTTGTTCTTTAACAGACTGGCTATCTTCAAGAGAACATTGCCCCTGACCGAACACCGGTAACCTGAGTATTTAAATTTGATTGATTGTAATCCCCTGACTGTTTGAACTTTTTCTACACGAAAAGTTGGCAATTTACCGGAATTTGGTACTCAGTATGGACTCTTATTATGTTATTTTCTTTTTTTTGGTTTTCTATATTGTCTATATTGTATATATGTGATCAGTCTGTGTTGAAACAGTTTTATGATCAATTTGCTACTTCAGGGATTTAAGATTTTTTT
This sequence comes from Neoceratodus forsteri, assembly GCA_016271365.2. Lineage (NCBI taxonomy): Eukaryota > Metazoa > Chordata > Ceratodontiformes > Ceratodontidae > Neoceratodus > Neoceratodus forsteri. Next base: position 1,337,674,333 of record CM057456.1, read on the forward strand.
CTATTAATATTGCAGCAGGAGTTGAGCTGGGCTAATGTGTTAAGTCGGGGGGGTTGATAGCTACTATATTCATGTTGTGTACGTAGCATATTTTTTTATTAACTAGTTACTTTATTTGGACATTAACATTTTGAATTATCTTAGGACATCAACATTTTTACGGGGTTGGAATTTGAAGGCTTGTCTCCAGCTATTCGATAGTTTTTTAGCCTAATTGTTATTCTTTTTTCAATCTGATTTATCTCTACTATTTTTAAGGTTTTCATAACTAGCTTTCATTACTGGATTTGGCCCACTTTTTATTTATTTTTCTTACAGTCTATTAGGGTCCTGTAGCTCTTGGTGGTTTAGAAGGATGGTTGGCATCTGTTGCATCCTTTTGTTTATCAGGGCATTATTTACCTCGGGGGTTCTGGTTTTCCCGCTAGTACCCCTTTAGTACTTTAATCCAACTGGGTACCGACTAGGAGCCATAGTTTTTGTTTTGGCTCCCTGGTGTGGAAATCCTTTGTTCTTGTGTTGTATAGGTTTTTCACTAGATAACTATATATTCCATGGTCTTTTTGGTTCCGGCAAGTTGGGGAGGGTTTTATTCTTGCCACAGTTGGGTTATAGATTTAAACTTCTTTTTTTGTTATGCTACTCTTTGTATTTCAGTGTTGGAGCTTTTAATAGATTTTCTTCATAGTTTTTAAGGAACCTTGGGTGTTTTTTTCTATTATTTAATTATAGAAATCCTGTTACTGTTCTTCATAGTGACATTTTTTTTGCTAGGGCTGGCACTGAACGATAATTTAAGGGGGTGGATTATGGTCTAGTTTAGGTAAATAAAAGTTCTGTCTGTTACTGTGTAGTACAGTTAATTATTATGTAGTTATAGTGGATTTTTCTGTTTTATTTACAAGTAGGAGGGTCTTTATTTTGGTAAATAATCTTATATATTACCATGTTTTTTTATATGATGCACCTTTCTGGTTTTACACTAAATCCAATGTTTGAAGGCCTATTTTGTATATTGGACAGGCATGTTTTGATTTTTATTGTACTGGGTTATAGTGACAGCCTTGAACTTTTTGTATATTTTCAGTTATTACATTTGAGATTTTTTTTTTTTTTATCTATGGGTATGTTTCTTTTACCAGTCCTTTTCACAAGATTTTTTAGTTTCTTAAGTCAAATACTAGGGGGTTGTATTGTAGTGGAGCAAAGCTGTGGCCACATCAGATACTGAGTTTTGTATTTTTCAGTTTTTTTTGGAATTCCATATTGTGTATAAGGGAAGCACACTCCGGGATGGTACAGTGGTTCTAGTATTCTTTCAAACTTTACAGCTGTTAGGATGACAAAGTCTAGTGGATGTAAGTTGAAAATCCTTTCTTATAATGTTAATGGAGTTGCTACCCCAATTAAGAGAGATAGACTTCTTCATTATGCTCACCAGCAGCTTGCAGATGTGATTTATTTTCAGGAGACCCGCTTCTCCCATTTGGAACATGATAAGTTTCTTAAGTTGGGGTTTGAGAATATATTTTATGCTTCTTTTCCTAAGGGGAGGCGTAGAGGGGTCTTGATTCTGCTTAGAAAGGGCCTATCTTTTGAAGTGCTGGATACTATAGCTGATTTGGAGGGTAGATATATTATTGTAAGTGGATTGTTATATGGTAGGGAGGTAACATTCGTCAACACTTATTTTCCTCCGAATTCAACAAAATGGGTGTTCCAAAAATGTTTTCCCCTTCTTACTACTCATTTAAGAGGGAAAGTACTTTGGGGAGGAGATTTAAATTTAACACTTAACCGGTTTTAGATTCCTCAAATCCTAGGCGCCAGTGTCATATGGCAGTAATTAAGTATATTAATTGCATCCTGAAGCATTTAGGATTAGCTATTGGGAGGAGATGTTTGTACTCAGGGAAGAGAAATTATACGTACTATTCAGCCAGATATGGTAATTCCACCTGATTGGAATATATTTTTACTACACTTGAACATCTTCCTGATGTCCAACCTATTCAGTTTGGAACAATTCTGCTTTCTGATCATGCTCCAGTATTAGTTACAATAGAAAATATTAGGAAGCCCTCTGCTTCCTTTTGGAGGCTCAACATGGTCTACCTATGGCATTCAACCCTTCATCAAAGTCTAATAGATCAGATTAAATATTATTCGGAGATTAATGATACAGGGGAGGTTTCAAATGGTATCTTTTGGGATGCCTTAAAGGCTTCTGTGAGGAGATCATTAGTAGCTTATGCTTCTGCAAAACAAAAGGACTGGAGGTGGCAAATTTTGGAGTTGTCTAAGGAAGTACAATCTCTTCGCGCTAGATTTAGTAGAGGGTATAAGTCAGTTTGAAACTCTTTATTTGAATTTCAAGTAAATTTACAAAGATACCTCAATCAGAAAACTGAGTTTGCATTGCATTATTTGTGGCAGAAGGTGTAACTGGGAGGTCCCAAAGGAGCTAGATACTTGGCTAGACGCCTCAGGGCACAAAAGGCTGCAGCAGCAATTTTTAAGCTTTGAGATCTCCAAAAAGGTAGTATTACTTATAAAGCCAAGGAAATCTTACAAATATTTAGATCGTATTATTGTTCCTTGTATACTCCCGACTTTACAGCTCCATCTACAGAACAGCTTTCTCAGTTTTTGCGTTGAGCTCACTTACCTTGGCTTTCATAGGAACAGGTGACTTTTTTACTTTCTCCAGTTACTGATACCAAATTAATAGCAGCAATAAAGAGGTCCAAAACTGGTAAAAGCTCAGGTAACAATGGCTTCCCATTAGCTTTTTATAAGATACCCAACATGCAGAAATCTGTGTCCTATTTTATTGTGCGCTATGAAATGTGTTCAAGAAAGAGATTCTCCTTCTCCTTCTTGGAATAGTGCAATGATAGTAGCCCTTTTAAAGCTGTGCAAAGACCCTGTTTGGCCAGAGACTTATCACCCGATATCTATGTTAAATACTGATTATAGGTTTTGTTATGGCTATTTTTGCCAGTAGATTAGAGGGTCTTCTTCCATCTTTGGGTGACTGGGACCAGACAGGTTTTGTTCATGGTCGTCAAGTCTTTAATAATGTTCGACGTACTTTTCTCTTGTTGGATTATGCGGACGAGTGAACCCTTCCTCTGATCCTGGCCAGCCTGGATGTGGAGAAGGTGTTTGATAGGGTTCATGGCCCTTTCTATGGTCACTTCTTCAGGCTTTTGGATTTCCAGCTCTTTATTATTATGCTTTGTTCTTTATATTCAAACCCCAATGCATATGTTCAGGTAAACGGATCTATAATAGAACCATTCATATTAGACAGGGGGACACGGCTGGGATGCCCTCTGTTCTCTCTTTTGCTTGCACTGTTTGTTGAACCTTTGGCTGCTTTAGTTCATCTCTCAGGTCAAGTAAAAGGTATTTGTATAGGAGGGAAGGAATATAAAGTAGCTTTATTTGCGGATGATATTTTGCTAACTTTGACGAATCCTACATCTTCCCTGCTGGCAATGTCACAATCTTAGAGGTGTTTGAAGCTCTGGTGAGGTTCCAGGCAAACAAATTAAAGACTGAGGTGATAGCGTTTAGATATACTCTACCAGGTTCTATTTGTAAACTTTACCCGGTGCATTGGAATAGGAACATTATCAAGTATTTGGGGGTTACATTGACTAAATCTTCTGAGCATGTGGAACTTCTGAATTATGAACCCCTTACTCAAAACATAAAATATGATTTACAGGCTTGGTAAAAATTACCGCTGTCTTTTATATGGAGAATTGAGCTCATATGCATGGTGATTTTACAGCGGATCCTCTCTAAAAAAACTTCTCTCTGAATGGCAGAAATTGCTACTATGATTTGTTTGGAAGGAAGACCAAGCTAGAGTGTGATCAATGTTATTACACTTATCTCCAGTCCATGGGGGGATCGGTATGCCACATTTGGAGTGGTACTCCATGGCAAATTTTCTGCGTATTATCAGCTACTGGACAAATATGCAGTACTCCTCTTATTGGAAGGATATACAATTTGTTTTAAATGACTTACACGAGCTTGCTCATGTTCTGTATTTGGCTTCTGTTTCCCACTTACCCCTAACCCAGTTTTTTCATTATACTAGAGTGTCTTTGAAGGTTTGGAATACTTATCAGATTTCTCTCCCTTCTTATTTACTCCTTTTGTCGAAGGCCCTGGTGGGGGATGGATCTAGCCCTTTTTATAAAACTGAGTTTTTTTTTCCTGTCAGTGGGCTTGGTTGGGCTTGGAATATTATTTTCAATTTTTTGATCTTAAGGGCAGTCTTTCTTTTTCAGTACTACAATTTCACTATGGGTTGAGACAGACGGATCATTTTCAGTATTTTCAGATGATTTCATGTTTACATACTAAGCTAGATTTTACTGCCCTCTCTGTTTCTTTGAAAGCCCCAAGGATTTGTGTTATTTTAGCTGCACAAAAAGGTGACCTTGTTACTCATTTCATTGAGAACTGGTATGGGCTCTAAGGGCTGAGAAACTGGAAGAGGCCAAATCTGTTTTTTTTTTAAATCGGATCGGGATATAGATGAACCCTTATCATGGGAGAAATGGTCCCATGCAGCGTTATTAAATTATAAAATGTCCTCTTTGTCATGTATCACAGAATTTTCTTGGAAATGCAGGATACATTATTTTCTTACACTATTGCGGGTGTCTAACTATATGGGCATGAGTTATGCTGGCTGCTGGTGAAAATGTGGTTACTCTTGTGTTGATCAGGCACATATTTTTTTTGGGATGTCCCAAGTTGGTAACTTTTTAGGATAGTATTCAGGGATCCACAACAAAAAAAAGGCAGAAGTGCACACTTGGCTGGGGTGCCAGGATAAGTTGCACAACCAATCTCAGAATAAAATCCCGTAATCACCACCACTACAAATATCAGAGCTGCTTACAGGTCTAGGTGCCAATAATTCTTTATTAAAGTGCCAGTGTGGTATGTCTTATCAAAGGACTTTTTGATAAAGGAAAAGATTACAGAAACATGTCAAGCTGTGCCACACTGGCACTTTAATAAAGAATTATCAGCACCTAGATCTGCGAGAAGCTCTGATTTTTGTGGTGGTGGTAAGTGCAGGATTTTATTCTGAGAATCGTATTCAGGGGGGTTTGCAAAATGTTTTAATGGATCAAGTTGTCCTATCTCCTAAATTGGTTCTGGTTTTGATTCCCCCTGAGAATCTTAACTTCCCAAAACAACAGTTTTATTTGCTTTTATTCTTGATATTGTGTGCTAAAAAAGTCTTGACTAAATTTTGGTTACAACCTCAAGCGCCTTCTTTGGGAAGTTGGTATGAAGTGATTGTTTGTTTATGGAGTGGGAAAAACCGTATTATTGATCTATGGACAAAGAAAGCTTCTGCTTTGAACATTGGCGTCCTGAGGAACATTGCCAGAATCAAACCCCTAGTTCCACCTGAATACCTTCTCACAGTGGTCCATGCCTTTGTGATGTAAAGGCTTGATTACTGTACTGTGCTGTACTTCGGGGTCTCAGGAGGTACCCTCCACTGACTGCAACTGGTGCAGAATGCAGCTGCCAGGTAGCTGATGGATCTTTCGAGGTTCTGTCATGTAACCCCAGTGCTGTAGGAACTGTACTGGCTGCCGGTCAGGAAGAGGGTTATCTTCAAGGTGGGCTTTCTCACCTTTAAGGCTCTACATGGACTGGGCCCTGGATACCTGACTGATCTTCTAACACTGGCCACCTCAGTCTTCTCCCTCCATTCCTCCTCCAGGGGTTTCCTTAAGATTTCTAGGTCTAGACTCAGAACTGTCAGTGACAGGGTATTTAGTGACACTGGTCCAGTCCTGTGGAATGTGCTGCCACCATCCATCAGGGAGGCCCCATCAGCTGAGACTTTTAAGTGCCATCTAAAGACCAATCTGTTCTCTTTGGCCTTCCTGGACATGGTTCTCTGACCTAGTATAGTTATTCTAACTGAGCTATTTATGGATTTGATTTTATTATTAATTTTTACTTTTGTTTTAATTGCATTCATCTGTTTATTTTATTTTTTTTTGCTTGATCTGACTGTGAGGCACCTAGAGCCTCCAGGATTGGGTGCCATAAAAATAAACTTTGCCTTGCCTTGCAAGCTTGCAAAGCTTGGGGTCACATACAGCAGAACATGGAGGATGATCAGGCTGTCATACATACATACATTAACATTTTAAAGTAAGTAATATACAAACAATGTATATCAATGTGCTGTTCTGCAGATGGTTACATAAGGAACCAATGGTTTTAACTGTGGCTATGTGAGGATTCCCCCTTTAGGCAATGAGAGCAATATTATAGTACATACTGGTTCCTGTACATTATACAGCACACCAGAAAGATCACATAGAAACATAAAATTTGATGGCAGATAAGGACCGCTTGGCCCAGCTAGTCTGCCCATTTCCCTACGTAATGGATAAGCTGCAGAACCTAGTTAACCAACAGCCTACTTCCTCCTACACCCCACTAGAATTGCCTAATGTCTGTCCCATGTATTCTTGAATTCCCTCACTATTTTTGACTCTACGACATCCTCAGGAAAGCTGTTCTATGTATTACACAACCCTCTCTGTGAAGAAATACTTCCTCACATTACTTCTGAGCCATCCCCCCATCTTCAAATTGTGCCCCCTTGTTTTTGCTCATCTCTTTTTCTGAAAGATGCTACCCTCTTGGACTTTATTGATTCCCTTGAGGTATTTGAAAGTTTCTATCATGTCCCCCCTCTCCCTCCTTTCCTCGAGGCTATACATCTTTAGTTCCTTTAGTCTTTCTTCATATGTCTTCTGATGCAGACCCTGCATCATTTTGGTTGCCCTCCTCTGGACAGCCTCCACCCTGTCTATGTCTTTGCGGAGATGGGGTCTCCAGAACTGTACACAGTACTCCACATGTGGTCTTACCTACTGTCTGTACAGAGGGCCAACAACTTCCTGTTTTCTACTGGTGATGCCTCTCCCTATGCATCCCAGCATCCCCCCAGCCCTCCTTACTGCCTTCTCACATTGCTAGCCCACCTTTAGGTCATCTGATATGACTAGACCCAGGACCCTTTCCATTTTTGTTGTTGTCAGTATCTCACCCCCCATTGTGTGCTCTTCCCCTGGGTTTTTGTTTCCCAGGTGCATTACTTTGCACTTTTTTGCATTGAATCTAAGCTGCCATACATTTGACCATTCCTCCAACCTTGCCAAACCCCTTTTCATCCTTTCCACCCCACCTTGTGTATCAACCCTGTTGCAGATCTTTGTGTCATCTGCAAAGAGACATACTTTCCCTTCCAGTCCCTCTGCAATGTCACTTACAAAGACATTAAAAAGGATCGGCCCCAGTACTGAACCCTGCGGTACCCTACTAGTAACCCTCCATTCTTCACTGTAGACTCCATTTACTATTACCCACTGTGTCCTGTTATCCAACCAGTGTTTTACCCAGGCTACCACCCTAGGACCCACTCCCAGGCTGGCTAATTTGTTTATTAATCTTTTGTGTGGGACTGTGTCAAATGCCTTGCTAAAGTCTAGGTAGGCCATGTCCACAGCCCCTCCCTGGTCTACTGCTTTGGTCACCCAGTCAAAGAAATCAATTAGATTTGTCTGATATGACCTTCCTGCTGTGAATCCATGCTGCCTTGGGTCCTGTGCCCCACTGGCCTCTAGGTACTCAACAATTCTTTCCTTCAGAAGTGATTCCATCATGTTCCCTACCTCTGAGGTCAAACTGACAGGTCTGTAGTTTCCTGCCTCTGTCTTGCTCCCACTTTTGTGAAGGGGAATCACATCCACCTCCTCCAGTCCTCAGGTACCACCCCATCCTCCCATGATTTATTAAAAAGGGTAGTCATTGGTGTTACTAGTTCTTCCCTTAGTTCTTTTAAAATCCTGGGGTGAATCCCTTCAGGCCCCATTGATTTATCCATATTCAGTTTTAGGAGTTCTTTCAGAACCCTTTCTTCAGTGAAAGGACTAATATCAACCCCTATCTAGAGTGCTTCTATTGACCAGATTAGGTATTTCCCACTGCTTTTCCATTGTGAATACTGAGCAGAAGTATTCATTCAGTATCCCTGCTTTTTCACTGTCGCTCTCTGCCCAACCACCTTCCTCTTTGTTCAGCCTCAGTATCCCTGCCTTAGTTTTTCTTTGCTCTAATGTACCTATAAAAGGTTTTATCCCCTTCTTAACTGAGTTGGCTATCTTTTCCTTGGTTTGGGCCTTTGCTATTCTGACTGCCTTACCCGCTTCCTTCTGCTTTAACTGGTACAGTTCTCTGTCCTGGTCCTTCTGTGTTCCCTTATACTTCCTGAATGCTATCTTTTTTTCCCTTACCTTCCCTTCCCCACTACTTCTTTTGAGAACCGTAGTGTTTTTTTCCTTCATTTTGATTTGTTTATTTGCTTCACACAAAGACTTGTTGCCTCTGTGATGGCGGTTTTGATGTCTCCCCATTGTTGCTCCACCCCACCTTCTTGCCTGTTTGCTAGTGCTTTTCTGAGGCACTCTCCCATTTTGACAAAGTCAGCCCTCCTGAAGTCTAGTACCTTCACTTTTGTGTGGCTTGACTCTACAGCTAAGTTTATCGTGAACCACACTGTTTAGTGGTCGCTTGCTCCCAGATGGCTACCCACTCCTAAATCTGAGATCCTCTCTCCATCCCCATTTGAAAGTACCATGTCTAAGATTGCTCTCGACCGAGTGGGTTCCAAAACTAGCTGTCTGAGGCATGCTCCTGCACGGTGAGTAGAGAATGGCCCTGCTCTTGGATGTGGCTGCAGCAAAGGTGCTCCAGTCAACATCTGGCATATTCAGGTCCCCCATCAGTAATATCTTCCCTTTCTCTGCCATCCCAAGGATGCCTTCTATCATTTCCTTGTCCATTCTCTCCCCCTGAGATGGGGGTCTGTATACAACCCATGTGCAGATTGTGGAGCCATTTCCAGTCTCCAGGGTGACCTACAATGCCTCTTATCCTCCCTGTTTACCCTTTAGTTCTGTTGCTTTGATCCCTTCCCTTACATAGAGAGCTACTCCTCCTCCTCTTCTTCCCTCCCTGTCCCTCCTGTAGATTGTGTACCCTGGTATGTTGACATCCCAGTCATGGTTCTCTGTGTACCATGTTTCTGTGACTGCCACAATATCCAGGCATCCCTCTTCCATCAAGGCCACCATTTCATGAAGCTTTTTTACCTAGACTATGGCATTGGTACTCATTACCCTCCATTTTTTTATGGTTTTATTTCTTTTTGCCCCATCCTTGTCCCTACTGCCTTTGTCTTTTTCTCCATTTACCCCTGATCTTCTCCCTATCGACTGCTCTATTTTGGTGTTTATCTCACTAATTACCTTGATTTTTTGGAGGGGGCTAGGATTTCCCTTCTCCTCTTCAGTGCCTCCCCCCCCTTGTCTAGTTTAAATGCTTGCCATTGAAGCATTTAAACCTATCACCTAGGATCCTGGTTACCCTCCAGGATAGACGCAGACCATTACACCTGTATAGGCCTGCAACCTTCCAGGTGGAGCCCCAGTCCCCAATGAAGCCAAATCCCTGAGCTCTGCATGAGCTTTTCAGCCAGTCATTGAATTCCATGGCATGGAGTACCTTAGCCTCATCCATGCCATAGACAGGTAGCACTTCCAAGAAAGTTACCATGTGTGCTACTTGTCTAAGGCCCCTCCCAAACTCCACAAACTCCTGTTGCACTGCTCTGATCCCATTCTCAGCCAGGTCATTCATCCCTAGGTGGATAATGACATCCAGCTCCCTCCCCCTTGCCGCTGCTCCCATGATCCTGAGGATTCATTTCCTGTCCCTCCAAGCCTTGGCACCAGGCAGGCACCTTACCTCCCTTTCCCATCCCTCCTCCAGTTCTAACCCCCTAACAAATGAGTCCCCCAACAGCAGTTGTTTCCTTCCACTGTGAGGTCCTGGGCCACCTTCCTGTGGATCTCCATTGTGGAAGTTCCCAGCATCCTCCTTGGTCTCCACTGCAGGTGCCTCCATAAAGGAACCAAGCTTTGCCGGAGTAGAGAATAAATTTTGGCAAGGCACAACTGGAGGGATGCCCCTCTGTTCCACCATCCTCACCCTCCCTGAGCCCACCGTGGTCCAACCACTCCTTTTTCTTGGCAACCTCTGAGGTAGTGGCAGTGGCCTGGGTGATCCCTGGGTGGGGGAGCAGGTTTTCCAAATTCTTGCCAGGTCAGCATGAAGACAAACAACCTCCTCCCTCTGACCAGAGAGATGCCTGCAAATAGGGCAGTAACGCAGTCTCCAGAATGTCTCCAGGAAGACTGCTGCTCCACAGCCAGTGCATTGCACCATTCCCCACATGTCTGTGTCCCTTCCAGTTACAGATGCTTTTTTTTTGTTCTTGTTTTAGTGTGTGCAAGCTTGTGAGTGTCTCTACCCCCTATTCAGTGTGCTGTGCTTTTAAGGATATGAACAGGTGTATGTTGTTAGCAGTTTTGAGGAAGTGATGTCAGAATCCCTGCTATAAAGGAAGTTATGTGTTTTAGAACAGCAGTTTTTAGACTTCATGGTAAATCTAATTCCACAAGAATTAATAACTGATAGGCAGAATTTGTGTATACTAATGGTCACTAAATTATTTTCAATCTAAACATGGGACTGTCTAAACCAGCACTACTCTGGGGCTTGGCCTAGCCCTGATCCAGTCTGGTCTCATAGAGAGATAGCTCTTGCAACACAGGGATAAATCCGATATTAACCGTCACTAGGACCCTCTATTTCTGCCAGAATTTTTATCATAGCAGAGAGGAATCTCCTGGGCATAATTTTTGGGTCTTTTCTTGCAAGTTCTCTTTTGGAAACCACTCGTCTTTTCTCTCGGAAGGCAGATTTGCAGTGCGGCCTACAATATGCAGCCTTCAGCAGAATCATCGAGAACTGAAGTGATGTTCAGCCAGCTTATGACCCAAATGGCACAACTCACAATTGCAGTCAATGCCACTATGCTAACTTTGCAAGGGATCAAAGTTAGGCTTTTCCACAATGAAAGACAAATATCCTCCCATGATGCTGCGCTTCATGAAATGACTGCTACTCTGAGGGAACAGGCCAAGCTTATCCACACACTACAAAATAAAGTAGATGACCTGTAAAATCACAGCCGTCGAAACAATATATGGCTTATTGGCTTTCCAGAAGGTGCAGAACAGAAATCAGTCATTGACTTCTTACAGTCAACCCTCCCGAAGCTGCTCAAATTACCAGCTGATTTTCACCCTCAGATAGAATGGGTGCATCACTCGCTTGCCCCGGTACCAATTTCTGGAGCAAGGTCTAGACACCTACTTGCCAGTTTTTTTGATTTTAGGCAAAAAGAATCTATTATGGCAGCTGCTCAAACTGTGGGGGGAAATTACTTGGCAAGGGCATCATATCCAGCTCTATCAGGACTATTCTAAAGAACTCTCCAATCGCCGTCAGGAATATGCCCAGACACGGAGACTGTTACAAAAACTAAACTACTCTTACTCACTGTGGTATCCAGCGACCATGCGGATTATGCACAATGGGTCTCCCCTTCTATTTGAGACCCCAGAGAGCTTGATGGACTTCCTATGGGCTAGACACCCTGGGGAGTTTCGGAACCCTAACAATCAGAGTGAGCAACTACAACACTCTCCATCTCCGTCTGCAGCGAATATTTCCTCGGCTCCTAAGCAAGACATACCTGAGTCTGGCATGCAGAATTTTGACACATTGCTACCATCAAGGCCAAGGAAATGGCAACCATCTCATCGTCATGATCGACAACAACATCCTACTGAAAGAGCCGGCTCCCCAAGCCCACAGGTGACTGCTCACTCAAGACCAACTTTCAGATCAGCAAGATCCCATAGATCTGCAGACTTTCTTCTCACCCAACCCATTTGCTGTTCTACAACTGAACCTGCAGGACTCAGATACAGCACAAGGGATTTCAGAAGGGGCAGAGATGGACATATGTGGGTCAACATCCTCAAGACCTATGCTCTCCATGTCTCAAAGAAAATCCTGGGCTGACATTGCTGCCACATCCCCAGATCTTGCAGCCATCCATCCCACTGCAAACTCACGTGATGGAACTCTCGATGCTACAATTGGTTTTCCCAGACCTGGCTCAGAACCACGGACTGAGGACATGTTTCAAACTGTATGGTACCAGTTTAATATGGGGGATTGAGTATGTAATATTGGAAAGAGAACCTCCTTTTTTTTTGTTTGGTTCTCCCTCGATGTGTTAACTTCTCGTCCCTTGGCTTGCCATGGGATCTAAATTGCTGGGAGTATTAAGCTCAGCTCTCCCTATCCCGTGTCTATTGACTGGGAATATAGGAATATTGTAACTCCATTTGGGACACATTTTTGAGGATATCCTGCAATATGCTTAGGGCCCCATGGTCCTAGGGGGATTCCTCTCATACGTCCTCAGGGAGGTCTTAGCTCTAACTGTATTTTTACATCCTGTAGTATGGACAACCTGTTCTGGAGGGTATTTCCTCCTGTCCTGATCCCAGGCCAACCCCCATAGATACCAAAGGAGGTCTTGTTATTTTGGTCGGTGACATATTACCTTTGGGACTTCTAATGGCTGTGGACAGGCCAATATGTGTATATAGTTGGTTAAATGTTATCAGTCAATATTATATTTTACCAGTTGAAATTGTTTATAGGTTTTTCCAGATCGTGATTAGTACATGCTTGGGGGGGATTGTGTGTGTATTTGGGGTCCTATGCTGGTGGTGTTTAAATTGATTATAACAGATTTTCTGGTTCAGATGATATGGGGCAGACCTTCACTCTCAGTCTCCATTAGGTTCTATAGCTTTTTCCCTTCCAAATCAGACCTCCCACTTCTAGACTATGGCTGACATTCACTATATCACCTGGAACGTATTGGGCCTTAATACCCCTATGAAGAGTTCTCAGGTGCTGAATCATTTCAAGAGACTGGGTGTGCAGGTAGCCCTACTACAAGAGACTAAGTTGAAAAAGTTTGACCATTACAGGTTGAAAGGCTCTTGGGTGGGACAGGTTGTTTCTTCTTCAGCCTCCTCCTGCAAATGGGGGGTAGCTATTTTATTTCACAAATCCCTTCAGTGGATACAACTGAAAGTGCAGCAAGATAGAGATGGCAGATGGGTGGCAGCTTTGGTGGCTACTCCAACAGGTAACCTAGTGATAGCTAATGTGTATGGCCCTAATGATGACCAGCCAGAAGTGTTTCACTCACTGGCCCAAGCTATTAGCTCCTTATCCTCTCCACAGGTCCCTATAATCTTAGGGGGTGATTTCAATCTCCCCCAGACTCTTTTCTAGATCGCACATCCACCTGCCCAGATCATCATCAGAAATGACACCTCTCACTGCAGCAGCTGATCACAGATATGGGATTACAAGGCCCCTGGCACATTCTGCACCCATGGGACAAAGGTCATACATTCTTTTCTCTGGTGCATAACTCACACTCTTGGCTGGACTACTGGCTTGTATCCCCTTCTATTGTTAACAGCACCAATGATGCTGTAATTCATCCAATTACCATATCGGATCATGCTCCAGTACAACTTCACACACTAAGTAGTCCCTCAGCCCCTAGATCCCCGGCTGGCATTTGGACCCATTCTTTTGAGGGACCCTAACTTCCTTCAATGGTTTTGGATACAGGTCACTACTTTTCTACAAGATCATGCTACAACGGAGATCCCCCCAACAATGGTTTGGGAGGCACTGAAAGCCACCATAAGAGGTGCTATCATGGGATATTCGGCGTATCGCAGGCAGCAGAGAGAACACCAGCTTAAAACATTGGAATCACTTCTTATAGAACTCGAGACCAAATTTAAAAGTATGCCGCACACTTCCTTACATTCCCCAATAGGCAAGGAAATCACTAAAATCCGTCAGCAAGTACAGAACCTACTTGCCAGGAAAGCTGAACTGGCCTTCCTCAGACTATGGCATAAATACTGGGAGGGGGGAGAGAAGGCTGGGAAAGTACTAGCCTACAGACTCTGGAAACAGAGGGCCGAGAGCCATATTCCCAGACTCAAAGCACCAGATGGCCCTGTGCAAGTTCAACCAGAATGCATAAATGAAATTATGACACATTTCTATAATCAGCTATATTCTTCCTCTGGCACTTTTAATGTTGCACTGGTACGAACTTTTCTGACATCTATACCTATCTGTCATCTAACTCCTCAGCAAGCTGCTATCTTGGAATCATGGGAAGGCCCCTGGTGAGGATGGAGTTCCCCCTGAAATGTGGAGCCTAGTTGCACCACTGATCTCCCCCAACTTAGTGAGGTTTTTAATTTGACCCTTAGTTCAGGATCCCTCCCCCCATCCCTTCGGGAGGCAATCATTACTGTATTTCCCATAAAAGAGAAAGACGCCACTTTACCATCCAACTATTGCCCTATTTCACTTATCAATTCAGATAGTAAGATTTTTGCTAAAATTCTGGCTACCATGTTAAACCCCTTGTTTCCCCACCTTATATATCTTTCACAAGTCGGTTTTGTCCCAAGTCGGCTCAGCAGAGATCATATACGTTCCCTTATAAATATTATATATCAGGCCAGTAACTTCCTGGCACTAGCTGCTGCATTAGCACTAGATTTTGAAAAGGAATTTGACTCTCTCGAATGGCAGTACCTTCAGTACCTTCAACAGGTGCTAGAAGCCATGGGCTTCGGTCACAATTTTAGAAACTGGGTGACAGCTCTGTATCACAACCCTTTGGCTCGGGTCCTCACCAACTCTACTTTGTCTGCACCCTTCCCTCTGGGGTGGGGCATGAGGCAGGGCTGCCCCCTTTCTCCTTACTTTTCATAATAGTAGTGGAGCCACTTGCGATTGCCATATACCACTCTTCAGCCATAACAGGTTTTCCCTTTGGCAATATCACTTTCCCCAAATTTATGTATGCAGATGATTTGTTAGTCCCATTAGTGGATGTCACTAGTTCCCTTCCTGCTCTGCTTTCCCTCCTTGCAGATTTTACGAGCTACTCTGGTCTAAAAATCAACAGGTCTAAAACGGAAGTACTCCCCCCTCAGTAGCTTGTGCACTTTAGATCAGAGAGCCCATCTCGGCATTCATTGGGCCCCAAATTCGCTTGTGTATCTAGGGATATGGCTCGCAGTAGATCTTACTAAAATATGGGATCTGAACCTTAAACCCCTTCTTGAAGAGATCAGGACTGAATTTGTGCACTGGCGTGGTCTTCAACTTACACTAGCAGGTAAAATATCCGCAATCAAAATGGTAGCAGCCTCTAAACTTTTATATGTCATCTCACATATACCATTTACACTACTGGCCTTATGGGTTAAAGCCATAGACCAGGCCTTTTCCAATTTCATTTGGGAAGGCAACAAACCCCATTATAGTAGAAACAAACTTAAAACCCATTGGTCACAGGGAGGCTGGGGCCTTCCTTGGCTGGAAGGGTATAAATGGGCCTTCACTGCAGCTCATACCCTAAACTGGTTCTTCCCACAGACATCTGAGTGACCACAATCGATACACATGGAGGCGTATATGGCCCAGACCCAATCCCTAGCAATTTTCCTTTACAATCCCCTTCCCAAACATTTGTCTTCCTGCCAAACAATAGCAGGCTCAGTACTGATATGGCATGTAGTGGAAAAGAAATTGGAGGCAGATTTATGACCCCTTCTGGTCTCACCTATATGGGGGAACATGCTCATAAAAGTGGATTTTTTTAATTTTTTATTTTATTGAAATCTAGGATTACAAATACCTTTGAGCAGGAACTGCTCGTTTACAAAGGTTCCACGTCGAAGGAAGGGGGGGTATACATACATACAAAGGTCAACATAATAATACATAGTTACACAATAAAAAGAAGTAAGAAGCTGAGGCTTAGGAAATTCCAGTAATTCAAAATGTGCCAAATGTTAGGTAGCATGACATACCAGCCAAGGGCAATCTTAGAAATAAGCACTGTAGGTGAGAAGTAAGGTGGTATGCAGGCAGGAAGACCATTGTCGGAGGGTAGAGGGTGAGGGTAGGAGCTCTAAAAGGGAAGGGTGGGAGGGATAAAAGTCAGGAAATGCCCGGGGGAGGAAAGGGAGAGGGGGCAAGGGGGTAGGCAGGTAGAATGGGGCAAGGTGGGGAGAGGTAGCTGTCAAGACTGAAGTGGAGGGCAGTGAGCGGTGGGCCCCTGATTAGGAGAGGCAATCACAATGACTAGTTGAAATGGATGGCAAACCTTTGCACTGGCCCTTATGGCAGAGTAAAGGAATTTTTATACTAAAGGACTTGATGGCAGATGACAGTCTCACTATCAAAACATTTCAAACATTAGATCAGGAGTTCCACTTAGGTAAGCAGGCCTTTTGGCAGCACTTACAGCTCAGAAGCTCGGTTTTAGCTTATATTAAACAACACCACATGACAGATATAGCAAGGTCCCATTTGTTAATTAAATGGCTGACCTATAAAAGGGGTAAAGCCAGTCTTATATATGCCGATCTTAGGAATCATCTCCCTGCACAATCAGCTCAGGCTAAAGGTAAATGGGAGTAAGCTCTTCAACAATCGATTTTGGATGCCCAATGGAAGCTATGCTGGAAATATGCTCATTCTATGTATTCAGATATGAGAAGTAAACTTATGCAAAACAAGATACTGTCGCATTGGTATCGCGCTCCTGTTGTCTTGTACAGAATACATCTCATGGACAACAGTCATTGCTGGTGATGTCTTTCGGGAGAGGGAGACCTTTTGCACATACTTTGGCTTTGCCACTTCTCATTCCATTCTGTACAGCTGTCTTGGGTCTGGCTCAACAGGCCTCAGACTCTACTCTGACTCTAGATCCTCTAGTTTGGATTTTGGGCCTTCCTCCTGTGCTGAGAGCGTTCACTCGTCAACAGCACAGATGGCTGATACTTTCTAGCCTCCAAGCTAAGAGGCTTATCCTCTGTAGGTGGAGAACCACAGAGGTACCCACCATCTCTGAATTATATAACGCCCTCTCTAATGTAGCAGTACTGGATCGTCAGTCCCACTTAGTTACCAACACTCTCTCACAATATTATCTTACCAGGGCCCCTTACTTATCTTATCTCTCCCCCCGTTCAGGGATTGGCTGACTTCCCCTGTGGAATGATCTGGACCAACATAGTAGATACACCAGTAGGAAATGGTTTGGAACCCCAAAACCCACCCCCTCCTTGCAAGGACTGTTCTCTTTTCTCCTTATAGGATAAGAATTCAGATCTGGTCCTTAAGGTTGCTAGTATTTTGTTATTATGTCTGTGCTTTTCAGGCTTTTTCAGGTATCAGGAGACACTTATGTATTATGCCCATATTAAACATCTTAACTAATCTAGATGCGGTGGTAATCATGCAATTTCTTTCTTTCTTTTTTTGGGGGGGGACACAATACCACAACACAACTCACTGTATAATTTCTTACTGTATCATTATTTTGCAATGTCCTTTTCTATGGGCTAGACTTTGTCAATTAAATAATGACACTGTAGTCAATGTGTATGCATATGTGTCATATTGTATCTTCTTTAAGTACCTGGCTATGTCTGATATTATCTTTCAAACTTAATAAAAATTATTAACTACAAAAAAAAACCAGCACTACTCTAAGGCCAACCATAACTAGGCATGGAACTGAAGCCCAATCAATAAGACCTCAGGCTTTGATAAATCATTAGAAAACAGACTACTACACAAGTGTTAAGAGCCCTCTAATACCACAATAAAGATTGAACAAATAGGAGTATGTTACTTTGTTTTTAACCAATACTTTATATTAAAATATATGAAGGAATCCATCATAGGAGTTGATCTTTTATGTCCTCTCTCCACCCAAAGCACTTCTAGTAAAACACAACGAACAGTGCTAAGAGCTACAGAAAGGTGACTAACAATGGAAAAATGCTTAATGCACTCCTGTGCTTCCCACACACACAGAAAACTAAAAAAAAAATAATGATAATAATAATAAAAGCCTACTGTCAAACTGCTATTTGGTAAACCAAATACAAAACAGCTATTGCACAGCATTTGGCTAAGATCTTATGGGTTGCTGACAGGAGATGACAGATCATTAGCACATTCTTTGGGCTCTGTGGTTCTACCTTTATACATCCAGAGAAATAGTTAAACAGAATGTTACACCAAAACAAACCATACAAATCTGTTTCATGAAAGAAGCACATTAAAACTGTAATTTTAAAACAATGGCAGGCTCAGTGATTTTTCTAACTATTTTGATGGGGAGGATGTGGATTCATATGCCACTTCAGTATGTTTGAGGAATTATAACATCCTACTGGACTCCAACTAGCAACATGAACAATGTGCTGTACAGCTTCTAACACTTGCATTTGTTCTCTCAGCCTTATGAGAGCATTACCCCATTTTCATGCACTTTATGTTACTGTGAAACTAAACATTTTTCAGGTGTATTTGGGTGTATCCTGGTGAAAAAAGTGAAAGCAAACACAGTGATATGAGATGTAAATGCCAGTGGATTGCATTATGTGACAGCTGGCTCTGTGAGTCTTCTTGGCATGCTGTGCTTGCTGTATGAAAGAGACAGAAAAATGAAAAAAATTAACTACTAGAGACACTCTTAAACACTTGTACAGTATTAAGAAAACTGACATCTATTATGGAGCACTCATTTATTAGTGTCAGGACTTAGTCAGCTTTTCCCCTCATTTGTGTCTTAAAATTAAGCAGTGTGTCTACGGGTTCATACTAGCAAAGCAAGTACCCTAGAATGCCACTGTCTAACATAAAAGTAATCCATTTATCTATATTTTCTCATTTTGAATGAATTTCTTTATTGGTGGTCCACAAGTAAATCCCCCATCCCCGGAAGCACAATGGTGCCGAGAACACACTTCTACCACGGAGCGCCATGCCGAAGATCGATTTTTTACTTCTGCATTGGAAACAGCTTTTGCTCTAGAAGAGTGTGGCTTATTGAGTCATTCAATTTATCTTTAATGTAATACTGAGCACTCCTTGAGCTGCAAAATGAATTTAAACTCTGTCACTGAAATCCCGCGCATACACAAGATCGGCACATTCTCATACATGTGCAAGATCTTTTCTCCTCTCACTCTTGCACATGCATGGGATTTCAGCGACAGAGTTTAAATTCATTTTGTGGCTCAAGGAGTGCTCAGTTTTACATTAAAGATAAAGCAAATGACTCAGTATGCCACACTCTTCTAGAGTAAAATCTGTTTCAAATGCGGATGCAAAAAATCAATCTTTGGCACTGCACTCCATGGTAGAGGCACGTTTTCAGTACCAGTGTGCTTCCGGGGGACTGCCACTGAAGAAATTCATTCAAAATACAGAAATATAGGTAAATGGATTACTTTTATGTTAGACAGTGGCATTCTAGGGTACTTGCTTTGCTAGTATGAGCCTGTGGACACACTACTTAATTCTGAGACAGAAACAAGGGGAAAAGCTGACAGTGCCCCTGATTTTCAGCATGTACTGACAGTTCCTGTCATCTGTAGCCGACACTCAGCAGCTGGCGCCTTTCCCCCCACTACATCAATTCCTTCCCACCTGTCCCCATGTGTGCGACACACTGATATTCAATGAGGTGAACGGAAAGCACTGCTGAAATGGAATTTCATTTAGATATAATATCAGGCAAAGACAATTCAATATTCACAATAACACTTACACTAAGCTAATTTGAGAACTCCAGTCAGCATAGTGTGGCTACTTTAACTGTGTACACTAGTTCTTTACATGCATACATATCTACACGTTTTTGGCAGATAAGGACTCTTTATACATTATTGCTCTGAGCAAATGCATCTTAATTTTGTAACACCTACCCCCATCTGTATCTGCTGGAACCAGTGTTACATCTCATCCTGGAGGGCACTCACACTCAGAAACCTGCACCATACCTTTCCACAACAAAACTGGGAAATGGGGACCAGTGAACCAGACACCTCCCAGCACCCTTAACTAAGAGATAACTCACAAATGGAATGTACACACTTGAAGCTGGTATGGAGCAGAGCAGCGTTTTATTAATCCTTCTCCTGTTAGTACACTGATCCCCTGGGGATTACTTCGGGTTCACACTACAGTAGTTCAATCATTTCAAACCCTCTTACTTAATTTGGGTTGGCACTAACAATTACTATGTATAGTATCCTTGGCAAATCCAGATACTGTAAAGATACGTTGTGGCTATGGCACCCACAGAAGAATGTCTATATTACAATTAACGACATAGTCATTCAGGACTACAACTATTTATAGTTATCACCATATTGACAATGAACCATAGGAAAGCTGGGGCCCATAGATCTATGCACAAGTGGCAATGGACTCCAGCCAGAGTGACACACTACATTGAAGGCTACAAGGCCTGCAGTTGAAGAGAGGGTGCCTGAGTATGGCACATACAAAAAGATACAGAAGCAGCATATTGTGTCCTGAAGTTTAACAGACTAGTAAGTCCAGCCATTACATGACCTTACTTGAGTCCCGTAACCTTGGTCCCTAACTGACCTTCCAAATGTTATTGTGATTTGTCAACCTCTGTGGCACTTTGGCTAATCCCGACAATTACCATGCACACTTGTGCCCTAATGATCGTTGGCAGAAAAGGATAGGTGGGCCCATCAAGCCTTCCCTAGCTTGCCTGCTTAACACTACACCCTGGACTCTATTTGGTCACACCTGTCCCTCCATCTTCCCTTACCTCCATTTATTACACCCATGTGCCTATCCTACACATGTCTGAAGCACACCACCTCTTCTGGCAGGCTGTTCCAAGCATACGCCACCCTTTCTGTGAAGGTATATTTCCTCACATCCCTCTTAAACTCCCCCTAAACTTCATAGCATTCCCCGATGTCCTGTTGCTCCTTGTCCTCCTGTGAAGCAGACTCCCCCCTGCACCTTATTCATCCCTGTAAGGTACTTATAGGTTTCAGTCATGTCTCCTATCACTCTCCTCTCCTCTCCTCCCCTCTACAGAGTACATGTTGAGCTCCCTACAGCCTCTCCTCATTTGGTTTCTCATGCACCACTCACACTATTTTAGTAACCCTCCTCTGGACCACTTCCACCCTTTTGCTGTCCTTGTGGAGGTGTGGCCTACAGAACTGGATGCAGTACTCCAGGTGGGGTCTCAGAAGGAAGTGATACAGAGGTAACACCACCTCCCTTTTCCTGCTGGAAGTTCCCCTTTTTATCCCAGCATCCATCTCACATTGCCTACATCTCTGTTGCACTGCCCTGCCACTTACAGATCACCCCAGAGTCCCTTTCTTGCTTGGTATCTGTAAGTATTGCCCCCCATCTTACACATAGCTCCTGTGTTACACTGCCCAAGGTGCATGACTTTATACTTTTTGAGTTTTGCACTTTTTGGCACTAAAACCTCATGATGAGTTTTTCCTTGTCCTGCTGTACCATACTGTGGATTCCTTATTAGACTGGTGCTTTACAGAAAGTGGACTCCAATGCTGCACTACTACTTTTCTTCCTTTTTTTTCCCATCTTCTGTTTTCTCCCCTGGGCTGCTGAAAGGTGGGCTCCATCTCTCTCATGAGAGAGCCCACATCCACCCTAACACCACATGTGTCTCCTGACCCCCAGCCCATATCTCAGTGAGCTCCCCACAGATTTCCCCCCTGTGGAAGTGCAAGGGAGGGGAGGATGCCCCCCCGGTACACAATCCAGCTCACCAGGAGTTTGAGCCATGGATCAGGATTAGAGACTGAGCTTCATGCAGCCTACCAGCACCTCTCCATTTTCGTCCCCTAACTCAGCAAGAAGTCTCTTCTTCATTTGATCTACAATCAAGAAATCCATTTTCTTCGATGCTTGTTTTCCAAGCCTGGCTGTCGCCTCATACAAATTGAGTACTGTCTTAAACTTTTACACTTTGTTCAGCCGTGAGATCATCTTCAACTGAACACTGTTGCTATTCCATTGTGAAACTCAATGTGCAATCTAATGCACCCCCTGCTAAGGCCTTTGAAAATACTGCTGCCTCCTGAACATTTGGATCAACCTCTGGAAAATCTGAATGCATCGAATTTGAACTATGAATCTTCATCTAATACTTGAAGAAACCTTGGATTTATCCCTGGAACTGTTTGTAGTTTATGCCTTGTGGACATTGACATTTCGTGTCCTGTTCAACTTACCAACTGAAAAATGCCATCCTTCAAGGTGGTATATTCTGCTGATGTGGAATATTGTGTGTTGACCCACTATACATTCTTCTAATATGGACTAAAAGTTATGCAAAGTGAACTTTTCTAACTTCTGTTTTTATTCCCTAAACAGGTTATAGGTTATATGGTAATCACACCTATTCCCATCTGGAACCAGATATCATTAAATCTACTCCTAACTATCTTGATGCTCCATCTCAATTTTTACTTATTTTTAATATCCATACAGGCAGCTTAAGTTTGTCTCTTCAATTTCTTCCCAATAGGACAGATACACATCTGATACATATCAGAATTTACTGATTGTTTTAATATTGGAAAACCCCAATGTGAAGTTTTATTCTAAATGTTTATAGTAATACAAGGTTTACTAACATTTTCCCTTATAATTACATTTTGTTGTTTAAGGAAATCCCTGAAACACCACCGTGACAAATTAAATGTCCTCTATCAGGCTCATGCCTTGGGCCTGTAGATGAATGGTGACTAACCATCATCTTTTTGTTGTGTTGCAACTTTTGCAATTAGAGCAACAAAGAGGGGATTGTTACACCTGGGTTATGCTCCGATCATCCCACATACACCTCACATACACTACACACTGTATTCCTGGTCTATTGTACTGTAATACTGCTATTTTGCACTAATATATAGATATGGGCACTGATCATATAAGTATGGGTGCTAGGAATGTGCTTTGCTGCTAAAATATAGTAATATTGATCATGCATGATTCCTTATACCTCACTATAATACATTTATCTAGATTAGTTTGTCGTTCATATATAATCCATATATAATCTACATAATTACTGATATGATGACTCTGAGGGATCATCAGTGATTTTTGTATACTTATATTCTCATATAATTATATGTAGTGTGTGTTTTACACTCAGGCAGATATGTCAGTGGTTCTCTTTGCCTAAGCAAGCTGACACAGAGCGAAATCCTTTGTTACGTCTCTATGTTTTATACTGTACATAAGCAAGAAATGCCACATGTAGTTGGAACCTGTCAGTATTTCTTTTGTCTACACTATTATGCTAATGGAAGCATATTCTGTCTCATATGATACTCATTAGTAATTCTGTCTCCAAAGTCATTCTCCAATGGAGAATGACTTAGGACCAATACATATTGTTTCTCATATCTGTAACTATGAGGTAATCTCTGTTGCTATGCTGTTATCTTTAGTATATAGTTGTCTGAAAACCCATTGTAACTCTCTCTAGACACTACTAGTTTAGCTCTAGAATAATTAGTACTCTCTGGCAGAGAGCTGGAGAGCGGGGAGAGAGACAAGACCTTAGAGAACTTAAGATCTACAATCCAGGAGATTATGTACATTCTTCAGGCTAGTGGTGAGAAACCAATCACCCTTGTGATTTTCTTTGTCACATGCTTGGCGTAAGTAGTATAATAAACTTTATTAGTACTCCTTGCTTATTTACGAATGTTTTTTGGCAAACTCCAAGACAGAAGAATATTATTATGATTTACCCTACACATCGAGTGTTTACATTACATAAATGGCAGGTGTCTCCAATTGCAGCTTCTTGTTGTTTTTTACAGAGAACTTTGCTGTCAGAGCAAGTAACAGCAGTCTAGAACTACAGCTCTTTTACTGATAAATCACTTCTATCTCAGCAGTGCCTGTTTGGATTAAGCAAACAGATACTTTATTAGAAGAAGAGGGTATCATTTAAGTAAAAAAAAAAGAAGACCATCACTGTGTGTTTCTCTGAGGAAGGGGGCTGTATCAGCTTAATTTACTGAGTCAGGAGCAGAGGATGAGGCTAATTGGGGGTGTGGCTTAGGAATGGAAGAGTACAAAAGCAGGTGTCTCCAATTACAGCTTCCTGATGTTTTTGACAGAGACCTTTGCTGTCAGAGCAAGTAACAGCAGTCTAGAACTACAGCTCTTTTACTGATACATCACTTCTATCTCAGCAGTGCCTGTTTGAATTAAGCAAACAGATACTTTATTAGAAGAAGGGGGTCTAATTTAAGTAAAAAAAAGGAAAAAGTCACTGTGTGTTTCTCTGAGGAAGGGGCTATATCATCTTAATTTAATGAGTCAGGAGCAGAGGCTGAGGCTAATTAGGGGTGTGGCTTAGGAGCTTAGGAGTGCAAAAGTAGGTTTCTCCAATTATAGCTTCCTGATGTTTTTGACAGAGAACTTTGCTGTCAGAGCAAGTAACAGCAGTCTAGAACTACAGCTCTTTTACTGATAAATCACATCTATCTCAGCAGTGCCTGTTTGGATTAAGCAAACAGATAATTTATTAGAAGAAGGGGGTCTTGTTTAAGTAAAAAAAAAAGAAGAGTCAATGTGCATTTCTCTGAGGAAGGGGGCTCTATCAGATTAATTTACTGAGTCAGGAGCAGAGGCTGAGGCTAATGGGGTGTGTGGCTTAGGAGCTTAGGAGTACAAAAGCAGGTGCCTCCAATTACAGCTTCCTGCTGTTTTTGACAGAGATCTTTGCTGTCAGAGCAAGTAACAGCAGTCTAGAACTAAAGCTGTTTTACTAATTGCCCTGCTTCCCACCCCTCCACCTTCCCATCCAAAGCCAGTTCTACTTTTATAGCCACTGGATTTGACTGACAAGTGGAACTTCCTGTTTGGCAGTAGGAAGGGAAGGATCAGTAAGACACAATAGTTTCATCAACCTTGAAGGAACCTAAAAAATAGCTCTTTTTCCCCCTGGCTGCTGGAGGTCTGAATCCAAGCATGGAAGAAGGATACTACTGAAGACTACATGAAGTTCCTGTCCCAGAACAGAAAGGGCAAGATTTGTAAAGGCACATAGGTAGTAGGAAAGTAAGTGTAAAAATACATAGAGGGAGGAGACAGTAAGCATACAAAGCAACAGGAGAGGGGACACAAAATAAGTCAAGATGGGAGTGGTGCAGTGCAATGGCTGTGGGGCAGCAGTGTTGCGGGATAGATTCTGGAGGCTGTGATGCTGCCCTGTTTGCAGGCACCTCTCTGGTCTGAGGGAGGAGGTTGCCCATCTCCAGGCTGACCTGGCTATAATTTGTGAAACATTTTCCCCACCCAGGGACCACCAGGGCCACCACCACTACCTCAGAGATTGCCAAGAAAGAGGAGTGGTTGGACCAAGGTGGGGTCAGGGAGGGAGAGGGTGGTGGAACAGAGGTGCACCCCTCTAGTTGTACCTCTCCACAATTCATATGCTGTTCTGGTGAAGAGAGATTCCTCTATGGAGGCACCTGCAGTGGAGACCAAGGAGGATGCTGGGAACCTCTACAAAGGAGACCCACAAGAGCGTGGCATGAGACTCCACAGAGGAAAGAAACAACTCCTGGTGGGGAACTCAATCATTGGGGGTAGAAGTGGAGGAGGACAGGGCTTAGGGAGGTAAGGTGCCTTCCTGGGATCATGGCTTGGAGGAACAGGAAGCGAATCCTCAGGATCGCGGGAGCAGCTGCACGAGGGAGGGAGCTGGATGTCATTGTCTACCTAGGGACAAATGACCTGGCTGTGAATGGGATCAGAATAGTGCAAGAGGAGTTTGTAGAGTTGGGGAAGGGCCTTAGACAAGTAGCATGTACGGTAACCTTCTCGGAGCTGCTGTCTGTCTATGGTAAAGATGATACTAGGGTATTCTGCACCATGGGATTCAATGAATGGCTGAAAAACTGGTGTGGAGCTCAGGGTTTTGGCTTCACTGGGGACTGGGGAGCCACCTGGAGGGATGCAGGCCTATACTGGTGCAATGGTCTGCATCTGTCCAGGGGAGGAGCCAGGATCCTAGGGGATAGGTTTAAATGCTTCATTGGTAAGCATTTAAACTAGCCAAGGGGGGAGGAACTGAAAAGGAGCAGGGAAATCCCAGCCTCCCCCCACAAAACAGTAGTTAGTGAGGTAAACACCAAGGTAGAGAAGTCAGTAGGGAGCAGGACAGGGGTAAATGCAGAAAAAGACAGTAAGGACAGGGTTGGGGCAAAAAGGGGTAAGGCCATAAAAAAATGGAAGGTGATGAGTACCAATGCCCGCAGTCTGTGTATCAAGCTCCCTGAACTAGTGGCCTTGATGGAAGGGGGATGCCTGGATATTGTGGCAGTCACTGAAACATGGTACACAGAGAACCATGACTGGGATGTCAACATACCAGGATACACAATCTACAGGAGGGCAGGTGGTAAAAGAGAGGAGGAGTAGCTCTCTATATATATGGGAAGAGATTAAAGCAACAGAACTAAAGAGTAAACAGGAAGCTGATGAGTCACTATGGGTCACCCTGGAGACAGGAAATGGCACCACAATCCACATGGGGGTTGTGTACAGACCCCCATCTCAGGGGGAGGAAATGGACAAGGAAATGATAGACGGCATCCTTAAAATGGCAGAAAAAGGGGAGATATTGTTGATTGGGGACCTGAATATGCCAGATGTTAACTGGAGTACCTTTGCTGCAGGCACATCCAAGAGCAGGGTCATTCTTGATGCCCTACAGGGGGCATGCCTCAGACAGCTAGTGTTGGAACCCATTCGGGATGGAGCAGTTTTAGACCTGATACTCTCAAATGAGGAAGGAGAAAGGATCTCAGATTTAGGAGTGGGTAGCCATCTGGGAACAAGTGACCACCAAACAGTGTGGTTCACAATAAACACAGCCATAGAGTCAAGCCATACAAAAACAAGATTATTGGAGTTTAGGAGGGCTGACTTTGGGAAAATGAGAGAGTGCCTCAGAAAAGCACTAGCAAATGGGCAAGAAGGAGGGGTGGAGGAAGGATGGGGAATAATCAAAACAGCCATCACAGAGGCAACAAGCCTTTTTGTGAAGCAAATCAACAAAACAAAATGAAGGAAAAAAACACTATGGTTCTCAAAAGAGTTGGAAGGGAAGGTTAAGGAGAAAATGATAGCATTCAGGAAATACAAGGAAACACAGAAAGAGCAGGACAGAGAACTTTATCAGTTAAAGCAGAAGGAGGCAGGGAAGGCAGTCAGAATAGCAAAGGCACAAACTGAGGAAAAGATAGTCAACTCTGTTAAGAAGGGGGATAAAAAGTTTCATGGGTACATTAGGGAGCGAAGAAAGACCAAGGGAGGGATACAGAGACTTAATAAAGGGGCGGGAAAGTGGGCAGAGGGTGACAGTGAAAAAGAAGGAATACTGAATGAATATTTCTGCTCAGTATTCACAACGGAAGGGGAGGGGGAGGTACCTAAACCAAACAAGGGAAACACTCTGAATAGGGGGGTCGATACCAGCCCATTCATAGAAGAAAGGTTTTTGAAATAACTCTTGAAACTGAGGGTGGACAAAGCAATGGGACCTGATAGGATTCACCCAAGAATTCTAAAAGAACTAAGGGTAGAACTAGTAACACCACTGACTGCTCTTTTTAACAAATCATTGGAGGATGGGGTGGCACCTGAGGCCTGGAGGAGGGCAAATGTGATTCCACTTCACAAAAGTGGGAGAAGGGCACAGGCAGGAAACTACAGACCAGTTAGTTTGACCTGTATAGTAGGGAAAATGATGGAATCACTTCTGAAGGAAAGAATTGCTGAGTACCGAGAGGCCAGTGGGGCACAGGACCCAAGGCAGCATAGTTCACAGCAGGAAGGTTATGTCAGACAAACATAATAGAGTTCTTTGACTGGGTGACGAAAGTAGTAGACCAGGGAGGGGCTGTGGATATGGCCTACCAAGATTTTAGCAAGGCATTTGACACAGTCTCACACAAAAGATTAATATACAAGTTAGCAAGCCTTGGAGTGGGTCCCAAGGTGGTAGCCTGGATAAAAAAATGGCTGGACAACAGGACACAGAGGGTAATGGTAAACGGAGCCCACAGTGAAGAAAGGAGGGTAACTAGTGGGGTTCCGCAGGGGTTGGTACTGGGACAGGTCCTCTTTAATATCTTTATAAGTGACATTGGAGAGCACCTGAAAGGAAAAGTATGTCACTTTGCAGACGACACAAAGATCTGCAACAGGGTTGATACACAAGGTGGGGTGGAAAGGATGAGAAGGGATTTGGCAAGGTTGGTGGAATGGTCAAATATATGGCAGCTCAGATTCAATGCAATGAAGTGCAAGGTAATGCATCTGGAAAACAAAAACCCAGGGGAAGAGTACACAATGGGGGGTGAGTTAATAACCACAACAAAAATGGAAAGAGACCTAGGAGTAATTATATCAGATGACCTAAAGGTGGGCAAGCAATGTGAGAAAGGAGTAAGGAGTGCTGGGGGATACTGGGATGCATAGGGAGAGGCATCAATAGTAGAAAACAGGAAGTTGTTATCCCTCTGTACAGACAGTTGGTAAGACCCCATTTGGAGTACTGCGTGCAATTCTGGAGACCCCATCTCCGCAAAGACATAGACAGAGCGGAGGTTGTTCAGAGGAGGGCAACCAAAATGGTGCAGGGTCTGCACCAGAAGACATACGAGGATTGACTAAAGCAGCCTAATATGTATACTCCTGAGGAAAGGAGGGAGAGGGAGGACAAAGTACAAGAGGGTAGAATCTTTCAGAAGAAGAGATGTGCAAGAATAAGGGGTCACAATTTGAAGATAGAGGGGGGACGACTCAGAGGTAATGTTAGAAAGTATTTTTTCACAGAAAGGGTTGTGGATGCATAGAACAGCCTTCCTGAGGAGTTTGTGGAGTCAGGAACAGTGGGGGAATTCAAGAATACATGGGACAGACATAAGGTAATTTTAGTGGTGGGTAGGAGGAAGTAAGCTGTTGATTAACTAGAATCTGCAGCTTATCCATCAGGTAGGGAAATGGGCAGACTAGGTGGACCAAGCAGTCATTATTTGCCGTCAAATTCTATGTTTCTATGTTTCATCCCTCCCCTTCCACGGCCATGAGCGTGCATGTGTGGAGGTGTGTGCACACCACATCACCACATTCCTGTCTCCCTAACTCCAGTGCTGCCACCCAACTTCCACCAGGAGTCAGCCAAGGAGCAGGACAACATTCCCTCCCTCCCCAGGAGAGGAGATTCATCCATTAAATGCTTGATCCTCTCCCTTCCCTGTGCCCCCAGCAACCTGAGCTTACTCCTGAGCCCGGGTTGCTGCAGTGGCACAAGGTGTAGCATCCAGTATCTCAACTATCACTACCACCAGGTTGGTTATTGCACTGCTACTTTTAGAGCAGGACTGGGTCCACAAGAGCCGCCTGTGACTTTCTTTGAGAGGCTGTCCAACACTTCTTCCAGCTGCTTCAAACGCACTTCTTGGCTGGGAATGTGTTGAAACTGCCCCCCCCCCGGTATGGGTATGGATTTTAGGTCCCTGTTTATGCTGGTGGTGGAGGCCTCTCCTCACCTCTAGAGGGTTCAAGACAGGTGGTACCTCTGCCTGATGGTCTACTCAGTATTTGCAGATTCCCCAGGTGGAAGCAATGTCATTCAAGGGAGGGAAAGGAGACATGAATATTCATGTCCAAGCATCAGTACCTAGGCCGGGAAGCAAAGAGCACAAGCACACAGACACTCTGTTCCCAATTTTAAAATGTTCAGGACTGGTGGAAGGGGCATGCATAATGGAGAAATGGCGCAATGGGCTCTTTGCGCTGCAGCTTATGCCAGTCCCAATTTTCTTTTTTCACAATTTAAGCTTTATTAATACATTTCCATTATAATGGGCAGTTCCATCGAATCAAGTTGATTAGACATACTTCTAGAACAGTAAAACTGCCCAGCCCTCCCCTCCCATCCCATCCCCTTACAGCAGCAACAAAATTAGGTTGCCCTAACGTGCAGTGCATGGAACAATGGTACATATGGGTAAAACCAAAGTGTGATATAAGTTCAGTGAGGTAGCAGGAGTAAGGAATGAAGGGGGTCCCATATCTTGCTATATATCTCTAGTCTGTTATGAAGGCTTGCAATTGCCTTCTCTGTTCGAAGGGTGGCAGTGATTTCATATAACCATTCCTGGAAGGAGGGAACCGATTTTTCCTTCCAATGATGTAGTATATGTTTCTTAACAGAGAGTGCAACCATAGAGATGTGATACTTCCTAATTCTAGAATTAACCAGGGACATGTCTCCTAGAAGACATACCTCCGGAATGAAGTACTCCTGTAGGCCCAGTCGGGGATCAAGAAACATCTTAATTGTATTCCATAGGGAAGAAACTTTGGGACAGGACCAGAACATGTGGAAGAGAGTACCCTCTTCTTGCAGGCACTTAGTACATGTACTAGAATTCGAGAAGCCCCATTTTTTTAATTTGATAGGGGTACAATACATGTTATGTCGAATGTGGTATTGCATGAGATGCAACCTATCTTGGGAAACATACTTATGACAGGATCTCCATAGGGATTGCCAGTCCACTTGGTATTGAGGGAGGAGTGAATTCCAGAAACTAGTAGGTCCAAAGGTATCCCCATACTTCTTAAAGTACAACACCCTGTATAACTTGAATATTATGCCAGAAGAACTGGACAGTTGAGAGAATTCAGGAATCGGGGCTGATACCTTCTGGGAGGGGGGAGAACTCCCCAGGGCTACAATGAGAAGGTGTCTTAACTGCATAACTTTAAAATGGGCTGAGTCTGAAATATGGAACTTGTCGACAATTCCACGTGAGGATAACCAGTGCCCTTCCCAGTCTACCAGGGAAAGCAGTTTTCCATCGCCTAGTTGAGGCAACCAGTTTGAAGGAATTCACTTTCCACTAAGAGTGAAATATGGGGAGTTCCAAATAGACTGAGCTAAGTCAGTCTGAGGGGAGTAATGAAGAAATAAACATAACTGTGTATATAATCTTAAAGAGGTACTTATTGTGGTACAGTTAACCGTCTTAACATGAGACAACTTGAGATAAAAAAGGTTTGAGGGATCCAGGCGTTTAGATTTAATTGCTTCTAACTCAATCTTAAGCCACACTGGTTGTACCGCTTCGGGGCCTGGGGAGATCCATCTCAGACAATGTGCCAGATGACTGGCCCAGTAATATAGTGCCATATGGGGAATCCTCAGCCCCCCCCCCCTAGATTTTGGGGCAGCTAGTTTATGATAGGCCAAACCGAGGATACTTTTCTGCCCAGATAAATCTGGTAAATATACTGCGCAGTTTCTTAAACCAGCGTACGGGGATAAAAGAGTTAAGAAGAGATAAGGGGTAATAAATTCTAGGAAATACATTCATCTTAATGATGTTAATCCTACCCCATAATGATATAGGAAGTTTAGACCATCTGTTGAGGTCATGTATAATGACCTGTGAGAGAGAATCCAGATTATCTTCAACCCACTTCGAAGGGTTACGGGATAGTTTTATACCCAGATATTTAATTACTCTAGGAGTCCAACCTAAACCTAAGGGGCAGATATCATCCTTAAATACCTTATGATTTAGTGGGAAAAATAAGGATTTACTTGTGTTCAACTTGTAGTTGGATAACGCACTGAACCTAGCTATTTCGTTCAATAGGGGTGGTATTGAAGAAACCGGATGGGAGAGATATATCAGCAAATCATCTGCGTATGCTGTGAGCTTAATCTCATGACGCCCAACTCTGATACCTTGTATAGAGATATTTTGGAGAATGTTTTGGATAAGGGGTTCCAGGTATAAATTAAACAAGAGAGGCGACAGGGGGCAACCCTGCCTAGTGCCTGAGTGAAGTGAGAAATAGTCTGAGAAGGCCCCATTAGCTGAGATTCTTGCTATAGGGGATTTATATAGTGCAGCAACCCAAGAAATGAATACCGGGGGAAAGTTAAAGGCACACAAAACCTTAAAGAGAAAACCCCAATTCACCCGGTCAAACGCCTTCTCAGCATCCAAAGAGACCAAGCCTGTAGGGAAGTCAGCATCTCTGGAGGTCGAGAAAACATGGGATAACGTATGCAGGTGATCCACTGAAGAGCATCCCTTCATGAAACCTACCTGATTCATACCTATTAACTTGGGTAGCACCACGGATAACCTGTTTTATAGAAAAGGGAGGAAAATCCATCAGGGCCAGGAGTTTTATCCGAGGGTAAACCACTAATAACCTCAGAGATTTCCCCCTGAGTTATGGGAGAGACCAGAGAGGCTATGTAATATACTGGAAGGGAGGGTAGATGTGAGTCCGTCAGGTACTTCTCCACAATTTCTGGGCTGGGGGGGAGCTCCATGTCCCCGTAAAGCGATTTATAGTATACTGCGAACTCTTGAACTATCTCTGTGGGAGATGTTTTCAGGGATCCATCATCAGTAGCCCTAATTGAAGGGATAAATCTTACTGATTCTTGTTGTTTGATGCGGAGTGCCAAAAGGCGCCCGGCTTTTTTCGCCTTGGTCAGTATAACTAGCTTTAATATGTATGATAGCTAACTCCGCCTTTTCTCGGAGTAGTTGTAAATACTTATCTCTCAGCCCTAGGAGCCTCACCTTGTCCTCCTCCGAGGAGTAAACCGAGTCATTGGATTCCAGAGCCCGAATTTGGGATAACAAGGGCAGTAATTCTCTCTCCCTAACTCTTTTCCTAGCCACCGAGAGGCCGATGAGAACTCCTCTCATGTAAGCCTTAAAGGCCCCCCATATAATATCTGGCTTTGCACTGTTTAAAGGGTTGGACTGAAAAAAGGCCTCAATGTGCTCCCTTATGGTATTGCAATAATTAGAATCTTTAAGCAATTGGTCATTGAGCTTCCACCATGTTTCTCTCCTTGACACATCATGAATTGAGAGATCACACAGCACCAGAGAGTGATCGGTGACAGGGCCTGGTTGTATCGACGAGGACTTAACCCCGGGCAGAAGAGTCTGAGAAATGAATATGTAGTCAATGCGGGACTGTGAACCATGTACCAAAGACCTGAATGTGAACTCCAGTCCCAATTTTCTAAGTCAGCCTGCTCCACTGGTGTGATGGCCTGCACTAACCGGGCATGCACTATCCTTGTTATGGCCACACTTGTGCAACATGGTGAAAGGGGCTGGTGCCATGTTGGGGAAGTTGGGGATCCCATATCTCCTACTTCGGGATTTTGGGAGCCCCCCACAAATGAGCACATGGACCCTGCTAAGCTGGTCTAACTGGCCCTGCACCAGGGCTGGATCTGTCCCTGGGTGGAGGAGGTGACCCTGTGGCCCCCTGGGAAAGGCAACCATTCAGCCTCCGATACCTTCCAGGCCACCACTGGAGTGGCCAGTGGTCCATGGCATGTCAGAGCCCCCCCCCCCGGATTGGTGCTGGTGCTTGTTCATCCGCCTCCATATGGACATGCACTGTCCTTACAGTTGCCCAGTCGGGTGCAGTTGTCACCTCCTCTCCCCAGCCTAACCCAAAACACCCCCCCCAAGAGCCAGGGCCCCAGATGACCTGCTAGCCACCATGGCAACTAGCTGGAGAATCGCCATGGCGAGCCATTGATGCCACAAGCCCATCCTGCTACTCGTAGCATTCCCCTCCAGCATGTTGTTTCATTGGCATAGCTGTCAGCCTGTGGCAAATGTGGAGAGTTTGCTGCTGAGACCCAGCTTATTCTAAAGTCAAGCTCAGTGTCCTTAACACACTCAGACTTGCCACAGGCGGTGGTTCAGCACAGCATGCCCCAATCTAAAGGTGGCTTCTAAAATCAAGCCCTCTGTCTCCAACTGAGTCCCAGAATGGAATAGCTCCAAGGGTCCAAGAGTTTGGTACCTTTTAAAGTGCTCTCTTAGTAAGAGACCTGGAAAATGGGAGGGACAGTATGTTTATACTCTTCCCTCAGAAAATCTTTGTCGTCCTCTGTAATGAATGTGATGCAGGTCTCAACTCATTTTTCTTGTGGTACTTCCCTCTTCGAAACCCTACAAACATGATTAGCACTTATCACTCTCTACCAGCAGCCAGAACAGGTTGGACAACTTAGAAGGCCTCACATTGTAGCTTATGGGGCCTATGCTGAGTGAGGCCATCTTTATAAGAGTGGCAGGGACATACACACCTTTTACCACTCAACTCTAGCTTTTAACACCTTTGGATTTCTACATCTGCTATATTTATGACCTGCAATTATCCACATTTGCTTAGTACCTAA
Source organism: Neoceratodus forsteri (assembly GCA_016271365.2). Lineage (NCBI taxonomy): Eukaryota > Metazoa > Chordata > Ceratodontiformes > Ceratodontidae > Neoceratodus > Neoceratodus forsteri. Next base: position 1,337,708,636 of record CM057456.1, read on the forward strand.
GGGCTGGGATGGCACTCAGACATCCTGAAGTAAGCTTCTCTTTCATGATGAGTCCTCCTTACTCTTCTGTCCCTTCTCTTTTCTGTGACTCACAAGGGCACAGGAAGGTTGCAGCTCCACCTACAAGAGAACAGAAGAAACACAAACACACCTGAAACAGCTTCTGATTCCAAAAATGTTTTACCTTTTTATAATAACATTAGAAAATGTAAACTTAGAAACTTTGAAATATACAATTTTAGCAGAAAAAGACCAGTGGTCCATCCAGGCTGTTCTCTTTTACTATAGTCTGTTTCATTAACTATTATCCAGATGGGGTTTTCACCCTACTCTCCCACTCCCCATCACTCATTGCTTTATTGCTACCTCCCCAAGTAACTATTAAGCCCTTTACTCTGTTCCAGCCATGCTTGAATCCATTAACAGTTTTGCCCACACCATCTCTGCTGGTAGGCTGTTTCATGGCTCAGCCACTCTCTCTGTAAAGTAAAACATTCTCACATCCCTCCTGACTCTTGCCTCATCAGCTTACATTCATTCATTGAGGCAGTATAGGGTAGTGGTTAAAGGCACTGAACAGTAAACCTGGAGACCTGTGTTTGAATTTCATCCGCCCCCACTTGATTACTGTGTAGCCATTAGCAAGTCACTTAATTTCCTAGTGCTTCCAGGTCACATCTGGAAACAAGCTTCGGCTCAGTGTACCTTTCCTGGTTAAACAAGTTCCCCTTTCCCTTATGTCCTCTCTGTTTTTTTTAGCACATTAGTCCTGTTAAACTGTTACTCACAGTTTTCATTGTTTATTTCTTTCAGGATCTTGAAGTTCTCTATCATGTTCACCCCTTTTCATTTCTTGCCTCCAGTAAGTACAGATGTGTCAGCCAAGATGAAGTGAAGTAACTTGCAGTAATGACATGTCATAAAATCCTGCAACACAAATGGGCTTAATTGCCATTGATTTACAATGGCCCCTGCAGTAAATTGCAGTATTCTGTGATATTCTGCAGCATTTCTGTGCTTCATCCTGGCTTGACACATCTGTATATATTTAGTGTCCTAAGCCAGTCCTCATAGGATCTGACCTGTTGGCCCTGAATCATTTTGGTTATTCTACACTGCACTGTCTCCAACCTGTCTCTGTCTTTCCTCAGGTGAGAACAACAGAACTGGCCACAGTACTCCAGATGGGGTCTCACCAGTGATCTACTGAGAGGTAGCATTGCCTCTTTCCTCCTGCTGTTGAAATTCCTTCCAATACTACTCAACATTCTAGTTGTCTTGCTTTAGTCCTTGTTACATTACCTAATTTGTTTTAGGGAGTCACTTACGATGACCTCGTGGTCCCTTGCCCTTTGAAGTAGTGACCAGCTTAACCCCTACAATCCAGTATTCCTTTCTGGGGTTCTTGTTTCCTATCTGAATCACCTTGAACTTTCAGCCATTGAATTCCAACAGCCAAACCTTGGACCACCTCCCTAACCATTGCAGTTCCCCCTGCAACTCCCTTGCCCCCTCCACACTGTCTACTCTGTTACAGAGGTTAGTGTCATCTGCAAAAAGACACTTCTTGCCCTGTATTCCACTTCCTGTGTCATACGAACATATGAAGAAGCCAGAAGAAGAAGGCCATTTGGTCTATCAAGTCTGCTCACGTTGCAGGGTCCACAACCTGAGCTAATGCCCCTGCCCTCCCTCCTCCCCACTCCCATCCTCCCTACCCACGATCCTTACCTTCCCCCTATGCCTATCCCAGCCTCTCTTAAAGCTGCCCACTGTCTCAAACGAGATGATTTCTTCCAGCAGCGCATTCCAAGTGTCCACCACCCTCTCTGTGAAGACGTGCTTCCTGACCTCCCTCCTAAACTTCCCACCCTCCAGCTTATGATTGTGCCCCCTCGTGTTATGGTTGCCACTCAGCTTAAAGAGACTCTCCTTATCAATGTTATCTATCCCTTTCAAGTACTTGAAGGTCCCAATCATGTCCCCCCTCTCTCTCTCTCTCTCTCTCTCCTGTCTTCCAGGGAGGACATGTTCAGTGCTCTCAACCTCTCCTCGTATGCCTTACCCTGCTGACTGGTTATCATCTTTGTAGCCCTTCTCTGGACCTTTTCCAGCAGGTTAATGTCCTTTTTGAGGTGTGGGCACCAGTACTGAACTTCATACTCTAGATGATTACCAGTGACCTGTACAAGGGCCGTATAACCTCCTCTCTCCTTCTACTGATCCCCCTAGATATGAATCCCAGCATCTTGTTTGCTTGTGCTGCTGCTTTCTTGCACTTCATGGAGTGCTTCAGGTCACTAGTGATATCAGTCCCAGGTCCTTCTCTTCCTCCGATACAGATACTTGGACTCCACCCAGGTAGTATTCTTGTCCTGGGATTCTTGGCTCCAAAATGCATAACTTTGCATTTCTTGGCATTGAAGCCAAGCTGCCAGATCCTGGACCATCTCCCCAGATTTTTCAGATCTTTCTGTAGGTCCTGTATCCTTTCAGCTGTGTCCACTCTCCCACAGAGCTTGGCGTCATCTGTGAATAAGCACATTTTGCCCTTAATGCCATCTCCAATGTCATTGATACTTCCTGCAAAACCATTAACCAATTCAAAAAACTCTACAAATGAGTTCTTCAACCCCCACCCCCAATGCAGATGTAACTGTTATTAACAAGTAAGGCCACATGTGACTAATGTTACGCATCTCTCTCGATCTCCACAATGGTCACAAACAGCCTCCCTTCTCTCCTATCTCAAAGACAAGATGCTGTCCTCACATCTCACACCTCCTCTACCTAGAATTATATCTGACTGTAACCTGAACCCCATATCTCTAACCAAATGCAGTTGAATCTGACTATTCTTAGTTATCATGCTGTTTAAATTGTTGACATCTGGTATGTGAATGGCATAAATGTCCCTGCACATGGTATAAAATGTTAATCTGCCTCCTGCCTCCCCTGGCTACCTGCAAACTGCCTGTAATCCTTAATCCTTTGGTTAGTGCTTACTCAGGTACTGTTGTTATTTACCTATGTCTTAACTGTATTTTGTGGCTCACTGTACTATTCTATGTGTATTATTGTATTATGTTTTGTTCTTGGAATGCTTTATTCCTCGGGTTGTCACTGAAAAAAGAGACTTTGTTTCAGTTGACCTACCTGGTCATCAAAATTCAAATAAATACATAATTGAACAACACCGGCTCCAGCACTGAGCCATGTGGAACCCCACTGATTACCTCTCTGGTGCCAGGTAACTCTCCCCCCACAACCACCCTCTGGGTTCTGTCCATCAGCTAGTTTTCCACCCATCTGGCCATGTTTTCCCCAACCCTAAGATCCACCAACTTCCTAATCAACCTTTTGTGGGGCACAGAGTCAAAGGCCTTGCTGAAATCAAGATAGAGGATGTCTACCACTTGGCCCCTGTCTACTGTCTTAGTGACACAGTCAAATAAGTCAATCAGATTTGTTTGACATGATCTCCCCCCCATGAACCCATGCTGCCTTTCATCCTGGAGACCATGCTCCTCTAGATATTCCACCAACCATTCCTTTAGTATGGTCTCCATGAGTTTGCTCACAATGGAGGTCATACTGACTGTCTGTAATTCCCTGGGTCATCCTTGGGACCACTTTAGTGGAGGAGCACTACATGTGCTGTTCTCTAATCCTGCAGTACCTCACCTGACTCTAGTGAACTATTAAATAGGTCTGCCACTGGCCCTGCCAGCTCCTCAGCCAGTTCCTTTAGTACCCTTGGATGTACTCTGTCTGGGCCTGGTGATTTGTCCACCTTCAATGCTAGCAGCCCCTCCCTCACTCTGTCCTCCTCTGTCACTACATCTGTGTCCCCCCCGCTCCTCTTTTCCCTCCTGAAAGCACTGGTCCATCCTTGTCCCTGGTGAAGAAGGAACAGAAGTATTCATTTAGTATCTCTTCTTTTCCCCCATTATCCTCCACCCACTCTACCCCTTTCTTAAGCCTAAGAGTGCCTTCCTTCTTGTCCCTTTTCTCACTTATATAGTGAAAGAAAGCCTTCTCCCCCTTCTTAATTCCTTCATCTATCTGCAGCTTCTTCTGTGCCTTTGCTCGCTGGACTTCCTTACTTGCCTCACTAGCCAACCTTAGGTAATTTTCCCTATCCACCTCTCTCTTGGTCTTCATGAATTTTCTATAGGCCAACCTCTTTACCCTTACTGCCTTGGCAACCCCTGAACAGAACCAGATGGGCACTTTGGCCCTTGTGTTCTTCCCTTTGAGCCTAATGCACTCATCTGTGGCAACCAGTATTCCTTCCTTAATAATGGACCACCTTTGGTCCACCCCTATATCTGCTCTGATGCCCACCAGATGGTTCCTTAGCACTTCGCCCATTTTCCTGAAGTCCACTCGCCTGAAATCCAAGATTTTGGTCTTAGTCGTGATAACTGGAACCACACTGTGCAATGGTCACGTCCACCCAGTGGCTTTCTGACTAATATTTCCTGTACATGTGCCCCATTTTTGAGCACAGGATCAAAAATAGCCTCAGCTCTTGTTGGTTCAGTGACACACTGAGTCACGAACCCACTCTGCAGTTCTTCCAGGATCACCTGACTCTTAGCACATGTTGTGGATGGTATGCTCCAGTCCACCTTGAGCAGGTTGAAGTCCCCCACAATTATCATCTCTCCTTTCCCCACAACTTCCAATATTTGTGAAATCAATTACCTGACCCTCTCCTCATCTTGACTGGGTGGTCTATAAACCACCACCAACCTCACCTTTCTCCCTCTATTGGACCTTAACTGAACCCATAATGCCTCCACCTCCCCTGCCTCTAACTCCTCCCTCATGCAAGTTATTCCCTTCCTGATATAAACTGCCACCCATCCCCCTTCCCAACTACCCTGTCCCTCCTGTATAGTTTATATCCAGGAATGCAGGGGTCCCAGTCATGGTGTGATGTTGCCCAAGTCTTGGTTACTGCAGCTATGTCCACCCTCCTGTCCGCTAATAGTGCCTGCAGATCGTCGATCTTGTTTCCGTGACTCCACGCATTCAGAGACACCACCCTCCACCTAGAGTCTGACCTTCCTTCTCTTCCCTCTTTTCTTCTATTCACATTTATTCCTCTGTGTGCACCCCTTCACATATCCTTTGTATGTGTTCCTCACCTCTCCACCCTTTGCTAACTGTGTTTTTGGCCCTTCCACCTCCTCCCTCCAGACCTCTTTCATCACTATGGGGGGAGGTTCACTGACCACCTCCTCTTGGAGTATGTGGGCCTGCATACCAGTGTCACTGATGAACATACTGAAAAGGACTAGTCCCAGGACTGACCTCTACATTACTTCTCCAGTGTCCTCCCTTCCCCTGATTTGACCATGTTTTCCACCATCTTCTGTGGTCTCCCCCTTAACCAACTTTCCACACATTAAACTAGGTCTTTTGCTGCTCCCAGATACTCTAATGTCTTCAAACACATTCTGTGTGGCACTGAGTCAAATCCCTTGCTGTAATAAACACAGACTAACTCTACTTCTTGTCCCTTACCCACTGTCTTTGTTACCCAGTCAAAGAATAGTATCAGGTTGGTCTGACAAAACCTCCCTGCCATCAACCCTTGCTGCTCATTATCATGGAGCCCATTTCTCTCCAGGTAGTCTACTAGGTCCTCTTTGACTAGTGTCTAGAAGTGTGTGAAAAAAAACCTTCCGTTGACAGAATTTCTATGAAAATCAGATTGTGATCACATGATCTGCTGGTTTTACTATACAAGCATGCCAGCGCTTTCATTCATTAGAAGGCAGTCGGCTGTGGAGGAGGGAGGGTTGTGCCAGTTGCCTTCTCATAAGGAGAATTGGGTGCTAGAGGGAGGGTGGAAGTAGGGTGCTGCCAGGATGGTGAGGTGGGGACAGAGTATTATAAGCACTATGGTCTTTTTACAAGATGGCGGCCAGCCGTGAAAGTGGGCAGGTTGTGCTGGTTGCCCTTCAGGGGTTTTATTTCCTTATGGTGATGAGTGTAAGAAATTGTGTGTGCTGGGGGGAGGAGAGTGGAATTGGGTTGCTGCTAGAGGGTGGGGGATAGGGGATACATGATAGTACTGGGTTTTGGGTTGGGGAGGAGGGTGGGAAGGCTGTTTCCTTTTTACTACCAAGAAATGTACACGGTGTTCATTAGAAGGGCACCCCTATTGACCATGCTACAAAACTGGACCAATAGCAGTCCGGCAGGTTGCCATACAATTATGTATTCTATGACTTATATAAATGTGTGCCTTGGTGTATAGTACTGTACACTTCCATTAGATTAAGTTATCTGTCAATACCAGTGAAATACTGTTAGATTTTACATCGGACAGTGATCAGTGACATGCAGGGGGGAGCACTGGATACCAGGTAAACTTTTTTTTCTTTTTTTTTACTGTATTCAACAAAACAGGGTGAAAATTTGCCCAACCAGTTCAGAAAATTTCCGATCCGCCACAGGTGAAAGGTCAGAAACTTCCATATCAGTTATGACACTTCATGGAAGTTCTGCTAAGGTGGACATCGCAGCCTTCACCCACTTCTACTATTGTCTCCATCAGTTTACCTACAATGGAGGTAAGATGGATGGGCCTGTCATTTCCAGGTTCATCACTGTCCCCTCTTTGGTGGAGCAGACTACATCTGCTTTTGCACCACCCCTGACTGCAAATGAACTATTCAATAGCTCTGACAGGGGTTCAGTCATTCTGATGCCAATTCTCTGAGTACCGTCTTGTGTATCCCATGTGGCCTTGGAGCCTTTTCTATTTTAAGTGCTGCAAGCCCTTTTCTAATTATCATATGTTCCATTTCTGGAATCCCCCTTGCAGCAGTCTATATTCCACTCTCTGCCAGAGGCCTACTAGTGGGTATCAAGCAGAAGTAGTCACTCAGAATGACTGCCTTGTGCTCATCCTCCTCTACTACCCTGCTTTCCTCCATCAGCTTAACAATTTTCCCCCATTTTCCTTTTTCCCTGATGTACCTGAAGAAATGTTTTCCTTCCCCTTGACCTCTCCACAGTACACAACTTGTGTTTGCTTTTGCATCCCTAACTTCTTTCTTTGGCTACAACATCTTTACCTGGTATTTGCTCCATTCCTAATCCCCCTGTTTTCCTTGTAGCAAATTAAGGCCCTGTTTTTGGCCCTCACTGCCTCCCTGACCTTCTTAGACAGCCAGATTGGTCACATGTGCCTATTACCCTTGGTAACCAATCTTAAGCATTCTTTGGTTGCTTGGAGAATTGTCTTTTTCTTTTCATAAAAGTTTTTATAAATTTTTCTTTTTCCAATACTGAGTACAATTATAGCGTTACGAGTTTCCTTACTTTCAACATGCACATAAAACATATAACAATGTTGTACATTTCTTTTACCTTAACTTTAACATGAAACACCAAACCATACACTTGATAAGGTCATTTTATATGGCTCACAGGAACCTATCTGATGTGTGATGCTACTAGCCCTGGTACAGCTATTCTTGACATTCTGGTTTAGTAAGTGTGGAAAGGTTTACTCTCGTACTCTGTTCTTATTTGATACATGCAATACAGCGGATTTATTGGTAGACCCTTCCCCTCTCTCTCTTCCGTATCCCTTTCTCAGTAGTAGTGTACTTCAGCTCTATAATGTTTGGGCCTGTTTGTTGGTTCCCTCAACTATGGGTTGGGCCTAGTGGTTGTCCTGTGTTATTTCTCTTGTGCCTATAATTGTTCACATGGGGGGGCTGTAACTTAGGTATTATTGGGTTGATGATGTATTTGGTGTAGTGAATAGGTATATAGGTTTAGGGGAAGGGAGGGCATCAAGAGTCCAGCTCCCTAAATAGTCTGCTAGAGGGCCATGACTATATTCTGTTTCAGTGTGGGTATTGGTGACAGTGTTGTCCCTACTAAGAGTCTTACAAGTTGGGGTTCATGCTGCCACTAAGGCTGTCATGGAGTTTTCTTGTCCTTGCTTGCTAGCAAGTAGTTAGCTGCTATACCAACTTCTCTTATTGGGCCTGTTTGTGTAGATGCAGGTGGGTGTATTTAGCCAATGGTTAAACTCACCTATTTGGTGGGAGGGTTGAGGTAACCAGATTGTGGAAGGCCAGATATGGGCCCCAGGCTTTCCAGAAAAGACTTGCCTTGCCTGCTGCTACATGTGCCAGTTTTTCATATCTGGAGGTCAGATTCAGGAGGGTTTACCATTTGCATGCAGTCGGGGGCTGAGTCCCTCTAATGTTGAAGTACTCTCTTAGCTGCTGTGATGGCCCCGGTGACCCATTGTAGTTGATGGGGAGCTAGGTGGTGTGTCTCCAGAGGGAGGCATAGAATGCCCAGCTTGGGGTTTCTGGTCAGTGGGAGCAGTACAAACTGTTTACATATGTTCCAGGCCAACTCTCATTATCCTTCGATTGATAGGCAGGTTCACACAGTATGTGCATCAATGTAGGTTGTGGGGAACTGCATCGCCAACAGCCACTGTCCTGTGTTGGTTTAGCTTTGTAAAGCCAGTGGGGAGTCTGGTATGTTTTGTGTAATGTTAAATTGGATAGTTTTAGTATGTATCTCATGGTTTGCCTTATAAGCTAGTGTCCAGACCCTACTCCAGTCCTCCTGTGGTATGGCCACATCAAGTTCCTTCTACCACTGGAGTCTAGTGCTTTGAGTGGTTGCTGGTGGTACCTTTTTTTTTTTAATTTAATATACTGACTTACCATGTGTTTAGTCCGTTTCAATTTGCTGACCCTCGTGTCCCAAATTTTTGGGTGAAGAGATGATATGGTTCGGAGAGACCTGTGTTCTGGGGATGTCTCTAAGTTGGAGGTATCTTCAGAAGTGCATCCTAGGGATCACTTTTTCTACTCAAAGTTCTTCAAACAACTTGAAGGCCCCTGTTTCTACATGATACAGGTCTCCCAGTATGAAAATGCCCTTTAACTGCCATAAGGGCCATCTCAGGGACTCTTTACCAAGTGTGATTTATGGGTTTGCCAGATTGGGTGTAGGATAGATGATTTGTTGATCCAGCCCTACTGGGTAGCGTGTGTTATCCAAACTCTCTGTGTATGCCTAGTGCAGGGTGATGTGTTTGTTCCCAGTTTCCAATCTGGGCATATCAGTGTCTGTGGGTAGGGGACTTCTGCTTGGCTTAATTCTGTATTCGTCCACTGTGGGGGGTGAAGATAGTAGTTCTGGATTTATGCATGTGATGAAGTGTCGGACAATCATACCATCATGAAAGAGTTTTAGATTTGGGAGGCTCAGTCCCATTGCCACCAAGGTTTTGTGGTCCCAGATGAAGGTAGTGAGTTTTGTGTTCAACTGTGTGAAGAATGCATCTGGTAAGGGCACTGAGAGATTATTTGGGATGTATTGGATTTTAGTGATGGCTACCATCTTCAATGCATTTACTCTTCCCCAAATAGAGAGGTAAAGGGGATACAAGCTCTGAATGTCTTTGGAGAGTGTGTCTGCTATGTTGCCCACATTGGCCTGGGTTGTGCCCTTCACTGTAGGTTGGAGTTGGATCCTAGGCAAGTGATCCATTCCAGTGCCCATTGGTAGGGATAGTTAGGGAAGAGTTCCTGAGTACATAAAGGTGTAAGTGGTAGTATTTGGGACTTGTACCCATTGGGTTTATACCCTGAAAGGGCTGAGTATTCTGCAAGAACCACATTCAGGGTTGTTAATGCCAAGAGGATGTCTGACAAAAATAAAGTGATACCATCAGCAAACAGCATTAGTTTGTTCGTAGTGTGCTCAATCGGTATGCCTCAGAAGTCCAGATGTGCTCTGATTCTGGATGCCAGTGTTACTACCGCTAGTAAGGCATGAGGAAAGGGGGCACCCCTGTCCAGTTCTCCTCACTAGGTGGAAGGGCAATGAGACCACTGAGTTAGTGAGTACTGAGGCTGTCGGTGATTTGTATAGCAGTTGTAACAGCTCTACAAATCTCCAAGGGAATCCAAATCTGGTAAGCGCACCAACAAGGAATCTCCATTCCACTCCGTCAAAGGCCTTCTCAGTGTCCAATGACAGAGTGGTGGTGGGTTACCCTGATGTTTAGCTGCCCAGATAATATCAAGTACCCGATGGGTATTATCCACACCCAGTCTGCCTGGGACAAATCCCACTTGGCCTGGGTGTATCAGGTCTCCTATGAAAGGGTGTAATCAGTGTGTTATCACTTTCGTGAATATTTCTGTGTCCACATTTATAAGCAATATAGGTTTAAACTGTGAGCATCGGACACTGTCTGGGCCTCTTTTGGGGATCAGGGTGAAAAAAATCTGCTGAAACGAGGGTGGGAGACTACTGCTGTCCCATGTTTCATTAAATAGGTGCATCAGTCTAGGTGTCAGCATGGCAGAGAATAAGGGGATACATGATGGCTATGTGCTTGGTATGTAATATATCTGAATGAGTGGCAATTGAGCTTGGGGAATATCATGAGTGGCGGAGTGTTGCGGATCCACAAGTGATTGTTCCCTAAGCACACTTGCCATGAGTTCAGATGTATTGTGTATCAAGCACATTGCCATCACATATGTGTTTTATATAATAGGGTCTTACATGTCTTGCGAGTTTTGGTGTGTTATTTTATGATTTATATGTTAATTTTACCTGTAGTTTGTAGTGTTCTCTTTTGCTTCAGTGTTCTTCCGCAGTGTTGATATTGTTTTTTTGAATGGGGCTTTCTAGTATTGTTCAATTGGTTCATTTACTGAATGTTTTTTTGGGTGGCATTTGATTGGGTGATGTTTGTAGCATGAGGGTGTGATATTGTCTGTGATTGGTTGAATGGGTTGTGTGCTGCTTTTTGATCGAATATCATGTACTGTAGTGTTGTGTGATTGGTAGTCATCGGTTGTGGTCAGAGTTTGTCATTGGGATGTCGGTGTGGAGTCTTGGCAGTGTTTTCTATTATTTTTTATTACTAACGTTATTTATTTAGTATTTTTTTTGTGCCTGCTTTACTTGAAGTTGTGTGCAGCTGAGTTTAAAACTGTTGTCTGTATATCTACGGATTTCTGCACTTATTGTGTTGAGGCTTTGGGAGTGTAAATGTGAGGTACCCTATGTTTCATTTAATTCTGAAGTATTTCTTTATTTGGTGGTATTATGCTTTGAATTGTTGGGTATGTGTGAGGCGCAGGTGTAAGTGCCTAAACAGATACTGTGACACATCAGCAGTTCATTTTTAAAGTTCCGGTTTTATTTAATCCTTCTTCAATAGTTGTTTGCAGCAGGACAAATTCAGTACAACAAATTAAGTTCGACAGCTTATTCTTAATTTTAGCACAGAAAATAAACACTGTCTCACTCCTTAGAGCACTTTAACACAGTTCCCTGGAGTTCACCTCCAGACCCAGAATCGATCTGAGCTACCTGAACCATATGTTCAATTTTTATACCCTGAAGGGGTCAGGTGACTTCATAAACCCCTTCCCTATACTTTATTTTAAACAGTATTTCTTTATATACATCATTTCAAATTTACAGAACATGTCTAAACCTCATAATTCATTATAACATCTTAATTCTATATGGAGAAGTAAATTACACTCTTTCTTGAAGGGTTTTAATGTATTTTCTAACCCCAAGAAGCAACACCCCTTGTCCCTAGCATAAATGAATGAGAAAATTGGCCTGCCGGCTCTTAAGCGCAAGCTACAGCCAAAAGCAGAAGAACTCCACAGCCCTACAATGCCCCAAATCCCCTCGCTTCATCACCAACACCAAATCAACTCCAACCCAAATGAATTCACCTCTGGAAGGTAAGAAGAGCAATCCTCCATGTTTCTAAAAGGGAAAAGTTACATTTACTAAGAACTAGAGGGCTAAATGCCTTCACGACTGTGTGCACTAATGAGCAGGAACAGCCGATTGTATATGCACAATCGCACTGGAGCTCAGCGGCAAGTCTATATAGAAAAAGCCGCTTTACCTAAAAGCTCTTTGCGATAAAGCAAAACAGAGAACAAAAGAGTGGACCAAGAGATCCTCTAGTATTTTACAACTAATCAAGGGACAAACAAGCCCTTGAAAGTTAAGCAAAATTAATAACAGGGCTCCAACTATTTGTCTGTACAGCACCTTGCAAAGGATTTTACAGAGGGCTGTTTCCTCACAATAAAATCCTCAAAACAGGCTTCCTCGGAGGGGGGTGGGATTTCAGAAGCTGGAAACTATTCAAAATATTTTATTTCTAGTAACTGGAGTGTAACTCAAGCTCCAAACACCCATATGAAATAGGTAGAAGAGGAGAGGATCAAATTATTAGTACAGCACTTGCAATACCTATGCACGCCTTTATCCCGATGGCTGATATTTCAGCCTATCAGTTTAAAATACTTTTGTAACTTTAGAACACTCTATTTCTTCTTCTCCTAAACCATTATATACTACTTTTAAACTATGGTTTGGAATATAATAATCAAATAAAGCGCTCGCTTTCTGGATAAAGCGAAGAACGCTAGCTTTAATACAGGGAAGCTACAATTCACTATCAAAGACCATAGCCAAGAAATCATGCTCGGCATCCTATACCTTATTTAAAAGGTTTGTTTTATTCCTACAACTTCAGTTTTATATAAAGCATATCTGTATACTTTATTTTTATAATGCTAGCTGACTAGAGAGGTTTGCAAGAAGCAGCAAGGAAAAAGGGGACTGCTGTTTATTTATAGCTTGACTTTATATTCTTTTAAAGCAACGGATCAAGGCACAAATGCACTTTTAAGTTGCAAACCATTTTTAACAATAAATCTTTAACCCATTTATTTAATTCTTTTGTGACTACCCAGTCTTCTAACCCAAAGGTAAGGAGAAAACAAATGTCTTAACCCAATATTTTGAAATTCCCCAACTCTCACAGAGCCACTCTGTGACAGGGTATATACCTGTTTTCTGGTTTTCATTGATGTCCCCTTTACAGTGTGCACAAGAAATGGAAGTTCTGCATTTTACTTTAATTGAGCTTGTTTACCCCCCTCGCAGCGACATTTTACCAGTGAGGTCTCCCACAGCGACTACAGTGCCTTGCCGTGGTGGGAGATCCACTGGAACCTGGCGCTGCCTGTCGGGGGTCCTGCACCCCCCCAATCAGCTCCGACTGGAGTTGACTATCTTTAAGTTGGGGGTTCGGGAGTGAAGCCCCCCAAAGAAAACAAAGGAAACATTAGCGAACCGGCAGTTGACTGCAGAATGCTGTCGACCTGCTAGTGTCGCTGACAGGGCGTTCGACAGAAATACTGTCGGACTCCTGTCATGGATCCAATTGAGCTCAGGTGTGTTACTTTTTGTCTTTTCTTTAGATGAAAAATTGTAGTTTGGCTCATCAGTGTTCTGACGTACAAAGTACTGATATTTGTAAGTGACGTGTACACCATTGGTATAACTTTAACTCAGTTTCACTGTGTACACGTCAGCATTTCAGTATCACTGTGTGGTTGTGGTACTGAAATTTATCTGATGGCATATCACTTCACCCCTATTGTATAAGTATGCATAAAAGTCACTCAGGAAGCTGTCTAGCCCCAAAGAGTTGCCTTTTGTCATTGATTGGATGGCTATTTCAACTTCTCTCTTTGTAATGGGGTTTAGTAGCTTTTGTGCCTGTTGCTCAACAATCTGTGGTAAAGTAATGGTCTCATAGAATTATCCAATTCCCTTTGTGAGGGCTGAACCTCTGAGGAGTAGAGGTGTGAGTAGTATTGTTGAAATGTGTCATTTATCTGCTTTGGCAAAGTGACTACTGTACCATGGGCCATTATATTTTAGGGATATACCTATTCTCTGCTCTGGCTCGCAGTCTGTGGGCCAAGAGTTTGCTAGCTTATTCCACCACTTCCCAATATTATTGATTTAGTTGAAAGAGAGTGTACTCCATCCTGTACTGTATACTGGTTTTGACATTATGGCATGCTGCACTTAGTTGTGCTTTTAGTTTCCACCTCTGTGCGAGAAAAGACATGGCTAGCAGTTCTAGCTACCTCGGTTCCTTTTCTGCTGTTTAAGTCTGGGCCTCCCTGTCTCTTTTAACTTTGGATGCATAGGCTAAAGGCAACCCGTTATTACTGCCTTCATCGCTTCCCACTGGGTAGTCATACTAGTGTGTGGGGTCTCATTATCCTGAAAGTACACCTGTAGCTCATTGTGAAGCCACCACACAAGCTCTGGGTCTTGCAAGAAGGATATATTGAGACACCACTTGTTCCTGGGTCCTGTCTGTTCCCTTCCACACCAGGGAAAGGAGTACTGGAGCATGATCCAACACTACTATACTCCCTTGTGAAACTCCTCATGTGCTTTGTACCTGTTCCAAGAAGACAAATGTAATGTCTATGCAACTATATGAGTCATGTACCATGGAAAAGCAAGTGTAGTCTTTGCTATGGGGGTGGAGGAGTCTCCAAATGTCTTGAAATCCGTGTTTGTTAAAGTCATGTAGGATTTGCAGGTCTAGCTGTGCTTCCATTTTGTTGTCTGGTCCTGTCTGATCTAGTACAGGGCTCAATGCCAGATTAATGTACCCTTCTATCACCAAATCTTTAGCCCCCGGCATGTTGCCTAGCACTTGAGTAAAGAATTGTTGAGTAGGGTTATTAGGGGCATAGATGCTTCCTAGTACAATTGGGGCTCCTTGGTAGGTACCTTCTACTATCAGCATTCTGCCCTCTAAGTCTTTGTGTTCTGCATGTATTCACAGTTGTAGCCCTTTGTGCCATAGGATGGCCACTCCTCTTGTCTTGGTGGTAAAGAAATTAAGGTATAGTGTTCCCACCCAGCTACTCTTAAGGATAATGATGTCTGCTGTCAATAGATGTGTCTCCTGCAGTAGGGCTATATCACATTTCAAGTCTTTCAATTCTAAGAGTACCTTACACCTCTTAAATTTGCAGTTTAGGCCCTGGGTATTCCACATAACTATACTGAGGGTGTCAAAAGAGGCCATGACTTCCACCACACTTGTGTTTTGCTCTCTGGTTTGATAATTCCACAAAAGGATGTCACACCCCCCCCCCCCACATACCTTATACACCCTATGTACAGTAACAGCACAAGAATTACTAACTTCATATAGTTTCTTAGACTTCTGGTAAGCTAATGTTATAAACAACAGAAACAGTAGAATAGTCAAAGGACTGTGCTAAAAAAAAATACTGATAAAATAACCTAATGTAAAGGCGATTCGCACTAGGTAAGGCAGGCTAGAAGACACTCCTATTGAGGGTCTAGGTGGCTTTTAGCGCCGTCGCCCACACGGATAATGCGGGTTCCAACTTTGGGATTCAAGCCAACTGACCCTGGTGATCCCCTCTATGTTTCCACTATAGCTTCTGCAAACCCTGCCTTTTGCATGGGTTTTACTATATCTGTTGCAGAGTAAGGCCATATGGCCAGGCATGGGTCTCCGTTTCGGTAAGTTTAGTCTTACTCCTCAAGTGGGCTTCTATGCATGTTCCCTCTATCCTCTAGTGGAATGCAGTCACCCATTTAGTTATTTAAGGCACCCCAGATAGACAGATAGCCGAGGATGGGATGCGAACTGCTGACTTCCACTGTGCGCTGGGTGAGTCTGTCACCATCACCACTCACCTACATGGTTAGTCATGCAGCTCGTTTGATTCCAGCATTAGTTTAACCAAGAATATGTTGGTTGGTTAACAATAGTGACGTAATACCCCCAATCATTTTTTCAGGCTTTTTGCAACATATTTAAACACCCAGCCCAGACCGCTCGGTTTCTTGTGAAAGGCAGCCATGAGTCAGTGGCGTGGAGCCAGGTAAAGACTTTAATTTGAAACCTCTTAGTCTAAAAATATGAAAAGACAGATTGATTTGTAGGTAAATGAAAGTGAAATATGAAGTATTTGTCCTCTCTTCCTCATTGCAGTTATTTTTGAGAAACGAGGTGTGTAAAAATTGAATGCAGTCAAATGAGCCACCCTTTGAAAGTTTAGCTCCGTTTGAAGGCACCTTTAGTAAGGTGATAAATATCGATTTAAAACTTTTGTTAAAAATGTTAAAAAAAGATAGTTAAGATTAAAGGACATTTAACACTGAAGTTGATAAACTTTATAGTTGTCCCTTCTTCCTCAGTTATATTTAACAAAGAGGAGTTTACCAGCTTATATGAATTAAACTGAAGGAGGTCTCATTATTATTATTATTTAGCTTTTGTTGACCGGGTAAGTAAACTAGATAAGTATTATGCCTATTTTCAGGAATGACCCGGGAGAATACAACATAGGGATACAGATAATTGTACAAAAAAGATGCTAGTACATCATGACAAATATAATCATTCATAGGAAGCACTGTTTGATAAGTCGAATCTCTTACTTAGAATGAGCTCCGTTTCACTGAATAAGGTACAATGTTGTGTAATATAAATATAAAATAAATATTATTCATGGATAGGAATACCGCAAATATACTTGTGCATTTTTCTTAATAGGCAATTAATGGAATAGGACAATTAAGTGCTTATTAAAGGAAGAACGCCGTTGTTTACTGATCAGTGGAACTGAATTAAACGAGAAGTAAGGAATTTAATTCCTAATATGGTATATATTGCAATGATAGAGCAATTCAAACAATGAATTGAAATTAAGGTATTTTATAGATCATTCATGAATATATCCCATTTATAGGGGAATTTATGTTAGGTTGAAGGTTAAGAAGAAAAGTAAATCTAGAAAGATGTCTTAAGAAGGCAGTTAATTTTGTATACACTTTTAATAGGTAAATACACCAATGTATTAGTTACTTTATACATATGATTAGGAATGAGTGTTGAGTTAATTTAATGTAACATTTAGTGCCTTATTGAAGCAGAGTATTGTTAATCAGTAACCATTTGGTATCTTGATGAATAAGAAAAAGATTATGAATATGAGGAACTTAATCAATATATTTATGTTTTGTTTTTAGTATCAACACTGTCTTATACGAATGGCCTGAGGAAGTGACGTGTTCAGCCATGAAACTGTTGCCTACAGTATATTGGTGTGAAGAGAAGACAATAATAAATTAAATAATTTGTATGGACATATTGAACTATATCTTATAATTATTATACATTTTCTAGTTTTAGCCATAGTAAGATTGTCCAGAACTGCACATTTATATTAGAGCATCCTGTATCAGTATTTCCATGAGCAAAAAGGGGTAAGGCCATCAAGAAATGGAGGTTAATGAATACCAGTGCCCGTAGTCTGGGCAACAAGCTCCCTGAACTGGTGGCCTTGATGGAAGAGGGATGCCTGGATATTGTAGCAGTCACAGAAACATGGTACACAGAGAACCATGACTGGGATGCTAACATACCAGTGTACACAACCTACAAGAGAGACAGAGAAGGTAGAAGAGGGGGATGAGTAGTTCTCTATGTAAGGGAAGGGATAAAAGCAATGGAACAAAAGAGTAAACAGGGAGGGGAGGAGGCACTGTGGGTCACCTTAGAGACTGGAAATGGCACCACAATCCGCACAGGGGTTGTATACAGACCCCCATGTCAGGGGGAGGGAATGGACAAGGATATGATAGAAGGCATCCTTAGCATGGCAGAGAAAGGGGAAATACTGTTGATGGGGGACCTGAATATGCCAGATGTTAACTGGTGCACCTTTGCTGCAGCCACATCCAAGACCAGGGCCATTCTCGATGCCCTATAGGTGGCATGCCTCAGACAGCTAGTTTTGGAACCCACTCATGAGGGAGCAATCTTAGACCTCATACTCTCAAATGGGGACAGTGAGATAATCTCAGATCTAGAAGTGGGTAGCCATCTGGGAACAAGTGACCACCAAACAGTGTGGTTCACAATAAACTCAGCTACAGAGTCAAGCCATACAAAAGTGAGGGTTCTGGACTTCGGGAGGACTGACTTTGGCAAGATGGGAGAGTACCTTAGAAAAGTACTAGCAAACAGGCTAGAAGGAGGGGTGGAGCAACAATGGGGAAACATCAAAACTGCCATCACAGAGGCAACAAGCCTTCATGTGAAGCAAATAAACAAATCAGAAATGAAAGAAAAAGCCACTATAGTCCTCAAAAGAGGTGGCGGGGAAGGTTAGGGAGAAAAAGATAGCATTTAGGAAGTATAAGGAAACACAGAAGGAGCAGAACAGAGAATTGTACCAGTTAAGGCAGAAGAAAGAGGGGAAGGAAGTCAGAATAGCAAAGGCCCAAACTGAGGAAAAGATAGCCAACTTGGTTAAGAAGTGGGATAACACCTTTTATAGGTACATCAGGGAGCTAGAAAGACAAAAGGAGGGATAGTGAGGCTGAATAGAATTGATGGTGGGTGGGCAGAGAGGGACAGTGAAAAAGTAGGGATACTGAATGAATACTTCTGCTCAGTATTCACAAAAGAGGAGGAGGGGGAGATGCCTAACCCAATTAACAGAAGCATTCTGGATTGCAGGACGATCCCAATCCTTTCATAGAAGAAAGGGTTCTGAAAGGACTCCTAAAACTGAAGGTCGACAAAGCAATGGGGCCTGACAGAATTCACCTCAGAATTCTAAAAGAATAAAGGGGAGAACTAGTGACACCACTGACTACCCTTTTTAACAAATCATGGGAGGATGGTGTGGTACCTGAGGACTGGAGGAAGGTGGATGTGATTCCCCTTCACAAAGGTGGGAGCAAGACAGAGGAAGGAAACTACAGACCTGTCGGTTTGACCTCTGTGGTAGGGAAAGTGATGGAATCACTTCTGAAGGAAAGAATTGTTGAGTACCTAGAGGCCATTGGGCACAGGACCCAAAGCAGCATGGGTTCACAGCGAGAAGGTCATGTCAGATGAATCTAATTGATTTCTTTGACTGGGTGACCAAAGCAGTAGACGAGGGAGGGGCTGTGGACATGGCCTACCTAGACTTTAGCAAGGCATTTGACACAGTTCCACACAAAAGATTAAAAATCAAATTAATCAGCCTGGGAGTGGGTCCCAGGGTGATAGCCTGGGTAAGACATTGGCTGGACAACAGGACACAGAAGGTAATTCTAAATAGAGTCCACTCTGAAGAAAGAGGGGTTACTAATTGGATACCACAGGGTTCAGCACTGGGTACAGTCCTTTTTTAATGTCTTTATAAGTGACAGTGCAGAGGGACTGGAAGGAAAAGTATGTCTATTGCAGATGACACACAAATCTGCAACAGGGTTGATACACAAAGAGGCGTGGAAAGGATGAGAAGGGACTTGGCAAGGTTGAAGGAATGGTCATAAGTATGGCAGCTTGGATTCAATGCAAAGAAGTGCAAATAATGCACCTGGGAAACAAAAACCAGAGGAAGATTACACAATGAGGAGGGGGGGTAGTAACAACATCAAAAATGGAAAGGGACCTGGGGGTAATCATATCAGATGACCTTAAGATTAGCAAACAATGTGAGAAGGCAGTAGGGAGGGCTAGGCGATACAGGGATGTATAGGGAGAGGCATCACCAGCAGAAAACAGGAAGTTGTTATCCCTCTGTACAGACAGTTGGTGAGACCCCATCTGGAGTACTGCGTCCAGTTCTGGAGACCCCATCTCTGCAAGGACATAGACAGGATGGAGGCAGTACAGAGGAGGGCAACCAAAATGGTGCAGGGGAAGCCATATGAGGAGAGACTAAAGGAGCTTCATATGTATACCCCTGAGGAAAGAAGGGAGATGGAGGACATGATAGAAACCTTGAAGTACCTCAGTGGAATCAACAAAGTATAAGAGGGTAACATCTTTCAGAAAAAGAGATGTGCAAGAACAAGGGGACACAATTTGAATACAGAGGTGGGGACGTCTCCGGGTCAATGTGAGAAAGTATTTTTTCACAGAGAGGGTGGTGGTTGCATGGAACAGCCTATCTGAGGAGGTTGTGGGGTCTAAAACTGTCAGAGAATTCAAGAATGCATTGGACAGACATAAGGCAATTCTTGTGGGGGGGTAGGAAGAAATAGGCCATTGGTTAACTAGGATCTGCAGCTTATCCTGTAGGTAAGGAAATGGGAAGACTAGGTGGGCCAAGCGGTCCTTATCTGCCATCAAAGTCTCTGTTTCTATGTTTCTCTGTTTTCTGCATACATTTTGGGGATGCTGGAAAAGCTGGGGGGTCCTGTACTGTCTTTTGTTTCTTCAGCCATTTATCCGGTCTCTCCTTGTCTTCTTTCCCAGTCTGGTCTGCTTTACTCGTGGGACCCAGGTTGTCTTGAAAAAGAGGTCAGCCTCCCTCAGGGTCTAGAAATTATGTATGGTCCCATCATACTTGACTTGCAGGGTCATGGGGTACGGCAATGAGCAAGTTATCCCTCGGTTCCTAAAGCCCTGTTTAATCCTGTCAAACCCTTGTCAGAGTAGAAGGATAGGTGGCTGCCTGCCACTACTACATTTTGCAGTTATCTTACTTTGTTTAGAATTACTTCTTTGTTGAGAAATCTCAGCAGCTTTAATATCAGCGGCCTCGGTTTGTTTCTCTTAGGAGATGTCCAGGCTCTTAATTCTATGAGCCCTCTCGATTTCAAATAAGTACTGCTGTGGACCCAGCTGTAACCAAGTGTGTTGATTGTCCTGCAAATATTGAACTACATTTCTCCCTTCAGAGCCCTCCGGCAGTCCTATGATTTGCACATTTTTCCTGTTGCCTCTGCCTTCCAAGTCTTCTAATTTTGTTGTGAGCCACTCTGTTTGTTCCTCCACTTTCTGAATTTGCTTATTTTGTTGATGTGTGGTATCTTGTAGGGAGGTGACTTTATTTTCAGGGACCATAGTCCTGTTGCCCATCTGAAATAAGATTGTCTGTGTTTCTATGACTGTCTCCTGTATAGTGTCTACTGATGCTGATATTCATTCCAGCAGGGGTGTATCCTGGCCCCGAGATGGAGATCTGCTGGGGGACGCCCTGCCTGTCATCATGGAGATGCCTTGTGGTGCTGCGTGGCAAACTGCCAACTGTTATTTCTCCTGATGTGGAATTCAGTTTTAGTCACCTGACTCCTTGATCGTGCCTCGGACCCTGGTTATACCTTTTATATAAAATTGGGGTTGCAGAGCTCTCTAGAAAAATTAATTATCCAAGGCTAATCCAGGGTGGCCTGGAGCTTCTCTCTCAAACTGACATCACAGTCAGGTCCTCACTTGACCTCCAGGAATATCCCCTTTAATGTTTTCCCACCTCTACTCTGCCCCCTGATTTTGTCCATTCCAGCTAACTTGCCCTTGACCATTTCCTTCATCTTATCAAAGTCTCCTTGTCTGAAATCCGAGAACCCCAACTTTTGATGAGGGTATTCTGATATCCATGGCCTGTTCAAATCATATGGTGTTATGATCAATGGACCCCAGTGGTTCCCAAACTTGCACTCCCCCTACCATTTCTGAGTTGTTGAGTATGACATTGAGAATAGCAGCCTGTCTTGTATGATCCCTGACCAGCTGCACTAGCAGACAGTCTAGCAACATATATAGCAAGGCCAGACTTCTGGTGCTCTTTGCTGCTTGAATATCCCAGTCTATGTCTAGTACTGTAGATTGAGATCCCACAAAACCACTACCTCCCCTTTTGTGGCCCCCTTCAATGTTTCTTCCCCTAGTTTCCTATCCCCCTCATTTCCCTATCCCAGAGGTCTACAGACCACCCCATGTGCAACCTTTTTACTGATCCTGTTGTGAGCTGTAACCACAGGGATTCTGTTTCCCCATTTTCTTCCCTGATGGACCCATCCTCTATTGCCTGTATGCCTTCAATGATATAGAGGGGCTACCCCACCTTCTTTTCCCTTACAGCTGTCTCTCCTACAGATGATGTACCCAAGTACTGCCAGATCCCAGTCTTTATTCCCATTGGTCCATGTTTTAATAATTGCTAAGAGGTCTACTCCCACATCTACCATCACGATCTGTAGCTCACTAATTTTGTTTCCTAGGCTGCTGGTATTTGGGTGACTGCCTTCCAGCTTGTGGGTATACCATTCCCCCCTCTTGGGAGTTCCTCTTTTGTTGTCCTCCCCCTCCCATCTTAACATCTTTGTTTTCATTCTCCCTGACGGTTTTTTATGAAGCTCCTCCCCTGGCACGATTACTTAAATTATTATGGACCCTTGCTTTGCTGCTTTCATTCCCAATGCTCCTAGACCCCATTTCTGGAGATGTCCTAGCTAGGTTCAACTTTTGCACTCTTTCATCTGTGGTTCCCCCAGCCTCAGTCCCCCCCCCCAGTTTAAATTTCCACCTACATAGATGTTAAATAGATGTGCTTAGTATAATTGTATAATTGTAATAGGATTAGCATGCAGGACTTTGTTGTAAATGGGACTTTTGTCGTAACAAATGTTATTTCCTGTGAAAAAATAAATTTTATCAAATCAAATCAAATCAAACATCTGGGCAAGCCCACTGATCCCTTCTCTTGTTAGGTGAGGGCCATCTCCCATGAAGAATCTCCTGTGCCAGAAGCCACTCCAAACTCCCAGTAAATGATGCCCCTCCTTTAGGCACCATTCTCTGAACCACCCATTAAATTCCTTAATCGTGTCCTTCCCCTGCCCCCTACCCCAGAGAGGGAGGACCTCAGAAAAGAAGAGGAAAACTCAGTGTTCCTTGAATCTGTCTCCCAGCCTTCAGAAGTTATGCTCCAGGCTCCCCCTTCTTTTCTTCTAACGTACTCCCTATCCAATCCATAGCCCAGCTGCTGATGTTCCTGGAAGACATCTGACCACCTTCTCCACCCCTCTAACCATAGTGTTCCCTACAACTAGGATACTCCTTGCTGCCTTCTTCCTGTTCTATCCCCTTTGTGCCACCAATTCATCCTGTTCACCCTTCTCAATCAGCTCAGATCTTCTCCTGTAGGAGTCAGGTACCTGTACCTCCTGTAGTGGTGCAAAATGATATGCAGTCAGGACCTGGTGAGTTTGGATGACTTCCTTGTGACCGCACTTGCTCCCCCACACTGCACTCTAGCCCCTCGGACCAGGAGGCCCTTGGAGGAGTTGGGGTGTAGCATGTGCCTGTGGATACCAGCATGTATGTAACCCCTCCTTTCTGCCCCATCTAGGGTCATACTATTTCTATCACATATGGTCCCGGTAGAAAGGGGAGAGCACTCCTAAGCCCTACATTCCAGACCTTTTGCACATCAGAAACAGCAGGGAATCAGTTGTCTCTGACCTTCTTAGCATCTCCATAGCTGTGCACTTTACCTCCTCTCTCTCTCAGTACCTGATCTCTTCCCCAAGCTATCCATTGGACTGGGACCTTTCTCTGTAAAATCATTTGTCTCAGAAGCCCTTGTGGACCCAATGAGGCTGGATAGGAATATTTTACCACTGGAATGCAACTCATGGAAAATTAATTAGACTGCAAATACAGGGGGAAAAAGATTTCATTTAATTTGCCTCCCCATACAGTCAAATAATGCACAAACCACTATTTCTCCACAAACTGGCTTTTATATTGCACCAGTACTGCAAATGATTCCAGCGATAGAGGGGTCACTATACTTCATTAAAAAATAGATAAAGCAGCTCCATGGGGCTATTGAACTTTTTACATACACTGGTGGAAAAGATAAGGCAGCAGAAACCGATGGATTAAGGCAGACACAAGCAAGGATTCTCCTCTGCCTTCTATCTCTCTCTTAGGTGCTCTACTTGAAAACTTAATTGAACACAGATCCCTGCAATCTCCTGGCTTCTACTGGATATGATAAGCCAACCTTCAATTTTCTTTCCTCGGGTCACTTCCAAACTGACCCTGGTCATCCCCCCCCTTACTCTGGTGCGGTAAAGCGTGCAACCTTCCCCACCTGGACCCCTGGGGGCTGGTCCAAGCCACAGGGGTATCCATGAATTTTTCTGACAACCCAGGCCCTGACCTACCTTCAGTGGCTGGTACTATTTCCGGTGCTAAGGCAACTCCTGCCCCTGTCAGTTGGCTCTGCCTCAGTACCTGCCTTACCACACCATGGCCCCAATTCACTGGGGATTGTGTGCATCTTACTTCCTCAGGGGTCCCTGCCAGGCCAACATCCCTCCTTCATCTCCTGGGCTTAAATTAAGTGCAGCATGGGGCTACCCTCCAAGGTCTGCCATTTTCAGCCTGTGATCCAACCAGATTTCAGTGTACCACTGCCCTTGGACCTGTCCCTCCAAACAGGCCCCCTGTTTTGGGTGAAAGGGTCCCCAGCTCCCTTGACCCCCCAGGCTGCCCTGCTACACCTGGTGTGAGGGAACCACTGCCACCTGTTCCCCTCCTGGAGGACCTCACTGCCCTTCCAGCCCTGGTGACCTGGGATATCACATAAACGGGCTTCTTACGGGCTCCTACTCTCTCTGGGCTTGCTAAAGCCTCCTACCTGCCCTAGCCCCCAATGACACAGGACCTGACTACCTGTGTTCCCTCGGAGCTCCATACCCCACTCCTTGTCGACCACGGCGCATGGAAACCATCCTGACTGCACTCTTTTGAGGGGTTTCTCCACTGGCCATTCTGGACCGATGAGTTCCATCACTTGCCCACCTTATCTGCTCCTGACTCTACTCTTCCAGCCTCTCCCCTCCATTGAAACATAGAAACAAACTTTGACGGCAGATAAGGACCGCTTGGCCCACCTAGTCTGTCCATTTCCCTACCTATTAGATAAGCTGCAGATCCTAGTTAACCAGCAGTCTACTTCCTCCTACACCCCAATATAATTTTCTTATGTAGGCCCCATGCATTCTTGAATTACCCCACTGTTTTTGACCCCATGATCTCCTCAGAAAGGCTGTTCTATGTATTCACCACTCTTTCTGTGAAAAAATACTTCCTTATAGTGCCCCTGAGCCTTCTCCTGTTTATCTTCAAATTGTGCCCGCTTGTTCTTGTGCATCTCTTTTTCTGAAATATACTACCCCTTGGACTTTGTTGATTCCCTTGTGGTACTTGAAAGTTTCTTTCATGTCCCCTCCCCCCTTTCCTCAAGGGTATACATATTAAGCTCTTTTAGTCTCTCCTCGTATGGCTTCTGGTGCAGACTCTGCACCATTTTAGTTGCCCTCCTCTGGACTGCCTCCATCCTGTCTATGTCCTTGCGGAGATGGAGTCTCCAGAACTGCACACAGTACTCCAGATGGGGTCTCATCAAGTGTCTGTAGAGAGGGATAACAACTTCCTGTTTTCTTTTTTTTTTATTTAAACTTTATTGATACATTTCCCTTTATAAAGGGCAGTTACAGCAGAACAAGATGTGACATACCATGTACAGAAAGAACTGCCCAGCCCACCCTCCTTCACCATCCCCTTACAGCAGCAACAAGACCATATAACCCTAAGTGCAGTGATCATTCCATTGGACATATAAGAAAGACTAAGGTGTGGCATAATCATAAGTGAGACAGTGAGCGTAAGGAGTGGAGGGGATCCCATATTTTACTATGAGCTGCAAGTCTATTATAAAGGCTTGCAATTGCCTTTTCTGTTCATAGATTAGCAATGATTTCGTGCAACCACTCTTGGAAAGATGGGGTGGATTTGTCTTTCCAATGGAGTAAAATGAGTTTCTTAGCAGATAGAGTAATCATGGAAATATGAAATTTCCTGATTCTGACCCTGACAGGGGACATGTCCCCTAGGAGACATATCTCAGGAATAAAGTACTCCTGAAGGCCCAGAAGGGGATCCAGAGACATTTGATTGAATTCCATAGAGGGGAAACTTTGGGACAGGACCAAAACATATGAAGGAGCATTCATTCTTCCTGCATGCACTTAATACATGTACTAGAATTCGAGAAATCCCATTTCTTTAGTTTAACAGGGGTACAATACATGTTATGTAATATATGGTTTTGCATGAGACGCAATCTGTCCTGGAAAACATATTTATGACAGTATCTCCATAGGGATTGCCAATCCAACTGGTATTGAGGAAGGAGTGAGTTCCAGAATCTAGTAGGTCCAAAGGAGTCCCCGTATTTTTTATGATACAACACTCTGTATAATTTAGATACAGTGCCTGAAGATCCAGACAGTAGGGAGATTTCAGGTATCAAGGCTGACACCTTCTGGGAAGGGGGAATATTCCCCAGGACTATTGTGAGTAGGTGCCTTAACTGCATAACCTTGAAGTGAGATGAAACCGAAATGAGACATTTTTCAATAATTCCACCTGGGGACAACCAGTGTCCCTCCCCATCCACCAAGGAAAGCAGTTTTCCATCACCTAATTGGGGCAACCACTTACTGGGAATCTGCTTCCTGTTAATAGTAAAAGATGGGGAGTTCCAAATGGACTGAGTTAAGTCAGTCTGGGGGGAGTAATGAAGAAATAAACATAACTGTGCAAAAACTCTTAAAGAGATACCTACTGTAGGACAGTCAGCTGTCTTTACCTGAGACAATTTGAGGTAAAATAGGGTTAAGGGGTCCAGGCATTTAGCTTTAATTACATTTAATTCAATCTTAAGCCATACTGGTTGTTCCATTTCAAGGCCCGGGGATATCCATCTCAAGCATTTTACTAGGTGACTGGCCCAGTAGTACAATGCCATATGGGGAATCCGGAGCCCTCCCTCAAATTTTGGGGCAGCTAGTTTATGATAAGCCAAACGGGGGTATTTATCAGCCCAAATAAATCTAGTAAATATACCATGCAATTTTTTAAACCAGCGTATAGGGATAAATGTATTGAGAAGGCATAGGGGGTTAAAAATTCTAGGAAAGACATTTATCTTAATTATGTTAATCCTGCCCCATAATGATATGGGAAGTTTAGACCATCTGTCAAGGTCGTGAATAATAACCTATGAGAGAGAATCCAGGTTATCCTTAAACCATGTTGAGGGGTTACAGGATAACTTAATGTCCAAACACCTAAATGCTCTAGGAGTCCAGCATAAGCCTAGGGGACTAATATCATTCTTGAATACCTTGTGGTTTAATGGAAAAAATAAGGATTTGCTGACATTCAGCTTGTAATTAGATAGCTCGCTAAATATGGCTATTTCATTCAGTAGGGGCGGTATTGATGATATCGGATGGGAGAGGTGTATCAACAAATCATCTGCATACGCGGTGACTTTAATTTCATGGCGCCCAACCCAAATACCTTGTATAGAGATATTTTTGAGAATGTTTTGAATGAGGGGTTCCAAGTATAGATTAAATAACAGAGGCGATAGGGAGCAGCCCTGCCTAGTCCCTGAATGGAGTGGGAAGGAGTTAGCGAAAGCCCCATTTGCTGAGATTCTTGCTGTAGGGGATTTATATAGTGCAGCAACCCAGGATATAAATACCGGAGGAAATTTGAAAGCACTCAATACTTTGAACAAAAAACTCCAATTTACCCGATCGAACGCCTTCTCGGCATCCAGAGAGACCAGGCCTGCCAGGAACTCAGTGTCTCTGGTAGCCGAGAAGACGTGAGATAACATACACAAGTGGTCCGCTGATGAGCATCCTTTCATAAATACTACCTGATTCATGCCTATTAACTCAGGGAGTACCACGGATAGCCTATTAGCTAAAATCTTTGACAGAATTTTAATGTCTTGATTTAGGTGAGATATAGGCCTATAACCAACTTCCTGCTTTCTACTGGTGATGCCTCTCCCTTTGCATCCCAGAATCTCCCCAGCCCTCCTTACCACCTTCTCAGATTGTTTGCCTACCTTAATGTCATCTGATATGAGTACCCCGGGTCCCTTTCCATTTTTGTTGTTGTTAGTACCCCCCCCCCATTGTGTGCTCTTCCCCTGGCTTTTTGTTTCCCAGGTGCATTACTTTGCACTTCTTTGCATTGAAACTAAGCTGCCATACTCTTGACCATTGCTCCAACCTTGCCGAGTCCCTTCTCATTTTTTCCACCCCTCCTTGTGTATCAACCCTGTTACAGATCTTTGTGTCATTTGCAAAGAGGCATACCTTTCCTTCCAGCCCCTATGCAACATCACCTATAAAGACATTGAAGAGTCCCAGTATTGACCCTGCAGTACCCTACTAGTAACTCCACTTTCTCCAGTGTGTGCTCTGTTTACTATTACCCTCTGCATCCTGTTGTCCAGCCAATTTGTTAACCAGGCTACCACCCTGGGAGCCACTACCAGGCTGACTAACTTGTTTATTAATCTTTTGTGCAGGACTGTGTCAAATGCCTTGCTAAAGCCTAAGTAGGCCATCTCCACAGCCCCTCCCTGGTCTACTACTTTGGTCACCCAGTCAAAGAAATCTATTAGATTCATCTGACATGACCTTCCCGCTGTAAATCCATGCTGCCTTAGGTCCTGTGTCCCGCTGACCTCTAGGTACTCGACAGATCTTTCTTTCAGAAGTGATTACATAATTTTCCCTTTCACTGAGGTCAAACTAACAGGTCTATAGTTTCCTGCCTCTGCCTTGCTCCCACATTTGTGAAGGGGGATCACATCTATCTTCCTCCAGTCCTCAGGTACCACACCATCCTCCCATGAATTATTAAAAAAGGTAGTTAGTGGTGTCACTAGGTCTCCCCTTAGTTCTTTTAGAATTCTGGGGTGAATCCCATCAGGTTCCATTGCTTTGTCCACCTTGAGTTTTAACAGTTCAGGACCCTTTCTTCTGTGAATGGACTGGTATCGACTCCCCTTCCCAGAGTGCTTCTGTTTGGTTTAGGCACCTCCCCCTCATCTTCCTTTGTGAATACTGTACACAAGTATTCATTCAGTCCCAGAGGGAAGTGGAGTGTCCAGTCAGTATATAGTGCTATTTCAGTGTTACTGTAGCAGTGTACACTTCTTGCAAATTGCATTTCATTGAGTACTCCATTGGTGTTTAATCAGTGCACCTGCAGGTTTATGACAGTGTTCATGCAGTGCTGGTACAGTACAGTGTGTCTGAATGGTGATAATTAGCACTGCAATCACACTGACAATGTACTGCAACTAGCAGTGTTGTTCTTGGCCCAGCAACACTGCCTGAAGCAGTGTCGCATTGCTTTTTCAGTGTCCAAATTATGGTAATTAGCCCTGCAATCACACTGAGAATGTACTACAATTATCAGTATTGTTCTTGGCTAAGCAACACTGCTTGAAGCAGTTGCATTGCTTTTTCAGTGTGTATGAATTATGGTAATTAGGACTGAATCAACACCTCTAATGCACTTCAGTGTGCACCCTTATCAAAAATTCTGGATTGATTGACTTACTTTTACCTTTTTCTTAAAATTTTAATTCTCTTTAAATTCACTCGAAACTGTATTTAATCCAACAAAGTTCTTATGGTAATTTCCTGTCTTAAGAGTGGCTTACTTTTGGCTGTATACCAGACAAAATATGCTAATTTTCAATCCTTTTTTTGTGGCTGAAAAAATAAATGTAAATAGAATATTTCTAAAAAGAAACTGTGCAATGCACACCTGTAACATAGTCATTTTTTGGAATTTTTTCACAAAATTTTCAACACAGGCTTGATGGGAGCTCCCTCATGAACAGTGACACTGTCATTCCATTAATAGGTACCAAAAGGTGATTCAGTTCAGCAACCACGAAATCACATTTCGGGACCAAGTAATGAAATGACAGTGACATTCATGAGGTGGCGTTCCAAGAATCCCATGTTGAAAATTTGGGGCAAAATTCCTTTAGATGGCTTAGATATCAACCTAAGTAGAAACCCCCACTGAGTGCCATTATATAGTGCGCACCTTGATTCCTCAGTTCGGAGTTCGGCTTTGCAGAGTGTAGACTTGTGCCAGTTCAGAGAAGATGAGAACGCCACCTCTGGAGGTATGTATGGGGTGAAAGGGGTGTGGGAAGTGAATGCACTGTGGGAGGGTGGGGATGGGGAGGGGGGCAGGGGAGACAATGAGGACTTTTCTTTTTTACAGGTAATAAAAATATGGCGAGGAAGGTTTTCTTCATTTACAGGGAAAACTTAATTTGGGCACACTGGGGTGGGCTCCCAGTGTGCCACAATAGTGGGAGGGGGATACCAACATGGGGAATGGGCACCCTGATGTTGGCAAGGGTTATAGATTTTTTTGGGGGGTGCATCCAACACCAGAAGTGGGCATCTCGGTATCGTAAAGGGGAAATTGTTTAACCAAGAAAGGCATACTAAGCTGGAGGTTGTTTCCAGGTGCAACCTGTGAGCACAAGGAAATTAAGTGACTTGCTCAGGGTCACACGGTATGCAAGTGGAGGCTGTGATACTCAAACCCAGGTCTCCAGCTCAGAGCCTTAGACCACTGTGCTATACTGCCTCCACACCAAAGCTGTAATGATTTTGGCATTCACTTCCCCACACCCCCTTTCACCCCGAGCACTGATTGGTGTAGTCTTCACCCACCTAGTGAGGACATGAAGAGGAGCACATGGCTCCATGACACAAAATTATTTTTTTTCATTTTCAAAAGAAACAGTGCGGCCACAGACAGACTTAACCACCACACAGGAGTCCTTTGGACCAACATGGCCCAAATGATCAAGCTCCAACCATATACTATATAAAAAACTGTGTATGAGTGACCATCCACAACTAAAGCTGTCTTTCCATCTCAGGAGTTGATGACTTTATAGAGACCTCAACAGCTGTGGATGGTTACCCATACTGTATATTAGGGCTGTGCGAATACCTTTTCCTGAATATTTGGTATTCAGGTCCCAGGTATTCGGTATTCATTATTTGGTATTCGGTATTCGGCCAGAAAAGGTGTTTTTTTAAGGAAACTTTAAAAAAGCACTTTATCAACACCATTAATCACCCATTAAACCTGGTGTAGCATATACACCTCAATGAGACTTCAACCACCAACGCAGAGCTCTCATTAATGCAACACAAGCTACATGCGGCACACTTGATCCACCACACCACACATATAGCACTCTGAAAATGATATCAAGCACTGCATTGGGTCAGCACTGGAGGGTGTTCTTGGTCACAGACACGGTAGCCCATGACATGAGCACTGGCGATTGAGTGCTTGCAATAACGGCAACTCAGTCCTGGTGCATGTCGAAGGGGTTACTGCTGAGGAAGGGTGACCGGATGGGGGAGGTGGGTGCACATAGGACATCACTAAATGTGTACATATGCGGGGAGGGTCCAGCATGAAGGAAGGGAGGGAAGGTTGGCCTGGTGTGGTTGGTGTGGGGCTGCCAAGCTGGCCCCATACCGTGGTTGTCAGCCTAAAGATGCAAGGGTTCCTGGTTCAGGTCCAGGCATGCCTACATTTCTGTGTGCCCATCCCCCAATTTTTTTTCTCCAGATTTTGCACCCCCCTAACATACACCCCCCAGAGTTAAGAATTATTTAGTAGGGGGTGTGGGGCAATGCAAGGGGCGCAGCCCACTGCATGAACAATCAAAATTTAAGTCCCTGGCACTGTTTTCCTGTGCATTGGGGGTGTACATCACTGAAATAGATTTTCGGTGATATATACTTGCCCTGCCACCAATCGCTATTGAGCTTTCGTGGTTATCACATAAATCCACAGACACAGGGCAGACGATGCTTTGGCCATGGGTATAAGAATAGTGGTAACAGTGGCTGCTATAGTGGTGACAGCTGAAAGGGTGGCTGCTGCATGAATGGCACCAATGGTGGTGGGAAGCACACTGACTGTAGATGTAGCAGCCATAGGGATAGCAGTGGGAACACTGGTGGTGGTGTCTGCTGCTTCCTGCACAAAGCATGTATGCACTAATGCCCTCCTTCTACTGCACAAAAGGATGTGACAGTGAATGTATAGATGGAACAGGTGGTGACACCAGTAGTAGTAATAGTTCTGCCGGTGGTATTAGTAGTAGTAGTTATATTCCTAATGCTACAAGAACTAAAAGGCTTGCTTGGGGAGAAAAATATTTGAGACCATCTAATAAAGAGACACCTGTCTGTCATTGTCCATGTAGTTTATCTCACCAACTTCTCTGGAATTGTATAATGTATCAATAGTATACAGTGAAGCAAGGCAAGATGCAATTCAGTATTTTGCAGTAAATGCTGTCACAAAATATTGGATGACTAGAGATTAACTGCCATTGAATTACACTGCTCCTTGCAGCATACTGCAGCACTTTGCAATAATTTTGCAGGCATGGAAAATAATTGAGACTGGTGATGCCACATTGGTAACCAGAATATTTCAGGCATGTGAAATACTTGGGACTGGTGATGCCACACTGGTAACCAGAATATTTCAGGTATGGGAAATACTTGAGATGGGTGATGCCATACTGGTAACTAGAATATTTCAGTCATGTGAAATACTGGAGACTGGAGATGCCATACTGGTAACTGGAATATTTCAGGCATGTGAAATACTTGAGAATGGTGACGCCATA
Source organism: Neoceratodus forsteri (assembly GCA_016271365.2). NCBI lineage: Eukaryota > Metazoa > Chordata > Ceratodontiformes > Ceratodontidae > Neoceratodus > Neoceratodus forsteri. The sequence goes on from CM057456.1 coordinate 1,337,740,930, forward strand.
CAGGTTACCAGAACATTTCAATCATGTGAAATACTTGAGACATGTGATGCTATACTGGTAACCATAATATTTTAGTCATATGAAATACTTGAGACAAGTGATACCTTACTCATAACCGTAATATTTCAGTCATGTGAAATACTTGAGACTGGAGATGCCACACTGTTAACTGCCATATTTCAGGCATGGGAAATACTGAGACTGGAGATGCCACACTAACTGTCATATTTTATGCACTCGAAATACTTGAGACTGGTGATGCCACACTTGTAACTGCCATATTTCAGGCATGGGAAACACTGAGACTGGAGATGACACACTATTAGCGGCCATATTTCAGGCATGGGAAACACTGAGACTGGAGATGACACACTATTAGCTGCCATATTTCAGGCATGGGAAACACTGAGACTGGAGATGACACACTATTAGCTGCCATATTTTATGCACGTGAAATACTTGAGACTGGTGGTGCCACACCTGTAACTGCCATATTTCAGGCATGGGAAACACTGAGACTGGTGATGTCACACTTGTAACTGCCATATTTTATGCACGTGAAATACTTGAGACTGGTGGTGCCACACTGGTTACTGGCACCTGGAAAGCTGTTAAAGGGACCGATGGAATATGGGCAAGAGCAACACAGGGGATGAGAGAAGCAGCAATATCAGTCGAGGATTTTGTATTGGGAACAGCAATCAATAGGTGGGTGGCAGTTTTAGGCACTGGGAACTGCAGGGCATGCTCATTCAAAAGAATACACCATGATAGCAGAAGTAATAATGGAAAAGGGTGCTGGTCACAGATTTGTGTTAGTATGACTCTGAATATGAATGTTAACATGTGCTTATTTGCTAACAGATCAATGATGGTTAACACAGAATGGCTTGTGTATGGGTCAATGCTACAACACACAAATGTTGTATCCAGTACAAGACAATAATTTAATGCAATTGTTAGTGGCCATATGTGTACCCAAGGTGAGGTAGATTTATTTTTATAAACACAAGATGTTCCACATGTGCTGGATCAAGTAAGGATCGATGAGGTTCCACCATATCCCCAGCAGTGCTGAACATTCATTCAGATGGTACGCTAGTAGAGGGGAAACAGGTATATTTAAGGGCCAACTGTGCCAAGTGAGGAGATGCTTTCATCCTTTTGATCCAGTACTCCACTGGATTTATGGAGAATGACTCAGAGGCTCATTGAAATAACTGTTCACAGATTGGGTGCCGACTGTGGCTGCTGTTCTGTTCTCTTCTGCTGCTCAGCCTGTAGTGATGAGCTGAGTTCAGCCCAACAGTCACCCTCCTTCTCAAGGTTTTCCATACTGCTTTCAGTTTGTGATTCTGAGACTGGCTCATCAATGGGGTTACCTGCTGGTTTCGTTGACCCAAGGATGCAGAAACTAAGTTCTGAGCACATCTGCTTCTGAATGTCTGTAACCCTGTGAGTGGGCATTATAAGGTGTAGTACCTCGCACTTGAAATGTGGATCCAACATAGTGGCAAATATGTGATTTTTATTGGAACAGAGATCAGAAAATCTAACTTCTAGTTCTGTGGTGAGATTTTCCACAAGGGATATCACTGTTCCTGGTGTCTGGTTTGGATCTTTCTCAGCATTTTCACTGAATCTCCTATGGCTTTTTTCAGGATCTGTACAGCAAGAATTACCTGACTTAGCAGTGCAGAATCAGAGCTAAGGTCATGAGTGCTCCTTTCAAATGGGGCTAAAACCTTTACCAAGCCCTCAATCACAGCCCAGTCCTGATGTCCGAGGACTCCCCCTATATCAGTTTCCATGCTCATCTCATGAAGGACCCGCTTTTGCTCCAGAAACCTTTGCAGAATGTAGTAGGTGGAATTCCACTGGGTCTGTACATCCTGGATGAGATAATGCTGTGGCATTTGAAGATGCTCTTGTAGCTGATGCAGATGGTTTGTGGCTTTCACAGAGTGATGGAAGTGGCTGCATATGCTTCTGGCTACCTTGACTGTGTGATCTGCCTCTGCTGTGTTTGCCAAAGCCTTTGTCACCACCAAATTTAGTGTATGAGAAAGCAGCGTATCACATCAAAATTGCCATCTCTAAGTGCTTTTATCATATTTGTGGCATTGTCTGTGACCACAAACCCTACCTGCAAATTGTTGCCATCAATCCATGGGCTCAACATCTCTTGCAGGAATGACAGTATGTTTATAGTCCGGTGATCCTTTTCCATAACACTGACATTTAGCAAAGCAGACCTGCAGGGTGTGGGGGAAGAGACAGAACCAGCACCAGTACCACCATCACCACCAGTGACTACCACATCTGCAACACACCAGTGTGCAGTCAGTGACATATATGCATGATTTGAGTTCATGCTTGTCCATATGTTAGTTGTGCAGTGGAAAACTCCACCAACAGACTGCGCTAGCAGTCTTGCAACTTCTTTTCTCAAATCATGGTAAATGTTGAGTACTACAGTACGTGAAAATGTGGTCCGTGATGGTATATTATACCTGGGGTGCAAATGCTGCAGCAGCCTATGGAAACCTATGTTTTCCACAATGGAAAATGGCTGCAGATACAAGGCCATCATCTCACCAATTAAATTGGTGATCTGCTGTGCTATAGGGTGTGACGCCTGGTATTTGGTGCAGGCATGGAAGACTTGCATGATGGGTGTAGTCAAAGCAGTACCACATCGCATTGATTTTGACTTTGAACCCATGGTGGAGGGTGTTACAATAATAGACGATTGAGCAGTAGAAGACAGAATGGGTGATACTCCTGTACGGGGATACGCTGTAAGTGGTGTAGGGGGAGTTAAGGGCACACTGTCTGTCTCAGTAATAGAATCACTAACAATATTTTGTGCATCTACTGGACCAGTACCAGAAGAGGGGCTGACAGGCATATGTTGTGGAGGGGGAGGAACAGCTGTGGATCGTTGAAGTGCACTGGGATGTTTCATTCGGAGATGGTCCATCATTGATGTTGTTGCGAGATTTGAAAGGTTTTTACCATGACTTATAGTACAGTCACTCACACAGCATATTGCCTTTGTTGGATCATCTTTTACAACACTGAAATACAGCTACACCACACTTTTTCTTGCACTGACAGTGGAAGTACAGGCCCCAGTAGGGCGACCATGGGCATGTTTTGCCCCTTTCCCCTTATCAGACCTGGGTGCAGTGGATGCAGTTGTTATACCCCTTTTTTTCTCCGCAACAGATGTAGTTGTAAAACTACTTTGTTTATCAGATGGAGTTGAACTTAACACAACTCTTTGAAAGGACAGGGTGAACTGTTTGTTTTTTTTAGGAGGAGGAGGAGGGTGACCCTGACTGGCCTGCTTGCCATGACAAAAAGTACTGCATTTTTTGGCAGCTGCACATTCACGTTTCTCACACAGATATGCTGCATATTCGGCCTCATTGCCAAATTCACTTAGGTGGGTATCACTGTCAGAGGATGTACTTAGCAAGTCTTGAGGCTCTGGTAAATATTCAGAACCAGATGAATGCTCTTCTTTAGAGTCCTCCACATCAGCAAAAGGAAATGTGGTGAGAGGAAACTTGTGAGGCTAAGAAACAGTACATTTTGGCAACACAATTGGTGCAGTCGTTGTGACAGTCTCATGGTCAGTACTAATCACAGTACCTATGGTCATGGGCACAGTTGGCAAAATAGTAGCACTGTTGACAGTAGTCCTGGTGCCAGAATTACAATCAGGAGTTACAGTCGAAGAAATTGGCATCATATTACAGCTAGTTGTAATGCTGTCAGCAGTAGTCATGGTGACAGCAGAACACTCAGGACTACTAATGGAAGCAAAGGTTGTGGTGACAGTGGCTGTGCAAGGAGCACAAATAACAGTGCACACTGTTATGGCAGTGGTAGTGTCAACAGTACAAAAAGGATTTGCTCTTGTTGCTGAAATCATGGCACTGGTGGTGGTGGGGAGGAGCACACTGATAGGCGATGTTGCCTCTATGGGGGCAGTTGTGTGAATAGTACTACCACTGCTAGTGGGGGTGGGTTCTTGTTCTTGTATAACTGGAGATGTCAGCTGTAAAGCCCTCCTACTTTTATAAAATGATGGTGCTGCAAATGCAGTACTAATAATAGTAGCGGCAGCAGTTGAAGTTATAGTAGTACAAGTACTACCCCCAATCTTACTGACACCAGAACCTGAAGGCTTATCAGGGGAGAAAACTAATTTAGAGCGGCTAATATGAACAGACCTTCTCTCACCCTGTTCCTCACCACTTACGACTGGTGGTGAAGATGACTTGCTTGGGCTGGACCATGCACGTTTACGGGAATGATGAGACATGGTCCGTAACTTACTGTGTATATTATTTGTGATTAGTGTCTTTGTTTATGTTGGTGCTTCTTGCAGAAATCAAGAATAGCAACACTGCGTATGTAGCAGCTAATAAAGTCAAGCTGATACTAGAAAAAGATGGAGTCGGCAAACAACCTCTTACTTGTACGGTGTCAGTTGTGCAGTCATACAGTACAGCAATTCAAGCTTTGAAGGTGCACCAAACAACTTACAACACACAGAACACAGTGAGTCACGCATGACACACACAGAAATGTTAAAGCAGTTTACAGAAAATTTACATGTACACACTCACAGTAGTGCACACACAGGGGGCGAAGACACACAAAAAATAAAAAAATCACATGCACAGGAGGTCACTCAGGGGCAGTGAGCTGTGGAGGGGAGAGTCACCTGATACACCCTCCTTACTCAGTTGTACAGGGAACCGAGCCAAGAACCAGACTACAGTCAGCAACAATTCAATGGGCCAAGCCTGACTCAGTGAGAAAAAATAGGCTGTTTTATATATCACAAAAAAAAATGTGTGCAGACAACTGTGCATGCACTTGCAGGACACAGATTACAAGAACAACAATATAACGCACACATGGATGATGTATGCTCTGTGGTAAGCTGCAATGCAGATAAGAGGGAGTCAAATGACAATCACACCTCACTTATGCAGGGAACTGAGCCCAGAACCTGATTATAGCAAAATACCAATTTGCTTCACAAAAGAAATAGAAAATACCATAGGGGCTGTGTGTGGATTTGGAACACAAAGCTAAGCAAGCACAGCAGTGGTGATGGGGCAGTCAGCAAAAGCTTGAGCCACTCACTGTTAGTGAGCCCAGTAAGAGTTACCCACTACATGCAAAAGCCAAACTGGACTTTGTTGACAAAAAAAAAAATCCTGATAAGAACTAATTGGTTCTTAAGCAAACAAGCATTTGTCAATGCCGAATGTTTGCTTGCTGGCATTGACAGTGGTAGTGTAGAAGTTACAGAGCTGCGTAATAGGAATGGCAGTGAAGTATTGAACTGAAGCCAACCCTACCACCATCCTGCAGAGAGTGACAGGCATTGCTGTGTGCCTTTGGGTTGTCAGGCATAACGGCCATGCCATTTCACCACACCCCACTCTGCAGACACTGACAAGTGTCACGGTGTGCCTTGGGGTCTTTGGCCCTTATGCGCACCCCATTCCATCAGGAAATACAGTGAGATGGGTGCGGTATAGGAGAATGGGGTGAACTTTGGGGCTGAAGAGTCCAAGGCATACCTCGATGCCTCTCACTGGCTGCAGGGTGTGGAATGGTATGAGCATTACAGGCAAGAATCCCAAGTCACACCCTGATGCCTGTCAATCTCTACAGGGTTGGGCGTTATGGTTGGAAACCCTAATACCTCAGGCATTCGTTGGTATTTTCACTCCAAATTTTCAACATGGTTTTTTTGTAACCCCACCTCATGAACAGTGGCAATATCAGTTTGTTAGCTGAAAGCTGCTTATGCACAGCAACTACGGCATTTAGCACCACAGGTGCAAAACATTCCGAACAGGATGTGAAAAATGACAGCTGTACTGTTCATGGGGAGGTGTAAAAAATGGCAATGTTGCAAATCTGCAGTAAAAATATTTAAAAAACTGGTGAAGTCATGAGCGTGCATAGAAACTGTGCAACGCACACCCGTAATGTAATTAGTTTGGGGATTTTTTACAGCAGATTGTCAACACAGGCATTTTGGGACCTCCGATCATGAACAGTGTCACTGTGATTTTCTTTATCAGTCCCAAACAATGATTTCCCACAGTGACCATGCATCTCTGCACTGAAAGTGTGAAAATACATTTCGGCCATGTTGTGAAAAATGACAGCTGTACTGTTCATAAGGAAGTGTGTAAAAATGCCACTGGTGAAAATCTGGACTAAAAATATTACAAAGTCATGAGCTTACGAGGGTGCGTGGAAACTGTGCAATGCTCACATGTAACACAGTCATTTTATGGACTTGTGTCACCAAATTTTCAACATAGCCATTTTAAGACTTCTGCTCATGAACAGTGTAACTGTGATTTTCTTAATCTGTTCCAAACATTGTTTTCGCACACCAACTGCACCATTGTGCGCTACATGTGCGTAAACACATTTTGGGCAACATGTGGAAAATGGCAGCTGTACTGTTCATAAGGAAGTGTAATAAAATGGCAATGTTGAAAATCTGGATTGAAAATATTGAAAATTCGCAAACTTACAGCCTGCGTAGGAACTGCTCAATGCATGCTTGTAAAACAGTCATTTTTAGGAATTTTTTCACCAAATTTTCAACATAGCCATTTTAAGACCTCTGCTCATGAACAGTGTCACTGTAATTTTCTTAATGTGTCCCATACATTGATTTTGCACACCGACTGTGCCATTGTATGCTACATAGGCAGAAACATGTTTTGGGCAAGATGTGAAAAATGACAGCTGTACTGCTCATAAGGAGGTGTGGTAAAATGGCAATGTTGAAAATCTGGAGTGAAAATATTGAAAATGCATATGAAACTTGTAATGTAGGAACTGCGCACTTGCACCAGAAAACAGTCATTTTTAAGAATTTTTCCACCAAATTTTCAACATAGGCTTTTTGAGATCCCACCTTATGAACAGTGGCAGTGTCATTTTGTTACTTGGTCCCGATAGGTGATTTTACGCAGTGACTGCGAAATCACCCTTCAGGCCCGATTAACACCATGACAATGAGAGCATTCATGAGAAGGGGTCCCAAAAACCCCATGTTGAAAATTTGGTGCAGAAATTCCAAAAAATGCCTGAGATATGCAGCAAAGTTGAAAAAACCCTATCTATCCCATTATATAGCTTACCGGCATTTCCTCAGTTCGCGGTTGGCTTTGAAGAGTGCAGACATGTTCCTGGTCCACCGAAGATCGTCGCGCCGAGGTCTGGAAGTAAGTATGGGATGGGGGTGGGAGGCAGGGTGCGCAGTGGTGGGTGCGGGTTGTGGGAGGGGGCAGGGAGAAGCTCCGAGGGACAGTTTTGTATTTGTAGGTGTATTTTTTTACTGAGACAACAAGGGATGTTTGTCACGCTGGGGTGGGCTCCCAGCGTAGCAGCTGAAAGGCTGTTTGGGGGGGCTGGAGCTGATGGGGGATTGGGCACCCCAGTCAGCTGTAACACATTTTGCCACGCTGGGGTGGGCTCCCAGCGTGGCATCTGGATGCTTGGGGGGAGAGACAGTGGAGCCGACGGGGGATTGGGCACCCCAGTCGGCAGCATATCTGTTGCCACGCTGGGGTGGGCTCCCAGCGTGGCACCCTGTACCTGGGGAGAGACAGTGGAGCCGAAGGGGATTGGGCACCCCATCAGGCTATAGCGGCATGTGGAAGGCTTTTGAGGAGGGAGCGAGCACAGCCGACGGGGATTGGGCACCCCATCGGCTATACAGTGTGTGCATGGGGGGCAACACGCAGTGGCGTGTGTGTGTGTGTGTGTGTCTGTGGGGCGCGCATGAGCAGGCGATATCTTATCGCTGCTCACCGGCATAGCCCCCTTTCAACTGTACTCCACTGCATTTTGGAGCTGTCATAGACAGCTCGAGCAGGCATTGGAGAACTGCGGCCCTGCCTGCAAACACACTGCCTGAATTGGAAGAGGGCTGCCACACCTCCAAAAACTCGGATGATGGCACTATGTTTCTTGCACATGCGTGCAAGCAAACATAAAAATCAAACCACACTGCTTCAGCTGAGCTGTGAAACTATAAGCAGTGGGGGAAGGGAGTCAGCATGCAGCAGCACACATGCAGATTCACTCACACACAGACTCTCCTTTTCCTTGAAACTGAGCCCAGTTTCAAGGATGAAAAACAAAACTGCAGTCAGATACAGTCACAAGATGATCAGATGTAAAAACTGGATCACACACAAAACATTTTTTAAACAGTTATAAAAGTTACAAGTGGTAAACTAAACAGAGCTAGCTCTCTGAGAAACAACTGTCTCCTCTCATCTACACACTCAGAGTGAGATCACATGGTGTTCCTGACTCTAAGCTCCAAAAACAGCCTCTGATTGGCCAGCGTAGCTCTGCGAGATTTTGAAATCTCACCCACCAAACAGTACGTCCCGAATAGTAGCCGAATAGTGAACTATTCGGAATGTCCATCTGAATATTCAGCAAGCCTACTATTCTTGGTATTCAGGAAATATTATTTGGACCATGCACAGCCCTACTATATATAGTGTATGGTGTAATTCTGTTCTGGATGGAATTCCATTTTTAGAACAGGCTACTTGTGCTGCAGCAGCTATGTCATACCACTGCTGTGCTGCACTAGATATGTAGTTACTGTAGCCCAACTCAGAACATCTTCACGCTCCACTAACTTCAGCTTTTGCAAAACTGCTGTGGCGGTGACAGAATGACACAGAAGACAGTGGCATTGAGAAAACAAAACACAAAAATGAGAAAAAGCACAAAAGTGAGGGCAAAGCCTTCAATTGATGGTCACCCACACATTATAAAGGACAGTGTACCCTTTTTACGGTAGCGGCACTGAGACACCCTTGGTCTCATTGGTCTCAATTAGATAATGTTTCTTCCCACCAATATAACTTTCTTTCCTCCAACATTATCATTTCATACTGTCTTTTTTTTTTTTCCCCTTAATTGTTCATATTCTAGCTGAACTAAGGATTTTAATATGATATCATTTATCCCATGTTTGTATCAATGTTACAGATAGCTGCGGGTGGGGGTGGGTGGGACTGTTTATATATCCCTTTTATTATTTGGTTCTTTTCTTCCTTTTATTGTTTATTTTTCCTTGATTAATTGTAAGATTATATTAGTTTTGTGTACTCCGTTTTACACCAACCTGTGTACCTCCATCATTTCGATATACATTGTTCTATGGTGTTGTTGTTCTGTTTTAAAATTAAAATAAAGTTATTGGCAAAAAAAAAATAAAATAAAGGACAGTGTACGAGTGAACATGCACAACACTGATGTTTTTTTTTTGTACTCTAGAGGTTTTTATAGTAACAAAACCCCTCGATCTGGGCTCTCAAAGTCTGCTGTTACCACAGAAACCTCTTGAGCAAAATACATACTTGTGTAGTTTGTACCAGGGCCTAACTCACCTCCTAGTGGAGTGTGTTGAGGTCATTGGCCTGGTCCTAGGGGAGATGGTTGGGTGTTCATTAGAGACTGGTGTGTTTCTGAATACCCTGAAGGAGGTGGTGGTAACATCTCATCTTAAGATATCTTCTCTTGACCTTGACTGTCTAGTTAACTACAAGCCTGTCTTAAACCTTCCTATTGTGGATAAAGTTATTGAGAAGGTGGTCCTGCTGCAGCTGGAGGACCATCTTACCATCCATGATATCTATGATCTTCTTCAGCCTGGCTTTCTGAAGAGGCACAGTACTGATATGGCCATGCTTCAGGTGTTTAATGATCTCCTGATAGTGAGAGATCAGAGTAGCCCTTGATCTCTCTACGGCATTTGACACTGTGGACCATGGTGTGTTACTAGATCACCTGTGGCTCATCTGTGGACTACTGGTTACGGTCCTCTGGTGGTTCCATTCCTTCCTCTCCCGCAGGTCTCAAAAAGTGATGTCCAGGATTTTTTCCTCAGACCTCGTCTCCATGCCATGTAGGGTACCACAGAGCTCTGTGTTGTCACCCATGTTTTATGCAGTGTACATGCTGCCATTGGGAGACATTTTTAGGCAGTATGGGATGACTTTTCACTGCTACGCAGATGATACTCTACTATCTCAATATTTAACAACCGCCTCACCTAGATCCAAGACTGGATGAATGCCAGCTGGCTGAGGTTGAACCCTGACAAGACCGAGGTGTTAGTTGTGGACCTGGGTCATTGGGTTGAGGGATCATTGGCTGGGCAGCCTTTTGGGCTTTGGCTCAGGGGTAGTCAGCTGCTGACCTCTGACCGGGTGTGCAATCTGGGCATTATTTTTGATGATGAATTGACGCTTAAATCTCAGATGTCATCCGTATTTTTTTATCATAGAATGAGTTTATTGAACTTTAACGATGAACATCTCATAATACAGTGTATACCATGTATCATAACATAGCAATGTAAACAGATATTTGCTTGAAATACCATACACAGACAAGCAGCATCGATAACTCTGACTGGGCAATGAACATAGATACACTTCTAGACATAGCAAAAGAGTAAACTTGAAGTGAGTCTCACGTTTGCAGCTGAAAGAAAGGATGACAAAGGGATAGCACATAAGATCATAAGAAGTAGTGGTGCTTAGGATTCAGGTATGGGGGTTGCAATGGGGGAGGAGTTTTACATAGTGGCAATTGTAGATAGGAACCGCATTTGGACATATATTGAGACATTCATCCATGGTGAGTATACGAGAGGCATTCAAGCAGGGGTAACTGGGCCAGTGCCACATGCCATGCAGCTCGCATGTGCAGAGTCACTTTGTGCCAGTGCATTAGCAAGAGTCACGTGGCCTCCAAAAGGGCTAGATTAACCAGTCACAGTGAGGTGTATTGAGAACCCCCAATGAGGAGGTGTCACCCAGCATAAGTCTAGGGTCCACCAGAGATACAGGGGACTCCAGCACCTTGGAACAATCCATAGCTGCCGATGACCAAAAGGACTGGAGTTGGAGGCAAGTCCATAATACATGCAGCAAGTGGCCTTCGGGTTGGCTGCACCACCAACACTTGGAGTGCTCCAATAAGCCAGGAAAGTGGAGGGAAGCGGGAGCAGGATACCAAAGAAGCAGTACCTTAAACTGGAGAAAATGGCTCCTGGAGTTCTTATATACCTGGTGCACATCGTGTAAGTATTGCATCCAGGAGCTCTCAGGAATGTCTACATTGAGGTCAGCTATCCATTTCAGTCTACTAGAAGCAGAAGGATCCAGCTGAGCATCTCTACAAGTCCTATAGAATCAGCCAATGAGGCCCCAGAGGGTAGGAGATTTATGTATGGACACCAACCAACTCCATTTGCTATCAACACTGTAATGGGAAGAGAGATCATGGACAGCACTGGGTAAATGGAGATATCTCAAAAAATCCTTGGGCTGGAACTGCAACTTTGCTTTCAGTTGCTCAAATGACAACAGGGTGTCAGAATCAGGTAAACACAAGTCCTGTACCCTCTGAATGCCTGAGATTCCCACGTGGACCAATGTAGAGACTCGCCACCCATGGTGAGGATCCTGTTGTGTCACAGGGGGACAAACCTAAAGGGAGGGCCAAAGCGGTGTAAAGTGTGTTTGAGATGGACATAAGTGATTGCCATGCCCAATGGGACTCTAACATCGTAGGGGAAAGGGACTGGCTTGGCCTGGTCCCCAAGCAGAGCAACAAAGACAGGGTATTACCCTTTGCAAGACTGGACTCTAAACATACCCAAGGCAGAGAGGGATATGTGCCAGGGATGAACCATCGAGAAGCAGAGGCAGCCAAGCAAGCCAGGTGGTATCCCTTAAACCAGGGAAGGCCCAGCCCACCCCGGGACCAGTGCTCCCTCAGCTTGTGTTTGCTCCATCTCGGCATTTTCCCTTCCCAGAGGTATTGGATCATGAGGTAGTCCAAGGAATTGAATAGTTTGGGGGAAAGGTGGATTGGCAAATTATTGAGAAGGTACATAACCTGAGGGAGAAATAGCATCAGCACTGCAGTGACTCTGCCAGGCAGGAAGAGACGAAATCTGCATCACTTCTCTATTTCAGAAGCTAATAGGGCCAGGACGGGAGAGAAATTGGATGACTCCAGGTCCACCCACCTATAGGGGATGTTTATCCCAAGGCATGAAAGCCCCTTAGCTGCCCAAGACAGTTCCATGCCACTAAGGCAGTCTCTGGAGCAGGCTGCATTCAGTTGGGCAAGGATAGTCTTCTTCTGATTTGCACACAGACCAGATAGGGTGGCAAAGTGCTGGAGTATATAAAGGACTTCAGGAAGGGACTGCTTGGGGTGGGAAAGAGTAAGCAGAAGATCATCAGCATACACCGCCACAAGGTAAGGGGTGCCATCTACAACCAGGCCCGTAATTGACTTTGAGGCTATAAAAGCCCAGACCAGAGGATCTAAGACCACTAGAAAGAGGAGGGGAGAGAGGGGGCACCCCTGCCTTGACCCCCTCTGCAGGGGGAAGGGCATGGAAATAGTAGTGTTGGTAAGAATCCAGGCAACAGGGGAACTATACAGGGTAGTAACCCATTGGTGAAACTGTGGGCCAAAGCCATACATATGAAGTACAGTGTGCAGATAATTACACTCAGTGGAATTGAAGGCTTTAGTGAAATCGATGGTGAGTGCCACCATGGGAAGGGCTGACCAGGATGCTACCCACTTAAGGTTCAACAGCAGTCTAATATTGTCGACACCGGATTTGCCCTTCATAAATCCAGCCTATGCCGGGTGGATAATGGAGGGGAGGACATCCACCATCCTCGTGGCTGGGATCTTGGCTAGAATTTTTGTGTTCACTGACAAAAGGGAGATGGGGAGGTAGTTTGCATAGTCCAAGGGGTCATTACATTTCTTAGATAGAAGGGTAATAAGAGCTTCTCTCATAGTTGGAGGAAGAGAGACATCCTTGTGAGCCTCCCGGAGGGCCAGAAGCAAAGGTTGAGCTATATGAGATCCCAACGTGCTGTACAGCTCAACAGACATTCCATCAGGGCTGGGGGCTTTCCTGAATGCCATGTGGGATACAGCTTATCTTATTTCAGTGCCATAAATTGGGGCATCCAATTGTGCTATTTGACTGGGAGTGAGAACATGGTGAACAGAGTTCTGGCAAAATTGTTTCAGACCCTGTTCTATCTAGGAAGGTGACAGAGAGGAGTGGGACTGATAGAGAGTTTCATAAAAAGAGCACATGGCATCATTAATTTCCTTGGGCTCACAAACCACACTCCCCGACTTCTCACGAAGGGCATGGATATGAGAGGAGGCTTGTTGTTTACGTAGTCTGAAAGCCAAGAGTCTGCCTCTTTTCTCACCCCATCCCAGTATGCATGCTTAGACTGTAAGAGAAGCCATTCTGCCTTGTGGTGAAGAATGGAGTTGATTTGGTACTTCAGTCCTACAATTCGACGGTAAAGGGAGCTATCCCTATGAGGGAATTGGAGGGACTTGAACCGAGCCTCCAGGCCAGAAAGCTCAACTTGTGATGCCACCAAAGTTGCCTTCTGAGCTTTATTTTTAGTGGCCAAATAAGCTATTATGCATCCCCGGAGTATGGCTTTGAAGGCTTCTCAGACAGTGCCTGGAGAGACTTTGCCACCTGAGTTAAGAGAGAAGTTGTCTTCGGCTGTCTGAGAGATCTTATGGGAAAACTCGGGGTCTTTAAAGAAGGAGGGGGTTGCACCTCCAGCGAATGCCAGCACAGCAGGATGCTGTTCAGGCAGGGTGTAGGTGGTCAGAATGGGAGCATGGTCTGAAATGAGAGTGCTCCCTATTTTGTTATCTGAGAGCCCCTGAGCTGCCATTACATTGGCCAGCCAGAAATCAATGCGGCTATAAGTGGCATGGACATGAGAGTAGAAAGTGTAGTACCTCCTCGTGGGATAATCCCATCTTCACATACCCATTAACCTCCATTCATCTTGTATATCCTGCAGGGCTGCCCTGGCTTTGGGGCTAGTGTGAGGGGAAGGCTTGGACTTATCTAGAAAAGTGTCCAGTACCAAGTTGAAGTTGCCACCAAGGAGGATTGGGGTAGGCAGTCCGGTTGGCAACAGAAAAGATGTAGCCTGGCTAATCACTGGGAAGAAGTCAGCGTGGTCTGCATTGGGGGCATATATGTTACTGATGTTAAAGCTCCACCCCTTGGGGAGGAGAGTCTGGCTAGGATCCACCTGCCTTGGGAGTCATTTCTGGTCTTGTCCACTACCCATGGGGAGGAGCAGCATACGAGAATGGCCACCCCTTTGGTCTTGGACACTGTGGTGCTGGCATGTACTGCCCCCATCCAGGATTTCTTCGGCCAGAGCACTGCCCTGCTCAGGAGATGCATTTCCTGGAGCAGGGCAATGTCCATGTGAAGGGATCTGAGATGCTGCAACACTTTCATTCACTTAATGGGGTGATTGAGGTCCTTGACATTCCAGGACACAAAATGCAACCCGGACGGAGAAGGGCCCAATGAGTCTGCCATTGCAGAAGGGGGAAGAAAGGTAAATGGTACTTACTCACATCAGTGGACTCCGATAATTAGAAAAACAAGGGGAGGCCTGCAGAAAGGATACCAATCCTATGAGCTCCAAAACTCAAGACCACAGCACCAGACAGGAGAGGTAGCAAGTATGCAGAGGTAGAGGTGTGATGCCACTCACCCAAGAGATGAGCTGAAAAGAGAGAGAGAAAAGTGGTAATATACTGACAAAACAGTAACAACCAATCTGTAGTAGATCCTAAACACAACAATACAGTCAGTAATTAGGGGCAGCAAAGATACTCCGGCAGTAATGCTATAAGAACAACACTGAAAATGGATAAGATAACTGTGAACAAGCGTAAACACGCTAACGAGTTTGGTGCTTATCACGTAAGAGAGTCACTGTACACAGGTACTCTCAGCTACGCATGCATCAGAAGCCGGAAAAGAGGAGGAGTTTAAAGCCAGCAGGATTCAACCCTCCTTGAACAGGTATCAGCCCCACGGTCGGGCACCAAGACATTGGGGGGACAGGGAGGGTATTGGGGCAAGGGAAGAAATAGAGGGATGGGGGAAAAGGGGAGGTGGAGAGTACTCCCTCCTATCAGACTATCTATAGGCTGTCAGCCGCTAGGACAAGGACAATGGGTGGGGTCAGAAAAGGTGCCCTACCCCTAAAACCATGTCATATCGTGAGACACAACCTAAAGGGGCAACCCAAATTAGGTGACGACCCAGCCCATTAGACCTGGATCGTAGCCCAGGTGAATGGTCTGGGTGGAGGTCAAGCAAAGAGGATATAGCAGTGTATCAAGGGCAGGCAAGTGCCAACGCCTCTGGTTAGATATGTTAGAAAATTCAACAAAACAAAACCCAGCCATATGTTAACATCCGAGCCAGGGGTGGTAGTCGGCCCCTAAATGCCCTGTCGAAGTAGGAAACAATGAGCAGCACAGTCCATAAGTTAAATGGGCAATCCTTCGGCCTGCCTGGTGGGGACCGGGGGAGTCACAGCAGGGACCCTTTTTGACTGGGTAACCAACATGTTGGATCAGGGAAGGGTGATGGACATGGCCAACCTAGACTTCAGTAATGCCTTCAACATCATTCCACATATGAAACAGATAAACAAGTTAGGTAGCATGGAGGTGGGCAGTAAGGTGGTAACCTCGGTAAGAAACCAGTTAGGGGATAGGAGGCAAAGGGTGGTGGTAAATGGAGTTTGCGCCATACAAGTAAGACTGACCAACTGGGTACTTCAGGAGTCAGTGCTGGGATCAGTCTTCTTTAATGTCTTTTTTAGTAACATAGAGAAGGAGCTGGAAGGAAAGGTCTTCCGCTTCACGGATGACACCAAAGATCTGCAATAGGGTGAGCACCCTGTTGCAGATCTAGACATACATTTCCTTCCAGCCTCTCTGTAATATTGCTCATGAAGCCATTAAAGAGCACTGGCTCCAGCATGGATCACTGTGGCACCCCACTGTAAAGAGGCATACTTTCCCATGCAGCCCCTCTGCAATGTTGCTTATGAAGACATTAAAGGACTGGCTCCAGCACGATTCCCTGTGGCACCCTGCTGATCACCCCCCCTCCTTGAATTGAATGCTATTTACCTCCAATCTCTGTGTCCTGTTACTCAACCAGTTTCTAACCCAGTTTACCACCTTGGGGTTCACTCCCAGGCTCCCCAAATTATTTGAAAACAACAAAAAGGCAGCTCCAAAAACAGTCGTGCCAAGACAGAGCAGTACAGTATATCCAAAAAGTTGGCAATGACACCAGTTAATTAATTAGCAAGTATTTATGTCAGCCCGGTGGTGCTGAGGGTTGAGGCACTGGATGCCACACCTCGAGCTACACCGGCGACTTGGGATTGAGAGCGACCCACGGGTCTCGAGCAGGGGAGGAGAAGGATGCGACATCTGTAAGACTGCTCTCCTTCTCCAGGGAGGGGGTGAGTTGCCTCGGTGGCCTGGTGGCTCCTAGCGGTGGCTGGGGGCTTGGCAGGCCATGGCAAAAATAGAGGGACGTTCTGAGGCAGACGCTGGGATGGGGCGCGTAAGGTAGCGTGCATGCTCTGATCCCTTGGCGTCATAGCACGCCTCAGTCGCATGGGAGAAAATGTGGAAAAAAATACCTTGTGGGCTACATGAAGGACTGACAGGCAGCACCGCCGGCGTCAGGTCCCTGGATACTCCTCCTTGCTGAAACCCCCCCGGATCCCTTGGCGGTGGTCGCGTGCCCACCATGGCTGATCGTTGTGCAGGTGGAGGTAAGGAGTAGAACTTGGGGATTCTAGGGGCAGAGCTGGGGCTGAAGGTTGGGCTGGACTGGGGGAACCATTGGTAACACCCCCCAGCCACAGAGGAGGAGTTAAAAAGAGTATAACAAAAAATTAGCAAGTATTTTATTCAGGAACAAAAAAGTCCCTGCACCTCTCCACAATGACAATGGGTGAATTACGTCTTCTCTTTAGCCCCGACTGGTTTCGCTCATGCGCACTTCCTCAGGACTTTTTTGTTCCTTAATAAACTACTAAATTAACTGGTGTCTATGCAAACTTTTTGGATTTACTGCCCAAATTATTTACCAGCCTTCTATATGGGATGGTGTTGAAGGCCATACTGAAATCTAGGTAGGCCACATCCATGGCCCCTCCCTGATCTACTTCCCTGGTCACCCAGTCAAAGAAATCTATCAAATTTGTTTGACAAGACCTTCTTGCTGTGAATACATGCTGCCTTGGATCCTGTGCATTGCTGCATTCAAGAAATATCACAATAATGTCCTTTAGTTGTAACTCCCATTAATTTCCCCACCACTGAGGTCAGGCTGACTGGCCTGTAGTTGCCAGCCTCCTCCCTGTTCCCACTCTTGTGGAGAAGGACAGCATTTGCCCTCCTCCAGTCCCCTGGAACCACCCCTGTCTCCATCGATTTGTTAAATAGGGCTGTTAGTGGTGCTACAGTACCAGCACCTCTTCAAGTTCTTTTCAAATTCTGGGACTGTATCCCATCTGGTCCCATAGCATTGTCCCCTTTCAGATTCTCGAGTTCCTTTAGAACTCGACTCTGTAAACAGGTTATTGTCCAGCTCTCTCCCACTGGTGCTCCTATTGCCCAATAGTTGTCCTTCTTCCCCTTATTTTGTGAATACTTACAAATATTTTTTCAAAATGGTTGCTTTTTCTAGGTCCACCTCCGCACACACCCCTCCCTTTTTAACCTCACAATCCTACCCCTGGTCTTCTTTCTTTCACAAATGTATCTGAAAAAATGTCTGTCTCCTTTCTTAATTGCCAGAGCTATTTTTTCATCCATTTCTGTCCTTGTGCTCCTGACTACTTTCCCCACCTGCCTCTACTTTTCCAGATACAGGTCTTTGTCTTCCCACTCTGTGTTTACCTGTACCTCCTGAAAGCTAGCCTTTTCTCTTACCTTCTCTGCAACTTCCTTTGAGAACTATTGTGTGTTTTTCTTTCTCTTGGTCTTCCTTAGTTGTCTAACACAAAAGCTCCTTGCCTCTGCTATGGCTCCCTTGAGGTTAGCCCATTGTTTTTCTTACATTCCCCACTTCTTCCCCTGTCAGGGCTTCCTTGAGATGTTCCCCCAATTTTGAAAATTGTCTTGTCTGAAATCCATGACCAATGCTTTTGTGCAGTTTGACTCCTCAGTTTGGATACTTAAATGTTATTTGTAGCTTAATATAAACAACTGTATTTGGCTAGCAGCAGCTTACACACTGCTTCATATACTCTCCTCTCTGTACAATACTTCCATTATAGATTCCCCCCCAATTACTTTATAATGGATGCTTACACGAAATGCCATGGTAACTTTTGTTAATAAACAGCAGCCTGTTACCTGGCAAATCCAAGCTGGGGATAGCTGTTCCTAAAAACTGATTCTGAGGCATGCCTGAAAAAGGAAAGCAATAAATTTAAACAAGACACAAAGGAACAAGGGTTGGATTTAAACCACATGTAAACGATCAGATTAAAAAAAGCATATACTTATCTGATAAAGCAACTGCTATACATGTCTAGACCTGTAAAATAAGACGGGAAACTAAATAAAACCTTCAAGAAAACAGATTTAGAAAAAGGGCAGATAGTACAATGATAGACATTTAAATCATGCAAAGTCTCTTGATGCCCCCCCCCCACCACATCAGGCAAAATGTTCCCATTCAGTAAAAGCTTGGCCAAACCCTCACCACCACACACAGTAAATTCTGTTACATCTCCCACTTGCCTCCCTTGCAGGCAAACATCAGTGAGCACAGCCTTGGTGCATACACATACCAGCCTTTGTTATGTTTGGTTGGAATGGGCGTGCACAAAGCAAACATGTTGTGGCTACTCGGGAGAGTAGAGACTACAGAGGTTCATCAGGGTAGCATTCAGTGCCACTCAGGCTGCTGGAGGCTTACCACTGACACTCCAATGAGCAGCAAACTGATCAGGATAGTGTTCAGGCTGGCTGACCATGGAAACTATGTGCAGCTGAAAAGAAGCAGTCGCACCTATAAGAGTGTAGCTGTATTCTTTCATCTACAAAACATCATAAAGCAGTCAGCTATGCAGTGTTATGATCACCCTGCATACCTCTCTACTGTCATGGAACATCCCATTTTACAACCAATTTTGGCTGCTGACCTGCCTTCATCCTGTCATCTGGAGTCTTTGTAACACTTTTCAGTGCTGCCACTGACCTCACTGCCTCTCTCAAATCCCAGAAAAAGCCACAAAGTCCAGGTTCCCCCTTGCGTTAAGTGGAAGTTCCCTACCAACAACTGCTGATGTCGCACTCCACTTGACTTGAGCTCTTCAGAGATAATAGCAGCGTGAGCTTGTGCAGGACTATAATATATGGACTGGCTGAGGCAACAACAGTGCAAATTTGGTTAGCTTTTTCAGGTTAAAATTGTGCAAAGTTGTCCTATATGGAACAACCTGCATTCAGTCTCATGTTTCTCAGGTTTACAACTTTGCTAGGATTTGTGTTTCTATGATTTTTTCCTTTTTCATGCAGGGCAACATTCAAAATTATACTGAAGTTAGATTTCAGATGTTATGTAAAGTAGTTTATACATAATTTACACAGTGCAGGTGGCTGACACAGTGGTGAATCAAAGTACATGGCATAGGGAGCAGGGACCAGAGTGCCATGAATGAAGCTGGGTGGATTTTTGCCTAATCTAGCTTGCTGCAATGGGTGAAGGTGTAGGACTAAGTGCCCAATCCTTAAAAGGTTCCCAGCACCTACTCCACATGCCATAGGCTGAGAAAAGAGAGTGTCCTATACACACAGGAGGTGCACCAAATGGCGCAATCTGCGGTATCCACAACAAGGTAAGGCATGTACCCAATCCAGCCAATGCACCCTGCATTATGTGCAGCTCAGATGTGTGTGGACATGGGGGTGTATGTTAGTAGCAGCTCAATCCACAAAACAAACTCCACGGTGTGTAGGGTGGGCAGGAGGGGTAGCAACTATATGTGCCAAGGGACAGCATTAGTGGCTACGCATCCCTCTCTGCCTAGCCATCCACAAAACATACTCCCTCTTGATAGTGGACATAAAGGACTGCTACTATGCCTGCCTACAGACAGCAGTTATGGCTACCTGTCCCACTCTGCCTGAAATACACCACTATAGCAACACAAAAGCACGTATCCCGCTGCATTGGACTTCTCAGCAAATAAAAAAAAAACTTTTATTTTTAATTAGCTCAAACTGTTGTGTCCTGTTCTAAATTCATTTACAGGTATATTCACCTGGGAGGGACAAGAATTCTCTGCGGTGACATGCTCTATGCCATGCTCCTAGAAAAGACGTTGAATGCAGGAACCTTCTGGTGTCAGCAGGAAGAAGTAATTGCAATATAACTGAGTGAGACCTTCACATGCCAGGGAGATTGTGGAGGTTGTGGCGGGTTTCTTGAATGCATGTTGCTGATGATCTGTTTCTTGGGGCAGTCACATAACTGAAATGACACTCGACTACAAATGTGGGAAAATGTAGCAGTGACCCTCATAATGTGTATGCACATCATTAAACATAGAAAGACAAACTAGAACAGTGTTGAAATGTCTTTATTTTTGTGGTTAATTTCACAAAAACAAATCAGTATACATTGAAATAAATGTGCACGGGATAACAGTAAAGGTCTCTTAGTGAAACATACTGTATGGTAGCAACTCAATATAAATATTAATTATAATGCGGAATTTATAATAAATATGTACGATCACTGTCATAGAAATTACACACGTTTCAATTGTTGTTGTGAGTACTATAGTTTCTAAGACAGTTCAGTGGTAAAGAAGTGTAAAATAAAAATTGAAAGTGTAGAGTGCATGCATCTAAAATTAGTGAAGGAAATGCAGTGGTAAAGAAGTGTGCAAGAAAACTTGTCAATTATTTGCAGTGCTATCACAGTGTGCATCTAAATATAAGAAAGATAGTGCAGTGGTGAAGGAGTGTAACACAAAGTCAATGGAGTGCATTTACAGTGCAGTGAATAAAAGTAGTGGTATATCAGTGTGGACTGTAATAACACTGAAATAAGGCTCAAGACAGCAGTGTGCACTCCACTTCCCTCTGGGGAATCTCTGCCTTTTCACTGTTGCTCTCTGCCCACCTCCCTTCCCCTTTATTAAACCTCTCTGTCCCTCCCTTGGTCTTACTTCGCTCCATAATGTATCTATAAAAGGTTGTATCCCCCTTCATTACTGAGATATTTTGAGAATCTTAGTGGTTTTTATGTTTGCTTGCATGCATGTGCAAGAAACATAGTTTCATCATCCGAGTTTTCCAGAGGTGTGTCAGCCTCTTCCAATTCAGTCAGTGTGTTTGCAGGCATGGTCGCAGTGCACCAATCACTGCTCCAGCTGTCTAAGACAGCTGAAAATGCAGTGGCATACAGTTGAAAGGGAGAGCTCTGCTTCAGTGAGCAGAGCTCCCCCCCTCAACATGCATGCACGCATATTGCGTGCTGACGCGCCCCCCCAAGCACATACTGTATAGCTGACGGGGGTGCCCAATGCCCCGTCGGCTCCACGCCTCCTGCAAAAAAAAGCTTTCCTGGTGCCATGCTGGGAGCCCACCCCAGCGTGGCACACATCCGTAAGGCCAACGGGGGTGCTCAATTCCCCGTCGGCTCCAACCCCCCCCAAACAGCCTTACAGCTGCCACGCTGGGAGCCCACCCCAGTTTGGCACACGTCCATATGTCTGACGGGGGTGCCCAATCCCCCATCGGCTCCAGCCCCCCCAAACAGCCTTTCCAGCTGCCATGCTGGGAGCCCAACCCAGCGTGGCAAACGTCCCGCGTCGTCTTAGTAATAAAAAAAAAGACTTGTAAATTAAAAAACGGTGCCTCGCAGTCTCCCTGCCCCCACCTGCACCCACCCACTGTGCACCCTGCCTCCCCACACACCCCCAACCCCATACTTACCTCCGGAGTCCCGGCGCAACAATCTCCGGTGGACCGGGAACACGTCTGCACTCTTCAAAGCCAACCGCGAACTGAGGAAATGCCGGTAAGCTGTATAATGTAATAGATAGGGTTTTTTCAACTTTGCTGCATATCTCAGGCATTTTTTGGAATTTTTGCACCAAATTTTCAACATGGGGTTTTTGGGACCCCTTCTCATGAATGCTATCACTGTCATGGCGTTACTTTGGCCTCAAGGGTGATTTTGCAGCCACTGCGTGAAATCACCTTTTGGGAATGATTAACGAAACGACACTGCCAGTGTTCATAAGATGGGCTCTCAAAAAGGCTATTTTGAAAATTTGGTTGGAAAAATTCCTAAAAATGACTGTTTTATGAGCGTGTGTTGTGCAGTTCCTACGCACGCTCGTAAGTTTGCGAATTTTCAATATTTTCACTCTAGATTTTCAACATTGCCATTTTACCACACCTCCTTATGAGCAGTACAGCTGTCATTTTTCACATCTCACCCAAAACGTGTTTCCACTCATGTAGTGCACAATGGCACAGTCGGTGTGCAAAATCAATGTATGGGACACATTAAGAAAATCACAGTGACACTGTTCATGAGCAGAGGTCTTAAAATGGCTAGGTTGAAAATTTGGTGAAAAAATTCCCAAAAATAACTGTTTTAGGAGCGCACGTTGCGCATTTCCTACGCACACTGGCAAGTTTGCAAATTTGTAATATTTGCACACCAGATTTTCACAAGTGCCATTTTAACGCACTTCCTTATGAGCAGTACAGCTACCATTTTTCACATCTCGCCCAAAATGTGTTTCCGCACATGTAGCGCACAATGGTACAGTCGGTGTGTGAAAACAATGTTTGGGACAGATTAAGATAATCACAGTGACACTGGTCATGAGCAGAGGTCTTAAAATGGCTATTTTGAAAATTTGGTGACAAAAGTCCATAAAATGACTGTGTTACGAGTGAGCATTGCGCGTTTCCGCACCCTCGTAAGTTCATGAATTTGTAATATTTTCAGTCAGATTTTCACCAGTGGCATTTTCCACACCTCCTTATGAACAGTACAGCTGTCATTTTCCACAACATGGCTGAAATGTGTTTTCACACTTCGGCACAGAAATGCGTGGTCGCTGTGGGAAATCATTGTTGGGACAGATAAAGAAAATCACACTGACACTGTTCATGATCGGAGGTCCCAAAATGCTTGTGTTAACAATCTGCTGTAAAATCCCCAAACTAGTTACATTACGGGTGTGCGTTGCACGTTTCGCTGCGGCTCGTGACTTCACCAGTTTTTAAGATTTTCGCAGCAGATTTTCAACATTGCCATTTTTTACACCTCCCCACGAACAGTACCGCTGTCATTTTTCACATCCTGTTCGGAATGTGTTTTTGCACCTGTGGTGCCAAATGCCATAGTCGCTGTGCAAAAGCAGTTTTCGGCTAACAAACTGATATAGCCACTGTTCATGAGGTGGGGGTCGCAAAAAAACCATGTTGAAAATTTGGAGTGAAAATACCAACGAATGCCTGAGGTGTTAGTGTTTCCGACCATAATGCCCAACCCTGTAGAGAATGACAGGCATCAGGGGTGTAACTTGGGATTCTTGCCTGTCATGCTCATACCATTCCACCTCCACCCACACCCTGCAGCCAGTGAGAGGCATCAAGGTGTGCCTCGGACTCTTCGGGCCCAAACTTCACCCCATTCTCCTATACCGCACCCATCTCACCGTATTTCCTGATGGAATGGAGTGCGCATAAGGGCCAAAGACCCCAAGGCACACCGTGACACTTGTCAGTGTCTGCAGGGTAGGGTGTGGTGAAATGGCGTGGTCGTTATGCCTGAAGACCCAAAGGCACACCCCAATGCCTGTCACTCTCTGCAGGGTGGTGGTGGGGTTGGCTTCAGTTCAATACTTCGCTGCCATTCCTATTATGCAGCTCTGTAATTTCTACACTACCAATGCCAATGCCAGGAAGCAAACATTCGGCATTGACAAATGCTTGTTTACTTTGTTTTGCTTTCTTTATGCCTGGGCTGGAAAGGCCCTGCTACTTCCTGTCAGTCCCCTTTTATACCCTTTCACTACTCTCTGCTGCTACTTTGAGGCATCCAGAGCAATATCCCCCAGAGCCCTAAACCCATTTCTTAGCTTTGGGGGGGGGGTAGGAAGGGAAAAGGGATGCCTAACAGTGGGAATATATGCCCCGCATTTACAGGGGTTTTACACTCTTCCCCCACCCAGGAAATCATTCCCTTCTGGGAATGATGGCAAGGGCCCAGTGATGGTCCTCTCCCATCAGACTAAGTATGCACACTCCCTGGCCTTCTGAGAATGGACACACCATACCTGGCCACCAAGCACCACCCAACCTACCTATCTAACCCAAAGTACATCTAAAAGCTAATTCCTAAACCCTACCTGTGCCAGGAGATAGTCTGAAGTGCTTGTCACAACCTTCATTATTTCTTTTAAACTGTAATTGCAATCAGTTTTCATAATGATTAAACATTTCAAACAATTTTCCTTAAGCATTCGCTAACAGCAGTAATGAGGAATAAACTGTTTAATCATTCCCACAAATACCTCCCACCAAATTTTAAAATAAGTTTCACTCTGCACAGCCCTAAACCACTCAATCACACACACACATTCTCTCACCAACCTTCTGAAACATATTTTATCATGATCTTAAAACATTAACAGTATAAAACTTTTTTTTTCAAATTTAAGGGCTTGATTTTAATAAACTGAATACAGTCACCACATCAGCTCCATGCAGCAATTGTCCTGGCGCAATCCATAACTCTCAGTCCCAGAGGCCTAGGTTGCAGGACCCCACCTGGAAGGAAGTCTTACGCTGGGTCTTGCTTAGTGGTCACTTCTCCAGAGGAATCCCGGTCCAAAAGGTAGTACTTGGTCCAAGTCCCAGTTATTCCCTGGACTATAGTAAAATGCTTGAAAATAGTTAATTCAGACCAGGTCCCTGTGTGGCACATCGACCATACCTGCTGGAACAACTGCTGAGATGGGGCATTTCCTCCTTCTGGGTGGTTCTTTAACTGCTCCACCTGCTCCTTGAAAATCCAGTCCTCCCACATCTCCTCAATAATGTCCCAAATTCATTCTGGGACATATGGATAATTCAGATTATGATATTCTACCTACAGCCTCCTGCAAATCCACCTTTCGATCTGACTCCACTCGGGCAGGTCCCTCACACTGGTACTCCTGGCTTGTCCCATTGGTAGCCATATCCCCCTGTCAATATTTTAGGTTCAAAGGGTCATTTGGGTTTAACCTGTCCATCTGGGTCCTGAGAGTCTTAGCCAGGAACGGGAGCTATGAGGTGGTATCTCCAAAGGTGATAACTGGGCGCTGGTAAGGCCTAGGGATTGCCCTTACCTCCATATGGTCCTGGAACTGGAACTGGCTGCCAACATACTTTTCCTCATCCAGCCCTCTTAGGTCTTTTGGGTTACCAACCCTTCCTCTGGCTGAGA
This sequence comes from Neoceratodus forsteri, assembly GCA_016271365.2. Taxonomy (NCBI): domain Eukaryota; kingdom Metazoa; phylum Chordata; order Ceratodontiformes; family Ceratodontidae; genus Neoceratodus; species Neoceratodus forsteri. Next base: position 1,337,766,428 of record CM057456.1, read on the forward strand.
CAGAACCACTAAGGGTTTAATTCTGCACTTGGCTCCTGAGACAGGCTCCGATTTGCTGGATAAAGCCTGTGGGCTACCGTCGGACAAGGGCCATGGTGAGGGTCCCTGGGCCCTGGGGGATCCCCAACCAATTGTCTGAGGCCCCTGCCCCTCTCTCTGCCAGTGGGATAGCTGGTAGCTGGTGGCAGAGAGCTGGGCAGACGACTGTGCTCCCTGTCACCTTTGTCCCTCTCTGGTGCACCTGCACCCTCCTCCTCAACAGCCTCCACTATCACTTCCAGAGATTCACTTTGAGTTTCATCCACCCGGACAAGGGTGTTTTCTCCAAGAGACAGTCTCTCAAACCCCTCCACATCCCCACTGGCTGGTGACCATGGTATAAACAAGCTGGCGATGGAACTGGGAGCATACATACCCCTACACAGGGCTGGCAGACTACTTATACAAAAGGGGCATCTAGGCAACCTGGTTACTGCCTCCCCTATAAATCAACACCTCACACAGTGTTCATGTCCTTTGCATTTTCCCACAGCTTTCCAGAGCCAGGAGAGAAGTGAGGCAAGAACTGTAGCCAGGGGTTCATCCTGAGGGGTCGCTTCAGGTCTCTCTGCATCTCCCCCTGCTACCACTTGCTGCCAATCCATGGTGAATGCCTGTGCTTGATTTTTTTTCCTCTCAGTTCTCACACTCACAATGAGCTCAAAGTTCTTTTACTGCAAATATGTGTAGCCCAGTTCACTTGCCTGCTCTGAAAATGTGCTCAGGAAACAGTCTCTCTTCCTCTCCTCTCGCTATCGATATTTCCTTCTGGTGTTATTCTTTCCTGCTTCTGCTGGTCTCACTCCCTCAGTTCCACTCACTCTGATTGTCCAAAATGGCACCTCTGCTTGCAGCTGCTATAGTGCCCTCTCAGCCATCCTCCAATCAGGATCCTGTCTGAGGGTCACATGACCAGCAAGTCACACTCGCACTTCACACCAGCAGGCCAGGCCTAATGCCTGCTCCAGGCCTACCCCTCAGCAATTCTGTACTGTGCCACATGGTCCAACCAGGCCGGGAAATCTGGCTCTGCCATGGACTGCAAGGCTCAGGGTCTGGCGGTGATTTGGGGGTTCAGGTAACATCCTAGACAAGCCCCCACAGTGTAACCCCACCCTTTCTGCTCTGTCTAGGGGCATATTTTTTCTATCGCAGGTGGTCTGGGCAGAAAGGGGAGAGCACTCCTAAGCGCTAGCATGTGAGACCTTTTGCACATCAGAAACAGCAGGAAATCAGTTGCCCCCTACCTGTTTGGCATCTTCATTGCTGTGCACTTTACCGCCTCTCTCTCTCTCAGCGTCTGATCTCCCCGAGTCCAGGACCTCTCTCTGCACCCTTGGATGTCTCAGAAGACCTTGCAGCCCCAACCAGGCTGGATCAGAATATTTTGCCACTGGAATGCAACTCATGGAAAATTAATTAGTCTGCAAATACAGAAGGAAAAAATAATTTTCTTCCATTTGCCTCCCCCATACAGTCAAATAATGCACCAACCTCTATTTATCCACAGACTGGCTTTTATTTTGCACCCATACTGCAAATGATTCCAGAGATACAGGGGTCACCATTCTTCATTAAAAAATGTATAAAGCAGCTCCATGGGACTATTAAACTTTTTACATATACTGACTGAACAAGATAAGGCAGCAGAAACTGATGGATTCAGGAAGACACAAGCAAGGATTCTCCTCTGCCTACTATCTCTCTCTCTCTCTCAGGTACACTACCCGAGCACTTACTTGAACACAGATCCCTGCAATCTCCTGGCTTCTACTGGATCTGGAAAGCCAACCTTCTATTTTCTTTCCCCTGGTCACTTCCAAACTGGCTCTTGTTGTTCCCCCTTAATCTGGTGCAGCGACCTTCCCCAACTGGACCCCTGGGTGCTGACCCAGGCCACAGGAGCATCAAGGAATTTTTCTGACAACCCAGGCCCCAAACCACCTTCAGCAGCTGGCACTATTTCCAGTGCTAAGGCAAATCTTGTCACTGTCACTCGGTTCTGCCTCAGTACCTGCCTTATCACACCATGACCCCAACTCACTCTGGGGATTCTGCAGATCTTACTTCCTCGGGGGTCCCTGTCAGGCCCACATCCCTGCTTCAACTCCTGGGCTTGAATTAAGCTCCAGCATGGGGCTACCCTCCAAGGTCTGCCATTTTCCGCCTGTGACTCACCCAGACCTCAATGTACTGGAGCCCCAGGATCTGTCCCTCCAAATGGGCACCCTGCTTTGGGTGAAAGGCTCCCCAGCTCCCTCGACCCCTCCTAGGCACACATGCACACATACACCATACTCAACAAAGCTCTCTGGAGCTGCTCCCCCTCCCATCACAGCCCCTCCGTTTCACTATCCCCCCACCTCTTGTTCTTTGCGGTTAGTTTCAAACCAAATCCCCCTTGTTTCACTGTCACCCAGCCTCTCGTCATCTTGGATAGCGTTAAACCCTATGCAGTTACTCTGCCATAGTCTATCAACTGATTTGGAGGTTTCCAGGGGTGTGCTACCTAGGGCAACCGATTAGAAATAGTTTAGTATTCTATTACAACCGCTCAGTTTTTTTCTCCTATTTATCTAATTGTCATGTAATCACTCTTTACTGCTTAATGATCAGGCCTCTGTAACCATTGAATATGTGTATGTTCTTATTGTCCACCCTGACATGGAACCTTTGTAAAAGAGCTCACGCTCTAAGGTCTTTCCGAAATACTAATTAAACAATTAAACAATAGGCCACCCTGCCATGCCAGCTGCAAGGGGAACCACTGCCACTAGTTACTGTCCTGTGAGGGCCCTGCACTGCCCGCCCAGCCCTGGTGACCTGAGAAATCACACAAATGCGCCTCCTAAGGGTTCCTACTCTCTCTGAGCTTGCTAAATCCTCCTACCTGCCCTAGCCCACAATGACACAGGACCTGACTACCTGTGTCCCTTCGGAGCTCCATTCCCCCACTCCTGGTTGACCATGGCACATGGAAACCATGCTGACCGCACACTTTGGGGGGTTTTCCCCACTGGCTCTCCAGGACTGCTGGGCTCCCTCACTTGCCCACCTTATCTGCTCCTGACTCTACTCTTCCAGCCTCCCCTATCCAGCCCCAGGCCTAATGCCTGGGCTGCAAATACTCTACTACTTCCTGTCCGTCCTCTTATATACCCTTTCAGTAATCTCTGCTGCCACCTTGAGGCATCCAGAGCAATATCCCCCAGAGCCCTAAGACCATTTTCTAGCTCAGGGGGGGGATAGGAGAGGGAAAAGGATGCCTAGCAGTGGGTATATAAGCCCAGCATTTACAGGGGGCTTATATGTAGATGAAACTCTGCTTTTGATAAACTGACTATACTGGAAATCCATTACTTTCTCAGTCCTTTGAGAGCTTGACCCTGCTTCTAAATGGGTGAGTTTCCTGTGGAAATCCTAAGTTTTCTGAGGTAGTCTATATAGTCTACTAGGTTAACTGGGTCCCCTCTGCTGCAAACTTTGCCACCATGTAGTCTTTGTTCCAAAGAATGGAGGACACAGACCACACTCTTTGGAGAGTGATATCTTAAGATTCCCAACCTTTTTTGAGGTAAGCCACGTGCTTGAAATTGGCACAATCGGCACCATTGCAAAAAACTGTGGTGCTCCTTTGCCTGAGGCTCCTACCCCTCAGAGCCTTTTGGTTTGTCTCATACAGTGGTGGGCATGGGGTGAGTAGGGGTGGCACATGACTTCCTAGGGAGAAGCACTGCCATGCTCAACTGGTCCTGTCTCTAAATACTGTAGGCAAGAGAGAGGGTGGAGCCATGAATGTTTATGTATTTATTTATTTAGTTTTTGTTAACCGGGTAAGGTGCACTAGATAAACATTTGCCTATTTTCAGGCATGACCCGGAAGAGTGCAATAAATGAGATGATTCAGTGTATGGCAACAGCACATTACAATAATAAAATATAGCAAGTTTGGTTATCATAAGTACAGTATAAAAAAGATGTACAAAAACAATGGAGCATATATACAAAAGGGAGGTGCAATCATTTCCAGAAAGCACAGAACACAAATGTCCAGGTACTGTGTCTCCAACAGAGAACCTAGAGTTCTGCCTTAGTAACCAGCCGTGAATCTGGGAGTGAGAGGCTGGTTACACTTTACTGTACAAAATACAGTAGTTTCCCTTCTTAATACACTGTTGCAAATTCTCTGGCAATTTTATTTTTTGGTATCATCAGTTTGATGTTTGGGGCCAAATAGTTTGATGTACTTGCTGGAGGCAAACTCAGAGCAAAACTATTGTTATGGGTTTTACTATACTGTATTTTTATAGTTTATAATAGACACTAGTCTCAGGGGAGAAGTATGTTGAATTATTGGTTTATGTTCCAGCTGCTGAGGGTGAGACCCATATTAACCACCTGGCAATGAAATCCTTACCATTCAGGTAAGGGGCCAGGGGAGTGCATATGGGCCGGGGAAGGCTAGAGAGTCCTTCCCAGGGTTGGTAGATGGCCAGACCAATTGTCATCGGAGGATAAAGGGGGTTAAAATAGTCAAATTACAGGTTCCATTACAGCTACCTTCATAAAAGCAGAGTACTAGCCATGCTAGACACTAAGGAAACATTCATTCCAATTAAAGGGACCACATTAGTTTGTGGATGAATCTTCCTTAATTTCCCCTCACATATTTTTGCCTCCTCCAAAGGACACAAAGTATTAAGTTATGGTTGTCAAGATCCATTGCATCATTGTCAAAGTCACTGTCAATGTGTGTGTATGGAGTCTCTCAAAGAGTATGGGTAACATAGTGAAAGGGGACTTACGTTCAAGCCATCCAACTGTGGTCAGCAGGAGGGGCACAAGGGCAGGGTCTGTTGAGGTTAAGCAGACAGATACTTTATTAGAAGTAGAAGGGGTCTTATTTAGGGTTAAAAAAAGAAAAAAAGAAATAAAGTCAGTGTGTTCTGTGCTGTGAAGGGTACTGTATCAACTTACTTTGCTAAACCAGTAGGAGGAGAGAGAGCTTAATTGGGGGTGTGGCTTAGACACTATAAAAGCAGGTGACTCAAATTACAACTTCCTGTTGCTAGCCATTTTTCTTACTAATTGCCCTCCATCCCACCCTAAGCCAGTTCTACTTTTACAGCCACTGGATTTGACTGTCAACAGGAACTTCCTGTTTGACAGTAGGAAGAGAAAGATCATAGAGAAACATTGGTTTTGTCAACCCTGTGTATTACCATTTGCTTGCAACTGACTCTTCAGTGAATAGCAGAGCACTGGGGGAACCTGGAGGACTAGCAATAGGCTAGTATACCTCTTACCCCAAAACAACATCTCGCTGTTAAAAGCACTGTTGCCTGGTGGTTCTCTTGCCCTTTTAAGGGCTTGTAAACCTTCAACTCACAGAATCTTGCTGAACTTAAGTAAATATTGTTATTTTTACTTTGCGCCAAAACCGGAAGTGAATGGATGCTTACTTCCAGTTTTTCGGCTTAAAACCTGCCCCTCTAGTGAGCAGGGTGAGCGTGCACGGTGCTGCACGCAGAGACGTTTGCGCATGTCTGCTGTGTCCGCTGGGCACGCTGAAAGTGCTGGCATTAGACAAACTTGGATAAGATAATTTTAGCATATCTCTACTTAGTAAATATACACCTTTAATAATGGAAAAAGAACTTAGTAAGTGTATGCAATGTTTGATGTATATTGAGGGAAAGTATGGGAGCGACTATGTATGTGCTAATTGCTATCTGATTACTACTCTTGAAGCAGAGATAGCGTTTCTGCTTAATATTAAACCAGTTTCTACTGATATTAGGGAACTGGAAAGTTACATTGATCTTATTGATGAACAACTTCATTCTAATGAACAATTTCCTTCACATTTAGGTAACATTTCTATGCCTCCTGATGAGGAGACAATTGTAATGACTAGTACTAGTATACCTGTTGCATCTGCCCCCTCTTATAAGGTGGATGATTATCTGCCTTCTTCTCATGATAATGATGACTGGTCCATTGTCACAAAGCCTCTTAAAAAAAGGAGGAGCAGTCAAATACACAATAGTGCCCCTACTGAAACTTGTAATAGGTTTGAGCAATTGACTGTATCAAATAATGAAGTGCTACATGATTTATCCTGTGCATCACCCTCTGTTGATAATAATGGTTTAAAAACACTTTTCAATCAGGAGTTAATGCCCATGAATATTTGTCCTAGTAAGTCTCAAGCTACCAAATCAATACCTATTAAGTTAATCGCTCCAGAGTGTGTTAAACAATCACCTGTTTCTGATTCTTGTACCCCTACTGTCTCAAAACAAGTGTTGGTCTGAAGATTCAATCATTAAGCACATTGACAGGCGGTATGCAATAGTGACAAGAGCAACCGCACTCATTCTAGCTTCCGTAGGGCCAGGGTATCTGACATTACCTCCATGATGCCTAAAATTTTACAAAATGTGGGGGAAAATCCACTGGTTATCATACATACCGGTGTTAATGATATAAACAACACCCCATTTAATCAGTTACAACAGGACTATGTGGTGTTATGTAACCTGTTACTTGATAGGGGATGCTGTGTATGTATATCTGAAATTCTACCTGTCTCGAGAGCAACATCTACCATGACACAGAAAATCAAAGCCCTAAATGAATGGCTGAGAAAGTGGTGTTTTAAGCAGGATATACCCTGTATTACCCACTGGGAATCATTTTCAGATCATTCTTCCTTGTTTTGCTGGGATGGTTTACACCTCAGTTGTAGGGGTAGTACACTTATGGGGAAAAGTATCACTAAAATCATAAATCATGTTTAAACTAAAAACAATGGGGGAGAATGGGTCTATTCCCAAGTCTCTGAATACTTACAAAAATATTATTACAACTAAATGTAAATTCCTAGCTTTGAATGCAAGATCTTTAAACCAACTCAAATTAGCAGAACTCAAAGCCAAATGTAATACTTTAAATATAGGTGTGGTGGGAGTAACTGAAACTTGGTGGGATGCATCCTCAATTTGGTCCAGAGAAATTCCAGGTTATAAGTTATATCATAAAAACAGATTAAATAAGCAAGGCGGTAGAGTTTGTATGTACATATGAAATTATATTCCTTCTTTAGAAGTGTGTTCTCCCTTTCCTTTGGAAAGTATATGGGTTAAAATCTTATTGAAGGAGCAGTCCTATATAACTATTGGTAACATCTATCAACCTCCATCTGCAAATTCAGATTACGCAACTGATATGTTTAAAGAAATTGCACATTTTTCAGAATCTCAAGATACTGTAATATTTGGTGACTTTAACCTCCCTCATATTAACTGGAACTCATTCTCAGGGCAGTCCTATGCTGAGAAAGGACTAATAGATGTGGTAGTTAGTAGTGGATTACAACAACTTGTTACTGAACCCACTCGGGGTCCTAATAGTTTGGATCTATTATTTACTAACATAGAGCAACAAATTAGCAATTTTCAAATTTGGGATCCACTTGGGACCAGTGATCATTCATCTATTCTTTTTGAAATTCAACAGTTAAAACTACACAAACGAAGTTATACTGTACAAAAAATTATAATAAAGCAATTTTTTCTAAAATCAATGAATACTTACAAAACATAAACTGGGAATCTAATCTTCTTAATTGTACAACACAACAAGCTTGGGACTTTTTTAAAAACATTGTACATTATTTGGAAAATACCTTTATTCCATCTAAGAGGAAATTTTATATTAAAGGAAAAATTCCCCCTTGGTGCAACAAGACAATTAAAAATCAGATTAAAATACAAATTTAACTTTTTAGGAAACTTAAGAATAGTTCTGTTCCATTTAAAACTACTCTGTTACATAAATACAGACTACCTGTGAAAAACTTAAAAAATTCTATTAAATTGGCAAAAAATAAGATATAATTTAAACTAGCTCATACAAAAGACTGTCACAAATCTCTTTTCTCCTATATAAATAGTAAAAAAGGTGTATCAAGGACCACTGGTCCCATTATAACCAATGGCTCTTCTCTATCTGATATAGAAACCTCACATCTCTTTAATAAGTACTTTTGTTCTGTCTTCTCTCAAAAATCCTATTAGTACATTTAAAGTTCACCACATAGATTATCATAGGTTCTATCCAACTGACATTACACAGGCTATCAAAAAACTAAAAAAAAATACCAGTCCAGGCCCAAACGGTATTCATCCATGGTTTCTGATCAAAACCTCTATAAATATTTCTATACCTTTGTCAATTATCTTCAACAAATCCTTACAAGAAAGCATTGTACCAAATGATTGGTGTTCAGCAATAGTTACTCTCATATCTAAAAAAGGCAATAGAGGTTCTATGCAAAATTATCATCCAATTAGCCTGAGCTTAGTGGCTGGTAAATTAATAGAACAAGTAATGAAGTCTCTAATAAATCAAGATTGTAAAAAATTAGGAATTTATGCTTCAAATCAGCATGGGTTTACTCCCAAGTATTCCTGTACCACCAATCTGATATCTTTTTACAATAATATAAGTACTCTACTAGATGTGGGTATCTCTACTGATGTAATTCTTTTGGACTTTAGTAGAGCTTTTGATAAAGTCTCACATGAAAAACTCATTACTAAAATGCATAGTCTAGGTTTGTCACCTGATATTGTCAACTAGATTTTAAACTGGTTGACAAATCTTTCTCAGAGAGTCAGAATTAATGATATCTTGTCTGATTCGGGTAGTGTGACAAGTGGGACCAACATTGTTTAATCTCTTTATCAGTGATTTACAAACAAGGCCAAATAACTTCATGGTTAAATTTGCAGACGATACTAAATTGGGGGCAAGGTTAATAATCAAGAAAATATTTCTGCATTAAAGAAGGATTTTGAAAAATTAACACTTTGGACAAATGAAAATCATATGCAGTTTAATCAAGACAAATGTTTAGTAGTGCATTTCAGTGTAAATAATCCAAAAACGATATATTATATAAACGGACTACCACTTCACTCATCAAATTGTGAAAAAGATTTAGGGATATATGTTAATAATAAACTTACATCAAATAATCACTGTGTTAGAACTGCTTGCATGACCAACAGACTTTTGAGGCAAATAAAACACACTTTTGTCAATCGCACTGAACAATGCCTTATTCCATTGTATAGGGCATACATTAGACCATATCTAGACTCTGGCTCCCCTTTCTGGAATCCAAACCCAAAAAAGACATAGCAATTCTTGAACAGGTTCAAAGGAGAGTAACTAGAATGATTCCAAGATTAACAAACTTGGATTATCAGAAAAGATTAAAAGCTACTGGTCTCTTCTCTCTTCAAACTAGAAGATTAAGAGGTGATATGCTTATGGTTTTTAATTTAATAAATTCACCAGATCTAATGGAAAAATGAGGTCTAACACTCTCCAAAAGGAGACATGTTCTGAGACTGCATAATAAACAGCTTGAAGTAAAAACTTATAAAACCAGCAAAAGGGGAAACTTTTTTCCAATAACAGCATCCATGGTATGGAACACCTTGCCACAAGAATTGGTAGAGGCAACTAGTGCCACTGTCTTTAAAAACAAATTAGATGTTTGGTTGAGGGAAAATAGATAAATAATGTCCCACACAGTGTGGGGAACAGTCTTAATGGGCTCTGGCCTTCTTCTGTTCTTTCATGCCAAGTAACCAAGTAACAGTCAAAACTGTGCACTGTCTGGATGGGTCAAGGTGCCCTCTACAGGCCCCATCTCAAGAGGGAGGAGAGCTCTGCCAGATGAGAGCAATCACTTGTCTCAGCCTGAGGAGAAACCTAGGAGTAGTATTTCTGGCAGTGGTAATCGGTTCCCCACTGGTTGCACGTCTGTCTGGGGAGTGAGGAAGACAACCCTCCACAATGTTATCCTTATCTGTGGAGAAGGGGAATAAGTGGAAAAAGAGCCCTGGAATTTGAATCATGGGGTGTAGCAGGAATGAGACTTCCATCTTTGCATGTCACTCATGCCAGTTAGTGTGAAAAGGAAATGTAATCAATAAACAATCTGGACATTAAAATTCAAAGCTTGTGTGTATCATTGTTTAAGGAGAGGGGGATGAACCTGTGTACCCAAATGATTGTGCAAAAAGCAAACTAGCTGCACCAGCATCACACATCATCTACTGCTAATGAATTTTAGCTGCATCATTTGTCTTCATCATGGCCCTCAGTTGAGGATCAGACTCTGTACTTTTTCCCTGGATTAAGCAAAGAGACAGGACAGTCCATCCTGGATGGAGAGACACAAACACAGACCTGTGTTTTGTAATCAAAAGAAATTGCATGAACATTTTTTCCCAAACCTCTTACTTGCAGTATCTATCTATTTAAAAATTGTATAACAAGACAGGAGATGAAAAAAAAGGATTTGGAGTTTATTTTGCACCTGTCGTACAGGCCTAATCCTAAAACACTTTATAATCCAGGAATGTGGGTGTGGGGATGTTGCTGTCATTTCATGTGCACATTCAAATAGCCCAGAGATAGATTAGAAAGAGAAATACAAGAGAGGTTAAGCAGACATAAGTAAAGTGGCTGGCTCAATTTCATACCTCAAGTAAGTAGTGGGTCTGGTATTCAAACTAGGGTCTCCAGATTCCCAGGTCTGCAGTATAACTGCAATGCCATGGACAAAACATAATCTGATATAATATGTTTGTTTCATAAACTTCCTGAAGACCTGTATTTCATACACAGTTATATTGACTTTGTATTTACATTACCTGCAACTTACAGTCTGCTGTAACATACAGTGTATGCCATCAGACAGGGTAATTATTATCTTGTATAGTATGATAAAATACATCTTCCCTGCCCAGTGGCTCAGCATCAGCATGCCACACCACCATGAAACAGACCCAGTTTTGAGACTGGCCTTAGGTGTCTTGTTTTCTGGATTGCTAGTAGTCTCATCAATTAGTAATACACTCATCTACTGAGTAGAAAGCGGCCTAGAGAACATCCAACTTGACTCTGCCCCCTCCATCTATTGAGCAAGCAATGAGAAGGGCTTGAAAGGTTTCGAAAGAAAACACCCACTGCACCTCTCTTCACCAGGGCCAGAAGTGGGACATAGCCTAGGAAATCTCAGTAATAAGGGCATTGGATAGGCAAGCAATAAGACATGATAGGTTGTGCATTGTTTAATAACCAGACACCCAGGTGTGTAGTGAGGCATGAGGCTGCAGGCCGAGTGCCTTCAGTCCCTTGAAATGCTATTATCTCAGCACAGTACACACTAGGAAAGCAGAACAACAGTGAAGTACCTAATAGTACAAAAACAGTATGAATAGTGAAAGTAATATGTTAAATTAATAGCAGTAATGTAAGAGACGGGGGTACTATTGTTATACAAGGCCTAATGAGTTCATTGTCCCCAGTAACAAGACAATCACAAATGCATATACATGTACATCACATCCTATCAAAGTCCAAAATTTAAAAAAAATCCACGTAAGTAACATCAAAATGATCCTCCAAAGATTCCAAAATGGATTACAAGCATTAGGGGCTGATATTATTATACAGATCCTAATTACTTGTTTGGCCCCAAAAACAACATGAAGATCAAAAAATCATGCAAATGTTCTTCACATCCTAGCAGAGTTCACAATCTGAAAAAAAGTACATGTAACTGTGATAAAAAGGATCCTCCACAAAGTCCAAAATGGATCACGAGAATCAAACTTTTTTATAAAATGGGTAGGTAAAATTCTGCTTATTGATTGGCTAAAACCAGTCACATGACAATGGGTTGATGTTGCTCATAATATGATCATTCTGGCAATGTGCCTCTTCACATTTCCCGACACTACTGAACCATCTAAAAAAATTATGTGGCAGCCATATTTTAGCCTCGCTAAACATAGTCTCCAGTAAAGAGTTTCACTACTCCCTAAAAGTCATACCCCAACCCCCAAACCAAAATTAAGGTTACTGTTTAAAAAAACAGCTTAGAAAATGGGCAACAGGAAAGCTGCATGCTGACTGGATGAAATACCCTGGCACCAGTGTTGTTATTTCTTAACAATGCCCAGTAAAAGTAAGTGCCAATTTGGGATGCTCCATTACTCATAATATTATTGGGCATCCCAAATTTTGAAATCGAGAAGCCACCATTTTTTTTTCTCCGACTAGTGTCTTCCCCCTCCCATCCTCTCATCGATCCTCAGCCTTCTTTTTTTTTTAAATGTGACACAAAAGTCACAAATCTACTTTTCCCTTTTCCTCATACCTCATTAATACATCCCAGCTCCACTGCAGCTCTTGATTTGTGCCCCAGTTTCTGTTTTCTCCACACTGTGGTTGGGCCGCCCGCCACCATTCCACAGCTGTCCGACTGAAACAATGGCACTCTCACCAAACAGAAACACAGGATCTTGACTAAGCCCGTGCCTTCTCATTCACACAAATAACAGAAAAAAATTCAGGCAAACACAATGTTTTTCTTTTTGTGGCACCCTTCAACACAAACGGCAGCTTCAGGCAGAGCAGCTTCAGCCACACTGCCTGTCTGCTTCACCTCTCACTTCCTGTCACAAACTGCACACCAGGATCCCTAACAGCGTCCCCAGTAGGTCAAAAATCCATAGTGGCAGAGGAACTACTTTATTACAAACTTATCACAAAATTTATTTGAAACTAATTTTTAACTTTTTTTTAAATTTTTATTTTTTCCTTTACAGTGCCTATTTTCTAAGTGTGATAATTCCCTCTAGGGTGGGTGTTATGGGATATAACGGACCTTTCAGGGGCAATAAGACCCTCTGCCTGTGTTGTCGGGCCTCATTACACTCCTGGGGATCCGTTATATCCCAATAACTCTCACCCTGTTGAGTATTATTACTTACTTAGATTATATGCAACTGCACACCATATGAAAAAGTATTTCCCCTCTGTTTAAAAGAAACAAGTGCTATTATGACCACGTTCAAGTGCATGCTTCCACTTTCACTTGTGCTCACCGGCAGATTTGAAGGCTGCCTCCTGATCTCATAAAGCTGTTTCTACATTTTCAGAAAAAGTAACTTAGTAATAAACCTTGCAATCATGTACTCTTTTATTTATTTATTTATTTATTTATTTATTTAAGAGTTTCACCAGAATGCATACTGAGCAGGATTGCTTGTTTCCAGATGTGTCTTGGGGGAGGGGGGAAGGGAATAAGTTGTTTAATTATAACAATAAATGCAGGTATGAACAGTTCATATACAAAAAGTAGCTACAGTACTACAATAGCAATAATGCATATAGTACATGAATCATGAGTCAATAAGGATAAAATTACTGTAGATTACAGCATAAAAGTAGCAAAAACAAGAGGACACAAAGTATCTTGCTGGGGGTGCTGACCTAGTGCAGAGCAATTTCAGTGGGGCATTCCAGGAACATAGCGATAAGGCAGAGCTGGGCATGTGGGGTGAGGGTAGGCTTAGGGTTTAGCTTAGGTAGGCTTAGGGAGATGCAGAAGGCATGGTGTGGTGTGAGAAGGTTTAGGGTGTAGTAGAAGGTAGTTGCCACCCTGAGAGGAGGATTGACCCTGGACTTGGAGGTAGATGAGGTTAATAGTAGTCACCATGTGGGTAGATCAGGGTTGAGTCACCATGTGGTGAGACATTAGACTAAGACTGTAGCTGAGGATAATGGTAAGGAAGGATTGTCTGTCTGGGAGGTGTAGAGGGCCCGTGGTTAGAGACAGGTGAGATTAAGTGCAGGTACAGACTGGGGAGGTGTAGACACAAAGTAGAGATAAAAGAGCTGCTTGAGTCAGTGCATCTTGGATGGAGGGGTGAGGGCATTCTACAGTTTAGGGCAGTGGTAGGAGAAGGTGGAATGACCAGTGCTGGTGGACCTTTGGGGGAGAACCAGGGATCTGTGAAAGGTGTTGCTGAGGGAGTCGGAGGGATGGGCAGGGATAGAGAGAGTTGAGGTGAGGTAGGAGGGAAGTGTCCTGAACCAGAGTGTGGCCACAAAGCTAACAGAATGGCTGAGATGTCTGGATTCTAGAGATGGGAGGGAGAGGGCTTTATAGAGATCACAGTGACAATAGAGTGAAATGATAGAAGCAGTGAACGAGGGTGTCCAGTCTGGCAAGGGAGGATTTGGGAGTAGCACTGTAGAGTATGTCAGCATAGTCAAAAGTGGGGAGGATAATTTTTGGTACAATTACCCAGCAAGCCAGCAGTGGAATGCAATCACAGTTTCTGTGTCTGTCCCCATCAGCCTCCTCTTTCCAATGAAGAGCATCAAAGCGAGGGTGCAGGGGAAAAAGCTATACAGCAGTAAACAGTTCTACAGGAACTGCAGTACAAGTATGGCAGTCACATTAGAACTAATATCATAAAACAAAGTCATAAGAGCATTGTAGTTCCAGCAGATAGAGGGACTAGTTAAGCAATATTTCACTCCAAGTATGTGCATTGTGCTAGATGGCTGCCCTTCCAGGTGGTTAAAGGCCTTGTCTCATAATGCACCCAAGAATGCGGCAATCTAGCATAATGCACACCCTTGTCTTGTGTTATTGCTAGCATAGCCCAGAGATCCAGCTGTTGGCCCCTGGAGGAAAGACAAAAAGTATATATGTACAAAAGCAACACCTTACACAAAACAATTACATTAATTATTTATACTTTTTTTTTAAACTTTATTTATCTACCCGACCCCCAGGCATCCTTCCAGAGTGCCCACATGGATGCTGCCCTAGCTCCCGGCCTGAATCCCCGCTTCTCCCAGTCCTCTCCCTGAATGATCTAGGCAGGCCCGACCCCCAGATCACCTCTGGGGCTGGTTCCACCCTCCCCTGGCGGTAAACTCCTAAGTGTGAGGTGCCTTGCCTATTGTCGTTGGGTTGGCCCATGGAGAGACCTGAGTGCACTGGGCCAGCATTGGGATGTGGGAGCTCCACTGGGGCCACTGTCATCTCACCGGCAGGCTGGAGGCTTTTTTTCTTTGTTTCTTTTGTCCCCCTGCAGAGCTGGGCTGGCAAGGCAATACTATGCCATAGCACCGGCCCCTTGGCATTGCGCCGTGTCACTACTTTTACACCCCTGGCAACCATCAGAGGTCACTCCATGAGCGGGCACATCCCCTAAACCCACCCTGGGAAGAAAGAACTACCCTCTGGATGCTCAATCTCTTCCCTCCCCTGCTGATCCCTGGTGACCCGGGCTAGTTTCCGAACCCAGGACACCGGCGTGGTGCGAGGTGTGGCATCCGGTGTCTCAACCCTCAATGCCACCAGGTCAGCCAAAATTCTTTATACTTAACTTTAAGAATGAGTTGAGGCTAAACACATATTTATTACATACAGGAACTAAAAGAGAATTACAGGATGCAAGTAAAAATGGGGGTGCATAACAGCCCAGACACATATTGCCTATAATACAACTGGAGTCAGATGAAAAAAAAAATAATTATGAACACCAAGGAGTCACAGTTTGCAGGTGGTAAATCCACCACAACTCTCTTCAACATCCTTGATATCTTCAAGGGCCATGAACTGTCCAGAGCCATGAACTGTCCAGAGCCATAAGCTGTCCAGAGCCATGAACTGTCCAGAGCCATGAGCTGTCCAGAGCCATGAACTGTCCAGAGCCATGAACTGTCCAGATGCCTATTGTGCTTTTCTAAGAAATGGACTCCCAGTGCATTTGTTGTATCACCTGTCTTATTAGCATGCACATGCTCCTGAGTTCTCATTTTCATTTGGTTGGTGGTCCTGCTCACATAAAGTTCTGGGCAGAAGCACCATGCAGTATCAACAACAAAATCAATATAACAGCTGATAAATTGTCTAATCTCCATCTGTTTCTCTGCTCCAGGGATACTGCCAATTTGGAATGGTGCTGCACAATATATTCACATGTGCAGTGCCTCCTCCATGGATAGAAACCACGTGGTTTTGTCTGTAACCATCCTTTCCATTTATCATTAAAGTGGCTATGCACTATCTGATCTCCAACATTCAATGCTTTTGCAAAGGATATTCTCAGTATCTCACTGACAATGTTTTAAATTTTCCTGTCACTTATCAAAATGCACCAGCTATTTATAACAATGTTCTTAATTTCTGGTGACAAACAGTGATACTGAATACTGAATATTCATGAAACAATTGGTACATAGGTAATGTCTTATGAGGAAGCCACACTCCCTGAGGAAGATTCCATGTGACATTGAATATGTATGGGGAAGTTGCATCTGTGGTGTCACTGTTTTGTCTGGCTGCTGTTTCAACATGCTTGTAATGATCTGCACTTTTAAGCACTGCACTTTATAAAACTATTCAAATCATCACCCTGGAGTGCCTTATTCTTTATCTTGTTGCTTATCTAAACTCCCTCCTGGACATATTTTTTTGTGGCAGCCCTCTCCCTTTGAGACCATTGACACTCCTGTATTTGGTGTCAGGCAGTTGGCTTAAGGAAAGAGCTGAGGTACACACACCACTCCTTGGAGCTGCACACAAAGAGAATGTAAAAGTGGCTTTCCACTATGCTCGCTGACACTAACTACAAAGCACTGGGTGTCCAATGGGGATTCCCCTACTCTGCTCCCCGGAGCTGACAAGCAGCAGCAAAACCATTACAGTTCCCTTCAGGTAAAAGTCACTGCATCAGAAACAGCTAATTGGAACCCATAGTTTACCAGCGAGGAAAAAACATATTTAAAAATTCTATTGAAGCAGTGATATTTACAGTATGTTAACAATGATACCAACTATGAAACTATAGGCAGTTTAAAATGCCAACTGAGAAATGCAGAAATGACACAGGGATGCAAAAACAGGCATTCTTTTCTTGAAGAGTGATTTTATACAAAATAAAATGTTAACACATAGGCAAAAATGGTGAAACTTACCAGTGTTCTGCTCTTCTGCTCTCCATTCTGCAGCTCCCTAGGAGCCAGGGGATCATAAACTGCCATAGTTTTACAGGGTAGACATCCAAAGGAAGGCTTGGTGCAAGGAGCTGGAGACAAAACTTCATCGGATAATCACCTTTCCTTCTTAAAATGTTGCCTAGACATTTACTTTATTTCCTAAGGTTATGTATCTGTATTATAGAGAATGCACTTTCTGGTTAGTTGTTACATGACTTTTTAACATTAGAAAATGTGATCTTGGACTTAAGTGTATAAAAGGTTCCAGAGACTCTCAGGGCAGTTCTGCTCATTCTTTTCAAGTCAGAGAAGGGACGAGGTCCCCGGAGAGGGAGGCAGGTTCTCATAATCCCTAATGAGAGGGGAATCTAAGGTAGAGGTTTTTGCCTTATTTGCTTTCTTAAGAGTGACTCTTAAAAGTAAGTGTCTCCTTGAAAATTATTTCCAAAACAAAAAGCTGATTGAATTTCCTGCTAAAACTGGCCAAAGCTTCAAATTAGTGATATCATCTGCTCCCACAGTCAGGTACAGGAAAACGTTTTTTTTTTATGTATATATATATATATATATATATATATATATATATATATATATATATCTATTTAAGCCCACTCAGGCTAGGGCTCAGTGGTGGCGTACCACCATCTGGGGCTCCTTCTCCCCATTTGGGCATCACTGTGCATGGCCATGGGGTGGGATTTTTCATTAAGTAGCTAATTTGTCCCATCGCCACCCCTGAGGATGCTGGGGAACAGGACCAACGTCCAAGTGGTAAGCCGCCGTGGTGAGACACAGTTTCTGCTACTCTCCTAACAATGCCCTCCACTACAAACACAGCCCACTAGTTGGCATACTGCCCACCCCAACCCTGGAGAGGATAGTTGCTAATCAGTGACTCAATCTAGCTCCTCCCTGCCCCCCAGCTGACCTCTGGCATCCCAGGCTTATTCCTGAACCCGGGTTGCCAGTGTAGCGTGAGGTGCGGCGTCTAGCACCTCAACCCTCAGCGCCACTGGGACAGCCAAGATACATGGAAATGTCATTCTGTATATCTCTGATTGTTGCTCAAGTTTTTGCTGATCATGACAAAACTCTTAGTAAAACATCACACTAATGTGTTGCACCAAAGTTCTGTGGCTGCCTCATACTTTTCTTTTCTAACACTCTCAAACACATACTCTCTGAAATCCCACCACATGCTTAGCCATCCGTGGCATGCAGAGGCACCCCTGCTTCACCCTGCAGCACCTCAATCAAACAAGTCTGTGGTGTCCCATGCATCCAACTCCCTCACTCAGCCCCACTCTACTGAATCCACAGTATCTAATGTCACCACCAATACCCTGCTCCATGTCCAGCAGCCCCTGGCATCCAATTCCATTAGTAACCCCTCTCACACCCTGCCTCCTGTTATGAAGTTCTGTACATCCAGTGGCATCCCTCCCTTCTGCTGACCAAAGCCAAGTAGTCAATGATGTCCTATGGTGCTCCTTTCCTTGCTGTATTCAAATTCATGTCTCTGGTACAAGTGGCACCACCCTCGCTCACCCTACCCAAAGTCAAGCAGCCCCTGACATCCACTGGCACCCCATTATCTCTCTTTGGCCTAGGCCCAGTCACTGGAATCCAGCAAAAAAAGAAAAAACACCCTCAAAAGTACAGCCAGTCACCATCTGTAGTTCATTATCACTAACTGCACTAATGAAATAGATGCACATCTATTTCATTAGTATGGTATCTGATAACTGATTTCAGATAATGGTTGACTACAGAGGTAAGAAAAGGGAATATGTAGGCTGCCGTCAGGGATGAGGGGTTGGGGGGTCTTCAAAGGCAAGATGAGCATCCAGTGCTTCATGATATTTAGTGTGGTGAGGGAAGGAACCATTGTTATATGTTTAAATTATCACTTACATCAGGGTTGGGATCTCAGTGTAAGAATCATTTGATAGGTTTTGGGTCATTAGCACACCCCTGGAGACTAGTTCTCAGTATGTGCATTTACTCAGGATGGGGGGGAGGGCTTTGGGTTATTTAGCGTCACTGAAGTGACCTTCCAGTGGAAGCTTTAATTATTGAGAGATGGACAGGATCAAGACTCAAGTATGCCATTATGAAACACAGAAACATAGACAATGGTGACAGAAAAAGAGCATTTGTCCATCCAGTCTGCCCATGAATCCTAACAAATCCCGGCACTATTGTCCATACAGAGTTCTAACCCACACTATTCACCATCATGATTCCCACCCTATCAGTACAACCCTGTGCAACCACTCAATTCAATTCAATTCACTTTATTTACCAGGTAAGACAGCTGGGCAAAGGCCCTTTTTCAGTATCGACCTGATGCTTTGAACAATGAAGCAAGACATCAATGATAAAAACATAATACAAAACAAATACAAAATGTTTGAACAATAAACACAATACTAAAGACAATTACATACAAGTGATTGCAGGTAACAATACAAAGATGTTTTAAAAATGTCCTGTTTAACAACTGTAACACAGTAATCAGGAAGTGTGTTCCAAAAAACAGAACATTGCACTGAGAAGACTCTCTCACCCATGTAAGTGTTTATCTTAGAAGTTCGTAAACATAACACATTTGAAGAGCGTAAAGATCTAACATCCTCCTTCAGATTAATTAACCTGTAAAAAGGTGATTTACAGCCATGTGAAAGAATAACATTAGTCAAACAATCAAGCTTAAAAGAGTAAGTCACTTTGGGAGGAAGCCAATTAAATTCATTATATAAAACACAATGGTGTGTGCTATATGGTTTTGCCAGAACAAATTTACAAATAGAGTTAAAACATTTATTTAACATGTCCAAATATTTGGAAGCTAATTTAGCAAACAGGAAAGAGTTATGTTGCAGGGTAGTGAGTAATATACTTTTCAATAACGTTTCTCTTGCTTCTCTAGTTAGGCAATCCTTAATACGATATAAAGCACCCAATTTTTGATTTACAGACTTCACTGTATACTGTATTTAATATGTATTGAAAAGGTTAGAGTAGCATCAAGTATTATTCCTAAGTACTTTGTCTCAGTTACCTATCTAATCATATTACCTGCCAAATCATTTATAACTGACCACTAAGCCCTTCAATCTGCCTTAATCGTGTTTGAAACTGTTAATAGTTTTGGCATGCACCACATCAGCTGGCAGATTGCTCCACGAATCCACCACCCTTTCTGTAAATAAGCTTTCCCAGTTCTTTCTTGAAACTGCCACCATCACTTTCCATGAATGCATCCGTGTTCTTGATCCACTACTTATGCTAAATAGTTCTTCACAGTTTATCTTGTTCATTCCTGTCAGGAACTTGAAGATCTGTATCATAGTCCCCTCTTTTGATCAGCCTCTGCTGAGTTCGTGTTCAGCGCCTTGAGATAATCCTCATAATATTTACCCTGCTAGCCATGAAGCATTTTGGTATCCTTATGTTGCACTGTCTCCAGCCTGTTTTTACCATTCCTTAGGTGAGGACTCCAGAACTGGGTTCAGTACTGCAGGTGGGGCTTTACCTGTGATCTACAAATAAGTAGTAATAACTCCTTCAATCCGCTGTCAATACCCTCTTCCTATACTGTATATCCTAGCATCATGTTTGCCTTGCTTTAGGCCTTTTCACACTGGCTTGATTGTTTTAGAGAGTCACTGATCATGATGACCCATAGGTCTCTTTCTTCAAAGGTCATACCCAGTTTTAAACCCCATCCAATACTCTGTTCTGGGGTTCTTGTTCACTATGTGCATAAACTTGCACTCTTTGGCATTCACTTTCAAACTGCCAAACCTTTGACCACCTCTCTAGCCTTTGCAAGTCTCTTGCATTTCCCTAACTCCCTCTTTACTGTTTGCCCTGCCAGAGAGGCTAGTGTTGACTGTGAAGAGACACACCTTGCCCTGGATTCCTTCTCCCATGTCACTGATAAACATATTCAAAGGACTGGACCTAGGACCAATCCTTGTGGCATCCCACTGGTGACCTCCCTCTCATTGGATTTGACTCTCTTAACACAACCTTCTTCTACTTCCTGTGAATGGGCTTCTAGTGGTCTTGTTACATTTTACAAAGCCTTCCAGCACCTGAATTGGCTTCAGTGTCATTCCAAATGTCATGTCATGGGTGCAAGTGCACCCATGATGTGATTTCAAAGGTTGTTCCACGACTGTGAATGTGAGCAGGTACATGAAACCACCTTATACAAAATCCCAGTAAAAAGATACTGATCATGTGAGGTTAGCATTGTGAAATTCTTTAAAAATTTCATGTTTTTATACTTTGTTCTAAAAAACACAAAACACCACATTTGTGTGAGGCTCTAATGAAATTCAAAGTTTCAGGATTAAATACTGTATATGCTGTTTCTTGTAAGTTCTCAAAAAAAAATCATCCTGATTTTGATTACTTTTGTATTTATGACACACTTTGTCTTAAAAAGTGCATAAACAAGGTTTACTAAATGTCTAGTGTTAGTAGAGCCTACCATTAAAGTCATGAATGCCAGTTTCAGGGTCCCTCTGTCAAGCAACTGTCAGCCTATAATCAGCCACAAACAAGAGTTTCAACACAGAAGTAATTCTCAACCCATAATTTAAGAATGTATTTCACTGGAATATCAAAACTAAGATAAAGCACTTCATTTTCAGTGGTGCTCTACTTCTACCTTGTTTTGCAGCTAAGAATAAATAACAACAGACTAGCCAAATGGCATTCCCAAGGTCACAGAGTCAATAGTGTAATCATGGAATTTAAATGTTTGTACTCCTGTTTGGTAGTCCAGGGTTCTACCAGTGGGTGTCTCTGCTTTCCTTTACTTTCTTACTTGAAATACAGCAGAGGTTAATACTTATGGTTGTATACAGACAAATCATAGTAGTTTTGATAGCATTTTTAACATTTTCACTGGACACAAACAAGATCTTGATGAGTCTACCAAAAGTCCTGTCACGAGCTCTCTGTCAGAGTTTATTGGTTAATCAGTAAACAATGGAGTCCTGATTGGCTTCATTCATGGGCTGATTGAAAGGTTGAGATAGGAAGACAAGGACAGATAATTAATTTGCGCTGCATGCTGTCACCTTGATTGATGGCTTTGTAAAATAAGAAGTTCTGAGACATGAAATGCCAACTTTTTTCTTCTCTAATACCGGCTGCCTTCATCTTATTATATTTAACTACTCAGCATTTGATATGAATCCTAAGTGCAGTGGAAAGAAAACATGTCAAATCAAAATGCAGGTAACAAGCTGTAGTGTTTAACAGAATTTGTTTTCCAATTTCCATGCAAATATTAGAGTCTGTAGTGCTCTGATGCTCCACTATTTATTTGCTTGTGGTGCCTTTGTGGTTCTGGATCACAGCTCCATAAGCTGGCAATTTGCATGAATGTAAACAAAGCCATGTGTTAACTGCACTGTGCTGATCCAAACAATAAGAAAGCGACTGGTATGATTACCATGTAATTTGGCAGTCATAAAAGCCTAGTATTATTGAAAACAAAACATGGTGAAATGATAGCAGTGGTCTGGTTTCTGCCAGTGAACCAGTGACTATTAATTTTCCAGAACTAGCTTCAGGCTAAATTAACACTATTTAACATAATAACTTGTTAGGTGGTGCAGCCATTTCTGGGAGAGAGCAATAACAAGAATACCACTTATAAAGCACTACAAAATAAATTCTTTATCCACAAAGCTTTGAAACAGTTATTAAACCAGCTGTTTTAAGAGTACACAAATCTGCTAGTTACAGTTGGGTAACTGTTAAAAGTTAAAAATAGTGATCATTATGAAGCAGATGGCACAGAAACGGGTTAGAAAATGCCAATGTTAATACCACCAGGCTGAGATTTTCATTTATGCTGTGGTATGCCTTGGCTGGAGTGAATAATAAATGTACTATAATAGTTTGCTTAAATCCCAACATTATTAAATCAATTCAGCTGGGGTTTCTTAATATATATGAAGCACTAGATGTTCTTTAAGCAATACCTCCTGTTTTTTTTTTAACTAAAGCTGCTCTCATTAACTCACACTGCTCTATTTGCTGTGACTTTTGTGTTCTTGCCTAGCAATAAATGACTTGGATGAAAATCCTAAATCAGGTTTCAGTATAAATATTTCCACTGGATAAATTATAGACAGAGGGAGAGGGAGGGAGAGAGAGAGGCTTTCAAGCTTAATATGCTGTAATAATATACAGATAAAACATACATATTTGGAATTTAACTAGACAGCTCCCCATTTACATTGTGAAAAATGAGGTTTACTTACTGTTAAATTTGCAAGTCATGAAAGTATAGCATCATGATTGTTGTCAATAGGGGATAATTGTGCATACTGTTAATTGTTCAGTTGTAGCTGGACAGTTGTGTAGTTATGAAAATATGAAACCATACTCATTCAGGCCAGCATCCTGCAAGTCTTCATTTTAGGTCCTGCCCTCTTCTCTATCTTCCTAAATGCCCTTGCTTCAGAATGCTTTTCCTCAAGCATACATATGTATGCAGATGATACTGTCCTCTATGTCTCAGGTCCCTCCACCTCCGATGTTGAGTCTGTGCTGCAATTTGATTTCCAGTCTGTCCTTCGCTGGTATCAGGTCAACCAGCTCAAATAAAACCGTGTCAAATACCTTTGGAACTCCTCAAAATTGGGCAAACTTTTCTCCCCCTCTCTTCCTTCACCACTGGATGGTACTTTCCTTGATGAAGTTCCATGGCATCTGGCTGGATAGCTGGCTGGCCGTTTCAGTGCACATTGACTACATGCTCTCTAAGCTCCATCTCAAGCTTGGGCCATGTATAGAAATAAAGACCCTCTCCCTTCCTGACCATCCACCATGAACTTCTCAATAAAATGATCCTCCCTATATTTCACTATGCAGACATAGTTTACAGAACCACCCCTGCCTCCTTGTTAGCCAGGATGGACCCTTCATAAAATGCTTTCTACCACTTCATACTAAATGCCCCCCCCCACACTCATCACTGTTCCCTCCACTCCTCCATCTCTCATTCCCCTCTTCACCTGCACCATCAGCACCATGCTGCCCTCCTCATATCCAAATTCTGGCTCAAATCTCTTCCCTCTTATCTCTCCTCTTGCCCTCCTCCCTATCCTCCTATCACTTCCATTGCAGAGATTCATACACCTTCTCTCTTCCCCATCCCTCATCCTGCTTGTTTCAGGCAGCCTTCTCATACAGCCTACCCACTCTCTGGAACTCCCTCCCTATTTCTCTTAGACAATCACCCTCCCTGCTGTGCCTGAAGCACACTCTCTCCCAATCCATACCTCTTCCATGCTCCTGTCCTTCCACCTCCAGTATCCCATGGTACTGCCTCTCACAGTCCCCCTCTCTCCTGGCAATATGCCCCCTATTTACCCCAACTCTCCCTCTTTGATTGAATCACTACAGTCATACCCTAGGCATCTAAAGCTCCTACCAGTGTACCCAATGTCCCTTTACTCAGACTAATTTGTCTCCTTGCAATATTTAAACTATTATTTGTCACTTCTCCCAGTATATGATCTTTGTAATTGATCTTTTCTATGTTCCCAACTATCACCATTGTAATTTTGCTTATTCCTGTCTGTCATACTTAATCCAATTATTCATTTTACTGTTACTGATTACTTTGTTGCACCTTATGCAGATCATTTCTTTTCCTGTATGCCATATTTTAAAGTGTTCTATTATGTTTATGATATTTTACCTTATGCAGATTCATTCTTTTTCCTCTATTGTCAAATTGTAAAGTGATATACAATGAATTTCTATAAACTTAGTACTCCCCATTTCCCCCTCTCCCCCAGGTTACTCCTGGAAATGAGTCTCGGCTCAGTGTGCCTCTCCTGGTCACCAACTTTAAATAAATAAATAAATATTCAACCATTGTTAAGCAAGCAACAGACTATTGCCAGACATGATCACAACTAAAATGGTAGGAATAGTGCAATTTCCTATTCACCAGGCTATTTGGTAATATTTGGCACAATCAAAACTATTCAAAACAGTGAATATATTGGGCAGGGTTCCCAAGGTTTGATGCAAATTGCCAGAGCTTTCATCAAGTGTGCAACTTTTAAAGAAATTTCTACATCCATGCACTCAGGGTCGAGATATCATCTGCATCCAAAATAAAGAGCCCATATCCAAAAGACTGGTGTGCCATCATTTTGGTTCAAAGTATGTGCAATATAGGCCTAAGTATCATACCTGTAGCCATTTGTATATACAGTATATCAGCTATGTAATTTATGTAAACATTTCTGCTACTAATGCAAGCAATAACACCCAACAGGGTAGGAGGTATTGGGCTATACCAGACATCCCAGGGGCATAATAAGGCCCAACACCACAGGCAGAGGGCCTTATAGCCCCAGAAAGGTCCTTTATAGCCCATATCACCCACCCTGGAGGGTATTATTGTGCTTAGAAAATGGGCCACTCTATTATATATGTTTGAAAAACAAATATGTTTAAATGTTAAAACCGTTAGCTGTTTAATTTATTGTGATTAAATATTTCCTCCGCCTGCATTAGAATGCTGTAGGGTTTTTTGTTTTGTTTTGTTTTTTTGTTTGTTTGACCGAGGGACTTTTGTCCTACTGGAGACTCTGTACCTGTAAATTTGGAGCTGGTTGTCATGGTAACCCCCACACACACACACACACACACACACACACACAGCTTAAGTTAAAATGCTTTTTTTTATTTTATTTTTTTTATTTGTTCATTCATTTGGGTTTCCAATTTTTTTCCAGTCCCCACTGCCTGCTCTGGGGACCAGAATCATATATGATTTACGTGGAGAACTTCTGATCCCCGCTGTCTGCACTAGGTCTTGAAAATAATGGCTTTGTTTGTTTTGTTTTTTCTTCCAGTTTCCTTGTCCTCACTGCCTGCCCTGAGGACCAGGACTGAGTCCTTACTGTTTTCTTTTTTTTTCTGTTTTACAGGCTCCCAGTCCTTGCTGCCTACCCTGAGGATCAGGAAAGTGAATAGGAGCACCCTGTGGAGAGTGAGTGAGTCGGAGGGTTGCGTGCAGGTACTGAACCAGAGAAGCCTTAAGAACTGCCAGCAGACAAGAACCATTTGGGGTAAATGTGTATCAAACTGGTACTGTTGTCTAATAATTTTGATAATATCGAGGTTCGTAGGTGCTTTGATTCTTGAAGCTGTCACTCCCGTACCCTTGCCGCCGGTCCATTTTCTGTCCAATGTTTCTGTCTTGGTGTTTTGTTTTTTTCCAATGGACTGAAATTCTAACCCAACTTGGATTTGGGGCATGTGGTTACATTTTTTAAAGAATAGAATGGCAGTGGAGTTTTGGGCAGGGTTGTGTGTAAATGTCTCTGTGTGTGGCTGGGCTGAGTAAATCTTTGCTCTCACTTAATGAGGGGAAAAAATTGGCAGCTACTGAATTTCAAAATTCTTACTGGAACAGGAATACCAGTTTGACTCTGAGGCATGGCAGGTTGGCACTTTTTGTTTCCTGTCTGTCTATTGAAAGTTAATGTACCCCCCCCCCCAGCAGGGGTACCAACCAATCAGAGAACCGGAAATAAAAAGCCCATTTTCTAAGCTGTTATAAATGCCACAGTATGACTCTCTTGAAAACTGTAGTACTGTAGGTTGTATAATCTTGGTCTGGAAAACATCAAATAAATAAATAAAATATAGGAGGCCAGAGGGAGGTGCCCCCCCCCATGTCCAAACTATTAACCATAGAAACATAGAAATATAGAAACACAGAATTTGATGACAGATAAGGACCACTTGACCCACCCAGTCTGCCCATTTCCCTACCTAATGGTTAAGCTGCAGATCCTAGTTAACCAGCAGCCTACTTCTTCCTACCCCTACCCCCTAGAATTGCCTTATGACTGTCCCATGCATGCTTGAATTCCACCACTGTTTTTGACTCCACAACCTCCTCTGGAAGGCTGTTCCATGCATCCATAACCCTCTCTGTGAAAAAATACTTCCTTAAATTACCTCTGAGCGCCCCCTCTATCTTCAAATTGTGCCCCCTTGTTCTTGCACACCTCTTTTTTGAAAGATGCTACCCTCTTGGACTTTGTTGATTCCCTTGAGGTACTTGAAAGTTTCCATCATGTCCCCCCTCCCTCCTTTCCTCGGGCTATACATATTAAGCTCCTTAAGTCTCTCTTCATATGTCTTCTGGCGCAGACCCTGCACCATTTTGTTGCCCTCCTCTGGACAGCTTCCATCCTGTCTATGTCTTTGTGGAGATTGGGTCTCCAGAACTGCATGAGTACTCCAGATGGGGTCTCACCAGCTGTCTGTACAGAGGATAATAACTTCCTGTTTTCTACTGGCGATGCCTCTCCTGTGCATCCCAGTATCCCCCAACCCTCCTTGCTGCCCTCTCACATTGCTTGCCCACCTTTAGGTCATCTGATATGACTACCCCAGGTCCCTTTCCATTTTTGTTGTTGTTAGTATCTCACCCCCATTGTGTTCTCTTCCCTGGGTTTTGTTTCCCAGGTGCATTACCTTGCACTTCTTAGCATTGAATCTAAGCTGCCATACATTTGACCATTCCTCTAACCTTGCCAAGTCCCTTCTCATCCTTTCCACCCCACCTTGTGCATCAACTCTGTTGCAGATCTTTGTGTCATCTACAAAGAGACATACTTTTCCTTCCAGTCCCTCTGCAATGTCGCTTATAAAGACATTGAAGAGGACCGGTCCTAATACTGAACCCTGCGGTACCCCACTAGTAACCCCCCTTTCTTCAGAGTGGACTCCATTTACTATTACTCTCTGTCTCCTATTCTCCAGCCAATTCTTTACCCAGGCTGTCATCTTGGGACCCACTCCCAGACTGGCTAACTTGTATATTAATCTTTTGTGTGGGACTGTGTCAAATGCCTTGCTAATGTCTAGGTAGGCCATGTCCACAGCCCCTCCCTGATCTACTACTTTGGTCACCCAGTCAAAGAAATCTATCAGATTCATCTGGCATGACCTTCCCACTGTGAATCCATGCTGCCTTGGGTCCTGTGCCCCTCTGGCCTCTAGATACTCGACAATTCTTTCCTTCAGAAGTGATTCCATCATTTTCCCTATCACTGAGGTTAAACTAACAGGTCTGTAGTTTCTTGCTTCTGCCTTGCTCCCACTTTTGAGAAGGAATCACATCTGCCCTCCTTCAGTCCTCAGGTACCACCCCATCCTCCTATGATTTGTTAAAAGGGTAGTCAGTGGTGTCACTAGTTCTACCCTTAGTTCTTTTAAATTCTGGGATGAATCCCATCAGGCCCCATTGCTTTGTCCACTTTCAGTTTTAAGAGTTCTTTCAGAACCCTTTCTTCTATAAATGGGCTGGTATCAACTTCTGTATCCAGAGTGTTTCTACTGTTTGTTTTAGGTACTGCCCCTCTTCCTTTGTAAATACTGAGCAAAATATTTGTTTAGTATCTCTGCCTTTTCAGAGTCACCCTCTGCCCACCCTCCTCCCCTTTATTAAGCCTCACTATCCTCCCTTGATCTTAATTTGCTCCCTGATGTACCTATAAAGGTTTATCCCCTTCTTAACTGAGTTGGCTATCTTTTCCTCGGTTTGGGCCTTTGCTGTTCTGACTGCCTTCCCAGCTTCCTTTTGCTTTAACTGATACAGTTCTCTGTCCTGCTCCTTCTGTGATTCCTTGTACTTCCTGAATTCTTTCTTTTTCTCTTGAACCTTCACTGCCACTTCCATTGAGAACCATAGTGGTTTCTTACATTGTTTTGTTTTGTTTATTTGCTTCACACACAGGTTTGTTACCTCTGTGATGGCAGTTTTTGTTATTCCACATTGTTCTTCCACCCCTCCTTCCTGCCATTTGCTAGTGCATTCCTTAGGCACTCACCCATTTTGGCAAAGTCAGCCCTCCTGAAGTCCAGTACTTTTGCCTTTGTATGGCTTGACTCTATTGCTGTGTTTATTGTGAACCATACTGTTCGATGGTCGCTAGTTCCCAGATGGCTACCCACTTCTATATCTGTGATCCTCTCTCCATCTCCATTTGAGAGAACCAGGTCTAAGATTGCTCCCTCTCGAGTGGGTTCCAATACTAGTTGTCTAAAGGCATGCCCCCTGTAGGGCATCTAGAATAACCCCACTCTTTGAAGTGGCTGCTGCAACTGCACTCCTTTTAACATCTGGCACATTCAGATCACCCATCAGCAATATCTCCCCTTTTTCTGCCATTCTAAGTGTACTTTCTATCATTTTCTTGTCCATTTTCTTCCCCTGAGAAGGGGGTCTATATACAACCCCTGTGCGGATTGTGGTGCCATTGCCTGTCTCCAAATTTACCCACAGTGCTTCTTCTCCTCCCTGTTTACCCTTTTGTTCTGTTGTTTTGATTCCTTCCCTCATGTAAAGAAGAGCTACTCCTCCTCCTCTTTTACCCTTCCTGTCCCTCCTGTAGATAGTGTATCCTGGTATGTTTATGTCCCAGTCATGGTTTTGTGTGTACCATGTTTCTGTGACTGCCATGATATCCAGATGTTCATCCTCCATCAAGGCCACTAATTCAGGAAGCTTGTTACCCAGACTACGGGCATTGGTACTCATTGCTCTCCATTTTTTGATGGCTTTACCTTCTGTTGCAGCATCCCCACTGACCTTTCTACTTCAGTCTTTTTCATTTAGTACCCTGTTTTGAGGGAGGCTGGGATTTTCCTGCTGCTTATCAGTGCCTCCCCTTGACTAGTTTAAAAGCTTGCCAATGAAGCATTTAAATCGATTGCTCAAAAGACTTGTTCCCTTCCTGGACAGATGCAGACCATCCTGCCAGTATAGGCTGGTGTCCTCAAGTGGAACCCCAGTCCCCAATGAAGCCAAACCCCTGTGCTCCACACCATTTTTTCAACCATTCATTAAACTGCATGGTGCAAAGTACCCTTGCCTCACCCATGCCATTGACAGGCAGCACCTCTGAGAAGGATACTGTGTGTGCTACTTGTCTTAGGCCCCTCCCCAACTCTACAAAGTCCTTCTGCACTGCTCTGATCTCATGATGAGCCAAGCCATTTGTCCCTAGGTGGACAATGACATCCAGCT
The DNA here is from genome assembly GCA_016271365.2 of Neoceratodus forsteri. Classification (NCBI taxonomy): domain Eukaryota; kingdom Metazoa; phylum Chordata; order Ceratodontiformes; family Ceratodontidae; genus Neoceratodus; species Neoceratodus forsteri. The sequence goes on from CM057456.1 coordinate 1,337,796,462, forward strand.
CAGACTCCCATGCAGCTGTTCTCATGATCCTAAGGATGCGCTTCCTGTCCCTCCAAGCCATGGCACCAGGCAGGCACCTTACTTCAGTTTTCCCTGCTCCCCCCAGTTCTATCCCCCTAATAATTGAGTCCCCCACCAGGAGCTGCTTTCTTTCCCTGTGGTGTCCTCTGATTCCTTCCTGTGGGCCTCCCTTGTGACAGTTGTCCTCAGCCTCCTTAGTCTCCTCTGTGGGTGCATCCATAGGGGAGCTATGCTCCCCCAGAATGGTGTATGGATTGTGGAGTGGAACAACTGACTGGATGTGCCTCTGTTCCACCATCCTCACCCTCCCTGAGCCCACTGTGGTACAGCTGTTGTGCTTTCTTCACAACCTCTGAGGTAGTGGTGGTGGCTCTGGTGCTCCCTGAATGGGGGAGGCTCCCTTCCTACTGTCCAGTGTGGCCTGGGGGAAGGTTTCCTTACTACTGTCCAGTGTGGCCTGAAGACAGGCAACTTCCTCCCTTAGGGCAGAGAGTTGTCTGCAAATAGGGCTGCATCTCAGCCTCCAGAAAAACTCCCGGAAGACTGCTGCCCCACAGCCATTACATTGCACTACTCCCCACATGTTTATCTACTTTTTTTTCTGTGTATGTGTGTGTGTGTGATTGGTTTGTTATATAGAAATATATATATTATACAATGTGTATGCTTATATTGTCAGTGCAGTGTGCTAGAGAGGATATGACAGTGATATGCACCTTGCACTCTTGAGGAAATGATGTCAGAACCCCAGGTATAAAGGAACTATTTCCAGGGGTGGGTGGGTGTGAGGGTGGGCAGGGTTGGGCCTAAACTGTGCCCTCATGAAACAATCAGCTAAAAGCTCTGACCCACTGCTGCAATGAGTTCCTTCCTGTCAGCAAGATGCCCTTCACAACAATCTGACAGAGAAAATACCCTGCTAATCAAACAGAGAAAAATCCAGACATCCAAGTCAGACACAGGTAAACCTCCCCAGTCCCAAAACAGCCTGGTGGTTTGTGCTCTGAAAGCAGCTAATCCAGCACTCCAAATCCTCAGGCCAGGGTTGTACATGGAACATCCCCCTCTAGCATCCCAATCCTTTACTCATCCCATCTTGCTCCCAATAATTGCTCCAGGCCAGTACACAGTGTTATATAACCCCCTGCTTCATACAACCCCATCCTTGAGGCAACATTTGAACCTGGACCCTTAAAAAGCAAGTAATGTCTGCCCCTCACTGTGTGCCTGGCCAACCTTTCAGAACAACTGTTTTAGTCTAAATTCACAATTTACATAATTTTGACAGCTTTTTTTAATTCTGTTCACATTCTGATTGATTTTTTTTTTAGTTCTTAGGATTACCTTAGTTTTTGTTTCTACTATGTTCTACCTATATTTCTTTAGTTTTAACCTTTAGTCAGAAATCTCTATTTCACCTTTTGTTTCATTTTGTTTCTCTCTGATTTTTTCTTTCTCTCGCTCTTCTTTCTGTCTCATACTTTTGTCTCAATAGAGATGGAGTATAGGGTGAGCATGTTTGGACTCGTGGTGGAGCTATATGCTATGCTGGATAGCACGAAGTCTGGGCATAAGAACTATGGGCAGTTGGAGGGATGATCCATCAGCTCCCCACAGCAGCCCAGCAACAGCCCCCAGTCAAGCAGCAGCCACCTGTTCCCCAGCTTCATTGCATCAGCTGAATCCTCTGACCAACTCCCATGGTACCACTCCCACTGCAGGCTGATCCCTCTGAGGAGTCACATGCCAATTCCTCATCTTCTGACTCCGGACACCCAATGCCAGCAGGCAGCCCAAGTATTCCCTTATGTAAACATTTTTTACCCATGACCTCAGTGATGACAGTGTAGTGAAATGCTAATTCTGCAACACTAGGGTTACCACTTGTCCTGATTTTCGTAGGACTGTCCTGATTTTGGCAACTGTGTCCTGAGAAAAAACATGAAAAATACTACTTGTCCTGACGTTATAGTAAAAAAAAATATTTGCCAACTTTCCTCTGAATGTTGCAGAAAACTATGATATCTTAACTACAATACCTTAAAAGTATAAGAAACAATAGAAACAACTAAAAAACTACAGCACAAAGTCTTAATTCTGATGATACAGAGGAAACATGTCTGTTGAGTTGGTTGAGGTTACATACTGTCCGGTGAAAAATGATGTTTCAGTAAGAAATGTCCCACTTTGGGCTTCTTAAAAGATGGTAACCCAATTCAACAAACCTGTTCATCGTTGGAAAGAGGGCAGTAATTTAGGCACTGGTCGGTAGCATATCCCCTAATAATCTACTACCTGAGCCAGTGTGATGCCAGAAAAAAGAAAGTGGCAGTTGGTGGGGTGGTGGTGGTGGCAGTCCTTCTGCAGTGCTGAGAGGCCAGCACAGAGTAAGACCACAATGATCACATTGGTAGTTGTCAGAAGGGGCACACATGGGCCTGGGAACAGGAATCAAAGTGAGGGTCAGGGTCAAGGGACAGCACCAGCACTAGCATCGCCAACAACCACAAGAGGAGAACCAGCACAACTCTGAGTGGAGATGGGGGACCACCACCACAAAGTTTCTTCAATGCAGGTAAGTCTGCAGAAGTTGCTAAAAAATCAATAAGTTCTTCTGGAGGGAATGTCCAATCTCCGTTGTGGTGCTGCAGGTACTATTAATCAGTTAATCTTTATTTAACCAGGTGAATTGAGTGAATCTCATTTACAAAGTGGTCCTGGTCAGTGAAACAATGCTGAAACATAGCAACAAAATAATACAAATCTTATGGGAAAAGAAATAATACAAATCTTAAGGAAAAACAGTAACAACAATACAGCACCAGTATACACAACTAACAAATGAGTAATATTTACAATATAGTCATATATACATGGGGCAAAGGTGCCCAGGTGTGCAACTGAGGGCGTATACATTTCATTGCAGTATAAAAGTGCAAGGGAAGGTAACAGAGGATAAGAGGAAAAGGTTATAGGTAGAAATCCCAGAAGAGAAAGGGAGGAAGGGAGGGTAAAAAGGAAAGGAAAGGAGAAGGGTGGAAACCCCAGAAGAGAAAGGAAAGGAAGGAACAAAAGAAAAGGAAGTGAGAATTTAGGGGTAGATTGAAGTGATGTTTAAAGTTTATTAGAGAGAGGAAGGGCAGGCTGGTACAAGGGATACTAAGCACTTACAACTAGAGAACTAGTAGGAAATTAAGAGTAGCAATTGTAGGATTCCCTGATGTGTTGTCTCAGTTATAATTTGAAGGTTGCCAGTTTATCAAAGGTTGAGAGCATCAAGGATTTTGAAGGTTGTTCTGTAGGGCAGATAGGTCATGGCTTAAAAATGAAGACCCAAGTGTGTTCTAAATCTAGGAATGTCGAGTGAGATGTAGGAGTGTCTCCAGAGAGAATAACTTCCAAGGGTACTGGTTAAGAGGCTTGATTTGTATTGCAGGAGCTTGCCAATTAGGAGTCTATAAGTTCAAATTGCTGCATTATTAATTTTCCTAGTTTTTAGGGACTGCCAGCCCAGAGTAGCATGAATGGAGCTGTGATGGGTCCTCAGTGGAGCACCTGTAACGAATCTTAGCACTCTATTGTACAGAGTGTCAAGCTTGTACAATGCTGTGCTAGGACAATGACTATACAGGAGGTTGGCATAGTCCAGAAGAGGGGGAGGCATGTAAATTGCACTACTCTCAGTTTAGCTTCCTGAGATAGTAGGTGTTTGATTCTGAAGAACAGTCCTAAATGTTGCTTCAACTTTTTAGCCAGTTCTATGTGAACTGTGTAGGAGAGTTTGTGATCAATCCAGAATCCTAAATACTTGAATTTGTTCACTATCTTGATTGGCTCCCTCAGGATGGAAGTTATTTGCTGGGCTTCCGAAAAGGGTGAATTATCCAAATTTAGTTTAGGGGGAAAATATCATGATTTTTATCTTCTTGGGATTCAGCAGAAATTTGAGATTCAAGAGATTATGCTGCAATAGATTGAATTCTTGCTGCAGTGTACTGCAGGCAAGTTCAAGGGAGGATTCAGCAACATAGAGAACATAATCATCAGCAAATAAGTGAACACTTGCTTGATTGATGCCTGTATTGATATTGTTACTATATATCATGAATAGTAACGGTCCTAGTATTGAACATTGTGGTACACTTCTAAGAAGCATTTTTAGTGATAGCCATGATATGGTCAGATATTTCCAGATATTTCATGAAATATCTAAAGAGATCTCTCTGGTGGCTCTTAGTGGTGATGCAGGCAGGCAAGAAATTTCTAGATACTGGTATATCACAGACATTTCTTTTTTGATATTTCTATTTTTCTCTCCTACTTCCCACCAGAGCTGCACTATCGGAAGTCACCAATTAATCCTTTCCCTGCCAGTGCCTTACCTGACAGCCCTTGGTCCCTCCACCCAGCCTCAGAAACCCCCCCGGGCAGGGTTGGGGTGTGGGCTAACCCCCGAATCTTGCAATCTTTGTGAGGGTCCTTGGATTGCAGGCAAGCACCGGCACATCGGGACCAGGCTCAATGCTCAGTCTTCCTGGCTCTGGAAATTTTTTTCTCCCCTTGTTCTATGGGATGTTGTGTGCCCATACATCATGGTGCACACACCAATGTCTGCAACATCCCTTCCCCTCCTTCCAAAAAAGAGCTGCCCCTGAAACTGACTGGTCCCAGGCCTACTCCTGTGACCAGTCATACCTCAATGACTCCAGCTTGCTGTCGCACCATCAGCCTCCACCAGGGGTCACCACTGCTGGACTGAAAGGCCTTCCCTCCCCCCAGAGAAGGTGAGCTGTCATCAGATGCTCCAGCCTTTCTCCCCCCGGCCAACCCCCAGCAGCTCGAGTTCACTCCCAAACCCAGGTTGCTGGCATGGAGAGAGGTGACGCATCCAGCGCCACAACCCTCAGTGCCACCAGGCCAGCTATATCACAGACATTTCAGGAAATATCTGATGATGTCAATGGCTGCCACTATAGGTCCCCTTGTGCCTTGATTTGCTGTTGCTTACCTATAAGGTAACACGTGAACCATTTGACAGTGGTGACATCTAGGCCAATACCTATTCCTTCTTGTCCATAAATATATCCCAGTGATAGAATTTTATTTTAATCCTTTCTTTTCCAGTCCTCCTCACTGATCCTCCCTCTGTTACATACATACAAAGTTGTCAGCAGATTAGGCCTAACAGTTTATCACACCTGCATGAGATACAGTTCACTGTTTAGTTACTGCATCTCCCCCACCTCCCTGTTTGAACACCTTACTCCCAATCCCACCATCCAGGATCCCCTTATTCTTTTTCCTATCACCCTGTATCATGCCCCTGAACCTGTCCCATCCCTTCTTGAACCATCCTACAGTTTCTGTTTTTATCAGCTCCTCTGGAAGCACATTCCCAGGTGCCACCACCCTCTCTATGAAGTAATGTCTCGTCATTCCCCTCTGTACCTTCTCCCCTACTAGTTTTAGACTATGGCCTCTTGCAGCCTTCTCCCCCTTTCGTTTGAACAGTGCCTCCATTTTTACCCTATTGATCCCTTTCAGATATATGAAGGCCTCTATTATATCTTCCCTATCCCTTCTGTCCCCCAGGAAGTACATAGCCAACTCTCTAAGTCTGTTCTCATAGGACATTTCCTACAGACCATGGATCATATTTGTCGCTCTTCTCTGGACTCTCTCCAGCAGAGTAACATTCTTCTTTAGGTGAGGGCACCAGAGCTGCACACACTATTCCAGGTGCAGCCTCACCAGCTAATTGTAGAGGGGAAATATAACCTCCCTGCTCCTGGATGTTATCCCTGTGACATTGACAGCCAGGTCTAAAGTGCTGTATCATAATTTTTTATATAAAATGTATTAATGACTGTCTCTGCTGAAAAATCAAATGCTCTAGGAATGATAACTCTCTCATCCCCCCCCCCCAGATTTCAGCTGACAGATGCCAGCTAAGAGAAATGCTCACAGCATATATCACACTCATTCAGTTTTTAGAGACAATGTGTTACTTGGAAGAATTTAATCAAGGATCATGTTTCTCTGAGTTAATTACAGACTGGTTTAAGTTAACTTTGTTAAGAGGGAAATCATAAAAAAGGTTTATGATGTTGAAGAGAAAACCCAGGTTATTACACAGGAGTGTGAGGTTGTACATGGTCCTATGAAGCCTGTGTGAGGAGGAGGCAGCATGGATAAAAAGAGAGATGTCATTTGAAACATGAGTCATGCTGAAGGATTGCAAAACTGACACTTTGAAAAGACAACTGTTTTAATTTTTATTAGATATATTTTCAAATATAATCTGACAGAGGAGGAGCCAGCTGACCTCACCAACAAGGGGTTGGCCAATACAGTTGTTTAAGGAATAATTATGTTTTACAGAGTCACTTTTATCTGACTCTGACTAAGATAACATCTGAGTACTGAAAACAGGTATTTAGAAAGCTAGACAAAATCTAAATATTGTTGTAGGAATTGCACTGTTTTAAACCTTGTTTTATTTAAAGATATGTATGTCTTGTGATATAAGAGTTCCGTATTGTATGTTTGACGTATTATTATATATTTTAAAAAAACTCTAATTTTAGAGCAAACCTGGTCTGTCTTTGAATTGCTTTCTTTTACTAAGAAATATTTATGGCTATAGCAGACAGCAGACATAAGTTTGTATGGTGGTACCAAACTGGAAAGAGAAGTGTTTTAAATCTGAGGTCTTTATTTAAGTTTTAAAGGGTTCATTTCTGCATGCCTGGTTAGGTGCCCATAGACAAAGATATCTGGCCCCCCAAAGACAGATATATCTGAGCCTGTGGATTGGGTATGCTAGCAAGAGGTTAACAGTTTGAATCCCTCCAGAACTGGATACCAAAGGTTGATCCGAACTCACAAAAACAGACAAGAGGGTTACCTTGTCTGTTACACTGTTCATAAGACTGCACTCAGAGGTTGACACTTTAGGAGTAGAGGGCCTGATCTGCTGAGTGAATTTGTGACAGATTGGTTGGCAGCGGTGGCATTAATTTTGGTATCACAAGCTAATTGTTCTGTGTCAGCTGAGACTGTAGGCTCCCTTACAAAGAAAGAAAAAGGCAGAGTTTTATTTTAAAAAGGAAACAGAGCTATGTATCACTTGGCTTACAGTTGAGTTCCTACCCATTTTATTTTTTTCTAAAGTGCAAAGTCAGAGTAGCAGTAGTTAGGAAAGATGGCATCCTACTAGAGCAGGCACACTGTAGAACAGTTAAAACAGTTGTGTGAGGACAGAGGAGTCCTGTTCGAGGTGAAAGCCAGTAAGCAAAACCTCATAGAAGCCCTGACAGTTGCAGATACCCAGAGCAGGGAGTCTCAGACCGTGACTGAAAGGGACCAGACCTCGAGTGTGGCAGAACTAGTGGCCAGTGAGGGATCCTGAGCCGATGAGGTGGACAGCAGGGCCACTGTCAGTGAAGGGCCACAGCAGCAGGGGAAGGTCACCAGTATCCTGAATCCAGAGGTACTCAAGCTGCAAATTGAGTTGCGGAGAATAGTACTGGAGGCAGAGCCACAACAGAGGGAAGTGGACCATGAGGCAGAGGGACAACAGAGGGAGGCAGACTGTGAGGAACGTGAGTGCCAGCAAGAGACAGAGGAGAAAAGAGAGGAAGAACACAGAGCTGCAGAGGAGAGGAGAGACGAGCACCAGTGGCAACAAGAACTGGAGAAGCTACGACTCCAACCAGCTGCACCAGGGCAGGTAAGTGGCTTGGGTTTAACTGGGACTGCAGGACTGGGTTACAAATTGAACTCTAAATTAATAGCTGAATTTAAGGATGGGGAAGATATGGACACTTTTTAAAATTCTTTTGAAAAAGTTTGCATTCAGGCTAAAATTTCTAGAGAGTCCTGGAGCTTCCAGCTCTCCTTGCTACTTACCAGAAAAGCTTGGGATCCATGGGTCAAATGAACAATGAAGACAGAGATGATTACAGCAAGTTAAAAGCTGCATGACTAAAAAAAATTGAATTAGCTGCTGAATCATACAGAACTAAATTCTGAAAGCTCAGGAGAAGCCCTGATATGAGCTATGAGGAGCTAGCCATGGGACAACGTCAGTTTTTAAAACATTGGTGGGAAGGAATTGAGGCAAACACTGTTGATAAAATTGAAAATGTGATTTTATTAGAACAGCTTTATTGGGCATACCCAGCAGAGCTAAAAACCTGGCTAGAGGACCGAGATCCAAAAACAGTGCAAGAGGCTGCTGAACTCTTGGACTGATATGCCAAGAGCAGTCCTGCTTTAAGAATGAATGTGGTGGGCATGGCAGTGCAGAAAAAGAAAAGCAAACCGTCAGGGCAGCTAAAACCCTCACTGCCTCCACCAAAATCAGGTAGCCCCAGGTTTCAAAGAAAAGATTTCTCTGAAGTAAGAAATGTTTGTTGGTTATGTAAAGAAACTGGGCACATTGCCAGACAGTGTCCAAGAGGGTCAAGCAATAATATGCAAAGTAGAACTAGAAAGGAAGTGGGTTGTTTGTGTGTCCCTAGAAGCATGCCAGTGAACATGAGGAAACACATGCACCCAGTCATGGTAAATGGTGTACAGACGCAGGGGTTAATGGACACAGGGGCATCCCTGACATTGGTAAAAGGGGATCTGGTACAGCCTGGTCAGCTTATACCCAATAAATACATGACTGTACGGAACTTTGTGGAAGAAGAGAAAACATTGCCACTGGCCAGTGTTCTCCTGGACTGGGGTGAAACAAGGGAACTGTGCAACAGGTGGCTGTAGCTAACACATTAGCAGTGGACATGACCCTGGGTAACAATCTCCAGCAGGGGGTGGTATGTGCAGTTACCAGTAGCCAAGCAGCCAGGGAAAATTGTAGTTCCCTGAGCCCCCAAGAAGCCATTGGGGAAGATACTGAGAGGCTGGTTCCCCAGTCTGTGTCTCCAGAGGGGGAGACTGATAAAAAGGGGGTAGAAATTTCCCCAGTAGCAAGTAACCACCCAGCTACAGAGGGTTACTCCAAAGAGGGAGGGGTGACCCCTTGTCAGAGGGTAGGGATTAACAGTGATCCTGAGGGCCCTGATGCTAGTGATAGGGACCCTAGTTTAGCGACTGAAGGGGACTTGTCCCATGCCTTGGGAAGGTGTGAGGGGTTCGCAGCTGCTCAGAGATGTGATCCTAGTTTAGAAAAGCTGAGGGCTTGGGCAGACTTGAACGGCACACAGGGAGGTGACAGCAGACATAAGGTTTATTGGTAAAATTGACTTATGTATACACAGGCAGTACAGACAGAGGGAGGGATGCTAGGCAGGCAGCTTGTCGTTCCCCAGGGATATTGTGAGCAGTTGCTCAAGGTTGCCCATGATATTCCCTTGTCTGATCATCTGGGAATCACATGCACAATGCAGCGGTTGACCCAGAATTTCTACTGGCCTAACTTCATCCAGCAGGTGAAAGAGTTTTGCAGGTCTTGTCACCGGTGCCGAGAAATAGGGAAGGCGGGCAAGAAAACCCAAGCTGCCTTGATCCCATTGCCCATAGTGGAGGAGCCATTCCAGAGGGTGGGAATGGATATTGTAGGGCCTTTAAATACCCCCAGCTCCTCAGGGAAGAGATTCATCCTGACTATGGTGGATTATGCCACCCAGTGTCCAGAGGAAGTCACCCTTTCCTCACTGAGGACAGACAAAGTGTCAGATGCCTTGCTTGGGATTTTCTCCTGTGTTGAGTTTCTACAGGAGGTGATCACTGATCGAGGGGGTTCCTTCATGTCAGACCTAATGAAATGTCTATGGAAGAAGTGTAGGGTGGTGCAGAGATGCATGACACCGTATCACCCACAAGCCAATGGGCTTGTGGAATGCTTCAATGGTACCCTAAAGTCAATGCTCCAGGCGTTTGCTGAACAGCATGGGAGGGACTGGGAGAAATACCTTCCCCACCTGTTGTTTGCATACAGGGAGGTGCCCCAAGAGTCAACAGGATTTTCCCCCTTTGAACTCTTGTATGGACGCCGGGTACATTGGCCCCTAGACTTGATCCAGGAGGACTGGGAAGGCATGCACGCCACCCAGGGAACTCCCATTGTGAATTACATCCTAAGGTTTAGAGAAAGGCTGAAGGAGCTTATGGGGACAGCCCAGAGCAACCTGGCAGCTGTCCAACAGAAACAAAAGGTATGGTACATCTGCAGAGCCAGAGCTCGCTCGTACATGGTGGGTCAGTAAGTCATGGTCCTTATTCTGGTCCAGAAAGACAAGCTGCAAGCTGAGTGGGCCAGACCGTACAAAGTGGCTAGGAAGGTAAACAATGTAAACTACATTGTGGAGTTACCTGACAGAAGACAGACTGAAAGGATGTACCATGTCAACATGATGAAGCCATATGCAAATAGGTCTGACATGGTGTTTGCAGTGTGTAGTCATAGGGAGGGGACAGATGAAAGAGACCCCCTTCTGGACATACTGGAAGAGAGTAAGCAGGAATCCTCTGTGGAGGCAGTAAAATTGTCTCACCAGCTAATGCCGAACCAGGTCCAGAAAAGTAAGGGAGGTTTTACCAGACTTTGCCCCCTTGTTTAGCGCCAAGCCTGGACTAATCCCCTTAGCAATACACGATGTGGAGACAGGGACACAGACGCCCATACAGCAGACAGCATATCGGGTGTCAGAGGCTGTCCAAAAGGACATTGGGAGGGAAGTGGAGGAGATGCTGGATTTAGGGGTAATCCAGAGATCCCACAGCCCCTGGGCCTCACCCGTAGTCCTTGTGCCCAAGCCAGATGGCTCAACTTATTTCTGTGTGGACTATCATGGACCTAATGCAGTCACAGAGTCCAACGCCCACCCGATGCCCCGGACGGATGAACTCCTGGACAAGTTGGGAGGAGCGACCTACCTTACGACTATTGACCTGACCAAGGGGTATTGGCAGGTAGAACTGACAGACAGAGCTAGGGAGAGGTCAGCCTTCATCACTCCGATAGGCTTATTTGAGTTTAAAGTAATGCCTTTAGGAATGAAGAACACCCCGGCTACTTTCCAAAGGTTGGTGAACCAGGTGTTAAATGGTACTGAGGAGTATGTCGTGGTGTACCTGGATGACACTGCCATCTTCAGTACCAGCTGGGAGGATCACCCTTCCCACCTTATGGAAGTGCTGGGTGGGATACAGAGGGCCAGGCTCACTGTCAAAGCCGAGAAGTGCCAGGTGGCCATGGGGGAAGTGGCATACCTAAGGCATGTGGTAGGCCGGGAACAGCTCTGTCCTAATCAAATAAAGATAGAGGTGATTCAAGCATGGCCCAGACCAGAAACCCAGATGCAGGTCAGGAGCTTTCTGGGGACAGCAGGGTACTACAGGAAAATTGTACCAAATTACAGTGCCCTGGCTGCTCCCCTATCTGACCTGACAAAGAAAAAAATGTCAAAAAAAATTACCTAGAGCCCAGCCTGTGAGGAAGCCTTTACCAGACTGAAGGAGGCACTATGCAGTGCTCCTGTTTTGACAAGTCTGGACTACAGCAAAACCTTTATAGTTCAGACGGACTCCTCAGATGTGGATATTGGGGCAGTACTTAGCCAGATGTCTAGCCAAGGGACAGACCACCCGGTAGCATTCCTGAGTCGGAAGCTGCTCCCCACAGCGCAAGCATACTCCACAGTGGAAATGGAGTGTCTTCCCATAGTGTGGTCCCTGAAGAAATTAGAGCCATACTTGTATGGGAAGCATTTTGTGGTACAGACTGAACACAACCCCCTGGTTTGGCTGATGCAGATGGGGAAGAACAATGGGAGACTACTAAGATGGAGTCTTGCTTTACAAGGGTATGATCTAAAAATTGTACATAGGGTTGGAGTGAAGAACAATAACTCAGATGGGCTGTCTAGGGTCTATGAGGAGTGAATTGATTTGGGAAGCTCATCCCATGTAGGGGATAGATCCCCCAAATTCAGTCTGGGTGGGAAGGAGTGTGATGTAGACAGCCAGTTCTAAAGTGCTGTATCATATTTTTTTATATAAAATGTATTAATGACTGTCTCTGCTGAAAAATCAAATGCTCTAGGAATGACATCTCTCATCCCCCTCCCCCAGATTTCAGCTGACATATGCCAGCTAAGAGAAATGCTGACAGCATGTATCACATTCACTCAGTTTTTAGAGACATTGTGTTACTTGAAAGACTTTAATCAAGGATCCTGCTTCTCTGAGTTAATTACAGACTGGTTTAAGTTAACTTTGTTAAGAGGGGCATCATAAAAAAGGTTTATGACATTGAAGAGAAAACCCAGGTTATTACACAGGAGTGTGAGGTTGTAAATGGTCCTATGAAGCCTGTGTGAGGAGGAGGCAGCATGGATCAAAATAGATGTCATTTGAAACATGAGTCATGCTGAAGGATTGCAAAACTGACACTTTGAAAAGGCTACCGTTTTATTTTTTATTAGATATATTTTAAAATGTAATCTGACAGAGAAGGAGCTAGCTGACCTCACCAACAAGGGGTTGGCCAATACAGTTGTTTAAGGAATAATTCTGTTTTACAGAGTCACTTTTATCTGACTCTGACCAAGATGACATCTGAGTACTGAAAACAGGTATTTAGAAAGCTAGACAAAATCTAAATATTGTTGTAGGAATTGCGCTGTTTTAAACCTTGTTTTATTTAAAGATATGTATGTCTTGTGATAGAAGAATTCTGTATTGTATGTTTGATGTATTATTATATATTTTAGTAAAAACTCTAATTTTAGAGCAAACCTGGTCTGTCTTTGAATTGCTTTCTTTTGCTAAGAAATATTTATGGTATAGCAGACAGCAGACATAAGCTTGTATGGTGGTACCAAACTGGTAAGAGAAGCGTTTTAAATCTGAGGTCTTTATTTAAGTTTTAAAGGGTTCATTTCTGCATGCCTGGTTAGGTGCCCATAGACAAAGATATCTGGCCCCCCAAAGACAGATATATCTGAGCCTGTGGATTGGGTATGCTAGCAAGAGGTTAACAGTTTGAATCCCTCCAGAACTGGATACCAAAGGTTGATCCGAACTCACAAAAACAGACAAGAGGGTTACTTTGTCTGTTACACTGTTCACAAGACTGCGCTCAGAGGTTGGCACTTTGGGAGTAGAGTGCGGGCCTGATCTGCTAAGTGAATTTGTGACAATCCCCTAGTGATACACTCAATCATTTTCTTTTATTTTACATCTGCTCACCTGCACTGCTCTGAGTTGTTCAGTTTGGTGTCAGTTATCACCCCCAGATCTTTTTCCAACTTGGAGACAGTCAGTCGTTCTCCCCCCAAATGGTAGCTCTATCCAGGTTCCTGACACCTAGATGCAGCATGCCATACTTATGAGCATTAAACCCTAGTTGCCATGTGTGTACCCAATTTTCAAGCCTCTCCAAGTCTGCCTGTAGTGCCCTCCTTCCTTTCTCACTGTCCACCTCAGCTCCTAGTTTGGAATCATCAGCAAACAATCTCATTTTACTCCTGACTCCCTCCCCGATGTCCGCAGTGAATGCATTGAAAAGGACAGGGCCCAACACTGAACCCTGTAGGTCCCCTCTGATGACCAATCTGTGAGCTGAGGCCTGTCCCCTTAGTACCACCTGCTGGTGCCTGCTGCTAAGTCAGTTTGCAACCAGCCCCACAATTTTTTCTTCCACCCATAGATTCCTCAATTTCCATATCAGCCGTCCATGCCAGACCAAATTAAAGGCCTTGCTGAAGTCCAGATACAGGACGTTAACTGAATTTCCACCATCCAGGAATCTTATCACCCAGTCAATGAAATCAGCCAGGTAGGTTTGACACAACCTCCCCCAGACAAACCAGTGTTGATTTTCATCTTGAAAAAATATTTGCCTCCTGAAACTTCACCATCCTCTCTTTTAAGATGGCCTCCATCATTTTCTCCACTACAGTATGGATGTCAAGCTGACTGGTCTGTAGTTCCCTGGTTCTTCCCTAGGATCACTCTTGTGGAGTGGCACCACATGTGCCATCCTCCAGTCTAGAGGAACACATCCTGATTGGAGGGAGGAATTGAATAGATTCATCATTGGAGCAGCCAGGATATCCACCAGTTCCTTTAGAACCTTGGGGTGGATGCCATCTGGGCCTGGGGCTTTATCAGTCCTCAAGATCTTGAGAGCTTCCCTCACTCTCCTCACCTGGATCTCAACATGTGTGAGAGCCCCCCCTTATCCCTAACCTGCCAACCCCCCCCATGGAAACTACTCATCCCTTCCTAGTAAAAACTGAGCTGAAATAATCATTAATCACTTCAGCCTGCTCAACTGCCCTCTACCCATCTCCTTCCTTCTTCAGTCTGTTTATCTCCCCCCACCCTTCCTTCTTTCCTAACATATCTGTAGAACCCCCCCCACACACACACTTTTATCCCTTGTGCTAACCTAAGTTTCTTTTTGGCCTTGGCAGCTCTTACCACCCGACTGACTTCCCTGGAGATCCTGTGATATTTCACTCTGTCTGCCTCTCTACAAGAGTGCTTATACCTTCTATAGGCTATCCTTTTGTTTCTCACACCCTCTGGTACCTCCCTTGTCTGCCAAGAAGGTCTTCTAGCCCTAGCCTTCTTGTGTTGGAATCCTGTGCAGGTTTCTTTGGCCTCAAGATGCCCAGTTTCAGAATCTCCTACTGCCTTTCCATGAACATTCCAGGTCTTGTTTTCCCTAAGTGTTCCCTGAGGATGGCAGCCATCTCCCTGAAGTCAGCCCTCCTAAAGTCCACTACTGTGGCCTTTGTTTGCTTCCACTGCATCCCCAGGTCTAAGGTGAACCATAGTATGGAGTGGTCACTCTTTGCCAAAGGGTCTTCCACCACCAAGTTCTTAACCTGGTCACCATCTGCTAGTATGAAGTCCAGAATGTTTCCCTCCCTGGTTGGCTCCCCCACCAGTTGAGTCAGAAATTCATCCTGGAGGGCATCAAGCACCCTTTGCTCCCTAGCAGGTGTAGATGCCATGGTATTCCAGTCTTCTCCCGGCATGTTAAAATCACCCAATATCACATTTCCACCCCTACCCCTGCTACAATGTTTCTTCATGTTGTCAACCAGTTTGCTGCCCATGTCCTCCGATTGTGATGGAGGCCTGTAGACAACCCCTAGACTGACTCTCCTTCCCTTGATATCATGTGTGGTGGCCCAAATCGACTCCACATTCACTTCCCCATCCTCCTTCTTGCTGCATACTATCCATACTCTAATGAACAAAGCCACCTCCTCCCTTGCCAAACTCATTCTTACATCTCATCCTTAGCTGTTACAATCTATATATGTACTTCCTATCTATATTTTCTTTAATGGCTCTGTTTATGCACCACATAATATGTGAGAGAGGCTAATTACTTGCAGAAATCTCACCGTTTATAATGCTGTTATGGTATCATTGTGATGTCAGTAGGTTGTTAACCTCTCTTGACTATGTCATAATGATACCATAACAGCAGGAGCGGACCTGCACATGTGCGGCTTTGAATGAGTGGCATACAATGAATGGCCATTGCGATGACAGCTGGCTCTAAGCCAGTGAGGTGTTATGGGGAATCAATAAAAAGTAAGGACAATCTTTTTTAAACTGGTGCTCACTTGAGTTTTTGCCCATACACTATACATACTAATGTATGGGTTTTGATTGGTAACAGTGCTGAAATCACTTCTCAAAGTTACTAAGAGAACTGAAAAACTCTCAAGGTTTGCTCGAGCTTCGCTATCAAGATTTACAAGGTTGTCAAGGTAACCTCTGAAAATGAATACAGCATGGTTACCAATCAAAACCCATACTTTAACCTCTATATTAAAAATTGTCTGATCTGTGATTTTTCTTTCAGTCCAGTTGTTGATACTGTGCTATATCAGTCACTCAGCCACCCTCTTGGAGTGATTCCCTCCTTTCACAGCCACTTTTTCAATGTTTGCACTTCTGAAAATTTTCTCCTGAACAAGAAATTATTAAACAATGGTAGCTGCTCCTGCCCTGTTCAAGTTGCCTTCTCAGACAGGCTGTATTGTGAAGCACTTTAGTTGACTCAAGTGCACAAGCACAATATATAAATGTCTCATTTCTTTAAATGTTCTCCCAAACAATAAATTATTTAATGGTTGTAATGCACTACTGCTGCTACTGATACATGGTACTGTGCTGTGAGCCACTCCCACTGCCACAGTCTCTGTATTGCCCCTTATGGAAATGGTGCAAACAGCAGAATATACTAAAGCTGCATTGAATGAGAAAATTCCAAAAATTGTGGAATTTCAATGGAATTCCATGAAAGTCAGCACAATTCATCGGAAATTTGCAGAATTTTTGAAATGCATCAATTTGGCTATATCTCAGCTGTCTACTGAGCTAGAGACCTGAGACTTCACAATATTACTTGTTGGTAGGTGCTATCAGGATGTGCAAAGTATCATGATATTAGTCTGCATCATCTCAAATGTATGGGTGCTCAAAATTGGTCATTTTATATTTTGTGGGAATGTACATGATCATTTTTATCTAAATGTAACTCAAACACCTTTGGAGTTAGAAATCTGAAACAAAGTACATATATTATTGTAGTAATAACCCATATACCTGCAACATTTTATAATGTTTTGATGAATGCTTTCAAAATTACAGTAATATAACTAAAATCTAAATGTTGGCAAAATGTTTGACTACCTATAGCACAGCCCTTTTTAAAGCTTGATACTTAAAACTTAGTGCACATACCCATGTTGCAACTTTCTCTAATTCCTGAAACTGTGGAGGAATTTGGATAAGAAATGTTAAAATTAGATGGAAATAACTGAATGTTAAATTCTGATAACATGTTTGGCCACCAACAACTCTCCCACTTTGAATCTAGGACTCCAAAATTTGGTATGCCACTAGTAACTGTATGTTTGACAAAGTTGGCATCATTGGGATACATACAGTACTTTCAAACCTGGACCAAAATAACTTGAATTAAACATGTTGGTGACATTTTGTGGATTTCTTTTTAATTTATTAATTTGGTACCAACTCAGCCTTCTTTTGAGCTAAATATCTGATATTTGGCATTATTAATTGTTGATAAGAATTCTAATGTTGTGCCAAAGTCTCAAGACATTAGGATGCATCATCTCAAAAGGATAGGTGCTCAAAGTCTGTCATTTTATTTTTTGTGGGAAATTTCATTAACATTTTTATCTGCAAATAACTCAGGAACCTTTTGCTCTAGAAATCTGAAACTGACGGCATTTCTAAGTGTAGTAATAACTTGTATACCTGCAGAATTCCGTAACATTTCAATGAATGCTTTTTTAAAATTATACTAAAATAACTAAAATCTAAATTTTGGCAAAATGTTTGGCTGCCTATAGTACAGTCCCCTTTAAAGTTTGAGGCTTAAAACTTGGTGCACATATCCATGTTACACATTTCTCTAATCCTGAAACTGGGGAGACATGTGGATAGGACATTTTAAAATATTAGATGGAAATAACTGAAAATTACATTTTGATTAAATGTTTGGCCACACATAACTCAGTTTCCTTTAAATCTAGGACTCTGAAATTTGGGACACTTATGAAGATCATTCATACCTGTATATGTGCTAAATAAAGTATAATTTGGATATGTACTTTGAAAACTAGACCAAAATAACTGAAATGTAACATTTGGCAAAATTCTACATAATGTTCACACAAATTTCATGAAATTCACCTGAATCAGAATAGTAATTCCATGAATATTCCACTGGTGGAATGTTATGTTCCACACATCTCCACAATATGCATTAATTCTGTGCCCCCAGCAAATCCAGTGCCAAGAACGGTCTCTTCCACTATTGGGATTCCAAGTTTCCCACCAAGGGTCTGCAGGGCAAAGAAACCAACTCACAGTACTACTCAGAAGTGCAAGCTGTCTGGAAAGGGCTTGGTAAATAAACTTCAATTTCAGTTTTTTTTTTCCTCACTGTTAAGGCAGCGATGGTATGCCTGTTCTTGGAGAAGGAACAGCTTATCAAAAGGCCCTCCTTCTACCACTTCACTACAGTGGTATAGTATGCAGCTGCTTGACTCACTCAACCCAAGTGCAGTATTGGGTCCATTGACAGAGAGAATTGATCCTGGATGGAGAAAGGAAATATGATAGAAACATTCAAATACCTCACAGGTATAAATAAATTTCAGGAGAGAAGCATTTTTCACAAAAAAGATGCTCAAGAACAAGGGGACATGCTATGATGCTGGGGAGGAGACTCAGGGGGGATGTGAGGAAATACTTCTGCTGATAGAGAAGGTGGTGACAGTGGGAACTGGGAATGGGATAGCCCAGGCAATGTCCCATATAATGATGATGGCGCTTTAATTTCTTCTGAATCTTGTGGCAATGAGGTCAGTAGTTTTGATGAGGTAGTAGGAAAGGATGCTTCTGTAAGGCATGAGAGGCAAATGCAGAAACAAAAATCATATGCTTTAAATGTACGAATAAGAGGACAAGTATGAATGAAAACAATTCATCTCAACAATGAAATGGCAGTGTAGGGTTTCCTCCACATCCCTTGACTGTACAATGAATAGTGCCAGGCACTGTGGCGCAAAGTAAAAATGTAAATCTTTAGTGTGGAATTTATTTTATATTGACCCTACAGACAACTCTACCTACACACACTTGATTCCTGTGACTGTACCTAACCTCCCATCTCTCTTACTTTCCTTAAGCTAGCTTACCGTTGTCACTGTAATTATTGAATGCTTTGTTTTGCTCCCCATAGCTGCTTTCTTTCATCCCTGTGTGGATGGTTACTGCTAATAAGTATGTTTTGTTTCATGACTATCCTTGTGAGGATAACTACTGTTTTTGTATTTTTGCTGCTTTGTACTTCACCACTGTCTTGTTTTTGGTTTTTTGTAAACTGTATATTGTACTCTCCTGGGTCATGCTTGAAAATAGGCAGGGTTTTGCCTAATGCACCTACCTGGTAAACAAAAGCTACTAAATAAATAAAACTCTTCAGCTGTATGCGGTCTGTACAAAAAGAACATCAGTTGTGGCAAAGCAGTACATTTTGGAACATCAGTAATTATGTGACATTCAAAGACAAAACACCCAGTTGAGTGGGGCAGGGTAAGGGGCAGTGTGGTTGGTATGGGCAGTAGTGGAGGTGGTGGTGGTGGTTACCATTTTGAGAATGAACTGGAACCAGAACCAGCACCATGGTACATGTGAACATTCTTGCTGATGCTCTTAAAAGCATCAGCAGTGCAGAGAAAAGGGACAAACGCCAGGTTTTCATTAGGCCATGCTCCATAGTAATCATGAGGTTTTGACTGTGATGATGAAGCATGGCTACATTGGCAACTTTGAGATTATCGACAATCACAGAGCGGGGAAAATTGTTATCAATCTCACTGGTAGACTGAACAAGTATGGAGTTATCAGCCCTAGATTTGATGTTCAAATAAAGGATCTAGAGAAATGGCAGAGCAACTTGCTGCCATCTCATCAGTTTGGGACCACCTCAGCTGGCACCTTGGACCATGAAGAAGTCAGGTGAAAACACACAGGAGGCAAGATCCTGAGATTATTTTTCTAAATATGTAAAAACAGGCATGAAAATAAAAATATACAAATGGAAGCAGTAATTGACATTATTTAATCACTTGTGTCCTTACAGTCTCCCCAAACAAATATGGATTGCTTTCTGACACCTTCAAGTACTGAAAAATCCCATAGTAGTACTCCACATGAAAAAGGTGTGAAAAATACATACGCCCCAAATTAGAAATATCTCGTCAACTAATATGAAAAGAAAGTGTTGCGAGGACATCAAAATTTACCAGCAAGTATCCAACATGCCAGCTGTTAAATATAGCTATTGCACAGCTGTTGGCCAATTGTCAACTCCCTTTTGCTTTTGTTGCCCAAAAAGATTTTGTCAAGTTCATGAACTGGGTTGAACCATGGTACATCATTCCTTGTTGAACATATTTCTCAAAAATGGCTGTTCCACAGTTGCATGACTTGATGTGTACTGAAGACATTAAGCAGCTGAAACTCTTTGAGGTGTAGCAGGGTCACATAACTACAAATATATGGACCAGCGACCAAATAATTGACTGCATGACTGTTACAGCTTATTGCACAAATTTTCAGTTAGAAAGTAATAATCCCCACTCTACCATAAGCAGTAAGAAGCAGGCTGTATTATGTGTCACCACATTTGAGGAAACCACACTGGTGTGAATATTTTCCAGGAGCTGTAATAACAATTTCAGAAATGGCTTACTCCATATTCCTGATCTCCAGGGTTCATAGTGTCAGTTAATGGTACCAATACAGTCAAGGCTGTTAGAGGTGACAACCACCAACACATACCTTGTTTTATACATTGCTTAAATCTTCTCATCCATAATTTCTAAAGTGGAAACAGAAATGTTGAAAACCTGTTAGGTCCTGCTAGGAAAATATGTGGGCATTTCAGCCAGTCCATAAAAGTACAAAAAATCCTGAAGTGGCTGCAGAGGTCAAACAACTTACTACTGCATACTTTAAAGCAGGAAGTTCCAACATGCTGGAATTCAACATTTTTCATGTCGGTAAGGCTTCTTGAACAGAAGAAAGCTATACATGACTACACCATGTAGAATCATATAGGTAAAGTAGACATCATGCTCACTTCCAGCAGTTGGAATCTACTTGAATCTTTAGTCACCTTATTGGAGCCATCTGAGGTTGCCACATGTGGTGTCAGTATAGGCAGTGCAACTCTGAGTCAAATTCTTCCTCAAATAAGACTTCTTCACATTTTCCTTGATGACCTAAAGAAAGACTTTAAGTCAAAAGAAGATACAGACAGTGTTATGCTGGCAGATGACTTGAGTTTCACACTGTCAACTAATCAGAGAATAAATGCCATGTTTAAGAATGACACCTATATATTGGCTACATTGCTAGGTCCCCACTTCACCACTGCCATTTACATGTGCCACACTACTCTTTGTTTTGTCAGTCATCAGTTTATTATGCACGATGCCCACCATAGGTATAATTTTTTGAAATAGCAGCAGCCTCACTCAGGTCAGCTGCACCTCTTGTACCTACCTCAGCAATGCCCACCATTGGTAACATTTTTGGAAACCACAGCAGGCTCATTCAGAGCAGCTGCACCTCTGGTACCTTCCTCATAAATGCCTGCCATGGGTATAATTTTTGAAAACAGCAGAAGGCTCAATCAGAGCAGCTGTGCCTCTCATATCTACCTCAATAATGCCCACCATGGGTGTAATTTTTGGAAACAGAAGTAGGCCCACTCACAGCAGCTGTGCCTCTCGTACTTGCCTCTGCAATGTCACCATGGGTATAATTTTTGGAAACAGCTGTAGGCTCAGTCAGAACAGCAGTGCCTCTTGTACCTACCTCAGCAATGTCTGCCATGGGTATAATTCTTTGAAGCAGTAGCAGGCTCACTCTCAACAGCTGCACTTGTTTTACCTGCATCAGCAATGCCTGCCATGGAGTATAATGTTTGAAAACATCCGCAGGCTCGCTAAGAGCAGCTGCTCCTCTCGTACCTGCCTCAGCAATGCCCGTCACTGGTATAACTTTCTGGAAACAGCAGCAGACTCGCTAAGAACAGCTACACCTCTCATACCTGCCTCAGCAATGCCCGCCATGGGTACAACTTTTTGGAAAGAGCAGCAGGCTCAATCAGAACAGCTAAATCTCTTGTACCTGCCTCATAAATAGCAGGGCTTGGGGCACCTAACAAACAGTGTAATAGTATACAACCTACAGTCAAAAGAGTCTTTCACATTTTTGTTATGGACAGGGTAGGGTAATAGGGCAGTAGAATAGGGTAGTAAGCATCCAGCCCAAACCATCTATGTTTTTCATTAGGGTATTTGTAGTATAATTTTAGGTAGTTTACAGATGCCCATGGGAAGGATTTAGGGTTATTTCAGTACCCGCCCATGCCTACTTATAATGCGGTGTAGTATGTATGTCCACATTAAAAAATGCATACATGGTTTCTTTAACTATGACTGAATAGAAATGTTCAAGGGAGTTACAAAAAACAGATAGAATTGCTAGGATTTGGTCTCTTTTCTATGCCACCATAATTTTTTTTAATAATTTCATACATGCCATCTTTTATGGTTTTAATATGCAGTATGTTAAAGACCATGTAGGAATTCTTATATTTACTTGCCCATCCAGATGGGATGCTCCTGTATGAGAGAATCTATATAACATTGTAGTGTATTGTATTATATTACATTAAATTATAGGACAGTACATTCCAACAAAATTAATGGCAGATGCTGTCAAGGCCTTCAAGTCACAGGTTGAAATCAGTGCCCTGAGGGCAAGATAAAATAATCAGGCTATACCACAATCTCCAGAAGAATAATTTTGGTAGGGCATCTGGAAAGAGATCTTTCAGTTCAAGAAAAAGAGGAACAGGCTGCTTTATTTTCAGATCCAAATTATTTTGTTTCAAATTTAAATGTTTAATTCAAATGGCAAAGGTGTTAAATTGTATTTTTCTGTATAAGTTATTAATTAATTTCTCTGAACTGGGTGATATCCCATTCTGCTGCTGACATTTCAGAATCACTCTGTGTCTTCCCCAAAGTGGATTAAAAAGTCATAAGTAAATCATATTTTTAACTGAAGAGAGCCTATGTTTCCTTTTGTTGAAATGGGAGAGATGTTTTCAGCTGCATTGACTGGAACACTTGTCATGGGAATTCTGGAGCAGAAAAAGTGATTATTTCTTTATAAGTTTCAAGTCCCATACCATACTGTAACAACTTCTTAAAATGTTACAAGTTTGCAGGTTAATATTTCTTTGCTCAGTTATTTTCTTCATGTAATCTGTGTCTGCTATTTATCAAACATAATAATTCTTATGAAATTCCTCCCATTATTCTATATTGCCCAGGGCCACATCCTGAGAATTGGGGTCATTAAGACTATACCCTTCCTACAATTAGAAAGGGTTACAGTAACTATACAGGGGATCGGGGATGGGGGGGGTCTCCTAGACCACCAGGGATATGTATCACTTAGTAATATAGGGGATCAGGTTGTGGGGTGACACTGGACACCAGAGAATTTAGTTAATTTGTGTTGGGCAGATGATCAGGTGGGGGTAGGGACCACTAGACCACCATAGAGATATGTATTACTTCTTTATGGGATGGCAATTGGTGATGGGAAAGGGATCACTAGTCCACCACAGAGATACATAATACTCCACTATGGGACAGCAATCGGCAATGGGGGAGGGACCACTAGACCACCAAGGAGATTTTATTTTGTATTATCAGGTGGTGATCGGCAGGGGGCACCACTAGCACCTGTGATACCTCTCAGGACTGGGGCAATCAGGGGAGTGCTGCACAGTACAGCTTTGCTCCCTATGAAAATGAACTCATTATGGGCATGCAAATGGCCCCTTAGCACCTTGTATGCCGAACAGGCTCTTTTGCATAGGTCTCTTTGAATATAGGGAGATTAGCCTGGACACAAGCCATTGTACTGCCCTATTGTGGAGGCCATGTCTGCTCAGTGGTAGGTGGCTTAGCATTGGGTCTCACTGGCCTTATATTTGGTGGAATAGCACCAATGCACTGTTCCACTAAATATAGCAGTTTTGGACACGTGCAATTGCCAGGGGCAATGCAAATGTTTGCCCTCTGCTTTGCCCAGATTTGAATATTTGAATACCCCAGGTCTTGCACATAAACCTCAGCTTCCCAGCTGAAATTGTGATGCATCGCTGCTCTGCCAATCAACTTGTCCCACAGTTACTCTTTTAAACAAAATAGTTAAAGAAGAACGGCATTGAATCTGTAAGTCATGTTTTTTCCTACAGAAGTTATGATAGCATAGCCTAGAGATTGAAGTAATGAGCTGTGAATGAGCTTGGTACATCCAGCAAATAGACCTGGGTTTGACTCCCGCAACCTGCATTTGCATACTGTGTGACTGAGCAAGTCACTTAACCTCCCCTTTGCTCCTGGGTCAACCCTGAAAACAGTCACCTGTGCCTAGTGGGCCTTACCCAGTTACCAAAGAATAAAATAAAATAAATAATAGACACCATTCTGTTATTGTTTAGTCTTTACTAGCCTTTCAGTAGCCTCAGTAGGTATTAATGATTCATACACTGGTTGTAAGTGCCATTGTGAAACAGTATGATGTAGCTCAATTTCCTGCATCTGCAGGGTTCTGTAGCAGAACACAGCTGCATTGTAGCAACAAAGGAAGGACTTAGCAAGGAAATGAATTACTTCATGCAATTCTGAAATAGTGTTTACTTCCGTACCAGTGTATGACTCAGAAACACCTGATACATTTACCAACAGATCAGAAAAACTGAAACAAAATGAGAATCAGAATTTCAAAAGCAGTTTTTATTAAACATATAGTTATAAGTTAAATTCTGTTCTCTTTCAAAGTAAGAAATATTATTTTAAAAGCATGATGTTTTTATTGGTTTTCAAAAATATAATACAGTCTACTTCATTAAAAAGGTGTATCTCATTCAGAGAACAATAACACATACTGTAGTTATCACTGAGCTTTAAAAAAAACTTGATACAATGCAGTAATGCTGTAGTATATCATTTTTTACTGCAGTATTTTGTGACAAGACATTCACTGAATGTTATTGTGCTGCATCATGACTCCACTGTATACTACAATGAAAAGATAAAAATCATCTACAATTAGGTTCCAAGTAGAAGGAATTACTCTACTGGAAATATTACATTCTAAGAAAAAGTTACGTAAAGTGAGTTTGCCATGTTTAAGAAAACATTGAAAACATTCGCCCACATTTTCAAAGGAGATACACCAGCACATCCCAGCAGAAGCACTGAAGGGCCATATTCAAAAGACAGAGACGTGTCGTGCATTTCCAGATGCACCAAAGCTCATCTACAGTGTATGCACCACATGTGGATGGAACATTCCCATGAATGTGTTGCGCATCCCTATATGCAGCCAAAATGAGTGGCGCAACTGTGGTGCATCCTGAAGATGTGTTGCCCAAAGTTAGGCATAAAAGAAGCTTACATAAGAGCAATCCACCCACAGGCATCAAGCAGTACTGCAACAGCAAAAGCTATGGAGGGGTCTGCCTTTTTGCTGTCTGCTGTCATGAGGGGTATGAGGAGATAGGAAGAACAACAGCATGGCCAAGGAAGAGCCCATATGCTGTATGCCCAACAGAGATGGTATCATGCTCATGTCACATTTGAACAGCACAGTGCAATAGAGATTGTGGGCTGGTACTAACTAAACAGGGCAAAACTGATACAGCTCTGTGAGCTTGTCCATGATGAACTGCAGGCACCAACACACAGGAGTCATGCCATGTTTGTGGAGATGAAGGTGACAGCAGCAATGTGCCTGCTCACCATGGGCACCATCCAGATACCAGTGGGTGACACCATTGGTATCACACAGTCCACCACATCCCATCTCCTCACACAATTCCTCACCACCCTGCTGCCACAAGCTATGGAGTTAATCCCATTCCCTGACACACAGGCAGAGTGGACAGAAACCATACAGCACTTCCATAGGGTGGCATGCAAGCCAGATGTGCTAGGAGACATTGACTGCACCCATGTGGCAATCTGGGCACCGCCTGTCCCTGACGGTGACACCTACATCAACAGGAAGTGATACCACTCTGTAAACTACCGGGTGGTGTGCAGTGCCTCAGGGTGCATCACCAATGTCAGCGCCATGCACCCTAGAAGTGCAAATGATGCCTATATCTGACATCAGTCAGCTCTGTGCCACTGGTTCAAGAAGAATGAGATACCTGGTGGCCACCTAGTGGGTGAGTGGGGCAGGAAAACATGCCCACACAACACACTAAGTGGCACACAACACAGCTGGTGACAATACTAGTGGAGGGGACACTGCCAGGGAATATGTACTGGACAACAGGCATGGTGGACCATGGAACATGGGAGACCACTGCACTGGGCCCCACAGTCAGGCTGGGGGGGGCAGTGCATGGGGTGAGGCAGGGCATGGGACATACACAGCATGCACAGGTGGCAGGGAATGTGGTGGCACATGGCCTAAGTCTCACACAATGGCTGGGGCAGGGCAGAGTACCAGAGCTGGACAGGACAGTGGCAGGGAGTCTGCACAGGCAGGGCTGGGCTGGTGTACTGCAGGACAGGATAGAGGGTAGACATGCCATAGCCCAAACAGGAAATGTGAATGCAACAGACATGGGGGGTACCCACCGGCATAACAGTGTGTGCACTGGTGGTGAGGGGGGGAATGGCAACCAGGTGGACATCCAGGGGCAGCAAAGAAAGGCAAAGGTGGGGGCATGCGAGACACCCTAGGGATACCTGCTGGAGACTAATGTATTGCATTTTTCCCCTCAGGTGACAGTGCATAACCCCTCCAGCCATGGCTGCTCACCCTATATGCTGGCCCTCATCTGAGGCTGAGGAACACTACAATGAGACACTCACCATGACACGTAATATCATCGAGCCTGTGTTCGGCACATTAAAAATGAGATTCAGATGCCTGGACAGGTCAGGTGGTGCCTTACAATACAGCCCTGAGAAAGCCTGTGGCATATTTCTGGTCTGTTGCATGCTACACAACATTGCCTTTGACTGTGTAATACTTGTCCAGGAACAGGAGGGCGACAGCTCAGAGGATGATGAACCAATGGCAGGGGGTGGGCAGGCAACTCTTTACTGGAGGGACCCACAGCTGGCCGCTAGGGCATGGCGGGACAGTAATGAAATCGTGGAGGAGCATTCTGGGGACCGCAGGTGAGTAAGAGTGGAGGACAAAATTGGGCAGACACACACACACACACACACACAGGGAGTGGATTAGGGGATGCACACTTGTGCAGGTCAGCAGACACAGCATGGTCACTACAGACTGCAGTGGAGAGTGTACACAACCATGCACGGGTGGCTACTGCAGTGCCAGCATGGACAGAGAGCACACTGTAGCACAGTGGGGAATGGCATGGATGAGAGGTACTCCACTGGCACACATGCACAGCAGACACACAAGGCAGCATTCATCACACCCATGCCCACAGCACAACACTAGTGCCCTGACTCATGCACAGGCAGGCATGCTACTGGGGCATGAGTGTGCCACAGCATGCAGCTCTGGACAGTGATGGCTGGGTGTGTAAGCAGCAATGTCTACAGGGTGTAATGACCATGTTGACTGCAAGCAGGTGGCATCACTGTATGCCACTACGGTCACCTCGGACACATGGGTGGCCATGTCTTGGCAGTGTGACACCCTCTGGGGTGTCACTAACCATGGAGGGTGACTCTTCACAGGATCATGACCGAGTGTTCATGGGTGTTGATTCCCTGAAGTCCAGATGGGATCTGGGGGAGTTGGGAATATAGTTGGCAGAGGACTGCATCAGCAGCAATGGAGTCATGTGACACCGTCATGTGGGAATGCTGGTGTTACTGTGCAGGGTGCAGCGGGCACTCCTGCGGCCACAGGGCACCAATGCTGCACAGCTCACTTCAATGGCCTGTGCAATCCTTAGAAGACCTGCGGTCATGCCTGCCCACAGTTGGCATTGCTCGCCAATCATCTGGGTGTGCCTCGCAGCCACATGCTCGCCCATGAGGCCCACCTGCACCCGCAGTCCCAGACATGCCTCCCTGAGTGCTGCCTGCTGCTCCACGGATACAGCAGGAGCAGACTGTGCTCATCAAGCCTGTCAGCATGGGACATGTCCATTTGCGGGGCTGATGGGAAGGGGGTTATCAGCCTGCTGTGCCCCTTTCACCATCTGTGGATGCCACATGGCAGGCGGTGGGGACTGTCAGCTGGCAGGCTTAGTTGGTCCTGGGACAGTCATGATATGGGCTGCTGCAGGACAATGCCACTGTGCAGTACCCTGCCCAGGTCCCACATCTACACCCTGCACCAGGCCATCCACAGCTGTCGCAGCAGCAGACAGTGTGTGTGTGGCATGGGGAGGGTCGTGTGTCAGGACAGGATTCACCACGTGGTCTGCCTCTGTCCCTGGGGCAATGGGGACAGTGGCCATGTCACTGATGAGTGTGTGTTCTCCCAGCTAGGTGGCATCATCAAAATCATCATCATCCTACACCATGGCTGATGCGAGCATGGTGAGCTCCTCTGACAATGCAATATCAGGCAGGATTTCCAGATCAGCAAGCCAAAGGAGGTCCTGCAAAAGGTGTGCTCTCTCAGCATCAGTCACAGCTCAGACAGATGTGGATGGTCCAGATTCATCCTCCATTGGTCCCACAGGACATGCCCTGGACCCTGCAGCACTCCTGAGGTGTGATGCAGCTGAAAGGTAAAATGGAGAGCATGGTCAGAGAAGCATGGGCATGATGCTGGATAACAGGTGGACATGGAGAGTTATGCATGTGTGCCACGGGTGTGTGGTTCAGCCACACAGGCCAGGCACCATCACTGTGGCCTGTACTGCACACATCCAATGGTGCCATGTGCACTGCATGCCTGCTAGGCTATGCACACAGGGCAGGATAGGCTGTATGGCCTTAGGGACCAGGCTGAGTCCTGGCAACCCCCCCAAGGCATCTCCACAGGCACATCACCTGGCATGTGGGACAAGTGTCCACAGTGGATGCCCAGTGCAGTTGTCTGCTGTTGTCAGCAGGTTGTACACACAAACACATGGTACACAGCCCCCTGTGGTCACGGTCAATCACTGGTGTCCTATGTAATTGACAGGCCTATATCCCTTGTTGTACGGCTTGTCACTGTGTCAGCCACAGACCACTACAGGGATCGTGTCAGCCCATGAGAGGGCCGTGCACTGTCAGCAGCCCTGCCCAGCACCTTGGGGACACAGTGAACAGCCATGCATGGCAGTCTATGCACACCTGTGACTGACACATGCAGACCGCCACAGAACGTGACATATGCATACTCACTGTGCTGTGAAGAGCTGCCTCCTGTCTGAAACCCACCACCTGGGACACCTTGCACAGCGGCACATGCTATGGTGGCAGTGAGCATCTCCTCCCATGTTGTCAGTGGCGGCACCCCAGTGGCCTGCATGGATGCCCTCATGGTGGCCAGCTGCTCCCTGGCTCAAGTATGCTCACTATTCATTCTCTTTATGCACTCCTGTGGAGTGTGGTTTTAAACCCCGTGGGCATTCATGACCTCGCCACTACATCCTAGACTTTGGCACGCTCCTGCCGGGTGCCTGTTTTGCCTGTCAGCATGTCCTCAAGAAGGACATATGGTATTACGAGAGCCTGCAATTCATCCTCGGTAAAGTTTGGCCACCTCCTTTTCGTTCCCTCCTCAGTTGCCATTCTAGTGCTTGTAGGGAAGAGAAGTGACAAACATCAGCACACATTCACCACATCTGTCAAGTGCTGCATGTCAAACTGGATGCATTGTACCAAGCGCTGTGTCAGGCAGGATGTAAACAGACCCACCTCCAAGGCTGCAGTACCTATCAGTCACCTGTGGTGTGGGGTGAAGCAGGGCAGCTCATTTATGGCTCAGCACATGCAAATGGGTTGAGTGTAGCCAATAATGAGATGTAAATTTGTGGACTTGGGCCATGATTGGGCAATGAGGCAATTTGTATAACCTGGCTGAATATTGCAGATTTGCACTTGGCCCATCTCAATGTGCACAGTGCATTTATTTGAGCCACGCATCTCCACACGGCACATTTCTGCACATGTGTGATAGGCCAGGCTGTCACTGATGTGCGCTCTGGTGCATCTGTGACATCACTGGTTATGAAACACGCATCTCCACACCATGAATGTATTGCAACCTTGATTTGCATGGCTCATTTCTGCAATTTTGAGCCATGTGGTTGACTGTAGTGTGGCATTAGGTGAACTCAACAAGATGGCCACTCCATATGGCAGCACATGGCCATTGCACGGGGCCATGATCCCGTTCTCCAGCTCAGCCTTGGACTACCACATATGTCCGGTAATGTGCCATTGTACAGCAATCGTGCATCCCTGTGTTGCATATTCAGGATGCGCAGGGCAATGCATGTGGGCCTGTCGTGCATTGGATGTGGCCAGGCCACATGTCATCCAGTCTTCCTGCCTGCAACACCAGCTCCTGAAACTCTCTCATCTGCCATGGCATGTGCACAGGCTACTGGCCCAGGGACCTGAACTGGAGGAAGGTTGAACTAGCCAACCTAGTGTCACTGGTTGCTCCATTGGAGGGCCAGCTGTTTGGGGCAGAGGCCCTACAGGAAGCCAGATCACAGGTTTGAGCCAGTGTGGCTGAGCGCCTTGATAGCAGGATGGGAATACCGCACACAGAGGAGCAGTGCAGGCACCAATCTGGTGATCTCTACCGGAGGGACCCTGAAAGGCTGTGCTGCCTGCAGGACCAGAACCATGGGGGCTGTGCCACACCCAGGCAAGTAGTTGCTGTGTGCATGCTTTACTTGCCTGCATCAGGGGGTTTGTGGGTGTGGGGTGGAGGCATTTTCCAATGCACAGATGGTTCCCATGGCCATGGTCACAGGGCCGGGCTATTTGCACCATGTGTGCCATCATTTTGCCATGGGTGCAATGTGGGCAAACAGTGCTGCTGATGTGTCTGTATTAGGCCCCTTTGTGTGGTGCCTGTCTTCCGGGCACACATCATACTGTGCCATGCTGAGTCATGTCACTGCTGTGCCACAGTGGAGGAGGGGGTTGAGGGCTGGGTTTTGGGGTTGTGCCTACATGCTGTTCATGGTGCTTTTCCTCTCCATCCTCATTGCAGGTTGGGAGGAGGGTCAACAGGTGTAGGAGCATGCCGTCAGGTGATAGGGTGATGGGGGTGCCAGAGTAGCTGCCGGAGGGATGCTGCCATGTGCATCCCATCATGCATCAGGTAAGTGTGCTGTTGTGCTGAATATGCATGTTCTGGGGTTTGGGGGGTTGTATTGCCCACTGTGGGCCATTGCCTGCATGCTGCATATGCCCAAGTTGTGCTGGCAATGCACACATGGGTTGTTGTCTTGGCACCGTGTGGCAGACCCGCTGTGTGCCTAGCCCCTGTGTGTTTGTCCTATATAGTGCATCCCAACAGGACAGTGGGCATCCATCGATGGTCACACAGGGTTGCCACTGGGCTTGCACACATGGTGCATGTGAATGTCAGATTCACACAGAGTGGGAGGCAGGGCCAAATGTCTCTCAGCAATGTACACTACATGCACGTGCTGACACTGCCTGTATCCTGTGCCACATCCCATTCACTGTGTGGCTCTGTTGCACGGCATGTTGCCAGTCCGTCATGTGCTTGGTGTGTTGCCGGGTCTATGCAGGGGCCTGGCAACATCAGGCATGCGCATCCACTCCATCTGGGGGGGTGTCACTGTGCCTGGGTGGGCTGTGGCACTGAGTCCGTATTCTCTGTTTACCCCACATAGGTCCTCAGGATGCTGCTGTGGTCCACCAAAGGCCAAGGGGGTGGCTGCTGCTGCAAGGTCAATTGGTGTCATCACAGGAGGTCCTCATCACCATATTTCACCAGCAACAGAACATGCTACATAGGCAGGGGTCCATCCTGCAAACAATCAGGGACATCCTGCAGAAGATGCACTGTGCCAGGCACCCAAGAAGACATTGGGCACAGGACCAACAGGTGCAATAGACCTTTGTGGCACCCTATGCATTTTGTACTATAGTGAGTCCCAATTCACACCAACCCAAGCCCTCTCATCCCACTGTACATAGTTGTCCCCCCTTGCATTTCTGGTTCCCCATTCCACCCTTCCCCACATCCAGTTTATAATGTTTTTGATTGTTGCTTTATTGTTCAGCCCTTTCTGGTGTTTTGATATTAAATATTGTTGATTTTGACATTTCCTCTGTCTGTGGTCCTTCCTTGCTGTTGTTGCCATCACCCTTTGTGTTGCATTGTTGTCCCACTGCCCCTTGGTTATCACAGCTCACATCTGTGTGTGTGTGTGTGTGTGTGCCGTTGTGCACCTGTACACCCTGTATGCCTTTGTATTCCCCCACAGTGTTTCTTCTGGTGTCCCCTTGGCTGCCCCTCATTGATGCCCATGTTGTTACTGCACTATGCCCCTGGTCCTGTGCATTTCTCCATTGTTGTCTTGGTCCCTGTTGTCTTGTTGTCTTGGTGCTACTGTGCAGCTCTGATCACAGGCCTGCATAACTCTGGGCATGTGCACCCAGTGTGGCTTTCAGACACCAGCCTGTATGCCATTATGCCTGTGTCCCACTGTGACTGTGGTCTGGCTACCACATACACCCTGCTTGTTTCCTCGACACTGTTGTCACAGTATCTGGCCAGACCATGCTATCCATTGGCACCTTCAGTGCTGTGGCACTTCGTCCATGCCCTCCTGTGTGGCATGTCCACTGTGCCTGTTACACATTTTGTCTGGTGGTCTGTGTGTGGTGCTTTGTACTGTACCCATGGGGGGGCTGTGCTATGCCCATTTTGCACTTTTGCAGTGCCACAATCATCCCCAATGCCTTGGGCTGCTGTTTCCCCCATTTGTGCTGTTGCACAATGCTCTTTTCCCATTTTCAGTCCTGCCCTGTTGCTCCGCTGTCCCAGGCTGGGTTGCTTCATTTCCTATATTCAGTCCTGCCCTTATGCACGGCACATGTGCAGTTGGGCTATGGCGCATTTCTGGTATATTCAGCCAGGGATGCGCAGGCTCATCTTTTGGCACTTCCACTGACTATCACAATTATTTTGGGTGGTGCATCTCAGATGCACCGCACTGGCATTTGTGCGGTTTTCAGGGGGACTTTTGAATATGGGGGTTTTAGTATTTAGACACACTTCGGCTATTCTTGTTTATTGTCTGCTTTTGTCTTCACTTTTTTCTTCATTCACAGGACAGCTGCATGGAAACAGTATCCATGACCCTGATCCTTATTGCTTTATCTTCTGTGACTGTTTAACTCCTTGTTGAAGCCATACTCTTTTGTTTGTGACTTCACCATTTGTTGCTGTGGAAATTATTAGGATTTCTCAGAGGACTGTGACTTCAATAATGGATTATACAATGGCAAGAAAGAATCCTGGCTTCTGATTGGTCAGTTGGCTGTCTAAGCAGGGATTTTATCCTGGCATAACATCCCTGCTGATTGTTTGTTGGATTTGGATAATTTGGATGATGATGATAGTCTCTTTCTCTTAAGAAACAAAAATATTTTTACACACTAACAAAAATATTCTTTCGAATTATTTTTTTATTATAAAATAATAAGACATCGTATAATAGGAATAATGCCCTCCAGGGTTGATGTTATGTTGGGATAACATCCCTTCTCGGGTGTTGGATGCCCTCAGCCGGTGGCCTCAGGCCCAACCACCCAAGGTGGGATGTTATCCCAGCATAACACCCACCCTGTCAGGCATTATTGCTTTATTAAACAGCAGGAGAAGATAAAAAATATGGACAAGGATCCTGTTTTCATTTACTGTAAATGAACCTAGTATTGACACACAAAAGGAGAGTAAATACACATGCACACAAAATCTATAAAATATAATTGGAAATGTGTCAAAATGTTACCTTTTCAAAGGTTTCCTAAATGTATCAAAGCTCCCTTCAATGATAAATATGCTTTGGATCCTCACTTTAAACAAACAGCACTAACAAAAAATCTCTAGGTAGCATAATTGTTAGTGTTATGACATCAGAATCAGTTTGTGCATTTCCCCTTCTGCTTTGCAAAAACATTAAGAATAGTATCTTTTTTTTTTTTTGAAACAATGAATCTAATTTTTTTCCACTGCAGGTGGTAGGGACTGATTTTTAGGCCTCTGACAGTTCTTTATTTTGCCTCTTCTTGTCTTGCAACCATCATTCTTCTAACAGTTTTATTGGGCTTAAATACGGATGCAGAAATACACAGTGATCCTAGTATTGACTAATAAGGGTATTTACATGGTCTAATCATAATCTAATATAGGAGTATGTGAATCCCTTATAGATGTGGAATTGGGGGGGCAAATGCTGTTATTCCTATCAGTCGGGTTTGGGAAGCCCTCCAGTCCCTAAAAAAGGATAAATCTCCGGGGCCTGATGCTATTCATCCCAGAGTACTGAGGGAGTTGGCGGATGTTTTGGCTGTGCCATTGGTGGATCTCTTTAATTTGTCGATTCAGACATGGAGGGTGCCAAGGGACTGGAAGCAGGTGCATGTTGTGCCCATCCATAAAGGGGAATTGAGAGAAGAGCCAGGAAACTATAGACCCATCAGTTTGATGCCAGTGGTGGGGAAGGTAATGGAGAGCATACTCAAGGAAAGGCTGGGAGGTTTCTTGGAGGAGATGGGTTGCCTGGATGACCGGCAGCATGGGTTTGTGCCAGGTAGATCATGCCAAACAAACCTTGTAGAGTTCTATGAGTGGGTGACATCAGCACTCGATGGGGGGGAGACCAGTGGATGTACTGTTCCTGGACTTCAGCAAGGCATTTGATTCAGTCCCTTACATTGGCCTAAGGGAGAACCTGGTGGGGGGATGGGGGTAGGCCCATTGAAGGTTAGGTGGATTGGAAACTAGCTTTCAGGTCACACTTAGTGGGTAGTGGTCAGAGGGAAGGTCTCATTTCCTAGGGAGGTCATAAGTGGAGTCCCACAGGAATCAGTCATGGGGCCACTCCTGTTTAATGCCTACATCTCCAATATCAGGGACAGTATTGGGTGTGAAATGAGTCTCTTTGCGGGTGACTCTAAACTGGGGGAGGTAGTGCAGGAGGAGGAGGGGAAATTGGCTCTGCAAGAGGACCTGAATACTCTGGATAGCTGGTCCTGCACCTGGAAATTGAAATTTAACTCCTCGAAAGGCAAGGTGCTACACCAAGGGCAGAAAACCCCCAACTATGTGTAAGTAAGTAAAGTAAGTAAGTAAAATTTATTTTAAATGCTTTTCCAAAGATTAAAGTGCTTTACAAATAACAATAAATAAAAACAAATGCAATATTAACAATATAAAATCATACGCCATAAGCTTTTATAAATAAAAAAGATTTTAACTCCACTTTAAAACTCTCGACGGTCAGGCAGCTTCGTATCCGATGAGGTAGAGAATTCCACAGGGTAGGAGCATCATATGAAAATGCATGAGCTCCAGATGTCTTCAAATGAACCCTGGGAATCTCTAGCAATCCCTTGTCGGCGGATCGGAGTCAGCGAGAGAGGCAGTAGGGAGTAAGGAGATCTTTCAGATACTGCGGTCCCTGTTCATGTAGGGCTTTATAGGTCAGTAACCCAACCTCGAAGGTGATTCGCAATTGTACCAGCAGCCAGTGCATCCCACGCAGAACAGGTGTAATATGACTATGTCTAGATGTCCCAGTCAAAAGCCTGGCTGCTGCATTCTGCACTAGCTGCAGGCGATGAATATCAACCCCCGGTAGCCCCAGGTAAAGGGAATTGCAGTAATCAAGGTGAGTGACCACAAAGGTGTGGACCAGAGTGGTAAGGTCAGCCGGAGAAACCAGGTGTTTCACCCATGCGATATTCTTCAGATGGTAAAAAGAGGACTTAACAATGGCTGACACCTGGGATTTCAAAGCCAAACCACTGTCAACAATAACGTACAGGTTACGCACCTGGCCTGAGGTCAAGAACAGGGCACCATCAAGCCAAAGGCCTAATGATACTTCAGCCCTATGGCCCACCTCAAGGTGACCTGAGTCCATGACCAACACCTCGGTCTTATCTGGGTTTAACTTCAGCCAGCTGGCGCTCATTCAGTCATTGATTTCAGCTAGACAGCTGTTAAGCAGAGGGACTGCATCATCCTGACTGGAGTAAAGGACAAATACAGCTGGGTATCATCTGCATAGCAGTGAAAACTCAGACTGTAATGCCTAATAATGTTGCATAATGGCAGCATATAGACTGCGGACAACATAGGCACCAAAATGGAGCCCTGTGGCACCCCACAGGACAGAAAGATGGTATCAGAGGAATAAATCCCCATAACAATCTTCTGAGTCTGCCCCATGAGGAAGGATCAAAACCAAAATAAGACTGTACCAGACAGTCCACAAAGAGAGTGCAGGCACTCCAACAGCATGCCATGGTCCACAGTATCAAATGCTGCAGAGAGATCAAGAAGGACTAGAATAGTACGAGCCTTTCTATCTCTCGCAATTAGGAGATCATTTAAGACCGAGACAAGAGCAGTCTCAGTGCTATGTCTTTCCATAAACCCCGACTGGAGAGCTTCATAGATGCTGTGATTCATAAGATGGTCATCCAACTGTATCGAGACCACCTTTTCAATAACCTTACCCACAAAGGGCAGGTTAGAGATAGGTCTGTAGTTTGCTGGGATGTCTGGATTCAATGAAAGTTTTTTAAGGAGTGGCTGAACTACTGCCTCCTTTAAGGGAGCAGGGAAAACCCCTTGATCCAAAGACTTTGAGACAATTTCAGCAAGGATCGGGCAGATAACATCTACGCAACCTATTAAAGGTGGCATAGGGCCTAGATCCAAATTACAGCTGGTTGGTCATACATTCTGAATAATCCTCACAACATCCATGAATTCCAGCCTACTAAAGTCAGACCAGGTGACACAAGGGCTTGCTTCCTCTCGCCGATTGCCGCAACTCCCTAGAGAGAGAGCTGGACGGATGCCAGATCTGATGCTGGCAATCTTATCTGTGAAGAATCGAGCAAGCTCATTACACTTCATCTGTGAAAAATCTCTTCCAGACTGCAGACAGAGTGGATTGCACAATCTGTTGACAGCCTGAAAGAGTTGAGCTGGTCGATTCCATGCACCAGCAATCTTCCTGGACAAGAATTCTGCCTTCTTACCGGTGACTGCTGATTGATGGACTCTGTAATGGTCCATCAATCT
Organism: Neoceratodus forsteri; assembly: GCA_016271365.2. Lineage (NCBI taxonomy): Eukaryota > Metazoa > Chordata > Ceratodontiformes > Ceratodontidae > Neoceratodus > Neoceratodus forsteri. The sequence goes on from CM057456.1 coordinate 1,337,833,362, forward strand.
AAGCCTGTCAGCTTCCAGGCCAGACTTTCGCCAAGCTCTCTCTCTAGCCTTCACCCTACTCTCCTCAGCTCCATCAAAGAACCATCAAACCACAGAGATCTTAGGCGCTGAGTGAGCAGACAAACACGAACAGGTGCAATTTGATCCAGGGCATCACCCACAGTCTTATTATAGGCAAGTATAAGATCCCCTGGATCCATGCACTCACTCAAAATACCTGATAGGTCCAATACTGCCAAAAGGCCTTCTGGGGTAATTCCCCTTACAGGGTGATATTGTACCATCTCCGTAGGGGCAGGCCTATTTAGGGGTGCTCTGAAGCTAAATCCTATGGTATGATGGTCAGCCCACACATTTGGTTCCACCCCCAAATGTGCGTCTTCCAACTACAGTAGGAACACTAGATCCAATGAGTGACCCCCTACATGGGTAGCAGAGGTAACCACCTGTGTAAGGCCCAACATTGTCATAAGTTAGAGGAGGTTTTTCCCAAAAGGCAAGAGTTGATCGTCAACCCAAGCACTGAAATCACCCAGTATTAACCACCTGGACGACTCCAACGCTACATCGATGATGAAATCCACAAACTCCTTCAGGAATTCTCCACCATCACTAGGTGGTCAGTAAATGAGAATCCTGAACCCTGCACCTGCTCCCAGAATACACCAAAAGGATCTAGTGAAACCCACTGGCACATCCACAAGACCCAGCTCCATTCTAAAAAAGATGGCTACACCCCTGCCCCTACAATCCAACCTTGGGCGGTGTATCACCAAGAACCTGGTTGGAGCTGCAGATGCCAAAATAGGGCCTGCATTCTCATCCAACCAGGTCTCGGTGATGCATGCCAGGTCAGATTTTGCAACAAGGTCTGCTATAATAGTGGTCTTGTTTTTAATTGACCTGGCACTACATAACACTGCCCGGGTTGGATGGTTTTTTGAGGAGGAGCTCAGTACCTGCCCACAATTTGTGGAGCCCTTGGGTATGGGAATCAGGCAGGGAAAGCCCCTCTCCTGAACCCATTTTGCCCCAGGGCATCTCCTAGTCTCCACTACCTCAATCGATCGACCCCTTTCCATTCTCCCACTCTGCCCAGACCATCCACCCCTCAAATGCCTTCTCACTATCCCCAATGATCGGCATTTGTCATGAACATCAGCTGCCAAAGGGGACGGTGAAAAGGTCGGAGGTCATGAAGAAAAGTGGGAGAATAGCTCCTGACCATCTTAACACCTTCCCAGCACATTTCAATAAACAATAATTTATCAAAAAATATATAAACAAACAACTCAATAATCACAATATACAAGCTTAACTCAATAAATTATTATAAATATACGAGTCAGATCATATTCATTTAGCAGTTTCACACAAATAAATAATCATACTATCCCAAGGCTATATCCTCCACAATCCTGAAATGAAAAAAAAGATCAGATTAAGATGTTAAATGTCTTATTAATGGATTAAGGCCTCTCACTTCCCAATCCATTGATTAAATTCAGAGTTTGCTCTCACCAGAATCTATAGAACTTAACTAAACAAGACAATTTAATAAGCTTATAACCCATTCAGGCTTAATGACATAAATACAATGTAAGGTTCACAGGGGGGAGAATGACTGCCTAAAAGCTTTATGGGGAACTTTACCCCCACTGGGAACAAGACTACATAAAGGGACCACTCACCAGTGGACCCCTCTAGCAGGCCTAGGAGGCACTGGTTTCTCCGTGCCCACCCTCTGGTAGACCAGGAACCACTACTGCCCGTCCCAGGCCCAGCAGGGACAACAAAACAAACAACAGGCACCCCAGCAGCTCACCCTGCAATAAACCCCCACAATTGCTCTAAAATGCTCTAAATCATATCAATCAAAGCAGAGTATAGCAAGAAATTCAGTTCAGCAAATTTGCAGTCTGAACGCTAGTTCCAATCAGATCTTCATTTCAACAGAAAATCCTACCATAGAATAGTTCACATACTACTCACAGATCAATAAAGTGCCTTTGTGAGTCCAACTAAAATCAACAGCTCCAGACATACAGTCAGGGATAGTCCAAAACAAACTCGGTTCAGTTCTTTCAAAACTAGTCGAGTCACTTCAGCAATTCGATAATAATCCAACTCGCGCTTTTCCAAACAAATACTCAAAGGTCACAATCACAACACCACAAGTCCGTAGTCCTTGGATTTCTCTTTTCCTAAACCGGTAGGTTTAGCTTGTCCACAGCTCATCCACAGCTTGTCGACAATATGGCCAGAAACACTACTGAGCCGATCGTCTGCTCCAACTTGGGCTCCGACTGCCGTACAAGTCGAGATCCCGTACACAATGGCACATATCCTCCCAAAATTACCAATTACAAAGTACAAAGTACTACAATGGAAAAAAGGGCCAAAGAATAGGCCCAACAATCATTTAGAGATGTGCTGCAACGAGAGTCAGCGAGAGGTCAAAGCGAATCGAACAACAGTTAAAATACAAAGTAAGCTAAATAAACTAAATAACTAAAATAGCTAAAACAATAAAAGCTCATGGTGAGAGCTCACAGTGGCTGACCCATCGTGTCCACCATCTTGCAAGGGACGAAGGAGCACATCTTCCCTAGGGGGGATGAGTTGCAGGCCACAGCAGGGGAAAGAGACGTAGGAGTCTTGGTGGATGATAGCATGAATAATTCAGAGCAGTGCAGGAGGGCTGCAGTCAGGGCAAATAGGATGCTGGGATGCATCACTATGGGGATTACCTCAAGGAACAGGCAGGTGATTTTGCCACTGTACAACAGCCCGGTTAGACCACACCTTGAGTACTGTGTGCAGCTCTGGAGGCCGCACCTAAGGAGGGACATCCAACTCCAGGAGAGGGTTCAGAGGAGAGCAACCAGAATGATCTGGGGCCTGGGGGATATGACATATGAGAAATGACTAGGACAGCTCAACCTGTTCTCGCCGGAGGAGAGGAGGGACCAGGAGGACATGATTGAGGCCTTCAGGTACCTCAGGGTACCTCAGGGGAGTAAATAAGGTAAGCCAAGATAGGATCTTTTGACTGAAGGAGGGTGGAATCACCAGAGGACATAGTTGGAAGATTGAGGGTGGTAGGATTGGGGGTAAAGAAGGAGGAGGTACTCTACCGAGAGAGTGGTGGAACCGTGGAATGCGCTGCCTGGGGAGCTGGTACAGGCAGCTACGGTGGAGGGATTCAAGAGAGAGAGTGGGACAGGTATAGGCAAGGGGTGAAGCAGAGGCTGGTTTGCCTGGGGGGGGCAGGACTGGGGGATGGAGTAACAGTGGAAGGAGACAGATAGAGGGCTATGGTACCCAATCAGGGTGCCGAAGCACGAGCAGGCTTGATAGACCAATAGGCCTACTCTGCTGGGGTCTAGTATGTTAGTATGTTAGCTGCAGATGTCTCTGAAAAAACAGAACAACATAACATTAAGATACTATCCAGCTTGCATTTCCTATATTATCTATAGTTTTCTCCTCCCCACTTTTTTATCACTGAGCAAATGAAAAGAAAAACGGTCCCGCACAATTTAACTAATAGAAGCCAGCTATACATGGCATAGGGTGAAATTCATTTTGCAATAGAACCCAAAGCCTGAGCTGTGATGACAGGTTCTTATTCCTTCAGGAACATAGAGCTATATCATTCTGGCAGTACACAACAGACTCCAGTGTACTCAAGGTCCACGTTAAACCTGCACAGAAATAAAACAGAACAGTTTTTCCAGAGAGTGGCTGTATTTGTTCATTGCATACAAACTCAATATGTTGTACACAAAAGCAGTGTTGTAGGGATCACCACACAAAAGTCTGATGTAGGCTTCAGATGGGGAGGGACAGCAAACAAAACTGCAGATTCTGGTTTTCGGTTCGAAAAGCTCATCATCCTGAATTAACACACTGCATGATATGCTAAACTACTCAAGCTGCTAAGGCAAGTGAAAAACTTTTATAGCAAAGCAAAACTGTTATACAATGCACAGTTAAAAAATAAAAACTAGGAGAGTCCCTTGCAACTTAAATATGCCGGCACATGCTTCATCGGTCACGCCTGACATGCTTATGTATCGGTGTTGCTATAATTTCATCCTCAGAACATCAAGTGCTGCCCAGTGAAGAGTGTTTCAAAAAGTTATCTCCTAAGAGACAAGGAGCTTGATTCTCTAAAAGGGCTTAGATTGAAAGAAGATGCAGCAAACAGCAGCTTCTTCCAAAGTCCGGTGTGCCAGGGACATTGCACCAGATTCTTTTTCAGGAGAAGTCCCGGCGCTTAAGTCCCCACACTTGCCACAACCTCTCCCATGTGAAAAATACAAGGCATGTGGGAGGGGTGTGCTGCAGGCTCCATGTGGCAAAGTCTAGGGTCCCCCCATCCCTGATCCCCTGATAAAATATGTCAAGTCCCATGCCCAGTGGTCTTGTGCCACCCTCACCAATCCCCGATATTTAAGAGCAGACACTGCAGCACAGGAGCTAGCACAACAAAACTCACCCAAAACAGGAACCAAAGCAAAAAAAAGGCAAAAAGGAAATCAAAAAAACTTCTGCTCATAGGAGACTCCATGATTCATGGAGTTGATACCTTTCTCCAGCCAGGAGTAATGGTCAGATGTCTCCCAGGTACATCAGCATGGAGAGACACTGACCACATTGCTAAAATTGTTCAGGAAGCAGCAGAAAACATTGATGTATTGATACACATAGGGACTAACGATCTCGCCAACCGGTCAGTTGTGGAGACCAAGGAACACCTGACCAGGCTGGGTGACAAACTATCATCCATTTCATCTGGCATCTCCTTCTCTGAGATCCTGACACTGGGAAGAGGGGTGGGGCAGATGGATGGAAGGTCAGAGAAGGGGAGATAGGGGAGCTAAACATGTGGCTCAAGGGCTGGTGCCAGGAAAAAGGACACAAATTTGTAGGGAACTGGCAACAATTTTGGGAGTGAAAGTTCTTTAAATTTGATGGACTGCATCTGACTAAGGAGACAGTCACTGCATTGGGGCAGAAGTTTGACATCTTTGCAGAATATTTAAACTAGCAAATGGGGAGAGGGGTGCAGCACACCATACATCAAATGGGAAGAACACCCCTTCCCCATCTGCTAGTGGTCAAACAGGAGTTCCACATGTTTGTAATTCATTTGCATCACCAGATAAGGAAAAAGGTCTTCTAATACGATGCACAGGGGAAACACCAGACCTTGCCCAACAACTAACACACTGAAATCTGGCCAATGGAAAATCATTTATGCAAATGCTCGCAGTCTGGGAAACAAGAACCCAGACCCGTAGGCAATAATGACAGAGGCTAAACTGGACATAGTAGCAATTAGTGAGATGTGGTTTACCAGTAACCACACTTGGGACACTTCAGTACCAGGCTATGTACTGTTCAAAAGAGACCAAGGTGCAAAAAAGGGGGTGGAGTGGCCCTGTATGTCAATGAAAATATCAAAGCTACAGAAATTCAGAATACACATAACGAGCCAGAAGAACTCTGGGTCACCCTGGAAACAGGAAATGGGACAGCCATAAGAACTGGGGTTGTCTACAGGCCCCAAGACCAGGGGGAGGACATAGACACATTACTGTTAGAAGATATACAAAACATGACAGCTGCAGTGGAGGTTCTGATAATGGGAGACTTCAACATGCCAGATACAGATTGGTCAATACCAGCAGGAACATCTGCCAGAACTAGACACATGGTGGATTCCCTGGAGTGGGAGGGCCTTAAACAACAGGTACAACAACCCACAAGAGACAGGACTATCCTAGATTTAGTACTGACTAACAGGGAAAGGATCACATATTTCCAGGTAGAAGGTCACCTGGGTGCCAGTGACCATCACACGGTATGGTTCAATTTGGCAACTAGAACTAAATCATTCCAATCCAAGGCAAAAAATATAGGACTTGAGAGGAGCTGACTTTGATAAGATGGCCAGTAGAGTTAAGCTAGCCCTGACAAAAAGAAATATAGGTGAGGGGGTACAGGCAAAGTGGGCAAGCATTAAGGATGCAATACTTGAAGCAACATCCTATTGTGTTAAAGAGAAAAGGAAGTGCAAAAGAAGGTGGAAACCACTTTGGTTCTCAAAAACAATAGCAGCAAAGGTCAGAGCCAAAAGGTTGGCCTTCAGGACATATAAGGGAATGCAGCAGGATGAAGATAGGGAGGCATACCAAACTTCCCTATGGGAAGCAGGGAAGGCAGTAAGGCAGGCAAAAGCCTAAACCGAGGCAACGCTAGCACAAACAGTAAAAGAAGGAGACAAGACTTTCTATAGATACGTTAGTGAAAGGAGAAAGTCCAGAGGGGGTATTGCTAAGATCAAAGGGGATAAGGGGGCATGTGAGGAGGAGGACAATGTAAAAGCATCTACCCTAAATAGATACTTCTGCTCAGTATTTACTAAAGAGAAGGTAGGGCAGGGCCCACAGCTCGGCACCATGGACACAGGGGGGAGGGAGGTGTGCACTAGTCCCTTCACAAAAGAAAGGATCCTACAACAGCTCGATAAGCTCAGGGTGGACAAGGCAATGTGATCTGATGGCATACATCCCAGGGTACTAAAGGAGCTAAGGGTGGAACTAGCAGAGCCATTATCAGAACTGTTTAGTGAGTCTCTGAACACAGGAGAGGTCCCAGAAGACTGGAGAAGGGCTCATGTGATCCAACTCCACAACAGTGGTAGCTGGAAGGAGGCAGGGAACTACAGACCAGTCAGTCTTACCTCAGTAGTGGGCAAGATTATGGAGGCACTCCTTAAGGAAAGGATAGTGCAACACCTGGAATCCATAGGAGCACAGGATCCAGGACAGCATGGGTTTACAACAAGAAGGTCCTGTCAAACTAATCTCATATAGATTTCTTTGACTGGGTAACCAGAGTGGTGGACCAAGGGGGGAGCATTTGATGTCACCTACCTTGACTTCAGCAAAGCTTTCGATACTGTTCTACATATAAGATTGATTAATAAGCTGGGAAGGCTCGGGGTGGGTCAGAAGTTGGTCAACTGGGGTAGCAAACTGGTTGAAGGGCAGAAAACAGAAAGTGATGGTAAATGGTATACAGTCAGAAGAGATGCAAGTCACAAGTGGGGTACCTCAGGGATCAGTCCTGGTGTCAGTCTTCTTCAATATCTTCATCAGTAACATTGCAGAGGGACTGGAGGGTAAGGTTTGTCAGTTTGCAGATGACACCAAGATCTGCAACAGAGTAGATGATCCAGATGGGGTGGGCAGAATGAGAAGAGATCTGGATGAACTAGCATAATGGTTGAAAAAGTGGCAACTGGGGTTTAATGCAAAGAAGTGCAAGATCATGCACATAGGCAAGAGAAATTCTGAAGCCACCTATAGTCCAGGAGGGGAGTTACTGGCAGTCACAGGGGAAGAAAGAGACATGGGCATCATCATTACCAATGACCTGAAATCATCCAAGCAGACCACTAAAGCATTTGGTAATGCTAGGGGGATGTTGGGGTGTATTAGTAGGGGTATCAAAAGTTGGAAGAGGGAGGTAATAATTCTTCTTTACAAGACACTGGTTAGGCCCCATCTGGCATACTGTGTGCAGTACTGGAGGCCACACCTTCACAAGGAAATTAACCAAATTGAGGCAGTCCAGAGAAGGGCAACCAAAATGGTGCAGGGACTGCATCAGAAAACATATGAGGATAGATTATTGGAGCTCAATATGTATTCGCTAGAGCAAATGAGGGAGAGAGATGATATGATCAAAACATTCAAACACCTTAAGGGAATTAACAAGGTGAAAGAGTCTAACATGTTTAAATATAAGAAAAATAGCAGGACAAGAGGACATAGTATGAGATTAGAGGGAGGCCGATTAAGGGGTAATGTGAGGAAGTTCTTTTTCACAGAAAGGGTGGTGGATGCATGGAATGGCCTACCTCAGAAAGTGGCAGATATGAATACAGTGCAGGGCTTCAAACAGGCATGAGATAGGCATAAGGGAGTAATACAGATGAGTATGAATAAATAGGCCATTGACAGAGCAAAGGCCAATGGCAAATTCATAAGGTAGAAAAAGAAATGGGCAGACTGGATGGGCCTTGAGGTCCTTATCTCCCATCAACTTCTATGTTTTTATGTTTCTATGTCACCCGTGAAATAAATATATTTAATTATACAATAGACATAAAAATTCTGCAAAAATCCTGTACTATCATTGGATGGCTGGCACCTTTCTGCCATAGTAAATCCTACAATATCCCCCCAGCAAAGGTGCCAGTCAGCTGCATCTCCAAAATATCAACACAGCCTCCTAAAATCAAAGTAATTAAGCTGCCATATTGATTTCCCAGTAGAGCACAATTTTTAAGAAGAAAAACCTCTACGTAAAAGCACGGTTTTCAAACAATAAATTACTTTTAAATTAACGAACCACAGCAGTCCAGAAACCCACTTTGAAAAGCACAACATTTTTGTTACCTAAATACATGAACAGTTCAATATTATTAAATAATGCAATGTACCTCAGAAATACAATAGGGGCCCAACTGAGACGGTGACTTTCTCCCCCACTGTGTCCCGCTCTCCCTGTGACATCATCAGCCACAAGCTCGTCTAATGGTCACTCTCTTCAGCTTCACATCCTTGCTGCACCGTCCTTCTCAGTTCCATTGTCACCACTGTGGTTTCGTTGTCACTGTTGCCCCCCCCCGGTGCCAGACTGCAGCTTTCTCAATTCAACTCCCACCACTGAGCGGCTCACTAAAGTGGCATGCTGTGCATCAACTAAGCAGCATTGCATCGTGGGAAGAGGGGCAGAGAGACAGAAAGAGACAAACTTACACCCCCGTCCGCAAGCCGAGCCTGAAGTGCTGGGCTATCTCCTCCCATGTCCCCTGACCAGAACCAAAATCACAAGATGGAGCAGTTCATGTTAAAGTTCATAACCAGGAGTTCATAAAACAATACTAGCTACAGTACAAGCAGAATTTGTCCTGCTTGTACTTGCAATCCATATATTCACAGTACTCTCTGCACTGTGTCCCTCAGCTGTCTCTTGAAAGGGCAGTTGTCATTTAAAAAATATTCTCCTTTCCAGCATGCCCGCCCTGCAAAATAAACTATCTCCTGACTTGTCCTCCAACCCAAGAGCTTTCTGATTAAAAGAGCTCAGAATCCTGTTGGAAGTGCTAAAGCAATTTTTCATTTATTTTTCTACCTACCAACAAAGAACTACTTTTTTCCTGGCATAACAATAAATTAAAGAAAAATGATTTAATGTGTCAAAATACTGTATTTTTCTTTCATTTTTGTTGCCAAAAGTGAATGGGGCCATAATATAATCGCAATAAACCACTCGAGGGTGTGGGTTATGGGGGGATTTACCATGGCTGGCCTGGATTTGACTACTGGGCTTGTGGCCTCATGGCTAAACCACACCTGCCATGGTAAATCCCCACATAACCTACACCCTCTCAATCCCCACATAACCCACACCCTCTCATGGTTTATTGCTTAAATTCCCCCTTCCCTGGTGGTAAAGTACCCCCCACCATGATCGCTGATGTTGCTCATGAAATAAATATAATTAAATTTTCCCTTCCCTGGTGGTGTAGTGTCTCCCACCCAAACCAATCCCCCTGCTGCCCATGAAATATATATAATTAAATTCCCCCTTCCCTGGTGGTATAGTGGCACCCCCTGCCCCGATCCCCAATGTCACCAGTGAAAAAATATAATTAAATTCCCTCTTCCCGGGTGGTATAGTGAATCCCCTCTGCCCTGATCCCTGATGTTGTCTTTGAAATAAATATAAAGAAATTCCTGCTTCCCCTTCCCTGGTGATTTAGTGGCCCCACCCTGATCCCCATTGTCAGCTGTCACAGATATGTGCTTAAAATCCCCCCCCATGGTGGTCTAGTGAATCCCCACCTCCCCCACCCAGCAGGTAGTGCCCACCACCCCGCTCCCCCCATCCTGAATTCCTGAGCTGGCAACCGGCACAGCCTTCCTCTCACCACCACATAGTTGCCAACTGACCTATAACTAAGTGCATACCATATAATACAGTATGCGCTCATTGATTGACAGCTGGCTGTCAGTCAATGAGCACATACTGTATTATACAGTACATGCTCAGTGACAGATCAGTTGACAATCAGCCATGGTGGTGATCGAGGCAGGGGCCACTATACCAACAGGGAAGGGGGAATTTCAATATATTTATTTCATGAACAACATCGGGGGTCAGGGCAGGGGGGTCACTAGAGCACCAGGGCTATGTACTGTGTAAAGGGGAGCTCAGGGCTTGGGAGACAGGACCATGGCACATGGCTGCAAGGTGCTACACTCTCCCAGAGGAATATGTCGAAGTAGCCTTAGTTCTCCCCCTAGGCGAGCTTTGTGAATCCCACATTCAGAGATATGGCAGCCCGCAACTGCTGGAAGCCCCCTTGTGTCATGCTGCGGCCCCTTTTGTGGCACTGGGCTGGTGCAACTCAGGCTGCTTTTGTGAATAGCTCAGGGTTTATTGTTTGACGCAAGGTGCCACTTGCACCATTTATGTTTGCTGTTGGCACTTGTGTCAATCTTTGGGCTTTGGGAATCGAGCCCAAGAACTTTATGATGAAATATTTATGGCTTGATTCTCAAAGGGCCCTAAGATTGATGCAAACTGCAGCCTAAGAAAGCTTGCATCAAAGCCCTGTGTGCCAGGGACCTGTGCCTGATTCTCTATTGGGCAGGGTCCTAGCAGCAAAGTCATGTGGCTTGTGGCAACCATGGCTGGGTGCCAAACAAAAACCACACTGGGAGGGTTTACCACAAGCCACAGTGCAACTGTGCTCTGCTCTAGACCCTGGTGGTCTAGCATTTCCCCCTCCCCTGATCCCTGATATGGCTTGTATCAATAATTTAACATTTTCCCCTGCCCTGGTGGACTTGAAATCCCCCTCTCTGATCCCAGATGTTGCTTGTAGTATCAATTTATAAATATTTCCCTGCACTGGAGGACTAGCGGTCCCCCTTCCCAATCCCCGATGTTGCCCATATTATTAATTTAAAATATTTCCCCCACCCTGGTAGACTAGTGGTCCCCCCTCTCCAATCCCCAATGATGCCTGTACTAATAATTATTAATATTTCCCCCTGCCCTGGTGGTATAGTGGCCTCCCATCCCCACTCTAGCAGGTATTGCCCACCACACCGCTCCCCCCAAACCAAATTAGAGCCGGTGATCTGCACAGCCCACCTTACACTTCCGTGTCTGGCCACAGACTGAACTGTCAATGAAGGCATACTGTAAGGTGTACCCACTCATTGACTAATCAATGAGCATGTACACTTTATAGTACACACACACTGACAGTTCAGTTGGAGGTCAGCTGTGGAGGTGTGAGGTGGGCTGTGCTGGTGGCTCGCACTGATTCAGGATGGTGGGAGAGGAGTGGTGGGCATTACCTGCTGGGGTGGGGGGATTGTAGGCCACTATACAACCAGGGCAGGGGGAAATATTAATTATCATTAGTATGGGCATTGTTTAGGATCAGGAAGGGGGATCACTAGTCCACCAGGGCAGGGGAAATTTTATAAATGAATAATATGGGCATCATTGGGGATCAGGGAGGGGGGACCACTAGTCCACCAGGGAAGGGGAATATTTATAAATTATTAATACATGCAACATTTGGGATTGGAGAGGGGGGAATGCTAGTCCACTAGGGCAGGGGACATATTATAAATTAATAATTTGGGCAACATCATGGATTGGGGAGTTGGGAAACAGCTAGTCCACCAGGGCAGGGAAATATTCATGTATTATTAACACAGGGCAACATTGGTGATCGGGGTTGGGGGACCGCAGCACATTGCCGCAAACAGGCAACTCTCCCAGGAGAGACATTGCAAAGTACCCTTAGACCAGCCCTGGCTGGTCTAAGAACAACAGTTAAAGGAAGGCACCACTCACAATGGAATTATTTGCAAAACATTTAATAACAAGGTATAAAAGGTTCTTGTGGAACACCTTACAGGTACTCATGTGCACACTACCAGCCACCAGCAATCCAACTGGTTTCACTCAACAGAACCTCCTCAGGCTGGTCTAAGGGTACCCAAAGGGTACTCAGACTTTCTCCCTCTGGGACAGTTCTGAGAATCTCACATTTAGGGATGTGGCAGCTTGTATCTGCCACATGCCCCCAAGTGCCATGTTGCAGCCAGTGTTTGGGCACATGGGTGGCACAAGCCCAGTTTTGGGCAGGCAGTCTGTGGCTGACACAGGCTGCATTGAGAATCACTCCCAGTGCATCTACTGGAGCATGGGATACTTTGTGCCATTCACTGTGGCACAAGCCCCTTGTGCTGTGCCGAGAACTTTAAGAATCAAGCCCTTTACTGTGCAAATATTTAGTGTGCAGATGTGCATCAGTGTAGAATTTGTGCAAAAGAGAAGAAATTTCAGAAGTTCCTCTTCCATTTGCCCTCTGACAACAAACCCAACCCTTACTATCGTCTGCAATTTGTTATCCAAAGATGTCAAAAAAAGTGTTAAATTGTAAAATCACTACCCATAGACAAAATATTATGTAATGTGAGAGAATAGTCCTCAAAAGACTGAATAACATGACTAACACCATAATCAAACCTGCAGACAAAGGAGGTACTGTAGTGGTGTGAAACAGGGCAGAGAATATAAAAGAAGCAGAGAAACCACTGAAAAAAAAACAGAGCTTCTACGTGAAATTAGATGGAGACCTGATGGATGAAATTTTAGTGAAGGCTGATTTGCCAGTCGGTGTGGGTCTGCAATCAGGATGGATCACAGAAAAGGAAGCATAGTTTTTAACTGGGATATGCCCTCATAGATCAGCATTTTCTGCTTTTGAAGATACATAAAGAAGTCAAGACATATAAAGAAATCAGGCCGGTTCCAGGCCAACCTATTTTATCTTCCATTGGATCAGTGACAGAACCAACCTCAAAATTTGTCAATTTCTTTATTTAAAAAAAAGCCCATTACACATTTGCCTTCATATGTTGAAAACACTATTGACACACTGCGGATCTTGAAAGATGTTCAAATTAAGACAGAAGATTTTCTTACATTTATAAATGTAGAGAGCCTATACTCTAATATAAGAGGCAAACAACTTTGTTAATGCTCCAGTTAGGGTCAGAGCAACAAAAGTTGGGAAATGAGGCATTGGGGATTCCCTAACACCCTACCCTCCTAAACCAGGCAGGAGAGCAGGTGTGGGGTGTGCCTTGGGCTTCTCAAGCCTAACACTCACCCCATTCCATCTGAAAATAAGGTCAAATGTGTAGACTTCATGAGAATGGGGTGAGCGTTAGGCTTGAGAAGCCCAGGGCACACCTGACACCTGCTCTCCTGCCTAGTTTGGGAGGGTGGGGTTTTAGGGAAACCCTAATGCCTCATTTCCCAGTTTTTGTCACTTTGACCCTAACTCTAGCATTAGCAAAGTTTATTGCAACTTATTTCCTTACTTTTTGAGATAGTATAATAGTAGTATCCTTAATTTACTGTTGGAACTCAAGGTCCTTTGACCTTGTGTTCCCATCCCTCTGTAGATGTGTATACAGTATGTATGTAGGTGTGGCAGCACAGGGCTCTCTGAGCCCTGCACTTCCATTTATAGGACAACAGTGACCAAACTGTCAGCAAAGCTATCTTATTACCCCACCTCATGCACCCGATACAAAGAATGTTTGAATCCCCACCAAAATGTAATTCCACACAACTGTAATGCCTTTCCACATCACAGGTGTGAAAATACATTTTGGGCAGGAATTAAAAAATGACAGCTGTGCCATACATGAGGTGGGATAATAAGAAGACTATTTTGAAAATTTGGGGTCAAAATATTTAAGATTTCAAAAGTTATGAGCGGGCATGGCAAAATTGCAATGAATGTCATAACTGGCATTTTTTTCATATTGTGACCCCAAATTTTCAACATAGTCTTCTTATGACCCCACCTCATAAATGCTGTTGGAGAAAATGTTCATATCCATACCATGACACCATTGCATACCACAGGTGTGAAAAGACATTTTGGGCAGGATTTGAAAAATGACAGCTGTGACATACATGAGGTGTGATAATAAGAAGGCTATGTTGAAAATCTGGGGTCAAAATATTTAAAATTTCAGAAGTTATGAGCGGGCATAGTGAAATTGCAATGAATGGTCATACTGTTGGCATTTTTTCGTATTTTGACCCCAAAGTTTCAACATAGTCTTCTGATGACCCCACCTCATAAACCCTGTAGGTGAACATTTTTGAATCTGTGCCAAAATGCCATTCCACACCATAGCTGAGAAAACCTGTTTTAGGCAGACTGTGAAAAATGACAGCTATACTGTTCATGAAGTAGTGGGAAAACTGGCTATGTCAAAAATTTATAGTCAAAATATTGAAAATTACCAAAGTTATGCCCGTGCATGGAAAAATTTCAATGAATGCTGAGAATTCAGCCATTTTTAAGAATATTTTCACCAAATTTTAAACATGGCCTTTTTGGGACCCTACCTCATGAACACTGGTAGTGAAAGTGTGTTATTCAGTCCCAAAATGTGATTTCGTCCAGCAAGTGCAAAATCACCTTCTGGGCCTGATTAATGAAATTTCAGTTCCAGTATTCATGAGGTAGGGTCACAAAAAGGCCATGTTGAAAATTTGACCAAAAAAATTCCTAAAAATGGTAAAGTTATGAACTTGTATTCAAAGCACCATTGAAATACATTGTACGGCACCTACCTTGATTCCTTAGTTCACGGTTCAGCTTTGAAGAGTGCAGACATGGTTGGTACACAGAAGATGACAGCTTATGATCTCTGCCGGTAAGTATAGGGTAAGGGGGGTAGTGAGTGCTCAGTGCGAGGGTCAGGATGGGGAGGGGAACAGCAGGGATGACAAGGGACTGGTTTCATTTTTCAGGTTTAAAAAAAAAAACTGAACTGCTGCCACAATGCAACTTTGCGTGGCCTAATTTGGAGTTCTGTTGGCACTTGCCTTTTCTTTTTGGAAGGTTGGGACATTGGTTCTGGTTACCTGCTATTCATCAATCAACTTTATAAGATTTTTATGATTTCAGCCGTAGCTCAGATGCACTGAACTATGAGCCATACAGTGGATCCAGGTACTACAAGTAATGAGACAGAAGCCAGAGATCACCATTCCCTAGATAACACAGCTGCAGTGAATTTGAGGAGAGAACGGGTGAGTCCTGCCCTGTTTACTGCAAGAGCAGAGACAGATTCTAACACTGATGAAATTAATGATTTATTTTATAAACTCACAAAATTGCATCTTTCTGAACTAATTCATCTCTACAATGGTGTCACATTAGAAAAATATCTCAATCAAAATATCTCTCCACTGGATTTACACATTGATAAAGAACCCTCATTTGGTTTTTTGGATGAGGAACCTGAAGTTAAAGAAGAGTGGGAAGCGGCACTCACACTATGTACTGTTACATTAATAAAAATAATCATAGAGAGAGATAAAAGTCACCAAGATAGACTGAATAAAGATATTGAGAACTTACAAACACAAATTACACAGCATGGCAGTGACCCCTGTTTTGAAGAATTAAATTAGGAATACATCAATAAAACCTCAAAACATGAAAAGGAGCTTTTTACATGTAAGAAATATAAAATAAACAGGGACATTGCTAATTACGAGCATGGCCAAATCTTTACTTGGGAAAGACACCAGAAATCACAGAGCAGGGGCTGTCTACTCTCAAGAGAGTGAATACCATTATAAGAACCTAGAAATTGCACACAAAAAGCTAAACAATCAGAAGGACAGGTACATTTTGAGGGGGCAACCATGGGAACAAGCTCCTTCAAAAAGGAATCAGACCTTTCTGTGGATGCTACGTCCCTCCCTCCCCCAGTGAGGAGGCACTAGTAGCCAGACTGAAAACACAGAAGAAAGGGGATAAAATTAAAAGCAACATTTCCTCTAACCCAAAACAGTCAAAAAATAGGCAAGGAGGAAAAAGACGTGATGGGGAGGAGGGGTTAAGGCAGAACACAACAAGCTGAGGTACCCGCTCTGAAGATAACTTTTATCAACTTAACCTCCCACCTCCTGACTGAGCAACCAAAATGCATTTTGTGTAAGGGCTTATCTTTTGTACCTAGCCCCAAAGTGGACCTTTTCATTATCGAAGTGGACATCTTCCGATTTGTCAGAAAATTAAAACTGAACTGGCACTTTAAAAATGCTGAACACAAGCTCTAAATTGCAAACATTGGTCATTCTAACAATGGAAAAGCTGATGCAATCTTGCACAATAATACTACAGCATTTTGTGATTCTGCTTTGAACAAGCTGTTTAGCACAAAACAAGAAACACCTTATTCAGATATGGAGGAAATTTCACCCATTATGATGGACAGTTATTTCTGGGGAGAGAACATCATTGACTTGGGGTGGATTTATCAAACTTGTCAGCAGAATCAGTGGCAACTCCTGAGACAGTTCTTTTGAAACAAATGCCATTTAGACCTAAATCAATCTTCTATAACAAGCCGTGCCATACAATAATTCGAGAGGGCTGTTGAATGTGAGATTGAGGGTCTGGTGGAAGGATGGAATCAACTTTATAACAGTAAGATTTCTAAAGAAGAAAGGGTTCACTAGCTGGGCTCATTTGTAAAAGAGCTTAGTTGGCTGCTGGCTGTGGAGTTGAGTGGAGGGTTGTGCCAGTGGCCCACTGTGGGGTCCTAGATGAGGAGTTCAGGGTGGGTTGGGATTACTACAGAATAGGGTGGGGGGGGTCCACTAGACACCAGGGAAAGTATTTTTTTTATTGTATTACATTAGGATTACTAATGTTAGCCCCCAGGTTGGCAGCAGGGTGGGGTGGGGTGGTGGGTGTGAATTCTGGGGAGGTGTCATTCCTTATTTGGCCAGTGATCACCAGGGGGTTAGGTCACAAGACACCAGGGAAATTAATTTTTAGTTCAATATAAGGATTGGGGACGGGGCTGAATCTTAGCGTGTGGGGAATCCTTCACCTTCATATTATGGGCCGGCAATTGGCCAGGGGGTGTAGGACCACTAGTCACTAGGGATGTGGGGTTCTTAGCTGTAATGATTGTAATATTGGTGTGGACAGGAGGGGGAAACACAGTTTTTTTATTTAATTTTTTTTTTAATTCAGCATTTCATACTGGAGAAATGGGTGAATTTCGTGAAATATTTTTCAGGGTGAAATTCCTGGTTTAGGCAAAATTTCGCTGGCAAAATTCAATTTAGCTGTATCTCTACTTGACATTACACTGTATGGCTTACCAGACTAGACTGTACCTACCAGTTGCTACAGAAAATCTGCAGCAGCCAATACAATTTTAAATTATAAAAGTGCACACAGTAAGAAATTGAACAATTTGTTAACATTTTCCCAATATCGCAGAATCCGTAGGAATTGTTCAGGCCATGACATATTTGAAACACAAGCACAAGAACTTACTGAAATATTACTCTCAAGGGGCTATGAAATTGTCATCCTAAACCAAGCACTTGATAAAGTGAAATTATTAGATAGAAAATACATATTGATACCAAAAAATAAAGAAAGAAAGGTTGCAAAAGCTGATGCATGTGTACTTGATTATACACCACTATCAGGGCAAATTGGAAGTAGTGAGCACAAATATTGGTCATTACTACATTCTGATGAAAAGTTACATAGCTGTATACGTACCAGGCCAAGAGTGACATTTTGGAAAGGGAAATCATATTGGGACATCCTTACATCTAGCCATTTTTTAAGACCAAGAACCCAAGCCGCTTGGCTTCCACCCCAACTACAGGAATTTCACAAGTGTGGCTTCTGCAGTATTTGCACTTATGCTTCAGAGGGCAATATTTACATACACCATTATGAAAGGGAAGACGTATCAGTAGAAATTTGTTTCTTAATTGCAGAAGCACCTATGTGTTGTTCTTGGTCTGGTGTCCATGTGGCTCGCAATATGTGGGGAGAACCAAAAGATTTCCGAAAACAAGGATATAAGAACATGTACATGCTGTCTATATCAGAAATCTTAACAATGCTATTGGTGCACATTTTGCAGTAGTCCATAACTGTAACTCACGAGGTTAGAAATGTACAGCCCTTGAAAGGATACACCCTTTACTGGGGGGGGGGGTGACAGACTGAACATCCTACTGCAGAAAGAAAGTAGGTGAATTTTCCATCTCAAGGCATTGCCACCATGTGGTGTCAATGAGGAGCTAGACCTCACCCCATACTTAAAATGAAACATTAGCTCCAGCTTGGTTTACGTGAATTATCTAGTCTGAATTGATGTTTTTTTTTATTTATTGTGGTTTATGACTCTCTAACCATCACTGAATATCCTTGTATCTGTGTGCTTCTTTTTCTTTTTGTTTCTTTTTAGCCCTTATTTGAAGATGTGTCTGATAGTCAAGATGACATTGACTCCTTGCTTTTCCAGTAGTTGCTATAATGAAATATTATCATTGAACTATAACATGAATTTTATGTTCTGACATCAGAATCATCTTTTATTTTTCATTACTATTATTTTTTTCTCCTATCTCATTTAGTGTTATCAAAAAATTCTTTGAAACACTATTAATTGTTCCATCAATTATATGTGTGTGTGTGTGTGACTGCCCCCATTCATTATTTATATCTTTATATACATATATATGTTGTTGCTGTGTCATAGCTATTATATTACCCTCCGTCAAAATATGATAGCAACCTCCAAACCCAAAAAACATCAAATTAACTTTATCTGAATAAAATATGGGGTTACAATTTAACTGACCTCAGGGATTACTATTAAATATTTAAATTCTCTCTGTGGCTATAATAACCCAGATTAAGAATACTCAGATACTCTCTTTCTCTCCCTCTTCTTGTATAGGTAAGAATAAATAAATACATAAATAAATAAACGAAGAAGTTAAACACAAAAGATAAAAGTGTTTCTTCTATTTCTTACCTTTTACTTTCTGTCATTTATTTCATTTATATGCTATCTTTCATTGCACATTATTTCTCAGCTTACAAGCCTATGCACTGACCTGCTGTATGGGGGACTAGCCTCCCCTTGCTCTTTCTTCTCTTGTAGGCATGTACTTTATGTACAAAAAGAAATGTAAATATTAACCTTACATTAGGAACTTATATGTATTAAGTTACCCCATTATAAAGTGTTTTGTTGTATTATTGTTCATAACATGCCTATACTATTAGTTGTATTGCATCTTTGTCAGAATTGGGTCATTTCA
Source organism: Neoceratodus forsteri (assembly GCA_016271365.2). Lineage (NCBI taxonomy): Eukaryota > Metazoa > Chordata > Ceratodontiformes > Ceratodontidae > Neoceratodus > Neoceratodus forsteri. The sequence continues at coordinate 1,337,852,667 of CM057456.1, forward strand.
ATTTCTAACACTAAGAAAATAATAAAATTTCTAAAAACTATTCTAATAAATTAATTGAGAAATGAATACCTACTTGTTCAACCCAATCTAACCTAGAGACCATGGTATAATGTTTCTAGCAATTTAAGATAAAGGTAAACATAAACAGTCAAATAGACTGTTATTAAGTTTTTACATTATTTAATTGTATTATTGCCAGTATTAGTTTTAGACTGTGTTATGATTTTATTACCTTGTTTTCTTTGATTTTCTGAATATATGAATTCAGTATGTTTTAAAAGAATGTATGCTATCTCTTTAAATCATGTCAGTATTAAAGAGGTCTGTATTCAACCGTAGATACCCCCCCTTGATGAAGACCTAATGGTCGAAGCACTGGGGCTAAAGTAGTTTCCATGTCCTCTATGCCAATACCTTCAAACTAACAATAAAATAGCATGAAGATTATTCCTGGAGTATTGAAGTTTATTCTTATTGCTCTTGCTGGTTTGCAACCTCTCTGAGCACCCTGGGCCTGTCTCCTGAGCACAAGTTCTACTCTTCACTTTTAAAAAAAAAATATGTCAGAGGGCTGTTTTCTTTTTACAGGATCAAAGTAAATAAATATTTCAGGAGACTGGGAGTGGGCTCCCCAGTGTTCCACACTGCTGGGGGTCTTGTAATACTGACACAGAGATTGGGCCCCCAATGTTGGCACTATCAAAAAAACAACGGGCTGCTGGGGGGGCATCTGACACTGGTGGTAGGCATCCCTGTGTCAGATTATATTAAAATAAATGTATATTCAGGGAGTAATGTAAACATAAGGGGGACAGCAATCAGAGTGTGGGGGTTGCCACTAGACAGCAGGGACTAAAATACAAATTAAGGGATGGTGATCGGAGGGTGGGGGTACCACTAGACAGCAGGGGATATATATTTTATTTAGGAGGACAGTGATCAGTGAGTGATGGAGACCAGTAACACCACACTAAGAGGGATCACAGCTGACACTGCAGGTGGCAGCACGGGTTCAGCTGCAGCTGCAGAAGTCAAGAAAATCTGCAGTTCTCATACAGAGAACACAGGAAGTGCTCCACTCATAAACTGGGCACCCGGGATTTTGGTGTCCAGAAAAAGTATTTCTGGCCTTAATTGTGAAAAACAAACACCAGAATCTAGCTAAATGGGGCCAGTTTAGCTAAATTATAGTGTTTGGTTTGTAAAAAGACAACATTTTTATGTATTTTCCATGCATTTTATTTTGTGGGAAAAAAAAAAAACAAGACAGCGGCTCACAAAAAAAGGATTTTTTGTGTTGCACAAAGGGATTGGCCCCTCATGAAAAAGAATCCTTTTTCATGAGGCCAATTCCTTTGTCAACCTTTCTTCCTCTAGCCTGGAAAGTGATTTTCCCATTGAAAACAATGGAAACTTAAAAACTGAATAACTTTGCAATAATTATTTTTTCACCAAACAAATGCATGACAGTTCTGTTACTCCAGCTGTTTTTTTACCATAAAAAAACAATCACACAAAAAATTCCACATCATCTGAACGCAAGTCGATGAGGAAAAAACTGCAAAAAATTGTGATTTTTAAGGTTTTTGCACTATTCAGATCTCAGAATCTGCACATCTGACTGGAGGGAAACTTACCAAGTCAAGAGATCTACCCTACAGAACAGTGCATGCTACATTTTGTGCAAATTCATTGATAAGTTGCAAAGTTATTAAAGTGCAAAATTTGAGGTTTAACATTAAATATGCTACTCAACCTTAACAATAGGAGCACGACCACAACCCTATAATTCCATACAAAGATCTTCTACAGTAGCAGCAGTACAAAAGGCTCTGCCACACAGAAGCAACTCATGTGTTCCCCCTACCTGCCAACTGATAGTATACTGGACAGACTAGGTGGACCATGTAGGTCTTTATCTGCTGACACTAGTATGTATGTATGTTATGTTGCTCATTTTGTGGTAGAGGTGGATTATATCTTTTTTGAGGGATCATTTTATATGCAAAGGAAAAGGACAGTGATAGGTACCATGTTTGCTCCTAACTTAGCAAACTTGTGCATGGGTGTCTGGGAAGAAGTTTACATCCATGATCAGAATACAACATTTTTCTACAACAGATAAAATTCTGGAAAAGATATATCGATGACTGCTTTGTAATCTGAATGGACGATCATAACACACTTCATCTGTTCATTGATGATATTAATGCTACTAGTACCCATCTAAAATTCACATATACAATAAGTGCCAAAGAGATACCATTCCTTCCTCTCTTGATATATAAACCAGGAAACGTGTTAAAAGCCAAACTGTATTGTAAGCCTATGACATGAACAACACTTATTTTAATGGACACTGCCAGCCCCTGTGTAGTAAGAAATATTCCTAAAGGGCAATTTCTATATCCAGATAGACTTGTTCCATGGAACCAGCATTTAGGGAAGCAAGTAGAGGCATGACAAGATGTTACATAGAAAGGGGATATCTGACTCAGATTGTTAAAAAAGTTCTGCAGAATGCCAAACAGACTGACAGGACAATGGTCCTGGATGGAAGATAGAGAACTTATGTAGTCAGTCTTCCCACCTTCTTGACAGGGTAAATTCCTATCTTCATAAGTAAACAATGGAAATATTGAAACTGAACCCCAAAAAGCTAGCTAGTCAAACTCCAAGGATTTCCTATCATAGGGGCACTTGTTTGAGGAATACTCTTGTTCATGCCAGTTTGAAGCCAATTAAGACGCAACACACGGGGCTCCCTAAACCACAAATGGGCAACTATCAGTGTGGATACTGATTCCATTGTGCCAATGTAGTAAATACCCATACATTTAATCAACCCAGATCTGGGAAGAAACATAGAATCTGACAGCAGAATAGGGCTGCTTGGCCTACCCAGTCTGCCCATTTCCCTACCTGACGGATAAGCTGCAGATTCTAGTTAATCAACAGCTTACTTCCTCCTACCCCCCACTAGAATCACCTTATGTCTGTCCCATGCATCCTTGAATTCTCCCACTGTTTCTGACTCTACAACCTCCTCAGTAAGGCTGTTCCATGCATCCACAATCCTCTTTGTGAAAAAATACTTTCTAACATTACCTCTGAGCCGTCCCCCCTCTATCTTCAAATTGTGCCACCTTGCTCTTGCACATCTCTTTTTCTGAAAGATACCACCCTTTTATACTTTGTTAATTCCCTTGAGATACTTGAAAGCTTCTATCATGTCCCCCCTCTTCCTCCTTTCCTCAAGGGTATACATATTAAGCTGCTTTAGTCTCTCCTCATATGTCTTCTGGTGCAGACCCTGCACCATTTTAGTTGTCCTCCTCTGAACTCCACTCTGTCTATGTCTTTGTGGAGATGGGGTCTCCAGAATTGCATGCGGTACTCTAGATGGGGTTTCACCAACTGTCTGTACAGAGGGATAACAACTTCCTGCTTTCTACTGTTGTTGCCTCTCCCTATGCATCCCAGTATCCCCCCAACCCTCCTTACTGCCTTCTTACATTGCCTGCCCAACTTTAGGTCATCTGATATAATTACTCCTAGGTCTTTTTTGATTTGTGTTGTTGTTATTATCTCACCCCTCATTGTGTACTCTTCCCCTGGGTTTTGGTTTCCCAGATGCATTACCTTGCACTTCTTTGCATTTAATCTGAGTTGCCCTATATTTGACCATTCCTCCAACCTTGCCAAGTCCCTTTTCATCCTTTCCACCCCACTCTGTGTATCAACCCTGTTGCAGATCTTTGTGTCATCTGCAAAGAGACATACTTTTCCTTCCAGGTGCTCTCCAATGTCACCTGTAAAGACATTAAAGAGGACCAGTCCCAGTACCGAACTCTGCGGTACCCCACTAGTTACCCTCCTTTCTTCACTGTGGACTCCATTTACTATTACCCTTTGCGTCCTTTTATCCAGCCAGTTTTTTATCCAGGCTACCACCTTGGGACCCCCTCCAAGGCTGGCTAACTTGTATATTAATCTTTTGTATGAAACTGTGTCAAATGCCTTGCTAAAATCTAGGTAGGCAATATCCACAACCCCTCCCTGGTCTACTACTTTGGTCACCCAGTCAAAGAAATCTATTAGGTTCATCTGACATGACCTTCCTACTGTGAAACCATGTTGCCTTGGGTCCTGTGCCCCACTGGCCTCTAGGTACTCAATAACTCTTTCCTTCAGAAGTGATTCCATCATTTTCCCTACCACTGAGGTCAAAATAACTGGTCTGTAGTTTCCTGCCTCTGCCCTGCTCCCACTTTTGTGAAGTGGAATCACATCTGCCCTCCTCCAGTCCTCATGTACCACCCCATCCTCCCATGATTTGTTAAAGAGAGTAGTCAGTGGCATTAGTAGTTCTACCCTTAGTTCTTTTAGAATTCTGGTGTGAATCCCATCAGGCCCCATTGCTTTGTCCACCCTTAATTTCAAGAGTTCTTTCAAAACCCTTTCTTCTGTGAATAGACTGGTATCGACCCCCCTATTCAGAGTGTTTTTCTTGTTTGCTTTAGTTACCTCCCCCTCCCCTTCTGTTGCTAATACTGAGCAGAAATATTCATTCAGTATCCCTGCTTTTTCACTGTCACCCTCTGCCCACATTCCCTTCCTTTTATTAAGTCTCTGTATCCCTCCCTTGGTCTTTCTTTGCCCCCTAATGCACCTATAAAAGGTTTTATCCCCCTTCTTAACAGAGCTGGCTATCTTTTCCTCAGTTTGTGCCTTTGCTTCTGACTGCCTTCCCTGCCTCCTTCTGCTTCAAACTGATAAAGTTCGCTGTCCTGCTCCTTCTATGTTTCCTTATATTTCCTGAATGCTATCCTTTTCTCCTTAACCTTCCCTTCCACCTCTTTTGAGAACCATAGTGTTTTTTCCTTTGTTTTGTTTTGTTGATTTGCATCACACAAAGGCTTATTGTCTCTGTAATGGCTGTTTTGATTATTCTCCAGTATTCCTCCACCTTTCCTTCTTACCCATTTGCTAGTGCTTGTCTGAGGCACTCTTTCATTTTCCCAAAGTCAGCCATCCTAAAGTCCAATACTCTTGTGTTTGTATGGCATGACTCTATCGCTGTGTTTATTGTGAACCACACTGTTTGGTGGTCACTTGTTCCCAGATGGCTACACACTCCTAAATCTAAGATCCTTTCTCCTTCCCCATTTGAGAGTACCAGGTCTAAGATTGTTCCCTCCTGAGTGGGTTCCAGCACTAGCTATCTGAGGCATGCCCCCTGTAGGGCATCAAGAATGACCCTACTCTAGGATGTGCTTGCAGCAAAGGTACTCCAGTTAATATCGGGCATATTCAGGTCTCCCATCAACAATGTTTCTTCTTTTTCTGCCATTTTAAGGATGCCTTCTATCATTTCCTTGTCCATTTCCTCCCCCTGAGATGGCAGTCTGTGCACAACCCCATATGGATTGTAGTTCCATTTTCTGTCTCTAGGGTGACCCATGGTGACTCATCAACTTCTTATTTACACTTTAGTTCTGTTGCTTTAATCCCTTCCCTTACATATAGAACTACTCCTCCTCCTCCTCCTCTTTTAAACACCCTGTCCCTCCTGTAGATTGTGTATCCTGGTATTTTGACATCCCAGGCATGGTTCCCTGTGTACCATGTTTCAGTGACTGCCATGATATCCAGGCATCCCTCCTCCATCAAGGCCACTAGTTCAGCGATCTTGTTACACAGACTGCAGGCATTGGTACTCATCACCTTCCATTTTTGATGGCCTTACCCCTTTTAGCCCCATCCCTGTCCTTACTGCCTTTTTCTGCATGTACCCCTGTCCTGCTCAAAGAAGTTTGAAATTCAGCAGTTTATTAACTGTAGAACCACTGGAGTGGTGTACCTTTAACTTCCCCATGTGGTCTGACACAAGACAGCAAAAAGAAATTAAAACCAAAGTTATGCAATGGCATGTCATTATCAAGATGAGGGACATAGTTCAGTGGCTACGTTTTGCCTTTTGGGAATAGAAAATTTGGAATTTGAAATCCTTGGAGGTGATCTGGTCAAAAAATGACATCAGTGAAAGGCCTTTTGGATATTGACACTGAATACTCCTGCCTTCTTTGGAACTGAATGATTATCTCCTTCTTCATTTGTTTTTGAGACACTGGACATCTGGATTTTGATTTGATCAGTTTTATCATTTCCTTTTACCCCAGCATTTCCTCATTCTCCTTATTAGAATATCCCTCCCACCTTTCCTCCCCCTTAACTCAATTTTCTATCCTACTCAACCCCCCGTATCAGTGTATGTAATACTGTCATATATGAGATGCTGCTATAATGTGTATTTTTCTGCCTTTTTGCACATATTCTACACTGATGCATTATTGCACACTAAATATTTGCACTTTAAATATTTCACCTTAAAGTGGTTGTCGCTTTTAAGAGACAACTTTTTAAAGCACTCTTCACTGGGCAACCCATTTGCTATGAGGATGACATTATAGCAATGTTGATAAGTAAGCAAGTCAGTTGCAACAACCGAGGCATGGGCCGGCATGTTTGACTTGCAACAGACTTCTCATATGTGTAACCTATTCAAATGGAAATGGTATAACAGTTTGGTTTTGATGCAAACGTTGTTCACTTGCCATAAAATCTATAGTGATTTAACATTCTGTGCAGTGCATTAATTATGTTGAGCTCTGCAAACCGAAAAACAGAATCTTCTGTTTTGTTTGCCCTCCCTCCCCATCTGAAGCTTATATCTACCCTCTGCATGATGAGTCCCAGAACACTGTCTTTTTGCACAAGAAAGTGAGTTTGTGTACAATGAACAAATAAATCTACTCTCTGGTAAGACCTTTCTGTTTTATTTCTGTACAAGTTTAATGTGGTTCTGGTACTGTCTCCACCAAGTGGAGTCAGTTGTGTATTGTTACAATTTGCACTCCAGTGTATGTGTACACTGTCCATTTGGCTGGAAGTTACCTAGTCTGTGTGTCTATACCATTCTGGTTCAAAGAAGGAAAAGGAACAAGAATTACCAGTGAACACATGGGTAGAATTTCAGATATGACACTGCTCCCAGTCCTTACCGTGGTCCATAAATGTTCTCTGATTTCTTCCAGTTTCAAGGGTTTGGAGAACTCAGAAAGTATTCATTTTTTTCTTTTGTTTATTTCTACCAAAGACATCCTCTGCAACCACAGTGTGTGTGTTCAAAAATCTTCCAAACTCAAACTCACGATTTGGGACTCTGCAGATGTAATTGGTTTGGATGTTGTCTTGGGTCTGGATGCGATGCAGGCCCCACGGGTTCTCATATCCAGATCAGGTTTTTATTTGCATAGCCCTCTCTAATGCAGTAGCATTTTTTTGTAAAAATGGTCTAAGATGTAGCATGTTTTTTGTTGCTGGATTGTGAAGATTGGCCACAAGAATTCCACTTTCCTCCATCTTCCTTTGTGCAGTTCATTCTCAGCTTCCCTCATTTTCTGATCAAGTTCATCCAGAGTCAGTTCAATGAGCTCATAATAATCTGAAGGAGGCTTTCTACTTCCCTTCACTTTTGGCATAAAAAATCATTAATCTAGTAAATTAAACCAATTGACACAGCAGAGACTGCGTCCTTACTCACACTTAATCCATTATATTTCATTTTGCCCTGCAGTTTGTTTCCAATTGAAAGTAATAGTCATCTGCTGTGACACCACAGTCTGTAGTCAGCGGAACAGGAATACTTGTAATTTCACAAGAAAAACATTGGGTCTTCATGTGGGGAAGATGAAATAGTACCATATTAACTCTAAAGAAACAAAGACTCTATTTTAATAAAATAAAGAAACAGGGACCCTATTTTATTTAAAAAAACAGACATCAGTAGTAAATAATGGGGAGACGAAATGCAGAAGTCATAAAATGTATGTTAAGTTATGTGTAAAAGACATTTTCTTTGAAGTTCTGGAGTTACCAATTCAAATAATCATTGACTACATGTACTCAGCACCTCCTGCTGTTCAGTACTTGGTAATCAGAATACTGCTGAAATCATAAAAAGAATTATTCCACCTCATCTCAGGTGGGAGTACATGGTTAGTCCCCTGGCTAACCCTTCAGCAACCCCATTTATTTCCATTCTTTCACACCATTCTCACCTTCCAATATTTTTACATATCCTGCCAGGAGATGACTCCATCCTGATAAGTCATCCCAGGGCAACCCAGGACAGCCCAAGTGTCTCTGTCCCTCAGCACACATCATCTTCTATTTATCTCATCTGACAGTAATACTGTGCAAAGATCATGTGACTGGGAGGAAGGGAAAATTGTGGCATGTGCTAAAGGAGTAGTACAGTCACAATTTGCTAAAATATATGCTGTGCAGACTGTTTTTATTGTGCGTAGTCCTAGTGTGTCCTTCCATTTGTCTGCTATTAGGAGTTTTTTTCTAAATTAGCTTACTAATTTTACAATAGTTTTATGGCCCCTGAGGACCTTAGCATGGCTTATTGTTCTTCTTGTTCCTACAATGCTTCCTGTCCCATGTGACAGTGATGTATCTGGGACCATGGATTCAGCAAGCACTGGTTTACAGTCAGTTTACAACAGCAGAACTGTTCCATTAGTACTAATGGCTACATTTACAGACTATAAAATACGTAATGGGCAAACTGAGTGTGTTTTTCAGTAAGCAAACTGCTAGAGTCTTTAATAATTATAGTACTGATGATCTGGGGTGATTTGTATGCTTTTTGTGGCTGTCTATAGTTTAATGAAATGAAAAGTTTTAAAAACAAAACATTCACTTCTCCAGGCTAGACCTGACACTCACATAGAAAACAAAAATATTGAATTAGAGCTATTTAGTGGAGGCCAGTACATCAGCTCCTATCTCTAGTACTTGCTGAATCAGTGGTCCCAGATGCATCACTCTCATATTGGACAGGAGGCATTGTAGGAAACAGAAAAGCAATAAACCTTGCTAAGATGGAGATCCCCAGGGGCCATAAAACTACCATGTAACTAGCAGGCTAATTTAGAAAAACTATGAATAGTAAACAAAGGGAAGAATTTACTAGGACAACACACACAAATGAAAACACGCTGCACAACATGTTTTTGCAACATTTGACTGTACTATTCCTTTAATGATAATGTTAGGCAGGCTAATCAGCCTGCCATAGCATCATTGATGATGCACACTGTTGCAGCCAATATCCCATAATTTGAGCAAGTCAAACTAAGCGATTCAATTTGACTGCCTGCAGGAACAGCGAGTGTGATTTAATAGTGAGTGACAGTAAATAGCGACTGTGCGAAAATAGCTACTGCTGAAATAGTGAGGAGAGGGCAACAGTGAGGTATGGCACAGAACATGGGAAAGAGCAACAGGGAGAATGAGCTATATCACAGAACATGTGCACCCATTTCTAACAGTGTGCAGTCTCTGAGTATGTTATAATAAGTTGATGGAGGTGCTGGGATGAAGTCCCTTGGAAGTGTGCAGCTTGCTTTCTTGCTGTTTGTGCTGGGCTTTTTTTTCTTCATGTGTTTTCAGTACTGAGCAGGTGGTTGGGATGAGGTGGACAAGTGTGGGTAATTAGGCTGCAAGTGCAATGTCCTGGTTCACATTCCCATATTTTTGTGGTGGCCTGCCTTTTGCCTGTTTTTTGTTCTTTGCAGAGTCACTATTTTGATGCCCGCTGTTATTGTTGGGGGCTATTTTTGAGTTTGGTGTTTCTTTTTGTTGCTGTTGTGTTTCTTACTGTTTAATACTCACTAATATCACATAGAATCCTGCACCCCCCTCCCTGGAAGCATGTGCCTCAGGCTGTATACCAGTTAGCTGATACAGATGGAAGATGAGGGTGTGCTGCAGTAGGGGATATGGCTGGATACTCAGGTGAGGAGGCAGTCACAGGGAAAAGAAGATATTTTAGACCTAGAAAAGGAATAAAATCAGAGGCCACTAGGAAGCTGTATTAAGAACATTGGAGACAAGCAAACATCTCATTAGGAGGGCTACATCTGATGCTGAACTAAGGATATTGGAAATACATAAGAAAAATTATAAGACCTTCATCAGGTACATCAGGTAAAATAGACAGAAAGGGCACAACATGGAAAGGATATTGAAGATGGGTAAAGGTGGAGTGTGACAAGGTTGGGTAAGACCCTGTCCCATTTGTTATGCAGACAGAGTTAAAAAGTTAAAGGCAAGGATTTGTTTTGTTCTCTCCTGCTCTGCCTATGCTTCCTGGCCTATGCCTCTATGACAGTTGGTGTCAGACAACATGGGATTTAAGCTGTGCATACTCTACTCCAGGAGTTTTGTGCATGAGTACTAGACCTGGTACCAAGGGAAGCATAGAAGAAAGGTATGGATCTTGCAACAGCAAGGCCAGGAGTGATTATGAGAAGAATGGCAGCCAGACTAGAAGCAGACACAAAAGTCCAAGCTGAGACTGAACAGCTGGCACCTGTGGCGAAAGACAAAGAACAGGCAGGGACAGAACCTTAACGCATGTCTGCCAGCTTTAATTGGTGGGCAATAATTCAAAGGGAGACTGAGAAGCAAAGAAGAGAAGAGATGCAGTGACAGGAACAGCGATGGCTGAATGCCTTGCAAGCTATCAAAGCTGGAGGATCTGGTACTGGTCCAGTAGATCAACAAATCATAAACAACTTGAAAGATATTAAACTTACAAAGCTGTGTCCCTCAGATGATATTGAAGCATATCTGATAACTTTTGAAAGAGTCTCCGAAGTCTGCCAAACGTGAAAACAGCAATGAGCAATCAGGCTGCTACTTTATTTACTAAGGTCGAAACGTAGATTTTTAACTCTATTTTCTATTTTCAGTGTGCATTTAATATAACCATTTTGTTTTGTTTTTACACCACATGCTGATGCAGTGCCTTGTTTTTGCTACTTTATTTGACAGGTAAAGCCCAGCTTGCTTACAGCAGTATGCATACTGCACTGTCAGAAAACTATGACCTTGTGAAAAGAGAAATCCTTAAAAGATAAGATATCTCAGGAGAGACCTACAGACATTCTGGTCCCTGAATTGCCACTAACTCAACATTCCTTGAAAAGCTTTCACCTGACTCACAGAACTCCTCAATAAATGGCTCCAACCAGAGGATAAAACAGTCCCACGGATCACTGACATAATTCCAATTGAGCAATTCATCAACATCCTTCTTAAAGATGTGAAGTCTGGGGTAAAAGAACACTGAGCAGAAAGTGGGGGAAAAGGTTGTTTATTTGACTGAGGACTATCAGATGGGCAGACAGACACCACAGCAGTGAAGTAACAGCAAAGGAAGGACAAGACCATCCTTTTCCTGATTTTACTCCCGATCAGATAAGCACTCTGATATACTTGCTATAACTACTATAAGCCATGCCATATTGCAAGAAACTGCAATAAAAATAAGGAGGGCAACAGTGGAGCAAATTTGGCATTATCAAATTGAGGCAAATATTTAATCGATGTCAAGGTGGGAGATAAGACTGAAGGGACTTACAGATTTGGAAAGCAAACAGATCCTAGTGCATGTTGAAGTTTTGGGAAAATATTATGCAAAAGGACAAGGTATTGTGGTCATCTGCATCCATGGGGACACTTGGTACTACTCCACCAAGCAAGTAACTCTGAATATTAATGGTGTGTTGCACCAAATGAAAGTGAGGATAGTACCAAAAGGTACCTGTACCTTCAATTATTGTAAATGACTTTTCAGGAAGTAGTATGTTAATCATAGAGGGGGGGCAAACCCTGCTGTTTCTGCAGCTGTTATAATAAGAGCACAGTCTTAGATTTTGGAGACTCTTTTCATCTTGGTCAAGACTTGTTTGAACCCAGCTGCAAGATCCAGAAGTACAGAAAAGAGAGAATACACCTGAAAAAAAACATTGGCAACAAATGACTGGTGGGCATAAAGGGTTGATATATGAAAATGCTTAAACTGCTAACTGATTCTGACTTTGTTTCTGAGCAAACAACTAAGGATATTTCTCTCCAAGGTTATTTTAAGCAGCTGTGGTGAAACAAAAACAGGTTGAGCCAATGTTTAAAAAATGTAACAGGCTACTATACAGATGTGTTAATACTCAGATGCAGAAACAGATAGAGCAATTGGTCATACCAAAGAAGTATAGAACTGAGTTGTTACACGTAGCACATTATAATCCTATGGCTGGTCGCTCGGGGAAAAACTGCAGCCTTGCCAGTTTGTCATGCAGATTTTACTGGCTTGGGATTGACAAGAGTATTGTTACCTATTACAGTTCTTGTGCTGAATGTCAGAAAGTAGCCCTAGTGACTAAAAAAGACAAGGTGCCTCTGGTGCCCCTACCCTTGATAGATTTGCCTTTTGAGAGGATTGCAATGGATGTGGTTGGCCTCTTAGACAAAAGTAAAAGGGGTACTTGATTCCTTTTGGTAGTATGTGACTATGGTACTTGATACCCAGAGGCAGTTCCAGTGCTTAATGTCACAGCCCCCAAAGAGGCAGCAGAGCTTGCCAAAATGTTTAGAAGTATGGGCTTACCTAAAGAGATTATTACTGATCAGGGTAGTATATTTTGGTGCTGCATTGCTGACAGAGCAGTACTGACTACTAGATATCACTGCCATAAGAACATCCCCATATCATCCTCAGACTGACAGTCTTGTTGAGCATTTCAATCAAACCCTTAAATGCATGCTAAAAAAGTGTTTTTAAAAGTGAAGGGAAGAATGAGATCAATGCTTACCTTATCTGCTTTTTGCTTACAGAGAAGTGCCACAAGCAACATCAGTTTTTTCACCATTGGAAATGTTGTATGGTACTCAGCCTAGAAGTCCACGAGACATAATAAAAGAAACATTGGAAAATAACCCCACTCAGAAAGAATCTATTACATCTTATATGTGTGTTCTAAGAAAGAAACTGGCAAAATATGTTGAAATTGTCCACAGTAGTCAAGAAGAAGCCCCAAAACAGCAGAAGGTTACTATGACCATGGGGTAAAAAAAATATTTAGTCAGGTGAAAAGACCTTGTTTCTGTTACCCACTACAGAAAACAAACTGTTAATGAAGTGGCAAGGGCATTATAATGTGGTTAGACATGTTGGTACAATTAACTATGAGACTGAAATCCCTGATAGGAAAAATCCTACCAGTATAAATCATGCTACTCTCCTGAAGAAATGGGCTGGAAAAACATTAAAGGCTGCTTTGTTAGCATTATCAAGAACTCCTAAAGAATATATTCATATAGCTTATGACACACTGGAACAAACTATAACTTCTGATGCTGTAAAGGTGAATGTTTCATTATCCATAGAACAAACTGCAGAAATCTGTAACTTGATAAAGACATTTAAAAATTAATACAGAAAAAAGAAGCCCGGCATCCCTGAAAAAAGATTGATATTCACTTTTAAGTTAAGTGATGTTATGCAAATTTTATTATTAAAACATAAATACTCGAATAGCAGCAGATAACCACATAAAAGCACACCAGTGTTTCAAGTGTTTCCAATGCTTTGTCAAGGTGTAGTCTGAGTACATAATTTTCATCTTTAAATGCTATTGCTAAGTCACATGATATATTTAAACAATTCCATAAAAACTCATGGTATTTGTGACATCATTATAACCAACAAACACTCTCCTTAAAGGAAAATGTGTACAACATGTAAATTATTCAAACCCTTTATAAAGCACAGCAAAACACATCAAATTACCCTCACAAATATCATAACAAATTAAAATACTGTGATTCCTGCATTATTTCATCTACACATAATTATCTTCTTTCCTTTAAGAATGGAATGAGACTAAAATATTCCTTTAAACCCCCATCAGAACTGACTCTCAATATATACTGCCATCTAATTTCTTGTTGTAACAATTTATTTTCTGTGTCACCCCCACTGGTTCATTCTGATTTTTTCTAAGCCCTGGAATACACATGTGTGCTCACTACCCTTATGCATATTATGTAAAGCTAGAGCATTTGTTATCTCCCTTTTCTCAGTACTGTGCAGCTATTCTGCAATTCTGGTTTTAAAATTATGTTTTGTTTTTCCCCACATGAAAAAAGTTGGCACTTACTACATGTTGCTGCATATACAACATGAGTTGTATTATTGCAGTTAACGAAAGAGTTCAGGTCATATGTTAGTCCAATCTTCAGGTGCTTAAAGGTAGTACCCATCTGTACATATTTGCAAAGAAACACAGTTGCCACAATTAAAAATTCCATTCGGCAGATTTTTTCTTTTGGATTTTTTCTGTATACAGGCTATTAGTCACCATTTCTAAAACATTTTTGCCTCTTCTGTGAACCATCCAGGGGGGTGTTTCAGAAATCTTATTCAATTTTGGCTCTGTTTTTAGTATGTGCCAGTTCTTTCTGATGATCCCTTCTACTTTATAACTCTGCGGGGTAAAATCCAGAACAAAATTAAGTTTATGATTTTTTTCATTTGTTCTTTCTTCTGTTTGTAACAAGTTCTCTCTGAGCAATTTATCTACTTGATCTTTAGCTTTTTCTAAACAGATCTTACTGTACCCTCATTCCTAAAGTCTAGTCATAACTTTGTCCATATTCTCCTTTAAATTGTCCTGCTTACTTGTATTACACTTAACCCTCAAAAGTTGTCCTTTAGGAATGCTTTCTATCAATTTCCTCGAGTGACAACTATCATATTTTAGTATTGCATTTCTATTTGGTCCTTTTCTAAACAGACCTGTTCCAAATATACATTTTCATTTTTCTTTATCCACACATCTAAAAAACATATTTACTTTCTCCCCACGTACGTTGTAAACTTTAAATTTTCATTTGTTTCTGCTAAGTAAGCTACAAAGGCAGATAATTCTGAGTATGTCCCTCCCCCATATAATAAGCAAGTCATCAATGTAAAGTTTATACAGCTTGATGTTTTTTACAAAGTGGGTTCTTTTCACATAAAACATGCTGTGTTTCCCATTGAGTAAGATATGTGTTGGCATAATTGGGGGTGAAAGCCACTCCCATTGATGTTCCCATTATTTGCAGGTGACTTCATTCACATAGTTGTGAAATATTGCAGTATGCACTGAAAGCCCATTGGTCCACAGTGTACACCAATGAGCTTACAGCTCCTACTGTATGCTGTTATTCGGCAGGCAGCCACGGTGGTATGTGGGTGGGTATGCTGCCTGCTGATGACTGGGTGGGAGATGGGTGGGCTGGGGACCTGTGTGGGTGGGGGTTGAGGTTACCACTGCACCACCAGGGATATGTAAATGACTGTTTCACCAATGATCAGTGATTCGGGTGGGGATGGTGGATCCATTGGACCACCAGGGATTTCCTTTTATCATTATGATGGCGATCGGAGGGTCAGGTGGTGAGGGGGCTGCCACTAGACTGCCAGGGATGTTATTCTTGTACATTTGTGGTGATTGGTGGTACGGGAGGGGAGTACCACTGGAATTCCATCCTATTGTGTGTGCTTGTGCACAGTGTTGGGGGGGTTGTCCCCCACGGCTGGTGGCTGCTGTGTTTTGCATTGCAATACAGCTGGCTGCAGGTGGGTGGACTGACTTGAGCCCTCTTTTATGGGCTCAACTGTGAGCCCAGGTATGTGGCACATCTCAGGGTTGTGCCAGCAGATGGACCACACATAGCGGGCTGAATATCGGGATGTGCTGCATATGCATGGGCACACCCCCTGGAGATGTGCTGCATACATTATTTTTGCACCCTGGTGTATTTGGGAATTGCCCTGCACAATTCCCTTTTCTAAATATTGCCCTGGGGCACAGTTCTGGGGTTGTGTTGGTGCACCTCAGTTGCGCCAGGCACGACCCCTTTAAATATCTAGCCCCATACCTATAGAATCCTCAGACTAGGCACTAATAGGGGCATACATATCAAAATTCTTCACAAAAGGCAGCAGATAGAGGGCCTTTGCACTTAAATACAAGCTTAGTGAATTATCTGAACGTTTTAAAAGAACTTGACCAAGTAATTATAGCCAGGAAATCAGTGTTGTTTTTATATCACTGTCATTTTCTGGTGGGAGGACAGTAAAGCTTGTCTGAAAGATTTTTTTTAAATAAACAGCAGAGTGCAGAGGGAAGTTAAAATACAAAAACAAATATTTAGAACTAAGACAGCAATTCTGTAAGGAGGTAGTAAAGCGCAGTGATTTAAGGCTCTGAGCTGCAAGCCTGGAGACCTGGGTTTGAATCCCACAGCCCCCACTTGCATACCATGTGACCCTGAGCAAGTCACTTAACTTCCTTGCGCTCTAAGGTTGCAGCTGTAAACAAGCTTTCAGCTCAGTGTGTCTCTCCTGGTTAAACATAAGAAAAAAAATGTAATTGTTCACTCTTCAAGCTATTCGAAATACAGATTATACTGCACAAATTTAAACCATAAAAAAATAAATGTTTATGTACTAACATGACCATCAAAAATCATTGGAACAAGAATAGAAGTTCAGGACACAGCGAAAGCATTATTAAGTAAACCCTTTTGAATGATGTAAAAACCAGACTGCACATAGGAAAATTGAAATATTAAAGAACAACATGGGACAAACAGTGGCTGATAACAAAATGATATTAGGTGAAAACAGTTTGGGACACCCATTTGTAGAAATAAACAAATGGAAGAGATATTACAGGCAGCAAGTTTACCATGAATCCCAAGAAACCAAACCCAATGTTTAATAGACAAAATGACACCAAAAGAGATAGAGGAAGTAATAAAGGACATTAAGATAGGAGTAACACCTGGGTCAGATGGATTGACTGGAGAATTTTATAAATCCATATGGAAGAAGCTGACACAGGAATTAACAGTGTTGTATAGTACATTACTTGAAGAAAGAAAACTTCCAGAGGAAATGTATGAAGGACTATTAATTTTCTTGTATTATAGGGGTGCAGTCACACCCCTATATTTAGGGTTGAGTAGGCACTTCTATGTTAAACTTGAAATTTGTGTGTTAATGTCTTTGGACCCATTCAACAGATTTGCATTAAATTTGGTATGCGTGGTGGGGCATGGTAGATCTCTTGATCTGCCAAATTTCGTTTCAGTTGGACTTACATCTTTTTGCACACCAAAACGCTGAAAAATGCACTTCTCTCCAGTTATGTGAGCAGTTTTTTGGATTTTGTCCATGGTGCTGTGTGGCCATTGTGTGGCATGCCACTCTGTGACTTGGCTCATCTGAAAGAGCTTGGGTAAAGTAACATGCCACTTTTCATTTGGTGAAAACATATGAATCCATTCAAAAGTTATTAAACTTTAAGTTCCCATTATAAGTCAATGGGAAAATTTATATGGTTATTTTGCGAAAGAAGAATGGTGTTTTGGCCATCTGGTCCCTCCTCATGATTAAAGAATTTGCAGGCTTGTGATCAAAGAATCTTTGATCCAGAGAAATTCTTTGATTGCAACGGCTGCCATCTTGTTTTTAGTTTGCAGTCGGAAAAAATTCAAATATCTCGACTCGGGGGGGGGGGGACTTCTGAAGTGAAACTATGATGAGTTTTACTCAGGGGTCTTCCCTCTCTCAAGCCATGCCTGTGGTTTCTTTCAAAATGGTCAAAAAATAGAGTTTTTAAGTTATTTATTCTTTAACCATGGCTTGCTCAGGATCTTTGATCGTGAGCCTGCAAATTCTTTGATCGCACGATTCTTTGACTGTGATCTTTGATCGCGAGGGCGGGACCAGATAGCCACTTGAAAAAATCAATTTTCTCAGCTCAGGGGTGGCTTATTAAGCCAAATGATGGTGGGTTTTGCTCAGGGGCTTCATTCTATCAAGGCATGGCTGTGGTGTCATGTATTTTTGCCCAAAAATTGACTCTTACCATTTTTTATTCTTTGATTGTGAGCCTGCAAATTCTTTGATCGCAAGCCTGCAAATTCTTTGATTGTGAGATTCTTTGACCGTGATCTTTGTTTTCAAGGGCTCGACTAGATGGGCAGATGAAAAATTCTATTTTCTCAGCACAGGAGTGACTTATAAAGCCAAACTAGGGTAGGATCTGCTCAGGGGGCTTCGTTCTGTTGAGTCATGGCTGTGGTTTTGTGTTTTTTTCTCAAAAAATGGACTTTTACCATTTTTTATTCTTTGATCTCGAGCCTGCAAATTCTTTGATCATGAGCCTGCAAATTCTTTGATCACGAGAATCTTTGATCGCAATATTTGATCATGAGGGAGGGACTAGATGGCCAGATCTGGAGGGACCAGATAGCCCAATTTTAACAATTTTTCAAATTAAATATCTCTGAAATGGTTTGATCTTTTAACTTGAAATTTGAAGGGTGTTAACGGGATGTCCTGTAGATGTGAATTATGGTGCTTAGGTGTTGGACAACACATTTTTTGCAGAGATATTGCTTGGCACAGTTTACATTTTGCAGACAGCATTTTCCATTGTGATAGAGGCTTGCCATGGATGTACTTTTCAGTCGTTAGGTGTGTAAAATGTTAACAGGTGTAAAATTCTGCCACTCGGATGAATGAAAATCTCAAACTTTCAAATGTTATATCTTGGAAATGAGTTGATCTTTTAAATTGAAATTAGGAGGGTATTGAGGCGATGTCCTAAACATGTGAATTATGGTGTTTAGGTGTTGGAAAATTAATTTTCTGCCGACATATTGTGTGACATACTTTGTGTTTTGCATATGGCATTTTACATTGTGGTACTGGCTTTGCATTTATAGGGTACCTAGTGTTACTGCCATGGAGGTAATTTTCAGTGGTTAGATCTCTGACATGTAAACAGGTGTGGAATTATGCCACTCTGATGAATGACATTTTGTTTTGTTTCAAGGTGGTGGGAGCATGGGGCACAAAGGGCCCCATGCTTCCATTTATATGCGTTCCCATCAATACATATTATATTCAATACTTGCACTGTTATGTTAGCCAGAAATATGCTCCCACCAACTTGCGTGACTTTCTACTTTTCTGTGCTTTCTCAGAAAGTAAGGAAAGTCTATGCAAAAAACTTCGTTAATGCATCATTTAGGGTTAAAACACAAAAAGTAAGGACATGAGACCTTTAGTGTTGCTCCCTCCCCCCTCTTGTAGCCCCTCTCTCCCAGAGATTGACAGACAACGGGGTGTGTCATTGGGGTTGTGAGGCCTAAATGTCACCCCATTCTTCTTTACTGTGGCTAGTGAATATTATTACACATGGAATGGGGTAACATTTAGGATTTACAACCCCAATGAAACACCCTATTGTCTGTCAATCTTGGGAGAAAGGAGGGGCTACACGAGGTTTAATGAAGTAAAGCCTGCTTTCTCATAGTTTAACTTAATTAGTGAGTTATCGTTTTGCATAGAATATATATATCTATATATAGATATATATATATATATTCTATTCTATGCAAAAACTTCATTAATGCATAATTTAAGGTTAAAACACAAAAGTAAGGAAATGAGGCCTTTAGGTTTGCCCTATATATATATATATATATATAGGAGACAAGAAAGAAATTTCCAGTTGGAGACCCAATTCATTATTAAATTCAAATTTAAACATTTTAACAAAACTTTTAAGTAAAAGACTATTACAAGTTTTAGAACACATAATACATAGCACACAATTTTGCTTGGTAACTGGCAGAAGTATATCAGATGCTTTATTGTTAATTAGAGAGGTTTTAGACAAAAGTAAGCAAGGAATAACAGAAGGGTTAATACAGTACTTAGCCTACAGTAGATCAGACTAATGCTTTTGATCAAGTGTCACATGAATGTTTATAGTTATGCTGGAGCAATTATGGTTTCCCCACAGAATTCATACAATGGATTAAATAATGTTATAAGTCAGCATATGCCCTACACTATGAAAAATGTTGGGTGGGGAAAAAATGCTATATAAAAAAGGAGACAGTCAAGGCTGTCCCCTCAGCCTTTAATTGTACATTTTAACTATAGACCCTCTAATAAGAATAATTCATTAGTCCCTCAAGATACAAGGAATTAGTTACAATAATGTCTCTGAAGTGAAAGCTGTGGCATACACAGATGACCTCTGCCTTTTAGTTAAAATAGTGATACAGGGACACTGGCCTATGAATTAATAAAATCACGTTTGGCAGTAATAGGATTTTAGATTAATTTTCAAAAAATTTCTTGTTTTGGCATAAATGGAACAGGACCTACAACCCAGACAGTAGCAGGCATACTAAGAGAACAACAGCCAAATAAAATACTGGAATATATTTTGGTACAACAGATATGGCTACCTAGAATTGGGAGAAACAAATACAGAAAGGCAAGCACAGAGTAGCGCATTGGAACTAATGGAGCATGAATAAGAAACAACTAAAGACATACTTGATTCGTATGTTCCTATTTCGTAATTATATTTACCCCCTTCCCAAAAAGCAACAAACATCTCTATATAGCTGCTTCTTTCAGTGTGTATGGGGAAACCATTTAAACCCCATAAAAAGGGGAACAATCGACCTAGACACAAAAAGGGTGGCCTGGGAAAGATAAATCCAGTGGTATTCTTCTATAGCATATTTGCTATGCTAATTTGTTACCAGTTTTAAATAAAATAAATGAAGAATGGGTTAAATGTGTAACACCAACTATAACAGACATTGGAGTCTATGTTCCAATGGATGGGAATTACATGCCAAAGGTGTGTAACCCACCTGCTCAGCTCTGCACCTGCAGACAGGTGCATGCTGCTGGTATTCACCCACGACCACCACCTGTCTGCGGTTCCACCTCCCCAGCACACAGAACTCCATAGGGTGTCCAGGGAAGGAGTTGTGGACCCTGCCGGGCATCCAATCGGATGCCCTTCCTGGGTCCATAGTGGATCTTTTGCACTGCAAGGTGGGGGTCTAGGTGCATGAATAGCACCAGTGGAAATCTGGACCTGCACCTATGGCCCATCTGGTGGCAACTGTCACAGCTGAACCCCCCACCCACCACACTGCCACACCACACCACTAACACATGGCAGGCAACCCTGGCCCCTGTGCAGCAAGCCCCCACTGGAACAGACGTGCCAAGGACTCGCACACCAAGGCCCCGGTCCAGACCCCCCACCCACATTGGCTGTCAATTGCACCCCTTCCCCCTGTGGGCACCAACAACTCCACCTGCACCTGCAGTCTGGTGCCACAGGACGGAACAGCTGGCAGCACCAACCTGCAGGTGCAGGTGGGGTTGTCAGTGCCCGTGGGGGATTGGGGATGCCTCTGATTGTCGTTGTGGGTGGGGCTTGACAAGGTGTTGGGTATGCGGGACTGAGTGCTGATGAACACATCATACTGACCTATGTGAACAGAGGTGGGGGGGCACTAGCCACCACTGTAGGTGCTGGCATCCCAGGAAGGGGTGTGTTTGGGATGCCTGTAGGGGTGGTAGTGAGTGGTTGGGGGAGAATGTCTGTCTCAGCTGTATCATCTGCCATGACCTTGGGGGGAGCTGTCTGGCACCAGCAGTACTGGTCATGACAGCAAAAGGGTGTATAGGCAATCTCCCATCCAGCTGCTCCAGCCCTCACCTTTATCATCCTAGTGGGCTGGGGCAGCAGAGTGTATGTCTTCCCTGTCTGCTGTGACTGGCGGGGCATGTGCCTGGGGGCATGTAGTGAGTTATGGAAGGGTCTCCCCTGCTGTAAAAGGTACCCTCTTCTGCATCCTCACGGCCAGCACTACATGCCTTGGTGCATAGCACATAGTGCTGGCATGCCCCCCCAGCACACCCCTGGTGTGTTGTGGTCCATAGTCCAGGTATCAATTGTGTGGGGGCTGCATGCCCCCTTTGCGCATCCTGTGTGGTGGGCACAATGGGTGTGGAGTGTCTCCGTGCCTCACATAAGGGGTGTGGAGGCACTCCACACCTTCTAGCATAGGTACCATTATGAGAGAATGGGAAAAAGATAAATGTTTACATAAAAACAAATGGAAACCCAGGATTTAACTCACAATGGATTGATTGTTTTGTCAATATTAAAAAAATGGGGCATCACAACTACTGAACTTAATGGGACACTGTCAGCCCTTTTAGCATCATAATATTTCTAGTTGAAAGCCAACATATTATGATTGCTTATCTTCTCTAAAATTCATTGACATTGCCTTGTGTTTTCTCTTCTTCCTGTCTTAGTAGAATTGAAATGCATGGTAATGGTGTAATATAAACAACATTATTTTGTTTATAATCCTTGATCAGCTCTTATTGCACACTTTATGAGCATTATGAACACTACAAACAGTGCAGCCACTTATGATGCAGTAGTCTCCTCTCTTTTCACTGCATCATCATGAGTGGCTAGAACTGTGTGGGAGAGTTCCCAAGTCCAAGAAAGATGCAGTTGAAATTGATGAAGGAATGTAAACAAACATGTTTTGGAGTGGTAACACCAGTATGGTGGGTAGTCTGTTGTCACTTTTAATAAGAAAAATAGAATCAGAATAAAACAACCAGCTACATCAGCAATCTTTACAGACTGTGAACAATCATAAAATGTGTTTTTTAAACTAGGGACATTTTGAGACCTTAGGGTGTTGACAGTATTCCTTTAAAGAAACACTTTGTAAAAAAGGTTTATGATGAAATAATACAGAATTATTTTTACGAACCTCCTCACTTTACTGTGCACTTACACATAGAACAAAGTATGATTGGAAACATGCTTATGGACACCAGAATCCCTCATAAAATGTGGGACACAGTCTGGTTATGTGCACATGGCAGTTTGAATGTTAAGGGAAATCAAAAACATAAGGAACTTGAGGAAATATATTGCCCAAGAGAAACTTGCACAACAAAAATAGAAAGAATGAATCATTTATACACAGAGGCCCAGATCTTCAGAAGTGCATCCAGGATGTGCACAATGGAATGTGCAGCGCGATGCAGATGTGCCACAAGAAATGGAAGCCATATTCAAACACCGCGCCAGTGACATGCGTTGGTGCAAAGCACACTGAATATAGCAAAAATGTGCCACCGTGCAACCAGACATGCGTGGAGCAACCAGAACTGCACAGGAGTAAGCAAGGATGCAGAAGCCAGCAGGCTGAGCAAGCACAACAGCCAAAGGGGAGCACAGGCAGGGCTGCACATGAGCAGAGTGCCAGGCCAGCACTGGCAGACCCAAACCACAAGGGCACACTGGCTGGGATGCACCTCAGGGGCACCAGGCCAAGGCCCGCACAGGATGCCAGGCCACCAACACCAACCCATGTCGTGAAGCACACCAACTCACCCACCCGGAAGGCACTCCCGTAGGCAGGCCTACACCAGTGCACCAGCAACACAACCCTGACAGGCAGCACTGTGGTGGACAGTGGCACGTCCATGGTGCAAGGTCACCAGACATTCACAGTGGACAGCAGAAAAGGAGACATGGATGCACAGGGGAACAAGGGGCATATGGATCACAAACAGGCAAGGACATAGGGCACAGCACTGTAGTGCACACCACCAACAGCAAGTCCAGCACGGCAGGTGGATGGCAGGGCAGCACAGGATGACAGGGACAATAGGCACCGGACAGTGTACAGGGCAGGGGGAGTCCCACCGCCCATGGGCATGCAAGACACAGGGACACAGTAAACCGGACCCAGCACACACACAGCAGCACCACCCAAAGGACACAGCAATGGGACAGAAGTGGACATGCCCAAGGACACAGCTGTACAGCTGCAGCACAGCACAACAGGCTGCCTACAAAGGAGTCACAGACACAGAAGTTGTAGAAAAATAAAGGTTTACTTAACAATATCAAACACTGGTGTGCCAACAGGGCATGCAGGAACAAGAACAAAGGGGTCAACACAGGGAAAGGAAACATGGGACAATAGGGGACAGGGACTGGGAGAAGGTACAGAGGTAGGAAAGGTGTACCAATCAAAGAGGTGGAGAGCAGAGGAAGTCCATGGAACAGCAGGATATGAATCAAAGTCACTGCCGATGCAGCAGTGCCCACAGCTGGCTCACCTCCTGGAAGCACAGCCTCTGTTGCCACCAGCTGGCACCATCCCACCCTCAGCAGCATCGTGGAGCGGCCAATGCTCCTCCACATCAGCCGGTGGAGCATCAGCAGGCCCCCCTACAGTTGGCTTGGCCTCTGTCTTCAAGCCCGTGGTCCAGCCCGACCTAGGAGAAGGGACAGAACAGGCAATAAGTGTCATGCTGCAAAGAGGACATGCCCACGCATGCACACTGGACAGCTGATGCAGCCACCGGTAGACAGAACCCACAATGGCACATGCATGGTGGACTACAACCACCTACCCTGATGCACCCCACAGCCAGATGGGAATGGCAACCCTGGGATGACATGCACCCACACCACAGTAGTGTATGCCACAATGCTGGTGCAAGCCCCTCAGTTGGTCCGCAAACACCCGGCAACTGTCACACACCATGGAGGCTGTGCACACTGTCCCACCCCAACAGAGTCAGTACCGGGTTGCCACCACACAGAGGCCTCATGCTTTATGCCCCCACACCCTGAACAGCATGGCACTGGTGGTGGAAGCAAGCACCTACACATGCAGTGGCCATGCATAGCACATTGCCCAAGGCTGGACCACTACAGGCTACACAGTCCCACCACACATGCACCGTACGACATGTTGCACATGCCTACCTGCCCGTCCTTACACTGGTGCAGCTGCTGCACCTCTGTCATGCTGCTGCCTTTCCAGTCCTGTGGCCGCTCTTGCCCTCCTGAGGTCCTCTGGTCCTGTGGATGGAACAGAGGCACAGACACGAACATGAGTGGCATGGCATGCACAGTCCTCCCACCAACCCCATACACACTGCTGGCACAGCATGGGACGATACACTGACCAGGCTTTGGGTGCTGGTGACTGGCCAACAGCACCATGCACTGCAGAGATGCATGGTGCATCAACACAGGACACACAGCACCCACCAGCACAGGGCCTCTCTCCGTGGCAGCCACACATGCAGCACACCTGTCAGCACAGTAAATGGACACTGCAGGCATGTGCAGTGCAGGTGGACACCTACCTGGCTGTGGCATAGCCCCCCATTGTGCTCTCATCTGCAGCTGGCATTGGTGCACTGGATCTTGCCATCTACGGTACCCATACCAGTGGTGGCACTGCTCCCCCATGCACGGAACACCTGTACAGCACTCAAGCCCTGGCTCCACCCTGTCCCACACTTGGGACCATGGCTCCCGAAGGTCATCTGGCCAAAACAGCTGGGAAGCCATAGGCTCCACCCGGGCAACCGGGTTGCACATCTCAACCTCATTTCAGTTGAGAGTGCATCGTGAACATGACCCGGACACTGCCATACCTCTCTGTGTTCAGACATGGTGATAGCACAACCACTGCGGCCTACACTGCATGCAGATGGAAATGCACAAGTATGATGCAAAACAGTGGGCCATGGACCTCGGTTGTGCAGCACCTGGATGCATGATAAACATGTGCAGTGGAGGCCTATCATGCAGCAATTCACATGCACACCACATCACCGCAATGGCAGGAGTACGGGGTAACGTTCATGACACACATAAGTGCCATGCATGACCCTGCACAATGTCATGCAACCTCAGCAATGTGCAGTTGGTGTCATAGTGTATCCGGCATGGTTGCACAATGGGCATAGTCAGCACAGTTTACCTGAATGAGTGGTAAGCATCATGTGCCACATGCACAATGTGAGACCATCGTGCAATGCACACAGCTGCGTGATACGACACAGGACAGGGTGCCACCAATGGTGCACATGCACACCATGCAGCAGCACACAATGCATCTGCTGGAAATGCACAGCATGGTTGCTTCGGTGCAATCCCATTGCGCAAGGTGCAAATTTGCAATATTCATCCAGCATATGCAAATAGCCTCATGAGGCAGTGCAAGGCACAGTCAGGCTCATTTGCATCACATTACAGTTGTGCTGGAGCTCATCTGCATGCATTAGTCCATAAAAACACCACAATACAGCATAGGCCACTGACAGGTATTGCAGCCAGTGAGGTAAGGAGCAACACATGTTGTGAATGGGCTGGTCATGTTTCCAGTGTTGCACAGCTACAGGTTGGGCTGCCAAGCTGCTGACAGGCCATTGTTTAACTGTCCACAGGTAGCAACATGTCTGAGATGGAGGGAGCAGATCAGCAGGGGTCTGCATGGAAGCACAGGCTCAACTTCACAAAGGATGAGCAGAAGTCCCTGTTCAAGGCCTACCTTGACAGAGAGGGACTGCTGAGTGGTGCCACGTGCACCCCACAGGACCGTGCCACTGGGTGGGAGGAGGTGGCAACCTACATCAATGCCCATAGGAGGCATAATAGGAGTGCACAGGAGTGCAAGAAGAAGGTGGGGATGGACGGTTGGCACATCAAGGAGCAGGTGGCCGCCATCAGGGTGTCCCACAGAAGGATGGGTGGGGGACCCGGCACCACCCCGTACTGATGGTGGGTGAGGAGCTGGAGGTGGTTACCATAGTCATGCCACCATTGAGGGCATCCTGGGAGGAGAATTTCAGATGGGTGGCAGCTCCTCATAGCACAGTTAGTCAGTGTGTGTTGCATGTGAGTGTGGGTGTGTGAGTCACCCGGCACCTTGCAGGCATGCCAGCTGATGTGCTGCATGGCCCTTGTGTGTGTGGCATGCAACAGCGTATGGCACACATGGGGCCACCATGCATGGCATTGTGCACCTGTTTGCAGTGGGACAGTAGCATAGGCACTGTACTGTGCCAGAGGCACCTGCTCCAGTGTGTGTAAGGCACAGCTGGCCAGCCCCACAGTGCTGCCTGTCCAGCATGACTGTGGCATGGTGTGGTCCACTGGGGAACTGTCTGCAGCATGGCACACCACTGGTGTTGACACACTGGTGGGGTGCTCACCTGCCAGCTGTGTGTTGCTGCAGCACCATATGCCACTGCCACCCATCATGGCTGGGCTGGCATGGGCACCATCAGTGGCATGTCCACCCTGCTGAATGCTGCTGCATGGGCGTACACTGTTGCATGCTGGCACTGGTGTGGTGCACATGCCCCATCGCACTGGCCATGGCTCTGTCTGCACATTGCCATCACCACCACTGATAATGATCTTCTGTTTTCCAGTGCCATCACACCTCAGGGGTGAGTTGCAGGATGCCACTGCCGATGTTGGACCCAAAGAGGAGGAGCTATCCATGTCCACAGTAATCTGGGCCAGGGATCATCAGCATTGGGGCAGTGTGGGGCTGCTGGACTTTTTGTGCCTGGGCAACAATGACACACTGTCAGAACTCCTGCTCACTGAGGACTTACCCATGCTGGTACCAGGAATGCAGGTGGGTGGGGCATCTGACATGGATAATGACATGACACTGATCCTGGACAGCCACAGGTCTGGTGTCACTGCCCAGGGTACAGGGCCATATACAGGTGACGGTTGCCATGAGTGGCATTATGGCACCCGCACAGCCACACACTCACCATGGCCTGAGGCACCACTGCTGTTGCTGACCATGAGGCAGGTGCACTGCCACAGATGTTGGTGCCACAGCGATGGCCCAGCAGGTAGTTGGGCAGTGGCAGCGAGCCACAGTGCCCACCATGCAGCACTCCACAGGGCCACTAACGGTGTGCTCACACAACCACCACTTATTGTGCTGTCCCCTTTGCAGCATCCTGAGGAGAGGGACTTTGAACAGCATGCCGCATCACCCTCAGCCAATTGGTGTCCACCCCAGGATGTGCAAGGCGCTGACAGGCTGGACAAGCACACCAGGCTGCTGCGGGCATCCATGGACAACCAGGTAATGCTCAGGGCAGAGATCCATGCACTGCGGGTAGAGGTGCATCAACTGTCTGAGCATGGGGATATTGGACATGCCCAGCTGACTGGTGAGCTCTGGCAACTGAGGGAGTCCATAACTGCATCGCTGAACCACATTGTTGGTACCATTGCCACCGGATTTGCATTATTGGCATCCACTGGGTGCTGCAGGGTGCGTAAAACTCCCCACAGTGCAACATCGACACCATGGACATGGCATCTGGTGATCCCAACATGGCTGACACCAGGATCTGACATGGCCATCTCCAACACACCTGGTGGTGATATCTTTCCCTAGCTTTTCACTGCAATGAGGACCCAATCATATTCTCAGCTCTCTATGCCCATGAGTGTGTTGGTTACATCTCCACTGGCTTTTGTGCAGCCTGTGGCTGCCACACAGCCTGTGGCTGCCACACAGCCTGGGTGTGGCCACCCACATGGCCATGGTGGCCATGGCACCACATGGTAGGCCTGTTGAGTGTGCTGTCCTATCCTGCTGCCCGCTGCTGTTGTCTGGTGCACACATGTGTGGGTGCACCCATGTGCATGTGGCGGCACATATGTGTGGCATGTGGTACATCCTCTGTGTGTGCATGCTGTGCTGCTCTGCCTTGTGGTGTGGGCATGATGAGGGCAGCACTGTGCCAGCCTTGCCTGTGTGCCAGTGTATTCACTCTGATTCATGCCACATCCAGATGCATGTGTTTGTGTGCATGCGCAAATGCCTGTGCACTGTGCTGGGGGCATGTGGCTGTATGTTTGTGTGGTCTTTGTGCATGCTGTGTGAGTTCTGGTGTCACTGCTTGCCTCCCTGTGTGGCTGTGCACCCCTGTGTGTGTGTGTATGTGTGTGTGTGTGTGTGTGTGTGGGATCCGTGCATGCACAGCAGGTGTGTCTGTTACTCACCTCCAGTTCCCAAAGTGCTCCTGTATGATAGTGGCCCAATGCCTCCTTGCCTGTACGGCCAGCCTGGGGTTCCTCATAACAATGGGTGGCTGCATATCCCCATCTGGCCTGTCATCCCCATCCTCATCATTGCTGTTACTCTCATCCACCTTAACAGCTATCCCATGGTCAATGGCCATGTTGTGCAGCATGCAGAAGACCAGGAATAGACCACAGGTTTCCACAGGGTTTTACTGGAGGGCACCACCAGACCTGTCTAGGCAACAGAATCACATCTTGAGCATGCTAAACACACACTCAATGATATTGCATATAGCGTTGTGTAGCTCATTGTAACTCTCCACTGCAGCATTGGATGAGCACTGGAGGGGGGTGAGCAGCCAGGGGCTCGGGGGGGGTAGGCACTGTCACCTGTGTGGGTAGAACATGCAGGTAAGCACTTGGCATTGCTTGTCCCCCCACCCCCACCTGCATCCATCCTCTCAGCTCCCACTGTGTGTGGCGTTGGCCTCTGCACAATGCACGGCTGCTTCCACAACCCATCCCATGCCATGCTCACCTAACAGGTGACCCATGGGGATCTCTGCACACTCGAATCTATGGCATAGGATGGACCTGTGCCAGATGAATGCGTCATGTACACTTCCAGGATGTGTGGTGCAGACATTGGTGATGTGTCCCGTGGCATTGTGCACCTCCTGGCAGTTGACCGAGGAGTACCCCTTCCTATTCATGTAGATGGCCCCCTCTGGGCCAGGTGGTGTGCATAGGGCCATGTGGGTGCAGTCTATGGCCCCAATCATGCCTGGCATGCGTGCCACCCTATGGAAGTCCTGCATGTTTGCTGCACGCTCTGCTTGTGTGCTTGAGAATTGTATGAACTCCAAAGCGTGTGGCAGCAGGGCACTGAGGAACTATGTGAGGAGGCGGGATTTGACTGACTGTATTATCAAAATGTGATTGCCCCCGTTGATTTCTGGATAGTGCCCATGGCGAGCAGGCACATTGCTGCTGTCTCCTTGGTCTCCACTGTCATGGTGTGTCTCTTTCTGGTGGGTGCCTGCAACTCATGGCACAGCTCGCAGAGCTACCTCAGAATTGCCCTGTTCGGCTGGTACTGGCCCATGATCTCCACATCCCTGTAGTCCTCGAAGGTGAGGCAGGCATGGTACCATCTATGCTGGGCATACCACTGCTGGGCCAGTCCTCATCGATGTTGATGTTCCTCCCTCCTCCTCACACCCCTCATTACTGCATCCATGATGAATGGCCCTGCATCCATCCTAGTCTGTCTCAGTCTTGTGCATCTGCTGTGTGTGTGTTTTAGCCTCCATTTTTATGCTTAATTCTATCTGGCACATTCTGTGGGTTGCTCCTGACTTGCGCCATGCTTTTTGGCTCAATATGCCATTGCACAGTTTATTCATGGGTACGCCCCCTTGTACTTGCACCACATACATTACTATTGTGCATCTGCACATTGCCTTTTGTGTTGCGCATTCACATTGGTTGCATATGGCTGTGGGGTGCATTTCTGTGGTTGTGCAGTGCACAACTACTCTGAATATCTCGGCCAGAATGTCCTTTTATTACACAATTTTGGGATGAGATTTCCAGAAGATGGGACACAGACATACTGTATTTATTTAAGAGCTGCTGACACGTCAATGAAAACATTGAAAAACATAATATTTAGGTACAATTCAGCTTGCATTGCATATATATTCTATAGATTTCTCCTCCCCATTAATTATTACAGAGGAAATTTGCATGAATACATGATCTTTATACCTCAGAGTTCATCTGCCTCTTTAGCCTACTCCCAACTTCAAGTCATAATCCTGTATCATGACATCACAATCTGTTGCCATGGGAATAACTGTGATGTCACAAGCAGTGCATTATGACCTCAGCTAGGGAGAAAGCAACAGGAATAGATGAACTCTTCATGAGCAAATATCCTGTTTTCATGCAATTTATATGACTAATAAATAATGGAGAAGAGGCATACAGAACTAATGTGAAGTACAAGCTGAACTGTGTCTAAATATTGTGTTTTGTTAAAGTCCTCCTGAAGGCGTTAGCTGCTCTTTAACATTACCCCTGAAATAAATTTTTTAGGCATTTTCCCCAAAATTGGAACTCATACAATTGTAGTATTATGAGATTGGCACTGGCAGATTTTAAATTTTGGATCTGGCATGTCAGATGTAAGCTAGTATTACAACAGCAACAAACCACCCAAGAAGAGTTAATCCATTTATTTCTACAAGAAATATAACAGACTCAGGAAATGGGTGTTTACTAACCTGGTAAAGGTGATTGTGTTAGTTTCATCCATGACACTCCAGACATTACCTCATGGGTTCTTAACCCACCTGATAGGCTAGTGATGCACATGTGACCCAGATCAAATTTCACAGCATAGCCAGGTCCCAGGAGTCCCCATTCTCCAGTTTCGATTCTTCCATAGCTGAAATGCAAATGTTTTAGGCCAAACCCCTATTTACATGACTCCCACCTTAATTCCGTATGTTATCTGCATATAAATGTAATAAATTATTGACCATGGTTTAACCACCACCTTTAGTTTATTTCCTATTAATACAGTTCTAAATTCGGTTCATAAGGATTCTGACTATGATTAATATGGTATTAGATGACAATACAAGTAATTCTTATTTACATATCAAACTGTTGACACTGAAGTCATCCAGTGTGAATATCTGTGCCGTAGTCACCCTGAAGGGTGGGTTGTGGAGTGTCATGGCTACAACTAACACAATCACCTTTACCAGGTGAGTAAACACCCATTGTGTTATGTTGTATCCATGACACTCCAGACATTACCTCATGGGTTACTTCTAATAAGCAGTGCAAAAACCATCAGGGTGGGCCAGGGCGATCAGACGGGACATTTCTCTGTGACACACTGAGGACAAAACTTTTGTGGCAAATTCAGTTCTTTGTCTATATAGAGACCCAAGTCTATAATGTCTTGTGAAGGTGTGGACAGAGGTCCAGGTCGCAGCTTTGCACATGTCTTCCATTGATATGGTAGCTCTTTCTGCCCAGGAGGTAGCCATTTCCCTTTTTGAATGGGCCTTTATCCTCTGCGGGGGAGTGTGACCATTGTCTTGTAAGCCTCCTGTATTGTCCTCTTTATCCAGCTAGTGATGGTGGTTTTGGAGGTGGCCAATCCTTATTTTTGGCCTTGAGCTATTATAAAGAGTCTCTTGGACCTGCAGATGGTCTGTGTCTGTGTAATGTATAGTGCAATGGTACTACCTACATCTAGAGGATGATGAGTACCTGGTCCCCCCTGTTCTGACTGTGTGTGAAATGTTGGTAACTCCAGTGTTTGTTCCTTATGGAATGCGGACATGACTTTGGGAAGGAAGGCCGGAACAGTCTTCATAAAGACCCCTTGTGCCATGAATATAGTGTAGGGAGTTTCTTGCATGATAGGGCTCCTAGCTCGCTAATCCTGCGAGCGGAGCAGACTGCCACCAGAAAGCAAGTTTTTAAACCTAACCCATAGAGGGGTATTTGCTGACTAGGCTTGAATGGATGCTTTTCTAGTGCATCGGGCACCATGGTTAGATACCAGGGGGCCATTGGTGATCGAATCGGTGGCCAAATATTCTGTGCAGCTCTAAGGAACCTAACAGCATCTGGGTGAGCGCTGGGTTGTGAGAGGCCAACTCTCCCCATGGCCACACCTATGGCTGACAGTTGCACCCATAGGATAATCCTTTGTCTAACCCCTACTGAATCACTGACATATCCACCAGCATTGGGTTGAGTTGTGATGACTTGCACCATTTTGTGAATATGTTCCACTGTCTGTTATACGTGGCTGTGGTAGATGACTTCCTGGATTGTAGCATAGTCGAGTTGACCGACTCATGATACCCGGCCATTAGCAATCTCTGCCTCTCAGGAACCAAGCCGACAGTTTCAAGGTGTGAGGTGCTGGGTGGAGTATTGGTCCCTGGCGCAGCATGTCCTTCTAATATGGGAGGGTCCACCTGTCCAGCATCATGGATATTGTGGATGCAAACCATGCTCTCCATGGCCAATAAGGCGCAATCAGGATGATCTGTAGTCAGGATTGTCTGACCTTCGCCAGTACCTGTAGAATCAGAGGAATTGGGGGAAAGATGTATGATCGTTCCTGGTTCCAAGTTTGTGACAGGGCATCTATTGCCAGTGCCTGTTTCTCCCTGTATCTGGAGAAGTATGCCTTGACCTGTGTGTTCACCTTGGACGCCATCAGGTCCACCGGGAGATGACCCCACCGCCTCTGTACCATGGCGAAAAGATCCAGGTGCAGCTGCCTCTCTCCGGGGTGCACCCGCTGTCTGCTTAGCCAGTCCGCTCTGACATTCAACTTTCCCACCAGATGAAAAGAGTGGAGGTGAGAGAGAGAGAGATTGGACTGGGCCCAGTTTAATACCTTTGTGGCTTCTCTGAGCATGGCTCTGCTGTGTGTGCTACCTTGTTTTGCTATATATGCCACCATGACCTGGTTGTCGGATTTCACCAGCACTGTCCGACCCATGATGTTGTTCCTGAATGCTGTCAGAGCACTAAACACTGCTCTCATCTCTAGGACATTGATTGACAGCCGAGCCTCTGCTGACATCCACTTGCCTTGTGCAGTGGACTGGTGCATGCATGCTCCCCAACCGATCAGGCTGGCATCGGTCTCCATTGTCACCTCGTAAGACAGTTCGAGGAGACAACCTCTCTGGAGGTTTGGGTGGTGTGCCCACCATTTCAGTGAATCTTTCACTGTCCTTGGTAGATGGACCACCAGGCCGAGGCTGTCTTCCAATGGGAAGCCCTGCTGCAGTATGCAGTATTGCAGGGAGCACATGTTCCATCTTGCCTATGGTACCAGATCTATGCAGGATGCCATGCAGCCAAGAACCTGTGCAGCGTGACCCAGCAATGGCTCAGCTGAAGACCTTTGAATCCATACTATCGACATCACTGAGTTAATGCGCTGTACTGAAGGTCTTGCCAACCCTTCGACTGTGTCTATTTCCACGCTGAGGTGTTCTATATATTGAGATGGACATAGGGAACTCTTCTCCCAGCTGACTACCCAATCGTGCTGGGACAGAGTCATCAGGACCAAGTGGATTCCTGGAAATGCTCTTTTTAATGCAGGATTTAAAAAGGTGAGCAGTGGTAAGTGGGTCCCGGACCTGGAATGGCATCCCATTTTTACAGTTGTAGTGGGTGGAGCCCTGCAGTTGTTTTGCTATTTCAGTAGAAAAGGTAAGCCCTCCAGTTTCCTAATGGACTAGATAATATTGGAGGTTTTGTGTTATAAGTATGCTACTTAATTGTAGCAGTCTGCTGAGGAGAGTTCCAAAGCAATGTTCTGTGTGCTAAATCTGGCTAGAATTATCTTTGAAGAAAGATTCATTGACTCATAAACATGTCAAGTCACTCTGGCTGGCCCAGGCATAAAAGGTAATTGAGAGTGAGGAAGGAGGTTTCAGATTTCAGATGCTATATTAAAAGGCCTCAGACAAGCCAGACAAAAACTGAAGCATAACTGATAAATCAGACCAGAGACCTGCTTTCACATTTGGTGCAACCCCGCATTCCACCCTGGTGGGATATTGAAAGGGCTGCCAAGTGCAGTGCAAATCCTGATGCACCTGAGCGCAATGTAATGGTAAGCGACACAGATGCAGGGGGCGTGCCCATGCATATGTGGCACATCCCAATATTTAGCCTGGTTTATGCGGCGCATATGGTGGTGCAGTCCTGCAGTGTGCTGCATAGGAGTGCTCAAAGTTGAGCTACAAAAGAGTGGGAATAAGTCCCGGCCACCACAGATGGGCTGCTATATTGCAGGGAGCAACAAAGCAGCCCCCAGCCATGGGTGGCCACCCGCCCACCCAGAACACCATCCACAAGCACACATACCCCACTGGTAGTCTAGTGGCACCCCCCAACTTCCCAACTCCCCAACAAATATAATACACTTCCATCCCTGGTGGTCTATTGGAACCCCACACACATTGCCGCAATCGCGGTACATCTCCATAGATCAATTCCCTCGTGATCCAGTGGCATCCCCACCCCTGCCACCCACACAGAACCCCTTGCCCACCCCACTCCCCCATCATCGGTGGGTGACTGCATTTCACCGGCATACTGGCTGGCCACCTGCCGAATGACAGGTACAGTATGGGCTGTAAGCCCATTGGTTCCCAGTGTGGACCAATGGGCTTGCAGGGCATACTGTACGAGAAAGTCCCGACTATGCTGGGCTGCCCTGCGCAAAGCATGCAAATGACCCCATTCATGCCTTGCATATATTATGGCCTCATTTGCATGCCCCATGATGAATATCACGGGTGATGCACCTAGCACAACTGCACTTGAGCTGGCGCATCCCCATGCTCCCTATTTGTGGCTTGTGCTGGCACAATGCCACTGTGCCATGCACAGTATGTGTGCTGACCATGCCATATTCAATGGTGCTGCACCATGGTGCATCCTTATTGAATATCACCTAGTCCTGGCCCCAGCGCATCACAGTGCAGTTTGAATATATGGGCCTAAGTGTATAGTTTTATTTTTCATCAGTCAATATTCTTTATTCCAAACCATGCACCATTTTGAGATCATAAAGACTTCTTCCTCAGGGAATTGACTGAAATTCACATAATAATCATAACATTAGTATGCAATGTTTTACTGCTAACATATCTCACAAAATAATTAATATGATATTTTTTTGTTATTCTTTTTGTAACTGGGTAAGGCCCAAGAGGCACAAGTGCCTGTTTTCAAGGGCAACCTGGGAGCACTTGGGTGGTTAAGTGACTTGCCCATAGTCACACAGTATGCAAGTGCACATTCTGGGAATCAAACCCAGGTCTGCTGGATGTACCAAGCTCATTCATAGCTCATAGGCTATACTACCAGCCTCAGTTGTAATGTGGAGTGGAATAGTCTCCACATTACCTTAGTAGTTCCACAACGTATGCACTTCCTTATCTGCTTTCTTTAAACATTTTTTCAAAAAATCTCTGTGCATAAACAAAAATTAAATTATGTTCTTAAATATCAATAGGGACACTGCAAAATCATGTTATTAAAAATTGTTAATGGACACATAATTGTCTACAAAATTAGTTCATTTTTAAATGCTATATTAAAGCTTCCCCAGACACAATTACAAATAATTACCTGACCAAAGTTTGCTAGGAAGTCAGACTCACTATGTTACTATTCTATACGTTATCACAAAAGAAAAACATGTAGTTCATCATACCACTCTAAACATGAAATAAATAAATGAAAATGTTCAATACGAACAGTTAATGTAATTTATTTCACTCCTTCTTAAGTTCTGTGACCATCTTAGCCCCTACCACCCCCTCTGGTAGGTCATGCCAGGCATCCACCACCCTCTCAGTGAAAAAATATTTTCGCATATTTCCCCTGTACCTTCCCCCCCCTACCTTCATTCTGTGCCCCCTTTGCTCGGAGCATCTCTCACTTTGGAAGATGCTTCCTTTCTGCACTCTGTTTATACCGGTGATGTATGTGTATGTCTTAGTCATGTCCCCCTCCCCCCTTTCCTCCAGGAATACATATTTTACTCCTTTAATCTTCCCTCACAGGTCTTATCTCGCAGGCCCTGCACCAATTTACTTGCACTCCACTGCATCTCCTCCACCCTGTCTATGTTCTTAATAAGAGAGGGCCTCCAGAACTAGATGCAGTATTCCTGGTGTGGACCCAGGAATGACTTATACAAGGGCAAGATGACCTCCCTCTTTATACTCGTGATACCTTTCCCTATGCATCCAAGCATCAGGATAGCCTTTCCAGCTGCCTTATTGCACTGCCTAGTTTCTCTTAGTTCCTCCAAGATGATAACTCCCAGGTCCCAGAAGGGGAGATAGGGGAGCTAAACACGTGGCTCAAGGACTGGTGCCAGGAAAAAGGACACAGATTTGTAGGGAACTGGCAACAGTTCTGGGAGCGAAAGTTCTTTAAATTTGATGGACTGCATCTGACTAAAGAGGGAGTCAGTGCATTGGGGCAGAAGTTTGACGTCTTTGCAGAATATTTAAACTAGCAAATGGGGAGAGGGGTGCAGCACCCCATACGTTGAATGGGAAGAACACCCCTCCCCCCTCAGCTAGTGGTCAAACTGGAATTCAGTGTGTTTGCCATTCATTTGCATCACTAGGTAAGAAAAAAGGTTTGTCTCCCCATACGATGCACAGGGGTAATGCCAAACCTCACCCAACAACTAACACACCAAAATCTGGCCAATGGAAAATCATGTACACAAATGCTCACAGCCTGGGAAATAAGATCCCAGACCTGCAGGCAATAATGTCAGAGGCTAAACTGGACATAGTAGCAATTAGTGAGACGTGGTTTACCAGTAACACACTTGGGAGACTTCAGTACCTGGCTATGTATTGTTCAGAAGAGACCGAGGTAAAAGGGGAGGAGGGCCCTGTATGTTAATGAAAATATCAAAGCTACAGAAATTCAGAATACACATAAGGAGCCAGAAGAACTGTGGGTCACCCTGGAAACAGGAAATGGGACAGCCATAAGAACTGGGGTTGTCTACAGGCCCCCAGACCAGAGGGAGGACATAGACACATTACTGTTAGAAGATATACAAAACATGACAGCTAAAGGGGAGGTTCTGATAATGGGAGACTTCAACATGCCAGATACAGATTGGTCAATACCAGCAGGAACATCTGCCAGAACTAGACTCATAGTGGATTCCCTGCAGGGGGAGGGCCTCAAACAACTGGTACAGCAGCCCACAAGAGACAGGGCTATCCTAGATCTAGTACTGACTAACAAAGAAGGGATCACAGATCTCCAGGTAGAAGGTCACCTGGGGGCCAGTGACCATCACATGGTATGGTTCAATTGGCTACTACATCTAAATCATCCCATTCCAAGGCAAAAATATGGGACTTCAGAGGAGCTGACTTTGATAAGATGGCCAACAGAGTTAAGCTAGCCCTGGCAAAAAGAAACACAGGTGAGGAGGTACAGGCAAAGTGGGCAAGCATTAAGGATACAATACTTGAAGCAACATCCCATTGTGTTAGACAGAAAAGGAAGTGCAAAAGAAGAAGGAAACCGCTTTGGTTCTCAAATACAGTAGCAGAAAAGGTCAGAGCCAAAAGGCTGGCCTTCAGAAAATATAAGGGAACACAGCGGGATGAAGATAGGGGGGCATACCAAACTGCCCTAAGGGAAGCAGGTAAGGCAGTAAGGCAGGCAAAGTCCCAAACTGAGGAAACACTAGCACAAACAGTAAAAGAAGGTGACAAGACTTTCTATAGATACATTAGTGAAAGGAGAAAGTCCAGAGGGGTATTGCTAAGTTTAATGGAGAAAAGGGAGCATGTGAGGAGGAGGACCCTGTAAAGGCATCTATCCTAAATAGATACTTTGCTCAGTATTCACTGAAGAGAAGGTAGGGCAGGGCCCACAGCTCAGCATCATGGACACAGGGGAGGGAGGTGAGCACTACTCCCTTCACAAAAGAAAGGTCCTACAAGAGCTTGCTAAGCTCAGGTGGATAAGGCAATGGGACCTGATGGCATACATCCCAGGGTACTTAAGGAGCTAAAGGAGGAACTAGCAGAGCCATTAGCAGAATTGTTTAGTGAGTCTCTGAGCACAGGAGAGGTCCCAGAAGACTGGAGAAGGGCTCATGTGATCCCACCCACAAGAGTGGTAGCAGGGAGGAGGCGGGGAACTACAGACCGGTCAGTCTTACCTCAGTAGTGGGCAAGATTATGGAAGCACTCCTTGAGAAAGGATAGTGCAACACCTGGAATCCATAGGGCACAGGATCCAAGACAGCATGGGTTTACAAAGGAAGGTCCTGTCAAACTAATCTCATAGATTTCTTTGACTGGGTAACCAGAGTGGTGGACCAAGGGGAGCAGTTGATGTTGCCTACCTTGACTTCAGCAAAGCTTTGACACTGTTCCACATAGAAGATTGATAAATAAGCTAGGTAGGCTCGGGTGGGTCAGAAGTTGGTCAACTGGGTGGCAAACTGGTTGACTGGCAGAAAACAGAGAGTGGTGGTAAATGGTATACAGTCAGAAGAGATGCAAGTCACAAGTGGGTACCTCAGGGATCAGTCCTGGGGCCAGTCCTATTCAACATCTTCATTAGTGACCTAGCAGATGGACTAGAGGGTAAGGCTTGTCTGTTTGCAGATGACACCAAGATCTGCAACAGAGTAGATGATCCAGATGGGGTGGGCAGAATGAGAAGAGATCTGGATAAACTAGCAGAATGGTCAGAAGAGTGGCAACTGGGATTTAATGCAAAGAAGTGCAAAATCATGCACATAGGGAAGAGAAACCCTGAAGCCACTTATAGGCTGGGAGGGAGTTGCTAGCAGTCACAAAGGAAGAAAGAGACTTGGGCATCATCATCACTGATGACCTGAAATCATCCAAGCAGACCTCTAAAGCAGTAGGTAAGGCTAGGGGTGTTAGGGTGTATTAGTAGGGGTATCACAAGTCGTAGAGGGAGGTAATAATCCCTCTGTACAAGACATTGGTTAGGCCCCATCTGGAGTACTGAGTGCAGTATTGGAGGCCACACCTTCACAAGG
Organism: Neoceratodus forsteri; assembly: GCA_016271365.2. Taxonomy (NCBI): domain Eukaryota; kingdom Metazoa; phylum Chordata; order Ceratodontiformes; family Ceratodontidae; genus Neoceratodus; species Neoceratodus forsteri. Next base: position 1,337,892,024 of record CM057456.1, read on the forward strand.
ACATTAACCAAATTGAGGCAGTCCAGAGAAGGGCAACCAAAATGGTGCAGGGACTGCATCAGAAGACATATGAGGACAGATTAACGGAGCTCAATATGTATACCCTTGAGCAAAGGAGGGAGAGAGGTGATATGATCGAGACATTTAAACACCTTAAGGGCATAAACAAGGTGAAAGAGTCTAACATGTTTAAATATAAGAAAAATAGCAGGACAAGAGGACACAGCATGAGATTAGAGGGAGGCCGATTAAGGGGGAATGTGAGGAAATTCTTTTTCACAGAAAGGGTGGTAGATGCATGGAATGGCTTACCACAAGAAGTAGTGGCTATGAATACAGTGCAGGGCTTCAAACAGGCATGGGATAGGCATAAGGGAGCAATACAAATGACTATGAATAGATAGGTCACTGACATCGCAAAGGCCGATGGCACATTTATAAGTTAGAAAAAGAAATGGGCAGACTGGATGGGCCTTGCGGTCCTTATCTGCCGTCAACTTCTATGTTTCTATGTTTCTATGTCCCTTTTCTGCTTTGTGACTTCCAGTACCTCCCCACCTAGTTCATACTTTGCCCTGAGTTCTTGTACCCTACTTGTATGATCCCACACTTCTTTGCATTGAATCACTGCTGCCATTCTTAAGACCATTTCTTCAGTTTTGTTAAGGTCATCCCTTATTCTTTCAACACCCCCTGGCATGTCCACCCTATTGCACAACTTTCTTTCATTTGTGAAGAGGTATTCCTCCCCTCCAGTCCCTCTGCAATGTCCCCAATAAAGACATTGAAGAGGACTGGCTCCAACACTGACCCCAGCAGCACCCTGCTCATCACCTCTCCCTCTCCCTCTCCCTCTCCAGTGTACTCTGTTTACCACAACCCTCTGACTCCTGCCATTCAGCTAGTTCTCCACCCACAGAACCATATTAGGATCCACCCCTAGGCTGTGCAGTTTGTTAATCAGCCTTCTATGGGGGACAGTGTAGAAGGCCTTTCTGAAGTCCAGGTAGGCCATATCCACCGAACTTCCCTGGTCCACTACCTTAGTTACCCAGTCATGCCATTGATTAGTACAATGAATTAATGCAAAACACAGTTCTTATCCAAAATACAGGGAAAGTTAGGGTGAGATGTATAAGTAAATAAATGCCATATAAGGCAGAGTGTGTGTTATAGTGAGTGTGGCAATGCTCTGGGTGCGGACAGTGCACTGCTATGTTATACCTCAATATATATACATATATGTGTATATGTATTAGTCATGTGTGTGTGTATCACAGCAATCAGAAAGTGCAGTTAGGTGGCTCAGTGGTTAGTGCAAACATTGCTAATATACATTCCCCCACTATCTAGATCAGTTTCAGCCTTATGCATGTAATTTCTGATTTAAATGAGGTGTCTAATGGCAAACTCCCCACCCTCCGATATCCCTCTGAGCCTGAAAAGAAGAAAACAGTTACTTGATGTCTTGTTTTTGTTATTTGTAAAAATGTATGTAGACAGTGCACTGCTATGGTACACTGGACTATGTATGCATATACAGTATGTGTATATGTATTAGTCAGTGTGTGTATATCATAACAGTGCAAAAATTGCCAGTTTACACATTTCTCACTGCCCACAACACCATTATTTTGCAGCCGTATTGGCTCTCACTAGATTTTGTTTAAAGGCAGAAGTCAGTCAATCCCTCCAACATGATGTCTATTCACTGTAGTGGTCCAAAATCTCTGGAGTCAATGGAGTTGGAGCAGCACTTGCATCTGTGCAAGGGGATACTGAGAGACCAGACCATAACAATTCAGAGTGACCCATCTACAAGTTCAAACAGCATGGAGTTGGAAACAGCTTAAATGAAGGTGGCAGCTGAAGGAACTGTTGTTGATGTGAATACTTCCTCTGGCAATTCTCACTGCACAGAGAGGGGTCCACTGTTTAAATGAATGCTAAAGAGGGATGTCATTCTGGGCCGCAGCTTGAGCAATACAAGAACTTACCTCAAAGAGGTCAGTGGGGTTACAGGACTGATAACAAACTCTGTAGCTTTTGAGTAAGAAAATATAGTGGATAATGCCCAGATTATATCCTTTGCTCACAGTCCACTGTAGCTCATACAGACCTTCCAAGACAGCAACCCTGAAATGAAGGAGATCTACTGGTTTCAGGAACTGAAAATCAGGAGACTATTACTTCTGCATGACGTATGTAGAAAAGTGAGTGCAGTAAGATCATAGAAAACTCATGGACCCCTACAGCAATTACAAAAACAGTCAGAAGCCTTTAGAGCCACAATTGCAAACCCATAGACACCTACAAAAATGGCAAAACTGAATGGATGCTGGCTGCTTTTGTAATTTCATAGGGGGTTGTGTAAAATTGATTGTCTGAAGAGTGCTGCAGCAACCTTCAAGCAAACAACTTTGAAGTCACCATCATTTGACTGCCTTACTAAAGGAGCCTGCAGCCTTCAGAACCTTAGTTTTAAAGTCATGGTCCCACAAAAAAGTTAAGCAACAAGCAGCCCACAGATGAACAATATCAAACCCACTGACCCCTTAAAGTTTTAACACACAGCAACCACAAAACAAAACAAGCATTTGTCAATGCCGAATGTTGATTGCTTTGCTCCGTTGAGCTTGCTCACCCCCCCCCCACTCACTTGTTCTGTTTCTCCTGGTGCTGCAGGCTGCCCTTCTGTCCTGGGCTCTTACCTATGATGTCACCTTTGTCTGCCCACAAAGAAGTTTGCAGCTGTCCCGACAGAGCTCCATTGAGCTCGCTCACTCCCCCTCTCTCACTCACTCATTCTGTTTCTGCTGGCGCTGCAGGCTGCCCCTTTATACTGGGCTTCTGCCTGCATTGCTGCCTTTTTCTGCTCACAAAGAAATCTGCAGCAGTCACCATAGAGCTCCGTTGAGCTCGCTCAATCCCCCTCTCTCACTCGCTCATTCTGCTTCTCCCACCGCTGCAGGCTGCCCTTTTGTATTGGGCCCCTGCCTGCATTGCTGCCTTTTTCTGCTCACAAAGAAATCTGCAGCAGTCCCAACAGAGCTCTGTTGAGCTCATTCACTCCCCCTCCCTCACCCGCTTGTTCTGTTTCTCCCGACACTGCAGGCTGCCCTTTTGTATTGGGCTCCTGCCTGCATTGATGCCTTTTTCTGCCAATAAAGAAATCCGCAGCAGTCCCGACATAGTTTAGTTGAACTTGGTCACTCCCCCTCTCTCACTCACTCGATCCTAATCTGTCCCAAACACTGATTTCCGAAAGCGACTGCAGTATTCTGCGTCGGACACATGAAAACACATTTCAGCCAGGATGTGAAAAATGACAGCTGTACTGTTCATAAGGAGTTGTGAAAAAATGCCAGTGTTGAAAATCTGGTGTGAAAATATTACTAATTTGTGAAGTTACAAGGGTGCGTGGAAACTGCACAACGCACGCTCATAACACAGTCATTTTATGGAGTTTCATCACAAAGTTAGTTTTCAATATAGGCATTTTAGGACCTCTGCTCCTGAACAGTGTCACTGTGATTTTCATAATGCATCCCAAACACTGATTTCCCACAGCGCCCGCGCTATTCTGCGCCGGAAGTGTGTAAACACATTTCAGCCAGGATATGAAAAATAACAGCTGCACTGTTCATAAGAGGTGCAGAAAAATGTCAATGTTGAAAATCTGGAGTGAAAAGTTTGCAAAGTTGCGAAGTTACAAGTGTGCATGGAACCTGTGCAACACACTCTCATAACACACTCATTTTATGGACTTTCATTAGAATATTTTCAACATAGGCATTTTAGGAACTCTGCACTTGAACAGTGTAACTGTGATTTTCTTAATGTGTCCTGAACACTAATTTCCCACAGCAACTGTGTTATTCTGCGCCAGAACTGCAGAAACACATTTCGGCCAGGATGTGAAAAATGACAGCTGTACTGTTCATACAAAGGGCCAGAAAGATGGGAATGTTGAAAATCTGGAGTGAAAAATATTACAAATTGCCAAACTTATGAGCGTGCTAGGAAACTGCGCAACACACGCTCATAACACACTCATTTTATGGACTTTCATCACCAAATTTTCAACATAGTTATTTTACAACCTCTGCTAATGAACAGTGTCACTGTGATTTTTTTAATGTGTTCCAAACACTGATTTCCCACAGCGACCGCACTGTTCTGCACCGGAAGTGTGAAAACACATTTCAGCTAGGATGTGGAAAATGATAGCTGCACTGTTCATAAGGAGATGCAGAAAAATGGCAATGTTGAAAATCTGGAATGAAAACACTGCAAATTTGCAAAGTTACGAGCATGCGTTGTAACTGCTCAATGCACACTCATAAAACAGTCATTTTTGGGATTTTTTTCCACCAAATTTGCAACATAGACTTTTTGACCACCTCATGAACACTGCCACTGTCATTTTGTTAACTGGTCCTGAAAGGTGATTCCGCGAAGTGACCGTGAAATCACCTTTCCGGCCTGAATAACACCATGACAGCGGCTGAATTGATGAGGAGGGGTCCCCAGAAACCCAAGTTGAAAATTTGGTGCCAAAATTCCAAAAAATGCCTAACATATGCATTAAAGTTGAAAAAAAACTCTTTATGCCATTATATAGCTTACCAACATTTCCTCAGTTCGCGGTCAGCTTTGAAGAGTGCAGACGTGTTCCCGGTCCACTGAAGATCATCATGCTGGGCTCTGGAGGTAAGTATGTGGTGAGGGGAGGTGAGGAGGTGTCGGGAGGTGAGGTTTGCAGAGCGTGGGGGCAGGTTGAGGAGGGGCCACCAGACTCGAGGGACCATTTTTTGCTATACAGGTAAAAACAAACGAAAAAAACAAAACAACGCAGGGCTTTTTTTTTTAACATGGACATTTATGGACATTTGGCATGCTGGGGTGGGCTATCAGTGTGCCAACCTACTATTGTGTGGGGGGTGGTGACGGTGGCCGATGGGGGACTGGGCACCCCATCAGCATATACAGGTGGGGCGCAATTGCTGAGGGAGATTGGGCACCCCCCCTCGGCACACACCTATGTTTCGTCACAAGGGGGGACATGATGCCAGTGGGTAGTGAGCTCCCCCATCAGCAAATCAAACTGGGAAGGGGGAGATTATGCCTATGGGGAGTGGGCTCCCCCATCGGCAATCTGAACGCGTGCAGGCGACAGAAGCCGATGGGGACTGGGGGCCCTGTTGGCAAACAACCACTGTTGTGGGGGGGCACATGCTGCTGAGGGGCATTGGGTACCCCCTCAGCACTGAGAGCTCACTAATATTGTTTGTGAACACAGTAGCAAGCTGCCACCATGTTCAGAAACAATATCACAGTAGCAAGGTTCTGCCCAGCAATGACGGGTCGCTCCCTCATTGCAGTGGAATGGCTTACGCTGCAATGACGAGGTGGCTCCTGATTGCAGCAGCTGAAACCTTACAAGGTTGCAGCATGCTGGCTGAACTAGTGTCAGAAGCAGCATGCCACCCCATTGGGAAAGCTGGGCCAAGCCTCCAAAGGCTGTGGGGGCATTGGCCACAACAGAGCCATGCCTCCACAACCTGCTTCTACAGCAAACTGCTGCAGTATGTTTCTTGCGCATGTGCGCAATCAACATAAAAACCACAGTGCATGTTGGTGAAGAGGCATCACACCTCAAAGCACTGGGACCATTTGTCCATTCATACAGTTTAAATACATTTTACATCACTGGCACTGTTAGTTTGCACAGTTTTTTTTTTTTTGCACTAAGCTAAAAACCCCTGGCCATTTAAAAACAATTTGTGTGATATAAACATAGAAAAATAGATAGTAAAGAAAATATATATATATATATATATATATATATATATATATATATATATATATATATATAGTCCAACTCATTAACCGACTCCCCTCTCTGCTGGCAATCCTGCATTCCCAGCTTGTAACCCCGATTGCCATCTGGGAGGGGTTATATGGGGTTGAGTTAGGTATCCAGGATTCTGACACTGAATAAGTGTTTGAAACAAATGCTGGCAGTTGTGCCAGGGGTACAAGCAAAGGGAGAGAAATTGTAGTGTCCACTACCCCCCAGAGTAAGTATATACTATCACAAAAAAAAGGAAGACTTTGATGCTAAAATATTCCTGAGGGTTTGAAGACTACTCACTGACATTCAGGTAGTCTTCTCCTGCCAAATTACTCTAAATTCCAGCCACATGGTCTTTTCACCAAGTGATCTATGTATTGGAAACTGCAATTCAAATATCATCCACAGCTCATTAATTTATTACCCTAACATATGAGCACTTTTACTTGAAAGAGAATATTTAAATTTGAAAGCAGAAATCTGCAAAATGGAGAATTACTTGCCAGCTCCTACAGCGGCTAAAATAGTAGTAGATTACACAGTTCTTGATTTGGGAAAAGAAAGGAAGTAAATTTGAGAATCACACTCACCAGTACTTCTGCCGATGCTTGTGAGAGCTACCAGCATCTGGGATCAGAGTCTGTTTTCTTGTGTTTATACAATTCTTCAAATGATCAGCTGTCTGAATGATACAGATTGAGGCTGGGCAGCAGTGTTATCATGCAGCACTGGACCAGATTGAGAACTGAGCCAGCAGAACATTATACGTTCTTGGCTCCATTTTCATGATGTAAGATGAGCTATGGAACCCTATAGGCAGTACTAGGAAGCAACTAAAGAAAAAAATAACTCAGTGCCTGAAACCTGCATCAGACACCAAACTCACCAAGCAGACTCAGGCACAGGAGAAAGCACAGATATTGGGAGAAAGTAGTGGGAAGCATATTTTCAGGAGGTGGCCACAAAAACAGCAAAAACTGGGAGGCAGTCTGAAAAAATAGGATGGCTGAAAGCCATGCACATGCAGAGTCTAGTAAGTAAAGTAGTAAAGTAAAATTTATTTGTTTAATGTGCCCTTCCCAAGCTCAGGGTGCTTTTACAATAATTCAAACACTTTAAATACAAACCATAAGAAAAACAATAAATATAATAAATGAACAGTTGTCTAGCGAGCAACCTTGTGATACACCTACAGGGGCAAATATTTCAAATTCAAAGCACACAAGCCCAGGACTGGCAGGGGGAAGGAACATGCTCAACCCACACAAAAAGAATCAGAGTCACTCCTGGTTTACATCAAGATGCAAGAGACCAAATACACTCAGAAAGTCAGAATAACCATAGTCAGCATTCTGATTCTGAATCAGGCACTTCAGCTACTGGCCAAAACAAAGCAGGTACTGAAGGTCGGTTTGCAGGCCTCTTCAGAGATAGGACTGAATCAGCTGCTAGATGAAATGCAGTCCACCTGAAATATAAAGGAAGTCTAGAGGAGCAACCAGACAGCTTCTATGTGACCAGGAAAATGTTGAAGGAGTCCATGCACTTCTATTCATCAGAAATCTATGCTGTCATCCACGTTTTGGAGGAAGATGTTTTTGACATCAACTTTAGAAGTGTACAGTATCTACAAAGGTTCTGGTGAAGTACCAGTAATTAAAGTTCCCTCCTTATGGGTTCCTTTTATTTCCATACCACTGACAAAACCCTTAACTAAAACAGTTATGGCACTTTTCAGAAATGAAAGGGCACATGTCAATGACATTCTTTTCTGGCTCCACCAGAGTTGTGATGTTCTGGAGCCCCCGGTAACCCTTGAGGTGGGTGCATGAGGAAGGGCGCTGTCCATTACGGCGACTCCTTCCTGGCGCAATCCCTCATGGTGATGGGGAGGGTAGGGTGACCGGTTGAGGCTGTGGGCAAATTGAGAGACAGGATGTCACTATACATACACACATGGGGGGGTGGGAGCGAGTACGGCGAGCATGGGCTGGGATAGGGTGGAGAGGCTGTAGGGGTGGGCGCTGCGGTGGCTGGCCAAGCTGCATCATGGGTTGGCAGTGGATGGGGTTGGAGAGGTGCGGGTTTGGGTCTGGGCGCTGGTGCATACTTATTGTTCCCGGCCCAAACCTTTTTCTTTTCCTGCTTTCACCCCCAACATGCACCCCTGAGTGAGAATCCTAAGTGGGGGGTATTGGGGGAGCCCCCCATGAGGGGGGTGTGAAATGCACAGCCCTCACAGAAAGCAGTAAAAATTGTGTTGTCACCATTGTCCTGAGGTGCTGGGGTTGTCAGAGTGCCGAAAATGTTTTCGCCACTCTGACTGAGTGATAACAGTAATCGCATTTAGGCATATGCCATTATCACATAAACCCAGAGCCCCCATATCCAGTTATGGATACAGAGAGCATTTGGACAGGGTGGGGTGGAGACTTACGGTTGGGGTGGAGACTTACGGTTCATCTAAAGCAACCTAATATGGGAGTACTCAAGCTGCCTTATAGTTTTTGGGGGGTATGAGATCAGGGGTCTGCTTTAATGCATGCCTACCAGAAGCTGGTTATAAATGTGGAGCAAAGACTTTGCTTAGCAGTACTTGTGACCAACTCAAAGGTGGCTTCTTCAGCAAAACTGAGCACATCAGTATGGCCTGTCAACATTTTCTCCAATATAACTTGTTTGAAGAGAAGGGGCATTCTTTTCAACACTGCTACTGAGCCACAAGAAGGAAAGCAGACAGCTATGATGAGGAAACAATTTTAAAAAATGCTCAACATGCTGCTTCTGTTACTCCACCTATTACAGAATACTGTCCCCCCAACCCTACCACACCATCTATGCAAGCACCCACAAAGCATGAGCCACAGTACAGACAGACCATTTGCCCTAATTCTCATATACTAGCAGATGACCCAGAACCTCCAACTGCCCCCCCCCCAACAGTGGTGGATGCAACAGATAAAGGAGATGCTTGCCACATCATCATAGGATACACAGGATGCTATACCCCCATGATGCTAAGACAGAGGGAAACTAAGAGGTCCTCGATGAAGAAAGTACAATCTGCTTCAGTGACTGCATGGAACAGGTTTGATGATTTAAAGCTAAAAAAGAATGGGCAGATTCTGACACAGGTGATGTGAGCTCAGTTGTTTCCACCAATTCCATGAAATCAAGGTCTTTTCAAATGCTACCATCATCAGAAACTGAAGAAGAACACATGGAATAAATTAAACTCTAGAACAAGCATTTGTCAGTGCTGAATATTTGTTTGAATGTAAGTACTATGCAGGAGTTTAGTAGTCTTAGTGCAGAGATTCAGATGCTTAATGCCAAGAGAAGACTACGTCCAAGGGCCCTGCACTTTCATGCAGGGATGGTTGTGAAGAATTCATGAGGCTGTCTGGTGGGCTGCAGAAGCACAGTGTTCTGTGGTCTCTGTGCTTCCTTGTGGCAGCAGATAAAGATGCACAGGGAAAAAAAGTGCATTTATCAACCAATGCATGAGACACTTTGCCACCAGTGGGTGGAGAGGTCCAATGACCTATGCCAAGAGGACAGTTGTGTTAACTGTATGGTACCCGGGCCCATGCAGACAACCATACATCTTTCATTCACGTGCTGGAGGGAGGTCTCATAACAGTGCTATTCTCCCACCCTCACCCCATCCAGCTGAGTCACTGAACTCATGCCCAAATTCAGATCTCTGGCACAGGATCACAAAGCTTGGCAGCTGGGGTGACGTGTGGCACTAAACACAAAGGTTGTTAAACAATTATATATTTTTTTTTTACTGCAACTTTTCATGATACCCCTTTTATGATTTGTATTATAAACGTGACATGCACAATTTATAGTGTATTGGTCAAAATGTCATTTTGCAGCAGAGGTGCAAAAACAAGTCTCACCCAGGATTTCAAAAATGATACTTTTCACATTTATAAGGTGGTGCATAAAAATGGCTATGTTGAAAGTTTGGAGTCAAAATACTGAAAATGATCAATGTTATGAGTGAAAGTTGAAATGCTGTAATGCTCAGTCATAACCTGGGCATTGTTCTATTTCTATATACCAAATGTTCATTGTAGACTTATTACCTCACCTCACCTCATGAAACCAGTAGGTGAAAATGTTCAAATCCCTACCAAAACATCATTCATCTCCAACAAAACATCATTCCACACCACAGGTGCGAAAACACATGTTCATGCCTGCAAGGGGACCTGGACACCCTGGAAAGGTGGGCTCACACATGGAAATTAAATTTCAATATCACCAAGTGCAAGGTGCTACATCTTGGGCGGGGAAACCCTAAACACAGGTACACTCTGGGAGGGGAGGAGCTGGAGGTCTCAACAGGGGAAAAATACCTAGGGGTCATGGTGGATGCATGTATGAATAACTGTGAGCAGTGCAGGAGAGCGGCTAGCAAAGCAAACAGGATACGGGGATGCATCATAAGGGGGATCACCTCTAGAAGCAGGGAAGTGATTCTGCCACTGTACAATGGACTGGTTAGACCACACCTTGAGTACTGTGTACAGTACTGGAGACCACATTTGAAGAGGGACATAGAGCTCCTGGAGAGGATACAGAGAAGGGCAACTAAGATGATATGTGGACTAGGACATTTGACGTATGAGGACAGACTTGAGGAGCTATGCCTGTTTTCATTGGAGGAGAGGAGAGACGGGGGGACATGATTGAGGTCTTCAAGTACCTCAAGGGAATACATAGGGTAAATATGGAGGGGATCTTTAGACTAAAGCAGGGAGGTATCACCAGAGAGCATGGTTTGAAGTTGGAAGGTGGAAGGGTGAGAGGAGAAAAGAGGAGGAGTTTTTCACTGAGAGGGTGGTGGATCCTTGGAATGCGCTGCCTGGCGAGCTGGTTCAGAGCTCCACAGTGGAGGGCTTCAAGAGAAGGTGGGACAGACACAGAAATTGGATGTATCAGATGATGGCCTGGCCCAGGGAGGTGGGGATGGATGATAGGGGTTTCTAGAATACAAGGGAGAGGGCCTCGGTACCCAACTAGGGATCTGAGGTTCAAGCAGACTCAATAGACCGTAAGGCCTAATCTGTGGCAATTAGTATGTTAGTATGAGGTGGTGTAAAAAAATGGCTATGTTGAAAATTTGTGGTCAAAATATTTAAAATTACCAAAGTTATGAGCAAGCATAGAAAATGTCAATGTATGTGCATAACTTTGCCATTTTTACATAGTGTGATCCCAATTTTTTAATATAGCCTTCTTATGACCCACCTCATGAACAAGGGTGGGAGAAATTTTCAAATCATGCCTGAAAGGTGATTTCACAGCACAACCACAAATCACCTTTCAGGCCTGATTTACATAATTCCACCATTATTGATCATGAGGTGGGGTCCCAAAAAGGCTATGTAGAAAACTTGTGGTCAAAATATGCAAAAACGACCAAGTTGTGTATCAAAGTTCAAAACCACATTGAAATACATTGAACTGCACTTATCTTAGTTTCTCATATAAAGTTGGCGGTTCCAGCAGCAAGATGAGTCTTTGATCGGAGATTGGATTGTCATGCTGGGACCTATTCAGGTGAATGAGGGTATGGGTGTTTGTGAGATGTGGGTGGTAAGTGTTGAGTGGGAGGTTGGGGTGGGATGTGTGTGGGGGGCAGATCGGCAAGGGACTGTTTTCTGTTTTAAGGGTTAAAAAAGTTGAGGGATGGCTTTCTTTGTTTCAGGGATATTCCAACACTGGGATTGGGCACCCCAGTCTCAGGCTTGTGCTCAGTGGTGTCGGGTGGACACGCTGGTGCCACCACCTACATAAAGGAATGGGGTGGGAAACCTGGAGGGGGGGTCAAGAGAAGTGGTACCAAGGGTGGTCACCCCAGTTCACTTATACATAAAAAAAATAACTATATATATATATGGAATGGCGGTTGGGCAAGTGACCTGGGGAGAGGGGAAGGAAGAAAGAACCAGTAGTGGGGGTGGGCACCCTGGTCCACTTAATAAATAGACAGACAGACAGATAGCTAGGACAGACAGAAGATAGATAGACAGACAGACAGATAGATAGATAGATAGATAGATAGATAGATAGATAGATAGATAGATAGATAGATAGATAGATAGATAGATAATGGCAAATTAACATGAAGACTATAATTAATGAAAAGGATTGGACAGTGGTCACACAATCTGTTAGAGGTCTCTTGGTTTATACAGAGGCTTGGGAGAAACACTCAGAAAAGCAGATATATTTAATTAATAGACTATCATATTGCAGTTGGCTGAGTTTAAAGTGTAGTGGTTAAAGGTACTGAGCTGCAAACCTGGAGACCTGGGTTTGAATCCCATCAGCCCCCACTTGCATACCATGAAACCCTGAACAAGTCACTTAACTTCTTTGTGCTCCCAGGTCACACCTGGGAACAAGATCTGGCTTAGTGTGCCTTTCCTGGTTAAACGATTTCCCCAGTCACTTTATTTTTCTTCAGCCAGTGGTTGCACATCTAACATTAGTGAAATAAGGATGCAACTGCAAGTTTCATGCAGAACCAAAAGATATGTGAAAGGTGTGCCTTCATCTCCAAGCAGAGCCTCGAACAAGCTTGCATGGTTCTTGTTCCTGACTGGCTTCATGGAAATGAGAGGACTGAAGTCCCCTCTGATAGGAGCAGCTTTGGTCCTTTCAACTACATGAAGTTTCCACCTAGCAAACAGCAACTGATGTCACAACCACAGTGTTTGGTCATTGGTCTGGACTTTCAAGCCCCTTCCAGCTTGAACTGCAATGGGCTCAGCAATGACAAAACTCTGAAATGCTGTTCTTTATAACAAAATGTTTCTTGTACAAGCACAAGCAAATGTAAAAAGAAGGGGAAATACTCCCAGAAAGCAGTAATATAAGGATTTTTTTTTTGCTTTTTTTCCTGTTTTAACTCTCCATTCTTCTAATGAATTTCCTTAAAATTGCTTCCTAAAATTGCTGTAGCATCAACAATAGCACTAAGAGAGAAAGACCATGTTTTCTTACTTTCATCACACAAATTTTGAAGTAATTTTCCAGCAAGAAACTTGTTTTCTTCCTTATTCGATGTTACACAAGTTATGTGAGTGTATGTCTGGGGTCTATTCTTCTGGATGTTTAAGGAGAATAAAGCAGACAGTAGGAATTTTATTTCAGGGAACACAGTTTAGGGTTAAGGTGGCAGGGCTCTGGTTGTGGATGTCATGTCTGAGGATGTATCTTTCAGGTTTGTTAATACTTATGCCTCACAAAGACAGCAAGGATATCCCCATATTTACACAATTGGAGATGGGTTCTATTGGGTGGGGATTTCATTTCACAACTTGAAAGTGTAGCTAACAGCTCTTTGTGCAAAAGGTATACTGCATTGTGCTTGATCTGCACCATATAATTAAAACACCTGGCCTACAGGAAACCTATGGATCTCTACACCATAAAGGGGAACAAACCTATTTTTAAAATGCCATTTCCACCAGGATAGACTATTTTTTTTTTACTTTCTGTACCTTGAAGGCAACATCAGCACAGGTTTTTCCAATGGAATTTTCAGACCACCTTATATTAATGAGTAGATTTCCATTTGGGGAATTTTCTAGTAGTGCCCCTAAGGGATGGTGGAGGCTAAATGTATCTTGTTTTGAGTCACCTGAGATTTGGGAGGGTGTGATACATTTATTGGTTACCAGTCATTGTTTTGTTTTTTAGGCACCCTTTACTTTGATGGGAGGAAACAAAAGTTCATATGAAGGAGTCATTTCAGAAAATTGGATAAAGAAAAGCAAATGTGGATTATTTGCATTATTTGAAATTAGGATGATCTCTATAAATGGCTTTCTAATGATGCCTCTGAAGTGATCACATGCAGGAAGCAAACAGAGTTCTCTAAAACTGAGATGTCCAAAATTCAGTTTGATTGGGCTAATTATCTAGCTATGGAGAAATAATTTGGAATGTTAACGCTCCATTTTAGAGACCTCTTTGGGGCATGTAAAAACTGGGTGAACCATACTATATTTTCCATTTCAACTAGGTCTGATGGTACCAAAACTAATAACAGAAGAGATATGTTCTCTGCCTTAAAGGATTATGTGGGACACAGATTTAGTAGTGCCCTTGCTGTTGTGGGAGATTTGGGTTCTTTTTTCTTGCTGATGTCCCACAAATTTCATCATAGGAAGTTACAACTCTGACAATACCAATAACAGAAGAAGACATGCGACAGGTTGTTAATAATTTGAAGGTGGGATCTTCCTTAGTTCAGGATGGGTTTCCAAATGCTCCTCTCTCTCCAGCCTCTCAGCCCTTGAACAGGGCTGGTTCCACCACCGCCGCGCAAGAAGCGGCTCCCCAGATGGATGGCATCTTCTCAGCCACTGCCTGTGTTCCGATGCCCGGCTCTCCATCTACCAAAGCCTCTCAGCCCCTGAACAGGGCTTGTACCACTGCTATGGCACAAGAAGTGGCTCCCCCAGATGGATGGCATCTTTTTAGCTGCCGCCCGTGGTCCGCTGCCCGGCTCTCCATCTACCAAAGCCTCTCAGCCCTTGAACAGGGCTTGTACCACTGCTGCGGCACAAGAAGCGGCTCTCCCAGATGGATGGCATCTTCTCAGCCACCTGGGGTCCGCTGCCAGGCTCTTCAGCTACCAACACCTCTCAGCCCCTGAATAGGTCTTTTATCGTTGTTGCATCACAAGAAGCAGCTCCCCTGGATGGACGGCATCTTCTCAGCTGCCACCTGTGGTCTGCTGCCTGGCTCTCCAGCTACCAAAGGTATGGTCCCATCTGGACCAATCAGAAAGTGAGCACTCTTCTGGCCTCCAATCTGATTGGACACTCTGCTTCGCTTTTCTGCCTGCCTTCCTTGGCAGTTTTTTTTTCACAAATTTCAAACAATTTACAAGTATTACTGCCTGTGTAATTGACTGCATTGTGTGAAAAAAATGTGCAAGTGTTACAGCTCTTTAGTGAGCAAATTGTAAACCTTCTGTTAAAATGTTGTACTCAGACCTTCGGGCACCTTGCCCCTCTCCCTTTGCCTCTACTAGCTGCTAAACAACTTAATCTTTACCCCCTGCTGTCTTGTCCCTCCTCACTTGCTGCCTTCTTAATCTGCCCTTTCTCCTCTCTCTCCAGCATCTCAGGCACTGAACAGAGTTTGTACCGCCACCATGGTGCAAGAAGCAGCTCCTCCGGATGGACAGCATCTTCTCAGCTGCCTCCCACAGTCTGCTGCCTGGCTTTCCAGCTACCAAAGCCTCTCAGCCCCTGAACAGGACTTGTACCGCTGCCATGGTGCAAGAAGCAGCTCCCCGGATGGACGGCATCTCCTCTGCCACCACCCACGGTCCACTGCCTGGATCTCCAGCTATCAAAGCCTCTCAGCCCCTGAACAGGACTTGTACTGCTGCAGCAGCGCAAGAAGCAGCTCCACCAGACTGATGACATCTTTTCAGCCACTGCCTGTGGTCAGCTGCCTGGCTCTCCACCTACCAAAGGTACGGTCCCATCTGGACCAATCAGAAAGTGAGTGCTCTTCTGGCATCTGATCTGATTGGACACTCTACTTTGCTTTTCTTCCTGCCCTCCTTGGCACTTTTTTTTCACAAATTTCTAACAATTTACAAGTATTACTGCCTGTGTAATTGACTGCATTGTGTAGAAAAAAATTGCAAGTGTTACAGCTCCTTAGTGAGCGAGTTGTAAGCCTTCTGTTAAAGTGCTGTACTCATACCTTCGAACACCTCGCCCCCTTCCTTTGTCTCTACTAGCTGCTAAACAACTTATTCTTCACCCCCCACTGTCTTGTCCCTCCTCACTTGCTGCCTACTTAGTCTACCCTTTCTCCTCTCTCTCTCCAGCCTCTCAGCCCCTGAACAGGGCTTATATCACTGCCGGGGCACAAGAAGTGGCTCCCCCAGATGGATGGCATCTTCTCAGCCGCCACCCTCGGTCCACTGCCTGGCTCTCCAGCTACCAAAGTTACAGTCTCATCTGGACCATTTGGAAAGTGAGTGCTCTTCTGGCCTCCGATCTGATTGGACAGTCTGCTTTACTTTTATGCCTGCCCTCCTTGGTGCTTTCTTTTTCACAAATTTCAAACAATTAACAAGTATTACTACCTGTGTAATTGACTGCATTGTGTAAAAAAAAATTGCAAGTGTTACAGCTCCTTAGTGAGTGAATTTTAAGCCTTCTGTTAAAGTGCTGTACTCAGACCTTCGGGTGCCTCGCCACCCCTCCCTTTGTCTCTACTAGCTGCTAAACAACTTAATCTTCACCCTCTGCTGTCTTGTCTCTCCTCACTTGCTGCCTACTTAATCTGCCCTTTCTCCTCTCTTTCCAGCCTCTCAGCCCCTGAACAGGGCTTGTACCACCGGCATGGCGCAATAAGCGGCTCCCCCGAATGGATGGCATCTTCTCAGCCACCACCCGGGGTCCGCTGCCTGGATCTCCAGATACCAAAAATCTGGTCCCATCTGGACCTCCTCCCTCACTATCCTGATATCCCTTGTGCATCAATTACCCCCTCTGCCTGACTGGCTTCCTACCCTCCTAAAATTGGCAGCTTCACCCATGTTCATCTTGCCCTTACCTAAAACCTCCAAAAGACTCTCCCATAGAGCACACAAAACAAACAAACACCTTCATCTTCTCCTCCTAGTTTCCGGTGATATCCACTCAAATCCTGGACCTTGTACCACTATGCAGCCATCTGAAGCTCACCCTGTCTCCAATCCACTCGCACTCCCCCATGGCCTTAAATTAATCCACTGGAACATAAGAAGTGTTGCTCCCAAAATCTCACAACTGCAATCCACAGTGCATTTATACACCCGACATCATCGTGATCTCTGAAACCTGTCTATCACATACCATCTCTGACCATGCTGTCTCTATCCCAGGCTTTACTATCACTAGACAGGATCAGAATGGGAGAGGTGGTGGCATGGCTATTTACACCTCCTCATCTCTCCAGTCTACCCCTACCTTTACCGTCTCTACCCATTCCTCTCATGAGACCCTTCTTATTAAAATCTATTTTCCCTACACCGCTCCTATTCATGTTGCAGGTGTGTATTGCTGCCCAGGACAGACTCCTACAAATGTCACTGCCCTCCTTGCTAAACTCGCTACCCTGGCCATTGGGGGTGAATGCTATATCCTAGGTGACCTTAATGTAAACTGGCTGGCCCCTTCACTGGCCACTACCCGTACCTCTATTGAAGCCTTGAATCTTAGCCAACTCATCCAAGAACCCACTCGCCTCAACAACAAAACATTAAACCACTCTCTACTAGACCTTATCCTCACTACCCACCCACATAGAATAATTGCTTCCAGTCTCCTACCAGATTCTATCAGTGACCATCTCATCACCTTCATGGTGCAAAAGATCCACAGGACCAAACTCCCATCTAAAATTACACTACTAGACCCTATGCCTCTCTTGACCCTGAAGCTCTGCTCTATGACCTCACTCCCACTGACTGGTCCCCCCTCATCTCAGCGGCCTGAGCTGACATAGCCCTAGAACCTTTCAACACCAAGTTCCTCCACATTTGGAACTCCCGTGCACTGCTCTGCAAAACAAGGGTCCGAGGCACACATCTCCCCTGGGTCACACCAGAACTCCTGACTTCCCAACATGCTCATGACATTGCCTGGTGCCAGGCAAAAGCCACCAGCAGCCAACAAGATCTCCAACGCTACCATGAACTTCGGAATGACTGCACTAAAGCAATCCGGCTAGCTAAAGCTGATCACTTCAATTCAAACTTCCTTTCTAATACTAATAATCCAGCAAAATTCTGGAAGGTATTTCACTCCCTCTTCTCTCTGGCCACTACCCCTCCGCCCCCTTCCCTCAAGCTCAACCAATCTATCCTTTCTGATTCTATGGCCATTGCAGAATGCTTTAACTCTCACTTCTCCACCTGTGCCTCCTCTCTGCTAGGTTCCCTTCCAGGCCCCTCCAATGGCCTGGTGACCTTTCCTCCCCCCCAACCTCTCTCCTCTCAACTGCCCAATACACCTCCTCTCAGCCCTCTATTTCTTCCACCCTCTGCTGCATTCCACCCTCCTACCCTCTCTACCTCTTCCAGCCCCCCCAAGTTCTTCTTTTCTTCTGTCTCCCCTGCCACCATCCTCCACGCACTTCTTGTCCTCAACTCCTCTAAAGGCTCCTCTCCTGATGGCCTGGACTCCAGACTCCTCTCCCTCTCTGCTGCTACTATTGCCTACCCACTCTCTTTCAGTCTAAACCTCTCTTTCTTGTCAGCTTCTGTTCCCTCAGTATGGAAACATGCAGTTGTGCTCCCACTCCATAAGGGGGGTGACTCCTTCTCACCTGGCAACTGTCGACCTATCTCTGTCTCCTACCTACCCTCAAAAAACTAAAAGAGCACATAGTCCTCAGTCAGCTCTCCTCCTTCCTATCTGATATTGGATTCTTTACCCCATTCCAATCAGGATTTCGGAAGTTACATTCTACTACCACTTCTCTAAGACTAACTGAGACCATCTTCTCTGGCTTCGACAAAGGTCATATTAACTCAGCCATCTCTGTCGATTTGAAAAAAGCCTTTGACACTGTCTCACACCCCCTCCTCCTGAACTGCCTTTCAGACGATGGTCTTTCTCCCTCCCTCTGCCACAAGCTAGTTCAATGCCTATCTGTCTGGCAGGTCCCAATCAGTTAAAATTGCCGATGTCACCTGTTCCCCTTTGCCAATAACTACTGGTGTACTCCAGGGTTTGGTGCTCGGCCCCATTCTGTATTCCATTTTCTTAAATGATCTCCTCCTTGTCTGCACTACTTCCAGCATCCACATGTGTGCAGATGACATGGAACATCCGTTGCTGATGTCACCACCAGGCTCCAGTCTGACTTCTCTAGAGTCCAACACTGTTTTAACTCACATAAACTCTCTTTAAATGCCAAAAAAAAGTCTCTATGATTTTTGGAACTAGGCAGAGACTCACTAGGCTAACTACCTTACCCTCTTTCCACACCCTGGATGGGACAGCTCTGGAGGACTCACCCTCATTCAGGTATCTTGGTGTCTGGCTTGATAGACATCTCAACTTCTCAACACACATTGAGGCAATTAAAAAAAAACTTAAGCCTAAGCTCGGTGTGCCCTATACAGAAATAGCAGTTGTATCCCACTTGCAGCCAGGCATGAGTTAGTACTGAAGATGATCCTACCAATATTCGACTACTGTGACATAGTCTATGGTGCTGCCCCGCTATCCTCCCTAGCCAAACTGGATACTCTTTATAATTCCTTCTGCTGCTTTGCTGTAGATGCCTCCTACCTCACCCATCACTGCGATCTTTACCAGTCCCTAAATTTCCTCATTCTTCAAAATCGTTGTATGCTACATGGTGCAAAATTCATTTCAAAATACTGGCTTGGGTCTCTCCCCTCCTACCTCTCCTCCTCACATATTACCCCTCCTCTCAACCACTACTCACTGAGATCTGACAACCTACATACCTTTTCTGTCCCCAGCAGATCTACATCTGCTGACCAAAAAGCTTTTTCACACCATCTTCCAAAACTCTGGAATACTCTCCCCACACAAATTTTCCACTCCTCATCACTAAACTCACTCACTTCAGCTCTGCTCAACTATCTGGTCCCTAACTGCTCTTGCTCTTGACTCCCTACTTGTATCTTGCTCTCCCCTCACACGCCCCCCAACGTCCCTCCATCTATTCACTCTAAATTCCTGGCACTTAATGCATGTGTGTTTGCTATGCATGCTTCCTTGATTTGTTGTATTGAATCATCATGAATCCCCCATATAATTGCACTGTATTACCTGTATGAATTGACTGTCATTTATTATACTCTCCTGTCTCTGTATTGTACTATACTTTGTTTTTATCATTTACATATGTTGAAATTCCCACTTCCCCCTTCCTCCAGGACGTATAATGAGACGAGCACTAAGTTGCTCAGTGTACCCTTCCTGGTGAAACATTTCAATAAATAAATAAAAAATGCATTTGATGTATTTTGTTTTTCAAATTAAGCAAACTTTATTAAAATTCAATAGACAGGGACAATAAAATATACATAAACAGAGTTGTAACTGTATAACAGATACCAGAGCAAACAACAGAACTCACACAGTCCAGGTCATGCACAAAATTACTAAAGTATTACAGATATCTGTATTACAATAATATCTATCCAATCATGTCATCCCCAAACCTCCCTCACCCCCATATCTTATCAACCCTCCCCAATGACCCAGAAAGTAACAGTGTCACTATATAGATTATGAGAAAGTAGCATAAAAAAAGACAAATTATGAAACTCTTAGAGAACTTCACAGGGAGAGAAAGTATTCAGGTGAGACAGCAACAATATGAGTCAGTCATTAATTACAGTGATATAAACAGGTCCATAAAAGTATAAGAAACTGCCATGGCCATATATTATCAGATAATCACCTTGTATAAAAAAGGTATCCACTATAGTGAAATAAAGTTAACATATTACTCCAGCCATTATCATATGTCCACCTTGGTACAATAGTCTAGGAGATATTAATTCAGGGTTAACAAAGTGCACAAAGGTTCCCAGGTGCTTATACCCTGTCAATCTATCTGCTAAAATTGCAATAATCATCTCTGCTTTTAGAGCAAATAATATCTCTCTATATACCATTCAACATAACTAGGAATAGTTTGATCACACCAATGCCTAAGAATTACTTTCATGGCACAAGCCGATATTAGGGCCATGTGAGGTTTCTGATTAACCCCGCCTCATAATCCCCTATCAGACAAATTTCCAGTGAAAAAGGCATGCTTAGACCCAACAATGGGTCCAGATGCTGTCTAATGGTGTCCCAGAAAGGCTAAACCTTTTCACAGGACCACAAGATATGATATAGAGCTCCTGGCATTTTCTGACATCTGGAACACAGATCAGATGTAAGTTTTCCCATTTTACGCAATTTAATTGGTGTGTAGAAAAGATTATGCAGAAGTTGAAGTTGCATAAAGCCATATCTGTCCCACTTCACATATTTATAAGTGTCTTTCCACATGTGAGACCAATTGTGGAAATCCTTCAAGGGAGGAAGGGCCCGATCCCAATAATAGAAAAACTCTGGCTCACCAACAGAGAAAGTCTTATGCAAATTTAGTATAATAAAAATAAATGGTATGGGAAATGGGAGCAGATAAAGCCAAGCTAAGCACCTGCATACCATATGTGTTGTACCATGTACCAGATCCCAAATGTTGAAGCAACACATGGGATATTTGGAAGTATTTGAAAGATATCACAGAGGACCAACAACATTTCTGTTGTGCCTCTGAAAAGGTAAGTATCTTACCATCTTTCAAAATATGCTCCACTAATTCCACTTCCTGGAAAGGCCAGAATTTCTTTGTTAATACTTAGCCCACAGTTTTAAAAATTAGGATTTCCTACTAAAAGCTGCATAGTGTCCCTTTTGTTTTTATCATAGAAGATTTTATTAACTTTTGGTTCAAAACAGCTCAGTGGCTTACAGCATTTATGTACAGCACTGACAGCAAGATGCCAAATATGCATTAATTCTTCAGGTAAAACAGATTGTCTAGATATGGATACAACCTAATAACAAATACTACCGGATATTAATAAGAAAGGAGGTAAACAATAGGATAGTGACATATAGAATCACAATTTAACTTACACTTTCCCAGCAGAGGACCAGGCCAACAAATAGGCCAAAGAGCCAAGATTATTATTGGAACCTCATTAAGGGGGTTACCAGGAGGAGTTGGAATCTTACATAGGGGTGAGTGAAGGTATGCCTCCCACCTAATGAGGTATTGGTCCATACGGCCTCTAAGAGAATAGGATAGCCACTCTAGTAGGGACAGCCATGCCAGGGCTGCCAAGATGCCTGTGTTGGTAGGGCCGCCTGCAACCAGTGCATCAATAGTAGTTGTTTGGCTTCTAGTAGTGCAAGCATCAGCCACGCATGGTGGACCTTGGGCATAGCGGTGAGTTTAGAAGTGTCTCCTAATAGTAGTTTAGGGTCTGAAAAGGAGATAGGGGATCTTACCACCTTGGAGCAGTCTGTGGCTATGGAAGCCCAAAAAGAGGTGAGTTGGGGGTATGACCACAGGACATGCAGGAGGTGAACAGAGGGTGCTGACAGCACTAGCAATTTGAGTGCCCTAGTAACTCAGCCAAGTGAAGGGCTGCCAGCATAGCAGGATTTTGAGTTGGAAGAAGTGACTTTTGGTGTCCTTGTAGGTGAGATGGACAGCCCTAGGTATTGGGACTATGAAGCTCAAAGATGTCAGTATTAATGTTGGCCATCCACTTGAGTCTACATGCACCCATGTGGTCTGGTTGAGAGTCCCTCCAGGTATTATAAAACCACCCAATTAGGCCACAGGTAGAAGGGGATTTGTGCAAAGACTCCAACCACTTCCACTTATTGTCCAGTTTGCTATATGCCTGACATGCACTAATGGCACTTCTAAGTTGGTGATACCTCCAGAAGTCTTTACTGGGAAGGCTGAATTTGTCCTTAAGCTGCTCAAATGAGAGAGGAGAGTGGTGGTGTTCAGGATGCATAGATCCTGCACATGGAGAATCCCTTGCACCTACCATGAGGGCCAGTGTAGTGGTGCTCCTCTCACAGTTATAAGGTTATTGTGCCATAGGGTGGTGTGACACAGGGAAGGGTCCCAGGCATTTTGGGTAGTGAGGAAGAGGGACATAAGGCGACACTAGGCCCACCCTGTCTCATGCATAATCAGGGAAAGGCCCTTACAAGTGGGGTTGCCAGGGCCTAGTAGTGTTCTAAAGAGGGTGTCACTTGTTAAACTAGTCTCTAGCCGGACCCAGACTTGGGGGCATGAGGATGCAGGGATGAACCATTTTGTGGCATGTGCGGCTACACAGGCATGGTGATAACCTTGAAGCCAGGGGATGCCTAGCCCTCCCCATGTCCAATGTACTCTCAGTTTATGCTTTCCCAACCTCAGAGTCTGCCCTTCCCATAGACACAGAAACATGAGCCTTTCAAGGGAGGTGAATAGCTTGGGAGAAAGGCATACAGGATGAATGTTAAACAAGTAGAGAACTCTAGGGAGGAAGAGCATGCGGAGCACAGCTACCTTCCAGGGAGAGATAGATGTAGCTTGCACCACCTCTCCACTTCGGTGGACAGCTGAGACAGGAGAGGGGAGAAATTGGCCAATTCCAGCTCAGACCACCTGGTAGGAATGTGTAAACCAAGATACGGGAAGTCCTGCATGGACCAGGTCAGATCTGTGCCTCGTAGGCATTCCTTAGTGCAAGCCCGATTGTGGGGGGCAAGTGTGGTTTTCCTTTGATTAGCTTGCGAGCCAGATAGGGCACTGAATTCCTGCAGAGTCGATAATGTGGCCAGCAAAGATTGTTGTGGCTGAAACAGGGTGAGCAAATGATAATCTGCATAAGCCCTGCCAGATATGTGTCCACTGCCACCCTAATGCTTGAGACTCTGTCGGAGGTGATGAATGCCCACAGCAGAGGGTCTAAGGCTACCAGGAATAAGAGCTGAGCTAAGGGGCACCCTTGGTGGGTTCCTCTATGCAAGGGAAACAGGGGGGAGATATTAGTATTGGTTAAGATTCTGGCCATCGGGGAGCTGTAAAGCATCACCATCCACTGACGAAACTGGGGACCAAAGGAGGTGACCCCACACTACAGAATCAAATGCTTTGGTGAAGTCTATGGCTAGTGTGGCCATAGGTATTGTAGAGCACAATGCCAACCATCTCAAGTTAAGAAGTATCCTGGTGTTTTCTGCCCCAGATTTCCCTTGCATGAATCCCACTTGAGCAGGATGAATTATGGATGGCAGAATGTCCAGCATCCTGGTGGCCAGGATCTCAACCAAGATCTAGGTGTCAACCAACAAAAGGGAGATGGGGCAGTAGTTAGCACATTCTAGTAATTCGTTTGACTTCTTAGAGAGAAGAGTTATCACTTCCTCCTTCATAGTCGGGGGAGGGCTTCTGTAGAGTAGGCCTCTTGCAGGCCTAAGAGCAGTGGATGAGCTATTTCCATCTCTAGGATCTGATAAAGTTCAATGTACATCCTGTGAGGACTGGGCGCTTTACCCTTAGCCATCTGCAAAAGGGTGAGGCATGGTTCCGTGCTTGTGATCGGGGTGTCCAGTTAGTCCATTTGGGTTGGGGTAAGTCAAGGCACTGGGAATTGTTAACAAAAACACCTAAGCCCCTGATCCAGCTGGGGTGTGGTCAGGGTAGAGTGATATTGATACAAGGACTCATAAAACTGCTTCATGGTGTTGTTAATCTCCTTAGGATCGATAACCACCTGCCCTGTACAGGTTCGGAGGGAGTGGATTCGGGAGGAGGCCTGCTGCTTCCATAGCTGGTAAGACAACAATCTGCCCCCTTTTTCACCTCCTTCGCAATAAGCATGCTTGGACCACAACAAGAGCCACTCCACCCTCTGGTGTAGGATAGAATTATTATTATACTTCAATCCTACAAATTTACGGGTCAGGAAACTGTCCCTTGTAGCAGCTGGGGATGCCTTGAAATGGGTTTCAAGTTCTGTGAGCTCCGATTGCAACTGGGTTAAAGTTGCTTTATGGGCTTTGTTTCTGGAAGTTGAGTAGGCAATAATGTGCCCTTGAAGGACTGCCTTGAAGGCTTCCCATACTGTACCGGGGGAAACCCCACAAGCGGAGTTTATGTCAAAGTAGTCTCTGGCTGTTTAAGTCAGTATTTGTAGAAAATCGGGATCCTTAAGCAGGAGCGGATTACATCTCCAATGGGTACCAGAGGGCTGTTGCCCATCCAGGGCATATGTATTCAAGACAGGGGCTTGGTCAGAGATCACAATGTTACTGAATCAATTATCAGAGATGCCCCTGGCTGCCTCCGCATTAGCTAGCCAAAAGTCAATGAGGCTATGGGTGGCATGCACAGGAGAGTAGTAGGTGTAGTCACACCCTGTGAGGTGGTTCTGCCTCCACATGTCAGCCAGACCCCATTTTTCTGTCATCTCCTGCAGGGCCATGAGGGCCTTAAGGTACATTTGGAGGATGGGTTTGGACTTGTCAAGAAAGATGTCATGAACTAGATTGAAGTCCCCTCCCAATCAGTGTGGGTATGGGAGAGTCAGTTGGGGACAAGGAGGATAGGACTTGGCTGAGGCTGGGAAAAAAATCGACATAGTCTTCGTTGGGGGAGCATAGTGTCCTTTTGGGGTTTAACTTAAGAAGGAAGTACAATTGTCTATGAGCCTGCAGGGAGACATCTATGGGGCTATCCATTATTGAATGGGGGAGTTCTTTATGGGGAATATATAATAGGGTTCGAAGGTCCAACCCCAGCTGTGAAGATAGGTAATGTTCCATGTCCAAACAGTGGGGGATATAAGAATAAACTTGCACCCTTGGCACTGGGCAGAACCCAACAGAAGATCAGGGAACAGCGTATAGCCAAATAATAAAGAAACACATTGGAACCTTTTAACCCACACTTATCACTGGATTAAATAAGTTTAATCAAAGCCCTCTGAGGTGGTTTACCTTGCCATAAAAACCTAGAAATAAATATATTTATCTGAACAAACCAAGTATAAGGAAAAGCCGGGGTGAGCATTATAAGGGGGTAAAGACATGGGAGCACACCCATTTTGATTATACTTAATCAGCCCCACAATGATATAGGTAAAAGAGACCAGTGGTCCAGGTCTGTTTTTAGTCGGTTAACCACTTTGTCCAAATTATATTGTTTTAATTCAGAAGGAGAAGCACTCAGATAAATCCCGAAAGTTTGTCCTCGACCATAAGTGCTCCACACTTACCCTCATAACAGCCATGTTCAGAGGCATAATTTCATTTTGGAGTGATTCAGTTTATAGTTAGAAAGGGTACCACAATGTGCAACAACTTCTAAAGCGGCAAGTAGAGAGACATCAGGAGACATAACATGTAAAAGAATATCATCAACATAAACTGAAAGTTTATAGTGATGAGAGCCCAATGGGATACCTTTAATTTGAGATGTAATATTAATCTTCCTGATTAACGGTTCTAGTAAAAGGTTAAATAACAGAGGGGAAAAGGGACAACCATGTCTAGTGCCTTGTTGCAAAGGGAACCTATCTGATAACACCCCATTACAAAGTATTTCTGCTGAGGGGTGAGTATAGAGCACTTCTATCCAGTGAATAAATTCTGAAGGAATTCTGAATTTAGGAAATAGGTGAAACAAATAATCCCAGGAGACCCTATTAAACACTTTCCCCAAGTCCAGAGAGGCCAGCACTGCAGGAGTGGAGGAGTCCCTGGACTCAGAGATAAGATGTGAGAGTTTCCGAAGGTGACTGGCTGAAAGTCTCCCTGACACAAACCAAACTTGTTCTCTGCTAATATGGTGCTCCCATACCCGATTCAATCTTGTAGCTAGGATTTTGTCTAGTGTCTTAAAATCCACATTAATTAGTGAGATTGGTCTGTAAATGGAGACAAGCATAAGGTCTCTCCCAGGCTTTGGCAGAACCACTATCATAGCTGCTGTAAGACAGGAGTCTGATAGTACATGGGAGAAAATATAATTGAAAGTGTTCAACAATTTTGGAAGTATCAATCCCTGAAATTTTTTATAAAAATTCAGGGAGTATCTATCTGGTCCAGGGGATTCATCTGATGTTAAGGGATCAATAGCTTTAGTAACCTGTTGTAGAGTAAAAGGGGCCTGTAACAATTTTATCTGGTCCTCCCTTAAAAAAGTTAGGTCCAAGTCCTGGAGGAAAGTTTCAAATTTAGAAAAATTAAAAGGGCCCTGTGTTGATGTGTAAAAGACTCTATAATAAGCTTGGAAGTGGGCCGCAATGTAATAAGGGGACATAAGTATCTGCCCCGACTATGTATGTTAGGAGGGAACAATTCTATCTACAACCTGAGAACACAAATGAAGCACCATGAGTTTCCTCGCTTTCTCACACTGATCGAAGTATTTTGCCTTAGCTCATAGTAATAAATGTTCTGCCTTATCTTCCAGCCAGGTATTATATTTTGCCCTTAATGATTCCAAGTTCTCCTAATCAGATTGTGGGGAATCAGCTGAAATTTGTTTTTCTAAAGATCTATTCTGATCCAAAAGAAGGGAAATTGCTTGTGAGGCATCTTTTTTTACGTCTACAGGCCAACCTAATTATTTCACCTCTGAGAGCACGTTTTAGCGCACCCCATAAAATATCTAATTTGGGCATGGAAGGAGAATTCAGTTCTAAAACTAAAGTAATGAAATGTTGGATGTGTTCCACCGGGGTGGGAGATTTTAAAAGCTGATTATTCAATCTCCACATCTTATCCTGCACCAGAGAACTGACAAGGCAAACTTTTAAAAGAACTGGGTGATGATCCAAAACCACCTTAGTACTAGTGTATGTTGACACAAAATGATGTCTGATAGGTGCTCCATTCCTAGCAATAAAAAATCAATTCATGAGAAGGAATTATGATGAACAGAATGAATGGGGTACTCTTATGTGATCGAGTACAGTGCCCTCCATGGATCAACCAAGCCCAAGGAGTCCATAAATTCTCTCAGGGCTAATTGACTCAGAATGAGGGCTTGACAATGCCTGTTTGACCAGTCCAATTCATTATTTAGAACAATATTCCAGTCCCCAGCCAAAAGCATAGGAAGAGAACTCCAGGCGTATAATATGGTTATCAGGTTTGAGAAGAAGGAAGGGTCCTCAGTAGTAGGACCATAAACCATTCCCCAAACCACTTCTAAATGACCTAGCAGGGCTCTTAAGAATAAATATCTCCCCTTGGGGTTCACAACCTCCTGAAGCAAACAGAAGTGGACTCTCCTGGGTACTAAAATGGCAACCCTTCTTTTGCATGAATCTGCCCCTGAGCCAAACACCTGTCCGACCCAGGAATGCCTGAAAGACAGAACCTGGGTCAGAAGGAGATGGGTTTCCTAGAAGAAAGCTATAGCCACCTGTAACCTGTGTAGATGTAATAATATTTTAGATTGCTTTGTTGTGGAATGAGCTCCTTTAATATTCCAAGAACAATTACGGTAGTTATAGGCCATAGCCACAGTCATCACAGTGACCAAACACAAATATTAATTGAACAACCCTGCCTAAGTTACACATCTCATGTAAGATCCCAGTTAGTTTCCAGTAAATACTCCACTCCCCCACCCACTAACCACCCACAGTAACCCCGTGAACAGTGCATCATTAAGATAAAACCAAGCCCCCTGAAGGATACCCCTAAACCCCCGATCCGGCCCAGGTCCAGTCACTAAGAGGCAAGAAAGGGCCAATAAGGAAGAGGAATCTGCAGAGTAAATATAAACACACCTCTAACAATAATAACTCTGCATCATATCCCACCCGACAGTGTACAAAAACATAAGCATCTGAAACCAGCACCCATAACTTGCCCCCCCCCCACTAACAGCCTCTGGGGATCCCCTCCCCTCTTCCAACTGGCTTATAATGTTCTTGCCCAATATAGCCTACCAGCCCACATTTCCTTGCTTCCAGCCCCAAATAAAAACAGTAATTGTCCCATGATACCTACTCAAGCCAAGAAATAGAATTCCAATATATTATATCCCATAAATACAACACAGATTAGAAACAATGGTTTACAGTATAACAGCTAATAGTAGTGCCATATACCATTTAAAACCAGTGCAAAACACTTCTCTAGAACTTTGCAACCCACCCATTTCAGTTTAGAGCCCAACAATGGTCCAAGCAAGAAAAAAAGAGAAAATTAACTAATAACCAGGACCATCACCAATTAACCCTTTCATGATGATGGATGAGAAAACAATAGTGAAAATCATGAAAAAACAGTAATTGCTAAACTATTATAAATTTATAAAAGACAGCTATCTCATGTAAAAAATTAACTGGAGAATAAACCTTTAAATTTAAATCAGAAGGGCTGCTTAATAACAGTTAAACACTCAGTCAACAAGAACAAAAAAAAAATCCTGATAAGCAGGCAATTCTTCCTACATAGAAGCTTGTGTAAATGAACATTCCAGTCAGTGTAAAAGAAAAGAATAACAAAGTCAGTACTGAAAAAAGGCATTGCTCAAATATCCAAGGTCTTTCTTGCAATCTGCTCCCAGGTGTTTCTGTATGAATCTCAGCATTGCAGGTTATCGGTAGGATGCTAGCCACCTCGAAACACAGTTTTATACCGAACCTGCTAAAACCATCACAGCATAAGTGTGATGTGCACTGGGATCCTCCCTTGAAGTAGAAATGAGATCCAAATCAGGGTACCTTTAGTCAACAAGGGAGCTGAAGAAAATAAAAAAACAGTATCATCTTGATGGCATTCCACAAAGGAAATCTTGTCAGTACCAGAAGGTAAAGGGCATTGCTCAAATAGCCAAAGTCTCACTTGCAATCCACTCTAAGGTGTTTCCATATGAATCCCAGTATAGCAGGTTATTGGTAGGATCCTCACCAGTTTGAAACACAGTCCTGGACCGAACCTGTGAAACTCACATTGCAGCATAACTCTGATGAGCACTGGGATCCTCCTTAGAAGCAGAAACCAGGTCCGAATCAGGTTACCTTTTAGTCAATGAGAGAGCTGAAGAAAGAAAAATAAACAGAAAGCAGTATCATCTGGACCGTATCCTATGAGGGAAAACTTGTCAGGATCAAGAGGTAAATTCATTCAAGTCCTTCTCCATCCTCACCACAGAGAGTGAGCTATTTACACTAATTAGTTCTCCTCCCTTAATTTGTTGAGGAGGCTGCTGTGAAGTTGTACAGATGCCACTAAGGAAAGAGAATCGATCCTGGCTCCCATCTTCATATTCCCCACAGGGTGCAGTAAAAATTGAGACCATACTCACAAAATTACAGTTGGTGTGACTCAAGCCATCAGTTCAGATGGCTGGCATAGGTATTGTAACTCAAAACATAGGCGAATAGATGAAGTGGGTATGATTCCATAAAACTGAGCTCAAAATGAGGAGCCACTCGAGGTACACATACCTGTCCAGGGCTTTTCATACATAAGCCAATACAGAAAGGTTCACTCTCATATTAACATATGAAAGGAAGAGTCATGGTCCAGTGGCATGGAGGGCTGAGGCATTACTGCCTTACCTCCTGCCATGCCGGTGACCCATGTTAACGGTGCGAGAGGGTCACTGAGAGTCATCTGGGGAGGGAGAGGATCAAGCACCTGGAGAACATCTCTTCTCTCCTCTGGGGACATGGACCGGCACTTACCTGACCCCTAGAGGTGGCTGGGGGCTGGTAGTCCAGGTCCCTCAATGTGGAAGTGGAGGTGGAGCAGCTGCCCAACATAAGGCATGGGGACCCATGCATGGTGCATCACTGGCAGCATTGCATGCTCCCTGCCACATAAAGAAAACTGGAAAAGTGGTCCCACCATGCAGGATGACGATAGTTTACCCCCCAGTGAGCTGCCCTGAGAGGACACCTCCCAGGCTGGATCCATGCCGGTGGGTTGAGTTGCTCCCCAACCCCTGCCATGAAGGGTAAGTCATGGGGCAATAGGGGAAGGGGTCCTGATCCTCAAGGACAGTGAATGGGGTGTCAGAGGTGGCCGATGGGACCCAGGGGAGAAAAAGACCAACAAGAAAGAAAAGAAGAGTCACCTAAGCATTCAACGAGAAACAACAGTCTTCCTCTGTTGGCATTCCCAGGCCAGATGAACCCCTGTGGGGACAGACTCAACAGTCCTTAAACAGGTCAGGTAACAGTTTCTTAAGCTCCTAAGTAGCTTGGTCCACAGAATCAAAAGAATGTGATGTTCCCTGTAATGAAACCTGAATTTGTGCAGGATAGACAATTTGGAACTTTATCCATGCTGCAATGATATTAGTCAGTACAGGATGAAAGGTAGTTCTCTTCTGGTGAATAAGAGCAGGTAAATCCTGCATAATCTGAAGCTTGGAACCTTCCCATAAGATTTCCTTCATGTCATTAGCCTTTTGTAAAATATATTGTTTGCCCAGGAAATTAAGCAGTTTTAAAATAAATGGCTGTGGTGGAGAGCCTGCTGGAGATTGGGACAAAGGGAATGGTGAGACCACTCCACAGTGTAGATCGAATTATTGGGGGAGGGTTCAGCCAATTTTTCTAGACATTTCTGAGTATACAGGACAGGAGTAGCATCTTATGCCTTTTCAGGGAGACTGAAGATAATAATATTGTTTCCTTGGCATCTCTCTTCAAGATCTTCAAGTTTAGATTCTATCTTAGCCAACTTTTGCTGCATTGAAGTGTTGTCTGCATCTGATCGATCTTGCCACTTCTCCAGGGAGGTTGTATGAACTTCCATATCCCCCATACACTGGCCCAGGTCCCCCAAGTCTGTTCTCAGTGACTTAAGCTCTTCCATGAGTTCTGAGTGTGACACCCTGAAGGGTTGAAATTCTGTAAGGAAACATTCCTCTGAGAGCTAGAGAGGCACTGACCTAGCAGTGGAATAACGACCGGCAATTTTTCCCTGGGCCTTAGGCAGTTTTGAGTGCTTATCCAGTGTTCTGGGAGGAGTGTGCCATGGGGGGGGGGGCTGCTGCATCTCAACTTTGAACATTGCTGCAAATTCAAACCTAAAACAACTGGAGTCAATGTCGGGTACTCTGTAAAGCTGTATCCAGACAAGATGATACATCTAGGATGCCTTGTAAGGTAGAAATATATTTTTAAAAGATGGAGTACTGTAAGCAGGAGTTCTGAACCAGAGCTGCCACTCTGACAATAGCTTAATGTGACTTTCTCCAAATACATTTTATAAGGTGTTTATTGATATTATATTTTTTTATTGGAAATTTTTCGGCTTATGTTAACCTCCCCAAGCCCATCTCCTGACTTTGGTAGTGTGTTATTAATCTTCAACTAAAAAAAAGAATACCCCTAACTCTTCATTAAAAAAAAAAAAATGGAGTCCTATGTGTCTGTTGAACTCAGACTTCAAAATGTTATCCAAGGTATCATGTAACAGATTACAGCTGGTTGTACAACTGCATGTAAAAAATTGCTCCATTCCAAATACGGTAATGCAAGAAAATGTATACGTACTTTGAGATACAGTGACAGGCAAATTTGTATAATATTGAAAGCTATTTTCTATCCATGGATATAGAGAAAGCTTTTGAAAGAGTTTCTTACTCTTATTTTTGCTAGCTTTTGCAGTTTTATAGTATACTGATGGTATTTGACTGGAGAAATCTATTGTATATTGAGGCTTCTGTAACACCACTTATGAATCATTTCTTGGGTACTACATTCTCATTAAAGTTGGAGTTAGACAGGGTTGTCCATTAAGCCCACATTCATATGTTTTTGCTTTAGGCCCACATCATAGGCATTGCCCATCCTTTATCTGGGATTCAGTTGGAGGTTATTGCTAATACAGATAATGCTAGACTATATTTGGCAGACATCACTTTAGGGCAGAAATTGTTAAACTCTTTATATACATACTCTGGACTTCCAGCTGTAGAGGTAAATGCTGATAAAAGTTTGGGATTATACTTAGGCCAAACATAGCCTAGGGTACATAATATTGCCTGGCTGAGAAACTCAGAAGAATCAGTTAAAGTGCTTTGAGCAACATTTGGTTGTGTGAATTTGTTTCTCTTGAATTGGGAAGAAAAGCTTGAGGTGTGTACAACTAAGGTAAATGTTTGGGACACCTGGAAATTTTTGAAACAGAAAAAAGTTTAATTTTATTTAAAAAAATCCTTACTCCCTATAATCACTTTTTTCAGTTATGTTTTCTCCTGACCTGTGTGTTGAGGAAGCAGTTTAAACCCTATAAAAAGGTATTTCACTTATCTAGTTGAAAAGAATGGTGAGCTTAATACAATTAACCCTACTGTTTTCTTCCATGTGTTCTTTTCTCATGCTTCCAAAAAAATTGGTTTGCAAAATAGAATCAAGATTTGGTAAGAATGGTTTTGGTGTAATATGTTTGAATATTTTGCTAATCAGCAAAACTTACCCCTAAGGAATAAAAAAGAATATCCAGTGTATGCATATGCAATCCCTGTTTAAAAAAAAAAAAAAAAAAAAAAAACTACAGTAAATATGGAAAATTTCACAACAGATGATTCAGCCTAAAACAAGGACACAGTTACATCAAAACATTATTACAAGGATTTTCCTTCAAAATCTGGATTTTAAATATTGTTCTTTGGCTACAGTAAGTTTTAGCTCTTACATAGTTAACTGATAGGAAGGTCCCTTGAGAGATGTGGGATGTTCTTTGGTTCTGCTGTTATGGCCACCTTGGAATTCGGGAAACATGAAACACAAATCTTTGGAGGATAGCATGTGTCCATACTCAAAGTGCATTTCCCAAACTAAGACAATGGATCATCTATTTCTAAAATATCCTTTTATTATGGGTTTTTGGACTTTCGTGGTGACTAGATGGAAACTCCCATGGATAGAATGTTTATCATATCATAATCTAGTTCTACATTATGTCCCTTCATAATGCAGGAAGTATAATAAAAGCACACCCATGGTGATATTTGCCTGTCTAAAATTTTATGTGTGGCAGGCAAGATGTCAATTTGTGTTGCAACAGGTAAAATCCACGTATTTAACAAATGCTATAATGACTGAGACTGCAATCAGGGGAAATTGATTTGAGAGAAGAAAGAAGACTGGAAAGTAATTTATTTTATTTCCTTTGGACTGCAGTACACTGGATTTAAAGTAATGTGATTTTTGGAGGCCTGGTTGAACGTTCATTTCCTATTTTTTTCTTTTTAATTTTGCTTTTTTGTTGTCTTTATAGGAAGTGCATAACTTTGATTTGTCATTTTGTACTTTAACAGTAGAAGAAGAAGAAGAAGAATCAGCATTTATATAGCACTTTTCATACATCGAAAGCGCTTTACAAACAATGCTAGACTGGTAGTGAAGTGACTGAATGTGTGGTGGCTGCCATATCGCACATCATCACCCACACAGCCTGGATAATTGCATGAACTGGTTTATGGGAAGGGGAATGTTGGCCAGGACACCGGGAATGTTCCCTACTCTTTGCGAAGAGTGCCCTGGGTTCTTTTACTTCCACCTGGACACCCACCAGGACAACATCAGGATGGGCAGAAGGGACCTCGGTTTAATGTCTCATCTGAAGGACGGCACACCTCAGCAGTACAGCACCCCCCAATACTACACTCGGATGCCAGTGATTTTTAGGTGCAAGTCCAATCCCAGTGTGGGACGAGAACCCAAGACCTTCTGGTCCAGAGGCGGATGTGCTAGCAACTGAGCCATGCTGACACCTATTCCTGTGAGATACACCAGTATCTCACAGGAATGGAGCAGTTTTTCTTGCCCCCCCTTTCCTTAGATGTTATTGCAGTAATTACCCTGTTGGACCCTTAAGTTTGGATTTTGTGTGATTTATTGTTTAGATGTTTCTTTATTCTGTATGATATTATTTCTGTATTATATTTGATTATTTTAAAATAAAAATTCCCCTACACTTCCTGCAGGGGTCATTGCTGAGTCTTTGTGGGGAGAGAGAGAGAGAGAGATGTCTGCTGATGAGGAGGAGACTGTACTGTTATCCTGGCTGGTGGAGATAGTTTCCCTCCCCAACCAGAATAATAAGGAAGCTGCTGGTGTTACTAATGTTAGTGAGAAGATTGCACTACCTAATGTGGGTACTATGACCACTTTTATGCTGAAGGAAGATGGTACAATTTGGATTAGGTGCACTGCCCATAGCTTGCCCCTCCCCCATAAGTCTGTGGTCAGAAACACTAACCTGATGGATGTGTCCAGTAAATGTGCTAGTTTCTCTAAAGTTCTACCTCCTCCTCCTCCTCTTCATCATCATCATCATGTTTTATTAGATAGCAATTTGAGATAATCTCATTTACAAATGCATCCATACATAAAATAAAACTTCATAACATACATACAATTTACCTGCAGCATCTGATGTGCTACTTCTAGTTGCATCCATTCCAGAAGAGAGTGCAAGTACAAAAGTGCTTCACCGTGTCCCCAAGGTGGCTTCCAATATTACCATGAAACTGCAGGAAGATTCCAGAGACGAGTAACATCTAAAGCCGGAGTTGCAGAAGAAGAAAAAATTGGCTTTACGAAAGCTCTTTGCTGAAAAAGAGAAATGCTGATCTGTGGAAAAGGCTCAACTGTGAATGTGATTGGCTAAAGGTATCAATGTACTTTCTCAACAAACTGAGACTGCATATTTTATCAACTGATAGTGGATCTGTTGCTTCTATGAGACAGCAGCACCTGCTAGCTTCTTCAAAGTCAATGCTTGCTGATCTGTTGATTCTCACAGCTAAGTTGCAGATCAAAGAAAACGTGGCCGGTGTTGTCATGGCCCCCAGTGCTCCCTCTGATGGCAGGCATCTCTCCTGTAGTGCTGAGCACAAATGTTTTTCTTTACAGATGGATTCAATTCAGTGCATCTGTTTTCTTTGGAGAGTGTATCTGTTATGTACACAGGCCAGAAGCAGGCTGGCAGTAAATCTTTGATGGAATGGCAGCACATGAATGTCTCCCCCTGAATGTATTGCCATGTAATTAAGAAATGTCTACTGGGAAAAAACATGGAGGGGGCTGGCTGGGTCCTGGCTCTTTGCCTGTCCACTGTGACTCAGTGCAAATCCCCATACCATTGTCAATAAACCCTGATGGCTCCATTTATAAAGTAGACTTCTTAGTGGCCTATTCTGATTTGGACCCCAACCACATTTTATTTTGTTTTGTTTTATTTTATTTTTATTTTATACTTTTAGTAACCAGGTAAAGCCCCCTAGGCACAACATCCTGTTTTCAGGGGTGACCCAGGAGCACTTGGGTGGTTAAGTGACTTGGTCAGAATCACACAGAATACAAATGGAGGTTATGGGAATCAAACCTAAGCCTGCTGGGTATGCCACACTCATTCACGCTTGTTAGTCTAACCTCTAGGCTATACTGCCAGCTCCATCAAAATTGCTCTCCTGGTTACTCCCGAGTTCCTATATAACCAAAACAGCCATTGCACATCAGGATGAGTCTCATTCTACTGCTGCACAGTCCTTTTCCTTGCAGTTTCTGACTCCTTCCAGTTTACAAAATATCCTGTTTTGTTTAAACCTAAAACAGATGGTAACTCCTCAGTGTCTAAAGTTTCTCTAGGCCCTGCTTCACTGATGTTTTACAGCAACCTATTGAAGCTTAGTCTGCTCCACTGCCTGAAACAGCTTCCACTACTCATGCTCTGGCTGACAATCTAGAAGAGGACTTTTGCAGTGTTGCTGAACAAAGCCAAAATACAATTACCAGACAGCAACTGAGTGACATGTTCCAAAACATACTTTCTGATGTTGATGGAGTACCTAATATTTTTGATTCGCCTCAACCTGATACCTGCAGATAAGAATCAGGTTCCCACCCCTCCCAAGAAAAAGGTACTCAGATTTCTTCAAATCCACCCCAGAACAAGCCAAATGACAAAATGTGTTCTGCCTATATGACAGAGGTGACCTAAATGAGTTCTCAGACACGGTATTTATGGTTGTGACCTCCTCAATGGAGAAATGTTTTTTTTTTTGCTTTCAGAATGTTATCGTATCATATATCATATCATATGAACTTTATTTATAAGCACTGTTCCAAAAGCACTGTGTAATAAGCAGTAAAATCACTTATACAGTAATCAATAAAAATAAAACCATACCCTTATAAAATAGTAATAAGTCACCCTAACACTCTTAGTTGGTGACAATTTATCATTATATGTTTGAAGTCCTCCACTAGCCTTGATAATATTTGGAAAAAAAATGCCCCAACCTGAAGCACACATCGACTTGGACCCATTTTATCACTGTCTTACAAAATGTCTGGTTAAGTCTATTACAAGAACTCTTAGAACTTCACAAATTGTATAATGATCTTACCACCTAGGAGGCGGAAAAACAGATTCTTGTCACACAAAGTAAATACTCTGCACAAGGTGAAAAACTTGACAAACTTCTTTCCTGGCAATTAAAGAAAAAGCTGGAAGAAAGAAATATCAATAGAATAAGGAAATCTAACAATACAATAATTAATAATCTCAAATAAATTAATCAAGACATTGTCCATTATTACACCAAACTATACACCTCAAAATGGGATGGGAAGTTAACAGAAATTGAGACTTTCTTAGCTATTGATGCCTGATGAACAAAAAACAATACAGAGCAGGATATAACTAGTGAAGAGATTAAAGCAGCCATTGAAGCTTTAGCAAGTGAAAAATCACCAAGACTCAATGGTCTGTCAGTAGACTTTTATAAAATATTCTCCCAAATGCTTTCCCCATTTCTCAACAAATGATTTGTCTTTAAGTTTAATAATAAGAAGTTTCCTCCATCATTTAAAGAAGCTACAGTATGTCTGTTAATTAAGAATTATAAAGATCCCCTCAACCCAGGATCATATCATCCTGTCTCTTTAATAAACTCTGATGCCAAGATTTTAGCAAAAATCTTGCCCCAAGGATTAGAAAAAATTCTACCCAATATTATATATCAAGATCAGAATAGATTCATAAAAGGCCGGTACTTAAGAAATAGTATTAGATGCACACTTAATACCGTGGACAAACACAAATTAGCTGATGACCCTTGCATATCACTTGACACTAAAAAAGCATTTGACAGGATAGAATGACAATACTTAAAACAAATCTTTGATTGTTATGGTTTTGGCCCTAACTTTAAAAAATGAATGGACATACTGCTCTCTTTTTTTTTATACAGATACATACGAACAGATAAGAAGATTTCAGAATGTTTTAAAATCTATCATGGAACACATCATGGGTGTCCCCTTTCCCATCTGATTTTTGAACTGGCTCTGGAACCTATGGCCATGCCATTGCAATTAGAAAGAACCCAGAGAACCCAGAAATCCAGAGATTAATAAGTAAACAGGCAGAATACAAAATAAGCCTCCATGTAGATGACACATTAATCTACTCTGAAAATACGAATATATGTTACCCAGTATTAAACATATTAATAACCAAATTCAGTCAGTTTTCTGGCTATATGATACATTCTGTAATCCTGACTCATGCAACACAAAGAACGTTACTCAGTTGAAATATCTTGTTATCCAAATAGACCAAGACTGCTCAAAACTATTTGAAATTAGTTTTGAACCACTATAAAATAAAACCAAAGCAGAACTAGACCATTGACAAACTTTACAAATAACACTTATTGGATGGGTTAATGTCATTAAAATGACAACACTACCTATTTTTTTGTCTTTTCCAAACCATACCCATGACTAGTAACAACTCTTTCACTGTCATAGAAAAAAAGAATGCAACAATCCATATGAAAGTGGAGGAAACACAGAATGAAGCTAATCAGTTTATATGTCCCTAGATGAAATGGAGGCCTATCACTTCCTAATCTATACTGGTACTATCTGGCATCTAACATTGCTTCAGTACACTCATATTTTCACATGGACAAACTTAGACCCCTGTGCCCAATATAAATGGTCTCCTGTCCATACAACAAAATCAAACATATATTGCTTGTTGGCCCATACTAAAAACAAATCGAAACTTTATGTCAAAGCCCATTGTCAACTTGTAAAGTTTGGGAGAAAATTTTACAACTAATCAAAATACCATATAATATATCTACATTTTCACCTATTTACATAAAAAGGGTCATTTTGGTCCATCAACTGCAGACAAACATTTGAAGAACTGGCATAATACGGGACTTGTTGAAATCAACCAGATGTTTGATAAGGAAGAATTAAAGTACTTTCTAACCCTTAAAGAATTATATTCACTTCCTCAAGTAATGTTTTTAGATACCTGCAAATCAGAAATTACATTCTATAGAAATCTAATAGTTTACATCCAATACAACCGACTCTTCTAGAATAGATCATGACCTACCCTAATCTGGGGAAATTAATATCTGGTATCTACAATGTAGTCGTAAATAGTTTTACACATACTGTAACTTCCATGCATTCAAAAACAAATGGCAGAAAAATGCTAATATTAACATCACAGACTCAGAATGGGGAAGAATTCTGGATTACATAAAAAGGGGAATCCTTTCAACAAAACTACAGCAAATATACTTTAATGTTATTCATAGAAATTATTGCATCCCCCATCAGTTGAACTTAATGAACCCTGAAGTTAGTAGTCTGTGTCCCAGATGTATCAATGAAGAGGGAACTTTAGAACATATGTTACTTACATGTAATTAGAAATTTGTTTGGAAAAAGTACTTAAGACCCCTAATTTGAATATTTGAGCCCACATCAATAAAACTGTGACCTGCATATTACTGGCCATCAGCTCCTCATATTGACCACTTAATCCTCTCAAATTAACTTAGGTACTACTTGGCATTATAAATGCATTCAAATGTATTCTCATGAAATGGAAAGACACTCATCCTCCAGATTACTGTATTACTAGTTTCAGTTCAATAGATAGAAAAAGTATACTATGTTCTAAGTAAAAATTATCAAATATTGGACAAAATTTGGACAGAAGTTAGGCAGAACATTGATTCAACACTAGTACCAGAATTATTAATTTGATAATTTTTATAAGAACAATAAATAATTTACACAATAGATACCATGGATTTCATTCATAATGATAATGCTAGGATTGTTTGTGACAGAATTATCCTACTTGTATATTCTAAGCTAATGGATAGATATTCTTGGCAATTGTTGTCCAGGACATTTTTATGCATGTATATATCAAATATGGGAAACAACATAACTAGAAATAATGACGTAAGTAGGAAAAAAGTATATTTATGTATGTCTGATTGCCACCTTTAATGTATATGTTTGTATTGGGGAATAAAAATTGTAAAAAAAGTCTATTTCAATATTATTTAAGAATGAAGCGGTTAGTATTGTTGACATCTTATATTTGTTGAAGAAGCAGTGCACAGTGATTGGCAATCCCAGTTCCATCACTGACTCTGTGTATATCTAGATGACTCGATGAAAGATAAAAGTACAGCCCCTACACACAGAGACTAGCATTCAACATCTGCCTGATTAGATTTTTCTCAGATGGGACAGGACGGTTCTGTTCTATGTGGGTCAGCACAAAGCCTGTTTTAAATGTGGCTCAATATCTCATTTGAATGCCTGTGAAAAGTATGGCACCTGCTCTGAACTGTGTCACTTAAGCTCACGGTGTCATCAAAGAATGAGATGCAGCCTGTGTTATGAGTCTGCAGACTTGCACAGAGCCTATCCCTGGGATGCACCTAATAAAGGAGATCTGATGGACCAAGCTGAGCAGGACTTCAATATCAACTGGGCCCAAAGAGAGTAACCCTGGAAGGAAGGTTCAAGGCCCATGAGCAATCCACATGCTGTGACACACCAGGAAGCCCCTAAACCTGAGCAGCAGGACCCACCTCAGCCACCAGCATTCAAATAATGAGCATAAAGGTTGTGACACCCTTAGAAGAACAAGTTAATTTTGTTGAGCAGGATTTCCCAAACAAATCTCAGGCTTCAGAACAACAAATTCCTGTGGTTGTAGGGGAAGCACCATCTGTGGAAACCACCACTCTGGCTGCACTTGAACTTCCAGATACAGTTATGACTGGAAATATATCAGAGGGCACTGTTTCCATGCCACCACACCCACTCTGATCACAGTGGCATTTCAGATGGTAAAAAGGAAAAGATAAACAAAGGGACAGCCTCATCTAAGATGACAAATGGAAAGAACATTATGCTGAAGAATAATATGAAGTCTTGAGGTAAAGAAAGGATGGGCGAAAACTGTAGAGGACTCAGACGGTTCATGTTTAACATCTTCCCAGCATGATCCCTCTTCAGATACTTAGGAAAGTGTACAAGACATGTAGACTTCTAAGAAAAGAAGTCTAAGGTGAAGGGAGAGGGAAGAAGTCCAAATAATGTGGTTTTGTATTACTTATTTTTCTCTTTTCTTCCCAATAGGAGGGTTTCTCCAAAGTTTTAATTTTGGGTCACTGAACACCAATAGCATGAATCATCCCAAGAGATTGATGGCCATGTTACCACTTTTACATGATTCCCTAAATGGTATGCTTTTCTTCAGAACACCAGACTCTGTGCTACTGGGGTATTATTTATTTATTTAAAATT
This sequence comes from Neoceratodus forsteri, assembly GCA_016271365.2. Taxonomy (NCBI): domain Eukaryota; kingdom Metazoa; phylum Chordata; order Ceratodontiformes; family Ceratodontidae; genus Neoceratodus; species Neoceratodus forsteri. The sequence continues at coordinate 1,337,933,120 of CM057456.1, forward strand.
GATGACCGGGAAAGGCACACTGAGCCAAGGCTTGTTTCCAGGTGTGACCTGGGTACAAAAGTACATTGAAGGAGAACAGTCACAATGAGAGGATTACAACAATATGTACAAAGACTATATACAACAAGCATTTGTTAATGCAGAATGTTTGCTTGCTGGTATTAGCATTGGAAATGCAGGAGTTAGACAGATGCAGAATAGGAATGGCAGTGAAGTATTAAACTTCACACCAACCCCACCTCCATCCTTTAGAGATGGACAGGCATTGGGGTAAGTGTTTGAGTTGTTTCCCATGATGGTCATGGCATGTCACCTCACCCTATTATGCAGACACTGACACATGTTGAGGTGTGCCTTGGGGTGTTTGGCTTTACAGTCGCCTCATTCCATAAGGACATATGCTGACATGGGTGCACCATAGGAGAATGGTGTGATGTGTGGGGCAGAAGAGTCCAAGGTACACCTTGATGCCTGTCAGTGGCTGGGGGGGATGGCATGAGCAGTACAGTCAGCAATCCAAAGGCACACACCAATGCTTGTCAGTCTGTACAGTGTGGGATGTAAGGGTTAGAAACCCTAACGTCCCAGGTGTTTGTTGGTATTTGCACTACAAATTTTCAACCTGGCCTTTTTCTGACCCCACTTCATTAAAGCATTTGGGACCTCTTCTCATGAAGAATGGCTGTGTAATTTTGTCAATGTGTCCTGAACTTTGATTTCCAACAGCGACCATGCCATTCTGCACCACAGGCATGAAAACACAGATCAGACACAATGTGATGAATGACAGCTGTACCATCCATAGAGAGATGTGAAGAGATGGCTATGTTGAAAATCTGTAGTGGGAATATTAAAAATGCTCGCACTTCTGAACATATGTGGAAGCTGAGTACCGCATGCACATAACACAGGCATTTTATGGACTTTCATCACCAAATTTTCAACATAGGCATTTTAGGACCTCTGCTCATGAACAGTGTCACTTTGATTTTCTTAATATCTCCCAAACAGTGGTTTCCCACAGTGACCACGCTATTCTGTGCCTGAAGTGCAAAAACACATTTTGGCCAGGATGTGAAAAATGACAGCTGTACTGTTCATAAGGAGATGTCGAAAAATGGCAATGTTGAAAATCTGGAGTGAAAATATTGCAAATGTGTGAAGTTATGAGCGTGCATGGAAACTGCGCAATATACACTAATAACACATTCATTTTATGGACTTTCGTCACAAAATTTTCAACATAGGCATTTTAGGACCTCTGCTCAAGAGCAGTGTCACTGTGATTTTCTTAATGTGTCACAAACACTGATTTCCCACAGCAAGCAAGCTATTCTGCGACAGAAGTGCAAAAACACATCTCGGACAGGATGTGAAAAATGACAACTGTACTATTCATAAGGAGGCACAGCAAAATAGCAATGTTGAAAATCTGGAGTAAAAAATGTTGCAAATTTGTGAAGTTATGAGCATGTGTAGCAACTGTGCTACACACGCTTGTAAAACTGTCATTTCTTGGATTTGTTCCACCAAATTTGCAACATAGACTTTTTGAGAGCCCACCTCATGAACACTGGCACTGTAGTTTTGTTAATCGGTCCCAAAAGATGATTCCACACAGTAACTGCAAAATCACCTTTCAGGACTGAATAATGCTATGACAGTGCTGAATTCATGAGGTGGGGTCCCAATAACCCCATGTTGAAAATTTGGTGACAAAATTCCCAAAAATGCCTGAGATATGCACCAAAGTTGAAAACCCCCTATTTATGCCATTATACAGCTTTCCGGCATTTCTTCAGTTTGTGGTCGGTTTTGAAGAGTGCAGACATGTTCCCGGTCCACCAAAGATCGTCACGCCATGCTCCGGAGGTAAGTATGGAGTGAGGGGTGTGTGGAGAAGCAGGGTGCACAGATGGTGGGCGCTGGTTGGGGGGCCAACGGATTTGACGAGGGACTGTTTTCTGGGTTGCAGGTTAAAAAAAACATTGCAGGACAGTTTTCTGGTTTCACAGGGGATTTAGCATGCTGGGGTAGGCTACCAGAGTGCCAACCAGTGTTTTTTTTGGGGGGGGCTGCTGTAGCCAATGGGAGATTGGGCACCCCTGTCAGCACATACAGGGGGGAGCAAGAGCTGAGGGGGATTGGGCACCCCCCTCAGCACAAACCTACTTTTTTTGGGGGGGCATTATGTCAATGGGGAGTGGGCTTCCCCATCGGCAAATTAAACTGGGACGGAGACTGAAGCCAATGGGGATTGGGGCCCCCGTCGGCAAATGAAGACTGTTTTGGGGGGCACATGCTGCCAAGGGGGATTGCGCATCCCCTTGGCATTGGGGACTGAGTAATATTGTTTGTGAACATGGCAGCAAGCCACCGCCATGTTCACAAGCAATATTACACTACTAACTTTCCGCCCCTTCAATGACAGGTCGCTCCCTCATTGCAGCAGAATGGCTGACACTGCAATGATGAGGCAAAAACATTACAAGTTGGTGGCGCTTTTGGAAGTCAGTGTCATCAGCACACTGTGCCTTCATTGGTCCACCAGTGCCAAGCCCCCAAATGCTGTGCCTCCCTTGGCTGCCACAGTGCCGTGTCTCCACAGCCTGCTTCTCTCCTAAGCTGCCACATAATGTTTCTTCTGCATGCACGCAAGCAAACATAAAAAACAATATATACAAAGTATATGTACAGGTATAAAGGGAGTATTGCATTTGGCAGGCTAGAAATTATATATTGAGACAATATGAGCTCCTGATATGGGGGTTGTGACCGGGCAAGAGTCAGTGAGAGACCAGGAGGTGGACAACTCAGGTCATCATGACGTAAGGATGACAGAGCAGGGCTTGGGAAGAGAGGCTTGAGTGGATAACTCAGAGCAGGGGGCTAGGGGAGAGAGGTTTGAGTGGAGCTAATGGGGAGTTGGGAGGAGCCCTCAGGGTCCTAGGAGCATTTGGGGCAGGGAGGGGTGGGGAGGAGTCTGAGGAGTCACCTAACAGATGAGAGGGGGGAGGTCAGGCAGAGGTCAGACTAGAGATTATTCCAGAGGAGAGGTATGGAGGATGTGGAAAGTACGTGAGTCCCTGCATTGAAGAGATTAGTTAGGGGAATTTGCTGGGGTGAGATGGAAAGTGAGGTAAGGGGAAGGAACCAAGCCAGTATTTTGCTATGAAGGAGGCACAGTGGATGGTTCTTCTTTGAGAGAGTGGGGCCAGGGAGAGTGGTGCATAGAGGAGACAGTGATGAGTGAGTGGGGAGGAGGCAGTGGCAAAGCATCAGAAGGAGTTGAGAAGAATGTCTAGTTTAGAGAGATAAGAGGATGGGGTAACATCGGCGTAGTCCAACACTGGCAGGTTTGTTTTGATTACAAGCTCGCATCAGGTGGGGAGTGGAAGACTGGCTTTGGGTCGATAGATGATCATAAGTTTAGGCCTGAGTTTGGTGTAGACAGCCTCAATGTGAGTGGAGAAGTTGAAGTGGCTGTCCAGCCAGACTCCCAGGTACTTGAAGACAGGGACCAGCTCGAGGGGTGAGCCATCCAGGTTGGTGATTGCTGTGGGGGGGCAGGGAGGGAGGTAAGCTTCTGCCTGGATCAAAAGACCATGGTGACAGTTTTTTTTTGCATTGAGTTTAAGTTGGTTGTCCAGGAACCAGGACTGAACCTGGTTAAAGTCCTGTTGGAGGTAAGGGACAACACTGTAGTAGGAAGGGCCAGAGGCATAGATAATAGTGTTGTCTGTGTAAAGGTGGGTGTTGGAGGAGAGACAGGCAGAAGGGAGGTCATTTATCAAAAGAGGGAAGAGAAAGGGGCCAAAGATGGAGCCTTGGGGAACCCCTGCTAGGATAGGGAGAGGGGAGGAGAGTGAGTCACCTATTTGGACTGACTGCTGTCTATTATGAAGGTAACAGTGGAAACAGGCAACAGCAGGTTTGATGATGTCAAAGGAGCTAAGTTTATGGAGAAGCAGGGGGTGGGAGACTGAGTCAAAAGCTTTTGCTAAGTTGATGAAGATGGCAGCAGTAATTATGCAATTGTCCATGGCAGAAAGGATGGAGTCAGTGATGCACAGCACGATGGATATGGTGGAGTGGTGTTTTCAAAATCATCCTGACTGTACGGGTGAAAGGGAGTTGTTTGAGGAGAGAAAGTCTGAGAGCTTGGATAGTATTAGTGATTCCTGGACTTTAGCAAAGGGAGGGGAGGAGCGAGATGGGTATGTAGTTCCCTAGTGAGGAGGGATCACCAACTTTGTGCAGCGGGAGGACCTTGGCCAGTTTCCAGGCTTTGGGAACAGTGGCCGTAGATAAGGAGACATTCAGTATGTAAGTCAAGGGGGTGACTATTGCAGGGGCAGAGATGTGGAGCAGTTTTTTTTTGTTTTTTTTCATTTTCTTTTTACGCCTTCTAGCCGTCGGAAGCCCACAACATCAGCCCACTCATGCTTCCCCCCCCCACATTGGCCTCAGGCCCCCTCCTGATACCCCGTGGCTTACCCCCCACGGTGGGGCTGCGGCACTGGGCCCACATGCCGCAGACATGGGACTAGGTCAGGGGGACTGGCCTGGGGGGGCTAATTGAAGCACTTGATGGGCTTCATTAATGGCTCTCGGCGGCTTTCCCCATTTTCCTTTTTCTGGGAGGCGGACGTGCAATGACGCAAAGCGCCCCTGCCCCGCCTCCAGTACGAACTGTTGATGTCGGCAACCTTACGACTCCCGGCCTCCGCCAGGGGTCATGCAGGCTCCGATCGCCTCCCATCCCTCCCCCCGGAGAAGGAGAGCAGTCCATAGGATGCTCTATCCTTCTCCCCCTGGCCGGCCCTCCAGCGATCCGGGTCCTTTCCCGAACCCGGGTCACCGGCGTCGCAAGCGGAAATCCCACCGCTGCGCCGGTGGGCCGCGATGTGGAGCAGTTTAAGTTGCATCCCATCGAGGCTGAATTTGGACTGGTTAAGGGAGGTGAGTGCATTGTAGACTTCCAGTGGGGTGAACGGAGGAAAGAGGAAACCAGAGGGGGGGGAGGATGAGTCATGAGAGTCAGGGGAGAAGACAGAGGAAGGGGAGGGGGAGTTGGGCAGGGCACAGGAGACAAAGAAACTATTGACGACCTCAGCTACAGAATCAGGGTCTGAGACAGAGCTGCCATCAATCTTTAGAACTGGACATGCTTGTTTGGAAGTGGAGTCGAGCAGGGAGTTGATTATTTTCCAGAAAAATGCATTGGAGTTTTGGTTCTGAGTAATTTGGGCTTTTAAATATGAGGAGTTGTACTGCCAGATGGCCTTGGTGCAGTTATTTCTGAGATGCTTGTAAGATTGGAGATCACCTGTAGCTTGGGATGCTTTATACAACCTCCAGGCCTTGTCTCTGGCATGACACATGGCACTGAGGTCGGTGGTGTACAGGGGTGGTGGTAGCATTTTACCCTGTTTTTTCTTAGAGGTGTGTGGAGGTCTCATATATGCTTTAAGATGTCACAGAACTAGGACAGGGCAAGGTCTACATTTGATTTAAAAAAGACTGGTAGCCAATCCATATTAGTGAGATCTTGCTGCAGGGCAGTTTCATCTAGGAGGTGTAGGGAGTGAGACCAAATTAATTTGGGATGGGAGTGCAAGAAGTAGATTTTGCAAATGCAATAAGTAAAACAGTGGTCACTAAGGGCATCAGAGAGGGTACCTGAGGCAATAATCTGGTGGGGATGAGTGGATAGAATCCAGTTCAGGAGGGAGGAATTTTGGAACTGGTGGTTTAGGTGGGTTGTTTCATGGATTAGCTGGGAGAGGTTAAGGGCTTCTATCCTTAGGGTTGTGGGTTTGGCAGATGAGGAGAGCCAGTCGAGATTGAAGTCACCTAATAGCAAGAGTTCACGATTTGATGTGCTGAAGAATATAGAAGAAATGGCCTTGATAATGGCATCGGGAGAGGACTTTGGTGGGGCATACAGAGCCACTACATAGAGTGGGGTGGCGGAGGGGAAGGATAGGTGAGCAACAATGGATTAGTGAAAAGAAAGGCAGGATTCCTTGAAAATAATTGAGCTTGAAATGGACTGCCTGACATACAGGGCTACCCCCCTTCCTTACCTCTTTTCTGACAGTATAAGTTGTAGTCAGGAATGGCAAGAGAGGAGTTTTGAATTTTGGCAGATAACCAGGATTCTGAGATATAGAGCGTACTGGGCCATAATGTTGCATGCTTAATAGCGTACAACATTATGGCTAAACGGCTACAGAGCAGTCTGTAACCACTACTGGTGCAATACTGTGTATACTGCTGCTCACGTTATTGCACCTGTAGAGCTCTCCCAGGCAGAGGATATAACCTCTGCTGGGAGTGGGTTCCGCTGAGCAGCTGCCGTGTCTCACAGAATGGAGCCACAGCAGCAGGAACCCAGGCACTGCGTCTGGGACCGGGTTTGATTCCCAGTCCCAGAATCTTTTATCGTTTAACACTTTTGTGTGCTCCCTGAGTTGGACCCCACGGACTAGAGAATCTTTAGTGGAGGGGATCTGGGGGGTGCAGCCCCCTGTAACAGGGGGTGTGCGGGGTGAAGCCCCCCCCCACAGAAAAAAGACATATGCCTCTTGGCAGAAATCATACTGTATTGGCAATGCAATTTTGCCATGAGACATAATGTCTTGGGACATTATGACCCCGTGCCAATACAGACTATGTCAGGGTAGTACTGAGTGACCCAAAAGTTGAGAGCATCCATTTTGTGGATGAGGCTCCCGGTGTTGAGATGAAAAATATGTAGGCCCTTGGGAAGTGAGCTCAGGGACTGGCAAGGGTGAGATCCTAAAAAGGTGGATGGTTAGGAGGTAATTGGTTGGGGCATGGAAGGGACTGGGTTGGAATGTATGTCACCAGCCAGGAGTAAGAGGAGGAGGGAGAGTATAAGGAGTGGAGAGTAATGGCTCAGAGGTAAGGTGAGGAAGTATTTATTCACAGAAAGGGTTGTAGATGCATGGAGCAGCCTTCCTGAGGAGGTCGTAGAGTCAAAAACTGTGGCAGAATTCAATAATGCATGGGAAGAAGAGAGGAGAGAGGCTAACATAGGGGTGGACCATAATGGGGTAGGAGGGGGGACAGGGGAGAGTTGTGGATAAGTAGTTGGGGGTAGTGGGGTCAGCATATGTGTGGAGGTGGCTATTGGGAGGGGATGCTGGGCTGAAGGAGAGGTAGGTTTGTAGGAGAATGCACCATATTATAGAAGGCAGCATGGTGGCACAGTTGGTAGTGGCTAAGCAGAATTTATAGCAGTAGTGGCCACTAGAGGCAAGAGCTGATAATCAGCTAATGGTAAGCATGGCTGATAGGGTCTACCAATCATGTGAGAACAGCTATATAAGTCTCGGTCCACAAAGGGTGGTGGGGCAGCAAACATGAAGCATCAGCATGGTCCTCCTCTGCCATCCGAGCTGAAGTTCCAAATGCACACCTGTTTGCTGCAGTGGCTAGCGAGCTATGGGTGAGGTCTCCTTCTTCCTGCCCTCTCGACCCTCAGGGAGCTGAATTCTGCTCACAAAACAGAGAAGAAAATGGCTTTAGTACAGGTATGGCTGGAGGAGCGACTGTGGAAAATGGGGGTGGGGGTCGTGGGAGAGAGCCAGCTGGAGATTTACTCCGAGGTGGTCTGTAATAAAGTAAGCAATGGGGGAATTCCTCCTCCTCTTTTGGGAGGCCAATTGAGGGGTGATGTGAGGAAGTTCTTTTTCACAGAAAGGATAGTGGATGCATGGAACGGCCTACCTCAGGAAGTGGTGGATATGAATACAGTTCAGGGCTTCAAACAGGCATGGGATAGGCATAAGGGAGTAATACAAATGAGTATGAATAGATAGGTCATTGACAGAGCAAATGCTGATGGCACATTTATAAGGTAGAAAAAGAAATGGGCAGACTGGATTGGCCTTGCGGTCCTTATCTGCCATCAACTTCTATGTTTCTATATAATGCTCCAATTTGGCTCTACTCCCTTGTCTCTCAGATTTAGCACTGATTGTGGCATAAATTAACTGTGTGCTAAGGACTGAGGTTTAGCTCAATTTAACAACAGACAGTACTGGTAACTACAACAATAATTTGAACAGTTTGGGCAGGCAAGTCTTATTTACTGAGGCAAACAGTGTGAATAAATAAATTTAAGTCTCTGCTGAAATTAATTCAAGTTCAGGTGCAAGTTGGAACAGCTGCAGGTATTTTGGGCAGAATTGATTAAAATCAAGTTCTTTGGCTACAATGCAGAGAAATACAGGTTACTCACCTGTAACAGGAGTTCTAGGAATGGTATATGTTGTTCATCCACACTGTCTGACAGGTTCCTTGCCGCTTTAAATCTTGCCAGAAGGTCTTCAAGCTGGCTCCTCCCACCCACCCAGGTGGTAAAACTCTCAGCTCCACCCCATGACACCAGATCTGGCCCGCTGGAAGCTCAGGTTGTGCGTTGAAGCCGGGGAGGTCGGGTGGGTCGTGTGGATGAATAACATATACCATTCCTAGAACTCCTGTTACAGGTGAGTAACCTGTATTTCTAGGGACATGGATATGTTGTTCATCCACACTGTCTGGCAGACTCCTAGCAGTTCTCTGGGAGGAGGGAGGCAAGGCGCACACCCCCTACTTAGGGAATAAAGACTGGAGAACCGAGGCCCCAAAACCAGCATCTCGGCATGACTCAAGGTCAATGTGGTAATGGGTAATGAAGGTGTGCTGACTTCCAGGTAGCAGCCCTGCAGATTTCCTGATAGGGACGCCCCTGGAAGCAGCCACCGATGCAGCAGTATGACGGCAGAATGAGCTCTTATCCTCTGGGAGGCTCCATGCCCGCCAACTTGTAGCAGAGATCTATGCAGGAGGTGACCCACCTGCTTATCGTCCTCTTGGCTGCCGGTCTGCCAGGTGTGGCTTCAGCGTAGGTGACAAACAGCTGGCGAACCTCTCCCCGAATTTCAGCCATGCGCTCCTTATAATAAGCGAGCGCCCTTCTAGGGAACAAGGTATGGAACCTATATTCGGCCTCCGAGGTGTGATTGGGGTAGAACACCGGCAGAGTCAACATCTGGTTAAGGTGAAACTCTGACACCACCTTCGGAAGGAATTTCGGGTTGGGGCACAGGACAACCTTGTCCCTGTGGAAGACCAGGTAAGGAGACTCAATGCAGAGCGCCTGGAGTTCTCCCATCCTTCTGGCTGACATGATAGCCACCAAGAAGGTGGTCTTCCATGACAGGTGAGAGAGATCACACCTGTGTATTTGTTCGAATGGCTTACCCATGAGCTTTGCCAGTACCAGCAGTAGATCCCACGGAGGTGGAGGTTCTTGCACTGGAGGGGAAATGTGATCAAGGCCTTTGAAAAAGCGCCAGACCACCTTCTCCTGCACCACCGACTGCTCCCTGGCCCGTGCCCGGTAAGCAGAGATGGCTGCCAGGTGCACCCTTAGGGTCGTCGACCTAAGCCCTTGACTAGAAAGGGACCATAAATAGTCCAAGATGCTTGCCAAAGGACAGGAGGAAGGGTCCAAGCCCTTGCCCTGACACCAAATGGAAAATCTCTTCCATTTGAAGGCATAGCATTTCCTGGTCGACTCCTCACGGAACGCCTCAACAACATTGAGGACCTCGTCGGAAAGACCCAAGGCCTGGAACTCTAGCCGCTCAGGAACCAGGCCGTCAGGTGCAGGGATTGAAGGTCCGGATGGAACACCTTCCCCTGATTGACTGAGAGCAGGTCCGGGCGAGCTGGAAGCTGCCTCGGGAGCCTGGAGCTGAGGCTGAGGAGATCTGGGTACCAGAACTGGCCGGGCCAGTCTGGGGCTATCAGAATCACCTGTGCATTGTCCCTCCTTGCTTTGAGAAGCACCTTGTGAATCAAGGGAAATGGGGAAGGCGTAGAAGAGGCCCGGGGTCCACAGCCTCGAGAAGGCATCCCCCTGCAGCGAGCCCTGCTGAGGGGGGCCGGCATGAAACAGCCTCAGCTTCGCATTCTCCCTGGAGGCAAACAGGTCCACCTGAGGTGTGCCCCAGTGGGAGAACAGATCTTGTACTACCTCCGGCAGGAGAGACCACTCGTGAGATGCAGCCCCTATCCGGCTCAGGGCATCAGCCAGGGTGTTGGAGGCTCCTGCCACATGAATGGCTAGGAGATCCGCCTCCAGGCTGTGCACGAGTGACCAAATGTGGAGAGCTTCCTTGCATAGAAGCATGGAACGCGCCCTGCCCTGGCGGTTTAGGTAGTACATGGTCATGGTATTGTCCGTCTGGACTCGGACCACTTGACCCCGGAGAAACAGAGCAAAGGTGGTGAGAGCTAGGCGGACCGCTTGGAGCTCCAGCAGGTTGATGTGGCATCGGGACTCCTGCAGGGACCAGAGGCCATGCACCCAGTGTTCCCCCAGATGGGCACCCCAACCCATCAGAGAGGCATTGGTCGATAGAGAGCCCGTCGGCTCGGGGCGGACAAACGGGATGCCCTCCTGCAGATGAGATGGAACGGTCCACCACCGGAGAGCATTCCACATCTCCTGGGTCACCATCACTAGCTGGTCCAATGGATCGCAGCGTTGTGACCACTGGCTGGCCAGTCCCCACTGAAGGGGCGCATGTGCCAGCGTGCCCAATGGACCACACTGGTACAGGTCGCCATGAGACCCAGGAGGCGCAGGAAGTCCCGGGCAGGGCGCAATTGCCCAACCAGAAATGATTGGGCAAAGGAGGTAAGAATCTCGGCCCTGTCCACCGGGAGCCGTGCTCTGGCTCGAAGAGAGTCGAGCTCTGCCCCGATAAACAGAATCACCTGCTTCGGCTCGAGTTCCGACTTGGCCTCGTTGATAAGAAGGCCGACTTGAGAGCAAACCTGGAGGGCCAGATCTCTGGACCGCTCCACCTCCTGTCCTGAGGGGGCTACTATCAGCCAATCGTCCAGGTAGGGGTACACCCGGACCCCTTGGCACCTGCAGGAAAGCTGTCACCACTGCAATGCATTTGGTGAAGACCCTGGGAGCTGGAGACAGGCCGAAGGGCATGGCTTGGAACTCAAAAAGGGATCACTCCGCTCGAAAGTGAAGGAATCTTTGATGTGATGGACGGATGGGGACATGAAAGAACGGGTCCTGCAGGTCCAGAGAGCAGAACCACACGCCGTGTTCCAGGGATGGCATTATCTGAGCCAGAGTGACCATCCTGAAGGTTCGAGACCTTAGGAACTTGTTCAGGTCGTGTAGGTCGAGAATGGGGCGCCAGCCCCCCGTCCGTTTCGGAACCAGGAAGTACCTGGACACAAACCCCGGGTCTGAGGGAGGGTCTGCCACCTCCTTGATCACCTCCTTTTGGAGGAGGAGAGCAATGTTGGCCTGACGAGCCGACAGTGAAGCTACGGACCCCCAGGCCCCCCGAGGTGCGACGGCTCTGAAGGGCGGGGCCTGCTCGAATTCTAGAGGCAGGCCTTTTCCCACCACCTCCAGTACCCACCTGTCTGTGGTAATAATGGACCAGGTGGAAAGGAAGTGCCGGAGCCGTTCTCCCACGGGGGAAACTGGGGTGAGGTGATGGGGTTGGGGGTGACACCCCTCAGCCCGTCACTGGGCAGGCCTGGAGGAGGGACCGGACGAAGGACCTCCTGGTCCTTTACCTCCCTGCTTCCTGTTGGAGGAAGCCCCAGGCTTGGGTTTGGGATGCCAAGTCTGAGCCTGCTGGCCCTGACATTGCTGGGCCAGACGCGCCGCAGGCGCAGAAGGACGAAAGGGCTTAGGCTGTGGTTTTCAGCCTTTGTCCTTCTGAGCGGAAGAGACCGAGTCCAAGGTAGCATTGGACTTCTCAGTCCTCTGCAGGTGACCTTCCACCCCAGGGCCGAAGAGGTCAGTCCTCAGAAAGGGAACATCTGCCAACTTGTGCTGGGTATCCGAAGTAAAGGTGGATATCCTCAGCCAAGCCCAACGATGCATATCCACTGCGGCCGCCACAGACCTGGCACATGAATCCTCAATGTCTAAAGCAGTCTGGAGCTGCTGTTTGGCCACTGCCCTGCCCTGGTCCCGCACCTGCCTGACTGTGGTGTGCAGATCCGCGGGAAGATGAGGGACGACCTCATCCAGGGATCCCAACAGGGCATGAGAAAAATGTGCCATGAGGATGGCTGAACTAGCCTGGCGAAGGCCGAGGGAGGACGCAGCATAGACTTTTCACCCGGCATAGTCCAATTTCTTGGATTCCTTGTCGGGAGGTTTGTCCACATCCCTAGCATTCCCGGCACGCCGGAAAATGCTGTTGGTAACCAACCCCTCGGCCGACGGGTGTTACGAAAAACCGGACAGGGAACCGGTAGGGACCGCATACTTCCTGGCCATCCTGGCTGAAGGCGCAGGACAGGAAGCAGGGCACTGCCAGAGCTCCAAGGCCGGACCCACTATGGCCTCGGCCACTGGAAAGGCCTCCGTAGGGGAATCCCCTCGGTCCAGAATTTCCGTGAAGGGATACCTGGCCCATTTAGAAACAGGTTCGAGCTTCATCCTGGTGGACTCTGAGATGAGCCAAAGCAATCCTAGGAAGGATGAAGGGCTATTGTCCACCGACTGTCCTCCTGAGGACTCCAAGTTCATTCACTTGGAGAAAAGGGAGGAATCGTCCTTGGACTCGGAAGAGTCCTCAAAGAGCTGCCTCGGGCCTGAGCCACCCTCCACCTGCCGAGGCCGGTCGGGAGTGAGGGTGACAGACAACCTATGGGGCAGTCCCTGAGCCAACCAAGAATTTTTGGTCGGAGCCCCAACTAACGGCTGTGGAGGCGGAGGTTCCACCGGAATCGGTGGGGCAGCTAGATTTGGACGAACAACCAGCCTGGGAACAGGCCCCTCGGCTAAAACGAGGGGTTGTTTTGGCCACTCCGGTGACAGCCACTTAATGGCTGGGGAAAACGATGGCGTCGGCCTATTCCTGGTCAGAAGGAGCTGTTGCCACATGAGTTCCTCATACCTCCGATGCAACTTGCGCCGAAGCCTCCCCTCATCCGAGGAGGAGGAGGAAGAGGATGAGCAGCAGTGATGCTTGCCGCGGTGCCAAGACCGAGACCGCCTATGACGGCGGGATCGGCTGGACTGCAAAGACGTCCGAGACCGAGACCGGGAACCTTGGCTAAGCCGAGGACGGTGCGGGGAGGTGTTGTGGGGAATCGGCACTCCCCTCAGTTCGGACTATTCAACCGAAGGCTCCGGAACCGGAGGCACAGATGAGCCAACGGGATCCTCAACTCCCACCGGGGGAACCAGGGAGAGGGGATTCTCGGCTTCTCCAGCCGACAACCCATCCAACGGGTCAAGAAAAATCTTGACCGTGTCTATGGGAGTCTCGGTCAACTGGCCTGATGGGGACACCGTGAGACCAGTGGCCGAAGCCAAGAGGTTGACCGAAGTCAACGGCCGACAACTCGGGGAGAGGGATCTTTCCCGCTCCCAAGAGCATCGACGGTGAGACTTACCCTTGTCTCTCTTTTTGGACCGAGAAAACGGTCCAGAAGAAGTTGGACCCTCACCTTTAGTCGAGAGGGTCAGACAAAGCTCCTTAAAAGAAGCCGAATAAGAGGCACCGAGAGATAGCGGGACAAATGCCGCAGCCGAGGTAGAAGCGGCCCGCGCAGCCTTCTCTTCGAGGGCGATCATCTGCTCGAGCTGATCCGCTGAGCCCGCCGCCGTGGACACCGCCGACCGGGTCTCTTTGACTTTACCAGAGGAAATCTCTTCTCAGGACGCCCCAGTTGTAAACGGGCAGCACGGTCTTCGAGGACGTAGGCCCAAAAGGAAGAGCACAGGTCGCAGGCCTGCGGGTCGTGCTCAAGGCCCAAGCAGTAGACGCACGTGGAGTGCAGAGCCGTCCGAAACATCTTCTGCCCACAAGGGCATCTCCGGAAACCGGGAGTCGATTTGTCCATTGCAGCCGCGAGGGAAAGAAGACCGAAGTCTTTTTAGCAAAAACTTTTATAATTTCGAAAATTCGAAGAATTAGGAACCAGTCTTATACGCAGAGCGTTAAGGAGGGAACCTGAGCTTCCAAGCGGTAAGGAAGATCTGGCGTCATGGGGTGGAGCCGAGAGTTTTACCACCCGGGTGGGTGGGAGGAGCCAGCTTGAAGACCTTCCGGCAAGATTTAAAGCAGCAAGGAACCTGCCAGACAGTGTGGATGAACAACATATCCATGTCCCTAGAACAGGCTATTTGTTGAGAGCTCAGTTAGACCGAAACAGAGTACAGACTGAATTCATGATTTTTTTTCCACATAGAACTATAAATTAAAGTACTGTGTTAAACTCCAGAAAAACATGCTAATTAGCTGTAACTTAGTCATAATAAATACTGTCTGCACTTGTGTGGCAACATAAATAATCAAAGGATTTAAGCTACAAGTTTGAGTTCAAGAGTCACAAGATAAGGTTTGAATTATAAAATGGTTCCAAAGTGGGTCCTCCTCTCCCATCCGAGCTGAAGCTCCAGAGGCATACCTGTATGCTGCAGCTGCTAGCGAGCTGTGGGTCAGGTTCCTTCTTCCTCCCTTCTCGACCCTCGGGAGCCAAATTCTGCTCTTGCTGTGGCGCTCAGTGCTGGGCGGGGGCCTTCTTTCTCTCTTGACCTCAGGGGAGCCAAATTATGTTTGCTGCTGCAGCTAGCAAGCTGTGGGGGAGGGCTTCTTCTTCCTGCCCTCCCTCTTGACCCTCAGGGGAGCTATATTCTGCCGTATTAGTAAAGCACAATGCTTCTGGTCATCTGGTTCCTCCTTTTGGTCCTTGGGGAAAGACAGGTGTTCGGGTTGGGCATTCTTTTTCTGACTAAAATCTGTCTTTATCCCACCTAATCAATATTTTTCCAGGGAGGGCTCTCCTTTTAGATGTTGCCTCTTCTGGGCTACAACTCTGCTTCATCAATACTTATGTCACACAGTCAAAAAATCTATAAGGGTTGTCCTTTTCACATTAGTCCAACCATTTTTATATACCACTAGGAGAGTCATTGTAGGGGGTTGGGATTTTAACTGTGGATTGACCTTCACTGATAAAGGGGCAAAGACTTGGAAACTTTTTTTGTGATTCAATAGTGCTGTGCGGAATGTGGAATTCTCTGGCAGAATTACCATGGAATGACCATCCCACTGGTGGAATTTCCACCAGAATTTCACTGGTTCTTCTGCAGAATTCCACCTACTGCGATCTATGGAATAATATTCCTTGGAGCAGCATTTTTCCACAGAAAATTTTTCCACAACTATGACAACTGAAGATATTGAGATCTACGGAATAATGTTCTGCAGAACTGCATTTTTTCTGCAACTGTTTTCTGCTGTGGAATTCCACCATTTTGTTTCTGGTGAAATTCAGTGTAATTTCAGTGGAATTTTGAAAATTTCATGGAATTTCATTACACTGGAATTTGAATATTCAGCACAGCACTATGATTCAAACTGTTCAAAAAAGATTGTAACTAAAGATGGCTTGAGTGATACTGCCTGTGGCCTTAGAGGTTGAGGGTCACATTTTAAGGGCAAAGTATCAACCCAAATAGATCTCATTTTTTGTTCTCCCTGGCTGTCCAGTATTGGAACTCAGGTAGTACTTGTAAAAACATCAGACCACAAGGTGCTACAAGCAGCTTTGGAAATGTCCTGAAGGGATAATTTGGCCCTGGCTTTTGGAGATTAAACATCTCTCTACTAAAAGATGAAAGTATCAGTAGGAAGCTTCAGTACCTTCCTGAAGTGAAAACAATCTACACTGTACTCTTTGATTCCTCTGCTGGATGGTGGGAAGAATTAAAACTAAAATAAAGGTCCTTATTTCTGTCTCAGGCAAAAAAAAAATTAAAATGGTAAGTACCTGCACTGTTTGACCCTTAGAGATCAATTGCACCATCTAGTGACTATTGTTGTCATGACAGGTCATGATTTCTCCACCCAAATTTCAAAAATTTAAACTGATATGACTCTGCTCTAATACCAGCACATGTCATCTCTGCTGAAAGAACAGAAATATGAAAGGTACTAAATATCAGACCAATCCTTTGAGGACTGCAGAACACCCTTGACCAGTCAGCTTTTTTGGAACAATACACTTTTTTCCTGTTTGATGCCCTGGCATGTCTGCTGATCTCAGAGGACCAATATCTCAGTGACATCAAAGTCCTAAACTCTCAGCATCTCAGCTTGACATGTTAAAATCTGATATCACCATGGTAGAAATCACAGAGGCAATCCATTCTGTGCCCTCTGGTTCTTCTCTGGGATTGGATGGCCTACCAAGTGATTTGTATTGTTCAATAGAAGCTACTCTTAAATCTGAACTGTCTGCCCAGTATAACTCCATGCTACTAGCAGTCATCTTGGGTCCACGTGTCATGCAGGGAATGTTGTAAAAATGGGGACAAATCTGATATTAATAATTGGAGGATGATTACTCTTTTAAATACAGACTTGAAGATCCTTACAAAAATGTTGGCCTCCAGGCCAGCACATGTTGCACCTCTCTTATTAGAGTCTTCTTAGTACCGCAGTATTCTTCAGTGACAGATTCAGCATAAGCTCTACATGTTGTGGCAAGTGGTTGAATGTGAGAATAGGGATCAGGTCTCAGGTCTTCTCTTGGCACTGGACCAGGAGAAGGCCTTCAATCACATTTCCCATAAATTTATTTTTTTCTGTATTATGTAAATATGGAATTCCAGAATTGTTTCTAAATTGGTTAAAACATTTATATTCTATTGCCCAGATTTCCCCAGTCTTGCGTGGCTGGCATGTAGGACATACAGATCAAGAAGGAAGTGTGGCAGGGCTACCCTCTAAGTCCCCTGCTCTATTATTTGATGGGGATCCCCTGTTATGGAAAATTAATAATTCCCCAGATATTCATTGAATGATCACTTCTAGCAGCATGGTCATCCCCCTGATTTTAGCTTGCAAAGATAAGGTTTGCCTGCTAGTAAAAGACCTGAAATGCATGCCAATTTTATCTCATAGAATAACAGACTTGTTGGAAGTTTCTGGAACTAAGGTAAACCTAACCAAAAGTAAGGATATGACTATAGGATCTTGAAAAGACACATGCCCTACAATAATTCTCAATATCTCAATGCAGAAGGCCCCCTTCAAGATCCTGGGTACACAATTTGGATAGGGTGATAGGGGGCCACTTGAAATGGAATTCTAAACTGGTGGTGGCAGAGCAGAAGGTAAACCAGTGGAACCGGTGGCTTAAGTCAAAGGCAAAAATAATTTTCTAATAAAGACCTTTATATTACCCCTTTTTATTTATGTCAGTTTTGCCTACCCCCACAAAGAAATTGAGGTAAGGATATAAAATGCATTCCTATGGCACATTGTCTCAATCTAGTAAGGCATGTGCATATGCACCGAGCACATAAGTAAGGCAGAGTAGGGATGGTGAACACTTTGGCTTTCTTCCACTGCATGTTTTTGTCCATTTTCTGAAGTCTATTAATAATTTGGGTAGAGAATAATGTTTCTCTCTTTTGACCATATTGGTAAAGGGTGAGGCCGACCTTTGGATAAGTGTGGGAGACAGGTCTCTTTTTCCATTAACTCATGTCTGGGGAAAATTAGGCAATGACAAATTACTTTGGTTTAGGTTTCCTCTGACTCCCGAAAAGATCTGTACAAACACATGCTGTCTATTTTTGGAACCCATTTGTGATAACTTTAGAGGAGTACCACTTTCATCTGTAACTAAACAACTGATGGAACCCAAGGATTCCTAACTGGATGAAGGATATGATTTGGCTGTGAACCCATGGCAAGCTACAGGTTTTTGGGAACTACAAACACAGAAGTGAGACTGACAGGTACTGCCTTTGTGACATGTGCAGGCAGACTGAAGAGACAATGCACCATTAGTTTTTTTTTTCTTTGCCCCTACATTAAAGGCTCTTGGAAGGATATTTGCACTCTTTTGCAGGTTCCTGAGTTTGCAACAGTAACGTATGACAATGTCATCTACTTTTAATTTTTAGGACCCTGGACATTTTGGAATCACAGCACTTTGTGTGCAGTAATGGCCTACCTTAAATGGTGCATCTGTTATGCTTGATGTATATTTCTGTTTCAAAAGAAGCTTGTACCTCTGCACCTTTTAGTCACACAGGTAGTTCAGGAACTCCAGTTTGTCTGTGGCAAGAAGGTGAAGACCCTACCAAATCATCAATGTAAAACCCTCTGGGAAAATGTAGGGTGGATTTAGTACATGGCTTAGACCTTAAGGTTTCCTTTTCTAAATGCTGTGTGGAATCACAAGAGGGGAACTGTGTATAATATTTGCTCTTTCTTTAGACGTTTCATAACTTTGCCTTTGTTTTTGTGAATATTTGTTACTTTTATTTCTGTTTCCATACTAATGATCATTTATTTATTTTTTCATTTATATACTTTTCTTAACAATAAAAAATACTCTTCTTTTACTTCTGCCTAGACAGTGACCAGAGATTGGAATACAGGACCTCAGTTTTAACATCTCATTCAAAGGATGACACCGCACCAGTGCACCACCCCTTCATACTGCACTACAGTTTCAATCATAGGCATTACCTCAAGTGTCTGGTGCTGGGCTAGAATGTATGACCATCCAGTCTTCCAGGCCCAGAAGTGAGTGTGCTACTTCCTAAGCCACTGACACTAAGTGTCCTAAAAGAGCAGTACTGTTCGGTATTCACAGTGAGGGCCACAGTGAAAATAAATGAGAAACCTGAGGAGAAAAAGTGTAGATAGGCTGAATATTCAAGGAAAAAGTTTTGAAGAAGAAAGGAAAAAACTCAGAACCAGGCAAGATGCTCAGGTACAGGTCAAGACAGGACACCCTAACAGCTCCTCTGGCAGCCCTGTTCAATGAGTCTCTGGCAATGAGTGAGGTGCCAGAGGACTGGAGGATGTTTTTTTTTCCCTGCACAAAAGTGGGTACAAAGAAGACCCTGGTAATTACAGACCTGCGAGTCTAACTTCCATTGTGGGTATGATTCTGCAGAGAGAACAATTATAGAAATTAACTGTGGAGTTTTTAGATGACAGGAAACTGATGGACAAAAGCCAAAATGGGTTTTCATGGGGCAGGTCATGTCAGATAAACCTGATTGACTTTTTCAACTTGGGGACACACTCTATCAACAGGGGCAAGGCAGTGGATGTACTGAATTTACAGAAAGCCTATAACTCAATACCACATGGGAGACTGCTTAAGAAGGGAGTGACTTGGCTTTAGGAGGATAGTCTCATTAGATGAATTGGGAACTGGTTGTCAGGAAGGACACAGAGGGTGGTCCTCAACGACAAATTCTAGGGGTTAAAGGAGGTGACTAGAATAAATGATATAATCATGCCTGCATGCCTGCTTGCCAGTTTCCCAAAGCTCATGCGATGACAGCTCAACTTCTGTCTGGGACCTGAGGAATTAGATGATGATGTTCTTTACATTACTACAACCATGTGATATACTGTACCTGCATCCAGATCACTGGCCTTTGGATGGATTTAGTAAGGTAAGTACATTTATTGTACTGGATGGATACTCACTGCAGTGCAGAATTTGTTGTCACTGGGATGGTACGTCATGTGTGTGATGCTTGGCCAACTGGCTATGATTGTTGTATGATATTTATAATATAAAAATATAGTATGTGATTGTCTCACATAAGACAGCCTGTGCTTCTGTGAGTGCCCCCCCCCCAGGTTTCAGTGAAGCTATAGGGTATATTACACTGACCAGGAGATCTCTGTAATGTGATTAACTTCCTTGAGAAATTGCATTTTCTGGCCTTTTTATGACCTCAAGTTTTTGAAGTTGGGAAACTAAATATACATTTTATTACAGGACAGGACATCATTTAGCTGATTCCTGTTGGCTATATTGCACCTAGGTGATGGACTTCAGGGTTATAAACCTCAAAAGAACCGGTTGATGAAAGACTCATATAATTTTGAAAATTATGTTTTTCTGCTGTCACCTTATTTAATATGCCTCCTGCTAGGACATCATGTTTGTATTTTTTTTTATTCTAAAAGGAGGAGCTATATGACTCACAGAAGGGGTGTGGAGACACAGTTTAAACTGATTCTTGTGTCTGAAATTAATGTCATATCATTTTGGGACTCTAGAGAGACACCATTCTCTAATCTAACTGCACTTACAGAGGTAATACATTAGATAGAAAAGATCTAAATGTATTTTGGTAGGAGTTTGTTCTGTAGTTTTCCTTGTTTTTCTTTAATGTGATTTTGAGCGCTTTGATATATTGTTCTGTGTTTACATTTGTCATTTTTTATCATATTTTAGTAAAATACCTTTTCTTTGAAAGACTGCCTGGGTGTCTTCCAAGTTCTTTTTGCATGTGATGTATAGGTGGTTATGTCTGACAAAACTTTTCAACAGTTTGATGGTGTTACTGAGCTTGAGTAAAAAGGTAAGAATATACCTAAGGTCTCTTACAGAGTTAAAAGGGTTCATTTTGGAAGCCTGGCTTGATGCCCCTGGTGAAAGATTGTACCGCAATCCCTGAAGAGGGTATCTGAGCCTGTACATTGAGTACACTAGCATAAGGTTCACAGTTTGAATCCCCCCAGAACTTGAGACTAAAAGTGATTCAGACACAAAAGCAGACAGGAGGGTTATCCTGTCTGTTGCCTGTTCACAGTATTGCACTCTGAGGTTGGCACTGTGGGAGCAGAGGGCCTGACCGGCTGAGTGTGTTTGTGACAATGTGTACCAGGCAGGTGCTGGGCATTCAGTCATACTGTCTCCTTCTGTAACTGCAATCATTCAACCAAATGCTAATCCTTCTCACTATTCTTTTTTTCTTTTCCTTATCATTTTTGGTTAGTTAGTTTCGTCATCAGTTTATAATGAGAGTTTTGTCTTTTCCTTCACACAGGTCCAGTGATCTGCTTTGTATCATACTGGGTAGACTGCTATAAAAACATGGTGAATATGAAGATTCAAGGGTACTGGGTCACTATCCTGTGGAGAAAACTGCACATGAAATAACGTGCTGTAGAAAGCTCAAATGGCTCTACAGCAACAGGAGTTCTTTAAGCATACAGCAAGAACCACTACCCCTGTCACTGCAGACTGCTATGCTTAAGCCTGAAGGATGCTGCTGGGGTGGTGCTTGGCCAAGCTGCTCCCATGGTGGAGTGGCTACAGTACCTGCCTCCGGCGGCATCTGTGACATGGGGCTGTGGTTTGGTTCTCCCAAGGCCCCACTATATGGCAGCATGTTTTTATTTTTTTTAAAAGAGTCCCCCAACTTTTTCCCCATCACCCCAAACTCCACAATCCCCCAGAGTTGATAATAATTCTGTGGTGTGTGGGAGATGAAGCCCTTCCATGTTGGGAGGTGCATGGGGCGAAGCCCCCCACAGAAAGCAACAGAGTCCAACAATGTGCACTCTTCTAGTTCATGTCAGGATTTTGTCCCAATGCTGTTAGAGTGCAAGCCATTGTGTATGTACTGCTGTTGTTTTATGTGGTTTTAGCCGTGACATTATGACCCCATGCCAGATTCAAGTGGTCTACTGAATCCTCCCAGGCTGAATATACTCCTTTCCTCTGCTCCATTTGGACTGGATTATTCCCTCTTCTTCTTCTTCTTTTTCTTCTTCCTCTTCTTCTTCTTCTTCTTCTTTACCACAAAAGAAAGGACATGAACAAGTAACTCCCCTCTCCCCACTTCATCTCCCCAAGTTTCTTCTCCTTCCCTTCCCCAACTTACAGAAAAAGATCTGTCTCAGTCTCATCATTCCCCTGTTGTGTTACTGCTGTCCAGAGATGTTGAAATGACCCTTCTTTACCTATCTGTCTCTGTAAAGATCTTACCATTTTCCACCTTAGAACTTAGATGTTAGTCCCTAATCTCAGTTATCCGATGCAGTCAGACCTGCAATACTAACCTGAAATCATGCTACTGTTGCATGCCTGCCACTCACCAAAGATCACTGACATAAATGCCAGCTTCTTAAACTACATGATCCATAGCCTGGAAGATGACAAGAAGGTGGTGGTGCTGTCCCTGAATGTACATCAGTATCACCTGAGGTGCAAAATAGTGCATAGATCATCCATCTCTTCCTTACACAAATTAATCCTGTGACATCTTTCCTTCCTGTCCTCTCTTTTAGTATTTATTGGCAGTATTTATTGTCACTCTGGTACCAAGCCTGACTCCCTGCTAGACTTCCTGTCCTCTTTCTTTGCTCTTGCACCCTATGTTAATCTTCTGGATCTGGTTGATTTCAACACCAATTGGACTTGGCCTTCGCTAAAAAATTCTTACACCAAATCGAGACCCTCCAATACAGTGAATAAATCTGCATGCAAATCAAGTTAAACCCTTCTTCCTGCAATCACCCCCTTGTTGACTGGTTCTTAAAGCTATATTTAGCATTTGTTTATGTACTGTATTTATATTCTCTTCATACTGAAGGTAGCAGTGTAAGTGGGGAGAAGAAAGAGATGTTTTAGGCAGTGTTTGTGAAACATAACGTGACTTTACAATTATATCAGGTGCTGTGGGGGAAACTAGCTCAGGAGAATAATCTTGGGCTTAGTAGATGTAGGAACCCCTGTGAATCAGGTGTGTAATTGGGGGGGGGCTGACAGAGGCTTAGTGCCTTCTGACAAGAACACTATTAAATCACTTTGACTCTTACATGTCCAGCACATTCATGTCCCATTGAGTAAGTGGAACAGTGAAAGAGTGGAACAGAAAACTGGCATCTTAGGGCTTGGCAGGTGTCAGTGGGAGGAATCAAGAAAGCAGTGGACACTGTCAGTTGACTAAGGTAAGGCACCTGTTCAATACTGAGTAACAGTCACTGCTGGGAAGGGCAGAAGGGCAAAGGTAGGCCACATCAATCAATCAATCAATCAATCAATCACTCTTTATTTGTATAGCGCCTTTCAATATCAAGGCGCTGCACACATCGTAACAACAAATATAAAAATAGAGAGCAGTATAATTATTTAAAAACCATTCAGTCTGGGAAGGCCAACAAAAATAACATAAGTTTAGAACTACTGACGATCAGGCAATCTCTTAGCCGACGAGGTAGAGAATTCCACAGGGTTGGTGCTGCAAATGAAAATGCACGGGCTCCAGCTGTTTTAAGATGAACCCAGGGAATCTCTAGCAATCCCTTGTCAGCAGATCAGAGAGGACGATTTGGGGTGTGAGGAGTCAGGAGATCTTTCAGGTAGTCGGGTCCCTGTTCATGTTGGGCTTTAAAGGTAAGCAAGCCTACCTTATAGGTGATCCACCACTGAATCAGCAGCCAGTGTGGTCCACTCAGCACAACCATTATGTGACTCGACTTGGAGGTACCCTTCAACAGCATGGCTGCAGCATTCTGCACCAGAAGCAAGTGGTGGATGTCAAGCCCAGACAGCCCTAAGTAGAGGGCATTACAGTAGTCAAGACAGGTAGTGATGAAGGCATGAACCAATGCTGAAAGGTCACCCAGTGGAACCAGATGTTTCACCCAGATGATATTCGTCATGTGGTAAAATGAGGATTTGACCACAGCTGACACCTGAGATTTCAGAGTCAAGCCATCATCAAAAATAATGCCCAAGTTCCACACCCGATCTGAGATCATGAGCTGGACACTGCCTAGCCACAGGCCAGACACTTGCCCAACTCCCAAACCTGCCCCCAGGTGCCCTGGGTCGACAACCAGCACCTCAGTCTTATCCAGATTCAGTCTCAGCCAAATAGAGCCCATCCAGTCAATGATCTCAGAAAGGCAGTTATTTAGCACAGAGATAGCATCAACCTGTCCGGGCACAAAGGACATATACAGCTTTGTATCATCTGCATAGCAGTGAAAACTCAAGCCATATCACCTAATGATATCTCCCAATGGTAGCATGTACACTGTGAACAACATGGGTGCAAATACAGAACCCTGCGGCAGACCACAGGATAGAGGGAGGGCATCAGAGGAATAAATTCCAGTGACCACCCTCTGAGATTTGCCTGTGAGGAAAGATCGAAACCAATTGAGGACTGTACCCGACAATCCACAAAGGAACAGCAGGGTCTCCAAAAGCACTCCATGGTCCACAGCATCAAATGCTGCTGAGAGATCGAGAAGGACCAAGATGGTACGAGCCTTTTGATCTCTCTCCATTAGGAGGTCATTTAGTACCTGAACAAGGGCAGTCTCCATGTTATGCCTTTTCCTAAAACCAGACTGAAGGGCTTCATAGACATTGTGCATTACAAGGTGATCATCCAGCTGCAATGCAACCACATTCTCAATAATCTTCCCCACAAAGAAGGGGAAAGGGAAGGTTAGAGACAGGTTGGTAGTTAGCTGGATCATTGGGATCCCAGGAAGGTTTCTTAAGGAGTGGTCGAATGACCACCTCCTTTAAGGGGTATGGAAAGATTCCCTCCTCCATGGACCTCCATACAATTTCAGGTAGGATCGGGCAGCTTACATCTACACACCCCATGAAAAGGGGGGTAGGGCCCGGATCCAAACTACAACAGGTTGGGCACAAAGTCTGAACAGTCTTCACAATGTCCATGAATTCCAGTCGGCTGAAATCTGTCCAGACAGACCCAGTACTCACCACCTCCCATCGGCCTCGGTAACCCCTCATATAGAGAGCAGGGCCAATTCCAGACCTGATGCTGGCAACCTTATCTGCAAAGAACCGAGCTAGCTCATCACACTTATTCTGTGAAAAAGCTTTTCCATACTGGAGACAGATTGGATTGCACAATCTGTCAACTGTTTGGAAGAGTTGAGCCAGTCGATTCTGCACCGCAGAAATCTCCCTGGACAGGAACTCTACCTTCTTATAGGTGATTTCTGATTGATAGCCATTATAATGTTCTACCAATCTAAGCCTGTCAGCATCCAGGGTGGACTTCTGCCATGCTCTTTCCAGCCTTCTACCAACTCACCTCTACTCCTTTAAGGACCCATTATACCAGGGGGACCTTGGGCGAAGAGTGCACTCAAAGGATCTGGTGGTCCCTACTGGGACATCCACAAGACCCAGCTCTGTCTTAAAAAAGATGGCTACACCCCCAACCCTTCGATCCAAACTCAGGTGGTGAATCACTGAGAACCCAGCCAGCACTGCAGAAGCCAATACTGGGCCTGCATTTCTGTACAGCCAGGTCTTGGTGATACAAGCCAGATCCACCGTATCAACAAGATCAGCTATAATAGCCATCTTGTTTTGATGGACCTGGCATTACATAACACCGCCTGGGTAGGATGAGATACTGGGGAAGACCTTAACTCCTGGCCAGTATTAATTACTGGGCCCTTAGGTATAGAAACAAGACAGGGAGTACCCCTGTCCTGGCACCATTTCACCCCAGGGCATCACCTGGTCCTTACCACCTCAATCTGTCCCCCCGTTTCTATTCCCCCTCTAGGTTCAGATCTCACCCTTTTCCTACACCTCCTAGCAATCCCCAAGGATTGACAACATCTGTAGATCTCAACTGGCAAATAGAGGCAGTCAAAGGGGCATAATTCCCTGAGCCTGGTGGGGGAATACTGCCTGACCGTCATTTGACCTCCCCAACACATTCTTTAAAATAATAAATAATACACTAATTTAACTTAATCCCACCCAGACCCAACTAAATATAAAATACAAATTACAAACAATAAATAAGCCTAAAAATAAATTACACTATCCAAAAATATACACAAACTGCATAAACATAAATGATAAAACTTAATTGCACTACAGATACTTCAAATATTAAAAATGAATGGCATAAACAGAGCCCAGTCCATGAAAAAATATGTAAAAGAAGTTTTAGTCCATGGAGCTCCCACCTCCTAGTGCCAAACAACTGTCCATTTCACAGACCCAGAGGACTCACACTCCTAAAGGTCAGCAGAGTAAAACTTGAATTTTTAAGCCTCAGTTTCTGTAAAATACCAGGCTTGTGATTCATAAAAACAAAATGCCAATAATCAGCCATCCATGTTCTCTCACCACCATGTAGAAACCAAAGGCTGAAGAAATTCCGCAAATAATATAATCCAAGACAGCTTTACAAATAAAACATTTGAGTCAGAGAGGCGAAACAGAAACAAAACAACTCTTGCAGCAACTCACACCTTTCCCTTTATTTGGTACAGGTTGATGGAAGCAACAAGAGCACAGCAATGATGACACACCTGCAGTTCAGACTCCAGACACAGCCCTCTACTGGCTAGCAGAATCGAGGGATAGTGTCACTTCAAACCAAACACAGGCATGGAGGAACACAACACAAATAGAAACAAACAAAGTGGAATAATTAGAAACACCCTATCAGGTGTAAGGGTACAAAAGTATTTCCATGCAAGATAGGTATAATAGAAGCTGAGAATGCTAAGAGAGGTGCAGTGCAGTGGCTGGGAGTGTCAGTTTTCAAAGAAACCATCTGGAGTCTGCAGTGCTGCCCCATCTGCACTCACCTCTCAGGATTGGGGGAGGAGGTTGCTAGACTCTGGTCCAAGTTGGCTAGGCTTTGGGGGACCTCTTCCCCCATCCAGGGGCCACCAGGTCTGTCACCATTACCTCAGAGGATGTTAGAGAGGGGGAAAAACTGGACTATGGTGGGCACTGGAAGGGTTTGAATGGTGGAACAGAAGAACATTCCTCAATTAGTACCACTATGTAATTCCTATGCCACTCTGGTAAGGTGGAACTGCCAGGAAGAGACACCAATGGTAATTACCAGGGAAGATGTGGGGGCCTACCATAGTGGAGAGCCCAAGGAGGATGGTAGAGGATCCAGAGGAGGAGGAAGCAACTTCTGGTGGGGAGTCGATTGTGAGGGGTATAGTTTTAGGAATAGGAAAGGAGGAGGGAGAGGCAGGTTAGTGACTATAGAACCATGGCCTAGAGGGATTGGTAAAAGATCCTGAGCATCACTAAGGCAGCAGGACAGAGAGGAGAGCTGGATGTCATCGTCCACCTGCTATGGATGGGGTTGGGATACTGCAGGGGGGAGTTTAAGGAGCTGGGGAGGGGTCTTCAACAGGTAGATTACTCAGTGGTTTTTGCTGAGGTTTTGCCTGTCTAAGATGAGGAAGAAGAAAGATATCTACACTAGATCTTCAGCTCCTGACTGAAAGGATGGTGCAGAGAGGAGGGAATTGGCTCTATTGGGAACTAGAGATGTGTGAAATTGCCAAATTTCGTAATGCGGAATATTTTGTGTAATTCTGCCATTTTGCAAAATTTGTCATGGACGTAAAATACAGAATTTTGCCTGTTGAGTGCAAAATTTTGCCTGCAGAGTGTGAAATTTTGCCACAGAGTACAAAATTTCACCCGTGAAAAGGCGGCATTCATCACTTGTGGGCAAAATTTTGCCATTTTCGGGCAACATTTCACATTTTGCAGGCAACATTTTGCAACTTCTCACCCCGTAAAATACTTTATGGAATGGCTGAATTACACAAAATATTTAGTGTTGCAAAATTGCTGGTTTCGTCAGAATTTCAACTGCAAAATTTTATTTTGCAACATCTCTATTGGGAACTGGGGATCCACCTGGGAGGATAAGGGTCTATATGGGAGTAATGGCCAGTATCCATCCAGGAGGAGAACTGCAGTCCTCATTGGATGGTTTAAATGTTAATTTGATGAACATTTAAACTAGGTGGGAGGGGTTCGAGGAAGGAATCGAGGAGGCAGAAACTGCCCCCCCCCACATGCAAGTGTAGAGCGTAGGGAGAATCCAAGGGGAGAGAAATCTCCAAGGGTGCAAATTAATAAAAGAAACAGGGTGGTAGAGACAAAGGAGAAGGGAACAGGGGTATTGAAAAGATAAGGGGAAAGGAAGGAGGGCAAAAAGGAAAAAAGGGAGGCAACAAGCCGAGAGGAAACAAAATCAGGAAGGCCATATATGCGAATGCTACAAGTCTGGGAAATAAGATTCTAGATCTAGAGGTCATTAATGTGGCCACAAAAAAGTGACAGAAGCTGTTGAGGGAGGGAGCTATATTCTAGTCCTTTTTTGGAGTAGACAATCTTGAAGGGACTATCTAATCTGAAGGTGGAGAAAGCAATGTTACCAGATGGGGTGCATTCAAGTGTATTGAGAGAGCTAAGGGCAATACAGGCTGCACTTCTGACAGTCCTATGTAGCAGCTCACTGGAA
Source organism: Neoceratodus forsteri (assembly GCA_016271365.2). Classification (NCBI taxonomy): domain Eukaryota; kingdom Metazoa; phylum Chordata; order Ceratodontiformes; family Ceratodontidae; genus Neoceratodus; species Neoceratodus forsteri. The sequence goes on from CM057456.1 coordinate 1,337,961,288, forward strand.
ACAGGAGTGGTTCTGGAGGACAGGAGGTGGGTGCATGCAGTCCCTCTATGCAGAACTGAAAGCAGGGAGGAGGCTGGCAATTATAGGCCAGTCTGCCTGACATCAGTGGTAGGAAAGTTAATATGATCACTGCTTAATGAAAGAATTGTGGAATATCTTGAATCCAGTAGGTTAAAAGATCCAAGACAGCATGGGATCATGGGAGGAGGTCATGTCAAACAAATCTGATAGATTGCTTTGACTGGGTGACAAAGGAACTACTGTAGATCAGGGTGGAGCAGTGGATGTGGCCTACATGGATTTTAATAATGATTTCGACATCGGGGTCACGTGATGTCACTGAGTTAGAAGCAGCACAGTTCCACAGCTCTGTCCCACACTGTGTTAAATTTAATAACTCCTTGCCCTTCTTTTATTATTCCCTCAGCTTCCTCAAAGTTTAGATGCTGCTAAGTCTGACATGGATAAGTCCGGTGCCCTGGCCAAGAAAAAATATAAACTTTCAGCATCACCTCCAGTGGCTGACGATGAACCAGGACCTAGTCCTGAAATACAAGTGGAGCACATTAGTCAGATTCTACCTTAGTGGCGTGGGAGCAAGGAGAAATGAAAGTTTTAATGGGTGGCATTTGGAATGATTTAAACAATATCACAGTACAGCTAATGGCAGTTCATGTGTCAGTGGAGGCTTTGGGGCATTTCATGGAACATGCTGAATCACGGATAAGCAAAGTGGAGGGCTGGGACCGCCCAGGCTGGGCCTGAGAAAGAAATCAGGATGATTTGGGACAAGATTGTTGACATGGAATCCAGGCATAGGTGCAGCAATGTGAGGCTGTTCGGGTTGCCAGAACAGTCCGAGGGAACTGATATGGTCTCTAATCTGCAAACTAAGCTGCCAGAGTGGTTAGGTTGGAGCCTGGGATAACAGTGGAGATTAAATGGGCCCATAGGGTCCCAACTGGGCCTCCCTGCCTAAACAGTACATCTTGTCTGTGACCAGCTATTTTCAAATTACTCCAGTATCCAGACTTGGAAAAGATTCTCAGAGATGCCCGGGCACAAAAAAAAGATCCATTTCAATGGGGCCAGACTCTTTTTTCATCAGGACTTCCCCAAGTGAGTAACTGACCAGAGCAAAGCTTGTGATAAGGCTAGGGAATTGGCAAGAGTGCAGGGACTTAAATGCTTTCTTCTTCCACCAGTCACACTCAAAATATTGATCCACAACAGGGCTAAATTGTTCTACACACCATCAGAAGCCTTGCAGTTTCTTATGCAGTGGAAAGGAGTGGTACAAGAAGGAACATCGAGACTGTCTTGGAGAGACTGGACCTCCCTTCAGCCACAGTGAGTGAAGGAAAAATAAGACTGAACCCAGCACGCAGAAGAAGCAACTCCATGGGACCCAATTTCATCGTGCCCCCCAGAGTCGAACACTCAATGGACTGAATAATAGATGGTAGCTAAAGGCACTTTGTTCTGATCTGTGGAACAGTTCACCTTAGGTAATCTGAGGTGGAGGGATGGGTTATTTTACTCACAAGCTGGAAATTATTAGTTTTATATTCCTTTGTGATCTGTCTGTGGGTTCTGTATGGAAAGTCTCTGCACATTTTTGGCATGAGGGAAGATCCCTTAAATTGGTTAAAATCTTATTTGGATGATCGTTCCCAGAGAGTTGAGGTACAGGGATGTTTGTCAAGAAAGAGGAAAGTAAATAGAGGAGTTCCCCAGGGATCAATTTTAGAACCTCTTTTGTTCCTAATATTCATAAATAACTTGCCATCGACTAGAAAAATCAGAGATTCGACTTTATGCTGATGATACTGTTATAATTGCGTCCGGAAAAACTGAAGAAATATTACAAACTAACTTGCAGTCTGACTTTAGAAGAATTGAGGGGTGGTTCACCAGGTCAGGGCTGATAATGAACACAAAAAAACCAAAGTGTTTATATTTCCCATTGAAAAAAAGTGGTGAACTTGTTTATGATTTATCCGTTTATACAGGAAATTAAACTAAACTAGAACAAGTTAAAGAATATAGTTATTTAGGGATTATATTTGATGAATATCTGACTTTTTCAAATCATATTATTGCACTGATTAAAAAAGTAAATAGAATGGTCGGGGCGTTAAGAAGAAGTACTGATTGTTTATCTTTTTCAGTTAGAAAAAACTGGCAGATCAGTTAATTATTCCAGTACTAAGATATGGAGAATTAATATATAGAAATGCAAATAAAACTCTATTGTCTAGATTAGATAGAACTTATTATCGCGTAGCAAGATATGTATTACAAGGAAACTATCGGATTCATCATTGTCTATTGTTGAAGAAAGTGAACTGGTCGCCTTTAGACATAAATCATAAGTGTCATTGGTTATCTTTAATACACAAAATGAAATATTCATCTGTAAATCATCCAATTTCTTTAATATTATTTACAGTGAACAACTATCAAAAACGGATATTGACAAGATCAGTTCACTTAAATAAGATAGTTGTAAGTAAACATTATAATAAATATTGGGATAGGTCTTTGCTGTATCAGGCTGCTAGTTTTTGGAATTCTCTTCCTGATGAGGTAAGAGAAATTCCAAATTATTCATTGTTTACTCATACTATAAAAGAGCTATATGCTCACATTTGTGAGTGTTAAATGTTTTATTTTTTCTGTAAGGTTCCTTGGGATTTTGAGATTTTATAATCTAGCTATTGTAAGTCTTTTAGATATACCGTGTTCTTTGTATATTGTGGTGTTTGTATTTATATGTATTTAACATGGAACTTATTTGTATGTGACTAGTTAGGAATTTACACAGGTCTGTCTTGTAAACTGGATTATGTCCAAATGACATGTATTACCTGTATAAAAATAAATTTTACCTACCTACCTTTCCTAAGGGGACTTTGTTAAGGGGGGTTTCCCATTCACTGTGTATTCTTGGCTTCTTCATCTGATTGAGCTGTACTATAAGTGAAGAATACATAGGGGTTGGATGCACAGGGGGTGGATATTTTGTTTTATCTCTTTACGAATGTTTTTAATTGCCTGTTATTTCCATACTGTTTGTGTAGGGTGTGAATGATTTTTCCAGGCGGTGGGGGATAGATTGTGGGTGTGGCCATAGGGTAATTCACTGGGGATTTAGTAGTTTCTGGAGGTGGAGGGAGGGCTATAGTGCTCATGAGCTGTAGTGGGTTTATTTGCTCATTGTATGCCATCTATGAATGGGGTCCTTGTCTGATGGATTTTGTATCAATTTGATTCTAATGAAGATTCTTATAAGGGGTTCTACTGCCTAACTGATACAAGTTCCTTCTTTGTTTGGTTCAGCTTTGTAACACGCAAAATGGGCTTACAAATTAATGTATGGAGGGGGCGTGTAATGTGTGCTATTTCTATTTGACTGCTCTGAACTACTTGTATTTTTCTTTATAAAATATCACACGGTCTAGAAATAGTTGTTACTGGTTGTCAGGAGGGGGATGTGGTTGCTCTGGAAGGGACCAGTATCTTTTGTAGTAAAATTTATTTTGCATGGGGTGCAATTTGACTTGCACAAAAACTTTTCTGCATTAATGGAAGAGTACTTGGGATGGTTGGCAGGGGTTTTAGGGACTTCCAGATGAGCAGACTTGATTATGGGTACCTCAAGACAGCTACTGGATAAGGTGGGGGGGCTGACTATGGTTTATATGGATAATTAAGGTGGAATGGAGGGTGGGACCTGGTGAATACCTCGGTGAGCTTACCAATATGTATGTGCTTCTTATACCTATATTTTCTTTTTTATATAGTTTATGGTAGTTTGGAGTGGGCTGTTACTGTTTTTCTACTTTAGTATTTGTCTGCTGGTTTGTTGTTTGTTGGTTGGGGTCCTGCTGCTGCTGGTGATCTGAGGGGCAAGGGGCTGGTATCCTCCTGAGAGATATTTGTAGCCATGATGTCATATAAAGTGATATGCTGGAATGTGTAGGGTATGAATGGGCCAGTTAAGTGTAAGCGCATGCTTAGTCATACGGAAACTGGTGGGTCAACTTGTATTTTTACAGGAGACCTATTTGCTCTCCAAGGAAGTGGAACACCTCCAGCCTATTTGGAAAGGGCAGGTGTATGCAGCCTCTTCCATTTCTAAATGGGGGGATGATGATGCTAATTGCTCAGGGACTGAATTGGGTCACCATACAAGTGGCAAAGGACCATCAAGGTTTTTTTTCCCCCCTCCTCCACCCACAGCACTCCCTGTCTTTGGGAGACACCCATTAGCCTGATCAGTACCTGCTCACCTACCAGAACTTCTGGTGCTGTCCATCCCCCATAGAGCCATGGTCATACCCCCCAGGCGGGTACAGGGTGGGGGTCCTTCCACCCCAACGTGTCTGTCTCTCATTGGGATGCATCACCAGGGTCAGTAGGGGCATTGGGGATCGGGGCCTTGGTGCTCCATCTACTGGGAGTGTGCATGTTTTTTTCCGGTGTTCTTGGATGTGCTGTATGCCCCGATGTCAAGGTGCTAAAGTGCCTATGTCTAGCACATCAACCCTATTTGCAGCCTCAGACTTGTTCTTTGGGTCTCCACTCAAGGTCAGACAAGAGCCAGGCTCTGAGTCCCCGGAGAAGGCAAGCTATCCGTGGGACACTTAAGCCTCCTCCACCCAGCCTGCCTTCCAGCTCCCGGGTCTGTTCCTGAACCCGGGTCACTGGCGTCGCAAGTGGAAATTCAACCACTGTGCTGGTGGGCCAGTGGACCCTCAAGGTTGATGATTTTTGGTTTCTAGTTCCCCGGATGGCCATATGTATACTTCAGTTTCGGTATATATCCCTAATACAGATGGAGCATCATTTTTTCATAAACTCTCTCCAAGGTACTCCATGAAAAGGCTGAGGCTGCCTTGTTAGTAGGAGGGGACATGAATGAAGTCCTAGACCCTGTCTGAGACTGCAGTGGCATTCCTGCCAGGCTTGCCATGTTGGGATCCAGGGCTTTATCCCACTTACAGGAGGTCCATAGGTTATGGGATATCTTGTGTATTTGCAACCTGATGTCAGGGACTATACACATTATTCTACGGTACATCAGATGTATAGTCAGATTGATTTACTCTTGGTGTCCTGGGTTTTAAAGAGGCAATCCCTTCATGCTGCCATAGAACCTATACTTATTTCTGATCACTCCTGTCATTTGGACATTTACACTATAGGTGAACAGCGGGGTGACAAAATAACTTGTTGGAGGTGTAATACTAGTTTTCTCTTGTACAGTTCCTTTCAGGAATGACTACGGAGGGAGGTTCAGGAGTATTTGGGGGAGAATCACGTGAGCAGTATAGCCCCCCAGTGAGTCTGAAAGGGTTTCAAGGCCTATATTCGGGGTAGGGAATTTTCATATACTGTACCTCAGCACATAAACAAGAACATAAGGCAACATTTAGGGCATTAGAGACACAGGTGCTTTGGAGAAGCAACATAAGGCAGGATCTTCGGATTCTTCCTTGATAAAATGTATACAGGATTTGAGGTTCCATCTTAAATTGTTGAATAACCAAGAAACGGAGTTGGTCCTGTACAGAACACGACAAGCCTACTGGGAGGGGGTGAAAAAGTGGGCCAATTATTAGAATATAGGCTTAAAAATTTGGAGAATTCTAGGATAATTCCAGGGATCAGGAAGGATGAGGGCCTGGTGTTGGACCTGGAGGGGATCAATTGGGCCTTTTATGACTAATATTGCCAGTTGCAGTCTTCTAGAAGAAGGCCAGATGGAAATGCAACAGATATACAAACCTTTTTAAATTCCTTCTCACTTCCTAGTCTCTCTCAGGACCAGCGGAAAGCATTGGCTACACCCATTACATCCAAGGAAATCAAGACCGCTATTGGACAGCTGCAGAAGAGAAAGAGTCTATGTCCAGAAGGCTTCCTGACTGAATTTTCCAGGGGGGTTGGGGACAAGATATGCCCACTGCTTGCTGAGGTCACAGATGTGGTCTGGAAACAAGGTGAACTCCCTCCCACAATGTATGGTGTGATTATTTCTGTTTTACCCAACGAGGATAAGGACCCCTATCAATCGGCAAATTACTGCCTGGTGTCTGTCCTCTATATGGACTACAATTTGCTAGTGAAGGTTCTTGCTAACTGGATGACCATGGTTTTGACCAGTCACATACTTCCTGATCAGGTAGGATTTGTTGGGGGGGAAGATGGGGCGGATCACATTCAGTGATTGGATAACCTTTTCTGTGTTTCTCAAGTGTCCCCCAGAACATAAGCAGTGGTTGCCCTTGATTCAAAAAAGGCATTTAATTCAGTTGAATTGCCTTATTTATTGGCAACCTTGGGGAAATTTGGCTTTGGTCCTCTGTTTGTCCACCTGGTTCGGGTCATATACACCTCTCCTTTTGCATTGGTTTTGACTAATGGTAGGATATCCTCAACCTTTCAGCTGGGAAGGGGACATGTCAAGGATGTCCCCTCTCTCCAGTCCACTTCTTGCTCGCTATTGAGCCATTGGCCCAGAAAATCAGAGACGCTCCAGATATTGAGGTATTCATATGGGTTCCCAAACTTATAAAACTATGTTGTTTGCCAATGATGTCTTGCTGACACTGAGGAATATTTAAACCTCCCTGCCTAGCCCGATCCAATTACTTAATTGTTTTTCTTCACTTTCAGGGCTATGAAATAACTGGAGTGAACTGAGGTTCTACCAATGGGCTCAGGAGGGGTGTCCACAGCTTTATCTCTACTCGGCTTATGTTGGGCTACAGGTCCAATAAAATATTTGGGGAAATTTATCTCTCCCCATTTGTCGGAATGGCCTTCCCTGAATTTTTACCCTATTAAGATAAGGGGAGATGTAACTAGATGGAAACACCTTCATTTATCTTTGTGGGGTAAGATATAAGCGATTTGAATGATCTTTTTACGTAAGATTTTGTATGTCATAAGATACCTCCCACTTAATATTTCAGAGAGCTGATGGCAACAGTTTCACTTAGTAATATCCTCCTTTTATTGGGATGGATGGAAGCCCAGGCTTTCTATGGCAGGATTGATGGTGCCATATAAAAAGGAGGGCTTTGCTTTACCTTGGCTCCAGGGAGTTTTTTGCCAAGAATTTCCTTACTTTTTATGTTGATTGCATGCATGCACAAAAAACATATTATACTAGGAGTTATACTAGGAGGTATAGACACACAGAGAGCCGAGGCCCATTTGAGTATGTCTCCAGCCAAGCTGATATGTTCCATGTTTATCTTAACAGGTTTGAGTCAAGTTTATGTTTAAAGATTATATGATCTGTATTTTCTAACAAAGAATTTGGTAATGAATTCCATAAGGTAGTTATTCTCTGGGTAAAATAGGATCTCCTTTTATTATTTTTTGGGTATGTCAGAGATAACTGGTATCTATGGCTTCTTAAATTACATTTATGTTTGTTGTAAGATAGATTTAGTTGTATTAGTAACTCTTCCTCCCTATATATTTTGTGCATGAAAAGTACATCTCCTCTTTTTTCTTCTCTGCTCCAGAGAACACATTTCTAGTTCCTCCAGTCTTTGTTCATAACTCATATTTGATATGCCTTCCACCATTTTGGTAACCCTCCGCTGCACCCCCTCCATTCTATCTACATACCTCCTCAAGTATGGATTCCACAAAGGGGAGCAGTAATCCAAATGAGGCCTCACATAGGCCCTATAAAGTGGAATAATGCATTTCCTGTTTCTAGAGGTAAAGCTTCTTTTTATGTAACCTATTAACCTGTTTGTTTTGTTAATAATATTATTATAATGTGCTTGAAAAGATAGGTCGGTGTCTATTATTACGCCTAAGTCTTTTTGCTGATTTACAGTTTTTATTAATTGGCCTTTTAATGTGTATTCATAATGCTGATTATTTTTCCCAAAATGCATATCTACGCACTTCTCATTGCTGAAGGTCATTTGATTTATGTCGGCCCATATTTCAATTTTCTTTAGGTCATTTACAAGCTTTTGGTAATCTTCTCTAGTATCAACCTGGGCTGTTAATTTAGTATCATCAGCAAATTTTATAGCTAAACTGTTTGAATTTGATGTCATATCAGATATAAATATATTAAACAGAATTGGTCCCAGAACCGATCCCTGAGGCACCCCACTCGTCACTGACCTCATGCCTGATATGTGTCCTCTTATACGAACATATTGAGTATGTTCTTTTAGCCATTCTTCTACCCATTTTGTGATCCGATTGTCAATACCAAGTTTGACCATTTTTTCTTTAAGGAGTCCGTGTGGCACTTTATCAAATGCTTTGCAGAGGTCAAGATAGATTACATCAATAGATTTATTGTTTTCTATACATTTACTTATATATTCATAGAAAACCATGTTACTTGTTAGACAAGATCTGTTTTTCCAAAAACCGTGTTGAGATTTGTCTTCTAGTCCTTTTACTTGTAGATAACTTTCAATCCTGGTTTTTAATATTGATTCAAACATTTTGTCTACTATACTTGTTAAACTAATAGGTCTGTAATTTGAAATTTGGGATCAATTTCTCTTTTTAAAAATAGGTGTGACAATTGCTGTTTTCCAATCTTTAGGAACATCCCTGGTATTTAAAGACATGTTAAAGAGTTTATGTAGTGGGTTTATAATCCATTCTCTAATTTCCTTCAATAACCTAGGATGTACTTTATCTGGACCAGGTGATTTTTTTATGTTTAACTTGTTTAGGTTATCCATAATCTCTTGTTTAGATATCTCATTTGTAGTGTCTTCTGGAATTATAGTGACTGTTGATTGATGTGATGAATATGATTTGGTATTAAATACTGAACAAAAATATTTATTGAATTCATCTGTTCTATCTTGAAGTGATATTTCACTATTGCCTAGGACAAGTGGGCCTATATTTCTGGAGTTTTTTTTTTTATTATTTATATAAGAATAAAAACTTTTTCCACCATCTTTAATATATGCAAGTTTTGTTTCAAATTTTTTTCCCAATTTTAATTTTAGATTTACATTTTTTTAATGAAATCTTATATTTCCAAATATTATAATCACTACTGTCTCTTTTCATGGCTCTATAAAGTCTATGCTTTTGTTTAATTAATGTTATAATTTCTGGAGTCATCCAAGATGGAATTTTACCTCTTTTATTGTACAAGGTTCGATTTGGTATATATTTATTTTCTAGGTTTATAATTTTATTTTTAATTTTAATCCATAATGCATTACAGGAATTTATGTTGTTGTCCCATTTCCAATTTGATAGTTTCTGTTTAATCTTAACAAAATGAGCTCTATTATAATTTTTAACTATTGTTTTACCCACTACTGGTTTTAAACATGTAAAGTAACTAAACGTAATTATCATATGATCACTACATAATAAAGGAGGTTTAACCATTATGTTAGTTATTTTATTAGGCATGTCTGTCAATACAAGATCCAGAATATTATTATTTCGAGTGGGCTGGTTGATTACTTGGTATAATCCATTTCTTGTACATGTGTCTACAAAGTTTCACTATTGTTACTGCCAATGTTATCTTTCCAATTAATTCCTAGAAAGTTAAAGTCCCCCATTAATATTGTTTCGTTATAATTTGACTTATCATTTATACTGCTTATTATTTCCTGGTTTACTGTTAAATTAGAGTCTAGTGGCCTGTAACATAGACCAATGAGTAATTTCGGTTTATTATCACCTAATATTTCTAACCATAGGATTTCACTTAATGTACTATCGATTAGATCCATGATTTGTTTAGATTTTATATCCTCTTTAACAAATAACGCTATTCCTCCACCTTTTTTGTCCTTTCTGTTTTTACAGTATGTTGTATATCCCAATATATTATTACACCATTCTGAACTTTCATTCCACCATGTTTCAGTTATAGCAGCTATATCTATTTCTTCATTGTTTACAATATATTGAAATTCAGTCATTTTTGCACCAGGTAGACTCCTTGCATTTGTTAATAGGAAGTTTAAACCTGTTTTCACTGTACGTTTACCTTCTTTCTTATTTATCCATTTAATTGATTTTGGATTTGATGTCACAGAATTACTATTCTGAAAATAGCGTTCTCTATTCCCCCTTCCTATTAGTTTTTTGATATGTTGATTGCATCATAAATGTTACACCCCAGTAATCTTGAACCATGTTTATTTAAGTGTAGCCCATCATAGCCATATACCTCATTTTTATTCTCAAATTTCTCCCAAGTTTTAATACAGGAGATATTGTTTGTTAAACACCACTTACACAGCCAGTTGTTAAAGGATTTGATGTTTCTCATTCTGTAATAGCTTGCCCTAGGTACTGGTAACATTTCTGAAATAATGGGAGTTGCATTGTGATCTTGAATACATTTAATGGCATTTTCCATATCAGAAATAATATATTGTATTCCCTGCTTCCCAAAGTTATTTGTTCCAATGTGTAATACAACAGTTTTGGGTCCACTCACGTTTTTCAATACCCCTGGAATCAGCAGGTTGTGGAAGTGCGGCACTGTTGTGACTAGTGTCTCCACTGCCTTTTGAGGCTTGGCCTGCTTTCCCAATGGGGTGGCATGCTGCTGCTGATACTAGTTCAGCCAGTATGCCACAACCTTGAAACATTTCAGCTGCTGCAATCAGGGGCCACCTTGTCATTGCAGTGTCAGCCAATCTGCTGCAATGAGGTAGTGACCTGTCATTGCTGGGTGGAAAGTTGGTACTTCAATATTGTTTGTGAACATGGCAGTGGCTTGCTGCCATGTTCAAAAACATTATGACTGAGCCCCCAGTACCGAGGGGCTGCCCAATTCCCCTCAGCAGCATGTGCCCCCCCACAACAGTGTTTGTTTGAGATGGGGGGCCCCCAATCCCCATTGGCTTCAGTCTCCGCATGAGTTCAGGTTGCCAACAGGGGAGCCCACTCCCCATCAGCATAATGGTTTGCCCCCTGCCAAAAAGTTTGGTTTATGCAGAGGAGGTGCCCAATCCCCCTTGGCTCTTGTCCCCCCTCCTCAGCACTCCATATGTGCCGACAGGGGTGCCTAATCCCCCGTCAGCTACTGCCCCCCCAAACATTCAGATGGCATGCTGGGAGCCCAACCCAGCAAGCCCAATGCCCCTGTAAAGAAGAAAACATCCAGCAATTTTTTTTTTAAACCTGTAAAAAAGAAAACAGTCCCTCACGGTCTCCCTGCCCCCTCCCACAACCCTCACCCACCCACTATGCACCCTGCCTCCCCACACACCCCTCACCACATACTTACCTCCAGAGTCAGGTGCAGTGATCTTCGGTGGACTGGGAACATGTCTGCACTCTTCAAAGCCAACTGCAAACTGAGGAAATGCTGGTAAGCTGTATAATGGCATAAATAGGGCTTTTTCAACTGTTTTGCATATCTCAGGCATTTTTTGGAATTTTGGCACCAAATTTTCAACATGGTGTTATAGTGCCAGTGTTCATGAGGTGGGCTCTCAAAAAGTCTATGTTGCAAATTTGGTGGAAAAATCCAAAAAATGACTGTTTTACACACGTGCATTGCTCATGACTTTGTCAATTTGTAATATTTTCACTCCAGATTTTCAACATTGCCATTTTTACACATCTCCTTATGAACAGTACAGTTTTCATTTTTCTCATCCTGGCCAAAATGTGTTTCCACAGTTCCAGCACAGAATAGAGCAGTCGCTGTGGGAAATCAGTGTTCAGAACACATTAAGAAAATCACAGTGACACTGTTCATGAGCAGAGATCCTAAAATGCCTATGTTGAAAATTTTGTGACGAAAGACCAAAAAATGAGTGTGTTATGAGTGTGCGTTGAGCAGGTTCCATGCACACTCATAACTCGGCAAATCTGCAATATTTTTAATCCAGATTTTCAACGATGCCATTTTTCCGCACCTCCTTATGAACAGTATAGCTGTCATTTTTTACATCCTGGCTGAAATGTGTTTTTGTGCTTCCAGCGCAGAATAGAGCAGTCGCTTTCGGAAATCAGTGTTTGGGACAGATTAGGATCGAGTGAGTGAGAGAGGGGGAGTGACCAAGCTCAACTGAGCTCTGTCAGGACTGGCTGTGGATTTCTTTGTGGGCAGAAAAAGGCACCAATGCAGGCAGGAGCCCAGTACCAAAGGGCAGCCTGCAGCGCCAGGAGAAACAGAACGAGCGAGTAAGGGAGGGAGGGGGAGTGCATGAGCTCAATAGAGCTTTGTTGGGATTGATGTGGATTTCTTCATGGGCAGAAAAAGGCAGCAATGCAGGCAGGGGCCCAGTACAAAAGGGCAGCCTGCAGCGGTGGGAGAAACAGAACGAGCAAGTGAGAGAGGGGGAATGAGCCAGCTCAATGGAGCTGTATCGTGACTGCTGAGTAATTCTTTGTGGGCAGAAAAAGGTGCCAATGCAGGCAGGAGCCCAGTACAAAAGGGCATCCTGCAGCACCAGGAGAAATGGAATGAGCGAGTGAGAGAGGGGGAGTGAGCAAGCTCAATGAAGCTCTGTCAGGACTGCTGCAGATTTCTTTGTGGGCAGAAAATGGTGCCAACAGAGGCAGAAGCCCAGTACAAAAAGGCAGCCTGCAGTGCTGGGAGAAACAGAACGAGCAAGTAAGAGAGGAAGGGGGAGTGCGTGAGCTCAATGCAGCTCTGTTGGGACTGTTGCAGATTTCTTTGTGGCAGAAAAAGGCAGCAATGCAGGCAGGGGCCCAGTACAAAAGGGCAGCCTGCAGCAGTGGGAGAAACAGAACTAGCAAGTGAGAGAGGGGGAGTGAGCGAGCTCAACAGAGCTGTATCGTGACTGCTGCATAATTCTTTGTGGGCAGAAAAAGGTGCCAACACAGGCAGGAGCCCAGTACAAAAGGGCATCCTGCAGCGCCAGGAGAAATGGAATGAGCGAGTGAGAGACGGGGAGTGCGAAAGCTCAATGGAGCTCTGCAGGTTTACAGTTGCCCACCTCCCGCCCATTGTCCTCTGTGGTCCTATATTACAGCAGGGTCTCTGGATTGGAGACAAAGCAATGATTGGATACTTTAGGATTGCTGTAATGATACATATTTATTTGTTCTGTTTATTTCTCTAACTGAGCTGAGTAATACTTGGAGTGCAATAGGATTTCTAACTGGGCTAAGTGAAACTTTATGAGAGCCGAGAACAAAAAGTATAGTAGCTGATGGGTGAAAAACAGACAAGGAGGCTTTAGGATTGCTACTGCAATACAGTATATAACGGATGAGATTTGAGACTGAATTACCCCAGTCAGCAAGGGGTCTGTAGGAAGACAACTGTTGGGGGGGGAACAGGAATTTGAGTAAATAGGAGCCTAACAGCTGTAGTAGGGTACAGAACCTGGGAGTAAGAGCCGGTAACATAAGATGGGGGCCAAAATGGGTCAGGTGCCACATGTCAATAGGGCGGGCATCTTTGGAAGGGTGGAGGGGTATACAGGGTGTGGGTCTGCCATGATCCTGGACTGGGCTTGGAGGATGGGGGGGTGTATGGTCTGTAGATGACTGGCTAGTTTGAAGGAGGAACTGTGGAGGATAGGGAGAAGTCTAAGTGGCAGGGCAGATGAGTATGGAAGGCATCCTGAGGGGGGGAAAAGGGGATGGCAAAGGGGGACAGAGGAAGAATAACTAGGGACTGAAACCCCAGTGTCAGAGGCAGTAGCAGAAAAGAGAGGAGAAGGAAGGGGGTGCCCAAGGCGAGGGTGGGGGACCTCCTGATGTGGGAGGAAGAGACCACGAGGAGTACCAGGGGAGACTGCAGATGGCTGCAGGTAGGAAGGGACAAGGGGTGGCACAGAGGGGAAAAACTATGAGGGGGGAACTGATAGGGGGGAAGAGATGTAGGATTGGTATCGACTAGAAATAGATTTGAAACTCTGCTATTGGACAGAGAGGGGGAACATACTGAAGGGGGAGGACAAGCTGGACATGAGAGGAATGGCAACAGGTAGGGGAAGAGATAGCAAGGCCAAAAGTGTAGAAGGGGGCTAATAAGGAAGGAGGGGGTGGTGACTGAAGGAGAGAAGGCTACAGGAAGGGAGATGGATGGGAGGGGCATCACTATCGGGGTAGTAGGGAATGGGGGCTCTAAATCGACAACAGTGGGGATAGGAAAGGGGTTGGAAATCAGCAGTGGGGGGAGAGGAGATTGACATGGGAAGTCCAGTAAGAAGTAGTCAGGCTGGGAAGGGGTTCAAGGAGGATGGGAGGAATAAGGCAGAGAAAAGGGGTGAGGCAGAAGTAGGGGGTACAGATACAGAAGTCACAGAGGGTGCAGTTGGTGGAGGTAAAGGACATGGAAGAATGAATACTGGGGTGGTGGAAGGGGCAATAGAAGGGAAAGGGGGTAAGGGGCAGGGGGTACTCATCCTGGGGGAGTCTATACTAAATTGGGTGAGATGGGGTGGAAAGGGGGAAGGGGGAAAGGCACAGCCATATTTGGGTTGAAGCTGTCCTCAGATTGACTGCAGGAGTGGCAGGGCAGGTACTTCTCAAGCGTGCAGCAAGAAGGAGGAAGAAACCTCATTTACTGTTGCATGTCAGTACAAATGACTTGGCGGGGACACTGTGGAAGTAGTGAGGGGGAGGTTTAACTACATGGGCAGGCAGTGTGAGGGGGTGAGGAAGTCGGTGGCATTCTTGGAGGTACTGCCGGTACCATGCGCAAGCATGGGGAGGAAGGGTAGGCTTGAGGAGTTTGAGTGGCTAAGGGATTAGTGCCACATGAAACATTATGGATTAGTGACTAAATGGGGTAGGGTCTGGGGGGAATAGTGACTTGTACTCGGGGGACAGGGTACACTGTAGCAGGAAGGGGAAGGGAGTATTATAGGCAGCATTGCTGCCAGGCCACACTCACTGAGGGTTGAGGTGCTGGTTGCCACACCTCATGCCATGCTGGCAGCCCTGGTTCAGATGCAAGCCCAGGCCGCCAGGGGTTGGCAAGGGAGGGATAGGATTGAGCATCCAGAGGCCTGCTCTCCTATTCCTTTGTGGGATCCAGGGACCCACTGCTCTGTAGTGGCCCCTGGAGATGACCACAGATACTACTATAGTGGTGTAGTAAAGGGTGACGGAGTGTGGCAGACATTGGCACGCTCTGCCTAAGCGTCATTGCACCCCCGCACTCCACAAAGGGGAGAAAAGTGGAAAATGGGATATGGTCAGGCAGCATGAGCTTCCGACCCCCCCTGCTGCCCTGAATAATGCCTCCTCAACTGGATACTGCTCCAGTGGGTCAACCTGGGAAGCTCCTCACCACCCCAGCATGGGGGTAATCCATGGAGGTGAGCAGGTCGGCCTAATGTCATGGGCAGGGCTAGGGGGGTCGGTTGGTATGACCAAGCCGACCGTAGCCCTGTGAGAAAATATGTAAAAAAAAATAAAAAAGCCAGGATTAGAGGGGAGATTTAAACAAATGGGGGGAGGGGTGGTGGTCAAAAGACTGAGGTTAATAGAAAGGTCTGGACAGGGTAGCCTGATGAGCACACCACCCTCTATATAGGTAAAGACGGAGGTGTAGTAACCCTGGAAGGGGGCAGGCAGAGTGGTCTGAGTGTAGTACAGAAGGCACTACCACCCAGTAAGAATAAGGAGGAGAAAGGGTGCGGACTACCAGGATGAGGGACACAGGCCAAGGAGGAGAAGAGTGAGGAGAAGGAGGGGTACAGGTAGAAGGTGGTCTGACTAAATGGATAGAGAACTGATTACAGAGGAGGGTGCAGTGGGTGGTGGTGGTGGGGTAGTTCTCGGCACCCAGAGCAGTGACCAGCAGGGTGCCGCAGGGCTCAATGCTTGGCCCTATGCTATTTGGGCTCTTTATCTCTGATATAGCACAAGGAGTGGGGAGCAGAGTTAGCCTGTTCGCACATTATACCAAATCAAAAGCAAATACTTACAGTAGCAGAACCCCCCACACACACACACACATACACACTCTCTGAAAAGCTACTTAAAAGCCTGCAATTCATTCAAATCAATTCCAGTTTCTTATGTACTTGGGGTTCAATGCCAACAAGTGTAAAATCACGTAACTAGGGCATAGGAACCCCAATGCTGGGTATAGGATGGGGGGAGGTACTGATACTCACTAGACATGAAAGGGTACTTGAGGTTATTATATCAGAGGACCTCAAGATGGCAGTACAGTGTCACAGGGCTATGGGCAGTGAACATTGGATTCTGGGGTGCATAAGGAGTGGCATCTCCAGTATGAGGAGGAGGAGGGATATTGTGCTGCCATTGTCAGGAGTATATTAGAAAAAGAGGAAGGATGGGATCAACGGAGATCAACAGGGCTATGGAAGTGGAGTAGGTTCAAGTTCATTGCAGGAAAAAACCATTAAGTAAACTCATTCACATGGTGGTCCTGATGGATGCAGGCAGATCAAGACATGCAGTAATATATACAGGCAGGAGTTACAAGTAGGTAGAGAACACTTGGGCAGACTGGATGAGTTGAGCGGTCCTTTTCTGCTGACAAATTCTATGTTTCTGTGGCATCATGTGTTAATTCAGGTGCAGTGTTTATTAAAAGTTGGCCCTACCATACATCCAGATGTAAGGTACAGTAAATTACCGAATTAGATGCAGCCCACTTACAGTACAATAGACACAACCCCAATGCTTCGAGAAGCCTTTACTCTTCATAAGGCTGCTTAAAGAGCTGGGGTTCTATTTGCAGTGTCCACACCAGTATGCTGATCTTAAACTCGACACCGCATCTGAATGAGTGCTTCATTCTTGCTCACTCCATTTCTTCCCCACTTTGAAACCTGCTTGTCCTGAGTTACTTTTCAGCTGGCAGTGCCTCGCTGTGTTGGAAGATGACCAATAAGCGGCACTGAAAGAAGTCAGGCTTCACAAACTCTGAAGGTAGCTGCTCACAGACAGACATAAGGCAGTTCTACTGGGGAGTGGGAGGAAGTAAGCTGTTTAACTAGAATCTGCAGCTTATCCATCAGATAGGGAAACGGGCAGACTAGGTGGGCCAAGCTGTCCTTATGTGCCATCAAATTCTATCATTTCTATGTTTCTCACCCACAATCTTGGCAAGAAGAAGAAGGCTACAGCTGTGGCCACTGATGACTGATGGGGTGTCGGGATGGGGGGACCAAAGGGGACAGACATAAGGAGATACAATCATAATAAAAATTGTGAGACCTTCACCAGCTTTCCAAAATGCTTACAAATAAAAGAACACTCTATGAAGTTGTTCAAATGGCAACACAATCTGGTGAGCCCTCTGCCTGCCATCTGACACCAGGCATCAACCACCATAAAATTGTCTACAGAAGGCAGTGTGGTCATGTGGTTACTGAAATACTGGAGATTACAGATTTAGAAGAACAAAAGAATACCACACAGAAGCTGGTGCATATGCCTAGATCAGCTGTCTCCTGCTTCTCAGTAGTTATAGTTATACCCTTGAGGTACTTGAATGCTTCTATCCTATCCCCTCTTTCCCTCCTCTCTTCTACTCAGTACATATTGAGGTCCCTTAATTTCTCCTCATAAGTCTTGTGTTGCAAACTCTGTACCATCTCATTCGCCCTTCTCTGGACCATCTCCAGCCTGATAATATCCTAACGAAGGTGCAACCTCCAGAACTGCACACAGTACTCCATGTGAAGCCTGACCATGGTTTTATATAATGGCATCACTACATTCCTCCTTATGCTGGTGGTACCTCTGCCTGTGAACCCTCGCATGTCACTGGACCTCCCAGCTGCCTTACCACTTTGACATTTTCAGGTCATCTGAAATAACAACCCCCAGGTCCCTTTCCTTCTTTGTGACTGTCAGCAACTCCCCCATCCTGTACCTTTTCCCAGGGTTTCTGTGTCCCAGATGCATAATTTTTCACTTTATTTTTTGAATTAAACTTCAGTTGCCAGTCCTCAGACCATTTCTCAAGCTTCCCCAGGTCCCTCCTCATTTTCTCCACCCCCTCTGGGGTATCCACTGTCTTACAGATCTTAGTGTAATCTGCAAACAGGCAGACCCTTCCCTTTAGTCCTTCTGCAATGTCACTAATGAAGACACTGAACAGGACTGGCCCCAGGACCAATCCCTGCAGCACCCCACTGGTCACCCCCTCTCCCCAGACTGTGCCCCATTTACCCCACTCTCTGCCTCCTGCCTGTTACCCAGTTTCTAACCCAGTTTACCACCCTTTCCCCCATGCACAGTCTACTCAGCTAGTTTATCACCCTTCTATGTCGGACAGTGTCAAAGCCTTTGCTTACATCAAGGTAAGCATTGCCCACTGCCCCACCCTGATTTACTTCCTTTGTCACCCAGTCAAAGAGATCAGCAAAATTTGTCTGACATGACTTCCCCACTGTGAATCCATGTTGCCTGTGGTCATGAGCTCCGATGGCTTCTATATGCCCTACTATCCTATCTTTAACTAATGTTTCCATGATCTTCCCCACTACTGAAGTGAGGCTGACCAGCCTATAGCTTTTGCAACTGCTGTACTGCTTTGGCCCTTGCCCCTTCCCCTCTTCTGTGAATACTGAATACGAAGACACAGTGGATGTCTTGGGGGAGGGGGGCACGTGACAGTTCTTAGGCATGGTACTTTCACTTCCAAATACCTAAACAGCACATACTGTATAACCAATCAACAGTCGGCATTGACAAATGCTTGTTGAAATAGTGTCATAGGACCCTTATTTGCTTGTGGGAGCACAGGGACCATTGTTCCCTAACTATATATATCGCCATCTGTGCCACCTTAGAAAAATTTGGTTTAACTTTTTCTTGTTGTGCATCAACCAGGGGTCCCCAATGAAATTATAAATACAGCACGTGGAAACTGTGCTTTGGCACTGTTCAGTTTGACTGCTCCATGTTCACAGATTGTGAATTAAACTTTTGAAAACTGTTTTGCATACAAGTTTGGTGAATGGTGAGTGCTTCCACTTATCCTGTAGTAAGTTATAAATCACTAAAACCTTTTATTTGAAGGGTGTTCATAATTAGTCACTTTAAATATATTAGATAATTTATCTCCTTTTTGAGGTCCCATGTTGATAGCACACACGAATTAGATCATGATAATCTGAAAGTAATAACTTTTTCTATGTTTTAACATGTTTATCACATTGATAATATGTGTGGGCACATTGTGTTTGTTTTTTGCTGAATGTTAAAGGTGATTTTTTCATTGCATAATTAAGTTGTGTTCACAACAATCAGTAGTTACTGCCATTTTAAGGTTTGTTCTGTATAAAAGCACTTCCTGTCTCATAATAAGCCACACCCCCTGACAACAACCTAGCTTGTCGAAGACCCAGGGCCACTTTGTTCAGTGTTTTTCTTTTGCAGAGGTCTCACAATAAATGCTTTGATTTTACAAGATCATACTCATTAGCTTCAGTACCTGTGGTCCCTTTGAGTGCTACCTTTTGTAAACCTCACAGTATGTGTTGGGGCCGTCATTCCTGTTGGGCACCGACTTGGCACCATTGAGTTCCCTGCCTACCCTTTGTTACACTTGGTTGACAGGTACAGTGTTCATGCTAGGGCAGTAGCACGTTATAATGGCAACTGAAATTGAGTGACTCAGTTTTGAGCACTTCAGTTTCAGCACCTGTGATGTGAGCTACCCTGAAAGGGTAGCAAGGCACCATTATGGTACCAAGAGATGGGTGAAAACAGTGAGATTCTAGGAGGGCAAAGGACCAGAAGAGGAGGATTTAGGATGGAGAAGGTATGTGGGGTGCAATGTGGTGGTGTGCTGCCAAGCTGCCATTCTGGTGTGGTGGCTAGGGTGGCAGGCTGGAATGAGGGAGGTCTAGTGTTCAGGGCTGGGTAGGGCTTCTGTCTTTTTGACTGTGTGGAACACATAATTTTTTTTGTTCTGTCTGAGGTATTCCTCCTCCTCCCTGACATGCACCCCACTGGAGTTGAGAATCAAAATTTAGAGGGGTGCGGGGAAGGTGCAGGGGGCACAGACCCTTGCATAGATACATTGATTTTCTATCACTGTTGTCGGGTTCACTGGGGAGTATACATTGGCGTTTTTATTTTCAGTGATGTTCACTCACTGTAACAGTGATCATTGTTATGACATGGAACCGCTAGGGCATACCCAGCCGTTACTTTGGAAATATGTGTATGAACTCTTTCTATCTAGATTTTTGGTTGTTGGGACTGTCATATGGGTTTATGTGCTGTGTTGGGACCAGATTCCTGTGGGTTCCAAACCAATGTAACCCCTGTGCATACAGTACCTCACACAGTCTGCCTCTGCTGTTGGGCATGGTGTGTTGATATTTGTCCCATGTTCTGTTGGTGAACAGACAGGGCCCACTTGAAACAGAGTCTGTGTTTGTGGCCCACCTGTGTACATGGGGGGAATGTGGAATGCTCAGGTGGCAGGTGGCATGCCGTATATCAGTGGTGATGGTGGGACTTTAATGCAGGTCCGGGGGATGCATGGGGGTTGGTAACAGTTAGAAATTAGCAGCTCATGGTTGCACTGCCAATCAATGGGGTTGCATGGCCCATGTCAGGGACATGTCATACTACGGGGTGATCTCAGTTTCAGTCACTGTTACATCATGAACTCATCCAGGCCTTCCCACGGTGGACATAATCTGTGGTATGGCCCCTAGGACTCCTGTCCTGTATGAGTGCATGCTACGCATCCCTAGACACCCGGTACATGTGTGACACATATGTGAGTGGCAAGGGCTAGATGCATTGCACATTCGGAACCATCCCTGTTGGGTGGCGGAAGTTGGAGGCATATTCTGTGGTTTATGGCAGGGGTCTGCCTGGCATACCTGCGCTACAGCCTGTGCACATTCCTTTTTGGGTTAAATGGAATTGTACATATGCGTCACACCATTCATTCAGCACATGCCCATCTGACATACCCCTGCATACATCTGTGAGACCCTTCCCTATGGTGTGCACCTGCAATATTTGCACATGCTGTGTAACACAGCTGTGCATACTGCTTAGGTGGGTCATACATGTACTTTACGAGTAGGGGTATAGGCATGGAGGATACCCAGTGCATAGTGTGCTATGCAGGTTGATGAACAGAGTCCAGTGTGTGAAAACACTAGGTAACTTAACAATTAGTAAGGGATTGCTGTTTCTGTTCCTGGCAGTTATTTACAGAAGATCCTGTTTGACTTAAAAAGATAAGAAGGATTCTGACACTGGGCATTACTTTATCTCTTTCCTCCTGAACCACTTCTTTCTCTTAGATATGGTCCACTAGACAAAGCTGGTTATTTTTCCATCCCAGACAACCACCTTATCTGTCTAACCACTACACTTGCTAAAGTTCTGGAAAACAATGGTACTTGCCCAAGTTTTCTCCTTCCTTGATTCCTTTTTTCTGACCCCCTTTCAGTCTGGTTTTTAAAGATCCGGTCCACTTTCATGTCCCTTTTCCTGGTCTCTGATTAATTCAGAAGAAGATGGAGCAGGGCCTGTTTATCTCTGCTTTTTTATTTGATTTTACTAAGGCTTTCAACACAGTAGTCTTGGAAAAGTAGCAAGAGCTGATCTTTTTCATCTCTTGAGCAGTTGGTTCACTCCTACCTGTCTGACTGGTGCTATTCAGTATGTGGAAGTGACATTATCTGCTTTCTTTTCTGATTGACTTAGGAGTCCTCAAGGATTCTGCCCTGAGCTCGATTTAGTTTTCAAACTTTTTTAATAACATCCCCAATTCTGGTCATGTTCACACGTGTATGGATGTGGAATGCAGTCTGCACCTTCCATCTCTCCTTGATCCAATTAAATCTATAGACATGCTGAATACATTTTGCCTGCTCCACCAGAACTTGAGATCAATCCCCTAATGGGATATGGATAAATGTTAACTACTCAGTTAAGAGTGCATAAAATAACTAATTTAAACTCAAGAGAGGATGGTCACCAAGGGCTGTGGTAAGGCAATTAAATGATCTGGTAAGGGAAGCTGTAGGTGCAGGATAGGTTTAGAGAGCTTTGGGGGGGGGGGGCTGAACAGGTAGCTCACACAGTATCCTTCACTGAGGTGCTATCCATGCACAGTAGTAGTAGTAAATTGCTTTATTTTTATAAAGGATAAAACTATTAGCACTCAAAGACCCCATTCACAAAACTGCCCTTTTGCCAAAGCATCTGTTACAGTGCAAAACAATTCTTGACAGAGAATAGAAAGTAGAACATATTTAAAATTTGACAAATAATAATCAGAATAAACTAATTACAATAAATATTACATAATGGGATCCCTAATTGGAAGACAATTATTGTCCTAACGTCAGACTGCTAGGATAATTAGAAGTTTTATTGTTTGGCAGTATGTCATTATAGTTTAATGCAAATTACATACAACTACATGCATTCTGTTTTAAAACAGAAAAACATCAATGAGGACAGGTGAGGCAAGAACAATACATTAGTATAAATATGATCAAATTAAGTAACCATGACTAGTAAGTACAGGGCTAAGTAATTGTGTCTAATAAATGCAGTGCTCAAGAGTTAACTGATGTTTAAAATTCAGCTGACCCTTCATAGCTATTTTAAATTGCAATAGCATAATATCGCCATTCTATCTAAACTTTCAATACCATAAAATTGCAGTCTTTCCCTAAACCCTTTTTCATTCTCAGTAACTTATATCGCTCAGATCACTGCGATAAATTAACCCAATTAGCACTATATCTTAAATCACTTGTAGGCCTCCTTAAAATTCATATCAAGCGCATATCATACATTAAGTGGAAGAAAGCACATTCAGGATCCTAGCTGTTGAAAATACCATTCCATGGGTAACCAATAGATAGCACTCAGAGGCCTCTCCCCTAATCAGGTGTATACCACCATAGACACAGGACATTATGACCTTACTAAGAAGTGTAACAAAGTTTGACAAAAAAATGGCTTGGCCTCTCCACGTCAGTTGAGCCCTGATGGGTTGCTTCATGAAAAACTTTTTAACCTACAGTGATATCTAGGTGCACTGTCACAGAGAAATACTTATTCAAATGCTTACGAAAAGAGTGTCCACCTGAGAAGGACAATCTAAAACAAGTTGCACTCCAAAAACACACACTAAATAGACAACAAGCTCTTTTTTGTGTTTATATGATTCAAACTTCACTGTGATAAACAAGAAAAAAAAATGTGCGCAATGAAAAACTATTTGCTACAAGAAACCTGGTGTCCATTTTGAATCCTGGCACTCCTGGCAGTTCCTACGGTTTACTGCTTTCTGCCATCCTCTTCCTGGCCCAATCACCTAATTCCACTAAGAGGCTCTTCCTCCAAATTTTCCTTTTGGGTGCCTTGTATTTTATTTAATCCTTTAGGATGTGCAAAAGCTGTGCAAGCCCAGAGTAAAGATGAGCAGACAAAATAAAAAGTAAGCACATCTAAGTCTGAAATAAACCCCCTCAAGGTACCAAGCCTTATAAATACAAAGTACCCAAAAGGAAGAATTGGAGGAAGAGCTTCTTAATGGAATTAGACAACTGAGCCGGGAAGAGGACAGCAGAAAGGAGTAAACCAGAGAAACTGCCAGGAATGCCAGGATTCAAAATGGACACCAGGTTTCTTGAGGCAAATGTTTTTTTATTGCGCACTTATTTTTCTTGTTTATCACAGTAAAGTTTAAATCATATAAACATAAAATAAGTTTGTTGTCTATTTAGTTTGTGTTTTTGGAGTGCAGCTCATTTCAGATTATCCTACTCAGGTGGACACTCTTTTCTTAAGCAGGTGCAAAGAAGTGTCAGATTCCAAGTCAAAAAGTCGGATTTTTAAAACACAAGAATACTCTATCCTTGACAAAAATGGCAAGACAATAGCCACAGGATCCCTGTAAACCAACCCATGCAGTCAAAGAAAACCTACATACAAGGGGGTTCTTCCTAGGGCAACAGACAATGTGTGCTGTTCCTTGCCCAAATTAACAACCCAACTGGCAGGTATGTGCTATTGTCCACAACCCTTGCTGTTACTTATGGGGCCCAAAAAACTTTGCACTATCAGATTGTCTGGACCTTAATCCTACAAATGAATCCCATTGTCTAACAAATGGCTGCACTAAATCTAGTACCTTAATCCTTGTTACAGCTCACCATCGACCATTAGCCAAAGTATAAAACTCCCTTCCAGAGAGGTGCCCCCATTGGGTTAAAGTCAAGAATCAATCAGTAATTACCTCTGCCCATGATCATGGCCTAATAACACTGAGGGACCCCCTAGTTGGCATTGAACCCGCATACGCATTGCCATACGTAGCCACACTCCATTACCATCACTGAGGTCCCAGTTCGGCAGTACATCCAAATAATAATATAGTAACATCCTGTAACCAGTGTCAATAAGCCCATCCATAAGTTCCCTCAAAAACAATCCATACCACCTATCCAACTTTAAGTTTACATACTAATGAAAATTAGTGTTGCTCAGATAGTATTCTGGAAATTAGGATTCCAACAGATACCTTCTGTTTGGGCAGAAAGTTGCTGTGGTAGGATAGTAATACTATCTGACCATGGATCCTACCCTCTAGGATCCAGCTCAGATCCTAACTATCTGACCTAGGATCACTGGATCTGACCTAGGATCCATCACTATCTGACCTCGGATCCTAACTATCTGACCTAGAATCCATGCATCCTAACTAGGATCCATCATTATCTGACCCAGTATCCTAACTATTTGACCTAGGATCCCTGGATCCTACCTAGGATACCTGGATCCTGACTAAGATCCATCACTATCTAACCTTGGATGCTACATCTGTCTTTAGTAGAATTTCTAGTAGGAACCAAGGTAGGATACCAGCACTATCCGACAGATAGTGGTAGGATCCACAAAAGCACTATCTGAGCAACACTAATAAAAATGCTTTCTGTTATGGCAATAACCTGAACCCCTGGCACATGTCATTCTAGAGTGGCCAACTTGGGACTATGTCCCCTTAACCTCCAGTATATCTATTGCTACTTATTCTTACCAGGTACATAATACTACTGTGGCACTGGTAACCAGTGTTATTAGGGCAGTCCATAAGACCTTTCAAGACAGTTTGCAACTTGTGTCAAGGATTGAAGCCTACATACTAACCACTCACTTTTTGTTTAGCTTTCACTAGAACTTGGGTATAATGTTTAGAGATTGCCTTTGCCTATTTAGGGCTAAGCTTGATTCACACCAGGTACACTTCTTGCCTCTATTTCTTACCAGATGGTGCCAAAAAAAAGAACACTCAGGACTGAATCAAGTATATGATTAGTTCAGGCAAAACCTCAGAGGGCCCACAAGAACCAGCTATTATTTGCCCCCAGAGGGAACCAAATTTAATGTTTCCCAGACCCACATAAAGTATTCTAATAGAAACTTTGTTTGCCATGTTAGATGTAATAAAAGAGGTTATCTCCTTAACTTGTAAGTATTTTCCTTTCCATTTTAAATCGGATTAGTTATTTGCCCTCTTTGTTATAATTTTATATACTTAATATAATCTATAACCACACTGCAGAAAACTGTCCCCTAAGAAATTGACATAATAACATAATATAAACTTATTAATTAAATAAATCCTAGACCAATTAAAAAAAACATACAAATAGTCACATATATAATATAAAATACATAAATGCCTAAAAACATAAAAGGCAGTCCAGAAAGTCACAGTACACCTGGGGTTAGATTCACAATAAATCAGAAAGGCAATGCAAAATTTTGCATTGTGCTTTGCATTTGCCCAGGTGTCCAAAAATCCAAACCCAAGATGGTGACCAGCATAGCCCTCCTTTCTCCACCATGGCTGGCCAGAGCATGCACTGAATACAGTACATGCCCATTGATTGACAGCTCTGAGCTGTTAATCAGTGGGCACATACTGTATACAGTATGCACTCACTGACAGCTCAGTTGGCGGCTGGCCATGGTGGAGAGAGGAGGGCTGTGCCATTTGCCAGCTCGGGCTCAGGATGAAGGGGAGCGAGGCAGTAGGACACTACCTGCCAGGGTCAGAGATCTACTTGACCACCAGGGAAAGTGTTACATTCACCATACAGGGGTTCAGGGATAGGGAGGGGGGTCTGCTAGACCACCAGGGAACTGTTGCACTTTACTATACAGGGGATCAGGATGGGGGCTTACACTGGAAACTAGGGGAAACTTGTTCATATATTGGGTGGGTAATTGAGTGGGGGGAGGCGCTGCTAGCTGCAAGGAAAACTATTTTAATATATTTGGTGATGGATCAAGTGAGGGAGGGACTACTAGCCACCAGGGAGATTAATACTTAGATTTATTTGTGTGTTGAGGATGATCAGTGAGGGGAGGGACCACTAGCCACCAGGGTGACTTCTGTCATTTTATTTGGGCCAGTGATCAGTGATCAGTGGGGGGGGGGATATCCCCTACCATCTGGGATATTAATTTGTATGTATCAGTCTGGTGATCAGCGATCATGGGGGCAGATCGCTACCACCAGGGAATATACTTGGCACAACTCGGGACAGTGATCAGCAGGGGGAAGGACCACTGAACACCTGGGAAGATTTCCATTAATATATTTCCATGTGGGGGATGGTGATCAGTGGATGGAAGGACCACTAGCCACCAGGGAGAATGATTATTATTACTCGGACCGGCAATCAGTGAGGGGACCACTACCAGCAGGGATATTAATTTGTATGTATCAGTCTGGCAATTGGTGATCATAGGAGAACCACTACCACCAGGGAATATACATTGAACACTTTGGGCCATCTATCAGTGGTGGTGAGGGGGCCACCACAGTACCTCTACCAATCATTAGTGTTGTGGGAGATTAAAGCAATATCTTGGTCAGTGGTATTTGCTTCATGCAAGGGAGCCTGTAAAAGGCCCTTGCATTCAGCAAATACTTTGTGTATTAGACAGCACCAATATTTATGGATTTATGTGATAACCATGAAAGCACATGATGATCGGTGGCAGGGCCAGTGTACATCACCAAATATCAATTTTGGCAATGTACACCCCCGGCGCACAAGAAACCAGCCCCCCCTTCACACCTCTACTAAAGGATTACCCCTACTAACTTCAGGGGGGGTGCATGTTGGGGGGGCAAATTCTGGAGAAAAAAAATTTGAGGCTGGGTGCACAAAAATGTAGGCATGCCTGGACCTAAACCCAGAACCCTCACAGCTTTTGGCTGCTACCCATCCACCACACTACAGGGCCAGCTTGGCAGCCCCACATCAGGCCAACCCTCCCTCCCTTCCATCATGCTCACTCCTCCCCCATGCACGTATACATATAGAGATGTCCTGTCACTATATACGCTCACCGCCCCCATCTGGTCACTCTTCCTCAGCAGTAGCCCTGTTGACATGTGCCAGGACTGAGTAGCCGTTATTGCAAGCACTCAATTTGCTGATGCTCATGTCACAGGCTACCATATTTATGTTGAAGCAGAGATTAAGGTCTGCACCAGGGTCCTGTGCTCAGCATCGAACAAATATTAATAAGGAAATTAGTTTGCCAGCACCAGGTAAAGGTGACAGAGTGCTGTCCAAGCTTGCAGAGTTAAGTCATGAGCTAGGTATGCACCAAAGGGAAGCCACAGACCGCCAAGTGTGCTTTTAATCCAGCGTCTTTATTGCACACAAAATATAAAGTACAAAAGCTTCCACACTCCTTACAAGCTGCCAACCTCCTTTATTACAACACACAAGTGTCCTAACGCGTTTCACACCACCTGGCGCTTAATCATAGGAATGACACTTACAAGAAACAATGCCCATTAAGTAGTGTTACATTTAAAGTGACAGTGCACCAAAAACATTTTTTTTTTATTTATATATAGAAAAAGCACTGACAGGAATACACTGTTACAGGCTGATAGTAGTCATCCATATCACACTATAGTGGGTATCCCTAAGGGACAGTTTATGAGAATAAAAAGAAACTGTAGCACTGATTCTACATTTGAAAAAAGAGCAAATGAGTTAGAGATAAGACTAAAAGAAAGGAAATACCCAACAGGTTTAGTTACAGAAGCTAGAAAAGAGGGCAGCCAAATGGAAAGGTCAAAGGTCATGGCAAAGGAAAAACCTGAAAAAATAAAAGATCAGAGAATAAATTTTGTCAGTACTTATAATGCTCAGTCAAATGAAATTAGTGACATTGTTGAAAAACACTGGCATTTAGTTAGTTTGGATCCAGGCCTTAGAGACCTCATTGATGTAAAACCTAGGATAGTGCATAGGAAGGGAAAAAGTTTAAAAGATATTTTGGTCCATTCAATACAACCTGGACAGGTGCAAGGTAGAATGTGGTTACCCAAACAGCAAGATGGCTGCTACAAGTGTGGTAATTGCAAGTTTTGTAAATTTTTGAAACAAACAAAAAGTATTATATTAGTGTTTTTATTTATTTATTTATTTCATTTAAAATTTTGGTAACCAGGAGAGGCACACTGAGCTGAAGTTCATTTCCAGGTGCAACCCAGGGGAAAGAGAAAGGAGGGTAGTGCAAATATAATGACTGATTACAATTTAAATAAAGCATACAAGTAATAAAAAACATAAGCTGCGTGAAATTACAATGAAGAGAGTGGTACGGATTGGTATAATTCTTGGGTAATAATAGGATAAATTAGGATAGGCAGAAACTACAAGTAGTAACTAAGATAAGCAGGAAGGAAGGCAAGGCAATTTTGTTTATAAGGCACCCAATCCCAGAGGCTGTGGGTGCCAAACATAAATAAGGACATACAGTGATAAACTAAAACATAAGTGAAAGAGTTATGAAAGAGGGAGAAAGGCAAATTGAGGTAAGCAATAAGAATCAGACGAGTGAGGAAAAGTAACGTGCATAACGACACAAGTTAAGTAGGGGTAGAGAGAACCTCACCCAGGCTGCCAGAAGGAGGAAGGACTGGAGAAAAGGAGGGGGGGATTGGGAAAGAATACATTTTAAGCAGAGCAGAGAATGAGCTAGACAATGAGATCTTGGAAGAGAGTACCAGAGGAAGGGGAGATGGTAGGAGAAGGCTACTTGCCCTGAGCTGGATAGAAGACAGGGGAGAGAGAATGTATGGGAGTCTCTGGAGCATAGCAGATATGAGTGCAAGAGGAGGGGGAGAGGAGAGTGGAGAGGTATGAGAGGAAGGTTTCAAACCAGAAATTAGAGATAAGGGTGGTGGCATGGTGCTGTCATCATAAGTAAAGAGATGGAAAGGGGAGAACGCAGTAGAGGGAACAGTTGTGAGTGTGGGGGGGGGGAGCGTTAGAGGCAAAACTGCAAAAGGCATTAAAAGAGGAGTCCAGTCTAGAGAGGGCTGAGGCAGGGGTGTCCCCAAAGTCCACATCAGCATAGTCCAAAACAAGGAGTATCATTTTAATAAGCAGCTTTTGGCAGATTACAGGAGAGAGGGGAGTCTTTATTCCTATACATTCCTCTTAGCTTGGGATGGAGTTTTGAGTATATATAGTCAATATGGGAGGAGAAGTCAAGTTGACTGTCTATCCAGACACCAAGATATTTGAAGGCAGGGACTACATAAAGAGTGGTGCCATCAATAATGGAAAGAGGGGGAAGAGTTTGTGCAGTACCAAATGTCATGAATATAGTTTTCTTGGTATTTACCTTAAGTTAGTGTGCCTGGAACCAGCATAGACCCCTCAGAAAGTCAGTCATTAGCTGAGACTCCACCTCAGGAGTTGAGGGCCCAGAAGGATAGAGGACAGTGTCATCAGTGTTCATATGGTTATGAGAGGAGACACAGACAGAGGGAAGCTCAGTAAGAAAGATTAAGAAAAGAACAGAGCCGAGAATGGAGCCTTGATGGACACCTGCTTGAATGTGAAGGGGGGTAAGGATGTCTTCTGCATGAACACATTGCATACAGCCCATGAGATAAGACCTAAACCAGTCCAAGACATAGGTTGAGAGATCAGTGGAGAGAAGTTTGGATAAAAGAAGAGGATGAAACATAGAATGTAAATCTTTAGCTAGGTCAATAAATATGGCAGTGGTAATGTGTCCCCGGTCCATGCCTGTGAGAATAGCATCAGCAACACTGGAGGAAAATAATGGTGGAGTGATTGTTTCTGAAGCCAGATTGAAATGGAGAGAGGAAGTCAGTGGAGTTCAGGAAATCAGTAAGTCTAGAGAATATTTATTTTATTTATTAGATCATCAGTTTACAGACCTTTGAGTCAAAGACTCATTTACAAAGGCACCTCATCAAGAGATCAATACATCACAGCAAACGAAACAGTAACATAGAAACATAGACTTTGACGGCAGATAAGGACCGCTAGGCCCATCTAGTCTGCCCATTTCCCTACCTACAGAATAGGCCACAGATCCTAGTTAACCAACAGCCTATATCTTCCTGCCCCCCACAAGAATTGCCTTATGTCTGTCCCATGCATTCTTGAATTATCCCACAGTTTTAGACCCCACAACTTCCTCAGGAAGGCTGTTCCATACATCCACTACCCTCTCTGTGAAATAATACTTCCTCACATTGCCCCTGAACTGCCCTCCTTCTATCTTTAAATGGTGTCCCTTGTTCTTGCAAGTCTCTTTTTCTGAAAGATGCTACCTCTTGGACTTTGTTGATTCCCTTGAGGTACTTGAAAGTTTCTATCATGTCCCCCTCTCCTTCTTTCCTCAAGGGTATACATATTAAGCTCCTTTAGTCTCTCCTCATACGGCTTCTCTTGCAGACCCTGCACCATTTTAGTTGCCCTCCTCTGGACTGCCTCTATCCTGTCTATGTCCTTGCGGAGATGGGGTCTCCAGAACTGGACACAGTATTCCAGATGGGGTCTCACCAACTGTCTGTACAGAGGGATAACAACTTCCTGTTTTCAGCTGCTGATGCCTCTCCCTATACATCCCAGTATACCCCCGGCCCTCCCTACTGCCTTCTCACATTGCTTGCTAACCTTAAGGTCATCTGATATGATTACCCCCAGGTCCCTTTCCTGTTTTGTTGTTGTTACTACCTCCCCACCCATTGTGTATTCTTCCCCCTGGGTTCTTGTTTCCCAGGTGCATTATTTTGCACTTTTTTGCATTGAATCCTAGCTGTCATACGTCTGACCATTCCTCCAACCTTGCCAAGTCCCTTTTCATCCTTTCCACGCCTCCTTGTGTATCAACCCTGTTGCAGATCTTTGTGTCATCTGCAAAAAAGGCATACTTTTCCTTCCAGTCCCTCTGCAATGTCACTGATGAAGACATTAAAAAGGACTGGACCCAATACTGAACCCTGTGGTACCCCACTGGTAACCACCCTTTCTTCAGAGTGGACTCCATTTACAATTACCTTCTGTGTCCTGTTGTCCAGCCAATGTTTTACCCAGGCCACCAACCCGGGACCCACTCCCAGGCTGGTTAATTTGACTAATAATCTTTTGTGTGGGACTGTGTCAAATGCCTTGCTAAAGTCTAGGTAGGCCATGTCCACAGCCCCTCCCTGGTCTACTACTTTGGTCACCCAGTCAAAGAAATCTATTAGATTCGGCTGACATGACCTTCCCACTGTGAACCCATGCTGCCTTGGATCCTGTGCTCCACTGACCTCTAGGTACTCAATTATTCTTTCCTTCAGAAGTGACTCCATCACTTTCCCTACCACAGAGGTCAGACTGACAGGTCTGTAGTTTCCTGCCTCTGTCTTGGTCCCACTTTTGTGAAGGGGAATCACATCTGCCTTCCTCCAGTCCTCGGGTACCACACCATCCTCCCATGATTTATTAAAAAGAGTAGCCAGTGGTTTCACTAGTTCTTTCCTTAATTTTTTAGAATTCTGGGATGAATTCCATCAGGACCCATTGCTTTGTCCACCTTCAGTTTTAGGAGTTCTTGCAGAACCCTTTCTTCTGTGAAAGGACTGGGATCGACCTCCTATCAAGAGTGCTTCTGTTAATTGGATTAGGCACTTCCTCCTCTTTTGTGAATACTGAGCAGAAATATTCGTTCAGTATTCCTGCTTTTTCACTGTCCCCTCTGCCCACCCACTGTTCATTCTATTCAGCCTCACTATCCCTCCCTTTGTCTTTCTACGCTCGCTGATGTACCTATAAAAGGTTTTATCCTTCTTAACTGAGTTGGCTATCTTTTCCTCAGTTTGGGCCTTTGCTATTCTGACTTCCCTCCCTGCTTCTTTCTGCCTTAACTGGTACAGCTCTCTGTTCTGCTCCTTCTGTGTTTCCTTATACTTCCCGAATGCTATCTTTTTCTTCCTGACTTTCACAGCCACCTCTCTTGAGAACCATAGTGGCTTTTTCTTTCATTTTGATTTGTTTATTTGCTTCACACAAAGGCAGTACAGTACCTAATGCTTGGATTAAAAAAAGCAACCAGAGTTACAGGCATTCACTGGTGGTACAAGCTTGGTAATAGGTAGATCACAGTAGTCATAATATAGGTACACAAGTACCACATCAGGTAGCAACCAGAGATATTTTATTACATTAGTCAGCAGATGTTGCCTGAGACCCCAGGCATATACAGCAAAAGTAGACAGGGCAGACCAAGCCTAGGGGTGAGGGTAAGGGGCAGGTGGGGGATTATGCGCAGTTGCAGCAGCGAGTGCTTGTCAGATGGAGACCATGAAAGGACCAAGCTTAGTGGAGTCAGTTATGTTGGCTGGGAGGGAATTGAACCAGGTGGGAGCCTGATAGCAAAAGGATCTCTGGGCCATAGAGGTCCTTACTCTGAGGACAACAAGGAAGGTTTTGACAGTGCTGCAGGTGGAGACTGAGGGGGAGGCATGCTGCAGGGAGGTGGCGACCCCGGGGGGGGAGAGCCCTAGCAGGGTCTTTTTTACAAGAAGGCAGGTTTGGAAGCGGAGTCTTTCTTCAAGGTTGAGCAAGTTGGTGGAGTATAGCAGGCACGTATGGGTGCACTAGGGGCTCCCAGTATTAGCCTGCGGGCCTTGTTTATAGAGAGCTGGATTCTTGCAAGTGCAGTGTTATCGGCTGCAGCATAGATGGGCAGCCCAAATCACCTCCTCTGTCCTGATTAGTGACAGGACAGAGGAGGTGATTGCCACTCTAAGGGCCTCTTGTGGTAGGCAGTCCCTATGATGGTATAACAGTTCAGTCCTGACACTGGTGGCAGCAGAAAGGGCATTGATATGGGAATGAAAGGAGAGTGCCGAATCAAAGGTAATGCCCAGATACTTGTAGGAGGAAACCTGCTCAGTGGGGTTTAGGATGCTAGGCAGTATCAAGAGAGGGGCACCACTGACTTTGCTTTGGCGATGTGAGAAGAGCATAGCTTTGGTATTTTTTAGGCTCAGGACTAACCTTCATGATGTGAGGGGAGGGCACAAGCAGTGAAAAAGGAATTGAGTACTGAGACAATGGAGGAGGGGATCGAGACAGGTGACTCATCAACTGGCAGGGTACAAGGGGAAGGTTTGTTAGGGAGATCAAAGAGGGAATGAAGAGCCACCAGAAAAAGGAGGGGGAGTTGAGGTTTTATTGCAGGGTCATTTTGAAGTATCGTGCTTTCCCAGCTCTAATAGCCATTGTACAGGCATTTCTTAGGGACCTGAAGAGGTGGAGATCGGAGGGGGGAAAATGAGGATTTGTAGCACTCCCAGGCAAGATAATGGGACTTGTAAAGCTGGATGATGTTATCAGAAATCCAGGGGTGGAGGGAGCATCTGACTCTGCATCTTCTGGGGGGGGGGAGTATTTCATACTATGTTTAGGAAGTAGCAAAAGAGGGAGAGATCCAAATCAATATCAGTGGCAGAGTATACAAGAGACCAGCCAGAGAAGGAAAGATCTCAGAGGAGGGCTTTAGGTATTTAGCAAAGGTATAGTCTCTAGGGCACAACATTTGACCTCTTCCTGTACTACAGCAGATGTGCCGGGTGCTGCGTCTTCAGTCCTGGAGCTGGAGGCTCATCTGCCCTCTCCTCCCCTGATTCAGAGACCCGATAGTTTGCAAACAGTTTTGCCTGACACCTGTGTACCTGTGGAAGCCCCAGTTGTCTTGCCTTCTTCCTTGACTGATTTCTCAGCTCTGCTGGATGAGATGCTCATGCTCCTGACCCTGATTCATCCTGATCTGCCCTTCCCTACGTCAGTTATGCCCACAACCTCCACTCCTGCTGACTTTATCCCAGTTCCTCTAAAGGGGAAAAAGTGTTAATCCAGGTGACAGAGTTTGCCTAAACATATTGGTAGAAAGGGTTTGGTGGCCTTGGTTCACAAAAAAACAGTTTGGTGTTCTTGCTATATCTGTAGCGTGGGGTGATATGGATGTTGAAGATGGCAGCTCTGAGGCCTTCTCTGTCCCATCTTCACAAACAGATTATTTCTCATGTGTGGACCATCCTGTGTGTGACTCTGCACCCCCCCACCTGTGGAGGACAGATGGAGAACTAGATCTCAAAATGCAGTCAAATAATTTTTTGTTTTGCCCTGTACTACTGCTCCATGTTCTTGATGGGATCCTTTCAAGTGTCCTCTATTAATTTCAACAGTTTGAAGAATTATGGGAGGATTGTCCTCACAGGCTATCTCCACTCATGTTCTTTTTTTATAAGACACTTTTTTTAGAGGACACTCATTGGTGTTTGTACATCACCAGAGGAAACACAAAGGCTTCCCACTACAAATCCTCAACTCACAGATGCAACCCTTTGAGCAGGTTGACATGTTTAAATACCTTGGTATCACACTGGACTCTGCTCTTAATTACCATGAACATATCCACCTACTTAGCTCTGCTGTTAATACAAGAATTGGCCTACTCCAACAGTACAAGCATTGTCTCACCCCAGATGCCCTCCACTTAGCTGTCTCCTCCTCGGTCTTTTCCATAATTGAGTATAGGTTACTGGTCTATGTGGTGGCTGACAATACCTCCCTTCACAGAATCAGAGTGTCCTTAAACAAAGCTTACTGCCTTGTCACAGGTTGTGATTGGACAACTCACACTTGCTCTCTATATAGTCTCTCCAACTGGCTCAACTTTGATAGAAGGCTTAAGTATCAAACCTGCCTCCTTGCCAAAAAGATCTCTATGGGCCCCCCCCAGTCTCTCCACCCTCTTGCTGCCTGCACCTGTGGTGAAAGCCACCCGCAGCTCCTCCAAATCACCTTACCTGATTCCTTGGTGCCGAACTACCCTCTGCCAGAGAACCTTCAGCTATAGGCCTGATCTCTGCCATAACAGCTGAAAATAAGCTTGGCCTTTTCAAATCCCTCATCAAGGAACATCTCCATGCCACTGGTGCCTGTGACTGCTACTAACAGTTGGGTTTCTCTTCCCACCTACTACTTAAGGCTTCCCCTCTCCTCTTCCCACTCTCTTTATGTAACCCCATTCCCTTGACAATGGATATACATCCTGCATTCCTCCTACTCCATGCGTTGTTGTTCTAGGTTAAGACACTGTTTGTCCATGACTTACAATCCTTGCTTGTAACCCCTTACTCTGCATTTACCTAAGTATCTTTGTACCACTGTTTTATTTTGAACCATTGTATTTATGTACCCCTGTATTGTAAACTGATGTGGAGCCTTTGTAAAGGAGTCTCTGAATTAAAGGTATGCAATTCCGATATGTTCAAATAAATAAAAAATAAATAAATAAAATATGGCTTAGCATTGGTGCAGGCTTCTTGGCCCATCCTTTTGGTCCCTTGAGCCAGATCGCTGTGATGGGTTGGGGATTTTGTTGAATTCCATCAATATTATGGTTACCAGATTGGTGGATTTAGTTCCTGGCAGAGTTTTGGCCTTAGATGTTACTCTTCAGATGGATAGGCTCCACCTAGTTAAAGTGTATGCCCCCCCAAATGAAGGCTGATAGAGTGACTTTATTTCAGGCTGTCCAACCCCTATTGCATACATGTCGCTTAGTGATGTGGGGCTGTGACTTCAACTGTGGGGTGACTAGGGCTGACTGAGGTCTCCAGACATATAAGCTTTTTTCATATTCCAACTGCCTGAATGACATTGTTCAGGTTGCGTCCCTTAAGGATGCTTATAGTATTAAGCACCCTACAGGGGGTAAGATGTATTTTCATAGGTCATTGTCTCCCGTATAGATTATTTTGTTGTTTCTTCTTTAATGATGGTTGTGGATGCTCACACTAGTGGTACAGAGATTCTGACAACAAATTATTGTCTTGTGAATTGTCTTGGTCAGCTGCCCCGGACCATAGCAAGGGTCCATAGTGAATGAATTCTGCAGTTCTGCAGGACCACCAGTTGCTGGCTAAATGGTCCTCCCTCTAGATGGCTCATATCTCTGTACAGTGATTGTACGACAATTTGGCAGAATGGTGGATGGACTGTAAGTTTGATTTTAAGTCCTCATTTTGTAGGTATACTGGGACTAAAGCTACAGTCGACCATTTGCAGTATTTGTCTTGGAGGGTTCAGCTACAGAGGATTTACTCTGCGGCTGAACTCATGGGTTTGGATTTTAGTAGGCAGATCCACTCCCTCCAAGCACAAATGAAACAGTTGCAGTACAATCGTGCACAGTCCCAGCAACAGGAAATGCATTTTGGTACGTAGCAGTTATCCCAAACTTTTAGACCTATTACGGATTGCAAAGGCAGGGTGGAAATCGATCCATGGGATCTAAGGAGGTCTAAATAGGGGACAAACCCTTCTTCAGGTATGTGGGGAAAAGAGGAAGAAAGGGGGGAGATAGTGAGAATCAGGAGGGCAGGGAGTGGACTACACATAGGAAGCTCAAGAGACAGCAGAAAAACTAAACATTTACTTCCATTCTTGGTGGGAGAGCCCACAAGGGATTGGAAACCATAAAGGAGAATAAGATGATGGGGCAGGATGGGATCCATCTAAGGGTTCTAAAGGAACTGAGCACAGAGCTGGCCGCCCCTCAGGCAGTGCTTCTTAGTACCTCAGTGGAGATGGAGGAAGTTCCAGAGGCTGAAGGATGGCTGATGTTGTCCCTCTGCACATAAGCAGCAATAGGGAGAATGCTAGCAACTACAGGCCAGACAATCTCACATCAGTGTTGGGGAAGTTAATGGAGTTGGTGCAGCAGTAGAGCTTCCACTCCTGACACCTGTGAACCAGGTTCGGGAACAATTCTCAGTTGAGGGGGCCAGCTGGTGGGGGGGGGGGCAGGATTGAGTTTCCCAGAGGATGCTGTCCTCCTGTGAGGGAGGTGACAAAGGGCTGTTCTTGCACCTGAAGCCAGTACTGCTGCAGGTAGAAGCACAGGCGGTGGTCTCAGACTCTCTGAGTCAGGAGGGGAGGATGCTGTTAGGTGCCTGGTTGCAGCATGCATCAGCACATTGTCAGCCTGGACTTATGTCTTTAGCACCGGCACCCTCTGGGGTTGAGGACTAAGGGGAGGAACAAAAACTGGCAAAAAATCCTCTGGGTTGAGCAGCGTGATGCCAGGATCCCAGTGTGCTGGGACCCAGCAGTGAGTGCTAGGGGAGATCCTTGTATGCCAGGACCAAGCCAAGAAATCAGGGGGGTGGGAGTATATCCCTGAGCCACTGACCAAGGAAAGTAAAAAAAAATTAAATAAATAAAAAGTTTAATAGAGAAACTACTGAAAGAGAGGCAAAAAGGCTGCAGGACCACTGACAGCATGGTTTCCTGGGGGGGAAGGTCATCTCAAACTAATCTCATAAATTTCTTTGACTGCATTACCAGGAAGGCCAATCATAGGAGAGCAGTGGATGTGGCCTACCTGGACTTCAGTAAGGCTTTTGACACTGTGCCGCATAGGGGTCTGGTTAAGAAACTAAGCAGCCTTGGTGTGAGGGAGAAAGTGACAAGGTGGGAATCAAACTGCTTAAGGGATAGGAGGGAAAGGTGGTGGTATGTGGTATATGGTAGCCTGGTAACCACTTTAAGTGACAGGAGAGTAACTAGTGTGGTGCCACAGGTTAAGCGTAGGGACCTGTCCTCTTCAATGTCTTCATATGCAACATTGCAGAGGACCTTGAAGGGAAGGTGTGTCTCTTTGTGGATGATACAAAATGATACAAACATCTGCAACAGATTTGCCACTCAAGGAAGGGGAGGAGACAATGCAAAGGGATCTGAGGAAACTAGAGGAATGGTCTAGGGGATGGCAGCTGGGTTTCAATGCCAAAAAGTACAAAGTTATGCATTTAGGGCTGTGGAACCCAGGGGCAGTGTATAAGATGGGGGAGTGGAGCTTGCAATCACCAAGCAAGAAAGAAACCTAGGGGTCATCATAACTGATGGCATCAATGTAGCTGGGCAGTGTGACAAAGCAGTGGGACAGGCTAGCAGATGCCGGGGTGCATTGGGAGAAAGATTTCTAGCAGGAGTATGGAGGTGGTGTTGCCATTGTATCACTCACTGATAAGGCCCCACCAGGAGTACTGTGTCCAGTTCTGGAGGCCACACATCTGCAGGGACATTGAAAGGGTGAAGACAATACAGAGAACTGCAGCCAAAATGGAAGGTGGTTGCACAAGACGCTATACAAGGAAAGGCTACAGGAACTCGCCATGTACTCCGTGGAAGAGAGGTGAGAGAGTGGGAACATGATTGAAGCTTGCAAGTGCATTACAGGAGTGAACAAGGTGTGAGTGGAGGGTCTGTCTCAGAGAATGCAAGACACTGGAACAAGGGGGCGTGCAATGAAGCTAAGAAGGGGAAATTAAGGAGAGATGTGCGGAAATACTTCTTAACAGAAAGGGTGGTGGATGACTGGAAGAACCTGACAGAGGAGGTGGTAATGGAGGGGGGCAAAGCCTGTGGAGATCTTCAAGCATTTGTGGGATAGGCACAGGGGCATATTAGGTAGAGGAACAGAGGAAGGGAGTGACACCTATAACCAACTAGGGTCAGTGGTGACTGACAGAATAGGCAGGGACATGGGGCAGACTAGATGGGCCCAAAGGTCTTTTTCTCATGACAAAATCTATGCTTTTATGTTTCTATGTGGATGGTTCTCAGGGTGCAGTTCTGCCCTTAAAAGGAAGCAGGGAATTCCTGACTTGGGAGTATTGCAGTGCAATGGCCCAGTGGCATTGCACAAGTGACTCAGGTTGGGGAGTACAGTTCAGCCACTACTTCGGGGGACAGGACTGGCTAAGGTAGCTGCTACTTGGCAGTGAATCTCAGTCACAGAGGGGAGACAGTGAGCGCTGGTGCAACAATGACCCTTTTGGCTGGGATAGGGAGCTTGCCTCTCAGTGTGGGGATGCTGTGATGTTGAGGCTGATGGAGGCACCACTCACATCACACGGGTGGAGGAAGGTAGAAGGGACGAAAGAAAAACTTGGGAGAAAAGCTCCCAGCCATGATGCCATCTCAGTAGACACAGAAACACAGACAATGATGCAGAAAAAGACCAGTGGTCTATTCAGTCTGCTAAGGTTCCCTATCAACCCTGGGACCTATAGTCCATCCAGAGTTCTAGCCCTTCCCGTCCACCCCCTTATTACCCTCCCTGTTACTGTTGCTCCGATTAATCACTATACCCTGGCCTTCATTCTGTCCCAACCATTCTTGAAACCATTAGTGGTTTTAGAGCCAACCACCTATGCTGGTAGACTATTCTATGGTTCCACCACCCTTTCAGTAAAATATTATTCCTCATATCCCTCCTGAACTTCCCGTAAGTTTCCACTCACACCCTCTTGACCTCAAATTGCTACTCATGTTAACTAATTCCCCACAATTCACCTTGTTTATTCTCTTCAGGAACTTGAAGGTCTCTATCATATCTCCCATCAGGTCTCCAGTGAATATCTGGTCAGTACATTTAGGCCCTCCTCATAAGACC
The DNA here is from genome assembly GCA_016271365.2 of Neoceratodus forsteri. NCBI lineage: Eukaryota > Metazoa > Chordata > Ceratodontiformes > Ceratodontidae > Neoceratodus > Neoceratodus forsteri. The sequence continues at coordinate 1,338,001,071 of CM057456.1, forward strand.
TGCCCTTCTGGTCCTAAATCATCTTAGTCACACTTCACTGCACCATCTCCAGCCTGTCCTTATTTTTCCTGAGGTGAGGACTCCAGAACTGGGCACAGTACTTCAGCTGGGGCCTCACCAACAGTCTGTAAAGGAGTAGTATTACCTCTTTTCCTCTGCTGTTTGTACCCCTCCGATATATCCCAGCATCCTATTTGCCTTACTATAGGCCTTGTTGCACTGGCTTGATTGTTTGAGCATGCCACTGCTGACAACTTCTCCTGTAGGTCCTGTTCCTTTACCCCAGCCATCCAGTACTGTGTCCTTTTCCCTAGGTGCATACCTTGCACTTTTTGGTGTTGAAATTCAGCTACTAAACCTTAGACCACTTCTCTAGCCTTTGCAGGCCATTCTTCATTTGCCTGATCCCTCATCGATACCCACTCTCACAAACAACTTCAAGTGTCATTTGCAAAGCACCCAGCCTGCCCTGGATTCCTTCTTCAATGTCAGTGATGAACATAGTGAAAAGGACTGTGTCCAAGACAGATCCTTGTAGTACCCTGCTTGTGACCTCTTTCCCTTTCGATCTGACCCCATTAACCACAGCTCTCTGCTGCCTCCTATATATTTGTTGTAGGTAGAACTGTCATCCCTAGGAGGTGGAACTCTCTATAGTATTCAGTGGAGAAAGGTGTCAGAAGAGGTGGAACTGAGTTCCGGTGAGTTCCTGCTCAATTTAACCACTGCCAGTTACCTACCAAACTTACTATGTCCATAGCCACACCTAGATCCTCCATATTCTTCAGCAATCATCTGTGAGGCACTAAGTCAAAAGCCTTGCTGAAGTCAAAGTATAGCAAATCCACAGTGTGGCCCCAATCCACTGCCCTCATCACCCAGTTACAGAAAACTATCAGGTTGGCGGACAAGACCTTCCTGCCACAAACCTGTGCTGTCTACTATCCTAGATATCATTGCATGAGGTTCTTTTTGACCAGTGACTCCATCTGCTTCCCTGTAACAGAAGTTACACTGACAGGTCTGTAGTTCCTTGCTTGTTTCTTGTCTCCCGGATCATGGCTCATACAGCCTGAACAGGGCAAATCTCTGATTACACAATATATCCCTGGTAAGCCGGCAGGTATGGGGAAAACAGAAGACTGAAAAAAAGAAGAAACTTTGGATCACTTTCTGTGTAATTTTGTGGCTGGTCTGAGTAGCAACACCAGTTCTTATTGTGATCATAGTCAGGAAATGGTTTTGAGGTTTGCCACAGGAATGCATTGGGAGGTGATGCTTGACAACTTTTATGACTGTAAATGAGTGAGTACTGTTGCATGCTATTTGTTGTTACTTATGTTTGTAACTGTTGCAGGTAATTTCATTGTGTGTTTACATGAACTGTGCATTGCAGCCAAGTGAGTGAGCAGTGCTAGTCTCAGGAATGCACAACTGATATGTTTAGCAAGTGTGAAGTTCAGGAATGCTGAGCTGAGAGCCAGATCTTATTAGGCAGCTAGGCCATCAACAACAGCAACTTTTTTTTTATTTGTTATCCTTCATCCCTATCTGTTTTAAAAACCTGCTTCCACCCTCTGTGAGCCCCCTTCTGTCTGACACAGCTCATCAACACATTACTAGTGGTGGATGGCAAATTCTACCATTGGTATGCTCCTCCTCAGCTGATGTAAAAAGCTGCTCACTCTCTCCGTGAGCTCTCTTCTGCTTAGCTGGGCTTATCAACACTTTACTGGCAGTGAGTGCAAATACTGCCATCAGTATTCTCCATCCCCAGCTGATTTTAGAACCCCCCCCCTTGAGCCCACTCACACCTGACTCAGTTCATCTCATCAACTCATTCCCAGCATTGGGTACCAAATTCCACTGTGGGTATCCCCAACTACCCAGCTGATTATAAAAACCTGCTTCCTGTCTCTGAAGCTCCCTCCCACCCAACTCGTCTAAGATCATTAACACATTACAGTAACAAGTGCCTAATTCTGCCTTTAGTATCTCTCCTATCCACCTGATTTAAACACACACACACACACACACTTCCTCCCTCTGTGAGTCCCCTCCCATCTGACTTGGTTCAGCTCATTAACAGATTATCTGAGGAGGGTACCAAATCTAGCCTTTGGTATCCCTTCCAGCTGATGTAACTGTCCCATCACCTCTCTTTCATGTCCAATCCCCCAATTTAATTTTCCCTACAGCTTCAGTATAATTCTGTTACAGAAGGGGTTGCCCTATTTAAGGGCAGCCCAGGTTGTCACTGGCCCCCTGGGATTAGCAGGTCAGGAAGCTGGGGGGGTGGCCTAGGATCTTCATGGGAGGCTTAGCAAGCAGAAAGGGGAGGAAGGGGGTGGGGATGGGGTTCTGCAAAGGGGAGGGATGATGAGGTCACAGGAAAGTGAGGTCACTAAAGGGGGAGGGACTAGGCTAGGTGAGCTGGCAAGGGTCCATTGGGTGGTAGGCTAGGCAGTGGAGGGGTCTAAAGGGGGTAGATAAGGGGCTGCAGAGAGAGGGAACTCTCCCTCTTTTCTGCAGCTGTTTTCAGGCGATCCCACCCACCCATATTAAAAGGAGGGTCCAAAGAGGACAGGTCGCCAGGTGAGGGCAACAGGAAACTTCACAGGATGGTGGGTTGCTGTTGAGAGCAGCAGGTCTGTGAAGTGGTGAGAAGTGAGGCTCAACCAAAGGAGTGTGGCCAGACAGGGAAAAAATTGGGCCCAGCCGGAAGGAGATACAGCTTCTCATGGGGCAGTCACCGCAGGGGGTGCAGGGCTGGGGATCAGTTGGGACACCTGAACCTAGGCAGAATATCCAGCATGAAGAGGCATCGGGTCAGCACACCTGAGCCAATGAAAATGAAAGTGTGGAAAATCAGTCAGATAAATAAAGGGGCAATCCCAGTGTTTGTTTGTAAATAAATGGAATGTATAAGAGTTTTTGGTGGTAGTCTGGGAAATGTATTTTAATGGAATGCATTAATGAAATGTATTAAACAATGTACTCATCTGCCCAATAAAATTTCAGTTGTTGAAATCAAGATGAAGGTGTGAGTGTGGCTGATTTCATGGGGTCCAGGTGACAATGTACTTTGCATGAGGAGGGAGCGTGGTACCAATGGAGTCTGCAGTATTGACTGTTGCAGTATCTCTGGCCCAGTGCAGATTGTCACTGAAATCCCACTTTTCTGATTCAAATGCTGAGTGCTGAGATCAGCTGTGATGGTGTGTGAGAATGAGTTTAAATCACCAAGTCACATGAGTAACTGAAAAAACATCTATGATTTGACCCTTGTGTGTTTCCAGATCAGCTGGTTTCACACTCAAATGCCTGGCTGCTGCTGTTTGTTTCCACTTTAAGGTCCTTTCATTTTCAGCTGTTACCGTACCTTACTCTCAGAAGGCCTTACAGCCCACCTTGTTGGGTCTTGCAGTTATAATTATCACACACTTTACTGTTTTGGTTAGGCTTTAATGAGTTTTTTTATGTTCTCTTTGTGTGATTTAAATAGGCAGACCAAGGTCTGTGATGTCACAAACATAATAGATTTCTGGATGAGTGACAGCTTTAGTGCAGGATAAACAGTCAATTAATACTCAGAGCAGTTATTTATTTTCTTTGTCTTGTAGCATCCCAAATCCTGGAAAGGCTTTTCCCACAGCTGCTGCCCACTGCATCAGCCAAGGGTGTTATTTACTAAGGGCCCCTCAGATAGCATTGCTGGTATTCATGGTGCATTTTAAGCTTAGGGGGTGAGAGAAAAGTTTCACCAAACACTTCCAGTTTCCCAGTTTTGTTTCTCCATATTTCCTTCCCACTAAGGATGTCACTAAGACAAAACCACACTTACAATTCCTTTTTGGGTCTGGTCAGCATAGCAGCACCAGTTCCTATTGTGATCATAGTCAGGAAGTGAACTTGAGGTTTCACTAACTGTAAGAATGCATTCGGAGGTGGTGCATGAAAACTTGTACGACTGCAAATGTGTACTTTTCCTTTCAATTAGCTGTTACTGCTGTCCCTGTAGCTGATGATTTTATTAGGTGCTTACTTGAACTGTGCACTGTAACTAGGTGAGAAAGTGGTGCTGCTCTCAGCAATGCGTAGCTGATACTTTTATAAGCATTATGTTTCGGGAATGCAGAGCTGAGAGCTGCAGTAGAGCTTATTAGACAGCTAAAGTTATCTGACAACACTACAACTTTTCTTTTTTTTTTTTTTGAAACTCATGTTTATTGAACAAGTTGCATATGACATATTGTACAGGAGAAACAGAGATCGACTCACCAGCTAATAATCAATATTCGAATTGAAATCTACTGTCAAACAACAATATCTATCTGTAAAGCACATTGTTAAAAACATTATACCACAGGTATCTGTTCTCATCCAATCAGAAAGGAGAACACCTCTCAATTATTCTCTCACAAACTACAAGTACAAACACATACACTAGGTTATTCAAGAAAAACCCACCTACAGTCATTTAATGTCTCTCTAACCATGCCCACAGTCGGTTAATCACCATGTCTCGCTCAGCTTCGACTGCACATTCAAACACACTGCGTGCCACACATATAACCGTAGTTTCTGTAAAAAAATGAAAAATAAAATGTGACGCCCTATGTCCCTAGACTGTTTCATTATCGCCACAATATCTGTCACTGACACTCAGTAAATCAAACTGAATTGAGGAGCGGGAGCAAACGAAACTGAATCGAGGAGCTAGAAACAATTTCCTACCTCAGGTAATGTAGCTGTAAGGAGAACATGGGATATGAAACGGAAGACGGAGGGACAACTTTTTGTGATTCTCCACATCTCTGCTCCACATCTATTCCTTTCATTCATTTCATAAATTGACAGTGAATTCCACTTTTCAAAACTGAAACCATGACTCTAAGCATGCACAGTATCTCCAACACTATTGCGCATGTTCACTCACGGCTTTACTTAAAATCCTGAATTGAACATCTAACCGTTTTTCTTTTCACTAGGAGTTGCATAAAAAAATTCTATGTAACTCCTAGTAGCATAATAGTAATAACATACATTTATTAGGAGTATACTCGCAATAACTGGCTTTTGTGGACAATTAAATGTCTCGGCTTCGCCTTGGAGTTTAATCATCCGGCAAAGCCAGTTATTACTTCCAATACGCCTGATAAATGTATGTTATCACTTAATTAGAAACTTCAATAAATCAGTCTGTAAACAAAATCTCATTAATGCACTGTAAGTGTGCAGAGTTCACAGATCTGCCCTTCAAAGCCCAGTAGTGATAACTGCACTGTTAGCTAAGTAGGATGCATTCAGGATTAGTTCAGTCAAGGGTTTCGATCTTAGATAATCTGCAAGAAGGGAAAATGCATGTCAAGGGATGACACAAAAATGATTACATCGCAGGGCGATGTCCCCTCAAGACATTAATGATGGAAAGAACAGTCCCAGGATATAGCGATAGGTGATAATGTTGGAAGTTAGGGGCTACAATTCACTCTATGCCCCTGCTGTGTGGAGGGCTCACAGCTGGTGCCAAGGTTGCCAAAATTCCAAACATTGTGGCAGTTAAAGCCTGAGTACTGCTATGAGGTGCTCCATTGATTCAGTGTCTGAGACTTTCTGTTTCCACTGATCAAGTGTGGGAGGTCAAGTTGTCAGCCAATTGATCATTAGACGTTTGAATACTACAACACACAGAATTTGACTTAATTTGAGTTTCTTTTTAGGTCCCTGAAGATAGTCTGGGAAGCCTAAGACGAAATTAGTAAAGGTGAAAGAGAACTGAGAGCTGAAAATTCTCTGCAGAGAATCATGAATGGCATGCTAGAATGGAACTATAACCAGGCAGTCCCAGAAAAGATGGAAATGGGAGCCAATCCCATCACACTCTCTCCGACAAGAGTCAGAGTGTGTAGCACAAAAATGTTTTGTAACTGTAGGAGTCTGGAAATATCTCACTAGTATTTTCCAGTTAAATTCCTTCCACGTTGGGGAGGCAGTAACCACCAAGCCCTTCCTCAATCTATGTTCCCATTGTTCAAGGGAAATAGGTAGCCAAGATTCCCCCCCCCACCTGGCCCTTACCATTTCTGTTATCGGGGTGTCTGGTTTACTGAGTATTGTATGTAGACTAGAAACTGGTCTAATTTTAACATTAAGAGTGACCAGGCAATAAAAACAATCTTCCAGATCAGTTTGTGGTCTGGTCAATTGGAGCATGTTTTGCTGTTGCATTATATAATGTTGAACATGTAAAAAATGATAATGGTCTTCCCTCCACAGGTGGTATTTATTTTGGAGTTCCTGAAAGGAAAAGCAATGTTGCCTTGCAATTTGCTGAACAAATCTTGTCGGGCATCTGTCCTCCCAGTACCGGAAGCCCATATCAAGTTGTGGGGGGAGAAAATCGTCATGGTTCCTGATAAGAGTCAATGGACCCATGGTATTTGGAGTACTGGTGGCACGTCATAGTTTAATTAAGATCCTAATTGTATGTTTTGTCCATGGATTATGGGTTTTCTACAAGAGTCTGTCTGTCTGGTAAGACTCACGTAGGAATAGTGCATAAAGCAAACTGGGGTACCTCAGCATCCTCTATAAGATACCATCCTGCCTCAATGCATCATTTGGCCTATGTTCCCAAGACGGCTCACTTGGCCCCCAGGTAATATTTGTAAAGATCCAGGAGACCCGGCCCACCTTACTCCTTAGGGAGGCGTAACAATTTCTGTGCTACCCATTGATGCTTCCCCAAGCAGACAAACCTAGAGAGTTCTTTTGACAAGACATTCCAATATATCTTGGAGAAAGGGATAGGAAGGGTTTGAAACAAAAGAAGTAGACATGGGAGGATATTTTTTTTAATTGCCTATACTTGCCCAGATAGGGTTAAAGGAAATAATTTCCATTGGGCTATGTCCTGTTTGGGTGAGTGCAGCAATTTATGACAATTATCTTGAAAAAGCAGAGTAATGTCAGCAGATATACAGTATTAATCCCGAAGCAGAGGATAAACTATTCCTAGGGGCCCAGGAATATGAGAAATTATCCATGAATCCCAGGGGGGGACAGACCACTAAGGATCATAGCCTCTGAATTTCTTATATTGATCATATAGCCTGCCAAAGTACCAGACTGAGCCAAAACATCTAGTAGTGGGGAGAGGGAGGACACTGGATCCCCCAGAAAGAACAATGTGTCATTCACCTACAGTGCGACTTTATGTTCATGCCTTCCTGCCATCATTCCCTTTATTTGTGGATGTCATCATACATCTACTGCTAAGGGTTCAAGGCTGACTGCAAACAATAATGGGGAGAGCGGTCACCCCTGTTGTGTCCCACTCCACAATGGAAATCTCTGGGATAGATGGCCATTAACCCTTACTAAAGCCTCTGGGCCTTCACTGAGTGCTGAGATGGGTCTGAAGAACTGGTCTCCTAGGTTGAATCTGCCCAAAACATGTTGGAAGGAAAGCCAATGGACCCTATCGAAGGCCTTCTCAGCATCCATATTAATGGCAAGCTGGAAGGCATTCTTGACTTTCTAGGCAGAAATTACAGTGAGAAAATGGTGGATATTATCCTCTATGAACCTACCCTGGATAAACCTTGTTTGATTATGGTGCACCAACTTAGGTATGCATCTCTGGAGCCTGTTGGCATGTCTACCCATAAAGATCTTAAGGTCCATATTAAGTAATGAAATTGGATGGTAGGAACTTCATTCCCTTGGGTCCTTTCCAGTTTTAACAATACTGAAATTTGTGCCTGTTGCCAGGAAGGAGGTATTACCTCTATATCTTTCAAGACAGCATTAGTTATATTCCCCAAAAGGAGAACACATTCTTCTTGAAAAATTTTAAAAATCTCGGCCTACTATCCCTCCAGGCCTGGGGCCTTAGTGTTTTTCAGGTGTTTTATCTTTTCTATGACTTCATGAGCACTGTTTTTATTTTCTGTCTGCCATGGGTAAGGGGATGATTTCCACATTCAGCACCCAGAACAGTTCTCCCTCTTCCTCCACTAGCTGCCTGACTAGGGGTCACCCATAGCTTGCCCCCCATGGCTGAGCTCTCCTTGGACTGCAGAGGAGAAACCAGATCAACCAGAGGCCCCAACTGAGGCTTACATCTGGGGCATCATGCAGGAGGTGGTCCAGGGGTGTCACAGAGCTACATGACAGGAAGTTGCTTTTCTCCCTGGTGGGCATTGCAGATGTGCAATGAGCACAGCATGCATACTCTGCCTCCATGGAGATTCACTAGTGCTCTCTTTCTGCATGCCCTTCCCCATTTACTGAGCCTTGTGCACTTCAATCTGGACTTCTCCAGCTGGTGGCCAAACAGCGAGGCACAGAATCCCATCCTCCCTGAGGGAGGAAAGCATTTCTCTGGACACTCAATCCTCCCTCCCCCGGCTGACCCCTAAGCAACCTGGATCCATTCCTGAATCCGGGTCACCAGCATGGGATGAGGTGAGGCACTTACAGTGCCTCAGCCCTCTGTACCACTGGGTTGGTCTGTTTATGAGCACTAATGGGAGCTCCCAGGTCTTCAGCCTCCTCCTCATTTGGAGAGTTGCTGTAGGGGCATATTCTCTTAATACATCTGTAAGTCTTGAACATGGTTAGTGCCTCTCTCTGCTCGGTATAGTTTTTTATAACATTCTGTGAACCTTTTTAAAATATCCTCCTGATGCACTATCAGCTGCCTAGTTCTGTCTCTCTTTATTTTTAAGACTGGCATAAAGTCTTCCTCTTCCCTTAACTGACCTACCAGTGATTGACTGCCCTAATTACCATTCTCATAAAATCTTTGTCTGGAATACCTTAGGGCTCCCTCAATTTTATCTTACAGTAGGTGAGACAAGGCTGCTCTTTAAGATTCTAACCGTGTCTTTATGTGTTAATTTAGATTAACCTTACGTTGAAGTTCAAGTTCTGCTATTTGCTTTTCCAGAGAGTGTTGTTGGAATAGCCTCTCTTTGTTAACCCTACAAGCATGTGATATAATTTTCCCTCTCAGCGTAGTTTGAAGCGCATCCCAGTAAAGGGTTGCTGGGGTGTCCCCTTGTGGATTTGTCTGCAGAAAACATTTAAAGTATGACTATGGTCCAAATTTCCGGCATCAGTAAATTCAGAATTTGGATCAGCATAGACCTAAACAGCCTCATGTCAAAAATGAGATCTCTAAGTTACTTTGTTTAAAAGTTACAAGTCATTTTACAACCCTAAATTCACTGCCTGTTCAAAAAAGCTAGTTTCAGTGAAGAGTTGCTGATGATATCATCTCCTGAATTCAGTTTAGTCCTCCGTGTCAGCAAGCTTATAGGACCTGTTTCTCCAAAGTTTGAAGTGATTTATGGAAGTTCCCCAAATGCCTTTTTCACTTAATATGTCATTGCCAGCCATGTTTCAGAAGTTGAAGCTGCAATTTGTTTTGTAAAAAAATCTGTCACAGTCAGTTTTATTGATGTTTTATCAGCACTTGGTTTCTGCCTGCCCTCTAGTTTTCTCTGTGTGGCCACACCCCCAGAATGATGCAGAATGTTTATTTGTTTATTGTTTATTGAATATAATTGGAATTACAAACCTTTGAGTCACAGACTCTTTTGCAAAGGCTCCACGTCGGTTACAGGGGTTGGAGGAGGACATATACAGATTAAGACGAACAAAAACAGGCAGTATATACATTGTCAGTACTGTCAAATGCAGTACAGGTTTGCTCTTATTAAAACAGAGAGGCAATTAATCAACATTCTAGAAATCCTATGACAGAAACTAGTAGGGTGCAGGTACTTGGGGTCAAGAGAGACCCTGTGTCAGGAGATGTGTGAGGCGAGGAAGCAAATAGAGTGGGCTGCAAAATTAGCCACAGGTGCATTTAGCACTCTCAAGTAGTAGAGCTTTGAGACCCATTTTGAAAAGAAAGATGCTGAGAGTCTGTGAGAGAGTGGGCGGTAACGTATTGAGCCAGAGAGGGGCACGGTGGTGGAATGATCTCTGCCCTAGGGATGTTCTACAAAAGGGGACTAGAAAAGAAGGGATAGTTGTGAGTCTTGTGGTGTGCCTGGGGGGGGCAGTACTGATAATGGGGAGTAGGCCTTTGGGGGCTATCTGAAGTTGTATCTTTTTTGCGAGGATGCATTTGTGGTACCTTAGTCTTTGCTGGAAGTTTAGCCAACCAGTCAAAGAATAAAGATCACAGGTGTGGGTAAGTCGGTTGCTGCCTGTTACTAGCCGGCATGCTTTGTTCAAGGCTACGTTTATACTGCTTAGCGTGGTGGGTTCAGCGGAGCCGTATATAACAATCCCGTAGTCAATGAGGGAGAGGATGGAGGAGTTGACTGCAAGAAGCATAGCCTGCGGGGGTAGGCAGTGCTTGAGATGGTAGAGTATGCCCACTCTTGAGTTGACAGCGGAGGAGAGGAGTTGGGCGTGACTATGGTAGGAGAGGGAGGTGTCTAATGTGATGCCCAGGTATTTGAAGCTTGATACGTGTTCCAGCGGGTCGCCTTGAGAGTTCTTAATTAGTAGGGCCAACTGACTATGTGGGCTTTGACAATCAGCAAAGATCATGGATTTCATTTTTTTATAGTTGATGATCAGGCGGTGGTCCATGAACCAGTTCTCTAGTTCACGAAAAAAGCCCTGTAAGGCCAGTTGGAGGGCGCTTGGTTGAGAATGTTTCCAATACAGTACCGCATCATCTGAGTAGAGTAGTAGATGACCACTACACTCCTTCGGGAGAGAGTTAAGGAAGAGAGTAAAAAGCAGGGGCCAAGTATAGACCCCTGTGGGACCCCAGAGCAAACTGTTTTGGAGGTGGAGAGGGTGATGTTTATCCTGACTTGTTGCGACCATCCAGAGAGGTAGTCCCTGAACCAGGCAGTTGCCTCAGGGGACACATTAAGCTGTGGAAGGACACAGAGCAGTAGCTCATGACTGACCGTGTCAAATGCCTTGGTCAGATCCACATAGACCGCCCCTGCGATTGAGCCTTGGTCGAGGGCCTCATGGAGGAATGAGGTGAACTCCGCAAGTGCAGTGATGGTACTATGGCCAGTCCGGAAACCATGCTGTTCCTGGCTGAGAAGGTTATATTTAGTAAGGTATTCAGTTATCTGGTCGGAGACTATTTTTTCCAGAGCTTTGGAGAGGGGTGGCAGTATAGAAATAGGTCTGTAGTTGTTGGTGTTGGTAGGGTCACCGCTCTTAAGAATGGGGGTGATTATGGCTCTTTTCCAGGTAGGGGGAACTGACCACGGCATAGCGAGAGGTTGAGGATTTTTGTAAGGTGGGGAAGAGTGACATCCAGAGTAAGCTGAATGAGTTTAAGATCAAGGAAGTCATTGCTGTAACGGGTGTTGGCTATGGCTTTGGTAATGTAGAGTTTGGCCTCACTGCATGAGATGACTCACAGCCGAAAGGGAGGCGAGTTGACACTGCTTGGGGTTTGGGGAAGGGGTGGGTGGGGCCAGGTGGGAGACATTAGGGGAGGATATGGGAGTGGTCCAAAAGGAGGAGTTTAGGGCCTCCAGCGATGGTGGCAGGATCCTGTGTGTCAACCCCATTAAGGTTGAGTGTGGGGTAGGGGAGCAGGATTTTCCACTGAGTTCTTTTATGTTGTTCCAGAATTTTTTCCCATCACCCCAGGAGGAGGTGAGGGTTTGCTGGTAGAAGTTCGCTTTAGCCTGCCGCAAGGCCCAGGTACATTTGTTGCGTGCCTCCCGGTAGAGTTGTCTATCCTGGGTGCGTTGGGAGTTGAGGGCCTTGTGCCAAAGGTTGTCTCTATGTTGTAGCAGGTTTAGAAGCGATGGTGAGATCCAGGGGGTGGTTCTGGTTTTCACAACTTGCTTTGAGAGGGGAGCGAATATATCACATGCTTCACTGAAGGTGGTTATAAAGTGGGCGAACGCAGTGTCAACTGACTGCGTGTTGTAAATGGGGAGCCAGTTGCAGTGAGATAGGTGGGCTTTGAGGTTCTCGAGGCTCTCTTTGAGCCTTCTCTGCCATGAGATTTTTTGGGGGGCAGGGGCAATTTACCCAACCACCTGCAAGTTACTGGTGAGTGGTCACTGATAGAGTCAGAGAGCACGGTTGCGGGGAGAGATTACGGGCCTGTTGGTGAAAATGAGGTCTAACAGTGTGGAGGTCCTGGATTTATGGTCCTTCTGGTAGGGAGGTGACTATTTGGGTAAGATCGAGAGCACGGGTAGTGTCTTTGTAGCTGGCAGAGGCTGGGGATAGCCAGTTAACATTGAAGTCACCCATAAGGATGATTTCACTAGTATTAGGTGGGTGGAAGATAATGCGGAGGATAGAGTCACACATGGGTTTTTGGTTTCTAGGGGGGATGTAGGCTGATATGATGTGGAGAGTTTTAGTACCCAGCCTGAGTTTGACTGTTAGCGTCTGGGCTCCAAATTGGGGTGCGGGGATGTGCACTTCGGTGGCATTGAGCGAGGATTTAACATAAATAGCACAGCCTCTACCTCTCTTGCTGGTCCTGTCAGTCCAGAAGAAGGTATAATTACTGAGGGAGACAGCAGTATTGGGAATTTTATCAGACAGCCAGGTCTCGGATAGGGCTAGTATGTCTGGGGCATACTGGGCAATCCAGCCTTGGAGAGGGTGTGTTTTTAGGTAGGACTGCATATGTTAAGAGTGGCTAGCAACAAACTCCCATGTGGTTGTTTAGGAGGCCTTAGAGCGGGTGGTCCTGGGTTTGGGTGGATGTTGCCAGATAATAATAGGAGTAGGAGGGTGTTCCGAGCAGGGTGCACCTGCACAGTTTGGATGCATGACACTGGGCCTGGTAGGGTGTAGGGCTTTAGTGCTGGTGATGGGGACTGGGAGAGTAGGAATGATGCTGGAAAGAAAGGGGTCGGAGAGGAACGTTAGTCGGGCCTATATGGGTGGTGGGGGGTTGGGGTCTGCGGAGTGGGAGAGCTGAGGTACAGTGCACAGCATGTGTGAGTGGGATGGTTAGCGTGATCGTGTGTGGGTATAGGCCATCAGGATCAATTTGGTATGAGTATGAGGGTTTGTCATAGATGTGTCTGCAATAATCGAATAAAGCTGCAGAAGAAGTGCTAATATTATAGTGTAGAGGTCTAGGTTCCTTGGGGAGGTTGGAGAGCAGGGTGTAAGAACCTGGATATCATTAGGGAAGTAAACAGAAGGGATACCATTATAAATTAAGAGAGTGAGAGGTATGTTACAGTGGCCACTAGTGTTCAGTTGGTATAACCTGCTGATGGAAGAATGGGCTGATAGGTTATTTCAGGCAGGTCACCTGACAAAAAATAGCTATAAATTGAAAAGCCGACCAAGGGTGGTGGTGGGGGTGGTGGGGAGCCGAAGGCAAAGCATTCGGTGGGGTTTAGCCTGAGCTGCAACTGTCTGAGCACTTTCGCCATAAACCGCGCGGCGAGAAGGGGAGCTGGTGGCCGTTGCAGGAAAAGGCGCCAGGAACCCAACGGTCGCGACTGCTGCCAGGAGCAAGGTAGATTTACCTGGGCTTTCTTTCTTTCGGGGATTGCTGCGAGCAGGGAGGGCTTCTGAGCTGGCCCTCACGACCTCCTCCGGTCTCCTCGGGGGGACAGGGGTGGTATCTGTGGGAAAATGGAGAGGGGGATTAAGTAGGCAATTACAGGGAGAAAGGATTACAGCTGTGAAGTGGCAGTTCCTAAGGTGTGGCGAGGTAGGAGGCTAGCAGGAAATTTGAAACTTTGAGCAAGACCAAATCAGGGCTAGCAGGGAATTTGAAACTTCTAGCAAGACCAAATCAGGGCTAGTAGAAAGTATGAAACTTAGCAGGACCAAATCGGGTGGCTATAGAGAGGATTCCTAGTTGTAATTACTGTTGGCTGCATGCATGGAAATGCACATTGATGTCTAGCTAACAGCCCCAAATATGATTAGCACAGGGGCACTACAGTAATCACTATTCGACTGGCTGCAGAAACTCCTAACACAGTACAGGCAAACACATAAACTGGAGTAGGCTCGTTTGTGAAATTGTGCAAAATTATGAAATACTAATATACAATAAAGTTCAGTATCTGCTAGAGCCTGAGCTGCAACTGTCTGAGCACTTTCACGTAAACCGCGCGGCGAGAAGGGGAGCTGGTGGCCGTTGCAGGAAAAGGCGCCAGGAACCCAACGGTCACGACTGCTGCCAGGAGCAAGGTAGATTTACCTGGGCTTTCTTTCTTTCGGGGATTGCTAGTAGGGAGGGCTTCTGAGCTGGCCCTCGTGACCTCCTCCGGTCTCCCTGGGGAGGGGTGGAATCTGGGCTTTCTCTTCGGGGATTGCTGCAGCAGAGAGGGCTTCGAGCTGGCCCTCGTGACCTCCTCCGGTCTCCTCGGGGGAGGGGGGTGGTATCTGGGCTTTCTTTCTTTCAGGGATTGCTGCGAGCAGGAGGGCTTCTGAGCTGGCCCTCGCTGACCTCCTCCGGTCTCCTCGGGGAGAGGGATGGTATCTGGGCTTTCTTTCTTTCGGGGATTGCTGCGAGCAGGGAGGGCTTCTGAGCTGGCCCTCATGACCTCCTCCCGGTCCTGCGGGGAGGGGTGGTATCTAGACTTTCTTTCTTTCGGGGATTGCTGCGAGCAGGGAGGGCTTCTGAGCTGGCCCTCATGACCTCCTCCGGTCTCCTCGGGGGAGGGGGTGGTATCTGGGCTTTCTTTCTTTTGGGGATTGCTGCGAGCAGGGAGGGCTTCTGAGCTGGCCCTCGCGACCTCCTCCGGTCAGAATGATGTCATGCAAGGGAGCTGTCAATGTTTTACATACAGCACCAAGGAATTCTGGGTAAATTATAAAGGTGATTTAAAAGTTAGTTTCTCAGAAGTGCAGTCCCTTATTTTGGTGGTGGTGACTGCACCTAATACGTAGATGTAGATAACAAGGCATTGTTGGTACAATAGGAAGTTATTTTCCAATTCCCTTACTGTGAGGTGCAATCTCATATCTCTGTAGTGTGCTCAACAATAACAGCTCTCATATGTTTATTTTCCAAATAAGGCATTGTGCATATAGTACCTAGCTGACAAGAGTTCTTTACTGAGAGATGTAGTCTCCTATGTCAGTAGCGTAGATGTCTGCAATTCCAAGACTGACCAACAGAGGTCTCTGTTTCAAAACAGTGCTTATAAACTTTGTTTCCCTTGCATGACGTCATGCTTTTGGGGTTGCAACACTGAGAAAAAAAAGGGGAGGGGTATGCAAATGAAGCAGAGCACACAGAAATAAAAAGGATTCATTTAATAGAAAAAAAGCACCTTTTGGCAGTCTGAATGGCAGGAGATTCAGTCACAACTCCTACAGGTTAGTACAGTTTACTACTCCTATGTTTTATGGCAAAGCTTGATAAATCACTTTAAAAACTGTTTCCCTTGCAAGATATAAAGGTTGGGGGGTGTAGCACTGAGGAAAAAAAGATGCAGGGTTATGCAAATGAAATGGAACAATGAAATAGAATGATTTTTTTTCATGGAAAACCATACTTTTTGGCAGTTTGAATGATAGGAAACTGATTCACAACTCCTACAGCTTACTATGCCCATTTGCTATGGCAACCTTCCATAAATCACTTTAAATTTTGGAGAAACAGGTCCTACTGTATAAGCTTACTGACAGGGAGAAATAGAGTGTGAGTTCAGGAGATGACATCATCAGCAACTCATCACTGAAACTGGCTTTTTTGAACAGGTAGTGAAATCAGGATTACAAAATAGCTCATAACTTTAAAATGAAGTAACATAGAAACCTAATTTTTGGTATGGAATTTATTGGGGGTATGCTTATTCTAATTCTGTAAAGTAGCACTTTTGGCCAGAGTCCCTCTTTAACCTCTTCCCTGGTAAGATTACAAAACTCCTCTTAGTTTAGGTGGCTCACATTGAGCCTCTAAGCCATACTGTGATGGTAGGGATTGATAACCATATCCAGAATAATTGGAACATGGTCTGATAAGGTAATACTACTTATCCAACATCTGTGAGTGGCATGCATCTATTGGACTGGTACAAAAAAGTAGTCTAACCAAGAAGATCAGTTGTGTCTTGGTGAGTCGAAGGAATAATCCCTAACCTTCGAATGCTTATGCCTCCATATTTCTAGTATGCCAAATTTGTCACTAAGATGCATTAAGGTTCCATTGCCCAGGAACTCCCCCCCCCCCCAGCCTGACTTTTCTAATTTGGGGGGAAGTGTAGTATTGAAATCACCCCTAATGATGGTAAGACTGTCAGTGTCAGTAATGGTGTCCGAAATTACCTTAGTTAGAAATGGGACCTGCAGATTTTCCTCATTCAGGGTGTATAAATTTAATAAGGCACATGGGCTGCCACTGAACTCCCCAATCAATTTTATGAATTGACCCTCCAGGTCACATCTGAGAAACCTGTGGTGGGGCATTTTTCCTGACTAATATGGCCAAGCCTCATTTATGTGGGTGTGTGGCATAATGTGAAGCAAACACTTCTCCCACCCACATCCTTCTCAATTTTTTATACTCTAGATTTGTCAGGTGCATTTAGAAACTTGGACATTGATAGCAGATAAGTACCGCCAGACCCATCCAGTCTGCCCATGTAACCTACCTTTTCTTTGTTGCCTCTGACCCTACTTAATCATTGGCTGTTGCCTTGTCTTCCCTCCTCTATGGTCCCCTTATGTCTATCCCATACTTGTTTAAATCACCCCACTGTACTTGCTCCCACCGCCTCCTGGGGCAGGCCATTCAAAGCATCCAGCACCCTTTCTGTGAAGATATACTTCCTCACATTGCCCCTTAGTCTACCCCCTTCCAGTCTCATGTCATGCCTTCTTGTTGTTTTAGAGCAGCTTTTCCTCTAAAAGATGCAGTCCTCCTGTACCTAATTAATCCCCTTGAGATACTTGAAAGTCTCTATCATGCCCCCACCTCCTCTCTTTCAGGGTGTACATATTGAGTTCCACTGATCTCTCTTTGTATGACTTGAGGTGCAGGCCCTGCACCACTTTTGTTGCCCTTCTTTGAACTGCCTCCACCCTGTCTATATCCTTCTGGAGATATGGCCTCCAAAACTGAACACAGTATTCCAAATGACGGTCTCACCAAAGACCTGTACAGTGGCATTATAACCTCTTTTCTTCTACTGGTAATACCTCTCCCTATGCAGCCCAGCATTCCACTGGCTCTTTCCACTGCCTTTCTTGCAGAAACACAACCCCTACCTCCATCCTTTGCAACTCCTGTAGGATCTTTGATTTCTTAATCTAGTTGTTAATACCCTTGACATTATATGGTACTATTTGTAAATCCACCTTGGTGCTGCTGGGTATTTGGGGAAGTTATATCTGGTCAAAGAGGCATTATGCAGGTATGTGAATAAAACGAGTCTACTAAAAATCATCTGCAAAAGGCAGTATGAACAACTTAACTGTTAAAACAACAGTCTGCAACACAAGTTAATTAGAAGCTGAGTAACAAAACAGCAATTAAATGCTTCAAAGTGGTCTACCTTAAGACACCTCCTCTTGCTCATTGAGTCAGGTGAGGGGGTGTTAGGTTCTCTAAAAGAGAGGACCTTTATCTGGCACTCGATCTATGTCCTTACTGCCAGAAGGGCGGTGTCACACAATAAATCAATCTATGTCAAGTAAAGTCTGTTAAAGTGACTATCATAGACTGTAGACAACCTAATGAAGAGGAATAATTAATCTTTTCCCCTATTAACAATGGAAACAATAAAAACTGTAACTGCATAATCTGGTTCATCTATGCTGAATGAATGAATGACATAGAAACTGGGTTGGCAAGAGGGGTCCACAGTTTCCCATGAAGGGAAGGACATGCAGTGACAGGACCACACAAGTTAGTGCAGGGGGCATTGGGAGGGACTAGACCCCTCCTCAAAATAAAAAAAAATGTACATACTGGGACTTGGGCATTTAGACACCACAGCAGGGGGCCAAAGCCAAGACCCCAGGCCCCCCACCACCAGAAACAATAGCCTTCTGATACCATAGGGCATCCACCTCCTTCAATATTATTATATACAGGAGGGGTGGAGTGAGGTTCCCCCACCACCGATCAGCATTGAGTGACATAAATAACTCTTTAAAATAGTGAGCAAACCAGCCACCACCTGCTGAATAGAGTAAGCGTGTGACCCGTAAGAAGGTCATAGAGAGGGTACACACCAAGAGCCCTGCTCACTGCTGAGGTGTTATGGTCACCCAGTTCTGATATGCAAAAGAACCACCATAGTCAAAGACCAAAGGAAAGTAAAAGAGTTTATGCATGGGAGCCCACCTACGAGGGGGGCATGCCATGGTGCTTTGACATTTATTATGCCTTCAAGGTAGGCAGCAGCAGAAATAAAATGCTAGATCAGCTATGGCATGGACACACCAGAGGGAGGACCCCCATCCCTACACCAAAACCCACAACATGTGGGGGAAGGCAATCTGGGACCCCAACCCCTGGCTCCCACCCACAGCACCCAAAGCTCCAGGCCCCATCATCTTGTTTCCCCCTTTTTTCCTTTTGTTCTTTCTAAATGGAGGAAAAACTAAACCCTTTTCAGGGTGGCCTATCCTCGAGCCCCCCCCTCCACACCTGCACTCACCTCTGACCCATGCAGATGGCAGTGGGCATAAGCGGTCTCCATCCTGTCACTTAAGTAGAGTATCTAATCTCTGGAAATGAAACTAGATGAAAGCTCCTTTAGGAAAGGAAGTCATGCTTAGAGTCTTTGCTAAAATAGAAAAAAAGACAGTCACTGGTGTTGACAGCAATAGATAGGCCGTAGAATCAATTAGTGAATGTTGTCTTTGTTTGGTGCAGGAGCAGAGCAGGGGAACACTGGGCCCTGAGTTTTCTGTGAGGATGTTTTGTCTGAGGGTTTTTATGGATTGCAACTTGACACTCTCCTAGAGGTCAAAGTTTTCTTTGAGGCAGCTTATTAGGTTAATATGTGTTCCAAGCTCTGTGCTGTAGTTCTCTTTGGGGAATTGTTACAACACCTCTTCCAGGTGAATATCTTGCCTCTGGAGGTAGTCATGGGCTTCTTGCAGTTCAGCAAACTAAAGAGTCCCCTCTGATGTAACCACCTTTAAACAGGCAGGATATTCTAAGCAAGCTTTCACTCTTCTTTTTCAGGGCTTTTTTAATAAGTAGGACCTGGCGGTAATGTTGCATGGTAGACGGTGCAAAGTCATGTTAAAAAAAAAAAGCAGTGATCTCTGAAGAAGACCTCACACTTTGCCCAGGCCATTTTAAGCACTGATTCTTTAACTCTGTAATGCAAAAAATCCATCATAATGGAACGAGGTATGATATTAGCATCCGTCGGGAAGGCAATTCGGATTCTGTAGACTCGTATGATATTTAATGGCTTCTCCTTTGGTAGGCCCAATACTTCATGCAGTAGTCCCTCCATAAAAGTAATGATATCTCCTGACTCAGTTTTTTCAGGGAGACCATGTAAGCGGGAAATGTTTTGCCGATGGCGATTTTCTTAATCTTCAAGGTTAGCTGCTAAATCTTGTTCGGAGCAATGGAGGTTTAAGAGCACCATATTAAGGATGTCAACCATCTGGGTATATTCTGTTAAGCAAGCTTACACAGCTCCAGTGCATTTCTTTATGATCCATAGGTCCCTACCATCGTCAGCCACCATTGTTTCAAGCCTGGAAAGAGTCTCCCCAATATTTTTAAGTTGTGTACATAGCTTTTTAGAAGTAATGGTTACATTTTCTTCTTCCTCCAGGTTGCTGGTAGAAGGGAAGAAGGGGAGGATTCATGGCACAGAGTATGCCCAACTGCATGGTGGATCTGATGGAGTCAGTTTATTTTGCTTGCAAGTTGAGGTAGTGGAAAATTCTTTGAATTTCTGTCTCATAGTCATTATGAGATCCTGCATTGTCCAGTTTCTGGAAAGATGGAGCTTTGTGTGGGCAGGATAGGGACAGATTTGGCACGATGAGCAGGAGCCCGGGATCTAGGCTGCCATTAGGTCAGTGACATCACCAGAAGTTCAACTTTTCTTTTTTTTATCCCCCTTCCCACCTGATATAAAAACTCAGTCCCTCCTTCTGCAAGCACCCTCCTGCCTAACTCAGCTAATCAACACATTACTAGAGCTGGGTGCCAGATTCCACTGTTTGTATCTCCCCTCCCCAGCTGATTTAAAAAAAAACAACTTCCCTTACCCCCTACTTAAACTCCCATCTTTGTTCTGTTCTCCCTCCTCAATTTCACAATCCCCCTACATCTTAATAAAATTGTTATATCATATGTTTTAATAGCTGATCCTGATCTTCAGGAGGGCAGACTTTGCAAACCTGGGGGTATGTCTCAGGAAAACTCAAGCAGGGAGGCAGGACCAGGGGAGTTGAGGAACAGTGGAAGCAATAAATTGTTGTGCTAGGGAAATAAACAAAGGCAAGAGAAAAAGAAAACTTCTATGGTTCTCAAAGGAAGTGGCTGGGAAGGTAAGAGCAAAAAAGTTTGCTATCAGGAGGCACAGAGAAACACAGAAGGAGGATGACAGCGTAGTGTATCTGAATAAGGAAAGGGAGGCAGGGAAGGCAGTCAGGAGTGCAAATGCATCAACAGAGGAAAAAATAGTCCAGGCAGTAAAGAAAGGGGACAAGACTTTTTATAAGTATGTTAGTGAAAGGAGAAAGGCAAGGGCTGGGATGCAAAAGGAAAATTGGAAAAAGGAACAATCCTGAACAAATATTTTGTTCAATATTCACAGAAGATGGGGAAGATGAGGGATCACAATTAAGTGACAGGAGCAATAAGGGGAAAGATGTGGACACCAGGCCATTTACGGAGGAAAGAGTTCTAAAGTAACTCACAAAACTGAAAGTGGACAAGGCAATGGGACCAGACAGGATGCATCCTAGAATATTAAAGGAGCTTAGAGAGGTGCTGCCAGCACCACTGGAGCCATGTTCAATGAATTGCTGGAAATGGGAGTGGTTCCAAAGGACTGGAGGAGAGCAGATGTAGTCCATCTACACAAACATGGGAGCAGGGAGGAGGCTGGAAACTATAGACCAGTCAGCCTGACCTCAGTGGTGGGGAAAACAATGGAATCACTGCTAAAAGAAAGGATTGTGGAACATATTGAATCCAGAAGAGCACAGGATCTGAGACAGCATGAATTCACAGTGGGAAGGTCATGTCAAACAAATCTGATAGATTTCTGTGACTGGGTGACCCGGGAAGTGGATCAGAAGGGAGCAGTGGATGTGGCCTACCTGGAATTCAGCAAGGTCTTCATCACCATTCCGGATAAGAGGCTTGAAAATAAACTAGGCAGCCTGAGAATGGGTCCCAAGGTGGTAAACTGGGTTAGGAATTGGTTGATGGATAGAACACAGAGGGTGGTGGTAAATGGAACTCAGTCCAAGGAAAGGAGGGTAACCAGCTGGGTGCCAAAGGGATCAGTTCTGGGGCCAGTCCTATTTAATGTCTTCATAAGTGACATTGTGAAGGGGCTGGAAGTAAAGGTATGCTTCCCAGCAGATGACACTAAGATCTGCAACAGGGTAGACACTCTGGGAGGGGTGGAAAATATGAGGTGGGACCTAGGTAAACTAGAGGAATGGTCAAGGGTGTGGCAGCTAAGATTCAATGCAAAGAAGTGCAAAATCATACATTTGGGGCACAGGAACCCAGGGGAGGCTTACTTGTTGGTTGGAGAGATACTGACGGCCACCATACAGGAAAGAGATCTGGGTTAATCATATCAGATGACCTAAAGGTGGCCAAACACTGTGCAAAAGCTGTGCGGAGAGCCAGTGGGGTACTGGGTTGCATAGGGAGAGGTATCACTAGCAAAAGAAAGGAGTTGGTAATGTCACTGTACAAATCATTGGTGAGACCCAATCTGGAGTATTATGTCCAGTTCTGCAGGCTGTATCTCTCTAAGGACATAGACTGGGTAGAGGCAATTCAGAGAAGGGCAACAAAAATGATGCAGGGTCTGCACCAAAAGTCATATGAGAAGAGACTGGAGGACCTCAAATATGTATACCCTGGAGGAAATGGGGGATATGATAGAGACCTTCAAATATCTCAAGGGTATAAATACGGTATAGGAGGACAGCATATTTCAGAAAAAGAGATGTTGTAGAACAAGGGAACATGACATGAGGCTGGAAGGGGCAGACTAAGGGGTAACATGAGAAAGTATTTCTTCATGGAAAGGGTGTTGGATGCATGTAACAGCCTCACAGCTGAGGTGGTAGAGACTAACTTAGTAGGAGAATTCAGAAATGCATGGGATAGGCATAGGGGAATCCTAGCAATAGGAAAGAGAATAAAGCCAGAGATCAGGAGGGTCTGTGGTTTTTGCAGCAGGTAGGGAAAACGAGCAGACTGGGTGGGCTTTGTGGTCCTCATCTGCTGTCATTTTCTATGTTTATATGCAACCTCTAGCCTCCCTCACCCTGTATGGTCTGTTCTAGGTTATCAACACTCCATGGAGCATGTTGAATTTGTCGTGTATGGTGTTTTTGCCATGTCTTTTCTAACATTTGTTATATAATCCGCCCTGATGTGTATACTATAACATCCGTAGTGTCTTTCTTTAGTTTATTACTCCTCCAAATATGTAGTTATTTCTTCATTTTCTCCCTATTAAGCCATTGACATTGGTTGCTTGTCTGGTTGCTCTGCTATGTTTGTATGCTTGTTAACAATTTCAATAAACAATTTCATACTAAAAAAAAAAAAATAACTTCCCTGATAGTGTGAATGCACTCTTGCACAATTCTGCTTATCAATGCATTCATGGTGGTGGGTACCAAATTTTGTCATTTGGTATCCCCCTAACCCAACTGATTTAAAAAAAAACACACTCGCCATCTGTTACCCTCCTCCCATTTGACTCAGTTCATCCACACATTACTAGCAGCAAATGCCAAATCTGGCACTTGGCATTCCCTCTCTCCAGCTGATTTAAAGACCTACACCCTCCCACCCGACTTAGTTCATCAACACATTACCAGTGGTGGTTGCCAAATCCCAAAGTCCATATCCCCCTCCCTAACTGTTGTAAAAACCTGATCCCTCCCTGTGGGACCCTCCTCCTATCTGACTCAGATGATCAACACATTACCAGTGGTGGGTGTCAAATCCTGCCATCAGTATAGTCTGCCCCTCCTGTTCCTTCCAGTAGTTGGCAAACATTAACAAAATAGGTGTAAGTGAAAATTGCTTTCCACACCCACCCAGCATGCTGATATTTTTAACTCTGCGCTCATTCTCTGTACTTCTATTGTGCTCTTTGGTTTTCATGCATGTCTATTTCAAACTCCTGAGATGCTGCCTAAAGGTGCAACAAAGCAGGAATCTGGTAACTGGGAAATCCAGACATCCAAAAATGAGCCAAAAGTATTCATCTCCACCATAAAAATAGGATTACGAGGCCACCCACAACCCCCACCTCAACAAGGTGACACAAAAGCATGACTATGTGACTTTTAACTGTTATAAATATCAAGTCAGGGAAACTGTCAACAATTGTAGCCTCCAAGTGGTAAAACATGAATATTTCTGCATGTTTGACTGATGGATGTGATAAGTACTACAATGTTGTGGAAAGGAGAAGGGCCAATGTGCTCAGAAATTACAGCCAGTAGCACAGGGTAGAAAAGCAGGCAGCATGGCAAAAATAAAGGAATTCATGTATCCTACAAACACAAGGCTGACAATAAATTAAATGGAAAATTTCATTAATTAGTAGAGTGCTGCATCAGAAGAACAAGAGATAACACCATTTTAACTGTTTTTGTAGGGCACATTGGTTCCTTTCTTCTTAACTATTGAGTTGGGTGCAACTTTGTAATGCACACTGTTTCATGTAAGGAAGTACAAGACTGTTGACATGTACGTTTTCCCTATATCTTAACAATTACATCTCATATGTGTTAAACTGCATCAATGCAGTGTGTGGGTTCCCAGTGCACCAGGCAGCAGCAGGGCATGCAGAAAGTGGAAAGAGCGCTGAGGTTAGGCCACTCTGTGCTGCTATTGCAGGGGAGCTGCACTACTGCTATCCTGTCCATGCTGCACACCACCCATTAGCAGCAAATACCAGTCCTGTGGACAGGACCTAACAGACACCATGGAACCACCCATGTGTGACAGTTGGAACACACAGCTTCAGTGCTGAACTTTTCAAGAATGTACTTGATCCTGTGCAAGGAGGCAAATGTTTGACCAGAATGGGAATCAAAATAGCAGCAGGACTGGGACAGTGGATGTGTGAGTTCAGCAGGAAGTTGTCCATGTAGCAGCAGCACCATTGGTAACTAGAGCAGCAGCAGAGAAGAAGTGGTAGAAAGAGCTGTATGTGTGACTCAAACTGGAATCAGAATAGCAACAAGACAAGGAAAGTGAAGGCACAAGCATGGCAGTAGGAAACATGTGAAGCAGCAGTGCCAGTGGTGACTAGAGTAGATATAGAGGAGAAGAAGCAGTGATAGGCACTAGATATGTGACCAAAACCAGAGTCAGAATAGCAGCAGTACCAGAACAGAGGATGTGTGAACTCAGCAAGAAGTTGTGCATGCAGCAGCAACAGTGCCAGTGGCAACTGGAGAAGCAGTTGAGAAGTGGCAGAAAGAGCTAGATGTGTTACCTCAACTGAAATCAGAATAGCAGCAGGAGAAGGAAAGTGGAAGTCCAAGCATGGCAGAAGGACACATGTGCAGCAGAAGTGCCAGTGGTGACTTGAATAGCTATTGAGGTGCAGGAGCAGTGGTGTGAGCTGGATGTCTGACCAAAACCAGAGTCTGAATAGCAGCAGGACATGTATAGACAAGTGAAACAATTCCCTAGTGGTCTAGCGGACCCCCACCCATTCCGGATCACCTGTACATTGTATGGAACCCCATCCATGGTGGCTAATTTGACCATCCCGATAGGTAGTGCCCCTCCACCCCAGTCCCCCCAGTCCCAAAACCAGGCAAGCAGCTGCCATAGCCCTCCTCACACCACCATGGTCAGCTGCTGACAAAGTTGTCCTGGACCTCATACTGTCTACAGTATGCACTCCAGAATAACTCCATTGGTGGCTGGCCGTGGTGGTGAGAGGAGGGCTATGCCAGTCACCGGCCTGGTTTCAGGATTGGGGGGATGGGGTGGTGGGGCACTACCCGCCATGGTGGGGGGATTGGCAGTCCAATGTGCAATGTACAGGGGATCTGGGATGGGGCTGTCCATTAGATCACTAGGAAAAACCTGATCTTAACTCTACGCATCCCTAGTGGGCTTTTGTGAATACCACTTTGGGACAAAACCCAGTTTGTGCCTGGGAAAAGTTTTGTGAACTGGACCCCAAAGGAGCTATCAAAAATCAAATGGTTTGGAGTTATCCAACCACAGGTTTGTGGGATTCTCTTGCTGTGGGTATAGGATGGAATTAAGAAGGGACAGCAAAAGCAAGGTAAAGAGAACAAAAATACTGAAATAAGATAGGGATATAGTGCACATGATGACAGTGTGCTTTCAGGAAGCAGGCCTGAGTCAGAAAATGCTACATCAGGGCTGGCTAGCCAATGGATCAGATTTTGAAATACATAATGGTTTTAGGATTTTTTAATTTGTTAAAGGTTGGGGGAGAGTTTAAGTGAGGAATGTAATCGGCAGCAATGGCAGGTAAGAATTGTGAAGCTGTATAAAAAGAAGTGGAGAATGGGAGTCATGCAATCAGCAAGGGTTGCAATAAAAGAAATGAAAGAGAGCTATTAGAAGGAGTGAGGGAGAGAGTGATTGTAGGGGAGCGAGAAATGAAAAATGTGACAGTTCATAATGTAGCCAAGTTGCAGGCCTCGGAGGGGGAAGTGTTTTGCTTTGTAGAAGATCAAGCAGAAAGAACAAATTAAAAACTTCTCTAATAAAAACTAAAAACAAACTTCAAAACATTTTCTATGCACAGTCTTATATGCAGAGTTAAAGAATAACTATACACTGCGGGGAGACTTTGAAATCTGAAGTACATTTGGAAAATTACCAGAATACACAATGAAAAGAAAGAGAAATGCTGTCCTACTAGTAAAGTAAAAAACATGCTTCTGTCAATTAGCCTCCCTCCACATTGACATCACAGGTCAGAAAGTCAGTGTTAGCCCAGTGTTCAGCATGTCAACAGAACTGCAGCAAGTGAAAGGCACTGAAATGTGTGAAGATGACTGGTTGTACAGAGAAAGACTGTGTTAACTGTGTGCGTGTGTGTGTGTGTGTGTGTGTGTGTGTTCAACAAAAAAACAACAACAACACCCGCATTGCTGGCACCAGCCAAGTCTTGTTGAAGTCTTTTTTGGCTTCTTGGCTACTAAGAATGTCAATCATTGCTTTTACAATATACATCATGTTTTCAAGAAAAGGTAAAAATATTCATGCAATTTTAATTTGAAAAGAATAGACAATGTTAAATTAAATAAATTCCAGTAATTAAAACATATAAAAGACTTTAGAGGTTCAATCACAAAAGATTCTCTTTGAAATGAGTATGCTCCTAATTAGAAGGATTTACTGTTATTATGAAAATATCCAAGGATTATTTAATATTGGAAAAAGAAGGTGCACTTTTGGAAGCAATGACTGCTATAAGCCTTGGTAGCTTCATCCAGAAAGATCATTTAATAAAACTCCATTTAATTACAGATCTTTTCACTCTACATTAGAATTAATCAGTGCTGCCTTTGTAGTTGCTCTCCTTTCCACAACATGCAGGTCCAGATGGTTTTCAAAGACTGTAATTTCTTGGGATTTTAAACAACTTATCCATGTGCTGTAATAGAAGGCATCTGAGCCTTCATTTGATGACTGCTCATGGAAAGTCCTTCCCTTTAACAATTCATGAGAGTATTCTACTGGTAAACTGAACAGCTGGTTATTTTCCTACTTTATTCATTGAAATCTGGTGACAAAAGATAAATAGGGTCAAGGGCTTCCCTTCATGTGAGTACAATTTGCAGCTTACTTGAATTCAATAAACTGATATGAATAGTATTTAACATGGATCACAATATTGTTAAAAATAAGACAGAGTGAGAGACTTGTGCAGTGCAAATAGCAATCGGGTTCTACAATACCATATGCAGTTCACTGAATTTCAGATTCATTAGTAACTATTCAATATTCTGTTCTCCTTAGTGGTAATTAATCAGTGTCATAGCCACTTAAAACAATAACTCTTCATTGCACTTACTTTTAATTGCGAAACTTCAGTACTGCATTTATGAACAGCACCTAATCAATAACATAGAAATGTCAGCAGAAAAAGGTCACTGGTTCATCCAGTCTACCCTGTTAACCTTTCCTATGCCAGGAACCATAGTCTAGTTGGGGTTGTTGCTCTCACCTCTCCCTTTCTCTCCCATCCTTCCTGCTTCCTCCTCTGTAACTATTAAACATGTTCTAATACCCTCTATCTCCACCTCTGCTGACAGGTTGTTCCATGGCTCAGCCACTCTCTCTGTAAAATAAAACATCCTCAGGTCTATCCTGAATCCCCCCACCCCACCAGCATCCACTCATGTCCCTGTGTTCTTGATTCACCATTCCTGCTGAACATTTCTTTGCAATATGCCTTGTTCAATCTTTTCAGGGACTTGAAAGTCTCTATCATATTGTCCCTCTCCCTTCTGGTCTCTAGCGAGTGCATGTTCGAACTTTAAGCTGCTTCTTGTAGGATTTCTCTTGCTGGCCCTGAATCAGTTCAATTATACTACACTGCACCATCTCTAATCTTTCTTTGTCTTTTCTTAGGTGTGGACTCCAGAACTGGGCACAGTATTCCAGATGTGGACTCACCAGTGATCTACAGAGAGGTAATATGATGTAATGCTAAAGTTCAGTGGCAGGAGTATTCAATAAATGCACTGTATAAGACTTGTTCCTTTAACTCTTTGAATGCTGAATGTGTTTGAATGTATACAGATTCTAGACGTATATGCACCCACAGTCTTCTAAGGGTTAAAACATTTACATCTGCAAATCTTCACAGGCACATGCAAGGTTAGGTAAGGCACATTATATTCAAAGTAAACGTTTAACCACTGAGGCATAAAGCATCCGAGTTTTGCAGGAAACTAAATATTTATCTTAAGTCCTTTATTGTGAATACTGTCACCTTCCCTTATTCCACACTGACAACAGTGCAGACCCCAAATTTGCAGTTAAAATAATTTATTGCATGTTTCCTGAAGTAAAACACATCATTACAACAAGCTCTCAGTGGAATATAAAGCCACAAAGATCCAACATCTGTCGTTTTGGATTAAATGCTTTGATCTTGGAGGTGAGCATATATGGCAATACTTACCATTTGTGTAGTTTTCCCATGTTCTAATCTTACAACACTTGGGCTAAGTCATTGCATAATAATGTAATCATTAATTAAAGGAGAACTACAGTCAAAATTAGCAGAAACATATGTTGTGGAGAGTGTTTTGATTTGTATGTAGTCATAGTGTAGACCCTTTGTTTGCTATTTTTTTTGTTTGTTTTTTATAAATTTGCTTACTAGTTTTATGGCCCCTGGGAATCTCCATGTTTAAATATTTGTCGCTCTTCTTTTTCATGAAATGCCTTCTGTCCTATGCAACAGTGATACATCCAGGACCATTGATTCAGTGAGCAATAACTGCTACAGAGGCAATCTACTGTTAGCAGCCTGCTATTCTGGCTTCAACTAAATAACTTTTTATAATTCAAACTTTTTCTTCTCTAGATATGTGTCTAGGTCTAGCCAGCAGCATTGAATGCTTTTTTTAAAGCTTTTTGTTTCATCAAACTACACACAGCCATAAAAAACACACAAATCTCCCCAGGTCTCCAATGCTGTGAGTAATAAAAAACAGTTTCCTTACAGAGTAGCCCACTCAGTTATCCCTTAGGCATTTGTCATCTGGAAATGTAGCCTTCATAAGAGCTGCCTGGGCAAGGAGCAGTACTTAAAATCACAGCACTACTGCTGTAAGCTTGACAAACAACAGATCTTATTGAATACATCACTGTCACATGTGGCAGGAGGCACATTAGGATAAATAAGAGCAATAAAAAATGTGAACATGGAGATCTTCAGGTGCCAGAAAACTTGCAGGCCAATTTAGAAAAACATTCCTTTCAACCAGCAAAGGGAAAGACACAAAAGGACTACACCTACAAATCAAAACACTCTGCACAACCTATCATTTTGGTAAATTTTGACTTTAGTTCCCCTTTAACACTAGCATATTACAATAAAATCCCTGTAACTTAGAAATATAGAAACAGAATTTGACAGCAGATAATGACAGTTTGGCCCACCCAGTCTGCTCATTTGTGCTTGCTATACTGCTGTCACTGCATGACATACTTGATCTCTGCCCCCCCCTACTATTTCCCAACTGAGATTCTCTTGTCTGTCCCATGCATGCTTGAAGACCACCACTGTTTTTTTCCCCAACACTTCTGCTGGAAGACAGTTCCAGACATCCACTACTCTTTCAGTGAAGAATTACTTCCTCACATCTCTCTTAAATTTTCCCTCTTCCATCTTGATTGCCTTCTCCTCTTTTTCTTGTGCATCTTTTCCTCTGAAAACGACTCCCCTCCTGTACCTTCTTCAACACTGTGAGGTACTTGTAGGTCTGTATCATGTCCTACCCTGCTTCCTCTTTTCCAGGGTGTGCCTAGTGAGATCCCTTAGTCTCTCCTCATAGGGCTTCTGACATAGCCCCCTGCACCATTTTAGTTGCCTTTTTCTGGACAGTCTCTACCCTGTGTAAAACCTTTCTGAGATGTGATCTCAAGAACTGGGCAAAGTACTCCAGGTGGGGGTCTCACTAATGATCTATACAGTGGCAACACCACCTCCCTCCTTCTGCTGGTGATACCCATGCCTATACAATCCAGCATCCCACTGGCCCTACCTACTGCCTTGTTGCACTGTCTCACCACCTCAAGGTGATCAGGTATGATTACTCCAAGGTCCCTTTCCTGATTGGTGACCAGCAATGCATCTTCTCCCATTTTGTACTCCGCTTCTGGGTTTCTGAACTCTAGGTGCATGATTCTGCACATGCTCGCATTGAAACACAGATGTAATCCTTGACCAGTCCTTGACTTTTCTCAGATCACTGAATATTCTCTACATCCCCTCTGGAGTGCCCACCCTATTGCAGATTTTGTTGTTATCTGCAGCGAGGCATACCTTCCCATTCAGCTCATCTGCTATGTCACTTATAAAGACATTAAAGAGGACTGGTTCAAGTGCTGAACCCTGAGGTACCTCGTTGGTCTCCCTTCCTTCTTTCAAGTTAACTCCATTTACCACCACCCTCTGTAGGGCTGGTGGAGTGGGGACTGAGCCTGGTTGGTTCAGAAATATATTGGGCCCTATATAACAAATGAGATCCATCAGACCCTAAAAACTGTAGCCTGATTCTGTTATTGTGCATTGGTCTAAAATATTTACTTGAATAATCTTGAACAGAATTGAAGTTTGGGTAGAGGAGAAGCTTTGTATCTCCCAGTTTCAAGCTGCTTTCCAGACAAATAGGTTTACAATGGACAAAATGTTCACTCTAAACTACTTAATTGAGAAATATGTCAATGGAAAACAGCAAACACCATATGTAGGCTATTTAAATAGCTATAGCACTTTTGCCATTGTTAACCATTCATTACTGTGAGAAATTCTTCTGTAGTTTAGAATAGACCAAGATTGTAGCAATTAATACAGCTGGTACATAGGAACTGCAAAGCAAAAGTTTGGATACCTAAAGATTAGAGATTATCAAAGGAAATTAACTTAGGAAAAGATGTTAAAATAAGAAGCCTCATCTTCCCTATCCTTTTAAGCTTGATATGGAGACATCAGTCATTGCCTTAGACAGCTTAGATACATTTCCCCTTGAAAATTAATTCCCAAAAAGTTCAGCTGCTATTTTACGAAGATTACATTATTCTCTCCCCCCCACAAACAAAGCTGGGTGTACAGATAGCACTAGAGGAGTCTAATTACAATCTGAAATTGATGAGATTTACCCTTAATTGGGGGAAAAGTCATGATTTTTGGTGCTAATAATAGGCAAAGAAGAATCATAAAACCAGAAAAACTTAGCTGTAGAGTCAAGCCATACAAAAGTGAAGGTACTGGACTTCAGGAGGGCTGATTTTGTTAAAATGGGAGAGAACCTCAGAAAAGCACTAGCAAACAGGCAAGAAGGTGGGTTGGAGCAACAATGGGGAAACATCAAAACGGCCACCATAGAGGCCTTTGTGTGAAGCAAATAAACAAATCAAAATGAAAGAAAAAAACACTACGGTTCTCAAAAGAAGTGGTGGGGAAGGTAAGGGAGAAAAAGATAGCATTCAGGAAGTATAAGGAAACACAGAAGGAGCAGGACAGAGAACTGTACCAGTTAAAGCAGAAGGAAGTGGGGAAGGCAGTCAGAATAGCAATGACCCAAACTGAGGAGAAGATAGCCAACTCAGTTAAGAAGGGGATAAAACCTTTTATAGGTGTATTAGGGAGCAAAGAAAGACTAAGGCAGGGAAACTGAGGCTGAATAAAGAGGAAGGTGGTTGGACAGAGAGCAACAGTGAAAAAGAAGGGATACTGAATGAATACTTCTGCTCAGTATTCACAATTGAAAAGCTAGGGGAGATACCTAATCCAATCAATAGAAGCACTCTAGATAGGGGGGTTGATATTAGTCCTTTCATAGAAGAAAGGGTTCTGAAAGAACTCTTAAAACAGAAGGTGGATAAAGCAATGGGGGTTGATGGGATTCACCCCAGAATTCTAAAAGAACTAGTAGAAGAACTTGTAACAACACTGACTACTGTTTTTAATAAATCATGGGAGGATGGAGTGGTACCTGAGGAATCAAGGAGGGTGGATGTGATTCCTCTTCACAAAAGTAGGAGCAAGACAGAGGCAGAGAACTACAGACTGTCAGTTTGACCTCAGTGGTAGGGAAAATGAAGGAATCACTTCTGAAGGAAAGAATTGTTGAGTACCTAGAGGCCAGTGGGGCACAGGACCCAATGCAGCATGGATTCACAGCAGGAAGGTCATGTCAGAAAAACCCAGTTGATTTCTTTGACTGGGTGACCAAAGTAGTAGACTAAGGAGGGGCTGTGGACATGGCCTACATAGACTTTAGCAAGGCATTTGACACAGTCCCGCACAAAAGATTAATAAACAAATTAGCCAGCCTAAGAGTGGGTCCCAGGGTGGAAGCCTTGGTGAAACACTGACTGGACAACAGGACACAGCAGGTAATAGTTAATGGAGTCCAAAGTGAAGAAAGGGTGGTTACTAGTGGGGTACTGCAGGGTTCAGTACTGGGGCCGGTCTTTTTTTTTTTTATCACTACCCTATTTTTCCTCCTTGCAGCCACAGTCCTACTATTCATCCAGCCACCACTCCCATCTTCACCTCCAACCCTGAAGCCAATGTGCCAAGCTGGCATATTCAGCTACGACTGTTGAGTGGCGCCCTCCCCCTTCAGCACCCGCGCCCAGCGAGGATCCACTAGCGGCACACACCTATTCAGGCATCATCAGCCGGTGAAGAGAGTGGCCATCAAGCTGCCATGGACCATGCTGCTTTCCCCTTTTTTCTCCCAATGGGAGCATGGACATGCAATGACGTCCACGCACTATGTGCAAACATCTGCCGTGCTCCCCCCCACTGAACACCCGCACAGCTGTAGTTCCTCTGGGCATCCCCAAGGACCACCAGAGCACGGCGTGCACCCACCACTTTCCAGAGGACTAGGAGAGTTGTCGTCAGATGCTCAATCCTAGTCCTTCCCTGCTGACCCCCAATGATCCAGGCTCGTTCCTGAACCTGGGTCACCGGCCTGGAACAAGGTATGGCATCCAGTGCCTCAACCCTCAGCACTACTGGGCCAGACTGGGCTGGTATTTTTTAATGTCTTTATAAGTGACATTGTGAAGGGACTGGAAAGGAAAGGAAAGGAAAGTATGTCTCTTTGCAGATGACACAAAGATCTGCAACAAGGTTGATATGCAAGGTGAGATGGAAAGGATGAAAAGGGACTTGGCAAGGTTAGAGGAATGGTCAAATTTATGGCAGCTTAGATTCAACACAAAGAAGTGCAAAGTAATGCACCTGGGAAACAAAAACCCAGGGGAAGAGTACACAATGGGGGGTGAGATACTGACAACAACAAAAATGGAAATGGAACTGGGGGTAGTCATATCAGATTTATTTATTTATTTATTTGCTTTTGGTAACCGGGTGGGTGCACTAGACATAGAGATGTCTATTTTCAGGCGTGACCCGGGAGCATACAAGTGAAAAATACATGAGCAGTACAATGTGACGCAGCATAAGGGAGAGGTAGACAATGGGATCATCTGTGATGCAAACAATATTGTCAACTGGATTGTTATACAGAGATTAGACAATGTTCAAAAATATAGACAGTGCAGCTAGAAAAAGTAAAACTAAACAAAACAAGTGTCAACAGGTCTGTATTGGCAGATGACCTAAAGGTGGGCCAGCAATGTGAGAAGGCAGTAAGGAGGGCTGGGGAGATACTGGCATGCATAGGGAGAGGCATCACCAGTAGAAAACAGGAAGTTGTTGGCCCTCTGTACAGACAGTTGGTAAGACCACATCTGGAGTACTGTGTACAGTTCTGGAGACCCCATCTCCGCAAAAACATAGACAGGGTGGAGGCTGTCCAGTGGGGGGCTACCAAAATGGTGCAGGGTCTGCACCAGAAGACATATGAAGAACGACTAAAGGAGCTTAAGATGTACAGCTTTGAGGAAAGGAGGGCAAGGGGGGACATGATAGAAACTTTCAAGTACCTCAAGGGAATCAACAAAGTCCAAGAGGGTAGCATCTTTCAGAAAAAGGAATGTGCAAGAACAAGGGGCACAATTTGAAGATTGAGGGGGGACAGCTCAGAGGTAATGTGAAGAAGTATTTCTTCACAGAGAGGGTTGTAGATGCATGAAATGGCCTTTCTGAGGAGGTCGTAGAGTCAAAAACAGTGGGGAAATTCAAGAATGCATGGGACAGACATAAGGCAATTCTAGTGGGGGGTAGGAGGAAGTAAGCTGTTGGTTAACTAGGATCTGCAGCTTATCCATTAGGTAGGGAAAAGGGCAGACTAGGATGGCCAAGCGGTCCTTATCTGCCATCAAATTCTATGTTTCTATGTTTCAGAGAATGGTAATATTAAAACAGTAAAATACTGTAAATAACATTTTGGCTTAAATATAGATGATCAGCATACACAGAAATCACACATCATTAATACTAAAAGCAGTGGAACACAAGAAACTAAGGAAATTGTTTACTTTGCTAGGGAATTTGCTGGTAACTCCATGATGACACTAAAATACACTTCCAGAACAAAGGAGAGATCTCAGATCTTGTATGTCAGTGAACGGTGGGTATTTAGTAAATATAGAAATGAGATTGAAGTCATTCTAAATAATTTTTATAAACACATCTTGTACTTGTCATGGGCTACACCAAATATATTTTTACATGCAGAAGTCAACCTATTGTGCTGGAAGAAACCTTTAGAGCATTATAGTTTTGGTATAAGGTAGCTCAAATGACTCCTGACACATTACCATTTCAGGCTTGGAATTAATAGAAAATTGGGGCCAGTATGGTTAAAAATCTTGATATTGTACTTAGCAAAGCATGGATAATTCAGGAATATTGTAATTCATATTTTAGTGAAGCAAAACAGAGATTGGAAGATATTTTCCTACAAAATGTCTATGAAAAACTAACACTTTCTTGCGAGCATCTTATAACATCCTGCTAATCATCCCTTCGCATCTATAGACATGTTCCGATTATTTGCCCACCCACTCTTCCTGTTTAGTCCTTCTCATCCTTTCAAGACTTTTCACTATCCTGTCATAAATTATCTTGAAACAATGCATCACAGTGTGTATAAATTCAAGTTACTTTGCTTAGTTTTCTAGTCACCTGAACAAAAGACCTCTGAGGCCTCGAAAGCCTGTATACTTACTATAACCTCTTTGTTCAGCACAGATGTCAGTCTAATAAAAGGTATCAAACTATCGAGCAACTCCTGAGAAAGGAATAGACATTTTAGGATGGTGATATACAGTATAGTAGCAAGAAACAAATCCATGCCAGGAGATATATATATATATATACAGTATATATATATATGTGTGTGTATATATATATATATATATATATATATATATATATATATATATACGAATATATATATATATATATATACGAAGAACCTCAGCGCGCAAGCACTGAGGCAATGGTTACCCCAAAGGTCATTGGCCGGGAAGCCAAGTTTCAAAGAAATATAAAATCACACATGCCCCCATAATGCAAAGCATCATGGGCTGCATATGCAAATCACCACAGAATAGTATGCTGGTTCAACTTTAAGCAGAAATGCATGGTGCTGAAAGGCCTCTCTCACAGTTTGCAAAGAGTGCCAACAGAAGACACAGACACGTGTTTTGTCCTACCAGGACTCATCAGTGTGCCTCATGTGTTTGACACCTCAGTGGAATGAACCAGCTTTAAGGAGCTTTAAAAACCTATCTTTTTAGTAAAGCTTATAATGATTTTTAAATATTGTTTAGTTGAATTTTAATGTTGTTTTAACTATTTATTGTTTTATTTTGTATTGTACAGGTGCCTTGGTTTAAGAAAGGCGCCTTATATAAATAAAGATTGAATTGAATTGAATTGAAGAGAATCTTAGGTGGGAAGTGGAGGGGGAGCAGAAATCAACTAGGGTCCAAGGTGACAGTATAGGTAGGGACAGACTGGCAGACTAGGTGACCAAATGGTCCTTACCTACAGTCAATTTGTACATTTCTATACATCTTATTATAAAATTGAAAAACATAGAGCAGCATATTGCAAATTAAGATTGGAAACTGTTTAGTTCTGTTAGGCTCAATGGGGGTGGGGGTTATGTACTGTAAATGTAATGAGAATACAGGATTGATGGTACAACACCTATTACTGGAATGTGACATGTATGCAGCAGAAGGAAACAAATGTCTGTCCTCAATTTTGTAAAACATCATTCAGATAGGAAAATAGTATACCTCCTGTGCAGTGATGTCAAAAGTATATTTTTTGCAGCAGCAGCATTTGTGCTTAACATTTTTTATGAAAATAAACAAATTAAACTTTTGCCCTAAAAGGATGTGAACTATCTTAAATAGTTTAATATACTATATATGTTATAATTCTTTGAATTTTACATGCTTTTTCCAAAAATAAACTTGAAGTTTGAATTTGAAACAATGAGCACCCACCCTTGTGCCCTTTGGTAAAAATCAAAGTGAAGTATTTATTTAACACCTCAGCTATTGCCCCTGACTCTTGCACAGGTACCCCCTTCTCTTTTTTTCAGGGGCCCAATCCCCTCATTCATCTTCTTTTGCCCATTTGTATACTGGAAGAAGGCTTTGGTGTTTTGCATCTCCTATTGCTATCCTGATTACAAGACCCTTTTTTGTTTTCTTCAATTCTATGCTTGAAGTCATTCAGTACCTCTCTGTAGTTTTTCTTTGCCTGAAGGCAATAATCTCTTTTCAGCAGTTATAGACCCTCTTTTTGTGTATCACTGATTGCCTTAGGCCCCTGTTGAGCTGGGGGGGGGGCACTCCTTGGCTCCTTTTCGTCTATTTTATACAGGGATTTTCCCACTGCTGGGATTTTCAGCACCTTCTTCAAGTAACCCTACATGTGCTTTGGATTACCAGTGCCATGCAGCTTCTCTAGATTCTTAGACAGCAGATCCTTATCCCAGTAATGTTTGCCTTTCTGAAGTTCTCGGTCCTGGTGGCTGATGCAATGTTAAATATTTAGCAAGCTTACTTTTGGCTAATAGACAGAAATGTTATCATGTTTATTATACATCTTCCTTGATTTCTTTTAATTGTTACAGGGGTACACCTGTTTGTGACCAAAATAAAAATTAAATAGTTGTAGTACCAATGCTCCCCTCCAAAGCTGCATGAAATCCTGCAATTCATTCAAGTCAATTTAGTTTTCTTACTTGGTTTTCATTCCATCATTTTAACATTTAAAGGGGTTCTTGGTCTCATCATTTAGCTGAATAACCTGAACACTGATGTAAAAGTGACCAACTCATCAGTCAGGAAATGGCACCTTAAATTTTAACATGCCAGTGTGGGCTGAGGTCCCACTGTCCTCTCTCTTTCTTCTATAGAAACCAGTCTCTGGCTTCATCTTTTAACTTAAAATGTTACTATGCAAATATGTACTGAGATTCTACTGCTTTATCTCATTCTAGTGTAGAAACCACTTTCTGGCTTCATCTTTTATATAGAGTGCTCTAGCCCATAAGGGACTCACAGGTGACCATTGGACATCTCACCAAATATGAAAAGGCCACACCTCTTCTTTTTGCCATCCAGTGTTAAAGGTTTTGCAATAGTGCTGTGCAAAATGTGGAATCCCACCAGCAAAATGAGTGCAGAATGACGATTCTGCCGGTGGAATTTCTGCCAGAATTTCATTTGTTCTTCCACAGAATCCTGCCTGCTGTGATACACAGAATAATATTCCATGGAACAGCAATTTTTCTGTGGAAAATCATTCCACAAGCATTTTCTGCTGCAGAATTCCACCATTCCATTTCCACTGAAATTTGGGGAAATTTCAGCAGAATTTCAAAAATTCTGTGAAATTCTGCACAGTATTATTTAGCAAGCTCAACCTTGGCTAATGCACAGACACTTATCACATTTCTTATACTTCTTTCTTACTTTTTTTTTGGCAGCTGATACTGACTAGTCTTTTCTGTCACCAATGAGAAGGCTAGATGGTTGTTGTCATTGCCTCACATTAGTTACTGGATGTTCACACTGGAGATTATCCAATCCCCATCATTAAAAAGATCAAGGATTGCTTTAAATCTAGTCCCTTGCTAGACCTGCTGTCCTAGTAAGCAGTCCTTAAGGTGGACAAGAGTTTAGTCCCAGCCCTGCTATTATCCATTTTAAGATGTCAGTCTATACTCAGGAGATTGAAATTCTGCAGGATCACCACTGAATCTGCTTTGGGTACTGTCAAACTGTCTCCCACCAGTTGAGCATCATGTTACAGTATATTGTTTAGGGGCTAGCAGCATACCCAAGGTTACTCATTTTCCTTACCTTTCTGCTGACTCAACCACTGTTTTCCTTTTTATCATGTTATATCTTAACTAGAAGTGACAAGGGAGAAGTTTATTTCTCCAATGAACATGTTTCCTGATTGGCCAGCTAAAATCTCCTTATAAGCTGTGTTATATACTGTAGATATGAGACAGGGAAGCATGAGTTTGGTCTGGACTGAGAAAAGTGTTTCTCTAGATGTAATAATAATTTTTATATCAACATTTCATCATGAAAATTTAATGTGATTTCAAAATATGAGCCCATTTTTAAATTCATCCTGAACAAATATTTGTGTTCAGTGTTCACAGAAGAAGGAGAAGGGGAGGGGCCACAC
Source organism: Neoceratodus forsteri (assembly GCA_016271365.2). Taxonomy (NCBI): domain Eukaryota; kingdom Metazoa; phylum Chordata; order Ceratodontiformes; family Ceratodontidae; genus Neoceratodus; species Neoceratodus forsteri. The sequence goes on from CM057456.1 coordinate 1,338,039,608, forward strand.
AAAAAATAAATCTGGCTCCAGCCAGAGCCAAACGGCTGCATGTGTTGGGGGTGGAGGTGGGGGTTAGAGAGGGAGGGTTGGGAGGGAGGATATCTATAATTTAAAAATAAAATCAACAGCATCCTGATCATGACACTGAGGGACTGGTCACAAGACAGAGTCAGTAGGTTGTACCTCATTGGTAGGCTGATTGGAATCCTGCTCGACAGGATCAGGAGTACGGAGTACTGAGTTCCAGGTCTGCCTGGCCCATTCCAGGATCACCAGGATCATTGTGGCTGGCTGTCTCCTAAGCATTATGAGCATGCTCTGAATGAGTGGGAATGGTGGGATGTCATACAAGAACCTCCTTGTCCAGACCAGGACTAGGGCATCCTCTGGTACTGTACTGTTTACTGGTAGTCTGCAACACCACCAGGACACCTACTGAGACAGCACTTGGGATGGGCAGAAAGGACCTCAGTCAACATCTTATCCAAAAGATGATGAGCCCTGATATTTCAGCATCTCCCTAATACTGCATCTGGGTCCCAGCATTTAAGGTATCAGCCAAAGTCCCAGTGTGGGACTAGACCGCATGACTTTTTGATCCAGAGCTGGATGTACTACAGTACCAACTGAGTCATGCTTACATGCTTAAACAAAGGAGTTGGGTTTTATTTAGGCAATTTCATACACATTGTGTCCAAAAGCACTTTACAAGTCACAAACCGATGCAGCAGCCATTAGGAACAACGTGAGGTTAAAGAGCCCCTTACCCCATTGGGACAACTTTAGAAAAATGGAATATTTAAACATAATCCATTTTTTATTTCAACATTTCTTTCTGTAATTCTCACCTTTATTTCTTCATTACTAAGGACATTTGCATGGTAATAGGATTTGTGCCCTATCTACTGTGGATCCTTGCCTACACCTGACATCACAGTTCTGTTTATGACATCACAGTCTGTAGCTGTAGCAGTAATTATGATGTCATAAACTGGGATTATGATGTCAGGTGCACACAAACTGCCAAGAGTAGATGAAGTCTAGAGGACAGTGATCCTGTTTTCATGGAACTGTCCTCAGTAATAATGAAAAGTGTGGGGGGGGAGATAATTGTAGAAAATATAAATCTTACATTTTCAAAGTTATCCCAGTGGTGTCAGGGGCTCTTTAAGTGAGTCTGGAGGAAGAATAAATACTGAGAGGTTCAGTGAGATGGAGGCAGGTTAAAAAAGCTAATGGGGGTTAAAAACAGAAAATTAAAGTGTGTGGGGGGGTGGGGAGGTGATAAAACTGGAGATCAAGTAAGGTCTGCGGCATTATAGTAGGTAGGGAAAATAGGCAGACTAGGTGGGTCAAGCAGTCCTTATCTGCCATCAGTTTCTATGTTTCTATAGAGATTTGAATGACTTTCTTAATGTCAACAGTGAGTAAGCGGTGGTGGTGAGATTCAAAGTCAAATCTGGGACTGTAGGCTAGCAGCTGAACAAATTTACTTTCTTGAACTAAGCACCATAATGTGCTCATGTATAGTTAGGATACACAAGGGATTACAAACTTCACTTTTTGTTACAAAAATTTTCATTAAAGAATTTATCAAAGGGCTAACTGCTGGCTGGCATGCATCGGTGCTGGCAAGCCAGGTTTGGGGGTGGATGTGGGAGCCAGTTAGGGGGTGGACATGGGAGCTAGTTTGGGGGTGGATGTAGGAGCCAGGTTCAAGGGTAGACGTGGGAGTTCAGGGGTGGATGTGGGAGCCAGTTTAGGGGTGGATGTGGGAGCTGGTTCAGGGTGGATGTGGGAGCTGGTTTGGGGGTGAGTGTGGGAGCCAGTTCGGGGGTGATGTGGGAGCCAGTTTGGGGGTGATGTGGGAGCCAGTTTGGGGGTGGACATGGGAGCCAGTTCGGGGGTGGATGTGGGAGCCAGTTTGGGGTGGATGTGGGAGCAAGTTCAGGGGTATATGTGGGAGCTGGTTTGGGGGTGAATGTGGGAACCAGTTCAGGGTAGATGTGGGAGCTGGTTTGGGGGTGGGCTGGGGTGCTTCAGTGCTGGTGGGCAAGGTTTGCAGGTGGACATGGGAGCCAGTTTGGGGGTGGACATGGAAGCCACTTCAGAGATGGATGTGGGAGCCAGTTCGGGGGTGGATGTGGGAGTCAGTTCAGGGGCGAATGTGAGAGCCAGTTTGGGGGGTGGACATGGGACTCAGTTTGGGGTTGGGCTGGGGTGCTTTGGTGCTGGCGGATCAGGTTTGCGGGTGGACGTGGGAGCTGTTCGGGGGTGGGTTGGAGTGGTGTTGCTGTGTGGCAGTGCTCCCATCTAAGATGGGACTGGCACTGAGTTCCAAGATCACAGCAGTCCCTGGAGTGTGCGATAAAGCTTACTCCTCCACAGGATGCTGCTGTTTGCAGTTAAGGCTATCTTGGGGTGCTGTTTGGTGCCATGTGAGATAGAGAGCCTGGGACAACAAACTGCAGGATGAAAACATAGCCCAGCCACCATGGTGATGATCCTAGTACTTTTAGGCCCCACAATTTTACCAGAATCCCACAACCATGAATGAGCATAAGTAAGGTGATGGGCAGGGAGGTCACCAGGTATTAGATGGGTGGGGGGAGCTTTATGAAAAAATATAAATAGCTATATGGCAAAACAAATATTTTATTGAAGCATATAGATGACCATGTTGTTCCTACTCTTTGTGAAACATGGCATTTTACTGAAACAACTACATCCTGCCTAACGCCTTCTGTAGTCCATGATGTACTTCAGAAAGTACATCACAAAATAAAAAAATACCATCATAAAATAATAACATTGCTGGCCCTGTGGCACTGAGGGCTGAGGCACTGGATGCCTTACCTCATGTTGTGCCAGCGACTCATGTCTGGGAACAAGCATGGGCTGCTGGGGGTTGGCTGGGGAGGAGAGGAATCGAGCATCTGAGGAACTGCTCTCCCTCTCTGGGAAGGGGGGACTCCAGTGGCCGGCATGCTACTGGCCCCTAGCAGAGGCTGGGGGCAGTGTACTGATGCTGCAGAAGAGGGCCTGAGCTGGGGCAGATGCCTGGAGGAGCGCGTGCGGATGCATGTGCACTGTCTCCACTGATGTCATTGCACGCCCCACTAACACAAGGGAGAAAATGTGGAAAATGGTCCCGGGTCATGCAGGATGAAGCTGCCACCCACCACAGGCCCTGACTCCAAATGACAGTCCCTGAACTGTTTCCTGGTTGAGGTGAGTTGAGCTAGGGGGGCTTCTCACCACCCTACCACAGAGGGTAAACTATTGGGGAAGACGGGATGCTTTCTGATCTCACGGTGCAGGGATGCATGGGTGGCTGAGGATAGTTGCCAACCGGGACCTAGGGGAAGAAACAGATTAAAAAAAAATAATAATAAAAACATTAAAAAAAAATTAAGCACAGATCTCACTCCCTAGATACAATATGCATAACAAAACTCAAGCATGTTAGAACTGCCTTTATAATTAGTCCTTCAGTCACACAGTTCTCTAACCACCACTGTCAAACAGTGCTGCATTTCCAAGAATCAACACAAGTTATACAGTAGGACATTGTAAACTTTCCTGAAATGTGTATCATCATCCTAATTACAGATAGGAACAAAACACAGCATGCAACCATTTTAAAAAATAGCGAAGCAGAAAATATAAACTGACAGAATTATAAACAAATGTATTTGCTCACACAATCAATCAACATTTAATCAGGATAACTGACTGTATCACTAGTTGCCCACTATGCATATCTGCTTTACAGTGGTCCTTCTGACTTTTATTGTCCCTGAGCTATGAGGGAGGGTTTCATGCATAGAATGGGGAAAATGGGAATGGAGGGTTGGGGGTTGTACAGTGCAGAATGAACAGTAGCGGGAGGGTTTCTTTTGTAGCACAGGGAAATCGGTGTTGGGAACAGAGGGGTTGGGGTGGTACAGCACACAATGGGTGGTAGTGGGAGGGCTTCTTTTGTAGTACAGGGAAATCGGGGATGGTAATGGAGGGGTGGGGTGGTACAGCACACAGTGAGTGGTAGAGGGAAGGTTTCATTTTACAGCAGGGTGGAGAGGAGCTGGGCAGAGCTGGGTGGGGAGGAGCTTCTGCAGCCCTAAAAACATAGTTTATAAGGGACACCAGGGAGAGGATGGACTGGTGATGGCAGAGCAGGAGCGGGGAGGAGCTGTTTAGATAGCAATGGAGCACAGGCACCAGAGAGGGGGGTGGGGTAGTGATTGGCTGAGAGAATCTGTTTTTTTTTTAATTTGGAGAAAAAATGCAAAGTCCTTACTCTGTGATCATTAAAGGGCTGCATGGCTACATCCACTGCAGCCCTAAAAAGGCCGTCTCAACAAGTCAGATGCAAACCTGCTTTCACTATGCTCTTTGGGATCCTCATGTGTCTGGTGGGTAAAGCATCCAGTCCTATTTCATCAAACTCAACTGTGCTTGATCATTTAAAAATGCTCAAAATGTCTAATGACATTTTGTCAGCAGCTTAACATATACTCCACAATGCATTATGTAAGCAATAAGCCATGACAGGGTGTGCGTTAGACAGTTTAACACACGGCTAGGAGGCGTAGTGAGGCACGAGACCAACGGCCGAGTGCGTCCAGCCTCCTAGCCGTGTGTTAAAGTGTGTAACGCACACCCTGGAGGGGCTTATTGTGCTTATGAAATGGATATTTTTAGAGAAACCGCTTTTAGTAGGTTAAATTTCCAATTTAAATTAGCAAAAAACACCTATGTTGGTATCACTTTTATTAAAATAGTTCCTCCGCCTAAGTGTCTTGTGTTTTTTTTTTCTGCACTGAAGGAATGTTGTCCCAGAAAGGCTTCTGTACTTTAGGTATTCATCCCCCCTTCCATTGCTGTATGGAGACGAGGGAAAAAAAGAAGATTAAAATCCAGCTGTTTGGCTTTTTTTTATATGTATAATTTAAATTAACAATTTTAAGAGTGAGCGGGCTGGTAGAGAGGCAGAGCGAGCGCGCAGGCAGGCAGGCAGGTACAGACATTCAGTGAGCGTTAGTGAGATTGCAGTTGTTCCGGTTTATTTTTTTATTTTTTTTTTAATAGTTGAACGAGCAGGCAGGCTGGGAGAGACATCGCAGCTGTACCTTTGTTTTTTTATTAAATTCAAAGATGGATCTTAAGGAGCGAGTGACCGGGCTGGTGGAGAGATCGCAGCTGTTCTGATTTTGGTATTTTTTTATACATTACCGAGTGGGTGGGCTGTGAGAGACATCGCAGCTTTTCCCTTCATGCTACATCCATGGATTTCACAGACTGAGGCAATGTGAACAGCAGGTCAGATGTATTTATTGCATTTTTTTGTTGGCATACTGAAAATACAGCCTGGCATGTCACTCGCAGTTGGTGAAAAGAAGATGGCTGCTTTTCAGTTTGCCAACATTCTAACTGGCATCTTTACTAGAATCAGTGCCCACAGGGCACTGCTGGTCCTTCTTCTTGTGCGTAAGACACATTATCACACAGGTATTGCCCAATCAGATTGCCTCAATTTTGATACCCATTTCATAAAACAAAACATGGAGCTCCATGAGTGCACCTGAACAGTCATATCTTTAACTATCAGCTCCAATACTCACATCCACATTGACATCTGTATTTTATAAAATATCACCATATTGCTTAGGGTAGAAATGTACTTCTACAACTCACTACCCAATAAATACATTTTAAGAACACACACAAAAGCAAATCCGACATTAGTCAAATGCAGTTCAAAATGCAGTGCAGCTAAGAGCAGCCAATATTATAATTTATTTCTTAATATTTTTACTAGACAGCTAATGCTATGGAGAAAACTCTATAGAGAAAATCCTGATTATTTTACATGCCCTTATAAGGTAGCATGGATGATGTAATGTCTATAAATAACAATGTATTTTTCAAATAAAATATTAAGTATATTATGTTTGTAACCTAAATTGGTTACTTCATGTTTTTATCTATTTTGCCTGTTGGGTGTACATACCTTCCCTCTTTGTAGGGGTTTTAGAACTGTTAGCCTATGTTGGGACTCATTTATCCGCTGGTAAAAAGCAGATCAAATCATTACAAAAAACAAACAAACAAAAAAAAAGATCGAATAAGTAATAGGGAAAAAATTTGTTTTTTCTCACTTTTATTTGTAAATACCAGTATGCCATCAGTGGTAGACACTCACATTTGACAACAGTCGGCATCTGAGTTAGACGACAGTACCTGCTATGGAACCTCCAGACTAGCAATGAGTAGGTATAACACAGAGGAAACATGGCATGGTAGTTCTTTTTTTTTAATGTCTTCCTGTATAACAGGCAACCCGCTCAATCTCAGAGAGCAGTCTATTCCAAACTATTTTCATGCGTCCCCATCATACATCTCAACCTCCTGCCTTATAAATCAGGGACAAGGCTTAAAATAATCAGGGACAAAGGACCAAAATCAGGGACACATCTTCAAAATTGGAGATATCAGCTCAGGAAGCTGGTAGAATAAGGGGTTAGTGTGAAATGCATTTTCTAAGTAAGAACAAGTCTGTAACTTTAATGTTTAACATTATTTTGTGCTTACAACCCCCACTGTTTGGTCACGGAAACACAATTTGTAGGAGGGACAGAGTAAAATTTTGAGGCAAAATCAGGGACATCCCTGAAAATCAGGGACAGTTGAGAGGTATGGTCCCCATTCCCCAAAACCTACTGACCCACAGTTCTGTGAATTGATCATTATTGCAGCCTGCTAATGCATAATCTATTAGAGGCAGATTTTGCTATGATCATCTGCAGTAGAAACAAAAACTTAGTGGTTTTAAACTACCTAAATATCATACTAAACTTTCAGACTCTGAAAGCATCTGTGCTGAATACCTGATTTTGACAGTCCTCCAAATCCTGTGGCAAGTCTTACAAAATTAATTTCACAGACATACAATATAAAATATATTGTGCCATTCGATCAGTCATAATGCAGGCATGAGTGATACAGGGTAAAATACATTACATGATCTGGAGTCTGTTACAAGCGCTAAAATGATTTTATAACTACTACTTTCATTTGACTACTGCCTTTTTACTATTAGTGGCCATACAACTGTTATCATTATTGTTTGTGCTGTTAATTTTCACAATTGATAAATGGCAAACTTGCCCCAGAGTCCTTCAGGAAGGGCTATCAATGCACATAAATAATCAATGCACACAGATAAAATAAATGAATGTCCAAAAGCCCCAAAATGGTTACTATTAACTGCGTCCTGGAAAAGGAATGCTCAGAGTAAGACCTCAAGTTTAACCCATGACCTCTGATGTTCTCAAAACACATATGTAATGTAAAATACGCATAAGACCACAATAGTTAATTTTAGTCCCCCTTAAAAGGAGTGTTCAGTGTCAGACCTCAAGCTACACAATATGCCATACATGCAAGTCTGTCACAAGTGCAAAAAGTATTTTATAAGGAACTACTCCTTCCATTCAGGTACTGCCTTTTTACTGTTTGCGTCCGTTTTTTTTAATTATTTGTGCTGTTGCTTTTCGCAGTTTTGGAACGGCAGACTTACCTCTAGATTTGCCTCAACAACAAGGGCTCTCAATGTACATGTCTAAAATAAATGAAGATCAAGATTATAGGGATAAGAGAGTGTAAACTAACAAAAAAAAACTTTTCGAAGATCTTTATCATGTGCCCCATTAGTGTTATAACATTATAAGCATCTGCTGTGCAGTACAATAGATGGAGTTAGGATTCTCATTCTTCAGTCTAGACACCTGGTAGGCTGCAAGAGTGGAAACTAAATCAATGAGTGGCATAGGTGGAGTGGAGAAAATGGGAGTGACATTCGCAGTGTTATGGTCCTTCTAATCATAGGTAGGAATCGATGAAAATTGCATCTAGCATGTTATCAGAGCTATAAGAGCCATCAAGTACTGGAATACTGTACAAACTTACATACTGTTTGGAAAAACTGCAGAGACACGATATGTACAATAAGATTATAGTAACAACAGTAAATCTACTATCTCTGGCTTTTTGGTAGAAGTCAGAAGACTGCAAATAGGCTCAAGTTGCAAGGCTGTGCAGGAGACCTTGAGCAAGTGACCAAGACATTTGGAGCTGCTGCTCTCCACAACAGTTTTCAGGCAGGAAACCCCAGCTAGGAACCATAAAGGTTCCATAGTATAGTGGTTTAAACATTTTTACAAAAACTGACTATAACATAATTAAGCATATTGTTCTGCAGGTGAATGCATTGCTACGTATTATGTATGTTGCAAATGGAGAACAGGAAGCCTGTATCATTTCCCATCATGCAGCAAAGCTACCCCCAAAAAAGCAGAGGGGCTGACTGCAGTGGGGCTCCTCCATTACTCAGTAGATATGCCCATGAAAAAAAATACATGAGTCAGAACATGACCTTTGTCTGCCCATCCCATGTAATGTACTGTTGAGCTTGCCATGCTGACTGATTCATGCTTCCACACCTGATTCTAGAGATATTAGGAAAACCTGTAGTGCAGTCTCCCAGCCTATTTTATCAATGACATGGTGCTGAGCACCTACATGCAGTTTAAATAAGGAATTTTCATGGCAAAATAAACAGTATTTTAGTATCTCCATGCCAGCCCTTATATTGACCACTACTGGTTAGAGTGACCAATAATCTTTAAAACATGTGCAGTTTGGCCACGTACAACCTATTAATTGCTACCACAATGCCATGTGAATAATTTCTCAACCAACGTACAAAGGAACTACTTCATTTATCAATGGTATCTGGTGGCTCCTCCCACCCTCTGTCCACTGACCTGGTAATGGTGTTATGTATCCCTGGTGTTTAGTAGCTTCCCCCAAGCTCCATTTGCCATCCCCCTAATTGAACAATGTATCCTGGTGACTAGTACCACCCCCCACCCTCCATCAGTGACCCCATAATGCTACTATATCAGCCATGGTGTCCAGTGGGCTCCCACATCCTCCGATGCCCTCCTGTAATGATATTACAGTATTTGTCCAGGTGTTTAGTGCCTCCCCAATTCCTGCTGGGACTAGAAAGAAAACAGTCCCTTGATGAATTTTTTTTCTTTAACCTGTGGTATTGTGCACAGATTGGGAGGAAAACTCTGTAGGTTGAACTTCAAACACATAATTTATATATGTATATATATATATATAAGGGATATGCAGCGGTTCAGTGTGTGATAATGCATTTATCTTGTACGGTTTCCAATGACCTCAAGTAACCTCACGAGTGCCGAAGGCAGTTAGTATGCCACAAGACATCATGTGGTGGGTACATTCACTATTTCTCGTTATCATTCTCAAAAAGAAGGGAAATTAGAGGCAAAAAACTCCGTTTAATGCCCTGAAGATGCTTGCCATGTCTTTATTTTGTGGTAAAACACCCCAGAAATAAGTTTTTCAAATTTCTGGAAAAAGTACTTTCACAAATTACTTTTGTGCTCAAGAAAGTGTCGAACTTTTTTGCGAAAGCTTTCGCAAATTGCGACAGTAATTTTCTAGTCTGTGGGAAAAAGACACCAATTCTTTGGCACTGCACTGCAAAATAACCATTGGGAGTTTTGGGCTGAAATTTGGAGGGAACGCAGCTGACATCTCACAGATATGCGTTTCAGTGTTGTATTGAAAAAATATTACATGGCAGCAAAGTTACGGCACTCCAAACCTGACAGTTTTTCCCATAGGATAACATTACGTGCCCGAAGCATTGCAAGAATCCTTTGGCACCCTGCTGCAAAATAACGGTTTGGTCTTTTTTCCTGAAATTTGGAAGGAAGACAGCCAACAGCCCACAGATGTGCTTTTCAGTAGTTTGGTGAAAAAATATTACACAGCGGCAAAGTTATGACACTCCAAAGTTGACGGTTTTTCCCATAGGATAACATTACGGAGCCCGACGCAATACAGAAATCCTTTGGATCCCTGCTGCAAAATAACGGTTTGGTCTTTTTTCCTGAAATTTGGAGGGAGGACAGCCAACAGCCCACAGATGTGTCTTTCAGTGGTTTGGTGAAAAAACATTACAGGGAGTCAAAGTTATGGTGCTCTGAACTTTTCCTTTTTTCCCATAGGATAACATTACGGCATTCGCCGCGCCTTTCAGGGCCCGTATCTCGGAAACGGTGTGAGATACGGACTTTTCATCGGAAAACTTCTTAGCCCCCTAATGGGGCTAAGATACAAATTAGCCAGGACAGTTGTAAATAATATGAATTTTAAATTTTTTTTCTACGTCGTACGGTTCCTGAGATATAATGTATTTAGTATTCCAAGATCTCATTTTCTGCGCTGATACTCATTATTATGCATACATTATTTGTACTCACTGTCTTTCTCTATGCAGGTTTTGGGGAAAACCAGCCTGTGCGCTTACATTACTGTTACTGTTGCTCTTTCCGCTTGAGGTTCCGTACCCGTTTCACTTACAGTTGACGTCTGCGCCACCATGTGCGTTATCCTTTGCGTTTTCATTTGCTCTTGCGTTTCTGTTATTTTGTGCCATTTCTGTCTACAGTACTGTTTATCATTCTGTTTCACTTTACGTCACCATGCCATTTGACATTTCTGTTTGCAGGCACCATGTTACTATGTGACAACACATCACGTGGCAGACCATTCCCTACACGCCACCGACATAAGTGCGCATTCTTTCTGTTCTCTACTGCCGCTGTGTTACCATGTGCCCACTGTTACATTTCTGTTTGCATTGCTGTCTCTGTTAGTATGCCACAAGACATCATGTGGTGGGTACATTCACTATTTCTCGTTATCATTCTCAAAAAGAAGGGAAATTAGAGGCAAAAAACTCCGTTTAATGCATTAGTTAGGGTTGTTCCACAGCGACAAAAGTGAGAAATTCACTGTTGGGTTGAAAACCCCTTGTACCCACCCATCCCCCAACGGCATTGGGGTGTGCATTGGGATCGTGGGTCCTAACTCTCACCCCATTCTCCTATACTTCTGCTGCTTTACACATGTCATGGGGTGAGAGTTAGGGCTGATGATCCCAATGCACACCCCAATGCCACCACGTGCGTCATCCTTTGCGTTTTCATTTGCGCTTGCGTTTCTGTTACTTTTTTGCCATTTGTGTGTACCGTACTATTTCTCTTTCTGTTTCACTTTGCGTCACCATGCCCATTGACATTTCCATTTACAGGCACCATGTTACTATGTGACAAGACATCACGTGGCACACCGTTCCCGTCTATGCCACCGTCTGCGTTACCCTTTCTGTTCTCATTCACGCTTGTGTTACCATGTGTGCCACTGTTAGCATTTCTGTTTGTGTTGATGCTCCTGTTACTATGCCACAAGACATCATGTGGCGGGAGCACGGGGCCCTCCTGCCACCACATTACATTCACTATTTCTCATTATGATTCTCAAAAAGAAGGGAAATTAGAGGCAAAAAACTCCATTTAATGCATTAGTTAGGGTTGTTCCACAGCGACAAAAGTGAGGAAATTCGCTGTTAGGGTTGAAAACCCTAACTCTGAATTCACCCCCCCCCCAGCACCACACACACACAGACACACACACACATTCAAGTATGGGGGAGGACCAAGTCAACACAACCAATGACAGACATCCAGCAGCAGGTGACAGAAATAACAAACAGTTGTCTAAATGTACTATGAGACATCCCCACCCACCTGACCAGGTACTGCATGCTCAGTGAAATCAACAGCAAAACTGAGGCCATGTACACCAAACGTACACATCCCTGATTGCAGCTGCACACAACGCACTACACTTAGTAGTTGCATGGCCTACCTACCGATGTCTCACACCAGACCACACCACTTGTGGTGGGCCACCTGAGCAATAGAGTTCAGCAAAACCAAGGAGTTGTACAGGTATAATATCTCTGATTATAACAAGGGTTTGAGAAATGCAGCTTTCTAATTGACTGTAAACATTGTAACAGCCTTATGTTTAGTTTTTATTAACATACATGTAGAGCCTAACCTTATGATGAACATGGTTTAATGTTGTTTAAAAAACAGTTTTATTATGATAGCAATAAGCCACTCCCAGGTATTATGTTAATGGTCAGTTTATCACTGTCTAGCGACATGTGGCACTCGGCTATGCCTCATTCAACATTAAACCCCTACAGGGAGATTATTGCTTAATTGTCTTTATGAGTAGATACTCTCCCTCTGCTAGGCACTGCAGCAGCTTTGCAACATAGTGTCCCACCCAGTTACACCATACACTGTCTAGTTACTGGAGAATGGCTGTGAATATGAACTCATGAAGATGAACAGTGTAACTTGATCATTACAGTCATCGAAACCCTACTGTGATTATAACTGACAAAGTCAGTGATAGAGGATAACCCTTGCTGTCCTAGTATACTTACCCCATTGTGAGTTAAATCAATACTAAAAGACATTCTGTTTATATCTACACCATACTTAATTGATTCCTGTTGTACCACAATTAACATAGTTATCACTTTGATAGCATCAGTGACAGAAGTGTGGCAAACCCAAACAGTAGGCATACAGCCTGAGTATGAAACAACTGTTAAAAAAAATCACACTGTGTCCATAAGTGGCATAGATCACTCATTGCAACAATAGTAAATGTAGTACTATTTGAATAAGTTAGTCATCACAGATGCAATGAGATTGTCTTTATCAGGTACAACATACTCAGTAAGTGCCTACAGGAAAATCTATCCTATATACATCTCCGATACAGGTACATCATTGTTGGCTCAGTAGTGCTATGATATTTAGAAGTTGCTTGGCCTGATCCATGCAATTACAATGTTTCTTACAAAGAATACTTACTGCATCTTTAGTATTGAAACACACTGAAGGTCTATGTATGTACATCAGCAGTACACCTTCATCAGTAAGAATGCATGTGATACTGGCAGTACGAATTTCACAGTGTTGAACAGGCAATGCTTTTCCATACATTTATATCAGCCTCTCTATGTTGAGTAAACCATTGCAGTAAATGTACTACTATGTAAATCACCTACTAAATGTATCACTACTTTTATCTTGAGCATGCTAGTGTCTTGTAGTTAATTTATGTGCTTCTCTTAATTAATGTATACTCACTAGTGTTAAAACCTTTCTACAACTGTCATCATGCACCTTCAGCATTTATATTGAATAACAGCACAGTACCAGTTGTGGTGTGGTGTGGGGATCGGTAGGTAAGGCCATGCAGCTACTAAGTGTGGAACGCTGTGCAGCTGCAATCAGGGATTGTACTGCTTGTGTACATGGCCTCAGTTTTGCTGTTGATCTCCACTGAGCATGCAGTACCTGGTCAGGTGGGTGGGGATGTCTCGTGGTACATTTAGACAATTGTTTGTTATTTCTGTCACCTGCTGCTGGATGTCTGTCATTGGTTGTGTTGACTTGGTCCTCCCCATACTTGAATGTGTGTGTGTGTCTGTGTGTGTGTGGTGCTGGGGTGACTTGGAGTTAGGGTTTTCAACCCTAACAGCGAATTTCCTCACTTTTGTCGCTGTGGAACAACCCTAACTAATGCATTAAATGGAGATTTTTGCCTCTAATATATATATATGTATGTATATATATATATATATATATATATATATATATCAGTATATATATATATATATTAAGCATGTCAAGCAGAACAATGTGTGAACATTTTTTTTTCTAATCCATGTGGCACTGGTAATGCTCTTACTAGTGCCACATGGATTGTGTTCTACAGTGATTGTTTAATTGTATCATCATCCCTTTTAGTGCTTCCTTGTTTGTATATTTGTGCTCAATTGTAAGTTTGATGGCAAGTGATCTTTGATAACACAAGATGGAACAGGTATGAATGGAGCGTGTTTGTTAGGGGAGGTAGGGTGTAGTAATAGTGTGATTCGGGTGTTTTTGTGAGTGTGGGGCTACTTGGAATTTGATAAAGAAAGATGGGGACTGTGGCAGCAGCCCCGGTGACATCCACGAGCCAAGAGGCACTGCACTAGCAAGGAAGGGGATGAGATCGGAGACCCCACCAAACTTGAGAACAAGGGCGAGGGACTGGAGGCTCACTTCAGCAGCTGACATATTTTTTTTTATTAATTATTATATAAACCTCTCCCCTCACACTTGTGGAAGTAACCTCACTGCTTCACCTGGTACCCAGCACTATCCCCCCTCCCCAATTACGGAGACAGGAAACACCATTAAATAAGTCAGACTGTCATTAGCAGCAGGAATCCCTTTTTGTTTTATTTATTTAGAAAGATACAGTGCTATAAAGGAACAAAAAAAAAGACACTGGTCTTGTCTTACTGTATGTTTTATCAACACTTAACAGCCTTAAGCTTAAAGTTCAACTGCTAATGTGTTAATATTTTTCTTTCCATTTCTTATTTTATAGGTTCCTGTGAAATACAAAATCACTGTTCCTATGCAGGTCCTGTTTTTTTTGTCTGTTTTTTGACATGATGGTTAGTTTTGTTTGAAATTTATTGTATTTTTGCTTGAAAAACATTACAGCACTCAAACTGTCTCCACACATACAGTCATAAAAGGTACTCTGTTTTGAAGGAACCACAGGATCATATCACCATTCCTGAGTCTGTGGCTAAAGTGTATGTGGCTGGTTATTGTTATAGCTTCACCAGTCATGTATACTTTAGCCATAAGGAATGGTGGCACGATCTGAGGGTCCCTTCAAAAGAGAGTACCATTTATGATTGTATGTGTGGAGACAGTTCAAGTGCTGTAATGTTTTACTGGTAGACATATAAATTTCAAACAAAACAACCATCAATTAAAAAAAAATAGTACAGAACCTGCATGGGAACAGCAATTCATATTTACAACAGCCATTCAAGACACAATCTCTTTCAGATGAGTTCAACTCTTTGGACTCCATTCACAGCTGACTAAACAAGAAGCACAGTTTATATCAGGACGGTGAACGTTAATGGCAAGGGAAAATGCTAGACTGTAGTTATCACCGTGTCAAATACTTTGACCGAACCGGGTGCCTCCCACTGAATAAAGTCTAAGTCCTTTGCAAGTCAGCACAGGAACAGTAGGTTGCTTTGTGTGGGGAATATATGAGTTATGTCTTTTGACTGCAGCTCTTGTTAGTTTTAATCTCTTTTTCTCAACAAACTTTTCAGTGAGCCTGCTATTGATGTGCACACAAGTAAAGAGCATAACATCAGTTTTACCATATCCTTAACACACCAGGGTCTGTGTTATTGTGCCAACTTGTTAGTTTGCTGGTTTGGGATGGTTTGTGCTACATTTAGGGGGAACATTTATATTCCTGATAAAAGATTGCATCAGGTTAAGGCAATCAATAAATAATATAAATAACAGCTACGAGGGAGGGTTTCATGTATACTACGGGGAAATTGGGAATGGATGGGTAGGGGAGGTACAGGGCACAGTGGGTGGTAGCAGGAGGGTTTCTTTTGTAGTACGGGGAAATTGGGGATGGGAACAGAGGGGTGGGGTGGTACAGTGCACAGTGGGCAGTAGTGGGAGGACTTCTTTTGTAGTACTGGGAAACTGGGGCCTGGAATGGAGGGGTGGGGCAGTACAGTGCACAGTGGGTGGTAGCGGGAGGATTTCTTTTGTAGTATGGGGATGGGAATGGAGGGGTGGTGGTGGTACAGCACACAGTGTGCAATAGCAGGAGGGTTTCTGTTTAGAGCAGGGTGGAGAGGAGTGGGGCAGAGCTGGGTGGGGAGGAGCTACTGCAGCCCTAAAAACATAGTTGATAAGAGACACTGGGGAGAGGACGGATTGGTGATGGGTGGAGCAGGAGTGGGGAGAAGCTATATGGATAGCAGTAGAGCACGGGCACTAGAGAGGGGGTAGGATAGTGATGCGCAGAGAGAATCTGAGATTTTTTATTTAATTAGGGAAAAAATTCCTCACTCTGTGATCATTAAAGGACTGCAGGGTTATGCCCACTGCAGCCCTAATAAGGAACAGGAGATTTGAAGGGAAGGAGGTGGAGACTAGTCAATTTTTGGAGGAGAAAGTCCCTACACTGGCTGATCCTCGTATGGCTTCTCTTGCAGACCCTGCACCATTTTAGTTGCCCTCCTCTGAACTGCCTCCATCCTGTCTATGTCCTTACGGAGATGGGGTCCCCAGAACTGGATGCAGTACTCCAGATGGGGTCTCACCAACTGTCTGTACAGGGGGATAACAACTTCCTGTTTTCTGCTGGTGATGCCTCTCCCTGTACATCCCCGTATCCCCCCAGTCTTCCCTACCGCCTTCTCACGTTGGTTGCCAACCTTAAGGTCATCTGATATGATTACCCCAGGTCCCTTTCCATTTTTGTTGTTGTTACTACTCCCCCCCCATTGTGTAATCTTTCCCAGGGTTTTTGTTTCCCAGGTGCATTACTTTGCACTTCTTTGCATTGAATCCAAGCTGCCATACTTCTGACCATTCCTCCAACCTTGCCAAGTCCCTCTCATCCTTTCCATGCCTCCTTGTGTATCAACCCTGTTGCAGATCTTTGTGTCATCTGCAAAGAGGCATTCTTTTCCTTCCAGTCCCTCTGCAATGTCACTTATAAAGACATTAAAAATGACTGGACCCAGTACTGAACCCTGCGGTACCCCACTAGTAACCCTTCTTTCTTCAGAGTGGACTCCATTTACAATTACCTTCTGTGTCCTGTTGTTCAGCCAATGTTTTACCCAGGCTACCACCCTGGGAGCCACTCCAAGGCTAGTTAATTTGACTACTAATCTTTTGTGTGGGACTGTGTCAAATGCCTTGCTAAAGTCTAGGTAGGCCATGTCCACAGCCCCTCCCTGGTCTACATAGATTTTCAGAGAGCAATTCACACACAGGCTTGTATTTTTAAAGAGCTGCAATGGAAACAAGAGCAAGTTGAATCACTTTTGCATCACTAATTGCAGCTGCATGTGCATCAAAAAGGTGTGTTACCATCAGACGATGGATGCACCACAATCTGCGCCACCCATGTGTGCATTCATTTAAGTGATGTGAAAGTGACACAATTATGACTCAGGTGTATTTCTGGGTGCACATATGATGCAACTATGACACAGGCATACTTGATGGTGGAAATATGACACAATTGTGATGAAAGTAAAAGTGTTAGTTTTGACGCAGCTGTGAAAATATTATGTCATTATATATCACAAATGTGCACATCCTGACACAGCTGTGTTATTTCTGAGCACTTCTGAAAATACCACCATTATTATCCACAATGTTTAATTCACTAAAAATACCACCAACAGCTTAATCTGGTTCAAGGTCAGTTGGCATTCATCTGTATCCCCCTACCCTGGGTCATGCCTGAAAATAGGCAGGATTTATCTAGTGCACTTACCCAGTCAACAAAACCTAAATAAAAAAATAAATAAATAAAACTCCATATATCACAGTCTGAATTATGAGGAAGCCTACTGGTTGTTCCCAACAAATCAAAGATTATCAGTTCTAGATGTGTTTTGCATATTCATGAGGATATTTCAGTTGCAGTTTTTGAAGTCTCTACTACTACTCTTTCTATTCAATCTTATGACAAGCCTAACCTGATTGGAACCTATTTCAACATGCTTCCCTTTCTCTAATACTTCTGTTACATAGTGTTTCCTCAGAACAGTGATAGGGCAAAATTTGATCCTTTTCTCCAGTCACTGTAAACATGTCAACAAGTATTTGCATACAAACATTATTAGTACATTCAAACATAATATAACAAAATTATTTACAAACATCCTCTCTCAGGCCATTTCCTCTTTGAAAAATGTTTTCATTTCAACATCTTCACTGATTTTTATGTTGATTGCGCGCATGCGCAAGAAACATATTGCGGCAGCTTGCTCCAGAAGCAGGCTGTGGAGGCGCAGCACTGTTGTGGCCAATGCCCTCACAGCCCTTGGAGGCTTGGCCCACTTTTCCGAATGGAGTGGCATGCTGCTGCTGACACTAGTTGAGCCAGTGTGCCACAGCCTTGTAAGGTTTTAGCCACTGCAATCAGGGGCCGCCTCGTCATTGCAGCATAAGCCATTCCGCTGCAATGAGAAGTGACCTAAATCATTGTTAAGGCGGAACCTTGTTAATGTGATATTGTTTGTGAACATGGCAGCAAGACGCCATGTTCACAAACAATATGAAGCAGCCGTACTGTTGAGGGGGTGCCCAATCCCTCTCGGCAGCATGTGCCCCCCCAACATGTTTGTTTGCTGACTGGGGCCTCAATCCCTGTCAGCTTCAGTGCCCTAATGTTGATGTTGCCAATGAAGAAGCCCACTCCGCATCGGCATTATGTCCCTCCCCCAGTGTCATTTTCTGACATTGGAGCCCACTTCCCCTTGGCATAATTCCCCCCCCCCTAACATGCACTACAGTTGTGCGAGGTGCCCAACCCTCGGCTCTTGTGCCCCTTTGTGCTGACAGGGTGCCCAACCCTTTGGCTACAGTTGCCCCCCCAAAACAAACACTCTGTTGGCATGCTGGGAGCCCACCCCAGTGTGCCAAATGACCCTGTAAAAAAAAAGTACTGCGATATTTTTTTTTTGTACCTGTCAAAAAGAAAATGGTTCCTCACAGTCTCTCAGACCCCCTCCCACAACCCGCATCCACTCTCTGTGCACTGTCCCTCCCCACACACACCCCTCACCCCATACTTACCTGCAGAGTCCAGTGCGATGATCTTCGGTGGACTGGGAACACATTTGCACTCTTCAAAGCCGACTGCAAACTGAAGAAATACCGGTAAGCTGTCTAATGGCATAAATAGGGGGTTTTCAACTTTGGTGCATATCTCAGGCATTTTTTGGAATTTTGACACCAAATTTTCAACATGGGGTTTTTGGGACCACTCCTCATGAATTCTGCCACTGTCATGGCATTATTCGGCCCCAAAAGGTGATTTTGCAGTCACCTTTTGGGACCAATTAATGAAACGACAGTGCCAGTGTTCATGAGGTGGGCTCTCAAAAAGCCTATGTTGCAAATTCGGTGGAAAAAATCCAAAAAATGACTGTTTTAAGAGCGTGCATTGTGCAGTTGCTACACATGCTCGTAAATTCAAGGATTTGCAATATTTTCATGCCAGATTTTCAACACTGGCATTTTTTGACACCTCCTTGTGAATAATACAGGTGTCATTTTTCACATCCTGGCCAAAATGTCTTTTCGCACTTCCGACGCAAAATAGCGTGGTCGATGTGGGAAATCAGTGTTCGGGACAGATTAAGAAAATGACAGTGATACTGTTCATGAGCAGAGGTCCTAAAAAGCCTATGTTGAAAATTTGGTGACAATAGCCCATCAAATGACTGTGCTACAAGTGTGCGTTGTTCAGTTTCCAAGCACCCTTGTAACTTCGCAGATTTGTAATATTGTCATGCCAGATTTTCAACATTGGCATTTTTTCAGACCTCCTTATGAAAAATACAGCTGTCATTTTGCACATCCTGACTGAAATGTGTTTTCCCACTTCCGGTACAGAGTAGCACAGTCACTGTGGGACATCAGCATTAGGGACAGATTAAGAAAATGACAGTGACACTGTTCATGAGCGGAGGTCCTAAAATCCCTATGTTGAACATGTGGTGATGAAACTCCATAAAATGTCTGTGTTATAAGTGTGCTTTGAACTGTTTCCATGCACCCTTGTAACTTAGCAAATTTGTAATATTTTCACAACACATTTTCAACACTGGCATTTTTTGACACCTCCTTATGAAAAGTAGAGCTGTCATTTTTCACATCTTGGCCTAAATATGTTTTTGCACTGCTGCCACAGAATAGCACGGTCACTGTGGGAAATCAGTGTGTGGGACAGATTAAGATCGAGCGAGTGAGAGGGGGGGAGTGACCAAGTTCAAGTGAGCTATGCCGGGACTGCTGCAGATTTCTTTGTGGGCAGAAAAAGGCCACAACGCACATGCCCAGTACAAAAGGGTAGACTGCAGCACTGGGAGAAACAGAACGAGAGAACTAGTGAGGGAGAGGGAGTGAGCGGACTCAAAAGAGCTCTGTCAGGACTGCTGCAGAATTCTTTGTGGGCAGAAAAAGGCCCCAACGCAGGTGCGAAGTACAAAAGGGCAGCCTGCAGCGGTGGGAGAAACAGTACAAGCGAGTGAGAGAGGGGTACTGAGTGAGCTCAATGGAGCTCTATCAGGACTGCTGAGGATTTCTTTGTGGGCAGAAAAAGGCACCAATGCAGGCAGGAGCCCAGTAGAAAAGGGTAGCCTGCAGCGCCTGAAGAAACGGAATGAGTGACTGAGAGAGGGGTAGTAAGCAAGCTCAAGAGAGCTTTGTTGGGACTGCTGTGAATTTCTTTGTGGGCAGACTAAGGCACCAATGGAGGAAGAAGTCCAGTACAAAAGGGCAGCCTGCAGCGTCAGGAAAAACAGAATGAGTGGGTGAGAGGGGGGAGTGAGCAACTTCAACGGAGATCTGTCAGGACAGCTGTGAACTTCGTTGTGGGCAGAAAAAGGTGCCAACACAAGCAGGAGCCGAGTACAAAAGGACAATCTGCAGCATGGGGAGACACAGAATGAGTGAGTGTGACAGGGACTGAGTGAACTCAACGGAACTGTGTCGGGACTGCTCCGGATTTCTTTGTGGGCAGAAACCACAAGCAGGAATCCAGTACAAAAGGGCAGCCTGCAGCTTTGGGAGAAATAGAATGAGCGAGTGAGAGAGGGGAAGACAGCGAGCTCAATGGAGCTGTGTCAGAACTTTAGAGTTGGCCACCCTCCCGCCCAGGGTCCTTCATGGTCCTATATTACAGTAGAGTCTGTGGAGTGGAGACAAAGCAATGAGTAAATACGCCCATACCACCTTATGAACAATACAACTGTCATTTTTCACATCCTGGCCGAAATGCGTTTTCGCACTTCCAGCACAGAATACTGCAGTCACTGAGACATCAGTGTTCGGGACACATTAAGAAAACCACAGTGACACTGTTCATAAGCTTAGGTCCTAAAATGCCTATGTTGAAAATGTTGTGATGAGAGTCCATAAAATGACTGTGTTACGAGCGTGCATTGTGCAGTTTGCACACACCCTTGTTACTTCGCAAATCAGTAATATTTTCACACCAGTTTTCAACACTGGCATTTTTTCACACGTCCATAAGAAAAGTAGAGCTGTCATTTTTCACATCCTAGATGAAATGTGTTTTCACAATTGCGGCGCCGAATAGTGCAGTTGCTGTGGGAAATCGGTGTTTGTGAAAGATTAAGAAATTGACAGTGACACTGTTCATGACCAGCACTTCTAAAATCCCTATGTTGAAAACTTGGTAATGAAAGTCCATAAAAAGGACTGTGTTACAAGAGTGCATTGAACTACTTCCATGCACCCTTGTAACTTTGCAAATCTGTAATATTTTTACAACACATTTTCAACACTGGCATCTTTTGACACCTCCTTATGAACAGTACAGCTGTCATTTTTCACATCCTGGCCTAAATATATATTTGCACTCCTGCCACAGAATAGCACGTTCGTCATGGGAAATCAGTGTTTAGGGCAGATTAAGATCAAGTGAGTGAGAGGGGGGAGTGACCGAGCTCAACTGACCGTTGTTGGGACTGCTGCGGATTTCTTTGTGGTCAGAAAAAGGCCCCAATGCAGAAGACCAGTACAAAAGGGCAGCCTGCAGCGCTGGGAGTAACAGAATGTGCGGGTGAGGGAGGGGGGAGTGAGTGACCTCAACGAATCTCTGTTGGGATTGCTGCGGATTTCTTTGTGGGCAGAAAAAAGGCAGCAATGCAGGCAGGGACCAGTACAAAAGGGCAGCCTGCAGGACAAGGAGAAACAGAATGAGTGGGTAAGAGAGGGAGAGTGAGCGACCTCAATAGAGTTCTGTCGGGACAGCTGTGAACTTCTTTGTGGGCAGAAAAAGGTGTCAACACAGGCAAGGGCCCAGTACAAAAGGACAGTCTGCAGCATGGGGAGACACAGAACGAGCAAGTGTGATAGGGGTGAGTGAACTCAATGGAGCTGTGCGGGACTGCTGCGGATTTCTTTGTGGGCATAAAGCAAGCAGGAGTCAAGTACAAAGGGCAGCCTGAAGCTTTGGGAGAAATAGAATGAGCAGAGAGAGAGGGAAGAGGGCGAGCTCAATGTAGCTGTGCCAGAAATTTAGAGTTGGCCACACCTCGCCCAGGGTCCTTCATGGTCCTATATTACAGTAGAGTCTGTGGAGTGAGACAAAGCAATGAGTAAATACGCCCATACCTCCTTATGAACAGTACAACAGTCATTTTTCACATCCTGGCCGGAATGCATTTTCGCACTTCCAGCACAGAATAGTGCAGTCGCTGTGGGACATCAGTGTCCGGGACACATTAAGAAAACTACAGTGACACTGTTCATCAGCAGAGGTCATAAAATGCCTATGTTGAAAATGTTGTGATGAAAGTCCATAAAATGACTGTGTTACGAGCGTGCATTGTGCAGTTTGCACACACCCTTGTAACTTCGCAAATCAGTAATATTTTCACACCAGTTTTCAACACTGGCATTTTTTTACACCTCCTTATGAACAGTAGAGCTGTCATTTTTCAAATCCTGGATGAAATGTGTTTTCACACTTGCGGCGCCGAATAGTGCAGCTGCTGTGGGAAACTGGTGTTTGGGACAGATTAAGAAATCAGCAGTGACACTGTTCATGACCAGCGCTCCTAAAATCTCTATGTTGAAAATTTGGTAATGAAAGTCCATAAAAGGACTGTGTTACAAGAGTGCATTGAACTGCTTCCATGCACCCTTGTAACTTTGCAAATTTGTAATGTTTTCACAACACATTTTCAACACTGGCATCTTTTGACACCTGCTAATGAGCAGAACAGCTGTCATTGTTCACATCCTGGCCTGAGTATGTTATTGAACTCCTGCCGCAGAATAGCACGGTCACTGGGGGAAATCAGTGTGTTGGACAGATTAAGAATGGGCAAGTGAGAGGGGGGAGTGACCAAGTTCAAATGAGCTCTGCCGGGACTGCTGCAGATTTCTTTGTGGCAGAAGGGTTCCCCAATGCAGGTGCCCAGTACAAAAGGGCAGCCTGCAGCAGGGAGAAACAGAACGAGAGAACTAGTGAGGGAGAGGAGTAAGTGGACTTAACGGAGCTCTGTCAGGACTGCTGTGGATTTCTTTGTGGGCAGAAAAAGGTGTCAATGTAGTTAGGGGTCCTGTACAAACGGGCAGCCTGCAGCGGTGGGAGAAACAGTACAAGCGAGTGAGAGAGGGTACTGAGTAAGCTCAATGGAGCTCTATCAGGACTGCTGTGGATTTCTTTGTGGGTAGAAAAGGGCACCAAAGCAGGCAGGAGCCCAGTAGAAAAGGGCAGCCTGCAGCGCCTGAAGAAACGGAATGAGCGACTGAGAGAGGGGTAGTTAGCAAGCTCAAGAGAGCTTTGTTGGGACTGCTGCGAATTTCTTTGTGGGCAGAAAAAGGCACCAATGGAGGCAGGAGTCCAGTACAGAAGGGCAGCCTGCAGCGTCAGGAGAAACAGAATGAGTGGGTGAGAGGGGGGAGTGAGCAACTTCAACGGAGCTCTGTCAGGACAGCTGTGAACTTCGTTGTGGGCAGAAAAAGGTGCCAACACAAGCAGGAGCCGAGTACAAAAGGACAGTCTGCAGCATGGGGAGACACAGAATGAGTGAGTGTGACAGGGACTGAGTGAACTCAATGGAACTGTGTCGGGACTGCTCCGGATTTCTTTGTGGGCAGAAACCACAAGCAGGAATCCAGCACAAAAGGGCAGCCTGCAGCTTTGGGACAAATAGAATGAGCGAGTGAGAGAGGGGAAGAGAGCGAGCTCAATGAAGCTCTGTTGGGACTGCTGCGGATTTCTTTCCGGGCAGAAAAAGGCAGAAATGCAGGCAGGGATCCAGAACAAAAGGGCAGCCTGCAGCACTGGGAGAAACAGAATGAGCGGGTGAGGGAGGGGAAGTGAGCGACCTCAATGGAGCTCTGTCGAGACAGCTGTGATCTTCCTTCTGGACAGAAAAAGGTGTCAACACAGGCAGGCGCCCAGTACAAAAGGACAGTCTGCAGCGTGGGGAGACACAGAACGAGCAAGTGTGATAGAGAGTTAGTGAACTCAACAGAGCTGTGCCGGGACTGCTGTGTATTTCTTTGTGGGCAGAAAATGCAAGCAGGAGTCCATTACAAAAGGGCAGCCAGCAGCTTTGGGAGAAATAGAATGAGCGAGTGAGAGTGGGGAAGAGAGCGAGCTCAATGGAGCTGTGCCAGAACTTTAGAGTTGGCCACCCTCCCGCCCAGGGTCCATCATGTTCCTATATTACAGTACAGTATGTGGAGTGGAGACAAAGTAATGATTAAATACGCCAGTACCTCCTTATGAACAGTACAACTGTCATTTTTCACATCCAGGCCGAAATGCTTTCACATTTCCAGCACAGAATAGTGCAGTCGCTGTGGGACATCAGTGTTTGGGACACATTAAGAAACCACAGTGACACTGTTCATGAGCTGAGGTTCTGAAATGCCTATGTTGAAAATGTTGTGATGAAAGTGTATAAAATGATTGTGTACGAGGGTGCATTGTGCAGTTTGCACACACCCTTGTAACTCGCATAAATCAGTAATATTTTCACACCAGTTTTCAACACTGGCATTTTTTCACACCTCCTTAGGAACAGTAGAGCTGTCATTTTACATATCCAGGATGAAATGTGTTTTCACACTTGTGACGCCGAATAGTGCAGTTGCTGTGGGAAATCCGTGTTTGGGACAGATTAAGAAATTGACAGTGACACTGTTCATGACCAGCGCTCCTAAAATCCCTATGTTGAAAATTTGGTAATGAAAGTCCATAAAATGACTGTGTTACAAGAGTGCATTGAACTGCTTCCATGCACCCTTGTAACTTTGCAAATTTATAATATTTTCACAACACATTTTCAACACTGGCATCTTTTGACACCTCCTTATGAATAGTAGAGATTTCATTTTCTCTGTGGGCAGAAAAAGGCCCCAATGCAGGTGCCCAGTAGAAAAGGGCAGCCTGCAGCAGTGGGAGAAACAGAGCGAGAGAACTAGTGAGGGAGAGGGAGTAAGTGGACCTAACGGTGCTCTGTTGGGACTGCTGTGGATTCCTTTTTGGGCAGAAAAAGGCGTCAATGCAGTTAGGGGCCCAGTACAAAAGGGCAGCCTGCAGCGGTGGGAGAAACAGTACAAGCGAGTGAGAGAGGGGTACTGAGTGAGCTCAATGGAGCTCTATCAGGACTGCTGCGGATTTCTTTGTGGGCAGAAAAAGGCACCAATGCGGGCAGGAGCCCAGTACAAATGGGTAGCCTGCAGCGCCGGAAGAAACGGAATGAGCGGCTGAGAGAGGGGTGTTAAGCAAGCTCAAGGGAGCTTTGTTGGGACTGCTGCAATTTTCTTTGTGGGCAGAAAAAGGCACCAATAGAGGCAGGAGCCCAGTACAAAAGGGTAGTCTGCAGCGTCAGGAGAAACAGAATGAGTGGGTGAGAGAGTGGGAGTGAGCGACCTCAACGGAGCTCTGTCAGGACAGTTGTGAACTTCTTTGTGGGCAGAAAAAGGTGCCAACACAAGCAGGAGCCCAGTACAAAGGGACAGTCTTCAGCATGGGGAGACACAGAACGAGCGAGAGTGACAGGGACTGAGTGAACTCAATGGAGCTGTGACAGGACTGCTGCGAATTTCTTTGTGGGCAGAAACCACATGCAGGAGTCCAGTACAAAAGGGCAGCCAGCAGCTTTTGGAGAAATTGAATGAGAGAGTGAGAGAGGGAAAGACAGCGAGCTCAATGGAAATGTGCCAGAACTTTAGAGTTGGCCACCCTCCCGCCCAGGGTCCTTCATGGCCCTATATTACAGTAGAGTCAGTGGAGTGGAGACAAAGCAATAAGTAAATACGTCCATACCTCCTTATGAACAGTACAACTGTCATTTTTCACATCCTGGCCGAAATGCGTTTTTGCACTTCCAGCACAGAATAGTGCAGTCGCTGTGGGACATCAGTGTTCGGGACACATTAAGAAAACCACAGTGACACTGTTCATGAGCAGAGGTCCTAAAATGCCTATGTGGAAAATGTTGTGATGAAAGTCCATAAAATGACTGTGTTACAAGCGTGCATTGAGCAGTTTGCACACACCCTTGAAACTTCGCAAATCAGTAATATTTTCACACCAGTTTTCAACACTGGCATTTTTTACACCTCCTTATGAACAGTAGAGCTGTCATTTTTCACATCCTGGATGAAATGTGTTTTCATACTTGCGGCGCCGAATAGTGCAGTTGCTGTGGGAAATCAGTGTTTGGGACAGATTAAGAAATCGACAGTGACACTGCTCATGACAAGCGCTCCTAAAATCCCTATGTTGAAAATTTGGTAATGAAAATCAATAAAAGGACTGTGTTACAAGAGTGCATTGAACTGCTTCCATGCACCCTTGTAACTTTGCAAATCTGTAATATTTTCACAACACATTTTCAACACTGGCATCTTTTGACACCTCCTTATGAACAGTACAGCTGTCATTTTTCACATCCTGGCCTAAATATGTATTTGCATTCCTGCCACAGAATAGCATGGTCGCCTTGGTAAATCAGTGTTTAGGACAGATTAAGGTCAAGTGAGTGAGAGGGGGGAGTGACCGAGCTCAACTGACCTTTGTTGGGACTGCTGTGGATTTCTTTGTGGTCAGAAAAAGGCCACAATGCAGGAGACCTGTACAAAGGGCAGCCTGCAGCGCTGGGAGAAACAGAATGAGCGGGTGAGGGAGGGGGAGTGAGTGACCTCAACGAATTTCTGTTGGGACTGCTGCGGATTTCTTTGTGGGCAGAAAAAGGCAGCAATGCATGCAGGGACCCAGTACAAAAGGGCAGCCTGCAGCACTAGGAGAAACAGAATGAGTGGGTGAGAGAGGGAGAGTGAGCGACCTCAATGGAGCTCTGTCGGGACAGCTGTGAACTTCTTTGTGGGCAGAAAAAGGTGCAGGGGCCCAGTACAAAAGGACAGTCTGCAGCATGGGGAGACACAGAACGAACAAGTGTGATAGGGAGAGAGTGAACTCAACGGAGCTGTGCCGGGACTGCTGCAGATTTCTTTGTGGGCATAAAACGCAAGCAGGAGTCCAGTACAAAAGGGCAGCCTGAAGCTTTGGGAGAAATAGAATGAGCGAGAGAGAGGGGAAGAGGGCGAGTTCAATGTAGCTGTGCCAGAACTTTAGAGTTGGCCACCCTCCCGGCCAGGGTCCTTCATGGTCCTATATTACAGTAGAGTCTGTGGAGTGGAGACAAAGCAATGAGTAAATACGCCCATACCTCCTTATGAACAGTACAACTGTCATTTTTCACATCCTGGCCGAAATGCATTTTCGCACTTCCAGCACAGAATAGTGCTGTCGCTGTGGGACATCAGTGTCCGGGACACATTAAGAAAACTACAGTGACACTGTTCATGAGCAGAGGTCCTAAAATGCCTATGTTGAAAATGTTGTGATGATAGTCCATAAAATGACAGTGTTACGAGCGTGCATTGTGCAGTTTGCACACACCCTTGTAACTTCGCAAATCAGTAATATTTTCACACCAGTTTTCAACACTGGCATTTTTTCACATCTCCTTATGAACAGTAGAGCTGTCATTTTTCACATCCAGGATGAAATGTGTTTTCACACTTGTGGCGCCGAATAGTGCAGTTGCTGTGGGAAATTGGTGTTTGGGACAGATTAAGAAATCGACAGTGACACTGTTCATGACCAGCGCTCCTAAAATCCCTATGTTGAAAATTTGGTAATGAAAGTCCATAAAATGGCTCTGTTACAAGAGTGCATTGAACTGCTTCCATGCACCTTTGTAACTTTGCAAATTTGTAATGTTTTCACAACACATTTTCAACACTGGCATCTTTTGACACCTCCTTATGAGCAGTAGAGCTGTCATTGTTCACATCCTGGCCTAAGTATGTTTTTGCACTCCTGCTGCAGAATAGCACGGTCACTGTGGGAAATCAGTGTGTTGGACAGATTAAGATCGAACGAGTGAGAGTGGGGAATGACCAAGTTCAAGTGAACTCTGCCGGGACTGCTGCGGATTTCTTTGTGGGCAGAAAAAGGCCCCAATGTAGGTGCCCAGTACAAAAGGGCAGCCTGCAGCAGTGGGAAAAAAAGAACGAGAGAACTAGTTAGTGAGAGGGAGTAAGTGGACTTAACGGAGCTCTGTCAGGACTGCTGTGGATTTCTTTGTGGGCAGAAAAAGGCCCCAATGCAGGTGCGAACTACAAAAGGGCAGCCTGCAGCGGTGGGAGAAACAGTACAAGCGAGTGAGAGAGGGGTACTGAGTGAGCTCAATGGAGCTCTATCAGGACTGCTGAGGATTTCTTTGTGGGCAGAAAAAGGCACAAATGCAGGCAGGAGCCCAGTAGAAAAGGGTAGCCTGCAGCGCCTGAAGAAACGGAATGAGTGACTGAGAGAGGGGTAGTAAGCAAGCTCAAGAGAGCTTTGTTGAGACTGCTGTGAATTTCTTTGTGGGCAGACTAAGGCACCAATGGAGGCAGGAGTCCAGTACAAAGGGCAGCCTGCAGCGTCAGGAAAAACAGAATGAGTGGGTGAGGGGGGGGAGTGAGCAACTTCAACGGAGATCTGTCAGGACAGCTGTGAACTTCGTTGTGGGCAGAAAAAGGTGCCAACACAAGCAGGAGCCGAGTACAAAAGGACAGTCTGCAGCATGGGGAGACACAGAATGAGTGAGTGTGACAGGGACTGAGTGAACTCAACGGAACTGTGTCGGGACTGCTCCGGATTTCTTTGTGGGCAGAAACCACCAGCAGGAATCCAGTACAAAAGGGCAGCCTGCAGCTTTGGGAGAAATAGAATGAGCGAGTGAGAGAGGGGAAGAGAGCGAACTCAATGGAGCTGTGTCAGAACTTTAGAGTTGGCCACCCTCCCGCCCAGGGTCCTTCATGGTCCTATATTACAGTAGAGTCTGTGGAGTGGAGACAAAGCAATGAGTAAATACGCCCATACCACCTTATGAACAATACAACTGTCATTTTTCACAGCCTGGCCGAAATGCGTTTTCGCACTTCCAGCACAGAATACTGCAGTCACTGAGGGACATCATTGTTCGGGACACATTAAGAAAACCACAGTGACACTGTTCATAAGCTTAGGTCCTAAAATGCCTATGTTGAAAATGTTGTGATGAGAGTCCATAAAATGACTGTGTTACGAGCGTGCATTGTGCAGTTTGCACACACCCTTGTTACTTCGCAAATCAGTAATATTTTCACACCAGTTTTCAACACTGGCATTTTTTCACACGTCCATAAGAACAGTAGAGCTGTCATTTTTCACATCCTAGATGAAATGTGTTTTCACAATTGCGGCCCCGAATAGTGCAGTTGCTGTGGGAAATCGGTATTTGTGAAAGATTAAGAAATTGACAGTGACACTGTTCATGACCAGCACTTCTAAAATCCCTATGTTGAAAACTTGGCAATGAAAGTCCATAAAGGACTCAGTGTTACAAGAGTGCATTGAACTACTTCCATGCACCCTTGTAACTTTGCAAATCTGTAATATTTTTACAACACATTTTCAACACTGGCATCTTTTGACACCTCCTTATGAACAGTACAGCTGTCATTTTTCACATCCTGGCCTAAATATATATTTGCACTCCTGCCACAGAATAGCACGTTCGTCATGGGAAATCAGTGTTTAGGGCAGATTAAGATCAAGTGAGTGAGAGGGGGGAGTGACCGAGCTCAACTGACCGTTGTTGGGACTGCTGCGGATTTCTTTGTGGTCAGAAAAAGGCCCCAATGCAGGAGACCAGTACAAAAGGGCAGCCTGCAGTGCTGGGAGAAACAGAATGAGCGGGTGAGGGAGGTGGAGTGAGTGACCTCAACGAATCTCTGTTGGGACTTCTGCGGATTTCTTTGTGGGCAGAAAAAGGCAGCAATGCAGGCAGGGACCAGTACAAAAGGGCAGCCTGCAGGACAAGGAGAAACAGAATGAGTGGGTAAGAGAGGGAGAGTGAGCGACCTCAACGGAGTTCTGTCGGGACAGCTGTGAACTTCTTTGTGGGCAGAAAAAGGTGTCAACACAGGCAGGGGCCCAGTACAAAAGGACAGTCTGCAGCATGGGGAGACACAGAACGAGCAAGTGTGATAGGGAGTGAGTGAACTCAACGGAGCTGTCCCGGGACTGCTGCAGAATTCTTTGTGGGCATAAAACGCAAGCAGGAGTGAAGTACAAAAGGGCAGTCTGCAGCTTTGGGAGAAATAGAATGAGCGAGAGAGAGAGGGGAAGAGGGTGAGCTCAATGTAGCTGTGCCAGAAATTTAGAGTTGGCCAGCCTCCCACCCAGGGACCTTCATGTTCCTATATTACAGTAGAGTCTGTGGAGTGGAGACAAAGTAATGAGTAAATACGCTAATACCTCCTTATGAACAGTACAACTGTCATTTTTCACATCCTAACCGAAATGCATTTTTGAACTTCCAGCACAGAATAGTGCAGTCACTGTGAGACATCAGTGTTCGGGGCACATTAAGAAAACCACTGTGACACTGTACATTAGCAGAGGTCCTAAAATGCCTATGTTGAAAATGTTGTGATGAAAGTCCATAAAATGACTGTGTTACAAGTGTGTATTGTGCAGTTTGCACACACCCTTGTAACTTCACAAATAAGTAATATTTTCACACCAGTTTTCAACAATGGCATTTTTTCACACCTCCTTATGAACAGTAGAGCTGTCATTTTTCACATCCTGGATGAAATGTGTTTTCACACTTGTGGCGCCGAATAGTGCAGTTGCTGTGGGAAATCGGTGTTTGGGACAGATTAAGAAATTGACAGTGACACTGTTCATGACCAGCACTCCTAAAATCCCTATGTTGAAAATTTGGTAATGAAAGTCCATAAAATGACTGTGTTAAAAGAGTGCATTGAACTGCTTCCATGCACCCTTGTAACTTTGCAAATTTGTAATATTTTCACAACACATTTTCAACACTGGCATCTTTTGACACCTCCTTATGAACAGTACAGCTGTCATTTTTCACATCCTGGCCTAAATATGTTTTTGCACTCCTGCCACAGAATAGCACGGTCCCTGTGGGAAATCAGTGTTTGGGACAGATTAAGATCAAGTGAGTGACAGAGGGGAGTGACTGAGCTCAACTGACCTTTGTTGGGACTACTGAGGATTTCTTTGTGGTCAGAAAAAGTCCCCAATGCAAGAAACCAGTTCAAAAGGGCAGCCTGCAATGCTGGGGAAAACAGAATGAGCGGGTGAGGGAGAGGGAGTGAGTGACCTCAATGAAGCTCTGTTGGGACTGCTGCAGATTTCTTTGCGGGCAGAAAAAGGCAGCAATGCAGGCAGGGACCCAGTACAAATGGGCAGCCTGCAGCACTGGGAGAAACAGAATGAGCGGGTGAGGGAGGGGAAGTGAGCGACCTCAATGGAGCTCTGTTGAGAGAGCTGTGAACTTCTTTCTGGGCAGAAAAAGGTGTCAACACAGGCAGGGGCCCAGTACAAAAGGACAGTCTGCAGCGTGGGGAGTCACAGAACGAGCAAGTGTGATAGAGAGTTAGTGAACTCAACAGAGCTGTGCCGGGACTGCTGTGTATTTCTTTGTGGGCAGAAAATGCAAGCAGGAGTCCATTACAAAAGGGCAGCCTGCAGCTTTGGGAGAAATAGAATGAGCGAGTGAGAGTGGGGAAGAGAGCGAGCTCAATGGAGCTTTGCCAGAACTTTAGAGTTGGCCACCCTCCCACCCAGGGTCCTTCATGTTCCTATATTACAGTACAGTATGTGGAGTGGAGACAAAGTAATGAGTAAATACGCCAGTACCTCCTTATGAAGAGTACAACTGTCATTTTTCACATCCGGGCAGAAATGCGATTTCACATTTCCAGCACAGAATATTGTGGTCGCTGTGGGACATCAGTGTTCGGGACACTTTAAGAAAACCACAGTGACACTGTTCATGAGCTGAGGTTCTAAAATGCCTATGTTGAAAATGTTGTGATGAAAGTGTATAAAATGACTGTGTTACGAGGGTGCATTGTGCAGTTTGCACACACCCTTGTAACTTCGCAAATCATTAATATTTTCACACCAGTTTTCAATACTGGCATTTTTTCACACCTCCTCAGGAACAGTAGAGCTGTCATTTTTCACATCCTGGATGAAATGTGTTTTCACACTTGTGGCGCCGAATGGTGCAGTTGCTGTGGGAAATCAGTGTTTGGGACAGATTAAGAAATCGACAGTGACACTGTTCATGAGCAGAGGTCCAAAAATGCCAATGATGAAAATGTTGTGATGAGAGTCCATAAAATGACTGTGTTACGAGTTTGCATTGTGCAGTTTGCACATACCCTTGTAACTTCGCAAATCAGTAATATTTTCACACCAGTTTTCAACACTGACATTTTTTCACACCTCCTTAGGAACAGTAGAGCTGTCATTTTTCACATCCAGGATGAAATGTGTTTTCACACTTGCGACGCCGAATAGTGCAGTTGCTGTGGGAAATCCGTGTTTGGGACAGATTAAGAAATCGACAGTGACACTGTTCATGACCAGCGCTCCTAAAATCCCTATGTTGAAAATTTGGTAATGAAAGTCCATAAAATGACTGTGTTACAAGAGTGCATTGAACTGCTTCCATGCACCCTTGTAACTTTGCAAATTTATAATATTTTCACAACACATTTTCAACACTGGCATCTTTTGACACCTCCTTATGAACAGTAGAGATTTAATTTTTCACATCTTGGCCTAAATATGTTTTTGCACTCCTGCCGCAGAATAGCACAGTCACTGTGGAAAATCAGTGTGTGGGACAGATTAAGACTGAGCGAGTGAGAGTGGGGAGTGATCAAGTTCAAATGAGTTCTGCCAGGACTGCTGCAGATTTCTTTGTGGGCAGAAAAAGGCCCCAGCGCACGTGCCCAGTACAAAAGGGAAGCCTGCAGCACTGCGAGAAACAGAATGAGAGATCTAGTGAGGGAGAGGGAGTGAGCAGACTCAACAGAGCTCTGTCGGGACTGCTGCGGATTTCTTTGTGGGCAGAAAAAGGCCCCAATGCAGGTGCCCAGTAGAAAAGGGCAGCCTGCAGCAGTGGGAGAAACAGAGCGAGAGAACTAGTGAGGGAGAGGGAGTAAGTGGACTTAACGGTGCTCTGTTGGGACTGCTGTGGATTCCTTTGTGGGCAGAAAAAGGCGTCAATGCAGTTAGGGGCCCAGTACAAAAGGGCAGCCTGCAGCGGTGGGAGAAACAGTACAAGCGAGTGAGAGAGGCGTACTGAGTGAGCTCAATGGAGCTCTATCAGGACTGCTGCGGATTTCTTTGTGGGCAGAAAAAGGCACCAATGCGGGCAGGAGCCCAGTACAAATGGGTAGCCTGCAGCGCCGGAAGAAACGGAATGAGCGACTGAGAGAGGGGTGTTAAGCAAGCTCAAGGGAGCTTTGTTGGGACTGCTGCAAATTTCTTTGTGGGCAGAAAAAGGCACCAATAGAGGCAGGAGCCCAGTACAAAAGGGCAGCCTGTAGCGTCAGGAGAAACAGAATGAGTGGGTGAGAGAGTGGGAGTAAACGACTTCAACGGAGCTCTGTCAGGACAGTTGTGAACTTCTTTGTGGGCAGAAAAAGGTGCCAACACAAGCAGGAGCCCAGTACAAAAGGACAGTCTTCAGCATGGGGAGACACAGAATGAGCGAGAGTGACAGGGACTGAGTGAACTAATGGAGCTGTGACGGGACTGCTGCGAATTTATTTGTGGGCAGAAACCACAAGCAGGAGTCCAGTACAAAAGGGCAGCCACCAGCTTTTGGAGAAATTGAATGAGAGAGTGAGAGAGGGAAAGACAGCGAGCTCAATGGAGATGTGCCAGAACTTTAGAGTTGGCCACCCTTCCGCCCAGGGTCCTTCATGGCCCTATATTACAGTAGTCTGTGGAGTGGAGACAAAGCAATGAGTAAATACGCCCATACCGCCTTATGAACAGTACAACTGTCATTTTTCACATCCTGGCCGAAATGCATTTTTGCACTTCCAGTACAGAATAGTGCAGTCGCTGTGGGACATCAGTGTTCGGGACACATTAAGAAAACCACAGTGACACTGTTCATGAGCAGAGGTCCTAAAATGCCTATGTGGAAAATGTTGTGATGAAAGTCCATAAAATGACTGTGTTACAAGTG
Organism: Neoceratodus forsteri; assembly: GCA_016271365.2. Classification (NCBI taxonomy): domain Eukaryota; kingdom Metazoa; phylum Chordata; order Ceratodontiformes; family Ceratodontidae; genus Neoceratodus; species Neoceratodus forsteri. The sequence continues at coordinate 1,338,073,836 of CM057456.1, forward strand.
TGCTTTGAGCAGTTTGCACACACCCTTGTAACTTCGCAAATCAGTAATATTTTCACACCAGTTTTCAACACTGGCATTTTTCACACCTCCTTATGAACAGTAGAGCTGTCATTTTTCACATCCTGGATGAAATGTGTTTTCATACTTGCGGCGCGGAATAGTGCAGTTTCTGTGGGAAATCAGTGTTTTGGACAGATTAAGATCGAGCGAGTGAGAGGTGGGGAGTGACCAAGTTCAAGTGAGCTATGCCGGGACTGCTGCAGATTTCTTTGTGGGCAGAAAAAGGCCACAACGCACAAGTCCAGTACAAAAGGGCAGACTGCAGCACTGGGAGTAACAGTACAAGAGAACTAGTGAGGGAGAGGGAGTGAGCGGACTCAACAGAGCTCTGTCAGGACTGCTGCAGAATTCTTTGTGGGCAGAAAAAGGCCCCAATGCAGGTGCAAAGTACAAAAGGGCAGCCTGCAGCAGTGGGAGAAACAGTACAAGCGAGTGAGAGAGGGGTACTGAGTGAGCTCAAAGGAGCTCTATCAGGACTGCTACGGATTTCTTTGTGGGCAGAAAAGGGCACCAAAGCAGGCAGGAGCCCAGTAGAAAAGGGTAGCCTGCAGCGCCTGAAGAAACGGAATGAGCGACTGAGAGAGAGGTAGTTAGCAAGCTCAAGAGAGCTTTGTTGGGACTGCTGCGAATTTCTTTTTGGGCAGAAAAAGGCACCAATGGAGGCAGGAGTCCAGTACAAAAGGGCAGCCTGCAGCGTCAGGAGAAACAGAATGAGTGGGTGAGAGGGGGGAGTGAGCAACTTCAACGGAGCTCTGTCAGGACAGCTGTGAACTTGCTGGGCAGAAAAGGTGCCAACACAAGCAGGAGCCGAGTACAAAAGGACAGTCTGCAGCATGGGGAGACACAGAATGAGTGAGTGTGACAGGGACTGAGTGAACTCAATGGAACTGTGTCGGGACTGCTCCGGATTTCTTTGTGGGCAGAAACCACAAGCAGGAATCCAGCACAAAAGGGCAGCCTGCAGCTTTGGGAGAAATAGAATGAGCGAGTGAGAAAGGGGAAGAGAGCGAGCTCAATGGAGCTGTGGCAGAACTTTAGAGTTGGCCACCCTCCCACCCAGGGTCCTTCATGGTCCTATATTACAGTAGAGTCTGTGGAGTGGAGACAAAGCAATGAGTAAATATGCCCATACCTGCTTATGAACAGTACAACTGTCATTTTTCACATCCTGGCCGAAATGTGTTTTCGCACTTCCAGCTCAGAATAGTGCAGTCGCTGAGGGACATCAGTGTTCGGGACACATTAAGAAAACCACAGTGACACAGTTCATGAGCTTAGGTCCTAAAATGCCTATGTTGAAAATGTTGTGATGAGAGTCCATAAAATGACTGTGTTACGAGCGTGCATTGTGCAGTTTGCACACACCCTTGTTACTTCGCAAATCAGTAATATTTACAAACCAGTTTTCAACACTGGCATTTTTTTGCACCTCCATATGAACAGTAGAGCTGTCATTTTTCACATCCTAGATGAAATGTGTTTTCACAATTGCAGCGCCGAATAGTGCAGTTGCTGTGGGAAATCGGTGTTTGTGACAGATTAAGAAATTGACAGTGACACTGTTCATGACCAGCACTCCTAAAATCCCTATGTTGAAAACTTGGGAATGAAAGTCCATAAAATGACTGTGTTACAAGAGTGCATTGAACTGCTTCCATGCACCCTTGTAACTTTGCAAATCTGTAATATTTTTACAACACATTTTCAACATTGGCATCTTTTGACACCTCCTTATGAACAGTACAGCTGTCATTTTTCACATCCTGGCCTAAATATATATTTGCACTCCTGCCACAGAATAGCACGTTCATCATGGGAAATCAGTGTTTAGAACAGATTATGATCAAGTGAGTGTGAGGGGGGAGTAACCGAACTCAACTGACCGTTGTTGGGACTGCTGCGGATTTCTTTGTGGTCAGAAAAAGGCCCCAATGCAGGAGACCAGTACAAAAGGGCAGCCTGCAGCGCTGGGAGTAACAGAATGCGCGGGTGAGGGAGGGGGGAGTGAGTGACCTCAACGAATCTCTGTTGGGATTGCTGCGATTTCTTTGTGGGAGAAAAGGCAGCAATGCAGGCAGGGACCAGTACAAAAGGGCAGCCTGCAGGACAAGGAGAAACAGAATGAGTGGGTAAGAGAGGGAGAGTGAGCGACCTCAATAGAGTTCTGTCGGGACAGCTGTGAACTTCTTTGTGGGCAGAAAAAGGTGTCAACACAGGCAAGGGCCCAGTACAAAAGGACAGTCTGCAGCATGGGGAGACACAGAATGAGCAAGTGTGATAGGGAGTGAGTGAACTCAATGGAGCTGTGCCGGGACTGCTGCGGATTTCTTTGTGGGCATAAAACGCAAGCAGGAGTCAAGTACAAAAGGGCAGCCAGAAGCTTTGGGAGAAATAGAATGAGCGAGAGAGAGAGGGGAAGAGGGCGAGCTCAATGTAGCTGTGCCAGAAATTTAGAGTTGGCCACACTCCCGCCTAGGGTCCTTCATGGTCCTATATTACAGTAGAGTCTGTGGAGTGGAGACAAAGCAATGAGTAAATAGCTATACCTCCTTATGAACAGTACAACTGTCATTTTTCACATCCTGGCCGAAATGCATTTTCGCACTTCCAGCACAGAATAGTGCAGTCGCTGTGGGACATCAGTGTCCGGGACACATTAAGAAAACTACAGTGACACTGTTCATGAGCAGAGGTCCTAAAATGCCTATTTTGAAAATGTTGTGATGAAAGTCCATAAAATGACTGTGTTACGAGCGTGCATTGTGCAGTTTGCACACACCCTTGTAACTTCGCAAATCAGTAATATTTTCACACCAGTTTTCAACACTGGCATTTTTTCACACCTCCTTATGAACAGTAGAGCTGTCATGTTTCAAATCCTGGATGAAATGTGTTTTCACACTTGCGGCGCGAATAGTGCAGCTGCTGTGGGAAACTGGTGTTGAGACAGATTAAGAAATCAGCAGTGACACTGTTCATGACCAGCGCTCCTAAAATCTCTATGTTGAAAATTTGGTAATGAAAGTCCATAAACGATCTGGTTACAAGAGTGCATTGAACTGCTTCCATGCACCCTTGTAACCTTGCAAATTTGTAATGTTTTCACAACACATTTTCAACACTGGCATCTTTTGACACCTGCTAATGAGCAGAACAGTTGTCATTGTTCACATCCTGGCCTGAGTATGTTATTGAACTCCTGCCGCAGAATAGCACGGTCACTGGGGGAAATCAGTGTGTTGGACAGATTAAGAATGGGCAAGTGAGAGGGGGGAGTGACCAAGTTCAAATGAGCTCTGCCGGGACTGCTGCAGATTTCTTTGTGGGCAGAAAAAGGCCCCAATGCAGGTGCCCAGTACAAAAGGGCAGCCTGCAGCAGTGGGAGAAACAGAACGAGAGAACTAGTGAGGGAGAGGGAGTAAGTGGACTTAACGGAGCTCTGTCAGGACTGCAGTGGATTTCTTTGTGGGCAGAAAAAGGTGTCAATGTAGTTAGGGGTCCTGTACAAACGGGCAGCCTGCAGCGGTGGGAGAAACAGAACAAGCGAGTGAGAGAGGGTACTGAGTAAGCTCAATGGAGCTCTATCAGGACTGCTGTGGATTTCTTTGTGGGCAGAAAAGGGCAGCAAAGCAGGCAGGAGCCCAGTAGAAAAGGGCAGCCTGCAGCGCCTGAAGAAACGGAATGAGCGACTGAGAGAGGGGTAGTTAGCAAGCTCAAGAGAGCTTTGTTGGGACTGCTGCGAATTTCTTTGTGGGCAGAAAAAGGCACCAATGGAGGCAGGAGTCCAGTACAAAGGGCAGCCTGCAGCATCAGGAGAAACGGAATGAGTGGGTGAGAGGGGGGAGTGAGCAACTTCAACGGAGCTCTGTCAGAACAGCTGTGAACTTCGTTGTGGGCAGAAAAAGGTGCCAACGCAAGCAGGAGCCGAGTACAAAAGGACAGTCTGCAGCATGGGGAGACACAGAATGAGTGAGTGTGACAGGGACTGAGTGAACTCAATGGAACTGTGTCGGGACTGCTCCGGATTTCTTTGTGGGCAGAAACCACAAGCAGGAATCCAGCACAAAAGGGCAGCCTGCAGCTTTGGGAGAAATAGAATGAGCGAGTGAGAGAGGGGAAGAGAGCGAGCTCAATGGAGCTGTGGCAGAACTTTAGAGTTGGCCACCCTCCCACCCAGGGTCCTTCATGGTCCTATATTACAGTAGAGTCTGTGGAGTGGAGACAAAGCAATGAGTAAATATGCCCATACCTGTTTATGAACAGTACAACTGTCATTTTTCACAGCCTGGCCGAAATGTGTTTTCGCACTTCCAGCACAGAATAGTGCAGTCGCTGAGGGACATCAGTGTTCGGGACACATTAAGAAAACCACAGTGACACTGTTCATGAGCTTAGGTCCTAAAATGCCTATGTTGAAAATGTTGTGATGAGAGTCCATAAAATGACTGTGTTACGAGCGTGCATTGTGCAGTTTACACACACCCTTGTTACTTCGCAAGTCAGTAATATTTTCACACCAGTTTTCAACACTGGCATTTTTTCACACCTCCATATGAACAGTAGAGCTGTCATTTTTCACATCCTAGATGAAATGTGTTTTCACAATTGCGACGCCGAATAGTGCAGTTGCTGTGGGAAATCGGTGTTTGTGACAGATTAAGAAATTGACAGTGACACTGTTCATGACCAGCACTCCTAAAATCCCTATGTTGTAAACTTGGGAATGAAAGTCCATAAAATGACTGTGTTACAAGAGTGCATTGAACTGCTTCCATGCACCCTTGTAACTTTGCAAATCTGTAATATTTTTACAACACATTTTCAACATTGGCATCTTTTGACACCTCCTTATGAACAGTACAGCTGTCATTTTTCACTTCCTGGCCTAAATATATATTTGCACTCCTGCCACAGAATAGCACGTTCATCATGGGAAATCAGTGTTTAGGACAGATTAAGATCAAGTGAGTGTGAGGGGGGAGTGACCGAGCTCAACTGACCATTGTTGGGACTGCTGTGGATTTCTTTGTGGTCAGAAAAAGGCCCCAATTCAGGAGACCAGTACAAAAGGGCAGCCTGCAGCGCTGGGAGTAACAGAATGAGCGGGTGAGGGAGGGGGGAGTGAGTGACCTCAACGAATCTTTGTTGGGATTGCTGCGGATTTCTTTGTGGGCAGAAAAAGGCAGCAATGCAGGCAGGGACCAGTACAAAAGGGCAGCCTGCAGGACAAGGAGAAACAGAATGAGTGGGTAAGAGTTGGAGAGTGAGCGACCTCAATAGAGTTCTGTCAGGACAGCTGTGAACTTCTTTGTGGGCAGAAAAAGGTGTCAACACAGGCAAGGGCCCAGCACAAAAGGACAGTCTGCAGCATGGGGAGACACAGAACGAGCAAGTGTGATAGGGAGTGAGTGAACTCAATGGAGCTGTGCCGGGACTGCTGCGGATTTCTTTGTGGGCATAAAACGCAAGCAGGAGTCAAGTACAAAAGGGCAGCCTGAAGCTTTGGGAGAAATAGAATGAGCGAGAGAGAGAGGGGAAGAGGGCGAGCTCAATGTAGCTGTGCCAGAAATTTAGAGTTGGCCACACTGCCGCCCAGGGTCCTTCATGGTCCTATATTACAGTAGAGTCTGTGGAGTGGAGACAAAGCAATGAGTAAATATGCCCATACCTCCTTATGAACAGTACAACTGTCATTTTTCACATCCTGGCCGAAATGCATTTTCGCACTTCCAGCACAGAATAGTGCGGTCGCTGTGGGACATCAGTGTCCGGGACACATTAAGAAAACTACAGTGACACTGTTCATGAGCAGAGGTCCTAAAATGCCTATGTTGAAAATGTTGTGATGAAAGTCCATAAAATGACTGTGTTACGTGCGTGCATTGTGCAGTTTGCACACACCCTTGTAACTTCGCAAATCAGTAATATTTTCACACCAGTTTTCAACACTGGCATTTTTTTACACCTCCTTATGAACAGTAGAGCTGTCATTTTTCAAATCCTGGATGAAATGTGTTTTCACACTTGCGGCGCCGAATAGTGCAGCTGCTGTGGGAAATTGGTGTTTGGGACAGATTAAGAAATCAGCTGTGACACTGTTCATGACCAGCGCTCCTAAAATCCCTATGTTGAAAATTTGGTAATGAAAGTCCATAAATCGACTGTGTTACAAGAGTGCATTGAACTGCTTCCATGCACCCTTGTAACTTTGCAAATTTGTAATGTTTTCACAACACATTTTCAACACTGGCATCTTTTGACACCATGCAATGAGCAGAACAGCTGTCATTGTTCACATCCTGGCCTGAGTATGTTATTGAACTCCTGCCGAGAATAGCACGGTCACTGGGGAAATCAGTGTGTTGGACAGATTAAGAATGGGCAAGTGAGAGGGGTGACCAAGTTCAAATGAGCTCTGCGGGGACTGCTGCAGATTTCTTTGTGGGCAGAAAAAGGCCCCAATGCAGGTGCCCAGTACAAAAGGGCAGCCTGCAGCAGTGGGAGAAACAGAACGAGAGAACTAGTGAGGGAGAGGGAGTAAGAGGACTTAACGGAGCTCTGTCAGGACTGCTGTGGATTTCTTTGTGGGCAGAAAAAGGTGTCAATGTAGTTAGGGGTCCTGTACAAATGGGCAGCCAGCAGCGGTGGGAGAAACAGTACAAGTGAGAGAGAGAGGGTACTGAGTAAGCTCAATGGAGCTCTATCAGGACTGCTGCGGATTTCTTTGTGGGCAGAAAAAGGCACTAATGCATGCAGGAGCCCAGTACAAAAGGGTAGCCTGCAGCGCCAGAAGAAACGGAATGAGCGACTGAGAGAGGGGTAGTAAGCAAGCTCAAGGGAGCTTTGTTGGGACTGCTGCGAATTTCTTTGTGGGCAGAAAAAGGCACCAATGGAGGCAGGAGCCCAGTATAAAACGGCAGCCTGCAGCGTCAGGAGAAACAGAATGAGAGGGTGAGAGAGGGGGGATTGAGCGACTTCAACGGAGCTCTGTCAGGACATCTGTGAACTTCTTTGTGGGCAGAAAAAGGTGCCAACACAAGCAGGAGCCCAGTACAAAAGGACAGTCTTCAGCATGGGGAGACACAGAACGAGCGAGAGTGACAGGGACTGAGTGAACTCAACGGAGCTGTGTGGGGACTGCTGCGGATTTCTTTGTGGGCAGAAACCACAAGCAGGAGTCCAGTACAAGGGCATCCTGCAGCTTTGGGAGAAATAGAATGAGCAAGTGAGAGTGGAGAAGAAAGCGAGCTCAATGGAGCTGTGTCAGAACTTTAGAGTTGGCCACCATCCCACCCAGGGTCCTTCATGTTCCTATATTACAGTAGAGTCTGTGGAGTGGAGACAAAGTAATGAGTAAATGCGCCAATACCTCCTTATGAACAGTACAACTGTCATTTTTCACATCCTAACCGAAATGCATTTTTGCACTTCCAGCACAGAATAGTGCAGTCACTGTGAGAAATCAGTGTTCGGGACACATTAAGAAAACCACTGTGACACTGTTCATTAGCAGAGGTCCTAAAATGCCAATGTTGAAAATGTTGTGATGAAAGTCCATAAAATGACTGTGTAACAAGCGTGCATTGAGCAGTTTGCACACACCCTTGTAGATTCAGAAATCAGTAATATTTTCACACCAGTTTTCAACAATGGCATTTTTCACACCTCCTTATGAACAGTAGAGCTGTCATTTTCACATCCTGGATGAAATGTGTTTCCACTTGTGGCCGAATAGTGCAGTTGCTGTGGAAATCGGTGTTTGGGACAGATTAAGAAATTGACAGTGACACTGTTCATGACCAGCACTCCTAAAATCCCTATGTTGAAAATTTGGTAATGAAAGTCCATAAAATGACTGTGTTAAAAGAGTGCATTGAACTGCTTCCATGCACCCTTGTAACTTTGCAAATTTGTAATATTTTCACAACACATTTTCAACACTGGCATCTTTTGACACCTCCTTATGAACAGTACAGCTGTCATTTTTCACATCCTGGCCTAAATATGTTTTTGCACTCCTGCCACAGAATAGCACGGTCCCTGTGGGAAATCAGTGTTTGGGACAGATTAAGATCAAGTGAGTGAGAGTGGGGAGTGACTGAGCTCAACTGACCTTTGTTGGGACTGCTGAGGATTTCTTTGTGGTCAGAAAAAGCCCCCAATGCAAGAAACCAGTTCAAAAGGGCAGCCTGCAATGCTGGGGAAAACAGAATGAGCGGGTGAGGGAGAGGGAGTGAGTGACCTCAATGAAGCTCTGTTGGGACTGCTGCGGATTTCTTTGCGGGCAGAAAAAGGCAGCAATGCAGGCAGGGATCCAGTACAAAAGGGCAGCCTGCAGCACTGGGAGAAACAGAATGAGCGGGTGAGGGAGGGGAAGTGAGCGACCTCAATGGAGCTCTGTCGAGACAGCTGTGATCTTCTTTCTGGACAGAAAAAGGTGTCAACACAGGCAGGCGCCCAGTACAAAAGGACAGTCTGCAGCGTGGGGAGACAAAGAACGAGCAAGTGTGATAGAGAGTTAGTGAACTCAACAGAGCTGTGCCGGGACTGCTGTGTATTTCTTTGTGGGCAGAAAATGCAAGCAGGAGTCCATTACAAAAGGGCAGCCTGCAGCTTTGGGAGAAATAGAATGAGCGAGTGAGAGTGGGGAAGAGAGCGAGCTCAATGGAGCTGTGCCAGAACTTTAGAGTTGGCCACCCTCCCGCCCAGGGTCCATCATGTTCCTATATTACAGTACAGTATGTGGAGTGGAGACAAAGTAATGATTAAATACGCCAGTACCTCCTTATGAACAGTACAACTGTCATTTTTCACATCCAGGCCGAAATGCGTTTTCACATTTCCAGCACAGAATAGTGCAGTCGCTGTGGGACATCAGTGTTTGGGACACATTAAGAAAACCACAGTGACACTGTTCATGAGCTGAGGTTCTGAAATGCCTATGTTGAAAATGTTGTGATGAAAGTGTATAAAATGATTGTGTTACGAGGGTGCATTGTGCAGTTTGCACACACCCTTGTAACTTCGCAAATCAGTAATATTTTCACACCAGTTTTCAACACTGGCATTTTTTCACACCTCCTTAGGAACAGTAGAGCTGTCATTTTTCACATCCTGGATGAAACGTGTTTTCACACTTGTGGTGCCGAATAGTGCAGTTGCTGTGGGAAATCAGTGTTTGGGACAGATTAAGAAATCGACAGTGACACTGTTCATGAGCAGAGGTCCTAAAATGCCAATGATGAAAATGTTGTGATGAGAGTCCATAAAATGACTGTGTTATGAGTGTGCATTGTGCAGTTTGCACATACCCTTGTAACTTCGCAATTCAGTAATATTTTCACACCAGTTTTCAACACTGACATTTTTTCACACCTCCTTAGGAACAGTAGAGCTGTCATTTTTCATATCCAGGATGAAATGTGTTTTCACACTTGCGACGCCGAATAGTGCAGTTGCTGTGGGAAATCCGTGTTTGGGACAGATTAAGAAATCGACAGTGACACTGTTCATGACCAGCGCTCCTAAAATCCCTATGTTGAAAATTTGGTAATGAAAGTCCATAAAATGACTGTGTTACAAGAGTGCATTGAACTGCTTCCATGCACCCTTGTAACTTTGCAAATTTATAATATTTTCACAACACATTTTCAACACTGGCATCTTTTGACACCTCCTTATGAATAGTAGAGACTTCATTTTTCACATCTTGGCCTAAATATGTTTTTGCACTCCTGCCGCAGAATAGCACCGTCACTGTGGAAAATCAGTGTGTGGGACAGATTAAGACTGAGCGAGTGAGAGGGGGGAGTGACCAAGTTCAAATGAGTTCTGCTGGGACTGCTGCAGATTTCTTTGTGGGCAGAAAAAGGCCCCAGCGCACGTGCTCAGTACAAAAGGGAAGCCTGCAGCACTGCAAGAAACAGAATGAGAGCTCTAGTGAGGGAGACGGAGTGAGCGGACTCAACAGAGCTCTGTCGGGACTGCTGCGGATTTCTCTGTGGGCAGAAAAAGGCCCCAATGCAGGTGCCCAGTAGAAAAGGCAGCCTGCAGCAGTGGGAGAAACAGAGCGAGAGAACTAGTGAGGAGAGGGAGAAGTGGACTAACGGTGCTCTGTTGGGACTGCTGTGGATTTCTTTGTGGGCAGAAAAAGGCGTCAATGCAGTTAGGGGCCCAGTACAAAGGCAGCCTGCAGCGGTGGGAGAAACAGTACAAGCGGTGAGAGGGGGTGCTGAGTGAGCTCAATGGAACTCTATCAGGACGCTGCAGATTTCTTTGTGGCAGAAAGCAATGGAACAGTACCAGTACAATGGGTAGCCTGCAGCGCCGGAAGAAACGGAATGAGCGACTGAGAGAGGGGTGTTAAGCAAGCTCAAGGGAGCTTTGTTGGGACTGCTGCAAATTTCTTTGTGGGCAGAAAAAGGCACCAATAGAGGCAGGAGCCCAGTACAAAAGGGCAGCCTGCAGCGTCAGGAGAAACAGAATGAGTGGATGAGAGAGTGGGAGTGAGCGACCTCAACGGAGCTCTGTCAGGACAGTTGTGAACTTCTTTGTGGGCAGAAAAAGGTGCCAACACAAGCAGGAGCCCAGTACAAAGGGACAGTCTTCAGCATGGGGAGACACAGAATGAGCGAGAGTGACAGGGACTGAGTGAACTCAATGGAGCTGTGACAGGACTGCTGCGAATTTCTTTGTGGACAGAAACCACAAGCAGGCGTCCAGTACAAAAGGGCAGCCAGCAGCTTTTGGAGAAATTGAATGAGAGAGTGAGAGAGGGAAAGACAGCGAGCTCAATGGAAATGTGCCAGAACTTTAGAGTTGGCCACCCTCCCGCCCAGGGTCCTTCATGGCCCTATATTACAGTAGAGTCTATGGAGTGGAGACAAAGCAATGAGTAAATACGTCCATACCTCCTTATGAACAGTACAACTGTCATTTTTCACATCCTGGCCGAAATGCGTTTTTGCACTTCCAGCACAGAATAGTGCAGTCGCTGTGGGACATCAGTGTTCGGGACACATTAAGAAAACCACAGTGACACTGTTCATGAGCAGAGGTCCTAAAATGCCTATGTGGAAAATGTTGCGATGAAAGTCCATAAAATGACTGTGTTACAAGCGTACATTGAGCAGTTTGCACACACCCTTGAAACTTCGCAAATCAGTAATATTTTCACACCAGTTTTCAACACTGGCATTTTTCACACCTCCTTATGAACAGTAGAGCTGTCATTTTTCACATCCAGGATGAAATGTGTTTTCACACTTGTGGCGCCGAATAGAGCAGTTGCTGTGGGAAATTGGTGTTTGGGACAGATTAAGAAATCGACAGTGACACTGTTCATGACCAGCGCTCCTAAAATCCCTATGTTGAAAAATTGGTAATGAAAGTCCATAAAATGACTCTGTTACAAGAGTGCATTGAACTGCTTCCATGCACCTTTGTAACTTTGCAAATTCGTAATGTTTTCACAACACATTTTCAACACTGGCATCTTTTGACACCTCCTTATGAGCAGTAGAGCTGTCATTGTTCACATCCTGGCCTAAGAATGTTTTTGCACTCCTGCTGCAGAATAGCACGGTCACTGTGGGAAATCAGTGTGTTGGACAGATTAAGATTGAACGAGTGAGAGTGGGGAATGACCAAGTTCAAGTGAGCTCTGCCGGGACTGCTGCGGATTTCTTTGTGGGCAGAAAAAGGCCCCAATGCAGGTGCCCAGTACAAAAGGGCAGCCTGCAGCAGTGGGAAAAAAAGAACGAGAGAACTAGTTAGTGAGAGGGAGTAAGTGGACTTAAAGGAGCTCTGTCAGGACTGCTGTGGATTTCTTTGTGGGCAGAAAAAGGTGTCAATGCAGTTAGGGCCCAGTACAAATGGGCAGCCTGCAGCTGTGGGAGAAACAGTACAAGCGAGTGATAGAGGGGTACTGAGTAAGCTCAATGGAGCTCTATCAGGACTGCTGCAGATTTCTTTGTGGGCAGAAAAGAGGCACTAATGCAGGCAGGAGCCCAGTACAAAGGGTGGCCTGCAGCACCGGAAGAAACGGAATGAGTGACTGAGAGAGGGGTGGTAAGCAAGCTCAAGGGAGCTTTGTTGGGACTGCTGGGAATTTCTTTGTGGGCAGAAAAAGGCACCAATGGAGGCAGGAGCCCAGTACAAAAGGGCAGCCTGCAGCTTCAGGAGAAACAGAATGAGATGGTGAGAGAGGGTGATTGAGCAAGTTCAACAGAGCTCTGTCAGGACATCTGTGAACTTCTTTGTGGGCAGAAAAAGGTGCCAACACAAGCAGGAGCCCAGTACAAAAGGACAGTCTGCAGCATGGGGAGACACAGAACTAGTGAGTGTGACAGGGACTGAGTGAACTCAGCAGACGTGTCGGGACATACTATGGATTTCTTGTGGGCAGAAACCACAAGCAGGAGACCAGTACAAATTGGCAGCCTGCAGCTTTGGGAGAAATAGAATGATTGAGTGAGAGTGGGGAAGAGAGCGAGCTCAATGGAGCTGTGCCAAAACTTTAGAGTTGGTCACCCTCCCACCCAGGGTCCTTCGTGGTACTATATTACAGTAGAGTCTGTGGAGTGGAGACAAAGTAATGAGTAAATACGCCAATAACTCCTTATGAACAGTACAACTGTCATTTTTCACATCCTGGCCGAAATGCATTTTGCACTTCCAGCACAGAATAGTGCAGTCACTGTCAGACATAAGTTTTCGGGACACATTAAGAAAATCACTGTGACTGTTCATGAGCAGAGGTCCTAAAATGCCTATGTTGAAAATGTTGTGATGAAAGTCCATAAATTGACTGTGTTACGCGTGTGCATTGTGCAGTTTGCACACACCCTTGTAACTTCGCAAATCAGTAATATATTCACACCAGTTTTCAACACTGACATTTTTTCACACCTCCTTAGAAACAGTAGAGCTGTCATTTTTCACATCCAGGATGAAATGTGTTTTCACACTTGTGGCGCCGAATAGTGCAGTTGCTGTGGGAAATTGGTGTTTGGGACAGATTAAGAAATCGACAGTGACACTGTTCATGACCAGCGCTCCTAAAATCCCTATGTTGAAAATTTGGTAATGAAAGTCCATAAAATGACTCTGTTACAAGAGTGCATTGAACTGCTTCCATGCACCTTTGTAAATTTGTAATGTTTTCACAATACATTTTCAACACTGGCATCTTTTGACACCTCCTTATGAGCAGTAGAGCTGTCATTGTTCACATCCTGGCCTAAGTATGTTTTGCACTCCTGCTGCAGAATAGCACAGTCACTGTGGAAAATCAGTGTGTTGGACAGATTAAGATCGAACGAGTGAGAGTGGGGAATGACCAAGTTCAAGTGAGCTCTGCCGGGACTGCTGCAGATTTCTTTGTGGGCAGAAAAAGGCCCCAATGCAGGTGCCCAGTACAAAAGGGCAGCCTGCAGCAGTGGGAAAAAAAGAACGAGAGAACTAGTTAGTGAGAGGGAGTAAGTGGACTTAACGGAGCTCTGTCAGGACTGCTGTGGATTTTGTGGGCAGAAAAAGGTGTCAATGCAGTTAGGGCCCAGTACAAATGGGCAGCCTGCAGCTGTGGGAGAAACAGTACAAGCGAGTGATAGAGGGGTACTGAGTAAGCTCAATGGAGCTCTATCAGGACTGCTGCAGATTTCTTTGTGGGCAGAAAAAGGCACTAATGCAGGCAGGAGCCCAGTACAAAAGGGTGGTCTGCAGCATCGGAAGAAACGGAATGAGTGACTGAGAGAGGGGTGGTAAGCAAGCTCAAGGGAGCTTTGTTGGGACTGCTGTGAATTTCTTTGTGGGCAGAAAAAGGCACCAATGGAGGCAGGAGCCCAGTACAAAAGGGCAGCCTGCAGCTTCAGGAGAAACAGAATGAGATGGTGAGAGAGGGTGATTGAGCGACTTCAACAGAGCTCTGTCAGGACATCTGTGAACTTCTTTGTGGGCAGAAAAAGGTGCCAACACAAACAGGAGCCCAGTACAAAAGGACAGTCTGCAGCATGGGGAGACACAGAACTAGTGAGTGTGACAGGGACTGAGTGAACTCAACGGAGCTGTGTCGGGACAGTTGCGGATTTCTTTGTGGGCAGAAACCACAAGCAGGAGACCAGTACAAAAGGGCAGCCTGCAGCTTTGGGAGAAATAGAATGATTGAGTGAGAGTGGGGAGAGCGAGCTCAATGGAGCTGTGCCAAAACTTTAGAGTTGGCCACCCTCCACCCAGGGTCCTTGCTGGTACTATATTACAGTAGAGTCTGTGGAGTGGAGACAAAGTAATGAGTAAATCGCTAATAACTCCTTATGAACAGTACAACTGTCATTTTCACATCCTGGCCGAATCGTTTTGCCTTCAGCACAGAATAGTGCAGTCACTGTCAGACATAAGTTTGGGACACATTAAGAAAATCACTGTGACTGTTCATGAGCAGAGAGTCCTAAAATGCCTATGTTGAAAATGTTGTGATGAAAGTCCATAAATTGACTGTGTTACGGCGTGTGCATTGTGCAGTTTGACACACCCGTAACCGCGAAATCAGTAATATATTCACCAGTTTTCAACACTGACATTTTTCACACCTCCTTAGAAACAGTAGAGCTGTCATTTTTCACATCCAGGATGAAATGTGTTTTCACACTTCTGGCGCCGAATAGTGCAGTTGCTGTGGGAAATTGGTGTTTGGGACAGATTAAGAAATCGACAGAGACACTGTTCATGACCAGCGCTCCTAAAATCCCTATGTTGAAAATTTGGTAATGAAAGTCCATAAAATGACTCTGTTACAAGAGTGCATTGAACTGCTTCCATGCACCTTTGTAACTTTGCAAATTTGTAATGTTTTCACAACACATTTTCAACACTGGCATCTTTTGACACCTCCTTATGAGCAGTAGAGCTGTCATTGTTCACATCCTGGCCTAAGTATGTTTTTGCACTCCTGCTGCAGAATAGCACGGTCACTGTGGAAAATCAGTGTGTTGGACAGATTAAGATCAAACGAGTGAGAGTGGGGAATGACCAAGTTCAAGTGAGCTCTGCCGGGACTGCTGCGGATTTCTTAGCGGGCAGAAAAAGGCCCCAATGCAGGTGCCCAGTACAAAAGGGCAGCCTGCAGCAGTGGGAAAAAAAGAACGAGAGAACTAGTTAGGGAGACGGAGTAAGTGGACTTAACGGAGCTCTGTCAGGACTGCTGTGGATTTCTTTGTGGGCAGAAAAAGGTGTCAATGCAGTTAGGGCCCAGTACAAATTGGCAGCCTGCAGCTGTGGGAGAAACAGTACAAGCGAGTGATAGAGGGGTACTGAGTAAGCTCAATGGAGCTCTATCAGGGCTGCTGCAGATTTCTTTGTGGGCAGAAAAAGGCACTAATGCAGGCAGGAGCCCAGTACAAAAGGGTGGCCTGCAGCACCGGAAGAAACGGAATGAGTGATTGAGAGAGGGGTGGTAAGCAAGCTCAAGGGAGCTTTGTTGGGACTGCTGTGAATTTCTTTGTGGGCAGAAAAAGGCACCAATGGAGGCAGGAGCCCAGTACAAAAGGGCAGCCTGCAGCTTCAGGAGAAACAGAATGAGAGGGTGAGAGAGGGTGATTGAGCGACTTCAACAGAGCTCTGTCAGGACATCTGTGAACTTCTTTGTGGGCAGAAAAAGGTGCCAACACAAGCAGGAGCCCAGTACAAAAGGACAGTCTGCAGCATGGGGAGACACAGAACTAATGAGTGTGACAGGGACTGAGTGAACTCAACGGAGCTGTGTCGGGACAGCTTCGGATTTCTTTGTGGGCAGAAACCACAAGCAGGAGACCAGTACAAAAGGGCATCCTGCAGCTTTGGGAGAAATAGAATGATTGAGTGAGAGTGGGGAAGAGAGCGAGCTCAATGGAGCTGTGCCAAAACTTTAGAGTTGGCCACCCTCCCACCCAGGGTCCTTCGTGGTACTATATTACAGTAGAGTCTGTGGAGTGGAGACAAAGTAATGAGTAAATACGCTAATAACTTCTTATGAACAGTACAACTGTCATTTTTCACATCCTGGCCGAAATGCGTTTTTGCACTTCCAGCACAGAATAGTGCAGTCACTGTCAGACATAAGTTTTCGGGACACATTAAGAAAATCACTGTGACTGTTCATGAGCAGAGGTCCTAAAATGCCTATGTTGAAAATGTTGTGATGAAAGTCCATAAATTGACTGTGTTATGCGTGTGCATTGTGCAGTTTGCACACACCCTTGTAACTTCGCAAATCAGTAATATATTCACACCAGTTTTCAACACTGACATTTTTTCACACCTCCTTAGAAACAGTAGAGCTGTCATTTTTCACATCCAGGATGAAATGTGTTTTCACATTTGCGACGCCGAATAGTGCAGTTGCTGTGGGAATTCGTGTTTGGGACAGATTAAGAAATCGACAGTGACACTGTTCATGACCAGCGCTCCTAAAATCCCTCTGTTGAAAATTTGGTAATGAAAGTCCATAAAATGACTGTGTTACAAGAGTGCACTGAACTGCTTCCATGCACCTTTGTAACTTTGCAAATCTGTAATATTTTCACAACACATTTTCAACACTGGCATCTTTTGACACCTCCTTATGAACATACAGCTGTCATTTTTCACATCCTGGCCGAAATGCGTCTTCGCACTTCCAGCACAGAATAGTGCAGTCGCTGTGGGAAATCAGTGTTCGGGACACATTAAGAAAACCACAGTGACACTGTTCATGAGCAGAGGTCCTAAAATGCCTATGTTGAAAATATTGTGATGAAAGTCCATAAAATGACAGTGTTACTGAGCGTGCATTGTGCAGTTTGCACACACCCTTGTAACTTCGTAAATCAGTAATATTTTCACACCAGTTTTCAACACTGGCATTTTTTCACACCTCCTTATGAACAGTAGAGCTGTCATTTTTCACATCCTGGATGAAATGTGTTTTCACACTTGCGGCGCCGAATAGTGCAGCTGCTGTGGGAAATCAGTGTTTGGACAGATTAAGAAATCGACAGTGACACTGTTCTTGACCAGCGCTCCTAAAATCCCTATGTTGAAAATTTGGTAATGAAAGTCCACAAAATGACTATGTTACAAGGGTGCATTGAACTGCTTTCATGCATCCTTGTAACTTTGCAAATTTGTAATATTTTCACAACACATTTTCAACACTGGCATCTTTTGACACCTCTTTATGAACAGTACAGCTGTCATTTTTCACATCCTGGCCTAAATATGTTTTTGCACTCCTGCCACAGAATAGCACAGTCGTTGTGGGAAGTCAGTGTTTGGGACAGACTAAGATCAAGTGAGTGAGATGGGGGAGTGACCGAGCTTAACTGACCTTTGTTGGGACTGCTGCAGATTTCTTTGTGGTCAGAAAAAGGCCCCAATGCAGGAGACCAGCACAAAAGGGCAGCTTGCAGTGCTGGGAGAAACAGAATGAGCAGGTGAGGGAGGGGGCGTGAGTGACCTGAATGAAGCTCTGTTGGGACTGCTTCGGATTTCTTTGTGGGCAGAAAAAGGCAGCAATGCAGACAGGGACCCAGTACAAAAGGGCATTCTGCAGCACTAGGAGAAACAGAATGAGTGGGTGAGAGAGGGGGAGTGAGCGACCCCAACGGAGCTCTGTCGGGACAGCTGTGAACTTCTTTGTTGGCAGAAAAAGGTGTCAACACAGGCAGGGGCCCAATACAATAGGACAGTCTGCAGCGTGGGGAGACACAGAACGAGCAAGTGTGATAGGGAGTGAGTGAACTCAACAGAGCTGTGCCGGAACTGCTGCAGATTTCTTTGTGGGCAGAAAACACAAGCAGGAGTCCAGTACAAAAGGGCAGCCTGCAGCTTCGGGAGAAATAGAATGCGCGAGTGAGAGAGGGAAAGAGAGCGAGCTCAATGTAGCTGTGCCAGAACTTTAGAGTTGGCCACCCTCCCGCCCAGGGTCCTTCATGGTCCTATATTACAGTAGAGTCTGTGGAGTGGAGACAAAGCAATGAGTAAATACGCCCATACCTCCTTATGAACAGTACAACTGTCATTTTTCACATCCTGGCCGAAATGCGTTTTTGCACTTCCAGCACAGAATAGTGCAGTCGCTGTGGTACATCAGTGTTCGGGACACATTAAGAAAACCACTGTAACACTGTTCATGAGTAGAGGTCCTAAAATGCCAATGTTGAAAATGTTGTGATGAAAGTCCATAAAATGACTGTGTTACAAGCGTGCATTGAGCAGTTTGCACACACCCTTGTAACTTCGCAAATCAGTAATATTTTCACACCAGTTTTCAACACTGGCATTTTTTCACACCTCCTTATGAACAGTAGAGCTGTCATTTTTCACATCCTGGATGAAATGTGTTTTCACACTTGCAGCGCCGAATAGTGCAGTTGCTGTGGGAAATCAGTGTTTGGGACAGATTAAGAAATTGACAGTGACACTGTTCATGACCAGCGCTCCTAAAATCCCTATGTTGAAATTTTGGTAATGAAAGTCCATACAATGACTGTGTTGCAAGAGTGCATTGAACTGTTTCCATGCACCCTTGTAACTTTGCAAATTTGTAATATTTTCACAACACATTTTCAACACTGGCATTTTTTTACACCTCCTTATGAATAGTACAGCTGTCATTTTTCACATCCTGGCCTAAATATGTTTTTGCACTCCTGCCGCAAAATAGCATGGTTGCTGTGGGAAATCAGTGTTTGTGACAGATTAAGATCGAGCGAGTGAGAGAGGAGAGTGACCAAGCTCAACTGACCTCTGTCTGGACTGCTGCAGATTTCTTTGTGGTCAGAAAAAGGCCCCAACACAGGAGCCCAGTACTAAAGGGCAGCCTGCAGCGCTGGGAGAAACAGTATGAGTGCATGAGAGAGGGAGACTGAGCAACCTCAACGGAGATCTGTCAGGACAGCTGCAGATTTCTTTGTGGGCAGACAAAGTTGCTAACACAGACAGGAGCCCAGTACAAAAGCGTAGCCTGCAGCAGCAACAGAAACAGAATGAGCAACTGACAGAGGGGGAGTGAGCGAGCTCAACGGAGCAAAGCAATCAACATTTGGCATTGACAAATGCTTGTTATAGGTGCCTCTGTGTCTAAATGTACAGTAGAATCCAGTATGTTTATTTTGTGATAGTCACTGCTCGTGGTTCCCTTTCCTTCTAAACTTTTTCAATCCCCATACAGTATATTTAGGTGAAATAACATCTGACCACTTGTATATTTTGTAATGTCACTCCATGGCATTCTTCGTGTTTTGAATTATTATTGCTGTGTTTTGTGTTTGATAACTTTCTTCTTAACACATAATATTTTCCACTATGCCTTCCAATATGTATATAACAGTCTGTGTGCTATATATTATGAAAGCCTGTATATTATGATATTTATTATGTGGATGTCTAAATGTTTTTGTCTGGTTTACATGCCATAAAATGGATACACTGGCCATATGTACTGTAAAACAGCCCTCAGATTGTTTAACCCATATATCCTATATATTCTGAGTTCTTATATACAGTACTTATAGCTGGCTTAGTTTGGCTATGGGAAAGGAAAGCTTTCACACCCAGACCAAAACCCTTAACTTCAGTAGAGCAGATTTCCAGAAATGGGGGAGGTGCTAAGGAAGCAACCAGAGGGCATCAATCACACATGGGGTGAACAGACAATGGGTCATCATCAGGGATGAAGTACTGGCAGCCATAGCGGATTGTGTTAGGCTTAAGAGGAAAAATCAGGTGCCAAATCACCCATTTGGTTCAACTCTGAGGTTGCCAGGGTGGTGAGGGGCAAGAGAGCAGCCTACAAGATTTATAAGAGGAAAGAGAGTGAAGCAGATCAGGAGGAATACCTGAGGCTAGTTAAAGTGGCAGGCAATGTGGTGCAGCAAGCAAAGGCACAGAAAGAACTGCAAATAACATAAGGTATTAAGACCATGGAGAAGGCCTTCTTTCACTACATAAGTGAGAAGGACAGGAAGGATGGGATAGTTAAGCTGAGAAAGGAAGATGGATTGGTGGAGGAAGAAGTGAGCAAAGCGGAAGTAGTGAACAAGAACTTCTGCTCTGTCTTCGTTAGAGAAAAAGATGCACTGGTTCCACTTTGGGGGGGAAGAAGGGGGGCCTACAGATATTGTTATAGAGGTAGATAGAGTAAAGGAAGGACTACTGGCACTGAAGGCAAGTCCCCAGGACCAGATGACATATTTCTGAAGGTACTGAAAGAGCTAGCAACAGACCTTGTGGGTCCACTGGCAGACCTCTTCAATGCATCCCTGGAGCTGGGAGTGGTGCCTCAAGACTGGAGAATGGCACATGTGGTGCCTCTCCACAGGAGCGGGCCCCGGGATTATCTGGGGAACTATAGGTCAGTATGTCTGACGTCAATCCTGTGCAAACTCATGAAGACCATCACCTTATTTAAGGAGATGTTGGTAGGGCACACAGAGGAGAATGGTCTCCAGGATGAGAGGAAGCATGGGTTTGTGAAGGGAAGATCATGCCAGATGAACCTGAATGACTTTTTTGACTGGGTCACCATGGAGATAGATAGGGCAATGTGGTAGACATCATTTACCTAGACTTTAGCAAGGTCATAGATTTGGTGTCACATAGGAGGTTGATCAGCATACTGAGAGATCTGGGGGTTGGGGAGAAACAGACAAGGTGGGTGGCTAGCTAGCTAAGTGACAGAAACCAGAGGGTGGTGGTGGGGGGGAGAGTTATCCAGTACGAGGGCGGTCACCAGCAGAATCATGCATGGATCGGTGTGCTGGGACCGGTGTTGTTCAATGTTTTCATAAACAATGATAGGGAAGGCATAATTTATTTATTTATTTATTTATTTGTATTTCGGATGACATCTTTGAGCCGAGGGCTCTTTTTCAAAGGTTCCATGTCAAGGCAATAAGGACAATAAGGTACAAAACATAACATGAACATTACAATGGAACTTACAAAAAAAAAAAAGACAATTAAGGTTACAATAATAGCAGCCAAAGGCATCGACAAAGAATTGTGTTGTGAGTCACTTATACAGTATAAGTCATAGGCGGCTCACTGAAGCTTTGCTAGGAGTGGGTTAGTGGGAAAAGAGAAAGAAGAGTGGTGGTGAGGGGGTGGTATGGGAGAGAGAGAGAGGAAGGAGGGGAGAAATGGGGAGGGCATTGCATTGGGTATGTCGTAGATGGGAAACAGCAAGGGAGGAGGAAAGGGGGGGATGAAAAAAAAAAGGAGACAGATTCATCCTATACCCAGTAATGGGTGGTAGGAGAGGAGGAGGAGCTGAGGCAGTGAGGAGGGATGCTTGAGGGTAGTATGCCTGGAAGGGATTATAAGAGACAATCACAGAAGGCACTAGCCACAAGGTGTTGATGCAGTTTACACTTAAAATCACCAATCATGGCAATGTTGGAGAATTCTATAGGTAGCAAATTGAACCAGGTAGAGGCTCTGACAAGGTAAGAACACTGAGCTTGAGAGGTCCGACAGGGGTGTATTGTAAAGGTTAGACTGTTTGATCTTCTAGTTAGGCAGCGGACAAGCTGCAGGGTCAATATTGATTGGACTCCAAGGGGCATAAGGCCCAGTGATGTCTTCTTAGCTAGGATGCCGGTCTGGTACTTTAGCCTGCCGGATAGCTGGAGCCAGTTAGCCTGCTCGTAAGTGTCACACGTGTGAGAAAGGTGGGCAGCTGAAATAAGGAATCTACATGTCTTATTAAGGGCTACAGCTATGCGCTGGAGTGCAGTATCAGTAGCGGATCCATAGATAACGAGCCTGTAGTCAATAATGGGCAGGATGTGCCTCTTTGCCGATGATACTAAATTCAGCACAAGCATGGATACAGTTGAAGGGATACAGGACCTATGGGGATACCTCAGAAAACTTGGGAGAAGGTCTGGGATCTGCCAACTTGGATTCAATGCCAATAAATGCAAAGTGGTGAACACTGGGGCAAGAAATCCTAGGACTGAGTATTATCTGGGTGGGTTCAGGTAGCAGCACTGGGGAAGAAATAGATCTGGGGTAGTGATCACCAGTGACCTGAAACACTCCATACAATGCTAGAAGCCAGCAGTGAAGGCAAACAGGATGTTGGGTGCATAGCCAGGGGATTCAGCAGTAGGTAAAGTGAGGTCATAATGCCCCTTTACAGGTCACCGGTGAGACCGCATTTAGAATATGAGGTTAGGCACTGGAATCCATATCATAAGAAGGATATCAGCTTGTTGGACATGATCCAAAGGGGGGCAACCAAGATGATAGGGGGACAGCCGGAGAAGTCCTATGAGGAGAGGTTGGGAGCCCTAATAATATACTCCCTGGAGTAAGTAGAGGATAGAAAGGGGGAATATGATAGAGACCTTTAAGTACCTTAGGGGAATTAATTGAGTGGACAGGAAATATCTCATCAAGCTGAGGGACAACAGATCCATGAGGGGGACAAAGTTTGAAGTTGGTGGGGGGGGGTTAGGAGAGATGTTATGAAACAACTCTTGATGGAAAGTGTAGTGGACAAATTAAAAGTTCTACCAGAAGAGGTGGTCTCAGTGAAGATGGTGGGAGACTTTAAGAGGGCCTGGGATAGGCATAAAGGGAACCAATAGGACTTTGGGGGAGGGGTGAGGGGGAGAGTTATGAAGGAAGACCTGACAGGGAGGGAAGGGTGGGGTCAATGGCATAAGCCAGGGACACTGCATTACTAATGAGCAAACTCCATAGACCATTTTGGCCTTCTGCAGGCTCTTTCATTTGTCTGCATGCACTATGGAATAACATTGCTGACGTCTTTACCTCTTTTATTTAAACATATCGGGAGGGTTGAACTGTTACTGATGTCAATCTATTCACACAATTTAACACATCCCAGTGCTTTAACATAACTTTTCTCTCAGATTGTGACATACTCTTATATGTCAGTGTACAAATTAATCTGTCACCAGCAACATCCTTTACCTGATGTTTTGTAGTTTTTGCAGCAATTGTTTTCTATCAGTATCCCTTGCACTGATGCATGCTGTTGTGAGACAATCCATATGATTCCTTCTTTCCAAAAATCTTTTACTCTTCCCTATAGATTCTTGATCAAACATCTGACTTTGGTCACAATTGCTGCATGTCACAGCCTTAGAATTTGCCCTTTTCATATATTTTCAATGGCATGCTTTGAATGATGACTTCCCGTTAAAAACAAAAAAGTATCTTATGTGGCTTTAAACCAAGAAAAAGTGCACACAGGGTATATGGTGCTCAGGACAGACTCCAAACTTAGTAGAAACAAAAGCTGGGTGCTCACCACCTCAAAAGATAATGGACACCACAGTTAAGTAAAAAATGCTCTGTTGTCTATATATCATAAAGTGATAAAGGACCAGTGGGTCCAAAATATGTCAGGCCGGCATGTTTTATGGATGTTTGCTGTTTGTTGGATTATCTTTTAATAAACAGACAATGGAGCTTTTTACTTAAGTGTGGTGTCCATTATAATTTGAGGTGGTGAGTGCTCAGCTTTTGTTCCTACTATCTTATGTGGCTTCCTATATATGCTTGTATACAGTTTCCCACAATTTCCCTTAGTAGCCTAAGGATCTTAGTATTGAATTCCTGCATAATAACTTTGCGTAGTAAATTTTAGGAATTTCTTTGTGTCCTTCATGTATTTTTTGGATGATTCTAAGTTCAACATGGTTCCATTCCAGAGGCAGAATATAGTCCTTGAACCAGAACCAAGCCAGGATAATCTCCTAAAAGGATTTCATCAGTGGTTATGCATTCCATGTCCCACTTCCCAATAACCTTATTAACATAATTTGGAGAAATACTCAAGCCCATTGCTGTACCCCTCTTTTTAGTCTATATCATTCATTATTAAACAAAATAAAAATTCTTCTAAATTATTTAATTTACTGTATATCATCTAATAGAAGCCATGACTTCTGTTATATCTTCTATTGTTAGTCACAGCTTCTAATAGAGAGCAGCTACAACTGGCAAATTTATTTTTACAATTGGAGGGTGGATTCTATTTGGAATGCTGCCCTCCATCTATATTACTCTGCTATTGTGGTACCCACATTTCTCTGCTCATGTCTGTTCGCAGTTGATAAGAAGCTATGTAGAAGGGTAAATCATGAGGAGATGGTGCAGGAGCTCCTGAAATACTTAAACACAATAGAGAAATACACTAAAGCAGTGATACTCAGACCATGGCTCTTGAGATGCAAGTGGCTCTTCAGCTTATCATCTGCGGCTCCTTATCACCTCCTTATCACCTGTTGCTCTTCCCAGTATTAACCAACCATGGTTATGTGTTTTCTGATCCAGAGGTACCATTTTTAGGGCTGTGAAGTGGATTGAGAAAGAGAGAGAGAGAGGGAGAGATCAATCAGCATTATGCACACACACACACACACACACACACACACATATACATATGCACACACACACACACACTCATGAAAATAAAGTGAATAAAGTGAATACAACACAACAATCAACTTGGCTGGCCAGTGTTCTGGAGGGCAGATGCTCCCATGCCTCATCTGCCAACAGCTCCACTATAGTGAGTAAATTGTGGGGCACTGCATGGGTCGGCAAGTAAACAGATGGAGCACAAAACCCCCCACCCTCAATGTATGACCCATGCCCCTACCCTCTGCTGGATAACACTCACTGTATTTCTGTAAGTTGCCAACCCTGCCAGTCTGCTCACCAGAATTTACTAGGTGGTGTAAGTTGTGGCTTCTTAGTTAACATTGACTGCTCATCTGGCTCCTAAGCCTATCATGGATAAGTATCACTACACTAAAGTATGACAGTTATGGTTTAGAATCAATAAATGTAAAGTTATGCAATTAGGTAGGTGTACAGCCTAGCAACTAAAGGAATGTTATCAAAAATTGACATCATTTACAATCAACTGGCAAGATTTATCTTGAGATGGGACTAAAAACCCATCATTGTGACTTATATCAGGAATTGGGATGGCTAACACCAGAAAATAAAAGGAAGTTATCATGGGCAAATCAGATATATAAAGTCTTAAACCATAACAAGCCCTCATTCTTATAAGACAAATTAGAAAAAGCAATATTAATATAATCTGAGAAACATAAATTTAAGAGGTTTTAAAACCCAAAGGCCCATAAGTATAGTATTATGTGTTTTTCCTTTATTTCACTTACATTGTGGAATTCGATAAAAAACATTACAAATTAAGTTCATGAAAGTACAAAGACTTTTATTGCAGAGTTAAAACATTGAACTAAACACGCAGTGCATGTGCAATGGTTAGCTATGTAGGTGACAGAGATATTACTATTTTAGGAAACTGAGTATTGTATACATTTGTTCCCTCCTTCCGACATAATTTATGTAAACTAATTATGGAAAATCTAGTTTATTTATGGAAAACAAACAAACAGAGGTGAGAAAGAAGTAAATGCCTCAGCTGGGACTTGAACCCAGGCCACCTGGAATACAGTTCAGATTGTGCTAACCAGCTGTGCCATTGAGACAACTGGAACCTGGGCTGTTCCCAAGCATATTACTCTTTTTTCAAATGCACAGCCCAAATGGCAACACAAATATTTACTTGTAAAGATCACACAGGGAGTGTGGTGTGCATATTTATGGAACACATACAGAGGTGAAAAAGAAGTAAGTATTGGAACCTAGGCTGTATTTCATAAATATGCACACCACACACCACACTCCTGTGTGATTGTTACAAGTAAATATTTGTGTTTCCATTTTAGTTTATGTATACTATGTGTATGTAGATTGTTTCATGTTGAAACTGTATGTATCTTTAATGAAATTACATGACCATCTTGTAAATAGGACATCGGTCCTAATGATGTGTTTTTCCACCAATTTCTGTCTAAAAATAAAATATTTTATACTACTACTACTACTACTACTACTACTACTACTATAATCCTCACACTAAACATTGAAGAAGAGAAATTAAACTGACTAGTACATCAGAAGAGACAGATTTAGGGGTCAAAATTAATGAAACATTTAAACAAACTAGTAAGTGTAACAAAGCCTATTGCAAGTCTTCAAGGATGCTGGGCAGCATAATGAGGGAGTTTGGTATAAGGAAAAGTGAGGTAATGCTGACGCTTTATTGATCCCTTGTAAGAACCCATCTGGAGTAGTGTGCCCAATTCTGAAACCCTCATCTGAGGAGGGTTATTGATAGAATAGAATCTGTTCAGTGTAGGGTCATCAAGATGATACAAGAGAAACAGGTTAAATCCTATGAGGAGAGGCTAGAGAACCTGAATATGTATTCACTAGAGACCAGATAAGAGAGGGGAGATATGACTGAAACATACATTTCATGAATAATGTTAACAGTGGGAAAGTATGTGTAAGCAATAAAGATGCAGTCACTAGAGGTCATGACTGGAGGCTGATGTGTGGTAAATTTAAGAAAACTTTGAAGAAGTTCTGCTTTGCAGCAAGACTGGTGGATCCTTGTAACAGTCTAGCAGCCGAAGTAGTGTAGGCAGCAACCATTAATGGGTTTATGCATGATTTGTATTGGTCAATGGAACAAATATGCCAAACAATGGGTAATAGGGGAATGTGTGATGCTGTGGCAGAAGGGAAAGGAAACCCACACTAGGGCAATAGGTCAGCATGGTGAGATAATGTTAGTAAGGGCAGACTAAACGAATCTTTTGTCTCCTTCAGCCATCTGATTCTGTGTATCTGTATATACAGTACAAGTCACATTAAGCTGTCTAACCAATTAGTTGGTTTAGCATTGTTTTCTACAATTGGCAGTGCACTGGCAAATCATATTGCATTGTTTTTTAATGCTTAACCAACTCAAGAGAAATGCTCTTAAATGTTTTTGCAACCTAATTTGAATGTATTTGCAGTCCAGTCACAATGCAATGCAAAACTGAGCTTTAACTCTCAATAAACAGATTGTGCAGGGCCTTGTGCTGGGTACAGAAACACTTATGCAACTCAGTCAGAAATGCAAAAACAACTCATTGGAGAAATAGTTTAATGTGACTTGTACTGTATGTTGTTAATAAATTTGGGTTCCTCATGAGCTTTAGTATTAGTTTAGTTTTTTTGTTACAGTGCAAAACACACAAGGGAACAAGCAGGCTGGCTGAGAACAAGTGAGGAGAGCTGGCTCAGAGAAAAAGAGCGATTGACTCTGGTGAGAGAGACAGAGAGACAGAAAGACAGAGAGACAGAGAGAAAGAGACAGACTGGACACGTGACCTCCCATGATCTCTTAATAGAGCATGAGTGGAGGTAAGTGATAAGAGCAAGCAAGCAAGAAGCTGTTTTTATTTAAATAAAAAATAATCCTGCTTAAAAGAAAAAAAGAAGTGTTACCTATAATTTGGATTACACTTGGACTACTGAAGGGAGAGGACCAATTGGGCAGATGTGGAGTAATTGCTGAGCCATGGTCAAAGAAATTCCTCAAGGTAACGTTGACTGAAACCATAATTAAAGTTTAACCTGTAAATACATCAACAAACTGTTGATTGCTCCTGAGTTGAGGCATAGTCTGCACTGACTGGTGTGCGGGAGAGCAATGAATATCCAAGATACCAAAAAATGCCAGACCATGTGGCAAGCTTAAATTCACCCTGTAATACAAGCTGCTGCTGCTTCTATGAGAGGGTGACTTGCATTACAAACAACAAGCTGTTGTTGTGGATGCCATGTATATGGTTTTGCAACTAAAAGTCTGATGAAAGTTGATATAATGTATAATAGGCTTGCAAGGTTTATATTGGGAAAAGAATTGGTAGACATCATTGCATTTTATTTAAGGGACTTAGTTGTTTAACACCTGCTCATAAAAGAAAGTTGCAATGGGAAAATTTGATTCATAAAGTTTTATATATGCAAAGACCAACTTATTTGTATGAAAAATTAGAAAAAGTACAACACCATTACAACTTACGTAAGGCATCATTATGAGGATTTATTTCTCCAAAACTAATAAATAAATATAGTTATATGTGTTTTCCAGCTATTATGTTACAAATATGGAATTCAATAAATACAGAATCCATAGTCAACCAGGGTGATGTTAAAATATTATGAAGGAGTTAAAATATGAATTGAGAGTATGATGTATGTGTAATGATTAGTGTGTAGGTATTATGTAGGTGTAAATTATGACTTATGACATTTGTTAAATTTGTTATTGTCTTTGTATTGTATGTCATACTGAGATTGAACAGGAGCATCTATAATATAGAACTTGTCCTAAAGACATTTTATTCCAGCTTATCCTGTATAAAAATAAAGATTTTTGCTACTACATACTAGATACAGCTTTTAATAGATGGTGGCTTGTTTTAGAGAGGGGCTTTTATTAGAAGATATACAGTATTTTTAGTAAAAATTCATTAGGTGGATAACTTACTCTGTCCTCCAAAAATAATGTAACCCATGAGCCTCATTTCATGTGTTATTACTGTGTGAAGGTTTTTTTTTTTTATCAAAGGTTACCAGAAAAGTTTACACTGATAGTTTTATTTTAGTTATTAATAATATCTGTGGAGAATTATATTATGGTTTGCCAGATCATTTGTGCAGTTTGCAGAATGGTTATAATTGTAAAACTTCTTTAAAGGAGTTACTCACAAATGAGATACAGTGTAAATGTATCTGAACTCATGATAGACAGGGATCTTAGCAATTTGATAGAATTTTTGATTCATTGTTGATTGTCTGTATTTTGTGTATGTTTATTTGATATTTCAGAGATTTATTTTTTGTTCATTGTAATGTATATTTTTTTCTTTAAAACCAGATCAAGACTGTAAAAGGGCCACGTGGCCCAGTGCTTTTCATCCAGTCAACAAAATCTTAAATAAAAATAAATAAAATATCAAGGATGGTAATTCCCATACCTGATCATCCAAAAAACTATCCACATGTTATGATGAATTCTTAATAATACTACAAATGCCAGACATTATTCCCTGATTATGTGGTTCTAACAGGCTTTTGTGTATTTTAGAATATGATAAAATACATTACTTGTGATACATGATAACTACCAGAAAATCAGATTCTTCTGCTGTTGTATATTTCCGTACCTTCTTTTAACAGCTTTTGGGTACTCTGTTTAAACTCCGGAATACGATTTGTTTGTAACATTTCATAACATTTTTTGCCATCCAGTTATCGCATTGTCTCTTTTTCATGTTTAATTTTATCCTGAATTACAATTGTGCCCCCTTTGTCTGCCAACTTTTTTTTACAGAATCATTCTATATGTTTTCATCCAATGCTTTTCACACTTTGAAAATCAAATCACTGTTAAAGTGTTTTAGTTTGATTTACTAAAAAATGTGTCTATATATTTACTTACTGTTTTAAATGTTGCAACAGTCTAGCTAACACACAAAGGGACATACACATTGATTTTTTTTTCTGTAAACCTATATAATCCCTACTAATTCCCACCTGCTCCATACTCCCCATATCTGGTGACTCAGCACGTTCATGTATATGCTGTTCCACTGAAAATTGTTCATGACTACCAGGGGAGAACACACATTTAAAATTGTCTACATAATTTAAAGATTTTCTTTCATCTCACAGATATTCTACTAAAAAAGTGGCACCAAATATAATCCTTTAGTATGAATGTCAATCTGGCCAGTGTAGAAGTGCACCAATGAGATGATAATAACATTATTTGCATTTGTTGGCTTCCTGATAGTGGTTCTATTCATGACTCCTGGTTTCCTGTTTCCTCTCTTCCTCCAGTGGTTCCTCATTTTCCTTCATGGCCATGACCTTTTCTCCTCACCTGATGGCTCCTCTGCTGGCAGCCCTTTGTTAGTGTAAAAAAAAAATATTTGCAGTGTCATCAGAATCAACATTAGTATCTTCAGTAGAAGAGACCACAACAATGTCCCTATGTTTGTAATTTCTCAAATGTCCTAAATTCTTGCTGATTTTGTACCAGCTACAATTTATTGATTTTATGATAAACATTGTCACATAAGAATTTGTTGATTTTACTCTTATGTATTTCTTCTTTAAATACATGACATTGATTATTCATTTTAGTTCAAAACTCCTCGTGCTTTTGCAAGTCCCAAAGATGTTTATACTTTTCTTTCAGATCTCTTGCTTTCTTGTTTGCTTTCTCACTCAGTTCTTTTGCTTCTTCATTCATGATGACTAAACTGAGATCCAGTCAATATTTATTTAAAATCTATTCCCAGTATTTCATTACTTTTTTCTTTATCTTTGTCAAATACAGGTATTTTCCAGCAACCAACATCCAAGACCTCATAGAATGATTTTTTCATACCAGTATTCTTGTAAGGCTATGGCATGCCACTGAAGTGAAATTGCATTTCTTCTATCTGTTACAGTTTATCTGAAAATTCTTTCATTTGTAATTCAATTGGAATGGTTCCCACAACTTTCAAAAATATTCTTTCACAGGTTACTATATTACTGCCTTTACTTACTGTATAAATAAGTAAAACAATCATTGTTGCCAGATTCTTGATTCAGCTGAACAATCATTTCCATTTTTAAAAATTTATTTTTATTTTTAAATATTGTTGGTGTACACAAATACTGCATGTAAAAAACTCAACCACTAACTCAGGAATTTCCCCCAAATCCCAATACAAACAGTTAAGCTTTTTATACAGTATGTTAGTTTTTATTTGGATATTCTGTGGCTACATTATTACTAACAACAAAGAACAAAAACAGGAATGATTAAGTCATAACTTTAGTATTTATTTAACATTTTATGGAGTAAATTAGGAGTGCAAAGAACAAATATCCCCCAACATGAACTAACAGATCAAAGGGTATATGGAGAGGGAGAGAAAAAACAAAACAAAGGAAAGGAATAAAATAAAAAGAGAGGTGAAAAGGCAGTTATTGTATGACAAAAGAGTGTAATAAAAAACATAATCCAGGGAGAACTGTAAATCTATTATATTAGAAATGTGCTGTAGTTTAAGAACTTGCTCCATTTAGTTTCATTGCCCTCTTTGTTGTCCTTTACCCATGTACTGTTTTCCTAATTTAGGGGGTATTATTGTTCCTTTCTTCCAGTATTCTATTGATGGAAATTCTAACTCTGTTCATCTTTTATATTCTTGACTGTTATGGATGATAACATTACTAAGCTTTTATCCTCAGGTGTCTGATGTTGCATGCTATTGAAGTAGCCAAAATCTATACAATTTCTTAACTGAGGCAACCCTTCTAGAGAAGCCTTTACTTTGTCCCATAAAATTGTAATGCTATTGCAGTCTCACATCATATATTTTAAATTGGTACTGAAGTTCCACATTCTGGACATTTTTCATTTTATTTTAGCCCCATCTTTAGTATATGTAAGGAAGAGTAGTAAAGGTTGTGTGTAATGTTGTGTTGTAGTAATCCATGATTATCTAGGCAAAACACATTTTGGGGGAGCAGCCACATTTCCTTCCACTCC
Source organism: Neoceratodus forsteri (assembly GCA_016271365.2). NCBI lineage: Eukaryota > Metazoa > Chordata > Ceratodontiformes > Ceratodontidae > Neoceratodus > Neoceratodus forsteri. The sequence continues at coordinate 1,338,105,379 of CM057456.1, forward strand.
AAGTTAAATGGGTCTTTTCCTTGTTTTGTTTAGCAATAAGGAGGTATGTGAACATTTTGTGAATCACTAATGTAATCAGTGAGCATTAGAATATGATTGTGACCATTTAGCAGTTCCTGTCCTGTATTGGACCTACTGGAAAAGTGATTTGCAAAAGTGGTAGTGATTACCAATAGAACTGCACACCATCAGAATGCAAATGAGGGCCCTGGTCACGCATATCAGGTGGACTCACATATTCAAGGCATATTGCACTGACAAAGCATTTGCATGAAATCACAAACAGAATGCATGCACAAAGCAGTCAGTGTCCAGTTTCAAATCAACACGGGGATGCAGAACATCTATGCAGGTCATTATAATAGGCAGGCAGGCCTATGTGAGACACTCCAAGACACAACATGCCACTGCACTGGTTGCTGCCTGAGCCCACCTGGGATCTGGAGGAGGCAAAGGCATATGCGTGCCACTGACACAGGTGGGTTTCATGGCCATATGCCCCCAACTGGGTCCTGTGCCACAGACTCATGAGCCACTCAAGTGCCCCAGTACATTTCTTGGTATGTGGTGTCCTTCTGGAAGGACCCAGATATAAGAGGTGAGGGACATTGTTGTGGTGACCTGCAGTGACTGCATAGCAGGGACTGTGTGTCATGTCTGAGCTGTATGTCACCATCCCCTGCTGCATGGGTTGACCAGACAGTGTTTTGAGCTGAAGTCAGCCCTCTTCCTCCCCCCCAAGCACCTCATATTGGAGCTCCATGTCCCCTATTTTTATGTCTGAGAGGAGGAGCAGTGTGCATTCCTCCTCTTCTTGTTCTACCACTGATTTCCCCTTCTGGTTCTCCCCAGTCATCTCTTTCTCTCCTGAATGGCCATCACTCCCATCTGAGGAGTTATCCAGGCTGCTGCCATCCCCATCATCCCCATCAAGTTGATTTGGAAGTAAGGAAACAAAAGGTCATGTGTTACAAACATGCCAACAGCACAGCTATGTGACACACTATGAAACCAGGTTGGCTCAATGTTCCAGGAACAAATTCCACCACATGCACATGTGTAATGCAGACCACAATGCACACCCTGAACAGAATGCATAACTTGACATGAGGTGGAAGAACCTACTCCTGCATCACCCATGTGTACTGTGAGTGTCCATGCCATCCATGTGCAACTCTGATCCCTACTACTTGATGATATTAGCTTTTGATAACTGTACAATGTGCTGTATCCTGGGGCTCACAATACTGCACTCAATAATAAAGCTATAATGTGTAACACAAATACATACTGTAGACAATAAACAGTCATGTCCATGTATTCATCTTGGTGGGTGTAGTTGATCTTGGGGTTGATACCACCCTCCACAACCTCCACCTGATGGCAGGCCAGGGTGCCAGTCACAGGCTCCTCCTCCAGTGTGAAGGTGGTCTGCATTGGTGGACCACCTCTAGTGACCTGTAGTTCCTATTATGCCTCCATCAGCTTCTCCATGGTGTGCCCCTGCACGTTATATAACCTCTCCTTGACTTCCTCAAGTGGTAAATCCCTACTGTACTCAGCACTGATTTCCTCTGTCACCTTCTTCCATACTGTTGTTCTGCATCATGAGGGGATGCCCACATGGATCCGGGCTTCCATGGCAATGTATTCCTGTGCCAGAACTTATGTGGAGAAAAAAAATATGAGTACAGCACTCACCACAAATAGCCCCATCACCCATAGCACTGTATGAATGGTCCCTCATCCTGTGCAGTTGACAGGTGCAGCTCTGGGTGGCCAGTGAACAGGACAGGTTCTGCCAAGACCCAGTCACATGTACAGGTCTGATGTCCAATAATCAATAGGTATGGTATGTGATGCACCACCATTTGTCTATTATTATACATTGGGTAGCAGCAGCCATGTCAGGACAGGTGTTGAAGGATGCTGCACAGTGGCCTCCATGCCTGCTGCTGTGCAGCATGTATACATGCAGTATGGACAAATGCAGTGCACATGGAGATATGCGGAAGTTGCCATGGGCTGCATGTGCACCAATTTACTGGTAACTGTGGCACACAGGGAGGTGGTGGCAGGTGGGTTTGGTGGGGGCAGCTGCTCACTGCACTGCTCATACACCACGACATGTACCCCTTTATTTCCACCATACATGCCCCACTGCCTGGTGCCATATACAATATGTGCTCGGTCAGATATGTATTACTAGTGTACAGTTCTGTATGTGATTGTGATGTATGGATGTTGTCCATATAACAATAGGCCATATAATGTGGGCTGGCACTATAGACAACTGTCTAGATTACAGAGCTGTGGTTAATGAGCAGCTCACATAACTTCCTCAGTGCCTCTATGCTTCTCCTGACTACAGATTGCCTAGTGAGCCACACCCAGATACCACAGACAGTCACACATGTCAGGAAAGACATATGCTGTACATACAATGCACTGCTGGCTAACCTAGGACCTCCTTGAAAATGAGCATCAGGCAGCTGTGCGCTGTTCTGGTTAAACAAATGTGCAGCTACAACTAGATAGAGATAATGCTGTACACCACTGTATGGGCTGCAGTAGTCACCTACATGTACAGTAGTTCCCTGGGGTTAAACATACATCTGCATAGCCTATATTCATTCTTGTGCTTTTTTATGATGAAACTCTGCAACACATCAACATAACACAAACTAGTAATGGAATTATGCACAGCACCCATGGGAGAAGTTTATAAATGTTAGTTGTGTTGTCACAACACATGAACCCGGCATGAAGCACCATGGCCCATGGGAGAGGCAAAACAGCCAGTAATGCAGTGGGGGATCCAGAAAGTCTGGGGAGCTGTCCATAGGCAGGGGAACAGCAAAGTCATGTATGGTGGTCTGCTTAGGTATGTTTCCATTTTTCAGTGTATTGTGCCATCGAGCCCCATGTGCTCCATATGGTTGCTAGGTATTGCACATTTCTCATGCGTGTGGCATGCAGATTCCTGGGCTATTCATGTCTACTGCAACTGTGCAGCACTGTGCATTGTCTACTCATGGACCATGCTGGGTCATCTGGTTTTACAGCGTGTGCCATGACTTCATGCTGGTTGACTGGACTGTGGCATCCAAATGCAGCCCTCTTTATAGCATGACACATACACTGCACCATCTGCACTTTGTCACTAGGTGGGGCACATAGAAACTTAGAAATTGTTGGCAGATAAGGACCACCAGGCCCATCTAATCTGCCCTAATCCAACATTAGATTGTGCCCTTTGACTCTCATTGGTCAATGGCTTACAACACCCCCCCATGCACCTTTAAGGTTCCCATGTGCCTGTCCCAGGCATGTTTAAAAACCCTCTACTGTGCTTGCTCCCAAACCTCCTGTGGTAGTCTGTTCAAAGGATCCACTACCCTTTCTGTGAAGAAAAACTTCCTCATATTTTCCCTTAATCTGCCTCCTTCCAGTTTCACATTATGTTCCCTTGTACATGTACAACCTTTGTAATGGAATATGTCTCTTGTCTGGATCTTGTTTATATCTTTTAGGTACTTGAATGTTTCTATCATGTCCCCCCAATCCCTCCTCTCCGCCAATGAGTACATACTGAGATCACCGAGTCTCTCCTCATATGGTTTATGTTGCAATCCCTGCACCATCCTAGTCACTTTCCTCTGGACCACATCCAACCTGCCAAAGTCCTTACAAATGTGCAGCCTAGAGGACTGCACACAATACACCAGGTGAGGCCTCACAAGTGTTTTATACAAAGGCATCACTACCACCTGCCTCCTGCTAGTAGAAACATAGAAACATAGAATTTGACAGCAGATAAGGACCGCTTGGCCCACCCAGTCTGCCCATTTCCCTACCTACTGGATAAGCTACAGATCCCAGTTAACCAGCAGCCTACTTCTTCCTACCCCCACCCACCAGAATTGCCTTATGACTATCCCATGCATGCTTGAATTCCACCACTGATTTTGACTCCACAACCTCCTCCGGAAGGCCATTACATGCATCCACAACCCTCTCTGTGAAAAAATACTTCTAAATTACCTCTGAGCCGCCACCTCTATCTTCAAATTGTGCCTCTTGTTCTTGCACACCTCTTTTTTGAAAGATGCTACCCTCTTGGACTTTGTTGATTCCCTTGAGGTACTTGAAAGTTTCTATCATGTCCCCCCTCTCCCTCCTTTCCTCGAGGCTATACATATTAAGCTCCTTAAGTCTCTCTTCATATGTCCTCCGGTGCAGACCCTGCACCATTTTAGTTGCCCTCCTCTGGACAGCTTCCATACTGTCTATGTCTTTGCAGTGATTGGGTCTCCAGAACTGCACACAGAACTCCAGATGGGGTCTCACCAGCTGTCTGTACAGAGGGATAATAACTTCCTGTTTTCTACTGGTGATGCCTCTCCCTATGCATCCCAGTATCCCCCCAGCCCTCCTTGCTGCCTTCTCACATTGCTTGCCCACCTTTAGGTCATCTGATATGACTACCCCCCAGGTCCCTTTCCATTTTTGTTGTTGTTAGTATCTCACCCCCCATTGTGTACTCTTCCCCTGGGTTTTTGTTTCCCAGGTGCATTACCTTGCACTTCTTAGCATTGAATCTAAGCTGCCATACATTTGACCATTCCTCTAACCTTACAAGTCCCTTCTCATCCTTTCCACCCCACCCTGTGAATCAACTCTGTTGCAGATCTTAGTGTCATCTGCAAAGAGACATACTTTTCCTTCCAGTCCTTCTGCAATGTCGCTTTATAAAAACATTGAAGAGGACTGGTCCTAATACTGAACCCTGAGGTACCCCGCTAGTAACCCTCCTTCTTCTGGAGTGGACCCATTTACTATTACCTCTGTGTCCTATTCTCCAGCCACCCTTACTCCAGGCTGTCATCTTGGGACCCACTCCCAGGCTGGCTAACTTATATATTAATCTTTTGTGTGGGACTGTGTCAAATGCCTTGCTAAAGTCTAGGTAGGCCATGTCCACAGCCCCTCCCTGATCTACTACTTTGGTCACCCAGTCAAAGAAATCTATCAGATTCGTCTGGCATGACCTTCCCACTGTGAATCCATGCTGCCTGGGTTCTGTGCCCCTTTGGCCTCTAGATACTCGACAATTCTTTCCTTCAGAAGTGATTCCATCATTTTCCCTATCACTGAGGTTAAACTAACAGGTCTATAGTTTCCTGCTTCTGCCTTGCTCCCACTTTGTGAAGGGGATCACATCTGCCCTCCTCCAGTCCTCGGGTACCACCCCATCCTCCCATGATTTGTTAAAGAGGGTAGTCAGTGGTGTCACTAGTTCTACCCTTAGTTCTTTTAAATTCTGGGATGAATCCCATCATGCCCCATTGCTTTGTCCACCTTCAGTTTTAAGAGTTCTTTCAGAACCCTTTCTTCTGTAAATGGGCTGGTATCAACTTCTGTATCCAGCGTGTTACTACTGTTTGTTTATGTACCTCCCTCTTCCTTTGTAAATACTGAGCAAAATATTTGTTTAGTATCGCTGCCTTTTCACAGTCTCCTCTGCCCACCCTCCCTCCCCTTTATTAAGCCTCACTATCCTCCCTTGGTCTTCCTTTGCTCCTGATGTACCTATAAAGGTTTTATCCCTTCTTAACAGGTTGGCTATCTTTTCCTCGGTTTGGCCTTTGCTGTTCTGACTGCCTTCCCAGCCTCCTTTTGCTTTAACTGATACAGTTCTCTGTCCTACTCCTGCTGCGATTCCTTGTACTTCCTGAATGCTTTCTTTTCTCTTGAACCTTCACTGCCACTTCCTTTGAGAACCATAGTGGTTTCTTACATCTCTTGTTTTGTTTATTTGCTTCACACAAGGCTCATTACCTCTGTGATGGCAGTTTTATTATTCCCATTGTTCTTCCACCCTCCTTCCCGCCCATTTGCTAGTGCATTCCTTAGGCACTCACCCATTTTGGCAAAGTCAGCCCTCCTAAAGTCCAGTACTTTTGTCTTTGTATAGCTTGATTCTATTGCTGTGTTTATTGTGAACCATACTGTTCGATGGTCGCTAGTTCCCAGATGGCTACCCACTTCTACATCTGTGATCCTCTCTCCATCTCCATTTGAGAGTATCAAGTCTAATATTGCTCCCTCTCAGTGGGCTCCAGTACTAGTTGTCTAAGGCATGCCCCTGTAGGGCATCTAGAATAACTGCACTCTTGAGAGTGGCAGCTGCACTGCACTCCAGTTAACATCTGGCATATTCAGATCACCCATCAGCAATATTTCTCCTTTTCTGCCATTCTAAGTATACTTTCTATCATTTCCTTGTCCATTTCTCCCCTGAGAGGAGTTGTATACAACCCTGTGCGGATTGTGATGCCATTGCCTGTCTCCAAATTTACCCACAGTGCTTCTTCTCCTCCCTGTTTACCCTTTTGTTCTGTTGCTTTTATTCCTTCCCTTGTAAGAACTACTCCTCCCCTCTTTTACCCTCCCTGTCCCTCCTGTAGATAGTGTATCCTGGTATGTTTACATCCCAGTCATGGTTTTATTGTACCATGTTTCTGTGACTGCCACGATATCCAGATGTTCCTCCTCCATCAAGGCCACTAATTCAGGAAGCTTGTTACCTAGACTACGGGCATTGGTACTCATTGCTCTCCATTTTTTGATGGCCTTACCTTCTGTTGCAGCATCCCCCACTGACCGTTCTACCTTGGTCTTTTTCTCATTTAGTACCCTGTTTTGTAGGGAGAGGCTGGGATTTTTCTGCTGCTTGGCAGTGCCTCCCCCATTGACAAGTAATACCCTTGCTTATACACCCTCACATGACACTGGCCCTCCCTGCAGCCTTTGTACACTGCATAGACACCTTTAGGTCATGAGATATGATGACTCTCAGGTCACTTTCTTCCTTGGTGATCTTCAGCAATTCCCCCCCCCCCAATTTTGTAGCTTACCTCAGGATTTCCCCTTCCCAGGTGCATTAGTTTGCATTTTTTGGAATTCAACATCAGTTGCCATATTTCAGACCATCTTCCAAGCTTTTTGAGGTCTCTCTGTCCCTCCTCATCCTCTCCACCCCTTCAGGAGAATCTACCTTATTGCAGATCTTGGTATCATCTGCAATAGGTAGACCTTTCCCTCCAGGTCTACTGTAATGTCACTAATGAAGATATTAAACAGGACTGGTCCGAGTACTGAACCCTGAGGCACCCCACTGGTCACTCCCCTCTTCTCTGACTGGATCCTGTTTACCACCACCCTCTGCATTCTGCCTGTTAGCCAGTTTCTGACCCGCCTTACCACTTTGTGCCCCATGCCCATACTACCCATTTTGTTAACCAGCCTATTGTGCAGAATGGTGTCGAAGGCCTTGCTAAAATCTAGGTAGGTGATGTCTACAGCCCAACTTGATTAATTTCCCTTGTCACCCAGTCAAAGAAATCTATCAGATTCATTTGACATGATTTCCAGCCTTGAATCCATGTTGTCTCAGATCCTGGGCCCCTCTGTCTTCCAAGTGTACCACTATTCTTTCATTAAGCAGTGCCTCCATGATCTTACCTACCACTGAGGTGAGGCTGACTGGCCTATAGTTCCCTGGCTCCCCCCTACTCCTGCTCTTGTGAAGTGGTATGACATTAGCCTGCTTCCAGTCTTCCAGGACTATGTCTGTATACAATGACTCTGTGAACATGGCTACTAGAGGTACTGCAAGCTCCATTCATAGTTCCTTCAGTATCCTAGGATGTATGCCATCTGATCCCATTGCATTGTCCACTTTCAGTTTTGTGAGCTCCTTGAGGACTTTCTCCACTGGTAAATGGACTTGTGTCTACCTCCCCCCATACCTCATGATCATTTCTCATGTGTGGTCCCTGTCCATCCCCTTCTTCAGTGAATACTGAACAGAAGTATTTGTTCTGTATTTCTGCCTTTCCCATGTCACCCTCCTCACACTCTCCTGTTTCCCCTTTTATGCTCACTATTCCTCCCCTAGTCTTCCTCCTCCTCTCTCTGATGTACCTATAGAATGACTTATCCCCTTTTTTCACTTTCTGTGCCAACCTTTCTTCCATCTGCACCTTTGCTTTCCTCACAGCTTTTCCTGCCTCCCTTACATTCCTTAGGTGCAACTCTCTGTCTTCTTCCCTTTGAGTTTCCTTATATTTCTTGAAACCCTTCCTTTTGGCTCTGACTTTGTCTGCCACCTCTTGTGAGAACTAAAGTGGCTTCCTCCTTCTCTTGCCTCTGTTTACTGCCCTGATGCACTGGCCTGTTGCCTCCCCAGTGGCCCTCTTCAGGTGTTCCCACTGCTGCTGCAACCCCATTTCCCTTCTTGTCAGTGCCTCCTTGATGTATCTCCCAATTTCCGAAAAATCTGCTCTCCTAAAGTCCAGGACTTTTGCCTTGGTGTGACTAGAACGAGTTTCTGTCTGTATGCCAAACCAAACCATATAATTATCATTGGAAATAAGATGACCTTCCACTCTAACATCTGCAATTCTGTCACCATTGGTAAGCTCCATGTCCAGAATTGCCCTGTCTCTGGTGGGTTCAGTTACCAGTTGTTTTAAGCCTGCTCCCTGTAGGGCATCCAGAATGTCTCAGCTCCTGGCTGAAGCTGCTGCTGGGATTGTCCAGTCTTCATCTGGGATGTTAAAATCCCCCATCAGCAGTACCTTCCCTTTTGCTGACATAGCATGTATTTAATCTCCTAGGTCTCTGTCCAGATCTTCTCCCTGTGCTGGGGCCTGTAGAGCACCTCTGTGTGGATTGCATTGCCATTGGCTGGGCTCAAGTGTGACCCAAAGTGCTTCAGCCTCCACCTATTTATTCAGTGCCTCCATTGCCTTAATGTCCTCCCTGACATACAAGGCTACCCCCCCCTTTTTTGTCTCCCCTGTCCCTCGTGAACAGAGTGTACCCTGGTACTCTCACCTCCCAGTCACGGTTTGTGTTGTACCATGTCTCAGTTAATGCCACTATGTCCAGGTCTGCCCACACCAATAATGCTTCCCGGTCTGGGATTTTAGTTCCCAGACTGAGAGCATTTGTAACCATGGCATTCCACATTCTATTGGCTGTCTGCTCCCTCCCTGCATCCTTGTTGCCCTGCTCCTCTCCTTCCCCCCTTTTCCTTGCCTTCTGTTTCCTACCCCTCATTTTACCTATTGCCATTACTGGAGTATGTACTCCTGTAGTTTCTTTGTTTCTCTGGTGCTCCTGCCTGCATTCATTTTCTTGGGGGGGTGGGCTGCTTGAGTGCCCCTGTTCCTACTATCCCCACCCCCTAGCTAATTTCAATGCCCAGCAATGTAGCATTTAAACCTTTCATTCAGGACTGTCTTCCCTTTACTGGACAGATGCAGCACTTCACCAGAATACATGTTTGCATCCTTCCAGATGGGACCCCAGTCCCCAATGAAGTCATACCCTTTCTCACTGCACCAGCCAGTCAACCATTGATTGAAGCAACTTATGTGGAGATTTCTATCCTCCCCTTTGCCACGGACTGGTAGCATCTCCAAAAATGTTACAGAGCTTGCTACTTTCCACAGCTGCCCTCCCAACTCCCTGAATTCCTCCTGAACTTGCTCCATGCTAGCACTTCCCTGGGATAGGTCATTCATACCCAAGTTTACAATAACCTCCACCCCCTCTCTCCTTGCCACAGCTGTAGTTATTCTTCATATCTGCTCCCCCTCCCTATGAGCTGTGCCTCCTGGAAGGCATTTAATCTCCCTTTCCTCCCTGTTGTCCTTCACCAGGTCTATTTCCAAAACTATCGAGTCACCCATCAGGAGTATTTTGTTCTTCAACCCAGATTCATCTTCTACCACCCACTGAGTCTCCTCTCTGGAGGACCCTTACTTCCTTGGTGGTTGCAGCTTTGGGTTCCTTATCAGGAGTTTCCTGCTTCTCCAAGACTTGGTAGGAATTCTCTAGTTTGACCGGGTGGGGGATGTGCCTCTGTCCCCCTCTCTTGAATCTCCCTGAGCCACCCTTGGACCATCCAGCCTTCTGCCTAGGCAGCCATTGCGGCAGTGGCTGGTGCCTTGTTAGCCCCTGGGTGGGTGCGAAGGTGTCCAGTATTCCTGCCATCTCTGCTTAGAGACTGGCCACCTCCTCCTTCATCCCAGAGAGGTGCCTGCACATGAGGCAGCACTGCAGTATCCAGAATGTTCTGAACACTGCCGCTCTGCACCCAATACACTGCACCACTCCCTGTGACATTATTACTAAACTGTTAACCCTACTAGAATACTATTGGAACACTTCCATTGCTTACTCTGTATGCTGGCCCTAGCTTTGCCTGCTGTGTTACTGCTCCACTGACCCTAAATCCTGTGAGCCACTACCTGTATGGTGGCTGGAAGGTGTATTACACAATGTGCCCCCCCTCATAAAAGGAGGAGGTGTACAGGGGTGGGCAGGTCAAGGGGTGGGTGTGTGGGAGTCTACACTGCTGCTGGTACCCTTGTAAAACAATCAGCCAGCTATGTGAGGTACCAGCAACTCAAGTCTGCTATTCCCTGCTTGGTTGCCCATACACTTAAGCTGCCCAAACCAGAAAAACAAACCTCAGCTAAACTCTAAGCACACACACTTCAAAACAAACATAGAAACCCTCCCTACAATATCAACCTAGTTTAGTAACAAGGACGAGTATTCACCCAGTCACTTCCCTGCTGTTTTGCTCCACTTTAGACTTCTTTAGACCCATTTTCAATAGGATGGTGTGTAGTCATGGGGTAGTTATTGCTAGCCCAGTGATCCTACAGGTGCTGCATAATAACTCATGTTGGACACAGAATTAACAGTTCTTTGTATATCACAGTGGCATTTATTTATGCTGGGTATCCATTTAGCTGTGTTAGAATTGGCACAGGTGCCCTGTGTTATGTCTGGCTGCCATCAGTGCTGATTCAAGGCAGCAGTATTGCCACTGGTGGTGTCATAGGTTGCTACTGCATGTTCCAGGATGCACCTGTAGGGTTGGTACACATCACAGTAGGCAGTATGGCAACTGTACTGGCACCTTAGCACCATTCATAGTAATGTCAAACATCTGGTACACACATGTTGCCCGGCCTTGGCTGTAGCATTCCTGTGGTATGTAGTCCACTGTGCAATACTACAGCACTGTTGCATGGTCAGGACATGTGTGGCAGCTGTGTCTGATGGTCTCTGTTCTGCTCCCAGACAACGAATGACGACATCCACAGTAACCGTCACTGCATCCCACACACATGCATAAAATCCATATGGAGGGGCTAACAAATGTCACCACTATTGCTCACCCTCTAACACTGGTGGTATGCGTGACCTGGGTCTGTTCAGTGTGCAAGTGGAGGTGGCTACATGTTGGCCCTTGTGTGGTGCTGTGTACTTGTCTGATGTCCAGCATCCAGCACTGTTGCTTCCTTATACATGCTATGCCCACAATCTTCCATACAATTTTCACTGCTAATGGCCATGTCCCACAGTCTGTCCTGCTTCTCATGTGAGATTCACTACACTGTGTTCATGGTGTCTGTGTTGCTCAGCTGGCCATGTCCACAGGGGAAAGGGCCACAAAAGTGGGTCACAGGGTTATGACACACTTATTAGATCTTCTTATCTGTACCACCATGTTGGTGTGCAGTATGGTGCTGACTTTACTGTGATCCCACTGCTACAACTGTTACATCTGTGTAGCAATGCCTGTGCCACTGTGCACTTACACCAATGCTATATGCGTCTTGATCACTGCAGCACACTTCACTGTGGTGTTTCATGGACATGCTCCAACTATGCCAGATTCTGTTCATGCCTGTAGCTGCGACCTGTTTGTCCCTAGTGGTGTGTATCCCCCTGTGGTATTCATAAAACTGTTGATTGGTACTGAGAAACCACTGATGTTTGCTGGGGCAGGATCACATTACAGCCATTGCACAGTGTATGTCGAGTTTCTCAACATAACTCAGAATTACAGTGGTATAGTCAACATTTAGATAACTCCCATTGTGCATTCTGCAATGCCTGTGTACCCATGCGCGTCTGGTGGCCTGTTTGCAGGTACACAATGTGTGCCCTGTGTATGTTTCTGTACAGTGGGACATTACAGTTTGACACCACTCTGCCATACACTCCAGCTGCTGCCCCTGTACAAGTACCCCAGCCTGCACGCGCTATGGTTCATGGTACACTATAGTTGCCATACTGTGGTAGGTGTATGTCACAGAACCATTGGTTAGTTACCTACCACCCACCCTGTGCCTCACCACTGTCACCTCTGTCATATTGCATACTATTGTCTCATATACTCTTGACACTGTGTCATGTGACCTCTAAACATGTGCATGCCACCTTAGGGAACACTGCAAGGGGTGGAAGCCTATGGTGTCAAACACAGCACTGCCCACAGTACCACAGACATACTACCAGTCTTGTGGGTGGCAATTTCCTTAGTTCTCACACACAGTCATTACCATGCCTGCGATGTGCATGACTGGCACTCGCAGTGTCTAAGTATGCCACTATGTACTGCACAGGTGAGCTGTCAGGTATATGCATTATGTGCTGCCCCACAGAGGGTCATATGTGATGCATACATACTGGTTTTACCTTGTAGATCACCTGCCACAGGCCTGTCTCCATGACATTTGTGGCATACATGTTGGTTACATTTCCTTTGTTGTTCCAGGTGTTGGTTACCGACAGGGCCACTGGATAGGGGACAGGGCACTCTGACTCACTTTAAGGAGGACATTACATCATGACCTGGGGATGCATGTCCTGCTAGGGGAGGTGATAGGCCTTAACATAGAAACATAGACTTTGATGGCAGATAAGGACTGCTTGGTCCATCTAGTCTGCCCATTTCCCTACCTAACGGATAAGCTACAGATCCTTTTTAATCAACAGCCTATTTCTTCCTACCCCCCACAAAAATTGCCTTATGTCTGCCCATGCATTCTTGAAATCTCCCACAGTTTTAGACCCCACAACCTCCTCAGGAAGGCTGTTCCATGCGTCCACCATTCTCTCTCTGTGAAAAAATACTTCCTCACATTGCCCCTGAGCCGTCCTCCCTCTATTTTCAAATTGTGTCCCCTTATTCTTACACATCACTTTTTCTGAAAGATGCTACCCTCTTGGACTTTATTGATTCCACTGAGGTACTTAAAACTTTCTATCATGTCCCCCCCTCCCTCCTTTCCTCAAGGGTATACATATTAAGGTCCTTTAGTCTCTCCTCGTATGGCTTCTCTTGCAGATCCTGCACCATTTTAGATGCCCTCCTCTGGACTGCCTCCATCCTGTCTATGTCCTTGCGGAGATGGGGTCTCCAGAACTGGACGCAGTACTCCAGATGAGGTCTCACCAACTGTCTGTACAGAGGGATAACATCTTCCTGTTTTCTGCTGGTGATGCCTCTCCCTATACATCCCAGTATCCCCCCAGCCCTCCCTACTGCCTTCTCACATTACTTGCTAACCTTCAGGTCATCTGCTATGATTACCTCCAGGTCCCATTCCATTTTTGTTGTTGTTACTACCTCTCCCCCCATTGTATAATCTTCCACTGGGTTTTTGTTTCCCAGGTGCATTATTTTGCACTTATTTGCATTGAATCCAAGCTACCATACTTCTGACCATCCTCCAACCTTGCCAAGTCCCTTCTCATCCTTTCCACACATCCTTGTGTATCAACCCTGTTGCAGATCTTTGTGTCATCTGCAAAGAGGCATACTTTTCCTTCCAGTCCCTCTGCAATGTCACTTAAAAAGACATTAAAAAGGACTGGACCAAGTACTGAAACCTGCGGTACCCTGCTAGTAACCACTCTTTCTTCAGAGTGGACTCCATTTACAATTACCGTCTGTGTCCTGTTGTCCAGCCCATGTTTTACCCAGGCTACCACCCTGTGACCCACCCCCAGGCTGGTTAATTTGTCTATTAATCTTTTGTGTGGGATTGTGTCAAATGCCTTGCTAAAGTCTAGGTAGGTCATGTCCACAGCCCTTCCCTGGTCTACTACTTTGGTCACCCAGTCAAAGAAATCAATTAGATTCATCTGACATGACCTTCCTGTTGTGAACCCATGGTGCCTTGGGTTATGTGCCCCACTGGCCTCTAGGTACTCAACAATACTTTCCTTCAGAAGTGATTCCATCACTTTCCCTACCACAGAGGTCAAACTGACAGGTCTGTAGTTTCCTGCCTCTGTCTTGCTCCCACTTTTGTGAAGAGGAATCACATCTGCCTTCCTCCAGTCCTCAGGTACCACACCATCCTCCCATGATTTGTTCAAAAGGGTAGTCAGTGGTGTCACTAGTTCTCTTCTTAATTCTTTCAGAATTCTGGGGTGAATTCCATCAGGCCCCATTGCTTTGTTCACCTTCAGTTTTAGGAGTTATTTCAGAACCCTTTCTTCTGTGAAAGAAGTGGGATTGACCACCCTGTCCAGAGTGCTTCTGTTAATTGGATTAGGCACCTCCCCCCCTCCTCTTTTTGTGAATACTGAGCAGAAGTATTCATTCAGTATCACTGCTTTTTCACTGTCCCTCTCTGCCCACCCACTGTCCATTCTATTCAGCCTCACTATCCCTCCCTTTGTCTTTCTACGCTCCACGATATACCTATAAAAGGTTTTATCCCCCTTCTTAACTGTGTTGGCTATCTTTTCCTTGGCTTTGGCCTTTGCTATTGTGACTACCCTCCCTGCTTCCTTCTGCCTTAACTGGTACAGTTCTCTGTCCTGCTCCTTCTGTGTTTTCTTATACTTCCTAAATGCTATCTTTTTCTCCCTAACCTTCACCGCCACCTTTTTTGAGAACCATAGTGGCTTTTTCATTCATTTTGATTTGTTTATTTGGTTCACACAAAGGCTTGTTGACTCTGAGATGGCAGTTTTGATGTTTCTCCATTGTTGCTCCACCCCTCCTTCTAGCCTGTTTGCTAGTGCTTTTCTAAGGCACTCTCCCATCTTGCCAAAGTCATCCCTCCTGAAGTCCAGAACCCTCACTTTTGTATGGCTTGACTCTGTAGCTGAGTTTATCGTGAGCCACCCTGCTTGGTGATCACTTGTTCCCAGATGGCTACCCATTTCTAGATCTGAGATCCTCTCACTTTCTCCATTTGAGAGTACAAGGTCTAAGATTGCTCCCTCATGAGTGGGTTCCAAAACTAGCTGTCTGAGGCATGCCACCTGAAGGACATCAAGAATGGCCCTGCTTTTGGATGTGGCTGTAGCTAATGTGCTGCAGTTAACATCTGGCATATTAAGGTCACCCATCAACAGTATCTCCCCTTTCTCTGCCATCCTAAGGATGCCTTCTATCATATCCTTGTGCATTCCCTCCCCCTGATGTGGGGGTCTGTATACAACCCCTGTGCAGGTTGTAGTGCCATTTCCAGTCTCTAAGGTGATCCACAGTGCCTCCTCTCCTCCCTGTTTACTCTTTTGTTCAGTTGCTTTTATCCCTTCCCTTACATAGAGAATTACTCCACCCCCTCTTCTCCCCTCCCTGTCTCTCCTGTAGGCTGTATGCCCTGGAATGTTAACATTCCAGTCATGGTTCTCTGTGTACCATGTTTCTGTGACTGCTACGATATCCAGGCATCCCTCTTCCATCAAGGCCAACAGTTTAGGTAGCTTGTTGCCCAGACTATGGGCATTGGTACTCATTACCCTCCATTTCTTGAATGCCTTACCCCTTTTCACCCCATCCCTGTCCTTATTGTGGTTGTCATTCTCTCCATTTACCCCTGTCCTTCTACCTATCAACATCTCTATCTTGGTGTTTACCTCACTTAGTACCCTGATATTTTGGGGGAAGGCTAGGATTTGCCTGCTCCTCTCCAGTGCCTCCCCCCTTGGCTAGTTTAAATGCTTACCAATGAAGCATTTAAACCTATCACCTAGGATCCTGGTTCCCCTCCTGGACAGATGGAGACCATCATGCCAGTATAGGCCTGCATCCCTCCAGGTGGAACCCCAGTCCCCAATGAAGCCAAATCCCTGAGCTTTGCAGCTGTTTTTCAACCACTGATTGAATCCCATGGTGTGGAGCACCCTAGCCTCACCCGTACCATAGACAGGCAGCACCTCTGAGAGGGTTACAGTGCGTGCTACTTGTCTAAGGCCCCTCACCAACTCCACAAATGCTTCCTGCACTGCTCTGATCCTTTTCTTAGCCAGGTCATTTGTCCCTAAGTGGACAATGACATCCTGCTTCCTCTCCTGTGCAGCTGCTCCAGCGATAATGAGGATTCGCTCTCTGTCCCTCCAAGCCATGGCACCAGGAAGGCACCTTACCTCCCTCCCTCTCCCCTTCCTCCACATTCCTAACAATGGACTCCCCCACCAGGAGTTGTTTCCTTCCCCTGTGGGGTCCCATGCCATTCTCCTGTGGGTCTCCTTTGTGGAGGTTCCCAGCATCCTCCTTGGTCTCCACTGTGGGTGCCTCCATAGAGGAACCACACTTTGCAAGAACGGCATATGAATTGTGGAGAGGTGCAACTGGAGGGATACACCTCTGTTCCACCACCCTCACCCTCCCTGAGCCCACTGTGGTCCAACTGCTCCTCTTTCTTTGCAACCTCTGAGGCAACGGCAGTGGCCCTGGTGGTCCCTGGGTGGGAGAGGAGGTCCCACAAATCCTGGCTATCTCAGCCTGGAGATGAACAACCTCCTCCCTCAGCCCAGAGAGGTGCCTGCCAATGGGACAACATGGCATCCTCCAGAACATCTCCCGGAAGACTGCTGCTCCACAGCCACTGCACTGCACCACTCCCATCATGTCTTATTTCTGGCCCCCTCACTGTTGTTTGGAATACTTACTCTTTCCTCTGTTTGTTTGTTTTTTTGGTTTTCTTTCCTTCTCCCTACTTACTTACTGCCTCTGTGCCCTTTAAGCTCCTGATCTTTCTATTCTGAGACAAGAAGTTCCTATATTTCTCAGTAGTCTCCTTACTTGCCCAGCATCAGACCTCCAGCAGCTAGGGGGGGAATAGAGAGCTACTCTTATCCTTCTAGGATGGTGAGTCTTTGGTGGCTCTGTGACCACTCACTTCCTACTCCCAAACAGGAAGTTTCTGTTGTCAGTAAAATCCTGTGCCTATAAAAGTAGAACTGATTTAGGGTGGGGGGAGGGGGTGGTGGGGAGGAAGGAGCAATGTAGTCCCAGTAGAGAAGCTTAGTTATACCAGCAGCTCCTTCCTCCTGGTGCTCTCTGCCTGTACTCTGGCAGAAGCTAGGACAATGCTTAAATCTGGCTTTAACCTGTCTTCCTTCTAGCTAAGCCACTCCCCCTACTTTGCAAATCTTTCTACACTTAGTTAATGGCACAGATAACAATTCCCTTCAGCCACCTGAGACAAACACCTAGATAACTGCACAGATAACAATTCACTTCAACTAACTCTGACAAACACACTTTTTTTTAACCCTAAATTGAAGGTCCTAGTAGTAGAGTTCTAGTTCTTAGTTCCAGTAGAGAAGTTTAGTTATATCAGCAGCTCCTTCCTCCTGGTGCTCTCTGCCTGTACTCTGCCTTCTCAGAGACATCACCACCAGGCTAAGGGTGCCTGCCATGCCCCAGTGACATCACCAGCAGTTACAACAGTGGGAGCCAGATATTAACCACTATGCATGCTTTTGTTTGGACTTAGCCATTAGGACACTGGAGCAGTTATCATTTGCTTGGCAGTTTGCCAACACTTTCATTTGCTAGTGGTAGTTTGCCATTTTTGTATTTATAAGACTGTTAGCTACATTTTTTATTTGTTAATGGTGGTTTGACTTTTTTTTTCATAAGGGTGTTTGTCCCTTTCTATGTTCACCCTTGCACTTGTGCAAAGTGAACATGTTGGTATGTTAATAGATTTTGAGAGGCGTGTTAGTGTCAGTCCAATGCAGGACAGTCTGCTAGGGGCTCCACAGTGTCAGACCACTCATCAGGCAGGCCGAGAAGAAAATCATCTCTCATAATCATTTTTATTTTTATATGCCCTGTAAAAAGAAAACCATCCATCAATTTATGTTGCTGCCACTGGACCACTGCTGTCTTTACCCTCCCCAGTGATCCTCTCATGCAACAGCAACCACCTCACAGCCCCCCTTACTTACCTTCTGGGTGTCCAACACTGTAATCCGCTCTCAACTGGAGACACATCTTCACTCTTCAACATCAGACCAAAAACTGAAGAAATGATGATATAATATATGTCTTTAGATCGATGTGCAGAATATACTTAGTGCCATTTAAAGTGAACAGTCTAAAAATTTATTTTTCTTTTTACAGTTTAAACATTTTCTGTGTTGTATTGAGAGGCTAGATAGGGAAAAAGGCAAACTTTTCAAAGACAGGCCTCTGAAACCATGTTCTGAGGCTTTCACACCATTGACAGTTTATTGCCATTCTATCTCTGTCTCTCTCTCCTTCCATATCCTAAGCCTCAGAGTTTGTGTGCTGCACTGATGAAGATGGCTGCTAAAGAAGTAGCTGCTTCACCTCTGTAAAATCCACTCATTTACATTAATGAACTGAAATACTTTATGAGCAGAACTAAAGCTAATGAGTCAGAAACTATAGGGGAGTAGAAGTAATTGGCTCATGGCTGGCATTATTAGAAGAAACAGTTTTCTGCTTAGAGGAAAAATTTGAGAGTCAATACAAACAAATAACAGAGGGATAACTTGTTTTACTATAAGAGTGGCTAAACTATAGAATGCACTCCCACAATATGTGGTAGAAGCTGTGGATTGTTATATCTTTAAAGATAGGCTAGATAAACACCTTGATTGGAGAACAGGACAAATTCTTTACAACCACATGGCTGTGGGAGACATCCATGATGGGACATGGCCTTCTCATACTTTACAAACCTAGTAACCATGCCATGTTTGTGATTTTAATGAATGTTGAACCAATATAATTTTTTTTAACACACTGGAACTAGCTTAGGACATTATATAAACTGAAATTTGCTGAGTGAAGGATGGTGGGCTGGAATGCCATTTTCAAATCCTCCCTAACAATCTAGTGCCACTCATGAAGTATCACAAGAATTCTAATCCCCTGAAAGTTCCAGCTTGAATATGCAGCAGTATGAAGCATGAAACAGCCTGCTCAGAAATTTGCTCCTACATTCTGCTCTCATGCTGCAGTGATAAAAATAAAGCAGTTAAAACCAGGAACAAAAAAACAAAAAACAAAAAACTAAACAGAAAAAGCAGACCACTTATATGGCCTCATAACTGAGGGCCATGCTTAATGTCAATGCAGAATCTCAAAAAACTGGAATATTAACAGAAGCAAAGAAAATGTGGGCCCGTTAGACTCGCATTCACTGAACAAATTCTACCAGATCTAAACAAACAGAGCAAATGGTCCATTCACAAAAACACCCAGGAAAGACAGCTTTTGTAAATTGTCCCCTTTTTCACTGAATCCCAGTCATAGCGCCTTGGCAGACGGAATCCCCTGCAGGCAGTGCAACTGTTTGATGACTCTCATTACCCACCCCCCCCCACACACACACAAACCTGTGCTGTGCAATCTAATCTAATCTGTGTATCTAACTGATGCCACCACTTATCCTGGCATTTCAGAAAAGTGTAAAATACATTTTTTTAAATGATGACATTATTATCAGGTAGTATAACCAAACATGGGGTTTTGAATTTTGACTAGTCTGTTTAACCTGAAATCTTCTTCCCTTATTCACACTTCTCAAGACAACTAAACTGACATCAGAGTCAGCAGCTCATTGTCACTTCATTTTACATCTGCTGTAACAGATCTTCTTACAGTGATTCAGCTGCTCACATGTCATTGTTTGCATATCCACTCTCAGTTTTCTGTCAAAGAGATTTCTTCTGTTAGATCCCCTTTCAGTTTGATAGGTCAGTCTGCTGCTCACCTGCAAGTTGAGGCAGTGCCAGTCTGGCCTTATCAGTCACACTGCAGCAGTCACCACACTCAGTGCCACAGTAAGCTTGGTAAGAGGTATATGCTGTAGCTTCTTATAGCTTTGGGGATTTCACATCCCCGGGACCAGCATTAAAGCTCAGCAGCTACTGTATGCATGAAAGAGGCATATCAACAGATCTCAAAATTTGGATAGATTGCATTATCTCCTTTGTGTTGCTCAATAGAGTGCTTGCATATATAAAAGTATTCAAAGTGAAAATATATAGGAGTTCATTGTTTTTATTCAAGCCATGCAATAAATGTTGTATCTTACTCCAAACCCAGTGCTGTGTTCTCTAGAGCATACTGTCACTTCTGTTTTGATAAATACAGGACTTGCACACTGTACGTGAAAGTATTAAGAGGGTAATACAATTGGAGTTCATTGTTTTTGTTCAACCTATGCAATCAGTCTTGTATTTCACTCCATACCTTATGCTGTAAGCAATAGACTACATTATTACCTTTCTTTTGTAAAGTACAGGACCAAAGTATTCAAAGGGGCAATATAATAGGAGTTCATTGTTGTTGTTCAAAGCATGTAATAAATGCTATGGGCCAGATTTTCAAAAGGCCAGAGAATGATGCAGGGTGCTTACATCAAAAACAATTGACGCAAGGAGCAGGATGTAGCAAACCTTGCATCAGTTCTG
Source organism: Neoceratodus forsteri (assembly GCA_016271365.2). Lineage (NCBI taxonomy): Eukaryota > Metazoa > Chordata > Ceratodontiformes > Ceratodontidae > Neoceratodus > Neoceratodus forsteri. The sequence continues at coordinate 1,338,125,959 of CM057456.1, forward strand.
ATTTTCAAATGGTGCTGTCGTCAAAAACAGGTCTGCATGTGCCAGCCTGGCTTGTGCCAGGCTTGCACCAAAAAAAATGCATGCACCATGTCTGAAGGGATGCCTGTGTCACTGAAATTCTGCACCATTCCCTTATTTGGGATTTTCAAGGAATGCGAGTCCTGTCCTTGTGCCTAAGATGCATGTCGCTGTTAGACCAGCCAGAGCTGGTGTAAGGGACACTAGAGCATATAAAGAGGCTCACAGCAGGTGGGCAGAACTGACTATACTACCTTTAAGGGCCAGTATTCTCCTGCAGGTCTAGTTTAGAACATTTTGGGGGCTTAGTCTTGGCCATTTCATCTGCTGTATTTTTTTTTACTTAGCTTGCATCATTCTTTGTGTAATTTTTGACTCAAATTACACCAGTTCTTTGACTCAACCTGCACCATTTTTTTGACTTGGCTTGCACCATTTTTTGACTTGGCTTGCATCATTTTCTTTCCTTGAGTAATTTTTTTGACTCAGCTTGCACCATTTTTGACTAAGCTTAACCATTTTTTTTTACTCCACTTGCACCAGTTTTTTGGCTTAGCTTGCACCTTTTTGGACTCTGCTGGCATCATTTTTGTTCCTTGAATCATTTTTTTACTCAAATTGCACCATTTTTGACTGAGTTTGCACCATTTATTTTGGTGAGGCTTGCATCATTCTCATCCCTTGAATCATTTTGTTGATGAAGTGGACCTCTTGCATCGGTTTGTGGGACTTTGTCACAGAGAATACTTTTCTTACAAAATATGGAGTACAGTATTTGGTGCACCTAGATCTGATGCATGCTGGTTGTTTGAATCAGATTTTGCAGTCTGAATGGGGTTTTAAATAGTTTGCATTGTACTTGTGTATAGTTGTCAAAATGTTGTTTAATTTCAATAATTAATTTATTAGTTGGGCCAGGAAGACACATTAAGCATAATATCTATTTTCCAGGTGCAACCTTGGGGAGCAGGAAGGGGATGCACTTGAAGCAGCAATTAAAACTGAAGGACAAAATAATGGCCTGACAAAATAGAAGAAGCACATACAGTACAAAATATAACAAATTATAACAATAGTGAGAAAAAATAGAATAGGGAGATTAAACAAGGCAATGCAGCAAAGCTGGGCTATAAAGCAGTCATTAACAGTATAAAACAAAGGGGCCAGGGTGCAGGGTCAGAGTGAGGGGATACACAGGTGTGAATGTACCATAGTATGTTCACAGAGAAAGAGGCAGTCTGAAGAAAAGGACAAGTCTGTAGTGAGGTGGGTAAAGAGCAAGAGGGAGGGTGACAAACAGTACATGTTGGGGTGGGCATTTAAGCACAGTGATTGCTGAGGTTAGTGAGCGCATGGAGCAGGGATTTAAGAATGAATGGGAATGGGGAGAGAATGTTAGACAGAGGAGGAAGTTGGTATGTAAATGAAAAAGCAAGCTGTGCAATGGAGTTTTTGCAGTGAATGGGGAGGTATTCAGAAGGAGCAGTAATCAGAGCAATGCAAGGAGTTATAAAGGGCCATGAGGGGGAAAAGCCAGGCATCAGGCGAGAGTATCAGAGCCACATTTGGTACTACCCTGTCAAGCTCTTGATGAAACTCACAAGCTGTAGGTGTCAGTATCTAATAAGGCTTCTAACAGCACACATTTTCATACAAATTCATACTTCAGCAATATATACATATTATATACAGTATATATAATTTTTTTATTGACAATTTAAAGTTTTCAGTATTTTTTATGCATAACAGTGTTTCCTGTCAATGCAATTTAAATAGGCAGTGGCTTCTATCTAACAAATTAAGTCTTCAACTTAATATAAGAACTTCCAAATCAAAGAAGCAGTTTCTATATATGTCCTTGATCATACTAATTACTAGAAATATACTGTAAATAGTGTAAGGCAAAAATAGTAGATATATCTTTCCCATATTGTTTTAAAATTCAACAGGCACAAGACTGCACCATTTTTTCCAGAATGGTATAATCATTGCCCCATATTGTACTCTGACTCAAAACAGTTATGTTTAGTGATTGATGTCATCATGGGGCTAGAAACTTGCAAGACACTTTACAATATAATTACTTGCAATATACTGTAATTTTTGTTACTTCTTACATTGTAATGGATTTATTTGCTATCTTGGTAGGATTCCAGCATGAGCTTTTCTGTACTAGAAGTTAAATTTTAACTTCTAATAGTCTATGCAGTAGAGATGCTACAAGTAAAGCACATGCAGTACTGTGTATTGTAGATAACAAGTTGCAAGTCACAGATAATAAATACAATGTTAGACAGCAAGTTGCAAGTCACTGATAAAAACATTGTTTCAAATTGTTCACTTTTGAACCAGAACTCTTTGCTACAAAGTATCACCTCTTTCTGTGGTGATACAATATACATATATGCTCAGCTTGTGGTAACTTTACTTGATATAATTTCAATCTGTCTTCTGAATACATACAGAACAGTTTATACTTGTAATGTTGCCAGTTACATTTTTTTTATATCTTATGAGAGTCTAGGTTCACAGTAACAAAATGTTAAAACTATTAATCTTTCAACAGCAATAACAGGGCAGCTCGGATTAACAGTCATGAGATCTTTTGTGGCCCCAAGAGAGTTGTGGTAAGGGGGGCTGAGTTATGTACTTTTGGAACTGTAATTCAAAGCTGTTTAACACCTCTCACTCAGTTTCTCAAATGTCACTTCAGCATGACTTGTCTTTATTCAAAAACCTCTAGGGGTAGGGCAGGAGTGGTGTCTAATGGTTGCCACAGTCTGACTTCACTGAAGACGCTGATTGCAGAGATCACATGTGTAAAATACAGTCCCAAAACCCTCCCCTCTCCCAGCTGTTTTCCTCTTCTTCCTTTTTGTCTGCAGAAGTCTGCCTTTCATTTTTCAAGTTCACCCTTATTGTTTGTGCAGAGTGAACATGTTGGTATGATACTGAATTTTGAGAGGTGTGTCACTGTCAGTCCTTGCAGGGCAGTCTGCAAGGGGCTCCACAGCATCAGACCTATCATCAGCCAGGCTGATCATGACACTCTTCTAGTCTTGCTGGGTGAAACCATTGTGTAGTTCAAAGAATAGAGCCACCTGAACCATAAGACAACTCTTTCCTTTGATCTGCATAATGCCACCCAGCAAGCTGAGCTTATCAGAATCGTGATCAACCTGCTGTGATCCTCTGCCCATAATGTAAAAATGATCTGTCCCACCCATACTGGATTTCATACTGGAGGTTAGGAAAGTCTAAAAGACATAGCCCATATTGACCTTACCCACTATTCAGTGGTGATAACCAAAGTTACAAGCTTCAGTAAGATACCTATCCAATCTTACCTTAAATGTACCCACACTATCTGCTTCCACCACTTCCTGAGGCAATCCATTCCACATTTTTATTGATCTACATTTAAAACCATTTCTTCTTATTTCTGTCCTGCTTACTGTTTCCTTCAACTGCCTGTCATGCCTTCTCAGCTGATAAGGTTTATCTTTAAATTTCAGTTTCATCTCCATAAACAGACTATCATTTCTTAATATTTTGTATAAACTCAGTAAGTCCCCTCTGACTCTTCTATTCCTCAGAGACCATGAACTCAGTTTGTCCAACCTTTCCTCATAATTTAAATCCATACATCCTGATATCAGTCTTGTGTAAGACCTCTGAGGCCTTCCTACCAACTTTACATCCTTGATTAAGAAGGGACTCCACACAGCAGAACAGTTGTCTAATATAGGCCTAATCAGTGATATATACAATGGCATCAGCACCTTTATTCCTCTTGAATGAAAACTCCTTCTTATACTGGTCACCAAGAACATAGCTCTGTTTGACATATTCCTACAGTGTAAGCTACTTTTTAAATGATTCTGTATATAAACCCCCAGATCTTTCTCACATACTGTTGTCTTCAACTGTAGACCCTTCTTGTAATAATTCTGATGCACATTATGCCTACCCAGATGCATTTTAATACATGTTTCTTTATTAAATTCCATACTGTTATTTTCTACCCATTCCAGAATTTTTATTAAGTCTCTACCAAATGTAAATCTGTCATCGAAAGTATCCACCACCACCCCCCCATTTTAATATTGTCTACAAATTTCAGCATCTTGTTTAGACTATTAATATTTAAGCCCCTATAAAAATTCTAAACAACAGGGGTCCCAGCACCGACCACTGGGGAACTTCACTCCCCACCCTCTGTGGTTCCAACAAGCAACCTCTGATTCTTACTTGTTGTTTCCTATTACTCAACCACTGATATACCCAGTTTACAATACAATAATCAATTCCTAGTCTAATCAATTTCTCAATTATTTTATTATGAGGGACCGTATCAAATGCCCGACTGAAGTCCAGCATTACCACATCCACACTTTTCCCCTCATCCACCCATTTATTTATATTTTCATAAAAGATAATTGGATTAGTCTCACATGATCTTCCAGAAACAAATCCATGCTTCTCCCTGTCAGCTTCACCCTTTCCTTTCATAATATCCTTTATAGCCTCACTAAGTATTCCCTCTATTATCTTTCCCACCACCGATGTCAGGCTCACTGGTCGATAGTTTACCACCTGGTCCCTTTTCCCCTTTTTAAATATTGGCACAACAAATGCCCTCCGCCAGTCCTCAGGCACCACCCCCTCAGCCAATGACTTTTGCCCCAACATGGTAATCAGTGGTACCAGCTCATTTCTCAACTCCTTTACCATATATGGATGAATCCCATGAGGGCACACCGCCTTATCTACCTTCATCTCCATAACTCTCTTCATTATCTTCTCCTCTGTTATTATTAATTTTAGGTCAATTTGACCACACTCACTATCCCCAAGTTCCACATTTCCCTCATGGTGTCTAAATACTGTGGAAAAACATTTACTAAACTCATTTGCCATTTTCAAAGATTCAGATATCATCTCTCCATCTATAGTCAGAGGACCTGCCATACAACTTCCTCCCCTCTGCCTATTTACATAGGCATAAAGACTTTTATTATTTTTATTCATTGCCAATCTCAATTCCAGTCACTATTTAGATTGTGTTATTTCTTTTTTAAGTCTCTTTAGACACCTCTTATATTTGTAGCTATAGTATGATGTCATTTCTTTCCTCATTTTATGAAACAGGACGTTTTTCTTCCTATGTAATCTTATTATATCCCTAGTCAGCCATGGAGGCTTTTTACCTTTACTGTTTTAAACTTTGTTTTTTGGGATACGTTTAGTTATTACATCATTTATAATCTGTAGAAATAATTTCCATGATTCTTCTGTGTCCTTATTGTTCATGATCCCCTTCCAATCTATATTTTTTAACATCTCTCTCATCACTCTATAATCCCCTTGTTTATACAAATATTGGGTTGTACTACCTTTTACTATTTCTATTGACCAATCCAATACAAACAATATGGAACTGTGATCACTTGTTCCCACTTGTGGTTGAATGGTAACTTGCTTAATAATTTAATTTATATTAGTGATAATCACATCCAGGATGTTATCCCCCTTGTTGCTTCCAGAATACATTGTTGTAGACCTACTGCCATTAATTCTTCCTGAAATCTACATTCTATATTATTTCCCAGCTGTTTCCTTCCCCATTTAATACCTGGCAAATTCAGGTCTCCCATCATAACTACATCTGTATCTTCTGCCAGACTTACAATATGCTCCAGAAATAATTCAGTATCTTTCAGCTCTGTATCAGGACCCCTCTACCAAGTATTCCTACCATCTTCCATTGTTTCCCCCATCTTGTTAATTTTCACACATGGGGTGCCCCATCCACTGTGCCAGTTAGTACTCCCCACCCATTTTCACTGTGCGACACTGGGGAGCCCACTACCAGTGCCACCTAAGATGACACTGACACTGAGGTGCCTAATCCTCAGTTTTGGTATCTGAAATAAGGAAAACCATCCCCCAAAGTCTTTTCATTTTTTTTATATACCCTGTAAGAAAGAGAAATGTCCATCAATGTCTGCTGCAGCCAGCTCACTGCCACCATTACCCTTCCCCAACCCTCACACTCAGCACCCACCACCCCACACTTCACAATCCTTACTTACCTACTGGGGTTCCAATACTGTATTCCTCTCTGGACTGGCATGTCTTCACTTTCCAGTGATGTACAGTGAACTGAGAAAATCAGGTATGTGGTTCAATGTATTTCACTGTGTTTTAAACTTAATCTTATTACTTAGTTATTTTTTAATATTTTTTCCATAAATGTTTAACATGGTCTCTTTGGGACCCCATCTCATGAACAATGGTGTGAAATTATTCAACTCCATCCAAACTGGTATCTTAAAAAGGCTAGATTGAAAATTATTGGCAAAAATATTAAAAAACACATGCTCATAACTTTGGTGATTTTAAATATTTTGACCCCTAATTTTCAACACAGCCATTTTTTCACACCACCTCATGAATGTGACAGGTGTAATTTTTTAAATGCTGGCCAAAATCTGTTTTTACACTTGTAGCACAAAATGATGCTTCAACCACTATTTTAAAAAAGACAACTGTTATGTTCAGAAGAAGGAGTTAAAAAAATACAATATTTAAAATCTGAGGTTAAATCTGACAAAAGAAAAAAAAAATATGAAGAAACATTGAATTGTTCCAGTGTTTACGCATAACTTAATTTTTGTAGATTTTAGCCCCAATATTGAACATCTCCCTTGTGTTACCCCACCTCCTGAATGAGACAGATGTTGTCTTTCAAATCCCCTCTCAAACATGTCTTCATATTTGCATTGCAAAATCATCTTTCTGATGGGATTTGACAAATTTTACCAGTCTCGATCACAACATCAGGTCATAAAAAGACTGTTGGAAATTTGGGCCCAGTATTTGGGAGCCCACTACAGATTACATATATTGGGCTGGATTTTCAAAGCCCTAGGTATGAAGTCAGGGACGTGTTCAAAACAATAGTGGTGCAAGGGAGTCTAGCATCAAACATTGCACCAGACCCAATTTTCAAAGGAGCACTACATCAAAGGCAGTCCACCCTGCATCAAAGGTGGCTGTTTCAGCCTTACACCATACAAACGGAAGCACCATGGGGAATTTCAAAGCTACACCACTGACACCAAACATGTCAAAGTATTGTCAGCTGCTAGACCAGCCAGAGCTGGTCTAATGGACACTAGAGCATATGAAGATACTCAAAACAGGTGGTCAGACCTCACTATTCTAATATTAAGAGCCAGTATTCTCCTGCAGGACTAGTTTAGAACATTTTGGGGGCTTAGCTTTGGCCATTTCATTTGCTGTTTTGTTTACTTAGCTTGCGTCATTCTTGTCCTTTGTATCGTTTGCCTGACTCGGCTTGCACCATTTTGGTTACTCAGCTTGCACCATTTCTATTCAGTTTGTACCATTTGTCATCAGTTTGTACCATTTCTACTCAGTTTGCACCATTTTTTATCAGTTTGCACCATTTCTACTCAGTTTGCGCACCATTTACGTACTCAGTTTGCATCATTCTTGTTCCTTGCATCATTTTTCTGACTTAACATGCACCATTTTTGACTCAATTTGCACCATTTATTTTGGTGCAGCTTGAGTCATTCCCACCCCTTACACCATTGTATTGACACAGTGGACCTCTTGCATCAGTTTGGAGGACTTTGTCACACAGACCACTTTTCTTGTGAAATATGGCACACAGTATTTGGTGCACCAAAACCTGATTCAAGCTGGTTGTTTTACGCAGCTTGCATGGATCTAGGGGCCCTTTAAAAATCTGGTCCACTGTCTCTAAGATGGCCTATCCTGGGTAAATATAATCCAAAAAGTGTATAAGCAAGACATCACTGAAAATGAGATATTGTATCTCACCTGGTCTATCTTGGGCAGATATTAAGTAGAAATGTATAAAGGCAGGACCCCAGAACAGCAGAGCCTGACTGAACTATGCCTCTATGCTGCTCTGTCCTGGGAAAAATACATTATAAAAGCTGGACCCCACTGAAAATGTAAATTGCCTTTCAGCTGGACTCTTCTGGGTGAATACAGATCTAGGTAAAAGAACAGCCCCATCAAAAATGAGATATTGCATCTCAGCTATGCTATCCCTGGTAAATTCAGAGTAAACACTAGGAAAAGTAGGATGTTTCTGAAAACAAGATAACATCTGCGCTCTGCTAACCTGGGTAAATACAGAACAAAGATGTCTTGAAGCAGGACCCAATAGAAAGTGCATTGAGATATTGCATGTCACCTGGGTTATCCTGTGTAAATATATTGCAAAACCATGTAAAAACAGAACCCCGCAAGAGAACCCCTCTGAGAAAGAAATGCTGCATCTAAAATAATCTATCCTAGAAAATATATATAAAAGCAGGACCACACTAAACATGAGATATCACATCTCACCTCTATTATCTTGAGTAAATGCAGTATAAAGCTATGTAAAATCAGGACCCCAGCAGATCATATATTGCATCTCATCTAGTCTGTCTTGGGTAAATTTGTAGTAAAAATGCATACATGCGAGAACAAGTACAACAGCAATGCAAGTGATGAACATTTGGCAATGACAAATTCTTGTTTTCTTTGTTGATGGCGGTTTACCATTTTTGTCTTTATAAGGCAGCCTGCCACACTTTTTATTTCATAATGGCAAATTGCCAGTGTTTTGTTCATATTGTACAGCAGTTAGCAATATTTCTTTTGTTGATGTATTTATTTAGTTATTTATTTAATTCATTTGGAAAATACCTTTGAGCACAGGAGCTCATTTACAAAGGTCTCAGGCAGGATTCACAAAGGATTGCTGCAAGCTACGGCAATGGCAGCTTGCAGCAACAGCCTCTGCTTCCTGTACCCTGTGCTCAAATCAGTGTTGGACATGATCCAGGAGCCTGTGCCCTATGGTTTATGGCAACAGACTAAGGAAGGGTGCAGCCCCCATAATGCCACAAGTCATGGGATGGGTGGGTGGGAGGCATATGTGCCCTTAAAAGTGGGTGAGGTGCCCCCCCCATGCCTACAGCCCCACAGTAGACAGCACAAAGCCCAGTGTTGGCTATCACCCTCCCTGCATCCCTTTCCTGATATTGTCAGGTGACAAGCCCTTATGGACTATCTGAACACCCCACTCCCCTGCCCCAATGCCCAATTCTCATACCCCACACCCACATCCCATCTTGTCCCCACCCTTACAAAACACCCTCAACATGTCCCATACATCCCTGGTGATCCAATGGCTCCCCACCCATCATTGTGAGCGCCTCATGCTCCCTCCCAACCACTACCCTGCTGGCAACTGGCACAGCCCACCTCTCACCACTGCGGCCAGCCACCAACTTAGCTGTCTATGAAGGGCATACAGCTAATATATATGCTCCATGAATGACAGCTGCTGTCATTCATGGAGTGTCTATATTAACTGCACACACTCCATAAACAGCTCAGTCAGTGGCTGGCCATGGTGGTGAGGTGTGGGCTGTGCCAGTCACTGGTGGGGTATTGATTGGGGGAGAGTGGGGGGGCTCACATTGATGGGTGGAGGGCAACTGAATCACCAGGTATATATGGGGCATGTTGTGCGTGTTTTGTAACAGTGGGAATGGGATGGGTTCTGGGTGCAGGGTGTGGGAATAGGGCATTGGAACATTGGGAGCAGGGTCTTCAGATAGCCCATAAGTGCTTGTCACCTGGCAATATCAGGAGTTGGATGGGGGAAGGTGATAGCCCACACTGGGCTTTTTAATGTCTACTGTGGGGACTTTTGGCATGTGGGTGGTGGGGGAGCAGTGCAGTAGGGGAACAGGGCTGTCAGGAGACCATAGTGGCCTCCCAGTTGTGCAGCACTGGCTGTACATTTGCAACCCCCAGTGGCTGGCAAAGACCACTTATGCCACCTCATAGCTGGCTTAAGTGTTCTTTGTCAGATATCCACAGGGGGTTCTTTCTGAATCTCAGTTTGGAGACTTTGCTGCCACCCTTCCTGAATAGGGTGCAAATGCTGCCATAAACCCCCTTAGGCCATGCTGCGTGGGGGGGGGGGGTTACGGCACATTGGTCCACTTGAGAGCAGGCAGCCTGCAGCATGTCACAGGCTACCTTTCTGAATCCCAACGTGGCACAACTCATGATGCAAGTGCTACCTGCACCATTTTTTTGGACACAATTTGTCTTGCATCCTGCGTTGCCTTTTGTGAATCGGGACCCCCATGTCTGAGTCAGACATTATGGTTATGAACAATCACTACAGCAATTCCAGGGGAATGAAGTGAGAAAATCAAAATGACGCATAGCTACAAAAATGGAATTTTGCAATTGCAATATCAATAATGGTGTACAGTGCAAGTCAGGTGGACAGATTAATTGAAGCAGGTACATTTGGAACTCAAGGGGAGGACCAGTCACAGAGCTTTTTTGAAATGGGCAATTTTTTGGAGACATAGTCAAGATTTAGGTAATTCATTCAGCCACTCAGCTGCCCTTTCAGGAAAGGAATGTTTTCCCTTGCTGATTCTCTGGAATAGCAGTTCTAAGGCATTCATAGTCATACTACCAGTATTATATTGATTGGTAATGGGGTGGAAACAATTTTATATAGCCAGAGAGGTTAGTCCCAGCAGTGCCTTTTTTTGCAAGCAGAAAGGTTTGGTACTTCAATCTGCCATGAAGGGGTAACCAGTTGGAGACAGAATACAGAGAGCAGCTATGGACCATGTTGTTAGCCCCCAGTACAAGGTGACAGGCCTTGTTGTGTACCACCTTAAATCTGTTTAGTACTGAGTCACACAGCAGCATAGACTGGGAGGCCATAGTCAGTGAGAAACAATGAGTGATATAACTGTGCTGTATACAGGTACAACAAGAAACTTGGCTTCAGTGGTAATATCGAAGCAGCTCCTATAACGTGCACCTAGTCTTCTGTTAGCCATGCTGGCAATGTTGTCCACATGATTGATTTAATGGCTGCAAGCTACAATAACTTCGTTTATGGCAGTGTGCCCTATTAAGTTTGTTTATGGCTGTTTGCTACATTTGTTTTTATTTCATATCAGTTTGCCATATTTAATTTATTTATTAGCTGTTGGCCACAGTTTTAATTATGGCAATATGCCACATTACTTTATTTGTTGCTGTTTGCCTGTTTCTGTTTTATTTCTGATAGATAAATAACAGCCTATTGCTTCTACATATGCCTCTGTTGTCCTGTGGTTCTGTGTGTATTTCTGGAGCGTGGTTGGAGGTTTGTGGTAATACCTGTGGTGCAGCTGCAACTAATGACACAGCAAGATATTTCCAGATATTTTGCAATATTTCTAAAGAAATTCTCTTTGGTGGGTCTAATATGGTACTCCAGACAGACAGGAATTTCTCTAGAGATATCACAGAAATTTCAGGAAATGTATGACCATGTCATTGGCTGTGACTGTATGCCATTCTTGCTGTCACCTGGCTCTGTGGATTCCCTTTGTGATTGCAAGCAGGGGTTGTAAAGTGCATTGCAGCTGCTTTGGTGGTTGTATTTGCGACTGGCACTATTGCCTGCAATGTTGGTTCACATTTTGTGATCACTGTGTCAGTTTGTGATCATCCCAACATAACATTGTTTAAGGACTGATGCAGATTTGCAATTTCTAATGGAGGTTTGTGACACAATTAGTGACAGTTTGAAATATCCCAACCTATGCCTTTATTATGTCCACAGCTTTTCCTCTTAGGGAGTCTAATATTAATTTGTAGGACATTGAGATTCTAGGTTTACATTTAGCAATGGCTAAAACGCTTTTACAATCTCATACTTATACAGAGCATGTATAGCAGATTTAAGCTCATTATAGAAGATTCCAGCAGGGGAAATAATATAGAATTTGCAAACTAAGTTTTTTTATGTCTAACAAATATCCATTGTTCCTTATATGAGAGATTATTTTAATTCCTTCTACTTCCTTTTCTTTTTTAAAGAACACCATTCCATTGAATTTGATATTTTGATGTCACTGTAATAATTCTAGAGGAGTCTTTAAGCTTTAAAAACATGAAGAACAGACATTTGGGCTAAGTAATTGTCTGAGGGAATCTAGCAATTTCTGATTCTTACAAGATCTCCTACGGCTAGAGGAGCTATGAAGGAGTAATGCATTAAAGTTAAGGGCCCTATGCACGAATGTGCTTTAAAAGCGTGCATATGCAAGGGTTACATGGGATGCAGCTGTGTGGCATGCAGGACCAAGCAAGATGTGGCATGCACCAACCGATACACAAAGTGCACAGCCCCTGCCTGCAGATCGATTGATGGAGTGTAGTGCACCACGTTGGCCATGGAGGCCACCCCCAGCAATGCAGCCCTTCCCCATGACCCCCCATAAAATGATAAAAACCCCACCCACAGTACAGATGCTGATGTGAATGCAGACCACAGAGCAGATGGAGAAACAATGGCAGAATGGTAGACAGACACAGAGATGGATGCTCAGGGACAGGTAGTGCCAGAGAACACCCGCCAGCATCCAAGGCAGGCAACTGGAGATGCACACGGTGGCAGCACAGGCAGAACCATGGCTTCCAACTTCACAGGGGCACAGGTGGTAGCCATGGTGGAAAGAGATCAGTGCCAGTCACACCCGATTATTCAGTGCACTGGCCACATCCACCCCCGTGAACATGAAGGGGCACCTGTGGTTGGACATGCAGGCAGCCGTGAATGCCACAGGGCCAGATGCATGGACCCTCACTGCCATCAAGCACAAATGGAAGGATCTGCACACAGACATGAAGAGCAAGGTGGCTGAGGGAGCACGGGCACAAAGGGGCACTGGGAGTGGCTCTCCCATCCCAGACAGCCAGTTGACACCTATGGAGAGGATGGTGGCAGACACTCTCACAGCTGTCTATATCCATGGTGTGGTTGAGGGAATTGACATACAAGCCAGTGAGTAATGCACAGAATGGCACACCACGACCAGGGGTACAAGTGCCTGGCAGCAGTGCCCACTAACTTGATTGCATTGTGCCAACAGAGCATGCCAAGGAGGGCAGACATGCAGGGAGAGCACCGTCGGGGAGCCAGCCCACCACAGGCCCCAACAGACAGCATGGAAAGGCAATGGAGGATGACGTTGCAGGTGAGTATGGGGAGACACACATCAGATACACAACCAGAAACATGATGCAGCACAATAAACACCCCCTCATGTCCCCCCCAACAGGTCCAGAACAGCCAGCTGAGAATGTGCAGCATGTGTCTGATGACAACACCACCCATGCCACAGAGATTGATGAAGGGGACACAGTGGCAGAGGAGGCACCCAATGATAGCACCAGGGATGCACACCCCCACAAACTCTGTGGGCAATGGTAGGAGGAACAGGAGGTCTGCAGCATGAGGACCATGTGTGTGGGCAGTCTGCCACATCCGTGCAGCATGGTGCAGAATGCCAGATGCACAGGGTTGGACAGTGGTGATGAGGGTCTGTCTGGCAGTCCCACTGGACACAGCTGGCCATTGCGGTCCACTGTAATACTGGATACACAGTATGATGAACTGAGACAGCTGGAGCATGACAGGCTGGAGGCACAGCACAGGCTCACTGAGGCCATAGTAGAGCTGACTGATGCAGTCCGTGCCATGGGGCTTGATGTGTCAAGGATGGCAAACATGCAGGAGTGCACTGTGGAGCTACTGACAGCCTGGGGATCACCAACATAGCAATGCAACATGGCCACACCACACTCCCAGGGCCAGGGGATGCAGAGCCAAGCTAATGGCATGGCACCACATGGGGACATCTGTGTGGATGGAGAGGGGATGACCGGTGGTGACCACACACTGCAGGGCCAGAGCAATGAAAAGGACATGCCGGAGGACACCATGGTGCCAGGCATTCAGGACACCATCGTGGAGGATGCACTGACACAGGACGAGTATGGTGATGGTCCATCGGCCAGAGAGGAGCCTGTGAACACACCAGAGGGGGAAACACAGATGTAGCCTACACCACTGTGCAGGACAGGGGTGATAGGGCATGGGGGTCCAGCATGCAGGTGGGAGATGCAGTCCAGTGTGCCTGAGCAGGCTGTCCCATACACATCAACATGGCTGAAGGGACACACATATGCACACACACACACAATGGCAAGGATACAGGGATGCACATTGACACACACAATGGCATACAGTGGTGGCAGGCACACTCCATGGGCATGGGTTGGAATACCCACACAGTGGCAGGGAAGGTGTCCCCCTGTTTGGCTGGCTACCTTGTCATGGTACAAGGGCTGAGCACAGTGGCACATGTGCCCTGTCACCAAACACCAGCCAGGGTCAGCAGCACAGCACAGCATTGCCACTGTTGACCTGCACTCTCAGTCCCATGTCATCATGGGGCACAATGTCAGCCATTACTGAAGATGCTATGCCGTGCCATGTATGGTTCGATGGACAACTGAGTGTGTGTACCCAATGATCACAGCTGATGGGCAATGGGGAGCACTAAACACCAATGCTAACATCTAAATGCTTTGTTCATGACCCCCACATGTGTTGCATGACCCACAGACATCTTCTGCCCATGATAGTGGTCATCTCACTGATGCCCCAGTGGCACATCTGGAGGGTCATACTGTAGCATTGAAAAGCCCCGATGCACCGCCATGTTGTGGAGCATCACTCCCATGGTGAACACACAGCAGGTGTGGGGAAGCGCAAGCATGATGATGCCCACTGTGTGGTCCAGGCATCAATAAAGCATCTTCAGTATCCCTATGCTCCTTTCGATGATGGACCACATACGGTGGTGTGCTATGTTGAAGGTCTCCCCTGCCACATTCACTGGTGCTATGAAGGGTGTCAACAGGTATAGCCTTAGTGGGTATCCGCTGTCAACTGTGGGGAAAGGGGAACATGTCAGTGATGTCAGATGGACGCGGGCCACACACCTATGTTTACACAGTACCTACCCAATAGCCATCTGTCTAAGTATCCAGAACAGAGCAGTGCACCAAGACCTGAGGCATTCAGGATGTATGTGTCATGGTATGACCCAGGGAACCTGGCACAGGTGTCCGTGAACATGCTGGCAAGTCACACACCACCTGCCAATTGAGACTATGAAAACCCTTATGGTTCCAATATACCTACTTAGACTCTGACAGTGTTAGGATGGCAATATGGGTTCCATCCACAGCACAAAGCACATTCGTCATCAAATGCAGGGCATAGAAGACCTGTTTGACTGCACGAACCTCCCCATACATCACTGGGAGGTGTATGTGTTCATGCGTGTGGTCCAGCGATGTGCCTGTGACCTGTGCATGGCACGGGACACAGACGACTGGCTGACCCAGATGCCATCACCCCCCACACACTGGAATGACCCTGTGGCATAATAGATGAGGGCACACATAATCTTCATCTTCACAGACATGGAATGGGAGTGCCATGTCCATGAAGAAACCCTCTCGCTGACAAGATCACACAACTTCACGACCATGTGCCATGGCATTCAGAAGCACTCATTACAGTGGGTTTCCCTGAGCTCATCACCAGCCATGCATGGCTGGAACATGTTCTTCCATGGTCATCATCTCCTGCCACCCACACACACACAGCATGCTGAAGGTACACGTTCATCAGAAGTCCAGGGCATATCACTATTAGCACAGTACACAGAATCACTGATGGATGGTGCAGCACTATGGCAGTGCTGGTCATATGCGTCTGGTGAGCATCACATCATGTGCATATGCATTACCACATGCAGGGTGCTGTCTGCCCCATGGGTGGCAGACACCACCACACATGCTTGCCTTAGGGCTGCAGCCATACCTCACACCCATGCACCTTGAGGGACCACTACATCCAGGGTGCATTCGAGACAGTGAGCCGTATCATGTGTGGCATGCAATGAACAGCCATGAGGGGGAACTTACCATGACTGTACAGTCATCCAGGAATGGGCTAGTGGTGGGCATGTGTGCCAGTGCACAGGTGGTGACACAGCATGTGTCCAGTGACATGTTCTACCCCTACTCACACAACACAGTTGCACCACAGTACATGCCAGCCTGCACAGCATGCCTGGTGTGGCATGGCACATTGCACCAGTTCCAGCTGTGCCATGGTTATGGCACCACACCCACCATATGCCATGAATGGTGGGATTGCAGCCCATGTGAGGCCCTCCCACACATGCACAGTCACACACACTCACATGCATGCCATCCAGCCTCCGCGTGGTGTGCTCGCCCACTGTCCATGGCTGTGCTGTATGATGCACCCACACACACTTGCATGCAGGCCACCCATGCTTGCAAACTGCTGTGGCTATGCTGGCAATTGGCTGCTTGCCACCATGGTAGGCCAGGCTGTGGCACATGTGCAACAACATGTCTTGGCAGCTGGCATGTGTTGCACCATGTGGCATGTGCACAGACCGCAACACAGGGAGTGTATATAAGGGCACGGGCCAAGATGTGCAGAGAACAGCATCAGAACGGAACAATTGCCACAGCAGCTGTGGAGGGTGGCCAAGCAGTCCTTCTGTGATAGCAGTGGTTGCAGGACTCTGTGGGAGGCTCAAGGCTGTCAACCGGTGAGTACCACTCGCATGTCGTGTGTGTGTGTGTGTGTGTGTGTTGTTTCGGGATGTGGGTCATTGCCTGTCAATGTGTACTGATGTCTCTTTCCCTCTTGTGTCTCCCTACACATCCCCATTCAAGATGTCACTTGTATGTCCCATGTGCTGAAGCTGGTGCAGAAGGTGCCGCCATGATGGTGGTGCACCCTTGGGGCTCTATCACCAGCACTGGCAGTGGAGGTGGCCATGCTACCTGTGGCTGACAGAGGTGGAGGGCCAGCTGCATTATGAGGCCAAGAAGGGGCCAGCAGAGGAGGAAACACTGTGGCAGGTCATGGTGCCATCAAGAGTAAGTGTGTGTTGCTTGCATTGTACATGTAGCATATCATTGGGCACAGGGGAGATGGGGGAGGTGGGGGTCCTAGGGATTGCCAGTGTGCCATGGACCACTGGCATGCTGTGGTGGATACAATGACAGCTGCAACCCTGCATGTTCACCTCTGGAATTGCTCGCCACCATTCATGAATGGTCACTGCAGCTCTGCGAGTCACACTGGCTTGGGCTTTGGCTTGAGCTGGTGCGGCATCACTAGTGTCTGTGTGCACCAGGTTGTGATGGCCCAAGCGAGGGAGCTGCCAGGATGCCATACTGCATGTCCGATGCAGGCTGGGGGTTGGTGGGCCACCAGTCGGGGTCTCAATGCTGATTATCTCCTTTGTCTCCACAGTGCTGCAGTGGCCCTTTGCAGAGGATGGTACTCCTCCACATGCCATGGCCCAGAAAGGTGGAGGAGGTTGCAGACAGCACCTGCAGTGAGGACTCCAAGGATGGCGGGCCGTACCGGAGGTGTCCAGGGAGTGGAGAGGATCCAGCAGCTGTCAAGGCACCAGTGGCAGCGGCCCCCATGGTGGCTTCAGGGATCTGAGGATGGGTGGGAGACCTGCTGTTCTTGTTGATGGGGGGGGCACTGTTGCAGAAGGGGGGATGCCGTGGGCTGATTGTGGACCATTGACATTCCTGGGGCTTGTACCGTATTGTGCTTTGCACTGCTCTGATTAGTAAACAGCTGTTTTCATACCTCCATGTGTGTTCATTGTCTCACATATGTGAGCCTGTGTGTGTGTGTGACCTGGTGGGTGGGTGTGGCTGGACAGGTGGGGAGTTGGTGGACACTGCCGAGGGAGGGGGGCTGTTGTGCTTCCCACCTTCGCGGTGAGCATGGATGTGCTGAGGGTGGGGGAGCTGCCCTACATCTGTGTCCACATGTGTGCATATGGGTGTTGGCCATCTGTGCCAGACATGGGAAGGGGGGCCCCTGTCAGAGGCCACCATCATGTGTTCCCATGGCATGATGCTGTGGCTTGCCAGGCATGCAGGCCTGTGGCAGTGACACATCCTTGCACTGTGTGCAGGGCACCACACATCCCTGTTTGGCACTGTGTTCACCTGTGTGCAGTGGGCTGCTCATGCCTCCCCTGTGTTGGCACACCTCACCCACCTATGGGGCTGTGTGCCGGATGTGTCACATCGTGGACAGGTGCCAACAGTGCCACACACAGGTGCAGCTAGCCTCTTGCATGCTGCCATGTCTCTGCCCCACTGGCATGGTGTTTTCCTACTGCTGGTGAATCCACTTCCACGGTGGCTTTTGACAGCCCCTGGCCATGTGTGTATGTGTGGCCTGCACACCACACATGGCATTCCTCTGCATGTTCATGTATGCACTAAGCATGTTTGGACATGCCTGTTATGCAGACACATCCCCATGCACATGGCACGCTACCTCCCAATGTAGGTGCATGCTGTGGCCCTGTGTGGTGGCTTGCATGCTCATTGTGCATGCCGCCTCTGGGTTGAACTCATGAACATGGCGCATATATGCACTGGTACATTACGCACGTGCTCTACACGTGCTGCACTGGCGTTGAGCATAGTGCCCAAAGTTTTTATGGTGTAGACTTTCCTTAGTCATAACCCAGTTTGGAGTACACATTGACTCTGTTTCTCTTGTGTTCCATTTACTATATTAGGAGGTGTAACATGATACACAGAAGAAATAGAAATATAGCAGTTTAAGTCTGCCATTTTTCATAGACTCAGTCAACTTATAAAAAGCTTGTCTCAGCTTCTTTAATGTCTAAAAGAACTTAGGAATGCATTTGAGTATCATTATAAGAGAACAGAGAATTTTTGATAGAAATGTTATTTTAACAGAGTCCATCCATCCCTGCAGATTTGGAGGCAGTTTGTTCCATTTCTCCATATCTTTTCTAATAATGTTTCTTTTTTTTATCTCATTCAGATTTTCTTTTGCAAAAGAATTATATGACGTTCTAATTTTGATTTCCAAGTATTGGAATGTTTCATTAGCCCAATTTAAACCCAGGTTAGCCACTTCTCTTTTTGAATGTGAACTATTTAAAGGGGACAGGAAATTGTTTCCAACTGGCAGCTGTTTATAAAATTCTTATTCTCAGAAATGATATGCATTCCCCTAAATTATTTGTATTTAGCTGTATCTGAATAAAAAGTGATAACAAACTGTATTTTTGCATTACTTTGTTTTTATGGGCAGCATTCTGTTACAGTTCTCTTTATGGAATCAGTAATTTGGAGCATTTGGAATGTTATGGTTTGTGTACAGAATTATATTTATGAGCTGTTGGCCTGTCAGAATTATATACAGAGTTATGTGCACACACCGTGACATAGAAACTCCAAATGATTTGTTCCATGAAGAGAACTGTAACAGGATGTTGTCCATAAAAACAAAACAATGCAACATACATTTTTTATACCACTTTTTATTCAGGTACAGTTAGATATAAACAAGTTATGGGAATCATTTCTGATAATAAGAACTTTATAAACAGACTCCTAGTTAGAAATTATTTCCTGTCCTCTCTAAGAATAGCACATGGGATTTATCTTTATTAATTTTACAGCCAGAAAAACAGCAGAATTCTTTTATAATTTATAGGATTCTTTGAGTAGTTCGAGGAAGGGGATTGAGAGAGAGAAAACAGGATATCATCACCAGAAGCTAGGCAGATGTATTTGACACCTTCTATTTCTATGCCTATGAAGGTTGGACCCATTGTTAGTTTCCTAATTGGATGATAAAAAGTGAGTACGAAAAGGTTTTGGGAAAGGGAGCAACCTTGTTGCATTACTCTTTCTTTACCAAAATTGGGGAAAAAATACCCCATTCCTCATGACTGATACCTGAGGTTGCATATAGCCCAGTAGAGCTGTGCGAAATTGGAATATTTCACCCAGCGAGATATTTCGTGTAATTCGCACATTTTGCAAAATATTTCACTGGATGAAAGGCAAAACTTCACCCGTAGTTGAGAGACAAATTTCGCTCCTAAGCCGGCGAAATTTCACTCACCGGCAAAATTTCGCCACCCGTGAGTGAAATTTCACTTTATGGACGTGGCAACTGGTGGTGAACTGGTGGCCTGGCTGCCTCTGACATTGACTGTTATTCCCCCCCCCCTCGGCCACTCACCAGCCCAAAAATTAAATCTTACCTGGTGTGCAGTGGTCCCCCCCCCCAGATGATCACCGGCCCAAATAAGTAGTAACTCATCCAGTACACATTTCTCTGCCACCCCCATCCCCCCAGATCCCCCAATCCTTACTTATGAAAAACCACTCCCTGGTGTCTAGTAGATCCCCACCACCGACCCTGTTATCAGTACCCATCCCGCTACCCCCACACCCCAATCTGGGTGCAATAACAACCTCCAGCTTCTTAAAGTAATGCAGTACCTTGCATCTCTTAACTTTATCATTTAGCCCTCTAACATTCCAACTTATAATCCTATAAGTGTTAGCCATGAAACAAGCATACAGGGCTATTATCACATATTGTCATGGAAATTACATGAGGTATTTGTTGAACTTGAGTCACCCCCAATATCTCTTCAGTACACAACATCCTGTAAATGGTAGACACACTCTCTACAGCCAAGAAGGAAAACAGAATAGGAATAAGAATAGGGATAGGATAAAATGTTATAGGAGCTGGACTAGTATTAAATAGTTTTAAAATGTAAAGATTAGTAAGCAACAACAATATGATCAGTAAGTAACTACAAATTTAAAGAACAAATAAAAATAAAATGATGTCTGTTCTAACTGACCTCCCTGTCAGCAAAAACAACAGCAACCTTTTCTCAGATGTCAGAAGAGTACGATATTGTCTTTGAGTCCCCCACCACCCCCCAGAAATGACAACATTATACAGTAACATCGACCATAAATGATGTAGAACAAAGGTTCAAGGTTTTAGTTAAGATTTTCAATCAATGATCTCAAAGGTAAATACTCAAAGATAACCTTCAGTGGCAGGAGTATTCAATAATTATAGAAGAAGTATTCTTTTAAAATATTTGCATCTCCAAATCTTCACAGCTGCATGCAAGGTTTTATGTAAGGCACTCAGTTTTCAATGAAATAGTTTGATCCCTGAGAGACATAAGGTGACCCAGTACTAAAAGGCTGCCAAACAGGAAAAATATCCTCACCAGAGCAAATAGGAATGCTTGGAGCAGTGTTTGTGGGGGATCTGTTTTTGCTATTATAATTGCTTCCCTTTTTTTTTTGCAGGGGAACAGTGAGGGATGTATAAGGGAACTGCAGGGACTGCCACAATATTTCTGCTGAAAATAATTGGTGGCTCTTGACAAAACAGAACTAAAGTGCTTCTTTTGTTTTTTTGCCAGAAAAGACAAGGGAACAAGTCTGTTGCAGGAGATTTCATTCATTGGAGTTGATTGTTTCAGGGACCAGGCAGCAGCAGGGAACTCGTAGTGGAGGGGAGATGCCAATTGAAATCATGAACAAAAGCAGCCAGTAGGTTACCTGGTATCCAAAGGGTGCTAGATTTTTTGAGTTGGAAGGGGATTTAAGGGACAGGTTGAACAGGTCTCCCACAGACAAATGTCCTCACCTGAGCAGGCAAGAGGGCTCGGAGGAGTGTTTGTGGAGGATTTATTTTTGCTGTTATAACTGTTTACCTTTTTATAGGGGAACAGCGAGGGACATATTTGGGAACTACAGGGATCACTGCTGCATTTCTGCTGAGAAGGATTGGAGGCTTCTGACAACAACAGAACTAAAGTGCTTCTTTTGTTTTTTTTCAGCAAAAAGGCAAGGGAACAAGTCCATTTCAGGAGATTTCATTCATTGGAGTTGATTGTTTCAGGGACCGGGCAGCAGCAGGGGACTAGTAGCGGATGAGAGATATCAATTGAAATCATGGATAGAGGCAGACAACAGTTTACCCGGTATCAAAAGGGCATCAGACAGATTTTTGAATTGGAAGGGGATTTAAGGGATGGGCTGAACAGGGATCCTGCAGACAAACATCCTCACCGGGGTGAGCAGGAGGACTTGGAGAAGTGCTTGTAGAGGATTTGTTTTTGTTGTTATAACTTCTTACTTTTATGCAGGGGAACAGTGAGGGACATATCAGGGAACTGCAGGGACCACCACTGTATTTCTACTGAAAAGGATCAGAGGCTCCTGACATAACTAAAGTGCTTCTATTTTTTTCCAGGGAAAGTCAAGGGAAAAGGTCCACTGCAGGAGATATCATTCATTGGAGTTCACTGTTTGTTTCAGGGACTGGGCAGCAGTAGGGGAGTGCAGAAAAAGCAAGGGAACAAGTCAGTTGCAGGAAATTTCATTCATTGGAGTTGAATGTTTGTTTCAGGGACCATTCAGCAGCAAGGGACTAACCCATCTGGGGTCATCAATCTTTATAGTGACATAGGCAGAGAGAATCAAAAGCTTCCTGCTTCGTAACAGGAAGGGAAGGATATACCAGGGTGCACAGTTAGGAGCTCTGCAGCTGCACAGGATGAGTAGACTTTAATAGGTTCCTCAGATAGATATTCACTAGCTGTGATGAAATGACAAAAGAAAACACATGGGCAATACTTTATCTTATACCCTATGGTTGAGGTTAATTAGGGTATCAAAAGGATATGTTCTCAGGGTGGCTCAGGGAATTGCAGAATAATTAGTGCAACTGGGAAATTACCTAAGTAACAGAAAGACAGAGTTTGAGAGCAGATAGCTGAAAAAAACTATCTTGTGAGTATAAGGTAATTACTTCATCTGGGAAACGTAGGAAGGTTAGGGAGAGGAAAGCTGGCAGCTACCGTATTTGGGGAGTGGTTCAGTGTAGTGGGTGTGGGGAAGCCATCTTCAGATAGATCTTTTCAACACTGAGGTGCTGCCCCATCTGCCTGCACCTCTCTGGACTGAGGGAGGAGGTTGGCAGACTCAAGGCTGAGATGACTTGGGTTAGGAGGGCCTTCACCCCATCCAGAGATCACCTAATCTACCTCCACTGCCTCAAAAGGTGCCAGTAAGGAGGAACAGAGGGACAATGGTGGGCTCAGGGAGGGTAATGGTGGTGGAGCATAGGCACATTCCACAACCCATACCACTACAGAACTCTTACTCTGCAGTGGCAGGATGGGACTGCCCTCAGAGGCAACTGGGGTAGTGGCTGTGATGGATGTGGAGGTCCTCCAAGGTGGAGACCCGAAGGGGGATCAGAAGATCCCAGAAGAGTAGAAGGAAGAAGTGAATCCTAGTGGGACACTCAATGGTGAGGGGGATTTAGCTAGGGATAGGAAGGGAGGAGGTGAGAGAGGTAGGTGAACTCCAGGTGCCATGGCTAGGAGGGATGGAAGGAGTATTCTAGGGATCGCTAGGAAGGCAAGGAGGGAGGGAGGCCTATATGTCATTGTCCATTTGGGACAAATGACCTGGCTAGGAATGAGTAAGGAGCTGTTCAGGTGGAGTTCAGGAGACTTAGGAGGGTTCTGGGGCAGGTAGCAAAATCCATTACATTTTTGGAGGTGCTACTGGTACTTGACAAGGGAGAGGACAGGGGCGTCCACACCAGAAACCTCAAAACATGGTTGAAGAAATGGTGAGATGAGGAGGGATACAGATTCATTGGGGACTGGGGTTCTACCTGGACAGATAGAAGCCTATTCAGAGTCAACAGCCTGCATCCTTCCAGGAGGGAAGCAGGGATCCTCAGTGAAAAGTTTAAATACTATATTGGCAGGCATTTAAACAGAATGGGGGGGGCAGACTAGGGCAGAAGGGCATGGACTGTCAACCCCCACACACGAACTGGAACAACATCAAGAATACAAACAGCAAGAAATTACAAAAAAGTACGAGGAGTACAGCTGGTAGTACAGGGAAAAAAAGGAAGCAAAGAAAATAAGGGAGGCATTAAGGAAGGGCAAATGGACAAAACAGAGGGAGGGGGACAGTAAAATCTGAAGAACCATGTATGCAAATGCTCAGAGTCTGAGCAACAAGGTTGCAGACCTGGAAGCCACCATGGCAGAAGCAGACCTGAACATAATAGCAATTATGGAAACCTGGTACAATGACAACCAGGACTAAGAAACAGCCATACCAGGTTATGATCTACTCAGGAAGAATAGGGTAGGCAAAAAGGGAGGAGGGGTGGCTTTTTATATGAAAGAAGGCATAAAAGCCACAGAGATTCACACTGATAAAGGAGAAGCAGAAGTATTGTGGGTGACGCTAGAAACAAGGAAGGGGGCTGTGATTAAAATAGGGGTATTCTATGGACCTCCTACACAGGGAGAGGAAGTAGAGAAGGAAATCATGGAGAAAATCAGAGGAATGTCTAACAAAGGGAAGGTATTGCTGGTAGGGGATTTCAATATGCCAGATGTGTACTGGAGCATCCCAGCGGCAGCAACAGGTAGAAGTAGTCAGTGAACCCACTCAAGGGGAGGCCAGACTAGATCTGGTGCTGTCAAACAGGGACAGTGTCACCGACGTCACAGTGGGGAGCCACCTTGAGACAAGTGATCATCACACAGTGTGGTTTGGGGTTAGAACTTGGTCGAAAAAAAAAAACACACTAAAACAAGCATTCTGGACTTTTAGAGGGCTGATTTCAAGAGAATGGGAAGGTGCCTTGGGAAGTGTTAGCAGAGATAGGGAGATTGGATGGCATAGAAGAAAAATGGGCAGAAATAAAGAAAGCCATTGAGAAGGCAACAAACCTCTGTGTCAGGCAGATTACAAAGTACAAGAGAAAGAATAAACCACTGTGGTACTCCAAAGAAGTAGCAGCAAAGGTAAAGGCAAAAGGGTTAGCTTTCAAGAGGTACAAGGCAACACAGAAGACAGAGGACAGAGATGATCATCAGCTGAAATTGAGGGAGGCAGCAAAAGCTGTTAGGAGTGCTAAAGCACTAACAGAGGAGAGCCTAGCCAAGACAATGAAAAATAGGGATAAAACATTTATTAGATACATAAGTGAAAAGAGGAAGAATAAGACAGGGATAATAAGAATATAAGGGGAAGGGGGAGAGAGTGAAAGTGGACCAGAAGAAGGCAGACATATTGAACAAGTATTTTGTGCAGTATTTATGAAAGAGGGAGTGGGTGACAGACCACAAACAAAGACAACAGCATTGATGGGAGGGAGGTAGACACTAGTTATTTTTCAGAGGAGAGAGTCCTCAAAGAACTGAAGAGACTAAAGGTGAATTAGGCTATGGGGCTGGACAGAGTGCACTCTAGGATACTGAGGGAACATAGGGAAGAGCTCACTGCTCCTCTAACAGCCCTGTTCAACCTATCATTCATTACATGAGTGGTGCAAAGGGTCTGGAGGAGGGCAGATGTGGTTCTGATACACAAGAGTGGGAATAAGGAGGAAGCAGGGAATTACAGACCAGTAAACCTGACATTGATGGTGGGCAAACTTTTGGAAATGCTACTAAAGAAAGGACGTGGAACACCTTGCAGGAAATTGGTTGCAAAATCCAAGGCACCACGGGTTCACTGAGGGGAGATCTTGCCAGAAAAACGTATTGATTTCTTTGACTGGATGACAAGGGAAGTGGATCAGGGAGGGGTGGTGGATGTTGCCTACCTAGATTTCAGTAGGCCTTCAACACCGTTTCACACAGAAGAATGGTAAACAAGCTGGGCAGCCTAGGAGTGGGTTCAAAGGTAGTAAAAGGGTATGTTCATGAAAACTTTGTACCAAAGTGTAATATGAAGGTTCAGTTTTCAAATTAACAACAGATCAGTTTTTTAAGCATTTCAAGATGCTGTGACCCAACAGTGAAAAGGGAACTGTGTTGTGAGATAACTCACTTTGAAATACCTGAGAAAAAGAATATTCAAGGTTGGTAATGTAACAGTGGACACTAAACACAAGTTGTGAATGTAATGGCGGAAACAACACTTGAATTGTTAATACAACAAAGGATGCAAAACAACTGCTAAAGTTCAGAAAAGTTTATTTATTATAATCTATGTGGTAAACTACAACTAACATACTATGGCAATCACAGAAAAAGTAATAAATATGGACAAATTGTACATTTATGTCAACTGTAATACTGTCCAAAAGTAAAAGGAGTTCAGTAAGTGGTGAGTGCAACATGGGCAGCAAGTTGCATATGGCATGGCAGAACATGAATACTACAGTTGCCCAAAAGTGCTCTTTGTGATTTAATCATTCTGTCTGAATAATTATATTCAGTGCCAGTGCTTCTGGAGCTTTTCATATCTCCTAGCAATTATTTGCAGCACAGCTGGTGTGATTCCAAAAATGCCCTGTCATGACAGACTTAGTGGCCCATGAAAAAGTCTTTGTTGCTGATCACATTAGTGTCCTGGTGTTGTGGCCATGTGAAGCACTCACTTGCAGGCCAGTGTAGTAATCTGACACTAAAAACATATTTAATTTCATTAAATGAGATAACTTGTGTTATATAAATGTTTTTAGTAGTAAATGGCATAGAATTTATCCAGTTGTATCCTGTCGAAGTAGAACCTTTTTTTAGTTGCTGGGCCTGCTGTGTGCACATTAGGATGAACAGAGGTGGTGGTGGGGGTCCGTCATAG
This sequence comes from Neoceratodus forsteri, assembly GCA_016271365.2. NCBI lineage: Eukaryota > Metazoa > Chordata > Ceratodontiformes > Ceratodontidae > Neoceratodus > Neoceratodus forsteri. Next base: position 1,338,152,500 of record CM057456.1, read on the forward strand.
AAATCCTGGAAGAAGTGGTGGGATCCATCACAGAAGTTCCAGGAGCAGCAGAAGGGTCCATCACAGGAGTGTGTGGAGCAGCACACGAGTATGTCACAGAAGTGCCTGGAGCAGCAGAAAGGTCCATCATAGAAGTGCTTTGAGCAGTGGAGACATCTGTCCCAGGAGTGCCAGAAGCAGCATTGAACGTTGTCCCTTTGTATCACTGTGGTATTCATTAGGAAATGGCAATATCACAGAGAGAACATATCCATTTGACTAGCAGTCTGTGATGTGCTTTACTTATATCCCTGTGAAATTATGAGTCTCGCACCAGCCATGTTTTCACATGCTCAAGGTTCACGCATGGGCCATCATTTTCTTAACTCGGTGTGCAGAAGCAATTAAAATCTCTGGTGGCAACCACACTAGCCACCACAGACCTCACATTCTGGATGCAGCAGGTCTCAGGAAAGGTTTTATCAGGTATCCCATGACATGAGCAAACCAAATTGAGCAACTCAAAAATGAGCGACTCAGTTTGGATACCAGTAGGGTTAGGGACTAGAGATATATCGAGGGGATTGGGATAGCAACGGATGGGGACAGAACAGCAATGGCAAATGTAAGGGTTTTGTGTGGTCACATAACTTAATAGATCAGTGCAGCCTGCTGCTGCCAAGCTGATCACCTGGGGTGGTGGGTACGGACACTGTCTGCAGTGCTGATGGTCCTGGATTCGGGACTACCTGCAGGTACTATTTTGAAACTGTGATGTTAATTTTTTTTCCATGTTGCCCCAGTCACAGTCTCCCCCCCGTTCAGTGTCCCCTGCTGGAGATGATTATATTTAGTTGGGGGTACGAGGGGCTTTTTCCCCTGCATTAAACATTTATTTATTTGCTGTCGCCGTTTTGGAATGTGCGGAGGTGGATTCCTTGCTAATTTCATATTCGGCAATATGTACTTGCTCTTGTGCGAGTCGCTGGAGTTATTTTGATATTTTGCATGGAACCGTTTTATCATTGGGACTTTTGGGGTCTTTTATTCATTTGTTGGGTATCCTGAAAATAGAATAATAGAAAACTGATGACAGAAAAGGGTCCTCTGGCCAATCAAGTCTGCCCCACCCCCTCTACTCATCACCTCTGTCATGGGACCTCCCCTTCCCCCCACTGGCCAACTCCTTTTACCTATCCCAAACCCTCTTGAACCTCTCAGCCATTTTAGCCCCTACCGCTTTCTCTGGTAGTTTATTCCAGGCCACCACCACCCTCTCTGTGAAGTAATGCTCCTCACATTGCTTCTAAATCTTCCGCCATCTATTCTTAGACTGTGCCTTCTAGTTTTGATCGCCACCTTCCTTTTAAATAAGCTCCACTCCCTCATGTTATTGGTCCCTTTACATACTTAAAAGTGTTTATCATGTCCCCCCTCTCCCTTCTAGTCTCCAATGAGTACAAATCCAATTCTCTACACTTCTCCTCGTATGGCTTCCCCTGCATACCACACACCATTGTGGTTGCCTTTCTCTGCACCATCTCAATCCCATCTATGTCCTTGCATAGGTGTGGTCTCCAGAACGGAACCCTGTACTCCAGGTGCGGCCCCACCATGGTTTTATAAAGATGCATTTGTACCTCCCTCCCTCATTCTGCTTGTTGTGCCCCTCCCAATGCACACCAACATTCTATTAGCCTGTTCCACTGCTTTGCTGGATTAATTACCTACTTTTAGGTTGCTGGATATTACAATCCTCAGATCCCTCTCTTGCTCAGTTGGCTTAAATTCCCCCCAACCCCCGCGTGTAAGCTAGTGGTGTGTTTTTATGCCCCATGTGCATCACAGCACACTTTTTGACATTGAATTTCAGTTACCAAGTTTCTGACCACCCTTCCAGAATTTTTAGGTCCTCCCTCATGGCCTCCACCCCCATGGGGTGTCCACATTATTGAAGATCTTCATATCATCTGCAAATAGACACACCCTTCCCTCCAGCCCATCTGCTATATTACCGATAAAGATATTAAAAAAGAGGGGTCCCAGTACCAACCCCTGGGACACCCCACTCATCACCCCCATCTCCATACTCTGTTTACCACCACCCTCTGGCTTCTGTCTCTCAACCAGTTTTCCATCCACATAGTTATTTTCTGTCCCACCCCTAAGCTTTCTAACTTATTCACCATCCTTCTGTGAGGGATGGTGTCAAAGACCTTCCTGAAGTCCAGATAGGCCATATCCATAGCCCAACCCTGATCAACCACCTTCGTCACCCAATCAAATAACTGTTAGGTTCGTCTATCATGACATCCCAGCTGTGAAGCCATGCTGCCTATCATTCAGTAGTCTGCTGTCTATCAGGTAGTTTACCACTCTTTCCTTTAATAGTGCCTCCATCGCCTCCCCCAGCACACATGTGAGGCTGACTGGGCAATAATTCCTGGTCTCCTCCCTGCTGCCCCCCTTATGCAGTGACACCAGGTCTGCCATCTTCCAGTCTGTTGGCACCCATCCAGTATCCAGGGATAAGTTAAACAGCCTCGACAGAGGTGCCACCAGCTCTTCCCTCAATTCCCAGAGTACCCTGGGATGCAAGCCGTCTGGCCACACTGCCTTGTCTACCTTCAGCCTATCTAGGTCTTCCTTTACCCTGTCCTCGCTAAACGGTCTATGATCCACTCTTCTGCCATCCCCTCCTCTTTTGTTAAACTCAGGTCCCTTCCCCTGCAATTCCACCACAAAGAGAGCAAAAGTAGTTATTCAGTACCTCTGCCTTCTCAAAGTATCCTCCACCAGTGCTCCCCCTTCCCCCACACCCTCACTATCCCCTGCCTTGCCTTCCTTTTTTCCTCCACATACCTAAAAAAAGTTTTATCTCCCTTTTTGGCCTGCCTAGCAATTCTCTCTTCCGTATCCGCCTTTGTCCTCCTAATCTTTTGCCCTGCCACCATCAGCCTCTCTCTATAAGTCTTCCTGTCCTCCATCCTCTGGGTCTTCTTATATGTTTTGAAAGCCATCCTTCTTTCCCTAACTGCCCCCACCACTTATCTGGAAACCACAGTGGCCTCCTTCTTATTTTGTTTTTCCCTACCCTCCTGATGCAGAGCTGCATGGCTTTCAGTATCCCCCCCCCATGCATTTCCATATTTCCTCTGTCTCCTATTTACTCCTTACTTTCCATTACCTCCCTGAAAATCTCCCTCATTCTTGCAAAGTCTAGTCCCTGAAAGTCCAAAACCTTAGTGTTGGCTCAGTTAGTTTCCTTACCCGTTTTTATCCTGAAACTCACTGTATTGTGGTCGCTTGTACCAAGGCAGTCTCCCACCTCCACTTCTTCCACACTATCCCCATTGGTGAGGACCATGTCCAATATGTTAACTCCCCTCACGGGTTCCCCAACCAGCTGTTGCAGAAAAGCTCCCTGGAGTGCTCCAAGCACCTCTCTACTACTGGCAGATTTTGCCATTGGGATTTCCCAGTCCACCACAGGGAGGTTAAGGTCCCCAGTAGTAAGATCTTCCCCTGTGTGCCATTCATTGTATCACCTGTATCATCTGTCTGTCCCCTTCCTCTCCCTGTGTAGGAGGCCTGTAAACCACACCCCACCTTAATGACACTCCAGACCATTTTTCCAATGTGACCCACAGGACCTCCTCCTCTTCCTGTACCTCCTGCCCCTCCATTGCCCTGATGTCATCTTTTATGAACAGTGCTAACCCCCCTTTCTGCCAGCCCTTTCCCTTCTGAAAAGTCTGTAGCCCGGGACACCTACTTCCCATGATTGGTGCTCTGACCACCAGGTCTCCGTTACAGCCACAATGTCTAGACCCTCTTCTACCATAATGGCCTTCAGGTCCAATATTTTTCCCCCTAAACTCCTGGCATTTGTTGACAGTCCTTTCCACCATAAACCCCCTTCATCCTTGCTATCCCTTGCTGCTCTAACTGCACCATTTCATGGGAGAATTCTAGCTAGGTTATTCCCTGCTGCTCCCCCTGCTCAGTTTAAATGTAAAGTCTCCCTTACATAGCTATCTAATGTATCCTTCAGGGCCCTTGCACCCCCCCTTGCTTAAATATAACCTGTCAGGAGCATAAAATTCCTCATTATCCCATGTCCTACCCCATTCCTCCACCATTCTGATCCTCCTTCGCTGGAAGTGGCTACACCCCTCACTTAGAGGCTCTATTTGTAAGGTCATCCTAGCAGCTCATGAAAAGATCTTCCCCTGTGGAAATGACCATGAGATGGGATTGCACAGCCTTTTCTGGCATTGATTTAGAAGCACTCTTTCAATCTGAGGGGCCTTTCCCATGTCACGATCCAAAGTAGACCAATTTGATTGGAAATTCAAATTCTGTCAGTGCCATAAATGGCATGGAATGCACACTTGGATTTATACTGGATCTCTCAGTCATCCATAAAATGTATCTCCTTCTGCATGTTTAGGTGGCAGGACTTCCTGAGGTGTGCATTGGCAATGCTCACATAATGCCAAATAGAGGAGAGTGCACACCAGTTGCTTCACAACAGATGATATGATGGCATAAAGGAGAGTGTACACCAATTGCTTCACAGCAGATGATACTATGGCATAAAGGACAGTGAACACCAATTGCTTCACGGCAGGTGATGCTATGGCATAAAGGAGAGTGTACACCGATTGCTTCATAGCAGATGATACTATGGTATAAAGGAGAGTCTACACCGATTGCTTCACAGCAGATGACATGATGGTATAAAGGAGAGTGTACACCGATTGCTTCACAGCAGATAATACTATGACATAAAGGAGAGTGTACACCGATTGCTTCACAGCAGATGATACTATGGCATAAAGGACAGTGAACACCGATTGCTTCACAGCAGATGATATTATGGCATAAAGGAGAGTGTACACCGATTGCTTCGCAGCAGGTGATGCTATGGTATAAAGGACAGTGAACACTGATTGCTTCACAGCAGATGATACTATGGCATAAAGGAGAGTGTACACCGATTGCTTCACAGCAGATGATACTATGGCATAAAGGAGAGTGTACACCGATTGCTTCACAACAGATGATATAATGGCATAAAGAAGAGTGTACACCGATTGCTTCACAACAGATGATATAATGGCATAAAGGAGAGTGTACACCGATTGCTTCACAACAGATGATATAATGGCATAAAGAAGAGTGTACACCGATTGCTTCACAGCAGATGATATGATGGCTTAAAGGAGAGTGTACACCGATTGCTTCACAGCAGATGATACCATGGCATAAATGAGAGTGTACACCGATTGCTTCACAACAGATGATATAATGGCATAAAGAAGAGTGTACACCGATTGCTTCACAGCAGATGATATGATGGCTTAAAGGAGCGTGTACACCGATTGCTTCACAGCAGATGATACTATGGCATAAATGAGAGTGTACACCGATTGCTTCACAACAGATGATATAATGGCATTAAGAAGAGTGTACACTGATTGCTTCACAGCAGTTGATCTTATGGCATAAAGGAGAGTGTACACCGATTGCCTCACAACAGATGATACTATGGCATAAAGAAGAGTGTACACTGATTGCTTCACAGCAGATGATCCTATGGCATAAAGGAAAGTGTGCACCAATTGCTTCACAACAGATGATATAATGGTATAAAGAAGAGTGTACACCGATTGCTTCACAGCAGATGATACTATGGCATAAAGGAGAGTGAACACCGATTGCTTCACAACAGATGATACTATGGCATAAAGGAGAGTGTACACCGATTGCTTCACAGCAGATGATATGATGGCATAAAGAAGGGTGCACACCAGTTGCTTCACAGCAGTTAATACAGCTGAATAAAGGCGAGCACATAAAATGCTTCACAACAAATGATGTGATGGAATAAAGGAGAATGCACATCAGCTGCTTCACAACAAATGATACAAAGAAATAAAGGAGAGCACACATAAATTGCTTCATAACTGATGATATACTAGAATAAAGGAGAGTTCACATCAACTGCATCCCAACAGATGGTATGTTGAAATAAAGGAGAACCCATATAACAGAATGAAGGAGAGTGTTGCAGAGCAACTTTCTTTAAAAATGCTTAACTGAACCAGACTTCTGCTGTATCATGTGAAACACAAATTCTTGTTTGTATAAATAACAGTCTTAAAACACCTGGTCCAAAAAAATATACCAGTCTTAAAACAGTCTTTCTAAAGAATTCATTTAAAACAACCCTTACAGAAATAATTATGTGAAATGTTTTCATGCTGTGCACATAAAACTACCCATGTGACATGCGTGCTGCAAGTATAATTTAAATGTTAAATTGGAACCGATCGCATGCGTGCAGCAAGCAAGAGTGGAAAGCAAACTTTTTATGTTACATTGGAACAGACTGCATGCATGTGGCATGCGTGCACAAGCAAGAGGTCACTGATAAGTGCACACATAAAAGTTTAGTGACTTGCTCAGGATCATACAATATACAAGTGGGGGTTGATGAAATTCAAACCCAGGTCTTCAGGTTTGCAGTTCAGTGCCTTTAACAACTAAGCTATATTGCCTGCATACATATGGGTCACTTGTACTTCAGTACAAATCTGCATACATCTGCACACATATGGCATGCTTATAGCCACTGCTAATACTTCATAGTTTTCTTGTTTCCCCTCATCTCAGCTGCACAGCTGAACCATAGCACAGATACCAATGGAAACACAAGTGGTTCTTCTCACCCCAAATACACACACTTACCCACAAAACTACTTAATTACTTCTGTCTGGCCTGTACTACTACTACTATTTTCTCTCATTGTTTTGAATGCTTCCACGCAAACAGACTTTAAGGAGCAAATAGAAAAGTAACAATAGCTTAACACCAACTCACATAGCCAGTCCCCCCTCTCACATGTAGAGGGTGGGTTTGACGTGTTTTCTAGGGTTCTAGTTCGGTTCAGGTTTGGCATGGTATAGTTTGAGTTCAGTTCAGTTCGATTTGATAAGTAGAAGTTTGGGTTCGAGTTCAGTTCAGTTCAAGTTTTTTTGTGTGTAATTTTTCAGTTCGAGTGTGAGTTTGAATTAGATGTCTCCCTACTGGCTCCATAAGGGTTCTTCTCATCTCACATTGTCTGGGTTTGAGTTTGGTTCAAGTTCATCTTTTTTTCCCTTAGGTTTCAAGTTCATTTCGGATCGGGCAAAAACCTTAAAGTTCGAGTTCGGTTTGGGTTCGGTTCACAGTCAAACCCTCCCTCTACCCACATACACACACATTGTAGCAGGTGCAGCCACACTGTTGCAGACAACCCACTAAGTATAGATATAAGTTAATAGTCTCTTACCCAAGTATAGGGAGCCAGAAGCAGGAGTCCTAAAGAGATGATGTCCATGGGTCAGAGTGCTTGAGTGTACTCCCTTGAAATTAATGGAGTTATGTTTTGTTACTATTCTATACATTATGATGATGAGTTGGAGAATAATGAAGGCCAGTATTCTAGTAACAAGGCCCTTGTTAGTTGAGTGGTGGCCTTCATTAATAATAAAAAAAATACCAAATTAATTTCAATAGAGCATGACCCTGCACTCTCCCGTGCCCTATATCATAAGGTGCCTGAGCGTGGGGATGTGAAGATCAGCTTCACAGGGTGGGGGGAGGCATAAGTCTGATTATAGTAAGGCTCCAATAGTCTGTGTATACCATACCACTCAATTGACCCCAATTGCAAGGAACAGGCCTTGTTTTACCCCTGAAATCTGCTTAGCCTCTCCTCTAGCCCTCATGGAAACATGCTGCTCACACAGAGGATATCCTGTAAATTTAGACTTTATGGCAGGGGCACAATTTCAGATTTCAGCAGGGAGGAGCCAACAACCAGTGGAGGTCAGGTGCTAGTTAGCCCCTAGACAGGAAGCTCTGGAATGTCTGGAACATCTCTAAAAGGTAAAACATATTTTTTGTGACTGAAAAGTGGTATGCAAATCAGGAAAATTCATCTCTCTATACCCCATAGCAGTGCATCATATTTGGGCTTAAACCTACCCAGTTACTAATCATTTTTTTCCTGGCTAAAGTTCTGCCCCCCCCAAAAAAAAATTGTCCTGATTTCCCTTCCCAACACCATTCCTTTCAATACCCATCCCATTTGGGTTGTGAAGCCACCCAAAGGCACAGAAACATGAAAATCACATCACTATTTCAGTCCTTCTTTCTTCCCCAATCCCCCTATAAAAAATATCTATATTTACTTATACTTACCCCACCATCTGGTCAGAACCTGTGGCCTGGCCCAGTGTGCCACCTGCCCAGTTTTCAGTCTGCTCCTCTTTTGTCTTTCTGACAGAAGCTGGATGCTAGAACCGACCATCCCAGGTTCCCATCATGGTCCATGACCAAGTCACCTCACCACTGAAACCCACCCAACCTGTGTTACTTGCTTCTTGCTTGGCTGCTGCTGTGGTTGCTGCCACACTGCACTTATTAAGGCCTGTGAAGGCTGCCCACACTACTGTCGCCACTCCTGCTAGGCCTAGTTTGCTGTCATTGGGGGGGGGCGGCACTGTTTATTTTGTGAGGCAAGCCTAGTAGAGTAAGTAAGTAGCAAAGTAATCAAGTTAGCGTCTAGCTCATCCCCTGTCCCTTCAGCCACCAAGAGAGATGGAGACTCACTAAGAGTAGACCAACAAAAATATGCCGGCACAACACTGCTAATAAGAGCTCAGTGCTCACTGACTCCTCCAAGCAGCAGTGTGAAGCCTGTCTACTCTGTGGCAAGAAAGACAGTGTTGCACTCACACAACTCACATTCTCTTGCTTGGTTGGAGCTCCTCCAAGTCACGTGTGATCTCACTGCCATTAACAGGTGGAGGGAGTGGGCAACACAATACAGACACAGTTGAGTAAAGAGTGCACCTGCAGCATCAATCAATCAATCAAAATCTTTATTTTACGAGGCGAACATCATTGAGCAATGCTCATTTTCAAGATGGACCTGGGCAGAATGTAAAGACATAATTTACATTGGCTACAGGCAATGAGTGAAATAGTATAGGATTTCAGAGACTAAATGATACAGTCATCAGGAGTAGACAAGATATTTACAGCATATGAACATTTCATTGGTCAATGCCAGGCTGAATGATGCAATCAGCAGGACTAGCCATAAGATTTACAGTGCATAAACATTACATTGGTCGGTGCTAGACTAGGTGATACATTCAGCAGGACTAGACATAATATTTACTGTGTATTTATTTATTTATTTAAGAGATTTACCAGGAAGGCTTACTGAGCGGAGTACCGCTCGATTCCAGATGCGCCCTGGGGGTAGGGGGTTACATGGGTGAAGTAATGAGATGAAAACAGTTCAATACATATGTGACAAGGTTATGACAGACAGTGGTACAGTAGTACATAGAAATACAACAATATAGTGAGAAAGATTGTATATACAAAGTGGGTAAGGCATACGTACAGCTTACAGCAGTAAATAGGTTCAGCAATATGCAATTAAATAGCACTATGTGACAAATATCGAAAGGAAAAATGGGGCCCAGACTGCAGCATAAATAGGGTGAATGGGTAGGAGTTGTGCAGGTACCTGAGTAGGCTGGCTGGGCATTGTCCAAGGAGATTCAGAGAAGGGGAAAGCAAGAGCATTTGGTCACGAAACATGATTTGAGAAGGGCATTTCATTGGGGAGTACTGGTAGTATGTCTAATGTCAGCTGCCAGTGAGTTCCATAACTTGGGCAATCTGAAACTGAAAGCTCCCTGACCTGATCAGGTGGATCTATGTGGAATGTGCAGGAGCCTGGAGTTGATGTTCCTGAGATCGTAAGTAGGTGGTGAGAAGGCGGTTAGGGATGCAGATAGGTAGGAAGGGAGCGTGTGTGACCAGAATTTTGCAGCGATTCTAGCCCCATGCTGAAAGCGCTGGTTTTGGAGTGATGGGAGGTCGAGGGACTGGTATAGGACACAGTGGTGGGTATTGGGAGAACGGTCCAAGGTGAACCGGCAGAAGGAGTTGTATAGGGGGTCAAGCCTGACTAAGGATGTGAGGGGGGTGGCGCCGTAGATAACATCTCCGTAGTCAATAATTGGGAGGATCATTTTTTGGACAATAGCTAGTCTGGTTGGTAGCGGGATGCAGTACTTGTTACGATAGAGAGCACCAAGTCTGGGATGCAGTTTTTTATGCAGAGCATCTATGTGCACTAAAAAGTCAAGGTGCTGATCTAGCCAGATGCTGAGATAGCGATAAGAGGTGCAGGTTGCAAGAGGTGTTCTGTCCAAGGTATAGAATGTGACTGGTTCGGTAAGCCGGGTTAGTTTGGTCCAGGAGCCGAAGGTGAGGGAGACCATTTTTTTTGAGTTTAAGAATAGTTGGTTCCCGAGGAACCAGCGTTGGATGGAGTCGAAATCCTTTTGTAGACAGGCTGTCACGGCGGTCGCAGTTGGGCCAGAGGTGAATAGTACCGTATCGTCCGCATACAGATGAATGGCAGTTTGTGAACAGACAGAAGGCAGATCATTGAGGAACATGGAGAATAGCAGTGGGCCGAGTACAGACCATTGGGGTACACCACTGGTGACAGGGAGAGGGGAGGATTGCGCCATTCCAATGCGGACCGCATGTGTCCTCCCTGAGAGGTACGAGTGGAACCAGTTTTTTGCTACATTAGACAGTCCAGTTTGGGCAAGTTTAGACAGCAAGAGAGGATGTGAGACTGTGTCAAACGCTTTTGCCAGTTCTATAAATATGACTGCTGTTATTTCCCCTTTGTCCATGCCTGTAAGGCTTAAGTTAGTGAGGCGAAGGAGGGAAGTGGTGGTGGAGTGATTTTTTCTGAATCCGGCCTGGTAGGGGGTGAAAAAGGAGATAGTATCCAGATAGTGGTGTAGTTGGGATAGAACAAGGCACTCTTGAATTTTGGCTAGGATGGGGAGCAGAGATATCGGCCGGTAGTTTGAGGGGGAGGAGAGGAGAGGTCCCCTTCCTTGGGCAGCGGGATGACTGTGGCTTGTTTCCATACTGTGGGGACTGCCCCTAATTTAAAGGACAGATTATCGAGCTGTGAGTTAGAGGGTGGGCTGTGGCTGCAGAGAGTAGGAGCATTTTGGAATCCAGGCCTGGTGGACATTTACCTTGGCAGGGTTTAGTGAGAGAAGATTTTTAGCACTTGGCCAGGAGTGACTGGGCTGGAGCGATAAGGAGGCGTGGGGAGCATTTGGGGACACTGGGGGACAATGGGGCATGAAGGGTAGGGAGGTGGTAGGAGGACAGGAGGGAGGTAGTAGTGGAGGAGAAGTAGGTATTAAACTCGTGGCAACCAGACTAGGAGCTGAGATGATTTTACCTTCGAGGTTTAGAGTGGGGTGGGAGGTTGGGACGGCGGGGTGAGAAGGGATTTCATGGACTTCCAAAATTGAGAAGGGTGGGTGTTGTTATTGTTGAGAGCCATTTTGAAGTAATTTGATTTGGCATGCCTTATGAGTCTTGTACAGGCATTATGTAGAGACCAGTAATATTGCTGGGCCGCATGAGCACCTGTGGCCTTGAAGGATTTCCAGACACGGTCTCTGGCTTGGAGTTTTTCCATAAGGTTTGCTGTTACCCAGGGTAAGTGGAAACCTCTGACTCTGGATCTCCTTAGTGGGGCATGTATGTCCCAGATGGCGAGGAAATTTGTAGAAAAATAGTCCAGGGCTTCATTCATGGAGGTGGCTCTAGGGATGAAGGACCAGTCTATGGAGGTAAGGTCATTTAGTAGAGCAGTCTGATCCAGTGTTTTATAAACTCTGCTATACAGCATGCGGGGTTGGAGGGCTGGAGGACGGAAGATTTTGCACACTAAGAAAATCATATGGTGGTCACTGAGGGAGTCCGGTAGAATGCCAGCTTTAATTATCCTATGAGGGTGGGTAGTGAGTGCCCAGTCCAGTAGTGTGTGTTTATTTGATATGTGATTTAGTCAGGTGGGTCCTCCTATTTGCTGGTGCAATTTAGTGCACTTATTTGACAACGCATTTTATAGGCAGCACAGCCTAGCCAGTTCTGGTTAAAATCCCCAAGGATGTGGAGTTTGCTGCCTTCTGTAAGGGCCCTCAGGTTTCCCAAATGTTCAAGGATGCTAGTTGGTGGTGTGTTAGGTGGACAGTAGGACCCAGCTATGTATACCGGGATGGAGTGGGGCAGGGGGAATTTGATCAGGAGGGAGTCTATAGATTGTATGGGCGATGACGGATTGATTACTGAGAACTGGAGATTTGTGGAGACATACATGGCAGTGCCACCACCCTTCTTGCTCCCCTGTCTGTCTTGGCGGATTAGAAAGAACCCAGGTATTGAGAATTCTTTGTCCCGGTGGTGAGGCTTCAGCAATGATTCTGTGATGATTATAATATCCGGGCGTAGGGCCCGGACAGTTGTTTGAAGGGCAGCCATTTTATTTAGGATGCTGCATATATTGAGGTGGATGATTTTGAAACCTTTGGGGAGGGGTGTAGGTGGTGCGGGTGGTTAGGCAGCAGTGGGAGCCTGGGGGTCCGGGTTTCATTTGACGTCCCCGGCTAAGAGGAGAAGAAAAACAAGGGTGTGCCTTAGGAGGCACATAAGCTTTACTGGTGTACCCCTGCGGGTGGGAAGATTAGAGGTTGCTAAGCTTACCTTTGAGACTGAAAAGAGTGGGAGATGCAGGGTGGGTATCGCAACATGGAAAGGGGGGGGAGGATAGAGGCCCCCAGGATCCATTTATGCCCATGATACCAGCTGTGATTCACTGGTGCCAAGGAGGAGTGTGGGGTAAGCTTGGTAGTTAAGGAGTGGAGTGGTAAAGGGTCTGGTAGGCTAGGTTTGGATAAGGGTGGGAGGGAAGCTGTAGCTATGCAGAGCAAGGTGATGATTGCAGTGAGGAACTGCATTTTGTTTTTGTTTTTTTCCTTTACACTCAGTGGGGGAATTTTTGACAGAATTGCTCTGTGGTGGCCGCTAGTGGTGAGAAAGTATAAGGGACTAATGGGAAAGTGGGCTGATTGGTTTAGGAGCTCACGAGGTGTCCTATAAGCATTATAATGGTCGATGCTAGACTAGATGAAACATTCAGCGGAGCTAGACATAATGTTTACAATGTATGGACATTTCAGAGTCAGTGTGCTGATTTAGGTAGCTATGCACCAGCATATGCATGCAACCCTAAAGCTAACAGAGGAGGGAGGAGGGAAGCTGGTTCAACACTGGATGATGGGATAGTCACTGATGGAGGTGGGCACTAGGACATTTTTTTTTAGAGAAAGAGCCAGGAAGGAGTACCAGGTGCGAGAGGAATATGTGAAGCCTAAAGTGCTTGTTCAGAAGATCAGGTTTACTGAGCAAATAACTGATAAGTAATCAGGTTTAGGGTCCAGGTAGTACAATGGTCATGGGGAGAGATTCGGTGCTAGCACATAGGCCAAGTTAGGATCGGGATCAAACACTGGGTGGATAGAGAATACTGGTAAGTGCTAGGGGTGTGGGAGAGGAAGATAAAAAGAACATATAACAAGCATTTTGACCCCAGTTCATCATAGCAGGAGCAGGAATATAGGTTCAATGATAACAACTACAGGATTCAATGAAGAAGAAATCATAACTAGTTTTGAAAGCAGCCACTGACAGAGGACGGACCGCACATGGGCCGGGGGTACTTATTGTGCAAAAGATTAAATCCACATTTAATGCCATTATTGCTACACCATAAGAACAACCTAGGCACAAATGCGGGGGGGGGGGCAACTGTACCCTCTGCCTACCTAAATGGCACCCCTGCTTTATGGTAGAAATTCATTCTCAGGTGCTAATATACAAGTAAATACAATGATTTCCACTGTGTTATGACGTATTGTATCTCCATGTTTCAGGGTCTGTCCTGATCATCATAAGGGTTAGTGTTCCTTATTGTCCCTCATTTTTAGTGCCCATGACCCTCATTTCAGTGACAAAATGTGAGGTATTGTGCATGCTTCCAAGACCCTACTCAGCACAAAGAATGCTGAGTATGGCCATAGTGTATATGCTCCATACAGAATGACAAAGGGAAAGTAAGTTAGCCATAACAGTCACGGAGAAACAGCTATGTAGCACTAAATATGCATAAGGGGATTTGCATAGCCCAAAACAAAAAGATCAGGCTTCACACCAGAGGCCCCTCTTCGCACATCTGGAATGGGGGGTGTTGGTTGACTATACCTTAGGCATTTAATGCAGTAAGCAAACAATGCTTTACAAATTAATGGCAATTTAATGACACAAATCTAAAGCCATTAAACAAAGTGCAAGAGGATCAGAATTAATGAGTTTACCTAACTTTAATGGGAAATCAATGAAAATTGCATTTTAATGGTTCTAACTGCTAGCAGTAGTAAGAGAAATAAAAACTGAAGTGTTTTTTTATGAGATTTGCACCAGTTTAGTTGATGCACTCATGTCAAGCGTGCAACATGCAAAACTGATGTGATGTTTAGAAGATGTTCGCGCCAGCTTCCATGCTGCACACATGTCAAGCTTGCAGCATGTGAACCTGATATGCTTTTTAGACTAATTCACTTATGTTCACTTTGTGTATGCTAACAACATGCAAAATTGCACAATTAAGCATGTAGCATGCATTCTGCAAGTACGCGGCACACTTATATTTCTGTAAGGGAATGGCAGTCACCAACTGTGGGTAAAAAATGAATAAAAAAACATAGAGGGATGGAAAGAAAATAGACGGATGGAAGCAAAGTGAGTGGAAATATAATGGAGGGTATGGACAACAACACACTATGACAAGGGAGATGACAAAGCGTAATTACAGGTGTGAAAACAAAATGGGCAAACACATACAGCCACAGGTGTGAAAACAAGTTTGAAGAACACACACAGCCACAGAGGTGAAAATGGAGGAACACACAAGCTGGAGGGGTAAAAACAAAACGGAGGAAAAAACACACACACAGAAGCGCATGGACATGTGCGAGCACACACACATACACATACACACACACATACAGACACACAGTCTCAACATGGCTAATGGCTGACTACAAACAAAGGGGTGCTCGACATCCAACCATGTTAAAACCGCATGGTGCTGGTTTTCATTTTTTTTTAAATTTCCCCAACACTGCCATTCAACCCACCAAATCAAAATACAAATATTTGGTGAAATCCAAACAATACACAATAATGATGTGAAGCCACCCACCCACTGCATAATCTCAACATGGCTGAAAACATTTGTTGTGCAATCTAAGCAATGTGCAGTAAACCTGCTGTGGAAAATCAACATGCCCAAACATAGCCAGTAACTCCTAAGGAGAGGAAATATTTAAGTGGAGGCTACCATAAGATGGATGCCACAAACACATCTGGCTGTTAGTGAACAAAGACAGTCAGGTGTGGCATCCAAATCCAGTAAACTTTTGAAAATGTCCCCCCCCAATATAGAGCTGCACATGTGATCGCAAAAAGACAGAATGCATCAGTTGTACAGGAGCTCTAGGAAGGAAGGCACAGAAATTGCATCACATACCTGAGCGTAGAAGCTCACTGCCTGCTCCCATCATAACACTGGGGCAAATTATTCTGAATGTAACTACGGCAGAAGAAGGTGGACATGGTGATAAATCATTTCTCAGATGGAACTGGAAAGGGGACCCAGTAGCCAAACACAGCATCTTTAATAACCCACTTGGACCTGTACACTCTCAGAAGCCCCAGGAATCCTGCTGCCTATTTAATTTCCTGTTGGGGGAGCTTGGCAGTTCTGAATGAACATCCAGGAACATGGACATGAGTTGGGGCACGGAAAATAAAGACTACGCTAGTACAGGAAGTGCCCTTACAAAACACTACTTGGATAGTATGCCACAATGGCAAATGCATAGCACAGGAGGCACAGTGTATTTTTGCTAAACATACTATAAAAATAAAATAAAATTAACTGTTCTGAATGTAACAGCATAGGACACCAGGGGCCAGATATTCAAAACTTTGCCCCAGGACTAAATTAGATAAATTTCTAACCACTGATATGATCCACACATCAATGCTCAAATAATTTGAATGCCTTGCCTTCAAAATTACCCTCTTGCCTGGTATAGTCTTACTGGTAGCTGCATGCTATAGACCCCCTGCAGTGGGCCTGTGCATACTGCCCCATATTCACTCTCTCCTGGAAAAAGCGAACACGGAATGCATTATCATGGGTGACCTTAATTTTAATTGGAATGATGTCAGCGCAAACAAGCTTAAGGACTTCTGCAATGAGCACGGGCTCACTTAGATTATCTCTGATGTTACATGACCTAACAAGAAAAATCCCGACTGAAGTTCACTTCTGGACCTTATACTTGTCAGCAAGCCACATAATATCTCTCATGTAGGGGTCTTCCGCAATGATCTGAGCGATCACTGTGCAGTCACCTGCGTTAGGTGCTCCTCACACCACCCTTCCACCTCTATGTTCAAGTTTAAGCGCAACCTAAAATATTTCAGTCTCCCTGCCTTCCTGAAAAATTTTGGGAACGTAAAGTGGCAGGATTTCTACCTTACACCCTCTGTGTCTGAAGCATTCTATATCTTCCAGGATCTGCTAGTAAACGTTACCAACAAACATGCAGGAAATGCACACCTGATTGGTTTAGCCCACTACTTAAGAGGGTCTTATGGCATAGAGACACCCTTTGGAAAAGGGCTAGGAAGTCGCAGTCTGACTCAGACTGGCTCTCCTTCTGGGTAGCCAGAAATGCCTGCACCAAACTGGTAAGGTTGAAAAAACAGCGGTTCTTCCAGTCAGCCCTGGAGGCAAACAAAAACTGTTCCACCAGTTTTTGGCAGATACAGAGACAGGTTAAGGGACATTCCCCTGCCACCCCGCTACCAACTAAAATTTTGGTAAATAACACCTCCTACACAGATAGGTCTGAGATCCTCAATCAGCTTAATAATCACTTCGCCACTGCAGGCCTCGCATTAGACATGTCACCTGTTAGTAAACTGAGCACCACAAGCACCACCAGCATAGCTACTAGACCAACTATAGCCCCCCACTGACTGCCCCCTCTTCCAGTTCCAGCCAGTCTCCTACAAACAGGTGGAAGACCTGCTCCTCTCGCTGGACACAAAAAAGAGTGCTTGTGCTAATTCGCTTAAACCCTTCTTCTTAAAAGCAGGTTCTTATTATTTGGCAGCTCCAATTGCCCATCTCTTTAACAGCTCATTATACCAAGGGGAATTGCTGCCTAGTTGGAAAACCATGCACATTATCCCCCTGTTCAAGTCAGGAGACCCCACTGACTTGAACAACTATAGGCCTATTTTGTTGCTTCCCTTTTTTATGTTGGCTTGCCGCGCTTGCTCGCAAGTCAACATATTGGGAGAGTGCAGATTTGGGGGCGCGGCCTCTGTTGGGTGAATGCAGGGCATGCATCAGTAGGTGAGTCCCTCATTCCCCAGTCAGCCTGCATGCTGGCACCACACCATGCTTACATAATGGGGTGAGCACATCTAAGCAAAGGTCCGCTGCAATCCGTGCAAAGCTTGTCATACACAGTGGTCCTTTGCTTGCCGTGCTCTCCGCCATTATGAGCATGGTCGGCGAGCAGGCAGCTGCCTCACATCTGCCGACATCAGGGTTGCCCAATCCCTCTGTCGGTAACCCCTGTTGTCTTTAGATGCCGACGGGAGCCCACTCCCCATCTGCATAAACCCCTCAAAATGTTGAATGCCAAGGGATTGCCCATTCCCCTGGCTCGTGGCCCCCTGGCTGTCTTTGTGGCGGCGAAGCTGCCCAACCCCCGCCAGCATTACTTTCTCCCCTTGTTGTGTGTTTGACGGAGGGTGCCTAACCTCTGCCGGCTACTGATAATTCTCCCAAACAGTTAGGTGGCATGCTGGGAGCCCACCCCAGCATGCCAAATGCCCTGGAAAACAAAACTGTCCCACAATGTTTTTTTTCGTTTACTCCTGTAAAACGAAAACCGCTCCCTTGTAGTCTCGATGACCCCTCCCACCAGCACCACCCACTGTGCACCCTGCCTCCTCACCCCTTCACCCCATACTTACCTCCAGAGTCCAGCTCCACATCTTCGTGGACCGGAACACGCCTGAACTCTTCAAAGCTGACCGCTAACTGAGGAAATGCCGTAAGCTGTATAATGGAAACGAATAGGGTTTTTCAACTTTGCTGCATATCGCGGGCATTTCTTGATTTTGGCACCAAATTTTCAACATGGGTTTTTAGTCTCCTCATGAATTTATCATCATCAAAGTCATAAAGTTAATCGGCCTTGAAAGGTGATTTTGCAGTCACTGGCAAAAACACCTTTCGGGACCCATTAATGAAATGACAGTGCCAGTATTCATGAGGTGGCCTCTCAAAAAGCCTATGTTCCAAATTTGGTGGAAAAAATCCAACAAATGCCTGTTTCATGAGTGTGCGTTGTGCAGTTGCTACGCAGGCTTGTAACTTCATGCATTCACAATATTTTAATGCCGGATGTTCAGCATTGTGATTTTTTTACACCTCCTTGTGAATAGTACAGCTGTCATTTTCCACATCCTGCCCGAAATGTGTTTCCGCACTTCCGGTGCACAATAGCGCAGTCGCTGTGGGAAATCAGTGTTTGGACCAGATTATGAACATGACAGTGACACAGTTCATGAGCAGAGGTCCTAAAATGCCTATGTTGAAAATTTGGTGATGATACTCCATAAAATGACTGTGTTACGAGCATGCGTTGGCAGATTACTCGCTTGCGCTTTCGTACTCGTCATTGTGATATTTTCACTCTGGTTTTCACCATTGCCATTTTCCACACCTCTTGATGAACAGTACAGCTGTCATTTCACATATCCTGCCCAAAATGTGTTTTCGCACTTCCGGCGCAGAATAGCATGGTCGCTGTGCGAAATCACTACTTGGGACACTTTGAGGAAATGACAGTGACACTGTACATGAGCAGAGGTACTAAAATGCCAATGTTGAAAATTTGGTGCCGAACGCCCATAAAATGGCAGTGTTGCAAGCGTGCATTGCATATTTCCTACGCACCCTTGTAACTTCGCAAATTTGATATATTTACTTGCCAAATTTTCAACACTGGCATTTTTTTACACCTCCTTATGAACTGTGCAGCTGTCATTTTTCACATCCTGCCCAACATGTTTTCCTGCACTGCACTACCAAACACCCAAAGGGACACCCTAATGCCTGTCACTCTCTGAAGGGTGGGGGTGGGTTGGCATCAGTTCAATACTTCACTGCCATTACTATGATGCATCTCTCTAACTCCTGCACTGCCAATATCAGCAAGCCAACATTCGGCATTGACAAATGCTTGTTATCCAAGCTACTGGAAAAAAAATTATAAACTCTAATTAAGGGAGTACTTGGATCATGAGAAAATCCTCAATCCAGTCCAGTCAGGTTTCAGACACAATCACAGTACCGTGTCTGCTCTTGCCAAAGTGTCAAATGACTGGCTAAAAGCCCTGGACAGTAAACAGCACATCTATGCACTCTTCCTTGACCTCAGCAAAGCATTTGATATGGTTGATCATTCCATACTTATTCATTCCCTAAGTAGCATTGGTCTGACCTCTGCTACAGTAAAGTGGTTCCACTGCTACCTCACAAATCGTAAACAGCAAATTAAAGCCCAAGGAGAATTCTCCCCACTACAATTACTGCCCAAGGCATTCCGCAAGGTTCCATTTTGGGACCTATGCTCTTCACCCTTTAAATCAACTGCATCGACTCTGGCCTGGTTGCTGGAATAGTTCATCTCTTCGCAGATGACACAGTCCTGCACGACCAACCCCTCCTTGGACATTGCATACAAGGAGCTACAGCAGGATTTTATCATCCTACAGCACAATCTGCTGAATTAGAGCTCTTGTTAAATGCAAAAAAAAAAAAAAACAAAAGCTATGATTATCTCTCCATCCCACAATACGGGGATACCTGGGACCCCACAGATTATTACCCTCCTTAATGAACCACTAGAGCTATCTGGGAGTCTGGTTGGATAACAAACTCACCTTTGGTGTACATCTAAGCGAGTTAACAAAAAAGCTAAGGCAGCACCTCAGTATTTTCTACCGCATAAGATGCCTACTCACCCTGGAAGCTAGAAAGCGGCTGGTTCAAACAACCTTTCTTCCCCTGATCAACTACGCCAACTTCCTATACAGCCATTGCCCCCCAGTATGCGCTCCAAAAGCTGTATACACTCTATCATCGTGCATTGAGATTTGTTCTTGACTTGTCCTTGCAGACTCATCACTGCTCATTGTACCAAGCATTAGATTGGCCATCCCTCTCCACGAGGAGGTAAATAAATGCCCTCATGTGGCTATTCCGGCCTTTGTCCAACAAACTAGTAGCTACAACCTGTATATGCTGCACTTTAAATGCCTATATTTGCACTTGCTTTACGTGTCTGATTCATCCAAGTACTGAGTTTGTATATTGTAACTGCCTGTACCGATGTCTACTTTTGTATGAAGTGTTGTCTACTGTAAGCAAAAGTGTTCTCTGTATCCAGGACCATCTTGAAAATGAGCTTGCTCAATGATGTAACTGCCTTGTTAAATAAAGTTTGATTGATTGATTGAAATTAGCACTGCCCGGCGTGCTAAATTAGCCAGGAACAAATAGCCCACTATATTCAAAAGGGATAGCTAAACCTGCTAAATATGGCATGCTAAGGAAACTGGGCTGGGTGTGCAGTGCAAAAATTGCTTGGGAAATAAGATGGCTCTGACTATAGCAACCAGGAAGTGCAAACGACAACAGCAGCCCAATGCACAGCGACGTGAAGGAAGGTAAAGGTGAACTATGTGGCCAATGTGTGTGCTAGCAAAGGAGTGAATTCATTAAAGTTGCAAATACCAGCGTATGTGAAATTCTGCAGAAATGTACCATGTTTCTGAAATGTTTGCGCGGTGCAGACACATTTGCAAAGGTTCTGCATGGAGCTAAGATGTTTGCCTGGTGCTATCAAATTTGCCCTGGCAAAAATTTGTTATTTTTAAAAGTGACATGCAAATGAGCCTACTTAGGCAGTCTGTGGGCAAACATCCAGATTAGCATCTCATAATGTCCTGATTTGCATGCAGTTTGCCCAGTGCTATTGCAGAGTCCTATAGCTCCACCTGTAGGTCAGTCTGGAAGTACAGGGTCTGGCTAGGTCTGCCCACAGCTCCACCTGTAGGTCAGTCTGGAAGTGCATGGTGGTAACTGCAGGCTGCATTAGTACAGAACCGCAGAGAATATTGTGCCCCAGGGGACTACACAGCACAGGCACAGGTGGTGGTGCTGCATGCAATAGTCAAACTGTAGTTCCTGCTACAGTGCACAGTAACAAGGGGGCCAGTAGTGTGAGGGGACACAGCAATGTCTATGGTGTGTAGGGCATCAATGACTGCTGCACTTTACACAGTGACAGGCCCATCTTGCAGGTGTGTACTGACAGTGGACATTACTGTTATGCTGTTGTGTGACCCACAGATGCCGCACCACTGGCATGGGATACTCACAGTGACATATACATGGCTGGCTGTGTGTGCTGTGGTATCTGTACAGATGTGCGGTATGCGACTTGGGGGGGCACATACCATCAGACAGGCACACTGGTGTTGGGGTATTCCCTACACTGGACCATTTGCACTGCATGGATTGTTCCAGACTTGTGGCAGCACCCAGTATGTGGTGCAGCATGGCCATCTGTACACCCTCCTCTTATTGCCCTCCATGCCCTCAGTGCTGCATGTGTGTGCTGGATTCTATTGGTGTCCACCAAAGGGTGGTCTGCAGGTGTGTGCTGTATGGACGCACTGCCATGGTGTCCATTGGACGCTGGGTCATCAATTAATGCCTGGCATGGTTGGGACTGGGGTGGATGATAGCATACATAGGAGGTGCTGTGCGTGTGCAGCATGTTTATACCCTGTCTGGTTCCTGTCTAAGTTAATTTATACAATAGAGTTGAGTGATAAACGAGTGTGATAAATCCTGTTATTTTCTCTGGAGTGTGATAATGTAAGAAATGCCATTTATGACACCCAAGCAAACCCGCACAAACTGCACAAATGATAACATTTGCAACAATAGGGTCCCCATTGTATAAATCGTATACATGATGTGCACTCGGGCAATACGGAAAATGTTTTCACCCCTGCACAGTGACCTCTGGATACTCGCAAGTGGCAAAGCCACTCATGAATATCCAGAGGTCACTCTAAAGAAGTGAAAATATTTCCATATCACATGAGTGCCCATCATGTATCTCCTATTTATCACCTTGTTGTTTGGGTAAGTACACTGGGCTGATTCACAATGCCAGACACCTCCCAGAGCCACAACATGTGCTACTGGGATGACACAGTGTACACTAAACACAGACTATTAACACAACACACAGTTCACACTGTGCAACATATTGTCACATAGCAAACCATTACTGCTGCAGGTGCTGTTTCAGCATAGTTCTATCACTGACTGGCTGGTTGGCTTCTAAGTAATATAACTACATTATATTCCACAGTTTGGGTGCCTGTACATATGAAGAGGCCTAGGGGAGGCAGTCTGCCCACACTGCCTCCTCATTGGCTGCAGACAGCCTTGTTCTCTGTTGATGCTGTGTCCACGCCCCCCAACCTTGGTTTGCCTGGAGTTAAGACTACCTTTTCCTGTGTGGCAATTTGCACTACACAAAGTGTTGCGCTAAGTCATGCAAAAACACTTTGCACAGCACTAATGCACTGAATATAGCATTGCACCTGTATTCATGTACATGCCCCTCTTTTTGCCCCTTGCATACATCATACTACTTTTGCCTGATGCTAATACAGTTTGCTCTCACCATTTGGCCTTTGGAATATAGCGGACCTGCACAAACCCAGAGCAAACCAAGCGCAAACAGTTTGCACCCAGAGCAAAGTTTTGAATATCTGGCCCCAGCTGTTACATTCAGAACCATAATTTCAAGTTTACCCATTACAAGAAAAACCTCAGAAAAAAAAAAGAAAAGAAAAAAGAATAAAATAAACACACAATGCCCAAGACTTAATAATCAGACTTTGTTAAAAGGATGTGCTACAAAAATGACTTCTTTCAAGAACCCTTACTCACTATGCCTTTCCATGTCACATTTTCGCTGGGGAAAATTGGTACACCTAAGGGGCTGGACAAATAAAAAATAAAAGTTAAATGTGGCCGAGGACTGCAGTCTTATTATATGTATTTGTGCACATATGAAATTTAAAACACCGTTTTTAAAATCCAAGATCACCTTTTTGTTTACATATAATTTGATGCATTACATTAGCAGGATATTGGTATAATGTTTTCATAAACACACCCAAAATGGGTACAAAACTGGCTGAGTAACAGGAGCCAGAGGATAGTGGTCAATGGGGTATGCTCAGAGGAAGGAAAGGTGACCAGCAGGGTGCAGCAGAGGTTATTTCAGGCATTGGTCCTCTTCATTGTCTTCATTTGTGACATTGCAGAAGGGCTGGAAGGGAAACTATGCCTATTCACATACTACACAAAAATCTGCAACAGAGTAGATACACTGTTGGGGGGGTAGACAGAATGAGGAATGACCTGAAAAAAATAGAAGAATAGTCAAAGGTATGGCAGCTACGCTGCAATGCCAAAAAATGCAAAATTATGACCATAAGGCACAGGAAACCAAGTGCAACATACCAACTGGGGGGGAGGAGGTGACAACCGCAAAGCAGGAAAGGGAGCTGGGGGTCATCATATCTGATGACCTCAAGGTGATAAGGCAGTGTGTTAAGGCAGTAGGAAAGGCTAGTAGAATGCTGGAGTGCATAGAGAGGGGTATTGCAAGCAAAAAGAGAGAGATGGTGTTGCTCCTGTATAGGGCAATGGTGATGCCCCACCTGGAATATTGTGTCCATTTCTGGAGGCCCCATCTTAAGAAGGACATTGATCGGGTAGAGGCGGTGCCGAGGAGGTCAACCAAAATGGTGCATGGCCTGCATCAGGAACAATACAAGTAAAGACTCAAGGAATTAAATATGTACACTTTGAAGGATAGAAGGGAAAGGGGAGACATGATATAGACATTCAAATACCTCAAGGGCATCAACAAGGTACAGGAGGGTGTCATTTTACATAGAAAGAGCTACTCAAGGACAAGGGGGCATGATATGAATTTGGAACAGGGGAGGCTCAGAGGAAATGTAAGGAAGTACTTCTTCAGGGAAAGAGTGGAAAATGCCTGGAACAGACTACCAGTAGAGGTGGTAGGTGCCAATACAGTAGCAGGATTTAAGCGCACATGGGCTAGACACAGGGGGTGCTTAGCAATAGGGCTGGGGGGCTGCAGGTCAAGTAGGGTCTGCAGTGGTTCGCTAGGTAGTAAATTGTTAGGACAGATTAGATGGGCCAAGGGGTATTTTTCTACTGACATCTACTATGTTACTATGTTACTATGCAACTATATAACATATAATGTCAGTCATTTAGTGGTGAACACTGTCATCTGCCATTACTCCACAGTAGTATGTGTGCACACCCACCATTTGCAGTTAAAAAAGTTTATTGTAATAGAATAGCATTAACAAATAATTGATTAATCATGCAATATTTTTACATGAGGGTTGTATAATTTGCATTTGGGGAAATACTATAAATTCTAAGTGCTTGCCATATATGCTCTCCCTCAAGATCAAGATTTCTGTCAAACTGGTAACGGAGGGTGATCTCACCGGCTGTATTTTTCACTGAGAACATGCTGCCCTGTTATGTTTCACTCCAGGTGCTATGCAATTGTCCACTGGGGTTGGGCACCTGTTAGCTGCATTTTTTTTAAGTAACAGGAAGATGGTGAGAAGTACCCCTGGATACAAAAAAATAAATATTTTGGAGAAAGGATAAGGGTGGCAGTTACCACCGAACACCAAAGTTTAAATGGCTTTTGGGGCAGAGTAAGGGAAGGGTTTTCCACTGGACACTAAGAATACTTGGTATGGGGTTAGATGTGTGAGGGAGTGGCACTAGACTTCAGGGATTCTTGGCATGTGGTTAGGTGTGGGGGCACCACCTTGACAGATTATTGCCATTGAGCTGGGTGTTGCAGAAGGTTCAAATGGATACCAGGGATGCTTGGCATGTAGTTGGGCATGGAAGAGCGTGCCACTGGACATCAATTATGTGGAGTGTGGTTAGTGGTAGGAGATGGTTCTAGTGTACTTTATTGCCTATTTAATTTTCTGAAAGTATGGACAATTTTAGCCAAAGGCTGGCATTGTCAATTTAAAATACTGTGTATCTATTTTTAAACTACTTTTTTTAATGATAGAAAAATCACTGCAAAATACTATGTTAAAGCATCAATAAGGATTAACTGTAATGCTTCAAAAGAAAGGAACCACGAGGTTAGAGTACATAAACATTCACTGAGCCTTGATGAATCTGTGTCATACTGTTTCTGATGGTTTGAATGATCATGCAATGCAACATTTACATTGCCCTATGTTTAGTACCCTCTCTCCAAGCACTGGTGAGTGAATATCTTTCTGTGCTTGGAAAGACAGTACTGAACTTAGGTCTATGCTGATGCTGAATCAAACAATTGTTGAAAGCCCAAGAAACATTTCAAGAAAATGGTAGTTGAGTATGTTGGTATGCAGTGGGTTACAAGATCCAAGGCAGCGTGGATTCATGGGGGTCATATCAGACAAACTTGATAGATTTCTTCGACTGGGTGACTAGGGAAATAGATCAGGGTGGGACAGTGGACATGGCCCACATAGACTTCATCATGGCCTTCAACACTGTAACACACAGAAGGCTCATTAGGAAAGTAGGCAGTTTGGGGGTGGGTCCTAATGTGGTAAATTGGGTACATAATTGGTTGATGGATAAGTGACAGAGAATGGTGTTAAATGAAACTCACTCAGTGGAAGGCAGAGTGACCAACAGTGTACCTTGGGGCTTAGTACTGGGTCCGGTCCTCTATAATATCTTTAAAAGTGACATTTCAGAAGAGCTGGAAGGAAAGATATGCCTCCTTGTAGATGACACAAAAATGTGCAACAGGGTGGACACCCTGAGAATGGTGGAGAGAGTGTTCAGAGATCTGAGAACACAAGAAGAGTATTCAATAGTATAGTAGCTGGGTTTCAACGTGAAAAAGTGCAAAATCATCCACCTTGGGCAAAAAACCCAGAGGCAGAGGTATTAATGGTCAACAATCAGGAAAGAAACCTGGGAGTAGTCACGTCTGACGTCCTTAAGGTGGTGAGGCATTGGAACAAGGCAGTAGCTAGGGAAAGTTGGATTTTAGGGTGCATTCGTGAGACTCCACCTGGCAGAGTGCTTCAGGCATGGCAGCGGTGAGTGGTATTGAGGTGGTTAGGTGCAGGAGATGCCCTGGGATTACGTGGAACCTAGAGAGAGGCCAGACATGTTTGGTCTCCGTGCCCAGGGTTCCTGCCAGACTGAGTGGGCAGGTAGTTGGGGGCCGGCAGCATCTGCCAATCCCCTTCGGTCAGTGATATGCAATGCCAGGTCGATAAGGAACAAGATCACTATTATGGTGGACTTGATTTATTTGGTTGAACTGGCTTGTATTACAGAGATCTGGCTCGGTGCTGACACCAGGCCGGTTTTGGAAGTGGCCGTCCCTGCTGGGTTTTCCGCAGTGTACTGCCCGAAAAGGGAATGCAGGGGTGGGAGCATGGCCATCTGCTTTAGATCCAGCATGAACTTCACTGTACATCCAGTGGGATTGGCCAGGTCTTTTGAGTGTGTGGCAGAGTGTGGGAGTCCAGGTGCAGGTTGCAGGATTCTCCTTATTTACCACCCTCTGATGTTGGTGGGAGATTTCCTGCAGGAGGTCATGGATTTTGTCATTAGCTAGGTGTTGGAGTCCCCCAGATGTTTAATTCTGTGGGACTTCAATGCCCGAGTCAATGACAAATCCTCACACTTTGGTTATGACCTCCTCCAGTTGATGTCATCACTGGGCCTGACACAAGTGGTTACTTCTGTGACCTATTACCATTGCCACATGCTCAATCTGGTGTTCTCACTGGGGCTTTTGGTTGTTAACCTCAAGACTGATCAGGTCATTTGATCTCATTGTATGGTGACATTTCTGTTTGGGGCCCCCCCAGATGTCTCTGCCCCCCCATGGAGGTGGTTAGCTATCACCAATAAATGGGATTGTCCCCAGAGGGACTGTTGGTGATGGTTGACTTATCTAGTGTAGATGTTGCATGTTTGGTTGGCATGAGTGAGGCGGTGGCCACCTATAACAGGGTGGTCGCTGAGGCACTCAATGCCATCTCACCGGTCCATATATGATGCAAATCTTCTCACTTGAGATCCGCTTAGTTTGATGGGGGTCTCAAGACAATGAAGATCAAGGGTCAAAAGTTGGAGTGTTGCTGGAGGAAGTCCCTATCAGGGGAGAACAAACTGGTCTTGTGTGCTCATTACCATGAGCACCAAGGTGCAATCAACTGAAGAAGGCAGAATTCCTGTCCAGAGAGATTGGTGCAGGGAGAGACAGACCATCTCAGCTATTCTGGACTGTGGACAGGCTTTTACAGCCAGTCTGTCTACAGCCAAAAAAAGCTTTTTCAGCCACTTTGTGTGAGGGGTTTGCTCTGATTTTCTCTAACAGGGTGTCCTCCATCCAGTCAGGGATTCCATCAGTGAGGCAAGTTCTGCCTCACAGTGGTCAGCCTGGGATGGGCAGAGGCACTCCATCTATCTTGGATGAGTTTAAACCAGTGGAGGTGGCTGAGGTCACTGAGGTGATCTAGAAGCTAAAGCACACTTTTTGTGAACTGGACCCAGCCCCAACTTATTTCTTGATGAGATGTGTCTGGACCATTGGCCCGCTGTTCACTGGGATTTTCGGCATTCGATATCAGATGTTGGATGGAATATTTCCACATGCCTTGAAAGAAGCTCTGGTGAAACCTCTCCTGAAGAAGCCATCTCTCAACCCTGACGTCCTGGTGAATTAATGTACTGTCCTATCGCCAACCTGCCATTTTTGGGCAAGGTTGTTGAGAAGCTAGTGGCACAACAGCTTGAAGAACACATCATGTCCTTTGACATCTATGAGCCAGTCCACTCGGGTTTCAGGGCTAGGCATAACACTGAAACGGCATTAGTTAGGGTGCATAATAATGACTTCCTCAGGGCTAGAGACACAGGGGACAGGTCAATTATTATTCTCCTTGATCTCTCATCAGAGTTTAATGATGTGGATCACAGTGTGCTTCTTGATTGCCTTTGAGAGTATTGTGGACTTGCCAGTACTGTAATCAACTGGTTTGAGTCCTGTCTCTCAGATAGGATGCAACGGGTGGTGATGGGGAATTTCTCCTCCTCCACAAGGCCCCTGTCCTGTGGAGTTTCTCAAGTTTCAATCTTGTCACCTATGTTATTTGCAGTATAAATGCTGCCCCTGGGAGATCTCATTAGACAGTACAGTGTGGGTTTTCACTGCTGTGCAAACTATACCCAACTGTATCTGTCTTTTGCCACTGGAACATATGCTGTGAAAGTGCTAAACAACTGCCTGACCAAGATCAATGACTAGATGTCCTCTAGCTGGTTGTGACACAGCCAGGATAAGATAGAGATACTGATGATTGAGTTGGGTCACATGCATGATGGGAGTGCCTCCTGAGTGGGTACAGGATTGTTCCTGGGATCCGCCCCATTGATGGCTTCCCCTAGGGTGCGGGAGCTTGGCATTATCCTTGAAAACAGACTGACATTCGAAGATCAGGTGCCATCTGTGGTCAAAAATGTTTTTACCACTTGAGGAATGTCACCAGGATTAAGCCCCTAGTTCTGCCCGAGGACCTGCCATCACTGGTGCATGCCTTTCTTACTTCAAGGATTGACTACTGTAATGCTCTATACTTCAGGATCACTGGAGGGACCCATCACTGGCTGCAGCTGGTGCAGAACGCAGTGGCTCAGTTACTAAATAGGCCTGCTCAAGTCCAGTCAAGTGACTCCAGTCCTGCAAGCTCTGCATTAGCTGCCGGTCAGGTGGAGGGTCAACTTCAAGGTGGGTTTGCTCACCTATGAGGCCATATACAGGCTGGGCTCTGCCTATCTGGCTGATCTCCTTACACCTGCCATCTCAGTCCATTCCCTTTGGTCTGTGACCAGGGGCCTCCTTGATGTCCCCAGGGTCAGACTTAAGACATCTTGTGACCGTGTGTTTAGTTTTACTGGGCCGACCCTGTGGAACACTTTTGCATCTGCTGTCAGAGGGCCTCGATAGTCGAGTCCTTTAAAAAAGGGCTAAAGGCATATCTGTTTTCATTGGCTTTCCCTGGTGATTGATGCCTGAATTCACCGACCAGTTAAGGCTTTATATATTCTGAGATAGAATTTTTTTTTCTTAATTTTTATTTTTATTATTTTATTGTTTTTCCAGGAACAGAAATCATTCATGGCACAAGATTAATACAGGATTGTTTAACATCACAAATAATGGTAGAATGAAAAGGCACAACATAAAATTCCATTCTAAATTCAGTAACGTTAAGCCCCTTTAAAAGGCAACTATGTCTATTCCTCCCCTCTACCTCACAGTGTGACTGCCTCCCGTAAGCATTGCTCTATGCCCCTTACCCTTACAGTGGCTGTAACCAGCTTTTTCTGCCATGCTTTCACTGCACCAGCCTACCCCTTCTCTCCTTTTGCCCCCCGCTCACCCACCCATCCCCCTCCCTAAGGACACATTCTACTCTATGACTACTGGCCCCTTTCTCCCTTGCTCTGTCCATCCTTGTCTGACAACGGCACCTACCTGCCAGCTTCTTCCTGACTTCCTCCTACATAGATACTGTTCTACCATGAATTCTGTTAAAGCTAGCTTATGTTGATCTACTTCAACTTATTGACTGTACTACTTAGGCCTTAGTAATTGACATGTTTAGTTTGTAATCTCTGTTCACCATTGTGATATGTCACCCCCATCCTCTGACGTGGAACCTTTGTAAATGAGCAGTCCCTGCTCAAAGGTACTTGTAATCCTAGAGTTTACTAAATAAATAAATAAATAAATAAATGGCATCACACTTGAACAAAATATAAAGGAGTTTTATCTCCATTCATTACATTAGGTAATAAGGATCAATCCAGAGTGAACAAAATATACTGTGCATGCGAAAGACTACCAAATACCTCGCCCTTCAGAAGAACAGCTTAATCTGGTTCAAGGTCAGTTGGCATTCATCTGTATCCCCCTCCCCCGGGTCGTGCCTGAAAATAGGCAGAACTTGTCTAGTGCACTTACCCGGTCAACAAAAACTAAATAAACAAATAAATAAATCTGGACAGTCCTCAATGATCAATGATCAATGATTGGGCTGGCAGTATAGCCTAGAGGTTAGAGGAATGAGGTGTGAACGAGCTTGGTACATCCAGTAGACCAGACCTGAGTTTTATTCTCACAGCCTCCACTTGCATACTGTGTGACTCTGAGCAAGTCACTTAACTGCCCAGTACTCCCGGTCACCCCTGAAAACAGGCACTTGCACCTAGTTGGCCTTACCCAGTTACCAAAGACTAAAATAAAAAAAATTTAAAAAATCATCTATCGGTTAGGAAGTCTGTGTTGCCTTTAAAGAGAGGATGATCCATGTAAAGAGGCCAAAGTCTCCAACTCCCTTCATGCACGGCTTAATCATAGCCCTGGCAATAACAAATAGAAGAGGCTGCTGCAACACCTAACCAATAAAATAATTATAAAGGATAACTACCAAAAAGATCTGAGCTTCAATGCCACCCCCCTCAATCAGGGAGATCAGGTAGTGCCTCTGATCTCCAGTTTTCATCACAATCCCTTGTGAAGCACCAATGGGACTGTAGCCCTTAAATTTCCAGCCTTTTCCCTATCTAGGGGACACAATCGAAATCATGATCTAATTTGTATAATACCCATTTACACCAATGAATATTTAATGCCTGTTCCTGATTCCAGAACCTAGCAAACAGTCAATCGAAGGCATAAATCTCCCTAGTCAGACCACACCAGACCTCCTTGGTTGGGACTGTTTCGTGCATCACAAACGTGCTATGGCTTTTTTGGCCATAAAGACCAACAACATGACCTGTTGATATATATTCTGATCTACCCTAACCTCCTCTGGGGGCACAGCTGTAAAGATCTAGGTGGGGGTCAGCAGCTCTGGACAGTCAAATGTATTTGTTAATTCCTTTGTGACTTTTTTCCATTAGGGGGCAAGAAGGGGACAATAGAAGGGGACAATCCCATAAAATATTACACTGATCCACATCCAGACACCCACAATCTCTCCAACATCTCCAAAGGGATGGATCAGAAAAGTTCGCCACAATGGATGGGGTACATGTAACCCCCAGGTGGTGCTATCCCAAGGGCTACTACCCCTGCCTGCTTGACTACTGACAGGTTGAGGGGCCTAGGTTCTATGGTGGGTACCTCCACCCAGAGGTCAGGTTTGTAGTGGTTAGACTAGCTTGATCACAGCCTTTTGAGACACCGTGACCCCCTTTGGTTCCCTCAAGTGGCTCACACAGTACACAGGAGTTACAGCCCCAATGCCCCACGTTTACACACTGTTCACTTATAAAGCACTACTTACCCTCAAGACTGATTCTGCAGCACGTCTCTGAGGACCCCCTCTAAAATAATGTTAAACAACATACACAGTGAAATACAATACTGTTTCCATAATTACCAACACCACAGACAGTATATAGTATAACAACAACAAATCTGATTAATTTAGGGGACAGTAACTCGGGAGAGGGAAATCAGGTTAATTGGTGGCATTAAATTACAGTACTGTGCACACATACATGGTCTGAAAAGCCACACTCTGGGTAGCCAGGTTGGGGGGGGCTAGCCAGGTCCATTGCCCAGGGTTGGCTGGCAGGTGCAAATGGATAGGGCCCTGTAGAAGAAAATATATGCACAACACCCAATTGTAATCCGGAGCCAGATGGCTCAGTTCATGAAGCAGTGAAACAACAAGAATTAGATGACACACTTGTGATTGAAAACAGGCTGCAGGGGAATATCCTGATTTGTACTCACAATACCCAAGCTGAGAACTGGATGGCAGATGTTCTCTGGATTGTCAGAAACAACTGGGCATGGAGACAAGGTCCTTGTGACTGGACCCCACTGCTGTTTATAGCAAACGGATTTAGTCCGAGACAAGCTGGGGTTTGCTTCCAGCTTCAACACACAGCACACAGCACAGGGGATTGGAAATAGCTATTCCCCACAAGCACTACGCACATCCATATGTAAAAGGAAAGTACTATACCAGGCAGGCTGCTCCTCGATCCCGATCGCACTTACTGCAAAATACCCAGAAGCACACACAGCAGCTTCGGTTCCTGACAGACAGAGCGCGATTCAGCAATTTCTCCAGTCTTCTACTGGGTGAGCCTGATTTCCACACTTCTGGTGCTTCTTTCTCCTCACAACTTGGATTCAGTCCAAACTGGCACTCACAACAGCTGCAGGCTTAAACTCAGGGCCTCACACGCACTTCCCGCGCAAAATTATACACCGCAGAAGCATAGAGATCCTTCTCTCTTCACTGTCACAACTGATCTGATCTTTCCAGTCACAGAGCAGGGCATTTCCTTTAGTTCCACACCATTCTGTTGGCTGGTTTGGCTGTCACTCCCAATAAGACTCCCTCTGTTGGTGAAAAAAGGTGCCAATGTCAAAACTACATTTCCCAGAGTCACTGCCCATACAATCCCCTTGTGGCTGGCTCAAAACTGAGAGTCCAAGTTCCGATTCGTCCACAGGCTCCATTTTAAGGAACCCCTCCACATTGATTGGTCCATTTCAGCAGTTCAGGACCAAAATAAAAGAGTTATACTGAAACAGTTTGTGCTGAAATGAAGACAGGTTAGACAAACTACATTTTCTCAGTCACTCCAAATGATTTCTGGCAAATAGTTATAATATCTTTCAACAAGGCTCTCTCTGCTCATGTAGCGATGGCAGAAACGGAGCAAACTGACAGCAGCTTGGGTAGGATTCGAGCATTAAATACACAGTCCCCCCATACAAACTAATTAAGTCTGCAAGCAGACAGCTCTTAAAGAGACAGTATGTGGAGGCTCAAATAGCGCTCACATGGAACCACATTTAAACAGCTCAGATGCCGAACACCGCCCAGACTTGGAGCATTCAGGCAAGCTCCTGGAAGACTTTTGGGAACCCCCATTTGCAGGGGGGGGTTACACCCTTCCTGGCCTGGAAAAACTTGGCATCTGCATCAAGTAAATACCTCCATAAATTTCAATACAGCCATATATATTTACATCAATATCACAATAGGCTTATATATGTAATCATCAGTCAACATATCACCTTACCAGAAACACATTTCTGAAACTTTTCAGTACATCATTTTTTACATCATATTATACACACATTGTACCGTAACGCAGGTTAACTCCAGTACATGAAACCTGAAGAGAGGGGGCCCTTCCCTATCAGCTGTCTTGGGGCTGGATGGGGCAGGGGCACCATACCCAGAGGGCAACACAATTAACTTGGAGTTAGCACTTATGCTCAGTTTGGGCAATTAGCTTGGGTACACATACACTCCTTTATGGACAACATTGAGAGGCAAGTCCACAGGCCTCCCAGGAGAATCATAGCTGAGGTGCACCACAGGCTTTACAGCTTGACTAGTCTTTCTAGGGGGAACTGTTACAGTCTATGCACTCTGAGCCTCATTTTCAGCATTGTCTTCACTTGTCAGGGGAGTCTCCATTGGGGTAGAGAGGCTAGAACTTGGGGCACTTTCAGCTCCAGGAGTTACAATCTCTGAGTCCACAACACTTGGCTCACATGGAGAGCTTTCAGACACTGGCAGTGGACCATCAGGGCACTCAAAATACTCTTATTTTTCTGGTATATCACCAGTCTTTTCCAGTTCATCATTTTCCTCCTCTGAAAGCTCATACAGTTCCACCATGCACAGTGATTCCATGTCATCCCACTTGATACTTTGCACTTCACTTTCTGGGAGCATTGGCTCCAAAGACAAAGCTGGGGGCTTAGGCAGTACAGAAGGCCCAGCTTCATCTTCAGGATTGGTTAGGGGATTGCCCTGAAACAATTGACTCAGTTTGTAAGAAGGGTAGTATTCAAAGTCACACTCACTTTCCTTTGACATGGACTGACAGTAATGTCCAACTGTGACTTGTTGTGGGGAACACTTTAACTCAGCATCTGTAGGTGCAGACTTTCTTTGCTTTTGCTTAGCAGCAGCTCGGGTCACTGGTCCAGAGGGAGCACTTTCTGGGGGCTCAGACTCAATCAAGATTTGTCCAATGGGCAATAAGTGATTTCTATGCATTGTTTTAACCTTTTTATGAATTATTCTCAGGCCTTACTTTGTACACAGGCAGATCATCTAGTTTGCCTACCACGATATGGGGGAGATGGTGCCACCTATCAGCAATCTTGTGTTTGCCATGCAGTCCCAGATTTCTTAGCAATACACAATCTCCCTCCTGGAGTTCCTGTGCTTTTACCTTTTTATCACACCTTTCTTTGTTGGCCAGATTTCTTTTGGCAGCCATGGTTTTAGCCAGTTGGTACGCATGATTTAGCTGGACCTTTAACTTTTGCACATACTGGAGATAGTTAATAGCCCTAACCTCATCAGGAGAAACTCCAAAACAAACATCTACTGGTAGTAGGGCCTCTCTTCCAAACATCAGGCGGTAGGGGGAGAACCCAGTGGCATCACTTTTAGTGCAGTTGTAGGCATGTACAAAGGTGCTGATTTGTTGGCTTCATCTAGGCTTGTCCTTGGGGTGGAGGGTGCCCAGCATATCAAACAGAGTGCGGTTGAAATGTTCAGGCTGCGGGTTCCCCTGAGGGTGGTAAGGGATAGTTCTGGACTTTCGCACCCCCCCCCACAGAGAAAGCATCTCTTTGATCAAATTACTCTCAAAGTCCCTCCCTTGATCAGAATGGATTCTTTGTGGAGCCCCATAGTGGAAAAAAAGTTTTCTACAAGCACTTTGGCCACAGTGGATGCCTTCTGGTCCTTGATTGGGAAAGTCTGGGCATATCTCGTAAAATGGTCAGTAACCACCAGCACATTGTTAATATTTCTTTGATCGGACTCCAAACTCAGAAAATCAATACAGACCAGCTCCATGGGGGCACTGGTGGTGATGTTAACAAGGGGAACAGCCCTCTGGGGCAAAACTTTCCTCTGTAAACAGCGACTACAAGTTTGAATGTGTTGCTCAACATCAGTCCCCATCTTAGGCCAATAGAATCTGGATCTCACCAAGTCAAGTGTTCTGTCTATACCAAAGTGCCCCATGTGGTTGTGTAAGGACCTCAGTCCTGAGTCTCAAAAGGCAGTGGGCAGCACTAGTTGTTGTTTATCTATTTGTCCCCCTCTGTCTACTGCTCCTCTGTATAACAGTCTAATAATCAGTTTCAACTTAGAACCTTCCTTGTATAACAATGCAGTTCTCAATCAGTGGAGCGTAACTTGGACACATCTGTCCCTGTGTAGAGGGTTTCTAAAGCTGGTTTGATCATAGGCTCTCGGGATTGAGCCTGCTGAAAACTGTCATTGTCTAGCTGAGGCAATGCAGCAATGTCTAATGCAGAAAAGTGGCAATAAGCAGCAGGTATGCAATTCTATGAGGGCCCCAAACAGTCCACTAAACAGTCCACTGTGTCTGTGGCCACTTGTTCTTCTCTGTCAAACTTCTGGCAGAGTACTTGAATATCAGGCTCTGACAGTCTGACCCAGTCATTTTAGGAAACAGGCCTCGGGGAGAGAGCATCAGCATCTATGTGGTTCAGGCCTGCTCTGTATTCAACAGCATAGTCATATGTAGATAAGGCAGAAAGCCACCTATGGCCAGTGGCATCCAACTTAGCTGAAGTCTGCACATAGGTCAAAGGGTTATTGTCGGTTTTTGCTAGTATCTTAGCCCCATACAAGTACTCATGGAATTGGTCAACAATGGCCCATTTCAAAGCTAGAAACTCTAACTTATGTACAGGATAGTTCTTTTCGGATGGGGTCAGGCTTCTACTGGCAAAGGCCACTGGTCTCAGTCCATTCTTGTGCTCCTGGCACAACACAGCCCCCAAGCTCTGCAGGCTAGTATCAGTGTGCAAGACATAGGTCTTCACTGGATCTGCATAAGCAAGGACAGGAGCATGGGTAAGTTGATATATAATCTCATGAAAAGCAGCTTCACACTCAGGTGTCCATCTGGCTCCAAATACTTCATTAGGACAGAAATACACTCTCTCAGGCTCAGAAGAAACCAACCTCTTATATTTTTTGTTAGTAGGAGGGTAACTTTGAGTAAGATTAAGTAAAGGACGAATCACTCTTGAATAGTCCTTGATGAACCGGCGATAGTAACCACAGAATCCCAGGGATCTTTGCAGTTCTTTTAGATTGTGGGGCTGTGGCCAGGTGGTCAAGGCCTCAACTTTACTCGGGTCTGTTCCTATTCCCTCGGTGGATACTATGTGTCCCACATACTTTACAGAGGTTTGGAAGAACTGACATTTGTCGATGGATAGTTTAAGGCCAAAGTCTTCCAGTCGGTCCAACACCTTGAACAATCTGCTCTCATGTTCTTCCAGTGAGCTGCCAAGCTCAATAACATCATCTAGGTATACCAGGCACTCTAACAAGTTCATGCCCCCCACTGCACGCTCCATCAGTCATTGAAAAGTGGCTGCAGCACCTGAAATCCCTTGAGGCATCCTCATGAATTCATATAAACCAAATGGACAGATAAAGGCTGTCTTTTCACGGTCTTCTGGGGTGATCGGGATCTGGTAGTACCCACTGTGAAGATCCAACACTGAGAACCACTTACTACGTTCAGGCAGTCTAAGGCAATCTGAATGCAGGGCATTGTGTACTGATAAGGAATAGTCCACCAGTTCAAGGTGTGATAATCCATGCACATCCTTACTATCCCATTCTTTTTCCTCACTACCACGACAGGTGAAGCATATGGGCTTCTGGATTCTTGTATTACACCAGCAGCAAGCATCTCTTGCAGATGCCATCTCACATCATCTGTGTCAGCAGGTGCCAGGTGTCAAGACTTCTCATGAAATGGCCTTTCATCATGCAGCCAGATGTGGTGCTCAGCTCCTTGCACACATCCTACATCCCATTCTTTGAAAGAAAACACCTGGTCTCTCTGGGCAAGCTTTCTACTGATTCTCATCTTCCATTCGGCTGGCAATGGGAAGTCACCAAAATCAAACAAGTTGGCATCAATCTGTCATTTTCTATCATTTTCCCTCGAACACTTGTTACTGGGTAGCACTGCTATATCTGCACAATGTAAATTAGCCAGGGTGCAACCACTATTTACTCAAATATCTCTATCAGACACATTATGAACTTGGACCATTACCCATGCAGCATAAGCATGGGCTCTGGGAGGCAAAATACTTGGCTTGACCAGCAGTCCTTCCTGCAATTTCCCATCGCCTGGTGCATCCAGCATGAGGATTTTATTCTTGACATCCTTTCTGATAAGGACTTCCCCCTGTAAGGTACACTGGGCATTTGGCACCAGAATCAGAGACTCAGGATCCTTCTTCTAGACAATTCCAACCGCTTCCTCTGGTTCCACTTTTTCAGCATCTCTCTGTGCCTCATAGGCCTTCTTCATCAAGGCTGGAATTCTTAATGCTCTACCAGTCCTTGACCCCTGCTTTTCATAACACAACTGAGCCAACCGTCCAAACATATGTGCATTCATCCCAATTAGTAGAGGAACCCCATCATACAGTCAAGTAGGGGGACACACTAAGGCCAGGGTCTCTGCTTGCTCTGCCACTCCAGCCACAGAGGTAGGGAAAGATAGCCAAATTTGGATATACCCGGAGTAGGGGTAGGCCTTCTCACTTATCCCCCATACATGCAGTCCTTCCAATGGTTGTAAGGGTACATCTGACAAATGCTTCTGATGCTAATCCTGGGACATAATTGTCACTTGGGAGCCACTGTCCAACACAGCTCTGGTGGGCACACCATTCACTTTTACTGTAGCTTCCATTGAAGGGCCCACTATTTTGGACCAGTCTGGAGAGGTGGTAGCAAGGGCCAGAATAGAAGATCTAGCCACAGAAGGACGTGAGTTAGCATTTTTGGGACCTTCACTGCAGTCATTTTGTGCACCTCTTAACCACTGTTTTGTGCTCCAAAGCTCTCCTTATAGCCAGCTCACCACTCTCTTTAAGTCTTTCCGAGACCGGCATTCCCTCTTCATGATCCCATCCTTCCCACAATTATGGCAAAATATGTCTGCTGAATTTTGGGGTGACTGAGGCATCACATTGGGGCTGCTGCATTGGTACTATCAATAGAAAACCTTGGTTCCACCTCAGCTGGCGGTGGGTTGGAAATTTGGAGAATTCTCTTCAGTTCCCCAACTTCCATAGTCAGGATATCAAGCTTTGAGCTGCTGTCAGCAGGAGATGTATAGGGGGCACCCCCAACCCCATAGCGGATGCAGTCGAATAAGAGTTGGGGCCTGTACTCATAGGAGGGACCTTCATAAAGAGACTATTTATTGCTTCCCTGAACTCCCTCAGCAGTTCATCCCATGGCAGAACATTGGTAGCCATCCCTCTCTGGCTGGGCCCCCCTTGGCTAACATTTGGGTCTCGGGTTCTGTCATGTGATTTTGGTGATTCTGGACCATCAGCATCTGACCCCGCACCTGGAGCAGGGGATGTAGCAGCTACGACTGCACAGGACTCTGAAAAACCTTCCTCCTCCTCAACTTCTTGTACCTTCTTCATCAACACATGGAAATGCAAGAGACTAGATTTCCTTTGATGCAGTTGCAATTTGAGCATCACCCAGCTATAGTGCTGGGCAGAGCAGAGTATATGTTACAGTCTTACCCAGTCCACTTCACTAGAGGTCCAACCCCCCTTTCGAAAAATGGTTTGCAAGGTTCCCTCTAATTGATCCATATAGGCAGAAAACAATTCCACTGGCTGTTGTCTAACATCTTTAAGCTTCCATGTCAAGGCCTCAACCCTAGTGGTGCCCCCAAACACATTTTCAAGGGCAATTAGGTACTCTTGGGCTTTGGCGTCAGGGTCAGAGACCCTCAGGGAGCAAAAAGTATGTTGAGCGGGTCCCTGGAATCTCTCCCCCAGGTGAGCCCTTTTTTCTGCCTCGGAGCATTGCCAGTCTTGTACCTCAAGGGTAGCAGAGTCTATCCAGGTTTCCAGATCGACCTTCCCATTTGGAGTAGGGCGGATGCCAGAGAATTGAGCTTGAGGTAAAAGTCATGACTAATGGCAGGTACAAACAGGGGCTAGCACTGGCACAGAAGGAGGGGCAATAACGGGTGCTGGAAGGGGAGAGGGTGTTGACGGGAATGCCCCTAGGTGACAATAATAGTTTCTTTAAATCCTCCACAGTTTTCCCCTCCTCCAGCAACAATTTAGAAAATTTCTCCTCAAAAGTTTCAGATAGTGGGGGGGGTCATTCCCTTCCCAGGTCTTTACTGTCATTAATTATCACTCTCCAGGCAGTGAGATCTCCCTCTGGGGTAATAGTCTGTGGCACTTTGGAGCTATCTATGGGGTTCTTATACTCTACTAGGGCCATGAAAGTGTGGGTGAGCAAATCAGCATGTAGACCTACCACCACAGGGTTTTGTAAACATTCCACCTTGGAAAGTACTCCCTGTATAGTGTCCATATTGAAACCCAGGGGGATGTCCAGGATAAGCATAGCATTTTGGGGGTCGATCTCCTCCCCAGTACACCACTCCACCAACTGGTGCACAGCCACTTCTGTCGGGGTATCCATTTATTTTTAACAGTGATTCATAAATGTGGCCACTAGGGGATGCTAATCCTAGTGGTGCCTCCAAGATGTAACCCCAAGGTGGTGCTATCCCAAGGGCTACTGCCCCTGCCTGCTTGACTACTGACAGGTTGAGGGGCCTAGGTTCTATGGCAGTTACCTCCACCCAAAGGTTAGGGTTTGTAGTGTTTAGACTAGCTTGATCACAGCCTTCTGGAACACCATGACCCCCTTTGGTTCCCTCTAGTGGCTCACACAGTACACAAGAGTTACAGCCCCAATGCCCAACATATACACACTGTTCACTCATAAAGCACCACTTACCCACAAGACTGATTCTGCAGCACGTCTCTGAGGACGCCCTGTAAAATAAGGTTAAACAACATACACAGTGAAATACAATACTGTTTCCATAAGTACCAACACCACAGACAGTATATAGTATAACAACAACAAATCTGATTTATTTAGGGGACAGTAACACAGGAGGGGGAAATCAGGTTAATTGGTGGCATTAAATCACAGTACTGTGCACACATACAGGGTCTGAAAAGTCACACTCTGGGTACCCAGGTTGGGGGGGAGCTAGCCAGGTCCGTTTCCCAGGGTTGGCCAGCAGGAGCAGATGGATAGGGCCCTGTAGAAGACAATATATGCACAACACCCAATTGTAATCCAGAACCGGATGGCTCAATCCATGAAGCAATGAAACAACAAGAATTAGATGACACACTTGTGATTGAAAACAGGCTGCAGGGGAATACCCTGATTTGTACTCACAATACCCAAGCTGAGAACCGGATGGTGGATATTCTCTGGATTGTCAGAAACAACAGGGCATGGAGACAAGGTCCTTGTGACTGGACCTCACTGCAGTTTATAGCAAACGGATTTAGTCCAAGAAAAGCTGGGGTTTGCTTCCAGTTTCAACACACAGCACACAGCACAGGGGATTGGAAATAGTTATTACCCACAAGCACTATGCACATTCATATGTAAAAGGAAAGTACTATACCAGGCAGGCTGTTCCTCGATCCCAATCGCACTTACTGCAAAATATCAGGGAGCACACACAGCAGCTTCAGTTCCTGACAGACCGAGCGTGATTCAGCAATTTCTCCAGTCTTCTACTGGGTGAGCCTGATTTCCATACTTCTGGTGCTTCTTTCTCCTCACAACTTGGATTCAGTCCAAACTGGCATTCACAACGGCTGCAGGCCAAAACTCAGGGCCTCACACGTGCTTCCCACGCAAAACTATACACTGCAGAAGCACAGAGCTCCTTCTCTCTTCACTGTCACAACTGATCTGATCTTTCCAGTCACAGAGCAGGGCATTTCCTTTAGTTCCACACCATTCTGTTGGCTGATTTGGCTGTCACTCACAATAAGACTCCCTCTGTTGGTGAAAAATGGTGCCAAGGTCAAAACTACATTTCCCAGAGTCACTGCCCATACAATCCCCTTGTGGCTGGCTCAAAATTGAGAGTCCAAGTTCTGATTCATCCAGAGGCTCCATTTTAAGGAACCCCCTCCCCATTGATTGCTCCATTTCAGCAGTTCAGGACCAAAATGAAAGAGCTACACTGAAACAGTTAGTGCTGAAATGAAGACAGGTTAGACAAACTACATTTTCTCAGTCACTCCAAATGATTTCTGGCAAATAGTTATATCTTTCAACAAGACTCCTTCTGCACATGTAGTGATGGCAGAAATGGAGTGAATTGACAGCAGCTCAGGTGGAATTTGAACATTAAATACACAATCCCCCCAATACAAACTAATTAAGTCTGCAAGCAGACAGCTCTTAAAGAGACAGTATGTAGATGCTCAAATAGCACTCACTTGGAACCACATTTAAACAGCTCAGATGCCGAACACCGCCCAGATGTGGAGCATTCAGGCAAGCTCCTGGAAGACTTTTGAGAACCCCCATTTGCAGGGGTGTTACATACAGAAAAAGCGTACTCACAATTTCCAAGAATATTCCCTCCAATATGGTGAACTAGAAACTTTGAAAGTGGGAAGAGCTGAAGTCACCCAGCTATGAGCTGGAATATCAATTTGAAGCTCCCTGGCCCATTTATTCCTAATAGGTTCTGTCAAGTCCCCCATGCAATCCTTAATTGCATTATACAAGGAACTAATTAAATGTTAATGTGCCATTCCACTAATACTGGTCATAACTAGAGAAACCAACATTGAAGTTGGAACAGGGTGTGCTTTGAAACAACTGAGAGCTGCATGGGAGATACTATATTGGACTAGAAA
The DNA here is from genome assembly GCA_016271365.2 of Neoceratodus forsteri. NCBI lineage: Eukaryota > Metazoa > Chordata > Ceratodontiformes > Ceratodontidae > Neoceratodus > Neoceratodus forsteri. The sequence continues at coordinate 1,338,194,659 of CM057456.1, forward strand.
TCTGCAACAAATCTCACTCTTGCTTAAATCTGAGGAAGGTGTTCCTTACTTTACATTCTTACACTGGTATTGCTTTGTGTTTAATTATTTTAGTTTTTAAATAAAGAAGGGGATTTGCAAAATTGCTTATCTTGTGAGTAACTTCAGAAGGGTTGAAATACTGTGTATTTGAATTTCCTTTGTGGGTAACTGGACTATCTACTAGTATTCTGTGACAGTTTGCATCAAACTATTTTTAAATAATTTACTGGTGGTGATGGCCAATTAGTTCTCATAGCAAAGGGTGCAGTTTGTGTATTTGAATCCAGACAGAGTCTCAGGTGGGGGAGATTTGTCTTCCCCTGATTGCTTTCAGAGCACATAACACCAGGTTGTATAGGGTCAGGGAGGCTTACCCGTGTTGTGCTGAACTGCTTGATTTTTCTGTTTTTTCCTTTTCTGGATATTTTCTCTGTTAACTCATTGTGCAGGTTGTCTTGCTGAAAGGAAGGTCAACACTCATCATAGTGGTGGATCAGAGCTTGTAATTGATTGTGTCTGGAGGGCACGGCTTAGGCCCAACCCCTCCTGCCCGTCACCCCACCCCCCTTGGTGTCACTTCCTTTATACCAGGGATTCTGACATCATTTCCTCTGAGGGCATACAACTGCCATATCCTTACCAGCACAGCACATTGCATTGACAGTAAAAGCATACATACTATTTAAAACAAAAATTTACACAGGATACACTAGAAAGAAGACATGCATGTGGGGATTAGTGCAATGCACTGGCTGTGGGGCAGTAGTCTTCCAGAAGACATTCTGGAGGCTGAGATGCTGCCCTATTTGCAGGCAACTCTCTGCTCTGAGGGAGGAGGTTGCCCATCTCCATGCCAAACTGGACAGGAGTACAGGAACCCCCTAATGCAGGGAAAACCAGGGCTGCCACCTCTGCCTCAGAGGTTGCCAAGAATGAGCAGCAGTTGGACCACAGTGTGCTCAGGGAGGGTGATGGTGATGGAATAGAGGTGCACCCCTTCAGACGTACCACTCCACAATCCATACGCCATTCTGATGGAGCATAGTTTCCCCTATGGAGGCACACATGGTGGAGACTGATGTTGCTGGCAACTGTCACAAGGGAGGCCCACAGGAAGTTGGCAGAGGATGCAGCAGGGAAAGGAGGCCGCTGCTGGTGGGGTACTCAATTACCAGGGGGATAGAACTTGAGGGGGCAAGGGAAAGTGAAGTAAGGTGCCTGCCTGGTGCCATGGATTGGAGGAACAGGAAGCAGATTATAAGGATCACAACAGCAGCTGCATGGGAGACAGTGCTGGATGTCATTGTCGACTTAGGGACAAATGGCTTGGCCATGCATGGACTTAGAGCAGTGCAGGAGGAATTTGTGGAGTTGGGGAAGGGCCTTAGACAAGTAGCTCATATAGTATCCTTCTCAGAGGTGCTGCCTGTCTATGGCATGGGTGAGGCGAGGGTACTACGCAACATGCAGTTCAATGAATGGTTAAAAAACTGGTGTAGAGCACAGGGTTTTGGTTTCATTGGGGACTGGGGTTCCACCTGGAGGGATACCAACCTATACAGGCATGATGGTCTGCATCTGTCCAGGGAAGGAACCCGTCTCCTCAGTTATTGGTTTAAATGCTTTATTGGCAATCTTTTAAACTAGCCAAGGGGGAGACACTGATAAGCAGCATGTAATATCCAGCCTCCCTCTCCAAAACTAGAAGCTAAATGAGGTAAAGACCAAGGTAGAAAGGTCAGTAGGGAGCAGGACTGAGGTAAATGGAGAAAGAAAAGTCAGTAAGGACAGGGATGGGGCTACAAGAGGAAAAGCCATCAGTAAAAGAGGAGGTGGAGTAGCTCTCTACATAAAGGAAGGAATCAAAGCAATAGAACAAAATGGTAAACTAGGAGGAGAGGAGGCACTGTGGGTCAACCTGGAGACAGGCAATGGCACCACAATCCACACAGGGGTTGTATACAGACCCCCATCTCAGGGGGAGGAAATGGACAAGGAAATGATAGAAGGTATCCTTAGAATGGCAGAAAAAGGGGAAATATTGTTGATGGGGGATCTAAATATGCCAGATGTTAACTGGAGTGCATTTGCTGCAGCCACATCAAAGAGTGGGGTCATTCTAAATGCTCTGCAGGGGGCATGCCTTAGACAACTAGTACTGGAACTCACTCGGGGGGAGCAATCTTAGATCTGGTACTCTCAAATGGAGATGGAGGGAAGGAGGATCACAGATGTAGAAGTGGGTAGCAATCTGGGAACTAGCAACCATCGAACAGTATGGTTCATGATAAACACAGTAGTAGAGTCAAGCCATACAAAGGCAAAGGTCCTGGACTTTAGGAGGGTTGACTTTGCCAAAATGAGTGAGTGCCTAAGGAATGCACTAGCAAATGGGCAGGAAGGAGGGATGGAAGAACAATGGGGAATAATCAAAACTGCCATCACTAAGGCAACAAGTCTTTGTGTGAAGCAAATAAAACAAAATAATGTAAAAAACCACTATGGTTCTCAAAGGAGGTGGCAGGGAAGGTTAGGGAGAAACAGATAGCATTCAGGAAGTACAAGGAATCACAGAAAGAGCAGGACAGAGAACTATATCAGTTAAAGCAGAAGGAAGAAGGGAAGACAGTCAGAACTGCAAAGGCCCAAACTGAGGAAAGGATAGCCAACTCAGTTAAGAAAGGGGATAAAACCTTCTACAGGTGCATCAGGGAGTGAAGGAAGACCAAGGGAGGGATAGTGAGGCTTAATAAAGGGGAAGGGGTGGGCAGAGGGTGACTGTGAAAAGGCAGAGATACTAAACAAATAATTTCACTCAGTATTCACAAGTGAAGAAGGGGAGGTACCTAAAACAAACAACAGAAACACTCTGGATAAGTGAGTTGATATCAGGCCATTCACAGAAGAAAGAGTTCTGAAAGAACTCTTAAAACTGAAGGTGGACAAAGCAATGGGGCCTGATGGGATTCATCCCAGAATTCTAAAAGAACTAAGGGTAGAACTAGTGACACCACTGACTACTCTATTTAACAAATCATGGGAAGATGGGGTGGTACCTGAGCACTGGAGGAGGGCAGATGTGATTCCACTTCACAAAAGTGGAAGCAGGGCAGAGGCAGGAAACTACAGACATGTTACAGTAGTTTGACATCAGTGATAGGGAAAATGATGGAATCACTTCTGAAGGAAAGAATTGTTGAGTACCTAGAGGCCAGAGGGGCACAGGACCAAAGGCAGCAAGGATTCACAGCAGGTAGGTCATGTCAGACAAATCTAATAGATTTATTTGACTGGGTGACCAAAGTAGAAGATCAGGGAGGGGCTGTGGACATGGTCTACCTAGATTTTAGCAAGGCATTTGTCACAGTCCCACACAAAAAATTAATATACAAGTTAGCCAGCCTGGGAGTGGGTCCCAAGATCGTAGCCTGGGTAACAAAACTGGAAGGAGAACAGGACACAGAGGGTAATAGTAAATGGAGTACACTCTGAAGAAAGGGGGGTTACTAGTGAGGTACCACAGGGTTCAGTTCTAGGACCGGTCCTCTTCAATGTCTTTATAAGTGACATTGCAGAGGGACTGGAAGGAAAAGTATGTCTCTTTGTAAATGACACAAAGATCTGCAACAGGGTTGATACACAAGGTGGGGTGGAAAGGATAAGGGACTTGGCAAGGTTGGAGGAATGGTCAAATGTATGGCAGCTTAGATTCAATGCTAAGAAGTGCAAAGTAATGCACCTGGGAAACAAAAACCCAGGGGAAGAGTACACTATGGGTGGTGAGATACTAACAACAACAAAAATGGAAAAGGACATGGGGGTAGTCATATCAGATGACCTAAAGGTGGGCAAGCAATGTGACAGGACAGTAAGAAGGGCTGGGGGATAGTGGGATGTATAGGAAAAGGCATCACCAGTAGAAAACAGGAAGTTGTTATCCCTCTGTACAGACAGCTGGTGAGACCCCATCTGGAGTACTGCTTGCAGTTCTGGAGGCTCAGTCTCCACAAGGACATAGACAGGATGGAGGCAGTCCAGAGAAAGGTAACTAAAATGGTGCAGGGTCTGCACCAGAAGACATATGAAGAAAGACTTAAGGAGCTTAATATGTATACCCTCAAGGAAAGGAGGGAGAGGGGGGGACATGATAGAAACGTTCAAGTACCTCAAGGGAATCAACAAAGTCCAAGACGGTAGCATCTTTCAGAAAAAGAGATGTGCAAGAACAAGCGGGCACAATTTGAAGATAGAAGGGAGACGGCTCGGAGGTAATGTGAGGAAGTATTTTTTCATGGAGAGGGTTGTGGATGCATAGAATGGCCTTCCTGAGGCGGTTGTGGAGTCAAAAACAGTGGGGGAATTCAAGAATGCATAGGGCAGAGATAAGGCAATTCTAAGGGTTAGGGGTAGGAGAAAATAGGCTGTTGGTTAACTAGGAACTGCAGCTTATCCATTAGGTAGGAAAATGGGCAGACTAGGTAGGCCAAGTGGTCCTTATCTGCTGTCAAATTCTATTTCTATGTTTCCCCGCTATAGCAGAGAGGGCTTCTTCATATTGTCGTAGGTATGATTTATGTTGGAGATACCCAAAAAGCTCGTCTGTGTGAGTTGGTAAGTAGACTGTACTGAGACAAATGAGAGTAACCCATTAGAGCTAACGACCTGAAAAACATACCTTAATCCCCGTTCTGCCCAACCTTCAAAGATTCTGCCCATTGTATTCAAAGGGAAAGAAGAGTCAGCCACAAAGGCCCTGAGATAGAATGCCTCCAAAGAAGAAAAATATGTACATAGTAGAGAGACCCAACATTGAAATGGTCCCCTAGTATAAAAAGGAAATTTGTAAAGGGGGGTACACTGTGGAGGATGGTCAAATAGGTAAGTGGTAAGGTCTAGAAAATCACTCCAACTAATTTCAAACCTCTTCCAATGGGCATCATTAAATGGATTTAGCCACACTAGCAAAATACGGAGTTGTGACCCCACTGCATAGTATCTAAAATTAGGCAAGTTCAGCCCCCAACTCCAGAAGGAGCTGTAGCAAGGAGTATCTTACCCTTGGCTGTTGCTCCTTCCAAATGAAATGGGAAATTAGCTTATCCCATACTTGAAAGTATATTTTGCCTGGAGGAATGGGGAGGGTCTGTAAAAAATAAAAATTAGAGGGAGTATATTTTATTGAACCGCCTCTACTCCTCCCAAGAAACTCAATGGCAGTTGGGACCATCTGTGCAAGTCATCTGTGAGCTGCTGGGTTATGAGTTCATAATTAAGGAGTCCTACATGAATTGAATGCTTGGTTAACTTTATCCCTAGATAACGCATCACCATTCTGTGCCACGGAAAAGGAAATCGAGCTTTTAACTTGTCAGAGGGGACAAAATTGTATTGGAGAACCTCTTTTTTTTGTCTGTTTATCGTGTAACTCAACAGAGTCCCAAATAATCAAAGTTACTCCCATACTGCTGGGACAGATGTCTCTGGCATGGTCAATGCCAATAGAATGTTGTCCGCAAAGAGGGAGATTTTATGCAACATGCCTCCATGAAAATGCCATCTATATCATGGTGTCTTCTAATGGCCTCAGCTAAAGGTTCAAGATATAAAGTAAACCATCTCTTTGACACGCATTGCTGTAGATGCACCTAATTAATCTCACAGTGGGATCCTCTTGTCAGGCCTCTCTGACTTGACAACATCCTCCAGACAGCCTAACCTCTCCCCCCTCCCACCCCACTACCCATTCCTACCTCCACTGTCTCCAGGTATTATCTAGGTATATCCAGGGCTGTACCCTCAATGTAACCCTTGGGTACCTGGTATATGACTGTAACCTATTATAAGTAACATTACTATGTAACCTATGTGTACTCTATGTTTAATTTTCTGCACCTGTACTGTTCTCACTGTTGTAACCACACTATGTAACTCTGTCTACCCCCCCGCAATGAGGTGCCTTTGTAAATGAGTCCATCACTCAAAGTTTGTAAATCCAACTTTTCTAATAAATAAATAAACAAACAATAAAGTAGAATGGGGGCAACCTTGTCTAGTACCTCAGGACAAAACAAAAGGGTCAGAGAAGGAACCATCTAACTTGAGATAAGCTCGGGGCTCATCATATAAGTTTTGGAGCTGCTTTATTAGTTATATTGGAAATCAAAATGTGACAGGGTTGCCCAGAGAAAAGGCCAGGTGACCCTATCAAATGCCTTTTTTCTGCATCCAAACCTAATAAGAGCAGCAGAATTTTGTGAGTAGTGGCATAATCGATGAGCAAGTATGTGCACCATACTGCATCGTGGGCCTGCCATCCTTTGACAAGCCCAACTTGATCAGGGTTGATAAGAAGCGGAATAAGGTTTTCTTGAATAGATGCTAAGACTGACATATAAACTTTATAATCAAAATTTAGCATAGAGATGGGTCGGTAGGAAGCCAGAAACCTGGTATCTTTCTTGGGTTTTGGGATGTCAATGATAGTTGTACAGTGCCATGCAGAGGGTGGAGGGTAACCCTTCTGGATAACATGATAAGTGGACAATAAAGGAGGAAAGAGTACCTCCTTGAAGTCTTTATAAAATTGAAAGGGATATCCATCTGGACCTGGGGCTTTAGAAGTGTTAGATTTCCTAACCATCCTATCTAGCTCCTCTTGGGAAACTGGGGCTAATAGGGTGTGTGCCTGCTCTGCCATTAATTTAGGCAAAGATATCTTTTGTAGGTAAGATTCTATTTGAGATGGACTGGTGTAGGAATCCTCACTATAAAGTATTTGAAAGTATTGGGTTATGGCATTTCTGATATCCCATGAATGGGTGAGTAAGGCCACCATAGTGGGGTGAAAAAGACTAGTTACACAAGCCTTCATTTTATAGATTCTTAACCTACGAGCAAGGTTTCTGACCCTCCCAGGGGGCCCCCCTCATAATATGTATGCTTTAAATAGAATTGGTGCTGCTCACCCTTTGATCTAGTAATTTTTGTATTTTCTGTTTTACCACCCATATTGGATTCCACTGTTTTGTCCCCTTGAGCCAAACATAGTTGTAAGGTTTGCACTTCCACCTGTAATTCCTAAAATCGGGTCTCCCTTTGTCTTTTCTTTTGAACTGAAAAAGCTATAATATCCCCCTGATTAACTGTTTTCAGAGTGTCCCACAATATCGTGGGGGACACGTCTGCCCGGGAGTTATCTGAAAGAATCCCAGGTATTGACTCCTTAACTCTTTGTTTAAATTGGGATAGCACCCCTCAGAATCCAAATACTTATCTTGAAGTTCAAAAGGAATCCCTCTGGGGATTAATATGACTACTCCTCGATGTCTCCCAGAGCCATATGAGGAGGCAACTATCATCTGGAATCCTAATTTTTGAAATTTGTCATGTTGCTCCAGGGACAAATGAGTCTCCTGGAGGAAAATTAATTCTGGTTTCTCCTTCTACAATAATTGCAATAGTCTCAAACATTTCACAGGACTGTGAATCCCATTAATGTTCAAGGATACTGCTAGAGATGTCTTAGCCATCTGGTCATTTCAAACAAGTAGTGTAGTTAATTAATCAGCAGCCTCTCCAAAGGCAAAACAGATAAATTCAATAATTGTATAATGAAAACATTCATTCTGTGCAATCTCATGAGTATTGTTTGCAAAATCTGTACCTATCAAAAAGAAAACTGATAGCTTGAAACAACCGGATACACAACTTCCAGACTTGAAGAACAGCAGAACTGTGCACAGAACTATTCAAAAACCATCAAAAGCAATCAAAACTAGGGCAGGCTGAACTAACTCAATGGGTGGGAATAACAAAACATAAAAATCATAGCTAAGTATAGTCCCCATATCCAACCCCACAGTATGAGACAACAACATTATAATCTGTAAAACAGGGCCCCCCCATCTACTCCATCTCCCGCTTAATAAAGGCAGAATACTGCCAAAGTAATGACATGCTACTAACCTCCCATCAGTCTTGTGAAACAGACCTACAGCAGAATTATGAGCAATACAGACCGCAATTATAATGAGTCCTTTGCAACAAAAACTAGGACCCGAAATAGAAAAAAAAAATACCATATCTTCCCATTATCCAAATTTCCACTAGGAACAACAATAATGCAAAATCTATGCTACTTAATGTAGCAACAAGTGTAACATATAACAAGAACAACACAGAGAACATCCAAAATCGTGGCTTCCCAGGTAGAGAAGTGAAAAACATGTCTCTTGCATGGGAGCAAAATCTAGCTCCCCGGGGTGGAAAACACAAAAAAATCATGGGCCCTCTGTTCCACCCACAAAACATTGTGTGGCGATGTAAAAAAGATATAGCCAGACTAGGAGGGGAGGATGCTCTCTGGAGAACACAAAGGCCCTAGTCCCAGACCATCTCAGTCCACAGTTAAAAGCATACAGTAAATGCACAACATTACAAGTCAGGCTACTACCAATAAAAACCCTATGAACATCTGACAAAAAGGAAGAGAAAAAGAAAAAAACACAATGGTTCCACCTATCTCATTCCCCGCCCAGACCCCTAAACTGAATGCAGTTCCCCCACATATAATTGAACAAACACCCTAAAATAGAATATAGAAATATTAATAAAGTAGATAAACGTCTAAACCCCAAAAGTTCCATTGTTTACAACAGGGCTAATCAGGACCCTCTCCAAAAATGATCATTGTAGAAACAGTACCCAACAATCAACTCCCCGGCCCTTCACAAATGCAGAACTGTATCCTCCCAGAGAGAAAGAGCAAAAGTAAAATATAAAGCAAACAACCCACAACCGCTGACATTATGTCCCACAATATAAAATATTGAGCATTCTCAATATTAATTGCTCCTGTTTTCACCCCAGCCAGAATTAAAGTAAAGCTGCAGTGAAAATTGAAATATAAACAGTATCATTCACCCACATAATAACCAGTCCCAACCAACAGTGTTAATATTGAACCCCAACCCTCCCCCCTCCCCACACAACACACCATAGTACAAACTCTGGGAACTCAAGACACCTATAAAAGAGAAGGGGGGGACTGAAACAAGGACACTCAGAAGACTAGGACCAACAGCATAAATAAAAATTGGATTCCAGACAAAGAACAATCTAGAGAGATGCACCGAACCATGCCCAAGTTAAATCATTAAATGGAGACAGACACAGTGAGATAACAAGCAAATAAAAATTATTCACACAGAAGAAGGAAAAAGAAAAATTCAAGAAACCTAAAGAAAAAACTAATAAAATAAAATAAGAAAACTCTCAAGAACAAAAAAGAAACAGAAAAAGTCATTGAACATGAAACCATAACACCAAAGAATAACAGCACAAAAACAAAAAAAGAAGATACGAATCAAAGTAAAAGACCAAAACGTGACTAAAATATGATACCGGGGGTGGGAGTGGGTGAGGTGGAGAAGAGCTATGAGTAAATATAAAAAGTGACAAGAACAGGCAAGAGGAGAGAATAAATTAGAGAGAAAGATCTCTCCACTAAGCAGAGTAGTTAGAAATAAAAAATATAAAGAAGAACAGGTGGAAAGGGTAAATACCCAAAGAAAATGTGTCACTAACAGGAAAAAGAGCAAACAATCAAAGATAGTCCATAATAGCAGTCCTTCTTGACAGAAAAAAACAAAGTCCCAACAAAGTCATTTTCGTGGCGTGTCCTCCAACATGTCCTCTGGGTAAAAGGATTAACCTGGGTCAGGTGCTAGTGTCCTCATGTGGGCTCCTCACACCGGAATGCCTGCAGGTGAGCATGGACATCAGCAAGGGTATCCTCCTGTCTTCTTTTTTTGCTGTGCAGAGATACTCAATGCCATAACTCAGGTTGAAGAGCACATTTCTCCCTAGTGCTCTCGGCCTCCATTTGTTCTTCCTTAGAGACCATTTTTTTGGACCTTAACTCCTGCATGGCCACCTCGGAGTGTCAACAGACCGAACCCCATCTGCAAAATACACTTGGAGACAGGCTGGGTAGGGAGTAGTAAACTTCAGCTTTTTGTTTCTGAGGATCCACAATACAGATGCATATACCCATCTCTTGGACTGTATAGGGGGGAACAATCATTATCTAAAAAAATTCTCCTGCCCTGGTTTGTTAATGTCCCCTTATACCAGGCTCTAAATAGCACCTCTTGCAGGGGTATAGACAGAAGTTTCTGTTCTGTACACACAATCTCCAACTGCTGCCCCCCTCCCATTGAGAAATGTACTCACTGTCTCCAAATGCTGCCTCCACCCCGTTACAAGCAAACCAGAATTTTGTCAAATGAAACTTTTACTTTTGGATGGGTTAAATGGTCCTTATCATCCAACAAATTCTATGTTTCTGTGTTAATAAACACTATGCCTAAGATTTATCAAATCTCAAGGGACATTTGTTTCACCCTAAGGTTACCTTTCCTTATTTATGTGGCATTAAGGTTCAACCCTAACAAATGCTGTAACAGTGTATTGCAATGTTTTATTCTAAAAATGATATTCCCATAGTTATTAACAATATAATAGACTGGATACTTCTGCAGTTTTTTGATTTTTGAATTATCCACATCCCTTATAAATTAAAGCACAAACATTCTGTAAAGGAGCAGATAATGACATGCTAAGGATATTAGTATCACAGAAATTGAAGCTGACTGTGAGCCAATAGATTTGATGTGATTATTTTTAGTGCATGAAGTGTTTTATAGGGATCCTGATTTTGCTTCTAGCAATCTTACAGCAATCATAATGAAAGACAGTAGGAAATCAGACACTCACAAAGCAGATTAAGAATGTCATAGGGGATCACTGCAGTAGTTCTAATATGTGCTGTGTATTAAAAGGCCAACAACACTGGAAAATGTGTTTTATTGATTTATATTTTAAATATAGTTATAAACTATGTAAGTCTTTACAATTTGTATGACTTAACTAGAAAAATAAAACAGCAAGTTGGCCCATCGGTGCAGTAGTAGCACTACCACTTGCAACTCCAGTGACCCGGGTTCAGGAACAAGCTGAGTCACAGAGGGCTGGCCGAGGGGGGAAGGATTGAATGTCCCCAGAGGATGCACTCCTACCCAAAGGGTGGGAGGGTTTTATCTGCTGCTGCCACTTCCCCCAGGACACAGGGGATCGGTAAGGCTTGGTATGACCAGCAGTGGAAGAAGCTGAGTTGGCTGCATGTGACATGCTGTGCTTGTGGGCATTCACTCTTGCAGTCCTTGCACACATGGCTCCTGAGGGCTGGGAAAAGAAAACTGTAAAAAGGTGAAGTCCTGTGCCCAATGACGATGGTTTCCCTGCAAATCCCTTTGTCTGGACATCTGAGCTTGCAGCCCCATGAAATTTGAAGCACTTGAGGGATAATGACCCTCACCTTGTTCCCACTTGGTTGGTAATCTACAGCTATAGGGGGACAGCACCTCATGATCATCAGGTGGGGGGACAGCTGGCTTGCCTTCAAGGGTGTCTCTTAAGGGTAGCTAGGGTTGCCATTGTGACCCCTATGATTTATTTGCAACTTTATGATATTTCCTGCAGCCCCTATAAGCCCCTAAAGCAAGGACTTCCTTGGTTGGATTGTATAATACATAATATTTGGAAGGTAGGGGAGTTTTGCAACTGCAGTGATTCTATGGAAATGAGATTTTGTAGCCTCAGTGATTCTAGTGGAGTGACACCACTGCTTGCCCTGAGATATCAGGGACAGAGTGAAGGAAGCATAAATAGGAATTGAAAAAAAAACAACAAAAAAAAAAGCAGATGCTTGAGGGACTATATATAAGTCACCCCCAAAATAAGTAATCTCATATAGAAACATTAACTTGACAGCAAAGGACTGCTTGGCTCACCCAGTCTGCCCATTTGTTCCTGCATTTAGTAACACTGCATACCCTTCTTGATCTCTGGCTCCCCACCCACTTGATTCCCAACTAAGATTCCTTTGTACCTATCCCATGATTATGTTGAACACTGCCACTGTTTTTAGCCCCATCACCTTTGCTGGAAGACTTTTCCAGGCATCTGGTACTCCTTCAGTGAAGAAGTACTTCCTCACAGCTTTTCTAAATTTCCCCTTCAGCATCACGTCAAGTCCCCTTGTTCTAGTGAATCTTTTTCTCTGAACAATACACCCCTCTGATACCTTATTCTACCCCATGAGGTATTTAGAAGTCTCTATCATACCCCCCTTCTCCCTCCTTTCTTCCAGTGTATACATATTGAGGTCCTTCAGTCTTTCCTCCTTGGGCTTCTGATGCAGCCCCTGCACCAGTTTAGTTGCCATCCTCTGGGCAGCCTCCACCCTGTCTATGTTCTTCCTGAGATGTGATCTCCAGAACAGGACACAATAATACAGGTGGGGTCTCACCAGCCATCTATACAGGGGCAACATCACATCCCTCCTTCTGCTATTGATACCCCTCCCTATGCACCCCAGTATCCCACTGGCCCATCAATATGTATTTTCCCAATTTGTACTCTAGCTCTTGGTTTCTGTGTTCTAGTTATAAATCTCAATAGTGATATCCATACATTACATTGATAGTATACAACCCACAATAAAAGAAGAGATAGCAGTAAAAGGCTTCATTTGAATTTTAATCACTCAGTCTAAAATTTAAAGACAAATAATTTGGGTTACATTGGAATTACAGGTGACTTTCGCAGCAAGTAAACATACAGTATTATTACAACCCAATGTGTAGGCCATAATGTCAACTCAAATGTTTGTGTTGCAATATACTTCATTTAAACAGTGCAAGAAACTGTTGCTTATTGGAGATTGTAATGTTCCTTTTTGCAGAAATAAAATTCATACTTCCAAAGGATTAATATTTAACTGTGCCTGTATTAACATGAATCTGTAAAGATATGTTTTGCATTGTTTTCTTCATGAGACCACTAAATTGGAGTATTCACTATATTATAGATGGTGTACATAGTGCTAAGCCTAAACTGTTAATCTATCAGAACAGTGCTTAGAGTTTTGAGCACAAACCATGACATAGTCAAAATGTCAAAGTTCTGGTTCCATGTAGAGAACTGTATGGAACATTATGCATCAATGCAAAACAATACAAAATATTGCTTTTGATAATGCCTTTAGGAATATTTACACATGGATCATTACATGGTATGAATATAATTTCTGAATCTAGGAACATTACGAACAGCTACCTGTTAGAATTAATTTCCTGTCTTCTTTCAGAATATGCTTAGTTTAGTGCCGGTCTGCCAGTGCAGTGGTAGGGCTTCTGCCTGCAATACCAATATCCCGGGTTCGGAAATGTATTCTGGAATCCAAGGGCCAGTCTGGGGGAGAAGGATTGAGCATCCTGGTGACAACTCTCCTTCTCCGGGGTTGAGTGTATGGCACAACACTGAGCTTGAATGCAGACTGGGGGCCAGTAGTGACTGGTGCCTGTACTGTGGGAAGGCGTGACCAACATGCACTCCTGCACTCTATGTCATTGCACGTCATGCCTCTTGATGGGGTGAAAATGGGAAAATCATCTGCCAACAAGGTGCTGTCCACTTCCTCATGTCCAGACCATGTGCTGCAGACCATAACCCCTAACCCTCCAGTACGACTATAGATTCATCGGGGAACTGGCAGCCCCACCTTATCCCAGTAATGACTAAAAGTCCATCAGGGAGACAGTTGCCCTGTCATGGGGGGGTAAGCCAAGGTGCTTGGGGAGGGGAGGGAGGATGGTGGAGTAGTATCCTGGGATGTGGTGATCGGGGCCAAGCCTAGGGGAATCAGCAGACTGATGGGGGTGGGTCAGATGGATGAAGCAAAAAAATAAAAAACAATAAGCATAGTATACCAAGATTGTTGTACAATGTGGCTGTACAGTATTTTGCATAAGCTGCTATATACTGTTGTACAATATGGTACCCTTCCAATTAGAAGTACTACACTTGTGAAATTTTATTGCATGTCTGTTACAATAAATGGGCAACTCACATCTAAAGGCCCAATGGGTTATCTTATGTGGATCTTCCTCTCAAAATGTTTGTAACTGAACATGCAATTTAAGGCCCAGCATGTGCCAGGGATAGGTAATGAGTTTGCTGATGCTACATCTCATTTTCAGTGACTGAGGTTCTGGTGCCAAAATCTGACAGGAATCCTAGGTTACACATTGCCTACAGGATCTAGTGACCATAAAATCTTGAACTGTTCTGCAGATCCATTGCTTCCACACACAGAGGATGAACTGGAAGGGCTGCTGCATTTTCTGTGAGTTAGGTAAGAGGCAAAGGAGGCCCAAACTCTGGCCCATCCCAAAAGAACAACTTGGTTTCATAATTGCTGCAAGAGAGAAGAGGAGAAGAGAATACTATATGTTGGGAATTGTGAGTCATTGCTTGGGGGGAATAGGCTGGTTCTCAAAGATGATGAGGTTGCCAGAACATAATCAGGCCTTCAGAGTAAGGAAGGCAGTGGAGGGATGGTCAAGAAGAGCCCTGACATAGGTGGATGGCCAGTCGCTACTGAGCCCTGGTGCTTAAGAACAGGTTTTGTGAGGTCCTATTGGGTATCTCTAATTCATCATATGAGGCACAGTTGCTTTCGACAGACTCCCAGATGGCCTTCTATGGTGACTTTTGGTTCTCAGAGGTAGCTGCTTGGTCAGAGATATGGACTTTAGAAGGATGCTACAAGCAAGGTGATATGGACATAAGAGACAAAGGTGTTTTGGTTCACATGGGGTCACCAAAGACTGAATAAAGAGAGTGGGGTCACTGGTCTTTGTTACAGGCCCTTCTAGGTGTTACTTGGGACATCCTAAGATGAGTAAGTGAATACATGAGGTCTACTGTTTGTCAAAGGGATGCCTTCTTCGGACATGGAAATGATACCCTGCTGACACAACATCGCCTTTGTTGGATTTTACAATAGACTCTGGAGGTGGTGAGTTTTAATACAGTGGTATTGGTGACCCATTCATTTTGATCTGAAGCTGCCATGGCATGCAGGGTCCAAGGGGTTTCAGACAGTCCAGGGTAATCAGTGTGGAGATAGAGATCTCAGGCTTTTAAATGTCCAGTCTCACCTATTATAATGTCTCTCTCTTGCTCTTTTTCCAATTTCAGCAGGTGTTTGCCACAGCAGCTGTGAAGTGTTGCTGTGGGGCCAGTCCTACACACTGTACATTAAGCACTGGAGTGGTTAGCCTGTTTGCAGAGCAGCCCCTGCCTTCACTTGACATTGGCCCAGGTTTCTTGGCTTGGTCAGTTGGGAATGTGCTGGCAACAGTTGATTCCAGTGTTACGGTTGTTGGAAGGAAGCAGGAGCCTCCTGATCTGTTAGTAATCCACCTTGGGAGCTAATGACCTGGGGGTAATGAGGTTGCTTAAGTTGTTGAAGCGGATGAAGGAGAACTTGCAGGGTCAGACATTTGTTGCCAAACATAGTATTATATGTGGTGGAACACCTTTTAGCAGAGGAGCTGGCAACGTGGTCAGAAAGTCAGAGCAACTGATAAAGCCAGAATATGGGTTAACAGTGAAATGGTGGGATATATGGTATCTATCTATGGGAGGGTTTTAAAACATGATGACATGACGACTTCCATTCCTGGGTTGCATCACATGCTAGGGTGCACTGGTCAGATTCTTTTATTGATTGACTGATATTTTAAATAGGATCGGGATCATGGAACATAGCCAGTTTTCAGAAACCACTCTGTAAGTTACAGTTAAAAATGTTACACACTGTACCTTAACAGAATATTTTCACACTTTAATTATTGAAAGTTGTAATTATGTGCAATACACTGGATGCAGGTAATAATGAGAGGTTTGTGCAGAGCAGTCACATTTTGCTTACGGAGTGGCTGCTTGAGGGGCTTGATGAATGGTGGTGGGTCCATTCTGTGCTGGCAGGAGAGCCTCTGATCATTTGATATGCAAGAAGGGGGAGGCAGCACTGAGACTGGGCAGATCCCATAATGACTGGTAGGGAGTGCGGCTGACTCCTTACTGACATCCAGTTTGGAAAGGTTCTGTGTTCCTCTATTTTAGGTCAGTTCAAGGGGGTTAGGGTATTGCCTCATATGCCAAGCCTGCTCCCACCTCCCCCATTGATTAAGAAGGGTAGTTTCTGTGGCAGTTTCCTTGGTTGAATACATGGATCAGGGATGCTCTAGCTCTGCATGTTTTTCCTGAATCTAGATTCTGGTGATATCTTCAATATCCCCCTGGCAACTCCAACATTGGGCCTTGGGTGGATCCCTAGCTTGTGCAGAACCTGTGGGGTCCTGTACCAGTAATGCAGGACTTTATTTTGTATCAGTGGGCTTCTTGAATCTCTTCAAGCAGTATGAGATGTAGTCCAGCATTTTGACCAGTCCTTCTGGGAGAAGGGTTCTGAGAGGTTCCATTCCTAGTGGTGCTTGGCTAGCAGGAACTGATTTGGAGAGGCATCCCTGAGGGTCTTATATATTGTTCCTGCTCTATCTTTTGGCATTTTGAACCATGCCAGTGGAGGAGTGGTACTGGGCAGAGAGTGTCTATGGGGAGCCTGTCAGAGCAATTGTTAAAGGGCACTTCTTATTTGTAACAATTTCCAATGTTGCTGTCTTGGGAGTCCTATAGTCTGAGCTAAGAATTCAAAAGACTGGATACGACTGGTGCATGGGATCAGGAGTTCTCAAAACAGGGAGAGCCCAAGTGCCTTCCAGGAGACCCATTTGACAGTATTTTTTGTCTATCAAAATAAGAGGGTTGTCCCATAAGAGCATATGTTCAATGGGAGAAGCTTAGTCAGGGTTCTCCAGCTTTGCTAAGAGATGACAATGTGGGGGATTTTGTGCTTTTTGGGGTAGTGAACTGTATAGATATGCACTTGGAGAAGATCCTTCCAATAGCCATTTTTCCATCCTTATCCAGAGGTGGGAGCACTCTGTGATGTCAAACTACCAGAGAGTTTGTGCATCCAGAAAAGTTATGTGGTGGTAACCCTTAATCCACAGTAACCACAACACCCCTTGGGCCTAGTGAGCCTGTAGCTTACCTCTGCTGTAATGTGGTGACTTCCCCCTTCCAGAGAAATGATCCAAATAGCTTATCAACTTCTGAGAGAAATTGGCCAGAAAAAGGCAGAGGAAGGTAACTGAATAGGTACAGTAGCTTTGCTGAGGTAACCATTCATAAATCTTTAATTTTCTCCACCAGTGGGAGTTTCAGTGTTCTCCTGCAGGCTACACTCAGACTACAGGTCCTCTAACAGAGGGGTGTCTGATAAATCCTAGTCATAAAGTGACTGTCACTAACAATCTTCACATCTAGGTATGTAATGCCCTCTACAGCCCACTTCAGGACTGACTACATAAAAGGGAGTGGTGGACAGTTTTTGGTTAGGGGGAGGATCTGTGTTTTGTTTTTTTTGGATTACTATGAGTCCAGAAAGCTGAAAAAACATTTGCAGTGTCTGTATGATGGAGGGAACAGTGGTTTCAAGGGAGGTCATTAACACTGGCAGGTTGTCCACATACATTAGCGTGGAGTAGCTCTCCAAATCTCCTGAAATACCTTGTAGTTCTGGGTGAGAACATATGGTCACAGCTAAAGGTGCACTTGCCAGTAGAAAAAGGAGGAGACGGAAGGGGCATCCCTGCCTTATACCTTTTTAGAGTGGGAAATGGGGATTAGAGGAGTCTATGGTTATTATTCAGGATACTGGTGCTGAATATAACACCTGTGTCCACTCTATGAACTGTGGGCCACATCCAATATCACACAAGGCTTTATAGAGAAAGGCCCAGTTACCTGAATCAAAGGCCTTCTTAAAGTCAGAGGGAGACTATTTTCCCTCCTGGTTTTCCAGACTTCTGTACCTCAGACATTAGTGTGATAAGTGATCACATGTTGTCAGAATGTACAGTAGTCATCCCTTAATGAAGTCAGTCTGCATCAGATGTAACAGCTTGTATAGGTAGGCTTTGAGTAATTTGCTAGAACATTGGCTAGCAGTTTTCAGACAGAGCTGATGAGTGAAATGCAGCAATAATTAACACTTTCTTTGTTGTCTTTGCTTTTCTTGGAGAGGACAGTGATAGTGGCTCCTCGTAGGGTTGGGGGCAATTCTCCTGCCAAATAGGCATGCTCTAACATGGAGATTGGGGTGGATGGGGAATTAACGCTGGCATAAATTGGTATAGATCCACTGGGATGCCATCACTGCCTGGAGTCTTAGAGGTCCAGAACGTGTTGATTTCCTGGATTACTTCTGATACCCCTATTGGTTTGTTTGCCCAAAGCATTCTGCATGGTGGGACTGAGGCTAGGAAGGCTTAGCTGTAACAAGAATGTCTCTATGGTCTGCTTCATTGGGAGGTTGCTGGAACTACAAAGTTCATCATAAAAGGCATTCATAACTTCATTTATATTTCCAGTGTAATGTTGCAGTCAACCTTGTCAGTCCTGAACAGATCCTATGTGTCTACTCACCTGATGGATCCTGAGACACTGGGTGAGCAGCTTCCCTGCTCATTCTCACCCTCCCAATATTTATGTTTTAGCAGCATCAGTGCAAACACATCTTATCTGGAGAATAAAGAGTTCGGCTTCTATTTTAGGAGAGTTGTGGCTGACAGGTTTGGCTTTGAGTTGTTGGACTTATTTTTAAAACACATTTCTCTAGTTTCTAGCTCAGCTGTCACCTCCTTCTCCTTCTCCTCTTTTTTTCTGTTCTTTCTCCTATGGGCAGAAAATCTGATGATGGTTCCTCTTAGATTGGCTTTGAAGGCCTGCCATATGGAGGCTTGGAAGACTTCTGAGAGATACTGAGCTCAAGGAAAACTTTTGATTCGTTTGTACATGTACCAAGAAGGAACAATGTACAAGCAAGCGGGGACCAGCCCCCAGTTAGAAGACTTGGGTTGGGGTGGATAAGTCAGACTGAGACTGACACTGGAGCATAGGCAGAAAGGACTAGATTGCATACAGAGGAGCTTATCTTAGATGATGTAAGGGCTGAAGATAGGAGCCAGTAATCTGTCCTGCTGTATGTCTAGTGTAGAGCAGAGAAGAAGGTATTGTCCCTGGCAGAGGGATTAAGGAGATGCTGGCTGTATACCACCATGTGCTCTGCATTGAGTAGCTGGAGAGCTCATAGCACAG
The DNA here is from genome assembly GCA_016271365.2 of Neoceratodus forsteri. Lineage (NCBI taxonomy): Eukaryota > Metazoa > Chordata > Ceratodontiformes > Ceratodontidae > Neoceratodus > Neoceratodus forsteri. Next base: position 1,338,213,814 of record CM057456.1, read on the forward strand.
GGCTGGGTTACTGTACCACTGAGTCCCTTTTATCTATGATCCCATCTGGTGGGATATTATAGTCTTCCCCTAGCATAAAGGGAAGTTTTTCTGGGTTGAATTCTGCAATTTATTTATTTAAAATCTCAGAATTACATAACCTTTGAGACAAATACTCATTTGCAAAAGATCCACGTCAGAGAATATACAAGTTTCAAGTTGCAGCTGGGTACAAGAAACTCAGTAAATAACAAGCCAGTATTATATAGGGGACAGGTGCAATGCAGGTGGAGACATCAGTTGCAATAACACCAAAGGAGAGCGATAGCATACAATAATGCTGATTGTTTTGTTTTTTGTTTAGTTTTTTGTTGACCAGGTGATTGCTAGAAGACAGTGGGAGAAACAAGGTGGTACAATTTGAATGGGAGAACCACAGGCATATTAGAAGGAGTAATGCAGGCAGCAAATGTCAAAGACCAATATAATCAAACAATCTCAGGTAACAGTCTAAGAAGACGTAGTCATTAAAGACATAGGGCCAGATATTCATAACTGTGCTCCGGAGCTAAAGTAGCACTGCCCAGCAGGCAAACATAGCCTGGAGTGAAAAGCAAGCTATATTCAAAAGGAATAGCCCAGAGCAAAGCCTACTGAATATAGCAAACAAAGGAAGTCAGGCAAACAGGGTCAGGAGTGCAGGGCAAAAATAGCCCAGGAATAAGATAGCACTGAATATAGTAACAGGGAAGTGCACATTGCCACTGCAGCCCATTAGACACTGAAGAAAGCTAGTGTTGCAGGTGGAGAGCATTGTGTGCGATTGCACAGAGATGTCTCACATCCACTGCAAACAACAATGTAAGCCACACACTGCAGAACTGTGCTATGCTGACGTGAGGTTTGCCCATGCTAACCTGAGTACACAGTGCTAACGCATTAGCCCAGTGCAAGCTGAATAGCACGGGGGCAAATGGGAGCTATATTCAAAGCTCTCATGCAAATAAGCCTACTTAGGTAATCTGTGGGCAAACAGGTACATTTGCATCTCATTATCTGCTGCTTAGCAGTCAGTACCACACAGTTTGCCCGGTGCTACTGCATGGAGCACACAGCGCCACCTATTGGTCGGAATGGTAGTACAAGCTGGATGCAGCAGGCCAAGGCATGCCCACAGCATCCCCTGTTGGTCGGCAGGGAAGTACAGGCTGGAAGCAGCAGGAACTGTGTGCTGGCAGGCACAAACAGAGCAGACATCCTGCCCATGCAGCACTGCAATCTGTACAACACAAGGTATGAATATAGGGAGAGAGAAACACGGAGAGAGTGATACCTATGTGTCACATAGCTAGATATACAACTGATACACACACAACATGCATATATATATATATATATATATATATATACCCTTGTAGATGTCACCCCCAACAACATAGGCACCCTACGGCAGGTGTTGGTGGAACACAGTGGGGGGACCCACAATGCATGGGACAAGCATAAGGCACACCTGGTGGGGGTGGATGGACATATGCTGTAGACTACTAGGGTGTGCAGCATATCCATACAGTAGGGACCTGGGCAGACTGGCTGGGCCAGGCTGTCCACCCTGTTGTCATGGTCCCACTCCCTGTTGCCATGTGTGCCTGTTGCACACCCTGGTAGTCTAGTGGGCCCCCCACCCTCCAGCATGTTTCCCATTCCCTGTAGAATTTAAAAATTACCCTGGTAGTTTAGTGATGCCCCCCAGCACGTTTCCTTGACTCCCCGATCCCTGTAATATCACATATATCCCTGGTAGTCTACAAGCCCTCAGCAGTGTTACCTCAAGACATCCCACCCATCAGCCACGAATCAAGCGGTGACCGGCTCAGCCCTCCTCACACCACCATGGCCTATAAAATACTACCAGTAACAGTACAGTAGCAGTACAGCTCATTCATTCCTCAGTCAGTGGCCAGTCGTGGTGGTGTGAGGAGGACTGAGCCGGTCACCGGCTCAATTCGTGGCTGATGGGTGGGATGTGCGAGGGTGGCACTGCTGGGGGGGGGGCCGCTACACTACCAGGGATATATGTGATATTACAGGGATCGGGGTTGGGAAACGTGCTTGGGGACATCACTAAACTACCAGGGTAGTTTTTAAATTCTACAGGGAATGGGAAACGTGCTGGAGGGTGGGGGGCACCACTAGACTACCAGGGTAGTTATTCAATTCTACAAGGAACGGGGGTTGGAAAATGTGCTGTAGGGTGGGGGGAACCACTAGACTACCAGGGTAATGCTATGTTGCTATGGGGAACGGGGGTCGGGATAGGAGCTGGGAGGGTACCTCTGCTATTAGCGCTGCCTTAAGAGCAGCTTTTCTTTGGCAGTAACTAGCGCCGCACTGCAGGTCGCGCTAATACCTGTAGCGCGGCGCTCTGCTTTTGAATATGCCAGTGTGCTGGCATTCAGGGCCCCTCCCCTCTGTCCCACCCCCTGCTTTCATTTTGGTTTAGCATCAGCGCTAACACCTAGCACCGGCGCTAAAGGTGCATTTCAATATTGCAGTCGGGTGCAAGGTCGGTGCTAGTCCAGTGCAACGGCTTTGCGCCTGGCACTGAGCTCTGAATATCTGGCCCATAATCAGTTACTACTATCACCTATAATATACTCTATGATTACCCAAAAGATAAGCTCCTCTATGTAATTTGGTAGTTTTGTTTTGTATTTATTATTACTAATAATAATTATTATAGCAATAACTTGATAAGCACTGTAGTGTAGTATTTTATAGGTGGTAGTAGTATACATATATATGTATATATATATATATATATATATATATGTATGTGTATGTTCACACACACTTTCTTGTTGTGCAATCTTTGCTTTTTTATATGTATACTATCTCTTTAAGAGACTACTATTTATATCAGTTACATTGTGCTAATGGACTATCCCCCTGATGACGCATTAGTTACGAAACTGGTCGGGGCCTTTTATTACTGCTGCTGAGCTAGAGATGGTATGTTGCAGGCATTGAGCCTCCCATGAAATGTTTGTTAATAAAAGCTTTTTTAGCTTTAAGTCTGGAGTGGTGCTGGTTTTGTTACTCTACTTGGTTCACTTAATAAAACCTGGCACAATCCTTTACAGCTGAAGCTGTTTTTGCTTCTGTTTTTTTAACAGTCTAAGTAGACATAGTCACAGGGACAAGTGAAGTGGGTTTGGTGAGGGGGGGTTAGAGGGACGTAGCCCAGATTAAGTGCAGTCACAGGAGTTAAGAGATAGCAGGTGCTGTCAAAGATTGTATATAAAGGGTCCCAGATTTTGTTCAGCCAGGACTTCTGGTGGGAGACTATTTAACCAAACTTGGGCCCTGTACATGAATGTCCGCTGGCATAGTGAAGTTCTGCAGCATGGGACATTGAAGGTAACTTTGGTGGTGCTTCTAGTAGGCCTGGTAGTGGATGCACTTGAGAGGAGCAACTGTGAGGAGGGGGGAGTGAGGCCGAGGGTAATTTTTTTGGCTAGTAAACAGGACTGGTAGATGAGCCTATTATTGAAGTTTAGCCATTTAGTAAATGAGTAGCGGTTGCAAGAGTGGGTGAGTCTATGGGCACCGGCCACTGGGCAACATGCCTTATTGAGTGCAACCTTTACTTTATTGAAGATGGTATCATAGGCCGAGCAATAGATTACTATTCCATTGTTGATGATCGATAGGATGGAACTAGTTAATGCTATTCAGATGGTGTCTGGTGTCATACAGCACCTACACCTACAGAGTAACCCAATCTTTATATTCACTGCCTTGCAGACCATGTTGACAAGCTCCCGAAAGACAGTGAACAGTTGAGTGTAACTCCTAGGTACTTAAAGCTGTTGACTTGTTCCAGTGGATGGCAGAGATTATTACGAATGTTGAGGAAGATCCCCTTATGCTTGTTTTGGGGGGAGGCAAATACCATTACCTTTGTCTTTTTATGGTTAATTATCAATTTGTGTTTGGACAACCAGGTTTCAACTTCAGAAAACCACTTTTGAAGGGATTGCTCTAGTGGGCGGGGGTCAGCGTGGGCTAGGTTGAAGAAAAAAAACTGGTGTTACTCTCATTTGGCCAATAGACTCTACCCCAAAAAAACCCCAGTTTCAGGATTTTGGCTTGGGCCAGGACCCATTACCCCACTGTGTCAGCTTTGTGGCATGTTATTTGCAACGGTAAGCACTTATGCAAAAAATAGAGATGCCCCACTGATGTATGTTAAAGTTCCAACTAACCCCAGTCCCAGTCTACTCCTGTTAGAGCTTCGGTGCTTCTTCCTGGTGAGTTGTGTATTTTATAGAATGGTTACCACAGCACCTAGTTTTTTTATTAGCTGAGTGAGGATTGTCTTCATTTTAATAGGTTGATGGAAACCCTTCTCATTCCACCTGTCCAAATTAATTGCTAGTGGGGTCATATTGGATTGTAACTATTGTCAGCAAACTGTTGGGCATGTTGCTTATTGTTAGTGAGCCAACAGACTGCTCCCACTATAGTTGTACCACTAGTGGGACATGTTACAAGTACAGAGTACAGAGTTTTACCACCTATCGTTATCGTACCAACAAACTATAAAACATAACTACAACAATACAACTATTTACAACCTGAATCTGATCTCCCAAGAATTCAAACTATTTGATGAGAGTGCAGACAGATTCTTGCAGTTCCCTCTCTCCCCCACCCATATGCTAAGGGTTTCCATATCAAGATTCATGAAGTGCACTGTGCAGCTTCAAGTCGAAAAGGTGGAGGAAAAAAAACTGGAGCATATTTGTTGGAGCTGTCTAATTCACCTGCCCTTAACAATGAATCCTTATTTTTCCCTGGAGGTGGGCAACACTGTCTCCCTCCCCAACATTAGGAAGGTGTTCTGGGGCCCTCCCCAAAGGGCTCATTGCAACAAAAAGGAACAGTTCCACTCATGTGGTTCCCTAGTGTTCTCAAAAAAGGCAATGCATTAACCCTTGATTTTTACACCACTAAGCACAGTGTAATAATTGTACTAGCTCTATTTATTTAGTGTCTAATCCCAACGGTTCTTGGCACTGCACAACATAACAATAAAACAGATAACCACAGGAAACATAATACATACTAATAAATGAAAACATCTTAAAAACATGTGCAATGAAAGTTACAGAACTTCATCTGTCAGCATCATTCATTAACTATTGTTATAATAACTCTGTCTGCCTTGTGTTTTATTTCAAAATCTACCATCTCATACCATTTTGAGTCATTTGTTGTGTGCTCTGCTTCAGCAACACTGCTAGATGTTGACACTTGCTGTTCCCTGTGTCAATCAGCATGTCTCCACCCTGGTGATATCATTTGGGGTACAATTCTCTTTCATCAGTCAAGAAGCCAGGTGGAGTGTCACAATGCTGAGGTATATAAATATTATTTTTGTTAATTTCTGCTTGTTGCAAAAAATGGAAAGGCAATCAGCTGTTTGACTACGTTTTTGTCATCTTCAATGACAGTAATGTACAAAAATAGTTTAAATTAGTCATTTTAGTCTGTGTAAAAGTCAGGGAGAGTAGCACTTTGCTGTAAGGTTTGCAGACTATAAATTTCTGTTGTGGTGAAAGGCATGCAACCTATCATCATGTTAATGACTGCTGTGCTCATTCATACAAGACATTCAATAGATGTGATTTCTCATGATGACACTAAAACAATTATTTTATCACTATATAAATGGAGGAGTGAAATGTAATGCTGTTTTGAAACTTTACTAAGAGTTTATTTGCACTTCCCAGCCCAGTGTTTACACCCCAGTAGGTTTTTACTTGACCTAAATTCAGTCTCAGCTATTCTTTACTCCACATTAAAATGATCTCATTACCAGGGCTAACACATCCATCCTGAGTAGGAATTAAAACTTATTGTAAAGCAGACACTGCCTAATAGCAATGAAGTTGCCAATATTACAATATTTGTAGTAGTATAACTTCTTTACAGGTGTAGTAGAGTAGCACCCCAGATGATATCAGCAGCCTGGAGGCATGCTGACTAAGCATCCTGCAACCATGTAGAAATGGACAACACCAAAAAGGTGCTAAAAAGTATAGATTTGTTGACTTTTGCAAACTAGAACACACATAGTTATTTTAGCAATGTTTATTAAGTGGTGCTGCCTGTTTTGGTTTTGAAAACCATTACACATAATCTTAGAAATATAAAGTGCAAATTCAGCAGTCAGGTTAATTATATACTAAGACCAGTGGTATTAATTCAGGTCAAATGCTTAACTGAATAAGTACATCTTTTAGGCCACTCTTAAAGGCCTCCACTGAAGCAGCTTCCATCAGAGACCTAGGAAGCGAGTTCCACATGGCCAGACCAGCTGACTCAAATGTGCAGTCTCCCAATGTCTTGAATCTGGCCCTGGGAACCAATGGAAGGCTCCCCTTGGAGAAGCAGAGAGGGTGAGCTGGTTAGTAAGGAGACAGAAGCTCTCTCTCAGATAACCTGGTCCCAGCCCATGTAGGGCTTTGTAGGTAGTACAGTGTGGCATGAGGAATTCCGCTGGCAGAATTAGTGCAGAATGACCATTCTGCCAGTAGCATTTCCATCAGAATTTTGTTGGTTCTTCAGCAGAACTCCACCTACTGTGATCTGCAAAACAATATTCCGCAGAACAGCATTTTATTTGGTGGAAAATTATTCCACAACACTTTCTGTGGAAAATATTGAGATCTCCGAGGAACAGCATTTTTTCCGTGGAAAATCATTTCGAAACTATTTTTTGCTGTGGAATTGCACCATTCAGATTCTGGCAGAATTTTGCTGGAATTTTTAATATTCCACAGAAGTTTGTTCCACCGGAATTTAAAAATTCCGCACAGCATTATTTGTAGGTCAATAAATCAAACTTGATGGAGATTTGCCACTTCACTGGAAGCCAGTGCAGGTCATGCAGGACCAGGGTCATAACATGACCTCAGAAAGTCCATCTGTAACCTGGTCGATGCAATCTGTTCTAGCTGCAGGCATTGTAGAACCCCTCCACTCACCCCGATACAAAGCATTACAATAGTAAAGCCTGGAGGTCACAAAGACCTGCACCAGTGAAAGTAGGCATTCTGGCAGGATTGAGGCTTTAATCTGGGAAGTGTTACAAAGATCATAAAAACAATTCCAGACTACAGATGACATCTGAGCTTCAGATGTCAGTCTTTCATCCAGATTGACACCCTTATTCTTCACCTTGGTAGAAGCCATCTAACTAGTGGAACCAGGTAACAAGCATGTCCTCTCTGCTGTTGCCCCATACCCTGCCGTCAACAAGGCTCTATCACTTGTACTTCTGTCTTGTCCAGGATGTGCCACAGCCACCTAGAGGACATCCAGTCCTGGATCTTGACCAGATATAAATTCAATACATTGATTGTGCCAAAATCCTGGGAGCAAATGACAGGTGCAGCTGGGTATTATTTGCTAGCAGTGAAAATCCAAGCAGTGTTGTCTGATGATATCACATAGGGGCATCATGTATACTGCAAACATACAGTAGGTGAGTGAATCAAACCCTGGGTACACCACAGAGCAGGGACTTTGCAAACAAGGAAAAAATTCCCATCACCAGCCACTGCATCCTGCCACTGAGAAGGGATTAAAACCAGCTGCTCATCTTACCAGCGAGTCCACAGTATTCCCTGAGATGATGCAACAACAAGCTATGATTTACAGTATTAAATGCTGATGCAAGATAGAGTAGAACAAGAACTGAGTATTCCCTTCTATCTGTGGCACAAAGGATTTCATTATGCACCCCGACCAATGCAATCTCTTTACTATGCCTATACCTAAATCTGGGCTGGAGTGGCTCACTGATCTTAAAGGCCATGAGGTGGGCCTCAAGCTGCAAAGCCACTATGTTCTCAATAACCTTTCCTAAAAATTGAAGGTTAGAGACCAGTCTAAAATTTGCCAAACAGTTTGGGTATTGGTACTGTAGCACTCTGCTTTTTCACCTCAATGGCTTGAGATCTCATTCATTTAATTTAACATTCAGTTCTGGTGTACAGAGAAGAGTGCTGCCATTTGTGTATTGCTGCTGTTCTCTACTACACAGGCACCTGCTTCTGATTCTGAGAGTGTTTTTTTTTTTCAGAAGGTGTCTCACCAGCACATATTTCAATGAACTTGGAAAAAGCCCCACTGAAAGGGAACACCGGGGCTATCTCGGCACACACTGGAACAAAGAATCCAACATGACTCACTAGGAGGCTTGTCAGACTCAGGTCCAGTTCACAAATAAGTGGCCCGCAGCTTAGAAATCACCCCACACACCTCCTCCACTGAAAACAGCCTAAAATAACAGCACACAAGAGGAGTGCTCCTTGAGACAACTTGCTCCACACTGCTAGGCCACAACAGCCCAGTTGGGGTTACCCTGGACCTTTTTGAAGTCACCCTGTCAGACAAGAACTGAGAAAACTCTTTGCACCAGGTGGATGAAAATGCCTCCACTGGTTGGAGACAGGCAGGATGTAACAACCAGTCCACAACCTGGAAGAGCTGAGCCAGTCTGCTCCTCCCCGGCGCAATCTCCCCTGGACAGAAATTCTGCTTCCTTACCAGAGATTGCCCTCTGAGACTCACTGTAGTGAGTTCTCAGAGCTTGTCTGTCTTGATCTGCCCCAGATTTCCAACAACAATGCTCTAATCTGTGACCCAAAACCTTCATCTCCCTAAACTCATTGTCAAACTATAGGGATCCTAAGTGAGAAGATCTGGGCAATACACAAACTGGTGTGACAGTATTGAAGGGCAGGGTAATACCCCTATTATAGGCTACCACTGCTTTCTCTGATCCTGACCCACATGTGCCATCACACCTGAGTGGTATAATGCCACCTGAAGTCGTGTTTGGGACAACTCCCTTCAAAGGGTGACAGCGGACCACCTCCATAAGGGAGAGGACAACATGGGGACCCTAAATGAGTACTTCACAGTGCAGTGATCTGAAAAACTGACCGGATCAATCTCAAGACTATTTATCTTAGATCCCAGTGAAAATACTAGTTCCACAGTATGACTATATAAGGCCCACTGATAACATCAACTGGAGGAAATCTTGACCAGATTGTGAGAGTTCATCATCAACTCAGATACTGAAGTCACCCAGAATCAACCATCTCGGTAACTTCATCACCTTCTTGGTGATGAAGTCTGCTATTTCTTGCAGGAAATCCTTATCCTGCCCCAGAGACCTGTACGTAAGATTGGATTCTGCAACCTGCACCTGGACCCCCCTGTTTGGCCACACATTCAAATGATAAAGTATCTTGTACTAGGTGCACCCTGAAGTTCAACTTGGATCTAAAACAGATGGCCAGTCCCCCACCCCTACAATCCCTCAACAGGCAGTGAACCACAGAGAAATGTTCTGGGATAGATGCCTTCAATAATGTCCCTGATCAACTATGGAAATAAAGTCTGTTATACTGGTAGAATTGTTTCATATCAGTCTCACATTGTGCAATACTGCACATAGGGGACATGTGGAGACTTCTGACCTGTAGGCTACCTGCCCACTCAGTCTGGTGGAAACCCCAGGTATGGAAAGAGAGTGAGGAGAGAGAACTCAGGAAAAAAAAGCAGTGCAGACTTACCCACCTTCATTAGTGCATAGAGCTGTTCCCTTGTGCCCTGGCTGCTGCTGGGTAATGGAATCAGTGATGCAGGAATGAGGACTACAGGAGGTTCCCCTCAAGCTTTTCAAGACTGTGATGCAAAGGTAGTAGAGTGAGGGAAGAAAAGGGTAGAGCCATGAATCATAAGAGCAGCAAACTATAAGAATGCAAGCAGCCATCCCCATGCAAGTTTGGTGTATGCATGCACTGGTGAGAGATACCAGCATTCTGTCTGTTCTGGGGACCACATCCTATTTTAGATCTGCAGCTCTGCTCTTCTGCTGTCCAACTCCTGGGTTATTTGAGGAGGTGTGGGGTCTATAAACCCCAGAATGAGATCATCCAGTTTCAGGACTATAGTCCTCTGAATGAAGATCTGTTGACCCCTACTCACTGCCCATTAATTTAGCTTCTGAGATGGAGGAAACTGAATGAGACCAAGACCAGTTCTGATGACCTTTGTAACAACTGATATGAAGACTATGGTGCAAAGGGTTGAAGCTGGGGGTTGTGTATCATGCATTAAGACAGGCCATCCCTGTGACCCAAGTGTGCACCATTACTGTGTTTAAACTGCTCCTCCATGTACCTTTAGAGCTAGTGCCAGGTTTGGGGAGGGGGGCACTAGGAACAACCCTCAAGGGAAGAGATTGAAAAAAGTTTCAACATTTGTACTGATTGTTATGGAGCTTGCATGTTTGTGAAGGCCTGCATGTTCAAGGGAACATCACAAAGGTATGATCAGGACCATCCTGATGTGGATTCAGAGGGGGAGTACTGTCTAGTTGCCATTGATAGAAGGAAGAAATGTTAACAGGTGTAGCCAGAATGTTTTCCACCACCGTAGTTAGTCCAATGCCCTCTAACCTTCACTACCTGGGTCTCCTATGAAAAAAGGGTGTTTTGAGCAATGGTGGTGACCCCTTAAAACACCTCACAGAGAACTGCGCATATAGAGTGCGAAGACCCTCAAGATTCATGCTGAATATCAGAAAGCTCACATGTTCATGAAGCACCACATGGTCAAGGGGACTTCATGGAAGTGCAAGTAGGGCCATCCTGATATATATTCAAAAAGAAGATTAGTGGCTGGTTGCAGTTTTCTTTGGGGGATACATTAACAAGCATAGCCTGAGAGTATTTCACCACCCTTTTCAGTACCGTGCCCACTAACCTTCACTATTTTGGTCATCTATGGAACAAAGGGGTTTTGTGCAATGAGGAGGGCTTTGGTTTCATTGAGGACTGGGGTCCCACCTGGAAGGATGAGGGCCTATACATGGGTGACTGCCTGCATCTGTCCAGGAGGGGGACAGTAATCCTCAGAGATTAGTTTAAATGCTACATTGGCAAGCATTTAAACTAGCTGAGGAGGAAGGTGGAATGAGGCAGGGAGAAATAAACTGCCCTCCTCAAGACAAAGAGGTCAACTATGGAAATCTGGAGGGAGAAAAGAACCCAAAAAATAATGAAATCCAGGGGGTAGAAGAAAAGAATGAAGCCAATAAAACAAGTGAGTGAAATAAGGGAAGGCAAATGGAAAAAGGAGGGTGGAGGGCAGCACATCAAAAAAATTAAAATCAAATAAAAACATCTGGAAAGCCATGTGTGTGAATGCTCATAGTCTGGGCAACAAGATTGCTGACCTAGTATCCACCATGGTGGAAGCCGACCTGGATTTAGTCATCATTACAGAGACCTCTTGCAGTGAAAACCAGGAATGGGATATGGCCATACCAGGTTATGTTCTGTTCAGAAGGGACAGGATAGTAGAGAATGGGGAGGAGTAGATCTTTATGTAAGGCTACAGAACATAACGGCTACAGAAACATAAGGGGAGTTGAGGTACTGTGGATCACCTTGGAAAAAAGGAAAGGGGCCATTATTCGACCAGGATTGACACTCAGGAGTGAAGTCAGGGTGGGTAGACACCTGGGATCCATCACATGGTGTGGTACAGTATGAGTACAGTCACAGAGTCAAGCTACACAAAGGAAAGGGTCCTGGATTTCTGAAGGGTGGACTTTACTAAGATGGGGCTATGTCTCAAGAATGCCATGACACAGTGGGACAAATGGAGGGGGGATTTAGGAGTAGTGGGTCCATCTGAAAGGAGACATAGTGGAGGCAACAAACCTTTGCATTAGGCAAGTAAACAAGGGCAAGAGAAAAAGGAAACCACTATGGTTCTCAAAGGAAGTGGCCAAGAAGGTCAGGGCAAAGAAGATGGCCTTCAGGAAATACAAAGAAACACAGAAGGAGGAGGACAGGACAGTGTACCTAGATAAACAGAGGGAGGCATGGAAACCAGTCAGGAGTGCAAAGGTGCAAATGGAGCAAATTGTAGCACAGGAGACAAAAAAAAGGGGGGCAAGACTTTTTATAGGTACATTAATAAAAAGAGAAAAATAGGTATGGGATTGTAAGGCTTAAAGGGGAAGAAGGGGAGTGTATGGTAGGGGACCTGGAAAAAACATCAGTACTGAACAAATATATTGCTCTGTATTCACAGAAGAAGGAGAAGGTGAGGGACCACAGTAAGGAACATGAGCAAATATGTGAGGGAGATGGACACCAGTCCATTTATGGAAGAAAGAGTCCTAAAAGAACTCACAAAACTGAAAGTGGACAAGGCAATGGTACTGGATGGGATACATCCTAGAATATTAAGGGAACTATGGGAGGTGCTGACAGCACCACTGGCAGCCATGTTCAATGAATCACTTGATACAGGAGTGATTCCAGAGGACTGGAGGAGGGCAGATCTGGTCCCTCTTCACAAAAGTTTGAGTAGGGAGAAGGCTGGAAACTATAGACCAGTCAGCCTCATCTCAATAGTGGGGACAATTATGGAATCACTACTTAAAGAAAGGACTGTGTAACACCTTGAATCCAGCAGAGAACAGGATCAGAGACAGCATGGATTTACAGCAGGAAGGTTATGTCAAACAAAGCTAATTGATTTATTTGACTGGGTGACTAGGGAAGGGGATCAGGAGGGAACAGTGGATGTGGCCTACCTGGGTTTCCGTAAGGCCTTCAATACCATTCCTCACAGAAGACTTGTGAACAAGCTAGGCAGCCTGGGAGTGGGTCACAAGGTGGTAAACTGGGTTAAGAACTGGTTGAGTAATAGAAGACAGATGGTAGTGGTAAATGGAGCTCAATCAAAAAAAAGGAGGGTGACCAGCAGGGTGCCACAGTGATCAGTTCTGGGGCCAGTCCTGTTTAATGTCTTCATAAGTGACATTGTGGAGGGGCTGTAAGAGAAGATGTGCCTTTTTGCAGATGACACTAAGATCTGCAACAGGGTGGATACTCTGGAAAGGGGTGAAAACTGGAAGGATGATCTAGAGTGTGGCAGCTAAGATTCAGTGCAAAAAAGTGCAAAATCATGCATTTGGGGTACAAGAACCCAGGGCAGGATTACATAATGGGGAGGAGATACTGGCAGTCACCAAACAGGAAAGGGCTTTGGGGTAATTGTATCTGATGACCTAAAGGCACCAAACAATGTGCCAAGGCTATGGTGAGAGCCAGTGGGATGCTGGTGTGCATAAGGAGAGGGATCATCAGAAAAAGAAAAGAGGTGGTAATGCCACTGTACAGATCATTGGTGAGGCCTCATTTGGAGTACTGAGTCCAGTTCTGATGGCCACATCTCCATAAGAACATAGACAGGGTGGAGGCAGTTCAAAGATGGGCAACAAAGATGGTGAAGGGCCTACACCAAAAGCCATAGGAGGAGAGACTGGAAGACCTCAATATGTAAACCCTGGAGGAGAGGAGAGATGGGAGATGTCATAGAAACCTACAAATATCTAAAGGGCATACATGGGGGTACTGGAGGATAACATCTTTCAGAAAAGGAGATGTTCAGGAACAAGGGAACATGACATGAGGTAGGAAGGAGTAGACTAAGGGGTAACACGAGGAAGTATTTCTTCATGGAAAGGGTGGAGGATGAATAGAATAGACTCCCAGTGGAGGTGGTGGGGGCAACCACAGTGGGGAATTCAAAAATGCATAGGACAGACTTAGCGATAGGAACGAGAAGGTAAAGCTGGAGATCAAGTAGGGTCTGCAGCTTTTACAGTAGGTAAGGAAAATGGGCAGACTGGATGGGCCTAATCGTCCTTATCTGCCATCAATTTCTATGTTTCTATCTACAGACCTCCAGCACAAGGGAAAGAAGTAGATGGAAAAATGATGGAAGCAATCCATAGGATGGCTCGCAAGGGGGAGGTGATACTAGTAGGGGACTTCAGTCTACAAGACATGGATTGGAGCCTCCCAGCTGTGGCAACAGCAATGAGTAGGGACATCCTTGACTCTCTGTAGGGGTCATTCTTAAGGCAATTTGTAATGGAACCCACTCATAAGGGGGTGTTACTGAACATGGTACTAACAAACGGGGACACTGCTGATGTCACAGTGGGGGACCACCTGTGGACCAGTGACCATTGTACGATGTGGTTTTATGTTAGAACCAGGTTAGAACTGAACTGCACAAGGATGAGGGTCATGGACTTCAGGAAGGCTGAATTTAAGAAAATCAGGGAATGCCTCAGAGACGCCCTGTAAGTGATAGAAAAAGTAGGTGGAGTCGAGGACCAGTAGTTAAAAATAAAAGAGGGCATTAAAAAAGCTATAAACCTCTGAGTCACGCAGGTTAGCAAGGGCAAAATAAAAAAAAACACTATGGATCTCTAGTGAGGTAGCGTAAAATGTAAGAGCAAAGAACTGGCTTTCTGAAAGTATAAAAAAACACTAAAAAGGGAAGATAGGGAGACTTATCTGGAGAAACAAAGGAAGGCAGGGAAGGCAGTTAGGAGCGAAAATGCACAAACAGGAGAATATTATCAAATAAGTAAAAAAAGGGGACAGTGCATTTTTTAGATACATTAGTGAAAAGAGAAAGAGTGAGGGAGGGATAGTAAGACTGCAAGAGGGAGGAGAGGTGTGTGTGTGTTTGTGTGTGTGGAGGAGGACCACCAAAAAGTATACATATTGAACAAATACTTCTGTTAAGTATTTACAGAGGAGGGGGTAGGTAGTGGGCCAATGGCAAAAGACAGGGGGCCTGATTCACAAAGCCCCTAGAATGATACAAAGTGCCTTTGTCAAACATACAGTAAATGATGCAAGTGGCGCTTTTCACCAAAGGATGCCCCATGAGCTATTCAGAAAGGCAACTTGTGTCAAACGCAGGCTGCATGCTCTAAAGGGGTCTTGTGCCAGCATTGTGCCACAAAATGGGCTGCGGCATGGCATTAGTGGGCTTGTGCCAGATGCAGGGTGCCATATCATCCATTTCAGTATTCAAAAAACCTCCCAGAGGGAAGCATTCTAAATACCCTTAGACCAGCCAGGGCTGGTCTAAGAGTGCCTAGGTATGTCCTCTGTGATGGTTTTGATGTTTGTGGCAATGTACCATGCCCCCCCACCAGTCCCCATCCCAGTAAGTAAATATATTAAAAACCCTGGTGGTCAAGCAGATCACCTATTAGCCCTGATCCCAGTTAGTTACTATTAAATACATCCCTGGAATTCTAGTAGTCCCCTGATCAGCCCTGATCCCAGTTAGAAATTACTGAAAAAAATCCATGGTTGTCTAGCATTCCTTGATCAACCATGAGCCCTGTTAGAAATTACAGGGAAAAAAAAACACCCTGGTTGTCTAGCAGTCCCCTCAAGCCCCGATCCCCCTTTATGTATTATTAAACAGCCCTGGTGATCTAGTGGCCCCCCCCCGGCGGGTAGTGTCCCACCACCATGCTCCCACCCAACCTGAAACAGAGCCGGCGACCGGCATGGCCCTCCTTTCACCACTGCATCCAGCTGCCAACTTGAGCTGTCAATAAGGAGCGTATACAGTAAAAAACTTTATATTTATATATATAGTAGTTTATTCATTACTGACAAAGAAAATGATACGGCAAGACACCCAGCCCATACACCCCGCAAGTACTGACACTGTTGGGATTTTATAAACTGCTCTCATGGCTCATATCTGTCTCTCTTATCCCCACCCAATTTTCAGCACTGCATTTGCTGCTCCTGCTGCTTGTATGTGTCTCCACATCCCCCACAAGTACTGCCAGCATTTCATTCACTGCTCCCATGGCCCCATGATTCATTAAGAATGATTACTAAGTGGTAATCATTAAAGCTTACATTGGGATTGTTGTAGTTTATAAAGTTGATCAAGTGAAAATATCACTATGTTAAATACCTTTCTTTTACCATGATATCGAATCTAAGGACATTTTTACAGATTCTTGATGGAATTGTAGTGGTATCCATAACAAAAGTAATCCTGGACCAGATTTTTAAATGGTTTTTGAGACTAAGTCCCATACTGCAACTCCAGTTGTTGACTGAAATCTCTGCAGCTGCAGACGCTACTATTCTCATCTGCAACAACTGTGGAAGATGTTATGGCTGAGCCCACCGGCCATAACATTTTGTCGCAGCTGCAGGGATTTCCATCACAACAACACCCACAAGATGCCATAAATCATGGAACCAGTCGTAAACCAGCTCCACTTTTGAGAATACATAGCTGTGGGAGAAATTGTGGTTCCGCAAGTGGCAACCCACTTGAGCCAAGTTTTTTCTGCAGCTGCAGGAATTCACAGTCTTTGAGAAGCTAGACTCTTGTTTCCAGAGATCCTGCTGGTAAAATAACCACTATGCTCTACAATGCAAACTTTTATAAAGATAAAATGTAATGTTGCCACTATTACACATTCAATTTTTAATTTTTCTTTACAAGAGTTTTAACACCTTTTTGAATCCTCTTCAAAACATCTTTAGAAACAGTATTATCAGTCTCTAATTGCCATTATTCTACCTTTATTTAGTTTTTTTGTTGACCGGGTAAGTGCACTAGACAAATCCTGCCTATTTTCAGGCATGACCCGGGGGAGGGGATACAGATGAATGCCAGCTGACCTTGAACCAGATTAAGCTGTTTATTTAACACAATAGCATGTATATTATTATTATTATGATTACAGACTGTAATATCAGCACCACAGCAATTTATGTCTGTTTTTGATAGCTGATTTCTGAAAGGTACTGTAAAAGAAGTACACTATAACCTTGATTATCAGACCCCCCCATTATCCACACCTCTGGATTATCCAGACCGATGCCATGTCCCCTGAGCTAACAATTGTTTTTAATCATGGTTATACTGTAGTCTGGGAGTCCCCCAAGGAGCAGCTGTCCTGAATCAAACTCTGTATTGTTAGCTTGGTGGTTCTGTCAGAATACTCAGACCTGATGGCAGACAATACTCAAGGAGAGGTGTTGCATCTATTAGGTTTATTATCCAGTACACATACAAAACAGCTTACCTAGAAACAGCAGGGAGTTCAGTACCTGTCCAAACTCCCGGGTGATCATGCAGAAAACTCAGTGAACAGTGAATGTACATCATATTATATAGTGAAGATAAGAAAGTCCATTACATAAGCAATGGCTCATCTGCTGAGCAGTGCATAGCTCTCAATGAAGGATAAGGTGGGCGTCAGGCACCCAAAACTATAACTTTTTGCACATACTCATAGATAAGCAATATTGCTGACTAGCAGTACTTTTGGGTAACAAAAGAGCTTTTCAGAAAGTTGTGCTAAGCTTTGCATATTATCTAATGTCAGTAGGTGGCCCGCTAAGACTGTAAATAAAACACTACATCATAATACTATGTTCCCTAACACTGAGAACTGAAGGCAGTCTCCATGAGGGTTACTAGGGCATGTAGGTCAACATAATTCCCCCCTAGTTGCCTGAATAAGGATGCAACGGTATGAGGAGGACCCATGTGTAAAGATATGGCAAAATGTTGGGTCTGTTATGATATCCTCTGTAGCTGGCAGAAATGGGCCTGGGTCTGGTAAAACTGGTGGCTGTAGGCCACACTTATGCGGTTCTCCTGTGTAAAGGCTACCATGTGCCAGAATGAATGGCATTTTGGTGGGAAGGACAGTAATGTCAAGATCTTGTAGCAGCAGTGACCAGTGAGTGAGGCTGGTGTTAGACACATTTTCATCTTTAAATCTGCCATTTAACAGGAAGTTGGTTGGTGTGTGGTTGGGGTGTAACACAATAGGGGAAACCCCTATGATGTAGGTGAAATGTCTGACTGCATAAAAGGTTGCCAACAGGTTTCTCTCACACAAAGAGTACTTCTGTTCCACAGGGAAAAGCATTTTAGAGGCATAGGCAATGGGCCTAAGGGTTCCATTTGCCTTTCGTGCCAGAACTGCTGACATTCCTTCCTCTGAGGTGACAGTTTCCAGATGGAATGGAAGATCTGGATTTGGATTGACCAAAACTGGGGCTGAGGCCAATGCTTGCTTCAAAGAAGTAACAGCAGCTGTATGTCGGGGTCCCCAGTGCTGGGGGACATCCTTTTTTAGTAGTTCATACAGAGATGCAGCCTTTTGTGCAAAACTGCAATTGAAATCCCTGGAGTAATTACCGTACCCCGGAAACATCTCAGAGTAGCCACACTAGTTTGGCAGTGGCAAATCTTGGATGCCTTGAAATTTGTGCAGGGCAGGACTTCTACCCTCAGTGGTTATGTGCAGGCCCAGGAAGGAAACTTCTGACTGGCATAGTTGTACCATTTCAGGATTGCATTTGAGGCTTGCCCTCTGCAGTCAACCTAGAAGCTCATCCAGGTGCTTCAGATGACTGTCCAAAGTATGTGTTGCCAGCAATAGATCATTCATGTACTACAAGAGGCCTTGTGGTGCTGAGAAGCTTCTGATGGCCTTCCTCATCTGGATATGGAAGAGGGTGGGTGAATTGTAGAATCCCTGTGGAAGACAATTCCATGTGTACTGGCATCCCTCAAAAGTGAAAGAAAATTTGTATTGGCTCTCTGGAGCCAGTGGAAGAGACCAAAACAAATTGGAGATGTCCTATGCACTGTACCACTTATGTTCAAGTCTGAGAAGTTTGAGCAGATGCCACAGTGTGTGCACAGCTGGGGGTGACTTGATTGAGTCTTCTATAGTCGATGGTTAGCCTCCAATTGTTATTGGGCTTCTTCACTGGCCAAATGGTAGAGTTGACTGTGGAAACACAGGACCTAAGGACCCCTTGTTTAATTAGGGAGTCAATAGTTGCCCTCAAGGAGGGCACTGCCTCTGCAGGAAATGGATGCTACTTTTGCCTGTGTGGCTCATCTCTAGCCACTTGGACGAGAGTGTTCATTCTCCCACAGTCATGTCTGTTTTTCACAAAGGCTGCTGTGTGCCTTTCCAGAATTGGTTTTAGCTCAGGAAACAGCTCGTGATTTTGCATCATGACTATGACATCATATTCTGCATTGTTCAGTTACACTGCGGCCACTACATGAGTCAGATATGAATAGGAATGAACCCTGGCCTGGCACTTGGAGTAATAGCTAGTTGACCAAATCCACCACACAGTCATAGCGTGCAAGAAAATGCACTCTCAGAATGCTTTGGTGTTGATGTAACACCATAAAAAAAACAATATTTGATTTCCAGAGTGCCTATTACCATCGATATTGACTTAGACCTGTAAATTGTTATTACAGTCACCTCAAAGATTTGGGCAGATGTGGGTTTTCCTGTTGACCATGGACACAGCTGTGGATCATCTTGGTGTAACACAGAAAATGTGGCGCCCGTGTCTAGCAGTAGTTCAAGCTGGTGGCCCAAACCAGCTCTTCCATACAAGGGCAGCCAGAATCATCAGTCACGATGTTAGTGACTATGCAGGCCAGGGCCTGACACCATCAATCCAATCCATCCTGGCCAGAAACACTCAATGGGCTCACCTCTTGTAGCATTTGTTATACTTCCGCACATGGAGATTTCTGCCTTTCAGATCTCCCACCCTCCTTTAATGGACTGGTTAGACCACACCTTGAGTACTGTGTACAGTATTGGAGACCACACTTGAAAAGGCACATACAGCTCCTGGAGAGGGTACAGAGGAGGGCAACTAAGATGATATGAAGACTAGGGGATTTGACCTATGAGGACAGACTTGAGGAGCTCTGCCTGTTTTCATTGGAGAGGAGAGACAGGGGGGACATGATTGAGGTCTTCAAATACCTCAAGGGAATAAATTGGGTAAACATGAAGGGGATATTTAGATTAAAGCAGGGAGGGCATATTTTGAAGTTGGAAGGTGGAAGGGAGAGGGGGAGAGGGGGAGAAAGAGAAGGAGGTTTTTCACTGAGAAGGTGGTGGATCCTTAGAAAGCACTACCTGTTGAGCTGGTTCAGAGATCCACAGTGGATGGCTTCAAAAGAAGGTGGGACAGACACAGAAAGTGGATGTATCAGATGATGGCCTGGCCCAGGGGGTGGGGATTTATGATAGGGGTTTCTGGAACACAAAGGGAGGGGGCCTCTGTACCCAACTAGGGATCTGAGGTTCGAGCAGACTCGATAGACCGTAAGGCCTATTCTGCTGGCAGTTAGTATGTTAGTATATAATAGTGCCTAATCATAGGTGGCTTAGATCTTATATAGGTAGGGATGCCTATTTTTCCACTTGTGCCATGCTGCTATCAGCCTGGCTTACCAGAAGATCACATTTATTATTATGTAAATGTAACACGGAAGACTGTACTAAACACATTCATGATGCAGAAGGGTTGTGAACTCGCAAGTTTTAGGAGTGGGGAGCAGGTGGGAAGAACGAATGCCAGAGAGGGACTGAAGAGGCCATTCCAGCAGGGTACAGCTATATTTAGGTTAGTTGAAGACATGAAGGAGGACGCTGAGCAGATCACTGTGAGATCTGAAATGTGGGGATGCCAGCATCATGAGCACTACCTGACTGTGGATAAGAGTAGCCAGCAATGACAAATACTCAGAGTGGCAGGGCTGTACCTAAACTCTTACTTGAATTCAGTGTAGGGAAAGCACCCTTGGTTGGGGAGGTGGTGTTGATGTTTGTTAGGACAGTTTTGAGGGAGTTGTGTATAACTCATTCAAGATTTGGAAGGGTGGTAGCCAGCCAACTCATATTATGGAGTCAATATATTTATTTATTTATTTATTTATTTGTATTTCGGATGACACCTTTGAGCTGAGGGCTCTTTTACAAAGGTTCCATGTCAAGGCAATAAGGACAATAAGGTACAAAACATAACATAACATGATCATTACAATGGAATTTACAAAAAAAAAAAAAGACAAGTAAGGTTACAATAATAGCAGCCAAAGGCATTTTCAAGGAATTGTGTTGTGAGTTAATTATACAGTAAAATTCATAGGTGGCTCAGTGATGCTTTGTTACTAGTGAGTTGGTGGGAAAAGAGAAAGAAGAGTGGTGGTGAGGGGGTGGTATGGGAGAGAGATAGAGAGAGGGAGGAAATGAGAAATGGGGAAGGCATTGCATTGGGTATGTGGTAGATGGGAAACAGCAAGGAGGAGGAAAGGGGGGATGAAAAAGAAAATGAGACAGATTCATCCTATACCCAGTAGTGGGGGGTAGGAGAGGAGGAGGAGGAGCTGAGGCAGTGAGGAGGGATGCTTGACGGTAGTATGCCTGGATGGAATAATAAGAAGCAATCACAGAAGGCACTAGCCACGAGGTGTTGATGCAGTTAACACTTATAAGCACCAATAGTGGCAATGTTGGAGATTTCTGAAGGTAGCAAGTTGAACCATGTAGAGGCTCTGACAAGATAAGAACGCTGAGCTTGAGAGGTCCAACAGCGAGGTATTGTAAAGGTTAGACTGTCCAATCTTCTAGTTAGGCAGCAGATACGCTGTGGGGTCAATATTGATTGGACTCCGGGGGCATAAGGCCCAGTGATGTCTTCTTAGCTAGGATGCAGATCTGGTACTTTAGCCTGCCAGACAGCTGGAGCCAGTTAGCCTGCTCGTAAATGTCACATGTGTGAGAAAGGTGGGCAGCTGAAATAAGAAGTCTACATGCCTTATTAAGGGCTACAGCTATGCACTGGAGTGAAGTATCAGTAGCGGATCCATAGATAACGAGCCTGTAGTCAATAGTTGAGATAACAGAGCTCTGGATAGCGAGGTTCAAGGCTTCAGCCATTAGGCAATGTTTATGCTTGTATAGTAGCCCTATACGGGAGTTCACAGTTTTACCGATATTGTCAATGTGTTTGGTATACGAGAGGGAGCAGTCAAGGATCAGGCCCAGATATTTAAACATATCCACCTGCTCAAGAGCGACGCCTTCATAGTTGTTAATTATGAGCTCATGGTCCTTGTACTTGTTATGGGTTCCACGGAACAACATTGTTTTAGTTTTTTTGTGGTTAAGGATGAATTTATGTGAGCAAAACCAGTCTTCTACTTCTGTGAAACTTTTCTGTAGTTGAGACTGAAGGGACGTGGGGTTGGTGTGGCAAGTGAAGATTACTGCATCATCTGCATACAGTAACATTTTGTCATGGTAGGAGGCAGGGAGATTGTTCAGCAATATGCTGAATAACAAGGGACCCAGGATAGAACCTTGGAGTACTCCAGAGTGGATTGGTAGGGGTGACGAGAGGAATTCACCAATCCTGACCTATTGGATCCGGTTACTGAGGTAGCTTTGAAACCAGCGGGTAGTTTCACTTGAAAGATCAAGGAAGGATAATTGTTTGAGGAGAATGGAGTGATTGACAGTGTCAAATACCTTAGTCAGGTCAATAAAAGAGGCGCCAACCAACAGGCCCTGATCAAGTGCATGATGGATATGTGTAGTGAATTCGAGGAGTACCATGGTAGTGCTGTGTCCTTTGTGGAAGCCACACTGCTGGAACATTGCAGGCTGTATTTTACAAGGTTCTCCATGAGCTGATCAGCCACTATCCATTCCAATGCTTTCAATAGAGGAGGGAGGATGGATATACGCCTGTAGTTGTTCGTCAGAGTCTTGTCACCACTTTTATGGACTGGAGTTACTACTGCCAGATTCCACTTTTGGGGGAACTGGGACAGCATGAGGGAAAGGTTGAGGATTTTGGTTAGTGGGAGCAGGACTTCGTCAATGGTGAGGGCGAGAAGTTTCATATCCAGTGAATCGCCACTGGCCCTAGACTTTCCGAGCACTTTAAGAATGTGTTTTTTAGCTAGGCTTTCAGGGATTGCTTTGAAATGAAAAGGAGGGTGCCCTAGTGGCAAACCTGAACTAACAGGAACTGGGTTGACTGTGGTGGGATCAAAAAAGTTAGGGGGTAGCACATGACTAAGGTCAGCAAAAGTGGTGTTAAATGCATTGGCAATGATTACATGGTCAAGAGTGATGGTACCATCTATTTTCAACATTGTGGGTGTTGTTTTGGGATCCTTTCCAGTCACTTCAGCAAGGTTAAGCCAGAATTTACTCCCATTATTCCAGGTGCTGGCTAAGGCGTTCCTGTAATAGTTAGCCTTCTCATGGTGGATCACTCTGGTGCATGTATTTCTTGCTGTTTTGTACGCCTGGATATCAGTCTGGGTGCCAGTAGCCTTAGCAGGATACCAGAGCTGGTCTCGAGATTTCATTTGTGTAAAGAGGCCTAGTGTCATCCATGAGTTATTGACACCCTTGATCTTATACTTCTTGAAAAGAGCATGAACATCGCAGGCTGAGTTGAAACAGGTGATAAAGTATTCAAGTGCTGTATCTCCGTTGGGGGCTATATCAATTGGTGACCAGTCATGTTCACGAAGGAGTGTTTTAAGTGACTCAGGATGTCCAGGGGTCAGCATTCTCCTGTTAATAATTTGGGGGGGGGGGAGTTTGGTGTATTTGTTGGTCCAGATACACAAGATAGGGGAAAGATCACTTAAAGGGTACCTAAACAAGCAGTTTTTTTAAACTGCAAACTCCAAAATCTGGCTTCATAGTGAGGTAAATTAAAGGCTGATGTTTACATTTATGCTAAAAATGCATTTATATAAATAACATAAATGCAGTTTCATAGCTTTTGAAAAATGTAAACATCAGCCTTTTACTTTCCAAAAACAGCCTTGGTTTCTCCCTAAGATGTCTGCCAAGTGTGTTAAGTGATGAGTCATGATGACATCAATGGAGTCAGAGACAGATATTCCTATAGTGCTAACTGTTTTTTCTTTCCCTTTTTGTTTTGAATTGTTGTACCAGAATGATCAACACCATGCATTAACTCATGGATTATTTTGATCAGTGCACATGTTAGGCTATGATTTTGTTCATTTTGTTTACTTTAACTCGCTGAAAATGTTTTGCAATCCAGCTGACTGTCTCTTTGGCAAACCGCAGTACATTACAACACTTCAAATACCTGATGATCTTGTAGTTATGTGATGCCCTGAATTTTGTTTTTTGTTAACCAGGAGAGACACACTAAGCTGAAAGCTTGTTTACAGGTGTGGCCTGGAAGCACAAGAAAGTTTAGTGACTTGCTCAGAGTCACACAGCAAAGTACTGGTTTGGTTCAATTCCAAAGCTCATGCTCTCTTGTTAATCCACAAATAAGGCTTTCTTTTTCCACGTGAACCCCCTGCACCTAGCCTGCCTTCTGTTGAACACCCCACCATCCATACTCTGCCCTTAGTACTGCCTGGGGCCGCATATGTACTTACAGCCTCATGAAGAGAATTATCACACCTCAGAATGTAATCTTGTACCTCAGAGAGTTGTGCACACCTATACCGATACGTATCATCAGCTGACACTGTTAAAAAATGCCTCCTAAATCACTCTCCAGTCCAGTTTCTCAATGTTTGACTTCTGCTCCCACAGTAAACATTGAGTGGATCACCACCCTTCTGCACAGTGAAGGTAGTATGTACAGTTCCCCTGTTGTGTTTTTTTCCCCGCCGCATTAACCAACTACTAGGTCTTCCTGGAGAGCCAAGCAATAAGCATCATGACCCACCAGAAAAACTGCTGTTCATGCCCTCATAAGCACTGTGCTTACAATGGATAACAATATTATTAGCAGGAGAGGCATACTAATACCTTGAGCTAATCCATCCGGCTTTCAGTGTCAGTCTACACCTTTGCCTGTGATCTATAGAACCCCACAGGACAGTTCCCAGCAATTCTTCTCCAGTACTTTTCTGTGCTCTTCTCCACAATGCGAGTCAGCTGACTACCACCCATCCAAATCTTGAATGAGGTATACACAACTCCCTCAATACTGTCCTAACAAATGTCAACATCCCCTTCCCCACCTGAGGGTAATCTCCCTACATTGAATTCAAGTAACAGTTTAGGTGCAGCCCTGCCTCTCTGAGTATTTGTCATCCCTGGCTAATCTCATCCATAGGTAGTGATCACGATGCTGGCAGCCCCACATTTCAGATCTCACAGTGATCTGCTCAAAGTCCTCCTTCCTGTCTTCAACTAGCCTGAATATAGCTGTACCCTGCTGGAATGGCCTCTTCAGTCCCTCTCTGGCATTCATTCTTCTCACCTGCTCCCCACACCAAACACTGGTGAGTTCATTACCCTTCTTCATCATGAATGTGGTCAGTACAGTCTCCCGTGTTATTTTTACATGTTAATAATAAACATAATCTTCTGGTAAGCCAGGCTGACAGCAGTATGGCACAAGTGGAAAAATAGGCTTTCCTACCCATATAAGATCTAAGCCACCTATGATTAGGCACAAGTAAGTGATGTGCAGAATGATGTGCCAATCCATCATTTAATAGCGACAAATCAAAGGTAGCCTAGATCTTTTAAGGATAGGAAAGCCCATCATTCTCTTTGTTCCCCGCTGCTATCAGCCTGACTTGCTGGAAAGATATGTTTATATGTGATATGTCATAAAAAAGCGGGAACTTTACTACTTGCATTCATGATGCAGAAGGGTGATGAGCTCTCCAGTTTTCGGTGTGAGGAGGAGTACTGAATAATGAATACCAGAGGAGTACTGAGAAGGCCACTCTTGCAAGTTACTGCTATATTCAGGGAAGGGGAAGACAGAAGGAGAGAAATATGAGCAGATTACTGTGAGAAATAAGACGTCGGGCTGCCAGCACCATGATCACTACCTGACCCTTTTGTCCTAGCCAACATTCCCCTTCCCATAAAACCAGTTCATGCATTTGTCCAAAGCTGTGTGTGGATATTAATGTATGAAATGGCTGCCACTACACATTCAGTCACTTCACTACCAGTCTAGTATTGCTTGTAATGCACTCAGGGATACAATGTGTATGGAAACCACTATATAAATGCTGATTATTCTTATTATTAGTGGTAGTAGTAGTATTTCCCATGGAATAAGAAGACAAGACAAGCATATATTTGATGTTTGAGAAAGTATGGACTCTAACATTGGACTGCACAAGAACTTTGCTACAAAAAAGTGGTGGATCTAGGGGGTGGTGAAGGGGGTGGCTGCAATCCCCCCCCCCCACATTGTAACGTAATTGCTTGCTGCTGCTAAATTTCACTTCGTTGAAGAAGTCTGATTTATTGATTGTACAAATGTTTACATTCAAACTATGGATTACATTTGTAGCTTCTGTCAAAAACGTACTAGAAAAAAAATAATTGCAGAAAATATTAAGATTTATTAAAAATGTTAAAAAGTGCATATTAAGTATACAAACCACCCCAGCATCCCCATTGTAGCATCCTGGATCTGCCATAACCACTAGACCACCAGGTTATTCAAGATTTGTACTGCACTGTGGTTTGCCACAGAAAAAGTCAGTAGGATTAAAACACAATTTCAGCATATCAAAGTAAACAAAATGAACAGAACCATAGCCTAACATGTGTATTATACAAAATAATGCACATGGTTTTGATCATTTGGGTGAAACACATATAAAAAGGGAAAAAAGAACTAGTTAGCAATATATCTCTCTGACTTTGGCTCCAATGATGTCATCACATAAGACATTTGGCGGTCATTTTAGGAAGCAGGTAAGACAGTTTTTTTGAAATTGGAAGGCTGATTTTACAATTTTCAAATGCTCTGGAACCATATTTACGTAAATTATATAAATGTAGTTTTAGCATTAATGAATACAGTAGCCTTTCCTTTAGTCACATATGGAGTCAGATTTTTGAATAGTTTGTTGTCAAAATGTTGTTTAGGTATCCTTTAAGGAGTCTGGGAGGACTGTTGCTTCGGAGATGTGCTCTGGATGATTAGTTGGCACCCAGTCTAGAAGTGTACAGGTCCCTGTTCTGTAGTTTACTGAGTAGGTGAGAAGAGCACAGAAAAGCACTGGAGAAGAATTGCTGGGAACTGTCCTCTGGGGTTCTGCAGATCACAGGTAAAGGAGTAGACTGACACTGGAAGTCAGGTGGAGTTACTCAAGGTATTAGTATGCCTCTCCTGATAATAATATTGTTATCCATTGTAAGTGCTGCCCTTAAGTGGGCATGAACAGCAGTTTTTCTGATGAGTCCTGATGCTTATTGCTTGTCCCTCCAGGAAGACCTTGTTGGTTAATGAAGTGAGAAAAAAACACAACAGGGAACTGTACATACTACCTTCACTGTGCAGAAGGGTGGTGATCCATTCACTGTTTACTGTGGGAGCAGAAGTCAAACACTGAGAATGTGGACTGTAGAGTGATTTAGGAGGCATTTTTTAACAGTGCCAGCTGATGATGTGTATCAGAATAAGTGTGCACAACTCTCTGAGGTACAAGATTACAATCTGAGGTGTGATAATTCTCTTCAAGAGACGGCAGGCTCATATGCTGCCCCAGGCAGTACTAAGGACAGGGTATAGATGGTGGGGTGTTCAACAGAAGGCAGGCTAGCTGCAGGGGGTTCACATGGAAAAAGTAAGCCTTATTTGTGGATTAACAAGAGAGCATGAGCTTTGGAACTGAACAAGACTGGTACTTTGCTGTGTGACCCTGAGCAAGTCACTAAACTTCCTTGTGCTCCCAGGTCACACCTGTAAACAAGTTTTCAGCTTAGTGTGTCTCTCCTGGTTAACCAAAAGCAAAATTCAGGGCATCATATAACCACTAGGTCATCAGGTATTTGAAGTGTTGTACTGTAATTCAGTTTGCCAAGGAAAAAGTCAGCTGAATTGCAAAACATTTTCCGCAAGTCAAAGTAAACAAAATGAACAAAATCATAGCCTAACATGTGTACTGACCAAAATAATCCACAAGTTAATACATGGTGTAGAGGTGTAGATTATTCAGCTACAACAATTCAAAATAAAGAGGGAAAGAAGAACTAGTTAGTACTTTAGAAATATATGTGGATCTCTGTCTCTGGCTCAGATGATGTCATCATGACTCATCACTTAACATACTTGGCAGACATCTTAAGGAGAAACCAAGGCTGTTTTTTGAAAGTGAAAGGCTGATGCTTACATTTTTCAAAAGCTATGAAACTGCATTTATGTTATTTACATAAATGCAGTTTTAGCATAAATATAAGCAACAGCCTTTACTTTACCTTGCTATGAAGCCAGATTTTGGAGTTTACAGTTTTAAAAAACTGCTTGTTTAGGTACCCTTTAACTACTTTGTCCACCCCCTCCCCAGCCACCCCACCACCACAGTGGAGTTAAAGTGAAAATTGCTGACTGGCTGTCATAGTCAGAGGAGCCTGCTATAGGGATTTCATAGCTGCTTCACATGGAAGTGCAGTGAGGAGGTTCTGAGAGCATAAGGCAAATGATAACATATGAGCATAACAAATAAAATCTCTTACAGTTAGACTTTTAGTCCCTCTGAGAATCCATTGTGTTCATCTTTCTAGCACCTCAGTAACAGTAGCAGTGATTGACTGGCATTTGCTGGTGTTAGTCTCCTCAGGTCTGGAGTAGCTGCTGGTGAGAAGGGATGTAGATGCCACAATTTCAGCCCAGGAGATGACTGGATGTTCTTGTGGAGGTAGGAAGACAGTTGCCAGTGATAGTTGAAGAAAGTATGCCAACCTGCTCGGAGAGGGCTCCCAGAGGGTCACAAGTCTGTTTGCCTCAGTTAGCAGGGGTGAGTCCTCAGAGTTTCAGTCTAATCAGTGGTCTAATATGACTAAGGTATCAGCAATTAAGTTAATTCAAGCAGGCAATAAAAGTAGGTAAGTGAATACACCTAAGGGCATCATCAACAGAGAAAGCAGACAGATAATATGCCATCAATGTGGTAAGCTTCTAGAAATCACACCTACGGGCACCATTAAAATTGAAGGCAGACATAAATTGTCAGCAATGCAGTAATCAGTAAATTAAGCATCTAAGGGCAGTATTAAAATAGCAAGCAAACAGGTAAAATGCAAGCAATGAAGTAAGCTGTAAGATCAATTCCTGATGTCAGCATTAAGATATAAAGCAGACAGCTAAAATGTCAGTAATGCAGTCATCAGTAAATCCAGTATCTAAGGCAGCATTAAAATAGAAAGCAAACAGGTGAAATGCAGCAATGCAGTAAGTTGTAAGCTCAATTCCTAAGGAGAGCATTAAATTATAAAGCAGACAGATGTAAATCTCAGAAATGCAGCAAGTCAAACACATCAACCTAGGTCATAAGTATCAGTACACAAACTCTGAGAACATAATCTCTACACATACTAAGCCATTGCCATTCAGCAGGAGAAGGTCTGACTCCATGATGCTGTAAGGGTTGGCTTGTCAGTTAGGCCTGGAGCTTTTCTCTCAAACCATGCCAATATTGTGGGTACCCTATTGAAGATTTTTAGTTAGTTTGACACACTGTGATGAGTACTGCATGTAGATACTGTGAGAACTTGATGGGTGAATTTAAGGGTTAGATGCTGCCTGATTGTTAGTTAGGTAGATGGGAGCTCTGGGTTTAAGTGGCCATCTTCATTGGCATCCAAGCCATGCTCCACCAGATCTGGCATCTTGATCTCTCAAGTATAACTACTTACGGAATTTTATTGTAAATCTGTCCATGAGTAATTATTTTCTGCAAGTTGTGGGCTTAAAACTTAAAAAAAAAAAAAAAAAATCAGCAAAATGAGAAAAGCAACAGAAAATGCCAATTTTTTTTCAAGATTCACAAGTTTGCCCTAACCTACGTTCTGACCAGGTTACTGTATCTACTGGATCCAGAAATCATAGTGGCTGAAATTGCAACCTGGATAAATAAAATTGTTTGGTTACGCTTTGTACAAAGGGTCATTACCTGGGTTATCAGTAGCCCAGCAGATAATGTATTATCCAGGCACCCCACATGCAACCTCAACATATTGTAATTCACATTTTCACTGTGTTACTCCTTATACAGTACAGTATGTTGAAACAAATCTATGAGGACTGGCATGTTGAAATTTACATTACATTATTGTACCCTTTCTGGCCCCATTTAGTTGACATCTAGCTGCACTTATTCAGGAAATTTTAAATACAATACCACTAGTTTATGTATAATATGTTTGTATTCATCCTGCAGTTATGTAAGTGTCAATGTAAAAATAGAAACTAATTCAACTAGCAACAGCTCAGACACAAAGGGCAACCCTTGGAGACATATGCCGAGAGCGGTCCAGCCCCTAGCCTTACTGTCTGCTGAGCTTCACTGATCTTCACTGACTGGGAAAGAGACCAATCACGGAGGGAAGGCAGACTACGACAGTTGCAGAAGCAGGGATTCCTTGACAGCAGTTCTACCTCGGTGAATCCCCCATGGAGTGCACAGTCTGGGCTCCTATCTCTGCTGAGGCAACTTCTTTCCTCGATCACTCTGCTCAGACCCAGCCAGCAGCTGCTCTCTCAGCATAAGGAGCAGTTGGAAGACTTACCCAGAATTCCTGGCTGCTGTATGTAAATCAGCATTTGTACTGCTGTAACACTACTGAAATAGTGGTCAACTAATAGAAAGCTCTCAGCTGGAAGCAACAGCTCAGGCACAAAGGGCACCCCTAGGAGGCATACGCCAAGAGTGATCCTTACTGATGGGCTAGAAGGGAACTGGAGCAGTAGGAACACTGTACCCTATGCTCTCCCTTCAGCTGCAGGTGAATTTCGGGTCTAGATAGCTGTCTCCATGAGAGAGGGAGAGAGCGAGACTAGGAGCAGCCACAGAAGCATCTCTTGGCTCCCTCACTCAACCGCCGACAAAACAAAAACCCGAAAGGAGCTGTGTGTCACTGCGGGGGGCGGGCAGAGTTTCAGGCACAGTGCAGGTACTGACGGCAGGGTTCAAACAACAACTGCAGGTGGGGGGGGGACTTCAGCATTAAAAAAAATAAATAAATAACACTTTTTCCCCACAGAGTAACAGATCTAGTGCAAGGCTAGGAGCGGCCAAAGAAGCAGCTTTCACCTCCCTCCCTCACTCAGCTGCCGTCAGGCTTAAATGAACACTTTTTTTTCCCAGAGCAACAACAGGACTAAGGGCAAGGTTAGCAGGGTGGCACAAGTTCCCTGCTCTGGAAATAGCACACAACTTTGCTTTTACTTAGTGGCTGACTGTTTTTTGTCCCAACAGGGGACAGAGGAATTACCCACCCATCCTTCCCCCTAATTCCATCCTCTCCCAGCTACTGTTCATTTATAGCTGCTGACAAACACCCAAGTAGGCATGTGCGAAAAAAAATTCTGCAGGCGGAATTTAAGTGAAAGTCTGACTTTCGCTTCCATGAAAGTTCAGAAATCCAGTTCCAAACTTTCACAGAAATTCCTCCTGCAATGCACCCTACTTTAATTGGTGTGTGTTTAACAAAAAGAAAATTTGGTGGTTAGCATTAGTGGTCCCATCAACCACTCACCCACTAAACATGTGTTTAGAAGGAACAAACCAGACGGTGATTAGCTGTCCCTCCCTCCTCCAAGTCACTATTGTTCAGTAACATGCTGCAATACACAAAAAGGAAATTTGCAAGTAAGGGTAGAAAGAGTATATGATTTGGCTAGTGAACTGACTATCATAACTAACAGTGTGATTAGTGTGGTGAGCGCTGAACTAAATCTGGACATATAGCGATTTGGGTCTCGGACCCATAACCTTCCCATTGTATATATATAAAATGTCCATTAGCAAGCCAAGTAAACTCCTTAGCAATGTCCCAGTTCCAGTAACACTCTTGCTGTTTTTATGACATGCCTAGTCTGAAAAAAAGGAAACCCCAATGGTAATTAATCATTGAATCCCAGTCATTCTGTGTTTATTATCCAAACCCTGCAATGTTCTATATGCAACTCTAAAAAAGAAAACTCCACAGTATTGCATAACTCTCATATTCTTTTTTTTTTGTCCAAAACACAAGACACACCTCAAGTGATGCTGGTCATTTGAGGTTCACGCAATACAGTTCTACAAGAAATAGCCTGTTGTTCTTTTTTAATTGTTGCATTTTTTTTTCAGCATGACTCCATAATTTCAGACATTGTGCTCTGCCTGCTAGTAGTGTGTCTTTGACTGATAGACTAATTTGTGTGCCTTTTGAGTGTAATCTCTCTACACAAATTATATAAAATTTGTTCATTTAATAAAAGCAATACCTGTTGCAAATAATCAATTTCAGTGCAATTGGCTAGTTATCAGTGTCAAATTCCATAAGCATTGGGCAAATGACAGATGCTAGGGCAGATAACCAGATTAAGTACAATTTGCTAGTTACATGTGGCAGATTCAAAAAGCAGAGACAGATAACTAGACTTGTGGCAATTTACTAGTTCCAAGTGGCAAATTGCAGAATATGTGGAACATAACCAGTTTAGGAGTAATTGATCATTTATAGGAGACAAATGCCAGTAAATGAGGTTAGTAACCAGATCCATTTGCAATAGATCAGGTATGGGAAGCAAATACCGATAATACAGAAAAGATCATCACTAAGGCCAATGAGTATTAATTTATATGAGGATGGGTAGGGAAATAATCAATGATCATGACCAGCTCAAACATTTAACTGGAAATGTATGTGTTAGCTTGTCTAATAGAATCTTACAATCTCTATGTAAGCAGTGTGGTCCCAGTGATAGAGTATATTTCCAGTTGTGTGTATTGAAGGGGGGGGATTTTGACATTCGGTGCATCTTGCGGTTTCAGTGCTAACACTACAATGTCTGATTCCAGAAGCCCACAGTTGAATAGATGTACAATTATGTACAAGTGGGATCGACAGATGACACTATCACACAGATATGAGTTTTTCATACTGTGTACTGTATGTCACACACCAGATGACTGAGTGCCATGGCTCAGAAACCCTCCTTAGCAGGGTAAGACAGTCCCTAAGATATGCAAACATCAGCATTCCCTACTAACACAGGATGCAAAAATTCCATCTGTGAACTGAGATCAGAAGTGTGAAGTTCAGTGAGATGACAAGTCAGGTTATAATCGAAAACACCGTGCATGTTGCCATCACTGGTCACTAGATCACATATGGCCACACAGTTTTTGCTGAACAGATTGTGGCATGTTTGCTCTACTAATCAAATTTATAACTGTAACTGAATTTTAACAAATGAAAATCCACAGCAGACTGAAAAAAATTCTGATGAATTAGGGGTATATGTTCTGATAGTGATGTCTCCATCCTAACATCCCATCTTCACCCCACCCACGTTCATGACTCCATCCTACTCAGTGACACCGACAGTTGTTCAAGAGGGGAAAAAAAGCCAATTTTAGTTGAATTAATAAATCATTGTCAATTGCAATACTACTCACAGGCATTAGTATGATGATGTTGCGATTGTTGAAAATGTACGCCATCACCTTGAGTGACAGTATACTAAGGTACTGTATGTTAAAACATGAACAAATGCGACAGAAGAGAACAGAGAGCCATAAGAAAAATAAGAATCCCTTTAATGAAGCACTCCGATTCTACACTATGTCTAAGTCTGTTATTTTTTAAAATATTATGTTAATATTGAGAACCAAATAACAACTGCCTTTTTCAGTGGTGATAGCATTCAACATCAGAAACAAATACACATGGCTACATACGTAAATAAAAACACAAATGTCAAAATAGAAATAACAAAAAGAATTAAAAAAATGTCTTTTGAAGTGAGCATAAAATAACAGCATTCTTACTAACTTTCAAAATGAATTACCTTTATTGCTTACAGCTCTCAAGACAGTACAAGATATAAAAAACTATAAATCTAAACACCAGGTTTCAGTAGCAGTTTGAAAGCTGAGTTTGCACTTGCACAGCAGAGTTGTTGTTGTCACCAGATGAAATGAGCAGCGTGAGAACCTGAAACTGAGCTGGAAAAAAATGGAGATGGTGACTAAGTAAAATAAGCGATTTCTTATAAGCACTACATCTTGTATAGACTTAAAATGTTGAAAAGAAATGCTAGCAACTCAGATGGGGCAATAACAAGTTTAAATTTTATTAGTAGAGCACCTTAGAGAGTTTTTTTATCACCTTCAATACTGAGAAACTGTAGGGATAGCAGCAATGGGAGGGGGGTTAACTGAACATACTTGTGGAGACACAGGTAGGGGATTGGGAAGGAGGAGGAACCACTAATCACCGGTGGGTTTGTTTCTTTAAAGTCCACATTGGGTGGGCGGGTGATCAGGGAAGGAACTGCTAGCCATGGGGAGGGGGGGTTGCATTGATATCATGTGGGAGAAGGAACCACTAGCCATGGGGGGGGTTATTAACATGTTTGGAGGGGTGGAAACAGGGAAAAATTTTGCCCCAAACATTTGGACATTTTCCGATCTGCCACAGGTGGAAGATCGGAAACTTCAGCGAAAGTTGCCATTTTTCAAATAAACTTCCGCTATGGTGGAAATGGCAACTTTCGCACATGCCTACACACAAGCTTCCTGCCTCATTACAGGAAGGGAATGTGCCTCAAACAGAGCAAACTAATCAAAAACAAATGAAAACAAAAATTATTTCTGGTAGTTTCCCTATTCTTTCTTTATCTTCCTTCTCTTTCATCCACATTAGGATCCTAAAGTAACATATTCTTACCTCTTTCTCTTTCATCCACATTAGGATCCTCAAGCAACATGGCAAATATTTCATGCCAGTGGTGTGGGGCATCCTTTCAGAGGGAACGCATCCAGGAAATAGGGCACTGCCACACATGCTGTAAAATAATAGATCTGAAAGCACAACTCATAGAGGCATGGGAGCAAATCAAACATCTTCACAACCTGATTGTCAACCTCAAACCTACTCACCCCTTTACACCTCACCAGCTCCACCAGAGGACCATCACTCAACACCTCACCAACCCTGGTCCTGGGGCATGGCAGGTGGTAAAGGGGGGGGCAGAAGAAAGTTGCATTGGTTCCAACAGGTGGCATAACAGGTGGCACTGATCATCACAGCAAATAAGTACACACCTCTAGCCAAGGAGGAGAAACATGGACATTACACCAATCACCACCAGTTAGGACATACAACAACGTTAAACCAGGAAGGAAATACAAAGGACACAAACAAAAGGAAACATAAGAAAATACTTATTGTGGGGGACTCCATGATCTGTGGAGTGGAGCCACACATAAATCAAGGTCTTGAAACACAGGTGGTAGTCAAATGCCTACCAGGGGCCTCTACAAAAAGGGATACAGAATGCATTCACAGGTTACTAAAAAAACCAAGGTAACTGCACAGGCATTTTTGTCCCTATAGGTACACATGATCTGGCAAACCTGAAACTCAAGAAGACCAAATAACACATATCTCACTTAGATGAGACATTAACCTCACACTCCTCAGCTATTTCCTTCTCAGAAATCCTCCCAGTATGGGGGCTAGGAGGCAGTAGCCTAAGGATACACAAGGATCAAAAAGAGAAACTTAACTCTTGGGTCCAGGGCTGGTGCCAAGACAGGGGACACCTCTTTATAGGAAACTGGTGGGACTTCTGGAACAGGAGTCTCTATAAATACAATGGCCTACACCTGAATAAGGAAGGTGTGCCAGCTCTAGGGCAGAAACTGGAAGTATGTGTTGGATGTTTAAACTGAACTGTGGGGAGGTGGCTGCAGGGAAAAAGCACCTGTAACCTCTCCTTGAAAACACCATCAAATCAGGGTTACAAGCAAAAACTAAACAACTTACCAAATGGGTGTGGAAACTGATACAAATAATAAAAAGAGGATTCACCAATTGGGGAAGGGACGGATAACACAAAAAAAGCAGTCACAAATAAAGCAGGACACAGGAAAAGGTAGGGATGAAGTTTGGAAAGCTATGTTCACTAACACATGAAGTCTATCAAATAAAATAGTTGACCTCGCAGCCATCATTGCCAAAGTGGATTGGGACTGCGTTGCCATCACCGAAACCTGGTTAAACAATATCCATGACTGGGAAATGACTATCCTAGGATACTGTCTCTTCTTAAAGGACAGAAGTGGTCAAAAAGAGGAAGGTGACTATGTACATTAAGGAAGGCATAAAAGCAACTTTAATCCAAAATGACAACACAGAAACTGAATCACTTTGGGTCACTCTAGAGACTGGAAATGGAGCAATAACTTGGGTAGGAGTGTATTACCGATCACCGACAACAGGGGGTGGAGGTGGATAAAGAAATATTGAAAGCCATTCAAAACACGAGTGATAAAGGGGAAGTAATAATGCTGAGGGACTTCAATTTACCTGACAAAATTTGGGTACCCATACATCAAGTTCAACCAGAAGCAAAGACTTTCTGGAGGCTCTGTGCTTATCCGGCCTGAAACAACTGGTAAAGGACCCAACAAGGGGGTTGCTGTCCTTGACCAACTGCTAACGAATGGGGACAATGTTGAGCAAGTAAAGGTGAGAAGCCACCTAGGGTCCAGCGATCACTGCATGGTGCAGTTTCATGTCAGGACAAAAACAGAAACCAAACATTCTAAAACTAAAGTCATGGACTTTAGATGAGCAGATTTCATAGTAATGAAGTAAGGTCTTAAAGAGAGACTTGTAAAAATAGTTTGGGGGATGGATGTTGAAGAGTACTGGGCACATCTCAAGGGAGCTATACTTCAGACTGCAAACCATTGCATAAAGAAGTTGTGCAAAGCAAAAAAGAAGAAAAACCACTGTGGTTTACTATGGAAGTGGCCACCAGGGTTAGGGATAAAAGGGTTGCTTTCAGGAAATACAAGAAAACAAGATCCGAGAAGGACCAGGAAGACTACGAAGAAAAACAAAGGTCTGCAAGCAAGGAAATCAGAACAGCAAAGGCAACAACAGAGGAGAGGATAGCCAGAAAAGGCAAAAAGGGAGACAAAACCTTCTATAGGTATATTAGTGAAAAAAGAAAGACCACAGAGGGTATTGTCAAGCTCAGGAAGGAAGATGGAGAGACCACTGAGGATGATAAGGACAAAGTGGAAATCCTAAACAGATACTTCTGCTCCATATTTGCAAAGGAGCAGAATGGCTGTGGACCCACCATTACAGCATGCAATAAAGGTGGCAAAGGAGTATACTCAGGACCCTTTACAAAAGAGGAAGTCCTAAAGGAAGTGGAGAAGCTCAATACAAACAAAGCCATGGGAGCAGATGAAATGCACCCTAGACTACTAAAAGAACTAAGAAAGAAATTGGCGGCTCCTCTGGCTGATCTTTTTAAGTTATCATTTGAGTTGGGTGAGGTCCTACAATATTGGAAAATAGCCACAGTTATCTCTGTACACAAAAACGGTAGCAGAGTGAGCGCGGGCAACTACAGACCAGTAAGCCTCACATCAATTGTAGGCAAAACAATGGAAACCATTCTCAAGGAGAGGACTACATCCTTTCTCAAGGACAACAACAAAGTAGATACTAAACAGCATGGCTTTACCAAAGGGAAGTCATGTCAAACCAATTTACTTGACTTCTTTAACTGGGTAACAAAAATTGTAGACCAGAGAGGTGCGGTAGACTTACTGTACCAGGATTTCAGCAAAGCCTTCGACTCGGTCCCACATAGAAGGCTGCTAAACAAATTAGACAGCATGGGAGTAGGTCATCAGGTGGTAAACTGGGTAAACAATTGGTTTACTGGTAGGATCCAGAGGATATTATTGAACGGCTGACTCTCAGAGGAAAGAGACATAGCTAGTGAAGTACCACTGGGTTCAATGCTTTGCCCAATCCTATTCAACATCTTCATTAGTGACATTTCTGATGGACTGGAGGGCAAGGTGAGTTTGTTCGCAGACAACACAAAAATAGGAAACAGGGTGGACACCCCAGGAGGACGGGAGAAGATGAGAGCTGACCTGGAATCATTAGATAAGTGGTCAAGAACATGGCAACTGAACTTCAATATTAAAAAATGCAAAACATTGCTCCTCAGAAGGACAACCCCAGGAGTGGATTACTACCTAGGGAATGAAAAACTGGAAGCTTCTAAACAGGAAAGAGATCTGGGAATAATTATAACAGATGATTTAAAAATGACCAAGCAATGCGAGAAAGCAGCACTGAGGGCAAGCGGTATGTTGGGATGCATAAACAGGAGGATTACCGCAGAAAAAAGGAGATCATCCTTCCACTGTATAAATCAATGGTGAGGCCACACCTGGAATACAGTGTACAATTCTGGAGACCACACCTCAGGAAAGATATTACCAGCCTGGAGACAGTGCAGAGGAGGGCTACTAAAATGACTCACGGATTGCATGAGAAATCATACGAGGAGAGGCTACGTGAGTTAAACATGTACTCCCTGGAGCAGCAGAGGGACAGAGGAGACATGATTGAGACCTTTAAATTCCTAAAAGGAATAAACAAGGTGCAGGTCCAGGACCTAGTCCATATCAAAAATCAGTCAAGAACTAGAGGGCATGACATGAAGCTAGAGAGGGCAGATTCAGAGGCAACACATGCAAGTTCTTCTTCACCGAGAGAATGGTTGAACCATGGAATCACCTTCCACAGGAGGCAGTGGATGCAGAAATGGTGGAAACTTTCAAGAAGGTGTGGGATAGAGACAAGGGCATCATAACACTGAAAAACAGTTAAGGGAAGGGGTAGGATTACGGGCAGACTAGATGGGCCACATGGCCCCCTTCTGCTGTCACTTCTATGTTTCTATGTTTAGCTACAGCAGAGAAATAATGATCACTTCATCTTATTACAGTAATATAATTAACCCAAATGTTCATTCCTCTTTAAAAGAAAACATTATTCACCATTCAGTCTATGAGCAAATACACTGGTTGCTGACAATGGATGAAATGAAGGCAAAATCATTTCCATTACATTTTTATATCTGAAGTGAATAAATATAAGAAGTTACAAAATTGATTAACTTCATGCAAGTATAATGGCTAATATTTTTATTACATTCAGTGAGTCACATTTATGCACCTGGAATTATTTATTTTATTTATTTGTAAAATCAGTTTACAACCTTTGAGCCAGAGGCTCATTTCCAAAGGTACTTCGACACATAAAGACATACATTGTGTTTTTGGTTACATAGCGTAGGTTTGCAAAACAATAGGTGATCAACAGAGGCACCACGTCACACTGTGGTCAGACAAATACATTTGGGTTACAGGGTACATGTAAATTGAGAACAGGTGTTACACAAGTTCGTATCAATAGTGGGCAATCTAATAGGTAAACACTGAAACAGCTGGCACTGGCCAGGTTAAACCTAGGCTTGGTGTACAGGGAAGTGGTGGTGGGGATGGCTAGGTGGTGAGCCGCCCGGAGGGCATTGTCAAGAGAAGTAGAGGTGGAGGCTACTTTCAGAGACAGGAGCAGTTAGGAGTGTTGATGATGTGGTTTCGAAGGGTGGTTTTGAACTTGGAGATGGTGGTGGCATTGGTGATGGGAGCAGGGAGAGAGTTAAACCAGGTTGGGGCTCTATAGCAGAAGGACCTCTGGCCATGGCTGGTTCTTGATCTGGGGATCATTAGAGTGGTCTTGTTGGAAGACTGTGTTGCAATAGTGGGAGGCTCTGGTGGATGGATGCACGTTACAGGGAGAGAGCCAGTGGGTTTTTGTGAGGAGACAGGTTTGGTATTGGAGCCGTTCATCCAGGGTAAGCAATTTAGCCTCAATATACAGCTGACAGGTGTGTGTGAGCCTGGGGGCACCAGTAATCAATCTGCAGGCTTTGTTCAGGGTTAAGTGAATTTTTTTGAGTGCAGTGGTATCGGCAGCACCATAGACTGGTAGGCCATAGTCTACAAGGGACAGAACGGATGATGTAACAGTGAGCCGGAGAGCATTTGGGGGAAGGCAGATTCTATGGCGGAAGAGAATGCCAAGCCGTATGTTAGTGGTGGATGTTAGGGCATCGATGTGGCTGTGAATGTGAGGGCTGAGTCGAAGGTAACCCCAAGGTATTTGTAGGAGCAGACTTGTTCCAGTGGCTGATTGGTACTTGGAAGGATATTGAGTGGGTGGTTGCTAGCTTTGTTTTGGGGGTGGGAAAAGAGCATAGCTTTAGTCTTTTTAAGATTGATGACGAGTCTGCGCTCCTTAAACCAAGCTTCGGCACTGTTGAAAGACTGCTGTAGGGTGTCCTGGAGGGAGATGGGATTGCGGTGGGTGGCAAAAAGGACAGCGTCATCTGCATACAGTAGAATTTTGCCAGGGCATGCACTGGGCAGGGTGTTCAGATAGAGCGAGAAGAGAAGGGGGGCCCAGGATGGAGCCTTGGGGGACCCCAGAGTGAATGGGACGGGTATCGGAGAGTGTGCTATTGATTTTTACACACTGCGATCGAGAGTCAAGATAGCTTGTGCACCATGCTAAGGGGCCAGCTGAGAGACCAGTGTGGCAGAGTGCATTCAGCAGAAGTGGATGGGAGACGTGTCGAAGGCCTTTGAGAGGTCAATGAACACTGCACCAGCTAGGGAGCTGGTATCCAAGGAGGAGTGTAGGAAGTTGGAGAATTCAATTAGGGCAGTGCTGGTACTGTGACCAGCATGGAAGCCATGTTGCTCTGGGCATAGAATGTTATGCTTAGCCAGATAATCAGTGATTTGAATGGCCACCACTTTCTCCAGGGCTTTAGAGATGGGGGGAGGATGGAGATTGGCTGGTAGTTGTTGGCCGATGACCTGTCACCCTCTTTATGAATTGGTGTGATAATGGCTGTTTTCCACACTGTGGGAAATTGTCCCAGGCAGAGTGACTGGTTAATTAGGCTGGTGAGTGGGGCAAGGACTTCATCTAGCACCAGCCTGAGGATACTGGGGTCCAGTGAGTCACTGCCGGGACTGTTGCCATTCAAAGCTTTGACTAGGATGGGTCTGGCTTCCCTTGGGGAAATCTTGCGGGTGGAAGCTGGGGCACTGGAGGACAGGGGAGGTTGGTTGGAGGAGGGTCAAAGAAATTACTAGGAGGACTGAGCTAAGGTCAGTGAAGCGGTGTTGAACCAGTTAGCTATGGTGGCAGGCCGGTGGTGGTAGTGCATTTCTAGTGAGCTGGGATGGGGCAGGGGAGTGAGCTTTCCGTTGTTGCTTAATATTATCCCAGAAAGTCCGGGCTGAGCCCCAGGAGGAGGTAGGGAGGCCTGGTAATGGTCGGCCTTGGCTTTCCTGATGGCCCATGAGCACTTATTCTGGGCTGCATTGTAAGCCTGCCTATCAGACAGATGACTCGTTTCAGTGGCAAGGTGCCAGAGGTTATCCCGATTTCTTAGTAATTGTAGAAGGGCCGGGCTAACCCAAGGTGCATTCTGTTTTTTGGACTGGATTTTGGTGAAGGGTGCAAAGAGATCACAGGCCATGTTGAAGGTGTGAGTGAAGAAGGCGAGGGCAGTGTCAATGTCGGTAGCATGATGAATGGGGGACCAGTTTATCTGGGTGAGGAATACTTTAAGTTTTTTCAGCCCACCAGGGCGGAGGCACCTGCGGAGGGTGGTCTGGGCTTTGGGTTTGGAATTGGAGACTGCCCAATGAAATAGGAGAGGGGAGTGGTCACTTAGGGAGTCTGGGAGGACCTGGATGTTTTGGATTTTATGGGGTCGGTTAGTTATAATAACATCCAGAAGGGTGCTGGTACCTCTCTTAAGGTTTATTCTTATGGGCTGGGTGACGAGTTGCATCAGGTCTTGGGCGGCAAATGAGTCTCTGATCACAGATGAGGAGGTGCTGAGCCAATTTACATTAAGTTCCCCAACTAGGATTTGCTCCGCCTTATGGTGGAGGGTTGCCAGGTAGTCTGTTAAAGATACCAGGGCCGGGGTGCTGGTTCTTTGGGGGAACGTAGGCTGTGGTGAGATAGAGAGGGCTCCTAGAGGGGTCCAGGGTGAGTTTGAGGGTAAGAGCCTGGGCCCCATTTACAAGGGCAGGGGTGGGGAGTGCATGTCCAGGCATTGTGTCCCTAGTGTAGATTGCACAGCCTCCCCTCGCTTTGCTCTTACTCGGTCCTCCCGGTATAAGGTATAGCCTGGGAGGGAAACAAATGAGTCAGGGTGGATTTGACAGCCAGGTTTCAACCAGGGCTATGATGTCTGGTTGATGAGCCAAGGCCCAGCACTGTAGGGTGTCAAATTTCTTCAGCAGGCTGCATATGTTCATGGAGGCTACTTGAAGACCAATGGGCTGGGTGGGTGAGTGGGAAGGGGCAGGGCCTGGATTGGCATGTATGTTCCCTGTTAGGAGTAGAAGGAGGAGAAGTGTTCTGGTCAGAGGGTGCCAGATGGAGAGTTTACTCCGGGAGCGATAGGATGAGGAAGGGGGTTTTGTAGCACAGAGGGTGGGTAGGGCAGCACAGGCAGAGAAGGCTTGCATGATCAGAAGTGCAAGGGAGCTGGGGGGGAGGAAAGGTAATGTCTGGATGGGGGGTGAGGTGGAGAGGAGCATATGGGGTGTGTGGAGGAGGAGGGAGGGGGAGGAGCAGTGGTAAAGGAGGAGGGGAAGACAGGAGGGTAGGTAGGAACAGTGGAATAGTGAGGCTGAGGGTTAATAGGGACAATAGTGTTGGTGGAAGGCAAAAGAAGGAGGAGGAGGAGAAGAGAGGCTGGTGAGCAGGGGGTGCACATGCATAGTTGGTAAGGGTGGGGGAGCTGAAGTGAAGAAAG
Source organism: Neoceratodus forsteri (assembly GCA_016271365.2). NCBI lineage: Eukaryota > Metazoa > Chordata > Ceratodontiformes > Ceratodontidae > Neoceratodus > Neoceratodus forsteri. Next base: position 1,338,256,320 of record CM057456.1, read on the forward strand.
AATGGGGGTACTAGGATGATAGAGGGGAGATAGTAGTGAAAGGTCACCTCTAAGCCTAGTTGTTGCTATGGTGTAGTGGCAGGGCTGGTGCCTGAAATGCACAGAGTACTAGGTTCAAGCCTTGACCAGGGTAGCAGGATGGAGCCCAGCCAGTGGCTGTAGCAACAGGGAGTTGGGTTCAAGGTCTGAAAAAGCACTCAGATAATGCTTTAGCAGTGTCTGAGGGTTAGAGCGTTTTTAGAGTTTTGAAATCCTGCAGTAATAATAGACAGGTGTGCTAGCTGAGTGGTGGGACTGCTGACTTTGAAAGTGAGAGTGCAGGGTTCAAAGGCAGCAAGAAAAAAGTGGTAAACTTATATTTTGGCAGGTGGGGGGGGGGGTAAGAGACTAAAAGGCTTAGAAAGTAGGAATAAAATAGGTAGGCAATGTGGTCCAGAGGTAGAGCTGCTGACTTTGACTACAAGGATGCTGGGTTTGAGCACAGCTCAGGGACAGAGTATAGAAAGTTTTTTTTTAATTCAGAAAAGGAGGGAGGAAGGGTTAAGAGTTTGAAAGTAGAAGAAGATGTTGGCCTGGTTCATTGGCTTAGTGGTTAATCAGTAGACTTTGGACAAAAGGATACTAGCATTGATGCTGGCAGTTGCTTAGTGGTAGGCTGATGGGAAGAGTGAGGAAAGTAGGTGGTAGAATGATTCAAAGGGAACTGCAATGACCTCTAGTGGGTCAGCTTTCAAACAGTAGCTAGGAAGAGTAGATAGTTGAAAGAGGAGTTAGAGTGGAGAGTGCAGTGACCCCTAGTGGTTGGTGTCTATAAGCTGCAAATGGGAAAGTGGACACTTTAGTAAAAAGGAGGATAGGTCACGTGATGTGACACATGACCTGCCAGCAGCAATAAATAAAGCACCGACCCTGGTTGGGGCGGCCGGGCGGGAAGTGCCTCACAACAGTCAGGCTGTAGTGCATGACACTTTACCTCTTACAGGCTCTGGCAATCCCCGACTTCAGTCTCCACTGCTGGGCAGAGTTCTAGAGTTAAAGGTACACATTTACCAAAGTACTATATCCATATCAAGTACTTCAATGGACATACACAACCTAAGTGAAGAATTATGCTTGTGCAACATTTTTGATAGTCTGAAGGTAGTTGAATGAATGAGTTATATGACTATAAAGTATGTTAGAACGCTGTTAACCTTAGGAAATCATCATTTCCTAAGGTTGTTAACCTATCGATGTGAGGTAGATATGTTGTTAACCTATCGATCCTTCGTCACATCGATAGGTTAACAACAGCGAGTGGTCTGCACATGTGCGCGCTTTTTTTCCGACGGGGAACCGACTGAAGGGAAACCGACGGGGAAGGACTGAAGGGCCGCGGTGGTGACTTTTTAAAAAACGTAAGCCATTTAATTTTTGATAGTGGGACCATACACTATAAAAAATAATGTATGGTCCCTCTATTGGCAACGGTCGATTTTTAACCGTCTCGAGGTTGCCATGGCAACGTAAACCTCTCGAGCTTCGCTCTCGAGGTTTACATGGTCGCCCTGGCAACCTCTCGACTGTTAACTGACCGGTTAACAATAGAGGACCATACATTATCCTCTATGTTATACATGGATATTTTGGATGTTTGCACTCTCTGTCGCATAAGGGACTACCATCCTCTTGGGGTACCTTGAAGGCAAACAAACCCTTTTGAGGAAGGTTCCACCCCTAAAGGTGCTGTGGGAACATAATACCTTTTAGGCAAAAGGTACCTTAGGACAGAGCCCAAATGTATTGTGAAGCAATTGGTGAACACAACAGCTGAGTGGAGTGATGACTGACAGCAGCTAGTGATGACTGATGCAAGACAGAGATTGACTACAGTAATGATTGACAGCAACTGGTGACTGATAGCAGACAGATGCATGATTTCCCTAAAGAGAGAGAGAGAGAGAGAGAGAGAGCCAGAGAGAGAGAACGGCAAGACTGAAGGATAAGAGAGCCACAATCCAACCCCAACACACAGCAAAAAACCTACCATTATGGTAAACACCATACTTAAATATGTATATTACATTATGGCCTTTGGCACACAGAGAAGGGGAAAAAACAACCCTGTGGAAGAAATCTCAGGAGATCCATGGCTTCTACTGCCATCTCTCCTTGCATAGAAACTTAGTATTGTGCAACTCAGCATGCTAATTTGGAGCTTTAAATTCAGGGGCAGTTTTTTTGAGGGCAAATTCTCTGTTTCTCTCTATCCCTCTAATAGGATAACTCTTTTGGGTGCTGCAAGTCAATCAGTGCAGCTAAAGGAAGTTCTCAGAGAAGGAAGACCACCTCTCAAAGAGTTACATGTGGAGAGTAGTGATGGCTGAAAGGCTATCACCTGGCCTCTAGACCATGAGAAGGCCTAACCTTGAAGAAAAATTAAAGGAAGGGGTTATGGAATGAGACTAGGTAGACCATAGGCAGAGGCACAGAGAATAACTTTCAGAGCTGCTGCCAGCATGGTCTACACAGATAAAAGGACCCTTGTGAACTTAGGGTTCGACCCTCTGCAACTGAAGTCTTACATACTACAGCTTGAGATGCCACCAAAGGTCTGCACAGATAAAGCTTCCACCAGAGCATTAGACCTTGCCATCCAGTGGGACTGCTAGGAGGCACTGCAGGAGGCAAGTGACCCACAGAGAAGCCCCCCCCCCATCCAAAACAAGGGACTTACCCTCAAGATGCAAATCTCAAGAGGAGAAATAGCAGTTTAACCACTGGGCAACTCTGAGCGCAAGATTCTAATTCAATGATGATTGCTGAATTCAATGACTGATATTGTTGGAAAGTACAACTGAATAGGTATTAAAATTTGAACGTACATCAAGGGTCAAAATTATTGATAAAAAAACACCCTCAGCAGGAAAGGCTGGAGGTGTATACACACTAATACTAGGGTGGTAAATGCTGAAGCTGACTGACTGATCAAAACTAATTCAAATTACATAGAAGTAATGGAAGTGGCTGCCTTGTTATGAAGCCAGGTGAAAGCAATCGAGGAGGAATGCAGTGGAACATAGAAACATAGAAACATAGACTTTGACGGCAGATAAGGACCACTTGGCCCACCCAGTCTGCACATTTCCCTACCTACTGGATAAGCTGCAGATTTTAGTTAAACAGCCTACCTCCTGCCACCCCCCCACTATAATTGCCTTATGTCTGTGCCATGCATGTTTGAATTCCTCCACTGTTTTAGACCCCACACAGGAAGGCAGTTCCATGCATCCACCACTCTCTCCATGAAAAAAAATTTCCTCACATTACCCCTGAACTGTCCCCCCTCTATCTTTAAATTGTGCCCCCTTGTTCTTACACATCTCTTTTTCTGAAAGATGCTACCCTCTTGGACTTTGTTGATTCCCTTGCTGAGAAGAGATTGCAAGTGGCCTGCTTTGAACAGCAAAAAGAAAAAGACTGAGATAACACAAGCCGAAACAGCAAAGTGACATAGTTAGGACATACTATAAAAACTAATAAGCATGCCAAGAACACAAACAGAAAGAAACACAGGACTTACATAAGACAAGAGTGCAGCAGGAGTAGCTAACTAAAAGAAAGAAGGCAGTACAACCTACAGCCAGAAAAGGCAGAAAAATTAAATACTGACCTAGAAAGCTGCTGAAGTTACAAACTAAACAGAACACACAAAAGCACAAAGGGGAAGTTGCAGGAAAACATGGGGAAAAGGGAGGGGCCAGCAGAGCCTCTGAGCAAAGCAAAAAAAAAGTACTTCTGGATGAGGCTGGAAGAAACTGATTTAAATAGCTCAAGAAAAGGTGTGTGGCTGCTAGCTCCTGCCCATTGAACTTCAGGCATAGCCTTTTAATTCTAGTATAATAACTATGTCTTTGTATTTGGTAGCTATCTTCCATAGGCAAAAGACTGAACTTTTTTTTTGGTTTTTTAAGGTAAAATCACTAGAAAATTGAATGTTAATGAAAATATGCATCTTTGAAAATTGCACATAGAGCAAATTGACAAATAACAGCCTAAGTATTAGAGGAACTATAACTAACTTTAATAATCCACATAATTTGAAAAAAGAGCAAAGCTGGGATGTACAGTACTTGTAAAAATCATGTGGATGACCTTATATTAAAGCAGCAATATTTGTAAGTTAGCAAAAACAATAATCATATTTTTTTCTTAGCAAAAATGCATTTCAGACATAACAGCTCAAAACTGCTTACCATATACCAACTCAAGTAATGCTAACATGGAAAATGAAGTTATGCAACTGTTGGTAGACCAAAGTACTGCAACACCTAAGACTGAAGTCCCCAACACAGCTGTTCATGAGGCACATAACATGGAAATTGACATGACAGCCAACATCTAGGATTTACCTGATTGATGTAGTGCTGACAATTCTATTACAGCTTAGTTTGCGAACCAGATGGTGAACGTAGCTGATGAGGTGTCAGCCTTCATTCAGTATCTGAGTCTTCAGCAAACAGCTCTTTGGATAACGTGGTGAGCAACATCAAAACACAAAAGACACTATGCACTGAAGTAGTAGCAACATATGTAAAGTTTAACACATCAGAAAACTGGTACTGTAATTATATTGAACATCATAATACTACTGCAGTTAATGCAGGTACTGTACATTAGAGTCATATGATGATGTGTTCCAAAATCATGCTGTATTAAATGATGAAAGAGCTGGAATTAATAGTGCTGTGGAACAAGAGACTGATGTATCAGATGAGTCAGATGAATTTCATGACTCAATATAGAATTTTGAGGAAAAAAATCTGATTTTGAAACACCAATTCAATTAGTTAATGGTTTCAATGAATAGAGTCTTGAACGATTGCCCTATGTACTAGAAACACTGACTGCATCATTAAATGAGATATCAACTGGGGAATGATCCTTATTAAATGCTATTGAATGTTCAACTCTCCTAGCTATTAATATTCAAAGTAATGAAATGTCTGCAATGACCTATTCTAAAGATAACTCAGACACAGATAAAAAAAAAACAAACAAAAAAAACCAGACATATTATCAACTATCCTAAACATTGAAACATAGAAGTTGATGGCAGATAAGGACTGCAAGGCTCATCCAGTCTGCCCATTTTTTCTACCTCATGAATGGGCAATAGGCCTTTACTCTATCAATGGCCTATTTATTCATACTCATCTGTATTGCTCCCTTATGCCTATCCCATGCCTGTTTGAAGCCCTGGACTGTATTCATATCCACCACTTCCTGAGGTAGGCTGTTCCATGCATCCACCACCCTTTATGTGAACTTTCTCACATTACCCCTTAGTCAGCCTCCCTCTACTCTCATGCTATGTTCTCTTGTCCTGCTATTTTTCTTATGTTGAAACATGTTAGACTCTTTCACCTTGTTAATGCCCTTAAGATATTTGAATGTTTCGATCATATCACCTCTCTCCCTCCTTTGCTCTAGGGTATACATATTGATCTCTGTTGATCTTTCCTCATTTGTTTTCTGCACCATTTTGGTTGCCTTCTTTTGACTGCCTCCATTTTGTTAATGTCCTTGTGCAGGTGCAACCTACAGTACTGCATGCAATACTCCAGATGGGACCTAACTGGTGTCTTGTAAAGTGGGATCATTACCTCCCTCTTACGGCTTGTGATACACCTAAAAATACATCCCAACATCCCTCTAGCCTTATTTACTGCTTTAGTGGTCTGCTTGGATGATTTTAGGTCACCTATGATGATGATGCACAAGTCTCTTTCTTCCCTTTTGATTGCCAGCAACTCCCCTCCCAACCTATAGGTAGCTTCAAGGTTTCTCTTCCCTAAATGCATAATCTTACACTTCTTTATAATAAACCCCAGTAGCCACTCTTCAGACTAGTTTGACAGTTTTTCCAGATCTCTTTTCATTCTGCCCACTCCATCTGGATCATCTACACTGTTGCAGATCTTGGTGTCATCTACAAACAGGCAACCCATACCCTCCAGAACATATTGAAGAGTACTGGTCCCAGGACTTATCCCTGAGGTAACCCACTTGTGACTTACATCTCTTTTGACTGTATTCCATTTACTACCACTCTTTATTTTCTGTCTGCCAGCCAGTTTGTCACTCAGTTGACCAACTTATGACCCACTGTGAGCCTACCCATCGTATTAATCAATCTTCTATGTGGAACAGTATCGAAAGCTTTGCTGAAGTCAAGGTAGGTGACATCAACTGTACCCCCTAGGTCCACTACTCTGGTTACCCAATCAAAGAAATCTATGAGATTAGTTTGACAGGACCTTCCTGTTGTAAACCCCTGCTTTCTTGGATCCTGTGCTCTGATGGATTCCAGGTGTTGCATTATCCTTTCCTTAAGGAGTGCCTCCATAATCTTGCCCACTACTGAGGTAAGACTAACTGGTCTATAGTTCCCTGCCTCCTCCCTGCTGCCACTCTTGTGTAGTCAGATCACATGAGCCCTTCTCCAGTCTTCTGGGACCTCTCCTGTGCTCAGAGACTCACTAAACAATTCTGCTAATGGCTCTGCGAGTTCCACCCTTAGCTCCATTAGTACCCTGGGATGTATGTCATTAGGTCCCATTGCCTTGTCCATCCTGAGCTTAGCAAGCTCTTGTAGGACCCTTTCTTTTGTGAAGGGACTTGTGCACACCTCCCTTCCCCCTGTGTTCATGATGCAGATTTGTGAGCTCTGCCCTACCTTCTACTCAGTAAATACTGAGCAAAGGTATCTATTTAGGATAGATGCTTTTCCTTGATCCTCCTCCAGACACTTCCCCTTATCCCCTTTGATCTTAGCAATACCCCTTCAGGACTTTCTTCTTTCACTAATGTATCTATGGAAAGTCTTGTCCCCTTCTTTTACTGTTCATGCTGGTGTTTCCTCAGTTTGGGCCTTTGCCTGCCTTACTACCTTCCCTGCTTCCCTTAGGAAAGTTTGGTATGCTCCCTATCTTCGTCCCGCTGCATTCCCTTATATTTCCTGAAGGCCAACCTTTTGGCACTGACCTTTTCTGCTACCATTTTTGAGAACTGAAGTGGTTTCCTCCTTCTTTTGCTCTTGCTTTTCTCCCTATCACAATGGGATGTTGCTTCAAGTATTGCATGCTTAATGCTTGCCCACTTTGCCTGTTCCCCCTCACCTGTATTTCTTCTTGCCAGGGCTAGCTTAACTCTGTTGGACATCTTATTAAAGGAGGCAGTATAACACAGTGGTCTAAGGCTCTGAGCTGCAAATCTGGTGACATCCAGCAGACCAGACCTGTGTTTGAATCCCACAGATTCCACTTGCATATGGTATGACCCTGACCAAGTCACTTAACTTCCTTGTGCTCCCAGGTCACGCCTGTAAAAAAGCTTTCAGCTTAGTGTGCTATTACTGGTTAAACAACTAAAAAAAAAAAAAAGCTCCTCAGAAGTCCCATATTTTTGCCTTGTAATGTGATGATTTAGTCCTAGTGGCCAAATTGAACCATATCATGTGATGGTTACTGGCCCCAGGTGGCCTTCTACCTGGAGATCTGTGATCCTCTCCCTGTTAGTCAGTACTAGATCCAGGATACCTCTGTCTCTTGTGGGTTGTTGTACCAATTGTTTGAGGCCTTCCCCCTGCAGGGAATCCACTATGTGCCTTGTTCTGGGGGATGTTCTGGCTGGGATTAACCAATCTGTATCTGGCATGTTGAAGTCTCCCATTAGCAGAACCTCCCCTTTAGCTGTCATGTTTTGTATATCTTCTAACAGTAATGTGTCTATGTCCTTCCCCTGGTCTCAAGGCCTGTAGACAACCCCACTTCTAATGGTTTTCCCATTTCCTGTTTCCATGGTGACCCATAGTTCTGGCTCCTTATGTGTATTCTGAATTTCTGTAGCTTTGATATTTTCATTGACATAAAGGGCCACTCCCCCTCCCCTCTTTTTTCACCACGTCTCTTCTGAACAGTGCATAGCCTGGTACTGTAGTCTCCCAAGTGTGGTTACTGGTGAACAATGTCTCGCTAATGGCTACTATGTCCAGTTTAGCCTCTGTCATTGTTGCCTCCAGCTCTGGGATCTTGGTTCCCAGATTGTGGGCATTTGTGAACAGGATTTTCCATTGGCCAGATTTCAGTGTGTTAGTCATGGGGTGAGGTCCGGCTTTTTCCCTACATGTTGTATGGGGAGCTGAACCTTTCTCCTCACCTGGTGATGCAAATGAACTACAAACATGCTGAAATCTGTTTGATCACTAGCTGGGGTGGAGAGGTGCTCTTACTGTTTGATGTATCGTGTGCTGCAACCCTCTCTTCATTTGCTAGTTTAAATATTCTGCAAAGACACCAAACTTCTGCCCCAATGCACTGACTCCCTCCTTAATCAGATGCAGTCCATTGAATTTAAAGAACTTTCGCTCCCAAAACTGTTGCCAGTTACCTACAAATTTGTGTCCTTTTTCCTGGCACCAGCCCTTGAGCCACATGTTTAGCTCCTCTTTCTCCCCTTCTCTAACCTTCTGCCTATCTGCCCCTGCTCCCATACAAGCAGGACCTCAGAGAAGGAAATGTTGGATGAAATGGATGACAGTTTGCTCCCAGCCTGATCAGGTGTTTCTTGGTCTCCATTGCTGACCAGCTGGCAAGATCATTAGTCCCTAAGAGTACGAGGACACTGTTGTCTTCTCCTGCTTCCTGCACAATTTTAGCAATGTGGTCAGTGTCTCTCCATGCTGATTTATGTGGGAAACATCTGACCATTACCCCCAGCTGGAGGTACGCATCAACTCCCCGAATCATGGAGTGTCCTATGATCAGAAGTGTTTTGGATTTCCTTTATGCCTTTTTTTTTGTTTTGGTCCCTATTATTGGTGAGTTTTGTAGTACTAGCTCCTGTGCTGCAGTGTCCTGCTCTGCAGTGTCCTCTGCACCTTTGTTTGATTTCATAGATAGAGGCAGATACCTGTTTGTAGTTTTTATATGGTTTGTGGAGGTGATACGCAGGTGAGCATTGAGTGATGAGCACCCAATTTGCCCCTCCTAACCACTTGCCAACCTCCTGTACCAACTACCTCTGAGGCTGAAGTGCTTCAGTTGGATGTCAAGGAAATAGTTTGCAGTTCTTATAATACATTTCCTCCTGAATATGTGATTTGAGGTGCACATGCTGCATGGAGCTGAGCCCTTATATCGCTGATGGTCCAGCACATAGGACAGAGTCCTAAATCCTGTATAACTGTCCTTTTGAAAAGTGTACCACAGTACCTGCAGTTGATTATGTCCATTCCAGCTGAGCTGAAGAGTTTATAACATGGTCTGAGTAATCACATGGTAAATGAAAGCAAAAGAAGAACCACAGATGAAAGAAACAAGCAGGTAAGAGCAGAAACAATCAACTAACAACAAATGCAGAAGCTGTACCTCAGTCTGTATCTCATATGTGGTTCTGTAATTAGCCCTGAAAGTGTAGCCTAATGATAGATAAAACGGTAAAACCTGTAAGCACAAAGGTAACAAAATCTGTAATCGCCAACTGTAACAATTTACAGAAGGTATACCCTGCAAAAACACTTTGCTACAGAGAAAAATAAAACAGCAATCTGTAAGCACAAAAAGTAACAAAACATGTAAGCACAACCTGCAGAACAATTTAAAAGAAGATATACCTTGCAAAAAACACTTTGAATCAGAGAAAAATAAAGCAGTAATTTTTAAGCACAAACGGTAACAACCTGTAAGCACAACCTACAAAACAATTTAACAGAGAATACACCTTGCAAAAAAAAAAAAACTTGAAGCAGAGAAAAATAAAGCCGCAATCTGTAAGCACAACACAGAATCAGCCTGCAAGCACACCATGTAACAATTTAGCAGAAAATATAGCCTGCAAAAAAAAACAATTTAAATCAGAGAAAAAATAAAGCAGTAAACTAACACCTGTAGGCACAACACAGTAGCAAAAACCTGTAGGCACAACCTTGAACAATTCCACAGAAAATATATTCTGCAAAGAAACAATTTGAATCAGAGCAAATAAAACAGTAATCTGTAAGTACAAAATTGTAATAAACCTGTAGGTACACCCGGCAACAATGTAGCAGAAAGTATACCCTGCAAAAACAATTTGAGTTAGAGAACAATAAAGCTGTAATATGTAAGAAAAAAGAGTAACAAAACCTTAAAGCACAAAAGAAAATAACAACACACAGTAAATCTGGCTAGCCGAGAGAAGCCTTAATTTTTCTCCTTGCTCTGAAAATGTTGTTCCTTGCTCTGTGCTTACAAGCAAATCTAGAAAAAAGAGCTCAGGTGAAGCTAGGCACCTTTGCCAGCAAACCTAATCTTGCACTGGTAAAACAGAATTTAATGATATGAACAGTAATTCTGACTCTATTAAAGCTGAGCTAACAAGCCTGGAGTGGGAAGTATATTTATTATATCAGAGAACAGAGAAAACTGTATCAAGACTATTGGATGTTGAGGACTATCTCCTTCAGATGAATAAAAACATTGAATCAGACATTAAGCTATTGTTGTAAATGCAAGCTAAAACTAACGATATGGACTGGCACACCCAGATCCATTATTTTAATATTTTGGGTCTGTCTGAGGGCTCAGAAAGCTCAGATATGTTATCTTTTATAGAAAAATTGTTTAATGGAAGTTTGGAATGTAAATTAGATACAAAGAAAATAGAAATTGAGCAGGCCCATTGAACACCATCTGGAATAAGGTTAGCTAAAAGAAAATATCTAGAATTATATATGTATACTTTTTAAGATTTTTGTACAGAGAAGAAGTTTACTCCAGCGCTAGATAATTTGGTTTATCATACCAAAAAAAAAAACAAATATTGGTCTTCCGTAACTTAAGTCTTTATGTAGACAAAACAAATAATCCTTTAAAGTCGTTGTGGGAAAACAAGATAAATATTCAGCATTTGCTACATAACAGACTTAAATTTTGTTTACAATGGAACAAACTATCTGATTGAAGATCTACAGAAAGCTATTGATTTTGTGAAAGAAGAATTAGGATTGGCTTTCAAACTGATCATCATCAAAGAACAAGGGACATATCTCATCCAGGTGAGTCTCACATAACTGCTTTAAAAAATTCAAAGATATCTAGTGTAGATGCTAAGATGAATGAGACTGTATTATTTGCTAACTTAAGGGGTGAGAAAGCTTATTTTGATCTACAGAAACACACTCAGAATCCGATCCAGCAGCCACTTGTATTAATTAATCTGATTAACTCTAATTCTATGGCTGTCAATGGGCTCACTGCCAAAACATAAACACACTAATCCTTTAAGTGCACTCTGAATATTGAGCATGTTAACATGATTTTGAGTAATTAAACCAAACCTCAAGATGTATGAGGCAATTTGACCCTTTTCTGTGGGTCTTCACTACCTTTTTTTGTTGTTGCTGTATTCCTAACACAGTACTAGAATTAATAATAATATAATGAAGAAGCTACAGAATTTCATTTCTACATCATTTAAGGTATTCGGGGGGGGGGGTCCTTAGATTGGCTTTTAGTTATTCCATTGGTCACTATCTATTTGGATAGGAGTTTAGGGTAGGGCAAAGGGGTCTTTTCACTTATGTTTTTGGCTAACATGGAGGAATGGTGTCTGGATCATTGTTGTGTTTGGAGTATGGTCACATCTGAGGGGTTAGAACTGAGGGATAGTTAAATTGCTAAAAAAGGCGATAACAGTACTGCAGTATTTAGGAAATAGTGATATAGTTGTATTAAGTTTGGTTTTATATATGTGTAATAATTACTTGGAAATCTTGATCGTGACGGGGAGAGTCTGATCATTCCTTATATAAATTAACATATACAGTGTATGGCAGGGTTACCTATTTTATCCTGGAAATATTAATGGTTTTAGTAATCTGGTTGAAAGGAAGAGGATATTTAAATTTGCCCCGTAGTCTTGTACTAATATTCTTACTCTTCAAGAAATTCATTTGTCTCAAAGTGAAGCAGTAAACATTAATCAAATATGGAAAGATATACATATTTCACTCTCTGCTCAGTTCCAAGAGGGTAGGTACTTTGATTGTGATGATTAATAATAATAATAATAATAAGCAAATTAAAATGTCCAGATCACTAACAGATATTACTGGCAGATACATTATTGATCATGTAATATACAACAACAGACCTCTTACACTGGTTTCAAGGATTGATATGTGCTTAGTTACTAACTCTGTAATGCAGAACATTGCTACAATTGAATATGGGTCTGTTATATTATCTGATCATGCCCCCACGTCAGTCACCCTTACTTTCAGAGACATAACCAAACCCATTCCAACATGGCACTTTGACCCCCCTTGCTAACAGACAAGCAGTAAATACAACAGGTGAATGAGGAGACTAATGCTTTTTTCCAGACTAATTTAACTGGTGATGTTAATCTTGGAATTGTATGGGATGCATGCAAATACAGCTTTCCTAAGAGATTTGATAAGCTCTTATTCAATAATGAAAAAGAAACAACAAAAAGCACAAATAAAGGAGCCTGAAATTGCTATCAAACAGGCACAAGATGAACCTGCTAGAGCAGAGTACAATTTTCATCTTAAAATTGTATAAAAATTAAAACACACACATAATAAGTTAATGAACAAAAAGACTTACAAACTTATAATGTAGACTGGATCAAATTACTATGCTCAAGGTAATAACAGTGGTTGACTGCTTGTGTGTATGCTTCAGAAGAGAAAGTGGGCAGAATAATTGCTGCAATAAGAGATAAGGTAAATTAACTAATAATGCAAATGATAGCAATAAAACATTTTCATTCTTATTATCAATCTATATAGTGTGAGTTACAACAGCAACATAGCCCAATTCTAGGAGGGTGGCTGTCATAACCTGCAGTTACAATTCCAAGACATGAGGTGGCATATCGGAATTGTGCCAGTTCAGAGCTGTCCTAAGGCTGGCACTGTTGGATGCCACCACACAGTGCTGTGGCAATGGCACCATGATGTCCCTCTAGCCCCTTCAAGCACACCACTGCCCCCTAACACCCTGATCATCTTGGACCCCTGGCGGTCCATTTCTGGTGTGCCCCCAGATCCTTGTGCCATGTGTCCTGCCCCCCCATGCCCCCTTGTGTGTGCTGAGGTGGTTCGGGGCTGGGAGGGATTCAGAGGGCCACTTGTCATCTGCCATGAGTTGTGACATGTTGCTGCAATATGCCATGCGTGTGGCAGTAGTCCACGCATGGCATATCCCACATGCCACAAGTGCCAGGACCCTGCTACTCTTGGAATGGGGCATAGGGCCCCCTGCCATGGGGTGAATGGTGTAACTCACAGCCGCTTGCAAGTTATGCCATTTGTCTTAGAATTGGCCCCTGAGTCCTTAGTAAACTGCATACATGACAAGATGTAGCTTTTATGCTTTGATTACATGGGAAAGAAGCAAAAATATTATTATTGTATTTGCTGATGACATTTTGTTCTATATTAGAGATCCTCAAAGATATGTACCTATGCTATTTGATATTGTTACTCAAATTGGGCAACTTTTGGGATACAAAGTTAACTGTACTAAGTCAGAAGCTCTTCCCATTTTTTCCTAAAGATCTGCAAGTTACTCAAGTCCATATTCAAATGAAACTTAAATTTAATGACTTAACCTATTTGGGAATAAAACTTACTAATGATTTAGAAACTATTGTTCCTGCTAATATGGACCCTTTATTGGATAGTATTAGTCAGGATCTGGTTAAATGGCTGACTCTCCCCCTGTCATTAATTGGCCGGGTACATGTGATCAAGATGAATATATTACCCAGATTATTGTATATATTCGGTCTATACCCCTGAAATTTGCTAAATATTATTTTGATATCCTTGATAAAAAAAAATATAAAACAATTAGAATTTATCTGGAATAACAACAGGCAGCACTTGAAAAAAACGTCAAAGGACACCAATAACAACGCAGGTTTGAAGCTTTCCAATATCATTTTATATCATTATGCCACACTTCTAGAACCCATTTAGGCATGGCTAAGTGAGGAATCCCCCTGCTTAGGTATATATAGAATTTTCCTGAATCTCTGTTAACAAAAGGCAGTAAATTGTATTTAGAAATTTATATAAGACTAGAGCTCTAGAAAATGGCAAAAGATCTAATAGGCAGGATTCACTAAAAAGGGCAAAGTCCAATGCAAAGGTTTGCACTGCAACCTGCAATTGCACTGGTGGGTAATCCTGCAATTCACAATCAGATAGCACCCTGCACTATCCAACTGTGAATAGGGGCAGGTGGGGACAGCGCTAACCCATGAAAAGCATCAGGAACCCCAGTATCATGCTCCCCACAGCCAGCCAGGAGAATGGGACAACAACAACAGCATAAATGTGCTAACTCACCATTCACTAAGGTAGCCATGCAAATGAGCCCATTGGGCAAGCAAGGCACTATTGGCCATTACCATGCCTATTATGGTCCATTTTGGCTTGTGGGTGGCTTAGCATGCTCACCAACAGCCCATGTCCCACAATTCCATGATGGTCTATTGCCCCCCTGTCCTCCAATCACTGACTCATATGTGAAGAATACATTTCCATAGTGCAGTGGTCCTTCCCCAGTCCCCGATCACCCACCCAATATGTTCAATTAATTTCCATATTGCAGGGGTCACTCCCTGGTCCCCAATTTCCCACCTGATGTTGAAAAATAATTTTCCATGGTGTATTGGTCCCTCCCACCTCCGCAATCACTGATCCCCTAATAATAAAATTTATTTCATGGTGTAGTGGTCCCCAGTCGCCCTCCTGATGTTGAAAAATATTTTTCCATAATGTAGTAGTCCCTCCCCCCTTCCTGATCACTGATCCTATAAAACTAAATGTTTTTCCATAGTGTAGTGGTTCCAGCCCCTCCTAATCACCTACCTGATGTTGAAAAATAATATTCCATAGTTTAATGTCCCTGCCCCCCTCCCTGATCATCAATCTCATAATAATAAATATTTTTCAATGGTGTAGTGGTCCCTCCTCCATCCTCAATCACCGATCCCATAAAAATAAACATTTTTCCATTGTGTTGTGGTCCCTTCCCCCTCCCCAATTGCCCACCTGAGGTTAAAAAATATTTTTTTATAGTGTACTGGTCCCTCCCCAATCATCATCCCCAAATCCTGAAAATCCCATTCCCTGGTAGTCTAGTGTTCCTCATCCACTCCACAGTCACCGATTGCCATCCCCAAAGTGAAAACACCCCATTCCCTGTTAGACAGGAGTCCCCACCCCAATGATGTCTGGTCACCATCCCCTTTTGTACCAAATTCCCTGATAGTCTAGTGGTCCCTCCAAGTTCCTGATCCCCATCCACTGAAACCACCCTGCATCTGGAGGTCTAGTGGACTCTCACCCCACCCTCTCAGGTAATAGCTCATCACTTTTACTCTCTGTCCCAACTCCCATTCGCCATAGCACAACCCTCCTCTCATCTTTCCATGGCTGCCCACTGACAGAGTTATGACTTAGCACATACTATAGAGCATGAGCACAATCATAGCTTAGTCAGTGGGCAGCTGTGGAGGTGAGAGGAGGACTGTGCCACTCACTGAACAGCAGTTGGTATGGGGGAGTAGGGTGGTGAGTGATCACCTAAGAAGGTGGGGGGATGGAGCCACTAGACCATCAGTAATTGAAGGGTGGTTTCAGTGGATGAGGACTGGGAACTGAGATGTGCCACTAGGCTACCTCATGAAAGCTGAGAGATATTTGCATCAATTAATCTTATTTTGGACATTTGTCTTGTACAGAAGGAGGAACTCTGCTTGTGCAGGTAGTCTTCAATTCAGACACTAACTGCAGGTTCTAAAAGTAAGCATTTATTTATGGCATTAATTAATTTTAAAGAGGTTTGCCTGATTCAGAATGCAGTTCCATTTGTCAGTGGTCACCTGACCTGGGGCCTCAAGTCAGATAAAACAGAGGTGGGCAGAAGGGAGAGGAGGGGGCTGGGAAAAAAGGGAGCAGAAAAAGAGGTGTGAGCCTAATGATAAACAACAAATGGGGAGGGGGAAGAAGGAGCTATAGGGATTTGAATGGGCAGGCAGGAGAGAGAGAGAGAGAGAGCCTGGAGGGGGTTTAAGAGGGGCTGCACAAGGCAGGGCACCCTTGCACACTTGCTTGCCATTGCTTGGCAAGTACATCGGTCAGCAGGATCCTGATCGACAATGAGGTATCACAACTAAAAGCAGGTAAGCTTTGAATGAGCTGAGGATTCCCAACACAAGGTTGTGGTAAGAATAAATAAAAAAAGAGAGAAAATATAGTGATGCTGATTCTTGGGACTGTTTTTTGGAGCAACATGTATGAGGAAGAATAAGGTTGAGTCATTTGAGTAGCTGCTAGGCAGGACAAAAGAGAAGAAGCCAGAAGGGGAAGGAAGGAAACATATTCAATTCAGTGCTTTAGAGTAACTGGTAATTGCTATTTTTCTTTTAAACTTAGATTGTGGGCTTTTAGTGACACTGTACTTTCTTTGTTGTCTTTACTTATAATTGTTTTTGGGCTGTTGAAAATTTAAAACATAGTGGTGGTATAATTCTGTGCTGTCTTTAATTGCTGCAAATTTTCACCCCCCCTTCCCCCAACTCTTAATTATAGGCCCTGTTAAATCTGATTGACAGGAGCTAAACACAGGGTATAGTAAGGGGTGTGAAGTAGGAGGGGCATAAGGGGGAAGAAGCCCACCCTCAGCACGACAAGTGTTTTGACTCATTTATTTATTTATTGGTTTTTTTAAGAAAATTATCTGAGGATCAGTGGCAGGATTTTTAGGACAGTAAATTAATAAAAAGGGAACTAGGAGAGCTTCAGTAGCAGACAAGTAGTGAAATTGCAGTATAATGTGAGGAATGGTGCAATGCAGTGGCTGTGGGGCAGCCATATTCAGGCAGACCTTCTGGACACTGAGGTGCTGCCCTATCTGCATGCATCTCTCTGGACTGTGGGATGAGGTAGCCAGACTCAGAGTGGAAGTAAACTGGGTCAGGAGTACCATCACCCCTATCCAGAGACCACCCAGTCCAACGCAACTGTCTCAAAGGATGCCGAGAACGAGGAGCACTTGGATGACAGTGGGCTCAGGGAGGGTTAGAGCGGTCAGGCAGAGGCACATCCCAGATCCTATTCCACTCAAGAACTCATATGCCACACTGGCAAATGAGGACAACCAAATAGAGGTACCCAGAGAAGTGGAAGGAAAGGATGTGGAGGTTAGCCAGGGAGGTGACCTCAGCGGGGAAAGCAGTGGACCCCAGAGGAGGAGGAAGCTAATCCTGGTGGGGGACTTCATCATAAGAGGGATCCAGCTAGGAACACAGGAGGGGGAGGACAGGTAGGTGAGGTGCCTACCAGGTGCCACGGCATGGAGGGATGGAAGGAAGATCCTGGGGATCACTGGGAAGGCAAGATGGGAGGGTGAGCGGGATGTCATTATCCACCTAGGTACTAATGACCTGGCAAATGGGGAGCCAAAGGAAGTTCAGGAAGAGTTTAGGAAATTGGGGAAGGGTCTCAAGCAAGTAGCTACTTCTGTCACTTTCTCAGAAGTACTACCTGAGAGAGGCGAGGGAGAGCATAGGAGTGCATGCACCAGGAACTTTAACTCATGGTTGAAGAACTGGTGCTGTGAGAATGGGTTTGGATTCATTGGTGACTAGGGACCCACCTGGAGGGATGGAGGTTTGTTCAAGCCTGATGGCCTGCATCCATCCTGGAGGGGAATCCAAGCACTCAATGATAAGTTTAAATGCTACATTGACAAGCATTTAAACTAGCAAAGAGGGGTGGCAGACCAGCAAGGAGGGTACCTACTTGCTCACCCCCTACAGCTAGCAGTGGGACCAGTGAACCAGAGGAGTGGCTATCTCTGCAAAGCAGTGTGCAAAAGATGGAGATTAGTACCCAAGAGGTGGATAGGCAGAAAAGGGGCAAAATTCAGCAGAAGGGCAGACAGCAAGGAGATCCAGGGATAAAGAACAACCAAGGAAGGGGCTGGAGTAGAACAGTGAAACAGTCTAGGGAGGTCAAATCATGGAAAGCCATGTGTGCAAATGCCAGGAGCCTTAGCAACAAGATGGAAGATCTGGAGGCTGTCATGGTGCAGTCAGACCTGGACATTGTGGCCATCACTGAAACCTGGTGTAATGATAACAAGCGACTGGGAGATGGCCAACCTGGCTACAACATATTCAGAAGAGACAGAGCAGGCAGGAAGGGAGGAGGAGTGGCACTGTATGAAAAATGACATAAGGCCACAGAGATCCAGGAGGAACAAAATGGGGAGAGATACTGTGGGTTAAGCTGGACAGGAAAATGGGAACAGCCATCTAGACAGGTGTGGTCTATAGACCACCATCCCAGGAGGAAGAAACAGATAGGAGTTGATGCTAGCCATCCAAAGGATGGCAGACAAGGTGAGGTAGTACTGGTTGGAGACTTCAGTATTCCAGATGTGGACTGAGCATCCCAGCAGCAGCATCAACTAGGAGCAGATTTATCCTGGACTCCTTCAGGGTGCCTTCCTCAAGCAACTGGTCATGGAAGCAACTCGCAGAAGGCAATACTGGACCTTGTGCTCACAAACAGGGACAGTGTGATGGGGGTAACAGTGGGGGAGCACCTGGGGAACAGTGACCACCAGTCATTGTGGTTTGAAATCACAGAAAGAGCAGAACCAAACCACACAAAAACACGTATCCTGGATTTTGGGGGGGCAGACTTTGGGAAAATAGGGAGATGCTTGAAAGATGCATTAAGGGGAATGGGACAGGAATCAGGGGTTGAGGAACAGTGGGCAGTATTTAAAATGAGGATTACAAAAACAACAGAATTATGCATTAAGCAGGTTAGCAAAAGGAAAAGGAAGAGGAGACCATTATGGTTTTCCAAAGAGGTAGCAAAGAAAGTGAAAGCCAAAAGACTGCATTCAGGCAATACAAAAGACACAGGCTGAAGGAGATAGGAGAAGTACCAGGAGAAGCAAAGGGAGGCAGGGAGGTCAGTAAGGAAGCCAAAGCTCAGACAGAAGAACACATTGCAAAATCAGTGGGTAGAGGAGACAAAACCTTTACAGGTACATAAGTGAAAAAGAAAGACAAAGGGAGGGATAGTGAGACTGAAGGGGAGGATGGGGCCGTTGGAGGATGACAACAGTAGCTGACATATTGAACAGGTATTTCTGCTCAGTCTTTACTGAGGATACGGAGGGTAATGGGTCTGAAGGGAGTACAAGGGGTGAGAATGGTGCAGAAATGGACACAAGTCCCTTTACACGAGAAAGAGTCCTGAAGGAACTGGAAGTAATAAGAGTTGATAAAGCAATGGGGCCAGATGGGGTGCACCCCAGGGTTCTTAAAGAACAAAGAGAGGTGATGGCTGAACCTCTGGCTATCCTGTTTAGCCGATCACTGGAAACAGGGGAGGTACCCAAAGACTGGAGGACAGCAGATGTAGTCCGCTTATACAAAAGCGGGAACAAAGAGGAAGCAGGGAACTACAGACCAGTCAGCCTCACCTCGGTAGTGGGGAAGATCATGGAAGCACCACTGAAGGAGAGATTGGTGGAACATCTGGTTGTCAATGGACTACAGGATCCAAGGCAGTATGGTTTCACCAGGGGGAGGTTATGTCAGGCCAACCTCATTGAATTCTTTGACTGGGTGACTAGAGAGGTGGATCAGGGGAGGGCAGTGGACATGGCCTATCTGGACTTCAGCAAGGCCTTTGACACTGTGCCACATAGAAGACTATTATACAAACTGGGGAATATGGGTGTGGGCAGCACAGTAGTGTGGTGGGTAGGTAACTGGCTGGGTGGCAGGACACAGAGGGTGGTGGTAAATGGCTGTCACTCCACAGAGGGAAGAGTCACCAGTGGGGTACCACAGGGATCAGTGCTGGGACGGGTCCTATTCAACATCTTCATCAGTGACATTGCACAGGACCTAGAAGGCAGAATTTCACTGTTCGCTGATGACACAAAGCTCTGTAACAGAGTAGACACACCAGAGTGTGTAGACAGAATGAGAAGGGACCTGCAGAAACTTGAAGAATGGTCAGGGGTTTGGCAGTTGAAATTCAATGCAAAGAAGTGCAAGATAATGCATATGGGGCACAAAAACCCTGGCACAATATATCAGTTGGGGGTGAGGATATAGCATGCACCAAGCAGGAAAGGGATCTTGGGGTTATCATCTCTGATGACCTCAAGGTAGGGAAACAGTGTGACAAGGCAGCAGGTAAAGCAAATAGGATGCTGGGATGTATAGGCAGGGGCATCACCAGCAGGAAAAGGGAGGTCATAATTCCACTATACAAGACACTAGTGAGGCCCCTCCTGGAGTACAGTGTACAGTACTGGAGACCATACCTACATAAGGACATAGACAGGGTAGAGAAGGTTCAGAGGAGGGCAACAAAGATGGTGCATGGATTGCATCACAAGTCCTATGAAGACAGGTTGAAGGAACTGAACATGTACTCCCTGGAGGAGAGGAGGGAGAGAGGGGATATGATAGAGACATACAAGTATCTCACAGGGAGGAACAGGGGCAGGAATACACTATTTTTAAGTGAAAAGATGTTCCAGGACCAGAGGCATGGGATGAAGTTGGAGGGAGGACGATTCAGAGGAAACATGAGGAAGAATTTCTTCACAGAATGGGTGGTGGACAAGTGGAACACCCTGCCAGAGGAAGTGGTGGGGGCTGAAACAATCACGGGATTTAAGAATGCATGGGATAGACATAAAGAAATTCTGGAGGTCAGGGGTAAGGGGCAACAGACTTCTAGGAAAACATAAACTGAACTTACAAGCTCAAATGGGCAGACTGGGTGGGCCATAGGCCCTTATCTGCCGACACTGTCTATGTATCTATGTAAAATGGGTATATACTAAGCATAACATAATGAGTAAGCTACATGTTGCTCCTTCTTTTCCTTGTAAAATTTATTTTATTTTCTTCAAGGGAATAAAGGTAATGTTCTGATTATATTTGCATGGTTACCAGAAAGCTGAGTGTTGTGCCCGAGGATATTATGCTGCAGATACTGGTTTGCGTGATTTTGCCCATGTAGTCACTGAAGGAGAGGTGGAGAAGTTTTTCTGTGGATGGAGCTGAGTGCAGCCGGGTGCTTGTGGCTGTGGTTTTGGGTGGTGGCAGGTGTTATTGAGAAAGCATTTGCAAAGCAACTGGAGATTCACCTCAGAATTCTAAAAGAACTAAGCGGAGACCTAGTGACACCACTGACTACCCTTTTTAACAAATCATGGGAGAATGGTGTGGTACCTCATGGCTGGAGGAAGGCAGATGTAATCCCCCTTCACAAGAGTGGGAGCAAGCCAGAGGCAGGAAACTACAGACCTGTTAGTTTGACCTCACTGGTAGGTAATTATGATGGAATAACTTCTGAAAGAAAGAATTGTCAAGTACCTAGAGGCCAGCAGGACACAGGACCCAAGGCAGCATGGATTCACAGTGGGAAGGTCATGTCAGATGAATCTAATAGGTTTCTTTGACTGGGTGACCAAAGTAGTAGACCAGGAAGGGGCTATAGATATGGTCTGCTTAGACTTTAGCAAGGCATTTGACATAGTACCACACAAAAGATTAATAAACAAATTAGCTAGCCAGTGGGTCCCAGGGTCGTAGCCTGTGTAACAAACTGGCTGGACAACAGGATACAGATGGTAATAGTAAATGGAGCACACTCTGCAGAAAGGGGAGTTACTAGTGGGGTACCACAGGGTTCAGTACTGGGACCAGTACTCTTTAATGTCTTTATAGGTGACATTGCAGAGGGTCTGGAAGGAAAAGTATGCTTCTTTGTAGATGACACAAAGATCTGCAACAGGGTTGATACACACGGACATGTGGAAAGGATGAAAAGTGACTTGGCAAGGTTGGAGCAATGGTCAAGAGTATGGCAGCTTAGTTTCAATGCAAAGAAGTGCAAAGTAATGCACCAGGGAAACAAAAACCCAGGGGAAAAGTATACAATGGGGGGGGGGGTACTAACAACAACAAAAATGGAAAGGGACCTGGGGATACTCATATCAGATGATCTTAAGGTAGGCAAGCAATGTGAGAAGGCAGTAAGGAGGGTTGAGGGGATTCTGGGATGCATAGGGAGAGGCATCACCAGTAGAAAGCAGGAAGTTGTTATCCCTTTGTACAGACGGTTGGTGAGACCACATCTGGAGCACTGTGTACAGTTCTGGAGACCCCATCTCCACAAGGACATAGATAGGATGGAGGTAGTCCAGAGGAGGGGAATCAAAATTGTGTAGGGTCTGCACCAGAAGCCACACAAAGAGAGACTAAAAGAGCGTAATATGCATACCCCTGAGGAAAGGAGGGATCGGGGTGACATGAAAGAAACCTTCAAGTACCTCAGGGGAATCAACAAAGTCCAAGAGGGTAGCATATTTCAGGAAAAGAGATGCACAAGTACAAGGAGGCACAATTTGAAGATAGCAGGGGGGACAGCTCAGGGGCAACGTGAGGAAGTATTTTTTCATGGAGAGGGTGGTGGATGCATGGAACAGCCTTCCTGAGGAAGTCATGGGGTCAATAACAAGAATATTCAAGAATGCATGGGACTGACAAAAGGCAATTATACTGTAGTGAGGGGGTAGAAGGAGGTAGAAGGGGAGTAAGGAGAAAGTAGGCTGCTAGTTGACTAGGATCTGCAGCTTATTAAATTGGTAGGGAAATTGGCAGACTAGGAGGGCCAAGTGGTCCTTATCTGCCATCAAAGTCTATGGTTCTAAGTTTCTATGTTTTTTGTGGGCAGGCAGTGCACAGCCCCTGATCAATGCTCTTTTGTTGAGTTTAGCAGTCAGGCAACTGGTGGTGGACTGTAGCCTACAGGGACACCAAAGACACATGGTGGACACCATCTTGGGGGGAGGGTTTTACTATGGCCTGTGGAAAGGCAAAGCCTGCTAATGCTGTTTTTTTTTTTATGCAGTTTGGTCGAATGTGGGAAGGCATACAAAAAAAATATATGGATATGAACAGAAGCTGGGGAAGTTTTTAAAGGGAAGGAGCAGCACACCGAGAGCAAAGTGGCAGGTACCAGTGCAACATTGGGGGGAAAATGACCACATTGATGGCTGCCATTGAAAAAAAAAATAGGAAACACCCGCAAGAGCCCAACAAACAATATGGGCATGGTAGAGTGTATGGGTAGGGATAAGAACTTTAGATGGTGGCAATGTTTCAGAGGGCTAAGTTGCAGAGGTCTGTTTTTTCAGTTTTGCTGCAAAAAAAAAAATGTTGAGCATGGAAAAGGGAAGGCAGAAGTGTGCCTATTTGTAATGGGTTTATGTTTGAATTTCCAATTAATAGGCTAACCATGGAATGAGGTGGTAGGTAGTCTGGGGGACCTGGTAGAGTCATTTAAGCCTCCAGAAGATTATAGTTCCACATCTCTTTCCTGGATCTCCATAGTTACCTCACTCAAGTGGTGCTGGATTGATTTTCTCTCTTCTAAACTGCTCCCCAGAAGGGGTGAAAGTAAACAGTTTTGTAAGACATCTTAGCTCACCCCAAAGTAGTTAAGGAAGGCCCATACTACAAAAAAAAAGTGTATCCCAGATAACAAAATTAATATTAACAGTTTGGGATAGGGTAGCTGCAGAAAACACATGCAAGAACAAGACAGAGGCGCAGAGTGGGTTTTGTGGGGGGTTATCTCTGCCAATTTTCATACTGTGCATCTGCTTTCCTCTTTCAGCAACAAAAGCATGGCCCTGAGAGGAAACAAATCTTGCAAGGAGAAAGCTGCATTGAAAGCCATGGAGCTGGTAGAGAATGCCCTGAAGATGCTAGATGCTGTGGAAGACACCCCAACAGCCCCGGAACCCACTAGGTGGGACAGGAAGTGGAAAGACAGAGTTACACTGGGTGATGGAGGTGCTAAGAAGCAGCCGACAAGAGAGGGACCCATAAACCCTATGCTGCCTTAACCAGCTCAGCTTCAGTTGGTGCAGCCACAGATGTCAAATACGGTGCCACCTCGGACAGCTCAGGCTCACCCGGCACAGCCATAGACTCCTGCTGGAAGAGATACAGTTGATCTGACCTTGGAAAGGAATGTTAAAGAATTCATGAAGCAAATCATAGGCTTCATGGAGTAGGGAACACTGTGGATGACAGCCCTTTCCCATTGCCAGATGGGCAGCTTCAGGGCCATTGCCCATGGGCAGAAAGCAGGAAAACAGCAGTACCACCGAAAATGTGGGAGATTGGTTGGATGGCGCCAGATTGCTCTTTTGCAACTCATGGTCAGCAAGGACATCGAGGACATGTGACGGGTCATGGAGAGTTTTCCAGGCTTTCAGAGAAGGACAAGGCATAGAGGTAAGTGGGGTGATTGTAGAAAAGCAGGTAGCTAAGTTTTTGGTGAGCAAATGGAAGGAAGGTGTGGCACATGCGACCATGGGTGTACACCTAACAGCCATAGGCCTGGTATGTAGCCTGAAGGGGTGGGTTGAGCCCGGAAAAGGACAGCTAACTTAGGAGACTGATGCAAGGGTGGTTGAGACTCAAGGGGAAAGAGCCAGATAGGAGGCACCCCATATTGGAGACCCTTCTGGATAAGCTAGTGACACACTACCTAGGGTCTGTCATTCAATGGCCAAGGTGAGCCTATTCATGGCAATATTCGTGGTCATGTTTCATGTGGCATTTATGATAAGTAAGGAATTAGGACAGGCCGGGGTTAGAGAGAGAAAGGGTCTCCTCTGGGAGTAGGAACTGTGGCATGGGGATAGTGTGGGACTCTGGCTGCAGAGGTCCAATACAGATCAGGCAGGAAAAAGGGTGTCTGTAGTGTTGCAACAGCATGGGAAAGTGGGAATTCATCCAGTGTATGCACTGCAGGGGTACGCGGCTAACAGGCCGGTAAAGGAGGGACCCCTCTTTATCTATGTGAGTGGAGCCCCAGTAACAGGGTCACAGCTGGTGGCAGGGTCAAAGAAAGGCCTAGAGCTCACTGGTGAAGATGCAGGGAGGTTTTCGTGCCATTCCTTTAGGATTGGTGCTGCATCGGAGGTGGCAGCCTGGGGGGGCAGTGAAAAAGTGAAGAAAGCAGGGAGTAGTATTTCTGACTGTTATAAGATGTATGTGAGAAAATTGACTTACTGATCCTGTGTTTTGCTTTGTTTCAGGAGGACTGAGACTGAAGCCCTGGGTGAAAGGGGACCATAAGGTGGGGGTGGGTGGGAAGGGACTGATGAAGTGGTTTTTCTCAATGTCTTTTGTTTACTTCTGCATGTCCTATAGGAAGGTGGAAAACATGGATTTGCAGACACTTCTTTGTATATTGAGGGGAGCAAAGAGTGGCAGAGTGTGCTGGGGGAGACAGTTGTATAAGGACTTGAAAAATATTAGGGTACATTAGAGAGGAATCAGAGGGCTACAATGGTCACAGCTACCACCACTGCTGAAAGATTTGCTGGTGACACAGCTAGATCAGCAACTGATAATAGTACATTGGGGGGCAATGACCTGGGCTCCAGGCCCTGGCTGGACGTTTTTGGCAAATAAAATGGGATATTATGAGAATAAAAGAATGGTGGCCTGGGGTGGTAGTGACCTGGACGGACATGCTACCAAGGTGGGTCTGGAGGTACGCCAAGGATCATAAGGTAGTGGATGGTGCCCGGAAATAGATAACTAAACTAGTAGGAGCCTTTACTAAATCAATTGGGTCAGGTGATAAAACATGAAGAGATCATGGAGAAATAACTGGGGCTGTATAAGGCAGATGGGGTGCATTTATCAAATATAGTGGTGGATATTTTTAATGTCAATTTGTGTGCAGCAACAGTGGGATGAAGGTGGGAGGAGAGCTGCAGGTAAAAGGGGGGGGTCCCACAATTCAACAGAAGCTGGAGGTGGGCTGGTGGAGAAAAGGGGGAAAATGGGAAAAAGGAGGGTACTAGAGAGGAAAAGGAAAAAGGAAAATGGGGAAGAGATGGTGGTGGGGTGAACCTAGCCTGGATGTACACCGTGACTGGGGGGAGAGGCACCTGTGGACATACATCCAAAGGGTTCTGGAGGAGAGGTATGGGTATACCTCCATACCCAACAGGAAAGAGAGGCAGTGAAAAAAGCAGGAGGCCACCCAGGTGTACATCTGGGGGGCAAGGCACTTCTAGAAAGAAAAACATGGAGGTTGATGGTGATATTGGACAAAGATGCTTTATCACATTCTGACCAGACTTGATCTGACCTCACTGTTTGCGCACCTGCCACAGTCTGTCCAATCGTCCAATCAGAAAATGGGAACAAATGGATAAAAAGATGTAAAAATGATAATATGATGAAGAAAAGGAGTCAGAGATGTTAATTCAGAATTCATTGTAATAAACAGTTGCCGACTGAGCACCCAAACAATTAAAGATGTGGTGTGATTTCTTGGGGAAGGGGATCAGGGTACAAGGAGGTTTGCCTGATTCAGAAGGCAGGCTCATTTGTCCATGGTCAATTGACCTGGGGCCTCAGTCACGCAAAATGGAGGCAGGGGAGGAGAGAGGAGGGGGCTGGAAGAAAGGGAGAAGGAAAAGAGGGGACAGGGCCTAATGATAGAAAGGAAAAGGGGGAGGAGAGAAGAGGCTAGGGGGATTTGATTGGGCAAGCAGGAGAGTGAGTGTGTGGAGTGGGGTTAAGAGGTGCTGCACAATGCAGGGCACCCTCATTCACTTGCTAGCCATTGCTTTTGCCCACCTACTTGCTCATTTTACGGAGGGGCAGAGGATTGTTTTTTTTTTCTTTTGGGGGATGGGGGATTGTGGTCAGTAGAGAAAGATTGTGAAAAAGTAGGTCACAGGGGGGCTTGTGAATGTGGTCAGCAATATGTGGCATGACGAGCAGGACAGATGGAGCAACAGTGAGGGCTGCTGAAGGTTCATAGCAGTAGGTGGTGGAGTAGACCATTGAGGGTGAATACAGGGCAGGAGAGGGAGAGAAAAAAGAGAAAAAGGAAAAGGGGGGGCTGCTAGATAGGAAAAGGGAAAAGGGAAAAATGAATGAGGGGAAGGGATAGTTGAGGGATGAACTCGGCCTGGGTGTACATCGAGGCTGGGGAAGAGGCACCTCTGGGTAACATCCAGAGTGCTCTGGAGGATGGGTACTGGGGTACATCTGTGCGCAGCAGGAGAGAGAGGCAGCAAAAAAAGGAGAAGGCCACCCAGGTGTACATCTTGGGGCAAGACACTTCTAGAAAGATGATAAACATGGAGATTGATGATGATGTTGAACAAAGATGGTTGGAAAATGGAAATAAATTGATGAATAAAAACAATGTAAAATGATATGATGAAGAAAGGGAATGAGAGATGTTAATTAATGATTCATTGTAATAAACAATTGTTGACTGAGTACCCAAATAATTAAAGGTGTGGTGTGATTTCTTGAGGAAGGGGATCCGAGACAAGAGATGCATAGACTGGACATGGAATGATGTAGAACCTCCAGTATGGACCTATGGAAAAACATCTTTGTTGAATGTATGATAATGGAGAAAAACTACTATTATTTGATTAAGAATATTGAACTGTATTTGAAAATTTTAATCCCTTTGCAGATTACCATCTATCAGGGTCTCACTTAACTATACAGGACATGACTATGGAGAATTCTTGCTTTTCTATATTAATTTCTACTATTGCATTAATAAGTTATGTTAATTTTTTTTTTCTTGTGACTTTGTATTTCTGTTATGCCTCTAATAAAAAAATAAAAAAGCATGACAGAACAAAAAGACAGACAGCTTTAGACTCTTTCCTCCACAGAGTTATGCCCTTTACATTAAAACAGACTTGAACACATTAAAAATGTAATAGTTTCAGTTTATTTAAAACTTTGATCAAATGTTGTTGCTGATGTAATCTTGCTTTCATGTTGCAAAAAATATGGTTTATCTGCTCAACCACTTTATTACCATATGACAACTATTAATTAAAAAAAATATATGGTTAGCAGTATTTCAGCTTGTCTTTTATACAACCTCAGTGTATTATGCCTTATTATACGAGAGGCATCTCCTCTCAGCCAATCAGAATTTAGAACTGCCATCAGTTACTCTCCCACAAACTACCCACAAAAAGCCCCAGAGTTGGTTATTCAACTAAACCCTGCCCATAGAGTCAGTTACTCATTTAAACCCCACCCATAGATGGTTAATCACATCCTGACCAGACTTGATCTGACCTCACTGTTTGCGCACCTGCCGCAGTTTGTCCAATCATCAAGTTGCTCAAAGACACACAGTCTAAAAATTATGATTTTTCTTCATGCAGGTGGTCCAAGTCATCATGCTCACTGAAAAGGTATGTTGGTCTCACTTACTCTCAAACAATTCACTCTTGCTGGCAGTTGCACTCTGAGCTCACTGAGTACTTTATTCGTGGCATGCCCCATTCTAACCACAACCCACCACAACCACTGTTCCGCTGCCTCACTCCCCACAGTCCTCCAACAGTCCAACCCATGCATACTTCCCTCCTTGACTGAAGCTGAACACTTCCGCACCAGATTACATTGTTATTGTTCAATGCTGTGGGTCTCTCTGGAGTCCATCCATGTCAGTTGCTGGAACACAGACACAGACAGCTGCATGCGCTTGCTTACATCAAGGAAGGTGCTTATGGTGCTCCTGCATACACTGACCCAGGCACATACCATCTCATTCTCTGATCATGGTTTACATTACTAAACAACAATAAACTTCAAGACTAACTCCAACTCGTATAATAGTAGTAACATTCAGGGAGTTAGAGGATACTTAAAATAACCAGCTTCTTTGGATAATTAAATGCCTCAGCATTTTCAAGACCTCAGGAGATTGTGCATTCAGTTTCTTGGGGCTGACCCTGTGGAACTCTTTACCATCTTCAGTCTGGGATGCTCCCTCAGTTGAGGTGTTCAGGTGGAGGCTGAAGGCTGAAGGCCCACTTCTTTGCCCTGGCTTTTCCAGATTTCTGAGTACATTCTGTTCTGGTCCCCTTGGTGACTGTCTGAAAGCCTTTTAAGTTATTTTAAGTTGTTACATCGATAGTCATGTATTACTATTGTTTTATTTATATATATTGTTCTTATTATGCCTTATTATAATTCTTGTTAGTCACCCAGAGCCTTTGGGATTGGGCACTCTACAAATACAGTTGCCTTACCACATGCCACATGCTGCAGTTGGTGCTATTGTCAGCTAGAAAAGCAGAGGAAGAGAATCGCTCAACAGGAAGGGAGGGCAGCATGTGGCAGGTTGCAGCTTAATTCATAGTGGGAAGGCTTGCAGCATTTACATGGGAGACAGACTGTAAGTTATTGATAATGAAAAGGAAAGAAACCATGCAAAAATAAAATAATGTTAAAAAATAAAAACTAAAAGAAGGGATGGAAAGTGAAAGAGGGGGCTGGGGCGGTGGGACTTGGAGTCACTTGGGAGGGAGAGGGCAGGTTACAGACTATGAAAAGAAAACCACAAAGCAAAACATAAAAAAATAAAAAACTTAAAATGAACCTTGAGAAAAGTAGACAGTGAATTAAAGAAAGTAGGGTTGGGTGGTGGAACTGAGAGGGAGGAGGGCGGCGAGAACAGCAAGAGGAAGGAGCTGCTGTTAGAACTTTATTACTCTACTGGACTAAAGAACTAGAACTCTACTAGTGGGAACTTCAATTTAGGGTAACAACAAACAAAAAAAAGAGTGTGTTTGTCTGAGTTGGGTGAAGGAATTGTTATCTGTGCAGTTAGCTAGGTGAAAAAGAAATTGTGAATTGGGGGAGTGGCTTTGAGAGAAGGAAGCCAGGTGTTTGCATTTAAAAACTGACCTAGATAGCTTGTGGCAGAGAACAGCAAGAGGAAGGAGCTGCTGTTAAAACTTTACTGGGACTATATTGCCCTCCATCCCTCCCCTCCACCCCCACACTTAACCAGTTCTACTTTTATAGGCACAGTATTTGACTGACAACAGGAACTTTCTGTTTAGGAGCAGGAAGGGAGTGATCACAGAGGCACAAAAGACTCACCATCCTAGAAGGAAAAGAGTAGTTTTTCATCCCCCCTAGCTGCTGAAGGTCTGACTCTGAGAAAATAAGAAGGATACTACTGAGGAATATAGGAACTTACTGTCACAGAACAGGACAATCAGGAGATTTAAGGGCACAGAGGCAGTAGGAAAGTAGGGAGAAAAAAATATAAAAAAATAAAATAAAGGCCGGCCCGGTGGCACCAAGGGTTGAGGCTGGCGCCATCTCGTTCACGCGGTGACCGTCAGTTCAGGAGCGGACTCGGGTGGTCGGTGGGTGGGCCGGGGAGACGAGCTTGAGCGTCCAATGACAGCTCGCCTGCTCCTGGGAGGTGATTTGGTCAGTAATCCGCACTTGCATGACCCGAGTGGAGGCTCGAGGAAGTGCAAGCCCCTCTGGGGATTGGCTGGTTGGCCTTGAGCAGTCTGGGGACGTCGGCGGTGGCGTCATGACATCAGGGAGGTGGTTGACTGCTCGGGAGGGGAAAACTGAGAAAGAGCCTGCCTCATCGGGAAGATGTGGGGACCCAGGACGGCCCATGATGTGCCCGTGCCCGCCCAGCAGTCCACGAGATCCACGAAATGTAAGTTACGGGTTAGATCCCCACCTCGTCCCCACCCGTGGGGTAAACCGCAGCTCCATGGGGAATCGTGGTCTGTGTGGGCAGGGTTCTGGGTAGTGGGATGTCCGTGGGTCATCACTGAAGGGTCGGAGTAGGCAGGCTGCGAGGAGGATAAAGAGTGATTTCAAAAAAAAAATAAAATAAAGAGAGAGAGGAAAGAGTAAGTATACTAAACAACAGTTAAGGGGCCACAAATAAGACATGATGGGAGTGCTGCAGTGTTTGTGGAGCAGCAGCTTTCCAGGAGATGTTCTGGAGGATGTGGTGTTGTCCCATCTGCAGGCACCTTTCTGGAATGAGGGAGGAGGTTGCTCATCTCCATGCTGAGTTGGCCAGGATTCGGTGGACCTTCTTTCCTACCCAGGGACCACCAGCGCCACTGCAGCTGCCTCAGAGGTTGCCAAGAAAGAAGAGTGGTTGGACCACAGTGGGCTCTGGGACTGTGAGGGTGGTGGAACAGAGGTGCAGCCCTCCAGTTGTACCTCTCCACAATTCATATGTCATTCTGGCAGAGTATCACTCCTCTATGGAGGTACCTGCAGTGGAGACCAAGGAAGATACTGGGAACCTCCACAAAGGAGACCCACAGGAGGGTGGCATGGGACCTCACAGGGTCAGGAAACAACTCCTGGTGGGGGACTCTATTGTTAGGAGGGCAGAACTGTGGGAGGGAGGGGAGAGGGAGGTAAGGTGCCTGCCTGGCCCATGGTTTGGAGAGACAGGGAGTGAATCCTCAGGATCACAGGAGCAGCTGCATGGGGTAAGGAGCTGGATGTCATTGTCCACCTAGGGACAAATGATCTGGCTGGGAAAGGGATCAGAGCAGTGCAGGAGGAGTTTGTGGAGTTGGGGAAGGGCCTTAGACAAGTAGCATGCACAGTAACCTTCTTGGACATGCTGCCTGTCTATCTTATTGGTGAGGCTAGGGTGCTCTGGACTATGGGATTCAAACAGTGGTTGAAAAACTGGTGCTGAGCTCAGGGTTTTGGCTTCATTGGGGCTGGGGGTCCACCTGGAGGGATGCAGGCCTATACTGGCACAATGGTCTGCATCTTTCCGGAGGGGAACCAGGATCCTAGGTGATAGGTTTAAATGCTTCATTGGCAAGTATTTAAACTAGCCATGGGGGAGGCACTGAAAAGGAGAAGGGAAATCCTAGCCTCACCAAAAAAATCACGGTAGTTAGTGAGGTAAACACCAAGACAGAGAAGTCGATAGGGAGAAGGGCAGGGGGTAAATTGAGAAAAAGACAAAGGCAGTAAGGACAGAGATGAGGCAAAAAGGGGTAAGGCCATCAAAAAATGGAGGGTAATGAATACCAGTGCACATAGACTAGGTAACAAGCTCCCTGAAGTGATGGCCTTGATGAAAAAGGGATGCCTGGATATCGTGGCAGTCACAGAAACAGGGTACACAGAGAATCATGACTCAATTGTCAACATACCAGGGTACACAATCTACAGGAGGGACAGGGAGGGTAGAAGAGGCAGAGGAGAAGCTCTCTATGTATGGGAAGGGATCAAAGCAATGGAACTAAAGGGCAAACAGGGAAGAGAGGAGGCACTGTCAGTCACCCTGGAGATTGGAAATGGCACTACAATCTACACAGGGTTTGTATACAGACCCCAGCCTCAGGTGGAGGAAATTGACCAGGAAAAGATAGAAGACATCCTTAGGATGGCAGAGAAAGGGGAGATATTGCTGATGCCAGATGTTAACTGGAGCACATTTGCTGCAGCCATATCCAAGAGCAGGACCATTCTTGATGTTCTACAGGGGGCATGCCTCAGACAGGTAGTGTTGGAACTCACTCAAGAGGGAGCAATCTTAGACCTGGTACTCTGAAATGGGGATGGAGAGAGGATCTCAGATCTAGAAGTGGGTAGCCATCTGTGAACAAGTGACCACCAAATAGTGTGGTTCATGATAAACTCAGCAGTAGAGTCAAGCCATACAAAAGTGAAGGTACTGGACTTCAGAAGGGCTGATTTTGTCAGAATGGGAGAGTGCCTCAGAAAAGCACTAGCAAACTGGTAAGAAGGCAGGGTGGAGCAACAATGGGGAAACATCAAAACTGCCATCACAGAGGCTACCAGCTTTTGTGTGAAACAAATAAACAAATCAAAATGAAAGAAAAATACACTATGGTTCTCAAAAGAGGTGGCAGAGAAGGTTAGGGAGAAAAATATAGCATTCAGGAAGTATAAGGAAACACAGAAGAAGCAGGAGCGAGAACTGTACCAGTTAAAGCAGAAGGAAGTGGGGAAGACAGTCAGAATAGCAAAGGCCCAAACTGAGGAAAAGATATCCAGCTAGGTAAAGAAGGGGGATACAACCTTTTATATGTGCATTAGGGAGCGAAGAAAGACAAAGGGAGGGATACTGATGCTGAATAAAGAGGAGGGAGGGAAGGTGGGCAGAGAGGGACAGTGAAAAAGCAGAAAAGCAGGGATACTGAATGAATACTTCTGGTCAGTATTCACAAAGGAAGAGGAGGGGGAGGTACCTAATCCAGTCAATAGAAGCACTCTGGATAGGAGATTGATATCAGTCCTTTCACAGAAGAAAGGGTTTTGAATGAACTCCTAAAACTGAAGGTGGACAAAGCAATGGGGCCTGATGGGATTCACCCCAGAATTCTAAAAGAACTAAGGGGAGAACTAGTAACACCATTGACTATGCTTTTTAACAAATCACAGGAGGATGTTGTGGAACCTGAGGACTGGAGGAGGGCAGATTTTATTCCCCTTCACAAAAGTAAGAGCAAGACAGAGGCAATAAAAAACAGAGCTGTTAATTGGACCTCTGTGGTAGGGAAAATGATGGAGTTACTTCTGAAGGAAAGAATTGTTGAGTACCTAGAGGCCAGTGGGGCACAGGACCCAAGGCAGCATGGATTCACAGTGGGAAGGTCATGTTAGACAAATCTAATTGATTTCTTTGACTGGGTGACCAAAGTAGTAGACCAGGAGGGGCTGTGGACATGGCCTGCCTAGACTTTAGCAAGGCATTTGACACAGTCCTGCACAAAAGATTATTAAACAAATTAGCCAGCCTGGGAGTGGGTCCCACGGTGGTATCCTGAGTAAAACATTGGCTGGACAACAGGACGCAGAGGATAGTAATAAACAGAGTCCACAGTGAAGAATGGGGGGTTACTAGTGGGGTACCACAGGGTTCAGTACTGGGTCTAATCCTTTTTAATGTCTATATAGGTGATTTCTTTCCCCCAATTGTTTAACTAGGTGAGACATACTAGGCTGAAACCTTGTTTACAGGTGCATATATCAATAATAACAAAAGCAGTGAGTCCAAAAGCATTCTTCTGCATGAAAAAAACACTTGATAGGTGTAAAATTTCTTCTTCTTTATTGTAATTTCAGCCCCCTACATTTCACTCCTATGATCTTGTTCACAGGGTTTTTTTCCATCTATTTTAAAATAAAACACAATTTTTAACTTTATAATCCTTCAATTTTGTAAATTCCATAAATAATTGTCTCCAATATACATTTATCAATAATATTATAAACTGTTTATCTACCTAGGTCCTTCTGGAAATGTGCATTTACTTCAAAAGCTCCAATAAACTTTTAAGCTCTTCCTATGGAAGTAAAATAAATCACAATTACTATGCACAAAAAATGCTCAAACAATGTGCATGTTGCTATTTTTAATGACAGTATTAAGCCTGAAACCCCCATTACTTGCATACCTTGGGAACTATTCTTTTATACTTTAAATGGCTGTCTTGCCAAAACGAAGCTGCCACATCCAAATTTAGGCTCTAAAAGAAAACAAATATACGTTTACTCAAAAATTGCTTAAAGCCCTTAATCTTTATGATTTTTACTAAGCGTTACTGACTTCTTACCTAAACAGGTCTCAAACAAAAGTGCGTGCACTCCTTGACAAGTCGCTTCCAAATATTTTATAATTACACACGCGATCAATCTGCAAAACAAATTGTAAAGACTTGAAGTCAGTAATGGCTGCTCTGACAAGCTAAAGTGTTCCTCTGGCTGCCTCAACCTCTTAGGCTGCTTGGATTTCCAGGAGTGACATATCAGTTCTTGCAAACTTCTACATGCGAGAGTGTTGCCATGCTAACCAACACTCATTCCCGATGAAGGGAATGACCGTGGTCTTCCAAGTGGCTCTTAAAGCAACATACATATGTTGTTTGGCATTTAAATTGAAATCACTGCTTAAGTTTCATTTAGTTAGGGCATAACAAAACCTAATAACAACCATAAATGTTATTAACTGATATATAGGCAGCGCCAACTTATTCAAAAAACTTTGTTTTTATAACTTTACACAGATATTTCCAATATACAGAGAACAAGCATAAAAATAACAAAAACACAAATAAGTGTTACTAAACAGTAAATCTGCAATTTAAACAACTTAATACATATAGTATTATTCACTCATGGTGAGCATCAAATGTTTCTACTAACTGGGACTGAGCGAAAAGATCATTTTAAGGATTTTAAATTTTAAAAGCATGCCTGCCAATTACATTCTAAATTCATACCAATGGTTGGCTCTAATGTTTTTAAACTGAAAATCCACTTCATTTCTATTCATTCAAAATAATTTATTATAATTGCCTCCCTCAGTGGCATTTTAACAACTCAGCCCCAAACCTTCAAAGAGGTTCCTGTGTGTCCTGCTTGATTAAAATGTAAAGCTACTGGTGATTTATCATCTCAATTTCTGATATCATTTTTGTGTACCAGTATCCTTATTTTTTGAGACTCCTTTTCATTTGTCCAAGCATTGTAACTATCACAGGGGACATTGTAATACATACTACAACCCCTTCTGTATTACAATCAATATGATCTTTATAGCAAAATTCCTTATGAAATGTTGATGTTTAAAATACTTTTCTGCTGGTGTTTATTGCACTGTAACTTTTTAGACAACCCTAGAATTAAATCTTTACAACAAAAACCTATTATAGTGGCAAAAAAAGTTAGAAATATCAAAGATAGGTTGGTACATTCTCAATTTAAATATGTGGAATCCAAGAGGACACAGTTATTATTAGGACCCAGTTATTATTAGGACCCTTGCAACCAGGTATGACTAGATGTGGAAAATGTACAGTGTGCAATAACACCAGTAAAAAAATATTTTTAAACATCCACATTTCAATAAGGAATTTGCTATAAAAGATCATATCAATTGTAATGCAGAAGGGGTTGTGTATGTATTACAATGTCCCTGTGATAGGTTATACGTTGGACAAACAAAAAGAGCCCTAAAAATAAGGATACTGGAACACAAAAATATCAGAAATAGAGATGATAAATCACCAGTAGCTTTACATTTTAATCAAGCAGGACACACAGGAACCTATTTGAGGTTCTGGGGGCTAGATGTTGTTAAAATGCCACTGAGGGGAGGCAATTATATTAAATTATTTGAAAGAATAGAAATGAAGTGGATTTTCAGTTTAAAAACATTAGAGCCAACCATTGGTATGAATTTAGAATGTAATTGGCAGGCATGCTTTTAAAATTTAAAACCTTAAAACGATCTTTTCGCTCAGTCCCAGTTGGTAGAAACATTTGACGCCCACCATGAGTGAATAATACTATATGTATTAAGTTGTTTTAATTTTAGATTTACTGTTTAGTAACACTTATTTGTGTTTTTGTTATTTTTATGCTTGTTCTCTGTATATTGGAAATATCTGTGTAAAGTTATAAAAACAAAGTTTTTTGAATAAGTGGTCACTGCCTATATATCAGTTAATAACATTTATGGTTGTTGCCAGGTTTTGTTATGCCCTAACTAAATGGAACTTAAGCAGTGATTTCAAATAATAAATAAATGCCAAACAACTGCTGCTTTAAGAGCTGCTTGGAAGACAGCGGTCATTCCCCTTGCATCGGGAATGAGTGTATGGTTACGTGGCAACATTCTTGCATCGCAAGAGTTACAAGGACTGATACGTCACCCTCGCGGGAAATCCAAGTGGCTCAAGAGGTTGAGGCAGCCAGAGGGAACACTTTAGTGGTTGGGAACACCATTACTTACTTCAGGTCTTTATGAATTTGTTTTGCAATTGATACGTGTGCTACTTATAAAATATTTGGAAAACGACTTGTCAAGGAGTATGCATGACTTTGTTTGAGACCTGTTTAGGTAAGAAGTCAGTAACGCTTAGTGAAAATCATAAAGATTAAGGGCTTTAAGCCGTTTTTGAGTAAACGTATATTTGTTTTCTTTTAGAGCCTAAACTGGGGTATGGCAGCTTAGTTTTGGCAAGACAGTCATTTAAAGTATAAAAGAATAGTTCCCAAGGTATGCAAGTAATGAGGGTTTCAGGTTTAATACTGTCATTAAAAATAGCAACATGCACATTGTTTGAGCATTTTTTGTGCATAGTAAATGTTATTTATTTTACTTCCATAGGAAGAGCTTAAAAGTTTATTGGAGCTTTGAAGTAAATGCACTTTTCCAGAAGGACCTAGGCAGATAAACAGTTTATAATATTATTGATAAATATATATTGGAGACAATTATTTATGGGATTTACAAAATTGAAGGATTATAAAGTTAAAATTGTGTTTTATTTTAAAATAGATGAAAAAAAACCTGTGAACAAGCTCTTAGGAGTGAAACGTAGGGGGCTGAAATTACAATAAAGAAGAAGAAATTTTACACCTATCAAGTGTTTTTTTCATGCAGATGAATGCTTTTGGACTCCCTGCTTTTGTTATTATTGATATAAATATTTGGCTCCTTCTGGGGAGGTATATTATTAAAAGTATCACCATTACCCAAATTGTGCTTTGTTTCTGAATGTCTACTGAATGTAACATGAAGGTGGGTTACATGTAATTTAATGTTGGTGAGTTTAAATGAGTTTGTTAGTTAGATAACATTTTTAAAAATTATTAGGCATAGTAGCCAGTAACAAATACTGTTTGTCTATCACCATAAATTGCATATTGTAAGATGGAGGAAGTTTTAGCAGTTTTGAAAAACATTGGTAATAGTGTTCAAAATACTTTGCATTTTACTACTTATTCTGAAGATGAATGAAAAACACTGTTTCAGACCATGAAGGGGGTCAGAGATTTGACAACACAAATGGTGGAAACCCCTAGAAATTTAGCACCAAAATTAGAAAATTATCAATTTAGAGACACTAGATTAGAATGGCATTGGCTGACGCTTACACAATATTTAGAACATAACAGAATCCCTAGGGGTTTAAGAATTGCTGTAGAACCAAACATTGGAATAAATACACAGAAACTTTTTACAAAATGGGATGGTATACGAAATAGGGCTAGTTGTGACTTTATGTATGCCCTAATAGATGCTATAATAGATGAAAGAAAAATTTTGGCAGAGGAAATTCAAAAAAATCAGGAACTTTTAAAACACCAATTAGCTACTGAAGAGTTCACACATACTTTAGAAGATATTAAGAAGAAATTATCGGACTATGAAAATAAATTAAAACAATAGAAAATAAGAACATTTATTAGAGATACAAATGATTATAAAGACAATAAGGTTTATACATATAAACAATATAATAAAAGGAGATTTTTAGGTTGTAATACAGAAAGTGGTACAGACAGTGACAATAGTTATACTAGGGATTCACATACAAGAACGGACGATGAATATCAACATTCAGGGGAGTCACAACAGCCTAGTACTTCTACAGAAGACATGACAGAACATAGATATGATCTAAGAAACATTAACACAAACAGATTTTATTCAAGACAACAAGGGGGTTTTCGAGGGGCCAGAAGTGGAGGGGGACGAGGAGGAGGGCCAGGTGGAAAATCAATAAGAGTAATAAATATGGACAGGGGGTCAGCCAGAGACACCCAGAAGTAATACCAATTTTTAATTTAAGTAAAAGGAGACTAACTGAAGTAGAAAGTTATGTTCTGGGTCTGGGAATATCTTTTGCCCCTTCACAACCGGTTAATCTATTCGAAATAGAAGTTGATTTACAATGGTTCTTTAGAAGCCTAAGGTTAAAAAATGTATTTGCAACAGATAATCCATTGAATAGTGAAGGGAGAGAATTGAAGCAAGCTCTAAATATTAAATCCAAATCCCCCTGGAGAAAAATCATGGGATTGAAATCTTTGTTCCATAGTTGAAAGTGAGATTATGCAATTATACAAAAATAAATCGTCTTTATGGCCCAAACAACAAAATTTGTCAAGAGCACAGAGACAAGTTTTGAAAGATTTAAGTGATGATACAGAAATAGTAATTAAACAAGCAGATAAAGGTGGGGGAATAATTATTCTAGATAGAGATAAATATACATCTATGTGTTTAAAGTTGTTAAATAATAGGAGTAATTATTTTCGATTGATGAGTGATCCAACTGTTTTACTACAAGGGAAGCTGAGGGAATTGTTGGCAGAGTTTGTTGATTTAAATTGGTTACAAGAATGAGAAATGAGAGCCTTTTTGAAGGACTATCCAAGAATTACAACATTTTATGGCATTCCAAACATACATAAAGATTTATTAGAACCCCCTGGAAGACCGATTGTGTCAGGAATTGATTCTGTCTTTGATCCAGTGTCAGAATATATCAATTACTATTTACAGCCCTTGATTGAAAAACATGTTTAATATATACAAGATTCAACAGATCTAATGAAACATTTAGAGTCTATTTCAGATAAGATTGATTTAAATAATATTATATTAGCTACTTGGGATGTAGCAGATTTGTACACTTCAATTCCCCATGGGGAAGGAATTATAAATATGGGTAAAATATTAAATAAAAGACCTATAGGTGCAGTACATAAAACAGTTATGTTACAGGAATTAGCATTATTTGTTTTACAAAATAATTATTTTGAATTTGATGGAACATTTTACCAGCAAAATAAAGGCACTGCAATGGGCAGCACTATGGCTCCCAGCTATGCAAATGCCTATATGATTAATTTTGAAGAATAAATGGTTTTCAGCTCTGAAAAAAATCAGTTCAAAGATAAAATAAAATTATGGAAAAGATGTATTGACAACATATTTTGTATCTGGAGCAGAACGGAACAAGAATTATTAGAATTTAATGAGATTTTTAATTCTTTTGATATCAATTTAAAATTTACTTTAAATTTTAGAGTTTCCAGCATTCCATTTTTGGATCGCTTAATTAAGGTGCACGATGCACAGTTTAGTATATCTATTTTCAGAAAAAGCACTGATAGAAACACATTACTTCATTGTAGAAGTTTTCATGAACTTTATTAAAAAACAGCATTCCCTATGCACAATTGGTTAGGGTCAAAAGAAATTGTCAAGAAAGAAGCGATTATTTAGAGCAAAAACAAGATATGTTGACTAGGTTTAGGTGTAGTGGATACACATCTAAAGTCCTAAAACAGGCAAGTAACAAAATAGAGAATAAAACTTGGGAAGAACATTTGTCAATAAAAGAAGTAAACAAAAACAGGATAGAGTGGTATTAGCTATCACATATAATCATAAAATGACAGAAATTGGGAAAATTATAAATAAATATTGGTATTTGGTAGCTTTAGATAACCCTTGAATTAAATCTTTACAACAAAAACCTATTATAGTGGCAAAAAAAGTTAGAAATATCAAAGATAGGTTGGTACATTCTCAATTTAAATATATGGAATCCAAGGGGACACAGTTATTATTAGGACCCTTGCAACCAGGTATGACTAGATGTGGAAAATGTACAGTATGCAATAACACCAGTAAAAAATATTTTTAAACATCCACATTTCAATAAGGAATTTGCTATAAAGGATCATATTGATTGTAATACAGATGGGATTATGTATGTATTACAATGTTCCTGTGATAGGTTAAACATTGGACAAATGAAAAGAGCCCTAAAAATAAGGATACTGGAACACAAAAATGATATCAGAAATAGAGATGATAAATCACCAGTAGCTTTACATTTTAATCAAGCAGGACACACAGGAACCTCTTTGAGGTTCTGGGGGCTAGAAGTTTTTAAAAATGCAACTGAGGGGAGGCAATTATATTAAATTACTTGAAAGAATAGAAATGAAGTGGATTTTCAGTTTAAAAACATTAGAGCCAACCATTGGTATGAATTTAGAATGTAATTGGCAGGCATGCTTTTAAAATTTAAAACCTTAAAATGATCTTTTCGCTCAGTCCCAGTTGGTAGAAACATTTGACGCCCACCATGAGTGAATAATACTATATGTATTAAGTTGTTTAAATTTCAGATTTACTATTTAGTAACACTTATTTGTGTTTTTATTATTTTTATGCTTGTTCTCTGTATATTGGAAATATCTGTGTAAAGTTATAAAAACAAAGTTTTTTGAATAAGTTGGCGCTGCCTATATATCAGTTAATAACATTTATGATTGTTGCTAGGTTTTGTTATGCCCTAACTAAATGGAACTTAAGCAGTGATTTAGAATAATAAATAAACGCCAAACAATGTATGTATGTTGCTTTAAGAGCCACTTGGAAGACCGCGGTCATTCACCCTACATCAGGAATGGTTTATGGTTGTGTGTGGCTATCTCTCACATCAAAGAGTTACAAGGGTGATCGTCACACCCGCTGAAATCCAAGCGGCTCAAGAGGTTGAGGCAGCCAGAGGGAACACTTTAGTGGTTGGGAACGCCATTACTGACTTCAGGTCTTTACAAATTTGTTTTGCAATGGATACGTGTGCTAATTATAAAATATTTGGAAAACGACTTGTCAAGGAGTATGCATGACTTTGTTTGAGACCTGTTTAGGTAAGATGTCAGTAACGCTTAGTAAAAATCATAAAGATTAAGGGCTTTAAGCCATTTTTGAGTAAACGTATATTTGTTTTCTTTTAGAGCCTAAATTGGAATGTGGCAGCTTAGTTTTGGAAAGACAGTCATTTAAAGTATAAAAGAATGGTTCCCAAGGTATGCAAGTAATGGGGGTTTCAAGTTTAATACTGTCATTAAAAATAGCAACATGCACATTGTTTGAGCATTTTTTGTGCATTGTAAATGTGATTTATTTTACCTTCTTAGGAAGTGCTTAAAAGTTTACTGGAGCTTTTGAAGTAAATGCACATTTCCAGAAGGACCTAAGTAGATAAACAGTTTATAATATTATTGATAAATATACATTGGAGACAATTATTTATGGAATTTACAAAATTGAAGGATTATAAAGTTAAAATTGTGTTTTATTTTAAAATAGATGGAAAAAAACCCTGTGAACAAGCTCATAGGAGCGAAACGTAGGGGGCTGAAATTACAATAAAGAAGAAGGAATTTTACACCTATCAAGTGTTTTTTTCATGCAGAAGAATGCTTTTGGACTCCCTGCTTTTATTATTATTGATATAAATGTTTGGCACCTTCAAGGGAGGTATATTATTAAGAGTATCACCATTACCCAAATTGTGCTTTGTTTTTGAGTGTTTACATGTGCAACCTGGGACAACAGGGAAGTTAAGTGACTTGCTCAGGATCACACAGTATGCAAGTGGGAGCTGTGGGATTCAAACCCAGGTCTCCAGATTTGCAGCTCAGAGCCTTAAACCACTGTGCTATACTGCCTCCCTAATATTGCAGAGGGACTGGAAAGAAATGTATGTCTCTTTACAGACAACACAAAGATCTGCAACAGGATTAATACACAAGGTGGGGTGGAAAGCATGAGAAGGGATTTGGCAAGGCTGGAAGAATGGATTAATGTATGGCAACTTAGATTCATCCCAAAGAAGTGCAAAGTAATGCACCTGGGAAATGAAACACAGTGGAAAAGTACACAGTAGAGGGTGAGATACTGACAACAACAAAAATGAAAAGGGACCTGGGGATAGTTATATCAGATGACCTAAAGGTGGGCAAGCAATGTGAGAAGGCAGTAAGGAGGGCTGGGGAATACTGGGATGCATAGGGAGAGGTATCACCAGTAGAAAACAGGAAGTTGTTATCCCTCTGTACAGACAGTTGGTGAGACCCCCATCTGGAGTACTGCATGTAGTTCCAGAAACCCTATCTCCACAAAGACATAGACAGGGTGGAGGCTGTCCAGAGGAGAGCAACCAAAATGGTGCATGGTCTGCACCAGAAGACATATGAAGATAGACTAAAAGAGCTTAATATATATAAAATCTAGGAAAGGAGGGAGAGGGGGAACATGATAAAAACATTCAAGTACCTCAAGGGAATCAAAAACGTCCAAGAGGGTAGCATCTTTCAGAAAAAGAGATGTGCATGAACAAGGGGCCACAATTTGAAGATAGAGGGGGGACGACTCAGAGATAATGTGAGGAAGTATTTTTTTCATGGAGAGGGTTGTGGATGCATGGGACAGCCTTCCTGAGGAGGTCATGGAGACAAAAACAGTGGGGTAATTCAAGAATGAATGGGACAGACATATGGCAATTCTAGTGGGGGGTAGGAGGAAATAGACTGTTGGTTAACTAGGATCTGCAGCTTATCCATTAGGTAGGGAAATGGGCAGACTAGGTGGGCCAAAAGGTCCTTATCTGCCATCAAATTCTATGTTTCTATGTTTCTATGAATGAAGAGTGAGAACTGAAAAAACAATAAGGTAGACCAAACTGAATTACTGTCTAGAAGAATACATGTTAAGTATCAAGAAGATTACAAAAAGAAAAGGAATACAATAAAGTGAGAGAGAGAGTGAGAAGAAAGAGAAAGAGAGAGGAGAGAGAGAATAAAGAAAATTAATATGGGGTAAGGGAGGTGGGCTGAACAGATGGAAGGTAAGAACAATAATTGTTGCTGGAGATGGAGTGGGCGGAGCCTGAAATGAAAACATCACTACATGACAAGTAGTTACATATGACAAAAAACAGAAAAAGAAAATAGTATAAAAAAAATAATAATAAAAGCAAATGAGAAAAAAGTGAGAGAAACTGAAATCTGGGCTTAGGACGGTGGACTTAATGAAAGACCATAAGGCTGGAGTTAAATAAAACAAAAAGAAAGATAAACTGAGATATTATTACAAGAAAAAGTACAATTTTTACAACAGCAATAGAAAGGAATATAAAAACAAACTAATAAATACAAAAGCTAAAGAAGGAAAAGAAACTGAAACTGGGTGTTGGAAAGTGGGCTGGATGAGATGGTGGTAAACAATCATGGGGTTGGGGGCTGAAGCTTAAAGGAGGACAAACTAAGAAATCACTACAAAACAAGACATTACATTTTTACAGCAGAAAAGAATATAAAATTCGGTACAAGCAAATGAGAGATTGTGGGGGTGGGGTGTGGCTGTGGGCTGAAACTAAAAGGAGGACAAAAAAGAAATCCACTACTACAAGACAAGAAGCTTTACAAATACAATTGTATTTCTTATAATGGAACAAGAAAATAATAGAAAAAAAAATAAAAGATTGACATAGACTGAGAGGTGAGAGAGAGAGAGAGAGAC
Organism: Neoceratodus forsteri; assembly: GCA_016271365.2. Lineage (NCBI taxonomy): Eukaryota > Metazoa > Chordata > Ceratodontiformes > Ceratodontidae > Neoceratodus > Neoceratodus forsteri. Next base: position 1,338,300,475 of record CM057456.1, read on the forward strand.
AGCTTGGGGTCTCACTGCTTGTGTTTCTTTCCCCAGTAGCAGGTCATAGCACAAAAAAGACTGTACAAACTGCTGACCAATTTCATAAATTAGCTTTACTTTTAAAGACACACTGTCTCTGCCACTGCTGCTGGAGCCTTGGCTAAACAAACTCTGGTGAGAGCCAACACAACTGCTGTGCATTGACATGTAACACAGTTTTATTTATTTTTTTCTTTTGTTACAGAAGTCCTTCAAAGAATTTAACGCTTTAATTGATGCAGTCTACTTTGGCTGGTATTGTTGTTGAATTGTGATGTTTTACATTCTAGGGGTGCAATTGCAAAACTATTTTGTCCATTATGCATAGGTTTAGGTATCCCACCAATGTTCTGATGTATCGATGTTTTGCAGGGCTTGAGCACTGATGGTAAATTGTGCATGCGTCTATATGTGACTACTGTTATATTGTATATGAGGATATCACAGCTTTACAGCAGCGGCAAACCAAACCTACTCCCTCAGACACATTTGCAAATCTGCATCCTTCAATTCCACATATACAGTATTACAATAGTCATACATCGATGTATGAACAATTTACAGTTAGAGGTCAAGCCCTGCAAAACATTGATAACTAGGCGGTGTTGCACCTATACCTATGCATAGTGGAATAATAGCTCTGAGTTGGACCCCTAAAGTGTATCGCATTACACTGTCTAGAAAAAGTCCTGATACCCCCGCCATATCCTCTGTTCTCAGTCACTGCTTCTGAGACACCCTTATTGCCTGCCTGTAACAGTTCTGTAAGCAGGGGTGTCACAAAAGTCTGTTCCCGGGTTTTCAAGGGTTACCCTGCTTTATGCATACATTGGCAATTTGAACTGCTTGCCCTTCCCTACATGGTCCGTATAGTAATAATCTCAGGGGATGTGGCTCTTTGAAGTTGTAAGTGCTCTGGCTGCAGTTGATAAACCAAATACAACACTCCAGTGTTTTAGACATGAAGCATTTTGTACATTAATATTCTAAATTGGCTGCCTCCTCCTGGCCTTCCTTGTGCTGTGTCATTAATGGGAGATCAAATGGATCAGATCACCCACTGAAATTATAGTGAGCTTTCCATGGGGGACCCCATGAAGCTGCCCATAGGGGACCCCACTGTTATTGAGAATAATAGGCTCTGTGTCGGGGTCACCTATTTCTTCTCAGATAAGGAGGAGGAGATGATCAATGATAGGGTGACAAACCAACCAAGTATAAATTTCGACCAGAAGACAGATGCATGGGAAAAATACACATATGCATCACCAACGTAGGCTGCTAGAATACTTCAAAAGCAGAAAAAGATAAACTTTGTAGAGACTTCCAATTCTCTAATGGCATGCTAAGCACACACTGGGTGCACATATGATCAAAAATGTCCCAAGTCTGCATATTTTGTATTTTCCCTACTCTTTTGTAAATACCCTATTGAAGTGGTCTTTGTTCAAAACTACTAGGGGAAGTGACAAACTGCCCCAAGGAATCTGCTGAGTCCATTGTGCATACAGGTCAGTAGAATGTGGACCGCTGATAAAACTACTCCTGGAAAGGCTTATCTGGGTGCCTTGCTGAGGATAACTGTGTGGGTTGATCAGAGGGCTGAGCTTAGACATGGACACCTCTCCCAAGGTCAGTTCTCCTACCTGTTAACAAGTCCAGCCTCAGTTCTAAACTAGTGTGCAGCTATGGGGTTTGCACATCTGTGCTTCTACATAGGGGTTAATGTGCAGCCAAACACAGAAGTAATCGAGATTAAAATGATAATTTCTTCTATGTTTGGCTGCACATAAACAACGGCAAAAGCAATCAGCTGTTCTACATAGGTGGCACTCTCACTGGAGTGCAAAAAAGTGTTTTCTCTGTATGATAGCTGGATCACTCATAATAGACTGAGTGATAACATTTGCATTTTTTTAATAAAATAAATGGAACATTAATTCATGGTTTCACTGCCTAACAAAAAGTGGCATCTGCATGCTAGATTATTCAGAGTGATTGCACAGATCACTGTCAGGCAAACACAATTGAAATTGGCCAAGAAGATTAGTTGAGATTTCCAGGAGATGAATCCTCCCTTCTCCTTGTAAAACCATGTGGGCTGTACATGTAAAAGTACTCTGTTTCGTGAACACAAACATGCAGAATAAAAAATAAAATAGGAACTACTGCCTTTTTTTTTTTTTTTTTTTACAAAACGTATTAGAAACATAGACTTTGATGGCAGAAACGGACCACTTGTCCCACCTAGTCTGCCCATTTCCCTACCTACTGTATAAGATCAAAGTTAAAGTCAAAGTTTATTGATACAAAAGATGTATAAAAACAGTACATTTTATCACATCCATCACAGAACATACATAAAGTATTAATCATAAAACAGAATAAATAACACTGTAGTATAATAGCTGTAGCACACCAACCTTTCCTGGTTCCCAGATGTCGGACCACACAGGGACAAAGATCGTTTGCATTCAGAGCCTCGACATGGTTCAATGCTCTAAGTCCACCTACTCTATCCTCAACCTCGCTCGGAGCCTTCAGAACCATGCTCTATGCCCACCTCACCAACACTAGCAAATGTGATTGCTTTTTGATAAAGACTACTCCGCCTCGTTGACCATCCTCACATCCAAGACCTTCTCTCCTTGTCAAATGACCCCTCACATACTACCACTATCCCTGTCTGCCACCCAACTCACTCTTCTTCCCCCCTTTTTTCTGTCCCCTCTCACTCACTCTACTGCTCACCACTTTTCCCTCTTGTCTTGCCTCCCTTGGGATCCTAATGATCTCCCTCTCCCTGTAAGTTTCTTTATTTTCCAAATTGTCTACTCCCATGTAACTGTTAAAAGCATGTTTATTATGTAACTCTACAACTTTCTGCCTTAAACTGTAAATAGCAAACCTAGTATGTAACATTTACATTTTGTACTACCTGTAATGTCTATTGTTATTGTTTGATGTTCTCTGTGACGTGGAACCTTTGTAAAAGAGCCCTGGCTCAAAGGTATTAATTCCTAGACCAATAAACTAAAACTAAATAATATTATAAAACAGCATAAAAATGAATGTTGTAAAATGAATTATACTCAGGGTTCACTTTTTCATCTTATTGGCAAAATTTGCCATACCATACATTATCCTAATATTTTCCAGACTAAGCAGGTGCTTCATACACATATCCTTATTTTCCAGCTTATCTGCCAAAATCAGAGGGGTTATCCATTTATCTCTTTCTTTTTTCATTTCATCACATTCTAATAACTTACGTTGTAAACTTTCTACATTATCATCATTACAATTGCATTTTTCCCATTCCCAAACTGACGCCACCATTTGTTATACTGTAAATTTACAATACCCAGACTTTCCAACCTCATATTACACAAGTTATTCCTATGTTTTTTATTTTCACAATATACCAGATATGTTTCCATTTTCCCATTTGCTTTTATATAAGAATAATATCCACATCTATCTAACTCGTGTATTCTGGCAAGGTCAGTTTGGAGCGCAACATCAGAGAATCTTTGAATAACAGCCTACGTAAACAGGTTTGCATTAATCATGGCTTTATTAGACCATATATCTTCCATACAAAAATTATTTACTAAGTTGTTCAAGCTTTGGAACCAGCCATTTATACCAATCTCTCCCCTTAATATCTCCAAAAAGTTAACCCAGCATAATTTAGGAAGCCTATCCATGGACATTTTCAATATCTTCTCCCAATATTTTATGGCTCTAATATTAATTTTAACATTTAGAACAGAGATACCTGCTTCCAATCTCATAAAGGCTGTCGGGCAATCCCATGGGAGCTCCAGTGTATTTCTTTGGAAGGCATTCTGGACAGATTCTAATTTTGTGTCTCCTGACAACAGGCCCCATACTTCGCAGCCATACAATGTCTGGCTAATGGTTTTAGCTTCAAATGTTCTCCTTAGAGCCATGAAAGAATCATTAGCAAACCTGTTGGCGAAGGCATATATAGCACTAATTGAGCTTTTTGATTTGTTTTTATCTCACATATATGAGCATCCCACTTCAGGTTATTCTCAAATGTAATTCCCAGATACCTGAATGATTTCTCTTCTTGTATTCTTTCATTGTTAATTTCCCAGGAGCGTGTCACATAATTTTTTTCCCAAATGATATTATTTTAGTTTTCTCAACATTCAACTGTAGTTTCAGTTTGGCAAATGACTCCATCAAACTTGTCATTGCCCTCTTTAGGCCTAAAGGCATTTGTGAGATGACCAAAGCATCGTCTGCATAAAATAATAACTGGATTTTTTCCTTATTTATTGAAGGGCAAATGTATCGATCTTAGCCATATCTCTAATTATTGTTTCAATATATAGAGTAAACAATATTGGGGCTAGTATACAACCTTGCTTAACCCCCTTTCCCACTTTTGTCTCTCTTATGAGTGCACCGTCTCTAGAATAACAAGCTAGGGCAGTGGTATTATAATGTAACCTTTGTAATATTTTTAACAGATGCCTATCTATATTTAACATTGTCAGAATCTCCCACAATTTATTTCTATCCACTGAGTCAAAAGCGGCTCTTATGTCAACAAAGTATATATAAAGTACACATTTTTTCCTATGAACATATAATACCAACAAATAATTCAACATACAAACCAAATCCAACGTGTTACAATTTTTCTTAAAACCACATTGATAGTTTAAAATTAATTATTTTTCTTCCACCCAAACTAATATTCTCTTCAATAACAAATGGATAAAAAACTTTTGGGAAATAGGCAATAAAGTTACTGGCCTATAACACATAGGGTCATGTTTAGAGTCTTTTTTAAACAGTGTAATAATTACCCCTTTGTTCCAATTTAATGGTAACACAATGGATTGGGCAATTGCTAGAAACAGACATAACAAAACCTTTGCCCAATGGTCAACATTATGTAAATAAACTTCAGCAGGTACACCATCAATTCCTGGGGCTTTATTCCTTTTTTGAGCTTGTATCACCTCCCTTACTTCCCCAAGAGAAAATAAAAGTGAGACTCTATCACTTTCCTCTTTATTCTGCTCCATACCACTAGTATCGTCATTTCCATAAATCTTACTAAAATGACACACCCACTATTCTTCTGATATCAATCCAAGCAGATTGTATTGAATATTAGCCCCTCAACGTCCAAAGGCCACCAATACCCACAATGTTTGAGTATCTTTCTTAAGGATGGAGTCCTGTAATTTACCCCATAGTGAGAGGTTATAAATCCTCTTCTTTTTCTGTATCATAGTTTTGTATTCTATTTTTAAATTCTTAAAAGCCTTCAATATAACTGGATAAATATTTTGGACCCTAATTTTACCCACTGTTTTAATCTCTTTCCTTAGATTTCTACATTCATAATCAAACCAAGGCAGGGAGCTACCAATATTATCCTTTATCACAACTCTTTGTTTTAGAACTCACTGCCAAAATTATTTATTGCATATAATGTTCAAAATATTGTATTTGCTCAATTACTCCAACATTATTCATTATATCTACTGAATGTTCTATCATATTTTGCTTTTGTATTATCAGATCAATACAATATTTTGTATATTCATTCCATATAATTTTTCTCCCATACTTAATACACATATTGACATCATCCTCTTTTTCTTCCTTTAGCTTTCTTCTTTTTAACTTAATATTCAATGCAATAGAACATAATATATGAAAGTGGTCACTATCCCATGATTTAAAGATCTCAAAGTGCTTAACTCTATAATAATCTAATGATTCTACAATATCTAAATCTGGGACACTCCTCCCTTTGATTGTAGGGAAGGAAATCTCCCCCTCCCAATCACCTTTAGTCCTAGCATTTAAGATCCGTAAGTTAAATTTATCCAGAAACTGTAATAGTAATTTACCTTTTGGGTTTAATACCCCATCTTTTGATTGACACACAGGTATATTTAAGATATTATCAATTCCCCAATCCAGTGCTACATTCTTAATACCACTACCCAAAGGTATATTAAAATCACCAAACAAAAATATAGATATCCCAGGGTATCTAGACTTCAAAGATTCAATATTGTGTCCTAAACAATTAAGGATGCCAGTCAGTTCACTTATTTTAATTACTGGAGGAATATATATGTTAAATAGTGCAAAACATTTCCCCGGGTTATAATAACAACATACATAAAAAAATTCATCACACATACTAACTTCAGGATTCTCGAATTCAATTAACAGACTGATATGTAAGCAATAATACCTGACAGGGTGGATGGTATTGGGGAATACCGGACTGCCCAGGGACATAATGAGCCCCGATGCCACAGGCAAAGGGCCTTATAGCCCCTGGAAGGTACAGTATTACCCAATACCACCCACCCTGGAGGGTATTATTGCACTTAGAAAATGGGCATTGTAAAAGAAAATAAGTTTTATAAAAGTGTAAATAAAAAATACTTTAAAATACATTTTTTAATAAAATAGTTCCTCAGCCTGCATTACAATATGTGTGTGTGTGTGTGTGTGTGTTTTGTTTTTTAGATAGAGACTTTCCTTGCATAAGTTTATGTTTTTTATACAGTTTGTGGTTGCCACGGAGTAAAAAACAAAAAAAACATTGTATTTTAGGGCTTTTCCTTTTCACTAATGAGCACCTACCTCAGAGCTGCTTTCATGCCCCCCCGATCATGATCACATGATGGGAAGTTTAAAAACAATATACCTCCTGGAACTCTCCATTATATCATTATATTATACATGTTGATGTTTCAGAGGCCCCCCCAAAGAGAGTAGAAGACTCGGTGGTAGTTTGTTTGTTTGTTTTTTATTTGATGGCCATTGTGTAGTGACAGTGATTGGAACTGAGAAACATGCTCTCTGGGACTTTGGTTGGGCTGAATGCAATTTCCATTTCAAACTGATTGCATTGGGCTGTGAGTGTGGTTCCATCCAGTGCTAGCTGCCTGTAAGTGTGGTATATTTGGACCCAGGAGGGAAGCTTGACAGATTAAAGAGAGGCAGGAATAGCTGACAGGAATGAGAGGCACAAAATAAAAAAAAACAGGGTGACAGGCTGCGTTCATTCACTCACTTGTTCGGGAACATGACCGTCGGACCGTCACACTGGCTGATTGAAGTGAGGAGGGTTTTGAAGAACTGTTTTTTTGTTCTTCCAGCTTCTGCAGAGTATGATTGTCCCTTCTTTCTTTTATCTGTAAATATTTTCTTGACAAGCGGGGATCGTATTCTGAGTTGAGCGAGCGAGAGGCCAAGAGTGACCGAGACAGAGAGCGCTAGATCTGCAGTCAGTAAAACAAACTACCTACTGTTGCTCTTATACACGTTATCACTATCGGAGATAGCACTGTCTCCCTCAGAGCAGCTTGGGATTCTACAGGCAAGCATAATTTTTTCACAACAGCTTAGCTGAATGTTTGATTCAGTTTGTCTCAAGCAGAGGGGGGCACTTAGAGGATTGGATAATTGCAGTTAGGTGTCAGCTGTGCCTGAGGGGTTTTTTTTGAGTAGGGAAGAGGGTAGCTGTTTTACAAGATGACAGTTTTGTAAATGTAAGGTGTGACAGTCACAATAGCAAAGCAGCATGTATTAGGAGTAATTTTCCCCCCTCTTGGAAGTGGCAACTGCGGGGGATGGGGGCTGGGGACAGGGCTGCGTGGAAGGGTGGTACTGCTCGCTAAGTGAGAGAGGAAGTGGGGATCAATGACAGTGCAGGCTGCAAAGCTAGTGATGCAGTTATGGAAAAAGAAAACATATGATTACAGAAAGAAAGCAGTCACCATTTAAAAATATTTCAGAGAAAAGGAAAAACACAAATAAAGAAAATGATGTATCTGACAAACTAGTGATACTGACTTGAAAAGGAACTTTGTTTCCAGTGGGATAACTGTTAAATTGGCAGTCTCTGTGATAGAAAGAGAGCTGCTAATGTAGTTTGAGAATCTGCTGGGAAGGGCTTCTGTCATTGTGGGGGCAGCACTGAGCTAGGGAGTATTGAGGGGCCATTAACACTCACTAATCGAGAGAAATAAATGGCAGCAATTTTAAATTCAGTGAGGCTGCTTTAGCCAATGGGCAGGCAGAATGGAATAAAATGATATCTTAGGTGGTGATGGGGTCAGGTGACTGGCACTTTTTATTTGCTGAGCTTCTGTTGAAAGTTAATGTACCCCCCTGGCAGGGGTACTAGCAGATCAGAACCTAGCAAATAAAAAGCCCATTTTCTAAATATAATCAATCCCCCCTCTAGCTCTGCCATATTTAGAGTTTTTATATGCTGGGGAAATCCAGCTTTTATAGCCATTTACCCATATCTCATCCAGTTTACCCATCAATGTTTCTTGAAAAAGCAATATTGGGAAATTAGTAAACCACTCCAAGTAGGCTTTAACCTCCATCTTTTCTTTAAAACCAGCCACATTCCAAGATATTAAGTCTATACCTTTGTTCTCATTGTCCTGTCAGATTGATGAGCCCAGTGTTACTATCTCATCTTTTTTCAGATTCCAGAATCACCGAGGAATTTATGCGTACTCCTAGTTGCTTTCTACCTCTTCTCATTATGCTATGCTTATCCTCCCCTGTTAATGCATAGGTTGTCTCAACTGGCTTCAATAATGCTGTAATTTTAGGTTGTTTTACCATGTATTTATCTTTTGTATTAACATCAACCCTTACAACCTGCTTTTCTTTTAAATCATCAGGGCTATTTATGGCTGTTATGATTGTTGTATCATGGAGAATTCCCAATTCACAAAACTTGGCTTTCTCTTTCAGAATATCTGGATGTTTATCTGCATTCTTTAGGACAACACATAACCATCCTTTATAAGGTCTAATTTGATACCTGTAAACTGATCTAATATCATGCCAATTAATTTTTTTCCAAACATCCCTTTTATAAGATTGTACGTTATCAGTTTTACTGTATATGCATTCTCTTTCTTTTGTTTTGGTACTCTGTTTATAAAAATTGTAGGTAGCATTTCTCCTGCTAAAATTAACCTCTCTTTCTCTAGGTCATTCAATTTAAATGAATCTTGGTTTTCATTAAAAACGTTTTTCTCTGTTTTCTCAGCCCTTTTATAAATCCCCTTTTTTCCAATTGGCTGCTTTGTTAACCTTTTTGACTAATTTCCTGCCCTATCTATTATTATATTTCCCTTTCTATTCTCCTTTTTACCTTTACAGTTCAAATCACAGCCTTCTATCTGTTTGGCATCCTTGATATTCATGTCCTCTGTATCTTAGGCTAATTCTCTTTTCCTTTGTTCCAATTCACCAATGAGCAAATCTATTTCTTCCATCTCTCTATTACCAATTTCTTCTGTTATTGTTTCGATTGTTTTCCTTTTTAGATTCTTTATATCATCATTCTCCATGGATGTTTCTCTATGTTTTAGTAAACCATTACTTACTACGCCATTTCTTTTGGTGAACATACAATGTTTTTTTTTTCTCTTTATTAATGCCTCCTCTTTTTTGGATAACTTCCTCCTCTTTCCTTCCTACATTATTGACAACTAGATCAACTGACTTTTTCTTCTTATATAATTGAGGAGGTTTCCCTACATAGAATTCAATAAATGAATGAAAGATTGTGTTTAATTCCAACAATTGAGCATTACCAAAAACAATGTATTTTTTAACTTCCTCTAATTTATCTATAATAGACTTTGCATTTCCTAATCCTTTATGTTTCTTATTTACAATATCTATCCTTTCCCACCTTAAATCACATGGGTTTTGTGGTTCAGAGTCATCTAAATTATTAGCCATTTGTTTGTTGTTGATTTTTGGTGTTATACAGGGTGTCAAAAAGGACTTAACATTTTGCAAAAATGATTATTTTCTACCTTGATAATGATTGATTGAGAGATCATTCTTTTTTGCAAGCTTAGTGGCCTCTATACAAACTTGGTGGTCATTTTCTTGCATTAGTTTCATACTTATTTCACTTTCATGAAGCCTTACACCCAATGGTTTCCCATCACGTTAAGCTTTTCTCATCCATCATATCCAGGATGTAAGCTCCACCCACCCTAACTGTATTACTCAGGTTACTTTAAGTGGACAGTATGTTACTTCCATGGTGACTCTCCTCTATTTGTTTATCAGAAGGTTTAAAATTAGAAACATGCAACTCTGGTCCCGTAATATCTATTAGATTGCTATTATTGTTTTCTCTACTTAGACAATGAGGATTCTCCTCCAACCTTCTTATCTCTTCTAGTATTGGATGTATACTTTGGAAAGTCATCTCATTTGATCTTACTGGAGAAGATGTAGTTTTTGGGTCAAATGCTTTAATGATTTTCTTATTTCCCCTTAGTTTCATTTGATTATAATTATACTTAGGTTGTAAAAACTGTGTTATTTTCTGACCAGAGGAAGATCTATCCAAAACAATTTTATCATTTTTCTTATCTTTACCATTTTTACTCTTTGCTTTCTCAACCCTATGGCAGTAAGTTCTTCATTTTTTAGGTTGCATGCTTTCAAGTATATCTGGGTCAAAATTGCCCAATCACACTACTTAACGGGAAGAGAGACAAAAAAAAAAAAGCCAAAGGGGTGTTTATACAATCTATGAAACAGATATTTCCTATGGATACTCAGTATCTTTTGTATTCTGCCTTTTCCTTCTGTTTTGGTATTTTCTTCTTTGTTCTTCCCACAAAAAAAGGTGGTTTAATTGATTGTCTCCTTATCCCCACTTTCTCTGTTTTAATTTCTGCAAAGGCTTCAAGAAAGATGAGAGGGATAACTTGCCGCACTAAAACAAAAATAGCAAACAATGAGGGTTCTAGAAAGTATAATCTTAACCTCCAATTTATATAATCTTGAGGTCAATAAGTAAATAAGTACACCACTTTACCATATCACCTTATATTATGATAAACTACTAAGCAGCTAAATAGTACACAACACTTCACAACCCTTTAACATCAGTTCATAAAAAAATATTGCACTTATTTCAGCATTATTAGTCCACACATGCCACAAGATATATGATGAGTTAGAAGCCAAACAGACATCTAAGGCTGGATCAGATAATCCCAATAACTTCCACTTTAGAACTATAAACACAAAAATGTATAATTAACATAAAAACCTAATTTCCTAAAAACTAAAATATAAAACACAACCAGAAAAAGGAAAAAATCCCAATAAAAATGTCCCAATAGTAAGCTATTAATAAATACCTTTCCAGGGTACCAAAAGAGCTTAGTAAGAGATCCCAAGAAACAGAGAAACAAAAGCAGCAGAGTGATAGTTACATACGTCTCACAACTAGCTAACTCTAGGTAGGTTGGGTTACTTCACCTCCACACATGTGCTTTTATCAGCACAGTTCACATGACTTAGCCCACCTATCCTGTGCTAGTAACTGCGAGTGGTGCAAAAGCCCCAAAACAGTAAAATAGATAAAATAAATACAATATAAAATGTAAGAAAACACCAAGTTATATTAATATCACAAATTAATATCACTAGTATCACCAGTGACAGTTGAAGTGCTAAAAAAAATTAAAAAAAATACTTCATTTATCACCCCAGGAAACAAAATCAAATTACAAAGCAGAAGGTAAAGATTTTCATTTAGCCACTCGTCAACCACTCGCCTTTATGTAATTACTGCATAATAGATAAAACATTAAAATGACATAAATCATTAAATTATTAAAATGATTACAAAATACAATATAAAAGGACTGAGGGAATCTCTCCTGGAGTCAAGCAGTCTTCTTAAAATGCTCAAAACTCTCTGCCCCTGTTAACTCACAAAATCAATCTCTTTTTGTAGGGTTGCTGCAAAGCCAGTCTGAGCTCGTAATTTCTTTTTTCACTCTTTCCCTTCTCCACGGACTAAGTCAGCCGCTACCCTACAGCTGTTCCAGCCTACCTTGGATGCTGCTATACCAGCCACTAGTTGCCTCTTCCTGTGTCTTTCATCCCACTCCTCTCAGCACACTAAACAGTACAGAATCAGCCACAGATCGTACAGGGAGTGCAGTCCCTTGCTCTTTGATTACCAACACAGCAGAACTAGTAGCACACTTACAGAGGGAGAAAAGCAAATATAAATCACAAAACTCCACAAGCTCCACAGAGCTCCACAGTGCTCCAAAGTTCCTGGGCTTTCCAAACTTTACAAACTTTCCCAGAATTCTAGTGCCAGACTCCAAGCTCCCGGCTCCGGGCAACAGGTTACAGGCAACACGCTACATGCTTCAGGCTTTGAGTCTTTCTGAAGGGCCCTCTTGTTCTCAGCCTCCAGCCACCACCAGGGCTTCCTCCTACATGGAAACAAAAAACAGCCTGAAATGCCTTGCCAGCTGAGGAAAGACACAAGAAAGTCCGGTAAGACTTGCGATTAGATAAATGATGACATACATTTTCAAAAAGAAAAAAAGACTTAACGCACATCTTGCTCTGTTGCTCCTCCATGGCAAGCACAGTGTGCAGTCTTCCACTCAGCTCCTGCAGCTCATGCAGCTCCTTAGCATCACTGAAAGCACTTCATTCCCAGCTTTAACCATGAGACTACTGTATAAGCTGCAGACCATACTTAACCAACAGCCTGTTTCTTCCTACCCCCCACAAGAATTGCCTTATGTCTGTCCCATGGATTCTTGAATTCTCCCACAGTATTAGACCCCACAACCTCCTCAGAAAGTCAGTTCCATGCGTCCACCATTCTGTCTGTAAAAAAAATACTTCCTCACATTGCCCCTGAGCCATTCCCCTCTATCTTCAAATTGTGTCCCCTTGTTCTTGCACATCTCTTTTTCTGAAAGATACCACCCTCCTGAATTTTGCTGATTCCTCTGAGGTACTTAAAAATTTCTATCATGTTCCCCCTCTCCATCCTTTCCTCAAGTGTATACATCATAGGCTCCTTTAGTCTCTTCTCATATGGCTTCTCTTGCAGACCCTGTACCATTCTACTTACCCTCCTCCGGACTGCCTGCATCCTGTCTATCTCCTTGTGAAGATGGGGTCTCCAGAACTGGACGCAGTACTCCAGATGGGGTCTCAACAACTGTCTGTACAGAGGGATAACAACTTCCTGTTTTCTGCTGTTGATGCCTGTCCCTATACATCCCAGTATTCCCCCCAGCCCTCCCTACTGCCTTCTCATATTGCTTGCCAAACTTAAGGTCATCTGATATGATTACCCCCAGGTCCCTTTCCATCTTTGTTGTTCTTATTACCTCTCCCCCACCATTGTGTACTCTTCCCTTGGTTTGTTTCCCAAGTGCATTATTTTGTACTTCTTTGCATTGAATCCAAGCTGCCACAATTCTGACCATTCCTCTAACCTTGCCAAGTCCCTTCTCATCCTTAACACACCCTTGTGTATCAACCCTGTTGCAGATCTTTATGTCATCTGCAAAGAGGAATATGCTTCCTTCCAGTCCCTCTGCAATGTCACTTATAAAGACATTAAAAAGGACTGGACCCAGTACTGAACCATGAGGTACCCCACTAGTAACCCCCCTTTCTGCAGACTGGACTCCGTTTACTATTACCATCTGTGTCCTGTTGTCCAGCTAATGTTTTACCCAGGCTACCACCCTGGGACCCACTCCCAGGCTGGTTAATTTTTGTATTAATCTTTTGTGTGGGACTGTGTCAAATGCCTTGCTAAATTCAAGTTAGGCCATGTCCACAGCCCTTCCCTTGTCTATTATTTTGGTCACCGAATCAAAGAAATCAATTAGATTCATCTGACATGACCTTCCAGCTATGAATCCATGTTGTCTTGGGTCCTGTGCCCCACTGGCCTCTAGGTAGTTGACAAATCTTTATTTCAGAAGTAATTCCATCATTTTCCCTACCACAGAGGTCAAACTGATGGTTCCGTGTGTTAATTTCATGTTACTAAATGTCGTGGGAAAATATATCACAGTCATTTCATCGCGAACAAAAAGAAAGCCTGGGAATAGTGTCACAGGACGGAATTGTGCAGGCAGGGAGTGGGTACCATTGGTTTGCACTGCTGATGGGTGAGTATTACAGTGTTGCAATGTTTAGTCCATGGGACAACATTGTAGATCAGCTAGGTTATGCGGAAGAAAGCAGTTTGCCACTGTAGCGAACACCACCTCTGACCCTGCCGACACCGCCTTACACAGTGCAGATGATTACAGTACTGCTGCATTTTCATTGCCATTGCTGGTGATCGTGACCTCAACCATATTAATAAGCAGCAGTACTGACACATACTGAGTGTGGACCACAAGTCAGTGTGTGCACAATGCAGCCATGGCACTACTTCTCCAGTGCTGTGGGGGACGCAAAATACCTTTTTTATGCATGGCATGTTCTGTGCCAACATGCGGGATTCTGCTTCACAGGCATGACAGAACACCACAGGCTGTGCATATGTGTTGTTTCACCCCACAACATTGTGCACGTTGTAATCATTTTGCCCGCGATGTGCTGCCTGCGATGATTTGACACACTTTGTTGTTCATGTGATATTAATGCACGGAACTCACACTGACAGGTCTGTAGTTTCCTGCCTTTGTCTTGCTCTCACTTTTCTGAAGGGGAATTACATCTGTCATCCTCCAGGCCTCAGGCTACCAGATCATGCTCCCATGATTTGATAAAAAAGGGTAGTCAGTGGTGTCACTAGTTCTACCCTTAATTCTTTTAGAATTCTGGGGTGAATCCCATCAGGCCCCATTGCTTTGTCAACCTTCAGTTTTAGGAGCTCTTTCAGAACCCTTTCTTCTGTGAAAGGATTGAGCTAGACCCCACTATCCAGAGTGCTTCTCTTAATTGTATTAGGTACCTCCCCCTCCTCCTCTTTTGTGAATACTGAGCCGAAGTATTCGTTCAGTATCCCTCTTTTTCACTGTCCCTCTCTGCCTACCCACCATCCATTCTATTCAGCTTCACTATTCCTCCCTTTGTCTTTCTATGCTCCCTAATGTACCTATAAAAGGTTTTATCCCCCCTTCTTTACCGAGTTGGCTATCTTTTCCTCAGTTTGGGCCTTTGCTATTCTGACTGCCTTCCATGCTTCTTTCTGCCTTAACTGGTACAGTTCTTTGTCCTGCTCCTTCTGTGTTTCCTTATGCTTCCTAAATGCTATCTTTTTCTCCCTAACCATCCCCACCACCTCTTTTGAGAACCATAGTGGCTTTTTCTTTCATTTTAATTTTTTTATTGCTTCACACAAAGGCTTGTCCTAGCATGCCTCAGAAAGACTCGTCAATTGTCACTGTGGAGAATTTTTTTTTAAATCACCCTGTCACACACTGATTCTACTGATGTTTATATTTTTGATTTTATTAGTTTGTAGATGTTCTAAAACACAGTACTTTTACATAAATAGTGTTATGTCCCACCAGAAAAAGCAAAGAAGGCTTTTGCACTGTGTTGCAGGGGCGGTGCTCTTTGGAGGCTGGCTAAAACTAAAATCAGTCACAAAAATCCAAGTGTGGAGAGCAATCAGGGTAGACTGTGACCAAACAGTTCAACTGGATAATTTAATACACAAATGCAAATCCCCAGTGAAGGCTGTATTAAAAAAATAAAAGTTCTATGTGTGAGACTTTGACACATGATTACTAGGAGATTGACTTCTAGGCGAGAGTGCTAGCAGCTGGACCTCACTGACATATAATAGTTAATAATAAAGAATAGATACTTAAAATATTACAGGCTTGAAAGTAGTTTAATAAGACCATTCATGTGCAGAGTCCAGCATGTCTTTAGAACTCGATGATATTTGAAGAGTTTACACATAAACTGCCAGGTGTGTTAGTGTAATACAAGAAACTATCTATTCAGCCAGATTAAAACAGCCCTACTACAGAACATGTGGGAAGGGGAACCTACTTATACAGCCAGATCAAAACAGCCCTAGCACGGAACACGGGGGGGGGCTACTTATACAACTAGATCAAAACATCCCTGGCACAGAACATAGGGGTGGAGAACCTAACTATAAAGATAGATCAAAATAGCCCTAGCACAGAACAAGGGGAGGAACCTACTTATACACCCAGATCAAAACATCCCTAGTACAAAACACAGGGAAGGGGGATGAAGAACCTTCCTATATAGCCAGATCAAAACACTCCTAGCACAGAACACTGGGGGGGGGTGACCTATAAAGCCAGATCAAAACAGCCCTAGCACATAACATGGGGGGTGGCAGAACCTACCTGTACAGCCACATCAAGACAGCCTTAGCACAGAACATGAGCTGGGGGTATGAAGATCCTACCTATACAGTCAGATCAAAAGAGCCACATCAGAGAACATGGGGGGTGTCTGCTTCCATGACAACACCCAGTTACTCAATATCCACTAACTGTAAAGCAAAACATAAACATTCCTTTACAAGCAGTCAAAAGCTACAGATTCTGTTTCAGATTTTTTTCCCCATTATTTTTTCTGCTATAATATGATGTAAGTTGTCCATATAAAAATAATATAATACTGGATTCACCCCCTGGCATGGTGCTTTGTTGCTGCCCCTGAGGTCCTGGGTTTAGTAGCATTGCATATTTCTTTCAGACTTATCAAATTACTTCTGAGCTGCTCTGTGTGTAGTCAAACAACGTTTTGGAGGGAGATTGAAGAATTACACCTGCCTTGTTCCTTGTTCATGATGTGGGTTTAAAAAGGCTATGTTGAAAATATGGGGTATGAATCTGGAAAAATACCAATAGTAAATTTAGAAGAGAACATTGAAGAATTTCAACTTTGTTTCATATCTTTCTTGTTTTTTGAGAGTTTAACCCCACATTTTCAACAGTCTCCTTATCGCCACACCTCATGAACCAGGTAGGAGAAAATGTTCAAATCTCAGCCAAAGCATCATTTAGCACCACAAATGTGAAAAGACATTTTGCCCAAGACTTGACAAGTTTCACAGGCATCAAAGTCTGGCAAGGGGCAGGATGCCTGAATTATTAAGGCTTCTTGTGAAGTTGTTCTGACAAGCCAGCAGTTCCTTTGCAAAGGAAGAGGTGGCACTGCTGAGTGGCAGAGCTGGAAGCAGGACTGCAAGGAGTTAACTTGTAGACAGTTTGCTAACTTCAAATGGATCAGGCTGATAGTCAAAGGGGTCTGTGTTTTATTTCTTTATTATTATATATATTTTTTGCAGCACAGCCAGGACCAGGATTGCAAGGGGTTAACTTGCATACAGTCAGCTAACTCCAGTTGGTGTTGATGCTGATTCTTCCTCCTTTCTTTCTCCAGGTACTGTAGTTGAGGTGTGTTCCTTACCTCCCACATCTGAGCTTGTAGCTCCATTTAATCATGTGTCCCATGTGTTGAGGGACAGCGTCTCACATTTTCTCACATTTTGGATATTTCATGTGGCCAACATTTCAGTGAGTGACAGAGGATTGTGAGGTATGGCTTGTTATGAATCTAAGTTCACTTAGAAAATTGGCTTTTTATTTGGAGGCATCTGATTGGCTGGTATCCATTCCACAGGGGTACATTAACTTTCAATAGATGCCCACCAAATAAAAAGACCCAGCCCAAATGTGCCTAATGCCAAGTCAGATATCCTTGTGCCCAGCCTGCTTCACCATTGGATCTAGCACTGGGCACACAATTTCAAACTGCCGCCATTTTTTTGAACCGGTTACAGAGACAGAGAGTAAGTGAGAGCTTCCCCCCACACACACACACACAGACAATCCTTAGACCATACAACACCCTGTAATTTAAAACAAAAGCAATGCATGGTACCTACAAAACAAATAAAAAAAACAGTTTTTTAGTTGTTTACTTTTGCTTCTCTTCACATGCGGACTGAGCATAGAGTGTGACAGTTCCAACAGTCCTCGATTGCACTAGTATGCCCCTGTAGAAAAAGTTGCTTTGTATTTTAAATTACAGCTCTTTTTAAGTCCATTGCCACATATTATGCATACTCAAAAATCAGCCACTCTGTCTATAATGGCAAGCATGCTCAGAACTCTTTATTGCATCCTACAGTTTTATTGGCAGTAGAGTGAACGTTTAGGTCTCCTGAGTGTCATACCAATCACGCTTAGAGATACTTCAGTCCACAAGTCCACTCTGATTCTAGTTATTTTCCCAACAAAAGTAAGTTCCATGCCAAAACATAGCTGTGACTGACCATCGCAGGCACTGGGGGTGGGGATCTATAGTCCATAGTTGCCACAGCAGAGAATCCCGTAGTACATCGTTGTTGATAGTCACACCAGCCCTGTAACTCTGACAGCTGTTCAGAAAAAACAAACAAACAGAAAGTCCCCTGACTGCTTAGTGTGCTCCTGCTGCCATCTAGTACAGAAAAAGAAAATTAAATCCACTCACTTGTGATTGCGCTATTACTGCCATCCAGTAAAGAGGAAGAAAAAAAAACAGAAAGTCCCCTGATTTGCAACCGTGTTCACTCTACCATATGTTTAAACAAGTATGCTGTTCCCAAAAGTAAGGTGTGTGTGTGCGTATGTATATGTGTGTGTGTGTGTGTCTCCACTAACACAAAAGTCCATAATTAAAAAAAAACACATTCTGATGTAGGTGGAGGAACTATTTTATCACAAAACATATTTTAAATGTTTAATTAACAATTTTTTATTAAACTTACTTTTCTTTACAGTGCCCATTTTCTAAGTGCAATAATACCCTCCAGGGTGGGCGGCATGGGCTATACCAGACCTTCCAGGAGCTACAAGGCCCTCTGCCTGTGGCATCAGGCCTCATTATGCCCCAGGCAGTCTGGTATAGCCCAGTACCACCCACCCTGTTGGGTATTATTGCTTACAGAATCCACAGGAAGCCTTGGGAGGTCCAGTGCCTTGCTGAAAGTTGCACAATTAACCAGGGGTAGTAGTGGTGTGATTTCAACCTAAACCCACCCATAGTCATTGACTCCAGGTTCACCATTTTTTGTACTAGAAATTGCATGGGGTCCCAGAACCACCAATGACCTTCTCTTTAAATTAAATGTATAAGACTTATTTTTGGATGTTTTAGGGTGGGATTATTTACCCCATCTAGCAAAGCTCTGCATATCTCTCAACTGTCACACATTATGAGGTACAAAAACAAAATCCTCAGTTCATAAGATGCAGAATAAGTTGGAGGGGGCAGATAGGAAATGCCACTTTTAAGAAGTCACGTGACACTTTCTCTAGCTATTGCACTTGAATGAACAGTTCAACTGGGAACCCTGCAAAACAAGCAAGGGGTGCACATTTGGAGACACCTTACCTCCACAAAAGACAAAGTTCCAAAGGCAGGCAGCAGTGCACACACAGTGTAATAAATTGCTTAAGCATTATAAGGGAGTTTGCCCTTTAAGGGGAAGACCATGTTGTCCTGGTGCACCCCTTCCCTTCGGTAGGGAATGGTTGTGCTCAGAAGGGGAGGGGACAAGGAAGGGAAGGGGCTAAGAGCCAGAACAATAGGGCAGGCAACAGGAAGGGAAGGGGAGAAAGGAGGTACATAAGGGACAGCACAAGGGGTCCTCAGCCACTTTTTGCTGGAGTTTTGATTTGACATCAGCTACAGCACGTCGGATTTGGCAATAATTTTGAGGTTTGTTCACAAGCAGAAGAAGGTAAGGATCAGTCCATGTGGATACATATGCAAGCTGTTTTTTGGTTAAAAAGGAGAGGCCCTGGGATAGGGAAGAAGGAGCCGGGCCCGATGCCACGTGGCGTAGTCCAAGCCACGTGGTGATCGCGAGGAAGGGTGGCTTCAACTGCTAGCGGCATTTTTTAGGGCTGATTGAGGGGACCCAATAAAGGGAGAGGCCTGGTGTAGTCCCTGAGGTATGGAAAGAACAGTGTGATGCGAGACCTGTAGCACGTGTGGCTAGGGTCATGAGAGAGATCCCCAGTTTTTCCTTCTTAGAAGTAGAAGATGAATGGGAGCACTGGAGGCATTTGCTGGGTAGAATTTAGGCCTTAAGAGGCGCAGAGGGAGGAGAGTGAGAGACACGTGGTGTGACGAAGCACGCCAGGTTGGGCGTTACCAAGGCCATGAGGTGACATCACACACATCGTGGAACTTACGAGAAAGGTGGTCCCAGTGGTAGGAGGAGCTTTTTGCGGTTTTTGGCCAATTTTTAGGTTGTTGAGGTGATGGCTATCAGCAGGTTGGAGTCAAGCCAAAAGTTCTTAAAGGAGGGGGAAAGCAGAGAGCTGGGGGGAGGGACGTCGCATGCTGCCAAAGGCACAATGGAGCCTGGGCCCGATTGGTGTGCACGTGGCCTTGGCTAGGGACCAGGATCTCGTGAGTTGGAAAAAAGTACAGGCTGGGAGAGCCCCCCGGTGGGATGAGGTGAAGGCTTGACCGAGGGACGTGGTGCAAGGTAGGGCACCTTGTGGGGCAACAAACAAAAAAAAAATGCTGGAATCATTTGGTAAGGCAGCTCATGAGTAGGGCCGATGGTTGCAGGATGTAAGAGGCCCTGAAGGGATGGGAGAGCGAATGCGGCATGGCGACCATGTGGCGTGAGGGCACACGCCACGTGGAAGGTAGGGATAGAGGCCGGTTCCCGCGAGTGGGGGTATGCGGGGAATTTAATTATGCACATGATTTTAAAACAAGGACAATCATCAACAGAAAGGGGGGCATGCGATGCACATGCAGGGCAGGTGGAGAATGGGAGAGAAGCGGATGCTTCCCCAGCCTGAAAGGAACCCTGAGGCCGCCACCGGTAGTTTGGCTCCATGAGCATCTCCACAGGAAAGAGGAGTGGATATAACTTGGGCAGCATACAAGAAACACAGGGAGAGAAAAGGGGGCAGGGTAACAAAGTGGTGAAGGGTTTAAGATTTCAGGGGGGGTCGGTCTGTTACCCTCAAGACCCAGTTTGCACGAAGGGGTATGTTCCAGTGGATGGATAAACTGGCCACTCAGGGTGCCGATAGTTTGGCCATACAGATGCTTCAGATAAACACGCCAAGACTGAATTGCCCAGCCTTACGAGATTTGCTCCTGATGAAGCTTCAAACAAGGGGCGCAAAAAAAAGGGGGGAGAGAAAAAGGTATAAAGGGGGAGGGGCCCGGGAATGTTGAAAGGCAAGTAGAAATGGGGCAGCACAACAGGGCGTCGTACACCACCAAAGGTTTAGGGGATACGGAAGAAGCCTCCCTCCCAGAGAGGGCACGAGGAGGGTAAGAATAATAAAAGGTGGTAAGCTTTTAAATGGCCGAAGACCTCGGGGGCAGGAGAGGTGGAAACTCGACCCAGGAATGCTCGGGGACACCTCATGTGGGGGACGGAAGCGCAACAGGTACGGGCCCAAGATAGGAAAGGACGACCTTCCAGGCAGGATGGGAGGTCGTTCTCGGGTGGCCACGTGCTATATCGGCATGAGAGAGGCATGACGGATGGGAGGGAGGTGTACAAGGGTTGTTTGCTAGGGAGGTACGAAAATAAGTAATAACCATGTTTTCGCTGTCCTATAGTTGTTTTCGCAGAACACGAGTGAGACGGACATGGCACCCAGGAAGAGCAAGCCATCGAAGGAGGACGCCTACAAGGCTATAATCGAACTGGCTGAGAAAGCAAACAAGATGTGGGAACTGGTGGAGGGTGAGGAACCAAGGAGGTCTGGGGAGAAGAGAAAAGCGGGTATGGAGAAAAGTGGCAAGGGAAAAAGACCAGCTGAGGGGCTGCACAGGCCTGCTAGGGTAGCACCGGTGGCAGTGGGGCCCAACAGGGCAGCCGAGCCAGTACCCGCATGGCCAGCAGACCCAATGCCACTAATACCTGCCCAAGAACAAAGGGGAACCCCTCCTGAGGAACCGGGGCATGAAGCCCAGAAAGGGGGGTCCTGCCCGTAGATCCCAGTGGCCCTCCCTCCACCTCCACCTCAGCCACAGGAAGAAACAAGGGGACCTGTGGAGTCCTCTGGGCAACCTGGCCAGGACAAAGTTACAGGTAACATGGCTAACCCAGTGGGTGATAGCATAAAAGAATATATAGGTCAAATTGTGGTGGCTCTGAGGACAGGAGGCCTGGGGCAGATGGAATCGGCTCTGGCAGAAATTAAAGTGGGAAAGGAGGTGCCAGGACAGAGGGTAAACAGAAAGGAAAGGGAGGGAAATGGTACAAGGGAGGTAGGTGCACCGGGGATGAGGATAGGCGAACACGTGCCACTCACCACAAAAGAAAAGATATGGAAAGGGGAATATGTGGATATATTTGCATTGGTAAGCCGAGAGGTGGTGGCAAAATACGAAGAGACAGACAGCATAGGTAAGAGCGAGATGGCAGCTGCCATAGTACTTTTAGGAAAGAAAGAGGATGACAAGTTCATGAAAGGGAAGACCTGGGATGGTTGGTTTCTAGGTTTTGCCATCTTTTCAGCCATCTCTCTGGAAAGAAGGCCGGAGCTGGGCATCCCACTCATTTCCTATTCATTGATAATATGAAGGGCAAAAGTGAAAGGCGGGGTAGGATGGCTGTACTATGATGAATATTTTCGGCAGAGGATGGTGACATTTGGGGATGTAAGATGGGACACCAAGCAGATAGATTTATGGACGGATTATGTAACAGACCAGTCCACACCCGAGGGAGGGTGGAGCAAAAAGGGGGCTACACCACAGAGATGCTGCTGAGCCTATAACAGGGCTTTTTGCTCATGGACTCAGTGTTGGTTGTCAGCATGCATGTTCAAAATCCGGGGGGACACACCCAGCTAGCAAATGCAGAACAGCGTGGCCACAAAGTTCACAAGGGCATGTGGGCAAGTTTTGGGCCAACAGTCCTTTCGAGATGGCCTGGGGTTTAAAGGGCAAACATGGAGCAGGGGAGGGAGGGGCAGGGGGAGCAGGAATACAGGAAGCCAGAACCACTGAAGCCAGGAAGCTCAGACAGGAAAAGAAGGTGGTTTCAGGAAGAAAGGATAGGTGGCTCAGCAAGGAACAATTTGGTATGGCCAGAACCCCCATCAACCTAGCAACATGGTCAGTTTGCCTGGAGGGATATCCGGACCCGAGGGTGAGGGACATGATATTAAGTGGGTTTAACACTGGGTTTTCATTACAGTTTGAGGGACCCAGGCATCCACGGGAGGCACACAACCTGGGTCGGTAAAAGGAAAAGAGGGAGTACTAAGAATGAAGATTGAGAAAGAAAAAACAGTAGGCAGGGTGGAGGGGCCATTTAACACCCCCCCATTGATAAATATGTGAGTATCGCCCTTGGGTTTGATACCCAAGAAGCAAGAGGGGGAATACAGGGTGATCGACCACTTGTCATATCCAGAAGGTGAGTCGGTGAATGATTTTATCAGTGAAGAACATAGTAGGATGACATACGCAACACTAGAGCACACGGTCCGGATAATCCAGGCCACAGGAGATGCATGGATGACAAAAACAGACATCGAGTCCGCCTTCAGACTGCTTCCAGTCAGGAGGGAAGACTGGGATCTGTTGGGTTTTAAAAGTGAGGGTAGTATTATTTCGACAAAGCAATGCCAATGGGGTGTTCCACAGCACGTGTCACGTTTGAGGCTTTTAGCATGTGTTTACAGTGGAAATTCCAAGAAAAGATGGGTTATAGGTCGGTCATCCATTACTTAGATGATTTTCTCCTCATTGGGAAGGGAAAAAGGGAGACAAAAAGGATGTTGGACAGGTTTCAAGAAGTGTGCCGGGAACTGGGAGTCCCATTGGCACGGGAAAAAACAGAAGAGCCCAGCAAGATTATGGAATTCCTTGGGATAGAGATTGATGCCACAAGCAGAGTGTTTAGGTTACCAGACAAAAAAGTAAGGAGGTTGAAGGAACTAATTTGGGTACACACCAGCAGGAGTCAGGTACAACTAAAAATGGTCCAGCAGGTACTGGGGCATCTGAACTTTGCATGCAGGGCCATAGGACCAGGAAGGGCATTCACAAGAAGGTTAGCCAGAGTTACAGCAGGTGTCATGAGAACGCATCTCTGGGTGGATCTGGCGCAGGGTGTCAGGGTGGATTTTAGAATTTGGGAAGAATTCTTGAAGGATTACAATGGGTGTTCATTCTGGCAGGAGGATTGGCTGTACAACACAGACCTAGACTTCTACACAGATGCGGCTGGAGGTTTGGGCATGGGGGGTTACATGAGGGGCAAGTGGTTTGCAGAACCATGGCCGGCCGGTTGGGTACAGGATGGGAAAGTGAGGGATATAATACTACTGGAGATCATGCCAATATGGGCATGTACTCTAGTATGGGGAGAAGACTTACGTGACCAAAAGGTGACATTTTGGTGTGACAATAGAGCAGTGGTTGATGTACTAAACAACAAGGGAGCCAGAGCGGACACAGTAATGCAGGTGGTACAACAGTTAGCTTTAAGGGCTTTGCAGCTGAACATGTCCTTCAGAGCAAAACACATAGAAGGGGTACACAATACCCTGGCTGACAACCTTTCCCGTCTGCAGCTGGACCATTTCTGGAAGCTGGCACCAGCAGCGGAAGAACAAAAACGCCCATTCCAATGAACATCTGGGACATTGGCAAGAAGGAGCAGAAATGCTATTTCACAATTCATGGGCGCCTCGGACACTGAGGGCCTACAATGGGGCCTGGAGGGTTTTTCAAACATTCAGGGCAGAGCACCAGATGGAGGTAAGTGGGCCGCTCTCTGAGGAACAGTTGGGATGTTCACAGTGGAACAATGGCAGAAAGGGACTGCTCATGCCACAATGGGGGTCAATCTTGTGAGTATCAGTGTGATCTGCAGCCTAAAAAGGTGGAATGACCCAACGAAATCAATGCTCATTAGGAGAATGATGCAAGGGTGGGGCAGACTGAAGTGAGGGCCTGGGGATAATAGGAGGCCAATAGGTGAGCAGTGGCTAATAAAGTTGAAAGAGGTGCTCCCGGCAATATGCAGATCAAAAGTGGAGGCCCAGCTATTTCACACAATTTATGTGGTAATGTTTGCAGGGGCTATGAGAGTGAGTGAAGTGGTAGGCCATGGGAATGCTGACAAAGAAGGAGGTGTGGAATGGGAGGATGTTAGTTGGGGATAAAGAAATACAAATCAAGTTAAAGAGGTCAAAGGTGGACCAAAAAGGGCAAGGGTGCATGATAATGCTAAAAGGGCGGTCAGAGAGTGCGATATGACCAGTGCAGGCCCTGTGGGTTTTCGCCGCAGAGCAGGTGACCAGAACGGGGAAGTTATTTGTGCATGGGGATGGAAAATGGGTCACTGGCTATCAAATTACAGCAATACTGAAGAAAGGCATGCATTTTCTGAGGGAGAACCCAGCCAATTATTCTTCCCATTCCCTGCGGATTGGCACTGCCTCACATTGGGCAGCAAAAGGGGAACCTGTAAAGGACAACCTGGAAAAAGGGCACTGGCAGTCAGCCAGTTACAAAAGATACATTAGAGCACTGAAATAAAAAAAAAAAAGAAAAAGGGGAAAGGGAAGGAAGCAGCATAAAAAAAAGGAAAAGAGACGGGGGGACGATGTAAAAAGGGTCACTGAGTATGTGTAGGTATTAACTAATTCTCTTTACACCCATAGGTAGAGGGAGGAGCACGGAAGTCTGGATCTGCAGCCATTCCTATATTTACTGGGCTGGTAAGAGAGCAGAGACAAAAGCTGGGGGAAAACAGTTGTACCAGGATGCAAGACAGTGTAGGTTGATATGGCATGGGCTACGGGGATGAGATGGGCGCAGCTCCTGCCCGCCTTAAAAGAACTCAAAGGATATTGGCCCAGTCCAGACCTAATCATTATACACCTTGGGGGAATGACCTGGCAGGCAAACCATGGGTACACACTTATTTACAGATAAAGAGGGACCTGGAGGCAATAAGACAGTGGTGGCCTCAGGTATGCCTTGCCTGGTCGGATATGATACCGCGAAGGGTATGGAGACAGGAACATAGCCACAGGGCAGTGGAGAGGGCCAGAAGAAAGATGAATAGGCAGGTGAGGACATTGATAAGACAAATGGGAGGGCATGTGATACTGCGGGGACTAGAAGAATAGGTGGATGAATTCTACAGACCAGATGGGGTACACTTGTCAGACATAGCAGTGGATATGTTTAATGCGGAAACAATGGGTTTCATAAAGGAATGGAGGAAACAGACAGAAGCAGGCAAATAAAAAAAAAAAAGAAGGGGTGTGAGGAAGTTTTTCCATCCCTGAGGTAAGGGAGAAGGAGGCCCTATGTTTTGGGGGGAAGCCAGCCATCCAACGCAAGCTGGAGACTGGCTAGTGGGGAAAAAGGGGGGGAGGACGGGAGGGGGAAGACAAAAGGAATAACACAAGAGGAAGAAGAAGATGAAGGAGAAAGTGGTCTCAGTTTTCACCGTTACCTAACAGAAAAGGAGAAGAAGAAGGCACCCAGGTTTTCGCCTGGGGGATGGATAATCAGAGAGTGATATATGGATGGAAATAAAGGAAATTATGGAAATAAGACAATAAAGAAATGGAAAATGGATAACGGATTGATGAATATAAATAAATTAATTGCCAATCTGAGCACAACAACAAACAATGGTCTCTGTGTTTTTGTGAGGGAAAAGGGGGGAATCCACGACAATGGAGTTTGCCCTTTAAGGGGCAGACCATGCTGTCCTGGTGCACCCCTTCCCTCCGGTAGGGAATGGTTGTGCTCGGAAGGGGAGGGGACAAGGAAGGGGAGGGGCTAAGAGCCAGAACAATAGGGCAGGCAACAGGAAGGGAAGGGGAGAAAGGAGGTACATAAGGGACAGCACAAGGGGTCCTCAGCCACTTTTTGCTGGAGTTTTGATTCTTTCCATCCACCCTACAGGACAGAGTACAAGGGAAAGACAGTCAAATTGGGGCTGTATGGAGGGTCTGTCAAGGTGGAAGATAGATGTGTTTGCTAGGACAAGGGACTGCCAAAGACGAATGGCAGAGGAAGAAAAGATGGTTACAGACTGCCAAAGGTGGATGGCAGGGGATAATGTGGGAATAGACTGCCAAAGGTGAATGGCAGGAGGAAATGCTGGTGGACTGCTAAGAAGGGATGTGGGAGGAATAAGGCTATGGACTGCCAAGGTGGATGGCAGGAGGAAAAATGGGGGGAGGACGGGAGGGGGGGAAAAGAAAAGGAATAACACAAGAGGAAGAAGAAGATGAAGGAGAAAGTGGTCTCAGGTTTCACCGTTACCTAACAGAAAAGGAGAAGAAGAAGGCACCCAGGTTTTCGCCTGGGGGATGGATAATCAGAGAGTGATATATGGATGAAAATAAAGGAAATTATGGAAATAAGACAATAAAGAAATGGAAAATGGATAATGGATTGATGAATATAAATAAATTAATTGCCAATCTGAGCACAACAACAAACAATGGTCTCTGTGTTTTTGTGAGGGAAAAGGGGGGAATCCGGGACAATATCCAAATATTCTTTCACTGGATGCTTCAAGTTAAAAATCACAGCAAAATGTAGCAGTACAAAGACTTCCTGGAAAGACTATCCCCTAGCACCTTGACTCTCGCAAGTCTTCAGTGATGGTGAGACATTGGTAGGAGGACTTGTCATTTCTACTAAGCTCATTTAATAATTAATTCATGACATCACAGTGGAAATGTTTTCCTTTTTTACTACAAGTTAATTGAAGAGCTATTCTGGTGCTGTTTAAAGTGACTTTACTAAATTAAACACATCTATTCAAAATACATCCATATATTATAGTTATTTTAAGGAATAAATGTCGTACGTCATGATACTATCTATGAAAATCAAATAATTTCTTTACTAAAAAGTTGCAAAACAGTACAAAAGATTACAAAAATGGAAAACACAGTAACCGGGAATGATTGTTACTAAAGCAAAGGCAATCACAACTCCATTTTCATATATCTCCAGGTAAGTAGGAGTAATCACAATTACTGTGTGACCTAAAGAAGCACAACATTCCTAAAAAGAGAGAAAAAAGAGAAAAAGGAGGACCATATTGAGGAACAACATGAGTGCATCTTTTTTCTGCACATCAGTGTTAAACTAAATGTTGGTCATACAGATCATTTTCACTGTCTGATTTCATTCTTTTTTCTTTAAAGAAAGGCTTTATATCCCATTTGTCATAAAGACCATTAGGCTTAACACTATCCAGTTTGAAAATCCACATACTTTCTTTTTCAAGTAAAGTATTCAGTCCGTCTCCTTCTAATTTTGAGGGATGTACTCCCTCTATGCCCATAAATCTGAGATCATTAGGCATTGAGGTGTGAAATTGTGCAAAGTGGGTGCCTACAGTGGTATCATGTCTTTTATTAATGATAGACCTGATGTGTTCTTGCACATGCTGTTTCAGAGGTCTTACAGTTTTACCCACATACACCAAATCTCAACTACACCATAGTGCATAGACCACATAGCAGGTGTCACATGTTATCAATTCTCTGACTCTGACTCTGAGACTAGGGGTTCTGTGATGTTGGAAAGTGGAATAAGCAACTGCATATTTGCAGTTATTACATCTCTGACACTTGTAGAAACCTGCAGGTCTTTTTGGTGGCCACATCTGGCTGTCAGTGGAGACTGTTTTTCGAAGTCTACTATGAACTAACTTGTATTTTAAATTGTTAACTTTACTGAAAGAAACAAGGGGACTGATACCAACTGCACTAACTATCAATTCATCCCTTAGCAGGATAGACCAGTTTTTGTATATAATGCTACCAATCAGACCTGATACTTCATTGTATTCAGTAATAAAGATATATGGTATATTTTCATTAGCTGCTACCCCTCATTTCTTCAGTAGTTCATTCCTATGAATTTTTTCTACTCTTTTCTTTAATGATTCCAGTAACTCACTGTCATAGCCCCTCAGCTTATATCTCTCAATGAGTTCCTTAGCCTGCCTCAAAATCCTGAGTTGCACTGCAGTTTCTCCTTAAACATAAAAGTTGGCTATAAGCTATTGGCCTCTTTAAACTGGGGGTGGGGTACTATTGTAGTGCAAGACTGAGCTGGGAGCTGTTTGTTTTCTGTAAGTCTTCATGTTAATGATACACCCATGTTCTCCTTTTTTTTCTATAGGTAGGATCAAATCTAAGAAATCTAATGTGATGTGGTCACTGGTGTGTGCGTACCAAAGGTTTAGCCTATTGTTATTAAGTCAATCCATAAATTCAGGTATTTTATTCTTATCTCCCTGCAAAACACAAATAATGTTGTCAATAAAACAATACCAATTCCTGATGTATCCAAAAAATGAATTAATGTCCCTATCAGAAATGACTGTGTGCTTCCAGTAACCGAGGAAAAGATTTATGTAGCAGGGTGCCATCACTGCACCCATTGCTGTACCCCACTTTTGCTTATAAAAAGTACCTTCAAATGCAAAAAATTGTGATTTAAAATAAACATATCCTGTTTGTTGTTTGTGGAGGTATATAACAACTTCACATGGATCCCTAGCCAGCTGCAGTCTCCCTTTCATGTGATATCCTGCAATTTGCCAAGAAAATCTGTGGTATCCCTTAGGTAAGATTTTAGGTTACTAACAATTGGTTGTAAAAAGAAATCAACAAATTTCCCTAAGTTCTGAGTTAAGGAGCCCACCTCTGAAACTATTGATCTTCCTGGGGGACATTCTTTGTTTTTATGATTTTTTGGAAGAATATAAAACCCAGATATTATTGGGTATTCCTTCCATAAAAATCCATACACATTCTCTGATAAGTATCCCTTATGTACAGACTTTTTCAACAGCTTATACAGCTCTTTTCTGTACTGCAGAGTGGGTTCTAACAGCAATCTACAGTAGCTTTTCTTATCATCAAGTAATTTCATGGCTATATCCCTATACAGGTCCTTGTCAAGTATGACAATATTTCCACCGTTATCAGCGGGTTTTATAGCCACTGTATCATCTCTTGCTAATTTATCCAGTGCTGTCCTCTCATATTTTGTCAAATGATATTTTCATGGCGTAGCATTTTTTTTCAATTAAAAGTTTATTAAAGAAGTTTTCAACAATAAACCAGATCCACATTATACATGTAATATGCAAAATACAAACAGAGATATTAAAGGATCCGGCCCCCCACCCACCTCTCATCCTTTCCCTCCCTTAATCCTCCCACCCATTTTCCTCCTTTTATTCCTCCCCACAGCACAGAGTAGTAATATGGTTGAAATGGGAACTATGATTCACAAGAAGCCAGGTAGTAATATGAGTTATAAAGTATATAATATATGTAATGGACCCCAGATTTTGTTAAGTCTGTCAGAATTATTGTGAAGACTTGCAATTGCCTTTTCTGTTCTTAAATTGGCAAGGAATTCTTGTAACCATTCAGCATATGTCACCACTTCCATGTCTTTCCAGTGCTTAAGGACAAGTATTTTCACTGACATTGATATTAATGTGATGTAACACTTGTGATTATGTACTGTGACCCCCGAGAGATTTCCCAACAGACAGATTTCAGGTGTGAACAATTCCTCAAGACCTAACAAGGGGTCTGCCCTTTGGCTGATAAGGGTCCATAGTGGGGTTACTTTGGGACACTCCCAGAAAACGTGCAGTAAAGAGCCTTCCACCTGGTTGCATCGTATACATGTAAAGGAAGTGGAAAAGCCAAACTTAGCAAGCTTTTGTGGGGAATAATATAAGTTGTGAAGTATATTATATTGGGTCAGGCAAAGTCTGTCCTGATTCACAAACCTATGGTAATTTTGCCATAAAGCTGACCAATCCAGACACAAGTTAGGGAAGCAGGAGGCCCAGTATCTTGACGGGCCTAGATAATCTGGAAATATTTGGTTATGTAGAAGCATGTAGATTTTAGACACTGCCTGGGGGAGACCCGTGAGGGGTATCAAATCAATATAGTAAGGTGCTTCCAGAGACTGTTGAGGGGAGGCCCCAAATGTTTTTACCAGTAAGTCTCTTAATTGAAGTACTTTAAATAATTGGGACTGTGGGATATTAACTTTGTGCATTATTTCTGGGGAAGTGAGCCAGGTCTCAGTTTCTGTACAAAGATGTTTAAATAAGCAATCTCCTAGTTTATTTATTTATTTATTGAATACAATCAGAATTACAAACCTTTGAGTCACAGACTCTTTTGCAAAGGCTCCACGTCGGTTACAGGGGGTGGAGGTAAGACAAATACAGATTAAGATGAACAAAAACAGGCAGTATATACATTTTCAGTACTGTCAGAGCAGTACAGACTTGCACTTATTTAAACAGTGAGGCATTAAACAACATTCTTGGAATCCTTAGACAGAGACTAGTAGGCTGCAGGTACTTGGGGTCTAGAGAGGCCCTGTGTCTGGAGATGTGTAGGGAGAGGAAGCAAGTAGAGTGGGCTGCAAATTAGCCACAGGTACATTTAGTACTCTCAAGTAGTAGAGCTTTGAGACCCATTTTGAAAAGAAAGATGCTGGGGGTCTGGGAGAGAGGGGGTGGTAACGTATTAAGCCAGAGAGGGGCACGATAGTGGAAGGATCTTTGCCCTACAGATGTTCTACAAAGGGGGACCTGAAAAGAAGGGATGGTTGTGAGTCTTGTGGTGCACCTGGGGGGGGCAGCACTGATAATGGGGAGTAGGCCTTTGGGGGCTGTCTGAAGTTGTATCTTTTTTGCGAGGATGCATGTGTGGTACCTTAGTCTTTGTTGGAAGTTTAGCCAACCAGTCAAAGTATAAAGATCACAGGGTAAGTGGGTAAGTCGGTCACTACCTGTAACTAGACGGCATGCTTTGTTCAAGGCTACGTTTATACTGCTTAGTGTGGTGGGTTCAGCGGAGCCGTATATAACAATCCCGTAGTCAACGAGGGAGAGGATGGAGGAGGTGACTGCAAGAAGCATAGCCTGGGTGGGTAGGCAGTGCCTGAGATGGTAGAGTATGCCCACTCTTGAGTTGACAGTGGAGGAGAGGAGTTGGATGTGACTATGGTAGGAAAGGGAGGTGTCTAATATAATGCCCAGGTATTTGAAGTTTGTTACAAGTTCAAGAGGGTCACCAAGTGAGTTCTTAATTAGGAGTGCCAACTGACTATGAGGGTTTTGACGATGAGCAAAGATCATGGATTTCGCTTTTTTATAGTTGATGATCAGGCGGTGGTCTGAGAACCAGTTCTCTAGTTCCCAGAAAAAGCCCTGAAGGGCCAGTTGGAGGGCGCTCGGTTGAGAGTGTTTCCAATACAGTACCGCATCGTCTGCGTAGAGTAGTAGATGACCACTACACGCCTTCGTGAGAGAGTTAAGGAAGAGAGTAAAAAGCAGGGGCCAAGTATAGACCCCTGTGGGACCTCAGAGCAAACTGTTTTGGAGGTGGAGAGGGTGGTGTTTATCCTGACTTGTTGCGACCATCCTGAGAGGTAGTCCTCGAACCAGGCCATGGCCTCTGGGGCCACATTAAGCTGTGGAAGGACACAGAGCAGTAGCTTGTGACTGACCGTGTCAAATGCCTTGGTCAGATCCATGTAGATCACCCCTGCAATTGAGCCTTGGTCGAGGGCCTCATAGAGGAATGAGGTGAACTCCACAAGTGCAGTGATGGTACTATGGCCTGTCCGGAAACCATGCTGTTCCTGGCTGAGAAGGTTATATTTAGTAAGGTATTCAGTTATCTGGTCTGAGACTATTTTTTCCAGAGCTTAGTTGTGGAAGTCATGCTGAGGAAAGGACATTGCCACCTATTTTAAGATTGGGGTTCCCTCTCAAAGGTTGGTTTAGGTACTGTGTGTTGTTGTAGTTGAGAAAGGTACATAGTTGTGAATGAATTTTAAGGGATGTACATATAGGAGAACCATGTAAAGGAATAGGGAGAGATTTGAGCTTTGTGTGTAAAAGGGCTAGGGGAGATAATCCCTGGGCTTCAGTCTGAGCTAGTTCAATTTTAAGCCAGATAGGTATATAAGAGAGGGGTCCTTGGGCTATTTCCGGAGATAGCCACCTGAGGTATTTATTGGTATGACTGGCCCAATAATAAAGGGCAATATGGGGGGAGACATAAGCCTCCTTTAACTTTTGGGGCAGTCAGTTTGTGGAAAGCTAGTCTAGGTTTTTTCTGGGACCAGATAAACTCAGTGAGGGTACTATGGACCTTTTTAAACTAAGAAAAGGGTAACCAGATATTTAAAAGGTTGAGTGAATAAAAAAGACGAGGAAGGGCATTCATCTTCACAAGGTTAATTTTACCCCAGAGAGAAATGGGCAATTGGGACCATCATTTCAGGTCTTGTTTTAACACTTGGAAAATGAAGTCTAGGTTTTCCTTTTGCATCTTGACCTGATTTCTTGAAATTACAATATCAAGATATCTCAGTGAGTTGGTTTCCCAGGATAGACCTAGGTTTGCTATTGAGCTCCTTAACACCTTGTGGTTAAGGGGGGAAGATTACTGATTTATCTAAGTTCAATTTATAGTTGGAACGGGCACTAAATTCATTAATAATACTTAAGGCATGGGAAATAGAGACCTCGGGATGGGACAATTGGAGGAGCAGATCTTCTGCATAAGCAGCTATTTTTATTTATTGATCTAGAATCGGTATTCCTTGAATTAACTGACAGTCAGATATTCTACATATTAAAGGTTCTTAATACAAGTTAAAAAGCTATGGGGATGGGGGCAACCTTGTCTCATTCCAGACTGTAAAGAAAAGGGTGCTGAAATAGCCCATTACTAGCGACACGGGCAGTTGGGGATTGGTAAACAGGTTGTATCCATTTCAGGTACCCTGATGGGAAGTTAAATGCTTGAAGTGTTCTAAAAAGAAAATTCCAATTTACCCTGTCAAATGCTTTCTCAGCATCCAGAGAGACCAAAACAGCTGGGTAGTGTGCATCTCTGAATGCTGAGAGGACATAGGCCAAGGTGCGTAAATGGTCAGCAGATGACCTACCTTTCATGAAGCCTACTTGCTCTGGGCGTATAAGGTCCTGGAGAACTGTACTATTGTGATCTGCTAATAATTTGATCAAAATCTTGAGATCCTGATTAAGGAGGTAACTAGGTCCGGTCTTTTACCAGGTTTAGGGAGAAGGATGATTAGAGCTTCAAATAGGGATTTATCTAGCGCTCCCCTTGAAAAGATATGTTGGTATAAATCTGTAGAAGAGGGATTAATTGGTCTGCAAACACCTTGTAAATATTGGAAGAGAAATCATCCGGCCCCAGGGTTTTATCAGTGGGAAGGCTCAGAATAATTCTCTTCAGTTACATACATGAAATCAGAGAAGTTAAGGAAAGTTTCTGAGTTTCTGAGAAAAAGGGCAGGGAAGAATTAGTCAAGTAGTCATCTACTTCTACCTCTGAAGGGGGATTTGGCATAGGACCATATAGTTTTTCACAGTAACTACTGAATTCAGCTACTGTGTCAACTGGAGAGGTTTTTAGTGGATCAGATTCTGTCGATCGGATAGCAGCAATGAGTCTGGCAGACTCCTGTTGTTTGATTCTTAAAGCTAGTAGTCTGCCAGCTTTTTCTCCCTGGTCAGTATAACAGGCCTTGGCCTTCAAGATTGCAAGTTCTGCCCTCTCCCTCAGGAGATCCAGATATGATTCTTTCAATTTAATAAGATTCTGCTTAACCTGATCAGGGGAATGGGGTGATAAATTGGTTTCTATGTTCCTAATTTGAGCAAGGGTGGAGATTAGGAGTTTCTCTCTCTTTTTCTTTCATTGTGAGGTGAGACCGATGAACAGTCCCCTAAAGTGGGCCTTTAAAGCACACCATTCTATGTCAGGTTTTCCTATGGAATTATGGTTAATAGCAACACACTGGGTAATATGGTCCGATATATAAGTAATTATTTCTGGATCTCTAAGAAGTTGATTATTTAGTTTCCATCATCCCCCTTGTTTGGGAAGAGGGAGGAGGGAAACTTTACTGGAGACCACAGCATGATCTGAAGGAGAACCAGGATGTATGGAAGAGTCAAGTACTCCTGAGAGGAGGGATTGGGAGATAAAGATATAATCTGTGTGGGAGGAAGTCCCATGTACTGGAGATATGAACGTGAAACTTTTATCAGTAGGGTGTAATACTCTCCAGATATCACATAGCCCTATTTAGTCTATAAGATCTCTTAATGCCCTTTGGGTGGGGGAAAGACCTTTACGGGGAGTACCCATTCTGTCCAAGCTAGGGTCAAAGGTCAATTAAAATCTCCACCTAAAATAATTGGGAGGGAGTGGAAGGGAGACAATTTGTTTATTAGTTGCATAAAGAATGAAGGGGAATCAATATTTGGACCATAAATATTGCCAAATAACATCTCAGTTGTGTGAAGTGTACTTTTTACAAATAAAAACCTTCCTAGATTATCCCCAGTCACTTGAGTGGGAGTGAAAGGTACTGATCTTGTTATCAGAATTATTACACCACAGCTCTGTGTGCTTCCACCTGCCAAGAATACTTGTTCCACTTGTTGCCGTCTTAGTTTTAAAGCTTCAGAATTAAGCAAATGTGATTCTTGCAGGAAAATAATATCTATTTTCAGAAGGCCCAGATGATTTAATATTTTGTATTGCTTAATTTTACTCCTGGCTCCTTTAATGTTCCAAGTTGCAAATGTTAGATCTCTAGCCATCTGTCCAGGTAAATCTCGGTAAGGGGTCCCAATGTGAATATATTATTGTGGTTAGGTTTCCCATATATTGCATTTATCTGTGCTGCCCACATCCCTCCCTTCCCTCCCTTACTTTCATGATCTCCAAAAGTCCCTCTTTCCCTCTTATAAAGAAACCCATGCCACCCAACAAATCCTCTACTTTCAGAATTACTAAGAGTGCTCCACTGTAATTTTAAACATCCCCAGCCCTCCCCTCTCCCCTCTATACTACAAACTGTGCTCTGCAGCATGCCTTATTACTACTCCCCCTCTCTCCAGTCACCCTATTTTAACTCCCCCTAAATGAAAATTGGTAACATATTAACCTTGCAGGTGGCAGATACTAATAAACATTAAACCCTTATATAGTTTTATTCCCCTCTGCCAACAATAAAATCTTTCAAAGTTAAATGAAACAAGATTCAGGTCACATTTAGGTACGGAGTAAGTGAAAAAAGAGGTATGCAGTAATTTTGCAATTACGATTATGAATATTAATCGGACTAACATTTCAATATTTAAGACTGAAGATTGCTGTAACTTCAAACTGATATCTCCAGAAATAGAGAGACAGAAGGCAAAGTGAATCAAAACAGCATTTCTATATTTAAAAAAAAAACTGCGAGCCCTTATTTATGGTGAATAGAGGTGGTTAACATAATCTCACAGCTGTTAGTTAAAACTCCTACATAGCCGATAGGGTCCCCAATAATTAAGTAAACATCTATCCTCCATTAAGCGATTCACTATACCGCAATAAGTCTCTTTGGATATTCTTCAACAACATCCAGCAAAATAGCCCTGGGACTTGCTGGCAGATTGCCAGGGTGCAAAGGAAATGCACTCAATAAACAAGCAATGCCAGTCGGAGCACAGAAATTTGAGCTGCTATTTGCTCAGAGAGGAAAAGTGAATATCCAGGGCTGTCACGAATTGGTATGAGTTTAAGCTGAAATATAGACAAAGAAAGTCCAGGTTCAGTAATCAAAGTTCCCCAAAGATTTTAGTGTTTATAACTAGAGATAGCAGTATCATTAAGCTAATTGCTATAGAAATAGAAAAGCAGAATCATTTGGTAAAATGACTTTGGGAC
Organism: Neoceratodus forsteri; assembly: GCA_016271365.2. Taxonomy (NCBI): domain Eukaryota; kingdom Metazoa; phylum Chordata; order Ceratodontiformes; family Ceratodontidae; genus Neoceratodus; species Neoceratodus forsteri. The sequence continues at coordinate 1,338,337,155 of CM057456.1, forward strand.
ACATTGGGAAATTGTGAGGATGTGAAGGAAATGTGTCTAAAAAACGAGTAGCACCAATTGGAGCTCGGAAATTCAAGCCGTTACTTGCTCAAAGGCGAAAATCAAATATCGGGAGCTGCCATGTATTGGTATTAGTTTAACTTGGTCTGTAGACAAAGAAAGTCCAGGTTCAGTGATTAAAACTTCCCATAGCTATTAATAAACCTGGGCAGGTGGATAATTTGTCTTGATGTCAATCAGAGTGAATCTGTCCTTATTTTGTGTAGTCTATGCGAGCCGGGTAGCAGAAAGTTGAATCCTAGAAATATTGAAAAGATATTACTTGCACTCCATCTAGCGGTATTCTTCATGTGTTGAAGTTGAAGAAGATATTATTGAGCTGACTGCTCGATATTGTGCACTACTGTGGGTAAAAGGAGTACCAATCTTGGATCCTGCTCACTCAATAAGAAGGAAAAGGCAAAGAGAGATCCTTCTTTTTTTCTGGCAGTGCCGATCCAGGAATTCTACTATGTTATTCGGTTCCTCGCATTATTTGTTCACTACCAGCAATTTGCACTTCTTGCTAAAATCAGGAATGACTCATCCAGTCCTTTCTCTAGTGGAGGTCTAGGCTGCCAGGTTGTGCTTTATTGAGTTATAGAAAAGGTGACCATTTTTAGACATGCTGGATTCTTCTACAAGTCGTAATTATTCTATCACTCATGCTCATTCCCCCTATTATGCTTTTTAGAATTCAGTGGTCATGGAGGAGATCTGGTAGGGCAGTTTTAAGCCCAGTGGCTGAAGCACATGGGTCCTCATATGATAGCCAATTCCCTGCCACTAAAACTTGGAGCTTGGCCAGATAAACCATTTTAAATCTTATCCCCACAGCAATGATTTTGGATACTAGAGGGTGAAAGGATGTTCATCTTTGAAGCACAGTGGCTGGAAGATCTTGTGCAATTCTCATTTTAATACCCTCCCATCTCACTTCTTGCACTTCTTTTACTTTAAAAAGAAAATGTTGTCAGTCAAGAAAATTAAGAAATCTAAACATCAGCGGACATGGTGGAGCTCCTGCCGAAGGTTTTGGGTGAAGAGTCCAGTGTGCTCTCTCTATGATGTACTTACTTCAAAATGGTGAAGAGGCCCGCCAATTTCTCTATCAATTATTGTATGAATAAAATGGCATTTTGACCCTCTTCTCCTTCTGGAAGACCTAAGAGGACAGCGTTGTTCTGGCATCTGCGGCCCTCTAGGTCTTCCACTTTCAGCTCTAAGCAGAACATCCTTTGCCTTACAGCTGCAAGATTGGGGTCTATTTTGTCAGCTCTCCTTTCCAGCAAACAAATTCTTGCTGTGTTGTCCGATGCTTTTTGCGAAACCTCTGCAATCGCCTGAGTGAGTCATTTTATCTCTGCTTTCATATTGTGCAAATCCTCCCTGAAGGGCTTGAATTCCTTCAGGAACCTCTGATGTGTTAGTGGATCCTGTTCTGTCAACGCTTGCACTATGGCCAGTCCTGCTGCTCTACTGGAGGCCCTTGGTTTCTTTGGGGCCTTCTCTGGAGTGACCGGAAGTGTGTGTTTCAGAAGTGCTTTTTTCATCTCAGCGTCTGTAGGCATTTCTGGCTACTGCAAGGTGAAACTGAAGGTTAGTTCTTCTATATGATGTAGTGGAAACTTAAGGTTATCTTATTTGATCATAGAAAATGAAGTGTAAAGGAGTCGGGTGGCTGGAGTGATGTAGAAGAGCTGCTAGTCATTGTTCTGCATCACGTGGTCTCCCTGTAGCATTTTTTTTGTAATAAATCATTAACTTGTTTTGACACAACTTTCTCATATACATAAATGACGGTTTTTGCAAGCCTTAAGACACAATTCAGAGTTTGGTCTGAATAGCTCCTTTCTTAGTGTCTTAAAGTCTCAGCTAGCTGTTAACTGACCATTACCACTTCCGACCTGGGAGGGCAGGAGTTCAAGCTCAGACTCATTTTCAAGAAATTGATCTAACATATGCATAGTAGTTTCCATTGTTCCAGGAGCTACGGTGTGACTAGAACTTTGAGTCCTTTGATCCTCTCTCTCACCTTCTCCAGTGTTCCTTATATTATTGTTAGAATATTGAATAGCTCCAATTTCTTCAATTTCTTGTAAGATTAAACCCAAATCTTCTAAATGAATCATCTCATTTTCCAAAGTGAAACCCATATTTGCATCACCGAAAAACTGGGTCTCAGTCCCTTGTTCTTTCAAAAAATGGAATAAATTGCTGAAGCAGTATAGTATCCAAAAGACAAAGAACCTCTGTGCGCAAACACTGAGGCAAGGGTTACCCCAAAGGGCATTTGGCTGGGAAGCCAAGTTTCAAGAAAATACAAAATCACACATGCCCACACAATGCAAAGCTTCATGGGCTGCATATGCAAATCAAATATTCATTCTCTGGATGCTTCAAGTTAAAAATCATAGCAACATGCAGCAGTACAAAGACTTCCTGGAAAGGCTATTCCCTAGCTCCTCAACTCTCTTCAACTATAATGAGCAGCTGAAAAATAAGATTAGAAATCATGAAGCTGAAGTTATACAAAGGAAAATTATCAAACTAAAGAGGGATTAAAATGATTATGAGAAAGGGGATATTTTAAGTTGGAGTAAACCCAGATATAACAGCAGGGGCAGATCTAGGTTGAAAGTGAGGTTTGCCAGGAATGAGAGAGGAAAAACAGCCCTTTAAAAACAAGAATACCAAAAAACAACCAGAAAAACAGCAAGGCATCTGGTAAAGACCCAAAATTTTCAGAAGCAACCACCCCCAAATAAAAGGAAAAGGAAAAAGAAAGCCAAAAAGGGGAAAGCAGGGTGGACATAGTGCATACAGACACAGATAGACAATTGAGAGAGAAAGAAGGAACTTACTTACTGATATTAAACCTTTCATCTTTGGTATTAGACAAACACCAACAGTCTGTCCTCTGAAAAGAACTGAGCTTCAGTCCCACCCCCATAGTCAATGACTTTAAAGTTTTTGTTGACCACAACCATTTTTCCAGAAAGCTGTGTTTGAAATTCCATTTTTTGAAAGAACAAAGGACTGAAATCCAGTTCTTTGATGACGCAGATATGGGTTTCACTTTGGAAAATGAGATGGTTCATTTAGAAACTTTGGATTTAATCTTACAATAAATTGAAGAGATAGGAGCTGTCCAATAGTCTAACAATAATATAAGGCACACTGGTGAAGGTGATAGAGAGGATCAAAGGACTCAAAGTTCTAGTCACACTGTAGCTCCTGGAGTAATGGATACTACTATGCATGTGTTAGAAGATCTATTTCTTGAAAATGAGTCTGAGCTTGAACTCCTGATCTCCCAGGTAGGAAGTGGTAATGGTCAGTTAACAGCTGGTTGAGACTTTAAGAAACTAAGAAAGGTGCTATTTAAACCAAACTCTAAATTTTGTCCAAAATCTTACAACAATGTCATTTATACATATGAGAATGTAGTGTCAAAACAAGTTAATGATTTATTGCAAAAAAAAATGCTAAAACAAGAAAATATAATTTCACAAAATGTGAAAGAACAGCACTAGATACATTAGGAAGAGAAGATACAGTGGTTATAGAACCTGCTGGTAAGGGTGGAAATATTGTTATACTTGATAAAGACCTGTATAGGGAAATAGGGTATCACGTCAATACATCACAAACACTTCGTCGCAATCAGCTGATTGCAAACAACTATAGCGCAACAAACAATTCAATGCACAACATTATATTGCAAATAAAAGTAAAATACTAGTACCTTAGTGCACTGGAGTTATGTGATCGAGTGCTGGGTTGGGTGATGCATGATACGTGATGGGTAATGCATCATGGTCAGGGTCAAGGGTCATTTGCCACAAATCATGAAGCACACAGTTAGATGATGCATGTTAAATGTACATTTTTATTGAATTCATTTAGAATTGAATCATGTCTCACTGTTCTCTACTGATAATCCATGATTTTGAGTGTCCTTTTAGAGCTGGGTTGGGTAGTTCGTAATGCGTCCGGGTCTTGGTCAAAGGGTCAGATGATGCAGGTTAAAAGGTAAATCTTTACTGAAGTTATTTAAAATTGAGTCTTGTCTCACTACTGATAATACTTGAGTCTCACACAAAATAGATCTAGACCCGCAGTTGGAAGTTGTGAGCAATTTCTTGTAAGAAGTCCATCCTCTTTGTCTCACAGTATGTTTCTATGACCTTTTCGATTCTTTTTGGTGTGTCTTTGTATTTTTTTCATGGAGCCGGAGGCTCTATACCAGCCAAATATTGCTCCATACGTAGCTCGTTTAAGTTCTGTTATACCTTTAGGGCATTAATGAACTTCCAAACAGTGGGGTGGCATGCACCAAGCAGACTATTAAAACTTTGGTGCCACCCCTCCAATGAGTTTATGGTTCTCAGGATTCCACTACTGACTGCAGAACTGAAGTTCCAGAAATCAATGGCAAAATGTGGTCTGTGCCTACCATGCCTCCTTATCCATGTGTCCTCGAAGTAATCAACTAGAGGAGTCAGTTGGTCGTCATTTGCAGTATAAAACTCAGTCACCAGTAGTTCTTTACAGGCATCAACAATGTCAGCAGGTTGAACATATGCAAGTGCATGAAGCATTCTTATTCATAAAGCGTAGTCAGCATCTACTGTATAATTTTTTTGAATAACTGAGTTTTCATTCACTTTTCACCACACAGCTTGGCAGAGGTGGGAAAAGCAGCCCCTTGTGCTAGCCCCAGGAAACTCAGTTGCAAATGCTTTAACTGCTGCTAGTTCAAAATCTGTCATGACTGAAGAAGGGGCTAGTTCAGGATAAAGCATTTAAAATTTTTGCAGAACCCTTACATAACTGTCAGTCACACAGTTAGACATCAATATGAACACAGATGGGATAACTGCAGATTGGCAGACTCCATGTATAGTGTATAACTGTGTGAAAAGTGTCAGTGCACATTTAAATGCCCCATCTGCATTCCAGTGTGGGGTGGAGTGCAGGTAGTGTAAGTTTTTATTCATTGCAAATATGATGAACTGCTGGTTATCATATGCCCCTGAATCATACTGCAGAAACAGCTCTCCTCTCTCGGTATTCCAGTACTCAGCTGGAATAAGTAAATGAACAAGAGATGTTGGCTGAGTAGGGACTGCAGCCACTGTCTGGCGTGCTCTCTGTGCAGTGTGCTTAAGGCTTGCAATGGATGGCAACTTGCACTGACTGCCTGGCTAAGCCCACTAATAGCACTTGCAACGAGATGCTGGGTGCTGTCCTGTGAAGAGCTTGCTTTGTCCTTCAAATCTGCTACTGCTTTTATTGCCATAGTCGAACCAGCAACAGGAACATGGTTATGTTTCTGAATATATTTTATTATTTCATCATCACTCATGCAAACTCTAGCTGGGCATTTAAAAGTGTCATATTGATGACACTTCCAGTATTGTTTTCCCCCATAAGTATGCTCCAGGCGGTATATGAATCCAGCATCACACAGCAATGGCTGGCCTCTAATGCTTTTTACAAACTCGAGAGGCATGGCTGTACAACTCCAGCTGCACTGTAGGTGGCAGCGCAACAGAACAGAAAATTAATATATGCTGAACTGTCATGCACTGTAGAGTCTATGCGCTGCAATGTATTGGTTTTAATTACTGCACAGCAATTAACCGCAACATAAGGTTTTGCACTGAAAAGACATGGAACTGGAAATAGCCATGAAATTACTTGATGGTAAGGAAAGCTATAGCAGACTGCTGTCAGATCCCACTCAGCAGTACAGAAAAGAGCTGTATACATTGTTGAAAAAAATCTGTAGAAAAGGGAGACATATCAGAGAATGAGTATCAATTTTTATGGAAGGAATACCCAATAATTCCTGGGTTTTATATCCTTCCAAAAATTCATAAAAACAAAGAGGCACACCCAGGGAGACCAATGGTTTCAGGGGTGGGTTCTTTAACTCAGAACTTAGGGAAGTTTGTTGACTTCTTTTCACAACCAGCTGCTAGTAATCTAAAATCTTCCATAAGGGATACCACAGATCTTCTTGGCAAATTACAGGATATCACATGGGAGGGCAACTATAGATGCCTAGAGAGCAATGTGGAGTTGTTATACACCTTTGTAAACCATGAACAGGGCATAGCAGCAACTGAATTTTTTTCTAAACCAGTACCAAGGAACAGAAGCATTACCTGTAGAATTTATTTTGAATTCACTAAAGTTTATGTTAAATCACAATTTTTTTTTAATTTGAAGGTACTTTTGATAAGCAAAAGTGGGATAGAGCAATGGGTGCAGCAATGGCATCCTGCTACATGAATCTTCTCCTCAGTTCCTGGGAGCACACAATCATCTTTGATAGGGACATTAATTCATTTTTTGGATAAGTCAGGAACTGGTATAGTTTTACTGAAAACATTATTTGTGTTTTGCAGGGAGATAGAAATAAAATATCTGAATTTATGAAATGTCTTAATAACAACAGACTAAGCATTAGGTTCACATAACACCAGTGACCACATCACATTAGATTTCCTAGATTTCAACCTATCTATAGAAAAAATAGAAGAACATGAGTATATCATTAACACAAAGATGTACAGAAAACAAACAGCTACCAACTCAGTCTTGCACTACAATAATTCCCAACCCCCACAGTTTAAAGAGGTCAATATCTTATAGCCAGCTTTTACATTTAAGGAGAAACTGCAGTGCAACACAGGATTTTGGGGTACAGGCTAAGGAACTCATTGAGAGGTTTGAACTGCAGGGGTATGACAATGAGTAACTGGAATCATCAAAGAAAAGAGTGGAGAAAATTGTTAAGAATGAACTGCTGTAGAAACAAGGGGTAGCAGCTAATGAAAATAAATCATGTACCTTTATTACTGAATACAATGAAGTTTCAGGTCAGATTGGTAACATTATATACAAAAACTGACCTAACCTGCTAAATGATTAATTGGTAGGTCATGCAGTGGGTGTCAGTCTCTGCATTTCATTCAGTAGAGCTAACAATTTAAAAGACAAATTAGTCCATAGTAGACTTTGAAAATCAGTCCCCACAGACAGTCAGATGTGGCCACCAGAAAGACCTGCAGGTTTCTACAAGTGTCAGAGATACAATATTTGCAAAGGTGCAGCTTCTAATTTCACTTTCCAACATCCTAAAACCCCTAGTCTCAGAGTCAGTGTCAGAGAATTGATAACATGTGATACCTGCTACATGGTCTATGCACTATGGTGTAGTTGTGATTTGGTGTATATGGATAAAACTGTAAGATCTCTAAAGCAGTGTGTGCAAGAACACATCAGGCCTATCATTAATGAAAGATGAGATACCCCTGTGGACACCCACTTTGCACACTTTCACAACTCAATGCATAATGAGCTTAGATTTATGGGCATAGAGTGAGTACCTCCCTCAAAATTAGAAGGAATCAGACTGAATAATCTACTTGAAAAAGAAAGTATGTGGATTTTCAAATTGTATAGTGTTAAGCCTAATGGTCTTAATGAAAAATGGAATATGAAGCCTTTTTTAAAGAAAAAAGAATGAAATCAGAGAGTAAAAATGATCTATATGTCCACAATTTAGTTTAATACTGATGTGCAGAAGAAAGGTGAACTCATGCTGTTCCTGAGTATGTTTTCTCCTTTTTCTCTTTTTTCTCTCTTTTTAGGAATGTTGTGCTTCTTTAGGTAATACAGTAATTGGGATTACTCCTACCTACCCAGAGATATATGGAAATGGAGTTGTGATTGCTTTTGCCTTGGTAACAATCACTCCAAGTTACTGTGTTTCCCACCTTTTGTAATACTTTGTACTCTTTTGCATCTTTTTGGTAAATAAATTATTTGATTTTCCTAGATAATATCATGAAGTATGGCATTTATTCCTTAAAGTAATTGTAATATATAGATACATGTGGAATAGATGTGTTTAATTTAGTAATGTCTCTGTAAACTGCACCTGAATAGCTGTTCCATTAACTAGTAGTAAAAAGGAAAAAAATCCACGTGATGTCATGAATTCGTTATGGAATGATCTTAGTATAAATGACAAATTCTCCTACCAAAGCTTCACTCCCACTGTAGACTCATAAGAATGAGGCACTGGGGGATAGCCTTTCTAGGAAGTCTTTGTAATGCTGCATGTTGCTGTGATGTTTGACTTGAAGCATCCAGTAAAAGGATATTTGGATATTATACTGCTTCAGCAATTTATTTCCTTGTGTGTGCACTGATGCCTGCCTTTGGAACTATTGCACTTGTATCTGTGTGTTTTTTCAAAGATAGCTCAGTGTGCATTAAAAAAGAAGTCTACAGAAGCAGCAGTAGCTGACAAATATAATACTTCTTATAGTCTCCATTTTAAGATGCTCTGACAAGCCTGCAGCAGAGCTGGGATCAGAATTGCAAAGGGTTAACATCAGAGAAGGCTAAGTGTAACAGACAGTTCAAGTTACATCTGCCAGGAATGCAGTCAGCTCTGTAGTGGGCTCATTCTGTTTTATGCTACACTTTTTCAAGAGCAAATTTCTTTATAAAACAGCCCTCGATTTTAGAAAACACTTATACTGTGAAAATCAGTGGAGTTAGCATTATTTATACAACTATTTATCTTATATGCCCCCATAATGATTCAGAGCGATTACTGCCTAAAGCTGTGTTTCAGTAGGAGCCAAAGCAATTATTTCCTAAAGCTCTTATATAAAGGGGCTCTAATTATGGCTCAAAACAATGTGATAGTAGAAGTATGCAGCTGAAACTTACAGTGCACAAATGAAATAGTGCATATAGTTCAGGCATGGGTGGGGGACGGACAAACACAAACAGACCACTGTAGCAAATGGAGAGAACAGCGGAGTACTGTGAGTTATGTCCAAACCAAACAACTTAGTGGAACACCACAATCTTACAACCCTGTCCAGTGATTTCTCCTACTCTGCAATACATCAGCATGGTGACATCACCATATAGCCATAAAAATTAGAGATAAAAAAAATATTCTGCACCATCTTGCAAAGCAGAAGCCAATTGGGAAGCATTCTATAAGCCTACTGGGCTAGCTGGCTATTTCAGTTGAAATATTGTAATTGAAAAAATATACTTCTTCATTTTCCAAATCACCCTGCAGTTAAAAAAAATAAATAAATAATTTTCTCGACCTGACCCTACTGAACTATGTCTTTATCTTAGTCAATCACCATTGAGAAAAACATGGATAGAAATGGGACTTTGACAGCTTGCCAATAAAAGGCAGAAAAAAGCAACAAGCTGGTAAAACATCTGCTATTTGATATTGATGATGATGAGTCAATATGCATTCATTAATTGGTGACTGTGTCTGTGTGAGGGGTATCCTACTGAGGTATGTAAAACCAAAGTGGAGAAAAAAAAGAAATTGTAAAAAAAAAAAATTAGTGAAAGTTAAGTGACCATGTGGGCTCCCCATATCCAAAACGATAGTGTATCATTAACTGGGATAGTGTTACACTAACCATGAACAGCAGCAGCTGAGAGCGCGGGGTCCATATTCAAAAGGTCCTGTTACACTGTGCTGACCTGAGTGTTACCATATAGAATATTGTGTTGCTCCCATGCTAATGAGGGATCCCCCACGCATACTCGGCACAGTGGACTATTCAGCAGTTTTGGCAACACTAAACAGCTTTCATCGCAGCACTGTTTAATTCAGCCAAAACCATACTCTTATCCCAGCACAGCAGTGCCTCCACTCTGATTGCCCATCCCTAAATGTACAACAAAAACCCTGGTAATGCAATGGACCCCACCTTCCAATCACCTACTCTGCTGTTTATTTTACTTATTATGTGGTCTAGTGGACCCTCACCATTGCCAGTTCTGCTGTGTATCCTACTTTCCTGGTGGTCTAGTGAAACCACACCTTCTGATTGCCCTCCTTGCCTGCATCTGCTGGAACCCCAATTCCAGAACATGGCACAGAACTCCATCCTATTTGCTCACACTGGACCCACCTCACAACACTTCACACTACAGTCACCAAAGCCATAATACAGCACCAATGACAGTGGCTAGCAAAGCCTTCTGCTCACCACCTCAGCCAGCCACCATCTGATTGTCAGTGAGCAGCCATGAGTGCTGTAGAAACAGCTAATGGTATCTTAAATGGTGACTGACTAAGAACAAGAGACTGTGGCCAAGAAATTCAATGTTCCTGGTTAAGGCCCACTAATGTTTGCTCGAGGAGCAAATTAGTGCCTGGAGCAAACCATTGATGTATAGGAACATTCAAGGGCACTTTGCAAGCACTAAAGGCATGTTCCACTCTGCCAGCCAGGCACTATACTTATTGAAATCGTAAGCCCTGGCTCCCTAATGACCACAGGAGGTATATGTCTAATAGGGTGATATGGGTATTGTGGCTGCAATTGGGCTGTTAGGGTCCACCAATGATGATTGCTTAAATGCCATATTCATACCTTAAGGTCTGAATCACACCATAGCACTGTCAAGGTGCTATTGGGTCATTTGTGTCTCATTAGGACCTCATTGCAGATTCAATGAACACACAAAATATGAATTGTATCCCCTTTCTACCAGCCATGTACCACAAAGATCTTCCTTGGTATCCAGTAGTCCCCCAACCCCTCATTTACCTCATTTACCCCACTGGTATCATAATAATTACTCCCAGCTACCCAGTGGTCCCTCTGCCTCTCATAAGTTTGACAGCCCAGACCCATTTTCTATGTGCTTGGCAAATCTCCCAAATAGGTTTGACTCCTCCTCCCTGACAAGCCCACCCAGTCTCCAGCATGCCCCCCCAGCTACCGGGACAGACCCTTCACTAACCCCCATGGCCAGCTGTTGATGAACAATTTGCAGTCATGTCCCTACTGTAATCAACTGCTACTTGTGTAGGTTTTCGATAACAAACTTCTAGTTGGTGGCCAGCCATAGAGGTAAGCAGAGGATCTGTGCCAACCACTGAGTGGGTGCTTCTGGGGAGAGGATGGACTGGTTGAGGGGTTGTTGAAGCTATGAGTGGCAGGAGGGACCATTGGACACCAAGGAGTAATCATTTACTGTACTGCTGGGTTGATCAGGAGTGGGGGTACTACTAGACACCAGGGATTAATAATTACAGTGCTGGTGGGGCAATAGGGGGAAGGCAGACCACTGGACATGAAGGATTAATCATTACTTTTCTGGCAGGGTGATCAGGAAGTGGGAGTACAACTGCACACCATGGAGCCATTGTAATTCTGGCAGTTCAATGGAGGGTGGCATTTAGTGGGTGCAGCCTGTAACACCTGGTTTGGGGAGACAGTAAGCAGCACAGCACTAATGGCTACTTACTGCTTCCCAAACCTACCAGCATACTGTTGTGCCTACATGCAAGGTGTTAGCTGCTTTGCATATGCACACTGGCATTTTGTATGACCAGTCACAAATAGGTTAGCTCTCAGTAACCATGACATCTAATATTGCATTTTGTGATCCAGCCATGCTTTGGGGTTGCAAAGTGGTGTTAGACAGTGCTAACTCATTTTGCAATAGCACACGCCCTTCCAATATCCTAGCCTGTTAGTCTTTTCAATGTAAAATTGGCCTCTAGCTGGAATGTAGACTATAGAATTAAACATTGTGGGGGACTCTAATGCTGGCAAAAAGGAACACCAAAGCCAGCTTCAACTTTGTGTCAGCTAAAAATTTGACCTAATAGAAAAAATATGAAAGAAAAGCAGAGGAGTGCCCACTGCCCCATGCCCACTAGGTTCTTTAAAAAATTATGAAGTAAAAAAACAGCTCAGATAATCCAAGCACTGTTCACAATGTAGAAGATAACACAGTTCATTCAAAAATTTGATACCCACTCATCTAGAAATGTAGACATATAGTAAGAGACAGTCTTCCGGTTTTTAACCTCAGTTTGTTTGGTTTTTTTTTGCAGAAAGTTTAAAAACAACTCCAGCAGCAACACTTACCTCCAATGTTTCACACACTGAGGTGCTTTTTCAAAGTTGAGAAGACCATCTTTTGTGTTTGCATTTCCCAGTGAGTTGGTGCCCAGCTTTTGGAGTGAACTCTTCAATAAAATTACATTATTTGCTTGCTTTACTACATTTTTCAATGGCCCCTAATTTTAAGCGAACTGCATAAGGGTAGGAAAGTTAGTTTGTAAGCCATGTATCATTTCATACCTTAATTTTGGGATTGTTGCGCATTACTACTACTCTCTGTAACTACAGTAAATCCCTGTTTGGTATAAAACTGTATGTATATGTATGAAAACCCATGTAAATTCCTTTGTTATTCCTGTTATTTAATGTATGTAGCTAACCTTGGGTCACCCCTGAAAAATATACTTTATGTCTCAGTGGGCTTATTAAAATAGATAAATAAGATTGATCAAAACATTTTTTTTTTTGTTGAACAGTAGGATGTGATGTATCTCACAAAGTATTCTATATCCCTTTACATTTCATGGTATTTTTCTCTTAAAAATTTATTTTGTCCACCACTAATTCATATTGAGCCAGAACAAGCAAATCCAAATCCTTCACAAAACCAAATCCAAACTCATAGGATTTAGCAAATCCAAAACCAAATCCAAATCCACCATGACTTTGCCCATCCCCACTCAATGTAGCACTGCAGGTCTTATCACTATTCTTAATTTATTCATCTCCATTCTTGACAATGATTGGCAAGGACTTTTATTTGCTGTTTTTGTTGCATCCAGACCATGAGAATCAATTTCCCCAGACTGTAACATTACATCTTTTGCACTGACCAAGGAGAAAGATACTTAGGAAGTTAAGCAAAGAAGTTTGCTTTTATACAGAGAGAATAATGGATGGGGTGTTGTACATTATTACTTTTTTACCACCCAAGGTGTGTAATACCATATAAATCATGACAGCAAAGCACAAGTCATTTGTGATGGTATTACACACCGAGGGTGTATGAAAAAATGATTAATGAAACACTTTAGCCTTTATTTATGTAACTGATGCTCAGCTTATTGCAGTGTGTTAACAAATTATTGTTTTTTTTTTCTGTTGCAATTTGTTTCTATGAGCATGAGACAGCTGCAGCTTTCACTTTCACTTTGACTGGCTGTCACCCATGCTGTAATAAATGGGTTCCATTCTATAATAACTTACCAGTTATTATGGTGTTAGAAAATGGTGTCCTTTCAGTAAAAAAATGGGCTAACCAGTAAATATAGCAGCTTAAATACACAATGTATTCAAAGCTCTACCCTTTGTTTATGTTTCTATTCACAGTTCTGGGGCAGATTGTTACCAGAGTAGTTACCTTCTGGGATAAATGCAGATTGGAGATTATCTATCCTGACTGATTTCCTCAAAATAGTGCTGCAGGTCTGGTTATCGATCATCATTGCTTCATCTCCATTCTTCTTGAAACCAAAAATACTTTAGAGGACTTGTATTTGCTATTTGTATTGTATCCAGCCCATGAGAATCACTTTCCCCAGATTGTAACATTACATATAAGGAAAATAATCTGTGTTTATGTAGCACCATCAATACACACTGTATTCCACAGCATTTCACAGTCCATAACGAGTTGGCGGCCACTATTAGGCACAAACAGAAATGCCAAGGAAGGTACAGAGGCTAGGTGTTGAGAAAGAGAGAAAATAATGCACAGAGAGATTTAGTGGTTGCTCAGGATCAAAAAATATGTGATGGCTGCTGGTTTCAAAACTGGGTCAGTTAATTCTCTAGTTTCACAGCTTTGTGCTGAAACCACTAAGCTTTCTTAGATCACATAGAACTGATAAAGGCTGGGGATAATTGTCACACATGCTTGCTGAACCTCAAAATAGCCCATGAGGGATGCAAGGTTAATTTGAGGGAAGACTGTCGTAGAGTAGAACAAGAAAAAAAGAGAAAAAAATAACATTGTTGGATTAGGAGTACCTCTTTATCAGAATGAAAATCCAACAGGCAATTTTGTGTCTCTCTGATGAAGTGCTAATCTTGAAACATCAGTATTCGTTTTTGTTATTTGGTTTACAAATTGATCCCTTGTTCATTTTAAGCTGTGTCTGGTACCATAATGCCTTCACAGCATACTCAAATTATGTAGATTTTCCACACATAGTTGTATTGATAATTTTCACTAGAGGAATTTTGCTGTGCAAACATCTCATAAGAGAGACAAGGGATATAACAATTGATTAACCAAAACAAAAGAAGATCATAGGTTTGGAAAGAATAAAATGAATGGCGGTAGAACTGGACAGCTGCAGAAACTTTAAATATCCAAACTATTAGAAATTACATGGGGGTAGTAACTACATCAGCAGTGCCACATTGAATAAGGTAGGGTGCAGTAGGTTAAGCAGGAAAAGATCACCAGGACCCTATGGAATAGTCCAGTGTGTGTGTGTGTGTGTGTGTGGGGGTAATTTCAGCCATTATGGAGGACAAATGGGTGACTGTTGGTGGTAGGGCTGGGTGGCACTGAAGTATAATAAGACTAAATGGGAGGGTAACACTGGTGTGTCCAGGGCAATCCTGGGGAAGAAGAAGGCTGCTATCACTATATAAGGTAAAGTAGAAGCCCTGCAGGAAAAGATGGATGCTCAGGCACTTAAAAGTGCAAAAGAAGCAGACAAATCAGAATAAATGCTTTTAAGCATTCTCCAAGCACTACTGTGCATTAAATAGGAGGAAGGCAGAAGCAAGTAATATGGTAAGGAATTACTATTCATCTTATTGCAGAACACCATTTGAAAATGATATTGGCTGCAATTCATTAAGGCATAGATTTCACATGTGAAACTCCCATGAAATGACTGCAGAGATCTGCACCCATGGCAATCACTATCACTGGCCATCTGTCTGCAGCCCCCCCTCCTGAAGTGAATGACCTAGGGGGGTAGACAGGTACAGAGCAGTGGACCCGGCTGGCATCCAATTGGATGCCTGTCCTGGGTTCCAGAGTGGATCCCGGTCCACACGTGCACGCAGGGGTCCAGGGACAGTGCACACCATCCAGTGTTTAGCCAGCAGGTGCTTGCCCAAATGGCCACCCACCTCAGCCCCTACCCGGTGGCCCAGCCAGATGTAGCAGCTGTGTAACAGGGGTTCCTGTGGCTGCTGCAGCCCATAGTTGACACATGGGGGATGAATATGGAGGTTCACCGGGTTCCCCCCTGTGGATGTGTTGCAACCATAGCACCGCATGCTGCATCATTGTGCATAGGTGCAGTGAGGGGGGGCACTCCCAGGCATGCCACCCAGCCTGCCCCAGCATGTAGCTGCTAGGGTAGATGGGGAATTCAGTATGTAGGGTTGTAGTGTGCCCAAGGTGAATGCCATGTGGGGGTCTGCTGTGTGGCCTTGCCACTTAGGGTTGCCTACATGCATCTTGCACATGATGCATAAGCAATCCTTTCTTCTGTGAATCACAGCCATTGTGTGTACTTAGTCTAAAATGATCTTGTCAGGTCTTTTTCCTGCTTTTTTTGTTTGTCTGTTTGTTTGTTTAACCAGGAGAGACACACTAAGCTGAAGCTTGTTTACAGGTGTGACCTGGGAGCACAAGGAAGTTAACTGACTTACTCAGGGTCACACAGTATGCAAGTGGGGGCTGTGGGATTCAAACCCAGGTCTCCAGGTTTGCAGCTTAAAACCTTAAACCACTGCACAATACTTCCTCCTTATTTGGTTTGGAAGGAGTTCCAATGGAAAATGTTTTGATGCTGTTTGTAACTTTACAATCTCTCTAGCTATTGGTTGTGGGTTGTGTTATAGAAATGTTTGACCCCTGTCTCTCCTTCTTATTACAATATTCTGGAATTATCCTGGGTCCTTGCCTTTGTCTTTTATGCTGCCACCAGCTCTATGTCTGGACATGGTTTTGCAGTCAGGTGTTCCCTTTTCTGAGGAATAGCACTTGACTCCACCCCAGACATAGTAGTTGAGGGTACCCTGTACCCAATGGCCAAATCCAAAAAGAAGTGTTCTCTTTGGGATTCGTCACAGATTTTACAAATATCCTGCAATCTACTTGCTGTGCATTATTCACCAATTATTTCACCTATTATGAGGATCAGAGTCAGAGTGACAGAATTGGTTTGATCAAGTGGGTAGAAAAGAATTTGTTTTCAGAACAACTACCTCCTAGAAACAGAAAACTGCTGGCAGAAAAATGCATTGCAATCTGTCCAATCTGCCCAATGAAGTTGTATATACCCACTAGGGGATTATGACTGACCTCCTCCTCTTCTCTGCCCTCCTGAATCCCTTGACCAGCATTTTTGCCTATCCCACCCTCTCTTAAACCTCTTCACTATTTTTGCACTGACTAGTGTTTTAGTTAGTTTGATTCTTCAGTGCATGTGCTCACTTTCTGTCAGGTAGGTGTTAGCCAGCAGAGGTGGTGTCCAGAGTGTTTATGCCAGTTGCCAAATTGGTCATGTCAGTGGCATGGACCTTATGGAGGGGTGAGTCAGGGGCTAACATGGGGTGGGGTGGAGGGAGCTGAGGGGGTGGGTGGGGCAGGATGTGGAGCCGCAGATTTGAGTGACAGCAATCAAAGAGTCCACTAGGCTACCAAGGATATGTACAGTATTTTATTGTACATATCAGGACTGTGATAGGGGTAAACAACACTATGGCAGGTAAGACTGTTTAACACCTCCACATCTTTAAGTATGTCAACGGGGTCTTATGCAAGGTGCTGTCATGCAATTTGCATAAGCACCCTGGCATTTGTTAGCACTGCTCACTAATGGGTTAGTATCTTACAAACTGTGCCTTTTTATATGGCACATTTAACAAGTCCCCTGTTTTAGGGGTGCTAACCACTGATAGCAAGGCTCTAACGCTGTTGTCACTTGCACAACCCTTTGAATATCCTGGCCCATATATTCAAATTCAGGCATTTTTCTATCAATTTTAGGCTTGTACATTAAAACAAATGAAATCAGCTTAATGCATACTGAATAATGAAAGTAAAGTTAAAATTAATTATTTGTTAATTATCTTCTTCCTGACTGAACAATATAGCAAAAAGTAATCATATTGCAGTTATTGAAGAAGGTTGGGTGAATACAAAATTATGCAGGGAAGGCAAATAAAATACAGCAAGTGGACAGATTTTAGAAACAAAATAAGAAAAATGTGTTTTTAATAGAACCTGGGAAAACGAAAGTTGCTAGATAAGAAAAATATTACATATGAATTAAAGATAGAAGAGCATATAAGTAGTAGTGGTAAAAATATGTTTAGACGGGAATAAGATGGCAAGAACACAAGTAGCGTAACAAACCCTGCTTACAAGGTGGTCCTGTTATTCAAGGTGCACTGGTTGTATTACAAAAATAACAAATACACTGAGCATAATAAACAAAATAAGTCATATACAATCAAATATATACTTCCACACTCAACAAAAACATCTGATTACAAGTCTTGTGTTGCTAAAGCCCACATCTTCACCTGAAACAAACACATCATTTAGTCAGCTTCTGAGATGCAGAGATGCTGCAACCTTTTCTTTCACTGATGAAGATGTGGTAGAGTCACAAACTCGTTGCAAAGACCTCATGAAATGACCCCACTTCACCAAACTCAGTGTCATTCAGCTCATGAAGCTACTGTATGTCAGGAGCTGTGCCTGCAGAATCACCAGTGCTTCATGAAGGGAGAATAGCTGAGCAGGTCATATAGCATGCAAACGACTGATTACTTTAATTTCTGCAGAAAGTACAGATATGTTACCATATGACAGTATGCAGTCCTAGCCTAGCTGGGGAAGGATTAGGAATCAGATGTGTCTCTATTGTGCTGTGAAAAAATATCAGATAAAAATAAACTCATTGCTTGATTTAGAACAACTAGATTTTGATAGTGTGGGTTTATGGCACTCCTGACTCCTAGGTGTAAATGGAAGTGAAATGGGTTTAAAAAGCATTTTACTGCACAGATACAGTATTTGTGCAGTTTTACTGTGCTGACTCTCAATGTTCTCTGCTGTGTTTGGAAGTGAGCTGGGTTTCAAAAAAGTGGTTTTGCACAGATATTTTCTGAGTACTCTCCTTGCTGGTACTGAGATTGCAAACAAAGTGAAAGTGAGCTGAAGTCGGGGGTGGGCTTCTAATTGTGTTGTAGGATTAAACAGATACATACAGCAACCTGTGGGTGTAAGCTGTCACTACTGGTTTTCATATTTATTCTTATTTGACATGTTTAATATTGCTTACAGAACAGCAGCCATCAAGTTAGGCTTCCACTACAGTTTCAAAAAATGATCTAAATGACATAGGCCCCCATATTCAAATGGTTAGCATGGCACTAACTGGGCTAGATCCATGCTATCCAGATGTAGGACAGCACTAACTAGGTTAGCACAGTGCTAACCGTGAATAGCACTGGCAGTCAAGGTCATATTGATAGCCCTCGGTGTGCCTGGCTAGTGCAGCAGTGCAACCATGCATGAACATACTACTGAGCCTGTGTTTTTTTAACTCATCAGCCGTGCAGAATATACCAAATGTGCCTATGCAAATGAGGGATCCCTCATGCATAAACTGAAGACAAGGCTAGGCAGTTTTATTTATATGGTGCCTAATGCCGGGGGCTGTGGGTACCTCACTATACATAAATAAAACATTAATTTTAAATTCAGATTGTGAGTAATAAATATTAAATTAAAATGATCAACACTGGAGATTTATAAAGCAGTACCAGACCCAAAGCTCAGAGAAAGCAAATGAGTTTTCAGGAAAGACTTAAAAATGTCCAACAAAGGAGCACCTCTTACATCCAGATGAAGTGTGTGTCATAAAATTGGGGCAGACACACCAAACACCCAATCCCCAAGGACTGAAGTCTAGATCTAGGTATGAACAAGAGTCTTGCACTTGCTGACCCAAGTGGGTGGCCAGGACCAGAATGAGTCAGGAGGTTTTTCTGATAGACGGGATGCAAACCATGCAGGGTTTTGTAAGTCCAGGGTTTTGTAATTTAACAAGCACACCTTGAAGATGGTGTGTGCCACCACACTGGCAACCAGTGCAGAGCATTAAGAACCAGCATGATATGCAGAAATTGGGAGTCTTCAGCAACCAGCCAGGCTCCCACATTCTGGATCACCTGCAAGTGACACCTCAACCTCCTTGATACCACAAGGTACACGGTGTTACAGTAATCCATTCTAGATGTAACCATGGCATGCACCAGAGTTACTAGATCAGCTAGTTCAAGAAAGGGTATGATGTGTGACATGTCCCAGAGATGATAAAAACAACAGCAGACAACAGATGACACCTGATATTTTTATTTTAAGGTAATCTTAGAGTACTACAGTAACACCCAGATTTCTGACACTGTCTGACTCAGTAGGCAGCACACTCACCTCGGTATACCATGATAATAGTGACCGCATTTGGGCTACTGTTAAAATGAAGACCAATATGATGGAGCTATCATTGTGGGTGACTGTAGGGGGATGGAGAATGCTGCAACTGTGAGGTAGGGGTGAGTGACAGAAGGGAGGGTGGGCAACAGGATATGGAGGGATGGAGAATAGGGATGTTACCCTGTGGTGAGCCTGCTTCCGCTGAGCCAACCATGTGGTGTGGTGGGTAGGGTGGCTGGCTCCAGACAGACAGGTCCTTGGTTTGGGACTGGGGGGGTGGGTGGGTGTAACTTTTGCATTTCCTGCAGCTGTGGGACTTAATTTTTTTTTTAACTGGGCTCTGCCCCCCTCCCCAACATGCACCCCCCTCCTGGAGTTGAGAATCTTTAGTTAGGTGGGTGCGGGGCTGCAGCCCCCCAGCATGCACAGTTTCCCAGTCGCCTTTTTTCTGCATATCACCAAAAAATGTTTTCAGCGATAATGTAGGTCTCAATAATATCAATCACCTTTGTGTGGTCGCTATTATCACATAGAAAGCCTCACCTCTATGGCTTGAAGGTCAGATGGTCATGGGTTCTAGCGCCACACAAAGCTCTTTGGGTAATACCTATAACTAACACTGTAGTGCAGCTTGAGATGGGTGCTGCACTGATGAGGTTCCATTCTTTGAATGAGATGTTAAAAACCAAGGTCCATTCTGCCAATCACTGGTCACTGTCCACATGGCAGTAAATGATACCATGGCACTTATCAAAGACAAGTAGGAGAATTTTTATTGTGTACAAGAGATTGACAAAAATGGTACATAAATTTCATATCAATGACCGTATCCATAAACATAAACACTTAGTCTAGTACTTTATAATAATACATATATGTAAGCACCTAGGATAAATACAGTACCCCTCAATCTCATCATCATCACATTCTTTATTCAGTGACTGGTTCATGCTTCTTTAACTGTACTGGTTATTGCCTAAAAACATAAGCTAGCATGTATACTATCAATCCTATCTTGTGACACCATCTAACACACATCCTTCATTCTGAGCCACTCACACTCAATCCAGTGTTTTAATAATGTTGGGTACACCTTTCCATCTCTTCTTCCAGAGTTCTGTAGGGACAGTAGATTAGTCATAAAGGCTTTGCTTCTGCAGTTTCTTTTCTATTTGTAATATTACAGCTAGAGGTATTGTATCTACTTACTGAATCATGTACTTACATTTTACTTGCCATAGAATACATTTAATGCATGTGAAGAAAAAAAGAAATGTGGTAGCCATGTTAAACCAGTCAACAATGTAGAGAAAAAAACAGCAAATATGTTGCAGGTGATACCTTTTATTGGACTAACAAAATTATTTCGAGAGATAAAACTCTTTTCAGACTTTTGACCTGAGGAATAGAGTTTTATCTCTCAAAAGCTAGTCTCAGAAATAATTTTGTTAGTCCAATAAAAAGTATCACCTACAACATTTTTGCTGTTTTTTTCTCTACAATGCATGTGAAGAAAAGTCACAATGTGCCTTCTTCAATATGTTGTATTGCACGCGTATATCCTGTGACTATGTTTTCATAAGTTGACAGACCCCACTGCACATTTTTCCAATGTTCAGATATTAAATACCAAACCTGTTGTACAAAAGAACACTCTAGAAATGAATGCTGTAGTGTCTCTTCCTGATGACCACATTGTGTTCTTGGGCACTTTCTTTCTAGTAGACTCTTGCGTTTGTCATGACCTTTGACCCCTAACCATCCGTGGCAGCTTAAGCAGACCATGTCCCACATCCTAGGAGGAGTCTTTTTATCCATTAAGCAGGATTATATTCTACTGTGATTTGTAGGAACCACCTCTTTGTATTCTATTGGAATTGTAAATGCTCGGTCCTATATTTTGTTATACAATGTACGTCTATTTGGTATGGTAGCTTGAGCGTGTGATATTTGCCACTTTCTAATCTTGTCTATCAAAGATAATAAATTCAGTAAAAATACCACCACCAACTTAATCTGCTTCAAGGTCAGTTGGCATTTATCTGTATCCCCCTCCCCCAGGTCGTGCCTGAAAATAGGCAGGATTTATCAAGTGTACTTACCCGGTCAGCAAAAGCTAAATAAATAAATAAAATAAATATGTTGGGATCTGTGCAGATTTCTTAAGTCCCTTATGGATTGTTCCCATGTTTGTAAAACTGGAGTAAGCCACCGTGTAGCCACTTTTTTCCATTCTGCAGTACTTGTGGTAGTAAACGTTATAATACTGGCCTATATGAAAATACTAAAAAAGTAACTTATTGGATTAATTAAACACAATCTACCATATCTATAAGGTCAGTATAAAACTTCTCTTTTTATCGGGTTCAGCTGACTCCCCCATATGATCTGGAACACTAAGCTCAGTAAAGTTACATCAAAGCAGCTTGGGGGGGGGGTTTACACTACACTTAAGTACGTGAACAAAGGCAACAAAAATGTTTTGACCAAGGCCACCATTTTCTTTTTAGTCTGCTGCCATAGTTTCTATCTCTGAACTTTTTCTGTACATATATCTATTTGTCCTATTTCCATATATCTATTTGTATTTCCAATTTTCTTTTGCCATGCCTCCTTTCCCAAATTTTATCCCTAAGATAGTGACAGTAGAGTCTGACATCTTTATTTCCTGAATTTCAGACACTTTTTCTGTGGAATCACTCAAAATGTAACTGATACTTTTAGTGTGATCAATACAAATTTCTATAGTCAAAGCCATTTCTGATGCATTTATATCAGTCATTTGTAAATACACATCATCTGCATAAGCTATTATTTTTTTTAACCTTCCTGAAGCTGGCAAATGTATGCCAAAATTCTAGGATCCTGCTGGATTATCCTTAGCAGTGGATCAATACAAAATATGCATAATAGGGGGCTCATAGGGCACCCCCTGTTGTACACTCCTATTAATCTTTACTAAAGGTCCTAAATAGTCTTTAACCACATGCACTGCCACTGCAACTCTGTATAAATTCAAAATCCACTTACAGAATGGAGCAGGTATGCTGTATTTCTGCAGTACTGCCCCTAAGTAGTTATGGGGCACCTTGTCAAAAGCTTGTTCCTGGTCCAAACTCAGTACATACCCTGTGACCTTATTTTGGGCCCCCAACTCAATTATTTCACAAAGTTGCAAAAGACTGTCCTTAATGCTTCTGCCTTTTACAGCGCATGTCTGTCCTGCTTCTATCAAGTGTGGTGCTGCTGGGGCCAGTCTGGTTGTAAGTATTTTCATTAAAATGTTCATGTTAGAGTTCATAATACTTAGCAGTCTCCAGTTTTTTAAGGTCAGCCCAGTACTTCTTTTTATGTGTGGAAAGTTGGAAGGACATACCCAGCTGAGGTGCTATATTTCTGTCTTCCAACATACTGTTGAAAACAACCAATGGTATCTCTGCTAGGTATTTTCTAGTT
Organism: Neoceratodus forsteri; assembly: GCA_016271365.2. Lineage (NCBI taxonomy): Eukaryota > Metazoa > Chordata > Ceratodontiformes > Ceratodontidae > Neoceratodus > Neoceratodus forsteri. The sequence goes on from CM057456.1 coordinate 1,338,360,027, forward strand.
TCTTATAAAATTCTAAAGTGAGGCTGTCAAGACCTGGTGATGTGTTATTTTTTTAAAGATTTTATGGCAATTTCTATTGCCTGTAAAGTGATTTGGGAAATTAAATTATGTCTTATGTCTGGGAGTAAGTCAGGGACAGTTATAGTTTACAAGATTTACTAAAGGTGCTCCTCAGATATCTCTGGTTCTGAATACAAAGATTGCATGTGTTGAGTTACCATTGTGAGTGTGACTTCCTTAGTATGTACTACTGCACCCGCTTTGTTATAAAGTGTATCTATCACTATATGTTGAATTTGTTCCCTACAACTTTTATACATGTCTCCTCTAGTTATTTTTCTTGGGTTAGTAATCCTATGCTCATGTAATAATGAAATGGCCCTGGAGTATTGTCATTTCTCCATTTCTGATTTGATAGTATGGATTTGATCAGCATATGTGCCAAACCCTTCATATACTAGGGACAGTACTTTAAAAAAATTGGGCCCTTAGTGAAAGATAAGTGTTATACTGTTCAGTAGTTATGTTATGAGCATGTTGTTGTATCAGTTTCTTTATGTCTTGTTTGGTGGTCACCCACCATCTGCTCAAGTCATCCTCCAGGCATGCTACCAACTTCCTAGCATTGAGTAGGTCTTGTATTTGTCCTACAATGTCCTGATTATCCAACAGAGTGGCATTTAACTTCCAGTACCCTTTGCCTATTGGTGCAGATGCTGAATAACAAATGTGAATAAGTAAAAGCAAGTGATCCAGGCTTTCAACTGGGACCACGTGAGCTCTATGTACCTTAAATGGCTTGGAGGAAACTATATAATTGATCCTTGTAGCAAGGGTACCTTTATAGAATGTATATCCCTCGTAGGATGAATACTCCTAAATGTATCTACCATCTCAATGGTTTCTACTTCAGTATTTTGTTCAGAGCACTAGAATCACAGTATTGTTTGTTTGTTTTAGCCCCTTAATCAGCAATATTTAAATACACAGTTAAAATCTCCTGTTCACAGCAGATTCCTAGTTGTCACAAGATATGACTTTACCTGATTGAATAAAACCATCTGCTATTTCTTTTCGATGTGTACATATTTAACACTCTCCAGATCATTTTGTTATGATTAAAATCTATCAGTAGTGCCATCCCTGGAATTATATCCACTATTTCAGAAATTGCAAAATCGTGCCCCTCAAAAAGTATCCCAACCCCAACACATCTCTCTGTACCAAAAGAATGAATGGATGGACCCCAACACCAGAGCCTCGTTGTTGAGGCAATATCAGATTTAGTGTTAAGTCTTGTATCCTGTAAAACACAGAAACATAGAATTTGACACCACACAAGGACTGCTTGGCCTACCTAGTCTGCCCGTTTTCCTACTTGATGGATAAGCTGCAGATTCTAGTTAATCAACAGCTTACTTCCTCCCACCAACCACTAGAATTGCCTTATGTCTGTCCTATGCATTCTTGAATTCTCCCACTGTTCCTGACTCCACAACCTCCTCAGGAAGGCTGTTCCATGCATCCTCAACCCTCTCTGTGAAAAAATACTTTCTAACATTACCTCTGAGCCACCCCCCATATTCAAATTGCGTCCCCTTATTTGCACATATCTTCTTCTGTAAGATGTTACCCTCTTGTACTTTGTTAATTCCCTTGAGATACTTGAAAGTTTCTATCATGTCCCCCCTCACCCTCCTTTCCTCAAGAGTATACATATTAAGCTGCTTTAGTCTCTCCTCATATGTTTTCTGGTGTAGACCCTGCACCATTTTGGTTGCCCTCCTCTGAACAGCCTCCACTCTGTCTATGTCTTTACAAAGAAGGGGTCTCCAGAATTGCATGCAGTACTCCAGATGGGGTCTTACCAACTGTCTGTACAGAAGGATAACAACTTCCTGTTTTCTACTGTTGATGCCTCTCCCTATGGATCCCAGTATCCCCCCAGCCCACCTTACTGCCTTCTCACATTTCTTGCACACCTTTAGGTCATCTGACATAATTACTCCTAGGTCTCTTTCAATTGTTGTTGTTGTTATTAACTCATCCCTCATTGTGTACTCTTCCCTTGGGTTTTTGTTTCCAAAATGCACTACCTTGCACTTCTTTGCACTGAATCTGAGCTTCAATATATTTGATCATTCCTCCAACCTTGCCAAGTCCCTTTTCATCCTTTCCACTTTACCTTGTGTATCAACCCTGTTGCAGATCTTTTTGTCATCTGCAAAGAGACATACTTTTCCTTCCAGGTGCTCTCCAATGTCACTTATAAAGACATTAAAGAAGACCTTTCCTAGTATTGACCCCTGTGGTACCCCGCTAGTTACCTTCCTTTCTTCACTGTGGACTCCGTTTACTATTGCCCTTTGCGTCTTGTTGTCCAGACAGTTTTTTATCCAGGCTACCACTTTGGGACCAACTCCAAGGCTGGCTAACTTGTATATTAATCTTTTGTGTAAGACTGTGTCAGATGCCTTGCTAAACTCTAGGTAGGCCATATCCACAGCCCCTCCCACATCTATTACTTTGGTCACCCAGTTAAAGAACTCTATTAGGTTCATCTGACATGACCTTCCTGCTGTGAAACCATGCTGCCTTGGGTCATGTGGCCCACTGGCCTCTAGGTACTCAACAATTGTTTCCTTCAGAAGTGATTCCATCATTTTCCCTACCACTGAGGTCAAACTAACTGGTCTGTAGTTTCCTGCCTCTGCCCTGCTCCCACTTTCGTGAAGTGGAATCACATTTGCCCTCATCCAGTCCTCAGATACCACCCCATCCTCCCATGAATTGTTAAAGAGAGTAGTCAGTGGTGTTACTAGTTCTCCCCTTAGTTCTTTTAAAGTTCCTGGGTGAATCCCATCAGACCCCATTGTTTTGTCCACCCTCAGTTTCAAGAGTTCTTTCAAAACCCTTTCTTCTGTGAATGGACTGATATTGACCCCCCCATTCAGAGTGTTTCTCTTGTTTGGTTTAGGTACCTCCCCCTCCTCTTCCATTGTGAACACTGAGCAGAAATATTCGTTCAGTATTCCTACTTTTTCACTGTTACCCACTGCCCACATTCCCTCTCCTTTATTAAGTCTCTGTATCCCTCCCTTGGTCTTTTTTGCTCCCTAATCTACCCATAAAAGGTGTTATCCCCATTCTTAACAGAGTTGGCTATCTTTTCCTTTGTTTGTGCCTTTGCTATTCTGACTGCCTTCCCTGCCTTTTTCTGCTTTAACTGATAAAGTTCTCTGTCCTGCTTCTTCTGTGTTTCCATGTATTTCCTGAATGCTATAATTCTCTCCTTAACCTTCTCGTTCACCTCTTTTGAGAACCATAGTGTTTTTTTCCTTGGTTTTGTTTTGTTGATTTGCTTCACACAAAGGCTTGTTACCTCTGTAATGGCTGTTTTGATTATTCCCCATTGTTTCTCCACCCCTCCTTCTTGCCCATTTGCTAGTGCTTTTCTGAGGCACCATCTCATTTTCCTAAAGTCAGCCTTCCTAAAGTCCAATACTCTTGTTTTTGCATGGCTTGATTCTATGGCTGCATTTATTGTGAACCACACTGTTTGGTGGTCACTTGTTCCCAGATGGCTACCCACTTCTAAATCTGAGATCCTTTCTCCTTCCCCATTTGAGAGTACCAGGTCTAAGACTGCTCCCTCCCGAGTGGGTTCCAACACCAGCTGTCTGAGGCATGCCCCCTGTAGGGCATAAAGAATGACCCTGCTCTTGGATGTGCCTGCAGTAAAGGTACTCCGGTTAACATCTGGCATATTTAGGTCCCCCATCAACAATATCTCCCCTTTTTCTGCCATTTTAAGGATAGCTTCTATCATTTCCTTGTCCATTTCCTCCCCCTGAGTTGGGGGTGTGTACACAACCCCCATGCGGATTGTGGTGCCATTTTCTGTCTCCAGGGTGACTCATCAACTTCCTGTTTACTCTTTAATTCTGTTGCTTTAACCCCTTCCCTTATATAGAGAGCTACTCCTCCCCCTCTTTTACCCACCCTGTCCCTCCTGTAGATTGTGTATCCTGGTATGTTGACAACCCAGTCATGGTTCTCTGTGTACCATGTTTCAGTGACTGCCACAATATCCAAGCATCCCTCTTCCATCAAGGCCACTAGTTCAGGGAGCTTGTTACACAGACTGCGGGCATTGGTACTCATCACCTTCCATTTTTTATGGCCTTACCCCTTTCAGACCCATCCCTGTCCTTACTGCTTTTTTCTGCATTTACCCCTGTCCTGCTCCCTACTGACTTCTCTACCTTGGTGTTTACCTCACTAACTACTGTGTTTTGTGGGGAAGACTTGGATTTCCCTGCTCCTTTTCAGTGCCTCCCACCTTGGCTAGTTTAAATGCTTGCCACTGAAGCATTTAAACCTATCACCTAGGATCCTGGTCCCCCCCCAGACAGATGCAGACCATCACACCAGTGTAGGCCTGCATCCCTCCAGGTGGCTCCCCAGTCCCCAGTGAAGCCAAAACCCTGAGTTCCAAACCAGTTTTTCAACCATTCATTGAATCCCATGGTGCGGAATACCCTAGCATCATAATTACCATAGACAGGCAGCACCTCGGAGAAGGTTACGGTACATGCTACTTGCTAAGGCCCCTCCCCAAACTCCTCTTGCACTGCTCTGATCCCAATCACAGCCAGGTCATTTGTCCCTAGGTGGACAATGACATCCAGCTCCCTCCCTAGTGCAGCTGCTCCCACTATCCTGAGGATTTGCTTCCTGTCCCTCCGAGCCATGGCGCCAGGCAGGCACCTTACCTCCCTATCCCCTTCCTCCCCTACTTCTATCCCCTAATGATTGAGTCCCTCACCAGGAGTTGTTTCCTTCCCATATGGGGTTTCGTGCCACCCTCTTGTGGGTCTCCTTTGTGAAGGTGCTGAGAATCCTGCTTGGTCTGCACTGCAGGTGCCTCCATAGAAGAACCACTCTTCACCAGAATAGCATATGAATTGTGGAGAGGTACAACTGGAGGGATGCACCTCTGTTCCACCACCCTCTCCCTCCCTCCCTCCCTGAGCCCACCTTGGTCCAAACGCTCCTCTTTCTTGGCAACCTCTGAGGTAGCGGTGGTGGCCCTGGTGGTCAATGGTTGGGGGAAGAGTTTTCATGAATCCTAGCCAGGTCAGCCTGGAGACAGGCAACCTCCTTCCTCAGACCAGAGAGGTGCCTGCAAACAGGGCAGCATCGCAGCCTCCAGAATGTCTCCTGGAACACTACTTCCCCACAGTCACTGCACTGCACCACTCCCATCTTGACATATTTTGTGTCCTCTCTCCTGTTGCTTTGTATGCTTAGTGTCTCCCCCATCTATGTATTTTTACACTTACTTTACTACTGCCTTTGTGCCCTTACAAATCTCTTCCTTCCTGTTCTGGACAGGACCTTCCTGTAGTCTTCAGTAGTCTCCTTCTTCCATGCTTTGATTCAGACCTCCAGCAGCCGGGGGGGGCGGAGAGCTATTTTTTAGGTTCCTTCAAGGCTGATGAAACTAATGTGTCTCAGTGATCCTTCTCTTCCTACTGCCAAACAGGAAGTCCCTGTTGTCAGTCAAATCCATTGGCTATAAAAGTAGAACTGGCTTTGGGTGGGAGGGTGGAGGGGTAGGAAGGAGGGCAGTTAGTAAAAGAGCTGCAGTTCTGGACTGCTGTTGCTTGCTCTGACAGCAACGTTCTCCTCTGTCAAAAATAGCAGGAAGCTGTAATTGAACATACCTGCTTTTGTACCCCTAAGCTCCTAAACCACATCCCTAATTAGCTTCAGTCTCTGCTCTTGACTCAGTAAATTAAGCTGATACAGCCCCCTTCCTAGGGGAACACACAGTGACTTTCTTCTTCTTTTTTTATTACTTAAATGAGACCCCCTTCTTCTAATAAAGTATCTGTTTGCTTAATCCAAACAGGCACTGCTGAGATAGAAGTGATTTATCAGTAAAAGAGCTGTGGTTCTAGACTGCTGTTAATTGTTCTGACAGCAAAGTTCGCGTATGTCAAAAACAGCAGGAAGTTGTAATTGGAGACACCTGCTCTTGTACCCCTAATCTCCTAAGCCACACCCCCAGTTTGCTTCAGCCTCTGCTCTTGACTCAGTAAATTAAGCTGATATAGCCCCCTTCTTCAGAGAAACACACAGTGACTTTCTTCTTTTTTTTTGTTTTTTGCTTAAATGAGACCCCCTTCTTCTAATAAAGTAACTGTTTGCTTAATCCTAACAGGCACTGCTGAGATATAAGTGATTTATCAGTAAAAGAGCTATAGTTCTAGACTGTTGTTACTTGTTCTGACAGCAAAGTTCTCCTTTGTCAAAAACAGCAGGAAGCTGTAACTGGAGACACCTGCTTTTGTACTCCTAAACTCCTAAGCCACACTCTCAGTTAGCTTCAGCCTCAGCTCTTGACTCAGTAAATTAAGCTGGTGCAGCCCTCTTCCTCAGAGAAACACATAGTGACTTTTTTCATTCTTTTTTTTTGCTTAAATGAGACCACCGTCTTCTAATAAAATATCTGTTTGCTTAATCCAAACAGGCACTGCTGAGATAGAAGTGATTTATCAGTAAAAGAGCTATAGTTCTTGACTGCTGTTACTTGCTCTGACAGCAAAGTTCTCCTTTGTCAAAAACAGCAGGAAGCTGTAATTGGAGACGCCTGCATTTTGCACTCCTAAGCTCCTAAGCCACACCCCCAGTTAACTTCAGCCTCTGCTCTTGACTCAGTAAATTAAGCTGATACAGCCCTCTTCCTCAGAGAGTTTTTTGTTTTTGTCTGGTTTCTTGGACCTTAATAACCAGTTGTTCATCTTCTGAATCCAACATCAGACCCTGTTGTGATGAAACTGGAGAAGAGGACTCTGATTCCCCATCTTGGTCTGATTCCTGGGTTTGTAGCACCTCATATTTATTTTACAGAGAAATATCACTCTGTAAGTCTGTTAACTTCAAAAGTTTAGCTTTAAGATTATTATTCCGTAGTGCCCTTTTTTTGAGACAATCAATACCATCGCTGGTGGTGGCATAATTATGGCATCTTTTTCTCTTTGATCTGACTCACTATGTCCTGGTGGGTGCTGTTGAGTGATGTCATGGTGTATTGTTATAGTCTGCACTGTCTCGGGTAACGTGGAAGATTCTTTGTGTCTATTTCCATTTTTTGGGGGGCTTCGCTCTCCTGACTAGGAGCAGGTTGGATCTGCTCAGGAGGATGCAGTTCAGTTTGTGCCAATGTTTCGCCTGTCTACTTTTGTTTGTTGATACTTATTTTCTGGGCATTAATAAGAATTAAGTCTTGATCTGGCCATTCATCCCTATTGTGCATTGCCCATTGGCATGTATGGTACATGTGACCTATTTCTTCACACAAGTTGCACTTAAGTTCATTGGTGCAAGCTGCAATATGATGACCATATTCCAAGCAGAGATTACATTTCACTCTCTCACACGCATTGCTCAGGTGCGACATTGATCCACACTTGAAACAGGTTTTGGGCTGACCTTGGTAAAAGCAATGCCCTTTATCTTTACCCCATAAAAACAACTCAGTAGATGTTTCATCCCTTGGTTTGTAACATGGAGTTTCACTTTAAACTTTCACTTCCAGTCCAGATATGCTTCTCATCCAGTATCAGCTGAGGTAGGCCTAGTAGGTCAAAACACTGCATTAGCCAGTGCTTGATATCATGCACATTGACTCCCTCATTTCTGAACAATACAGTTAATTGTTTTATAGAGGGTTTAGCTAGTAGAATTGCCCAAAATGGTAACCATAGAATAGAGTACCTTAGTTTTTCATATGAAGCCCAGAATCTATCTAGGCCCATCGGGGTCTTAAAGCTGACATCAAAGACATTGTCCCCTGAAGCAGGGATCAACACATAAATCTCATTTATTTTTAAAAAGTGCATGGTTTCTTTTATGAAAGTCCTCTCCACATAAATCTGGTCTGATGGCAATGGCAGTCCCTCATGATATTGTAAGTAGACAGCATTCTTTCATTATGCAGAGGCAATGTTCTGTCAGGTCTGATCCCTTTGTTGAAATCTAACCCACAATTTAGGTACTTGTGCTGCAGCAGTTGGCTCTGCATTGTTTTCTATAGCTTGCTACACTTTCTCCTTCTGTAATACATTTGAAATTCCCTCTGTTATTTCTGGGTCTGAAGACAGAATCATTCTGGGAAAGGGGGGGTCACCTTTAGAGCTTTGTGTTACAGTTACATCTGCTGCATGATGATCAGTGTCAAAATTATTAGCAAACTGTATGTCACACTGCTTTGCATTTGTCTGATTTGCCCCCGTTTGCTAACTTTCTCTTTCTACTGGGCTTAAGCTTGTAGAAGTACGAGGTATCGGTGCAAATGTTTGATCAGGAATCCTCTCTCCCATCTCTGTTTGCTTCCATCCTTCTTTCAGTTAATGCTTTTCCCACCAACCACAGCTATTTATCTAGGCTACCTTGTGGTGTTGAGCAACCAGCTTTACCCTTTCTCAGTTTTGTTTCTGGTGATCATTTTTCCTTTGCATTTTCATCAACATTATGTGGCACAGTATTGTCACTTACTGTTCATAGTGCTTCTGTTGAGATGTCTGTTGCAGCTGTCAACTTTGTAGAGCTTGCTGCAGCTCCAGCTGATGTGGGCATTGGCTGAGAAGCCAGTGGCTTCTTTAATGCATCTGCATCACAGGACTGAATGCTGGCAGGCTCGTCAGTCATAGCTTCCACAGACTCTGATATTGCGGTAGCTTCCATAGCGATATCGGGTTGTCATTCTGCCTGTTTTTGCTGAGCTGTTTCTTTCAACAGTAGCAGTAAATGCTTTCTTTGCTCTTTATTTAAACTGTTCAATAGTCCCTCATCAGTTTGCCTTTCCAGTGTCTCCTGATCGCTATCAGCATCTTCCATATAAATGTAATTTGGCATTTCATTTTGACTAGAAAGATAATCTCCAGTGCTGGACCTGCAGAGAGGGAGACCAGCCACCTCTTCTCTCTCCAAATGCTTGTCTGCCATGAGAAACCAGCCACCAGCAGTGCCCCCTACCAATGAGTAGGGGACTTTCTTTGGTGTCATGGCCAACATTCCTCTGTCAATAAAACAGGTCCATGTAACTCACTCCCAAGGACTCACCTGGAAACAAGCTACCATAGCTTACTGTGCCTTTCCTGGTTAAAAAATACACATAAATAAAATCTACAGCTACAAACACAGGGACCAGTAATATATTTAAAAGTTACAGCAATGCTAAACAGTTGCCATGGTAGTGCTGTTTAATGCTGCCTAAATCCTACTTGTAACTTGGCACTTCCGACACTCAGTGGGTATGGCAATTTCCATATGTACCAATTTTTCTTGTGTTCTGTGTCACCTACTTAGAATCCTTTTTTGTATGGGCTGGTATTCAGGGTCAGGGGTTTCCCTCTGGTATGACAACATTTGTCCTCCCAACATTGAGGTTCTATTTGAAGATTTAAATTTGTTGCCCATTCTTTTCTCTGGGAGTCCCAGTTTGGCAGATAATGGGATTGAATATATCTATATATAGCCCGTCCTCTTCCTTTCAGTTTGCTCGATCAGCTGTTCACCTTGTCTGTCATAGAGTTATGCTGCAACACTTGGTCAGATCCTAACCACTGTTGTAATACATGCCTTATTACAAGGTATTTCCAGTGGTCTTTTTTGGGGGGAAAGAAAATTCTTCCTGGAGTTGTGAGAATGATGATTTCATTAGTCCAGATATTGGTTCTTGTAAATATGAGAGGGTGGAAATCATCTGAGCTGCCCAGAAGGCCCACTTTATTGGGCTACCTACTGTCTTCTAAATTAAGATTATTACACAATGTCTCAAACTGACCCATTGACAAGTGTTGCCACTTGTTGACATTTAACATATTCTGCCATTAATGTCTGGTGAATTTCATGATTGGTGATAGATCTTGGCTCTCTTGGGTCTTTCTAGTTAGTGTTAAACTCAGTGGGACAAGCCTTTGCATTTCTTGTTCCACCTCTACTCACAATGGGTTATTGGTGCAAGTCTTGTCCAGCCACTACAGCACCTGCATAACCCCAATAATTAGCTGACATGCCCACAGTTATTGCAGGTTTCACCATCACTTGTGGGGGGAGGGCCTGAGTATTTCTTTAACTGAACCTGGGATGTTGAGTGCCCCAAATAAAGTTTGACATGAGAGAGTCTATACAATCGCCAATTTAGGTGGAACTGGAAGAGGAAGGTTATTGAAGCAGTATCTAAATCTGGGCAAGGCCATCATTTTAAAGTCTGCTATTTTGCCAGTTAGGGATAACCTGAGTTTTTTTCCCAACTATGTATGTCATCTTATATGGCCTCTGGCAATGGGAAATCATTTTAGTTACCAAGTCCTGTGCTCTCTAGGTGAGTGCCCTCCCTAAATATTTAATAACTTTTTGTGCCCATGTCAGTGCATGGCTCTCTAGGTTTGCCTCTGGGAGTTGCTACCCACCAAGAGTAGAATTTCCATTGTTCCCCAGTTAACTCTTAGGCTGGGAAAATGCCCCAAAGTCTCTAATATTTCAAAAACTTTAGGTAGAGCTATTTCTACAGAGGTTAAAGCCAGGAGAAAATCATTAGTATATAGAAGTATACTATAGGATTTGGATTTCACTGGAATCACCTTTACCACTTGATTTTGCCTTATAGCTGCATTAAGAGGCTCCTTGACTAGCACGTAAGGGAGAGTGCTAAGGGGCCCCCATCTAATGCCTCGAGGAGAGGGAATTTTGTTGATCATAGGCCATTTGTAAGCATGCTTGCCTTAGGAACCAAGTACTGTGTCTGGATCCAAGAATTAAAAGTGGGCCCAAAGCCTGCTCATCTAGCTGTGTACCAAATGTAATCCCACTCTACCAAGTCAAAGGCTTTCTCTGCATCAGCTGCCCCAAGGACCATTGTCACTTTGTGCTTTGAAACCTTATGTATAAGATTAATCACCATATGGAGGTTGTCAGCCCCTTCTCTGCCTTTCATAAATTCAGTAATACAAGAAAAACGCTTTGTAATCTCACCCCACGGGCTATGCAGCTGCAAAAACAAAAGAGACAAAAAGCATGTGTAAGGTGGATGATTCAGTTTCATTTACATCCACGCTTAAAATCCAAGATAAAGTTCTACATGATGGAAAGTGCAGCCCCTCAGCTTGCTCCAATACCCCACAGCATTTTGCTCTGAACCAAGCTTTATCAAGGGTGACTTTACTACACCAAAGAGCCCATTAAATAGTGCCAGTGTGTGACATACTATATCATGTCAAATGATTTGCTAGGATAAATATCCAATTATTTAAATATTAATATTAAAAACCTATCACTAATACATATAACAAAACTAACACTAAATATAGAACCCACCCTTGTAAAAAATTCAAAATAAACCAATACTTGTCAAACACCATGTATACTCAATATAAAGTAACCTCAATGTCCATATAGTGATTTAAAAACAATGGCCATATAGTGCAAGCTAATCAATGATTAAACTTTATTATCTTCAGTCCACTGAGGCAGATGGCACAATTTTTAGATACAGGATTCCTTCCGGTACTGAGGCACTATCACATTGAATCCACAGAAGGGGGAACATATTTTCCAAAGCAGTGTTGTAAGTCCTATAACTTTGTCTAATTAACAAAACAAAAAGGCAATGTTAGCAACAGATAACGGTGGCATATCTTATAAAATTTTACAACTCCCCACCTATCTCATACATGTACAGATTGAGGCTTATAAAATGAGGAAACATATCCTAGTGACTAAAGTCACAGAAAAGGTGCTATCTCAAAACAATCATTTAAACCCAGCACTATAAAGGCACTCAGTGTATAAGCCAAAAAGGCTTCTCCTTTTTGCAAAAGTTGATCCACATTGCACCCCCCCGCCAACAGTCATGAGCTCAATACTTATACATTTCCAAGTATGTGTCTGCTTACCTCCAGCAAACTTAACATGTGATGCCAGTTCATTTTTGAGAGCACCCTCTCTAACATCCGTAACATACTCCCCTATATGTAATTTGAAGCAGTGACTTGTTTTGCCTATATAAAAGGCGCTACAAGTGCAACTGGCTATATATACATTACATTTTGTGTCACATGTAATAGCATTTCAAATATCATATCTTTTACCAGTGGTGGGATGCATAAAAGCTTTACTCCAAATTACATGGGCATCATACATGCAGCAGCCACAGGGAAAGTACTCTATTGTTACAGTATTGCCCATTAACTGTTGATGTTGACCCTGGTATGGTTGGAGTGAATGCACAAGGATTTAATTTAAAGTTTGGGTCCAACAATAAATCACTTGTGGAGGATCATTCAGCACCCTGCCCAGAATGTTATAACATTCTAACTGAGCTTCTTCTGCAACCATACCCAAATTCAGCAGATCTCACCTCTCTTTTGCCAGAGCACAAGTGGATATCTCAGTTATATCTGATTCTTTATACCCCCTTTCCAAAAAACATTCTTGCATCTCTCAGGCCCTATTTTTGTAGTTGGCCTATGTTCAGCACTTATGTCTAATGTGCAAAAACTGGCTACAAGGGATATTTCTGATGAGGTGGCCTGGATAGCAGCTATTAGCCAGAAATGATGGAATTTCTATCATTAGATTTTTGATAGAGATCTGACTCTGTCTTTTTATCTTTTTTTGTCAGTACCAGGTTCATAAATTTCACTGAAGTCAGGCTAGATTTAATCATAAACTTCAAATACCCATTAGATGCATGTAAGTACTCAATCAAAAATCTTTCTTTTCCTATTGTGTACCCTTCCAGATCAACAGTAAATCATCAATATATTTACTGGAGTTACTGAATTTACTGGATAGTATAGGACAAAAGAAGGCACAAGGCCCATCATGATTGTTCTCCCACAACAGTGGGATATTATACAAATTATTGTGCAAATAGCCAAGAATCAAGACTAGATTTAAAGGAATCAAAACTAGCTGCATCTACAATTGTCTGTGCAAGGAGTCCCAACATTTTGCTGCTCTTATGTTGAAAAAATTATCATAGTTTTTGGTATTAGCCCAGTCAATATTTAATTGCTTAGCATGTAGTCTTCCCACAATTCTCTTGTTGGCTAATGTTAGTCCATGTATCTTGAGCAGCCTGGGATAATATACTAGCTTGTGCATAAGTAGCAGATCGCCCCTTTGCCTTCTCAAAAATAATGGATAGAGCTTTGCTTCCCTGAGTCTGGCATCGTAACATGTATTGCTTAATCTGGGGTTGGATTTAGTAAGCATCCTTTGAACTTGCTCTAGATGATTTATATCAGCTTTAAGATAAGGACTCTAGAAGGGAGAACCGTAGTCTAAATGAGGTCTAATACAGGCACTGTACAATATTGATTGTATAATGCCATTGAATCATAGAAAGGATTCCTGCTCGCATCATGTATGACCAGTTTTTCCCCATAGTTCCAAGCATGGCTACAGTTAACTCCATTTGGGGAGTATTTGACTCCCAAAAATAAGACAAACACTTCCAAAATTAAGGGGAGGAAGTCATTGACTTCCAAATGTAAAAAAAAACTGGATGACTTCCAAAACTGAAGGCACAGAAGCTAAGAAATTATAGATCTTTCTAAAAGAAATTGTATTTTACCACTAATATTTTGTATTAAACATCCATAAATTGATCCTTCTTAGAATACTGAATTTCAAACTGTGGGAACTGGAAAGTATTTTGACTTTTAAAAAATTGAATGACTTCCAGATTTTGACACATGGAAATGCTGTATTTGACTTCCACAAACAATAAATTAACTGAATCCCTGGTTCAAAGTATAGATTCACATAAGGTGGAGTGACAGAAGCCCCCATCGCTGTATTATGCACCTATAAATAATGTTCACCAAGAATGATAAAGTTATTAAACTTAAGTATCATCTCAGAGGTCAGCCTAGTGGCAAGACAGATTGAGGCATCCATGCCTCCCTGCTGCCATGCCGGTGACCTGGGTTCAGGAACAATCTCATGTTGCTCAGGGGCTTGGCTGGAAGAAGGAAGATTGAGCATCAGTAGGACAGCTCTCTTCCCTTGGGAAGGGGGGATCCCATGACTCACCATTCGACTGCCACCTGGAGGAATCCTGATGGCAGCATATGTGTAGTATCATAATTCAGGAGACGGGTAGCATATGGAATAGTGAGACCACCTACTCAGAGGTGATGCATGTATGCTGCTCTCATTGCACATCCAGCTGAGCCTGAGGAGAACATTAGGTGGAAAAAAACTTTGATGGCTAAAATCTTTAATAAATTCTTCTTATCAATATTTCAGCAGAAAAACACAATTGAAATTGTCACTTATGTTGGGAGTCGTACATGCAAACATGTTTTTGAAATAACAGAAACTAGTGTTAAGACCAAGCTTAATAACATCAAGATTAATAAATCAGCAGACCACATAATATCCATCCAGGGGTGTTAAGAAAACTGGTCAATGAATTAACTGGGCTGATTTCCTCATTCTTTATGGTATGCTGACCACACATTGAAACTTTCACAGTGAAATCCCTCACAGCCACAATCTCGACAGGTTTCAAGATTGTCACTGTAAGGGACCCATGGGTGAAATTTCACCCTTTCACCATGTTTCACCCCCCACTTCAAATCAACTCTGACTCGGAGTTGAGAATCTATAGAAGGGGAGGAGCAGCCCCCCGAGAGAAACAAACCAATGTCGGACTGATGAAATTTCACCTGTCAACAGTGGGGATCTTGCTATGCCAAACTTCGACAACAGTGTTGTCGATTCAGTATAGGTAAACCATTATTTACATCCTTCATCAAAGAAGGAAAGGTAATTCAAGTATGAAAGGAGACTAATGTTACCTCCATATTTATGAAAGGCTCCAGACATGAAGTAGGAAGCTATCGCCCAATTAGCTTAACTTCTGTCTTGGGAAAGCTCATGGAAGAATATGTTAAGGAGATGGTTGATCAACATTTGACAAGTAAGGGATTAGTTGATATTACTCAGCATGGCTTTATGTCAGGAAGATCACATTTAACTAATTTACTACAATATTTTGAGCCAATCAGCAGTGCCCTAGATAATGGCCTCACAGTGGATGTGGTCTACCTTGACTATTCCAAGGAATTCAACATGGTCCCTCATTAAGAATTAATTGAAAGGTTGTTCTAGCTAGAGATTTGTCCGCTAGTAACAAAATGGGTAAAATTATGGCTGGAAAATAGGCATCAGAGAGTGTGCATACAAGGGTACTACTCGGACTGGGGACTTGTGACTAGTGGGGTGCCTCAGGGCTCTGTGCTGGGGCAAACATTGTTTAATTTATTTATATCTTCATGACAATGTCATCAGGCTCCTGGATAAGAAAATATGCCAATAACACACAATTGGGGTCATTGTTAATAATCAGAAAGCTGCATTACATTTCCAAGAGGATTTATATGATTTAGAATCATGGGTCAAAGAGCACTGACTGAAATTTATTTAGGACAAACACTGAGTAATGTACTTCAGCCACGGTAATAGGATGGTTAAAAATGAGCTACAGTAGATGATAAGGTTTTACAAGTAACTGAAACAGAGACCTTGGCATGATTAGTAACAATAACTTATCTTTTGATACTCATGCCAGACAAGAAGATAAAAAAAAAGTAATCAGATCCTTGGCCACATTTTTAGGCACATCAAAAATAGGGAGGCAGGTGTAATAGTTCCCTTCTACTCAGCATTGGTTAGACCACACCTTGAGTACTGTTCCCCCTTTAGTGCACCACCGAATCTGGGAAGCATTAGACTAATGGAGGGGGTGCAGAGGAGTGTCACCAAAAAAATTGTAACTGTGAGGAACAGGCCCTATGGGGAGAGGCTCATAGAATTGTGCCTGTAGTCTTTGGAGTACAGGAGACTCAGAGGAGACTTATGTTTTCTATATCAAGCTTTTACCAATGAGGACTTGTGGGAATGTACAGGGCATAGTTAAAATACAAATGTTACATCAACTAGAACTCATAAACTCCAATTAAAGGGTAAGATTTACAGAACAAGAAGGAGAGGGGTTTGGTATAATTAATTTACAGTTTCAGTTTGGAATGGTATCCCTGAAGCTGTGGTTCTTAGTACTAGTATGGAACTTTGAAAAAAACCCTTGGATGATTATTTCAGAGTAGTTCTCACCAAACAATATCACTGATATGTGATGAGTCTATATTGGCTTCTGCAGACAAACTTTATTCCCTTCTGTGTTTCTGTGAAAACATGGAGGATGGGCTTAATGAAGCCTGCCAAGCTACCACCAGTGGCCTGCTTGGTTTTGGGGAGAATGTCGGAGACTTGGAATGGCTGCTTATTACGGGACAGGCTAATACAGTCACCCAGCCTGCCAAAGGTGGGATAAAAACCTCTATGGAAAAAGCATTATCTCAGTGCAACATACCAGGAATTCAATGAACTCAACCAGTAAGTCTGTCCCCTGTAGAAGAAAGCACTTAATTGAATCCAAGCCCCCATCACAAGGCAGATTTGTATAGAGTGCCTGTATATCCAGGGTGGCGGCAAGGAGCCATAAGTCTTCTATCTCCATATCCAACAGAATGAGCAGAATATCAGAAGAGTCCATGATGTCAAATGGTAATTTAAGAACCAAAGGTTTGAGATAACTGTCCACAAATTTGAATACAGGCTCAATAAGGGACACTATGCTTGCCATGATATGCTGACCAGTAGGATTCCTAAGAGATTTGTGTATTTTCAACAACATGAATATTGTGGTGAGAACTGGGTCCCTCACCATTATTCCCCACCTCATTTCAGGTGTCAGCGTGGCTCAGTTGGTAGCACATCTGCCTCTGGACCAGAAGGTCATGGTTTCTCATCCCACACCGACATTGGATTTGCACCTAAAATCGCTGGCATCCGAATGCAGTACTGGGGGGTGCTGTACTGCTGGGGTGTGCCATCCTTCGGATGAGACATTAAACCGAGGTCGCTTCTACCCATTCTGGTGTTGTCCTGGTGGGTGTCCAGGTGGAAGTAAAAGAATCCAGGGCACTCTTTGCAAACAGCTGGAAGCATTCCCGGTATCCTGGCCAACATAACCCTTCCCATAAACCAGTTCATGCAATTATCCAGGCTGTGTGTGGGTGATGATGTGTGATATGGCCGCCACCACACATTCAGTCACTTCACTACCAGTCTAGCATTGCTTGTAAAGTGCTTTGGGATACTGTGCATGAAAAACATTTATAAATGCTGATTCTTCTTCTTCAGCTGTAGTGAGCCCAGCCTCTTGAGCAAATGACAAATAACTATCCACTAGCTTCTTAAAAATCTGTGATGGGGCCTGCTCTTAGTTTTTTATACATATTGACACTCCCCAGTTGTCTATAAACTTTCTTGATATAATCAGTGGTATCCATGATAACCTCTGATACACCCTCGTCAGTCAGTTTAATTGTCAAGTCCATGTCAAGTGATGATTTGATAGGATAAATATCCAATAATTAATTATTCATGGGATATATGCACATTCTGCTTGGCTACTCTACTAGGCATTCATTCCTTAGAAATGCCTGGTAAAGATCAGAGTGTCACGTGTGTTTGCAAGCTCCTTAAAAAAAATATGTTTTTCCCTGTTTCTAAGCATGATTATACTTATAAGCACAATAATGACCTCACAGCTGGTCATTTCCTTTTGATGAAAGACTGTCCTTGGCCTCCTCCCCCCCAGCCAGTCATTAATCACCAGGAAATGACCAGCTTTTTTGTCATTATTACTTACATATAAAAAAAATATTACTAATACATATACAAAACACCAAATATAGAAAAGCCCCCTTGTAATGAATCCCAAATAAAACAATACTTATCAAAAGCCATGTATACTTGGCATATAAAGTGCCCTCAATGTCCATATAGTGATTTAAAAACAATGTCATATAGTGCAATTAATCAATGATTAAACTTCATTATCTTCTGTACACTGGTGCAGATGGCATCATTTTCTGAGGCAGGATTACTTTTGGTACCAAGATACTATTACATTGATTCCACACAAAGGGAGACATTATTTCCCAAAGCTGAGTCTTAACTTTACCCACATAACAAAACAAACTAAAAAAAAAAACACATTATCAACTGCTTTCATAAATTCAGCCTGTGATTTATAATCTTAAAAAGGAAGTGCTTTCTCTAGCCTGTTGATCATGATCTTTGCCAGAAATTTGGCTTCCACATTCAAAAGTGATATGGGATGATAACTAGAGCATATGGCTCTATTCTTGCATGATTTGGGGAGCACCCTGAGGAATTCTTTGTGGTGAAAATGCTGGGATTTGGTGGTGGCTGACTGTGTCAGGAATGGGGCAGGAGGTCTGTATACTTATACACTTTTATTGTGTTACACTGAAGAAACTAATGTATTGTATTGCTTCTGGATCACCTGATTGTATGTATTGTATTGCTTCTGTTCCCTGGGTCGCCCCTGAAAAAGGGACCTTCGTGGGCCCAGTGGGCCAACCCGGTCATCAAAATTCAATAAATAAAAATAAATTTATTATTTCTAATGAAAAACTTTGAGGAGCGTTTTTCTCTGATACACTTGAACTGCAAGGAGTTGAGGAAAATTAAGCTCTTACTGACCTCCCCTGATATGTGCTTCCTTTGTTTATGTGATTCACATAAGAAGAAGAAATGTAGTATTGAGAAGCATAGCCAGGGTATCTGTAGATGAGCACCCCCCTCTTTTTTGACTTATTCAGAGTGCATGTTTTTTGTCCTATAGAGCATATTTGAAGAGCACCCTAATGGTGGACTCCTGCAATGTGTGTGTATTGGGGGGGAGTTTATCGAGGTGTTGTGCCACCTTAAAAGTACTCAAGCGATGAAGGAAAGGAAGTGGCACAAATGACTGAAAAAAGTCCATGCTCAGTCTGTCCTGGTCTGTTCTTTTACTATTTGGCCAGCCCCTGGACTGTTTTAGCAATCTCTTGTAGGGTGAGATCCACTTCCAGGGTTTGAGCTATCAGGTCAGGTATAGTTGGGAGGTTAAACTTTGTGAAAAATGTCTTCACTTTGCCTGATCAGCAGTACAGTTGGTGGTACACAAATTTCTATAGAAGGTTTTGAAGGCCTCATTAATTTGTTTCGGGTCCATAGTGAGAATATTGTTGTGGGAAATTGCATACAGAATTTGCATTTCAGCATTTCTTTTTATAAGGTGGAATGCAAGCAATTTACTCACCTATTCCCCATTGTCACACTAGCTGTGAGAAGAAAAATGAGCAATCTGCCTATTGTTGATGTATGCTATTCAGCTTGTACTTCAGTCAGGTCAACTGTTTGGCATCCTATACTGTATGTTGCTGAAAATTATAGAATTTTTCATCTAATTCCTTAAGTTGGGCTGTAAGGTCTGTTATGTTTTTTCCTTTTTTGTCTTCTTAGCCACAAAGCTATTTATCCATACCATGACAAATGCATTGAAGGCATCTCACAGTGTGCTTTGTCTAATGTTAGGGTGGGCATTTGACTTAAAATTTCCTCAGCCAGCTACAGTATTTCATAAAATTATGTTTCATGTAGAAGTATGGGATTGAGTCTCCACCTATAGAATTCAGTTAACAGTTTGTTGGAGCACAACTGTAACTGACATACCGGCATTGTCAGATAATAAAATAGGGTATATGGGTGCCTTTAATATTTCATGTGAGCAGCTGATGCTTGACAGAAAGAAGTCCAATCTGCTGCACCTCTTGAATTTCGGGAACTGAAATGTGTTATCTTCTGAGATAAGATGATACAGTCTTCAGCGATCAATCAAGAGCAGCTTGTGATACATTTGGTGGAGTTCTGCCCTTGTTTCGAGTGGGAAGGGCTTAAATTTTCTATAGGGGCTCTGTTCAAGATCGGGTCAAGGACTAGATTATCTCTGCCAATAAGGAGTTCTGTATCTGGAGTGTTCATCTCTGATATGGTATGATGACTCAGGCTCACCAAAAAGTCTACATTATCACTGTCATGGGCATAGACAATGCTTAAGCTAATGTGCCTGCACTGTCCAGTCATTTCAACAACACCCATCTACCCTCCTTGTCTGTGACTGATTTCTCCATCTGAAGTGGAATGTTTCATTTTGATCAATATGGATAACTCTCTTTTTTCATGGTGAAATTTCTGGAAAATTCCTATCCCACCCTTGCTCGTGTTAACTTACTAGATTCTTTCCCTAGAAGGTGTGTTTTCTGGAGCATGGCCACATCACAACTGGTTGATTTTAAATAATTTAATATTTTCTTTCACTTGATGGGGTGGTAAATCCCCTGCACATTCCAAGAAGTTATTTTCAATTCAAGGGCTGTTTTCTCATCAATCAATCAATCAATCAAAATCTTTATTTATCCAGGTGGGCACCATTGAGCAAGGCTCATTTGCAAGATGGACCTGGTCATGAATAAAAATCATTGTACAGTAACATGGTAGACATAGTGCAATATTATACAGAGAGGAAAAATATACAATATATACAGTACACCAGCAAGGTAGAACACAATGCGATATTATACAAAAGAAGAAAAATAAGCATATGTACAACAAAATATGAATGTATGGAGATACTGAAGGGGAAGAAATTGTTTCTGTCATACTTCAGGGAAGGTGGTGGAACTTGGACATAGTTAAGGACAGACAGCTGTGGGATACTGGTTTAGGAAGTTAATGACGGGGAAGGAATAGGGGTGGAACTTTTTTCCAAGGCTAAAAACAGACAGGGAAGAGTGAGAGAAGCAGATATTTTGATAGGGAGAGAGAGGGAGGAGCAGAGGCAGGGTGGGAGGCAGGATGGACAGGGGGAACTGTAGAATAGGTGAGCTAGTGATGTGGGAAACAATTGTAGGATTCTTTCATGAAACAGTCATAGAGTGACCTGAAAATATTCTAACTAACAGGACAGCTCAGCTTTAAGATTTTTTGCAAACCATTCCACAAGGCGGGCAACGAGAAACTTATGGCATCTCTGCTGAAACAAGATTTGACCTTCGGGTACATTGATAGTACTGCATTCATTCCTCAAATGTTGATGTATTGTGATATGCTTAATAAAGTATGTTGAATTATAAAAAAAAAAAGATTTGACCTTCGGAACTTGGAGGGTAATTAGGGAATAACTTCTGAGAGCATAGGTGCCTATCACACTCTGGGGAATACAATCAGAGACGTATAGGAGAGCTTGTTGGTTACCGCTCTGAAGGCCCAAAGAGCGGTGTTTCTATGTCTCCTATAATAAAGGGAAGTCCAGCCCACAACTGAGAACAAGGAGCAATGGCGTGTAGAAAGAGGAAGGCCAGTTATGAACCTGATCGCTCTGTGGTAAAGGGTATCCAACTTAGCCAGGGCAGAGGCAGTGCAGTGGCTATAGAGAAGTTTTGCATAATCTATTAATGAAAGGAAGGAAGGTGGCTTGAACCAACTGCAGCTTGGCCTCCTTTGTGAGAAGGTGGTTAATTCTGTTGAATAGTCCTAATCTTTGTCTTAGTTTCTTCTGTAGTTCTTTGAGATGTTCAGCGAAGGAGAGTTTGTGATCGAGCCATCCACCCAGATATTTGAATTTTGGCACATACTCTAGTTTTTCTCCAATTACTGTGAAAATCTGAGGAATAGCCCCCACGCAAGCAGGATTTGACACATAACAGGAAGGGGAAAAGAGCATCTCTTTGTTTTTTTTTTTTCATTAAACAGAAGCTTTTTTGAGCTGGTATTGCAATAGATTAAATTCGGCTTGGAGGTCTTCACAGGCTGTTTCCGGCATAGGACGGCTCAAATAAAGTACTGTGTCATCAGCGAACAAATGGATATTGGCTTTATTGATGGTGTCATCGATGTTGTTAATGTAAACCGCAAACAAGAGGGGAACAAGGACTGAAGCACACCTCTCAGCATAGGTTTCAGTGGTGAAAGATCACCTTCAGCTTTAACCTGCTGTTTCCATTCTGTGAGGTAGTCAGCAAACCAGCACATAGAGTTAGGGTCCAGACCTAAGTTACTTAGAGAGGAAAGAAACAGGCTATGGTCAACTATGTTGAAGGCCTTCCTTAGATCCAAAATGATGGCACAGACATGATTCCTATTGTCAAGGTCAAGGAGCCAATCATTGGTCACTTTTGCTAAGGCAGTTATGGTGCTGTGCTTTGCTCTGAATCAGACTGAGCAGGGTTTAGCAGGCTTCTGGATTCAAGGTACAACCTTAGCTGACCACTCACCATCTTTTCTAATAATTTAGACAGAATGGGGAGGAGGGAGATCGGTCTATAATTATTAAAGTCGCAGGGGTCACCTGATTTTAGCAGAGGGATGACATGGACTATTTTCCATTGTGAGGGGAGGCTCCTCTGGGATAGTGACAAGTTGAAGAGGTGGGTGATTGGCACAGCCAACACATGGCATGCACATTTCAGATAGTAGGGCTCTATGGTGTCTGAGCCTGCACCCTTCTTGGTATCCAATTGCAGCAATAGGTCTTCCACCTCTTTTAGAGAGGCAGGCAGGAGAGAGAAGGCCTCATTGGTAGAAGAGGGCTTGTGAATCGATAAGCCCTGCTGAGAGCAGACGGCATTGGCAGGGGATATATCAAATGCTAGTCCAGCAGTTGCAAAATGATTATTGAGGGCTTCCAGTATCTCTGATCGGTCAGAGATGATGCTACTACCGGAAATAATTTTTGATGGTAGGGTATTACCAGGTGAATGACCAAACTAGTCCTTTATTGTTTTCCAGAATTTTGAAGGATTCCTTGAGGTAGAGGCTAGCTCTGTGTGATAGAAAGTGGCCTTGGCTGCTCTGACTAACTTGGTGCACTTGTTGCATGCTTTTCTAAAATTACACCAGTCCGAATCGTTCTTGCTTTTGCATGCTTTTTTCCATAGTGTATCCCTATCTAGCATAGAAGCTTTGAGTTCTGGTGAAAATCAGTGGCAAGTGCTGCTCCTTACATGTACTTTTACCATGAGTGCATGCCTGTTTAAGGCCGCAGTTAATATATCATGAAAGATACTATATGCCTCATTAACCGTTTCTGTTAGGTAGTTATCCTGCCATCGCGGTGAATGTTTCAATTCGTCGATGTAGGCAAACAAGTCGAAGTTGCATTTACACCTCTTGATTGAGAACTTTGCTACAAACTGTGGATTGTGCACAGATCTAATACTGGCGATGAAACAGTGATCACTTATATCAGAGAAAAATGTTCCATCATGGGAGAACAGTAGTGGTTTGTTAACCAAAATGACATCTAAGACAGTGCTGTTACTAGGGTTCTTTTTTTTTTTTTTTTAACCAATTATTTTACCAGGTGAGACACACTAAGCTGAAATCTTGTTTGCAGGTGCAACCTGGGAGCACAAGGAAGTTAAGTGACTTGCTCAGGGTCACACAGTATGCACCTAGGGGGCTGTGGGATTCAAACCCAGGTCTCCAGATTTGCAGCTCAGAGCCTTAACCCACTGCGCCATACTGCCTCCTTTTCATTTGGGTGAGTTGGTTTGCCAATGAGTTGCACCAGCCCCAAGGTGTCACAAAAGGATTTCAAGGGAGCCAAGGCTTTTGATAACCAGTCATTGTTCAGATCACCAAGAATAATGGTTTCATGCATACTAAGACCCAGTGCAGAGCTTAGGTGAGACAAGAGAGGAAACCCCACAGACAGGGGCCTGTAGCAGCCTATTACACAGAGTGCACAGGAAGGAAAAAGTTCAATCTTTAGGGACAAGCACTCAAATTCATTAGGGGAGGAGGATGCTTCTAGGCATGATACTGAGAATTTGTCCCCGACATAAATCGCCACACCTCCTCCTCTTGATTGCCTGTCAGCTCAGAAGAGTAAATAACTTGGGTTGTTGATTTCACTGTCTGGAGTGGCTGGCCTAAGCCAGGTCTCAGTGATCACCAGAACATCAGGTAGGGTGTGACTCACCCAAGCCTGGATCAAGGTGAATTTTTTCAGCAGGCTACAGACATTGAGATGCATGAATGATATTCCTTTAATACCCACCAGGTCTGAGGGAGAAGCAAGGGTATCTACAAGCCCCAGATTAAGTTCGACATTGCCCGAGCACAATTGTAATAGCAGCAAAACCCTTTTTAAGGCAGAAAAAGCTGTAGTCTTTATTCTTTGAGTGACTGGGAGGACAGTGATGTTAAATAAACCTGTCACCACCCCTGATGCTATACTGACCCAGGGTTGCAGCCACTAGGGTCCTGGCAGAAACTTGCCAGGAGGAGGAGGAGGAGGTATCGAGATGGGAGGGGGGAGTACTTCTCAGCGGTGGTTAGGGAGATGTCCCACTTCCAGGCAGGCAGCCCTGTAAGATCCAATAATCCAGTAGAACTTCCTGAGAGGATTTGTAAAGCAAATAACAGGGAAAAGCGCAAAGCTCATCCCCCCAGAGAGGAATGTGGGGTCTGATAGAGCACGCTGGTCGCTAGCAGAACAATGGACATACAGAGGAGCTAGCTGTCCCCTCCCATGGTAGGCCTTATACACCACAGGATCGGCGATGAAAGTCCATGACCCAGTATCAGATACTGAGCCCATAGTTGTGCTGATTGAAGAGTGTCCAGGGGATACTAGAGAAAGATGATGGACCCCGGTGGTAGATTAGTGTAAAAAGACAGCATATGGTTAAAATTTGAGTAGGTGTGGCACCAGTGGGTGTAGCAGATGAGGGGAGGCTGGAAGAAGCATATATAATAAATGGAGGGGGTGGGGAATGGGTGGGCGGATGAAAGAAATGTGTCTTTTGTGTACCTTGTGAGGGAGTTAGTCTGGGCTGGAGGTCTCGGGCGGCACCTAGGTCAGTGCTGACCGCCTGGTGTCCAAGGATGCCTCGGCTGTTGAGCTGGGGAGCCCTGGGAGGCTTCACATAGCTGTGGGAAAAGAAAAAAAGGAGGATTAAGTAGTGGCTGGGACAAAGGGACCAGCAGAAGCCAGTGGGAGTCCAATCTGTACCACAATCGGAGCAATTTAGAAAGGCACCCGGCTGTCTGGGATGCTGCTCAACACTTTGCATAGGAAGGGCTGTAAACACAAATTACTCTCTGGCAAAGTAGCTAACACACTGTCACCGATCTCAGAACAATTTAAACACCATTTTTTAACAATGGCACAGAAATTACAACATTTTTCAGAGACAGTTAGATCAGCAAGAGTGGAAGCGGACTGCTGGCCAATCGGAACAGAGCAGTGAGAAGGGCTCACATTCCAATTTGATGGCAGCTTTTGCCATACCTTGTGAGGGAGCAAGTCTAGGCTGGAGGTCTCGGGCTGCAGCTAGGTCAGCGCCGACTGCCTGGTGTCTGAGGATGCCTCGGCTGTTGAGCTGGGGAATCCTGGGAGGCTTCACATGGCTTGTGAGGGAGCGAGTCTGGGCTGGAGGTCTTGGGCAGCAGCTAGGTCAGTGCTAACCACCCGGTGTCCGAGGATGCCTTGGCTGTTTTGCTGGGGAGCCCTGGTAGGCTTCACATGGCTTGTGAGGGAGCGAGTCCAGGCTGGAGGTCTCGAGCGGTGGCTAGGTCAGCGATGACCGCCCGGTGTCCGAGGATGCCTTGGCTGTTGAGCAGAAAAGCCCTAGGAGTCTTCACATGTTCCTTCAGCACCAATAAATCTATTTATTAGTTTCCTGTGTATGGCGTGTGCACTACTTTTTCTTCAGTTGTGGGCACTCCTTTTGTGCAGCAACACCTTAGGGAAACAGGTGTGCTCTCCTTCTGTTTTGTTTAGCTTTATTTTTAATTCAGCCAAGGTGTGAGGCAGACATCCCTATTTTCTTGCAGAGTACAGAAAAAGTATGCACCCATGCCTTGCAGCACCCAATCCTTGCTACTGTCAAGCACAGTATTATCCCCATGTTCTCTCGCTGCCATTGTGACTTTGAGTGAGGAGAAGAAAGACATAAAGTTAGCTTTGGAGCAATGCATACTCTATCTTTACATATCAAGGTAAAACTGAACTTAAGAACTATCAGCCAAACTCAGACATTCAGACACACATTGTAAGTGTCATCCTTTTCACCTTTGAGCTAGATATAAAAACTAGAAGAAACAATATTAATAACTTTGTTGTGTAATTTGTATTCTATAATTCATCCTCAAATGACCTAGATTGCAAAAAGTTATATGAACAGATGTTACCTGAACACCTAAGCTCAGTGTTTGCTCTAGTTGCACTACAGTGGTCACTCAAATACAGTGGTAGTGAGATCAGACAATGGGACACCTTGTTCTCACCATTTGGAACAATAAGATCACCTACTACAGTACTGGATCCTAAGTAGTGAGAGCTATGCTTCTTACATGTGGGGTTATGGAGGAAGGTGAGAGAGAGTGTACTGAGAGTCTGGGGATAATTCCTTTACTTGGGACTACTGAATTGCCTGCTGGGATAATCTTCTGGTAGTGCCAGGGGGTGGGCTTTTGCTCCCTTCTATCTTTAGCCCCTGTGTGGTATGCTTACCATCATCTGGGAGGTGGTGCAAGAGAGGGATATTTTGTGCCCCAGCTAATTCATGCAGGTCAGGTACACTTGGTACTCTGGAGGAGATATGGACTTGTGATTAAAGTGGCCAATGGTTATGAGGAGTGGTAAGAGGTGCAGGCAAGAGGAGGGTGGGGGCACCGCTGACAGTTGCTGTAATGATGGCAACTATTGGTGACCATTGGGTATTGCTGCTACACTAAGTAGTGTAATTCTGGATACCCATTTAGGACCAGCATGGCTCTATTTTATATGAGTTAAAGACTGAGATGTCTCTCTGATACCAGTATTGCAGGATTTACCAGGCCATTTAGAGTGTGCTCCTACTGCCAGACCTGATAATGAGTACTGTCCTTTATTAACTATTCCTAGTGTTCTTTATATCCTTTGTTATGCTTGGGAATGCATCTCCCTTTTCATCCTAGAGTTGTCAGGGGATCCCCAGGTCCACTTTCCCCCTTCTCCTGCTCTCATGTCCTTCAGGGGGGAAGAAGGTCCTCTTTCTACTAGGTTTTGCTCAGCTACCAAAATATTCCCAGTGGCCTGTTCTTTTTGGCTAGGCTCTGCCATCTCATGGTAGCCATAATATTTTTAAGTAGTGTGTCCCCTTCTTTCTCTTTGCAATGTCTGAAATGTTATCTTTGACAGCTAAAACATTCCCCTAGAGGTTTGGACTGTATCAGTGCAACACATAGTCACCATGTACTATGCTGGCACAGCCCCATATTCAGACAGCATGCTCTAGTCAGATAGCACAAACTGTCTGAATATTGCACAGGGCCATGTGTTAATTGCTGCATGGCACTCATGGCTGTGCAGAACAAACAGCTGGCTTTGAAGATGGGAGTCAGATAACTTCAGCACAAAAGTCAAGAGGCAAGGGTTACCCAGAAAGAGTATTGACAATAATGTCAGGTTTCAAAATAATACACAATCACAGACACATTACTCCAATAATATGAAGCACCACACACAGTACTTGAAAATAAACATGAAAGAATCTGGAATGGTGCTGGTTATATGGGATTGTATCATATCAAATGGCTTCTCACATGATCTGCAAAGGCTGAGAACAGAAGTCTCAGACATTTGTTTAGTCTTTCTCAGAGGGCTGTTTCCAGCTTCCTCTGCGCTGAGAAGACAATGAGGCCCACTGCATAGTCAAGAGAAGGACCTTGGGTTACAGGATACCAGAATCAAGTTAAACACATCAAAACAATCATTTTACCTCTTATCCATCTCAGTAATGAAACTTTGCTAAAACTGCACCCTATGCAAATTGAGAATCAGGTTAAATACTTGGGCCTTGTCCTTACGAAAAATCTCTGTAGTACTGTCTAAATTAATACCAAGGAATCCTTAACCTTATTAAATTTTGCCTTGAAAGTTGGGAGAATTTATCATTGCCCCTGTTCAGGAGAATGGAAACTATAAAAATGATGATAATTTTGCACTTCTTGTTTCTGTTCCAGGCACTACAAGATTCCATCCCAACATACTTGTTTGATCAGATAAAGCATACATCTGTCTAATTCCTTTAGAGGGGTACCTCCTTCATGATTGCCTGGAAGAAAATGACAGTACCAAGCTCTGCTGGAGTTCTGGGATGTCCTGACCCTCACGTTTTTATCTTGCCGATAAATAAATTTAGCATTGGCTTGGGCCATCAGATCAAACAAGATACTGTACATGGATGGTTTTATCTACTGTTCATCCCATAAACTCTGTGTTGTTGGCCTCCCAGAATTGGAATACTAAAATGAGGTTTCATCATTTTGGCCTCTTATCTCATATCACTAAAAACAACATTTATTGGTCAGATAATAGATATGCAGTTGGCATAATCCCTAACTCAAGCCAAAAACACAAAAAAACAGCGATACATGCAAAAACTCCCTGGAGCCATTAGTATGTTCACAATACATTTCTAAAACCTGAGTTCTTGCGTGTAGCACTGTTTTTCAGTGTTTCTAGACTATCTGCCATCTTACACAGCTGACCTGCAAATTATGTTTCTGTCTAGCGCACTGACTTTGTGTTTTCTGCCTGACTCAAGCCAACCTGATATTCTGGATTGATGTCATCAAAGGAAAATCTTTCTATGCCCCCTCACTTCTTCAATGGATTATAAAATGCAAAACAAACCTCAAATGTGTGGTTTCTATATTCTATCATGAGAACTTACATTTGAGAAAAACTAAAAAAACAAATGTAGACATGGGGGCATCCAAATACACTGGGTTCCCTGTTGCCAAATCCCCTCTAATGCATGGGATTAACAAGGTAAAAAGCATTACTTCCCAACTGTATGCCTTTCTGATTTTAGGAAAACAGGATCAAATCCAGATTTTTTTTAATTCTATATAGAAATGGAATATGGAATTAAAAGGAAATAGTTATAGCACATCCTGGTCCACATTAGTAATAAGCTCAGTTAAAAAACTATGCTGTGAAAAAACTAAGGAGAAATGATTTTAAATACTTGACCGAACATTTCTTTTAACACAGAGATCAAACGTTCATATGGGTCCTGGCTTTAGTAAATAATGTTGGCATCAGTGCAGTTTTGTAGTTGACTTAATACACATGCTTTTTGATTTAATTCTTTGGTAACCAGGTAAGGCCCACTAGGCACAGGTGTCTGTTTTCAGGGGCAACCCGGGAGCACTGGAGAAGTTGGACTTGCTCAGAGTCATGCAGTATGCAAGTAGAAGTTGTGGGAATCAAACCCAGGTCTTTCTGCTGGATGAACTAACTTTATTCACAGATTGTTACTATAACCTCTAGGCTGCACTGCCAACCGTGGAAATGTCATGGGAATGTCTTATGATTTCATCATGGTTACTTAAACCCATATTAATTACAGTATCATTCTCTTTGGGGCATAGAGATTTCCCTGTCACAGTTTTTCTTTTTCATTATTCTCATAATATTAAAATGTATAAACAGCAGCAAAGGATCTAGGCCCTAGAAAGCATGTCTACAAAATATCTGATACTTAAAACTTGAACTGCCCTTAACTGTAGAACCTCAACAAATCAAGCTGGATACATATATTTAGAGATACCTTAATATTGGAGAGGCTAATAGATCACATATCACACATCAATGATTTAAAACCTGCAGTTGGAATATAGTATGCCGGGTACTGCCCCATATCCTTCATATATAGAAGATCCTGTGTGGAAGCTTCAACATTAACTGGAAATCCCGCAGTACAAGCAGTGTCCACTCCTCTCTGACTGATGCCAACCTAAATCAGCTCATTGCTGAACCCACTCAAAAAAACTTCTGTTCCAATTGGGCAGCCACTCCACCATTGATTGGGTCTTGTCCAATTGTGCTCACAGAATTTCAGCCGCTGGAGTCCTGCTGGATTGCATAAGTGACCACTTTCCAGTATATTGTGTTTGGAGAAATAAATTACCCAAACCTCCTCCTAAAATTATTGAATCGCGAAACCTATCTAACTTCGATCAATCCTCCTTTCTCAAGTAACTACATAATGTCAGTTGGTGCCCAATATGCACCCTGACCACTATTGATCAGGCCCTTGATTATATAATCAACTCTGTCACTACCATTATTAACTATCATGCCCCCCTTACCCATCGCAGGTCCAAAGACAAGTCAGCCCCATGGCTGATAAAAGATATCCGGAAACACATGGCTGAATGCAACACTGCCTAGAAAACCATCAAGAAAACTGGCTTCCCCACTGATTAGCACTCCTACAGGTGTCTCAGAAACACCTGCAGGTCTATAATAATAAACGCTAAGAGAAGATATTATCATACGTTACAAACTAATAAACTCTGCAATCCCAAATATTTTGGGGCTGAAATTAACTCCCTTCTTAACGGTAAAATCTAAACCCTTTCTGGCTCACAAGTCACTAAAGACAGAGCATTCCTAAACCCTGCATCAATAGGCAATGGCCTTAATAACTTCTTCACTGATCTCAACACACACACACCCCTCTCAATTTAACATGACCCAGTACTACCCCTCTACAGATACCCTTCCCCCAGGACTACTAACGGGGTCTTCTGCATCAAACTAACTTCCTTCAAAGAGGTTTTTAAATTATTATGCAACCTCAAGGAACATGGCTTACCCAGGTATGACTCTCTTGAGCCCTGGCTTTTAAAATGGGGAGCCCCTGCACTGGCCACTCTGGTCAGGGATTTGATAAACAGATCCTTCATTGAAGGAATAGTTCCCAAAAAATGGAAGTCTGCCATAGTCATCCCTATTCACAAGGGAGGATCAACTGCTCCAGTTGAAAACTATATGCCCATCTCAATCCTTTGTCACCTCACTAAAGTGCAAGAATGAATTCTTTATAAACAGATAAATAGCTGCCTAGAACAACACCAACTTCTGTCCCCCTGCCAACATGGGTTTTAAAAAAATCACAGAACTCTCTCTGCTCTCATCAAGATCACCTCGGATACACAACACACCTTCAACCTTGGCCAGGCAACTGGGGCTGTCTTTGTGGACCTCACCAAAGCTTTTGATCTGGTGAACCATGAACAGCTCCCAAAGAAATTAAATTTGCTGGGAATTGATCAACACTCCATAACCTGGATTCAAAACTACCTCACAGGCTGCTCCCAAAGTGTTGGATGGGCCAACTGCCTATCCCCTTTCCAGCTCATCTCCCTTGGCATTCCCCAGGGCTCCATCCTGGGACCACTACTCTTCTCGCTATTCATTAATGAGCTGCCTAGCTCTTGCGGAGGGGCCTCCATTCAGCTTTACGCAGATGGCGCTATCCTTTATTGGTTCTCTGCTGACCTCTCTTGGCTCAGCCAACACTTGGACTCCTACTTCCATCAACTGGAGGCATGGTTCCTGGCAAACAACTTACTCCTGAATACCAAAAAAATGAAAACAATGCTCTTCCACCCACACACCTTTAAAACTGAACTCACACCCAAACTCACTATTCCCAGCCGCAATGGAGAACCCCAAGAACTGGTTCATGCTTTCAAATATCTAGTCATACTACTTGACCCTAGCCTATCATATGAGGTATATGTCAAAAAAATGATTACAACTCTTCACCAAAAACTGGGTCTGTTCTACCAACTCTGCCCACTACTGTCTAAAGCATCTTGCCTGAAAAATGCCTCAGCTCCTCTCCTTCCTCTACTTTTCTATGGCTCCCCACTATTCTTATCACTTAGGTCCTCTCTCATGAACCAACTTAAGCAACTATGCCATAGGATAGGACACAGCCTCAGGAGCCACCCCCACAAGCATCATTGCACTGTACTGACATCCTTGGGTTAGCTTCAACTGGAACACAAATTCCAGTATTCCTCCTTCTGCCTGATTTACAAACTCACACACCATTACACCCCCCAAGCCTCTCTAATGTTGCAC
Organism: Neoceratodus forsteri; assembly: GCA_016271365.2. Lineage (NCBI taxonomy): Eukaryota > Metazoa > Chordata > Ceratodontiformes > Ceratodontidae > Neoceratodus > Neoceratodus forsteri. Next base: position 1,338,391,963 of record CM057456.1, read on the forward strand.
AAAAACTTGCAAGCCAGACCCTCTTCTCCGCCTCTCTCACACTGTTATCTTTGCCAGTGACATGCCTAGCTGCAAGTAGAAGAACTTTTGCTTATGCAGCACCCTGGGCTTGGAACTTCCTCTCTCCTTCTATCCTCTCATGCCCTACCCTCCTTAATTTCAAACATGTCCTATACAACTATCTGTATGATCTAGGCACATGCACTTGCCTAACCTAAAGAATCCACTTAAACCTCTGTACTCTTGTCTGGTCATCTTGACCAGTCTTCCTTAACTTCTCCTGCTCTAGAAACTTGTGCAACTAACCTGCCCTACTTTTGTTATTACTTACACCGTATCACTCTGTGTGAATTGTGCAGCATTGACCTCAAGTGTATATGGATTTTGTTTCCACATTTACTGTGTTGTATTCTATGATAGTATTGATTAATACTGTGTGTAATGTTATTTAATGTTTTGCATTTGTAGCTATTGCCCTTGGCATTGTATCAATTATTTTATATTCCTTATCCTTTGTACCTTCCCTTGGGTCACCCAAAAAAAGGGACTGCATGACCTCAGTGGGCTTACCCAGTTACCAAAATTCAAATAAATAAATAAAATAAATAAGTGTAAGGAGAGATATGTTTGCTATATTTTTTGTTTTGTTTTGGGGTCCCCAATGATACTGGCAACAATCTGAATATGGCAGATTACATGCTATGATATATTACCAACCATGAGATGTTTCTAATTACACACAAAATAATTGTAGGACTTAGATAAATTTGCATCAGTTATTAATGATTTTTATTTAGTATGAGAAATCTTTTCATTGAACCGAATGAGTACAACTAATTTACAATAACGTATTATAATAACAAAATACAGTATTGTATCTCAGGAGGCATAAACTTGCACATTAATCCCATATGGTATAATAAACTATTTTATATATCTATATCTATATCTATATCTATATCTATATCTATATCTATATCTATATCTATATCTATATCTATATCTATATCTATATCTATGTCTCAGTGTCTCTATGTCTCTGTCTGTCTGTCTATCTATCTAGATTTTGAAAGCTAAAACCCACCCTACCCCTAAAACAAATCAGGGGTGCAGTCTTCATTGGGGATGTCAACCCAAAAGCTCACCGAATTTGGTGTGTATGTTTCTGGAGTGTATAGAATGGGGTGAGCTTTAGGACTGGCAACCCAACAGAAGACTGCACCCCTGATTTGTTTTAGGGATGGTGGAGGGGTTTTAGGGTTGGAAACCATAAAGCCACATTTCCCTACTTTTTTCACTTTAGCCTGAACACTAAATGTTGCATTAAAATAGTTTTTTCCAAAGAATGTCCTTATTTTTTGAGATAGTGTAATCATATCCTTATTTTCCTGTGGGAGTACAGGGCCCTCCAAGCCCTGCACTCCCATCCAGCCATACTTTTTGAGATAGTGTAATCAGATCTTTATTTTCCTGTGGTAGCACAGTGCCTCATGGCCCTGCACTCCCATCCCTCCACAAATGCATATATGTATGCTACTGTGGAAGTGCCGAGACCTCTGAGACCTGCACTTCTATTTGTAGGACAACAGTAACCACATTGTCAGCACAGCCTTGATATTACCCCACCTCATATACCCAGTACTGAAAATGTTCAAATCACCTGCAAAATGTGATTGTGTGCCACCGCAATGTCATTCCACATCACAGGTGTGAAAAGACAGTTTGACTGGATTTGAAAAATGAAAGCTGTCAAACTCATGAGGTGGTGTAATAAATGGTTATGTAGAAAATGTTGGGTTAAAATGTTTTAAATTACCAAACTAACGAGCGAGGGTAGCAACATTTCAATGAATGTGCATAACTTTGCTATTTTAAAATACTTTGACCCACATTTTCAACAATCCCTTGTTATGATCCCACCTCATGGATAAAGGTGGAGAAAATTTTGAAATCCTGCCCAAAAGATGATTTTACCAAGCAACCACAAAATCACCTTTAAGGTCAGATTTGCATAATTCCATTACTATTGTTCATGAGGTGTGGTCTCAAAAAGGCCATGTTGAAAATTTGGGGCTCAATTCTCAAGGCTCCCATCATGGCACAAGGTGCTTGCACTGCAAAGAATGGTGCAAAGTATGCCTTGTGCCAAAAGATGTGCCGGGAGTGATTCTCGATGGCAACCTGTGTCAAATGCAGGCTGCTTGCACCAAATGGGCTTGCGCTACCCATGTGCCACAAAATGGGCTGCAGCATGGTGCTAGGGGCATGTGCCATATGCAAGCTGCCACGTCTCTGAAATCAGGTTTCTCATAACCCTCCCAGAGGGTGAAATCCCAAGTATCTTCTAGGAGGGTTTGATCAGTTACCCCACTATTGGAACCATCCCTCACATGTCCTTCACTGCCACCCCAATGTGCTTGTATATTAAAATGTTTAAAATCAAATTTTCCCTGGTGATCTTGTGCCCCCCCAGCCCTAATGTGTCTGTATATTAAAATGTTTAAATTAATCATTCCCTGGTAATCTAGCGCCCCCCCCACCCTGATATGCCCATATATTTAACTGCATAAATAAATGTATTCCTGGTGGTCTAGCATTCCCCCCATATGCCCATATTTAAGCAATAAGACATGACCAGGGGTTATGTTAATGGTCTGTTAATCACCCCCTAGGGGTGTAATGTGGAACGAGGTGTTGCCAAGTGCCACATGCCCCTAGAGGGTGATTAACTGACCATTAACATAACTCCTGGGAATGCCTTATTGCTATTATAATAAAAATGTTTTTTTTTAAACAGTGTTAAACCTTGTTCAATATATGGTTAAGCTGTACAAGAATGTTAATAAAAGATTAACATAAGGCGGTTAGAATGTTTACAGCCAATCAGAAAGCTTCATTTCTCAGACACTTGTTATAATTTACAATATGTAACTAAATCAATTCCTGGTGGTCTAGCGGTCTTCTGCCCCAATATGCCCCATAACAAAATTTGTAAATAAACATATTCCTGGTGGTCTAACAGTCCCCCATATGTCCATATATTAAAATGTGTAAATAAATAATTTCTTAGTGTTCTAACTGTGCCATCCTGCCTATTCTGATATGTCCATATATTAAAATGTTAAAAAAGAACTCTTCCTGGTGCTCTAGTGGACCCCCACACCTGCAGGTAGTGTCCACTACCCAATCCCCCCATCCAAACCCTGAGTCAGTGACTGGCAAAGCCCTCCACTCACCAACATGGCTGGCCACTGACTGAACTGTCAATGAGCACATACTGTATACAGTACATGCCCAGTAACAGTTCAGTCAGCAGCTGGCCATGGTGATGAGTGTAAGGCTGTGCTGGTCACAGGCTCAGGGTTTTGGCTGGGGAGAGTGAGGTGGTGAGCACTGTGATGCTTGGTCAGCTGGTTATGATTGTTCTATGATATTTATAGTACAAAAAAATAGTGTGTGATTGTCACAATGTGCCACGGGTGCCCCTCCCATCCCAGGTTTCAGTTACTGACCTGAAACCAGGAGGTAATTATAAGACTAGAAAGACTTAATTAAGGGTCTCCTGATTTTCTCTCTTAATTAGAACTGACCCAGCTGCCAGGATATAGGGTTTGTAAACTTTTATGACGTCTTAGAGGGAAAAACATGTATACCATCATGGTGCTAAAGTTGCAAAAAAACCTTTGATGCCTTGGGAACAGGAAACCACACAAGATCAAAGGAAAGGCATGATTAAAGACTGTCATAATTTGGGAAATTAGTTTTTGCTGGAGTCACAGTCTTTAAAATATCTCCTGACAGGAAGATCATTGTTTGTAATTACATTTTTTTATATTCTAAAAGGAGGAGCTAGATGACATCATAGAAGGGGTGTGTGAGAGGGACACAGTTTAAACTGAATACTATGGCTGAACTTAGTGACATCATTTTTTGGGCTCTTAATAAACAAGATCTCTAACTTAGGCACTTAGAGGTAATACATTAGATAGAAAAGATCTAAATGTACTTTGGTAGGAGGTTGTCTGTAGTTTTCTTTGTATGCTTTTAAGTGATTTTATGCTTTTTGATATAGTGTTCTGTGTTTACATTTAACATATTTTTATCCATTTTTAAGTAAACCTTTTATTTGAAAGATACTGCCTGGGTCTTCCAAGTTCTTTCTTTTCCATGTGATGTATAAAGGGTTAAGACTGACACAATTGTTCAAGAGCTTGATGGTGTTACTAAACTGGAAAAAGGTAAGAATATAACTAAAGTCTTTTATAGAGTTTTAAGGGTTCATTTTGGATACCTGGTTAGGTGCCCTTAGGTGAAAGATATCTTGCATCCCTGAAGAGAAGATTATCTGAGCCTGTACATTTGGGTATGCTAGCCTAAGGTTCACAGCTTGAATCCTCCCAGAACTTGAGACTAAAGGTAATTCAGACCACAAGCAGACAGGAGGGTTACCCTGTCTGTTACCTGTTCACAATACTGCTCTCAGAAGTTGGCACTGAGGGAGCAAGGGCCTAACCTGCTGAGTGTGTTTGTGACAGATTTGGTTGGCAGCAGTGCAGATAAATGTGGTAACACAAGTTTTAACTGTTCAGTGTGTCAGCTTAATACTGTACAGCTCACTTGCAAAATAAGGCAGTGATTTTTTTTGTTTTTTAAAAAAGAAAACAGAACTATATCATTTTGCTTACAGTCAAGTTCCTACCTGTTTTATTTTAGAGTGCAATTTAAAGTAGCCATAGTTAGGGAAGAAGATGGCTTCCAACTACAGCGGGCACACTGCAGACTACTTGATGCAGTTGTGCCAGGGCAGAGGAGTCCTGTATGAGGGGAGAGCCACCAAGCAGAACCTCTTCGATGCCCTGATGGCAGCAGATGCCCAGAGCATCAAGTTACTGACTGTGACCGTAAGGGACAAAACCTTCTGCATGGAGGGGCTAGCAGCCAGTGCAGTATCCAGATCCAGTGAGGATAACAGCAGAGCCATTGCCAGCAAAGGGCCACAGCAGCAGGGGAAGGTCACCAGAATTCTGGAGCCAGAAGCAATCAAGCTGCAGACTGAGATATGAAGAATGGAGCTGGAGTTCCAGAGAGAAGCAAGAACAGTGAGAGGTAGGCCATGAGGAGTGTGAGTGCTAAAGGTGACATGAACTGGAGAAGTTATGACTCCAACCACCAGCACCAGAGCAGGTAAGTGGCTTGGGTTCAACTGGAACTACAGGACTGGGTTACAAATTGAATTTCAAATTGATAGTTGAATTTAAAGAGGGGAGGATATGGATGCCTTTTTAAATTCCTTTGAAAAAGTTTGTATTCAGACAAAAATTCCTAGAGGATCCTGAAGCTTCCAGCTATCCCTCTACTTACCGGGAAAGCTCAGGATGCATTGGGTCAAATGGAAAATTAGGACAGTAATGATTACAGCAAACTTGAAGCTGCACTTTTTAAAAAGTTTGATTTAACTGCAGAAGCATACAGAGCTAAATTATGTAAGCTCAGGAGAAGCCCTGATACGAGCTATGAGGAACTAGCCATGAAAATGTTGGTGGGAAGAAATTGAAGCAAACTCTGTAGATAAAACTGAAAATGCTATTTTGTTGGAACCATTTTTTTGGGCATGCCCAGTAGAGCTGAAAACCTGGCTGGAGGACCAAGATCCCAAAACAGTACAAGAGGCTGCTGAACTCTCGGACTGCTATGCCAAGAGCAGACCTGCTCTGTGAGTGAATGGGGTGGATGTGGCAGTGCAGAAAGGGAAAAGTGCACCTTCACAGCAGCTAAAACCCCCAATGCCTCCACCAAAATCAGTTAGCCCTAGGTTTCAGAGAAAAGATTTCTCTGAGAAAAGAAATGAATCTTGGGTATGTAAAGAAACTTGGCATATTGCCAGACAGTGTCCCAAAAGGATGAGCAATACGCAAGGTGGTGCTAGGAAAGAAGTGGGTTAGTTGTGTGTCCCTGGAAGCATGCCTGTGAACATGAGGGTACACATGCACCCAGTCATGGTGAATGGTGTACAAACACCAGGGTTAAGGGACACAGAGGCATCCCTGACATTGGTAAAAGGGGATCTGGAAGAGCCTGATTGGCTTCTACCCAATGGATTTGTAACTGTACAAGACTTTACTGGTGAGGAGAAAACACTGCCCCACGCTAGTGTTCTCCTAGACTGGGGTGAAATGGGGAGCTGTGCAACAGGTGGCTGTAGTTAAAACTTTAGCAGTTGACGTCATCCTTGGCAACAATCTCAAACAGGGGATGGTGTGTGCAGTTACCCATAGCCAAGCAGCAAGGAAAAATTGTAATTCCCTGGGCCCCACAGAAGCCATTGTGGACACCACTGGGAGGCTGATTCCCCAGCCAGTGTCTCCTGATAGGGAGACAAATGAAAATGGGGTAGACATTTCCCCAGTGGCAGTTAACCACACAGCTACAGAGGGTTACTCTGAAGGAGGGCTGACCCATTGTCAGAGGGTTAGGAAAGACAGTGATCCAGAGTGCCCTGATACTAGTGCTAGGGACCCTAGTTTAGAGACTGAAAGGGACCTGCCCCATGCCTTGGGAAAGTGTAAGGAGTTTGCAGCTGCTCAGAAAAGTGACCCTAGTCTAGAGAAGCTGAGGGCTTGGGAAGACTCTGATGGAGCACAGGGAGGTGATGGTAAACATAAAGTTTATTGGGAAAATGGACTGATGTATAGGCAGGCTGTAAAGACAGAGGGAGGGGTCAGCTTGTCATTCCACAGAGGTATCGTGAGCAGTTGATCAAGACTGCACATGATATTCTCTTGTCTGGTCATCTGGGAATCACACACACTACACAGCAGTTGGCCCAGAATTTCTATTGGCCCAACTTCACCCAGCAGGTAAAGAAGTATTACAGGTCTTGTCACTGGTGCCAAGAAATAGGAAGGCAGGTAAGAAAACACAAGCCACCCTAATTCCATTGCCCATAGTGGAGGAGCCATGCCAGAGGGTGAGAATGGATATTGTGGGGCCTTTAAAAGCCAAGCTCCTCTGGAAAGAGGTTCATCCTGACTGTGGTGGATTATGCCACCCAGTATCCAGAGGCAGTCACCCTATCCTGACTGAGGACAGACAAAGTGGCAGATGCCTTACTTGGGATTTTCTCCCATGTTGGGTTTACACAGAAGGTTATCACCAATTGAGGGGGTTCCTTCATGTTGGACTTGATGAAATGTTTGTGGGAGAAGTGTGGGGTGGTGCAGAGGTGCACAACACCTTATCACCTGCAAGCCAATGGGCTTGTGAAAATATTTAATGGTACCATGAAGTCAATGCTCCAAGTGTTTGCTGAACAGCATGGGAGGGACTAGGACAAATACCTTCCCTGCCTGTTGTTTGCATACAGAGTGGTGCCCCAGGAGTTGACAGAATTTTCCCCCTTCAAGCTCTTATATGGACTTCGGGTACATGGACCCCTAGACTTGATCCAGGAGGACTTGGAAGGCAAGCACGCCACCCAGGGAACTCCCATAGTGGATTATGTCGTTAGGTTTAGGGAAAGGCTGAAGGAGCTTATGGGGATAGCCCAGAGCAACCTGGCAGCTGCCCAACAGAAACAAAAAGTGTGGTACTACCGCAGAGCCAGAGCTCACTCATACACGGTAGGTCAGAAAGTCATGGTCCTTATCCCGGTCCAGAAAGATGTGTTCTGCAGGCTCAGTGGGCAGGGCCGTACAAAGTAGTTAGGAAGGTAAATGATGTAAACTATATCACAGAGTTACCTGACAGAAGTCATACAGAAAGAATGTACCATGTCTACATGATGAAGCCATATGCTAGTAGGGCTGACATGGTGTTTGCAGTATGTAATCCTGGGAAGGGGACAGATGAAGGAGATCCTCTTCTGGACTTGCTGGAAGAAAGCAAGTGGGACCCCTCTGTGGAAGCAGTTAAATTGGCACCCCAGCTGGCCCCGGACAAGATCTAGGAAGCAAGGGAGGTTTTAGCAGACTTTGCCCCACAGTTTAGCACCAAACCTGAACTATCCCCCTTTAGTGATACACAATGTAGAGACAGAAACACAGATGCCCATATGGCAGACAGCATATCAGGTGTCAGAGGCTGTCCAAAAGGACATTACGAGGGAGGTGGAGGAAATACTGGCTTTAGGGGTAATCCAGAGATCCCACTGCCCCTGGGCCTCACTCATAGTCCTTTTGCCCAGGCCAGATGGCTATACTAATTTCTGTGTGAACTATCATGGACTTAATGCAGTCACAAAGTCAGATGCCCACCCGATGCCCCAGACAGACGAACTCTTGGACAAGTTGGGAGGGGTGACCTACCTTACGAATTTTGACCTGACCAAGGGGTATTGGCAGTTAGAAATTGGGCAGTCTGAAATGGACATTCTGATTGGATGAAAGCACCAACCAGCTGGTCGGGTATGAGGCAACAGAGACCGGGAAAGAAGGAGTCCCAGTTTCTGTTTGCCTTATTTCGTTCCATGATTACTGTGCCATAGAATGTTTAAAAAATCTGCCATGTTTTTTTCTCCCTTAGCGAGTGAGAGAACCTTGCCCCACTCAAACTGTCACCGGGTGAAATGAAACTCATATATAAATGCAGAGTTACTAATAAAAATCGTAAATCATACTGTTGATGTTCTCTTCAGGAGTTGGCTTAGTTTCTGCTCGCAATCGCTTGTTCACTTATCCCAACTGCCCCCGCCAAGCGATCAAATGCGGTTAATGCACACTCCCACTGCCAATGACAATTTGAAAGATCATACAGGCACAGTGAAAAGGATGAGGGAGATAGTGTGCACCATGGTCTCTTTGTGAGTGTGTGTTTCTTTTTTTGCATTAAACGATCAAACTACGTTACTCCCCCCGCATGCATACTTAAAGGTCTCACTGTCATGGGCTCTGCATCTTACGTCTTCAATTAAAAAAAAACTGTCCATGGAGTACTCTGGCTGCTTGTTCCCGAGCTGGTGGCTCTTTGTGTTGTAAGGGGTGAAATTACGAAGGGTACACACTGCTTCTGGATGGGATGGCAGGACATGCAACACAGCTGGGGTCTCTTTACTTCCTATTGCTTCCCACCTGCAGGGGGAAAGAAAATTAGGCTTGTGCATTACTTTTCTCAACCGCGCGTCTGTGGATTCAGTTTCCATCAGTTGCTCTACCCGATCGTGCTAAAGTCCTAACGCTAACTCCAGTGAGAATATCGCGCTCAGTGCTTCCCATCTGTTACAAGCACAAAGCAGAAGCCACCATCAATATTTCAATTTGGCTTTGTGAAAGAGCACTTTTGTCATGCGATCGCGATGGGGGGGGGGACATGAAAGCAGCTCCGAGGTAGGTGCTCATTAGTGAGAAGGAAAAGCCCTAAAATACAGTGCGTTTAACTTATACAAGGAAAGTCTCTATCTAAAAAAACAAAAAAACACACATACACACACATATATTGTAATGTAGGCGGAGGAACTATTTTATTAAAAAAATGTATTTTAAACTATTTTTTTATTTACACTTTTTATAAAATGTATTTTCTTTTACAGTGCCATTTTCTAAGCGCAGTAATACCCTCCAGAGTGAACGTAGAATACCAGACCTTCCAGGAGCTATAGACCCTCTGCCTGCGGCGTCGGGCCTTATTACGCCCCGGACGGTCCGGTATTCCCCAATACCGCCCACCTTGTTGGGTATTATTGCTTATGTAGAGTTAACTGAAAGAGCTAGGGAGAGGTCACCTTCATCACTCTGATAGGCTTATTTGAATTTAAAGTAATGCCTTTCGGAATGAAGAATGCCCTGGCCAATTTCCAAAGGTTGGTGAATCAGCTGTTAAATGGCACTGAGAAGTATGCCATGGTGTACCTGGATGACACTGCCATCTTTAGTGCCAGCTGGGAGGAACACCTGTCCCACCTTAGAGAAGTGCTGGGCAGGATACAGAGAGCCAGGCCCACTGTCAAAGCTGAGAAGTGAAAGGTGGCCATGGCTGAAGTGGCATACCTCGGGCATGTTGCAGGCCGGGAACAGCTCTGTCCTAAGTAAAAATAGAGATGATCAAGGCATGGCCCAGACCAGAAACACAGAAGCAGGTCAGGAGTTTTCTAGGAACAGCAGGGTACTGTAGGAAATGTGTACCCAATTACAGTGCCCTGGCTGTTCTCCTATCTGACCTGGTAAAGAAAAAGATGCCTAAGAAAATTACCTGGGAACCAGCCTGTGAAAAAGCCTTTACCAGACTGAAGGAGACACTGTGTAGTGCTCCTGTGATGACAAGTTCTGACTATAGCAGACCCTTTATAGTCCAGACTAATACCTCAGATAAGGGTATTGGGGCAGCACCGAGTCAGACATCCAACCAAGGGAAAGATCACCCGGTAGTACACCTTGGTAAAAAGTTACTTCCCAGGGAGCAGGCTTACGCTACTGTGGAAAAAGAGTGTCTTGGCATAGCGTGGGCCCTAAAGAAGTTAGAGCCATACTTAGATGGGCCTCATTTTGTGGTACAAACTGACCACAACCTCCTGATCTGGCTGACCCAAATGGGAAAAACTAATGGTAGACTAATAAGATGGAGTCTTGCCTTGCAAGGGTATGATATGACAATCTTACATAGGGCTGGAGTGACCAATCAGAACATAGATGGCTTATCACGTCTGTATGAGGAGTGAACTGATGTAGGAAGCTCATCCCATGCAGGGGACAGAGCCCCCAAATTCAGTCTAGGTGGGGAGGATTGTGATGCTTGGCCATCTGCTTATGATTGTTCTTTGATATTTGTAATATAAAAAAATAGTGTGTGATTGTCACAGTGTGCCATGGGTGCCCCCCCCAGGTTTCAGTTACAGTCAAGTGACCTGAAACCAGGAGGTAATTAAAAATACTAGAGAGACTTAATTAAGGGTTTCCTGTTTTTCTATCTTAATTAGAACTGACCCAGCTGCCAGGATATAGGGCTCATAAACTGTTATGAAGTCTTAGAGGAAAAACATGTATACCACCATGGTGCTAAAGTTGTAAAAAAAAACTTTGATGCTTTGGGAACAGGAAACCATACACAATCAAAGGAAAGGCTTGATTAAAGACTGTCATAATTTGGGAAGTTAGTTTTTGCTGAAGTCACAGTATTTAAAATATCTCCTGACAGAAAGATCATTGTTTATATTACATTTTTTATATTCTAAAAGAAGGAGCTATATAACATCATAGAAGGAGTGTGTGAGAGAGACACAGTTTAAACAGAATACTGTGGCTGAACTTAGTGACATATCTTTTGGGCTCTTAAGAAACAAGATCTCTAACTTAGGCACTTAGAGGTAATACATTAGATAGAAAAGATCCATATGTACTTTGGTAGGAGTTTGTCTGTAGTTTTCACTGTTTTCTTTTACGTGATTGTATGCTTTTTGATATAGTGTTTACATTTAACAAATTTTTATCCATTTTTAGGTAAACTTTTCTTTGAAAGATACTGCTTGGGTCTTCCAAGTTCTTTCTCTTGCGTGTGACATATAGAGGGATAAGACTGAAAAAACTGTTCAAGAGCTTGATGGTGTTACTAAACTGGGAAAAGGTAAGAATATACCTAAGGTCTTTTATAGAGTTTTGAGGGTTCATTTTGGATACCTGGTTAGGTGCCCTTAGATGAAAGATATCTTGCATTCCCCTGAAGAGAAGATTATCTGAGCCTGTACATTTGGGTATGCTAGCATAATGTTCACAGTTTGAATCCCCAGAACTTGAGACCAAAGGAGATTCGGACCCACAAGCAGGCAGGAGGGTTTCCCAGTCTGTTACCTGTTCACATTACTGCGCTTGGAGGTTGGCAATGTGAGAGCAGAGGGCTTGATGTGCTGAGTGCATTTGTGACAGGCATTACCTGTGGGGGTGGGGTTCACTGGACAACCAGGAAGAGATTTTGTTGAACATTTTAATATACTGGCCTATTAGGGCAGGCAGGGGACTGCTAGATCATCAAGAATCTATTTATTTACACATTTTAATAAAATGGCATATCATGGTGGGAGGCTACTAGGTCAGCAGAGAATGGTTTATTTAAACATTTTAATGTACAGGCACATCGGGGCAGGGGGGCACTTAATCACCAGGGAATTATTGGTACCATATGGGCTCATTGGAGCTGGGGGGCACTAGACCACCAGGGACTAGACTTGCACAAGGCCATCCCATGGCTTGTGGCAATCCCTCTGGATGTGCCATCTGTTTGGCGCATGGCCACATTTGCCGCAAGCCACTGGATTTTGCTGATGGGACCCTGCCTGATAGAGAATTTGGTGCAGGGTCCCAGACACACCAGGCTTTGAGGCAAGTTGCATTTTGCTGCAGCTTGCGTCAATCTAGGGGCTCATTGAGAATTGAGCCCTTGGTGTAAAAATCTGCAAAAATGGCAAAGTTATGCATTAGAGATGAAAACCTCATTGAAATACATTGAATTGCACATACCTTTCTTTCTCCTATTTGAAATTAAATTAACTTTATTTATTTTTCAAAATACAAACACCAACAGAGTGAATAGAGCATGAAAATTATCCAGACAGATCCACACCCCCCTGCACTTCTCCCCTAAAAGCCCTCCTTCCCACCCCCGGAGTGTGCCAGTCAACTCAGTGATAAAGTATTAGAGAAGTAACAATTTCCATGGAATTTGTGTATAAAGGGTGAGCCAGCGTAGCCACAGGGAAAGTTAATTCTGGTATAAGACATAAAGCTTGCCCCATTTTTTGTTGAAAAGATGTAGCCTGTGATGAATGCTGGCAATCAGGTGCTCCGTCCAAAGACAGAAAGAGAGTTCATGTAACCATTCACTGTATGAAATGGATGATTGGTCTAGCCAGTGCTTAAGGACTAATTTTTTAATTGCCATGGAGATCTGGGTGTAGTCCCCTATGATGAAAATTTATGGAATGAAGAGACCTTCCAAACCTATAGAGGATCAGCACGGGTTTCAATTTAGCCCCATAGAGGTGAAACCTTTTCACAAGACCAAAGGATATGCAACATTGTACCCTCTGCCTTGCCACACCTAGTGCAGACAGAAAAAGGGAGACGATCCATCTTTGCCAGTTTGGCGGGCATATAGTACATGTTGTTTAGAATATAGTAGTGGGTGAGTCTTAACCTATCCTGAGTGGTATAAATATACAGATCCTTCCAAATATGAACCCAATTGAGTGTGACATCCGACATCATGACCTCCCAGACTTTAGAGCCCACTGGGTGAATGGAATGAAGTTTAGTAAGAAGAAATGAATATAGTGTGGAAATCCTGTGGGGTTGAATTGCCAAATCCTGTATCTGAACCAACAGGCTGTCTAAACCTGAGGGCACTGGAGTGGGGCCCAAGTGTTGCAATAGCAGATGTTTTAATTGAAAAAAATCTTGAAAATGTGAGGTTGACCCAATTAGAACTTCACCAGAATCTCTGGAGAGGAAAGAAGAGAGTCCTGAGAATAGAAATCCAATACACTAACCACATGTAATTGAGCAAGCCAACCAGGAGAGAGAACACTATCTCTAATTTTAATATTTGGGTTAGAAAGTATAGGCTGAGAAGTATCTTTAGAAGGTAAAATTTTAAGGGAGGTGCTTAATTGTGAGAAAACTTTAACAGATGTACTGATTACTGAATTGCGGAGAGGAACAGGTAGAGATTTCCATGGGGGAAAATAAAATGTCGGATGCAGAAAGATTGTAGGTGTGAAACAGGTGAGATTCTATCTGTAAACAAGAAGGGACGTAGTCCTCCTCTGTGTGCATTTGATGGAAGGAGAGCCACTTCCCACATTTGTAGAAATGACTGGCCCAATATAAGTGCAGGAAATTCGGGAGTGGAAGACCATTGGATTACTTGGTAAGTTCCAGTTTAAGATATGAACATCTAGGAGACTTATCTAACCAAATACATATAGTGATGAGGAAGTCGATATATTGAAAGAAAGAGAGAGGAAGCCAAATATTTAGCATGTTTAAGGGATAGAAGAGTCTGGGTAAGATGTTCATTTTTACAATGTTGATCTGGCCCCACATGGAAATTGGGAGAGCTTTCCATCTCAGAAGATCTTGTTGTATAATAGTGATGACATCATTGAGATTCTTTCTCATATTTGGAGTGCAGTCCTGATCTAATGAACCTCCATATACCAAACCACCCTATCTAACAAACCTAGTCAGTGTTCCCCACCTGTTCATGTCTTTTTTCCATGATCAGCTGTTGTTAATGAATGGCATCCAGTGGTAATGTACTTTACTAATCCCTTCCATTCCCTTCTGTTTCTGCATTTGTGTTGCAAGTTGTCAGTGAACAATGGCAATGAAAAGGAAACAAAACATGCTTCCCCTTGCAGTGAAGCTCCATATTCTGAAGCATCTTGAAAATGGAGAGAAAGCTGTACATCTGGCCAAGAGTATGGCACTGGAAAATCAACAATCTCAGACATTAAAGAATCAGAAGATAAACTGCAGCAATTCTCCATGACAGTGGAGGGTACCAATGGGACAAACAATTCCTGCAACATGCGAATGTATGTAGAAAAGGAGCTGAATGCTGAAGTGTACCATTGGTTCAAACAGGAGTGTGAGAAAGGGGCTCAGATCTCAGGCCCCACTCTCAAAGAAAAGGTGCTCCAGTTCCATTTAAGGCTTGGCAGTCAAAGTGATTTTACTGCCAGTGATGGCTGGTTGCACCACTTTAAAAAGCAACAAGGTATACAGCAGGTAAGACTTTGTGGTGAAATGTTGAGTGCCAAGGAAGAAAGTGTGCAGCCCTTTATTGGCCAAATTAATTTGGTTATTCAATCCAAGAAATTGACACCTGATCAGATCATTAATGTAGATGAGACAGGCCTTTACTGGCGCTGCCTACCTGATAAGATCCTGGCACACTGTTCTGAAATGGAAGCTCCAGGCTTCAAGAAGGTTCAGGACTGTGTTACCCTACTGGGTTGTATTAATGCAGCTAGGACTTACAAATTACCACTCCTCCTGATAGGGAGGTCCCAAAAGCCCAGGTGCTTCAAGCATGTAAACATAGGTAACCTCCCCATACTTTATAATAACCAGTGCAGTGCCTGGATGGACGGCACCATATTCACCCAATGGTACACTAAGGATTTTTTCCCCATTGTGATGCACTTTCTTAGATTGAAGCAGTTCTGATAAAAACTATCCTTTTACTCAACAATTTGCCAGCTCATCCAGAGATACCAGTTGTTCACACTTGAGATGGGGCCATAAGGTGAATGTTCCTCCCACTTAAAACCACATTGAAACTACAGCCATGTGATCAATGCATTCTTGAGGTTATGAAAATGAATTACAGGAAGAAACTCCTGCAACCTGTGCTTGATGAGAAAAATGAACATAGCACACTGCAGGACATTGTAAAAGCCCTGCCTCTGAAGGATGTGGTCTATATGTCAGCTGTGTCATGTGATGTCATAAGGGCGGGAATGATCAGAAAAGCTTGGGCAAAATCTGGGATCGGGCATCCTCATCCAGTGCTAGGTGTGACAACTGCTCACATAGGGCCGACTGCCAACATACTGTAGGTGAGACTGCAATAGAAACCACAGCACAGGCAGCAGCCCATGATGACACCACTGAGAGCAGTCAAGACCTCGAAAAGATCACTGATCTAGCAAAAAAATCTGGGCATGGCAACATCAGAGTAGGATCTGTCTGAGTGGATTTCATGTGATGCAAACGAGGACAGCTGGGAGCATATGGATGAAGATGCTGTAATTGCTGCAATCAGAGACCTAAAACTGCACACTGAGGATGAGCAAAGTGATGAGGACTCACCACCAAAAAACATCCCCAGTCATGCAGAGTCAGAAAAAGCTTTTGACCACTGCATAACATGGCTAGAGAATCAGTCTGACAGCATCCTCCTTCACCTCCTACTGCTCCATAACCTGAAAGCTATGGCAACTCAGCACAGAGCTGTAATATTGCAGCAGAAAACCATCAGTGTCTTCTACAGTAAACAGAGGTTTCACCAATCACTACCATAGTGATATTAATGACTGTAAGCACACTGTAAGCACAAGCACAACTGCATGGGAAAAAAATCATATCTGCACTTTACTACTCCCCTATACACAGTTATTCTGAAGTTTTCCTGGCTGCAAAACCAAAAAACAAATTTTCATCCACACTTTGCTACTCCCCACACACAGTGATCCCGAAGTTTTCCTGGGTCACGTGAAATATAACACATCATTTCTGCACTTTACCGTAATGCTACAGGAAACTTCTCCCAGCATTAGCTGTCATTACAGAGAGAGCATTCCCAAAGTTTCCCCGCCTTTTCTTTTTCCATTTATGTAGTTTACTATGCCTCACGCATAATACAGTGTACAGTAGGGTGTATAATACTACATGACACTTCTCATGGCATTAGCAGTCATCATGGACCTATCTGCAGCACACTTTCCTAGCATTATGGCATTAAGGATATAACAGTTCTGGTTATCTGACTGCCCCCAACTATCCAAACCAATTGGGTGTCCCCTAGGCAGTTCAGATAATCAGGGCTCTACTATATTTATTTATTTATTTCAAAAGTTTCACAAGTAAAGATATACTGAGCTGAATAGCAGTTCGTTTCCAGATAGAGATGCAGCAAAATTTAATTTTGGTAGTGAAATTCTGGTGAAATCACCAATTTCACCCAGTGAAACATTTCATGAAATTATGGCCTTTGGGGTGGAATTTCTCCCATATGTTTGTGCTAAATTTCACCTGTATAGTTGTGCGAAATTTCGCCCATATTATACTGTGAAATTCCACCCGTAAATTTTGCTTCTGCTGCTAAGTTTTGCCTTAGCATTTAACTAAGGCAACATTAGGAAGAAAGGCATGTCACATGACTTGTTCTCTGAAGCAGACTGTAGGTCACATGTGTGCCTGTACTCAGACAGGAAGCTACTGAATCTACATCCTTTTCCTGCAGTTTGTGGTATTATAGAGACAGACAATAGGAGAGAGAGAGAGAGAGAGAGAGAGAGAATGTGTGAGAGAGAAAATTTAATATATATAGTTTGGTGAATTGTGAGTGAGAGAGTTAGAGTTTGTGTTGTGTGTGTACAGTGTGTGTGTGTGTGGGTGTGTTGATTTTGAACTTCTGTTTATACCCTATTTCATTATTTAACAAAAGTTTATCTTTCTGTTGTGTTCTATTTTCTGTTTATCTTGTGAGTTTGTGAGTGTGTGTGTGTTTCACTTCCCCAATTTTTTCATTTTTTCCTTTTGTAGTTTATTAAATTTTTTTTTATAATGGTGGAAGGGACTGAGACTGGGAGTAGTGTAGGTACTGACAGTAGAAGCTGACAGTGGAAGGGAAAGAGGACGCATTCACCTCAACAGGCGCATATTTGAAATTGAGCCCCCCCCCCAGCAGAAGGAGCAGTTGGCTCTGGTCTGTGCCCCCCCAGCAGCAGCAGGTCATTGTGGAGTTGGACACTGAGACAGCCATATAGCAGCAGCAGCAACATTATTCAGGCTGTGATGCCATTGTCCACCCCCATTCAGGATGATGATGCGGCTCCTGTTGTGTCTGCCAGCCTCTGGCCACAGCAGAATATTGTTGTGCGGGGAGAGGCCCCACCAGGATATCAGCTTGCACCCCCCCAAACCAAAGATCACCAGTTTGGCCCATTTTTAGAACCAAGGCAGATGATGCCAGTACTGTGGTCTGTACCCTGTGTGTGAATAATGTTAAAAGGGGAAACCAGAGTTCTACTTTGGGACTTCTTGCCAGAGGAGCCACCTGCAGCACTACCATGTTGCAGAGTGGCTCGCAAAACAGAGAGAGGCAGCAGCAGCAGGAGGCAGCAGTGAGTCTCGGGGGCACCATACCAGGGCAGGAAGGAGGAGGTCTACCACCAGGATGCATCCTCCTGAGCTGCCAGATGCATCCTCCACCCATGACCATGATGCAGCACCAAGGAGGACTCATCGAAGAAGCCACAGCCCTGATCATCCTGCAGCTTCCCCAAGTCAGGTGGCGGTCACCAGGCCAGCCCTGGAGGCTGTGCCCACTGAGGTGCAAGGTGTGCATCATGACCTCAACCAGCTTTGCCAGGAGGTCAGGGGGGACCTCCAAAAAATAATGGAGGACCAGAAGAAGGTCTTGGACCTCCTGGTGGAGCTTCGTGGTGGTGGTGGTGGAAGTCCATAGCCATAGTAAATGACCTGTGCCTGTGGTGGTGGGCCAGTGTTGTTTTTGTTTTCTTCTCCTTTATTTGATTTTCACTGTTCTTGTTCTATACCCCCTCCCTTAAAAAAAGACCCCCCAAAAAATCCAAAAAACAACAAGAAAACATTTTCTGTTCTCTGTCTTCCATTATGTTACTCCTTTTGTCTTTATATGTTTCCTCCTTGCTCCTTCTATCCTATCCACAAATGTCAAGTATAAATACTTTACTCTAAACAGACATAATTTCCAAAGCTATGTGACAGTGAAAGTTGGCTCTGCTCATGTAAAACAGGTCCCTGAGGTAATGAAATGCTTCCCAAAAAATGTGACATCAAACTGAGACTGAAATGCGCTGTCAGTCCTGATGTTTAAAGGTGCCCCGCCAGCAGCCAGATATTAAAATGCTGCTTCTGACACCGTTTAAAAGTGTCTTTAGGCCCTATTATTTTTCTGCCACTGTTGCACAGGCAGGAAATGTCCATAAATGTTGCAGAAAAAATGGTACATTAAATTGGAAGTGGAATCTGGTCTCAGCCATTATGTTTAAGGATAACCCACCACCACCCCGACATCAACTAGCTGTTAGGGCCTATTTACCCAATATTTCTGTCTGAAACTCACTGCTGCCAGCTCAAAACATGTCCAGAATGTTTCCCAAAAAATTACACAGTACATAAAGAGTGAAATCAGGTGTGAGACACGCAGTTAACGCCTCACACCCACCCTGCGGACCCAAATGTGCTGTTTTCTGCACGTTTTAAATGCTTTGGGGGTCTAAGTGTGAGGCTGCACACTCAAATCATGTCCCACCTGTCCAGAAATTTTTTCAAAAAAATTTCACAGTACATTAAGAGTGAAATCAGGTCTCAGCCATGATGTTTTATGACGCCCCACCACCACCCGGACCAAACAATGGTCTTTTGTTCACTTTTACAATTGTCTTTAGGCCCTATCTTGTTTCTGCCACTGCAGCATAGGCAGTAAATGTCCAGAAATGTTGCAGAAAAAATGGTACATTAAATTGGAAGTGTAATCTGGTCTCAGCCATTATGTTTTAGGGTGCTGCCCCCACCACACAGACATTACGTAGCTGTTTTAGGGCCTGTTTAGACAATATTTCTGCCTGAAACTCACTGCTGCCAGCGCCAAACAGGGCCTACAAGTCCAGAAATGTTTACCCAAAAATGTGACATCAAATTGAGACTGAAATGTGCTGTCAGTCCTGATGTTTTATGGTTCCCCACCATCTCAGGGACCTGAAAAGGTGTGCCAACATGCAGAGAAAATGAATTTCTCCTGCAAAATGCTGCTGCTACTTGCAATTATTTCCTGCTGCTGCTGCTGCTGTGTTTTAATTGATCGACATAGAAATGCAGAAGTATAATTTCCCTATCCCTGTGCTGTTGTACTGATCTTCTAGTTGTGTTGACTGACTGTCTCTGTGGTAGTACCTTGCCTGGTGGTGGGGTAGTGAATGAAATTTTGTGGCACTGTCACTTGCTGCCTACTGCTGTCTATGACTACTACTTTACAAGGTGCCACAATACAAGAAGAACTACTGTTCTGGATGGTTGATGCCTGGTGGATTATCCTCACATAGTCCATACTGCTGCTGATGAACATGTAAGTATCTGTCTTCATTGTTTTTCCTGTGCAAGGTTAGAGTGTTGGTGGGTTGGTATTATGGTATCTTGAGTTATAATATGCTTGTACTGCTCTTATATTACTTTTCAGGGTGCCGTGGATGACATCATCATGCCAGGCCGTGAGGGAGGGCTATGTCAGATGTTTGGATCTTCCCAATTTCCTAATGCAGACGGTAAGTATTGGAATTTTCATACAAGTGTGGTATGTCTGGTACTGCCATATAGTTGTCTGAACTTGATAGAAATTATGTTATTTTTTGCT
Organism: Neoceratodus forsteri; assembly: GCA_016271365.2. Classification (NCBI taxonomy): domain Eukaryota; kingdom Metazoa; phylum Chordata; order Ceratodontiformes; family Ceratodontidae; genus Neoceratodus; species Neoceratodus forsteri. The sequence continues at coordinate 1,338,412,066 of CM057456.1, forward strand.
TTTTTCAACATCACAAATTCAGAAGAAGTTAAGTATTTTTCCATTCTGCTGCTGCTGCTACTGGCTGCCGAGTGCTAAACCAGGTCTGGGGGATTTATTTAATTGCAACCTTGCACGATGGTTCCGCTTTCAGAGCCCTTGAGGTAAGTATGTCTTCATTTTTTATGGTTCTCTGGGGTGGTGGAGGGGAGTGGATTGTCAGACTCATCACGGATGGTGGCAGGGGAAATTTTCAACAATCATCAACATTTGTTCTTAATTTTTTTTTTATGTCAAGGTATGCAGTGCTAATAGGGGAATAGGAATGCCTGCTAGTGCTACTGTGGTTTGTCGGACCTTGTCTGGATTGCAATCATGTGCACCACACAGCATGTTCCTGCGGGGAATGTCCTCAGTTGAATGACTTTCTTTCTTTCTTTCTTTCTTTCTTTCTTTCTTTCTTTCTTTCTTTCTTTCTTTCTTTCTTTCTTTCTTTCTTTCTCTTTCTTCTTGTAAATCCGATGAGCAAAAATTGACTGTTTTCACAGATGACAAGTTACAATAATACAAAAAGACAAATACAAGATGAAATAATAACTTATACAATACAAAATACAAATAACATTAGAATATGACAGTTACATAATGGTTTATGGTCAACAGGTACATTCAGACTTATTGAAAAGCCATTGCTTGAGGCGAGTTCTATAGCAGCGAAAAGTCTTACAGTCAGCAGAGTCAAGTGGAACACTGTTGTAAAAAAGAGGTGCTTGATACAAAAGTGACCTTTGACACACTTTTTTTTTTAAAAAGCAGTATTTAAAAGAAAATCTACTCTGAGACCTAGTTCTACAGGGATGAAAACGTCTTGGAAAAAGATCAGTAACTGATGCAGGAAGAAACCCATTTATAATTTTAAACAGATATAATCCCATTTTGTGAGAAATTCTATCAGCCAAGGGTAAGCAATCAGAAGATTTGTATAACTGACAATGGTGCATACGATAAGGTGCACTAAGCATAAACTGTAATATTGAATTGTATGTAACCCTCAAATTATTCAAAACTGTAGTCTTAGTTGAGGAATAAACCAGTAAACCATAATCAAAAACACTTAAAAGGAAACTATGTGAAAATAACCTACGAGAATCGGCTGTTAAGAATGTTTTTGCATGATATAAAAGACCTAGTCATAGATGTATAATCTTTCTAAGACATGTAACATGTAATTTGAAAGATAATTTACTATCCAATAATATTCCCAAATTTCTAAAGTTTTCCACCAACTCAATAATAACCCCCCCCCCCCCATCTTTAATAGGAGTAAATTCATCATCATTCCCACTAGGCCTACAGGAAAAAAATCATAAGTTTATTTTTTTTTTAATTCAGAACCATATGGTTCTGGATCAACCAATCTTGAAAAAAATCAAAATCTGTCTGAACATCATTTAGTATTGCACTTATGTTAGTTCCATCTCTGTAAATAACTGCATCATCTGTGTATAAAATCATAGATGTTTTTGTACAAACACTTGGAGCAGAATTAACATAAAGAGAAAAAATAAGGGGGCCCAGGATAGAACCCTGGGGCACCCCACTCTGCATAACTATTTTTTGGAAAAACTATCACCAATCAGTGTCCTGAGAGACCTGTTTGTGAGGTAGTCAGAATACCATTTGATTACCTCAGATGAGAAATGCAAATGTGTAAGTATTGATGGCAATAGAGTGTAATCTACTAGGTCGAAGGCCTTGGTGAGGTCCACAAATAAAGCCCCAACAGAGTACCCTTTATCAAGGGCACACTGAATGTGGCTGGTGAACCTCACCAAGGCCATCTCAGTGTTATGATTAGGTTTGAACCCATGTTGACAGTCAGCTAACATTTGATATTTTGTAAAATATTCTACAGTTTGATCTAAGATAATTCTTTCAAGAATTTTAAATAGTGGATTCAACAGAAATATAGGTTGATAATTAGATGCAATCTGAGGGTTACCAATTGTCATTATTGGTTTAAGAATGAATGATTTCCAACTTTGGGGAAAAACACAATCTTTTAAAGAACAGTTAAAAATCAAAGAAAGAAAGTAAGAAAAGAAAGTGATACTTAACCTAATAATTCTACAACTGATTCCATCATACCCCACACTAGGCCGAGAATCATTTTTAAGTTCATAATCCTTAACTAACTCCGGTGTGACAGGTACAAATTTAAATTCATCATGAGAATGTTTTAAATCTGTTTGTATTTGACTATGGCCATTAACTGAAGTTCTATAACTACTAAGATCACCAAAGTATAGATTAAACAACTTTGCCACTGAATTAGAATCACTAAGAAGATGACCATTATGTTGTACAATGATGTCAGTCATCTTTTTTTCCCTGCCAATCAATTTGTTTAAAGTTAACCACTTTTTTAGAATTCCCATGAGGATTTCTCTGTTCAGAGAGACAGTATGATTTTTTGCTCTCCTAACTTTACATTTACATTTATTCCTCAAGGTTTTATACATCTGTAAAGTAACAGGGTTTTTATTTCTTTTATATTGTTTCCAGATCTTGTCTCTAGATTTCATTTTATTTATTTTTATTTATTTTGTCTTGGATTACAAATACCTTTGAGCCAAGGCTCTTTTACAAAGGTTCCATGTCAGTACATAAGGAGAAATAACTCTCAAGTTAACCATTTTTGTTTATTAGCTCTAATTCTCATTTTCCTTAATGGTGCCACCCTGTTAGCAATATCAGAGAAAACCTAATGGAATAATTCAAGAAGCAGATCTAAGTCATTAAGAGAATCAGACAATGACCAATCAAATTCATTGCATACAGTCTCAACAGTTTCCAATGTTAGCTGAGAAAGATTTCTTGTTTTAATGTACTTTAGTGGGTTCCTCATTACCTTTGTGGACCAGTTGCAGAACATTAGACAGTGGTCACTCATCACATCAGGTAGGATCCCAAAATTGGTGATCCTATCAGGGTGAGTGAGCACAATCCAATCCAAAACTGTTCCAACACCAGTTTTATAATTAGGTCTCATTTCACTTTCTATAATTTGATGAATCCCCAGATCCAATAATAACTCAAGGATACCATTTTTTATAAATCTGAGGTCCAGTTACAATTAAAATCACCTAAGAGAATCCATTCCCTATTGGAAGGTAACCCACTATGGAATGTTGTTATTAACTCAATTCTTGACCAAATTTTTCCAACTGGAATATAAATAGACCTTACAGTGAGATGTTTATCTTGGCCAAACAGTAAATTTATTGATGCCATTTCACAACCCAGACCATCTAAAGGACACTCAAGGGTGGTAAAATGGAGCCTTTCATGAACATAAATCATAGTCCCTCCCCCTCATTTCCCAACTCTATCAAATCGACAGTGCTTAAATTCCACTAGAGAAATTTCTCCATCTAAAATTCTATTATTCAGCCAGGTCTCAGATACGGTAATTATGTCAAAATCATTGCACTCAACCCAGTCAACAAACTGTGTCCATTTAGCCAGCAGGCTTTGTACATTGAGATGAACAATCTTAAGAGTGGAACCAAAATGTCTCTGGCTATTAGATGAGAATTGAACAGCTATTGAATCAAAATCTGTGGAACAGTTTGGGCCTGGATGTGGGTGCACTGAGCCTGTCATTAATAGCAATAAAACTAACAAAGTCCTAAACTGAACAGCATTTTCAAAAGTGATTTCATGTCTCAGTAGCCTTCTTTTTTTTTGCTCTAATTTGAGCAATGATGTTATTAAGTAAAGACCACAATATATTGTTATACTAGTGAAAAAAGGGCACATTAAGATTAAAATGGGTAAAAAAAAAAAACAAAAGGGATACTTATCAAGTGGTACACTGAAAATATCAATGTCCAACTGCGGTGCAAAGTCCTCATACTCATTCACAGTCTCAGAGGGGTGACTATAGTGAATACAAAAACAACTGCAAAGAACAAGCCATCCCATTAGAACCAACATTGTAATACTTAACTAAAACTCAAATAAAATCAGAACTAACCAGATACTTTAGACCTCCTCACATCACGAGGTATGGTAAGTATACATTTTTTTCTCTGCTTCTTCTTCCAACTTGTTAGGTAAAACAGGTATGCAGATTGATTAGCATCCAACATTTTTGCTTATCTTTGCTGTTGCTTAGATCATTTTCCTCTGTTGAGGTTTCAGTATGTCGTATCTTGATGACACATGATCAGTCCAGGCCATGCAGGAGTGTTGTGTCATTGAACTTGGAAGACAGAGGTGTTGCTGGAACTGCAATGTTTGCCACTGGACTGGTGTCATACCATTACCATTAATAAGTAATCACCAATGTACCCACATACAGGGAGGAACTATATGCGTCCACAGAATGTTGATATGGTGTTTAGTAAATAACTATGTAGAGGGGATTAATATATTGTCTACTCAATGGGGATTTCATAGCTGCAGTAATCATGAACATTTTCAATCCATTCAAAAGTGAGGGCAGAAGGACACTCACTCTGCCCTGAGTTGACCCCCCTCCAAGGAACCATTGCAATTTTGGTGTACCTTAACCTCGTACTGAAGAAGTAACCTCTCTGGGGGGATTTGATGTTGTAAGTTGTTAAGCCTCTTCATGATTACTTTTGTAATTAATGACTCACATATTAAAGATGGTCACCATTCACCATTTTTCAAAATGTGTTCAACTTGGTGTTAACTGTTGAATTAGCATGTCACATTCATATGTTACTTGTACACTTGTCTAGGAGCCAGGGTTCTTGTACACGTCACCAATACTAAGTGGCAGAAACTTTTTTTTCAGTCGCATGGTGTGCATGGGTGTGTCAGGTCAGATCAAGTGATGAGAGGGAGTGGTGGGACAGTGTGAAATTTGCCATCCATGGCACTTTTAAGGACATCAAGACAACATATCTTGCTGTAAGATTATGATGTGTTAATGATATAGTCAACATGAAAAGTGATTTATTTTTTGAAGAAAAACATTAATTATGTAATTGCAAAATATTATGGTTGCTGCTGCTGCTTTATTTAGGCATGTGGCCTTGGGGGATTGGTGGAGGTGGTGAGGTGACCAATCTACAGGTTATGGCAAAGGATGATGACATGAAACTTATACACACTGCAGGCTACAGCACATAACAACATAGTTCCATAACCAATCCTGTGGTACATAGCTAGAAATAAGGTGTAACATACATGCACACTCCAGCAGCCATACTGAGTTGAGGGATTGTCATCATCCTCATCACCGAGACACAATTCCTGTGGCAACACCACTGACATCACTGTGTTGTGTGGAATGTGCTTTTCATTCATTTTGATGAATGTTATCATGGACGCATTCTTGGGTGACAAATTGGTCCTACAGTCACTCACAATTGCCCCAGCCGCACTAAACACTCGTTCCACAGTGACACTGGATGGTGGGCAGCACAGGTATTTAACAACAACCGATATTAGTGCTGGCCATTCAGTCATTTTACTGCTCCAGTACAGCAGTGGCTCGTCATTGATGGCAATGTGTTTTGGGTCCCCATATAGGTCTCCACCATTTGTTCTGCTGCCCTGAGTCCAGCTGCATCATCTATCTCCTCCTCCTATTCCTCCATATCTTCCACTCCCACCTGAAAGAGAACATCCCAAATGGGACTGCTTGCTGTTTTCTGCTCTGCCTTGCCCATTTTCTCTGATTGTGTTCCCTGTGACCCGCTGGTGGTGGTAGCAACACCTGCCTTTGAGGAAGTGCATGCATTTTTCATTTATACAGCATGTACCAATCTAATTAGGTTCTCTGTCAACTGCTGTACTTGATGACGACCTCCTTCAATTATAGAGGGCAGGCCACATTTGTACCGTGGATCCAGCATGGTGGTGATTGCAAACTCAGCTGACTGAAAAAAGCCAGATACATGGGTATTTGTGTCCAGCACATGGAGCATGTGATCCATTAGATCACAAGTGCCTTGATCCCCGCTTGCCTCTGTCTGGTGTCACACATTCACTAGTGTCTGTCTCAGCACACATATGAGAGGTATGGACTGACTTATGCAAGCAGTGTATCCACTCACTACCTGTGTAGTGTGCTCAAATGGATGGAGAATGCATATTAGCCCATCAATTTTTTGCCACTGCTCTGTTGTTAGAGCAATGGACACTCCAGCACTGTCATGGGTGGTGTGCAGCAGCAGGTATTCTGACACAGCCTTAAACTGTTTATACAGCCGGTCAAGCATGTACAGTGTGGAGTTCCACCTGGTGACAACATCAAGCTTCAGCCAGTGTTGAGGCACATTGTTATTGCACTGTAGCTCACATAGATGGTCACGGGCCTTTGCAGAATGGGCAAAGTAGACACAGATGTGTCGGGCAACAGTAACCATTTCCTTAATGTCCGCATAGTTGAGAAACTGCTAAGCAACAAGATTAAGGCAGTGTGCCAGGCAGGACACTCTGAAAAAAACACCATCACTAATGCACTTCACTACATTGGAGCCATTATCACTTGTGATGAATCCTGCTATGAGTGAGTGTGTGTGTAGCCACCCATCAATCTCATCCAGCAGAACATTAAGCATTTTCACAGCCATGTGCAAACCTGTGACACTCGTCATAGTCAGGGTTGCATGCTGCCGAATACCAGGTGTGTTGCTACCACCACAATTTTGCTTCATGCATGTTTTGCCAGGCCCTAAATCAAGTACCACACCAAACAACTGTGTCCAGTGTGCTGTTATACACAGATACAAACTTGCTGCTGTTTGTCCACTGGTTCACATATCTATGCTAAGATGGATATAGTGTGATGCACTATGCTTCAATGCATGTCTAATGTAATCAGCAACTCTGTTGTTCAGCTCCGGCATGGCATGCTTACTAAAATAGGTTTGTGAAGGAACTTGCCATTTGGGACAGGCATGGGCCATCAACCTGCGGAAACCAGCATTCTCTATGAATGAGAATGGCAGCAGATCGTGGACAGCATTTCATCAGTGGTAGCATTTAACTCTTGTGCAGCGCATGATTGGATGGGTACTTTGTCTGCCACTCAAGGATGGTCTTCAGAGTGGGTTGCATCTTTGGAGCCGTCCAACCAGAACTCTATACTTGTGTCAGCAATGATTTTCTTTTAGGACTAACAACTGACTCTTGACTGGGTGGTGGAGACTGCATGAAACCAGTTATTTTGGTTGCTTGTGGGTGTGGGGGTGGTGTACTTTTCAGACTCATGGGACTGGGACTCACACCACCACTGCTAAGCCTACTACTAGATAGAGCAAAGGATTGCTCACTCTCCTCCTCCACCACTGACCCATTCTGCCCTCCATCCTCATGTTCTTGTTCTACTACATGCTCCTTGCTACCAACAGCTCTGGCATCCTTCTGGTGTTGATGCCATCTCAGCAGCTGCTTGTTTTTCAGGTGGGAGTGTTGGCCACCAGTGCCTATGTGACTTCCTTTTTTCCCCCTACTAACATGGGCTTGACAAAGTTGGCATATTGCTGTGGTATCATCAGCAGGATTTAGCACATAAAAGTCCCAAACTAGGGACTTTTGTCCTCTGGACTTCAGATGCTTCTGGGACTAGGATAGTTCAGAAACAGGTGTGAAAGTGTGTATTTTTTGAGCTGCTGACATGACTTCCATAAAACTACTTTTGGGAGGGGTGGTTACTTGACTGTTTGGAGGTGTGTTTATAGGCTTAGTTACAGACTGACCCACCATGGGCTGTACATGTAAATGGCCTACATCACCCTTAACCTTTTTTAACTCAGGCTCCCATGAGGGATCATCCCAGTCATCATCACCACCAATAGCGATGATGTCCTTGTCTTCCTTCTCCTCCTCCCCCTATCACTGTCTTCTTGGAGGATGGCACCTTTTTCTTTCTCTACAATCATCTCATGGTGCTGGCTATCCTTATTGCCAGGACTATCTCTTGTTGAGCACTTTCATAACCAACTCCTGCAGGAACATGGACAGAAACAGTGACAGACTTATTATCACCCTCATCTGAGCCCTGGACCACTGTTCCTGTGCTGGTGTGGATGCCTCCCTTCTTCTTACTGTCAGCATTCCCCACTAGCATGGCTTCAACAGTTTGAGCTTTAAAAGAATAAGACACAGGTATGCCTGACCAAGTTCAGCCACCAACTCCTTTGCTGGTTCCTGCCGCACCACCAGGGCCCACATCAGAACTTGAAGACAATAATGCAGACATACCTGTACTTTCACTGCTGTGGGCAACTGGAAATGAAATTGCACTTTTTTCAACAGACTTCTTAGCTCCCTCACCCCTGCTACATATCCCCCCCTGTACTTGGTTGCTTCTTACCAGGTATTTTTGCTGACTGCTGCTTCAAAGCTTTGCCTTTCTCTGGCAGTATTTGAAGAAAGGATGTATTACTATTACTAAATGTGTGAATAATACCTCACACATGAAAGATGACCTCACACTGTCACACACCTAAAGTACTGGCTTCCTTAAAAGTCCAAAAACAATCAGGACAGGTACCAGCACTTACAGTAGTACTAATACCATATATGGTAGGCAGCCTAGTGTAGTAAAACACAAAACGGTAACTTATTTCCCCAAAACAGGAAGGAATTAAAGAAACACAAACAGGGAAAAAGGGCCCAAGTGGCACACTTTAAATACAGATCACCTGTGTCTCTTAGTCTGTGGACAAATTAAGTTCTGTAATGTGTTATGTTACTCAGTACCACAATTTGTTTTTTATATGCAGACAGAGACAGCCATAAAATAGCAACAAAGGAAATTAGTACCACAAAATATGTTAGTGGTCTGGATGGGAGGGATCAACAAAAAATATCTTGAAAATGACTATTTTAATATATACTCTTTTATAACGTGCACCTCAAGTGAGACACCAACAATGCTATAACAGAGAAAGAGTAATGTATGTAAGTTAACTAAAACAGGAAAGCCACGCAGTGTGCAGAGTCAAGCTCGAGCAATAACATACAGGGAAACAATTTCACAATGCAGTGAGACTGTAATAGACAAGTTCAAGTGATCAAGTAGAAGTACTTTACAAGTTACAACTGTTGATTTTCACAATTTTAGTAACATACAAGTTAACACTCCAGCTAACAGAACTAACCACAAAAAAATAAAAGACAGGATCAGCTCTGTGTGTTTAAAACTTTAGAATTCAAAATCAATTCACAACTAAAAGCGGAAGAATAGTATATATAACACAGCTAACAGTGGCAGGAACTCTCTCAAACAGGACAGAGCAACTTTTCAGAGAAAATAAATTGCAAGGGATAACAAAATGAATAAGAAATAACAGTAAATAAAGAACTCACAATTGTGAGTAAGTATACTAATCTGCTTGGCTAGAAATAGCCTGCACTGCTTTACACTCCTATCCTACCCCACACAGCTCTTTCAAAGACAGCTAAAAAAAGTAAACCTAATTCAAACTACATAGTATACAAAAATTCACAAAATTAGAAACTGTTCCCTAGTACCAGGCACTACCAGCACAGCAGCACTAGGAAACACTTTATATTTTGCAGCAATTAGCTCTCAAAAACAAGTTGTATCTATGTTTTCAAAGGCTTTATTGGCTCTGATCCACTACAACACACTGCTCTCTGACTCAACATGCAGCAGATTGAGCTGGAAACAAGATACACATGATTTTTGACCTATTTACCAACAATGCATTGCATATTTCTCCTTTGTACCAAAATTTCTCCTGTGAAATTCTGCCACAAGGTGAAATTTGGATCATCAATGGGCAAAATTGGCATGGTAAGTAAAATTTTACAATTACACAAAATTAAGAAAACAGGCAAAATTTTGTTTCACATACATGAAAAATTTCACATAATTGCAGAATTATGCCAAACATTTTGCCAAGTGAAATATTTCAATTTCACACAACACTATTTCCAAATGTGTCCTGGGGAAGGGGAAAAGGGAGACAGTAGGAGAGCATTTACAGAACATTTATACATACTTTAACTGCATAAATAAAACAGAGCATTTACAATGTACAATAAACAGAGCAATTATGAATCAGTAATTACAGCATATAAAGATAAGTTACAGCATATGCAAAAAAGAAGAAGGGCCAGCCATCTAGGCAAAAGCACCATAAGAGGCATTCAGCAGTTAGGGAGCTAAATTAGAGTTGAGGCTGGAAGAGAGGTGGAGTTTTCAGGAAGCTATCCAGGAGGAAGGAGGCAGACATACAGTTAATGGAAGGAGAGGAGAGGAGAGAAGAGTAATAATGGGGGATAGAATGTAAAGTAGAGGAGCAGGGATTGATGGAATATAGGAAGATGTGTTTCCAGCAGCAAGACATGTCTTTGATCGGAGAGTGAATTTTCAACCTCTGATCTGTTAAGGTGAGTGAGGGGATGTGGGGAGTGGTGGGTGCTGAGTGTGAGGTTGGGGTGGGGGTGGGGTCAGATCAGCAAAGGACCATTTTCATTTTCACAGATTTGAAAAAAAAGACATTGGGAGACCATTTTCTTTATTTCAGAGAGGATGGTTATCGAACGGTAGGGGTGCCACTAGACACCAGGAAAAGAAAAATGTCAATGGGGATGGTGAACTGAGGGTGAGGGATGCCACTAGACAGCAGGAAAATATTTATTCATTACGGGGATGGCAATCAGAGGGTGGAGGCACCACTAGACACCTGGGAAATATAAAATAATTACAGGGGTGATGATTGGAGCATGGGAGGGGGTGTCACTAGATAACAGGGAAAAGTAAAATAATTACAGGGATGGGCAGAGGGCCACCACAAGACACCAGGGAAAAATATAGAATTATTAGGGGGACAGTGATCAGAGTCATTTTTTCCTTATGAAGCATTCCTTTATCTTATGAGAGAAAAAGGTCATACGGAAAAGGCAGAAGTGAGTCGCGACAAAGGATTTAAAATGTAAAAAAGAAACACGTTTGGGGATAATTTTTCCTAACGGAGCCCTTATGAGCAAGAAAGATGTCTTGGTCTCTGCAAGATGTCATTTTTGTGGGTTTTGAATAAAAAAAAGCAGAAAACAAGATGGCAGCAAACAAAAAATTATTTTTATAAAAAAGGATTCACCCATACAAAAAAATGATCCTTATTATTTAGTATGAGGAATCATTTCATTGAACCAAATGAGTACAAGATCCACCTCTAGTGCTCATATTTCATATTGCCAAATTCTTTTTTCATTCCCAGCAGCTATCCTGAAAGTGCCTACTGAGCATGCTCAGAACCAAAATTTTAAAATGTAATAACTTTGGAACGGATTAATATTGTTTCACCAAACCAGCAAAAAGCACATATGTGGGCCAATCCCTTTCTCCCTAAAATTTTTAGACTAAAATTAAAAACCTTCTTGGCACAAGGGGTGGACAAAGAAACAGCAAAAAATCACCCAAAATTCACTTTTTCACTATCCGGCTCGGAGAATCTGCACATCCGATCAGAATGAAAGGTGGCATGTCAAGAGATCTATCCCACAAGACAGTGTTTGCAAAACTGTGTGCAAATCTGATCAATGGTTGTGAAGTTATAAAAGTGCAAAATTTAGGGTTTAACTTTAAACTGCCTACTCAACCCAAAGTATAGGGGCGCTACTCCGTCACAATAAAATAATGAAAACCATGTAATTCTGCTGCATGCCATAAAAACCCACTTCAGACACCTCAATAACAGCATCCCTATGGGCAGATGGTACTATACACCTTCAAGACAACCTCTCTGAGGATGACTCATCTATGTCAGAAACTAGATATTTATTGGAAAGATTCTGCTTGAGGAGTTACCAAGAGAAGGTACTTAACAATGCACTGGAATTGCAGTTTATACCCTGTCATACAGTATTTGTGGTGCATGTTTCTTGGTATACATGTGGTTTGTCATATATTAGATATACCACTTGGGTCATAAAGTTCTGATTGCAGGAGTACACTATAGAAACATAGAAACATAGACTTTGTTGGCAGAAAAGGACTGGTTGGACCATCCAGTCTGCCCAATTTTTCCTTGCTTATTCTGACCCTATTTGGTCATCAGTGTCCCTCTTGCTTCCTTTTTCCTTGCTTATTATGCCCATGTTCCTATCCTAGTCAGGTTTGAAGCTCCCCACTGTTTTCACCCCTACCACCTCTTCTGGCAGGTTGTTCCAGGCATCCATCACCCTTTCTGTGAAAAAGTATTTCCTTGCATCCCTCTTAAACTCCCCTCCACCTTCATTTAATGCCCCCATGGTCTGCTGCATTTCCGCCTCTGAAAGAGACTCCCCACCTCTAACTTGTTCACACCTGTGAGGTATTTATATGACTGAATCAAGTCCTCTCTTGCTCTCCTCTCCTCTCCTCCAGGGAGTGCATGTTGAGATCCCAAAACCTCCCCTCATATGGCTTCCCGTGTAACTCCCACATAATTTTTGATTCCTTCCTCTGAATTGTTTCCACCCTGTCAATGTCCTTGTGAAGGTGTAGCTTCCAGAACCAGACACAATACTCTAGGTGTGGTCTCACTAATGACTGATACAGTGATAATACCACCTCCCTTCTCCTGCTAGAAATACAGTACATGTGCTGAGATCAGTGGCTTCCAGGATAGTCCCAGGGTGGCACACAATGCAATGATATACCAAAATAATCTCCGGGTAATCATATCCATGGAAAATTAGGCAGTTGCTGGAACACAGTGGGGTGGGCATCACACAGTTCTTCTCTTAAAAAAGACAGTTAGTGGAGCTTTACACTTCAAGTCTTCAAACCTTTAGGCTCGGATTGTGAATTACAATGGGATTTGTTTTTATAATGGGGAATGGGATAATATAAATACCTGCATAACTGCATTATTCACAGATGATTTCCCCCTTCTCTTTTCTCATCTTGGTTATCCTCTCTGGCATCATTAAGATGGCATGTAAAAGTATCAGAACTTCTACTACATGGAGCATCTTCAACAAGAAGACTGAAACATTTCTTCATCTCTATTCATAATCCTTGGCATTAATATCAATTTTTTGGGATTCTGTCTCAGAATTTGGAATTTTTGTTTGGTGTTGATACTACAACAGTCTCCATTTTACACTGAGCACCATTTGTTGGAACTGATGTGTATTGATTATCACATTATATTTACTGGTTAATGCCCTTTATCAGCCACTGGCACAACCTCACAAACTCCATTATTCACATGTGTGAATAACGGAGCCACATTAACCACCTTTCTAAAAATAGATTTCACTGTATCTGAGCACCCATACAGCAGTCTGTCCTCGCACTGGCCATTTACTTGGGCTCTGCTAGAAAAACTCCCAGCAGGAATGACAGATTTCTTGGCAGGTGAATGAACCTAAAATTGGACATGCAGAAGAACCGTCAGCGTGATGGACTGAGTTTTCTGATAAGCTGAAAAGCAGGGCATAGTTTTACCACAAAATTGTCAACAAAAGACAATAAAAATATGACCATTTTGTCTCCCTTTCCACCATCAAATCAAACTGACAATTCATACAAAAGCAGCAACCCCAAAACAGAACATAGCCTACTAACAGATACTTTTGACAGCTGAGTAAAAAGCAGTTTCCTTTAAAAACACTTACACTTAAAAAGTTTTGTTCCTTACTGCAGATTGCGTCTACGAGTTTTGATTTATGGGAGCCATGGGTGGGACTGAGGATGGGGAAGTGGGGTTATGTGACACTGTTCAAAACCAAAGAACTGGTAAATATAAAAAATAAAATATGGTGATGAGATGCCCTGATAAATGGACATTGCAGACCTCAGATATGCGTAAAATCCTCATTAGCCACAATTTCCCATGCATTATTCTGTATTTTACGTCTGTCACTATTTATTCACTTTTCCTCAAAGCATTTTGCTTTATCATCTGTATTTCCTTTAGCCTACTCTGTCCTTTAAATTTTCCTATACCTCCAATGATGAGCAATCTAATATTGTAGTACTATTACAGATCTTCTCCACCAATAATACAGTTGCCATACCCTTCTCTAACACTTATTTTTCACTGCCACTAAATTCTACCATATATTACTTGTTCACCCTATATTTTACAAGGATCACAATCAGGCACCATAATCAAACTGTTGACTATCATTCATCCTTACATTTGTTTAAGCACCACCACCTAGCTGGTTTGGTTTCTTGGGGAAACAAGGCACATCTACATTATTCTTTGTTCAAGAAATAATGGCATAAACAGAACATGTAGGGCATGCACTTAGTCCATAACAGATTCCCTCCCCGATCGTGGTACATAAATTGGAAAAGTATTTTTTTTATTTCAATCTATTTGAAAATTAGAATAGATTCAGACACTTTCACCACATGGCTGACAGACTTATGAGTCCCCAAATTATATTTAAATAATTTAACAGTGCTGTAATTTAGCACTCTGGACATTTGGTATGTAGAAAGGCAACACCCAATGTCTAGTTATCATAGGTATCCAGTAATATGGGTGAGTCAAATTGAGAGACTCAATATGAGTGACTCAATTTGTCCACCTGCAATTAGAGAGAGTGAGAAATAATAGCGAGACCCGTAATAGTGAGTGTAAGGGAGAAAACCACAAAAGGAATAATATGGTGAGTGTCAAAGAGAGGCATAGTTACATAGGATATGGGGGGTAGTATGGCCAGGCAGTTTCCAGCCAGCTGCTTGGTGTAGTGGTAGGAGACTATGCCTACGATGTGAAATGCTCTGGGTACAGAGCTAGCTGTGTGCACATAATTTTACTTGTGTGCCATTAGAGATTTATTATTTTTTTCTTGCCTGAATAGCCCCCTCCTGAAGTTTCTCCTTCACCCCAGTGTCAGACCCCCCCCAGAGTTGATTATAATTATAATGGGGTTGGGGGTGGTGCTGCTTCCCCATGTAAAACAATATAGTAAATATTGTCTGATCGTCACTTTTTGTGTTCGATGTAGTGCACATTGCCGTTGTTGTTTTCAGCAACGTGCACTCAGTCATGTGTACATCACTGTTTTGCTGTCACCCATATCACATGGAACCATTATCATTGGGAGGTCACATGGATTTAAAATAAATTTGAAGTTGTCATGATAATGCGCTACCCATAAAGAAGAGGCATAGGTCCTGAAGTGCCTGTTTGTGAGCTTGTACATGTTTATACTAATTCTAAAATAAAGATCAATAAAATTTGTATTACCCGGAGTGCTTCATTTTTTTTTTGCACATTGCACAATACCTTTCTAAGCACACAAAGGTGTTGGACTGCTTTGCTTCTATGTTGCCAATCTACTACAGTAGTTATATTACTAACTTTGAAACCAGGAGCTAGCAGGTTTGAATCCTGCTAGAGTCTGTTATTGATTCTGTGACCATGGGATAGTCACTTAACCTTGCAGTTCTCCAGTCCACCCAGCTGCAGAAATGAGTAGAAAAAGGACCCCACTGGAAATGAGATGTTGCCGCTTAGCTAGGCTATCTTGTGTAAACAAATTATTTAACAAAATGCCATATGACCTCCTGCAGCATGGGTGGCATGTTCAAAAGAATACAAGAGGAGAATCAGGCCATCCATGACATGCCACTGGCTCTGTTGTTAAGCTCATGGAAGCTCTTGATTCATCACAGGTGGGATGAATGAGCAGACAGTCTCAAAACAAGGTGTTCTGCTGAAGCATATACTTAATCTTGTACAGAATGACTTTTCACAGTGTGTTCACTTCTTACTCCATGTAGTGCTGACTGCTAAGGCAGTTTATTTTTTTCTTAGTTCTTACAACTGATTCCTTATATTGTGTGAGTATTATACATTGTGGGAGCATCTCCGACCAATTGCAGAACTTCCTTCAGCTGTGCATAAGGCACTCTTATAACCGTAATAGTATCTCATGTGATGAGCCACTGTAACGGGCTTCTCACTGATCACTCATGCTATCAGCATTCTAGATCAAAACAAGGATTTGTTTTGTTTAAAAAAAGTCAGCATTCTATAATAATTGTATGGGTCCATTTGGAGGGTTCACCCATGCAACAGAGACATACTGTACATGTGCTGATACCAATTACAGCACAGGCAAAATACTGCCTGGAATTACAGCACCAGGCATTTTGTCTCCTGGGAGTTACAGTGCCAAAGCGTCCTCTTAAAAATCGGTTGCTGCTGCAGGGGTTCTGGGATTTGTAGTAACAGAAGATTTCAGCCTAGAAGTAAACAAAATGAGTGTGATCCAATCTACAATACTAAATTAAACAATAAGTAAACCAAAATGGTTTTGCACACAAAGTGCACATTGAGACCAGCTCCACACTTGCGTGTGGTGCCCTCTATGTGATCTGTTCCCCTTTAAGGGATAATGGGTGCAGTCAAATACCAGTTTTGTCCAGCAGCTCAACCAAGATATTTGGTTGGATCACACTCATTTTGCTTACTTCTAGGCTGAAAACTTTTGTTACTACAAATGCTAGGAACTGGGACTGAATTGTCTGGTCACTGTGTCCTGTTTTGAAGATGCACTGGTTGGATTGAGCAAGTAAAACACTGTCCAGAACTTTGAAGTGGGCCCTGAAGCATTTCTTGGGGCTGTGATAGGGCTGTGAGTTTTCCCATCATTCTGGACAATTTCGAGCAGAGCAGCTATAGAAGTGAGAGGCCTAGGGCTGCTGTTTTCTGGATTTTGATGACTGTGACTTTCTCCCTCTACATTTATTCCTCAGGAACCACCTCTACCCAGTGATTTAATAGTGTGTTAGGGGTACCTCCTGTGGGAGAGGACAGTTACCCTACTGCCTATAGAGTACTTATGGGCTCAGATTTATATTCTATCTTTGAAAGCCAGTGCATGGACTTATGGACTCCCTTAAATAATATTGTTTTTATTGGTTGTCTTATAATTTGGGGTGAGTAATTGTGGGATGGTTTGGGTGGTTGAGTGAGTGAGTTGTGTGAGTGTGACTGTGTGGGGTATATGGAGAGGACTGGGGTTTTTAAATATATTATGTGGGTATTGAGTAGATTGGGAGGGTAGGCAGGGAGGTTTTGGGTAGTGGAGTGGTTGGTATGGGAGTGAGATTGTGATTGAGTGTGAGATATATATGTGCGGGTGTGAGCAGTAGCTTGGATTTGCTATTGATCTGAGGTCTGTTTAATTGACATGTATTTGTCTGATATGTTGCTGAGATAGTAAAGTTGATAGAGTGTAAAGATGTGTTGGTCAACAGCTCCCACTGAAAGTATTGTTCCCCTCTAGGCTCCACAATGTGTATTCCACTGAGTGTCCCCCGCTATCAACGGAGGTGTATAGGTGATGTAGCGCACTGGGGATAGCTCGTAGGGGAAGGGAATGGAGATTTGTGGAATCTAGTGTGTGAAATACAGTTGGGGGGCAGAATAGGATGGTGGGAATTAGGAGGCACCTTGGGGTGAAATTGCCCCACAAAAGGGGTCCTCCCTGTCTGGTGCCCATACCCAATGGTTCCACAGTGAGTGGGTAGGCAGCTGGACCAGCCTCATCTATCTATCCTTCTCAGGCAGTGTTGTGCAGTTCCAGATCCAATAAGAACAAGACAGCAATTATTGATGATCTTGTTTCAACTACTGATCTTGCTAGCATCACTGAGACCTGGCTGGTTGAGAATGCCAGTCCAGTTTTGGATTCAGCGACTATGGCCAGGTATTTGGTGGAACACTGCCCGAGAAAGGATCAGAGGGGTAGGGGTGTGGCAATTTGTTTTAAGTCAGACCTGAACATCATAGCCTTCCCTATGGAAACAATGAGGTCCTTTGAATGTGTGGCCATTCAAAGGTTTGCAGGTGTAAGCTGCAAGATCCTTCTCATCTACCATCCCCCGGTGGATGAGAGGTAATTCTTGCAGGAAGTCATGGATTTCATTATTGAATTGGTGTTGGAGTCACCCAGATGGATTATTCTAGGTGACTTCAATGCCTGGATTGATGACAAACAGACACAGTTTGGTCAAGACTTCCTCCAACTAATGTGTTTGTTGGGCCTGATACAGGTGGTTACCTCTGCAACTCATATACATGGCCACTCGTTGGACCTGGTCTTCCTGCTGGGAATGGAGGTCACTGACCTTATGGTGGAGCTGGGGTGGAGTCAGTTGTTTGGTCACTCCACCGTACTGTGAGGTTCTCATTCAAGACCTCCTCAAAATAGACCTTCCCCCTATGGAAATGGTCCAGTACTGTCATTTAAGGGGTTAGAGCCCCACAAGGTCTGACGGTTGTGCTGAATCTATCAGGTTTGATGAGTGCATGTGAGTAGTGGGGGATTTGGTTCTGACCTATAATAAGGTTATTACCGAGGCCCTCAACTCTATCGCAGCTGTTATTGTTTGACTCCTCACCTCACACCAGGGATCCCACTGGTTTGATGGGACTTTCAGGGAGATGAGGATGAGGTGTTGAAGGTTGGAGCAGTGCTGGCGGAGAACTGGTTTGGGGGGAGGACAAGCTTATACTGATGGCTCATTATAGAGATTATCAATCAGCAATCTCCTGTAAGAAGGCAGAGTTCCTGTCCAAGGGGATTGCTTCAGCAACCAACAGATCTGCTCAGCTCTTCTGCACTGTTGAAAGGCTATGTAATCAAGCCTGTCTTCAGTCCAGGGAAGCTTTATCACAAATGAGATGTGATGAGTTTGCTCTGTTTGTTGCCGATAAGATTGTCTCCATCAGATTGGAAATCCAGTTAGCACCCTCTAATGAGGCATGTAGTGATGGGCCTGAAATCTCAGGCAGTCAGTCTGTCAGGTGTGACTTTGACAAGTTGGCTGTCGTGGATGTTGTGAGGGTCATCCAGGAGTTACGGGCAACCTACTGTAGTTTGGATCCAGGACCAACACACTTCCTAATGGGATGTGTTGATGTCATCAGTCCAGTCCTAGCCAGGATAGTCCAATGTTTCTTAGTGATAGGTCTTTCCTGGACCCTTGAAGGAGGCAGTTGTAAGGCCACTCCTGAAAAAATATCTACTGGACCCAGACTGCCTGGCCAACTACAGACCTGCCTCTAACCTTACCTTTGTGGGTAAGGTTATTGAGAATGTGGTGGCCATTCAGCTGGAGACCTATTTAACAACCCATGACATCTATAGCCCTCTCCAGTCAGGTTTCAGGAAAAGGCACAGTACCTAGACTGCCCTGGTTTGGATGCTAAATGATAATCCTGGTGGTGAGGGATCGAGGAAGACATTCCATCCTTATTCTCCTCAATCTCTCTGTAACATTTGACACCGTGGACCATGGGATGCTGATGGCGTGACTATGGGTTTGTTTTTGGACTGGCTGGTACAGTCCTAAACTGGTTTCTATCTTTCCTCACTGGCAGGGTGTAATAGGTGGTGTTCAGGATTTTTTCTTTGGCACCTCTGCCTCTGCCATGTGGGGTCCTGCAGGGTTTCATTTTGTCCTCCATGTTGTTCGCAGTTTATATGCTACCACTAGGGGACATTATAAGATGATATGGGCTGAGTTTTCACTGTTACGTAGATGATATTCAGCTATATATGTCTTTTGCACCCGAGCAGCAGGAGACAGTCTTGGTATTTAATTGTTGCCTTACCAAGATCCAAGACTGGATGAAGACCAACTGGTTGAGGTTGAATCCAGATAAGACTGGAGTACTGGTGCTGGAATCTGGTCGGCCAGGGGCAAGGGTGCAATCTGGTCGAGTAGTTTCAGGAATGAGGCTGGAGGACTCCCAGTTACTTACCTCAGATTGGGTAAAAAACCTTGGCATTGTTTTGGACTGTGGCCTGATACTGAAATTACAGGTGTTTGCCATGGTCCAGATCTCATTTTACCATCTGAGAAACATTGCCATGATCAAACACCTGATACCCCTGGGTGATCTGCCAGTGTTAGTTCAAGCTTTTGTGACTTTGTGCCTCAATTACTGCAATGCCCTGTACCTGGTGCTGTCAGGTGTGGATCTCCACTGTCTGCAGCTAGTGCAGAATGTGGTGGCCAGGTTGTTGACTGGCCTACCTAGGTCATGTCATATTACACCTGTGCAGTACTCTCTGCACTGGCTGCTGGTTAGGTAGTGGTTCTTCTTCAAGGTCAGTTTACTAACCTACAAGGCCCTGTATGGCCAGGGGCCTGACTACCTGCAAGACCTCCTATGACCATATCGCCCCTCCTGCCCCCTTCCTTAGCAGACAAGGGATTATTGCAAGTTCCTAGGGTTTTTCTTAAAACATTGGGTGCCTGTGCCTTTTCTTTTGTGGCCACAACCTTATGGAACTCCTTCCATCGTCATATGCAAGACATCCCCATGTTGGATGCTTTCAAATGGGAGCTGAGAAAATTTTTATTTAAGCAGGCTTTCTCTCGTTATAAGTTAGTTGTTTTAATCAGTATATAAGTGTGAACTATTTAGGTGATGTTATGTATTTTAAATGTTTGTTTAAAGCTCTTTGATTTAAAATGAGAAAATGCATTATACTAAATAAAATATGAATGAATGAATGAATATTTGCTACAGTGCCTGCTAGTGGTATGATAGTAATTGATAATGCTGATTTCTAAGAGACTACAGCAGTAGAGGAGATGCAGTTTCCATACATGGTGCATGGGGCCTCAGGGAAACTCAGCAGTTGTGCCAAAGACATACTGTAGTAGAAAAGAACACACTGCTACACACATTAGTGGTAAGGTGTATGTGTTAACTGCTTAGGGTGACAAATGAGCAAAAACAGGGCAGCTTCACTCAGATACTTGCACCACAGACACATTAGTATCAGACTAAAGCCAAATAATATCTAGTACCAAGCACTGCAAACTACGTAAATGCAAAAAAGCTTTATTAAATGAACATACCACAGCCCCAAGCTACTCCAACAGTTCACCAACACTTCACACTGGAACTTGATGCTTTCTCAATGTGTTAAGCTGTCAAGGTCTCAGCACACCTTGAAAAAGCTCCAAGTTCCAGTGTGAAACAATGGTGAAGTGTCGGATTAGCTTGGGGCTGTGGGATGTGCATTAAACAAAGCTGTTTTTTGCATTTAGCTATATGCAGTTTGTGGTTCATGGTGCTGGATATTTTTTGGCTTTACTCTGAGGGTAACAAAGCATGTGACAGCAACATGCAACAGTATCCCTTTGCTTGGGCAAAGCCTTGTCAGTAAATAATTATGCCAAAGAACTTTCTAGTCTAGACTTTGCTATCATTATCCTGATTCCTGGATTCTCCATAACAGAATATGATGAGAGATCAACGGCAAGCATTTATGCTGCAGAAGTATTACATTCCCTGGACACTGTGGGACTATACGGCAACATTGTGAAACATGTCAGTGACTGGACTTTTATTGCCAGGTGAAATCATTTTTTGTTTCATCATTTTGCGTCAGATTTTTGTGACCAGAAAGGTACAACACTCTGCAAAGGTGATACCTTTATAGTGATAAAAGAGGTAATTTTTCTTTGCCTTTTCTAAAGTACCAGTATTACTAGTGACACCTTCTGTATCACATTCCTCCTCCTCCGTATTCCCTGGCTGTGTGTGATAATAAATAACAAACACTTCTGGTACTTAATCAGCTCTGCTTTGGTGTTTAGCCCATATTGACAGATGATTGTGCTCAAGGAGGGTATGCTGCCCACACATGCCAAGATGTGATCCTCTTTAATCATGGCTATATTTGGCATATTGCCCAACTTTTATCTCATGGATCAATAATAAAATAGTCCCACAGTTGTTCCTGAACTACTTTCTCCAGTTGTGTGATTTGTGGCTGCTTTATTTACATAACTTGGCCTGGGGAGGACAAGGCAAGGCAAGAAAGGCAAGCTTGCCTTAATGCAACATTTCCCAGAGGCTTAGGATGCCATACAGTGATAACAAAACACTGTAATCAAGGAAGTAAACAAATTAACACATTACAAAATGAATAAATAAATAAATTATGGATGGGCTGGTACTAAAATCCCTGACCACCAAGACAACTTGTGGGTAGTCCCAAAGTACCCAACAAAACCTAGATGAAAATCGAATAGTTGGGTTGGGTCAGGTAGTCACTACCTGATCCATTCTACTATCCAATTTCCTGACCCAGACCATAACAAACATTACGTAAAGACTGTTTTTTGGGGGGACTATTACACTGTCTGTTTTGTGCCCCGATCTGTTCTAACCATGGGGGCATTGCTGAGGCAGGTAAGAGAGGTATAGACTCTCTTAGTGAGCCTGCTGCTGTTTCCAAAAATTATACCCATGGTGGGCATTAGTGAGACAGGTATGAGAGGTGCAGCTGCTGTGAGTGAGCCTGCTGCTGTTTCAAAAAATTATACCCATGGCGGGCATTGCTGAGGCAGGTAAGAAAGGCACAGGCTCTCTTAGTAAGCCTGCTTCTTTCTCCACAAATTATACCCACGGTGGACATTTTTGAGATAGGTACAAGAGGTGAAACTGCTGTGATTGAGCCTGCTGCTGTTTTAAAAATGTATACCCATGGTGGGCATTGATCAAACTTGCATAATAAAAACTGATGACTGACAAAACACTAAGGGTAGTACTAGTGTGGCACACGTGAAGACATCATGTTCAATTCCAGCAGCTGGACTCTACTGGAATGTTTGGTCACCTTACTGGAGCCATTTGAGGCTGCCACACATGATTTCAGTGCAGACAATGCAACTCTGAGTCAAATTCTTCCTCAAATCAGATTTCTTCCCATTTTCCTTTTTTATTTAGTTGTTTAACCAGGTATAGCACACTAAGCTGAAAGCTTTTTTACAGGAGCGACCTGGAAGCACAAGGAGGTTAAGTGACTTGTTCAGATGACATAAAGAAAGACTTTCAGTCAAATGATCACATCACAGCTGGCCCAGTGGTGTGGAGGGTTGAGGCATCCATTCTTACCTCCTGCCATGCCAGTGACCTATATTTGCAGTGTGAGAGGGTCACTGGGGGTCATCCAGGGAGGAGGAGGATTGAGCATCCCTAGGACAGTTCTCCTTCTCTGGGAAGGGGGGATTCAGCAGTCGGCCATAGCCTGGCCCCTAGTGGAAGCTAGGGACTGGCACCACCATTGGGGGCCCTGCACACACCGCTTTGCAGGGAGGAAACAAGGAAAAACTACCAGTGGTTGGATAATGGTGGGCACCCACAGGCCTGCCCCCAACCAGTCAGACTGACTGAACTGGATCCTGCATTCAGTGGGGGTAAGAGCTCCCCCATTGACCCCGCCAGGAGGGTAAGCCCTGAGGGAAAGACACTGGTGCCAGCAGACATCGGGGGATGGGGCAGGAGTGACCACCCAATCGAGGACTGCGGGGGGGAGAAAAAGTAAGTAAAAGAAAAATGATGACATCACTGCTGTTATGCTGGTAGATAACTTGAGTCTCAGACTGTTGCCTGATCAAAGAATAAATGCCACTTTTAAGAACGACACCTATGTGCTGGCTACATTGCTAGATCTCCACTTCAAATGGAACATTGAAGTCATCCTTCCTGCAGGGGAAGACATTGAGTATAGCAGAGATCTTCTACTTACAAAATGTGACATTGCCCAACAAACACCATTAACTGATGTACAGCAGTAAAACCCTGCTGAATCATCACAGCACATCGATCAATTCTTCACAGTCAGCAATGTCATCAGTGGGGGAAAGGACAAGTACAGTTACTTCTCAGGCATCATATGTTCAAGTTCAGAAAGGCAAATAATTTCTGAGTTCCCTGCAATGACATGGACTAATATCCTGTAAAGAAAGTGAACAGATTCTTCTGCCAGACTGCTGTCTCAAGCAGCACAATGATCCTGGAGTACTTTGCAGACCATATATTGGAAACAGAAGAGAACAATATGGCCAGATCTAGCAAATCTTGCAATATTGTACCTCAGTTGTCCACCTTCAAGCGTATAATCAGAAAGCATATTTAGTATAGTATGAGGAATAGTCACTGACCACAGAACACTGCTAAGTCCTGTAAATGTTGAACAGCTTACATTTCTCAAAATGAATGCTGACAATTTTCCAATTGTTGCAAACTATGATTTATGTGAGTCTGACAGACACTTTTAGATTTATTTTTTTCCTTTTTCAGTTTTAACATTTTCGGGGCTCCTAGCTAAACAATAGCCTTGGGAGAGGAGTTCTCTACTTCTGGTCGGTTCCTTTAAAAGCCGCCAGAAGAGCGAGCAGGGTGAGTAGTGTGGCTAACAAAATGAGCCTGTGTGTGGTGACTTAAATTAGGGGGACATCTATCTTCCTAGTTGCAAACTTGTAATTTTAAAACAAAACGAACTGTGACTTCTGATTCCCTGGGGGTAAAAGTAAATTGCAGCCTAAATTGTGAGCACTAGCATTCGTTATCACAGTCAAGACCACTGCATGAGGTGGCTTGACTAGCTAGGACACTTTTAAATTTATTTTTTTTTCTTTTTCAGTTTTAACATTTTCGGGGCTCCTAGCTAAACAACAGCCTTGGGGGAGGAGTTCTCTACTTCCGGTCAGTTCCTTTAAAAGCCACCAGAAGAGCAAGTGGGGCGAGCTCAAGTGGGTTCATGCCGGGTCACTCGCGGTCGGCTTCTCGGCCCGAGTGGTCAGCTGTGTCCGCCCTATGGACGTAAGGAAGAAGGGGAAAGCGTTTGCAACCTTTTCAAAGTAAGGGGGCTTTTTAAAACTACTTTACTCAGAACTAGGATAATCAAGGCACAATATGGATTCTCCTTTTACAAAGTGTATAAGTTGTTTAATGCTGGTACAGGGATTGGTAAATGTAGAGGAATTTGAATGTAGTAAATGTGTGTTGATAGGGGAACTATTACAAGAAATAAATGACTTGAAAAATAGATGGGAAACTAAGCATGACATAGAGACGCTGGAGAAATTTATTGATACTATTGCAAGTGATTTGGGTGCTGATACGGAAACATTGGAGGATGAGGGGGGAAGCTGGGCCACTATTAAAAACAGTAAGGGCAAACGTAGAGGAAATCAGGTATACAATGTTATACCTCTGGAATTGAAAAACTCCTTTTCAGTCCTGAACATGGACCAATCCCAGGAAATTAGTGATGGAGGTACTAAGGAAATTGATAATGGGGTTATTGAATCTTCATTTTCAACATCTACCAAACCTCAGTATAGGGAACAGGCCCAGAAAATTAGTAATGGATGTCCTGAGGAAATTGACAAAAGAGAAATTAAATCTCCAGCTATAACATTTTCTAAACCTCAACAACTGACTCTGAGTGCAACGAGGATAAATGATTTAGTTACCTATAATAGTGAGCAGTTAGCAGAAAAACCAAGGGAAATTATAGTGTTAGGTGATTCTACAATAAGAGGTATTGACAAAATAGTATATAAAGGAAGGAATACTAATATAATGGTTAGCATGTTTCCTGGAATAAAAATTCAAGAACTTACACAAGAAATAGAGGGTTGTTTCGGACAAGAAAAACAACCATTGTTGATTCTCCAAATAGGAGTGAATGACATAAAGTCAAATAAAAAGGGGACTGTTTTGGAGAATTATATTGATTTAATTCAGGATGTGAAAAAATACACCACAGATATTATTATATTTGGTATTCTACCTACTTATGGATTGCATCAGCATATTAACCATGATATTTTTTCCACAAATTGTATGCTACGTAGGTTTTGCATCGAACATAAAATAGGGTTCATTGATACTGGTTTTATTTTTAAAAATGGATCATTATATAAGAATGATGGACTTCATTTAAACAAGATGGGTGAAAGGGTCCTAGGAAATACATATAATAAAATCATTGAGAAACATTTAAACTTGGTAAAGTGGGGGATGGGAAATATACTAAGATAAATTCCACCACTAGTACACCAAATCTTCAAAATACAGACTTGGAACCAGTAAATTGCTTACTATCAAATGTGAGAAGTTTGGATGGCAAATTTGATGAACTTAAACTCCTTATGAGGAACAAAAACATTAAAATAGCAGTCCTTACGGAAACCTGGTGGGAGGAAGATGATACATGGGACAGAAACATACCAGGATTTAACTTTTATCAGAAATCTAGATTACATAGAAAAGGTGGTGGTGTAGCAATTTATGTGCATGAATCTATTCCAAGTATGGAAATTCATGATGGTAAACTTAATATTGAACTTCTGTCTGTTAAAATCTTGCCTCAAAATGCTCCTAAAATTATGTTGAGAGCCATGTATCATCCCCCTTCAACAAACAGGGAGCAGGATGTAGCTATTTTAAATTACCTGGACCATATTGATTCAGCTGATAATCTTATCATAACTGGTGACTTTAATCTCCCAGATATAGATTGGATAAACCAGACATCATCTAGTCTAAATGAAAGGAATTATTTAGAAAGCTTCAATCAACTGGGCTTGGATCAACTAGTTTTAGAAAATACAATATCTAACAATATTTTGGATCTCGTTCTTTCAAATATGGGACCTAGATTAAATGTCACTGAGGTTGGACCTCCAATCTCAAACAGTGACCATAACACCATTTTCTTCCAATTAAATGAATTAGCTACTCAACAGGGTAGTAATATAAAAATTCCCAATTTTAAAAAAGCAGATTTTCAAAAAATTAGACAGGCATTACTTTTGTGGAATTGGAAATCAGATTTTGCTGGTTTAATGTTGGACGAAATGTGGTACATCCTAGTGGATAAAATAAAAGACACTGCAGATGCAAATACACCATATACAAGAAAAATTTCTAAATAGGGTACTTCCCCAAAATGGATAACTTGTAAAATTAAAAGACAGATAAATGTAAAACATAAATTGTACAGATTAGCAAAACTTGATCTAAACCTAATGCCAAAGTACAAAGAACAGGTTACATATGTAAAGAAATTAATAAAGGATGCCAAATCAAATTTTGAAATTAAATTAGCAACTAGAAGTAAAATAACTATAAAGCATTCTATGCATATATTAATAACATAAAAGGGAATAGACAAACAGTAGGCCCCTTTAAGGATGACAGTGGCAACTTATTAAATGATAAGGAAATGGCTGAGGTTCAAAATTAATATTTTGCTACTGTGTTCAACCCCAAATGTACTGTAACAACTAACAGTAAATATAATAGAAATAATGAAAAACTGATTAACATTGATATAAAAGATGTGCGGGATAGATTGAAGAGAGTTAAGACCAAAAATTCCCCTGGGCCAGACAATATACATCCTAGACTGATTTATGAAATTGCAGAGGTAATAGCTTACCCATTAGCCTTTATTTTTCCAGAGTCATTGGATAGAGGTGAGGTTGTTAGTAAAAAAGACTCCCCTGGTAACTACAGACCAGTTAGTTTAACATCTACACTTGGAAAACTTTTGGAAAGTATAATAAAAGATCATATCCAAGACCACATAACTATAAATGACCTTGTTGATGGTAGTCAACATGGGTTTACAAAGTCATGATCATGTCAAACCAACTTGTTGAGTTTTTATGAAAAAGTTAGCAATGTTTTGGATCAGGGTAGATCAGTGGATGTTATCCAGTTGGATTATTCCAAGGCTTTCGACAAATTACCTCATGATGAACTAATTAAATCCCTTCTTGCACTAAATATAAATGGGATCCTTGTAAATTGGATATCAGATTGGTTGAAGCTTAGGAGGCAGAGAGTGGTGATTAATGGGCAGTTATCTGATTGGCTTCCTGAGACAAGTGGGGTCCCTCAGGGCTCAGTGTTGGGCCCTTGCCTGTTCAACATATATATATCATCGTTACAATATAATAAGGGAAATGTATGGATAACCAAGTTTGCCGATGACTGTAGAGTGGGAGCAGTAATAGATTCACCTTCAGATTATATTGGACTTCAGGATGCGCTCAAATATATTGAGAAGTGGACATTAGATCATAAACTTATGATAAATGAGGATAAATGTATTGTCCTACATATGGGCAAGAACAATTTGGAATTTAATTACACTATCAATAACAAACAATTAAAATGTGTGACACAGGAAAGGGACTTGGGGTGTTATTATACAAAATGACCTTTCATTTACTGCTCATTGTGATCAAACTATTAAAAATGCTAATAGGGCTCTTAACTGTATATTGAGACATACAGTAAGTAGAAGCAAAGAGGTTGTGATCCCACTGTATGGATCACTGGATAGAGCTCACTTGGAGTATTGTTCCCAGGTTTGGGCCCCTTACACTAAGGGTGAGATAGCGAGAGTGGAGAGAGTCAATGAAGGGCTACTCGATCAGTATTGGGAATTAAAAATATGACATATGAGGATAGGTTGGTTAGGCTGGATCTGTATTCTTTGGCTTATAGAAGATGGAGGGGGTGATATGATCTTAGTTTATAGATCATTTCAAGACATTGCTCTCAGAGAAGATTTGGGGCTTGAATTAACTGTTAGAAATTACTATACTAGATCTCATTGTAGACAAATTAAACAGCAAAAGTGGAAATCTCAAAAAAGGAAACAGTGGTTCAGTCAGAGGGTTGTTTCAGGGTGGAACTCTCTTCCCCATGACATAGTTAATAGTTCAACTTTGGATAATTTTAAGGTAAGATTGGATGACTACAGTAGAAACAAGTTTTTAGTGAATTAATTTGTTCACTTTTGATGATAAAATAAAATAAACTTTTGCAAGCAGTCAAGGACGAAAGTCTATATATGCTTTGTGACTACTATGAAACTATGAAACCCTGAAAATGAACAACAGCCTGCAAACAGTCATACTGAATATGATGATTAGGTTGTGTATGAAACAAATGGAACCATCTCCACTGTCACCATGCCATGTCTACTTTACCTATTTGATTCTGCATGGTGTAGTCATGTACAGCTTTTTTCTGTTCAAGAAGCCTTTCCAACATGTAAAATGTAGCATTCCAGTGAGTTGGAACTTCCAGCTTTAATGTATGTAACAGTAAGTTTTTCGACTTCAGCAAGCCCCTTCAGGATTGTTTTGAGCTTTCAGAGTGGCTGAAATGCCCACATATTTTCCTAGCACAACCTAACACATTTTCAACATTTCTGTTTCCATTTAGGAAACCATGGATGAGAAGATTTAAACAATGTACAAAACAAGGTATGTGCTGGTAGTTGCCATCTCTAACAGCCTTAATTATGTTGGCACTATTATCTGTTACTATGAACCCTGGAGATATAGAGTATGGAGTAAGCCATTCCTGGAACTGATTTTGCAGCTCCTGCAA
The DNA here is from genome assembly GCA_016271365.2 of Neoceratodus forsteri. Taxonomy (NCBI): domain Eukaryota; kingdom Metazoa; phylum Chordata; order Ceratodontiformes; family Ceratodontidae; genus Neoceratodus; species Neoceratodus forsteri. The sequence continues at coordinate 1,338,441,252 of CM057456.1, forward strand.
AATGTTCACAGCAGTGTGGTTTTCTTCAAAAGTGGTGACACATAATATAGTCTGCTTTCTACTACTTGTGGTAGAGCGGGGATTATTACTTTCTGACTGAAAACTTGCCCAATAAGCTGCAACAGTCTTGTAGTGAATTGTTTGGTTGCTGGTCCATATTTTGGTGGTTATGTGAAGCTGCCTCACCTCAGAGAGTTTCAACTGTTTAGTGACCGCACTACACGCCAAGTCATACAACTGTGGAACAGCCTTTGTTGAGAAATATTTTCAACAGGGAATGGTGTACAATGGTTCAATCCAGTTCATGAACTTAAGGAAACCATTAAGGGAAACAAAAGCAAAAGAAGAAGCCAGAAGGGGAAGGAATGAAACATATTCAATTCAGTGCTTTAGAGTAACTGGTAATTGCTATTTTTCTTTTAAACTTAGATTGTGGGCTTTTAGTGACACTATACTTTCTTTGTTGTCTTTACTTATAATTGTTTTTGGGCTGTTGAAAATTTAAAACATAGTGGTGGTGTAATTCTGTGCTGTCTTTAATTGCTGCAAATTTTATCTTGGCTTGTCTGACTGCCCTGTAGTTGGGTGAAGGGTGTTAATTGTCTGGCCTCTGACCTCAGCTACGTGATAACTGGAGGTGGGGCTTAGTCAGAGTTAAAGTAGCAAGCAGAGTTTTAATTTCTCAGAAGAAGCCAGAAAGGGAAGGAAGGAAACATATTCAATTCAGTGCTTTACAGTAACTGGTAATTGCTATTTTTCTTTTAAACTTAGATTGTGAGCTTTTAGTGACACTATACTTTCTTTGTTGTCTTTACTTATAATTGTTTTTGGGCTGTTGAAAATTTAAAACATAGTGGTGGTGTAATTCTGTGCTGTCTTTAATTGCTGCAAATTTTGCCCCCCTCTCCCCTTCCCCCAACTCTTAATTATATGCCCTGTTAAATCTGATTGACAGGAGCTAAACACAGGGTATAGTAAGGGGTGTGAAGTAGGAGGGGCACAAAGGGAGAAGCCCACCCTCAGCCGACAAGTGTTTTGACTCATTTGTTTATTTATTGTTTCTTTTCTTTAAAAAAAAATTATCTGAGGATCAGTGGCAGGATTTTTAGTACAGCAAATTAATAAAAAGGGAACTAGGAGAGCTTCGGTAGCAGACAAGTAGTGGAATTGCAGTAAAATGTGGGGAGTAATGCAATGCAGTGGCTGTGGGGCAGCCATATTCAGGCAGACCTTCTGGACACTGAGGTGCTGCCCTATCTGCATGCATCTCTCTGGACTGTGGGATGAGGTAGCCAGACTCAGAGCAGAAGTAAACTGGGTCAGGAGTACCATCACCCCTATCCAGGGACCACCCAGTCCAATGCCACTGCCTCAAAGGATGCCAAGAACGAGAAGCACTTGGATGACAGTGGGCTCAGGGAGGGTTAGAGCAGTTAGGCAGAGGCACATCCCAGATCCTATTCCACTCAAGAACTCATTGCCACACTGGCAAATGAGGACAACCAAATAGAGGTACCCAGAGAAGTGGAAGGAAAGGATGTGGAGGTTAGCAAGGAGGTGACCTCAGCGGGAAAGCAGTGGACCCCAGAGGAGGAGGAAGCAAATCCTGGTGGGGACTCCATCATAAGAGGATCCAGCTAGGAACACGGAGGGAGGACAGGAGGTGAGGTGCCTACCAGGTGCTCACGGCATGGAGGATGGAAGGAAGATGTGGGGATCACTGGGAAGGCAAGACGGGAGGGTGAGCTGGGGATGTCATATCCACCTAGGTACTAATGACCTGGCAAATGGGGAGCCAAAGGAAGTTCAGGAAGAGTTTAGGAAACTGGGGAGGGTCTCAAGCAAGTAGCTACTTCTGTCACTTTCTCAGAAGTACTACCTGTGAGAGGCAAGGAGAGCATAGGAGTGCATGCAAGGAACTTTAACTCATGGTTGAAGAACTGGTGCTGTGAGGAAGGGTTTGGATTCATTGGTGACTGGGGACCCACCTGGAGGGATGGAGGTTTGTTCAAGCCTCGGCCTGCATCCATCCTGGAGGGGAATCCAAGCACTCAATGATAAGTTTAAATGCTACATTGACAAGCATGTAAACTAGCAAAGGGGGTGGCAGGCCAGCAAGGAGGGTACCTGCTTGCTCACCCCCCACAGCTAGCAGTGGAACCAGTGAACCAGAGGAGTGGCTATCTCTGCAAAGCAGTGTGCAAAAGATGGAGATTAGTGCCCAAGAGGTGGATAAGCAGAAAAGGGGAAAAATTCAGCAGAAGGGCAGACAGCAAGGAGAAACAGGGATAAATGACAACCAAGGAAGGGGCTGGAGTAGAACAGTGAAACAGTCTAGGGAGGTCAAATCATGGAAAGCCATGTGTGCAAATGCCAGGAGCCTTAGCAACAAGATGGAAGATCTGGAGGCTGTCATGGTACAGTCAGACCTGGACATTGTGGCCATCACTGAAACCTGGTGTAATGATAACCATGACTGGGAGATGACCATACCTGGCTACAACATATTCAGAAGAGACAGAGCAGGCAGGAGGGAGGAGGAGGCACTGTATGTGAAAAATGGCATAAGGGCACAGAGATCCAGGAGGAACAAAATGGGGAGAGATACTGTGGGTTAGCTGGAAAGGAAAATGGGGCAGCCATCCGCACAGGTGAGGTCTATAGACCACCAGCCCAGGAGGAAGAAACAGATAGGGAGCTGATGCTAGCCATCCAAGGATGGCAGACAAGAATGAGGTAGTACTGGTTGGAGACTTCAATATTCCAGATGTGGACTGGAGCATCCAGCAGCAGCATCAACTAGAGCAGATTTATCCTGGACTCCTTCAGGGTGCCTTCCTCAAGCAATTGGTCATGGAACCAACTCGGCAGAAGGCAATACTGGACCTTGTGCTCACAAACAGGGACAGTGTGATGGGGTAACAGTGGGGAGCATCTGGGAAACAGTGACCACCAGTCATTGTGGTTTGAAATCACAGAAAGAGCAGAACCAAACCACACAAAAACACGTATCCTGGATTTTAGGGGGGCAGGCTTTGGGAAAATGAGGAGATACTTGAAAGAGGCATTAAGGGGAATGGGACAGGAATCAGGGGTTGAGGAACAGTGGGCAGTATTTAAAATGGGGATTACAAGAACAACAGAATTATGCATTAAGCAGGTTAGCAAGAGAAAAGGAAGAGGAGACCATTATGGTTTTCCAAAGAGGTGTAAAGAAAGTGAAAGCCAAAAGATTGCATTCAGGCAATACAAAAGACACAGGCAGAAGGGATAGGAGTACCAGAGAAGAAACAAGGAGCAGGAGGTCAGTAATGGAAGCCAAAGCCCAGACAGAAGAACACATTGCAAAATCAGTGGGTAGAGGGACAAAACCTTTACAGGTACATAAGGAAAAAGAAAGACAAAGGGAGGGATAGTGAGACTGAAGGGGAGGATGGGGGCCGCGTGGAGGATGACAACAGTAAAGCTGACATTTTGAACAGGCATTTCTGCTCAGTCTTTACTGAGGAAGAGGAGGGTAATGGGTCTGAAGGGAGTACAAGGGGTGAGAATGGTGCAGAAATGGACACAAGTCCTTTTACACGAGAAAGGGTCCTGAAGGAACTGGAAGCAATAAGAGTTGATAAAGCAATGGGGCCAGATGGGGTGCACCCCAGGGTCCTTAAAGAACTAAGAGAGGTGGTGGCTGAACCTCTTGCTATCCTGTTTAGCCGATCACTGGAAACAGGACAGCAGATGTAGTCCCCTTATACAAAAGTGGGAACAAAGAGGAAGCAGGGAACTACAGACCAGTCAGCCTCATCTCGGTAGTGGGGAAGATCATGGAAGCACTACTGAAGGAGAGGTTGGTGGAACATCTGGTTGTCAATGGACTACAGGACCCAAGGCAGCATGGTTTCACCAAGGGGAGGTCATGTCAGACCAACCTCATTGAATTTTTTGACTGGGTGACTAGGGAGGTGGATCGGGAGGGCAGTGAACATGGCCTATCTGGACTTCAGCAAGGCCTTTGACACTGTGCCACATAGAAGACTATTACACAAACTGAGGAATATGGGTGTGGGCAGGACAGTAGTGTGGTGGGTAGGTAACTGGCTGGGTGGCAGGACACAGAGGGTGGTGGTAAATGGCTGTCACTCCACAGAGGGAAGAGTGACCAGTGGGGTACCACAGGGATCAGTGCTGGGACCGGTCCTATTCAACATCTTTATCAGTGACATTGTGCAGGACCTAGAGGCAGGAATTTCACTGTTCGCTGATAACACAAAGCTCTGTAACAGAGTAGACACCAGAGGGTGTAGACAGAATGAGAAGGACCTGCAGAAACTTGAAGAATGGTCAGGGGTTTGGCAGTTGAAATTCAATGCAAAGAAGTGCAAGATAATGCATATGGGGCACAAAACCCGGCACAATATATCAGTTGGGGATGAGGATATAGCATGCACCAAGCAGGAAAGGATCTTGGGGTTGTCATCTCTGATGACCTCAAGGTGAAACAGTGTGACAAGGCAGCAGGTAAAGAAAATAGGATGCTGGGATGTATAGGCAGGGGCATCACCAGCAGGAAAGAGTCAGTGAATTCCGCTATACAAGACACTAGTGAGGCCCCACCTGGAGTACAGTGTACAGTTCTGGAGACCATACCTACGTAAGGACATAGACAGGGTAGAGAAGGTTCAGAGGATGGCAACAAAGATGGTGCATGGATTGCATCACAAGTCCTATGAAGACAGGTTGAAGGAACTGAACATGTACTCCCTGGAGGAGAGGAGGGAGAGAGGGGATATGATAGAGACATACAAGTATCTTACAGGGAGGAACAGGGTGCAGGAAAACACTATTTTAAGTGAAAAGATGTTCCAGGACTAGAGGGCATGGGATGAAGTTGGAGGAGGATGATTCAGAGGAAACATGAGAAAGAATTTCTTCACAGAACGGGTGGTGGACAAGTGGAACACCCTGCCAGAGGAAGTGGTGGGGCTGAAACAATCATGGGATTTAAGAATGCATGGGATAGACATAAAGGAATTCTGGAGGTCAGGGGTAAGGGGCAACAGACTTCTAGGAAAACAAACTGAACTTACAAGCTCAAATGGGCAGACTGGGTGGGCCATAGGCCCTTATCTGCCGACACTGTCTATGTATCTATGTATCTATGTATCTATGTATCTATGTATCTATGTAGATAGCTGACAATCGACCAACAGCTCTGCAATGGCTCTATTTAACAGCTGGCATGGTATATACTTAGGTTCCATGTAATAATCACTACTGCTGAATCACGAGTGATTTAATAGCTAGCGCTTAATCACGAATGTAAATATAGCGCCAGCACAAAAGCACTACTCAATTAATAGCGAGCATTGACAAATCGCACCACAATCGGACTGTCATGCAAGTCAGATGAGCAAGAGGTAACAAGGCTGTTTGCCTTCAACAACAGTTTTAAAACATGTTAAACAATACAGCAGCATTTCATTTCATATCATACCTCCGTCAATAATCATTAAAATTTACTGGACTCCTGACAGTGGAAAAAAAAATATTACATTGGTTCTGACAAGTTATTATAAATAATGTGTTATGGTAGGAAAGCAATCTGCAGCTCAGACCTCAAATAAAATCAGACACTGGCTTAAATGAAAAACAGCTGCTGTATGCACATTCTCCCACTTTTCATACCACGCCGCCATGTCACAATCTCCACACACTTGAGTGCTATTCAGAAAGGGTTTGGGATTTGAGCAGGGGGTCAAGGGAAAGCAACAGAAACACACAGCACATTCCTCTGGTCCTGCTTGCAGCGGAGGGTACAGTGAGAAGCCACAAAAAGACTGTGGGACACTGTGGGCTCTGGGAGGGAATCTTGCTTGGCCAGCAGAGCTAGTAATTATTAATATTGCCCCAGTCCTCATTCTGGTTTATTTATTTATTTTTTTGCCAAACATCTGCTACTTTAGCTTCCCAGCCTCATTTGCAGAGTTTTTAACGGCCAGGAGACAGTGGTTGATTATGTTGCTCTGGCCCTACTACTGTGGGGAAAGGATGCATTGAGTCATGGGTGGATCAGCACAGACCACACAGCAGGGAGCAAGAGAACTGAGGTAAGAATGTTGAACAAAATAACACTGATTACCTGAGCTGTATCACTCTTGTGCTATTGTATGACTGGGTTGTACAGCTAACATTGACCGCATCTGCATCAATTCAGGAATCCTAGCACTAAAGAGCCAGTAATAACTGGTATCCTAAATAGTGGAGAACACTGATTGCACATAGGTGGCAAACTAGGTAGCTAGGGACAGTTTATCTTGTAGCACAACATAACAGGAAGTTTACATGGGGAGCAGGAATAAGGTGACACAAAACATGCTTTTTCACTATTTTGGATATTAGCTATTATGACGCTGGTGAAGTAGCTGTTTTTGTAAGTAGCTATTATTGGTAGTTCGCTATATTTGTTTTCGCCATTACTGAGTCACTATTTTTGATTCGCTATTAGCACAGTTTACCTATACTTACGTGTAAATTTTGATGTCCTCACAACATTTTCCTTTAATGTTAGTTGACGAGAGTGATGAGATATTTTTAATTTGGGAGATTGTACTTTTCACACCTTTTTCACATGGAGTACTACGGTGGGATTTTGTAGTACTTGATGGTGTCAGAAGAAAACAATCTGTCTGGGAAGACTGCAAGGGCATATCAAGTGATTCAATGTCAGTTCCTGCTTCCAGTTCATTGCCACTATGGTCACCATCACCACCACTTCCACTACTGCCCATACCGACCACACAATCCCTTGCCCTGTTCGACTCAGTTGGGTGTTTTGCCTTTGCATGTCCTATCATTACTGATGTTCCAAAATGTCCCACTTTGCCACCATGACTAACACGCTTTTTGCAGACTGCATACAGCTTGAGAGTTGTATGCAGGATTAGTATAAAATGAATTCCACACTAAATATTTACCCTTTGTGCTTTGTACTACGGTCCCTGGCACTATTTCTTGGACAGTCAAGGGACCTGGAGGAAACCCTATACTGCCTTTTAATTTTCACATTCATTTTTCCCATCCACGGTCATCTTATTCTTACTTTGAGCATATGATTTTTTTTTTCTTTACTTGTCTAGCATGCCCTACAGTTGCATCCTCTCCAACCCCCTTACTAAAACTAGTACCAGCCTCAAAGCCACAAGATTCAGAAGAACTGTAAGTGCCGTCATCATCAAGTTTGACATAGCCTGAGCTCTCCCATTCCCAGTCCCCACTATCACCACCATCTTTGTCAGCATTTACTGCCTGAGCATCTGAGCTTATATTTGAGGAAGATGCCTCCCCCTGCTTGCATGCTGCTTCAGCAGCTGGAAGTCTCCTGGCACATGTGGCAAAATGTTCATTACCTCTACAAATAACTCCTGGCAGTTCTTTCCAAAACTCTACTATCATTTCATTGGTAACATGCTTTTTTGGTTCAGGAGGGAATTTAGCACCAGTCCTGGTGATGGTATTGTTATTATTGTTGCTTATGTCATACTGGGTCATGTCATTGCATAGATAATGTCACAGGGCAAACCCACGCAACAGTAATAGCACTAGTCTATGAGTTGCTCCCACAGAGGATGTTATCTTAATAGGGGGGTTCAGGGTGCAGACCCCCATAATTAGGGGTGTAGTGCATGTAGCCCCCTCAGAAGATAAGTATTTCATTGTTTTCATCTTTTGGTAGCTGTTTTAACAGCACACTATAGTGCTACACTGTTTTTGTAGGCGACAACATGACCCTGCGCTTTGCTATGTTCTTCAGTAGTGCTAGGATTCATATTGTACACATCATTTTCAGTTGCATGTGAACCAGCACTGTGCTTCCTTATAGTAGACTTAGTCTGGGAAAGACGAGACACTGTAGACACAGACGTGGCTTTTGCTATGCCGTAGAGAGACATCACACACAGTGTAGCTATGATGGGGCTTTGGCAACTAACAGGCTAACAGACAGCGTAATACAACCTAAATGGCTTTCTCAATACTGCAGGGAGACAGAGAGTAGCTATGTCAGAGACAGGCCTTGGGGCAGCTAACAGACAATGTGTAATGCCTAAATGGCTTTCACTATGCTGCAGAGAGACACAGAGTAGCCATATCACTGACAGGGCTTGGGCACATAACAGACAGTGTGTGATACAATCTAAATGACTTTCTCTATACTGCAGAAAGATACAGAGTAGGTTTGTCATAGGCAGGGCTCATGGATCCTAACAGACAGTATGTAATTCAGCCTAAATGGCATTCACTAAACTGCAAAGACACACAGAGTAGCTATGTCAAAGACTTGGCTCGGGGCATCCAGCAGACAGTGTGTGATACAGCCTAAAAGGCTTTTTCTATACTGCAGAGAAACACAGAGTAGCTATGTCACAGACAGGGCTCAGGGGGCACCTAACTGACAGTGTGTAATACAGCCTAAATGGCTTTTGCTCTGCTGCAGATAGACACAGTGTAGTTACGTCTCAGACAGGGATCAGGGCATGTAGCAGAAAAGTGTGCAATGCAATCTGAATGACTTTTTCTATGCTGCACAGTGACACAGTGTAGGTACGCCACATACAGGGCACAGGACACCAAACAGATAGTGTGTAATACAGTAAAAATAGCTTTCACTATACTGCAGACACACAGAATAGTTATGTTATAGACAGGGCTCAGGGCACCTAACAGACAGTGTGTAATACAGACTAAATGGCTTTCTCTATACTGCAGAGAGAGACACAGAGTACTAGTTGTGTCACAGACAGGGCTCAGGGCACCTACAGACTGTGTATGTGTACAACCTAAATGGCTTTCACTATACTGCACAGACACACAGAGTAGAAATGTCACAAACAGGGCTCAAATGCACCAACAACAGTATGTAATACAGCCAAAAATGGATTCATTATACTACAGAGAGACACACAGTATATATCACAGACATGGCTAAGGCACCTACAGACAGTGTGTGTGTACTGCATACAGCCCAAATGGCTTTTGATATACTGCAGAGATACACAGAGTAGCTAAATCACAAACAGGGTTCAGGGCACCAGCAACAACAGATAGTATGTAATACAGCCTAAATGACTTCACTATACTACAGAGAGATATAGAGTATATGTCACAGACAGGGCTCAGAGCACCTAACAAAAGACAGTATGTATGCAGCCTAAATGGCTTTCACAGCTGCAGCCAGCAGCAACGAGTGCCTTCCGTCCCTTTCTCCTTCTCTCTTGAACGCCACCGCACTTGATGACTCCTGCCCCGATTATTCCCTCTTTCTTCAGTCCACAGCCCTTACTCGCCCTTCCTTCCTGAACAAAAGTTGTGCTTTAACTTTTTGTTTTCTTTTCATTTTTGTGGCTTTTCACTGCGGTTGCAGCAAGTGCCAAATCTTGCTCCTACTCTCACTAAGCTCTAGAGCTAGTCTGCACAGTCACACAGCAGACAGGGAGCTCAGACACCACCACTGACTGATCGTATTTTCAGGCTGGTGCCATGTGTTTCTGTCTGCTGTGAGGACCTTACGGGCTGCCTGTAATGATTGATTAGAGACCTGGAAGAGTCAAGGACCCCACAGGCTGTCTGAAAAATGCTTTTTTTAATTACCCATTACTCACCCACTTACCGTGTCCACAGTACCCAACCCATGAAGTATACTGTTAGGTCAGGTAGGGTAGTAAATCAGGGGTCAACCTTAATTTTTTTTGCACTAGCCAGCCGGGCTGATGAACCAGAGTTTGCACTAGCCCACAGAAGTTTGCAGTAGCCCGCAGTCAGTATGGTTAACAATGATTTGTTAAACGAAAGACAAATACAATTGTATTTGTCCTGCCAATAGTCTGGACATCTACCAACTGATTTTGCACTGTGCCTTTAACTGAAAACCTCACATACACTAGATCAGCTTCTGTGACTGAAGAGTCAGTGTTTCTGTCACTGATGACTGAAACGAACTTTGTTACCATTATTTTTTTCCCATAGTGCCATGTGTCTGGACATCTACCAACTGATTTTGCACTGTGCCTTTAACTGAAAACCTCACATACACTAGATCAGCTTCTGTGACTGAAGAGTCAGTGTTTCTGTCACTGATGACTGAAACGAACTTTGTTACCATTATTTTTTTCCCATAGTGCCATGTGTTCAACCTTATCTACAATGTGGATAAAGTTGCTAAACTAACATCTAGCCCTTTCATATCATCAAGGCTGCACATCCACACAAAGTCTGTGAAAGGAGGTCCTTTCTTAGCAGTTGCATGGCATGTGCGAAACAGTTTATCCAGATGATTAAGTGCTGCTTCATTCATGTTCTTCAGCATTCCCTCCTCATTACTTGTCCCTGGAGTAGCAGTGCTGGCATCCTCCTTTTCCTTTGCCATAGCATGAGCTTCAGTGATATTGTGGGACGAGATAGACTAAAGCCAGCAGTTACAGTATCTGTACTGAAACGAAAATTATTGTTATTGCCTGCCTTATGCAAGTGTATTTCAGGTTTGACAGACAAATGGCAGAACATCAGAACTTTTGCATCATCATACCCCAACCAGTCATATTTTTCTAGTCAGCATTGCTGGAACCAATGGCTTCACTTTGTCTTTTCGTATTCGTGATCATTTATTGGTTTGTCTTCGTCAGCATGCTTTCTATATATGTCAGCTCGGTTACTGACTTCTTCAATATATTTCCACATTTTCAGATTTGTAGTTAATAAAGTTGTGCCATGAGAAATGTGTGTGTCTTTTTCTTCCCTTTTTCCACCCTGGTCACAGATCCCGGAAATGCGTGATTGTCCCAGTTCTATTAAAAGATATTCACCAAAATAAAAGTATAGATAACTTCAACAGCATCAACCCATACTGTTATTTATTTATTTTTATTCTTTGGCGACCAGGTAACTCTCATTGGGCACAAGACCCAACTTCCGGGGTGGCCCAGGAACACAGGGAGGTTAAGTGACTTGCTTAGGGTCACACAGTATGCAAATGGAGTATGTGGGAATTTAAACCCAGATCTGCCGGATGTACAAAGCCCATTCACAATCTGTTACTCTCTCTGTTAAGCACTCTTCAGTTTTCCTTTCCATGACAGCCATGTATTCTGATAGGCTTTGACCTCATTTTTGATAATTGAACTATCAGTACTTGTGATATCCTCAATACTACATCGTGTTCCCTTTACCTCATCAGCTACTGCTGTTTCTTTTCAAATGTCTAAGACATCACATTCCACAATTTCAGACACACTGTTCCATGCTATTTATTCCAATGACCTGTAAAGGTGTAGCTTATATCATGGAATTTTCAGGTTGGTAGTATAAAAAATTAAAGCAACAGCTGCTGAGGATTTAGGGGAGAAATAATCAACACAGTGACAAAGGCAATAAAAATGTGAAAAATAATTTGAAAAGTGGGTCTAAAACATATGAGAATATAGGAAAAACAAAAAGGAACCCATTTTAGCTATAAAAGTGAAAACACGTTTCCTGTCATGGCAGTAAATGACCATACTAAAATTCAGAGTTGAAAATATTAGGTTGATTTACTGCTAATGGTCTTAATGGCCATACTTTACACCTCCTAGACAGACTGGTTTTACAAACAAAGACCTGTGACTAGTGATATCAAAACTTTTTTTGTAACCTGGACATGCATGCAACAGTAAATGATTTGATACAATCAGTTTTATACTATCTGAGCACTCAAAATGGCCCAAAAACTGGGCTAGATTTAATCGAAACAGGATGACCAGATAAAGGCCTTGAAAACAAGATTATCCGGTCTACAACTGGACAGATGGCAACCCTAGAACTGTGCTGTTCCCGGACACAGTCACAAATCTTTCCTGCCACGACTGAGCTAAACAAGGAAAGGAAAAGGAGAATGGATCTTTACCAGCAAAAAATAAAATCAGTAGTTAGTATAAAATGAAGCAGTTTGTAAATGCACTACACACGGACATTATTTATTTATTTCATTTGACTAATGCTAAGGCAGCACATAGTTTAATCTCCACAAAAAGGACCAGGCTTTAAATTACATAACAGTGATATTTATGTATTTATTTGATACCGGGTTGAGAATGGAACTGCAGCTTTCCACAGGAGGAATTGCACTAGCGCAGCCGGGCAAGTAACAGATATTCTGCACTAGCCCACAGCAATCTGCACTAGTACCGGGGCTAGTAAATGAATGTTAAGGTTGACCCCTGTAGTAAATTACCTGAACTACTGTACCCGGCCAAAAAACACTGATACCTGACCTACCTGCTCGAGCTACCTGACAGGTAGCCCATCTCTAAAATAAATAAATAAAAACAAAATAATACATGGACAATTATTTCCAATAAAAATACATTTTTGCTAGCAGCATATTTCTATAAATTAAGTAAAGTAAGGTCAGACAATATGCTAATTTAAAGAGATGGAACATTTGGACCCCTATAAAGGCCTCCACCAAGCAGGCAGAGTGTATTTGTGTTGGGGGGGCAGAACATTCTGTAACACTGATGTGACCACCACAAGCACTTTTTTTTTCTTCTGCTTTTAGAAGCATCATATTTGGGAGAGGAACAGGGGAAAGCAGCTACAGGTCTCCCTCCCCCATCACTTAACTGCTAGCTGAGACAGCTAAATGGAAGGGGCATGTGACCTGTGAAAACAGAGTCAGTTGAGCTCCAGATCCATTTTGCTTCTGCTTTTACATAAGGAGTAGGCCATCAAGCAGCCCCCATGCTGTGGCCTCCTGCGTGAATGACAATGCGACAAAGACAGCACAGTGGAGTCTGTCCACCAGCGTCAACCCAATGAGGCAGCCAGCAGCTGGGCATGCTACACTGCAGCAGGAAGGCAGAACAACTGTGGTAAGTGTCCTGTTAAACTCCTTTTATACACCACACACTGTAAGAGAGTGATGAAAGTCAGGTACAAGCAAAAGTTGGGAAAAGGTGAAACACCCTATCTAAGGTAGGGGTAGCTCACACACACTGCAGGGGAGAGAGGAGAGGAGAGTAAGATACTGTTCAAGCAAAAGCTGGGAAGTGGTGAAAAAACTATCTAGGGTAGGGGTGAAAAGGGTTTTGAAGAAAAACAAAACAAAAGCAACCAGAGTAGAAAATAGACATGCTGGGAGTGGGGCAATGCAGTGGCTGTGGGGTGGCAGTGTTCAGGGAGACTTTCTGGAGACTGCAGTGCTGCCCTATCTGCATGCTCCTCTCTGGGCTGAGGAGAGAGGCTGCTCAACTCCAGGCCGAGTTGACTAGGATTCAGGGGGGCCACCTCCCCCACTGAGGGACCACCAAGTCCACTGCCACTGCCTCCAAGGATGCCAAGGAGGAAGAGTGGGTAGACTACAGTGTGCTTGGAAAGGGTGAGGGTGGTGGGTCAGAGGCATATCTCCCAGATGGTACCAATACACAACTTATATGTCACTCTGGCAGGGCAGCAGTGTCCCATGGAGGCACCTGCAATAGTAAACAGAGAGGTTGTGGTGGTCCTCCATAAGGGATGCCCCAAGGAAGTTGGCAGAGGACCCCAGAGGAGGAGGAGGAAGCAGCAGCTCCTGGTGGGTTACTTCATAGTTAGGGGCATAGATTTGGGGGTAGGGAGGGAGGGAGGTGGAGGGGCAGGTTAGGTGCCTACCTGGAATCATGTCTCAGAAGGATGGGAAGTGTATTCTGAAGATCGCTACAGCAACAGGATGGGAGGGAAATCTGGATGTCATTGTCAACTTGGAGACAAATTACCTGGCTAGGGATGTGGCTAGAAGAGTGCAGGAGGAGTTCAGGGAGTTAGGGGGTATCTTTGGCAGGTAGCACACTCAGTGGCCTTATCTGATATGTTGCCTATCTAAGACAGGGGGGAAGATTGGGTACTCTGTACCAGGAGCTTCAATGAATGGTTGATGCAGTGGTGCAGAGAGTAGGGTTTCAGACACATTGGGAACTGGGGTCCTACCTGGAGGGATAAAGGTCTATACATGAGGGATGGCCTGCATCCATCCAGAAGGGGAATCATAATCCTCAATGAACAGTTAAATGCTGTATTGGCAAACACTTAAACTAGCTGAGGGGGTGGAGGAAGGAACCAGGGAGACATAAACTGTCCACACCCACAAGTTGAAGTAGTCAGTAGGGAAAGCCCAAAGGGAAGGAAATTCCCAAGGGTGCCTAATAGCAGGAAAAGCAGTATCATAGAAATGAAGAGAGATTGGAATGAAGGCAGAGGGGGTAAGGGGAGTAGGCAACAGGGAAAAAGGAGGCCTGACAAGAAGAGTGGTAGAAGCATTTGGAAGGCCATGTGCGCAAATGCTCGAAGTCTGGGAAATAAAATCCCAGGCCTCATTGCCATCATGGCAGAGTATGGCAGAGGCTGACCTGGACATTGTCACCATTACTGAGTCATGGTGCAATGAGCACCATAACTGAGATATAGACATACCATGCTATACTCTGTTCAGGAAGGACAAGGAGGGTAAGAAATGGGAAGGAGTGGCTCTTTACATAAGGGAAAGCATAAAAGCAAAAGAGGCACAGGGAATATAGGGAGGGGCAGAGGCACTGTGGATCAACCTACAGGCAGGGAATGGAACCTCTATTTTCACTGGTGTGATCTACAGAACTTCAGCACTGGGGATGGGGGAGATGGATAAGGCACAGGGGAAGCCATCCAATAAATGGCGACTAAGGGGGTGGTGCTGCTGGTGGGGGACTTCAGTCTTCCAGATGTGGACTGGAGCTTCAACTAGGAGCAGGGACATCCTGGACTCCCTGCAGGGGACATTCCTCAGGCAACTAGTAAAAGAACCCACTGGTGAGGGAGCAATATTGGACCTTGTACTCACCAACAGGGACAGTGTTGCATACATCACAATGAGAGGCCACCTGGGGACCAGTGTTCTTCGTACAGTGTGGTTCAATATAAGTATTGAGCCTAAATCAAACCACACAAAGGCGAGGATCCTAGACATCAGGATGGCCAACTTTGCAAAGATGGGGGAATGATTCAGGGATGTCCTGCCAGGGTGGGAGTAAATGGGAGGAGTGGAGGTACAGTGGGTGAAATGAAAAGGAGCCATAGGGAAGACAACAAATCTCTGCATCAGGCAACTGAGCAAAATAAAGAGGAAAAAGGGACCTCCAATTCTCAAAGGAGGTGGTTGGGAAGGTAAAGGCAAAAAAGTTAGCATTCAGGAGATATAAGGAGGCACAGAAAGAGGAGGAAGATAGGAAGGTGTACAACAAGAAACAGAGGGAGGCAGGGAAAGCATTCAGGAGTGTAAAGGCACAAACAGAGGAGAAAATAGCCCAGGCAGGAAAGAAAGAGGTCAATACATTTTTCAGGTATGTAAGCAAAAGGAGACAGACCTGAGGAGGGATTGTCAAGCTAAGGAGAGAAAGGGGAGACTGTGTGGAGCCAGACCAGGAAAAAGCAGACATCCTGATCAAATAGTTTTGTTCAGTGTTCACAGAGGAAGGTGAGGAACCACAGATAAGTGACATGAGCATCGAAGGAAGAGCGGTAGACCCTAGACCATTTACAGAGGAGAGAGTCCTGAAGGAAATTGCTAATCTGAAAGTGGACAAGGCAATGGGGCCAGATGGGATACATCCAAAGATATTGAAGAAGCTCAGAGAGGTGCTGGCTGCACCTCTGACAGTCCTGTTCAACCACTCACTGGAGATGAGAATGGTCTCAGAGGACTGGAGTAGAGCAGATTTAGTCCCACTTCACAAGAGTGGTACCAGGGAGAAAGCTGGCAATTATAGGCCAGTCAGCTTGACCACGGTGGTGGGGAAAATAATGGAATCATTGCTGAAAGAAAGGATTGTGGAATGTCTTATAACCAGCAGTTTCCAGGATCCGAGGCAACATGGATTCACCAGGGGGCAGTTATGACAAACAAATCTGCTAGATATCTTTGACTAAAGGACCAGGGAAGTAGATCAGGGTGGAGAGGTGGATGTGGCCTACCTGGATTTCAATAATGCCTTGGACACTGTTCCACACTGGAGACTCGTGAACAAGCTGGGCAGCCTGGGAATGGGTCCAAAAGTGGTAAACCAGGTAATGAATTGGTTGGAGGATAGTCAACAAAAGGTGGTGGTAAATGGAGTTCACTCCAGGGAAGAAAGAGTGACCAGCGGGGTGCCACAAGAATCAGTACTTGGACTGGTCCTCTTTAGTGTCTTTATCTGCAACATTGCAGAAGGGCTAGAAGGGAAGGTATGCTTTTTTGCAGATGACACTAAAATCTGAAATAGGATAGATACTCAGGGAAGGGGGGATGAATAGGAATTTAGGAAAGCTCAAAGAGTGGTCAAGAATAAGACAACTAAGTTTCAGTGCAAAGAAGTGCAAAATCATGCACTTCGGGCACATAAATCTAGAGTACGAGATTGGGGTGAGTGGTACTGTTGACAACCAAACAGGAAAGAGACCTAAGCGTAAACATTCTTGATGACCTAAAGGTGACCAAACAGCATGACAAGCCAGTGGGGAGAGGAAGTGGGTTGCTGGGGTGCATAGGGATTGGTATCACCAACAGAAAGAGGGAGTTGATAATACCGCTGTATAGATCATTGGTGAGATCTCATCTAGACTATTGTGGCTAGTTCAGGAGACCACATCTCTGAAAGGACATAGACAGTATACTGGTGGTCCAGAGGAGGGCAACTAAAATGGTACACGGTCACACCAGAGACCCTAGGAGAGATTATAGGACTTCAATATGTACACCCTAGAAGAAAGAAGGGAAAGATGGGATATGACAGAGACTTTCAAATATCTCTCGAGTATAAATAAGGTACAGGAGGGAAGTGTTTTTCAGAAAAAAGATGCTCCAGAACAAAGGGGCATGCTATGCAGCTGGACGGAGCTAGACTCAGGGGAAACGTGAGGAAATGCTTCTTCACAGAAAGAGTAGTGGATGCCTGGAAGAGACAAAAAATGTAACTAGTGCAGGCAAAAACTGTAACTGGATTCAAGAATGTATGGGATAGGCATAAGGGAACCTTAGTAATTAGGGAAGGGAGGGCTAAGCAGTCTTTATCTGCCATCAGTTTCTATGTTTCTATGTATTTCACAGACAACTTCAGCCATCACTGGGTGGCCATCTATAAGCCAGCATTGATGGTGTGGACAGGGCATATGGTAGTATGTAGGGTTAGGAAATCTTTCAGGAAACTGGGTCCCATACCATGTAGGGTCTCCTATACCTACAAGCATATCTAGAAGCTGATGCACCACCATGTGGATAACCAGTACATTTCATGCAGGACAGTTGTGATATCATCCTGATGAGATGTCCCTGAGATCCAATGGGCAGCCATGTTCAGATCCAGCTGCATTTAAGGCATCATACTCCAAGATAACCCTAGTTGGAGAGCATTAAAGCAATCCAGCCTGGAGGTGATGCTGGCATGGCTATTGTGGTCACAATGTGGTCACTAGTCACCAGATGCAGTTTATTCCAGCAATATTTCAGAGATGGAAAAAACCACTGCAGATGATCGCCAGCAACTGATACTCCAGTGTTAGCCTGCAGTCCATAGTGACTCCCAGATTTTAAACTGCATCCCCAGCTCCAAGGGTGACATCATTTATAGATGGCAATGAGGTTGTACTCTATGTTACTGCTGACTCACAGAGATCTGATTCTATAAGTATCACTTCAGTCTTGCTTAGGTTAAAACTTAAGTAGTAAGAGGCCGTTCAGTTGCTGATTTCTTGCAAGCACTGACACAGCACAAGGTCTGCATCTACCACATTTGGTGAACATGACAAGTATAGCTGTACTACCTAATGATTTCACCCAATGGCAGCATGTATACAACACACAGCACAGGGAGCAGCATTGAACCGTGAGTCACACCACAGTCAAGTGCAGACATCTCAGAGATGAAATTACCTGCTGTGTTCTTCCTATCAAGTAGGATTTAAATCAGCACAGACAGAACCAGTGAATCCCACACAGTGCCTCTGGCATTCCAAAAGCACCCCATAGTCAACCGTGTCAAACGTTGATGAGAGAACAAGAAGGCCAAGAATGGAACAATGCCCTCTGTCTGTCTCTCACCATGAAGAGCTCAATCAACACCTTCATGAGTACAGTCTCCAAAATCTCAATGGGAGAGGCTTATAGATGTCATATATTTTTGAGATGAGCCTCCAACTCGATTACCTTCCCCACAGTGGGAAGTTACAAGACAGGTCTGCAGCTCAGAAGAATGTCAGGATCCAATGATAATTTCTTTTGGAAGGGCTTCACCACTGACCTTTTCAGAGAAGCAGAGAAACCACTGCCCCAAGGTATGACATGACAAATCACTGTATTGAGGATGGATATCACCAGCAGAAGGAGGATGGTGGTGTTGACACTATATGGAACACTGAAGACACTCCACCTGGAGTACTGTGCCCAGTTGTGGAGGCTATATCTCAGGAAAGACATAGACTGAGTGGTGGTAGTCCAGAAAATGGCAACTAAAATGGTGCCAAGTCTGCATCAGAAGCCCTACAAGGAGAATATACCCTAGATGAAAGAAGACTGAGGAAGGGATACAATAAAGACCTATTAGTACCTCACGGTGGTAAATAAGGAACACATGGGGAATATTTTTCAAATCAAATCAAATCAAATTTTATTTGTAATGCACTTTTCCAAAAACCAAAGTGCATACACAATACAATATCAAATCAAACATACACAATTTAATATAAAATCAAATATACGATCTAAAAGATATAAGATAAAAAGGCAGTAACAGTAAAACTAAATATTGTCCTCAAAAGCTAGATTAAATAAATAAGTTTTTAATGAGGATTTGAAGATCTCGGCAGACAGGCACTCTCTAATCCAACGAGGTAGAGAGTTCCACAGGGTCGGGCTGCAAAAGAAAAAGCCCTAGCACCTGATGTTTGAAGATGGACCCTGGGAATCTTTACCAATCCCTCGTCGGTGGAGTGAAGTCAGCGAGAGGGGGAGTAAAGTCAAAGAAGGTCTTGCAAGTAACCCGATCCCTGTCTGTGTAGGGTCTTATAGGTCAGCAATGCGATCTTGAAGGTGATCCTCCATCACACCAGCAGCCAGTGCAGTTCGCACAGCTCAGGAGTGATATGGCTAGTTCTTGACAGCCCTGTCAACAACCTGGCCACAGCGTTCTGCATCAGCTGCAGGAGATGGAGATCCACCCCCAGTAGCCCTAGGTATAGAACATTACAGTAATCAAGACGAGAGGACACAAAGATGTGGACAAACACAGAAAGGTCCTCAGGTGGAATAAGGTGTTTTATCTGGGCAATGTTCCTCAGATGATAAAATGAGGACTTGACAACCGCTGACACTTGCACTTTTAGTGTCAGTTTGTTATCAAGCACAATGCCCTGATTTCACACCCGTTCAGAAGGCCTCAACTGGTTACCCCCAAGCACAAGGCCAGACGTTTGCCCAGGAGTCAACTTCTCTACCCACTGACCTGTGTCCACTACCAACACCTCAGTCTTATCTGGATTTAGTCTCAACCAGTTAGCACTCATCCAGTCCTGAATCTCAGTGAGGCAGTTGTTAAAAGTCCGAGATTGCACTATTTTGTTCGGGTAGAAAGGGCATGTAGAGCTTAGTATCATCTGCATAGCAGTGAAAACTCAGCCCATACTGCCTTATAATGTCTCCTAACGGCAACATATACACCGTGAACAACATGGAGGACAGCACGGAACCCTGCAGCACCCCACAGAGCAGGGCAAAAGGGGCCGAGGAAAAAACCCTGACACCATCCTCTGGGTCCTGCCTGTGAGGAAAGAATGAAATCATCTGAGGACTGTCCCAGACAGTCCACAGAGCAACCACAAGTGTTCCAGCAATACCCCCATGATCCACAGTGTCAAATGCTGCTGAGAGATCAAGGAGGACCAAGATCGAATGATTCCTCCGATCCCTCACTATCAGCAGATCATTAAGTACTTGAACCAATGCTGTCTCAGTACTATGCCTCTTCCTGAAACCAGATTGGAGAGGATCATAGATTTCATTGGTGGTAAGAAAGTTCTTGAGCTGTAATGTGACTGCCTTCTCAGTAACCTTGCCCAAAAAGGGCAGGTTAAAGACAGGTTTGTAGTTCACAAGACAATCTGGGTCACAGGAAGGTTTCTTTAAAAGGGGAGTCACCACAGCCTCCTTCAAGGGGTCCAGAAACACCTCTTGGTCCAGTGAGCACCAGACTATCTTGGTAAGAATCGGTCCGATGACATCCATACACCCACCAAAAGGTGAGTTGGACCAGAATCCAAACTACAGTAAGTCAGTCACAGCTCTTGTACAATCTTCACGATATCCACGATCACTGGCTGGTCAAAATCTGTCCAGATAGACTGAGTGTCTGCATCCTTGCATCGACTACTGCCATACTCATTTGAGCGAGTCAAGCAGATCACGGGCCCAATGGAGGACACCTTATCTGCAAAGAATTGAGTGAACCCCTCACACTTAGTTTGTGAAAAAGCTCTCTGGCCCTGAAGGCAGGCTGGATTGCACAGCCTGTCCACAGTCTGAAAGAGCTGGGTCAGTTGATTCCTTTGCTGCAGCAATCTCCTTGGACAGGAACTCTGCCTTCTTACGGGAGATTTCTGATTGATAGTCTGAATAATGGGCTATCAACCTAAGTCTGTCCTCCTCCAGGTGAGATTTCCGCCAACACCATTCCAACCTTCGCCCAATTCTCCTCAACTCCCTCAAAGTCCCATCAAACCAGGAGACCAAGGGTGGAGAGGGAGAGGAACAGGGAGAACTTGGACAGAAGCTACGGAATCCAGGGCTCTCAGCACCACACTATTATAGTACGCTACTAGGACTCCCAGATCTCAGCATTCCATTGGCCTACTCAATAGGTCCAGCACTGCCATCAGACCCTCTGGGGTAACACCCCTCAAAGGACGGTACCGAACCATCTGCAAAGGGGCAGCTCTCACAGGGGGAGTCGCAAAACTGAACCTTATAGAGTGATGGTCTGACCATCAGACTGGTTCCACCACCAAGTCAGTGGCCTCCATCCCCATGAGGAACACCAGATCCAAGGAGTGACCCTGAGTATGGGTTGCAGCGGTAAGTACCTGTGTGAAGCCCAACAAGATCATCAGTTGGAGGAAGTTCTGACCAAAATGCGAGAGTTCATCATTGACCCAGGCATTGAAATCCCCCAGGACCAACCACCTGGAGGATTCCAACACCATGTCGACCATGAAGTCGGCAACTTCTTGCAGGAAATCTTTCCCATCACCGAGTGGACAGTTGATAAGTGTCCTGTTGCCCACACCCGCACCCATGATACACTCAAAGGACCTGGTGGCCCCCGCTGGAACCTCTACAATGCCCAGTTCTGTTTTAAAACAAATGGCTACCCCCCTCTCCTACTATCTAATCTTGGGTGGTGTATCACCGAGTACCCCGCTGGGACAGCTGACTCCAATACTGGGCCAGCATTCTCATCCAGCCAGGTCTCAGTGATGCAAACCGGGTCAGATGTTTCAACAAGATCAGCAATAATTGCTGTCTTGTTCTTTATCAACCTGGCATTGCATAACACCACCCGAGTTGGATGAGAGGCCATGAAAGAGTGGGTAACTTGCCCACTGCCAGTGGAGCCCTTGGGTATGGGTACCAGGCAGGGAAGACCACTTTTCTGGATTCATTTCACCCCGGGGCACATCCTCAACTTCGCTACCCCAATCTACCCACCCCGCTCCCTCTACTCTCCAGGTCCAGGGACCCCTCCGGCCCTTTCTTGCAATACCCAAGGCACGACAGTGCATATACACTTTGGGTTGCAATGGAGGACTAACAAAGGGGAGCAGGCCCCTCAGCCTAGAGGGGGAATAGTGCCTGCCCACCGAACCATGATCCCAACACACGCTACCTAATTAAAAAATTAAATTTAACTTAGACAGCCACTTAATAATCCTTGTATCCCACTGGGCCAACCCCAATTTTTAATACTAAGGAACCGTCAAAAAACCCACATACAAAATTAGTATTTAAATAAAATTCCTACTTAAATAACCCCCAGCAATCCAACATATAAAAAAGCAAATGTGTAACAGTGTCCAGGAACTGGAAAACCAATCCCAAAAGTCCTAGATGACAAAAGTGTCCCCTAAAAGCAGTCCAAGGCTTCTAAGAACCCTCTAGTAGTTTTCTGAATTTTGGCCTTAGTGTCTCTCACACCCCAAAGCCATAACTAGATTTATACTTATTGTGTATTTCTCTCACCAACCACAATTTAAGTAATACAGACTAAATAGAGAATAATGAATAATGTTCTGGGTACTCTCCCCACCCAGTCCAACTTCTATATAGAAGCAGCAAAAGAACCATAAGAGTCACAAATCTTCCCCAGTCCAAACCACAAAGCAGTCCAGAGAAAGCCAAAACAAAATCTAAACTGTGACCAAGGATTTTATCCAGAAAGGCAAATCTTCCAATAAATCCGATATTCTTCGGAAGCTCCACTAGTTTGGAAGAATGCAGCTGATCAGTTTCCATCCCGGCAAAAATCCATAGATCCAAAAGTCATCTTCATACAATGCCAGATCAAAGTAATAGCAAATAACAGGGGTCCATATGTGAGAAGCCAGGGGCATGCTATATTATCCAAGCCACAGAGGGATAACCCCCACTCACCACTCCAACCAGGCCCCGCTCGCACCACCCATGACCCACAGCTACAGGTACCCCAAGGCTAGGCCAATAGGATTCAACCTTGGGGTATCTTAGAAAAAATACCAGACAATGCCTCCGGCTCCCCGGAGCCAAATAAAGTAATTCCCGCTCAGTCCCAAGTGGCATGCTCAAGAATAGCCCTACAGGGATAGAGTTAGGGAGCTTCCTCACCCAGCACAGCCCACTGACTTCACTACCCCCAGGCTCGAGCAATGACCCAAGTTCAATCTCCTGGTAAAACATGCCAGTCCGGTCTCAAAAATACAGGAAAAGATGCACGAGAACAAGGGGACATACAATGAAGTTGGAAGTGGATAAATTCGAGAGAGGTGTAAAGAAGTACTTCTTTACTGAAAGAGTAGTGGATACCTGGAATAATCTTCATTTGAGGTGGTGATGGTGAAAACAGTAGTGGGCTGCATGCATTCAGAGGATAGCCACAAGGGAAACTTAGTGGGAAGAAAGGAGAGGGGAAGAAGCAGGAGATTAAGTATCATCTGAGGTGACAGTATAAGCAGAGAAAAAAAATGGGCAGACTGGGTGGGCCAAGTGGTCCTTACATGCCATCAGCTTTTATGTTTCTATGTTTCTTGTGTGATATATCACATGTTTGGGACATGTAACCCTACGCTTATCAGTGGGATCACATATTAGTCATTGTATCACACTTCTTGACTGTGTTTTTTTATTGAGTTTCCCAGGGAACATCCATTGCACATTATTATTGCCCTTAGTCTTCTCTATTTCTTTACTGGACTCTTCAGACTCACCCATCTCTCTTCCCTTTATTGTTAATAGTCTTTCCTTCAACTGCATCATAATTTTAGTTTTCAAACTACTGTAGGGGTTGGCTGGGTCTCATTCTTGCTGCTTTTGTTGTCTAGAATTGTAGTAGCTAAGTCAACTGCTGTCAACACCCTGCTTTGTGGTGCTGAATAGTGAGCACTGGTAGCCATCATATCCAGTTGTGATGATCTGTGCTTGTCCACCTCCCTGCTTGTCCCTCTCCCCAATCTAACAACAAGCCCCCCTGCCTGGATCTGTTTCACCTCAGTCCTTTCCTTAACTATCCCATCTAATAAAACACCAGCATGCAAACAAAATAAGGTATGCAAGCACTTAGGTGAACAACACAATTTTTGCTTCACAGGGCACCATAAAAAAAAAACAACTGTTGACTGACACATCAACAACATTTTTTTTTTCATGAATTATTTAATTTTTTTACTTTACCAAAAATATGCACTAACTATAAGCACTGAGGTGCACAGCAAAATTGTTGCTTCCTAGTCCTATGGAAATAATAAGTGACTGATGTCTGGCACATCAGCAAATGATTTGTCCTATAATGTTTCATACTTAAAAATGTGTGCCCATAAGCATGGAGGTGTACAAAGGTAATGTGGACATTTGTCAGGCACAGCCAAAATTGATTTTTTGTATAATATATACATTGAGAAATAAATCATGTCATTTCCCAAAGTGTAGACATGCTGGACACTTGTCAGTTGCCACTCAGTCTGTGGTCAGCACAGACCAATACTGCAAAATAAACAATTTTCAACACCCTTCTTCAAAGTCAATGCACTCAAAATGAGAAAAGATTTTTGCTCTTACAGTACTACTGTTTTTTCAACCTATTTAAAATGATTGTTTTCAGCATTCAGAAATGCATCCTACTCTAAAAAATCAGAGACTACCATGGGCCTAGAGAATGTGACAATTTAATTTCATAACTCTCTCCACCAAATGTGTCTGGGGCTGAACATAGTGATAATGTGTAATCTGTACTCTAGCTCTTTATCTCTATGCCTTTGGTATACAACAAACCCATTCTAGTTTGGTCATCAAAATTCTTCATGCCTGTACTGATAATAGTGGGATAATATGGATTTGTTGTTTACCAACAGGCATACAGATGAAAAGGCAGACAGCCCAATGATAGCATTAAAGATCACATTTGAGATCAACCATTAATGGTACACAAGCATGGAAAGTACCTAATGGGACAACTGGTCCATATCTTTCAAAAAAGCAGAAGCTTAAACTACATGGTTACTGAACTCCCCTGTGGGATATTTTAAATGTGTACTTTCAATTTGAATAATGTAACTTACAGTATGCGCCCACATTGAGAATATTAAAATCTGTACTAACCTGCTACAGGTTAACAACTCAAGATTAGGGATTTTTTCAACTGTGGGTTGATTCTTATTGGCTGTACAGTGTATGTTAGTATGTGAGAGTGGATGCTATTACATAGGGTGCCCTAAATGGAAATAAAAACAGTCTACAGGTAAACATGTAGAAATGGAAACTGGCACACTTTCTTGGCAAATTTTCAAGCAACAGTACTGGTCCAAACACAATTTCAAAGTAGTGGGCACTGAGAAGGAAAGACAAAACCCTGCAGGTGAGGATGTGGAAAATACTTTGAACAAAAGGGAGAATATATAAAATTTTCCCCTTAGATATCTTCCAGTGACCCAGCCTTATTTATACATTCGAACTACAGCTGAGCCAGCCAGGATGCACTTCTATACCTTGCTGTCAATGATATATCGCAAAACACTGCATGACAAAAAGAGCCTGTTTGCCATTGAATTACACTGTTTCTTGCAGCATATTGCAGCATTTAGCAATGATACTGCAAGGTTTTGCTTTGCATCCTGGCTGGTGCTGCTGTACTCCCTCATAACTGACATAATCTTCCATTTTTCATCCTTCTTTATAGCATCTAGCTGATAAAACTCAGAAAAATATTTAAAAACTTTTCTCTATTCTTTCTGCCTAAACGGACTCAACAGCAAGCATAACACATAATTTTACTGTATTACCCAAATAGCTTAACTAAGATTAAGTCTTTCCTGTACCGAGTAAGTATATGCTGATGCCGAATTTGTATTCAGTTATGGTGCCGATGTTTGGCACCTTTACTTTCTCACTCCCCTCTCTTGATTCCCGGTGCCTTTTCCACTGTGCCTCCTTTATATCCAGATCCTGGTTTGTTTCCCTTCCTTCCTATCTACATCCCTTCTATCCTCTACCCCACCTACCTCCTTCACTCTCCACAGCAATGTTTCACATTCCCTTTATATTCTACCAAAGAAATCTACTGCGGTCAAGCTGTCTTCCCATATCATTTTCCTAAACTCTGGTAGTCTCTTTCTGTGTCTATCCACCCTGCCTCAATTCCTTTCTCCCTTAAGTACAGCACAGCCCCAATCTAACAAACCTCCATATACCTAACCACCCTATTTAATGAACCTAGTCAGTGTCCCCTGCCTGTTTGCTCCTTTTATCACTGATCAGCTGTTGTTAATGAATGGCATCCAATGGTAATGTACTTTACGAAACCTTTCTCATCCCTACTGCTTCTGCATGTGTTGCAACCTGTGGATGAACAATGGGAATGAAAAGGAAATAAAATGTGCTTCCTCTTGCAGACAAGCTCTTTATTCTGGAGTGTCTTAAAAATTAGGGAGAAAGCTGCACATCTGGTCCAAGAGTACCACATGGAAAAAATCAATGATATTGGACATTAAAGAATCAAAAGATAAACTATGTCAGTTCTCCATGACAATGGAGGGCACCTATAGGACACAAACTCACTGCAACATTCAAATGTGTACAGATGAGGAGTTAGATGCTGCAGTGTACCTTTGTTTCAAACAGAAAAATGAGGAAGAGGTTCCGATCTCCGTCTCCATTCTCAAAGAAAAGGTGCTCCAGTTCCATGTAAGACTTGGCAGTCAAGGAGATTTTACTGCCAGTGATGGCTGGTTACACCACTTTAAAAAGCGGCACGGTATATGTCAGCTAAGACTTTGCAGCGAAAAGTTTAGTATGAGGAAGAAAGTGTGAAGCCCTTTATTCATATTATTTTGGTCTTTTAATCCAAGAAATTGACACCTGACTAAATATTTAATGCAGATGAGACAGGCCTTTACTGACACAGTCTACCTTACAAGACCCTGGCACACGGTTCTGAAAAGGAAGCTCCCAGCTTCAAGAAGGCTAAGGACTGTTACCATACTGGGCTGTGTTATTGCAGCTGAGATTTACAAATTGACACTCCTAATGATAGGGAAGTCCCAGAAGCCCATTTACTTCATGAACGTAAGCATGTGTAACCTCCCCACACTTTATGACATCCAGTGCAGTGCCTGGATTGAGGGCACCATAGTCACCAGATGGTACACCGAAGAATTTGTCCCCAAAGTGAAAAGCTTTCTTAGATCAAATTAGTTTCTGATGAAAGCTATCCTTTTACTAGACAATTCACCAGCTCATCCACAGATGCCAGTTGTTCACACTTGAAATGGGACCATAAGGTGCATGTTCTTCCCTCCTAACACAATATCAAAGCTGCAGCCATGTGATCAATGCATCCTTGAGGTCGAGAAAAGGAATTACAGTAATAAACTCCTGCAAACTGTGCTTGATGATAAAAATGAACATAGCACACTGCAGGACATTGTGAAAGCTCTGACTCTGAAGGATGCAGTCTACATGTCAGCTGTGTCATGGGATGCAGTAAGGAAGGAAATGATCAGAAAAGCTTTGGCAAAATCTGGGATTGGGCATCCTCTTCCAGTGCCAGCGATGACAACTGCTCACATAGAGCCGACTGCCAACATAGGCCAGACCACAGTTGAAACCACAGCAAAGGCAGCAGCCCATGATGATGCCACTGACAGCAGTAAAGTCCTTGAACAGGTCAGTGATCTAGCAAAAAATCTGGACATGGCAACATCAGAGCAGGATCTGTTAGAGTGGATTTCATGTGATGCCAATGAAGATAGCCAGGACCACATGAATGAAGATACCATAACTGCTGCAGTCAGAGACCTAAAACTGGATGCTGAGGATGAGCAAAGCAATGAGGAATTGCCACCAAAACACATCCCCAGACATACAGAGGCAGAAAAGGCTTTTGATGACTGCATAACATAGCTAGTAAAGCAGTCCAACCGCAACCCCCTTCACCTCCTACTGCTCTGTAACCTGAAGGTTACAGCAACTCGGCGCAAAGCTGCAACTTGGCAGCAGAAAACCATCAGTGACATCTTCAGTAAAGAGAGCTACATTAATTTCACTAAGCATTACTGTAGTGACACTAAAAAACTGCAAGCACCCTGTAAGCACAAGCATAGATGCATAGAAAAAAATCACATCTGCGCTTTACTACTCCCCCACACACAGTTATCCTAAAGTTTTCCTGGGTGCAATAAAAACAAAACAGAAATTCTCATCTACACTTTATTACTCCCCACACGCAGTGATACTGAAGTTTTACTGGATCACCTGAAATAAAAAACATAAATTTCTGCACTTTACCGTGATGCTGCGGCAAACTTTTCCTGGCATTAGCTGTCATAACAGATAGAACATTCCTGAAGTTTTCCTGCTTTTCCTTTTTCCATTTATGCAGTTTACTATGCCCCCCCTCACAAAGTACAGAGTACAGTAGGGTGTATATTACTGCATGACCCTTCCCCCAGCATTAGCAGTTATGACGGACATAGCTGCAGCACACTTTCCTAGCATTGCAGCATTATAAACATGGCAATCCCGGTTATCTAACCACCTGATTATCTGAACCAATTGGGTGTCCCCCAAGCAGTCCAGATAATCAGGGTTGTACTGTATCTTTTTCATGACCTTTCTACTTAAACCTGCAACTGTCCTTGAACTCTTACCTTAATGGATCCCCCTTCCCCTGCACATATCAATCTGGCTATATTTGCTGACCCCCACCCCCGCACCCATTATGCTGGTTGGGATATCTTCTTCTTGTCTATTCAAGCCCAGTTTTTATCTACTGCATGCACCTTGTTATACTGTTTTGTTATGCCAAATAGTTCTGATGTATAATCCCACCTACCCAGATGACTCACATTCTGGTATGAGAAGATGTCAGTCATAGGAGTGCTGGGGTGAGCTGAACCTAAGAACTACACATCTCTTGTGTGTTTATAAGCTTTCAAAAAACATTTAAAAGGTATGCCAAGCTGTATGACTATTACATTTATTGATCCATCTGAAGTGCTACCTTGAGAGGAAGAGCATCTTTTATCACTTTTTACAGGTCTGTTCGGAATCAAACCTGGGAAGTTGCAGAATTGGCAGTGGACTGTCAAGATCATTGGGGAGCATTTTAGAAAGCTACCAGAGACACCGGAGGCCACTGAAGAAGTAGGACTTGGAGTAGAAGAAGGAGATTTGTAGCCCAAAACAAACCACAGAGGTCCAAGTGCACTGAAGTGGTGTCTGCTGATCAGTGTGTTGGTTCTATGTTGAAAGGTCATTAGGGCTTGGCAAAACAGAATAGTGAAGTAAACTGGAGGTTGTATGCCAAAGTATTGAATCCAAATTGACATTGGTGGCCAGTTGCAGAAAGACCAAAAAAAAGTAGAAAAAGACACTAACATAATAATAGGGAGGAAGACTGGCTGACTTAGCTGTATGCGTTTTATTCCTGATCTGTTGAACTGTGCTCAAAACATGGAGATAAAGTAAAATAGAAGTCCAAAGTCACTGTGAATTGAGGTGTGTGCTAACACATACCAGTGGTCTTGTATCCTTTCTTTGCTTCCAGGGTAGTTAAAACTCCACACTGACATAACTCTGACTGAAATGTTTTAAATAGATCTGTTCCAGGTTAGGAAGTAAGAGCCTCGGTTATGGGTACCAAGTCACTCAGATTATTTGTTTGGGGGAATAAAGAGCACTTAAAACTTGCAGTTTGGCTCAGGTTTTGAACCAATAGGGTTTTGAAAATACTTTTTCAATGTTTTAAATCTGTATAAACATTTTATTTTTCATGCTGTTCCCGAGTGTCATCCGAACCACTTGGCTACTTATATTCCAAGGCAGGCTCAATGTTTCACTGAAGTGGACTTAAGACATTGTTCTGCATAAGAGTCCGCTCAGTGATTTTTCCTCCAGTTCTGTCACTGTTTAGTGCTCAAATTAAAACAAAATAAGTATAAGGTACATTATTACTAATCTCTTTTATTTAAAGACAGGTATTCTGGCACTAACTTGTTGCAAGTAAAACTGCTAAATGGACTGTGCCTTTTACACTTTTTTCCTAGATCACGGTGCAATAGGTTTAAAGCCACGCTCCAAAGAATTGTGTACAGGACTGTTTCATTTGCACTTAAGTGAGTGAGATATGATGTACAGTAAGTCAGTTCTTTTTGTTTTATCAGTCCTTCCTATACTTTACTTTGTGATCTTATGACCCTTTTGGCTCATCTGTATATAATTAATAAAACCTACAAAAATGGTAACAGTTAAGTAAATAGGAAAATAGTTCATATATGCCCCCAACAAATCCTGCTAGCTCAAAAAAGGAGCCATAAAGTTTCCTTTACCGTTTCATTTTATTTAAGGTGGTTTGATATTGCTTTAAGACTTAAGAGTGGTATCTTTCAGCCTATTTCTGCACACTATACATAGGAAAAGGACTAAATTCAAAGAAGACTGTTCTGGGAAAGGTCTGTTTTAAATAAATCTCCAATAACAGATCACTGGAGGAATATCTGAAAACTGTGCTGAGTCCACTGAAGATAATTCTGATTATTATGCATCAGAGTTTAATTCTTTCATACTTCTCGTTTCTTGATACTATCCATTTTTTTGCCTTGTGAGGTCTTATAGACTTTTAAATTAATATAATGGGAAGTAATACAAGAGGTGCCACACTGAATATTAACTCCTGCAAAAATTAAAAGAACACTACTTCCAAAAAATCATAAAATGATATATTTTAAAGGGGCTCAACAAGTAATAAGTCAGATGTAAGGGAATATGTCATACCTGAGAGCCAGTTCCTTACATGCAAAAACTCAGGACCCTATTGGCCTTCTGAATGAAATTCATAAATTAAAAATGAAGGTAATCAATGGACATTAAGTGTACCAAAATTAAAAATAAAAATGTGATGAGAGTGCATTATCAGGAAAAAATGAGAAAACATGTACTGCAGTGATTCAAAGGATGTGGGATCAATTTTAGAAGCAGAGAATTAGCAGTATGTCTTCCAGCTGGAGGCCCCTGACCGGGTGACCCCGACTATAGCTGCCCAACTTTCA
This sequence comes from Neoceratodus forsteri, assembly GCA_016271365.2. NCBI lineage: Eukaryota > Metazoa > Chordata > Ceratodontiformes > Ceratodontidae > Neoceratodus > Neoceratodus forsteri. The sequence goes on from CM057456.1 coordinate 1,338,472,101, forward strand.
CTGAAGCCGTGGCCACGCTCCAAGCTGAACTGCAGCCACAGACCCCTGTCCGGGTGCTCCCAATTACAGCTGCCCAACTTCCACTGGAGCCACAGCCACTTGCCATGCCAAATTGCATATACACTTACCGGCTCAGCTTGAATTCTGAAGTCTCTTCCCTTGGTCTATGATTGGTCATTTTCCAGTGGCAGAAGCTCCTCATTGGCCGATTCCTAAGCAGGCTAGAATTAGAAGCTAGAGCCTCTTTTTTTTTCTTTCTCCCTAAGAGTAGTTAACTGTGGACTGACTGCAGCTTGTATTTTCTGAATAATCATTATGTAATTACAGCCTTGAACAGTAGCACAGCATCCGGAAGCAGCCTTAATCTTGTACTGTGTTACAGCTTAAGTGCAGAACTGTTAGATTACTATAGTGAAAACAGCTCTAAAAGCAGCCTTAAATCATATTGTATCATAATCTCAGTGCAGCACTGTTAGGGTAGTTTACTGAATACAGCTCAGAGTTTGATGTTATTTTTGAACTACAGTCCTATATTCTTTTGACTGCTTCTGTCTCTTAATTTTCTCACCTGCTCTCTGCTAGTTTTTGTCTCCTACTCAGGACCGCCATCTCCCGCTGGCACTGCCAGGTCCCATGTTCCCCTCCCCCACTTTCTCTCTTTCTCTTCCTAACTCATTTTCCAACCTTCTATTTGCAGCCAGTGCCCTCCCACCAATTTACTTAATTCCCTGCCCCTTCCAAGCCCCTCCTGTTTACCTATCTCCTGCCTCTGTCTGATCTCTGCCCACCGATTACTCATTATTAATACTTATATTTCTCCATTTCTCCCTCCTTCCAGCCAGAGGCCCCTGACCGGGTGCTCCCGATTACAGCTGCCCAACTTTCACTGGAGCCGTGGCCGCTCACCAATCTGAACTGCAGGTATGCTTATCGGCTGCACTTGAATTCAAGCACCTCTTCCATTGGCCTATGATTGATCACTTTCCACAGGCAGAAGCTTCCATTGGCCTCTTGAAGCTTCCATTGACCTCTTATCTCAGGCAGAAGCTCCTCATTGGCCGATTCCTAAGCTTTCCAGAATTAGAAGCTAGAGCCGCTGGCTCGGTGGCATAGAGGGTTGAGGCACTGGTGCCTTACCTCTTCCCATGCCAGCAACCTGGGTTCAGGAATGGACTTACGGTTGTTGGGGGTCAGCAGGTGGAGGATAGGATTGAGTGTCCGACAGACTGCTCTCCTATCCTGGTGAGGGTTTGGGATTGCCTCACTCATGTAGTGGCCCCCAGTGGAGATCAGGGGCATGACAGGAAGCAGTGCACTAGGGGGAACTAGAAAACTGGAAAATCTGCCCCGGAAGTCTAGCCGGATGATGGCTGCTGGCCCCAGGCATCCCCAAAAATTCCGTGAGAAGCCACAGAATGCCTCAGCAGCTCCTGGGACTGCAAGAAAGAAATAGTGTGCTGGTGCCTCCTCCCCGCCAGTGCCTTCCCCCTCAGAGGAGCGGGGACCCACCCAGCGAAGGGTTACACCAGGGCTACTCCGTGGATGGCTGCAAATATGAGGTAGGTGGCTGAAGGGGGAATAGCAGAGAGAATGCCTGTGGACCTTGGAAGCCTGAAGGAGAGGCAGCTCGGGCTCACGTAGGGACGATGAAAAAAAAAAAAAGCTAGAGCCTATTTTTTTCCCTTTTTCCCTTAGTGTAGTTAACTGTGGACAGACTGCAGCTTGTATTATCTCCTGCCCTCCCACCCCTGCACCTGACACTCTTTAGATAGACTCTTTTAAGTTTTAGACTCCACCTCCTTCTCTTCTTTTCATAAATTGGTGGCACAGGAGTCACCCTCCCTTCCTAAAGGGCCAGTCTCTGAGCATCATTTTAACTACTTCAATCATCTTTTCTGCACCTCTGCCTTCATATACACAAGCATAGATCTTTTATGTAATAGAGGGAACACATTTCTCCTCTTGCTGCAGAGTCCTGTGACTCAGCTATCTCCTACGTGCTAAATTAGGGTCTGCTCTTACCGGCCTCAAATTCTTCCCTACCAGCACATTGTACAGTTCTATACCCTAGCCGTATCGAAGAGTACCTATCCTATTCAGGACAAAAATGATCCAGGCGGTGTTCAGAATGCAGTTAAGCATACCTTGCTGTGCCCTTCTGCTAGGTAACATCTAGCAGCTCACTGTCGACGCTCCCTTTGGCATGTATGATTCCATCTCTTTGCCATGCCCCCACACCCTGCCACAGTATTTATACCACTCGGGTACTGACTCTTAAGGCAGCAAGGCTTCCTTTATGAATCTCTCCCCTTCAATCTATAACCCTGCACCATTAATCCTCTCTGCCAGGGTGGCTATCTATACCTCCACAATTTTATATTGTCAGATTGATACCTGCTTGTCTACAACTACCTTATCTCCTTCGAAAAGGAGATGGATGCTACTCACCAATTTACTAATCAGCACCCTAAAGAAACTACTCCTCATACTGCTACTCTGCTCAGGATATGAATGATTAAATCCAAGTCCACTGTCATTTATAACAGCCTCCTCCAATTGTGCTCACCTAAAAGGCATGGTTTTTCTCCATATAAACACCTGCAGTCTGCTCAGAAAACTTGACACAATCCAAGCCTGGATTTGTCACACAAAGCCCAACGTATTAGTCATATTAGAAACCTGGTTAAGAAAGTGCCACCCCCAATGATGAAATAATTTCCCCTCCTACAATGTGTACAGAGCTCAAAGGCAAACCAGAGGACGGGGGGGGGGGGGGTTGCAATATATGTCCTAGACAGATATACTGTCTACCTTATTGACTCCACTACCGCTACCAAACAGTTTGAAAGTCTCTCCTTAAAGATCCTATTTTCAGCTTCTGAGTCAATATGTATCACTGGGTGCTACAGACCACCATCAGGGGGCCTCTAGCTACTGAGCCACCTACACAAACTGATAAACACTCAGACCTCCGAGGTGATCATCAAGGGAGGCTTAAATCTTGATTGGTTTCCCCCTGCTCTAAACTGCTAAAAGAATTTTGTGACATTTATGGTCTCACCCAGATCATCACAGAGGCCATCCACCCCAGTGGCAACAATCCTGCTAAGAGACTACAATCTACTAAGAGACTCATAGTTCAGCAGCCTTAGACATCCAGGTTTTATCTCCTTCCCAAAATACACAAAACAGGTAACCCTGGTTGTCCTATTGAGTCTGCCTGCTCCTGCTCCTGCCCCACATCCCACATCTCTGCATTTTCGGACAGCATCATGAGGTCCCTTGTTGAGTCCCTTCCCTCCTGTGTTAAAGACGCTAACTATGCTGTCCAGTTATTTGACAGGTTCAGATTCAGTGACTGTCATCAGCTCATTTTCACCATGGACATCAAATCTCTTTACACAGTGATCCCCATGATGATGGTCTGACAGCTTTGCAGCATTTCTTGAATAAGTGGGAAGTCCAGCAGCCACCCACACACACACTAACTCATCTGGCAGAACTTGTTCTTACACTCAATGCTTTTTCTTTTAATAAGTTTTTTTCAGCAGGTCAGTGGAGTTGCCTTGGGTACCAAGATGGGTCTTAGCTTTGCTAATCTGTTTGTGGGATGGGTGGAGGATGTTTTTTTTTTCTCTCATTCACAGGGACTGTGCCTGAACTGTACAAACACTTCATAGATGACTGTTTGGGGGCCACCTCCTGCTCCAGGGATACCCTCCAAGTCTTCCTTGACAAGTTTACCACAGCTCATCCTTCCCTTCTATACGCTGTTGAAGTACCCTCCCCTACACTACCTTTTCTGGATATCCAACTGTCAGTACAGAACACTGGTCTGAAGACATCAGTTTATTACAAACCCATTGACTCTCACAGCTTCCTCCTCCGCAGCTCCTTCCATCCTAAACATGTCAAGAATGGCCTGCCTTATTCACAGTTTCTTAGACTTCGCAGATTATGCAGTGAAGAGGATGATTTTGCTGAGCAGACCCAAATAATGCAGAGTTTTTTTATCAACACTGGATACCCTAAAAGCACAGTGGACAGAGCACTCTTCCGGGTCAGTAACATGCCCCGTAACCTTGACCCCCGCAGGAAGGATACTGTCAAGCAAGAACAACAGTGAATTCCACTAGTGCTTCATTTCCATCAGAGCACACATTGTCTTCACAGGATCATCATTAGTAACTTTTCCATTTTGCAATCTGATCCTAACATTGGTGCTTCCTTCACAGAACCACCTATTGTCTCCTACTGCCAGCCACCTAAACTGCAGAATCTCCCAGTGAAAAGCAGCCTACCTACTCCTAACAGTTCCTCCCTACCAGGTACCAAACCTTGCAACAGGACTCGCTGCTACACCTGCAAATTTATTTCCAGTGTGAGTGAAATTCGGGGGACTACAGGTGTTTTTCACATCACCAAAGAGTTCTCTTGCACCTCCACATATGTGATATATTGTATTCTTTGCAGGAAGTGTATAGCTATTTACATCAGAGAGACTGGTAGGTGCCTTGCTGACCATTTCAGGGACCATTACAGAGCAGTCAGGAATGATGACACTGCTAAACCCATTGTATCCCACTTTATCTCCAGGGACCACAGTGTCAATGTCCTTTCTGTTTGTGTCCTTCAGCAGGGCTTCTGGGATTTTGACCATAGAAAAAACATGGAAGCCAAGCTGATCATCTGCCTTGGCTCCCAGCAGCCCTCGAGTTTAAATGATAGACTTATTTTCCACTAACACCTTTCAGCCACCCCTTATTTTCCCTAAGTCTGTTTGTATCTGTACACATTTAATTTCTTTTTCATTTTCACCATAAGTCTCCATCTGTGTCTCCTTCCCACACATTTATCACCTTTCAGCCTTCTTACTAAGCCCTGTTAATTAGTCCCCACCTGGGGACTTCTCTAGCTCTTTCACTCCTATTATGCTTTATCTTTCCCATCATCACCATTTTGTTTCATAGATGCTCTCTTAATCTTGCCATTTATCACTTCTTCTCCCTGATCCTCCTCTTTTTCTTTTATATATATATATATATATATATATATATACACACATATCCCTCATTTTACCTCCCCTCTACACTAACTTTGTTTTTTCCTCTTTTACATATGTTCTGAAGAAGACCCAAGGTCAAGATGTAGATATTTAACTGTATTTTCTATTTTCAGTGTGCATTTAACATAACCATTTTGTTTTGCTTTTAGACCACATGCTGACGCAGCACCTTGTTTTGGTTTTTTACATCCTGCAAATAGCACACACCTTGACATAATTCTGGTAAACAAACCCCATAATATCACGCACACTGGGGTATTCTTTAAGGAAATAAGTGATCACAGTATCATAGCTTGCGTGTGGATCATTCCCAGACTTATCTCTACTTCCAGATATCTATTCAAAAGGAGTCATCTGAACTTCAATAGCAGCAGCATCTTTTCAGATCTAAGCAACATTAGATGGCAAGACCTCTATCTCACCAATACAGTGCCAGAGGCCTATTACCTGTTCCAAGACCTTATACTAAAAGGTTTAGATAAGCATGCCCCCTTAGCCAAAGTTAGAACAAGGAAAGGGTCTTGTCCTTGCTTCACTAACCACCTAAAATCTGCCCTCCATAATAGGGACATTCTTTGGAAATGTGCTCTCAAATCTTAGCAGCCTTCAGATTGGGCATCTATCAGAATGGTGAGGAATCAATGTACCAAATTAATAAGGGCAGAGAAAACCAAATACTTTCAATCAGAACTGGACACCTCCTGAAATAATTCTGCCCAGTTCTGGAAAACCCTGACGAACATTGAAGGTCACCGTTCTTCTATTTCTCTCCCTGCCAAAATTATCACTGGAGATATAACTACTTCCGGCAAGCAATGTATTTTGGATCCCCTCAACAATCATTTTGCTACAGTTGGATTAGCTTTTGACACCTCTCCTGCTAGTAAATTACTCCCTCAGTGCAGTAAATCAAATACGACAAGCCCTGCTGCTAAGGCCACAGGCCTTGAAGCCAAATTCGCTTTCAGTCCAATATCTTTTAAACAAGTTGAAGACCTCTTAATGACCCTTGTTACTAAACAAAGTGCAGGAGCAGATCAACTTGAACCTTTCTTCTTAAAATTGGGCTATCATGTGCTGACTGTGCCCATCACTCACCTGTTCAACATGTCACTCTCACAAGGCATTTTCCCTACTACATGGAAAATAACACGTCATCCTGCTTTTTAAGTCAGGTGACCCAAGTGACCTCAATAATTATAGACCTGTATCCCTGCTGCCCATACTATTAAAACTCTTCAATAAAGTAGTCAGCTCACAAATAGGAAATCACCTAGAGTCCTTCAACATGCTCAACCCCCTACAGTCTGGCTTTAGGCCTAACCACAGCACGTTAACTGCTCTAGCCAAGGTGTCAAATGATTGACAATTGGTGCTGGACTCAAAAAACCATATAAGCGCTTTATTCCTCAACCTGTGCAATGCCTTCAATACAGTAGATCAGGACTTGCTACCTATTACGCTGCAAAGCACTGGTCTTGATGATACTGCTATGGAATGGTCTTATGTTACTTGATAGGCAGACAGCAGCAAGTAAAGGCATACCGTGACCTCTCTTCTCTCAAAACACTTCTGAGAGGTGTTCCGCATGGCTCAATATTGGGGCCCCTGCTCTTTGTGTTATATAATAATGATATTGACTCTAGAATAAAGACCACAAATGTTCATCTCTTTGCCAATGATACCATTCTTTATGTCACTAGGCCCACACTTGAACAAGCTGGCACTCTACTGAAGCAATATTTCAACCTATTGCAGCAAAACCTTCTGCAGTTAAAACTACTGCTTAATGTAAAAAAAAAAACAAAAAAACTGAAGTTATTTTCTATCCCTTCAAAACAACTCAGTAAATCCATATCCCATGGGAATTAAACCACAAATTACTACCCTGCTGGGGGAATCATTGGAGCCAGTGGACAAATTCAAATATTCGGGCTTCTGGAATGATTGCAAACTCACGTTCACTGTCCATACTGAGGAACTATCAAAAAAGGTAAAACAAAGACTCACCTACAATGCCAAAGTTAAGCTGGTACAAACCACCTTCCTCCCCCTTCTGGACTATGCTGATCTTATTTATAGCCATGGCCCTAACGCTGCATAAGCCAAACTGGATACTTTGTACCACAGGTCTGTAAGAGTTATTACCTCCACTCCCTATAATACTCACCATTGCTCCCTATACTCTTAGCTGTGTTGGCACTCACTAAAAACCAGATGACTGAAAAATGTGGCCACTTGGACCTACAGAGCCCTTATCAATAAACTCCCCCATTGCATCTCCAGCCTCCTTACCAGTACCAAGGGAATCTATTCACTTAGGATATATTCTTACATCTTATTTGATATACCCAGAATTAGAACTCATCATGGCACTTCCTCCATAAGTCATGCACTCCCCACTTTCTGAAACAATCTCCAAAATACCCTGGAGCTATCAAACATTTTTAGAATGGCAACCTTCAAAACCCTTCTCAGGTAGTTATTGAAAGACACCTGTAACTTCTATGTTTAAGCCCCCACCATCCCCTTGGAACTAGGCACCAACTCTAGCTTTTAGCACTCATTGTATGTGTCTTATTAGCCATTATATCCCAAGCTGTACTGAGGTTTGGCTGTGTCATTCTTCTCTCTCATCCCACCTCTACTATCAACTATCGACTGTTGTTAGCTATTACCCTCAAATTATACTGAGGTGGGGCTGTGCCATTCTTACCTAATTTGTTCCCTTGTAGGCTTCTTATTGTAGTGGGCCTCCAGCACATTTATATTGCACAATTAAAATGTATTAACATGACACAGCTGTTTGCACTGAAGTTCTTATGTATAAAGACTGTGCCAGACATGTATTTATTGTATGATGTATGTCTTATTTATACCTGTCCCGGTCCACTTCGTAAATGAGATTACTCAATGGTGCTTCACCTGGTAAAATAAATATTGACTGATTGACTGATTGATTGATTAATTGATGTTGTGGATAATGTCAAGACTCTGTTACCAGAAACCTGGCCTACTTATAGACAGGAATATGTGGAAGCACCAAGTAAAAACATTTATACTGGTCTGGGTAAAGAGAACCTGATCTTATCTGGTATAACTAATGAGGATTAATGTCAGAAGAATCAATACGTGGAAGATTTTGAAAAATGTTTGACCCCATTCTTGAACAGAGTTGATCCTTATCCAATTAGGCAATCTGCTAACATTCTCCTAATCTGGCCAGACAAAACTTCTGAACCAAAAACTTCTTCATCATAGGATGAATTAGGCAACAAAAACAGGAGAGTGAGATATATATTTAAACAAAAAAAACTGAAAGTGATTTGTTATATTGCAGCAGAGATGGTATACATACAGAGTATCTTCTAGCCAGAGCTAAAGTAACTCTGGAAAAAATGTTGGATGTGCTCTCCAAAGAAAGATGGACTTGTGGTAAATGTGTTGGCAGTTGTAATGAATCATACAGGTTATCAGTAGTGACTGAGACAGCAGCTGTTAAGACCCCTGCTTCAGAATCTAAACATAGTACTGCAGAAAACAGAAAAAAAGAAGAAATGAGGAAAACAACGGAAAATATTGCTAAAATAGAATTATCAGAAATTAACAGAGTAGCAAATAATTTAAAAAGTAAGTGGTCTGAAGAACATAAGGGTGCTTAAAGCAGTAAGAGAAGAGACTATACAAAACAACATCAAGACAGGTATGGATGTTTTCCTTGTAGCCATAGATGAATGAAAAAGAGCAGATAATGGTAAAACATTAACATATAAAATATAAATAACTCAAATAAATAATGCAAAACAAATTTATAAAATAGAGAATAATGTATGGGAAGGTGGTTATTATGAGAATTTTACACACACCCGAGGTGTAGGATGCCACATAAACCCCGAGGGCTAAGCCTGAGGGGTTTTATTTAGGCATCCCACACCGATGGTGTGTGTAAAATTCTTGTGAATAACCACTTGCGCATTACTTTATTTTTTATAATTGCTGGTCACAATTTTTTCAGCTGTAATGTATTGTATTTGCAAAGAACTGAGTAAGATAGTTGTGCAATGAGGAAACATTTATTTGTGTTGTTGTATTACATTTAATTTTTTAATGCTTTGTGTTTTTTAAATTTCTTTTTTATGTTTGGCAAAGAAACATCAACAGTTGTAAACTTTAGAACATTTGTCAGCATTTTAAATTTTTTTAACTTACAGTTCATGAATGAGATTAAGTTGGAACCGTGAAAGCTTCAGAAGTAATAACAATTAAGAACGTTTACAATTTTTAACTAAAAGTTCAAACTGTGAATTTTGTTATCCAGTCTGGTTCGAAGGGGTGTTGCTGCTCATTTTCATTTGGTTCCTGTGGAGATCTTCATATTGCGTTGTCTGAGAAGAGAAGAGGAGAGCGTTAGATTAGCGTGGGTTAGGGAGTGTCTTAAAAGTCTGTGTATGCTTGTTGCTTACCTCTAGTAGTCATCATTGGAATCTTCTATTACAAGGGGGCGTTTTCTGTGCTTTGTTTCTGGAGCATTATATATCTTTATTGAGACTGCCTGGTTGAAGGTGCAGTGTAGACCAAAGATGGCTTGTAGTCTGTTGGAGAAAGGCTGCTCAGCTGTGTTCTGGAGTTCTGAAGTGGCAGCATGCTGCAGATCTTTGCTGGAGGTAGATGGCTGTTCTGTTTCAGATTTGGAAAATGTGAGCAGCTCACTTACTTTGCGTTGTTTGGCTTCAGAGAGTACAGAATAATTATTTATCGATTGAACATTTCTGTGGCCTGATATTTGTTGTACTTCAGTGGGGGCCATGCTACAGTCCAAAAGTCTCTGAATCGTCATTTTTCGGGTAGAGTGATTAGTAATTCGTTTGCAGTCAGGAATTCCAGACTGAAGTTTCATTGTTGTCATCATGGCTCTTAGTTTGTTGAGTCCTACAGTCATGTTTCGGAACCAGAGGGAGTTTTCTTTTTTATTTATGTTTGGGGCTAAGTAGAATGGAGAATCTTTGCTCTGCATTTCGGGTGGTCTGTTAGTTTTGTAGAGACTGAAAGCTGCTATGCTGTCTCTTTCTGGATTTTGTTTATTTTGATATATTCAGGGCTTCAGTGGTCTTACGTTTCTAGGGTTTTCCCCAGTTCTAGTTTTAGTTTGTCTTTCATTGTATTCCAGAAAGCTGTTGCCTTCTGTGTCTGTTCCCTCAGTAATGTCACTCCAGGTGAGGTCATACTATCCCTTTGTTCTAAGTGCGAATTGTAGACCAATGTTGAAAAATAAGAAATTGAAGATACCAGTTGGGTTGTGAAGTGATAACGTGCCTGAGTTGTAAAGTAATTCAATATCTTCCTCTGTGAGAGGTGAAGCTTTTAATGGCCTGTTTCCTTTGCCTAGACACTTTAGCTGTTTTTGTTTTGCAGCAAGTGTTTTTCTGGTTTGAATGAAATCAGATGCTAGCCCTTTAAATATACGGTAGGGATACTTATGGACTGCTAGGTGCCTATCTATGCTGGCGATGATGCCACGGATTGTTCCCGGTTCATATTCAGAACCATCGTGACGTTTTAAACAGTAAATGAAGTTAGCTATGTGTGTATCTAGCTCTTCAGCACTGAAGGTGGTAAAGTCGTTTTCTAGGGATGCTTCTGTGAGGAATTTGCGGAACAGGCGGATGTCACTGTCTGTTTTTCTTTTGGTATTTTTATTGTCCTGCTCTATTGTGAATGCTTCTCTTACAGCGGTATCTACAATCTCAAACCTGGTTTCCATACTTGAAGTAGTTTGTTGTTCTGTCACTGTCGCTACTACTGAAAGCTTTTTTTTTTTTTTTAGAAGGCGAGTATATGCTGTGATGGAGGAGAACGCTCTACCTGACAGGACACGTGGAGCTGTGAAACCGTGAGTGAGTGAGTATGTTGTTTTGTTCGCTCTGCAGGTCTTTGTGTCTCACGCTTGTCTAGAGAGAGGTGGTGCGTGTTTGCCGTTATAACTAGCTGAGCTAGTTATAACAGCAAATTATAACTCGGTTTGTCTATAGGAAAAAATTGTGGCCAGTAATTATAATACATTTAAATATCAGTCCAAGCAAAGGGACAATCATTTACCCACATTATATTTGAAAGGGGTTCATCAATCTTGGCAGGAAAGCAGAATTCCTTTTAAAGCAAAACTATATAATGTACTGCTGGACTTATGTGGTGATTACTTTTTGTGGGAAGGTTTGGTCACCTGCTGTCACTATAAGATACACTCCCAGAGGGGCTGGGTTTGTGCCATACTGAAAAGTTACAAAATTAGAAATAACATTTTTTGTGGAAAAAAAGACACAGTTGATACAAAGTTGATGTTTATTGTCTGGAGAAAAAATGTTGCTGGCCCTAAAGCTAAAGAAACAAAAAATAGACAAAGATAAACAAGTTCCCCAAATAGCATCTCAGGTCTTGCACTTTGGTCCTATACTTGGGTTTAAGGGCAATAGTAGGCTTATAGCCTGTATGTGATTGTCCCCCACCTCTCAGTGGTCTCAGCTGAACAAGCAAAAATTCCTTATAAATATGTCCACTTTGGTTTTAAAAGAAGAAAAAACTATTGGAATACATGATGCCGTGGGGAACCTTATTCCACAATCTTATTGCCTTGGGACAAAGGCATATTTCCTAATATTTTTATTAGTGGTTATTGCTATCAGCTGCAATTTGTGTCCTCTCAAATTATGTTTAGTCTGGTTAAATTCCAAACCCAGATCCTTAAACCAGTGTTCATCCTTCAATATATTAAATAAAAGTAACAGATTACCTCTTGCTCTTCTGTCACTTAATGAAGATATAGGAAGGTCCCTTAGGCTTTTTTCATGAGGTTTATTATTACATTTTGAAATAAGTTTCATAAATCTTTGTGACCTTTCAACGAGATCAACACCTTTTTATGTTGTCTTGCACATGCAGCGTGGACAACATATTGTGGTTGTTTCAGTGGAGAAGTGGGTTTTAGAGGTGCGGTCCTGCTGCAGACAATGGCACCACTGCTTTTTGTGGCCGGGCTCTGTGGTGCCAATGACATAGCACGCTGTCTATGACAGCAGTTGGGAAATGTGCCACCACCTTGAGAGAAATTAGCCACCGCAATCAGGGAACGCCATGGGCTGTCATTGATTGCAGCAGCCAATTACTGCTTGCCTCATCTGGTGACCTCATCAAGCAACATGGCGATGGCTTCCCCATCAGCTTCGCATAGTCCCCACAGAAGCTGAGGGACAGCCACTGCCTTGCACAGTCCATCTGAAAGCCGATGGGGTTCCCAGTCCCCCTGTCAGCATGCCCCGTCCTAAGTTAATTTGCCAATGGGGGTGCCCAATCCCCATCATCATAATGTACCCCCCACCCTTTCTTGTGTGCTGAGAGGGTGTCCAATACCCCTCAGGTTATGCAACCCCCCCAAACTATGTATGTGCCAATGGGGGTGCCCAATTCCCATTGGCTACAGAACCCCCTCCCATCAAACACACACAGGTGGCACACTGGGAGCCCACCCAAGCATGCAAAAGTACCTGAAAAAATAGAAAACCTTTCCACATTGTTCTTTTTTCCCTGTATTCTGTTTTACCCTGTAAAATCAAAAAGTGGTCCCTCATTGAGGTCGGTGCCCCCTCCCCCAACCTGCAGCCACCCTTTGTGCACACACCTCCCCATACATCACCTTACCCCATACTTACCTCTGGAGCCGGCGGGACGATCTTCGGTGGACCGGGAACACGTCTGCACTCTTCAAAGCCGACCGCGAACTGAAGAAATGCCGGTAAGGTGTATAATGGCATAAATTTATTTTCCAACTTATGTGGATATCTCGGCCATTTTTTGGACTTTTGCCACCAAATTTTCAACATGGGGTTTTTGGTACCCTACTCATGAATTCAGTCACTGTCATGGCATTATTCAGTCCATAAAGGTGATTTTGCAGTCACTGCATGTAATCACCTTTTGGGACCAAGTAACGAAATGACAGTGTCACCGTTCATGATGTGGCCTCCCAAAAAGCCTATGTTGCAAATTAGGTGAAAAAATCCCAAAAAATGACTGTTACAAGCATGCATTGTGCAGTTTCTACGCACACTCAGAACTTTGCCAATTTGTAATATTTTCACTCCAGATTTTCAACATTGGCATTTTTTTACACCTCCTTATGAACAGTGCTGCTGTCATTTTTCACATCCTGGCTGAAATATGTTTTCACACTACCGACGCAGAATAGCACGGTCACTGTAGGAAATCAGTGTTTGGGACAGATTATGAAAATCACAGTGACACTGTTAATGAACACAGGTCCTAAAAAGCCTATGTCAAAAATTTGGTGACAAAAATCCATAAAATGAATATGTTACAAGTGTGCATTGCGCATTTTCCATGCGCATTTATAACTTCGGCAATTTGTAATATTTTCACTCAACATTTTCAACATTTTCAATTTTGCACATGTCCTTATGAATAGTACAGCTGTCATTTTTCAGATCCTGACCAAAATGTGTTTTCACACAACTGGCACACTATGGCATGGTCACTGTGGGAAATCAACGTTTGGGACAGATGAAGAAACTTGTAGAGACAGCGTCCATGAGCAGAGGTCCCAAAATGCCTATGTTGAAAATGTGGTGAAATAATTCCACTAAATGACTGTGTTATGACCATGCATTGTGCAGTTTCCATGTATGCTTGCAAATTCGAGCATTTGTAATATTTTCACTCAAGATTTTCAACACTACCATCTCTTCACACCTACCTATGAATGGTACAGCTGTCATTTTTAACATCCTGCCCAAACTGTGTTTTCCAACATCTGGCGCAGAATGGTGTGGTGTCTGTGAGATATCAACCTTTGGGACAGATTAACAAAATCACAGTACCACTATTCAAGGGCAGAGGTCCCAGACACTTTCATGAGTTGGGGGTCACTAAAAGGCCATGTTGCAAATTTGTATTGCAAATACCAACAAACACCCTGGGCGTTACAGTTTCTAACCATAACGTGCCACCCAGTACAGACTGACAGGCGTTAGGGGTGTGCCTTTGGATTGCCAGCTGTAATGCTCAAGCTGTACCACCCTCCAATCCTCAAGTCACTGACAGGCATCAACGTGTGCTTTGGACTCTTTGGCCCCAGAGTTCCCCCCATTCTCCTATGCGGCACCCATTTCAGCATATGTCCTTATGAAATGGGGTGACTGTAAAGCCGAACACCCCAAGGCACACCTCAGCACTTGTTCAGTGTCTGCAGGACAGGGTGAGGTAAAATACCATGAGCATTATAGGCAAATAGGGTAAGCATAAGGCCCGAGGACCCCAAGACACAACGCAATACTTGTTGCAGTCTGCAAGGTAAGGTGAGCTGAAATGGCATGAATGTTATGGCTGACACCCAAAGGCACACCTCAGTGCCTATCAGTCTCTGTAGGGTGGTGTGGGGTTGACGTCACTTCCATACTTCACTGCCATTCCTATTAAGCATCTCTCAAACTCCTGCACTACCAATGCCAATGCCAATGTCAGCAACACAACATTCATCATTGACAAATGCCTGTTATATGTACTGTAGGGATCAGATAAGAGGAATGGAGGAGCAATCCATAGGGGAACAGGAAGGTGTGGAAATGCTGTGGATATACATTGTGTTGGTTGAAGGGGGAAAACATTACACAGACAGTTGTTTACAGGCCCTCAAACCAGTCAGAAGCAGGAGACCAGTTTCCTGGAACAAGATCAGAAGAGTTGCTGGGATAGGGAAAGTGATCCTGACGGGTGACTTAAATACACCTGGCATGGACTGGGCCATGGTGGTGACAAAGAATACATATTTGGGCATTGGTAGACATATTCCAGGATTGCTTGTTAACATAACATATCAGGGATCACAGCAGACAGGGCGTTATCTTGGAGTTAATGTTCATGACTCTAGATGATGATGTGAGTGTCTGGGCCCCTTTAGTTGCCAGTGATCATTACATGGTGTGGTTCTCCATAAATCTTCTGTCAAGACACAGTAAAATCCTAGACTCATGTACTGGACATTCATAAAGTAAACTTTGGAAAAATTACTAAGCTACTGCCAATTCCAAGTGAGTATGAAGGGTGGATAGGGAGCAAGGAAAGTGGGAGGCCATAAAAGGAGTAGTCCTGGAGTTCACCAAGAACTACATGAGAATGATAGGGAAAGCAAAGAAGTGCAAGAGGCCTTTGTGGTTCAGAGAGAGAGGTTAATGAAGCTATAGTTAAATAGAGGAAAGCTTTCAGGGCGCATAAGAAGGAACAGACAGAGGCAAGTAGGTCAGTATACCAGGACAGTTTGAGGGAAGCAGAAATAGCCTTGGGGAGACCCAAAGCTGAGGCAGAGCTCCAAATAGACAGGGAGTCAAGGAGAATGATAATGCCTTCTTCAGGTACATCAGGGGGAGAAGGAAAACTAAGTAAGGCATTGAGGGACTGAAGAAGCTCCTTGGCAGCAGGAGTAGTTCTGAAAGACTGGAGGGAGATGCATTTCATCCCACTACACATGGGAGGGGATACCCAGGTAAATACTGGTTGGACAGTCTGACCTCCATAGCAGGGAAACTGCCAAAGACAGCTATCAAAGAGTGGATGGTGGAATTCCTTGCGAGGAAGGACCTGTCCTGCTGTCCCCTGATCATTTAAGTCACCCTCCTCTACAACCCCTCTAGCAGTTTAATGTCTTTTTTTAGGTATGGGTGCCAGTACCTCACTCCATATTCCAAATGAGACCTTACCAGTGATCTATATAATGGCAGAATAACCTCACTGTGCCAGCTACTGAAACCCCTAGCAATGCAACCCAGCATCCTGTTGGCCTTCAGCACCACCTTTTTGCATTTCACGGACTGCTTCAGATTATTAGTAATTGCTGCCCCCAGGTCTTTTTCTTCCTGTGACTTGGCTACTTGTACGTTTCCTATGTAGTACTCTGCTCTTGTTTTTTTGTGCCCCGTGTGCATCACCTTGCACTATTTGGCATTAAATCCCAACTGCCAAATCCCTGACCATTAATCAAGTTTGGCTAGGTCCTCCCTTAGCTCTTCTATCCCCTCCTAAGTGTCCAACCTCCCACAGAACTTGGTGTCATCTGCTAATAAGCACATTTTGCCTTGAATGCCCTCCTTGATGTTGCTTATAAATATATTAAATAATACCAGGCCCAAAACTGACCCATGTGGAACCCTGCTGGTGACCTCTTTCGTACTGAAGGTTATGCCCACTACCACCACCCTCTGTGTTCTACCCCCCAACCAGTTTTCAACTCATCTTACTATTTTCTCCCCCACCCCTAGTCCCCTCAGTTTTGTTATCAGTTTTTTCTGTGGCACCGAATCGAAGGCTTTACTGAAGTCCAGATACATGACATATACTGCCTGATCCTTATCCACTGCCTTCCTGACACAGTCAAAGAACTCTCTAAATTCATTTGACATGATCTGCCAGACACAAACCCATGTTGCTTACTATCTTGCAGGCCATTTTCCTCCATGTAGCTCACCAGTCCTTTCTTTAGTATGGTCTGTATAAGTTTGCATACTATTGAGGTCAGGCTGAGTGGCCTGTAGTTGCCCAGATCTTACTTGGGACCATTTTTGTGGAGTGACACAATATATGCTTTTCTCCAGTCCTCTGGCACTACTCCTGAATTCAGGGAACTATTAAATAGAATTGTCATTACGCCTGCCAGTTCTTTGACCAATTCCTGAGTACCCTGGGCTCATCCAGCCCTGGGGTTTATCCACTTTCAGAGCCCTCAGTCCCTCCTTCACTCTTTCTATCCCAATGACCCCTATTGGATCTGCACCGTTCCCTCTTTTCTTATCACTGCCTGTGGCATTGGTCAATCCCTCTCTTTCAGAAACACAGAGCAGAAGTATTAATTTAATACTTCTGCTTTTGTTCTGTCCTCCACCACCCATTCACCCCCCTTTTTAAGTCTAACAATGCCATCCTTCTTGTCCCTTTTTTATTTGATGTAGTTGAAGAAGGCGTTTTCTCCCCTCTTTATCCTTCCACTGTCTGGAGCTCTTTCTGACCCTTGGCTTTCTGTACCTCCTTTTTTGCTATTTTGGTCAGTCTTTGGTATTCCTCGTCCTTCTCTATTCCAACAGTTATTCTACTTTTCCTGTAGGCTGCCTTCTTTTCCCTTATCACCCTAGCGACCTCCCCACTGAACTAGCTAGGTCATCTTGCCCCTTCCTCTTCCCTCTTATTTTTATGCAACTTTCCATGATGTTTGAATGTCTTCCAAGATGGTTTTCAAGAGTGTTTCCACTTCCATTCCCTCATCTATGTTTCCTATTTGCTGCCTAATCAGTTCCCTCATTTTGTTAAATTTTACTGTCCTGAAGTCCAGCACCCTAGCCCGTGTTGGAATAGCTTCTTTTCCCATGTCAGTCTTGAACCACACTAAACTGTGGTCTCTTCCACCCAGAGGTTCTCTGATGTCAACCTTCTGAACATGCTCCCCATTAGTAAGCACCAAGTCCAGGATTGCTTCCCCCCCGGTTGGACCCATCGCCAATTGTCTCATGAAGCCCTCCTGAACTGTGTCAAGGATCACCTGACTTCTGGCACAGGATGTGGTGGGACAGTCCCACTCTATTTTGGGCAGGTTAAAGTCTCCAGTTACTATTACTCCCCCCCCACCATGTCATTCAATTGCCCACTCAGCATCCTGCCCATCTCTTCACCTTGGTTAGGCAGTCTATATACCACCCCTACCCTAATTTTCTTACCCCATTGCTCTGCAGCTGCAGCTACAATGCTTTACTGTCCCCCTTTTCCATTTCTTCTTCCCTTGCGCACACTTTCCCTTCCTGATGTATGCTGCAACCCCTTCCCTCTATTTTCTACCTCTCTGTCCCATCTATAGAGCCTGTACCCTGGGATCAAGAGGTCCCAGTCATGATGGGCTGTGGCTCAGGTTTCTGTAATGGCTGCTATATCCATTTTACCTACGACAAAGAGGGCATGTAAGTCCACTATCTTGTTCCCTTTGCAATGAGCATTCAGTGATACCACTGCCCACCTTCTCCCTTATGTACCATCTTTTATTTGCTTCTCTTGGTTGTCCCTGTCCATCCCCCCCCTCCCATCTATACCCATTATTACATTTCTCATGCATTCCCCACCCCTCCAGCCTTCATGGGGGGGACTTTTTGGTTCCCCTTTTCTGTCCCCCCTTAGCAGTTTAAACCCAGTTCTTCTGCCATGTATTCACCTAGCTTATACTTTAGTACCCTTTTCCCTTCCCAGTTAAGGTGTAGCCTGTCCTGGCTGATTCCTGGCTTATTTGACCATGCTTCTTCCCCTTTTCCTATAAAGATATACCCCTCCTCATTGCATCAAGATTTAACAAAATCACAGTGACACTGTTCATGAGCAGAGGTCCCAAATGCTTTCATAAGGTGGGATCACAAAAAGGCCATGCTGAAAATGTGGAGTGCAAATACCAACAAAACGCCCAGGGCATTAGGGTTTCTAACCATAACATCCCACCCTGTACAGACAAACAGGCATCAGGGTGTGCCTCTGGATTGTCTGCTGTAATGCTCACACCATTGCACCCCAACCCCACCCTGCAGCCACTGACAGGCATAAAGGTGTGCCTTGGACTCTTCGGCCCCAAAGTTCAACCTATTTTGCTATGCTGCACCCATCTGAATGTACTCCCTTATGAAATGGGGTGAGCATAAGGTCCAATGACCCCAAGACAAATTGCGACACATGTCAGACTCTGCAGGGTAGGCTGAGGTGAAATGGCATGAGCGTTATAAACAACCCAGGCACCCCAATGCTTGTCACTCTCTCTGCAGAATTAGAATTAGGGTTGGCATTCGATTCTATACTTCACTGCCATTCCTATTATGCATCTCTCTAACTCCTGCACTACCAATGCCAACACCAGCAAGACAACATTCGACATTGCAAACCTGAGAGCCATAGTCCAGGTGGAGGTGTATATTCGTCCTATAGATTGGCAACAATACAGCCTCTGATCTGTTTATAAAGGCATGTTTCAAACAGTTAACTAAATAGTTTGATTTACTGGCCAGTTGTTTACAGTGATTGCTAGATATCAGGGTATTACTAATAAGAATTCCAAGATCTACTACCCTGTTAACAGATCTAATTCTAACACCATCAATATAATATTCCTGTGAAATATTAGGTCTACCAAAGTGCATAACCAAATATTTATCAATGTTGAATTGTAATTGATTCTTATTTGTCTAGTCCACTGTAGGCAGAAGATCAGACAACATCCTTGATCTATCTTGGCAATTTGTAACTATGCCGCCCAACTTAGTATAATCTGAGAATTTCATTAAGCAGTTCCTGCTGTTAATTTTCAAGTCATGAATGTAACTGTTAAATAACAGTAGGCCGGGAACTGACCTCTACCGTCATCTGACAGAAATCCATTAATTCTGACTGACTTTTTTCTATTTGACAACCAGGCTTAAACCCATTTTATAAGTTGATTATTATCACCAAAAGTTATCATTTTAGCTACCAATAATTCATGGGAAATGGTGTTAAATAACTCCAAAATCAAAATAAATAATGTCCACATTATTGTCAATATCCACTTCTCTACTGATTGTTTCATAGAAGACGAAAAAGTTGGTAACACATGAGCTACCTTTTATAAAACCATGCTGGGCATGGTCCTGATGACCCATTCTTAACAAATCCTCATTCATTCTGTCTTTTATAATTCCCTCCATGATTTTACTAGCAATGGATGTAAAACTGACTGGTCTATAGTTGCCAGGTACTGATTTACTGCCTTTTTTAAGCGCGGGTATTATCACGGCTTTGCTCAGTGCAATGGAACAATGCCTTTATTTAAGGATTTGTTATATATGATTGTCAATACTAGTGCCCATTCAAAGCTAAGTTCCCTCAGAAATCTTGGGTAGAGTCCATCGGGGTCAGCTGACTTGTTAAAATCCAGGGTAGAAAGTTTATTGTAAACAGTACTGACATCTGTTAAGTGTTGCCTGATGGTATTCTGTGATGTATCATAATTCGATGACTTATGCCCACATCCTTTACTGAATTCTGAACAGAAAAAATTATTAAACTGGTTAACCATATTCAGGGGGTTACTGACCATCATATTACCAATAACTAAGGGACCTATCACTCTAGAGTTGCTTTTAGCTGCATTAAGATAGTCTAGCAGAAATACTTGCATTGTGGTTTGCCATTGCTCTGGGGATCCAGGATGGTATATTCAGTTAGGCACTAACCAACTGTAAATAGGGCCATAACAGTGCAGCACTAAGTCAAGTTGCAGTGTCCAGACATGGCACCTAAGGTGGGCCTCAAGAGTGGACAGTGCTGGAATGCTATCTGCAGTATTCAAAGGGACCCATGCAAATAAGCACATTGGGCATGCAAGGTGCTAAGGGGCCATTTGCATGCCCATTATGGGTCCATTTGCATGGGTAGCAGAAGCAGGTTAGCACAGCACTGCCCACCATCCCCTGTCCAGGACATGTAGGTATCACTGGGGCTATTAGTCCCCCATCCATCCGATTGCCAGCTATTATTGTGCTGCCCATAACTGATTTGCTGACAACTTGATGTTGGTTAATGTAAAGAAAATCAAGACTATGCTGTTTGGGTCTAAGCCACTTCTTGCTAAGACTATTAAAGTGAATTCCTCTCTCAATATACACTCCCCTGATGGCCCTGCTATCAAGATCATCCATAATTTCAAATACTTAGGGGTTGCTCTGGACCCCTTCCTCTCCTTCTCTGACCACATTAACCTCGCTGTCAATAGGATCAATCAGAAACTCGGTGCTGCCTACCGAATCATGCCCTATGTATCTGCTGAGGCCCGTTTGGCCATTGCCAGAGGTAACCTTCTCCTTATCTTGGACTACTGTTCCTCTATCTACTCCCATGCCTCTACTGCTCTCCAATCTAGATTCTTAGATTCTTGTAGATTCTGTCTACAACAGTATCTGCTGCTTCGCTCTATCTGCCCCTTACTCTACTCATCACAGTGATCTCTATCACTCCCTAGGCTGGCTCTCGTTGCAGGGTCATTTCAATTTTACCCTGGGTTACTTTGTAGAGTCCATCATCAGATATGGCCCTACTTCCCCCCTCTCCTCCCTCTGTAAGCCCCAACCCATGCCGAGGCACCTTCGGTCCTTGGCTGTCCCCCCCTTGATACTCCTAGAACCTTTACAAAGATGGGCGGGAACGCCATGTCAGCAGCTTCCTCTGTGCTCTGGAATGGGCTCCCAGCTACACTCAGATCCTCTAGCATTCACATTTCCTTTAAACACTCCTTCAAATCCTGGCTCCTCTCCCATAACAATTGCAACTGTCTGTCCAGATAGACTCAATCCCCCCCCTCTTGCTTTGTCCCCATGCCTCAACCTGACCCTTCTCTTCTGGCCTGCTCCTCCTTGCCATTTCATTTGGATCAGGTTTGCTAATCAAAGCGTGTGGGTGGGGGGATTACATGTTGTCCTTTGTTAACTGGCTTGTGTAATGTTATCTGCAAATGTTATGTACAGAACTTGATTGTAACTGTTGTCTGTCTAATGTCCTTACCTGTTTGCTCACTGTATTGTACAATACTTGTTCCCAGGTCATGCCTGAAAACAGTCCCCTGGGTCAGCGCACTTACTCTGTAATCAAAGTCATAAATAAATAAATGTGTAAAATAAATTCTTGGTGGTAGTTGTACTCCCTCCTTCCAATCACCAGTCCATTATGTGTAAAATAAATCCCTGGTGCTAGTGGTACCCTACTCTAATCACCAGCTCACAGTACCACTGACAACCCTCACTGGCAGCCACTGGTCCCCTACTCCCCGGCACTTATCTAAGGTACCATTGCTCACAATTACGAAATCACTGGCATCTAGTAGCCCCTCAATGTGGCACCAAGAACCCACCCCCCCAGTCACCTTACCACTATTCTCGGTGCCACAGGTGCATACAGCGACTGGTGCAACCCTCCTCACACCTCCTCAGCTGGCCACTATATGTTCAGGCAGGAAGTGCACCCCCTATTTATAGGACAGAGCATGTTACCCTGTCCTATAAATAACAGGCACACTCCCTGCCTGGGCATACTGTGATTGGCTGAGGAGGTGTGAGGGGGACTGCACCAGTCACAGTATGCACCTGTAGCACCAAGGATACATGTAAGGTGACTGGGGGATGGGTGCTTTGTTCTGTGGTGGGGTGGTACTAGATACCAGATATTTAGTAACTGTTAGTGCAGTACCATGAATCAGTGCTGGGGGTACCAGTGGTCACCAGCGAGGATTGTCAGTGGTACTACAGGCTGACAATCAGGGGAAGGGACTACTACCACCAGAAATTTATTTTACACATTATGGGCTGGTGATCAGAGGGTGGGACCACTACCACTGAGGATTAAATTTACACATCATTGGCTGGTGATCAGAGGGAGGTGGGACCACTACCAGCAAGGATTTATTTTAAACATTACGAGCTGGTGATTGGAGGGGGGGGGGAACTAATACCAGGGATTTATTTTACACATTATGGGCTGTCAATATGGGGGGGCACTACCACCAGGAAGTTTTGTCGTACATTATGGACTGGTGATTGGGGGGTGCCCTGAACCACAGGGCAGATGTTATCTCCCAGAGACCAATCATCTGGATTGCTGCATTACCTCCAGCAGCCAATAGGGTTGTGCAGAGTAAAAGGAGATTTACTTCAGTGTTATTTGCATGGCTCAAAAGGACAGCCGAAAACCATTTTTGCATATGGCAAATCTGCTGAGTATTGTCTTGCACTGATATTCCTGTTCCTGCCCCACCATTTGCATACCCCTCTTTTTGGTTTGCATGGGCAATATCCCTGTTTGCCGGCACAACCAAGTCTTTTGAATATTGGGCTCCAGCGCAAAACCTGGTTTGTGCAGGCAAACACCGGTTAGTGCCTGTAGAAACCTTTGAATCTCGGGCCCCAGGAGTGTGAATGGTAGAGTTTAAGGGGATTTTCATGGTAATATTATATTCCCAGCTGCCTTGGGCAGAAACTTGATGGATCGTATGTTTAACATTTTGCATTTTTATATACTAACTTATGTAGAAGTACTGTCACATGATGAAAGTGATAATTTTCCAGTATTGTTTGGGTTTAGTCTTGAAAATTGTAATTTTGTCCACCAAATTGGATGTTGTTGAAAACATAAATAATATAATATATGACCATTAGTGCAGCAAATGGAATCATTTGGTATCCATTTACACTGGAAATTCTATCTAGTGTACTAAATGAAAATATCATGAGTTGATTTTTTTATGACCTACATGAAGGAATATTTCTTAGAAAATTGTGCTCTGATTATAGCTAATCATGTACAACTGGGTGAGCATATTGCCCAGGTGCCTAGAGCCAAGAATAACATGAAGTCATCAAATAAAAGATGGTTTGACCAGGGCTGTTGGAGCAGAAATAAACTGCTAAGAAAATTAACTGCAACGGTGCATAAAAAAATCCCTGCAATACAATCCTGAAGGTGCTAAGAAATGTTTGAAATGAATATAAACATCTCATTCACTTTAAGAAAGAATCCTTTCATGTAAGTTATGTGATGACATTTCTGAAGCTATTCAAAATAGAAATATCAAACAAGTTTGGAGTTTGGTGGACTATGGGTGCAAAACTGACATGTTTTTCATTTATTAATCTATTTATTTATTTCAAAAGATTCACCATGAAAGGCATACTGAGCTGATAACAACGTGTTTCCAGATGCATCCTGGGGAAAGGGAAGAGGAGAGTAATGTATAACAAACATAAGCAATAATTACATGGCAGGTATTAGGACTAAGCAACAGACACTAAGCTGTAATCATATAAGCAGTTAAACAATATCTGTGCAGTTTTTGTGCAGTTTTTGTAAGGATGAAATGGTGACTGCAACCCAGGGAGAATCCAGGAGATACAAATAAAGTGCAAAGTACAATAAGAAGGAAGAGGCTGAGAAAGCTATCCAGTGGTTTTTGAGGAAGAATTTTTATTTTATTTTAGTTTTTGTTAACCAGGTAAGTGCACTAGACAAATTCTGACTATTTTCAGGCATGACCCAGGGAGGGGGATACAGATGAATGCCAACTGACCTTGAACCAGATTAAGCTGTTGGTGGTATTGTTACTGAATGGGTCCAGGGCACCAGGGTATTGGTGGATAGCAGAAGGGGTGGCCAAGATAAGATAAGGAGGAGATGGTGGTAGCAGGTAGAAAGCAGAGGGACAGGGACAGCTATTAGGTGCAATTGCAGGTGTGAGTCAAAATGCCATGGAGAAGGGAGGAGAGTGAGCACTGTGAAGAGGCAGAGCAGATGTTTAGGGGGAGGGAATTCCATAGTTTGATGAAACGGTAATGATTTACTTGAAGGGAGTGCAAGGGAGTGATAGCCAGAGTTATGAAGGGTGAAAGAGGAGGGTGTTGCTGGGGGGGGGAGAGCAGAAAGGAAAAGTAGGAGGGTAGGGAGCCTAGCCAGCATTTAAAGATAAAGGAGGTACAGTGGGCAAAGTGCACCTGCAAGGAAGAGAAGAGAAAGGAAGGGATAGAGGGAGCAATGGGGGGTGCGGGGCAGACTGTCCAAAGCAAAGCAGCAGAAAGAGTGAAAGAGGGGTCCAGTCTGGCTAGGATAGACTTAGGAGCAGCACCATAGACAATATCACTAAAGTCAAAGATGGGTAAAATCATTTTCTCGACAAGAGCTCAGGAAGAAGGAAGAGGAATGTAATATCTATTCCAGTACAGCAGATTGAGTTTAAGGTGAAGTTTCCTGTGGATGACATCCATATGCCCAGAAAAGTCAAGGTAACTGTCGAGCCAGATTCCAAGGTACTTAAATGAGGGAACATCATCAATTGTGGCCCCATCTAAGGTGTGGAAGGAGGGGAAGGCAGTAAGTTTGATGAGCTTCTGTCTGGTGCCAAAGGTCATGGAGACTGTTTACTGGGCATTGAGTGATAACTGAATAGACCTAAACCACTGCTGAACTTTGTTGAAGTCCAGCTGGAGCCTGGCTATCAGCTCAAAGGGGGAGGAACCAGAGGTACCTAGTACAGTATCATCTGCATACGTGTGAATGGATGTAGAGTCGCAGGCAGCAGAGAGGTCATTCAGGAATACTAAAAAGAGCATCGGACCAAGGACAGACCCTTGGGGGACACCAGTACTGATAAGGAATTAGGAGTTAGGGATTATCCAGTTCTGACAGATTGAGTCCTACCCACAAGGTAGGAGCAGAACCAATTAATAGAGGAGTTGGAGAGCCCCACTGCCTTAGCTTGCCAAGAAGAAGGGGAGTAGGCTATGGTATCAAAGGTTTTCGCCAAGTCGACAAAGATGGCTGCGATAATAAGGCCCTGGTCCATGCCTGAGAGGATGGAGTCAGTGAGCCAGAGAAGAGAGGAGGAGGTGCAATGGAATTTACAGAACCCAGACTGAAATGGGGTAAAGAAAGAGGAGGAATCGAGGAAGGGGGAGACCTGAGCCATCACAAGGTGTTCTTATAGTTTAGCTAAGCTGGAGAGCAGGGAGATAGGACAGTAGTTACCAGGATGGGTGGAGTCACCACCTTTGGGAAGGGGTATGACTGTGACATGTTTCCAGGCATCAGGGACAGAGGCAAAGGAGAATGAGAGGATAAGAAGGGAGGTGAGAGGTAGGGCTATGGCAGGGGCAGAGAGATGAAGGAGTTTGTGGTTAAGTCCTTCTGGGTTCTTGTCCTTGAGAGGATTTAGAGCCAGGAGGGCCTTGAGAGTGTTGGCAGTAGTGAGAGGAGAGAAGGGAGACTGGGGGTAATGGGGTGGTGGGATGGGGAAGAAGGAGGAGAGGAAGACGGGGAGGGGGAGGGGAAGGGAGGGGAGGGAGGAGAGAAGGGCAGAGGCACAGGAGGTGAAGAAAGAGTAGAACTTGGAGGCAACAAAGAGAGGGTCAGAAATTGGGATATTACCTACCCTGAGGACCAGTGAGGAGGACTGGGTTAGGGGAGAGAAGTGGGTGAGGATGATTTTTCAAAACTTTGTGGGATGGTTACATAGAAACATAGACTTTGACAGCAGATAAGGACTGCTTGGCCCACCTAGTCTGCCCATTTCCCTACCTATTGGATAAGCTGCAGATCCTAGTAAACCAAGAGCCTACTTTTTCCTACCCCCGACAAGCATTGCCTTATGTTAGTCCCATGCATTCTTGAATCTCCCCACTGTTTTTGACTTTTCATGTGTCCACTACCCTGTCTGTGAAAAAAATACTTCCTCACATTTCCCCTGAGCCATCTCCTCTCTATCTTCTAATTGTGTCGCCTTGTTCTTTCACATATCCTTTTCTCAAAGATGCTACTCTTTTGGATATTGTTGATTCCCTTGAGGTACTTAAAAATTTCTATCATGTCCCCCTTCTCCCTCCTTTCCTCAAGGGTATACATATTAAGCTCCTTTAGTCTCTCTTCAGATGGCTTCTGTTGCAGATCCTGTACCATTTTAGTTGCCCTCCTGTGGACTGCCTCCATCCTGCCTATGTCCTTGAGGAGACGGGGTCTTCAGAACTGCACGCAGTTCTCCAGATGGGGTCTCACCAACTGTCTGTACTGAGGGATAAAAACTTCATGTTTTCTATTAGTGTTGCCTCTCCCTATACATCTCAGTATCTCCCCAGCCATCCCTACTGCCTTCTCACATTGTCTGCTAACCTTTAGGTCATCTGATATGACTATCCCCAGATCCCTTTTCATTTTTGCTGTTGTTACTACCTCCCCCCCCCCATTGTGTACTCTTGCCCTGGGTTTTTGTTTCTCAGGTGCATCACTTTGCACTTCTTTGCATTGAATCTAAGCTGCCATACTTCTGACCATTCCTCCAACCTTGCCAAGTCCCTTCTCATCCTTTCCACCCCCCCCTTGTGTATCAACCCTGTTGCAGATCTTTTCGTCATCTGCAAAGAGGCATGCTTTTCCTTCCAGTCCCTCTGCAATGTCACTTATAAAGACATTAATAAGGACTAGACCCAGTACTGAAACCTGCAGTGCCCCACTAGTAACCCCCTTTCTTCGGAGTGGACTCCGTTTACTATTACCCTCTATGTCCTGTTGTCCAACCAATGTTTTACCCAGGCTATCTCCCTGGGACCCACTCCCAGGCTTGCTAATTTGTTTATCAATCTTTTGTGTGGGACTGTGTCAAATGCCTTGTTAAAGTCTAAGTAGGTCATGTCCACAGCCCCTCTCTGGTCTACTAATGTTGCTCTGGAAGGTGGAGGTGAATTACACAGCCTTGCAAGCCTAGTGGCTCTGGTACAGGCATTGGGAAAGACTTGATACTTAAGTAAGTCTGCAGAGGAGCCAGAGGACTTGTGAGTGTTCCAGGCAAGATCACGTGCATGTAGGCAGGCCAATAACTGTGGAAATCCAAGGGGGTGGAAATGTCGGACCCTGGTTTTCCTAAAAGGGGTCATGCAAATCCCAAATTGCAAAGAATTTGATATTGAAGTAGTTAATGGCAGAGTTAATGGAGCTGGCAGAAGAAATGGGCAACCAGTCTGATGCTACCAAGTCTGGATGGAGAGAAGTCAAGTCCAGTGACTAGAAGGACTGGATCTGGAGGAGATTTTGAGGTGCTTTAGAACAATGTATTTTGTACATGCAGTGGACCATGTGGTGGTCACTAATGGAATGAGGAAGGGTGCCGGGATCTGTGATGCAGTGGGGGTGAGAAGTAAGAGCTCAGTCTGACAAGAAGTGATTGAGTGATTTATGATTGCGATGGGTTGGGACAGAGATACGTTCAGTTAGATTAAGGGACTTAATATTTTTCCTCAGAATTTAGATGGTGAGAGGGAAAGCCAGTTGATAATAAAGTCCCCAAGGATACGTAATTACCCAGACTAAGCATGAGTAGAGATAGTGGTCAGGAGATCAGTCACAAATGAGGCAGACAGACTAGGGCTACAAAGATCTGGACAGAGAAAGGGAGAAATAGTTTGAGAAGAATAAGTTCATATGCACAGAGGGAGGTGATAGAGAGTACAGGGACATATTGGATGGTAGAGGAGAGGTAGATGGCAACACCACTACCACACCTTAATGCATGATCCTTCCAGGTGAGTTTGTACCCTGGGATGGTGGCTGTGGAATCAGGGATCTTGGGGGATAACCAAGACTCTGAGATAATTAACACATAGTGCCAACTTAGAGGAAAATATTCCAGAGTATATCTGGGTAAAACATTTTACAAACATATTTATTTATTCATTTTAATTTTTTTATTTTATGTATTTAAGCCTCATAACTACAGTACCTTTGAGCCAAAGACGTTTTTATGAAGGTTTCACATCAAGAATGTACAGGGACAAAGCCTGCCCACTGGTGCAGTGGTTGGATTTCTGCTTGCGATGCCTCTACTTCCACCCAGGTTCAGGAAATGACCCAGCAGTTGAGGGCTGGCTGGGGAGAAGGGACTGAGTGTCCCATGGATTGCTCCTCCTCCAGGGAGGGAGTTGTAGAGTGTCTGGCACTTGATGGACCCCTGTCGGAGGCTGGGGGAACCACAAGTGACCGGCACCCACTAGTTAGAGGGGCAGGGTGGACAATGGATGTCATTGCAGGTCCCCACCTCTGTGACAGACCAAAAAACAGTTGGCCACTTAAGGATGATGCCCACCCTGGCACTTGGCCTCTATGGCTCCCCGCCACTCTGCCAACCTATCAAGGCTCCATGCACCATCAGGATCCTGAACCCTGCCCTGGGCTGGAAGCCAGGGAGGCAATGTTGGTCACTGCTGACACTTTCTCCTGCCATAGATGGGCCTGTCACAGTGCAGTGGCCCCGTCCTGGGAGGGTAAGCCATGGGGTATCCGTGGAGGTACAGTCATTGGTGAATGAGGCAGGTGCTTGGGGTTGGAACTGAGCAGCAGAGCAGCTAGCAGCAAAAAGTGTACAAAATGAAAAAAAAGAATGTACATGGACAAATGGATAAAACAGCATCATACAATAATTCATAAAACATCATATAACAATTTAAGTCAGGTGATACAAAGAGTACCAAGTCACATTTCTACATCGTTATAGAGTTAACACTAACAGAGTTTCCAAGCATGTTACAGAGTCAGTTACAACAATGGCTCCTACAGATAAGTTGCAGGAGCATTAAAAGCAGTTGGGCAGGTAATGGGTGCTGTCAGTAAGGTGACATTGTCGATAGCGTCAAGCTCCGAATACATGTGCATCAGAAGCAGACCATGTAGGAGGTAGCTAGGGTGGTGGCCAGAGCTAGCAACAAGTGTGCCAGTGCAGAGAGAGCCAAGGCAGACAATAATGTCGTTGTAACATAAAATTAGCTTAGGATAAGGTGGTGGAAAACTGAGTGGTGTTGGGGTAGGGGAAATTAGGAGGAGTAGAAAAGATCGGGTGGAGAGGTAGGAAGATAAATTAGTGGAGCAAATGGGGAGTAGCAGGGGAGAGGGTGAAGAGTTAGGTGGAGAGAGGAAAGGGTGGAGGCAGGAAGGAAGTGGCGCTTGTGGGCAATTAGGTGAACTGATTCAACAGAGTACTATGAGCAATCACAGCTACTAAGTGTGAGGGAGTGCTGTCTGAGTTTGAGTTTGAAAGGGCCTAACCTGTGTTTAGACAGAATGTGGGTGGGTAGGCCATTTAGCCAGGTAGGTGTCCTAAACATGAATGCCCATTGCCCTTGATCTGTCTGGCAGAAAGGGACTTGATAAGAAACTTTAGTGGTGCTCCTCGTGCTCTGAGGGTTTGAGGCACATATGAGGAGTTTTTGTGCGGAGGGAGGGAAGAGCCGGAGAGTATTTTTTTTTTGCCATCAGGCAGGATTGGTATGAGATCCTGCTCTTGAGGTTCAGCCAATTGGTACATTCATACAGATCGCAGGTGTGAGTATGCCTGTCCACCCCAGCAACCAATCAGCAAGCTTTATAATGAGCTATTTTGATTCTACTAAAGGCAGTGTCACTTGTGAACCCATAGATAACTAGTCCATAAGATATTATTGAAAGGACAGAACTTGTTACAGCCATACAGAGGGCATCAGGGGTCAGGTAGTACCTGTGTCTGTAAAGGAGTCCAGTTCTGGAGTTAACTGCCTTATAGACCAGGTTTATGTGTTTATGGTAGGAGAGAGGGCTGTCAAGGGTTATGCCCAGATATTTAAAGTTATTGACCTGTTCAAGTGGTGTACTTTGGCTTTTGAGGATGGACAATTGAGTTGATTTGTGTTTGTTATGGGGATTGGTGAATATTGTAACCTTGTTTTTATTGTAGTTGAGAACAAGTTTATGGAGCCCAAACCAGGATTCTACTTCAGTGAAACTATGCTGGAGGATGTTTTCAAGAGGGAAAGGATCAGGATGACTTGCAAAAATAACTGCGTCATCCTATAATGGAGGAGATTGCCTGTACAGACTTGGGGGAGGGCACTGAGGAAAAGGCTGAGAAGAAGTGGGCCAAGAATTGAGCCTTGAGAGACTCCTGAAAGTATGAGACAGCTGTCTAAAATTGTGTGACAGATTTTTACACACTGGGACCTGCCTCCCAGATAACTGGAGAACCAGTATGTGGTTTCATATGAGAGGACAATGCCAGAGAATGTGGTAAGTAGAATGGCATGGTTGACAGTATCAAAGTCCTTTGTTAAATCTATATAAATTGAGCCTGCAAGGTGACTGTGATCTAAAGCATTGTGTGTAAAGTTGAAGAACTCAAGAAGGGTGGAGGAAGTACTATGCCCTTTCCTGAAGCCAAGCTGTTGATGTCATTGCAGGGTGTATTTGGACAAGTATTCGGTTAGCTGGTCTGCTATGATCTTCTCCAGAGCTTTAGACAGGGGAGGGAGGATAGATTATGGGCGATAATTACCATGGGAGGCCCTATCACCACTTTTATGTACTGGGGTCACCACAGCTGCCTTCCAATGTGTGGGGAATTGTCCAAGACAGAGGGACAGGTTTAGCAGCTTGGTGAGTGGGGATAAGACAGAACCAATATATATACACCTTAGTATAGAAGAATCTAGTCATGAGCATAACATATAATAGCAGAATTCAAAAGACATCTTCACACCCTCATTGTCTTAAAATAGAAAAGAAATACAGTAAATTGCCAGGAGCCAATGTGATCCCAGCAGATGTTATTCACCGCAGTTTACATGGGTGGTCATTAATTCCTGCACAGGTTTTTACTGCCATAAATTATACACTGACATCCCAGCTATTTGGAATGTTAGTATTATTGTGCCCCTGTTCAAAAAAAGAAAAAAAGGTTCCAGGTCCGATCCTAATTGTTATATTTGTTAAATCACTGTAAAATATCCCAGTGAACATCTCTGCTCATTATATAGTGTCAAGGGCTGTGCAAAATGTATCTTCTGCTAGCAAAATTCTGCCAAAATTATGATTTTGCTTCGGTGAACTTTCATGAAATTTCCACAAAAATGTTTTCACAATTGTGATTTCAGCTATTTCCATTTACTTCAAAATGTATTTGTCCACATTGCACCAAAGTTCATATGGAGCCTCTACCAAGGTCCATACAGAAGTGTACCGAGGTTCAAAGCTCTATCTGTAAAGGTGGCTGAGTTATAAGCCTCCAACCTTACAGAAATTTAAAAATGACATTTCTCAGTTCTGTAAACTGCAGAAATTTAAGCACCTCTAAATTTAAAACTAGAGATCGGAAGATCACCAATTTTGTTATGTTCACTGACCCTAAATATAACGCTCTGAGGCCATCCCCATGGCCTAGCAGCAGAGCATCTCACTTTCATGCTGACAATCTGAGTTTGGTAGCGCATCTGGGAAGTCATGTCAGGAGACAGACCACAGTTGAGATAGCTGCATGCGGCTGTGCATCTTGGTAATGGAGGGTTGGCAGTGGGTTCCACCAACACAGCAACCCTGTAGTTGACCCAGGGTGCATGCTTCTGCCACAGAGGAAGGTGTGGCTATGCAGAGCTCTACCCCTATGAGGGGAGGTAGGAGGAAAACCCAGTAGCAACTGAATGACTGCTGGGTTCTGCATGATCAGGGTATATCACTATGAACAGGGTATTTCCCTGAAATATAAGCTGCTGGCAAGGACAAAAACCAGTATGAAAAAAAAGAGGCTATGTGTGTCTACTCTGTAATCTCTTGCTCAAAGGATGGCCAAATTATAAGCAGCCAAAGATGCCAAAATAACATCAGTAATCAAAGTTGAATTTCATTAATTTTTTTGAAATTTTGGAATGTTATGATACTTTTATCAAAGCAATGTCTGTACATTGGCCCCCACCTTCCCCGTGCTCAAATTTCAACCCCATGTTGGGTACATGCTCTCTGATCCTCAGGACAAGCATAAGATATTCCAAAATGGCTGCCACGCATGTTGCTAATTGAGGAGGAACAGCAACTGCAGGATTTGAGAAACACTATTTTTCTGTCTAGTGCAGGAATTCCACCATTCTTAGTCCATTTCTCAAATCTTTCCAGTCCATCTTGTACTGCCTTTTCGGTGCTGGCATTGTATGGTGTTCTTTGTCGCTGCACAGGAGGATGGCCCATGAGTGGTGGAGAAAGCCGGGGCTGTGAAATGAGGAAAGGGTGGCCCTTCGGACAGGCTGTGTGCCCCATACAGATCCAGCAGTCTTTCACAACAAGGAGTGATTGAGCAGAGCAATAGGAGTGATTCAGAGTGAGCGGTGAGAATGAGTAGTGAGATGGGAGCTGGGAGACGGGAGATGGGAGTGTTGCATTCTTGCATTGCTACTTCAGAAAAAGTTTTATTGCTTTTTGCTCAAACAAAATAGTGTGAGATTTGTTAAAAGGATCAGAAACGGGTTCTGGAGTCAATCGCAGTATAGCACACATTTTAGCATACATTTTAAACAGATAAATAGATTTGTTTTTGGTAAAATGCTATTCTGAAGTCATTTTTAAAGTTTAACTCACACTTTAATATCTGTGGTGCTATTGAGGAAGTGAAGGAGCATTTGTTTAGTGCTTATGAGAGAGGAATAAAGTGAAAGAGTGTGAACAACTGCATTCAGACTGTAACAGCATAGCAATTCTCCAGTTGGAGCCTGCTGTGGACCTCAACCCCCGCTTGAGGTATTAACTTATGCACTTTGTTAATTATATTGTTATATTTTCCTGGAATCACTTGGTCCATGGTCTCTCGCCAAACCATTAACTGTTGTGTCTTCATTAATTATTTTTCTTTACAGCTCATTCCATTTAATTTGTCAGCCCCCCCCACCAAAAAAAAATATATATTTTGTCTTTGACGTGTATATTTATCAGTTGTACACCTGGGGGTATATGACTTCTTTTTTTTAATTTTGTTTTCACTTCAGCACTGTAGGCATTTTATTTTTCATATTCAGATTGTCTTACATAATTTACACATTATGTGATAATAGTTACACATTTTCCTTGCTCTGGTTGTGTTGCTCTGCCAGTGTTTAGGGGCCCCGTTCAACTTAGCTGACACTGCCGATACTGCCTCTCAAATTTTATTCTCTCTGCTTTTCTATTGCTACTGTAGTTCTAATTTCACAGATGGGAATATATATTTTATTTATATGTTGTTCATTTTGTGTTAATAAAGGATAAGCATAAGGTTTGACTGAGATCTGATTGGCAGAATACCAACTTGCTTGCTTACTAATTGATATTAAAGTCAGTTTCTGGAGTCAGACAGTTGAATGTTTAATGTTTCTATTATCACCTTCATTTAGGTTATAGCAATTGCCCTTACCCACCATAGAAGTTAGTAGTTGCACCCTCCGATTCACAAACTAAGGTAATATCCTTGCACTGCATTTTCTATATTTGTTTTCCTCATATTTTTTTATTTATTCCTTAGATACTGCCTAACGGTTCTTTGGACATTTACTAGAGCATGCATAGAGCTATTTAATTATTTAATTTTCCCCTAAGTTTAGAAAATGTATCTGAGGGTTTTTGTTAGCCTTGTTATCGTAGAGTATAACAATTATTGTCTTAGCTGCATTTCTTAATTACTATTTTATATTTGTGCAAGTGGGTTCTGAATATTCTGCAGTCTGTTTTAGTTCAGTATTCCTGTATTTGAATAAGATTGTTTGTTTAAGATTTACTTGATACTTCTTGCCACTTGTATCCTATTTACAACCTATGTACCGGTACCTGGCCTATTTATTTACCCCAGTAGTGGCAGACAATTAAACATCCCAACAAAGTCAAAAATGATAAAAAAAGAAACAGACACCAAATCTAAATCTTGCTTTACACAAAACATCAATGCCTGTTTTGAGAGTTTCACAGGAGTTAAATATAGTGCAGCCTATGCCAATTCAATCAATTTAAGCAGTGGCAGAACTAGCCTTCTCTAAGAATATGGATTCTTCTTTAAACCTTTTGGGCCCTGACAAATTGACCCCAGAAGAACTGATAATTTTGAGGGTGTCAAGCAAACCAAGGATGTCACTGCTAATGCTCTCAGTGATTGTAGTGACAATGACATATCTAATTATATGCCCTCTGGAGTACAGGGACCTGATAGGAACACTTAATGCCCTCTGTAATAATGTGAGGAAGGATAGTTGGGTGCCAATGGACACAAAGGAAATAACACAAATCACTCAAACCCTTTCATTTTACATTTCAATAAAAAAGACTACAGAGGGAAAAAGAGCCATTTTAACAATAATCCATTACAGGAACCATTGACAATGTTTCTGCAAAAATACACAAAAAAAACAACCAGTAATATCAGATGCAAACATTGTAAAAGAAGCAATCATAATATTGAACTTTGTAAATCAGCCGGATCAGGCAGGTGAATTAATCAAACTTACTTCACCAGCACCAGATATAAATATAGAAATCTCTGGGGCTGCCTTTAATACAAAAAACGGACTGGACTTTTATAGAATCTTAGTTTTAATTCGACATTCGAGACCTTGCTAAGTCACTAGGATGAAAGTTTGGCTATTTTAATACAAACCCTGGGAAGCAAAGAACTGTGTAACTCAGGGTCAGTCAAAGCAAATTCCACTAGCTTGTCCCTGTATAGGCTGCTAATTGATAATGACTCAGGCAAAGTATCACAGCATGTTTTATGTCTCCAGTATTGGAGAATAATTCTATAATGCATCATCAGACTTTCATGGAAACAACTGTTGAGGTTCAGAATTCTACAACTTTCCAAGTGTTTCTGCTACTGAGAAACAAGATTTCAGAACTCAAAAAACAAATAGAACAACAACCTGTTTTGTCTAGTTCTGTATTGAACGGAACTAGTGTTGAAGAACCATTGAGGAGATCATTCACAGAGATCATTATTCCAAATTCCCCAATTAACTTTAAAAAAAAAATTCAAAAAAGTCTAAGAACATCCAGAAAAAGAAAAAAAAAGGACAAAGAAACAATTACAAAAGATTTTCAAACTTGTGCTGCTAATGATCATGGAGAGGGAGATTCCCAGGACGCTGAGATCAGGGTGAAGCAAGTGTGTCACAATCTAAAATAGCACAACCAATATTAGAGTTAGAGATGTGCGAAATCGAAAAATTATACCTAGCATAATATTTTGCATAATTTCCGTATTATGCAAAATATTTCATCTAGGCATAATGTAATTTCGTCCCCAGTTCAGCTTTCACGCAAAGCACGGAATTGTGCCCAAATCACACCAATTTCGATCCTGGGAGGTGAAATTTCACCATTTGCTTCAATTGCACTGATGTTTTACAATTATGCTGGCAAAATTGCAATGCATTGTGGGTAGATAGTTGAAATCTGTCATGCAGGGTGTTTTCTGCACAGTATATTGTCTGTTGAATCGGAGATCAGTTCAGTGTGGTGCATCACAGCCAATAAACCCTTCAAAAACCTCTTTTTTTGTATTTTTTGAGAGTCAATTGCTCACAAAATCACAAGTTTAGTTACTAGTGCTGCTATTAAACATTTTTTTTTTTTTGTATCTTTGGAGAATAGTTAGTTAAACTCAGTGTTTCAGTTTTCTCAGTGTCTGTGAGGGAGTGAGTGGGGGAGGGTAGACCTTGTGGTTTCTGTGTTAGTGTGTGTGAAATGACAGGAGATCAGGCAAGTTCCTAAGATTTGACACATTTCTCACAAGTTGTGAGTGAGTTTCTGTAATTTCATTTAAGTCTGAAGATTTGTAGTTTGTGCGCTACTTATTTGTTATTTTTTTCTTACATATTGACTGTTTTTTGGGTCTCTTTATCTGAACAGTTTCTACATTCTTTTGACTGAGTAGTTCTGTTATTTTTTCCCTTTGCTGAATCACTTTTGTCATTTATTTTCTTTATTGAAAGTACTTGTGTACAGTGACCTGACCACTTAGCTTGTCCAAATCCAGGTGCACTGCATTGTTGAATTGCTCACATAAATTAAAATTGTGACCTAATCTCTGCATTGAAGTGTTTCTGTTTTTCAATTGAATTTGCTTACCATATTAACCCTTTCCCCCCTGTTACATCACTGTTGTTTACTATCAGTCCTAGCCAGCTACTGTATAAAAAACAAATATGCCTGCCAAGAGACATTCAGATAAAGGTGCTAGGGTAGGAGGTGGCTCAAAGAAGTCTGATGGAAAAAG
The DNA here is from genome assembly GCA_016271365.2 of Neoceratodus forsteri. Classification (NCBI taxonomy): domain Eukaryota; kingdom Metazoa; phylum Chordata; order Ceratodontiformes; family Ceratodontidae; genus Neoceratodus; species Neoceratodus forsteri. Next base: position 1,338,508,826 of record CM057456.1, read on the forward strand.
CAAACCTATTTGTGAATCTGTGCCCTCTGTGGCCTCTGTCGCTGCTGCTGTGGCAGACAGTAGCAGCAAAATCAAAGTTAGAAGTGGCCTAAAGTGTATGACTCATTTTTTACTGCCCAATCTGTAGCTAGTATGCTTGTTGGGGATGATACTGGGAATAAGGGAGACACTCACACCAGTGGAGGTACAGAGGTTCAGGAGGAGGTCGAAAAAGTTGTCAGGGTGACTGTTGTTTCTGCTCAAGGAGGAGCTGATGGTGGAGACGGTGATAGTGTCCATGTTCAGTGTGTTTCTCCGGGAGAAGGAGATAAGGAAAGTCAGCCCCCTCCCGCTGTGAGGAGATGCCAGCGAAGGGAAAAGTTTGTCTGGCAGTAGGCAGTGATAGGGATAAGGAGGAGGATATAATTACATATGTTTTGGTACAGATGATGATGAGGTGTTGGATCCCCTGTGGGAGCCAGAAGTGAAAAAGATGAAGGGTGATGATGGTGTAGCCCATTTAGATTCCAAGACTGAGGATGAGGATATCAGCAAGCATACAACAAGCAGTACAGTCACCCCACCTCCCAAACATAGCATGGTGGATATCATGCAACTGGCACAAAAAGCAAAATGTTCCACACCTTTGTCTACGCTGTCCAAGTCTCAGTCTCCTCATGTCAAATCTAGAGTTGCAAAGTCCCTAGTTTGCAATTTTTTCATGCTTAATACAGTTGATGACACCATGGAGATCTGTCAGCTGTGTCAAGCAGGTGTAAGTAATGGAAATAAAAGGTAGCCATTTAGGCACCGGTGGGCTGCACACCCACTTGAAAAACAAGCACCTATTGTGCTGGCACCAACATCAGCAAGATACCATAGCTGTGCAGGACTTCCCTTGTCAAGCTTAATGTTAGTGACAGCAGTGCAATAGAGCAGGAGGAGGGAGGACTGAGTCGGTAGGTGGAGGAGGAGGAGGAGGAGGAGTGTGAGGAATCATTTTCTCTTCTGAGCAGTGGACATAGTAGCAGTAGAGCTGCTACTCCCACAAGTAGTAGAAGTACACCATCAGTCCCCAAATCCAGCAAAATAACCAGTTTTATCCATGCTGCACATCCTAGGCCCCAAAAGTCACCTGGTACCCCAGCAAGAACAACATTGGTGGCACAAGTAAAGTGTTTATATTGACCCGCTGCCAAGATTCATCCCACATTGAGGAGTGTGTTTGAGCAGCACTCAAAGTAACCCCCCCCAATCATGCTGCTGCACGTGAGCTGAATGCAGCTGCAGCTGAAATGCTCACCATCCACCTGTTGCCCTTCTCCTTTGTGGAGAATGCAGGATTCCACCGTTTGTTGGCCTGTGCCTGTCCCAAATGGCAAGTGCCATAGCGAATGTGTTTCTCCAAATATGCCATGCCCGAACTCTACAGCAGAGTTTCACAGTCCATCCTACATGCCATGAAGCATTCTTCCTCAAAATATATCCACCTTAGCATGGACATGTGGACAAGTGGGCAGACAACGGGCAGCTCATATGTGTGCATAACAGCACACTGGGCACAGGTACCTGGGGTGGTTGTTGATTTGGACCCTTGCAAAAGCTGGGTAAAGCAAAATTGTGGTGGTAGCAATGCACCTGGTATTTGACAAAATGCAACCATAACTATGCAAAGTGTTACAGGGTCTCACACTGCTGAGAAAATGCTGAATGTACTGCTAAATAACACTGATGAGTGGATCAACACACAGTCACTCACGGCGGGGTTTATTGCCAGTGACAATGGCTCCAATGTTGTTAAGTGCATTGGTGACAGTGTTTTTTTCAGAATTCCCTGCCTGGTGCAATGCCTTAATCTAGTTGTGCCACAATTTCTGAACCAGGATGAAATAAAAGAAACTGTGTCTGTCACCAGATGCATGTGTTCTCTTTGCCCATTCTGCAAAGGCCCATGACCATCTGCGTGAGTTACAGCGCACTAACCATCTGCCTCAGCACCATATGAAGCTTGATGTTGTTACCAGGTGGAACTCCATGCTGTACTTGCTGGACCAGCTTTATGAGCAGTATAAGGGGGTTTCAGATTACCTACTGCTGCACACCACCAGGGACAGTGCTGGAGCGTACATTGCCCTAACAACGGAGCAGTGGCAACAAATGGATGGCATAATATGAATTCTGTGTCCATTTGAGTATACACCACAGGCTGCGATTGGAGACACTGTATGCATAAGTCAGTCAATACCCCTGGTACATGTGCTGAGGCAGACACTGGTAAATGTCCATCACCAGATGGAAGAAAGTGATGATTAGACTTCTGTTCATGCAATAGGTCACATGCTCTGTATACTGGACAGCAATATACATATCTGTGGCATTATTCAGTCTAATGAGTTTGCTGTTGCTACCATGCTGGATCCACAGTACAAACGTGGCTTGCCTGCCATGCTTGAAGGGGGTCATGTGCAAGTGGAGAAATTAACCAATTAACTTGTCAGAGAGGTACATGGGGCACAGATGAAAAATGTAAAGACACAAGGTGCACATAAAGAAATACCAGGTGTTGCTACCACCACCATCACCAGTAAATCATCAGAGGCCACCATATCAGACAAAATGTCAAAGTTACAGCACAGCAAGGCATGTAATCCCATTTGGAATGCTCTGTACCAGGTGGAAGTTGAAGAAATTGAAGAGAAGGAGGAGGAGTATGATGAGGCAGCAGGACTCAGGGCAGCACAACATACGGTGGATGCCTACATGGGAAACAGCAAGCATTTTGCCATTACTGAGGAGCCATTGGTGTACTGGAGCAGCAAAGTGAGTGAGTGGCCTGCACTGGCATCTGTTGCTTTTAAATACCTCAGCTGCTCACCATCTAGTGTCAGTGTGGAATGGGTGTTCATTTCTATGGGGTCCATTGTGCGTGACCGTAGAATAAATCTGTCACCAAAGAATGTTGCCAGGCTAACATTCATAAAAATGAATGAGGTTCACATTCCACATAACACAATTATTTCAATGCCATTGCTCCAAGAACTGTGTCTCGGGGATGATGATGACAACAAAGATGTCCACAGTGGTAAGACCTCTCCTAGCAGGGAAGTAGATGAAGCAGCAATGCTGACTGAATTTCCTCCTGGTGATGACTCCAGTCTCAAAGACTGTGAGGGCTGCTTCATGGATGATGTATCACTGGAAGAAAGCTAAAGATGTTGTGCCTCACCCCCATAGCAAGCACCAGCACCCCCACCCCCATTACCACATATACCTCCTCCATGACACCATGAATAAATGTCTAGTGAGTGTGCCACCACTGTATATACAACAATGACTACTTAGTCGGACAGTGCACAGCCAGTACTACATTACTCAGTATACATTAATGCCACCTCTGAGTCCAGCTAAATTATTCCTCCTCCTCCTCCTCCTTCTCCAGCAGTCTTCCACTAAAAAGAAGAATATGTTTTTAGTTGCCAGCAGTGACCCACACATCGCAGGTACAGCACCTTGATCCAGCATCCACACACCAGGATGGAAGACTTCTATTTAGTCACCAATGCCACATAGAGATGGTTGGCTTCAGCAAATGTCCACCAGAAAACCAAGCCACCATTCCACTTCAAGTACTTTGTACCTGTCTGGCCAAAAAAAAAAAAGAAAACATTTTTAGCACTGTTACAACTGGGTGCCACCCCCCCCCACTATCATTACAGGAAGCTATAGATACATCAGGGAATGGCTGTTAAACTGGAACACTTGACATGAGCAGACTATGTCTGATGAGCACAGCCAGTGCCCAGCAGCCAGATTTGGAGAGAGGTAACATACTACCCACCCCAGCAGTGAAAATCCTGAATATTGACAGAGCCATATACAGTATAAGATAGTTACTGTCAAAGTCTGACATCTCTGTCCTGCAGTAACCACAAACTTAATACTACACCATATCCACCAACCCAACCTCAACCACCTCCTCCCGCCCACCCACCTGCCCATAAAAAACCATTACAAAGTAAGAAACACTTACCACCAGTTAATGAATTGCACACATATTGAACAGTAGCAGCAGCAGCAGTGCACCTGGAGCTCTTGAATTCCTTCATGTTTTTAGAAAAGAAAATAATAATACAATTACAATCTGACTCAGATATTCGAGCTGCAGCCACCTATCCATCCACGTAATGAAAAATTCAATACTTACCTTGTCCTTGAGCAATGTTAAATGTGGTGCATTCCAACATCCCGTATCCAAATCCTGGGATGAAATGCATGTTGTCATGATGATGTACTCCTCAGCACACTAGATAAATATAAAATAAGTACAAACATATAAGAACTCATGACGTCCCAATACCAACCCACCATCTAATTCTCTTGCACCCGAAAAAATAAATACAGATACTTACGTGTGCAGCAGCAGCAGTATTGGTCGACTATGTGAAGAGGATCACCATGAAGCAGACAAAGCATTACTTCTCCTGGCAACTAGTCAGAGCAGCAGGCTGCAGCTGCAGACAGGAAACAGCAGCAGCACTCGAAATGTCATTCAATCCACACTGACTTAAAACCACAGAGACAGCAGAGCAAAATGATCATTCCACAGTTAGCAATCAACTAAGAAAGCAGCAGCAGGAGGAATTAAGTACAAATTTAAGTTGCAGTAGGACTATTTTTCAGGAGGACTCATTTTTCTCATCGTGGTAAAATGGCTTATGTTGCATGTTAGGCAGCAGCAGCACCACACTGAGGCCCAAAAAGCATTTAAATGGTGAAGAAAACAGCACATTAGGGTCCTCATGGTGGGTGTGAGCCATGTAACTGCATGCCTGACACCTTATTTCTGTCTGAATGTACTGTGCAATTTTTTGGGGAAACATTTGTGGACATTTACTGCCTGTGCTGCACTGGCAGAAACAAGATGTGACTGAAAAACATTTGTAAACGTTGGACCAAAGACCATCATTTGGTCTGGGTGGTGGTCTGGGAGCCATAAAACATCATGGCTGGAATCTGATTTCAGTGTCAGTTTTATGTAACATGTTTTGGTAAATGTTTCTGGACTTGTAGGCCTCTTTTGTCACCAGCAGCAGCAGCAGTGAGTTTCAGGCAGAAATGTTCGGCAAACAGGCCCTAAAACTGCTATTTAATGTCTGGGTGGTGGTGGGGGGGGGGCACCCTAAAACATCATGGCTGAGACCGGATTCCACTCTCAGTTTAATGTACCATTTTTTCTGCAACTTTTATGGACATTTACTGCCTGTGCTGCATTGGCAGAACCAAGATGTGACTGAAAAACTATTGTAAACAGTGGACCAGAGACCACCATTTGGTCCTGGTGGAGGTTTGGGCAACATAAAACATCATGGCTGGGACCTGATTTCAGTCTCAATGCACTGTGCAATTTTTTTGGAAACATTTCTGAACTTCTGGTCCATGTTTGAAACCAGAAGCATTACACTTAAGCCCTAAAAGCATTTAAACGCTGCAGAAAACAGCACATTTGGGTCCTCATGGTGGGTGTGAGCCATGTAACGGCATGTCTGACGCCTGATTTCTCTCTCAATGTACTGTGCAATTGTTTTGCAAAAATATCTGGACTTGTAGGCCCGATTTGGCACTGGCAGCAGTGAGTTTCAGGCAGAAATGTTGGGCAAACAGGCCCTAAAACAGCTATTTAATGTCTGGGTGGGGGAGCACCCTAAAACATCATGGCTGAGATCAGATTCCACTCTCAGTTTAATGTACCATTTGTTCTGCAACTTTTCTGGACATTTGCTGCCTGTGTTGCACTGGCAGAACCAAGATGTGACTGAAAAATAATTGTAAACAGTGGATCAGAGAACATCGCTTGGTCCGGGTGGTGGTTTGGGCAACATAAAACATCATGGCTGGGACCTGATTTCTGTCTCAATGCACTGTGTGATTTTTTTGGAAACATTTCTGGACATCTGGGCCATATTCGGAACCAGCAGCATCACACTTAGGCCCTAAAAGCATTTAAACGCTGCAGAAAACTGCACATTTGGGTCCTCATGGTGGGTGTGAGCCATGTAACAGCATGTCTGACACCTGATTTCTGTCTCAATGAACTGTGCAATTTGTTTGGAAACATTTCTGGACTTGTAGGCCCCGTTTGGCACCAGCAGCAGTGAGTTTCAGGCAGAAATGTTGGGCAAACAGGTCCTAAAACAGCTTTTTAATGTCTGGGTGGTGAGGAGCACCCTAAAACATCATGGCTGAGACCAGATTCCACTCTCAATTTAGTGTACCATTTTTTCTGCAACATTTATTGACATTTACTGCCTGTGCTGCACTGGCAGAACCAAGATGTGACCGAAAAAGTATTGCAAACAGTGGACCAGAGACCATCATTTAGTCCGGGTGGTGGTTTGGGCGCCATAAAACATCATGGCTGGGAACTGCTTTCAGTCTCAATGCATTGTACAATTTTTTTGGAAACATTTCTGAACTTTAGGGACATGTTTGTAACCAGCAGCACCACACTTAAACCCTAAAAGCATTTAAATGCTGCAGAAAACAGCACATTTGGCTCCTCATGGTGGATGTGAGCCATGTAACTGTATCTCTGACACCTGATTTCTGTCTCAATGTACTGTGCAATTTTTTTGGAAATATTTCTGGACTTGTAGGCCCCTTTTGGCACTGTCAGCAGTGAGTTTCAGGCATAAATGTTGGGCAAATAGGCCCTAAAATGGCTATTTAATGTCTGGGTGCTGGTGCACTCTAAAACATCATGGCTGAGATCTGATTTTGGTCTTGATTTACTTTACATTTTTTGGGAAACATTTCTGGAGTTATGCGCCATGTTACTGTAGACAGTGGCAACACGCTGTCTCACTCTACATTCTCAATGTCATCCAAACTTTTTCTGGTCATCCTATAGGTATGCCACAGGTTCAGTGACATTTCAACAGTGGAATCCCCTACAGCGACTACAGTGCCACATCGCTGTAGGGAACCCACTGGAATCTGGCACTGTCAGTCCTGCACCACCCCAAATCAGCTCTGACTTGGAGTTGAAAATCCTAAGTGGGGGGTGCTGTGATGGGCGCAGCACGTTGCATGGGGGTTGTTTTGATCTGAAGCCGGCAGCTGACTGCAAAATGCGGTTGGCCTGCCGGTTTCACTGTCTGGTTGTTTGACAAAATTTTTGTTGATGACCAGTTGTGGATCCATACTATATTTCTCATCTTATCATGCCTACTCTGCACAGCATGGCTTCAAGAGGCTGTGTTAAACTGTAGCCCTACTAGACCACACTTTGGACTGGGTGGTGGTGGCGGTGTGGTTGGGCACTGTAACACCAAGATAACATTTGGCAAGCCCAAGCCATGAGGACACATGTGTTAAGCACCAAAAAAAATTACATTATGTTTAACTTTGCAATAAAAGTGCTTATGTTTCTATGATTGTTGTGTACATATTCATTCAGACTGATCCTGCACACAGCCAAAACAACTGCTGCCAGCCCACCACATCACACATAGCTTTGGGAAAAAATGTTGTTCCTAGGAACAATTTACAAATTACAATACTTGACATTTGTGTATAGAAGGAGGAAATACATACAAGTCAGAGGGACTAACATAAACCAAGTAGAAAGGTACAGTGGCTATGGGTAAAAAAGACTAAAAGTAACTGACAGACAGTAACACACGACAGGGGGTGCATCATAAGGTTCGGGTCAGGGACAGGGTATACATATGAAAGAGGACAGGGAGGGAGCATAAACATTGCATAGCACACAAAAAGACTGAACAAAAACAAATGAAAGGATATAGAATAAGAGGACAGAAAATAAATATTTAAATTTTTTTGCTTTTTATTTTTAGAGGGTGCAGATCAGGGAAGAGTGACAGTAAGAAAGCAAGGACAAGAGAAAGAAAAGAAAAACAAAATGTTGCTGCCAGTGCTTCGCTGACTGATCTGGAGTCTGACTGTTATACTGCACCGGCACCAGGTACACATTCTGCCTTGCCACCACCACCACACAGCTTCATCAGGAGCTCAAACATTTTTTCTTGCTCCTGAAGAAGTTTCCTGAGGTCCCCCCGACCTCCTGTCAGAAATCAGTGAACTCACTGCACAGAGCTCCCACCGCTCTGTGCAATGCTCTCAGGTCTTCTTCAATGCTCACTGCTGCTGGTTCCAATGCTGGTGCTGGGTTGGCTGCAGGCTGTGCTGCACACCATCATGAACCCAGTGATGCCTATGTCTCTGGGGTGAGGGTGATGGGGGCTCTGCACCTGCCTCCTCCTGCTGCTGCTGCTGCCTTCTGTGGTGCCTACGCTGACCACTGGCCCCTGCCTCCTGCTGGCCCCCTTCCCCTTCTACCTGCTCAGCAGCACTCTGGGCCCCTCTACCTGCTGCCAGCTCTTTTTCTTTTTTAAGCCAATCTGCAGCATGGTGGTGCTGCAGATGGCTCCTTTGGCCACCAGTGCCAAAATGACTGCCAGTCTTGCCCCTTCTAACTGATCTGCCACACAAGTTGCAGATCACGACTGAATTATCATTTGTGTTTTTGCTATAAAAACACCACACAGCTGATGACACTTTCTGTGGGGAGAGGGGGCAACAGCTGATATCCCAGGGCCAGTGAACACATCATGCTCCTGCTTGGGGGAGGCTGGGGGGTGCATGCTCCAGCTGGGGGATGACATCTGGAGGTGCTTGCTGCTGCCTGGGGTTGGGGGTCACAGGAGGATTCTGCTGCTGCTGGGATGGGGCGAGGGGCTCATGATGCTCTTGGGGAGTGGGGGCTACATTCTCCTGCTGGGGAGTGGGGGGGCACATGTTCCTGCTGCCGTTGAGGGTGGCACAGGCATAAAGGCCCTCCTATTAATATGGACACTTGGTGGTGGTGATCCAGATGTCTTCTTCCCAGTCTTAGTATTATCCATTCTCTATCTCCTTCTCCTCCTACAAGCCCCCCCCAAACAAAAAGAGAAAAAGAAAGGAGACTTTTACACACACACACAATAAAAAAGATAGATAAATATAAAAATGAAGAAAAAACATGAACAGAAAATATTAACTTTTTAAATTAATGGGGAACAGATCACAAATCAAATAAATTGCAAATGCAAACACACACACACAAACAATACTTTTTAGAAACACAAGTTTGAGCTCTCCTGCTGTAGTCTCTCTCCTCTCCTACTTCCTACTAAGCTGAAACAGCTCTAAAGGAAGTATATTTAGTCTGGCTTACTGCCTAAGTGCAGTCACCCATGTGACCAGCAGTCTGCTAGAGAGAAAGTCATGTGATACGCTTTTTTTCCCCAATTTCGTCTGATAGTTACATTCTGCAAAATGTGCAGATGAAAGGAGTAATTGCAAGTGCAATTTCACAGGTGAAATTTTGCCATTAGGGAAAAATTGTGCAAAATGTTTTGTGCAGCAAAATTGGTGATTTCGCCAGAATTTTGCTGTCATAATAAAATTTTATTGCATCTCTAATTAGAGTATGATGAAAGGCCTGCAGCACTTTTATTTATTTATTTATTTAAACATTTGATAACCAGGAAAAGCACACTGAGCAGAAGCTCATTTCCAGGTGTGACCTGGGGGTCAGGAGGAGGGAGTTACAAACAGCGTGTATACATAAAATAGATACATGAGAATATTACATACAATCACATAATTTTGTACAAAGGAGTTATTTACATTCAGTTGCATATATAAAGTTATTTACAATCAGTTACATGATCACAATAATATACAGTACAGAGGTTTTGAAGTTTAAACCCTGTTCACTTGGTTAAAGGCAGACTATTTGCAGTTACAGATGGGGAAGGGGAATTGATGAAGTTGAGGTTTAATGGAGTTGTGCAAGGGTGAGTTTCTGAGGGGCTGGGGAAGCTGGTTCCATAGGTTGGGAAGATGGTAAGAGAAGGCAGATTTGCAAGCTGATGAGGATAGTTTGGTGAGGGAAAACAGATTTGTTACCTACTTTCATTCCACATAATGCTGACAGGGTAAATACATCAAGTCCTCCACTAAAGTCATGTATCCCATGAAGGAACATAGTCAATCTGGATGATGATCCATTATCACTAAACGGTAATGAAATGGTCCTTAGAATTACGGGAATCTACAGAAAGGATTATGAGTACTCTGCCTGTCTGAGAGAACTTATGTATCATTTAGAAGTTGCTGAATTGGGTATTTCCTGCACTAAAAAAGATGTTATGTTTGTTGAGAGAGATAATAACTCTCTAGATCATCCAGTGTATGTCATTATAGATAAAATAGAGACCGCTAAGGCAATGTGGGCCTCAGTGAGGAGATTAGCCAACTTAAACTCAAGAATAGGTACTCTAATTTTGTGGCATTCCATAATTAATACTACCTCACTGGTGAACTTATCAAATTCTAGACTCAATGAAGCAAATTTTGCCTTGGATCTTATAAATTCCTTTAACTGGAAATCACGGGCATGAATCAGACAACCACGGAGTGTTCCAGAGGCTTTTCAGAGCACATCTCTGACCCTGTCTGGCGTAGAACCCTCACCAATAGAAAATGACACTTCTCTGTAGCAGGTGATTTATGTCCTTTGTACAAAATTTCTGGAAATGTATTTTAGCCCTATGAAATAGTTGAAGATCAGAGACCAAATGGCGGGGTGGGGGGGAGTTCACAGATAAATATTTTGCTTTGAAATAAATCTCTCACAAATAAAAAAGAAATATGACCAAATGTGAAAGCTTAGACTAGTCTGGCCTCTGTTTAATTGACATGGAGGAGATGTTCACTGAAGCAATCTTAAAATCAAAATCTAATAAAGCCCTAGGCATCAATAGTATTCCTTTGGACATCTTCAAGATTCATTTAAATATTTGTTGGATGAAAGGGGGCACAAACAGATAAAAAAAATATTTGGGTGCCTACTCTTACAAATGTTCTCAATAAATGTCTTAAAAAAAAGTGTATTCGACTTCAGGGGACATCGCCACGCAATGGAGTTGCTTGGAAGTTTAGCTTCCACTGGTCCATCTGATAAAAGTACTTTTTTGCCTTACTCTGCATTTTAAAACTAGTACAATAGCAATTTGAGAGTGTAATTTGCCATAGTGACTAGAAATAATCCCCATTTGCTGACTGGGGGAAGCTTTAAACAACAGAAGCTAAACTTGGCTCCCTGGTATCAGACCAAGGATAACATCTCCACTAGGCCTTCAGAAACTGCCGACCTGGAGTCAGAAAGTGGATCCGAAGAGGAGGAGGACTTCACAATTACCTCCTGTCAACTTTGCAGAGAGCTGTCACATCTGAACAAAACTCTAGACGCCATCTGAAAGGAAATGGGTGAAAACCGAGATAACATTAAACAGCAGAAGAAGAAATTACAAAGTATGGAAGGACACCTTACTTCTGTCAACCTGCACAGTGGGGCCATCCTCCAGCTCCATGATTGATCCATAGCTCTGCTCAACAAGATTGAAAATTTAGAGAACCGCTCATGCCGAATCAACATCAGACTGCATGGCCTTCAGAAGCATACTGAAACAGGCAATACAGCAGAATTTATAAAGAGTTCCCTGAGCATAATATGCATTGTTCCTTATGTGCTGACTGCTTCTTGTTTGGGGTGGTCACTTAATGGTTTTGTAAATGTACTCGTAATCTTTAAAATGTATCTCGCAGATGCACTGCCTCCCGTTGCTCTCTCTTGCAATGGAGGTTAAAACTCATTAAAAGAGAGAGAGCAGTGGGAGGCAGTGCATCTGCGAGATACATTTTAAAAATTCCGAGTATATTTACAAAACCATTAAGGAACCACCCCAAACAAGGAAAAAAAAAAAAACTTCTATTACACAGTTGAAATGTGCTTAGTTCTATTGAAAATCTATTTGTAAAAAGTGCCAGATGGCTGAAGCCGGGGAAAAGTCCTGGCCAATCAGAGCGGGTTTGCGGGAAGCGCCTGTGTTCCAATTGGCTGCGCTGTCCCGTACCTTCCAAGGAGCTGCAGGCAGGCGTCCTGGTCTCAGTCGGTGGCTGGCTGGGTGCCAGCCGACTGTGGGGGAGCTGAAGCAGCCCTGTTCAAGGGCAGGCAGCTGGAGAGAAGAAAAAAGAGCAGGTCTTAAATAGCATAGAGGTTAGGATGGGTTAGATCTAAGCAGTTTAGTAAGACAAAAGGTAGTTAGACATTTCAGTGCCAAGGCAGAGCGCTTGGAAGGGGGGAGGCTGCAGGAAGAGCACTGAGACAGAAGAGGTGTAAGCACTTTAAAACACTAGTAGAAATTACAATCCAGCTAATACAGTTGAAAAACTTCTATTACACAGTTGAAATGTGCTTAGTTCTATTAAAAATCTATTTGTAAAAAAGTGCCAGATGGCTGAAGCCGGGGAAAAGTCCTGGCCAATCAGAGCGGGTTTGCTGGAAGCAGCCATGTTCCAATTGGATGCGCTGTCCCGTACCTTCCAAGGAGCTGCAGGTGGACGTCCTGGTCTCAGTCGGTGGCTGGCTGGGTGCCGGCTGACCCTGGGGGAGGTGAAGCAGCCCTGTTCAAGGGCAGACAGCTTCCAAGGAGGTGCAGGCGGGCGTCCTGGTCTCGGTCGGTGGCTGGCTGGGTACCGGCTGACCGTGGGGGAGCTGAAGCAGCCCTGTTCAAGGGCAGGCAGCATGATACAGTTCAATCTTACTGAGGAAGGACACTGTCCGAAACGTTTAAGATATATCGATGCTGGAGATCATGTAATGAGCCAGGCTTGAGAGGACGTCTTCTGTGCTGCTTCTAGGCCCTACTATGATTAAACAGCTTTAAAGTCTCTCAGGACCTTTATTCCCCTGCTAAATACCCTTCCCTAATCGACGAGGTGCTGCGGACTCAATGTTCTTGTGGAACTGCTGTGGGTTTGAGCAAGAGAAAGTGGCAACTACTCTTCTGACATTGCGCTTTCGGCATCAGTAACAGGCCGAACTGTAGCATCGGGATGGAGGCTGAAGTTATGGATCCCCTGGCAGCAAGAACCCCGGCGATAAAAAGCCCGAAACCCCTATCGCCCATCCCAGACGAACAGGTGGGCCCATTAGACATAGAAGGGGGCACTAACAAGACTACAGAGGATATTCTGGAAATGAAGAAAATGCTACAGGGGCTGGTGTTCAATTTTGCTGCAGTCAAACCAGCATTGCACTCGCTATCTCAGAGAATGGGGGATGTAGAAGCTAGAATTTCCTCCCAAGAATGGAAGGTATCCACTATGGAACAAGAGTTAGTGGCTGTACGAAAACAAGTCAAGAAACTCAATGATTGGATGGAAGATCAAGAATCTAGATGTAGGAGGAATAATCTTATACTAGCAGGGCTCCCAGTGAGGACTGAAGGGTCGGACTATGTTTCCTTCCTACAGGACCTTTTGTTTAAACGGCTGGGCCCCACTCCATTTGGGGGAGGCCTACAACTTGGAAAGAGCTCACAGAGCACAAAGAGAGATGCCCCCTCTGGGAGCGAGACCTCGGGTCTTAATCATGTGATTTTTGAACTGCAAGGAAGTCTTATGTGCTTTTTACTGCTAGACAAAACAAAGCTCTACATTGGAATGGCGGGTCTCTCTGGCTGTTCCAGAATCAAACACCAACGGTTAGGGAGAAACAGAAGGAGTATTCCGAGATCAAGAAAAAGCTGTGCCTTGCTGGAATTAAATTCATTTTACAATATCCTATGACCTTGAAGGTAGAACTTCAAGCTGGGGAGAAGAGATATTTGACTGCGTGGGATGCCTTGGAGGGCCTGCGGTTTAAACTCCCAGAGTTATTTAAGTCGCCGACCTGAATTTCTGCAGACAAGAAGGGGTCTGGACTGATCTAAATAGTTGGGACTTTAGAGGTGGAAGGGAAATGCCAAACTTGTCTTTCTTTTCAGGTTTTTCCTTTAATTGTTGAAAATATTTGGTTAAAATGTTCAAAATAACATTGTTTGGTTACTGAGGGTCAATTTGGGGGTGAAGATAGATTGACTCCAGTATGGAGTTGTAAGGTCCAAATTAGGTGCTGGCAAGTTTAGGTGGGAGGAGGGTTAGCTGGGTTTATGAGGGAGGGCAATGTGCTCTTGGATGCTGTGGGGTTCCTGTGGGCACAGCTCAAAGCTTCAAGCTAGCTGTTTGAGTGGCACAGACTACAAGAGGGCCCTCCCTGGTGGGGTTGATCTAGGAAGAAATTGGGAACGAGAAGGATTTGTTGGACAAAGTCAATCAATAGAGGGAGGGGGGATGACCCCTCATCCTGTGGTGTGTGGTGAGAGTGGCATTGGGGGGGAGGGATAAGTGTTCAGTTGCTTAACGAGGCTGGCAGCTCCTCCTGATGTGTTGGGGAAAATCACTTGGGTATGAGGGGCTTTATCTCCCTGGAGGGTAAGGATCAGAGTGGCGGGGGGGGCAATGTCTGGACCATGTTAGATAGTAGAGGGTATAACATGAAGCAACATTTTTTTTTTGTTTTGTTTTTTTTGCTCTCAGTATGCAAGCGGGATTTCCCACACAGACGGGAATAAGTGAGTGAGCGTTTTTCTGCTCTGTTAACCCCCTGTTAGTTTTGCAAGCTGGAAGACACGGGAGCCCATTGGATAAGATTCAAATATATTTACTCACGCTGCATAAGGGCAGACTCTGAATCTTATGGGGATGTGTCGAGTGGTCGAGGAGAAATGCAGAGAACTGATGAGAGCCGGGTACAGGGGAAGAGATGTAAACATGTCTTAGATGTTTTTAGTTACTGGCAGGGTCCTGTGAGATGCTCATTTAATTTGATGGGCTGTGTGGAAGCACAGAAATGGGTTCATCCATGAATCGATATTTGAAAGGAGGGCGATCTCAGGATCGGGGAAAAGGGGGGTTGGGGGGGTTAATGGGTTCTGGAAGGAGAGAGAGTCCAATATAGTGTGGGAGTGGGATGCAGACCTTGAGAGGGCACAGAATGATGGTTTAAAGAAAATCCTTTTTATACCGAATAATGTCATGTGTTAAAATTTTTTCATGGAATGTAAAAGGACTCAGGGGTAGATGCAAAAGTATGGTAATTTTGAGACACGTTGGTCAGATGGTGGCTCATATAGCTGCTCTGCAAGAGACCCACTTATTGACAGAGGAGTTGAGTTTCCTTAAGTGGATGTGGGTGGGCCAAGTCTATGGGGTAGGTAGAGAAAGGGCATCGGGGGGTGTGGTGATCTTAATAGGGAAAACTTGTCCATATAATGCAGCACAAGTGATTACAAGGGAAGATGGCAGAGGGATCCATCTCTCCGGTACCCTTTCGGGTAAAGCACTCTCAGTTGCTTCCATTTATGGTCCAACTCCCTCTAATCCTGATTTCTTTGCTTCACTGGAGCAGGATATCACTGTTTTTTCTTCACATTCCCTTATATTGGCAGGTGACTGGAACATCTGTTTCAATAATCGGGAGGATAGGATACCACCATCCAGAGGGCCTCTGTCCAGGGCTCAGATCATCTTGAACAGATTACTAGAAGTTACAGCCCTGGTAGACCCACTCAGGACTCACTCTACTGGGGGCAACAATATGACATTTTACTCTGTTGCCCACAAGAGTCAATCTCGCACTGATTTTTGTTTTGGTAAACAGTGAGGCATTTTGTGAGGTTAAGGAAATGACAACAAGGGGAAGAATTTTCTCAGATCATTCCCAATTCAACTGATATGGGAGCCAAAACCTACCCCTCCTAGACCATACAGGTGGAGGCCGAACGATTCCCTACTGATGGAGATCTCAGTCCAGAATAAACTAGAGGAAGCCCTTCTAGAGATCATTCAGCAGCAACTGCCTACGCTTCAGAATAAAAACTTGGCGTGGCCAACTTGTAGGTGTTGTATGCAGGGGTTGCACAGGGTTTTGCAGCACAGAGAAATAGAATGAGACGTGCAAAAAAGGAGTTCATTTTGAGGGTGATTGAATTGCTGACTCTGTTGGAAGGGTCCTCCAGGGAAATAGATATTGAGCTTAAAAGTCTAAGAGGGGAAATGGCAGACATCCTGTATGGTAAAGTAGAATTCTGGTTAGCAAAGATTCAAGCTAAATATCTAATGCAGGGAGACGTGCCTGGTCACCTTCTAGCAGCTAGAGTTAAGGAATGGGAAGCCACTAGAACAGTCACCTCTCTACAGTATGCTGGGAAACTTTTAACAGACCCTCAGAAAATGGCAGACGCCTTTGCATCCTATTTCAAAGAAATATATCGGGCAAGAAACCTTGCTGGAGAGGAGGAAATCAGAACATTTCTGGAGGGAATTCCATTACTAGTCCTAGACTTAGCACAGGCCAGGGAGTTAGCGGCTCTCATAAGAGCATCCGAGATAATCGCAGTGGTGCAATCTCTGCCCTCTGGTAAAACTCCAGGGCCAGATGGACTTATGGCTAAGTTCTATCAGGCACATCTCCATACTATACTTCCCATACTTCTGGATGTTTTTTAGTACTGTAATGCAAGAAGGGGTGTCCTTACGAGAATTTTGAACAGTGCCCCAACTTTAATTAGTCAAGAGCAAGTGGGATTTATGCCGGATAGGGGGGTACATGACGGCCTTAGGAAATCACACCACATACTCAGTTATGCGCCGGATTCCCAACTATCCCTAGCCTTGATATCTTTAGATACCGAGAAGGCCTTTGACAGGGTCTCCCATCCTTTTCTTTTTGCTATACTGGAGAAGGTGAGTTTTCCAGAGGGCCTTCTCAGAGGTATCATAAACTTATATACAGCTCCTACGGCCAGAGTATTGTGTAATGGCTATGTTTCCCAGGAGATTCAGTTAGAAAATGAGACCCGACAAGGATGCCCCCTCTTGCCGATATTGTTTAACATATATTTGGAACCCCTGTTGAAAGCTATTAATATGGATGCTCATATAAAGGGGATTACAATAGCAGGGAGGGAGCTAAAATTTCAGTCTTGCAGATGATATACTTTTCCACTTACAAGATCCGCCATCAAGTTTTGAAAGAATAGTTGATATAATCGGGCGATTCTCTAAAGTCTCGAATTATAAATTAAATTTGACTAAGACTCAGATTCTCCCTCTGACACCGTATGTCTGCAGGGCAGATTTTGCACCACTGCAATTACAATGGGCTACAGACAGGATACAATACCTGGGCATATGGATTACAGCTAGTATGGAGGATGGTGCTGCAACAAATATGGATGTGGTTCTGTCAACAATTAGAGGGGACATACTCAGATGGAATATGCTTCCTCTGAACTTTGCGGCTAGACTGGGACTCATTAAAATGAACCTATTGCCCAGGTTGTTATATCCAGTATATTTAGCCCCATATAGCATTTCCAAAATCTAGTTTATAACAATTAGGAAGCTGCTCTCTGAATTTCTATGGAATTCTAAGCTTCCTAGGAAAAAGCATAGTATCTTGTGCCTAACGCACACCATGGGGAGAATTAAACTGCCTGATCTTCATTTATACTATGTGGTGGGGCAGCTGGGTCTTATGATTCGATGGGTTCAAAATTTGGAAGGGGAGACCTATATACCAACCTGGCTACAAATAGAGAGGCAAATGTTAAATGATTCCGGCCTCTCTCCAGAGATGTTGCTTTTTGCTAATCTAGAGAAAGGCCTTAAAAGAGTATCCTTGAATCCAATTGTTAAATCAGCAATGGCCTGGTGGTCATTTCTTACTCCAGCCCAGAGAAAGGACCAAATGAAGACCAGAGACTAACCTGTGCTAGATAACCCTAATTTATTGATTGGGGGTCAGGTAATCACTAAACGCTGGGCTGATCAACTTTTAGGCCTGAAACTAAAGGATGTTATAAAAGACAATAGGGTGGTTCTTCCAGCCAGGTGTGAAGAAATGTCTTTTTTCAGAAGGATACAGCTCACACGAATGCTGGAGAGGGTATGGCGAAGGCTGGGGGGGCCCTTGGACAATCCATTCACTTGGGACAATTTAAAGGAAGCTGACCCTACATCTAACTCTCTTTCTAAAGTATACAAGGTGCTTCTGGACTATCTTAACCTGAACTCTCCTACAAGGGTTTCATATTGGGACAGAACGTTGGCCCCCGGAGCCTTGCCTGGGACAATATCTGGAAGATTAACAAATATATACCTATACCCAAATACAAGATTATGCAATTTTTTATTGTCTCTAATATGTATTTTACCCCTGCGAAACTATGTGATAGACACCTTAGACAGACAGACCTGTGTTTCAGATGTGAAGTGGGACTAGGTGACATCCTGCATGTGTTGTAGGAATGTAGCAAAATATAGCCTCTCTGGGTTGAAATTAAACAGCATATGGACCCTTTGTTGGATTATTCAGAATTTATACTACCGGAAATTTGCATCTTAGGTGACCTCTCACAAATCTCAGGTGCCACACCCAAATACCATCTCTCTTTGATGACAGCGATTGTCAAATCTTTTTTGCTACAACATTGGAAAGATGACCATGTGTATGCCTATGATCAATGGGTGAGAGGCTTTATTGGGGCTTTGGGTAGGATATAGAGGCATCTTTATTTGGAGGGTAGAAAAGGGCTAGATGCTAAAAGATGATCGACACTAGAGGCGATTTATTCTCTGCAGGTTATGAATACCCAAACACAGGCCTGTCTTTTGGGTTGTGATTAGCAGGAGAAAGTTATATTAAAGCAAGGCACAGTGTTATATGGAATTATGTTAGTCTAAATGGCTACATTATCTGCCTATTTTTCTTGGGGTAAGGTGGTTTAAGTACAAGGATAATAGGATGAGGGTCTTGGCCTGCTATGGATTATAGGGGGGATGGGAACTCTCTCTCTCTTTCCAGGGGACACAACAGGAGGCCACCTGGACTGCTACTTAGGTTGTGGCTCTGGTTTGATACCTTCAGTTGGTAACAATATTTATGTTATAGGGATTACACCTATGTTGGCTAAGTTTATTTGCTGATCCTGTTACCCCAAGATATAGATGCTATAGGAATCTATCATTGTCATAGAGGATTGCCCTACTAGCTGTGTATTTATATAGGTGTTTTGTACATAGGCCCAGATATTCAAACTGTGCCCGGCTGTGGCGCAAGCATGGGCGCAGCTCAACTTGGCTGCGCAGGGGTGTGGACTAAGCGATATTCAAAGGAGCTGCGCCATGGCTCATCAGCATTGAATATCGTACCTTGGCCACCCCCAGTGTACATGGCGCAGTGGCACTGTGCCAGCACAAGTGGCCAGAGTGGAGCATGGAGATGTGCTAGTGCAAGTTCCATTGCGCCATGCACAGCAACCGCGATATTCAAAAGTTGACATGCAAATGGGGCCATAATGTATGCAAGGTGCACATGGAGCCATTTGCATGTCATTATGGCTTCATTGCAAGCAGGTGCACTGATCACCCGACAACTACACAGGCGCCCCTGCCAGGCAGCAGCCAGCGGGGACCGACGCCCCCTGCAGCCCAATCACAGGCATTTGTTTAAAGAAAGATCGTCATCCTATATCCCTGGTGGTCCAGTGGACCGCTCTCTGCCCGATTGCAGGCATCTGTAAAAAAAAGTCCTATATCCCTGGTGGTCCAGTGGACTGCTCTCTGCCTGATCATGGGCATCTGTAAAATAAAGTCCTATATCCCTGGTGGTCCAGTGGACCGCTCTCTGCCCGATTGTGAGCATCTGTAAAAACAACATCTATATCCCTGGTGGTCTGGTGCCCCCTCACCACCCACTGAGCCCCACCACCCGCTCCCGCTGTCAGCCAGCCGGGCGGCAACATCCACCGCCTGCTGC
This sequence comes from Neoceratodus forsteri, assembly GCA_016271365.2. Lineage (NCBI taxonomy): Eukaryota > Metazoa > Chordata > Ceratodontiformes > Ceratodontidae > Neoceratodus > Neoceratodus forsteri. The sequence continues at coordinate 1,338,528,576 of CM057456.1, forward strand.
CCTGCCGTCCGCCCGACTGACACCTCGGTGAGGCTGCATGCCCATTGGTTCTGGCGTGAGCCAATGGGCGTCAACTACTACACATTCAGATATGTGATTCACATATCTGGAATGTATAATATCGGAAGAACTGCACACCCATTGGCTCACGCTGTGAACCAATAGGCATGCAGCTCCCGGCGCCAGTCGGTGGTGGCGGGCGGCAGGCGGGTAGGGTGCTGCCACCCACCGGCTGATGGGGGAAGCGGGGTGGTGGGGCTGATGGGCGGGGTGGGAGGCGGGTGCGGACCTAGGAATATGAGGACGTTGTTTTTTACAGATGCCTGCGATCAGGCAGAGAGCAGTCCACTGGACCACCAGGGATATAGGACTTTTTTTTACAGATGCCCGAGATCAGGTAGAGAGCGGTCCACTGGACCACCAGGGATATAGGATGTTGTTTTTACAGATGCCCGAGATTGGGCATGGGGGGGCGCTGCCAGGTGAAGCCAGAACTCGGGTGGCCACCCAGAAGCGGCAGCTGCCGTGTTGCGCCCTGCAATGCGGCAGCTCACCTGTGGGTGGCCATCAGTTGTTCATTTTTTTTGGCTTAATTTTGTGCTGGCGCAGGTAGGGGTTGCACATGCATGGCTCTGCACATCCCAGGCTGAATATCGGGCTGTGCTAGTTATGCATGGGCACGCCCGCCCCCACCTGTGCCTGCATACATTACTGATGTGCTCCGGCGCATCGGGATTTGTGCCGCACACTTTTCCTTTTGAATATTGCACGGGCGCATCAGTGGGCTGCACATGAAGAATACCGCGCTGCGCCTACGCGCAACTTTGAATATTCAAGTACAGTTTACACAGTCAGTTTGGGACTGTGTACCCGGTTCGTCCAGGATATATGTGTGTCTGTCTAAAGTTTGAAAAACAAGTAAAGAAGTTTGTTAGAAAAAAAAAAAGATATATCGATGCTGTTTCCCTGCACTTTACGAACTTAATTTACATGCAAGAATAAAAAAAAAATGTTATGCTAATACACCTTTTGGTGAATGGCTCACTTTCTACCTATTGTTTATTCATTTTTTTGCCTCTATTGGTAGAGAGCTACTTCCTCATTTATTTCTATTTTGTTTTTACCTAGGTTGGCTCTACTGGGACCTTTGTCTTTTGGTTCCAGTTATTAAAGCATTATGCGACAAGGGGCTTAAGGCCTGAATGGACTTTCCAGCTCATTTAGGATTACATTGGATAAGGGAGTTAGACTTTTGATTCACTCCCAGAGGCCAAAAAGTATCTTGCCTCCCTAGAAATAGCTGTCAATGAGCTCATTAACCCACCAGAGCTGAAAGACATAGAAAAGCACCAACGGAACCTTGTGGGAGGCTGACCGAGCACTAGAAGAGCAGCTGGACAATCTCTGACTCATCTGGACACTAGCCCCTGGTCCGCATTGAGATGCCATATTAATTCTGCATCGTGAGATCAGAGAGATCACTCCCCACCAGGGCATGAAACTATAAATTTGGCCCTGGGTGAGAACCTGAACTCCGCTCAGCTACCGCAGAAGATGAATCAGCCAGCTTACAAATCTGAGGGAATGGTTGTGGTTGCATCATAAGAATTTCTCTATGCTTTCTACGCAGTGATGGGTAGATCTATCAGTTGTTTTTCACACCTTCCTTCCACCTGGGGGTACTGTGAAGGCTGCAAAACTTCTTTGGGTGACTGTATTATTAACTGTTCAAGGTTATAAATATTTCAGCTTCATTCTTAGTAATATCTCACCCTTTCATGTTATGGTGATTGTTGTTCTTATTTTTGCAGCGCTTCTGACTTTCATATAACATTTAACAGCTAATTTTAGCACTGCCTTTTGGTCCACGTTATAAAGTTATAACATTGTAGGCAATGCTCTGCTGTGCTAAGGTAAAGTCCAATGACACAGGACATTTCATGCAAGCTATTCTTTTTCTACTTTGGATGCATGGTGGCCCAATTGGTATTTTAGAGGGCTCTATGGAGGTTATCTGAGCATATTTAAAAAAAAACAAAAAAAAAAACGTTTTATTCTTTTTCCTGTATCAGCTAGCAAATCTTTATGTTAGAAGGGGGGTTTTATGCTGAACGCAGAGGGTACAACATATTCAGGTGGAGTTGGCTTGGCCTGGGGGGAGCTGAGTTTGGCAGCTTGCCACAGGCCTGCTTTTCTGGTCCGGTAAGACCCTTACAGTTATGAAGAACAGATATGGTGGATGTGGGAGAAGGGTGGGTATGCTATATGGCTGTGGTGACACTACATCTGCTGCTAATATTTGACCTTTTTTGGGCTTCACAGCCTGTGCAGATCCTGTCTCTGCACTTCCCATCACCATTGGGAATCTGGAGCCAGTTGGGGCATAGTGTCCCTTGGAAGAGTTCTGTAAAGGTTACAAAGTTAAATAGCGGTGTCTGGGTTCTGTCCTAGTTGGTAACAATTGTTACTAGTTTTCACTATTATTTTATAGTTGTAGTTGTTCTTATTTGGGAACATGGTCTGGCCACTCTGTTCCCCCCTCCCACTATTTCTCCCTTTCATGGGCCTGGACGTGAGTTGTATGCCTGACTCGTGGCGGGGCTCACAGGATGCAGATTGGTTTATTTCGATATAATGGGTAGTTTAATCATTACTACCTATAGTATTAGAGACTTAAATAATCCCATTAAATGGGCTCGGTTCCCACAGGAGCTGAGTAGAACGGGCATTCACATTGCATTATTTCAAGACACCCACCTCACAGAGACTAAACATCAAAAATTACATTGTAGATGGGTGGGTGCCATTTATGCCTCTTCCTATAGCCCACCCACATCATAGCATCATGACAATTCTAGTCCATAAGGACTGTCCCCTACAGGTGGAAGCAGTGGAATCTGATTTGGAGGGCTGATATACTAAGATACTTGCCCCCTACATGGATACTCCCTGTATTATAATTAGTGTCTGTGCCCCTAATGATGATAAAGAAGCCTCTCATTTTAAAAAAAAAATCTTTTTGGAGGTGGTTGGCACAAATAGCTGTCTCTGCATCCTGGGAGGCAATTTCAACACTATAATGTCCTCAGCTCTGGACAGGATGGGGGCCTCAGGGACCAAGATTGGGGCAGCAGGAACCACTCTAAACAGATTGACTCAAACCTTGGGGATGCTAGACATTTGCTGATGGGTTAACAGGCAGCAAAGAGATTATTCTCATTATTCAGATCGACATAACCGTTACACCTGGATTGATATTCTATTTATGTCAGAGGAGTGGGCTTATGCTGCTACTCTCTGCCAAATATAGCCACGCACTCTTTTGGATCATGCCCTTGTGAAGCTGACCCTAGAATTGGCCCTCTCAACCTGAAACTCCCACTGGCACTTCAGTGCTGGCCTTCCAAACATTCTTGACTTTAAAATCCTCATAACTTCCACTATAACAGATTATTTTGCTACTAATCCACCTGGCATCACCTCACATGCAGTCTGTCGGGATGCAACTGAAAGCAGACCTCCATGGGGTCATTATTAAATTTGCAGCTAATTTTAAAGAAAGAGAGATAATGTAAAGGTTTTGGAACTTGAAATTGCAGACTTAGAATTTCAACATAAAATCGCTTTGAACCCGAGGGTTAAAAAAGGTTTAGAAGCTAGAAGAGCTGCCCTGGAGGCCCTGTTGACTGCCCAACTTGAAGGTCAATATAGGAGGGTTTGTCAGCAGTACTTTGAGAGCAGTAATAGAAAAGGGTGTCTGCTGGGAACCCAGCTCCTCTCACAACAGGCTAGCAGGACAATTCTGCAACTCAGAGACCCACACAGGTGGGGAACCACAACTAGTCACCCAGAGGATATTACTAAAATCTTTGTGGATTATTATGAATCTCTGTATAGGCAAGAGGGGATCACAGATTTTTTAGATAAGGCCACACAGTTTTTTGTGGACCTGAAACTTCAGTTTCTCCCTCAGTCCTCCGCAGAATTATTAGATTAAGTCATCATGCTGGAGGAGTTAAAAGTGCATGCCGCTGAACTGAAAAATGGCAAGTCCCTGGGACTTGATGGCTTTACACTGGAGTTTTACAAAACTTTTGCTGACTCACTCCTCCCAGTGTTGCTGCCAGAATGTCAAGAAATCATGGAGGGTGGGGAGATGCCAGCTTCATGCCATCTGGCTCAAATCTCAGTTTTGCATAAGGAGGGGAAGTACCCATTGGAGTGTGAGTCATACTGTCCTATCTTTTTAGTAAATATAGACTTCAAACTTTTTAAAGGCACGCTGCCAAAAAGACTCCAAGAGGTGATCCCCATGTTTGGCCCATGAAGATCAACTGGGCTTTATCTCAGGATGGTATCTCTCTAATAATATTTGGAGGTTATTGAATATTTTCACATCTCAGAAATCTCAGAAAGTCTTCCAGATAACCATTTCCATGGATGCTGAAAAAGCATTTGATAGGATTAATTGGAAATTTCTAAAAGCATCCATGGAACACATGCAATTCAGCCCTAAATTCTTATAGGCAATTTCCCAATTATACTGCAATCCTAAAGCACTGGTTGGGGCTAATGGCATTATTTATTTTTTATTTATTTATTTCAGTTTGGGATTAAATACCTTTGAGCCAAGGCTCATTTACAAAGGTTCCAAGTTTGACAAGGTACAAGACATAGTAGACAAGTAATAACATTAAATACATGGGTACAAAACAGATACAGTGAGAGTACAGAATTGCAGTTACATACAAAGCACTATAAAGGTTACAGGTTGCTCAGGTTACTTGAAAATGAAATCCTCATTATTTTGTTTGTTACACTTCAGATTCCATCAGCTATAAATTCACAAGGTAATTTCACCATTAGTATAGCAAGTGGGAGGGTAGTAATGAAAGGTTGCAGGAGAGGACAGCTCTGTGTTAGGCACGCTGTCAATAAGGGAGAAAGGTGGAATTTGAAGTGCGTAAGGCAGCTTGAGAGAGGCTTTATTCAGGAAGTGTAGTAGTGGCAGCCAGAGAAGGCTTTGTCCAAACTCAGCATTTTTCCCTCTTTCCCGGGGAACATGACAGGACTGCCCACTGTCCCCTTTTCTGTTCGCCTTAAGTCTGGAACCACTGGCTGCCAAAGTTTGGCATAATATGGCAATAACAGGTATTACAGCAGGAGGGGTGAAACAGAAATTATCCTTGTATGCAGATGATTCTATTTCCTTTTTATGCTCCATGAAGATATCATAACCACCCCTTCTACAGATGTTACAATCCTTTGGTTAGCTTTCTGGCTATAATATAAATTTTTCTAAATCTGAGGTCTTAGTGATAAGTGGTCAATGCCCTAATCACTTTAAAGAGACTGTTCCTTTTAATTGGACCCCAGAGATCAAATACGATATTTGGGTGTTCAGATCTCTACTGACCTCTCTAGGCTATTCTATTTAAATTATGGTAAGCTGTGGGTGGCCCTTAAATGAGACTTGGCTTGGTGGCACCTCTTGACCCTCTCTCTAGTAGGGTAGGGTAGATGCAGTAAAAATTAATGTTTTGCCATGCCTTCTCTTCTTGTTTCAGTATCACCCTATATGGATCCCTCTTTCTTTCTGAAACACTTTACATAAAGACATATATCATTTTCTTTGGAATAATAAGAAACCCAGGGTAGCTGGGCATCTGCTACACCTCCCTAAAGAGAAGGGGGGCTTGACCCTTCCCAATCTTCCTTTCTATTACTTGGCAGCCCAATCATCCACAATCCTTACCTGGGCAAAGAAAAGGGTCTCATCCCTCTGGTATCAGATTGAATATGCCACTTTGGGGGATAGGCCTTTATTCACTCTGGCTTTAACAGTGATCCCTGCTGTGTTTGTGAAAGCAGTTAAAAATAGATGGGTCAGACATGGGTTATATATACCTACTAAAATCCAGAAACTTATGGCTACCTCTGAGGGGATGAGCTCACATTCTCTTATCCAATATAAGTCTGATTTTCTCCTCCCAGTTCTGGACCCTGTTTATGCCAGATGGAAGGCACAGGGGATTACCATATTTACTCAATTTATAGAAAATGAGAGATGCATTACATTTCAGAGAGCCAAAGATAAATTCCATAGGTTAAACACAGAGTTTCTAAGATATATACAAGTGAGGCATTTCATTAATTCTGAAAACCTTCTCTCACGGCTTGCTAGGCCATGCACAGGTTGGGAGGCCTTATTATATGGCATAGTTAGGATCACTAGCTCAAAGAAATGTATCTCGGGGTGTCTACACAATATTAATTGGGGCCTCTGGAGACTTACTGGACACCTACAAATTGGCATGGGAGAGAGAGGCAAGCATCTCCATCAGTGAGGCGAATTGGGCTCATAGGCTAAAATGGGGTGGGAAGGTCACTTCTGTGCCAGTGTTGTGCGAATTCATTTGGAAAGTTTTAATTCAGTATTTTCATACTCCCACTGTTACATAATACTATAGTGATTCTAATTTGGCAGCCGGTTGAACGGCCTGTGGTCAAATGGGGAACCAATGGCACATCTTTTGGGGTTGCCCAGTACTGGGGTATTTTTTGGAAGGCCATACAGGCTACAGTACAAACCATAACAGGGGTTCTGGTCACCTTGAAGTTTAAGGAATTGGTGTTAGGGCTCCCAATGATGGTAACCTACCTGAGAGTGGAGACAAAGAGAGCGAGCCTGATTTTCATCATGGTAGCCTTAAAATGTATTACAGGGTGATGGCTCCAGCCTGAGCCCCCTCCTTGGGGTACTGGTTCCGAAGGCTTAAGGATGTATTGTTGATGGAGGCCCTGACAGTCAGGCTGCACCTCAGGTTTGCCAAACACATTGACAGATGGAGACGCTGGGAGACATGGCTGTTTGGCAAGGGAGAGGGAGAGAAGCATTTCATGAGTAGTGATGCTGAGCTATGTTTTCAGGCAATTACACTCTATACTTCATGTGTTCATTATATAAACCAGGGGTGGACCTCAAACTTTGTGAGCTCTAATGGAGCATGTGCAATTTTTGATATGTTTGGTAATGTGGGTTTCTGTGGGAAACATTTCCCCTCTTATGAGATAGGGGTGATTTTTTTTTGGGAGGGGTTGTTGGACTGGGTCACTTTATTTTGTCCCTTTTTGTAAGTTACTTTTAATGGTTTAGCTATTATTTTGTACTTCATTGCAATGATATAGGCTTGTTTTTATACAGTGCTTGTTAAGATGAAGACATTAACTGTTATAAATATGAATAGCTGAACTAATTTTTTACTTGATTGGAAACACAAATTTCAGATTTGCATGTCTTCTGTTGTTGTATGTATTACCCACTGCTGAACTTGACATACAATAAAGCTGAGCTAAAAAAAAGTATTCCAGATAGTTGGAGAATTAACATAATAGTTCCTCTGTTCAAGATAGGAGACCCAAATTCTTAGAATAATTACAGGCCAATAAGCTTCATTTTATCCACAGCTAAAATGTTTGCTAAAATTCTACTTAGCAAATTACAGGTTTGGATGCTCAAAAAAGATCTACTGTCTCCCTTACAGGCTGAATTTAGGAGTGATATGTCCACGATTAATCACATATTAATTATTTTACATCTAATTGAAATATATGACCATAAACAGAAAGTAAAGCTGTATGTTGCCTATATCGACTTTACCTCTGCCTTCAATTCCATAGACAGAGGTCTATTGTGGGAAAAATTATTGAAAATGGATATTCCTTTAAATATGTTGATCCCAATTGTGCAGCTATATAGTACAAGTCACATTAAACTGTTCCTGCAATGAGCTGTTTAGCATTTCTGACTGAGTTGCGTAAGTGTTGCTGGATTCAGCACAAAGCACTGCACAAACTGTTCCTTTAGATTTAAAACTCAGTTTTGCATTGCATTGTAACTGGACTGATGATGCATTCCAATTCAGGGGCAAAAACATTTTACAAACATTGCTCCTTAGCTGGTTAAACATTGAAAAGCAATGCAATATGAGTTGCCAGTGCATTACCAACTGTAAGAAACAATGCTAAACCAGTTCATTGGTGGAACAGTTTAATGTGACTTGTACTGTACTCCTTCATTAAGACCTGTATAAGACTAAATACCCAGGGTGCCTACTCTGCCACTTTTGATTTTAATAAAGGGGTGAAACAAGGCTGTCTGTTAGCTCCCTCTATTTTTAACTTCTTCATAATGAAATGTTATTAAATATTGATTATCCTCAGTTTCACTCCCCTACTATTGGTGGTACTACCTGTTCGGCCCTAGCATATGCTGACGATATGATATTATTGGCACTGTCCCAGCGTAAACTAAATTATTTTTCTCAACTGCGCAAGAAACATAAATTAATGATAAATTACTCTAAGTCAAAAATCATGAATTTTGGTGATAGAAAACAAGTAAATTTTTTACATTAATAAGCAAAAGTTGGACCTTGTCAGAGAATACTGCTATCTGGGAGTCACATTTACAGCAAATGGCAAGTGGGTAACTCACATTAAGACACACTCAAAAAAAGTTAAATATAACCTGAAAGCCATAAAGAGATTTAATTATATTTATAGGGCAGAACAGTTTTCCAAGCATCAAAGGCCACAGAGGCCAAATGTAATCTCATTCTTCTCTATGACACAGAGGTCTGGGGTTATGCATGGTCATTAGTTGTTGAAATCCTGTTTTCTCTTTTTTATAGGTATAGTCTTATGACCAGTAATTTGTGCCCTGAACAAATGGTCAGTGCTGAATTGGGGAGAGTTCCATTAGAATATGTGGCAAAATGCAGAATTTTATGCTATTGGCTAAATATTCTTAACACTCCACAAAACCTCTGATCCAAACTTTGCCTAAAGGAAAAAATTTCCTGGGAGCATACACAAAAAAGATCCAAATGGCTGTCCAATCACCATGAGTACTTAAGGTTGGCAAACATGTGGCATCTATGGCAACATTCATTATTGAGAATTATAATCTCCTATTCATATAAAAAAACTCCTTAAATCAAATTTGATGTATGTACATGTAGCATTTGCTCATGACCAAAATGCGCCCAATAATTTGAAAACTACTTATTGGTATAGCCAGTGTAAATTGGGTCAGAGAGCTGAGTATTACATAACATTTCCATTGGTTTTCATGGAACCCAGAATTATTACTTTATGTAAGTTTAATCACATTTCCCTGAATGCTCTAGAAATCAGATACAGTATAAACAACAAATTAATTTGGATACTAAATGTCTTTGTAGTACTGGTGAAGAGGAAAATTGATTTCATATAATTTTTGAATGTTCCATATACGACACATGGAGGATGAAATATTTGGCAAATCTTATCAAATCATACCATGCTGCACTTCAGAACTGTCTGATAGTTATGTTGAACCCAAGAAATACTGAAGACACCAACATATTAATAAACGCTATTTACGCAGCACTTATAGAGCAACAATAGCAGCTATCCATTGAAATCCAGTACTGTAATTAAGATATCATTTTAACATGTACTGTTTTATTTATACTTAAGCAATTTATTGTTTGTGTTTTATTATCACAAAATTTTGTATAGGTATTGTTTGTATAAATTTGAAATGGCCTTGACCAATCAAATAAATTTTACTAAAAAAAATGTCCACACAGTTTGCCCAGTAATACACTTGAGTTGCCATTGCACAGAAAAGAAAGGACTCCATAGTAAAAGTACAGTGGTGCCAAGTATCAGGTCACAATCTTACGTGACAAACCATAAAGAATATTTATGGACATCATTGTGTGCTAGCCTATATTCTTGCAATATGCCTGCTAACCATTACAGCTCACTAACTTAAAGGAGACGTAAATATTGCAAGGTTCACTCAAATTGTGAAAGTCCATGAAAAGATCTTTTGAATAAGGTATTAGGCTTACCTGCAGATGTCAGGAGTCCTGAGATATGAATATTTAAATAATCCATAAATCAAAATCAAGGCAGCAGCCATTTCATGTAATCTTAAAACAGAAAGTAATGTCACTGAGGGGCAAGCAGTATGTTGTACATTACAGCTTACCCAAGTGACATCACTTTCTGTTTTAAGATATATTGTCAAGGCTGCTGGCTGTTTGATTACAGATGATTTAGATATTCATATCTCAGGACTCCTGACACATACTGGTAAGCCCAATACCTTGTCTGAAAGATATTGTCATGGCCTTCCGTAATTTGAGTGAACCCTACAATGTTTAATTCCCATTTAATGGCTTGTGAAAGCACATGCATGTGTAGCATTGTTTCTGTATAATACCATCTGCTGGCTCTTTTAACAGCCTTGAGTATAACAATGTATGTTTTTACTTTTTGTAAACAGTAGCACCAAGTGACTCCAGGCCTTAAAACTAGTTGTGAGTGACTTACTGTTGGCCATTGTGACAGAAGTATGTGGATATCTTTAGTCTAGATGAAGCATGATACTGAGCATCACTGTTGCAGAAGTGCTGGAGGGGCATTGTGGGTCCATGATACTAGTGCATGCAAGGTGATTCAGTGGTGATAAGTGCTTTGTGAAAGTTAAATTCCACAAGTGAAATTCTTATGACATTACCTATTATGTGTCCATGACTTTTTGAGCACATTTCGCCAATTAGTAATTTCTAAAGTATCCAAAATAGATTTTTTACTACTAAGCAACATTTATCCAGCTTAATTAGATTCCAGGACATATTTACATTGACTATGCAAGCCAAATCTTGAGTGTATACCTGCAATAGCAGTGGAGCTAGAGACATTCATATATTTTGAAAATGTTCACAGAGTTTAACAAATAATTACATTGTGAAATTTTTAATTCCTGTTACTTACAATTTACATAACCAACTACCTCTCTAAATAGCAGTTTCTAAGACTCTTTCAATAAAGCATGCAAATATACATTTTCCATTATCTAGCTCCAAATGTAGCTAAGTTTTAAGCACAGAAATGTTCCCAGACATTTTCACATGATTAATAAATTGCCAAACATTAAGCCTTATAACTTCCGCACCCATTATCTAAATGTTATAATATTTGACATCCTGTTAGGGACCCTTCTCGCCCGTATGCATGCCAAAGTTCTGATCTCCAAGACTGACTGAGTTATGACCAGTTAAACCATTTGGAAAGGTTTTACACATTTTTCACACAATTCATGAATAGCCAGACACTTAGACCCTACAATTTCCCTGCCCCTTACACAAATGTCATGAAACATGGCATCTATCCTTAGCCCTTTCCAAACAGTATGCATGCCAAATGTCAGGGACAGGATTCTCAAAGCTTTTGGGACCAAAGTCCCACTCTGCAACTACAGTTGTGGGCTGAAATCACCAGCAGTTGTGCTGGTTGTGATTCTCAGCCAGCAGTTGCGGATGTTATGGCTGCTCCCACCAGCTGTAGCATCTTGCCGCAGCTGTGGAGATCTCCCAGGCAACACCTCCCACAAGCAGCCATAAATCATGGAGTTGGTCATGATCCGGCTCCACCTTTGTGAATACCCACTGCTGCAGGTAACCTGTGGATCTGCAAGTGGCAACCCACTTGTGCTGCGGTTTACCCGCAGCTACGGTATTTCACGATCTTTGAGAATCCTGCTCCAGATCGCTAGCTATAAGAATGAGTTATAACCAATTAAATAATTTCAAAAAAAAGTCAGAAATGTTATTAAATTGGCAGAAATTCATGAAAATTCCACAAAATTAGACTTTACAAATTTTGCCCAGCCCTAATTTCTTGTCACTTTTAAAAGAGTGGGAACATGAGTCATGCTTTTTCTCAAACCTTCAAACAGGATTTAGAAAATAATACTCCACAAATGATCACATTTTTCTACTGAAATTTCTGCATGACAAATATGTTCAAGGGTATTAAAAGAAACTTTTTTCAGCTTTTATAGATTTAAGTAGTGTAACTGATACTATACAGTTAGTGCTGTGGGATATTCTCAATGCAACAACATTAGACAGGTGTTAGAAAAAATAAATACTAAGCAGTTACATAATAATAATGTTGCATGGATAAGATTTCATACAGTCAGTAGATTATCATGCACATTAATAATAAAGCATGGAGTTAAACAAGGTTGCATACTTGCACCATTTCTATTTAACACATACAGTATATTAATTCAGTTACTGAAAGAATGAGTATTTTGACTGTACTTTTCCATTTATAGACAATTATTTTATTCTGATGTTAATATACACAGATGATGTTGTGTTTTTTTTTTCTCATCCACACAGGGCTACAGAAATCCTTAAATATTTTTTGCAGAACAACTGACAGGAATAAAACTGAAAATCAACACAGGGAGACCAAAGGTTGTAGTGTTTGGTGTAAATAAGATAGCACACTTATGTTTACACATGCAGGCACCAACTTAATGTTGTAGAGCATTATACATACCTGGAGTTACATTTAGTGCTAACAATTCATGGAAAACACACTAGTATCAAAACACTGAAAAGCTGAAGCAAGAGGAGAATGGCATATTGAAATGTCATGGTGAATATTCATTAAGTACTTTTTTCCACTAGTATGAGGTAAAGATTAATGCAAGTTTATTACATGCTGCTGAAACATGGGTTTGGATGATAACATAATAACTATACAGCATACTCTGAACTATTTCCTGAGACAGACCCTCAGTTTACTAAATAATGTCCCCAGACCTCGTCTTAGAACAGAAACTGACACAAAAATTCTTTATTCACAGTTTGTTAAGAGCAATTGGGTACTTCATAAGGGTGCTAATAATGGATCAGGACAGGCTAGAAATAATTGATGGGAAAAGTTATGCACACATCAAGAAATTATGGGATTAAATATTCACCAAGACTGTTTTTCTTCCTATTTCCATATCTATGATTAACCAATACAAACAAGCCTGTAAAAATGTCTTTTGGATGGTGCCATGCAATTCAATGTAGAAAGAATATGAGCATCTGATAAGCTATTTAAATATGAAAGTTTCAGTTCTAATAGAGGTCAGTAAAATTACCTGCCATTTTGTAAAAACCTTGAACATAGAAAAATAGTTGCAAGAATTAGGTTTAAAATAACTCTTCTAACATGTAACACTTTGGGCCAGATATTCAAAAGGTAGCACCGGGCGCAAATCCGTTGGGCTGGACTAGCACCGAAATTGCACCCAACTGCTATATTTAAAAGGGCATTTAGCACCAGCGCTAGGTGTTAGCGCTGACACTAAATTATAATGAATGCAAGGGGGGGGGGAGGGGCCCTGAATGCTGGCGCACTGGCAAATTAAAAGTTTTAGTGCCGCGCTACAGGCATTAGCGCAGCCTGTAGTGCGGCGCTGAATACCGCTGTGAAAAGGCCAGTAGTAATGTGGTGGCAGTGCCCCCCCAAAAAAGCATGATTCCCAGTCCCGGTATCTGCACTCTGATGTTATGTCCTTGGTAGTCTAGAGGTCACCCCACCCCCAAGCACATATCCTGACACCCCCCATAGAAAATAAATAGAATATATTTTTCCCTGGTAGTCTAGTGGTCCCCACACCCCCAAGCACATATCCCGACCCTCATAGAATATAAATTCAAGTCCTTGCCTGGCAGTCTAGTTGTCCCCCCTACCGCCAAACACTTATCCCATCCCCCATAGAAATTAAATATATTTTCTTTTCCCTGGTAGTCTAGTGGTCCCCCCATCCCCAAACAGGTATCCCAACACCAGTAGAAATTAAATATATCTTCTTTCCCTGGTAGTCTAGCGGTCCCCACCCCAAACATGTATCTGACCCCCATAGAAATTAAATATATTTTCTTTCCCTTGTAGTCTAGTGGTACCCCATCACAAACAGGTATCCCAACCCCGTAGAAATTAAATATATATTCTTTCCCTGGTAGTCTAGTGGTCCCCCCACCCCCAAACACATATCCTGACCCCGGTAGAAATTAAATATATGTTTATAAACATGGGTAGTAAGGAAGTCCAACACAGTTTCAGGATGCCAAATAAAACAAGTATTTATTCATACAACAGAAATAAACAAAAGCGGACTGATTTCGTCAAAAGAAAATAATCATAAACAACAAGACATCAAATAAAGGCAGAACGGTTCAGTATAGCTTCAAACGGAAACAAAATCGCACCTAGAAAAAAAGCTAGGGGTCTGATAGGGTCAGCACCCTATCACTAACTATAAAAAAAAATGCTCCCAGACCTGGTCCTTTTATACAGGAGTAGGATCAGTTGACCAATTATGCTCTGCCCCTTTTTATAACTAAAGACTAAAATCTTCCAGAACATTTACTTTTTAGTTTAGAGTTAAAGAAAACCTACAATAGGTTGTTAGAAACACAATGACATAAGCTAGTAGTAATAATAATAAGGTAAATCCTTTCTATGTGTGCACTTCCAAACAGTCAGGCTCCTCCCATCACTTCTGACGATAAACAAACTGAGAAAATGGCTGCCTGGCCCTATAGCAGAGTCAGAGGGATGGAGGAGAGCCCTGGCTGCAAGAAAGGCTAAAATAGGTAAGGCACTATTTTCTAGCACAGCAGTACAAGTTTTCTTTTACCTAAAACATAGCATAAGTCTGTTAACATACAATAGTCTCTTTTCAGAAAGAAATATGTTGTTTTAAAAAAGAAACAAAACAAAATGGGCTGCAAAAGCCTGAGGAGACAAACATGCTCATTTTCAGTCTCTATCACACAGAAAATAGCAAGCACCAAGCAGCCTCATTTTAGCACTGAACTTTAAACTGCAGGTAACATTAACTGAAGAACCAAACTACAGATTACCTTGTGCACACATTCTATTTTGTTTAGAAAATCATCTCTGCAGTTTATTTTGCTAGGAGGGTGACAGAAGCAGCCAGAAAGACACTCAGCTTGTCTTTCATTTCACCCTGTAGTTTCAACCCCTAAGCTACACAAGAAGGCAAATAAGGGCTACTTTCACTAGGTTTGTCCTAGCTAAATGATTTAAAGGTGTAATCAGGGGCACAGTGCAAATGTGGAAGAGCAAGAAGAAATGAAAGGAGGAAAGAAAATAGAGATACACAGAACAACTACAGGTGGCCTTCCTGATAGCTGGGCAACATAGGGAGAAGAATTAGAATAGTACAAGACAAAGAATTACTGTTGCAACAGATTTGATTTAAAGAGAAAGAGTGCTCATTCCAGGATACATATAGCCCCTATTACAATGTTCTTTTCCCTGGGTTCGTCTCTCCACTGGGATGATTATCTTACATTGAGAACAGAGCAACGATGGTCTCAGCTCCTTCCTTCACCACCACGGCCGCGCTCACTCAAAGTAGGAAGGAGCACCCTTCCTACCTCAGTCGCGGTCGGGCGTGGTGGTGAGATCGCAGGGCTGAGCCAGTCATTATTCTTGTTCTGAATGGCATGGATGAGCGGGTGTCACTGCAGGGTGGGGAGACTGCTAGACTACTAGGAAAAGAAAATATTTTAAAGTCCGTGGGGTCAGGATACATGTTTGGGGGTGGGGACTGCTAGACTACCAGGGAAAAGAAAATATGTTTAATTTCTACGGGGGTTGGGATATGTGCTTGGGGTGAGGGGACCGCTAGACTACCAGGGAAAAGAAAATATATTTAATTTCTATGGGGGTCAGGATACGTGCTTGGGGGGGGGACCACTAGACTACCAGGGAAAAAAGATGTATTTAATTTCTACTGGGGTAGGGATACGTGTTTGGTGTGAGGGGACCACTAGACTACCAGTGAAATTTATATTATTTCACATTAGAGTGAGGTCGGGAGTCGTGCAGGGGGGTGGGGGGACCACTAGACTACCAGGGAAGCTGACTTTAATTTATGTCTAACGGGGGTTGGGGTAGATGCTGGGGGGGGAGGACCACTAGACTACCAGGGATATTACTTATATATTAAGAGCAAACAGGACGGGAGTCATGGAGTGGGGTGGGGAGACCACTAGACTACCAGGGAAATGGATTAGTGTTTATTCGAAACCAGGGTCGGGATACATGCTGTGGGTGGGGGGGACCACTAGACTACCAGGGAGTGGAATCCACACACGTGGGAACAGGGACCATGATGGCTGAGAAGGGCTGCCTGGCCCAGCCTGTCTGCCCAGGTCCCTATATACCGGACGGCTGCCCTGCTCAGCCCAGTGACCCTACAGTTGACATCCCCCCCCCCGTTCCCAGCAGGTTTGCCTTATGCCTGCCCCATGCATTAAATTCGCCCACTGTGTTTCACCCACTACTGCAGTGGGGTACCTGTGTTGTTGGGGAGGTATCTTCTAAGGCATGTATGGCCATGGGCAGTGTGTCTGTTTAGCATTATATATATATTATATATATATATATATATATATATATATATATATATATATATATATATATATCCATACATATATACAGGTCCTGTTTGCACAGCTGAATGGGTGTGTTGTATGCACTGACTGTGCCTGCCAGCACACAGTTCCTGCTGCTTCCGGCTTGTAAGTCCATTCCAACCAACAGGGGATGCTGTGGACATGCCTTGGCCTGCAGCAGCCAGCCTGTACTTCCATTCCAACCAAAAGGGGGAGCTTTTTGCTCCATGAAGTAGCACCGGGCAAACTGCATGGTAATGTATGCTAATCAGCACTTAATGAGATGCAAATGTACTTGTTTGCCCACAGATTCCCTGCCCCGGGTTAACCAGTTTGCACCGGGCTAATGTGTTAGCACTATGCAATCAGGTTAACCCTGGGCAAACCTCACTGCAGCATAGCACACTAAGCACAGTTCTGCAGTGTGTGACTTACATTGTTGCTTGCAGTCATACCTCTCAACTGTCCCTGATTATCAGCAACGTCCCTGAATTTACCTCAAACCTTTACTATGTCCCTCCTACAAATTGTGTTTTCATGACCAAACAGTGGGGGTAGTAGGCATAACATAATGTCAGACATTAATGTTACAGATGTGTTCTTCCTTAAACAATGCATTTTACACTACACTGCTTATTCTACCAGCTTGCTGAGCGGATATCACCAATTTTTTAGGTGTGTCCCTGATTTTAAACCTTTGTCCCTGATTGTTTTAAGCCTTGTCCCTGATTTATGAGGCAGAAGGTTGAAAGGTGTGTTTGCAGTAGCTGTGAGACGTCTCTGTGCAATCACACACAATGTTCTCCACCTGCAACACTGGCTTGCTACAGAGTCTAATGAGCTGCAGTTGCAGTTTGCACTACCCTGTTGCTGTATTCAGTGCTATCTTATTCTCGAGCTATTTTTGCCCTGTACTCCCAGACCAGTTTGCCCGGCTTCCTTAGACTGCTATCTTCAGCAGGATTAGTACCGGGCTATTTCCTTTTGAATATAGCTTGCTTTGTGCTCTGGGCTAAGTTTGTCGGCCGGGCAGTGCTAATTTAGCCCCGGGGCAAAGTTTTGAATATCTGGCCCTTTGTATCTTAAAAGTATGATTTCCTGTTGTTGCTGAGAAGGAAGTGCTTTAGAAAATGATCCTCTACATTACCTTTTCCAGTGTCTGTACTATGATTAAGGATAGAAATGGATTACTCCAGTTCTACATAATTGTAATTTGCACTCTGAAAAATGATCCTTTTGTTTATGGTTTGGGTTCTTTTATATCAGTATTGTGAAAAAAGAAAAACTTGTTATTTGTATAAAAAATGTATTTGTTCTTTTTATTCTGTGTTTTTCATGTCAATACCTGTGTGGTAGCACAATAATGTTTGCCTATTACCTACAGTGCCTACTGTTTTGCCTCACACTGTTTAATGATTATGCTCCTTTTGATGTCTTGCATTGTTTGTATAGACTATTATTTTTTGTAAACCTGCTAATTACTCTTTTTTTTCTCCTTTTGTATTATCTTCCATACCCCTTCCCCAGAATGCATCTGGAAATGAGGTGTTAGCAGCTCAGTATGTCTCCTGGTAAAATATTTGAAATCAATAAATACATTCAGCCCATTCAAACTTTTCAGACACTTCAGATCACTTCAACCTTTGGCCAAATAATTAAACATTTAACACACTTGCCCTTCTCAGTTGGCCAGGGCTAGTCCTATGGTCACCCCTTTCCCTACTCCTGTCACTTTGTACATTCATTCCCTTTCCCAAACATTCCTTTATAAAACCAAAGCACAGCTCTTTACACAGTGCCAGATAGTTCTGGGTGAAAACTGCCCATTATGAATTTGCAGAAATTTTGTGAAATGTTGCAAATTTCATGACATTTTCTGGAATTCTGACTTAACAAAAGAAGAATCCTCTGAATATATTTTGTGAATTTTCACCCAGTTCCACAAACTTTTCTGGCTGAACTGCGAAATAATACACAAGCAATGTGGAATTCCATTCTGGAATTTAATACATCAGTTCGCAGTACATGCAATCATTCCACAGTTCAGTGATCAGTTTGGCAGAATTTTATTTTTGCACAGCACTAGTGCCAGATGCTCACTGAGTTTTATTTAAAAAAACTGATTACAGGAATGGGTGTGTGTGAAAAATGTTTTAATAAACTGGGGTGGGCAAGGAGAGGTAAAGAGGTGTCTCTTATCCCCCCTTTTAACCTGCTAAACCTGCATATGTAGAACCCAATGTGTCTTGTATTTGGCCAAAGTGTTAATGCTGAACTGAAGACAAGGTATCTAAGTAAACAATAATACCCAAAAGGGTGTGTAGTATTGGGTGATACTGGACCACCTAGGGGCATAATGAGGCCTGATGCCAGAGGTGGAGGGCCTTATAGCCCCTAGAAGGTCTGGTATTGCCCAATACCACCCACTCTGGATGGTATCATTGCACTTAGAAAATGGTTAACTGTATTTTATATACAGTATTTGAAAAAAATGTTTATTTAAATGTTTAAACTCTGAGCTGTTTCATTTATTTTTTTAATAAAATAGTTCATCCTCTTGCTTTTAGTGCTGCTTTTTTTACTAGTGACTTTTGTCCTGTGTAGATGTAACTTTTGGTTGCTGGTTATCATGGTTTCTTAACCCCACTCCCAACAGATGTGGGACATAAGTACAACTGCTTTTGTTTCCCTATGTTATTTTTTTTTTAATCATCCATTCATTCTTTTTCATGTATTCATTTAATGTAGGACTTCATTATTTGTTGGATTATCTGGGGATGTGGGTGAGGAGTGGTGGCAGCAGCTGGATGACCTGAGAGGGCAAGAAAAGTAAGTCTTCTACATAAGGGTACATTATAATGCTTTGTTTGAGTCCATTCTTCATTTTCAGAAAGGCTACAATACTGTATAAAACAACTGGAACTTCAGGGAATTGGCAGTAAAGTGATGGTGGTGGGTGGATGGCTGCACTGTGGAAAAACGGCGTAGAGAGGGAAAGTCCCTAGATTTTATAGAAGGGAGCACAACCAAGATATGGTCCATAGATTTTATAGAAGGAAGCTCAATGAAAGTGTGGTAAAAGGAAGATTTAAACTGTGTACACAAGGTAGATTTCACAGTTTTGTGTGTTTTTCAGTGCGGTGCCGTTGTGAGATCTGTATGGGAATGAGTTGGCCAGAGGTACAGAGAGCAGGACCCAAGGAGTCAACAGTGTGGCAGCTGTCTGCGCTTTTCGTCAAAGGTAAGCACACTGTGAGAAACTGATTTATTAAAAAAAAAAAAAAAAAAATTCTTCTGCCGAATAAAAATGACAATGTGGCTCAGTTCATGGCAGTTTTTTTTTCTTTGTGTGTGGTGTGGGATCGGGGCTGGTTCTCTTGCTAAGTGAGATAAAAAAAACTGGCAGCTGGTGAATTTGAAAATTTGGGGTGTCCCATGATATCCTTGGTAATAGGGTACCCCCCCTCCCGAAATAGCACTCGATTTTCACCGGACTCTATTGAAAAATAAATACATGTCTGACTAGGCCTTTCAGCCCAGATGCTTTATTTTTCAAGCCCATTTTCAAACTTGAAATTAACCTGAAGTTCCCAGTGTGTTACATTTGCTCACCCTTAGTATCAGGTGCATTCACCAAATGTTGGAGTGTGGTGTTGCCTGACAGACTCAATGGCATTAAAAATGTTTGATATAGGTAGATTGTGATTGATTATAGTATACTACTAACAGATATTAGAACTTGAACTATACTCACATGGTATCAATTTATTTAATTGGTTATGACATAAACTCATCATAGTACTGTATGTCTAATGTCTTTGAAATATGAATTGATCATGATTTTAACATGGCTATAATAAAATAATGGTGTGACGCAGATCACAAGTCTTGTGACTACAAACTATAATTAGCTATCATTACTAATCACTTTTTTAATTCAGAGATCATGGCATAGGAAACTTGTATGATATGGTTACTACTTTGGAAGATAATATGAACATTGATTTTAATAAGGATATGACAAATTAAGGGTTGAAACAGACCTTCAAAAGCTTTGTTGTTAAACGCCATATGTTAGCTATCGTAGCGAACTGTTTTTATGTTAAGCTTTACCACATGTATAGGAAATACATATGTGTTAAACAGTTCAACACTGTTTACATTGCCCTAGTCTACAGTTTTATGTATACTGCCCTTGGCCTTATGTATAGAGTCCCGGAGTCATGCTTGTCTGCTCTCTCTGTGGTTAGTCAATACCATTGTTGCTGTGTGAGTTAGTTGATGGTTGTTGCATTTAATGTCCTTGCCAGTAGGTACCTTACCATCCTCTACCTTCTCCTTCACCCTCTCTTCCTCCTTCCCCTTCCCTCTCCTTTCCCCCACCTCTCTACCCACTCTTTCCCCCACATCCATTTGTCCCCTCCATATCCCTCTCCCCTTCTCCCTTCCTATTCATCTTGGTCTTCTGCCATCCCTGAATCTGGAGTTTCTTCACAAAGCCCTCCTGTCCCTTCCTTGCCCCCTCCCCCCTTGCTTTCGTACCCAATTCCAAGGTATGAAAGTCTCACTCCAGCCTCCTAGTCCTTTTCCTGCTGCTTCTCCTCCTGCTCCTCCTCTCCTGTTTGGCAATTTGGAGACTAACCCAGGTACCTCCTCTCCTTCTCCCTCCTCACCCTCAATGCCTGAGGCTGTAGCATCTTTTACATCAGTGCTAGGAGCCTTCTCTCTAAACTTGACTTCCTTAATGTCTGAGTTTCACAACACTCTCCTTACATCCTCTGCCCATACCTCTCAAGTGTCCCTCATTGTGAGGGACATCCTCATTTTGCCCCTTAAAATTGATCTGTCCCTCATGTAAAAGGTGCTGCCCACACTGAGAATGTGCTGTAAATTCAGATTTTAAAGCAGAAACTCTTAATATTCTAAAGCACTAAATCCGAAATAAACTTTGTACAAGTAAACACTATGGTTTTCACAGTGTTCTGAGCTCATATCTCCATGTTTGAGGATGTGTCCCTCATTCTGAGGGTCTGTGTCCCTCATTGTCCCTCATTTTGAGTGTCCACAAATGTCGTTGTCACTCATTTCAGTGACAAAAGGTTGAGAGCTATGCCTCTGCCTCTTCAAATCTTGGTTCTCCTTCAGAACTTCTTACTCTGCTCTGTCTTTTCCTGATTTCCACCTCTTCAGGCAGGACTAAGGCAATCATGGCAGTGGTGTTACTGTCTATGTCTGCTAGAGTCGTTCCTGCACCATTGCTCTCAGGTTGACTATTACCTTCTTTCATGAGTTTCACTTTGTCAGACTTTTTCTTGCCTCCACTCTACCCATCTTTAATGTTTTTTTTTTTTTTTATTTTTCACCTAAAATCTCACCCTCCTCTCTGATTGACTCTGTATGTGCCATCACCTCACACTCCTCCTCCTCAGGCAAACTCATCCTCCTTGGGGACTTTAATATTAATTGGCCAAGGTCCAGGCTAACCTCCCTCAGGAATGAGTCCCTTAATCTCTCCAAGCTCATTACTAGATGCATCTCACCAATCCTCACTTCCTCAAATCGCACCCTTCTTGACTGGGTGCTCTCCTCCCACCCCCACTGCATTCTTGCAACAGGTATTCTGCTAGATGCCTTCAGTAACCACTGAATGACATTCTGTCAGGTATGTCTGGCACTGTCCCTTCTTCCTCTAAATACATCTGGTCTAGATTAGAGATGCAGTAAAGTTCTACTTTGCCAGTGAATTTTTGGCAAAGCCACCAAATTCATCTCTGCAAAGCTGATTCATTTAATGAAAAAATCACAATTTGTAACTTCATCTTGCTTTTATTTTTTTTTTAAGTGCAAATTGCACTTAAAAACCCAAAGCAAAATTAAGCTAGAAATGGTGAATGTCAATCCTATTCCCTGGTATTTAGTGCCACCCCAGCTGATCACCAGTCCCCAATGTAAATCCTTGGTGTCTACTGCCCCCCTACCAATCAATGTAAAACAGTGATCAGATCCATGGTGTCTATTGGTTCACTCCCATCGATTGCTAGCCCCAATGTAAACATAAATTCTTATACAGCATTAAATTCCAGGTTCTAGTGGTCCTCCCCCCAGACAATCCCCAATACATGTAAAATAGTAATTAAATCCCTGTGAGCAAGTGTCCCCCCCGCCCCCGTCAATCACCAGCCTCCAATGTAAATCCCTGGGTCCGGATTTTCAAAGGCCAGAGAATGACGCAGGGTGCTTGCATAAAATAAAACTGATGCAAGGAGCAGGATGCATCAAGCAATGCACCAATCCTGATTTTCAAATGGTGCTTGCATCAAAAACAGGTCTGCATGCTCCAGAGTGGCATGCACCATGCTTGCACCAAAGAAATGCCTGTGCCATATCAGAAGGATACCTGCATCACCAAAATGATGCTCCATCCCCTTATTTGAGATTTTCAAAGAATGCGAGTCCTGTCCTTGTGCCTAATGCATGTCACTGTTAGACCAGCCAGAGGTGGTCTAAGGGACACTAGAGCATATAAAGAGGCCCACAGCAGGCAGTCAGACATGAGTATACTACTTTTAAGGGCCAATATTCTCCTGCAGGACTAGTTTTGAACATTTTGTGGACTTAGTCTTGGCCATTTCATCTGCTGTATTTTTTTACTTAGCTGGCATCATTCTCTTCCTTTGCATCATTTTTTACTCAACTTGCACTGTTTTTTTGACTCAGTTTGCACCGTTTTTATTTTGACTCAGCTTGCATCATTTTTGTTCCCTGAGTCTTTTTTTTAACTTGACTTGCACCATTTTTCATTTAACTTGCATTATTTATTTTGGTGCAGCTTGTGCCATTTCCATCCCTTGAGCCATTCGGTTGCAGTGGACCTCTTGCATCAAGTTTGGGGACTTTCTCACAGAGAACACTTTTCTTACAAAATATGGCACACAGCATTTGGCACACCTAGATCTCACACAAGCTGGTTGTTTGACGCATCTTTCGTGGATCTAACTGCCCTTTGAAAATCCAACCCCTGATGTCTAGTGGGGTTGCTGTCCCCTCCTCCGCTGATCGCCAGTCATCAGTTGATGTAAAACAGTAATCAAATCACTGGTGTCTATTGGTTCCCCCCCTCCATTGATTGCCATCCCAATATAAAAATCAATTCTTATACAGCATTAAATCCCTGGGGCTGGATTTTCAAAGGACCTTTACATCCATGCAAGCTGAGTCAAACAACCAGCTTGTGCCAGATCTAGGTGCACCAAATACTATGCACCATATTTTGTGTGAAAAGTGTTCTCTGTGACAAAGTCCCCCAAACTGATGCAAGAGGTCCACTGCATCAACAAAATGACAGAAGGGATGAGAATGACGCAAGCTACACCAAATAAATAATGTACATTGAGTCAAAAATGGTGAAAGTTGAGTCAAAGAAATGACTCGAGGAATAAAAATGAAGCAAACTGGGTAAACAAAATGGTGCAAGCTGAGTCATAAAAATGGTGCAAGTTGAGTAAAAAATTATGCAAAAGATGAGAATTACGCAAACTAAGTCAAAAAATACGACAGATGAAATGGTTTAGACTAAGCCTCCAAAATGTTCTAAACTAGTCTTACAGGAGAATATTGGCCCTTAATAGTAGCATAAACAGATCTGACCACCTACTGTTAGCTTCTTTATATGCTCTAGTGTTCCATAGACCAGTTCTGGCATGATCTAACAGTGACATGCATCTTAAGCACAAGGACAAAACTCACATGCCTTGAAAATCCCAAATAAGGGAATGGTGCATCATTTCAGAGATGCAGGCATCCCTTCCAACATGGCGCAGGCATTTATTTTGGTGTAAGCATGGTGCAAGCCACTCTGGCACATGCAGACCTGTTTTTGACACAAGAACCATCTGAAAATCAGAACTGGTGCAAGGTTTGAAGCACGCTGCTCCTTGCGTCAGTTGTTTTTGACGCAAACACCCTGCTTCATTCTCTGGCTTTTGAAAATCTGGCATCTAGGGAACCCCCACCTCCCACCCCATTGGGTAGTGCTCTCCCTCCCTACACCCCCCACCCTGACCCTGAGCAGGTGACCAGCATAGCCCTCCACTCTCCACCATGGCTGGCTGCCTGACTGAGCTGGAATGAATGACCACATATGTACAAGTATGAGTTCATTCTAGCTCATTTGGTTGGTGAGCCATGGTTGAGAGTGGAGGGCTGTGCTGGTTGCTGGCTTGGGGTCAGGATGGGGGGCTTGTTAGTGGGGCACTACCTGACAGGGTGGGGGGGTCCACTAGACACCAGGGATTTAATGCTGTTTAAAAATGTATTTTTACATTGGGCTGGTCATCGTCGGGGGCACTAGACATCAGGGATTTGATTACTGTTTTACATTGCTTGGTGATCGGTGATCAGTGAGGAAGGGGGCAACCACTAGACATCAGGGATTTATAATGGGTGCTGGGGATCAGGATGAGGAGGACCACAAGACACTAGGGGCCTGATTCCAGAACGGATACTCATGGCGCAAAGTGTCTTGCGCCAAAACAAATGGCGCAAGTAGCACTTTGAGTGATGAGTTCCGACAGTTGGTATTCCAAAAGGCAACCTGCAACATGTCGCAGGCTACCTGCTCCGAAGTGGCCCTACGCCCCCATGTAAGCCATAAACACCATGCAACAGGGTGTAAGGAGGTTTATGGCAGCAGTTGCACCCTATTCAGGAAGGGTGGCTGCCAGAACAGCATAGTTGCTATTCCAGGAGAATCCCTGGAGGACATTGGTCCAAGTACAGTTAGACCAGCTAGTAGCTGGCCTAACTGTACTCTGTGTCCACCAGGGGTGTACCACTGTGCCATGTGCACCCAACAGCCAGCCCCCCATGAACCCACATTTGCTCTACCCACACATCCACCATTGGGGACGGCACATAACTGCCCTCTGCGGGCTGCTGGCATCCCAAGCCCCAATCCACAAGTAATGCCACGCAGGGCTGATCATGTCCCCCACTCCACAGAAATTGCTCCGAAGGGTTAATTATGTCCCCCAAGTCCCAAAATCCCCAACCCCTATCATCAGCTCACTGTAACAGTAGAAACACAGCCCATAATCCGGTAGTTCAGCGAACCTCACGTGGCAGTGCAGTCCACCACCACACAGTGCTCCCTGTCAGCAACTGGTACATCCCATCTCCCACCTCCACAGTTAGCCACTGACTGAGCTTCCTCTGACCGCATACTACTGTATACAGTACATGCTCAATGAATGACAGCTAGTAGTACGTGGTCAGAGGGAGCTCAGTTGGTGGCTGGCCATGGAGGTGAGAGGTAGGCTCTGCCAGTCGCCGACTGGGAATGGGTGTGTGTGGGGATGGATTGGCATTGCTGGGTGGGGGCCACTAGACTACCAAGGATTATGGGCTGTGCATTTCAACTAGTACCAGCTAGCTGGTGATTGGGGATAGAGGTTTGGGGGACTAGGGGACATGATCAGCCCTACGAGGCACTTCTTGGGGACTGGGAGAAATGTTCAGCCCTGTGAGGCAATTCTTGGGGACCAAAGGACATGATCAGCACTGTGGGGCACTTCTCAGGGACCAGGGGACATGTTCAGCCCTGTGGGGCAATTCTTGGGGACTGGGGGACATGATCAGCCCAACAGGGCACTTCTCAGATACCAGGGGACATATTCAGCTCTGCAAGGCAATTCTCGAGGACTGGGGAACATGATCAGTTCTGTGGGGTATTACGTGGAGATCAGGACTTGTGCCCTGTCAGTGGGCATTTACTGCATCTTGAGGCACCATGTTCAGGTGCATTCTCCCTTTGGCACAATGCTTGGGGTGCCACAAGTTGCGGACATAGGTGCCCGGGACCCTGGCTGTTCTGGATTTGGGCGCAGGGTCTCCGGCGCATCGGCATTTGGCACAAGTCGCAACAGTCGCTGACTTGCGCCATGCCTTCTGGAATCAGGCTCCAGTAATTTAATTGCTATTTTACATGGATTAGGGATCAGAGGGGGCCACTAAACACCAGGGATTTAATGCTGTAGAAGAATTTATGTTTACATTGGAGCCGACAATCGACTGGGAAGGGGGACCACTAGACACCAGGGATTTGATTACTGATTTACATCAATTGGCGATCAGCGAAGGGGGTGACCACTAGACACCAGGGATTTACATTGGGGTATGACGATCGGCAAGTGGGGACCACTAGACTCCAGGGATTTAATTAATATTTTACAGTGACTGGCAATTATTGGGGGGTGCCCACTAGACACCAGGAAACTAAGTTTTTGCTGCAAACTGTGGAACTTCACCCGTAAAGTTCCATACTTCGCATTTAATCTGTGCTCCGTGAACTGGGTGAATTTCACAAATTGGACTTTGCAGATTGCCGGAATGCACAAATTGATTTGTGCAGTGAATTTGGCAGACTTCGCCCATCTCTGGTCTAGATCGCTCTGGTAACTTAATATCAATACTCCACTGAGTGTTTCTCCATCCCTGATCTTGACCTGTCAGTCTCCCTGTTCCATTCCAAACTTTTTGTTGTTTAGGAAAATCATGTCCCCTCAGAAAGTCTAGGGTTAAATCCTCCCACCACCCCTGGATTGCCCATGAACTTACTGACCAGCATAAGTACTGGGTCCATTCTTGGACCCCTTAAAAATTATCCCACTCCCGCAAACCCTGACTCACCTCCTTTCTTACAGGGCACTTAGAAATTCATTTACTAAGACTGTCCATGCAGCTAAATTAATCTATTTTAAGAGCAAACTCCAGAATAACTTTATCTCCACAGCCAAATTCTGGAAGATGATTCACTCCCTTTTTGACCCTCCTGCCTTATTTGCTCCTCTAGTCCTCATGTTAATTGTTCACCTGTCTCTGACCTTCCTTATGTAGTAGTTCACTTCAATGAGTTCTTCACTACTGTGCCCTCCATTCCCCCCTCCTAGCTCCAATCCTCTCACCCATGCTGCTCCCCTCTCCATTCCTTATTGGGTTTTCATTTCCCCCATGCTACTACCTAGGAAACCTTGCTTGCCCTTTCCTCCCTCAACCTGTCTAAATCAGCCCCAAAGCATTGGATCCTAAAGTCCTCTACTTCTCAGCTCCTGCCATTGCCTGTTCCCTTACTCACCTCTTAAACCTCTCCTTCTGCATCTCTGTTGTTCCTTAGTCTTTGAAGATTGCCAAAGTTCTCCTTCATAAAGGCAGTGACCCCTCTTCCCCTGACAACTTCCAACCTATCTCCCTCTTCTTTTATCTTGCAAAGCTTCAAGAGAAAATTTTCTGCTCTAGACTTGCTGATTTCCTCTATTCACCAACCTTTCCCATTTCCAATCTGGTTTCTGAAAGTACGAATCCACTGTCTCTGCCCTGCTACATGTTACTGATTTTATCCTCTCTGAGATGAATCAGTGGCATGTCACTGCAAGCATTTTCACGGACCTGGGCAAAGCCTTTGACTCAGTGGCCAATCAACTTCTCCTGGATAAGCAGAGCTTCATGGACCTCTCAGCTCCCACTGTTGAATGGTTCTGTTCCAACCCCATGGGCCATCAACAGTCAGTACAGGTAGGAGGTGTCCGATCACCTCCACTACCCATCCAGGCTGGGGTGCCACAGGGCTCTTTTCTGGGTCCAATCCTGTTCTCCATTTTCCTGAATGACTTCCTTATATGCCTGTGTCAACTTGTTTATCCACATGTATGCAGGTGACACAATGACACAGTCATCATCACCTCAAGCTCCTCAACTGCAGTGGTGGAAAGTTTGATCCAGCAAAACTTCCACAATGTCCTGTGCTGGTTCAACTCAAATAAAGTCCTGGTCAACAGTGGAGAAAAAAAAAGTGTCCATGACATTTGGCACCAGTGAGAAATTCTTGGGCTCTCCCTTCTCACTGTTTCTCCACCCTGGATGACCCTCACCTTGAAGTGGTTCTGTCATTCCAAGTACCTTAGTAGATTTGCTAGATAGTAAGCTTGACTTCTCTGTCCACATTGATGTCATTTATGTCAAGTTCCATCCCAAACGTCATGCACTGTACTGCAACAGAGACTGATTGTCTCCTCAGATCCATTGGGAGCTTTTTACCAAAATGGTACTCTGGTCTTGGACTATATGGACGTTGTCTATGTCACTGCCCCCTCTTTCCTTGCTAGACTGGACACCCTATGTAACACCTTCTGTCTCTTTGCTACCAAGTCTTCCCCCTCAAACACACCACTGCTCCCTCTACTCCACCCTATCCTTCCACCCTCTACCCTCACATTGCCATTCCCAGTATGCCTCCATCATCTCCAAATACTGGTTTGGGCCCCTTCCCTTTTATCTATCCTATTTTCTTTTTTCCCATTCCCTCTACCTCATACTCTGCTCCACTGATCCTTGTGCCTTCTCCCTTCCCCATCCTTACTCCTCTGCTGAACAGTCTGCCTTCTCTTATAACCTTCCCTCTCTCTGGAACCTGCTTCCCTCCTCTGTCCATCTCCCCCCCCCCCTTGCTTCCTTCCCTTGCTTCCTTAGGTACCAGCTAAAACTTTTACCCACCTTCATCTGCTCTGTCAACCTGACCCTCCCCTGGCAGAGCTCCTACTACCCCTAATGTTGGGCCTCCTCCTGTTCTCTAGCTCAGCCTGTATGAGGCTCCCTCCCATTCTACATATGCGCTGCCATCATCCCACCTGCCCTGATCTCTGTTTGCTTATCATAGCTGTTCATTGTACTTTGCTGCATTTATTTGCATGTGTACCATAATAAATTGTACTCTGATTGCACTTTACTTGTGACATCCATCAATGCTGTGTATATTTTTATTGTATTTCCTGTTCCCTTCCTCCCAGTCACACCTGGGAATGAGCCTTGGCTCAGTGTCCCTTTCCCAGTTACCAGTTTTCAAATAATTAAAATAAATATGTAATCATGCAGACAAGCTAATTATGTTTTAACCTTTTGAAACTGTTCGTTCTATGCATAGCATTCTGCACTATAACTGCACAATTTTTGCACTGTTGTCGTACACTAGGCTCTTGCCAGCAATACAAAGTTATAAACTGATCAACTGCCTCTTTTAAAGGATTGCCTTAAAGAGTCCCCCCTATCTAGAATTACACAATCATTAAGGAAGCACTCACCAGGTGTACAGTAAAATTTTAGATTTCTGTAAGGTGCCTTGAGTGTTTTTCCATTGCATAAAGCTACCTGTAGCAAGGTAATAAAATATTGATTTTGCAGCATTAAAGATCTTGTTGTCTATGATTTGTAAAGGAAATTATCTACAGTCAAATCATTCCTGTGCATACACCATCAGTCACAGAAGAGCAGTGAGTGCAATTTCTCTTTGGATGTTCCTTATTAATGGCTTGATTTTTTTGCACTGTGTCATTACTGGAAGCTGCTTTCTTTGTTCATTTAGAGATCCATTATTTTAACTCTCACTTTTTGATTACGGAAGCATGGAGCCTTGCAATGAATATCTAACTGCAGCATGCATCTTGTGACCATCCTTTTTGATAGGAAATTAGTCATTTGACATTATGAAGTATACTGCAGTTCAACTGTGACATTTTGCCATCACAAGACTATGTAATGTCCAAACCCATCTGCTTCATGGTGAAGACTACAGTGTGTGAAAAAGGAGTGCTTTTTTACTTTACTGCAAAGACAATAGAAGCCATAGCAGATGGATTCACTCACCCCTACTAATAGTCAATAAAGTAGTATCTAATCATTGGGTGTAAGGTTAGGAGGCTAACAGATCAACAGTATAGGAGGGTGAAGTCAAGTAATTACAGGAACACAGGAATATGGAAATATAGTTATATATGGATAAAAGCACTCAATACACACACACACACACACACACACACACTCTCACACACACACATATGAATATTCCTCTATGTGCAGTATATACCCCTGCATAGACATGCAGTACATGTACTGAATCAATTAAACTAGTTCACAACATTGTTTGAATCTCCTGTTTGTTTGAGTTTAATTAAAGGATGATAAGGTTCTCCAGGTCAAGAGCCTTTGTAAGATCTGTAACAATTTCTCCAAGGATCTTTCCTGTATTTAAAGGAATTGCAACATCAACAACTTTCAGGAGTATGACTGTGAAACATTTTGGACAAATACTTGGCTGTGAACTGGGGAAGATTTTGTTACTAGACAAGGAGATAAATTGCTTGTGGACCATTCTTTTGAAGGTCTTTTTAAAAGTATATACTGTAGCACTGACAAGGGCCCTTAATTAGTAACCTCTCCACAGTTACCTGTTTAATGATGTGGAGAAACTAGCACATTCTTCCACATCTGTGAAATCTGTCCAAAGGCTATGGCTAGGATAAAAAGGTTTGACAGGGCTGTGACAACATGCAATGATGCCAATTAGATTAACTTTGGTTTATTGTCATCTGGTACAGGGTCTGTGGCAGAATACATCAGATAAGAGCAATAGGATATGTGAAGCAGATACGGGACCAAAATGTGCATGGAGGGTCTGTAATTTAAAACATTTTTTAATGTTATCTTGTGGTTTAAGAATGTGTTGAGGGGGAAGATTAAGCCCCATGTGTTGTGAAGACATTATTTTTTTTTATTATTTCAGAATTTTGAATTGAGGTAGAAAAATTAGAAAACATCTTCCTCCAAGTACAGTTTGTTATTACCTGCTTTATTAATAACCAATAAGCTTATTAGGTGTGGTACTCCACCCTCCATGTTGCGGTCTCCTGACACATCCTACAGCCTTTGCTCTTGCAATATCCTGTTTTTTTTTTTTCAAGTACCTAGGTGCACCACTAAAATAGGACGGTTTCCTTTTCTTTCTCTTCTCCTAGGTTTTGGAACTGTCTCCCTCCTCTGGTCGGATAATCAGATTCCATATAAACATAGAATCTGTCAGCAAATTAGGACCATTTGGTGCACCTAGTCTGCTCATTTTTACCCTGCTATGCTATCACTGCAGATCCTACTTGGTCTCTGGCCCATTCTGACCCCCTTCCCTTTCACTAGAAGTACCTTATGCCTATCCCCTGCATTCTTTTTTCAATTCAAAATGTTATTGAAGTTTTTACAATACAGAGACTAGATCTGTAACATAACAGAGAAGTGCAGTTGAACAACCATAGACATACAAGATCTATCCTCTCCCTCTTCCCCATCCTCCACTTTCCAAAACACCCCCTCCCCACCACCCCACACAGAGCAACGTGTTAAAGCCTCAGCCTGTGAAGAGCGTTGTAACTCTGACAGTAGATTACAGAGAGTATAAGGTTTGCAATGGGCCCCATATTCTGTTGAATTTTTTAAGTCTATGGTAAAGGCTGGCTATTGATCTTTCTGTTCTCACATCTGCCAAAAGCTCTTGTAACCATTCCATGTAGGAGATATCTAAGCTAGCTTTCCAATGCTTTAGTTCCAATTTTTTTCACAGATGAGGAAATTAGTGTTATATGATATTTACGGATAGGTACCGGGATAGAGGAGTAATCCCCCAGTATGCATATATCTGGGGAAAATAAGTCAGTAAGACCCAGGAAAGGATCGGCTCTACTATTGATCGTGGCCCACAATGGAGCTATTTTCAGCCAGGTCCAAAAGATGTGAAATAGATTGCCTTCTTCTTGTAGGCATCAAGTGCAGGTAGAGGAGGCTTCACAACCCAATTTAGCAAGTTTCTGAGGGGAATAGTAGAGGTTATGCAGTATGTGAAATTTGTGGCAGTTTTGCCATAATTAAGACCAGTTGAGACTTTTATCAGGGAAATGGAGGGACCAGTAAGTAGTGGGACTGAAGCTCTCTGGACAGATCCAGTCAAAAAGAGTGCCATATATCTTGGAGACTACTTGAGGGAGGCCCACTATGGGACCTAATTCTGTAAGAAATGAGAATTTGAGAGGTTGTAGGGGAATGGTTCCTATGACCTTGATGCAACTGGAAAATCTGGAGGATCCGGGTGTTAGAAATGTTTGCTTTATGCACAATTTCAGCAGAGGAGAGCCAGTTCCCTGTTTCAGACACAAAGTATGAATGCAAACAGTTTCCAAGCTGAGGGAGCCATCCAATGGGAAGAAGTTTACCCTCTATTTTAATATGAGGATTATACAACAAGGTTTGAGCGAGGTCACTCATGTGGTTATGTTTTAGAAAGGAGCATAACTGGGTATGAGCTCTGATCAATGTTGCGATAGCGGAACTTGTAGATGAGTGGGCAGTGAATTCAGTTTAGTGAATAAAAGTGCTGGTGGGGAAATACCCTGTTGCTTAATCAGTTTCAACTCAATATTAAGCCAGACAGGGTGAAAGGAGAAAGGGGTCTGAGCAGGTTCAGTAATCATCCATCTGAGATATTTACTGGCATGGCTTACCCAATAGTAGAGGCCTATATGGGGTAGTCTCAGTCCGCCCTTCAGTTTGGGGGCTACTAATTTGTGAAATGCCAACTTTGTTTTTTTGCCAGCCCATATAAGGTCAGTGATGAGACTGTAGACTTTCCTGAACCAGGCTAGGGGAAGCCGTATATTCAGAATATTAAGAGGGTAGAAGAGGTGGGAAAATGTTCATTTTAACCAGATTGATTCTACCCCAAAGGGAAATGGGTAGGAGGGACCATTTTTCAAATCCTGACTAACCATGTGAACAAGGGAGTCTAGATTTAGTTGTTGGAGGTGAGCTGGGTTCCTTGTAAGAAAACTATCTAAATATAGAAGGATGTCAGACCTCCAGGAGAGTTCAAGCTCAGAAATAGAAGATTTTTGTGTTCTATAATTAAGGGGGGAGACTACTGATTTGTCCACATTTAGCTTATAATTAGATACTGAAACATAGAAACATAGACTTTGATGGCAGATAAGGACCGCTTGGCCCACCTAGTCTGCCCATTTTCCTACCTAGAGGATAAGCTGCAGATCCTATTTAACCAACAGCCTATTTCTTCCTACTCCCCACAAAAATTGCCTTATGTCTGTCCCATGCATTCTTGAATTCTCCCACAGTTTTAGACCCCACAACCTCCTCAGGAAGGCTGTTCCATGCATCCACCACCCTCTCTGTGAAAAAATACTTCCTCATATTGCCCCTGAGCCATCCGCCCTTTATCTTCAGATTGTGTCCCCTTGTTCTTGCACATCTCTTTTTCTGAAAGATGATACCTTCTTGGACTTTGTTGATTCCACTGAGGTACTTAAACATTTCTATTATGTCCCCCCTCTCCCTCCTTTCCTCAAGGGTATACATATTAAGCTCCTTTAGTCTCTCCTCGTATGGCTTCTCTTGCAGACCCTGCACCATTTTAGTTGCCCTCCTCTGAACTGCCTCCATCCTGTCTATGTCCTTGTGGAGATGGGGTCTCCAGAACTGGACACAGTACTCAGATGGGTCTCACCAACTGTCTGTACAGGGGATAATAACTCTGTTTTCTCTGCCTCGTGATACCTCTCCCTATACAACCCAGTATCCCCCAGCCCTCCCTACCACCTTCTCACATTGCTTGCCAACCTTAAGGTCATCTGTTATGATTACTCCCAGGTCCTTTTCTATTTTGTTGTTGTTACTACCCCCCCCCCAATTGTGTAATCTTCCCCTGGGTTTTTGTTTCCCAGGTGCATTACTTTGCACTTCTTTGCATTGAATCCAAGCTGCCATACTTCTGACCATTCCTCCAACCTTGCCAAGTCCCTTCTCATCCTTTCCATGCCTCCTTGTGTATCGACCCTGATGCAGATCTTAGTGACATCTGCAAAGAGGCATACTTTTCCTTCCAGTCCCTCTGCAATGTCACTTATAAAGACATTAAAAAGGACAGGACCCAGTACTGAACCCTGCGGTACCCTACTAGTAACCCCCCTTTCTTCAGAGTGGACTCCATTTACAATTACCTTCTGTGTCCTGTTGTTTAGCCAATGTTTTACTCAGGCTACCACCCTGGGACCCACTCCCAGGCTGGTTAATTTGACTACTAATCTTTTGTGTGGGACTGTGTCAAATGCCTTTCTAAAGTCTAGGTAGGCCATGTCCACAGCCCCTCCCTGGTCTACTATTTTGGTCACCCAGTCAAAGAAATCAATTAGATTTGTCTGACATGACCTTCCGCTGTGAACCCATGCTGCCTTGGGTCCTGTGCCCTACTGGCCTCTAGGTACTCAACAGTTCTTTCCTTCAGAAGTGATTCCATCACTTTCCCTACCACAGAGGTCAAACTGACAGGTCTGTAGTTTCCTGCCTCTGTCTTGGTCCCACTTTTGTGAAGGGGAATCACATCCGCCTTCTTCCAGTCCTTGGGTACCACACCATACTCCCATGATTTGTTAAAAAGGGTAATCAGTGGTGTCACTAGTTCTGCTTAATTCTTTTAGAATTCTGGGTGAATTCCATCTGGCCCCATTGCTTTGTTCACCTTCAGTTTTAGGAGTTCTTTCAGAACCCTTTCTTCTGTGAAAGGACTGGGATCACTCTCTCCAGAGTGCTTCTGTTAATTGGATTTGGCACTTCCCCCACTTCCTCTTTTGTGAATACTGAACAGAGGTATTCATTCAGTATCCCTGCTTTTTCACTGTCACTGTCTGCCCACCCACCATGCATTCTATTCAGCCTCACTATCCCTCCCTTTGTCTTTCTACACTCCCTGATATACCTATAAAAGGTTTTGTCCCCCTTCTTAACTGAGTTAGCAATCTTTTCCTCAGTTTGTGCCTTTGCTATTCTGACTACCCTTCCTGTTTCCCTCTGCCTTAATTGGTGCAGTTCTTTGTCCTGCTCCTTCTGTGTTTTCTTATACTTCCTAAAAACTGTCTTTTTCTCCCTAACCTTCACTGCCACCTCTTTTGAGAACCATAGTGGCTTTTTCTTTCATTTTGATTTGTTTATTTGCTTCACACAAAGGCTTGTTGCCTCTGTGATGGCAGTTTTGATATTTTCCCATTGTTGCTCCACCCTCCTTCTAGCCTGTTTGCTAGTGCTTTTCTAAGGCACTCTCCCATCTTGCCAAAGTCAGCACTCCTGAAGTCCAGAACCCTCACTTTTGTATGGCTTGACTTTGTAGCTGAGTTTATCATGAACCACACTGTTAGGTGGTCACTTGTTCCCAAATGGCTACCCACTTCTAGATCTGAGATTCTCTCACTGTCCCCATTTGAGAGTACGAGGTCTAAGATTGCTCCCTAACGAGTAGGTTCTAAAACTAGCTGTCTGAGGCATGCCACCTGATGGGCATCAAGAATGGCCCTGCTTTTGGATGTGGCTGCCGCAAAGGTGCTCCAGTTAACATCTGGCATATTAAGGTCCCCCATCAGCAGTATCTCCCCTTTCTCTGCCATCCTAAGTATGCCTTCTATCATTTCTTTGTCCATTCCCTCCTCCTGACATGGGGGTCTATATACAACCCCTGTGTCAATTGTGGTGCCATTTCCAGTCTCTAAGGTGACCCACAGTGCCTCTTCTCCTCCCTGTTTACTGTTTTGTTCGGTTGCTTTTATCCCTTCCCTTACATAGAGAGCTACTCCCCCCTGCCCTCCCTGTCTCTCCTGTAGGTTGTGTACCCTGGTATGTTAACATCCTAGACATGGTTCTCTGTGTACCATGTTTCTGTGACTGCTACAATATCCAGGCATCCCTCTTCCATGAAGGCCACCAGTTCAGGGAGCTTGTTGCCCAGACTATGGGCATTGGTACTCATTACTCTCCATTTCTTGATGGCCTTACCTCTTTTTGCCCCATCCCTGTCCTTACTGCATTTGTCACTTTCTCCATTTACCCCTGCACTTCTCCCTATCAATATCTTTATGTTGGTGTCTACCTCACTTAGTACCCTGATATTTTTGAGGGGCTAGGATTTCCCTGCTCCTTTCCAGTACCTCCCCCCTTGGCTAGTTTAAATGCTTATCAATGAAGTATTTAAACCTATCACCTAGGATCCTGGTTCCCCTCCTGGACAGATGCAGACCATCATGCCAGTATAGGTCTGCATCCCTCCAGGTGGACTCCAGTCCCTAATGAAGCCAAATCCCTGAGCTCTGCACCAGTTTTTCAACCACTGATTGAATCCCATGGTGTGGAGCACCCTAGCCTCACCCATGCCATAGACAGGCAGCACCTCCGAGAAGGTTACATGTGTGCTATTTGTCTAAGGCCCCTCCCCTTCTCTACAAACACTTCTTGCACTGCTCTGATCCCTTTCTTAGCCAGGTCATTTGTCCCTAGGTGGACAATGACATCCAGCTCCCTCCCCTGTGCAGCTGCTCCTGATATCCTGAGGATTCGCTCCCTGTCCCTCAAAGCCATGGCACCAGGCAGGCACCTTACCTCCCTCTCCCCTTCCTCCCCCAGTTCTACCTTCCTAACAATGGAGTCCCCCACCAGGAGTTGTTTCTTTCCCCTGTAGGGTCCCATGCCACCCTCCTGTGGGTCTCCTTTGTGGAGGTTCCCAGCATCCTCCTTGGTCTCCACTGTGGGTGCATCCATAGATGAACCACACTTTTCCAGAAAGGCATAGAAATTGTGGAGAGGTAGAACTGGAGGGATGCACCTCTGTTCCACCACCCTCAGCCTCCCTGAGCCCACTGTGGTCCAACCACTCATCTTTATTGGCAACCTCTGAGGCAATGACAGTGACCCTGGTGGTCCCTGGGTGGGAGAGGAAGTCCCACAAATCCTGGCCAACTCAGCCTGGAGATGAGCAACCTCCTCCCTCAGCCCAGAGAGGTGCCTGCAGATGGGACAGCACTGCATCCTCCAGAACATCTCCCGGAAGACTGCTGCTCCACAGCCACTGGACTGCACCACTCCCAACATGTCTTTTTTCTGGCCCCCTAACTGTTATTTGGAATACTTACTCTTTCCTCTGTTTGTTTAATTATTTTTTTTTCTTCTCTTCTCTCCCTACTTACTTACTGTCTCTGCACCCTTTTATCTCCTGTGTAGGAATTCTTCAATAATTGTGAGCTGTATGGAATAGAATCCACTAGATGGGAGAGCTGGAGAAGCAGATCATCTGCATAGGTGGAAAATTTGATAAGTTGGTCTTGAATAGTAATGCCGTGAACCTTCTGGGAGTCTGTTAGTCTTCGTATCAGGAGTTCTAGACATAGATTGAAGAGAAAGGGTGATAGGGGGCAGCCTTGTCTTGTACCAGACTATCCCCTGCATTCTTGAACCCCACCACTGTTTTTGCCCCATCACCTTCTGCTGGAAGACTGTTTCAAGAATTCACTACTCTTTCTGTGAAGAAGTACTTCCTCGCCGCATATCTCCTGCATCTAACCCCCCTCCCTTCTTATCATGCTCCCTTGCCCTTAAGCACCTTTTTTTCTGAAACATAGTTCCATCTTTTTACCTTGTTTTCCCACATGAAGTATCTGTCATATCCCCGTCTTGCTCCTCACTTCTATAGTGTACATACAGTATTTCAGTCCTTAAATCTCTCTTCATTGGGATTCTGATGCAGACCCTGTACCATTTTTGTTGCCTCCTCTCAACCACTTCCACTCTGTTTATGTCCTTTCGGAGATGTGGTCTGCAGAACTGGACGCAGTACTCTAGATGGAGTCTTAGCAGTGATCTTTACAGAGGCAACACCATCTCCCTCTTTTTTCTGGTGATACCCCCCCACTATGCACTCAAGCATCCTACTTGTTCTCCCAACTGCCTTGCTGCAATGCCTGGCTAGCTTTAGGTCACTCAATATGATCATCCTAGGTCTCTTTCCTGCTTTGTGGTTGTCAGTACCAACTCACATTTTGTACTCTGCCCCTGGTTTTCTGTGCCTCAAGTGCATTATTTTGTACCTTTTTCACATTGAAACTCAGCTACCATACCCTTGACTATGCCTCACATTTTCTCATGTCACTGTTCATCCTTTCCATACTCCATCCCCCAATAGTGTCTTTCCTATTGCAGAGTTTTGTGTTATCAGCAAAGAGGCAGATCTTCCCTTCCAGCTAGTCTGCAGTGTCACCTATAAAGACTTTAAAGGAAATCGTTCCCAGCTATGATCCCTGAGGCACCCCGCTGGTCACCTTCCCTTCCTCGGAGTGAACTCTATTTACCACCATCCTCTACTACCTGTCCCTTAACCAATTTCTTACTCAGTTTACCCCCTTTGGACCCACTCCTAAACTACCCAGGTTGCTTACTAGTCTCCCGTGTGGAACGGTATTGAATGTCTTACTGAAGTCTAGGTAGGCCATGTCCACTTCTCCACCCTGATCTAGTCTTCTGGTCACCCAGTCAAATAACTCTATCAGATTCATTTGACATGACTCCCTTCCCCCCCAAATCTATTCTGCCTTGGGTCTTGTAACCCTTTGGATTTACAATATTCCACAGTCCTTTCTTTCAGCCATGATTCCATTAACTTTTCCATCAACGGAATCATGCTGACTGGCCGTTAATTGCTAGCTTCTTCCCCACTATCACTTTTGTAAAGTGGGACTACATCTGCCCTCCTCCAGTCTGCCCAATGGCATTTTAAACTGTTCCTACTTAAACATTACCGTAACTTGACCACTTGTACTTGTCATTGAGCTATTGTGTTTATGTGTGTGCTACTTGCTTTTAAATGCAACATTGTATTAGATATGTATTGATTCTGACACCAGCTGGGCTATGTAATTGTTTACCTGTTCGCTTGTTCTGTAACTCCCAGGTTGTTTACTTGCCTTCTGTCTTAAATGGATACCCCAGTCTAAATAAATAATAAATACATTTTAGTCCCCCAGGTCAATATCCTATGCCCTCTACTGTTCTCATTGTTCAAGAATGACCACCAGCAAACTGCCGATTAAATAATGTATTACTCTAGTCAATGATGCAGTTATTTATTAAAGTGCCTCAAACATTACTGAAAGTCATACCAGCCTGGGAAGAAGTGACTCTATGAAGTTACAAGATTAGCTACAGAAAATAACTTTGTGTTAAACAAGGGATAATCTAAGGTTATTCTCTTTGGTTCTAAAGTAAAAGTAATTATAAACAAGGAGTCACTGGATATTATAACAATTAATGGAAAGGGTCTAGAAGTTGTTAACAACTTTGAATATCTTGGTATATATTTGGACCTATACATGACGTTTGACATTTATCTTGATTACATCACCAAAATCTAAGCAACATGTGGTTTACTGTATAGGACTAGGAAATATCAGCAATCTCTTGGAACCAGGTGTTATATCAAGGATAAGTGTGGTCAGCACTGCAGAGTTTTTACTGAGCTACTGTGGCTACCACCAGAGGCTAAGCTTCAATACTCACTCAACTGTTTGTCATTCTGAGTCTGCAGTACTGGTTCACCAACTAGCCTGATTGCTCTCCCAGCTGCCAAGTGTACGGACCATGCCTATGTTTTGGAGTTCACCTTTACTTCCATACTCTGTGCATGAGATCAGACACAAGGCAAGGCAAGGCAATTTTATTTATATGGCAAATATGAAACAGTTCCAATGAAATATATAGAGAGTAAATAATTAATGACAGTCTTATTAAAATTTTTCAAGGAAGGCCTGAACAAATAATTAAGTCTTCACTAATGTCAGCCTACAATCCAGAATGATGTCCAGATTCTTTGTCTCATCCAGAGCACAGAGTGATTGAGCATTCACAGATGACAGCAGTAGGACTCCACTCATCATAGCAGACCCATGCTGACTTGGATCGACAATCATAACCTCAGTATTGCAGATTTTAGTGTTATCTGCAAAAAGGAGCACCTTCCCTTCTAGTCCCTCTGCAATGTCACTAATAAATAAATTAAAAAGGACGGTCCCAATACTGATCCTTGTGGCACCCCACTGGCCACCTTCCCTTCCTCAGAGTGAACTTCGTTTACCACCACCCTCTGATGCCTACCCCCAATCAATTTCTGACCAAGTTTACCGCTTTTGGCCACACTCCCAGGCTGCCCAGCTTGTTTACTAGTCTCCTAAGTGGAACTGTGTTGAAGGCCTTACTGAAATCTAGGTAGGCCTCATCCATCGCTCCACAAGGATCTACTTCCCTGGTCACCCAGTCAAAGAAATCTGCCAAATTTGTTTGACATGTCCTTCCCTTGGTGAATCCATGCTGCCTTGGATTCTGTACATTGCTGGTATCAAGATATTCAACAATCCTTTCTTTCAATAGTGATTCCATTATTTTCCTCACCCCTGAGGTCAGGCTGACTGGCCTGTAATTTCCAACTTCCTCCCTGTTATCACTTTTATGAAGTGGGACTACACCTGCTCTCCTCCCCTCCAGTCCTCAGGGACCACTCCTGTCTACAGTGAGTGGTTGAAGAAGACTGTCAGAGGTGTAGCCAGCACATCTCTGAGGTCCATCAATATCCTTGGATGTGACCTGTTTGGCCCATTGCCTTGTCTACTTTCAGAGTTCCTTCAGGACCCTCTGCTCTGTAAATGGACTAGTGTCCAGCTCCCTTCCTTCGATGCTCTTGTCACTTAACTGTGGTCCCTCACCTTTCCCTTACTCTGTGAACACTTAACAAAAATATTTGTTCAGGATGCTTGCTTTTTCCGGGTCTCCTTCCACACAATTCTCCCCTTTCTCCTTAGCCTTACAATCCCTCCTCAGGTTTTTCTACTTTTGCTTATGGTATACAGCTGAAAAATGTCTTATCTTCATTCTTTACTGCCAGTGCTATTTTCTCCTCTG
Source organism: Neoceratodus forsteri (assembly GCA_016271365.2). Taxonomy (NCBI): domain Eukaryota; kingdom Metazoa; phylum Chordata; order Ceratodontiformes; family Ceratodontidae; genus Neoceratodus; species Neoceratodus forsteri. The sequence continues at coordinate 1,338,569,555 of CM057456.1, forward strand.
TTTGTGCCTTCATGCTCCTGATTGATTTCCCTGCCTCCCTCTGCATCTCGTGATACACTTCCCTATCCTCCTCCCTCTGTGTCTCCTTCTACTTCCTGAATGCTAACTATTTTTCCCTTTACTTCCCAGCCACCTCTTTTGAGAACCATAACAATCTCTTTTTTATCATGCTTTTGCTTACTTGCCTGATGCAGAGCTTTGTTGCCTTTCCTATAGCCCCTTTTAGTTTTGCCAACTGTTCCTCCACTCGACCCATGTCTTCTCCCCTGCAAGTGCATCCCGGAGACATTACCCCATCTTTATAAAATCAGCCCTCCTGAAGCCCTAGACTCTCAACTTAATGTCATTTGATTCTGGATTAGTAGTTATATTGAACCACACTGTACAGTGATCACTGGACCCCAGGTTGTCACCCTCCTCGACATCTTCAGTACTGTCCTCATTGATGAGTACCAGGTCCAACACTGCTACCTCATCAGTGGGCTCCCTTACTAGTTGCCTGAGGAATGCCCCTTGCAGGGAGTCCAGGATGTCCCTGCTCCTAGCTGAAGCTGCAGCTTGGATGCTCCAACTTTATCTGCCATTGCCCCTGCGATACAGCTGACAAATCTCTTCCCTAAATTAGAGTCACAGACTAATCTCCCTGCCCCTCTGACTGTAGAACCTGCCATTACCAGTATGTGCTTCCCTCCCTCCCTCTCCTTCTAGACTTAGCTGCCCCTCCTCCTCCTTGCCTCATTTCTTCCTGACAAAGCCATATCTGTGCAGGTTACAACTGCTACTTCTACCCTGAAGCCAGAGGCCTGTACCAGTTGTGCATCATCATCACCCCATGGCTCCCACTACCTCTCCTCATCCCTGGTTCTGCATCAGCATCATTATCATCACACTAGGGATCCCTACCACTAAGTAGCCCAGCTCAGATGCCTGCCTGTGGGTACATGTTAAAAGTATGTTTATGAGAAAAGTTAGCCCTACCCTGATTCTCTCCATAGACAATTAGGTGAGTTTGCACAGAACTTTCCATTATTATAACACTTAGCAGTACCTAATAGAGAGTGTTCAATAGACAATAAAATATGAGTAAGTATAATTTCTCCTCAGCAACTTTGTATTGTAGTTTTATGAAATATGTAAAACAAGCAGAGTTCCCTGCCCCTCTATCTACTAAGTCTCTATGCTCTTAAGTGCAGGCTTGTATTCTTGTTTTACTTATATAAGTGAGCTTACTTCTGTCCATGGTTACTTGCTTATTATAACAGGTGTTCTCTTCCTGACAAAGACATTCCTGCCTTCCCTACCTGTTCATGAAACCTTTATAAAATGATTTGCCAAGGATCTCAGTTACACTCTTTTAATCTCTACTGCAAGATAGTCTGAATTTATATACACCTTTCATCATTTAAATGTTTTGTGTTATGTGGCCACAGTCACATTAAATTGACTAAGTACTGCTTGCTCAAATTATAAATTCCTTAAATTTAATTTTCAGCCCTCCTCATTGATTGTAACTCAGCTGTGCAAAATTCACATTAACCATTTCCCAATACATTGGTAGTGACTCTCCAGGGGAATGTGGCAGGATTTTGAAAGTAAAAGGCCAAGGTATGGTTTATGGGGTCTGGTTGGGTTCATGCTCAGCTGAATTTAGGCAACATAGTCAAAGATTAAAAATGGCAAAGCAGCCCAGGCCCTTTGGCTATGCTCTGGTGACTTCATTACCTGCCTAGTTGCTGAAACAGTTAGATCACAGGGTGTATTTATGTCATACCCTTGTGCACTGCTAGGATACCCCGATTCAAAGGAAACAGCAAATGCCAGGAAAAGGATTAATCCCCAGCTACCACTTACCCTCCATGCTTCCTCTCAAGTGGCTATGCATAAAGGTTTGTCCTCCCAAAACATTCTGCTTCTTTCCACATCAAAGTAAACATTTGACAAGCAGTCTTTATTATTTTAACCCCAAGTGTTGCTCTCATGCAGTCTTGTTCATATTAATAGGTGAGGGCCCTACAAGGGCTTATTGGGAATTAAGCACATTATATTGTGCATTCTCAATCCAACATGGGGTATGACATCCTCAAAAGTATTCATTTTTTCATGCTGGAGTTTTAAGAACTGCTATATATTTTTTCTATTTTGCTGAGAATATGTGGAGAAAAAAACTCTATTCTTCAAACAAATTAAGTAAATTCAGTATAACTTATTGTAAATGGTCATGTATACATTTGAATAACAACTGCTGTTTAATAGTCATTATAAAACAAAATAAAAAAATAATTGCTCTCATTGAAGTTTAATAAATAGTGACCGAAAACAGTAAAAAAGAATGTGTAATGCAGCTTTTTTGTTGCTTGCATATGTCATTAACCGGTGGCCCACTCTAGAGTGACACCCAGTCGGCAAAACCAGAAAACAGACCATTACAGTGACAGTCGCTGTAATGGTCCGTTTTCACCGATGGGTAGCATATTTCAGAAAAAGGGACATGCAAGAACAAGGGAGCACAATCTGAAGATGGGGGGATAGCTCAGGGGCAACATGAAGAAGTGTTTTTTTTTCATGGAGAGGGTGGTGGATGTATGGAACCACCTTCCTGAGGAGGTTGTGGGATCAAAAACAGTGGGGGAATTGAAGAATGCTTGGGACTGACATAAGGCAATTATAGTGGAGGTAGGAGGGGGGTAAGGAGGAAGTAGGCTGCTGGTTAACTAGGATCTGCAGCTTATCCAATTGGTAGGGAAGTGGGCAGACTAGGTGGGCCAAGCAATACTTATTTGCCATCAAAGTTATTGTTTCTATGTTTCTTTTCTTCTGGTGTTCTGCCCCCTCCCAGGAACAACTCCAGCCTGGAGTTGATTCTATTGAAATGCGGATGGAAGAGATCCCCACATGGGGGTTGCAGGGGCATAGCCTCACAAAAAAAAACCTTCCTCTTGTGATGGTACAATACCAGTGTCAGTATTGTGTCATTGCTGTGTGGGAGGCTGGCAAATTTACTATCGACCACAAGTGGTGCTTCCGTCATTAATTGGGTTCCAGCTTACCCTGTCATTAGTGTTTTGTTCTCCAAGTCTTCAGCTATATCTTGATTTTGTGTCTGTATTGTAGCTAGTTTTCTTAGAATTTCTGGATCTGTATGTAATTAAAGTATCATTCCAACACAAACTGGTATGTTCAGGTTCTGGAAGATGTGATAAATATATTGCCTGTTTCAACACTTTTTCTTTTTATTCATCAATCATATTATACAGTGCATTCCTTGATTTTATTAATCATTACATCCAAAGGTTGTTTTCTTCCAGGCATATGATAATTTATTATATTACTCCAACAAGACTCATAAAGATGAAGTTCATGTGATTAGAGAAAATAAACTGACATTAAGCATCCCCTAATTACTCTCAGTATGAAAACAAAAACCTTAGTTTTTCTGACTCATTGCTTAATAACTGTAGTCATATAGTATGTGACCCTATGACTACCTTTGATATTTTCTTTTCATTTCCATAGTTTGAACACATATTTTTGACTCCTATGAGTGGTCGTGTTTACAGATTAAAATGTGACAGCATGATTACTAAAGTGTCTGCAACACCATTAGCTTAATCAACCTAATGAAGGCTTGATCTTTACAGACTTGCTTATGAAACATCTAATGAAAATACGCTATGCCCTGCTGCCTACTTTAGCTCGATATGTCTCATGTTCATGGGGGCTTTTCATTTGTTCTTAAAATGGAAACATTAATGAAATAATATGCTTATTGTTTTAGGCACAGAGGAAATGCTAGACCACAAAATGATTAAGGATACATTGTGGTCATCTCCTGCCACCCAGACATCAGCAGTTCTCTCTTCTCTTCTCTTCTCTTCTCTTCTCTTCTCTTCTCTCTCTTTCTCTTCTCTTCTAATAACATGTTGTATATGTAGTATATTGCATTAAAGAGATCATTTGCTGATAACATGACATTGAAAAGGGAGCAGTGCAATCCAGTAGTAAGAGCACAAAATATAGAGCTAGGACTAGGAGTTCTAAACTTTAGATCTTACTTTTTAAACCTTCTCTTTTATGACATCATGACAATCACTTGCCATATGATTAATTTAGCCCTCCTATATTAGTGCATTCATTTGACTAAAACCTTAATTTTACTCATTCAGGTTAAATAAATAGTATACTACTAAAGAGTATCAAGTTATAAACTATATGAAAAGGTTATTTTTTAGACAAATGCACTAGTTTACACTTCTAACTGGGAAACAATTTCATATGACATGAGTCTTATTTACATATATTATAGGGGCACAGTTGTGCCCCTATAGTTAGGGTTGAGTAAGCAGTTTAATGTTAAACCCCATATTTTGCACCTTAATAACTTTGCAACCATTAAACAGATTTGCACAAAATTTGGAATGCCAGGTCTTGTATTATAGGTCTCTTGATCTGCTAAGTTGTGTTGTAATCAGACTTGCAGTTTTCATGCAGTGAAACACCAAAAAAACTTGCTTTTGCCTTTTATTACACCTTTTTGCTGATTTTTTCCCATCACGCTGTGGCCACACCATTTGCTATGTTGGTATGACATTTTCAGAGCAGAACGAGGTTTGGTAAAAGAACAATCCAGCATTGGTTTGGTGAAAAAATATTAATCTGTTCCAAAGTTATTTAATGTTGAATGTTGGGGATCTGACCATGCTCAGTTCATGTCTACGATTTATATGTATGTTTTGCAAAAGGGGAATGGGCTCACTATCAAGGATATTGTCACCTCATGAAAGGGGATTTATAAAATCCCCATTCATGAGAAAAAATATCCCCTTTAGAGAGCCACCATCTTGTTTTCATTTTTTCCCTCAAACAAAATATTGTAGCTTGCCTCACGGCTGATTTTTTTGCAAATGAAGCATGGGTTTTGTTCACTGTGACACCCTCTACAAACTCATGCCTTTGGTTCCCTTCATTTAGGCCAAAAAATGGCCATCTTAAACTTTGAAATTCCTTGTTCATGACTCTCTTCCTATCCTCTTTCGCAAGCCGACAAAATCCCCTTTCATGAGCCGATCCCCTTTCATGAGGTGACAAAATCTTTGATTATGCACTTCAGGGATCAGAAAGCCTTATCTTGCGAACAAGGATCTGCTCACAAAAGGGGATTTTGACAGCTCACGAAAGGGGATTGGTTTTTTGAATCCCATTTCGCAAGCTGACAAAATCCCCTTTCACCAGCTGATCCCCTTTCCATGAGATGACAAAATCCTTGATTGTCAGTTTCCAACCAGATGGCCCTTCTTGCTAACAAGGATTGGCTCACAGAAGGGGATTTTGACACCTGGCAAAATAGGATTGATTTTTTAATTCCTCGTTTGCGATCTGACAAAATCACCATTTGCGAGCTGTCAAAATCCCCTTTCACAAGCGAATCCCCTTTCATGATGTGACAAAATCCTTGATCATGACTTCCAGCCCAGATGGCCAAAATCTGACGAGCAAGGATTTCTCACTAAAGATGGTTTGACAGCTCACAAATGAGGACTGACCTTATGATTGTGGATTTTGCCACCTCATGAACTGGGAATTTAAAAACTTTGCCAGTGCACTGTGAATAAATGGTTTGGTTTTTGGCTTGAAATTTGCAGGGTATAGATTGGGTTCATAAGTAAAAAAGTCCAGTCACTCCATAAACGTTCATGAAATTTTTGGAATATTTTATTTTCTGTTTTCTTTTAGAGATAGATCATCTAGCACCAACATTTCATCTGTGTAGGCTTCTTTAGGTTGGGGATCTAGGGCTGGATTCATGTGCATGGGATAGACATAAAGGAATTCTGGAAGTCAGGGGTAAAGGGCAACAGAGTTGTAGAAAAACATAAACTGAAGTTACAAACTCAAATGGGCAGACTAGGTGGGCCATAGGCCCTTATCTGCCGACACTGTCTATGTATCTATGTATCTATGATTCAGAGAAGCCAATGCAGGACTCAAAGCAACTTGCATTGGAAAATATGGTGCAAGTTGCACTTGCATCCTGTGTTGCATCCCCATGGGATTCACATAGGCAGCCTGCAACATGTGGCAGGCTGCCTGCATCTAACAGCACCTATGCGTCTGAAACCCTCTTGCAACATGATGTATAGGGGGTTTATAGCAGCAGTTGCACCCTATTCAGGTAGGGTGGCCACTATGTCCACAAATGGGATTCAGAGACAACCACCAGTGAACATCTGGCAAAGACCAGTTATGCCAACAAACAGATGGTCTAACTGGTCTTTGCTGTTCACTGGAGGTTGCCACTGTGCCCCAGCCCCACAACCCCTGTGGGTTATGGACTCCCCATGGGCTCTGGTCCCAGGCATGTCACGCACCATGCCAGGCTGGGTGTGTGGCACATCCCCAATGCCCAAACCCCACCACACACACATTGCGAGCCCCCCATGCCATGGGGCATGATCCCCACCCTGCCACCCCCTGGTAGTCTAGTGGCCTCCCACCCTACAATGTGAGCTCCCTTACACCCCCAATACCCTGCCGGTGACTGGCACAGCCCTCCCTCACCACCAGGGCCAGTCGCCAATGTGTGTGTGTTGGGGAGGTGGGGGACCACTGGGCCACCAGAGCAGGGTGGGGGTCCATGATCTGGGGGGTCCATGGCAAGGGGGCTTGGGACTGGTGCTCACACCATATGGGCATCGGAGGTGGGCATGGGGTGCAATGGAAGCCCTCAACCGGTGCAACTGCTGTCCTGCAACCTTCGGCATTCTGAGTGCTGCGCCCTACCTTGCTCAGTTACCGCAAGTCACAGAATGCAGACCGCTGCACCCGCTCTGATTCTGAATCAGGTGCACGGGCCAGGTCGCAGGGCAGGTCGCCGCAAGCTGCCACTGCCGCGGCTTGTGGTGGACCTTTCTGAATCCAGTCCCTAGTGTTTAAACACATTTGTACAAGTTTAAGACATTGTTCATAATCTTTCATTTATAACCTAAATTCATTTTAAGCTTCTGTTATTCATATTATACACCATTAGATGGCATGTGACCACTATTATTATTTAACTCTGGTTCAAGCTTTACATACTATAGTTCTCACATTCTTAAGCATAAGCAAAAATAAAGCTAAAATAAACTGACATTTGTACTATTTACATAGACAACATACTGCCAAAGCAGAGGTGCAGAGCCACACTAGGCATCCCACAGCATCACTCTGTCAGCTACATATCGATTGCTTTTCTCGTCATATTCAATAACCCCTGTAGTATTATCGTTTAACATACTTTTTCCTCATGATTTTAATTTCAACATCAGTTTGTGTACACATCTTTAACATGTTCCCATAATACAGTAACTAGTTTGCTTGATTCTAGTATTCAGCACATTGTTCTATTGAAAAACTGCCCCACATACCATTCTTAGAAGGTTGACTAGCAAGATTCATGTCTTCAGATAAATGTCTTACTGCTTCAAAGCCTTAAGGGGTACTTTGTAACTTTGTATTTAATTAGGAAGATTATTTGTAATGAATGTACTTTCATGAAAATAATTAACTTATTTGTATGGCTTAAATGCTAACCTGTGAATATGACAGACTGCCAAATTTCCTCCTGGTTAGTGATACTGTGAATACCACTGTTTTTGTTCTGAAATAGGTGAAAAGAATGAATTGGGCATAAATTCCACTGACTGATATATGTTCCTAATGAGTGTTATGGTCAAACTGTTTTTTTTCACATTCTAATTGTTTTCATGTGCTGCCATTTTCTTAGCTTTGCTATCATTTGTGGGCAATTTCATAGCCGTGTGTACAAGTTCAAAAGTATGTTTAGTGACAGTCTTGACATGTAGGTATATTTGCATTTATTTTTTTAAACATAAAATAAATAGCAAAGTGGCTGAATGGCTACAGAAGGGGCTTACACAATTAGTTTAGTATCTGCATCACATCTGCATTTCGCATAAGCCAGAATATGTAGAAGTGGGAAACTATCTATAACAACAGAAGACATCACATTCAATGAGTTACTTTGCAAATGTATGTCAAAAATTAAGCTGACAAGGTTGCTTACCCCCAGTAGTCTCTCAGTGTCTGCTTCCAGAAGCAAGAACTGCACTGCCTGTGTAGAGTACTAGCTTTTTATTTCAAGAGCGGCCAAGGGGCAGGACCCTGGAAGAACTGCAAGATTTTGTCTCTCTCAGGCTGAGAATACAGTTGCTTAGCAACTGTATACAACACACCAAGCTATGAGGTTTGGTGGGTGCTTTCTGACCCATGTCTGCCTCAATGTATTTCATTCAGTTGGTGAACCTGCAGGATGGTTAGCCTGACCTGATACATGTATAATATTTAAAGTGTTAAATATGTCTATAATGTATTCTATGGCTGTACACAGGTTATAGATACATGATGATGAGATGAAAGGATGTTAGATTTTGTAAGAAATTTCTGTATTTAACAAGATGCCACACTATTGCTGAGGGCTTATGTGTTTGTTTTTTAAGCATTATATCTGGGTCACTTTGTAGTATTTGTTAGAGATTAGTTTCAGATTCTAGTCAATAAACAGTCCTAGGCTATCATGGAGCAAGGTCACTAATTGGAAATGTTGAAAATGTTTAGAACTTCTTTATATCTCAGTGCAATTGCACGTTCATATATGTAGTTTGAACACTTTATAATAACTCTATGTTGATCATTGGTGTGTGTTCTTGGTTTTTGTCTGAGACATATTAAGGAGGTCAATCAATTTGCAGGAGGTCATAGAGGAAACAACTGCATATATAGGGGCAGTAGCTGTTGTCACATTCTTAGACACATATAGTAGTGTGTTCAGCGTTCTTTGGCTGTGCCATAAAAGTAGATGATGATGGGGAAAGGACAAAGAAGAGAGTTGTGGGGGGGGGGATTCTTTAGCTATTATGACTAGATTTTAAATGCTGCAATTACCAGGTGGTACTCTGGTTTTCCTCTTCATTTAGTCCATCTCTATCACTAGTTGTATTGAGATTATAAATCCAGTACATCTCTCAATGCTCTAGCACCTGTGTTCAGTTGCCACCTCTAGTGGGTTGTTCCACATGTTCAATTCCCCAAACTTTTAAGGCTGAGCTTGGTGTCCAACCTCTGTAAAATGGATTGCTACAGGACAGGCTTCATTCTTGAGTCTTATGTTACTTTTATGTTCAGTCATCCTCTGTTTGAGAGGTCTTGTTGTCATGCCCATATACAGTTTGGAGCAAGGGCAGGTGAGAATGTATACTGCATGGCCAGTATCACGTATTATGTGAGTTTTGATGGGGTATTTCTTGTTGCCATTTGGGTGTGTGAATTCAGTTTTTCTGGATGTGTTGTTACAGTGGCAACATCTGCCACAAGAAACCATCCCAGGTGCTAGTAGCCCTAGTAACAGTTGTCCATGTTTAGTATCAGTGTTCTTATGTTCTGAATGGACATGTCTGTCCCTCAGGGTGTTTACATGCTTAGATGTTAGGATTGGTTTATTGCAGAACTCTGGTATCCCCATTGGTCTAATAGTATCCCAATGTCTGTGTACAATTTTTTTGATTGGTTCACTGAACCCTGAATATATTAAGGGTAATACTATTCTATTACCTGTGTCTTCACCTTCCTCGTTTCTCTTAGTGGGTTCTACTGGTACCAAGGTCTTCTGTATAGCTTCATTCATGATTCTCCTCCTGTATCCCCTGTCTAAGAATCTGTTGGACATATCCATGTATCCCTGTTCTATGGTTAGTGTCTCACTACAGTTTCGTTTTACTCATAGCATTTGTGAATACGGTATACTGTGTATAATGTGTGAGGGGTGGTAACTGGTAGCATGAAGGAGAGTATTCCTATTGTTTTTTGTACTATATTTATTTATTTATTGAAACATCAGTTTAAAACCTTTGAGCCAGAGGCTCATTTACAAAGGTACCTCATCACAGTGAGCACAGACAGTACAGACATGCTTATACAATACAGTCGTTTACAAAATAGGGAGAGACATGTTAACATATAGTGGTTACAATTTGCGGATACAAGGTCGAAACAAGACCCAGGTAGGTTCAGCATAAATTTATACATCAGGCAAGCAGTCGTGGACTATACATTACTACCCATAATAGGTACATACAGCGAGGTGGAAGACCCTAGATAGCGCTAGGAAAATGTAGGGAGTAGCCACTCAGGGAGTTTTGTCAGAGCAATTGGGCAGGAACAGACTTAGATACAGCCACAGTGGCAGGAGGTGAGTAGGTGATTACAGAGAGAGGTTTTAAAGCTGGAGATCGTGGGAGCGTTAGCGATGCTAGTAGGGAGGGAGTTATACCAGGATGGGGCTCTGTAACTGAAGGCTCTTTGTCCCCGTGAGGTTCTAGCCCTCGGTACTGACAGTGTGGCTTTACTGGAGGATCGAGTAAGTAATAGTGGGTTTGCTGGGTGGATAGAGGCAGTCAACCCAGGTGGGGACATACCAAGGAGAGTTTTTTTTTTAAGGAGGCCGGTTTGGTACCTGAGATGTTCATCTAGGTTGAGTAGATTAGCTTGGGCATATAAATGGCAAGTATGGGTTAGTCTGGGAGCCCCAGCGAGTAACCTACAAGCTTTATTTAAGGTGAAGCAGATTTTGTTTAGGGAAGTGTGGTCAGCAGCCCCATAAACTGGCAAACCATAGTCTACTAAGGATAGTATGGAGGATGTGACCGTGAGTCTAAGGGCTTCAGAGGGGAGACAGTTTTTGTGACAGTAGAGCATACCCAGCCGCATATTAGAGGCAGAGGCTAGGGACGAAATATGGGCATGGAATGTAAGGACGGGGTCGAAGGATATCCCAAGGTACTTGTACGAGTAGACTTGCTCGAGTGGTACCTTGGAACTGGTGAGGACCTGAAGAGGGAATTTACTAGCTTTGCTTTGAGGGTGGGCAAAGAGCATGGTTTGGGTTTTTTTAAGATTTATTACAAGTCGGTGCTCTTTAAACCAGGCTTCAGCAGTATTATAAGAAGATTGCAAGGAGTTCTGGAGGGTGATAGGGTTGCGGTCGGAGGCAAATATAATGGCATCGTCAGCATAAAGTAAGAGTTTACCCTTACATGCAGCAGGCAGGGAATTGAGATATAGGGAAAAGAGCAGGGGCCCAAGAATGGAGCCCTGGGGTACACCAGAGTGGATAGGGCAGAAGCTGGAGAGTGTCCCATTGAGTTTAACACACTGGGAGTTGGCAGACAGGTAGATGGAGCACCAGGAGACAGGCCCAGTGGCAAAGCCAACGTGGCTGAGGGCAGCCAGCAGGAGGGGATGGGAAACAGTATCGAAGGCTTTGGATAAGTCAACGAAAACTGCACCAGCTAGAGAGCCAGAGTCCAGAGAGGAGTGAAGAAAGTTAGAAAACTCAAGGAAGGCGGTATTAGTACTGTGACCAGCACGGAAACCATGCTGTTCCGGGCAGAGGATGCTATACTTAGTTAGGTACTCAGAGATTTGGGTAGATACTATTTTTTCTAAGACTTTTGAGAGAGGGGAGAGGATGGAGATCAGTCGATAATTACCAGGTAGGGACCTATCACCACCCTTGTGAATGGGGGTGACAGTGGCAGTTTTCCAGATGGAGGGAAACTGCCCCAAGCAGAGAGATTTATTGAAGAGGCTGGTGATAGGGGCAATCACCTGATCCAGAACCTGACAAAGGAGACAGGGGTCCAGGGAGTCGCTCCCAGTGGTATTGCTTTTTAAGGCCTTGATAAGGAGCGGCCTGACTTCATGGGCACTAACCCGGTAAAAGTGGAGCCAAGGGCACACGTGGATAGGGTCAGGTAGGAAGGGGGGCATCAAAAAAGTTGCTCGGCAGGACAGGGCTAAGGTCAGTGAAAGATTTATTGAGGTAGTTGGCAATATGGGCTAGGTCAGTAGAGATGGTGCCATCAATGTTGAGTTGGGAGGGCGGGGGAGGACGTGAGCCCCCATTCAGTTGTTTTATGTTGTGCCAGAAGGTTCTCGCATTCCCCCAGGATGAGGTGAGTGAGGCCTTATAGTGATCCGCTTGGCCTTGTGGATGGCACAGGTACATTTATTTCGGGCAGCTGCATATGCCTGCCTGTCAGCGGGGTGGCCAGTTTCTGTGGCAAGGTGCCAAAGATTATCCCTGTGCTTAAGAAGTTGAACCAGGGGAGGTGTAACCCAGGGGGCATGCCGAGCTTTGGAACGGCGAACAGTGAGAGGTGCAAAAATGTCACAGGCTTTGTTAAACGTTTGGGTGAAGAAGGTTAGAGCTGTGTCAATATCAGAGGCATACTGAATGGGGGACCAGTCAACTTGGGCCAGGAATTGCTTAAGGCCTTTCAGTCCACCTGGTCTTAGCCGCCGCCGTAGGGTGGACTGAGCAGTGGGTTTAGGTAAGGAGGTAGACCAGCGGAAAAGTATAGGGGAGTGATCACTGAGTCCGTCAGGGAGGACTTGGATAGTACCAATTAGGTTAGGATGATTGGTAAGGACCACATCAAGAAGAGTGCATGAGCCCATTCTAGGATTCACTCTTGTTGGTTGGGCAACGAGTTGAGTTAAGTCAATCGATGCAAAGGAGTCACGGGTATCTGAGGATGAGGGACTTAGCCAGTTAATATTTAGATCACCTACAAGGATTTAATCAGAGGAATGGGGTAGAGAGGTAAGGTACTCAATTAGCGGGACCAGGGCCAATGCCTGATTTTTTTTTGGAGGTATGTAGGCGGCGGTTAGATAGAGGGGGGCCCCTGGATGGATCAGGGGTCAGTTTTAGGGTTAGGGCCTGAGCATTGAACCCAAGGACAGGGGTTGGGATGGCTAACCCTATAAGAGAATCTTTGATGTAGATAGCACAGCCCCAACCCCGACTGCCAATACGGTCCTCTCTCTAAAGGGAGTAACCAGGGAGTGAGACAAGGGAGTCAGGGGTAGAAATTGACAGCCAGGTCTCCACTAGAGCAATTATGTTGGGTTTATGGACTGTGACCCAGCATTGGAATGCGTCAAATTTTTTCAGGAGGCTACAGATGTTCATTGATGCAATATGAAGCCCAGGAGAATCAGACGACACCCTATTGAGGGCTGGGCCTGGGTTGGGGTGTATATTCCCTGATAAAAGTAGGAGGAGAAGTACAGCCCTGGGCAGGGGGTGGTGGAAGGTAGGTTTGCATCTGGCAAGATACGAGGAGTAGGGTAGCTTAAGGACACAGGGGGTAGGCAGGGGTTCACAGCCTGGGAAGGCTAGAATGACAAGACACCAGAGGGAACAGGGGGAGGAAGCTAGATGGGGGCTAGAGGGAGGATGAGTCAGGCAGGTGTACATCGAGAGTGTAGAGGAGGATGGTGCCAGCTCAAGAGCCCTATTGGAGGTAGGGCATGAGTGCAAAAGGGGACAACAGGTTGGAAACACTGCGATGCCAAGGTGACACCAAGGTCCAATGGAGGCCCCAAGAGATGGAGGAGAGAGAGGCAAATCAATAGGAGGTAGGCGGGCATTTTCTAGGGCGTGATCTGCAGTCAGTTAATATGAGAAGGAGAAAGTTAGTATAAGGTCAACCAGTTACCGTGAGTGCCACTTTGGATCAGTGGTAGTGACACCGCCTCTGGAGCACAAGGTACCAGGTTCAAAACTCACCTGGGGTAAGCGGAGGGGGCCCAGGGTGGGGCTGAAAATCGACGCTCCAGGTGCAGACCACCAGCTGGGTGAGGGTCCAAAACTGGGGTGCTAGATAGCGACTCCTAGTGGTCAGAGGTAGCTATAGACAAGTATGCAGTAAAGGGGACACGGGTGCCCATGTGCTACAGGGTAGGGAGGGAAGACAGTGGGTATAGGGTATATATGTGGTGCTTGACTGTGTAAGACAAAGACTAGGACTATTCAACAGAATTAACCACTTCCTTACAAGGGATGCCAAGCAGTGGTTGGTTCAAGCCATGTTCCATTCATTAATAGATTACGCGGACCTTATCTATAGCCATTGTACTGCCTCTGCCCTGGCTAAGATAGACATACTATACCACAGAGCAATCAGGTTCATAATGGGCATTCCACTTTCCACACACCATTGCTCCTTGTACACTGTGGTGGGCTGGACTTCCCTTCATTACAGAACAAATAGAAATGCCGCTCTATGGGCTTTCAGAGTGGTTACCAACAAGCTCCCCCTATACTTCTCTGGTTGTATTCCCCTGACTGTGATAGGTGCCTATGCTCTATGAAGCTGTTCCCTAATTGCTTTGCAATTACCTAAGCTTAAATCTCATTTCGGCAGAGCTGCCATAAGTTTCTCATTGCCTTCCTTGTAGAATAATATGCTAAAAAACTTGAAGCTGTGCTGTCCTGTTAGCCTGAATATTTTCAAGTCACTCTATGACCGCTCCGTGAAGGAATCCTGCAAATGTTTCCCACATCGCTAGCTTGCCTATTCTCCAGTTTCCCTCCTCCCCATCCTGCCTCCCACCCTGCCTCTGCCCCTGCCTCTCTCTCCCAACCAAAATCCTGGCTTCTCTGCCTCTCTTTAGACATTGCCAATTTCCACCCCCTTCCCTGAAGTATGCCAGCTGACTATTCCAACCCCGTCATTTCTTCCTAAGTTGGTATCCCTTATCTTGTCTTTCTCTCTCCTTTTAAGTGAACATTCCGGCTGTACCCAGTTATGAGCCTATCTGTTGTAAAGGCCCTCTCACTCAAATGTTGATGTACACATGTGTATTTTTCTTCTTTATATAATATTGCATTATGTTTTACCATGTTACTGTACTATGATTTTTGTATGACCAGGTCCATCTTGCAAAAGAGCCCTGCTCAATGGTGCCCACCTGAATAAATAAAGATTTTGATTGATTGATTGTGTGGTGGCCCTTATAGATAAGTAGATCAAAAAAAGGGATTTCTGTGTCACTTGCTGTCATGCTGAACTGAAGGTCGTCATCCATTAGGTTGAGATGTCAGTGGAAGTCATTTAGCTCATCCCTAGTGCCACTCCAGATAAAAAGCAAGTCATTTATGTAACTCCTGCATGTAATGATGTGTTGAAAAAATGGATTGTAAATAGAAACATAGAACCATAGACTTTGACAGCAGATAAGGACCGCTTGACCCATCTAGTCTGCCCATTTCCCTACCTACAGGATAGGCCGCAGTTCCTAGTTAACCAACAGCCTATTTCTTCCTACCCCCCCACAAGAATTGCCTTATGTCTGTCCCATGCATTCTTGAATTCTCCCACAGTTTTAGACCCCACAACCTCCTCAGGAAGGCTGTTCCATGCATCCTACCCTCTCTGTGAAATAATACTTCCTCACATTGCCCTGAACTGCCCCCATCTTTAAATTGTGTCCCTTTGTTCTTGCACATCTCTTTTCTGAAAGATGCTACCCTCTTGGACTTTGTTGATTCCACTGAGGTACTTAAAAGTTTCTATCATGTCCCCCTTCTCCCTTCTTTCCTCAAGGGTATACATATTAAGCTCCTTTAGTCTGTCCTCATATGGCTTCTCTTGCAGACCCTGCACCATTTTAGTTGCCCTCCTCTGGACTGCCTCTATCCTGTCTATGTCCTTGCGGAGATGGGATCTCCAGAACTGGATGCAGTACTCCAGATGGGGTCTCACCAACTGTCTGTACAGAGGGATAACAACTTCCTGTTTTCTGCTGCTGATGCCTCTCCCTATGCATCCCAGTATACCCCCAGCCCTCCCTACTGCCTTCTCACATTGCTTGCTAACCTTAAGGTTGTCTGATATGATTACCCCCAGGTCCCTTTTCTTTTTTGTTGTTGTTACTACCCCATTGTGTATTCTTTCGCTGCATTCTTGTTTCCCAGGTGCATTATTTTGCACTTCTTTGCATTGAATCCTAGCTACTTCTGACCATTCCTCCAACCTTGCCAAGTCCCTTCTCATCCTTTCCATGCCTCCTTGTGTATCAACCCTGTTGCAGATCTTTGTGTCATCTGCAAAGAGGCATACTTTTCCTTCCAGTCCCTCTGCAATGTCACTTATGAAGACATTAAAAAGGACTGGACCCAATACTGAACCCTGCGGTACCCCAGTAGTAACCCCTCTTTCTTCAGAGTGGACTCCATTCATAATTACCTTCTGTGCCCTCTTGTCCAGCCAATGTTTTACCCAGGCTACCACCCTGGGACCCACTCCCAGGCTGGTTAATTTGACTATTAATCTTTTGTGTCGACTGTGTCAAATGCCTTGCTAAAGTCTAGGTAGGCCATGTCCACAGCCCCTCCCTGGTCTACTACTTTGGTCACCCAGTCAAAGAAATCTATTAGATTCATCTGACATGACCTTCCCGCTGTGAACCCATGCTGCCTTGGGTCCTGTTCCCCACTGGCCTCTAGGTACTCAACTATTCTTTCCTTCAGAAGTGACTCCATCACTCTCCCTACCACAGAGGTCAGACTGACAGGTCTGTAGTTTCCTGCCTCTGTCTTGCTCCCACTTTTGTGAAGGGGAATCACATCTGCCTTCCTCCAGTCCTTGGGTACCACACCATCCTCCCATGATTTATTAAAAGAGTAGCCAATGGTTTCACTAGTTCCCCTTAATTCTTTTAGAATTCTGGGGTGAATTCCATCAGGCCCCATTGCTTTGTCCACCTTCAGTTTTAGGAGTTCTTGCAGAACCCTTTCTTCTGTGAAAAGGACTGGGATCGACCCCCTATCAAGAGTGCTTCTGTTAATTGGATTAGGCACTTCCCCTCTCTTTTGTGAATACTGAGCAGAAATATTCATTCAGTATCCCTGCTTTTCACTATTCCCTCTGCCCACCCACCATTCATTCTATTCAGCCTCACTATCCCTCCTTTGTCTTTCTACGCCGCTGATGTACCTAAAAAGGTTTTATCCCCTTCTAACCGAGTTGGCTATCTTTTCCTCAGTTTGGGCCTTTGCTATTCTGACTTCCCTCACTGCTTTCTTCTGCCTTAACTGGTACAGATCTCTGTCCTGCTCCTTCTTTGTTTCCTTATACTTCCGGGATGCTATCTTTTTCTTCCTGACTTTCACAGCTACCTCTTTTGAGAACCATAGTGGCTTTTTCTTTCATTTTGATTTGTTTATTTACTTCACACAAAGGCTTGTTGCCTCTGTGATGGCAGTTTTGATGATTCCCCATTGTTGTTCCACACCTCCTTCTAGCCTGTTTGCTAGTGCTTTTCTGAGGCACTCTCCCATCTTGCCAAAGTCAGCCCTCCTAAAGTCCAGTACCCTCACTTTTGTATGGCTTGACTCTGTAGCTGAGTTTGACGTGAACCACACTGTTTGATGGTCACTTGTTCCCAGATGGCAACCCACTTCTAGATCTGAGATACTCTCACTGCCCCCGTTTGAGAGTATGAGGTCTAAGATTGCTCCCTCATGAGTGGGTTCTGAAACTAGCTGTCTGAGGCCTGCCACCTGTAGGGCATCAAGAATGGCCCTGCTCTTGGATGTGGCTGCAGCAAATGTGCTCCAGTTAACATCTGGCAAATTCAGGTCTCCCATCAACAGCATCTCCCCTTTCTCTGCCATTCTTAGAATGCCTTCTATCATATCCTTGTCCATTCCCTCCCCCTGACATGGGGGTCTGTACACAACCCCTGTGCAGATTGTGGTGCCCTTTCCAGTCTCCAAGGTGATTGGTAATGAACTGGGTCTCAAAGTGTTCCATGTACAGGTTCATGTAGGTGGGGGCCATGGTGCTGCCCCATGTCCATACCATTTATCTGCCTATAATATACCCCTTTAAACCTGAAATAGTTTTCATACAGTACCAGACTTGTTAAGTCAATGAGTGTACTGGTTGGTGGAGTGTAGGCATCACTAATCTTGTTTACTCCAATTTCCAAGGTGTATAAGCCTTCCTCATGTGGGATGCACTTATATAGATCCTTCACATCCATTGTGCAGATTATTAGTTGGGAAAAGGTCTGTATGGACATAGACTCATTCAGTTTTTGAATGGTTTTGATTGCATCATGGGTGTCACATAAATTGATCTCCATCAGTGGTACAGCTTGTTTATTATAACTTGAACAAAGGGCGGGAACTCGCATCCCACTACTGCTCTGTTATAGAAGGGGTGCTCCAAAGATGTGAATTATGCTGTTCAGGTGTAAAAAATCTTAATTGGTTCCATAAATATTCCACCACAAAGTTGAAATCTTTCCCATAGGATAACACGGTGGTGCCCATAGCGACTTTTGGTGTCCGTATCTTGGAAACAATGCAAGATACATATTTTTAGCTATCCACAGCATAGTCCACCTTTATATATATATATATATATATATATATATATATTAGTTTTTGTTGACTGGAAAAGGAGGATTTTAGCAATAAACACATCTTTAAAACAAACTAAATATGTTAGTCACTGTGACGATGTTTTATATTTGTTTTTAAACTATAAAAACATTCAAAGAGAAATAAAACATGTCTACTAAAATATCACTAAATGTACCTCATGACCAAAACATGACCATGTGCTTATGAGTCGTGGCCTCACATGAAACTTTGTGCATTTTTTTAAGATTTAAGAACATCAGTCATCATACTTTCTGTTTCTTTTTTTGACTAATTTGTTTAAGCCACTGTCCTGCATGAATACCCCTCTCTTTCTCAAAAGCTCCTTTGATACTCACCCAGTTTCTCCTATGCCTCCTTAATAATGAGTGCTGGCTGTTACAGAGCCATGACTCCCCTCAAGGGGTGTTTGGCTATAGTGGGATATTCCCACAAGTGAGTGCTTTCATAAGGAGCTGTCCCTTGTGGAGGTGCAGGAATCCAGATGTACCAAGTTCTGTTGCCATGGGTAGTGGATCCCATTTTTATGTGTTCCACGCAGCCCCTGGGGACATCATGCAATGGTATCTTTGACATGTGCACTTGATGTGTGCCATCACCCTGATGCTAGCAACAGCCCCCTTACATGGCCCTCCAACCTACTACCACCTGTGGTCACCCTACTATCAGTGTAGTGACAGGGGATGGTAACCTCCTCCAAGAGAAGGAGAGCATCACTTTGGAGTCACAGTCCTCCTCCCACTGGTCAGCCATGATGACCCTGGATTGTGCTTAAAGCCATCAATGGTGTTGCGAGCAACAGACCTACCATTTTGCTGACAGGCCAGCTTCTCATTCGTTTCTAAGCCAAACAATCAATCAGGGTTATGTTATATTTGAATTTTGATTATCAGAACCTATATTTTTAAAACCCTTCTGTTCTATGTACGGATATAATATTAAAAAAGCACATTCTCAAACATTTATTGTATTGTAAATTATTAAAAATATTACTATGTTGCCTTCAATAGTTATGAGTGATGTTTACTGATTGCTGGTTGGTAAATTTTATTATGTAGATAACTTGTTCCAAAAGTGAGGGGGCAAATACTGTATTTCCAAACATAAATACAGTAATTCTTTGAGAAAGTGCCAAGACTACAGTCAAAAGGAAGACATTTGTTTCAAAATATTATTATTTATATCTGAAATGTTGACTGAGAACTAGATAGCAAATAATTTCTTCAAATACAAAGATATGGTAATGACTGCTTTATTATGTAATATTACACAGACGTGGTAGCATACATATAATTAGGGTTGAGTAGGCTGTTTAATGTTAAACCCCAATTTTTAAACCTTAATAACATTGGCATTGGTTGATAAAATAATCCAAAGTTTGAAAATTTGATCAGGCTGTCATAGTCTCAAGACGTGGAAAGTTTCATGACAGCATCTTGTTTAGTTTCTGAGATATAGGGCAGCAAAAAAAAAAAAAAGTGAAAAAAGAAACATTTTGTTTCCCTATACTTAACACTGTATACTATTTTCTTTCACCTGCAGCCTAGATGATGTAGAATGTTTTATGAAACTTTCAGGGATCAAGGGGCCTCTGCCAAGGGTATGCATTTTGAGGTTTTGAGAAAAAGTATTATATGGTTTCAGAGTTATAAGGATTTTTGAGTTGAGCAACACATGCGAATGGTAAAATATATATATATACACAACAAACATATACTGTATATATATATATATATATATACATATATATATATATATATATATATATATATATATATATATATATATATATATACATACACACATATATTGCAAGTGCTTATTTTCATGATTTACTTGTCATGTGGGGGAAAAAAAGGCAATCATGATGGCCACCATTTGCCACCATTTTTTTAAACTCACAATACATAAAATTAATATATTTATAAAAGACAAACACCTGAAAAGTTTAGCTACATTCTGCTGTTTTTTTTTTTTTTAATTGCCACAAATTCCTTTTCTGGGCACCCCAAGGTCCATGTTGCCGGCTTAGTGATAGGAGACGTACATCCGTGTTCTCTGTATCAGAACAGTGGGACTTTCTGGAATCCTGAACCCACAGTTGGAGTCATACTGCCAACTTCACTTCAACCTTTAGTCAACCATCCTATGTTCTCTCTGTCTGTCTCTTTCTCTCTCTGTCTACCTATGTACAGTATCTGTATATCTATCTATCTATCTAGAGTGGACTGGGGTGATACCCCTGATACCGCTTCTTTCCACTGCCTCTTATCCACATCACTCACCTACCCTTCCAAATGTTATATTATAGTGGTGCGGTAGCGCTGCATCACTATATTTAGGGTTGAGCAGGCAGTTCAATATTAAACCACAATTTTTGCACTGTAATAACTTTGCAACTGTTCAATGGATTTGCATGAAATTTTGCATGTGCAGTCTTGTGGGGTAGATCACTGCATGTGCCCAGTTCCATTCTGACTGGATACAGAGATTATGAGACCAGGATAGTGGAAATAGAAATTTTTTTTTTCGTGAGGGGTGCTGTTTTTTGACACCTGTAGCACCAAGATGGCTTGGAATTTTTGTCTGACATTTTCAGGACAGAAAGGGGCTGGCACGCAAATGTTCATTTGGGTGGTTTGATGAAAAAATATTCATCTTTTCCAAAGTTATTAAATTTTACAATTTCAAGTTCTGAGCATGCTCAGTAAGCATGTCAAAATAGCTGTATGAAATAAAAAAATTATCCTTTTATGTATGGGGCAATCCTTTTTCTTGAAGGGAAAAATCATTTTCCATTTTCCTTCATCTTGTTTTTGCTGTTTAAACTTACAAACATTTATGGTACATAAAACTACTGTCTTCTAAAAAAACCAAACCCCTGAAGCTAGCAAAACAGGACCCCTTTAGCTACATTTAGGTGTTTGTTTTTAAAGTTGGCAGAAATACATTTTCTGGGTGTGACAGGGTTGAATAAGACCCTGTCCCATTTGTTATGCAGAAAGAATTAAATGGAACTATCTGTTCTATCCTCTCCTTTTCTGTCTCCTGTCTGTCTGGTTGCACAACCAAATGTTCTCATGAAACCTAGGAAATTATCACTCTCACGGTCTCATGATTCTCTGCCTCTCACCATCTCTCTGCCTTCACTTACTATTTCTGTCTTTTCTTCCCCCTTGTATAGCTACGGTTATAAACATATGTTGTGAATCTTTATGTGAAACTGGGATCCCTTGGTTTGAAATGTATATAGTTGTAATGTTGAAAGACTGCAAAAAAGCTATTTGGAATATATGGGGGTTTATCTGAAATACAGTTTGACCTCCTCTCAGGCTTGTTTGCAAACACATTTGCAGAGCTGTCAGCAAGATGCCAGCTTGGGACACTGTTCTAATTGCAAGCCTGCCCTGCAAAGAAACAGACAAGAACTCTGATACATTTTGTGAGAAACAGGATGTTCTCTTAACGAGTTCCCTGGCAAAGATGTATAAAAACAGCAGCAATATTTTCATTTGAGAGAGCGTGAGAGGGAGAGGCTGAAGCTTGGAATTAGAGATACCCTCAGATGATTGACTTTATTTTCTGTGTACTGCCTTTGTAAATATTTATACTGAACAATTTTTATTTTTTATTTTACTGTTATTGGTGCCTATGCACAAATGGGTGGATATTACATGCCAGAGGCGCATATCCCACCTGCTTACCTCCTCACCTGTGGACAGGTGTGCATTAGCTGTAGTCACCAATGGCCACCACAGGCACACAGGTCTGCACAGGGTGACCTGGGGCAGAGTTGTGAACCCAGTCAGGCATCCAATTGAATGCCTGACCTGGGCTCCTAGTGGATCACCTCTGTGGCATGGTGTGGGTCTGGGTCCATGAATGGCACCAGTTGACACCCGGGCCCATGTGGCTGCATCCACCATAATCCCCCTGGCCATTTCCCATGGGCACTGTGGTCCCTGCTGGTGATCCACCTCCTGACACACTGTGGTCACACCCCATATTTCCAGGGGCACCCCACCCCAACACAGTGCTGCCTCATACCCACTCCTGGCAGTAACTCCACCATCCCAACACAAGTTAGCCCTGACCCCAGGACAGCATTGCTAGTGCCCTTCCATATACAACACATGGCAGCCCCAGCACTGTACAGGAACCCCCTTGCCACACCACCATCATGATGCCATCTGCAGTGTCTCTCTCCCCACCAGAGCAGGGCATCCATGCCTGGGGGGCCTTTCCTGGCTGTCTTCCCTCTGTTGCCTTGGATGGAGTGCTGATGATGGCCACAGGCACTTACTGCCCCTGACCATTGTTGTTTTGCCGGCATTGGTATCCTTCTACAGTGGTTAGTACCACACGCCCTACCCCTGAGTCCATATGCCCAGCCCCCGCATTGATGGTCTGTTGTCCCTCCTGCCCCCCACTACACTGACCCCCCACCTCAATACCTTTCCTTTGGTGTCACAGCCAGGAATGACCAGCAGTGCAGTCCTCCTCACACCCCCTTAGCTGCTGGCCATCCAAATGATGCTGGAAGCATGCCCCTATAAATAAGCAGCATGCTCCCGGCATTTGGATAGCTGGCAGCTGAGTAGGTGAGTGGAGGGCAGTGCTGCTGGCTGTTCCTGGCCATGGCACAGACGGAAAGGTACAGAGGTGGGGGGATCAGTGCTGTGGGTGCGGGGGGACCACAGACCATCAATGTGGGGATGGGGGTACCAGTGGTGGGTCATGGGATGCCACAGATGGGGCATCTGTGTGAGCAGGGGAGTATGATTGTTAATACTGCCGGGGACCTGGATCACAGATGTTGGGGTTTAGGGGGTATGTATCCTGTCAATGGGTGACCTGGCAGCCACATATGTGGGGTCTGGACCTTGCATTGTGGTCAGACCACCTTGCCGTGGGGTGGGGTGTGTCACCTGCCATGGGGGGGCTGGCATCTGGCCTGGGAAATTGACCAGTCATGTCAGGGTGCCCTAACTCCTGCTGGGGCATATGCAGGTTACTACTGTGTGTGGGGTGGGGGACCTAGGGCACTTATGGCAGGGTCTCCCCCTGGCATAATCAGTGCCCTCCTATGCCCCCTGGTGTGTAGCACTACACGCCATGGTGCATGCTGGGTAGTGCCTGCATGCCCCCCACCCACCCTGGCACATTGCTGTCTACTTGGATGAGGGATCAGGTGCATAGAGGCTATATGACCTGTTTTGTGCATCCCACATGGGGGGTGTAATGGGTATAGAGTGGCTGTGCACCACGGATCTGCGGCGCATAACCACTCTACCCATTCGTGCATAGGCCCCATTGATAATAATAAAATGCTACTTGCCAATTTTACAACTGCTGCTGGTCTTCCAGTGCTTCCTGACCTGTGTCTCAATGACAGATGGTGTGACAGTGGTATTTACACCATGCATTCTCTAAGCCAGGAGTTTTGTGCAAGGGTACTAGACCTAGTCTGTAGCAGCGGGTTTCATGCGGCAAAGTGTGGTCAAGGGCACTGGAGTCTGAGGGAGTGTGGTAGACTCCCTTTTACCTGGCAGTTGCACTTGACACCAAATCTGGACTTATCATTCTGTCCATGATGGGATATTGAGCTTCAATATCCTGCTCCTGGAGACTGTGAGTTCCCCTACAGCCATTAATTGGTACATTGGGCTTTATTTGGATATGGCTCCATTTGAACTGCTGATTGTTTTGCTGATTCTGTTACATTTCCACATGTACTGCAGCTAATGACTGAGTTATGGTCATTTCATGATGCCACTGTTTGCTTCAGTACATTTGCATTAAGTGATAGCCATTGAAGATTCCGGCTTTTTGTGCAACTATGGTGGTTCATGTTTTCCCCCTGTTCATATACTGTGCTTAAAATTATCTACACTGAACAGTGTGTGACTGTGGGGGTTACAGCATTATCTTAAAACTCACAAGCCCTAGGTTTGCTCCCTGCTGGTGTTAATAACTGCTCTAGAGTCACTTGAACTCTCTGGCAGCTGATAACTCTGCACTCCGCACTTGTCCTATGAGCACCACTCCTCTCCCTCTGCTGATTGCTGGTGGCAGCCCAGTTGGCAGGTGTGTGAGAGTTTTAAAGGTACAGTACATCTCATCAGATGTGGCAGCTTTTGTGCGGCAAAGTGTGGTCAAGTGCACTGGAGTCTGAGGGAGTCAGAGGGAGCTGGAGAGTTGCAGCAGAGTTCTGTGCAATATATTTAAAGTGATAGCTTTATTCAAGCTTTAAATATGAAGGGAACTGGGGTTATGTTTGTTAGTTGTGGTATTTTATTATTATTAGTATGTGTTTGTAAGCTCCATTATTTAGGAGTAAGGATGATTTTAATTTATCCGATTTTACCATGTCTAACCTACTGATTAGTGAGCTCAGCCATTTGTCTACTAGCGTAATTTGATCTGGGGAAAGGGAATTGTTTTTTGTTAGTGGTTCATTGTTCTATACCTTGGGTAAAAGAGTTTATTGGAAACGGATGAGGGAATACAGTTTTTTCCCAAAACTATTTATCTGTTTCGGATTACTCTTGCTTGCTGGGGATATTGAATTGAACCTTGCACACATTGATATGACCAGTTCAACTGCCCCTTAGTCTGTTCCCTGCTATGTGACACATGGTCTTAAATTGTGACATTTGAATACTCAGAGCTTATTGCCCAAATTGGGTGAGATTGAAAACATTTCCAATGCCTATAAACCCAATTAAATTTCTGTTTCTGAAACTTGGTTAAAACCTAATATAGGGGACCATTTGTGTGCACTTCCAGGATACAGCATGGTTAGGGCAGATAGAAAAGGAAAAAAGAAGAGGGATGGCAATTTATTTTAGGGATCATTTTCAGGTCACTGTTGTTTTGAGCAGCCTGAATAATGTTTGCCTGAATAATTGGTTGGTAATTCATTTGGTATTGGGAGGTAGTAAGCATGTTTATTTAAGTGGTGTATACAATCCACCCAATTGTGGCATTACGGGCCTGAAGCAACTATTCAATTATACTGCTCAATTTGTGGGAGGCCCAGACTTTATAATGCTCGGTGACTTTAATGTGAATTGGGCACAGTCTGACAATTTCGTTTTAGAGAATTTACTACAGCCTTTCTCACTGTTTCAGCTTATTTCTGACCCTACTAGGCTGAACACGGCCACAGGTAACCATTCTATTTTAGACTTGGTGGTCACTGACAGCCCTCAGAGAGTGTCCCTTGTTGGGACACTCTCCGACTCTGTCAGTGGCCACCAGGCTACCTATAGTGTGTTAAACATTAGGTGCCCCAAAGTCCCTTCTCGCCTCCTGCAGTTCATGAATTTTAAGCGTGTTGATATGTCTGCTTTACATGTTGGAAATTGACTGGTCCTTCCTTGACTGTATACCAGATCCCAACAATGCCTTTGGCTTCGTCTGTAAGACACTAGTTCCTGTTAAGAATTTGTTTTTTACCACTTAGAAAGCTTTGAGTCAGAGGGGGATATGATAGATGGCTTACAACCGAAATTAAGGACTGGATGAAGGCTAGGGATATTGCTTGGTCCAACTTTAAGAATGTGCCTTCACAATTCCTGATGGATAGATATAGTTAATTTATTTTATTTATTTATTAAATTTTGTTAACCAGGCAGGCCTGCTGGGCTCGCTGGGCCCCCAAGGTCCCTTTTTTAGGGGCGACTTCACTAGTTTCCTTCACAATAAGGTGTATTATTTGGTTAAGGATGCAAAGAGGGTTTTTTACAGGAACATTTTATCTGCTTGCCTCACATAAATGTAAATGTGTTTAACTATTTTTTTTGTTTGTTTTTGTCTTTATGTTTTTGTTTTATATTGCAATATGTGTTCAGGTTGGAACTGAAAATGGGCTTGTCCCAGCATCCTTACCCGATTGACAAAATAAAAAACAAACAAACAAACAAACCAGGGAAGCAAAGAAGAAAGGTATGGATTCTGTAGCAGCAAACCCAGAAGTGATAACCAGAGGAATGGCAGCCAAACTGGCAGAGACAGAAATCCAAGCTGAGACTGTACAGCCAGCAAAAGTGATGGAAAAAGAACAAGCAGTGACAGTAACCTGAAAGTTTGACAGCCTTTTACAAATGGTAGGCTATACAACATAAACGAATGAAAAAACAGAGAAAAGGAGAGATGCAGGGACAGGAGCAGCAATGGCTTGATGCCTTGCAAGCTATAAAAGCTGGAGGATCTGGCACAGGTCTGGAAGAGGAACAAAACTCAAAAACTTAAAGGTCATTAAACTTACAAAGTTATGTCCCTCAAATGATATCAATGCATACCTGATGACATTGGAAAGGGTTGTCACAGCCTCCCTGTGGCCAAAGCAGCAATGGACAATCAGGCTGGTACCTTACCTAACAGGTAAAGCCCAACTTGTGTACAGCAATATGGACACTGCACAGTTAGAAAACTATGACCTGCTGAAAAGAGAAATCCTGAAAAGATATGACATCTCAGGAGAGACCTACAGGCAGAGATTCCAGTCTCTGAATTAGAACTCGGTCAACAAGCCTAGAGAAGCCTTCACCAGTCTCAGAGAATTCCTTATTAAATGGCTCCAACCAGAGGGCAAAACAGTCCCACAGATCATCAACACACTTGCAATGGAGCAGATCATCAGCATGCTGCCTATAGTTGTGCAGCTTTGGGTAAAAGAACACTGACCAGAAAGTGGAGAAGACTACCAGGTGGACAGACAGATGTTAACAGGAGCTAGGTAACTGTCAAGCACTGGTAAGACCCTCTTTTTTCCAACTGAACTCCAAGTCTGATAAGAACTCTGGTGGGGGTTACAAATCTGCACACAAAGACTTTATTTGCTATAATTGTAACAAGCCAGGCCATATTGCTAGAAACTGCCATAGTAAGGAGAGTGGCACTGTAACAGATTTGTCCTTAGCAAATTGGAGCAAGTACTCAACAGATGTCAAGGTGGGAGATAAGACTTTGAAGGGACTTATAGATTCAGGAAGCAGACACACCCTGGTGCATGTTGAAGTTCTCAGGTGTCAGCATGGCTCAGTTGGTAGCACATCCGCCTCTGGACCAGAAGGTTGTGGGTTCTTGTCCCACACCAGGATTGAACTTGCACCTAAAATGCTGGCATCCAAGTACAGTATTGGGGGGGTGCTGTACTGCTGGGGTGTGCCGTCCTTCAGATGAGACGTTAAACTGAGGACCCTTCTACCCATCTTGGTGTCCTGGTGGGTGTCCAGGTGGAAGTAAAAGAACCCAGGGCACTCTTCGCAAAGAGTAGGGAACATTCCTGGTGTCCTGGCTAACATTCCCTTACCCATAAACCGGTTCATGCAATTATCCAGGCTGTGTGTGGATGTTGATGTGTGATACGGCTGCCACTACATATTTAGTCACTTCACTACCAGTTTAACATTGCTTGTAAAGTGCTTTGGGATACACTGTGTATGAAAAGCGCTATATAAATGCTGATTCTTCTTCTTCTTCTTCTCAGAAAGAACTGTGCCAAAAGGTCAGGTACTGGTGTCATCTGCATCCTCAGTGACACTCAACACTATCCCACCACCCAAGTGACTCTGAATATTAATGGGGTTTTGCATGGAATGAAAGTGGGGGTAGTACCTAAGTTACCTGTACCTGTACCTGTGATTATTGGAAATGACTTTCCAGGATTTAGTAAGTTAATTGTAGAGGGAGGAAAACCTGCAGTTTCAGCAGCTGTGATGACAACAGCACTGGCAAAGAAAATCTCAGCTGGTAGGGGCTCCTTTTTCTTTCAGTGATTTTGATTCAGCCTTGTTTGAGCTTAGTTACAAGATCCAAAAGTCCTGGAAAGAAAGAAGACACCTAAAGAAACAGTGGCAACAAAAGACTGATGGACATGAGGGGTTAACATATGAAAATGCTGACACTAAACTGATAATTGATTGTGATTTTGTTTCCAATGTTTTTCTCCAGGGTTATTTTAAGCAGCTTGGGGTGCAACCAAAACCAGGTGAACCAATGTTAAAAGAATGTAGTGGGTTACTGTAGAGTTTTGGTCAAATCTCAGACACACGAACATATAGAATAATTGGTTATACTAATAAAGTATATATCTGAGTTGTTACAAATAGCACATGATAGTCCTATGGCTGGTCAACTCAGGGAGGGATCGCACCCTTGCCAGACTGCTGTACAGATTTTACTGGCCTGGGATTCATGAATATGTTGCTACCTATTGCAGTTCTTGTGTTGAATGTCAGAAAGTAGCCCCAGTGACAAAAAAGATAAGGTGTCCCCGGTGACCCTACCCTTGATTGATGTGCCTTTTGAATGGATTGCAATGCATGTTATTGGTCCCTTAGACAAAAGCAAAAAGAGCATTTGATTCATTCTGATAGTATGCGATTTTGCTACTTGATACCTAGAGACACTTCCCAATGTGTACTGTCATAGCCCCAAAAGTGGCAACAGAGCTTGCTAAAATTTTCAGCAGTTTGGGCATACCTAAAGAGATTATTACTGATCAGGGTAGTAATTTTGGTGCTGCATTGCTGAAGGAGCTGTACTGATAGCTAGGTATCAGCATCATAAGAACCTCCCCTTATCACCCTTATACAGACGGTCTTGTTGAGCATTTCAATGAAACCTTAGAATGCAAGTTAAAAAGGTTTGTAAAATAGGAAGGGAAAGATTGGGATCAATACTTACTTTACCTGCTTTTTGCTTACAGAGAAGTGCCACAAGCCTCATCAGGTTTTGCACCATTTGAAATGCTGTATGGTAGAAAACCTATAGGGTCACTTGGTGTAATAAAAGAAACATGGGAAACTAATCCCACTCAGAAAAAATCTATTACATTTTAAATGTGTGCCTTGAGAAAGAAACTGGTAAAATATGTTGAAATTGCCCACAGTAATCAGGTAGAGACCCAGAACCAGCAGAAGGCACAGTATGACCATGGAGTAAAAGAAGGTTTTTGAGCCAGGTGAAAAGGACTTGCTACTGTTACCCACTACTGAAA
Organism: Neoceratodus forsteri; assembly: GCA_016271365.2. Taxonomy (NCBI): domain Eukaryota; kingdom Metazoa; phylum Chordata; order Ceratodontiformes; family Ceratodontidae; genus Neoceratodus; species Neoceratodus forsteri. Next base: position 1,338,598,858 of record CM057456.1, read on the forward strand.
ATAAATTGTTAATGAAGTGGCAAGGGCATTATAAAATGCTTAGATGTACTGGCACAGTAAACTATGGAATTGAGACCCCTGATAGGAAAAATCCTACCATGATATACCACATTAACCTCCTGAAGAAATGGGTTGAAGAAACACCAGAGGCTGCTTTGCTAGTTTTACCAGAAACTAATAAAGAAGAAATTAATATAGCATATAACAGACTGGAACAAACTGTAGCAGCTGATGCTGTAAAGGTGAATGTTTCCTTAATCTCTAAACAAACCACAGAAATTCATAACTTGCAAAAGACATTTAACAGTACTTTTACCACAGTGCCAGGCTGAGCAAAAGAGTTTGAGCATGTAATAGTAACAGGTAATGCTCGTTCTATCAGACAAAAGACATACAGATTACCAGAACAGCTATGGGCAGAAGTGGTTAAGAAAATTCAAGAAATGGAAGAACTGGATCTCATAGAAGAGTCAAGAAGTGCTTGGACATCAACAATGATGACTGTAAATAAAAAAGAAGGGGGTGTGAGACTCTGCCTTGATTTTAGGAAACTTAATCAAGTGTCTGAATATGACAGTTATCCTATGCCCATGATAGATAATTTGGTGGACAGATTGGGAAGTGCCAAGTATATCAGTACCCTCGAGCTCACCAAGGGTTACTGGTAAATTCCACTAGCTAAAGAATCAAGAGTCAAAACTGTGTTTGCCACTCCTATTGGATTCTATCATTTCACCACCATGCCATTTGATTTACATGGCATACCCACTACATTCCAGCGATACATGGATGTAATTTAATCCTCTCACACTGGTTATTGTGATGCTTACCCAGATGAAGTTGCGGTGTACAGTCCAGACTGGAAAAGCCACCTGGAACACCTACACACAGTTATCCAATCTATTAAAAAGGCAAGTCTAACAATTAATCCTATCAGATGTGAATGGGACATGCAGGAAACCAGATATTCGGGCCATGTTTTGGGAAATGGACAAGTAAAGCCAGAAATTTCTAAGATAGAAGCTGTAGTTAACAGGCCTATCCCTAAAACAAAGAAACATGTCAGGTATTTATAGGGCTGGCTGATTAATATCAGAGATTTATTCCCAGCAATGCCCAGATAGCTACTCCCCTCACTGAGTTCATGAAGAAACTGCTCCCAAATAATGTGAAATGGACCCAAGAATGTGATTAAGCTTTTCAGTCCATCAAGGCTGCGTTATGTTCAGCCCCTGTTTTAAGAAACCCAGACTTTGAGAAACCATTTCTGTTACAGACAGGTACATCAAAGGTAGGCCTAGGTGCAGTCATGAGTCAGCATATAGATGGGATGGGACATCCCATTCTGTATATCAGTAAGATCTTGCATGACAGAGAAAAGAGGTACTCTACTATTGAAAAGGAATGCCTTGTGACAGAGTGGGCCATGGGGTCCCTTAAGTTTATTTGCTAGGAGCTGACTTTGCACTTATCACAGTTCACAGTCTTCTCAGTTGGTTTAACCAAATGAAGGGTAAACATTCTAGAATCTCCTGGTACCTGGCACTACAACCATTACAATTTAAAGTTTTACACAAATCAATGAAAGAGAATGTCAATGCTTTTTTTCAGTCAAGACATAGATCAGAATTTGAGAATTCCGAAGGTTGAAAAAACAAAATGTCTGAGTTTAAACTTCTCTGTTTGCTACACTGAATATTCACTGAACTATAAAGTCATAAGGTAATGTTAAAAGAGAATTAACAGAATGCTTTGGAAACCTGTTTTTTTTTTTTTTAGAACCAGTCCCCTCACAAAGAGGGGGGTATGTGACAGGATTGAATAAGGCCCTGTCCAATTTGTTATGCACATGCAGGGATCTGTTCTGTCCTCTCCTTTTTTGTCTCTTGCCTGTCTAGTTGCACAACCAAATGTTCTCGTGAGACCTAGGAAATCATCACTCTCACGGTCTCACATTTCTCCACCTATCACTATCTCTTTGCCTTCACTTACTTTTTCTGCCTTTTATTCCCTTTGCATATCTGCAGTTATAAAAATATATGTGAATCTTTATGCGAAACTGGGATCCCTTGGTTTGAAATGTATATAGTTATGTTGAAATGATTGCAAAAAGCTATTTGGAATTTAGGGGGATAACCTGAAATGCAGTTTGAGCTCTTCTCAGGCTTGTTTGCAAACTCTTTTGTAGAGCTATCAGCAAGAGGCAAGCGTGGGACTCTGTTCTAGTTGCAAGCCTGCTCTGCAATGAATCTGACAAGAATTATGATACATTTTTGTGAGAAACAGGATGTTCTCTTAATAAGTTCCCAGGCAAAGATGGATAAAAAGAGCAGTGATACTTTTGCTAGAGAGAGAGTGAAAAGGAGAGACAGAACCTTGGAATTGGAGATACCCTCAGACGAAGGGCTTTGTTTTCTCTGTACTGCTTTTATAAATAGTCATACTGAACAGTTTGTATTTTTATTTTACTGTTGTTGATAGAGATGGACGAAGTTTGAAAACTTCGCTTCATGAATTAATCCACACATTCCATGGAATTTTGTGAATTCCGCATGGCAATGTTCCACTGTGAAGTGCAGAATTCCATCTGCGAAGTGCAGGATTTCACTGTTAATTGCAGAAGTTCACCAAACTTCCAATGTGGAAATTACGCACTCTGTGGTAGAACTTCGCCATTTTTAAGTTTCTGAATTTGGGAAAAACTTTAAGGAACTCCTCAGAGGTGAATTTCACCCACTTCATGACAAATTCACCTGCAAATTTTAACTTCACCCCATCTCTAGTTATAGATAATAATAAAATGCTACTTGCAAATTTTACAACTGCTCCTGGTCTTCCTATGCTTCCTGCCCTGTGCCTCAATGACACTGGGCAGCCAAAATCCCAGATGCCCAGCTTAGTGAGAGGATCCTTTCACCCATGTTCTCTGAATGAGAACAGCAGAACTTTCTTGACTTCTGTAACTGCAGCTAGAACCCATTCTGCGGGCTGCAGTAAGAGCAGTGGGCCGCCATTTCCCTGGTATGAAGTGCCCCCACCCCATTGCTATTGCATAGCAGCAACTCCATCCATATAATCATAAGGCATATAAATTCTTGCTTTTTTACTAACTTAACTAGTTTTGAGTCTCCTGCTACATCCATTTATGTACATGCGCAATCTCAACTTTTTCAAATCTAAAGAGCACTACCACTAATCTCCTCAAATTACCCATTCAGAAGTTATTTGTGGCATATAAAAACCTGCTGTTCTTTCCCCTTTTTTGTACATTTAAGAAATATGGCTGCTGTTGGGGGGGGGCAAGAGATTGATCTCAGTGAATGAAAAAGGGTATAGATTTCTTTGCCATAAATGACAGTCACTTTAACCTTGAGTTACTAGCAACTCCATCCATACATATTTCTACTTGTGATGACACATTATGGGCAAAACATAAATCTCCATTTGTGAGACATATTTACTGAGCAATGCAAGCTACAGAACTCGATGCAGGATTGACAGTTACAGTAAAAAAAAATGCCCATGTCTAAAATTGGGGCCCCAGCTCTAACCACTGTCACTAATTATTGTGTGGTAGTAGGCTAAATGGGTGAATAGGATTTTGATGAAAATGTACTGCTACTTATCTCCCCAATTGCCCATTCACAGTTTATTTGTAGCATATCAATTCCTGCTGTTTCTTTTTGTTTTTCTAATTAGAGTACCGTGGCTGACGTGTGTGTGTGTGTGTGTGTGTGTGTGTGTGTGTGTGGCAGGGGGTAAAGAGTTTGATATGATTGAATAAACTGCCACTTCCCATTTGTAGATCTGCAGTGAGAAACAAATATGTATTTATATATTTCACATGTTTTTACAATCCGTATCTCCACACCCACTCATCCGACCAGAATGAAACTTGTCACATTAAGAGACCCTTGGTCCCTGATGGGGCAATGCAAAATTTCATGTGAATCACTTGAACGGTGACGAAGTTATTAAAGTGAAAAATTTTCAGTTTGACATAAACATGAAGATGAAACTCTAATATAGGGGCACTACTGCACCTCTATAATGTACAAAATAAGCTCACTGGGGTGCCCACTAGGGGTGGACAAAAGTTGAGAATTCTGCTTTTGCAGAACGTCTGCGAAATTTCAGAAATTTAGTGGAAATTATGGAATTTTCGCCATTGGCGAAAGTAGGATTTTCTGCGGATTTTCACCGAGTTCTGCAAACTTTTTTTGTAAACTGCGGAAAAATGCATTAAAACTGCTGAATTTATTCTTTCCACAGTTTAATTAACTGTCAGAGAATGAGCGCCTGCTTGTACAACCATGCAGTTATTCACTGACAATTCAGTGGGCCACTGGTAGTGGAGGAGAAAGGAGTGCTGTGCTGGTGGCCAGCTCAGGGCAGGGTGGGGAAAGGAGTTGGGTGGTGGCAGACAAACTGTCAAGGTGGTGTTTGTGGAGGTCTAATAGACACCAAGGAATTGAGATTATTTTTTTTTTTACAAGGGATCTGGGATGGGGAGGTCCACTAGACACCAGGGAATACTGGGAATAGAGGGGGATGAGTTGGTGGACTGCCAGTTGTTTATTTGTGGACTAAGGAATCCAGGATAGGGAGGGGGTCTGCTAGACATTAGGGAAATACAATGTTTTGGGAGCCATGATCAGTGGATGGGGGGCACTAGAAACCATGAGGATCCAAGGAAGGGATTGAAGGTATTTACTGGGACCCCTGATCAGTGGGATGTGGATTAATGAGTTAAACTGCAGTTAAAAAAAGCCTCAGAAATTACCAATAGCAGTGACCCTTTCTGCAGATTTTTTTCCCACAGATTAATAAATTATCCTGCAGTTTTTTATATTTTTTCCACAGTTTTAAGGCAGAATTTCCACGAAAGTTCCAAAAATGAGTTCCGAAATTTCGCGGAAGCGAAATTCTCACTTTTGCCAAAATTCCACCAGCAGAAATTAATTTTCGCACACCCCTAGTGCTGCTTGGCTTGACCCCCTCCAGGTCATCCACCACATGTCACACTATATAGTGTAGGTGGAGGCACCAGAGTGCCCACCACACTGTGCCACTGAACCGAAGCCTGATACTGGGGCACTCAATCCCTAGTGTCAGTTATGTCCCCTGAAAAAAGAAAACTGTCGTTTGTTGATTCTTTTTTAAAATTGCAAAAAAGAAAATGAACCTTCACAGATCTGACCCCCCACTCCGACCTCCCACTTGTCCCCCATCACCCCACACCCTCACTCACCTGAGCATGTCCACCAAGGTAGATATACTCTCCAACTGAAGACACATCTTGCTGCTGAAACTTGCAACTGTGATATGAGAAAATCATTTAAGTGTAGTTTAATGTATTAAAGGGTACCTAAACAAGCAGTTTTTTAAAACTGCAAACTCCAAAATCTGGCTTCATAACAAGGTAAAGTAGAGGCTGTTGTTTACATTTATGCTAAAACTGCATTTATGTAAATAATATAAATGCAGTTTCATAGCTTTTGAAAAATGTAAACATCAGCTTTTCACTTTCAAAAAACATCCTTGGTTTCTCCCTAAGATGGCTCCCAAATCTGTAAAGTGATGAGTCATGATGACATCATCTGAGCCAAAGACAGAGACCCACATATATTTCTATAGTGCTTACTAGTTCTTCTTTCCTCCTTTGTTTTGAATTGTTGTACCTGAATGATCAACACCATGTATTAACTCGTGGATTATTTTCATCAGTACACGTTTGGCTGTTTTGTTCATTTAGTTTACTTTAACTTGTGGAAATTGTTTTGCAATCCAGCTGACTTTTTCCTTGGCAAACTGCATTACAGTACAACACTGCAATTACCTGATTATCTAGTGGTTATATGATGCACTGAATTTTGTTTTTTGTTAGCCAGGAGAGACACACACTAAGCTAAAAGCTTGTTTACAGATGTGGCCTGGGAGCACAAGGAAGTCTAATGACTAGCTCAGGGTCACAGAGCAAAGTACTGGTCAGGTTCAGTTCCAAAGCCCATGCTTTCTTGTTAATCCACAAATAAGGCTTTCTTTTTCCATGTGAACCCCTTGCATCTAGCCTACCTTCTGTTGAACACCCCACCATCCATACCCTGTCCTTAGTACTGCCTGGTGTGTATGTGCTTATGGTCTCATGAAGAGAATTATCATACCTCACATTGTAATCTTGTACCTCAGAGAGTTGTGCACGCCTATACCAATATGCATCATCAGCTGGCACTGTTAAAAAATGCCTCCCAAATCACTCTCCAGTCCACATTCTCAGTGTTTGACTTCTGCTCCCACAGTAAACATTTAGTGGATCACCACCCTTCTGCACAGTGACGGTAGTATGTACAGTTCCCCTGTTGTGTTTTTTTCCCACCTCATTAACCAATGACTAGGTCTTCCTGGAAGGCCAAGCAATAAGCATCATAACCCATCAGAAAAACTGCTGTTCATGTCCTCATAGGTGCTGCACTTACGATGGGTAACGATATTATTAGCAGGAGAGGCATACTAATACCTTGAGCAAATCCACCCAACTTCCATTGTCAGTCTACTCCTTTACCTGTGATCTGCAGAACCCCTCAGGACAGTTCCCAGCAATTCTTCTCCAGTACTTTTCTGTGCTGTACTCCACAATTCGAGTTGGCAGGCTGCCACCCTTCCAAATCTCGAATGAACTATACTCAATTCCCTCAATACTGTCCTAACAAAAGTCAACACCCCCCCACCTGAGGGTAATCTCCCAACACTGAATTAAAGTAACAGTTTAGGTGCAGCCCTGTCACTCTGAGTATTTGTCATCGCTGGCTACTCTCATCCACAGTCAGGTAGCGATCACGATGTTGGCAGCCCCACATTTCAGATCTCACAGTGATCTGCTCAACGTCCTCCTTCATGTCTTCAACTAACCTAAATATAGTTATACCCTGCTGGAATGGCCTCTTCAGTCCCCCTCTGGCATTCTTTCTTCTCACCTGCACCCCACACCAAAAACTGGTGAGTTCACTACCCTTCTGCATCACGAATGTGATTAGTACAGTCTCCCATGTTATTTTATATTAATAATAAACATCATCTTCTGGTAAGCCAGGCTGATAGCTGCATTGCATAAGTGGAAAAATAGGCTGTCCTACCCATGTAAGATCTAAGCCACCTATGATTAGGCACTACTAAATGATGTGCATAATGATGTGCACATCCATCATTTAGCAGTACCTAATCAAAGATAGCCTAGATCTTTTAAGGATAGGAAAGCCCATCATTCCCCTTGTTCTCTGTTGCTATCAAAGACTTACTGTAAAGATATGTTTATATCTGATATGTCAAAATAAAACAGGGACTCTACTACTTGCATTCATGATGCAGAAGGGTGATGAACTCACCTGTTTTCGGTGTGAGGAGGAATAGTGATGAATTAATACCAGAGGGGGACTGAGAAGGCCACTCTTGCAAGGTACTGCTATATTCAGGGAAGGGGGAAGACAGAGGAGAGAAATATGAGCAGATTACTGTGAGAAATAAGATGTGGGCTGCCAGCACCTTGATCACTACCTGACCCTGTTATCTTAGCCAACATTCCCCTTCCCATAAAACCAGTCCATGCAATTGTCCAAAGCTGTTTGTGGATATTAATGTATGAAATGGCTATCACTACATGTTCAGTCACTTCAGTACCAGTCTAGTATTGATTGTAAAGCACTTTGGGATACAATGTGTATGAAAACCACTATATGAATGCTGATTCTTATATTATTATTATTTCCTATGGAAAAAGAAGACAAGACTAGCATATATTTGAGTTTTGAGAAAGTATGAACTCTAACATTGGACTGAACAAGAACTTTGCTACAAAAAAGTGGTGGCTCTAAGGGGTGGTGAAAGGTGTGGCTGCACCCCCCCCCACACACACACACACATAGTAATGTACTTGCATGCGGCTGCTGCATTTCACTTTGTTGAAGAAGTCTGATTTATTAATTGTACAAATGTTTACATTCAAACTATGGATTACATTTGTAGGTTCTGCCAAAAAATGTACTAGAAAAAAATAAATAAAGGTTTAATAAAAATGTTAAAAAGTGCATATTAAGCATGCACACTACCTCAGCACCCCCACTGTAGCATCTTGGATCCACCATAACCACTAGCCCACCAGGTTATTCAAGATTTGTACTGCACTGTGGTTTGCCACAGAGAAAGTTGGTTGGTTTAAAACACATTTCCAGCATGTTAAAGTAAACAAAATGAACAGAACCATAACCTAACATGTGCATTATACAAAATAACGCACATGGTTTTGACCATTTGGGTGAAACAATCCTATACAAAGGGAAACAAGAACTAGCTAGCACTATAGAGTGCCATATATCTTTCTGACTTTGGCTCAAATGATGTCATCACATAACACATTTGGTGGTCATTTTAGGAAGCAGGTAAGACAGTTTTTTTTTTAAATTAGAAGGCTGATTTTACAATATTCAAATGCTCTGGAACCACATTTAGGTAAATTATATATATGTAGTTTTAGCCTTAATGAATACAATAGCCTTTCCTTTAGCACCAACGGAGTCACAGTTTTGAATAGTTTGTTGTCAAAATGTTGTTTAGGAATCCTTTAAAATGGGGTTTTGAACTTTGATTCATAACTTTGTCATTTTAACATATTTGGACCCCAAATGTTTAACACGGATTTGTGGAGACCCCACCTCATGACCAATGATGGTGAAATTATACAAATCTGACCTAAAGGGCAATTTTGCAGTAATTTTTGCAAAATCATCTTTTGGGAAGTAGTTGAACATTTTCATCACCATTGTTCATGAAGTGGGGTCATAAGAAGGCTTACTTTAAAATTTGGGGTCAAAGTATGTAAAAATGACAAAGTTTATGAGTGCATATTGAAATTTTTCTACGTTCACTCATAACTGCGGTAATTTTAAATATTTTTACCCCAAATTTTCAACATAGCCATCTCTTCACACCCACTCATGAATGTGGCAGCTGTCAGTTTTCAAATCCTAGGCAAAATATGTTTTCACAACTGTGGCATAGAATGACGTTTTGGTGGCACGGAGTGACATTTTCATGGGGATTTGAAAATGTTCATCTACTGCGTTCATGAGGTGGGGTAATAAAAAGGCTATGCTGCAAATTTGGGGTACAAATCTGGTAAAATGCATAGGTTGCAAGTGAATGTTGCAGTAATTCAATGTTCACTTATAACTTTGGTAATTTTTAATATTTTGACTACAAACTTTCCAAATAGCCATTTTTACACACCTTCTCATAAATGTAACAGGTGTCATTTTTAAACTCATGGACAAGACATGTTTTTGCACTTCTGGTGCACAATGACATTTTGGCCAATATACTATAAATGCAACATGTCATTTTTATAAGAGAAGTCATAAAATTACTATCTTGAAAATTTAGGGTCAAAATTATAATAAATATATATATATATATATATATATATATATATATATATGTATTAGAGCAAAAACTCCGTTTAATGCATTAGTTGAAGGCTTGTTCCACAGCGACAAAGTGAGAAATTTGGTGTTAGGGTTGAAAGCCCCCTTGGACCCCGCCCACCCTCAACTGACGCCGGGATGAGCGTTGGGCTGACCGACAACCCCAATGCGCACCCCGATGCCAGTTGGGGGTGTGGGCAGGGGGGTGCAAGGGGGGCTTTCAACTCTAACACTAAATTTCGTCACTTTTGTCACTGTGGAACAACCCTAATTAATGCATTAAACAGAGATTTTTGCCTCTAATTTCTCTTCTTTTTGAGAAGTATAATGAAAAATAGTGAATGTAATGCGGCAGCTGTTCAGGCCCTGTGCTCCCACCACGTGATGTCTTGTCACATAGTAACATGGTGCCTGCAAACGCAAATGGTAATGTGCATGGTGACCCAAAGCGAAACAGAAAGATAAACAGTACTGTAGACAGAAATGGTTAAAATAACGCAAACACAAGCGCAAATGGAAACGCGAAGGATAATGCACATGGTGCCATAGACGGGAACAGTAAGTGAAACAGTTACAGAACCGCAAGCAGAAGCAGTAAGGGTAACAGTAATGTAAGTGCACAGGCTAGTTTTACCCAAAAGCTGTATAGAGAAAGACAGTGAGTACAAAGAATGTATGCATAATAATGGGTCTCGGAGCAGAAAATGAGGAGTTGGAATAGTAAAGTGCTTATATCTCAGGAACCGTAAGATGTACAAAAAAAATTTAAAAGTCATATGATTTATCACTTTCCTGGCTAGTTTTGTACTTAGCCCTAAGCATTTTTCTGATGAAAAGTCCTTATTCTTCACTGTTTCTGAGATACGGGCCCTGAAAGGCACGGCGAATGGTGTAATGTTATCCTATGGGAAACATAGAGAAGTTCGGAGTGCCATGACTTTTGCTCCCTGTAATATTTTTTCACCAAACCAGTAAAAGACACATCTATGGGATATTGGCTTTCTTTTCTCCAACTTTCAGCCCAAAAGACCAAACCGTAATTTTGCGGCATTTGATTGCTTACCTAACACTATAGAAGCAGGAGAACATGGGCATCAGTTATGCAGTATACTTTCTGAATTACTTATTCTAGCTTGCTATACCCTATAGAGATGGTTGGATGATATCTGCATGGCAGCAGATAATCAGAATTTGATGTGGAGTGGTTGATCTTATAATAGGCTACCTGCTCTAGATCTATTTGTATTACAGTATGTTTATAGAAGCAGATAGTTATCTGTTGAAATATTTGTTAGATTTTCATGGTTTTAACTTATATGAGATCACACAGGAATGAGGTTGACCACTTAGTAACCTTCCCAGGTTTGTCTTTCTTCCGTATTCAGTGAGTATCTGTGAGTATCACCAGCACAGTGAGAAATAAATGCTGGGTTCTTGAATAAATGGTTTCTCTTGCAAAACATACATGGAAGTTTCTTGGTTTGTATATTGAAAACTTTTACTACTGTAATTTTATTGTTATGGAAGACATAGAGCATGATGTTCAAAAGTTTTTAATTTTTTTATTTTTTTTACCAGGAGAGACGCACTAAGCTGAAAGCTTGTTTACAGGAGCAACCTGGGAGCACAAGGAAGTTAAGTGACTTGTTTAGGGTCACACAGCATGCAAGTGGGGGCTGTGGGATTCATATCCAGGTCTCCAGGTTTGAAGCTCAGAGCCTTAAACCACTGATCTATACTGCCTCCTAAAAGTAAAAATAAAAGTATTAACATGTGGAGAGGAAGGGGAAGACAAGGGACAATAAGAGCAAGAAAGTCACATAGTTGTGTGACTTCATCATTATAGGCGAGGATGGTTGAGATCCCAGAGCTTGGCAGGAGGAAAGTGGTATGTCTTCAAGGTACTAAAACAGAGAAAATCCAGCCTAGGTCTTTAAGGGTATCCCATTGATGGGGTGCTGTGACTAGGGTGCTAGAATGTGAGCATTGACATGAGGGTGTATGACATGTGGGCGATCAGAATTTTTGACCATCCACTAATGTCGGCATCCTTGTGGGGGCATGTTCTCCCCCACAATTTGTACCATCTTAGGGGGTGTTTATATAAATGTGAGGGGGTGTGGGGGGGCAAAGCCCCCTGCAGAAAATTACTTGACCAGGAGGGAGTGATCGCAGCCTCAGGTGTGCGATCTGCATTGGGGGGGGGGACTCAATTGCCTGTCACCCATCTTGCTGGTGCCCCTTTGCCTGCTCTCCTTTTTACAGAGCACAGGTTGTTGGCACACTGGTGTGGGTGAATCATCTTTAAGACCTTGACCAGGGGGAGTGTGAGATGAAAGCCAGACATTGTGATCTACCTTAGACAATGATGTGGAGGAATGCAGGGCAAAACTTATTCAGAATAAATTTAGAGTTCTTGGGAGCAAACTCAAGGAGTTAGCAGATTCAATAGCCTCAGAAGTGCTACCAGTGCCTTGTGAACATCAGGCTAGGAAGGCAAGGATAATAGAGTTTAATGTATGGTCGAAGGGATGGTGTGGGGAGAAAAGGTATGGGTTTGCAGGGAACCGAGGAACTCTCTGGGAAGATAACACCATGAATGCAACATCCAACCTGCTTCAGAGCCTAGGAAGAGTCAGGGCATTGAGAAAAAGGAGGAGGAGTTAATTTATCAGAATTAAAACTAGAGAAGTGAGAGGTCTGCACAAAGGATTACAACCAAATGCATTTTCAAGGTGGGAGACACTTACCCCCACCATGCCAGGACAGGAAATACTAGTCCTTCAGGGAGGAGGTGTACCTTGCACTGAGTGGACTATGAGTTAACTGATAATACAAAGTACTGTACTCTAGCAGGACAACATGTCACCAAAGGAAGCAGAATATAAAAGTAGGTGAGGAACTAGTGTAGATATCAATAGAATGGGGTAGCAGGGTTTCTCGAAAACAGTATGCATAATGTCAGGAGCTTTGGGAACAAACTGTGTGATCTTCAGGCACCAGTTGCAGAAGAACAACTGGACTTAGTGGTAATAACTAAAACTTGGTCAGCACAGCTCTGTGACTGGGAACTCACAATTACAGGATACTCTTTCTTTAGAAGAGACAGTGATAAGGGCAGGGAACAGGGAGTGGTATGTGAGGGATGGTATCAAAGTGACCAATAATAAAATTGCAGGAAAAGATGCGGTGGCAGTCACTGTGTGTGCAGTTTGAAACAAACAGGGGCTTGAAGGTTAGAATAATAATGGTTTACAGACCATTGCACCAAGAGGATGTGGCTGATAGGGAGCTAGAGGACGAAATCCGAAAGGCCAATATTCAGGGAGATGTGGTGATCAAAATGTATTGCAGTCTTTTTTATGTAGATTGGAGTATCCCAGTGGCAACCAACACTAGGAGCCAAACACTCAAGTATTCATTCTAGGATGGCTTCTTGACTCGGGGTCAGGGAACCCACAAGAGAGGAGGTGACCCTGGACTTGGTGCTCATGAACAGTGACTTCATCAAGGACGTACTTGTAAGAGCAGGGAAACTACTGGGTACTAGTGATCGACTATCAATGGTGGTCACTGTTGAATTCGGTGCATAGCACACTAACCCAAGAGTCATTGATTTTAGAAGGGCACATTTGAAGAAAATGAGGGAGAATCTCATAGTCGTGTTGGAAGGTACTAAATAGGATGGGGGGGGGGAGGAGAAATGGGACACTGTTAATAAATGCTTGTAAGATGTCACCAACTCTTATGGAAGGCAAGTGGGGAAGGGCAACAAGAAGGGAAACTGATATGGTTCACAAAGGAAGTGGGAGTAGCAAAAAAAAAGAGTAGTGTTCAGGAAATTGAAACAGTGCCAAACCTGAAGTAAAAGTGAAGCTTACTTGGGAGAGTTGAGTGAGGCCAGCAGGGTGGTGAGGAAAGCTAAAGTTGGAACAGAACTAAGGATTTTGAAGGGAGTTAAGGAGGGTGATATGGGCTTTGTTCACCACATTAAAGAGAAGTGATAAACAAAAGAAGTCATATTTTAATTAAGACAGGGAAAAAGGTGGGTGAAGGACTATAAGGCTAAGGTGAAAATACTAAATGACTACTTCTCTTCAATATTCATGAGGAAGAAGGAAGGAAGGTCCTCTACTATAGGGTAGAATAACCCTCAGACCAGAAAGGTGAGCAGTACTAAATATGGAACTGATAGATACAGGACAAGCATTCAAAGGGCTCAGTACTCTAAAGATTAACAAGTCTCTGTGGCCAGAAGAACTGAATCCCAGTGCGTTAATGGTGATAGTACAAGTACCCGCAATGTTTCTGGCAGATCTCTATAACTGCTGCCTTAAACACAGAAACAAAGAATTTGGTGGTGGATAAGGACTGCTTGGCCCATCCAGTATGCTCATTTCTCCCTACCTACACTATTACATCAGACTGTGCCCAATCCACAGCTTTTTCCCCCTGCCCCCTTCCTTTCCACTATAATTCCTTTGTGCTTATCCCATGCGTTCTTGAACCCCATCACTGTTTTCCCCATTACCTCTGCTGGAAGACTATTCTAGGAATTCACCCCTCTTTCTGTGAAGAAGTGCTTCTTCACGTCTCTCCTAAATCTATCCCCTCACATTTCATAGCATGTTCCCTAGCTCTTAAGCACCTTTTCTTCTGAAAAATATTCCCCTCCTGTACAGTACATTATTTACCTTATGAGGTATTTAAAGGTCTCTATCATATCTCTGATCTCCCTCCTCCATTCCAGCGTATACATATTGAGGCCCTTTTCTTCGCTCCTCATAGGGCTTTTGATGCAGACTCTGCACCATTTTAGTTGCCCTCCTCTGGACTGCCTGCACTCTGTCTATGTCCTTCTGGAGATGTGGTCTCCAGAACTGGACACAATACTCTAGGTGGGTTCTTACCAGCAGTCTATACAGAGGCAATACCACGTCCCTCTTTCTGATAGTGATAACCCCTCCCTATGCACCCCAGCATCACACTCGCCCTCCCTACTGCCTTGTTGCACTGCCTAGTCATCTATAGGTCATGCAATATGATTATCTCCAAGTCTCTTTCCTGCTTGGTGGTCGTCAATACTAACATACTAAAATGCCAGCAGAATAGGCTGAACGGTCTTTCATGTGTGCTCGTTTGGTCAGCCCCCACCCTGGGAGCTGACCTTGCTACCCCACTCCCTCTTTGGCTTCTCCCTTCCCAGTCCCAGATATTCTCACAACACTGGTTTTTGCTTTCAGAACCCTTCCCCTGTACCTGTCCCACCCACTCTTGAACCCCTCCACCGTTTCTGCCTCCACCAGCCCCCTGGGCACCGCATTCCATGGTTCCACCACCCTCTCAGTGAAGTAGTACCTCCTCCTTTCTCCCCTGAATCTCCCTTCCCTCCAGCTTCAACCCATGCCCTCTAGTTGGCCCCCCTTCCTTCAAAGCACCCTGACGGCTCCTCCCCTATTTATCCCTTTCATGTACCTGAAGACCTCTATCATGTCCCCCCGGTCCCTTCTCTCTTCCAATCTGTACATATTTAGCTCTTCGAGCCTCTCCCCATATGTCCTAACCCCCAAGCCCCAAATCATTTTGGTTGCCTTCCTCTGGACCATCTCCAGGAGTTCAATGTCCCAGTGGGAGTATCACTTCCCTCCTTCTGGAGGTAAGCCCTCTAGTGATGCATCCAAGTATCCTGTTGGCCTTCACCACTGCCCTCCTACAAGTCTCCGAGTTGTTCATCTTGACATCCACCACCACCCCCCCCCAGGTCCCTGTCTGCCATCGAGACTTGTAGCATTCCTCCCAACCCCGAGGGTGTACACTTGGCCTGGGTTTCTGACTCCCAGATGCAGTACCTTGCATTTCCCTGCATTGAACCTCAGCTTCCACTTTCTAGACCACCTTTCCAGAGCCTCCAGGTCCCCCTGTGAGGCCACCCTCCTCCTCCCATCCACACACTCCCAGTTTTGGAGTCATCCGCGAGACTCATCTCATTCCTGCTACCCTTCCTTATGTCAGAGATGTAGGTGTTGAACAAGAGGGGCCCAAGGACCGATCCCTGAGGGACTCCACTAATGACCCACCTTGAGGATGAGACCATCCCCCCAACCACGGCCCTCTGGGTCCTGTTCTGGAGGCAATTGCCTATCCATCTGATTTTCTGGTTCCCCACCCCCATTTCTCCCAGAGTATCCAACAGGCTCCCATGAGGAACAGAGTCAAATGCCTTGCTGAAGTCAAGAAAGAGGCCGTCCACTGGTCTACCCAGGTCCAAGGCACTCATCACCTAGTCATAGAACTCTACAAGGTTTGTCTGACATGATTTCCCCAGGACGAAGCCATGCTGTCTATCATCCAGGCACCCCAATCTTTCCAGGTCCTCCCCCCTAGTCTCTCCTTGACAATGCCCTCCATCACCTTGACCACCACCGATATCAGGCTGACGGGCCTTAAGTTCCCTGCCACCTCCCTTGATCCCCCTTGTGGATAGGCACTATATGTGCCACCTTCCAGTCCTGGGGCACCCACCCTGTCCTCAGAGAGATGCTGAAGTGCTCCACCAGGGGTTTTGCAAGGACATCCACCAGTTTCTTCAGCATTCTGGGATGTAATTTATCTGGCACTGGTGCTTTCTCCGTCTTAAGGGACCTGAGGGCTTCTCTCACTCTCTCTGCCATGATTTCCACCTACACTACCTCGTCCCCCTGCTTTGCCTTCCCCACCACCAGTGATGCCCCCCTCCAAACCCGATCGGTGGGGTCCCTCCCTCCCCTCAGTTTCACTGTCTCCTCCATGTATGATGCAGTCCCCATTTTCCTTGGTGAAAACTGGGGCCAAAGCACTCATTTAGTACCTCAGCCTGCTCTCCCAGGTCTTGTGCCCATCCTCCCTGTTTTAATCCTGCTAATCTTCCCCTTCACCCTTCATTTTTCCCCAGTGTATCTAAAGAACCCCTTCTTCCCTCTCCTAATTTCCCTGGACAGGTTCTGCTCCTTCCTTACCTTAGCTGCCCTCACCACCCTAGTGGCCCTTCTGGCCATCAGCTCATGCTCCCCTCGGTCCCTTTCACTTCTTGAGCACTTGAATTGCCTATAGGCCGCCTTCTTTCCCCTCACCACTTCCTGAACCTCCCTGGTCCACCAGCAGTGTTTTCTGGCCCTACCGCATTTTCTTGTTACTCTTGCACAGGTGCTGGTAGCATCCTTCACCCCCACCTCAGATGATTTCCCACCTACTGTCAGGGTCCATGTCTGGCCCAATCCCATCCAAGTGATCCTTAAGGATCCTTCCCATTTCCTTGAAATCCACCCCCCTGAAGTCAGTTACCTCCATCTTTGTGCAGCCTTCTACCTCTCCTAGGTTCAGGCCGAACCAGTCCGTGGCATGGTCGCTCCCCGCCAATTGGTTCCTTACCTCCAGGCCCCCTATCTGATCACTGTCTGCTAGGACCATATCCAGTATCCGCTCCTCCCTGGTCAGTTACCCGACCTGCTGAGTTAGGAACTCATCCTGAAAGACATCCAACAACCTCTGTTCCCTGGCTACCGAGGATATCATAGTCTCCCAGTCTGTTCCTGGCATGTTTAAGTTGCCCAACACTACCACCCTTCTCCTTCCCAATCTGTAGTGTCTACCAACATCTGCCACCATCCTCTCCTCTTGCTCCTCCACCAGCGCAGGGGGTCTATACACCACTCCTATTTTTACTCTTTTGCCCCCCTTGTTATCAAGGTGAATCACAGTTCCCTCCACCTTCTCCACTCCTCCTATGGCAATGCAGTTTTTGACTATTAGTGCTACCTCTCTTCCCATTCCCTCCCCCCTGTCCTTCCTGAACATGGTGTAACCCTCCAGATTCAGGTCCCAGTCATGCCCTGAGGTGGCCCAGGTCTCAGTGACCACTGCCACATCCACCTCTCCCTCAGTTAGCATCGCCTAGAGCTCAGGCATTTTATTGCCTAAGCTTCTGGCATTTAGCAGGACTACTTTCCACCCTTTCCCTATACTTCCATTTCCCCGCTCATGTTCCCATGAGGATTCTGTCTTCCCCTGGTCCGCATCTTACCAGTCGGACTTTTCCTGCATTCCTCCAGCTCCCTAGGGGGGTGGAGACAGAGTCCCTCCATTACTGGACCCCCCCTTGACAGCCTTTTCTCCCATCCCTCCCCCTTCAAAAGTTCAAACCCCACCTTTCATCAATGAACCCCTCTATTTTCAACTTAAGGATTATCTTCCCCTCTGAATTGAGATGGAGCCTATATCTAGCATACAGCCCCTTATCCTCCCAGGTCTCCCCCCAATACCCCATCAACCCATACCCTCTGGCCCAACACCACTCCCTGAACCACTGATTTATCACCCTAATCTTCCTCTTGTGTTTCCCACTAGCCCTTGGCACCAACAGGATTTCCAAGAAGGAAATTGTACATCCTATATCATGACAGACCATGGCAAGCTCCCTGAACCTTGCCTGTATCTCTAGCTCACTATTTCCCTTAATTTCTTTGATACCCAGGTGGACCAGTATGTACTGTGAACCACCACAATCCTTTACCAGCTGATATACCTCCTGCTTGGCCCTGTGCTCCATTAGTCCAGGGAAGCATTTTGTTCTAACCGGGCAGGCTTCTCCCTCCCTATCTCATTTGATCCCCCTGATCATGGAATCACCCAACAGGAGCACTCTGGCTGCCCCTTTTCCTCCATTTCCCCCCCTTCCATGTCCCTCATCCTTTCTACCAGCCCCTCACCCCACCTGGCTCCTTGCTCCTCCCCCTATCTGGGTGCCACCTACTGTCCCCTCCTTATTTACCCTGGCCACCTCCCTGCCCTCCGATCCTATGCCTCTTGTCCTCCTGGGTATCTTTCTGTAACTCGCTATCCCCACCGTTACTGCTCGTGACTGGTCCTTCCCCCCATCTGCTAAACTAGCCTGGCTCATCCTCCTTTCCTTCCCATTTCTGTTCAGCCCCTTCTTGATTGTCGTGCTCCCCAGGCCTAAACCCTCAGCTCACTTTACTGTATCCTTCTTGTACTTCTGGTCCTTCTCCTTGACCTTTTCTCCCATCTGGTCCTTTTCCTTGTGCTTTCCTCCCTCTACCCCCTCATCCTCTTGTTCTGATCCCCTGCTCTCCCCGTTTTCCTGCCTTCCAAGTTCCCACATGTTCCTCCTAATATCCAGCCCCTGCCTCCTACCCCTACTCCCTTTCCATCTCTAACCGCCCCTGTCATGGCTACATCACCCCCCTCATCCTCGAACAGAAGAAGAGAATTGAAGCGATTACTGAGCTTAAAGTCCGATCCACCTCCCCCCATTGCTTCCTTCTGTCCAGCCCCAGCCATCTGCCTACTTCCCTGAGAATGTTTTTCCTTTGTCCTCCATCTGAGAGGGTCTACAGTTACCTGCCTGCTTCCTTCGTAGTAACCTCCTTTTGGGCCCCATCTGCCAGGGCCCCTATGTGACCCCAGAGTACTCTCTTGTACTCCTTTCCCTATGCCCCCACCCCTAGTGCTTGGTGCAACCCCGTGGGAGAGCCCCTGCCCTATTCCTCAACCATACCTCACCCTTCTTCCAGCTGTCTCCTAATCCCCTCAACCTCCTCCCTAAGCTGTGCCAACTGGTAGCACACTGGGCAACCACCGAACTTCCAAGCCCAGTTCAGTATCATGGCTTCTCCATGCCCTGTGTACCCCACCACCCTCCAAAAGATGCCGGCCCTAATGACATCTGGTCCCATCCCCCTCCAAGTAGGTTCCCTTGGGTGAGCCACCAGGTTCCCTACTAGTCCAAGACTTTTAAACTTGCAACACTTGAGTGGCTGAACTTTTCATCACCTGACTATTAACCTTAAGGGTTTACTCACAGGGGAAGTTTCCAAATCCCTAAACTCCTCCCTCCCAGCCTTTAAGCTCAACCCCCAGTGGCTCTTCTGTATTTAAGAAAGGCTAATGCAAGGGGTGGGTGGATGGGGCCCTTCAGAAAGTTCTTCAAGAGCTCAGGCCAATTTTAAAACACAACTTACAAACGATAACAACTTACAGAAACTTATGACAAAGTTAGCTTTCCAGAACCTCACATTTTAAAACTTCACCTGATATCTCTGCCCCAGCAAGAAGACTTTAAATGCCTCAGTGAGAATTTTAAACAGAGAGTAAATGAAATGCAAACAACCTTGATTGGCTGGCTGTGTTACTGGCCAAAGACCCTCCCCCACAAGAACAGTCTCCAGCTAGCACAGAAAGATTTAAGGATTTGTGTCCCTCTATTCCAGAAAGTTCTTAAGGAGCTTATGCCAATTTTAAAACACAATTTACAAACAATAACAACTTACAGAAACTTATGACAAAGTTAGCTTTCCAGAACCTCACCAAATTTTCAAACTCCAACTGA
Source organism: Neoceratodus forsteri (assembly GCA_016271365.2). Taxonomy (NCBI): domain Eukaryota; kingdom Metazoa; phylum Chordata; order Ceratodontiformes; family Ceratodontidae; genus Neoceratodus; species Neoceratodus forsteri. The sequence goes on from CM057456.1 coordinate 1,338,618,715, forward strand.
TACCACTCCATTCATTTTGTATTCTGCCCCTGGGTTTCTGTACCCTAAGTGCATTATTTTGCAAATTTTCACATTGAAACCCAGTTGCCTTACCCTTGACAATTTCTCTAGTTTACTTAGATCTCTGTTTATCCTTTCCATCCCCTGGAATACCCACCCTATTGCAGATTGTGGTGTCATCCACAAAGAGGCAGATCTTCCCTTCCAGTTCGTCTGTAATGTCACTTATAAAGACCTTATAGAGGACTGGTCCCAGCACTGATCCCTGAGGCACTCCGCTGGTCACCTTCCCTTCCATGCAGTGAACTCCATTTAACACCACCCTCTGTTGCCTATCCCCTAACCAATTTCTTATCCAGTTTACCACCTTTGGACCCACTCCTAAGCTACCCAGCTTGCTTACTAGTCTCCTATATGGAACAGTGTCAAACACCTTACTGAAATCTAGGTATGCCACCTCCACTGCTAGTTTCTTGATCACCCAGGTAAAGAAATCGATCAGATTTGTTTGGCATGACCCCTCCCTTCCACCCCCCGTAAAACCACACTGTCTCAGGTGTTGTTATCCATTGGATTCAAGATATTCCCAGTTCTTTCCTTCAGCAGTAATTCCATTAACTTTTCCACCACAGATGTCAGGCTGACTGGCCTATAACTGCCAGCCTCCTAGCTGCTACAACTTTATCCACCATCCTCCAGTCCTCTGAACCACTCCTGTTTCAAGTGAACTGTTAAGCAGAACTATCAGAGGTGCAGCCAGTATTTCCCTGAGCTCCTTCAATACCCTTGGATGCACTCCATCCGGCCCCATTGCTTTGTCCACCATCAGATTAGCAGCTCATACCAGGCCTCTCAACTCCAAAACAGGAAGGTGTCCACTTCCCTACCTCCAAATGTTTTGTTACTTTTTTGTGGCCCCTCTCTTTCTCCTTCCTCTGTGAACACTGAACAAAATTATTTGTTCACGATGTCTGCCTTATTCTCATCCCCCTGCACAGTCTCCCCCTTCCCTTTTTAACCTTACAATCTCACCCCTGGTCTTTGCACTCCTTGCTGCTTTTCTTGTTTCCCTCTGTTTCCCCCTATATCCCCCCATCCTCCTCCCTCCTACTGTGTCTCAGGTGGTCTGCCTTTTTTCTGGTCCCCCTCTGCACAGTCCCCTCTTTTCTTTTTTAACCTTAAAGTCCCAGTCCTGGTCTTCATCTTTTCATTTACTTATCTAAAAAAAAGTCTGGTACCCTTTCATTACCTCCTGGGCTATTCTCTCTTCAGTTTGTGCTTTTGCACTCTTTACTTCTTTTCCTGTTTCCCCCGATATACCTTATATCCTCCTCCATCTGTGTTCCTTTATACCTTCTGAATGCTTCTTTTTAAGCTTTTACATTTTCAGCCATCTTTTTTTGAGAACCATAGCAGTCTCTTTTTCCACTTGCTTTTGCTCACTTGTTTGATACAGAGGTGCGTTACCTTTACTATGCTGCCTTTCATCTTCACCCACTGTTCCTCTGCCCCACCCAGGTCAACCACTCCTGCTAGGTCATCCATGAGGCATTCCACCATCTTTTTAAAATCTGCCCTCCTGAACTCTAGTGCCCTTGCCCTTGTGTGGCTTGATTCAGCAGCTGTCCTTATACTGAACCTCACTGTATGGTGATCATTGGTCCCTTAGTGGCCTTTCATCTTGATGTTTGCAACACTGTCCCTGTTAGGGAGTACCAGGTCCAGTATTGCCCCATCACTAGTGGGTTCACTGACTAGTTGCCTGAAGAATGATCCCTGTGGAGCATCCAGGATGTCCTGGCTTATGTCTGAAGCTGCTGCTGGGAGGTTAAATTCCACATCTGGCAAGTTGAAGTCCCCCACCAACAGCACCTTCCTCTTTCCTGCTATCTTACCAATGGCTTCCACCAGTACCTTATCTAATTTCTCCCTCTGTGTTGGAGGACAGTAGATCACTCCAGTGTGAATAGTAGCTCCATTCCTGATTTTCAGAGAGATCCACAGTACCTCTTCCTCCTCTTGTATTCCCTGTATCTCTGTGGCTTTTATGATCTCCCTCACATAAAGCACTTCACCTCATCCTTTCCTTCCCACCTGGTCCTTCTTGAACAGAATATAGCCCGGTATGGCTATGCCCCAGTCATGGTTTTCAGTGCACCATGACTCAGTAATGGCCACAATATCTAGGTCGTCCTCTGCCATGATGCCCTCAAGGTCTGGAAACCTATTTCCTAGACTTCTAGTATTTGCACACATGGCCTTCCAGATTTTGTTTCTACTCTGTTTGTCTCCTCCACCCTCTTTTTTACTTTTTGCCCTCACTCCTTCCCACCTCTTTTCATAATAGTCCCATTCTTTCCCCCTCTTTTATCTCTACCACCCTGCTCCCTTTATTAATTTGTATGCTAGAGGATTCCTCTCCCCTCAGGTTCTCCTTACTCTCTACTTCAGCCTGTGAGGGGAAGCAGTTTCTGACTCCTCGATTCCTTCTGCCACCTCCCCTTGGCTAGTTTAAAAGTTCACTGAAGCAACATTTAAACCTTTCACTGACAACTGCCATTCCCCTCCCAGGTGGATACAGGCCATCACCCCTGTATAGGCCCTTATTGTACCAGGTGGATCACTCTGTCTCCAATGTAGCCAAACCCTTCATCTCTGCACCATTTCTGAAGCCATGAGTTGAAGCTGCTAGTGTGGAATTCCCTCTCCTGTCCCCTGTTGTAAAGTGAGCAACGGTACCTGTCTAAGACCCATCCCCAGCTCCCTAAACTCCCCCTACACTATACCAGCCCCATCCCTAGCCAGATCATTTGTCCCCAAGTGGACTCTGACATCCAACTCTCCCTCCCATCCTGCTACCCTAGCAATTCTCAGTATTCACTTTCAATCCCTCTGGGCCATGGCACCAGGTAGGCACCTTACCAGCCTCCCCTGTTTCCTATTCCCAAATCTAGCCCCCTCCCAACTGAGTCCCACACCAGAAATTTCTTCCTCTACCTCTGGGGTCCTCTATCACCCTCCTCAGGGTCTCCACTACAGAGGTGCTCCGCATTCCCCTTGGTCACTACCATAGGTGCGTCCTCCTGGCAGTACCACCCTGCCAGAGTGGCATAGGAATTTTGTAGTGGTACTGGTTGAGGAATGTGCCTCTCTTCTACCACCATCACACTTCCAGACCTCACCATAGTCCAGCCATTCCTTTCTCACCGGCATCCCGTCTGGAGTCAGGAAAGGTGCCTGCAGGCTGGATGGTGACAGACATTGTGCCCGTGTAGAACAGTGAATAATAGAATGTGTCAGGAATCTATAGAACAGTTGGTCTGATCTTAGTAGTGGGAAAACTGCTTGAATCATCATAATGGGAGGCTAGTAGTATTCCTGGTAGTAATTTGGCTATAAGACAGATGGCAACACAGCTTTATGGATTCTGCCATATAGACCTGTTTGACTTCTTCATCTTGGTGACAAAGGCTGTAGATAAGGGACAGACAGCTGACATACTGTGTCTGGACTTTCGCAAAGCATTTGACTCAGTTCTGGACAGTAAATTGTTAAAAAAAAATAGGGGACTTATGGGTGGAGGACAGAAAAAACACAATGAATAGGTAACTGGCTAGGAAGGAGAACACATGGGTAGTAGTAAATGGGGAGTAGCTGGGAGTGAGTAGGGTCACAAGCAGAGTCCCATAGTGATCAGTCCTCAGACCAGTACTCTTTAAAACCTTTAGCACTGATATAGGATAGGGCATCACAGCAAAAATCTGCCTTTTCACAAATGACATCAAGCTTTGCAGGTGAGTGGATAGTGTAGAAGGTATTTAGGACTTGAGCGAGGATTTGGAAAGGCTGGAACAATGGAAAGGTTATGCAAGTGGGCAGCAGAAACTCTAGGATAGAATTTATGCTCAGAAGTGTAACAATTGCCATAAATGAGAAAGAAAACAATCTCTTAGTAGTTATTTGAGCCAATCTCAGATCTGCTGTGCTATGCAACAATCTATAGGGAAGGTAAACAGAATGTGGGTTGTATTTGGGAGGGGATTTTGCAGCAAGAGAACAGAGCTCATGTTGCTTCAGTATGGATCCCATGTGCTGACGCACCTGCTATGCTGCGAATGATTTTTGGAATCCCCACTAAAAGAAAATCATAGACAAACTGGAATAAGTGCAGAGGAGCATGACTAAGATGATACAGAGGCAACAAGGTAGCTTTCACCTGTCAGGGGCCAGACAGCTGGAATATGTGTCTATTGAAAGTCAGGATGCAGATGGGGGACATGATCAAAATGCTTATTTACAGTATATGTAGGGAATTTAAGAAAGTGGATATGAAAAGACTATTAACTACTGTATGATATTGGCTGGCCTGGTGGTGCTGAGGGTTGAGGTGCTGGACGCCACACTTCCCTCCAAGCCGGCGACCAAGGTTCAGGAATGGATTCAGGCTGCCAGGGGTCAGCAGGGGAGGGAAGGGATTGAGCATCTGGAGGACTGCACTCCCTTCCTGGAGAGGGTTCCGGGCTTTGTACCACTCCTTGGTGGCCCCTGATGGAGATCGGGGGCAGCGCAAGGAACTTGTGGTGCAGTGACTTGGGGGAGGAGAGGTGACAGACATCAGCATGTCTGTACCAGGATGTCACTGCACATCCGTGGTCCTGAGGGGCAAAAACTAAAAATCCATGATGGGACAGGGAGGCAATGAGGGCTCCAGTGACAAAGCCTACATCCCCAGAGCTGGACCATCCCTTCTCCAGTCCTTTAGGGCCTCTATCAGGATGGACTCTTTAATCTCAGGTAGGCTGCCAAGTAGGTGGGTGGGGGCCCTCCCCTCGGGGGGGTGATCCAGGGGGCTATAAAGTTCTGGTGGAGTACTGGAGGAGGGGGGTCTCAGCAGGGAATAGAGGCGAAGGTCGTGAGCACCTCTAAGAGATGCCCTGCCCTATGGAGCATAAATAAAGTATACAAAAAAAAACACATCAATATGATGGTGGGAGTGTGGTTTAAAATGGACTTCAGAATATACTTTTCACATAGGAAGTGTTGGGAAAGATTACAGATTACCCTCCGAGGTGGACAAGACCAATGTAGTGGAGCATTCAAAAGAGGACAAGACAGGTACAGGGCAAAAAGGTTAATGTGCTGCAGAAGATACTGTAGGAGGAGAGAGGATTGGCATGGAAAATTAGTGTCCACAGAACTTCTTCACCAAGGTAGACAACAGGCCAGATTTGACAGACTGTGAGGCCATCTGCCATCAGTTTCTATTTTTCTATGATTTTATGAAATGGATCTATTTGTGCAATTTTAAAAATGGACATTAGTGTTAGTGCAAACCATTAGACCATTTATTAGATGATCTAACCACATCTGAATTTGTAACCCAAAAGCAATGCCATTCTTGTAAATAGGATCATGCAAATCAAATTTCTGTCAATTTCTTGGTAAAAGAATCATTACTTTTTGCAGCAAATGGGTGTGTACTTTCAAAAAGCAACATAATTGTTTGGCTGCAATCAGCTGGACACAGATGCAAGAGCTGTACGATACGCAGTTGAATCCTTGTCCAATATTTTCAAAAATCCCCTCTATAGAGTCAATATCCCCGATTCTGGAGAATTTTTTTTTCAATAAAATTTGTATTGGTATTTTTTCATTTACAGACGTTACTTTGGTCAACGTAAAACCACACTGGATGCAATAGGTTCAAATCAGAAAGGATTAGCAAGTTACCTAAATTTGGTGTTCCAAGTAGACAACATGTCTCTGAATAGTCCAGGCTGTTATCATCACAACTGCACTCCTGAAATGCTTTTAAACATATTTCTAACAGGGATATAAAGAACAAATGAACACATTTGCAACTGAAGAACATGAAAAGGGGGAACTAACTGGGTTTGGAAAGTGATATGAACCCACAGGGAGTATGGAGGAGTAGGTATGGGGAAGGGGAAAACTCCTTCTGGGTAGGGTCAAAGACAACAAATTTCCAGTTAGATCATACATACAGTATATGCAGATATATTTGATATTTGAGTTCATAAGTTCTTCATGGGGTTGGTAATACGATATTAATTCAACCACAGTTGAGTTGCCCTACTATTTCAAGCACCAAGCAGTGAATATAGAGATTATGAAAACACTGTAATGTAGGAAGTCAAGTTACTGTTGAATTCACACTTACAAAGTTATCTGTAGTCACTCCTTACCCCTGCTTCCCCCACCTTAGGGGAATTATGTTTTGCTATTAGGAAAGGATTCAAGGTCTGAGCTCTAGGCTCTCAGAGTTGGGGCTGTTACCCTTTAGCTATCAGACTAGTGTCTGAAATTGCTGGCAGCAGTCAATACCACTTGGAATGTTATGGATATTCAAGAAAGCTTCTTCTAGATGTATAGATTCCAGGTATTGTAATGCAGTATAGATAGGTGCAGTCAAATGCAGCATATGCCAGTTCTTTGCATCTGGCTGTCCTGTCTAGGAGGACCAGCCATTCTGTTTGTGAGGGAAATTGGGGGTTTTGCCAATGGTGTAGACAGATCCCCTTGAATGCCAGGAGGGTTCTTGTCATGCAGAGCTTTTCAGATAACTGCCATGGTGGTGAAACTGGCAGTAGATGCCCAGACTTCAGAAGTGGGGTTGTAGGGATAGCGCACCCAATAGCTTTCTACCAGGGCTGCAGTACTTAGTCCCAATAGTGTTGAAGAGAGGATTGGCATGGAACATTGGCAATTCTAGAGGGGAGTAAGAGGAAGTAGGCTGTTGGTTAATCAGGATATGCAGCTTATCCAATAGGTAGGGAAATGGGCAGACCAGGTGGGCCAAGTTGTCCTCATCTGCGGTCAAAGTCTATCTTTCTATGTTTCTAAGAGAGGGACTGTGCCAGATGATATGCGAGAGGTGTACATCATCTCATCACCACCACTAACATGTGATGCGGGGAAGAATCTTCTATTTCTCAGGAACAGCTGAGGTGTGACAGATATGATGGAGAATCTTGTACTGTGTCTGTTTCCCCTGGATTTCCTGGGAAGCCCAATATGTTGTTTGCAAAACTCACTAATGGTCTGAATCAGGAATAAGGACTCACAGTTACCTCTCCCAGGCCATTTTCATCTGGCCATGTATTGTGGTGGGGGAGCCATTCTGCATCATGCAGTAGATGCAGCTAGCTAGCCCCCATTGGGATGAGAAGTTGTTCAGACATGTCTCAAGGACATTTGTGGTGTAGTGGCCTCTGCCCCATAATGATTATTGAGTAAGTGTGCTTCTGATCTCAATATATTGCCAAAATGTAGTAGAAACATAGAAACATAGAATTTGACTTCAGATAAGGACCGCTTGGCCCACCCAGTCTGCCCATTTCCCTATCTAATGGATAAGCTGCAGATCCTAGTCAACCAGCAGCCTACTTCTTCTAACCCCCACCCCCTAGAATTGCCTTATGACTGTCCCATGCATGCTTGAATTCCACCACTGTTTTTGACTCCACAACCTCCTCCGGAAGGCCGTTCCATGCATCCACAACCCTCTCTGTGAAAAATACTTCCTTAATTTACCTCCGAGCCATCCCCATCTTAAAATTGTGCCCTTGTTCTTGCACACCTCTTTTTTTTTTGAAAGATGCCCTTTTGGACTTTGTTGATTCCTTGAGGTACTTGAAAGTTTCTATCATGTCCCCCTCTCCCTCCTTTTCTCGAGGCTACATATTAAGCCCTTAAGTCTCTTCATATGTCTTCTGGCAGACTTTGCACCATTTTAGTTGCCCTCCTCTGGACAGCTTCCATCCTGTCTATGTCTTTGCAGAGATTGGGTCTCCAGAACTGCACACAATACTCCAGATGGGGTCTCACCAGCTGTCTGTACAAAGGGATAATAACTTCCTGTTTTCTACTGGTGATGCCTCTCCCTATGCATCCCAGTATCCCCCCAGCCCTCTTTGCTGCCCTCTCACATTGCTTGCCCACCTTTAGGTCATCTGATATGACTATCTCCAGGTCCTTTTCCATTTTTGTTGTTGTTAGTATTTCACCCCCCATTGTGTACTCTTCCCCTGGGTTTTTGTTTCCCAGGTGCATTACCTTGCACTTCTTAGCATTGAATCTAAGCTGCCATACATTTGACCATTCCTCTAACCTTGCCAAGTCCCTTCTCATCCTTTCCACCCCACCTTGTGCATCAACTCTGTTGCAGATCTTTGTGTCATCTGCAAAGAGACATACTCTTCCTTCCAGTTCCTCTGCAATGTTGCTTATAAAGAGATTGAAGAGGACCGGTCCTAATACTGAACCCTGCGGTACCCCACTAGTAACCCCCCTTTCTTCAGAGTGGACTCCATTTACTATTACTCTCTGTGTCCTATTCTCCAGCCAATTCTTTACCCAGGCTGTCATCTTGGAACCCACTCCCAGGCTGGCTAACTTGTGTATTAATCTTTTGTGTGGGACTGTGTCAAATGCCTTGCTAAAGTCTAGGTAGGCCATGTCCACAGCCCCTCCTTGATCTACTACTTTGGTCACCCAGTCAAAGAAATCTATCAGATTCATCTGGCATGACCTTTCTGCTGTGAATCCATGCTGCCTTGGGTCCTGTGCCCCTCTGGCCTCTAGATACTCGACAATTCTTTCTTTCAGAAGTGATTCCATCATTTTCCCTACCACTGAGGTTAAACTAACAGGTCTGTCATTTCCTGCTTCTGCCTTGCTCCCACTTTTGTGAAGAGGAATCACATCTGCCCTCCTCCAGTCCTCAGGTACCACCCCATCCTCCCATGATTTGTTAAAAAGGGTAGTCAATGGTGTCACTAGTTCTACCCTTAGTTCTTTTAGAATTCTGGGATGAATCCCATCAGGCCCCATTGCTTTGTCCACCTTCAGTTTTAAGAGTTCTTTCAGAACTCTTTCTTCTGTAAATGGACTGGTATCAACTTCTGTATCCAGAGTGTTTCTACTGTTTGTTTTAGGTACCTCCCCCTCTTCATTTGTAAATACTGAGCAAAAATATTTGTTTAGTACCTCTGCCTTTTCACAGTCACCCTATGCCCACCCTCCTTCCCCTTTATTAAGCCTCACTATCCCTCCCTTGGTCTTCCTTCACTCCATGATGTACCTATAAAAGGTTTTATCCCCCTTCTTAACTGAGTTGGCTATCTTTTCCTTGGTTTGGGCCTTTGCTGTTCTGACTACCTTCCCAGCTTCCTTTTGCTTTAACTGATACAGTTCTCTGTCCTGCTTCTTCTGTGATTCCTTGTACTTCCTGAATGCTTTCTTTTTCTCTTGAACCTTCACTGCCGCTTCCTTTGAGAACCACAGTGGTTTCTTACATTGTTTCATTTTATTTGCTTCACTCAAAGGCTTGTTATCTCTGTGATGGCAGTTTTTATTATTCCCCATTGTTCTTCCACCCCTCCTTCCTGCCAATTTGCTAGTGCATTCTTTAGGCACTCACCCATTTTGGTAAAGTCAGCCCTCCTAAAGTCTAGTACTTTTGCCTTTGTATGGCTTGACTCTATTGCTGTGTTTATTGTGAACCATATGTTCGATGGTCGCTAGTTCCCAGATGGCTACCCACTTCTACATCTGTGATCCTCTCTCCATCTCCATTTGAGAGAACCAGGTCTAGATTGCTCCCTCTCGAGTGGGCTCCAATACTAGTTGTCTAAGGCATGCCCCTGTAGGGCATCTAGAATAACCCACTCTTCAAGTGGCTGCTGCAACTGCACTCCAGTTAACATCTGGCATATTCAGATCACCCATCAGCAATATCTCCCCTTTTCTGCCATTCTAAGTATACTTTCTATCATTTCCTTGTCCATTTCCTCCCTGAGAAGGGTCTGTATCTAACCCTGTGCAGATTGTGGTGCCATTGCCTGTCTCCAAATTTACCACTGAGTGCTTCTTCTCCTCCCTGTTTACCCTTTTGTTCTGTTGCTTTGATTCCTTCCCTATGTAAAGAGCTACTCCTCCTCTCTTTACCTCCCTGTCCCTCCTGTACATAGTGTATCCTGGTATGTTTACGTCCCAGTCATGGTTTTGTGTGTACCATGTTTCTGTGACTGCCATGATATCCAGATGTTCCTCCTCCATCAAGGCCACTAATTCAGGAAGCCTCTTACTCAGACTATGGGCATTGGTACTCATTGATCTCCATTTTTTGATGGCTTTACCTTCTGTTGCAGCATCCCCCAATGACCTTTCTACCTTGGTCTTTTTCTCATTTAGTACCCTGTTTTGTAGGGAGACGCTGGGATTTTCCTGCTGCTTATCAGTGCCTCCCTCCTTGACTAGCTTAAAAGCTTGCCAATGAAGCATTTAAACCGATTGCTCAAAAGACTTGTTCCCTTCCTGGACAGATGCAGACCATCCTGCCAGTATAGGCTGGTGTCCCTCTAGGTGGAACCCCAGTCCCCAATGAAGCCAAACCCCTGTGCTCCACACCATTTTTTCAACCATTCATTAAACTGCACGGTGCAAAGTACCCTTGCCTCACCCATGTCATTGACAGGCAGCACCTCTGAGAAGGATACTGTGTGTGCTACTTGTCTTAGGCCCTTCCCCAACTTTACAAAGGCCTCCTGCACTGCTCTAATCTCACGATGAGCCAAGTCATTTGTCCCTAGGTGGACAATGTCATCCAGCTCAGACTCCCGTGTAGCTGTTCTCATGATCCTGAGGATGCGCTTCCTCTCCCTCTAAGCCATGGCACCAGGCAGGCACCTTACTTCAGTTTTCCCTGCTCCTCCCAGTTCTATCCCCCTAATAATTGAGTCCCCCACCAGGAGCTGCTTCCTTTCCCTGTGGTGTCCACTGCCTCCTTCCTGTAGACCTCCCTTGTGACAGTTGTCCCCAGCCTCCTTAGTCTCCTCTGCGGGTGCATCCATAGGGGAGCTATGCTCCCCCAGAATGGTGTATGGATTGTGGAGTGGAACAACTGACTGGGTGTGCCTCTGTTGCACCATCCTCACCCTCCCTGAGCCCACTGTGGTCCAACTGCTGTGCTTTCTTCGCAACCTCTGAGGTAGTGGTGGGTGGCTCTGGTGCTCCCTGGATGGGGGAGGTTTCCTTCTTACTGTCCAGTGTGGCCTGGGTGAAGGTTCCCTTACTACTGTCCAGTGTGGCCTGAAGATGGGCAACTTCCTCCCTCAGGGCAGAGAGTTGTCTGCAAATAGGGCAGCATCTCAGCATCCAGAAAGACTCCCAGAAGACTGCTGCCCCACAGCCATTACATTGCACTACTCCCCACATGTTTATCTACTTTTTTTTTCCAAGTTGCACTCTCCCTGGGATCAGTTGGTAGCACTGTTGGAGTAGAACAAAGGACAGTGGGCTACCTGTGGCCTGATCTAATAAATCACTAAGTGTTTGTATTCCATCTCTGCCCAGCGTGACCATATCACTGGTATGCATCTTATCTTGATCCAAGGGTTATTTCAAATTGTGTGAGAGAGGGAGTCAGATTTTGATGATCCCAGGGAGAGTGCAACTTGGAACCAGGTAATGCTAGCTAGTTGGGTCAATGGAGGTTTCCATATTGGGCAATGGAACTCAGGTAACAGCAAACCAGTTGGGTGCATAATGTGTGTATAGGACATCTCGAGGGCCACCCAAAGTGGGCTTCAATTGGTTTGAGCTAGGAAGTGAGCTGCTTATATGCCAGCTGAAGTATAAAGGCTATGTGGTAGTGCTTAAGGTCTGCCAGACCCATGCCACCCTGCTGCCTAGCGAAATGTAGTGTCTGCATGCTCATTTGTGGTTTCATCCCTTCCCAGTCAGAGGTATGGAAACCACGTGCCAGTGCCATGAAGTAATTCTGAGGGATGGCTAGTGGAAGATTGGTTTAAGCAAATATAAATCCTTAGGGAGAGATTGCTAAGCAAATACAAGATATTAGGGATAGTGATCATTTCCAGGGAGTCCACTTTTCCCCGCAGTTAGAGGTCTACCTTCCCACAAAGCTAGGTGTCCCTTTTTATGATCTCCATCAGGGATCTAGGTGTGCCTTTACCATCTCACCCACTGTAGATTTCAGGTGAGTGGCTACTTAACAGCAGTCTTGGGGTACCACAGAAATGTATATGGTGTGACTAGATGCTGTGTTCTGGATTTAGAGATGGGTAACACTTGTGATGTTTCAGCATTCAGTTTATATCCTGAAATAGCCACATAGTTCTGCAGGGTCTAGAGAAAAGTGGGCATGGATGTGACTGGATTTGACATAATCAAATATAATTTTGGATCCTAGGTAATGGTTACTCTGACTCAAATATTTTAATTCCGATAAGTTCAATAAATAAATAAATAAAAGAAATAATTTGCATAGATCAGCAGTTTGTGTTCTGCTACACTTTCTGTGAGACTACCTATCTGGGGTGTCACCCATATTTTGACTGTAAGGGACTCTATAACTAAAAAAAAAAAGGAATGGTAACGGGAGCAGCCCAGTCTGGTACAGATACTGTAGACAGTGGGAATGGAGTGAAATGTAATTTGGAGAATTATTGAAATGTTGTCAACATTTCAGTGTTTAATTTTTGGTATATTTTCATCTTAATCTCACAATGGGAAGAGATAAAAACATCAGTGATCCAGGATCAGTTTGGCTGATAAACTGATTCTGTAGCAGGTTTTATGGGCAGTCTTGCTGCATCCCAAGGACATTTTCATTTCACAGTTTTCTCTGGTTCATACAATCCTACCTCCCTTTTCTTACTTCACAACTTAGCCACCAGTCTGCTTTTAATGAGGGGGTATACTTGCTCACAATTCTACCATGCCACATTGCCCAGAATGTGGTAATACTTTTCTACCAATAAGGGTGCGCAAAGGTGAATAATGACATCTTTGGTTCAGCTTCGATTAGGACCTCCTAACTTTGGTTCAACATTAATACTTTGGACAAAGACACTTCATGTGTTAGGTATGGAGGTCTAGCAGGCTAACAGTTAAGGTAAGTGGCAGCTCTACAGCACCCCTCATCAACCCAGTCAAGCCGCAACCTCTTCCACCCTCCCCTGTTCTTCCAGTAAGGCTTATTTTTTTTTTTAACTGATTCAAACTTATTCAACTCCTGGCAACAAGCTATGAGCTGGATATTTTGCTTTTAATTACAGAATGTCTAGGGAGAGGGGGTAGAAGAGTAAAAAGTGACTACAGTGGGGAGAGGGTGGTCACAGGAATAGCCCTGGCCATCTGGGAAGGGTTGGAGTGTTATTTCTTTAATTATTTGTCTGAAACTCAAAGTGATTCAAAGTTGCCCGAAGTCTCAAAGGGCTGAATCAAAGGTAAAGGTGCCAGTTTGTGGCAGATTCACCAAATACAAAGTCAGCATCTTCTCATCCTTATCTGCCACCACCGCTAAAGCTAGAACTGGTCAAACCTCCTACTTTATCATTTGCTTTTAGTATGTCTGGCTCAACCAGTTGGCTGACTTATAGTACAAAAGCTTTCAAGCTATGGATCAAACATATGTACTGATGTCAGTAGCTCTAACTCTTCATTTCAGGGAAATTCTCACTATCTTGTAGTGTAGAATGTCATTTGAACCTTCCCGTCACTTGTTTTCTGCCTTTTGTATCTAGATAACACTTCTTTTACAATTTCCCAACACTATCAGACACTAATCTTGCAGCTATTCTTATAAAATGGGAGCACCTCACAGACTGTTTATGATATCTATCTATCTAGCTAGCCATCTAACTGAATAGTATACAAAATCCCAGTCTTCCAGGTTACCTTCTCCACTCATTCTGTATCACAGATTCTTCATCTGTTGTAGATACAGATACCATAGGTGGCATTTTTCTTGATCCTTTTTATGTAGGTTTGTGATTATGGATACTTTTGAGGAATTGTGCTGATCCTTGATTGTTGGGAGTTGAAAAGGAGATGCCCACTGGCCTGGTGGTGCTGAGGGTTGAGGAGCTGGATGCTACACCTCACGCCACACAGGTGACCTGGGTTTGGGAGCGAGCTCGGGTGCCGGGGATTGGCAGGTGAGGGATGGGATTGAGTGCCTGCTGGGCTGCTCTTCTGACCCATAGGGAGGGTGTTGGGTGGCTTGGTGCTCCGGCAACCCCCAGTGGAGATCGGGGGTGCTGCAGAGCACTGAGCAGTATGTGCACTTGTGTAGCCAGACACTGGCAGGGTAGCCGTGTGCTGAGAAGTCGGGATGCATGCACCATGCACAGGGGGAGGGAGAGGACCAAGAGGTGTAAAAAAAAATAAGGAGGAAAAACCTTCAACAGCCAGATAGGCAATGGCTTCCTCCAGAGCCACCACCACACGTCCAATGCTAGTCTCCCATCACTGCCCTTTCAATCTCTCTGGGGCTGTTAGCTGCCAGTGACCTCAGAGAGTCATGATGACTTTGAAGATGACGGGTGGGATGGCAGACCGTAGAGTGGTTAGGCCAGTGGGGCAAGCCTGAGAGAGTTCTGGCATGAGGAGCAAGAAAGAGAATTGAAAAAAAAAAAGAAAAGGGGATGCCCTTATATCCATGATCCACCACCCCATTTCACCCTTTTCCTTATCAAGTGACTGTAACTGATGGGGGTTGGCATGGCCCAGAGCACTTCTGTGTCAAGGGGTATTTCAGATGAAATGATGCTCACTAGGACTCACTTACAAACAGTCACCAAACAGGGTTCAGGCACTCCTTCTGCTAAGGACCTCTGCAACAGTAATTTCACCACAATTGTATATAACATCATGGACATGTACAGTAGTTGCTCTTGCCTCTCCATTTACTAGGTGCTGGTTGTATGGGGTATAACAATTAATTCATGTCAACATTCCACTGGATCACTTTATTAAGACCTTCATATCTATCCTAGACAAGCATGCTCCCCTGAACACATGCAGGGTTAAACCAAAAAAATCAAATTGGCTCACTTGCAAACTCTTTGCCTTTATGCATATAAGAGACTCATCCTAGAGCAAGTTCAAACAATCCCACCTCACTTCTGACTGGAATAACTACAGATCCCTGAGGAATGAATGCAGGAAATCCTTAGGGCCCAAACTGTGCATTAAAAACCAACAGCTATCAAACTTAGACAACTGCAAAAAGTTTTGGTAGTCGGTAAACTGCTTATTAATGACAGCTCCCAACAGCTCCACTCACCATAGACCTCAACGGCATCAGTCACACCGACCAATCCAATATCGTAACCCTCTTTAATGACTATTTTCTGTGTCCTGGCCAAATATTAATGTTTCTCCCACTCACAGTCCCAGCAATGTCGAAAGTGTATTACACTGACACCTTTTCTATTTAAAAAAGGGTCACTTGCTGAGAAATTTGTACACTACTTGCAGCACTAAAAGTGAACAAATTTGCTGGCCCTGATAGTCTCATACCCAAATTCCTCAGATGTACTGCTCCTCAAATTGCTTTTCCCATTACTAAACTCCTCAACCTGTCCTTCTCGATTGGAACAGTGCCTACTCTTTGGAAATCCCCAACAGCCATCCCTCTCCACAGGAAGGGCAAAAATAATCTCACTTCTCTCTGCTTTAGCCAAGGTACAAGAAAAAACTGTTCACAGCCAACTAGTGGATTATCTGCAGCAATATGACCTCATTTGCCCCAAGCAATATTGTTTCCAAAAAGGGCATATCACCGACACTGCCC
The DNA here is from genome assembly GCA_016271365.2 of Neoceratodus forsteri. Lineage (NCBI taxonomy): Eukaryota > Metazoa > Chordata > Ceratodontiformes > Ceratodontidae > Neoceratodus > Neoceratodus forsteri. Next base: position 1,338,634,340 of record CM057456.1, read on the forward strand.
TGATCAAATTCACTAATATCATCTACCACGGTATGGACAAAGGACTTGTAACAGGAACTCTGTTAATGGACCTGAGCAAGGCCTTTGACCTGATCAGCCACAAGTTACTAATAAACAGGTTACTTGATCTCAGTCTCAGGCCTCCAGCACTTGCTTGGTTCAAAGACTACTTGAGCCACAGAACACAGGCGGTAAAGATAGGAAGCACCATATCCAGAGTAAACAACATCACCAATGGAGTCACCCAAGGCTCTATTCTAGGCCATCTCCTCTTTGCCATCTTCATAAACAGCCTGCCTACAGTCTGCAAGTCCATACATAACCTCCTTTATTTGGACAATGCTATTCTCTTCACTCATAATAATAATATGGATGTTTATTTATTTTATTTTATTTATTTGGAAACAATCAGAATTACAACCCTTTGAGTCACAGACTCTTTTGCAAAGGCTCCACGTCGGTATCAATCAATTGCTCAGCTAGTGCCTCACCAGGCTTCAGGACTGGTTTGCAGGCAAGAAAATGGTCCTTAAGCTCCCAAAAAAACTCAGTCCATGCTATTTGGGACTAATCACAACCTAAGCAAGTTATCCCCAGGTTCTGCATCATCACAGACAATGGCTCACCCCTAGTTAAGACTATGTCCTTCAAGTACCTCAGTGTTCACCTCGATCCCACACTGTCCTTCGAATCCCATCTCCAGTATACCACTTCACCCCTTCACCAGAAATTAGGTTCACCAGATCTTTTTTTTGTTTTTTATTTTATAGCCTTTATTAGATTATAACAAGAAACTAAACAGTGCAAAAGCAATATATAAGAGATAATATGAGGGACTGAAAAGACATGGTTAAATATATGAATTACAATCTCATTAGTAAGACAGACACTCTTGATAAAGTATACATAGGATGTAAACAAAAAAAAAAATATTCATTCCCTATCTCCCCAAACTCTTCCCAGCCTGTGAGACCTGCAATCATCAACCAAAAGTAACATGTACTGTAAGTGAAGCCCAGATAGCAGAGAATTTCCTATTATCATTTGAATCATATTAGTAAATAATAATGAAAAAATAAGGTAAATTTAACATCATAATTTATAGCAATGGACAACTATAATAATTATAAGTAAGTTAGAGATGGACAAACTAGATATGTATAAATCAAGGTGTCAGATCTGGTCACATAGGTATTACAGTATCATATACTTTACCCAATTTTATAGAGAAACCATGCAAATTGTGGGTCATACTAGCTAACATTTTTTCTTCTCTTAGAGTCAATAAGAGTTCTTGCTTCCCGGAGTCCAAGCACTCCTACATACAGCACATAACCCCCACCTCACCAGGGGTTCTGAAAATCTACTACTGCACATCCCCGCTGCTGCATCACACAGGGCCAAAGATCCTTTGCTCACCAAGCCCCCAGCTGGATAAATGGAATAAACAGTAACATCTCCTCTCTGCAAAAGCTTGGCCCTTTCAAAGCCAACCTCCACCTCTACCTCTCTGCCTCCAGCTCCTGTGACTGTCCCTCCTAATCTGCCCTCCCCCCTTGTAATCACTTCTTCCCCTACTTCACTTCCCTCACCCTCCCTTCCCCTCCTTCCTCCACCTCTCCACGCCTGTTTTTCCCACCCCATTCTGCCTATGTACTTTCTCGAGGCCTGACAATGCCCAAGGCTGCTCCTCTTCCTATGTTCCCTCCAAGCCTCAACTGTCTCAGTTACCCTGTCCTTCCCTGTACATGCCCTCCCCCAAATGTATGTATTTAACTGCTTGAAATTGTATGTATCTCTTGTTCTGCTTTGTTACTCACTTTTTGTCATGTTTGTATTGTGTCTTACTTGACGTGGAACCTTTGTAAAAGAGCCTTGGCTCAAAGGTACTTGTAATCCTAGACTTAAATAAATAAATAAATTCAGTAAATGAAGGTGTTTGTTGATCGATCCAGTGTTTTAAGATCATGTTTTAGCTGATAAAGCTACCATGGTTAACTGGTATTTTAATTCCATAGTACTTACTTGACTAAAGTCACCTAAAATACAAACTTTGGGTGTAAAAAAGGTATCTAAGGCTAATTTTATAGGCAACTTATTATTAAGCCCCATCCAGAGAGAGGAAACTAATGAGAAATTCCATAACATCAGCATACCCTCAGCATTCCCACACCTGGAACATTTCCCCAAAGAAACCAAGCCAAAACTTAACAACTTAACTGGAGTATGATAAACATTACACAAACTTTTAATTTGTATCGATCTGAGATACCCTTAGAGTAAGGACTTGGTTTTCTGTGTTTGTGCTGCCTTTGTAAATAGTTACAGTATACTGAACATTTGTATTTTTATTTTACTGTTATTGGAAAAAATACATGCTTCTTGTGAATTTACACCTGCTTCTGGTATTTCTATGCTTCCTGACCTGTGCCTTGATGACAGCCAACAGGATGCCACCCTCTGCAAGACCCATATTACTGACTGGACAAGTGCCACCAACCAGATACTAGACTTAGGCAAGGGAATGCCACCCCCTGAGGACCTTGCCTTGTGAGGTAAGCCATGGAGGAACTGGAGATCAGATTAAATACATGCAGAAAGGGGGTGATGTAGCTGGGTGAGTAGAGTTGATGGGACAGGTCAGAGGCAAGGCAAGATAGATATAGAACAGAAAGACAAAACAAAAAATATGACTGGGGTCTGAATCAAGAAACTTGCAGGTTCCTTGAATCTTTTCCCAAGGGCTTTTGCTGTTTTGAAAATTAAATATTTTTTTAAAGGAATTTAAAAAAAATATTGGAGTCTCATAAGAGCAGAAAGAAAGATAACCAAGACCTTTTCAAGGCTGATTAATTCCCTGCCATCTTCTCCATAGTCTCAGACTACCTCAGTTGCCATGTGGTATCAATGTAATAATTCTTTATTTCAGAAATAGCAGCAGCATTTAAAGGATAGGTCAGGATCATGCAAATGCATACACTTCTAACTTATTTAACATTCATGGCTCAAGTGGTCCACAGCACGGTAAATTTCAAACAATTTGAGCTTTCAAAACTCCTGCCAACCATCTTGCACTACCCGAGCCTGAGACCTAGCCTCTCAATACTGCTGCCATTTCTGAAATCAAATTACATTGATATGGCAACTGAGGTTGTTGTAAGCCATTTTGGAAGTGCTGGCTGACTGCCACATATGGTGGATGTGTCATAGCAGCCCCTATCACGATTGGCCCCCATAGAGAATGGCCTCCCAGCAAGCCATGATTTCCTTCAGAGTATCAAAGAAATATGGGGACTGTAGTACCTCACCTTGAAATACTGGTCCAGGCATGGCAGCTGCAAAAAATAATACAGGCTATTCCTCCTCCGATATATCTTTAGCAGCAATTTCTTATCTGTGCTGCTACATCTACGGTTACTGGAACAGTTTGTAAACCCCGTGGCTCCACCCTTCTCCACCAGACATAGCCAACTGAGTGTGGTGTGCCTGACTTCCCCTAGCCAATCAGAATACAGTTGCTTTCCCATCCCCTACTCAATGATTTTATTAACACCCCCCCCAACCTAAGCCACTGAAAACACCAAATCAATTGCCAAGGCTAGAACATTTGTATATATTAGCACATACTGCATTTGCATTTGCTTGCCAATGTGTGGGTGGCATCTCTTGTAGTCAGAGTTGCAGTTTGCAGCTCATCAAAGGGGATTGCATGTGCACTTGCACCATGCTTGGATTCACCATTGAGTAACACAGTCTTTAATTTTATGGATGAGGTCCTGGTAGAAAAGCAGAACTTAGCTAAATCTTGCAGACAGCAGAAAGGACTGTCAGCATGCTGCCGCAAAAAACAGTCAGCCACACAATAACTCGGGTCACCTGTACTACTGAAAACTAAAACTTTTAATCTTGTTTTTTCTGCAACTGGTGCTTGCACTGAAGGGTGGCACAGGCTTTTGAAGATGTAAGCCCTACCCCTGGTGACACTGCACAGACAACAGCTTCCTGCCAGGCCCCCTAGCTAGCTGATCAGGTCTCAGTAGTCAAAGGCAGCACTGGGAGTTCAATACAGGAAGTGGAAGCAAGTTTTTAGTTCAGCTGCCTCCTGTCCATGGCTATGGTAACCTCCAGAAGCAGTGCTGAACTTGCAGGCTTAGTAAACGTTGTAGAACAGTAGAAGCATTTTATGATGTAAGCCTCCTCTGTGATGCCACGTAGCTGCTGGCTCCCCAATGAGCCCCCAAACCAACTGAAAATGTCTCAATAAGCAAAGTCAGCACCAGGAATTCAATTCAGGAGGATGCAGCAAGTTGCTAGTTCAACTGCCTCCTGTGCATGGCTGTGGTAACCTCCAGGAGTGGTATTGAACTTGCAGGCTTAGTGAAAGTTGTAGGGTGGCATGGACATTTGAAGATGTAAGCCCCACCCCCTGGTGATGGTACACAGCAGATAGCTCACAACTGAGTCCCCTAGCCAGCTGAGCAGGTCTACATAGCCAAAACAGTACTGGGAGTTCAATTTAGGAGGAAGTAGTAAGTTACTTGTTCATCTGCCTCCATTGAGTGGTTTTGGTAAATTCCATGAGTGGCGTTGAACTTATAGGCTTTGTGAAAGTTGTACTGTGGCACTGGCTTTTGAAGATGCAAGCCCCATCCTCTGGTGTCACTGCTGAGCCTCCTAGCCTGCTAAGCTGGTCTCAGCACTGGCTTTTGAAGAGGCATGCCTCACCCCCTGGTGATGCCACACAACCACCGGCTCACTGATGCAGAAACCACAGGTCTCAGCAGTTGAAGGCAGTACTGGGAGTTCAATTCAGGAGGAGGCAGCAAGTTGATAGTTCAGCTGTCTCCTGTATACAACTGTCATAATCTCTGGGATCAGCATTGAACTTGCTGGCTTGGTGAAAGTTGCAGGGTGGCAGAGGCTTTTGTAGAAGTAAGTGCCTCCCCATGGTGATGCTGCAGAACTGCCAGCTTGCCACTGAGTGCCCTAACCAGATGAATAGGTCTCAGTTGTCAAAGGCAGCAGCAGGAGTTCAACTCAGGAGGGTTCAGCATGTTGTTCTGCTGCCTACTGTGCACAGCTGTGGTAACCTCTGCAAGTGACATGGAACATACAAACTTGGTGAAAGTTACAGGGTGGTATGGTCCTTTGAAGATGTAAGTTCAACTCCAGTGATGCCACAAAGCCACTGGCACACTGTGAGCCCCCTTGCCAGATGAGCAGGTCTCAATAGCCAAAGGCAGCACCGGCAGTTCACTTCAGGAAAAGGCAGCAAGTTGTTACAGTAGTTCCGCTGCCTCCTGTGCATGTCTGTGGTAACCTCTGGGAGCAGCACTGAACAGAAATCAAAACTGGATAGATAGAAAGGGGAAGTTAGTGATATATGGGAATACAAGAATACTGCAAATGAGTCAGTGGAACAACTGAATCAGTAACTTGTGGTACAATTACATGGCAAACTAGATGAATATAAACATTTTTCTGAAAACAGCTATGTACCTGCAGTATGCATTAGTTTTGTCTGTTAGTCCCCATAGATCATGCATTTCAAGCCCTCATCCAACTTTGTTGTTCTCTTGTGGTTTGCAAACTTTACTGATCAGGTTACTATCTTTTCTCAGATACTGAGACAAAAACTGAACACTGTGCCATAGATGATGTCTGAACATGGCTGTGTTGTATATATTAAAGGGGAACAGTCACCACTAGGAGCTGCTTGCCCAGTGTGTGGCTGATTCCAGTTTGCACTTTGTATGAAAATGCATTTATTTTACTTACTGTTTACTTTAGTACAGTAAATTGTATCAGTCAAATTTTGCTTACTTCCAGGCTGACATTTTCTGTAACTAAAAATCTCAGAATCCACTGCAACTGACATCAGAGCAGGGCTGTAGCATTGGGAAATTCAATAGCCCACAGTGCATACTACAGTTTATATCATCTCTGATCTTTTGTTTGCTGGCCCTGCCATCCTCCCAGGGCTACGCACAGTCAAAGAAGGCTTCATTTAGCCACAGAAGAACAGTAGAAACAGAAAACATCTGATCAGGGTTTATGAAAGCTCTAAATTGTTCTGCAAACTATTGAAACTCCTACTGTTGCAGTCCTGCTCTGATGTCAGCTGCGGGGGATTCTGGGATCTGTAATTATAGAAAATACCAGCCTAGGAGTAAGCAAAGTGAGTCTGATACAATCTACTATGCTACAATAAACAGTAAATTAAAAAAATGTGTTTCCACACAAAGTGCAAATTAAAATCACTGCCAGCCTTGAGCGTGGAGCTCTTACTGACAACAGCTCACCTTAAAAACAAGCAAACCAGCAAAAAAGTGTTACAGAAAATGTACAGTCCCCGGCAAGTCTGTGCTCCAGTTTGGTAACAGCATTTTTAGGATGTATTTATTATTGAATGTGTTGGAGAAAAGAGTGGGAGAGTGGGTGACATAATGCAAGTAAAAGGCATTAAGAACTTTATAATGTAATATGCATATGTATATATATATATATATATATATAGAGAGAGAGAGAGAGAGTAAGCATGGGTAACTATACGCATCAAAGCTGTGTCTCCATTGCAGGGTTGAAACGACATTATTTTGCTTTCAAAGTTCCCATAGTCATCTCATCCCCAAGATAGAAACACAAAAATATGTGGAAATGGTTGACCATACTTTGTTGTATATTCAGTACTGTATGCTTTTTAAAAATTTTGTTTCATTAGTACTTTGCCCCGAAAAGATTACTTTTTGCATGTTGTTTTATTATGTTGAACCCACTAAATCACCACACAATGACAGTCAAAATATATTTTAATTAATTTTACCTTTGAAGGACAGGGTCTTTGTCAGCCACTCAGAACTGTTTTCCATTTACTACATGTTGCTGCAACTGGTAACACATTCAAACAAAAAAAAAACATTTCTGAGTCACTGCCAGAGAACACTACTGCTATTCAAAACATAAAATAAATTAGAAAGATGTTTTTCTTTGACCTTAATTGTGTGGCCAGTAGGAGAATAGTTCAAAGCGGGTGCAGAATCATTCTTCTACATTAAAAGAACTTGGAATAAGCAATGAAGAGCTTCAAGGGTACCTTTTCTTATCAAGTAATTCAGTCCATATGTGGGCAGGGAAACGTTGTTATACAATAGTGGTGACACTGCCATTAGGGTACAGTAAGTGACTTTTTTTTTTCCATATTCCATTTTGTTATTTTTGTGGTTTTACACCCCCTGGGACCACAGCGTACACATGCGCACATGTGTGTGGAGGCACATTTGGATACCAGGATCTGGCAGCCCCTTCCTCCCCACCCCAGACATTTTTGTCGCTGCTCCCTCTCACATGCACACCCACCGGACCTCCACTTGGTGGGAGCAGAACTATAGAGGAGCAGGCTGCCACCCCAGGGAGGGGAGAGCTGCATAGCAGCTTAATCGCACACCGACTCTCCTCCCCCAAGCTGACTTCCCACCGACCCGAGGTCATTCCCAAACCAGAGTCACTGGTGTGGTGCAAGGTAAGGCATCCAATACCTCAGCCCTCAGCACCACTTGGCCAGCCAGTAAGTAACTTTCTAAAGTCATTGTCACATACAAGTGATGTCAAAGCTATGGTACAAAAGAGTATTTGAATGTATGGATTTTTATACACAATAATGCCTAACCATCCACTTCAGTCCTGATATAGGTATAACATCACCACAAATGTATAATGGGATTTTTAATATTATTTCCATTTATAGCAGCTTCTGAAAACTGATTTGAGTGATATCTGACCAATTGTATAGAATAGTGCATGAGGGAAACCATACACAGAAAGGCTTTGTTTCCATTGGGTGGTGAGATGATATTATACACCTCCAGAGCCAAGCTCAAGAGATCTCTGTGGTGCCATCTCACACTGAATTTGAAACATCAGTCTAACTGTGTATGGTGGCCCGTGCAATATTGTGCGTAGTGTATGTCTGATTTACTTAATTTACCTTTTTTCTAACTGTCTTGGACTGCGGTCAAATAAACAGAAAATTGGCAAGCAACAAACAAAGAGTAAAAGCATTTAATGAGTCAAATAACTACATGAGCTTGCAAAATGCCTAGTACTTCATCTTTTTATCAAACAGTTCACTTGGGGAATTTTCAGTCTTGTTGATATCTTTATTATGCCTACAAGGAATATGCAATGTAGGTAAGCATTAGTAATCTTAATAGACATGGGATTCTGTGCTGTTGTACCATAGTAGTGGTATTGCTACATTGGTAGAACAACATTCTGACATCACCACTGTTGGAAAACAGCATCTGGAAGTCTATGGATTTCCATACATAACACTGAATTATATACTATAATGTTATTAGATGTAACTTCCCCCTACACATTGGGGTTCCCGAAAAGTCTTCCTGGAGCTTACCTAAATGCTCACTGCCAGACTGGTGTCCTGCATTTTAGCAGTTTAAATGTGATTGCCAGAGAGTGCCTGTATAGCCTCTGTGTACTGTCTCTTTAAGAGCTGCCTGGATTGCAGTCATAAGTATTCTGAGAGGGAGCTCTGTTGAAAGATGCAACTATTTGCTGAAAATCATTTAGAGTAATAATGATAATGTAGTTTGTCTAACCTGCCTTCTTTGCAGAAAGGACTGTTTTGTTTATCTCCACTATCTTGATCCTGGACTAGGAATTGGACCAGTCAGTACTGGTGGGACCTAAAATGAAGCCAGACTACAGGAGCTGCCCGGAGTCAAACTCTGTAGGAATTGAAGTTTTGGGCTTTTTGCACCTGAAGGGGGAGCCTTTGTTGTGACTGACAAGAGGATCAGCCAACCGAACCTTTTGGATCTTGGGGAATTTCCCAGGCTGCTGCAGCTAGTTTCAATTTTGAGCTGAAAAGTGAAGAAGTAACAGCTGAAGTGATTTTTGAGCAGCAGTTCTGTGTAGTTTTACATGGAAGAACTGTGAAAGGGCTGAGTTTATTGAGACTGAATCCAAGTTGTGAGGACTATTTAAGCCACTGGACTGTGACCAGGCTTTAACCTGAAGAAGACCAAAGATTTTCTGAATGCGATTGGCCTGTCAGGATTTCCAGCTGCTTTTGAATCCCCGGTTTGTTCAGATACTTTGCGATCATGACTGGAGAACGGTTTACCTGGTACAGTAGAAGTAGTAAAATGTGATGTGTACTGAAAATGGGTCATGATTTGGTTCCCCACTGTGTGAAATGTGTTCTGCTTGCTGGTACCACAGAATCCTTTACATGTAAATGTGCTGTGTATTGAAAGTGGGTCGTGATTTGGTTCCCCCACTGTGTGAACTGTGTTCTGCGTGCTCGAAGCTTTATCCAGCCTAATTGGACTGAATCCACATTCATCTCCATTCGACTTGGGCCATGCCATGCTGGTCCTGCTAGACTGCCCCACTGCACAGAGAAAGCCACCAATGAGAGACCTGCCTGGGGATCAGCCTCCTGCTCCACGCATGAACAGGAACGATGCCTTGGCGAATCATGTGGGCTCTGCTTCTCCTGGCACTGCAGATTAACCACCTGCTGTCTCGATTTCTGTCCAGCCTGTGTCCAGTCTTGGGTATCATGAGTAATCATCAGGGTAGCTCCCTGCAACAACAGCCTAATCTAAAAGTGTGTCATCTGATTGTCTTGTTTTTTTTTCCACGAACTGAGCCCTCCGGCTCCGGATTACAAATAGTGTGTGTTGTGCATGTTGTTTTCTTCCATCACAGGGCCCCAAACAGCTGCAACATTCCTGGCTAGCCCACCGTTCTCCGTCTGGGTACCCAGAGTGTGTGACTGTTTATGGACCCTAAAATGCATGCATAACTGTTTGATTGATAGAGCCTTTAAGCAAATTAACCTGATTATGCCCCTCCCTTGTTCAAGCCCCTTAAATAAATCAGATCTAACTCTTTTTTGCATTTACCCTGACTGTGATTCCAGTTTGTGCAAGAGTACTGTACTGCTGTTATTTGCTGTGTATAACCTTGTTTTACAGGGGTTCCCAAGGGCAGGGCCAGAGGAAAGCCCTGGTGGTAAGTGCACACAGTGTGGGTACTTGTGTGGTGTATCAGGGGTATTGCAAAAGTGATTATTGCGTATTGTTCTGGCTACTAGTAAGGAAAGAGGAGGGTTACAGTGTCCCAGAGGGCTGTGCCCAGGTTAGCTTGATGACTACCAACCCTGACCTCCAGGTGGAGGCACCCATTTCAGAACTCAGGCCCCTTAACCTGGTACTAGCCAAACAGGCAGGGGTAGTAGCCGTTGGGATAGTACCACCTAGGGGTTACATTAGATAAAGTTATTGAGTGGTAAGTCCTGGATGCCAGCACTACAAAAACAAAGGCAAGGCAACTTTTATTTATATAGCGCCATTTCCAACAGCTCAGAGCACCTCACAGGTTTCACTTAGAAGGTACAAAAACAGTCACATAAATATATTAAAATATAAATAAAACAGTAACAAATAAAATAGATCTAAAATTAAATAATAATTAATATGTGTTTAAAGGTATCCACAACAGTATGTACTGATTCTGTGAGAGAATTCCACAGTAAAGGGGTCACAACTCCAAAAGCCCTATCACCAGACTATTTTAAATGGAAACAGGGTTCCAGAAGTAAACCTGCATCTGTGGACTGGAGGGGGAGAGAGGAATGTGAGACTTCAGAAGATCTTTCAGGTAGCTTGGGCTCAGTCTGCATAGGGCCTTGAATGTTATCAAGCAAGTCTTAAAGATGACATGCTAAATGAACAGGAAGCCAATTCAGAGCCCACAGCACCAATGTGATATAGTCACTATGAAGAGTTCCCGCCACCAACTGGGCCTTGGTGTCCAGGACCAGTTGCAGTCAGCACACCAAACATCCAGATAGCCCTAGGTAAAGAGTGTTGCAGTAATCCAATTGGGAGATGACAAAGGCATGGACAACCATCTCAAGGTCAGCTGGCAGCACATACAGTTTGATTCGTGCAACTGCCAACACCTGTTTTTCAAATGTCAGCCTGCAGTCAAGAATGATCCCCAAATTCTTCACCACATCCAAGGCTCAAAGATTGTGACCATTTAATGATGTAAAAGAAAGGTCACAAGTTGTCAATGCTGACACAAACTTCCCTGGTTCAACAACCATTACCTCCATCTTCCCTGGGTTGAGATGTAACCAGTTGGAGGCCATCCAGATGTTGATTTCTTGAAGGCAACATCCAAGCACCGACACTGAATTTACCTGATATGGGGTTCAAGACAGGTAGAGCTGAGTGTCATTTGCATAGCAGTGAAACTCAACCCCATGCCACCTATGATCTCACCCAAGGCAACATGTATATGGCTAATAACATGGGTGCTAGAATCAAGCATGATTTAGGAGTAACATGGAACTTTTCCTGGGCCAGAGGCAAGCGGATGCATTACTTACTGTAGGTATTGTGTTCCATTTGGTGGGATGGGGGGGGGGGTTATGTTGGTATTGTTAAATTACTACCTCACATATAATTTTCAGAGGTAGGACTTGGTTTTAGCCTTGGAGGAAGCAACATTTTAGCAAACTGTTGAAGTACCTAATGACAAAAAAATATATTGTAAATCAGGTTCAAGAACAAACAAAATGGAGAGCAAACAAGTTAAAATGAATATATTTTGGACAGTCTTTCTACTCCCAGGACGTTCTGTTAGGTCTCACTGATATGAAGGCATTTGGCCATGCCAGTTCTATCCCGAGATGACCTCCCATCCACCCACCACTGTTGTAATGTAGCCTGCATGTATCATTTCTATCCTAAGGAGGCTATAGTGTCTACCACTTAGAAAAAGAAATCTAGGCAGACCACCTCTACTCAGGTTCCTCAGGTGGCCATCACTTGGAATTTCAGGTGTTGGAAGTTATCTACAGGAGTTTTTTCTGTTTGCAAAAGATTGTACATATTAAACCCTATCTTGTTCATGAAGACCTTCTCACATTAGTGTGTCTTCATTATGTCTAGACTGGAATACTGCAACACTCTTTACCTACAGCAGGGTTTTGTGTGTGTGTGTGTGTGTGTGTGTGGGGGGTTAATGCATTACCTGCAATTTGTCCAGAGTGCAGCAGCCTGACTGATATCTGGAAAAAGGGTTTCTGAGCATTTCATGCTGGTCTCTGCAAACTGTACTGACTGCCAGTGCGGTGGTGTGTCACCTTCAAGATTGCATTGTTAACTTACAAGACCCTGCACAGTTTGAGCCCAGACTACCTGAAAGATCCCATTGCTTTGTATTATCTGGCCACATTTTCAGTTCCAGTGAAGATGGTTTTCAAGCAGTCTCTCTTTCCCATTTAAAGTAATCCAGGAATGGAAATTTCTCAATGACCCCACCACTGATTTTGAAAAAAAAATTGTCCTGACCATCTGTGTGTTCCCCTTCAGTGGAGACATTAAAAGGGGCTCATGTTTCTAATTGCTTACATGAGGGAGGGAGATACAATGGGAAACAAAATTATGCTATTCTTGTTACCACCATCTCTAATTACCTTGCTGAACTGCAGTGTGTGTGTGTGTGTGTGTGTGTGTGTTTCTTTTATATAAAATGTGGCACATAATCAAAATGCTGCTTTTTAGCTAATAGTTGCACAGGCCCATATGTAATTAACTTGTAACAGGTTTACCTAACTGAATGATTCACTCTGATTGGGTCAGTTAAGTATGCGTATTTTTAGGATATTTATGGTGGAACCATTCTAGCTGACTCTACACCCTGTGGAAGCCTCCATCATAGAGGTGACACGTAGGGCTATCAGGTCTGTATTTCTGTTACTTAAATAAAGTTTGACAGATCACCTTTATTGTAGGCACCATTTTAATATGTTCTGCTGTGTGGACTGGTGGCACCTTTAGGGGTATAGGAGTGCATGCCTTTGCTTAGCTTTTTCTACTTGTTTTGTTTGGAGTGGCATACTACCACTACCCCCACAAAGATTCAGATGCAATTCCTTAGTGAAAACTGTACACAGAGCAATACAATTTGGCCTGAACTTTGGCCTATGCATGGCTGCCAGTCAGAGCAGTAGCCCCAAACAAGGAGGAGAAAACAGCCTGTTGAGAGCAACACAGAAGATGGCTTGCTATTCTGTTTTTGAAAAGCATATAAAAACATGTACAGGCAGTACACATGAGGACAATTGTTTAATGAAGAAGAAACAAGCAATATCTCAAATGGTGAACTGAAGACTTTGTTCAACAGTTTAGAAAAGCCACCCTCACAAAAAGTCTACATTTGGTTTGATAAGTGACTTTGGAGAAATATGCTGAAAAGCAATGTGTAGCAAGGGGCCTACATGTTTACGAGACAGTTGTATCTGGAACATTAGACATGACCTCAGAAATCAGGGTTTTATTTAACTCTAAAAATTGATTAGCGTTTTGCTCATAAAGGTTCAAAAACATTGTTAAAATGCATAGCACTTGCCTCACTGTGTTTAACAAATATAACACTTCTAGAAAACCTATATAAATACTTTCTGTACAGTTAGTATTGTCCCAGGAAAAAAACTGCTAATCCATTATTTAACACCCTGGAAATGTATAGAAATATGCTTCGGTAAATTTTTCAAAAGAACTAATAAAGATTTTAATGTATTTAGTCTTTGGTAACCAGGTAAGACCCACTAGACAAAAGTGCCTGTTTTCTGGAGTGATCCAGGAGCACTGGGAAGGTTATGTGACTTGCTCCGGGTCACACAGTATGCAAGTGGAGGTTCAGGGAATCAAACTCAGGTCTACTGGATACACCAAGCTCATTCACAGCTCATTACTCTAACCTCTAAGCTATACTACCAGCCAGCTAGAACAGGACAAAAGATTTTACCTATAAATCACAATTGCACTGAGAGAGCTGAAGAAGGAGTAAAAACCTTTTTGTCATACATCAGAATTTAGGGATTTTTCTTATTTCTATTTATGTCCCATGCTCTCTGAGTTGTCTCTATCCACATGACCTAGCCCTGGCCCTGTCACCTAGGCATCTCCTAGGATTTACCTGCATCTCCCTATGTTTCCCAAGACCTTTCCCTCTCTGGCAGGGGTGATGGGGGCCACCTTACCTCTGCTGTTACAGGATCTGCTGTTGGAGGCTGTGCCTAGATAGCCAGGTGCAGGACCCATAAGCTGGTTAGCTTCATTCTGCAGCTCAGGAGATTTTTCTTCTTTTTTCTCCCATTTTTCCCAGGATATCAGTGTGAAGATCTCACCAAACATGACTACATGCAAGCGTGTATCATGCAGTGCCTGCCTACATTCTTCCATTCCCTAGCTACTCCTGCTGCACTGCCTCCTGTGATCACCCAGGTGGCAGTATAGCAGCAAACCTGGCTGCCCTCTCTCTAGAGGAAGAGGAGAACATCCTCAGGAATGCTCGCTCCTTCTACCACTGGCTGTCCCACAGCAGCCAGAACTCATTCCAGAAATCAGGTCACCAGTGTTGCTCAGGTAAGGCATGATGTGCCTCAGCCCTCTGCATCACTGAGCTGGCAAGAATTCATGGATTTTGACCAGGCTTTGAAGCCTAAAAATTGCAAATTTGAAAAGGAGGTTGAAGAATGCAAGAGGAATAGACCTGACAGAGATCCTTGTGATTTCAAGGCTTGGTAGGTGTTCAGATGAAACTGGAAGTTTAGATCATGGAGCAGAGTGATCCTGGAGTCAGAGCAGTAGGAGTTAGTGTAGACTGAATGATTGCTCCATAGATAAGGAAAGCAGGGAACAAAGCAAAGGCATATGTAAATTGTGTTTATAAGACACCTCAGGACAGATGACCAGCCAAAATCTTCCCTGTTGGGAAACAAAAGAAAAAGGAAAATGAGAAGGTGGCAAAGGAGGCACTGGACATGCACAGAATTGTGCAGATTGGACAAGAACATTAGATTAACAAACAGTTATCAATACCTAGACTAAACAACACTTCACAGTACAGGCACAAGTATTATCTAAATGCTTTCAAGTGTCCACTCTTATAAACCTGAGTGGTTCAATATACAGGTTGGCGTCTTTAAAGGAGAATTGCAGTCAAAATTTACAAAGAACATATGTTGTGCAGAGTGATTTTATTCATGGCTGTAGTCCTAGAATGTCATTCTCTTTGTTTGCTGTTAGGAGATTTTCTAAATTTGTCTTCTAGTTTTATGACCACGGGGACCTCCATGTTTGATTTGTTATTGCTTTTTTTCCTAAAATCCCTCCTGTTGCATGTGACAGTGATGCATCTGTGACCATTTTTTCAGTGAGTGTAGCAGCTGCTGTATATGCTGTTGGAAGCCTGGTATTCTGGCCTCAGCTTAATAAATCTCCTTAATTCATTTTGTTTGTTTGTTTGTTTTCTAGGTATGTGCCCAGATCTAGCCAGCAGGAGCATATGCTTTGTTTTTAAAGCTTTTCATTTCATCAAAATACATACAGACATAGAAAAGCTTAGAAATCACTCCAGGTTATTAGTGATATAATTAGCAAATACTTTAGCTCTTTAGCTGTTTCCTTACAGAACAGTCCACACAGTTATCTCTCAAGTACTGTATTTGCCATCTGTGAATGTAGCCTTTGTTAGTAAGCACTGAATAAGGAGAGTTACTTAAAATAACAATGCTACTGCTGTAAACTTGATGCCAAACCTGCACTTGTTAAATTAATGGTAACAAACACATCACTGTCACATGGGACAGGAGGCATTGAAGGAAAAAAAAGAACATAAAAAAAATTCAAACATGGTGATTCCGAGAGGCCATAAAACTAGTAGGCAAATTTAGAAAAAGTTTCAAATAGCAAATAAAGGGGATGACACGCTAGGACTACACCCACAAATCAGACCACTCTACATACCATATTTTTTGTAACTTTTGACTGTAGTTTCCTTTTAAGTTCTTATGAACATTGAAGCTAAAAGATCACTTTAAAGAATACCAATCTTTAACCTTACATTATAAATAGCAACATGTTTATATATATATATATTTATATATTATCTCGAGTGCTGGGAGGTTGGGGGACTACTCTAGAAACTGCTAATCAATCATTGGAAATTCATTCCTTTGAGCCAGCTGGCACACAGAATCATTGTTATTCTGTGGAAAAGGATACAGAGTTGTTTGCTTCAATGTACTAATGATGGGGACCCACCTCACATTCAATATATGGAAGTTACCACAGAAGCGAGTAATGCTGACTTGAGGATGCTCCATGGTGGAGAGAATGTTATTATCCAATAACATATTGGAAAACTGATTACTGAAACTGGGGAAAAAAATAAAATAAAAAAATAGGAATGCTGATGCTCCCAGTCTGTCGAATTCCACTTCCAATGCTTGACTTAGAGCTAAAAGTAGTTTATGTCCCTATACTAATAGGCATTCAACTGTGAACATTTTTGAGAATCTTATTAAGAGATAATGAAGATCTAAGGTCTGGTCCTGCATAGGCACATAATCAAAACTTTTCTGTCCTGGAATAGAAAGCATTGGAATAACTTCAGTCGACAATACATGTTACAATGAAAGAGGCAGACAAGGGAAGCACTGTGGTAATGCAGGACGAAGTACAATATGAACAAAAATATAAAGTTTACTGATAAGAAATTTTACAAACAATTGACCTTCAACCTTATGGTGTAAAATATATTCAAGATATGAAAATTGATCAGGCCTAGGTGAATGGGAGGATCAGTCCCAAAGAAAGTGATTCCATTAAAACAAATTTTCCAGTTACCCCAATGTTTACAGTCTACCAAAAGTCCACAGATATGTAAGCAACCTCCTGGTTGCCCAAATGTTTTGAAGTGGGCTCACTCAGTAAAGGTCCTCCAAAATTTGTGGATTGTTTTCTGTAAAAATTGGTGGCAAAAATGCGTGGTCATCCCACAGAAGGGAATATAATGGATCTTATCAATAAAATGAAATGATTCAATTGATCGCCTCAGCATTCCTGTATGACAAATGTTATCACTTCATTATACACATACATCCATCATGACCAATGTAAAAAAGCAGTGAAGGAGTTCCTCAAGTCTGATCCTACAATGTGAACAGCACACAAAAGTTTCATTTTGGTAATACCGCAATTGGTTCTCATTCATACCTTCTTCCTTTCAATTGCAAATGCTATTTACATTTACAAGGAATGGCTATGGTGCTGCTGTGGCACCCTCATATGCCAACATTTTTGGGGAGTAGTGGGAATCAAGTATTGTTATCACCTTTTAAGAAGCCCAAAGTGGGACATTTCTTACTGAAACGTGATTTTTTGTAGGACAGTATGTATACTCAACCAATGCAACAGGCTTCTTTTCTCTATATAATCAGAATTAAGGCTAAGTATTGTAGTTTCTTAGTTTCTACTATTGTTTCTTATCATTTTATGATATTTTCATTAAGGTATTATAGTTTTCTACAACATTTAGTGGAAAGTTAGAAAATATTTTTTCTATTATAAAGTCAGGACATGTAGCACTATTCAAGTTTTTTTTGCAGGACACAGCTGCCCAAATCAGGACTGTCCTGTGAAAATCAGGAGAGGTGATAACCCTAGAATCAAGGAAGCTGTGTGTTGATTTGAACCCCCACCACAGAAGCATAATTTAATGGCATTGTTTTATTAGTGATATCTTTTGTTTCTGGGGTGGTGGTAGAGCTTTGCAAAGTTCAAATTTTGCTGGCAAAGTTAGCATGACATTGGCAACTGTGCATTTTGCATTGTGGCCTCAAATTGGCCACTTCATGCTACACATCTATTCAGCTTGTGTGCTTGGGGTAACCTGGCACCTGCCTAAACCCATGACCAAAAGGAACACCATAGGTTTACACCATTACAAAGGAATGCAAAACATGTTACCTTATACAGTTCTGTTTTTTTATTGGTGTCATAGCAAACAGTGTGGTATACAATCCCATATCCACAGTAACACGACTTCACAGCATGAAAAAAAATTAGCATAAGGATGTTTGTTTGAAATGCCATGCTTCCAAGCTAGCCCCCCTTAACTGTAAACTAGCCCAATGTGTTTCACGCCAAAGCTCTTTAATGTGAAATGCAACTGGCTAGTTTTGCAGTTGAGGGAGCCTGACTTGCAGGCATAGTGTTTGAAACATGCCTTTTTAATACTTTGTTTCCATGCTGTGAGGTCTTGTTACTGTGGATATAGGATTGCATGCCATACTGTTTGCTCCAAACACCATTAATGAACCAGCAGTGAATATGGTAACAAGTTTTGCATTCTTTTGTAATGGTGTAAACCTATAATATTTCTTTTGGACATGGGTTTAGACTGGTGCCAGTTTACCACAAGCACACAAATTGAATATTTCTTGACCCCGGCATAGCTGCTTCTTGGGTGCCGTGTCAATCTTCTCTTGCCATGGTTTCTATTCAGGAAAGTTTTAATTTGCAAATCTCCAATTTGTGGTAAAATACAGATACCTAATGATGAATTTTTGGAATTTGCATACTGTTTTACTATGTGAAGTGTGAGCTTTGCAAATGACAGTTTCATTATTTGTGTGGAATTTGTGAAGCATTTTGCAATGCAAATTTATGTACTTTGTCATGAAATTAATGAACTGTGAAGTATTTTCTCTTTGCCCACACCTAGGTAGGGGTGCTGAGTCATTACCTGAGTTTATCCATTGTCTCAACTGTAATGAATATAATTTTCTTTTTACAGTACTTATGCAAATCCAAAAGAAATAGAGGACTTGGATGAAACACTGTATATCTCTGACAGTAAACTAGAGGTTTGTGCATGTTATAGAGAACAACTCATGAGAAAATGGTGTAAGCATGGCCTAACTGCTATCCAGTAATCATATTATGAATACTCAAAAAAATACAATCAACTTCTATAAGAAGCAAAAAAAAAACTACTATGAAGAATTAATTATCTCCAAAAAGGACATCCTAGGACATTTTTTTCAAACTATTAACACACTAAACCTAATTGTCTGAAACTGATTACCTCTTTTACTGTTCAGGACTTACACAATCTATTTGATGGCAAGTTGAGAGCAGTCCATCTGTCTACCTCCTACCTAACTGCAGTTTCCTCAGAATCAGTTGATATCTATTCAACAATTTTTTCGTCCTTCAATCTCTTTTCAGAAACTGACACCCATATAATACTGAAAAACTCCACTTCAGTGTCATCTTTTCTGGATCCGGCCCCTACTAGGTTAATCAAATGTTTGGTTTCTGCATCTTAATTCAGCTTGTCATTGCTCTTATCAACTGCTTTCTATCAACTGGTGTCCCCCACCTCTTTCAAAATGGACTTAGTCCTACCTATCTTAAAAAATCCTTCTCTTAATCCAGATATTTTCACCAACTACTGTCCAATTTCCCAGTTGCCATTTATTTCCAAGGTATTGGAGAAAGTCGTAAACAATCAACTAATAGACTACTTTATTTCAAATCAACACCTTCCAAAATTTCATTCTGGTTTCCAAAGTGTACACAGCACCAAAACAGCCCTTTTATGAGTGCCTGACAACATTCTACTATCAACTAACATACTAAAATGCCAGCAGAATAGGCCTAACGGTCTTTCGTGTCTGCTCGTTTGGTCAGCCTCCACCCTGGGTGCTGACCTTGCTGCCCCCCTTGCCTCCTCTGGCTTCTCCCTTCCCAGTTCCGGATATTCTTGCTGCATTGGATTTTGCTTCCAGAACCCTTCTCCTGTACCTGTACCACCCCCTCTTGAACCCCTCCACTGTCTCTGCCTCCACCAGCCCCTTAGGCAGTGCATTCCAAGGCTCCACCACCCTCTCAGTGAAGTAGCACCTTCTCCTTTCTCCCCTGAATCTTCCCCCTCTAGCTTCCACCCATGCCCTCTAGTGGCCCCCTCCTCCTTCCTTCGAAGCACCCTGACTGTTCCTCCCCTATTTACCCTCTTCATGTACCTGAAGACCTCTATCATGTCTCCCCTGCCTCTTCTCTTCCAATGTGTACATATTTAGCTCTTCGAGCCTCCTCATAGGTCCTGTCTCCCAAGCCCCAAATCATTTTGGTTGCTCTCCTCTGGACCCTCTCCAGGAGGGTAATGTCCCTCTTTAAGTGTGCCTCCAAAACTCACGCCCAGTACTCAAGGTGCGGCCTCACCAAGCAGTTATACAGAGGGAGTATCACTTCCCTCCTTCTGGAGGTGATCCCCCTAGCGATGCATCCCAGCATCCTGTTGGCCTTGGCTGCTGCCCTCCTACAATTCTACGAGTTGTTTATCTTGACATCTACCACCACCCCCAGGTCCTTCTCAGCCATTGAGACTTGTAGCATTCCCCCCCCCAGGGTGTACACTTGGCCTGGGTTTCTGACCCCCAGGTGGAGCACCTTGCATTTCCCTGCATTGAACCTCAGCTTCCACTTTCTAGACCATCTTTCCAGAACCTCCAGGTCCCCCTGTAGGGTCACCCTCCCCTCCTCCCAATCCACCACTGCTCCCAGTTTTGAGTCATCCACAAAGAGACTCATCTCACTCCTGATTCCTGTCCTTATGTCAGAGACGTAGGCATTGAAGAGGAGGGGCCCAAGGACTGATCCCTGTGGGACCCCACTAATAACCCTCCTTGGGGATGAGACTATCCCGCCAGCTACAACCCTCTGGATCCGGTCCTGGAGCCAATTGCCTATCCATCTGATTATCTGGTTCCCCACCCCTATTTCTTCCAGCTTATCCAACAGGCCCATGTGAGGAACAGAGTCAAATGCCTTGCTGAAGTCTAGAAAGAGGATGTCCACTGGTCTACCCAGGTCCAAGGCACTCGTCACCCAGTCATAGAACTCCACAAGGTTTGTCTGACACGATTTCCCTGGGATGAATCCATGCTGTCTATCGTCCAGGCACCCTGACTTTTCCAGGTCCCCCAGCCTCTCCTTGACAATGCTCTCCATCACCTTGCCCACCACCGATGTCAGGCTGACAGGCCTGTAGTTCCCTACCACCTCCCTTGATCCCCCCTTGTGGATAGGCACTATATTCACCACCTTCCAGTCCTGGGGCACCCACCCTGTCCTCAGAGAGAAGGTGAAAAGCTCCGCCAGGGGTATCGCCAGGACATCTGCAAGTTCCTTCAGCACTCTGGGATGTAATTTATCTGGCCCCGATGCTTTCTCTGTCTTAATGGAACTGAGGGCTTCCCTCACTCTCTCTGCTGTGATTTCCACTTCCGGTACCTCTTCTCCCTGCTTAGCCCTCCTCCTCCTGCCAGTGATGCCTCCCCCTCTCCCCAGATCCGCCGATCGGTAAGGGTCCCCCCCTCCTCAGTATCTCTGTCTTCTCCCATGTATGATGCAGCACCCCCATTTTCCTTGGTGAAAACTGAGGTGAAGTACTCATTTAGTACCTCAGCCTGCTCCCCGGTCTTGTGCCCATCTCTCCCCTGATTTAATCCTGATAATCTGCCCCTTCACCCTTCGTTTTTCCCCAATGTATCTGAAGAACCCCTTGTTCCCTCTCCTAATTTCCCTGGCCAGGTTCTGCTCCTTCCTTGCCTTAGCCGCCCTCACCTCCCTTGTGGCCCTTCTAGCCAGCAGCTCATACTCCCCTCGATCCCTTTCACTCCTTGAGCACTTGAATTGCCTATAGGCTGCCTTCTTTCCCTGCACCACCTCCTGGACCTCCCTGGTCCACCAGCAGGGTTTTCGGGCCCTACCGCATTTTCATCTTACTCTTGCACAGGTGCTAGTAGCATCCTGTACCCCTCTCCTGATGATTTCCCACCTACTATCAGCATCCATGTCTGACCCAATCACATCCAAATGCTCCTTAAGGATCCTTCCCATTTCCTTAAAATCTGTCCCCCCGAAGTCAGTTTCCTCCATCTTTGTGCAGCCTTCTAGCCCTGCTAGGTCCAGGCAGAACCAGACCGTGGCATGGTCACTCCCCACCAATGGGTCCCTTACCTCCAGGCCCCCAATCTGGTCACTGTCTGCCAGGACCACATCCAGTACCCACGTGATAAATACAGTTTTACCATTCTGCTGCTAGTAGACATTCTTCAGCCATCTCAAGTTGTGTAACAGGGGGCACTTTGAAACAACTGAGAAGCTGCATGGGATATACTATACTGAACTAGACATCTGCAACAAATCTCTCTCTTGCTTACATCTGAGGGAAGTTTTCCTGACTTTACAGTCTTACATTGGTATTGCTTTGTATTTAATTATTTTAGTTTTTAAATCAGGAAGGGTTTTTTCTAAACTGCTGATCTTGTGAGCAACTTCAGAAGGGTTGAAATAACTGCATATTTGATTTTCCTTTGTGGGTAACTGGACTGTCTACTAGAATTCTGTGACAGTTTGCATCAATATATTTTGAAATAATTTACTGGTGGTGGCTGTGTACTTCTAATAGCAAAGGCTGCAGTTTGTAATTTGATGCCAGACAGAGGCTCAGGTGGTAGAAATTGTCTTCACTAGTCAGGGAGACCTGCATCATAGCCAATTGTTCTGGCTGGAACATTTCAGCATTGATCAATTACTATAAACTACTGGTGTGATCCTCTTTCAGACAGAAGCCCATCTTCTTCAAGTTGTGTAACAGGGGATGCTTTGAAACAACTGAGAAGCTGCATGGGATATACTATACTGGACTAGACATCTGCAACAAATCTCTCTCTTGCTTACATCTGAGGGAAGTTTTCCTTACTTTACAGTCTTACACTGGCATTGCTTTGTGTTTAATTATTTTAGTTTTTAAATCAGGAAGGGGGTTTTCAAAACTGCTTATCTTGTGAGCAACTTCAGAAGGGTTGAAATAACTGCATATTTGATTTTCCTTTTTGGGTAACTGGACTTTCTACTAGTATTCTGTGACAGTTTGCATTAAATTACTTTTAAATAGTTTACACATCAGTTACTGGAGGTTAGTTGAATTATTATAAAGGGCAATACTCACCAGGGTTGTGGAGCAGTGGTGTATTTGATTGTTTCTAACAGTCTTCAGTGGTTGTGGACTACCCACACACCCTTCCCCACACCCCATCCTCCCAGGTGTGACATTTCCTTTATAGCCAAAGTTCTGACATCACTTCCTCAACAGGTCTTGGGGCAGAACTGTCATATTCTTAATAACCCAGCACAGTGCATAAAGGGTAAATACACACCACAAAAAAAAAACAATAAATATATATTACATATTGTATATTATAAGGGAGAGGGAGATGGACATGTGGGGAGCAGTGCAATGCACTGGCTGTGGGGCAGCAGTTTTCTGGGAGACATTCTGGAAACTGCATTGCTGTCCTATTTGCAGGCAACTGTCAGCTCTGAGGAAGGAGGTTGCCCACCTCCAGGCTGAACTGGCAAGGACTTAGGAGGCATCCCCCACCCAAAGAGCACCACTGCCACAACCACTGCCTTAGAGGCTGCCAAGTATGAAGTGCAGTTGGACCACAGTGGGTTCTGGAAGGGTGCGGGTGGTGAAACAGAGGCAAAGCCTCCTAGTTGTACCTCTACACAAACCATACACCAGTCTGGCAGAGCAAGGTTCCTCTATAATGGCACCCTCAGTGGAGATGAAGAAGAATGCTGAGGACATCCACAAGGGAGACCCACAGAAGGGTGGCAAGGGACACCACAGAGAAAAGAAAGAGGTTCTGCTAGGGGACTCAATTGTTAGAGGGGTAGACCTGGGGAAGGGAGAGGAGAGGGAAGTAAGGTGCCTGCCTGGTGCCACGGCTTGAAGGGACAAGAAGCAAATCCTCAGGCTTGCAGAAGCAGCATCACAGGAGAGGGAACTAGATATCATTGTCCACCTTGGGACAAATGACCTAGCTAGGCATGGGATCAGTGCAGTTCAGGATGAAATTGTGGAGTTGGGGAGGGGCCTCAGACAGGTAGCAAGCAGGGTTACCTTCTCAGAGGTGCTGCAAGTCCATGGCAGGGGTGAATCTAGAGTACTACACACCATGCAGTTTAATGAATGGTTGCAAAACTGGTGCAGAGCACAGGGCTTTGGCTTCATTGGGGACTGGGGGTACACCTGGAGAGATGAAGTTCTATCCTGGCATGATGGTCTGCATCCATCCATGTAGGGAACCAAGATCCTAAGTGACAGGTTTAAATGCTTCCTTGGAAAGCTTTTAAACTAGCCAAGGGGAGGTGCTAAGAAGCAGGAAATTTCAAACCTCGCCCCACAAAATATGCCAGGTAGTAAGGTAAACACTGACGTACAGTGCTCAACAGAGGGCAGGACAGGGGTAAATGGAAAAATAGATAAGGGCAAAAAGAGCAGGCATGGGGGAAAAAAGGATAAAGCCAACATTTAATGAAGGGCAATGAGTACCAATGCCCATAGTCTGGGAAACAAGCTTCCTGAGCTAATAGCCTTGATGGAAGGTGAACAATTGGATATTATGGCAGTCACAGAAACATGGTACATGGAGAACCATGACTGGGATGTCAAAATACTGGGGTACACAGTCTACAGAAGAGACAGGGAGGGGAAAAGAGGAGGTGGAGTAGCTCTATACATAAGGGAAGGTATCAAAGCTACAGAACTAAAAAGTAAAGGGGGAATACAAGAGGCACTCTGGGTCACCATGGAGACAGGGAATGGCATCACGATCTGCACAGGGGTTGTATATAGATCTCCATCTCAAGGGGAGAAAATGGACAAGAAAATGATAAAGGACATTCTCAAAATGGCTGAAAAAGGTGAGATACTGTTGATGGGGGACCTGAATATGCCAGATGTTAACTGGATGACATGTACTGCAGCCACATCCAAGAGCAGGGTCATTTTCGATGCCCTGCTGGGGGCAGGCCCTAGACAGCTAGTGTTGGAACCCACTCAGGAGGGAGCAATACTAGACCTGGTACTCTCAAATGGAGAGAGGATCACAAATTTAGAAGTCAGTAGACATCTGGGAACAAGTGGCCACTGCACAGTGTGCTTCACAATAAGCACAACCATGGAGACTAGTCATACAAAAACAAGCATGCTGGACTTTAGAAGGGCTGACTTTGGCAAAATGGGTGAATACCCGAGGAATACACTAGCAAATGGCCAAAAAGGAGGGGGTGGAAGAACAATGGAGAAAAATCAAAACTGCCATCATAGAGGCAACAAGCCTTTGTGTGAAACAGATAAAGAAAACAAAGTGGATTAAAAAAACACTATGGTTCTCAAAAGAGGTGGCAGGGAAGGTTAAGGAGAAAAAGGCTACATTCAAAAAGTATAAGGAATCACAGACAGAGCACGACAGGGAACTGTGTCAATTAAAGCAGAAATAAGTGGGGAAGGCAGTCAGAATAGCAAAAGCCCAAACTGAGGAAAAAATAGCCAATTCAGTTAAGAAGAGGGATAAAACCTGTTATAGGTACATTAGGGAGCATAGAAAGGTTAAGGGAGGAATAGTGAAGATTAATAAGGGAGAGGGGAGGTGGGCAGAGGGGAGACAGTGAAAAGGCAGAGATACTGAATGAATACTTTTGCTCAGTATTCACAAAAGAAGATGATGAGGAGTTACCTAAACCAGACAATAGAAGCACTCTGGGTAAGGGTGTTGACACCAGCCCATTTACAGAAGAAAGAGTCCTGAAAGAACTCCTAAAACTCAAGGTGGACAAAGCAATGGGGCCTGATGAGATTCACCCCAGAATCCTAAAAGAACTACGGGAGGACCTAATCCCACCACTGACCACACTTTTTAGCAAATCATGGGAGGATGGGGTGGTACCTGAGGACTGGAAGAGGGCAGATGTGATTCCCTTCACAAAAGTAGGAGCAAGGCAGGCATGAGGAAACTACAGACCTGTAAGTTTGACCTCAGTGGTAGGAAAATGATGGAATCACTTCTGAAAGAAAGAATTGTTGAGTACCTAGAGGCCAGCGGGGCAGGGACCCAAAGCAGCATGGATTTACAGCAGGAAGGTCATGTCAGATGAATCTAATAGATTTCTTTGACTGGGTGACCAAAGTAATAGACCAGCGAGGGCTGTGGATATATCTACCTAAGACTTTAGCAAGGCATTTGACACAGTCCACACAAAGATTAATAATCAAGTTAGCCAGTCTAGGAGTGGATCCCAGGGTGGTATCCTGGGTAGCAAACTTGCTGCACAAGAGGACACAGAAGGTACTAGTGAATGGAACACATTCCAAAGAAAGGGGGGTCACTAGTGGAGAACCTCAGGGCTCAGTACTGGGTTCAGTCCTCTTTAACATCTTTATAGGTGACATTACGGAGGATCTGAAGGGAAAGTTATGCCGCTTTGCAGATGACACAAAGATCTGTAACAGAGTTGATACACAAGGGGGGTAGAAAGGATGAGAAGGGACTTGGCAAGGTTGGAGGAATGGTCAGACATTTGGCAACTTAGATTCAATGCAAAGAAGTACAAAGTAATGCACCTGGGAAACAAAAACCCAGGAGAAGAATACACTATAGCAGGGGAGGCACTAACAACAACAAAAATGGAAAGGGACCTGGGGGAAGTCATATCAGATGATCTAAAGGTTGGTAAACAATGTGAGAAGTCAATAAGGAGAGCCAGGGGGATACTGGGATGCATAGGAAGGGGCATCACAAGTAGAAAAAGGGAAGTGGTTATCCCTCTGTACAGACAGTTGGTGAGACCCCATCTGGAGTATTGTGTGCAGTTTTGGAGACCTCATCTACGCAAGAACATAGAAAGGATGGAAGCAGTCCAGATGAGGGCAACTAAAATGGTGCAGGGTCTGCATCAGAAACCCTATGAAGAGAGACTGAGAGAGCTTAATATGTATACCCTTGATGAAAGGAGGGACAGGAGGAACATGATAGAAATGTTCAGGTACCTGAAGGCAATCAACAAAGTCCAGGAAGGTAGCATCTTTCAGAAAAAGAGATGTGTAAGAACAAGGGGGCACAATTTAAAGATAGAGGGGAGATGGCTCAGGGGTAATGTGAGAAAATTTTTTTCATGGAGAGAGTGGTGGATGCATGGAACCGCCTTCCTGGAGAGGTTGTTGGGTCTAAAACAGTGGGGGAATTCAAACATGCATCGGACAGACATAAGGCAATGGTAGTGGGGGGGTGGCAGGAAGTAGGCTGTTGGTTAACTAGAATCTGCAGCTTATCCAGTAGGTAGGAAAATGGGCAGACTGGGTGGGCCAAGTGGTCCTTATCTGCCGTCAAAGTCTATGTTTCTATGTTTCAATCATGAAATACTGTTACACACCTAAAATCCATCTTTAGCATCAATAATACAGTTCTTTCTGGTTTCACTCATGGCTCACTGGTGGAGCTCAAGCCATCAGTTTCAGCTTCTCCACATCTCCTGAACCTGTGGCAACAGGCATTCCACAAGGCTCTGTTTTGAATCCCTTCCTTTTTTGTGTTATATATTTCCCCTCTGGTAGACATCATGTATAGCTCTTGGTCTGTCCTATCACAGATACTTCGACAACACCCAGATTTGTGTTCCACTCATCAGCTCTCTGCTGTTCAACCTAACCTGGATGTCTCTGTGCCTCACTGACATCCAATCATAGATGTCAGCTACTCTCTCTGTCTTACTGTTAAAAATACAAAAGATTTGGATATAATATGAGAGTTAAGACTACAAATCTCAACCTATCCAACCTTGGATTGCACCATGGCTCCTCTACAATTCATCCAGCCACAGTAGTCAGCAACCTGAGAGTTCTTTTTGGCCAAACTCTTCATTTGGCTATACTCAAGTTAGCAGCATTGTCAGCTCTGCCTTTTACTGCCTATGCACCATTACCACAAAATCCTGTATTGACAGAGTTAAAGTTTGTACATCAAGTGTTGGGGCAAGACCACCATCTTAACCACTATGTAGACAGCAGGACAAGTTATACAGTCTATGTGTGCTTGCGTGATTGTGGCGTTATATACTGCATGTAGGCAGAACTGGTCCTGCCCTGAAGTGTCATCATTTGCCTGGCACAGGCCACTCAGGTCCCTTGACCGTTCATTCCTACTAGACAATCTTGGAGCAATAAATGGTCATAACTCTCTGTCCACTGATGAACAGGATACTCTCTCCTACTTCTAATCTAAATGTTTCACCACTTGGAACCCACATGCCCCATCAAGCAGCCAGTCAGGTGAGGTTTTAATCATTCATTCATATTGCAGAAGGACACTGAAGAGTGAACATGCCCACTTCCCCATAGTACAGTTTAATTCTTTTTACAGATTTCCTTTTTGTATCCTTTACTACTTTGGGGGACTGCAAGAGGTGGGAGGTTGGGCACTATAGTGTATTGGAAGGGTGGGGGTTATGGTGCCTGTTTTGTTACTCAGGGGACAGGGATGAGATGGAACATGGTTTTTACTGACAATTACAGACAAATTTCATATATATATATATATATATATATATATATATATATAAATATATATATATATATATATATATATACAGTATATATATATTATATATATATATATATATATATATATATATATATATATTAAAAACTTATCTGGGATTATAGGGGAGGTGTGGTGCTAGAGGGTGGAGGAGTGAGCATACAAACAAGGAAACATCTGCATGGTTGGTTGGGGTGGATGCACTATGTCACAGTGGAAGGAGGGTGGGTTTTTCATAAATGATTTTAAGAAAGAAACACTTCTTTCACCAGAGAAGTGCTATTTTATCTGGTGAAACGATATGTAGAGGCACTTCATGGACACTTTGCTAAAGAAGTGCCACTATGCATAAGTTTTACCTGGCAAATTTAGCAATTCATCAGGCAAAGAATTCAGTGAAGAGGCCTTTCTCCCTATGCAATGTTGGGAAACAACGTGTCATGCTATACATAGCTAAGGTTCACCAGTTTCTTTCATGCCTATTGGTGAAGTCTTCACCTGTCAGTGTCCACTTTACCACATGAAAAGCTGTACAAAGTGACACTTCACACTACCTGAAGTATATGGACTTTGAGAAACATTTCGAAAAGCACTTTTCCAGCTTTGCCCAACTTTAGACCTTCAGTTTAGCAAGTTATTCATGTCTTCACACAAGTTTTTTCTATTTGTGAACAAACTGAGAATTTTTGTAATGAGACAAACTGTTTCTGTTGCAGGAAGGTATTGAGGTCTCCACAAAGCAGTGTAGTTTTCAAAATGCACAACAGAGATTTCATTAGAATAGACTTTTCTGCCACCATTGACTTGGGCTTGCTAATAATTTTATAGCAAAACTGCAGTCCCAATGTGTTATAAACCAGCTGCTGATGCCTCCGTTGATGCTATGAGGCCAAGCCTAATTTATCTGTGGCCTTGCCTTCATTTTGCCCAGATAATTAACTTTTGCTTAGTTAACACCAATGGAGCATACTTAGTTGGCAGAGAAACACTTTGACATTCCTTTGATGGTGACATGTACCTCACCTCTGTTTTGTAAAACAGTTTCTGATGTGCTCTTTTTAAGGTACTGTCTGCCGTGTTAAGCTCCTTTTTGTCTTATTTTGAATGCTGGACCGTTCATATTCTAAGCACTTTTCATAATGTAGTCACAGTTGATAACACTCATGGTGATAGCCCAGTGTACTATACATTTATATGAAAATGATGTGCTGACATGTTACTAACTTGCCATTATTTATTGTTTTAGGCTTCTTTTTATTTATATTTAAATGGTATCTCAATTACCTGTAAACTGAGAAAAGGTACTGTAGCATATCATTTTAAATGTCAAATTCCTATACTGCTGTTTTTGTAGATTAAATATCTTTCTCGTGCACTTTAATACCTCTCTTGCTCTCTCACTCGCTGATATTCAGTGGTCAACTGCCACTCAGAACCTTTCAGCTTAGTGAAAGTACAATAGAGTGGTGCCCAATGTCAGGTTCTCAAATGTCATGAAATATCATGACACTACTGTCATGATGTCCTTAGTGGTGACTAGTCATAATGTTAGGAAACACTAAACATGCAAGTAGCTATTGACCGCACTGTCTATTCTTAACAGTGTTTCACTGAAGATAAAACAGTGTCAGTGGCTCAGCAGGTTGTGCACTTGCCTCTGAGGTCAGACATTGGAAGGTTGTGACTTCTAGCTCACACCAGGCTCTTTGAGTATTACCGAGTACTGACACTGTAGTGCATTGGGGGGGTGCTGCAATCCCAAGGTGCCTCTTTTAGATGACACATTAATCTAAGGTCCTGTCTGCCTGTCCTGGTCATTGTTTAGGTAGACATTAAAGGTCCCATAGCACTTCACAAAAAGAGAAAGGGAATTGCCCCAGTGTTCTGGCCAAATTTCCCAGGTCACTAAAAATATCACAATCAATTTAATCTGGTTCAGTTTCAGTTGGTTTTCATCTGTACCACCTGGAAGAGACTGAAAATAGACAGAATTGTCTATGCCTCCTTTCCAGTCAACAAAAACTAAATAAGTAAATACTATCTGGAGTAACCATTACCTCCTTGATATACTGTCCCTTACTGGAACTTGGCTTTGGCCTTATGTGCCTGACAATCCATGTGAATTACCTGGGTATAGGTGTATAAGGGTGTGATGGATCAGTACCTAAAAGAAGAGGTGGTAATGCAATCTATTTTAAATCCCACCTTAATTTCACTCCTGTTAATACTCCCCCCTCACTAGGGCCACACCAAGAGTTATGTCATGTTGTACTCCTCTAAAATGATTCAAAGAAGCTTCATTTATTCTATGTTTACATCTTGCTAGTCTGTGGATTGAATGCCTTCTCCAATTTGGTCAACACTGTGGTCTCTGTAGTGAAAAACAATGACTTCATCCTCCTGGGTGAGCTAAACAATAATTGTCTCAGCCTAAAAGGTAAACACATTGGCTAGTGCCTCATTAACATTAACCTTGTCCAGCACATTTCAAAACCTACTTGGCAATCTAATAATGGTGGCAATACTTCTCTTACTGGCTGGTTACTGCCTCCTAGTGGTAATACAATTCCATTCTCTGGTGCACTCCCTGATTTCATTAGTGATCCCTTACCAATTTATTGTGTTTGAGAGACCATGTCCCCCAAAGCCCATTCAAGCTCATTCAGTTCAGAGACTTCTCTAATTTCAACCCAATCCTGTTCAGGACAAGAACTTTCAGTCATAGATTGGTCATGTCAATGGGCCACTAATGATGTCAGTCTTGCTGTCACTTCCTTAAATTCTAAATATTCTAAACTCCAAAATCAATTTGTCTCCATACCACCAGATAAATATGTGGCCAGCTCACAAAGTGACTAAGTAGCTCATTTCTTAAGTTGCTTAAGGGGAGAGACAAATGCTGGCCACAAATCAAGGCTATACAGAATTTGGTGAATTATAGGCAATGCTGGCAGCTTGTAAAAGGGCTAGCCAACTCAGCAAGAGTACCTTTTGCAAAAACTTGTTTTAGTCCATTGCTTGTAGTCCTTATCACTTCTGGAAGTGCATCAAAAAGTCTCTTGGCAATGATGGTTATTTCTGCCTCAATTGTATTAATATCAGTGGAGACAATTGTAATAATCCAGCAACTATTGTCAATGCATTTAACTATCATTTCACAGACTTCACTGCCTTCACTAGGTGTTCCTTTCACTGGTATCACACAACCCTCTACTAAATTATTCTCCAAAGTTTGACATTACACCCATCCATTTCTTTTTTTATCTTAATGTGGTCAACGTGTCTGAGGTTTTTAAGTTATTGGCACAGGTTCCTGAAAATAAATCGGCAGGCCCTTGTGGATTCAACCGAAGCTTGTCCAAACATTTGACAAAGACATTGGTTCTATTGTATGGTCATCAGGCTAATTAATATTTCACTGGTTATGGGTGGGATACCCAAATCATGGACAATTTCACACATTGTATCAATTTTTATGGCCGTGGAACACATTTCTTGACTTTTTAGTGTATCCTTCCATAACTGCAAATCACTATGGTAGTGAAATTAAATACTCCCTTCTTTCTGTATAGAATGCTGGAGACAGAACTCAAGGCTGCTTTTCTCTGAAAATCCTAAAGCACTGTGCAGAATTCTTAGCAAATGTGCACACATTCCAAACAAATCTAAATATCTTTAAAACTATTCAAGCTGCACAAAAACAACCAGCGTATTCAGGAGAAAAAATACCTTTCACATGAGGGTAGTCACAAATCTGAATTCTTTATATTTTGTAAAACATGGTCTCCAAACAGACTCATTTTTTTTCTCTGAGTGAACACAGTAGGAGTCATGCCAAACAAATATAAATATCTTGGAAAATATACAAGTTACCTTTACACAACCAACATGAAAGTTGTTCAGGACAAAATGACCATTCAAATGAGGATAGTCACTAATCTGAATTTGTTATTTTATTTTTTGATATAGCCATCCAAAAGGTGAAAATTGTGAAGAAAAATGAAAATTCAGGTAATCCAATGGCCATAGTTTTAAAACTATATAATTAGTGCATCTTAATGAATAAGCTCACTGGAAAGGTCTTTTGGTCCAGAAAAGCTTTCATACTGGTTGTTCATGTAACTCGTATACTTTTAGAGATAGTTACATTTGTTTGGCATAACTCCCATGAAAAATTTAAATTCAGGTAATCAGATGGCCATAGTTTAAAAATATAATCAGTACAGTTTAATGAATAGGCTCATTTGAAAGGTCATTTTGTCCTGAAAAACTTTCATTGTGGTTGTTTATATTTAACTCATATACTTTTAGAGATATTTGCATTTGTTTGGCATAACTCCTATTGCACTTCTAAACAGCCTAATTTTTGCAAACCACTATGCCAGTTAAATAAAATACTAGACCAGACCACCTTGATTATCTCTTGTTATGCCTAATTTAACTCATTCAGACCAATTGTTTGTTTAGAATGTTGGAGATGGAATTCCAGACTGCTTTTCTTTTAGAATCTTCCTAAGACACTGTGCAGAATTCTTAGCAAATGTGCACACATTCCAAACAAATATAAATACCTTTAAAACTATTCAACATGCACACAAACAAAACACCATAAAAGTTATTCAGGACAAAAAGACATTTCAAATGAGGGTAGTCACTAATCTGAATTCCTTATATTTTGTAAAATATGGTTATTTTATTACCTATATTCCCATTTTTGTTTTTACAAAATTCACATTACTGATGGCTATTTAAAAAACAAAACTAAAATGAATTTAGATTAGTGACTATCCTCATTCAAAATGCCTTTTTGTCCTGAACACAAAAATGTAAAATACTGCACTTGGGGTACATAAATCCAGAGGCAGAGTACAAAATGGGTGGAGTGGTACTGACAACATTAAGAAAGCACACATTCAAAAAAAAAAAAGCTTTTACATTCAGTTGATTACTTTTTAACAATATTATGCATCTATGACTGCCACTGTACATCCTCACCTGAAGCAAAAAGAGGAGTGGAGGCCATAATTGACTCCTTGTTTTTGTGTTAAAGGGGTCAGTTTTTTTACAGCAAAAACAAGGAAAGAGGTAATTTCTAAAATGTGCAGATGAGCATAGGGACAACTTTTTTTTGGAGCATGACACCACCGGCAGCTACCACTTCAAGACTGCTACTACCCCCCACTACAATCAGTGGAAAACCAGCAGTAGTCTAACAGCACTGAGATCAATATGGTTAAGGCACATTTATCAGAAATTACTGCTTAGAAAAGAATGAGAGAATGAATGTGATGATGAGCAAGTCCCAGACCAGATCTCTAGTTTGTTAATAGACTCCTCCTGAGTCTGATTTTTATGGCTGCGTGGGTCAAGCTCCACAGATGTTAAGCCATCATCAGATTTGTATAAGAGCACTGTGGAAACATGTGACTGGACTGCTGCCTGATGTGCTGCCACAGTGCTCCAGCATATTTTCCAGTGATTCAGTTTATGCAGCTCTTCCCCTCCACCAGCCACATAAACATATCCACTTCCCGGCACACTACTTTTCCTTTCCACAACTGTGAAAGTGACAACCACCATGTGCAGCATATTGGTTCTGACTTAAACTGCACTTGACTACAGGGCAAACTGCACATGTGTGAGTATCATGCATGCTCAGTACTGTAATCACTGCAGTATTAGTTATAGCTGACTCTGTTGCAGTGAGAGCACCAGTTATTTTTTCAGTGCTCTTGCTGCTCCTTATAGCTCTCCACAGCCATATCGGCTCTGATCAGAGTTTGTTAAATAGGGAAGCCCCTAATACTCCTGCAAATTACAGACATATGGATCTGGCTGCCCAAAAATATGATCCTTGAAAAACAGGTACACACTCAAATTACTGACAGTACAATCTTCTTTCAACTGTCTCTAGCAGTTGGAAGGTGACCACTCTAAAATGAGATAGCAGCAGTCTGGAAAAGGTGGAACAAATCAACAAGAAGGAGAGTCGTACCTGACCCAGTAGGCAGATGTTTGCCAAAAGGAGTTGAGGATTTATCTTGCATGGCCAGTGGGGTCACTTCCATTGCAAAGTACACAGATGATCCAGGAGGCTGTTCTGCAGCAACCAGTGGGAGGGGCACAGAAGACCCAAATGTCTACAGCAGAGACACAGGGTTAGCCAGTGGGCATATTGTTTCAGCACGGTACTGACATACTGCAGAATCAACCTCATCAGTAACCCAATCTTCAACGCCTATCTGCTTCCAGCCTGTATCCCACAAGGCTCACTCAGGAGACTAGGGCTCACGGGGGAAAAATATATTTAACAATTGTGTCTGTCAGGTGTTTCACTCATAAAGTTTTAAGTTCCCCAGTAGTGGAATGACTGTAGGTGGTCCATTAAGTGACAGCACTCCAGCTGTTGGTACCTCTGCAACAACAGATGGGACCATCTGGTGCAAATATTCCAGTTCATGTGCATAGTGGAGCTCCTCTGTTGTAATCTGTGCAAGCAACAACTGTTTCTTTACCTCCAAAACAGCACAAAAAGTCTGTTCAGCTACTGCATAGTCCTCAGTCATTATGACCATGGCAATCCATGCTGCATCAGCTTCCAAGGCAGGAATAGCAACTCCTCTGACATAATCCATAGACAATTAGACCTCTTGCAATGTTGCAGCTTGGGTAGAGATCAGTTCACCAGACACCACTCTCTCAGCAGGCTGTTCACCCTTCTTTCCAATGTCAGCCATCTTGTGAAGATGGCCAAGGGTTCCCCCATAGCAAGAGTAAGGGAATTTCCTTGGTGCACTCACCAAATTTCCCCCAGTCACTAGAAATACTGCCAACAGCTTAATCTGGTTAAATGTCGGTTGGTTTCCATCTGTATCCCTCTCCCTGAGATGAGGCTCAAAATAGGCAGAATTGCCTGGTCCTCCCTTCCTAGCCAACAAACACTAAAACAAGATAGATTGATATATATATATATATATATATATATAATTATATATATATAATTATATATATATATATATATATATATATATATATATATATATACACAGTAGGCGCAGTCACGCCACTATAGTTAGGGTTCAGTGGTCAGTTACATACTAAAGTCAAAAGTTTGGGCATTAATAACTTTGGACCTGTTCAATGGATTTACCTGAAATTTGGTACGCACGTTGGGGCATGGCAGATCTCTTGACTTGCCAAATTGTGTTTCAGTCAAAATGCCGGTCTTTGTGTACGAAAGCACTGAAAAATGCAACATTATCCATTTTTGGAGGCACCTTTTGACATTCTGAATGTGGTCCTGAACAACTGATGTGTGGTGTGCTGCTCTGCAAAATGACTTGTTTGAAAGAGCTTTGGTGGCTGAACGTCACTTTTTGTTTGGTGAAAAAATATTAAGGCATTCAAAAGTTATGGCACTTTTAAGTTCCCATTATAAGTCAATGGGAAAATGTATATGTATGTTTTGCGAACAAAGAATGGGGTTCTGGCCATCTCGTCCCACCTGGAGATCAAAGAATTTGCAGCCTCACTGTTCAAGAATCTTTGTCCCCGAGGAACTTCAAAAATTCTTTGACCGCGTCGTCCGTCATCTTGTTTTCAGTTTTCCAATCACACAAACACAAATATCTCGGCTCAGGGGTCACTTCTGAAGTAAAACTTCGATGGGTTGTACTCAGGTGACCCCGATCTATCGAGCCATGGCTTTGGTTCCATCAAAATCAGTCTAAAAATAGAGTTTCCAGCTTTTTAAATCTTTGTTCAAGGCTTGCTATCGATCTTTGATCGCGAGCCAGCAAATTCTTTGATTGTGTGATTCTTTGATCGCGATCGTGCGAGCGAGGGACGAGATGGCCAGATTTTAAAATGTGTTTGTGTAGCTCAGGGGTGCCCTACAAAGGTATATAAGGGTGGGTTTTGCTCAGGGGCCTTCATTCTGCCACATCTGAATAATTTTTGTTTTCTTTATCCCTGGTAGTCTAGTGCCCCCCTCCCCATCATAATACTTTCCATAGTGGTCTCTGTATCCCTGGTAGTCTAGTGGCCCCCCAAAGAGTATTTAATAAATATGACTGTTTTCTTATCCATGGTAGTCTAGTGGCTCCCCTATGTACGTTTATTAATAATATCTCTTGCATATATCCCTGGTAGTCTAGTGCCTCCCACATCTATATTTGATTTTTATTAATATACCTGGAAGTCTAGTGGTCCCCCGGCTCCATCACAATAAAATTTATACGTATCTTCAATGTCCTGGAAGTCTAGTGGCTCCCCACCACCCACCCTGCCATGCCAGCCCACCCAGCAACCCCCACCGTTCCCCAGCTGGTGACTGACACAGCCCACCTTTCACCTCCATGGCCTGCCACTGACTATGTACATTATGAGCACTTATTCAAACAGGTGCTCAGAAATCATTTCAGATTGCTTGTTTGAATTAGCGCTCATAATATACACCTCAGCAGCTGGCTGTGGAGGTGAGAGGTGGTCTGTGCCAGTCGCTGGCTGGGGAAGGTGGGGTGCTGGGTGCTGGCTGGCACGGTGGGGAGCCACTAGACTACCAGGATATTGAAGATGGTTATTAATTTTATTGTGATGGGGTGGGAATCCACTAGACTACCAGGATATAATAATAATCAAATGCAGATGGGGCACTAGACTCTAGGATATGTGCAAGATATTATTAATAAAACACATGGAGGGCACTAGACTACCATGGATAAGAAAACAGTCATACTTATTAAATACTCATTGGGGCTACTAGACTACCAGGGATAGAGGATATATGGACAGTATTATGATGGGGAGAGGGCTGCTAGACTACCAGGAGATAATTAAACTAATGTTTTTATTTTG
Source organism: Neoceratodus forsteri (assembly GCA_016271365.2). NCBI lineage: Eukaryota > Metazoa > Chordata > Ceratodontiformes > Ceratodontidae > Neoceratodus > Neoceratodus forsteri. The sequence continues at coordinate 1,338,671,535 of CM057456.1, forward strand.
ATGGGCAGAATCCAGGCCTCCTGAGCAAAAAACACCCTTATATTACTTTGTAGGGCACCACTGGGCTACAGAAAACTTTTTGAAAATCTAGCCATCTCGTCCCTCGCTCTTTGTTCAAGAGCAAGGAATGTGTTTGATTGTGAGACTGCAAATTCTTCCACTGCCAGATTCTTTGAACGTGATCGTGCATTGGGAGCGAGGGATGAGATGGGCAGATGAAAAAATAATTTTTCTGAACTCAGTGGTGTCCTAGGAAAACAAATGAGGGTGGATTTTACTCAGGGGGCTTCGTTCTGATGAACCATGGCAATGGTTTACCTCAATAGTGTTAATTTTGCAAATTACACAAGTTTTTATTCTTTGGTCATGAACATGCAACTTCTTTGATCGAGAGCTTGAAAATTCTTTGATCGTGATCGTGCATCATGATCGAGGGATGAGATGGCCCAATTTAAAAATACATTTTCTCAGCCCAGGGGTGTCCTAGAAAGTCAAATGAGGGTGGGTTTTACTCAGGGGGCTTCGTTCTGATGAATCATGGCAATGGTTTACCTCAATTGTGTTAATTTTGAAAATTACACAAGTTTTTATTCTTTGGTCATGATCATGCAACTTCTTTGATCGAGAGCTTGGAAATTCTTTGATCGCGATTGTGCATCATGATCGAGGGATGAGATGGCCCAATTTAAAAATACATTTTCTCAGCCCAGGGGTGTCCTAGAAAGTCAAATGAGGGTGGGTTTTACTCAGGGGGCTTCATTCTGATGAACCATGGCAATGGTTTACAGCAATTGTGTTAATTTTGCAAACTACACAAGTTTTTATTCTTTGGTCATGATCATGCAACTTCTTTGATCGAGAGCTTGGAAATTCTTTGATCGTGATCGTGCATCATGATCGAGGGATGAGATGGCCCAATTTAAAAATACATTTTCTCAGCCCAGGGGTGTCCTAGAAAGTCAAATGAGGGTGGATTTTACTCAGGGTGCTTCGTTCTCTTGAACCATGGTGGTGGTTTACCTCAATTTCATCAATTTTTTTATTTATAAGGTTTTTAATTCTGTGTTCATGAGCTGCAAATTCTTTGATCACGAGTCTGAAAATTCTTTGATCATGAGACTCTTTGATCGCCGTCTTTCACCGTGAGGGCAGGACAAGATGGCCAGATTTTTTATAATGGAACAGATAGGGAAAGTATACTAATCTTTGACATTGGATATGTTGGAAACGGTTTGGCCATTTTACTTGAGATTTGGAGACAAGAAAGGCAATATATTACAAATGTGGCTTTTGGTGGTTTGGTCAAAAAATATTACAGGGTGGCAAAGTTACTGCACTATGAAGTTGAAGCTTTTTCCCATAGGATAACATTATGGCATCTGTTGCATTACAGGAATTCTTTGCTGCTCTGCTTCAAAATAATGGTTTGGTCTTTTGGGCTTAAATTTGGAGGGAAGGAAGCCAACATCCCACAGATGTGCTCTTTGGTGGTTTGGTGAACAAATATTACAGGGAAACAAACTGATGGCACTCTGAATTTGATGCTTTTTCCCATAGGATAACATTATGGCATCTGTTGCTCCTTTCAGTGCCCGTATCTCGGAAACGGTGCAAGATATGGACTTTTCATCAGAAGAATGCTTAGCCCCCAAATGGGGCTAAGTGCAAAACTAGTCAGGAAAGTCATAATTCATATGAAATTTTAATTTTCTTTTCACGTCGTACTGACCCTGAGATATAAGCAATTTAGTATTTCAGATCGTCATTTTGTGCTCCGAGGTCCATTATTATGCATACATTCTTTGTTTTCACTGTGTTTTTCAATTCAGTTTTTGGAGAAAAGAAGGGTGTGCCCTTTTGTTACTGTGACAGTTAGCATTTCCAGTTGCGCTTCTGTCACCGTTCGTGTCACCATTCCCGTCTACACCACCGTGTGCAATACGGTTTTCACTTTCATTTGTACTTGTGTTTCTGTTTCTGTTTAGTTTAGCATTACTGTTGCTGTTACCATTACGATTTGCATTTGCAATTGCGGTACCATGTCCGTGCACGTTGTGGTTTGTGTTTCCGTTCACGCTTGTGTTTGTGTTTCCGTTTCTGTCTCCTTTGGCATTATTGTTGCTGTTACCATTAGTATTTGCATTTCCAGTTGCGGTACCATGAACGTGTGTGTGTTACTAGTTGTGTTTCGTACACAATTCCGTTTATGTCTCTGTTTCTCTCATTGTTTGCTTTGGCATCACTTTGCGCTTGAATACCTATTTCCATTTGTGTTACCATCTATGATTAGAGCACCATGTGCATAATTGTTTGCACTTGTGTTTGCATTGCACTTACTGTTAGTATGTCACACAAAATCATGTGGTGGAAGTGCGGGGCTCAAAGGTTCCCGCGCTCCCACCAACTTGAGCAACTTTCTACTTTTCTATTCTTTCTTAAAAAGTAAGGAAATTATATGCAAGAAACTTCATTAATGCATCAGTTAGGGTTCTTCTACAGCAAAAAAAGTGAAGAAATTTGGTTTTAGGGTTCCTACCCTTGCACCCCACCCAGCCGCCCCACCAACAGGCGTCGGGTGTGCATTAGGGTCTTTGGCCTAACTCTCACCCCATCTCATGTGTAAACAAGCTGAGGTGGTGCAGTGTAGGAAAATGGTGTGAGAATTAACGCCAAGGACCCCAATGCACACTCTGATGCCTGTTGGTGGAGGCGGGCTGGGGTGGGGTGCAAGGGACGGTAACCCTAAAAACAAATTTCCTCACTTTTTGTTGTAGAAGAACCCTAACTAATGCATTAACGAAGCTGACTGCATATAATATAATATATATATATATATATATATATTATATCTATATATCTATATAGAGATATGTATCTATATATATCTATATATATATATATATATATATATATATATATATATATAGGTAAAAAAACTCCTTTTAATTTATCAGTTAGGGTTGTTCACAGTGATAAAAGTGAGGAAATTCAATGTTAGGGTTGAAATCCCCTTGGACCTGGACCCACCCCTACTCAACCCCCAGCCAGCATTGGGGTCATCAGCCTAACTCTCACCCCATCACATGTAGAGAACCTGAGGTGGTGAAATACAAAGAATGGGGTGAGAGTTAGGAACAATGACCAACGCGCCACAATGCCGGCTGGGGGTGGGGTGGGTGGGTGCAAGGATTTTTCAAATCTAACATCGAATTTCCTTCACTGTAGATCAACCCTAACTGATGCATTAAACAGAGTTTTTTGCCTCTAATTTCCCTTCTTTTTGAGAATGAGGAGTTTAAATAGTGAATGGAATGCTCCTACCACGTGAGTTTTTGTGACATAGTAATGGTAACAGCAACGCAAACAGAAGCAGTAATGGTTACGCTCATGGTAACGTAAACATAAATTGTAAAGCAAGCATTAATAGAAACACAGGTGCCAAGTGATGCCAAAGGGAACAGTGACGCAAATGGAGACACAAGTGCATATGGAAATGCAACTGGTAATGCGCATGGTCATGGTACCGGTATTGTAAACGCAAATGATAACTGTAACAGCAACAGTAACGGGAAAGCAAACAGAAATGCAAACACAAGCGTGTATGGAAATGCAAACCGTAATGCACATGGTGATGATACTGCAATTGTAAATGAAAATGGTAATGGTAACAGCAACAATAATGTCAAAGAAAACAGTAATGCAAATGCAAACGGAAACACAAAAGGTAACGCACACAGTGGCGTACACGGGAACGCTATCGCAAACTGGCACGGAAACACAACTGTAAAGCCTATGTTTAACAGTAAGTGGAGTGCACACCCTATTTTTAACCAAAAGCTCCATTGAGAAAGGCAGTGAAACCAAAGACTGTATGCATAATAATGGGCATCTGAACAGAAAACGAGCAGTTGTAATACTAAAATGCTAATATCTCAGTAACCATATGATTTAGAAAAAAAAGTTATATTTCAAATCATTCATGAGTTGCCTGGCTAGGTTTTCGTTGAATGTGTAGTGTGATGAAAATTCCATATCTCGCATCGTTTCCAAGATACGAACCCCAAAAGGTGCGGTGGACGCCACCATGTTAGCCTATGGGGAAAAACATCAACTTCAGAGTACTGTAACTTTGCATCCATTAAATATTTTTTCACCAAACCACCAGAAGGCATATTTTTGAGATGTTGGCTGCCCTTCCTCCAAATTGCAGCCCAAAAGACCTAACCGTTCTTTTGTAGCAGGGTGGCAAACAATTCCTGTCATTTTGCCATAGCCTAGAAAAGTAGTGTAGTGATTTGTGACACCTTTCGCAAACATATGCGAAAGTGTCAAAAGTGCGACAGTACTTTGTGACACTACTTTTCTCAGAAATTTGAAAACATATTTCTGGGGTGTTTAACCCCAAAATAAAGACATGGCTAGCATCCTCAGGGCTCGAATAGGTGAACATATTTTAATGCCAAGCCTTTCTGTGATAAGAAACTGAAAACAAAATGGCGGATTTGCAACACTGCTAGGGCCATTTGCGATACTAAAAACTGCATTTGCGAAAGTGTTGAACTTTTTGTTAACTTTTCCCATTGATTTATAATGGGAACCTTTTTTTTTGAATAACTTTTGAACCGTTTAATATTTTTTCATGAAATCTTCAAAAGGCACATCGGGGGCCCTGGGCACATGTTCCCTGAAGTATTTGGGCCAGTAGCACAAACCATGTGATCTGTAGGCACAAGCAAAGAATGTGCAAAAAAACATAATTGTGTGCATAGATGTCACTTAATAACTCCACAGCTGTATATCCAACCGGTGAGAAAGTTACCAGGTCCCAAGATCTATGATTATGCCCCATGCCTGCCACATTTCAGGCAAATCCATTGAATGGTGGCAAAGTTATTAAGGTGCAAATTTTTACCATCTAACCTTAAAAGGCTACTCAACCCTAACTATAGTAGCACTGCATGTATTACAATAATATATATATATATATATGTGTAGTGACGCGTCGCACCACTATAGTTAGGGTTGAGCGTCCAGTTACATACTAAAGTAAAAAGTTAGGACGTTAATAACTTTGGACCCGTTCAATGGATTTGCCTGAAATTTGGTACACGCATTGGGGCTCACTGGATCTCTTGATTTGCCAAATTACGTTTTGGTCAGAGTGCTGGTCTTTGTGTATGAAAGCACTGGAAAATGCAAAATTTTCCATTTTTGGAGGCACCTTTTGGCATTCTTAATGTGGTCCTGCACAGCCGTTGTGTGGTGTGCCACTCTGTGAGATGGCTCATTTGAATGAGCTTTTGTGCCCAAACATGCCACTTTTTGTTTGGTGAAATAATATTAAGGCATTCAAAAGTTATGGCTCTTTCAAGTTACCATTATAAGTCATTGGGAAAATTTATATGTATATCTTGCGATCAAAGAATGGGGGTTCTGGTCATCTCGTCCCACCTGGCGGTCAAAGAATTTGCAGCCTCGCGGTTCAAGAATCTTTGTTCCCAAGGAATTTCAAAAATTATTTGACCACGAGGTCCACCATCTTGTTTTCAATTTTCCAATCATACAAACACAAATATCTCAGCTCAGGGGTCACTTCTGAAGTAAAATTTCAATGGATTTTACTCAGGAAACCCCAATCTATCAAGCCATGGCTTTGGTTCTGTCAAAATTGGTTAAAAATAGAGTTATTAGGATTTTAATTCTTGGTTCGTGGCTCGCTAAAGGTCTGTGATCGCAAGCCTGCAAATTCTTTAATCGCGAGATTGATCGCCATTGTGCACCGTGACCTATTTTCACAAATATGTTGGCTCAGGGGAGATGTAGAGACAGAAATGAAGATGGGTTTTGATCAGGGGGCTTCATTCTTTCAAGGCATGTCATTGGTTCAGTTGAAAATGGTCAGAAAATATCTGTTTCAACATTTGCCATTCTTTGGCCATAAGCATGCTATTTCTTTGATCATGAGGCTGTAAATTCTTAGACCGCCAGATTCTTTGATCACGATCGTGCATAGTGAGGGTAGGACAAGATGGCAGGATTAAAACATACATTTTTTCAGTGCAGGGGTGCTCTAGGAAGTCAAATGAGGGTGGGTTTCACTCAGGGGGCGTCATTCTGTTGAACCATGATGGTGGTTTACCGCAATTCCTTCTATTTTTAAAATTAGAGCATTTTTAATTCTTTGTTCATGAGCCTGCAAATTCTTTGATTGCGAGCATGCAAATTCTTTGATTGTGAGACTCTTTGATCGCGACCGTGCATCATGAGTGAGGGACAAGTTGGTCAGATAAAAAAATCTATTTTCTCAGCCATGGGGTGCCCTAGGAAGTCAAATTAGGGTGGGTTTCACTCAGGGGGCTTCATTGTGATGAACCATGTTGGTGGTTTAGTGCAATTCTTTGACTTTTTTTAAATTACAACAGTTTTTATTCTTTGGTCATGAGCCTGCAAATTCTTTGATCGCGAGGCTGCAAATTCTTTGATTGTGAGACTCTTTGATCGCGACCGTGCATCACGAGTGAGGGACAAGTTGGTCAGATAAAAAAATCTATTTTCTCAGCCATGGGGTGCCCTAGAAAGTCAAATTAGGGTAGGTTTCACTCAGGGGGCTTCATTGTGATGAACCGTGGTGGTGGTTTAGCGCAATTCTTTGACTTTTTTTAAATTACAACAGTTTTTATTCTTTGGTCACGAGCCTGCAAATTCTTTGATCGTGAGGCTGCAAATTCTTTGATCGCGAGACTCTTTGATCTCCATCTTTGGTCACGAGGGAGGGACAAGATGGCCATATTTTCATGTAATGAAATAGATAGGGAAATTTCATCAGTATTTACCATTGAATATCTTGATAACGGCTTGGTGTTCTATCTTGAAATTTGGAGAATGTTTACAGCATGTCTTGTGTATGGAAATTACAGTGCAAATGTATTATTTCATGTTTACTGGATTGAGTATGTTGCAATCTGGAACACAGATTGCAAGAACCTGCATACATGCTGTTGTCAATAGGTAGTGCAGATGTTAACAAGATAAAACTTATATAACAATTTCCCTATTGTGAGGGTAACTGAATAGGTACTCCCTCTGCTAACTCTAGTAAGTGGTAGTTATAAATGGATGGAAAGAGCTACAGAGGGCTATCAGCTAGTCATTTCAAAATTTGCAATGATTACCTCAATAGATGTAGTGACAGTCTTAGTACTGGAGATGCTGCATTACAAAATGATGCTCAAAGTGCACTCTCATCATCATAAGTTGTACCCTAAGTGACTCCAACCCCCCACTCAGTTGGTTACTGTGAATGGAACAAATCAGTCGAGAATATCTGATAGTATTGTGGCACAGCACCCTTGTGTCATCTGTACTACCACACACACACCAGACACTGGATTTGTTGTTCATTGTAGTTGGGTCAGGTATTGAGGGTATATTGAAATGGAACAGACTTGCAATGTGTGTTCTGACATGCAACCAGCTCTGGAGAGCTGTGGGTGCATGTGGCAAGTACAGACATTGCTGATATTTCCATAAATTTTGGAAAATTTCTAAAGAGTTTGTCTCTACTGGTCCTACTGTAGAAACAGAGAAAGTATTAGATATATCTGGAAATATCAGAGAAATTTTGGGAAATAGATGGCAGTGTCTGTGGTGCTACTGAATGTAGAATCTGGAACACAGATTGCAAGAACCTGCATGACAAGTTGTGGTTAATGAACAGTACACATGTCCAGAACTCAGTACACAGATTGCAAGTGTCAGCCATTATGAGCTGGAATGAATATGTCTCCCACATGGCAAGTCGCAGTGAGAGACAACTATGCTCATATCCATAGAGCCAGAGAGGGCAATTAACCTCCTTTGTGTGAAACCTGCAATGACTGGATTCACAGATGTAGTCACAGTGTCAGTACTACAGATGCTTAATTGGAGATTGATCCTGGGAGTACAGTGTCATCTTTGCTATTTTTCCCCGTTATATGTGAGGTGGTGCTGCCCCAATAGTGGTAGTGACAGTCTTAGTACTGGAGATGTTGCATTGGTAAATGGTGGTCAGAGTGCACTCTCATCATTGTAAGTTCTCCCATACACCCATCCCAGCCCCCCACCTCCCCAACCCCAGTTGGTGACTGGGGATGGGACAAATAACTTCAGAACATGTGATACTATTGTGGCACAGAAGCCATGTGCCATGTGAATCACCACACAGACCACACACTTGATTTGTTGTTGGGTGTTGTGTGTGTGTGTGTGAGGTATTGAGGGTATTACACATGCCCTGAACTGACTACACAGATAGCAAGTGTCAACCATTGTGAGGTGGACTGAATATGTGTCCTGCATGGCAAGTCACAAGAAGAGACACCTCCAATGTATGCATAGAGCTAGAGAGGGCTATTTATCTCCTTTCTGAAAAATCTACAATGACTGGATACACAGATGTAGTCACAGTGTCGATACTAGAGATGCTTAGTTGGAGATCCATCCTGGGAGTACATTGTCATCCTTGCTATTTTTTCCTGTAATGTGGGAGGTGGTACTGCCCCCATACAGGTAGTGAAAGTCTTAGTACTGGAGATGTTGAATTGGCAAATGGTGGTCAGAGTTGAGTCTTAACATTGTGAGTTCTCCTGTAAACCTGTCCCACCCCCCTCCAGTTGGTGACTGGGTATGTAACAAATAACTTGAGAACATATGATATTATTGTGGCACAGGAGCCATGTGCCATCTGCAGTACCCCACACCACACACTTGATTTGTTGTCATGTGTTGTGTGGGTGAGATATTGAGGGTGTCTTGGTATGGGGCACACTTGTAATGTGTGTTATGAATTGCAACCAGGTCTGCTGAGCTGTGGGTACATGTGGCATGTATGTAGAATCTGGAACATGGATCACAGGAATGTGGATGGCAAGTTGTGGTCAATAGACAGTGCACATGTCCACAAGTGATAATGCAGATTGCAAGTTCCAGTCATTGTGTGCTCTGCTCAGTATGTGGCCCACATGGCAAGACACAGTGAGACAGATCTCTACATGCATGCATAGAGGCAGGAAGGGTAATTGATGTCCTTTCTGTGATATCTGTAGTGAATGTATCAACAGGTGTAGTGGCAGACTTAGAACTAGAGATGGTGCACTGCAGATTGATGCTCAGAGTACACTGTGATGGTTGCAATTTCTCACTGTGATCTGTGAGGTTGTGAGTGGGAATGGAACAAGTAACTTGACAAGAATTAATACTATTGTGACTCTTCTCCTATATGAGATCTGTTCCATGATACAGTTAGTTAGGTGTCTGTCCGACCCCCCCCCCTCTGTTGACCACTTCCAGGAGATCCTCTCTCTGGTGTCCTAGTTTCTCGGCATAGTCAGTTCTATGCAGTCACAGTGCAATAGAAGACATATAGATCAATATTGCAACTCCATGACAGTAACTGCTTAAAACTAAAACTCAGGAGACATTGCATCAGGTTAATAATTGGTTTAGTATTTAACTATTTATATATATTTAGTACAAATTGTTTGGTTGCTCTTGGGATGGGCAAAAAAACAGTTTGTTGTATATATCGGTGATAATTTTTGAGGATGTTTTTTGTTTGTTGACATTTCACTGAGTTAATCTATACTGTTTCTTTTCTATATGTATTCTTTTCTATATGAATAGCATTTAGAATTAAGATTGTTATATATTTGGAAATTGGTTTACATAGGTGTTAATGTTACAGAATATTTAGCTAGTAAATATTTATCTTTGTTAGATTTATTGCTGACTGGTATTAGTTATGTGTCTATTGATAGTATTTTATATCACATTCAGTGATCACTTAGATATTAAGAGAATGCATACTAACAAAATGTTATTCAACATGTGGCTTTCAACATTTGACTGCTGTCTTGTACAACTGATTAGAGTATTATTTTTTTACTAATTAATGTTTAATGACATTCAGTTGTTGACTACATGTTCACATGATACAGTAAGAAACATGTAGTGTTTCTCATGAGCATATAAATACATTTCACTGTAGGATAACCACATGTGTAGATTATTCTAACAGTGTGAAAGTTGGTGGGAATATTTAACATGTGAGTAGAGACTTTCAGTTTGAAATCAAGAATCACATTATGAAGTGTAATTTGTTGTTATGTTTTTATTGTGTTTTAGTTAAATGGCAAATATTTTTCTATTTGTCTTTTGAGTACTATTATTGCTTATTAGTGATATGTACATATTTGTTGCTGCCACTTTTGATATAGTTGCAGTTATTTATTTTAAGGTAGATCTAACTATATCTAGAAGTGATAAAAAGATAGAAGTATTACACACATTTTTTACATATTTGAGTATTTCATGGTGTGGTGAGGATACTCATTTCACAACCATTTTTTTACTGATGGGACAATTGTTGGTTAAGCTGCAAATTAATGAGTTTTCACAAGTATTTATTATTTGTGGAACTGGGAAAAATTCCTCATCCAACCTCCAAAAATATTGACAATCCTGTTACAGCAAGAGCGCACCAATTGTTTGCATTGTACAGAAGAAGTAGACAATCATTGTGAGCATGTTGTGCTCAGTTATGAGTTGTAGACATCTGCACAGATATATAGAGATGGATTATACAGTGGGAATAGGCCAGATAATCACATGTATACATCTCTATTATCAGCTATTTATCATATAAACAGTAGCATTTAATGCAATGGAATGCCATTAAATGCATGGATAGAGTACATTTGGAACAGCAATAAATAAATGATGTGATTTCAGTGTATTGATTTTAAATAACAAACATTAACATTTCTAAGTCTAGTCAACTTATATACATTTAGTTTGAAGCTCAGTATAATATGCATATGTACAAGTCTGAGTCGCATTTCTTGGTAATATTTTGTTATATTTAGTGTTGGAAGTTGTAGAACAGTGACAGATAATCTTGCACAGACAATTGATGTATTCATATAATTTATGTATTTTGTTATTTTCAAACAAACATATATATATATGTGAAAGTTAATTTAAGTTATATACATGTTATCTGAAGCTCAGCATTATATACATATGTACAAGTCTGAGTCACATTTTTTTATCACAGTTTGTCAAATTCAGGATTCAAAGTGCAAGAACAGTGACAGAATATTCTATCACAGTGTTTTCAACAATTTCAGCATAGTAGTATAGATGATACCATGATGTAGGTAGTCATGCTCTTAACGTGGATGTGATAACTACATTTGACAAGACATAACTTACTATTTGACACTGAGTAATATCCAACGCCCTTGAGTCTGCTTGGATTTGGCAGAAGTCAGTTTAGTAAGTATAGTAGTAAAGGTCAAGAATGTAGACAACAACTGGAAAAGGACTGACCACTTAACCTGATGTGTATCATTGAAACAAGCAGAGTTCTCAACACAATATGTAGAGAACAGTAGTGGCATCTCTGATAAGTATTTAAATAGGTAACTGAATTTGACATTGTCATGTAAGATTGTACTGTGAAACAACTGAATACAGAGTTATATGTACTGAGACATGCAAAGTTAAGTAAGGCATCTGCAAAAAGACATGACTAACTGACTGTCTATTGATTACAGTTCAATACCCTCGAGTCTACTTGAACAGTAACAATGTAGTTTTTTGTAGTGAGTACAACAAAGTTGCAAATGCTGAATATCATAATACAATGTTTTTGCTTAATTGCATTGTGATGAATGATGAAAACAGTGTTGCTTTTTATCCAATGTATGAGGATAGCAGTGTTATGCACAGGTTGTTGTCTACCACAGGTAGCTGCATTGCTGTACTGTTGTGGTGTCTTCTGCAATGGCAGAGAAATCAGATAAATAACATGTGCTGTGGTGATTTTGTGCAACGAGTAGAACACATAGGTCACCATAGGTGGTTTTACAAACTAGTACTTTTTGATGAAGGTGTAAGGGGAATGCTTGTGCACATTAGTGGTTAACAATTATATCTGGATGGAATATGGTCATGTATTGTTATTGTTGCAGAGATATTGGTTTGCTGAGATGCTGTGATTAGATAGAATCACTCTTCCACACATTGAGCAACATTGGTGCAATGGAAAATTATGACATATGCATCCTTCAGATTCCTTGGGAGTCTTTCCGTCAGAGTGCATACTGTATCATTGCACTCCACCCATCCCTTTCTGAACCTTCGCCAAGTGATGTAGTGGCCAGAGTGAATGGATAGGCCATGATGGAAGATTATTGCATGGATGTCAAACTGAGTTTCTGAGAACATAGTTCTTCCAGCAATGAAGTGTGAAATTGGCGTTGTGATTTTCATGCCTTGAGAGTTAAAGCATTGCATTACAATAATTATGTATGAACTTGAATATGTAACTCTCAGAGAGCAAACACAAGAATGACCACATCTTCGGCACAGCCAACCAGTTTCTGCATTTGCTAATAACTTGTGAAATTTCACAGTTCTCTGTTCAGGGACATAGACAGACAGCCAGAGCATGCCCTGAGTTGTTTGTGATTCTTTGTGGCCACATGACACACATGTGTACTTGGACACATAGTCAACTTTTAAATGTTGATGTAGATCAATTCCTTCATGAACTCTGTGACATCTTGTTGTGCATTGTCTGCAAACATTGATTGTCCTGCATATTGTACAAGAGTTAGTCATAGAGGAGTCAAGCTTTGTAAACTAGGGAACTGGTCTTGAGTACCTCTAATGACTCTCTTTAATGCTTCTGACAGAGGTGTCGACTGACTTGAGTTTAACACATTAGCAAACTCAGGGATGTGGAGAAGTGCTTGCATAGTTGCATTTGCATAGCAGTTTACTCCTCTGCTGTTGTCAAATATTGGCAGTGTGTTGACTCCAATACATTTTTTCACAGGTGGAGATGCGAGTAGTTTCTTAAAAGAGTGCTCTGTAATGGAGTGCTGAGGAGACGACTGTGGAGTTTTAGTGTGCTGTCTTTTTAGTTTGTGTCCTTCATCGATTGTGATAGGTGTGCTGGACACATATCTGGGAACTGGTAGTAAAGGAGCATTTGGTTGGTACAATATACGTAATCTGTTGTACTCAACAATGCATTTTGTGTCAGCACATATTTTACTTTCTGCCAGATTCACTATGTGTACTCCAGACAATTGTCTTACACGAGACAAGGCAACATAAGACATCCCATCCTTGACTATACCAGTGCCTATATCTAAAATGGCACTATCAAGACTGAGGCCTTGTGACTTTTGTATGGACACTGCATAAGCAGCACACAATGGAAATTGTTTCTTTGTCACATATATTTCTTTCACAAGCTCAAACTTGACTGTTACTCTGTCTATTGGGCAAGGAGTTTCACAGTTGTCAAACTTTACAACTACAAAGTCCACAGCTGTGCTCTGTATATTGTACTGGAACTCATGTATATACCCCATGGCTTCATTCACGAGGACTAGTTCAACATCAATGTTTCTGTGAAGCATGATATGTGCATTTCTACAGAATGATAGCACAGCTTCCAAGCCAGCTGTGCGTGACACGTCACTTGTGATGTCTCTGAGATGCTCAACCATTTTCGATACCATTGTTTGTGATAGGGTGATACCATCTATGGCATCAATGCATGGGAGAATGACAATAGGTTGATGTTCTCTCTGCATCATGACCTCGTTGAACTCTGCAAAATGCTTAAGTCTTGGGAATAGACATACAGAGGAGCACAAGAGTCCCTTCTCCTTCAACATCAAACATTTCCTGTGATGTTACTGGTGTGTCATCATCTGGAATTTATTTGGTGTTTTCTAGCTGTTTTTTTTTCCATTTCAAGTCTGTCAATGTAAGTCTCAGAGACATGACTTTAGAAGGTATGATATGTTTCCATGAACTGTTGCTCATATGTGTCAGATAATCCTTTTAATTCAGATTCTGATCTCCAAGGCTTGAATAGAAACAATAGAGCAAAGTAATAATGTTCTTTGCTTTCTGTTGTGTTCAAGGTGAGTTTGCAGTGATCAATTAGCCATGGTTTTCCCTTTTTAACAAGTGAACCATCAAACCCAGTGACTTTATATATGCCTTTTTCTGGGTCAGAAGCAACACCCCACTTGTAGTCATACCATTGAGCAACTTCAAAGAGTGAGATCGTCCATAGCATTGTGGCCCTGTGGATAGTAGTTGTCAATTAAGTAGCTCTTAATAATATTTGTGGATGTTGGTCTTGTGACAGCCAAATCCTCAATCTCTTCATGGCTCTAAAGGACACAACGTCTGTTCTGCTTGTGATTAACATTCAAGAAATGAATGGAGTCTTATTTGCCATATAGACATACACCTATAAGTTGGTGACTTGTTTCATAGGCTCCACACTCACGGTGTGACAGAGTCTTAAGTCCTAGTGACCAAAGTTTGAAAGACATTGACTTATCACAGTTAGACAACTCTTCCCATATTTCTTGTAGGTTTGTTTGCTCGTGCTTAGTGATGTATGATGTAACATACCTTACAAGAGCCATTGAGTTGTCAGCAACAAACTGAACATCAATGTTTGCTTGCCACATCAACAGAAGAGAAGGGCTATAGTCAATGATACAGACTTCTGATTCTGTGCGAGGAAGTTCATACACTTATTTTATTGACTTTGCTTTCAGGTGGTGTCGCATGGCTGAAAATACATCATTCAGAGAAGCAGCTAGGCAAGCTCACCTTGGGAACCCAAAACTGCACCGAGTGTACCACTGACCTTTGTTCTTTACTTTCCTATGACAGTATTTGCCACAGAGGTGTCATTGGAATTTCTGAACCAGTTTTCAAAGTGTCGCACTGTCATACCTGTCTGGTATCTGACATGTGACATACTTCAATATGAAGCTTAGAATGTCAGTTGTCTCATTGTCTCCAATTCATGGGGCATCTTTTATCCACAGCAACATATGTATGTGTGGAGCTCCATGAGCTTGGTACTCAACTCTCCAGAAGTAGTGCTCGACAACGCGGAGAAGAGGATTTGTCTTAGACAATATGAATTTTAAAAGACTGTGGAACCGGCGGTGGAAATAATGTGAAACTGTTACTGAATCAAGGGAACATAGTTCATTGAGATTCATACTTTGTATGTTCTGAACATCAGAGTTTGCCCATCTGAGAAGATCAAGCAGATCATCCCAATAATATTCAGTACAACTCAGCGTTACGAATCATGTTGCTGGTCCAAACTCTCTCTGCATGCACATTACCTCAGAGTGTCATCTGTACCAATATTCCTTGGTACCATGCGTGCTAGATAAAATGGAAGAAAGACTGACTTGCAGTGTTTCATCTTTGGTCTGCAATTTCTAGAAGTTTGAAAAATAAACCGCACTGAGAAGGACTATGACTGTGAGCATTATGCTTTAGAAACCAGTATGTTTGCACTGATGGACTTGTCTAAAATAAATGTTTTATTTTATATACTTGGCTTGGACTAGGTGCTTACTTATTTGGAATTTCGTCTGCAATTTCTGTAGTAACTGTGCAGTTGTCATATTGTTGAACTCTTTTCCAAGTCTCAATGTGTGAGCAATACTAGCAGATAGGACACTAAGTTCACTTTCCCAAAGGAGGTGGAACAGGTATGCAATGTTTCTACGAAACTTGCCATCCTTATGTAGTACTCGTGAAGCCCTATACTCAGCTCCTGGTACTCGAAGTTCTCGTTCATCTAATCGACCACCTAAGCCAAGTGGAAATAGATCAAGAAAACAATGAGCTTCTAGAGTAGCCTCCCATATACTTATAGGATTACCCTCCACTTGCTTCATTTGATATAAATCAATGTTATCTACTACTGGGCCTTTGCCATGCAATGGGTGTATGGTAAATTGCTCATTCACATTGTGTACAGTTGCAATGTCAACCTTTTCCAGTATTGCTTTGTCAGACTTCTCTGTGGCAATATCTGTAGAAAGACCACCAAATGCATCAATGTCAATGTCAGCATAAAAAGAATTGTGCTGCTTTAGGTATTGCAAAGAATTTTACCTTGTCTACATTGACAATCTCCTGCCATATTGTTTTAGCCTTTGTTGGTACACCATTTACCAAGATGACTACACTATTATCCTGAGAAATAGTGTTGACATTATCTTGCAAAGGTAAAGGCAAGTAGACAGCAGAACCTTCGAGAGAACGTACCAGTTCTTTGTTTGGTAGGTCTTGCGTCTTTGTGTTCAGCCTAATGATTGTTTGAAATGGCTTCATGGTCTAAATGAGAATCCTTTCAAACAAGTTCAAGACTGCTATCTCATCAGAAGTTGGTTCAATTTCCATTTTATTGAGTACAGACCGAAGAGGTAACCTGTGACTCTTAATCTTGTTATGACAGTAAGAACAGAGGGACTCAGTTGCAACTTCTTCAAAGTCAGACTTTAGGAGAAGGTATGCATGGAGACAGCCTACATTTCATTCCAGCGTGGAATGTTTTGCAGGTCCACTGTGACACATAAGTGTTTGTAGAACAAGAGTTCACATGATACACAGATTACATTGTTGTTTTTCTGATTTCAAATTTAGCAAACACACAACCAAACTTTTTCAGAAGCTGAGCTTCTTGCATCAGTGATGTGTGCATTGTGTTTGTTTGTTCAGGGTCATTAGCAGTAGACCTCAATCTATGACTTGTTTGCAACTGTTATATGAAGTCTGTAAGTCCTTCCACATCTCCATTATCGAGCAATGCTTGGAATTGCATGTAGTCTCAAATGACAGATCTCACTCGATATAACCTTTGCTCAAATTTGCAGATGCCAGAGTTATGCACTGCTAGCATACAAAAGTGATGAAATGTGCTGTCACAGTTCATGCTTTGTAAGCATGTGAGGGAGTGACTCATTAGGCCTTTGTGAGGCCGAATTTCACACTTGTCAATGTTGTGAAGCAGTGTATGTCATTCAGATCTCTTGGTGGTTAGAAATACTGACAGGAAACTTTCAATAGACATGATAGATTCTTCTCTACATTACATTTGTTGTCACATGCCCATTTCTTGGCTGATGACTTTGGAACACTTCAACCTCTTCACCTTGATTGTCATTCTTCCAGTCAAGGGTTTCATGAGATAGAGCTAAGACATTCTGCACTTTTCCCTGTTCATCAATTGTGAAAGTGATGTTTCTGTTGTGCACATGGTATGTCTCTTCCCAGAAATATGCTTCTGAGTACTCTGAATGAAACCGGTCTCCTTGAAACACAACAACGATATTTTGTCTGCTAAAGTGTTCAAAAGATAAAGTTTTGTTTCTCATCTCCTCAATCTTTGCAGTATATTTATCAATAGCTGCCATCATTTCAGCCCATAATTGGGAATGTATTGCTTGAGCCACATTGACAAATTGTCTTACTCTTAATCAGAGTTTCATCAATGAGATTTTACTACGCAGTCTGTTCCCTTTGCATCTCACTATTTTAGAGATCACACATTCGATTCTGGCTCTATGGACCAGCTTTTTGAAAAACATTGCCTTGCTGTGTTGTGCATTAGCAGAACTAACATGTCTAGCATTTTGTTTCTGTCTCACATGTCTATGCTTTATTGATGACAGTGCTGGACATTGTGACTGTACTGTATCTTTAGGAAGCCTACTTGTAGTTTTACTAGAGGAGGTTTTGTCTTTTTTTGAATGTGTATGTTTAATTCTGTGTGTGCCTTGAACAGAAGATAACTTGTTTTGCTTCTGTCGACAAGTTTTACCCTAGGTTCTTACATGGCATGATGATGAACAAGCAGTACAGCTAGCAGTTTTCCTTTGTGCTCTAGGTTTATGGCAAATGGCTATGATGAAATAGTATTTCTTCAATCTCTTTGGGGTTGTAGTCTCCTAAAAAGGTGAAAAGTATATGCTGAGTAATAATAAACATTTGGCATATGCTTATAAAAAACAAATACTGCATAATGAATTGAAAGCATAGTATTTTTACAAGCAAAATGCATTTATATCCTAAGATTTGCATCACTTTGTCAGAAATTATTTAGTTATTCTGTGTCCTTCACTGTGGTCTGAATATTGGGTGTGATTGTAAACCAGTAATACTTGACAAAAGAAGATGTATGGTGACTTCATTGGTTAATGCACTTGGATTCTAGCAAGTTGAAAGTTGTGCAATTCTCAAATATTACTTGTTACATCTTTGCAGTGACTTATGTTAACATATTATAATGATGGGATAGCCAGGGTTCCATCACTCAGTTGTGGCAATGATAGTGGTATGTGTGTGTGTGAAGGTGCTAATGGTGTAAATAATCTTGTGTTGGAAATAAAATATTAGGTTTCTTGTTGTTGCGATGACATTGTAATATTTATGTAATGTGAATTCTATGGGAAAGTGAAGCTATAGAAACTTGCATGAGTTTAAAATTGTTAATTTTAAATTTTTTGTCAGAAAGAATTTGTTGCCTCACGAATGATCATCACAATCAAAGACGATCGCGATCAAAGAATTTGCACTCTCACGAACAAAGAATGTGGAAATAATATCAAATAGCGATAGAAACTTATTTAGCTTACTTAACATGGTAGATACAAGTTGTAATCTTAAAATATACATGTGTGAATATAGTGTGGTGAGAATGTCTTTTAACAATTGAGTTTTGAGCAAGTACTCGTGTTAAATTGGTGAAATCCTGAGTTTTTCTCACGATCAAAGAAACTGTCAACTGACAGAGCATCCTCGCAGTCAAAGCGAGTAGCAGTCAAAGAATTTGCTTGCTCACGATCAAAGATCATAAAAAAATGCAGGAATTATTTTAAAATGTTTTAATAATAGATATTCACATCATTTTTCTTACTTATGGGTTCTAGAAATGCCCATGAGGCTTACTGTACTCCAAAATGATTAAATCTACTGTTTTTCTCAACCAGACACACTCTGACAATGAAGTCTCGTGTTATTCTCACTATCAAAGATTTTGCATGCTCACGGTCGATCCTAGCGGTCAAACCAAGCTGCGGTCAAAGAATTTGCATGCTCACAGTCAAAGATCATAAAAATGCAGGGATTATTTGAAAACATTTTAAAAATAGATATTTACAGTATATTAGTTAGTTATGAGTCCTGAAAATGCCCTCAGGGTTTATTGTGTTTAAAAATTATTAATTATACTGTTTTTCTGAACCAGACACATTCTGGCAATGAAGTCTCATGTTATTTTTGTGATCAAAGATTTTGCATGCTTGCGGTCAATCCTTGTGGTCAAACCGAGTTGCGGTAAAAGAATTTGCATGCTCGCAGTCAAAGAACATAAAAAAATGTGGGAATTATTTACAAACATTTTAAAAATAGATATTAAGACTATATTCCTTATTCATGATTCATAGAAACACTATCAGGGTTTATTCTGTTCAAACATTTTAAAATCTACTGTTTTTTTCTGCCAGACACACTGTTACATTGAAGTTTCATGTTAATCTTGCGATCAAAGATTTTGCATGCTTGCGGTCAATCTTGATGAACAATGCAAGAATTTGCACGCTCGCTGTCAAAGATCGTAAAAAATGCGGGAATAATTTACAAACATTTTAAAAACAGATATTAAGACTATATTCATTATATATGAGTCATAGAAATGCTCTCAGGGTTTATTCTGTTCAAAAATTTTTAAATCCACTGTATTTTTCTGCCAGACACTCTCACAATGAAGTCTCGCGTTACTCTCTCAATCAAAGATTTTGCACACTCGCGGTCGATCCTGATGAATAATGTGAGTTGCAGTCAAAGAATTTGCACGCTCACAATCAAATAAATGGCTAACTTTGTCATGTGCATTTTCTGAGCCAATAGAATTAAAGAATAACATTCTGGGGCCATTTTAGAGTGAATGCTCGAGCAGTTAGTATTGTGGGAGAGAAGAGTGAGTACTTTTACAAATGACATACTTTTTTGCTAAAACTCATGTTTTTTATCACTTGGAGTGAATATTTCATTAATTTACAAGTTAGGAAGCACTGTACCATGCTTACTGTTTGATGTTGACAGTGCATACTTATTTTTTTGGTGATGTCTAGGGTTTTGTCTCACTCTGAGACTTTGATTGAATTATATTCAGATACGTTTTACACAGTTTGCCAATTTAATGGAATTTCTCTCCATGTGTTTTACTTACAGACTAGTTCTGGAAAAGCCATGCAAAGTCTCTTACCATAATAACTGTCAAAGGGAAAAAACTACTAAGTAGTAAATTTTAAGCTTGTATTATGATGTTTCAATATTCAAAAAAACAATGTTTAAACCTGCTGTTTGGGAGTTTTGTTAAATATTTAATTGTTACAGTAATTGTGTGTGCCTGTAAATACTGCTTCAGGTTTAGTATTGGCTATAAGAGTTCTCCATTTTTCTGTGACAATATCTGAGAAATTAATAGTGTCTAAAGCAGATGTACTGCATTTTAGTGGTGGGTTTCTTTGTGAAAATTACTTGATGATCTGACAACATTGGGAATATATGGTTACATATTTCTGTGTTTTGCCTGTTGTGCTACCCTAACCTATCTCAGAAAGATATTGTGTACTTTTTAGGTTAAGTAGATAGTACATGTAAATTGTTAAAACACAGACGCAGATAAATATTTTCTCATTTACATATACAATGACAGTAAATCTTATTAGGAATTGGTAACTGTTAAATTCTAGTGCAGTTATGAGATCATTGCAGTCAAATTAATATAGTGCAGTTGTAAACTGTTGTACATTACCTCTGTCAAGTACAAAGGTATGGTTCCACTCACCACTCAAGCTGCTGGCTGAGAAAGGAAGGGAATTTACTTTGAGAGAGCATAATGGCTAGTAAGTTAGACCAGTGAACATTTGTGTTGTTGGCAAGTCATGAACTGTGCCAATCAGAAGAGAGTATTGTTCCCCCAAACAAAAAAAAAGTTTATATACAAAATACCAATAGAAAGAGGCTTTACATATATAGTCAGATCTTTTAGGCTGTATGAGCCAATCTGTGAACAGGTTATTACTTGTGATTGTTTTGACTGTATTTATCTGAATGATGCAACAGTATGCTGGTCATTGTGCTGATTAGACTTGGTTGTGATTGGTAGCCAGACAGACACAGTAGTGATAGTTCTACATCTGAGTTTTTGAGATGTTTCACTCAGCTTGGCAGAAAAATCAACATTGACTGTATGGATAGTGGGCTCAAGTTTGGTGAGAAAGGCAGCAGTGTTCAGTATAGGTAGTCATTTTGCCAATGATTTACACCTACCTGGATGCTCAGTGTCTTGGTTTGGGAAGGGTGGCATGAGGTGGGAACAGCTCATACCTACCATGTACCACTTATTGGAGACACACCCAGAACCAGACATACTCCTTATCCATCTTGGAGGCAATGATTTGGGGAAGAAAAGGGCAATTGATTTAAGAGAAGCTGCACAGTCTGACTTGCAGCATCTTAGTATGTTACCAGTGTGTAAAATTCTGTATTCAGACATTACACAACGCATGGTCTGGAAAGGTAAGGATTACTGTCCTGCACTTGAAAGATCACACAGGAAGGTGAACATATAAATATCTGGATTCCTTCATGTTAAGTTAATGCATACCATTCGTCACCCCCAAATTACTTATGACAAATATTTGCTATATCTAAAAGATGCTGTGTATCTCTCTAACACTGGTAATAACATTTTTGTTTGGGACCTTCGACATGGTATCCTTACACTTCTGTGATTGTGTACCTGTACAAGTGTGCCTCTCAAGTACATTACTTGATCGTAAAACAAAAATGGCTCTTTTTAGAGCCACTATAAATTGTCAAAAAATAGAACAGTTTACATGTTGCACATTGTTGTGTGTATGTTAGAGTGTGAGTTTGTGGGAAACACTGGTTGTGTGATGTTTTTCAGCAAGCAGGTGTTACAATAATTGTTAACTGCTGAGTGAAATGTTCATTTTTTACTTGACATTTTATGTCTGTTTTTGGTCAGTTTATCTAACATATTGGTTGGCTGTCACTGTGCAAAATGGTGTTTTTTTGTGTTATCTGTTCATGTGATGTAGGATGTGTACTGTTAATAGTTTACTTTTTATATTTATTTTTTCTAACTGTTGAGAATGGTTGGTTTTAAGGGGGAATGCATTGTCTGAGTGTGGCTGAAAATGTTATGTGTGTTTCTGAAGGTGAACTGCCAAGATAGGGGCAGCTTTGTGGCATGAAAACACATATGCTGTTGATGTAGTATACAGTGTGTAGCTTGGGATATTTTCACTAGCTAACTCATTGATTGTGTTTTGTTCTCAACAATGTGTGTCTTGTTTGACAGTTCTGTAATACATTTTTGGTTTTTCTTTCAACATATATATATATATATATATATATATATATATATATATATATTGCTTGCTATTGCTCTGGACATACTGTACTGTGAAGTAAGTATTGTTCTTTTTTTATCTTACCTCAGTGTTCAGTGCGATGTGTTTTATGAGGGCCCATTGTCTTGTACAATGTTTCCTTCTTTAGCTGTTAAAAAATACATAGGCACTACCAGCTGTCTGATTACCTCATAGCAATAGTGGGAGGGTGGCTAAATGTACAGTAGATGCCCAGTCTTAAATAACTATTTATTCAACATGCACTATTAGCTGAAACTATGTTTGGGCACCCTGAATTGGTGTGCTGATGTGGTGCAATTTTTGTAGTGTCACTTACTGACGCCTGTTAGGTATTCACTATGCAATGTGCCAGTTTTCTACAACTGCTATGCTAGTGACCGGATCAAGGAATTTAAATTTTTTACTTTTAACTTAGGTTGCTTAATCTTTGTAGTCAATATTTTAGTTCTTTGTCACTGCTGTTACTTTCACCTTTGCTTGTTGATTTGCAAAGTGTCATGTTGTATTACCATCTTGTTAAGCTTCAGGCAGTTCATCGGCTCCTGAGTTGTGGCTCCACAGCACCTGCAAAGAAACAAATTTCAAAAGCTGTGAAATAAATATTTCTATATTTAAGTACTGCTTGTGTCTTTGTATGCTGGCGGGGGGGGTAGGTATGACGACATATCATGTTGCTGACTGGCTGAGACAAGAAATGGGAAAAAAGTGTTAATACTGTGTTGATGTGTGTGGCGACTGAGAGGGGTGTGAGTACAAAGAGGATGTGTGGTAGAGAACAAAAACAGAGGTGGGGTAATTGCTTGTTTTACATACAGGTAAATAAAAAATTTAGTAAGAAAAGTTAGTAACATATGCATTTTTAATACACCTTACCCAGTGACCATTTGGAAACTGCAATAATACTGTACTGGATGTTCAGTTGGGTGCAATTACACTGCTAGGTGCTGTGGTGTTCTCACATGTTGTGCATCTTGTTTGTGACAAGAACTCTCTGGCTGTAGAGAATTCTTGATAACCTTTGCCCTTCTGAGGCTCCTCAGTTTAAGGCATACTGGTGTTAATTAGCTTCTCTGACGTAATCTTCTATTATGTTTTAAATGTATATGTTAAACCAATGAGAATTATTTCTGCTTTTTCTATATAATCTGGTGTTAATAGTATGGGATATTTGAAAAAACTGCCACAAAGCTTCTGAAGAAGGACCTGGTTGGTTCGAAAGCTAAAGCACTTTGTTCTTTTCTGTAACATCCATGTTGGTCCAATAAAAGGTATCAAATCATTTGTTTCTGGATCTGACTTTTTGAGAAATAAAGAAACATGTCATTTGTCTCACGGCACCTTATAAAAAGACAATGTAACCTTAACATAATACTTTTTATAAACTATTCCATACCCAGCTTCAGAGGCCATCTCTGTATACCACCACCCACCTTGCAATTCCAGTGAGAGACATTGACACCTATTTCTAAATATCTCACAACATTTCTGCACCATTTCTGTCTGCTGCCTGTACTATTGCAATGCAGAAAGCAGAAGAAATAAAAAAAACACAGAAATTTCAGAATAGATAGTACTGTGTGTGACTCCCACTGAAATCCTAAAATCATAACCCAAAGGAAAACACCATCATTAACACTATATTACTTTAATGTAACTATTATCTTGCTCTGAGAGTCATGTTCACTAAAGTGTCATGTATGCTATTACCTCAAACCTCCCTAGGCAATAACTGCATTATATAAATATCTAGAATAATGACACAAACAAATTGTTAGAAAATAATTATTCTTTATATATAAATCGTATAACAAAATATAAAAGACTTCTTCACAAAATATTTTTAAAACACACAGAAAAATAAATACATATATAACTCAGACGCTGGGAGAAATGGAGAATAAATAAATAAAACATTAAATAAAACATTAAATAAAATGTGTGCAAAACAAAATAAAAGTGTTGCTTCACACTAAATAAATTACAGCTGGGTGGGGATAAATAACTATAAATAAATAATAATTTATTTTAAAAAAAGTATTTACAAGAAGTGCCCAGGAGTGACAGAGAGGTGCTGGCAGTTCAGGCTGTAGGGACTTGGGGAGATGACGGTGCAGAAAGAAGTGGAAGGCTGCTCGGGAGTAGGTGTGGCTGGGTGCCCCTCTTCGGCAGCAGTTGTAGATGGTAATGTTGGAGGGGCACCTTCGAGGAGCTCTTGCTGAGGTTGTTCAGAGGGCTGGTCATCCTCTAGATGCTGAAGGCCCTGATGCAGAAGCTGGTGAATTGCTTCTGTGGCCTCCAGCTGGTTCTCAGCCAGCTGCACCATGAGTCTGTGCATGGACTCTCGCTTTGGTGAGGCCCCTGTTGCTCTGCTCGAGCCCACGAATGGCAAATAAGGCTGCATGCCCTACACGCCCATGATGCTGCAGCAAGTCTATGATTTCTGCCCCTTGTTGTACTATTTCACCTGTCTGGCCAACCAAATAATTAAGTTTTGCTGCAGTGTCACAGGCGTGTTTGCTAGCAGTCCTGTTACCACTCTGCACAGTCTCGAGCAGCTGGCTGAGGGTAGCACTGATGTTACTAAGAACAGCAAGTTGCCCTGTGTAGAGAGAAGAAAAACAAACAAAACAGATGTTAACAGTCGAAACTGTACTGCAGTTTTCTGAAAATAGGCTACACAAAACCCTGTATTTGCAATATATTTAATAGCTCAGATGTATCCCCATCTGTGGTACTTTACAAAAAATGCTGTGTTGACTTAAGAAGACTGTTATCAATCTTTTTCATACACACAGCTACCCTTAGTATAACAGATATGAGAATGAGACATATTCTACTAGAATTACATTCTGTCAACCCCAGAATAGGTGACTATTGACGCTGTGCCTAAACCACTTTATAAATTACTATCTGCATTATGAGCAAACATTCTATAATTAAGAATCACCAGCAGCTCTACATACTTGCATTTCTACCACTATACTGTACAACAATGTCATGTAGAACCACATGTGCACAGTGTTAGTATTGTCATAATAAAATGTACAGTGACACACAGCAGTACACAGTCAGTTATACAAATTCATCTTCATTCTACTCAAAAACTTGTTCAAGCAGATGCCAGATTTGAAACTTGACTACTAAAAACACCAGCCCCCAAGCCATGTGGGGTGATATGGTGGCGGATGGATTGAACATTGATGTTGGGTACATGACACATTATTCCACTTAAACTTACACAGACCTTTACTTTAAAAGATGGACATAAACAGTTTAGTTCTTCAGCGGGCCTTTGATTTTGAAAGTTTATGGTTATCTACATTGTTGACTTTTCACCTTAACACTGTGGTGAGTGCATTTAAGTGTGTGTGTGTGTGTGTGTATACTGATGTATGTATGTGTGTGTTTGGTGTGTGTTGTGTTTTTATGTGTGTGGGTATGGTGTGTATGTGTGTTTTTTTGTTGTCGTGGTGTGGTGTGGTGTGTGCAGAATGTGTTTGCTATATTTGTTGTGTGTTGTGGTTGTGTGGGGTGTGCAGGTGTGTGTGTGTGTGTATGGGGTGTGGTATGGTGTATGTACACACACATATGTGTGGTGGAGCGTGGCATGGGGCAGTTGTTATGTGGCTAGAACACTTAGTTTTTCACTATAGTGTGCATTTATTTCCTTCTATTAGTTGTCAGTGGGTGGATTTCACACTGTCACATTTTCAACTGCTCATATTAAGATGCCTATCTCATTTACTTGGGGTCATTAAAGGTGTAATTCCTTTGGGTTTCATTTAGATTGCTTAGACTGATTCTGTGCATTTTGTTATACACAGACTTTGTGTTGAAATCTGCATTTATCAGGCTCATGGTCTCGTTTTCTTGGGGTCCTTGACAAAGTTTTTTTTTTTGCCTTACACTTACAAGTGATACTTTCATGCATCATGTTTATATGTGTGAGTTAATTTGAGCTTGATTTCAACTTGCAGTTATACCTAATTTCAGGATTTTGTCTCTCATTATCTGTCCTTTAATATACCAGGACAATTGGAATGTAAGTTGTAAGCTCATCTTACATGTATTAGGAGAATGCCACTCCAAGTTTTTTTTTATCACTAGAATGCTTTCTTGGCATACTGAGACATTTAAAATTTATGTGACAAGAACTCTCTGGCTGTAGAATTCTTGATAACCTTTTCCTTCTGAGGCTCCTCAGTTTAAGGCATACTGGTGTTAATTAGCTTCTCTGACGTAATCTTCTATTATGTTTTAAATGTATATATTAAACCAATGAAATTATTTCTGCTTTTCTATATAATCTGGTGTTAATAGTATGGGATATTTGAAAAAACTGCCACAAAGCTTCTGAAGAAGGACCTGGTTGGTTCGAAAGCTAAAGCACTTTGTTCTTTTCTGTAACATCCATGTTGGTCCAATAAAAGGTATCAAATCATTTGTTTCTGGATCTGTTTTTTAAAAGGACCAATACGGCACCTACAACATTTATTTGCATCAAAAAGTCAGGAAACTTATTGCAAAAAACTGCGTTAATGCAAGAGTTAGTTTTTTTTGTAACAACCTTAACTCTGGCATTCCCCCCCCATCCCCACTGGCACACACACACACAGGCAGAAACATACACACACACACACACACACACAACACACAACTATGCGGGCAGTACAAGGAAATATAACCAATCACAGACGGACCCGATCTCCGCAAACACATAGATAGAGTGCAACCTGTTCAGAGGAGGGTAAACAAAATGGTGCAGGGTGTGCAGCACAAATGATACAAGAAGAGACTAAATCAGCTTAACATTTATACCCTCAAGTAAAGGAGTAGAGGGGTACATGGTACAAACTTTCAACAATGTGAATGAAATCAACAAAGTAGAAGAGGATACCATCTTTCAAAAGAAGAAATGTTGAACAACAAAGGGAAACAATTTGATGATAGAGGGGCAATGATTCAGAGGTTATATTAGACTGAAATGTATCACACGGAGGGTTCTGGATACATGTATCAGGCTTCCTGGCAAGGTTGTGGAGAAAGGAAGAGTTCTGGAATTGTTTATTACGTGACACATAAGACTATTCTAGTGGGGGATAGGAAGAAGTAACATGTTCATTAACTACAATCTGCACCTTATTGATGAGATCTGGAAATGGACAGTGTTGCTGTACAAGTAGTCTGTATCTAGTGTCAAATGCTATGGTTTTATGTATGTTTCTATCATGCATTCACAGTTCTGTCATTATTTCAGTATTAGTAATATGTGACTGCAATGTAGCAAAACCCTGTATATTCTTTTTCACAGTGTTGGCAAGCCTAAACTCTATCCACAGCTATATCAGGTCTGAACAGAACATTTTTTCAATTCTTCAGTGAACAAGCATTCTTACTTGACTTAGAGAACATTAACTAGATTGTGATACATACCTGCTCATGAGAAGCCAGCTGCCTGTAAAGCCTACAGATTAGTGTTATTACCTCTCAAAGAAGTTTGTACATCTAGCAGACAAGACCTAAGTTTGATTCTGACAAGCTCCATCTGCATACTCTGACTGTGAGAAAGTTAAGTGAATAGTGCTTTCAGTTGAGACCTGAAAACAGAAACTTGTTGCTAGTTGGTGTCAGCCTGTTGCAAAACATTACAAAATATATATGTATATTTACTCTTTGTGGGAATTGATTAAGGCATCAGTTCTGGAAGAAGTTGTACATTAGTGTCCTACTTTGTTCTTGTATTTCATTTATTCTGAAATATGCTATCCTGTTGTACTTTGTTAAGGCTATACATGTTAAGCTGCTTTACTCTCTCCTTATATTGTTTCTGCAGCACACCCTGCACCATTTTGTTTACCCTCCTCTGAACAGGTTGCACTCTGTCTATGTGTTTGCAGAGATCGGGTCTGTCTGTGATTGGTTATATTTCCTTGTACTGCCCCCATAGTTGTGTGTCGTGTGTGTGAGTGTGTGTGTGTGTGTGTGTGTGTGTATGTTTCTGCTTGTGTGTGTGTGTGTGCCAGTGGGGATGGGGGTGGGAGGTGGTGTGTTGTTGGGGGGGAGCCAGAATATGGGTTGAAAGCTTTAACAATGAATTTCCTCACTTTTGTCACTACAAAAAACCCTAACTGTTGCATTAACACAGTTTTTTGCAATAAATTATGGTAGCACGGTAGTGCTACCATAGTTAGAGTTGAGTAGCACTTTTAAGGTTAAAGGGTCACATTTTGCACCTTAATAACTTTGTCACTGTTCAACAGATTTGCCTGAAATTTGCTTTGCACAATTGGACATGGTAGATCTTGGGATCTGCCAAGATTTATACCGGTCGGATATACGGCTGCTGAGTTATTAAGCGACAACCAATTGCACAATTACGCTTTTTTGCGATTTCTTTGCTCTCACCTACAGGTCACATCATTCATGTGACAGGTCCAAAAACTTCAGGAAATATGTGACCAGGGTCCCCGATGTGCCTTTTGAAGATTTTGTGAAAAAATATTGAACGGATCAAAAGTTATTCAAAAAACAATTTCCCATTATAAGTCAATGGGAAAGGTTAACAAAAAGTGCAAAAATGACGCAAATGCACTTTTTAGTGTCGCAAATGGCCCTAGTAGTGTCGCAAGTCCACCATTTTGTTTTCAGTTGGAGATCAGAAAAATGCTTGGCATTTAAAGTTGGGACCCTCTAGGGACACAATTCTTTTTGTGTTGACCTAGTCAGACCCTGGGGATGCTAGCCATGTCTTTATTTAGGGGATAAAACCCCCAGAAATATGTTTTTCAAATTTCTGGAAGCAGTAGTGTCGCAAAGTAGTGTCACACACATGACACTTTCACAAATTTTTGTGAAAAGGGTCACAAATTGCAACACTACTTTTCCAGACTATGGCCAAAATGACAGGAGTTCTTTGTCACCATGCTGGAAAAGAACGGTTTGGTCTTTTGGGCTCAAATTTGGAAAGGCAGCCAACATCTCACAGATGTGCCTTTTGGTGGTTTGGTGAAAAAATATTGTATGGCTGCCAAGTCACGGTACTCCAAAGTTGATGTTTTTTCCCATAAACTAAGATGGTGGCGTACGCCGCACCTTTCAGGGCTCGAATCTCAAAAATGGTGTGAGATACGGAATTTTCATCGTGACAATGCACTCAACAAAAATGTAGCCAGGAAAATCATGAATAAGCAATTTAGTATTCCAACACCTCATTTTCGGCTCCGAGGCCCATTGTTATGCATACATTCTTTGTACACATTGTGTTTCTCTAAGCAGCTGTTGGGGAAAAACAGGGTATGCACTTCTGTTAATGTTACAGTTACCGTTTCCACTTGCGTTCACGTACCCATTTGTGTTGCCATTCCCGTGTACGTCACCGTGTGCGTTACACTTTGTGTTCTTGTTTACGCTTGCATTTGCGTTACTGTTACCATTTGCATTTCCGCTACTGTTTGTGTTTGTGGTTCGGTTTGCATCACCATGTGCATTGGCATTAGCATTTATGGCAGCCCTTTCCTTTGCATTTCTCTTTCGTTTTTCATCTTTGTTGCTGTTACTGTTACCATTTGCATTTCCTATTGCATTACTGTGCATGTGCGCATTATGGTTTGTGTTTCAATATGTGCTTGCATTTCCAGTTGTGTTTCTGTTTCCTTTGGCGTTATTGTTGCTGTTACCATTTACATTTAGAATTGCGGTAACGTGACCGTGCGAGTTATGGTTTGTGTTTATGTACGTGTTTATGTTCGCATTTACATTTCTGTTTCTTTGGTGTTATTGTTCATGTTAACTTTACCATTTGAGTCTACAATTGCAGTACCGTGCCCGTGCATGTTACGGTTCACGTTTACGTGCTCGATTCTGTTCACATTTTTGTTTCTGTTACGTTTGGCATTCTTGTTGCTGTAACAGTTAACATTTGCATTTACAGTCTGGTGCCGTCACTGTGTGCATTACAGTTGGGTTTTCATATGTGCTTGTGTGTCCGTTTACATCACTGTTCGCTTTGACATCACTTTACGCTTGCGTTTCTATTAATGTTTGCTTTACCATTTATGTTTGCTTTACCATGTGCATAACAATTGCTGCTTGTATTTGCTTTGCAGTTCCTGTTACTATGTAACAGGACATCACGTGGTGGGAGCGCGGGGCCCAAAGGGCCCCACGGTTCCGCTACTGCATTTCATTCACTATTTATCCCCCTCATTCTCAAAAAGAAGGGGCATTAGAGGCAAAAAACTCAGTTTAATGCATCAGTTTGGGTTGTTCCACAGCAACAAAAGTTAGGAAATTCAGTGTTAGGGTTTAAAGCCCCGCTTGGACCCCAGCCCACCCTCCAACCAACACTGGGGTGCGCATGGGGTCATCGGTCCTAACTCTCACCCCATTCTCCTATACCTCTGCTTCTTTACACATGCAATGGGGTGAGAGTTGGGCCGATGACTAATGCCACCAATGCTGGTTGAAGGGTGGAGCTGGGAGTAAAGGGGCTTTGAACCAACATCAAATCCTCACTTTTGGGGCTGCGAAACCCCTAACTGATGCATTATAAGAGTTTTTGACTCAATATATAATATATATATATATATATATATACATATAGAGAGGCATGGTATAACCATACTTAGAGTTGAGTACCCCATTTAAGGTTAAAGTGTGACATTTTGCATCTTGATAACTTTGCCACTGTATGACAGATTTGCCTGGAATTTGGCAGACACAGAGCCGAACAATTGCTTTCTGGATCTGCCAAGTTTCATAATGGTCAGATATATGGTTGTGGAGTTATAAAGCGACATTCCATAGAGCATTTACACTATTTTGCACATTCTTTGCTCACACCTACAGGTCGCACGGTTTGTGCAACCAGTCTGAAAACTTCAGGGAACATTCGGCCAGGGTCTCCAATGTGTCTTTTGAAGAGTTTATGAAAAAATATTAAACGGTTCAAAAGTTATTCAAAAAATAAGACTCCCTCTCCCATTATAGTCAATGGGAAAAATTAACAAAAAGTTCAACAGTGTCGCAAATGCAGTTTTTAGGGTCGCAAATGATGCCTGTAGTGTGGTGGGTCATCCATTTTTTTTTTTTAGTTAGTGATCACAGAAATGCTTGGCATTTAAATTTGGGACCCTCTAGGGACACAATTCTGTTTGTGTTCACCTAGTCGGACCCTGAGAATGCTAGCCATGTCTTTTTGGGGGGCTTAAATACCCCAGAAATATGTTTTTAAAATTTTTGTAAACTGTAGTATCGCAAAGTAGTGTCACACTTGCGAAACTTTCATGATTTATTTTGCGAAAGTGTCATGATTTGCAACACTACGGCCAAAACAACAGGAATTATTTGCCACCCTGCTGTGAAAGAATGGTTTGGTCTTTTGAGCTGAAATTTGGAGGAAGGAAAGCCAACATCCCACAGATGTGCCTGTTTGTGACAAAAGATTACAGGGATGCAAAGTTACGATACTCCAAATTTGACACTTTTCTCATAGACTAACATTAAGGCATCCACCATGCCTTTTGGTGCCCATATCTCGGAAACACTTCGAGATACAGACTTTTTGTCAGAAAAATGCTTAGCCTTCCCACTAGAGGGCTAAGTTCAAAACTAGCCAGGAACATCATAATTTATATGACATTTTAATTTTTTTCTACTTCGTACAGTTCCTGAGATATAAGCAATTTAGTATTCCAAATGCTCATTTTCTGCTCCGAGGCCCATTATTATGCATACATTCTTTGTATTCACTGTGTTTCTCTATGCAGCTGTTGGTGAAAAAAAGGGAGTGCACTTTCGTTACTGTCACAGTTAGCATTCCCACTTGCATTTCAGTAACTGTTTGTGTTAGCTTTTCCAGCTACGCCACCATGTGCAGCACCCTTTGTATTTTCATTTGCGCTTGTATTTGCATTACTGTTACCATTTGCATTTCCATTACTGTTTCTGTTTGCATTTCATTTTGTATCACCATGTGCATTTTCATTTGTGTTTGCGTACTCGCTTCCATTTGCATTTCCTTTGGCGTCATCATTGCTGTTACCCTTATCATTTGCATTTCCTATTGCGGTACCGTAACCATGTGTGTTACCATTTGCGTTTCCATACTTGCTTGCATTTATGTTTCCGTTTGTGATACCTTTCCCATGTAAGCCATCGTGTGCGTTACCCTTTACATTTTTGTTTGCGCTTGCATTTGCGTTACTGTTAACATTTGCATTCCCATTACTGTTTTTGTTTGTGTTTCATTTTGCGTTACTGTGTGCATTACCATTTGCATTTGTGTACGTGCTTCCATTTGCATTTCCTTCGGTGTCATTGTTGCTGTTACCATTAGCATTTGCGATTCCTATTGAGGTACAGTCACCGTGTGCATTATCATTTTCATTTCCGTATGCGTTTGCATTTGCATTTCTGTTTGCATTGCCATTCCCATCTACACCACCGTGTGCTTTACCCTTTGTGGTTTCATTTGTGCTTGCTTTGTGTAACTGTTAACATTTACATTTCCAGTACTGTTTTTGTTTGTGTTTCCTTTGCGTCACCATGTGCATTTCCATTTGCATTTGTGATTGCATTTCTGTTAGTGTTTCCTTTGGTGTCATCGTTGCTGTTACCGTAACTGTCTGTATTTCCAATTAAGTTACCGTGCCCATGTGCATTACGGTTTGCTTTTCCGTATGCTCGTGCATTTGCATTTCTGTTTTCATTAATGTTTGTGCCTGTGTTTGTATTACCATTTGCATTATCATTTATGTTTGCATCACCATGTGCGTTAGCGTTTGTGCTTGTGTTTGCGTTGCCGTTACTTCACTATTTATAGTGCACATTCTCAAAAAGAAGGGAAATTCAAGGAAAAAACTCAGTTTAATGCATGAGTTAGGTTTGTTCCACAGCTACAAAAGTGAGGAAATTTGATGTTAGGGTTCCCATCCCCCTTGCACCCCACCTCCACCCCGCCCCCACCAACAGGCATTGTGGTGTGCGTTGGTGCCATCGGTCCTAACTCTCACCCCATTCTCCTGTACTGCACCACCTCAGCTTGTTTGCACATGGAATGGGGTGAGAGTTGGACCGATGACCCCAACACACACCCCGATGCCTGTTGGTGGGCAGGGTGGGGTGCAAGTGGTGGTGGGAACCCTAACATTGAATTTCCTCACTTTTGTCACTGTGGAACAACCCTAACTGATGCATTAAATGGAGTTTTTAATATGAATACATATATATATATATATACATATATATATATATATATATATATATATATATATATATATATATATGTATTATGGTAGCACAGTAGTGCTACCATAGTTAGGGTTGAGTAGCCCTTTTAAGGTTAAAGAGTCAAACTTTGCACCTTAATAACTTTGCCACAGTTCAACAGATTTGCTTGAAAGGTAGAATCCATGATCAAGAACTACATATCTTAGGATTTTCCAACTTTTGTAGTGGTCAGATATATGGCTGTGGAGTTATTAAGTAAGATCTATACGCACATTTACGGTTTTTCTGAATTCTTTGCTCGCACCTACAGGTCATATGGTTTGCGCGACTGGTCGGAAAACTTCAGGTAACATGCGGCTGAGGTCCCTGATGTGCCTTTTGAATATTTTGTGAAAAAATATTAAACGGCTCAAAAGTTATTCAAAAAATAAGTTCCCATTATAAGTCAATGGGAAAAGTTAACACAAAGTTTGACAGTGTCACAAATTCACTTTTTAGTGTCACGAATGGCCATAGTAGTGTCGCAAATCCTCCATTTTGTTTTCAGTTAGAAAATGGGCTTTTTATTTGGAGGCATCTGATTGACTGGTACCCATTCCACAGGGGTACATTAACTTTCAATTGATGCCCACCAAATAAAAAGTCCGAGCCCAAACCTGCCTCATGACCAGCCAAGTATTCTTGTGCCCAGCTGCTTCACCATTGGCTGAAGCACTGGGCACACAATTTCAAACTGCCACCATTTTTTGATTTCTTAACGAGAGAGTGAGAGCACCTCCTCCACACACACACACCACACACCTGAAACATGACACTACCCAGTAACAGCCGATATCAGTGTGCCTGTTTTCCATCTTGTAGTACATTTAGAAAATTGTTTTTTATATCTGTCACCTGCTGCTGGTTGTCCATCATTGGTCGTGTTGTCTTGGTCCTCCCCCCTACTTGCATGTGTGTGTGTGTGTGGTGCTGGGGGGGTGAATTTGGAGTTAGGGGGTTCAATCCTAACACTGAATTTCCTTGCTTTTGTTGCTGTCGAACAACACTAACTGATGCATTAAACAGAGTTTTTTGCCATGAATAGCCTGCCTTTTTGCAAATGATAAGTACCAATAGTATCTAAAATTTTTGTTGTAGCAAGACCACACATACATAGGCAAATGCACAAAAATGAAGAACACAGTAACTCATCTAACAGGATTTTCTGTTATGAAGAGTAAGACAACATCCATCTCAACCATATACCTCTTAATATTTATCTATTTCATTTCACTATCCACTCTTATGTCAATGGAGTTTGCCCTTTGATGGGCAGACCAGGTTGTCCTGGTGCACCCCTTCCCTTTTCATCAGGATGGTGTGCTCAGAAGGGAAGGGGGGAAGGAAGGGAAGGGGAGGGGCCCAGGGATAGAACAATGGACAGGTAACAGGAAGGGATGGGGCAAGTGGATGTACATAAGGGACAACACAGGAGTGGCTCAGCCACTTTTGCTGGAGTTTTGATTATTCTGAACTGCAGCACATCAGATTGGCATCAGAACACAGTTTGGGTGGATTTGGTCAGGTAAGCAGTAACAGATTTTCCAAAACTTTAATTGTATGAATGATAAAGACAAGTATATCTCAGTTAGGCAGTGAAATGCTGTAGGTCTTTTGAACAGATGTTAAAAATAACCCATCTTGTTTACAAAAGCTGCCCTTGTAGTGCAGGGGTAGTTTCTCTGACCACAAAGTAAAGGTTTTGTGTGGTTTGGATCTTGTGGGGTCAGTATATAAAAAAAAGAAAGGAAAGAAATGAATGGTAGAAACCTCAGATTGTGTACTGTTATGCCTGCCTTTTAGGGAAAGTTGTGGTAATGGATAAGTGCATTGCTAGGGGCAAGAGTGGTGCTCAATTGATTTAAATAGACTTGTGGCTGTTTGTAATGCTGGAAGGAGGTTGGGGGAGGTGTGAGAGCACCACGCAGTGGAGATGGCATTTTCAGTCAGCTGGGGCAGATGCCTGAGTTTCCAAGTCATTAGCGGCTATTGGGGGAAGAGTGAGAGTGCCACACGTGCTGTGTTTTGACTTGTTGGCAGGGCAGAATACCCATTTTTGTTGGGAGAAGTTCTGAGGGCCAGGGGAAGGAAGCAGGTAGCGTGGGGAGTGAAGCAGGTGGAAAGCCATCGGTGGGGGCGACAGTGCCACGTGGTGAGCGTTGGTTTTGGATAACAGGGCAGTCACCTCCTGGGTCAGAGGAAGGAGCAGCAGTGAGCAGATGGGAAGGAGTAGCCTGAAGGGCTGGAGATTTGGAGCATGAAGCCCGCATTGGCTGTGAGAGCACTGCTGAGGGGGGTCTTATGCATGGGAGCCTGCATACGCTGTGTTGGCTGTGAGAGCACTGCTGGGGGGGTCTTATGCATGGGAGCCTGCATACAAAGCACCATGAGGGTAGCAGCCGTTGAGGCCCTGCAGGGCGCAAGGAAAAAGTGGCTGAGCCTGCAATTTGCTGGGTGGTGCAGGATGCCAATGGGGTCGAGGAGCAACACACAGGACTGCAGGAAGAGATATCGGTGGAGTCACAGGGACCCTGAGGTAATTCAAACGAGGTGCAGCCTTGCAGTATGCGCGGCAACACGTATGTTAACTGGAGGACTTGAAAGGGGCTGAGTGGGGGGACAGCACAGGGTTCATGCCCTATGGCCCAGTAGGGCTAGCAGAATAAAAAAGGCCCCCCCACCTTTGGTTTAAGGGCCAGAAGGACAGGCCAAGAAAGCGGGGGGAGGGTGATCATCGCAGCGGACAGGTGGCATGATGCCACACACTGGGGGGAAGCATGGCAGAAGGATGCTTAAATAAAAGGTTTAAAAAAAAAAGAATAATACTAATAAAGAAGAAAAGAGAAGCCATGAGTGACCATGCAGTGTGACGTCACACGCTGGGGGGGAGAGGGATAACAAACCAAGAGAGGCCCGAGTCGGAGGGGCAGGAGGGCCTAGAGACAAGAGGCCTTGCGATCCGGAGGGGGGAACCTGGAGACCTGGGAAATGAAAAGGGGGCTTGACAAGGGGCCTAGCAAGGGTCAAGGGGGAGTGACCAGTGGACTGGAAAAAAATGGGCCTGGACATGCAGCAGTTGCAGAGTGCCATTTCGGGCCAAGGCAAAAAAAAAAAGAGGCAGGAGCAGGTGCATCTCAGTTGGAGGCTGCCTATGGGGGAGGTGGGCCTGGCCTGTCAGGTTACAGCCCCCAGATTGCTGTTTAAATCAGTTTCTTTTCTTTTCCAGTGTTTTCAGAGGTGACAGAGCAGAGAGCATGGCACCCAAGAAGAGCAAGCCTTCAAAGGAAGACACCTACAAGATGATAGTGGAGCTGGCTGAAAAGGCCAATAGGATATGGGAATTGGTGGAAGGGGAGGAGCCAGGGAGGTCTGGGAAGAAAAGGTAAGCAGGGAAGAGTAAAGGGGGTAGAGGGAAGTGGCCAGTGGGGAAGCCTCGCAGCCCAACCAGGGCA
Source organism: Neoceratodus forsteri (assembly GCA_016271365.2). Lineage (NCBI taxonomy): Eukaryota > Metazoa > Chordata > Ceratodontiformes > Ceratodontidae > Neoceratodus > Neoceratodus forsteri. The sequence goes on from CM057456.1 coordinate 1,338,708,616, forward strand.
CAACCACAGATGACGGAGCTAATCAAAGCAGTTAATCCAGTACCTCTGCACCCAGGAGATCCAGCACCATCAGTACCTCCCAAGGGACAGGTGGTGGTTCTCCCAGTGGAGCCCAGAATGTGCTGGGGCACCAGGATGCTAGCAGGCAGCAAGGAACGGACAAGGTCACAGGTAATGCACCCAGCTCCGTTGGTGACAGCATCAAGGAGTACATAGGTCAGATCATTTCGGCACTTGGTTCGGGGGGCTTGAGCCAGATGGAGAATACACCAGCAGCGATTAGGGCAGGAGAAGAGGCAGAGTTGAAAAGGAGGGAAAAGGAAGACAGGGTAGAGAAGGTTCAGAGGAGGGCAACAAAGATGGTGCATGGATTGCATCACAAGTCCTATGAGGACAGGTTGAAGGCACTGAACATGTACTCCCTGGAGGAGAGGAGGGAAAGAGGGGATATGATAGAGACATACAAGTATCTTACAGGGAGGAACAGGGTGCAGGCATGCACTATTTTTAAGCGAAAAAGATGTTCCAGGACTAGAGGGCATGGGATGAAGTTGGAGGGAGGATGATTCAGAGGAAATGTGAGGAAGAATTTCTTCACAGAACGGGTGGTGGACAAGTGGAACACCCTGCCAGAGGAAGTGGTGGGGGCTGAAACAATCACGGGATTTAAGAATGTATGGGATAGACATAAAGGAATTCTGGAGGTCAGGGGTAAAGGGCAACAGACTTCCTGGAAAACATAAACTGAACTTACAAACTTAAATGTGCAGACTGGGTGGGCCATAGGCCCTTATCTGCCGACACTGTCTATGTATCTATGTATAAAGGAAAAAAGGAGATAGGAGCTCCAGGGATGAGTCGGTGAACATGTACCACTGACCACAAAGGAGAAAATATGTGTAAAGGAGAGTATGTGGATATTTTCACTTTAGTAAGCTGGGATGCAGCGATGAAATATGAAGAAACAGAGAATATAGGGAAAAATGAAATGGCAGCGGCAGTGGTTTTGCTAGGCAAGAACGAGGAGGACAAATTCACAAAAGGGAAGACTTGAGAGGGGTGGATCGTAGGTTTTGCCACATTCTCATCCATAGTGTTGGAAAGAAGGCCTGGATTGGGCATCCCGCTCATCACATACTCCTTGATAATAAGAAGAGCAAAAGCAAAAGGGGGGTGTGGGCTGGATATATTATGACGAATTCTTCTGGCAAAGGATGGCCACATATGGGGATGTACGATGGGACATGAAACAGTTAGATTTATGGACAGATTACGTAACCAATCAGTCCACACTGGAAGGAGAGTTTGGGAAAAAGGTACCATGCTACAAAGATGTTGCTGGGCCTACAATAGGGCTTTTTGCTCAAGGACACAACGCCATTTTCAGCATGCCTGTTCAAAATGTGGGGGATCGCATCCAGCGATCAGATGCAGGATGACATGGGTCCAAGAGACGCGAGGAGCGGGGGGCTTGGGTCAGGTCAACAGTTCTTTTGGGAAGGGCAGGGGTATAAAGGACAGACATGGAATAGAGGGGGAGGGAGGGCATGCAAATAGGGAGTAGAATCATTGACCAGCAAGGCTGGGCATCAGCCAGAGGGGGAGCTGGTGGGGGAAAAAGAAACGAGGACAGGGGAACAATTTAGGGCAGCTAGAACCCCTATCAGGTTAGAGGCATGGAAGGAATGGTTGGACAGATACCCACATAAGAAAATGGCAGAAATGATTAAAGAAGGTTTTCACACAGGTTTTTCTCTACAGTGTGAAGGATCAAGGCAGGCCAGAGAGGCAAACAATCTGGGCTCAGTGAGAGGGAGGAAAGATATGTTACAATGGAAGACAGAGAAGGAGAAGGCAGCGGGGAGAATAGAGGGACCACATGACACCCTCCCATTAGAGAACATGAGGATTTCCCCATTAGGTTTGGTCCTCAAAAAACAAGAAGGGGAATTTAGGGTGATTCATCACCTATCCTTTCCCGAAGCTGAGTCGGTCAACGATTTTATCGGTGAGGAATATAGTAAAGTTACATATTCCACCCTGGAAGATGCAGTCTGGATTATCTGGGCAACTGAAGATGCATGGATGGCTAAGACAGACATAGAGTCAGCTTTCAGACTACTTCCAGTTAGAAGAGAAGATTGGGACCTGTTGGGGTTTAAAACTGGGGGACAGTACTATTTCGACAAGGCCATGGCCATGGGTTGCTCTATAGCATGTGCCACATTCAAAGCCTTTAGCACATGTTTGCAGTGGATATTCCAAGAAAGGACTGGTTATAAGACAGTGATTCACTATTTGGATGATTTCCTTTTCATAGGCAGTGGAAGAGAGAAACGGAAAGAATATTAGCCAGTTTCCAACAGATGTGTCAGGAACTAGGGGTTCCACTGGCACTGGAAAAAACAGAAGGGTCCAGTAGGGTGTTAGAGTTTCTGGGCATTGAGATAGATGCTCTGGGGGAAATATTTTGGTTACCAGACAAAAAAGTGGAAAAACTGAGGGAATTGATTAAGATACATACTAGTAGAAGGAGGGTACAGCTAAAGCAGGTACAACAGGTATTGGGGCATCTGAACTACGCGTGTAGGGTGATTGGGCGAGGGAGGGCTTTCACAAAGAGGCTAGCAAGGGTCACAGCCAGAGTGGCCAGGCCACACCATTGGGTAGACATAACAAAGGGAGTCAAGGAGGATTTCAAAGTATGGGAGGAATTCCTTAGGGAATATAATGGCTGCTCTTTCTGGCAGGAGGAATGGGTGTATAACACAGACCTCGATCTTTACACAGATGTGGCTGGAGGCCTGGGCATGGGAGGCTATCTGAGGGGCAGATGGTTTGCAGAGCCCTGGCCTTCAGATTGGGTGAGGGACGGTAAGGTGAGGGACATAACCTTGTTAGAGATCATGCCCATCTGGGCAAGCACCCTAGTTCGGGGAGAAGAATTATGGGATCAAAAAGTAACATTCTGGTGCGACAATAGAGCAGTGGTAGAAGTCTTGAACAATAGAGGAGCCAGGTCAGAAACAGTCATGCCAGTTTTGTGACTCTTGGTGCTAAGGGCATTGCAGTTGAACATGTCATTCAAAGCGAAACACATAGAAAGGGTACACAACGCCGTGGCCGACAGCCTTTCCCATCTGCAGCTGGATCATTTCCGGAGGCTGGCACCAACAGCGGAGGAGCAAAAAATGCCCATACCAATGAACAGAGCAGAAATGTTGTTCCACAGTTCATGGGCGCCACAGACTCTGAGGGCCTATGACAGGGCCTGGAGAGTGTTTCCAACATTCAGGGCAACTCACCACATGGAGGTAAGTAGGCCACTCACAGAGGAGCAGTTGGGGAAGTTCACCATGGAGCAATGGCAGAAGGGGACAGCCCACACCACAATGGGGGTCTACTTGGCAGGGATTAATGTGATCTGCAGTCTGGAAAGATGGCAGGACCCAACAAAGTCAATGTTCATTAGAAGAATGATGCAAGGATGGGATAGGTTAAAACAAAGGACGGTGGATAATAGGATGCCAATAGGGGAGCAGTGGCTGATGAAACTGAAGGGAGTGTTGCCAGCAATATGCAGATAAAAGGCCGAGGCCTAGTTATTCTACACAATTTATGTGGTAATATTTGCCGGACCATGAGAGTGAGTGAAGTGGTGGGCCAGGGCAGGCAAGACAGGGAAGGGGGGCTGGAATGGGAAGATATAAGTTGGGGGATCAAGGAAATACAGGTCATGATTAAGAGGTCTAAGATGGATCAAAAGGGTTAAGGTTGCATGGTAACTCTAAAGAAACATGTAGAGGGCACAGTGTGCCCAGTGCAGGCTTTGTGGGCTTTCACCGCAGAGTGTGAAAATAAGACAGGAAAATTATTCCTGCATGGGGATGGAAGCAGAGTCACGAGTTATCAAGTCACTGCATTACTCAAGAGGGGCATGCAACTCCTGGAGGAGGACCCGGTGAATAATTCCTGCCACTCTTTACAGATAGGGGCTGCCTCACAGTGGGCAGCGGCAGGGGAGACGGTGAATAATATTTTGGAGAAAGGGTGCTGGTGGTCAGCCAGTTATAAAAGATACATCCAAACACTGCAGTGTGGAGACTAACATCTCACTTAAGTTTGTAACAGATGGGGAACCACGGGGGGGGACAAGGGAGTGATGATATGATAGTGGAACTAAGATAATAAATAAAATATCTATTATGTTTAAACCCTATAGGAAGAGGGAGGATCATGGAAGTCTGGATCTGTGGCCACTCCTATATTTATTGGGCAGAAAGGAGAGCTGAGAAAAAGGCTGGTGGAAAGCAGCTTTACCAGGAGGTGAAACAATGTAAATTGGTATGGCTCGGCATCCGTGGGATGAGATGGGTGCAGCTGCTCCCCACCTTGAAAGAGCTGAAGGAGCAGCATCCCACCCCAGACTTAATTATTATTCACCTTGGGGGTAATGACCTTGGGGGCAAACCATGGGTAGAAACATATATGCAGATAAAAAGGGACTTAGAAATAATACAGCAGTGGTGGCCTAAGGTATGCCTGGCCTGATTGGATATGATACCCAGGAGAGTTTGGAGATTGGAGCACAGCCATAGAGCTGTGGATTGGACCAGGAGAAAGATGAACAGAAGGGTAGGGACACTAGTGAGAAAAATGGGAGGACAAGTACCATTGCGGGGGGGGGTGGAAAAGTGGGTAGAAGATTTCTATAGGTCAGACGGTGTCCACTTGTCAGATCTGGCCATAGATATGTTTAATATGAAAATTATGGGTTTTATAGAAGCATGGAGGAGACATACAGGAAATATATAAAAAAAAAAGAGGGTGAAGAGAGGGCTTGGAAGGGTCTCTCCAAGGAAGAAAAAAAAAAGGTGATAGGCATCTAAGTGGGGGGAAAGCCAGTCATCCAACGCAAGCTGGAGACTGGCTAGTGGGAAAATGGGGGAAGGAGGGGAGGGGTGAAAGAAAAAGGAATAAGACAAAAAGAGGAAGAAGCGGAAGGAGAAAAGCGTTCTCGGTTTTCACTGTCACCTAACAGAAAAGGGGAAGAAGAAGGCACCCAGGTTCTCACCTGGTGGGAGAAAAGAGGAAGAAAGAGGGATGATCAGAGATGGATATATGGTGGGAAAGAAATTAAATTGTGAGAGATATAATAATAATAATAATAAAAGATGATAAATGGAACATGGAATTATGATATATAAATAAATGAATTGCCAAATCTGAGCACAACAACAAACAATTTATTTATTATTATTTAGTTTTGTTGACTGGGTAAGTGCACTAGACAAATCCTGCCTATTTTCAGGCAAGACCCAGGGAGAGGGATACAGATGAATGCCAACTGATCTTGAACCAGATTAAGCTGTTCGTGGTATTTTTAGTGAATGAGGGAAATTTGGCCAGGACATCGGGGAAATTCCCCTACTCTTTTCGATAAGTGCCATGGGATCTTTAACATCCACCTGAACTACCATCAATCCAGGCAGATAGGACCTTGGTTTAACGTCTCATCTGAAAGACGGCACCTCAGAAGTGCAGCACCCCTCTAATACTGCACTCCAGTGTCAGTATTGGGATATTAACCCAAGTGCCAGATGTGGAAACTGAACCCACAGCCCTCTGATCTCCTGGCCTCAGAGGAAAGTGTGCTACCTACTGAGCCACTGACACTGTGGTCTCTATCTTTTTGTGAGGGAAAACGGGGGAATCCGGGACAATGGAGTTTGCCCTTTAAGGGGAAGACCAGGTTGTCCTGGTGCACCCCTTCCCTTTTCATCAGGATGGTGTGCTCAGAAGGGAAGGGGAAGGAAAGGGAGGGCACAGTGATAGAACAATGGACAGGTAACAGGAAGGGGTGGGGAAAGTGGAGGTACATAAGGGACAACACAGAAGTGGCTCAGCCACTTTTGCTGGAGTTTTTATTCCTCCCACCCACCCTACAAAACAAAGGCAAGAGGAAAAAGACAGTCGAAGAAAAGGGACTGTATAGTAGAATTGTAAGGATGGACAAGGGATGAGTCCGGTTGGATGGTTATGGGACTGCCAAAGGTGGATGGCAGGTAATAACATGGTTATTGGACTGCCAAACGTGGATGACAGGGGAGAATATGTTTATTAGACTGCCAAAGGTGGATGGCAGGAAAAAAGGGGGAAAATGGGGCGGAGGAGGTGAGGGAGAAAGAAAAAGGAATAAGACGAAAAGAGGAAGAAGCAGAAGGAGAAAAGCGGTCTCGGTTTTCACCGTTACCTAACAGAAAAGGAGAAGAAGTAGGCACCCAGGTTCTCACCTGGGGGAAGAAAAGAGGAAGAAAGAGAGATGATCAGAGATGGATATATGGTGGAAAATAAATGAAATTGTGAGAGATATCATAATAATAAAAGATGATAAATGGAACATGGAATTATGATATATAAATAAATTAATTGCCTAATCTGAGCACAACAACAAACAATGGTCTCTGTCTTTTTGTGAGGGAAAAGGGGGGAATACAGGACAATACTAATTTATTATGTTGCAGTTTTTACTCACTATCTTTTTGAAGCTAATGAGACTACTCTTCTGAGACATAAAGAATGTGGTAGTCTATTTCTAACCACCACTGTTAAATATTCACATATCTTACATCATCCCCTTCTGTATCATTACTAGACAAAAGTTTTGAACATAACTCATACCTACTAATGTACCTATAAAAATGTTCTCATAACACTGCAACATATGTAACACAACAAGAATTTAAATGTGTTATCTGTTTAAACCTCAAATTCTGTCTATAATACCCTTGTTTACCAAACTAGGTAAGCCGAATGGTTTCTTATTGAATATTTAACCAATAAGGCATGACCAACAGTTGTGTTAATGGTCTGTTAATCACCTGTTAGTGGTGTAGCATGACACAAGGTGTACCGACTAACAGATGCACTTAGAGCCTGATTAACTGACCATTAACATAATCCCTGGGATTCTCTTATTGGCATAATAATGAAAATGGTTTTAAATAGTGTTAAACCTTCTTCAGCATATAATTAAGCTCTATCTGTATGTTAATAAAAAATTAACATGAGGCTGATAGAATGTTTGCAAGCAATGAGAAAACTACATTTCTCAAACCCTTTTTTTATAAATATTGATCACAAACATCCCCACAACCGAATAATACCACAAACAAAATGTTATATTCCAAAAATATATATTTTATATACTTATAAAAGTAAAAAAATTTTTTTTTTTAATCTTAAATGGAAAAAGTCAGTCTTGATAAACAAAATGTTTTAATGCATTCAATCTCATAAACAGGACAAGTAACAAAAAACATTAAACTATATTGATTTTTGGTCTGTTTACGAAAATAATAAATACTACGTAAGAAAATATATATTTTCATTTATAAAACTTACAAAAATATAATGCAAAAAATATATACAAAAATATTGCAAAAACTATCTTGACAATTTGCAGCAACTGTTTGCGAGAGGCGTGCGCTGCTTGAGGCAGTCCAACCAGTAAGTTGGACTCAATATGGAGGCGCAACAGAAGTGGAAGCTGTTGCGTCCCCCAGAGGAGATGCTTGACAGTTATGGAAACTGGTCACTTTGTCAAAGGGAAGCTGTATGCCACAGTTGGAGGTGGAGGTGAAGAGCTGGTACTGGCCACGGTGTCCCCAGCCACTGTCACCACAGGCTCCAGCACAAGGTTGACAGTCCGCTGTTGCGCTTCCATGAGTGACAGCAATCTCTCCTGTCCTTCACAGAGTGCAACATTATCTTTGATCAGACTGTCAACCTTGCGCTCCGGTCTGCGATAACAGCAGCAGTGGCCAGTGCACCACTTCAAGCGAGGGCGTCCTGTAAAGTGTCAAAAAGCATGAATCAATATATCAGCCTCAAAATGGTGATTACCTCTCTGTCTTTCATCTTACAACATTTACATCTAATTCAATAATTGTTATACATTTTGTTGCCACTCTTAAAACTATTTAGAAGTGTGATACAAATTAGAAGTCCTGTCTTGCCACTTCAGTTATTATATTTTTTCTACCATATTATGTTCTTTGTTGACAACTTAAAAAGATTTATAAGAAGAGTATACTTTCTACACTATTCTTGTATTTTACTTACTATCTGGCAACACTCAGTACCTACATGGTTTACCATAATAAACAACACAGTCTGATATACACTGATACTAGCTCTTCAATTGTGTATGAACAACTAAACTTTAGCATCTGTACCTATATTATTTCTTCACACCTGCATGAGAATAATAGACTACCTGTACACCAACAGTGTGATTTCCATTATCTAATGTTCATATAATCATCTGTTTAATAACTGCTACAAAAGAGACAAACATGTCAAATAGTTATTTACTCTGTGTACATATTTCCATTCATACAAATTATCATTTACTGCTGTAACATTAATTAAACAGCAAGGCATGATCAAGTGTTATTTAAATGTTCTGTTAATCACCTGTACAGCTGTAGTGTGGCAGAAAGTGTAACCAAATACCACAATGTCCTAGATGGTGATTAACTGACCACTGACACAATCTCTGGGAGTACCTTAATTGTATTATAATAAAACAAGTTTTTTAACACTTTTAATCCTTGTCCACCATATGTTCAATTTGTACATGTATGTTAGTAAAAGATTAACAAAACCTGTTAGAATGTTTACAGAGAATCAGAAACCTCTATTAGTCAGATTGCTTTTATAATACTTGAAATCATCTTACACAATTAGTAAGCAAGACCTCACTTACTTTAGCAACTACTTTATGTAATACATTCTTTACACATCATGTAAAGAAAGAGTGGGTGACATATTCAGAAGTTATGTGCAACAGGCACAACAGTGTCACCATGCACAACCCAATGATACATGCCAGTCTGATATTCAAAAGTGCTATGTGTCTGGTACAAATGCCAATTAATCAAAACATAACAGTAATGTATGCAGCACAATTAGAAGGTTCAGTCCCATCCATGTTACATACATCCCAATATTCAGCCCAGGATGTAGTAACAGATGCAGTCACAACTCCTACTTTGACTTCACACAGTAGATCCCCTCATTAAAATAGTCAACAGCTGCCACTCACAGCTGAGCTGCCATATCACACCTTGCAACATGACAGCTGACAGCTCTGGATGACCACCCAAGCTACAGCAGCACCTCCTTTCTGGCACCCTCCCATGCTGACTGTGGGTATTACTATAGTAATAATGGTCCTATGTCCCTGGTGTTCCAGTGCACCACTCACAGGCCAATTGCAGGAATCCCTGCTATATTATGTCAAAGCAATCCATCCTTGGTGTACTACTGCTACACCCCTCCCCTCCCACCCACTAAGCCGCACCACACCAACTCCCCCCCCCACTCCTGTCAGTGGCAGTAAGTAGCTCCTTGCCAACTTGCAACCCTGATGCCCAATGACTGACTCTGTGGAGTAGGGCTGTACACCCATTAGGCCACAACATAAGCCAATGAGCATGAACCTTGTACCGTACTACACAACCCAGATTTATGAATGGATTCATTTACATTTCTGTACAGTGTAGTATAATACAACCTTCACAACCATTGTTTAGCCTATGCAACAATGCTGTACACTCCTACTGTGTGAAGTCAGTCAGTACACAACAGACTAGCAAGCAGACTATGTACAGAACAGACATTCTGGGTACAGGGTACCTTGACACTATATCTTGTATGAATATCTGTTGTGATGGTACTTACGCTGAGAGCTGGTGCCTTGCTCCTGCTTCACCTCCACAGGTGTTATAACCACAGCTTCCCTGGACTCTATAAAACATACAAGTAAAAAATATGATTACATATACCACAATATATTAATCTAGCACTATACTTTTATTGTGAAATCCATTGTTTCATACTGTCTCATTGTGTAATTTAACCATGTGAACACATTTCTCTTTGCAATGACACTTCTGTGTTTCTATGGATGTTGTGTCATTAAGCAACAGTGACATCCACACATCAGCTGTGCTCATGCGTGCAGTAACAAACTGACTTACATGAACAGTAAAAGCAGTGTCACAAATGATGTTACAGAGAAGTTCCTACACCTTGTGACCACATCATCACTGTACACCTCATTGTAATTCAGAAACTCTCACTGTACAGTACTGCACATACCCATTCAGCTGTTCAGTGACGCCCACCCCATTTTCAGTTAGTACGCAAGTGTTACCATAGACATAGAATACCGTCCATTCAGTAATGTACAGATACTGGCAATATATAACAAGGACATAACAGGCTCAATATCATAATCTGTTACATATACATGGGTCATATCTCCCAACCTCATTAACAAATATTACTATTATTACCTTCTCATATCACTATGTGCACAACAGAAAATTCTCTTGTGTATATTGTATCTGGTGACATCAGTACATCTCACATAAGTGAGTAGTATATCAATATGTAATAACACTTTTCATATTCTCCCAAATATCTAGATAACAGATATATTGGTGTGAGTACCTCTAGTACTCATTTCTAAGATGAGATGACACAAAAATACAATTCAAATTTGTACAAATATCTTGTTACACTGGAATGAACACAACATTCACTTATTAAGCAACCAAAAAGAAATTCATAGCACTAAAATACTTCATGTTATTGTTGTCTACAAATATCATGACCAGTTGTGGATCATAGTCAGTTAAACCAAACTGAGATGTATACAACTAACGTACATCTGTCTATAATATCTGTTCCTTTTGAATCACCATTTATATAATGAAATACCACGCCTTATTTTTTACAATTCTTAAGCAATATACTCCAACAGGGTGTATGTTTACTGGAGATGTCTCATGACTGCTGTAGTTCAGTCACAAAGTACAGCTGAGAAACTTTACCATGCCACATGTAGCAGATCCTCCAGTATACCCACTCCCTGTAGCAGTATATTTCAATTATACAAAGTGTTTTATCATTTTTTTCACAAATAAATTCATTTAATACATCCATTTGGATTCAAACTTGCTTCTCATTTCTGTGACATACATCCATTAGCGTTGCAGTGCTGTTTTTGCAATTAACATATGCATTTGCCACAGAGTTCCTGATGTGGCTAAGTGGTGACTGGCTTCTTTCACATCAAGTACACAATATTATCTACAACACTAAAAACATTCCAGGTACACAATCAAAACTCAGAATTCTACAGATCTCATTGCTGTACATTGTATTATTACAAACATTACATAGGTGCTTCAAGTAATACTAACTTTTACTAAAGAGTATTTCCTAAAAAGAAGTGAGTTAAGTAGTGCAGGTTATACCTTACATGATAGCCTCATACCACCCCAATTACATATTACAATTATTTCTATCAGTAGCTTACCATCTGACTTGACAACGATGACACTGTCAGTGTCAGAGTGACCAGCCTCCACAGCTTTGGACCCTGCTGGTACTACCTCGGCTGCAGCTGGGGGAGCCCCTGCGTTGGTCTGTGAAAGAAGATAATAAATAGATCCACTAAGTCTTGCATGTAAATTTCATCAGATTTTAACAGCACTTTCTGTAAGCATTAAACATGTTTCAGACACCTAACATTGCCTGTCATCAGGTACAGCACAGGGATTGCAGGCACATATTAAATCACAAGTACTGCAAATATCAAGGATAATGCTTGAAGAGCAAGTGACAACAACGCTATTATCACCTCGAGTGGTTGCTTGGGTAACATGGAAAACCTTGAGACTGCAACTCGAGAGGTTTACTCTACCCTAGTAACCACAAAAGGTGATTTTAGCGTGTTTCACACCCAGATACCCAGACATCATCTTTCATAGTGCATGGTGAAAAAAACACTATTTACATTCTATGTGTTGGGATTATGCAACTCAGGCACATTCTGTTTTGTTATGCCAGTATTTGGAAGCTTCAAACTGTATTTAACAACTTTTAAAATTTCAAACTGTGCATAACTAAGTTCTGTGACTGCTGATTATGGTGGTTAATACACACTAACCATACATTATAAATATTTCATAAATAAAAGATCATGAACTTACTCAGTATACAAAAGTTAATACTTATATAGAACTTCACATAAAGTACAATTCTGCTTAGATTAAATGGATACTGCATACTAACTCTAACATTAGCATTTGGTGATTATTTAAAAAGCATCATAAAATAGATGTAATACAATGGGTTATGAAAACTAAGTAACCTAATTGGTCAAAACACATCACGTAACAGTGATAAATCCTCCAGTATACCCACTATTAAAGTTTCATATCCGTATAAACAGAACAGGACAAGTTCAGTATTGTATAGTAGCAAAATGCCATGACAGGGACTGCGTGTACAGGTGTGTTTACCACTTGTGGTGTTGTTAAGTCACTCAGCTGCACCTCACAACCAAACCACACCAGGCATGGCAAATCAGCAATATACCACTACCTGTGATAGTATATTTCATAATTTTTATATAAGTCAATATCAAGACACATGCATTGTACAAAGTTCTGTTGAGTAACTTACGATGAGTGAGGTGCTCCCCTGCAGCTGGCCTTCCTGCAGCCTCCCACAATTCATAGGCGAGGTAGTACCAGCACCTATCACTGTCCGGTATCTCCTCCCACTGCTTCAACATGTAGAAGTGCTGGCACAACAGCTTCCACTTCCTCTTTAGTTGTACCACAGTTTTGTTCTTCACCTTCAATATTACATGAAGAAAACTATTTATGCACCTCCACATTGAGTCCAGCTTATGGTTTGTGCTCCACATTAAAATGCGAGTACTCCTCCTGGCTTGGAATGCCTCAAGAAGCAAGCACACCTCTCACAAGGTCCACTGTCTCATTCTTATGTATCGATTCTGAAATAGAAACATGCAAAAACATTCCATTACTGTCATGTCTCAGAGTCTATATATTTTTATGTATTGTATGAAGTATTATGATTAGAACATGGCAAGAACACATTTCACAACCCTACCAAAGCTCTTCACACAGAAATTACTTTTCACATGGGTTGTTTTGTGGAAAGATATCACTACTATGCACACTTAAGACATCCTGGTGTTGATCCTGTAATGACATGGGCATCTGCAACCATAATCTGTACTTCTGCTGCACACAGTTGAAGCTCCCCCAAAATAAAATTTTAAAAAATGAGAATCACAGCGTACCTGTAGTATTGCACACTACAATATGCAGCCAACAGCTTTGCGTTGACAGCCAAAATCCACAGTACCATGTGTTGTCATCAGCCCTGCCTCACCAACTATGATTTTGCTATGAAAATATATCCATGGTAATCCACTGCACCCAACCCCCTCAGCCAATTGTGGACTTTCTGTTTAAAACTAACCATTGTGCTGTACTGCAGCTACCACTTCAACTCAATTTAACAGCAGCATAGAGCTAAGAATGCCACAAGAGATAACTTTTTAAAACTTAACCCATTAAAACATGAAAGGGAGCACTCCAGTGTACTACCACCATTTTTTTCCAAAAAAACAAAGTCTAGTTTTGAAATAAATTACCACCAAGCTACGGGTTGGGGCATCACTAGACAAAAGGTGCTGACTCACATAATACCAGCAACAACTTACTTATAAAGAGGAGACCTGCATACTAATGATGCGATGATAATATGAAAATAGCTGTGTTGACGCCTTGCATGCATTATGGCTCCATTTGCATGTACAGTACTAAATAGTGTAATACTTAAACCTACCACTGCTGCACTTCAGTGTTGTAACCCCCCCACTTCTCTCTGCCCACTTACACTTGTACAGTGCCAGAGTAATATGTACAATGCATGTTACAGACTGAAATATTTCACAATGCTAACCACACCACAGCAGTGTTCAAGATTGTACTAACAACAACCGGCTGCATTGCAATTGCACTTTGCCCAGTGTTGTTCCACAGCATGGCATGGTCAGAATATTCCCAACCCATGTGTTATATGTGTGTCAGTGATGTATGTAGCTGTTCTATTTTTTGACCAAAATATTTTGCTTCTGAAAAGAACCTTTGTTAGCACTTTGATATTTGATCAAACAGTCTGACATTCTTAGAGGACTTTGAGAATTGCATCTCAAAGGTTTCCCAGGAAATGGCAATTGCCAGCATGTGAGAAATGTACACCGTCTGGTAGGTATAGTCAATCATAACAACACTTAATTTCTGGGTGACGTATGGTGTACATTCCAGACATATGTAGAAATGCAGATATTTGTATGTTGACTTTTCTTTGGGCTCTAACAATCAGGTACATATGATGTTCTGCTTGCCAGACCCTATGCTCTGTAATATCCAAAAAAATGATTTTACAGGCAGGCAACATACTCATAATAGAAGCAAGGTCCAATTTTGCTTCTGTTACTAGATCTACCCAGCGTTTGGTGCCCAAATCATTGCCTCTGAGATGTATCAGCAATATGTCTGGATGAGGTTGAGTACTCAAATGTCTGTGCGTGGAAGGAAACCACTTTGGTTCTCAAATACAGTAGCAGAAAAGGTCAGAGCCAAAAGGCTGGCCTTCAGGAAATATAAGGGAACACAGCGGGATGAAGATAGGGAGGCATACCAAACTGCCCTAAGGGAAGCAGGTAAGGCAGTAAGGCAGGCAAAGTCCCAAACCGAGGAAACACTAGCATGAACAGTAAAAGATACATTAGTGAAAGGAGAAAGTCCAGAGGGGTATTGCTAAGCTTAATGGAGAAAAGGGGCATGTGAGGAGGAGGACCCTGTAAGGCATCTATCCTAAATGAATACTTTTGCTCAGTATTTACTGAAGAGAAGGTAGGGCAGGGGCCCACAGCTCAGCATCATGGACAGGGGGAGGGAGGGGAAAGCACTACTCCCCTTCACAAAAGAAAGGGTCCTACAAGAGCTTGCTAAGCTCAGGGTGGATAAGGCAATGGGACCCGAGTGGCATACATCCCAGGGTACTCTAAGGAGCTAAAGGAGGAACTAGCAGAGCCATAGCAGAATTGTTTAGTGAGTCTCTGAGCACAGGAGAGGTCCCAGAAGACTGGAGAAGGGCTCATGTGATCCCGCTCCACAAGAGTGGTAGCAGGGAGGAGGCGGGGAACTACAGACCAGTCAGTCTTACCTCAGTAGTGGGCAAGATTATCGAGGCACTCCTTAAGGAAAGGATAGTGCAACACCTGGAATCCATAGGGGCACAGGATCCAAGACAGCATGGGTTTACAAAAGGAAGGTCCTGTCAAACTAATCTCATAGATTTCTTTGACTGGGTAACCAGAGTGGTGGACCAAGGGGGAGCAGTTGATGTCACCTACCTTGACTTCAGCAAAGCTTTGACACTGTTCCACATAGAAGATTGATAAATAAGCTAGGTAGGCTCAGGGTGGTCAGAAGTTAGTCAACTGGGTGGCAAACTGGTTGACTGAAAAACAGAGAGTGGTGGTAAATGGTATACAGTCAGAAGAGATGCAAGTCACAAGTGGGTAACTCAGGGATCAGTCCTGGGATGATCCTATTCAACATCTTCATTAGTGACCTCATAGATGGACTAGAGGGTAAGGCTTGTCTGTTTGCAGATGACACCAAGATCTGCAACAGAGTAGATGATCCAGATGGGGTGGGCAGAATGAGAAGATCTGGATAAACTAGAAAAATGGTCAGAAGAGTGGCAACTGGATTTAATGCAAAAAGTGCAAAATCATGCACATAGGGAAGAGAAACCCTGAAGCTACTTATAGGCTGGGAGGAGTTGCTAGCAGTCACAAAGGAAGAAAGAGACTTGGGCATCATCATCACTGATGACCTAAAATCATCCAAGCAGACCTCTAAAGCAGTAGGTAAGGCTAGGGGGTGTTAGGGTGTATTAGTAGAGGTATCACAAGTCGTAAGAGGAGGTAATAATCCTCTGTACAAGACATTGGTTGAGCCCCATCTGGAGTACTGCGTGCAGTATTGGAGGCCACACCTTCACAAGGACATTAATCAAATTGAGGCAGTCCAGAGAGGGCAACAAAATGGTGCAGGGACTGCATCAGAAGACATATGAGGACAGATTAACGGAGCTCAATAGTATACCCTTGAGCAAAGGAGGGAGAGGTGATATGATCGAGACATTTAAACACCTTAAGGGCATAAACAAGGTGAAAGAGTCTAACATGTTTAAATATAAGAAAATAGCAGGACAAGAGGACACAGCATGAGATTAGAGGAGGCCGATTAAGGGGAATGTGAGGAAATTCTTTTTCACAGAAGAATTGGTAGATGCATGGAATAGCTTACCACAAGAAGTGGTGGCTATGAATACAGTGCAGGGCTTCAAACAGGCATGGGATAGGCATAAGGAGCAATACAAATGACTATGAATAGATAGGTCACTGACAGAGCAAAGGCCGATGGCACATTTATAAGGTAGAAAAAGAAATGGGCAGACTGGATGGGCCTTGCGGTCCTTATCTGCCGTCAACTTCTATGTTTCTATGTTTCTATGTTTCTATGGTTGGCATGAGGTGCTCCCACCTCATTCCACCCCTACCAAACCACATTACAGAGCAATTTGGGAGCTGCAGGTTTCTCTCAAAATCACTATTTTGAGCATACTCAGACGCTCGTCTCACGATACTGCTTTCAGCTATCCACAATCCTTTTACTATTTTCTGCCATTCTCAGGTTTTAAACTCAGAAGTGGACAGAGAACTACCAAAAAAGTCAGTGTTCACCCTGCAGTGCCTAAGCAGTAGTGAAAGTAAAACTGATATTTTCCTTCCTAACTTCAAGCCAGCTGCAGTAGGCTGATCCATAACACACAAATAAAAAAAACATTGGCTAGTACTCTGCCTTCATTAACCAATGTAGGCTATGCACTGACTATTGATGCACTTCTGCTACAGCTAAAATGTGCAAACATTAAGAGGTGGGAAAAATGCATTCTCTTCATAGGCAGTTTTAAACAATTACAACTGCAGAAACATGTCTGATTGGTTCCCTCTTCTATTATGGGTCCATGTGCAGCTTCCTATCTCCCTCCATGTGCAGCTGTATCTGTACAAGTAAGTACTAAACTACTATCTGACTTTAAACAGTTTTGCCTAAAGAATGCAGCATCTTAGGTTATAACAAGCAGCATAATCAAATACAGCACTAAAAACATTTTGATTAATAGTATTTACATGTTACCAACACTTTTTATCATACTAGAAAAATGCTTTATAAAATATAATGTACTTACAGTTTGAAATATGCTATCTCTCAGTGTAAACTAAGATGGTTGCTGTTGACTTCTTCTTCAGTGTTGTCCATCTCTGATTGGTTGTCTCACATGGCCTGACAAATCTAGCATAACATTGGCAGAACGAGCTGTCACTCAAATAACAATCAGATCTGATTCAATAATGAATGCACTTTCCATCCCCAAGTAAAAAATTTGCTACACTTTCTCAAGCACGACACTACTTTTGCAACACTGTTGAATGCACGAAAGTACTTTTGCGACACTGTCGAATGCATAACAGTACTTTTAGCGACACTGTCGAACATTCAACAGTATTTCTGTGATACTGTCAAACACACGACATTACTATTTGGACACTGTCGAATGCACGGCACTACTTTTTGTGACACTTTCGTGCACATGACACTACTCTTCCAAAATGTTCAATTTTCAGCAGAATTTGATGATTTATGGCAAAAACAAGCAATTTTTCAATGACGAACATTGTCACACTGCATTGGCAGTGTCACAAGTGGAGACGGATAGTGTTGTGACTTTGTAAATGTACCCCAAAAGGTGATTTTGTTCAGTGAGTATGTCACCGTGTAACAGACTTGTGGGAATGCATTGTTTGGCAGTTGTTAAGCACGCTCACAAAACAGTCATTTCATGGAGTTTTGTCACCAAATTTTCAACACAGTCATTTTAGGACCTCTGCTCAAGACCAGTTTTACTTACATTTTTGTTATGTGCTCCAAACACTGATTCCACACGGCAACCGCGCAATCCTGCGCCGAAATTGCGAAAACACATTTTGGGCAGAATATGAAAAATGACATCTGTACAGTTCACAACAAACTGTGTCAAAATGTCAGTGTTGAGAATCTGGCATTAAAATAGTACGAATACACTAACTTACCAGTGTGCATTGCGCAGTTCTTACGCACACTTGTAAAACAGTAATTTTATGGACTATTCACACCAAAATTTCAACATAGTAATTTTAGGACCTCTGTTTATGAACAGTGTCACTGTAATTTTCATTATTTGCTCTGAACACTGATTTTGCATAGGTGCTGCGCTATTCTGTGCTGAAGTGCAAAAACACATTTTGGGCAGGATGTAAAAAATGACAGCTATACGGTTCACAAGAAGGTTTGGTGAAATGCCAATGTTGAGAATCTGCCATGAAAATACTGCAAATGTGTTAACTTATGAGTGTGTGTTGTGCAGTTGATACGCACACTTGTAATACAGTCATTTTGCAGAGTATCATCGCCAAATTTCTTACATAGTCATTTTCGTACCTCAGCTCATGAGCAGTGTCACTGTCATTTCCACGATGTGATCCAAATACTGGTTTCACACACTGACTGCGCTACTGGACACTGGAACTGCGGAAAAACATTTAAGCAAGAATGTGAAAAATGACAGCTGTATACTTCACAAGAAGGTGTGGCAAAATGCCAATGTTCAGAATGTGACATGAAAACATTCCAAATGCACTAACTTAAGCTAAGTGTGTAAAGTTGACTTATTAATGTGTTACTCATTAACAAAAAGATTGTAAATAAAGTAATTGTTTTACCACCAGTGTAACAGCATTAGCTAAAAATCACTATTCAGAATAACACTAATTGTCCACTATTGAACAGTGAAATCATATGGAACAAAATCTATATGCTATAGTGATAATGTTATACAAGACAATGTAACAGGAATGAAAAATAAAACTGTAACAATGTGAACAACCAATGTGATTAAAACATTTAATATTTTTATTAAACAGAGTTATACTTAAATCATCTGTCGCAACGTACAATGTTAGAAGGCATCAACACATGCATATACTAATATTGTCTTTTTTGCTGTCTTTTATACAGGTGCCTGATACTTCTGTAAGATTTCTGACTGCCACTGTGAACTAAGATATCAAAATATGCCTACTAAATACAGACGTAGATGTATAGGAAAACTAGACAGGTATCATGGTACTTCACTGTTGCTTAAGAATGATAAAAAAAACACTGATGTGAGTTCAGGACATAAAAGAAAACAGAGTTCTACTGCAACAGTGAGCTCTACAACAACTCACTCCAAAGCAAAAGCACATACTTGCTCAACAGCAAGTAAAAAATGCTTACCTGTGCAACAGTTGTTTAGATCTCTCAGACGAAACACAACTAATGCAACAGCAACCATCAACAGACCTTCTAAACAGCACCAAAAACTCACACCTGGTGATTTTCATCTGAGAAAGCAAAAGTATTTTCGATCACTAGCAAGTAAAGCTAAGAGCGACAGGCTTATTGCTGCAGTGATGAGACATGAGCGCAAAAAGACAAAGAGTTATCACTCTTTGATGAAAGTACATCTCAAAGTACTCACTTTTGTTAACAGAGCAGTATTTGTTCTTCAGCATTTATGGCGTAAGATGTCTCATGTGCTTGAACTATTCAGAAAAGTTGTGTATGACATCAAAAAAGGCTACAACAGTATCCTTCTTTGTGTACAATTTCTGTGATGTATTCACAGGTCACTGGATGCACACATAGCACTCAGAGGCATATTTCTGGGAAGAATCTTATTATTTACAGAAAAAAAGAAAGCAAGTTCATCATTGATGAGTCCAGTAAGCTGGTCAATGCGCTCAGTGTCTGTGATGACACAGCAATGGACACAGATGATGGCTGTGATGCAACTACTGTGTCCATAAATGTCACTGTCTGTCATGGGCATGTGATAACACCTGCAACCGTAGGCAATCATCATTGGAAAAAGTTGAACAGTTTGTCAACCTATTTGTGATAACAGATCTTAAAGAAAGTTATAAACTGTTTAACAAGATTGACCATTGTGAAATCCTTCCGCATACTGTACTTATGGGTCACTCACTAGCATGCCTCGATAGCGGTGTTTGTGACAGTGTCTTTCACAACATGCAGATGATTGGAGTGCATCAAACAGGCATGAAAAACTTTGTTTACAGAGTATATGAAGTCTGACAAGTTGTCAGTCAGTACACTTGTTTAAATTACTTATTGCAGTCAGGTGACATGCAGGGTGCCATCACATTTCTCAAACAGCTGCAACATCTAACTTCTGTACCAGACACAACTATTTATCAGTCAGCAAGTTCTGCTGAAACATTTGTTTCAGTGTTAGAAACTGACATACTGAGACAGTATGGCAAAGAAATAGTAAAATTTGAACTGGCAAAGGCTCAGAAGTTTGACGTTGAATGCATGTCATGTGACCGTCTGTGCTACAGTTAACAGTCACAGTGGACCTGAAAACCTTGTCAGCATACAATGACATGTGGTTCCATCTCTCAGCATTTTTGCTAATGAAATCTGACTTTCAGTTACAAAACACCATTCTGCTGTGCAAACACTATTTCTACAAACTGAAGTGTAACATTTTGTAACCAAGGTCACTGCTGAATAATATGGAGGCACATGTTACACCAAGTGAGATTTCAACATCAAATATGTTTGAACACATTCTAATTCAGACAATGAAACCATTTCAAACCATTCTATGTCTGAACACAAAGACAAGGAACATTCCACAAAAAGAACTTGTTAGATCTCTAAAGGGTTGCGTGATGTATCTCCCACTTCCTCTACAGGAAAATGTGGATGCAATTTCTATGGAAAATAGTTTGGTGATTCTTGTAAATGGTGTTCCAACAAAGTCCAAGGTCATCTGGCAAGATGTTGTCAATGTACACAAGGTAAAGCTTGCTCTTACTTATTTAAAGAGTAGCAATCCCTTTTATACAGACCTTGACATAGATCACATGACTAGTCTCTCTGTCCAACATGATCTCTTAGAAATAACTAAGCCAATGATTGAGAAGGTCAGTGGACAGACAAGAGACAATGTGTATGAACAGTACACAATTCACCCACTACATGGCAGAGATCCAGTAGCAGACAACATTGATCTCTATCAAATGAAACAGGTGGAAGCTGAGCCTGTCAGCACTTGGGAGGCAACACTAGAAGCACGCTGTTTCATGTCTAGATGAAAGAGAAGTACCTGTACAGGGTGCTGAGTTCTGCAACACTAGAAGCCGATTGAAGCCACTACAACAATTTCTATTTTGTCACTGATCCACACAAGATCTTAGATGTCATAGTACATGAAATGTCTCTGCCAGTATAGCATTTTTTTGATATGCTACAGTTTATTGAGAGTCGTAGATTGGAAAAAATTGTACTGACCTACGCCTGTTTCTGTCACAAAGTAGTCATTTAAAAAATGCAACATGTTCTTTCCTATTCTTCTTAAATATGAAGGTCATCATAATTCTTCAATATTAGAAGATATGCATTTTTTAAGTGTCGTGGCAGTCTCTGTTTAAAACTGCTTGTAGAGTCGACACACTCTACCCATCCACTTCTGTACCTTAGTAAAGAGGTGTAATGGCCAGAATGCATGGATTGACCATGGTGATAGACTATACTGTAAGTGTCAAACACTGATTGGTTAAAAACTATTCTACCAGCTGTGTAATCTGTGATAGGAGTGTCAACTCTGAGCTCATTGGAGTCAAATCTGTGCAACATAAGCAGCAGATATTGAGATGAACTCCTGAGATGTATGGACTGAGTGCATGTGCCTCCACACCTTTTACAGGAGTGACCACATTGAGTATTGGTAAATAGCTGTCGAAATATGACACTTTTGGCTTGAGGGACAAAAAGAGTAATCTACAGCATGTCTTCTGTGGTTTCACGCTGTGAATGGCCACATGAAACGCATACATATTTGGTTACATATGACACTGTGAAGTAGTGGCACATTGCAATGCCGTCTTCATCCAAGTTGTTTATGATAGCCATCATAAACTCACTAGTGTCTTGCTGTATGTCAACAGCAATTGTACTACATCCCTCATATGTACCTAACACCTGGCGTAGTGGTGTTAGTGACTGTACATTGTTAGACTGGTCAGAAGTCATGTTGACAATCTACTTCAAAGTGTTTGATAGGGGATTGTCTTGTGAAGCAGATATTGCCTGCACAAAGTGTGGCATGTGTAGAAAAACTTGCATAGCTGAGTTAGCATAGCAGTTCACTCTAGTGCTGTTGTCAAAGACTGGTACAGCAGCTACACCAACTGATTTCTGATGAATTGCTGGCTCTGAATGTTTAGTTGAAGTTATGACCTTTGTTGAACTCTTTTGAGTTGAATCACTTCTGGAAGCTCGTGGCTGTTTGGTGACACCTGTAGATTTGACTGTATGATGTGAGACAGCCAGATATGTAGGCAGTGGTATTAAAGGCATTTGTGGCTGATGCAGAGTACGTAACCTGTTGTACTCAAGAATACATCGCTTGTCAGCTCATATCTTCTGAGGTGCTATAGTTATGATGTGCAACCCAGAAAGACTGCAGACACATGAAAGTGCCACATAGCTCATGCCATCCTTGAAAATGTCTGTTCCTATGTCCACCATTGCTGAATCCAAACTCAAGCCCTGAGATTTGTTAATAGAAATGGCATATGCAACACATAATGGAAACTGTTTCCTGTTTACATAGATATCCTTAAATACCTGGAATTTTATGCAGGTAGGTTCTATGTGTACAGGCTGTTCCATGTTGTCAAAGTGAACTACAAGTGTCTCAATATATGTCTTCTGGACATTGTAGACAAAGTCAGTGATGTTTCCCATGGCACCATTTACCATGCCTCATTCAACATCAAGATTATGTCGTAGCATGATACATGCATTCCTACAAAGTGTAAGAACAGCTTCTAGGCCAGCTGTGCGTGAAACATCTGTCTTGAGTTCACTGAGTCGTTCAGTCATCTTTGCTACTAGGTTGCGACTAAGAATGACACCATCAACTGTATCAACAGCATGCAGAGTTAGAATTTCTTGGTTTTCTCTCTGCAGCATTACATTGTTGAACTCAGTGCATTTCTTTAGTCATGGAATAAGGCACACTATGTGTGTCCTTTTAGAGCATACATCACTGAAAACATTACATGCTGTTTCTATGGATGCAGTATCTACTGTGATTCTACGATCGTTTAACATAGCAGCATGTTCTGGTGATAGAGAACCTGTAAGAGCTTCATCTAAAAGTGATTTTTAAGCCAGATCACCACTTTGGCACATGTTCACATACAACTCAACATAGGTAAATAACTCCCAAATGTTATAGCCTGCAATGCAGCCAAGAATATTCTTAGCTTACTTGGCAGTTAGTGTTGCAAACACATGCTCTGCATTAACTGGTGCAAGCTGTAAAAGGTCTCCAAAAACAACAATACTTTTGCCACCAAATGGTACTCTATTGTCAGTACCTAAGATCTCCTGCAGACATAGATGAATACAGGCAAGCATGATATTGGAGACCATGCTGATTTCATCAATGATGAGTAACTTCATCTTTGTGAACATGGAACGGAGCTGAGATGCAACCTCAAATGACAGTTTACGATACTGTCCAGTTTTGCCATGTTCCACTGGCAACATAAAGAGACGGTGTAATGTAACTCTACCAATGTTGTATGCAGCTAGTCCTGTGGGAGCAGTAACAGCAACAGACATTGATGACCCTGTCAGGCTCCGTATTTCAGCAGTGATGGCTTCAATAAGGAAACTCTTTCCTGTGTCAGCTGAACCGCTAACAAAGATTAGTAGTGGCTTATAGTCAAGACAGTCACATTTTTTTGTTTCATGTAGTAAGCCATGTCAGACAGCATCAACTACTTGAGAGTGAACTGCATGCTGCTGCTGATTTAATCTTTCAAGTCAGTTGGATTGACAGTGGAGTGTGTTCCATGTTCCATGGCTGTTTCAATTTCTGAGATTAACATTTCAGGGGCATTTAAAGGCAGGGGTTCGCCTAGAACAGCTTGTCCTTCTGGATCAAGGTTGTCTTGTGAACCAGCAGGAGTGTCTTCCTGAAGCTGATTCTCTGCCTTCTCAAGCTGTTCTTTGTCAGCCTCTAGTCTCTGTAATTATGTTTCTGAGTATTCAGTTTTGAAAGTCTCGTAACTGAGATTGAATTCTTCCTCAAATGTATCACAGCCACCTTTTAATTCAGACTCATTCCTCCAGGGTCTAAATAGGAATAGGAGAGCAAAGTAGTAATGTTCTCTGCTCTCCGATGTGCCTAGATGCAATTTACAGTGGTCTATGAGCCATGGTTTGTGTCTCTTTATGAGACAGCCATCCACTCCGTTCTCCTTGTAAATCTGGTGTGTTGAGTCAGGTGATATATCTGCCTTGTAATCATACCACTTAGCCACCTGAAAGAGACACATGCCATCCATGTCATCATGTCTACGGGGGTAGTATGTGTCTATCAAGTTATTCTTCAAGATATGTTTTGAAGGTCTATTGGCAGCGAGTTCCTCAATTTCGGCATGGGGAATCAGTACACGTTTGCGTTTCTCTTTGTAGTTCACACTGAGAAACCGGACAGCGTCAGACTTCCCATACAGATGTGTACCCACTAAACAGTCACTGGCTTCATAAGCTCCACATTCTCTGTGTGAAAGAGTCTTCAAGCCCAATGACCAGAGCTGAGATGTCAGGCTTCTGCTTGAACTGGCACTATCTTCCCAAAGATCTTGCAAGCTAGTCTGCTCATGTTTGGTTATGTACGAAGTCATGTATCGCACCAGGGCCAATGAGTTATCAGCCACAAACTGAGCATCTATGTTAGCTTGCCACATTAGTAGAAGAGTTGGGTTGTAGTCATTGATGTACACCTCTTTCTCATCTCTGGGTAACTCGTATACCATCTTGGTTGATTTTGCCTTTAAGTGGTGTCGCATTGCTGAGAAAAGCTCATTCATGGAACCATCCTGACAAACTTGTCTAGGGAATCCGAAGCAACATTGTGTGCACCAATTAGATTTGTTCTTTACTACTCGCCGGCAGTATTTTGCACAAATATGTCACTGGAACTTTTGAACCAACTTCCATAGTGTAGGATTGTCATACTTGTCTGGAATGTGACAAGTGATATATTTCTTGATGAATGCTAGCACTTGTGCTGCTTCATGTTCACCTATGCGTGGTGCATCCTTGATCCACAACAATATATGGATGTGAGGGGCACCCCGTACTTGATACTCCGTCCTCCAAAAGTAATGCTCCACAATACTAAAAGGTGGATTGTCCTTTGACAATATGAAAGTCAGAATGTCATGGAACCGCTTGTGAAAATGTCTTGTGACAGACACAGGATCAAGTGAACACATTTCTCCAACAGTCACTGATGAGATGCTGTCTATATCAGAATTTGCCCACTTCAACAGTTCAGTGAGCTCATCCCAGGCATATTCAGCACAACTAAGTGTGACAAACCATGTGGCTGCACCATACTCTCACAGCATTGTCATCACTTCGGAGTGTCTGTGATACCAATATTCTTTGGTGCCTCAAAGACTTGAAAGTATGGAAGAGAGATTCACTTGCACATTTTCATCTTTCTGCTTTAATTTCTCTAGAAATTGAGCAGCTGTTATTCCATCTAGTGGAGTTGTGAGATGAATAGTATGTGCAATAGACGCAGACAGAATGCTAAGTTAACTCTCCCAGAGGAGATGAAACAGGTTCTGTATGTTACGTCTGAATTGCCATTTTTGCTGAGCACATGGCTAGTGCAGAACTCAGCACCCTGTACAGGCACTTATCTTTCATCTAGACATGAAACAGCGTGCTTCTAGTGTTAGGACTGATGACCCCAACGCGCACCATGATTCCAGTTGGGGGGTGGGCTGGAGGGGTGCAAAGGGGGTTTCAACCCTAACATCGAATTTCCTCGCTTTTGTCACTGTGGAACAACCCTATCTGATGCATTAAACAGAGTTTTTGCCTCTGATATACATATATATATATATATATATATATATATATATATATATATATATATATATATATATATATATATATATATATATATATATATATATATACTAATTGGGTTGAGTACTCAATGTGCCTTTTAAAATTTCATGAAAAAATATTAAACGGTTCAAATGTTTTCCAAAAAACAAGTTTCCCATTATAGTCAGTGAGAAAAGTTAACAAAAAGTTCGACAGTGTCACAAATGCAGTTTTTAGTGTTGCAAATGATCCCTGCAGTGTCACAAATCTGCCATCTTGTTTTCAGTTGGTGGTCACAGAAATGCTTGGCAATTAAATTTGGGACTCTCTAGGGACACAGTTCTTGCTGCATTCACCTACTCGAGCCCTGAGGAAGCTAGCTGTGTCTTTGAAGCAGTAGTGTTGCAAAGTAGTGTCGCACTTTTGACACCTTCATGATTTTTTTTGCAAAAGTGTCGTGATTTGCGACTCTACTTTGTGACACTTTGCCCAAAAGAACAGGACATTTTTGCAAACCTGCGGCAAAAGAACAGTTTGGTCTTTTGGGTTGAAATTAGGAGGGAAGAAAGCCAACATCATGCAGATGTGCCTTTCGGTGGTTTGGTGACAACACATTACAGGGATGTTAAGTTACAGTGCTCTGAATTTGATGATTTCTCCCATAGGCTAACATTACTGCGTCTACCACGTCTTTCGGGGCCCGTATCTCAGAAATGCTTCGAGATACAGACTTTTAATGCTTTTTGCTGGAAAAATGCTTAGGCCCCACAGGGGAGCTAAGTACAAAACTAGCCAGGAAAGTCATAAATTATATGAAATTTTAATTTTTTCTCTACATCATACGGTTCCTGAAATATAAGCAATTTAGTATTCCAAGTGTTCATTTTCTGCTCCGAGGCCCATTATTGTGCATACATTCTTTGTATTCACTGTGTTTCTCTATGCAGCTTTTGGGGAGAAAAGGGTGTGCGTTTTTGTTACTGTTACAGTTAACATTTCCACTTGTGTTTCTGAAACCATTTGCATTAGCGTTCCTGTCTACGCCATGTGCATTACTCTTTGCATTTTCATTTGCACTTGAATTTGCATTAAAGGTAACATTTGTGTTTCCATTACTGTTTTTGTTTGCATTTCCTTTTGTATCACAGTGTGCATTTCCATTTGCATTTGTGTACGTGCTTCCGTTTGTGTTTGTGTTTCCTTTGGCGTTATTGTTGCTGTTACCTTAAGTGTCTGCATTTCCAATTGTGTTACCGTGACAGTGCGTGTTACAATTTGCGTTTCTGTACGTGCTTGCATTTGTGTTTTTGTTTTCATTAACGTTTGCACTTGCATTTTGATTCCTGTTTGCGTTATCATTTGTGTTTGCATCACCATGAGCGTTACCATTTGCACTTGTGTTTGCGTTACCGTTACTTCACACTTTATAGTGCACGTTCTCAAAAAAAAGGGAAATTCATGGCAAAAAACTCCATTTAATGCATCAGTTAGGGTTGTTCCACAGCGACAAAGCGGGAAATTTGATGTTAGTATCCCACCCTTGTCTATCCCCACCCCACCCCCAAAAACAGGCATTGGGGAGTGCATTGGGGTCATCAGTCCTAACTCTCACCCCATCCCATTTGTAAACAAGCTGAGGTGGTGCAGTATGGGAGAATGGGGTTAGGTTGGGACCGACAACCAAAGCACACCCGATGCCTGTTGGTGGCAGTGGGTGGGGTGGGGTGCAAGAGGTGGGAACCCTAACATTGAATTTCCTCTCTTAATTCACTGTGGAACAACCCTAACTGATGCATTAAACAGATTTTTTTCCATGAATATCTATATATACATATATATACAGTATATATATATATATATTCTGTCTCACAGCGGTCAGTGGTGCTCTTTAAAGAAATCCTTTTGTCACTTCTACACCACTGCCCTCGTGTCTATGGACCCTATCTTAGTAATCTTGAATTCTGGCAGCTACAGGGGAGCTCCTGATGCACCTCTATTCCAGCAGGAAAAAGGATGAGAACCAACACACATGCACTGACTGCCAGCTTGCACATTCTCGGTGTGGCTGCATGCCAGTTTGTGCTGTTTCCTGACTGCTGCATTGGCTCGAATCCCTGAAGGTGTTTTAGTCTCTGGCAACACATACTGGTTCTTCTTCTAAAAAGGGGCAGGATGAGTGATGCAGAACCACTTGCAGACAAAGCAAGAATGTGCGTGATGACGGTCTGTGTATGCATGTTGGTGCGCATCCTTTTAATCACCATGATAGGTGTGCCTCTGGAGCTATCCCAGTTCTCCTGTGCCTCAAAATCACTTAGTTGAGATATGAGCAGTGAAGTTGAAGCCACAAAACTATTTGTTTAAAGAACACCAAAGACTGCTCTGGGACTGAATGTATACATCAAAAAAAAACTGCTGAAGAATATTAATGAGTTACTTATGAATACCAATGGACTGCTCATTAATATTGCTGAACTGCTCATTAAGATTGTTGATCCCCCTATTAATGAGCAGCATATATAATATATATATATATATATATATATATATATATATATATATATAGATACAGTGGGGGTGAGAAATATTCCAGTGAGATAAAACAAGTTATTTTCACTGCAGTGAAATAAATCCTGATGACATCAGCAGAGTTAAAAAAAATGCTGTTTATTACACTCATGCTAAACCCATGGAAGCAGCGCAAGCCTCGTAAACCACACTAAACCCATGCTAAACATGCACTAAACCCACGCAAGCCGCGCTAGACCCACACTAAACCCATGCAAGCAACGCAAATTGCACATTTTGCAACAATGAGGCCCTCATTGTATAAATAGGATACATGAAGTGCACTCGTGGGATATGGGAAATATGTTCAGTCCTGTACAGTGACCTCTGAAACCTCACTTGTGGCTTCGCCACTCGTGAGTATTCAGAGGTCACTCTAGAGGAGTGAAAATATTTTCCATATCACACTTGTGCCCAACATGTATCCTCTATTCATATATATATATATATATATATATATACATATATATATCTATTATATATATATATATATATATATTCATTGCAAAAAACTTCATTAATGCATCAGTTAGGGTTAAAGTGAAAAAAGTGGGGAAATGAGATGTTAGGGTTAAGCCGCTAACACCACCCCCATCTTCCACAGACCGACAGATGCCGGGATGTGCCATGTGGTTGACAGGCCCAGCTTTCACCCCATTCCATGTGTAAACAGGTTGACATGCTACAGTAACAGAGAATGGGGTGAGAGTTAGGCCTGACAATCCCATGGCACACCCTGGCATCTGTTGGTCCTAACTGATGCATTAAGAAAGTTTTACAATGAATATATATATATATATATATATATATATATATATATATAGAGAGAGAGAGAGAGAGAGAGAGAGAGAGATGTACATATACCAGTTGCTTGCTTCTGCTTATATTTTAAAAAAGTCTGATTGCTCTTCTTCAAAATACTGAATATGTTTATGGAATGCAAATTATAAACTTTTTTGACTTGTATTACTATGTTCTGAGAGAATTGAGCAACTACAACTAGACTCTCAATTTATCTTCCTTACTCAATGGATTCAAGAATCAACTAGATGGGAGGTTTAGACTTGGTGATGTCCAACCATCCATGACATTTTGAAAGGTCAAGATCGTGGACCCAATTAGACAGAGCAACTACAATCCACTTGAGTTCTCATTAATGACTACAACAAAATCTTTCTTCTTACTGCTGGCTTTAAGTGAAATACCATTAAGATAATACAATGTCCTCTTACATATTTATTTTTTTACATGACCCTGCACATATCAGGTTTAAATTGTATAATAAATTATAACATTTTATTTTGTTATATGATCATATAGTAAGGGACAAGCCCTATTTTCAACAACAGTCCTGTGCAATCAAAGAACAGTACACACAAGACAAACAAATATTTGCATAGCACATATTATGATTGTCACAATCCCTCTCCTGTGGGGCAGATTCTCTGCAACACAGTGAATCCTTCATGTGACAGGGGTCAGGGATACCCTTTCTCTGTCCATTTAGTACACTCACTGCATCACACCTGAACATGTGCCAGAGGATGCCAGTTCTCCCTCTCTCCATGCGAGGGGGTGCAGAATACAATTTCAAGTCTGTGTTCCAGGGACAGAACCCTCTTAGCCACTGCACAGAGAACCAGAAAAGCCACACAAGCATATAAATGTTCAGGGTATGCCCTATAACACCCTATATGTGCCTTTCCCTAGAAATGCAGGGACCAGTTCTAACCCTCACAGAACTCTCCTGAGACCTTTCATATTCTCCCCACTCCTGGCATCTGCAGAGTCCCTTGTGGCACTTTACTTTGGTAGTGTATGGCCATTAGCAATCACACAGGCATAGTATACTGTAGTTTGAATAAACTCATCCCAACACACACACATATAAAATACAGTGGCAGAATTATCTTAAAATAAGCCAGAGGCTTTACTAATTAATTAATAAATGCAGTAAATAACTTAAAGACAGATGGGCCCAATTCTAGAATGATGACTCAAGTCACCTTTGAGGGATTCTGCACCTGATTCTCTATCAGGCAGGTCCCCATGGCTAAGTCTCATGACTTTTGCCAACTGTACCAGTACGCCAAATGGAAGGTATACTGAAATGGTTGGCAGCAATCCAATGACATCCAAGTGCAGGGCGCAAGTGCCCCCCCACACACACATACACTGAACTGCCCTGCAGGACTAGTGGACCACAATCCCCAACAATGCCTCGAACCCCAACAAAACCACCCCACAGGGCTAGCATCCCCCCTCCACACCTGATCCCCCAAACACATTCCCTATGCCCATCAGGGCTAGCACCTCCCACCATGTCCATTCCCTGCATTAATAGTAAATGTCTCCCAGGGCTTGTGCCTCCACTCACTGATCTGCAGAATTGTGGTATGCCAAGAATAAATAATTTACAAAGCCTCCGATATCCCTGGTAGTCTAGTGGCCCCCACCCGGCACTGCCAGTCCACCTCACACACCCCCAATCATCCTCAGCTGGCAACTGGCACAGCTCACCTCTCATCACCATGGCCAGCCACCAGCTGAGCTCTGTATGAGCACATACTACTGTAAATAGTATGCTCTCAATGAATAACAGCCCATTCATTGAGCAAGTACTATTTACAGTAGTATGTGCCCATACAGAGCTCAGTCAGCAGCTGGCCATGGTAGTGAGAGGTGGCCTGTGCCAGTCACCAGCTGGGAATAGTTGGGGGTGTGAGGTAGACTGGCACTGCTGGGTGGGAGGGTGGGGCAACTAGACTACCAGGAGTCCAAGGCTTTGTAAATTATTTTTTCTTAGCATATCACAATTCTGGGGATCGGAGAGTGGAGGTGATAGCCCTGTGGGGTATTTCTCTGCACAGTATTGTGGGATGGGCTGGGGGGTCCTATAGCCCTGTGGAGCTTATTTCACTCAGTATTGGGGGATCAGGGGTAGGGCGATTCAATTGCACTGCGGGGCATTTTCTACTGGTATGGGCCTGGGGCTGGGATGCTTTGCATATACTGGGGGACCAGGCTGGTGGCACATTGGTGCAACCCTTGGTGGATGCAAAGTACACTTACACCAGCTATTTGCTGGTGTAACTGTATTTTGATGGATGTCCTCCGGGGGTTGTTTTAGAATAGCAAATTTTTGGGACTTAGAGGCTGCCCTTCCAGAACAGGGCGCAACTACTTCCATAAACCCCCTAGCTCCATGTTGCAGGGGGTTTATGGTGTAACTGGTGGTGTATGTCCACTTTGGCATGAGCAACCTGCAACATGTCACAGGTTGCTTTGCAGAATACTGCATGTCGCAACTACTGGTGTAACTTACTACTTGTGCAATTTATTTTGGCGCAAGTCAAGTTACACCAGGTGTAAACATTTGAGAAGTGGACCCAGATAATTTTAGACATTGGTTACAGGATGTGGAAAAAAACTGGAAAATATACAATAAAGCCTAAACTGTGAAATTCTGTTTTCAAAGTTCTACCTCAAGTCCTTGGTTGCTGTATTTGAAGTGCAAAGTCTCCAAAAAGGTAGTTGAAAATCTTGGCTCTTGGTAGTGCAGAAGAATTTTTGAAAGAAATTGTGTCTACTGTCTCAGCAGGGTCTCCAGCACAATGTTCTTTCACCAAGGTCAAAAGAGTAAAATGGCAAACAGGTAGCGGACAGAAGCAGAGGGTAAAAAAAAGGTCTGATAACTTCTGCAACCTTGTTTTAAAGGTTTCCATAAGGGCAGGTCCAGAGGATCCTGGTTTGCCCTGTGGTTGGCTAGCATTCAATCTCCATGGCTATACAACCAATCAGCCTTTAATACTTTTTAATTAAGCTACACCCAGTATAGTCATTTATTTCAAATGCTATTCCATTTATCTGTAATTAGATTAGCTCAGGCTAGACTTGCAGAGACAAAAGAAACCCAGGCATCACTGCTCCTTTAGACGTCCTGGCCCCTCACAAGCAAATTGGGTTACTTGGCCACCCAGCTATTCTTAATTAGCCTTTTGTTGTTTCTTTTAAATGGTTTCATTAAACTCTAGTCCCTGACTAGCAGCTGACAGATTCTCTGCCCAGAAACAATAGTTACAGCATCATTCTAGTGCACAGGTTTGTTGGTTTTTGTACCCAGTATTCCTTACATGTTACACTAGGCCACCATGGGTATGTCTGATGCATTTCTCACATAAAATAATATGAAATATGATTAGAACAAAACGATATGGCCTTATCTCACAACACTCCTCCCTCCTTAACAGAACCTGGGGGGAACACCCTCCCTTTTTAGTAAGGGTTTCCACCAGTTCTGTCCCTTACTCTGATTGGGGCATAGACCATCTGCATTGGCATTAGCAGACCTTGACCTATGTTTAATGTCCATATCATAGGCCTGTAGTGCAGTGCTCCATCTAAGGAGTCTCCCATTTGCCTTTCCTATTTAGTTTAGCCACACCAGGGGGTTATGGTCTGTCTGTACCTTGAAGCACTCTCCCATAGAGGTATTGCTCTAACTTCTTAAGCAACCACACCAGGGCAAGGTATTCCTTTTCCACAGTGGAGTACTCCTGCTCCCATGGAAGTAGCTTCCTACTAAGGTACACAATGGGGTGATCTTTCCCCTGTTGGAATGTCTGGCTGAGGATTGCACCAATCCCCACATCCGAGTCATCCATCTGCACCACAAATGGCCTTGTGTAGTTTGGGCTGGCCAGCACAGGAGCACTGCACAGCATGGCTTTTAGCTGGGAGAAGGCTCTGTTACATACTGGGTCCCATTTTATTTTCTTGGTTGCTTTTTCTTTAACAAGCAAGAGAGAGGAGCTGCCAGGGTGCTTGATTTGGAAAACATTTTCTATAGTACCCTGCAGTCCTGAGAAAGCTCCTGACCAGCTTCTGGGTCTCCAGCCTGGGCCATGCCTCAATGGCCTCTATCTTGGCCTGGTTTGGACATAGTTGTTTCCTCCCCGCTACATGTCCCAAATTTGACATCTCAGCCATGGCCAGCTGGCACATTTTATCCTTGACAGTGAGTCCAGCCTTTTGTGTTCTGCACAACACTTCCTTCAGATAGAACAGGTGTTCCTTCCAATTGGTAATGAAGATGGCAATATCATCCAGATAAGCCACTGCGTACTTTTCAGCACCCTGTAGCACCTGATCTACTAACCATTGGAAGGTGGCAGGGGCATTCTTCATCCTAAAAGGCATCACCTTAAATTCAAAGAGGCCTATTGGGGTGATGAAGGCTGACTGTTCTCTAGCTCTGGCAGTTATTCCACCTGCTAGTATCCTTCCAGTAACCTTTTGTCAAGTCAATTGTTGTTAGATAGGTCATCCCCCCAACTTGTCCAACAACTCTTCAGTCCAGGACATTGAGTGGGCATCATACTTCATGACTGTGTTGAGTCCATGATAGCCCACACAAAAGTGGGTAGACCCATCCAACTTGGGGACAAGGACTATGGATGAGGCCCAGGGACTGTGGGATTTCTGGATTACCCATAAATCTAGCATTTCCTCCACCTCCCTCCTAATGTCCTTTAGGACAGCCTCAGGCAACTGGTAAGCTGTCCATCTTATGGGTGCTTGTGTCCCCATGTCCACATCATGGGTCACTAAGGGGGTTCATTCGGGCTTGGCAGTAAATGGAGGGGCAAAGTCCTCTAAAACCTCCCTCACTTGCTGGGACAACTGGGGTGACAGCTTAATTGTCTCCACTGATGACTCCCACTTGCTTTCCTCTAGCAAGTCCAGGAGGGGGTCTTCCTTGTCTGTCCCCTCCCCAGGACTACACACTGCAAACACCATGTTGGCCCTTCTTATATATGGCTTCCTCATATTGACATGGTACATCCTATGGGTATGTCTCCTGTCAGGCAGTTCCACAACACAGTTCATGTTATTTGCCTGTTATTTACATGTTGGACTACCTTGTATTCTCCTGCCCAGTTGGCCTACAGCTTGTCCTTCCCGACTGGAATTTGGACCATGGAACATTACTTCCTGACCTATGCTATAAGAGCAAGCTCTGGCTCCATGATCATACCAGACCTTTTGCTTCTGTTGGGCAACTGACAGGTTGCTTTAGGCCACCCCTATAAGCTCCTTGAGCTTCTCCTTGAATTTAAAGACATACTCCACTATGGGAGTTCCCTGGGTGTTGTGCCTGCCTTCCCATCCTTTCTGGATCAAATATTGGGGCCCATGTACCCTACGTCTGTGTAAGAGTTCAAAGAGGGGAAACCCTGTAGACTTTTGGGGAACCTCCCTGTATGCGAACAAGTGGGGAAGGTATTTCTCCTAATCCCTTCAATGCTGTTCAGCAAATGCTTGGAACATGGATTTTAGGATACCATTGCATTTTTCCTTGAACCCATTGGCTTGTGGGTGATAAGGTGCCATGCATCTCTGCACCACCCTACAATTCTCCCGCAAACACTTCATCAGGTTCGACATGAAGTTACCGCCTTGATCAGAGATAACCTCCTGTAGAAACCTGACATGGAAGAAAATCCCTAGCAAGGCATTTGCCACTTTATCTGCCTTAATTGAGGAGAGGGCAGAAACCACTGAGTATCAGGTGGCATAACTTACCACTGTCAGGATAAACTTTTTTCCAGAGAAGCTTGGGGTATTCAAGGGTCCCACAATATCCATTCCTCCTCCACGATGGGCAATGGAAGTAGGGCAGCTTTTGTTTATCTACCTGCCTTCCCTATCTGTTGGCACCAGTGACAAGACCTGCAATATTCCTTCAATTGCTGGGTGAAGTTGGGCCAATAGTAATTTTGGGGCAATCACTGTGTGGTGCAAGCAAAGCCCAGCTGTCTGGACATTGGGACATCATGGGCAATCTTGAGCAGCTGCTCGTGATGCCATTGGGGAATGACAAGCTGCATGCCCATCACCCCTCCCTCTGTTCTAAAGTCCTGTGTATACAACAGTCAGTTGTCCCAAAGTACCCTTTATCTCATGTCACCTCGCTGTGTCCCATCAGATTCTGCACAAGCTAGGGTCAGTTCTCTGAGTTGCTGCAAAATCTTCACATTCTCCCAAAGTATTGGACATGTCCCCCTCAGTTCTTAAACTGGGGTGCATAGCTCTAGCATCAGGGCATTCAGAGTCACTGCCATCCCTAACATTCTGACCATTTGTTACCCCTCCCTCCTAAGAGTAATCTTCTGTAGCTTTTTGGTGAATGGCTACTTTTGGGGAATTCCTGCCTCCCTTTTACTACTCTCCATGTCAGGAGACACAGGCTGGGGAATCAGCCTCCTATTCTTTTCCACTGGAGCTTCTGTGGGGTTCAGGGAATCACAAGCAGCCTAAGCCATCTGACTGTAGGTAACCACTCACACCACCCCTTGCTGTATATCATTCCCTATAATCATATCCATGGCAAGGTTGTCTGCCCCTGCCACTGTTTGAACCCTCTCTCTTGTCTCATCCCAATCCAGGAGAACACTAGATAGAGGCAGGGTTTCTTCTCCCCAGTAAATCCCCTAACAGTGACAAATTGATTAGGCATAAGCTGATCAGGCTCAATCTAAGTCCCTTTTACCAGGGTAAGAAACACCCCGTGTCCCTTAATCCATAGATCTTCACCCAATTTACAGTAACCGGGTATATGTGCTCCCTCGTGTTCACAAGCATACTTTCAGGGATAAACAGTGCGCCCACCTCCTTTCAAGGGACACTTTGTCCACTCTGTGCCTTTTTAGGACACTGCCTAGCAAGGATTTTATGTGATAAGGACAATTCCCTTATCTCACGTAACACAAACTGTGAAGGAAAAACCACCCAGTGTCAAAAGGGTGGCCAAAATAACATTGACCGCGGCAAACAGTGAGGGTCGCTACCCTTCTCATGGCAAAACAATACAAAATTATTTTTCATGTGGGGGGCTACACCTCTTGCACTCCTATTTACAGGGGGCCAGCTCCCCACTCCCTCCGACTAATGGATTATCAACTCCAGGAGAGGTGGGCTTAGAAGCAGTAAAAAAAACCGTGGCAGTAAAACAATTCATCCTGCACCAGGACCCAAATGTGGGTCCACTGGTTTCATAGGTGGTGGCTATAGCCACTATACCAAACTGCCAAATCAGCAGGGCTCAGCCAAAATCCTTCCTTTATCGTGTTATTTCGAGTGTAGATCCCTGCTGCACTCACTATACAGGATAACTTGACATCTTGTACCATTCGCTGAAAGTAGAATTGGTATTATTGAGTGGCTCATATTGAGTCACTCAGTAATACTCACTAATGTAGGGGCTACCTCTAGCAAGATGCCCTGGCCGCTTACAAAATCAACATTCATCATTTTATTATCCAGGAAATCCCATATTGGAAACTTGTGGCTTTCCCCTTTCTGCAGAGATATTGAGGGTTTTAGCTACCCTCAAGGTGTGCTGGTCCCTTTTTGCCCTGCAGCACCTACTCCTCCATTTCCTTTCTGAGCAGGCCTGCTCCTAGCATAGTGATTTGAGAGCTCAGCAGCTTGCTGTGCTTTTTTTGGATTTTGGTCCTCTAGTCAAGTTTTTGACTCCGCTGGACAAGCCCAAAATAATTGTTCCAAAAGCACAACCTCATTAATTTTCCCCACAGAGTTAGCCTCCACCCCCTCCCACCAATGTTTCAAAAATTGACATTGCTTTATGGCAGGTTCCTCAAAGCTCATGTAAGGGCTTTTTCAGCATTTACGAAATTTTACACTGTAGGCCTCAGGAGTTAGTTTATACTTTCTAAGTAAAGCAGTTTTAACATTCTCATAGTGTCTGCTGTCCTTATTGTCCATTTGGTCTGTCTCTTCATGCCATTTTCCAGTAAGCAGCAAGGATAGCTGAAAGCTCCAGGCCTCCCTTGGTATCTTGTCCTGGATACAGCCCTTTTTAAATTAATTCAAAAGTGCACCCATATCCTCCCCCTCTTTAAATTCAGCTATTAATTTGGAATTTCATTTATACCCCAGCCCTGGAGTTTCAGGTTCAACCCTTCCACTTACCTCCTCTGGCACTGGTCATTGGAGTCTTAGCCTCTCCAGTTCAAACTCTCTCTGGCACTGCTGTTCTGTGGCTTCTCTCTCTCTGGTGTTGCTCTTCCTTGGCTCTCTCTGGTGCTGCTTTTCCACAGCCTCCATGTTGAGCCTTATTTGCTACAGATCCCTTTGCATCTCCAGTTCAAACCTCTTTGGCTCCCTTTCTTGCTGGGCTTCAATCTTTCTCTGCTCCAGCTCCAATTTCCTCAGCTCAAATTGTAGATTTAGCCTCTCTAGCTAAGGATCTGTGGTGAACTTCACATGGTGCTGTGGCTTCAGGTCCTCTCTGGTCTTGCTGTACTCCTTCCTGGGACTGGAGACTGCAATGTCCCTTGGCACCCCCGCACCCAAGATCTGGTCCCTTTCAGTCACTGGCTATGATTCGAGGTCCTGGGCAGTTGCTTGCTCATTGGCTGCCACAAGAGCCTCCATGAGGTTCTTTTTGCTTTACCCCTCATAATGGACCCTTCTCTCCTGACACAGCACCTCAGTTCTTCTACACTGTAGTTGCTGCACTTGGAAGTCATCTTTCATCCCTACACTGACAATAGTCTGCCTTTACTTGCACCAAAAAAAAAAAAAAGAGAACTATATCTTGTAACCAAATTTACCTTTTTCCAATTTCTGCCCTCTTTGTGTGTGGTTGTTCAAACAGTTCACCAATCACACCACTGCTCACCAAATCTGTCACAAACTCACTCCTGTGGGGCGGGATTCTCTGTGTCACAGCAGTGAATCCCTCGTGTGACAGGGGTTTGGGATACCCTTCCTCTGTCCATTTAGTTTTCTCACTGTTTCACAACTCAACATACACTAGAGGATCACAGGGCTTCCTTCTCTGTGTGAAGGGGTGCAGAATACAATCTCGAGTCTGTGTTCCTGGGAGGAAACCTTCTCAGCCACTTCATAATGAACCAGAATAGACACAGGTGTGTATAGCTCTTCAGGGGATGCCCTATAACACCCTATATGTGCCTTTCCCCAGAAATGCAGAGACCGGTTTTAACCCTCACAGACCCCTCCTGAGACCTTTCATATTCTTCCCCCTCCTGGCATTCACAGAGTCGTCCCTTGTGATACTTTACTTTGGTAGTGTATGGCATTAGCAGTCAAACAGGCATAGTATAGTTTCAACAAACTCTTCCCAACACACTCACACACACACACACACACACACATATGACACTGTAAGAATTATCTTAAAAAAAGCCAAAGGCGTTTACTAATTAATTAATAAATGCAGTAAATAACTGAAAGACAGATCATTTTAGACATTGGTTACAGGATGTGGAAAAGAAACTGGAAAATATGCAATAAAACCTAAACTGTGAAATTCTGTTTTTAAAGTTCTACCTCAAGTCCTTGCTTGCTGTATTTGAAGAGAAAAGCCTTAAAAAAGTAGTTGAAAATCTTGGTGCTTGGTAGTACAGAAGAATTCTTGAAAGGAAATGTCTCTGCTCTCTCAGCAGGGTCCCAAGTACAATGTTCTTTCACCTAAGTCAAAAGGGTAAAATTGCAAACAGGCAGCAGGCAGACGCCAAAGGGTAAAAAAAAAAGGCTATGATAACCTTCTTCACCCTTGTTTTAAGGGTTTCCAAAAGTGCAGTTCCAGTTGATACTGGCTTGCCTTATGGTTGTCTACCATTTTATCTCCATAGCTACAGAATCAATCAGCTTTTAATATTTTATTACAAAAAAATGTTCATCTCTGCAGGTGACATGGCTTAGAGGCAAATTAGTTTTAGCCTGAATTCAAGGAGCAGATCCAACCCCCTTTATGGTTGTAATTAAGCTACACTCAGTAATGTTATTTACTTAAAATGCTAGTCCATTTAGCTGTAACTAGATTATCTCAGGGTAGACTTGCAGAGACAAAAGGAACCCAAACATTACGGCTCATCTAGAGGTCCTGGCATTTCACAAGAAAATTAGGCTACCTGGCCTCCCAGCTATGCTTAAATAGCTGTTTTGTTTCTTTAAAATGGTTTAATTAAACCCTAGTCCCTTACTAGCAGCTGACAGATTATCTGCCCAGTAACAAGACTTACAACACCATTCTAGGGCCCATATTTTTTGTACCCATGATCCCTTGCAAATTACACTGGTCCACCATGGGCCTCTCCAATACATTTCTCACATAAAATAACATGAAATATGTTTAGAATAGTATGATATGGCCTTATTTTACCACAATGGTAATTAAAAAAGTTCAAAAGAAAATAACATAAAAGACATACAATACATACTATACAGTATTTCTTTTTGTAGCAGTAACATGTTTGGAACAATGCTATCTTAAGGGCATTTTGGAATTAATTTAATTTAATGAATGTCTGAAAAACATTAATGAATTATAAATTCCAGGACTTAGCTATGCATATTTTGCAAAGGTAAGCTGACATATTTAGTATAACTATGGCAAGCCTTGGTCAGATTGTCTAAGCAAATAATGATCAGTATTAGAATGTTCCGGTATCAAAACCTTTTTTGTGGATAGCCCATTATTACAGGCCCACTGAGATCAAGGTCCTTTAGGAGGGAGATTATTTCATAATCTGTGCTGACTGTTCCTATAGGTTTGTTATGATAACCTTATTAATGCTATTTTTTTAAATCTGACACATTGTTGGGGTGCATAGGCAGGGCCTTCTCCATCAGAAGAAAATATACTGTATGTTCTTGGACCTCTACAGATAGTTTACTAGGCTGCATCTGGATTACTGCATGCTGTTATGGAACCCTCATCTTAAAAAGGATACTCATTGCATAGAGTCTGTTCAGAGAAGGGCAAACAAAATGGCACATGGGAAAAAGGGGGAGACTTATGAGAAAATACTCAAATTCAAGTTCAAGTCATTTAAAACAAGAAAAGGTGACGCTCAGAAAATTAAGATAATTCTCATGTTCAATGGTATCCTGAGATTTTTACAATAAAATTGTACAGAAAACACAGTACAAATATTTCCAGTACCCTACAACTAAACAGGTAAATACAATTAACGTAAGTATAAATCTGACACACATATGAAAATACAGCATAGAACATCATGCCCAGACTTGCAAATTCACTGAAGATTTACAGTACTCTAGACAGCTATTTTTAAACCGTTGTTTTAAATGCACAGTATTTGCAAATTGTCAATGTTTTTTTTCATAATACACATGGAAGGGTATTCCATAACTTAGACCCTTAAATGAAAGGGACAATTGGCCTTCAGTATATGGCTATTGACTCTGGGGACTTTAAATTCAAAACCATTTGCTGACTTTAACCTGTGCTTTAAAGGACCATAACAAAATAATTCAGTGACTTACTTCGGGACTTTCTGTTTAATACACTTCCACTAGCTGACTTGAACATGTACTCCCTGTAGGACAGAAAGGAAAGGGGTGATATGAGAGAGACATTCAAGTTCCTGAAGGAAATAAATAGAGTACTGACAACAGTTATTCAGGCAATGCAAGAAGTGAGCAGAAAAAAGGGGATAACTATAAGCTAGTGAGGGGTGATTCAGGAGGGGCATGGAAAAGTACTTCTTCCTGGACCGGAGCGTGGACATGTGGAAAGATTTTGCCAGAGAAGTGACTAACACTGAGATGGTTACAGGTGCCAGAAGAGTGTATGTAGGACACATGGGTTTAGTGAAAATGTTAGTGGTGGGGAGATGGGTTCAGTCAGAGAATGAGGCAGAGCTTTGAATGGGCGCATGACAATCCCGGCTTTTTGTGCCATGGTTTTCTGCACCTGACAGTTCATTCCCACAACAATCTGCTCCTCTGACAATCCACACCACAATAACCCACCCCATCAATTCATCCCTTCTTTCGAGGCAGAAGGAAACACCAGAATTCCCTGCACAGTACACTCTAGTAACCCATCCTTCCATTTCTAAAAGTTTCTAAAAATGATTACAAGCTTGCCAGCATTTGTTGGAGGGGTTCGGTTGCATCCTTAGCATTTTGCAGCCTCCACAGCTAAAAGCAAAAAAGTAAAATCAGCTCTGCAAATCCTCATTTTCCTGGTGAAAATCCCAGCATTCCCTGCAGTACACCCT
Organism: Neoceratodus forsteri; assembly: GCA_016271365.2. Lineage (NCBI taxonomy): Eukaryota > Metazoa > Chordata > Ceratodontiformes > Ceratodontidae > Neoceratodus > Neoceratodus forsteri. Next base: position 1,338,750,341 of record CM057456.1, read on the forward strand.
AGCAACCCCTAGCAACCACAGCACCTGGCTTACCAGTGACATCAGAGTGAAGCACATTAATTCCTCCCTCATCTGCACTCTTCAGATTCAGATAAAGTCAAGTAGCAGTACAGTTTATTGTTCAGTCAAACACCATTACATAAAAGCAGTAACAAATCATAGATGAAATATTTCATAAGATGCTAAAACAGCATTAACAAGTCATACATATAAATATCCATTTAGTACAAAGAAGCATGTAGATACAAATAACACAAGAACATTTGCATAGCAGCTGACAGGCACATAAAGATTTTGGATTACTCTCTGAACATAGCATTCTAGTATTATATATATTTTAAGCTGATTTTTGTAATGATTTTTAAATAGGAAGCTACATTATTAATAATTTGGTCACCATTTACAGTAAACATTATATCTAAAAGTACAGTTGTGTCTGCGGTTTGTATCGAGTCCCAAATTTGCAGAAGCCAATATTTTCTAGGCATTTCATACCATGCACAGGAGAACATCACATGTTCCAGATTTTGCAACCTTGGTCTAATACATTCGCACATATCTTCAGATATATTGATAGCTTTAGAACATCGAGCTTGTAGGATTTTACTGTGAAAGCGCTTGAAACTAAATTTTGTATATAGCTTCCTTTTATTTTGCTCGATTAATACTTTTAAATAATATCTAAGTTCATGTTTCAAGTCATGTGATACTAACCATGTAGAGGTTCTCAGTCCTAATGCTTGGTTTAGATCTCTTTCTTTATAAAAATGTATAATCTTATTTGTTATGTATTTATTGTATTTTATACTATTAAAGATCCCTTTATTTATATAAGACTTTAAACAATTTAAGCCATGGATCTGTATGAGTAATTCAATGTTTTTTTTTCTGCCAGTTTGACTGTTTACAACCAAATGTCTGTCATTTAATTTTCTCTTCAAGACATAAACATGGTAATCTATTTTCCTTCATTCTTGACAAGTTTGTCTAATAGGTATGTTTTCTGGCATGTACAGTATCAATGCTTTTATAGTATACATACCCAATTCTGCTCTGACCAATGTAGTTGGAGCAGAAGGGGCCAGGCCCGAAATTATTTTATATAATTTATTTAGTGGAGTTTCAAGTAGTTGAATATTATTTCTTTCCCATATTTCACACTGAAATGTAATTTGTGGGAAATACTTGGCTTTTACCACAGTTAGTACAGGCAGGTCTATATTGCCACCATATTTGTGGTTAAAACTCATCAGTACACCAGCTGTTTGTTTAAGTTTAATTTTTAGTCTAGCTATATGTTTTATTCATTTCCCATTGCTTTGAAGAGTCAAACCCATATATCTATATATATATATATATATATATATATATATATATATAACACACACACACACACACACTGTTTGTATATGGTTTTCATCTACTTTCCACTTTGTATTCATTTTTTTAGTTACAAAAATCAAAACTTGGCTTTTACTTGCATTTCTTTTAAGTGATACTCATTCGCAAAATTTGACAATTTATGTAAATTTTTTTGGTAAGCCTGACTGAGTAAATGCTAATAAAACCAAATCATCAATGCAAGCAAGTGCTGGGCAAAGATAATTTCCTTAGTTTTGGAGAATCAATGTCATTCTTACTGTAAGTCACCAAGAGTGTATTAATATATATGTTAAACAAAAGAGGGGCTGTAATACACTCCTGTCTTACCCCCGTGTTTGTTCTAAAGGGTGTAGATGTTTGTCCTTGTTTACCCCATCTCACTTGTGCCCACATTTGTGTATACAGTTCTCTAATAATACTAATTAAAATTGGATCAATTATACTCAGCTAAAGTCATAATTGTGTGCAGAAGTAAAAGTTTAAAGTAAAAAGTATTCATTTCAGCTTCTACAGGTAAAAATGCTCTGGTGTTCAGGGATGTTTACCATTAATGGACTTACCTCCTGTAACTTTTTAATTCTGTTCAGTAGTAAAACTTAAATCCATCATTTCAGCTTCATACCATCTACCACTGGAAGTGTTGCATCCCATTTAAAAACAGTCAAATTTTTATCAAAAACTCAATTTACTATGCAATGGTAACAGCCCACAAGCACTCGGAAAGGTAAACACAACCTTTAGATTTTTACCACATGGTGAATTTATTCTACAGATTAATGTGCTTTCTTTAGTACACTCTTTTGTTTGAAACACAATCAAGTAAGAAAGACAGTGCTTATCCATAACAATGCCTAATGTTAGGCTGTCCATGTTGTCCTGTTTTCAATATCTCTCCTGGTGAGAAAATATCTTCCCAGCTCTGTTGCCTAGTCCATTAGGTTATGGTCAATGTTCGCTGAATGCTCAATTCAGTATTCGCCCAATGCTTAAACTTTCTAGTGGGGACCGTGTTTTTCAAACTTGGCTGCCATTTCACTGTGCAGTTAGAGAACTTCCATGCATGTGAGCCACTCAAATCTTTATTTCAGAAATTAAAAACTTGTCACAGAGTTCATTGCATTTCAAATACAGGGGAACAGGATCAATACTCAAAACTGGATCAGTATTTGAAACTGTGTGCCACACCTTATAGAAACTCCTCGGTGGTGTGGTCTGTGCATTTCTCCATGATGTATTCAAGTCTTTGCTCATTGTCTCTATACACCTGTTTGGAACAATTTGGAGCATTACCAGCTATTAGTTGTTTAACTTCATAGTCTCACTTGTATTGTATATTGTGTACCCCATCTATAAATTTCCAGATGGTTGGGTGGACCATGCAGAGAATGCTTTGCACTCCTCTGTGGAATGTCTCTACAGTATTATTTGTTTTGACCACTTTTTTCTAACAGTTGCACTGTGGTTCCATAATTCTATGGGAAATTAAGGATTGTGTCTACTAGTGCCCCTTCTGTTTCTCCTTCCGATCCAGTTATCATCAAAATAGTCAACTATGAGCTTCAGTTCTGGAGGGATGGCACCAAGTGTTTCATCTGTTATCTCCTCAAAACAGTTGACTACCTGGCCTGGGGGGACAGAATGCCAGTGCTGGAAGATATTTGAATTTTAATGCAAATTCAGTGTCTTGACAGTAGCGTGTTGCAAAACCTTCACTCTGAATCCTCCTATAAATACACTGGGTGAAGTGAAAAAAACATCAGTCTGGGGAGCATTTGGAAAATGGTTTTAAAAGCAAGCACTGTAGCTCTTTCAAAATCTGTCATAATGACCCCCTGGATTCAATGCTGGGTTCATTTCTTCAAGCCTCCTAAGGATATGCTCATATATTATACTTAGTCCCCATACCAGGCACTTGGATTAAATCCCAGTACTGACACTGTAGTGCAGAATGAGGTGGGTGCTGCACTCCTGAGGTGCTGTCTTTCTGATGAGACATTAAACTGAGATCCCATCTGCCTGATCTGGTGGTAGTTCAGGTGGATGTTAAAGAGCCCATGGCACTTCTCAAAAAGAGTAGGGGAATTTTTTATTTAAATCAAAAACATACATTTTAGAATCAAAACAGTTTCAAAGCACTACATGCATATATTTTAACCAATACCAGTAATGTCTTTCCATAATTATCTTGTTCTTTTTTCTCCAATCTACATTCCTCTTGAAAAATTCTGTCTGTTTCATCCTGAAATTTACAAAATAAGACTTGCACAGTAGTTTCCTTGTTCTGAATCAATATTTGACACCTACTTTGACAAACAGACCATTTTAATACTGCTAGTATTACATAGAATGCATTCTTATTTAATTATTCCCATTCTTTTGACAATTATTCATACACCAAAATGTCACATCATATATTTAAAACCCTGCATCCCCGAATAATTTGACAAAATGTCCCAAAAAGGCTTAATAAACTCATTTAAAAAATAAGTGTTTCATACTTTCTTCCTGATTACCGCAATTCCATTTCCCACATACTCTTTCTTTTACTTTCTTATGTTTGTGATTGCCTCTTACATTTAACTTATCATGCCTGCACATCCACACTGTTTCATTCATGTTTTTTTTGGAATTCTTTTCTCCAATTGTTACTTCTAATATTCTTTGTACATTTATTCCACTTTCTACCTTAAAAAACAGTGTTTCAAAAAAATAATTCTGCATAATTCCTTTATAAACCTGTTTTCTGTTATTCATAATTAAGAAATCTACTGTCACTCCCTACTGAGTTAAATATTTTCTACAAGTTTCCATATATGCAGGCCATATTTTCCCTCCTACTATATTTCCTTTTTTTCCAATACTCTTAATTAAAGGTGTGCTCCATTGCTGTGTTAGAAATGTCCAACTTCTACTCTCTCCTTTTATCAAAGGAACTATGTTTGTAAAAACAAATATATTTACATAAACAACTATTGGATGTATCATAGTTAATCTTCTATCCTTTATTGCACTTTATGTTATTCTTCTTTTTATTAGATTCAACTTACTACCCCATAATAATTGAAAGAATAGGCCAAGTATCTTTGTTTGCATTTGTTGTGGTACTGGGTATGTATATGCTAAGAATAAAAATACTGGAACTATAAAGGTCTTCAACAAGTAAATTCTTTTTTCTCTTGTCATATTCCATTGCTTCCACCTGCATATTTTCTTTCGAGCTACTTGATACTTTTCTTCCCAATTTTGCTGTATCACTTTTTGCCCTCCAAATAAAATTCCCAATATCGTAATACTTCCCTGTACTATGTCTAATTCCCCTTTTTTCCCCATCTCAACCTCCCCTAATGGGTATACCTTACGTTTCTCTTTATTAATTTTGATCTCTGTATATTCACTATTTCTTTCCACTAATTCCATCGGCTTGTCCCCTGATTTTTAATCTTTAACTAACATTATACATTCATCTGCATATGCACTTGTTTTATTTAACTTCTTATTCTGCCATATGATATTCCTAATGTTGCTTTCTTTTTTTTATCACATCTCTATGTTAACGCCTGTTGTGGTGCCAATTGGTGGGGGCATCCAACCGCCGGCCCTACCTGCGGGCAGAGCAGCAGGCTCACTCGCATGATGGGGGGGCTGGCACGGCTGTAGCTGATCCACTGGAGGGCTCCCTGTCCCTTACCAACCGGACTGTGGTCGCACCCCCCTCCCCAGGGCAATTCCACAACAGTTCTTCCCGCAGTGCAGGGCACAGCCATCAAGCTACTTGGTCACACCCAGCTCATTTTCCACATTTTCTCCCAATGGGGCCATGGACGTGCAATGATGTCGATGCACAATTGAGCAGATGTCCACCGTGCTCCCTCCCCTTAGATATGTGTGTGTCTACAGTGCCACTGGGTGTCCCCAGGGATTGATTGAGCATGACGTGAGTCCACCCCATTCTCCAGGACTAGGACAGCAGTCATTGGATGGTCAATCCCAGTCCTCCCCTGTCAACCCCTGATGACCTGGGCTCATTCCTGAACCATGGTCACTGGCATGGAGTGAGGTGTGGCAACCAGCACCTCAACCCTCAGCGTCACCGGGCATGCTCCTAATTTCACTTTCTACTTCTATTTCCCTTAACAGTGGATCTAGACCGAAGACATATAACAAAGGACTTAGTGGACATCCTTGTTGTACCCCATTCCTTATGTACATTGGTGTTCCTAAATGTCCACTCACCATTGGACATATTTGTGCCTCTTCATATAGTGCCTTAATTAGATTAATTAGTTCTCCTGGAATTCTATATTCTTCCAAGGTATCCCATATGTACTGGGGCTTTATGGCATCAAAAGCTGTTTCCTGATCCAAAGCATATAAATACCCCATAAAGAATGTTCTTGCCTTTTATTTATGATCTCTCTTATGAATACTAAGTTCTGCTGTATATTCTGTCTTGGTATTGCACACATTTGTGTTTGTAATATTAAATTGCCTGAAAATGTCCTTAATTGATTATTGATTACTTTGGCAAGTATTTTATAATCTGATGTTACATAGAAACATAGACTTTGACTGCAGATAATGACCGCTTGGCCCACCCAGTCTGCCCATTTCCTTACCTACAGGATAAGCTGCAGATCCTAGTTAACCAATAGCCTATTTCTTCCTACCCCCCACAAGAAATGCCTTATGTCTGTCCCATTCATTCTTGAATTCTCCCACAGTTTTAGACCCCACAACCTCCTCAGGAAGGTTGTTCCATGCGTCCACCACCATCTCTGTGAAAAAAATACTTCCTCACATTGTCCCTGAGCCATCCCCCCTCTATCTTCAAATTGTGTCCCCTTGTTCGTGCACTTCTCTTTTTCTGAAAGATGCTACACTATTGGACTTTGTTGATTCCACTGAGGTACATAAAAGTTTCTATCATGTCCCCCTTCCCTCGTTTCCTCAAAGATATACACAATAAGCTCCTTTAGTCTATCCTCGTATGGCTGCTCTTGCAGACCCTGCACCATTTTAGTTGCCCTCTTCTGTACTGCCTCCATCCTGTCTATGTCCTTGAGGAGATGGGGTCTCCAGAACTGGATGCAGTACTCCAGATGGGATCTCACCAACAGTCTGTACAGAGGGACAACAACTTCCTGTTTTCTGCTGGTGATACCTCTCCCTATACATCCCAATATCCCCCCAGCCCTCCCTACTGGCTTCTCACATTGCTTGCTAACCTTAAGGTCATCTGATATGATTACCCCCAGGTCCCTTTCCATTGTTGTTGTTGTTACTACCTCCCCCCCCCATTGTGTAATCTTTTCCTGGGTTTTTGTTTCCCAGATGCATTAATTTGCACTTCTTTGCTCTGAATCCAAGCTGCAGTACTTCTGACCATTCCTCCAACCTTGTCAAGTCCCTTCTTATCCTTTCCATGCCTCACTGTGTATCAGCCCTGTTGCAGATCTTTGTGTCATCTGCCAAGAGGCATACTTTTCCTTCCAGTCCCTCTGCAATGTCACTTATAAAGACATTAAAAAGGACTGGACCCAGTACTGAAATCTGTGATACCCCACTAGTAACCCCTCTTTCTTCAGAGTGGACTCCATTTACAATTACCTTCAGTGCCCTGTTGTCCAGCCAATGTTCTACCCAGGCTACCACCCTGGGACCCACTCCCAGGCTGGTTAATCTGATTATTAATCTTTTGTGTGGGACTGTGTCAAATGCCTAGCTAAAGTCTAGGTATGCCATGTCTGTAGCTCCTCCCTGGTATACTACTTTGGTTACCCAGTCAAATAAAATCAATTAGATTCATCTGACATGACCTTCCCACTGTGAACCCATGCTACCTTGTGTTCTTTACCCAACTGGCCTCTAGGTACTCAATAATTCGTTCCTTCAGAAATGATTCCATCACTTTCCCTACCACAGAGGTCAGACTGACAGGTCTGTAGTTTCCTGCCTCTGTCTTGCTCCCACTTTTGTGAAGGGGAATCACATCCACCTTTTTCCAGTCCTCAGGTACGACACCATCCTCCCATGATTTTTTAAAAAGGGTAGTCAGTGGTGTCACTAGTTCTCCCCTTAATTCTTTTAGAATTCAGGGGGGAATTCCATCAGGCCCCATTGCTTTGTCCACCTTCAGTTTTAGGAGTTCTTTCATAACTCTTTCTTCTGTGAAAGGACTGCGATCAACCCCCCCATTCAGAGTGCTTCTGTTAATTGGATTAGGCACCTCCTCCCTCCTATTTTATGAATACTGAGCAGAAGTATTCATTCAGTATCCCTGCTTTTTCACTGTCCATCTCTGCCCACCGACCATCCATTCTGTTCAATGTCACTATCCCTCCCTTTGTCTTTCTATGCTCCCTGATGTACCTATAAAAGGTTTTATCCCCCTTCTTAACCAAGTTGGCTATATTTTCCTCAGTTTGGGCCTTTGCAATTCTAACTTCCCTCCCTGCTTCCTTCTGCCTTAACTGATACAGTTCTCTGTCCTGCTCCTTCTGTGTTTCCTTATACTTCCTAAATGCTATATTTTTCTCCCTAATCTTCCCCACCATCTCTTTTGAGAACCAGAGTGGCTTTTTCTTCCATTTTGATTTATTTATTTGTATCAGACAAAGGCTTGTTGCCTCTGTGATGGCAATTTTGATGTTTCCCCATTGTTGCTCCACCCCTCCTTCTAGCCTGTTTGCTAGTGGTTTTCTAAGGCACTCTCCCGTCTTGCCAAAGTCAGCCCTCCTAAAGTCCAGTACCCTCCCTTTTGCATGGCTTGACTCTGTAGCTGAGTTTATCATGAACCACACTGTTTGGTGGTCACTTGTTCCCAGATGGCTACCCACTTCTTGATCTGAGATCCTCTCACTGTCCCCATTTGAGATTATGGGATCTAAGATTGCTCCCTCATGAATGTGTTCCAAAACTAGCTGTCTGTTAAGAAGCCGATAGGCCTCCAGTTTTTAATCTGTGCCTTTTCCCCTTTTTTGTGCTGAAATATGGTTATTCCCTGTTTCATGCTTTCTGCCAAACTATTCCCATAAAAAAATTCTATTATAAACTTGTGTCAAAATAGGTACAATTTGTCCCTCAAAGATTTTATAGAATATGTTGTGAATCTCATCTATTCTTGGTGCTGTATTACTAGTTAAAGTTTTTATCACCTCTTTAACCCCTTCCTCTCTTATTTCTTTATTTATTGCTTTTGCTTCTTCTCCAAGTTTTGGTATGTTTGCTGTTTGAAAAAAGGATTCCCCTTCAATGTCTTTTGGTTTTTGATATTTCTGCCTTAAAAATTCCTGCACAATGCATTTAATATTTGCTATATCTGTGTGTACCTGTCCTCTTTTATCTTGTAACTCATACATTATCCAATTCTCTATTCTCTCTTTATTGCAATCAAAAGGGTTTGTTTGGTGTTTTGTTCCCTGTGTACCACTCTTTTGCTCCATGATAAGTGATTTTACTCTATTATACTGATATTCCTTCATTTCTTCTTTAATTTCCTCTATTTGTTGTGATTCATCCACTTTGTTTTTACCTGCCTAGTCATAAGCTTATATAATGTTGCCCTTAAACTCAGATATTTCCCATATTTTGTAGCTTCCATCCATTGTCCTTCCTCTATCATAAGCTGTTTAATTTTGCATTTAGTGTCTTCCCACCATTCTGATATGCTGTCGTATAAATCTTTAACTGTTAACCTATCTTCCAAAAGTTCTTTTCTTTTCTCCTTACACTTTTCCTCTTGCAACTTCACTATGTTCATCTTGCAGTATCCCTTTCCAATAATCATCCAACTATCTAGATCTATGTCTATTTCTATTTCCGTGTGGTCAGAAGTTTCAACTTGAATACTTCTAATTTCTTTAATTTTTTTTGTACCATCCAAAAGTCAATTCTTGTTGAATGTGTACCCTTAAAGTATGTATACTCTCCTTTTTTCCCTTTTATTTTATAACCATCTTCCATCCCAGCATTATCTAATATTTTCCTTAAATAGTTGGTACCACAAAAATTTTTTGATGTTGCCCTCCCCCAATCAGCTCTAGTTAAACCTCAATTAAAATCTCCCCTCCTCCCATAAAATTAATTTTGAAGTATGCAGATATGGTTCTATTTTTCCCATTACTTTGTTCCTCTCTTTCTTTTCCTGTGGGTGGTAAATCACAATTATTCTCACTATTGTCCTCCTGATTGTGCTATCAACTATAAGAACTGTCCCTGGAACAAAGTCTATAATTTTTTGGATTTGTATTTCATGGAATGTATAAGCCACCCCCACCCCTGAACATCTTTCTACCCCAATAGACCAAAATGATGGCCCCCATCTCCAGTCCCTTTGGGCTTGCTGTATCTTCTCTGCTGTATGTAATCTTGTATCCTGAAATATAAAAACATCATTAAGTCACCTAGTATTTTAAAGGTCATTAGCCTCTTTCTCCTATTTTAATACTATTCACATTGTGTGTAAGGTATTTCAAACTCTCCATCAGTTTTGTTTATTAATTTCTCATCCCACATCCTTTGATTTTTTCCTTTTTTTAAACACCTGTGTATCCATTGCGTCCCCATCCACTGCTTCATCCCCTTCTGAAAAGTCTGTACTAGACCTGTCTGACCTTTCATCCATAGTAGACCATTCTTTATCTTGTAAAAGCGTGTATCTATTTGTAAGCTCTACTCCTTCTCTATCCTTCTCATCTAGTATGGTTTACTTTGTTAGCACTTTGTTTCTGTTTTTAGATCTTGTCAGTATTGTAAATTTGTTGTGCCCTGCATCTTTTCCTTCTTTCTTTCCCATTTTTATACTTTCTTCCTCTTGTATTACTGTCTCCTAACCCTGAGGTGGGGGTTGGGATTCTTTTTATATTTCTGATTTCTCACCATTTATCCCATTATTTTCTTTATGCTGTCTTGTTGTCTCTTCATTTAAAGCTTCCAACTCTACTTTGTCTTGTTTACTTTTTTATTTCTGTGCTACTGCTAGATACACCTCTTGTTCTGCCCTCTCTCCTGTGTCTGGGCTATTATGAGAGGCCCATGGGTATTTTACAAAAGTTTGACTTTCTTCACACAGACTACACTTAGTTTTATTTGTACATTCAGCCCCAAAGTGACCTATTAAGCCAAATAGGCCACATTTTACCTTTCCAAATGCATTACTTAAGTGTCATTTCTCTACACATTTATAATAGGCCAGAGGCTGACCTGCATAGAAAACAATTCCGCTGTCTTGACATAAAAAAAAATTGGTAAGTGTTGAATTTCACCATCTCTCTGTTTCAAAGTTATTCTGTATTTCCATCCTCCTGTCCATAGACAATTCTCATCCAGTATTGGTTCAGGTGGCCCATGCATTACACACCTTTGTTTTATCCAAAAGTTTATATTCATCATATTGACTCCCTCATTCCAGAATAAAACTGTGACAATTTTAGAGGCAGGTTTAGTTAAAGGTACAGCAATAAAATCTTTCCAAAACTCTGTCTATTTCATCTGGTGATAAAATTTTCAGAAACGATCAAGCCCTCCTGGATGTTTAAAACTTATGTCATACTCTGTACTCCCAGGTATATGAATGAGGGCATAAATTTCATAAGGATAACATTTCATGCTGTTCATTAGTAACTGCTTTCCTATAATTATCCTATCCAGCACGTCAACAGTAGTACCTCTGAATTTAAGTCTCACAGCATTCCTCCTCTTTGCTTGCTGTGGCTTTGCATCATTTGGAAATAACTTTTCTTTTGTATTTCCACCCTAGGGTTTTTCTGTATGCCATCCACCATCTTCACTCATTTCTTTATCTGTTTGAATTGTATTCTGTTCTAGTTCCATAGATGTGTCCCCTCTAGCACTGCCAATATCTTCAGTTCCTGTTTCTTTTATTTTATCTGCATCCGGTAATGCTTTTTGCTGTTTGTTTTCTTCTATATTTTCTGAGTTTTTAACACTGTCTCCGTCTTTTACTTCTTTTTATTTTGCATTGTTTCCTGAGGTGCTAGGCCTGTTTGGGTCCAAACCAGACCTATCTTTTTTTCTCTTCCAACCGGCTTTTAATAATGCTTATGTAACCCATCCAGGTATAGCAGCAACATATGTAAACACTTCCTCAGCCAGGTTTTCTATGACATCTTCTGTTTTATTTTACATTTTCTGAGGGCTCCCTTTTCCTGTGTCATCTTTTGTTATTTTTTCCTTCTCCTCTTTACTTCCTTCAGTTTCTTCTGTACTAATATTATTTGTTTCTAAAGCGCATCTCAGGCTGAGCTGTTTCTGACTTGTTTTGGTCTTTCCCCTTCAGGGCTTTCACTTTTCTTTGTCATTTGACAGTTGCTATGGATGCAGCTCCCTTTGATGCTGCTGCATCACTATTTCCCTGATGATTTTCACAGGCTTCTGGCCTATTTGCCTTGCTTTCCACTTTAGCTGTATTCGGATACTCAGAAACTCTTTTTTCACTCAACTTCTGCTGGTTTTTACTTAATAGTGAGCTTTTTTAGTTACAGTAGAAGATGTTTTGTCCTCCGTCTCTATGAAAGATATTTTCTGGTCTTCCTCACTGCCATCATTCTCAATCTCCTTTTTACTCTGCTCCTCATTGCTCTGTTCCATTTTCTTCAGCTTTTCTTACTTCAAGGCCTCTAGTAGTATCAAGACCAGGGAGGAGGCCCTCACCCCTAGCCCCCCACATGTCCTCACTCTCCTACTCCCACAGCAACACTGACTTTATTCTATCAGTCCAGCATGGATCTCCCTACTGGAGAGTAGGGGAATGTTTTATTTAAAGACAAATTAGTGCAGTACATTCAATAAACAAAATACAATATGAACTTTACAGAAACTGTAAATAAAGTTTGCAAGAAAGAAAAAAGGAAATCAACCCACAAATAAAAAGACCAATAAACGAGGGAAAAAATAGAACAAGAAATCAAAGGAAACATTTCACTTTTAATGGAGCAAATAAATGCTGGCTAATACAGAGAGAGAAAAAAAGAAAAATATATTCAGGGTACTGCAGTTTCAATCCATGCACAATTGTTCCAATATGAACTATATATGGCAGAAGTCAACAACTTTTTTCCTCAGTTTGGAATAACACAAGGCTAGAAACAATCTGTGTAACTATTTGTGTTGCAGAAAACACTTTCTGTTGCAGGAGAAAGGTGCACCTGGCCTGCCATAAATAATAACGGCAGGATGCAAAGATGAGATGCAAGGTCTCTGGGTAATATTTTCATAATCCGGGGGGGGGTATATCCTGTACACCAGGATATCATATGTTATATTCTGAAGTGCCTTTTCTTTCCATTTATGTAAAATGAGGGTCCAAACAACTTGACTATATGGGCAATCAATAAAAAAATAATGCATGGTTTCCAATAGTGCTGTGCAAGAGTCCCGGGGGCATATTCGCTCTTCTACTGATTTATGTTTTAGATTGTTCTTGATGCCAAATCTTCCATGACATGCTAGCCAGGAGATATCACAAAATTGTTTGGGGGTCCTGGGGTCAGTTAACTGAGAGAAGGGCATTTCTAATTCCAGAAGGGAGCCTTGTGTTGATACTGTCTGTGTTAAGTCAGAAAAGTGGGTATCTAAAACAAAGTTATAAAGCTGTCTCCTGGTTTTGGTCAATATATGTGCAGGGGAGCATTTCCATTGCCAGATCTTCAGAAAAGGGGGTAGAAGAAGCTGGGGATACCTAGTTTTCTGAAGTTCTTAGGGATATCATGTGGGAGTTGTTGCCATATTAGGTATATCTTAGTGGTAAAGGAATATATAATTAAATGCCAAAAAAGGGTGGGTCATGGAGTAAGTGGGGTATCGTAATTTTCAGGAATAAGCTATGGAAAAATACTATCAGGTTCAGCATCCTTACCCCACCATGACAATAGTCCATGTATGTGTATGATCTTTTTATGGGATTTAAATGACTGCCCCAGAAGCCTTGAAAAAAAATATTGTAAACTCTTGCCTCCAGAGAAAAAGGGACTGGAAACACTGATGCCACAATAAAAACACTTTTTTTCATTTTTCAATGCTATGTCCTTTCCAAAAGGAAAGGGAGTATGCTGCTCTATTTAACACTATATTCCAGTTATAACTGGCATCATCTGAGGTGCCGTAATGTAATCCCAAGATTTTTATTGTAGTAGGTGCCAGAGGGATATCTACAATATGTGTTGGTAAGTCCATGCTGGCTGAAGCTGGCACCACTAGTGCTGCGCTTTTCACTATATTTATTGTGGAGCCTGAAGCTGTCTCAAATGCTTTGAAAATAGGGGTAGTACAAATGCACAAATCATCAGCATATGTGCATACTAGAGGTAGAAAACTTCCAGTGGGGGAAGAGATTTTAGGTAAAGATGGATGCAGCACTAGGGTTCATAATAAAGGATACAACTGGAAAATATATAAAAGAGGACTTAAGGGGCAGCTCTGTTGCACTCCTCTAAGGCCTACAAACAGGGGCATGGAGAGCCATTTATAAGGGGTTTTATCCAAGCAGTATTATATAAGAGCTTAAGCCAAGAGATGAATTTCTGGGGAACATGGCAGTGTGCAAGAACCTGGAACAAATAAACATAGTTGACCTGGTCAAAAGCCTTTTCTTGATCCTATGAGATTAACAGGGTAGGTGAAGAGGGGGTACTTTTTGAAATAATGTCTTGAATGAGGGATAAGTTGGAAAGGATAGATCTGCCAGGGAGGGCACAAGTTTGCACCTCAGAAATAATTTGAGCAGCAACAGGGAGCATCCTATTGAGAAAGAGGGAAGTGAATATTTTATAGTCTACATTTAGCAGACTTAGTGGTCTCCAGTTCCATATATCAACTCTGTTCCCTTTCTTGAATAATAAAATCATAATAGCATCAGAAAATCCTTTAGGAGTAGAATTAGTGCTTATGATGGTATTATATATTAACATCAGAAAGGGGCAAAAAATAACATAAACTGTATATATAATTCTGCAGTAAGACCAGCTGATCTGTGGGAAGTGCTCTTTTGGCATTTTATAGCCTGTTGGGTTTCCTGTAGTGTTATAGGCTTAAGAAGATGTGTCAATGTATCTTGGGATGGAGGAGGAATAGAAATACCTGAAAGGAAAAGTATGATACTATTCACAGGAGTTGTGGTGCAAAACATCATAGCTAGATAAGAGCTGGTGATATGCTTTACGTCTAGCAAGTAATTGTGGAGGGTAGTGGAAGCAGGATCAAAAGGTTCCTCTATATGGGTTGCATTTACCCTGTCAGTGCAACTTTTATATATATATCTAAGGAGGGACTGGAGCCTTGCGTTCCATGTTGAGCTTCCATTTGTAAAGAATGTGCTTGGTTATACTGGAACTGTTCCATTTCTTCCTTAATGGACTTCATTGTGTGAAAGTAGTCCATCTGGGATGTGAAAGAAAGAGATGTGGCCTGTTGTAGTTTTTGTCTGCGAGTCAGGCATCGAAGACATGAACTCAGTGTTCCCTTCCTCCCTGTATGTGGGAAGAAAGTCTTGATATCACGCTTAGTGTCTTATCACCATTGCAGAGGGGAATGATATGCTACCAATACTGACAGCCTGGCCCTTAGAAGGTCTGTGCAATGCATTGAAATGGCAGGGTCTGTCAACAATGAACAATTCAATTTCCACCTGGAGTGGAGTTGGCCAGGAAAAGATTTCCCTGAGGGGAAGCAAACCAGAGAGATCCTCAGATAGTCTGAAGTCTCACAGGGTATGATTCTTGCCTGCATGACTGAAATATTCTGTGAGAAAAAAAGAAAATCTTTTCTGGTAGCGTATGGGCATCTATGACAGGTTATGGCACCTGGACCGCGTACTGCATTGTGTCCATCTATGAGGGCCGCAGTCTGAATAATCTTGTTCAGGGCAACTGAATCTGTGAAAAGTTTTTGAGTGGAGCTGTACCAATCTGAGAGAATAAGGCCACAGTTGAAATCTCCTCACATACAGATTTGCCAGTTGGAATACAGGTATGGGTGTATTTTGATAAATAGGTCCGTTCTGAAGGCAATACTCTGGGGGGCATAAACATTAATAAGCCTGAGTTTGTGTTATTGGTAGGAACAGTCTACAAGCATGGCTCATCCCAGTATTAGGTCTACCAACCGGGAAATTTGGAAAGTAAAATTTGAAAACAAAATACCCAGGCCATCACACCTGTCCTCACCATGTGACCAAAAGGAGGAGCCCTGATGCCAATGAGTTTTAATTTGAGAAAGCTCATGAGGAGATTTCAGATGGGTGTCCTGGAGAAAATAGATGTCATGGTGTAAGTCAGAAAGGTACTGCGTTATAAAGACTTGTCTTCTATAGGATTCGACACTATATGCATTTAGGTTGAAGCAGCAGACTCCTTGGTGGGGGTTGCATCCCAGAAAGTACAGTGCCATTCTGGAGGAGCTAGTGTCAGGTAATGTTAGCATGGGTCCTACCTCCATCTGCCGAAGGGGGGGATCAAGTGAGGAGTTGGAGGAGAAGTCCATACTGGAGGACGAGGCTTGAGAAGAATCTGAGTCTCCATCTTCCCCTTCCATGTCTCCCCATTGCCGTCTCTTGGCTAAGGCCTGAAATGTATTTCTCATGATGATTGTTCTCTTGGGGGTGGAAGCTTCTGCTTATCATTTGCCTGTATCCCATTTAGAAGGGGTGATTACCATAAAGTGGTCTGAGTCCTTGGTGGGGAGCATGGTAGCCTGGGTACTAGGAGGACCTGATTCAGAAGGGGGTACTGCTGCTGTAGGGGTGCCAGCGGACTTGGGAATGGCTCCCTTGTCCAGCTGTAGGTTCAGGCCCTTGCAGGACAGGAGTTTCTTGTGCTAGTGTAGAAGCGGCAGGGGCCGGGGCCTCCCTGTGGCATAAGGCCTGAGTCAGGAATCCGTCATGAGTGCTATCTGTCCTGGGGAGGGTGGTCAAGCCTATTATGATCTGCCCAAGAGCACTGGTGATAGGAGTGCCCCAGCTCATCGCACAGATTGCAGTATAGAGGATTTGGACAACTGAAACTCACATGTCCACAGGATAATCACAAAGTACATCTGTGCTTGTCACAAGTGCTGCTCAGGTGGGTGTGAGCACTGCACTTATGACAGGTCTGTGGTTGTCCAGGTTAAAAACATAAGCCACGGTCCCTGCCTATGTAAAAGCTGCCTGGTAAATGAGAGACACTTTTATCCACGTTTTTAAGTTGTACCTTTACTTTCCATCCACCAACCCATACTAGGTCCTCATCCAAAATAGGTAGAGGGGCTTCTAGTATATTGCAGTGCTGCCTGAACCAGTACTGAATGTCCACTATGCTCACCCCCTCACTACAAAACATTAAGATAACAAGTTTCATGAGGTGGATGACCATAAAGGGAGCCCAGAGTAGCAGATGTCTTACATGCTCATATTTTTCCCAGAATTTCTCCAAATTGTGCACATTTTTAAAACTTAAGTCGTACACAGAGTCCCCATGCACATGAATAAAGGCAAATAATTCTATTGCCCCTATCCCTAAAGAGTCCCGAAACATACTATGCAATACAGTTCTTCTGTCAGGGCTTGTAGCAATGTCCCCTATGAACTTCATTCGCACTGCATTCTTTCGCTGTACTGGCTCACCTAAGTTAGTGAATAGGTCACTGAGTTTAAATGGAGTTGAGTTAGTGCTTTCACCTGCAGGCTGTGGACCACATGGCTCAGATGCAGTTGCTAAATTATGTTCTGAAGTTGAGGAGGATGAAGTAGATTCATGTCTGGCTAAGTTGGGGCCCATGATGGTATCCGTGATGTCAGGCATTGCCCAGGAGATGGCTGGTGTGCTTGCTGCGTTACTATAGGGAAAGATGCTGGTTCTGGAGCCATTTTCATCAGTAATGGTGTGTCTCCTGATGATTGGAGTTCATTGTGCACTTCAGATATAATTTCCTGGGCTGAAACACCCCTTGGGGTGGTCCAGGGAGCTCCTTTGGAATTTTGCTGCCAGCCAGTAGCACAGAGCGCTGCCTCTGGTGACCAAATGTGCTCAATGACCTCCGCGGTGAGATGATTGTCCCATAGATGCAAAGGGAAAGGAGCTTCTGTTGCAAAGTCTGTGGCATTTCTGGTGCTAGGAGTCAAATCAGAAGCGGCTGCTGCAGAGTAAGTTGACAAAAAAGGTTGTGAGGAAAACTACGAGTCAGAGTGCATTAGACCAATAAGAAAATCCTTGTGTGCAGAATACATGCCTCTCAGATAATTTTTCATGTCATTAGAAGTGCTCTGAGTGCCTGAAACTGGATAAAGTGGTGTCTGAGGCAAGTCCTCTTGTTGATTGTCAGGCAATTCATTTAAAGTGGTACCTTCAATATTTTTTTCCTGCAGATTGCAGCCTTGTAGGTTCTTCAGAGGTAATGTCAGGTATTTGTGACTCCATGGGTAAAGTTGTAGTCAAGTCAAAATCCAAAATATCGCCAACAATTCTACCACCAACCACCCTGTCATCCACCATCTTGGTATTGCAAGCAAAAGGTCCCCTCTGGTCACAGGAAGCAAGGCCCCCTGCAGGCAGAGTATAGGGAATTTTACTGGTGCCCTGGCCAAATTTTCCCCCATTCACTAAAAATACCAGCAACTTAATCTGGTTCAAGATCACTTGGCATTCATCTGTATCCCCCCCCAAGGCTGTGCCTGAAAATAGGCAGAATTTGTCTAGTGCTCTTACCTGGTCAACACAAACTAAATAAATAAAATATAAATTAAAATATTTCTCTGTGTTTACTGGGAAGCAAAGTGTATATAGCTGGTTGTATGTTACAAAATCTTTCCACAATTATCCTATACATCTGCTGAAACAGAAGTGGTGCAACACTAAATGTTCCATCAGTGTACCAGTGTTTTGACTTTTTTTTAAATCTTAAATTAGCCCCAATGCTGAAAATTAGAATTCTGTCTTCACGTGGGCCACCATCATAAAGCAGAAAATTAACTGCTGGTCCACCACAGTTCAGCACATATGTTTGGTAGTCCTGAGGAATCACAAGCTTTGTAAGGTCCTTGGGGTTTGGTGGTACACCATGAACTCTAACTCTCTGGATGGTATTCTTAACATGTCTATCAACCATTGTTCCCTGAGCTGCTAGTGAGACATTTTCTTTTGCACATAGCTGTACTTGTGTTGTTGAATTCTGAGTTTCAGCTCCCCTTTGTTTAGCTCTCTGCATAGCTTCACTCCTTTCAACAGCTGCAGAATCAGTAGCATGGGTACGTTGTATAAAATGGGTTATTATGACAGACACATCATAGCTAACAGTGTGTACTCCGGCATTAAAGTTTTTTTCCCTCTTAAAGGGGAACTGTCAGCAATAAAAGCCTCACACCTAAGTGTGAGGCTGATCCCAGTTTACACTTTGTGTACATTTGTTTTTTACTTACTGTTTACTGCAGCATAGTAGAATACACTAGGGTAATTTTGCTGACTTCTAAGATGCCATTTTGTGTAACTGAACATCCCAGAATCCTCTGCTGCTGACATCAGAGGAGAACTGCAGAACTGGGAGATTCAACAGCCTTCAATAGTCTGCAGTATGCATGTTAAAGATTTTGTAAGCTAAAATTAGATTTTTGCTGGTCCTGCTGTGCTCCCAGGGCTTAGTATAGTCCTCTGTGACTGTACCTAGCCCCAGGAGAACAGCATTCCAGCAAACTGAAGATTACAGCTGCAAAAAAACTCTAACATTCACTGCAGGCTATTGAAAGCAATTGATTCTCCTAGTTAGGCAATTCTCATTTGATGTCAGCACTAAGGGATTCTGGGATCTCTGGTTACACAAAATGGCATCCTATCTCCTTAATCCTTAACCTGTCCTTTATTTCTGCCCAAGTACCCTCATCCTGGAAACATGCTGTAGTCCTTCCTCTCCCCAAGTTCTCTCTCGACGATCACCATTCCTCTCTGATTCCTCCTTCTTTACCCCCTTCCAGTCTGGTTTTTGGAAGAACCACTCAACAACCACCTCCCTCTTCAGGCTTACTGACTCAATCCTTTCAAGGAAAGATGATGGCCTGATTATCTCAGCCATCTTTGTCAACCTAGCCAAAGCATTCAACACTGTTTCCCATCCCCTGCTTCTTGTTTCACTCTTCTCAGCTGGTCTTGCTCCATCAGCCACCAACTGGTTTAAATCCTACCTCATTGGCAGGACCCAGTCGGTGAGAATCCTTGATTCCTTCTCCTCTCTACTCCCCATCAACACTGGTGTCCCTCAGGGCTCAGTGCTTGGTCCCCTACTCTTCTCCATTTTCCTTAATGATCTTCCCACAGCCTGCTCATCCTCTTCTATCCACATGTACACTGATGATACTGTTTTGTACAGTTCCGGCAAAAACCCTGTTGCCGTGTAAACCAGCTTACAGCATGACTTCAACCAAGTTCAGCTCTGGTTTGCTTCTCACCAGCTTTTTCTAAATGCCAAGAAGACAGTCTCAATGACCTTTGGCACCAGGCAGAGACTCTCTAGCCTCCCAGCCCTACACACCTTCCACACCATTGATGGGACCATCTTGGAGGACACCTCCTCATTTAGATATCTGGGAGTTTGGCTGGACCAGCACCTCAACTTCTCTGTACATATCGATGTTATCCTGAAGAAACTGCACCCCAAGCTTGGTGCTCTGTACAGGAATCACAGTTGCATCCTGCTGACTGCGAGTCGAGAAATTATCCAGAAGATGATACTCCCCATCTTTGACTACTGCGATGTAGTCTATAGTGCTGCTCCCAAATCATCCCTGACCAAGTTGGACACTCTAACTCTTTCTGCTGCTTTGCTATTGACTCCCCTTCCTGCTCCCACCACAGTGAACTCTATCGCTCTCTAACCTTCCTTCCACTATCTCACAGACTCATCTCTCACTGTGCCAAACTAACCTCCAAATTCTGGTTTGTGGGGCTTCTCTCCTATCTCTCATCCTCTCTGTCCACTCCACCTCCCCCTACCCACTCTCTCAGATCCAATGACGCCCTCACCTTGATGGTCCCTCACTGCTCCACTCTCATCAGTCAGACTGGTTTAGCCCATCATTTCCCTAAAATCTGGAATTCCCTCCCCCCCTGAAATACAACACTCCTCTTTCAACTACTCCCTTACCTCTGTCCTACACAATTACCTTTCCCTCAGCTGTTTCTGCTTTAACCCACCTTAATACCTGTCCCCAGTTTCTGCCATCCTACCATGACCCTCCCCTGGCAGGATTCTCAACATCCTGAAGGGGGAAATCAGGAAATGGCTACCCCTTCTCCTCATATTGAGTTCTTGCCTCTCCCTCCCTCTCTTCTCCAACTGCCCTTCTGGGTCAACAGTGTGCACAACCTAACCCCATCCTTTTTACTCCAACAGCACTTGCGTACTACCTCTCGCCTGCTCCTGGTACACTCATGCACTATAAATGGTTCTATAGGTTTTGTACATTCATATGTTCTTTTGCATTGTTTTGGACATGTATTGTAATTTACCCAATGTTCCTCTACTGTTTATTGTACAATACCTTGTGTTCCAACTGTTGCACAATCTCACAATGTTGTATTGTTTGTACTACCCACATACTATTGTAACTGATCTTCCTTCACAACCCTATGTAACCCTTCCCCACAGGTCGCACCATGAAATGAGTAACTTGTTGTTCAGTCTGCCCTCCTGGTGAAACTTTTCAATAAATGAATAAAATAAATAAATAAAACAAGTCAATGAAATTAGCTTGATTTATTTATTACACTGCAGTAATCAGTAATTAAATGAAAGTGTTGCTGCACACAAAGGGCTAATTAGAATCAGCCTCGCACTTGGGTGTGAGGCTCTTATTGCTAACAGTTCCCCTTTAACTGCATCCACACATTGCCATATTGCTTTCCCATCAACACCCCTTTTGTGGTGGGTGCATATAAAGTTCTGCTCATCCACCAACTTTCTTTTGTGCTTCTCAGAGAGAAGGAAGTGAGCCATGATGTGGCAGAAAGGTTCAATCAGTATGGCAGAGGCTCACTGAGGCTTTTATAGCATGCCTAATTGGGCTACACTTCAATTACAGTTGATTGGGGATGTATTTCCAGTACATAAGGTGGGCTGGACAGTTACAGTGTTACAGTTGCACCTCTTAAGGTGGTAAGGTGAAGTTACAATGTTTCTTATGAGTGACAATGTTTAGGGGAGTGAATTTTAGGGAGCGAATTTGACAGGAGCAAAATAGATGGGAGTGAATTGTCACCAGACCAAATTGATGGGAGTGAATTGTCATGGAGTAAAATGATGGGAGTGAATTGACATAGACCAGCTTTAAACAGGGAACTCTACTTAGTCCTATCCAGTGTCAGATTGAAAGAGCTAAGGAAGGGTCCAGGCAGACTTGATGGACCACTGGCCTTTTTCTAACAGTAACATTTTATATTTCTGCTGTATGTTTCCATGTTTCTCAGTTCAACATCGTGTTCTGATCTGAGCAACCGAGGACATGCACTATGGACTCTGACTTTAAAGAAATTGGCTACAGCAAAATTAAGCCAATAATAGGAGAACAGCAGAAGGGCCTACATAGAATAAAAGGATGTATAAATGAGTGGGTAGCAATTGAAGAGGGGTAGCCCATGAAGACAGTGACTCTTGAATGACGAGGAGTCAAAACATCACAGAATAATAATGAGTGCTGTATTGGTGAACTTTCTGTTCCTCTCTCCAAAGTCTGCCCCCTAGAGTTGGTATATGAGGTAAGGGTAGGAGGGGTGGCAAAGGCCCCCACAAACAGAAAGATCACCGATAATGGCACTCACTATTGTTCTGTGCTGTTTTGACTCCTCGCAGTTCAAGAGTTGCTATTTTGATGTTGAACCTGGAAGAGGTAGTAATATGGATTACCTTAGCATGAATAATGTTTATTATATAGATCAAGAAACAAAAGAAACAACTTCTGCTAAACAAGCCATTGAAAGAGGCAATAAGTGTAAAAGAAAAGCTTTTAGGTCATTCAAGGAGACCTAAATGAGACTGACAAGGTGGTATATAAAGATAACTTAGCAGAAAGCAAGGAAATCATTAAGAGTTTAGAAATAAACACATGACTAAGGATAGTGGAGGAAGTCAAAATGAATGGCAAAACATTTCACAAGAGCAAAAGGGAAAATGTTAGTTAAGGATAGCATAGTGAGAATAAAACACAGTGCTAATGAAGCAAATGATACAAATCAGGCAAATATTTTAAATGATTATTTCAGTTCTGTGGTCACACTGGAATGCTTATGGCCACTTCATGACAGCAACAAGAGATTCAAGGTTAAGAGTGAAAGAAGTCTGCTGGAGCCTACTTCAGTTCAAGTTCACCTTTGGCCTTGAAAATTCTGTTCAGACCTGACTTTTTGGGGCAAACCAATGATGCTCCCAATGCAATAATTGGCAGAGGGCAAAACAGACTACAAACAGGGGTGAAGAAAAACCTACAATCAGCAATTAATATCACTATGTTGCATACTTGTGGCAGTTGCTGTTGGTGTGCATCTACTGTGAATTACTGAGTGTGGTGATGTTTCAAAGTTTACAAAGAGTACAACTCCTGCATCCCATTTCAGAGCTACTATATGGTAACTTGCAATATTTATTGCAGAGCTAAGGATTTACCCCTTGTAGTCTCTTTTTCGCCTACATGTCAATTACTATATTGTCACTGCTTCCATGCATGTTCAAAATGTATAATCCCCTCCTAAAAAAACACAAAATAAATGCCAATACATTTTGGGTGTTCCATTTACAGTCCCAGTGTTTCACCTTGCATTGTTATAGACTTTTTCTTCTGTATTTTTTACCATTTTAATTATTTTATGTTTTTTATACTGATTGAACTGAAGTTAAAATTAAGACAACTGCAGCCTGCTGGCAACCAATGTTGCTGTGGTCAATGGAAAGACCAAGAAACTGGCACATCTGTGCACAGTCATAACTGATGACCCATTCAGTTTTTTGGCTGCCATCACCATCCCTTTATGGTGGGTTGGGTGATAACCTAGGTCATATGTAATTGATAACCACTAGGTGCGAATCACATATCACACTGAGCTTGATGGTGATGACATTGTAAAAGTTATACTGTCTTCAGAACAGATCCAGAAGCAAATGGTTTGATACCTTTTATTGGACCAACGTAGATGTTACAAAAAGAAAACAATATCTAAGCTTTCGGACCAACCAAGTCCTCCCTCTGAGACATTGTTTTCTTTTTGTAACATCTATGTTGGTCTAATAAAAGGTATCAACCCATTCACTTTTGGATCTGTTCTTACAAGGACGAATACGGCAACTAATCTAGTTCTACTGTTTTCAGAAGGACATGAGGTGCTGGTGTGTGTCATAGGCCTTGTACTGCTGATACTGCTGAGAGTGGTGAGTCAGACTGGAGTGCTACCATTGCCAGTGGGAGTTGAGGTGACTTGCCAGCAGGAAGTACTGGACTGGGATTAAAGGTAGCTGTCACTTGTTGGTCTCCAGTAGATAGCAGAAGTTGATCTGTGGTAAACTGAGTTTGAGAAATGCTAAGAATTCAATATTCTTAGGATCTAGCTTGGAACACAGTGGTGAGGCAATATCACCAGGTGTACTGAAACATATTTTTTGAAGTATCAGATGTTGGAGGGCATCCAAAAAAATACATAGCCAGTTTAGCCAGTGCTGGCCAAATCCTGTCTTGACATTATTTGATGGGACCACTTCTTTGACTGGACAGTGACTCCTCTACATAAACCTACACCATGTATTCTGGTGAACAGTGCTTTAATCCAAAATTACTTAGCAGCACCAGACCCTACTACACAAGATGTCAATTACTTGGGTTTGGAAGCAAACAATAGTATCCATCTCAGACCCAGACTCACTTTCACCTTCCTCACACAATGATGTGAGCAGCTGCACTGGGACTGGTGGCAGAAGGGGAGTATCATATAGTGCCTTAAGTTGGGAAGACAATCTTCCTTGCCCATGGTGCAGCGATGGATATGGTGGAGCTGGTGCCACTGGTACTGGTAGCTGGTATCATGTTGTTCATACAAAATAAATGGGGGAATTTGGCATTACAGACTGTGATGCATATCACCTTGTGTAGGGTCCACAGTGCACTTGTAGGAGGAACTGTGGGCTTCTGGTGTGCTCAGGGTGCTTTCATCACTAAATGAAGTGGATGACTCAGGCTGGCTGGAAAAGCTGCTGCTTGCAGTGGATGTGTAACCAGCTGACGTCTGGGAATTAATGAACCTTGGTTTCTTTGGACAGTATATCACATACCTAGATCTAATCTTTCTCTCAGGCATAGCCTTGACCACCCATTATGTCTCCCAGTCCCTGTCCTGACTCCTTCTCCACTATCACCACTTAGAGCACTAGTACTTGGTGGAACTGTTACCTGCCCCTTTCCTGACCCCTGTATTCCCTTCTCCCCCAGTTCTTTTGCTCATGAATTCTGCACCATGTGGTGGCAGACATCCTCATGCACTTGCACATCACAGCTGATGTTTATTCATGTACTGATTTTTGGAGACTGGGTAGATCCATGGGAACAAAAGCCCCATTTTCAGGGGTAACCCAAAATTAGTTACAAATAACAGTGCATTTTGGATTCATACATAATGGAACATTGTACAAAAATTAGTTACATGGGTAAGTATATAAGTGGTGTAAATATAAAGCTATACTGTGAAAAGTCAAGCTCTGTACTTCCGGTTCTGCCCCTGAGAAATGGTAGCCTAGAAAGAGAACTGCGTCTACCCTGAGCTAAAAAAAATGACACTTCGGCTGTAATTCTGTATATTTCTTAAATAGATTTTGCTTCACAAAATCAGAGGAAGTGTAGAGAATTGGAGAGATTGAATTTAGTAACGAAACACAGCACGATGGAGGAGATATCTGATGGAACCGAATCTGAGGCCAAAGTCGCATCAGATAACCGCGACTCTGCAGATCTTAAAAGGAGCCTGGTTGAATCACAGCAGAAACAACCAAAAGCCAAAGTGAAGAAGGCAAAACTTGACCTAATTTACCAAGAGATACTCACTTTTTGTGCAGAAATCAAAGAAATGTACAGTGAGTTATGAAGAGATGTGATACAATTAGAGCAGAGAGTAGATGAACAAGAGATAGCTGCTAGGGTAACAGAATAGAATGGATGATCTGGAACAAACAGTACAGCAGATGAAAGAGATGCAAGAACAAATAATTGATCGCCAAGAAGATTTTGACAACAGAGCATGCCGCAAAAACATTAGAATTTATTGTCTACCTGAGAACTCTGAGGGAACTAACATTAAGGAATTTGTTGAAGCTTTGCTACATACAGCCTTAGAACTGCCAAAAAATTTCAACCTCCAACTACAGAGAGTGGATAGGGCATTGGCACCTAAACCTACCTCTGCAAATATTCCTCCAAGGTCAGTAATTCTTCGTTTTAACAGCTATGCAACAAAAGAATATATTCTGCTTACAGTATGGCAGTGCCAGAAAGTTTACTATGGTCCAACTCGCATATATCTTGATCATGACTATGCACCAAAAACTACTCGCCTACAATGTGCCTATTTACCGTTACTTCCAGTACTGAAAGCAGCAGGGCACAAATTCACAACCCCTTATCCAGGGTAGCTAATTGCTCATCTGCCTACCAGAAAGAGGGAGTTCTCCATGGCTCTGGAAGCAAAAGAAGAATTTACAAAAATGGGCCTGCACGTTCCCCAATGAAGTCTGGGTAGCAACAATCCAGAAAAAATACAACTTGGCTGGCAGTCTAATTCTAGCAGAAAACAGGGAAAACAACAAGAACTGGGAACAATCAAAACTACCCTAGCAGTTTACAGGAAGAAAGCAAAAAGTGACAGTACTTGAAATTTACGGAGAGATAGTTTGAAAAATATGTGCTGCGCCATCTGTTTTTTGGGCCTGAAGCATGCTCTCTATTTTAATGAGCTGCTCTGAACTGCACAGTGAACAGACACTACCTTACACAATTTGCTAGATAAATAACAGCCAGTAACTAAATAACCTAAGTGCCTTCTAATGGTGGACTTGAAGTTATAGACATAATTATTTGTTCATGCTAATTGCAGGCTCTTTCTTCTTCCGTCGATAACTGATAAAGCTCGGGGAGCAGGGAATTGAGAAGGGGGCAGTTTTTGAGATCTATGCTGCTTTTGGGGAACATCCCTAAAGATTTTCTTTGGAGTTATTTACTTCTTTCCTATGTTGTTTTTGCCTTATTTAAAGGGGAACAGTTTACTGGCTCCTCGATAGCCCCTAACAGCAATGTTAAGGGATTCCCTTCACTTTTAGGGAGAGTTCAAATGCTCCAGGAGCAGTTTCTACTGGAAATTTGGAGTTTTTAATTTCTCTCCCCACATTTGGAAGTCCTAAAGCTTCTACAGTATAGAATAATACTAAAAGCAATACCTATATGTATATATGTTTTTGATTTACTGTAAATCATTATTGGACAGCTATCCTTACAGATTACTGGATACACCACTTACATTAGCATTTTACAGTGGCTAGTTACAGTTATATATGTGATAAGTTATTTTTGGTTGATAAGGGACAGTAAGAAAACTTTAGTTAGATTATGTGGCACTGGTCAGATGACAGGATATCTAAGACAAGATAAGATATTTTTTGCTGGAACCATTATTAGGACACCCCAGAGACTGTATATCCTTGTAGACATTGTAGGGGGAGTGGTGGAAGGGAGAAATTGTAATAATCAGTAATGCTTTATCAAATGAAAACATAATATGGTATTAGAAACAACTAGGATATTGTCAATAAATATTAATGGCATTAATCATCCTATAAAAAGAGCTAGACTACAACAGTATTTGCAGAAGCAGAACGCAGACTGCATTTATTTAGAGGAGACACATTTGTCACAAGGGGAACATGCTAAGCTTGCTGCAGGTGGCAGATTCACTGTTTTTTCTTCATCTAGTAAGTCAGGGAAATGGTGTGCAGTGGCTATTTTGATTCCAACTACTAGTCCATTCACTAAAGGGGAGGACTATTCAGATAATAATGGGCATTTTGTCATAGCACAAAGGTGGTTGGTTGTATGAGACTGATGTGACAATGGCGAGTGTTTATCTGCCACCAGGAGCATCTCCCACACTACTGAAACAGTTCTTTAATAGACTGCTCAAAAAGCAAAAGGGAGTAATGCTAATAGGAGGCAACTTCAACTTGATAATGTCTTCGCAGAAAGACTCCACTTTCCCTAAACAACATAGGTTTACTCCCACTCAAAAACTTTTAAAAACCCAGATACCTAGGATGGGTCTTACAGATATATGGTGCCATTTTTACCCCTCTGTGAAGGGACACACTTTTGTCTCCCCTAGATTTCACACATCAGCTAGAATAGATTATTTTTTTACTTCTACAGAGCACTTAGATATGATCCAAGATATATCCCCGGAAGCTCGCCTCCTCTCAGACCATACACATCTCTTAATTAAGGTGGGATTAAACAAAACTCATAAAACAACTTTATGGAGACCGAATCTTTCTCTTTTTAAGGATCCAGTGTTTAAGACCAGAATTATAGATAGCATCACACAAATCTTAAATGATAACACAAACCCTTCTATTTCAGCTACTATCCTCTGGGATACTCTGAAGGTTGTGATTAGAGGATAGATTATCTCTTATTCCTCCAGACTAAATAAACAGAGAGAATCCAGATACAAAATATTACAAGGTAAGCTACAAGAATTACAGCAGAAGAGAGACAGAGGGGAATGAGTTTCACAACTTGAGCTTAGACAAATTCAATCGGAATTACAATCCATTTTAGATCATAAGACGCAAATGTCTTTATTATATCTTAAAAGATACTGTTATGAGGGAGGTCCTAAAGGTGGCAGAAATTTAGCTAGAGGATTTAAGCAGACTGCCACTATTACAAAGTTTAGAGACACCTCAACAGGAGATATTCTTAATAAAACTCCTGCAGTTATGAAAGCATTCTAACAATACTATGCAGATTTATACTTTGATCCTACACCCCCCCTCCCCAGAGGATATACGAAATTTTTTGTTTCCCCTTAAGTTCCCACACTTGTCTGAATCCCAGCAGGTTTCACTTCTATGTCCTATCTCCACTATATAGATCCAGAAAGCAGTTAAAAATTCTAAAAGATTAAAAATCCCAGGCCCGGATGGCTTTGGAGCCGAATGGTATCAGACATTTCTTTCAAAATTGATCCAGCCGATGCAAAAAACCTTTTTTAGAGGTGCAGTATGGAGGTGCCCCCCCCCACTCTCATGGTCATATGCGGCCATCTCAGGTATACTGAAACCAGGTAAAGAGCAATTAAATTTAGAGTCATAAAGACCTAGTTTGGTTTAAATAATAATTATAAGATATACATGGCAATATGGGCCCATAGGTTAGAGACTATACTGCCTACCCTGATACATCCAGATCAGGCAGAATTTTTATGCATGCATCAGACTACAGATATTGTACAAAGAACAATCCACTTGATGGATTATAAGGCTAACTCAGCTACCCCCTCGGTTTTAGTCAGTTTAGATGCCTGTAAGGCTTTTGACAGGGTATCCTGGAGATTTCTATGGGGAACACTAGTGTCATTTGGGTTTCTGAAGGAATTTGCGAATTGGCTGGAGCAAATTTATTCTGAACCAAGGGCTTATATAAAACTTAATGGCGGTATCGCACCTCATATTAAGCTACAACGAGGCACTAGACAGGGATGCCCCTATTGCCTTTGTTATATTGAACCCTTGGCTATGATGCTTAGAAAATCAGAGTAAATTGAGGGCATTCAGCTGGGTAATCAATCTTGGAAATTGGCTTTATATGTGGATGACATTTTACTGTCAGTATCGAATCCAGAGTCCTCAATTCCAGCAATATGGGAGGTACTTAGAAACATAGAAACATAGAATTTGACGGCAGATAAGGACCGCTTGGCCCACCCAGTCTGCCCATTTCCCTACCTAATGGATAAGCTGCAGATCCTAGTTAACCAGCAGCCTACTTCTTCCTACCCCACCCCCTTGAATTGCCTTATGACTGTCCCATGCATGCTTGAATTCCACCACTGTTTTCGACTCCACAACCTCCCTCCGGAAGGCCGTTCCATGCATCACAACCTCTCTGTGAAAAAATACTTCCTTAAATTACCTCTGACTGCCTCCCTCTATCTTCAAATTGTGCCCCTTGTTCTTGCATACCTCTTTTTGAAAGATGCTACCTTCTTGACTTTGTTGATTCCCTTGAGGTACTTGAAAGTTTCTATCATGTCCCCTCTCCCTCCTTTCCTCAGGCTATACATATTAAGCTCCCTAAGTCTCTCTTCATATGTCTTCCGGTGCAGACCCTGCACCATTTTAGTTGCCCTTCTCTGGACAGCTTCCATCCTGTCTATGTCTTTGTGGAGATTGGGTCTCCAGAACTGCATGTAGTACTCCAGATGGGGTCTCACCATTTGTCTGTATAGAGGGAAAATAACTTCCTGTTTTCTACTGGTAATGCCTCTCCCTATGCATCCCAGTATCCCCCCAGCCCTCCTTGCTGCCCTCTCACGTTGCTTGCCCACCTTTCGGTCATCTGATATGACTACCTCCAGGTCCCTTTCCATTTTTGTTGTTGTTAGTATCTCACCCCCCCATTGGGTTTTTGTTTCCCAGGTGCATTACCTTGCACTTCTTAGCATTGAACCTAAGCTGCCATACATTTGACCATTCCTCTAACCTTGCCAAGTCCCTTCTCATCCTTTCCACCCCACCTTGTGCATCAACTGTTTTGCAGATCTTTGTGTCATCTGCAAAGAGACATACTTTTCCTTCCAGTCCCTCTGCAGTGTCGCTTATAAAGACATTGAAGAGGACCGGTCCTAATACTGAACCCTGCGGTACCCCACTAGTAACCCCCTTTTCTTCAGAGTGGACTCCATTTACTATTACTCTCTGTGTCCTATTCTCCAGCCAATTCTTTGCCCAGGCTGTCATCTTGGGACCCACTCCCAGGCTGGCTAACTTGTATATCAATCTTTTGTGTGGGACTGTGTCAAATGCCTTGCTAAAGTCTAGGTAGGCCATGTCCACAGCCCCCCTGATCTGCTACTTTGGTCACCCAGTCAAAGAAATCTATCAGATTTGTCTGGCATGACCTTCCCACTGTGAATCCATGCTGCCTTGGGTCCTGTGCCCCTCTGGCCTCTAGATACTCAACAATTCTTTCCTTCTGAAGTGATTCCATCATTTTCCCTACCACTGAGGTTAAACTAACAGGTCTTCTTCTGTAAAAGGGCTGGTATCAACTTCTGTATCCAGAGTGTTTCTACTGTTTGTTTTAGGTACCTCCCCCTCTTCCTTTATTAATACTGAGCAAAAATATTTGTTTAGTATCTCTGCCTTTTCACAGTCACCCTCTGCCCACCCTCCCTCCCTTTATTAATTCTCACTATCCCTCCCTTGGTCTTCCTTCGCTCCCTGATGTACCTATAAAGATTTTATCCCCCTTCTTAACTGAGTTGCCTATCTTTTCCTCAGTTTGGGCCTTTGCTATTCTGACTGCCTTCCCAGCTTCCTTTTGCTTTAACTGATACAGTTCTCTGTCCTGCTCCTTCCGTGATTCCTTGTACTTCCTGAATGCTTTCTTTTTCTCTTGAACCTTCACTGCCACTTCCTTTGAGAACCATAGTGGTTTCTTACATCGTTTCATTTTGTTTATTTGCTTCACACAACGGCTTGTTACCTCTGTGATGGCAGTTTTTATTATTCCCCATTGTTCTTCCACCCCTCCTTCCTGCCCATTTGCTAGTGCATTCCTTAGACACTCACCCATTTTGGCAAAGTCAGCCCTCTTAAAGTCCAGTACTTTTGTCTTTGTATGGCTTGACTCTATTGCTGTGTTTATTGTGAACCATACTGTTCGATGGTCGCTAGTTCCCAGATGGCTACCCACTTCTACATCTGTGATCCCTCTCTTCATCTCCATTTGAGAGAACCAGGTCTAAGATTGCTCTCTCTCGAGTGGGCTCCAATACTAGTTGTCTAAGGCATGCCCCCTGTAGGGCATCTAGAATAACCCCACTCTTCGAAGTGGCTGCTGCATCTGTACTCCAGTTAACATCTGACATATGCAGATCACCCATCAGCAATATCTCCCCTTTTTCTGCCATTCTAAATATACTTTCTATCATTTTCTTGTCCATTTCATCCCCCTGAGAAGGGGGTCTGTATACAACCCCCTGTGCGGATTGTGGTGCCATTGCCGGTCTCCAAATTTACCCACAGTGCTTCTTCTCCTCCCTGTTTTCCCTTTTGTTCTGTTGCTTTGATTCCTTCCCTTATGTAAAGAGCTACTCCTCCTCCTCTTTTACCCTCCCTGTCCCTCCTGTAGATAGTGTATCCTGGTATGTTTACATCCCAGTCATGGTTTTGTGTGTGCCATGTTTCTGTGACTGCCACAATATCCAGATGTTCCTCCTCCATCAAGACCACTAATTCAGGAAGCTTGTTACTCAGACTACGGGCATTGGTACTCATTGCTCTCCATTTTTTGATGGCTTTACCTTCTTTTGCAGCATCCCCCACTGACCTTTCTACCTCGGTCTTTTTCTCATTTAGTACCCTGTTTTGTAGGGAGAGGCTGGTATTTTCCTGCTGTTATCAGTGCCTCCCCTTGACTAGTTTAAAAGCTTGCCAATGAAGCATTTAAACTGATTGGTCAAAAGACTTGTTCCCTTCCTGGACAGATGCAGACCATCCTGCCAGTGTAGGCTGGTGTCCCTCAGGTGGAACCCCAGTCCCCAATGAAGCCAAACCCCTGTGCTCCACACCATTTTTTCAACCATTCATTAAACTGCATGGTACAAAGTACCCTCGCCTCACTCATGCCTTTGACAGGCAGCACCTCAGAGAAGAATACTGTTTGTGCTACTTGTCTTAGGCCCCTCCCCAATTCTACAAAGTCCTTCTGCACTGCTGTAATCTCATGATGAGCCAAGTCATTTGTCCCTAGGTGGACAATGACGTCCAGCTCAGACTCCCGTGCAGCTGTTCTCGTAATCCTGAGGATGTGCTTCCTGTCCCTCCAAGCCATGGCACCAGGCAGGCACCCTACTTCAGTTTTCCCTGCTCCCCCCAGTTCTATCCCCCTAATAATTGAGTCCCCCACCATGAGCTGCTTGAGCAATTTGCTCAATTCTCCGGATACAAAATAAATTCTTCTAAAACAGAAGCTCTCCCCTTTCATTTCTCCCCCTGGCAGACACTGAAGGGTAGTTTGCCTCTGTGCTGGAACAGCATCAAGATAAAATATCTAGGCATACAGCTACCAAATCATTTTAATGCATCTCAATATGGTAAACTATGAATCTCTAGCACAAAAAATAGAGTCTGATCTACATCAGTTGTCCCAACTTCATTTATCATTATATTCTAAGGTGGATCTTATTAGGATAAATAGTCTTCCATGGCTACTATATCTTTTTCAGACCATACCGATGATGCCAGATGGAATATACTTTCCATCCTGGAATAAGTCTTTGGCGAGATTTGTCTGGGCTGGGAAAAAACCTTGAATCAAGTGGTCCACATTAATGTTACCAAAAAATAAGGGAGGCTTAAATTTGCCTGATCTTCAGATGTATGCATACGCCACTGTGATAGCTCGAGTTTTCAATTGGAATAATCTAATGTATGACATACCTTGGAAGAATTTGAAATTCACCCTTAATGGGGTAAGGAAGGGGAGCAAACTTTTACAATTGTTATATGGCTCAGTAAATAAAAGACCTATACTTATTTATAGTACAAATTCTACTATGGAGACTTGGAGGAGACTCATCCATTTAAGAGAGCTAGAACCAGTAGGTTCCTATCTTAATCTATTAAATTTTGGAACCCAATCTCTTACTTTAGAACAGGAGGGTACTTTGGATCAATGGAGACAAAAAGGTTTAAAATTTATGTTCCACTTGGTGGACGCCAGGGGAGGGTCCTCTCATTTACTAAACTTCAAGAAACTTACAATCTTCCACAACAAGATTTTTCAATTTATTCAAGCTTAAGACAGGACGTTGAACATTAAGGACCAGCCTTTAGTAGGCTCCCAGATCCCCCCCCCTTCATTGCTTACTTTAGCCATGACCACTGGGAGAGGTCAGATGTGGCCTCACTTTGTGGGACTAATATATAGGGGTTTGAGGGAATTATCAAAAAATTCAACTCAGGAAATTCTGAATGCCTGGAATAAAGAGCTTCCACTCTGGGTTTCAAAGGAGGATTGGGAAAAGTATACTAAATTCTCAATGGGACTTTTGGGAGCCCCCTATTGTTGAGAATGTGCCTGGAAAGCTAGAAATAGATTTTTCTATACACTGGCAAGCCTGGCCAAGTTCTCATCAGGGACACAAAGCAATTGCTGGAGAGATTGTGGAGAAATATTTGCGGATCAGTTCCATTTTTTTGGGCATGCCCGCAGTTAGCAAGTTACTGGAGAGATATTTTAGGGGCATTAAAAGAATTAGTAGATGCGGAAGCTGTGTTGACCCCTGAGCTAGTATTATTCTCAGTTCCACCAGAGGGTCTCCCAATACCCAGAGGATCACTGTTAATCACATATATTCTGGTGGCTAAAAAAGCAATTACTAGAAACTGGGGGAATAAGATGTCTCCAAACATACAGAGCTGGCGGGGAATAATGGGAGAAATTTATGTATTAGAGAGATTAATAGCTAAAAGCACAGATAAATGGTCTGCATTTGAGCTTAAATGGAGGAAATGGATTCTATATATTTCATCTTTAGATCCTACTTTTGTACCTTAGAAATATATTGACCCAGGTGATGGTTTCTGAAAAATGTCTTAGTACTCATTATATGAATTGCTTTGTAAAATATGTAAGTTGTCCTGAGACCTTTGACTAATGTATTGCTACGTATCTGACTGATGTAATTATGTGCTGTCTTAAAGTATACACTGTAAAAACTGTCCTATGATTTTGCAAATGAAAATATAATAAATATAAAGTATAAAAAAAAATCAAGCTCTGCTAAAACAATAAGTGCAAACTGGTACAGCAAAAGAATTAGAGTTTCAACAATCTGTGCAAGAACAGTTTGTGCAAATAGGCATAAAAGATAACTAGTTTTAATAGACTGACACTAAATAGCGTTGTGCTAGCTATGTACACTCCCCCTCAATCCCACTTCAGCAGCCTACTTCTCCTGGTTTCATTCACAGGCAAAACAAATAAAAAAAAATAATAAAAAAAGATTTCAGTGCCTTGCACTTCCAGCAGTCAATTTATTAGTTAAATAATTTATTCAGTCTCTGCTGTGGACCTCTCCTAGTCTGTTAAATTCACTCTTCCCTGATCCTGCTGCAGGTGGCAACAAAAACTAAATAAAAAAATGGATTTTTGTGCCCTCTGCACTTCCAAAACTCAACTAAAATATACTTGTCAAACAAATCTTTCATAAATTCCCCAGTACAGCACCATTCCCAGTCTACTAAATTCACTCTGCCTTCTCCTGCTGCAGGGCCTGCATCTACCAGTGCAGGTTAATACTGTGCCGCACTCCTTCACACAATTTCACTAGCCCACCTACCTGAAAATACTGTTAACTGTAGGGAAAAGTAAAGAGAGAGAGAGAGAGAGAGAGAGAAATTGCATTGAAATGTGTCCAGACAAATGAACATACAAAACAGCCAGCAAAAGAAGGCTATGTGGTTGCATCTGCTTGGTAAATGATGCATGGTCCATTGCTTATGCCAATGATCCTGATCCCCCCCCTCCCATGTCATCCCTTCCTTCCCTTCTACCCCTCCCCAGTCCCATGAGTTACCTATGTTCTTGTTTCAGGCCCTTTTAAAAGTCCCCACTGTCTTTACTGAAACCACCTCTTCTGGCAGCACATTCCATGTGGCCACCACCCTCTCCATAACAAAATACTTCCTAACATCCCTCATAAACCTACACCCATCAGCTTTAAGCTGTGCTCTGTCATGGTTCTGTTGTCATTCATTTGAAAGAGATCTTCTCTTTCCACTCTGTTAATCCCCTTCAAGTATTTGAAGGTCTCTATCATATCCCCCTTCTCTCTCCTCACTTCCATGGAGTACATCCTTAGGGCTCCCAGACTCTCTTCATAGGACCTTGTTCTGCTGGCCTATGATCATCTTGGTTGCTCTCCTTCAGACCCTCTCCAGCATGCTAATATCATTCTTGTGTTATAGATACCAATAGTTCACACCATATTCTAAATGTGGTCTTATCATTGACCTGTACATGGGCAAAATTACCTCACTTCACTTACTACTGAATCCCCTGGCTATACACCCCAGCATCCTGTTAGCCTTTGCTGCTGCCTTCTTGCATTGCATGGAGTGTTTAAGGTCCCTAGCAATCAGCAGCCCCAGATCCTTTTCTTCTTCTGACACAGATACTTGGACCACCCCGAGGTAAATTCTCCATCCGAGGATTCCTGGCCCCTATGTGCATCACTTTACATTTTTTGGCATTGAAGCCAAGTTGTCAGATTCCTGACCATCACTCAAGTTTACTGAGGTCCTCCTGCAAGTCCTGTATGCCTTCCTTTGTGTCCTCCCACAGAGTTCTGTGTCATCCGCAGACAGGCACATCTTGCCATTAATGCCTTCCCCAATGTTGCTTATGAAGACATTGAACAACACTGGTCCCAGCATTGATCCCTGCGGCACCCCGCTGGTGACACTCATGGTGCTGGATAACTCTTCCCTCACCACCACTGTCTGGGTTCTGCCCTCAATCAGCTATCTACCCACATTACCATTTTCTGTACCACCCCAGATCCACCAATTTCCTTATCAGACTCCTATGTGGCACAGAATTGATGACCTTGCTGAAGTCCAGGTATATGATGTCCATTGCCTGGTCTCCATTCCCTGCTTTTATGACCCAGTCAAAGGAATCAATTAGGTTAGTTTGACATGATCTGTGTGGCACAAACCCATGCTGCCTCTCATTCTGAAGACCATTCTCTTCTAGTACCTCACAGGCCTTTACTTAAGTATGATTTCCATGAGTTTACAAACTATTGAAGTCTGACTGACTGGCCTATAGTTCCCCGGTTCATCCCTGGGTCCACTCTTATGAAGGGGCACCACATGCACCATTCTCCATTCCAGTGTCACCAGGCCCGACTCCAGGGATCTATTGAAGAAATCTGCCAGTGGCCCCACCAGATACTCTGCTAGCTCTTTTAGCACCCTAGGGTGTATGCTGTCTGGTCCTGGGGATTTGTCACCTTCAATGCCAGCAGCCCCTCCCTCACTCTTTCAACCTCTGTTACCACTTCTGTCCCCTCATCCTCTCCTTCCTTCTCCCCTCATGTAGCTACAGCCCATCCCTTTCCCTTGTAAAGACAGA
The DNA here is from genome assembly GCA_016271365.2 of Neoceratodus forsteri. Taxonomy (NCBI): domain Eukaryota; kingdom Metazoa; phylum Chordata; order Ceratodontiformes; family Ceratodontidae; genus Neoceratodus; species Neoceratodus forsteri. The sequence continues at coordinate 1,338,787,149 of CM057456.1, forward strand.
GCAGAAGAACTACTATTGGTCAGTTTGCTTTTTCTTGCCATTTTCCTAAACTTTGGTTCTCTCTTCCCCTTTGTATTCGTTCTGCCTCTTCTCCTTCCTCTGTAAAGTCTCTTTTTTATGTTTATTGTTATCATTCCAGCAAATGTATATGATCCTTTCCTTTTGTTCTCCCTCACAACTTTTTATTTGTTGTCCTCTTCTTCTCCCCTCTCTAGTTTTTTTTCTGTTCATGTTGTTCCACTACTTTTTCCTTCTTCACATATAAGATATTGTTATAGTTTTCTAATTTCATTCAGTACTAGGTTGCCTCTAATATTTAAGGGCCTGAGAGTCTCGTCTGTATTATTCTATTCAACTTCTGTACCTTTAGTATTATATTGATTAGTTATCTCTGTAGAAGTGTGAGATCAATGACAGACAACCAGACAGTATATAAAGTGCATAAACACATTTCTGTGCATTTTTTATCAGTTTATTTGCAAAAACTTGCAAAAAGAAAAAAATTAAACAAAAAATTAAACTTGATATTTATAGAAAGAAAAAGTGGGTGTTGGTTCATCACACCATCCAAACATCAGGAAATTCTTTCTCATTGAGACTCCTGTCTTTCTTCTGTAGATGCAATATCCAATAAAGTCTGTAAGCACTCACATTACCTCCTTACTCTGTGGCCAGAAGATACTGACCCACCTCTCCCTTTTTAGTCCCCTTGGTGGTAAGTTTTATAGCAATACCAGGGTGACATCGTGATCAGGTGATCTCCTAATTAACTTACATAGACCTTTATCTGGTCCTATCTAAGGATATCCATGATACTCTTTATATAAACAGGAAAAACAGGCATTTGTTTTACATTCTTCTTAGCATATCTACTAAGAACTGCAGTTTTAAGACCACCTAAAACATTAATTAGTGGCTTTATACATTATTAGGCATTTAGCTCCTCCCACTAGTAGTGACCTCATCTCTCCTTATTCCTACAAGAGCAGTCATTCTATGGACTGCTAGTCCTATAATAGGAACGTCCCCCAAAAGACAAAGATTTTGGTAAATATATCTTTTATGCTTTAGATTTCTTCTACCATACAGGAATACCCAGCCTGGATAGGGGAACAGCAAATGAGGGGCACACTCCTTATTTGCAATCCCCTGCCAGCCCAGGAGACCTGACAATAGGGCACAAGTTATTTATTTAAAGAGGAAATATTTATTCCTGCCCTGCAATGTTATGTGCAAGCTGCATGCTTCTGCACTAGAAGGGCTCTGCACTCTTTTCTAGGAGTCCTGTGCAATAATATTTTCTTTTTTTTGTTTGAAGCAACCCGATGGCTGAAATGTCAGCCGTCAGCAAAACATTTCATTACGGCCTTTTTCTCCTGACATCTCCTATTAGTCTAGCTTTGGGGCTGTACTAAACAAGCTTGTTTACTTATTCATTTTAGGACACTATGGACTTTTTCACTCCCTGCCTGTATGTCTTGTGTCTCTGCAGACATTTCTCCTTCACCGACAACTTTGTCAAAGCATCCTGCTTCGAGTTAAGCAGTAAACTGCACTTCTGTGCACATCGGAGTGTGATCCTGCTCCGATGCACAATGCAGTGGCTACTATTTCAATAGCTGAAGACAGTAGCTCTTTACCAAAGAAAGCTTGAAAGAAGAGCTTTTTCTTTACTATCGTAATATGCGGTTTCTTAATGTACACTGCCCGACTTTGGGCTTAAGGTCAGTCACTCCTTGCGACATGCACTTTATTTTTATTAAAGAGCACCAGTATTACAGCGCTAAGCACTATGGCCATAATTAAAACAAATCAGGGGCACCTTTTAAACATAAGGGACACTGGTATGAACAATTCTTGTTTACTTTTAATACGTGCAAATACGGGGCATAGAATTTAAAGGGACAGTAAAGTTTTTTTTTAAGAAATGCCAGGTTGGCCACCCTGACACGAAAAGACAGAAAGGGAATAGAGAGAAAAGAAAATAGAAAAACATGAAAGGAATAAGGGAAGGGGGCACATATCTTTAACAAATAAATATTGTTAACAGGGGTACCCTGTAGCAATCTCTTTCTCCCCTCTCCCCCAGGACACATCTGGAAATGAGCTGTTATAAGCTCAGTAAGTATCTTCTGGTTAATTTTTTTGAATGAATAAATAAATAAATAAGTTCATTCAATACTTCTGCTCTGCTCACTTTCTCTTCTACCCATCCATCCCCCTTTCTTAGCCTAACTAGTCCATCCTTTTTGTCCCTCATTTTGCTTATGTAGCAAAAGAATGCCTTCTCCCCCTCCTTTATTCTTTCAGCTATTTTAAGCTCTTTCTGTGCTTTAGCAAGCTGCACTCCCTGTCTCTGCCCATACACCAGGGCACCTGACCCCGGATATATTGTCCACGTCACGGTTCCCTGGTCACTGCCTCTCTCAATTTGTCTCTTACGTGAAATGTGCAAATGCTTTCTGTTGTAAATTTGTGTGTGACCCTCTCATCCTGGGGGTTTGTTACCTCAGCGGATATAAGTTGTATTATGTTCGTACATATCCCCTGGACTATGTTACTCTCTCAATTATGTTGTTAAGCTGTACTTACTCACTACTGTATACAATTGTCTGTATCCTTATGTTGTTCTCTCCCGGGTCATTCCTGAAAATAGGCATAATACTTGTCTAGTGTACTTACCCGGTTAACAAAAGCTAAAATAAATAAATAAAAAAGCTGCACCTCCCTTCTTGCCACTTTAACCAGCCTCAGGTATTCTTCCTCATCTTCTTCCATTTCAGTTTTCCTGTATTCTCTATAGGCCACCTTCTTTTTCCTCACCACTCTGGCTACCTCATAGCTAAACCAGATGAGTGATTTGGTCCCCGATTTCTTACCTCTAAGCCTTATACAATCTGCTGTGGCTGCTAGAATTGCATCTCTGATGATGGCACATGTTTGGTTCACCCCCATGTCCTCTTCAGTGCCCACTAGGTGTAACCTAAGCACCTCCCCATCATTGTACAATTAGCCATCCTTATATTAAGGGTTTTGGTCCTGGAAGGGAAGTTATCCCTGTCCATGTCCAAACTGAACCACACTGTACTGTGGTCACTACCACCCAGAGATTCCTTGACCTTTAACTCCTGCATGTGCTCCCCATTGGTGAGCACTAGGTCAAGAATTGCCCCCTTCCTGGTGGGTTCAGTAACACCCTGGGTCATGAACCCTCCTTGTATCGAATTTAGGATCTTTTGACTTCTGGTGTAAGACTTAGCCAGTATAGCCCAGTACACCTTGAACAGACCAAAGTCCACCACCACTACTACTACCTTCCCTTTTCCTGCCACTTACAGCATCTGTGAACATAGTTCTCTGTCCTGTTCGTCATCCTTGTTAGGTGGTCTGTAGACCACTCCCATCCTGCTCTTCCTCCCACTGTTAGTTTCCAGTTGAAGCCACAGTGTTTCTACCTTCCTCTGTTCATTCTCTTCCCATATGCATGCTATTCACTCCCTGATGTAAGCTGCCTCCCCTTTGCCTATATCTCTGTCCCTTCTGTAGAGTTTGTATCCCGAGAATGAAAGGTCACAGTCATGGTGTGCTGTGCCAGGTATTGGCAACCACCACTACGCCTACCTTCCCCTCCACTAATAGAGCCTGTATGTCTGCCATCTTGTTGCCAAGACTACGGGCGTTAATTGACGCCACCCTTCACTTCGAATCTGTACCTCCTTGCATCTTTCTTATATTAGCTCTGTTATTCTCATCCCCCATATTGTCCACTTCACCCTCTCTTTGGTTGCCCCCTTTCTCCCTCCCACTCCCACCCAATTGTCACTGCGCTTTTTGGGCAGGTCCACTTATCTCCTCATCTTGAAGTTTTTGGGTCCTCTTGCCCACCCCTCCCACCATTAGTTTAACCCCAAATATTTTCCCATATATTCCCCTAGCTTCTCCATTAGTGTTTTTGCTCCCTCTCAATTAAGGTGCAGTCCATAAGGGCAATGTAGCCCATTATCTGACCATGTACCTCCCCATACCTCAATATAATTGAACCCTTCCTCTTTATACCAGTTCCCCAGCCAATCATTGAATTCAGTTACTCTCCTTTTTCTGCATGTGCTGTCTCTAGAGACTGGAATCACCTCAGAAATGACCAATGAGCTCATAGATTCTTTGCAGAATCTTGCTAACTTTCTGAATCTGTTTTGTACCACCTTCACCTGCTACCTTGCTAGATCATTGGTTCCCAGGTGGATGACCAAGTTAGGCTTTCCTCCCTTCTGCCTTACTTATTCTTTGTGTTCCCCATCCCAGTTAGCCCTCATTCATGCTGATCTTCCCAGCTCATTCACCCTAACTTCTCCCAGGGCTTACCTCTCTCCTTGAGCCCCCCAATGTGCTCTTCAATGGCAGGGGTGGCAGGGAGTCCCTCTACCTGCCAGGACTTGATTCTAGAGTCCAGTGCTGCTGTGTCATCAGGTGCTGGGCCTGCGGAGACTGGTGGTCATCCAGCTTGACTGGGACAATTTTCCATTTTTTCTCCCCTTGGGGATGTGGTGCGCACCAATGTCTGTTATGTCTCCGACCTCTTTGAGCTCAGGGTGACTTTCTCCTGGCTTCCACCAGGGGCCAGTCCAGCATCAAGCTCATCCCCACACTCCCACCTGGACAAGGAGAGCAGTCTTTTGGATGCTTGATCCTTCTCCCCCCGGCCGGCCCTCTGACTCCCGAGGTCACTTCTGACCCAGGGTCATCGATACTGCAAGCTGTAGCTCTACCTCTGCTCCTGCAGGCTGGCTCCATTCCGCGTAACAACTTCCTTGATTCTTGGTCATGCTTTCCCTGTCTCTATTCCCAGCATACCAGCTACCACCCTTCAATTCCTTGGGTCCCCCTTTCTCCCACAGTGTATTCCTTTTATTATTGAATCCCCAATGATAGCCACCATTCTGTCACCTGCAGGCCTGTTCTCTAACTCCCCATCCTCTCCTAGTAAACTAGTCTTCCCCTTCCTCATCCTCTCCCTGTCTTTTTTGGGAGTCCTCCTGGCTGTACCAGCACCTAGCCTTCTTTCTGCTTCTCTGTTCCCCCTTGATCCTCTCCCTCCCTGGTCAGCCTTGTTTGTAACTACTGTACCTTCCCTATGTCCTCCTGTAACTCTCCCCTTTCCTCCACTCTACTCTGGCTTCCTTTCCCTCCTTGCCTCCTTGAGCTCTCTCCTCTTTGCCTCCAACCATTGTCTCAGTATTTTCTTGATCCTTCCCACCCACTAGTCCCCTGTTCCCCTATACCAGCCAGTATTGAATATCTGCTCAGTGTAGGCATCTCAACATGAGAACCTTCCTCCATTCCCTCACTCCTCTCCCCCACTTCCCCTTTGTGTTGACCATCTTACCTCCCTGCTCCTACTCCTTGCCACCTGCCATTCCTCCACCCTGGTTCTGCAGGGTCCTTGGGGAGGATATGTCCATGGACCCTGTGGTATTCTCCTGGCATCCATCCTGTGTCCGCTGTCAACTTGTCCCAAGGTATCCCTTACTTGCCCTTTCAGCCACTGTTCATCCTCCCTTCCTCTCCCCCCACTTTTCAGATCCCATCTTTGCCACCTTATCTCTCCTCTTATCTGCTCTAGGCTCCAGCACATTGGACAGCACCCTGTTCTCCACACCATCCTCATGAAGACTATGGTTCCACATCCATTGCAGCTCACAATACTGCCCTTGACTACCTGACTACATTGTCTTCCTTCATCTCCCCATCTTTACCCCTTCCATCTGTCCTGCTGCCTGCTTATAACAACTCCTAGCCCCCCACATCTACCCAAGTTAACCTATACCAGACCAGATGTTTGTCTGTAGGCCCCATTTATTTTATCCTGCACAATGCTTATCTGCCCCGTAGCACACTAACCTCAGTTGCCTTGTGCAGCTTAACCAGCAGCCTGCAGTCCTCCCTAAGGATGCCCTGCAGATGTCCCCAGATGCCACTGAGTCTCAGATGCCACATTCCTGTCTCATGGCACTCATGCTTCAGGGCTGCTAATGCAAGGGGTTACTGGACCCTCTGGATGTTATGTATTGAGGGCACAGACCCTATTGGTCCCCCTCCATCACATGGTCTGGCATTCCATAGTTTCATAGTTACATATACAAGTCCAAACAGCAACAGGGGTTTAAGCGGACTTGACACCTATTAGTGAGTGTATTCCCATTTTTATGTTGACTCGTGCATGCGCAGCCAACATATTGTGGTAGTAGCAGATTCTGAGTTGTGGTCACTGTTGGGAGAATGCAGTGCATGCATCAGTAGGTTCATCCTTCATCCCCAATAAGTCTGCATGCTGGCCCCACACCATGTATACATAATGTGGTGAGCACATCTAAGGAAAGGTCCTCTGCAATGCGAGCAAAGCTCGTCATACGCAGCGGACTTCCCGACATGCTTTCCCTGGTGAGAAAAAATTTTTTTACATGGCGGCACACTGCCTGCTATAATGCCAACTTTGGGGGTGTCCAGTCCCCCTATCAGCATGCCCTGCCCCAATGTATGTGCCAACAGGGGAGCCCACTCCCCATCAGCCTAATGCACCCCCCATTTCTTATTTGCCAAGGGGGTGCCCAATCCCCCTCGGCTCTTGCACCCCATGCTTTCATTGTGTGTCGACGGGGTTGCCCAATCCCCCATTGGCTACAGCATCCCCCAAAAAACCTTAAGGTGGCATGCTGTGAGACCACCCCAGCATGCCAAATCCCCTGAAAAATAAAAACCATCCCGCAATTTTTTTTTATAATTTTTTAACCCTGTGAAAGAAGAAAATGGTCCCTCGCAGTCTCCCTGCCCCCCTCACAACCCTTGCCCACCCTCTGCACACCCTGCCTCCCAACACCCCCCTCACCCCATACTTACCTTCAGAGTCCGGCGCGATGATCCTCGTTGGACCGGGAACACATCTGCATTCTTCAAAGCTGACCACAAACTGAAGAAATGCCGGTAAGCTGTATAATGGCATAGATAGTGTTTTTTCAACCTTGGCGCATATCTCAGGCATTTTTTGGGAATTCTTTCACCAAATTTTCAACATAGGGTTATTGTGACCCCTCCTCATGACTTCAGTCACTGACATGGTGTTATTCAGTCCCAAAAGGTGATTTTGTGATCACTGCGTGGAATCACCTTTCAGGACTGTGTAACAAAATGACAGTGCCACTGTTCATGAGGGGGGCTCTCAAAAAGCCTATGTTGCAAATTTGGTGAAAAAAATCCCCAAAATGGCTCTTTTATGAGCGTGTGTTGCGCTGTTTCCATGCACACTCGTAACTTTGTGAATTTGTAATATTTTCACTCCAGATTTTCAAAATTGACATTTTTCCACACCTTCTGATGAACAGTACAGCTGTTATTTTACATATCCAGGCCAAAATATGTTTTCGCATGTCCAGAGCAGAATAGCGCAGTCGCTATGCGAAATCAGTTTTAGGGACAGTTTGAGAAAATGATGGTGACACTTTTCATGAGCAGAGGTCCTAAAATGCCTATGTTGAATATTTGGTGCCAAAAGTCCATAAAATGACTGTGTTGCAAGTATGCATTGCACAGTTTCCACGCACCATTGTAACTTCGCACATTTGCAATATTTTCATGCCAGATTTTCAACACTGGCATTTTTTCACACCTCCTGATCAACAGTACAGCTGTCATTTTTCACAGCCTGCCCAAAATGTGTTTCAATAGCTATGGCGCACAATGGCATGGTCGCTGTGGGAAAGCAACTTTTGGGACAGAGTAACAAAATCACAGCTCCACTGTTCATGAGAGGAGGTCCCAAAATATCTATGTTGAAAATGTGGCTAAAAAACTCCCCAAAATAATTGAGTTACGGATGTGTGTTGCGCAGTTTCTATGCATGCTCATGACTTCCCCAATTTTTCATATTTTCACTCCAGATTTTCAACATTGCCATTTTTTTATGCCTCTTCATGAACAATACAGTTGTCATTTTGCACATCCTGCCCAAAATGTGTTTTCATCCCTGTGTCGCCAAATGGCATAGCCCCTGTGCAAAACTACCTTTCAGCTAACAAACTGATTGTGCTGCTCTTCATGAGGTGGGGTCACAAAGAGCCCATATTGAAAATTTGGAGTGAAAATACCAACACACGCCTACAGTGTTAGGGTTTTCAACTGTAGCAGCCCACCCTGTAGAGACTGACAGGCATCAGTGGTGTGACTTGGGATCATCGGCTCTAATGCTCACCCCATTCTACTCCCACCCCCACCCTGCAGGCAGTGACAGGTATCATGGTGTGCCTTGCAGTGTTTGGCCACAAAGTTCACCCCATTCTCTTATACTGCACCCACCTCAGCATATTTCCTTATTGAATGGGGTAAGTATAATGCCCAAAGACCCCAAAGCACACCACAACACTTGTCAGTGTCTACAGGGTAGGGTGAGGTAAAATGGCATGATCGTTATAGCTGACGACCCAAAGGTACACCACAATGCCAGTCAGTCTCTGCAGGGTGAGGATGGGGTTGGCGTCACTTCAGTACTTCACTGCTATTCCTATTATGCATCTCTAACTCATTCACTACCAATGCCAATGCCAGCAAGACAACATTTGGCATTGACAAATGCTTGTATATTCTGCATTTGCAGATCCAGTTCTTTCTTAAAACTTTCCATGTTCACCACCTCAGGTGGTAGTGAATTCCACCCATTCACTATTTTCTGATTGAACCATCTTCCTTTCTTCAGTGTCCTGTATTTCTGCCCCATTAGCTGTTACAAATGTAACCTAGTTGCCCTTTATGGTACCTTCTTTTTTCTTAGTCCAGCACATTCCCTGAGAATTTCACTATGGTAACATCTATAGGTAAAGCATAAATCTCCCCTTAGATATCTATAGGACATGGAGTATAGACCTAGGTGACGTAGTCTGTCTCCATACTCCACATTCCTTACTACACTTATCCTCTTAGTGAACCTATGCTGTACTCTTTCCATTTGTATACCACTACCTATACTTTGCGGTATGATGAGGGACATTCCATATCCGAGGACAGGTTTTACCAGGGATCTGCACAAAGGCAACAACACCTCCTCCCTTCTGCTATTAATAATTATTAGAATGTTTCCCATTATTCTGTTTGCTTTTTTTACCATTTCTGCATTATGTTTGTTAAAGGTTAGAGTGTCTGATATCATTACCCACAAGTCTTTTTCAGGCTCCATGCTGGCAATTACTTTGTTGTTTAATCTATATTTCCATCTCTTGCTGTTGTATCTGAAGTGCATAACTTTGCACTTGTCCATGTTGAAACTTAACTTATATTTCTCTGTCTCACACTCCAATATAGTCAGTTGTTTCTGGAAGCTTACTGTTGCATCAGGAGTATTGTCCACTGCTCCAACTCTGGTGTTGTTTGTGAACTTACAGAGCCATGCTCCCTCTGATACTTTCATGGTAGTAACAAATAGTTTGAAAAGTAATGGTCCCAGAACCGAGCCCTGGGGCTCGCCACTAGTCACCCAACCCCACTCCAACAAGAGCCACCTTAGTTGAACCCTCTAGTGTCTCTCACTGAGCCATGCATTTATCCATGCAGTTAACTGCCAATGAGTCCCACGTTCTTCCAAAGTATACATGAGGAGGCCGTGAGACACTGTATTGAATGCTTTAACATAGTTCAAGAAGACTAAATCAGCTGGGAAACCCTGGTCCAGAGCCTGACTAATGCTTTCAAAGAAGTGGAGTAGGTTACTGACACATGATCTACCTGCCTCAAATCCATGCTGTGAGGTGTCCACAACCCCCAGTTTGTGTAAATCCTGTCCTAACAAATCCTTTATACACCCCTCCATCAATTTTCCAATCACCAATGTTACACTTATAGGCTTGTAGTTCTTAACGAGTACCTTATCCCCTGCCTTGAATATAGGTGTAATATGAGCCACTCTCCATACTTCCGGCACCTTTCCCTCTCTCAAGGAACCATTAAACAGGACTTTCAGTGGTCCAGTAAGCACCTCTGCAATATTCCTCAGAAACAGTGGATGGCACCCATAAGGTCAACAGGATTTTGACACTTTCAATTGGTTGAGTTTCTCCTTAATTTGTGTTTCCGTGATTACAAGTCTGGACTGCCCAGTAAAATTTTGCTTTGGCACCTCAAGTATATTGGTTGAATCATTAGTTAAATCATCTGTAGCCCTAAACACACTCAAACATTTTTTTATTTAAGGCTGTAACCATTTCTTCCTCCCTAACTAGTATGTTTCCATCATCCTTTATATTGGTTATTTGATTGTTCCCTTTTTTCAGGCTCCCTACATAACCAAAGAAACTTTTATAGCTATCCTTATTACATTGTGCTAATCTTAATTCAGCTGTTTCTCTAGCTCTTTTTATTAAGTTGTTTACATTTCTTAGCTATCTGTACAAATTTCTGTTTCCTAGTTTCCGTGGGGTTTGTCTTGTATTTCCTATATACTATTTTTTCCTTTTTTACCAGTTTACATATCCCCGTATTAAACCATGCAGGGACTCTTCCTTTACCATCCTATTTGATGGATTCAGGCACAAATTTCTTTATGCACTCCTATAGTTTAGCATCTATCTTTCCCCAGATATTGTCCAGATCAGATTCTGCTAGATCTGCCTTCCAATCCCAGGCCTGCAGCAACTCCCTTATCCCTTGACAGTCAGCCTTAACATAGTTTAGTATTTTAGCCTTCCCTATTTTCTCAGATTTCACTTTCAACAAACATCTGACCATGTTATGGTCACCGTTTCCCAGGGGCTGGTCTATTGTGATATTCAGTATCAAATCCAAGATATGACTTCCCCTTGTTGATTGGTGTACATGCTGTTGCAAGCTGTTTGTATGGCACATCTCTATGAATCTTTTATCCAAACTGTTTGTTCCCTGACTGCTAACCCAATCTACATGTGGTAGATTGAAGTCACCCATCATTATGCAGTTATTTTTAAGGGTCATCTCATCAATGTGATTAAGAAATGTTTCATTTTCCTCCTCTGCCAAACTCGGTGACCGGTAACACACATCTAGAGTGTATGTTTTGTTCTTAGTTTGAAAATTAACCCATAGTTGTTCTGAACTTGATATGTCTAAGCTGCTTTTTCTTTAAGATGTGCTTTTAAATGGCTAGCTATATACAAACTCACACCACCACCTAGTTGGTTCGTTCTTGATTTCTGGAAATAATCATAGCCATTTAACCTGCTCCCCCAGTCGTCATTCCTACTGCAAGTTTCTGTTCTGCCACATATGTCTATACTATCTCTCAGTAGTAAGTATTTTAACTCATTGAGTTTGTTTCTGATACTTCTTGCATTAACGAGCAGTAGTTTCAGTTCATGTGCATTGTCTGGTTTAATCCTTCCTTTGCTGGTTCTGATTTTTTCCGGTACATTACGATCTATACCCCCTACCAGGTCACCTCTTTTGTCAGTGATTAGTTTAAACTATGGTCTATAACTCCCCTAAATAGTCACCCCAGTTCTTTACTTCCTTTTCTACTTGGGTGTAGACCGTCTGTACTGAATAACTCTGACCTACCACCAAATAACTCCCATGATTTTATACACTCTGTTTCTTCCATTGTGGTCCATCTTCTCAACCAGTTGTTTATCCTTTGTGCTTTCCTATTAACTCTGTCCCTAGCACTAGGTACTGGAAGAATTTCTGATAATATCAAGGTTCCCTTTGTTCCTTTACTAGTCTACTTAAGGTCATAAAGTCCAGAAACAGTTGGTCCTCCCTAGTGTACTTCAGATCATTTGTTTCTATGTGGACCATAACCATTGGAGTGTCCCCCAAGAGGTTTCACCGTCATAGACACTAATAATACTAGATCAGCTAGCGTGGCCCCTGGCAAGTATGAACTAGTAACTGTTTCTGTTTGGTTTTTTGTCATGTACGCGTCAGTATATTTTATCATAGAATCTCCAATTACGTAGACTCTACTGATTTCCTTTGCCTCATTTGTATCAGATTCCATACTCCTTTGTTGATCCTCCATGTTAGGTGTATTAACTTGGCTGGGATCATTGTTTGCTATAACCCCTCCATTTTCAAGGCCATTGAATGCATAGTAGCAGACCAACTCACTGATTACCTGGACAAGCACAATATCTTGTGCTCTCAACAACATGCGTACAGACAAGGGCACAGCACCACTTCTGCCCTTCTGGAATTCACCAGAGCCATTCACAGTTCTCTGGATAATGGTCACCAAGCCGGTTTGGTCTTTATCAATTTAATTAAGGCTTTCAACATTGTCCACCATCATCTACTACTTGAGCAGCTTCTGAATGCTGGACTCTCTCCAGACCCCATGTCCTGGTTTAAAAGCTATCTGAAAAACTGATCCCAAAGAGTTAAAGTTGCAGATGTCCTCTATGACACTAGACCTGTCCACTCAGGAGTCCTCCTGGGAACCATACTAGGTCCCCTTCTATTCAGTCTCTTCCTGAACAGCCTTCCACAATCTTGCCCAGAACAAATCATCCTCTATGCTGATGATGCCATAATTCACACCACCCATAAGGATCCCCAACCCCCACAAAACAATCTAAAGCTAGGCTTTGCCTCAGTTGAGAACTGGTTTAGTAAGCACACATTGGTCCTAAATTATAAGAAAACCAAGTCAATGCTTTTTTTTTTAACTTTATGTTTATTATTTCTTATAAACATTGAATGTCAATATACAAGCAGAGATATTGCAGTTATTTTTACATATACTCCACTGAGGTCTCCACCCTCTTAATATAACAGATTGGTGATCTACTGCTTAAAGATACATCCATGGGGGGTATTCCAACATCTAAAAATTATCACAATGTCTAGAAAGAAAAAACTGTGAATTAGAGACCATGAGCTGCCTGGTAAAGTCCTGCAAGGTCCAGCCTTCTAATCTCTTTAAGCTCTCTTTCTCCAAAGGAGAATAGAGATAATCCCCATGCATTGATCTTTAACGTGGGTACCCATTGTGCTATATCCCACAAAAAGTTAGTTTTAAATATGAAGCAGGCAAACTTAAATAGGTAAAGCTAAAAATTTAAAAGTCATTTCACCTGTACTACTATTTTACCTTTTGGTAGTATAATTATAGTATAATAAGCTGGTATGTAATAGGACAGTGAAATTATTAACTTGAAACATTTTATAACTCAGTTTAACAAGAAATATATTCCTTAGAAAGTCAATATGGGTGTCAGTATCTTGGTCTATCAAATAGGAGGAAGGAAAAGTACTTCAATTATACCCTCCATTTAACAACACCTTCCTTTATGGAGGGACCATTTTAATTTTTTAAATCAGGGTTTGTTTGTTTTTTCATGACTCATTGTCATCTTCCGTGGAAGGGTCTCCCTTGTCATCACTCCTCCTTCTCCAAGGGACCAATCACTGGGCCCATTTCAAAGAATCCTTGGATTCAGAAAATATGTAAGCTTTGCCTTAATAGGCAATTTGGAGTCGTGCAGGGAAAATGATACCATGCGGCACGCCTGCTTCACAAAGCAAAGCTCTTGTGCCATCAAACTGCTTCCTTTTCTGTCGGGTGGCATAACTCACATCGGGAAGGTGTCTCACCATTTGTCCCTCACAAAGGAGGTTTTTTTTCTGTCTGGCTAGCGCCAGTAGCGAGTCCCTCGTACCCACTCCATCTACCACTGCAACAACTGTACATGGGGCTTCCGGATTGTTGGGCCAACCTCGAAGGGAGATTCTATATGCCTTCTGAATCTTCCGAGCGTACACAGCAGCTTCATCACCTAGTTGCTGCCATAGCCAGTCCTGAAGACATAGGATGAGGTGATCCTCCTCGCAACCCTCAGGTAACTCCAACAGCCCTGATATTGGAGGCTCTTGCCTGTTTTTCCAGGGTCTCAAGACGCATCCTGAGGTGGCCATTTTCTTTGATTATGCTGCTGATGGCACTCATTGTTGCATCTGCCCATTTTGTAGCCACCACGGTCACTGAAGTGACTGCCTCTAGTGAAGATTCCACACTAGCCATGCAGTTGGTGAGACTGTCGAACTTGTCAGTGAGCCTGGCCACTGTAGAGATTAGTCTAGAGATCTTGTGGCTGAGAGATTACAATGTTTCTTTGCTGGGAGCTTCTGCTGCATCTTGTTGAGTTTGAGATGTAGACCTCATGAACAAGGCACCACCAGGAGTTCTTCCTTTGGTGCCTTCAGCTTGGCTCCTTTCTTTGTGAGGGTTACCAACCTTGATGAATTTTGCTCACTACACCTGCTACTGCCGTTTATGTTAGGTAAAATCCCCAAAATAATAATTTTATAGCTTAGGGAAACTCTGTGTTATACAGAGCACTAACTTCAGGCTGCCATCTTGCTCAGGCTCCACAGCACCCCCCTCAAGTCAATGCTTTTCAGCTGCTCCCACAAGTACAGGCTACACCCCCTAACCATTACAAACTGCCTTGGAGCTGCCCTCGAACTGATGTAATCTTTTAAATAGCTTGGGATTTCTCTTGACTGTAACCTATCCTATGGTGCCCACATCGTTAATATCACCAAAGTTGCTCTGAGGAAGCCCTGTAGAGGGGGCAGTACATAAGCAGGCAGTGTGCATGCACTGCAATCATTCTTTTTGTTGGTTCCACACTACATCTGAAAATAAAATGAACTAGCTGAATTGGACAGCTTCCTTGTCTTTTTCCTCTTAAGAACCCTGGGGTTTGGTGAGTGTGGCTGCCTATTAACAGTGATTTAAATATTGTTGCTGAGCACCACTGTTACCAGTACTGGACCATCCCTGACTATAATCTACAGCTAGGCTTCACCTTAGTTGAGAACTGGTTTAGTAAGCACAAATTTGTCCTAAATTATAAGAAAACCAAGTCAATGCTTTTCAGCAGCTCCCACAACAAGTACAGGCTGCACCCCCTGACCATCACAAACTGCCTTGGAGCTGCCCTTGAACAGGTGCAATCTTTTAAATATCTTGGGATCTCTCTTGACTGTAACCTATCCTATGCTGCCCACATCGATAGCATCGCCAAAGCTGCAAATACTCGCATTAGACTACTCTACAGGCACAGGCAACACCTTACTCTGGAAGCCTTAAGGGTCACTGCTTAGAGCTCTGTTGTCTCCATAATTGACTATGGCCTGATCATATACGGCTCTGCTACTGTAACTGCCCTCAGATGCATATCCACATCCACACAGCTTGTTGGCTCATCACTGGAACTCACCGTCTCACTCATACGTGTGACTTCTATGCACAAACTGGCTGGCTACAACTCTCAAATCACATAAAGTACCAAACTGCATTATGGCAAAGAAAATAACCATGGGTGAAGCACCCCCCAGAGTCCAAGCTCTCCTTTGCCCCAGTAGTAACCCTTGCCACACTAGGGGATCCAGATCTCAACAACTGCAGGTCCCTCACTGCTGTACCACCCAGGGACAAAGATCCTTGGCTCATAGGGCCCCTAGCTGGTTGAATGGTCTCAGCAGTGATATCTCCTCCTTGCCTATGCTTGGCCCATTCAAATCCAGGTTCTGCCTACTTCTCTCTGTCTCTATCACCTGTGACTGTCTCCTTTAATTATCCCTCCTTACTATTACCCAATCCTTGTCTCAGCTCTTTCTACATAGCACTTCTATTATTTATCCCTAATCTCCTACAACCCCTTCCCCCATCCTCTCTCCCCCCTCCCCCTCCACTCCCTCCACCACCTGTTGTTCTCTCTGTGATGTGACAATGCCTCTGGCTGCTTTTACCTTTTGTGTCCTTGCCATGTCTTGTAACACTATTTACCCCATCAATGCATCTGGCTTTAGTTTAACCCAAATGTATGCATTCATATTCATATAACTGATTGATAACCTGTCATCCTGCCTTTGTTACTTAATTGTCATGTTTGTTTTTTGTTATTGTACTGCAATTGATGTGAAACCTTTGTAAAAGAGCCTTGGCTCAAAGGTACTTGTAATCCTAGATTCAAATAAATAAATAAATACATTTTCTAAGGTCTGTTCAGGTTCAGTACGTGTCCTCTGCCCTACTTCCTCTCCTTCCAGTTGCAATAGGGGAAGAAATGAATTGACTAGGTGAATACCAAAACTCATCGCTCTTCTCCCTTTCTTTTTTGTTTTTGTTTTTGGCTGCACCACCTAAACACCATCTTGCTGAATATAGTTCCTGTCCCTTTTATTAGATTGATCACTCACCCCTTCTTGTACACTATCATTAACACTGCCAGATGTACCAGCTTGTTTAAGACATTTCATCTCCAGTTCCAGGCCCACAACTTTAACTTTTAGCTCCTTGATCTGAACATTGCTGGCAGTCATAGTCCAATGCACCAGAGTTCCCGTCTAAACTAAATTTGTTACGCTCATTGCACATGATGCCTATTTCACCAGTCCTCAATGTCACAAAGGGACTATCCTTTACAGTACTCATTGCTGTTATATATGGCAGTCACTTACCAATTAGTGCCAAGGAGTATTTTGGAATCCCTTCCTCTGCTTCCCGCTTCCCCATTTAAACATGCTGAAACACACACTAAGATGCAAGCAACATTGTGGGCTCGCGCTCATGATGCTCGCTCCAGCTGCTGCTTATCTGTGCCATGACCCAGAACTACTCTTGGGGTTGGGAGCAGGCATAGGGGATTGTGTCCTACAAAACATTCTTTAAAAGCCACACAAATTCCACAGTTAAGGGCTTAGCACAATTACAAATAGCTCTGCTACATTCATCCAGTTAAAAGGTTTTAATTTCAAGGCATCCCCCCCAGACCTGTGGTTCACCAATTGCAGTGAGAACTGCAAGCCCCACAGTACTTCCTGTCTCATTCTCTATCTCTACCACCTTGACGTTTACCTCAAGACAGAGACTCAAGCACAAACCAAAAAATGTTTTTAAAAGTATATGCAGTGCCCGGTTCCCCTGTCCCTCAGCTTGTGGCTGACTCATAGGGTGGAATCTAGGCAAAATTACCTAATGCTCACTTTGGCTGCTCCTTATGTGTGCCGTGACCCGGAACTGCTCTCGGGGTCGCGAGCAGACACAGGGTACTGTAGCCTACAAAATATTCTTTAAAATCCACACAAATTCCACAGTTAAGGGCTTAGAACAACTACAAATAGCTCTGCTACATACATCCTATTAAAAGGTTTTAATTTCAAGGTGTCCCCCCAGACCTGTAGTTCAATAATTACAGTAAGAACTACAAGCCCCACAGTACTTCCTATCTCAGTCTCTGTCTCTACCACTTTGATGTTTACCTTGAGACAGAGACTCAAGTACAAGCCAGCAAATGTTTTTAAAAGTAAATGTAGCACCCAGTTCCCCTGTCCCTCAGCTTGTGGCTGATTCACAGGGTGGAATCCAGGCAAAATTCAGCCACTATCCTGGCTCTGTAGCCTTGACTTCCACCTCAGAACCCTCCCTCTACTGCCCTCATCCCTCCTCCAAACTCCCCAATTCACCAAACAGTCAGTCGTTCATGGATTTAAAGGGACACTGTCAACCCCATTAGGCCTCAAAGTGACCTTTGTTTAAAAAAAAAACATTTTGTGATTGCAAACATTCTGTAAAGACTTTTGATGCAGCTAGTAGTTTGATTATGATTTGTATTTCTTTTAAAAAGTGAAAAACAGACTGCCTATCATACTGGTGTTACCATACAAAAACAGGATTGTTTACATTCCTTAATCAGCTTCCACTGCATCTTTCTTGGACTCGGGAACATCTCCAACACAGTCTAGCCAGTCATGATGCAATGGGAGTTTAGGTGGTTATAGCCTCATGAGTGACTGCACTGTTTGGGGGTGCTTCTAATGTTTGGGAAGTATTCAAGAAGAATAGATTCAGGATTTGAAACAGAACAAAGTTGTTTATAAATATGCATTACCATGCATTTCAGATCTACTAAACAAGGAGACAGACAAAACAAACAGCAACATTACTGAATGTTAGAGAAGGTAAGCAATCATAACATGTTGGTTTTTAACTAGAAATAATATGATGAAAAATAGATTGACAGTGTCCCTTTAAAGTCTAAAAGTCTACATTTGCTGCACAGTACAATATTAAAATAAAACTCTTAGCCTGATGCAGGTTCCCTTTCCATTTGCTCAGCAGTGAACAACAGAGCAAAAGGGCAAAACTACTGAACACCCCTTTTTGTAGCCTTGAGGGCACCAACCCTATCGGTCCCCTCCACTACGTGGTCTGATGTTACAGCCAATATCGTGGCTTTGTAGTCTTGACTCTCACCCTTGAAACCCTCTCTCAGCTGCCCTCCTTCCTCTTCCCAACTCCTCGATATACCAAACAGTCATTCATTCATGGATTTAAAGTCTAAAGGCCTGCATTCACTGCACAGTACAATATTTAAAAAAATACATATAACTTGATGCAGATTCCCTTTCCATTCACTCTAATAGTGAATTTCTTGATTTTCAGTGTTGCTGATTTACTGCTGTAGGTCATGTGGCTTGCCAACAACTTGAACATGCTTAGTATGCACCCCCTATAAAAAGGGCTGCATCATAACATCAAAGTGCTAAAGTGACACAGGGAAAATGAATTCATTCAGACTTGCTTCACTGGTATTCAGAACAACAAATTTCAGCATGTCAACCAAACACAAACTCCACATTAGATCATACTTATTGAAAGATACCAATAACATAAAGATGAATACAGGATTAGTATGAAGGCAAAAAGTACTAAAGGGTCTATAGGATGTGAATGTAAACAAGTCACAATGACAAATGGGATGAACCTTAGGGTACTAATGGAAATCAGTTAGGCTCTGGCATGTCTGTTTGAAAACCTATTTAATGCATCACCACTGGCTACAGGAGAGGTGCCGAAGGTCTAGAGTGTGTCAAATGGGGTCGCTATACAAGAGAAGGGATAATGAGAATCCAGGAATTTATAGCCTGTTGAGCTAGACATTAATAGTTGGCAAGCTATTGGAGTCAATCATAAAGGAAGAGACAACTGACTTCCTAGAGGTGAACATCCTAAAGATTAAAAAAAAACAACTGCATTGGTTCATGAGGGGTTGATCTTGTCAAACAAACTTAATTGGCATTTTGAACTTGCTAACTCAGATGGGAGACATGGGGAAGTCAGTTGACATTCTGATCTTGGACTTATGTAAGGCCATTGATTCAGTGTTGGATAGGTTGTGCATCCAGAAGGTGACAAAATAGTTCTATTGGGAGGACTTTATCGGTAACTGGTTGTCAGACAGAGTAAAGAGAGGGGTCTAGAATGGTACATTTTGTGATGTGTAGAAAGTCACAAATTGAGTGCCACAAGAGACTGCCTAGGGGTTGGTTCTTGTCAACATGTATGCCACTAATATTGGGGTGGGGTTATAGTATAAAGTGAGTTTGTTTCCAGACAACACTAAACTCTGCAGGAGCATGCAAACTGATGAGGGAACAGTAGTATGAAAATGCATGCAGAAAAACTGAAGAAGTGGTCTAGTGTATGGCAACCTATTGCTAACAAACTTTAAATGATGCACCTAGGAAACAAAAATCTGCAGAAATAATATTTTATCAACAGGATCAATGTAGACTACTCAAAGGAGGAAAGGGGTATTGGGGTTATAACAAACAACAGTTTGAAAAACTCTTCTCCATTCAGCACAGCATATGGAGAAGCTAACAGAATGATGGGATGTGTTAGGTGTGGCTTTTATAATATTGGTTAAGGAAATCAATGCATCCTGGTTAGTCAACAGCCGTGCATTTTGAGATCACTACCACTGGTTAAAAAAGTGCTGGCAATCAGGAAACAGCATATGAATATATCAATGCCTTTTGCAAATAATGCCTGGCTGCCATTACAAAGATGGCCACCACCTTCACTAAAATAAAGTCAAGGAGGTCCTAAAAATTAATCTTTCTCAAAAATAGAAAAACACTGAAGTAAAAATAATTTCCTTTTGTTATCCCTTTCTTACCCACAGACAGCAGTTTCAAAACATGAAGTACTACTCAAAGCTTTATTTTCTTAAGCTTCATTCTGGACCATCATAAGTCCCCTTCCTATCCTCACCTGCCTTTCCTGCTTACCCATCCTGGATAAAATGCAATCCCTGGCTTTACTGAGGCATTCTGTTGAGTTTGTGTAGGGAGATATGATCAGTCAGCCAGTAAACTTCTGCAGTAATTTGAATATCTGCATTCTAGGATAAACAAACATTCTATCTATTGAATTGTAGAAAGACGGATGATTGACACGTGGGATGAGATTATTTTACTAGTCACTTTTAACAAAAGAAAATACTTGTTTTTAATAACAAAAGTTGACTTTGTTTTACGATTTCCCAATTTCCACATTTTATAAGCACAATAAGACACATCAGGGTGTAGATAATTATGTGATAAATACCCTTCCAGGCATTAAAGGCAAGCATACATGAATTTTGCCTAAATGCACCTGGGTGTAGTTTATCTCATAACTATCCACACCCTGTTGTGACCTATTGCTTACTCTCTAGTTGCAACAAAAAGGAGATATTACAGCTGTGCAGTTCATAGATTAAACTGTACCTGGAGCTGTGTACATGTTTGAAACCCAAATCCAAAGAATGACAGGTACAGATTAGAGACTGTCTAGTTGAGTGCTACAAAAGTTTTCTAGCGACAGCAAGGAAAAGACCTGACAGGAAAGATTAACAATCTAAACATGCACTCCATGGATAAGAGCAGAGGAAAGGGGGGCATGATAGAAATGTTCAAATAAATGCAGTGGCATAATAGGGTAGACTCTTTGTAGCTATTTAAGTTAAAAAGCAGTTGACAAATTAAGAACTTTAGAAAAAATATATATATATTTCTCTACAGTTCCACATATATTTCTGATTAGCCCTGTATTTCTTCTCCTGATTATTTATTGCTAAGGCTACATGCATATTCACAGAATTGTTGTTCTTTGAAAGTTGACTTGCTTCTGGTGTATGTTCCCCACTTGTTGTCATACTGTAATAGTCTGCTTATAGTATTACAGTTATTCCCATGACAACAAGGTGTGATGTTACAACAGAGGATTATAACTTCAAGTGAGGAGTACACTGTAAGGGCAGATGAACTCTAAAGGATAACAATCCAATTTCTGTGTGAATGTCCTTGGCAGTAAATAATGGAGAGGAAGAATCTGTGGAAGATATGGGAAGTATATGCTATGGTTTTAAGTATTGTGTTCCATAGATTTCCCAGAAGCATCAGCAGCTTTTTGAGGAACAGCACCACCTTAAACCGTGTGTGTGGGGGGGGGGGCATATTTAAGAAAGATGTCTGAAAATGATTGTGGACAAGTGGAGCATTCTATCCAGAGAGGTGATTAAGGTTAGGACTATCTCATGGTTTAAAATCAAATGGGACAGGGTCAAGGGTGTGATTAGAAACAAATGTGAGGTATGAGACAGGGAGAACTCTGATTCGGCTTAGTAAAACTACATATGAACAAAAGACACTCAAACTTATTGGGCCTGACTTGTGGCACAGTTGTACTATTTATGACAAACAGTTACCAATTAAAATGTTGTTTAATTTATTGCCACAATTGCCACAATCAGAACTCAGAAAACAACACATTTATTTATTTATTTAGTTTTTGTTAACCAGGTAGGTACACTAGACATCATAGCTGCCTATTTTCAGGTATGACACAGGCGATTACAACAAAGGGTATGTAGACAATATTAGATACAAGAAAATATCATGAGAACAAGTAGAAGTCAGAAATAGTACACGTATACAAAATTTTCAGAAATAACAGTACATTTGCAGGAATCTATATGTAGTAACAAAACAGAAATATAAGTGCAAATAACTTACAGTCATAAGTCATATAACTAGTGAGTAAGTGCTAGAAGAGAGGAATTAGCAAGATTTCCAGGCAGGTTTGAAAGTAGTAGAGGTTGGAGCCGGTAGGCAACTAGGAGGAACCACTACAGGAGTGGGTGGATAGAGAACAGGAGCAGGGTTCAGAGCTTAGAAGAGCCACAAGTCAGGCCCAATAAGTTTGAGTGTCTGTTGCTCATATGTAGTTTTACTAAGCCGAATCAGAGCTCTCCCTGTCTCATACCTCTCTAAAGCCTTTGACACTGTCAACCACGCCCTACTGCTAACCACTTTCTCCTCCGATGTCTTTCTCCAATGATACTTTAAACTGGTTCACCAGCTACCTGTCAGGTAGAACCCAACAGGTCAAGGTAGGCACTGTCCTGTCTCCTTGTCTCCCAGTCTGCACTGGTGTTCTGCAGGGATTGATTCTCGGCCCCCTACTTTTCAGCCTGTATCTAAACTCCCTCCCATCAGCCATCTCAGGAAACCTGCTCCTCTATGCGGATGACGCCATACTGTTTGCTTCTGACTCTGACCCACTTAAACTCTACCAAACACTTCAACATAGCTTCCACGAGGCAGAGCATTGGTTCTCCACCCAACATCTAACAATTAACTTCAAGAAAACAAAAGTCATGAGCTTCTCCCACCCACAGAACCCCCACAAGAACATCTGTCCCCCATTTCTCACTGTCAACCACAACCCCCTCGAGCAAATTAGCAACTTTAAATACCTTGGGATTACTCTAGATCTGGCACTCAACTATCAACAACACATTTTCCTCCTTGCCGCAGCCCTAAACTCAAGATTAGGAGTGCTACATAGGTACAAACATTGCCTTGCCCCGGAGGCCCTACAGCTCACCATCAATTCCTCCGTCCTTGCCCTCCTTGACTATGGTATTACCATATAGGCAATTTAACATTGGGACAGTAAATGAGATCGGAATCTCCCGTTAGTGTGCTGCTTTGATTGGGACTGGGACTGCTGTCAGCTGGGGCTAGTTTCAACCTCAAAAGCCCGTGCCGCCCCGAAGACTCAAAGTAGCAGTTCTGAAGTGCCGTGAACAAACTAGCCAGACTGCAGGTGAGAGCTGCTGGAAAGTAACACTGTCTACATTCTGTACTTCGAGTGTGTAAACTGCGGTGACAGTGTGGCAGGCAATTTAACATTGGGACAGTAAATG
The DNA here is from genome assembly GCA_016271365.2 of Neoceratodus forsteri. Classification (NCBI taxonomy): domain Eukaryota; kingdom Metazoa; phylum Chordata; order Ceratodontiformes; family Ceratodontidae; genus Neoceratodus; species Neoceratodus forsteri. The sequence continues at coordinate 1,338,810,206 of CM057456.1, forward strand.
AGATCGGAATCTCCCGTTAGTGTGCTGCTTTGATTGGGACTGGGACTGCTGTCGGCTGGGGCTAGCTTCACTGTAAGTCTGTGTCACCACAGGCGTGAGCTTCGTGGCGTGACAAGCTGTGAGTGGCGCGAGCGCCACCGAGGAGGAAAATGGACAATAAGCTTACATTTTATGTTTGAGTAAATTATTGTTTAGGGATTGTAAGCTTGAATAATGCATTTGTTTAGCATTTTGGGGTTGGGTTTTAGTGGGACTATGGTTAACTAGTCCATATTTATTAGATGCAAAAGATAATATTATATGTAAAGGATCAGTATTTATGATTACGGGGGGCTATGTCCAGGATCACCACACTTTAGTTAGGAGGCGAAACTCATTTACAAATTCTCAGAGGTTATGTATGGGATTATTAAAAATAAGGAAAAGATCTTTTAATGTGGTGGAGAATAAGATTTTGGGTTTATTTTTTTCTGTCCTCCTGATACAGTGTGGTGATGTTGAGGTTAACCCTGGACCTAAAAAGCAATTAGGGGTAACAATTATTCATGAAAATGTAAGAAGTCTTGTTTGTAAAATGGATGAATATAGGGTTTGGGTATCTGATTTAACTTGTGACGTTTAGCTATTTCAGAGACGTGGTTGCATTCCGCATCCTTAATGAGGAAGTGGAATTGGTAGGGTATAATCTGGTAAGGCAGGACAGGGCAAAAGGGGTGGGGTGTATTGTTTTATTTAAGGAATCTTTAGGTCCATATCAAATATTATTTGGGAAAAATGTGGAAGGATTGATTGTTTAGTAGTTAGGTTGTTAAAACTGAAATTAACAATTGGAGTATTTTATGCACCCCCTAAAACTAAATTAAGCAATTTTGACATACTAGTTGACTTTCTTTTTGAAATTTTGAAAGATCAAAGTGTAGTATTAACTGGAGATTTTAATGCAGCCTGGGGACAAACAAGAGGTAATAAACTTAGATCTAGTTTTGAAATATTAGGCTTACAACAATTGGTACAATATCCAACTAGAAGTCTAAATAATAGAACAACTGGAACCATATTAGACTTGTTTTTTGTTTCAGATGATTTGAAGGTTGAGAGCTGTAAGGTATTACCTTTGAATATGGGGGATCATAATCCAATCCAATGTCATTTATTAATTCAAAATGTTATGTGTAACAATGACTATGAGCTTTGGGTACGTGATTTTAGGCACTTTAACGAGTCATCGCTTTAGGGACAGTCTAAGAAATTTTGATTGGTCGAGGATATTTTTGATTCCTGATTTGGACTTAGCCATCCAAGAATTTACGGATTCTTTCCTTTACATAATTCAAATTCATGCTCCTAAAATAAAAAAGAGTAATAATATTAAAAATCCATTATGGCTTAATGATAAATTGAAAACTCTTTTACGCATTAAAAATAGAATATGGAAAAAAGCCAAAAAATCTAAATTGGAGGGGGATTGGGAACTTTTTAAAAAATGGAGAAATAAATGTAAATATAAAGTAAAACTGGCAAAAAAAGAATACTTCCAGAGTTCTTTTGTAAATTTACATGACCCAAATAAATTCTGGAAGGTTATTTCCAATTTAAGAACTCCAGTGAAATCTCAGACTTTAATTAATTTAATAGTGGGAGATAGTTTGGTTGATAATCCTTTAGAAGTGGCTAATTTGTTGAATCATTATTTTAGAGATTTACCAGATTTAAAGATACCTAATCTAGGGAGTGTTGCTCAGGTGAGTATACACTCTGATATTTTCCCCTTGAATAATGAGGGCTTTAATTTGAAGAATATAAGGATACAGGATGTAGCTAGGGAATTGAGGAATCTAAAAGTATCAAAACGTGCTGGGATTGATAATATTGATCCCAAATTCCTGAAATTGGGGTCTGATGTTATAGCTCCTATAATCACTTACTTTTATAATTGGAGTATACAGTCCTCAGTTGTTCCTGACTGTTGGAAAATGGGTGAAATTATTCCTATTCATAAGGGTGGTGACACCACAGCCCCATCTAACTATAGACCAATTACTTTGCTTCCAATCTTGTCTAAGGTGCTGGAGAAGCTGATAAATAATCAGCTTGTCCAGTACCTTGACCATTTGGGGTTGTTAACAAATTTCCAGCATGGATTCAGAGGGGGTAGGTCCACAAATACTGCCCTTCTTGATTTTGGTAACCTGGTGGCAACATCATTGAACCAGGGAAACCAAACTGGGGCAGTGTTTGTGGACCTAAGTAAAGCTTTTGATCTGGTCCATCATGAAACATTACTGTCTAGATTGCAAAACTTAGGGGTATATCATAATTCATTACAGTGGTTTAGGTCCTACTTGACTAATCGAAAACAAAGGGTGGTCTGTGGGGCCGCTGTCTCGGATCTCCTGGATTTGAGTCGTGGTGTGCCTCAGGGGTCAATTTTGGGCCCTATGTTATTTAATATTTATATTAATGATCTTCCTGATTATGTAGTTGGCACGAAGTCAGACTTTATGCAGATGACATAGTATTGGTTGCATCTGCTAAAGTCCTGGGGATCTGAGGCAGCGATCCAGACAGACTTCTAATATTGAAACTTGGATTAGAAATTCTGGTCTTTTGATAAGTGCTGGAAGACTCAGAGTATGATTTTTCTGTAGGACCTAAACCAAATAAAGAATTAACTGACTTCAAAATTAGATTTTGGATGGGAAAACGGTAAGGGGTTAAAACCTATAATTATTTGGGAGTCTTGGTTGATTACGCTTTTCTTTTTCAGACCATATTTTGTCACAAATAAAAAAGTTAATCAAAGGTTGGGGCATTAAGAAGAGTGTCAGGATGTTTGACTAGTGACGTTAAGATTAAATTAGTAAAACAACTGTTGTTGCGGTGTTAGATTATGGCTTACCATTATATATGCATTCTTATAAAAATGTTTACACAAACTGGACCAGACTTATTATAGATTGGGAAATATATTTTAAATTATGGATTTCGAGTTCATCATTGTGTAGTTTATCAGGAACTTAGCTGGTTGCATCCAACAGCTCGAAGAGAATATATATGGCTTACTATATGTCATGGTTTGATACATTCAAAAGTGCATCCTCTACGAAATTTGATATGTCAAGATTCAGATTCTAAATACTCACATACTCTTAGGAGGACTACTAAAAAGTTGCCCATGATACAAATTATGAATCGTATGGGGGATATGGTGTTACAAAATAGTTTAGCAGGGCTATGGAATAAGTTACCTCACCACATGATTGAAATTTCTGATCTGTATACTTTTAAATTGGAATTGTATAATCATTTATATGTCTGTTGTAGTTGTTTTTAGGTAATTGTGATTTTGTATTTTGTCTCACTTTGTATTGTTTGTCTTTATTGTAAATTCCACAGGTATTTGTTGTAAATGGGGATTTTTCCCCAATCAGATTAACCTGTATAAAAATAAATTTTAAACAAACAAACAAACAAACATATACAGTGCTGCCCCCACCTCCATGCTAAACAGACTCCACCTTGTACTCAACAAAGCCTGCTGTCTCATCTTAGGCTGTGATCACCTCATCCACACCTGTACTCTCTACAACTCCTCAAAATGGCTAAACCTAGATAGCAGAATCCAGTATCACACATGCCTAATGACAAAGAAGATACTCTTAGGTCTCACCCCTCCCTCTCTTTCCTCTATTATTCATCCAACAGCCCCAGCCAGACCAATGAGAAACTCAAACAAGCCGCTTCTATGGGTACCCCACCCTTATACTACCCAACTTCAAAGGACTTTCAGCTACTGAGCTCCTAACTGGACTAACTCTCTTCCCACCCAAATAGCCAATGAAACAAGGCTAGGTCCTTTTAAAGCTAGTCTAAGGGAACTCCTCCAAGGCTCTAAAGTATGTGACTGCCCCTTACTTAGTCTTGCAGAATGCTGTCCTATTAGAAACCATAACTTTCTCTGTTTTCTGGTGCAAAATCTCTCCTATCTCACTGTCTGACTATCAGCCGGTTACAGTCTTCTCTGCAACCATGTGGCTGTGATTAATTGAGACTCATTTACTACACTGACCTAGGCCTCCTACTGAACTACCCTTGACTGCCTTGTAATGCAATGTAATGTAATTCTTCATTATATACTGTACTGTGCTGTCATCTCTGTTAGCAAATGTTTGCTCTGTACCTTAATGTTTGACGTGGAACCTTTGCAAATGAGTCTCTAACTCAAAGGTCTTTCCAAATATTTACCAATAAACAATAAACAAACAATATGAAGCTCCTGTTTGAAGCTATGTGAAGAAGGGGATCTTCTTAGACTCAGTGGAAGGGAGTTTCATAGTTTAGGGGCCCAGCTAGAGAAAGCATTCTCTCCTATTTTGGTTTTACATCTTGGTTGGACAAGAAGGGATTCATCAGCTGATCTCAGTGGGTAGGCAGCAGTCACAGGTTTGAGCAGTGGAGCCAATTTGTCAGGTATCTTGGAGGAGAGTACATTCTTTATAAAACAGTAGGAAGAAAACTGTAAGAAGGCTGAGGGGGTAAACCATCCCAGACTGGAGCATAGTGTGCATCGGTGAATAAATGTGGGTAAAGACAAAGCAAAACAGCAAATGCTGTTGTAGCAGACTTCCCACTTTTGGAGCAGCCCTCCAGTAGTTGCCAGAAAGGCTATTAACCCATACGCCAATTTGGGACTCAGGATCCCCTGTGCAATGGCCATCCTCACCATGGATGTTAGGTTATGTCTCACCTTATATGTCAGCCCAAGCTGAATATTGATGGATTCAATGACTGAGGCTAGATGCAGATCAAAATCCAAGGTGGGATCAAGGGTTACTCCTAGGTATTTAAAAGAGGTAACTGTGTTAAGGGGAGAGCCATCAAGTGCTCTGATAGTTAATGGTTGGGTGCAGGACCAAATCTTTTAACCTGAACTGAAGAGCATAGTCACCATTTTATTTTTATTTAAGTCAAGCTTGTTTTGCAATAGCCAGCTCTGAAAGGTGTTGAAGTTACTATTGAGATTCAGGCTGAAGTCTGAGAGATTTGAGGAGGATTAGTAAAGAACAAGATCATCAGCATATAGCAGACCTGAGCAAGCACCAGTGAGTAGTGGGATGTCATTTATGAAGACTGTAAACATTCATTACAAAGATGATTTATGGTACATTTCATTTTTGCCATAATGCAGGTAAACTGTTGAAAATGTGCCAAATGTCTGACAATAGCAATCAAACATTTTGGAACATTAGTTGTGATTTAGATATAGCCCAAAATTGGGAACTGTACCTGCATCACGTCTTTTGAATGTCCAGCTCATTGGACAACATTTTCAAAAGTCTTGACACAGGCTCAATTCCTGCAAGAAAATAAGCTGGAAGGAGCAATGGCAGCAGATCCACTATTGGACAATGGCAAAGACTACAGTCATCTAAGAAAAAGTTGTTTAGAAACAAATTCAGGTTTTGGCCCTCCAGGTTTAACACAAATGTTAGAACTTTTGAAAAAGTGGTAAGTAATGAAACTGTAAAAATTGTCACAAAACATAATACATTCTTCGCATAACAATTTAAAACCAGTAGAAGAAAAGGCACTAAATGAACTGCTGAATGTCTATAAGGTTATTGTGAACCCAGCAAACTAATGGGGCTACTGGATCCTTATGACAGGAAAGTATTATGAAAAATGTGTGAAAAACCTATTACTAAATGAAATTGATTAGAGAAAGTTACCTAGAGACCCCACCCTTGTTTTTATTATGGGACTCTTGGCAGCACTGGTGTTTGCCAGAAGCAATGGTAACATCATAGGTAGAACTTGAGTATTTGTGGCCTGTCAGTCCATCCATATTTATATTCTGTGCCATACTGAAGGTCCACAGGAATCTTGTAGAGCCATCAGGCTGGTCAATTGTCGCTGGGGTAGGATCCATGACTGACCATTTGACTAAATGTATTGACTTTTTTTTCTAAAGATTGTGTCACTAGTCATGGATCCTACCTCAAAGACACTATGGACACACTTATAAATTAAATAATTTTGTTTGGTATATGGGCTTATTGTGGATTGACATCAGTGTAGAGTCCCTCTATATATCCATTAGACATGTAGACAGGGTCTAAGCATATGAGTTCATCCTGCATAAAAATCCTATGTGTGACCTCTTCCCAATCCCATTTATATTGAAAGCATTCTGTTTCGTGCTGACATACAACTATTTTGAGTTCAGTGGAAATTGTTTTTGCAAATGTATGGCACAGCCGTGGGTACCTCAGTGCCCCCCACTTTTGCTAATTTATTTTTGGGACTTTTGGAGCTTGATACGGTGTTTGATCAGAATGCCAACCCTAACACATGCCGCATTGTAAGGTAGTATTATTACATTGAGAGTGGTATGCACTGGGAAGGGCTCCAAAGAGGAAGCAGAACAGTTTATTGATTGGTTAAATGCTGATGTCAATTTAAGATTTACAGGATTGATTGACAGCAATTGTTTAAATTTCTTGGACATCACTGTTTCAGCTGCTGATTGTGTCAAAGTTGTAATGAAGGGGTACCAGAAATCAATAGCTTCAAATATCATACTTAGGGCTGACATTGCCCACCCAGATTCCTTGTACCTTAGAATCCAGCGTAGCTGCACCGGATGGGAGGACTTGGAAGTGGAATCAGCAGAATTAAGTAGCAGACACAATGAAAAGGGGTATGATTTGTAGCTTCTCAGTCAGGCTAAAGAGAGAGACGATGCCCTAGATATGGAAATCCTACTAACACCAAAATCCTAGAAAGATACAAGTCATAATGAACTAGTCACCTTGGTCATGGATTACAATACCATTGCAGGCAAAATATGGGCTGCAATCAGAAAAAAAAGTGTTTTGTTTTGCTAGCAGATGACGACCTGGCACCTGAATTATGAGCAAACCCAAGAGTTGCATCTTGTAAAAGGAGGAATGTAAAAGATTTATTAGTCAATATTGAATTCAGGGTCAAGAAATCTAATAACCAACCCCAGCAATGGTGGCACAAAAAACCCTAAGGATATTTAAATGTTAACAATGCAGTGTCTACGGTTACTGCTGAGGAGACTGTGTTGGAAAACATGGCAAAAAGAACAAAAGGAGTTCATCAGTTGCATCACTTCATTTGTGGTGTATGCTCTGTAGTGTGAGTGCAACTTGGCATACAGTATGTTAGTTGAACTATTCAACCATTAAAAATATGGATTCAAGAGTACATAAGAAGCATATAGAGGGCCAGAATGCACACTCCAGTTGGCAACCAAATTAAACAGAACCATGTTGCAAATTAAAAAAAAAAAGCTGTGGTTTATTGGACTGGTATGGATTCCACCAGCTTGATGTGGAGGGAGACAGACTTACCAAACTCCTTCAGAAAGAAATCAGGTGGATATACTGTACATCCTAGCTACCCTGATCCTGTAGGACTCAAGGAAGAGTGGGTCTTAGATGCTGCATTTGAGTGAAAGTATTAGACAAATCATGAGAGGATGATTCCTCACTCACCAGGTTTTTCCATATAAAAACAACATATTTGCCCCCCACTTAGTAGGGGCTGTTTGTATGTGAATGTATATCTTTATGAAATAGGTGTGGGTGCAAAAGCCACTGTATAAATATTGTTTATCTGACCTGCTATAGTATATGTATAAATCTAAAGTCTTAGATTTATACATATAATAAACTTGTCATCACTAAGACACACCCCTTTCATCACTACTTGTTGCAATTTCATTACTACAAGCACTTTCAATATAAAATGTCCTTCACACTGCTCCTCCCATCATAGGTATCCAAGCTGCAATCCACAGAAAGAAAATGGGCCCGATTCTAGAAGGGTGACTTGCACCATACCTGTTACTCCAAGGACCTTGTGCCCAATTCTGTAAGGGGCAGGGTCCCCATGGCTAAGTCCTGCTACTTGCAACATTCCTACGGGTACGCCAACAAAGAGCGTACCGGCAGTGTATGTCAGAAGCCGCAGCCCTGGATATATAGGACACAAGTGCTCATCCATGTCACAATCCACAAAGACCCAAAGGGCTTGCTAATGCCCCAATCCCCAGTACCCACACACTAGCCCTCTACCCCAAGTTCCTGCATTACATGCCCCACAGGGCTGTGATGTGCCCCCAACCCCTGTTCCCACAAAATATGCCCTGCAGGGCTTGCCTGCACCCTGAAGCCCTGCAAGCTGCTAACCCTCACCTGACCCAATCCCTGCAGTGTCTATGACACAACAAATCCCTGGTATTCTAGTGGCCCCCTACCTGGTAGTGCTGACCACCCTGCTCCCCACCCCCACCCATTTCATGCCAGTGACTGGCACAGCCCCTCCTCTCACCACCGTGGCCAGCTGCTGACTGACCAGTGAAGTGCATAGTACTGTACATACAGGTACATGTGTATGTAAAGCACTATGCACTTTACTGTTCAGTCGGTGGGTGAGGTGGGAGCAGGGTGGTCAGGCACTGCCAGGTTGGGGGTGAAACTACTAGACTACCAGGGATGTACAGTCTTGTGACATTGGAATTGGGTCAGGTGGGGTTGCAGGCAAGCCTGCATGGCATGTAATGCAGAAACAAGGTTAGGGGCACATTCCATCCCTGTGGGGCATAGTTTGCAGAAACGGGGTTAAGGAGCACATCCTAGTCCTGTGGGGCATGTAATGCAGGAACAGAGGTGGGATGCACATTCCAGCCCTACGGGGCATATTTTGCAGGAACGGGGGTCGGGGGCACATTCCTGTATTCTGGGGCATTACGAGGGTGAAGTGGTTGGGGGCATGAAGCAGCCCTGGGGGGCTTTAATGGAATATTGTGGGTTGTGGGGGATGGGGGCCTACATGTGCTGGGGGATGGCCAGGGGGGCACATTTGTGCAACCCCCGGAGGGTGTAGGTACACTTACACCAGCTATATGCTGGTGTAACTGTACTTTGGTGGATGTCCTCTGAGGCTTGTTTGAGAATTGCAGACTGGGGGACTTGGTTGCTGCCCTTCTAGAATATGGAGCAACTGCTGCCATAAACTCCCTAGCGCCATGTCTCAGGGCTTTTAGTGCGTAACTGGTGGTGTATGTCCAATTTGTCACAAGCAGCCTGTGGCATGTCGCAGGTTGCAGGTTGCTTTGCAGAATACCAATTGTCGCAAGTGCTGGTGAAACTTGCTACTTGCACCAAATGTCTTTAAAACATGTTTTTAACAGTAGCACACACACACTGAAACAGATAATTTTTCTTTAAAAAACAAAACAAAACTTTTTTCCTATGAATTTGAAACCATAAACTAAATTGTATGACTTTCACTTTCCCCATCATCTGCCTGCACACCGAACCACTGTGCCTCAGTCTAATAGTGCTCTGACTTTGCAAGACTTAAGAAGAGAGAGTAAAAAAAGCATCATCTGCATTTAATGTTGTTTAATCATTCACCACACTGGTCTTGTATCAATGCAGTCATTCTTTCCCCTTGGTCACTTTGCTCTTGGTGTTGGTCCATTTTCCGCTCACCCCTAGTCAAAATCTCTCACCACTCGATGCCAAACAAAAGCCAAGTGACATGAAGGAAAAACAAAAAAACAGGAAAAACTGGTGTAGTACAAGCATTTCTTTTCAATTGCAGACTCTCCTTCATTTTCCTGCTCATATTGTCCTGCTCATGATGCTCTCCTCTCACTGTCCCATTCGTGCCAGCTCCACTCAATAACAGCTTCACAGAAACAAAAATCAGATATTAGGATTTCTTTTTCTTTTAACTGATCGGTCTTAAATAAATAAAACACCGACACAGCATCTCTTACTACCGACCAAATCCAGTACATGCATTCTAACTCACTAAAGATGGCCACCATCTTACTATAAAAAAACCTTTCTCAACTACACTTCTTCAATCAACTACAATCTACTGTACATGATATCACACCAGTACATCCATAGCAACTACACTCCAAATGTGCGGTAACATGACAATTACAATTTTTTTTAATCTTTTAAAAAAAAATCTTACTAAACTAAATTTATACACAAGGTCCTTCCTCTAAATGTCATACAATGTGAACTTGAAGGTCATATTGTTTCCACAGCTGGCTACTGGAAACCGACAGCTCCCAATTCCATTCTACGGGCCTGCAGCTGACATTCCACACAGCTGATAGAGTCCGTACCCAATAGCCAGCTACATAGAATCAGGAGAAATTGCTCTGACAATCTTGAGTTTGAAAAACAAGCAACAGAGATGCTAGACAGATTTAGGGACTGGTGATATAACAATTCTCTGTTAAATATGGCTTTTGAAAAGGTTAAAAAGATAAACAGACATACCCTTCTGATCCCTAAATGGAAACCACCTACAATTAAGAATGTGACCTTCTCTACTGTGTACAAAGATTTGTCAAGCTGAGTGGGCAGCCTTATACATAACTTGGCCATATTGCACACTGATAAAATACTAGGCAAAGAAGTTGGTTTAGTTCCAAGGGTAACTTTTAAAAACTAATAATCTGGGAGATATTTTAACTTCTAGTCATTTTATCCACTTGAAAAAAGAACAGCCTTACCTAAAATGGTTATCAGTGAAATCAGGTGTTTTTTTTCACTGTGGTAATTGTGCAGCTAGTAAAAATGCATATGTGGCCAGAGTATTTGTGCACCCTATAACTAAAAGAAAGGGTCATGTAAGACAGTTTATTTCTTGTGTCACTTCTTTTTTTGTCTACATGTCCTGGTGTCCCTGTAATTGTCTGTATGTGGGTCATAGAGCAAGACAGTTTTAAGGTGCACATCCAATAGCATGTATGAGCCATTATACATGGAGATGAAACAAATGCCTGGGTGCACACATTCAGGCTACCCATAACCAGGATATCTCCCAGTTATCCTTCATGGGGTTGGAGCATATTATCTTTCCCAGGGGATGGGGGGGGAGTGACAGTGTTAGCCACCTGCTTAGACAAGAGACTAGGTGGATAGCATCACTGAATTCTGAACAACCATCTGGTCTCAATGAGGAGGTTGATTATGGACCTTCCTTAAAGTAAAACTTATGATTGAAAAGGGTGGGGTTCTTGCCAGACAAACCTGATTGAATTCTGTGACTGGGTGACCAAGCAAGTGGATCAGGGAGGAGCAGTTGATGTGGGCTACCTGTATTTCAGTAAGGCCTTCAACACTATTGTGCATAGAAGGCTGGTGAGCAAGCTGGGTAGCCTGGGAGTAGGTCCTAAGGTATGTAGTAAAATGGGTAGCGAGTTAGCTAGGCAATAGGAGTCAGAGGGTGGTGGTTAATGAAATCCACTCTGGAGAAGGAAAGTGACCAGTGGGGAGCCAAAAGGGTCAGTACTAGGATTGGTCCTCTTCAATGCCTTTATTAGTGACATTGCAGAAGGGCTGAAAGGGAAAGTATGCCTGTTCATGAATGAAACAGAAATCTGCAACAGAGTAGGCACACTGGGAGAGGAGGAATGAATGAGGGACAATCTAAAACAGCTAAAAGAATGTCACCAGTTTGTCAGTTGAGTTTCAGTGCACAAAAGTGCAAAATCATGCACTTGGGGCACAGAAACCCAGGGACAATGTAACAACAGGGAAGCGAGGTATTAGCAGTCACAAAACAGGACAGAAACCTGGGGGTAATCGTTTCTTATGACCTGAAGGTAGATAAACAGTGTGATAAGGCAGTGGGGAAGGCTAATGGGATGTTAGGATGTATAGGCAGGGGTGTCACCGGCAGAAAGAGGGAGGTAATAATAATATCCCTGTATAGATCACTGCTGAGACCCCACCTCAAATACTGTGTCTAGTTCTAGAGGTCCCATCACAGGAAGGAAATAGAAACAGTGAAGGTGGTACAAACAAGGGCAACCAAAATGGTGCTGGGCCTGCATCAAAAGCCCTATGAAGAAAGGCTTAAGGAATTAAATATGTACTCCATAGAGAAATGACAGGAAAGGGTGGATATGACAGAAACATTCAAAAACTTCACAGGTGCAAAAAAGATACAGGAAGGCAGCATTTTCGAAAGAAAAAGATGCTTGAGGACAAGGGGACACAATATGAAGCTTGGGGGTGGGCTCAGAACAAATGTGAAGAAGAACTTCATGGAGAGTGTTGTGGATGTAAGGAACTGCCTTGCAGGGAAGGTGGTGGGGGCTAAAATGGTTACAGGATTCAAGAATGCATGGTATAGACACAAGGATATTAGAAGTTAGATGGGGGTGGAAACCCAGGGATCGAGTAAGGTCTGCAATGGCACTGTAGGTAAGGAAAATAGGGCAGACAAGGTGGGTCAGGAGGTCTTTATCTGCTGACAACTTCTATGTTTCTATGTGGAACCTGTTAGTATTATGTCATTTCCTTGTACTAATTAGCATCTTCCTAATTCAACTTCTGCGCTCCTGCCAAGGTCATCTTCTTTTATATGCGGACAATGCTGTTATGTTCATTAGCGACTCCGACCCTAATGCACTACAGCTCAAGTTGTAGTGTAATTTCATGACTGTCAAAAGATAATTTAAAGAACACAAATTAGTGATGAACTATAAAAAGACTAAAACAATGTTGTTCTCCACTGCTCACAATAGACAAAAAGCATACTCCCTCCTCAACACAAACGAGATGGGTTCTCTGCTGGAGCTTGTGCAAAACTTATATCTGGGTATCACGATTGACAGCACTATGTCATTCACCCAACACATCAACATTGTTGCAAAGGCAGTCAATACGTGCCTTGGACTGTTGCACAGGCACAAGCACAGTCTGATCCTGAGGTGCTCAGACTAGCTGTCCACAACTCTCTGCTATTACTCATTGATTATAGGTTGGTAATTTATGGGTCAGCCACAGACACTGCCCTTCGCTGCATAAAAGTTGCCCAAAACAAAGCTTGCTGGCTCGTTATGGGATCTTCTCGACTGACACGCACTTGCGACCTTTACACACAGACTAACTGGCTGCAGTTCTGAGGCAGACTCATGCTCCAGTCTTGTCTTCCGGCAAAAAAACCCCCAAAAAAAGTAGTCTAGGCTTGATGCCCACTGGTGTACAAAATCTCCTCTCCCCTTGTGACAATATACATTGACTTGCAATTCGGAAAGTCAAGTCTTCAAAATCCTGCACTGTAGGACCTTCTTGGGTCAAAGATCTTTCACTTATCGCTCCCCACACTGGCTGAACTCTCTTCACCCTGATGTCCCCTCTGTCACCTCACTTGATTTTTTTAAAAGAAATCTGAGACAGCAACTAGTTCTGAGTTCCAGCTGTGACTGTTATGCTTAATCATTGTTCTCAATTATCTCAGCCCTGCCACCATCTCTACTGCCCTTAGCTCTTTCCCAATGAATCTGTTTGCACCAGCCTCACATGCCATTCTTACCTCCCACCCCTCCTCTTTATCCCCTTTCCAACCCTCCCCATCCACCACACTGTTTTCATCATAACTTCCACCAGTCTGGGATTTCCCTTCACCCATCCAACTCCCCAGACTCATGCCTCCTTCTTCCATCACTTAACAACTGGATGAAACCTCTGGCTGATGCATTTCCCCAGGAAGTGCTTATTTGTCTTATGTTGTCTCTCAATCTTCAGTTGTCAGTATCTGTGTGTTCTGACACGGATGCCCTCTTTAGCCTGTCCTTACTTGCATGTTCCCTTTACTGTCTCTTTATTATAGCTCTGTATTGTATTTGTAATTAGTTGATGTCCTTACTTTAATTGCATTGCATGTTTTTTTATATAATTTGCAATATTCTTTGTATAACCTCTGACATGGAACCTATGTAATGAGTTTGTTGTCAAAGATGTTAATCCAAGATCATAAATAAATAAATAATCATTTATTTGTTCCCTTCCATGTAATTATTTACTATGGATCCTTGTTCTAACTAGAAATTTTGACTGACTTTGTGATGCATTGCACCGGTGAAGGGCTCTCCATGGATCCAGAGATTATCACTGGGTGTGAAACAACACACAGCAGCAAAATATGGATTTCCTTTCAAATATGAAGATAATATTACTTGACTTCTGGCTTATCATCATAAGTCAGCAGTGGTTATTGTTTGCATTGTTGTTTTTTTAATGTTGGATTCTCACCGTAAATTTTGCTCTCACCCTCACACACACACACTGGATTCACATAAACGGCTGTTTGGGCTTAAATGTCATGCAATGTGAAATTATTATTTTTTTTAAGCTGATTGATACCTGATTACCAGCTCAAACAGGATCATTTTGTGTGTATCAATTCAGCATAGTAACCAGCATCACTATGCCAGCTGATGAAGATAAATTGATGGTTGAAGTGCTGGGGTTGTGATCCCTTTTCCTCACTTAGAAATACATCCCTGATACACTTGTTAAAATTCAGTGTGTCCTCCATTTCTTTGCTGAGTACAGAAGCTTGTGTGCATTGCATTGGAACTACAGGCTGTCTGCTCTTTCTGCACCACCTCCTAAATCCTGTGACATGTTACTTCTCTTTTGCACTTTAATATCTTTGGCATTGTTTGACAAAATAGCCCAAAATTTGGCATGCAAGGTCAGATTGTCAGTGTCTCAAAACTTGAAAAGTTTTGTGATAGCACCTTGTTCAGTTTTTGAGATACTGAGCACCAAAAATGAAAAAAATAAACAAAAAACGTTTTTTTCCCTATACTTAACATTGCGTATTTTTTGCTCTCAGTAGAGCTATGTGAAAAAAAAAGAAATGCCAGCTGAATTTGTGTGAAAGTCAGACTTTAGCTTCTACAAAAGTCTGGAAATCAAATTATTATATTAAACTGTGGAAAAAAATTACAGAACTGATCACTGTCAGAGGTCAGTTCTGCAGAATTTCTCTCAGCAGTTTAATACAAATACTCTGCAATTCATACATTTATTCCAAAGCTGAGTCATGGAACAGCAGAATGAAAGTATGAATTGTGTTATGTATCACTGGCCCCATATTGTTTCCCTGGTGTCTAGTGGCACCCCTCACTCTCTGAATGCTCACCCTGTATTGTTTCCCTGGTGTCTGGTTACACCCCCTGATCACTCACCCAAGCCATAACTAATATTTCGCTTGTGTCTAATGGCAACCCCACCTTCCAATTGCTTGCCATGGCCATAATTAATATTTTTCTGGTGTCTAGTGGCATCCCCAATCTTTAATCGCTTGCCCTGGCCATGGGGGCAAATGTATATACTGTGCTCACAAGTGCTTTATAAATGCATTAAAAAGCAACCCTCCAATATGATGCAGCTTCTTAGAGATGCAGGAGAATAAAGCAAGAGTGAGTGCATTCAAGTCTCACTGTCATTACTGCTGGTACCATTACATATCATCAGTGGGACTCTGGGAAATGAGCCATGAGAGGCATAATATTCAAATAAGTATAAATTCCCATGAAAATAACAGTTATTTTTCAGTGTTTAAAAACTGTTAGGCGAGAGCCAGGGGTGGGAGCAGCCAAGTGGTTGGTGGCTGGTGGGCGGATAGGCAGAGTAGAGGTATGCAAAAAAAAATTCTACTGGGCAGAATTTCTGCAAAACTCAGACTTTCACTTCCTCAAAAGTTCAGAAATCAAATTTCTGACTTTTTCAGAAATTCATCAGCACCCTACAATTAATATTTCCCTGGTGTCTAGTGCCCCCTCACAGGTCACCGATTTCCACCCATATCAAACATAAAATTAATTCCCTGGTGTTCAGTGCCCCCCTAAAGCCCTGCCAAAAATAGCAATAAAATTCCCTGGTGGCTAGCGGTCCACTCATTCATAGACAGTTTAGTGGGCAGACGGCTGTGGTGGAGAGTGGAGGACTGTGCTGGTCACATGCTCAGGTTTGGGATGATGGAGTGGGGTGGTAGGACACTATCTGTTGGGGTGGAGGGGCTGGGGGTCCAATAGTACACCAGGGAATAACTTCACATACTGGGGATAGGAGATAGGGAGAGGAGGTTCACTCAAGGGAAACATTTTTTTATAGAATTACTGTATGGTGGATTGGGGGTTGGGGTTACACTGGACATGTCGGGTAGGTGATCAGGTGGGGGGATGGATCACTAACCACCAGGGAATTTCATTGCTATTTTGGCAGAGCTTCCAGTGTGGGGGCACTAGACACATCTAAGTGGAACATGGCAACAATTTGTCAAAAACATTCGGAAGATTTCTGATCCACTACAGGTGGAAGTTCAGAAACTTCTGAAACACCTGTGAAGTTTTGTAGAAGTTCCACTAAAGTGAAATTCACAACTTTCGACCATTTCTAGGTCAGACTGCTCAATAGAAATATGACAAGAAAAGAAAAATGAAGATCATCACTTGGATGACTTTTGTGTGTCTATGCAATGTGTCTTGACAGACAGGGGAAGGAAGCAGCTTGTCTATAGCAAACAAAACAGTAGGTTTGTGAATATCTCTCACTTTGAGAGGGTGACGGATGTTACTTTGTTCAGCATTCCAAGGCACAAAAATTTCTCTGTTGACCTGCATCCTGCTTGACAGCATTTGTTTTTAACTATGCATTAGACACTTTTAATGCATGTCTAATGACCAATCAGGATGCAGGATTTTCCCTCCTCATTTTATAAGAATTTTTTAGTTAATTAAGAAATGCAAACAGTAATAAAACCAAAAAATTGTGGGTGCTTATTTTTATGATTTACCTGTCGTGTTGAAAAAAATACTCATCATGTGGAAATAAATACTGATTGTACTGGCTGCCACCTTGTTTTTCCTTTACACACACAAACATTGAAAATACATAACAATGATACATTTTCAAAAAACAAAAACCTGAACCTAGCTAAGTGGGACCCATTTAACTAGATTCTGGTGTTTGATTTTGGAAAAAAATTGCTAGAAATTACTTTTCTAGGCACCCCAAAATCCAGGGTGCCCAGCTGAGGTCTTCATATTGTAAATGCTATAACAAAAGATGGCAGTCACACTGGGCCAGCCATCAGACTAGCTAGCAGTAGTTACTCATTTAAAATTGTTTTAACTGTGCTTTTTTTTTGTGTTTTAGTTTGTGTTTTATTTTATTGTGTGTTTAAGTCTAAGTCTGGAATTGTTCCGTCTTTTGCCAAATACTACATTAGCCCAATTTTAGTGAGCCGCAGTCACAAATCTATTACTTTGATGGTCTTTGGAGAGTTTATTGCTTGCTTTTTTTTAAATCAATGGTGAGCTTTGTCTGCTACTTGCTGCTACACATTTGTATTAGGAGTATTAGATGCATCATGTTGGTGCTTTTAGTGCTGCAATAACTTATCGACTGCTGGAGTTTGTGGTAGGTCTGCTGGGAGGACTGTTGCAGGTGGGATGCTGTGGAAGTGAGTGTCCTGGGAGGTGCTGTTCTGCAGTTTGAAGTGGCTGTGTGGTCACCCGGCTGTGGCTAGAGAGTGCCCTGGTTGTCCTGAAGCCAGAGAAGCAGCCATGAGTGGAAAGAGTTGCCATTCCAGTGGAATTTATTGGCTGCTTTTTGTGGGACTGCATTGAAACTGAACCATTTTGAGCCGAGAAGGATCACCGCTACCATTTGGTGGACTGGTTAGCCTGGACAGCTGACCCTGAGGTGGGTGTCAGGTCTACAGACCCCCTGTGAGGATTAGGGATGCTGATCAGAGGGTGGGCATCTGGCTTGTTCCCTTGAGCCACCGTGGGCTGCCCGTCCAAGGTCGGGTGGCTCCGGTGATTTAAGTGGGTGTGTGCTCTCGAGATTCTGGCATCTGCCTTGGGGGTGGTCTGGGGCTGTCTGTAAAGACTCTGGTGGTTCTATTTTCTCAGCAGTGGCCCAGTAGGAAGATCTTCAGTGTATGGTGAATTGTGGCAAGCTCTCCCTCAACTCTTCCCATATTGACTGGTACTATAACTTATACAATACATGCAGAGGAGGCAGTGAGAGTAACTCTTTGTTTACTTATAATTACTTAGTACAATAGTGTGACAGTGAGAGAGCCACTGCATCAGGACAGATTTTGTGGGTGAGGGGCAGGTGAGAGCTCCCCCTTCCCATTACAAGCTATATGGAAGAGATGGCATGATTCTTTGGACAATACAGAAGACAAACCTTCAATTATAGTGGAAAATATAATTTTACTTCCTCTAAAACAGAAGAATTTAGTGCACCGTTGTGGTGTTTGGGGGGTGTCTGTTTTTTTTTTGTGGGTTTGATTAGGATTTGGGTTATGTTGGGTAGATAATTGGGGGTAGTTTTTGGTTGAGTTATTTTGGGGGGTAGTTAGAGGATTTTTAAGAATATGTGAGTGAGTGCATGGTTGACGGTGTGAGTGTCTTATCAAAATTTAACTAGTAACTGCTGATTATTAGGTAATGGCAGGATGTGTTGGCAGAGGGCTTCAGCGGGCAGGTACTCCTCCACTGAACTGTGGGCCCTCTATCTTTTTGATTGCCTCCTGCATCCAGGAGAGGTTTATAGGTGTTGTTGCACCTTGGGCATAGCAAGGGGGCATCAGAGGGGTGGAAGTCGTGAGCTTGGCGGGGGAGTGGAGTGGGGTGAACTAATTGGGGTTGAGGGGTCAAGGAGGTGCCCTAGGGCAAAATGGACCTAGTAAAGGGGTCTTCCCTGCCTGGATCCCATACCCAAGGGATCCACCTTGTGTGGGCAAATAGCGGGGTTGACCTTGGCTGCTCATCCAACTTGGTTGGTGTTATGCAATGCCAGGTTGGATAGAAACAAGATGGCAGTTATTGCTGATCTTGATGGAACATCTGACCTGGTGTGCATCATTGAGACCTGGATGGACAAGAATGAGGGTCCTATTCTGGATTCAGCTGTTCCAGATAGGTACTCTGTGATACACCACATGAGGTTGGATCGTATGTGAAGGGGGGGATAGCTATATGTTTTAAGTCAGAATTGGGCCTTATAGATGTGCCAGTTGGAGTCACTAGATCCTTCAACTGTATCATGGGTGCAGGTGTGGGTTGTAGGATACTTCTTGTATACAGTCCATCCAGGAGAGAGAAGTATTTCCTGCAGGAAATCACAGACTTCATAATTGAGATAGTGTTGGAGTTGCCCAGGTGGTTGGCGCTGGGCAATTTCAATGCCTTGATCGATGATAAACTCTCTCATTTTGGACAGGACTTCCTGCAATTGATGATATTATTGGGCTTAACACTGGTGATTAGCATTGCTTCCCACTCACAAGGTCATTCATTGGATCTGATGTTTCTACTGGGGATAGAGATCTCTGACGTGGGGTAGAACCCGTTGGATGGTTGGATCACCACAGTTCAGTTTCACAGCTGCCTCCTAGACCTGCCCATATGTCGATGGTCCGATACCGCCCTTTGTGGGGTTTGATCCCTGGCAGTTTTGGACCTATCAGGTAGTCTGAGTGTTAGCATGGATCTAGAGGGACTACCACTAGCCTACAATAAGGCTGTAGTGACTGCTCTGGATTCCCTAGCTCCTGTCAGAATTCACCCCCTCACTCTTCACCCTCAGTCCCCTTGGTTTGTTGGGACCTTGAGGGAGTTGAGGAGAGTAGGGACAAGGTTAGAGAGATGCTGTGGCAATCCAGCCTGATTGATGACAAACTTAGATTGATGACAAACTTAGATTGATGTCCCATTATAAGGACTATCAATCTGCGGTCTCCATAAGAAAGCAGAGTTCCTGTCCAGGGAGATTACGGTTGCATGAAATCAACCAGCTCATCTCTTCTGGACTGTGGACAGGCTGTGCAATCCAGCATGTTTTGAGAATTGGGGAACTTTTTCAAAGAAGAAGTGTGATGAGTTTGCTCGATTTTTCACTGATAAGGTGGCCAGCATCAGGTTGGAGATCTGCACAGTTCCCTCACATGGACAGAGCCATGATAGGAGCGAGATTACAGCCACCCAGTCTGTCTGGTCTGACTTTAACCAGTTGGCAATCATGGACATTGTGAAGATTATCCAGGACTTGCAACCAACTTACTGTAGTTTGGACCCAGGTCCAACGTGCCTCCTGGTGGGGTGCATAGAGTTCATTGGACCAGTCCTAACAGAGATTGCTGGGTGTTCACTAGGGAGTAGGGTATTTATGGCCACCCTAAAGGAGGCAGTGGTATGGCCCCTTCTGAAAAAAACTTCTCTCGACCCAGACTGTCTCACCAACTACAGGCCTGTCTCTAACTTGCCTTTTGTGGGCAAGGTTATTGAGAAGGCAGTTGCTTTACAGCTCATGGAGCATCTTACTACCCACAGTATCTATGATCCTCTCCAGTCTTGTTTAAGGAAGAGGCATAGTACTGAGACGGCATTGGTTCGGGTACTTAATGATCTCCTGATAGCGAGAGATCAGAGGAGTCATTCCATCTTAGTCCTCCTTGCTCTCTCTGCAGCATTTGACGCTGTGGACCATGAGGTGTTGCTCGAGAACCTGTGATTACTCCCTGGACCGTCTGGTACAGTCTTTAGATGGTTTAAATCTTTTCTCACTGGCAGGATGCAGAGAGTGGAGTCAGGGCTTTTTTTCCTCTGCCCCTCATGCCCTGCCATGTGGAGTACTGCAGGGCTCTGTGCTTCACCCATGTTTGCGGTGTATATGCTGCCGTTGGGAGACATTATAAGGTGGCACGGGCTACGTTTTCACTGCTATACAGATGATACCCAGATGTGTATGTCCTTGTTACTTGAGCAAAATGATGCTGTCTCAGTCTTTATTAACTGCCTCTCTGAGATTCAAGAGTGGATGAGTGCCAGTTGGCTCAGGTTAAACCAGGATAAGACTGAGGTGTTGGTTGTGGACCCAGGTCATCTTGTAGAGGGATCGCTGGCTGGGCAACCCTCTGAGCTTTGGCTTGGAGGTAACCAGCTATTGACCTCTGACCGTGTGCAGAATCTGGTCATTGTGCTTGATGATGAACTGATACTTAAGTCTCAGGTGTTGGCCATCATGAAGACCTCATTCTACCATCTGAGGAACATAGCATGGATAAAACACCTAGTCCCACTTAACGATCTTCCAACCTTAGTCCATGCCTTTGTGACCTCATGCTTTGATTACTGCAATGCCCTATACCTAGGGCTGTCAGGGGATTTGCAAGATCTCCTCTGCCCCTACCATTCCTTTCACCCACTCCATTCCACTGATTGCTAGAAATTCCCAGGTCCACTTGACTATGTCTGGAGCTAGATCTTTTGCTTTTGTAGCACTGACCTTGTGGAATTCTCTACCTCATCAGATTAGAGAGTGCTCATCCATTGAGACTTTTAAATCTACCTTGAAGACTTATCTTTTTAACTTTGCCTTTCCTGAGGTCTAATTACTGCTGTTTTTTTTTTTATTTTAAGTATATGTTTTATGGAAATTATGTTTTTTATCTGTGTTTATGTACAACACCATGGTGTTTTGGAATGGTGTTTTAGAAATAAAATTTGTTTTGCTTTGCTTTAGCAAAAGGAGCTGTTCAAACACATTATCTGTATGAGTACAGTGGGACTTTCCTGATATCTGCAGCTACAGATGAAAGTGTGCTGTCAGTTGCAGTGCCAGCTGTCAGTCTGTGATCCCTCGATCATGCTTTCTCATTTATCTATCTATCTATCTATCTATCTATCTATCTATCTATCTATCTATCTATCTATCTATGTGTCTGTCTGTCTGTCTGTCTATCCGTCTGTCTATCTAATTTGTTAAGCAGACCAGAGTGCTCACCTCTGGCACAGTTTCTTTCTCTCCCCCTCCCCTCCAATGTATGTATGTATATATGTATATGTGTGTGTGTGTGTGTGTGTGTGTGTGTGTGTGTGTGTGTGTGTGTGTATATACATATATATATATATATATATATACTGTATATATATATATATATATGTATGTATATATCTATCTATCTTATGGTAGAGTAGCACTTTTAAGGTTAAAGGGTCAAATTTTGCACCTTAATAATTTTGCCACCATTAAATGGATTTGCCTGAAATTTGTTATGCACAATTGGCCTTTGTGGATCTTGGGATCTGCCAACATTTGTACCAGTTGGATATACGAGTGTGGAGTTATTAAGCAACAACGAATTGCAAAATTACGCTTTTTTGCGATTTCTTTGCTCTCGCCTACAGGTTGCACGGTTTGTGCGACAGGTCCAAAAACTTCTGGGAACATGTGACCAGGGTCCCCAATGTGTCTTTTGAAGATTTTGTGAAAAAATATTGAATGGTTCAAAAGTTATTCAAAAAACAAGTTCCCATTATAAGTCAATGGGAAAAGTTAAAATATTCGACACTTTCGCAAATGCACTTTTTAGTGTCACAAATAACCCTAGTAGTGTCACAAATCTGCCATTTTGTTTGCAGTTAGTGATCATAAAAATGCTTGGCATTTAAATTTGGGACCCTCTAGGGACACAATTATTTTTGTGTTCATCTAGTCAGACCCTGAGGATGCTAACCATGTCTTTATTTTGAGGTTAAATACCCCAAAAATATGTTTTTCAAATTTCTGGAAATAGTAGTGTAGCAAAGTAGTGTCACATGCA
This sequence comes from Neoceratodus forsteri, assembly GCA_016271365.2. NCBI lineage: Eukaryota > Metazoa > Chordata > Ceratodontiformes > Ceratodontidae > Neoceratodus > Neoceratodus forsteri. The sequence continues at coordinate 1,338,832,691 of CM057456.1, forward strand.
CGACACTTTCACAAATTTTTGCAAAAAGTGTAGCAAATTGCAACACTACTTTTCAGGCTATGGCAAAAATGAGATGAATTCTTTGTCACCCTGCTGCGAACAAATGGCTTGGTCATTTGGGCTGAGATTTGGAGTAAAGGCAGCCAACATCTCACAGATGAAAAAAATGCACTGTTGCCAAGTTATGGCGCTCTAAAATCGTCGTTTTTTCCCATAGACTAACATGGTGGCATATACCGCACTTTTCGGGGCTCATATCTCGAAAACTATGCGACATATAGATTTTTTGTTGCAAGTTGCATACCCCTATGGGCTATGTAATACAAAAGAGTAGCCAGGAAAATGATGATTTCTGTGACATTTTCATTTTTTTTCTATGTCGTGCAGTTGCTGAGATATTAGCAATTAAGTACTTCCAATGCTCGTTTTAAGGTTCGATGCCCAATACAATGCATACATTCTTTGTGTTTCTTTATGTATCGGTTTGGCAAAAGCATGGTATGTGCTTCCATTACTGTTACAAGCTGTGGATATCTATGGTGTACATTCCTAATTGCAAGGTCAGTAAAGTTAGCACAGTTAGGAGTTGCATGGTCTCAGCCAAGCAATGCTCACACCCACCTCCTCACTGACCAGGTACTGTGTACTGAGTGTAGAGCCACATGTAAAATAATGGATAGACATCAATGGTACGCTTCCCTGATTTCAGGCGTACACAAGTTTTTAGAGTTAGGAGTTGCACAGTCTCAGCCAGGAATCCCCCCCCCAGAGGAGGTACTGCATCATGAGTGTAGAGGTACAATAAAATAAAAGGGCATGGACATCAATGGTATACCTCCCTGATTTCAGGTACACTCCAGTTAACACAGTTATGGCTTGCAAGGTGTCAGCCATGCAATGCTCCCCTCAGACTGCAGATTATGTAATGTGTCCTGAGTGTAGGGTACAGTAAAACTGAGGCTGTGGACATCAATGGTGTACCTTCATAATTGCAAGTTCAGTAAAGTTAACACAGTAATGAGTTGCATGGTCTCAGCCAGGCAATGACCCCACCTACTGCCACAGACCAGGTACTGTGTACTGAGTGTTGACCCACAGGTAAAATAAGGGCATGGACATCAATGGTACTTCTTTGTTGCAAGTTGCATAGCCCTATGGGCTATGTAATAAAAAAGTGTAGCCAGGAAAATGATGATTTTTGTGACATTTTAATTTTTTTTCTGTCGTGCGGTTGCTAAGATATTAGCAATTAAGTTCTTCCAATGCTCATTTTAAGCTTTGATGCCAATTACAATGCATACATTCTTTGTGTTTCTTTATGCACCTGTTTGGCAAAAACAGGGTATGTGCTTCCGTTACAGTTACAGGCTGTGGATATCTATGGTGTACATTCATAATTGCAAGGTCAGTAAAGTTAGCACAGTTAGGAGTTGCATGGTCTCAGCTAGGCAATGCCCACACCCACCTCCTCACTGACAAGGTACTGCATACCGAGTGTAGAGCCACAGGCAAAATAATGGATAGACATCAATGGTATGCTTCCCTGATTGCAGGTGTACACAAGTTTTCACAGTTAGGAGTTGCACAGTCTCAGCCAGGAATTTACCCCCCAACCAGAGGAGGTACTGCATCTTGAGTGTAGAGGTACAGTAAAACAAAAGGGCATGGACATCAATGGTATACCTCCCTGATTCCAGGTACACTCCAGTTAACACAGTTATGGCTTGCATGGCCTCAGCCATGCAATGCTACCCCCAGACTGCAGATTACGTAATGTGTCCTGAGTGTAGGGTACAGCAAAACTGAGGCTGTGTACATCAATGGTGTACCTTCCTAATTGCAAGTTCAGTAAAGTTTCCACAGTAACAAGTTGCATGGTCTCAGCCAGGCAATGACCCCACCCACTGCCACAGACCAGGTACTGTGTACTGAGTGTTGACCCACAGTTAAAATAAGGCATGGACATCAATGGTACACTTCCCTGATTGCAGCTATACACAAGTTTCCACAGTTAAGAGCTGCACAGTCTCAGCCAGGAATCCCCCCCCCAACCAGAGGAGGTACTACATCCTGAGTGGAGAGGTACTGTAAAACAAAAGGCAATGGACATCAACAGCACAGTTGCCTGATTGCAGGTACACTCCAGTTAGCACACTTATGACTTGCATGGCATCAGTGATGCAATGCTTCTGTCACACTATAGACCAGGTACTGTATCCTGAGTGGTGAGACAGCAAAACTGAGGTTGTGCAGATCAATGGTACACCTCCCTAATTGCAAGTACACTCAAGTTAGCACAGTTAGGACTCACATGACATCAGCCAGGCAATGCCCCGACCCCCTACACAGACCAGGTACTACGTAGTGAGTGTAGAACCACAGGATAAATAAGTCCATGGACATCAAAGATATACTTTCCTGATTACAGCTGTGCAACAGTTTGCACAGTTAGGAGTTGCACATTCTTAGTGAGGAATTTCCCCTGCCCCCTCAACCAGAGGAGATACTGCATCTTGAGTGGTGAGCCATAGTCAAACAAAAAGGCATGGATATCAACGGTGCACCTCCTTGATAACAAGTACACTGCAGTTACCACACTTATGACTTGCGCTTTCTCAGCCACACAGTGCTAACCTCCACACTGCACATTAGGTAATGTGTCCTGAGTGTAAGGTTCAGTAACACTGATGTTGTGGATATCAATGGGATACCCTACCAAATGAAAGTAGACTCAAGTTAATGCACTTAGGAGTTGCATGACCTCAGCCAGGCTATGTCCACCCCTGACTCTCAGACCTGGTACTGCATGCTGAGTATAGATCTACAGTGAAAATAAGCCCCTGCAGACGAATGGTGCAGCTCTCTGATTGGAGTTGTAGACACGTTTGCACACTTAAGATTTTGACAGTCTCACCCAGGAATCCCGTACTCCCAGGCCAGAGCAGGAATTCATACAGAGTGGAGAACCACAGGAAAAGAAAGAACATGGAGATGGATGGTAGACCTCTGTTATTTCAGCCACACAACAGTATGTACAGTTGTCCCTTACATGGCCACAGTCATGGAATGCTACTGCCACACAACAGAGAGGTAGTGTATCCTGAATGGAAAGAGAGAGCAAAACTGAGGGTGTGTGCATCAATGGCATACTGACCTAATTGCAAGTACAGTCTGGCTAGGACAGTTAGCAGTTGCACGCCTCAGCTAGGCAATGGCCCCTAGCATGACAGAGAACAGGTACTGTATGTTGAGTGGAAGGACACAGTGAAAGTGAGGCAGTGGATATAATGGTACACATCATTGATAATTGGTACTCTTCAGTTACCACAATTATGAACTGCATGGCTTCACCCAGGGTATCCCACCCCCCCCATGAACAGTTGCTGCATACTGACTATAACTACTGTTTTTAACAAGTTGTTCAATAAAAACAAGGTTTTGTTATGAAAAGATTTTATTTGTACACAAAAAATATATATATGTATAAAAAGATAGTGAAATAATAGTTTAGCTTTGTTCAACAAAATAAAAATAGAATTACAAAAATATATAGAAATATCTGTTGGAAAGAAAATATTTTTTTATATAAAAATAAATGGCTTGGTTAAATAAATAAAACAGAAAACAATTTGGTTGCTCATGAAAAGCAAAAGGAGGTGTGCTGCCTGGCTCAGCCAGCCCAGGCCGGAAACTGGAAAAAATGCAGAGGCGCATCAGAAGTGGAAGCTGTTGCACCAGCTTAAGAGGAGATACTGGACATAGCTGTGGAGACTGTCCATCAGTGGTCAGGGAGACTGCTTATGGCAACAGGTGAAGCAGTGATGCTGTCCGCACTGGCACCTGCCGCTGAGCTCACAGGCTCGAGCACAAGGTTGACAACTGCTTGTTAAGCAGTCACTAGGCTTATTATTTTATCTTGCTGCTGTTTGATTGTTTTCCAATCATTTTCACATTGAGTTTTCATTTCTTTTAATTCATTTGACAAACAGTCAACCTTGTGCTCGAGCCTATGAACACAACGGCAGTGCATAGTGTGCTGCTTTTTACGTAGCTGATTTGTAAAGAGGAAAAACAAACTATTACTATGTGAGACTGTTGTCATGTATAGAAATCTATCATCTTCTCTTGAAACACAGAAATAGTATTTCACACAAACACATGTTTTAAGTAATTTATAACTTCAGTATTTCTTGTCATCATTCTCAAAAAGAAGGGAAATTAGAGGCAAAAATATCCATTTACTGCATCAGTTAGGGTTGTTCCACAGCGACAAAAGCAACAAAATTTGCTGTTAGGGCTGAAACCCCCCTTGGATCCCTCCAGCCCATCCCGCCAACAGGCCTCAGGGTATACGTTGGTGTCATTGGTACTAACTGTCACCCTATTCTCCTATTCATCAGCTTCTTTACACTCCCAACCCTCAGACCAGGTGCTGCATACTGAGTGTAGATCTACAGTTAAAATAAGCCCATGCACATCGATGCTGCACCTCGTTGATTGCAGCAGTAGACAAGTTTGAACAGTTACGCTGAGTAGAGATTCACAACAATACTAAGGCTGTGCATATCTATGGTGTACATTCCTAATTGCAAGGTCAGTAAAGTTAGCACAATTAGGAGTTGCTTGGTCTCAGCCAGGCAATGCGCACACCAACCCCCACAGACCAGGCACTGCATACTGAGTGTAGAGCCACAGGTAAAATAAGGGATAGAAATAAATGGTATGCTTTACTGATTGCAGGTGTACAGAAGTTTTCAGTGTTAGGAGTTGCACAGGCTGAGTCAGGAATCCCTTCCCCCCCAACCAGAGGACGTACTGCATCCTGAGTGTAGAGGTACAGTAAAACAAAAGGCCATAGTCATCAACAGTATGCCTCCATGATTTCAGGTACACACCAGTTATCACACTTACGGCTTGCATGCCCTTAGCCATGCAATTCTCCTCCCACACTATAGATCAGGCATTGTATACTAAGTGTAGAGATACAGCTAAACTGAGGATGTGGAAATGAATGGTACACCTCACTCATTGCAAGTACACTCAAGTTAGTACAGTTAGGAGTTGCATGACGTCAGCCAGACAATGCTCCCACCCCCGACCCAGACCAGATACTGCGTTGTCAGTGTGGAACCACAGTGAAAATAAGTCCATGGACATCAGTGGTACACTTTCCTGATTGCAGTTGTGCACAAGTTTGTACAGTTAGGACTTGCACAGCCTCAGTGAGGAATCCCCCCCCCAAAGAAACTGTGCAGGTACTGCATCCTGAGTAGAGAGACATAGCAAAACAAAAGGACATGGACATCAACGGTACACCTCCTTGAGTACAGGTACACTGCAGTGAACACACTTATTAGTTGCACATATTTCAATCATTTTTTTTTTATTCAGTATAACAACGAGCCACTGTATAACAGCAATAATGGCGACCAGGGTGTGTGTTGTTTGTGATAACGTCACACCTTAGTAATTGCACACACTCGGCCTGTGGCTTTGTTTATAACTAACTGAGGCATGATGTTATGCCAGCACAACAGACACCCTGGAGTTCATTATTGTTTAATTAACTGATACCTTCTGCAGTACTGTATAATGTTTGTGTCAGCTTTTGTTTCTTGCTTGACTTACGATCAGGACTAGCAGCACACTCCTACTTCACCTTTCACACTGGTGTTTCTAATGTCTCCCCAACCACTGTAAGAGAGATAGATGCTTTTTTTACATATATGAAGGTATTTCAGTTCTCTAAATGATACTGTTGTTGTATTCTGAGTGTAGAGAAATACTTTTAAACAAAAGGAATGTGTCTATATGGTTTAGTTGTATTACTTTATTATGCTGTTATTGAAAAAGTTAGTAGTTGTTTATTGGTAGCTAAATAATAAGAATCCTTATCTGCAAGTGATGGGAGATACTGGATGCTGAGTAGAAAGTTACATGTAAAGAAAGTATACACACAGTGCCACTGCACGTGTGTTGTCACAGTTTGATAAATATTTAAACTGGTAAGAAGTATATGGTATTACACATGGAAATGTCACTGCCACAGGGGGTTACTCTACCACTGTACATTGTGTCAATGTATTTTGTAAGTTCAACTATGGCCATGAACATATCAGTGACAGGTAACCAAATGAATGGTAGACAATTTGGAACACTTAGGTATTTCATGACATGACGCAGGCAATCTCACGTCGGCTACTTATACAAGTTATGAATAGTGCCTTTGCAGTGATAGTGAAACAGATTCTATGGAGATAGATGGTGTGACTCTGTGAGAAAGGGGGCATTACTTTTCCATGTTTTTTGCCAAGTTACCTGTATAGCAACTGTTCAGTTATTGGTTACACAATGTATATTTCAGTGGATGAATACAAGTTCAATCTCAATAAGAAAGTAACAGTGTTTAGCTGTGGTGTTACAATTATTGGGCAGTGTTGCTGTTCCCGTACCCCACCCTCACCCCCACATACTCTGTTCAGACACAGACAGACTGGTATTTAAGCAATAAGGCACAACAGGAGTGAGTTACTGGGGATTTACCCACACTTTGTGTGGTGTCATGAGGGGTAGCTGAGTGACTTAACCACACAAGAAGTAGATAAATCAGCCAATAATTCACACCCTGGAGTGTCTTATTTCAATTAAACAATGTATCCATGTCTAATATTTATTTAAAATGTGTATAATAATACTTTTCATAAATGCCATTAGTCAGCTGTTGGTTATGCTGGATTTAACCATGTTCATGTAACATGTATTGACCAATGAGGTTACAGGATTTTCACACAACATTATATTACGTATTACAATTTGATAGTAAAATATTCATTGAAATGATTTTGTATGAAATGGTTAGTGAATCACTATGTCTATAGCTGTGAGACATAGTAATGAGTTCACTTTTGTTCAAAAAGAACTCTGTTTTGTGACTTCTTTGTTCTTCTCTAAGTTATTCTTGCTGAGTCATTAGTACTGTGTAAGGTATTGCTTTTTACTCATACAGTTAAGATGTGATATGTCTTTAGTATAGAACACACAAGGGGGGGTGCTACTACTGGCAACAATTTCAGAACAACTTGCTAATAATTAAGCTCAATATACTTGGGAAATTAGTTATTCTATGTGCTCAGCGATTTTTTTTTGTGTGTGCTAATACACAAACTATTTCCAGTTTGCACTCTGTAGACTTATACAAATTGTACAGTACATACCAACTTACAGCAGCTTAGTGGGTTCACTGCATCAAAGTGTAATCGATGTAGACCTGAAATAGTAACAACTGCTAAGTATTTCTTGTGCAATTTTCATACCTTCTGACTCGACAATAATGACAATGTCTGCATCAGAATGTTCAGCCTCCATAGCATGTTCTGCAGCTGGTACTACCTCGCTTTGTGGTGGGGGATGCCTTCGGCGATCTATTAAAAAAGAGATTGGAAAGATTGCATTGAGTATGGTATTTGTGTGATTCTAATCGTTGATAGATTTGTCATTGAAATAATGTATGGTATTGATAGTTGATATTACTATCTATAATGTCGATGGATAATTTTGAACCTTTGCAACGGTATGTCGAAGCTGCCCATGCATTTAATAGAAAATTGACATTTGGTTGCTACAATGCAAAGAGCCAATCAGAAAAGTCAAACTTATTTGGTCATTTTTAGTTATTATTATAAGGCTCTGAAAATGTGTATATTTCAGTTGTTGACACTGTTATGAGAACCGTACATTGATCAGCTTACTACTGTGTTGTTACAGGATCCTTTGAAGAGGTTGTGGTTATGTTACATTATCAATTAAATCATTACTTGAGGGTAATATGCCACCCAACTTTGTGCATACAACATTATACGCACAGGTGGTCATTAAGTAGTGCATCTCCGTAACTTAGCCGAGTTCATCATTGTTTTCTTCACACAATAATAAGGTATTTCTTTTTTTTTCTACAAAAGAACACGGTTAGTTACACATACTTTCTGTACTCACAGTCTGTTAGGCACTTCCCCGCTTGTGGCTTTCCTGCTGCCTCCCACATCTCGTAAGCAAGGTAGTACCAGCTCACATTACTGTCCAGTATCTCCTCTCTCTGTTTCAGTACATAAAAATGCTGGCACAACAGCTTCCACTTCCTTTTACACATTGCTGCATTTTTGTTTCGTACCTTATGCACAGTGTGCACGTATTCGTGGATGCACCTCCACATCTTTTCCAGTTTCATATTCGTCCTACGTAGTAGTAAGCGTGTGTTTCCCCTGGCCTGGGCTGACTGAGCCAGGCAACACACCTCCCTCTGCAACCACAATCACATTCTGACAGATTGACTTTTGCTGTAGAAAGCTGTAATAAATAGAGAATAAACAGTATATTAGAACACTGTGTTGTGAGATATTCATTTTTAAGCTATATACATGACATGGTGAAGATAATCATACATTTAAATGTTTGTGATTGTATATTTACAGTTATATGGTGTTCATGATTAATACAAGTGATGGATTGTGTGTATACAATATGTGGTCTTGCTTTGTGGTACTGCAGTGTGAGCTGCACAGTGCACTGTGTAGTGTTACTGGTAGCACCATGCCATTCACTGGTGCTGTTTCTAGTTTTGTAGAGGTGTTGGTGTACATTATTGGTAGTATGGCTGGCAAGTACAGTATTGTATTGCAACTTTTGGGGGTGTGATTACTAGTACTATTGCTGCCAGAAGCATAATCATATAGCCAATCAGGGGGAGGGGAATAGTTAATGCTGATCAGAATGTTTAATAGTTTGCATGATTGTTACATAATATGAAATTGTTTACAACAATTATATTTTAAATTGTAAGTTTCAGTCTGACATAGACATGTAGTGAAACTAAACAGTTATTTTTAAATAGAACCATCTATTTGCTGTCTAATGAAACTCACAACATTTACGTGAATCTGAATGCATGTAACGGTGTGATAGGAAGATAATATTATTTTGTATGTGCGTGTAATCAGTGCAGCTTTTCTATTTTTTGCCCAATTTAATGGGCTCTTAAAAAAGCCTTTTGTTTACAATTCTGCCTGCTGTTACAGCCTGATATTTTTAGAGGACTGTGAGTATCTCATCTCGAAGGTCACCCAGGAAAAGGCAATTGCCAGCATGTGAGAAGTGCACACCATCGGATAGGTAGAGCCAATCATTACAATATTTAATTTGAGGATGACGTATGGTGTGCATCCCAGCCATGCGAAGGGATCCAGATATTTGAATGTTTACCTTTCTGTGAGCTTTGTCAAGCAGGTACATGTGCTGTTCTGCTTGCCAGACTCTACGCTCTGTAATATCAGAAAATATGATTTTACAGGCAGGCAACATGTGCATAATAGAAGCAAGTTCCAATTTTGCTTCTGTGACTAAATCTATCCACCTTTTAATGCCCAAATCATTGCCTCCGAGATGGATCAGCAGTATGTCTGGCTGAGCTTGAGTAGTCAAAAGTATGTGCATTGTTGGCATGAGATGCTCCCACCTCATGCCACCTCTGCCAAACTATTTAGCAGAGCAATTTGGAAGCTGCAGGTCTCGCCCAAAATCGCTCCTCTGAGCATACTCTGAAGCACGCATTACTGTGTTGCTGCCCACTTCCCACATGTTCCACCTGCTGTTTTCTGCCATTCTTAGCTTTTCAACTGAGAAGCGGACAGAGAGCACCAAAAAAACAGTGTTTCTCCTGAGTGGCTAGCCACAAGTGAATGTGAAACTAAGTTTTCCCTCTCTGCTTCAACACTGATTTTGTGGGCTGATACTAAACACACTGATTTTTATTTATTTATTTATTTTTTGTTGACCGGGTAAGTGCACTAGACAAATCCTGCCTATTTTCAGGCACGACCTGGGGAAGGGGGGATAACAGATGAATGCCAACTGATCTTGAACCAGATTAAGATGTTGGTGGTATTTTTAGTGAATTTGGCATGTTATTGTTTAATGATTTGCAATGTTTGACCAATACAGTGCATGCACTGACTATTGCTACACTGAATGGCTGTTCTCACTGTCAAACACAATTGCAAAAATATTTATTAGAGGGAAAATGCAACATTGCTATTGGCTACTTCAAACAATTACAGCTTAACAGAGAAATGTGATTGGTTGTGCGTCTTGTTATGATACACGTGCTGCTTGCTTCTGCCTCCATTTGCAGCTCTATCTGTGCTAGTAAGTACTGATTAAGACTCTGACTTTAAACTGTTATAACTTTTTTTAATGGTATGGCAGGTAAATGATATTGTCATAGTCAAATACAGCATCAAAAAACTTGTGTTTAATACTATTTTTGTACAGCTAATGATTTTTATGATGGTAGAAAAGTTGATTTGAAAATGTGATGTACTTACAGAGTAAGAAGCAGGGTATCTCTGGTTTTCTCGAAGATGGCTGCTATGTCCTTCTTCTTCACTGTTTGGTGGTTGTGATTGGCAGTTCGATATGGCCTGATATATGGAGCAATACTTTGGTTGCAGCATCTGTCAGTCAAATAGCCACCAGTCTGTGATTGGCTGACTGTGAAAGGGGGTGTAAAATAATTGGCATTTGCGAAAGTGTCATCCGTGCGACATTATTATTCGATACTGTCGTGCCTGCAACATTACTTTGCGACACTATACTCGACAATGTCACACGTTCGACACTACTTTTTTCGAAAGTGTCACATGCACGACACTATATTTTTCAAAAGTGTTGTATGTTCAACAGTACTTTTCAGATTTAAAATAACAGTTTTTCTTAGTTAGAACAGCAGTGTGGATTTTTAACATTGCGGCACTGTTTGATTTTTCACATTGTTTTGATATTTATTGTCATATTATTATTGATGTTATGTTCATTACCATTTCAAAAGACTGTCTATTGCTTCACAGACCTTCACTTACTAAACTAATTATCTCAACAATGTTTACTAGGCAGTAGTATTTTTTCTTCTTATATGACGTAGAGATGGTGCATGATAGTATGTGATGTTAGAAATACACTAAAGACATGGATTTTAATTTTCTTTTTTTCTGTACTTCCCATACAGGTGTCTGATTGTTCTGTAAGATTGGTGTACTGAACTGTGAATAGTGAAACATGGAAGATGTAATCTAAACAAAGACAGAAGTCTAAGCAGAGACGAAACAGGTATCACAGTAGTTCACTGTTGCATAAGGGTGATGTGAAAGTCAGTGATGCTTGTTCAAGACGTAAAACGATTCAGCATCCTAGTGAAGGAGTGGATTCAGAGCTTTATCACTCTGTAGGGAAAGGACATGCTTGCTCAACAGCAAGGAAACAATGCGTAGCTAAGCAACAGTTGTGTAGATCTGTAAGCAGAAAAGGTACTGTTGCAAAGACATGCATAAACACACATCCTATGCAGCACCAAAAATTTATTGCTGCTGGTGCTTCTCTGAGGAAGTAGAAGTATTTTTGATCCCTAGCTTCTAAAGCCAAGATTGAAAGACTTATTGCTGCTGTGATGAGACGTGAGTGCAGAAGGATCAAGAGTCATCTCAGCTTGATGAAATTGCACTTGAAAGTACGAACATTTGTTAATAGGGCAGTTATTGCTCTTCAACGTTTGTGGTGTAAGATGTCTCATGTACTTGAGCAGTTTAGGGAAATTGTATATGATGTAAAGATGAGGCTACAATGATATCCTATCTTGAACCTGTACAATTTCTGTGATGTTTTCACAAGACAGTGGCTGCACACACAGCACTCAGAGGCATATTTCTGGGAGGAGTCATATTACTCTCATAAAAAGGACAGCAAGTTGTGCATTGATGAATCCGACAAACTGTGTAATGTGTTCAGTGTGTGTCATGATACTACAATGGAGTCAGATGATGAATCTGAGGCAACTATTCAGCCTCGTAAACGTCACTGTCTCTCATGGACATGCGATGACACTTGCAACCGTAGACAATCATCATTTGAGAATGTTGAGCACTTCATCAACCTGTTTGTCATTACTGACCATAAGGACAGACATAAACTGTTTGAGAACATAGACCTATGGATATCCGTCCACACACTGGACTTATGGGTCACTCCCTTGCATGCATAGATTGTGGTGTTTGTGACAGTGTCTTTCACCATATGCGCATGCTGGGAGTACATCAATCAGGGATGAGAAAATTTGTGTACAGGGTATATGAAGTTCATCGAGTTGTTGCTCAGTATACTCATCTGAATGAGTAACTGTTGTCTGGTGACATGCATGGTGCCATTCAATTTTTGAAACAGCTGCAACGTGTCAGCAGTGTGACTGATACTGTGGTTACTCATGGATCTATTCCTGATGGGAATTGTGTGTCTGTCCTAGAAAGTGATATTCTCAAACAGTTTGGGAAATCAATTGCCAAATTTGAGTTGGAAAAGAGACAGAAGTTTGACTCTGCATGTGTGTCATGTGAACACCTTTGTTACGAAAAACAAATGGTCACAGTGAATCTGGAAACCTTGTCACCATACAATGATGTGTGGTTTCGACTTTCAGCATTTCTGCTGTTAAAGCCTGAGTTTGAGTTAGACCCAATCATTGTGATATGCAAGCACTGTTTTTCCAAAGTGAAGTGTAACATTCTGCCACCAAGGTCAGTTTTGAACAACATGGAGGCACATGTGACACCAGCTGAGATTGCCACATTGAATATGTTTGAATGGATTCTTATTCAGACAATGAAACCATTTCAAACTATTCTACATATGGACACAAAGACACGTAATATTCCACAAAAATAACTCATCAGATCTCTAAAGGGTTCCGTCATGTATCTTCCACTTCCTCTGCAGGAAAATGTGGAGGCTATCTCCATTGAAAACACTTTGGTCATTCTTGTAAATGGTGTGCCAACAAAGTCTAAGGTGATTTGGCAGGATGTTGTTAATGTTGAGAAGGTTAAGCTTGCCCTTATTCACTTAAAGAACAACAATCCTTTTTATGCAGACCTTAATTTTGATCACATCACTAGTGTTCCTCTTGATCATGATGACTTGGACAGCACAAAGCCAATGATTGAGAAGGTCAATGTGGAAACAAATAACAATGTGTATGAACAGTACACAATTCATTCACTACATGGCAGAGATCTGGCAGGGGACAACATTGATCTCTATCAAATGAAACAGGTGGAAGGTGAGCCTATCAGCATTTGGGAGGCAACACTGGAATCACTCTGTTTCCCAGACTTATTCCCAAAAGGGTCAGGTGGTCGTCTGGATGAAAGAGAAGTGCATGTACAGGGTGCTGAGTACCGAACAAGTCGTGTGCTCAGTAAAGATGGCAAATTCAGATGCAACATACAGTACCTGGTTCATCTCATGTGGGAGAGTGAACTTAGCATATTGTCTGCATCTATTGCGCATACTATTCATCTGACTACTTCACTTGATGGAATTATAGCTGCACAGTTTCTTCAGAAATTGAAGCAGAAAGATGAAAATGTGCAAGTTAATTTGTCTTCTATTCTGTCAAGTCTACATGGCACCAAAGAATATTGGTACCACAGGCACTCTGAGGTGATGACAATCCTGCGAGAGCATGGAGCAGCCACATGGTTTGTCACACTCAGTTTTGCTGAGTATGCCTGGGATGAGGTCATAGAACTGTTGAAGCGGGCAAACTCTGATGTTGAGGAAATTGCATCAATGACTCTCAGTGAGATGTGCTCACTTGACCCTGTCTCTGTCACAAGGCATTTTCACAAGTGGTTCCATGATATTCTGACTTTCATTTTGTCAAAGGACAATCTGCCCCTTGGTGTTGTGGAACATAACTTTTAGAGGACAGAGTATCAGGCACGGAGTGCTCTTCATATTCACATGTTGCTGTGGATCAAGAATGCCCCATGTATAGGTGAGCATGAAGCAGCACAAGTGCTTGCATTCATCAAGAAATACATCACTTGCAGCTTTCCAGACAAGTACAACAGTCCAACATTGTGGAATTTGGTGTAAAAGTTCCAGCACCATATTTGTGCAAAATACTGCCGCCGGGTATTGAAGAACAAATCTGATTGGTACACAAGATGTTGTTTTGGATTTCCTGGATGTGTCTGTCAGGACGGTTGCATGAATGATCTGTTTTCAGCAATGCGACACCACTTGAAGGCAAAATCAACCAAGAGGGTATATGAGTTACCCAGAGATGAGAAAGAGGTGTACATCAATGACTACAGCCCTACTCTTCTCCTAATGTGGCAAGCAAACATAGATGTTCAGTTTGTGGCTGACAACTCATTGGCTCTAGTGCGGTATGTCACTTCATACATAACTAAACATGAGCAGAGTAGCTTGCAAGATCTTTGGGAAGATATTGCTAGTTCAAGCAAGAGCCTGACATCTCAGTTGTGGTCACTAGGCTTGAAGACCCTTTCACACAGAGAATGTGGTGCTTATGAGGCTGGTGATCGCTTGATTGGTACACATCTGTACAGCAAGTCTGATGCTGTCTGCTTTCTCAGTATGAACTACAAAGAGAAGTGAAAACGTGTACTTATCCCCCATACTGAGATTGAGGAACAGGCTGTCAATAGACCCTCTTCAAGACAGAATAACCTCATTGACACATACTACCCCTGTAGACACGAAGACATGGATGATATGTGTCTATTTCAGGTGGCTAAGTGGTATGACTACAAGACAGATGTCTCACCTGATTGTACACGTGACATTTACAAGGACAGAGGAGTGGATGGCTGTCTTGTTAAGAGACATATGCCTTGGCTCATTGACCACTGTAAGTTACATCTAGGCACATATGAGAGCAGAGAGCATTACTGCTTTGCTCTTGTATTCCTATTTAGACTCTGGAGGAATGAGGCTGAATTGAAAGGTGACTGTGATACATTCGAGGAAGAGTTTAATCGCAGTTACGAGACATTCAAAAGTCAGTACTTAGAGATATACATGCAGAGTCTAGATACTGATAAGAAGCAGCTTAAAAAGGCACAAAAGCTACTCAAGGAGGATACTTCTGTTAGCTCACAGGACAATCTTGATCCATAAGGACAAGGTATCCTTGGGGAACCTCTGCCTCTGAATGCCCCAGAAGTACTCATGTCAGAAGTGAAGAGTGCCATGCAACATGGTACGCACTTCAGTGCTGACCCAGATGAGTTGAGAGACAGAGAGACTCAATGACCAGCAGCATGTGGTTTACTCTGAGGTAACTGACGCTGTCCAGCATGGGATACTGCATGACGAGAAGCAATGTGACTGTCTTCACTGCAAACCACTGCTGATGTTTGTTAGTGGCTCAGCTGGTACAGGGAAGAGTTTCCTTATTGAGGCCATCATGGCTGAAATACAGACCTTGACAGGGTCAGCGATGTCTGTTGCTGTTAGTGTTCCCACCGGACTGGCAGCATACAACATTGGTGGCATGACGTTACACCGTCTGTTCATGTTGCCAGTGGAGCATGGCAAAGCAGGAGAGTATCGGAAACTGTCATTTGACATTGCATCTCAGCTTCATTCAGTGTTTTGTAAGATGAAGTTACTCATTATTGATGAAATTAGTACGGTCTCTAATTTGATGCTTGCCTGTATACATCTACGTCTACAGGAGATCCTGGGGACTGACTATGGAGATGCATTCGGTGGGAAAAGCATTGTTGTATTTGGAGACCTTTTACAGCTTGCACCTGTGAATGCAGAACATGTCTTTGCAGCTCTGACTGTGAAGCAGGCCAAGAATACACTTGTGTGCATTGGAGGTTTTAACCTGTGGGAGTTATTTACCTATGTTGAGCTGTATCGGAACATGCACTGAAGTGCTGACATGACTTACAAGGCACTGTTGGATCAAGCTTGTACAGTTTCTCTGTCCCCAGAACATGTTGCAATGTTAAATGGATGAAGAATCAGAATGGACACTACATCCATAGAAACTGCAAGTGATGTTTTCAGTGATGTGTGTTCCAAGGGCACACGCATTGTGTGTCTTATGCCACGACTGAAGAAATGTGCTGAGTTCAACAGTGTCATGTTGCAGAGAGAAAATCAATCAATTCTCACACTACATGATGTTGATACAGTCAATGGTGTTATTTTAAGTTGGAAGCTGGTAGCGAAGATGACTGAATGACTGTCTGAATTTAAGTCAGATGTTTCACACACAGCTGGTCTAGAAGCTGTACTTACAGTTTGTAAGAATGCACATGTCATGCTACACCACAATCTTGATGTGGATCATGGTATGGTAAATGGTGCCATGGGTAACATCATTGACTTTGTCTACAATGTTCAAAAGACATTTATCGAGACACTTGCTGTCCACTTTGACAACATGGAACATCCTGTCTAGATTGATTGTACCTGTGTTAAGTTCCAGGTATTGAAGGATATCTATGTGAACAGGAAACAGTTCCCAATATGTGTTACATATGCTGTTTCCATTCACAAGTCTCAAGGCTTGAGTTTGGATTCAGCAATGGTGGACATAGGGACAGACATTTTCAAAGACTGCATTAGCTACGTCACACTTTCACGCGTATGTAGTCTTTCCGGGTTGCACATCATAACAGTCACACCTCAGAAGATACATGCTGACAAGCGCTGTATAGTTGAGTACAACAGATTACGTACTCTATACCAGCCACAGATGTCTTTAATACCACTACCAAAATATGTGGTTGTCTCACATCCTTCAGTCACATCTACAGTTGGCAACAAATGAAAATGAGCTTGCGTAACTGATGGAACTGTTCAGAGTTCTAAGACGGTCACAATGTCAAATACAGATGGGGGGCCAGCTGTTGTTCAGAAGTCAGTTGCAATGGCTGTTGTGCCTGTGTTTGATAACAGTACTAGAGTTAATTGCTATGCTAATGCAGCTATGCAGGTCTTTCTCTATATGCCACACTTTGTTGAGGCAATATCTGCTTCACAAGACACTGCGCTATCAAAGGAATTGAAGCAGGTTGTCAGCATGGCTTCTGATCAGTCTAAGAATGTGTAGTCACTAACACCTCTGCGGTAAATGCTGGGCACATACGATGGATGCAGTATGTTTGCTGCAAACATGCAACAGGACGCTACCGAGTTTATGATGGCTATCATAAACAGCCTGGATGAAGAGGGAACTTCTATGTGACACTATTTTACTGTGCCATAAGTCACCAAGTACGTATGTCTGTTATGTGGTCATTCAAAATGAGAAACCACAGAAGACATGCTTTGGGTTTCTCTGTTTGTGCCTCAGAGTAAAGCTGTAAAGTTTAGGCAGCTGTTTACTAATGCTGACAGTGGTCACCTGTGTGTGAGGTGTGGAGGCACGTGTACTCAGTCCATATATGTCTGATGACTTCATCTCAATGTCTTATGCTAGTATTGCATAGATTGGACTCCAATGGGCTCAGAGTTGACACACCCATCAATGATTTTACAGCTGGTAGAGTAGTATTTAACCAAGCAATGTTTGACACTCATCCTGTGATCTACCACTATGGCCAGTCTGTACATTCTGTACATTACACTTGTTTGTTGAGGTACAGAACTGGATGGGTTGAGTGTGATGATTCAACAAGATCTTTCAAACAGAGACTGCCGTGACACTATAAAAATGCATATGTACTGATACTGAAGAATTATGCCAATCTTAATGTGTCAGAGGAACAGTTACACAACATGTGAAAATTCCTTTATTTTGCTGTCCATTTTTTCTTACAGAGTGAGTTTTGTCACACTGTAATTTGTTATTAGCAAATGTACAGTTGTGGTTACACAGGAAATATATTACATGGCTCTCTTGCATATGTAGACTCATTGTGACTTTAAGATTGTTGTGTTGATCAGTGACACAGTGAAAATAGTTGCAGTGGTCTTTAATCAGCGCCAGCTGTCTTCACAGTCACTAGAGTCACTAAAGAAACCACACTTACACGTCTAACAAAGAACTCTGCATGTCAAAAGATGTATTCCTATTTGGTCAAACTCTTCTGCCATAGTCTTTTGTTATGAGTATGCTATATGCAGACATGAGAAATCACACTTGGCACATTTGCTACATGTGTGATTGTACTAAGGTACAATGCTTGTCCATGTGCATTTACATCACTGTGTATCATATCTTTAACTGAAGATTAGCTATGATGTGTGCTCTGTATCCATTTTTTTCTTATGCTTGCGTCTTGAACAAATATCTAAACTGTTTTTCACAACAGTGCATTACTATGACTGTTTCATTTTTGTGTATCTAGATTGTATGTATATATATATATATATATATGTATACATACATAGATACAATGTTTAATATATTTTTTGGTAGTACTTAGTTCTCTTGTAAATACTAGTAGTATTAACTAACATATACATTGATAGCATTACAAGTATGGATTTTCTCTTACTCAGTTATAGACTCGTAAAGAATAAGAAGTAGTATGCTTATATTTGTTTGCATGACATATTATGCAGTTGCACATATGTATTGTTCTGTTATGTCATATGCCATCATTAATAAAAAGTTACTGTGTTCCATTACAGATATCGTTATCCTTTAGTGCACAACGTTTTTGCTTATCATAAGATGTTATATTCATAGCATTCAGTAAAAAAATTGCTTTCATGTAAGTAAAACATATTTTTTTTATTGAGCTTTTTCTTATATTTAATGTACAGAGGAATGTGATAAAAAAGAAATGGGGAGCATACATACATGCATGGTATGGTAACATATACATACTGTATGAATATTGATGTGAGAAGTTAAGCTACATGTATAAATAACAGAATGCATGTTACTAGAGTAATTACCTTTCTAGTGTACCTTGACTTGATATCAGTGTTAGTAGAGATAATTAAAATAAAAAAATAAACAACTAGGTTAAACATACTTTACAGAAAAAAAACAGCCTTATTTACATGTACTCCTAGAGGTGTCTGCACTAAAATTATCTTAGGCTCCCAGAGGTACCACATTCCTGGTATAGCAATTTATGCAGTCATTTGGATAAAGTGCAAATGGCAAGTCTTAACCCATTCCCATTCTGGGGGTAATATATTCTAAGAAGGGTTGCCAACAGTTGCTATATTTCTTGAGGGTACCTTTTTCCATGTGAGATAGTCTGTCTATGGGAGCCAATTGAGCAAAGCCCACCATCAATTCAGGATAGGAAGGAGCATCCTCTTTGCCTGCAGACTGAGTAGTGTCAACCATCTATGTTCGCCGGGACATAGATGTGGGGCATAATTAGCAAGGCCTAGAATGTAGAGTAGTGAATAGTGTGGGACGGGACATCCCAAGACAGTTGACCCTAGTCTGCAACCCTGATCCCAGAATAATTGACTAGAAGTTCCCCTACCTGAAGAATTACATTTCCAACGTGTGTCACTTGGTAGGAGTTTCATCTTGTAAAGGACTGCCAATGTTCTATACCAATAACGAAAAATTTTGTTCTGAATAGGTTTGCTGAATATATTGTTAAAGGACCTATGGCAGAAGGACCAGCAGCTGTTCCAGTTGTCTTCTGATATGATAATATTTAACATACAATCTCATTTAATTTTGGAATTAAGATACTGACTGATTACCTTATCATTTGCTGTTTTAACATATGCAGCCACATGTTCTGCATTTATGGTTAAGTCAATTGTCCATGGGAGTGGGGCATTGGGAAGGCTGCATTTGTTTTTAGGAGATGCAGAACTCAGCTGTGAACTTACTGAAAATGTTAAAGTCAGATCTGGGGATTCCTCATGTATTCTACATCTCCTGAAATATAGTACCTGTTTATTTGGTATTGTCTAGCATGTCTCAGATATGCCAAACTCCTTTGCGTTTCCAGGAGGGCCATGAGGAAGATGTGTTGTCAATTTTAATTGCAGGTTATTCACCAAGGGGGTATAGCCTAAGGATCTAGGGTCAGTGCTCATCTATTTGATCAGTCTGATCCAACCAGAGACTGATGATTGGATCACTAGGTGTTTTTTTATTAACTTTCTATTTATTCTTCTCCCCTCATCATAGAGCTGTGCTTCTTTGGGAGTCACCTAGATCTACCTCACAGCTTGCCTTACCTTGAATCCTCAGAGGTTCCCCCATGGAGCTGTGGCTGTACCCCCCAGGTGGGTAAGGGTTGGGGCCCTGACACCTCAACATCTTCAAGTGTCATCAGGTCCTCCAGTGGTCAGGCAGGCAGCCATAATTAGGGTCAGGTTGGCCCTCCATCTACCCATGCTTCAGGATGCATTTTCCTCCTGTTTCTCTCTGTCAAGGTGCTGTGCACTGACATACACCACATGTCGCGACCAGTCCCTCCTGTGACTGCAGGACTTACCATACCTAGAGCCTCTGCCCAGGGTCAGACAAGCTGCGAACCTTGGTCCCCTCCCTTCCCTGGAGAAGACGAGCAGTCGTGGGATGCTCAAGTCTTCTCCCTCAGGGGGCCCTCCAGTGGTCTGGGCTCACTCCCGAACCCGGGTCGCTGGTGTCGCAAGCAGAAAGCTATCTGCTGTGCCAGTGGGCCAGCACTAGGTGGGTTTTTAAATGTTTTGGAATGGGGCAGTATATACAGGATGTGAGTGCCTGTCCCTTGTTTAAATATTGCTCTGCCTGAACCCATTGAGGGAGGGAGGACTGATGGGAGTGAAATCATTTTAGGGTCTGTGACACCCAGTGTGCCCAAAGATAACCTGACATCCATGAGAGGCTCCAGCCTCCCTGGACCAATGACTTCTCATATTAGCATGACTGTATCTGGGACAGGTGCCTTCCCATATAAAGTTCCCCATATACCTGTCAATGAGGGTCAGCCGTTTGGGTGGTATAACTAAAGGGAGATGTAACAAAATATTCAGAATCTTGGTAGTGGAGATCATTTTTGTTGCTGCTACTTTTCCAAGAAGTGTTAATTGGAGGTCATGTGATGCAAGCTGCCTGATAGCTGCACCTGTCCTGGGCTCCTACCAACCGCCTTCTATAAACCTTTAAATATATTGTTTTAACCATCTAGAAGGTACAATAGCAGCAACCAGAAGTCTTCTATCATCTGCCTATTGATTTTATCCACTCAATTTTTTGCATCGCAGAGCTTTATCGCGGTGATGGAGGCAGAAATGAAGCAGGCCACGATCAGGCACACTCCACTGACTACGCCTGAAAAATCATCCAAGAAATCGAGAAATCAGGGCACTGGGAGCCTTAATAAGGTGGGCAGCTCCAACCTCCCGGTAGTCCCTTTATGTGAGGAGCGATTCTTACAAGAGCTATCACCATTCCAAGACGCACTAGAGAATATAACTGCGGAGCTAAAATCAATTAAAGGTGACCTCACCACTTTAAAAGGTAGAATGATGGATTCGGAGTCCAGAATTACATCTCAAGAGAGGTGGAAAGATAAACTCGACCCAGAAATCACTCTTTTGAAGCAATAAATTCATAAGCTCCAGCTTAAAACTGAAGATTTAGAAGGGCAAAGCAGGAGGAATAATCTCTTGATTATCGGGCTACCTGAGGCAGAAGAGGGCACCGATGTCATCACCTTTTTGCAGAAGTTTCTTCACAAAGTGGTTGGGCCCTCACCACTAAATCCTCAGTACCACATCGAGAGAGCCCACCTCTCCCTGAGACCGAAGCCCCAACCGGACTCCCCTCCTAGCCCCATCATCATCAAATTTCTTAGTTTCATAGAAAAGCAACATGTTCTCACTAAAGCAAGAGAGCTACAGTCTATAATCTGGGGATCTTCCAAAATCAGAATTGCACAAGATCTTCCTATTGAAACCAGACAGAAATGAGTGGCCTTCCACCCAATCGTCCACAAGCTAATCGCGGCAGAAATCCGGTTCAGAATGCTGTATCCAGCTAATTTAAGAATCACAATCGATGGCTCAACATACACCTTTGAATCTCCTGAGCAGGCTATCAAAGATTTAACCTCTTGGCTCCCCAGTCTGTTTAAGGACGGTTGAAAATGTGTCCTCTTGACAAATAATCATATTTGGACTTTTGATTCATTGTTAATGTTTTACTAAACTCTGTTTTGTTACCTGTCTTGTTCTCGTTGTCGGGGGGGTGGGCTGTGTAGCCTGGTGGCTGATGGAGGGCTTTGCTTATCCCTTTCCTTGAGGGCTGCGTGCACACTAATACTTCTGGGGACAGCCCCGGAACATTTGTGCCGAGTTTTGTTTGCAGCTTGCCGATTTCGTTGCGGACTGACTCTGGTCCCACAGCAAATCATCTCCCCCAGTGAATTCCACCAGAGATGGAATACACGATCCTCTCAGCCCGACCGTGGAGTGACAGAAATATTTCCCCCACTCACAATTAAGGAGAAGACTTGCTGCATTGGCTATGTTCCATATGGCACGGTAAGCAGTCTTATTTAAAAGGCTCAATGACAGTGAGGGAGTTTATTCCCCATGTTTACACCGAATGATGCATCAGGAGCTTCATAATGCATAAGGCCATTCTTCTTGGCTAGTATAGGGAAAAGAGATCTCTGGCTGGTTGGGATTGGGGAAGGTGGGGGGGGGCCCAGGGTGGGACATGCTCATTGGAAGCTGCTTCATGAGCTAATAAGGGGGGGACATGGCGATTCTCATTGGAATCTGATGGGGGTTAGCCTTACAGGATGTTGGGCCACACAGTTTATTAGATTACACTCTAGTTCTCATAACTGTACCCCACTAGGATGGTTTCGGGTTACAAAACTCCTGGGATCCGCCAAGGGGATCATGACTCCAAGTGACCGTTACTGGCTTATCTGGGCTACACTTGACTATGCTTGGAGCCACTCTGTACATAGTTGGTTGGGTTTTGGGGTGGGGGATGGGTGGGATGTTTTCTGGATCCAGGATCTAGCCTTTTACTCACTGTTTAGAATTACTACCACTATCCTGGTAGTATTTGTTCGTTGGGGGTTTTGGGGATTACTTTCGCGAAGGGTGGGATGGGATAAAGGGGGGTTTGGAGTGTGCCTTATTAATTTCTCATTTTGGATATATAATTGCTCTCATTCTCTCAGCTTAATTGTCCATGAACGCTTATGGTGCCAATTAAGATAGCTACATGGAATGTACGTGGGCTCAGAGACAAAACTAAGAAACACCAAGTGTTTAAACACTGCGATTTACTTAAAGCTGGTGTTTTCCTTCTTCAGGAAACTCATCTGTTAAATACCGAATCAATTTGGCTACATAGGTCTGGTTTCTCTCAAGTATTTTCCATTAGTGGAACGGCAACAAGTAAAGGAGTTGCTATCTTAATCAAGAAACACATTTCATTTCTGGCAGAAGAGAACCTAATGGACCCAGAGGGCAGGTTCATACTTGTCAAAGGCTGTCTCAACAACAGCAATATTGTACTAGGCTCTATTTATGGCCCGGTGGGAGGAGATCCAGAATTCCTCATGACTCTGGCAGATAAGGTAGGAAACCTTCTACCTTCGCAGTTAATATTAGGAGGGGACTGGAACATCCCACCATCCCAGGCTCTTGATAGAACCTACCTACCACTAAAACCCACAACCCCAGCCCCAAAAGCTTTACTGGATTTCACGCAGCTTTTGGGACTGTGTGACCCCTGGCATCTTACTAATCCTTCACTCCGGTCTTTCTCTTTCTTCTCTCAGGTACATAACTCATGGCCAAGAATAGACTACATCCTGATCAGCACCTCTCTTCTTCCTGGTTTCCTCCAGGCAGGTATGGAGCTGATAGTTGTATCGGACCACTCAATAGCCTGGTTGAAGATCTCTCCTGATCCTAATTTTCAGATGGACACTGTTTGGAAATTAAATACTCAGCTCCTCAAAGACGAGAAAACCGTTTCCTACATTAAAGACCTGATCTTTAACTTTATGAAGTTTAATAAAGATTCCACCCCGAAAGAAGACTCAATATGGTGTTCCCTGAAGTGCTACCTTCGGGGAGAGCTAATCAAACTCGCCTCAATGAGGAAGAAGCATAGAGAGGTGCAAGCAGCTTCACTGCTAACCAAAATTAAAGAAATAGAGCGCTCACTACCCTTAACCTCCTCCCCTAACTCGCTAGAACCTCTGTTAAAACTAAAGAATGAATACGCAGACCTACTTAAAGAAAAAGCAGAATATGCTATCTTAAAAACCCAATCTAAATATATTGACCAGGGAGAAAAGGCCAGTAGGATGTTGGCTCTTAGACTACAAAAAACAGAAAGTTCGAGACTGATTCCGATGCTACAAACACCGGATGGCACTATTAAAATGACACCCAGGGATATTACCCAGATCTTTGAAGAGTTCTATAGCATGCTTTATAGTAAACACACTTCCCCAATGTCCCTATTGGACATTTCAGACTACTTAGATGATCTCAATCTCCCTTGCCTACAACCACACCATAAAGCGACTCTTACCTCTCCCATTACTTTGCTCGAGGTGGAGGCGGCGATTGCTTTTTTAGCACCTGATAGGTCACCCGGACTAGACGGCTACCCCTCTAACTTTTACAAAACCTTTAGCAAGGAACTAGCCCCCCTCCTCCTAAGGCTCTATGATTATATGTTCAATGCCGATACTTTGGACCCCACACTATTAGAGGCTACGATCATGCTAATCCTCAAGCCAGATAAACCGCCAAAAGACCCTGCAAGTTACTGCCCCATCTATCTCTTAAACTGCAATATTAAAATATTAACAAAGATCTTAGCCGATAGGATTAAAAAGATTTGGATTCACCTTCTGAGTCCGGAGCAGGTGGGGTTTGTGCAAGGCCGCTTCCCTGCTGATCACCTTAGAACCCTTTCTCATATTTCTCATGCTGCCCAAACATTGCAAACCCCGATGGCTCTAATTTCATTAGACACTGAAAAAGCATTTGACAGAGTCAACTGGGACTTCCTTTGGGCTACGCTCACCAGAATGGACTTTCCGGCCTCCTTCATTCGATGGATTCAGACGGTGTATAAGTCTTCTTCGGCTAAGATCTATTGTAATGGTGTTTTCTCTTTGCATTTCTATCTCTTCACTGGCACTAGACAGGGATGCCCCCTTTCTCCTTTTTTGTTTAATTTATACCTAGAACCTCTTCTTCTTAATATTAAGTGATCCCCACAAATCCAGGGTTGCCCAGTGTTACAACAAACATTGACTCTCTCTGTCTACGTGGATGGTATCCTCCTCCATATAGCTCACCCCGAAGCATCACTAACTCATACCCTACAGGTCATCACACAATCTGGCCTTCTATCCCACTATAAGTTGAATCTAGCTAAATCAGAGATATTTCCTTTAAATGCTTTCACACATAAAGCCAGCTTCACTAGATTCAGGATGAAATGGTCCCCACACTCGATTAAATATTTGGGAATACACCTTACCAATGACCCACTCCTAATCAGGAAACTCAGTCTGGATGACCTAATGGCCAACATCCATCTGGACCTCCAAAGATGGTCCAAACTTCCCATTTCCCTATGGGGTAGAATCAACATCATTAAGATGAATGTCCTACCCCGAGTTTTCTACCCTCTTAATTTACTGAATCTCTGGCTTCCCTTATCCTACTTACAGAATCTACATTCCACTCTCTCCCAATTTATTTGGCAAGGCAAATCTCCCAGATGGTCTTTTTTTAAACTTTGCCTCACTAAAGACATGGGAGGACTTCACCTCCCCAACCTAATATTTTATTATTGGGCTACCCACCTCTTCAAGCTGGGAAGATGGCTCCCGAGCAGGGATGAGGAACCTCCACTGATCTGGCTTCAAATTGAAAGATGAACACTAGAAAAAGTTAACCTCTGCTCTCCGACCACATTTTCCTTTCCAGTTCAGCACTACCAACCTCAATACAAAATTCGACCATCAGCACCTCCCTCAAAGTTGTCGCTCAATGTCTTCACTACCTCAGGATTTCCCCAAAGAGGGATATGGTGCAACCTCTTATATTAAATCCCAGTATCCACTTAGGTGGTTCAATGATCACATCAGACTGGCTTCCTCAACTACATGAGGTCTTGATAGAGAATCTATATTCTCAGGACTCCCTTCTCTCTTCTCCTGATATCATGGCTAGGTTCAATGTTCCCAATAGCAACATTTTTAAAGTGTTTCAGTTAAGGCACTTCATTAGCACTAACTTTGGAACTGAACTCCGTGTTTCTCAGATCAGGCCTTTTCTCTCTCAACTCCAAGGATTAGCCACTAAACCCCATGGGATTTCATCAATATATTCCTACTTGCTGGGTCTCAAATTTCCGGACACCCTCTCGGGTTCCAATATTTGGTCCTCTCTTCTGCCAGACATCACCCCTAACTGGTCACGCATCTGGAAAGACCTATATAGATACCACACTCAAGACAAGTTCAGACTCATTCAATACCATATACTAAACAACAGGTACTACACACCGGTCAAACTAGCTAGACTAGGAAGGCTCCTTCTCCCTCTCTGCTCTAGATGCTCCCAATTTGAAGGAAATCAGCTACACATTTTCTGGCATTGCGAGAAAGTGGCCCCTTTGTGGCAATCCATTCAGCCCAATTTAGATCCACTATTGGGACTGGAAGGGTTGTTCACCATAGAAATATGCATCTTAGGTATCTACTCTAAAGTTGAAAGCCATGAGCGCAGATTCCATATGGCGCTAATTTCTATGGTGGTCAAAAGGCTGGTGCTTAAACATTGGATGGACCAATTAACCATAACATATGCTGAGTGGCTGAAAGACTTATCAGTTTGCTTTAATATTGAGAGACTTGTTGCTAGTTCCCGTAATCGCATTGACTCTTTTTACAAAAAATGGGGTAAATTATACACTCTGTACCTACATTAGTGTCCACATTGGTTATGTCTCTGTAGCACCTTGTTCTTTTATTCACACCATTGGACTCTCATGCTATATTACAAGATCCATATACTGACTCAGGTAAGCACACTCTGGGGTGGGAATGGGTTTTGGGTGGGGGAGGGCTAGGGTGGCATTGGGGTGTTTTCTTTACCCTACTACATATCACACTTAATGACTCTGGTCTATAATGTGGTCTGTTATGTGATCCAATTACAGTACAGATGTAATGCCTGTTGGAATTGTGTACTCTATAAACTTAATAAATCTTAATTAAAAAAAAAAAAGAAGTGTTAATTGCACTGTTTTCCATCTATCCCTTCCTGTTCTGAGTTCTGCCATCTGGGGAGAAAGGTTAGCTTCACACATTTTGGTAATATCAAGAGTGACTCATATTCCTAAATAGATAATGGATTTTAGTGACCTGCAAAGTCCTAGGGATTTGAAGTGAGTGGGGTGACATTTGTTGTTTAAGGGAAGAATTCCCATTTTTGATTGGTTTACCCAGAGTCCTGATAGAAACATAGAATTTGATGACAGATAAGGACTGCTTGGCCCACCTAGTCTGCCCATTTCTCTACATAATGGATAAGCTGCAGATCCTAGTTAACCAACAGTCTACTTCCTCCTAACCTGTACTAGAATTGCTTTATGTCTGTCCCATGCGTTCTTGAATTCCCACTGTTTTTGACTCTATGACCTCCTCAGAAAGGCTGTTCCATGTATCTACAACCCTCTCTGTGAAGAAATACTTTCTCACATTACCTCTGAGCTGTCCCCCCTCTATCTTCAAATTGTGGCCCCTTGTTCTTGCACATCTCTTTTTCTAAAAGATGCTACCCTCTTGGACTTTGTTGATTCCCTTGAGGTATTTGAATGTTTCTATCATGTCCCCCCTCTCCTTCCTTTCCTCGAGGCTATACATCTTAAGCTCCTTTAGTCTTTCTTCATATGTCTTCTGGTGCAGACACTGCACCATATCGATTGCCATCCTCTGGACAGCCTGCACCCTGTCTATGTCTTTGCGGAGATGGGGTCTCCAGAACTGTACACAGTACTCCAGATGTGGTCTTACAACTGTCTGTACAGATGGCCAACAACTTCCTGCTTTCTACTGGTGATGCCTCTCCCTATGCATCCTAGTATCACTCCAGCCCTCCTTACTGGTTTCTCACATAGCTGTCCCACCTTTAGGTCATCTGATATGACTACCCCCAGGTCCCTTTCCATTTTTGTTGTTGTCAGTATCTCATCCCCCATTGTGTACTCTTCCCCTGGGTTTTTGTTTTTGTTTCCCAGGTGCATTGCTTTGCACTTCTTTGCACTGAATCTAAGCTGCCATATGTTTGACCATGCCTCCAACCTTGCCAAGTCCCTTTTCATCCTTTCCATCCCATCTTGTATATCAACCCTGTTGCAGATCTTTGTGTCATCTGCAAAGAGACATACCTTCCCTTCCAGTCCCTCTGCAATGTCACTTATAAAGACATTAAAAAGGACTGGCCCCAGTACTGAACCCTGCGGTACCCCACTAGTAACCTCCCTTTCTTCACTGTGAACTCCATTTACTGTTACCCGCTGTGTCCTGTTGTCCAGCCACTGTTTTACCCAGGCTGCCACCCTGGGACCCACTCCCAGGCTGGCTTATTTATTTATTAATCTTTTGTGCAGGACTGTGTCAAATGCTTTGCTAATGTCCAGTAGGCCATGTCCACAGCCCCTCCCTGGTCTACTACTTTGGTCACCCAGTCAAAGAAATCAATTAGATTTGTCTGACATGACCTTCCTACTGTGAATCCATGCTGGCTTAGGTCCTGTGCCCCACTGGTCTCTAGGTACTCAACAATTCTTTCCTTCAGAGAAGTGATTCCATCATTTTCCCTACCACTGAAGTCAAACTGACAGGTCTGTAGTTTCCTGCCTCTGTCTTGCTCCCACTTTTGCGAAGGGGAATCACATCCACCCTCCTCCAGTCCTCAGGTACCACACCATCCTCCCATGATTTGTTAAAAAGGGTAGTCAGTGGTGTTACTAGTTCTTCCCTTAGTTCTTTTAGAATTCTGGGGGTGAATCCCAACATGCCCCATTGCTTTATCCACTTTCTGTTTCAAGAGTTCTTTCAGAAACCTTTCTTCTGTGAATGGACTAATATCAACCCCCTTATCCAGAGTGCTTCTATTGACTGGATTAGGTATCTCCCCCTGCTTTTCCATTGTGAATACTGAGCAGAAGTATTCATTCAGTATCCCTGCTTTTTCACTATTGCTCTCTGTCCAATTACCTTCCTCTTTATTCAGCCTCAGTATCCCTGCCTTAGTCTTTCTTTGCTCCCTAATGTACCTATAAAAGGTTTTATCCCCCCTTCTTAACCGAGTTGGCTATCTTTTCCTCGGTTTGGGCCTTTGCTGTTTTGACTGCCTTCCCCACTTCCTTCTGCTTTAACTGGTACAGTTTCTCTGTCCTGATCCTTCTGTGTTTCTTTATACTTCCTGAATGCTATATGTTTCTCCCTTACCTTCCCCGCCACTTCTTTTGAGAACCATAGTGTTTTCTTCTTTCTTTTAAATTTATTTGCTTCACACAAAGGCTTGCTGCCTCTGTGATGGTGGTTTTGATGTTTCCCCATTGTTGCTCCACCCCAACTTCTTGCCTGTTTGCTAGTGCTTTTCTGAGGCACTCTCACATTTTGACAAAATCAGCCCTCCTGAAGTCCAGTACCTTCACTTTTGTGTGGCTTGACTCTACAGCTAAGTTTATCATGAACCACACTGTTTGGTGGTCACTTGTTCCCAGATGGCCACCCACTTCAAGATCAGAGATCCTCTCTCTGTCCCCATTTGAGAGGACAAGGTCTAAGATTGCTCCTTCCCAATTGGGTTCCAAAACTAGATGTCTGAGGCATACCCCCTGTAGGATATCGAGAATGGCCCTGCTCTTGGATGTTGCTGCAGCAAAGGTGCTCCAGTTAACATCTGGCATATTCAGGTCCCCCATCAGCAATGTATCCCCTTTCTCTGCCATTCCAAGGATGCCTTCTATCATTTCCTTGTCCATTTCTTCCCCCTGAGATGGGGGTCTGTATACAACCCCTGTACAGATTGTGGAGCCATTTCCAGACTCCAGGGTGACCCACAGTGCCTCCTCTCCTCCCTGTTTACCCTTAAGTTCTATTGCTTTGATATCTTCCCTGATGTAGAGAGCTACTCCTCCTCCTCTTCTGCCCTCCCTGTACCTCCTGTAGATTGTGTACCCTGGTATGTTGACATCCCAATCATGGTTCTCTGTGTACCATGTTTCTGTGATTGCCATGATACCCAGGCATCCTTGTTCCATGAAGGCCACCATTTTGGGGAGCTTTTTACCTAGACTAAGGGCATTGGTACTCATTACCCTCCATTTCTTTATGGCTTTATTTCTTTTTGCCCCATCCCTGTCCTTATTGCCTTTGTCTTTTTCTCCATTTACCCCTGCCCTTCTCCCTATTGACTGATCTATCTTGGCATTTACCTCACTAACTGCCCTGAATTTTTTTGGTGGGGCAAGGATTTCCCTTCTCCTTTTCCGTGCCTCCCCCCTTGGCAAGTTTAAATGCTTGCCAATGAAGCATTTAAACCTATTACCTAGGATCCTGGTTTCCCTACTGGATAGATGCAGACCATCACACCTGCATAGGCCTGTATCCCTCCAGGTGGAGCCCCAGTCCCCAGTGAAGCCAAATCCCTGAGCTCTGCACCAGTTTTACAACCAGTCATTGAATCCCATGGTGCAGAGTACCCTAGCCTCATCCATGCCATAGACAGGTAGTACTTCCAAGAAAGTTAACGTGTGTGCAGTGCAGTGAAACAAGACAGCAGAGTTAGTAGAGGTTGCATTGATGTGGAGGTATCTCCTAGCAGTACTGATAGGTCATCTGCATATAACATGGCAGTATATTCCTTTTGCCATGCAGTTATCCTGTTGATGTGAGTAAGTTGCTGGATTACTGCTGCCAGGGACTATATCACCAGGACAACCAACAGCAGTGACAACAGGCATCCCTGTCTCATGCTTTTGGCTAAGGAGAATGGAGGTAATAGGAGGAAGCTGGGGAGCACCCTGGCAGATGGGGAGGAATACAGGAGTTGGATGAATAAGCAGAAGTGGGGAGTAAGTAAGTAAGTGAGTAAGTCCCAGATGGGTAATACCAAGTGTAAGTAGCTCCAATCAACTGAATCAAAAGCTTTTTCAAAATCGATGGCTATAACCACAGGTGATGTGAAGGAGGATTTAACTATGTACATAAGGTTGATCCCTCCCATGTATTATCAGCACCTATCACCCACCTCTTTAATCTATCACTTGCCCAAGCAGACCTCTCTCCTATTTGGAAAACTGCCCATGTTATTCCCCTACTCAAATCTGGTGACCCAAGTGATCTAAACAATTACAGACTGATATCTCTACTTCCAATCCTCTCTAAACTGCTCAAGAAAGTGGTTAATGTGCAGCTTAGGAAGTACTTGGACTCCACCAATCTGCTAAACCTGCCCAGTCAGGATTCAAAGCTTGTCACAGTACAATATCCGCAATCGTAAAGGTAACCAATGACTGACAAAATTCTTTTGATGTCAAGAAATATGTATGTGCCTTGTTTCTCGATCTTAGCAAGGCATTCAATACAGTGGACCATGGACTGCTGTTGAACACTCTTCAAAGCATTGGCCTAGATTCTTCTGCCTTGAAATAGTTCAATGGTTACCTCTCTGGGAGATTCAAACAGGTTAAAGCTCAAGGGGATATCTCTCCACTAAAATTGCTCCAAAGAGGTGTGCTGCAAGGGTCCATTTTAGGACCACTGCTCTGTACTGTTTATATTAACAACTTGTAGACCTGTATGCTAGCAAAAAAGATTACCCTCAAGGGTTCAGTTGTTACTGGCCCCTAGCTGTGGGCCTCACCTAACCAGGTGCTCAGAATATCTTATTTTTTCTGTTCCATGCTGCCGCACTACCCAAGAACAATGCTCCTTTACATACAGAGCCTCATCCTGCTACAACTCATTTCCACCTGATGTCACCAATGACACCACCCTGGGCTCTTTCAAGTGCTACCTGCATCAGCACCTTGTCACAATGGCCTCCTGTGAATGTTTCTCCTAAATAAAACTTACTCTCCTTCCCTCTAATTCCCCCCTTCTAAGTCCCTCCCACCTTTACCCCCCACTATCTCCTATCTCCTCCCTTTTTATTTCCCCACTATTATCTACATTCTCTC
The DNA here is from genome assembly GCA_016271365.2 of Neoceratodus forsteri. Lineage (NCBI taxonomy): Eukaryota > Metazoa > Chordata > Ceratodontiformes > Ceratodontidae > Neoceratodus > Neoceratodus forsteri. Next base: position 1,338,864,735 of record CM057456.1, read on the forward strand.
CCCATAGCTTCCTCTACCTGTATCTACCATCTCTCCTAGTAGTTTCTAATTTATTCTAGTGAACCATATTATAACAGTTTTTTTATTGTACATATGTTCTTGAATAATATACACAAATTACTGTAACTTAGCTTACATACTGTGAATCATTGCACATATTACAGTAATTCCATATGAAAGCTTTAATGTACCTAACAAAGCCTATGGCTGCTTGAAACTACTGTACTTGTTATTGTCCTCACTATGTTCTGCATTGTTTCCCCAATGTGGAACCTTTGTAAAAGAGCCTTGGTTCAAAGGTGTCTTCCGAAATAATAAACTAATAAACTAAACTAATAAACATTGACTCTGGAATCAAAGCAGCCGACATTCATCTCTTTGCCGATGACACGGTCATATACATTGCTAGGCCTATCCCAGAGCACGCCTGTATGGACCTACAGGTGGACTTTATTCAGCTGCAGTTAAACTTATTGAGCCAAAAACTTCTTCTAAATGCAAAAACAAAGAAGGCCATACTTTTCTCACCTTCTGCCATAGGTCAAAAACCTTCCCTTCATAGCTTAACTCCACAGATTCTATCACTTCTGGGAGAACCTATTGAATATGTGACAAAATTTAAATATTTGAGGCTTTGGATAGACAACAAGCTTACAAGCTCTGACCATACTGAGGAACTATTGAGGAAGCTAAGGCAGAGACTGGGCCTCTTCTTCTGGATCAAGCATCTCCTATCCCACGATGCCAAAAAAAACTGGTCCAAACCACCTTTCTATCCTTATTGGACTATGCCAACTTCCTCTATGGCCAAGCTTCTACCTCCGCACTCTCTAAACTTGACTCACTATATCACCGAGCTTTGAGATTTATCTCTAGTCTATCATACCTCACCCACCACTGCTTTCTATGTGTTGCAGTAGGCTGGACATCCCTCAAGTTCAGAAGGCAAAGAAATGCTGCCTTTTGGACTTTTAGCTCACACATAAGCATCCCCAGTATAGATCTGACTGCTTGCTTCTATGCGCTGTAGGCAATTACTCCTTGAGCAGCCTCTTTTTTATCTCCTTATACATTCCTAAAGTTAATTCACATTTTGTTAAAGCATCTATAAGCTATGTACTCCCTCACCTATGGAACAAATTATAAAAAACTCTGAAGCTGGATGCCCCAAGAACCTTCTCCTCCTTCAAAAAGCTTTTCTCTCATTCCTTTATAGAATCCTGTAACTGCCACCCCCCCAGGAGGCCAGTGAAATAAGTGTTAGACATCCATCCCCAGGCCTTGTGATTCCCTGTTTATCACTCCTTCTCCCTTCTTCTCCCTATCAACCCTCCTACCCCTTTTCCTGAAATGTTCATGTACATACTGTACAATAATGTATATTGACAATATTTTTTTCTTAGCCTCTTGCATATTTGCCTGTATAGACCTTGCCTAATACTGTACTATGTTTTATGTCCTCTTCCGCATTGTATTCCTTGATTGTACACCCATCTTTTCCCTTTGTATATTGTTTACTTTTACGTGCATTAATCCAGGTCCACCTTGCAAATGAGCTCGTTCAATGATGCTTTGCCTGGTAAAATAAAGATTGATTGATTGATTGATATGGGAATTCACATGGTCTGAGCTGAACCTTTCTTCGATAAAGCCTGCCTGGGAGAGGTGTACAAGTTGGGGTAGGAGTGGCTCTAGCAGCTCAGCAAGGGCCTTGGCATATATTTTACTATCAATGTTGATTAATTAGATATTGATGGTGATATTGGGTCATTTACTTTAATGGAGAGGACTGTTGTGACTGCCTCCCTCATTGTCAGTGGGAGTGTGTCAGAGCTTTTAGATTCTTTATATATCTCACTTACAAGGGGGCACTTCATGGGAGTTTGGGCTTTAAAGAACTCTATGGAGAAGCCATCCCCTCTGGGTACTTTCCCCAAGTTAAGAGATGTCAGGGCCATCATTATTTCCTCCCTGTATAGTGGCACATCTAGTGCCATAGCTTGTTCACCAGTGAATTTCGGCAAGCTCAGGGAGGATAAAAAATCATGAATGTGAGCAGAGTCTGGTTGGTGGGGTGTCAAGTATAATGAGGTATAATATTGTTGCATGTTAGCATTTACAGCCTCTGAAGAGGTTTGAACTATTCCTGTGGGGTCTTGCAGACCAGCAATGAGTCTTTTAACTTGTTGCTTGCGGAGTCGATATGCTAGGACCTTGCTTCGTTTTTCACCCCTTTCCCAATATTTATGTTTGAGCTGCAGGATGGCTATTTCAGCTTTCCAAGATAAAAGTGCATTTATTTTTAACCTGAGTCACAGGATAGATTTATTTAAGTCTGAGTTGGGGTCTGGGAGTAGGTGTGTCATGTATAAGGATTCTTTGGGCTGTATTTCTTGTTCAAACCTATGTAAATCTTGTTACCTTTGGTGTCTAGATGGGCTGCATAACTGATTATTTACCTATTATAGTGGCTTTGTACACACCTCCCACATTGTCCTTGCTGAGGTATTTTTAGGATCATTTAGTCACAGGAAGGTGGTAGTTTCTGCTTTTAACCATGGGATAAATGTGGGGTCTCTGAGAAATAATAAATCAAGACATCATGTGGGAGACATAGGGGTGAGCTCTCCACATAGGAAGTGGAGTTGAATTGGTGCATGATCTGAAAGGATGAGAGGCATAAATGTGGAGCTAATCAAGGCCTGAGTTATCTGTGGGGATGTTGGCCACTCGTCTAAATGGCTGTAAGTGTAAGTGTAACTGTAAGTGTAGGAATGGTCAGACATATGGCAACTTAGATTCAACGCAAAGAAGTGCAAAGTAATGCACCTGGGAAACAAAAACCCAGAAGAAGTGAACACAATGGCAGGGGAGGTAGTAACTACAACAAAAATGGAAAGGGACCTGAGAGTAGTCATATCAGATGATCTAAAGGTGGGTAAATAATGTGAGAAGTCAGTAAGGAGAGCTAGGGGGATACTGGGATGCATAGGAAGGGGCATCACAAGTAGAAAAAGGGAAGTGGTTATCCCTCTGTACAGACAGTTGGTGAGTCCCCATCTGGAGTACTGTGTGCAGTTTTGGAGACCTCATCTACACAAGGACATAGACAGGATGGAAGCAGTCCAGAGGAGGGCAGCTAAAATGGTGCAGGATCTGCATCAGAAACCATATGAAGAGAGACTGAGAGAGCTTAATATGTATACCCTTGATGAAAGGAGGAATGGGGGGGACATGATAGAAATGTTCAAGAACCTCAAGGGAATCAACAAAGTCCAGGAGGGTAGCATCTTTCAGAACAAGAGATGTGTAAGAACAAGGGAGCACAATTTAAAGATAGAGGGGTGACGGTTCAGGGTAATGTGAGGAAATTTTTATTCACGGAGAGAGTGGTGGACACATGTAACTGCCTTCTTGGAGAGGCTGTGGGGTCTAAAACAGTGGAGGAATTCAAACATGCATGGGACAGACATAAGGCAATTATAGTGGGGGTGGCAGGAAGTAGGCTGTTGGTTAACTAAAATCTGCAGCTTATCCAGTAGGTAGGGAAATGGGCAGACTGGGTGGGCCAAGTGGTCCTTACCTGCAGTCAAAGTCTATGTTTCTATATTTCTATGTGTTGTGAACCTGCCATCTCTTGATCAGTCATAAAAAGGGCTACAGCTTGTGATCCTTTAATGTGTGGTTCTGTTTATGAGTGACTCCTATCCATAGAGGTATCAAGCACAAGACTGAAATCTCCTCCAAACAATATGGGTGTAGCTGGGATGATGAATTCACCCAGCTTTTGTGCAAAATGAAGAAAGAGGTCTGGGTTATTGTCATTTGAGGCATAAATATTCCCCAGTAAAATGGAACCTATAGGGGTTAATAGGGCTAATATCCAGTGACCTTGTTTGACTTACTTTAGGCAGGTGACCATCCAGTGATGAGCCTTATGTAGGAGAATGGCTATCTTCCTCTTCTTGGTTGGGATGGAGGCATGTAATACTTGCCCTCTCCAGTCTTTTTTCAATAGGGGGTGGTCTGAATTGAGGAGTTTTATTTCTTGTAGAAATACCACAGTAGTCTTAAGGTGCTCCAGATGTAACAAAATCTGTTTTTGTCTGACAGGGGAGTTCAGACCTCTGACATTTTATGTATGGCATATCACATCACCCATGATCCTCTATTGAAATAAATGTCATTTGGAATGGATGTTTTGAAAGCCAATTAGTTATATATTCCATTGGTCTAAGATCCGCTGTCAGGTATATGAGTGTGTGCCTTCCTAGTCTTGTGCAAAGGTGGAGGAGTGGAAGTATGCTATACCGGGAGTGGTTCCTTGCTGGGGAGTTATTGCATTTCATACCTCTAAATCTTAGTAACAAGCTATTAAATAAGAACAACAGTTTAGAAATGGAAGAAACAAAATTGAAAAGGTCCATCCTAGAGAAGAGTGAGAAATGAACGGGTCTGAATTGGTAGACCAAGGATTTGTCAGATCTTCTCGAAGGCATGGCTGACCAAACCATCAGTGGACTGCCTTGAAAGAGAGCATATGCACTGCCGTCAGTATGGGTATAGGCTCTAGATGAACTTCAGTACTTGGATTTAGGTAGAGAATCTGCTGTGGTGTCTCTCCCCACAAATTCAATCTGAATTCACAGTCACTGAAGATAAAACAATTAGTGATAAGGGCTGCAACTCATGGTTATCAATAATAATAAGAAAAATGTAACCACAACTGCTTCATTAATAGCTCTTAATGGGGTGTCCCAAACTTAGGCTAGCTTGTCCGATAACAACCAAATGTGCAGCCGATGAAGATTAAACACTTGAGCCATGCATGTGTGTGATGTAGTTATTGCTAAGGTGATCTCTCCACAGGGGGGCATTATAACAAATGGTTGCAGACAAGTACTAGTGATGTTCATATGGCAAACTTATTTAGTCTTCCTGTTTACATATGATATGCTGTCTCCCCGTCTTGTCTGTAATCCTCCATTACCTCTCCCTCATTGGCCCCAAAAGACCCATTCAGGCAGGAAATCTGGGTTCAGGGGTCTTTATAGGTGAAATGGAGTGATGTAAGGTTGAGAAACTGAAAGACCTATTTTGAGGGGAAGGGCAGTGTGTAAAGAAGTGTGACAATTAAGCCACTGCGGAACAATATTTAAAGTATATAATCCCATAGGACTTGATCAGAACTTGGCATGCTGCGTATGCAGGCTAATTGTAGGGGGCCTCATAGACATTTAACAGGAAAGCTTGAACAGTTTTCAACTAACTACAATATCATAAACATTAGAAAAACAACTAACAGTTTGTATACAAAAGGGCATGTCATGTGATCACATCATGAACTGATGCCCGTATAAATTACCAAGAGCTCTGGTGCCTAATAAATGTGAAAATAATGGTAAGCGCCTTCAATAATGTTGTGACCTCACAGCTCTTGCAAGTGAAATGGACTTAAGCAATTGTTATTCATCCACTTCAGTCTGCCCACTTAATAGTTTATCTTTCGGCCAGCTGCGGAAAAGAAAAAAACAGGATGCACCAAGCTGCATAGTCTGCCCACCAATAGTCTGAACAGCCAGACTATCACAAGGCAGGGAATGTAAACTGCCTTGTTGCTGGTGTGTTTTTTCAGCATTTCAAGCAAGTAGGTAATGACAAAAAGTCAAACTGGTGGCAAGGTATGGGGGAGGAAAAATGTAGACTGAGTTACAGTCAGCAGTGTTATTTAAGCAATAGCCCCCTGTGTCCCCACTCTCATAGTCTGTTGACTATTTCCCACTTGCACATCAGGGAGAAGTACAGAAAATTTACCAGTACCTGCTCGGTGTATGTGTCATCCATGTGGAAATTGCTGCTCAACCTTTGCTTGCTGAAGGAGGAGCTCTGGAGATGAAGTTTGTCCAGTCAGGGTGAGGGCAGCTGCTCCTTGATCAAGAATTTGGCATATCAGGTATGCCTCTGCAACAGGAAAGGAACCAGTGAGTGCTGTAATTCTTGCACCTATGCCTCTGCGACAGCTGCTGCACATGACTTGCTGGGTACATCCAAAGGAGTTGTTGACAAATTCTTACCCTGCTTGCTTCAAGCAGAGACTTCCGGCTGCTGTAGTTCTCTGTAGGGTATTTCAGCTGGTGCCAGGGAGCTGGACCATAGAGGTGCCTATACTGTGTAGGTTCTGGGTCCTGTAGACTCAGAGGCTGTCTGAGGATCCTTCGGATCTGCCTTTGTATTCCCCGCTGTTGCTCCAGGAGTGATGTTGCTGTGATGGCAGGTCCATTTTCATACACTGATGGTTCTTCTGTCTTTTCCAACTTACAGGGGACAGAAACCAGGTTAATTCCCATTTCTGTGGTCAGGTTCTGAAGTACAAATGTTGGAGGGGCCACTGGTGTCCATAACATCAGATGATACGCCCTACTCTGTGAGAAATTCTTGTTGAGGGGTACAGAGTTCTTTGGCACAGTACTTTCCAGAAAGTCCATGAGGGAGTCAGGCATTGAAAACAACAATGGTACTCCATTGTGTACTACCTGCATAGAAGCCGGGTAGTGGAGAGAAATCTGTATGCACAGTTTGTGCATTATTTTACAGGCCTCAATGTATTCTTGCCTCCGATTCAATAGTTCTTTGGAAAAGTCTTGGAATATTCGTATCTTGTGATCTTGCCTTTGGAAAAGGTCCAGTTCTCTGGCTGTTCTCAGGATCGCTCCTTTGGTTTGGAAACTAAGTAGTTTGATCCATATCGATTGGGGATGTTCACTGCATTGTGAAGGGGGACCAGGGATCAGTGAGTCCTCTCAATGTCAAACCAGTGTTCCCCTTTTAGTTTCAGGATCTCTGGTAGTATGTGTTATAAAAAGCCTACCAGACCCTTGAGTTCTGCACCCTCAGGAAAGCCCACAAGCTGCAGGTTATTACTGCAACTTTGGTTTTCTAAATCATCGACCTTGATCTGGAATTGTTGTATTTATCCATACTGTTCTCTTAAGGAGGCCTGTAGCTACTGAATGGCCATGGTATGGGAGCCAACTTTGCTCTCCATCTGTTTTTGTTTGATGTCCAGCTGGGAGATTGCCTGTGTTATTTGGAATGAGGCAGCTTTAACCTCGGTCATTTCTTGTAATAATTTTGAGAACACTTTCTCAATAGATCTGTGGTTGAGAGCTGCTGTACAGCCCTTTGCCATGTTTGCTGTTATTCCTTGAGGCTGCCAGAGAAGAAAAGGAAGGGGATGTTTTCCTTTGGGACCAACTTTTTTTTTCCCCAAAAAAAATAGCCACACCAGAACAAAGCTTGCAGCTCAGTCATGCAGACTAGCCCAAGGTTGCTAGGAATACCATGATAGATTTTCCAGGTTTTAAAGTATAAAACCTGAAGGGAGAGGACTGACAAAATTATGCAGCCATTTTGGCTAGGATTAGGCCATGCTCCTAGATGAAGGAATCTGATATTTTAATGAGTATGAATCCCGTCTTGTAAACATTTTCATCCCTTTTATCCTTTTAGAATGTGATCCCACTTTAGTTTGTCTGAATGTTCTCTCAAAAATCATTTTCTTTTGGTTTGCTTCTTGTAGTGGCGGAAGAACTTGGAAGTAATGGATAAATTTGTGATCTGGGGCCCAAATTACCATGAAGCATTTTTCAGGCAGTTTTTGAAGTTGGGTGATCAAAACAGGTGGCAGCCATCCTACCAATAGGATTCTCCAGCTTTCAGACATCTCATACATTGTTAGTTGAGACCATCAGAACATTAACGGCTTCTTTACAAGCATATTTAGTAACTTCATTTTTACTTTGGCTCCTTTGTATTTCTTGCTGATAAACAGATACCAATTCAGATTTAGGTTTTGATATAATACAGCCCTTTTTAATATTCAGTTAGTGTTACATTTATAGACAGAATTAAATTGATAAACACTTGAATAATTCATGGTGAAAATGCACCGAAGAGCCACTGATATATTTAGTTTGATGTATTCCTGGTGCAAGGCCCAACAGAGCCACTGGTATATGACTGTCATTTGGCTAGTATAAAACATTTTCTGGTTAGAGCTCCCAGAGTGCTTAGCTGTAGGATATAATTACTATTATACAATGGTAAGAAAATTCCCTGCCCTCTGATTGCTCACTGGGTGTCTGGAACAGTGATGTTATTTCACATTATGAAATGTGTACTAAGAATCTTGGTTCTTGATTGATCGAGAGCTTCTTTCAGTCAGGCCATTGTCTCAGAACAGCAGCCCAGCAGAAAGAAACTTCTTGTAAACAGGACCCAGCACCCATTCTGAGAACTTTCCCCACTCATAGGAATGGCTCCTGCTCTCCCCGCCAATTTGAGACATACCTGCTGCATCTTTCAATTGCTTCCTTGCTCTCTGTTTACTCCAGAGTCCACAGAGCATCTTTGTCCCCAAATTTGCCACTGACTGCAGTGTGTTTTATTTAAATGACCAGCAGGACTAACAAACCACTGATCGACACTGAAGCACCAGAAATAATGGAGCTGGAAGTCAGCAACAACTAGCTGGCTGCGACAGTGACCAGGGAGGCAATACTTTTTTACTTAACTGATATTTTACTTAACTGCCTGTATTTCTAATATTGCAGTAATTTAAAAAATAGGTAAAAATATGTTTTTTTTTTTTTTTTTGTAGTTTACTGACACTCTTGGGACCAATTTCATAATCATAATAAGGCACTCGGGGGGGGGGTGTTATGGTGGGATAATGTCCCTTCTCAGTTGGTGGAAGCATTCAGCTTTGCCTCATGCTGCAACCCACCAGAGGCAGGCCGTTATCCCACCATAATGCCCCCTCCATCATGCCTTATTGCTTAAATAACATCACTGTATTAAGTCCCGGCACACAGAGGACAACAAAACGGTGTCAGGAATCATGTCATGGCTGCATAAATATCCACTGCTGTAAATGGCTTCAGCTCCAGCACCCCCCCAGAACTTCACAACTCCTCCCCCACACCGACACTGACACTGACACACACACACACACACACACACACACACACACACACACAAATGTCATCCCTTGTCCCTTTTTTTTCACAGAAACATTTAGTTTTGTACAAATCAGTGCTGCAGCTTATGCAGTTGGCTTTTTTCCCACTTAGTAGAATGATTTCACTGAACAGCTGAAAGAAGGACCAAAAGGCAAACTGCCATCGTGTGACCAGAGGTTGTGAATAAAAGTAACAAAACCCAAGGACTGCCACACATTGTCCTATTCCTTTCCCTCTTTCCTGTAAAACTCTGGTCTGGCACCACAGACTGAAGCCATAATATTTCAGAAAGGCTTCTCAGTCCACCTCCTCTTCTAAACCTGATTGTCATAGTGCATTCCCATGACAACAATGCAGTGCCTGTTAGTCGATGACCACAACACAAATGCACTTAGTAACAGTCAAAGAAAGTAAAAAATACAGCATAGAACAGTCTGGGTCAAAAGTCTGTGGAATGGCCATGAAGGGGATGGGGCTGTAAAACATCACAGCAGCCAGCAACATGTGTGAAACAGTATGAAGGTTAAAGGCCTGGGAAATGATCATCATGCATAGAGCAGCTCCACCTACTGGTGGAAAAATATAGTGGACTTTTTTATTAAAACATATACTTCCACACACAAAAACTGGGAAAAAAGCCAAGAAATGTTTTCTTAATTAAAAACAAGCCATTGTATAATAGCAGTAAAGCACTCCTGCAGCTTTGTGCTTTAACCACCCAAGGCGTGATGTTATTACACAGTAACAAAAACCCTGTTATGCCTTATTGCTTAATTCACTGACCCCATCTAGAAATGAAACGTTGTATTAGGATGCATATTTCCCTACTGTCTTTGGTATTTGCACTTAGAATTTTGCATGACCAGTCTGTGAATTCAGAAGAAACACCAGATTACAATTTTCAAGCTGTTATGTGGTTAATGGTTTGAATTTTGAACCAAGGCTTGTGATTGGTTGTTTTCTTTTTTTAAACCTTATCCTTTAGTAACAGAGACTGCTCCCTGATGAAGTTCTGAGTGAAGTGCCGAGACTTCTGTTTTTCCTGGAATCAGTAACTCTGACACCAGTTTTGCACTACTCTATTGATTGGATAGGCTTTCTGTAATGTATTTACTTGCAATGCACTTATAAATGCACTTTATAAAAGACTAGGTGCAGAGATCAGCCATTTTGTACTGGGGTTACAAATCACTACAGAGGAGTATAGTAGCAATTTCTTTGTTGGTTTACACAGGTATATTTAAGGGCTTTTGGAAGTGGTAAAAAAAACTACTTGGGAAACACTGTTTAAAGTTTCTGAAGCTTTATTTTTAACAACTTGCAGTGGTGTGCTCCCCCTCTGACCCAGCAGCAACGGGGCTGTGTTTCAAATAATTGAAAAAATTTTCACCCTCCCTTTGCCTTATCTCTTTTGACAAACAAATGGAATTCTCTGGTGTCAAGTGGTATTCCCACCTTTACCTGATCCCCATTGACATTATAATGATATTTCCTTGTGATACCTAGTGCTCCCCTCCCTCACAAAATCCCCATTGGCATAATAATAATATTCTGTGGTGTCCAAAGGTATGCCCTCCCTCATCAAATCCCTAGTGGTTTTGTAATGATATTCACTGGTACTTAGTCATCTGTTCTCCCTCCCAGTAGCCTGCTGTACCTCCACTTCCAACCCCCATCTCAAGACAGCAGCCAGAATCATCCCCCTTTCAACTCACTGACTGGCAACCATCTGCACCTTTGAATTTCCTGTAAAGATATGCATCATGATACAGGACTTGTGGTCTGAAAAAGAACAAAGTACACTTAAGGCATCCGTTTGTTTCCACAAAATTTGTATTACACTCCTTACATGACCGCATTTACAGCCTTTTTTACCAGACTTAAGGGAAGCATTCAGATCACCTTATGATCAAATGAGTGGTGACTCATATTTCCCCCTCTAAATGGTTGTTCTACACTTGTCAGCAAAAAAACATTTGGGTTGCAGTTACTAGTTGCCACTTATGTGGTCATGAAGGAGGGGTCTGAAAACTTTAACCTAACTTAGGTGAAATATGTTTTTGATTTAGTGGGATTTGGAGTAAACAATGTGTGCAGAAAAAAACTACTATAAATCTGAAGCAGACTTATTTTTTTTCAGACTGTAAGTCCTGTATCAGAATACAGTGGTATTCTGTATATTGATAATAAACCTCCATGCAGCAGAGGACCATCATTCTAGGAGGTGAGCAGAGGGTAAGGGTTTGTTGGCAACTTGGGGCTGGGGGTTTACATTAAGCAGGAACCCACTGGATACCCAAGAAATAGTACTGTATTTTCAACAGGGATTGGGTGATGGATGGCACTACCATTGAATACCAGGGAATTGTATTTTTTGTCAAGGGGATAGGGAGGGAGGGTAAGAACCTATTCTTTCTATGTTGGCTCGCACATGCTCAACTAACATAATGCAGTAGTAGCAGATTTGGAGGTGTGGTCACTGTGGGGCGAATGCAAGGCATGCATCAGTAGGTGCGTCCCTCATTCCCCAATCAGTCTGCATGCCGGCGCCACACCATGCATACTTAATGTAGAAATCACATCAAATGAAAGGTCCACTGCAATGCGAGCAAAGCTCGTCATATGTAGTGGACCTCCCAACATGTTTTCCCTGGTGAAAAAGAACATAACATGGCGGCACACTGCCTGCCATAATGCCAACTTTGGGGGTGCCCAATCCCCCTGTCTGCATTCCCTGCCCCAATGTATGTGCCAACAGGGGAGCCCACTCCCCTGTCAGCATCATACACCCCCCATTTGTCATGTGCTGAGGGGGTGCCCAATCCCCGTCAGCGATAGCATCCCCCCAAAACACTTGGCGGCACGCTGGGAGCCAACACAGTGTGCCAAATCATCCTGAAAAAGAAAAAACGTCCTGTGATTTTTTTTTTTATTTTAAACCTGTGAAAGAAGAAAATGGTCCTGCAGTCTCCCTGCCCCTCCCTCAACCCGCACCCATCCTCTGTGCACCCTGCCTCCCCCACCCCCCACCCCATACTTACCTCCAGAGCTGGCCCAACAATCTGCTATGGACTGGGAACATGTCTGCACTCTTCAAAGCTGACCATGAACTGAGGAAATGCCAGTATGCTGTATAATGGTATAAATAGGGTTATTTCAAGTTTGGTGCATATCTCAGACATTTTTTGGAATTTTTGCACCAAATTGTCAAGATGGTGTTATTGGGATGCCTCCTCATGAATTCTGTCACTGTCATGGAATTATTCAGTCCCAAAAGGTGATTTCACAGTCACTGCAAGGAATCACCTTTTGGGACTGAGTCATGAACCTACAGTGCCACTGTTCATGAGGGGGGCTCTCAAAATGCCTATGTTGCAAATTTTGTGAAAAAAATCCAAAGAATGGCTGTTTCACAAGCGTGCGTTGTGCTGTTTCCACGCATGCTCGTAACTTCATGACTTTGTAATATTTTCACTCCAGATTTTGAAAATTGGCATTTTTTCACACCTCCTTATGAACAGTACAGCTGTCATTTTACATATCCTGGCTGAAATGTGTTTTCTCATGTCCAGCACAGAATAGCATGGTCGCTGTGCGAAATCCATTTCCGGGACACTTTGAGAAAATGACGGTGACACTGTTCATGAGCAGAGGTCCTAAAATGTCTATGTTGAAAATCTGGTGCCAAAAATCCATAAAATGACTGTGTTCCAAGCATGCGCTGTGCAGTTTCCATGCACCCTTGTAACTTCGCAGATTTGCAATATTTTCATACCAGATTTTCAACACTGCAATTTTATCACACCTTCTTATCAACGGTACAGCTGTCATTTTTCACAGCCTGCCCAAAATGTGTTTCCACATCTTGGTGCACAATGGTGTGGTCACTGTGGGAAATCAACTTTTGGGACAGATTAACAAAATCACATTGCCACTGTTCATGAGGGGAGGTCCCAAAATGCCTGTTTTGAAAATGTGGCTAAAAAAACTACCAAAAATAATTGGGTTATGGTAGTGTGTTGCTCAGTTTCTATGCATGCTCATGACTTCACCAATTTTTTATATGTTCATTCCATATTTTCAACATTGCCATTTTTGTTTGCCTCTTCATAAACAATACAGTTGTCATTTTCCACATCCTGCCCAAAATGTGTTTTCATCCCTGTGTCGCCAAATGACATAGCCACTGTGCAAAACCACCTTTCAGCTAACAAACTGATTGTGCCACTCTTCATGAGGTGGGGTCACAAACAGCCTATGCTGAAAATTTGGAGTGGAAATACCAACAAACGCCTACAATGTTAGGGGTTTCCAACTGTAACACCCCACCCTGTAGAGACTGCCAGGGGTTAGGGGTGTGAATTGGGATCATTGGTTGTAATGCTCATGCCGTTCCACCCCCAACCCCACCCTGCAGCCAATGACAGACATTGAGGTCTGCCTTGCACTGTTCGGCCCTAATGTTCACCCGTTCTCCTATACTGCAGCCACCTCAGCATATTTCCTTATGGAATTGGGTAAGTATAATGCCCAAAGAACACCACACACTTGTCAGTGTCTACAGGGTAGGGTGAGGTACAATGGCATGCGCATTATAGCTGACGCACCAAAGGCACACCCCAATGCTTGTCGGTCTCTACAGGGTAGGGATGGGGTTGGTGTCACTTCAATACTTCACTGCCATTCAATTATGCATCTCTAACTCCAGCACTACCAATGCCAATGCCAGTGAGATAACATTCGGCATTGACAGCCAGCATGCAGTACACGATCAACATATTGCTACTCACATTGTAGTTAGACTATACTGGGGTACACAATGATCTCTTAGCACCCTGCATGGCCAAAGAGGACATCTGTATGGGACCTTTCAATTACAGCAGGTTAGTGCAAAAGCATTAACTGGTTTGGGATGCCCAAACTCAATTTACTCCTTGCAAATGTTTGCTATAGAGTGGGACAATACCTCTCAGTGGCCAATAGAGGGATGTGCTTTACAGTGAGCACACTGTTAAGTGCCTTCAGTTGGGCTTTGCTCTATGGGCTACTGTAAAACTAGTATTTTCATGCAAATTAATTTTACAGCAAACTGATGTGCAACCATGATTTTGTGTATTTAATTTAATGTTTTCATTAGCACCACAATCACTTTAATGGAAAAAGTGCTAATAGCACTAATTAGGCAAGACAAGGCAAATTTTATTTTTAGGGCACCCAATCCCCGAGACTCTGGGTGCCTAACGAAAACATAAAAATTAAAACAGGAATTAAGATCAAAAACTTACAAAATAAATAAAATTCAAATTCCAGTTTTACAGTCATCTATAATAATTAAAACAGTTGGACATAAAATCATTCTGTAAAAGCCAGGCTGAAAAGGTGGTCTTTTAGCCTGTGCTTGAAAGTACCAATTGAGGGGGCCTCCCGGACTGCAAATGGAAGTGTGTTCCACAAGATCGGCATAGAGACAATAAATGCTCAGTCACCAGATGTCTTGAGCCGAACCCTGGGAACATCCAGGAGGCCCCTCAAAGAGGAGCAGAGGGAGCAAACAGAGGCTGCCGGCAACAGGAGCTCTGACAAGTAGCCAGGGCCCATTCCATATAGGGCATTAGAAGTGAGCAAGCCCACCTTGAAAAGGACCCTCCACTTGACCAGCAGCCAGTGCAGGGCATGCAGGACCAGGGTCACATGGCAGGACCTGGGCAGGTCCGTCAGAAACTGGGCCACTGCATTCTGCACCAGCTGCAGCCTGCAGAGGGTCCCTCCCTTGACCCTGAAGTAAAGAGCAATACAGTAGTCGAGTCTACCAGTAACAAAGGCATGTACTAGTGTTGGCAGACCCTCAGGTGGAATGAGGGGCTTAATCCTGGTGATGTTCCATAAGTGGTATAAACCACTCTTAACTACAGATGAGACCTGTAGCATAAATATATTTGCACACAAATTAGTGCTTCAGTGAAAATAGTGGCAATTGTTTGACAGTGAAAATTTCAAGTTTTACAATATATCTAAAGAGAGCCAAAGGCCATTTTGACAACTTTGAAAAAAAAAAATAATATTTAGAGAAAATGTTGCTTATATTTAATTTTTTCTGTAATTCTCACCCTTCTTTATTACTAAGGACATTTATATGTGAACAGGATAGCTGCCTTATCTGCTCTGCCTGTTTGCCTACACCTGACTTCACAGTGCTGTTTATGAAATCACAGTCTGTTGCTGTAGTGATAATTGTGATGCCATGATTAGGGGATTATGATGTCAGGTTTAGGCCAGCAGAATGATCAGATAAAATCTAGGGGACTGTAATCCTCTTTCATACAACTGCCCTCAATAATAATAAAGGGAAATGCATAAAAATATATACATATGAAATATAAACTGAATTGTATCTAAATCTCACATTTTTTCAAGTTGTTCTAATGGTGTCAGGGGCTCTTTAAAAATGTTTAGAGCATGTGTAGTTTGCTTCAAGCATGTTTTAATATTGTAACTTTAGGGCAATGCACTAATTTGAACTCAGGATAGGCACTTTGCAAAGAGCAAGCAGAGTTTTGAAAATGAGCCCAAATGTCCCTCATGGTCAGGGAGCAGGACATGTTGCATGCTAGATCATCTTAGCCACCTGCAAAGTGATGTTAACCTATGAGCGTTCAAACACAGCTAAAACATCAATGAAAATGTTGCAGCAGCCATACTGAATAGTAAACTACTTACCATTGTTTTCTTCAAATCTAAAAATTCAAAAAGAAGACTAAACATGGGGAAATTGTCATCTTGTAACTCAGGAGAAAAGGGTGCTTAAGAATGGAATAAATATAAAATGTATGCACACATTTGACTCTGTTTCTGCTTTTAGTAAAGTGCTTTTTATATCAGCTATGTAAATTGACTCTTCTTATGACAACTCTAGGGATCATAATTATCACATTTCAGGCCCTAATATACTGTAAAGGTGCCCTATACTAGTTATGTTGCACTGACTTGTGTGCATTTCTTGGAAGACATTGTGCAACTTATAGGCTTTATGAAAGTGTGCTTCAATTTATACTGAAATTAGTATCACAAATCAAGCAATTACACGCACATGTTTAATCAATGAAACCAAGCTAATAACCATCCATCTTTGGCAAAACTGCTGTAAACCTATTTTAAGCTACACATGAGCTGTTTTGATATGTTTCCAGCACCATGGAGAGACATAATTCAATACTGAAATTCAGTTGAAGGTAAGTGGTGGCAAATAATACTGCACCTGTAATTTGATAAACATCCAATAATGAAGGATGTCAGGGAATTGTGATTGTTCTAGACAAGTGAAGCTGCTCTCGGTGGAGTAGATAATTACCAGATTTGAGGAATTGTTTTGCTCAGTTGCTCATCCACATGTTGATCTTTAAAGGATAAGCTCAAGTAATTCTCTACTGCTGTCCTCCAAGGGAAGCTTAGAAAATGGAGTTGTCTAAAGTAAACAAATGGATTTTAAGCACTTTATTTGAACAGCTTTCACTGATGAATGTCTGGGAGATAAAAACAAGTTTGCAATGGTTAAAGATTCTAAGCACATCTTCAGATAGAGAACTGTGCATTAAACTCTATTAAAAACAACATGGGTTGAATATTCAATTCGATTGGTTAAAACTAGGCACAGGCGTGTGCATTACTATCATATTGCGAAACTGTTCAGATTTCCCTTCCTTTTTTCTGTTTTTTATAACTGTCTCATTATTTACTTCTTACTTCTAAGTAATTCTTTATAAGTCCAATAACACACTCCAGGTAGTGCAGTAATGTTATAAATTACCACACTTCCTGTGTAGTCGAAGGCACTTGGCTGTGCTTCATGATTTACCACCTAACAAGGATGTGGTGTGATTTTATTATTGCCACATACACCATCTCATGACATTGCTTACTTTTTACATAGTAAACATTGAATGAGTGTGTGCAGTATCTTTATGGTACTTTTTGAAACAGCATACATGTGCAGGTAGTTGCTGATACTCTTTTCATTATGTAAGCAATAAGACATGAGGGGGTGTGCATTAGACATTTCTAATGCATGGCCTGGGTGTAGTGAGACATGAAGCCATAGGGTGAGTGCCTTCAACCTCTGGCTGTGCATTAGAAATATCTCTTGCACACCTCAGGAGTGTCTTTTTGCACTTATAAAAATAGGGCTGTGTATTTTACATGCATGTAAAAGTAAAAATACTACTGGTTTACATACTATAAGAAGAGCTTTGATGAATTTTGATGTAAAGTACTCCCTCAGCATGTGGAATTTTTTGCCCCGAGTAGTTCTGTCCTACTGTGACAGCATAGTTCTGGTTTTGGTTGTCACAGTTTTGCTATACCCCTTTCCCCCCTCAAACACACACATTAATAGATTTTAAAAGTTTTTTTTTTTATTTAAATAAATGGTTATTTGCATTTATAAATGGTTATATGTTTTTATGTTTCACTAAATCCTGTTAGACCTTGAGCTGGAGAATAAGTGGAGAGGAGGTAGGGATGATACAAGCACAGCTGCATAGACACAAACTGAAATATTGAGTATACCTGTGATTTTATTTAAAAAATGTCAGGTTCTTTAGATAAGCATCATTATTACAGTTATTAGGTACAGTTCTGCCTTCTGCCAGATGTTACTGTTCTAATTGGGATTTAAGGAAATCAGGATCTCAAGAAAGAAGTGGTGTAAGCAAGTCGGCAGGCAGGCATGCTGGCAAAGAGTGAACAGAAGATCGAGTGAGCAGATAAGCAGGGTGGCAGGAGAAATTCACAAGCACAGTGTTCAGTGATTTTTAAAATGTTGAAGCAAAACTGAGCCAGTTTACTTTCTTCAGCAGCTGAGAAATGATTGTGTAGTGTTCTGAGCCCTACTTCCTCTTTTCTGTTCTATGTCAGAAATGTGAGGTCATTTTTGAAACTGAAGTGATGTGTTGCAGCGGCTGTTGGGGGGCAGTCACAGAGATCATCATCAGTAAATCTATTTAGACTCTGAAAGAGAGGAAGGGGCACAGCTCATGTGTACTTACAACTGATTTACAAGAACTTGCCTGCACATGTTAAGAGAGCCTACAAAAAGTAAAAAAAAAAATGGAGGTTGCACACTAAAAGAAGTGTACCAGAGAGCAACTGAGGTCTGTCTGTATTAGGATCACAAGTAAAATTCATTGAACAAGAGGCATCAGTGAGCGAGCAGGTGTGTGAATGGGTGGCAGCTGTGAGAGTTTGAGCACTCAGTGAGGAGGTTGTTTGGGTGCTAAATTAAATCTGATGACTAATTTGATTTACAATTAAAAAAAAAAAATAATTGTCCATAACTGTGTGCTGACATCTTTAATTGTAAATCTGTATTTTATACCAACATGTAACTAAGTGCATTCTGTGTTCAATGTCTGCACCTGTAATGTTGTCCAATGTTGTATCTGCACAATGTTCTATTGTCTTGCCTCCCTGTGATGAGGTGCCTTTGTAAATGAGTCCTTTACTCAAAGGTTGTAAATCCGACTTGTTCAAATAAATAAAAATAATAAATAAATAAATAATGTTTTGATACATTTAGTGATGAACTTACTCACTTAAAAAAAAAGGCAGTCCTTAAGATTCTTACATAGCAGCTGATGCCTTTGGAAAAATTTTGGAAAACAATATTCACCTTGCATTTCATATACGTGTGTGGTGTATATATATATATATATATATATATATATATACACATATATATATTCTTTGCAAAAAACTGCATTAATGCAACAGTTAGGGTTTTTATTGACAAAGTGAGGAAATTCGATGTTAGGGTTTTCAACCCTAACTCCGACTCCCCCCCTGCACAGCTGCCACACACACAGACACACACAGAACACAAAATTATGGGGAGACGGTACAAGGCAAGACAACCAGTCACAGAAACACACCATAACGCAACAGAAATAACATACAACTTCTTAAACATACCACAACAGGCATCCATCATCATGTTTCACCAACTGTATCACTTCTGCTGCCATCCCAGTCTCTTGGGTGTGTACACCCTTCTACATAACAGCATATCATATAAAGTAAAGGACATGTGTTGATGGCAGTGCAGAGCCCTTTGCCCCCATCCCCCCCATAGTATCACCAAGTTGTTCATTTCTGTATGAAAGCATACTCATATGGGCATTTGTGCCTGAGAGCATACCCCATGCCTCTACTAAGGTCCTCGTTTCTGCATAAGACCATAGGACCATTGTATCACCAAGTTGTCCATTTCTGCATGACAGCATAGCCCCATGCTACTACAAACTTGCCAATTTCTCCATTATAGTATAGCATATTCTCTACTAACTTTCCCATTTTCATGTAGCGACATAATATCAGTACTAAAACATATGTTTTGGTAAGACAATGGGACCAAACCACCAGCAAGTTCCCATTTCCACATAACAGCATAGCCCAATGTTCCCAACAAATTCTTCAATTCTGCATAAACCCATTATATAAGTAGAAAAACACATGTGTCGGTGAGACCCCAGCAGCCTTTGGGTCACCATGCTTCCTCCAATTTTCTCAAAATCACAGTTTTTGGCATAACATCATAATTTAACAAGCAAATGACATGAATTAAGCAATAAGGCATGACCATGGAATATGTTAGTAGACTGTTAATCATGCTCTAGGGGTTTAATGTGGCACAAGGTGTAGCTGAGTGCTACATGCCCCAGAGGATGATTAACTGATCATTAACATAACCCCTGGTAGTGGCTTATTGCTATTATAACAACAATGTTTTTTTTAATGCTGTTAAACCTTGTTCAGCACATGATAAGGCTGTACTGTAGGTGTATGTTTATCAAAGATTAACATAGGACTGATACAATGTTTGCATCCAATCAGAAAGCTCTGTGTCTCAGACCCTTTTTATTATTGGTTAGGTTGTGGACCCCTTTGGTTTCTGTGCTGCAGCAACATGTCTATTTCTGCATAACAGCATACCCCATATTCCCACCAACTTTTCAATTTCTGCATACCACCATAATATAAGTAACAAGAACATGTATTCACACAAACTTCATATTCCTCCATAACAACATATGCCTGTGTTCTGTGCAACTTTACCGTTTCTGTATAACAGCGTGATATGAGTAATGAAGCAGATTTATTGGTATCTCTATCTCAGATGTTTCTACCAGATGTTGGTGTAAACACCCAAGAGATTGGGATGGCAGCAGAAGTGATACAGTTGGTGATACTACACGATGATAGATGCTGATGTGGTATGTTTAAGAAGTTGTATGTTATTTCTGTTGCATTATGGTATGAGTCTGTGATTGGTTGTCTTGCCGTTTACCATCCTCCATAGTTGTATGTTCTGTGTGTGCCTCTGTTTGTGTGTATATGTGTATATGTGTGTGTGTGTGTGTGTGTGTGTGTCAGTGGTGGTGGTGGATGGGAAGTCAGAGTTAGGGTTGAAAACCCTAATGTCGAATTTCCTAGCTTTCGTCGCTGTAAAAAACCCTAACTATTGCATTAACACAGTTTTTTTGCAAAGAATTTCCTTTCTTTTTGAGAAAAAAATAACAATGAGACGTTCTCTTTCCACAGTACATGTAAACAAGTTTATGAAATCTTTATAAAAGACAGATTGCCAACAATGCCTCACACAACTTATGACCCCACCCCTGCATAACAAGTACTGCATCCTCAGTGCAGAGCCATAGCACAACAAAGGCCATGAACATTAACAGTATACCTGTGTGATATAAACTAGACAGTATGTATGACACTAATGAGTTGCATAGCCTCAGGCAAGCAATGCCCCCACCCTCTAAGAACAGTAATTGTATATTGAGTGCAGACCCAGAGCCAAACTAAGGCTATAGACATCAACGGTATACCTCCCTCATGGCAGCTGTACACAAGTCAGAACAGTGAGGATTTGCAACCTCAGCCTGGCAATGAACACCCTAACATGGACTAGATCCTGAGTACAATGCTACAGCTGAAGAATGCCATGTACAGGAACATAATAGATCGGTGATATCAATTGCACAGTAGTTATGACTCTCATGAGTTGCTTGGCCTCATGCAGACAGTGCCCCCAACCTCCACAGACTAGTAATTAGATATGGAGTACAGGCCCACAGGCCAACTAAAGCCACGCACATCAATGGTATACCTTCTTCATACCATCTGCAGGAAATATAGGACACTGAGCACTTGCAAAGCCTCAACCAAGCATTGTCTCCCCAAAAGGTACTGGATCCTCAGTGTAGAGCCACACTGCAACTAAGGGCATGAACTTCAATGGTATAGTTCTGTGATAGCAACTGTACACTAGTTAACACACTCATCAGTTATACAGCTTCAGCCATGCAAGTCCCCCCAGACCAACAACTGTATTCTGAGTACAGACCCAGAACACAACTAAAGCCATGGACATAAACAGTATGCTGCCTTATATGAGCTGCACACAAGTTATAACACTGAGGACTTGCACAACCTCACCCAGGGAATCCCCGTCAGGAGGTCTAAACCTCACTCTCACATTCTTGGCAACATTGGGAATGCAAGGAATCATAAAGACATTGCATAAGAGTAATAAACATGTTTATTACTAGCAAAGGATAAATCACAGTTGCCCTAAGCAGTTCTTACCGATATGAACCGGGAGCCAATGCTAAGTGTTCCCTATATCTCAAGGTTTCTTCATGTCTCTTGGGGTCTCCGAGGTATAAGACTCAGTGTCTCACATTATATACCTATGATAATTACTATGGTTACTGTAAGATAGAAACATTTCTAGTTTCAGAGATGAGCCCTATTGGCTAAATTAGAGGTGGCTCCATGGTCCAAGATAACATTATACAATTTTGTAGTAGTCTTTAGTTTGTGAAACAAAAGAGTACATTATACAGAGTCTTACATAACTCAGTGTAGTAGTACAAATCACTAAAAGGTGGCAATGCTGACTTATATATCATAATCATTACAAGGACACAGATGTCCTAACATCTTATGAGTAAGAAATACACAGAAAATACATAGGAAAAATATATGTATTAGCAAGCATAGTGTATTACAATAATATGCTTACATATCCTGACATCTACTCTTATATGGTAGATGCCCTTAGCCCTATATGTTAGTATAACATATGCCTAAGCACTAGCTGTCTACAGTGTACCTCTGGAGGTGCAGGGACCTCATGTAACATTCCCCCCCTTGTTGCCTCCAAGGGCAACACAGGCACATCTAGGGAAAGGTGAGGGAGCAGGGGCCATTTACAAACCTGACACGTGAGCTTTGTAAAGGAACTCCAGCTGCTCACGGTGTTGGCACTGTGTGCGCCGTAGACAGCATAGCATAATGATCAAGAAAAATATCAAAAATGCTTGTATAATAACAAAACCTTTAAAGGTAATCTCTAACCATGTGTTAGTTAATGCATCATTCATATCAACATCATTAATCAATGAAAGGATAGCTTCATTAGCTTTGGTCATATTATTGCTGATGTGGATGAGGTGGGTGTCTTTTCTCTCTAAAAGTGATTTTAATGAAAGTGACAGTGGATCTATGTGTACATTAAAATATGGTAGATATTCAGAAAGTATGAGCAGATAATCAGGGTTACCATCAATGATGTCCGCATCCACTAGGGGGATGGGGGTAATAACGGTATGTCCAATGACAGACTGCTGATGGGGGACAAAGCAAAAATTGGGGTAGTTAATAACACATATCTTGCTTCCGTAAGTGTAGGTCTTGTAATTTGTGACTACACAGTATTCCCCATTGGAATTATACTGCATTTAACAGTAGGAAGGCGCCACTTTTGGAACTGTACTGGGCAGGTGTAGGTTGTCTTGGAAATCCGTGTTGACAGGCAATAAACCTCCTCGTGATAAAATTGGAGAAGTTTATCTGGAGCCAATGTTGAGTCCATAAAAGCAGTGTTGTTCATGCTGATGTCATCGTCCATGGAAAAAGTTAAGTCTATACTATCTGGAGAATAACCACATACAGGTTTAATAACATCAAATACATCACATCGACACAAGTAAATATACTGTTTCTTAGCACAGCAGTCAGTGTGTGGAGCCACCCAGGAGTCCAGAAAAGGATGGTAGACCAGTAGAGGTGGTAAGACCAAGTGTTCTCTGTAGAGGTCATCATCAAGGTGCCCAATCGAATGGGATCAAAGCATGGTAAAGAGACAGTGAAAGAGACAAACATAGTACCTTTAATGGGACATTTCTTAGAAGTAAAACATGGACCAGTATTAGGGTGCCTGGTCACAAAACCCAAATTCCTAGCTGTAGATAGAGGAATAGTTAAATATTGTTGCATACACATAGCAATACAGCCAGTGGTTTTACATCGTGGACAGTACCATTTGGAAATATGTCTGTCATGTATTATATCAGGGATTCTTCCAGATTCTAGATCACGGAAGAGATTGTTGATGGTAGTAATGATGTATGAGCCATAGGCTGAGCAGAGAATTTCTCTAGCAATGTATTGTTTATCTGCTTCTTTATTATTTTGCACAATGAGCGCATTAATTTTCTCTTTAGAATCAGTAAATGCCTTAGCAATGTGCATATTGTAAACAGTGTATCTTTCTTCCTGACTAAGGCCATCCACACCATGCAATAATGGGGGCAGTATATTATTCACCAAACCAGTTTGAAATTTGGCTGAATGAGATTTGATAGCAGCAATGTCTGCCTTATTTCAGATAGAAATTGCCATACCAAAGAGACCTGTGACAGTGCCTGTTGCACCAGTGACATCAGAACTGTCAACTTCACGTGTATTATGTTTATGACTCTGATCATCAGGATTGGGTTTTCTCCTGAAGTTGCCTCTATGCTTGGTGGTGTGTACCTCTGCAATAGGGTCTTGAGTACGAATTTGAAACGCTGATAGACTATCAAGCAATAACGTACTATAGAATGCTGAAGTGTTAGTATTGTGAGACATACCACATTCTTTCATGTTCCAGTAAGATTAAACAAGACAGGTATATGCATAAATTGTAAATTATTAATGAGTGAACCAGGTAATGCAGTGGCTATTATACCACAACGAGGACCAGGGGTGTGCTTTGGACATTCCAAAAGCTGTTTATCAGTGGGTGGCAGTACAAGGGCCATGTTGTGTACAGCACAAATTTTTTGAGCAGAGTCTTTAGACAATTAATTACAATATGAGGGATCAATTAAAGCAGTAATATTGTATAAACCAGAATGTCTAAGAGCAGTTTGTAGCAAGGACAGAGAACCATTTGGGGATAATTTAACATTAGGCCAACTCTGAAATGTTCCCTTGTATAGTTTGGCCACAGGGAAAATTTGTCCTTGTGATGTGGTTTGCCACTCAATTTGTAGGGTAGATTTATAAGGAGCAACAACCGAGGCAGTGAGGTAAGTGTCAGAATCTTCCTGGATAGTAATCAAACCATCGGGTATTTTGATGGATACTCCCTCTGGAGGAGATGCCGGATGATCAAGGTGTGGTAGGAGGTTCGGTACCATGCCTTGGATGCAGGGGATAACTCCTGAGATGAGGAGAAAATGGAACAAGATAGCCATCTTGTCAGTGTATCTGAAAAGCAAAATCAAACATTAGTAGGTTAGTACTATTCCACCTAATGGGGTGAGGAAAAGTATTTAAGCTCCTTTGTACAGTTTTAGTTTGTTTGCATGTAACAATTTGTCAGTCAGTTTATTGTTTTGCAGGAGTCTAACTTGATAGACTGCTGGCATGAGCATGTTGACAATGGGGTAAGGGCCTTTCCATTTGTTAGAGAAGGAGTGTGTGGGATGTACAAATCGAAGGACCATTACTTGATCTCCAACCTGCCAATCCACTTCTTGTGTGTGCTTGTCAAACTGTATTTTGGACTGTTGCTAGGCCTTGCCCATGCAGTTAGCAGCATACAAGTGTGTGTGTGTGTGTGTTAGGTCTTTTCTGAGTTTTTCCACATATTGGTCTACAGACACACGGTCTGCAGTGGGGGTGTACAGGTCAAACAGATGTTCAGGTAATCTCATCTGTCTTCCAGTCATCATCTCAAAGGGTGTTAACTGGGTAGTGGATGAGGGTGTGCCCCTTATTGCCATAAGGAGTAACAGCAATAGGGAATCCCAGGACTTGGGATTTCCTCAATGAATTTGGAAAGCATTTGCTTAATCCATCTGTTGGCTGTCTACTTGACCTGAAGATTGAGGGTGATAAGGTATGTGGAACTTCTGTTGAACTCCAAGGAGTTCAAGGGATTATTTCATTAACTCACATGTAAAACTGGTTCCTTTGTCTGAGTCTACCTTGAGAGGTAGGCCCCACCTGGAGAAAATTTGTTCAACCAGGATTTTGGCAGTGGTTTTAGCAGTGCATGTCTTAGTGGGGAAAGCTTCAACCCACTTAGAGAAGAAATAAGTTACCACAAGAACATACTTATTATTTCTGCTAGTGTTGGTTAGAGGACCAATGAAATTAATCTGTATGACAAGCCAAGGGCCAGAGTGTCTTTGTGGTAAGAGTTTGGCATTTTGTTTGGTGGGAATGGGGTTGTTTTGTGCGCAGACGAGGCAGTTATTTATTTACTGTTTGATGTCTTTGGTGACACCAGGCCACCAGGCAGTGATCTTGAGCCTCTGGAGGGTGTTTTCCACTCCCTGGTGTCCACCAGTGGGTGTATCATGTACTTGGTACAAGAATTCAGACCCAAGGTGTCTGGGGACCACCCACAACTTGGTAGTGGAATCATCTGGTTGGTACCAGATGAGCTTGTCATCTGGTGACAAGTGTAACTTACCTTCATGCCTCCGGTAGGGGTTATGTGTGGGAAGTTTCTCTTTGGTACTCTTGTCAAGGAATCTGAACACTTCTTTGAGTTCAGTATCAACATGTTGGGCTGTTGAGAGGTCCAAGGGGGAAAAGGGTTCAGGTGTCTTCCTGACTGCTGTAATGTGTACGGCTGCATTGGCCTCTGGATGATCCATCATCCATGTGTCCCCCCCTCAAGCCCCTTCCTTGGCAAGGGTGTCTGCTGTGTTGTTGAAGGCATGATAGGGGTCATGCAGGAAAGAGATTTGACTTTGTGTACATAGAGATTGTGTGCAAACCTCTGTGTCAGTGAATGTATGTATAGTACCAGTTCTTTGTACTTCACTGGACTGCCATAAGAAGAGAGGAAGGAGTTCTTCTGCAAGAAAGAGAGAAATTCTGTAAGAGAACAACAAACTCAGTCAGAGTCTGTGAAAATGATGGTATCCTCAAATACATGCGGGATGAACTAGAGGGCACAGGCCACCGCTGCCATCTCTGCATACTGTGATGATGCCACACTACAGTGCTTAGAAATCTTAACAGTGTTACCATAGGGGTAAATTACCAAGATACCCATCCCTACAATTTGTTCTCCCTGATAATAGGAAGCTGCACCATCAGTAAAAATATGACACAAATAGATGTTCTCAGGTATTTGTGGCATATCAGGGAGAAATGGACCTGGATCTGGAAGATCAGGTGATTGTAGTGTATAGTCATGGGGTTCTCCTTGGAAAAGGAGTCCATGTGCCAGCATAGATGGAATTTTGGTTGGGTGTACCTGTATGTCTCTATCCTGGAGAATAAGATATCAGTGTGTCAGTCTGGTGTTAGAGACCAAACCATCCTTTACTCTATCTGACAGCAGAAAGGTGGTTGGGGTGTGGTTAGTATTAATTATCAGTGGAGAGTACCCAATGATATATAAAAAGTGCTTGACAGCCCAGTAGGTGGCCAGAAGGTTCCTTTCACAAAGGCTGTACTTCTGTTCTACTGGGGTCAAGAACTGTGATGCATAAGCAATGGGTCTCAAGGTACTATGAACCTTCTGAGCCAGCACCGCTGACATGGTAATGTCAGAGGTGGCACATTCCAGATGGAATGGTAGTGCTGGATTGGGGTTTATGAGAGCTGGGGCAGAGGCTAAGGCCTGCTTGAGTGATGTCACAGCCTGGGTATGTATAGGGCCCCAATTCCAAGGAATGTCCTTTTTTAGTAGCTCATACAGAGGAGCAGCCTTCGGAGCAGTCACAGATGAAATCTCTAGAGTAGTTCACCATACCCAGAAACCTTCTAAGAGTTGCCACGCTGGTGGGCAGTGGCAAGTCTTGCAATCCTTTTATCTTTTTTCAGGTAGGGCTGCAGCCTTGGTCTGTAATTTTTAGACCCAGAAAGAGTACCTCTTTCTGACATAGCTGTGCTTTTGCTGGGTTACATTTGAGGCCTGCTCTCTGGATGAGAGTCAATAGTTTGTCCAGGAGATCCAAGTGCTGTTCCTGTGTGGCAGTTGCCAACAGCAGGTTGTCCACATATTGAAAGAGACACTGGGGAGTAGAGAAACCCTCAAGGGCATCCATCATGTGCAGCTGGAACAGGGACAGGCTGTTACGAAATCCCTGTGGTAAGCAGGTCCATGTGTACTGTCTACCTTCAAAGGTGAAGGCAAACTTATATTGACTTTTGGGAGCAAATGGCAGTGACCAGAAACCATTGGAGATATCTAGGGCACTGAACCATTTTAGGTCAGGGGTCAAGAGTCTTAGCACATCAGGTGCAGATGGCACAGTTGAAGTACAACTGGGGGTGACCTGGTTCAGTTTCCTGTAGTCAATAGTAAGTCTCCAGGCACCTGTGGGTTTTTTCATGGGCCATACTGGGGATTTGGCAGTAGAAACACATGTTCTGATTACCCCTTGGTTAAGGAGTAATTTTATTGTTTCTCTGACAGAAGGCAAGGCCTCAGATGGAAAAGGATATTGCCTTTGCCTCTCATGTGCTGGGCCTGGCACTTCGATGACAGTGTGCATTCTGCCACTGTCATGCTTGTTGATAGCAAATGCTTCCAAATACTTTTGCAGAATGGGTGGGAGCTTCAGAAAAAGATCATTGTTCTTGAACAAATCTACGATGTCATACTCCTTGTTGTTGGAAGATATTGTTGCCACCACGTGTGAGTCAGGGATCAAGATTGTGTGATATTGTCCCTGAATTTGTATTAGTAGCATATTAGCTAGGTCCACCACATAGCCGTGTGGTACAAGGCAGTCGATTCCAATGATACTAGGATGATCATGCAATACCATTAGTTGAAAGGTATGTGAGGCATTTAAATGGCCCAACTCTACCGGTAGAGGTAGAGAGTGGTATGCAGGTAACCTAGTGCCATCTACTCCTGACATGTTAGTCCTCCATCCAGTGGACCAAGGAGATATGTCCGGGTGGTCATCATGTAATACAGACACAGCCTTGCCTGAATCCAATAACACTGTAAGTAGGCAGCCCTCGACTTCAGCCTCAGTGCAGGACCTTCCATTTGTATCAAAGACCAGCTTGTTTACAATCCGGGCTGGGGCCTGTAATTGTCAATCTGTATTAGAGGGGGCATGGAGAGGTTTGGCCTGGCTCTTATGAACCACTTCACTATGCTGCACTGATGCTATATACAGAGGTGCTTCTGGGTTCAGGCCTGTGTGGGCCTGAGGGCCTGTACTTCTGGTGTCACCATGGTCTGTTAAGGCCTAGGTTCCTGGCTGTATGGCTGAAAGGGACTAAGCAGGAACAGCATCTGCTACAAAGTGCACTTGCCCCAGGAGTTCTCTAAATTTCTGCTTCTCTTCAGCTATCTCCCTATATGAAGGGCCCGGTCTTTGTTGTTTATCCTTGTTCTTATGCTTTTTATTCTTATGATAATTCCAGTTCCCACCCCATTGTTGCTGCTGTTGTGGTTGTTGTTGTTGGGCCTGCTTGGGGTGTTGGTTGTCTGTGGGGAGGGGCTGTTTGTGTTGGACCTGCCCTTCCACCATGTAGTGCATTGCAGCCTCTTGAGTAGGCTCCACGGGGGCTACTTTTTTGGAACAGGAGCCCAGACCATGGATATAGCGTTGATAAACTCTCTTGGTTTTCTGAAGAATGTCAGCAAACCTTTCTGTGGAGGAATAAGTGGTTGGCTCTACCTTTTCTTTCACTGCAGGAATCATGTTCTTAAGGAACAGGGTCTTATACTCAATAAGGTCCACATCTGCAGCTTCTTGGGCATGGTGTTTTCCTGCATGGTAGGCCATCCTCAGCCTCTGGTGGTAAGTCATTGGACTTTCTTTTGCATTCTGTTTTACAGGATATGCAAGCATGACTCCTACTACACCTGGGCTGTGCGCAGAAATGAGTTTGGTTGCAACCTCATCAGAGGTGGTGTTACCATCCTGGTGGATGGCAGTGGGGATTTTGGCCCATAAGCCAGGCTCGATAGTTTGGCTTAGTATTTGGACTTGATATTCTGCAGGGAGGCTAATCATCTTGCATTTGGAATGCACCTTCTCTAATTGGCAGCTGAGGTCGGATGGGCTTATCCAACCAATGCTGTCAGCTATTTGCTGAACAGAGTAGGCCATTTATAGGGGATTAGTGGGATGATCAGGTGGAGGTACATTTCCTCTGGGGCCATCCAGGGCTGCCTGAGCTGTGACCTCCACTACCGAATGGACAATGCCATCCTGAGCACCAGTTTCATGAATAAGATGTCTAATTTGGCCTTTTAAAACTTGCTTATTCCTCTCCAGAATGGGCACACTATTCACCACATTATCGATCATTCTTTCTATCTCCTGCCTGTCTTCCACATTAATTATGACTATCGGTGGTGCCATCGGGACCAGGGTTGGGCCTGCTCCCCCCCATCATGGGGGCCACCATGTTGGCATCTCTCATGATGTGCGTCATGACGTCGATGATGTATGACATGGTGTGGGTGGAGTGGAGACCTGCCATGTTGTGAATGGCTGGGTGGGGTTTCTGGGCCATAGTAGGGGTGTGACTGGGCATTGTACTGAGAAATGTCATCATCTAAGACCTCCCCTTCAGATGACTTATGTAAGGCAGGGGCTACACCTCCCATCACCTTAACATGTCCAGCCAGAGCCTCTCGCTGATGGCGCAGTTTCACCATCTTGGATTCACATTCAGCATGACTCACATTTGCAACATCCATATCAACCTCATTTTGCATTTGTTTCTGCAACACTCTATACGCGGCACTCAATTCACGATTGTCCCTAGTAGTCACTTCTAAGTCGTTACGTACCTGGTTTATCTTGCCTTGTAGCTCTACCATGTCCTCACTCAACTGTGCATTCGCTGTACTTTACAAGTCATTCATATGCAAAGCCTGCCCCTTATCCTGTCTCAAACTTTCACATTCCTGCTTCAACATACAGATTTCTTGCTCACCAGCCTGTGCTGAATGATGCAAAAGTGAATCCTTTTCATTGCGCGAAGTCTGGAGTTCAGATTCAAAATTCTGCTGCAGTCTAACACATTCCATTTCCTGCAAACCCATCTCTTGCTTAAGAGACACGATCTGCAGAGCAAGGGTTTGAAACCTCACTTTGGAGGCTTCCAGAGCAGCATAGAGAGCCGCGACCAACAGCTCTTTGTCATGACGCTTATTGGGTGTTTGTCTTATCTCACAATACTGGGTTGAGATCCCCAGTATAGAGTTTTCGGGTTGACTTGTGTCCCACACGAAGTCAGCCCATCCTTCATGGGAGACAAGGAAGTTAGAGACATTGAGTCTCATTTCTGCACACATATTTGATACGGTGGCCATTGTGTGGGAGGGAACGAAAAATCAAACTGTGAAAAAGGCTCCGTGTTATGTATCGATCCACAGCAGGCAAACTTTACGCACAGTCGGACTAATGTAGACTTTGAAGGCTTACAATTCAAATCTGCTGTGGAGTGGGTCAAGTCGGCATCGACCACACCCAATGAAAAGCAGAGAGACTTTGCAAGTGACTATAAAGTGGTCTGTAAATGGGAGAGGTGTCACGGAAATGCACACCTACTGTCCCCGTTGGGAAGGGAAAAGTTTTAAGCAACAAGTGAAAGCTCACAAACACCAAATAATGCCTGCACACGGTCTCCAATTGTCAGGAGGTCTAAACCTCACTCTCAGGTTCTTGGCAATATTGGGAATTCAAGGAATCACAAAGACATTGCATAAAAGTAATACAGTTGTTTATTACTACCAAAGGATAAATCACAGTTCCCCTAAGCAGTTCTTACCAATACGAACTGGGAGCCAATGCTAAGCGTTCCCTGTATCTCAAGGTTTCTTTGTGTCTCTTGGGGTCTCCGAGGTATAAGACTCAGTGTCTCACATTATATACCCTTGATAATTACTATGGTTACTGTAAGATAGAAACATTTCTAGTTACAGAGATGAGCCCTATTGGCTAAATTAGAGATGGCTCCATGGTCCAAGATAACATTATACAATTTTCTAGTAGTCATCAGTTTGTGAAACAAAACAGTACATTATACAGAGTCTTACGTAACTCAGTGTAGTAGTACAAATCACCAAAAGGTGGCAATGCTGACTTATATATCATAATCATTACAAGGACACAGATGTCCTAACATCTTATGAGTAAGAAATACACAGAAAATACATAGGAAAAATATATGTTTTAGCAAGCAAAGTGTATTACAATAATATGCGTACATAACCTGACATCTACTCTTATATGGTAGATGTCCTTAGCCCTATATGTTAGTATAACATATGCTTAAGCACTATCTGTCTATGGTGTACCTCTGGGGGTACCAATCAGGGTGCAGGAACCTTGTGTAACACCCCCCAACATGTGCTAGATCCTGAGAGCAGAGCCACATGACAAGTAAGGACATGAACATCAATGGTTTACCTCTATGATACCAACTGCAGAGCAGTTATGACACTCATGACTTGCACGGGCTCAGCCAGGCAATGTCTCCCCCTCCCAGACCATGCAGTGGATGCTGAGTCCACACACAAAGCTCAACTAAACTGATTATATCTACAGCATACTTGTTTGATACCGACTCCAGACTAGTTGTGATACTCATGAGGTGTATTGCTTCAGCCAGCCAATGCCCTCCGAATAGGTACAGAACTGTGACTGCAGAGCCACATAGCAACTAAGGCCATGAACATCAATAGTATAGCTCTATGATAGCCGCTGTACACTTCTTAGGACAAAGAGGAGCTAGATGGCCTGAGCCAGGCAATGGGCCACACTTCCTGAAACACTTACACTTTATGTCCACTACAGACCCACAAGTGAAGTGAGGCTATGAACATAAACCGTATACATCATCAATAGCAGTTGAACACATGGTAACACACTCAGTTGTTGCATGGTGCAAATCAGTCAATGCTCCATACATGGCCAGATCAGTTACTGTATCTTGAGTGCAAAGGTACAGCTCAACTAAAGCTGTAGACATATACGACATACATTACTGATACCAGTTGCACTTCTTAGGACACTGTTGACTTGCACGTGCTGAGCTAAGCAATGTCCCCAAGCCCTGTAAATCAAACACAGGATCATAGGTGTACAGAGAGAGACCAACTAAACTGACAGAGATCAATGTAAAGCTACCCATGCTAGCTTTAAAACTCATCACCGGGAACATTTACAATCAATCAGCCAATGCACCTGCTTCAATCCACCTTAGACTTCATCATTCTCCCCTCTCTCACCATAATACTTTCCTCCTCTACGTCTTATTCCCCACCTCCCATACTACCCATCTCTCCTCCCCTCCACTTTCTCCTCCCCTCACCCCTCACTCTCTCCACCTTTCTCTCTCTCTCTTATCATCTCACCCTCAATTTAGGCACTTACTGTACTTTGTTTTGCATAAACATTCGTTGCTAATGCCTGTTTCACTCATCGTGTTACTCTAGCTGTTTATGTTACCTAAATGTATTCTCCAGTTCTGCCTCTATTGTGATAGTCCCCTAAATATTCCTAATGTGAACTGCTCTTTGAACTTATTGTCCCAGTTGTTGTTAGCTGCCTGCATTCCTTACTGTGTTCCACCAATTTCATGTGCTGCGTCACATGTATGTTTCATTTTGTATGTTTTAAACTGTCTTCGCCCGGGTCGTGCCTGAAAATAATCATTGCTATGCCTAGTGCACTCACCCAGTTACCAAAAGCAAATAAATAAATAAATAATACTTTCCTTATAGCAGTGGCACACATGCATTTTTAAGAAGGAGCCAAATATGCAATTGTAAAAAATAATATTTAATCATAAAAATAGAAATTTTTGTATAAAAATAAATATTTCTAGAATAATTATATAAAAATATGAAAATAAATAAGTGCTTCTTCACACGGGGAGGATGAAATGGGATAATAAATGAAACATAAAATAAAGCACTTACATAAATAAAAGTGTTGCTTCACACTGGGGTGGGAGGGGAGGAAATATAAGTCGAAAAACAAAAGAAAAATATTAAGAAGAATGGCCAGGAGTGATAGGGAGGTGTTGGCCATTCAGGCTGTTGTGCCTTGGAGAAAGGAGGATGAGGAGGAAAAGGAAGACTGTTCAGGAGCAGGTGGGTCTTGGTGCCCCTCATCTGCAGGTGTTGGTGGTCTTGAGGGAGGGCCACCTCTGAGGGGCTCTTGCTGCTGAGGTGTGGAGGGTGGGTCATCCTGTAAGTGCTGCAGGTCCTGTCTCAAGAGATGGTGAATAGCCCCTGTGGCCTCCAGCTGGTTCTCAGCCAGTCTCACCATGAGACCGTGTGTGGTCTCAAGTGAAGCAACAGAGGCCTCCTCCATCTTCCTTAGCGAACAAATAGCTTGAGTGAGGCCCCTGTTGCTCTGCTCCAGATCACGGGTGGCTACTAAGGCCACATGCCCTACATGCCCATGACGTTGCAGAAAATCAATCATTTCACCATTTTGATTAATAATATAATCACATTTTGCTGAAGTGTCATGGGCATGCTGGGCTGCAGCCCTGTTACCACCCTGCACAGCCTAGAGCAGCTGGCTGAGAGTACTGCTTATGGTGTTAAGAACAGCAAGCTGCCCTGTGGAGAGAAAAATGACAAGAAGAGACATGTCAGTAAACTAAGATGTTCTGTACTCTTCTGGTAATATACTGTAGTGAAGTGTGTTTTTTTTATTACTGAGAGAGGAGCTCTATTAACATCTACAGTAGATCAGTATAGTTGTGTTCATTTTATTATACTGTCATTAAAGTCTGTTGCTGACACATTCTGCCCCTCTTCAGCTCCTGTAACCTGCCACTCCTTCCAGCACAATGTGTCAGTATGAACTCCCACACACTAGCTCCCGATAAATGTTGCTTCTTGCAAAGACCTGAAGACCCTGTGAATGCCAGCCTGTGCAGCACTTGGACAATGATAAAAGACGATGAGAGCCCCACCCAGCTACCCTCGCAGCCCACCCTCTCCCTGCACCGTGCCATGTTCCCACAAGCTGAAGAGCTCAATAATATATAACAGAGGTCAAGTGTAAAAGTGCAGTCACAAAAAATATGCATGCTACAGTTCTGTGATAATAAATTTATTTGTACAGTACTCTGTGATTTCTTTGCTACTTACGAGGTTTCTCAAGGTGAGAGGCTACTGTTCAAATAAGTTTATTGTCACACATGTGCAGCACACATATCCCTGATCTATATGCACAAAAACTGCTTCAGCAGTGAATTTGACATTGAACTACATCAACAGTAGTATTGTAGATTGCTCTTATCTGCAAAATTACTGTCTGGCATATCTGTGAACAAAACTACAGCAAAATAAAACAAATAAAGCAGCTGTTGTTAAATTTGGTTCATACAATACCACATGGAAATATTGTTGATTCATTGGTAAAAACACATGACAGGACCTTGATTAATACTGCAGTATATCCACAGTTAAAGGCAAATATGACTATTTAAACAAACAAAAGGCTTGAAAATTATACACCAAGATGTGCATATACCACCCTTCCAACCAGATTCCAAAATACTATGAATGAAACTGGGTCTATGCTTGGATTCACCACTTCTGGTGTGGTTAAGACACTCCAATGTAACTTGTGTACAAAACACACCAGGCATAGTAAATCCACTAATACATGTTCACTCTATCATAATATGTTGCTTAAACAAACCACACTCAAGCACTACTTGTTGTTAAGAAATGTATCATGATGTACAGTATAAAGATTAGCAATATACCCCAGTGTGTTCTATTTAATCAAATATGCTGTGATTCACCATGCTCACAGAGGTTTTTATACACAGTAGAGCTCAGTGGGTAAATCTTTGGGAGTCATATTAATCTTTCTGAGAACTAACATTCAGCACGGGATGTGTGTTGGATATGGTGGTACAACCCTGCATGTCTCTTAATATGAGGACTCAAAGCTCTGGCCTTGCAGAGTAGCATTGACACTCAATCACCGAAAGGTAGGATGTAGTATTGCAGGACATAACACAGCAGTCCAGCTGTGAGTGGCCACCTGCCCACCATGAACATGGTCCACAACCACACAGTGAACCTGGATCTCCACCCACCGATAGTCAAGATTATACAGCATATGTTGTTGCAAGTATCAAAAAGGAGCAGAAATAACATTTAACTTTCACTTTTTTTCACAGACATATGCACAAAATATAAAGAATGAACAGCAAATGTCCCAGCACTGCCAGAAAGCATCCCTGTTGCATAAACAAGATATACAATGGTGATGTGTGAGATCAATAATTTATCTACTGTTGTCCTCATTATCCTCAGACATCTCAGTTGTGTCTTGCACCTCTTGTCTGGCTATCTGACGTCTAACAGCACTTGTGTAGGTAAATCATATCTGTGACACGTGACCATTGTATATATATTATTTATTGCATTACTTTCTATTCTACACATGCAATAGATGTAATTGTCATAGATAGTGATTGGTTATCAGAGGATCTTGAATAGTGGGAAACTAGTATTTTAATTTGTTTTTATTGACTATTCAACTATATCAGTGTTATGATGGAAGTTACTTACATTCCTCAGCTGGAGGCCTCGGCAGACCTGCAGCACAGGGTGGATGATCCGCTGCTGGAGAATGTGTTGTTTCCTCCACAGAGGGGGTCAATTTCTACAGCCTCGACCTTCTCTTTTGGTTCTGGTCCTCCAGCAGCACTCTCCATAGATGGTTCATATTCTTTATAAAAAAAAAAACATAGTAAAAGAGAAAACATTACTTGTCTGTGGATGTTAATATGTGTATGTATACCTCTGTACTACCAGTTGTACTTAATTGTTAATTCTGAGGAGTTCAATAGCATCTACCAGGAAATTCCCAAACCACACTACTCCCCTTCCCCTAATCAGAAGAGTTACTGGATCCTGAGTCGACAGCTACAGCTTAACTTAAGATGTGGACATCAATTGTATTCCTGCCCTGATAGTAGCTGCACACAAGGAAAGATGATGAGGAATTTGAAGGCCTCATGCAGACAATGTCTCACCCATTCTCCCCATTGGATCAACTAGTTTTAAAGGATCAACTACAGAATACTCTCCATTCAACCCCCCCACAAGCTCCTCGGATTAAGTATTGTATCCCCAGTGCAGAGGTACAGGAAAAGTAAGGCTGTGGATATCAGTGGCATCCTTTCCTCATTGCATGTACACAGAAATCATGACACTGAGAGGTTGCATGTAGACATATAGTCAATACTCCCAGCTATGGACACTAGTTAGTGTATGCTGAGTGCAGAGAGACACAGAAGATAAAGGTGTGATTACAGATGCGTTACCTTGATAATATAGGTTGCATATATATACTAGTACAGTGACAAGTTGCACTGTGTCAGCCAGTAAATACACCCACCTCCAATGGATCAAGTACTGTATCTTGAGTGGACAGCCACAGGCTCCCTAAATATGTGGACATCAATGGTATAAGTATGTGATACCACATGCAAACAAGCTGGGACACTCAGTGGTTTTAAGGACTCTTACAGACAATAGTCACCCCTTCAGATCGGGGGGGGAGATCATTACTGCAGAGTAACAGGCCAAGTAAACCAGCATATATCAATGTCAAAGGTTACTGATACCAGGTACACACAAGTTTAGACATTGAACAGTTTGACACCCTTAATGAGGCAATCATCCCACATGCAAACAAGAGACACTGGATACTGAGTGCTGAGTCACTCATTGAGTATATCTCTGGATAAATCCAGTATGCCAATGTGACACAATGTGAAGATATGTTATGATAGTGACTACTTGAACTGGCTCAGACAGGAAATGCTTTTAAACCCCCCACCCTGACCCAGAACAGGTTCTACTTGCTGACTGAACAGCTTGAGCCTAACTAAAGATTTGTATGTGAACCTCTGAACACGGGTGAGATAGTTTCCTGATAGCAGTTACACATGAGTCATGACACTGAGCAGTTGGCAGGCAATTGTCCTATTTTGTGACAGTAGGCACTGAAGCCTGAGTGCAGAGTCACACAGTAAATAAAGCTGTGAATATTGGCAATACACCTCTGTGATACCAACTGCACACATTCTAGAACTGTATGAAGTTGAACTGCATCATGCTAGCAATGCCAGTAACCAATCATCTACTCTCTCCAGAACATGTACTACATACTATGTATGCAGCCACAGGCTAACTAAAGATGTGTACATGAATGTAATACACACATGATAGGAGCTGTAGACAATGTACAGGTCTGAGTAGTCTAAAAGGCTCACTGAGACAATGCCCCCCCACACCCCACTCAGATAAGATAGCGTTTTTTTTAGTGCAGAGATACAGACAACTGAAAACATAAACAGTAATGACATAGCTTCCTGATATGAGCTCCACACAACCTAGATAATTGAGAACTCACATGTGTCATGCCAGGTAATGATTCAACCTCTGCACACCAGGTACTGGATGGTCACCACAAGGTAATACTGTAAGTAGAGCTCTGGATATTGATGGTATAGCCACCATAATATGAGCTGTGCGCACGTGAGGACAGCGAAAAGTTGCACTACCTCAAGGAAGCAATGCCCCCCCATCCCAAAACAAGTATTATATCCTGAGTGCAGAGCCATAGGCTCACTAAAGATGTGTAGACCAATGCTATGTGTCTCTGATATCAGGTGTGCACAAGCTGAGCCACTAACTAGTTTATACCAGTCAGCCATACAATGACCTCCCCACCCTTGCATCACATACTGTATGCTCAATCCAGCTTTACAGGCAACGAAAGCCATGTGTATGAATGCTGCACCTTCCTTATAGCAATTCCACACAAGTAACAACATTGAGGACTTGCATGCCATCACCCTGCAATGGTGTCACATCCCTAGAACAGCTACTAGATCCTGGGTGCACAGTCAGAGACTAAGTAAAACTACATATTGATGGCATACCTCTGTGGCATCAGCTGTAGACATATTAGGTAACTCGGAAATTGTACTGTCTCAGTCATGCAATGTGTCCCCTCACCCTCCCTCCCCAGACCAGTTCATTGATGTTGAATATAGTGAAGAGTTGCATAGTGTGAGCCAGGCAATACACCGCTCTCTGACCAAATATGTACTGTATCATTAATGCATACCTTCAGCTCACCTTAAACTGTGGATGGGTTCAGTTGACAGTGGCTGTTAGACCATCAAGATTGGGCATAACATCCAGAGTACAGACCCACATCAAAAAAAAAAAAGAAACTCTTAACATGAACATAATATTTGTGTGACATGAGGTGTCACAAGTTAGAAGACAGACTAGCTGTACACTTTGTGCCATGCAATAATCACAGCACAGAACAGTACATACTGGAGGTTCACTTAAAAGAGAGATGCCAGTATATCATTGTAACTCACCAGCAGAGTCGAGCACAAGAAGCTGCTCAACTGGAGCCTCTTTTCGAGGCATACTAGCTGTTTCTGTGTTTTGGCAATCAATGTAATAGAGCCAAAAATCACCATTAACAAATTGTTTGGCAACGTTTCAAAATGAGTAAGTAAAAAATGGCTCAATATATGGTATTTAGAGATTGCTAGAGTCAATAATAGTACTATTATATTTAAATGTCATAACGTCATTATCTTGTTAGGCAACAATCTCTGTTCTTACTGCTCATGGGAAACTGAACTGCATAATAATAACAGTGTACTAATCTTGCAGTGTGTGAAATATGACATCACTTAATAAGATTGTGACAAAAACTTACCAAAATACTGAGCTTGTTAGTGGATTTATTCAACTGCTGTAACAGATTTGTTGTACAAGGACCTGCATGAGGGGTAGTGTGGTGATTGTGGGGGACTTCAACATGCCAGGAGTGGACTGGAGTACCCCAACAACCAACAATAGAAGGAAGCAGGTACTGATGGATGCCTTCCAGGACAGCTTTCTGATGCAAATGATCAGTGAACCAACTAGGTCAGAGAATACCCTTGTCCTTGTGCTAGCAAATGGGGAGTTTGGGAAGGAACTTAGGGTGGTAGAACCACTGTCTTGGAGTGACCGCCACTCAGTATGGCTCACATTGGATATGGGCAAGGAAGGAGTGGAATGTGGTACAAGGGTGCAGGACTTCAGGAGGGGTGACTTTGGGAAGATGGGGGAAGTGGTAAAAGGGTTTCTGGACCATATCTGAACAGGGACATGAAGTTACTGGAGGGGGTGCAGCGCAGGGTGACAAGGATGATCAAGGGGCTGGGGAACTTGGCATATGAGAGGAGGCTCAGGGAGCTGAACATGTACTCACTAGAGGATAGGAGGGATGGGGGGACATTATTGAATCTTTTAAGTATATGAAAGTAATAAACAAGACAGGTACAGAGAGGCTCAAAGTAATGGAGGGGAGGGACACCCGTGGCCATGATATAAAACTGGAGGGAGGAAGGTTCAGGAGGGAGATGAGGAGACACTTTTTTACAGAGAGGGTGGTAGCTAGGTGGACTGTGTTACTGGCAGAAGTGGTATCCAGTAGAACAGTGGACTTCTTCAAAAGGGGCTGGGACAGGGCAAGGGAGCGGGTCAATGGAGGGGAAGGGTGAGAGGAAGGAGCAGCTGCAAAATAAGGGGTGCTAACTGCACATTCGAGCAGACTTGATAGACCTCTAGACCTTTATCTGCTGGCAAATTTTGTATGTTTGTATGTTTGTACATATAACATTTGAAACATTTAAAGCAAAACTGCACCCTCAGGTCTTCTAAATGTTATTTGTTTCCATAGCAGTACACAACTGTTTTCATGTAACTTTTAAGGATATATGCAAATCTTTAAGTCTGTTTTTCAGTTCATATTAGGCCCTATGACTGCCCTGGCAGTCTCCATTTAATGGCTGTTGAAATTGCATTGTCCTTGAGAACTGCAGTAGCATAAGAGAACTCCCAGAGCAATCACAGAACCTACCATGAACTGTAAAATCAGACTAAAACATTTGCACACATCAACAGCTACATGAACAGAGTTGTCTATTGACATGGCAACAAATAACATTTAGAAGATATGAGGGTATAGTTTTCCTTTCAGACCATTAATAAGATATACTTATCACCATGTTGGTACTCTCCGAAGTCAGGCTTCCCTGCATCCTCCCACATAGCATAAGCTATGTCATACCACTCCCGGATGCTCCTTCACATATCACCTGCCACGGCCTTCGAATAGAAAAATGTCTGGCAGGTGATCTTCCATTTCTTCCTACACTCATCGGGAAATCTTGTGATGCCATGTCTCCCCAAGGCATGGTTAACCTGCATAAAAACATAGAAAAGAACGTACAGTGAATAATTTCATAATAGTTAAATATGTAGATTCAGTAATATACTACAACACTAGTTAATAACACAGTATAATAGTATGTCTTTGATATGTGCAGATCTGAAAATATGTATACACAAGGTTTGTCAGCAGGTCGATTTTTTGACATCTATTAACTCTGCTCGTACGTGCAGCAAGAAGGAGTTTTCTGCAGCGAGACATCACCTATAAGCTTTTATTCCATTGACCCTTCCTGTTTCCCTGTGCAATCCCTTTTTTGAGCCAATTTACAGTCCTAGTGGATACCATTTCTGCAGTTAATGCATAACACTGACCTAGTGTCAAGTTTCATACATTTAATTTTCCTTATGTATATGTTCAGTCTTACTACAGTGAGTGTCACTCCATATAACCTAGTGTTCCTTCATCTCATAATTTCAAACAGTACATCTGTAGCTCTGTTGTTAGATGCCTTGAAGAGAGAAAGTACCACACAATCATGCTTGTAAAAATAAAGTTTGCAGTGAACACCAGTGGTAAGAATTGTCATGCACAATAGCTACTAAGTGACAGCAAATCTGTGCCACTGTAATTACATACTTGTTGCACTTCTTGCACTCTTACTAGTAGCAGGCTCCACTGGTCAAATTGAAACATGTGGCTGTGGCTTCTCATGAGTCTTAAAAACAGGTATTTCTTTTTATGTTATACATTAATAAAACATTTAACTGCTGTATAACTCCTTCTCTTTGCTCGTCTTAACATTATGAAATCTACTACCAGTGTCCTATGTCTTAGTAAACTGTACTGCTATGCCATAGTTACACAGATATCATCATTGTACCATGCTTAATATCTAAAAAAAATAGTATTCTGTTAATTTAGTTCATGACCTACCTTACCCCAGGTATGTATGAGGCTGAGGTTAGTTGCCTGCATGACAAACCTGGGGTTTGCATGCTCCTTCACAGCCTGAACAAGGCAAAGCACCTCACTATCTCTCCAGGACTTAGGCATATTGCAGCTCTGTGAAAAAAAAAAAAAGGAATTCGTTATTTAGAAACATTTAATATAAGATTTATTGTGGTTTGATTATTTGTGTACAACTCATTAACGACATGTATGTAGTGCAAGAGACATGCATTGGCACATTTGTGAAATGTGTGTGCAGCAATATAGGTCAGTCTCTCATGTGCCACTGCAAAGTTAATGTGCCACTGTATTTTGTAAGCAATAAGACATTGCTGGGTGTTGATAGTACTGAGATACGTTCAAATACATAAGCATAGGTGTGCACAGCATTGCAGGTAGGGTGCCTTTAGCCTCTGGGTGACAAGGAATCTCAGTACTAGCAGCACCCGCACATGTTATTATTTATATTAACTTTGCCCATTCTCAACCTCAAAAAAAAAAACATTTTAAAAGTTTTCAGCATCACAAAAAAAAACTGTTAAATGTTGCTAGATAATGTCAAATAGTCCCTCAACAGATGTTTTGTATCTGGCATCCGTCTGCCTTTCTTTACACTCAATACACTATGTAACTGCCAATCATATAATTGACAAATTCTAACCTCTGTATTATTCAACCAGTGGAATAACCCCCACAACTGGCAGACACAGAATAGCAACATGGAAGACACAAACTTTTATATTTATATACATATATATATATATATATATATATATATATATATATATTTATAAAATGGGTAAGAAAAAGAGTCAATCCGATCCACAGCATTGGACAAACACCATCACATGACCGTGCATATATCAGGCAGCGACCGCACACTGCACTTTTACCCCTCCAAAACAATTTTGACATTTATAAGATAGATATACCACTCTGAGGTGTGCGTGGCGCTCTGATATACACACGCCTTGGGCAGTTGATGCACTCGGCCTGTGCGGCCTGTGCGGCCTGGCGATCGCGCGACCGACACCTCAGAGTGGTATATCTATTACATATATATATATATATATATATATATATATATATATATATGTAAATGCTGTATCCATGTTTGTGACACACTAAGAAAACAATGGGTTAAGTATTCAGTGAGTTGCCCTGGCTGACAAGGACTTGTTTCAGGTAGTGGTGGCACTATCTAAATGCAGTGTGCACAACCAAGTCTCATCCTATCAGAGCACAGGGATTTCTTTGTCTACCTTATAAAGATGTACCAGTCAATGCCACAAGTGGTGTGTGATTCATCTGTAGTGGTAGTGAAGAGGATGTTGTATTGATACCTGGTGCAGTGTCATTTTAAAAGCAAGTAAAAGGTCTATTACTAATGTAGTAGGTATGTGCTTCCAAAAGATAAGTGCAGTGCCTCTAGAGTTATCTAGGTGGTGTGTCACAAGCATGCAACCCCAGTGTACACAGCAGGATGACATCACGCATTGTCTTCAAGTCC
Organism: Neoceratodus forsteri; assembly: GCA_016271365.2. Lineage (NCBI taxonomy): Eukaryota > Metazoa > Chordata > Ceratodontiformes > Ceratodontidae > Neoceratodus > Neoceratodus forsteri. The sequence continues at coordinate 1,338,907,796 of CM057456.1, forward strand.
ATGAAGCATCACCAGATAGACAACGGTACTACACTGGCTGCCACTCACTGTGGCACCGTGTGATTATGTGCTTTTGCTTTCTTGATATCTGCCTTGACCACAAGACACAACTGAACACACTTGTGTTGTAATACTGGTTGTCTATGTTGCCTATTGCACCCACAACTGCTAAAATATTTTAAACATTAGTGTTTTAATAGAATTGCATCACCCGCCCCCTCACACTATTGTCACTAGCTGAGACAGTACTACCTAGAAAAAAACAGAGTGACATATACACAATTGTAATAGTACTTAAATCATCATTCAATGTAGCATCATTGTGCACTGAGCTGTTGACTATGTAAACAACAATACAAACATGATTACTTACTTTTGAGTTGTTTAAAGAGAAATGAACACTATTTTTTTTTAAATCTTTGCCAATCTGTTGAAACAAATAGAGATTAACTGTTAGAAAAATGTGAAGAGCCAAATAAAGCCATCAATATCTATGGCACACCTCACTGATACAAACTGCACACATGTTAGGACACTCATGAGTTGCACAGCATCAGCCAGGTAACCCCACCAACAGAAGAGTTACTGGATTGTGAATACAAACCCAAAGCCTGAGTAAAGTCTTGGACATCAGCAGTATACCTCCATGATGGCACCTGTACACATCTTAGAACACTGAGTACTTGCATAACATTAGCCACACTATAGCTCCCTTCCCTACAACAGGTGATAGATCCCAACTGCAGAACCACACCTCAACTACAGTAATGTAGAAATACAGTAGACCTACCTCATGCCAGTTGCATGCAATTTAGAACTCTGAGCAGTTCCACAGCTTCAAGCAGGCAATGCCCCAACCCTGCCCCACAGACCAGGCACTGGATCCTCAGCACAGAGCCACACCACAACCAAAGCTGTGGACATTAATGTTATATCTCCTTGAAAGCAGCTGCACACATACTACAACACATAGTAGTTGCACAGCAGTATCCACGAATACCCCCCAAAAAAACATGTACTACATTCTGAGTGCAGAGCCAGAGTCCAACTAACACAATGAACATTAACAGTATATCTCCCTCATACCAGCTGCACACAAGTTAGAACACTGAGGAGTTGCCTGGCCTCACTCAGGCAATGCCACCCCACCAAACAGGTACTGGATCTGAAGTGCAGAGTCACAGCCCAACTAAAGACATGACATCAACAGTATACCTGTGTGATAGCAACTACAGACTAGTTATGACACTCAAGAGCTGCATGACGTCAGCCAGGCAATGACCCCTCCCCATCTCTGAACAGCTACTGGAGCATGAGTACAGAGCCACAGACTAACTAAGACCATGAACATCAATGGAATAGCTGTGTCATGGCACCTGCACACTTATTAGGACATTGAGAAGTTTCTACTCCCCCAAAACCAGGTTCTGAATCTTGAGTGCAGAGCCACAATTGACCTAAACACATGGACATTAATAATATACCTCCCTTATACTAGCTACATACAACTTAGAACACTAAGGACTTGCACAGCTTCAAGCAGGTAATACCCCCACTCCCAGACCAGGCAGTAGATGCTGAGTGCAGACCCACACCCCAAGTAAAGACGTAGACATCAATGGTATATGTCCCTCAAAGTGGCTGAACACATACTACAACACTGAGGAGTTGCACGGTATCATCCATGCCATGCCCCCCAAAACACATACTACATCCTTAGTGTGGAGCCAGATGCCAACTAAATCCATAGACATCAATGGCATACCTCTCTGATATGAGCTGCACAAAAGTTGCAACACTAAGGAGTCGCAGAGCCTCATCCAGGCAATGATCCCACCCTCCTAAGACCAGGTACTGGATGCTGAGTTCAGACCTACAGCCTGACTAAACCTGTGGACATCAACAGTATATGTCCATGATAACAGCTGTAGACATCTTAGAACACTGAGGAGTTGCAGAACATGAGCCAGGCAATACCATCCCACCCCTAAAAAAAAAAAAACATACGTCGATACTATGTAAACTATTGGAAAAAATAATCAAACAACTAGAAAATGAAATTCAACTTTAAATATTAATGACGTGTATCAACATGGCTTCAAAACAGGATTTGCATGGTCTCCTTTTATAACCATGTCAGTTCTAGCCTTGACTGTAATATACCTATGGATGTTATTCTTTCGGATTACAGCAAGGCATTTGATAAAGTATCACATGACATCTTGATAAATAAAATCAACCAATTAGGATTTTCATTATCCATTGTATCCTGGATAAATAACTGGTTGAGTAAGAGAACACAAAGAGTAAGGTTTAACGGTGCACTATCAGACGTGGGTGTAGTGACTAGTGGTGTCCCCCAGAGAACTGTCTTGGGTCCAGTGCTGTTCAATCTGTTTATCAGTGATATGTACATCTCAACTGATAACATTATGGTTAAATTTGCAGATGACACCAAACTTGGGGGTAAAGTTAACACCCTTGCTAATTGTCATAAATTAAAATCTGATCTTGCCTTAATTGAGCAATGGGCATATATCAATAAAATGCATTTCAATATTTCAAAATGTGCAGTACTTCACTTGGGGAAAAATAACCCCAAACAAAAATATTATTTAAATAATACTATCATTAGGGCCTCCTGTGTAGAAAAAAAAACCTGGGAAATTTGGTAAATGACAAATTATCTTCCACTTCCCATTGTTCCAAACTTGCAAACCAAACAAATGCACTACTACATAGGATAAACAAGACATGTATCTCTAAATCTGAACAATGCCTCATAACTCTGTATAGATCTCATGTTAGTCCTTACTTGGATTATGGATCACCATTCTGGAGTCCTTATCTAAAGTCTGACATTGATAAAATCGAGCAAGTTCAATGCAGAGCCACTAAACTAGTTCCGCATCTGGCCCAACTAGAATATGACACCAGACTTCATAAAATGGGATTACATTCCCTTAAGTGAAGACAAACTAGAGGTGACCTTCTGCAGCTATTTAAAATTCTTAAATCACCAGTTCAAATGGCACAATGTGGCTTTGCTTACTCCAGAAGGAAGATTGTGCCTAGACTCCATAATAAACAATTAGAAGTTAAAAAATCTAATAATAACAAAAGATTAAATTTCTTTCCCATTAGAACACCCAGGATATGGAATACACTACCCCAGGTTATTGTTGACTCACCAACTATTACAATGTTTAAGAATAAATTAGATAAATGGAGGGATGGACAGGATTGGGAATAATGTTCCATTTATATGGAGGACAATCCCGATGGGTGAACTGTCTCCTTTTGTCCTACAAGCCTAGTAAACCTCTGTTGCACACAATTTACAACAGTGAGTAGTTGCACAGCCTCAGCCAGGGAATACCTCCCTCCCCCAGATCAGGTACTAGATCCTGACTATAGATGTACAGCTCCACTAAACTCATGGACATCAATAGTATACCTCCCTCATACCAGCTGCATACAAGTTAGAACACTGAGGAGTTGCACAGCTTCAAGCAGCCAAAACTCCACCCCACCCTCTCCAGACCAGACACAGGATGCTGAGTGCACTGCCACAGCACAACTAAAGCCATGGACATCAATAGTAAACCTCTCTGAAAGCAGCTGCACACAAACTACAACACTGAGGAGTTGCACAGTAGCATCCAGGCAATGCCTCCCCCAAACATGTGCTAGATCCTGAGTGCAGACAGGAGGCTAACTAAAGCCATGGACATTAATGATATAACTGCATCATACCAGCTGCACAAGAGTTACAACACTAAGGAGTTGCATGGCCTTAGCCAAGGAATGGCACTCCTCCCAATCAACATGTACTGGATCCTAAGTGTAGACTCACAGCCCAACTAAAGCAATGAACAGTAACACTATACCCGTCTGAAACCAGCTGAACACATGTTAGAAAACTGAGCAGTTGCACAGCCACAGCCAACCAATGCCTCCCCCCCTCCGAAAAGGTATTAGATCCTGAGTGCAGACCCACACCCCAAGCAACCCATTAACATCAATGGCACACCTCTCCAATACCAGGTGGACACATGTTTGAACACTGATGAGTTACACAAACTCACACAGCTAATGCCACCCCCCCGCCTGACCAGGTAGTGGATCCTGACTGCTGACTCACAGTGCAACTAAAGCCGTGCATATCAATGTTATAACTCCTTATTTGCAGCAATGCCCTAATGCTTACTCAGATGAGCTACTGGGGTTTCAGTCTAGAGGCAGAGCTGAACTACACCTGTAAATGTCTATGGTTTACCACCCTGATAGTAACTGCAGATATGTTACAACACTGACAAGTTACATGGGCTCAATGAGTCAATGCTCCCACTATCTGAGATCAGGTAATGGATTCTGAGTGCAGAGCCAGATCGTCACTAAAACCATGACATCAATGGTATACCTACCTGATAGCTACAGCAGGTACTGGATCTTGGGTGAACAGGCAGACTCAAAGCTGTAGACAGTGCATGTGTATGTTGTCAGTAAGTTGTTCTAGTTTTTGACCAGTTAGATTGGCTCTTAAAAGAACCATTTTTGTCACAGCCTATGGCATGTGCTCAATAGATATTATTATACAGGTACACAATTACAGAGTGCAAGGATGCCATTTCAAAGGTCCCCAACAAGAATGTTGTTACCTGTGCTTGAGAGATGCACACCATCTTTTAGATACAGCCAATGTTTGTGATATGCAGTTTGGGGGTAACATATGGTGTGCATTCCCACAGCATGGAGGAATCCAGATATTTGTATGTTCACCTTTCTACATGACCTTTCAAGTGCAGGACAGTAATCCACACCTTTCCAGATCATTTCCTGTGTAATATCCGAATACAGAATTTTACAAGCAGGTAACATACAGATAAGATGCTGCAAGTCAGACTGTGCAGCTTCAATTAAATCAATTGCCCTTTTGTTCTCCAAATCATCACCTCTGAGATGGATAAGGAGTATGTCTGGTACTGGGTTTATAACTGTCTTTGATTGCACCCACAGAGTTAATACTTTAGCACTAATTATCATTTCTTTAGTAAACAATCTTTGCATAGTAAGCAAAGAATGCAACCCCTAGTTAACATTGTAAATAGACTACAATAAGTAGTTTTTTAAAAAATTTGTGGTGGTTTCACATAATAATTAACCTAGTGGAACACTGGGTGGCAGACAGATTATGCACAAGATCTGCTCTCTGTGCAAGAAGGCTTAAAACTCAGCAGATGTCTTATTTCAATGTCAAAGTCTTGCAAGCAATATTTTATTTGGGGCAGCATGTTCTTGGTGAGATGGTCATTTGTGTTGAAACACTGAGCATATGACTATCAGAAACAGCCACACAGAATAACTATAAAAAGTAAAAAACAACTTCTTTTAGCAACATATGGCAAGATATTGTTAAAACACTGCATAAATCTTGACAGAGTACATAAAGTCCAAGTTTACAGGCCTGCTAATTTTTTCACCTAGCATCTTAGTTAATTATTATTGTTTTCAAGTAAAAGATAGTTGTGTACTTACAGTTATGTCCTGGAGCCACTGGTGTATGTCTCTCAGTCTTAAAATGGCCACTGAGCTGTTGTTATTTGATTGCATTGGTTCATAGAAATCAAATGGTGAAGTTAGCCATTTCTTTGTTTGCGAGACTGCAAAATCTTTGATCGTGACTAGCACTGATAGCGAGGATCGACTGCAAGTGTGCAAATTCTTTGATCACAAGGATAATGCGAGACTTCGATAGTGGAAGTTGTGCAGTTTAAAAAAATAACATTATTCTCATAATTTTTAACAGAGTGAGCAGTCATGTGTCTTTCTATTGCTTATCAGGCATGAATATTACAATAGTAATCATTTTTAAATAGTTTTGTTACATTTAACAATATTTTAGTGATCTTTGATCGAGAGCGTGCAAATTCTTTGATCACGGCTCAGTTTGACCACAAGGATCGTTCACGAGCTTGCAAATTCTTTGATCATGAGAATAAGGTGAGATTTGAATTGTGGAAGGTGAGTAGTTTAAAATATACATTTTTTTTACTAGTTTTTAATGCACTATGTAGCCATATGTGTTTTTATTACTTAGAACACATGGATGTTACAGTTATAATTATTTTTGAACTTTTTTGAAATGTTATTATAGTTTTCATTCTTCGATCACAAGCAAGCAAATTCTTTTATCATGACTCGGTTTTATCGCGAGGATCGTTTGCGAGCTTGCACATTCTTTGATAGTGGGAATAACACAAGATTTGAAGTGTGGAAGATGAGTAGTTTAAAATATTCATTTTTTTACTAGTTTTTAATGAACTATGTAGCGATATGTGTTTTTATTACTTAGAATACATGGATGTCATAGTTATAATTATTTTTGAATGTTTTTTAAAATTTAATTGTAGTTTTTATTCTTTGATTGCAAGCAAGCGAATTCTTTGATTGCGACTCGGTTTCATCATGAGGATAATTCGCGAGCTTGCAAATTCTTTGATCGCGAGAATAACGTGAGATTTGAAGTGTGAAAGATGACTAGTTTGAAAAAATTCATGTTGATTCACCAGTTTTCAACACAGTATGTAGTCATATGTGTTTTTATTGCTTAGAAGGTGTGGATGTCACAGTGATAATTATTTTGAAATGTTTTATAAAATGTTATTGTACTTTTTCGATCTTTGATCACAAGCTTGCAAATTCTTTGATTGTGACCCAGTTTGATTGCGAGGATCATTTGCAAGCCAGCAAATTCTTTGATCATGAGAAAAATGTGAGAGTTGGCATGTAGAAGTCGTGTAGCTTTGGGAAAGTCGAGTTTTTTACTTGGCTCAACATGTCCTTTATGGTCATATGTAATTAAATTGGACATGAGATCTCTATTGAACAAAAATATTGGTCGTTAGAAAATGAACTTGCAAAAATAAGAAATTTCATTGGATGGAAGGGGTACATTAACTTACAGTGAGAGCCCTATAAGTAAAAGTCCCAGCCATGCAAACCCTACCAGGCTCATCACTATTATCATTGTGCCCACCCTGCTTGATAATTTGCTAAAGCACTTGGCACCCAATTTAAAAAAAACACCATTTATTTTTCTTGATTAATGAGAGATCTTAGCCCCTCCAACACTATCAAATCATACCTTCCAAGACACTGTCAAGCCTCAGGGGGAGGGGCAGCAGGACATTGAACACCAAGAAAAACAGAAGAACTATTTAGCAATAAAATACTGAAACCACAGTTTGACTATATTTTCTTCATTTCTTTTTGTTTTATTTAATCCTATGTAAGAATGTCACAGTTACCCATATTCTAAGCAAAATAGTATCCTGCAGGGTGGGCACCATGGGCCTTCCAGAGGCTATAAAGCCCTCCAGATGCAGTGTTGGCCATCATTGCACCCCTGTGCATTACGTTCATTGCCCAATACTGCCCACCCTGTCAGGAATAATTACTTGCTTGGATATCTTATTTTGTGATATTTTGTAAACAGTTGGCTTGCAATTTGCATACTATGTTCAGATGACAGTGTAGTAATCAGAATTATTGTAAGTGCTTAAACATTGTCATTGACATCATTTGATTTCACAAATATGACATTTGGTTGTATTCCGTGCTGTTAATGACTTATGTAGTATGGACTTGTTATGGACCTATGCCACATTAGTCTTATACATGGCTTCTCATTCAGTAGCTCTAATACTCTTTTTTTTTCTTTTCTGTTTCTTAGGATACTGCTACAGACAACAAATTGAATACATGATTGAGAGTTTCCATCATGACCATTTTCCATAAAGTTAAGGGACACATAAGAAGTAGTAGGCTTACAGGTGGTTCACTGTCATACCATGTAAACACTAAAGGTGTAAAATGTCAGCAGAATAATAAGACAATTTCTTCTGTTACATGTGGACATATCACAAGACATGCCCATGTGACTAAAGACAACACCTACCCTAGCAATGTAAAAATCAGTAGACTTTGTAAAGATATTGTGTGAAAACAACATCCAGCACTGTCAACAGCAAGCCACACATTTTTGACATAAAAAAATGCTGGATGTGTGACTTCTGCTACTGCACAGTACAGTAAGGCAAGTTTTTTCAGAAAACTTGTCCATAGAGCTAGAACTGATTGTTTCATTTCTAGTATAATGAGATGCAAAGGCAAAAAAACTGTTCAATAAGATTGCATTAATGAAGTTATGATTGAGTGTAAGACGATTTGTTAATGTTGCTGTTGCAATTTGTTCTCAGTTATGGGCTGCAATGATGTCAGCTATTGATAAATTAAGTGCAAAGATTGAGGAGATAAGAAACAAACTCTTGTCTTTTGAACACTTGAACAGAGAAAATATTTCTGTGGTGTTTCAAGGAGATTGGTTGCACTCTGAATATTCAGAAGCATTCATCTGGGAAGAGACATACCATGTGCACGATACAAATGTCACTTTGACAATAGATGCACATGGTAAAGTTCAGAATATTTTAGTTGTCTCACATGAGAACCTTGACTTTGATAATGAAACTGAAATTGGAGAGGTTGCAAGCAACCAAAAGTCATCTGCTAAGAAGTGGCCATGTGACATTACATGCAATGTCAGGGAAGAATCAATCATGTAAATTAAAAGTTTCCTGTCGGCATTCACTAGCATAAAGAGGTCTATGCGACATAGGTTGATTGACACCATTGACAAGTGTGAGATTCAACCTCACACAGGCCTAATGGGTTATTCTCTTGCATGCTCAGACAGCAGCAACTGTGGCAGTGTGTTTCATCACTTCCACATGGTAGCAGTGCATCACTCTGGCATACGTAGATTTGTACAAAGATTATATCAGTTGAGATCTGTTGTCTGAGAATATATGCACTTTCAAGCATTGCTGAATGATGGACATGTAGAAGCACTTGTGGAGTTCATCAAACAGTTACAAACAACCCATAGGTTGAGGTCTAATGCTTCTGTTGATGAACATGCAAATATGATGCACACATCAGTAGTGCAAGAAGCTCAGCTTCTCAGGAATTTTGGTAGTGAGTTTGCTAAATTTGAAATTAGCAAGACACAAAAATTTGATGTCATTTGCATATTATGTGAGTGCCTCTTCTATAAAGTGCAGTGTGTCAAGATAGACCTGTAGAACATTTCATGCTGGAAGGTTATGTTGGGGCGTCTTCATGCATATCTTCTTTAAAAGACAGATTTTGTTGAAGTTGGAACTGTGTCTCTATGTACTTACTGTTGTAACAAGATTAAGAGTGACACTTTATCTCCTCGATCTGCACTTAATAAAATGGAAGTTGAAGCAACTCCTCCTGAGATAGCAGTCTTGAACTTGTTTGAATAGATTCTAATTCAGACCATGAAGCCATTTCAAACAATTATCAGGCTTAATACAAGGATGCAAGACCTACCAAAGAAAGAACTGGTACAGTCTCTGAAGGGCTCTGTTGTATATTTGCCTTTGCCTTTGCAAGAAATTGTTAACACAATTCTCAGGATAATAGTGTAGTAATCTTGGTGAATGGTGTCCCAACTAAGGCAAAAACAATATGGCAGGATATAGTCAATATTGAGAAGGTGAAGCATGCTTTGCGACATCTAAGGGAGCATAATGTTTTTTATGCTGACATTGACATTGACACATTTTCTGGTCTTTCTACAGGAACTGCTGTGGAAGACTTTGACAGAGCAATATTGGAGCAGGTTGACATTACATCTGCACACAATGTCTATGAGCAATTCCCCATACACCCATTGAATGGGAAGGATCCAGTGATAGATAACACTGAATTGTATCAAATGAAGCAAGTGGAAGGCAATCCTGTAAGCATATGGGGGGCTACACTGGAGGCTCGTTGTTTTCTGGATCTGTTTCCACTTTGCACAGGTGGTCGATTAGACAAGTGAGAAGTTCGTGTGCCAGGAGCTGAGTATAGGACCTCAAGAGTTCTACATAAGGATAGCAAGTTTCATAGAAACATTGCGTACCTGTTCCATCTTCTTTGGGAAAGTGAACTTAGTGTCCTATCTGCTAGTATTGCTCATACATTGAGACTTGGTACAGAGTTCAGTAATATGACAGCTGCACAGTTACTACATAAGTTGTAGAACAAAGATGAAACACTACAAGTCAGTATTTCTTCTATTTTGTCCAGCATGCATGGTACTAAAGAATATTGGTATAGACGACACTCTGAGGTGATGTACATGCTGAGAGAGTTTGGACCAGCAACATGGTTTGTGACATCGAGTTGTGCTGAATACTATTGGGATGATCTGCTTGATCTTCTCAGATGGGCAAACTCTGATGTTTAGAACACACAAAGCATGACTCTCAGTGAAATATGCTCACTCAAGCCAGTATCTGTTTCGCATTACTTCCACCACCGGTTCCAGGCTCTTTTGAAGTTCACACTGTCTAAGATGAATCATCCTCTTGGGGTTATTGAACACTACTTCTGGAGGGTTGAGTACCAAGCTCGGGGAGCTCCACACATACACATGTTGCTGTGGATAAATAATGCCCCACGTCCAGTGAGACAAGCGAAATCCTAAACTTCATATTGAAGTATGTCACATGTCAGATTCCAGACAAGTATGACAGTGCAACACTTTGGGAGTTGGTTCAGAAATTCTGACTACACCTGTGCGGTGAGTACTGTTATAGGAAAGTGAAGAACAAGGGACAGTGGTACACTCTGTGCCATTTTGGTTTCCCAAGATGAGCTTGCATGGATGCTTGTTTGAATGATGTCTTTTCTGCCATGTGACACAACTTGAAGGAAAAATCAACAAAGTGAGTTTATGAACTGCCTCACAGGGAATCAGAAGTCTATATAAATGATTATAGCCCTTCTCTTCTGTTGATGTGGCAGGAAAACATTGATGTTCAGTTTGTCACTGATAATTCAATGGCTTTGGTGAGATATGTGGCATCATACATCACTAAGCATAAGCAGACATGCCTGCAAGAAATGTGGGAAGAGTTGTTTAACTGCGATAGGTCAATGTCTTCTAGACTATTGTCACTTGGGCTTAGGACTCTGTCACACCGTGAGTGTGGCACCTATGAAGCAACTGACTGCCTTACAGGTGTATGTCTATATGGGAAATCAGAGTCCATTCGTTATTTGAATGTGAACTACAAGCAGAACAGGTACCATGTGCTTAAGAGCCATGAAGCGATTGTGGATCTGGCTGCTACAAGACCAACATCCACTGATATTCTGAAGAGCATCTTAATTGACAACTACTATCCACAGCACCACAGTGCTATGGAGGATCTGTGTCTCTTTGAAGTTGCTCAATGGTATGATTATAAGTGGGGTGTTTCTTCTGAACCAGAAAAGAGCATATATAAAGTCAGTGGGTTTGATGGTTCACTTGTGAAAAAGTGAAAGCCATGGCTAATTGACCACTGCAAACTCAGCTTGAATACAACAGAAAGCAAAGAGCATTACTATTTTGCTCTATTATTTCTGTTCAAGCCTTGGAGATCAGAGTCTGAATTGAAAGGATCATCTGACACATATGAACAAGAGTTCATGGTAAGTTATGCTACCTTTAAGAGTCATGTGTCTGACACTTACATTGAGAGACTCGAAATGGAAAAAAATCAGCTGGAGAAAGCAAAGCAGGTTTTGGATGATGATACCTCAGTAACATCACAAGATATGGTTGATGTTGAGGGAGAAGGAACTTGTGATGCCTCTCTTCCTCCTAATGACCCAGCTGTGCTGATGTCAGAGGTAGAGGGTGCAATGCAACAAAACATGCAGTTGTCAGAAGTCAGCTGCAAATATTGTTGATGACTTGAATTCACATCAGAAAGTTGTGTATCACTGTGTGATACAGTACATGGTGTTCAACATGCTATTCAGCACAGTAGTAGAGGCTGTATTTGTGAGAAGCACATACCAGTGAGGATGTTTGTCAGTGGTGCTGCTGGAACTGGAAAAAGTGTCTTAGTTGAGGCTATAAGCAGAAGTGTGCGTGACCTTATTAATTCTGCAACTTCTGTTATTGTGGCTGCTCCTACAGGCTTGGCAGCTTATAACATAGGTGGTGTCACACTTTATAGGTTGTTCATGTTGCCAGTTGAGCATGGCAAGAGTGGTGATTACAGAAAACTATCATTTGAAGTTGCCTCTGAACTGAGGTCAATGTTTGACAAGATGCAATTGCTGATAATAGATGAGATCAGCATGGTTTCAGATGATCTCCTTAAATATGTTCACCTACATCTACAGGAGATACTTGGTATCAATGATGACATACCATTTGGTGGCAAGAATATTCTTTTTCATGAGGATCTCCTGCAGCTGGCTCCTGTGAATGGCAAGCATGTTTTCTGTACTCTTTCTGTTGAAGAGGCTAAGAAAACCATTGGATGCATAGGTGGTGTCAATCTGTGGGAGTTCTCATATGTCGAACTGTTACAGAACAAGAGACAGCAAGGTGACATGTCTTAGAAAGCAGTGCTTGATGAGGCTTGAATTGATGTATTATCACCCATTCATGTTGAAATGCTAAGTCACTGCATGATCGTTAGAAATAATGCTCCTATTCAGGATGCTTGTGATATCTTTGCACATGCACAGAAATCTGGGGTACATGTTATATGTCTATTCCCAAAACTTAAGCAGTGTGCAGAGTTCAATGAGATCATGATGCACAGAGAACAGGAACCTATCGTGAGTCTCACATCCATAGATACCATAGATGGTGTAAGTCTAACATGAACAATGGTATCAAAAATGGTTGACCATCTCAGAGAGCTCACAAGTGACGTGTCACGTACTGCTGGTTTGGAAGCTGTGCTACCACTGTCTAGGAATGCACGGGTCATGCTTCACAGAAACATTGACGTTGACCGTGGTCTTATTAATGGAGCCACAGGGTACATCCATGAGTTCCAGTATAATGTGCAGAAGACAACTGTGGAGTTTGTGGTTAAGTTTGACAACTGTGAAACTCCTTTACCAATAGACAGAGTGACAGTCAAGTTTGAGCCTGTCAAAGACATATGTGACAAGGAAAAAAATTCTATTGTGTGCTGCTTATGCAGTGTCTATACACAAGTCACAAGGGCTTAGTCTTGATAGAGCCATTGTAGATATAGGCACTGGTGTATTCAAGGATGGCATGTCTTATGTTGCTTTGTCTCGTGTGAGGCAATTGTCTGGGCTACACATAGTGAATCTTGCAGAAAGTTAGATACGAGCTGATAGTAAATACATTGTTGAGTAAAATAGATTACGTATATTGTACCAACCAAATGCTACTTTTTTGCCAGTTCCCAGGTATGTGTCAGAAACAGATGTCACAATGGATGCAGGGTGCAAATTGAAGAGGAAGCACACTAAGACTCCACAATCGTCACCTCACCATTCTATTGGTAAGCAGTCTCTACATCAATAAATCACACCTCCACATGTGAAGAGATGCATTGGGGTTCAGACACTGCCAATATTTGACAACAGCACAGGAGTAAACTGCTGTGCCAATGCTACAATGCAGGCACTTCTCCATATCCCTGAGTTTGCTGATATCTTGAACTCAAGTCAGGCAACACCTCTCTCTGAAGCATTAAAGAGAGTCATTAGAGGTAGTCAAAAGGAGTTGCCCAGTTTACAAAGCTTGACTCCTCTACGACTAACTCTTGCAAAGTATGCAGGACAAGCAATATTTACTGACAATGCACAACAAGATGCCACAGAGTTCATCATGGGAATGATAAACAGTTTGGCAGATGATGGCATTGATCTACTCCAACACTTTCAAGTTGACTATGTGTGCAAGTACATATGTTTGTCATGTGGACACAAAGAATCACAAGTAACTCATGACATGCTGTGGTTGTTTGTCTATGTTCCTGAACAGAAATCCATGAAGTTTCGTGAGTTGTTTGCAAATGCAGAAACTGGTTGGCTGTGCCGAAGATGTGGTCGTTCTTGTGTTTGCTCTCTGAGAGTTACATCTTCCAGTTCATACAGTATTGCAACATTTTAACTCTCATGGCATGAAAATCACAACACCAATTTCTGACTTCATTGCTGGAAGAACTATGTTCTCAGGAAGTCAGTTTGACAGACATGTAGTTATCTTCCATCATGGCCTATCTATTCACTCTGGGCATTATGTCACTTGGCGAAGGTTCAGAAAGGGATGGGTGAAGTGGCAGTGATACAGTATGCACTATGAGAGAAAGATTACCAAGGAATCTGAAAGATGCATACTTCATCATTCTCTGTTGTACCAATGTTGCATGATATGTGGAGGAGTGATGCTATCTAATCACAGCAGCTTACTTCACCAGTATATCTGCAACAATACCATTCTGACTGTATATTGTGGCTAGATGTCTTTTTTTCCATTTGCTTTCATATTTATTTGGATTTGATAGAAGAACTAACACCTTTTATGTGAAACAACCACTGTGCAAGAACAGTGATGGTGATCTAGGTGTTTTAGATCTTGCACAGTATTAATACAGCCTGTGTGAATTACTCTGATTTTCCTGCCATTGCAGAAGAGAACCACAACACTACACCTATGTAACAGACTGTAGTAGGCAAAGGCTTGTTGATCTCAGTGTCATACTGATATGCTGGATGCAAAACACAATTGTTTTCATAATTTATTGCAATTTAATTTCTAGAAACATCTGTATTGTAATATTAAGCATTTGCAACTTTGATGTACTTACTACAATGACTGCCATGTTATTGCTCAAGTAGACATGAGGGTATTAAGCTGTAATCATAGGACAGTCAGTGAGTCTTATCATTTTGCAGGTGCCTCCCTTAACCTTGTATGTTTTGCACATGTCACTGTGTATTCAGTTGTTTCACAGTGCCATTTTACATGTTAATGACAGAATAAGTAATATTGTTACATGCTTATCAGAGTTTTAAGCACTCTTCTCTACATATTGTATGAGGAGCCATACGTCTTTGAACAATATGCCTCAGGTTAAGTTGTGACTTCTTTTCCTGTTGGTGTCTACATTGTTGACCTTGACGACGATACTTACTGAATTGACTTCCACCAAATCCAAGCAGACTCAAGGGCACTGGATATTACACACGTCAGTGAGTTATGTCTTGGCAGATGTAGTTCTTTGACTCATATTCACAGCATGACTTTCTACATGATAATGTCATCTGTTAGCAGTGTGCTCCATTTGTTGAAGTGTATCTGACAGGATTATCTGTCACTGTTCTTGGAGTATGCTGTTGACACTGGAATATGACAAAATCTACCAATACAATGCCACTCAGATTTGTACATATGTATATATTGCTGAGCTGCAGATTGAACCTATGTTGCTTACGTAGATTCTTAGCGATTTTTGTTTGTTGACAAAAAAACAAAATTGCATACATTGTTACATTTACTGTCCCAAAACTGTTCTATTCATGCATTTAATGTTAGTGCATCGTATTAAGTGCTACTGTTGATGTTGTTGATAACTGAACATCGAGATGTATACATGTGGTTATCTGCCCTATTTTCAGTGTATGTATGCATTTCTATATATCTGTACAGATGTCTACAACTCATTATTCAACAGATAATGTCAATAATGATTGTGTACTTCTGCTTCACAATGCAAACTATTGGTATGCTCCTGCTTTTATAGGATCATCCATATTTTGGAGGTCAGATGAGGAATTTTTCCTAGTTCCACAAATGTAAAACAGTTAAAAAAATGCATCAATTTGGAGATGAACCAACCTTTTCAGCATGAGTGAGAAAATGGCTGTGATATGTAATATCTTCACCACAGCATGGTATCGGCAAGGATTTTTCAAATTATTTAGCTAACTTACTGATCTAGTAACAGTACACCAATGGTTATATATGTGCCTGCCATTGTATGTTGTAATATTAACTTGCTCTTTCTATGTATATATACTGCTAATGTTATGGGTGTCTCTTCCCATTTCAAGACCAGAACTCATTGATGTGTGCCATACAATCTTTCTGCCATAGACATACCGTGCTACTTATTTCTCTTCATTTTTCTGTTTTTGACTTCTTGATATTGGTTGGTCCACTTTCAATTAAATAACCACTGATAAAATAAAAAGAGTCTTAAAAGATGTCAACATAGTTCATAAAAAGTACAATAATTTTCAAATAGGACATGTAACAATTTCTTCTAAATTATTTATGCAGAATTAATACATAAAGACAAATTAAACTTCGTAATGTTTCTGTTGGCATGAAAGTAAACGTTTCTAATCTTATGGACCATATTGATACTTACTTTAACATTGTTTACATCATCCACACATGTGTTTTATCTTTAAAACAATATCTTTATGTGCTCATGAGAACCACAAAATGTTTCTTACTGTCTCATGCGCATGTGCAGTGAAGAACTAAATGTTATAAAATTGCTCAGTGAAACAAATTCTATTTTTGTTTTAATGACTTGGCATAAATAGGTATCAAATAGTGATATTTACAGGTACAATAATGTATTGTTCATGTTGATTATCTAAATGTCTAACTGTGTAGTCTATTGCATTCATGTAATAGTGTCAATGGACACATTATTAATACTATTTAGCAATAGATGTAAGTGAAATTACAAGTTATTCAATACATCTTCTATTACATAAACTCACATAAGTTACTACTTAGTCATTCTATATAAATCCTAAATTGAATACGTAACAAGCATAAAAATGTGACAGTGTAGATTTAGTATGTGAAATACCAAAAATTACAAAACACAAAAAATAATTAAGAATATCTATGAAGAACTGTTTTTTTGCCCATCCCAGGAGCAACCAAACAATTCGAACTAAAGATATTTAAATAGTTAAATAATAAAACTAATCTTAAACCTTATCCTATGTCTCTTGAGAATTATTTAAATACAGTTGGTGTGAGAGAGGTATACTATTTATCTCCATGCCTTTCATTGGGCTGTGGCTGTGCACTAAGAATCCAGTACCTGGTCGAGGTGGTGGTGCAGGCATTGCCTACCTCAGGCTGTGCAACCCTTCAGTTTCATAACTAGTGTGCAGTTGGTATATAGATGTATACCATTGAAGAGCATGCCCTCACTTGGGCTGTGGCTTTGCACTCAGGATCTAGTGCCTAGTCCGGGGTTGGGGGGGATTGGTTGGCTGAGGTTGTGCAACTCCTCAGTGTTCTAACTTGTGTGCAGCTGGTATGAAGTAGGTATACCATTCATGTTGTTGCCTTTAGTTGGGCTGTGTGCCTGCACTCAGGACTAGTACCTCATCTGGAGGGGTGTGTGTATTATCTGGCTGGTGCCATGCAACTCCTCACTGCTCTAACTTATGTGCAGCTGGTATGAAGTAGGTATACCATTCCTGTCCATGCCTTTAGTTGGGCTGTGCATTTGTACTCAGAATCCAGTTCCTAGTCTGGGGAAGCCATTACCTGGCTGAGGTT
The DNA here is from genome assembly GCA_016271365.2 of Neoceratodus forsteri. Lineage (NCBI taxonomy): Eukaryota > Metazoa > Chordata > Ceratodontiformes > Ceratodontidae > Neoceratodus > Neoceratodus forsteri. The sequence goes on from CM057456.1 coordinate 1,338,925,242, forward strand.
ATGCAACTCATGAGTGTAGTAACTAGTCTGCACTTGGTATCACAGAGGTATACCATTGATTTGAATGACCTTAGTTGGGTTGTAGCTCTGCACTTAGCATTCCAGTTCCTCTTTGGGGAAGGGGGGATTGCCAGGCTAAGACCATGCAACTGCTCACTGTTCTAACTTGTGTGCAGCTGGTATGAGGGAGGTATAACGTTTATGTTCATGTCTTTATTTGGGCTGTGGCTCTGCACTCAGCATCCAGTTCCTGGTCTAGGGGGTGGGAGCATTGCCTGGCTGAGGCTGTGCAACTGCTCACTGTTCTAACTTGTGTGCAGCTGGTGTGAGGGAGGCATACTGTTTATGTACATTTTTAAGGGGGGCTGTGGATCTGCACTGAGCATCCAATTCCTGGTCGGGGGGGTGAGTGCATTCCCTGGCTGAGGCTGTACAACTCATGAATATCATAACTAGTATGCAGTTGGTATTACAGAGGTATACTATTTATGTTAATGAACTTACTTGGGCTGTAGCTCTGCACTCATCATCCAGTACCTCTTCAGGGGGCAGCGGATTGCGTGGCTGAGGCCATCCAACTCCTCAGTGTTCTAACTTCTGTTCAGCTGGTATGAGAGAGGTATACCATTTATATCCATGTCTTTATTTGGGCTGTGGCTTTGCATTCACCATCCATTTCCTGGTCTGGGGTAGGTGAGGGCATTGCCTGACTGAGGCAGTGCAACTCATGAGTGTAGTAAGTACCATCCATTTGGTATCACAAAGGTATACCATTGATGTTAATAACCTTACATGGGCTGTAGCTCTGCACTCAACATCCACTACCTCTTGGGTGGAGGTGGCATTGCCTGGCTGAGGCTGTGCAACTGCTCACTGTTCTAACTTGTGTGCAGCTGGTATGAGGGAGGTATACCATTTATGTCCATGTCTTTATTTGCATTGTAGCTCTGCACTCAGCAACCAATTCCTGGTCTGGGTGTGTGTGGGCATTTGCTGGCTGAGTCCGTGCAAGTCATGAGTGTAGTAACTAGTCTGCAGATGGTATCACACAGGTATACTGTTGATGTTCATAGACTTAGTTGGGCTGTGGCTCTACACTCAACATCCAGTACCTCTTCAGGGTGGGAGGATGGGGACATTGCCTGGCTGAGCCTGTGCAACTCCTCACTGTTCTAACTTGTGTACAGCTCATAAGAGGGAGGTATGCTGTTTATGACCATGGCTTTATTTGGGCTGTGGCTCTTCACTCAGCATCCAATTCCTGATCTGGGGGTTGGGGGCATTGCATGGCTGAGGCCGTGCAACTCATGAGTGTAGTAACTTCTCTGCAGATGGTATCGCACAAGTATACCATTGATGTTCATAGACTTAGTTGAGCTGTGGCTCTGCACTCAGCATCCAGTACCTCTTCAGGGCAGAGGGAAGGGGAGGAGGGCATTGCCTGGCTGAGCCTGTGCAACTCCTCACTGTTCTCACTTGTGTGTAGCTCATAAGAGGAATGTATACTGTTTATGTCAATGGCTTTATTTGTGTTGTGGCTCTTCACTCAGCATCCAATTCCTGATCTGGTGGGATGGGGGCATTGCCTGGCTGAAGTCATACAACTCATGAATATCATAACTAGTATGCAGCTGGTATCACAGAGGTACTGTATACTGTTCATGTTAATAAACTTACTTGCGCTGTAGCTCTGCATTCAGCATCCATTACCTCTTCGGGGGAGGAGGGATTTTGTGGCTGAGGCTATGCAACTCCTCAGTGTTCTATCTTGTGTGCAGCTGGTATGAGGAAGGCATACCAATTATGTCCATGTCTTTAGGGCTGTGGCTCTGCACTCAACATCCAGTTCCTGGTCTGGTGGTGGGGGCATTGCCTGGCTGAGGTCGTGCAACTCATGAGTGTAGTAACTACTCTGCAGATGGTATCACACAGGTATACCATTGATGTTCATTGGCTTAGTTAGGCTGTGGTTCTGCACTCAGCATTCAGTACCTCCAGGGCAGTGGGGGCAGGGGGCATAGCCTGCCTGAGCCAGTACAATTGCTCAGTATTCTTACTTGTGTGCAGCTGGTATAAAGGAGGTATACCATATATGTCCATGTCTTTATTTGGGCTGTGGCTCTTCAGTCAGCATCCAATTCCTGGCCTGCAGGGGGTGCGTACATTGCCTGGCTGAGGTAGTGCAACTGATCAGTGTAGTGAGTAGTCTACAGATAGTATCAGACAGGTATACCATTGATGTTCATAAGCTTAGTTGGGCTGTGCCTCTGCACTCACCATCCAGTACCTCTTCAGGCTGGGGAAGGGGGGCATTACCTGGCTGAGGCTGTGCAATTCCTCACTGTTCTAACTTGTGTGCAGCTCATAAGAGGGAGATATGCCATTTATGTCCTTGGCTTTATTTGGGCTGTGGCTCTGCAGTCAGCATCCAATTCCTGGTTGGGTGGATTGGGGGCATTGCCTGGCTGAGGCTGTGCAACTGCTCACTGTTCTAACTTGTGTGCAGCTGGTATGAGGAAGGTATACCATTTATATCCCACTCTTTATTTGGGCTGTGGGTCTGCACTCGCATTCAATTCCTGGTCTGGGGAAGTGGGGGCATTGCTTGGCTGAGGCCGTACAACTCATGAATATCGTAACTAATATGCTGTTAGTATCACAGAGGTATACCGTTCCATGTGTAATCATATTGACAAGGGACAGTGAAAAAGAATGGGGTGACAGGCCTCACAACCCCAATGACACCCCATCATCTGTCAATCTTGGGATGATTGGCAGTTCCACAAGGGGGGATGGGCAAGACTAAACATTTTTCATTTCCTGACTTTTTGTGTTTTAACTCTACATAATGCATTAATGCAGATTTTTGCATAGAATTTCCTAAATTGTTTGAGAAAGAATAGAAAAGAAGAAAGTCGCACAAGTTTCTGGCTACCATAACAGTGAATGTACTGAATATAATATGTATTGGCAGTAGCACATATGTGCGGGAGCATGGGGCCCTCTTGAACAAAACAGTTTCATTTATCAGAGTGGCATAATTCCACACCTGTTTACATGTCAGACAACTAAGCAGTGAAAATCACCTCCATAGCAGTAGCACTAGGTACCCTATAAATGTGAAGCCACTACCACAATGGAGAACACCATACAGAAAACAGAAAGTGCATCATGCAATACCTGTGCAGCAAGATAATTTTGCAACAGCTAAACACCATAATTCAGATGCACAGGACATCCCCTGAAGACCCTCAAAATTTCAATGTAAAAGAGCAAACTGTCTCCAAGATATAACATTTGAAGGTTTGAGATTTTCAATCATTGGAGTGGCAGAATTCTGCACCTGTTGATGTTACAAATGTAATGACTGAAAAATACATTGACAGTAGCAAGGCAGCTACTGTACAAATGTCAAGCCACTACCACAATAAAAAACACTGTTTGCAAAAAGTAAACTGCACCTCGCAATATCTCTGAAAAAAATATTTTCTCCAACACATAATCACTGTAATTCACATCTACAGGACATGCCGTCAAAACCCTCCAAATTTCAAGTAAAAAGACCAAACCGTTTCCAAGATATTTAAAGTTAAAGATTGTCAAAATTGGCCTATCTATTGCATTTTAAAATATGGCCATCTGGTCGTGGCCTCATGATCAAAGATGGTGAACACAGAATCTGGTGATCAAAGAATTTGCAGGCTCGTGATCAAAGAAATTGCAGGCTCACAGTCAAAGAATAAAAAATGGTGAAACTTGAGTTTTAGACTGAAGTACATGAAACCACCACCATGCCTCGATAGAACAAAGCCCCCTCAGAAAAACTCATCCTCATTTGCCTTAATAACCCACCCCTGAGCTGAGAAACTTGATTTTTTCAAAGGGTTATCTAGCTGCACCCTCATGATCAAAGATCACGGTCAAACAATCTGGTAATCAAAGAATATGAAGGCTCGCGATCAAAGAAATTGCAGGCTTGTGGTCAAAGAATAAAAAATGGGGACTCTCAAGTTTTAGCCAGAAATAAACAAATCCACCACCGTGCCTTGATAAAACGAAGGCCCCTGAGCAAATCCCTCCCTCATTTGTGTTTCTAGGCCACCCTGGGCTGAGAAATTTGAATTTTTCAATGGGCCATCTAGTCACACCCTCACGATTAAAGATCGTGGTCAAAGAATCTCGTGAACAAAGAGTTTGCAGGCTCACAGTCAAAGAATACAAAATGGTGAAACTCAAGTTTTAGCCAGAAATAAATGACTCCACCACCATGCCTGAATAAAATGAAGGCCCCTGAGCAAAAGCCACCCGCTTTTGTGTTGATAACCCACCTCTGAGGTGAGAAAATTGTGTTTTTACATTGGGCCATCGAGTCGCACCCTTACGATAAAAGATCACAGTCAAAGAATCTCATGGTCAAAGAATTTGCAGGCTCGCAATCAAAGATCGTTAGCGAGCCATGATCAAAAAATTAAAAATGTCATAACTTTTTACCACTTTAGAACAAACCATGGCCATGGGTCAATAAAATGAATCCCCAAAACGGCAATTTCAAAATGAGATGGCAGCCATCACGATCAAAGAATTCTAGGGGTCAAAGATTCTTGGACTGCAAGGCTGCAAATTCTTTGATCATGAGGAGGGATGAGATGGCCCAAACCCCGTTCTTTGTTCACAAAACAACCATATGAATTTTCCCAGTGACTTATAATGGGAGATTAAAACTGCAATAACTTTTGAATGGATTAATATTTTTCACCAAATGGAAGTGGCATGTTCCGCCCATGAAGCTCTTTCAGATTAGCCATCTCTCAGAGTACCACTCCACATAATGTCCACGCAGCACCATGGGCAAAATCCCAAAACTTGCCCACATAACTGGTGAAAAGTAAATTTTTCAGCATTTTGGTGTGCAAAGATCGTAAGTCTGACCAAAATGAAATTTGGCAAATCAAGAGTTCTACCATGCCCCACTGAGCATACCAAATTTCATGCAAATCCATTAAATGGGTCCAAAGTTATTAACACACAAAATTTTGAGTTTAACATAGAAGTGGCTTCATAGTCCTAACTATAGGGGCATTACCGCACCCCTAATATATATATATATATATATATATATATATATACAGATTTATCCCCCTCATTACTTATTACTGAAGAAATTTCCACCAAATCATGTTTTTATCCCTCAGAGTTTATCTGCCTTTGTAGATTATTCCCTACTTGAAATTATACTGTTCTGTTGTGACATCATAGTCTTTTGCCATGGGAATAACTCTGATGTCACAAGCAGAATTTTATGACATCAAGTTGGGAAGATACAATAGGAGCTAATGAGCCATCAGTGAACAGCTCTCTGTTTCCATGCATATGACCTCAGTAATAAATAACGGTGATTAGAAATAACAAGCTTATAAGAAATATAAACTGCTTTGTGTCTAAATATTATATTTTTCAAATTTCTTCTTGAGGCGTTGGTGGCTCTTTAACATTTCTTAAAATTCTGAATGAGCATTTATATGTATTTTTAGCTGTGTCCTGATTGTCTGCACTTGTGTTTAGCTGTGCATTAGATAGATCTAATGCACAGGTACAGTACAAGTCACATTAAACTGTTCCACCAATGAGTTGGTTTAGCATTGTTTTTTACAGTTGGCAATGCACTGGCAACTCTAATTGAATTGTTTTTCAATACTTAACCAGCTCAAGAGCGATGCTTCTAAAATGTTTTTGCAATTCATTTGGAATTTATCTGCAGTCCAGCCACAATGCACTGCAAAACTGTATTTTAACTGTTAAGGAACAGCTTGTGCAGTGCTTTGTGTTGGATCCATCAACACTTATGCAACTCAGTCTTAAATGATAGAGCGACTAATTGGAGGAACAGTTTAATGTGACTTACGCTGTACTAGCCAATCAGCATGCAGGAGTTTCCCTTCCCATTTTATACGAATATAATACTGTACTGGTGCCATACGCAACAAGCCTGGGTTTCCATCAAATGCATGTGATAACAGCACAGATCTTGAGTGTGAAGCTTGAGATGTTTCCAAGATGTCATCACGTGCCAGAGATGGAAACACAACCTTAGTTTTGTATGGGCACCTGTACACCACTGTGTACAGTGTATGGTTTTCTCTAATACTCCAACCCCGGTCAGATAGTTGGTATGTCAAAAGTACCTTGAATAATTGCTACCACTTGCTCTGGCACCTCATTTGGTGTCCATCCGCTTCGCTACTGATGATTTATCAGTCCTGCTACCAGCTGTCCATCCATGGCCACAATGTTGATAAAGAAGAACAGTTTGGTAACACAGCACTGTCTCAGTCACTCTTTCAGTGCTTGGTAAATGTCACAACCATGTTTTACCAAGTTTTTTTTATCAAATCCATGTGTTTAATCAATCAGGTGGCACATCAAGGCTGAAAGGTTGTTGTATCATTGTGACATCAGAACCATATCACAGCAACTTTTCATGACCTTTGAACTGTACCACAATATAACTTTGTAGTGTATAGAAATCTATACACAATAGGGGTGAACCATGCACTGTATAATCCTCCAGTAAAGCATGAGGCCCTAAAATGTACTGCAGATCTTTAGGATTTTTTTAGAAAGCTGACACTTGGAGAAATTGGCTATTGGCTATTAATCAGGGATCTGGGGTAATACATACATCTTTTTGAATTGTGCCAAAAGATGTTTAAGCTACAATGGAATCACTACTGGTTATAGGCAGAAGGGACCTAATTTGAACATCTATAGTAATCTAAAAGATGACAACACTAACAGGGCAGCAGCATCCCCCTGATACTGCACTGTGACATCTGCTTTGGGTGTGAACTAAGTCCCAGGTTTGGCATAGAGATGAATATGATACCACCAACCTGCTTCTGTGTTCCCTATGAGGAACTACCAATACTACTAACATTAACAATTTTAATATTAAAATCTGAACATTCACTCATATTAGCAAGCGATGCATGGCACATATATCATGCTGTATACTATTTATAGTAAGGATTTTGTTTTATATGGTATATATTTCCGGTTGAATAAAACAATAGAAATTTTTGATAAAACAAAATTCAAGTACCAAACATTTTTAACTGAAAACATGGTGTTAAACTACTGAATCATAGCTACAGGTCGTGCATGTTCACCTGTAGTAGTATACATGAATGACACTATATTGTACAGTAGCTGGAGAAACTTTGATGATGGGGTGAAAACCTCACTACAGCAGGATTTTGATACTGTTTTGTAATTCCATTATAAGAATAAGCTAGTTCTGAACCCTCAAAAAACTCAGGTTATGATCTTTGACACAGAGAATAAGTTGGTTGCTACAGGTCCTCTCATTAAGCAAGCAATAATACCTGACAGGGAGGGCAGTATTGGGCAATACTGGACCACCCAGGGGCATAATGAGGCCTGATGCCACAGGTGAAGGGCCTTATAGCCCCTGGAAGATCTGGTATTGCCCATACCACCTACCCCGGATGGTATTATTGCACTTAGATAATGGGCTGTAGGTAAAATGTTTTATCAAATACTGAAAAAAATTACAAAAAATTAAAAACAGTAGTTGAAAGCACTGGGAAGTTGGTTTTGTTGTAAAGCAGTTCCTGTGGTACTTTACTTGGCATGCTTGCCAGTAGAGTGTGCTGCTTGATAGATGCAACTGCTCTGTCATGGTTGAGAACGTAGCCTGATACCTTGAAGCATGCAGAAACGGGAACATGCTTTGCTTGTTTTACATTGTAAAATAAAAGTTGGGGCTTCTGTTTAATTTCTTATAGCACCTTTACATTTAATTGCGAATGGGTCTGTATTAGCAAATTTTCTGTATGCGAGCCATACTTGGTAGAGAGAGGGATATCAGAATCGGCACTGGGTAAAGGAAGCTCTTCAACATATTGGCAGCAGAACAGAGTGGGAGAGATGAAGTGATGCTGGCAGCAGTGACTGTACTGGTATTCCACTTTTCATTTTTTTGTTTGCTCAACTGTTTGAATGTGGTGGATTTTCTGTAGTAGAGGGCACTGATGGGGCAGGGGGGTTAGCAGACCTGGAGGACAGCTGTGGTGGAGCAGTTGGTTTTTAACAGGAACATGCAGTCAGAAGCATACATGACATAAGCTACAATGATGGTAAATAAAAAAAAAACAGTGTTGCCAGGGGACTGTATCGGACAGTCAGTTGTGCATCCCTGTATATGTGTGTGTGTGTGTGTGTGTGGTGGGTATCACTTGGTCTTTGAATGGAGTCAAGCGGGGTGGGACATCCATTCCATTCTGTTTTGTCTATTTTCAACAAAATGTTTTATATGCACAGTGCTGTGATTTTGTTTTTAATTACGGTGTGGTGTCTGGTCTAAGGACTGAGAGTGTATGTGTGGGGTGGGCTCTCACTCACTCTCTTGCTAAGTGATAAAAAAATAAATAAATATGCTGTCAGTTTGAAATTGTGTGCCCAGTGTTTCAACCAATGATGAAGCATGCTGGGCACAAGGATACTTGGCTGGGCATGAGGGAAGTTTGGGCTGGGATTTTTTTATTTGGTGGGCATCTATTGAAAGTTAATGTACCCCTGTGGAATGGGCACCAGCCAATCAGATGCCTCCAAATAAAAAGCCTGTTTTCTAATAAAAATCAGAAAATAAAAACAAATAATAAATAAACAAATAAATAAAGGCAAGTTAAGGCACCCACCTAGAGATGATCTAATCTTATAAGTATTGTGACATCTGGATTGACTCACATATTAATTGATTATAAAAATATGCCTTAGGTTAAGCTTTTTCTAGACATAGGGATTGATTTACTTATGATTTAAGATTAAAAATAGTTAACAGCAAAGCAATCATTGGACCAAAGACTCATTCACCCAGGTTATATTAAAAAAATCTATCTATCTATCTATCTATCTATCTATCTATCTCCATCCATCCTCTATCTATCTATCTCCATCCATCCATCTATCTATCTGTCTGTCTGTCTGTCTATTTATTGCTATAGATCTCTATGTAAAATTCATGGTTAGGCTCTTGTCACCATTTAAAATGCCATCATATATTTCCCTGTACTATGAAGCAAAATTAGCATACATGAAAAAACACAATTATTGTGTATAACAAAAAAATAACACAATAAAGGTATATTAATTTCATTTTTATTGACCAGGTAAGCACATTAGGCAATTAAATGCCTATTTTTCAGATACGACTCAGAACAGAACAATTAACAGGAATACACAGAAACAGTACAGTATAATAGTGAAACAACAGAGCTAACCTCAACCTGCTAATTACTTTGCATTAATGTGTTATTAACACCTTAAAAACACTTTAATACCCAGCATGCTACAAATGACCCTAATAACAAATGCAACAGGCCCCTAAATAATACATGTACAAGCCTTTAATAAACATGTAACAGCCACCCCAAAATCCCCAAAAGGGAGATGGCTACAGGCACACAGACTGGACCAATTTTCTTTTTCAGTTATCAACATCAATGTTTCTATTACAACATCTGTATCAGGGAGTAGCAGACCACCTAGAAACAGAATCCTTTGTTTGTACCACAATTGCCAGATAACAGGCTGTGCTCACATCTGAATATTTGAGTTTTGTCACAGATACATTTGTTGAAGTGGGGTCTATTATAGCCCTGCTTTCCCAGCACAAAGCACAAACAGAGATGGGATGTGTTTGTATTTCAAGTGGGAGACGAGTTCCCAGAAATGGTCCCATACATTGCCTGCGGCATACTGCTCCAATAATGGCCAACCATGAGGGGAGTGTCTGTGTACCACAGAGAGCCATTTAGTGGCCTGACGCATTTGTTACGTCAGTTGGTGTCTGTTTAACTAGTAAAGTTCCCACCATGTCTAGCCCAATGGGGCAGTAGCTTTTTCTTGCAAAGTAGGAGAGGTTTGCCATCCCAATGATATTGCCTTTGATATTGCCTATCATTCTGTCTATGCTGTCTGTGGCTTTTATGCTTTCCCTCACATATAGCACCACACATCCTCCTTTTATTCTCACCCAGTCGTTCCTGAACAGAGTATAGACAGGTATGGCCATTTCCCAATCATGGTTTTCAGTGCACCATGACATGGTAATGGCCACAATATCCAGGTCAGCCTCTGCCTTGATGGCCACTAGGTCCAGAATCTTATTTTCTAGACTTCTAGCAGTCACACACATAGCCTTCCAGATTTTGATTCCACTCTACTTGTTGCCCCCTTTCTTCCTTTTTGCCCTAACTGCTTCCTACTTCTTTTTTAATGCTTCTGTTTCTTTCCCTCTTTATCTCTACCACCATGCTCCCTTTAATAATTTGTACCCTGGGGGACTCCTTGCCCCTTGAGTTCTCCATACTCTCAACTTCAACCTGTGGGGAAGGCAGTTTCTGCCTGCCTGATGCCTTCTGCCACCCCTGTGGCTAATTTAAATGTCCAGCAAAGTAACATTTTTTATTTATATTTTATTGAATTTTCACAAAACAATGAAACAAGACAATATAACAATAACCATGCCAAAAGGGTTGCCAACCAGAGCAAAACTCCATTAAAAAAAACAATCAAGGTGTACCATCCATATGAGAGTAAATATAATAACAATAATACACAACTTTATGAATAGTAACAATAATAATACCTAAAATAAAACACCATTGTGGCTACATAACATTCAGCTTAGTATAATCAAACTTTATACAGTGTGGTAGCCAACTTAACCTACCTACCCTAACCTATCTTAACTGAGGTGTTTGCCTGCTAAGGAATCTGATACCGTATTCCATGAATAGCCAAGCCGCACAACAAGAGAAGCGTCATAGAGATATCATGAACTCAAAATGACCCGTTGCTGTGGAGAAGCAAAGGGGAGGAGAGTCAAGGGGAGAGGCAACCAGATGAAGTCTGTCAGGGGGACTCCTACAGTGTTCATCCAGAAGCCCTAGAGTCTCAGGAGTCCTCCTAACCATTATTTGTCAGTCTGATTTTTTCCCTGGTCTGTGTGAGGGGGAAACCATAAATGCCCTTTGGGAATAGGGATCCCCAGAAATTCTAAGAGGGGAAGCCATATACGGATGAATTTGCCATACTGACCTATTGCTATATAGGACATACACTCATAGCCCACTACTCTAAGCATACCCTCAATACACTGCTCACTGGTGAGTACCTCCATTGTGCATCAGCAGCACAAAATCGGTCTCTTGGCCTCTATGATCTCTGTCATGAACCATGCCCGCTGGTAACTGTTAGAATGATGCAACTTATGCGAGTTTCTCTATACTACAAGAGATGCATTCAATATCAACCAGAGCCCCAAACTTGCTCCATAATGTGCAACACCTTCCTCCACCAATCTACTATCTTAGGACACTCCCACAATATGTTTAGTAGAGAACCTTTCCCACTGTCACATCTCCAACATCTGGAATGTGGAAGTCATGTCATGAGACACAGTGATACAGGAATGTGATATCACAGCAATACGGTTTTCAGTTGCATTAGGCATCCAGCTGTGTCTCTGCAAAAACTATGCCCATTTGCTCATATTGTTTCCCACTCAGTTTTTTGCAACGAATAACCCAATATACACTCCCACCTTTTCTGAAGTTTACCCACATCGAGGGCCATTGCAGCTTGCAATGCTTTACAAATGTTTCCTAGTTTGGGAGGTTTCTGTGGCTCTAGATTGATGCCATTCCTTCTGAACACTCCATCCCAAAGCTCTGAAGATGGCAGTTTCAGTGAACAGCTTTTTTTAGACCTCAAAAGATGTTGCAGCTGAAGTTATCGCCAGTAATGAGATGTGGTGAGTGGAAATTGGCACAGGATTTCTGTGAAGGATTTAAGATAGCCACACGAAGAAGAAAACAAGTCCCTTACTCTGAATTCCACCTTGCACCCACAAGATCCAGCAAAATTTAGAGCCATCCAGTTTAAGCTGAAGGTGATGCCAAATAGGCCAGAGGTCAAAAGGGTCTTGCTAGCCTAGCCCCCAAAGCATTTTTGCCAACTGTCATATGTGGGCCGCACAGTCCTGAGTGGGTAAATACTGTACCAATATATTCTGCACCCACAAAATAAATTCAGGGGCACAATTAGGGTTCTGACTCCATCTCCAACCACCGAATTGTGGGTTTCCACATTTCAACGTGAAGCCACAGCCAGATCTGGTGGAGTCCCGCTCCAATATAATAACCCAAGAACCAAGGGAAACAGTCCCACCTTTTTTGTATGGCACCATTAGTCTCGCCATAGAGATCTGGAGCTTTGACCCTTCCCAATAAAGGTAGGACGAGATAGCCTGAAGTTGCCAACACCAGTTATCTGGAATGTGCAAAGGGAGGTAACAAATAACATACAAAATGCGAGGTAAGAACATCATGCAGATTGCCTTCACTTTCCCCCACAGCGAGAAGCAAAGATGTTTCCATCTGGAGATATTGTCCTTTAGTTTCACCAAAAGGGGGTGAAAATTCAAAGAAGGCCATTCAGAAAGGGAAGAGGAAATGTAGATCTCTAAATACTTAATAGGGCCATAAGACCACTGAATGTCAGGTATAGACAACTGTTTTCTCAACCTGCTAAGGTTCATGGGCAGGAGCTCAGTTTTTTTCAAGTTGTTGCACAACCCAGATAATGAGACAAAGGCATCCAGCAAGTGGACCAGGCTGGGTAATGATGTTTCCTGGTGCTGCAGCACTAGCAGGACGTCATCAGCAAACAGCATTGCTTTATACTGTAGGTATTCAAGCCTACCTGAACACCTACTATATCTGAAGACTCCTTAATCTTCTGGGCTAATGGTTCTATCACCAGCAAAAACAAGGCAGGAGAAAGGGGGCAACCCTATCAAGTTCTTCTGCATAACTTGAAAGAGAGCAATCATTTTCCATTTGTCAGAACAGATGCCTTTGGGATCGAGTAAAGAACCTTAATCTACCACATGAAATGGAGACTGAATCCAAACCTCCGCAATGCAGCCATGAAGCAATACCATTCTACAGAGTCAAATGCCTTCTCTGTGTCCAGGGCCACCACTGCCATATCATCCAAGGTGGATCCTGCAACAAAGAAAAGGTCTACTAGGCAGCGGATGTCATCTGCTCCATCCCTACTCCCCACAAAGCCAGCTTGACCTACAAGGATCAATGTTGCTTTTACATTGACCAGTCTGTTAACCAAAACCTTAGCTAACAGTTTGTAATCAACATTAAGGAGGGAGATCATGCCATAGCTGCCACATTGATAAGGGTCTTTGCCCTTCGTGGGTAGAACCAAAATCATGGCTTTGCACATAGTAGGTGGAAATCCCCCCTGCTTCAAAGCTGAATCTGCCACTTCAGCTAACAAAGGACATACAAAATCTATCACTCCGTAAACCTCCACAAGGAAGTTATCCGGCCCTGGGCTCTTACCCCCCTGTAAATGGCCAAGAGCCATCCTAATTTCATCAGATGAAATGGGAGCCTCCAAAATCTGTTCTTCTGCCAATTTTGGAAGACAGAAGGAGTCTAGAAAAGCCTTGATGTCTGAATCTCACTTGCCTTCCTTCCTTGTAGATGAATACAACTGAGAATAAAACTCAAAAAAGGCCTTATTAATACCCTTCTGTCTGACTCCCTGTATTACCTTGGAAATCTTCATCTTTTTAAACTTGTAGGCTAAAAGTCACCAAGCCTTTTCTCCCCCCTAAGTAGGCCTGCTTCAATCTGTATAATCCCAACTCTGCTTTTTGGGTGTTTAAAACATCGCTCATCCTTACTCCTCCATAATAAAAGGGAGTCAAAATTACTGGCTTCATGCTGTTTTTCTAAAACCTCCAGCCCTGATTCCAAGTTCTGAATATGAGCTTGCTGTGCTTTCTTGTTTGCGGCTGAATATGCGATCAATTTGCCCCTTAACCCTTAGGCTGCCGGAAGATTTAGACTTTCTGTCCCTCCCAAATACATTGCAGTGCAGTACTGTCTACATAATTCAAGGCTAAATGTTCTTTAACCTCCCTCCTGAGCCAATCCCGAAATGACTGGTCTGTCAGGAAACTAGTATTACAGCACCATCGAGACAACACATCACCCAGTTGGCTATTCTCAAATGACCATGTAAGAGGGGCATGGTCGGCAATCACAATGGGCTCTATAGCTACGTGGAGAGTGCATAAGACTTTGGGAAGCTAAAATTAAATCAGTGCAGCTATATGTATAGTGCATGGGTGAAAAAAAGAATAATTGTATACATCTGGATAAATCAGGCACCACATAGGCCATGGTCTGCCCACAATTTAGATAGTGCCATGCAGCCCGGTGTGGGTAGGGGAGCCACTATGATCACACGCCATGTCCAACATCCAGTACTTGTCCCCACATATCACCCAGGTATCCTCACTTTTATCTTGCAACACTTGGGAAAACCCATGAAAAAAGGATGCACCATCCTAATTACGGCCATACACAGAGGCCAATGCGTACAATTCTCCATCAAACATACCAGTCACAAGGACCCAGCGACCTCAGGGGTCTCTCTATACATGCTTCATAACCCAATTTATCCCCTTACTGATTTTAATCATGACTCCACGCCTCTTGGAAGTACTTGCAGAGGCATGAACAGGCATAAATATGGTCCCCCAAGTCAATTTAAGGTGCTCAACTTCCTTTACCAATAAGTGGGTCTCTTGTAAAAACATCACTTGATCTCCCAGTTTCCTGATATGGGAAAATACTTGCCTCCATTTTACAAGGCCATTCATCCCCCCAACATTCCAGGATACTGCTTTATAACTCATCATTCATACTGATCTATTATCCAGTGCCACCCCTCCCTGCAGCCACAGGATCTTAGCATACCCCCTATCAGGCAGACACTACATAAATCTAAATATAACTCACAACAATAAATCCCACAAAATCCCCCCTAATTATTTACAAAACAGTTATGATTTAGTTCTAAACTCCTCGTATTATACTCACCCCTGGGTACTGTCCAGGTCACTAACCCTGTCCCCTCATTAGCTTATCAAAAATAAAGATTAACCCCACCAAAAAAACATTTAGTCTTCCAGAACAACGTAAGCTAAAAGTATCCAACTTCCATAAGTGGTTTCCCCTACCAATCAGTTTCAGCAAATATACAACCACTTATGACAAAACACCATTAATGAAGTAATAGAAGGGAAAATAATTATATAAAAGGAAGCCCTGGGAAGTCATTCCCCTCCCTCTTTCTAGAAGGGAAACAAGAACAAAGGTAAATAGATATACCTGTACATAGAAACATATAAACAGCCCCCCATTCCTTTACCGTGCAATATCCAAAAGAAACACAGTGTGTCCATTCTTGATCAGTTACATCTAGAATCAAAAGATCCAGACCACTGCCATAAGAATCACGCTAATACCAACGCAGTGTAAGCCCTCCCTCCTGTCTGTACCTTGGTCAAGGCCTCACATAGTGCAATTCATCTCATTTCTGAATAACACCCTGGTGAAAAGTTGGATATACTCCACGAGACAGATGCTGTAGTTAATATAAGCTAAGGACCTTAAAGCAGCAGTACTACAAAACAAAAAATTGCTCTTTTTAGACAGATTATTCCCTGTGATCTGCTGATCATATACCTGGTACTCTTTCCTTCCAGCATTGTACTATCACTGAGTAATTTTCTGTTATCCTCTGCTTTTTTTTACATTTCTGTCAGCAAGCATGTTGCACTGGAACCCCTCTGCTGCCAACTGAAATATAGAAACATAGACTTTGACAGCAGATAAGGACCGCTTGGCCCATCTAGTCTGCCCATTTCAATACCTACAGGATAGGCCGCAGATCCTAGTTAACCAACAGCCTATTTCTTCCTACCCCCAACAAGAATTGCCTTATGTCTGTCCCATGCATTCTTGAATTCTCCCACAGTTTTAGACCCCACAACCTCCTCAGGAAGGCTGTTCCATGCATCCACTACCCTCTCTGTGAAAATTGCTTCCTTACATTGCCCTGAACTGCCCCCCTATCTTTTAAATTGTGTACCCTTGTTCTTGGGCGTCTCTTTTTCTGAAGGATGCTACTCTCTTGGACTTTGTTGATTCCACTGAGGTACTTAAAAGTTTCTATCATGTCCCCCCTCTCCCTTCTTTCCTCAAGGGTATACATATTAAGCTCTTTAAGTCTCTCCTCATATGGCTTCTCTTGCATACCCTGCACCATTTTAGTTGCCCTCCTCTGGACTGCTTCTATTCTGTCTATGTCCTTGCAGAGATGGGGTCTCCAGAACTGGAAGCAGTACTCCAGATGGGGTCTCACCATCTGTCTGTACAGTGGGATAACAAAGTCCTGTTTTCTGCTGGTGATGCCTCTCCGTATGCATCCCAGTATACCCCTATCCCTCCCTACTGCCTTCTCACATTGCTTGCTAACCTTAAGGTCATCTGATATGATTACTCCCAGGTCCCTTTCCATTTCTGTTGTTGTTAGTACCTCCCCCCCCATTGTGTATTCTTCCCCTGGGTTCTTGTTTCCCAGGTGCATTATTTTGCACTTCTTTGCATTGAATCCTAGCTGCCATACTTCTGACCATTCCTCCAACCTTGCCAAGTCCCTTCTCATCCTTTTCACGCCTCCTTGTGCATCAACCCTGTTGCAGATCTTTGTGTCATCTGCAAAGAGGCATACTTTTCCTTCCAGTCCCGCTGCAATGTCACTTATAAAGACATTAAAAAGGACTGGACCCAATACTGAACCCTGTGGTACCCCACTAGTAACCCCTCTTTCTTCAGAGTGGACTCCATTTACAATTACCTTCTGTTTCCTGTTGTCCAGCCAGTGTTTACCCAGGCTGCCACCCTGGGACCACTCCCAGGCTGGTTAATTGACTATTAATCTTTTGTGTGGGACTGTGTCAAATGCCTTGCTAAAGTCTAGGTAGGCCATGTCCACAGCCCTCCCTGGTCTACTACTTTGGTCACCCAGTCAAAGAAATCCATTAGATTCATCTGACATGACCTTCCTGCTGTGAACCCATGCTGCCTTGGGTCCTGTGCTCCACTGGCCTCTAGGTACTCAACAATTCTTTCCTTCAGAAGTGACTCCATCACTTTCCCTACCATAGAGGTCAAACTGACAGGTCTGTAGTTTCCTGCCTCTGTCTTGGTCCCACTTTTGTGAAGGGGAATCACATCTGCCTTCCTCCAGTCCTCGGGTACCACACCATCCTACCATGATTTATTGAAAAGAGTAGCCAGTGGTTTCACTAGTTCCCCCCTTAATTCTTTTAGAATTCTGTGGTGAATTCCATCAGACCCCATTGCTTTGTCCACCTTCAGTTTTAGGAGTTCTCGCAGAACCCTTTCCTCTGTGAAAGGACTGGGATCTACCCCCCTATCAAGAGTGCTTCTGTTACTTGGATTAGGCACTTTCCCCTCCTCTTTTGTGAATACTGAACAGAAATATTCTTTCAGTAACCCTGCTTTTTCACTGTCCCCCTCTGCCCACCCACCGTTCAATTTTATTCAGTCTCACTATCCCTCCCTTTGTCTTTCTATGCTCGCTGATGTAACTATAAAAGGTTTTATCCCCCTTCTTAACCGAGTAGTTGGCTATCTTTTCCTCAGTTTGGGCCTTTGCTATTCTGACTTCCCTCCCTGCTTCCTTCTGCCTTAACTGGTACAGCTGTCTGTCCTGCTCCTTCTGTGTTTCCTTATACTTTTGGAATGCTATCTTTTTCTCCCTGACTTTCCCAGTCACCTCTTTTGGCTTTTTCTTTCTTTTTGATTTATTTGCTTCACACAAAGGCTTGTTGCCTCTGTGATGGCAGTTTTGATGAATCCCCACTGTTGCTCCACCCCTCCTTCTAGCCTGTTTGCTAGTGCTTTTCTGAGGCACTCTCCCATCTTGCCAAAGTCAGCCCTCCTGAAGTCCAGTACCCTCACTTTTGTATGACTTGACACTGTAGCTGAGTTTAATGTGAACCACACTGTTTGATGGTCACTTGTTCCCAGATGGAAACCTACTTCTAGATCTGAGATCCTCTCACTACCCCCATTTGAGAGTATGAGCTCTAAGATTGCTCCCTCATGAGTGGGTTCCAAGACTAGCTGTCTGAGGCCTGCCACCTGTGGGGCATCAAGAATGGCCCTACTCTTGTATGTGGCTGCAGCAAATGTGCTCCAGTTAACATCTGGCATATTCAGGTCTCCCATCAACAGTATCTCCCCTTTCTCTGCCATCATAAGAATGCCTTCTATCATACCTTTGTCCATTCCCTCCCCCTGACATGGGGATCTGTACACAATCCCTGTGCAGATTGCGGTGCCCTTTCCAGTCTCCAAGGTGTCCCACAGTGCCTCCTCTCCTCCCTGTTTACTCTTTTGTTCAGTTGCTTTTATTCCTTTCTTTACATAGAGAGCTACTCCTCCCCTCTTCTCCCCTGCCTGTCTCTCCTGTAGGTTATGTCCCTGGTATGTTAACATCCAGTTATGGTTCTCTGTGTACCATGTTTCTGTGACTGCTATGATATCCAGGCATCCCTCTTCCATCAAGGCCACCAGCTCAGGGAGCTTGTTGCCCAGACTATGGGCATTGGTACTCATTATCCTCCACTTCCTGATGGCCTTACTCCTTTTTGCCCCATCCCTGTCCTTCTTGCCTTTGTCAGTTTCTCCATTTACCCCTGCCCTTCTCCCTATTGACACCTCTATGTTGGTGTTTACCGCACTTACTATGGTGATTTTTTTGGGGGGGCTAGGATTTCCCTGCTCCTTTCCAGTGCCTCCCCCCTTGGCTAGTTTAAATGCTTGCCAATGAAACATTTAAACCTATCACCTAGGTTCCTAGTTCCCCTCCTGGACAGATGCAGCCCATCATGCCAGTATAGGCTTGCATCACTCCAGGTGGACCCCCAGTCCCCAGTGAAGCCAAATCCCTGAGCTCCACACCAATTTTTCAACCACTGATTGAATCCCATGGTGCAGAACACCCTAGCCTCTCCTACGCCATAGATGGGCAGCACCTCCGAGAAGGTTACCATGCATGTTACTTGTCTAAGGCCCAACCTCAATTCCACAAACTCTTTCTGCACTTCTCTAATCCCTTTCTTAGCCAGGTCATTTATCCCTAGGTGGATAATGACATCCATCTCCCTCCCCTGTGCAGCTGCTCTGGCAATCCTGAGGATTCGCTCCCTGTCCCTCTAAGCCATGGTGCCAGGCAGGCACCTTACCTTCCTCTCCCCTTCCTCCCCCAGTCCTACCTTCCTAACAATGGAGTCCCCCACCAGGAGTTGTTTCCTTCCCCTGTGGGGTCCCCTGCCACCCTTCTGTGGGTCTCCTTTGTGGAGGTTCCCAGCATCCTCCTTGGTCTCCACTACAGGTGCCTCCATAGAAGAACCACACTTTGCCAGAATGGCATAGTAATTGTGGAGAGGTACAACTGGAGGGATGTGCCTCTGTTCCACCACTCTCACCCTCCCTGAGCCCACTGTGGCCCAACTGCTTCTCTTTCTTGGCAACCTCTGAGGCAACAGCAGTGGCACTGGTGGTCCCTGGATGGAGGAGGAGGTCCCACAAATCCTGGCCAACTCAGCCTGGAGATGAGCAACCTCCTCCCTCAGCCCAGAGAGGTGCCTGCAGATGGGACAACACCACATCCTCCAGATCATCTCCCAGAAGACTGCTGCTCCACAGCCACTGCACTGCACCACTCCCATTATGTCTTATTTCTTGCCCCTTAACTGTTTGGAATCCTTACTCTTTCCTCTGTTTTTTTTTTCTCTTCTCTGTCTCTACTTACTTTCTGCCTGTGTGCCCTTTAAGCTCCTGATTATCCTGTTCTGAGACAAGAATATCCTATGTTTCTCAGTAGACACCTTACTTGCTCAGAGGCAGACCTCCAGCAGCTAGAGGGGGCTGGAGAGCTACTCTTGCCCTTCTAGGATGGTGGGTCTTTGGTGGCTCTGTGATCACTCACTTCCTGTTGTTAGTCAAATCCTGTGCCTATAAAAGTAGAACTAGCTTTGGGTGGGAGGGAAGGAGGGCAATATAGTCTCAGTAGAGAAGTCCAGTCACACAGCAGTCCTTCCTCCTGGTGTCTTCTGCCAAGCTACTAGCAGAATCTTTCTAATGCAATCTTTAAATTTAGCTTCCTTCTAGCTAAGCCACTTCCCCTACTTACTAGATCGTTCTACAAGTAATTTAAACTTCACAGCTATCAAGTCATTTCAATCACCTGAGATTTACACCTAGATAACTGTTCAGATAACCATTCAGTTAAATTAACTCAGACAAACACACACTTTTTTTTGTTTTGTCTGTTAGTGTTTTTTTTACCCTAAATTAAAGGTGCAAGTACAAGAGTTCTACTTCTTTAGTCCCAGTACAGAAGTCCAGTCACACAGCAGTCCTTCCTCCTGGTGTCTTCTGCCAAGCCAAGTTGATGCAAAGCTGATGGACATCTGTATGACATGCAGGGACATTTGGAATCATCAGCAGAGGGTCCCACTGCTGTAGTCAAAAGGCGTGATGTGACCTAAAGGAAAAGTGCAGCTGAAAATTAGTCAGCCACCATATTTATTGTAGTGCTACAACAATTCAAATAAATTGCAAATATCAAAAAAACTAAAGATGACTGAAAAAAATATTTACAGGTATGGAAACTGGAACTTTGGCTGCATTCTTACAGCCAAAAAGCAGAATTTTGATATATCACTTCCTGATTTGGTACTACTGCTGCTTTAAACATTGCTGGTAACCAGCAATTCAGGATGATCCCCCTGTCAGGTCACTGAGTTTCAAAATGGCAATATTTCAACTTTGTTTCAATGTAACTGATCCAACCCCCCACCCCACAGTGCCCACCAACAAGAATAATTCCCAAAGTGCAGACCGACAGCTTACCCATTTGAAAGTTCCAGAAGAATGCCACCTACTCCATAAGGGAGTTAGCTCATGCCATGCTTTCCATCCTGCCCTCCCCTTTCCCAAACGCCGACACCATAAAACCCCTCCTATGCCCAATAAAGTGCCCCTATAGAATATATATAATTTGTCCTCTAAATTTACCAAATAACTAAATATTGAAACCTAAACTCCCTTCCCCCGATATCACCTGATTATGTTCTCGTAATATAGAGCATAACAGGTCCACTTTGACAGTCTGCAATGCAATGTTATCGCAAGCATAGGTCCACTGTTCCTATTAGACTCAGGTAATGTCCAAATTATAAGAAGAAAATAACAAAGAAGGTTAAAATTCTTGAGGGGGTTCTACAAAAATAAGTCCCATCCAAAAGTAAAGAAGGGTACATTAAACCCCGCTACTGGGGTCCTGAAAGTGATGTCCCAAGATCTGGTATCTGCAGAATTTCCCTGATCCCCACACCAGTTACCTGAAATTTAAACAGTTGTTCCATGGGACTGGAGAAAGAGAAACCTACTAACACTGTCTTCTACCATATTAGTCCGTGGTGTCTTCTGGATCTCAGGAATTTACTGTTGCTGCAGTTGCTGAAGAGGCTTCCTCTGGTCCCTGTGATGGCTTGGCGGCACTGTCCCTCTTCTGTGGGAGTAAAGGTGAAAGTCGATCCTTCTGAGAACTTTGAGGTGGCCCTTCCTGAATCTTGCTGCTCCTATCTTTCAAGAATTGCGGGGCTTCTTCCGGAGTAGTGAAAGTGAAGAATCGGTTGTCGGCTAACACTTTCAGAGTAGCCGGAGGCAATAAAAAGCAAAGGAGCCCTTGAGCCCTTGCTGCATCCCATATGGAGTCAATCGCCTTTCTTCATTTCACTATTTTCTAGGGAAAATTCTGATGAAAGTATAGAGAAGAGCAGTTGAAACGTATATCTTTTAAGGCTCTTGCATCTTTGAGAATTTGGTCCTGATCTTGGAACCAAAGTAATTTAAATACAATTGCTCGAAGGTGGGTGGCTAAATCTGAGTAGGGTGGCCCTGTTTGGACCACATGGGCCCTTTCTATCTCCACTACAGTGCTCAAATCCCAGTGTAACCAGATTGGCAGGTGTTTCTGTAAAAAATGCAGCATGTCCGACCCCTTGGAGCCTTCTGGCAATCCAAATAATCGGACATTGCTCATGCAATTTCTCAGCTTGAGATTGTCTGTCTTTTTCCAAAGAGAATGCAGCTCCTTTTCAGCCATCCCCAATCATCTATCCACTGGTCTTGCCCAATCATCCAGTTGGCTGGTGAGGGATTCAACGGTCTCCATCCAATGACCTAATGCCTCCACTGACACTTGAACAGCAGTCAATTGGACTGTTATGTGATTGAGGTCAGTTGGAATTCCACTCATAAAAGTTTTAATTTCACTCAGTTCTCTGGCTACAATACTCGACTCTGGCTCCTGCTCCATGTATGTTCTTAGGGTTGACCTGCTCGCTACGTCTGGTGGAGGAGGGGATGCTGATAATTTATATTTTTTCTTTGCCAAAGTCTCATATTTCTCATTTTTTTACTTCAAAGCCATTAGGGTTACAATTCAGCAGGAAAATATAGCACTCTGGATGCTAAAAGGTGAGGCAAAAAGCAATGTCAAGATCTAACAGGATGGAGCTGTGTGACCATGCTGCTGCTTGCTCATTTGTATCACGTGACCCCATCAAAGTAACACTTAACTGAGGACTGCATTTTCCCTCCTGGGTGGATAGAAGCCATCACCACTGTATAGGCCCTTATCCTCCCAGGTGGAACCTCAATTCCCAATGTTGCCGAACCCTTTTTCTCTGCCCCATTCCTTCAGCCATGAGTTGAATTTCCTGGTGCAGCATTCTGTCTTGTGTCCCTTGTCCTAGACAGGCAGCATATCAGCAAATGCCACTGAGCAAGCTACCTGTCTAAGACCTCTGCCTGAACCCTAAACTCCCCCTTCACAAGCCCAGCCCTGCCTCTAGACAGGTCATTAGTCCCCAGGTGGACAATGACATCCAGCACTCCCTCCAGTCCTGCTACTCTAAATAATGTAAATAAGCAATAAGGCATGACCAGGGGTTAGATTAACAGTCTGCTAATCACCCCAAGGGGTGTAATGTGACATGAGGCATAGCCGAGTTCCACATTGCTCCAAGGAGGTGATTAACTGACTGTTAATCTAACTCTCATCATCTCAATGTATTATAAAAATGATTTCAAAGAAAAGTGTTAAACATGTACTTTTGAATGTTTTCCTTCTTGGAAGGGAGATTTTTAATAAAATAGTTCTTCCACCAACAGTTTCAGAATGCCGGTTCAGAATCAGAATGCATCATTTCACACATTCAGCAGTGCTGTAGGATGGAATGCTGACAGGAAGAATTCATGCACCATGGTGATCAGGCTGCACAGTACATGAGAGTGTAACAGGGGTTAATGTAAGGCTGTCAGAATGCTAAGTCAATCAGAATGCAGCATTTATGAGACCCTTTTTATAATGTGATTTTAGTAATAGCTTTATGAGCTGGCAGCAATTTTAGTTCATCTGTTATCAGAACAGTTTACTTGGGTTATTTTAATTTTTGCTGATATCTTGTTTCAGGGAATCTGAAGTGTAGGTAAGCATACGGAATCTTACTAAAACATGATTCTGTGCCTTTGTACTGCAGCAGTGACATGTCTACTGTGGTACAACAATATTCTGACTTCTCTACTGTGGTAAAACAACATCTGGAAGTGTATGGATTTCCATGCACAGTAACACTAAACCATACACTGACTATTGATGTTGTACATCATTAAATGGGTAAAAGAAATACTGTATTGTGACTGGTGCAATCCAGTCACATGACTCTGTTGTTATCCCAGCACAACAGCCCAGGTCAGAAATGCTTAACTTTCTGAACCTCATTACTTGGTCCTAAAATAAAAAAATCAGGAATCTAATTTTATAATCACAATAAGGTATTCCAGGGTGTGCGTAATTGTGGGATAATGGCACTTCTTGGGTGTATAAAGCCCTTGGCTTTGCCTTGGGCTTCACTTCCTGAGGTGTGCTATTATCCCACAATAACACACACCCTGTCATCCCTTATGTAAGTAATAGTACTCTACAGGGTGGGTGGTACTGGGATATAATGGACTGCCCAGGAATGCAATGAGGCCCAAAGCCACAGGCGGAGAGTCTTATAGCCCCTGGAAGGTCTATTATATCTGATGGCACCCACCCAGGAGGGAATTATTACTCTTAGAAAATGGGCAACTAATATATATGTTTATAAAAAAACTATTTTTAAGTTTTAATGTTAAACTCTCAGGTTGTTTCATTTATTTTGTTATAAAATAGTTCCTAAGCCTACATTGCAGTGCTGTGTTTTTTTTTACTTTGGTCCTGCTACAACCTCCATAGTTAAGGTAGTGGGACCAGTGCAGTTTTGATCGCTTCTGTGACAGACTGCAGAATGTGAGAAATGTGTAATTGTATGTTTTCCCACGCCACTGATTACCAGCATTGTGTTGCTTTTTTCTTGCAATTTAAAATTAGGACTTGTGGTCTCTCATTGTTAGCAGGTGACAGGACGGAGGAAGGAGGGTGGCACGCTGACCAGGTAAGCTCTCTATGACACAGGACTGAAGGTAGGGTGGTTAGTGAGAGGAGTGGAACTTTCTTAAGTTTTCATACTGCAGATGAACGTCTGTCTGCGATACAGAAATCAAATAAAGTACTGCTCTTCTCATGCGTCATGCTGGTGCTGTGGGTAGTGCTGTGTCTTTCCCTCATGGGGCTTTGCCTCACATTTAGATCATGGCTGCAATTTCACAAAAGTGTGGTGAATTGTTTTACATTTTTTAAAAGTTTGGTTTATTAAATGGGACAATCAAAGACAAAAAGGTAGATTGGGTGTGCCGCTACTTTAGGGTTCGCTTACTGCATGGGAAACAATGGCGGGTAGTCAAGTTTGAAAACTGGGTGGCCCCTGGATACTGTAAGTAATGGGGCATGCCACAGTGGAACTCGCTATTCAGCAGGCATAATTAAAAAATAACCACATAGGTGTCAGGCTGTTTCTGCCAATCAGATTTCACCTTTTGCAGTGCCCATTTTCTAATGCTTAAGTGCATGACACTCATAGTATATCGATCTCCCTTTAATACTGCCAGGCTATAAGCTAACAGTGGGAAATAGACTCTAAAGAGTTTGTTTCATTCTGATGGCTTTCAATTTTTTATTTGTTAATGATGCTTTTTATGGTTCATCGTGGTGGAGAAACTAATTTTTAATATTATACTCCTAGCACAGGTCATAGTTAGCCAGTTCTTGCTTCAACAGGTGCTGTTATATAGCTGGTATGCTGCTCTTAACACCAGATGTTTGCCCATACCTCCTCTGTTTTATGTACTGTAGATCTGGTATGCTACTGTGATTCATGACCTTTGCTGTTTAATGAACATAGAGACCACAATGAGTCACTAAATGACCAGCATAGCTCAGTGGTAGTATTAAGAGTATGAAGCTCATGAGGTGTACTGTCTGTTTGCTCACATAGATGCTGCTGCATATGATTTTTCCCATTTATGAAGTTTTAAATGAAACAGAAAATGCAGAACAGAACCATGTAACTGCAAAAGAGTCATCAGCAAACCTTTACAAAATGACAGCTTCATTAGTTTTGCAAATTACTGGCTACTGAAAGGAAACACAATTTAAGGTGCTGCAGTATACACATGCTATTATTTATTTTTCCTTAATGACACCAGGTTAATGGACCTTGTTTGGGTGAATTGCATTCCCATGACTAGAGAAACCTGAAAACAAAAAATAAAAAATTAACCCCTAGTACTGTCAGAATACTCACTGAGAAATTCATTCTGCCATGATCCCTCTGTGGCAAATCTAAAGCAGTGATACCGTTTTAATTCTGAGTACTACTGTAGCTCCACATTTGCATGGAATATGATGCTTGTGCTTTGGCAGTCATATCTATGTTACAATAACACATTAGGCAGCACTAAATATAGTTTTCTGCATTTAGGAAAGGTTGAAGGTAGTGGTGCAACATGTGGGGAATATTGCTGCTTATGTAAAAAACAGCCCACTCTAGATGTGAAAGCTGCAATGATAGATTCTTGGAAAGCTGAAAGCGTAGACTAACCTCAAGATAATTAGAATTTCATTTCACCTGAGAATTTCCCTTTATTTCAGCAGTTAAAGATGTTACCTTTGGATCTCAGAATCCTAGGCTTGATAATGAGCAAAGTCTTGGAGAGTCTGCCCAGCAGAAGTGACAGACTTGAAAGTGACAAGAATATGGCTTTCCCCAACCCATATAAATCAGTAAGAACAGTAGTGTTGCATTTGTGAAAAGCTTTGCCATCTAGACATACTGTAGGGACTGGAATTACAGGGTGCTATAGTGCTACAGAATGCCAGGGGCAGTGTCTTCTAGTAGTAGGATGCTAATAGTAATGAGAAATTAAAAGCACTGTCTAACTTCACAGTTCATTGAAACTTTCCTTTGGGTGAATGAATAAAGCAGCTGCCTTTCCAGCTATGGGTCACTACTTTGATCCACGGCAAAGGCTATTGGTGAGTCTGCCCAAAAGTTGGTACAGTCATAAGAAAGCCAAATACCCAACCAAAAAGATTTATTCTAACATAGATACATAGAAGGTGATGGCAGAAGGGGACCACAAGGTCCATCTAGTCTGTCTATTTGTTGGTTATTACCCCCCTCCCTGATTACCCACTTTCGGTAATGATACCCCTGTGCCTGTCCCATGCTTGCTTAAAGCACCCAATAGTTTTGACCCTGATGGCATCTAATGGCAGGTTGTTCCAGGCATCGACTACCTTCTCTATGAAGAAAAACTTCCTGATTTTTGTCCCAAAACTTACCCTCTTGTAGCCTCAAATCAAGTCCTTTGGTCCTGCTACCTCCTTTGCAGTAAAAAAGTTCTTGCACCTGAACCTTGTTCATGCCTTTGATGTATTTGACTGTCTCTATCATGTCACCCCTCTCCCTCCTCTTTTCAAGGGAGTACATGCTTAAATTCCTTAGCTGTTTCTTGTATGGATTCTGGTGCAAACCCTGAATCATTTTTGTTGACCTCCATTGTACTGATTCCAACCTATGTCTTTTCTGAGGTGAGGTCTCCAAAACTGTACACCATGCTCCATGTGAAGTCTGACCAGTGCCCTGTACAGCGGTAAAACCACCTCCCTCCTTCTACTTGTGATTCCCATTCCCAATGCAACCCAGCATGCCTCCAGCTTTTCGCGCCATCTTTTCTCACTGTCTACCCACCTTCATGTTGTCAATAGTGCTGTGAGGAATGCAGAATTTCTGTCAGAAGTTTGCTGGTTCTGCGACAGAATTCTGCCTACTGTGATCCATGGAATAGTATTCTGCAGAACAAAATTTTTTCCACGAAAATTATTCTGCAGCAATTTCTGTGGAAAATAGTGAGATCCACAGAATAATATTCTGTGGAACAACATTGTTTTCCCCAGAAGATCATTCCACAACTATTTTCTGCCATGGAATTTCACCATTCTATTTCTGGTAAAATTCAGTGGAATATCAGCAGAATTTTGAAAATTCCACAGAATTTCATTCCATTGGAATTTGAAAATACCACACAGCACTAGTTGCCAGTTATTACAATCCCCAGATCACATTCCTTGCTAGTTGCTGCCAGTTTTTCTCCCTCCACATAGTAGTCATTTCTTGGGTTGCTTCTTCCCAGGTCCATAACTTTGTACTTTTTGGCGTTGTATTTCAGCTGCCATGCTGTGGACAATTTTTTCAGCTTCTGCAGGTCAGCCTTCATTCTTTCAACTCCTTCTATAGTGTCCACCCTCCTGCATATTTTGGTGTCATCTGAAAATAGACATACCTTACCCTCAAGCCCCTGTGCAATGTCTGCTATGAATATGCTGAGAAGTAAATGCCCTAATATGGAGCCCTGGGGCACCCCGTTGGTGACCTCCCTTTCTGCTAATAACTTACCATTTACCTGCACCCTTTGCATCCTATCATGTAACCAGATTTTTACCCAACTTATCACCTCATGTCCCACCCCACTGTAATCTGGCTTTTTTACTAGCCTTCTATGTGGGACTGAGTCGAAGGCCTTGCTAAAGTCAAGGTAGACCACATTGACTGCCCCTCCTTTATCCACCGCCTTGGTTACATGGTCAAAGAATTCAGTCAGGTCATTTAGAACCCATGCTGTCTGTGGTCCTGTTGTCCACTGGTTTCCAGGAATGCTTCAATCCCTCCCCCTACTGGCCCTTCTGAAATTATTCACATACATTTCTGGGCTCAAAGTCAATCAAAACAAAATGGAGATACTCCCCCTTAATTCAAAAAGTTATCCTCAAAGTATTCCCCACTCCTTTCTTAAGTGGTCACGAGATTCTATTACATACCTGGGTATCAGAGTGACAAATGGTGGGATAACAATCTGGGCCCACTGTTATCTGACTGAAAGGGAGAACTGGAGCAATGGAATCGATTACACCTCACTATGGTTGATACGATTGGCACCTTTAAAATGTCCATGGCACCCATGTTTTTCACTTAATACTGCACATTCCTTTATATTTACCCCCACACTGGTACTGGAAACTGGAAGGGATGATTGGCTCCTTTTCATGGGGGCTAGTCAGCCTCAATACAGTCGGAATATGCTTAGGGTGCACAGGTCTCAAGGGTGCTGGGGACTACCCTGGATGGAAGGGTATAAGTAGGCTTGTCACTGCTCCCCAACTCTTAAATGGTTTCAGCCCCACTTCAACAGTTCCCCCCAGTGGCTAGAGATAGAACAGAAACTTATGGATACTCCTATGTTGGCCTCCTTACTGTGGGCAGACCCACTCCATGCTTTCCAACCCATCCTACCCTAGGACCCTCTGTCTGGTACTGGAAGACATTAAACAAAAATCAGAGACCCCTCTTTGCCCCTTCTCCCTTACCCAACTATGGCTTAACCCCTCTATTATGATAGGGGGCTCCCCTATACTACGGCCAAAGTGGAAGGATAGGGACATTCTCTTCTTCAGAGACCTGTTGATTCCCAAAACTAAAGTGGTGGACACCTTCCAAAACCTGAAGCTCCAGTAGTCCTTACTCATATCTGACTTCTGGAGATATTTAGTTATGAGGTGAAGTCAAATCCCTCCTCCTCCTTGTCTTATGCCCCATTAGGACTCCCTCTAAACTTAGCAGCTGGCTTCACCTTCCAAAAGGGATGGCAGGGGTAATATATGCTGCAGTAAGGGATGCCTGTCAAACCCATCATCCTCATCAAAAAGTAAATGGGAAAAGGCCCTAAAGAAACAGATCTCAGGCATTGAGTGGGCTCAGTGTTGGAATACCGGGCATACTGCCTACAGAGATGCCAGGAGCAGACTAATACGCAATAAAATACTGTGCTCCTGGTATAAGACCCCTGTAGTATTAAAGAACACTAAGATAATGACACACAATCACTGCTGGCGTTGCCAACAGCCTGGAGGGGATCTATTTCATATTCTTTGGCAATTCCCTCTCATTTCCTCTATATGGCTAAAAGTGTTACAAGAGGTCAGCAAGATTCTTCATCACCCAATACCTCCCTTAGCCCATCTGCCGCTGCTCGGCTTAAGGTCAGAGGCGCCTTATCTTACTTCTTAAGAGTTAAGATCAAGGGTAACCTTAACTTTTCTTTGCACTAGCCAGCCGGGCTAGTGGACCAGAGATTGCACTAGCCTGCAGAAGTTTACACTAGCCTGCAGTCAGTATGGTTAACAGTGATTTGTTAAATAAAAGGCAGATAAAATCAAAATGTATCAAGCATGTGTCTGCGTTTATTTTAAACCTAAATTACAAATGAACTTTGTGAAATAAAATACTTCATATATACAAATTCATTGTTGTCAGTGTCTTAATGTCAGTGCCTTAAAGTTCTTAATATAAAAGTCAAATGTTCCTTAAATGTTGCTGGACTGTGTGGTGTCAGGTGAGTGTGGCTCACTCTCAAGCACACTTGTATTACCATCACAGTCACTTACAGTATGTCTGAATGATCAGAATAGATGTCTTCAGCATCAGGCCGTGACAAAACATGGCCAGTATGTGGCCTCCTACTTCTCCCTGTGCTGAAATTGCATAAACTGATGGCATTCTGGGGCCGAATCTTCTCAGTGTCTGGTGAGTTAATCTGGATCACCATCAGGTCAGTTAATGTGTCTGATAGCAGCTTGGAGCATAGCTGGGATTTGGTGCTCTTCATCTGAGTACATTTCCACTGAGCCTCTGCAAAGCTTGCAGGCAATGTCAACAACAGAGCCACCAGGGCAAGGATGTTGGGATATTTCTGCTGATATGCTGCATTCACTTTCTCCCATAAAACTATCAAGTTCAAGAATTATTGTCAAGAATCTCCTGGAGGAGACTCCTGGAGTTGAACTGACAGCTGGCTGGGAAAATCCATTGGGAAGACTGAGTTTGGCCAAGCCGAATTCTCTGGTATGGAGGGGCACTTAACTTTACTTTTTATCCATGAGGTTGGTGGATCAGGGATCAAAAACAAATACAATGAGTGTGCTATGGTTA
The DNA here is from genome assembly GCA_016271365.2 of Neoceratodus forsteri. Classification (NCBI taxonomy): domain Eukaryota; kingdom Metazoa; phylum Chordata; order Ceratodontiformes; family Ceratodontidae; genus Neoceratodus; species Neoceratodus forsteri. Next base: position 1,338,955,777 of record CM057456.1, read on the forward strand.
ACTTGAGAGGGAAGGAGAAAGAAGAAATGAATTGAAAATGCACTTGCAGCACAGACACATTGTTTGCAGCTAATTAAGTTGTTCTCATTTCAGTCAGTATATTTTTAATTGCTGGGACTCACTCGGAAGACGAAGAAGTTTGAATTAGTATTGGATGGTATTTTTTGCCACCATTACTAAACTGAGATCTAACCTGTATAAGCCCATTTTCTCAGTGGAGCTGCCTGTGTCTTTATTCCAGTTTTGGAAGCTCATACAGCAGGGACAATGGACAAGGCTGAAAAGAACACTGAAGGCAGGTCAGAATGCTGGTTTATCCTCCCTGTGTTCCTCATAGAAGTCTTTTTTTTTGTGAGTGATTAGTGGTCTCATTGTTCAGACAGCACACTGGTGTGAATGCTGGTTAGTGATGGGTGAAGTGGCTCCAATTCGCTCCGCAGAGTGATTTGCAGAGTGAAGGCGAATTCGCATAGTGCTCCGCAAACGGAAGCAGAGTACTTTGTGTTATTAATGAGTATCGTGAAGTCCATTGAAAACAATGAATTTGTGTTACTCCGCCTTTCCAAACCACTACTCCACCAATTTTTAAGGTGAAGTACATTAAAAACAATGTACTTTGCCTTACTTCACCTTGTTTTTAAGCTCCAAAGGTGAATTTTGCAGTGTTTCATGGGATTTAGGTCACATGGGCTCTAGATTGTTCTGCATAGCCTCAGTTTGGGGTAGTGTGCGTAGGAAGCTGTAGGAGACAATCTGCTCTGAGAGCTCTCTGCAATTCAAACCTTCAAAAACCTGTTAAAAAAGCCTTTTTGAGTCTTTTGTTTTGATGAAACTTTAGTTCATCGATTATAGGAAACCCTCCTGTACTCATATCATTGAGCGTTTATTGTTTGTGTATGGATTTTGAATGTTAATGTACAACATTCAGTCTGTGTACTGACAGACAGTGGAAGTGTGCTTTGGGGAGGGGTGTATCTGTGGTGTAGGTAGATTAACTTGGAGAAAAAGACGGTGCTTTCTGTTTTGGTGATATTTTTCTTGTATAACTGTGTAAATGTACACCCAGTTATATTTTCAATATTTCTTGCCATTTTTTTTGATGATTGTTGTGGTGCAGCAGTGCATAATTTTTTTTTGTTTAAAATACGTGGTTATATTACTGAAGTTTTCAATTTTGCATGCATTACTTAGTGTGTGTGAGTATGCGTGTGTCATCAAATCAGACACTTTTTATTGTGCCACATAACAATTTCAGCAATGTGAAGCAGCTGTGTGATTTTTGTACTTCTTTTTGGTATCTTTACTGGTACTAGTACTAGTGACTGTTACTGCCACAGTGCATAATTTTAGTCTGTTTAAAATATGTGGTTATATTACTGAAGTTTTCAATTTGCTATGCATTACTTAGTGTGTGTGTGTGTGTGTGTGTGAGTATTTGTGTGATGTGTGTCATCAAATCAGGCACCTTTTATTGTGCCACATAATTTCAGCAATGTGAAGCTGCTATCCACTGCAGCTGTGTGATTTTTGTACTTCTTTGTGGTATCTTTACTGGCACTAGAACTAGTGACTGTTACTGCAGCAGTGCATTACAGTGTGCCCCCCACGGCCCGCCACAACCTGCAAAGGTATTCTTTTCCAGATTTGAATTTCTGATGGTGAGCACTGGTTAGGTGTTGTGCCTTTGTATCTGCATCTCTTCAGTGCACAGTGCAATCTTAATCTGTCTGTGCAATTGCATCTCTTTAGGGCCCAATCTCCATCTGTAACTTAAGTCACAGTTGTTTCTTTGACTTCCCTTCAGAGTACTGGGCAGGTGTGGTGCTTAATTCTGCATGAACATTGTACTTATTAATATGCATTTTTAAGTCAGGACCATCATCACGAGTCACTCGTGATACAAATCACGGTCTTCATCATCACGGTCACAAATGCAAACACAAATCACAATTCACGATCATTCACATTACGATTCACAACATAAATATTTTTTCCAGTTACTTGGATGTATTGTAAGCCTGTTTTGTAGTATCTCTCCAAGCTTCACCACCCCACCATTGTACTCATTGATACGTGTTTTTAAGTCTGGGAGTTTTAAGCTACAGCTCATTGGGGAAATACAGCCATAGGCAGTAGGCATTCATGTTTCTTCATCATCACAGTCACAAATGCAGGCAAAAATCACGATTCATGACCACGTCACAAATCACAACATTAATTTTTTTTAATAGTTACTTGGATGTAATGTAAGCCTGTTTTGTAGTATCTCTCCAGGCTTCACCATCCCACCATTGTACTCATTAATGTCTGTTTTTAAGTCAGGGAGTTGGACGGTGTCTGCAGTACATACACAGACTGGACAGAAGACTGAATGCACACATGCAGTTTAGCACAGTACACTTGCACTGCTCAGAATACAAAGTGTCACGTATACGGAAGACAACAAAAAAGGACATAATTACATACAAGGGTCAGGGAAGGTGGAGGAATACATTTTATAACACAGCAAGGAAGGTGTGAGAAAAAAAAATAATGTGGGATCCCATGGTGATCCAGCAGCAGTTCCAGCATGGACACAATTTGCAACTGATGTTCCTCTATGTGATCCAGCCACTGCTCCACAGCACTCACCCTCTCATTGTTATCCTCAACAGCACTCCAGAGAACTGTCAAGTCAGCCTGTGTCACATGCAGTTCTCTGGGGTCCACACATTCTACAGGCTGACCTGCTGGTGGTGGTGGTGGGGGTGCTGGTGGAGCAGAAGGTGCTGCTGTGGCCCTCCTCTTCTTAGGGATGCCGCAATGCACAGCTGCACCCTCTGCCACAGAATGGCCAGCAGGTGCAGGCATGGTCCATTTTATGGCAGCCTGCCACTCCAACTGCTGGTGATTGAGCATATGGGTGCACCTGCCCTCAGTCTCCAGGTGATTCCCCCACGGGCCAGAGCATACCTCCACCTCACATAAGTGGCACTTGACCACATTGTTGTCCCCCCTTTCCCCCCAACAGTAAAAAAAAAATGCCAAACAATGGAGGTGCGGGGAGGACCAGGCACAGGCAGGGGATGGCCAGATGAAATGGCATCTGGCTTGTCATAGTGCTGAACAGGGATGGGATCCACACCTGGGACCGGAGGAATAGGCACATCCTGCTCCAGAGAACCTGGACTTGGTGGTGGTGGTGGTTCAACTTCCTCAGAGTCAGGACTGGAGGCAGTGCTAGTCCTGCTTTCGGAGGGGGGACGCTCACAAGTATCGAGCAGTCCAACAGGAATGGGTGCTCATGCTCTCTACACATGCGCACAGTACGATGCTTACCACTACCACCCTCTCCCAGAGCTGCCCTCGCCCCAGACATTCCCTCACCCTGGTCCATCTCTCCTACTTAGCTCCCTCAGTCTGAGCAATTACTACTCACACTGTCACACAACACACACACACAGTCACACAGACAAACAACTAACTACTTATAAAGGTAAGAAAAATAAAATTTACAGAAAGAACAAATTAAGTAAAAAAGAGTACAGAAAAGACAAAAAAATGTAGCTTTTAAAAAAGCTGTTGGATCTAAATCAAAGTTTAAATCTCCTCCTCGCTCTGATCTCAAAGTATCAGCAGTCACAAAACACACTACTCTCTCTCCATCTGCAAAGGAGAAAGTAAAAGTGTCTGCTTGTATGACTCACTTTTTTCCTGCCTAGTTAAAGAGCATGTGACTTACAGTACTGTAAGCCATGTGATGTGTGGGAGAGCTGCCAAATCTGAAACACCAAGTGGATCACTTAGAATCATAATGAGGAAATTTGAAGTCCATTAAAAACAATGACTTCACCTTACTTCACATTGCCATTCCGACTTAATGTGAAGTGGTAATGACAAGGCGGAGTGAGCACTTTGCATTGCCTACTCCGCGTAGCAGATTGGCAATGCAAAGTGCCCACTTCGCGGTCATTTCGTCAGCGGAATTTAAATTCGCTGCATCTCTAATGCTGGTGAATCTGGTGATGTTTTACCTGGGGGGCTTGCTACTTTTATTGACTGTGGAGAGGAGATAAAGACCTGCTGTGTTAGTTAGAAGGAGCCCATTTTCTCACTGGTGTACATCTGCTGCTTCAGAGTTTTGGAGGCAGCTTCTCAGATGATGACCTCAGGGACAAGCTTAAAATAAACAGAACAGCAAAGGCCAGGTCGAAATGCTAGCTTTACTTTTTTCTGCAGTCTGTCTGTCTCTTATTACATTTGTTAGTTCGGAGTTTGGACAGACTCAGCTGTGTGAATGCTGCCCTAATAGTCTCACCTGAATGATGTGTTTTATGTTTGTGAGCTTGCTGTTCTGACTGTGCTGTGTCCTAAATGCTGTGCTGGGTGGTGTTGTTCAATTTGACTTGGGAAGGGGAGGTTGCAGTCTCAGTGTTCCAATCGCACCCTGAATGCTGCTGTTTTGTTTTTCCTTTGGTTTACTTGTTTTACTTTGTGGTGTCACTGCTCCGAATATGCCGTTGATGCTGGTGTGTTTTTTTTCCTTTGCCGCATGAGTGCCACACAGCACAACAGGCACAGAATGGAACTGCAGCTCATTCACCAGAGGAATTGCATTAGCCCAACTGGGCGAGTATCAGAGATTCTGCACTAGCAAGCAGCAATCTGCACTTGTACTCGGGCTAGTAAATGAATATTAAGATCGAGCCCTGATTCAGATGGCTAATGTTGCTCAGTATGCAGGTGAAACATATCATTCTTAGGAAATGGAGAAGTCCCACCACACCCACCATTACCAAAATTTTCTCAGCTCTTGCTATAGTACATGAACTGAACAGGCACTCTCATTGGTACTCGGACAGGTAGAGAAGTTTCACAAGTGTTGGGCATCTTACTTGGCATACCTGGCTCCCAGGGCCAGCATAGATTGAGGTTCATTCAATATAACTACTGGATTATACTTTAACAGCAATTGTTGATATGGATACTGACTTCTCTCCTTGTAATAGATATGTAAGCAGCAATTATTTTTTGGTTTGTAAATACTATTTTGTATATAGTTGATAGTGGATATCCATTTTTAGCTGGACAAGTCTCAGCTGTCCAGGCTCCTTATGCACTCAATATCTCTGTTTAATTGGCTATTTACTTTGTGGTGACCTTCTTTTTTTTAGATTTGGCTCCAAGAATGACCGCTGGAAGGTACATGTTTCTGAAAACCTTAAGCCTTGACTTCATATCAGTAGCAGTACCTCCTATTTGGTCGTGGTTGCTCACTCTGCAAGATTAGGTAGATGCCTTATCCCTGAAGTAGCCTGAGGAATTCCTGTTACTTTTCCTTTCTGTTAAATGTCCAGCTGGACTCTTTTTACACGTTGTATTATACCAGGTGGTCCGACTGTATGATATCCTGTGTCACTATGCCAGCATGCACATCTGTATGTATTAATGCTGAGTTATCCTTTTTATGTGTTCTGTGATGTGTTATTTTCTCTTGTTGTTTTTGGAAAAAAATAAAAGATTTAACTGAAAAAAGTAAGACTTACTGGGTGGTAGTTTCCTGCCTCTTCCCAGCGTCCAGATTTGTGCAGCGGAACCACCATTGCCCTTCTCCAGTCCCTGGAGACTTCCCCGCTTTCCAGTGATGTGGTGAAAAGTTCTGCTAGGGGTTCTGCCAGTTCTTTAGCCAGTTCATTCAGGATTCTCAGGTGCATGTTATCTGGCCCCAAGGCCTTGTCTACTTTTAGATTGTCTTAGAGTTTTGAGGACTTCACCCACTGTTAAGGGGCAAGTAGCAATCGCTGTCCCTGGGGGGGTTGTTTCCTTGTATCACTGGTCCATTTCCCTTTTCTTCCTTTGTAAATACTGATTGGAAATAACTGGTTAGGGCTTCTGTTTTTTTCCACATTTCATTTTACTATAGTCCACTCTTCTGCTACTAGTTTTACTATACCTCCTTTAGTATTTCATTTTCATCTTTCTTTTATGTACCTAAAAAAGATCTTTTCACCTTTCTTTACCCCTTCTGGGCTTTTGCATTTCTTATCACTTTTGCTGCACCTCTCATTTTCTGTTTGTATGGCTACCTGCCGTCCTTCAGACTCCATATCCTGTCTGAGGCATGGTTTGACCCCTGGAACTTAGTGGGTTGTCGGGGCCCTAAGGTTTGCAATTGCTAGCATGCAAGACAGGGGCCAGGATGTTGGATGTAAGCCTTGAAATAGATTGAGCCACAGTTTATGCAGTGTATAATATCCATTTTTTTTGTTAACATGAAATACAATATTGTATGTGCTTGGACTTACATCAGCTGTGTTTTTTTGACAGGGATATAAACTAAGCAAGAGAACAAATGCTGATCATCACAGATTGCATGACATTTGGCTCTTTGTTCTGGTACTCAAATTTTGGCACCTTTCAAGTGTAGGATATTTGGAGATGTCCCCCATCATATAGCTACAAACATAACCCCGATGCTTGCACATTCCAACCCAGACACTAGAGTGGCCAGAGAGCCTAGTACCCCCCCATTACTGTACAGTACCTCATCTCTTCTTATCAGCACCCTCTCCTAACACAGCCACCCAAAGCTGTTTTATTTCCCATAACACCCTACCCCATCAACTCCCTGCCAATGCATCTGATTATGAAGGCTCAAACTAGGATCTTACCTTAACACTGAACACAGAAACATAGATTGTTTCAACAGAAAAGGACCTCTAGGACCATCCAATCTACCATTTATCCCTGCTTATTCTGTCACAGCTGACCTTAATTGGACATAGCTGTCACTTCCTCCAACTGTTCCTCTATCCAATATGCCCCTGTACCTATCCCACACATGCTTGAAGCTGTCCACAGTCACTACTCCCACTACCTCCTCAGGCAGGCCATTCCAGTCATCCACCACTCTGTCCATGACAAAGTATTTCTGCACATCTCTCCTAAGCTTCACCCTCCCATTTAGCTTGATTGCATGCCCCTTTTTCTAGTGCCTTCCTTCCTCTGAGACTGAGTCCGGACAAGACTGAAGTGTTGGTAGTGGACCTGGGTCATCCAGGGGCAGGTTTGGGGGCTGGGCAGGCATCAGGCTTATGGCTTAATGGCGTCCAGCTCACTACCTCAGACCAGGTGCATAACCTGGGTGTTATTTTTTATGAAGGCCTGACCCTGAAATCTCAGGTGTTGACTGTTGTCAAATCCTCATTTTGCCACCTGAGGAATATCACCTGCATGAAACACCTGGATCCTCCAGATGATCTGCCAACATTGGTCCACGCCTTCATCACCACCCACCTTGACTACTGCAATGCCCTCTACCTAGGGCTTCCTGGGATTGATAGCCACTGTTTGCAGCTAGTGCAGAATGCAGTGGCCAGGCTTTTGACTGGTACTTATATGGCCAGTCATATTGTGCCTGTGCTGCATGGACTGCACTGTCTGCCTGTTCACTGGCAGATCACCTTTAAGGTTGGTTTGCTGACTTTCAAAGCCCTACACGAACAGGGACCCAGCTACCTGCAAGATCTCCTGACTCCCTACTACCCGCCCATCCTCACTGATCTGCTTACAAGTGGTTGCTAGAGATTCACAGGGTTCATTCAAAACATCGGGTGCCCCTGCCTTCTCTTTTGTGGCCCCTACCCTGTGGAATGTGCTACCTCATCGGTTAAGAGAATGCCTGACCATCAAAAGGTTTAAATCTGAGTTTAAAACATCTTTTTAATCTAGCATTCCCAGATGAATTTTAAGTTACACTGATGTACTTGCTGTGTTTTAGTGTAATATTAAATTGTGTATGATGTATTTTAACTGTAAAGCGCCTTGGTTTTGGAAAGGTGCTATATAAGTAAAGATTTACTTACTCGGAAATAGACCCTCCACTTGCACCTTGTTCACTCCTGTGAGGTACTTGTAGGTTTCAGTAATGTCCTCTCTCACTCTCATCTCTTCCAGCGAGTACATGTTGAGTTCCTGAAGCCTCTCCTTGAATGGCTTCTTGTGAAACCCCATCACCATTTTGGTCCCCCTCCTCTGTGCTACCTGCACCCTTTCAATGTCCTTGAAGAGGAATGGCGTCCAGAACTGGAAACAGTACTCCAGGTGGGGCCAAATAAGTGAGGAATACAGTGGCAGCACTAGGTGTCAGCGTGGCTCAGTTGATAGCACATCCGCCTCTGGACTAGAAGGTCGTGGGTTCTCGTCCCACACTGGGATTGGACTTGCACCTAAAAATCGCTGGCATCCGAGTGCAGTATTGGGGGGTGCTGTACTGCTGGGGTGTGCTGTCCTTTGGATGAGACATTAAACCAAGGTCCCTACTGCCCATCCTGGTGTTGTCCTGGTGGGTGTCCAGGTGGAAGTAAAAGAACCCAGGGCACTCTTCGCAAAGAGTAGGGAACATTCCCGGTGTCCTGGCCAACATTCCCCTTCCCATAAACCGGTTCATGCAATTATCCAGGCTGTGTGTGGGTGATGATGTGCGATATGGCCGCCACCACACATTCAGTCACTTCACTACCAGTCTAGCATTGCTTGTAAAGCGCTTTGGATGTATGAAAAGCTCTATATAAATGCTGATTCTTCTTCTTCTTCTTCTTCTACCTCCCTCGTCCTTCTACATATCCTTCTCCCAATGCACCCCAGCATCCTGCTGGCCTTTCCCACTGATTTGTCACACTGCTCAGCTACCTTGAGGTCATCAGATTTGACGACCCTAGGTCTCTTTCTTGCTTGATGACTATAAGCTCCACTCCCCCATCTTATACACAGACCTTGGGTTCTACAACCCAAAGCGAGTAAACTTGCACTTTTTGGGAGCTGGGTTTCAATGCCAAAAAGTGTAAGTTTATGGAATTGGCTCCACAGCCTCCAAGTGCACAACCTTGCACTTTTTGGCATTGAAATCCAGCTGCCTCTCCAGACCATGCCTTTAGTTTCATTATATCCCTTTGCATTCTCTCCACCCCTTCTTGAGTGTCAACCCTGTTGCAGATGTTTGTATTATCAGGAAAGAGACTTACTTTTCTCTCAATCTCCTTTGCAATGTCACTTACGAAGATAATTTTCATGTGAGGGGTAGGCATACCTCATTGTAAGGGGCTAGTAAGTATTCTAGGGTCTATATCTGATATCTATCTCCAAGTTAGCTTAATGGTCCTGGCAGCAACCTCTGACCTCCCTGAGTCATACTTTGCTCATTGTAAACACTTTCCATTGGTGTTCTATTCCATAAGTATTAAAACCATGGAAGCATAGAAAATTATGGCAGAAAAATACCAATGGTCCATCAAGTCTTCCTATAAAATACAAACAAACCCAGGACTTCTTGTCTATGCAGAGTTCTAACCTGCACTATCCATCTACATGCCACCCCTTCTGCTGTTACCCTGAGCAATCACTAAGCCCTTCACTCTGTTTCAGCTGTGTTTGAAGCCATTCATGGTTTCCTGCCAGGCCTTTCACTACGGCATATCAATCAATCAATCAATCAAATCTTTATTTATCCAGGTGAACATCGTTGAGCATAGCTCATTTACAAGATGGACCTGGTAAGGTCAAGTTCAATTTACATAAGGATATAGTACAATTCAATGTACACACACTTTGAGGAACATCATACTCAGAATATACAATAGCTTCAAGGGTAATAGTACATAGGTAAAATACAATACAAAAAAAAGATGGGCCAAGAAGCAATTAACACCAGTTTACATATTTACATAGATTATGGAATAGACAGCTCGTTTAATTGGTAGAAGAGAGAATGTATGGGTATTAATATTTAAAGTGTAAGATATCAGGGGATTTGCCGGAGGTTTGGGAAAGAGGATGATGTGAGGTCTGGTCAGCTGCTAAGGTGTTTCTACGAGGAGAGGTATGTAGGGGTATTTACAAGAAGGGACAGGTGGCAGAGGAGATAGATGAATTATGGCCTTAACGTCGGCTATAGGCAGGGGTGAGGAGAAGGAGAGATGGGTGGGGTGTAAGTGGGTAATGAGGGAGGAGGAAGGAGGAAGAAGGCTGGTACTGGGGTAAGGATTAATAGGGGGCATAGGGTGGTGATGTATATTAAAGGAATAAAGAGAAGTGGATGGAAGGAGAAATGTGAGGACTGTGAATGTGACGACTCTTGGGAATGGCGGATAGCTTCCACAGATGAGTCGGCTAGTTGTGGAGGGAGAGGGATAGGATTAGGATTACTCTACTGTTGGGGGAAACAATTACATTTTTCTTTGATAAGCCTAGAGTACAGAGATTTGAAGGATGCCATTGATATGGGTTTGTTCACTTTCAGTATCTTCTGCATCGTGTTCCATAAAGAAGATAACACATAGCTAATGGCAGATCTACAATAGCAAGAGTTGAATTTGGGCACTTTAAGCACGATGAAATTGTGACTTTTTAGGGCATATTTACTTGATGAGGCTTGTATGAAGCAATCTGAGACATATTTTGGTAACATCTGGGTTATGGCTGTGTAAATCCATAATGTGGCATTTCTGTCTCTTCTAAATTGGAGTGAGGTCCATCCAACTGCAACATAGAGTGAACAGTGGTGAGTGCTGAAAAGTAGCCCAGTGATAAACCTCAGGGCTCTATGGTTGAGTGTATCCAGTTTATTCAGATATGAGATGGGGCAACGACCATATAAGAAGTCAGCATAGTCGATTACTGAGAGAAATGTGGCCTGGACCATCTTCTTTTTAGATTAGCTTGTGAGAAAATGCTTTATTCTGTAATAGAGTCCAAGTCTCTGTCAAAGTTTTTTTAGCAATTCTTCCAGGTGTTCTATGTATTCGAGTCTGCTGTCTAGCCAGACACCCAGGTATTTGAATGTTGTGACATATTCAAGGTTTTCACCAAGAACAGTGGATATGTGAGGGAGATTGGTTGGTATGGAGTATCCTGCTTGTGTTTGGGAAAAGAAAAACATTGCCTTCATTTTTTTTGCATTTAGCAGAAGTTTTTTTCCCAGTAGTTGATTTTAGAGTAGGTTAAATTCCTCTTGTATTTCTATGCATGCTGTTACAGGAGAAGGGTGGCTGACATACAGTACTGTATCATCGGCAAACAGGTGTACAGTGGCTTTGGTAAGGTTATTGTCGATGCTATTAATATAGATCGCAGAGGACTGGACCAAGGATAGATCCTTGGGGTACTCCTCTTTGTAGTGGTTTGAGTGGGGATAGATCTCCTTCGGCCTTCACCTGCTGAGTTCTTCCTGTAAGATAGTTGTTAAACCATCTGAGGGAGTTTGAGTTGAGTCCTATGGATTTCAGGGAGGAGAGGAGCAGTTTGTGGTCGACCGTATTGAAAGCTTTACTCAGGTCTAAAAATACAGTGCAGACACAATTTTTTTTATCCAGTTTAAGTTGCCAATCATTGGTTACTTTTGCAAGGGCTGTGATGGTACTGTGTTTGGCTCTAAATCCAGATTGTGCTGGATTTAAAAGATTAGCCACTTCAAGGTATCCTCTTAGTTGGGTGCTCATGATTTTTTCCAGCAGTTTGGACAGCACAGGAAGAATGGAAATCGGTCTGTAGTTGTTGAGGTCCGAGGAGTCCCCTGTTTTCAATAGTGGAATAACTTGAGCAGTTTTCCAGATTGATGGGATAGTTCCTAGTTGTAATGAGAGGTTAAATAGGTGTGTTGTTGGCACTGCTAATACTTGTATGGCAATTTTTAAAAAGTAGGAGTCAAGGGAGTCTGCACATGCACTTTTTTTGATGTCCAGTTGTGATATTAGTTCTTCCACTTGCTTCAGAGTGGCTGGTATGAAGGAGAAGGTAGAACCGGTTACCCATGCTTCAGTGTTCTGTATACCTAAGTGGGAGTGCATTTGGTTAGCTGGAGAGGTGTCGAATGCTAGCCCTGCAGTTGTAAAGTGATTGTTAAAGGATTCCAAGACTTCCAGTCTATCATTGATGGTTTTCTTTCCAATGTGTATCTTGGCTGGGAGTGAGTTACTTGGGTCATGTCCTGCTATGTCTTTTATAGTGTTCCACAATTTGGTGGGGTTGTAGCAAGAGGAGTCTAGTTCAGCCATATAGTAAGCAGCCTTAGTATCGCCTACTTTCCTGGTACAGATATTTCTCGCTTTTTTGAACTGCTCCCAGTCTGCTGATATCTTAGTTTTACGTGCCTTTTTCCATAGCTTGTCTCTGTCTAGGAGGGTGGATTTAAGGTCTGATGTGAACCAACGACAGGTTGTATTTTTGATACATACTTTAGATACTGGTGCATGGATGTTAAGGTCTCCTGTGATAATGCCATTTAGAACATCATATGCTATCTCCACTGTATTTGCTAAGTAAAACTCTTGCCATCGTGTGGAGTGCTTTATCTCTTCCAGGTATGCATTAATGTTAAATTTTTGTTTTGATCTCCTCACTGTGAACTTAGTGGGGGATGTAGGCTTAACGGATGCTCTTACTCCAGCAATAAGGCAGTGGTCGCTGATGTCATTGAACAGGACTCCAACGTGTGAGAAAAGGTGAGGTTTACTCACTAGGATAACATCTAATAGTGTGCTGTTACTTGTAATCTTTTTGCTGATTCTGGTAGGTTCATTTATGAGCTGTGAGCCCATATGGGTCACAGAATGATATTAATGGGGTAGCTGCCTTGGAGAGCCAGTTTAGGTTTAAGACTCCTATAACTATAGTTTCTTCAGTCCCATTTTTGATTAAGTCACCCAGATGGGATAGTTGCTTGAGACTAGCAGAAGGATGCTTATAGCAGCAATTAACTGCAACAATGCAGTGTGGGAGACAGCCACTTTGAGGGATAGGCATTCAGATTCTTTTGCCATAGAAGATGAGGCAAGGCAGGTTGCAGTTAGGCTGTTCTTTACATATATCGCTACACCCCCCCTCCCCTGGATTGATGGTCAGCTCTGAATAGTTGATAGTTGGGTAAGTTTATATCTTTGTCGGCTGTGGCAGGCCTGAGCCATGTCTTGGACACTACCAGTATATCTGGTAGGGTATGGTTAACCCAGGCTTAGATCATCGTGATCTTTTTTAGCAGGCTGCACACATTAATATGGAGGAAGCTTAATCCTTTAATCTTGGCTAGGTCTGATGGTGCAATAATAGCCTCTGGGAGCCCTGGATTAAGTTCCACATTGCCTGAGCATATTAATAATAAAATCAATATTTTCATGATTGCCGCAAGAGATAGGTTATATATTCTTGCTTTTGCCTGCTTTTTTTTATTCTGATGCAGCCTTCTATGCCATCCGGATGCGAAGCTTTGGCCTCCCAGAGGAGCGATGTTTATTACTCTGGCAAATAGGAGCATAGAAGATTTTACTGTGCAGAGATGAAGATGAGTGCCATACAATAGCAAGACTCACTGTGTCCCTCCATCGTAGCTATTCCATGGGTAATGTTGTAAAGGTGGGAGGTTATATACACCTACCCAGCCTCTTGGGACTGTTGCAGTGTTGCAGTATGTTGAGGGCAGCATCCTGTCTCCCTGTGTAAAATCCTGTGAATGATAGCATTTTTTGCTGTGATCGGGATACAGTAATAGTGCAAGGAGGATCCAGAGAAGTCTCCCCATTATAAGTGGCATGAGGGTGGTACTATAGCAAGTGTGTTTCGCAGTGACCACAATAAATGGCTACTGTAAATGACCTATCCAGCTAACGTCAGGGAGAGTAGAACTTAAATAGTGTGGGATTGTCTTTCGAGGGAGAAAGGATAGTGTAGCATAGTAGGGGGATGCCTAGTGTAGGTATTGCTCAATCAGATGCTTAAGTGCTTACAGTGGCCAGGTTTAAACTCAACAGCATGGGCAGAGTAATAGAGCAGTATAAGTATCTGCTGATTGGTAGCTAGCAAAGGGATATAGAGCAGACTATAGGGCAGTGATACACAGTGGGCATGATTTTTGTTATTGGCGGGAAAGTGTTTATATAAGAAATGGTAGAGGAGGGGGAAGGGTGGGTGAGCATAAAAATTGCGGCTTTGCCGTACCTTTCCTGGGTAGTTCCTCCAGGCTGGTGGTTCCGAGCATAAGCTGTGAATGCCGACCGCCCGCTGGTGGAGTCTGTGTAGTAATGCTCTATTGGTGTTAGTAGCACATGCCTATCGTGCATGTGTGTGTGGCATACAGCAGCATGCATAGTGGGCCTATTGCACAACAGGTGCGGCCCAGTCATACATTGTTGAGACTGCCTTCTTTACAGTGCCACACACTGCTAGACTGTTTGTGAGACAATGGTACATGCTACTGGAGGGAGGCCCAGGGCCCTCAACTGGTCAGAGGCTGAGGCTTCACCTCGTGCCTCGCCCCATCCCAGGAGTGACATTATTACACATTGTAAACTGGGCATCCAAAATAAAGAAGTCTCACTGGTCAAAATATGCCATGTGGCCGTGTATAACATTTGTTTCATGCACAGTTTTCCTGGTCCTAAACCACATCACACAATGAGCAAATCAGTCATCCTTCAACCAGAAATATCTTCCATCAGTCCCCTACAAACAGAATTAATCTTCCAGCACAAACATCACAAACATGGCTACTACCTTTACACTGTAGAAAACCTTCAGCTGGGCCCTAAAAATAAAACTACCTTAAATAAAAAATAAAAGAAATTAATCAAATGTTGTTTCCGTGATCATCACACTCTCCTTACACACATAATAGCAAATTAGAAACATTAAATATTGTTTATAGTTTTCACTACAATTGTTTCTTTTCTGACAAAGAAAAATCCACCTTCTGTCTTTACCTGCTCATCAGGATGATCTCTTCTACCTGCCCTGTCAGTAAGATAATTGATTCTCTGGCTGTAACAGAGGCCTTTGTTGTGTGTTTGTGTGTGTGTGTGTGTGTGTGTGTGTGTGTGTGTGTGTGTGTGTTTATATACTGTATATTAGTAGAGAAATGTTCTGCCATTGGAATTCTATATCTTGAATCTTGATATCAGCAAAGGACAAACGTTTTCAGTAGTAATACAATGACATCAGCTATGACATCATTTGCATTGAGCAGGACTACTTTATCATAAATGCATAAAAATAAATCTATTGTTTCTATATATAAACATGCTTTTCCCAACTGTAAAAAGTTAAAAAAGGAGCCCACTTACAAGCCCAATAAGCCACTCCAGGGTGTGTATGAAACATATTTTACCACACTTCCAGGGGTTGAAAGGCACTCTGCATGTGGCCTTGTGCCCCACCATGCCCCTGGCATGTGGTAAAATATGTTTCATACACACACCCTCATGTCTTATTGCTTACATAACACGCATCCTGCCATGCCTTACTGCTGAATTTTGCTCTATTCTGCATTCCGAATGAACTCCTGGCAGCTTTGCTATGACATTCCTAAGGCACTGTGCAGAATTCTATGCACATTTGAACACATTGCAAACAAATCTAAATATCTTGAAACTTTACAAGCTACAAAAAAAAAATCACCCAGCAGCAATGTTGTTCATGACAAAAATACCTTTACAATAAGGGTAGTCACTAAGCTGAACTCTCTATAGTTATTAAAATATAGTCATCTAATCAACCAAATGTCCATGTTTTTTTTTTACCAAATTTCCCACTTTGGATGGCTAATGCTATAACAACTGTAAGGAGTTCAGCTTAGGAACTGCCCTCATTGTAACAATCTTTTTGTCCTAAATATCTTTGCTGTTTGTTGTTTCTGGGTAGCTTGTATAGTTTTTAAGATATTTAGATGTGCTTGGCATGTGGTCAGATGCGCTTAAAAACAGGAGATGCTTTTTTTCTCTCCGCATGAACACTCAAGTAGATGTGCCAAACAAATGCAAATATCTTGAAAACCATAAAAGTTATACATACACAACCAGTGTCAAAATGGTTCACAACCAAAAATGTTTACAATGAGGGTTGTTACCAACTAAACTCTGTACTGTTTTTAAAATATAGCCATCTCTGCTGTTGTATTGTAAAGCAGCACTTGTTGCTGAATCTATGGGCTTTGCTACATCACTGTCACATGAGTCAAGATGCATTGTAGGTACAAGAAAAGCAATACACTTAGCTGAGATGGAGATCCCCATGGGTCGAAAAACTACAATAAAGCTAGCAGGCTAATTTAAGAAAAACTCCTGCTAGCAGACAGAGGGAAGGACACACTAGGACCTCACACATAAATCAAAAACACTCTGCACAACATATGTTTTTGCAAATTCGGGGTGCACTACTCCTTTAAGATAACAGCAACTCTGCATTTACATCCTAAGAACACTACAAAAAGGCTGCTAAGCCCCATGTTAAGGTTCACTGGTTTGTAATTACCTTGAAAGACCTCCCCTAAACATGAATATTTAATAACACCGCCCATTTTCCAGTTCTCAAGCACTATGTCTGAGAGGAGTTTCTTTTCTATAACATCACTTTAGCAGGCTATCATCCCTGAATTCCTGTCAAAATACTAACACAAATAGTTTTTTGTACTTCTGCCAGCCCTTCTGCCTCATTCAATAGTTCCCATCCCCAGCAATAATCACTGACCCCAACTAAGATCTGGTCCTCTCTTCCACAATCTATCTACTCAACCTCTGACTTCCCCTCCCTAGAAACCCTTCTTTGTGGATTTATTACCCTATCCAGTAACTGTTCCTTATCCCTGACACCTGATTCCTCCTCCCTGTGTTGTAGATGTCTGCCTTGCCCCCCTGGCTGTGAGCAATGACATATCCCCACTAAGCTAGCTGCACCTAATCATGACTCCTTAGCGTTCCTCTTGCACTGGCTTTGTTAGCTCTCACACCTTAGCAGTCTGGGTGGTGGTAATCTGCTACTATCTGGCATTGCTTCCAGTTCTGTTTTCCACTTGCACCTTGGTACTGTACTGAACTTACACTTTAATTCCACATTGTGTTCAACTTTGATTTGTGTTATACTAACTATTTGTAACTCGTGATTTCACTGTTATATATTATGATTATTTTATAGTAAGATTTTTTATTGTATTTTAAATTTCTTTTGCTGCTTGCATTATGTACTTTCACTTGCACATCCTGTATTGTATCCCCACCTTCCTCCATCCCCACAGGACACATCTGGAAATGAGATCTTTTAATCTCAATATGTCCTGCCTCATGAATTTTTTAAAATAAATAAATACATAAATAAAATCTACCCTTTATTCCATTTTGCCCCACTCTATAATTAAAAGTAATTGTCATTCCATTTGATCTATTGTGCCATACTATCTATGAGCCATGTCTAAGTCTGTGCAAATCAAGCCCTGCTTGCCTTCTATAAAGACTTACATTTTACTCTGCATCACTGACCTTGTCTATGGAATCCATTGATTTGTAACATATCCTTTTTTCTCCCATAAATTCCCTGAACATCCCTGGATGGCAAGGGAGACCTCAACCCATCCATGTTGCCCTTATAACCCTTAGGGATGTAGTAAGTCACTGCCTCAGTGATATTATGCTTGAGGACTAAGCACTTGCCATTAGTACACTCTTGCCAGTTTACCCACAACCAGCTTCCACATCTAGGGCTGGATAAAAATTAGTTAATTGTATTTTCATTGAATTTTCAGAAAATTCTGTGAACTATCTCAAACTTTTGCAAGTTTTTTATTTGATCATAACACAGTTGTCTATGTACTGAACTTAGTGACCTAAACATCACATTCTGTAACATTGCAATGAACTCTTTTAAACTAATAGGCTCAAAGTCTATTAGTTTTTGTGAAATGGTCTGAAAATATTTCTCTGCCTATAGCTCTGCCACCTTTGGAGCCAGATACAGTACTTGAAAATATTCATGCATATTGAACATTTGCATGCATAACTTCTCAGAAAATGTTAAATGAGAGCAGATTTGGTTCTGTAATGTTTAAGCTACATGGGTACATTCAGTAATTTCAC
Source organism: Neoceratodus forsteri (assembly GCA_016271365.2). Classification (NCBI taxonomy): domain Eukaryota; kingdom Metazoa; phylum Chordata; order Ceratodontiformes; family Ceratodontidae; genus Neoceratodus; species Neoceratodus forsteri. Next base: position 1,338,973,644 of record CM057456.1, read on the forward strand.
ACTTTAATCATTTGTGAAATGTGGTGAATATTTTCCAACATTTGGATGTTTGCAGTTCTACTACTATTTCAGGTTTATGCCTGAAAGTTGGCACACATACCCAATGTTAATGAGTTACAGAGCCAAACAAGCTGAAGAAACATGGTTTATTCATTTAAAATTTACAGTAGTAACACTGTCAATTTCTTATTAGCTAAATTTGCTCCAAAGGTCATGGAAGCATAATAGCTGATGGTAGAAAAAAAAATTTGCAAAAATAATTAATACCACTTAATCCATTTAGCTGTTTTGAGCTATTTACAGTTTTGCAGTTCCTTTCTAGGTGACTATTCTGTTACGCCATACTGCTTTTTCTCATAGCTTGAATAGATGGACTTAGTAGAACTGCCTTGCACATTGCTTCCACCCTTGTTTTTCACAAATACTGTCCATTAAAAAGAGAGCCACCAACTTATTTTCCTGTTAGACCCATCCCTGTTGAATAGTCAGAATTTATCTTTTTTGGTGTCCCAGTCATTTTCATCAGCCGCCATAGTTCTACGAGTGCCTCTAAGCCTTAGACTTCCAATTGCATTGATGTCTCATGCCACAGAATTTTGATGTGTGTAAGTCTCATATGACCCACTTTTGAGTAAGAATTGTCTCTGTGTTTTCTTCCTCCAACTGATTGTCCACTATTCTTGAGCCATCCAGCTTGCTGTTCTTCCCTTGGTGAACCCATGCATCTAACTTTTACCACCAGGATGACCAACACAATTTCTGCCACTGCTGTTAGTTTAAATCCCCAAATACCCTTTTCATTAACATGACTACACCCCTTCCCTCTCAGCAGAAATGCATTCTATCTTAGCTTAGCAATATATCACATTAATTTGACTTGTACTCTAAGCACTAGCTTCATGGTCCTGTAATGTCCTGACAATACTCCCTACAGTAGTGCCCACCATCTTAATTCATGATGACTGAAGCTGTCTAGATACTGTAGTTATGTCACAATGGTTTCAGTTACAACTAGCTGTAATGCTTGTTGTCACTTGATGTCACTGTTATCAATTGCAAAAAATGGTATGCAGTATTTTTTAGTTAAGAGGTGTTTCTATTACCCAATGGATCCCCGACCCTAACTACTTTGAACATATTATCTCTACTACTTAAAGCAGTGATAAAATGTGGGTTTTCAGCTAGAAATAATATAATGCAAAAAAAGTTGACAGTGTCCCTTTAAATGGATTAAATGAGTATGTCTGCAGCACTGTAGTTCATACTGGACTTTAGTCTTTTTTTCTGTTTTTGTACCAGTTATTTGAGTGCTAGCACCAAAACAATCATTATGTTAAATGGAAGTATAAAATACTGTCTTGTATGAGTTCTCCTGGATGTTTGTTTGCCATTGTACTTTGTTTTCTGGTAGCTGCTGTATCATTATAGTGTCACTTGTTGCATCATGTATAATATCTGCAGAAATAGGTTTGATATGCCAGTGTCTCAGTGGGATCTACTGTCAGGGGTTTGGGGATTTAGAAGTCAGGACTATGTGGATGTGTCCATGTGAAAATAAATAAAAAATAATAAAAAATAATAAAACATTTATTTATTGAAAAATTGGTAACTGAGAAAGGCAAACTGAGCTGAGGTTCATTTCCAGGTATGACCCGGGGGAGGGGAGAAGGGGAATACAGATAGAATAACAATAACAATAATACAAATATTGGTTACATAGGCAGCATTACAGATGTAGGAGCATGTGGCTACCAAATTTAAAAACAACAGTACTGTGAACTACAATAGAATATGGAAACAATTGTAACAAATGGAAATAAATGAAAAGAAGAAAAACAGGTTAAACTCCCACTACGCATACTCTTGCAGAAATAATTATATGAAATGTTGTCTTCCTGAACACGCATAAAACTATCCAAGTGATATGCATGCTGCAAGTATGATTTAAAGGTTAAATTGGAACCAACTGCATGTAGATGGCATGTGTGCAGCACGCAAGAGTGGAAACAATGATTTTTATGTTAAATTGGGAAAGACTGCATGCATGTGGCACGCGTGGTTACTGATAACTGCACACGTAAAAGTTAAGTGACTTACTCAGGATCACACCATACACAAGTGGGGGTTGATGAGATTCAATAACAGGTCTTAATACCACCAAGTCTCCTAACTTACAGTTCAGTGCCTTTAACCACTAAGCCACATTGTCTGCATGCATGTGGCTCACTTGTACTTCAATACATACTGTATCTGAATACAACTGCACACATGTGGCATGTTTGTAGCCACTGTTATGCTTTTCAGTTTTCTTGTCTCCCTCATCTCAGTTTCACAGTTGAACTGTAGCACTCATATCAATGGAAACACATGTGGTTTTTCCCACCCCAATGCACAAACTTACCCACAAAATCAATGAATTACTTCTGTCTGGCCAGTACTCCTACAATTTTCTTTCTATAGTTTTGAATGCTTCCACACAAACAGACTTTAAGGTGCAAACACAAAAGCAGCAATAACTTGACATACACCCACATGGCCAGTCCTTCCCCATGCATACACACTGTAGTGGGAATGGCCATGCTGCTACAGACAACCCACCAGCTACAGATATAAGTAAAAAGTCTCTTACTTGAGTACTAGGGAGCCAGAGACAGGAGACTTTAAGAGATGATGTCCACAGATCAGAGTGCTAGTGCGTACCCCTTGAAATGAATGAAGTTTTTTTTTTTACAATTTTTTCATATGTTATGATGGTAAGTTTGAGAATAATGAAGGCTGACCACTGTCCTACTAACAAGGTCCTTGTTAGTCGAGCTGTGGCCATCATTAATCTCCAACTCTCCATCAATAATGTATAAAATAGTAATAAAACTGTACCCCCATTCCTTTTAAATGGTGCACACCTCTGCAGTCTCCTTTGCCCTCTGTCACAATGTGCCTGAGCATGGGGATGTGGAGGTCAGCTTTACTGGGAAGGGGGAAGCATAAGCCTGACTATAATGGGGCTCCAATAGTCTGTGCATACCTTACTGCTCAACTGCCCATGAATGCAAGGGACAGCTCTAGAATGTCTGTAACATCTCTAAAAGGTACAACTTTTTTGTTTTGACTGACAAGTGATATGAAAATCAGGAAAAATTCAGATATATAATATTCATCTGTATATACCCGGAGCAATGCATCAGATTTGGGCTTAAACCCACCCAGCTACTAATCAGTTTTTTTCCTGGCTGAAGTACTGCCAACCCCAAAAAAAGAACTTTGTCCCAATTTTTCTCCCAGCAACATTCCATTAATACCCATCCCCTACAGGTCATGAAGCCTCAAAAAGGTGAAGAAACATGAAAAACACATCAATATTTCAGTCCTTCCTCCTTCCCCAATCCCCATGTAAAACAAATATTTACTTTTACTTACCAGGCCATTTGGCCAGAAACTGCAGCCTGGCACAGTGTGCCACCAGCCCAGTTTTCAGTCCGTCCCACCTCTCTCCTTCTGCCAGAAGCTGGATGCTAGAACCAACCATCACAGGTCCCCAATGTTGTCTGCAACCAAGTCACCTCACCAACCGAACCCACCCAACCTAGGTTGCCTGCTTCTTGCTTGGTTGCTGTTGTGGCAGCTGCTGCTCTGCACTGATCAAGGCCTGTAAAGGCTACCTACACCTCTGTCACCACTGCTGCTAAGCCTAACTTGCTGCCATGGGGGTCTGTGCTATTTTTATTTTTGCAAGGCAAGCCTAGTATAGTAAGTAGGTAGTCTAGTCTTGAGTTAGCTTCTAGCTCACCCTCTGCCCCTTCAACCACCAGGCGTGACGAAGGCTTACTAAGAGTAGACCAACAAAAATATGCCACCACAATGCTGCTATTGAGAGTTCAGTGCTCACTGACTCCTCCAAGCTGTAGTGTGCAGTCTGTCTGCTCTGTGGTGGGAAAGACAGTGTAACACTTGCAAGACTCCTGCTCTCTTTCTTGGCTGGAGCTCATCCACATCACATGTGATTGTGCCACTGCTAATACAGTAGGTGGAGAGTGGACAACACAATACAGACACAATCAAGTCTGGAGAGTATATGCAGCATGAGCACACACAGATCAGGTGGGCACTTATTGTGCAAAAGATTAAATCCAAATTTAATGCCATTATTGCCACACCATAAGAACAACCTAGGCACAAATATGGGGGGGTGGCAACTGCATCCCTCTGCCCTACCTAAATAGAACCCCTGCTTAATAGTAGAAATTCATTCTCAGATGCTAATGAAATGGTTTCCACTGATTTCTGAGGTACTGTATCTCCATGTTTCTTGATGTGTCCTGATCATCATGTGGGTTAGCGTCCCTCATTGTCCCTCATTTTGAGTGTCCATGTCTGTCATTTCAGTGACAAAATGTGACGTATGGTGCATGCTTCCAAGACCCCGCTCAGCACAAAGAGTGCTGAGCATGGCTGTAGTGTATATGCTCAATACAGAATGACAAAGGGAAAATGAGTGAGTTGAAACAGTCATGGAGAAACACATTTGTAACACTAAATATGCATAAGGGATTTGCACTGTTCAAAACAAAAAGGATAGGCTTCACAAAACAGACGCCACTCTTTATACTTCTGGAATGAGGGATGATGACTGGCTATATCCTAGGCATTTAATGCAGTATGCAAACAATACTTTACAAATTAATGGCAATGTAAAGGAGAAGTCCACCCAGAATGTGCAAAAACATATGTTATATAGAGTGTTTTGTTATGTATGTTAAGTCCTAGTGTGTCCTTCCCTCTCTCTGCTATTAGGAGGTTTTTCCTAAATTAGCCTGCTAGCTATATGGTAGTTTTATGACCCCTGAGGATATCCATCTCAAATAGGTTTATTGGCTTTCTTTCTCCTATGATGCACCCTGGCTCATGTGCCAGTGATGTAGCTATGCCCTTAGATTTAGTAGGGTCTGACACAGCTCAGCCACAAAGATAATACTTCTTTCAGAGAAGTCACACTGCTAGATTTTGGGTGAGTGTAATCATTATTATTTTTTGATATTAGTACCTTGTCCTGCTATGTTACAACCTATAAGGTGATGTTCAATTTTTGCTACTTAGTACTGGTGCAAAAAACTGAAGTGACTGAGAATAATAGAGTAAACAGTGACTTGATTCAAACACACACACACACACACACACACACAGCAGAACATAGCAGGACAAGGTACTGATATCAAAATATAATAATGATTACACTCACCCAGAATCTAGCAGTGTGTCTTCTCTGTAAGAAGTATTTTCTCTGTGGCTGAGCTGTGAGGGACCCTGTAACGAGACACTAGCTTCCTGCCGGGGCAATTAGACATCACACCAAAGGGCATTCTGGGAAGACTATCTGGGACAAGAGGTCATAAAAGAAACCAGAACGGCAACCTCCAAAGGCAATAAAGCAGTTAGGGAAGGTTAGAAAAAACATTTCTCACAGCCAGAGGAAAAGAAAACACTGGGAACTGGTTAGAACACAGAAAAAAAATACTACATATCTTTTTCTGATTTTAACATGGAGTTTTCCTTTAATGACAAAAATCAAAAGCCATCAATCAACTTGCAAAAGGATCAGAATTAATGAGTTTACCTAATTTTTATGGGAACTCAAGTAAAAATGTATTTTAATGACTCTAATTGCTAGCAGTAGTATAAGAAATAGAAACAGATGTGTTTTTTTAGATGAAATTTGCACCAGCTTAGGTGCTGCACACATAGCAAGCGTGCAGCATGAGAACCTGATGCAATATTTAAATGATGTTCACACCAGCTTAAATGCTGCACTCATGTCAAGCGTGTAACACGTGAACTGGATGTAATTTTTAGAAGATGTTCACAGCAGCCTACATGCTGCGTGCATGTCAAGCTTGCAGCATACAAACCTGATTTACTTTTTATACCTGCTTCATTCAGGATTGCCCTTCATATGCAAACTGCATGCAAACATTGCACAATTAAGCATGTGGCATGCATTCTGTGTGTACACAGCACACTTATATTTCTGTAAGGGTAGCCTTCCCTGGTCATCCAGTGAAACTGGGGATGACATCACCATGAGCATTCCCAAAGCATTGACATTATGTTTCAAGTTCAAGTTTAATTTTATTTCAGTGTATACAATTCATTTAAACTGCTTCTTGGACATTTGTTTTTCATATAAAAACATATATTTTGACATTTAAACAAAAAGGAAACAGTACTACAATTATCTATATTCAAAATTCACAGAATAAATCTAAACCTGAATTTACACAGGACTATACTAAAACACTTTGTTATTCCATAAATCATTTTTTGTCTGATAATTTCATTAAGTATACAAATAATTCTCTATCATTATTAAAAATATTTCTAGCAAGTAATGATTTTACCCATGAATTTCTTTCATTTTGCAAGGTATCACAGTATAAAATTAAGTGTTGTATTTTTACCAAGCGTCCTTTACTGAGTATACATTCCTTCACAGCATTCCTATACTGTATATCCCAGTATTTGATATAGGTGGAAAATATTCCCATTAAGTGTCAAGTCTTATTGTACTAGGTGCCATCCTATAGGATTTTTTTTATTCTTTTGTTAAGCAGGTAAGGCCCACTAGGCACAGATGCCTGTTTTCAGGGGCAACCCAGGAGCACTGGGTTGGTTAAGTGACTTGCTTAGAGTCACAAAGTATGTAAGTGGAGGTTGTGAGAATCAAACCCAGGTCTGTCTGCTGGATGTACCAAGTTCATTCACAGCTCATTACTCTAACCTCTAGATTATACTGCCAGCACCATTTGTTCTCACAAAACATCAGCTATTGCTCAATTTCTCCATCCTCCTCTATTTTGCTATATATGCCATTACTGCCTATACAACGAATTCTGCCAATATTTTTTTGAATAAATATATGTGATATCCTTTGTGGGCATTCAGACACAATTGCAGAGGGATTTGTACATATTGGCCCAGATATTCAAACTGCGCCAGACTGTGGTGCAAGCTTGGGTGCAGCTCCGCTTGGCTGTGCAGGGGTGTGGACTGGGCGATACTCAACGGAGCTGCGACATGGCTCAGCAGCATTGAATATTGCACCTTGGCCACCCTCAGTGTGCATGGCACAGTGGCACTGCACCAGCACAAGTGACCAGAGTGGAGCATGGGGATGCACTAGCGCAAGTTCCATTGCTCTGTGAACAGCAACTGCGATATTCAAAACTTGACATGCAAATGGGGCCATAATGTATGCAAGGTGCAAATGGGGCCATTTGCATGTCATTATGGCCCTATTTACATGCAGGTGCACCGATCCCCGATGACTTGTGCTTGGCGTCCTGCCAGGCAGCAGCTTTCAGGGACCATTGCCCCCGGCAGCCGGCAACGTGCTCCACAGCCCGATCGCGGGCATTTGTATAAAAAATAGAACTATGTCCAATATCGCTGGTGGTCCAGTGGATCACTGTCTGCCCAATCGCAGGCATTTGTAAAAAAGAGACATATATGTCCAATATCCCTGATGGTCCAGTGGACTGCTATCTACCCGATCACGGGCATTTGTAAAAAATAGACATAAATGTCCAATATCCTTTTTTTGTAAAAAAAGAGACATAAATGACCAATATACCTGGTGGTCCAGTGGACCGCTATCTGCCTGATCGCGGGCATTTGTAAAAAAGAGACATAAATGTCCAATATCCCTAGTGGTCCAGTGGACTGCTATCTGCCCGATCACAGGCATTTGTAAAAAAAGAGACATAAATGTCCAATATCCCCTGGTGGTCCAGTGGACTGCTATCTGCCTGATCATGGGCATTTGTAAAAAATAGACATAAATGTCCAATATCCGATAGAGTGGAGTCACAGCCTACCCTGCAGGCTAGCAGGGAAGGACTTGGACTGGTCAAAAAGGAGGGAGTAGAAGGGAGGAGATGGAGGCTAGTGAAGGGAAGGGGGCATTATGGAGGGTGGTCTCATTGACTGCAATAAGCCTAGGAAACAAATCTGCTGAGCAACAGGCACTCTTAGCAGTGTGGAGGGTGGATATTGCAGCTGTCACAGAAATGTGGGCAACTGAGCACCAGGACTGAGATCTGGCAATCCCATGATACAAATTATATAGGAAGGACCATGGGCGGGTGGGGTGGCAGTCTATGTGAGGGATGGGATCAAATGCACAAGGGGTGAGGGAGAAGAAAGGAGAACAAAGGCAATCTGGCTGCAGCTTCTAGACTCAAGGGGTAGGAAATTGAGGTTTGGGGTAGTATACAGGCCACCCTCCCAGTCTGAGGAGTCTGACAGGGAGTTAGCAGGACAAATCAAAAAGGTATATAGAAAAGGGAAGGTGGTCATTGTGGGGGATTTCAACTTACCGGGGGTTGACTGGATCATTCCAGTCACTTCCAGTGCTAGGGAGCAAGTGCTCCTGGACGCGATCCAGGAGGGTCTCCTGACACAATTGGTTACTGTACCTACTATGCTAAAGAACACTTTAGATCTGGTATTGTTGAATGTGGAGGCAGTGATGAAAATAAAGGTAGAGGACCCACTGGCTGACAGCGATCACCAAACGGTGTGGTTTAATATCACGATGTGTGGGGAACCAGAGAAATCAGTTACTCAGGTGGTAAACTTCAGGGGGAGGACTTTGGGAGGATGCAGGAAGTACTGAAAGGGAAACTGGAGGGCATATGGCAGGAGATGGATGTGAAGCAGAAATGGGATATTATTAAATGGAGGGTTACAGAGGCAACAGAAGAGTGCACCAAGGCACAGAGTAAGAGGAGCAGAGCAAGAAAACCATGCTAGTTGAACAGTGAGGTTGTGGAGGTGGTGAGGGCAAAACAAGTGGTTCACCAGAGGTTTAGGAGGATGGGAAAGGAAGTGGACAGGGAAGAATATGCAAGATGGTCCAGGCAGGTGATCAGAAAAGTGAGAGAAGCCAAGGCCCAGAGTGAGCTGAGATTAGCACAGGGAATTAATGGGGGGAGAAATACTTTTTCAGATACCTCAGGGAGAAAAGGAAGTGCAAGGAGACAATAGTGAGGATAAAAAGGGGTGGAGAGTGGACAGAAACGGAGGAGGAGCAGGCAGAAGCACTGAATGAATACTTTTGCTCAGTGTTCATAGAAAAAGGGGGGGGCTGCTACCAGCATGGGCTGGGAGGCTGGAGACAGGGGGAGAGGAGGTGACAGATGGAACAACTGAGGCAAGTAGAGTCCTAGAGGGACTGAGGCACTGAAAGTAGACAAGGCACCAGGTCTGGATGGTATCCACCCCAGGGTGCTGAGGGAGATGGCGGAGGTGTTGGTGGAGCCACTGGCAGAGCTGTACAGCACCTCACTGGAGTCCGGATGTGTGCCACAGGACTGGAGGATGGCACATGTAGTACCACAACACAAGAGTGGGCCAAGGGATGAACCAGGTAATTATCATCCAGTAAGTCTCACCTCCATAGTGTGCAAACTCATGGAAATGATACTAAAGGAAAGATTGGTGTCGTACCTGGAGGACAATGGCCTCCAGGATGTGAGGCAGCATGGGTTTGTTTTAGGGAAGTCTTGTCAAACCAACCTCATACAATATTATGACTGGGTCACCAGTGAGCTGGATAAGGGTCATGTGGTGGATGTTCTTTACTTGGACTTAAGCAAGGCCTTCGATTCGGTGCCTCATGGGAGGCATGGGGAGAAGCTAACTGGAGTAGGGCCAAAAATGATGAACTATATAACAAGCTGGCTGAGTGGCAGGCTGCAACGGGTAGTGGTGAGAGGGGAGCTCTCAACTTCAAGGCCAGTGATGAGTGGGGTGCCACAGGGCTCTGTGTTGGGGCCAGTATTGTTTAGGCTCTTCATATCAGACATTGCAAATGGGGTGGTGAGCAAGGTAAGTCTGTTCACTGACAACACCAAAATCGGAGCAGTGGTTGATGGAGAGGAGGGATGGAAGCAGCTACGGGGGGACCTTCACAAGCTAGAGGAGTGGTTAGAGAAGTGGCAGCTGGGGTTCAATGCAAAGAAGTGTAAGGTTATGCACTTTGGAGTGAAGAACCCAAGGAGAGAATACTGGCTAGGGGCTGGGGTAAGTTGGAGATCACTGAGGAGGAGAAGGACCTAGGGGTAATGATAACAGGGACCATGAACAACACTGCCCAGTGCAGGAGAGCAGCTGCAAAAGTGAACAAAATGCTGGGGTTATAGCAAAGGAGTTTTTTTTCCAGGTGAAGAGAGGTGATCTTGCCCCTCTACAGGTCACTGGTAAGGCTGCACTTAAGAGTATTGTGTGCAGTTTTGGAAGCCATACCTAAAGTGTGATATCAGGCTACTTGAGGGGGTGCAGAAGAGGGCAACAAAGATGATATGTGGAATGGAGGTGCGAGACTATGACTGAGGATATAAGTTTGTCATGGTTGAGGTTTAAATAACTCACTGGTTGCTCATGGAATTACTAGTAAACTTCCTGGCACTGTCATTGTTGCTACTTTTTGAAGACAATGGTTAAAGTCATGGCAGTCCTGAATAAAGACCAAACATCATGGAATCCATGATGTGTATGACTGCCATGACAAACGTACAACCCTAACTATGACAACAGGCTGGGAGACCTGAATATGTACACCCTGGAGGATAGAAGAGACAGGGGGAACATGATAGAGACATTCAAGTATCTGAGGGGAATCAATAAGGATGGGGCAGATGGGGTCTTTAAGTTAAGGAGGGAGAGGGTCACCGGGGGCATGGGCTAAGAATAGAGAGGGAAGATTTAGGAAGGAAATGAGGAGGTACTGTTTCACAGAGAGGGTGGTAGAAAAATGGAATGCCCTACCAGAATGGGTGGTATCATGTAAATCTGTGAATAGCTTCAAAATGGCATGGGACAGGGAACAGAGGAGAGTGAGGGTGGTGGAGGTGGGGGGTGGCAGTGGGATGATAAAGTGGAAGAGGAGGTGGGGCAGCTGCAAACTAGGGGTGTTGGCTGCACACTCAAGCAGACTTAAATAGACCGGGTGGTTTGTTTCTGCTGGCATATTCGTATGTTCGTATGTTCATAATATCTCAAGCCATTTCAGACCACTCCTGTTATTCTGAGCTGCCTTACAAATCATGTCATTCCAACAAATTTTGGGTAATCTGTAATTTTCCATCTGTATAATTCTTTCCATAGTTGTATAGCTCCCTTTAAAAATCTTTGCTTCTAGAACTAAAAGACTTGTTTATAATCTTAGAATGATGTAGGTGTATCCTTCAGTACCCCTAATATAGATCTTAAACAGGAGTTTTGCACTGGTACCGGGAGAATGGGATTTATCCTTAGTCCTCATATTTCACTTACATATAATAACTGACCAATTTTTTAGCAATGAAAGCTGTATATAAAGTTTTATATGAATGATTTGCAAACTTATTTCCAAACCTGAAAATTTCCGATGTCCCCTGCTGGGCTGCTAAACGTGCATTGTCTAAATGCTGATTCCAAGTTAATTTTGTATCAAAGCATGCACCTAGATATTTGTATTCTTTAACCATTTCTATTTCCAATACTTCCACTGTTCATGTATGTGTCTTAATGTTTTGTTTACTGAATGCCATAAATTTAGTTTCGTTAATGTTTTTTTGTTATACTTTCCTCTGTCCTGGGCAGCCCTCCATCTCGCCAATCCCCCAGTTCTGTCCTTTGCTCACAGTGCACCTCCTTTCTTCCTCCATGGCTTACCCCCATGGCAGGATGGCAGGGATTCTTCAATCCGCCGAACACAGATCTAGTTCATGAGGTGCCTGCCATTTGTGGGAGTGGAGCCTGCAGGCATCAGCATTCATCCAGCCGTGCCCAACACAATTTCCTCCTCTAGGTTTTTACTCCCTCTCAACCCTCCCAAAGGTGGAGCAATGTTCGACACTGGCAATGGCCAAGCTGTGCATGCTTCTTCCCACAGCACACCATCCAACTAATCCACCCCTTTCCCTATGTATGGGACTCAGGCACTCAGACACCCAACCACTACTAGGTGTCAGAGATGCATCAACCTCTGTGTCCCTCCCTCCCCAGGAAAGGAGAGCTGTCCTCCAGATGATTGATCCTCTCCCACCCAGACAGACCCCTGGTGACCCATTGCCAGCATGGCAGGAGGTAAGGCATGATGCCTCAGCCCTCCATGCCACTGGGCCATAAGTTTTGTTAAAGTTTAATTCTGACTGTAATTGTTTTAGCTGTTCAATTATAGCAACAATTCCTCATCTGAGGCCCAAAGGTGTTTGTGACAGTATTATAGCATCATCTGCATACATTAAAATTGGAATTTTAGTACCATATATAATTGGAGGAAATGTGTCCATGTTTAATATTTTATGGGCTAAAGTTTCAGTGTACATATTGAACAGCAGTGATGCTAATACACATCCCTGTCTTACACCCCACGAGATGCCTATTGGATCTGATAAAGCTCCGTCTCTAGATAACTTTACTCTAGCTTCTGAATCCTTGTGCAACTTATGTAAAACTGCTAGTAGACATGGATCTATGTCCTTATTTTCTAAATGTTCCCATAGAATATTTATATTAATAAAATTGAATGCTGCTTTAATGTCTATAAAGCAGGCAAATATATTTCTATATTTGTAATAACATAGGTATCCAAAATATAATTGTGAACACTAAATCCAAAGTGCTATAGGACCTCCTAAACCCACATTGAAAACAGGAAATTAGTCCGGTATCATTCACCCATTTTTCTAATCTTGACAGAATTATTTGAGAGTACATTTTCTGAACAATCGATAATAGGGTAATTGGTCTGTAACATTAGGGATTATTCTTCTGTCCCTTCTTAGAAATGGGGGATAATAATTCCACTATTCCAGTTAGTGGGGCCTTGAGACTGTAATTGATCATTGTAAATATATTGACCAGTAGCTCAGCCCAAAATTCATTATGTCTGTTGGACATGCATCAGGTACGCAACTGGGCAAGCGGACCACACAGCACCATTGTCCCAGTTTCAGAGATTCTTTTTATATTTATTTCATTTACCCGAGAGAATACCTGCATCAAACTTAACCCACAAAAGTTGACCATAGGGACATTTTAGAAGTCATTATTTATTTGTAATAACTGGGCCTTTTTTTCTCATAGGAGAAGATAGTTTCAGTTTTTAGTTTAGTTTAGTTTATTGTTCTAGGAATTACTACCTTTGAGCCAGAGGCTCTTTTACAAACGTTCCACATCAATTAGGTACAGTACAAAAGGTTACATAGATAACACAACAATTTGTGTTGTGTCAAGAGCAAGAAAACATATACAAATACATATCAAATCACTTGTGCAAAAGGACATGAGATATCAATAATCACATTATTATTACAAGAAAGAGGTCATGCCAGATTAGGAGAAACAAATAGGTAAAAGTCCAGAACAGAGAGGTAAGTGAATGGTGTGGGGAGCAGACAATAGCAGGAGAAAAGGTTTCCCAAACATGTCTTTGTCAAATAACGGAACAGGGTGGGTAGTGAGAAAATAGAGGTTTAATCAGGGCAGTCACAGGAGCTGGAGGTGGCAAGGAGAGAAAAGCCTTGATTTGAAAATACCTAGAGAGGTGGAGGCAGTAATATGAGTGCTGAGGGCATTTAGCCAGCTAGGGGCATGATAGGCAAATGATCTTTGTCCCTGAGAAGTCCGGCATCGGGGGACTTGGAGAGGCTGGTGTTCTGATCCTCTGGTAAAACGGGTGCTAGCACTCGGGCATAACAGGTCTTGGATACAGGGTGAAGTGAAGCCCAGAGTGGATTTTTTCACCATCAGGCAGGTAAGGTACTTTATCCGGTTTGAGAGTTGCAAACAACCTGAGTCAGCATAGAGTTCACATGTGTGGGTACGTCGATGTGCACCAGTGAGCAGCCGACAGGCCTTATTTAGGGATGTTGTAATGTGACTAAGTGCTGTAGTAGTGGCAGATCCGTATATAACTAAGCCATAGTCAACGACTGAGATGATAGAAGATTGGATGGCAATCCTCAGTGGAGAATGGGTAAGAAGCTGTCGGTTCCGATACAGAATCCCAATTCGCTGATTAATAGTTTTTGCTGTACTATCAATGTGAGTTGCAAAGGTTAGGCCTTGATCAAAGTTGATTCCAAGATATTTGAAAATTGGCACTTGTTCAAGGGTATTTCCAGGTATGTATTAATGGTGAGTGGGACTTGCCGTTTCTTGTTTTGCGGGTTAGAGAAGAGCATGGATTTAGTATTTTTGTGGTTTAGAACCAGCATGTTCAAGGAACCAATCTCAACTTTGGAAAAAGCATGCTGAAGGTTGAGCGTGAAGGTTCGGATCTTCATAAGTAGCGAGAATCACGGCATCATCGGCATAGAGGATTATTTATTCAGGGCAGGATTTGGGGAGGAGTTTGGAAAAGGCTGAAAAGGAGGAGGCCCAGGATGGATCCTAGGGAACTTCTGGCGAACTGGTTTTGAGTCTGAGAGAACTCCAGCTACTTTACAGATTGAGAGTGCTGAGCAAGGTAATTTTTACCCAGCCACCAGGACCCTGAGAGCCCTAGGGATAGAAGTTGTTTGATAAGTAGGCCATGGTGAACTGTATCAAATGCCTTGGTTAAGTCAATGTAGACTGCTCCAGTTAGGTTTCCTTTGTCCATGGCATTGTGGATTGCTCCTGAGAATTCAAGTAGGGCAGTCGATGTGCTGTGCCCTTTCCTAAATCCATGCTGCTGAGTGCATAGGATGTTGTGCTTTTCCAGGTAGTCTGAAAGTTCATCCACCACCAAGCATTCAAGGGCTTTAGAGAGAGGTGGTAGTATTGATATCGGGCGATAGTTACCAGGCAGTGACTTATCACCACTTTTGTGCACCGGAGTGACAACTGCAGCCTTCCATTTCCTAGGGAATTGGCTGTAGCAGAGGAGAGATTAGAATTTTTGTGAGGGGAGATGTTTCCTCCAGAGTAGGGACAGAAGTTTAAGGTCAATAGTGTCGCTGCTTGCTTGGGACTTAGAAATGGCTTTCTTTACATATTTATAGACTTCATGTGCCTTTACTAGTTTGAAATGGAAGGGTGGTTTGGTTGGAGAGGCATTAGTAGAAGTAGAAATTGGAGGGTCAGCATCAGTGAAGAAATCAGATGAGAGGACACCACTAAGGTCCGTGAAGGTATCATTTAGGGTGTTTGCAATGATCTCTGGGTCTAAGTTTGCTGGTATAACTTATGAATTATAAATGGCGAACGTGAGACAGCTTCTCATCAGCCCAGCTCGCGTTCAGTCTCCTGCACTGCTCTCACAACTGCCATCACTTTTCAAATTTAAATACAATACTGCATTTCCTAGTCAAATAACAGAAAAAAAATAAATAACATTGCTAAGAAGTGTATGTAGCCTGGATTCTCAAAATTTTGTTCAGGTCCAGTATGTGTTGTCACAGCAATGTGCAAGTGAGGTGCAGAGGTACAACTCTGAACACTGAACTCTTCACCTCATTTGATTATCGCTGTGACAACCATGGTACTGAGTCAATCTGCTGCATATGAAATGGTGAAGTCAAAACCATGCACCACATACAGCACGGGGAACTAGAGTGACAGGGTACAAAAACCAACAAGGCACAAATGTAGCAGGCAAGGATTTGTATCCTGCTGTGCATGACTGGTGGGGAGGAGTGATACAGAAGTTAAGGACTCTGCTGGGGAGGTGGTCCACAGAGCAGTTTCCATGGCTCAGAGGGATGAGCCACAGCAGTGCAGGGCAGCTGTGCATCTGTGGACTGGGGCTCAAATCCCAGTCCCAGACTTTTGTCAGCTGCATTGTGCACTTTTTGTTGCCCCCCCACTGGTGTTTCTCCTCATCCTCTTGTAGAACTCTCCCAGAGTTGATTATATTAATGGAGGGGGGGGGCAGAGCTACAGAAATCAATGATGTCCTCTGCTTTCTTCACCAGTTTTACTGTTTGGCATTGTTTTTCAGTGTCAGTAGTATATCCACTGTATTGACAGCGTGGTACATTGCTACACTGTTTTTGTTTTTGACGACATGACCCCATGCCGGTAACCACTAACCAGACCTGAACAAAATCCTTTGAATCTGGTCTAAAAACACTTCTCAGCAATGCTTTCTTACTTCTCTTTCTGATATTTGATCATCTACCATTATTAGAATTAACTGTTTTCTCTAACTTTCAATACCTGCCATTTGCAGTGAATGAGAAATGACGTTGCAGTTCTCTAAGACTAAGTTAAATCTGGTTGGAGAAAAACATCCCCCAGCAATTACATAAAACAGCACATGTGGGTGAGTGCAAAACTTAAATTTAATTCACACCCTCAGTGTGGAATGCTTTGATAAACCCATCCAGCTTCATCCTTGGGGATTATGTAGCATCCCACACCTCAGGTGTGCATTACATTTTTGTTATGCACTCACCCCATGCATTATTCTATACATCTTTTTTTATTTTATTTATTAACAGATTTACCAGGATAGGCTACTGAACTGTGAGGAACTCATTTCAAGAGGAGATATGGGGATGGGGGAAGAAAACAAAGGAATACTTAATACTGTATCACAATGCTATATTGCAACAAGCAATGGTATGTACAGTAAAAGCTGCTAAGGGATTGTCATGTAAAAGCTGTTACAGTAAAACATCAAGGTTCATATAAGTACCAGAAACAGGAGTAGCAATGCCTGCCCAGTTCAAACACTGCAATAAAGGTGTTTTGGAGCAATGTTACCTGTAATAAACAGACTAGGGAGAAATTCATTGTAGACAGGAGAAAAACAACAGATAGAGGAGAGGGGTGGCATGTATGTAGAGTAGAGTAAGAAAGTAAGACGTGGAGATATGCAAAAAAGAATGAGAAAGTGAGGAAGAAGGGAGTGGGGAATTATGTACTGCAGCAAACATGAGAGGAGTAGTCACAGCTCAAGGATTCCAGGAGAGATGTAGACAAGGAATAGTTTGGGGTGCGGCTATGCCACAAACTGGAAGTCTAAATAAGATGACATATGTCCCAGCTGAGGTCATAACATGGTGTAGGGAGTGAGAGTGTGAGTCAGTGGAGTGCAGAGAATATGAGGAATGTGCAGGGGAGGAGGGAACTGAGATAGCACGTGAGGGATCCAAAGCAGAACTTGGCAACAAAGGAGATGCTGAGATATATGAGAGTCCTCTTCTCAAGAGAAAAGATGGAGAAGGGGCAGTAAAGAAAATGAGGAGGGACATCAGGTCAAAGTAGAAGAGGAGTTGAAGAGGGGTCTAGTCTGGTAAGGGTGGATTTAGTAGCAGCGCCATTCACCACATCTCAATAGTCAAATTAAGGGAAGATCATTTTGACAATAATCTCCTGTTGGACAAGTAGGTGATACAGGCTTTATTCCTGTACATTGCTGGGTCCTGGAGTGCAGTTGTTTATAAATGACATCAATGTGGCAGGAGAAGTATCCTGTAGAAATGATTACCCAGTCAGATATGTACCTGTAGCTATTACATGGAATCGCAGGATAAAATTCATCCATTCCCATAATACACTCACAATTAAGAATACATTTCAAAAAGGATTTAAAGACATCATTAAGGATTAATTTGCATTGTAATTGCAGCTTAAAATTATTGTTTGTGGAAGATACTTATCAGAAAGATTATGCCTGCCCACCAGCACAGTGGCAGTCCTACTGCCTGTGGCATAGATTTCCTGGGTTCAGGAGCAGATATGGGAGTCAAATGTTTGGCCGGGGGAGGTTGGTAGAACATCCAATGGTCTGTTCTCCACCTCTGGGGGACTCCGTGGTGTTCTTCTGCTTGTGTGTCACCCAGTGTAGGATGTGTGTCAGGCTAGGGCTGCTGGGAGAAAGGTGCTTGAGCCATCAGTGGATGTCTGCAATGCTCATGTGGGTGTATGCATGCACTGTGTTGATGTCATTGAATGTCTATGGTCTATGGGGATGGGACTTAGGCTGAAAATGGGGGGGAGCCAGATGGATGATGTGAGCTCCTCCACCCTATGCACCCTATCATGGTGAATCCCCTCTCCCACCACATAGCTGGATCCTGTGTGTGGTGGTGTGCCTCTGACCCCACCACCACCACCTTGGGGGGGAGCCCTGGGGACACTGATGAAGGGGAGAGTTGTCCCACAGAGGTTGCCCAGCACCAGGGGTTAGAGGGGGACCAGGATGCTGAGGGTAGCTGGTTCCTCCCAGGCAAAAATAAAGCATATAAACAAAAAAAGAAAGATTGAGTGCTTTAGCTAAGTGGTTTCATGGAGTGTTAATGTCAGAATTTGACAGCTCAGAAATATTTAAGTTGTGCCGTAAAGCATCAGTACTGTACTTTACAACAGAACTCAGCTTTCCTTAAAGGGAAACACTGGAAAAGGTAAAACTTTACCCAGGCACTACAGAAATTCCTGATTAGTGCTTTCAGACAGTAACTTTTTTTTTAAAAATTACTTTAATTGATTTTTTAGTGATTTAAACAGAGGCCTTCAACTTTCATTTTCTTTTGCTGGCAGCCACCATTTCATGAGTAGCAGAGCGCTTCCTGAGCTCACTTTATGCTAATATGTCCTGCCAACCAATAGCTGAGGTCAAACAGGCATATTAGCATACATTGAGCTCTGGAAGCTCACTGCTGCTCATGAAATGGTTGTTGCCAGCAACCGGAAGTGGAAATTGTGGGTAGCTGTTCTAAATCATTAAATAAAATTGTTACTGTCTGAAAGCATTAATTGAGAGTTTCTGTAGTGTCTGAGGAAGGCTGTGTCTTTTCCATTGTTTCCCTTTAAGTGTTTGTAACATACTGTACTTTTTTGCGGTCTTAACTCTCCAAGATGCACTTGCTCCTAAAATTCTTAACCATAGGGAACAAATGGTCCTGTCACCTCTGAGTGACAGACACACTGACTTGAGAAACTTTGCAACAGGGTAGCATAATGTTGCTATAGCAAACAAGATTCCAGTACTGGTGTGATAGATTGCCTAACACATAATTTATCATGTTCCCTTTGATCTCTACTTAAGAGTTTTTGAAGAATTAGCAAAGGGCTATGAACTATGAAGATGCAAAATAAAGTAGTACATTGACAATCCTACATTTTTTTTATCTCATAAGATTTTATTTCATTTTCCATATTACCAATATTAGTGATTGTACATACCATCCAAGTGGATAAACATTGTTTCTTTTTACACAACCATCAACATTTAAAGAGTCTTCATTACCAAGGGGAGAAATCTGAAGTAAATTACAGTATATCTAGTACACTCAATCTGCAAACACCAAAGGAGGTCAGAACACACAAAGACCAGAGAGATTGCTAAACCAAGTGCATTTTATTAGGTGTTGATCAAGGTAAGCAATACATGTACTGGTCGACTCCAATGCCCACCATTTTGCATTCCTCCTAAATGCTTTCTCAAGGACTTGCCTACCCCCTCTGGAGTGTACATTTTATACTGAATTTCTTAACGCTATATAAAGTACAATTCTAGTCATGTAGGGCAGATCCATAATTAATGCCAGAATTCTATAAAAGGTGCAAAGCACAAGGTGTAGTAAATATAGACATCCCATTATGCACTAATTAGACACACAACAGGAACAGAGGATTAAAGTACAGAGATAAAAGTGCATAACATAATTAGGCATTCAAATCTGATCTGCATAAATAATTTATCTAGTACAACACCAGTAATATGGCTTCAGGGGACCTCTGTAAAACAAAAAAATATGCATAAGCAGATCGACATTACATACATGCTGAACAATGCTAGATGTACAGTACCCCACAGATGAAATTAAAAAATAGGGAAAGGAAGACAGGAGGGAGTGGAACAAGGAATGGTAAAGTGAGGGATTTAGTTACAGTGAACACACTGACTCATAATTACCTCTTTATTTTTGAAAAAGGGACTAAACTATTAGCTTTATTAAAGCCAAATAAATTTATACATACCTATCAAGATCTCTGACAAATGGGGTGTTTAATCATTGCATTATCACAGTCCTACTTTTCAGTTTGTCTAAGCTACACCCCTGTTCTCAATTTAGACTGCCACTTCTTTTTCAAATATAGTATATAGAACTCTGTATAGAACATAGTAATGCCCATTGCCTTTGAAACAACAGTATGATAAAATAAAATAGAAATTCACTTTGATATTCTTACCTTCTTTCAAATTACACAGACAACAACATTTAAACAGCCTCTGTCTCCACAAGGACAGATCTGAAAAATAAATCAAATGAAATCCTGCCACTATTTCAAAAAATTACTTTCTTCTCATACTTCATTCCTCATGACATTTCTATGAAACCAGACTCTCTGCCATTTGGTCTTCATCTGCTCTTGCTGCTTCACTACAAGTGATAAAATCCTTTGTTGGTGACATCACAACTGATTGTTTTAGACCTGATATGATGTCACTGAGAGACAAGCAACCAGAGCAGATAAATGCCAGTTGACTGAGAATCTTGCTTTTATGCAAATTCACACACACTTAATCAATAAGTGGAGGTAAATATAGGAAATATCTTAATAAGAAGTTAAAGTTTGTCTCAATATTATGTTTCCAAAGATGATCTTTTGATGTCATGGGCTCCTTAAATGCTACTTAAAAGAATAAAACCTTTTTAAATAGCTTTAACATGTTTAGCATTTTAGTTGAGAGATAAAAATAACATGCATTTGTACTCTTTGAGTTACTAATAGGTCATTTATTTAATTAACCACTGCAGTCTTAAAAACACTCAAACATTCACAAATCCCATTAAAAAGCTAATTGCGCCCCTGTTAGCACTGCTAGCTGAACTCTTTTATCTTCAATTAATCTAGTAACTCTTTGTTTTACCTTTGGGGCACAGAACAGCTTGAATCTGAAGGAAAGTGCTATGCAAAAAAAGTAGGAGAAAAATAAAAAGATCCTAAGGAAGGAATTCATTTCAGACAGGTGTTAAAGGCAGTTCCCTTAAAGTATTCCTATTTTTTTTATGACACTCTAAAGAACCTTAACATACCATATGGCCCATTCTAGATAAGTGTTTTACATTATAAATTGCACATATTTCTTTGTATACAGTGACTGACTTGTGCTGCTTGGTACCTATCAGATATAGCCCTTGTACTGTAGTTCTACTGTATACTCATTTTCAGTCCTGCATTTCTCTGCACAAAGCACTATGATTATCAATTGGATACTGAAACTAGGCAATGTTTGTCATAGTCAGCAAGGTTTGTCTTTTTATTGATCATGAAAGCTTTAAAGGTTATGGACTTGGCTGCATCCTTTAGTCATTTGTAGTTGCCTGGAAACAGGGAGGGAAATAATAAAACACCAAGAAACTGCAAGGGATTTTTATTTTTTGGGGGAGAAAAACATTAACAGCTAGCCTACCTTCAGGCCATCTGGGTTACAAAATATGATTTTGAAGGAAATGAATCACAGGCTTCATAAATTGTTTAATATCTGTTCTCTTTATATTAGGAAAGAATGGTACAACAAAAAACAATACAAATAACATGGACTACACCAGATGAACCAACAGCTGAATTACACTCATACCAAACAGATCAATTCTTTGGCATGACTGTTGGCTCTCATTTTTTTCATTGGCATTTTGTGACATCTTTGTGTCAAGTCCAAGATCCTTCAATCAAAATAGGAAAATAAATATTATGTTGGTGAAACTGTTCAGTACCAAGTTATATACTTGCAGTTGATCTCATTTTAGTAATTCAGTGGGATTCAATGGAAAGGGTGTCATAAACACACAAATATACAGTAAGGAACCAACATGGGCTCACATTTTTTTCTTTTCAATGTAAAGCAGGTAGTATATGTGCCTAATAATTAAACTACTGATAGACAAGCATACAGACAGACATAGTCTGACTTTATTTTGATAGTTCACTTCATGGACTCAAATCAATTTACAATTAAATAAATCACAGCAACAAAACAAAAACAACTTAATCCAAACACTTTAATACTAACCATTCGCAACCAATATGTACTGTACAGTATTGCTTAGTTATCCATGTTCCAATCCAAATCTTGCTATGGATACTGCATGATAAAAGCTCAGCAAGGGTTCAGTTATCATTTGTGTTTAATGATTCTTACTCTGTTTTTGATGCCCAACAGAACTGCAGGTTTCCATTAAAATAACATTTTATTTTTTTAAGTTTGAGATCCTCATGGGGCTTTTATCTACTGTATTATATAATATTCTCTATAGAGCTGTAATAATAAATAGTATTTAAAAAGTGGGTTTGCTTCTATTTGTTTTATTGGTGAGACTGCCAGTTTAAAAGACTAATTTAAACAGTTATAGCTCAGTCTCCTAAGTATGCTGAATTGGGGTTTACATAAATAATCTAAATAATGGATATCTAAGTAAAAAAACATTAAATATATCCTCATAAGGAGGTTGCAATCAGTGAGAAGGAGCAAGTGTCTTCAGAGAAGTTTGTTTTGGAAAGAGCATGGCTTATTTGAAACTCAGTAAACAAAAAGTATTAACTAGTAAAGGAGGCTACAATGATAAATATACTGTGTGTGCATGTGTGCATATGTGTGTGTGTGTGTGTGTGTGTGTGTGTGTGTGTGTGTGTGTGCGTATATGTGTGTGTGTCTATATATATATATATATATATATATATATATATATACAGTATATATATATATATGAATTCTGATTGACTGATGCATGATTCCAGCCATGTCCTTATCAGACAGTAACTCTGCAACCAGCACTTTTTGAGCCAACCAAAATGCAGCACAGGCTGAAATTCATGTGGCCCAATGCTCTCCATGTAGAATTTGAAACACAAGTGCCTGTTGTAGTGGCTGAACTGGAGCCTCATCCCATCAACACACTGTGTAGTAACAACAAAGTATAGTGTCAGTTAGTAGAATTTTGTCAACTGAAATAAATATGTAGCCTGTACTCCATTATATCTTATTTAACTCAAGAAACAAATGGTACAGTATGTATGAGCATACCACCCCTGCTGTGAGACAATGAATTTCAAATGAAAGCACATAACCGCTTCTCCACCTATTCACCAGACCTGCTACTTCATCAGCTCACTTGATATGCTTCTCCATCAGCTCTTTCAGAGAAAGATTTCTGTTTTTAAACATTCCAGGTCTTCATGTAATACTGGAGAGAGCAGCCACAACCACGATCAAGAAAGCGCTGTCAGAAAACCATCAAATACAGTGGCTGGCAAGGGACACACTAGCTCCTGCTCCATGGACTGAAGCACATTGAGCGCTCCCTTAGTCATGGAAACACACACACACACACACACACACACACACACAAAGAAAAAGCATATTCTTGAGGATTTTGTGTGTGTGTGTGTGGGACAAAGAAAAAGCATATTCTTGAGGATTTTGTGTGTGTATGTGGGGGGCAGATAGACACCAACTGTGATCAAGGAAGTGCAATCATAAAACCATAGAAAACAATGGCTGGTGAGGAACATGCTCACTCCACTCCTCAGACTGAAACTCTCTGAGCACTTGCTTAGTAATAGGAAAACACACACACACACACACACACACAAAACAAAAGAAAAAACATATTTTTGAGGTTTTTGTGTCGGGGGGAGACAGACATCTCACAATCCCCTAGTTAATGTTAATGAAACATACCCATACAATACAATGACAAGGACTACTTTTTTACCCTATGATATCTTTTTTTTTTGCTCTTCTTATGTTCACTTTTATGTGCATTTTTTAAAACAACTTTTAACTGGGGAACCCATTTTATAAATGCAATAAGACACTCTGAGGTGTGAATTATGGACAGATAAGGGCACTTCCCAGGTGCTAAAGGCACTTGGCACAAGCGCCTCATACCCCAAGATTCACCATGGGTGTGCTCTTATCAGGCCATAACCCACACCTCATCGTGTCTTATTACTTGCATATATATATATAAAATACAAAATCACACATGCCCCCACAATGCAAAGCATCATAGGCTGCATATGCAAATCACCACAGAATGTTATGCTTGTCCAACTTTAAGCAGAATTGCATGGTGCCGAAAGGCCTCTCACACAGTTTGCAAAGGGTGCTAACAGACTTCTGTTCTCTAATGTTCTCTTTATCAGAACAATGGTATTTTCATGACTTCTGCAGCTGCAGCTGGAACTCGTGCTGCTGGCTGCAGAGTCAGCATTGAGCCACCCATTTTATTTCATGTGTAGTGGCACCACTGTTTATGTTGCCCTGGTGTCTAGTGGCACCTCACACCCTTCTATTGGCAATTTTAATTTCCAGATCCCACAGCAATGTGGGACACTAAGGAGCCCACTCCCAGTGTCCTGGGTCATGTCCCCCCCAACAGTGTGGGACACTAGGGAGCACATTCCCAGTGTCCCAAGACATTAATCACCACCCCAGCTGTGTGGGACACTGGGAAGCTCACTCCCTGTTTTTTCTGCGATAGCTATTGCACCCCTCCCCTTGCAGTATGGGACACTGGGGAGTGCACTCTCAGTATCCTGAAATAACTTTGCTCTGTAAACCTGTAGGTAAAGAAAACAGTCCCCCAATGTCTTTTTAAGTTTTAAACCTAAAAAAAAAGCTCCCTCATTGTCTGCACCTCCTCCCCCCCTCCCCTTACTTACCTCTGCAGGTCATGCATTGTCATCTTCTGTGCACTGGGATTGGATCACTCTTCTTAATGAACTGGATAAGTGACTTTCATAACTGCATTATGTGCTAGAATAGCTATAGCTTTTTATCGCACATGCTGCAATTTGGAAAATGACATATCCAGATTCACTATAGGTTAAATAAAGAAAATGCAGTGATTTTACTATGCTTCTTGGAATGGGAAGAGGATGAGGCACAAAGCTGCTTATCTGGAGGTCCTGGGTTCAAGACTAGTGTCTCCACATTTTTTTATACCTACAATGAATGAAAAAAAATGTGAAGACAATGGTTTTGAACCCTGGACACTCGAGTCCACGGTATTGTGCCCATCCCTCTACACCATCAGAGAAGCACAATTTCAACTGTGCTTCTTCTGTACTTAACAGTGATGTGAATGTTTGGTTGCAAGTTGATGGTAAATGTTCAAGAATATGATATGTGTGAACAAAATAGGAATAAGCAATTTTTGCACTTACTGTACTGTACCACCCTTTCAAATATTAACCATCCACTTTTGGCTAGACATTGACATAATTGACATGCCCATGGATCGCAAGTGGATGTTATTCTCCCCCCAATAGTGTGGGACACTGGGGAGCCCATTTCCAGTCTCCCTAAAAATATATCATTGCCCTCCCATAGTGGGAGACACTGGGAAGCCCACTCCCAGTGTCCCAGCTCATGTATTCATCCCCTCTAAAATAGCGTAGGACACTGGGGAGCCCACTCCCAGTGTCCCCAGTCATGTGCCCACCGAGAGCAGGGTGGGACACTGGGGAACCCACTCCCAGAGTCCCCAGTCCCCAGTCATGTTCACCTCCCCCCCAGCAGCGTGGAAAACTTTGGGATCCCACTCTCAGTGTCCCGAGATTTTCATTAGTAACCCCCCACTTGGAAGTGTGGGAGACTGGGGAACCCACTCTCAGCATCCCAAAATGTGTTTCTTTTAAAAGCTGTAAATTAGAAAAACGTCCCCTGACAACTGTTTCATTTTTTCACCTGATAAAAAGAAAAAGGTCCCTCATTGTCCTCCGCCATCTCCCTCCAGCAACTCCAACCCACCCACTGAGGACCCACTACCTCACACACCCCTTACCCTATATTTACTTCTGGGAGTCACCCAATGTCATCTTCTGTGGACCGGGACATGTCTGCACTGTTCAAAGTTGAACCGTAAACTGAGGAATCAAGGTAAGTGCTGTATAAGGTATTTCAATCGTGTTTTCAACTTATGTTGATATAGATGGCTTTTTTTTTGTATTTTTCCACAGAATTTTCAACAAGGGCTTTTTGGGACCCCACTTCATGAACACTATGACTGTCTTTTTTTTAATTGGGCCCAAAGGTGATTTCACAGTCACTGCGTGAAATCACCTTTTGGGACAAATGAACAAAACAACAGTGCCAGTGTTCATGAGGTAGGGTTCCCAAAAGCCCAAATTGATAATTTGGTGAAAGAAATTACTAAAAATGGCTGAGTTATGTTAGCACATTAAAATTTTTTTTCACACGTGTGTAACTTTAGTAATTTTTTATATTTTCACTCCAACTTTTGAACATAGCTATTTTTTAGCACCACCTCATGAACTGTACAGCTGTTATTTTTCACATCCTGTTCAAAATGTGTTTTTGCATCTGTGACATGGTATGGTTTATTGACGTGGATTTGAACATTTTTACTTACAGGGTTTATGAGGTGGGGCCACAAGATGAAAATGTTCAAAATTTGGGGTCAAGATCTGAAAAAATGCCAAAGTTATGACCATGCATGTGAACACCCAAGACCCTGGGATGGCAGCAGAACTCATACAGTTGATGGACCATGAAGATGGATGTCTCTTGTGGTATGTTTTGAGAGTTGTATGTTCTTTCTCTTACCTGATGATGTCTGTCTCTTATTGGTTGTGTTGCCTTGCCCCTTCCCCTGTTTGCATGTGTGTATGTGTGGGTGTGTGTATGTGTGTTGGGGGGATGCTGATTTAGAGTTCTGAACACTAACACTGAATTTCCAAACTTTTGCTGCTTTAGTATCAAACTTAACTGATGTATTAATGGAGTTTTTGAAATGAATATATCTATCTATCTATCTAGATATATATACAGTATATATATATATATATATTACTTGCAAAAAACTTTGTTAATGCATCAATTAGGGTGACTACCTCAGCAACAAAAGCAGAGAAATGAGGTGCTAGGGTTTCCAACCATAATGCCCACACCCAGGGTTCCCACCTCTACCACCCACCCCATCCCCTTGCCCTTCTCACACCACCAGAAATCATGGTGTGCCATTGGATCATCAGGCCCATCTTTCTGGGCCTTGTGCTCCCACTTACACATAAGTACAGAGCCATACAAAAGCCCTATAGTACTGAAATGTACGCTGGAATTTTTTCATCAAATTGGCAACATGGGCTTTTTGGGACCCCACCACATGAACAGTGGCACTGTCATTTCATTGATCGGTCCCCGAGCATGATTCTGTGCAGGGACCACAAAATCACCTTTAGGGACTGAGTAATGAACTAACCGTGCCAGTGTTCATGAGGTGGGGTCCCAAGAACCTCATGCTGAAAATGTGGGGCCAAAATTCCTAAAAATTTCTGAGATATCAACATAAGTTGAAAACTCCTTTGACTGCCATTTTACAGGGCTCATCTTGATTTTTCAGTTTGCAGTTTGCTTGCAAAAGTGCAGATGTGTCCTGCTCCACAGAAGATGGTAGCATCTCACCTCCAGAGGAAAGTATTGGTTAAGGGGGGTGTGGGGAGGTGGTTGCACAGAGGGAGGGTCAGGATGGGGAGGGTGATGACAGGGATGATGAGGGACCATTTTATTTTTTCAGGTAAAAAAATACATTGGGGACACTTTCCTTTTTTCAATTTTTTTAAAAGCTCATTTTGGTACACTGGGGTGGACTCCCAGTGTGCCACAGTAGTGGAGGGTGTACATACCAACACAGGGACTGTGCACCCCGATGTCAGCAAAAAGCAAGCATAGAGGGGTAGACTAGTTCAATGCAAGATTCTGTATTGAAAAAAGGCATCAGGGGACTGTTATCTTTTTTCAGGTACATAAAAAAAAAACACATTTGTGGACACTGGTGGTGGGCTCCCTAGTGTCCAAAGCTACTGAGGGGGTTGATGAGGTAAAAGCTGACACAAGGACTGGGCCATCCGATGTCAGTGAAAACCAAGCATAGAGGGGCAGACTAGTTTGATGCAGGATTCTGCAGTGAAAAAGACATTGGGTGACTGTTTTTTTTTATTTCCGGTACATAAAAAAACATACTCATTTTTGGACACTGGTGGTGGGCTCTCCAGTGTCCAAAGGCACTGGGGGGATTGAGGAGGTAAAAGCTGACACAAGGATTGGGCCCCCCCAATGTCAGCACATTTCAAAGTAATGGGCTTTGGCGGGGTTATCTGACACCAGGGGTGGGCATCTTGGTGTCTGGAAAAAAAATGGGAGGGTGATCAGCAGGTGAGGGGGCCACTAGGCACCAGGGAATTAATCTTTTAAAGGACTCAGGGGGTCCACTACACACCAGTGAAAATGGTACATTATCTTTAAGAATTCCTTTTCCTAATCCCTTTTCATTAGCCGATCTGGTGAAAAGGGATTGTGAAAAGGGACTTTAAAGTACAAAAGTGCCATTTATAAAGTAGAAAAATAACAAAGGCATGGGTGAGTAAAGGACACCCCCCTCACCAAAGCCCATGCCTTGGTTTTTGGAAAAGACGACCCCGGGGCAAGTTGTGAAGTAGATGCATGGAACAGCCTTCCTGAGGAGGTTGTGCAGTCAAAAACATTGGGGGAATTCAAGAATGCATGGGACAGACATAAGGCAATTATAATGGGGGGTTAGGAGGATGTAGGCTGTTGGTTTTCTAGGATCTGCACCTTATCTGTTAGGAAGGGAAATGGGCAGACTAGACGAGCCGAACGGTCCTTATCGGCCATCAAATTCTATGCTTCTATGTTTCTATGTTGTTTTTTTCCCCTCACTAAGGGAGAAAACAAGATGGCAGCTGATGAAGATGGATTTTTCTTGCAAAGAGGGATTTTCTGAGATTTCCCAATCCATCTTTACAGTCCCTCTTCACCAGCCCTTCACGACTAGGAATCCTTGATCAAAACTGTGCTTCTATCCCAAGGACTGAACTGAGCATGCTCAGAACCCAATGACCCCAAGGCACACCCTGGCACCTGTTGGTCTGTGGATGGTGTGGGTGTGTGTATGTGAGTGTGTGTGTATGTGTGAAGGGTTGGTAACCCTAACATTGAATTTCCAGACTTTTGTTGGTGTGATATCAACCGTAACCGATGCATTAACAGAGTTTTTTTTTTACAATAAATTTCCCTTCTTTTTGAGAAAGTGAAATGTTATTCATACAGTATCCATAGGTGGGAACACAGGCCCTCCAGGCCTTACACTCCCACCCACCCATCAGTGTAGAGGCATAGTGCAGGAGGACCTTGTGCTTCCAGTTTTGCATAATGGCATACATATTTGGGAGTGCAGGCCAACTGGGCAATGCATTCCAAGCCACCTATAAGTGTAGAGATAGTGCCTGAGGACCCTGTGATCCCAGTATGGTAAGATGGTATCCATAGATGGGAGCACAGGTCCCAAAGCCCTGTGTTCCCACCTACCTTTAAGTATAGAGACATAGCACAGGAGGGCCCTGTGTTTTTAGTTTTGCATAATCGTATCCATAGGTGGGAGCAAAGGCCTTGATTCATGCCAAGCAACCCTCGTAATGCTTATTTGGTAATAGCTCAGTAACCATAGCAACTGTGGAAAAAATTATTTCAGAGTTGTATTATTCATGACCTAGCCACCTCCACTCTGTGCTCAGCAAAATATCAGTATCTCGAATTGATATCAAGATATAGGAGCCAAAAGGCACCTTGCCCACCACAATGTTATCCTATGGGAAAATTTTCAACTTCAAAGTATTGTAACTCTGGAACAAGTGTAAATTTTTTCACCAAATCATCAAAAGGCACATCTGTGGTGCAAGGGATTGCAATCCTGAAAATGTCAGCCCAAAAAGCCAAACCATGTAGTGGCAGTGAGGTGGTAAAGAAACTGTGGTTTTGGCGGATGCCACAGTGTTATCCTATAGAAAAAATTCAGAACTTTGGAATACTGTAACTATGGAACTGATGTAAATTTTTTCACCAAATCAACAAAAGGCACATCTGAGCTGTTGTAGTCAGTATGAAAGTATGTCACAAATTGCGATAGTACGGTGCGACACTATCACAAATTTGTGAAAGTTTTGTGCTTGTACTGTCACAAATTGTGACAGTACAAATGGCCCAATCAAAATAAACATATTCCTGGGCGCTTTTTAAAAATTCTGATGCATGGATGCTGCTCCTAGGACTCCATTTAGGTAAACACAACAGTTGGTGTTTACCTAGGGGAATTCGTTTTTAAACTATAACAATTTTTCTCTACTGCTAACTAAAAACAAAATGGCATTGGCATGACACTACCGAGGGCATTTGCAAAAGAAAAAGATACTTTCATGACCCTACAAGTTGCTTTCACACGGAACATATATTTTTCCCATGGGATATAATGGGAAACTTTAAACTTTAATATCTTTTGAATCGATTAATATTTATTCACCAAACATTCATAAGGCACTTCCCTGACTTAATCCCCATATACTCTGAAAAGCTCAGACCAGATGGACAAACTGTTTGGGCTGTAGAGATGAGCAAAGAATTTGCAAAAGTTGAGGATTTTTCACACTTTTTGATGCTCCGCAGCTCCACAACTGCAAATCTGACTGGAATGGAAATTTCCAGATCTATGGTACAACAACATGCATGCCAAATTTCAGGTGAATCAGACAAATGGTTGCAAAGTTATTAAAGTGCAAAGTTTTGGTTTTAACATAGATGTGGCCATGCAACCCTAACTGTACCTTCCTGCTGGGCAGGTATAATATATATATATATATATATATATATATATATATATATATATATATATATATTATGGTGGCACAGTAGTGCTACCATAGTTAGGGTTGAGGAGCCATTTCTATGTTAAACCCCAAAATTTTGCACCTTAATAACTTTGCAACCATTAGACGGATTTGTCTAAAATTTGGAATACATGATCAAGAACCATACACCTTGGCATCTGCCCAGTTTTGTACCAGTGGGATACACAGCTGCGGAGTTATTAAGCGTGATTTGCGTGCACGTTTACACTTTTTCTGGAATTCTACGGTCACGCCTACAGGTCGCACGGTTTGTGCCACCAGCCCAAAATCTTCAGGGAACGTGCGGCTAGGGTCCCTGATGTGCCTTTCAAAAATTTGGTGAAAAAATATTAAACGGTTCAAAAGTTATTCAAAAAACAAAATCAATGGGAAAAGTTAACAAAAAGTTCGACAGTGTCGCAAATGCATTTTTACTTTCGCAAATGGGCCTGTTACTTTCACAAATCTGCCATTTTGTTTTCAGTTGGTGATCAGAACAATGCTTGGCATTTAAATTTGGGGCCCTCTAGCAACCTAATTCTTTTTGTATTCACCTAGTCGGACCCTGAGGATGCTAGCCATGTCTTTATTTTGGGGTAAAACACCCCAGAAATATGTTTTTCAAATTTCTGGAAAAAGTACTTTCGCAAAGTACTTTCATGCTCATGAAAGTGTCACAAATCTTTGCAAAAGCTTTCTCAAATTGCGACAGTAGTTTTCTAGTCTGTGGGAAAATGACAGCAATTCTTTGGCACTGCACTGCAAAAGAACAGTTGGGAGTTTTGGGCTGAAATTTGGAGGGAACGCAGCCGACATCTCACAGATGTGCCTTTCAGTGTTGGATTGAAAAAATATTACACAGAAGCAAAGTTATGGCACTCCAAAGTTGACAGTTTTTCCCACAGGATAACATTACGGCACCCGACACATTACAGGAATCCTTTGGCACCCTGCTGTAAAATAATGGTTTGGTCTTTTTTCCTGAAATTTGGAGGGAAGACAGACAACAACCCACAGATGTGCCTTTCCATGGTTTGGTGAAAAAATATTACAGGGAGGCAAAGTTATGGTGCTCTGAACTTCTCTTTTTTTCCCATAGGATAACATTACGGCATTCACCGCGCCTTTCAGGGCCTGTATCTCGGAAACGGTGCAAGATACAGACTTTTTGTCGGAAAAATACTTAGCCCCCTGATGGGGGCTAAAAATAAAACTAGACAGGACAGTCATAAATCATATGACTTTTAAATTTTTTTTCTACGTCGTACGGTTCCTGAGATATAACCTATTTAGTATTCCAAGTCCTCATTTTCTGCTCCGATACCCATTATTATGCATACATTCTTTGTACTCACTGTCTTTCTCTATTCGGCTTTTGGGGACAACCAGCCTGTGTGCTTACATTACTGTTACTGTTGTCCTTTCTGCTTGTGGTTCCGTACCCGTTTCACTTACCGTTGACGTCTACGCCATCATGTGAGTTATCCTTTGCGTTTTCATTTGCGCTTGTGTTTCTGTTATTTTTTGCCATTTGTGTCTACAGTACTGTTTCTCTTTCTGTTTCACTTTGCGTCACCATGCCCATTGACATTTCCATTTGCAGGCACCATGTTACTATGTGACAAGACATCACGTCACATCATTCCCTACGCCACCGAGTGTGCGCATTCCCTTTCTGTTCTCATTCGCACTTATACATTTTGTGCGCCACTGTTAGTGCTTCTGTTTGCATTGCTGTTCCTGTTACTATGCAACAAGACATCATGTGGCGGGAGCGCCGCTGCATTACATTCACTATTTCTCGTTATCATTCTCAAAAAGAAGGGAAATTAGAATCAAAAAACTCCATTTAATGCATTAGTTAAGGTTGTTCCACAGAGACAAAAGTGAGGAAATTCGCTGTTAGGGTTGAAAACCCTAACTCCGAATTCACCCCCCCAGCACCACACACACACACACATATGCAAGTATGGGGGAGGACCAAGTCAACATAACCAATGACAGACATCCAGCAGCAGGTGACAGAAATAACAAACAATTGTCTAAATGTACTACGAGACATCCCCAGCCACCTGACCAGGTACTGCATGCTCAGTGGAGATCAACAGCAAAACTGAGGCCATGTACACCAAACGTACACATCCCTGATTGCAGCTGCACACAATGTACCACACTTAGTAATTGCATGGCCTTACCTACCGATGCCCCGCACCACACCACACCACACCACATGTGGTGGGCCACCTGAGCAATAGAGTTGAGCAAAACCAAGGAGTTGTACAGGTATAATATCTCTGATTATAACAAGGGTTTGAGAAATGCAGCTTTCTAATTGACTGTAAACATTGTAACAGCCTTATGTTTAGTTTTTATTAAGATACATGTAGAGCCTAACCATATGATGAACATGGTTTAATGTTGTTTAAAAAAACAGTTTTATTATGATAACAATAAGCCACTCCCAGGTATTATGTTAATGGTCAGTTTATCACTGTCTAGCGACATGTGGCACTTGGCTACACCTCATTCAACATTAAACCCCTACAGGGTGATTAACAGACTATTTAACATAACTGTTGGTCATGCCTTACTGCTTAATTGTCTTTATGAGTAGATACTCTCCCTCTGCTAGGCACTGCAGAAGCTTTGCAACACAGTGTCCCACCCAGTTACACCATACACTGTCTAGTTACTGGAGAATGGCTGTGAATATGAACTCATGAAGATGAACAGTGTAACTTGATCATTACAGTCATCACAACCTTAGTGTGATTATAACTGACAGAGACAGTGATAGAGAATAACCCCTGCTGTCCTAGTACACTTACCCCATTGTGAGTTAAATCAATACTAAAAGACATTCTGTTTATATCTACACTATACCTACTTGATTCCTGTTGTACCACAATTAACATAGTTATCACTTTGATAGCATCAGTGACAAAAGTGTGGCAACCCCAAACACTAGGCCTACAGCCAGAGTATGAAACAACTGTTAAAAAAATTACACTGTGTCCATAAATGGCATAGATCATCATTGCAACAATGATAAATGTATCACTATTTGAATAAGTTAGTCATCACAGATGCAATGAGATTGTCTTTCTCAGATACAACATACTCAGTAAGTGTCTACAGGAAAATCTATCCTATAGACATCTTCCGATACAGGTACGTCATTGTTGGCTCAGTAGTGCTATGATATTTAGAGTTGCTTGGCCTGATCCATGCAATACACTGTTTCTTACAAGAATACTACTGCATCTTTAGTATTGAAATACACTGAAGGTCTATGTATGTACATCAACGCAGTACACCTTCATCAGTAAGAATGCATCCTAATACTGGCAGTATGAATTTCACAGGCGTTGAACAGGCAATGCTTTTCCATCACGTTTACATAAGCCTCTCTATCTTGAGTAAACAGTTGCAGAAGTATACTACTATGTAAATCACATACTAAGCGTAACACTACTTTTATTGAGGCATGCTAGTGTCTTGTAGTTAATTTATGTACTTCTCTTAATTAATGTATACTCACTAGTGTTAAAGCGTTTCTAACTGTCATCATGCACCTTCAGCATTTATATTATTCTTGACACAGTACCAGTTGTGGTGTGGTGTGGGGCATCGATGAAGTAAGGCCATGCAACTACCTAAGTGTGAGTGCGTTATTGCAGCTGCAATCAGGGATGTATACGTTTGGTGTACATGGCCTCAGTTTGCTGTTGATCTCCACTGAGCATGCAGTACCTGGTCAGGTGGGTGGGGATGTCTCATAGTACATTTAGACAATTGTTTATTATTTCTGTCACCTGCTGCTGGATGTCTGTCATTGGTTGTGTTGACTTGGTCCTCCCCATACTTGCATGTGTGTGTGTGTGTGTGGTGCTGGGGAGGGTGAATTCTGAGTTAGGGTTTCAACCTAACAGCAGAATTCCTCACTTTTGTCGCTGTGGAACAACCCTAACTAATGCATTAAATGGAGCTTTTGCCTCTAATATATATATATATATATATATATATATATATATATATATGTGTGTGTGTGTATATATATATATATATATATATATTATAGTAGCACTCTGAGTGCCACTATAATTAGGAGTTAGGTATCCATTTAGAGTAAACTGAGAAATTTGGCAGCCATTAACTTAGCCCCCCATGAGCAGATTTGCCTGATTTGGCATGCACAGAGAGATACCATAGGTCTGTGGATCTGCCAAGTTTCGTAATGGTCAGATATACAGTTGTGGAGCTACAAAGCGCCAGGGAAGGTGGTAATTATGCATTTTTGCACATTCTTTGCTTACACCTACAGCTTACACAGTCTGCATGACCAGTCCAAATCCTTCAGGGAACATGCAGCCAGGGTCTCTGATGTGCCTTCTGAAGATTTTGTGAAAAAATATTAAACGGTCCGAAAGTTATTCAAAAAAACAAGTTTCCCATTATAGTCAAAGGGCAAAGTTAACAGAAAGTTCAACAGTGTCGCAAATACAGTTTTTAGTGTCGCAAATGACCCCTGTAGTGTAGCAAATACACTATCTTGTTTTCAGTTAGTGGTCACAGAAATGCTTGGCATTTAAATTTGGGACCCTCTAGGGACACAATTCTTGCTGCGTTAACCTAGTTAAGTCCCAAGGATGCTAGCCATGTCTTTATTTTTGGGTTCAACATGCCAGAAATATGTTTTTGACATTTCTGTAAACAGTAGTGTCACAAAGTAGTGCCGCACATTTGACACTTTCATGTTTTTTTTGTGAAAGTGTTACAAATCATGACACTATTTTGTGACACTATACCCAAAAGAATAGCAGATTTTTGCCACCCTGCTGCAAAAGAACGGTTTGGTCTTTTGGGCTGAAATCTGGAGGAAAGAAAGCCAAGATCCCACAGATGTGTCTTTTTGTCATTTGGTGACAAAACATTAATGGGCTGTAAAGTTATGACAGTCTGAATTTGATGATTTTTCCCGTAGGCTATCATTACGGTGTTCGCCGTGCCTTTCGGGGCCTGTATCTCAAAAACGCTTTGAGATATGG
Organism: Neoceratodus forsteri; assembly: GCA_016271365.2. Taxonomy (NCBI): domain Eukaryota; kingdom Metazoa; phylum Chordata; order Ceratodontiformes; family Ceratodontidae; genus Neoceratodus; species Neoceratodus forsteri. The sequence continues at coordinate 1,339,009,376 of CM057456.1, forward strand.
ACTTTTCATTGGAAAAATGCTTAACCCCCCCCCAGTAGTGGACTAACTACAAAACTAGCCTGAAAAGTCATAGTCATAAATAATACTGTATGAGATTTAATTTTTTTTTCTATATCGTACGGTTCCTGAGATATAAGCAATTTAGTATTCCAAGTGCTCATTTTCTGCTCTGAGGGCCATTATTATGCATACATTCTTTGTATTTACTGTGCTTCTGAATGCACCTTTTTGGGGAAAAAAAGGGTGTGCATTTGCGTTACTGTTACAGTCAGCATTTCTGCTTGTATTTCTGTTACCATTTGCGTTAGCATTTCCGTTTACGTCACCGTGTGTGTTACCCTTTGCATTTGTGTTTGTACTTGTGTTTGCGTTACTGTTACCATTTGCATTTCCATTACTGTTTTTATTTGCATTTCCTTTCGCAACACCGTGTGCATTATCATTTGCGTACATGCTTCTGTTTGCATTTGTGTTTGTGTTTTCATTGGTGTCATCGTTGGTGTTACCGCATGCGTTAGCATTTCTAATTGCATTATCGTGACCGTGCACATTACGATTTGCATTTGCATATGCACCTGCATTTGTGCCTCCGTTTCTGTTACTGTTCCCATTGGCGTCATCGTTGGTGTTACCATAACCGTTTCCATTTCCAATTGCGTTACTGTTACTGTTTGCCTGTTTGTTACTGTTTGCGTTTCTGTTAGCCTTAGTGTTTGCATTTTCGGTAGCATTTTTGTTGTCAATTGTGTTACTGTTTCTTTCTGCTTTGCCATTGCTGTTACCTTTTGCATTTTTGTTTGTGTACCCAATTTACATTTCACTTGGTCATATACTTTTTGCACAGCGAAGTGACAAAAAATCATATGGTGGACCCCACACACCCACCAACACCACATTCCATTCACTATTTATAGTGTGCATTCTCAAAAAGAAGGGAAATTCATGGCAAAAAACTGCATTTAATGCATCAGTTAGGGTTGTTTCACAGCTAAAAAACAAGGAAATTCGGTGTTAGGGTTGAAATTCCTAACTGCACATTCCTCCAACCCCCACCAGCACCACACACACACACACACACACATACAATCACACATATACATGCAAGTAGGGGAAGGACCAAAGCAACACAACCAATCACACACAACCATCAGCAGGTAACAGAAATAACACAACTATGTAAACCACAAAACCACACACCCATGCTCCCATCGGGCTGTTGCATGGGGTAGTCATTACTAACTCTCATCCCAGACATTCCACGCACCACTGAACACATATCACTACAGATAACTGGGCATTTGGGGCCACACGCTGCCACCAACACATAACACCCACTACACATATGGTATTTTGGGGTTTGCAAGATCTAAAACAGGATTTTGCACAATCCCTGAAATACTTTCAAAAATCACTTTAACAAATGTGAAAGTGTCATGCTTTGACACTTTTGTGTTTGTGAAAGTTTTTTTGTGAAAATATGCTCCCAATGACTGCACATCTTGGCCATCATCCTTCACACAAATGGTTGGGTCCTTTTGGCCACTAATTTGCATGATGGCAAGACCTGGTTCCACAGATGTGCTTTTTCATGCTACTGTGCTAAAATATTTAAGGATTACAAAGTTACACTGTTCCAAATTGAACAATTTGATATAGACTAACATTGCAGGGCCCATGATGCTTTTCACCAGCCATATGTTGAAAACAAAGTGAGGTACACAATATTTGCTACTACCACCTTGATTCACCTTTATATAAACTAATCTCAAAGAACAACTTTGTAAATAATCTATGATATCTCAAGTTGGATTTCTCCACTTCCTACAGTAACACAAGTGTACACCTCCTGCTGGATGTGTGTGATTGGTTGTGTTGCCTTGGTCCTTCCCCTACTTGCATGTATGTGTGTGTGTGGTGGAGGTGGGGGGGGAATTTGCAGTTAGGCTTTTCAACCATAACACTGAATTTCCTCACTTTTATTGCTGTGGAACAACCCTAACTGATGCATTAAATGGATTTTTTGCCATGAATATATATATATATATATATATATATACACACACACACACACACATATATATATATATATATATATATATATATATATATATATAGTTAGGTTGAGAGCCATTTCTATATTAAACCCAAAACTTTGCACCTTAATAACATTGCAACCATTTGATAGATTTGCCACAAATTTGGAATTTATGATCAAGAACCATAGGCCTTAGGATCTGCCAAGTTTCATACTGGTAGGATATACGGCTGTGGAGTTATTAAGTGTGATCTGTGTGCATGTTTACGCTTTTCTGGAATTCTGTAGTGCGCCTACATTACAGGTAAATGCAGTTTTGAGCCGGACCACCAAATCTTCAGGAACGTGCAGCCAGGGTCCCGATGTGCCTTTCAAAGATTTCGTGAAAAATATTAAGCGGTTCAAAGTTATTCCAAAAACAGTTTCCCATTATAAGTCAATGGGAAAAGTTATAAAAAGTTCAACACTTCGCCAAATGCATTTTACTTTCGCCAAATGGGCCTGTTACTTTATAAATGGGCCATTTTGTTTCAGTTGGTGATCAGAAAAATGGTTGGCATTTAAATTTGGGACCCTCTAGCAACCTAATTTTTTGTATTCACCTAGTAGGGCCTGAGGATGCTTGCCATGTCTTTATTTTGTGGTAAACACCCAGAAATATGTTTTCAAATTTCTGGAAAAGTACTACATAAGTCCTTCGTGCTCACGAAAGTGTCGCAAATTTTAGCGAAAGCTTTCGCAAATTGCGACAGTAATTTTCTAGTCTGTGGGAAAATGACAGCAATTCTTTGGCACTGCACTGCAAAATAACCGTTGGGAGTTTTGGGCTGAAATTTGGAGGGAACACAGCCGACATCTCACAGATGTGCCTTTCAGTGTTGTATTGAAAAAATATTCCAAGTGGCAAAGTTATGGCACTCCAAAGTTGACAGTTTTTCCCATAGGATAACATTACGGTGCCCGAAGCATTACAGGAATCCTTTGGCACCCTGCTGCAAAATAACGGTTTGGTCTTTTTTCCTGAAATTTGGAGGGAAGACATCCAACAGTACACAGATGTGCCTTTCAGTAGTTTGGTGAAAAAATATCACATGGCGGCAAAATTACGGCACTCCAAATTAACGTTTTTCCCATAGGATAACATTAGAGCCTGACACTTAACAGAAATCATTTGGAGCCTGCTGCAAAATAGCAGTTTGGTCTTTTTCCTGAAATTTGGAGGAAGACAGCCAACAGCCCACAGATGTGCCTTTCAGTAGTTTGGTGAAAAAATATTATAGGAGGCAAAGTTATGGCACTCGAACTTTTCTTTTTTCCATAGGATAACATTCACGGTGTTACGCGCGCCTTTCAGGGCCCATTATCTAGGAAGCGAGTGCAAGATACGGACTTTTCGTTGGAAAATTCTTAGCCCTGATGGGGCTAAGATTCAAATAGCCAGGACAGTTGTAAATAATATGACTTTTAAATTTTTTTCTATGTTTACGGTTCCTGAGATATAATGTATTTAGTATTCCAAGATCTCATTTTCTGCGTCGATACTCATTATTTTGCATACATTATTTGTACTCACTGTCTTTCTCAATGCAGGTTTTGGGGAAAACCAGCCTGTGCGCTTACATTACTGTTACTGTTGCCCTTTCTGCTTGCGGATCCGTACCCGTTTCACTTACCATTGAAGTCTGCGCCACCATGTGCGTTATCCTTTGCGTTTTCATTTGCGCTTGCGTTTCTGTTATTTTTTGCCATTTCTGTCTACAGTACTGTTTATCTTACTGTTTTACTTTACATCACCATGCCCATTGACATTTCTGTTTGCAGGCACCATGTTACTATGTGACAACACATCACATGGCAGACCATTCCCGTCTACGCCACCATGTGCGTTACCCTTTCTGTTCTCATTCGTGCTTGTGTTACCATGTGCACCACTGTTAGCATTTCTGTTTGTGTTGCTGTCCTGTTAGTATGCCACAACACATCGTATTGGCGAGCCAGGCCCAAAGGGCCCAGCGCTCCCGCCCGCTGTCCCATTCACTATTTCGTTATCATTCTCAAAAGAAGAGAAATTAGAGCAAAAACTCCATTTAATGCATTAGTTAGGGTTGTTCCACAGCAACAAAAGTGATGAAATTCGCTCTTAGGGTTGAAAACCCCCTTGGACCCCGCCCACCCCCAACCGGCATTGGGGTGCGCATTGGGATTGTGGGTCTAACTCTCACCCATTCTCCTATACTTCTGCTGCTTTTACACATGTCATGGGGTGAGAGTTAGGGCTGATGATCCCAAGCGCACCCCAATGCTGGTTGGGGGTGGGCTGGGGTCCAAGGAGGGTTTCAACCCTAACAGCTAATTTCTCACTTTTGTCGCTGTGGAACAACCCTAACTAATGCATTAAATGGAGTTTTTTGCTCTAATATATATATATATACATATATATGTTTATTACACTGACAAAGTTTGGAAATTTGGTGTTAGGGTTAACAATCCCTACCACCCATCCCCACTCTCCACATACCAACAGACATCAGGGTGTGCATTGGGGTCATTTACCTAACTCTCACCCCATTCCATGTGTAAACAAGCTGAGGTTGTGTAGTATAGGTGAATGGGGTAAGAGCTAGGCCCAATGACCTCAACACACACCCTGATGTAGTGTTGTGTTGAGGGTGGGGGTGAGGATTGATTGGTACAACTAACACCAAATTTACAAACTTTTGTCAGTGTACTATCAACCCTAACTGATGCATTAACAAAGTTTTTTGCAATGCATGTCCCTTCTTTTTGAGAAAGTGTAATGTAACTGGTATGTGGTTGTTGGAGTGTGGGCCCTCTGGGCCCTGCGCTCCCCTCACACTGCCAATTTTTGTATACTGATATCCATATGTGGGAGCGTGGGGCCTCTGGGCCCTGCACTCTCACTCATGACCTGCGCTCCCCTCATATTGCCCATTTTTGGCATAATGATATGCATATGTGAGAGTGCAGGCCCTCTGGACCCTGTGCTCCCACTTACACATAAGTACACAGATATACCACACCCCTATAGTCATGAAAAAAACCCTTGCAACATTAATTTGGCAGTATCTCAATAACCGTAGCAACCAATGAAAAAATACCTCTGCTGTTGTAATCAAGGCTTCAAACCCTCCATGGGGCTTAGTCCACCTAAATGTGAACTAAGGTCACCACAGTGAAAAATTCGTATTTCGAGCCGTTTTCAAGACACAGGTGCCAAAAGGTGTGGCAGGAGCTGCAGTGTTATCCTATGGGAAATCTGGCAACTTTGGAGCACTGTAACTATGGAACTATCATCTATTTTGTGATCAAACCACCAAAAGACACATCTGTGAGGCCAGGGCTTGCTACACTGCAAATTTCAGCCAGAAAAGCCCTAATCATTATTTTGCTATGGAATGGCAAATAAACTGGCTCATTTGGGGATTTAATTCTGTGAAATTCCACAACTTTCACAAAACTCCCATAGGTCAACATAGAGTACTCTCACAAAACTCAAAAGTTGTGTCACAACACTACTGGTACTTTTATAAAACTACAGGTAGTATTGCAACATTACTGGTACTGTTGGGAAACTAAAGGTAGTGTCACAATACTACTGGTACTTTCCTGACCCACTTTTGAGATATAGGCACCGAAAGATGGCATGGATGCTGATATCTCAGTAATGTGTTCCATAGATGCCTTTTGCTGGTTTACTGACAAGATTAACACCTGCACAATTGTAAATGTAGTGTAATGTAACTGGTATGTGATTGTATTAGTATGGGACCTCCAGGCCCTGAGCTCCCCTAGCACTGAAAGTTTTTGTGTAACGGTATGCAAATGTGGGAGCATGGGCTCTCTGGGCCCTGCTCTGCCACTTACACATAAGTACTGTATGACATGAAAATGAACCCTTGGAACACTAATTTGCCAATCTCTCAGTAACCATAGCAGTTATGAAAAAAAAATCCACTTTTGTGGTATTCATGACTCCACCCAAAGATGGACTAAGTTGTGTGTAATGTAAAATCCATATCTCAAACCGTTTTCAAGATATGGGCATTGAAAAGCATCATGGGCATCACAATGTTATCCTGTGGGGAATTTCACAAGAAAACTGCACAGTGGACTCTCGTAACACAGTGGATATTTTGAATCATTGAACCAGATTTACAACACGGGCTTTTTGGGACATCAGCTCATGAACACTGGCACTATGATTTTGTTAATCAGTCCCGAAAGTTAATTTTTCACAGTGACCATGACATTCTGTGGCATAGGTGTGAAAACATGTTTTGGGTAGGATGTAAAAAATGACAGCTGTACGAGGAGTCACGTGATGCAGAGCACTGCATAGCTGCTTTCTCCGAGTGCTCCGACCACCCTTCCTCCAAAATAGCTCAAAACCTGCTCCCAACTTCTTTTAAAGGTACTATAATTGATCTAGATAAATAGGAAGACCTTACAAACAAGGCTGAGGTCCTCATGGATGCAGAAATGTGTAAAACACCTCCAAAACATACCCCGCCGGCGACTCCGGAGAAGGCCGCGAAAAATTCCAGGGCCTCGACCTCTCATCAATCACAGAGCTCCGGCGCAGGAACTGGGGAAGAAGAACCTCTTACTTTAACAAGATATTTAGAGGAGTTCCATCCATTTAAAACAGAGATGCAAGAAATGGCGAGCGAAATCAAGAACGTTACCTGTGCACTTGAGGTCCTTGCTCAGAGAACTGCTGATAATGAAGTGAGAATACGATCACTGGAGGGGAATAAAGAAAGGCTAGACACTGTGGTGAACCAGATGAAACAAAGAGTCGCTAAGCCTGAGCTGAAAGTAGAGGACTTGGAGGGAAGAAGTCGCCGCAACAATGTGGTGGTCATCGGATTACCTGAAAAGGAGGAAGGTCCAGACCCGATCAAATTTGTACAGAGACTGGTGGAAAAAATAGCAGGACCTTCGCCATTCAGGTCCTCATATACAATTGAAAGGGCTCACCTCGCTTTGCGCCCATTACCTCCACCTAATGCTCCGCCATGTACCTTAATATTCCATTTCCTTAATTATCAGGAATGGCAGCTATTTATAATGAAAACCAGAGAAGCCAAGGAGTTATATTGGGAGGGAGTTAAGATCAGGGTAGCGCAAGATCTACTGCTATCAGTCCGGCAAAAGCAAGCTACCTTTCATCCATTGGTAAATAAACTGATTGCGGCTGATATCAAATTTCGAATGGGATACCCAGTGAAATTTCAAGTGCTGATTGAAGGAGAAGTGGAAATCATTCGAGACTGCGGAAGCTGCATTGTCTGTCCTGCAAGCTTCACTCCCCAATCTATTCAAGGGTCCCTGAAGTGCCCGGTGAACTTAGAGTGGCATAGGAGATACATCGTGTGTTGCCTGGGATTCAGGGATATATTTTTGCTTGTTATGCCTGCTGAAAGTCTTGTGGACTGATCACTATAGTTGTGTGGTCATCCTCTATGCTGGAAACAAAGCTATCCGTTCCATTGCTGTGACTGATTTTGTATGACTCAAGACTGAAATGCAGGCTTTCGCTCTGTTACTGCGGTGCCTTGTCTTCGGGGAGCGAGATCAGCTTAAATAGTCGCAATAATAATAAGCCCATTTGACTTTTCATGAAGCAGAAAGGATATACTGGTTAGTTTCTATTAGCTGGCATGCTCAAGGAGTAATGCTATGTAGTCCACATTGGGTAGCGGCTCAATTTTAGCCAGAAGATGGTGTTGTTGGATTTAACAGATCAGACACAAGAGGGAGCCAGAGACCGTCAAAATGTTATAACACAAAACAATTGCGAGAGGCTCAAGCTGTTTTAAGTTTAGGTTACTGTGATCTTCTCGTAATCAAAGGGGGAATTAATATGGGCAGTCGCCCAAGTGGCCAAGTCTTCTAGCCCATTAACGAAATATTGGCTGAGTTGATTTGATACATTAACTTTCCAGCATGTAATGTTTTAATATGGTTTGGTAGGGATTGCTAGCCAACACTATTACTGTGTGGTCAACTGCCGTGTTGGATTCTATGCGAACCGTTCCAGTGCAGTGTCTGATTTTTTATGGCTCGATACCTAATATACAGGCTTTCGCTCTGTTACAGTGGTGCCTCGTTTCTGGGAGTGAGATCAGCCTACGAAATTGCAATAATAAAGAACTCATTTTGTTTTTTGTTTTTTTTTTTCTCTCACCCTTTTTTTTTTGTTGTTTTTGCTGCACGAAGTGGAAATGAAAGAATGGTGAATCTCTACTCTTTTGAATGCTGAAAGGGAAATGCTATAAAATTCACGTTTGATAGCGGTTCACTTTTAACCAGGAAATGGTGTATTTTGATTTAATCGGGTGGACTCAAGAGGGAACCAAAGTCCGTTAGATTGTGACAACACAAAGCATTTGCGAGAGACTTATTCTGTTTTAAGTTCAAGTTACTAGGGTTTGCTAGCAATCAAAGGGTTATATGGATATGGGCAGTTGCCCAAGACATTTATGTTATGAGCGAAATAATGGCTGAGGCACAATGACATTTTAGCTCACCAACATGTAGTGTTTAAACTTGGTTATGTATGGATTGCTACCTAGCTGGGTAGCACATTTCAGCAAGTTCGCTTGGTGAATGTTACAGGTTCTTAGTTAACACATTCCATAGGACCCTGTTAGATTCAAGGTGAGGTTTAAGATAGGCAATAATGGTTAAACAATGTAGTATAATGGTAGGTAAATAATAATAATAGAGTGGGTAGTTGTTGAGACAATTGGGAGTTACTGTGATGGAGGAAGGGTGGGAAGAGTAGGGCAGAGTGGGTTAAGTGGACTGTTGTCATGAGTCATGAGGTTGGGGTGGGTTGGGGGAAGGTTTATTGGGAGCATTTGTTTTTTTGGGGGGGAGTGATAGGGGGGACTTGGTGGATATTTTATATAGGGTTTTATTGTGTTTGGGAGCTTGGGGAGGGTGCAAGACCTCAGGTTTCACTGTTCAACATACCAAAGTGGGTTGGGTATATCATGGTACCGGTCAATGCGAAGAAGCATGGCATCAGATATGATTATTAAATTCCTTAGTTGGAATGTTAAGGGGGCACGACTTAAGGCAAAGAAGTATAGGATTCAGAAGCATGTAGAGGTCTTGAAAGCAAAGTTTGTATTTCTACAGGAAACGCACTTACTCCATACAGAAACTAACTGTATGAGGTGATTACAAATAGGGATGTTTTTTTCTTCTCAAGGAAATATGCAAAGCAGAGGTGTTATGATATTGGTACATAGGTCAATTCCCTTTATTCCCATACAAGTGATCCAGGACAATGAGGGTAGATACGTTCTTGTCAAAGACAAGCTGCAGAACACAGAGATTCTGATAGGTTCTGTTTACGGTCCTAATGTTGACAAACAGGATTTTGCGGTGAGGTTACTGAAAGCTTTAACTCCGTTCAATCATCTTCCCATGATTTTGGTGGGAGACCTCAACCTGGCCCTAGACCCCTTAATGGATAGGTCCAGCAGTTCTCAAATGGGCCCTACCCCTGCCTTAAGAGCTTTGAGGGAATTGGTGGATCAGCTTGGATTGGCAGATGTTTGGAGAGTGCTCCATCCAAAATCTAGGGAATACACTTTCATCTCTCAAGTTCACGGGACAGCATCCCGCATTGACTACATATTGCTTTCCGAACTCTTCTTCCAGGGTTCTGGACTCAAGCAATTGTGGCGGGACCTCCTTCGGACCATGCTGCAGTATCAACCTCAATATCTTTTACGTCTCTGCCCAAAAGAGGTAATAGGTGGAAAATAAACAATCAGATTTTGAGACAACCTAAGGTGGCCCAATTTATTTCAAAACAAATAGATGAGTTCACTATGAATAACCTGAAAGATAATATCCGTCCAGATATGTTTTGGGGGGCATTCAAAGCTTTTATAAGGGGCATCTTAATTAGTCAGGCTGTTAAAAAAAGAGGGAGAAGGAACACATTATGTCGGATTTACTGGTACGGATAAAGGCTTTGGAGTCTAACATTTTCCCCACCCCCCGGGGACGAAGACAAAGTGGAGCTAGTCAAATTAAGAGATGCATACCTTAGTTTATTAGGGGAGCAAGCAGAATTAGCTTTGATAAAAACTAGAGCCAACTACTTAGATCAAGGGGAAAAGACTGGAAAACTCCTGGCAAGGCGAATTACACAGTTAGAATCTTCCCGAATAATCTCTGGGATTCAGTCCGAGGAGGATGGTGATATTAAAACCACCCCCAGAGAGATTGTCCAGGTTTTCTGGAAGTATTTTGGATCCCTCTACGGGGCTATGGAATTCCCTCCAACCAAGTCGGAGATACTTGATTTTCTGGAAAATTTGGAGCTCCCTCATTGGCTGAGTCAGATCAGACATGTCTGACGGCCGATATAACTCAAGAGGAGATTGAGGCAGTTATTAAAAACCTTCCACTAGACAAAACACCGGGTCTGGATGGATTCTCATCCAATTTTTATAAGAAGTTTTCTAAGCAATTAGCCCCACAGTTGCTTATGTTATTTCAATATATTCTCACCGGTCAGGAGTTAGATAAGTCACTCTCAGAGGCGCTCATAGTCCTAATTCCAAAGCCTAACAAACCTCCCAAAAAGCCAGCCAGTTACAGGCCAATATCTCTGTTAAATTACGATACTAAAATTCTGGCAAAATTACTGGCGGAATGTATGAACAGAATACTGCCTAAACTGATAGGTGCAGAACAAGTGAGTTTTATGAAAGGCAGGTCCACTGCTGATCATTTTAGGACACTGGCCCACGTTTTCTCGGCATCCGAGGGGAGCAACTCTCCCATGGCTTTGCTCTCCTTGGATGCTGAGAAGGCGTTTGACAGGGTACACTGGGGGTTTCTGTTAACCACAATGGGTAAATTTGGGTTTCCTGAGAGGTTCTTGGAATGGATGGGTGCCCTGTACTCAAATCCCACAGCTAGAATCAGTTGCAGTGGGGCCACATCAGACCCCTTTCCACTATATGTAGGCACTAGACAAGGATGTCCCCTGTCCCCCCTTCTCTTTAATTTGTATCTGGAACCTCTTATCAGGAGCATAGTACATAACAGTGAGATAAAGGGCATAAAAATACTGGATCAGGCCGTTAAGGTAACAGCATATGCAGACGATCTTTTGGTATACATATCCAGGCCAAATACTCAATCCCAGCCTTATTAGAGTCTTTTCGGGAATCTAGTTGTCTTGCTAATTATAAACTGAATCAGGATAAAACTGTGGTTTACCCCCTTAGTAAAAACCTCTTCAAGCAAGAGATTAGCGAGCTAGGTCTAGGGTGGAACTCTGACTTTCTCAAATATCTGGGTCTTACTCTGACGAGGAGCGTGGTACAGACTCGCCAGCTGAATCTGGATTCCCTGGTGCATACCATTGATTTAGACCTCAAAAGATGGGCACAACTTTCACTTTATCTATGGGGTAGGATAAATATAGTCAAGATGAATGTTTTCCCTCGGCTTTTCTATCCCTTGAGTATGTTAAACATATGGCTTCCACTTTCATGGTTCAAGAAGCTTCATGGGAAGAAAGCCAGGATGGCATATCACAAACTGGCGGCCCCTAAACTACTTGGAGGACTAAGGCTACCTCATTTTGCTCTTTATTTTTGGGCAGGTCAGGTTAATAAATACTGTAGATGGGTCCAACACATGGACTTGCTTCAGAGGTCAACCTATGTACCCTTGTGGATAAATTTGGAGGTAGGTCTTATCAAAAAACATGGGCTGGCCCCAGAGGCCTTACTTTATCTTACTCTGAAACTACTTCCCTCTCCTTTGAGGAAATCCCCGATAGGTTTAGCCCTAAGGAACCATGCTCAACTTTTTAAAATATGACCAGGTTAATGACTGGTCCCAACCTATCTGGGGTAATCCGCGTTTTTTGATTGATAACAAACCTATCAGACCCGACTGGCTGATCTTGCCAGATAAGTGTTGTCTGAAAGACTTTCTCAATGAGGAGGGACATGTATGTTCCTATCTGGAGATTTTGCATAGTTTTAAGCTGCCCTCTAAAGCAATTTTCAAAACATATCAGCTTCGGCACCTTTTACTCAAAAAAGTAGGTAGAAATCCAGTCCAGTCTCCACAGGTTGATTTTCTTGAGACCGTGGAACCTCTGGTGGGACTCTCACAGGCAATTTCCAAGGTATATGCCATATTATTTAATTGGGCCTATTCCAAAAATCTAGCCCCATGCCTGTACTGGGCCACAGTGTTTCCCAACGAAATAAATAAATAAATAAATTTATCCGGCAAGATCAGTTAAGGCTTATACAGTATAAAATTCCCCACAACATGTACTACTCCCCTCAAAAACTTGCGAATTTAAAGCTGATAGAGGATCCCAAATGTAATAGATGTAACTCTGAAAATGGAGATCTGTTACATATCTTTTGGAACTGCCCAAACATTGCCCCACTTTGGACAGAGATTAAAAGTAAGATAGACCCCTTGCTGGGCCTGGATGACCTTTTTAAGCCTGAGATATGTCTGCTGGGGGACATGTCAAGTATTATGGTTAAGAATAGGAAATTCTATATGGCCTTGATCTCGATTACTCTGAAAAAAGTGGTCCTCAGACATTGGAAGGACAATAGTGTGATCAGTTATTCTGAATGACTGGAGGAACTTCTTTTGAGTCTCAGGATTGAGAGGATGATAGCTGTCCTCCAAAACAAGAGTCCTTTGTTTGAAAAGATATGGGGGCCATTTTATGCTATTTACTCGTTGTGAATGATTTAAGTACCCTCTTGGGTTAAAAATAGTTTGTATGGTCTTGCGGGAGGGAGGGAGGGAAGTAGGGGCAGGGAACCTCACCCTTATTGGGGGGTGCATATTTTTTTTATTTTCGGGGTGGAAAGATAAAAAACATTGAAAACAATCTGGCATACTGGGGTGGCTCTCAGTGTGCCACATAAGTGTGTGGGATGGGGGGCATACTGACATGGTGATTGGGCACCCGTTGTCAGAGACTGTGATACAAGTTCGATGCAGGATGCTGCATCAATGATTTCGATGCAGGATTCTGCATCGAAGCTGAAACACCTCAGGGGATGGTTTTCTTTATTTACTGCCCCAAGGTAAATACTGTCAGTTGTGTTTACCTAATTGAGGGCTGAGGAACACACTGGGAGCATCATATTTTCAATCTGACTGCCAGAAATGCCATTTTCAGGATCCAAGAGTTGGAAATTGTGGAAGAAGTAGATGCAACACTTTTACAAAAGTGTTACACTTCCATGAAAGTGCCACACCAGTTTCTGCTGCCATTTCCAGAACTGCAGGACCCAATCATGAAAATGGCATTTCTGGGGGTCTAATTGAACATCTGATTTCCACAGTGTGTTCCACAACCCCCGATTAGGAAAACACAACTGACAGGATTTACCTAGGGCCAGTATTTAGTGAATTTCAGTGAGTTTTGTCTGCTGCTAACTGAAAACAAGATGGTGGCAGCTCAAAAACAAATTGACATAGCTCAAAAGCTTTTAAAAGCAACATTGTTTTTGTGAAAGCTTTTGAAAGCTTTCAAGCTCAACACATATTTTTCCCTTTAGGCTATAATGGGAAATTTTTAAGTTTACTAACTTTTGAATGAATTAATATTTTTTCACCAAATCTTCAAAAGGCACTTCTTTGTCACAGACCCCATATTCCTTGGGAATGTTAGATCAGTCCGACAAACCATTCGGGCTGTAGAGATGAGCATAGAATTAAAAAAAGTTGAGTACTTTTCACACTTTATATGCTCCGCAGCTCTGCAACCAAAAATCTAACCAGAACTATGGTACCACATCAAACATGCTAAACATCAAACAGATTGGACAAATGGTTGCAAATTTATTAAAGTGCAAACTTTTGGATTTAATATAGAAGTGGCTATGCAACCCTAACTGTACCTATTGGGCCAGTAAGATATATATATATATATATATATATATATATATATATATATATATATATATATACACACACACACATATGTATGTATATGTATGTGTGTGTGTATTAGCACAGTAGTGCTACCATAGTTAGGATTGAGGAGCCATTTACATGTTAAACCCAAAATTTTGCACCTTAATAACTTTGCAACTGTTTGACAGATTTGCCTGAAATTTGGAATACGTAATCAAGACCCATATGCCTTAGGATCTGCCAAGTTTTGTACTGGTCGGATATATGGCTGCAGAGTTATTAAGCATGATCTCCGCGTGCGTTTACGCATTTTTGGAATTCTACAGTCTTACCTACAGGTCGCACGGTTTGCACGACCAGTCCAAAATCTTCAGGGAACATGCGGCCAGGGTCCCCGATGTGCCTTTTGAATATTTCATGAAAAAATATTAAACAGTTCAAAAGTTATTCAAAAAACAATTTCCCATTATAAGTCAATGGGAAAAGTTAACAAAAAGTTCGACACTGTCGCAAATGCACTTTTTACTGTCTCAAATGGCCCTAGTACTTTCGCAAATCTGCCATTTCATTTTCAGTTTGTGATCAGAAAAATGCTTGGCATTTAAAATTGGGACCATCTAGGGGCACAATTATTTTAGTGTTCACCTAGTCGGTTGCTAGCCATGTCTTTATTTTGGGGTTAAACACCCCAGAAATATGTTTTTCAAAGTTCTGGAAAAAGTACTTTCGTAAAGTACTAACCGTGCTCCGACACTTTTACATAAAATCTGTGTGAAAGCTTTTCGCAAATCACGAAAGTACTTTGCAACACTATGGCCAAAATGATAGGAGTTCTTTGCCACCTTGCTGCAAAAGAATGGTTAGGTCTTTTGGCCTGACATTTTGTGGGAACGCAGCAAACATCTCACAGATGTGCCTTTTGGTGGTTTGGTGAAAAAATATTGTATGGCTGCAAAGTTACGGTACTCGAAAGTTTGCATTTTTTCCAATAGACTAACATGGTGGCGTACGCCACTCCTTTAAGTGCTCGTATCTCAAAAATGATGCAAGATACAGATTTTTTGTTGCTAGTTGCAGGGCTATGTAATTGCAAAATTCTAGCCAGAAAAATCATGATTTTTGTGAAATTAAAACTTTTTTCCACGTCATGCTGTTGCTGAGATATTAGCAATTAAGTACTTCCAATGCTCGTTTTCAGCTTCGATGCCCATTACAATGCATACACTCTTTGTACACACTGTGTTTCTCTTTGCACCTGTTCAGCAAAAACAGGGTATGCACTTCCGTTACTGTTGCAGTTACTGTTTCAACTTGAACACCACCATGTGCGTTACCCTTTGCGTTGTCATTTGTGCTTGCGTTTTTGTTACTGTTGCCATTTGCATTTACAATACTGTTTCTCTTTGTGTTTTTATTTTCATCACCCTGCACATTGCCATTTCTGTTTATGGCAGCCCTTTCATTTGCATTTCCATTTCTCTTTTGTTCTGCGTCTTCCTTGCTGTTACTGTTACCATTTGCATTTGCAATTCCTTTACTGTGCCCGTGCACATTACTGTTTGCGTTTCCATATGCGCTTGTTTCCTTTTGCGTTTCTGTTTGCTTTGGTGTTATAGTTGCTGTTGCCATTACCATTAGCGTTTACAATTGCAGTACTGTGTCCATGCGCGTTTTGGTTTGCGTTTCCATACACACTTCTGTTCCTGTTTCCGTTTCTGTTTCCTTTTGGCATTATTCTAACTGTTATCTTTACCATTTGCATTTACAATTCCGGTACCATGCCTGTGCACATTACGGTTTGCATTTACATGTGCACTTGCATTCGCGTTTTTGTTTCTGTTCCCCTTCACATTCTTTTTGCTGTGACACTTAACATTTCCATTTTAAATACCACTGCCATCACTGTTTGCGTTACCAGTTGTATTTTTGTACATGCTTCAATCTCCGTTTGCATCACTGTTCACTTCAGTGTCACTTTGAGCTTGCTTTCTATTAACGTTTCCTTTACAATTTTTGTTTGCATTACCATGTGTGCCACTGTTGGCACTTCTGTTTGCATTGCTGTTCCTGTTACTATGTCACAAGACATCACATGGCAGGAGTGCGGGCCCCACTCCTGCCACCTCATTACATTCACTATTTCTCATCATTATTCTAAAAAAGAAGGGAAATTAGAGACAAACAACTCCATTTAATGGATCAGTTAGGGTTGTTCCACGGTGACAAAAGTGAAGAAATTCAATGTTAGGGTTGAAAACCCCCCCTTGGACCCCGCACAGCCCACCCCCAACCTGCATCGTGGTGCACCATAGGGTCATCAGTCCTAACTCTCACCCCATTTTCCTACACCTCAGATTCCTTACACATGTGATAGGGTGTAATTTAGGGCCAATGACCCCATGGTGCACCACAATGCCAGTTGGGGGGTGGACTGTGGGGGGTCCAAGGGGGTTTTCAACCCTAACACCAAATTCCTCACTTTGTCACTGTGAACAACCCTAACTGATGCATTAAATGGAGTTATTCGCTCTAAGATATATATATATATACACATATATACACACACACACACACATACATATATATATATATATATATATATATATATATATATATACCTATCTTAGAGGCAAACAACTCCATTTAATGCATCAGTTAGGGTTGTTCCACAGTGACAAAAGTGAGGAATTCGATGTTGGGTTGAAAGCCCCCTTGGACCCCCGACCACACCCCAACCAGCATTGGGGTGCGGCGTTGGGGTTGTGGCCTAAATTTCACCCATCAGATGTGTGAAGAAGCAGAGGTATAGGAGAATGGGGTGAGAGTTAGGACTAACAACCCAATCGCACCCCAATGCCAGTTGGTGGGTGGGGTTCCAAGGGGGGCTTTCAACCCTAACACTGAATTTCCTCACTTTTGTTGCTGTGGAACAACCCTATCTAATGCATTAAATGGATTTTTTTGCCTCTAATTTCCCTTCTTTTTGAGAATGCTAACGAGAAATAGTGAATGTAATGCTCTCACCCCATTCTCCTATACCTCTGCTTCTTCACACATCTGATATGTGTTTTTTGAATAACTTTTGAACCGTTCAATATTTTTTCATGAAAACTTCAAAAGCCACATCGAGCACCTCGGCTGCACGTTCCCTGAAGTTTTCGGACAGCTCGCACAAACCATGTGACCTGTAGGCACCATATAGCTTAAATGTGCGTGCAGATCATGCTTAATATCTCTACAACCGTATATCAGACTGGTACGAAACTTGGCAAATCCCAAGGTGTATGGTTTTTGATCATGCATTCCAAATTTCAGGCAAATCTATTGAACAGTTGAAAAGTTATTAAGGTGTAAAGTTTAACCCTTTTACCTTAAAAGGGCTCCTCAACCCTAACTATGGTAACACTACCATGCTACATTAATATATATATATATATATATATATATATATATACACTCATTGCAAAAAAACTTGATTAATGCATCAGTATGAAGGTTTCTTTTCAGTACTATGGGGCTCCTGTATGGCTCCAAACTTATACATAAGTGCAGGGCTCTGATGGACTGTGCTCCCACAACCACATACCAGTTACCAATTACATTACACTTTCTCAAAAAGAAGAGGAATTCATTGCAAAAAACTTAGTTAATGCATCAGTTAGGGTTGATAGTGCAGTGACAAAAGTATGGAAATGTGATGTGAGGGTTACCCCCCACCCTCCACACATCAACAGATGTTGGGGTGTGCCATGGGGTCATCAGGCCCAACTTCCACCCCATTCCATGTGTAAACAAGCTTACATGCTTCAGTACAATGACAAAAGTTGTAAAATTCAGTGTTAGGGTTTATGAACCCTGCTCCCCTACCCACCACCCCACCCTTCATACACCAACAGGCATCGGGGTGTGGGTTGGGAGTCATTGTTGCCTAACTCTCACCCCATTCCATGAATAAACAAGCTGAGGTGGTGCAGAATAGGAGAATGGGGTGAGAGTTAGGCCTCACAACCCCAACGCACACCACAACCACAACCACTGTTGGTATGTGGAGGGTGTGGTAATTAGGAGTTGGTAACCCTAACACCAAATTTCCAAACTTTTGTTATTATACTATCAACCCTAACTGATGCATTAACTGAGTTTTTTGCAATGAATTTCCATTCTTTTTGAGAAAGTGTAATGTAAATAGTAAGTGGTATGTCATTGCGGGGCCCTGCACTTCCCTAAGACTGAAAATTTTTGCATAATGATATGCATATGTGGGACAGCGGGTCCTCTGGGCCCTGCACTCCCACTTAAACATAAGTCCAGGGACAGGTGTCATCCAAAATACAAATAAATAAAATAAATAAATAAATAATGCAGGCCTTGATACATGAAAATGAACCCTTGGAACACTAAATTGCCAATATCTGAGAAACAGTGGCAGCTAAGGAAAATTTTTTTTAACTTCTGTGGTATTCAGGACTTTCTAATCTCCAGCCATGCTTACTGTGAGTAGTGAAAAATCTGTATCTTGAACCATTCTCAGGATACTGGCATTGAAAGGCATGATGGGCATTGCAATGTTATCTTATAGGTAATTTTGCAAGAAATTGCACAACAGCCATTTGTAACATACTTTAGCAGTGTCAGTGGGTCAGTAGGTAGCACACTTGCCTCTGAGGCTGGGAGATCAGAGGGCTGTGGGTTAATTTCCCACATCTGGCACTTGGGTTAATATCCCAGTACTGACACTGTAGTGCAGTATGAGAGGGATGCTGCATTTCTGAGGTGCCATCTTTCAGATAAGACATTAAACTGAGGTCCCATCTGCCTGGATTGGTGGTAGTTCAGGTGGAAGTTAAAAATACCACAGCACTTATCAAGAGTAGGGGAATTTACCTGGTGTCCTGGTCAAATGTCCCTCATTCACTAAAAATACCACCAACAGCTTAATCTGGTTCAAGGTCAGTTGGCATTCATCTGTATCCCCTTCCCCCCGGGTCATGTCTGAAAATAGGCAGGATTTGTCTAGTGCACTTACCCGGTCAACAAAAAACACTAAACTAAACTAAACATGGTGATGTTTTGGAATTCTGCATCACAGGTATGAAAACATGTTTCAGGCAGGATGTGAAAAATGACAGCTGTACTGTTCATAAGGAGATGAGAAAAAATGCTAATGTTGAAAATCTGGAGTGAAAATATGAAAAATTGGTGAAGTTAAGAGTGTGCTTAGAAACTGCGCAATGCATGCTTGTAACGTGGACATTTTTGGGATTTTCTGCACTCCATTGACAAGTTTAAAAATAATAACATGTGGGCACACTGGGGTGTGTTCCCAATGTGCCAAATAAGTTGGTGGGGGACATGATGCCAACAGGGGGATTGGGCACCCCCATCGGCAAGTTTAAAATAATAACTTTTGTACATACTGGGGTGGGCTCCCAGTGTGTCTCTAGTTGTGGGTGGGGGACATGAAGCTGACATGTGGATTTGGCACCCCAGTGTCAGTTCATTTTGTGGGGTAGACAACAGGAGTTTAATGCAGGATCCTGCATCGAAAATTTCAATGCGGTATTCTGCATCAAAGATAAAAGACTTTGGGGGATGGTTTTCTTTATTTAAAAGGTAGCAAAGTTAAAAAAAAAAACAGTTGGACACACTGGGATAGGATCCCAGTGTGCCACATCAGAGGGAAGGGGATCCTGCCGCCAGCATGGGGATTGGGCACCCCGATGTCAGCAGAAAATGTCTTAATAATAAAACAAGCCTCGGCCACCTCACAGACCTAAAAAGGAGAAAAACTTAATTTATTAGTTAGCACCAACAGGTGTTTAACTAAATGGGGGCTGAGGAACATGGTGGCAGTATTTAGTTTGGTCAAAATGTGGCCAGCAAATGTTTTAGATTTTTTTTTTACATGGGGACAATATCGATTGAAGTACTCTGGCAGCTTTCTCAATATGTGAAAGTGTTGCATCTGTCTTTCACAAAATGCGACAGTATGGGGTCAATTGTGAAAAAGGCATATCAGGGGATCAGATTAAAAATCTGATGCCCCCAGTGTGTTCCTCGGCCCCTGATTAGGTAAACACAACCATCTGTATTTACTGAGGGCCATTATTTTTTGAATTAGGGCCCTTTTTAGCTACCACTAACTGAAACAAGATGGTGGCTGTAATGTCACAAATACAGCATTTGCAAAAGTAAAACAGCAGCATTCGTGAGGCACAAATATTTTTTCCCAATTCACTATAATGGGAAACATGTTTTTTGAATAACTTTTGAGTGGATTAATATTTTTTTCACCAAATCTTCAAAAGGCACATCAGGGACCCAGTCTGCATGTTCCCTGACAATTTCAGACCTGACGGACAAATTGTGTGGGCTGTAGCTCTGAGCAAATACAAGAAAACAGGAAGGGGGAGGACAGGGAGGAACAACTGAAGGAAGCAAGGGAGGTGACAAGGGCAGTAAGAGCAGCAAAAGCACCTAAGGAGCTTAGGCTGGCATGAGGCATTAAGGAGGGGGAAAATGACTTCTTCAGGTACATCAGGGAGAAAGGGAGCTGTAAGGAACAGATAGTAAGGATTAGGAAAGAAGGGCGATGGGTGGAAAAGGGGGTAGAAAAAGCAGAAGCACTTAACGAGTACTTCTGCTCAGTATTTACTAAAGAGAAAGGGGGGAGATACCCAAGGGGGGGAAGGAAAGGAGGATGATGGGTGGCAGATGTGGTTATCATAGAAAGTAGGGGCTGGAGAGCTTAAGGAAGATGAGGGTGGACAAGGCACCAGAGCTAGATGGCATCCACTCCAGGGTATTGAAAGAAATGGCCAAGGTCCTAGCAGGGCCCTTGGCAGACCTGTTCAGTGCCTCATTGGGCTTGGGGTGTGTACCACAGTATTGTAAGATGGCTCACTTGGTACCCCTCCATAAGAGTGACCCCAAAGATGAATTGAGGAATTATAGGCCAGTGAACCTCACATCCATTCTGGGAAGCTGATGGAGACAATCCTGAAGGAGAGGCTGTTGTCTCTTCTGGAGGCCAATGGGATGCAGGACTGCAGACCAACCTGGTGGAATACTATGACTGGGTAATCAAACAGTTGGACGGGGGCCATGCAGTAGATGTCCTGTAGCTGGACTTCAGCAAGGCATTTGATGACCCCATGACACACCCCAATGCCTGTTGGTGTGTGGAGGGTGGGGGGAAGGGGTGGTTAGGGTGGGAACCCTAACATCGAATTTCCAAACTTTTGTCACTGTACTATCAACCCTAACTGATGCATTAATGGAGATTTTTGCAATGAATATATTTAAGCAATAAGTCATGACAGGGTGTGCATGGAACATATTTTACTGCATGGCCAGGGGCGCAATAAAGCATGGGGCCAAAGATCTAGTGACTTTAGCCACTGGCATTGTGGTAAAATATGGTTCATGTACACCCTGGAGTGTCTTACTGTGCTTATAAAATGGGATCCTTTTTTTTACTTTATACAGTTAGAAAAATCATGCTTGTATGTAGAAAAAAATGTTATTCTGCTAACCTATACTAAAATAGTCCTTTTGCCTATATTAATATTCATGAGCTCATTTGCATATAGTGCCTTTGTCCTTAATTGTCATCAGTAGTTGTACAGAGATCTGGTTTGTTGGAAAAATACACCCAGCTGCCAGCAGTCCCACACCCTCCCTCTCTAAACACTAATCTCAATAAACTGAGTGGTGGGCAATGGGGGAAGAGAAAATGGCAATTTACAGGACAAGAGGGACATAAGGACTGAGTTGGACTGGGGTTGTAGGGATATTGTGTGAGCAAGTGAGTCCCGGGAGTGAGAAGGGAACCAACTTTTCCCCACCCATTCTATACATCTTAACCTATTTTCTTTTCTCTAAAATACACCTATGACCCAGTTGTCAGCAGCCCCACATCCTTCCTCTCTAAACACTAATATCAGTGAGCTACCGAGTGAGGGGCAATGGCAATTGTACCTGTAAAACAAGAAAATAATCCCCCGATGTCTCTTTTTTTAACCTGCAAAAAAAGAAAACCATCCCTTATCGTCCCTACCATCCGCTCTCCCATCCCAACCCTCCCACTGAGCACCCACCACCCCACACCCCCACTCTTACCCTATTCTTACCTCTGGAGTTTGGCCAATTTCATCTTCTGTGGACCTGGACACATGTGCACTCTTCAAAATCGAAACACAAACTGAGGAGTAAAGGTAAGTGCCATATAATGTATTTCAATTATGTTTTCAACTTACGTTGATATCTTCACCATTTTTTGGTATTGTTTCAGCAAATTTTCAACATGGGCCTTTTGGGACCTTGTCTCGTGAACACTGACACTGTTATTTTGTTAACCAGCCCCAAAGGATGATTTCAAGGTCACTGCACAGATTCATCTTTCAGGACTGATTAATGAAATGACACTGGAGAGGCCTCATCTGGAATACTGTGTTCAGTTCTGAAGACTGCATCTCAGGAAGGACATAGACAGAATGGAAGCAGTGCAGAGAAGAGCAACAAAAAATTATACATGGACTGCACCACAAGACTTATGAGGAAAGATTCACGGAACTACATGGCTCACTGCCCATGTTTTGGACTCAAAAATGTCCCTCCCTGATTATAATTTGTTTAGAAAAGACCATCTGGATAGAAGGGGTGGGGGAGTTTGTATTTATGTCTCTTCCAGGCTTAAATCAAATCTTTATTCTGTCTCTGATCCTAATCTAATCTGTGACATGGTCTCAGTAGAACTTGTTCTGGGCCATGCAAAGCACTTTATTTTAAGTTCTGTTTATGCCCCCGGTAACATCTCCCTTGTATTGCCCTACTTTCTCAATTTTCATTTTCATTCATTTTCATTTTTTTTTTCACCAGGAGGTGGTCTGGGCACAGCCCTTTTTCAGCCATGCCTGACATACAAAACATCACTTACAAGGAACAACAATAAACAATGCACATAAAACATTTAAATACATTTATACATATTTTCATTATATAAGTTCTTGTGCAACATATGTTTAAAATGTGAAATGGTATTTGTATTACATGTTATGCTTCCATATTCATTTAACAGAGTAGGTGCATACCACGTAAAAGACGTCTTGCTCATTTTGAAGTTTGAAGGCTGGGATCTGATAAAGTGTTAGGCCACTAGTCCTGGTATTCTTCTCACTAGTTTTCTGAGTCAAGGAGTTAAATAGAACCTGTGGTTCCGCTAAGCTGGCAACTCTGTATGAAAGGGTAGCTGTTAAGCTTTGTAGCCACCTTGCTGGAAATAACACACCCAGTTTAATGTATAGCTAACAATGATGAGTTTTTAGTGGGGCCCTTAGTGCAAATCTGCATATATTGTTATATAGAGTTTTATATTTGGACTGAAAGATGCTATTACCTTGATAGAAAATAATGTTCCTATACTGTAGTACTGTAGAATGGTCATGAGAACTTGCTTGGATATAGTTACTCTGGCCTGATCAGTCAGGGAGTTCACATTTCTATACCGAAATCCCAATTTTTGATTTAGTTTCTTTCTCAGTGTATCCATGTGGCGTACCATGCTCAAGCAGGGATCTAAATGCAGTATATGCCCAAATATTTAAATGTGGTTACTGTTGGCAAAAACAAACCATTCTGACCCCTAATTTGAAGTTGTCTCTGTTTCAGCAATTTTTGTTGAGTTCTGAAAAACATCACATTTGTTTCACATTGATTTATAAGCATACAGTTTTCTTTTATCCAATTTGATAAAGCACTGTACTTATTTTGGAGGGATATTTGTACTTCTCTACTATTTGGTTCAGAGTCCCATACAACTATATCGTCTGCACACAAAATATTGTTTTCTATAGTAAAGGGAGATGGCATATTGTTCATAAAAATTGAAAATAACAGTGGGTCTAGCACTGATCCTTGAGGGACCACTGCTTGAACAGTTTCCACTTGTGACAGACAACCATTAATTTTAACCCTTTGCTTATGACCAATCAGATAGTTCCTAAACCACTCTAACCAGGTCCCCATAACTCCCATTGTCCCCAGTTTTTCCAGCAAGAGTCCATGGTCCACTGTATCGAAGGCGCCAGTCAGGTCCATGAAGACTGCACCTGTGGTCTTCCCTTTTTCGGATGCCAAAAGAACTGCGTCTGCAAACCCAGCCAACACTGTCGCGGTGGACCGACCACAACAAAAGCCATGTTGCTGGTCCCCAAGTAGATTACACCATCCCAAGTGGGCCAGCAATTGGCTAAGGACACACTTCTCCAAGATCTTGCTTACTGTTGCTAATAGTGATGTAGGCCTATAATTTGTAATTATAATTGATCCCCCCCTTAAAAACTGGTATAACACCAACCTCTTTCCAGATTTTTGGGACGATACCATTTGTCAAAGAATAGTTTAACAGCATAGTCATTGGGCCCATAATATAATATGCTTATAGCCTTAATAGTTGAGTGGGTACCTCATCTAGTCCTCCACCCCCCCCCCCAGTCTCTGCAATCATTGTAAAACCTCAATTTCATCTACTCTAGCAAAGAAAAAGGGGGGGCACCTCTTTTATGTTTGTTGCCATTCTCTGTTTAGCTGGGCCTGCTTCTACCTGCCCTATGTCCAACTTACTTGCACTTAATGTTTTTGAACTAAAAAATGTATTGAAATGGTTAGCTATGGTCTCACTGTCCTGGATTATTTCTTCCCCCACTTTTATACCTTGAAAACTCCTGTCTTCCTTGGGATTGTGAAACGGTCTGAAGGACTGCCAGAACCTTTTAGGATCTTTTACATTCTTTAACTGCATCTGTTGGTAATAACTCGACTTTGCCTCAGATATCCCCTTTTTTTACATTGTTTCTTATTATTTTATATTGTAGTAGTGACTCCCCATTTAAAGTCTTTAAGTACTGTCTCCTTTTTTTCTCCTGATGTTTTATTTGATCCCTCAGTTTCTTATCTAGCCAAGGGAAGATTTTCCCTTTCACCCTTCATTTTGTAGCAGGGGTGTATTTTTCATATAGCTTTCAAATAGCAGTTAAACTCTTCCACCTTTAAAATTCAAGTCTTCAGAATTCATAACTTTCTCCCAGTCTGTTTGCTACAATTCCTTCTTGTAAGCCTCTTCATCTAACCTATTTATACACCTTTTATTTATAAATCTATGGGCCATGGTTTGCTTGTTCATCTCACGTAAACAAAATAGTAGGCAGTGATCCAATATGGAATTGGACAGCACCCTAGTTTTTAAGATGTTTCTTGGCCTATTTGTTAACCAAATTATTAATTTATATCTAGTCTTCCTCCAAATTGGGAATCAATGGTTATGGGTGATTTTAATTGTGACTGGGTTTCTGACGGTAACATTTTTGACATTAAGAGAACATTGTTTGACCTGAGAGTCCCCCAGATTATAAGTGATGTCACAAGGCCCAAATATAGAACAGGTTTAGGTACTGTGTTGGACTGGATATTGGTCACTAATCCTGGTAGGATCCCCTTTTCAGGGGTCCTGCTGGACAGTTTGAGTGACCACTGTCCCGTCCATTGTGGCTGGTCTTCTAGGTCTCCCAAGTCCCCCCCCCCAAGGTAATTGAATTCAGGGAGATTAAACATCTTTCCTCTGAACAACTGGATATAGCCTTCTCTGAAGTTGATTGGTCCCCACTGGAATCTAACTCTGATCCTTTTCGTGTGCCCTCTTTCTTTTCTCATATCTTTCAGGAGTAGTCAATCAGATCACCCTCCCCCCAAGTGCATGAGGGTTAAGTTGAATAAACAACCTTGGGTATCTCCTATGTTACTCAGGTTATTGCGAATCAGAGACAGAAGTTGGAAGGCCTATCAGTAATCTAGGGAAGCTTCCCTTTTGCATGCTTACAAAACACTGTACAACAAATGTAAAGCTGCTATCAGGAAGGCTCCGACCCAAAATGTATTAACTGCCCAGAAAAATGCCTATGGTAACCCCAGGAAGACCTGGGGTGTACTTAATCGGCTACTAGGTAGAAAACAAATGTAATCTTCTGTTTCTTTATTGAATGATAACACACTTGTTAGTGAACCTATTGTTGCCACTGAGGTCTTCAACAACTATTTTGGTGATCTCTCCTCATTTAGGTCTCCTTTTTCTTCTACTACTAAATCTGATTTTTCTTTAATGAGTGATAATAACTCTCCTAAATTCCATTTCAAAAGTGTTTCTCCTGAATTGATAACTGATTATATTACAAAAATTAACCCCTTACCATTGTCCTGTTCTGATGGTATAGATTATAGGCTGGTTAAACTTGGAGTTAGGTCCCTTGCTTCACCCCTGTCACTCATTTATAATGCTTCCCTAAGTTCTGGTTTCTTTCCTACACTTTGGAAAAATGTTATTATAAAGCCCATCTTTAAGTCTGGGAATCCTAATCTTCCATCATGTTATCGTCCTATCTTCTTTCTTCCTCCTTTATCTAAGATTCTTGAAAAGATAGTTCTCAATGAGACTTTCAAATTCCTCAATAAATATAGGGCTGGATTTACAATGCTTTCTGAAGGTGCAAAACCTTCCCTAAGTCCCCAAAACTGCAGTAGCTATGGAAACAAAGAGGAATTTGCACTGAGTGCTATTCACAAAACCCTGCGCAGCTGCAGAAAAAAACACTATGTAATGTGGAAAAAAGTGCAACTGCAGAAGTCCTTGAGGAAAAAAAGGTATGAGATAAATAAGGCACATCCCTGAAATGCTATTCAAAATCAGTTTTTTTTTCTGCAATTACACACAGTGGAATGAGGTGTAACTCTCCCTCAGCAAACTGCAGTAGTCCCCCAACATTTGGAATCGATTAAGGTGGAGGTGAGGCATAGGTAATAGCATCCCAGTGAGTACAGCAGTGGCTGATGTTACAGCAACAACAGCACACATTGCCATGATATGGCAACAAGCAACAACCACCAGACCCAGTGCAGTACATGATGGAGCCCCACAGGCAGTAAAGCCTGACCAGCCTGCAGTGAATGCTACCCCTGCAGGCAACAGAACACCCAAGGGAGGGATGGAGGACCAGCAATGGCAGTCAGCCACTGTGGTGCCATGGTACTGCTGGTACCAGCGGTGCTGCAGTGGTCCCAGTTAAGGGACTGATTGCTGGTCTGTTTGTGGGTGCTTTCAGCTTCATGCTATGGCAGTAGTGTTAAAGTCTGCTGTTCCAGCTAATTAGGTTCACTGTTGCTGTACCTTCTAAGCCATTTCTGCAGCTGCTGATCTGCAGTTGCAGATTTTCAGCACTTGCTCAACTAATGCAGCTGCTGAATTTCTGCAGCTGCTGGGATTTTATGGAATTCTGCACATGCTCAAAATTTATTTATGAATATGATGCAACTACATTTCCACAGTGCTGTAGGCCTTTTTCCCGCAGCTGCGGCTTTTGGCTTTCTTTGTGAATTCTGCCCATAGTCTTTTAACACCAGAGCAGTATGGTTTCAAAGAACTACATAACACTGAGATGGCCTTGGTGGGGTTCACAAGCTGCATTCAGAGTTCCCTTGATAAAAGGCGCTCTGTTGCAGCTGTAGTTGTAGACCTCACCAATGCCTTCAACCTAGTTGAGCATTGTCTGCCACCCGATATTTTGTGAAGCCTGCATTTTTCCCAAGAAGTTGTTTTGTGGTTTTCCAACTATCTTAGTAATCTTAGTAATCACACCCATGCCACGTTCTGTGATGGTTTTCTCTCCCAAACTAATACTATTGCCAGTGGAGTTCCTCAGGGCTCATTATTGGGACCACTGATCTTTTCATTATATACAAACACTGTCCCCAGTATTTGTACCCAGACTTCAATCATTATATACTCAGACAATGCTGTGTTATTCAGCATTGCCCCCAAACAAAATGCTGCTATTTCAAAAGTTCAAATTGACTTTAAGTTGTTTCAAGATTGGCTTCTTCATACAATGTTCAGAAGACCAAACTCATGGTCTTCTCTAATAAACCTAGTGTTGACGATCCCTTCCCCCTTGTTGATTTAAATTGTTCCCCAATTGAGCTTGTTGACCATTTTAAATATCTGGGGTTAGTCTTGGATTCAAAACTATCTTTTCAAAATCACATTGCCTATATTAGAAATGCTATTCACCAGCAACTTGGTGCTTTATATTGTGTTAAAGCAAGCCTTACCAAAGAATCCCGGATTTTGTTAGCCCTCAGTTTTTTGTTTAGCAAACTGGATTATGGTTTATTAGTTTACTCATCCATTTGCAAAAATATGCTGGAATCACTCAGGGTTACACACAATTCTATTCTTAGGTTTATGTTGCAGGTCCCATATCACACCCACCACTGTTCCCTTCTTCAGGAGTTTAACTGTTTATCATTTGATTACTTGATACAGTTCAAATATTGTACAATGCTGTTCAAAATCATATTGGGTCTTCTTCCCCACTGTGTTTCTAAATTGTTTACCAGATTTACTAATGGATGTGGCACTTGTTCCCAGGACAAATTGTCTTTTTATTATATTTCAGAGAAGAAAGCACGCAAGGACAAAGGGACATAACATGAGCCTGGAGAGAAGGAGGCTTATGGGGGAATGCTAGGAAATATATTTTCACAGAGATGGTGGTGGATCCATGGAGCAGCCTACTGCTGGAGGTGGTGAAAGTGAAAACAGTACAGAGATTCAAAAGTGCATGGGATAAGCATAAAGGCACCCTGCTGTACAGCAGAGTGGGGGAAAGGCAGTCCAGATAAGAGAAGGGATTGCCAAACCAAGTAGGGAAATGGGCAGACTAGGTGGGCTGTGTGTTCCTTATCTGCCTACAGATTCTATGTTTCTATTTATTGGGTTGTGCATTAATGATGTGGTACCTCATCCAGGATCATCATATTCAAATGTTTTAAATAGCAACCCTAATCCCTCTTCCCCATCTCTTGCCTTTGTGGCCTAAGGCCAAGCTACATATCTGGCTCCATGTTACAAGGCTGTGCTGGTTCAAGACTTTTTTGGTCCATTTCTAAGTTGTACATTTACTGTACCACTCAGTGGTACAGTATGTTTGGTGTATGGCATTGTGAACACTGTGTATAGTATTACATACATTTAACATCAGCATTTTTGATATACAGTATATTGTTCAGTAGGAAATGTGCCATCCACTTATAACTTGTTTCATACAGCTTCAACAAGACACTGTGTAAAACAGTATGCATGTCCTACATGTGCAAAATGCTTTGAGAAGTTCTGAGTATGTGACCTAAAGATAGAAAGCTATACGTGTGCAATATGGATAGTGCTGTGCTTACAAATCTGTAACAAGTGTTCTGCTTTGTAGTGTCCATAGTATTGTGTGCAAAGTAAGCCACGTCATAAATGGATATAAAACTCTATAGTTATAGTCTACAAGTATTCTAGTTACAGACCTACAAAAAGGAGGAGATGTATGAGATATCAAATCTGTAAGGCATGAGTCCAAACCTGTAGCTTGGCATTGGGTTACGAGGGTAGGGGATGAGGAGAGGGAGGGAATTAGGATTGTTAATTACGAATTTTGAATATGTTGGCCCTGTATGAGGTGCCACACTATTGATGTACATCTCTATACCTGTAGCTTGGCCTTGTCTAAAAAAAGAAGGGAATGGTAGTTAGGATTGACAATGCTAATAACACATTTCCAAACCACGTGAGCATTGGATTGATAACCATAGGAGGGGATGCCTTACTCGCCTTGTGCCTCCTAATTTTCTTTCCACAGGGTCCTTGGTGAAACAAGATGTATATGGTACTTTGGTTCCTTTGTACGAGTCCTAACTTTATTTGTTCAGGGCCCTGCATGAGATGAGACATAACTTGTTTACTACTTGTTTATGTACGACTTTAATTGCTGTGTAAAATGCATACTTTTTTAAAAATCACTTGTAGTTTTAACATGTTTTCTCAGCTTTAAACATGGTGGCCCAGATATTCAAAAGGGATGCACCATGCGCAACAGAGATGCACCAGCGCAAGTATGGAAATGCGCCATTGTGCGATATTCAGTCGGAGGCAGCTGCTCCCTGCAAGTTGCAATGTGCAAGAGTGCAATAGTAATGAATCCATGTGCTACCATAGGGGGCGGAACCATGAATAACATGCGCAGTGTGATATTCAACAGCATGCGCCATGCACAATAGGGGAGCTTGCGGAAGTTGCGCAACAGTGGAAATGATCCAAAATAAAAAGGAACAAGAGAGAGGTGCAAAAACACTACAGGGAAGCCATAGGTGGGAGCGAGGTGACAGGAACAAGGCAGAGGGTAACAGTGAGCAGGACTGGGCAGGAGCAGGACAGGGCACACCTGGAGTTACCAGGAACAGGAAAGGAGTGGTGGGGAGCCTGTGCCACTGTGCAGGAGTGCAAGGGAAGTGCCACAGTGGACTGAGGGCAGTGGCAGTAGGCAGGACAGCAACAGCCAAAGGCCGGAGGTGTACCCTTTGAAGGGGGAGCATCACAAACGGACAGCGGGGAGAATGGGATAACAGTTGCCGGGGGGGGAACACCAGCCAGGGACATGGTCAGTGCCACCTTCCAGTTGGAGGTGGTAAGGAGGGGTGTGGGAAGGCAGGCAGCAGGGGGGTGCGGCCATGGAAGGGCCTGTCAGTGATATGCCCTGAACAGGCAGTACCAAGCCCGCACCACCTTCAAACACTACTCTGACAAAGAGATTGTGGGCCAGTATTGGCTGAACTGGGCGATCCTGAGGCGACTCTGTGAAGTGTGCAGTGATGAGATGCAGGTACCCACACAACGGAGCCATGCTCTGTCAGTGGAGACAAAGGTGACAGCTGTCATGTGCCTGCTCACCATGGACACCTTCCAGAGACCAACGGGGACACAACAGGCATAACCCAGTTGGCCGCATCATGCCTGCTCACACAATTCCTCAGCGCACTGCTGCCACATGCTGCGGAGTATATCCATTTCCCCAGCACACAGAACACATACAAGAGTTCCACAAGGTAGCACATATGCCTGGTGTGCTCGGAGCCATTGATGGCACCCATGTGGCCATCCGCACGCCACCTGGCCCAGACGATGTGTCTTATATAAACCAGAAGGGGTATGCCAGCATTAACTGCCAGGTGGTGTGCGATGCCTGGGGGTGCATAACCAATGTTTGTGCCATGCACCCTGTTGGAGCACATGATGCCTTCATCTAGCACCAGTCCACACTGTGCCACAGGTTTGAGAGTGGGGATATCCCCACTGGCCACCTAGTGGGTGAGCATGCACATCACGCAGGATGACATGAGCAGATGTGGGGGGGTGAATAGTCAGAAGTGCCATGGGTACTGGCATTGATGGCCCATGGAAAAGCGATGAAGACCACCATACTAATGTCCACCCTCTACACACAGGTGACAGTGGCTACCCACTCCGTCCCTGACTGCTCACACCATACCGGTGCGCCATGACCCCGTCGCAGCTACGGTACAATGAGGTACACGCCACAACATGGAATGTCATCGAGCGGGTGTTCAGGATGCTGAAGGCACATTTCTGGTGCCTGGACACATGTGGCGGTGCCCTACAGTACAGCCCCTCGAAGGCCTGCCGGCTATTCCTGGCCTGCTGCATCCTGCAAAACATGGCCAATGACTGTGGGATAGCAGTAGAGGTCAAAGAGGGGGACAGTGGTGGGGACGATGAGGATGCCGGTCCAGATGGTGATGGGCAGCCACCCCTGGGTGAAGGGACCCCCGCCTGATCTGGATGTCACAGCTGTACCGGGACACCATCACAGAATAGCACTTTGGCCAACACAGGTAGGTCATGGGGCCATGTGCAACTACCAATGGCAAGTGCACAGCCCACAGACAGGCATGGATGAACCCCAGGGGTGGATGGCAGCAAGGGAATGGGTCTGAGAGTGGAACCGCACATGCTGTCAGGGATTGGCAGGGCCAAACATGACATGTGCTTACACACACACACACACACACACCACAAGACATGCACAAGAAGTAGATATCACGCCAACCCCGAATGCAACCCTACACACACACAGGTCCACACACGACCACACCCAGTGGCCATCACTGTGCATGCCTCAGACACTGGGCACCATTGCACACTGGCGGACACCACAATGCAGGCATCATCATGCACACGCCACAGAGGCCAGCAGCCGGGAGGGTTTGCACAGGGACCGTGTGTGTGCAGGGCCGGGTACCCCACCCGTGTGTTGCACGATACACAACACACTGCACACAGGGCAACAGTAGTCCTCTGCAGCCCCATGTTACATTTATATAGCGCTAGGCATGCAAATGAGGTGAGACGCAACTTTAAGTGGATGCTAATGCAGTGACTGCGCCATGGAATTGCTGATGAGCTGATTTGCATATGCTGGCTGAATATCACTCTGTTGCACCTTGTGCAATGTTGTTAAGAGTGCTCAGGCAATGGCGCAGCTCTGTGACGTGCACAGCAGGCACCTCATGGCGCATGCCTGGGGTGCTGACACTGACACTGACACCTGCCACGCTGATGACATGCTGTTTACTGGAGGCAGGGCACGGCCACCACTGTGCCAGTTGTGCTAGTGAGCTGTTCTTGCATGTGGTGCTCATGCTGTGGTGCGCCGTAGGTGCCATGGAGCCACAGCACAGTAGGCCACTGCAGGGCATCACACACAGGCACCCTACCGTGTAACACACAGGTAGTCCCAATAACGCTGTGGCAGTCTGTGAGCAACAGACCCATGACCCTGCAGTCGACCTTTGCCCCCTAGGTGCCATGCGTCCACATGGGTGCACCTCTATCATGCTGTTCAGTGACAGCATGATGGGGAATGGCAGCGCTGCACTGCACAGCATCTGCATGTGGGGGATGTGCGCTACAGAGCGCCATTTTGTTATCTGGACTGCATGAAAGATGTCACACAGGAGAGCCCAACAATGGAGCACAGTTGAGCTGGCCAACCTTGTGGCTATTGTTGAGCCCCATGCTGGGGTCCCATTTGGACAGGACCCACTAAATAGGCCACGCAGTGCCATGTGGGAGGAGGTAGCAGAGGGCATGGAGGAGGCCACAGGAATTGCCCATACCACTGAGCACTGTCTCCACTGGTATGGAGACCTCCGGCAGAGGGTCCCAGATAGACTGGGGCATCTACAGGCATGAACCAGGTGAGGAGCTGTGCCATGGCCAGGTAGGTGCTCCATCCACACACTGGTAACATCCATCCATCCGGGTATCGTGGTGTGCATGTGTCCACCCCACAGGGAGGTGGGGACCATCCAGTGTGGGCAGTGGTGGTGGTGGTGGGGTTGCAGCATGGCCGGGCTGTGCGAGATTGCACACAATGGTGGGGGGGTGAGCTTTGCTACTGGTTTGTACTGATGTTCCCCTCTCCGTGTTTGCACTCTAGGCCTGGAGGAGCGACATCAAGCAAGGGAGGCCAGAGCTGAGTGGGAGAGGGTTGGTGCACCACAGCACAGATGTGGCAGAGGGGCCATGGGACAGCAGCGCCCAGCTGGTATGGATGCAGGTGAGTGCCTTTTTACCCATCACATCTGTGCATGCTGTGTTGCAGGGTTGATGGTGGGGCATGGCCACCAGCACTTGGTCCCACCGCCGTGCAAGCCACACGGTACACTCAGCACTGTCCTGTGGCACTGCATGTGTGAGTGGGAATCGCTGGTAGTCCATGCGTGCACTGGGTACGTGGCTGTGCCACTGTCTTTGCAGCACATAGCCATGTCACTGTACCATGGTGGTGCTGTGCGGGGCATGGGCGGTGGGTGTGTGCAGCAGCCCACATGGCTGTGGGTTCCTGGGTAGGCAGGTCTTGTGGATGCAGTCACTGTGGGTGGTTGCACACCATCACAGAGGTGTGGCCGATGGCTGTATGCCATGCACAATGGGTGGGCTTCAGGGGTCTGGACAGTCACACGTATTAACTCTGCTCTCTTGTCCTAGGTGGACAACGCTGGACAGCAACCGAGCATGGAGTGCAGGAGCTGCTGCAGCTTGCAAGAGCAATCCTTGAGATACTGCACAGGATGGAACGGGATGGGGTCTGGTGCCGCAGTGGAAGGAGGTGGCACAGGAGTGGAGATCGGGGCAGGCAATAGGCCCTCTATGCCTCCTAGTTGACTTACCCCCCCAGACCCACCCTCACACCCCTTCTTCTCTCTCCCATTTGTTCACCCCTGCCTCATGCCCACCCCCACCTGGTTTGTGGCCCTTTCCCCCAACCCTTCTATATATTTGTAAATATGTTTGATTGTTTATAATGTTTAATACACACATTTTGTTATGACAACTGTGGTGGTCTCTGATTTGCAGTGGGTTACAGGTGTTTGGCTGCAGTGGTGTGCATGGTGTTGGGGGTGGTGCAGGCATGGGCGTGTGTGTGTCCAGCAAGGACCCGCCTATGGTGTGGGTGGGTGACTTGGTCACTGTCTGTGGTATGTGTGTTGTTCTCTGTCCACTGGATGCCTGTGTGCAGTGGTCCACGGTGCATGCACTGTGTCCATGGTGCCCCTGTCAGACTGTCCATGGCCTGTGCAGCTGACACCCTTGCATGTCTGTGCTATGCACAGTCTGCTGGCATGTCAGTGGTGGCTGTCCATGCTGGCCACCCCCTGTACCCGGCGCAATTCTGGATTTCTTCCTGTCACCGATATGGTGCACGTCTGCCTCGGGGGGCACTGTGGCCTCCATTGTTGTTGTCCCCCCTCCATTCTGTTGCTTGTGTCTGTTGCAGAGAATGTGCTCCAATGTCTGTCACTTGTGCTCCAGCCACATGCTGGTGGTGGACAGATTCATGGTGCATGCGCAGGGTGGCTGGTACACTTGTGCCATGGAGGGGTACTGGCCATGGGTACATGGCTGCTGTGGCTGCACTCCAGTGAGTTTGTTGCCCAGCTATTGTGTCCCTGTGTTGGGGTGCCTTTGGGTATGGGTGGGTGTTTGTCCGTGCCCTGTGTTGCATCCTGTGTGGCGCATGCTTCTGTGCACCACTGTGGGTGTCTGTGCTGGCTGTTGGGGCAAGTGCTGGAACAGGGTGTGTGCTTGAGTGGGTGTGTGGGGTGCTGTACTGCTGGTGGTGGGGTCCAGGGCAGGCCCTGTTGCATGTGGGGTACCTCGGGTGCCAATGCAGGGTCGATATCTCAGCTGTGCCTCAGGGGGCTGTGCAGGGTGGCACTGTGTCTGCAGTTGTTGCATCAGTGGCTGCTGCCACCCACTGCAGGGTGCTCATGGTGGGGCTGCCTTGCATGGCTCCATGGTTCACAGGGTTGCATTGTCACAGTGGGGGTGGTGGCATGCATAGGGTGACATGCACTGTTGGGTGCTGCTCCTGGGC
Source organism: Neoceratodus forsteri (assembly GCA_016271365.2). Lineage (NCBI taxonomy): Eukaryota > Metazoa > Chordata > Ceratodontiformes > Ceratodontidae > Neoceratodus > Neoceratodus forsteri. The sequence goes on from CM057456.1 coordinate 1,339,044,707, forward strand.
AGGGTGTCTGGGGATCACTGTGCAGGGTGTACTCTGCATTGGTGGGATGGTGTAGCACAGGGTGGCTGGACCTCCTTGTGTTCCAGTCACAGCTTGCCGGGGGTGTGCTGGGGCACCATGCCCCAGCTGTGGAATTGTTGCTGGTGTTCATGGACTGGTGGTTCTTCCAGCTCACCTCAGGTTGTGCGATTCATGGGGTGCTAGAGGCTCTGTCTGGTCTGCTGAGTGCTCCTATGCCCATGTCTTCCATGGGTGGTGCACCCCTTCATCCTGTCCCTGCACATCCCTGATTGTGCTACTGCGCATCAGACCTGCACCACTGCGAATCCCTGGTTGCGCCATAGTGTGGTTGGCATGTTATTCAGTTGTGTTGTGCAAGCGCATCTTGGCTTGTGCTGTGTTTGAATATAGCATGTGTTGCACATAGGTGCACTGCACTTGTGCCTGCTCCTACTATTACGCTACTTTGTGGCGCAGTTTGAATATCTAGGCCGCTGTGTTTATAAGATATAGAACTCTTTTCATGATAGTTATCTTCAAAATCATCATACAGTTTGTGAGAAGAGCAGAACTCTTTGTGTAATCATCCAGAAGCCTCTAAGGACCAACAGCACATCGGCAGCTATGATTCTGGGAACTTTGAGTTTGAAAAATATTTAGTATAGATAACCATTAATTCTGATGGGAGTAAAAGAGATCACAGGAGGGAGAGATGATCATAAGAGGCATGACATCAAGGGAAGTCTCTAGCAACCTTACAATGTGCAGTAGATCTCACTGGAAAGGCTTTAGCCTGTTGTTCAGTGGGGGGAATAGCCCTTCCCCCATTCCCTACTTATGTACACAGCCACCTCCCACTCTGCTTTGAGTGTTTTGGCGGCAGCTGGCCAGCCATGGGATTTCCCCCCCCTTGCCTTCTGTTTGTCCCCGGTTAGCTATTTCTTCCTTCCCCATTTCCCTTCCCTTTGTGTGCTCTCCTTATTCCTCTTCCGGACCTTTTTCCCTGTACCTTCTTGCCTCCCATTGTTCTTTTCAGCCTTTTTCCCAGGTCAGCAGCCCTGCTGCTTCGCCTGTCCACTCGTTCCAGTTCTTCCACCGCTTTTGCACTTCTGGATAGCTCCCCTCCTTCTCCCTGGATCTCCGGATTTGCTGGTTTGTTTCTTTTGCATATTTATTTTTTCCCATCGTTGCTTCCCTGATTCTTCCTTGGTGTCTAGCCATTCAGCAGCTTTCCTGTTTGGCCCTCATTCCGCTGCCATGGAATGCCAATCAATCTGACAGGATGTTCTTTTGCTGACTTGTGCTGTTCTTCCCTCAAATCATCCTTGCTAGATAACATCAGTGCTTTCCCCCTTTTCCAACTGGATCATCAAAGGAGTATGGACTATGCGAAATAACAGAAACTTGACTTTAATAAAAGTTGGACTAGGGATCCAGATGTCAGTCACCCTATGCATGGATCATTCTGACCCCTTTGGCTTGCTACAATGACCTTTCAGTGCATTTTACAGAAGCCCTTACTCTCTGTCACTTGCCTCTGTACTGGAGTACTCCTTGATTTGGCAGCCCAAGCCATTCTACAGCTATGCTCCTCTGTACTTCTGCAGTAAACCCTCTTACTTCTTAACTTACTTGTGTTTCCCTGCTACCTCCCAGAAGTTTTGTTGCTAGATGCATTGGCTGGAGCCTGCTGACTACTTCTCACCAGTTCCAACCTTCCGATTTGGTGAACACCACTGCTGGTTTAGTATATGCTGCATCCTAGAAGGACCTCACTCAGTTCATATAACGGGGTAATGGATATGTTGCCTAGGCCATTTTTACTTATTTTACCTTGGCCCAAATTTAAGTGAATTTCAGCTGCATCATGTATGATGGCATTTTAAAGGGGCAGCAACACATCTCTGCAGCTGGCCATAAACCTTGCAAGCCCAGCATAGCCAAAGCCTAGGATAATCTTACTTTGATGTGGACTTCTGCCAGCCAGAGTCCGCAACATTATTAGTGCTGTTCATTCTACTGCCTCTATGATTAGCCAAAGACCCAAGTAAGACATGTCTAGACAAGGAAATCCTCTTTGATATTCTGTTTTTTAACCGTAATGTGCCTTCCACCACTCATTCCTATCACCTTACCAATGGAATGCTGCTTAGTCATACACACTTCCATACTATTCGTGACCTATTGGGGTCCCCTGTTTTTCAATCTGGGTCATCCTGATGTCTGCTAGTCTATGTCTGCTACCTGGTTTAGCTGTCTGCCATTTCTGGAATCCGTCATCCATTTTGACCAAGCCCCACAAAGGGCTTCATTTCTTGCTGCTAGCTATTTCCATCAGCTGGAGAACTCATCTCAGATTTCAGCCTTTTGACCTTGGAACTGTATGCTTGTACTGTGCTGTTGGACTTTGGAGGTCCAGTCATTCCTTTCTATGGATTTGCAATACTACCTCAATGGCAGACCACGTGGAGTCCCGCCATCCTAACCATGAACACCTTATTCCCGGACCTCCTTTGGGCTTTATGCTCCTTATTTAATACTAGCAGACTCATGACGGGGCTCTGCTCTCCTTATTTTGGTCTATTCCTTACCATGGCAAAGGTGAACCATGTGGGATCTCACCTTCCCAATCTTGTACTGCTGTGATACAGTGATGGCGGACCACATGGGGTCCTGCCATCTCTATCATGCACTACTTGATGGAAGGAATTGCACTACTCAGATCAGCGATGGCGGACCATGTAAGTCTCACCATGCCAAACATAAAAGCCCTGTGAAATGGCCTTGACATACCTCAAGTGTTTCCTATTCACTTCAAGAGTACAAACAACAGGGTATCGCCTTCCTTACTTTGGACTGCAACAGTCTGGCTCCTGAGGGTACCCCTTGCCACCTAGATCATTCTATAATATAGTGATGGTTGACTTCATGGGATCCCACCATCTCTCTTCTACATGCTCTCAACACCCTTCTCCTTATTCCTTATCTTCTAATCCAACTTCTGACCTTTGCTTACCTTCAACTACCCCAGTAAGACAACACTGCTGGATTTATCTGGATCAGGTTTTGATCAGTTATTCAAGTCATGCAGGTATCTTACGCTATCTGTCCTCATCCTACCCTCGTTTGGACCCACCTTCCTCGATCTGCATCCCCTACTTCCAGTTCGGTGGACTTTCACCTCCTCACCTTGGAATCATCGTTCTATGACAATCATGACCCTTTGGGGGCCTCTTCATCCCACTAGTTGTATTCCCCCTCGACAAACAGTTATCCTCTCTACTAATGGATTTATATTCACACAATGGTAGACCCTCGTCAGGGTCTCGCTCTCCCAGTATCGACCACCTAAGACTTCAGTCACTCACACAGTACTCTTCAACCATTAGGACTCCATGGGAATCTCTTTTCCTAACTAGCCAACTTCTGAGCCTACCATCATCATCTAAGTCAATGCCTAACATCTCCTTAGCGATGGTGAATCACATGGGATCTCGTCATCCTATTTACGTATACCCCACTACGGGCCTTATCTGGTACTGTATCTAATTTCAAATCAGCCTCTACAACTCTCACCCTTTATGGGTTTGCATTATTCCATACTGCTGCCATGGCAGACAGCATTTGGGCTCCCAACATTCCTACAAATTCTATGGCCTTCCTATCTTGGATTAAGCTTATAATACAATCAGTGTGAACCTGCAGGTTCCAGCAATTTCACCAAACAGTACTTCTATTTAACTTTATCTAGTATCTAAAGGTGTACTATCGATCTTTTTCAGCATCTTCATTGGCACAGCATCTGGTCATCATTCCAGTTGGATATCCTTTCCTCGAACCTTCATCTGCAACATCGACTGCTTGTTCATCGACCATGTACTGGACTCCTCCACCAACTACACCAGACCGTACTCCTAAACATAATCATAGCTAAACCTAAGCATTTAGGATTATTCTCATCTTAGTATGCCCAGAGGACAGGCAGGTCAGTAGCCATGGGTCCTTTGAGGTTTTCCCCCAAAGGGGGTTTTCCTCTCCTGTGTGCTACATATCACACTCTTCAGTGTTGGTTGAGGTACTTACTCGCTACATCTTTTTGGGCCTTAAGTCTACACCTACCCACTATCCTACACAGGGTGGAATGCGGAGAAGTGCCAAAACACATGTTAGAAACACCAAGCATATTCCAGTCAACTCATAAGTACAGTATACACAAGCACCAAGCTATTTGCCACACACTGAATGTAAGTTTGTCAACTTTGAAACTCTGTATCTGTATCATGGTAGAGTTTGTTGAGTTCTGGCATCATACAGATACACACAAATCTGCACATAAAACATTTATTAGCAGATGTGCCAAATTACAGGAGAACAGTACAACACATACCAATCCTGGGACATCAGCGGGCAATTTCCCAATCTTACCACAGTGAGACAATGAGAACTCAGACTGATTCTGTATTTATACATTATTTAATGGCTAGTGCTATTGTTTACCTCATCTATTTGCAAAGGCAAACATAGAGTTATTGCTTCAGCTTTCCTTATCGCCATACAATTGTGCAGAAAATCATACTCCCTATTTTTGACTACAGGGATGTAGTCTATAGTGCCACTCACAAGTCCAAACTAGCCAGACTGGACCCCCTCTTTCATTCCTTCTGTCATTTTGCTCTCGACTGTCCTTCAAATACCCATCACTGTGCCCTCTACTGGGCACTGTACCTCCCACTGCTTCAGGACCAGTGTCACTCCCACTGTGCAAGCCTCACGGGCAAATTCTGGGCCCAGTCTCTCCCACCGTATCACACCTTTGTCCTATCTACACCTGCCCTACTAAAGTACTCACTCAGGAATAATGATTCTTGCTTACTGTTTGTACCACAAATCTCCACTGTGGCTGGCCAGGCATCATTTTGTTATTACATGCCTAAACTATGGAACTCCCTCTCAGTGGCCATTCGATGTGCCTCCTGAAGCAGGAACCTCAACTTCCTTCCTCAAACCTCACTTCTCCTCCAACTGCTCGTGTGCCCATGTTAATTCTAGTGCCAAAGTCTGTCACTGAACTTCTAGAAGTTCCTGTCAGGCTCGATGTTTACAACTAGTTTCATTCATTTGCAATGTTATTGCACTGTTCATGCCTTGCACTTTTGCCCCATGCACAATTAATTTTGCTGTACACTGTTGAATGCTTCTAATCTATGTAATCTATGTATTTTATGCTGTATGTATCTTGGCTTTGACTTTATACATGGCGCTTTTGATGTGCATTGATGTATGTTTTTGCTGTCATCCCATCTCCCTCTCACCAGGACGCATCTGGAATCGAACAGTAGCCTGCTCAGTTTGCCTTCCTGGTAAAACTTTTAAATAAATAATCACTGCACTGAATAATCACATTCTTAGTACAGACTCAGCAGCTTCTGCTTGGTAGCTGTTAGACATCACTTTACCAAGTAAACTAGTAAATCATTACTAACACTGACACATTGTAGCACATCTATTCTTATCAGTTTTACTCTGGGTAGAGTGTATGCCAGGCATGATGGCACATAAAGTGAAGCATATTATTCCCACATGTGTAAGGGGGCAAGGGTGAAAAGCCACACATTGTGGTGCACCTTGGTACAAAAGATCTAGCAGACAACAGTGTGATGGAGGTACAAGCAAGGTTCAGGGAGCTGGCCAGGATATGCAGCAATTAAGGCAAAACAGTGGCCTTCTCTGAAGTCCTACCATTTCCTAGGGCAATTTCAGATAGGAAGAAAAGAATTGCTGAGTTTAATGCCTGCTTGGCAGAAAGGTTCAAGGCTATGGGGTTTGGGCTGGTGAGGGGATGAGGTCCACATGGGTAAACAAAAACTTATATGCTTGGGACAGACTCCATCTTAACAAAGATGGGTCAGCTGTCCTGAAGCAGAGGCTGGGTGAGTTTCTGACCACCTCATGTAATTTAAACTAGGAAGGGGGCCCAGTCTTTGAAAGAAGTTTGGGATGCAGAGAGAGGGAGACTGTTGCCCCCTCCGATTAGGAATGAAGGGTATGGGGAGAACTTCCTGGGGGGCAAGAAGGGCAGAAAAACAAGGCAGAGGGAGATACTGAAGGGGATAGAGTAGCAGAAAACCAGGCATGGGGGCAAGGAGGGAAGGTAAACACAACAGTGTGAAATACTGAAGAGGATAGAAAATCATGGTACTGGAGAGGGCACAAGGGGCAAGGAAAATGCATTGGGAGGAATGGAAAGTTGTGCCCTAAATTCCAGAAGCCTAGCAAACAAAATGGATGACTTGCATATGCTGATGGTGGAGAGTGAGGTGGACATCACGGTTGTCTCTGAGATGTGGATGTCCACTCACAACTATTGGGATCTTGAGGTGCCAGGTTACAAGCTGTACAGGAAGGATATGAATGCAGGGAAGGGATGGGTGTGGCTCTGTTCATGAGGGAAGATATAACCTGCACAAGGGATCATTAAACAGAGGGGGAAATTCGAAGTTCTTTGGGTACAACTCCAGTCACCAAAGGGGAGAAGGCCAGAACTGGAGTGATCTATAGACCACCCTCACAGGGAGCAGAGGAAGACAAGAACCTAAAAGAACAGATTAGAACTCAGGCAGGCAAAGGAAAAGTGGCACTTACTGGTGACTTCAACCTTCCAGGAGTTGACTGGGAAACACTATCAACTACCAGCTCCAAGAACAGGTATGTCCTAGATGCCTTCCAGGATGGCTTTTTGGAGCAGATGGTCAGAGAGCAAACTTTGGGTTTTGCAATTCTGGACTTGGTTTTAGCCAATGGAGACAATGTTTAGGATATTAAGGTAGAGAATCCACTATTGGCATGTGACCACAGGATGGTATGGTTGATCCTGGGAGTAGGACAAGAAAAATCAAAGACACATCAAGGTACAGTAGTTGACTTCAAAAGGGCAGATTTTGGAAAGATGAGAGAAATCGTGAAGGTATATCTCTCTATGATTAGGATGGATGGGGGGTAGAGCAGAAGTGGGAAGCAATAAAGGCTGGTATCACAGAGGCTGCACAGTCCTGTACCAAAATCTGGAGCATGAACACTAGACAAAAGAGGCCTAGGCCAAAGTTGCACACAGGGTGAAGGAGAAGGGAACAGTCTTTCATAACTATAGTACAAGTGTACACAGAGGGATGAGGATAGGGAAGCTTACCTGTTGAAGTCTAAGGTGGCAAGTGGAACTGTCAGGGTGGTGAAAGCAAGGAGGGAGCTCCAATTGGCTGAGGGAATCAAGATGGTAGAAAATGACTTCTACCAGTATGTAAAGGAAAAAAGGAACAGGAAGGAGGGTATTGTGAGAGTGAAGAAGGTGGGGGGATGGGTGGAGAGTAGTAAGGAGCAGGCTGAGGTATTAAACCAGTATGTCAGTTCAGTCTTCACAAGAGAAAAGGAGGGACTGGTACCTAGGAGCAGGAGGGAAGCTGCTTCAGGGGTTGGGGGGTTTGGAAGCACCCATCTTGGTTGAAAAAGTGTTAAAGGGTCTCAGGGCCATCTGGGTGCACAAAGCACTAGGGCCAGACCAAGTGTACCCAAGGATGTTAAAAGAGATGGCCAACATTCTGGCTGGCCCTTTTGTAGGACCTGTTTACTACTTCTCCAGAGACTGGGATGGTATTAAGAGACTGGAGGCTGGCACACATGGTGCTGCTCCACAAGCATATACCTAGGGATGACCCAGGGAACAACCACACTGTCAGCTTGACCTCCACAGTGGGTAAGATGATGGAGTCCATCCTTAAAGAAAGACTGATGGACTACTTGGTGGTGGAGGTCACCCACTGGGGTTCATGATGGGGGTGGGAGTGGGGTGGTGGGACACCTGCTGGGAGGGAGGCACTAGACCACCAGGAAGTAAGAACTGTTTCAGGGACTGCAGATTGGGGATGGGATGGAGTTTGAAATAAACCACTAGACCACCAGTGATTTTTTTTAAAAACAATGCCAACAGAAATAGGGATGGGGTGTTACTGTACAATGTGGGGCTGGGTGGGTGACCAGGTGGAGGGCTGGGAATAGTAACCACTAGAGCATTTGTTGGGCTGGAGCCTGTAGGGCAGTAGATGGGTGAGGAATCAATATTGAAACAGGCATTTTTCATACAAGTCAGATGGGAGATCCAGTGGGAGGAGGGACAGCTAGCCACCTGGGATAGTTGGTTTACTTGTGGGGCCAGTGGGGGGAAGGCTCACTAGCAACAAAGGCTTATTTTTATGGAGAATTTCTGCATTTCCACCAAACCTTTTGCAGAAGTTTTCCGATTTGCCTCAGGCAGAAGTTCAGAAACTTCCATAAAAGTTCAGAATTTTTGTGGAAGTTACATGAAAGTGGAAATCCCCACTTTTGCCCACCCCAGTTGCTGCCTGTCACTATTTATGGTTTCGGCATAGTGCACATTATCATTGTTGTAGTTGGCAAAGTGTACTCTCTGTTATTACCCTCACTTAAAAATCTTCACTCAAATCACATGGAACAGAATTGGAGACATTATGATACCCAAAACACTTAAGGAGACTAACAGAAAGAAGAGTAGTACTAATCCATGCAGGTATTAATGATGTTAAAAGGTTAACAGAAAATGAAATTCTAAATTAGTACAATTAAACTGTGTGAGGTATTAAAGAATTTGAAGTGTTATGTCATCTTATCTGAGATACTACCTGTTCCTAGAGCTAACCTTAAATGGAATAAAGCCATGAATGGAATAAAAAGATTATCCAGATAATCCAGTTAATCTAGATAATCCAGATAATAAATTGTGATCATGCTGCTTGAAAAATTGAATCAATTGCATAAGACAATGGGAGAAATTCACATTTAAGGGTGATCTAATGCACAGACCTTAGCAGGAAAGTGAGCAGACTATTGGGATGTATTTTCTGCTCTAGAGATCAGTATACTGATATGAATATTATATTATTTAATGCAAGAAGTATAATAAAAAAGAAACTATAACTTGAAATATTATTGCAACAAGAAAATATTCATGTTTGCGGTGTAACAGAAACCTTGTGGAGAGAAGATTGGAACAAGATAATTCTAGGTCAACAGTTGTTTCACAAGGACCATACAGAGAGGATGGATGGAGGTGTGGCAGTTTATATCAAGGATTCTATCGAGGCTAGAGAAATAGAAATTTCTGTTAGATATAAGGATGCAGTCAAACAAATCTGGATTAGATTATGTATACCAAAAAACAAAGGCATAGTAATTGGTGTTTGTTATAGAACTCCCAGTCAAAATAAAGATGAATTTTCCCAGTTTATTTATTTATTTCATTTTTGTTGACTGGGTAAGTGCACTAGACAAATCCTGCCTATTTTCAGGCATGACCCGGGAAGGGGGATACAGAAGAATGCCAACTGACCTTGAACCAGATGAAGCTGTTGGTGGTATTTTTAGTGAATGAGGTAAATATGGCCAGGACACTGGGGAAATTCCCCTACTCAGACAGCAGGGGGAACCTATGGCTGCAGCAATGGCCAGTCCAGACTTGCAGTCGGAGAGAATGGAGGTGCAAGCATTATAGGAGATAGGAGTCTCTCAGGTAGAATGAGGAATGGAATTGGAACATATGGTAGAGAATATATTAAATTCAGATGATGGAGGTACTAGCCCTGTTGAATTTTTCTCTATGGAGGACCTTACTGTTGCTTCAAAAAATGAGGAAAATATAGAAGGTAATGGAGGTACGAAGGAGGACGCTGAACAAGTACTGCATCTGATATGGCAAAAGGAAGAAGTGAGACATGCTCAGGAAAAAATTAAATTTCAAGCCCTACTGGTGGATTTGCAGCATTCAACTTTAACTGTCAGTTCGGCCAAGATACCTGTCAGTGAAATCTCTGACGCAGCAGTATCAAAGGCCCAGCTGGGGCCAGGTGCATATGCAAATGATTGTACTGTTTCTTCAAAGGAGAAAGTGGATAGTCAGCCGGCTGGCAGTCAAAATGCTAGTCTAAGGGTGTGCCTACAGCCAAACCCCATAGAACTTAATGACAAGGCAAATGTACATCTGCTAACAAATAAAAGCAGTATGAATGCTCCGGTATCCACTGCACTACATGATGAGCATACAAAAATAGGTCTAGCAGCCACTCACCCGATCCAAATAAAACCTAAACCTCTCTCTAAAACTTCTGACTTTGTGGCATTTATAGATGTCCTGATGACTATTAGTTTTCAGACCAATACTCGCGAATCCCAAACAACGGCCACACAGTTTCCGTTTAAGAATTTGAACACCTCTAAAGTTGGCCAAAAAGATGCAAAGAGGGATGAAAGACTCGCTCAGACCTTATTGAATAGACATCTAGAAGCTGATTCCCTATGGGAGGAACAGTTAACAAAAAAAAATAATCACCTGAGTACCTAAGTTCAACATGGTCTCCAGGTAAAGCTCTGAATGAATCTGTCTGGAAGCAAAATCCTGTTGGGACTTGGGTCCTGGATCGGGATGTTAAAATTCCTTTTATTTCTTCTTCTTCTATATGGGCTCCAGGGCATGACCCAAACCACCTGATATTTGACACAGCTAATAAAAAAGTATCTAGCCCAGTATCTACCACTGCACCCGTTATGCATAGCAGTGGAGATGATGTCCCTCTTCTGGTGGTGGGAGCTGAATCTATAAACCCCAATGGACAAAACGTAATTGAATCCTGTGTTGATCCAGCAACTGAAACTGAACAGAATCAGGAATAGCCTAAATAAAAACAACCACTATTATCTGAACTGTTTGCCAGTATAAAGAAAGAAGCTGTTCCCAGGAGAAATGCGGTGCGAATCCGCTATAAATGTGGAATGGAAGACAGGCCAGACAGACACTTTGTCAGGAAAGTCTTCCTTAAAGATTCCTTAAGGTTTTCCCCTCGTGAGGTGTTTGCTTTCTTCAACATCTCAGGAGAGGATAACTTTGACATTAGTTTTCATTCAGCCCACTTTTTAGATCTTTTTTGGGAATGTTATGCTCAGGTTAAATATTTTCCCATTTGGACTCCTTTTGTAGTCATACCACTATCTAAACCTCTGGTTAAATTTATTACAGTGATGTTTCGAAATGAGGGAGTTCATGTGTCCGGTATTTCTTATTAGTTGTCACAAAGATGTGAACTTTTGGGAGACCCCCAAGGCAATTTTGGACACATAGTTATTTTGGACTGGGGTGGAAATATAAAGTGAAATTACAAAGTACTGAATCTGGCATTACACATATCCCTAACTCATTTATGTTAGGTAGGGATAGGGGTGTATGCTTTTATGCTGAGCAACCCTGAGCTTGTTACAAGTGTGGTTTGCATACCCATATATCTAGAACATGTGATAAGCCAAAATGTGGAAATTGTGGGGAGGTGGGACACATCTCTTTTCAATGTGCATCTCACACTAAATGTGATCTCTGTGATGATGTAGGGCATGCCTCTAAGGACTGCCCATGGGCTGCCAAAAATGCTGCTTGTAATGTTAGTCCTGACCTATTTATTCAGCAGGTGCAAGACATGGCAGATGTATCTGAAAAGCCCCATCAAGATAAAGCTGATATAAAATCCCACCCCTCTACTGAAATTATTGATTTATGTGAACAGCAAGAGTACAAGGATAGGAAAGGTATCCAAACTAAGGACAAGGAATTATTACCCCCTCAGGAAGTTTTGGATCACCCAGAGGCCTTGCAACAGGAGGTTCTAACTCCAGTATGCTATAGTGACCCTGCACAGGAGAGAGTACCCTTAGCTGTATCCCCACTTCAGAGACATAGATCCTCTAGAAATTTAAAGTCTGCTGCCATGCCCCTTCCCCCCACTTCCCCATCTGAGAGTGTTAACTCAATTAACCCCATTGCAGCTTTGGCACCAGAATGGGGGGATTCAGATATGGATCAGGATGAAGGGGACAGTAACTCTAGAGCTCAAGATACAGAAAACCAAAAAATAGGATTTGTAGGGTATAAAGGAAAAAGGAAAAAAGAAGGAAAAAAGTTGATAGTAGTATGATGCTTTATAATGATCATTTCTGGCTAACTTAAAAATTGGTTCACTAAACGTGCATAGTTCATTGAACACAGGGAAATGCCAGGTTGTGCTTGATTTTTTATAGACTATTAGAAATCTTTTGTTTGCAAGAAACTTGGGCTTTTACTATTAACAACATCAGAAGCTTTCAGGGAGAATGGGTTTGGGGACGTTCTTATTGGTCCTTTGGACAAGATGTTGTGGATGGAGTGGGTATACTGTTTAACTCCTTTTCATTTCAGTTAATTAAATTGGTAGATATTCTGCCTGGAAGGGCATTGTTATTAGACGGTATTTGGAATTCTAAGACTTACAGGTTAATCAATATCTATGGCCCACAGCTGAAAGCAGGGCAAGTGGCACTGTTTAATAATCTTAAACCCTATCTTATGACCACTTACCATATAATTCTTTGTGGTGATTTTAATGAGGTGCCATCCTTTACAAAGAAAAAGAAACCAAATGCTAGAATTTACTGTGATGTCAATGCTTTATTGGAACTAATATTATCAGCTGATTTGATTGACTGCAACCAATTCAGAAAAAAAGGACCTAATTTTACTTAAAAAAAGAAAGAAAAAGTATTTTCACCATTGATCAAGTTTTTGTTTCCAATAATTTACCTACAGCTGAAATGGAAACATGCCCAGTAGAATTTACAGATCATGTAATATTAATAGTAAAACTCTTTGATGTTTCTGCCACTAATCCATTCTTTACTAGATGGAAATTGAATGTAAAAGCTTTGGATGAACCTCAGGTCCAACAAGGAATAAGAGCCATTATTAGAGCTAGATGTTCTGTACATTTTCTATATTCAGATATAGGACAGTGGTGGTTGGATACATAACAGGATTTACGAAATTGGCTCCAAAATTATGGTAAATACAAAGAGAATAGTAAGTTCTTAAACTATCTCTCTTTACACCAACAGTTATGTAAATTATTTACTTGGTTGAACACTTCTAGGTTTGACTATTCGGAACAAATAAAGCAGATAAAATCACAAATGTTAACTATCAGTACGATCGTGCAAGCACTTTGAAAGTGCTATTTCAAAATGGTATTAAAAAATCCCCAGTTGGGGATCCTTGTCAAGCATGTAGGGCTATTAGCGATAATCCAGGGATGAATTTGCTATATGACCCTCAGGGAGTGCTGCAGAGTTCAGAGAATGACTTATTTTTAATTATCAAAAACCATTGGGTGACACTTTCGCCTGATAAAGGTCCTACAGTTCAGTACATTGATGCATATTTAGGTCAAGTTCAAACCCCTTCTATTCCTTCTGATTTATTAGAAGGAGAAATTTGTGTTACTTCTCAAGAAATTAGATCTGCCATTCAAACAATGATACCAGGAAAATCTCCTGAGTTGGATGGGTTGCCCATAGAATTCTACAAAGTTTTTATAGATGAATTATCTGAATGTTTGGAGTCAGTGTTTGGTTATTTTTTACAAGATAATACAATTGCCTCTCCCTTCTTAGATGGACTACTGATGCATACTTACAAATCTGGAGATAGGCACAGGATCTTGAACTGGAGACCTATAACTATTTTTAACTCAGGTTATAGAATTTTAACACATATATTAAAGGATAGGTTAAAACAAGTAGCTGAACACATCATTTCTCCAGTTCAATATTACAGTTTATCTTCCCAGAAAATACAACCAGTGCTAATGGTAGTGAGGGATGTAATTGAATATTTATCACTTTCTGGTCAATATGGTATTATTATAATGATAGATCAAGAAAAGGTGTTTGACCGAGTGTATTATACATATTAATTTTCAGTTTTACAACATTATGGTATCCCAGATTATTTAATCAAGTATATCAAATTAATTTATAATTCAACAATAGTATACTCAATCATAAGACAAAAAGTGAATTTAGGGTTTCAGACCATTTAGGGGTGCAACAGGGCTGTCCCCTGTGCCCTCTGCATTATGTGTTTTCATTAGATCCTTTTTTGAGATTATTAATGGATATTCCAAAACGACAAGGGATTTTGGGCACTGGCATCCAGTCAGCTATTAATACTCAAGCTTATGCTGATAATATATGTCTTTTTTTCCAGTTGTCTCTCAATTCCCCATTTTTATAAAAACTATGTCTGATTTTACGAAGGTTTCCAATAACATGAATTTGAAGAAAAGTCATAGTTTATATATAGGAGTGGGATACCCTGACTCTCAGAATCTAGAAGGCCTTCATATATCTTCTGAACCTCTCAAAATATTGGGTATTACTTATGGAGCCCAAAATATGGCCTTTTTTAATTGGGATTAATCCTTGCTAAAAGTAGAATCTAAAGCCCACCGATGGAAATCCTGGAGTATGTCAAAAGTGAAATGTATTCAAATGATAAAAACATTTCTAATCCCGGTATTACCTTGTGTTGCAATGTTGTATCCTCCACATAATAGTATTTTTTTTTTCAGATGTTATGGGGAAATCATTTAAACCCCATTCGTAGGTGTTATACATGTCTCCCAGTTAGTAAAGGAGGTTTAGATATGATAGATCCTATTATCTTTTTTCACACCTTATTTTATTCACAGAGTACCAGAGGTAACAATGCACTTGATTTAGTGATTGGCAACCTTCATGAGGACATCACAAAATGTGTTGTCAGGTAATCATCAGTTTACAGTGACCACAACATGGTGTCCTTTAAGATAACGGGTAATTGGAAAATGAAGAGTGGGATAACGAAAATTAAATGTTTTAGCAGGGCAAGGTATGACAAAATGAGACAGTACCTCAGGAACTGGGAGGAATGATTTATAAAATCTGCAGCTTGAAAAAATCTGGGAAAAGATCAAATATCATATCGATCATGGAACACAGAAACATAGAAACATAGAATCTGATGTCAGATAAGGACCACTTGGCCTACCTAGTCTGCCCATTTCCCTACCTAATGGATAAGCTGCAGATCCTAGTTAACCAACAGCCTACTTCCTCCTACCCCCCACTAGAATTGCCTTATGTCTGTCCCATGCATTCTTGAATTCCCCCACTGTTTTTGACTCTACGACCTCCTCAGGAAGGCTGTTCCATGTATCCACAACCCTCTCTGTCAAGAAATACTTCCTCACATTACCTCTGAGCCATCCCCCTCTATCTTCAAATTGTGCCCCCTTGTTTTTGCACATCTCTTTTTCTGAAAGATGCTACCCTCTTGGACTTTGTTGATTCCCTTGAGGTATTTGAAAGTTTCTATCATGTCCCCCCTCTCCCTCCTTTCCTTGAGGCTATACATCTTTAGTTCCTTTAGTCGTTCTTCATATGTCTTCTGATGCAGACCCTGCATCACTTTGGTTGCCCTCCTCTGGATAGCCTCCACCCTGTCTATGTCTTTGAGGAGATGGGGTCTCTAGAACTGTACACAGTACTCCAGATGTGGTCTTACCAACTGTCTGTACAGAGGGCCAACAGCTTCCTGTTTTCTACTGGTGATGCCTCTCCCTATGCATCCCAGTATCTCCCCAGCCCTCCTTACTGCCTTCTCACATTGCTGGCCCACGTTTAGGTCATCTGATATGACTACCCCCCAGGTCCCTTTCCATTTTTGTTGTTGTACGTATCTCACCCCCCATTGTGTACTCTTCCCCCAGGTTTTTGTTTCCCAGGTGCATTACTTTGCACTTTTTTGTATTGAATCTAAGCTGCCATACATTTCACCATTTCTCCAGCCTTGCAAAGTCCCTTTTCATCCTTTCCACCCCACCTTGTGTATCAACCCTGTTGCAGATATTTGTGTCATCTGCAAAGAGACATACTTTCCCCTTCCAGTCCCTCTGCAATGTCACTTATAAAGACATTAAAAAGGACCTGCCCCAGTACTGAACCCTGTGATACCCCACTAGTAACCCTCCTTTCTGCACTGTGGACTCCATTTACTATTACTCACTGTGTCCTGTTGTCCAACCAGTGTTTTACCCAGGCTACCACCCTAGGATCCACGCCCAGGCTGGCTAATTTGTTTATTAATCTTTTGTGTGGGACTGTGTCAAATGCCTTGCTAAAGTCTAGGTAGGCCATGTTCACAGCCCCTCCCTGGTCTACTGCTTTGGCCACCCAGTCAAAGAAATCAATTAGATTTGTCTGACATGAACTTCCCTCTGTGAATCCAGGCTGCCTTGGGTCCTGTGCCCCACTGGCCTCTTGGTACTCAACAATTCTTTCCTTCAGAAGTGATTCCATCATTTTCTCTACCACTGAGGTCAAACTGACAGATCTGTAGTTTCCTGCCTCTGTCTTGCTCCCACTTTAGTGAATGGGAATCACATCCACCCTTCTCCAGTCCTCACATACCTCCCCATCCTTCCCATGATTTATTAAAAAGGGTAGTCAGGGGTGTTACTAGTTCTTCCCTTAGTTCTTTTAAAATTCTGGAATGAATCCCATCAGACCCCATTGCTTTATCCACCTTCAGTTTTAAGAGTTCTTTCAGAACCCTTTCTTCTGTGAAAGGACTAATATCAACCCCCCCCATCCAGAGTGCTTCTATTGACCAGATTAGGTATTTTCCCCTGCTTTTCCATTGTGAATACTGAGCATAAGTATTCATTCAGTATCCCTGTTTTTTCACTCTTGGTCTCTACCCAACCACCTTCCTCTTTGTTCAGCCTCAGTATCCCTGCCTTAGTCTTTCTTTGCTTCCTAATGTACCTATAAAAGATTTTGTCCTCCTTGTTAACCGAGTTGGCTGTCTTTTCCTTGGTTTGGGCCTTTGCTATTCTGACTGCCTTACCCACTTCCTTCTGTTTTAACTGGTACAGTTCTCTGTCCTACTCCTTCTGTGTTTCCTTATACTTCCTGAATGCTACCTTTTTTCCCTTACCTTCCACGCTACTTCTTTTGAGAACCATAGTGTTTTTTTCTTTCATTTTGATTTGTTTTTTTGCTTCACACAAAGACTTGTTGCCTCTGTGATGGCTGTTTTGATGTTTCCCCATTGTTGTTCCACCCCACCTTCTTGCCTGTTTGCTAGTGCTTTTCTGAGGCACTCTCCCATTTTGACAAAATCAGCCCTCCTGAAGTTCAGTACCTTCACTTTTGTGTGGCTTGACTCTACAGCTAAGTTTATCGTGAACCACACTGTTAGATGGTAGCTTGTTCCCAGATGGCTACCCACTTCAAGATCAGAGATCCTCTCTCCATCCTCATTTGAGAGTACCAGGTCTAAGACTGCTCTCTCCCACGTGGGTTCCAAAACTGTGTAAAACATTATATTCAGGAGTTAGTGAAATATAATAATAATGATAGGGTCCCAGTTTTGGTTTCCAGGAAAAAAATGAATGAAATAAGAAGGAAACAAAGGTTATACAAACAGTTCGTGTAAAATCTAACCCAGTAAAATATAATGGAATGTAAAGCAAGAGTTAGAAAATGCAAAGGATTGATAAAGAAATCTAAAAAGGATGAGGAATGACATTTGGCATCTAGAACTAATAAAAATTAAAATAAGTTTTTTCAGTTATATAAATAGTCTCAGGAGAGGCCTGCCTATGGTAGGACCCCTTATTATGCATGGCTAAAACATGGGTAGTGAAAAGGAAATGGCAGAGACCTTTAATGGATATGTCATTAGAGTTTTTCATACTAAGGATGACTATAGTCACCTTATAGGTACATTAAACCAAGGTGATGATAAAATAGTATTTCAGAGCAAAAGGTTAAAGATAAACTCACTAAAATAAGTATCAACAAATCCCAAGGCCCTGAAAATGTGCATAAAATGCTGATGAGACAGCTAGTTGAAGAACTTGCAGGTCCTATTGGTATTTTGTTTACTTGCTCACTAACAGAAGGAAACGTGATCACTGAGTGGAGACAGGCAAATGTCACACCCATATATAAGAAAGGTTCCAAACATGTTGTTTGTAATTACAGACCCATAAGTTTAATATCCATTATTGATAAAATTCTGGAGGAATTTATGAAAGAAGAACTAGACAAGCATGTCATAAATATGAGTCTGGAAGGCATAACACAACACAACATAGCGTTAAACCTAATAGGTTCTGTTAAACTAACCTTTTTCACTTTTGTGAGCCAATAAGTAGGGCACTGGATGATGGAAGACCTATTGATGTGTTATACAGTACTTAAACTATGACAAGGCCTTTGATATGGTCTCACACATGAAAGTAATAGAGACATTAATTGATTTATGTTTTGGATCAAATATTGTGAAGTGGATTATATCCCGGTTGGACCATAGGATACAGAGGGTCAATCATGGGCTCAGATAAGTGCACATGTAACTAATCTAAAATACATATGCATTGTGACATTTCTTCACAATGCAGCTGTGCACTTATTTATGATTGTCATCTGAAATACTTTGTACTCCGTATGCCCTTATGATACTCAGGTTTTCTCTAATCCATTGTTTGATGTTTTATATTGCTGTATCACCTGTAGTTGCTGTTCCTTTGTCTGTAACTCTTCTGGGTCATACCTGAAAATAGGCAATGTGTTTGTCTGGTGGACATACCCAGTAAACAAAAACAAAAACTAAATAAAATAAACATATGTGGCCATTGCTCTGAGTGGGGTTTGGTGACTAGTGTTGTGCCACAGGGGTCCTTGCTGGGACCATCACTGTTTAACATCTTTATCTCCACTATGCAATCATCACAGCACTCATGGATCTGCACATTTACAGATGACATGAAGTTGGGTTGCATACTGGATAATGTGGCATCTGTCCAAAGATTGCAGGATGATTTGGGAACTGGGAAAATGACTATAAATTAACATTTAATGTAGGCAAGTGCAAGGTGATACACTTTGGTAAAAGAAATGAAATGGCAAAATACTACTTAAATGGAGTTGAACTTGAGTCCACTGACCAAGAAAAACATTTAGGTATATCCATAACTAATAATTTATCATTTGGAGAGCATACCAGAAAAGTGGTGAGGAGAGGTAACAGAATGCTTGGATGAATTCTGAAACACAGCAAAAGAAGGAATAAAAATGGCATCCTTCCTTTGTATGGTGCTCTTGTGAGACCCCAGCTGGAGTATTGTGTTCAGTTTTGGGTACCCAGTAACATTCAATATATTGAACTGTTGGAGGCAGTGCAGAGAAAGGCAACCGAAAGTGTTGCTGGAGTATCAGACTTGCAATATGGGGAGAGGCTGAGGGAGCTGGGCTTGTTCTCTCTTGCATAAAGAAGACTAAGGGGTGATCTTTGTTTGGTTTACAAAACTTTTAAAAACCAAGACCTATGGGAATGTTTCAGTCTCAGTAGAAAACATTAAGTAGAGAAATTAGAGCTCATAATTATCAACTAAGGGGCACATTTTATATCAATCAATCAATCAATTTTTTTTTTTTTGCCAGGTGGAACATCATTGAGATAAGTTCATTTACAAGATGGCCCTGGGACAAAACAATTGCCAACAGGGTTAAGACATAACAGGTAGAGTAAACGTACACAACAATTACTTATAGAAGTGTTAGAAGAGGTTTCTGGATAAATCAGAGAGTGATGTGCACATGGAATGATTTGCCAAAGATGGAGGTGAAAAGTGAAATTATGGAGCTGTTCAAAACAGCTTTGGATAACCTTTTTCATATAAAGTACAGGTAGTACCCATTGTAAAATGACAAGTAATACATGGCTAGTGCTTCTGACTTATAGTGTTTCTATGATTCTTATGATTCCAAAGTGGTATCACAGTAAAGATAAGGATCAATTGAAAGATTCTCAATTCACTATAGTGTCATCTTAAAAGACATCTAAGGCAGTATAGTAATTTAAATACATTAAATACTAGAATAACTTGTAGCATTATTAACAGTTTGAAACTAATTTCTATCCATGTCTTTGAAATCAAGAAACCAAAATCACTATCATGCGATAGAGCATATTAGAAGTGTTGAGCATGTGCCATACTATTGCTTATTCTTATACGATGTTCATCTTTATGATTCAGTAAAAACTGTACCTCTAGGGAAAGTGGCAAAACATTAGCATTGAAGGTTGTAGTGTAATATATGACATCATTTTGATGACCAGGTACACTGAGAATATATTGTTCATCATGAAGTTGTGCAGGTAATATAACTGCTTAACTACTGACAGTGTGAGCAGTGGGAGTGAAGCAGTTGTTTGGGACAGTCACTGGACATATCAAGTTCCCAATAGGGGGAATAGTGGCTATGCATTACTGACTATCCATGTTGTAGGTAACCTTTGCCATAGGGAGGTGCTATTTTGTGAACTGTACTGGGCAGGTAACAATGACATCAATATTCTGGTTGAGATCCCCATCAAGGCTGCAGACAATAGGATCCACATCAAAGACACCACACTGACATACATACCTATATCCCTTCACTGAACTATATGCTATGCGTGGTACCTGCCAGATTGATGTTGTGAGGTTATGCACCACTAAGGAAGGTGTGCTCACTCTCTCTTTATAAATATCTCCTTCTAGGTAGTCTATTTAATGGATCATGGTCAGTTTGTCAAAAACAGCTTGAGCTGGGTCAAACACTGGTAGGGAAACAGTAAGTGACATGTACAAATTATCATGAATAGCACAGGATCCACTTGTATAACACTTACTTGGTTAGAGTACAAGGTAACATAGCCCAAGTTTCTAGCTGTCAAGAATGAAAACTTTTGACAGGCCATGATGCATCCTGAATGGATGTTCTGGGTACTGGTGACACAGGCTGGACTATACAATTTGGTTAAATAGCTTTCTGAAATGAGGTCAGGGAAATACTCTGTTTCTACATCTCTGAGAAAATTTGAAATCATATTGAGAACATAATTCCCATAAGCTGTGTGCATTACTTCTCTTCCCACATGTTTCTATTGAGCTACTTTATACTTTGCTGTGACTAGCTGATTGATCTTAACTTGTGTTTCAGTAAACTAATGTGTAGTATTATACATATTGTACACAGTATACCTTTCTTCAGTTACAAAACCTTGAGTCCCCTGTAATACAGGGCTCAAAACAGACTCAGCAGATTGGTGTTCAAAATATCTGACATGTCTCCAGATGGTTTCTAGGTTTGCTTGATTCCAGACCTATGTGTCAGACCCAACAACCCCAATATTGACCCCACCATTCCATCCAGGCTCTGCAGCAATCTGGAACAGAAGGCCTTATCCCATCAGGCAGTTTCTTGGCCCACTATCACATCTTGGACTTGTGCCTGGTCAGTGAAAATCATATCTACCAGCAGAGAAGCATAAAATAATGATACATTTCTTCCAATACAAGGCCCGTATTCCATCATATCCCAATGTGAAAGATTAAAGACAATGGGTGTATGAATAAACTGTACATTGCTCAATAAAGTCCATGGGGTGGATGTAGCAGTAAGTAAGCAAGTGGTCTGGTCCCACCAGAGGACAATGTTTAGTCTGTGCAAAAGCCTTTGGTACAGATGACTGCATAACACTGGGAGTCAGTGTTGGCAGTCTAAGGACCCTCAATATGATATTTGTCATCACTGGAGGACATGGTTCTGCATCACATGTTTACTTAATAGTCATTTGATAGGTGCCTGTACTGAAATGTTGCACAGGAGTAATCAACAAAGCTGAGTTGTTTTTATACAGATTTGCCCTTGGCA
Organism: Neoceratodus forsteri; assembly: GCA_016271365.2. Classification (NCBI taxonomy): domain Eukaryota; kingdom Metazoa; phylum Chordata; order Ceratodontiformes; family Ceratodontidae; genus Neoceratodus; species Neoceratodus forsteri. The sequence goes on from CM057456.1 coordinate 1,339,066,376, forward strand.
ATGTGATCCAGTGGAGATAGTGTTGAATTGAAGCTTGGTGGTGTTCCTTAGGTATGAGCCAGCAAGGCACTCATAATATGTTCATGATTGTCAGACACCCAAATCAGGAACATTGCTGTCAGTTTCTGAAAGACAAAAGAAACAAAGAAGAAGGGAAGGTTTCAGTATCCTCCTTCATTGCTAGGTTACTTCTGACCTTTAAACAATTTCAACTGATTTACATGAAACCGCTTGTCATTGTTTTTCTTACTGGTAGCCAATCAATCATTTTACACTGAAGGGCTACTCTGAACACATACAATACAACTGGCATAGTATATGTTCAGATCTTTTTTTCATATCTTGCCACCACCCAACTGTCTTCATTTTATGAATGGTTCTGTCTTCCCACTCATGGCCTCCTATGGGCACATTGGATGCTGATGAAAGCAATTACTGTCTAAGTTGCTGTGAGATCACCCATACCATTTGTATTCCTCACCCTGCATAAAGCAGAATTTCAGTATCTGGTAACAATTGCAATTTATTTTATGTTTTTTAAACTGTGAGCCTACAGGAATTAACTATTACATTACCCAGTTCCATATCTTATTTTTGTATGCTACTGAGATAAATGGACTTGGTTTGTTTTTCTGTGAGACTTGCAACAGATTGTTGGAGCATGAAGAAGGTCCATTACTCCTTCCCTCGAGTGTCTTCCTTCACAAGGGGATTGACTTGGGCATTGACGTCGCTAAAGGGAACTGTTTTGGAGTGGGCTGTAACCATTTTAATATAAAGTGAACAGACTGCAAAAAGAATGTCTTGTAGTAACACAGCATAAACTAGGGGCATGCCATCCAAGGCAGTGAAATTGTTTTGCTGCCAGAAAGGTAAAAACTCCATTAGGGAGTAGCAAACCAACATGGAATCTGAAAATAATGCAAGCCGAAAGTTGAGGTGGTGCCAGGGGTTGAGGTTGAAGGGCAGGCTAGCCAGTGATCAGATGGACACTGACTTCAAGCCATATCAAAAAGCACCCCCCCATACACTGTGCCATAACCACATCTTGGACCACATATGCATTACAACACAGGGGAATCCCCTCTATGATGAAATGTTAAAATCTTAAAATACTGAAATTAAATGGTTTGTTTCAAAACAGACATACATCATTCCCCTGTTTAATCAAAGCTCTTTCATGAGACAAAAGGGTGTCTGAATTTCTGTGGACTGCATTTCAGTCAGCTACTCTTTACTTCAATTATAACAGAAAGTGTTAGCCCTTCCTTAGTCAGTTTTAGTTTGAGGCATCTCTTTTAGAAAGTTGCCCCCCTCAAAGGAAAGGAAAATAATCTGATGCATAGATTACTGGGTTGCTCTGTCTAAATGAGTTAAGACTTTGCTCTTTCCACAGTTACCTCAGAGCCTGTTGGGCTTAACAGACATTATGGTACAAGAAGAAGAAAATAAACTGAAGCTTTATAAGGTAACACAATTGGGATATGCCATAAGTTGGGACATCCTTGCAAAGGATATGGCATGGATGTGCCAAGCAATGGAAAAGCAACAAATGACCCCAAATAAGCAAAAAGCAGAAAGAGAACCTTCTTGTTTCTTTTCACAATTAGGTATTATGCACCACTCACAAAGTTCAAACCAGTGAAGGAGATGGAACAGCTGTCTGGGCAATTTTTTCCAGTCTAACACAATATATTTGCTTGCCCAATTGCTGAACCTATACTTGTGTGTGTTGGGGGGGGTGGTGGTGATGCATTTACTACCTGGACCATCTCAAATGTAGTTCCCAGCAGCTACATTTTACAAACAGCAATTCTAAAAGAAGAATACAGCATTCACAATCAGAGCCAACAAGCTGTCCCTGCACTGTAAGTGTTATAGAGCAGCCTGTGTAACTTAATTCTTAGCTGCATGTATATATGTGGGGGGGGGGGAGGCTACTGGGGGAAAGTTGAGAGAGAAAAGTCAGGAAGAGAATTAACAGGTTTTTAAACTCTGGGAGATCAACCCAGAGAAGAAAAACATAGAATATTAGGTAGAAGACAGGAAGACTGTAGCCAATTTAGAAAAGAAAGTTAATGGATATCTGACATGCTGATGTTTTCCTTCATATATTTATCCTTTGCCATTTAAAAATTGTATGTCACTTAAAGTCCTTGCATGCATAATCCTCTCTTTTGTTTGTCATCTATGCTGCAAGATAATGCTTTCTTGACCACTGATAAATTAATATTTTGGTCTTTGTCTGTCAAGGCTTGTTTCATTTTGGTCAGATTGCCTTTCATACACCAGATGTTAGTGTCTAATGCTTAGCATGCCACGTAAAAACCTTGCATACAATAACATTTTATCTTTTCCTTAAGGGGGATCTAAACCATTTTTTACACATATTTCTTTTAAATGACTCAATAGACTTGTAAAGGAGAGGCTGTTGTTTACATTTATACTGAAACTGCATTGATTAACATAGGATAAATGCAGTTTCATAGCATTTGAAAATTGTTAACACAGCCACTCTTGATTCAAAAATTCTGCTCTAAGAATCCTAAAATGGCTGCCTTGATGATGTCAATGAAGAGAGAGATGTCAGCTGTGCAGATGCATTCTGGCTCTCCTAACCATATTCAAATGCAAATAACTTTAAAATGAAAAATGATAGCATGGTACTGTTAGCATGAAAGTTGTTCAGCACACAATTATCTACAAAATATGTGGTGCTTCATTTATAGATACTTTTTTAATTTTTTTAATTAGCAAAAAAATCAGCAGAAAATTCAATTATTTTCACTTTTTCAACAAACAAATACAAATAGCTTTAATATAAAAAAATAGCATGATACTGTGAACATGACATTTGTTCAACACAAAAATATCTACAAAATGAGTGTTGATTAATTTTTATATACTTTTTTCTAATTAGCAAAAAACAGCAGAAAATGCCATTTTTTTCACTTTTTGCAACAAACAAATACAAATAGCTTTTAAACAAAATATGATAGCACAGTGCTTTTAGCATAAAAGTTGTCAGTACAAAGATATCTACCAAATGAGTGGTGTTTCATTTATAGATACCATTTAGATTTATTATAATTTGCAAAAAATGGCAGGAAATTCAATTTTGTTTTCACATTTTTGGAGGTATTGTACAAATGGAATATGCTACCTCCCCACTGGAAATATTGTTGATCATTTTTGTTCTCATGCCCTCCTCCAATTAACCAAACTGTAATTTGCTTTTCAAATAGCTCCCACCTCCCACCTTCTGAATGGGTGGGGGTGCAAAATGGTTGCATGTTTAATGTTTTCATTTCTATTTTCCCTTGCTCTGTCAATGCTCCCTTGCCATGACAGTGTGAGACTCAGATTCTTGTATTCCCACTTTTGTTTTCACTCTTTTGGAGATATGGCATAAATGGAATATGTTACCTCCCTATTGGAAATATTATTGACATTTTTTGTACACATGCCAGTTGACCCGATGACATCACAAGTAGCAAAAGCCACAAGTGATGTCAGAGTCAATGGCAGGAGAATAAAGATATCAACAATATTTCCAGTAAGAAATAGCATATTTCATTTATCTACTCAAAAAGTGAAACAAATAATTTCCTGCCATTTTTTTCTGATTATGAAAACTCTAAAAGGTATCTATAAATGAAACACAACTCATTTGTTTTTTTTATTTTGCTAATTAAAAAAAAAACTAAATGGTATTGATAAAAAAAACACCATTCATTTTGTAGATATTTTTGTGCTAAACTACTTTCATGTTCACGTTACCATGATATCATTTTTCATTATAAAGTAATCTGCATTTGTTTATTTTATTTATTTAGTGATTCAGAAAAAAACTTTTGAGGCAAGCTCTTTTACAAAGATTCAATGTCAAAGATTGCAAAACAAAGTACAATAGGAGAAAGCAAAGTTATATCACAATGAACGATACAGCTAGGATTCAGAACTTACAGAATAACTCAAAACATAGGTATAAGTTAAAATAACAAGAAAAACAATTTATGAGGGTGAGGTGGGGGAATAAGCAGCAACAAACTGTCATGTTAGTAGATTCAGAGGGATTGGGATAGCTGACAGTGGGGTGAAGAAAGGAGGTACGAGAGAGAGAGGTAGGTACAGCAGTGGAGGTGAAGGGTGGGGGAAGAAGGGCAATAAGGTATAGGGAAAAATGGGAGGGTGAGGGGAGACTGAGCAGAGAACACATGCTAGAGTAAATGGTGGGGTGCAAGGGGGCATGATCAGGCAGCTTGCATTAGTAATGATTGTTAGGGAAACTCACGAGACTGAGAGTTGTGGAGGGAGGGGCGGGGTGGTGGGTGTCAAAGGAGCATGACACAAACTGATTGGTGAGGTAAGTCATGAGAAGGGACAGAGGGAGGGGGTATCTGAGGCAGGCCTAGTGCTTGCTGGGGGGCAGAGAGAGCAGGTGTGGCTGGACTTAGGGGCAGATGCAGTTAGAGAGTGTTAATATGTGCTGTTTGAGGTCGGTTTTGAATTGGGCCAGTCAATTGGTGACCAATAGGTGCCTGGGGAGTTCATTCATCCACAGGGGGCCTGGTAGGCAAATGAACATTGCCCAAGCGATGGTTATTACAGCTAGAATACATCTGCACAGCTGGCATCTCTCTCTTCATTGTCATCATTTAGGAAGCCATTTTAGGATTCTTAGAGCAGGATTTTTGAATCACTAGAGGCTGTTTTTCATAATTTTCAAATGATATGAAACTACATTTATCTTACTTAAGTAAATGCACTTTCAGTATCAATATAAACAACAGCCTCTACTTTACAAGCCTATGTAGTAATTAAAAAATGTCTAAAAAAATGGTTTAGGTGTCCTTAAGTTTCTTTTCCTGGTCTAAACCCACAAACTGTTCTTTGATCCACACTCAGGGGCTGGACTGGTGTTTCACATCACACAAGAAATCCTCCATCCTGTGACTTGTCATGAACTTGGAGATGTAGTCCTCCATGGTGATCACAAACTGAGAGATGTAATTCTCCATTGTGGTCTCAAACCTGGAGATATAATGCTCTATTGTGATCACAATTTAATACTGTAATTAATCAGAAACTTTGGCATGATACATGCCATCAGTTAGCACTTAGGTTCCCATGCCTTGTTCTGCCAACTTATGGTTAAACTCCCAGGACACAGTTCAGCTGCACTTAAGCACATTCTTATTACAAACTTAGCAGCTTCTGTTCAGTAATTGTTAGACATCACTGTACCTAGCCTTGAGCATTCACAGCACTTTGCAAGAAAACAACAGTCTTATGCACATCCACATTGTGAATGTGACACTCCATACATGGTCAAGCATGTGTTATCCCTGTAGTCAGCAATTTGTTCTAGAAAAAGAACTAGTAAATCTCTATGGATTTCACTAAAACCTATCATATAGCAGCAAATACATAAATGATCAAATATCCATCACTCAGAAATTCTGTATTGCAAGGACTGCAAAAGCACTAGTCAATGAATTTCCATCAGTAAACTAGTAAATCAATACTAACACTACTACATAACAGCACATCTATTGTTATCAATAATTCTTATACATAGAAGAAATGTATACCATATGTAAATGTACTAATTATCTAATATCATAACAGTGGACATTTTCACTTTGGGATAATCTTGATCTTGAGTGTGCTTGAAAGACATTATTCCAACTGTGCTGATGATAATAAGATACAATGCAGCCAAAGACATGGCCAAATATTTCCTAAAACTTTTGTGATTTCACTAGTGAAGTATCCTGCCTGCCTGCAGTACCACTGGGAGCCACAAGAAAACATGACATTAGATAAATCTTGAAATATCTAGAAATATCTGAAAGTATCTATGGTTGCAACTATATCTGTTACCAAAGATGTAGCTGCTGACACAGGAAGGGCATGGGCCTACTATTTGTAAGGGGAATCACAAATGGATATGTATATTGGAGATCCTACCTTTAGTAAAGGATCTGGGAGATTCTCAGCTGCTGCTTGAGGGCAGACTGAGGTACATATATGTGCATTGGTGCCCAGCAAATTGTCTGGTGAGAGTAAAGACCTGGTTGATGTGAGGTGCCATGAATCAGGGTTGCTGTTAGTCAGGAGTGCCATAGTGAATGTCCCTACAGGGGTAATGATTCCTGCACACCAGCTAAACTGACACTGCACAGTGTCATTGTTGTGCATGAGAAATGAGTGAACCCAAAGCAGATACTGCAGCAAGGTGAGCTCTCTAGTAAAGTCAGAAGGCAGCATAGGACAGGCTCCTTCCTGATGTGAAATATTGCCCTCTGATGAATTGCAAGGAATAAGTGGAGTCATGGAGCACCTATAAGATAAATATAAAGAATAAAACCTTTTTAAGGGACTAAGGTTTTGCTTTATATCCTAGGTAAGAATTAAGCCTGCCTTGCAGTGTTGACAGGAAAAGTGATTTGAGTGGCCATGTTCCCATGTGTGTAACTGTAAAAATGTTAGTACGCAACCCATCATGTAGCAGAGTGATTTATTTCTGACATGACAGAAGGAGCACCAAACAAAATTCACCAAGGAGTGAATGGAAAGAAAATAAACAACCAATAGCTGAGTGAGGCTTCTAGTCAATAAAATCTAGTATTAGGATTTTATTCCAGTGAACTGAGCATGTGCAAACAACAAAGTGTTAATAACTTCAAAAAGAATGGGCATTCTTTCAATAAACCTTCAAAGGATCTATGCCACTATAACATCTAACAAACTTGTGAGTCTCAAAACTTAACTCTATAGATTTTTTCAGCTTTTATTTTGACAGACTGAGTATGGGTGAAAAGTTATCAATAATAACTACAAAACAAATTAACATGTTTTCACAAAATCACAACAAGGATCTTTTTCTTTATAACATCTAACAAACCTGTAGGTGGTTTCATAACTTAAATATTTGTGTTTTTTTCCTGTATTCTTAGGCAAACATTTTGGCTAAAAACTTGACACAAATACATAACTTCTACATTATAAATCCAAAACAGACACATAGAATTCCATAACACTTCCCACATTAGTAGACCCTAGCACTAAGATGAGGGATGCCAAAGTGTCTGAAAACAGGGATCTAAACAGAAACCCCCAACTCAACCATAGTACAGTGCCACTACCACGCCCATGGACCCCCTCAACAGGTATAGATATGACCTTAGGTAAAACAAGGGTTGGAGTGAAGGTTAAAGAAGCAGGAAAGATAGGAACAGTGAGGAGAATGGTTTCACTAAATGCTTGGAGCCTGGGGAACAAGTTGGCAGAGTTGCAGGCATTTATGGCAGAGGGAGAGGTGGACATAGCTGCCATTACTGAAATGTGGGCAACCAGGCACCATGACTGGGACTTAACCATCCCAGGGTACAAACTATTCCAGAAGGATAGAGATAAAGGGAAGGTGGGGGGGTTGCCATTTATGTAAGGGAAGGGATCAGAAGTGATAGGGAGGAAGGGGATGAGGGCAGGCCGGAAGTAATCTGGCTGGAACTACACTGCCAGAAATGGACCAAGATCTGCCTGGGGTTGCCTGTAGACCTCTGGCCCAGAAGGAGGACATTTACAGGGAACCGTGGGAGCAGGTAAGGAGGCATAGTGGCAAAGGGAGCACAGTGATGGGGGGGCTTTAATCTACCGGGGTGGATTGGAGCATCCCAGCAACCACGTGCACCAGGGAGCAGATCCTCCTAGAAGCATTCCAGGATGGCTTCCTTACCAAGAGAGTAATGAAGCCAATGAGGGAGAGGAATATACAAGAGAGTAATGGAGCCAATGATGGAGAGGAATATACTAGACCTGGTACTGGTAGATGGGGAACAGGGATGGAGGAACCTCTGGCAAACAATGACCACTGCACATTGTGGTTCTCAATCAATCTGGGTAGGGTAGGGAAGCAGCCATTACAAAAACTTGGGTCCTGGACTTCAAAAGGGTAGACTTTGGCAGGACAGGACACATACTGGAAAGTCATATGGCAAGCATTTGCCCAGAAATGGACACGTAACAAAAATGGGAAGTCATCAAAGCAGGACTTGCTGAAGCCACTAAAACTTGTGTCAAGAGCCAGAACAAGAAAGCCAGGACCAAGAAACCAAGTTGGATGAGTAGAGAGGTAGAGGAGAAGGTGAATGAAAGGGGAATGCATTTTGGACCTACAAGAGATCCAGCAGGGCAGAAGACAAAGAATATGTGAAAAAATCCAGAGAAGTGAGCAAAATGGTAAGGGCAGCAAAGGATGCTATGGAATAGAAGTTAGCACTGGGGATCAAAGAAGGAGAAAATTATTTCTTCAGATATATCAGAGAGAAGAGGAAGAGCAAGGATCAAATTGTTAGGATCAGGAGAGGAAGTCTATATGTAGAAAAGGGGTTTGAGCAGGCAGAAGTACTTAATGAATACTTCTGTTCAGTCATCACCAAGGAGAGGACTGGCCCATACCTGAGAGGAAGGGTGGGGTGGGAGAGGGTGTGGGAGAAGCAACCACAGATGGGGAAATCATGGTGGAAAGGATGAGGGAGGGCCTTAAGTCACTGAAGGTGGATAAGGCACCCGGCCTAGACAGCGTCCACCCCAGGGTGCTGAGAAGTTGGCAGAGGTCTTGGCAGGGCCATTGGCAGACCTGTTCAATACCTCTCTGAACTTGGGGTGTGTGCCTAGGGACTGGAGGGAAGCACATGTGGTACCTCTCCATAAGAGTAGGCCCAAGGATGAACCAGGGAACTACAGACCTGTAAGCCTTACTGAAATTGTGGGAAAACTGATGGAAACAATCCTCAAGGAAAGACTGGTGCAATTTCTTGAGGATAACTATCTCCAGGGCAGCAGGCAGCATGGGTTTGTCTCAGGCAGATCCTGCCAGATGAACTTGGTTAATTGTATAGCTGAGTTACAAGGGCACTGGATAGGGGACATGCGGTGGATGTCCTCTACCTGGATTTCAGCAAGGCCTTTGACTCAGTGCCACATGGTAGGCTGACTTGCAAGTTGAACAGTCTGGGAGCTGGTAGGAAATTGGTCAGATGGGTCAAGAACTGGCTGCAGGGTAGACAGCACAAGGTAGTAGTGGTTGTGGGGGAGGCATCTGAATCCAGGGCAGTAACAAGTGGTGTACCACATGGCTCAGTGCTGGGGCTTATTCTGTTTAACATTTTCATAGCCAACATTGCAGTAGGGATTAAGAGCAAGATCAGACTCTTCACAGATGACACAAAGATTTGTAATGAGATAGATGGGGGGAGGGAGCAAAAGTACTTCAGAAGGATTTGGCAAAACTGGAGGAATGATCTCACACTTGACAGCTTGGTTTCAATGCCAAGAAGTGCAAAGTGATGCATTTAGGAGGCAAGAACACCAGAGACAATTGCTGGCTGGAGGGTGTCCCGTTAACAAAATCCAAGGAGGAGAATGATCTGGGGGTGCTGGTAACCAGGGAGATGAACCACTTTGCTCACTGCAGGAAGGCAGCAGCAAAGGCAAACAGGATGCTACGATGCGTAGTAAGGGGGATTACTTCTAGGAGTGGGGAGATCATCTTGCCTCTGCACAGGTCCCTGGTGAGACTGCACCTAGAGTACTGTGTGCAATTTTGGCACCCCTACTTGAAAAGGGACATCACACTGCTGGATGGGGTATAGAGCGGGGAACAAAAATGATCCTATGGTTGGGAGACAGACCATATGAGGAGAGACTGAGTGAGCTCAATATGTATACCCTGGAGGAAGGAAGGGAGAGAGGAGAAATGATTGAGACCTTCAAGTACCTGAAGGGTTTGAACAGAGTAGACACCAGGTGTATGTTCAATCTGAAGGGCGGAAAGGAAATGAGGGGGCACTCTATGAAGCTGGAAGGGAGCAGGTTCAAGAGGGAACTGAGGCAACTGCAGCCTAATGGACTGAAGTGCTACACACTCGAGCAGGTTAGATAAACTGAATAGCCTACATCTGCTGGCAATTTCGTATGTTCGCATGTTCATTTACTATGCCATGCCCCTATAGTTAGGGTTGAATAGACTGTTTAGTGCTAGACCACTAACTTTGAAGATTAATATCTTTGGCTCCTTTTGACAAAATAAGCTGAAATTTTGTATGCGTTGTCTAGGAGGCAAGGTCTTGGTGTGTGTCAATTTTTGTAATGGCGGCTTGTGCAGTTTCTGATATCTGCATGCATAATATTTTGTAAAAATCTTTTTCTTATACTTGACATGTTCCTTTGCTCTACCCTACAACCTACATAACATGGATATTGTTATCCCAAAGTTGCAGAGGACATGTGTCATGTCCTAAGGTATTGCCTTTGACAGTTCTGGTGAGAAAATATTAAAGACTTCCAGAGTTAAAAGACTTTAAATTTTACTGTTTTCCAACCTCCACATGCACAGTAGGGTTTCTGAGATAACATTGCTCTGCAAAAGTAAAAATGTGTTGCCACAAATGCTTGTTTTTACTTTTGCACCACTGAATTGGCAGGGCACTAAACATTTTTTTGTGATGTGCCAACCACCTCCTTGTTACTAATTTTCACAAACTAACAAAGGTGGAAAATGCATAAAAATGAAGTGATTTAAAAAAAAAAAACATCAGAACCTAGTTAAATGTGACCCATTTAGCTAGATTCTAATGTTTGTTTTTTAACTTGATGTCCACAAATATGTTTTCTGGGCACCCAAAATCCCAGGTGCCTAGAATAGCAAGAGGAATACTTCAGCAGTGTTCTCTGTATGAGAACAGCATGAATTTCTTTCTTCTGCAGCCACAGCTGAACTTGGACTGCAGGCTGCAGTAACAGCAGTGAGCCACCAGAACAGGAAATTTGGACAGCAAGAAAATCAGCTTCATCTGCCATAATACACATCTCTATAAGCTTCAGAAATACATAAATAAATATCCCTCTTATAAGACATTGGGGGTCTGTTGTAAGCTTCTCATGAAACTCCAGATCAGCCAACTGGCCATAAATCTCTTTATAATCACCAATGTTCATAACAACAACAGGGATCCCCTTTGTCACCTTTTTGATGGCAATCTGTTTATTACTGCCTAATTGTTTGAGGGCAAGGAATGCTTCAGAACTGCAGTTAACAAAACCCTGTTCAATATCAAATTAAACAACATTCTTAAGTCCATCTCACAATTATCTTTAAACAATTTCACTGTGGGATTCATGGGGGGCGGGGGCAAAAAAGTGGATTTTCCCCATAAATGTGTATATGTAGTATTACACATAATATTTGTAATTTCTGTCACAGCAAAATAGGATTTCAGATTCAAAGTATGTATAAATTGCTGTAAATTCACAGATGCTTCAAAATCATTCAAAGTTCTAGTGGGGACAAAACCTAAGCCTTTTCCAAGTACTTACTGAAAATTTAGCAGGGAATAATATATATGATGAAATATTAATACTTAAGTCACTTGCCTGCAGTGCGTCTGATCTCACTAGGTTGTTGGTTTCTTCTGTTGATTGATGTTTTGCCCTCCATCATCACCTCTGATTGCCCCTCCTGGTCTGTCAATGTTTTGATAAAATTTCACTAGTCTCTGACTTTTTCTCTGTGAGTAGTGATGATACTTGTTCTGCCCTCACTGAGATTGGCATTTCTATCTTGGACGTAGAACTATAAAAGGATAGCTGGTGGAGGTACCAGATGCAACCAAATCACAATCAGATTCAGAGACACTAGTAGCTGAAGAGTCTGATCTTAACTCCAGTCTGGAAAGATATGGAAGATAACTGAGCTGGGAAAGCAAAACATGCAGCCCTGCTGGAGAGATGCAGTTTTCTGAGCTCCTGATTTTGTCTTTTTTTGCTAAAAAATAACAGTTTGGGAGTGATTTGCCAGCTGTAACTTGAAGGAATGGTAATTGCAAGTGGAACTGCATTGTTTGAGCTAAACATCTTGAAATGAGGCATTCTAGAAATCTGACAAAAACTGATTCTGTTACGTTGGGGCTCACCAAGACATCCGCTTCTGCTCAGCTGTCAACTGTTTTCAGTGATTCTTCCATCACACTCAAGTCTGCAGCTAGTGGTAAAATCACTGACCCAAACGATTTGCATCATAGATAAAACATCAGATGGTTATGTGGAATGATTAGTTACTGTGGAGCAGTTTTTGGAGGCAATGGCTATGTCTGTGGGAAGAGTCATAAAAACAGCTGGTAAAGCACTGGTAATCTCATTAAAGCAAGGTTTGCTGACCGCCACCCTCTGATCACCATTCTTTTGTTTTTCCATTGTTCCATGGTGTCTAGTGATACCCCTGCACCCTTTGATTTCCATCCTGGTATTTTCTGTGTGTTCCCTGTTGTCTAGTGGCATCCCCCACCATATGAATTCCATCTGGTTGTGTTTACTTTGTTCCCTGGTGTCTAGTGGCACCCCCCACCTTCTGATTGCCATCCACTTTGTTTTCCCTTTGTTCTCTGGTGTCTAGTGGCACCTCACCCTCCCATTTCTGGTACAGCCCTGAAATAAAGAAATTGGTCCCTTGATTTTTCTTTTCCAAAACCTGTAAAAAAAGAAAATGGTCCTTTGATGATCAGCCCTCCCCCCAAACCACCTCCCACTCAGCATCCACCCCCCACCTCCACCCCCAGTACAGCCCCAAATACCCTCACTCACCTGAAAAGGTCCCTGATTCAGGATCTAGTCTCTGGTCAAAGACGTGTCTTGCTGCTGGAACCGATGACTGTAATATGAGAAACTAAGGTAAATGTGGTTCAATGTATTTCAAAGGGGGCTTCAACATTTGAGCTTAACTTTGCCAGTTTTTAAACATTTTGACCCCAGATTTTCAATAAGGCCTTTTGGGGACTCCACCTCATGAACAACAGGATTGTAAATATGCAACTCCTGCCCGAGAGGAGATTTTGCGTTTGCTCAGTGAATTCACCTTTTGGGCTGGTTTTGAAATTTTGTTCTATCCTTGTTCAAGAGGTAGCGTCATAAGACAGCTATGTTTAAAATGTGGGGTGCAGATATAAAAAAATGGCAAAATTATGACCATTCATTTCAATTTCACTACACGCGGTTGTAACTTTGGAAATTTTAAATATTTTTACCCCAGATTTTCAACATAACCTTTTTATTACCTTGCCTCATGTATGTCACAGCTGTCATTTTTCAAATCCTGGCTAAAATGTGTTTTCACAACCTGTGCCACTGAATGGCATTGAAGTTTCAAAGAATTATGTTTTGGTGGGGATTCAAAAATGTTCTGTATCAGGTACATGAGGTGGGGTAATACAATGGCTATGCTGGCAATTTGGTCACTGTTGTCCTATCCACAGCTACATACATATACATATCTATGGAGGGATATGAGTGCAAGGCCCAGAGGGCCATGTGCTCCCACAGGCAAATAAGGATATGAGTATACTGTCGCAAAAACGTCAGGAAATAAATTACAAAAAATGTAATGCTCTAGTTAGGGTTAAAGCCATGAAAGTAGTGAAATATAACATTAGGGTTTCCAAACCTAACACCCCATCCCGATGCTGCACACACCAACAGGCATCAGGGGGTAACTTGGGGTCATCAGCCCTAACGATCACCCCATTCTTCTATACTGTACCCATCTCAGCTCATTTACTTATGGAACGGGGTGAGCTTTAGGGCTGATAGAAACATAGAATCTGATGGCAGATAAGGACCATATGACCCACCTAGTCTGCACATTTCCCTACTCAGTGTTGCAGCCTAGATCCTAATTGATCTGTGGCATACCTTCTCTGCCCATCGCCAGACATTGATGACCTCAAGAAACCCCCAATACCTGTTGGTGTGTGCAGCGTGAGGGTGGGGTATTATGGTTGGTAACCCTACTGTCACATTTCCCTACTTTTGTGGCCTTAACCATAACTAGAGCATTAATGAAGTTTTTTGTAATTTAATTGCTTGCATTTTGGACAAAACAGCTACCAAATTGTCAGCATAGCCTTCTTATTACCTCACCTCATGATCGCTGAGCTGAAAATATTCAAATCCCTGCAAAAACATGATTCCGAGCCACCGCAATATAATTCTGCCCCACAGGGGCAAAAACATATTTAGGGCAGGATTTGAAAAATGACAGCTGTCACATTCATGAGATGGTATAAAAAATTGGGCACGTTGAAAATTTGGGGTAAAATTATTTAAAATTACAAAAGTTATGAGTGAGCATAGTGAAATTTCGCATCTGGAATTGAGCAGCACTGCTCAGTGTGCCTTCCTGGTTAAACTCATAAATAAATAAACAAATAAATAAATAAATTCCAATGTAGGCACATAACCTTGCCATTTTTACATATTTTACTGGTGCATTAATGTAGCTTTTTTGCAAAGAATATATATATATATATGTGTGTGTAATATTTATGCAATAGGTGTGGAGATAAATCTCCACTGATGAATGCTGTTATTCAGGTGATAAACATCTGGTGACATGTCTACTATGTGTATAAATGTGAAATCTCACATTTATACTCATAGTAGATACGTCATCCGATGTTTATCTACACAGTAAACACGTCATTGCCTTGGCCACGCCCACCGGCACTATTTTCACATCATCACTTTCAGCTCAGATTCAAACAGCATACCAGCACTAGTTTAGATTCCATCTCCATGTGTTCCTCCCCCACAAGGCCAGACTGTCTCCACTTGCCAACCACAGAAGACAAAATACAATGACCCATCCCAGCATGAGCAGCTTCTGTTACTTTTCTGTTTATGAAGAAGTCTGCCCACTCTGTATTTTAACAACTTCCCCAACAGAAACACATACCTTCTCCTCAACTCCTCTTCATCATCCTGATACCGCTCCTCTCCACTTAAGCCAATACTCAACTCAGTGCAGCTGTTCCAAGTCTCCCTGAGTAACAGATCTAAACCAGATGCCTGACCAAATGACTTTGTCTTCAATAGCTCCCTCCTTTCCTTCCTTTCACTTTGCAAGTCCACAATTGTTTTTGAATTTGTTTAATGCTCACACAGCTCCACCAATCACAGGAAACACTGTCATGATGACATAAGATCCTGACATTGGGCCATGGCAACAACCATAGCAATGGGACTCCACAGAACGCAGAAACTCCAGTACACAAAATAGAACAACACACATTAGAGATAAATGTTTATTTTCATAAGAACTATAACACAATTTAAACTGCAGGCAAGCTCAGACACTATTGTATAAATGAAATATGTGATAGGGAGCTGTGTGATACTCTATCGTTTTGCACTTGGGTAGTTTGAACTCAGGCACATCACTCATGGCTTACTTTACTCATGAGGATACCCAAGGTTAAGTGCCTTCAGAAAGTATTCACCCCCCTTGGATTTTGTCACATTTTGTTATGTTACTACCAGAATTTTTAATGCATTGAAATGATTTGTTTCCCCTTTGATTCACACAGCATACTCAACAATTTAAAGGGGCAAAAATATTTTTATTGTGTAACAATAATGTATGAAACATTAAAAACTGAAATATCTTGTTTACTGAAGTATTCACCCCCCTGAGTCAATACTTTGTAGAAGCACCTTTGGCAGCAATTACAGCTTTGAGTCTTCTTGGGTATGTCTG
The DNA here is from genome assembly GCA_016271365.2 of Neoceratodus forsteri. Classification (NCBI taxonomy): domain Eukaryota; kingdom Metazoa; phylum Chordata; order Ceratodontiformes; family Ceratodontidae; genus Neoceratodus; species Neoceratodus forsteri. The sequence continues at coordinate 1,339,081,971 of CM057456.1, forward strand.
TATCAGCTTTGCACATCTGGATTTGGGAATTTTTGCCCATTCTTCCTTGCAGATTTGCTCAAGCTCTGTCAAGTTGGAATGGGAGCATTGGTGAACCACAATCTTTAAGTCTTTCCACAGATTCTCAATGGGATTCAAGTTTGGGCTTTGGCTGGGCCACTCAAGGACATTCGCTTTCTTGTTCTGAAGCCACTCCAGTGTTGCCTTGACTGTATGCTCGGAGTCGTTGTCCTGTTGGAACGTAAATCTTCACCACAGTCCAAGGTCTATTGCAGACTGATGCAGGTTCTCCTCAAGGATGTGCCTGTATTTGGCTCAGGAGTGGCTTCTGTCTAGCCACTCTCACAGTGAGGCTACATATGTGAAGTGCTGCAGAGATTGTTGTCCTCTGGACAGGTTCTCCCATCTCAGCCATGGAACTCTTTAGTTCTGTCAGGTTGGTCATTGGGTACTTGGTCACTTCCCTGACCAAGGTCCTTCTTGCCCGATTGCTCAGTTTGGGAGGATGGCCTGTTCTAGGAAGAGTCTGGGTGGTTCTGTAATCTTTCCATTTCCTAATGATGGGCTTGACTGTGCTCCTGGGAACTTTTAACACCCTAGAAATGTTTTTATATCCCTCCCCAGATCTATGCCTCCTCACAATTCTATCACGGAGTTCTACGGACAGCTCCTTGATCTTCATGGTAGAGTTTCTGCTCTGACATGCACTGTCAACAGTGGGACCTTATATAGAAAGGTGTATTTCCTCTGAAATCATGTCAACCATTTGAACTGACCACAGGTGGACTCCATTCAAGTTTTAGAGTACTCTCACAAGGACATTGGATGCACCTGAGCTCAATTTGGAGTGTTATATCAAAGGGGGTGAATACTTATCAAATCAAGACATTTCAGGTTTTTGTTTTAAATTACATGTACAAAAAATTCCAGAAGTTTCATTCCACTTTGACATTATAGAGTAATTTGTGTAGATACATGACAAAACAATCCCATATAAATGTTTTTTAATTTGAGTTTGCAACATCACAAAATGTGACAAAATCCAAGGGGATGAATACTTTCTGAAGGTACTATATATATATTTATTTATATACATATATATATATATATATATATATATATATATATATATATATATATTTTTTTATTCTATGCAAAATAGTTTATTAATGCATCATTTAGGGTTACAACACACAACATCAGGAAATTAGACCTTTAAGGTTGCCCTCTCCCCTCCTGGACCCACCCATCATCCTAAGATTGACAGCTGATGGGGTGTGTCATAGGGTTATAGAGGCTAAATTTCACCCCATTCCATGTGTAATCATATTGACAAGCCAAAGGAAAGAAGAATGGGGTGACATTTAGGCCTCACAACCGAATGACACACCCATCAGCTGTCATCCAGGATCACAAGGGTGTATCTATGAGGAGGGGGGGCAACCCTAAAGGTCTCATTTCCTGACTTTTTGTGTTTTAACCCTAAATGATGCATTATCAAAGTTGTTTGCATTGAATTTCCTTACTTTTTGAGAAAGAATAGAAAAGTATAAAGTTGCAGAATTGGTGGGAGTGGTGGGGCCCCTTGAGGCCCCATGTTCCCACCAACTTGTAAATTTCTGAATAAGATAAGAGTACAAGTATTGAACATCATATGTATTGTTGGGAGCTCATATGGGTGGGAGCATGGGGCCCAAAAGCTCCCACCATGTTGAAAGAAAGCAAAATGTCAGTATCAGAGTGGCACAGTTCAACACCTGTTTACATGTCAGACAACATGTAAACACTAAAAAGTACCTGCGTGGCAGTAACTCAAGGCACCCTATAAATGTGAAGCCAGTACCACAATGCAAAACACCATAAGCAAAACATAAAGTGTGTCACACAATATGTCTGCAGCAAATTAATTTTCCAACACCTAAACACCATAATTCACATGTACAGGACATCTCCCGAAGACCTTCCAAATTTCAATGTAAAAAACAAAACCATTTCTGAGATATAACATGTGAAAGTTTGAGATTTTCATTCATTGCAGTAGCAGAGTTTCACACCTGTTAAGATTTTAGACACCTAATGACTGAAAAGTACATCAATGGCAGTAAGGCTAGCTACCGTATAAATTTCAAGCCAGTACCAGAATGAAAAATGCTGTCCACAAAACTTAAACTGCACCACACAATATTTCTGCAGAAAATGTGTTGCCCCGTCAACACCCTCCAAATTTCAAGTCAAAAGACCAAAGTATTTCCAAGATATGACATTTTAAATATAGTTAAAATTGAGCTATCCAGTGCCTCCACATCTGGCCATGTAGTCCATCCCTCATGATCAAAGATCACGGTCAAAGCATCTTGCAATCAAAGAGTTTGCAGGTTCATGATCAAAGAATAAAAAATGGTAAAATTCAATTTTTAGGCACAAATACATGAAACCCCAGCCATGCCTCGATAGAATGAAGCCCCCTGAGCAAACCCACCCTCATTTTCCTTAATAAGCCACCCCTGAGCTGAGAAATCTGATTATTTTCAACTAGCCATATAGTTGCACCCTCGTGATTAAAGATCTCAGTCAAAGAATCTCACGATTAAAGAATTTGCAAGCTCACGATCAAAGATCATTAGCAAGCCACCATCAAAGAATAAAAAGTTTAAAACTCTATTTTTTGACCATTTTGAAAGAAACCAAAGGCATGGCTCAATGGAGTGAAGTCCCCTGAGCAAAACCCATCCAAGTTTTACTTCAGGAGTCACTCCTTGAGCTGAGATATTTGAGGTTTTTCTTACCCCAATCTGAAAACAAGATGGCTGCTGTCGCGATCAAAGAATTCCTTACAATCAAAGATTATTTGATCATGAGCCTTCAAAAAAGTAATATGTAATGGTAAATAAATTTTAAAAGAGGACTTATTCAGATATTTTTTAACAAGCACACAAAATATGAAAACAATTTGTCATACCACATCAAGTCCATCCATTCACCCAATACTTAATCCAAAAATATATATAAATGATAATTTAAAGTCCCAAAAGGAAGTCCAGTGATCAAATATAGTGTACTTTAAATGTCTTTCTGCTCCTCTTCCTAAAAATGAAGGACACACTTACCACTGGTAACATGGATAGGGCCGCCTGGATCTTCAGCACCTCAGCCTAGCACCGAAAGAATCTTCAAAGAAAAGAATCATCCAGTACAGCCCAATTCCTCAAATAAAGTATGAATTCCAAGTGTTAGTAAGCATATTCTGTGGGAGGGGCCTAATTCCAGTATAAAGCTGATGCTAAACAATCAAAAAGCAACTACTGGATAAATAAGGCCCGCTCACCCAAAAATATACAAGAAGTCTTAAATTTGAATTTAAATATTTTATTCACATCTCTTCCAGATAATTATCAACATTTCAGGTAGTACCCTTCATCAAGAAACTGGCCATTTTCTAAAGAAGAATAATAATACATAAAAAATATATTAGCAAATTGTATGACAAAACTTATAATTATAAACTAAAAAACTTCTAAATAAATACTAATCAAATGTCAGAAATGTCCTTACGTTTCAAAATATCAATTCATAGGTCTCTATCTTCTTTGACAAAAACACTAGGTTTCAAGTTTGACTCCCTCTTACATCCACTGTTAACAGAAGTCAGACACAATAAACATTAGACATTTTACTTTCAAACATTTTGTCATAACCAATCCTTCACTAAAAATATAAAAGGTTCACACATTTATGAATAATTTATCCAAAGGTAATTAACATTTTACTCCTATTGACATTCATAATAAAGTGCCAGAAAAGTGTATCACGAACTAATGTTTCTGTTCAAGTGCTCTACTTCACATATATTATATCTTATTCAATCCATATGTAACATATTTTCACTTTAAATGCACTTTGTGTATCTCAAAGGTACAACTCCATCACTGTTCCTATGTTCCACATAATCATATAAAGCTATCGATAATATTCTAATTTCTAATCTCCAAATCATGACTAGCTTCATAAAGTTTTTGGTCACTCTAAATGGGTAGTTCTCATTTTTACTAATACTAATACACTATCTTGTAAACAAGAAGTTTGAACCAAATGGGAAATGCATACAGCTGACCTGTTTTCTTAATATAAATATGTCCGCTGTTTCCTTCTGCCGAATATATAATACTCCATATGCTTTCGGCTTTATTCACTTAATGAAGGAATGAGAAAAGATTTTATCAGTGCCGTAATTTATATGATTAAATCTCTCCATTTTAAACAAAATGTTGCAAAGTAACTTACTTAAATCGGTCATCAGGTAGTTACATGTCTGGCATCTGATGTCAGAGGGAGTTAAAACGTGGGGAAAAGGATACCCGGATTTTAAAGGATTGGGAGCACTGCCCCCAAATCCAGCACTCAACGACAAGTGTCAATGTGAGCACGTACATGCTCACCTGTGTGCTGGACTTTAAGATTTTTTGGTATTGAAAAAGTACATAAAAATAATAGAGGGGGAAATTATAATACAAAATTATTATTAAGGGAAGCTAGGTTTATTAATTATTTTCAAACCAATAATCCAAAATTTGGATTAAATGAAATGATAGATTGGCAACCCATTCTGTAAGGTCAAATCATTAAGATTGTTTGGATAACTCATAAATGGGTGAATATTTATAATGTTAAGAAGGGATTATTATGAATAAGTGGTTTAAAGTACAATATGTAATGTTTTTGGTATTTGACTCCTGTTAAACACTGCCTGTAAGTTGGAGTCAAACCTGAAATCTATAAGGTTAAACACTTAAGATTATTTGAACAACTTATAAATGGGTGAATTTTTCCCCCTTTTCTATTATTATGAATAAGTGGTTCAAAGTATAATGTTTAATGCCTTTTTGTGTATGACTTCTGTTAAACAGTGGCTGTAAGGGGGAGTCAAACCTGAATTTTAGTATTTTTGAACATTATGATCATACAGTACTATGATTATGATATGAGTAATTTTTGTGTATGACTTCTGTTAAACAGTGGCTGTAAGGGGGAGTCCAACCTGAATCTTAGTCTTTCTGAACATTATGATCATATAGTACTATGATTATGATATGAGTAATTTACTATAATGGAGGGTTTGGCCATTATAGAAAAAATATAAAATCCTAGGATATGATTAAGTGACAGTTTGCGATAATTAGCGCGAGCTGAGTTAATAGTACAGCATTTACATTTTTAACATATTCCCTTATACCTCTTTAGGTAATAGTATTTTATATTTAGTTAGGCGTGGTAAAAAGAATTATTGTTTGATAAAAAAAAACTTTTCTCGCAAATAATCTTAATTTGTTAGTATAATGAGAGCTTTAGTATTGTACCTTTATGGAACAATTTGTTAAGTCTGCAGCAGATCCATCTGTTTACAAATTACTGTCAAACAAGACTGAATGAGTTAAAAGTTTTTAGTAAGCATACTGTTTCAGTTTGTCTAATTTAGGAAGCCCCTGACACTGAGAAATATGGTACTCAGTGCTCTTTAGAGGTGTGTCCAGCACACAGGTGAGCACGTACATTGATGCTTGTCGTTGGGTGCTTGATTTGGGGGTGGTGCTCCCTATCCTTTAAAATCCAGATATCCTTTTCCCCATGTTTTAACTCCCACTGACGTCAGACACCAGACGTGTAACTACCTGAGGACTGATTTAAGTAAGTTACTTTGCAAAATTTTGTTTAAAATGGAGAGATTTAATTTTATTAATTACGGCACTGATAAAATCTTTTCTCATTCCTTCATTAAGTGAATAAAGCTGAAAGCATATGGAGTATTATATATTCAGCAGAAGGAAACAGTGGACATTTTTAAATTAAGAAAACAGGTCAGCTCTATGCACTTCCCTTTTGGTTTAAACTTCTTGCTTACGAGATAGGGTATTAGTATTAGCAAAAATGAGAACTGCTGGTTTAGAGTGACCAAAACTTTATGAAGCTAGTCATGATTTGGAGATTAGAAATTAGAATATTATCGATAGCTTTATGATTACGTGGAACATAGGAAAAGTGATGGGGTTGTACCTTTGAGATACACAAAGTGCATTTAAAGTGAAAATATGTTACATATGGATTGAATAAGATATAATATATGTGAAGTAGAGCACTTGAACAGAAACATTAGTTCGTGATACACTTTTCTGGCACTTTATTATGAATGTCAATAGGAGTAAAATGTTAATTACCTTTTGGATAAATTATTCATAAATGTGTGAACCTTTTATATTTTTAGTGAAGGAATGGTTATGACAAAATGTTTGAAAGTAAAATGTCTAATGTTTATTGTGTCTGACTTCTGTTAACAGTGGCTGTAAGGGGGAGTCAAACTTAAAACCTAGTGTTTTTGTGTAAGAAGATAGAGACCTATGAATTGACATTTTGAAATGTAAGGACATTTCTGACATTTGATTAGTATTTATTTAGAAGTTTTTTAGTTTGTAATTATAAGTTTTGTCATACTATTTGTTAATATATTTTTATGTAATATTATTCTTTAGAATATGACCAGTTTCCTGATGAAGGGTACTACCCGAAACGTTGATAATTATCTGGAAGAGATTTGAATAACATATTTAAATTCAGATTTTAGACTTCTTGTATATTTTTGGGTGAGCGGGCCTTATTTATCCAGTATTACTTTTTTGATTGTTTAGCATCAGCTTTATACTGGAATTAGGCCTCTCCCACAGAATATGTTTACTAACACTTGGAATTTATACTTTATTTGAGGAATTGGGCTGTACTGGATGATTATTTTCTTTGAAGATTCTTTCAGCGCTTGGCTGAGGTGCTGAAGATCAAGGGGGCCCTATCTATGTTACCAGTGATAAGTGTGTCCTTCATTTTTTGGAAGAGGAGGAGAAAGACATTTAAAGTACACTATATTTGATCACTGGACTTCCTTTTGGGACTTTAAATGATTGTTTATAGATATTTTTGGATTAAGTATTGGGTGAATGGATGGACTTGATGTGGTATGACAAATTATTTTCATATTTTTGTGTGCTTGTTAAAAAATTTCTGAATAAGTCCTCTTTTAAGTTTTATTTACCTTTACATAACAATTACGTTTTTTTTTTTAAATGAGTAATTTTGATGAGACTGGTTTGATAACTGACAAGAGGTCTTTACCTAGGGTAATAGCAGAATCTGAAGAAACTGCTATCCTTGAAAAGTTTAAATCTAAAAGACAATTTATTGGTCCTACCTTGTCCAATGCTGTACAACATGATTATGAATTCTGCAGACAGAAACAATTAAGGTGGGATTGGCATGCACTAACTTTAACGGAATATCTTAAGCAAAAAAGAATCCCTCGGGGGTTAAGAATATTAGTAGAACCTAATTTAGGTTTCTCTACTGAGGAACTAATGGAAAAATGGGAAAGGGGCAAGAAACTGGTGTTCCAAAGATTTTATGTTAATTTTGGTTGAGGCTGTTACTAAGGAAATTGAGAAAATGGATAGAGAAATTGTATCTTTGGAGGAGGAGGTTAAGAAACAGTTTTCAGCTGATGAATTAAATTTATTTTTGGACAAAGTGAATAAACAAATTGATGAATATGAGAATGAGATTAGAGCAATAAAAAATACAGAGTTTAAAAGAGATTTGAATGATTACAAGGAAGGTAGGGTTTATTCATGGTTTAAAAATAAAGATTCCAAAACCAGGATGCAATTTCTCTATAATCCTGGCTCTGATGGAAATATCTATACATCAAGTAGTGATACTGACTTATATATAAACAGAGGAGGAAGAGGAGAGTGTTTTTTAGCAAGGAGAGGTTACAGAGGTCGGGGCAGACGTCAGTGGAACAGACAGAATCAGGGTTATCAATATACAAAGAGAGATCAAAGAAGCCCCTCAGATCCGGATGAGGGAGGATCAGGGTTAGGAAGACTAGAAAGCGGTACAGAATTAGAAGGAAAATAAAAAGAAAAGCAAAAAGAACTGTTGCAAGTAGTTACGAGATCTCAGACAAAATAGCAGTCTTTAATTTATCAGCTAGAACCTTGACAACAAAAGAGTTGAAAGTGTTGAATAAAGGACTAACTTTTTGTCCCCATGAAAAAGTAGATGACATTGAAATAAAATTGGACCTTAACAGATTCTTTAGAAAATTAAGATTAAGATATTTTTTGATAACCAATCAGTAGAACCTGTTAACAAGGAGGAACAACAAAAGAAGATTGAATGGGGCATAAATTACAATTAAAATCCCAGTTTCTCCCCCCGGACCAATACCTCATGTCATTGAAACATATATTTTTATGGTTAGTAAGGATGTAGAAAGTTTGATCAAAAAAAATATTGATAGAAGAACACGGTTTAATTTGACATTGAAAGAATTTGCAGCATTAAGAAATCTTGAAAATCACTCCAACATGGTTATAAAAAAAGCTGATTGGGGGGAGGAATTGTGATTGAAAATAATGTGACATATAAAGCAAAGTGTTTGCAACTTTTAAGTGTTAAGGACAATTACTTAAAGTTAATAGAAAATCCAACACAAAAGATTGGTAGCTTGATAGAAGAAATACTTAAGAGAGCAGTTGAAAATAATTGGATAGATGAATGGGAATATAAGGCTTTGAAAATAGAATATCCGACCATCCCTATTTTCTATACCCTCCCAAAGATACATAAAGATCCTCTTTTTCCACCTGGTAGACCAATAGTGGCAGGAATAGACTCAATTTTAGAGCCCCTATCGGTATTTGTAGACTTTCATATTAAGGATTTAGTAGAACAAACAAAATCATATTTAAAAGATTCTACACATTTGATACATTTATTAGAAGATTTCAATAATAGCTATAATATGGTGGGAAAATCACTTTATCTTATGAGTTTTGATGTTAAAGACCTTTACACTTTGATTCCACATTTGAAAGGTTATGAAGTATTGAAAGATACACTAGCAAAATATAGAAAAGAAATAAAACATCCTAATGAATTTTTATTACAGTTGGCACATTTAGTTTTGACACAAAATTACTTCAGATTTGAGAAAACATTTTATGTTCAAGTTAAGGGTACTGCTATGGGATCAAGTACGGCACCTTCTTATGCTAACTTGTTTATGAGTTGGTTTAAAACAGAATTTATTTTTGAAAATAATCAATTTCTTAGTAACATACTGATCTGGAAGCGTTTTATTGATGATATAATTGTAATTTGGACAGGATCGGAAAAATAACTTTTAGATTTTCATTTAGACATTAATAAATGTACGGATTATTTGAAATTTACGATGGATTATAACAAGAATGACATTTCTTTTTTGGATCTGGTAATTTAAAAAAAAATGAAAAATTGCATACTAAAATCTTTTGGAAGTCTACAGATAGGAATACAATATTACATGCAGATAGTTTCCATCTTAAAAAATTAATATACTCTATTCCTTATAATTTGTGAGGGTCAAAAGGAATTGTACAGATATGGATGACATGGTAGTGTCTACAAACAGTGTGGTACAGAGATTTGTAGAAAGAGGTTATAGTGGTGAGGTGTTACAAAAAGCACAAATGAAGGTTCAATTAAAAGATAGAAAGGATTTATTGGTAAAAAAGTTAAAGCAGGTGATGATTTAATGGATAAAAAAAAATAATTTGTTCCCTTAAATATAGTGGTATCTTTCATGACATTAAAAAATCAGTTTATGGAAATTGGAAAATCTTGGAGTCCGCACCAATGGGTAATAAAGCTTTCAACAAAGAAGTACAGGTAGTAGTTAAAAAAGTAAAATCTTTATCGACTCGTATAGTACATACAGAACATAACATACCTGAAATTAAGAAATTCACATCTTTCACAAGTGAAGATCTAAGAGGAAACTTCAGTTGTGGAAGATGAGAAAACCTATACTATGTAATCTAAAATGCTATGTAGTTCCTCAATGTAATGAGGTACCTTTGGAAACGAGCCCCTGGCTCAAAGGTTGTAAACTGATTCTCACAAATAAATAAAATAAATACATGTGTGCATTGTCACAATACTTATAAACTAAAAACTATTAGAAACAGCAGTAGGGGAGAAGACTTCAAGATAAAAGATTTTATCAACTGTCAGACAGAAGGGGTCATATATGGCACTAAATATCCATGTGACTTAATGTATATAGGAAAAACAAAGGGGGCTTTAAAACAATGAGTAGGGGAACATAAGGGATATATTGGGAATAAAGATCTTACGTCACCAATAGCACAACATTTTTTGGAAAGAGGACATTCCATTGCTACTTTAAGATTTTTTGGTATTGAAAAAGTACATAAAAATAATAGAGGGAGAAATTATAATACAAAATTATTATTAAGGGAAGCTAGGTTTATTAATAATTTTCAAAATAATAATTTGAAATTTGGATTAAATTAAATGATAGATTGGCAACCCATTCTGTAAGGTCAAATCATTAAGATTGTTTGAATAACTCATAAATGGGTGAATATTTAGAACGTTAAGAAGGGATTATTATGAATAAGTGGTTTAAAGTACAATATGTAATGTTTCTGGTATTTGACTCATGTTAAAAGATCTGGTAAGTAGGGGGAGTGTCTTAACTAGAAGGAAGCTACATTTAAAGACTGCCTTGGAAAGATTCTGCTAATAGCTTGGCAGAAGACACCAAGAGAAAGGACTGCTGTGTGACTGAACTTCTCTACTGGGACTATATTGCCCTCCTTCCTTCCCCTTCACCCCTCCACTCAAAGCTAGTTCTATTTTTATTGGCACAGGATTTGACTGACAACAGGAACTTCCTGTTTAGGGGCAGGAAGTGAGTGATCACAGAATCACCAAGGACCCACCATCCTAGAAGGGCAAGAGTAGCTCTCCGGCCCCCTCTAGCTGCTGGAGGTCTGCTTCTGAACAAGTAAGTGGTCTACTGAGAAATATAGGATATTCTTGTCTCAGAACAGGACAATCAGGAGCTTAAAGGGCACACAGGCAGAAAGTAAGGAGAGAGAGAAAAAAAACAGACGAAAGAGTAAGGATTGCAAACAGTTAAGGGGTCAGAAATAAGACATGATTGGAGTGGTGCAGTGCAGTGGCTGTGGAGCAGCAGTCTTCCTGGAGATATTCTGGAGGATGCGGTGTTGTCCCATCTGCAGGCACCTCTCTGGACTGAGGGAGGAGGTTGCTCATCTCCAGGCTGAGTTGGCCAGGATTTGTGGGACCTCCTCTTCCATCCAGGGACCACCAGTGCCACTGCCGTTGCTTCAGAGGTTGCCAAGAAAGAGGAGTGGTTGGACCACAGTGGGCTCAGGGAGGGTGAGGGTGGTGGAACAGAGGCACATCCCTCCAGTTGTACTGCTCCACAATTCCTATGCCATTCTGGCAAAGTGTGGTTCCTCTATGGAGGCATCTACAGTGGAGACCAAGGAGGATGCTGGGAACCTCCACAAAGGAGACCCACAGAAGGGTGGCAGGGGACCCTGCAGGGGAAGGAAACAACTCCTGGTGGGGACTCCATTGTTAGGAAGGTAGAACTGGGCAAGGAAGGGAGAGGGAGGCAGGTGTCTGCCTGGTGCCATGGCTTGGAGGGACAGGGAGCGAATCCTCAGGATTGCCAGAGCAGCTGCACAGGGAGGAGCTGGATGTCATTGTCCACCTAAGGACAAATGATCTGGCTCAAGAAAGGATTAGAGAAGTGCAGGAAGAGTTTGTGGAATTGGGGAGGGCCTTAGTCCAAGTAGCATGCACGGTAACCTTCTCAGAGGTGCTACCCATCCTATGGCATAGGAGGCTAGGGTGTTCCGTGCCATGGGATTCAATCAGTGGTTGAAACACTGGTGTGGAGCTCAGGGATTTGGCTTCATTGGGGACTGGGGTCCACCTGGAGTGATGCAAGCCTATACTGGCATGATGGGCTGCATCTGTCTGGGAGGAACCAGGATCCTAGGTGATAGGTTTAAATGCTTCATTGCAAGCTTTTAAACTAGCCAAGGGAGAGGCACTGGAAAGGAGCAGGAAAATCCTCAGCCCCACCAAACAATCACGGTAGTAAGTGTGGCAAACACCAACATGGAGGTGTCGATAGGGAGAAGGGCAGGGGTAAATGGAGAAAGTGACAAAAGCAAGAAGGACAGGGATGGGGCAAAAGGGGGTAAGGCCATCAGGAAATGGAGGGTAATGAGTACCAATGCCCGTAGTCTGGCAACAAGCTCCCTGAGCTGGTGGCCTTAATGGAAGAGGGATGCCTGGATATTGTAGCAGTCACAGAAACATGGTACACAGAGAACCATGACTGGGATGTTAACATAACAGGGTACATAACTTACAGGAGAGACAGGCAGGGGAGAAGAGGGGGAGGAGTAGCTCTCTATGTAAAGGAAGGGATAAAAGCAACTGAACAAAAGAAGTAAACAGGGAGGAGAGGAGGCACTGTGGGTCACCTTTGGAGACTGTAAAGGCACCACAATCCGCACAGGGTTGTGTACAGACCCCCATGTCAGGGAGAAGGAATGGACAAGGATATGATGGAAGGCATTCTTAGAATGGCATAGAAAGGGGAGATACTGTTGATGGGAGACCTGAATATGCCAGATGTTAACTGGAGCACATTTGCTGCAGCCACATCCAAGAGCAGGGCCATTCTTGATGCCCTACAGGTGGCAGGCATTAGACAGCTAGTTTCGGAACCCACTTGTGAGGGAGCAATCTTAGACCTCGTACTCTCAAACAGGGGCAGTGAGAGGATCTCAGATCTAGAAGTAGGTTGCCATCTGGGGACAAGTGACCATCAAACAGTGTGGTTCACGTTAAACTCAGCTACAGAGTCAAGCCATACAAAAGTGAGGGTACTGGACTTTAAGAGGGCTGACTTTGGCAAGATGGGAGAGTGCCTCAGAAAAGCACTAGCAAACAGGCTAGAAGGAGGTGTGGAGCAACAATGGGGAATTATCAAAACTGCCATCACAGAGGCAACAAGCCTTTGTGTGAAGCAAATAAACAAATCAAAACAAAAGAAAAAGCCACTATGGTTCTCAGAAGAGGTGGCTGTGAAAGTCAGGAAGAAAAAGATAGCATTCTGGAAGTATAAGGAAACATAGAAGGAGCAGGACATAGAGCTGTACCAGTTAAGGCAGAAAGAAGCAGGGAGGGAAGTCAGAATAGCAAAGGCCCAAACTGAGGAAAAGATAGCCAACTCAGTTAAGAAGGGGGATAAAACCTTTTATAGGTACATCAGCGAGCGTAGAAAGACAAAGGGAGGGATAGTGAGGCTGAATAGAATGAACGGTGGGTGGGCAGAGGGGGACAGTGAAAAAGCAGGAATACTGAACAAATATTTCTGCTCAGTACTCACAAAAAGGAGGGGAAGTACCTAATCCAATTAACAGAAGCACTCTTGATAGGGGATTGATCCCAGTCCTTTCACAGAAGAAAGGGTTCTGCAAGGACTCCTAAAACTGAAGGTGGACAAAGCAATGGGTCCTGATGGAATTCACCCCAGAATTCTAAAAAATTAAGGAAGGAACTAGTGAAACCACTGGCTACTCTTTTTAATAAATCATGGGAGGATGGTGTGGTACCCGAGGACTGGAGGAAGGCGGATGTGATTCCCCTTCACAAAAGTGGGACCAAGACAGAGGCAGGAAACTACAGACCTGTCAGTCTGACCTCTGTGGTAGGGAAAGTGATGGAGTCACTTCTGAAGGAAAGAATAGTTGAGTACCTAGAGGTCAGTGGAGCACAGGATCCAAGGCAGCATGGGTTCACAGCGGGAAGGTCATGTCAGACAATCTAATAGATTTCTTTGACTGGGTGACCAAAGTAGTAGACCAGGGAGGGGCTGTGGACATGGCCTACCTAGACTTTAGCAAGGCATTTGACACAGTCTCACACAAAAGATTGATAGTCAAATTAACCAGCCTGGGAGTGGGTCCCAGGGTGGTAGCCTGGGTAAAACATTGGCTGGACAACAGGGCACAGAAGGTAATTGTAAATGGAGTCCACTCTGAAGAAAGGACAGTTACTAGTGGGGTACCGAGGGTTCAGTATTGGGTCCAGTCCTTTTAATGTCTTCATCAGTGACATTGCAGAGGGACTGGAAGGAAAAGTATGCCTTTTGCAGATGACACAAAGATCTGCAACAGGGTTGATACACAAGGAGGTGTGGAAAGGATGAAAAGGGACTTGGCAAGGTTGGAGGAATGGTCAGACGTATGGCAGCTAGGATTCAATTCAAAAAGTGCAAAATAATGCACCTGGGAAACAAGAACCCAGGGGAAGAATACACAATGGGTGGGGAGGTAGTAACAAAAACAAAACAGGAAAGGGACCTTGGGGTAATCATGTCAGATGACCTTAAGGTTAGCAAACAATGTGAGAAGGCAGTAGGGTGGGCTGGGGGTATACTGGGATGAATAGGGAGAGGTATCAGCAGCAGAAAACAGGAAGTTGTTATCCCTCTGTACAGACAGTTGGTGAGACCCCAACTGGAATACTGTGTCCAGTTCTGGAGACCCCATCTCCGCAAGGACATAGACAGGATAGAGGCAGTCCAGAGGAGGGCAACTAAAATGGTGCAGGGTCTGCAAGAGAAGCCGTATGAGGAGAAACTAAAGGAGCTTAATATGTATACCCTTGAGGAAAGAAGGGAGAGGGGGGACATGATAGAAACTTTCAAGTACCTCAAGGGAATCAACAAAGTCCAAGAGGGTAGCATCTTTCAGAAAAAGAAACTTGCAAGAACAAGAGGACACAATTTAAAGATAGAAGGAGGGCGGTTCAGGGGCAATGTGAGGAAGTATTATTTCACAGAGAGGGTAGTGGATGCATGTAACAGCCTTCCTGAGGAAGTTGTGGGGTCTAAAACTGTGGGAGAATTCAAGAATGCATGGGACAGACATAAGGCAATTCTTGTGGGGGGCAGGAAGATATAGGCTGTTGGTTAACTAGGATCTGCAGCCTATCCTGTAGGTAGGGAAATGGGCAGACTAGATGGGCCTAGCGGCCCTTATCTGCCGTCAAAGTCTATGTTTCTATGTTAAACAGTGGCTGTAAGTGGGAGTCAGACCTGAAATCTATAAGGTTAAACACTTCAGATTTTTTGAACAACTTATAAATGGGTGATTTTTTCCCCTTTTTCTATTATTATGAATAAGTGGTTCAAAGTATAATGTTTAATGCCTTTTTGTGTATGACTTCTGTTAAACAGTGGCTGTAAGGGGGGAGTCAAACCTGAATTTTAGTATTTTTGAACATTATGATCATATAGCACTACGATTATGATACGAGTAACTTACTATAGTGGAGGGTTTGGCCATTAGAAAAATATGAAATTCTAGGATATGATTAGGACAGTTTGCGATAATTAGCACAAGCTGAGTTAATAGTACAGCATTTATATTTTTAACATATCCCCTTATACCTCTCTAGGTAATAGTATTTTATATTTGGTTAGGCGTGGTAACAAGAATTATTGTTTGATAAAAAAAAATTTTCTCACAAATAATCTTAATTTGTTAGTATAATGAGAGCTTTAGTATTGTACCTTTATGGAACAATTTGTTAAGTCTGCGGCAGATCCATCTGTTTACAAATTACTGTCAAACGAAACTGACTGAGTTAAAAGTTTTTAGTAAGCGTACTGTTTCAGTTTGTTTCATTTAGGAAGCCCCTGACACTGAGAAATATGGTACTCAGTGCCGTTTAGAGGCGGGTCCAGCACACAAGTGAGCACGTACATTGACGCTAGTCATCGGGTGCTGGATTTGTGGGTGGTGCTCCCTATCCTTTAAAATCCAGGTATCCTTTTCCCCATGTTTTGACTCCCTCTGACATCAGATGCCAGATGTGTAACTACCTGAGGACTGATTTAAGTAAGTTACTTTGCAACATTTTGTTTAAAATGGAGAGATTTAATTGTATAAATTACGGCACTGATAAAATCTTTTCTCACTCCTTCATTAAGTGAATAAAGCCAAAAGCATATGAAGTATTATGTATTCGGCAGAAGGAAACAGCAGACATATTTAAATTAAGAAAGCAGGTCAGCTCTATGCACTTCCCTTTTGGTTTAAACTTCTTGTTTACAAGATATGGTATTAGTATTAGTAAAAATGAGAACTGTCCGTTTAGAGTGACCAAAAACTTTATGAAGCTAGTCGTGATTTGGATATTAGAAATTAGAATATTATCAATAGCTTTGTGGTTAAGTGGAACATAGGAAAAGTGATGGAGTTGTACCTTTGAGATACACAAATTTTCATTTAAAGTGAAAATATGTTACATATGGATTGAATAAGATATAATATATGTGAAGTAGAGCACTTGCACAGAAACATTAGTTCATGATACACTTTTCTGGCACTTTATTATGAATGTCAATACGAGTAAAATGTTAATTACCTTTTGGATAAATTATTCATAAATGTGTGAACCTTTTATATTTTTAGTGAAGGAATGGTTATGACAAAATGTTTGAAATTAAAATGTCTAATGTTTATTGTGTTTGACTTCTGTTAACAGTGGCTGTAAGGGGGAGTCAAACTTAAAACATAATGTTTTTGTGTAAGAAGATAGAGACCTATGAATTGACATTTTGAAACATAAGGAAATTTCTGACATTTGATTAGTATTTATTTAGAAGTTTTTTAGTTTATAATTATAATTTTTGTCATACAATTTGTTAATATATTTTTATGTATTATTATTCTTTAGAATATGACCAGTTTCCTGATGAAGGGTACTACCCGAAACATTGATAATTATCTGGAAGAGATTTGAATAAAATATTTAAATTCAGATTTAAGACTTCTTGTATATTTTTGAGTGAGCGGGCCTTTTTTATCCAGTATTACTTTTTTGATTGTTTAGCGTCAGCTTTATACTGGAATTAGGCCTCTCCCACAGAATATGTTTACTAACACTTGGAACTTATACTTTTTTTGAGGAATTGGGCTGTACTGAATGATTCTTTTCTTTACTTTGATCACAAGCCTGCAAATTCTTTGATTGTGAGGAAGGACCAGATGGCCAAAAGCCATTCTTCTTTCACAAAATAATCATATAAATTTTCCCACTGACTTGTAATGGGAAATTAAAAGTTTAATAACTTTTGAATGGATTAATATTTTTTCACCAAATGAAAAGCAGCATGTTCCTTGACTGAAGCTCTTTCAGACATGCCAAGCTGCAGAGCAGCATGGCACACAACGGTAGCGCAGTGCCACAGACAAAATCCAAAAAACTGCCCACATAACGGGCGAAAAGTGCATTATTCAGTGTTTTGGTACACAAAAACTGTAAGTCTGCCTGAAACAAAATTGGCATATCAAGAGATCTACCATACCCCACCATGCATACCAAATTCCATGCAAATCCATTGAATGGGTCGAAAGTTATTAACACTCAAAATTTCAAGTTTAACATAGAAGTGCCTTCATAACCCTAAATATACATATATATGTGTGTGTAAATATATATATATATATATATATATATATATATATATATATATATATATATGATCTTATAAGTGGCACAGTAGCATCACTATAGTTTGGGTTGGGTGCACATTTCTATGTTAAACCCTAAATTTTGAACCATAATAACTTTGGAACTGTTAAATGGATTTGCATGGAATTTGGTATACATAATAACTAGTGGAAGGGCTCCTGATGTGCCAAATTGTGTGTGAATTTGTTTTGTGATTTTTGAGACACTGAGCATCAAGAAATCCTAAATTAAACCATTTTTTGACGTTTCTTTTTCTACCTGTATCTCAGAAATGACTTTATGCTCTGTTCTGAAATTTTCAGAGTAGAAAGCATTTGGGTCACAGATGTGCCTTTTGAAGGTTTGTTGAAAAAAAATATTAATCCATTCAAAAGTTATTAATGTTTAAAATTTTCCATTATTTCCTATGTTAAAATGTATATGTCAGGCTCGAAAGCTTTTTGTTTTGCTCACGTTTTTGTTTATGTCACACGTTTCTTTTTTGCACACATTTCTGTTTTTATTGTGCAAAACAAAGTGTTTTGTCACTCATTTTTGGGATGAAGGGTCACATTTAGCTTTTTTTTACAAAAATCACTGTCTTTTTGCATATAGAGTCACACAGAGTTTGTTTTACTTTCGTAGAGGTCTGCTGTGACCGCAATTTTGTTTTCTCATTTGTGAGAGAGAAAAAAAGTAAAAAACAGATGTAATATAAAAAATAAACATCTGAACTTCGCTAAACAGGGCTTGTTTAGCTAGAGTCTGACTTTTTTTATATATTGTGCTCAGAAACACCTTTGTTGGCCACCCAAAATCTTGGGTGGCAAGCTTAGTGAGAGGATCACTACTCCCTTCTCTGTATGAGAACACCAGGGTTTTCTTGACTTCTTTAGACATAGTTGGAGCTTGTGCTGCCTGCTGCAGAGTCATCCTTGAATCACATGTTTTCCTTGGTGTCTCTTGGCACCCCCCCAGCCCATTGTCCTGCATCCCTGGAATCTATGGCACCCCCCACACACATCTTCTATTGTGCTGGCATCTAGTGACACCCCAAACCCTCAATCTAGTGGTATCCTCCAGTCCACCATACAAATATTTGTTTTTCATTGGTGGTGTAGTGGTATACCCCCACCCTCCCTGTAGTGTGAGGTTTTGCTGCAAACAAGAAAACCATGCATTGTTGTCTTTATTTTTAACCTGTAGAAAAAATAACATCTATCAATGATCATGCCCATTCTCCTACCTGACCTCCCTCTGTGGACCATCCTCCCCACACCCCCCTGACATCCCCACCAACCCTCACACACCTCTGGAGGTCCCAAGTTGGAGACCTGCTCTGCCGCTCCAAGACAAGTCTTCCTGCTGGAATTGGGGACTGTAATATGAATTAAGATAAATGCGCTTCTGTGTATTTCATATCATAGAATCATAGAAGTTTGATGGCAGAAAGGGATCATATCGATCCATCCAGTCTGCCCTTTTCAATGGGGGGGGGGGGTTTCAGCTTTCAACTTTTGGTCATGACTCAGCCATTTTGTGACATTTTGTACCCAAATGTTTAACATGGTGTATTGGGGACTCCACCTCATGAACAACATGACTGTCATTAGGCAACTCTTGCTGGAAAGGTGATTTCATGATTGGTTGGTGAAATCACCTTTCCAGTGGGAATTGCATAATGACAGTCATATTGTTCATGCAGTGGGGTCACAAGAAGATTATGTTGAAAATTTGGGGTCAAACTTTAAAAAAATGTCTGCGTTATGAGCATTCATTGCTATTTCACTACACATGCTCTTAACTTTGGAGCTTTACTATATTTTCACCTCATATTTTCAGCATAGCCTTGCTGTTACCCCACCTCATGTATGTGATAGCTGTTATTTTCCAAATCTTGGCCAAAATGTGTTTTCGCACTTGTGGTGCAGAATGGCACTGCAATTGTGCAGAATTATGATTTGGCTGTGACTTGAAAATGTTCTATACTGGTTACATGCGGTGAGGTCATAAGAAGGCTATGTTTAAAATTTGGGGACAAATAATTATACTGTTATACTGTTTCAATTGAGGGATGGGAGCACAGGGTCAGAAGGACCTTGCATCCCACCATAACATAATGATACTATTATACTATCTCAATGGAGAAATGGGAGCCACCATAGCATATGAATACTGTTATACTATCTCTATTGAGGGACGCTGCACTCCCACTGTAGCATAATAATAGTGTTATACTATCGTAATGGAGGGATGGTAGCACAGGGTCTGATGGACCCTGTGCTCCAACCATAATATAAAGATACTGTTATAAGATTTCAATGGAGGGATGGGAATGTAGGATCTGAAGGACCCTGTGCTCTCACCATAACATAAGGATACTAATACACTATCTCAAAAAGTATGGAAATAAATTGCAAAAAAACTTTGTTAATGCATCAGTTAGGGTTAAAGCAATGAAAGAAGAGAAATGTGGCTTTAGGGTTTCAAACCCCAACACCACACCTCACGCTACACAGATGAAGAGGGATCAGGGGTGGCATTGGCTTCATCAGCCCTAATGCTCACTCCATTCTGCTATACTGTGCCATCCACCTTACTTTCTAATGGAATGGGGGTAAGCGCTGGGGCTGATGACCCCAATGCCACCCCAATCCCTCTTTGTCTGTGCAGGGTGGGGTGTGGTGTTAGGGTTGGAAACCCTATCACCACATTTCCTTACTTTTGTCACTTTAACCCTAACTGGTGCATTAACTACATTTTTTGCAAATATATGCTACACTAACATGTGTAGAATTCTCTGGTCCTAGCCACTCCCATGTATATTACTAGTATGTTTGCTATGAAGTTTGTACTGTAACTGCGCTGTATATAGCCCAACAGGCATTCACTTCATGCATCACTTGTCAAATCTGTTGTCAATTGTTTGTGTACTTGCAACATTTTGTCTTGACATGTACTTTGCCTAATGCCATCCTTGTAACATGAGACCTGCATTGCTTGTTGCACTTATACCTTCGTGGTTGATTCTTGACCTTGGGTTGACCCTGAAAAGGGACTGTAATTGTCTCAGTGGACTTATCCGGTTACCAAAACTCAAATGAATAAATATATATATTCATTGCAAAAAACTATTTTAATGCATCAGTTAGGGTTACTAGAACAGTGACAACAGTATGGAAATGTGATGTTAGGTTTCAGAACCCTAATTCTGGATACACACACACACACACACACACACATATGCAAGCAAGGGAAGGGCTAAGGCAACACAACCAACCAGAGACAAGCAGCATCAGGTAACAGAAGTAACATACAACTCTCTAAACATACCACAAGATATATACATCATCATGGTCCACCAACTGTATGAGTTCTGCTGCCATCATAGTGCCTTGAGGGTACACACACTTATGCTGGGCAATCATGGGTGATGGCCCACAGTAAGCATTTTTGCATTACAAACATCAATAACAAGATTTAAGCAGATGCCCATATTTCAATAGTTAAGTGATGAAGCACACAGTATGTTATCCACACTTAGATAATGCCTAAACTGAAACTGGCATCCTGATTGGCTGAAACAGCCTGGCACCCGGGCCGTTATTTCTTAACAATGCCCGCTTCTAATAACAAGTGCCACTTTGGGATGCCCCATTACCTAGTAAATCCTGGGGCAACCCTAAATTTTGAAACCAATGTAAAGTTAACCAGCTGCCATGTCTCCCCCGCTCGTTTACCGAGATTGACCTCAGCACACAAACCAGTCCACCAAAAGAAACAACAAACGGACATCTTCCTCCTAAAAACAGCAACCCATCACCAAAATACAGCCTACTTCCTCTTTCATTCATTAAAAAGAAAAAGGGAACAGCAAAATGACTCCAAGCAACAACCTGTGATTCCTCAAAGAGAGATACGCTCACACGTCTAGCACTCTTCCTCAGTTCGGCCACACTTTCCCTGCACCCCCCCCCAACAATACACAAAAACATTCTTGTTTTTAAACTAATGTACTTTCATTTACAAAACTACTTCCATTCATGCCCAGTGTCAAGTAAAAGTGCGCTTTCAGACAAGTACTCTCCAATCACGACTCTTTTCAAAGCCCATAAAAATTTACCTCTCAGCACGCTATCTTTTCCTGTCTTCTAACAGACGCTGATTGAAGAAAGTACAACAAACTGTTCCCTACTGATCTGTGTGTGTGTGTGTGTGTGTGTGTGTGTAAGGGGAACATGCATCACAACCTCATATAAAAAAACTGTTTTTTTATAAAAGCTGCGCCCTCCAGTGGTGACTCCAATACTACAGGCACTACTTTAGTATAAGATTTACATTTTTTGTTATGTATTTTTATTAAATATATAGTTTTACTTTACTATATTTAAAAAAATAAACATACAGCCCATTATCTAAGTGTAATAATACCCTCCAGGGTGGTCGTTATGGAATATAACGGACCTTCAAGGGGCTATAAGGCCCTCCGCCTGAGTCATCGGGCTTCATTACGCCCCTGGGCGGTCCGTTATATCCCAATAACGCCCACCCTGTTGGGTATTATTACTTACATAGTGTAATGGAAATGAGTTTGTATAAGCCTGCCAACAGTCATTGGATATTTTCATTTTTTTTCTAATACAGTAAGTCAGTCCTAATAACAAATGGAAGTAATAATAAAAGTATTTTTTGTAGTATAGTTTACAAGTAAGATGTAAAAGCAACAGTTGTAACATCCAAAGCTAACCATAATATACTGTTAATGAGCATTTCCAGGTAATGCAACAGTATAACAACATGTAATGGTGATAGTTTCCTACCTGTGCAGTACTGTGTATGTGTCAGCTCTGTCTTTCCTGCTACCATAAGCCTATGTAGTAGCAGAGATACTTGCAGTGAACCAATTGTTGAATTATGACACATATAAATCAATATTTTGAAAATGTGTACAGACTAAGTCTCGTTGTATGAAGAAGATATGCCAGCAATACTGTGTTAGCATACTTTGCTGGCAGTATAGAGTCGATCATACTGTATTTGTTTTTTCATTACATAGTGTTATGTGAAATCAGTACAGTGTTGTGATTATTGTGCTTACAGATGTGATGGAGTGGTATAGTGTCTTACATCATATATGTGTCTTGTATGTGTGTGTGTGTGTGGGGGGATGGGGTGGGGAATGTTGAGTTAGGGTTTTGAACCCTAACATCACATTTCCATACTTCTGTTGCTGTGCTATTAACCCTAACTGACGCATTAACAGAGTTTTTTATTTTACAATGAATTTCCCTTCTTTTTGAGAATGTATAATGTCACTGGTAAATGGTATGTGTTAGTGGGAGCGTGAGCCCTCCAGACCCTGCACTCCATTCACATTGTCCATTTTTATGTTGGTGCACTTGCACAGCCAACATCTTGCAATAGTGGAGATTTGGAGTCGCGGTCGCTGTTGGGCAAATCCAGGGCACGCACCAGTAGATGCGTCCTTCATTCCCCAATCAGCCTGCATGCCATCTAGAACATCTAAGGAAAGGTCTGCTACAATGCGAGCAAAGCTCATCATACACAGTGGACCTTCCTTCGTGCTTCCCCAGCATCAAACATGGCAGCATAGTGGCCACTAAACTGCCGACTTCTGGGGTGCCCAATTCCCCTGTCAGCTTACCCTGCCCCTCTTGTATGTGCCAATGGGGGAGCCCACTCCCCGTCGACATAATGTGTCCCCCCTCTCCTTTTTTGGCTGCCGAGGGTGTGCCCAATCCCCCTGGGCTCATGCACCCCCAGCTTTCATTGTTTGCCAATGGGGGTGCCCAATCCTCATCGGCATCTGTCCCCCACTCCCTATGTGCCAACAGGGGTGCCCAATCCCCATTCTGCTACTGTACCCCACCCAAAAAAAAACAGCTATAAAAAAGAAAACTGTCTGTGATGTTTTTTTAAACACCTGTAAATAGAAAATGGTCCCTCATAGTCTTCTTACCACCCTCACCCACCCATTGCGCACCCTACCTCCCCACACCCCCTCACTCCATACTTACCTCAGGAGTCTGGCATGACGATCTTCAGTGGACTAGGAAAACGTCTGCACTCTTCAAAGCCGACCGCAAACTGAGGAAATGCTGGTAAGCTGTATAATGGAAAAAATAGGGCTTTTTCAACTTTGATGCATATCTCGGGCATTTTTTGGAATTTTTGCCCCAAATTTTCAACATGGGGTTTTTGGGACCCCTCCTCAGGAATTCTGCCACTGTTATGATGTTAATAGGTCCTGAAAGGTGATTTTGCAGTCACTGTGCAAAATCACCTTTCTGGACTGTTTAATGCAAGGACAGTGGCAGTGCTCATGAGGTGGGCTCTCAAAAAGCCTATGTTGCAAATCTGGTGGAAGAAATCAGAAAAATGGCTGTTTTATGAGAGTGCATTGTGCAGTTGCAACCCACACTCATAACTTTGTGAATTCGCAATATTTTCACTCCAGATTTTCAACACTGTCATTTTTCTACATCTCCTTGTGAACAACACAGCTGTCATTTTTCACATCCTGGCCTAAATGTGTTTCCGTGCTTCCGGTGCACAATAGCATGGTCGCTGTGGGAAATCAGTGTTTGGGACAGATTATGAAAATGACAGTGACACTATTCATGAGTAGAGGTATTAAAATGCCAATGTTGAAAATTTGGTGATGATACTCCATAAAATGACTGTGTTATGAGTGTGCATTGCACAGTTGCCACGACACCTAACTGACCACACAAAGATACAAATTTTCAACATTGTTATTTCTCTCACACCTCCTTGTGAACAGTACAGGTGTCATTTTTCACATTCTGGCCACAATGTGTTTCTGCACGTCTGGCGCACAATAGCACAGTCACTGAGGGCAATCAGTGTTTGGAGCAGATTACAAAAATGACAGTGACACTGTTCATGAGTAGAGGTCCTAAATTGCCTATGTTGAAAATTTGGTGATAATACTTCATAAAATGACTGTGTTACGAGCCTGCATTGCACAGTTTACATGCACGCTCATAACGTGCATTTGTAATATTTTCACGCTGGATTTTCACCATTGGCATTTTTCCCACACCTCTTGATGAACAGTACAGCTGTCATTTTACATATCCTGCCCAAAATGTGTTTTCACATGTCTGGCACAGAATAGCGTGGTTGCTGTGCAAAATCACTTTTTGGGACAGTTTGAGGAAATGACAATGACACTGTACATGAGTAGAGGTGCTAAAATGCCTATGTTGAAAATTTAGTGCCAAAAGTCCATAAAATGACTGTGTTACAAGCATGCATTGCACATTTCCCATGCACCCTTGTAACTTTGCAAATTTGCAATATTTACATGCCACATTTTCAGCACTGCCATTTTTTTACACCTCCTTATGAACAGTACTGCTGTCATTTTTCACATCCTGCCCAAAATGTGTTTCCGCACTGCACTACCAAAGCCAATGCCAGCACGACAACATTAAAGAAATAATGCACTCCAGGGTGTGTGTCGTGCTGGGATAACTCCATGCCTGGGGGGGTTGGGCATGAGGCTGCAGGCTGAGTGTGTCTAATGCCCCAGGTGTGCATCATCCCAAATGACACACACCCTGGAGTGCATTATTCCTATTACACAATGGCTCGTTGTTATACAGAATAAAAAAAATAATTTTAAAGATGTTTTTGTGTGGAAACATATTTTGGTTTTTAAGAGAAGATGAAACAATAAGTCAAAGGCTCCATAAAATGCTCATCAACAGGTTCACAGTGAGGCAGAGACTAGACCTGTGGCATCGTGCTGGGATAATGCCATGGGTCCAGCCCCAAACTGACCAATCACAGTCCAAGATTCTTTCTTGCCATTGTATAATCGGCATTGACAAATGCTTGTTTGCATAAAGGTATGCATATGTGGGAGCGCAGGGCCCTCCCACTGACACGTAAGTACGGAGCCATACAGCAGCCATTATAGGGCAAGAAACCCTTGAAACAGTAATGCACCAATATTTCAGCAATCATAGCAGCAACAAAAACAATGTTTTTGATTTGTCTCTCTGTAAGGGGATGAGAAAAGATTTTACATGTATGTATATAACTGCAGTACATACATCTCCCACATTTGTGGGTACCATCTGGGGTGGGGGGTAACACACTTGATCTGACAAGTTCTGGACCTGGGACTTTATTATTGACAACCATATCTTTAATGGTCCTACACCTCCTAAAGACTACCATTGGTCACCCTTTCACTATTTCTTGTAATTTTGGTTCAAGTTCTAAAATGGATCAATTGTTAGCGATAATTTCCCTCACAGAATGTGCTGTCATAGAGAAAGTGGTAACAAAAGGACATTGGACCCGAATATTTTTTCTATGTTCTGAATAATTTAAGGTAACAGATCTATCCATGCTGTCCACTTTTTCAACAGCTGTTAATATGCTGTGGGTACCATACCCCTGTTCTTGAAACTTTGGATCTGGACACTTTGTTTGCTCTCACATTCACTGCATTATGTACAGTTTCTTAATGTACAGATCAATTGTCCCTCTGGAATGTTAAACTTTACACTATTAGAGTGACAGCTTTCATACCTTAACAAACTTTTTATCTATTGGTTTTTGAAATAATGTGATGCAAAAATCTCCCCAACATCTCTATATATCTTCAGCTCTAGAAAAGTTATCTCACAGGGGTGAATAGTGCACCGAAAATGGAGGCAATTGCTGGTGCCCTCGATCCACTGTAAATTATTCAAATGCCTGCACTGTGCCCCTCCAAGCCACTAGTATATCACCAATAAAGCAATGCCACAAATCCACAAGATGTAAGTATGGATCTGTGGTGGAGCTGGTACAGTCTTTCACAGTAGATGTCTCCTGCTGTTCAATGTGATACTGCAATACGGTGCCATAAAATCACATCCATTCCAGTGTGCTCAGTCTTTGGTACAAAGTTGTGCTTGCATAGGTGGCAGCTCAGGACTACATCACTTATCACCTAACTCAAGTGACTTTAATTATGATCACAATATCTAACAGGAACAGAAAAGAATGTGCAAAAGTCTGAATCCACACACAGGGGTTAAAACAACTAAACTGGCTAGCAATAAGAATGGCATGGCTACTACTGCTACTGTCAGGCAATGTCCATCCCAACCCTGGTCCCAGTCCACTAACACCTGAATCCTTAAAGAAGCACAGTGGTACATAAGTAGCCTCCATTAAAATCTGCAGTCTCATGGCTAAGTTTGACTCACTGCAAGTTTGGGTAGCCCAACATAAACCAGACATGCTCTCAGTGGTTAAAACATAGCTTACACTGTGAGTTACAGATATGGCTATCCAGCTGGAGGGGTACACCTCTTTTAGGTTGGACAGAATTGGTAAGCGAGTTGGCAGATGTGTCATATATATGTAAAGGACACCATCCAGGGTCAAGTCCTACCTCACTTTGCCACTAGCAATAATGTACAAGTACTGACAGTAAAACTACTACTAAGTGCTTGGGGTAAAGGTTTAACAGTTGTCTCTTTCTGCATTCTCCCAAAAGAGCAGTCCAGCAGATTTAACATACTCATAGACTACCTCTCCGACCTGCACCACAACTCGGAGGTACTAGTGTTAGGGAATTTCAACATAAACTGCCTATCCCCTGAGGCAGCACCCTACAAGGATGCAACCTCCTCAGTATACTGTACATGGCCCAATTAGTGGATTCTCCAACACAAAGAAATTATTGTACTGGAACCAGTACACTGCTAGACTGGATGATTATCAACTGGCCAGAGAGAGAATAACCCAGTCAGCTGTCCCCCTGACTCTATCGGTGATCTCTCCCCTTTCCTGTGTATCTGGTCGAATAAGTACCCCAGAAACACAGCAAAAACACTCACATCTAGCATGCTAAAGAAAGGCAACATGCCTCACTTAAAGCACACCTCAGTTAGCAAGACTGGACAGACCTATATGCTGCAGATGACGTTGATGAAACACTTGACCATTTCATCAAGACATTCAATGCTTCATGCAAGGTATATGCCCCTACTGTAAGCGAATAGTTTGTGGGGGTTGTATGTCCTGGATCATTCCACCCCTTTTGAAGCAAAGAGACAATCTCTGGCATAAAGCTAGAAGCTCTGGCTCTTAAACAGATAATCAGAACTATAAAACTGCCTGAAATAGATAAATCTGGGCTATTCATCAAGCAATAAACTGTTTCTTCAAAAAATGAGCTGGCTAACTCCTTGGGGGACAGCCCACAAGTACTGGGACAATATCAGGACCCTAAAAGGGAAACCAAACAAGACACCTCTAACCATGCTAAATCTTGATGAAAACACAACTCAAGACCCCCAAATCATAGCAAACACCTTTAATAAGGCTTTTACTGACTTAAGTGATGTATTTCCCCCTGATTTCCTAACCCCCCCAACTGGCAAAAATCTAAATATCAAGCAGATTACCCATACTGGCACTGCCCCACCTTTCTACTTCAAAATTATCTCTCAAGCCAAAGCAAAAAAATAACTTTTACAACTTTTTTAGGAAAAACTAGAATAAGTGGTGACAAGCTTGACCTCAAGCTCATAGCTCTCACACTTGATTAGTTACTGTCACCCCTTGCCAGAATTATGACTCTCTCACTTATAACCAGTACAGTCTCACAGCTATGGAAAGCAGTGGTGGTCACCCCTGTTTTTAAAGTGGTGACAGGGCTAGTCACAACAACTACCATCTAATCACAATACTCCCCTCACTCTCAAAAGCACTGAAGCATATTGTCTGTGACCAGCTTGTCAACTACCTCAACAAATACCAGTTGCAATGCCCAGAACAGCATGGTTTCAGGAAACAACATAGTACTACAACAGTGCTGGTGGAGTTCACATGCTACATTCAAGCTGTACTTGATCAAGGGCTTGTGGTGGGCTACATAGACCTCATTAAGACCTTTGACATAGTCAGTCATGAACTGCTGCTGAACCTATTAACCTCTATTGTGTTATCACCTGACTCAGTGGAGTAGTTCCAGAGCTACCTGTCTGGGAGAACACAACAAGTAAAAATCATTGATACCCTCTCAATGTCTGAATGTCAAAACAGGGGTCCCCCAAGATTCAATCTTGGGCCCCTGCTCTTTAGCCTGTTCCTAAACTGCCTTCCTCTAGCATGATGGGATAAGGTCCTACTGTACGCTGATGATGCGGTACTGTACACCAGCCACACAGACCTAGAAGCTCTGGAAATGTGAATGCAGGTTAATTTCTCTTTAATTGAGGCCTGGTTTCTTCATTCAAAGCTCTTGCTTAATTATAAGAAGACCAAAACAATGCTGTTCTCCTCTTCTCACAACTGGCTAAGATCTCATCTATTAAAAATAGTAAACAACCAAAACACCTCACTAGAAGTGATCCAAAGTTTTAAATATCTTGGGATCACTCTAGACTGTTCCCTCACATTTTCACAGCACATTGACCTTGTAACCAAGACTGCAAATGTCAAAATTGGGCAACTATTTAGGCATAAACACTGCCTAACCAATGAGGCATTAAAACTCGCTGTGTGCAGCTTGGTCTTATCTGTGATTGACTACAGGCTCGTAGTTTACAGTGCGACAGCTGACAAAGCCCTCAAGGGAATAAAACTGGCCCTAAACAAAGCCTGTAGGCTTGTCCTAGATGTGCCATGCCTTAAACACACTTACGATCTCTATTCCCAGTCTGGGTGGTTAAATCTGCACTGTAGAACTCAATACCAGGTCTGCCTGCTGGCTAAAAAATCTACCCTAGGTCTAACACCACTTGGTGTTCAGAGTCTCCTCTGCCCCACCAACATGGCTAGAATTACCAGAGGGATTAACAGCCAGCCACTAAAGTCCCTTTCCACCACACCTCCCAGGGTCAGTGGTCTTTTGAGTACCAGGCACTGCTTGGCTCAACTCGCTACATGCTTACCTTCAGGCAGAATCTAAACTTGGCCCCTTCAAATCTAAACGTAGGAACCACCTAACAACACTTAGTGGGTGTGACAGTAACTTCTAAACTGCACAAGCCAACTCCTGTCTTTCTTCCGTTCATTATAGCACTTATAATCTCCTCTATTCAACTGCCTTGTTATTTACCCCTCTCCACTACCATCTCCCTCTGCCTTCATCCTCCATTCCATTCCTCATCCGTTTCCCACCTCTCCCCCTCCTAATCTGCTTCATCCCTCCCCTCATCATATCTTCCCACTCCAAAACCCCATGGAAATTTTCCCTTCAAGCAAATCAATGACAAGGCCTTATGACTGCTCCCATTTTTCTCCACCTGTTTTCCCTTTTACCATCCTCACCTACTCAGCACTCTCTCAGCAACCCAGACTCTACTGCTACCAGTTCTCTCCATAGTAAGATACCTTTTCATTTTGTTCACCCCTCACAATGTACTTAATGCTTTATGTGATTGAATTTTGTAATTTTAGTTACAAAACAGTTGAACATCATTTCTGTTTCCAATGTAATTTTGTAACCACTGTCTGTATTGTTTTGCTGCATCTGTGTTGTTTGCTGTTGACATGGAACCTTTGTAAACAAGCTTATAGCTCAAAGGTAATAATCTGAGAATTTAATAAATAAATAAATACCACTGTAAATGGTATTTACTTGTAGAGGAGCAGGGCAACTATGCAGGCCACATCAGTGGCTAGGAGGAGTTCAGTGATCTGAGTCAGATTGCCCCATAGGAAACCAGGGCACCATTTTTGGGACTCGTGGCTGGGCCTTTTAAGAGATGAGCCCAGCTGCTTATGGGATACTTGGGACTTACTTGCAGAGGAGCAGAGGGACTGCGCAGGTTGCATTGGTGGGCTGCTTCTCTGGGTCCAGCGGTCCAGTGGGACAGTGCAGGCTGCATCGGTGGTGAATGAGCTGTTGCAGGAGCTGTATCAGTAGCAAGTTTAGAGCTGGGCGCAGCCACATCAGTGGCTAGGATTAGTTCAGTGATCTGAGTCAGAAATCCCAGTAGAAAGCCAGGGTGCTATTTTCAGGACTTGTGGCTAGGCCTTTTAAGGGACAAGCCAGCCACGCTTGGAATACTTGGGACTTACTCACAGAGGAACAGGGGGACTGCACAGGCTGCATCGGCGGGCTGCTTCTTGGGGGTCCAGAGGTCCTGAGGGATGGTGCAGGCCACATCAGTGGTGAAAGAGCTGTTGAAGGAGCTGTATCAGGAACAAATTTGGTGCCGGGGATGGCCACATTGGTGGCTAGGAGGAGTTCAGTGATCTGAGTTGGAACACCCGATAGAAAGCCAGGATGCCATTTTCACGACTAGTGGCTGGGCCTTTTAAGGGACAAGCCCAGCCACTCTTGGGATGCTAGTCACCACCCACCTATCCCAGCCCTAACTTCTATTAAATGCTCAGAGGAGGAGGGCCAGGTGGAGGTAGGTCACTGATTGGTTGGGTGGCTATACTGGGGTTTTCTCCAGTCATGACTCTGACTATTCTTGGAACTGTTAGGGGTTGTAACTCTGTTCATGCTCTTCTATTCTGCTTAGTAGCTTGGTCCAAGAACTGTGTTTTTAATTTCACGGGTTGCTTTGCCCCATATGGCTAGCTGTAGAGGGTTGCTGGTAGGTCTACCTGGGGGTGGGGATCTGGTCAAAAGTGAACATCCAAGAATGTTTGGAGAGGGCCTCTGGGGGTGTCCCCCAGCCACCAGGGCAGGCATCTTTGGCAGGATTGTAGAGTGCACTGACTGCGGGGCAGCCATGGTCCTAAACTGGGTCTGGAGGGAAGGCGATTGCCCAGCCTGTAGGCAGTTATTGCAGATCAGGGGGGAGCTTGACTGGGTATGGAGGAAACTGGAGTTGTTGGGGAGATAAACATGTTTGGGAGGACCTGTGGGGAGCAGGAGGGCAGTGATAGAGTGCAACCTGGATCCATTTCATCAGGCAGGAGTGGATAACCTATGGGGCATGGGCTAGTAGCAAAGGGGGTAGCTACCTGGGAGGTAACCGGTAGAGGAAACAGGCTAAATCATAGGAGGCAGGGGGAACAGGTGAGTTGGGACTAACAGGGGGCTTACTGGAGGAGTGGACAGTGGGAAATCAGTACAAAAAAAAGAGGTTGGCTTTGAGTGCTATAATAAATTTGAGCCATTGAGTAAGTTGGTTGGAGAGGACGTGGTGGGGAGGGTAGAGGAGGAACAGTAGGGTGGAGGAGATAGGGATACAGTGAATCAGATGAGGGTGGACTTCGGTAATTCAAATAAGTATGCTAGCAGGGGAGGGGGCAAATCAAGTGTCAATGAAGGGAAGGGGGGGATCCAGCAGAGGGAAGGTGTGGAGGCTGCAGATCAACTCGGTGAGAAAGGAGAAGGAGAGATTGAGATGAGGGAGGGGCGTCCTTCGACAGGGGAAGATCATACCAGAGAAAGGCCCAAAGGTAAGGGAACCTGCAGGTGGGCATGGAAGTGGACAAGAGGAAAGGGGAGGAGGTAGGAGGGGTGATGGTGATGAGAATGCCATGTTTGTGGGGGACTGGAGATGTGGGAGCTGGAAGGGGAGGAGGTCAGAGGAAAAAGGCTCAACTTGGGTAGGGAATGGGGTGAAGGCTAAACTGGGGGGAACCAGGGAGCTCAGTTATAAAAGGTGTGACAAGAGGGGTAGGACATCTAGGGGTTCTCTTGTAGAGGGTCCAAAGAGAAACCAAGGGGAAGTGGTCTTGAGGAGGGAGAAGGTGACAGGGGCTGGTGGGGGAGTCCAAAAAGGAGGTGCACAAAAGATCAAGAGAGACACTAAGGTTCTCCTGTTGGGGGACTCCATGATCAGGGGCATTCATTGGAAGGGGTAGGGTAAGGAAAAATCCAGTCTAATTAAGGTAATGGGTATTTCTGGTCTGACTGTGCACAGGGCGAAATTCATGGTGTATGAGCTGATGAGGGACTGTGGAGGATCAATCAATCAATCAATCAAAATCTTTATTTAACCAGGCAGGCACCATTGAGCAAGCTTATTTTTGAGGTGGATCTGGGGTTTACCATACAAAAGAAGAGTTCACACAACGAACAGCAACAGATACAATGCAGAGACATAACAGCAGAAGGCATGTGCAGATACAGGTGCAAGAATAAGTGCAGGATACAATACAAGGAACATTATATAGTCAGTCAAATTTGTACAACACAAGTGCATTGGAGAACTGGACAACAAATGATGTTGCCGGCAGAGGCCAGTCTTGTAAAATCCAAAAAATGTGTCCAACAAAAGGTCAAAGAGCAAATGAGATGTATATAATTAGACAAGCAACGGTATTGCTGGTAAGGACCAGGCTCGGTTAGGTTCACCCCGGTCCCACAAGGGGATAAAGCAGGAAGATGAAGCAAAACACGAAGGGAAGGAGGAAGGGAAGGGGAAATGAGTAAAGAGGAGCAGGGGATGAGAATGGGAAGTGGCCAGGACCGGTAGTATGTGAAAGCTTGAGAGAAGCCAAGTCCATGTTTCGGATAATTAAAAGGGAGGGACACAGGAGTACTATGGGGAGGGTGGGGGGAAGGGGGTCACTTGGTGGAAGAGGATGGGCCCTGAGAGCAGAGGCAACAGATATTCAGAAGAAGGAATATGAGACCCTCATGTTAAGGCTAACAAACACACAATTCCTTATTGTGGCTCAAGTATAGTGTTTTGAAGGCTTGGAGGCTAATGGGCTTACTTATTTTCATGTTTTTTTGCAGCTTGTTCCACAATTGAGGCAGCACATTGCTAATGGAGGCCTGACCAAAGTGGGATCTGGCCTTGAGTACATTCATCGAAGTGTAAGAAGCACTTTGCAGTGCATAATTTCTTTGAAGGCATAGTGGTAAGCAGTCCGAGATATAGCCATTCAGTTTGTTGAGGAGGACTTTGTAGGTCCAGGTTGCGGCATTCATCCGTTGTCAGAAGCTAAGAGATGGCCAGCCTACTGCTTAGTACAATAAATAATGGTGGGTATCATAGGAAAGGTTCGTTATAAATCTTAGGGCTCTGTAATAGAGCATGTCAAGTTTCATGAGTGCACTGGCAGGACCCTGGCTGTAGAGAAAGTCAGCATAGTCTACTAGGGAAATAAAGGTAGTTTGTACTAATCTGAACTTGGCATCCCTAGTGAGTAGATTTTTTATCCTAAAGAAGAGACAACGTCTCTGTCTAAGTTTCTTTGACAGTTCTTCTATATGTCCTAGGAAGGAAAGTTTATTATCATGCCATGCCCCCAGATACTTGAATTTAGGTACATATTCCAGCTGTTCACCAATTATTGTAGTAATCAGGGGAACAGTCCCAGATGAGGCTGGATTTTGTAAATTGGGTAAGGGAGAGAGAAGCATTGCTTTAGTTTTCTTAGCGTTCAGGAGTAACTTCTGGTTAAGCAACTGAAGCTGAAGTAGACTGAATTCATCCTAGAGATCTGTACATGCCACATCAGGGGAGGGTCTACTGATGTAGAGCACTGTATCATCCGCGAACAGATGAACATGAGCCTTTTTTAGGATGACATCAATTCTATTGATATAGACTGTGAATAACAGAGGACCAAAAATGGAGCCTTGCTGGACAAGACATCCCCATCAGCTTTTACTTACCGTGAGCGGCCTGTAAGGTAGTTATTGAACCATCTGAGAGAAATGGCATCTAAGCCAATATTCTGGAGGGACGAGACAAGCAGGCTATGACCGATGATGTCAAAGGCTTTGCTTAGGTCCAAAAAGAATGCACATTCAAAGTTCTTATTATCCAGTTCACCCTGCCAGTAATTTGTTACTTTGGCCAGAGCTGAAATTGTGCTATATTGTGCTCTAAAGCCAGATTGCAATGGGTTGAACAAGTTCGCTGATATCAGGTATTTCCTAAGTTGAGAATTCACAATTTTTTAGAGCATCTTGGACAGGACTGGGAATAGAGAAATTGGCCTATAGTTGTTAATGTCACTGGAATCCCCAAATTTAAACAGGGGGATAACTTGGGTTGTTTTCCAGATGGAAGGAAGGTCACCATGAGAAAGGCATAAGTTAAACAAATGTGTAATAAGCACCGCTAGGACACAGTAGGCCACCTTTAAGAAGAAAGGGTCAATGAGGTCAGCACCTGTGCTTTTCCTGACATCTAGCTTCATCATGAGTTCTTCAACTTCTTTCAGAGAAGTAGGTTGAAGAGAGACGTTTGAGGTGGAGATGGTGGTTCCTTGGTTATTAAAACCAAGTTGCACATGGAGAGTATTGGCTGGAGAGGTATCGAATGCTAGCCCTGTGGTGGCAAAGTGGTTGTTGAAGGACTCAAGAATTGTCGGTTTATCAACATTAGTGGTAGTGCCAATTGAAATTTTGGTGGGCAGGGAACTACCAGTAGTATGGCCTTCTAAGTCTTTAATTATTCTCCAGAATTTGGAAGAACACTTAGAGGAGAGATCAAGTTGGAAGGGGTAATAACTAGCCTTTGCTTCTCAGGCCTTCTTGGAGCAGAGGTTCCTCGTCTTCCTGAACAGGTTCCAATCATCTGAGTTTAGTGTTCCGAGCTGTTTTACAGAGTGCATCCCTGTGCCACTAGTCATCCTTAAGCTCATTTGTAAACCACCGGCAGGACTTATTTCTGACAGAGACTTTAACTATCAGTGCATGTTTGTTAAGAGCACCAATCATGATGTCTTGGAAAATATTGTATACAGAGTTTGCTAGATAAAAGTTCTGCCACAGCAAGGAAGGACCTAACTTGGTAATGAATGCCCGGGGATCAAAATTTCGCCAGCATCTCTTGTTATAGAATTTGGGTGCAAATGAGGGAATATGATTTGACCTTACACAGGCAATGAAACTGTGATCACTGATGTCTGAGAAAAGAGCACCAGTGTGGGTAAATAAATGGGTTTACTAACTAATATAATGTCCAACAGGGTGCTGTTAGTAGGGTTGAATTTATTTGGTCATGTAGGTTCGTTGATAAGCTGTGACAGCCCAAACGAGTCACAAAACTGTTTTAGAGGACTAGAGACACTGGAAAGCCAGTTTAAATTGAGATCATCCAGAAGTATAACTTTTGATGATCTGTGGCCCAGTATATTACTTAGATGATTCAGAAGCTGCATTTCTGCAGATGGGGGCCTGTAACAGCCTGTTATACAAAACGAAATGCCAAATGAGATCTCGACCTGAAGAGAGAGGCTTTCAAATTCATTGGAGATGGATAGTGAGTCAATGATAGAGACAGGGAATTTGTCTTTGACATAAATAGCCACCCCTCCACCCCTAGTTTGTCTGTCAGCTCTAAATAGAGAAAAGGAGGGGAGGTTCACTTCATGGCTGCTAGTTTGCGGATGGATCCATGATCTGTAACAACCAGGATATCAGGGGTAGTGTGACATATCCAAGCCTGGATAGAAGTTATTTTTTTTAACAAGCTACATACATTTATGTACATGAATTTTAGTCCTTTAAGGTTAGGTATGTCAGCAGGGGAACCAATGGCAATTGGGGGGGGCCAGGGTTAAGCTCTACATTGCCTGAGCATAGTAGTAGGAGAAGTCAGAGCTTCTTGGTGGCACCTATGATGAACTTTAAGAATTTGGTCCATTTGCGCTTTTGGGGGACATGATATTGACAGGGGGGAGAACTGAAGCTAATGCCTAATTGTGTTAAAGCTACATAAAGCAAAGTCTTGCCAGCAAACAGCAAGGGAACATGGACAAAATAAGGAGAAAGATATAGGTCCTCTGATATAAGCTCTGCTAGAGTGCCAGAATGTGAAGTTGAGAGAGAGTCCAAATACAAGGAAGGGAAACTGCAGGTGCTTAGGAGGCACACAATAAAGCTTGAGACATCCTTATAGCCCATAAAGCTGGAAAGATACCGCATGACATGAGGAGAGTTCCATGAAGGTGAGGGTATGCATAAGAGGCATAATACCATCAGCGAGGAGCAAATAAATCAATATGGCATTCCTATTTTTAAACCTAAGTGTGTAGCGCACAGAAGCACTAATCAATGTAACTCACTGCCTGGTGTATGAGGAAAAGAAATGGCCAGAGAACTCACACTTGTATTGCATTCATTTGGGGGTGGAGAATGAAATATGAGATAGAGAGATTGAGCCAATGATAGGAGACTAGAGGAAGTGGGCAGGGTTATACAGCATTTAATGGAGGCCTGAGGAGGGGTTGGGGAGGGCAAAAATATTCAGCCAACTGTTCAGACCCAGATGAAGCAGAGGCAGAAGTGCCTTCCTTGCATACCTTCTTAGTTGGTGAATTGGGTGGGTGGCAGGCTCTGAGCACTGTGGGGGTACTCCTGGTTCAAATCCCAACTGCAGCAGCAGTCACAGCCCAAGGGGCTTGGAGACTGCCTGCTGGAAAAGGATGGACACAGGTTAGATAAGGCTCTGGGCTGGAGGGTGTACTACTTGACAGTGCTCAAATCGGAGGGAGGTTTTAGATTGCAACCAGGTGCTGTCTATGTCTGGGAGATTACCGAGAGCACAAAGGCTCAAGCGGAGGGGCAGGCAGGGACAGCAAAACCTTGATTAAGTACAGCCAATTAAGAAATTGCAATATATGTCTTAGCAGGAAACACTTTTTTTTTCTTTTTTCAATTCCTTTGCACAGTTTTACCTAACAAACCCAAAATCACTAGCAACAGAGCGGTATGGAAAACTGCCCTATCCCAACAGCCTAGAGATACTCAGTCAGAGGTGTTTGCAGCCGCTAAGGAGCAGGGAGTTCCAGCACCGACCAGAACTGCACACTGGCTCTGGCTAGGAGCAGGGAAAGGACAGCTGTTTCTGCAGTATTCTACAAGTTGCTACACATTACATTTAGAATTAGTCATTGCATGGAGATCAAGCAGCATACACATTCAGACATTTCAGAATACTGGGAAAAAAGACAGACCAATCAGGAAGTACTGCTTGGCAAAGCAGCCAATGAGTGCATGACCCCAAGCAGTGCCAAAGTTTTGTTCTTAGTAAGAATATTCAGCCCACTGTCCAGACCAAGACAGAACCGAGGCAGAAGTGTCTTCCTTGCATACCTTCTTAGTTGGTGAATTGGGTGGGTGGCAGGCTCCTAGTGCCGTGGGGTGCTGTATGCTGTGGGGTGCTCCTGGTTCGAATCCAGACTGCAGCAGCACTCACAGCCCAAGAGGCTCGGAGAGTGCCTGCTTCTTAGTTGGTGAATCAGATGGGTGGCAGGCTCCGAGTGCCATGGGGCACTCCTGGTTGGAATCCTTACTGCAGCAGCAGCAGCAGTCATAGCCCAAAGGGCTTGGAGAGCGCCTATGGGCAAAAAGGTGAAACAAACGAGAAGCAATGCTTGGCGAAGCAGCCAATGGGTGCACATCCCCAAGCAGTGCCAAAGTTTTGTTCTTAGTAAGAATATTCTGCTAACTGTCCCGACCCAGACAGACCCAAGGCAGAAGCGCCTTCCTTGCATACCTTCTTAGTTGGTGAATCGGGTGGGTGTCAGGCTCCGAGCACTGTGGGGCACTCCTGGTGTGAATCCCGACCACAGCAGCAGTCACAGCCCAAGGGGCTTGGAGAGCACCCACTTCTTAGTTGGTGAATTGGGTGGATGTCAGGATCCAAGCTTCGTGGGGTGGTCCTGGTTCAAATCCTGACTGCAGCAGCAGCCACAGCCCAAGGGGCTTGGAGAGCACCTGCTTCTTAGTTGGTGAATCAGGCAGGTGGCAGGCTCTGAGTGCCATGGGGTGCTCCTGGTTTGAATCCTGACCACAGCAGCAGTCACAGCCCAAGGGGCTTGGAGAGCACCTGCTTCTGAGTTAGTGAATTGGGTGGGTGTCAGGATCCAAGCTCCGTGGGGTGGTCCTGGTTCAAACCCCGACCACAGCAGCAGTCACAGCCCAAGGGGATCACCGGACTTCCTGTTGCATCTGGGAACAAATGATATTGAGGGGAATAGTGTGCTGGAAATTCAGGTAAGTTTCCGAGAACTGGCCAGGGTCTGTCATAACAATGGATGCACAGTCTCATTCTCGGAAATCCTGCGAGTGCCAAGGGTCACTGTGGAGAACAAACAGAAGATCAGGGAGATTAACAACTGGCTTGGGCAGTGGGGTGAAGCACAGGGGATTGGGGTGTTGGGAGACTGGGGGGAGTTTGGAAAGACAAGGGACTGACTGTATGCCCGGGATAGGCTTCACCTAAATCTGGTAGGGAAGGAAGTTCTCAAAGGGGGGATGATGGATTTCATTCAGGCTAGATGGGGTTTAAACTTGTGAAGTGGAAGGGGGCACTGCTGGGCTGATCAGGCCATCCATACCGCTGGTAGGACTGGCCTGCGACCCCATAGAGGGGGGACAGATGGTACCCTAGGGGTGAAGTGTGGATGGACATATGAAAAATCTTGGGATGATATGGTAAAAAGGGGAAGGGACAAGGGTTGGAGGGTGGCTTTAATAAATGCCAGGAGCCTGAGAAATAAAATGCCTGCATTCCAGGCTACGCTGTTTGAGGGTGGGGTGGATGTAACAGTGGTCACTGAAACTTGGGCCACCCCTGGCCATGACTGGGACCTTAATCTGAGTGTTTACCTTGTGCTAAGGAAGGACAGAAAAGTGGACAGAGGGGGAGGATTAGCAATGTTCATTAGGGATAACACTGAGATTATGAGAGTGGAGGAAGCAGAAGGCAATGTGGATACCCTATGGGTCAATGTGCAAACCCCTGCGGGAGGGAAAATCAAGTTGGGATGGTATAGAGGCCCCCAGGACTAGTGGAGGACCTGGAGGATTGCCTGTTGGCTAACATTAAGGGGCAGTGTGGACTGGAAGGGGAAGGAGTGGTGTTTATGTGGGACCTTAATATGCCAGCTGCTGATTGGGGTACTATGATGTCCACTGTAACCAGGGAGCAGATGCTGCTTGATGGCTTCCTGGATGCATTCCTCAATCACCATGTGATGGACCCAACAAGGGAGGATCATATCCTGGATGTGGTTTTAGCGGATGGGGATCTTGTACCAGATCTGGTTGTGGAAGAACCCCTGGCTGGGAGCGACCACAACACAGTCTGGTTTCAGCTTAAACTGGGGGGGATCATTCAAGGACAATGATAGTTGATTTTAGGGAGGCAGACATTCAGAACATGGGGGAAATTCTCAAGGGGCATTTGTGGGTGATAAAACTAGGTCTGGATGTGGAAGGTAGGTGGGAAATCATAAAGCGGGGGTTACAGGAGGCCACCAGGACCTGTGCAAGAGTGAAGCGCAAGGGCAGTAGGTCTCGTAAACCATGCTGGTGGACCAAGAATGTCTAGAAGGTGGTAAGGGAGAAGAAGGCTACCTACAGTAAGTACAAAAAAATGAGAGGAGAGATGATTAGAGAGAACTATTGCCTTGCAACCAGGAAAGTCACCAGAGTGGTGAGGAGGCAAAGGCCTGGAAAGAGCAGAGGCTGGTGCAGGGGATACAAGGTGTGGAAAAGGGGTTCTTTAGGTATGTTGATGAGTGGAGAAAGGTCAAGGGCTAGTTCAGTAGATTGAGGACAGCTGGGTGGTTGGTGGAAGGGGCTGGAGAGCAGGGGGAGGTATTGAATGAGTACTATGCCTCAGTGTTCATTAGAGAGGAGGCTGAGGAACTTCCAAAAAAGGGGTTGAAGGACACAGAAGGTGCAGAAGACCTGACTATTAGGGTAACTGCTGAAGAACAAGCCGTTGGGGGAGGTAGGCCAAGGGTGAGATATCAGGCTGGTTCTGCTGAATGGGGGGGGCAGATGTTGATATTCCTATTTTTCGGATGTGGGAATTCCTTCAGTCCCTAAAAAAGGATAAATCTTTGGGGCCTGATGCTATTCATCCCAGAGTACAGAGGGAGTTGGCGGATGTTTTGGCTGCACCATTGGCGGATCTCTTTAACTTGTCGCTCCAGACAGGGAAGGTGCCAAGGGATTGGAAGCAGGTGCATGTTGTGTCCATCCATAAAGGGGGATCGAGAGAAGAGCCTGGAAACTATAGACCCATCAGTTTAATGTCGGTGTGGGGAAGGTAATGGAAAGCATACTTAAGGAAAGGCTGGGAGGTTTCTTGGAGGAGATGGGTTACCTGGATGACCAGCAGCATGGGTTTGTGCCAGGTAGATCATGTCAAGCAAACCTTGTAGAGTTCTATGAGTGGGTGACATCAGCACTCAACAGGGGGAGACAGTGGATGTACTGTTCCTGGACTTTAGCAACCATTTGATTCGGTCCCTCACATTGGACTAAGGGAGAAACTGGGGGGATGAGGTAGGCCCAATGATGGTTAGGTGGATTGGAAATTGGCTTTCCGGTCACACTCAGCAGGTAGTGGTCAGAGCGGAGATCTCGTCTCCTAGGGAGGTCATAAGTGGGGTCCCACAGAGATCAGTCCTTGGGCCACTCCTGTTTAAAGCCTACATCTCCAATATCAGGAAAGGTATGGGGTTTGAAATGAGTCTCTTTGCAGATGACTCTAAGCTGGGGGCGGTGGTGGAGGGGTAGGAGGGGAGATTGACCCTGCAATAGGGCTTGGATACTCTGGATAGGTGATCCTGCACCTGGAAATTGAAATTTAACTCCTCCATATACAAGGTGCTACACCTAGGGTGGGAAAACCCCAACTATGTGTACACCCTGGAAGAGGATGAGTTGCAGGCCATGGCAGGGCAAAGAGACCTAGGAGTCTTGGTGTATGTTAACATGAATAATTCAAAGAAGTGCAGGAGGGCTGCAGTCAGGGCAAATAGGATGCTGGGATGCATCACTATGGGGATTACCTCAAAGAACAGGGAAGTGATTTTTCCACTGTACAACAGCCTGGTTAGACCACATCTTGAGTACTGTGTGCAGTTCTGGAGCCTGCACCTAAGGATGGACATCCAACTCCTGGAGATGGTTCAGAGGCGAGCAACCAGAATGATCTGGGGCCTGGGGGATATGACATATGAGGAATGACTAGGGGAGCTCAATCTGTTCTCGCTGGAGGAAAGGAGGGACCAGGGGGACATGATTGAGGTCTTCAAGTACCTCAAGGGAGTAAATAAGGTAAGCTGAGATAGGATCTTTTGACTAAAGGAGGGTGGAATCACCAGAGGACACAGTTGGAAGATTGAGGGTGGTAGGATTGGGGGAAAGGAGGAGGAGGTACTTCACCGAGAGAGTGGTGGAACCATGGAATGCGTTGCCCGGGGAACTGGTAGAGGCAGCTATGGTGGAGGGATTCAAGAGAGGGTGGGACAGGTATAGGCAAGGGGTGAAGCAGAGGCTGGTTTGCCCTGGGGAGGTAGGACTGGGGGATGGAGTAACAGTGGAAGGAGACAGCTAGTTGGCTACGGTACCCAATCAGGGTGCTGAAGGATAAGCAGACTTGATAGACCAGTAGGTCTTCTTTGCTGGCGTCTAGTATGTTAGTATGTTAAATCAGTTGCTGATTATGAGTGCTTGGTATTGCGATCTCCTAGAAATGGTCATTTCCAGCTTTATGTGGTTGCACTTGCGTGTTGCCATTTTTAACAACCAATCATCTCAGCTGATAGTGATACTATAATAATAGTGTGATCCTACAGTTTTGTGCTGTTTTCATGTTGACTACTTCAGTCTCTGGTAGGGATGGATAAAGTGGCTGAAATTTGCTTTGCAAATTAAACCGCAAATTCTGCATAATTCATGAAATGGCACAATTGCAGTTCTCAACATCCAAGTTGCTGTTTTTTGGTGAATTTACCAAAATTCATTAATGAAGTGCCCATGTCACTGAAAAAAGTCTCTTCATGGTAAAACTTTGAAGTTTTTGTAAATCTCCTAAGGTCCATGAAAACCATGCAACACTTTTCAAGGGAGAAGTTTAGCTGTTTTGCGGCCACTTTATCAGCAGTTTAAAATCATAATATCTCTAGTCTCAGGTATCCTGAATTCAATTAAATTAATAATTCAATAATGGGCACATAGAGCATGTTGCGATTGACCTGCTGTATAGATTACTCTGTGATGTACAAAACTGGTTGCTGAAAGGGGCCTGCTCTGTATGGCAGTAAATATACAATCATACACATGAAAATTCTCCAGACAAGTGGTAGAATAAAAAAAATCCCTTTTCCATTTTGTGTCTTACAAATTGAGAGCAACCACTTCATGTGGAAAATGACCACATTGACTGTGTCATCCTCATTTCATTTAATGTTTCTCCCTACTACGTGATTCCCATTTGATTTCATTTGCCACTGTCTGTCACACCCTGTTTGAAGTAATACATACTATATTTTTTTTACTTTATACCCCATTGTTGTTTGTTTCCGTCTGTGTACTGTGAGTGACACAAAGCTTGTAGACAGGGATTTTACAGTGCAGTTTGGTGGAAGTCACCAACTGGGGAAAACACTTTCACTCTATTGTGGACAATTGGCAACAGATGTATTCTATTTAGATGGTACAGAGAGTAAAAGCACAGGCATACAACAAAAGATTGCAGGTTCAATTCTCTTCAGGGGCACAAACTACTGTGTCTAAAGAAATCAGAGATAATGTTAGCTGCAGTAAGTATTTGAATCTAATTAGATGGGTGGGAAGTTGATTAGGGGATAAAGGGTGCTGGTAAATGGGGTCAAATCAAAGGAAAGGAAGGACATGAGTGGGGTACCACAGAGGTCAGTTCCAGACTCAGACCATTTTAATATGTTCATCAATGACATAGGAGAATGAGTACAGAACAAGATGTGTCTCTTTACAGATGACACTAAACTCTGTGGCTGGGTAGACAGTGAGGAAGAAGGAAAAGAGTTACAGAGGGACCTGCAACGGTAAAATAGATTGCCCATGATCTGGCAATTGAAATTCAACATCAAAAACTGCAAGGTTCTACACATAGGGAACATGAACCACAGGACAGAATACTGGATGGAAGGGGTTAAACTGGTCACTACTTCAGAAGAAAGGGACCTGGGAGGTCATCATAAGCACCTTCCTAGAAAAAACTAACCAATGTAACAAAGCCAACAAAGAGGCAACCAGAATGCTGTGGTGCATTTAATGGGGTTTTGATAACAGGAGGAAAGAGGTAATACTACTTCTCTATATATCACTGGGTAGACCCCATCTGGAATATTGTGCCCTGTTCTTGAGTCCTAACCTGAGAAAAGAATGTGACAGGTGGGAGATGGTGTAGTGTTAAGTAACCTAAATGATTCAGGATCAACAGTGCAAAACACACGAGAATCGACTCTGTGCACTGAACAGGTACTCACTGGATGCCAGAAGGGAAAGGGGCAACATGATATGAGACCTTAAAATTTCTGAAATGAATAAACAAAGTAAACTGTGAGGAATAATTCATTCATTATTTTATACGAAAATTAGGAACTGGGAAATGTGCACTAAGCCAGAACATATTTCTAGGTGAACCCGTGGGTTGGAAAACATTGGACTAAACAATTTAAAC
This sequence comes from Neoceratodus forsteri, assembly GCA_016271365.2. NCBI lineage: Eukaryota > Metazoa > Chordata > Ceratodontiformes > Ceratodontidae > Neoceratodus > Neoceratodus forsteri. The sequence continues at coordinate 1,339,125,839 of CM057456.1, forward strand.
AGAAAAGACTGCAAATCAATGATGATATGTGCAAATACAATGTGATAGCTTATGCCTACCAAATGACAGCATCAGAAGAGCAACAACCCACATGTAATGGCTAGCAGAGAGGTAACAACTAATATTTTCAACATAATGGCTAGTACTAGAAGAGAAAAGTAGACAAAGCCAGGTGCCAGCTAAGTGAAGACAGGAGCAAACAGAACAGAGGTGTGCTCACAGAAGTATTTTTAAGGAAATTTATGAGGGGGCTATTCTAAGTGAGAAAGGAAATGAGTTCCAGACTGAAGGCAGCCAGCCTAAGGAAGAGGCCTAACCAGAAGAAGCAGAGCACTGGGGAATAATAAAGTAGTGAGGGTCTTAGAAGCACAGAGAATTCGTAAAGGGAGCAACGGGTGAGACCAGATCACAGAAGTAGGAAGAAAAGGACATAAATCAGAATCTGAAGGGAAATGAAGCAGTTAGCTGCCATGAAACTAAGGAGGGAAGACAGAGAGAGGAGATTGTACAGGAAGCAGTAATAGTTCTAGGAGGGAACCAGTGGTAAAACAACTGAAGGAGTGTAAGATTGGGTCTATTCAGCTTAATGTGTATTTGTGAGTGCCACCATAGACTACATCTTCATAGTCAAACAGTGGGAGGATCATTTTGATAGCAATCTGGTGCAGAACTTTGCCAGAAGTCAGATTTTCTTCTAGTGGAGGTCACCAAGTTTGGTTGTAACTGTTTGGTGTTGGCATCAGTGTGGGCTGAGAAGTTTAAATAATTGTCTAGCCACACACCAAGGTATTTAAAACATGGTACTGACTCAAGGGGGAGAAGCAGACTAAGCCTGCTGAGACACTGGCAGTTACCAAATAGCATGGTGTTTTTTTTTTTGCATTGGGGAGAGGTGGTTAGCACAGACCTAGCACTGGACATTGTCAAAGTCACACTGTGGGGTCCATTGCAGCACAAGAATGGAGGCTCTGGAGGCAAACAGAACTGTGATATCTGTATATATATATATAGAATGCATGTTAACTGAGTCACAGGCCAGGGGAGGTCATTTTAAGAAATGTAAAAAGGACTGGGCCCAGGATTGAGCCTTGGGGTACACCAAAGGTGATAGAGAGGGGGATGATAAGGATTTGACCACCAGTACTGGCCGGCTATGACTGAAGGGCAGAAGTAGAACCAATTGAGGATAATGACTGACAGCCCATCAGCCTTCAATTTGGAAAGCAGTTTGGGAAGGGTACAGAGTGCCTTAGCTAGGTCATAAAGATTGTGGCTGATATATGTTCTTGGCCCATGCTCTAAATGAATCAGTGACTCATAGAAGGGAGGAGACTGTGGAGGGGGTTCTGTAGAAGCAAGACTGGAAGGGAGTGAGAAAAGAGGAGGAGTCAAGGACAGTGAAAAGCCAGAAGAAAACAAACTTTCTTTGCAGTTTAGCCAGGGAGAGGAGGAAGAAAAGTGAAAGGGCCATAGTCCTCAAGGGTGTAGGTATCTTTCCCTTTTTGTAGAGGGAGGACTTTAGCAAGCTACCAGCAGACTGGAACAGAACTGAGTTGTAAGGAAAGATTCAAATGATTCAATATTCAAACAATTGCTCAAGAAAATAGAAGACATAAGTGCAGCTAAATCCATAGTGAACTGGGTGGGTAACTTGATTGAGGGGAGGCAGCAGCTGGTGGTGGACAATGGGGTTAAATCAGAAGAGAGGGAGGCTACAAGCAGAATTACACAGGTATCTGTCCTGGGTCCAGTTATCTTCAACATGTTAATTAGTGACACTGGAGAAGGAATCCAGGGCATGCTGTGTCTCTTCACAGAGGACACAAAACTGTGGGAGGGTGGATAGTGACAAGCTTATAAGGGAAATGCAGAGAGAACTACAAAAGCTAGTTGGGTAGTCAAAGATCTGACAGTTAATATTCAATGACAAAAACTGCAAGGTGATGCACCTAAGAAAAAATAACCCCAAGATGGAGTACTGGAATATAGGGGAGAGGCTTAGCATTAGAGCTGAGGAATGGGATCTGGGAGTTATCAATAACTCACTTAAGCAATTGGATCAGTGCAACAAGGCCTACAGCAAGGTATTAGGATGCTGGGATGTATCTGGAAGGGTATTGATAGCAGAAGAAAAGAGTTAATACTTCCCCTCTACAGATCCCTGGTGAGGCCTCACCTAGAGTACTGTGAGTTCTGGAATTCTCACCTCAGAAAAGATAATGATTGGTTGGAGACAGTGCAGTGCAGAGTAAGAAAAATGATTCAGGGCGAGCAGGGTAGATCATATGAGGAGCACCTCAAGGCACTAAATATGTAATCTCTTGAGGTCAGAAGGGAGAGGGAAAAAAGGATAGAGACCTTCAAGTTCCTTAAAGGAATTAATAAAGTGAACTGCAAGGAACTATTTAGCTTGAATACCAACTTGTGGTCATGTGGAGACAAGTGGGAATTAAAAGGAGAGAAGTTCAGGAAGGATGTGAGGAAGTACTACTTTATGGAAAGAGTGCCAGAACCTTGGAACAGTCTGTCAGTTGAGGTGGTGAGTGTGAGTCAGAGGTCAAGCAGAGCTGGAATGGAATGAAAGGAATAGTGGTTGCCTGGGGCAACAGAACCAAGGTAGAGAATGGGGAAGGGATGGGGAGGGTGAGTACTCTGGCGGAGCAGAAGGTTCAAGGGATTATAGGGAACTTGTGCAGATTGAATGGACCTCTATTCTTTTTCTGCCGTCATGGTCTATTTTTCTGTTTCTATTCAGAAATATAAAAAAGGGGCAGTGATGGCAGGAGCAGAAAGGTGCAGGGGCTTAGGGTTAAGACCGTCAGGACTATGTCAGGGAGAGAAGAACAGAAAGAACATTAAAGGAAGTGACTGGACCAAAGGCGAACATGGATAAGAGGGACAGAGGAGTGGCAGGAAATGTTGGAGGTAAAGGTAGGAGGAGTGGAGATGGCACAGGTGGTTAAGCATATGTTTGAAAGCAGCTGTCAACTCAGCAAGCTCAGATGAGACCATAAGGAACTGATGAGCTTGTGGGTACATGTGGAAACATGGAAGGAGGGTTAATAATGAAGCTGACTCCCCCCCCACCACCATATTTGAGGATGTAAGGTTGTTCTGAAGGTTTTGTTCAAAGTAAATGACAATTGCCTATGTGAGAAACTTTCTGCTGGAATTTCATATCCATTGATATCTCAACCAATTCTCGGTGGACCATGATGACTTATGGAGGAACTTGGCTGAGTTACAGGCACTAAGCATTGAGGTGAGTTCAGAGACAACCCAAAGAAGGCCAACAATGTGTACCTCCTCAGGGTGCATGTGTGTCCCAGGCAGACATGAACATAAAAGTGAAATGTGAGAGGGCAGCATCGATGTCCAAACAATTTACAAAGGGAGCCCATTTAGAGGCACACGGATTATCAAAAAAGTTGTCCAGGTTAAGTGACCTGAAAAACAGGGTCAAGATGTACTTTGGGGGGAATTTTGTATGACAAATTACCCAGACACAGTAGGTCATACAGTGATCAGTGATGCAGACTGGAATGGTATCAGCAGTACAAATTCTGAGTGTGTATAAGGATAGGATCTAGTTGAGGAGAGAGTGGTTGGTGGAAAGAGGGCTGTGTCAGATGGGAGTAGAGGTAAGCTGAGAAAGGTCAAGAGACTTTGAGTGAGTGATCTGAGTGCAGGAGAGGACCAGCTGAAATTAAAGTCCAGTAGAATAATGCATCTCCTGGAGGAGACAAGAAGGGATAAGAGAGAATGAATGGCAGAACTGGACTTCATTTTAGAGGACAGGTTAATCCCCCTGAAGAAGATAGGAAAAAAATGAGAGCAGGAGACTTTAAGCAGGATTAGTTCCTGGGAGGAGATATGAATGACACAAGAAACATCATAACAGGAGAGACCACATGTACACAACACCCCGCCTCCTACTCTGAGCCTCCCTGGAGGCTACATAGCTAGGTACTGAGATGTCACTATCAATGATCCTGGCAGAGAGACAGGATTCAGTGATGACCAGGACCATTTACTAATGGTTAGACCAGGTTAGGTCGTAGATCCCAGAGTCTCAGATGATCAATCATTGGTTAATGGCTCCTCACATTTATGTGGAAAATACTAAAACCCTTAGGCAGAATTGGGCAGGCATGACCGAATGAGGTGCAGGGTTGAGCTCCACATTTTTTGAAAGAAAAAGCAGGAGAGCAATGATAAACCTTTGTGAGAATTTAGAGCAACAATAGAGGGAAAAGGAGTACAGCAGCATTAATCAGGGAGGATTGGTCAAAAACCAGGGGACATGAATGGAAGCTAGCAGGAGGAGGGAGAGATTCAGGATAAAGTTTTACTTTAAATAGAGAGTGCTTGAGCCATGCAACAGCCTACTAGCAGAGGCAGTGGTTGCAAAAAACATAAATTCATTCAAGCATGACTGGGACAGAGTAGATGGCTTAACAGTTACTCAGGATAGTAGTAAGGAAGGAAACAATGGGGGAGACAGTGGTGAAAAGTCCATCTAGACAATAGTTCACAGGGTAGGGTAGAAGTGGGCATACTAGATGTACACCCTGGAAGAGAAGGGGGAGGGACATGATAGAAACCTATAGCTACCTCACAGAGGTGAATAAGGTACAGGAGGGTAGTATTTTTGAGAAGAGATGGTGTACGAGAACAAGGTGGCATGCAGTGAAGCTGGAAGGGGGGAACTTAGGAGGAATGTGAGGAAGTACTTCTTCACTGATAGAGCAGTGAATGCCTGGAACAGTTTTCCAGCAGATGTGTGTGGGGTGCAAAAACAGTGGTGGGCTTCAAACATGTATGGCAGAGGCACAAACGAATCTTGCTAGGAAAGTTTGGGGGAATAACCAGATATCAGGAAGGGTCTGCTGTGAAAATATAGGCAGGGACAAAATGGGCAGACTGGGTGGGACAAGCTGTCCTTATCTCCTGACAAATTTCCTGTTTCTATGTTTCTATGGCTAACGGTCTTTTTCTGCCAACATTGTCTATGTTTCTATGCAGACCAATACCCTGACCCATGAAAAGCCTCCCAGGGACCTGGTGGAAGATTGCCGTCAATTCCACTCTCCTAAAAGTAGCGATGTGTGAAGTTGGAAAACTAGCTCCATGAATTAATTCACAAATTTGCCTCATTTCATGAAGTTAATCCACTGTGTGAAGTCTAGATTTTTAGAAAACTGATAACTCTGTGAAATACAAAGTTGACAACTCCATTGGTGGAGTTTGGCACAGAGATGAAGTTTGTAATGTGGAAAAGTTGGTAACTTTACCAGCGAAGTTTGGTGAAGAGGCAAAGTTTGTAATGTACTATGGGACTGGAGGGCACGTTGCTGAAACAAGCTGTATGCCAGAAGGAGACTGTCTTCAGTGCAATGTACTGAAAACAGAGTAGGAAAGAAGTGTGTGTGTGTGCTTGTCTGAGAAAAAGAACCTTAAAAAATACATCTCAAAAGCCTAGGTTTTTGAATCCAGATTGTTCACAAATATTTCTAGAGGGCCTTGTGCTGCTAGATTTGAGTTTTTTTTTTTCCAGTGATTATTTACTTGAAAATACTGATTTCTGTTTTGTCAGTCAGTGAATCCTTGGGGTGTGGGAGGGTATGTGTACTGTAAAGTAAGACAGGCTAGAAAGATCCAAAGTCTTTTTCTCTAATAGGAGATCTGTGTTGTATTTTGGTTTTCTCACTCTTTCTTGTTTATTATTTTTGATATGTAGTGAGTCATTTCTTATTTGTATTTGTATTTTACTTTGGTGTGTTTAAGTAAAGTATTTTGTCAGTGTCTTTCGGAAGCATTTTTGCTAATCTTTTAGTTATATTTTTTTAACCTGATGATGTTCTGTCATGTTTTGTTATACTTAATATTACGTTACCCCCATTACCCCTGTAATCTTAATCCCTGTTCTGTATAAAAAACAAATACAAAGACAAAAAAAAATAAATAATAACTTTTTTGGGTTGTTTTTAGTAGTAGTTTTTCAGATCACACTGCTTATCCCTGATTCTCTAGGGGAGATGTTGTCTGCTGTTGGTAGTTAATAACTTGTTTAACCCTATTTAACCATTTTACTCCTGCTGTGTGTGTCATGTTAATCCCTGTGGTGTTTTATTTCTTCAGACCACACTGCTGATCCTTGATTCCCTAGGGGAAAGGTGTTGTTTGCTTCTGGTTCTTATTTGTACTGCATGCTTTTTTTTTTACATTTTGTAATTTTTCATCCCAAATCAAGTTACAATTAGCATATAAGAATGAATGAGAAGAATGAAGTGGAACCTCTGTAAAAGAGCCCTTAGCTCAAAGGTCTTTTTAATTTGTTAAATAAATAAATAAGATATTCTACTAAAGGGTGTTGTGCCATAAATGCAGTGAAGAAGTGTTCAAAATCTGTGGCGCAAAATAGTGCTGCAGTTAAAAGAAAACTATGTAGCAATGTGCTCTGTGGACTACGGGGCTGGTAGTAGCTAAGAAGTAGTTGGCGGGTGCGGTATTAATGTAACCAAATTTTTCTCTGCCATATCTGTGACATCCATGCTGATTGGGGATGTGGGAGGTGACAAGAGAAGCAGCAGTAAACAAGAAATGAGTTAGCAGGGGGAAAATGGGCAGCCACCTAGGCACCAGTGGGCAGCACAGACACCTGAAGAATAGGCGCCTGTTACTCTAGCATCAACACCAGAAAGATCCAGTGTAGTGGGTTCCTGTCCCTCATCATCATCATCATTAGGTAAGGCAAACAGAAGTGACAGGGAAATAAAACAGGCAGACAGAGGGGTGAGTGATGAGGACTACAGGGAGGAGGAGGAGGAGGAGGAGGATTCTGTGGGTCTGCCCAATAGTGGGCATAGCAGCAGTGGTGGGTGGAGTAATACCACCCAAAGTAAGAAAAGCACAGTAACACCAATGCAGAAAACCCCCCAAATCATTGGTGTCAGAGCAGCAGCACATATCTATTCCCAGAAGTCAAATACCACCACACCAACAATGCCGCCATGACATGTCCAGCTGTTTGGTAGCCAAACTCCAACAAAGGTCCAGCCTACACTGCATAGCATGTTTAAGCATCACTCCAAATTCACTCCCAATCATGCTACTGCATGTGAGATAAATGCAGTAACTTCTGAAATGATGACAATTGATCTGTTGCCATTCCCTTTTGTTGAGAGTATTGGATTTCAGAGGCTGATTGGCCTGTACCTGTCCCAAATGGCAGATTCCATCAAGAACATTCTTTTCTAGATGTGCCATTCCTGAACTCTATGGGAGAGTGTCACAGACCATAAACCATGCACTGAATCATTCAGCAGCATCATACAGTACATACATCTGAGCATTGATATGTGGACCAGTGGCCAAACAGCTGGTCACACATACTTGAGCATTACAGCACATTGTGCTAGGTTCCTGGGGTAGTATTTGACTCTGGGCATGGGAAAAATTGCAACAAGGGCAACTGCAGTGGTAGAAACACTCTAGGTATTTAAAAGAATGCCATGTTGACAATGGAGAGGGTAAGTGGATCACACACAGGTCAGAAAATGATGGAAGTGCTCCTTACTGAGACTGATGAGTGGCTTCACCCCAGTTCACTGAAATCAGGTTTCACTGTGAGTGATAATGGCTCAAAAGTTGAGAAATGCATCAGTGATGGGGGAGTTTGTCATGGTGCTATGCCTGCCACACTGTCTTAATCTCATTGTGCAGGAGTCTCCTACCCATTTATATATCAAGGCCATGTTGACTGTGGCCCATCACATCTGTATCTACTTTGCCCATTCTGGAAAGGCTTGTGACCAGTTCCATCATCTGCAGGTACAAAACAAAGTGCCTTAGCATGGTATGAAGCTGGATGTTGTCACCAAATGGAAGTCGACACTGTACATAATCAAGCAGTTGTACGAGCAGTGCAAAGCCATATCTGAATATCTGTTGCTCCTGTACACACAAGTCATGACAGTGCTGGAGTATCCATGCATCTGACAAGACAGTGGCAATGAATGGATGACCTGATCATGATTCTCAGGCCAGTTGAACATGCAACACAGGCAGTGAGTGAGGAAACTGCCTGTATCAGTCAGGCCATTCCACTACTACGTGTGCTGAAGCAGACACTGGTGAATGTGCATCAAGTGCTTGGGGGCAAGTGGTGATACTGGAAGTTGTGGCTTAATGGAACACATGCTTACCGGGATGGTGGCACTGAGGGTTGAGGTGCTGGACACCACACCTCGAGCCACGCTGGCAACCCAGTTTCGGAGATGAACTCGGGAAGCCTGGGGTTGGCAGGGGAGAAAGAGGATGGAGCATCTAGAGGACTGCTCTCCTCTCCTCTCCCTGGGGTGAGATCCAGTGATGCCCAGTGTCCTGGTGGCCCCTGATAGAGATCGAGGGTACTGCAGGTTCACCAGTCGACACAAGAGGTGGAGTGCAGCAGATGCCAGCTGGGTAACTGTGTGCAGGCATCATTGCATGCTGCACTCCTCAGGAGGAAACAAGAAAAGCCCCTCCCTCGGGGATAGGTGAAGGTACCTCTGCCCTAGACCACACTCCCAACACCAGGTGCTCTCCTCTCCATGACCCCCCTGCTCGGCCAAGCATTCTACACTATAGATAGAGCACCCTGGGTGGCTAGAGTAGCCCCTCCTCAGTTGACATTGATCTGGGGGATATGTCAGGATGAAGCGAGGGAGATGGAGAAGTGTCTCATGTGGGAGGCAGAGACCAGAGGTCAGAGGATGCCAGATAGAGTTCCCTGAGGGGAGGGCCAAAAAAGAGAGTTAAACAAACAATGGAACACATGCTCCACATCTTAGACTGCAAAACACATATTTCTGGCATTCTGCAGTCTGAAGATTTTGGGATTGCCACCATGTTGAACCCATGCTACAAAATGTGGGCTGGCATCAATAATTGAATGTGGGAGTCAGCAGGCCCAAAAGTTGACTGATCTTTTAATAAGAATAGTACATAGGTGCAGAGGCTAAAGACACATTTATTAAAAGCCACAACATGAAGAAACTTCAGAGACTGGGTGTTGCTACCACCGCATCACATGGGAAATGGACTGAGAAAAAATGGAAGTTAAAAGATAAAATATCAAATCCCATTTGGGATGCGTTAGATCAGGTGGGAGTTGAAGATATGCAAAAAAGGTGGAGGAGGCTGATGAAGCTGCATGACTGCAGGCAGTGCAATGCATAGAAGATGCATATTTAGCAAACACAAGACACCTTACTATCCCCAAAGAGCCCTTGCTATACTGGAGCAGCAAGGTCACTGAGTGGCCAGCACTGACCTTGGTTGAAATGAAATACTTCACCTGCCCACCCTCAAGTGTCAGTGTGGAGTGTGTATTCAGTTTGGCTGGTGCCATTGTGCAAGACAGGTGTACCAATCTGTCACTAAAGAATATTGTCTTGCTAACTTTCATTAAACAGCTTAAACGTATAAATCCATGAGGGGCTAGAAGAAGAAATGATGCAATATTGTTCACTGATGAAAGACACCAGTCCAAAACAGATGAATTTGTGACACTGTATACAAGCATTTTTCATATTCAAGAAAAAATAACAAAATAAAAATTGTATATATATATAGGTGAGTGGGCTCATTGTCTACCAATTCGTCTCTCAGTTTACATGCCATAATTGGTAGTGAGCTACTCCATGAACATATTTTTGCCTTTTACCAAGGTTGGCTATACTGTATTTCCTCTTTTGGAATGAAATACTTTACCTGCCCACCCCGAATGTCAGTGTGGAGTGTGTGTTCAGTTTGACTGATGCCATTATGAGGGACAGGTGCACCAATCTGTCACCAAAGAATGTTGGCTTGCTAACTTTTGTTAAAATGAATAAGGGGCACATTCTGCACAAGGCAATTATGTCCATATTCTTACCATATGAAGATGGTGGTGATGGTAAAGATGAAGAGCAAGATGTTGTTGGCATTAGCAAATTGTTTACTACCACCGAGGTGGATGAAGCAGCAGTGGAGAGAGAATTCCCATCTGGTGACAACTCCAGTCTGGAAGACTGTGAGGGCTGCTTCCTCGATGAGGTTGAAGCATAAAATAAGATGTGTTGTTACCCCTCCTGACCCCTCATCAGTATAATGCTTTACTTTATGATTCACAAATCTGTTATTTTCAGTCATTTTAGTGCTCCCATCCCAGATTGTTGTGCTGCTGTTTTCTTGTGCCTAATCGATTACCTGCCTCCACCACCTGAATGTGACTTCTAGAGACAATGTCTGCTCCAGCCAGCAAGACACAGCACCATTTCCTCCTCTTTCTCTGGCCTGCTTGGGTCCTTCATAGCTACAAACAGCATGGACCACTGCCTCCGCACTGATGCAAAACTTGTCCTGACTCTTGGGAATACTGTTTGGTTTGATCCTATGATATGAGTTACAAACCCTCCTGACATAAAAACTCATATAAATGAACACTATGTGTTCTCTGAGATAATATCTACTGGATTTGGAACTGACAATCCATATCATGTGGAGCAGCTAAAAACACTTTGCAAAGAATCAAAAATCGATACTGGGGATGGTACCATCACAACTCTACTGTAGAAGTCCAATCTGGGACTGTATGACAGTAAACTCAAGCTGACCCTCCAGCCAGCCAGCTCATCAAGGCAGCAAGACCTCAGCTCCAGCAAGGCATATCTTTGTCTGCTGCAATTACTGTACAAGTCACTTTAACTGTTGTTCACAGTCCTTATCCTCACTTTTGGTGGGTGACTCCAGTCCTCGGCCTCATAGATGGTGAAAGGCATTCCTTCTTACTCAGAATGACTGTAAAATGTTTTTCTTTCTTTCCTTTTGTCTCCCTTCAGATTTCACCATTCACAGGGATGGCTGCCAAAGGCAGTCACAAAGTCAGACAGCACTCAAGAAACAGAGAGGAATTACTTTACATCTTCCTACTCCATCTCAGTGGCACATGTCAGCAAGTAAATTGCATGGCCAGCAGCACCAATGTAACAGTCGGTATAATTATGATTTTTTTTTCTTTTTTTTGTTCATCTTTTTTGCAGGTGCATAGTGTGCCACAGTGGCCAAAGGGAGGCTAAACAATTTCTCATTTTTATGAACAGGTGACAGGTATAGTAAGATGGGGAGTCAACAATAGCTATACTGTGTGGCCATTACAGCAGCTGAGTGAGACAAAATAACTTCTCTTTTTCATTCACAGAGGACAGGTATAGTAATACATGGCATCAATGATGGCTATACTGTGTGGCCACCACCAGACTGCATACTTGAGTAGAATCTAAATAATATTTTCTTGTTCACAGGTCACCTGTGCTGCTGTCTCCTGCTCCAGCAATCAAGCCGTCACCATCTTCTTTGCCCAGACAACATTACAAAAGACACCTGCTGAAAATTACCAGAAATTAGAACAACAGTAAAACAAAATAGTTGGTCTGACATCTGCAAAACTTTCCAGAATTTACCCCCCCCCAAAAAAAATACCTTCTCCCTATGGTTGGAAAAAATTCTAAATTCCCCAAAAAGATACAGGCTGGAACTATGCAGCAACATGATTTCATCACCTTAGTGATAATAACTGAAAAAAAAGTAATACAAAATGGTTAGAAATAAAATGGTTACAACCCCCATCAAAAAAAAAAAAAAAAAAAGAAAGAAAGAAAACACTTAACTTTGCTGTTAGGTCACCAAACTATTGAGTAAAGAGAACAGCAGGCTACAACTTTTTCCATGCAATGTACTGGGATAGCCTATTAATGTCTTCCCAGTTTGTACATCATTTTAGCATAAATGAAGCTGTAAATGTGGAAGGGGCCAACACACAGGTTCTAACAGATCCTCCAGAGGGGTACAGCAAAGTGATCTAATTCCTTCAGGATCTCCCTTTTATTATTTAGTTTTTTAGAGAATTTCCAGAAGTGAGAAATTTCTATATTGTGCTTGGCAGTTGTGTTTACTAAAGTGCTTGACAATACAAACTGTCCAGCAGGGTGACTTAAACAGCATAGTAGAGGCAGCAGCAGTTTATTACCAGCATTACTAATTTCTGGTTTGGAAAAAAAATCTTCAGAAGTGAGAAATGTATATATTGTGCTTGGCAGTTGTGTGTACTATAGTGTTTGACAACATTGAATGTCTGAGAGGGTGACTTAATAAGCATGGTATCAGTATTAACAGTTTATTACCAGCATTACTGATTTCTGGTTTGGGAGAAACATTTTCAGAAGAGTGAAATTTATATGTTGAACTTGGCAATTGTGTGTACTACGGTGCTTGAGATTTGGACACTTGAGGCAAATCATGGGAGAACAGAAATAATGTGTATTGTGATCAACACACAACCAACACAAAATACATAAAAAACAGTGTTGGGGGGCAGTGACACATAGCACAGTACCATGTGGCAGTGGCAGACAGTACTACTAACCTGTAGCCACCTGACATATTTATTCTAGTAGTTGAGGAAATTTTCAGAAAATCATAGAAACACAAAGAAAGGAAAATTGTGATGTATGGAAATTGGAGACAGAACATCATGCTGTGTGGTTATCACCAGGGTGTGGTGGTGGTCAGTACAGTGGGACAAACGTGAATATGATATCTATATTGCACAAATCCTGGAAATCTGAAACAATTCTGTTCAAAACGTGCCTACAGAAAATAAACTTTTAGTAACGTAGCACTACAGAACCACAAACTATCAGAAATGTTATTATTTGATTACAGTATTTAGGGAGCTGTACCTGAAGTAATGTTTCAATTAATTGGTTTTTGTGAGTCCCTGGTGACCTTAGAGCTCAGAGCACATACCACCAGCGAGCATATATGCCAATGTAGCTGTATGCTTCAATAATCCATTATGCAATGATGTATTGCATTTGAGTACTGACACTGAACCTTGAGTGAAAAATTGCTAAAGAACCTATTCTTGAGAAAATGAAAAATTGTAAGCCTCATGGATCTAGTGAATTAAGTCTTTGTTTTTTCTTCGCAAGTTGTTCATGATGATGAGTTTAACACTAAACCATTTTTTTGTTTTTATTTAAAATTGTGCTCCCCTAGATATTCTTATGGGGTAAACACTCTTAAGTTTTCAAGAGAATCCAAGATTTTTTTCCTGTTGCTGTAAGACTTCACTGTTGTGCTTTGTATTTAGATTACAATTATTTGAGAGAGACATTGAAGAATAAGCCTTTATGCTTTGTGTTTGAATTTTTTTTTCCCTCCATGGCGGAACTGTTTCAACATTTTTTGCACATTGCTTGAACCTGACTCTTATTGTTTATTATGTAATATTTATCTGCCCCATCTTCCTTCCTTATTCCCAAACAACTGACTGTCCTCATAAAGCTATGCTTTTGGCAGTGGGTCAGCCATAAATAAGTCCATAGTTCATTCAAAACACTAGAAGCCCCATTCCCCAATTCATCGAAATGGAGACTAGCAAGATAGAAGTGGGTGATAGTTTCATTTTGAAAATCTATTCACAAATTCACTGGGCAGCAGATTTGAGGAGAGATTCAAGTGATAAAGGCATTATAGGAGAAAGAGAAGAAGCATCTGCAGCAATGACAGGTGTCCCACTCAAGTTATGACTAGAACAGTAGCAGCAGTGTGGGACTTTTATTTAGGCCTTCATATTTCGAGATCTGGGGTAGGGCATGAATAGAGTGCCATTACTCTGTTCCCTGTGATAGCCAGGACCTAGAATGCTTTAACTGGGTCAAGAACTGGAAAATGGTCTTGTTGCAGCTCAAAGGCTAAACCAAGAAAATCCAGAGCCAACTAATGTAACAATCTCTCTATTTCACCCTTCTGATGGAGGCCAGTAAGGAAGGAAAGGTGAAAGCCATTCTATGACTCAAAGATATGAAGATGGGGCACAACAAAGTCTCAGATGTAATTTATAAGAACAGTGAGTCCCCTCATTATTCTAGGGACAGAACATGATAACATCTTAATCTCACTTTTCACTATGTGGATAAAAGTTTCAATATTTAGTGTTTGGTAATTACAGGGCACTTACAGTACATGAGTGTCTACAACTTATTCAGACTCTCACTCATTCCCAATGAGACTTTCACTAAATTACATTAATAATTATGTGGGGAGAGAAATAGAGAAAGAAAAGGATGATTGTTAGTAGCCATTAGCATGCACAGATCATGTGTATGGTCTGTACTACATGATGCCTGGCAATTCCTTCTTTGAAAGCTACATGAAATTACAAATATGTGGACTGGGGAATAATGGCATTGAGAATGATAGTGGCCAGAAAACATACCATCAACATGCCTTGCCCATGCCAACAGCGTCCCTCTTTGATAACTGCACTAAATTACAAATATTACTGCATACTATACAAGTAATTGAATTTGATGCCACTGCCACATCGTACTTGATACCATTAGGGAACCATGCTATGGAAATCATGAAATGCTTTATCTTCTCCAGTCATAAAGGATATGTTTAATTTCCAAACAGGTAATGGTATGACTAGGTCCAACTCAAAAGCTAAATATCAGATACATCTTCAACAAACTAAACAGACTCAAAACATATTAGGCTCAATTCTCAAAGGGATTTGAATGCTGCAAGCCCTGGGTGCACTGAATGTACAGCACATGGGTTTGCGGCATTCCCTGGCCGGCACTTGGGATTCTCAATCCCCTAACCTCTGTGCACAACATTCCACAAGTTAGACCATGTTTTGCTGCTCTAACTTTGCAAACCTTTTTATGGGGGTTGCACAACATAATTGGCACAAGTTATATAAAAAGGGTATAGTGTTGCAAATGTGTGTAACCTATTTGAATCGGGCACAAGGTGCGCTAATGCTGTTAGCACATGCAGGGTTTGATGCAGGGTTTCTGCAAGCCCTACATCAACCTAGGACAATCGAGTCCTTTGTCTTTCCAAACCATAAAATAGTGGAACTCTGTTTCTTTGTCTGTAATTCATGCAAGAATTCTCACATGTTTTAAGTGTCACTTAAAACAACATATGATATCTCTATGTTTATGTTTTATTTTATTGCTTATGTTTTTACTATATTCTTGCATAATTGTGCTAGATTAATACTTTTTCTTTTGTACCTGCAGTACTGCTTCTCTTGGATAATCGATGAAAAGGGTACTTTTGCTCACAGGAATAACTCTGTTAACACAAACAAATAAATGAATGAATACATAAATAACATACACACACATACATACATGTATACACACATACATACATGTATACATACATACATACATTAAATAAATAAATAACTTTTGCTGATGAAAATTAGGTAATTAAAATGAGATTTGTTAGCAGCCATGGCATACATAGCTTATATGGCTGGCCAGAGCTAAAAAAAATGCACTCATCCACTACGTTTCTGACTACTGCATTAAATTGGAAATGTATAGTATGTACAGATGGAAAAGTTGTATCAAGAAAGGAATAGGAGCCTGATAGCAACCCAGCAGACACAGATTATTGGATTGGCTTTTACTATGCTGCACCTACCCACTGCACCTAACCACGACCTTTCAAGTAGCGGCACTAAATCATAGAATCATAGAAAACGATGGCAGATAAAGGCCTAACAGCTCTTGCTCTTGTCAATCCTCTCTGCCTCCATCCCCAGTCTGCCAACTTATATACACTATTCCCATGTGATTGCCTCATCCTCTTTTGTACCCTTCCAGTATTTCAGCCTTGATAATCTCCTCTTTAAGGTTGTTGTTGTCCTCCACCTCTTTTTCCATAAAAAAGTGCTACTTGACATCCTTCTTGATGCCCACCCATTTTCATGGAGTTACCCCTGATACTCATCTCATCTATCACTCACTGAGAAGAGATCATTGCTGTCCACCTTGTTTATTCTGTGGAGGTACTTCAATGCCTCAGTCTTGTCCCCAGCTCTTTCTCTTATCCTCGAATGTATACATTTTTAGATCTCCAAAGTATTTCTTGTAGGAACTACCCTGTTGCCCCTGTACCATTTTGAAGGCTGGGCTCTGCACCATTTCATACTGCACCTGTGTTAAAAACTGCACACAGTACTCTAAGTGAAGATGAACCAGAGATCCATACTTGGGGCTGTACTACCTCTCTCCCTCTATTAATAATTCCTCTACCTATGCACCCAAGCATCCAGTTTGCCTTGCCCACAGCTCAACTACATTTTTTTCAATGCCTTTGTGTTCTCCATTATGAAGACAACTCGGTCCCTTTCCTTTGATGTGTTCTCCATTACCAATACATTCATCCTATACTCTGCTCATAAGTTCTTTTCCTATAGGAGTATTACCTTGTAGTTGTTTTGTCTATTAAATTTTAGCTGCTACACCCTCAACCACCTCTCCAGAATTTCCAGATATTTCATTTTGGTCTTCCTGAGACCTTTTTTGTCATCTGTGAAGAGGAAAATCTTTCCCTGAATCCACTTATTTACATGACAAATATGTCAAAGAGAACCTGTCCTGGAATTATCCTCTGGGACACCCCACTAATGGATTCCCTTTCCCATAAGGGTTCTCTATGTTAGAGCACCCTTTATGTCCTTCTACTGAGCCAATATTTCACCCACTCTGTACTCTTGTCTTCCAACATGTTTGTCCAGCAACTTTTTTAATCTCTCATGTGGGTCTGCAATGAATGCTTTGCTGAAGTCTAGGCACACGGCATAAACTGCCTACCCCATGCACCCATATCATAACACTGTATGTGAACATCAAAAACTAAAATAGAGTCTTGTGCAAAGAGTGAGCAGGTAGGACACTCGCAGATCATGGCCCTGACCTGTTCCATGTTAAACTTACTCATTCTGTCTGTCAAAGAGATAACTGTACACTAAATATAAAATTATTTCACCAGAAACAATCAGGCAAAGAACATGCAGCCACAGAACACATTTGTACTCCTGACCTGTGCTATGTTTCCATTACTCACTCTCTCTCTCTCTCCTTGAATTATAGGCAGAATCCAGAGGGGTCCCTGGGAGTTAGTCAGTCAGCACACTGCAAAAAAATACATCATTCAATACAGTAAACTTAATCAAATGCAATTAATGGATCATTAATGAAAGTGCACTGAAAGAAGACACATACGTAGTAGTTTGCTCAGAAAATGAAAGGAGAGTTTTTAACAACCACTGTGTAAGTGAGACAAGCAGGGGAAGGGAAAAGGTTGCTACAATGTTTGCGGTTGGGAGTGACTGGGCCAGATTCACAAAGATTTGTGCAAGCTGCATCAAAAAGCAGCTTGCACCAATCTCTGGTGCACCAGGAACCCTTCACCTGATTCACTATCAAGAGGGCTCTCAGCACCATTGTCAGAGGCACAGCTGCATCCATTCCCCTGCACAAAACAGAAGGCTCATAGGAGGGGAATAAGGGAAGCTTGCAGAAGCCCCAGCCTTGTGATTGCAAGCCTGGCAGCGGACAGTGTTCATGGTATGTGTGGCCTCTGCCCCCCCTCAGACATTGGCAACCTGGCAGCAGCATGATAGTGGGGCTGGATGGAGTGGGAGGGCAGCTGGGGGTGAATGGCAGGGGTGGGCATTACTCCATCAGGCCTAGTCCTGCACTGGGGCTGCATGACACAACCAGGTGTGTGCCATAAGTGCATTGTTTTCTGGGCATCCCAGTATGGGCCATGGTACCCTGACAGCCACTGGGGTGTAGGTCACAGGCAGGGAGGTGCCACTGCTGTGTGGCACCATATCTTGGGATGCCTGCATACAGGGCATGGCATAGGGGCCAAAGGTAACCACGTCTGTGTGCGGCACCATAACATGTGGGATGCCATGGTCCTGCTGGTCAGGGTACAGGGCCATCATGCATGACTGGTGTGGTGCATGGGTCATTAGACCAGCCTTTTTCTTGTCTAAGCATTGGCACCAGCATCACTAGTTGTGGGGCTTCCTGAATCCCACATTAGGGGATGTTGCAGCTCGGTGCTAGCACAAACCCCCTTATGCTGAGGCACAACCACCCTTCAGCTGCAGTCCTGGCACAGGATCTGTTTGGTGCATCAGACCCCGCAGTCACCACAGCTGCAATTCCTGAATCAGGCAGTCCACAATTTTTGATGTAAGGTGCCCCTTGAGTCAAATCCGATTGAAGCAGACACCTTGCATCAAAGATTTGTTTTTGTGAATTGGCCCATTGTTTTTACTGGCAGGTGGTAAACAGTAAGAAAGCAATAAGACATGGAAGGTGGTTCGGCTGCTTATACCACATACCCAAGGGTGTAGTAAGGCACAAGGCCAAAGGCCAAGTGTCTTCAGCCCCTGAAAGTGTGGCAGAACCAGCACAACTAATGCTCCATAGTGTCTCATTGCACTTTTCAAATGGTTCTACTGGACGCTTTAAATAAAAAAAGCACTCTAAACGTTTTAAAAATCACAAAAAAACATAACATATTGCTAAAAAAATTAAAATAGTCCCTCCACAGGTGGTTTGCTTCTGTCAGTCATCTATCTTTCTACACATTCAATACACTGCATGATTGCTTACTATGGAATACAATAAGTTGAAACTGCAGTTTTCCAGAAGTAAAATGCTCCCTCCTCCCGCCACACACACACACACACACGCACACATACACTGGTAACATGGAATACATATGTTCTCAAAATTCTGCAGAATTTTATTGGCAACACACACAGACATACAAAAAGGCCTCAGTTGAGCCAGAACCTCAGTTACTCCTGAAGCAAGGTGAGGAGCAGGGAATTTTCTTTAGAGCAGGGAATTGTCAGGCAAACTGTTAAGGATAGGAGGGGGAATTTTCATTTTCATGAAAGAAACAACAACAATGAGAACTCTACATAGTACTTGATTTTTCAAAATTGTATATGTGTATGAGTAGGGGCTCGTGTGTAAAGAACATTCAATTATTAACTTATTTTGTTAATTTGCCTATATTTTATTTTTAGGGCCAACTTGAAATTTTTCGTGTATGTGTATAGGTGGCAGCCATGTTTGTGAGGCAAACATTTTTGAAGTGGCTCATAAACTATGTATGCGAGTTACCCAAATTTCAAATCCCACTGCCTGATATTGTTCAAACTGTGCAGTTATAGAGAATTAAGATATGTTTCTTAGAACTTGTTTAGCCTGTGATGAAGCAGGAAATGCCCAGACCATTTTATAGTCAGCCACAAATGTGTTAAGGGGTTGTGATGAGAGCATCGACTACTCACTGTATCTATGTATATGGTGGAGATGGTGGGAGGTGATGATGATGATGAGTGCCTCACAAATGAGGGACAGTGTTTTTTTTTTATTCTTGTCAGGAGGTGACAGGACAAGCCAGAAACTGTGGTGTAAGTGGCAGGAATAAACAGATGTTAAATGTATACATTCTGTGTTGGGATAGTGGGAGGAGTTGGGTGCTACAGGGATCAGTGAAGGGAGAAACTTTCTTCTTTGGGGTAACAGCAGGATCAGCCAGATAATTTTAAAATAAGTGTAAGGGGATGTTTGCCACTGAAAACTACATTGTCAGGCTGAAGAAGCATAGGGTGAAGCTGATTCAGACTGATTCTGAGCTTTTTTTTTTGTTCTACATTTTGGACTTAGCTGCTTTTTGCATATATTGGGTCCCTATCTTTGATAAGCGGCTAGTTTGCTACTTCAATTTATTTACTTTTGTTTCTCATTTCTTTTTATGGCTAATTCTGCCTGATCTTCAGACATAGCTGTGAGTAAGACTGCTCAGTTTATACGGTCACTCCCATTTTTTTTAATAAAATTATTTTATCATCCTTACGCGGCAGCTTTTTTTGTTGTGCAGGGTCAAAGGTGAATTAATTGAGTTTGGATGCTCTTTATTAAGTTCTGTTATTAGCTTCTAAGTTTGAGCCCTCCCATGATTATTAACTATCTACAAGGAGCCAGGAAGCTGGGACATTTGTTTCTTGAACTCTTACCTCATTTGGGTGAGACCGAACTTTATTTGGGCGTCATTTGGCTGGACCTATATTTTCTTTGAACTGCATGGCTGTTCGTAGTGGTGCTTGACTCCTTTTATCTAAATTTTCCAGTCCTTCTTTTTACTTGTGTGCTTTATCACCTTGGAGCAGTGCATTTTGTTTGTGAAGTGTATCTATATGTACCTTTTTCTTTTATTGTATAAAATATAAATAAAATAAGTTAAAAAAATAACTGTATTGTCAGAAAGACTGAAAATTACGTGTTGTTCCCAGGTCCCCCCCTTCAAATAATACACAGACAACCGTTGCATGGGTGCTCAGTTTGTGAATTAATTTACTGCATATTTAAATCATCCATCAATATTTACAACATATTTACATGAATCCAATCAGCTATATCAATTATTACATTCCAATCATAATACATGTTATTGTCATTTCTTCTCCCCCCGGATATACATCTGGGGGCTGTTCTCCTCCTTTACTTTTGTATCCGGGTATGAGTGTACTCCCATACCCTTCTTCTGTTTCAAGGTCCTAAGAGCCCTATGTGTCCTCTAAAGCCCCTTCCCTCCACCTCCCCATCCCCTTTTCTTCCTTCTCCCTTCTTGTCTAATTAATTCCTTATCATTCCATCCACCTTCAGCATGTACCTGTGACCTGCTGCCCTAATCAGCAGGCACCCTCCTTTTCATCACATTCCTCCTCTACCTTATCCTTGGGTTGGGTAGAAATTAATCAGCAAGAGAGCAACATTTGTGAGCTTCTCCAGACTTACATGGCCTTATAATGCTCCCTTGCTCAGACATCTCTCTCTTTCTCCCCCACCAGTCATATCCACTTAATGCCATGATGTCATCTAGCCCCTCCCACTCACTCTGTGACCTCATCTAAACTCTGCTCATTTGAATCCCCTCTAAGTTCCTTTATTCTTTTATTCAATCAAGCCTTCCACCCCATTCCCCCACCCGACTGAGCACCAGGTTGACTGGGGGGGGGCTGTTGACAACAGGGCCTGCCTCTCAATCAGGCAAGCCATCTTGTCCCCAGATCCCCCTTAAAATAATACACAGACAATCGTTATGTGGGTGCTCAGTTTAGCAATTAATTTACTCCATTTTTAAATCATCCATTGATATTTACAACATATTTACATGAATTCAATTATCCTTATCAGTTTTTACATTCCAATCATAATACATATTTTCAATTGCCATTTCTTCACTCCATTGGATGTACATTGGGGGGCTTTTCTACTCCTTTTCTTTTATACACGAGTATGATTGTAAACCTGTACCCTTCTTCTGGTTCAAGGTCCTAACAAGCCTATGTGTTTGCTAATGCCCCTTCCCGCCACCTCCCTTTTCTTCCTTCTCCTTTCTTGTCTAATGAATTCCTTATCAGACCATCCACCTTTGGCATATGCCTGCAACCTGCTGCCCTCATCAGAAGACACCCTCCTTTTCATCACATTCCCCTCTACCTAATCTTTTGTTGGGTGGGTGGAATTTATCAACAAGAGAGCAAAATGTGAGCTCCTCCAGACTTACATGGCCTTATAAGGCCCCCTTGCTTGGCCCTCTATCTTTTTCTTCCCCACCAATCATATCCCCTTAATGCCATGATGTCATCTAGCCCCTTTCCCTTTCCACTCACTCTCTCTGTGATGCAACTCCACCCCCTTTGAATCCCCTCTAAGTTCCTTTATTCCTTTCTTAAATCCAGTCTTCCTCCCATCCACCCACCCTACTGAGCACCAGGTTGACTGGGGCCTGTTGACAACAGGGCCTGCCTCTCAATCAGGCAAGCCACCTTGCCCCCAGATCCCCCCTTCAAATAATACACAGACAACCATTGTGTGGGTGCTCAGTTTGGCAATTAATTTACTCCATATTTAAATCATCCATCAATATTTACTCCATATTTACATGAATCCAATCATCCATATCAATTATTACATTCCAGACATAATATATGTTATTGTCATTTCTTCTCTCCTAGATGTACATCCAGGGTCCATTCTCCTCCTTTTCTTTTATATCCGGCTATGAGTGTACACCCATATCCTTCTTCTGTTTCAAAGTCCTCACAGCCCTATGAGTCCTCTAATGCCCCTTCCCCCTGCCTCCTTCTCCTCCCCTTTTCTTCCACTTGCCTGCCTCCCACTTGCATAGGACGGCAGGGTTCCTCCCAACTTTAGCCCCCTTTTATTTATTTTTTTTATATTTGCCTCTCTTTCTTCCAAAAGTCAATGGCATCAGCCATTTTAGAATTAAAGTAAGCCAGCCTCATCCAAAAGAGGTGAACACCATCTCCCCTATAGTATTTCTTAACACCTTCCTCTATCCCCCACCTGGTAGAAAAAACACCTGTTGTGTTAAATAAAGCCAATACTCTCCTTGCTTTCCCAATAGCCTTAAAGCTTATGGCATTATGCCACACTCTCCTAGGCAATATTTTAGACAACACTAATGTGACCTCTGGCCACCATTCCTTTATCATGGCTATAGCACTTTTTTTCTGAAAGAAAATGTCCAACCAGGGTCAAGTTCCTAAGTCATTTCCTCCTAAGTGAATAATGATCATGTCTTGTCCCTCATGGTCCACCTTCATTTCTCTCATCACTGGCAGCAGCTGGGCCCATCTCATCCCCCAAACTCCTTTCCATGTCAATTTAATCTTTGATGGGTCCTGATAAAGTAGTTCCCCCCCAAGTCTCCTGGAAGACCATTTTTTGGCCCAACATATGAAGGTGTGTCTGCAGATCCCCACCACCATTCTTCACCTGTGCCCTGCCAAAATATGAAAAAAGATTGAGTGACATGTGCTTTTCCCTTCCCCCGATGCCCCTTAAAAAATCCACACACACACACATACACACACACACATATATATATATATATATATATATATATATATATATATATAGGCATGTATACAGTATTTGAGAGACTCATACCTACTGCACATTGCACCCTGTAACTTTTTGCTGAATTGTTAAAACGTTCACATCACAACACTAATTTGTAGTGCCACATTAGGAGAGACATTAAACATAACATGACCCAGTTCGGTTCCACTGTGTTCTTTCAGTTTTATCACAAACATCTATTTACCCTTTCAAATAGGGTTCCCTTTTGTGACATTGCTTCCAGTCCCAATTTAAGTATTTAAATACAGCTCTTTATTGTGCCATAGAAACCCAACTGTTGTTAATGTGTTATATAATTACTTCATTCTAGCCTCCCCCATGAACTTCCTGTGCAGTATAAAGGTTTTTGCCTTTTATTAAATCATTTTATATAGCTATAATGTTCATAACATGTGATGTCCATCTAGTACCTCATGCTAAGCAGATTGTGCCTTTAATTTGCATGGACTGTGGTCCAAAAGCATTATTGTGTTTGGTGACCTTCTTTTGTTAATGGCATGCTGCCAAAACATTGCAATTTGTTATAATTCATTTATTTAGGAAATCCCCCTTTCCCGTGGTGTGTTATTTTCTTGTCCTTTTGTGACCCACATTACTATTGGTTCCTCCACTGACCCAGAATGCTGAGAACCAGAAATGCATGCTGACACCTTCAGTCATCACCCCATGGCCCCTTAAAACAGTGGAGCTGGTGGTTCTGCACTCTTTTTACTGCCATCTACAGTACATTCTGGACAAGACATGTTGTCCTCCTGAAGTTTGGAGTTATGCACGTTACAGGCACTACAGTGGGCTATTCTCTGTGCACCTCAGCTTTTCTTTTATTCCCCGGTGTGTCAAACATCTGCAGATTGTAAAGGTACACATTTGCTTTTTTGGAAAACACAGAGACATGTAGTTGGACCTTGCCTCATTGTCCCAAGATGCTGGTCTTAGGGCCTGAAGGGTGGGGTAGGGGCAGAGAGAGTTTATTATAAAGCATTTTAAAGTTGAAGAATTGCAGGTTTCCTAGATTAAATGGTTATACATGTATACCTATTCTATAGACCAAGTCTCTACATGGGGATCATTTTGTGTGGCCTGGTCCCTGCAGGGGGGCATTTTGTGTGATCCTATTCTCTGTCAGGGACTCCTTTAATGTTACTGCTGCTAAACAGTTTGTTCTGTACTGGGTAAAAGGAAAAACCTGCAGTTTTGGGGAGTATATCAATTGGACCTGGTTAGTGCTGGGGCTCATTTTTTATGAGGCATCAGAACACCATAACTACAGTTTGGAGAGTTCCATAATGAGAAATAAAATATGTGCAGTATTGGAGGAGTAAGTGAATAGGATCTGGTCTCTGCAGGTGCTCAGTTTTTGTAGACCTGGGCTGGGATATTCAAAGGGGTTGCACATGGTGCAAAAGTGTTGCACCATGCGCAACCCACTGATGAGCCCCAGGGTAATATTCAAAAGGAGAAAGTGCACTGCACAAATCCTGATGCATAGGGGTGCACCAGTAATGCATGCGGCACAAGTGCAGTGGGTGTCCCCATGCATATGTGGCACATCCCAATATTCAGCCCGGGATGTGCGGCACATCTGCAGGCACAAGCCCACCTTGTGCCACACAGGGGGCACAAAAATATGCCCAAGAAATGGAGGAACAAGTCAGAGGACACCCTCAGGCTGGTCGCCAAATAGCTGGGCACAACATGGCAGCCTGTGGTCCAGCGGTACCCCCCTCATCACCTGCCACTCAGACCTGCCACCTTGCTCCCCCCGGTCAACCACCTGCTGTGGGAGGACACCCAACCTCTCAAGCCACTAGCCGGGTGTTGCCCCCCCACACACACTGCCTATCATGGGCTTTATGATATAGTTTCATTCCCCGGTGGTCCAGTGGACTGAATCCAGCTTGATCACGGGCTTTTTAATAAAAGATTAATCCCTGGTGGTCCATTGGACAGAATCCAGCCCAATCGCAGGCTAATTCCATTTCTGCTCCTATTCTAAAGGAGTGAGAGTAAAAACCTGTTGGATCCACCCCTAAAAATCCCATGGCTTTTTTCTTGGTGTCAGTCAATTGCATACTTGATACCCTTGTCCCATCCCCATGAATAAATAATGGACCCACCCTTTGTGGCCGCACTGCCACGTATGCAAGCAGCGCCATCACTGGACACACTGCTGTTCCTTGCTGCTGTTTCAAAGTTATATGTGCAGGGTGCCCACCTGGTCCACTTTGGAATATTTTAGTCATGACTCTATAGTCCCTGTGCCCCGGGTCACATCTCCTCATGTTAAACCCCCTGCCTCATCCTTTCTACCCTGTCCTAGAACCTTGCTGACTCTAAAAGCCCCATTGTACATTATGGTGGAGACGGCCCTGAACAGGACTGCCTCATTGTGGAACCAGCAAACCTTGTTCAAAGCCCCTAGCAATCTTTCCATGAGTGCCTCCATGACTGGGTGTCTGGTATCTACTGGTTTGCCCACAATCCTTGTCCACTCCTGCATCATCCATCTTCTAAATTCCCTTTCATCTTATCCCACCATCCTTTCAAAGTACAAACCATACCAATGGCCACTAGATGCATGACCATTGTGGCATGCGCCATATGCTGTCTACATCCTTGCACTACAATTTTTGCTACCTTGTCATCAGTCACCACCCCATTTGCCTCATGGCAGAGGTTCACCCTGAAAGCCTGAAAGACCCACCATGAGCCTTCATACACCTTCAACATCCTAAGGGCCCAAGAGTTGTGGAAAAGTAATTCAGCTCCCTCCAGCCAATCACCCATATTCCTGTCGGCACTGGCGTCTGTATGTCCTCTACCTCTGGAGCCACATCCCAGAACCAGTCCAGCTGCAGATCAGAGAGGCAGTTAGCTACAGTATTATGAACCCCTTCCATGTGGCTGGCCCTAAATGACATATTTAACCTTAATCCCTGCAGCACCAGCTGTCTCAGAACCCTCATCACTGTCTCTGACATGGCCCCCCCTTTTGTTCAATACCTGCACTACCACCTAATTGTCACACCAGAAAGTGACCCATTGGTTCCTTAAGTCCTATCCCATACCAGTGTTGCCACCCAGATGCAAAAAATCGCAAGAAAATTGATGTCCCTTGTTTTCTCCCTAGCTATCCATTTGGCCCACCATGGCTCTGCTATTCACCTGCCTCTAAAATAAGCCCCCATCCCAATACCCCCTGCAGCACCAGTGTACAGTTGTAGGTAGGTATTAAAATCCCAATCATCCTGCCAGAAGATTTTCCTATTGTATTACTGCAAAAATAATTTCCAAATATATAAATCCTGTTGTATCCCACTTGTTATACTTACCCAACGATGTTGTCTGGTTGCACTTTTTGTTGCCCATGCCAGACGATGCGTAAATGTACATCCCCATACCACTGCTCTACAGGCAAAATTCAAATGTCCTAACAGTCATTGGACCTGGTACAGCTGCACTATCTTGTGCTTCTCAATACCCTTCATTAATGCCTTTAACTTTTCTGATTTCTTGTCTAGCAGCCTGAACAATTCCCCTTCTGTATCTATTTCAATTCACAAGAATTCTAAATGCCGGCTCGAACCTTCCATCTTATATTCTGCCAGCGGTACCTCTAACTCTTGACACATAGCCCTGAAGTTATCTAGTATAGCCCTTGTCCTGTCTTCACCCTCCCCATTTAGTAAGACATCATCCAGATAGTAAATAACAGACTTGTATCTGTCCTTGTCTTGAAATACCCATTGCAACCACGTACTGAAGGCTTCAAATCTGGTGCATACTACTGAGCAGCCCATGGGCATTGCCTTATCAAAGAAGTAATGCCCTTCCATCTGGAAGACTAGCAGGTCCCAATCTTCAGGCCTAGCTGGTAACAATCTAAATATGGACTCAATATCCAACTTTGCTAACCACTCCCCTGGTGTTGCTGTTATTAGTCTACCTGCCTCTTCCAGGGTTGCATATGTGACCCTACTGTCTGTTTCGTCAATGTGATCATTGACTGAATTTCCTTTGGGTTACGACAGGTGATGTATCACCCAGAATTCTCCCTCTTGATTCTTTGGGACCAGCCCCAAAGGGGATAGTCTAATGTTCTGTAGTGGAGGGTCATAGAATGGGTCCTCCACTCTACCTGTGGCTTTCTCTTTCTTTATTTTATGTTTTAACAAATCTTCTTTTCCTTTTACAGACTTTAAGTTTTTGGATTTGGTCCCCTTTCTTTGACCCCTAAATTGTAAGCTAAAACATTATGTGAAACCCTCCCTGCATAATCTTGCTGTGTCCCTGATAAGGTACTGCTGGACCCAATCAGCTAACACCAGCACTTTTATGGGCATTTCAGCCAGCTTAAACTTGCTAGTGTTTGATATCTCAATTATCTTGTTGTACTCTGTAGTGTGCATACCCTCGCCCTACGTGATATCCTCTGCCCCTGCCCTCCATGTCTGTCCCCTGTACCCAGAGTCACCAGCCCAAAAGAGCTGGTTGTCATGGTTGTTATTGTTGTTGTTCTTGTTATTACCACTGTTCTATCCTGTTCTGCACTCAGAGGCTGGGTGAGTGCCACCACACTTGGAGTAAGCCTGTCTGAAGTGGCAGTGACTCCAAGAGCAGAAAGTCCTATTGTAGCCCCAGCAGCACTTTTGTAGTGTTCCTGACTTCCTATTCCATTCCTCACCCCCGTTTGCACCTGTGCAAATTTCCAACCGCAATTCTACCTGTTTGGTATCCCAACGCACATCCCCAAAGTGCACTATACACTTCCTAAATTTCTCATCATACTTCATCCAACTGTACTGCTGTTTGCTTTATAGGCATTCTTTATTATCAGAGATTACACTAGTAAGGGGGTAGCCAATTCATGTTTTTCTCGATAACTATGGCAGTATAATAAGTAAAACCTGTGGACCAATTGTCCAGGTCTCCCTTTTAGGGACTTGTCTTCCTCCCCTTTCCCCAATAAGACCAACGCTGCTGCTATGTTCCTCTTCTCAAAACTCTCCTTTTCCTCATATTTTTCCAAATGATCTGTTTCAGTTAGGGCAAATATGTCAACATAGTTCCCTTTCCAGATCTTTTCTTTTGTCACCACAGGCACATAATCCCAATTCTAAACCCCAGGGCCCCTACTTCAGGGAAATCTGTCTTCTTCCCCTCCATCTGCTCAACATACTGTTTTACACTGCTGTCAACCGAGAGATCCAGATTACCTGTTTTCAGGGGTTCCAGTTCAGGAGTTTGTGCTAGCATCGAGGGGCCTGCTGGTGAGTTGTTGTCAAGAGGAGTTGGTATGTTGTCAGGTTTTGGTGGCAACAGCACTCTGATGGGAGCTGCAGGGGTAGGAGGGGCAGGCAGAGGTGTGGGTAAGGGGGCTGGCTCAGGTATGGGCTTGGGTGCTGGGATGGGAAAAGGCACAACAGGTCCCGGCCTTGATTGGGGCTCTGGGCTCTTTGACTTAGCTGCCAGTGGAGCCATGGGGACTTTTTTGTTGCCCTTGGTTTTTTTCACACCCCTTTTCAGCCTTCCATTTCACCCCTTGCCCTCTCTGGTCCTCTGATTCATCCTCCAAAAACTTGTTTGCTTTCGTCACCAACTCCATGACTGCCTCATAGCAGTCTTCCTTGTTCTTGTTCATGGTCTTTCTAGGTGCCATGACTTTGTCGCCTGCTATAGAAACTGTGCAAAATGGATGTGGAAAAAAATCATAGGACACTGGTTAATCTTCTAAACACAAAGCATCCAGTTCCAGAGGCCCTTCAACCCCTTGTTGACAAGCCAGCTGGGTGCCGTACCCTTATCTACCCATCCTCTGCTGCATTCTGTTTAGACATAGGCTAAACCTACATATATAGTACATACCTGCCTTGTGCTTATCAGGGAATGTAAACCATGGAATATTTTATTTGAAAATGTTTAAAAAATAAAAAGCTGTATGGGCAAATCACTGTTAATCCCTACTCTCCTGCCTATATGAGGAGGCTATCCGTATTCCCCCCACTCCCTTACCGAAGGATCACCCTCAATTTTGTATTTGTCTTTTTTATATCCTCCTTGTGCATCTCATCTGCCCCACTGGAGGCTCTGTATTCTTAGGTGACCTCATCTCCTTTCTTTAAGCTGAAAACCCCTTGGGTGTTTTAGTTACCCGGGCTTTATTCTGTTTCTGTATGTATTACATATTTTTTTTTAATAACTGCTGAAAGCATGCTTTGCTTGCTATTCTCTTAAAACTGGAGGGGTCCATCTACCCAAACCACAAGAAGCCACAGGACCCTCCACAAAATGGTGGCCACCCCTAGTGACTGTAATGGTGGCTGCCCCAGTACATTATTTCTTACTTTTCATCTTTTTATTTTTTCTATTGCTCCTTTGCTCTTTTTTCCTATTTCCTGGACTCTGCCAGCAGCTATATCCTGACCAGTGTAGCTGCCGGTTTGCCCCCTGGCAGCTGCCTAACTGTCAAAATGGTGGCCACTCTCCAACCAGCCCTTATGCTCCTTCTTGCTGTCTCATTCCTTACTTTTTTTTTAATGGCAAAAACCCTCCAGGTGGTCCCGGGAAATACCCCACCCCACTCAGAATCATGTGCACACATCCTCCACTTCTTTTTATAGCACGGCTGCTCTATTTATTCCCCACCATTGCTTCCAAAGTGTTGGCATCTACCAAATGGTCAGCTGAGCAAACACCCCTCCAAGCACAGCACCAATAGCCCCGCTCCCTTGTGCTCCACAAAAGCAACAGACTGACCAGGGATCTGAGATTAATATTTCCACTTTGGAGGAGCTTCCTATTTGAGCGGATGCATCTCTGTTTGGCGCATGGTGCAGATGGCTGTGCACCCCCCATCACACCACGACACATCAGGTACTGCCATAAGATATAAGAGATTGTAAGAGAGAGGGCCATTAAGGATCATGTACTAAATCTAATTCTCCTTCTCTCAGTTTCTATTTTTTAACAAACCACCGGGAGAAGTGCCATTTGCCAAATGAAGGTTACCGCAAGTGGGTTGCATATCAGCTCCTTCTACATGAAAGGTGATTTTTTTTGTGTCACGCTGAGCTCCTGGAAGCAGGAAGGCCTTCACCCCACCTGTGCAAGCCACAATTGGCAGCGTTTGGCTGAAAAAACACTTTTGTACCTGAAATTACACCAGTTGCTTCATTTCTCTCAAGCAGCTCATGCACATTTTTTTTTTATTTGCTTGCCTGCTAACCTTGGAACTCTTAACCAATTGGTATTCTCATCTCCAGTTTGTCTTCCTCCATAAACACGGGGACTTCAAAATGAGCTTAAAGCTAATGTCTACCAACTCAGGAATGCTGCCAATTATAGGAAATCGCACTTAAACTAATAAAAGGTTTAACTAATAAAAGGTTTTAAAACTGTAATAACAAAGCAGCTTAATACAATAAAAGCCAAACTGATGTGCTGTCTTGCAAGCAATTAATTAATCAGCAAGAAAGCAAAATTAGTGAGCTCCTCCAGACTTACATGGCCTTATAAGGCCCCGTTAATTGGCCCTCTATCTCTCTTTCTTACCCACCAATCATATCCCTTTAATGCCATGAAGTCATCTAGCCCATCCTCCTCACTTTCTCTGTGACCTCATCTAAACTCCACCCCCTTTGAATCTCCTCTATATTACTTTATTCCTTTCTTTAATCCAGCCTTCCCCCTAATTCCCCCACCCTACTGAGCACCAGGTTGACTGGGGGGGCTGTTGACAACAGGACCTGCCTCTCAATCAGGCAAGCTGCTTTGTTAATCACTTTTGCAATATGTGCCACTAACAAACTTCACAACATTTTAAATACTTACAATTAAATTGAACATATTTCAAAGGTCTGTTTCCCTACTTCTCATGTACACAGTTCACTAATGTAAGTGCTCAACCTGTAAAATGTGTTTACTAATGGGTAGTTAAAATGTGATCAGATTTACATGCTGGTAAATTTACCAGGTTGTGAAAAGGTTACTGCTGCACAGTGATGATGATGGTGGTGTTGGTGTTGGCATCGCTGGACATCACATAGTTTAGAATTTATGTTTTGTTTTACTAAGCATGCATCAACTATAAAACAAAATTCTAGTCAGAGCTGATATGACTGCAACAAGCTTGTATGAACACACTGCCGACAGTGAACAAGTGCCACCGAATCCGTGTGAATGCCACACGCAAGATGGAGGTGCCGACAGAACTACACATGTGCTGTACTCATGCATGTGTAGTTCTTTTGAAATGCATATTATGCCATTCCGAAGAAGGTATCACCGACAGAACTGTGCATGCACAACATGTGTACATGCACAGTACTTTTCCAAATATGGAAGTGATGGAGCAGCCACGAAATAAAGTGACAGTGGTGGACTGGTACTGATCATTTTGCACTTTTGGAAAGATCATTCCTAAAGTCCAAAACAGAAGCATTCCAGGGCTTGATCTGGTAGCTCATTTTTCTGAGATACTGCAGAATGACTGCAGGCTCCACCTATGTAGCTGTAAAACTAGAAAAGACACGTTTCCTCTCTAATGGAAAAAACACTAGTATCTTCGAGGCATTTTTTTTTGCTAGTTTATATTATGCTATATCCCATTATATAATATCTTGGTAAATGCAGCAGGTGGACTGGACCAAGGAGAATCAGAACCCCATTTGATCTTTCAACATCTGTTGAACTTGAGTAGATCTAAACTCTACTGACAGCGTACTGGGTCTGCCTCATGGTACTTTATATATATACACATATATATATATATATATATACAATGGGGTGAAGTGATATGCTATGAAGTAAATGGTGTTATTTTCACAGCCATTGTATAACCACTGTGATGACATCACCACTGTGGAATTATTTCCTGATAAACACACAGTGTCTACATCACCAGTAAATATACAACAATGGTGATGTCACCAGAGTGAGACCAACTAAACTGTAGCCTGCATTTAATAGCTTCACAGTTTCTCTTTCTCACTGAATCCTGCAACTAACTCAATTAGCATTGTCAAAGACAATTACCTGTGTCTCATAGTTATTCTGACAATCCTAACCCATTACTGTGCTGCACTAATCTTCAAACCAACCTCCTTCATAAACCAGTTTCTCTTTCTGAGT
Organism: Neoceratodus forsteri; assembly: GCA_016271365.2. NCBI lineage: Eukaryota > Metazoa > Chordata > Ceratodontiformes > Ceratodontidae > Neoceratodus > Neoceratodus forsteri. Next base: position 1,339,157,851 of record CM057456.1, read on the forward strand.
GCTGACTGCAACAGTTTCTCTGTCTCAGTGAAGCCAACAACTTACTGAAAAAACAGTCTGTTTCTCACTCCTAGCTGCTGGTAACACAATTATCGTTGCAAATCACATGCACCTGTTTCTCATAGTGTCTAACAGTCTCAGCCCATTCAGAAACACTTAAATACACTCAGACCACACACAAACAGTGCTGTCAGTATAGCCTAGAGTTTAGAGTAACAAGCAATGAACAAACTTCTTACATCCAGCAGCCCAGTCCAGTGTTTGATTCTTACAACTTCCATTTCAATACTGTGTGACTCTGCACAAATCACTTAACTGCCCAATGCTCCCAGGCCCCCCCCCCAAAAAAGTGCATCCAACCACTCAAGAAGTGATTATATCCCATGGTATACAACACCATGGAGTGACTTATTGCTATTATGAACTGAGTTTCAAGTTTTATAAATAATAAACATTAATGAAACAGGTTTTAAAACATTTTATGAATGAGTTTTTGGGTGGTGTAGGAGTACATTTTGAAAAAAATAGTTAGACAGCAAAGAGAAAAGAGGCTGGTGGTTCTGGAACTTTTTTGAAGCCATGATGATGTAGCCCAATATCATCACAGCTTCAAAGAGCTCTGGCCCAATCAGTTTCCTCTATTTACAATCCTCAGTTCATAAATATATTTATACCATGGGGGTGAGACCGATTCCAGTGAGACAAATCATGTTATTTTCACTGCAGTGGAATAAATCCTCCTGACATCTGCAGAGTTAAAATAAATACCATTTATACCTACTCTGCTGACGTCAACAACCTGCATCTGAAAACAATGACAAACACCCCTGTCATTTGCCTACTTCTGACACAGTCCCTATACTCAAACAGAATTAACATAGATAACCACAGTCACAAGTAGCAGTGCTTCTAAATGTAGCAACCTGAATATCTCTCGTGCTGCATTTGAAAAGCTGAGTTGTCTGCATCAGTGAAGCCTGCATTCCCACATATCGACCTACGAAACTAACAAAAAAGTAGCAGCACATTAAAAACATGAACATTCCAAATTCTCAAAACAATGCTATAATCACGCCATGGATCAACAAACTGAGCTTCAAAAAGCAAACTAAACAGTAATATCATTGCATTCCATCTTGGATTGAGGCACATGACGGTGGTGAACAGCAACAGTCATGTAACTTACATCTCCAGATTTATAACATGATATTTCACAATAATTTTACCTTACAATGCTTTAACTATGTAATAACCAGTTGCTTTAATTGCACACACTTGTTTTAGCAGTAAAAAATAAACGTGTAACTGTCATGGAGTGCCAAAACTACTATTCAGATTGCTACTATGAAAATAAAACAGTGAGCAGCATAACAAATGTAAAATATGCACCGAGCATACAAACCCATAAAAAATAAAACATGTAAATAAAATGTTAAAAATCCAAAAATAAAGACACAGACCTGCCAAGGGAAATCACCACCATGTTTCTCACTGCCACACGAAAGAACCCCCCCACCTTAGCCAACCAATCACCAAAACACAGCACACCCAATCAACACACACACACACAAACACATCACCCAATACCAGCTCACTTCAACAATCCATTCATAAAACCTCACACACACTATCACAGCACCAGCATCATTTAAAGTGACATGAACCTTACAACAGCAAACATACCTCTTTTACTGGAATTGGCCTCACCCCCATGGTGTAAATAGGACACATGATGTGCACATCGTGGAATATGAAAAATATTTTCACTCCCACCTCGTGAGCACTGTATATTTCACTCATGCCTTCGGCACTCATGAAATATCCAGGCTCACTCTGCAAGAGTGAAAATATTTTCTATATTCAACTCCTGCCCATCATGCAGCATATATATATATATATATATATATATATATATATATATATATATATAGTAGAGGCAAAAAACTCCATTCAATACATCAGTTAGAGTTGTTCCATGGCAACAAAGGAAATTCAGTGTTAGGTTGAGAAAGCCCCCCCTTGGACCCACAGCCCACCCCCAACCAGTATCAGGGTGCGCATTGGAGTCATCGGCCCTAACTCTCACCCCATCACATGTGTAAAGAAGTAGAGGTATAGGAGAATGGGGTGACAGTTAGGACTGACTACCTCAATGTGCACCCAATGCCAGTTGGGGGCGTGGGCTGGGAGGTCCAAGGGGGGCTTTCAACTCTAACACCGAATTTCCTCACTTTTGTTGCTGTGGAACAACCCTAACTGATGCATTAAATGGAGTTTTTTACCTCTAATTTCCCCTTATTTTTGAGAATGATAACAAGAAATAGTGAATTTAATGCTGCAGTGGGGCCCCACGCTCCCACCACATGATGTCTTGTCACATAGTAACATGGTGCTCGCAAACGCAAATGGTAATGACTATAGTGATGCAAAGCAATATATATATATATACATGAATCCTGGTCCTGATGATACGTATCAATACCTTTTTAGGTCCGCCAATCATATACAGTATAAATATATATATATATATATATATACACAAAATGGGGTGAGACATATTCCAGTGAGATAAAACAAGTTATTTTCACTGCAGTGAATTAAATCCTGATGACATCAGCAGAGTTAAAATAAATGCCATCTATTACACCCCCAAACCAACACTGAAGACATGCAAAGCCACACAAAGCCATGCAAATTGTACATTTTGTACATTTTGCAACAATGGGGCCCCCACTGCATAAATAGGATACATGATGTGCACTCTTGTGATATGGGAAATATGTTCAGTCCTGTACAGTGACCTCTGAAACTTCACTCGTGGCTTTGCTACTCATGAGAATTCAGAGGTCGCTCTAGAGGAGTGAAAATATTTTGCTTATCACACTCATGCCCATCATGTATCCCATATATATATATATATATATATTATGGTAGTACGGTAATGCTACCATAGTTAGGGTTGAGGAGCCATTTACATGTTAAACCTAAAATTTTGCACCTTAATAACTTTGTAACTGTTCAACAGATTTGCCTGAAATTTGGAATACCTGATCAAGAACCATACATCTTGGGATGTGCCAACTTTTGTACTGTTCGGATATACGAATGTGGAGTTATTAAGCATGATCTGTGCACACATTTATGCTTTTTTGGAATTCTTTGCTCGTCCCCACAGGTTGCATGGTTTATGCGACCAGTCCAAAAACTTCAGAGAACGTGTGGCTGGGGTCTCAGATGTGCCTTTTGAAGATTTCATGAAAAAATATTAAATGGTTCAAAAGTTATTCAAAAACAATTTCCCATTATAAGTCAATGGGAAAAGTTAACAAAAAGTCCAACAGTGTCGCAAATGCAGTTTTACTTTTACAAATGGCTCTATTACTGTGGCAAATCTGCCATTTTTTTTTCAGTTGGTGATCAGAAAAATGCTTGGCATATAAATATGGGACCCTCTAGCAACACAATTTTTTTTGTGTTTACCTAGTCAGACCCTGAGGATGCTAGGCATGTCTTTATTTTGAGGTTGAACACTCTAGAAATAAGTTTTTTCAATTTCTGGAAAAAGTGGTGTCACAAAGTAGTCTTGCCCTCATGAAAGTGTAGCAAATGCTTGCGAAAGCTGTCGCAAATCACGACACTACTTTGGAACACTATGATCAAAATAACAGGAATTATTTGCCACTCTGTTGCAAATGAACAGTTTGGTCTTTTGGGCTGAAATTTGAAGGGAAGGCAGCCAGCATCTCACAGATGTGCCTTTTGGTAGTTTGGTGACAAAATATTGCATGGATGCAAAGTTACGGTACTCCAAAGTTGACACTTTTTCCCTTAGGATAACATTACTGTGTCCGACGCATTACAGGAATCCTTTGGCTCCCTGCTGCAAAATAACGGTTTCATCTTTTGGTCTGAAATTTGGAGGGAACACAACCAACATCACACACATGTGCCTTTGTGTGGTTTGGTGAAATAATATTACAGGGAGCCAGTTATGGCACTCTGAACTTCTCTTTTTTTCCCATAGGATAACATTACGGCATTCGCAGCGCATTTCAGGGCCCGTATTTTGGAAACGATGTGAGATACAGAATTTTCATCGGAAAAATGCTTAGCCCCCTAACAGGGGCTGAGTACAGAACTAGCCAGGTAAGTCATAAATCATCTGACTTTTAAATTTTTTTTCTACGTCGTACGGTTCCTGATATATAAGCAATTTAGTATTCCAACTCCTCATTTTCTGCTCCGACACCCATTATTATGCATACATTCTTTGTACTCACTGTCTTTCTCTATGCAGCTTTTGGGGAAAACCAGCCTGTGTGCTTACATTACTGTTACCGTTACCGATTCCGCTTGCGGTTCTGTACCCGTTTCACTTATCGTTCCTGTCTATGCCAGCATGTGCATTACCCTTTGCATTTTCATTTGCGTTTGTGTTATTTTTACCATTTGTGCCTACAGTACTGTTTCTCTTTCTGTTTTGCTTTGCGTCACCATGCGCATTACCATTTGCATTTGCGGGCACAATGTTACTATGTGAAAAGACATCACGTGGAGGGAGCGTGTGGCCCAAAGGGCCCCGCGCTCCTGCCGCTGCATTACATTCACTATTTCTCATTATCATTCTCAAAAAGAAGGGAAATTAGAGGCAAAAAACTCTGTTTAATACATTAGTTAGGGTTGTTCCACACACCGACAAAAGTGAGGAAATTCGTTATAGGTTGAAAGCCCCTTGGACCCCTCACCACACTTTCATCCTCGGGTATCGCGCATAATAGAAGGCAGCCCTAACTCTCACCCCATTCTCCTACACCTCTGCTTCTTTACACATATGATGGGGTGAGATTTATGGCCGACAATCCTAATGCGCTCCCCGATGCTGGTTGGGGTGTGGGCAGGGGACTGAGGGCTTAAATCTAACTAAATTTCCTTTGTTTAACAGTGGAACCCTAACTAATGCATTAAATAGAGTTTTTCTCTAATTTTATATATATATATATATATATATATATATATATATATATATATGGCAAAAACTCCATTTAATGTATCAGGTAGGGTTGTTCCACAGTGACAAAAGCAAGGAAATATGGTGTTAGGGTTGAAAACCCTAACTCTGAATTCAGCCCCCCAGCACCACACACACAGAGACACACACACATGCAAGTAGGGGGAGGACCAAGGCAACATTACCAGTGACAGACAACCAGCAGCAGGTGACTGAAATAAAAAACAACTGTCTAAATGTACTACAAGACATCCCCAGCCACCTGACCAGGTACTGCATGCTCAGTGGAGATCAACAGCAAGACTGAGACCATGTACACCAAACGTACACATCCCTGATTGCAGATGCACACAATGTACCACACTTAGTAGTTGCATGGCCTTACCTAGTGGGAGATCAGAGGGTTGTGGGTTCAGTTCCCACATCTGGCACTTGGGCTAATATCCCAGTACTGACACTGTAGTGCAGCATGAGAAGGGTGCTGCACTTCTGAGGTGCTGTCTTCCGGATGAGACATTAAACCGAGGTCCCATCTGCTGGGATTGGTGGTAGTTCAGTTGGATGTTAAAGATCCCATGGCACTTATTGAAAAGAGTAGGGGAATTTCCCCAGTGCCCTGGCCAAATTTCCCTCATTCACTAAAAATACCACCAACTGCTTAATCTGGCTCAAGGTCAGTTGACATTCATCTGTATCCCCCTCCCCGGGTCATGCCTGAAAATAGGCAGGATTTATCTAGTGCACTTACCCAGTCAACAAAAACTAAATAAATAAATAAATGAAGAACACAGTAAGTCATCTAGCAGAATTTCCTGTTATGAAGAGTAAGACAACATCCTTCTCAAGCATATGCCTCTTAATATTTATCTGTTTCCTTTTGCTTACCATTGTTATATCAATACTAATTTATGGTGTTGCAGTGTTTCACTCACTATCTTTTTGCAGCTAATGAGACTACTCTTGTGGGACATAAACAATGTGGCACTCTATTTCTCAGCACCACTGTTAAATATTTAGGTATCTTACATGGTCCTCTTCTGTACCTTTAATAGACACAAATTCTGAACATAACTCATACTTATTAATGTACCTACAAAAATGTTGTCATAACACTGCAACATATGTAACACAATAAGAATTTAAATGTGTTATCTGTTTAAACCTCAAATTTTGTGTATAATACCCTTGTTTACCAAACTAAGGAAACAAAATCCTTTCTTATAGAATATTTAACCAATGAGGCATGACCAACGGTTCTGTTAATGGTCTGTTAATCACCTGTTAGGGGTGTACTGTGGCACAAGGTGTTGCCAACTATCACATGCAGCTAGAGGGTGATTAACTGACCATTAACATTATCCCTGGGAGTGCCTTATTGCTATAATAATGAAACACAGTTTTAAACCTGTTCAGCATATGGTTAAGCTCTACATGTAAGTTAATAAAACATTATCATAAGGCTGGTAGAATGTTTGCAGCCAATCAGAAACCTGCATTTTTGAGACCCTTTTTCATAAATATTGATGACAAAGATCCCCACAACTTAATAATACCACAAGAAAAAATGCTATATTCAAAAAAAAATATTTTCTATATACATAAAAGTAAAAAATAATATTTCATGTTCAAATAAAACAGTCATTCGTGACAAAACATTTTAAATACATTCAACCATTGAATGCAAAATAAAAAACAAAAATGTATTGATTTTTATCTCAAAAAAAAATGCTGCATAAAAAAAGATATATTCATTTTAAAAAACTTAGAGAAAGGATTTTATAAAAAGAGTATAGAAAATATGTAAAAAACTATTTACAATATTAACAACCTTAGAGAGAGGTTTGTTGTTGCTTGAGGTGGCCCAACCCAGATTGGACTCAATGTGGAGTGCAATGAAGTGGAAGCTGTTGCGCCTCCAGGAGATACTGGAGCAGCCAGCAGGCTGATCACCGTCCCCAGGAAGCTGGATGCCACTGGTGGAGGTGAGGTGAGCTGAGCTGGCCATTGCAATATTAGTTACTGTCAACATAGCTCGCTAACAAGATTGATAGTCTTTGTTGCGCCCATGATGATAGAAATTTCCCGTCCTTCATGGAGTGCAACATTGTCTCTATCAGACTGTCAACCTTTGCACTCGAGCGTTCATGGTAACAGTGGCAGTGGCCAGCACACCGCTTTAGCGGGCATCCTGCAAAAGGACAAAACATGAATCAATATGAGCTCAAATGGTGATTACCACTTGCTTTCAACACAATGATATTATTTCAATAATTGTAACACATTTTGCTGGCCACTCAAGACAATTTAGGGTGTGTAAGTAAGAACCCTGTCTAATCAGTTCTGTTATTATATTTTTTTCTACCATATTATATTCTTCGTGGACAACTTGAAAGATCTATAAGAACAGTATACTTACACTGTTGTTCTATATCAGTGGTATTGGTAACCTCAGTACCCAAATGTTTTGCAATAAACAAAACAGTCTGATATACAGTGACACAGCCTTCAATTGTATATGAACAATAACGAACATCTGAATATGTTATTTCTTCACACCTACATGAAATAATAGCCTGTACCAACAGTACTATTTCCATTATTAATGTTCATATAATCATCAATTTAACAACTGCTACAAAAGAGACACATGTTATAATTATTTATTCTGTGTACATATTTTCATTGAAACAAATCATACTTACTGCTGTTACATTAATTAAACAGTAGACATGACAAAGAGTTTTACACGTTCTGTTCATCACCTGCATTGTTGTAGTGTGGCAAAAAGTGTAAATCGAATGCCACATGTGCCTGACGGTGATTAACTGACCACTAACATAATCCTGGGAGTGCCTTATCATAATATATGAAACATGTTTTAACACTCTAAACCTTGCTCACCATACCACCAATTTGTGCATGTATGTTAATTAATTTATATAAGGTTGTTAGAATGTTTGCAGACAATCAGAAAGCTCATTTCACAATCTTATAATACTAAATAATGTTAACATTTACAAACCAACAACTCACTTATTTTGGCAACTAATTGATGAAATATGTTCTTACACAACGTGTTAAGAAAAGCGGGTGGATAGTAAAAGGCTGTACCAGCACAACAGTGTCGACATACACAACCACTGATGCACATCAGTGTGATATCAAAAGGAATGTGTACAAAAGCAATGAAATCAAAGCACAACAGTAATGGCGCAGCAATTACGAGGGTCATTCCCATGCATGTTAAACACATCCCGATATTCAGCCCAGGGGATGTACTCAACCATGCAGTCACAATGCCTACTCTTGCACTGCACACAGTTGATCCCTCAAAAAATGAGCAACAACTGGCCATCCACAGCTCAGCTGTCATAATGCAGCTTGCAACATGGCAATGACACTGATTAGTGACCACCCAAGCCATAGTGACACCTTCATGCTGCCCCCATGTTGATTGCAGGCATTACTATAGTAATAATGGTGCTATATCCCTGGTGGTCCAGTATATACCACTGTGGATGATTGCAGGCATCAGTGATATATGAGGTCAAATCAATCCATCCCCGGTGGTCCAGCGGTACACCCGTCCCTCCCACCCTCTAAGCACACACCACCCACACCCCCATCAGCAGCAGTCAGCAGCCTCACCGCTTGCCACCCTGATGCCCAATGACTGTTTCTGTACTGTAGGGCTTACAGCCATTAGGCCACAGCATAAGCCAATGGGCATGCAGCTCATACTGTACTACACAACCCAGCTATATGAATGGATTGATTCACATTTCTGTACTGTGTACTACAATACAACCTGCATAACCATTGCTAACACTGTGGAACAATGGCTGTACAGTCCTACTGTATGGAGTCAGTCGGCAGACAGCATGGTGGCAAGCAGATGGTGCACTGCCACCTACCACTAACTGGGGGGGCGCAGGGCAGAGGGGTTCAGTACATGGGTGTGCAAGGGAGTAATGCTGAGCCACCAGTGATGCATTGGTTTCTCATTATATCTCACTGACAACCACAATGATGCTGCAAGCAGTCCACTACACCACAAAGGGCATTGGGCCATAATCGCATTACATATGACCGCGATCAGACTGAAAGTGGACTACTGGACCACCAGGGTTATAGGAAATTGTAGTTTATCACATATCCCCACAATTGGGCTGTACATGTTCCACTAGACCACCAATGATATTGGACTATTATTTCATTACATATTCCCGCAATTGCGCTACAAGCGCTCCACTGGACTACCAATGTTAAACGACATTTTAGTTTATCACATATTGCCATGATCAGTCTGCGAGCATTCCAGTGGACCAGCAGTGACATGGTTGTTTATTATTCATACATATGCACACAAACGGTCATCGGAGCATGTTGCCAGTAGGGAGAAAGGGGCTGCTCCCCACGACTGCAGCCTGGCTGAGGTAGCGAGCACAAGTCATCAGGATTGAGACACCTGCATGCAAATGGGGCCATCATGACATACAAATGGCACATTTCCAGCTTGCATTCATGATAGCCCTATTTGCATCTACACTTTTGTATATTAGAGCAATTTGCTATGATAAAACAAACTGCAACAGTAATTGATGCGAAAAATAAGTGGCCCATTAGCATGCATCGTCATCAGTCTTCATTACTCACTCTGTAGTCTGTGTCATATATATATACCAACATACTAACGTTCCACTGTCTCTGTACAGGAGTACGGGTGAGAGACACATAAGCAAGCAACACAACAATATGTACCCACTTACAGATGACTTGACACATTGCAAAGCATTACAGCACATCCATCATTCAGAATGGCAAGACCATGTGACATATCCATTGTACCCCTTACCATTTATCACACTCTTAGAATATGGTGACTAGCTCTATTACTACACTAGGCACTCCCCATAGAAGTGAAAACTTCTTTTGAATTTGTTGAGTATGCATTGTAGTACACTAGGCCTTATCATCTTGATTATCAAGAACTTTCTATATATAAAAGACACTTCTTATGTCAGTACACTGCCCCCCTTCATACAGTTAACTTATTATGACATACCAGTCCAGTACACTCCATCACCGCTCCACACACATTGCAATAATTATGATAACGTACTCAGAATTGGCTTAGTACAGCTGCTCTCATGTGCCACACTTGTCTTACCACATCATAGATTCCTCCTTAGTGTAGTACTACCACCTCACCACATACCCACTGAGAAACAAAAACGTAATCATAAGTGTACCATCATAATGAATAGGGTACACTATTCAACAAAATACTTCCCAGCTATGCATAGAGTGACACCATATAGTACACCTGTATGCATAGTAAAGGAAAAAGTAGGTATCTGAACATAGATAACAGACTGTGTCACAGGATCTCAATATACAAATGATCCATTCACATGTTGAGACTGCCTACTGTAGTATTGTTTGCATCTCCATATATTACTTCTCTGATAAGCCACACACTGCTTTCACAGTACCTAGGAATTAGTAGCTCTATGGCTGCCTTAGGGGTGAAAGGTACTCCATACTACTGAACAGACATTGTAAGTAGGGACTGTGACACTATCTTGTGTGAATATCTTTTATTATGGTACTTACGCTGAGAGCTGGTGCCTGGCTCCTCCTTCACCTCCACAGTTCTTACTGCCACAGCTTTCCTGGCCACTATAAAACATATTAGTAAAAAATATTATAACATATGCCACAATATATTAATCTACCACTAAACTTTTATTGTGAAATAGATTGTTTTATACTGTCTCATTGTGTAATTCAACCATGTATCACATTTCTCTTTGCTATGACACTTCTGTGCTTCCATGGATGTTGTATCATTCAGCAGCAGTGACATCCATGCACTGGGACTGCTTGTGGGTACAGCAACAAACTCACTTACGTGAACAGTGACAGCAGTGCCACAACCGATCTTCCAGAGAAGTTTCCACACCTTGCCAGCCACATCAGCACTGCACACCCCACTGTAATTCAGAAACTCTGTCTGTGCAGTACTGCATGTGCCCATGCAGCTGTTCAGTGACACCCACCCCATTTACATTTAGTACCCCACTGTTACCATAGACATACAATACTGTCCATTCAGAAATACAGAGATTCTGGCAATATATTACCAGAACATAACAGGATCAATATCACAGTCTGTTACGTATGCATGGGGCAGCCCCCCAAACTCATTTACATATATTACTATTCTTCCCTTCTCACATCATTATGTGTACAACAGAAAATTCTCTTGTGTATATTGTGTCTGGTCACATCACTACGTCTCAGCTAAATGGGTAGTATATCAATATGCTAAATCACTTTAAATATACCAGCCAAGATCAAGATAACATATATTGGGCTGAGTACCTGTATTACTCATTTTGAACATGAGATGACACAAAAATAAATTCAAATCTGTACAAATAACTTCTTAGAGTGCAATGAAGACAACATTCACTTATAAAATAATAGATAAGAAATTCATAGGACTACAATACTTCACATACCATTGCTGTCTAGAAATGTCATGACCAGTTCTGGATCATAGTCAGTTAAACCAAACTGAGATGCATACAACTACTGTACATCTGGCTATAAAATCTGTTCCTTTTGAATCACCATTTTTATGATGAAGTACTACACCTTGTTTTCTAGAATTTTTAAGCAATATACTGCAACAGGGTGCTGGTTTACTGGAGGATCTACCATGGCTGGCGTAGTTCAGTCACAGGATGCAGCCAAGAGACTTAACCATGCCAAGAATGGTATATCCTCCAGTATACCCACTCCCTGGAGCAGTATATTTTATTTACACAAAGGGCTTATTTGTTTTTTTTTACAAAAAAAATATTTAAAACATCCATTTGATTTCAAACTTGCTGCTTGTTTCTTTGTCATCCATCCATTAGCTTTGCAGTGGTGCTTTAGCAATGAACATATGCATTTGCCGCGGAGTTCCTGATGTGGCTAAGTGGTGGCTGTCACCTTTTACAGTGAGTACACTGTAGTATTTACAATGCTGAAAAGGTGCCAGCTAGACAATCAAAATTCAGAATTCTATTATATTTTTTAGTGTACATAGAAACATAGAAACATAGAAGTTGACGGCAGATAAGGACCGCAAGGCCCATCCAGTCTGCCCATTTCTTTTTCTACCTTATAAATGTGCCATCGGCCTTTGCTCTGTCAGTGACCTATCTATTCATAGTCATTTGTATTGCTCCCTTATGCCTATCCCATGCCTGTTTGAAGCCCTGCACTGTATCTCAGTACCACTTCTTGTGGTAAGCTATTCCATGCATCTACCACCCTTTTCTGTGAAAAAGAATTTCCCACATTCCCCCTAATCGCCTCCCTCTAATCTCATGCTGTGTCCTCTTGTCCTGCTATTTTTCTTATATTTAAACATGTTGGACTCTTTCACCTTGTTTATGCCCTTAAGGTGTTTAAATGTTTTGATCATATCACTCTCTCCCTCCTTTGCTCAAGGGTATACATATTGAGTCCGCTAATCTGTCCTCATATGTCTTCTGATGCAGTCCCTGCACCATTTTGGTTGCCCTTCTCTGGACTGCCTCATTTTGGTTAATGTCCTTGTGAAGGTGTGGCCTCCAATACTGCTCGCAGTACTCCAGATGGGGCCTAACCAATGTCTTGTACGTTGTATTACAAATATTACATGGGTGCTGGAAGTCATATTAACTTTCTGAAGAGTATTTCCTAATAAGAAATGAGTTAAGTAGTCCAGCTCACACCTTATATGATAGCCTCATACCACCCCAATTACATAATACAATTATTTCTATCAGCATCTTACCATCTGACTCAACAAGAATGACACTGTTGGTGTCAGAGTGATCAGCCTCCATAGCTTTGGACTGTGCTGGTACTACCTCAGCTGCAACTGGGAGGGCCTGCGCTGGTCTGTGAAAGAAGATAATAAATAGATCCACTAAGTTTTGCATGTAAATGTCTTTACATTTTAACAACACTTTCTTTAAGCATTAAACATGTTTCAGGCACCTAACATTGCCTGTAATCAGGTACCGCAGAGCCATTGCAGACACATAGAAAATCACAATTACTGCAAATATAGAGGATAATGGTTGGGAGCAGGTGATAACAACGCTGTAATCACCTCGAGTGGTTGCTTGGGCAACATGGTAAACCTCGAGAGCACAGCTCAAGATGTTTACTGTAGCTCTAACAACCGAAGGTGATTTCAGCGTGGTCTCCTGAGCCCAACCATCATCTTTATAGTGCATGGTCAAAACACTGTTTGCTTTCTATGTGTGAGAATTATGGAACTCTGGTGCATTCTGTTTTGTTATGCCACTGTTTGGAAGTTCCAAAGTGTAGTTAACAACTTTTAAAATTCTAAACAGTGCATAACAAAACTGTGTGGCTGCTGATTATGGTGGTTAATAGACACTTACCATACATTATAAATATTTCATAAATAAAAGATCATAAGCTGACTCAGTACACAATACTTAATACTTATATAGCATGCGACATGAAATACAATTCTGCTTAAATTAAATGGATACTGGATAGTAACTCCAACACAGTCATTGGGTGATTCATTCAATAGCATCATAAAATATATGTTATACAAAGGGGTATGAAAATCCAGTAACCTCATTGATCAAAACACATCACATACCAGCGATAAATCCTCCAGTACACCTACTGTAAACGTTTTATATCACTATAAAGACAACAAAACAAGTTGAGCATTGTAAAATAGCAATATACCATGAGAGGGAGGGGGTATATGGGTGGATTTATCACTTCTGGTGTGGTTAAGTCACTCAGCAGTGCCTCATGACTGAGCCACACTAGGCATGGCAAATCCATCACTATAGCCACTCCCTTTGATGGTATATTTCTTAATTTTTATCTAAGTCAATATCAAGACACATGTATTGTATGAACATATATATATATCTATATATATATATATATATATATATATATATATATATATATATATAAATATATAGATACACATATATATATATATAAAAAACAAAAAATGCATCATTATTTAGTAACAGTTATAAATACTTTTTCCCTTAACACAAAAAAAACAAAAGACTAAAAAAATGACGTCTCTTATGATGTACAAAATATTCACTTGTTTGACACTACAGCAACTTGACTCATAACATCTTATTGTGATACTAACATGGCTACAACAACAAAGGCTTCAATAAGAAAAATACTTTTTTGTACCCGATTGTGTACCTGTACTTTGATATCATAGACTCTGAGGAATTCTATTGCATAACTTACTTTGAGTGAGGCGCTCCCCCGCAGCTGGCCTTCCTGTAGCCTCATAATTGGGGATAAGTAGGTAGTACCAGCACTTATCATTGTCCGGTATCTCCTCCCTCTGCTTCAACACATACAAGCGTTGGCATAACAGCTTCCACTTCCTCTTCAACTGGACTATTGTTTTGTTTTTCACCTTCAAAACCATATGAAGGAAACTGTTAATGCTCCTCCACATTGAGCCCAACTTCTGGTTTGTGCTCCGCATTAAAATGCGGGCACTCTTCCTGGCTTGGACTGCCTCAAGCAGCAAGCACACCTCTTTCAAGGTCCACTGCCTCATGTTGATTTATCGATTCTGCAATAAAACATACACAGACATTCCATCACTGTCATGTCTCAGAGTCTATATATTTCTATGTATTCTACAAAGTATTCTGATTAGAACATGGCATGAACAGCATTTCACAACCCTACCATACCACTTCACACAGAAATTATTTTTTACATGGGTTGTATTGTGGTACAGTAACACTCCTGTGCACGCTTAGCACATTCTGGTATTGATCTTGTAATAATATGAGCATCTGCAACCACAACCCGTATTTCAGCTGCACACTTTTGAAGCCCCCCCAAACAAAAAAAGTTTATCAAAATGACAACCACAGTGTACCTGCAGAATTGCACATTACAATATGCAGCCAACAGCTGTGCATGGCCACCCAAGATCCGGGGCTACCGTGTGTTGGCATCAGCCTTCCCTCACTAACTGTGATTTTGCTATGGAAAATATATCCATGGTGGGTCCACTACACCCCACCCCCTCACCCAATCATGGGCTTTCTGTTTAGAATTAACCGTTGTGCTGTACTGAAGCTACCACTCCAGCTCAATTTAATGAGGAAGTAGAGTTAACAGGGCGAGAAGGGATAAACTTAATACAGTTAACCCATTATAAGGTGAAAGGGTACAGTCCACTGTACTACCAGCAGTATTTTTTTTATTGAAAAACCAAGATCTAGTTTTGAAATACATTACCACAAAGCAACCAGAGGGGGTGAATCACTAGCCAACAGGTACTGACTCACACAATACGAGGGACAAGTTACTGATGAACATCACACCTGCACACAGATGATGCCATTATTATATGTAAATAGCTGTATTAACACCTTGCAGACATTATGGCTCCATTTGCATGTACAGTACTAAATACTGTAATACTTGAACCTACCACCACAGCACTTCAGTGTTGTATTCCCCCCTTCTCCTCTCTGCCCACTTACACTTGTGCAGTGCCAGAGTAACATGGATAATGCAGGTTGCCAGACTGAAATATTTAACAATGCTAACCATGCCACAGCACTGTAAAATATTGCCCTGACAACAACCTGCTGCATTGTAGTTGTACTTTGTCTAGCCTTGTTCCACAGCCTGGCACACTCTGAATATTCCCAACCCATGTGTTACATCTGTGTGAGTGATGTATGCAGCTGTTCTATTTTTTGACCAACATTTTTAGATTCTGAAAAGAACCTTTGTTTGCGCTTTGTTGTTTGTTCAAACAGTCTGACTTTCTTAGAGGACTTTGAGGATTGCATCTCGAAGGTCTCCCAGGAAATGGCAATTGCCAGCATGCGAGAAATGTACACCTTCTGGTAGGTATAGCCAATCATAACAATACTTAATTTTTGGGTGATGTATAGTGTACATTCCAGACATGCGTAGAAATACAGATATCTGTATGTTGACTTTTCTTTGGGCTCTGTCAATCAGGTACTTATGGTGTTTTGCCTGTCAGACCCTACATTCTGTAATATCTGAAAAAATGATTTTACAGGCAGGCAGCATATTCATAATAGAAGCAAGGTCCAATTTTGCTTCTGTTACTAAATCTACCCAGCGTTTGGTGCCCAAATCATTGCCTCCAAGATGTATCAGCAATATGTCTGGATGAGGCTGAGTACTCAAAAGTCTGTGCATGGTTGGCCTGAGGTGCTCCCACCTCATTCCACCACTACCAAACCACTTAACACAGCAATTTGGGAGCTGCAGGTTTCTCCCAAAATCACTATTTTGAGCATACTCAGATGCTCATCTCATGATACTGCTTCCAACTATCCACAAATTCCTTTTACTGTTTTCTGCCATTCTCAGCTTTTAAACTTAGAAGTGGACAGAGAGCTACCAAAAAAGTCAGTGTTCACCTTGCAGTAGTGAAAGCAAAACTGCAATTTTCCCTCCTAACTTTAAGCCAGCTTCAGTGGGCTGATCCATAACACACAAATAAAACAAATCATTGGCTACTACTGTGCCTTCATTAACCAATGTAGTCTATGCACTGACTATCACTGCACTTCTGCTACAGCTAAAATGTGCAAAAATTTAGAGGTGGAAAAATGCATCCTTTTCATAGGCAGTTTTATACAATTACAACTGCAGAAACATGTCTGATTGGTTCCCTCTTCTGTTGTGGGTCCACTTGCACCTTTCTATCTTCCTCCATTTGCAGCTGTATCTGTGCAAGTAAGTACTAAACTACTATCTGACTTTAAACAGTTTTACCTAAATAATGCAGCATCCTAGGTTACTTCAAGCAACATAGTCAAATAGAACAGTAAAACACATTTTGATTAATACTATTTACCCATCAGTAACACTTTTTATCATACTAGAAAAATGCTTATAAAATACAATGTACTTACAGTTCTAAATCTGCTGTCTCTCAGTGTTAACTAAGATGGCTGCTGTTGACTTCTTCTTCAGTGTTGTCTGTCTCTGATTGGTTGTCTCACATGGCCTGACAAATCTAGCATAAGATTGGCAAAACTAGCTGTCACTCAAATAGCAATCAGATATGATTAGATAATGAATACAGTTGTCACTCCCAAGCTTAAATTTGCGACACTTTCGCAAGCACAACACTACTTTTGTGACACTGTTGAATGTACGACACTACTTTTTGTGACACTTTCTTGCACATGACACTCTTTTTTCCAAAACTTTCAATTTACAACAGAATGTGATGATTTTTTACAAAAACAAGCAACTTTTCAATACCGAACATTGTCACGCTGACATTGGCAGTGACAGAGGTGGAGAGGCATAGTGTTGTGAGTTGGTTAATGTGCCCCAAAAGGTGATTTTGCACAGCGAGTATGCCACTGTGTGGAAGACTTGCGGTAATGCATTTTTGACAGATGCTAAGCAAGCTCATAAAACAGTCATTTTATGGAGTGTTGTCGCCAAATTTTCAACATAGGCATTTTAGGACCTCTGTTCATGAACGGTGTAACTGTTATTTTCCTAATGGTGCTCCAAACACTGATTTCACAAAGCGGTCATGCTATTCTGTGCTGGAAGTACAAAAACACATTTTGGGCAGGATGTGAAAAATGACAGCTATACAGTTCACAAGAAGGTGTGGTAAAATGCCAAGACTGAGAATCTGGCATGAAAATAGTGTAAATGCGCTAACTTATGACTGGGCATTGTGCAGTTGCTACGCATGCTTGAAAACAGTCATTTTACAGAGTATTGTCACCAAATTTTCAACATAGTCATTTTAGCACCTCTGCTCATGAACACTGTCACTGTCATTTTTGTAATTGGCTCCGAACACTGATTTCACACAGCAACTGCACTATTCTGCTCTGGAATTGCAAAAAATGGATGTGAAAAATGACAACTGTATGGTTCACAAGAAGGTGTGGTAAAATGCAAATGTTGAGAATCTGGCATGGAAATAGTGCAAATGCACTAACCTACGAGTGTGCGTTGTACAGTTGCTACGCACGCTTGTAAAACAGTTATTTTATGAAGTATTGTCACCAAATTTTCAACACAGGCATTTTAGGACCTCTGCTCATGAACAGTGTCACTGTCACTTTTGTAATGTGCTCTGAACACTGATTTCACACAGCAACCATGCTATTCTGCACTGGAATTGCGAAAACACATTTTGGGCAGCATGTGAAAAATGACAGCTGTATGGTTCACAAGAAGGTGTGGTAAAATGCCAATGTTGAGAATCTGGCATGAAAATAGTGCAAATGCACTAACTTACGAGTGTGTGTTGCACAGTTGCTACGCATGCTCGTAAAACAGTCATTTTATGCAGTATTGTCACCAAATTTTCAACACAGGCATTTTACGACTTCTGTTCATGAGCAGTTTCACTGCCACTTTTGTAATGTACTCTGAACACTGATTTCACACAGCAGCCACGCTATTCTGTGCCAGAAGTGCAAAAACACATTTCAGCAAGGATGTGAAAAATGACAGCTGTACGGTTCACAAGAAGGTGTGCTAAAATGCCAATGTTGAGAATGTGACATGAAAATATTGAAAATGCACTAATTTAAGTTACGTGTTTGAAGTTGACTTATTAATCTGTTACTCATTTACAGAAAGATTTTAAATAAAGTAGTTGTTTCACCCGCAGTTTAACAATAGTAGGTCAAAATCACTATACAGAATTACACTGATTCTGCACTGCTGAACAGTAAAATAGTACAAGAAAAAATGTATGTGGCATGGTGATAACGATATACAGGACAGTATAACATGAATGAAAATAAGCCTGTCAAAATCTGAGCAACCAATCTGATTAAAACGTTCTATGACTCTTTTTTTAAATATTTTATACATAAATCATCTCTCTTACTATACAATGTTATATGTGAGCAACACAAGCATATACTAATATTGTCTTTTTCTCTGTCTTTTATACAGGTGTCTGATACTTCTGTAACATTGGTGACTGCCACTGTGAACTAACAGATTGAAAGATGCCTAGTAAATACAGACGTGCATGTATAGAAGAACAAAACAGTTATCATAGTACTTCACTGTTGCTTAAGAATAATAAAAAAAGTGATATGAGTTCAAGACGTAAAACAAAACAGTGTTCTGCTGGAATAGTGAGCTCTACAGTAACTCACTCCACAACAAAACCACATACTTGCTCAACAGCAAGTAAAAAATGCTTACCTGAGCAACAGTTGTGTAGATCTCTCAGATGAAACACAACTATTGCTACAGCTACTGTCAACAGACCTTCTAAACAGCGCTGTAAACTCACAGCTGGTGATTTTCATCTGAGAAAGCAAAAGTATTTCCAATCACTAGCAAGTAAAGCTAAGATCGACAGGCTTATGGCTGCTGTGATGAGACATCAGTGCAAAAAGACAAAGAGTCATCTGACTTTGATGAAATTGCATCTCAAAGTACGCAGATTTGTTAACAGAGCAGTATTTGTTCTTCAACGTTTATGGCGTAAGATGTCTCATGTGTTTGAACTACTCAGAAAAGTTGTGTACGACATCAAAAAAAGGCTACAACGGTATCTTACTTTGTGCACAATTTCTGTGATGTATTCACAGGTCACTGGATGCACACACAGCACTCAGAGGCATATTTCTCAGAAGAATCTTATTATTCACAGAAAAAAGAAAAAAGTTCACCATTGATGAGTCTGGTAAGCTGGTCAATGTGCTCAGTGTCTATGATGACATAGCAAAGACACAAATGATGACTGTGATGCAACCACTGTATCCCATAAATGACACTGTCTCTCATGGCAATGTGATGAAACCTGCAACTGTAGGCAATCATCATTTGAAAAAGTTGAACAGTTTGTCAACCTATTTGTGATAACAGATCACAAAGAAAGATATAAACTGTTTAACAAGATTGACCTTTGTGAAATCCGTCCACATACTGGACTTATGGGTCACTCACTAGCATGCCTCAATAGTGGTGTTTGTGACAGTGTCTTTCACAACATGCAGATGCTGGGAGTGCATCAAACAGGCATGCAAAACTTTGTATACAGGGTATATAAGTCCGATGAGTTGCCAATCAGTACACTTGTTTAAATAACTTATTGCAGTCTGGTGACATGCAGGGTGCCATCACATTTCTCAAACAGCTGCAACGTGTAACTTCTGTACCAGGCACAACTATTTATCAGTCAGCAAGTTCTGCTGAAACATCTGTTTCTGTGTTAGAAACTGACATACTGAAACAGTACGGCAAATAAATTGCAAAATTTGAGCTGGCAAAGGCTCAGAAGTTTGACTCTGTATGTGTGTCATGTGACCATCTGTGCTACAGTAAACAGTCACAGTGAACCTGGAAACCTTGTCACCATATAATGACATGTGGTTCCATCTCTCAGCATTTTTGCTGATGAAATCTGACTTTCAGTTACAGAACACCATTCTACTTTGCAAACACTGTTTCTCCAAACTAAAGTTTAACATTCTGCCACCAAGGTCAGTGTTGAGTAATATGGAGGCACATGTTACACCAAGTGAGACTGTGACATTGAATATGTTTGAACACATTCTAATTCAGACAATGAAGCCATTTCAAACCATTCTATGTCTGAACACAAAGACACGGAACATGCCACAGAAAGAACTCATTAGATCTCTAAAGGGTTCTGTGATGTATCTCCCACTTCCTCTACAGGAAAACATGGAGGCAATCTCTATGGAAAATAGTTTGGTGATTCTTGTAAATGGTGTTCCAACTAGGTCCAAGGTCATCTGGCAAGATGGTGTCAATGTACAGAAGGTAAAGCTTGCTCTTACTTATTTAAAAAGTAACAATCCCTTCTATGCAGCCCTTGACATAGATCAGATGACTAGTCACTCTGTTCAACATGAGTTCTTATAAACAACTAAGCCAATGATTGAGAAGATCAGTGGACAGACAAGTGACAATGTGTATGAACAGTACACAATTCACCCACTACATGGCAGAGATCCAGTAGGACACAACACTGATCCCTATCAAATGAAACAGGTGGAAGTCGATTCTGTCAGCATTTGGGAGGCAACACTAGAAGCACACTGTTTCCCAGACTTATTCCCAAAAGGATCAGTTGGATGGCTAGATGAAAGGGAAGTGTGTGTACAGGGTGCTGAGTACTGCACTAGCTGTGTGCTCAGTAAAGATGGCAAATTCAGACATAACATACAGTACCTGTTTCATCTCCTCTGGGAGAGTGAACTTAGCATTCTGCCTGTGTCTACAGCACATAGTTTTCATCTCACAACTCCACTAGATGGAATAACAGCTGCTCAATTTCTAGGGAAACTAAAGCAGAAAGATGAAATTGTGCAAGTGAATCTGTTTTCCATACTTTCAAGTCTTCGTGGCACTAAAGAATATTGGTATTGCAGACACTAAGAAGTGATGACAATGCTGCAAGAGTATGGTGCAGCCACATGGTTTGTCACACTTAGTTGTGCTGAATATGCTTGGGATGAGCTCACTGAACTGTTAAAGTGGGAAAATTCTGATGTTGACGTCATTTCATCAGCGACTGTCGGAGAAATGTGTTCACTTGATCCTGTGTCTGTCACAAGACATTTTCACAAGTGGTTCCATGACATTCTGACTTTCATATTGTCAAAGGACAATCCACCTCTTGGTATTGTGAAGCATTACTTTTGGAGGATGGAATAGCAAGCACAAGGTGCCCCTCATATCCATATGTTATTGTGGAACAAGGATGCACAACACATAGGTGAACATGAAGCAGCACAAATGCTAGCATTCATCAAGAAATATATCACTTGTCACATTCCAGACAAGTATGACAGTCCTACACTATGGAAGTTGGTACAAAAGTTCCAGCAACATATTTGTGCAAAATACTGCCGGCGAGTAGTAAAGAATAAATCTAATTGGTATACACAATGTCGCTTCGGATGTCAGGATGGTTCCATTAATGAACTTTTTTCAGCAATGCGACACCACTTGAAGGCAAAATCAACCAAGAGGGTATACGAGTTACCCAGAGATGAGAAAGGGGTGTACATCAATTACTACAACCCAACTCTTCTCCTAATGTGGCAAGTTAACATAGATGTTCAGTTTGTGGCTGATAACTCATTGGCCCTGGTGCGGTACCTGACTTCATACATAACCAAACATGAGCAGACTAGCTTGCAAGATCTTTGGGAAGATATTGCCAGTTCAAGCAGGAGCCTGACATCTCAACTGTGGTCATTGGGCTTGAAGATCCTTTTACACAGAGATTGTGGAGCTTATGAAGCCAGTGACCATTTAATGGGTACACATCTGTATGGGAAGTCTGACGCTGTCTGGTTTCTCAGTGTGAACTACAAAGAGAAATGCAAACGTGTACTGATTCCCCATGCCGAAATTGAGGAACTCACTGCCAATAGACCTTCTTCAAAACATATCTTGAAGAATAACCTGATAGACACCTACTACCCCAGTAGACATGACGACATGGATGATATGTGTCTCTTTCAGGTGGCTAAGTGGTATGACTACAAGGCAGATATATCACCTGACTAAACACCTCACATTTACAAGGTGAATGGATTGGATGGCTGTCTTGTAAAGAGACACAAGCCATGGCTCATAGACCACTGTAAATTACATCTAGGCACATTGGAGAGCAGAGAGCATTACTACTTCACTCTCCTATTCCTAGTTAGACCCTGGAGGAATGAGTCTGAATTAAAAGGTGACTGTGATACATTTGAGGAAGAATTCAATCTCAGTTACAAGACTTTCAAAACTGAATACTCAGAGACATACATACAGAGACTAGAGGCTGTGAAGGAACAGCTTGAGAAGGCAGAGACACAACTTCAGGAAGACACTCCTGTTAGCTCACAAGACAACCTTGATCCAGAAGGACAAGCTGTTCTAAGTGAACCTCTGCCTTCAAATGCCCAGAAGTGTTAATCTCAGAAATTGAGACAGCCATGGAACATGGAACACACTCCACTGTCAACCCAGCTGACTTGAGAGAAAGACTTAATCAGCAGCAGCATGTAGTTCACTCTCAAGTCATTGATGCTGTTCGACATGGACTACTACATGAAACAAAAAATGTGACTGTCTTGACTATAAACCACTACTGATATTTGTTAGTGGTTCAGCTGGCAGAGGAAAGAGTTTCCTTATTAAAGCCATAACTGCTGAAATATGGAGCCTGACAGGGTCATCAATGTCTGTTGCTGTTACTGCTCCTACAGGACAAGCTGCATACAACATCAGTGGAGTTACATTACACCGTCTCTTTATGTTGCCAGCAGAACATGGCAAAACATGAGAGTATCGTAAACTGTCATTTGAGGTTGCATTTCAGCTCCGTCCCATGTTCACAAAGATGAAGTTACCCATCATTGATTAAATCAGCATGGTCTCCAATGTAATGCTTCCCTGTATGCATCTACATCTACAGGAGCTCTTAGGTACTGATGAAGGAGTACCATTTGGTGGCAAAAGTATTGTTGTATTTGGCGACCTTTTACAGCTTGCACCAGTTAATGCAGAGCATGTGTTTGCAACTCGGACTGCCAAGCAAGCTAAGAACATTCTCGGGCTGCATTGCAGGTTATAACATTTGGGAGTTATTTACCTATGTTGACTTGTATGAGAACATGAGCCAAAGTGGTGATCTGGCTTACAAATCACTTTTAGATGAAGCTTGTACAGGTTCTCTATCACCAGAACATGTTGCTATGTAAAACGATCGGAGAATCAGAGTAGATACTGCATCCATAGAAACAGCATGTAATGTTTTCAGCGATGTGTACTCTACAGGGACACACATAGTGTGTCTTACGCCATGACTAAAGAAATGCACTGAGTTCAACAATATTTTGCTGCAGAGAGAAAAACCAAGAAATTCTAACTCTGCATGGTGTTGATACAGTTGATGGTGTAATTCTCAGTTGCAACCTAGTAGCAAAGATGACTGAATGACTCAGTGAACTGAAGTCAGATATTTCATGCACAGCTGGCCTAGAAGCTGTTCTTACACTTTAAAGGAATGCAGGTATCATGCTACAGCGTAATCTCGATGTTGAACGAGGCATGGTAAATGGTGCCATGGGAAACATCACTGACTTTGTCTACAATGTCCAGAAGACACATATCGAGACACTTGTAGTTCACTTTGACAACATGGAACAGCCTGTACACATAGAATGCACCTGTGTAAAATTTCAGGTGTTTAAGGATATCTATGTTAACAGGAAACAGTTTCCACTATGTGTTGCATATGCTGTTTCTATTCACAAATCTCAGGGCTTGAATTTGGATTCAGCAATGGTGGACATAGTTACAGACATTTTCAAGGATGGCATGACCAACGTGGCACTTTCATGTGTCCATAGTCTTTCTGGGTTGCACATTATAACTCTTGCCCCTCAGAAGATACGAGCTGACAAGCGAGGTATTGTTTAGTACAACAGGTTACATACTCTCCATCAGCCACAAATGGCTTTAATACCACTGCCTACATATCTGGTTGTCTCACATCGTACAGTCATATCTTCAGGTGTCAGCAAACGGGCACAAGCTTCAACAAGTGATTCAACTCTAAAGAGTTCAACAAAGGTCACAGTATCAACTAAACATTCACAGCCAACAATTCATCAGAAATCAGTTGGTGTAGCTTCTGTACCAGTCTTTGACAATAGCACTAGAGTGAACTCATATGCTAACTCAGCTATGCAAGTTTTTCTACACGTGCCACACTTCATGCAGGCAATATCAGCTTCACAAGAAACTCCCCTATCAAATGCACTGAAGCAGATTGTCAACATGACTTCTGACCAGTCTAACAATGTGCAGTCACTAACACCACTACGCCAGGTGTTAGGTACATATGACGGATGTAGTACATTTGCTGCTGACATACAGCAAGACACTAGTGAGTTTATGATGGCTATCATAAACAAGTTGGATGAAGACGGCACTCCAATGCGCCACTACTTCACAGTGTCATATATAACGAAATATGTATATGTATCATGTGGTCATTCACAGCGTGAAACCCCAGAAGACATGCTGTGGATTACTCTTTTTGTCCCTCAAGCCAAAAGTGTCAAATTTCAATAGCTATTTACCAATGCTCAATGTGGTCACTTTTGTAAAAGGTGTGGAGGCAGATGCACTCAGTCCATACACCTCAGGAGTTCATCTCAATATCTGTTGCTTATATTGCACAGATTTGACTCCAATGGGCTCAGAGTTGACACTCATATCATAGATTACACAGCTGGTAGAATAGTTTTTAACCAATCAGTGTTTGACACTCACAGTGTAGTCTATCACCATGGTCAATCCATGAATTCTGGCCATTACACCTGTTTACTAAGGTACAGAAGTGGATGGGTAGAGTGTGACAACTCTACAAGCAGTTTTAAACAGAGACTGCCACGACACTTAAAAAATGCATATCTTCTAATATTGAAGAATTATGATGACTTTCATATTTCAGAAGAATAGCAGACAACATCTGGCATTTTTTAAATTACTACTTTGTGACAGAATCAGTCGTAGGTCAGTACAATTGTTTCCAGTCTATGACTCTCAATAAACCATAGCATATCAACAAAATGATATACTGGCAGAGACATTTCATGTACTATGACATTTAAAATCTTGTGTGGATCAGTGTCAACATGGAAATTGTTGTAGTGGCTTAAATTGGCACCAACAGTATTCACAATCACTAGAGAAACCATGCTTACATGTCTATCAAAGATTGTACATGTCAAAAACGAGGCCTTTCTGGCTCTCCTGTTCTGTACATATCTTTTCTTGTAGCTGTATCATACCCATACATAACAAGAAGTTATTGCCAGTTAATTACTTTTTGCCTCTGCAGAGACACAAAAGTTGTCCCTTATCATTTTAAATAACTGCATAACATGTCTCTTTCACCAAAGAGAACACTCTGTTGCAAGTTTTCTATCACCAGTTTTTTTTGTCTGTTAGCTGTTGACATCTAGACAACAGCATCATTCTTTCACCATGCAACAGTAATAAACTATGCCTGATGTATTTGTTACACTGAAACTGTACATATGTAAAAATAAAACACTTTAGTCATAATGCAGCAAGTGAAATGAAGCAAGTTTAAATACAGAACTATTGCAGCTTATTATCAAATGACTTTTGCATACCTTTGTAATGACATGTAAATAATATTTACATTCTCATTCTGTCTCACCATTGTTGTTAACTAGTTTAATTGTTCTAGTAAAAGTATCACTATAAGAGTCAAGTAACAATTAATCCTTAACATGTAATACAATACTATAGTGGTTAAGTTCAGTGACCCATATTTTTCATAAAAACAATGTACTGCACACATTATTTATTTACTAGTTCAGAGCCAACATAGTAATTAATGTAACAATTGAAAAAAATGTATATTGTACCTGTAATAATATGAAGTGTTTTGTACTTGTCATGCAAGTATTTGTAACCTATGTTAATAATACTGAAAATTGGAAATCAGTCACTGTTACGGATCGCAACGCACTTCATACCTGTTCCTGACAATTTTTATGATCGCCTCTATTGAGGGATCGGGTGGGAATTTTCCATATGCACCCAGTCAGTGATATATCTTAAAATATTTAACTGAACATACCACTTATTGAATGTAACTGAAATCATAAATTTGATATATTCTATTACTTAAACACTTAGCATCTGTTTTTTTGCCCACCCCAGGAACATACACATTATCAGTCACACAATAACAACAAAACATCACTGTTTCATGTGTGCAATCACTGCTTAGAAGCTCCTGACATAGTATCATTAATATAGGACAGAACTAAGGGATGAGACATGATTGGAACATTCAACTACTTAAAAGGTATTAATAATATTGTTAACCAAAGTCTCTTCAAGCTGAGTAGCAAACATATCATGAAGGGGCACAGGCTTCAGCTTGAGGGTGTGAGGTTCAGGAGGAATGTCAGAAAGCACTTCTTCCAACAAAGAGTAGTGACCACTTACACTGCACTGCTAAACGAGGTCACCTCATTAAAGACAGTGACCAGCTATAAAAGAGCCAGGTATATGCATAGCTGGAAGATAAGAAGCATGCCTAGAAAAGATAGGAGAACAGTGCAGGGATAGCAGAGACATTAGTTCAAGATGCGAACCCTGTAACATGAGCAGACATAATAGACCAAATTGCCTTCATCTTCTGCCTTCTTTCTATGCTGTATTAGCATATGTACATATTTATTCCAATTCATATCATCTACATACTATAAATGACACACATTTAGATATATTCCAAGCAATGATTACACACATGTAAGGATTGTATTGTGAGACTGATTTTGTAAAAAAAATAAAATCTCAATTGGCCCTTTTTTAGTTTTACCAATTGGCAATAAATCTTTCTTAAACGTAACCACCTGTGTTGAGTCTTTACTGAACCATAGCATAATAACATTAGAATGTAACTCTTGTTTCTATTAAGCATGCAAATCAACTGTAAGAAGTACTACCACAACTATGTGTACATGGGCTTATTTTTTGCTATGGCTCTCCACTCAATATCCACCACGTGGGCTATGGTGTGGCACATTGCTTGACACAGTTCACATAATTCCTAGCTGTGTTAAGAAGTATGTACTGCCCTTACTTTTTCTGTGCCTCTCCAGTCAGCGGGCAGTACCTGCTGTAGCTAGGTGTGGTGCATCACAATGTAACACTATCCAGCTGTGGCTATACACTCAGAATGCAGTAACTGCTCTGTGTGCTACAATTCCCTGGCTAAGCCCATGCAACTCCTAACTATGCTAATGTCACTGTACCTACAATTACAGAGCTGTGCCGGTGATCTCCAGTGCCTTATTGTTTCTGTAGATCACCATTCAGGATGCACTACAATTTTTTTGGGGAGGAGCAGCATTAGTTGCCTAAATGCATGAAAATCCTAACTCAACTAACTTCACTATCCCTGCAATCACTGATATCTACCACTGATGTCCATACCCTCACAGGTGTGTATGTTCACTGAGATGTCCATACCCTCACCTGTATTGTGTATCTACACTGACAATGCAGTACCTGCTGTCACATTTGAAGACACATTGCCTGCCGGAATCCATTCAAATAACTGTGCTAACTGGACAGCTCCTGTAATCAAGGAGCTGTACAACTGATGTACATTGTCTATCTTTTCCTGTGACTGTTCACTCAGGATGCAGCAAGTGGTCTGCAAGTACAGTTACCCCATGACACTGTTCATCTCCATAGGCTATTTTGTTCTGTACTCTCCACTCAGTATGCAGTATGTGTGCTAGGAGTTCAGACATTGCCTGACAGAGCTCCTGTAATTCCAAGCTAAATTAACTAGTATGAATGATCCTTACTTTCATCTGAGTCTACAGTCAGACTGCAGTAGCTGTTGTAGAGAAATATGTAACATTGTTAACTAAGTCCATGAAGCTGTGGTTGTACAGTCACAATCAGTAACTAGTATGTATGAAAAATTCCCTGGGTGAGCCCATACAAATCCTAACTGTGTAAGCTTGTGTCAACCGACAAATACAGAGGCATACCATTGATGTCCATTGCCTCAGTCTTTCTCTACATCAGTACTCATGATGCAGTACAAATTGTTTGGGGGAAGCATTACCTCTCTGACCCACCCCCACAAACACTAACTATGCTTACTTGAGTGTCCCTGCAATCACTGACAACTACCATAGATGTCCATACCCTCAGCTATGCTATGGGTCTTTACTAAGGATCCAGTACTTGGTGTCACAGTTTGGAAAGCATTACCTGGCTGAGGCAATGTAAGTGATAATTGTGCTAGCTACACTGTACCTGTAATCATGGAAGTCTACAAGTGATCTGCATCTCCCTTCTTTGCCTGTGCCTCTTCACTTAACATGCAGCAACTGGTCTGTACGTGTAGTCCCCTACCCCATGAGACTATGCAACTCCTAAGCATACTAAGTTCTGTACAGCTGCAATAATACTCCTAAGTGTGCTAAGTTCTCTACAGCTGCAATGACAAAGCTATACTATTCATGTCCATAGGCATATTTTTACTGTGGCTCTCTACTCAGTATGCGGTATGTACACTAGTTGTATATTATTTCTAACACCTCCTGCTGATTGTCTGTGATTGGGCCTGTTGCCTTGCTTCTCCCCCCTACCCCCATGTGTGTGTGTCTCTCTATCTGCCACTGGTGCTCAGGGGGGTGAGGGGTGAATGCACATTCATGATTTTGAGCCCTAACACAGAATTTCCTCACTTCTGTCACTGTGGAACAACACTAACTGAAACAGTAAACAAAGTGTTTCTCTCTAATTTCCCTTCTTTATAAAAATTAGTCTGACAAATATTGAATGTAAGACAGCAGCAGTAACGCAGGCCCCACGCTCCTGCCACGTGATGTCTTTATACAGATAAAAGTTAGTACAGAAAGAGTTTAGATGTGTATGAAGTATGTTTTTTAATGCTTCTTCTAAATTGTCTGACCACAGAACCCTTTTGTTATGAATTGATTCAATCTGAACTAAGAGTGGGTTAACATGTACATTACAGTGTTTTGTTAGTTCAGTTGCTACTAAGGGGAAGTGGTCACTCTCTGGTCTAGTTATAATCAGAAGTTTCTCCCATACCATACTAGGTCAAGACCAAAGAGCTAGATTTAGAACAGAGCTGCCTGTGCCATTAATGTATGTAAAATTGCCCCCTTTGTCCCAACTAAGTCTTCCATTTAGTAGGTACATATCTATTTCTTTCAGGATATTCATTAATTTTATTTCAAAGTTATTTTTTGCTGGTGGGGGTGTGGCTTGGATGCCGAGGAAGATGGCGACTTAAACCACTGACTTGATCCCCAGCTAACAAAATCCATAAGAATCTGCAGTTTCTAAGGGATCCCCATCTCCTCTATACATACCTGTGTTGCCCTGGCTCCTTAAGTTAGTTAAATGTGGGCTTTGTGTGTGGCTAGCTCTCTGGTAAATAGCTCTGTGGTACCAGTTACCACGTGACTCACTTCAGCCCTGACTAGGCCTTGCAGCAGTGCTCCAGTGGGTGCAGTAGCTCATCATTGAGCACCCATCAGTGGTTGACCAGTGTTAGTGCAACCAGCGATACTAAGGACCATCTTAGACCTACGCTTCAGTCTGTATCCTAATACTGAAACCCTCCTGCTGCTTCAGAATGGCCTCACTACAAGCCAATGTACAACCCCCCGGCCCCAATCCAGGGGGTGCAACGCTCAGCAAGTGGATGTCAATGCTTCACTACAACATATTACCTCGATGTTAGAAATCCTCTTAACAAGGGTGGGCACCATATCCACAAACTTAACTAGCACAGTCATGGAAGTGAAAGTGCTTAGCTATAAAATGAATGTTGTGGAGCAGTGGGCAGATGACCTAGAAATGGACTGCACTAAAATCTGGCAGAGGCTGAAAGATCATGATGAGAAGCTGGCTGCTCTTTGGAGGAGAGCAGAGGACCAAGAAAACAGAGGAAGGATGTAATAATATCAGGATCCTAGGTTTTCCTGAGGGAGTCGAGGGCCAGAACACAGGGAGATTCCTTAATGAGGAAATTCCCAAGATGCTGGGTGAAAGATGGTCAGGCCCAGTCAAAGTAGAAAGGGCACACAGAATCCTCAGTGGTGCCAGATCTTGCCAGGGACCCCCCCCCGGCCCTTCATTGCTTATTTACTAAAATACTCCACTAAAGAAAAGATTTTTAGGGCAGCTAGACATAAAGGAGAGCTGCTGTGTCGGGGGGCCCGGTTATCTTTCTTTAGGGAATTTTCGGCAGAGATGGCTGCTCGCAGAAAATCCTTTCTACCTATAAAAAAGCTGCTGGCAGAACAAGGATTTCAGTATAGGTTCAGGAATCTGGCCTACCTTCATGTGTCTCAAGAGGGTAGAGATATTGTTACAGAGTCGCCTCAGGAGATCGAGGACTGGGCCCATAAATATTGTCCCAGACTACCCATTAGTACTACAGCTCCCAAGAAACTTTGGGCACCAGGAGTTAGGTCATGGGACCAGCAGAACAAATCTTTAAGGGAAGCTCCCTGGGAAGACCAGAATTCAGGCTGGACTGTGCTACTCTCAAATGCCTCCCCCAGGTCTCCTCCACCCCACCGCAGCTCAACAGAGGAAGCCATCCACCGCAAAGCTGCTCGATTGGGGTCTGCAACCCCCTCCACTCCTGGATTACCTCAGTGGGGAATAAATCAACCAACAGGAGTTCAGCAGCACTCCTTTAGTGACCAGGGCTCCCCCTCTAAATGCCCAAAAGATGCACCACCCACCAAACAGACCAAAGAAGAGCACCACAGTTCCGGCTTACTGGGAGAGGTTTCAGATGAAATGCTTATCAAAGTGGTGGATAACTCATCATGGGCTGACCTGCATCCAGATCTTGAGAGCCTGCAGACCCTTTCAAATGGCCTTGTGAGACCTGGCTTGTTGACATATGCTGAGGTGTTGTCCACAGATGCTTCCCCACTGGACCAACCTGAGGAGCAAACTATTAATGACTGAATCTTCATTTTTTGCCTTTACCGTTATTGAGTTTGAGAATAATGTTAAGCCATTACTGTTATCTGCAGCTTTGTTATATGGAAAAAGTACCATTCTGCAACTTTCATGCTCATTCCTTTGCAGAGAGGTTTGATAAGGCCTGAATGCTGTTGCTGTTGGTTAAAAATCTTCCTCGCAGACAGGCTGGAGCTTTCCGCTCCCTCCTTCCCCCCATTAACTGGCCTGCTGGCCCTGCTTATAATGCCAACTCTCGTAATGAGCCTGGCACCTATATCACCTAGAGTCAGGTACCATATAATGGCAGATTGCACACTGTCATTCCAAAATGGGTACCCTGGGAGGAGGGCTACGCTGCTCTAGAACTTTGTCTATATTATGTGGCAACACTCCCCCTTTTTATTTTTCCATAAGCTCCCTTGACCCCCCCTTTTTTGTCGGCCTTTCTCCTTCCCTGAATATCTCATCTATGCGTCTATAGCTGGGGATGGAGATGCATTTTCCTGGTTGGTTTTTCTCCACATTTTCCCTGCAGGTGATTGGCTAGTGCAGCTGAGTGCTTCTCCACGACAGTGCAGAGATTGGCACCTCGCACATACACCTAGTCACCTTTAGTTCAGTGCTTTATTAGGAATATAGTGTGCTAGTCCTTTCCTGTTGTAGAGTTTCAATTACATATCTCATTTAAAGATAACTGTTTAAATAATAGTCGTAATACATTTGTCTCTATCCCTACACCAGGCTTCTGCGGCTATCTTCACTAGTGCACAGACCACTTCTTTTAGTCTTCATCCAAATTTCTTCCCTCTGTCTCTGGCAAATCTATTGCTGCTTTTTTATCCCTACTGGACAATGGTGGTTGTAGCGGGGTTGTTGTTCAGGAGACAATTAGCAGGCAGACATCCAGAGTTAGTGCATAAAAAATGCCAGGCTGGCATTTATCACTTTATTATTTGTAACATAAAATGATAATTATTTAGAACAGAAAATAAGAAAATTGTCATTAAGTCCATAACATCAATGCTGTCTAGGGTATAGACACAAGCCTTCTAAACTTAAGGTCTTACACCTCTCACAGTCAGTTCTAGACTGACGCCTTATCTAAATTAAAGCCTCTAGTGGCAATCTTTTATCCTGTCTCCTAGTGACATCACTTCCTTGGGAAACACCCACATTATGTCTTTTAACTAAAAACACTTCTCTATGAGGCTCATATCCTGGCCTAAACATAAAAAAAAGGATATTTCCAAGCCTTGGTTAATAGGAGTCCTAGCAACATTAACATAATATTCATTCTGGCCTGGCTACACAATTTTATAGCTATGAGGAACTTAATTTCCCCTAGCTCCACCTCTGGCAGTGACCTCATTAACTGGGAGTGCCACAAAAATCAGACAGTCTGTGGGCTGCCAGCCCTATAACAGCACTGTATACAGCAAAGGGGCTCCTCACAGGTAAAGAATGACTGTTTCATAAAAGTTATCCTTAGAGCTTTATCTAGCTTTCTTGTCTTTTCTGACTTACAAACTGGCACTCCTCCTGCACTAAACTCAGTTAAGCATCTTGTAAATTTCCTTTGGTAAACAAGGCCCAAACATGTATTTTATTTTCTTCTACTTAAAGCAATGTGTACCTTACTAGGAGTTTAGCTAAACACCACAGATAATCTTAATGGGGCCCCAGAGTCCTACTGTCATTGTAACTGTGTTATTATTGTTTGAGGTATTTGTCTGCTCTTTTTAAACTTTCATTAGAGCAGATGAAAACCCTATACCACACAGAATGGTGTATTTTTAAAGTAAAGCAGCAACAAGCTGCTTAATTAACTGCTCTTATTTAGAGCTGTAGAAAACAGTTCTCGACATTTGCCTACAGCTGTGAAGTGCAGCCATCAGCTTTAACTTTTCATTTTGTCCCTTTGCCAAGGGCAGTTTCTAGCAAACACAGGGAACAGAACACAAGGGGGACTGCTGTTCCTGTCCTGCACTTTTACTTTTTGTTTCTGTGCTTCCTAAGCATTTTAGTGAGTCTTTGGGGGGTCTAGAACAGACTCAGGGCACCCTTCCATGACAGGGGTCACCCGGTCACAGTGGTGAGTACTGGTTTGTTTTATCACTTGGGGAGCATGATGCAGAATACTAGCTAAGGTATTAACCTCGTATCATGGAACGATAAGGGCTTATATCACCTGGTCAAAAGAACTATGGTCCTCAGGCACTTACACTCTTTGCAGGTGGACATTGTACTTGTCCAGAAGACCCATCTTACTGCAAGAACTGTATTGTGGCTCAAAAAAGCATGGGTTTGCACTGTATTGGAGAGCTCAGCTTGACTAAATCCAGGGGGGTGATCATACTGGTTAAAAAGTCTTGCCCATGGGTACAGGAGCAAGTTGCCACTCACAAACAAGGTCGCTGGATTGTAGCCCATTTCTCATACCCAGGGGGGTGTGCAGTGCTAGCTAATTTATATGGACCAAATGCAGATCATCCAGACATTTTGCTGGACCTTATCAAGGCAGTGGAATCCTTAACGGTTAATTGCCTGCAGATCCCTGTAATATTGGGAAGGGATTTTAATCTCACTCTTGACACTTTCCTTGATAAATCTAAACCTACTCCCTAGATGCACCCAAAAACATTGATGGCCCTGCAGGATGTGATAGAGGAATGGGGCTTGTAGGAAGTGTGGCATAGGGACCACCCATCAGGGCATGACTACTCCTTCTTTTCCTCAGTCCATGCAACTTCTAGTCGGATTGACTTTTGGTTGGCCAACTCCCCTACTGCCAATATCTCCTGCACCAGGATTCATAACATACTAGTCTCTGACCATGCACCATTCTCCTGCCATTATGCTCCCTCTAGACAGGGAGGGTCGGGCACCAGATGGAGATGTAACCCCCTGCTCCTTCGCTACCCCAATTTTTGCTCCATAATCAGGAAAGCCACTAGGGATTATTTCTTCCTTAACCACACTGCAGATACCTCTGCTGCCACAGTTTGGGAGGCTTTCAAAGCAGTGTTGCAAGGGAAAATTATAGCCTACTTAGCACACATAAAAAATCAAGGCAAGCAGAACTGGAAAGGTTACAATCTGAGCTTGCTCTTTTGGAAGCCAGGTTCAGAAACTCCTCAGCTGGAACACCAGACCCAACTTTTCTCCGGGACATAGTTGGGTTAAAATACCATATTAATACTATGCTCTACCAAAAGTCAGAGTGGGCAGTCTTTAGGTCCAAGCATACGCATTGGGGAGGAGGTCACATGGGGGGAAGTTGTTAGCATATCAGCTAAGGAAACAGCAAGCAGCCTCTAGGATCCATGCCCCTAAAGACACAGGTGGCCAGGTGGTCTCCACACCCCAAAAGATTAATGCCTGTATGCAGCAATTCTATCAAAGGCTGTACCAGACACACTCTACCCTTGAACCCAAAAAGCTAGATGACCAAATAGCAGATTTCTGTGTAGATGCTGGTGTCCCTCAACTACCTGAAGGCATTAAAGCTGCACTAGATCAACCATTTACAGAAGATGAGGTGCTGAAAACCCTGCCCCAATTGTTCAAAGGCAAATCCCCAGGATTAGATGGGATGACCGCAAAATTGTATCAAACTCTAAGTGCGGAAATCAGTACCCCTCTCCTCTCTGTGCTACAGGAAACTCACTAGACTGATATCTTTCCTCCTTCTATGTGAGAGGCTTTAATTACTCTCCTCCCAAAAAAATCTGATGACATCCTTAACTGTGCTAACTATCAGCCAATCTCCCTTATCTCTGTGAAGAACAAAATTGCAGCCTAGGTGCTTGCTACACGGTTGGTAGAGGCATTGCCCTCTATCGTCCACTCATCCCAAGAGGGCTTTACTAAAGGTCAGGCCACAGTTGATAATATCAGGCTGGTTCTAGATGTGAATTGGATTGCTGTGCATTCTATGGAACCCATGGCAGCTATGGCTGTGGATTTTTCTAAAGCTTATGATTCTGTCGAATGGCCTTACATTCATGAAATTCTATGGCATTGTGGGTTTGACCCTTACTTTAGACAATGGGTCAGAGTGTTATATAATACCCCTTCAGCTAGGATCCTAACTAATAAGCCATCTCTCCCCCTTTTCTCTTGCAAAGAGGTACTAGGCAGGGTTGCCCTATCCTCCTTATTGTTTTTAGTGGCCCTGGACCTGCTTATACATAAAATGCAAGTCACAGAGGAGATCAAAAGTATAAGGGTTGGGCTGGCATGCTGGCACAGTGGTAGGGCTACCACTTGCAGTGCCAGTGACCTGGGTTTGGGAACGGACTTGGGCTGCGGGAGGGCTGGCTGGGGGAGGAGGATTGAGTGTCCAGGGGCTGCTCTCCTCCTCCGGGTGGGGTGGGATGTGGGTCCTTCTGTGATACCGCCACCTGGGTGACCACAGGTGGAGGTGCAGCGAGACAGCATATAAGGGGATGGAGGACATCTACCGGGAATAGGAGCATTAGCACATCGCGATGTGCATTGCTCCATGGCACCCCTTGTGTGCAGATGTCCTGTGGGCTGGGACAAGAGAAAAAAAGGAAAAAAACCTGTGCTAGACTCCTGTAGATGGAACCTGGCTCTTCCGAGATAACCCTTAACCAGGCTCCACAGATGGGGCTGGTGACACCTTCCGATGCATACTTGAGGTGTGAGAGGGGGACTAAAGGGGGGTCTTCTCCTCTCCACCCCACCCGGGGGGGTAAACCGAGGCAGGATGGGGAAAGGCCAACCAGCACCCAGAGGGAGGTACTTAGGGCAGGACTATGGGAATACACAGCCTAGAGATCCCTGAAGAAAAGAATCTAGTACAGCGAGAAGGGGGCATAAAGAGAAAGTATAAAAAATTAAAAAAAAGAGTATAAGGGTTGGCCAACATGTATATCTGACCACTGCCTAAGGGGATGACCTGCTCTTAACATTGACCCATCCAAAGGAATCGCTCCCAAAAGTTTTGGAGGTCTTAAATGATTTTGTGCAATTGTTTGGGTTTCAAATTAACAAAAATAAAACCAGTGTAACTCCCCTCAATGCAGCCTGCACAATGTTATGCTTGCAGGGACTAAAACTTGCCTGAATCCCACTTGGTTTTTCTTACCTTGGTATCACCATCCCGGCCAAGTGGAGTCACCAGGTGCAAGAGAACTTCAACCCCCTAGTAGCATCCCTTACGGTACAGGTAAATTGCTGGAGGTGTCTCAACCTGTCTCTCCCTTGCAAAGTTGTGACAATCTGCATGCTGCAACTACTCAGGGTAGTGTACCTGCTCTGCAACTTCCCTATTGCCCTATCGTGTAAGGTGTTTCACCAGCTGGATAAAATAACTTCATTCTTCTTGTGGGAAGGCAAAACTCCTCGATGGAGTTTCTGAAAGATGCAGGCACACTGGACCAGGGGAGGTCTGGAGCTCCCATGGCTACAGGTTACCATTGGGCATATGCCTCTGCGCAGGCTACTAAATGGTTTGTCACCTCCCCTTCTGTCCCTCCTCAATGGGTTCTGATAGAATCCCAGCTGATGCAAAAAATTCCCTTGGAGTTACTCCTGACTGCCACCCCTATCGATACCAGCAAGATTACTCCAGCCATGACTGAGACAAGGAAGGCATGGTTCAAGAACGTGGCAGCCTCTAACACTCCTAAGGTGGCTCGATCTATGCCTTTTCAATATCTGGCTCTCTGGCACAATCCGCTCCTCACAGTGGATAATAAACTGATCTATTGGCCGACATGGGAGAGCAAGGGGGTACTCACTATTTAAGACTTATATATGCAAAACTCAAGTACGATGATGTCTTTTGAACAATTGAAGGTCCAATAATCCCTACCACCCACTGACTTTTGGAGGTACCTACAGATTTGCAGTGTAATTCAAAACCTCAATGGGGCACTTAGAGTGGACCCGAAGTGGAGTTGGCTATCACTGCTTCATCATAGAACCATCTCCCAAGGCCTAGCAGGACAATTTTATAACACTTGGAGGGAGGCACAGCCGGATTACACTGAACCATGTTGCACAGCATGGAGTGAGGATCTTTAGACACCCATCTCCGCCGAAACATGAACTCAATGCCTCCATCTAGCACATTCTGTGTACCAAGATGTGAGGAGCCAGCAGATACAACTCAAGATCCTCCTTAGGTGGTACTGCATGCCTACAGCCCTCTACTCATGGGGTATCCTGCCTCATTCACATTGTTGGAGATGCTGGCAGGACCCAGAAAACATTCTGCACCCACTATGGACATGTCAGACCCTAATCCCCTTTCAGTCCGCTATAACAATGGACTGCTCTGGGGTCCTGGGAACTCCCATCAACATCTCCAATCCACTGCTCTTGTTGAGGGACCCTTCCCCCTGGGTTTTTTACAGAGGCTGTATTTAAATTGGCTTCTGGTAGCCCTCCTGGAAGCAAAAAGGCTTCTGCTAGTGTCCTGGAGACAAGCACTGCCCCCCACCTCCCTTTGGCATTCTGCTATGGCAAGACTAGCCATATTCAAAAGGCTCACGTACACTAACCGAGGGCAGCTAGCTTTATATTACCAGAAATGGGGACCATAGCTAAACTCTGCCCTGTGTAAAGTTCCCCTTCCAGCACCATGTAACCCCCTTACCCCTCACCTGAGTGGCGAGATATAAACTTTCCAAAAGTCTGTAGGCGGTTTTGCTCTGTGGGTCAGGCGCTGGCATACTGAGGTGCCCCTATAGTCTTTTCCTTTTATCAGCTCTATCTTCTCCTTTCCAACATCTGTTTTTTCTACTGTTCTACTAGTCTTTTGTGTCACTGTTAAGTCATCTTTACAGAAGCTTCCCAGTATGCTAATATGTACCTTCCCATTAAAGTTAAGTACTCAGTTCACAGTGTCACAGTTTGCAGCTTAGCACGTCAGCACTAAACCTGTATTAGATAACCTATGGTGGGAAACTTTATGTTATTCATTGAGTTCTAGAGGACAAATGTATAACTTGGTCTATTGCACATGAGATGCTATGCAGTAGGTTAAATGCCTGTGCTCTGTATAAGGAAAACATTCAATAACATTTTTCTATGATAAAAAAAGTTATTTTTTGCTAAATCCTTCGAGTTCCTAGCATTACGAGAGTGAGGGGAATCATCATGCATGAATACTGAGTTGTCATAATACCCATCAAACTCTGCAATCCTAGAGTTAAAATCCCCCAATAACAAGATCTCAAAATCTTGCAAAAGATCATACTTATTTAATAAACGCAAAATTGTATCGCGCCAACTACTAATATTAAGCTTGTCCTTATGCCACTCTACTTTTTCAATGAGACACTTATAGGGCAGCCTCTCTTTAGGCATTCTGGTAATTTTTATCCAGTAATTGATTTTTCTAGTATCCCCAATACTCTAACATCTAATAATCCTAATTATACTATGTACCTCGGACATCAACCAATCAGATAGGCAGGCTGGCACCTTACCTGCCTTGATTATCTATCGATAATCACTGCAAAAGGTGCCAGCCAGCCGCATGTTCAAAAAAAAGCAATCCGATGGCAAAAATCACTGAACTCCATCCTCCATCTTGTTTCCCTGCTAAAAGGAGACTGTAAAACAGCAGCTCCGTACATCAGGGAAAGTAAACAAAAACACTGACTGCTCTACAACTGAATCGCTTATTTAAGCATTATAGCAAGTACTGTTTTTTTTTTTAAATAATAAAAAAAACAGTACTTGGTATAATCGCAAAAAGCCACTCGGGGGATCTGGGTTATCAGGGGATTTATTATGGCTGGCATGGATTTACCCACTTGGCTGCACCTTGTGGGCAAACCACTCCAGCCATGGTAAATCCCCCGATAACCCACACCCCCTCATGGCTTATTGCTTAATTCACTCCTTATATAGGCAGAACGGCAGGTACTCCTTACTTCTAATGATGTTCGTAACACTCTATAAATTGAGATTGTTAGCTTATCCAACTTTTTATATTCCCAAACCTCTGTTTACATGTTTAATAATGCTTCCATGGACCTGAGTGGTGTCCTGCCACCTGGCTACTTCTCTCACCCCCTCACAAGTGACTACTATAGGAAAGAGACTCAGCACCCTCCTCATCCTCCTTTCTACTTCAAAACCCTCTCAGCCCATGAAGCCAGGAATTACCTACTCAAGGTATTAGGGAATCAAGATTTAGTGGTGACATCCTGGATCTTAAGTTTGTAGCCCTTACGCTGGATGAAATTCTGTCACCTTTAACACATAGTATAAACATGTCACTTAGTTACTCTCAATTCCCTCAGAAATAGAAATCTGCCACTGTGACACCAGTTCATAAGTCTGGGGATCACACAATTACTTTGAACTATAGGCCTATATCTATCCTGCCCCCACTCTTGAAAGCTCTTGAGTGTATAGTGGCTGATCAACTGGTTGAATACTTAGAAAAATATCAGCTACAATGCCCACAACAACATGAGTTCAGAAATGGTCATAGTACCACTACCGTCCTTCTGAAGTTCAATGGCTTTATTCACCACTCCTTAGATCAAGGATACTTGGTCAGTGCTGCTTTCATTGATTTAACCAAAGCTTTTGACACAGTGAATCATGCCCTCCTGGTCAAACAGCTTACCACCATTGGCATAGCTAATGACAGCATAGCCTGGTTTTAAAGTTACCTGCACAACCATACACAGCAGGTGAAGATTGATAACACCCTCTCGGATAGCAGATCTGTCCTATCTGGAGCTCCTCAAGGGTCCATCTTGTGCCCTCTTTTATTTAGCATTTTCTTCAACAACCTACCCTACTCCTGTCAGGGTCACGTCCTTTTATATTCTGATGATTCTGTCCTGTTTACCAGTGATCCAGACCCTAAGGTTCTTGAATCCAGGCTACAGAGTAATTTTGTAGTCATAGAAAGATGGTTCCATAAGCACAAGTTAGTTATGAATTACAACAAGACTAAAACTATGCTGTTCTCCAGCTCCCAAAATAGGCACAGAACCTACCCTCTTTCAATCACCAACAAAGGAGGGCTCTCCCCTGGAGCTAGTTCAGCTCTTTAAATATCAGTTGATTACTAGTGACAGTACAATGACCTATGCCTATCACATTGACAACATTCCTAAGGTTGTTAACACCTGCATTTGGCTACTTTATAGGCATAAGCAATGTTTGACCCCTGAGGCTCTTAACCTGTCCATTTAAAGCTCTCTTGTCTCGCTTATTGATTACAGCTTACCAATCTATGGATCAGCTACTGAAACAACTCTTTGCCACATCATAGTTGCACTCAACAAAGCATGCCATCTCCTTACTGGCTCAGCCTGTCTGTTCCATATGTGCAACATGTACTCTCAGGCTAACTGGCTCCAATTCAAAGGTAGACTCATGTACCAAACATGTTTACTGTCCAAAAAAGTAAGCTTAGGCAAAATGTCCCTAGGAGTGCAAAAGCTTATTACCCCCACTATCAAACGTCATTGCACCAGAAGCTCTACTAGCCAGATTTTTAATATACCCTACTGTTACACTTCTCTGGGACAAAGTTCCTTTGTCTACTATGCCCCGCTATGGATGAACTCACTGCACCATGACATCACTTCAGCATCCACCTTGGGCTCTTTCAAGGTTAAACTTAAGCAACAGCTAGCTGCTGATGCCAGTTGTGACTGCTTCCAATAACCTTCCTTCTTGTGACCAGCACTTATTCTAACCTTATGCTATCCTGACCTTATGCATAATTGTTCTTAGCATGTAAATAACTGTTCTAAGTTGCTAATCATTCTCCTTCATGTTTCCACTTGATCCCTTCCACTCTTTCCCCTCACCCCTCTATGGCTTTCTCCCATCCCCCTCCCCCTTTTATATCTCCTAAGCTCCCATGCTCACTTTAAAATGCTTTGTCTCATACTTTCTCACCTCTGATGAGGCCCCTGGGCTGATACCATCCCATACCTTGTTGATTATTAGATATTAGACTGAGTCTTATCTCATTTTCCTGTAAAGGGTCCTTTCATAAGACCCCATCCCTTCTAATAGGACCCTTTGAATTCCAGGTTTTAATCAAATATGCACCATGGCATACATTGTGCAATGCCACATGTACTTGAACTTCTCTAGTTCTATACTCTTGTAATGTCTTTTAAAATTCCTTATTTTGTTTGTTCTCCATCTCATACTTTTCCAATATGTATTGTTCATCTGATGTGGAACCTATGAAATAAGCTTGTATCTTAAAGGTGT
The DNA here is from genome assembly GCA_016271365.2 of Neoceratodus forsteri. Lineage (NCBI taxonomy): Eukaryota > Metazoa > Chordata > Ceratodontiformes > Ceratodontidae > Neoceratodus > Neoceratodus forsteri. The sequence goes on from CM057456.1 coordinate 1,339,199,744, forward strand.
TATCTGAAATTTCAATAAATAAATACATTTAAAAAAGTGCTTCCTAGACCCACACTTGTGGCAAGTACAGGGCTGTCCAGGAAAGAAGCATACCCAACTGTCCCTCCCAAAATAGAAACTGCTTGGGAGATGGCAGATACCTATATTGGTTTGTCTCAAATGTACTTTAAATTTGCAATCCCCTGATCACACATGCTATGTATCTATAAGTGGGATAGTGTTGTCTAAAACCTCATATTTTGCTGTTATAGCCAATATAAAATGTCTGAGACATTCACACTTTCATTCCTAAGCATGACAGTAATAGTCTTAATGGCAGGTGTAGACAGTGGAATTGCGTAAAGGGTGCCCACAAAGCAAAATATTTTTAGCTGCTCATATTTCAACCAGAGTCTTTCTAATGATGTCACAGATATAAAACTGATATTATACACCGTCTCCCCTGAAATATGAATTGTCAACATAATTTCTGTAGACAAAATTCTAATTGAATTTTTTAACAAATTTTGTATTACATATATTTTCTTTGGGGGAAGCTCAAGACCACCACTGTATTTTAGACTCACTGTGTTACATCTCTGGGCTGGCTCCCATTGAGCAGCAAAAAGATCTGAAAGCTTAAAAGTTTGTGGGATTCTTCTGCACTAGGTTGAGACTCAGAGGCAGAGGCAGTATCAGAAGCATCAACAAATTTGGGATCAGAGGCCAGACGAAAGGGCCAATTCTCATCTGGTGCTTGTCCTGCAGGCTCCAGCATGGGGTGGGATTAGTACGGCCTGCTTCTGAAGTCTCATGCTCTAATACTGCATGAGAGTTTACAGATTCAGTATTAAGAACAAGATTCTCCTCATAATTAACTTCTTTTTGTACTCCTGCTACTCCTTCCCCTTCAGTGTTTCTTTCCTCCCCACCACCAAATATTTCTGCAGGAGTAATACCAACTGGTTCATCAAAGTTAGTATTCTGTAGTGAATAACTAGAGTCCCCTGGGATGCATGACTTGCTTTCTGTGCTTCCGAGTCATCCATCATTTAGAACCACTGTTTTTATTGACCAATTTTCAGTCTAAGGCTGCTCCAAATCTGTCAGATTTGAGCCAACTGAGTGTCCCTGAATCATTCTAAAGTGTTTGGCAGATTTTCACACTCCCGAAGTAGGCTGTTTCTTACCAAATGCAGATTTCATTGCAACACTACACCCTGTCTGTTTCAACAAGAAAAAGAAAACTTTAGTGGGACAAGTTTTCTTCTTTTATTTCCTGACTGCAGCCCCCCATTCTCCCATATCTCTAGCATCTCCTGGAAGTGGTCGTAGAACAAAGGCTTCAGTGACAGCATTCTCCAAGACAGAAGCTGAACAATATCCATGGGCTCCAAATTTCCAGGTATGTACACACTCTGTTTCACCATGCAATAACTTTTCCACATTCTGTGACAGCAGAATCTTTTGGCTGCCTAAACTTTTCCTTTTATGTAGCCACACTGCTTTCAGCAGTAGACAGTATGGGTCCCGAGTTTTCCAACACATTATCTGCACTATGCATAGCTTCGCCCAGCTGCTGACAGGCTTTCAGTAACTTTTCCTTTTCTCTCTGGAAACAGGCTTCTTCTTCTGCAACCATAAAGAGAAGCAGCCTTTTTCTCTCCTCCATTATGAGCTTAAGCCTTCCATCTTCACCTAGCCTGTGCTGGTCATGCAGAATTTTCCACCTGCTGCACACATTGAACCATTTCAGCTTCTCCTTCAAGCATATCAGTGTTCATTTCACTATCATTATGCATTCTATATTGGACCTCTGGAGAAAAGATAATGTGGGATGAGGTCTACTCCCCAGTCTCACATACCTGCACCATCCACACCTCCACCATCAAGGGTGGGCATCTTGGCAGACAGCCATATGACCAGGGGTTCTGCCTACAGGAAAGTAAAGAATGACATTTTCTATAAAAATGTCATGCTCGTCTATTATAGAATAACTAGGGCTGTATGGAATTCTGAGTTCCAGCAGTTGAATTTTTGCAGATAGGCAATTACATTTCCAAAATGCTTTTTGCAGTTTCTTTTTTAAGTCTGCATAATTCCCAACAGCTTTTCTATGTAAACTGTGTAATAATATTACATAGATTATGTAGTCTAGGGATTATATTCCACAGTTTGCAGAAAATGAATCCATGGTTTACATAAACTGTGGAATACAATTCCACTGTTAACATTCTGCTTTTAAAATTTCAGAATTTTGTTTCCAATGGAATTCCCCAGAATTAGGTGGAAATTCGGAAATTCCCCAGAATTCTGATGGAAACAGAATCTGACAACTCCTAACTCCTCTAAAAATAACCTTGAACAATGAATGGAAATTAACTGCAAGAAATGCATTGGTAAAGAGTTAGTGATGTTGCATAAAGCTACAAAATAAGTAAAAGTTGATGTTACAGTATCAGATTCATCTGTATCTTGTAAATTGTGTGGAGTGATGATTAGTGCTGGGTGAAATTGCAAAAATCCATTTTGCATACTTTTCGTGAAATTGCACCATTTAAGCTTAATCTTGTACAGTTTGCGAACTGAGCACATTATACAGTATTACAGTATGTAGCTTTTTGTGCAAAATAAATGAAATTGTGTAATTTTGCAGATTAAGGTTTAAAAAATGCACACTTTCAAAGGTTTATGCTCAGCCTGTGGCATTATTTACAGAAACTGCACATGTTTAAGAATTCCCATTTTTAAAAATATGCAATATGGAGGAAAAGAGTGCTATCTGCATAAATTGTTCATTTTTAAAGACTATACTTAAAAAGTGTGCAATCTGGGGATGACATTGTAAATTTTGAAAAAAGGGAGCAAATTATGCAATAAATTTTGATGCAATTTCACAAAAATATCACACATGCAAAATCAGTGATTTCACATGATTTTGCCATAGTAGTACAACTTTTTCCCAACACTAATGGTGATCCTAGGCTTGACTTGATTTCATATTGAACTCTGTGGAGAGCTAAGCACCACTTTTTTTACTAATGGGGAGTTAGGTTTTCTTGTGACTGTTGCTAGTCCAAATCTATTCCCACTGTTCAACAGGAAGCATTTATACAATGATTTTTTTTTAAATGAATGCATATCTCTTTTGATTTAGATAACTCCCATACAGCTGTATAGAATAAGGAACTCAGATGTCTCCTGGGAGTCTCTTGTATAATTACTGACTACAGTAGTAGCCAGAGACATGGTCAGATATTACCAGATATTTCACAATATTTCTAAAGAGTTTCTGTCTGCTGCCCCTACTGTGGAACTGCAGAAAGCAAGATATTTCTCTGGAAATATCTGGGCAATTTCAGGAAATATCTGACCATGTCTTTGGCTGGAGGTTTACAACATAATTAAGTATTTTATTGTCTGTACATTGTTTATGTGATAAAAAGTCCCTATTCTGGAAAGTTAGTCATGGTAGTGACTCCAGCCAGGTTAGGAAAGTGATGCTGGAGGGACACCACAGTGACTATCTCAACAAAACCCAACATATTAGAAAAGTTAGGGTACTGACAGTGCTGTATTGGGTTCTACCACTTTGCTTCCTTTGTGTTTCTGTACAGATTCACTGTATGCCCCAAAATTCAGTAGGTTAGGAACACCAACAGAGCTCAATATGTATACCCTATGAAAAGATGGGAGAGAGGTGATATGATCAAAACATTCAAACATCTTAAGGGCATTAACAAGGTGAAAGAGTATTACATGTTTCAATATAAGAGAAATAGCAGGACAAGAGGACACAGCATGAGATTAGAGGGAGGCTGATTAAGGGGTAATGTGAGGAAGTTCTTTTTCACAGAAAGGGTGGTGGATGCATGGAATAGCCTAACTCTGGAAGTGGTGGATATGAATATGATGCAGAGCTTCAAATAGACATGGGATAGGCATAAGGGAGCAATACAGATGAGTATGAATAGATAGGCCATTGACAGAGTAAAGGTCTATGACACATTCATAAGGTAGAAAAAATGGGCAGACTGGATGGGCCTTGCTGTCCTTATCTGCCGTCAACTTCTATGTTTCTATGTAACAATAATAATGCCATGCTAACAGGACACAGCAGCTCTAAATGTGAAACAGTGTCCAATTCAATGTCCCCTTAGTGCTGTGCATAGTGGATGCCCTGATTACACTAAATGCACCACTGTCCCCATACAAATAAGGGCACCATCTTGCATACAGAGATCAGTGTTTTTTTAAGGGGAGTATGTAAGCACTGAAAGACTGATGAGGCAGCACTGTTTAATGCTTCCAGAACCATAATCTTATTAACACACATGGTGGTGTGCAATTTCACACCCTTATGGCAGCACTGGTGCAGGCAATGTCCTCCTCATCCAGTCCCAGTCCAAGTTATAATTATTAAATAAACCATGGAAATCTAATGACACCACACTCCTATCCCAATCCAAATTGTGACTCACACTAAATCCATGGTAATCCAATGGTATGCAATTCCCTCTCCAGTCCCTGTTGTAACTTAAACTAAGTCACTAGTAGACTAGTGGTGCCCCTTCCCACCCTGAACCCCTTAGTAAAGAACACCCCCTTCTCTACTCATATGGTCAACACTCTCTATTAGCACTCAGCAACTGGCACCTGACCCACCAGAATAAACCTGCCACTGTCAGCACACACAGCATTGAATAGTGACCAACATGAACCCTTCCCTCACCACCTCAGCTCTCTGCTATCTGAATGACAGGGACCAAGCCTGCACATAATTATAGAAACAACTGTTTTTTTTATAGTACATGTATGCTTGGTCCCAGTAATCAGATGGCAGTTGGCTGAGATGGTTAGAGGAGGGTGTGTACCAGTTGCTTTCCAAGCTCTGACCACCTATTATGGAAGGGTTAATCAGGTGAATTTGGTGCTGTACAGGGAACTGGGGGTGAAGCGTATGAAGTTGGCGGGCCAGGAAGGGAAAGTAGTTGTTTAACTCTGGGGACTTGTGCATGGGGAGGTACCAAAGGACTAGCAGGGATTTAGTTTAAATTACATTGGGGATTGGGTCATGACAGGTGTACCACTGGATTAGCGAGGATTTCATTTAAGTCACAAAGGGGATTGGGCTGGGAGGGGGTACCACTTGACCACTGGGGATTTATGTGAAATCATAATGTGGACTGGGGTAGAAGGGGGTATCACTAGACTTCCAAGGATTTCAATAGTAGTGTATGGGGATCTGCTGAGGGTGGGGCAATGGTGAGGCTCTGTGCAATGCCTCCATGCATTTCTGTATGGAGATATTGTGCAGAGCTGCTACTGACATGGCATGCAAATGGCCTTTTCATGCCTTGTATGCCATATGTGATCATTAGGATAGTAGCCTTTGAAAACAGCACCCAGCAGCAACGTTACTATCCTGTTTGCGATGTGCTAGCCTCCTGTAGCAGCAAGGGGCTGTGGTGTACTGAGGAAAAGCACTTTTCATGATGCTGCCATAGACTGACATGCAAAGTGTACAGCCTTATGAATATTCCCCGTCAGCAATGCACTATTTTGCATACAGCAGTACATTTTGCATGGATCAAATAGACACACTTGAATATCATTAACTAAATCATTCTAACATCAGATACTAAACACCATTCACATAAGTGTTCTACTTTATGAGAGTGATAAAGTCACCAATTGGGCAAAATATACTTCTTCTTTAAAGAAGCAACACATACTGCAAGTGAAGTCTAATTTTCATAAACTTTCCATGTGTGGGAGCTTGACATGAACTTGGGAACACGTCAGCTCCAAAGCCCGAAAGTAAACATAAAGTCTGTTTTTAATTGTTTTTTTTAATAATTGTACCTTTGGGCATGTGTAAAGACAAAGTATTGCTTAGTGTGTTTGTTTTTAAATAGTCCTATTGTTTCCTTGTTTAGGGTCCCTTTTTAAAACGGACTTTTTACCACCTGATATTAATTTTTTAATTACTTCATTCTGAATCTCAGTGACATAAGTTATGTGGAAGCTCTGCCTAGAAATATTCATTGCAGACTTCAGCTCAACTGATGTTTATGGGTTCCAGAACTATAAGTTATTAAAAAAATGAATATTGGGCAAGAACAAGTTGACAGTACCAAGGGACTTCAATAGCAGTGTATGTGAATCAGGTGAGAGTGGGGCCTTTTTTCAGTGCCTCCATAGGAGCTATAAGTTATTAACAAATGAACATTAGGCAGGAAAAAAAGTGACATTAACAAGGGACTTCAATAGTAGTGTAGGGGATTGGATGGGAGTGGGGGTAATGACTGAGGCTCTTTGCAATGGCTTCATACATTTGTGCATGGAGCTATTGCATAGAACTTCTGGCCACATAGTGGCATGGAAATGGGCCCTTAGTATATTGTATAATACATATGTATGTGGCCAATTGGTGTTTATGGGTTTTAGTACTATAAGTAATGCAAAATGACTATTGCAAAAAAAAGTGACAGTAACAAGGGACCATAAATAAAGGAACAATAGGGACATTTAAAAATAAACACACAAGTAAACATCGGACTTGGTCAATAGGGTAGCCTGTGATGTGGGCGACTGAATGGATAGGAATTGGCTTAAAAATTCGAAATTCCTAAATTCTAAACAGTTCATTTGGATCAAAACTGGCCAATTCCAAGCATCCCTAACATTCAATATATAAAAAAAATATTAAATGTTTTTCTTAAAGGGAACACAAATACTGTTGTTTGCATTTTTTTTTATATATTCAATGTTACAGATGCTTGGAATTGGCCAGTTCTGAGCCAAATGAACTGTTTAGAATTTAGGAATTTCGGATTCTTAATCCAATTCCTATCCATTTCCTAAAAGGTCCTCGAAATCTGAATCAGAACTGGATTTGGATTTGGAATCCTGTATCCTAAATTCCAAGGTAAAGTGGGTTTCAGAATTCAATTTAAGGATTATGATTCTCAGAATTCAGTTCTGGAAATTCTAATTCCAAAAGTGGGTCAGAATCAGACGAATGCATTGCCATTCAGCAGATTCCATACAATCAATGTATATCTACTATGATGTGCCAGAGATTGGTTATATAAGTTCAAGACTGTATTATGAATCTTTTATAATGTAGCAGTGAAGAGTCTGGCACTGGAATTGAGAGTTATAAGTTCAGTTGTGACAATGGGTAGATTTTTCATGAAAATGAATGGTAATTAATTGCCAATTCCTAACTTTATTTTCATGACTTGTCAACTTTTTACCACAACTTGAGGATTTTTTCCATGATTTAAAGAATACATTTTTCAATACAAAAAAAACCCCATTAAACATAGAGCCCCATTACCTCATCTGGAGCTCGTCTAGGCTATTCTCATTTTTTCATACAGCCCCCATACGAAGGGAAGGGATCGTAAATGTGCCCAGTGGGGCTTGCCATATGATCCCTCTCTACTTCCTGACTCTCCTGTCAGCCCGTGCACTCCAACTAATTGTGATGTCTTTATAGTTTGAGTATGAGTGCGTGCTCCATTCAAGTGAAGCATCTTTTTTAAATGTAATTCCCTGATTGTAAATCAGGTTTTTGTACCTATTGATGCCAACGCTCAACTAACAAGACTTTTGTTAGTTGTACCCAGGCATCAACAGGTACCAAAACCCTACTTATAATCAGGAAATTGCATTTGATAAAGATGCTTTATTCAAGTGAATGGAGTGCTCCCAGATGCTTGACCTGTAAAGACTTCACAAAACTTTGGAGCATGGGGGCAGATCAGAGAGTTAAGAATTGGAGAGGGATCGTATGGCCATCCCTTCAGGGGCAAATTACAAACCCTTCCCATCAGGAGCGCCTGATGACATAAGAGAGCTCCCTGTTTAATGTTTTCTGTATTGAAAAATACTGTAGCAGGGAAAGGTGCTCTTTAATGACTTAGAGCTTTGCTGCAGAGATTTGCTCTTTCCCACATGGAAGGAAAGAATTACCTCAAATTTCATTCATTTTCCTGTGAATTAGTTTTATTCTCATGACTTCAGGATTTTGTGTATGATGAAGTTTTGCAAAATATTTCATGAAATTCCATGAATGGGAAATATGCAAATTTCAGAATTAGTTTGCATGTTGAAAATAAAATGTACGCAACTCTTCTTTCAAGGTGAAGGAAACCATCATTACACCAAATAAACTTATAGCTGCTTCTGTGCAGCTTATTAGTGCAGTACATATGTCAGCAGGTTACCAAACAAAATACCAGGGGTATGGTGCAGAATTTTATGGGAGGCTATTGTTTTGTGAATATTCCAATACTCTAGCAACATAAATATGACATGCTGGAATGGGCAAGACACAAATTACAATGAGTATTAAACATTGTGTTTGGAGAATGAACGAGGCATACTATAATGAGTACAATACAATGAATACTTTACCAGAGTAATTGTAACCCATTACAAAAATGGCTATCATGTACTAAATTGAATGTAAGACATACTGTAAGAGAACACAGGCTAACATACCATTCCATTATGGGTATGACATATATTGAAGTGGATGTAACATATTAAAATGAGTGGACCACCTACAAAAATGAATTGACATAACAAAATGAGGATAATATATTGAAATGAATAATCCATGTACAGTACCAATATGAGTGCTGCATATAATGAAATGGGTATACCATGTACTGACATGAATCAATCAATTAATATCTTTATTTAACCAGGTGGACCACAATTGAGCAGGGCTCATTTATAAGATGGATCTGGTAGTTTAAATGACAACAACAACAAGTCACAATACAACAATTGGACGTAGACTAAGCAAAATTAGCAGCCGATGTACAATCATTACAAGTGAGAATGGCATTGCTTGGCACGGTGGTGTATAATAATTTACAAATAGCAGCATAAGACTTGACACTGAGAACAGAACAAGACAGCATAATTTACAGGAGTGGTACCAAAGGCAGTCAGCATACTGCTAAGTGCGAGTTCTGTGCAAGGCAGGTCTCTGATAGACAGTAATGAATAAAACACAAATGCCAGGATATTGGAATCTCACACACATCAGCATGCTAAAAGTAGTTAATGTATTGGAATTCTGCATGGGCATAGTACTAGTGATACTGGACAATGAGATAGTGCAAGCAGAAAAATGCAACAATTTAGTGCCTTTGGCAACAATCAAAACTGCAGTGAAATGGTGTATCACAGCAAGCAATAAATAAATAAATAAATAATAATAATAATAATCCATGCCCACTGCAGACACAGTGAACTTCTATAGAAAGGGACTAAAACAATAAAATCTGTAGTGCGCACAGTGAACTATGTACACCCCCAAGTCACTACCCCTCCAAAAAACTTAGCAACACAGTGATAGGAAAATTTAACAGTTGGCTTCATCAACAGTTAACAGAAAAGAAACCCAACTTTTGTGGCCAATGAAAACAAAACAATAAAAAAACAGCAAGCGACTTTATTTATAAGTGTAGTAGCAACTGAGACTTAGCCAGTCAAGTTTTACTGTAAGTAAAATGTTATCATTTATTCATGTCATTACTGATACTTAAACTGAATGGAGGGGACACACTGCATAGTGGGATGCTTTTCTTCTTGCACAGGTGCTGGTATTGTGCTGCCTTTTCAGGGTCTTGGGGGGTTGGGTAGAGGGAAACAGTTCTCTGTAGGGGTCTGGTCTGGAGAAGGAGGCAGGGTTTTTTTTTTGGTGCACAGATGGAGGTAAGGGATTCACACTGAAAGGTAAAATAGATACAGCCAGTGGAGAAGTACAGTCTTCTTTTTCTGGAAAGGTAGAGGACATTCTGGGTCAAGGAATGCCTGCTTCCTAAGGGTGTACTGCAGTTGTGTCAAGGGGAATGGAGTACTTCTCTTCTCAAGGACATAAAGCTAGAGAATTCAATTTAAAGGATAGGGGTTGAGTAGGCAGCTAGTACAGGGATCACCAGTTGATGGAGTTGGAAGCATGGTTTCACAAAAAAAATGGACAGCTGAGCTGGGATGCACAAGAAGAGTAGACTCTCAAGTTGAAGCATGCAAGCACAGAGAGTCAATAATTCCGACTTGAATGAAGGTTAGATAAGAATTACACTCATTAATCTGCTTATCTAGAGAGCCAAACGTAGTTGCAAGTCTAGGAATTAGAGGCACTCAGAAAGATGTGATGGGCCTCAGAAAAAAGTAATGGGTGAAGAAAATTTCTGATGCACCAAGAAAGAGGAATTCTGGTTATTACAATGGAATATGTCTGGTGGAAAAGGCGTAGAGGCATCATTATAAGGAACATGGAGGCTATTGGAGTGGCAAGCAGTTACATAATGTCTTGCTCATTAAGCTAAGATAGATAAGAGAGGAAGGACAAAGTAGTCACCCAACAAGGAACCACAGGACTGCACTCAGCTCAGCTTATCAGATGAAGTGGTGATATGAGCTTTGTGAATATTAAATTCCACAACACAAATTCTGAAGGCATAATCGTTTATGCTACCATAAATATTTGAGAAAATGTTACCAGTAATAATTTTTGGTATTTCCACTATAAATTAAAAACAGCTAAATCACACACACACACGCACGCACGCACACATATACACACACACACACACACACGAACATGCACATGTGCGCGCGCACACACATACAGTAATGTAGTGTAATTTACAAAAAAGCAATGAAAATACTGTGTTTTGATGGCTGCTAGCTGTGCATTAGTATTGTCTAATGCACAGCTGGCAACAAGTTCAGGTAACTACAGTCTCAAATAAAAAAAGTGTGTATTAAGCAGCAAGTGGAATGTTCATTTTTTAAACTGACCACCATTTTTTTCTCACCGGTTGCATTTTTGTTACTGATAGTACTGACCAGGGCACAGACACTGTGCAACAGTCAAAAGAATCAGGATTCTGGTTAAAAAAAATAAAAATAAAAATAAAAAAAATAGCTCATGAGTGATGTACATTTTCAGTCTTGTTTTAAAACCGTCAAAACCATAGCTGTGGCTACACTCTATGCTCGTAAATACTATGCAATCAGACCCACAACAGAATAAACTGACACTGAGCAATGGTCTAAAAAGTAACTCGCACTTTATTAATTCAGTGAGATAAAACACACTTTCAGACTGAATATCTACCACAGCAGTGCATTTCAAAAATGGAGAGTGTTAATGTAAACCGCAGGTTTCACTCATGACAAAAGCTGAGTGAAACCAGTTGCGTCGGCAGTGGTTAACATAAGCACTCTCTGTTCATGAAATGCACTGCCTTAGTGGATATTCAGTCTCTAAGTGTGATCTTATTGTTATAAAGAAATATTTGACTGTTGATGACTTCCATTTGGTAGTCCATGAACAAGGCAACTGAAACTGAGTGCCTAGAAAACAGGGTGACTCAATTATGGTGACTGTGTTCACAGCTACCCAGGGAGGAGGAGGGCAACTGGATACTGCAGTTGGTGCAAACTGCAACTGGAAGTAGTGGGTATATGCATGCATGCACCCGTGGCAGGGGAAGATGCAGGGGATGGATGCCATGTTGGAGGGGTTGCAGTGAGCAGCTACCAAGCTGGACCTCTGGTGTCAAGTGGAGGGTGATCAGCTTGGAAGCACAGGGGACCGAGTTCTGATCTGGTGTGGTGCTGAGGTTTTTTTGCCACCTGGTGGCATGTATTTTAATTAAGTTTTTCACACACACCCAACATGCACTCCCCTGGAGTTGAGAATCCATGAGTACTGGGGTGCGGGGGGTGAAGACTCCACATTAAGAATGAGAGCTGTAGATCTCAGGTGCCTTTTATTTCTATGCTGTGAGTGTGCATCGCCGAAATAGACTTTTGGCGATGTACACTCACCATAATAGCAATCGCTGTTTCTCGATCATTATTATGACATGGAACCCTTTCATTCAGATGGTCCTGTTACCTTGACAGCACTCTTCATGTTGCAGCACACTCGCACCTTTACTTTTACTCAGCCATTGGCTGGCTCACTCTGCTCACTTGATGCTTGGTCACTCACTTGCTTTCACCTCAACAAATAAAACTATGGATATACTTTCTTTAAAATAAATAAACTAAATGTACAAAGTGTGTGTGGGAGGGGGCTGCGCCTGAGTGCATGTTGGGTTTAGTGCTGGGCAGCTACAGCTATGGTGGCCACGCTTGGCCAAATGTCCTAAGGGCAAAAAATAAATCAGGTTTTTATTAGAGGTGGAGGGATTATTTTACATCAAAATCCATTTAAGATTTAAATGTTTCTCTACATAAACATACCAATTTAGAATATTACATGTATGTATAGAATACAGATGCCCATTTTATAAGTGCAATAAGACACTCTGGGGGTGTGCATTAGACATTTCTAACACACAACCAGGGGCTGAAGTCTTGCCTTGCATTAGAAATGTCTAATGCACAACCCCTCGTGTCTTACTGCTTACCTCTCATCCCCCCACAAATGAGTGCTGGTATATTTCTGCTCCCTCCAGCACTTGCTGGTCTTTTTCATTTGTCCCTCCACAGCTGTGTTTTGGTTTTGTTCACATGCCCCTACAGTACTATGTTGTAAATTCGTTACTCCTCCACCACAGCTACGTGCTTCTACTGGGGAAATTTCCCCCCCCCCCAACAGCAGTGTGATGATATTTTTCAGCTGTGTGCAGGTATTGTCCCATTGTCCCTCAGAATTGTGCTGGTGTTTTTTTGTTGCTTCGTACAATATACTGATATTCTTCTATTGGCACCACTAGCTGTGTATTGGTGTTGTTTATTTGCCCCCACCAATAGCAGTAGAAACATGGAAACATAGAATTTGTCAACAAAACAAGGACTGCTTGTCCTATCCAGTCTATCCAGATGGTCCCAGCCTGGTCTGTCTCCACATGCATGCATGCATGCATGCCTATAGCCCCTACTGAAGTTGCCTCACCACTTCTGCTGGCAGTCTGTTACAGGCATCCACCACTCTTTCTTTTTTATTTTTTTTATTGTCTTTGTCCCCCACCAACCTGCCCCCTTCCACTGCCCCCCCCATTGCTGCCACTGGACTATAAGCCGGTCATCACCTCTCGTAGATTTTGAGGTGCCAGCTGGCCCAGTATGGTGGGGAGACCAGCTTCATCCTGCCGGTTGGCTTTTTCTCCTCCAGTTTTTGTCCTGCCCTAAGTGTGGAGCCAAGGAGTGCAATGATGCCAATGGCCGAGCTGCACATGCTTCCATACGCGGCACACTGGATGTCTAACTCAGCTCCACCCCTTGTGTGGGTCCATTGCACCAGAACACAGCCTCCGCTAGGGGCCAATCAAGCAGTGGACTCCGTCCCCACCCCTCCTGGGAGAAGACAGCTGTCCTCTGGATGCACAATCATTTCCCTTCCCTGCCGAACCCCGGCGACTCTCTCGCACTGTGAACATGGATCGCCGGCATGGCAAGAGGTAAGGCATGATGCCCCATCCCTACACACCACTGGGCCGGCTGTCATCCACCACTCTTTCAGTGAAATAATGCTTCCTCACAGCCCTTGTAACCCCCCCTTGCAACTTCTACACATTCTCTCTTGTTTTAGTGTTCCTTCTTATTTGAAAGAATCCATTCCTGAACTCTGTTCACCATCATGAGTTACATGTAGGTCTCTATCATGTCCCCTCTCACTCTTCTCTCTTCCATGGTGTACATGTTGAGATGCCTCAGTCTCTCCCCATAGGTCTTTTGATGCAACACCTGCACCATTTTAGTTTCCCTCCTCTGGACTGCCTCCAGTCTGCCTATGTAATTAATAAGGTATGGCCTCCATACCTGGACACAATACTCCAGGTGGGGTTTCATCAGCAAGTGATACAGTGGCAACACCACCTTCCTGCTCCTGCTGGAGATAAAGTGGAACAAGCCACGATGCAATGCAATAACTTGCGGTATATGATATGTATAGAATACTGCATGACAAAAGGGCTTAATTGCCATTGAATTACATTATCCCCTGCAGTATACCGAAACATTTTTTGATATACTGGAGGATTACTGTATTGCATCCTGGTGGACTCTGTTGTACCTCTCTCTATGCATCCCAGCACCCCATTGGCCCTACCCATTGCTTTGTCACACTGCCCTGTCACATTGAGGTTATCAGATATGATAACCCCAAGGTCCCTTTCCTGCTTAGTCACTGTCAGTACCTGCCCTAATCCTATATTCAGCTCCAGAGTCTCTATTCCATAGGTGCATGAGTTTGCACCTTTTGGCATTAAACCACAACTGCCATGCTCTTGACCACTGTTCAAGTTTCCTATACATTATCTCCACCCCTTCCTGAGTGTCCACCCTATTACAAATGTTGGTGTACTCTGCAGAAAGGTACATCTTCCCTTCCAGTTCCTTTGCAATATCACTTATGAAGACGTTGAAGAAGATCAGTCCCAGTATTGAGCACTGTGGCACCCCACTAGTCAATCTCCCCTAATCTGAGTGAGTGCCATTAACCACCACCCTCTGTCACCTATCCATTAACCAGTTTCTAACTGAATTCACCACTTTGGATCCCACCCTTTGTCTACCACTTTCTTTTTCATTGAGTGTTACTGTTGAGAGCCTTGCTAATGCCCAGATAAGCCAAGTACACTGCCCCTCCACTGATCTAATTCCCTAGTCGCATAGTTAAAGAAGTCAGATTTATCTTGTATAACCCCCCCCCCCAGGTGAATCCATGCTGCATTTGGTCTTGTAGCCCATTTGATTCAAGATATTCTGCCAACCTTTCCATTAACGGGTTTCTATTAATGTCCGCACCACGTATGTGAGACTGATCAGCCTATAGTTACTAGCCTCCTCCCTGCTGCTGCTCTTATGGGGAAGAGCCCTGCCTTCACTACTTTAGTCCTCTGGAATCATGACTGTTTCAAGTGAGCTGTCGAATAAGGACATCAGTGGGGCAACTAGCACCTCCCTGAGTTCCTTTAGTACCCTTAGGTTTATCCCATGCAGTCCCATATCCTTCTCCACTATCAAAGCTGCAAGTACCTTCATGATTGTTTCATCTAAAAGTGGACTTGTGTCCAGCTTTGTTCCTTCTGATTCCTGGTGGTTATCCCCCCAACCCCACTGTGAAGACTCAACCGAAGTACCTTTTAAGGGTGTCTGCTTTTTCTTGATCTCTTCTGTGCAGTCTCCCCCTACTGTCCTCCTTATCCTCACAATTCCTCCCCTTGCATTCTCCTTCCTTTACCTATGTACCTGAAGAAAGTCTTATCTCTTTAGCTACTTCTTTGGCCATCCTTTTCAGTGTCTGCACCTTTGCACCACTCACTGCCTCTCCTGCATCCTTCTTTTTTTACTTGGTATACCTCCCTGTGTTCCTCCCTCTGCATTTCCTTATACTCCCTGAATGCACTCCTTTTCCATCAATACCTTGGCCAGTTCCCTGGTGTACCATAACAGTCTCTTTTTTCCTTCAACTTTTACTGACTTGTTTCATGCAGAGATCCATTACCTTAATTATGCCTTCCCCTATTTTTCCTCATCCCCCCAGAGGCAGTTTTGAGGCAGTTCCTAATTTCTTTAAAATCCACTTTTCTAAAGTCTAGTACCCTCATCCTCATGTGGATTGCCTCTGTTACCATCTTTATGTTAAACCACACTGTACAGTGGTCACTGGTACCTAGGAACTACCAACTGTTGTGTCAAAAATGCTGTCCCTGGCTGGCCCAGTGGCACTGAGGGTTGTGTCACTGACTTCCACACCTCGTGCCACATCAGTGACCCATGTTCAGGAACAGACACAGACCGCTGGGGGTCAGCAGGGAAGAAGAAGGATTGAGCATCCGGAGGACTGCTCTCCTTCTCCTGGGAGGGCAAGGGAGTTGGTCCCGGTGTCTCTCACCCCCTGGTGGAGGCTGGGGGACATGGCACTGTGCTGAAACATGGGTGTAACTGGGGCGGATGCTTGTCTCAGCATTAGCATCATTGCACACTCCCAGCTTCAAGGGGGACTCCACTTGCAAAAACAAAATATCTGCCAGCCCCTGTGTATGAGCTGGGGCTCAGTGCCTGACCCTCCAACCACCTTCAGTTCTGCCTCAGTGGCCTCACTCGGAGGAGGGCATCCCCGGGTGATGGTATGGGTCGCCAAGCCCAGAGTGAGCCTGCTCACAGAGCTAGAGGTGCCAGCAGGGAAGAAGCATAATACGGGGAGAAAGAAAGTGCTGTCCCTTTTGTAAGCACAAGGGCCAGCACTGCCCTCTCCCCATTAGGTTTCTTGACTAGCTGCCTGAGAAAGGCCCTTGTAGTAATCAAGAATGGCCCTCTTCCTTGCTGAAGCTGCAATTAGAAGGCTAAAATCCATTTCTTGCATGTTGAAGTCCTCAATTAGCAGCACCTCGCCCTTGCTTTCCATCTTGATAAGAGCTTCCCCAAGTGCGTTGTCCAACTCCTCTTCCTGTGCTGGAGTTCTGTATACCACCCCTGTATGGACAGTGGTCCCAGTTCCTATCTCCAGGGTGACCCACAACATCTCTGCGCTTTGTTTTTCTTTGGCTGCCCTGTACTTCCATGGCTATGATTCCCTCCCTCACATATAGTACAACCACTCCTCCCTTCCTTGTGTCTCCTGAACAGAGAGCAACACGGTATGGCAATGTCCCCATCTTGGCTGTCAGTGCACTATGACT
This sequence comes from Neoceratodus forsteri, assembly GCA_016271365.2. Classification (NCBI taxonomy): domain Eukaryota; kingdom Metazoa; phylum Chordata; order Ceratodontiformes; family Ceratodontidae; genus Neoceratodus; species Neoceratodus forsteri. The sequence goes on from CM057456.1 coordinate 1,339,216,396, forward strand.
CCATTATGACTGCCAAGTCCAGGCTAGCCTCCACCATGAAGGCCTCCATGTCTGTGTGTTGATATTCTTCAGTTGCCCCCCCTCCCAAAGTGATGGGCAGGCATTTTTATGTGCTTCTGGCAGTATACTTGTCATTTTTCAGTTCTCCCCTAATGCACAGCAGTGTTCTAGTTGTTTAGGTTGCCCACCACAAAGGTTTTTGCATTTTTTACTGTTTTTCCATTAAATGTTGCCCTTGTTTGTGATTGTTTACTTGTAACTTTGCTTTTGATTCATTGCACTTTGAAAACTGCTTACATGTCTCAGTTGTATTGAAACACAAAAAATGAGAGCGCACTGCTGGCAATTGGTGTTTACTTCTTAGAGCAACCAGAAAAACACAAAAAACAAAGCAGCAACTGGTGACAGCAATAAATAAGTCATGCAAAAGTTACTGCATAAATGCAGTTGCAGTTCTTACTGACCTTTTGTGTTCAACATTGTCATTGGTGAGACTTGCCCAGATATCCTTGCACCTTCTGAACAGTCTGAAGTCCCGCCTGTCCTGTTGAGTGACTAAACCCTGATCTGGTGCATCTCCATCTGCTACATTGTTGCTTCTAGTGCACTGTAAGGGCATTCAACTATAATGTGCTATGTTATACAGAATACAACATGCTGCCTACTCTGCTGCCCTAGTTTGGCCATAGCATAACGTTCCTCCTCTATCAGTATCGTCTCAATTAGTGGCATGGAATGCACCATTTGTATGTGAATCAGGCCACTGTCACTGCTGTGCTGTTTGCTCCATGTGTTTGTGTATCTGCAGCACATGCCTTTTATAGGAACATAGAAACACTGAATTTGTCAGCAGAAAATGACTGCTTGGCCAACCCAGTATGCTCAGATGGTAACTACCTTGTCTTTCTCCACAGAGCTGAATTGATCTCAAGTAACCCTTAGTCCCCACTGCCTATTAATATTTACTAATATTCCCCTATGTCAGTCCAACACATACTTGAAGCCCCTTACTGTTTTCATCTCCACCAGTCTGGTGACAATCTGTTCCAGGCATCTACCATTCTTGCAGTGAAGTGGCACTTCCTTGCATTCCTCTTACACTTCCCCCTTCAAGCCTCATCACATGCCCTCTGGTTCTGGTACTATTTTTTATTCGAAAGAGACTCCCTTCCTGCACCATGTTCACCCCTGTGTGTTACCTCTAGGTCTTTATTATGTCTTTTCTTCTTCTCCTCCTCTCCCCCAGGAGGTACATGTTGAGATCCCTCAGTCTCTCCTCTGAGGGATTTTGGTACAACACCTGCACCATTTAGTTGCCATCCTCTGGAATGCCTCCATCCTGTCTATGTCATTTCTGAGGTGCAACCTCAACAACTGTACACAATACACCAAGTAGGGTCTCACCAGTGAGTGATACAATGGCAGCACGATGTCCCTCCTCCTGCTGGAGATACCTTCAAAAATGTATACCAGCATCACACTGGCCCTACCCACTGCTTTGTTACACTACCCTACCACTTTGAGGTCAGGAGATATGAGAACCCCAAGGTCCATTTCCTGCCTAGAGACTGACAGTACCTACCCCCATCCTATACTCATTTCCTTGGTTCCTGTGCCCTAGGGGTATGATTTTGCACATTTTGGCATTGAACCCAGATTGCTATGTTCCTGATCACTCCTCCAGTTTCCCATGATCCCTGCACTTTGCTTTTCACCCACTCCTGATTATCCACCATATTACAGATTTTGGTATCATCTACAGAGAGGCATACTTTCCCTTTCAGTCCATCTTCATCGATACTTATGAAGTCATTAAAGAGGACGCATTCCAGTACTGAGCCTTGCAGCACCCCACTGGTCCCTGTTACATTATTTGAGTGAGTACCATGAACTACCACCTTCTGTCACCTATCCAGTAACCAGATAGTAACCCAAGTCACCACTTTGGATACCACCCCTTGAGTTCTCATTTTCTTAACCAGTCTCCTGTGCAGCACAGTGTTGAAGGCCTTCTTAAAATCCAGATAGGCCACATCCACTGACTTTCTGATCCATTTTCCTAGTTACCCAGTCAAAGAAATTAATCACTTTTGTCTGGCATAACCTATCCCTCATGCATCCATGCTGCGTTTGGTCTTGCAGCCCATTGGATTCAAGATACCAACCTTTACTTTGTCAGTGTTTCCATTAATTTCACCACCACTGATGTGAGGTTCACTGGTCTACAGGTGGCTTATAATCCTTAAAGCAACAGTATTTGTAAACAGAATGAACTCATGATGTCATTTTTTGTTTTTGTTTGCTTGTTTACTAATAATGTATTTCTGGAAAAAAATATTGGTAGATTCATTTTTTGTTTCATTGTATTTCGCCCTGGAACTGGAATATGTGGTTTCAAAGTTTTTAACAATCCCAATTCTCTAAACACAAATACAATAAATAAATTGAACACTTTGGTGTGGTACTGTGCTGTTTTTCATATGAAATGTGTGCTAGCACCCTACTAATGCATTCATGGTATGAATTCAATACATAAATTCAAAAATTGACCTTAAGGAAATTGTGTTATTTTAATTGCTAATGTCAGCTATCTTTAATGACTTGAGTCACTAATTGCAAAATTAGTAACAGAAGCTGTTTTAAAAACCTCTGAGAGAAATAAAAAATATACCGATGGTGAATCTAATTATGACAGAAATATATTAATGCTGAAAAAATGAAGCCATTTTTTACTGACGAACAAATAGAGTGCTGCTGCTTTAAGTTATGGGGTACTAGCAGGAAACTTGTGCTTGGGCAAGTATTTTCAATATGGTTTACCCCTTTTTCACCAAAGCATTTCCAATTTCTAGACTTCACTGTAACAAGAAGCACATGATACTGAGGGTAATTCACAGTACATTTAGAAATAGACTTAAGAAATAGCCATATACAGTAGTTCAAAGAACTTTTCAGCTTTGCAGCAGGCTAGAAGATTCTCAATTGTATTTTCTTCTCAGCTATAAGGCATATAAACTTTAGAAATAATAGAATATTGTATTGAATAGACTCAATATTGATTTTATCTTTTTAAGAATGTTATATCTTGGATAAGTTTTGAACAATCTATACCAACACACAACATGCTCTATTAGTCATTGAAGGAATAAAAACAGCCACCTTTTGCTTGCGTGCTGCAAAAGCAACACTTGGACAGTAACAGTTTATGGAAATGTTGTCATGTTTCCATTCTTACTTTAATTAGTGAACAGAAATACTTAGTGTTAATAACATTAAGCTTTTTAAGTTTACGGTAACACTTTGTTCTTAGCACCACTTCTGACAGTTCCAATTTTGGAATTATTTGAAGACCTAGTTAGCACCCTTGACTTAAGGGATGCAGACCAATATTAATGGCTGTTTGACTCAGTAAGTAAAATGGCTTAAAGGCAGAGAACAGGGTCAGGAACTAGGGGCTTAAATTATAATCCCATTCAGCCACTACAGCCCTATGTGACTTATTAGTACTACAGTGCACTCAGCTGTAAAAATGAGATACAGCATGACTCCCACTGAAAAAGGATATTATACTTTAACTTTGATAATCTAGACACACACTTGTAAATATGCATGCAAACCAAAAATTGCATGCAGTAGATTAGTGTGATGAGGTAACGGTTCTAATGGTTTATAATTAAATGGAAATTATTTAAGTGACATTATAGCTTATAAACAGACTTTTTCTCAATCAGTTGTAGGACAAACATTCAGTGCCATAATTTCACAGCTGTCAGATGCAACTGCAGAATCCATCTGTTTCTGCACCTACAGAACCTGAACCCAGCTGCATTCACCTGCATGATTTAAAAAGAAGTGTCCAGTTGAGAAAAAAGCTGCAAAGTCTAACCTTAAGAAAAAAGCTGAAGTTTGCATACATTTGGGTACATATAATGCAAACTGAATGCATCAAAAATGATGCCAATTCATCTTGTATCTCTTTTTTTCCATAAGGCTTTTTAAATCTGACAGATGACCAGAATGAGTTGTTAGACCATCTAATAGATTATGCAACATTTCTGGCAGATGAAGATGCAAGTCTGCAGTCAACAATAAGGCCAGATGGATCAGAAACACATCCGTTAGAAAATCCTGCCTCACAATTTAATTACAGCATTTTTAATTCCCCCTCCAGCTAACAGCTTTATGCAGACATCTGCAAATATCACTTTTCTGCCTTGTAACATTATACACTCAGAAACCAGCAACATCAATGATCTCTCCTCTTCCTGGTCTCGAAACAAACAAACAAAAAAAGACATACATGGAGTTAAATGGTATTTATAAATCTTCGGTGTCATTTCCATACTCCAACATTTGTCATGTGAACCAACATGTCTTGTGTACCCTACTCCAACTGAACCCAGGGAGGGCAACACATTTTCTTCTGCTTTTTGATCCCCCCATCCCACAGTAAGATTTCATTCAATCCCCAATATGGTCAGCAAGAAGCACACATTGGTTACCATTTGATGGTTCTATGGCTGCAATAAGTGCTGAGCTTGGCCTCGCATCCATAAACTCTTAAAGGATGATAACATACTAGATAAAGGCTCCCCCTTCTCTGAGTCCACTAAAATTATACACCTTGCAGCACTTCATCTCTACTTAAAGTGGACAGAGGTACTTAGCAGTGACCCTTGGGGATCAGTGCTGGAGTAAGTGCTGTTTAAAATTTTTATCAACAGTATAGAACTAGGGTCTCCATCAGGATGTTTAACTTCACGTATGACATCAGGCTGGGCAGGGTGTTGAACACCATTGAGGATGGAGAGAAACACTAGGAGGTTCTTAAGTAGCTGGGTGATAGGTCAGACTTCATGAATCTTAGTTTCAGTAAAGCCAAATGCTTGGTGCTATACAGAGAGAGAGAGAGAGAGAGAGAAAAAAAAGAAAAGAGGTACTGTAGGTCCTTCACATTGTGCATGGTTCTTTTGCTGCAGTGGTGTAGGAAAATGACCTTGAGGATATAATAGATAAGGGGCCAGCCCACCGGTGCAGCAGCAAGGTATCCACTTATGGCTCCAACATCCCAGGTTCAGAAATGGACTCAGGAGTCAGAGGGTCAGCCTGGGGGGAGAAGGATTGAGCATCCCATGGACTGCACTCCTTTTCCAGGGGGAGGGGGAAGAGTGTCTGGTATATTGTGGACCTCTGGCAGAGACTGGGGGTACTCCTGCTGCTGGTACGATAATGCAAGGGGTGCGGGGTGGACACGTCATCATTGCATGTTCTGGCCCCCAGATTGCTGCAAAAGTTTACAAAAAATTCTGGGCCCCCGAGCATGATGCCCTGTTCTGCCGCCATCACCGCTGCCACCAGTGTCCGCTGAGGAGTCCTGCTCCAGTAGCCCCACTAAGTGGGATAAGCCAAAGCAAGCTACCAGTGACCATAGGGAGATGTGCCTGCCCAGTGGTCCCTCCCAGTGGGGTAAGCTTGGACATGGGGGCTGGCATGCAGGCATGGTTGAGCTCCTTTCAGGGGGGAAAACCGGCCCTCCCAAAAAATATATAATAGATAAGGAATTAAAGCATAACAAGCAATGCATAATTTTGCATGGGTGATGTCAAGAGGGCCAGTGGAACAGTAGGGTGAATGAAAAAAACTATAAAATGCAGAGCAGGGGGATGTAACCCTTCAATTTTATAATACCTGGCCAGGATATAACGGAAGTACTATGATTATTTCTGGATTCCGCAATACAAAAACAACATTCAGTCAGTCAACAAGATAAAACACATGACTGTAGAAAGGATCAAGTGTGCTGGGGACAAAAGCTACAAGGACATGTTTCATATCCTTAATTTGTTCAACCTGAAAATAAGAGGCTGAGAGGAAAATTTTTCTCAGTTTTCTGCATACTCAAGGATATAGTCAAGATCAGACTGATAGAGATTTTTATCTGTTATCCTCCAGCAGAATGCAGAGATATGGCCTGTGTGGTTCAGAGGTGGTGAATTCTCAACATATTTGTAGATGCTTCTTTTGGAGTGTGGTGAAACTATAAAACAGGCTGTCAGTGGAGAAATTGGACATGAAGACAGACGAGGTCTTCACGCCAAGCCTGAACAAATGTCTTCTTACCAAGAACATCACAAGGTACCCTAGGTAGTACAGTGGGTGGAGCATCTTAGGACTAGTCTTCATTAACTTCTTCATTTGTGGTATTGGGGAAGGGATCCATGGGAAGATCAGCCTCTTCACAGATGGCAAAGATCTGTTGAAGAGAGGACAGTGAAGAGTGTTTTAAAACCATCAGGGAAGATCTGAAAAGGATAAAGAAATTCTCAAGTATATGGTAGTTGACCTGCAATGCAAAGAAGTGTAAGGTAACGCACACAGAGGCCAAGAAACCCAAAACAGAATACGGGATGGGGTTGCCATAGAGAAAATTTCTGAAGAGAGGTACTAGTGGTGATAATTAAGAACAAATTCAAGCATCAGCAAAGTGCATAGAGCAGTGAGAAGAGGGAATTAAATGCTGGGGTTCACAGGAAGTGGGATCTGCAGCATGAGGAGAGAGATGATCCTGCCCAATGCAGATCCCTGGTTTAGCATCACCTGGAGTATTGTGTGCAGTTCTGGAACTCACATGTAGCCTGCCAATTGCCATAGGGGTTACTAGTTAACCCATATGTATCTGTTTGCACAAGGTTTTGCCTTTTAAGGGTTAATGTTCTAGCCCAGTTTCCAAATGTCAGTGTTTCCTGTCATTGTGACTTTTCTGCCTTGGCAACAAGAATTCCCATTCATTCAGCTCTTTCCAAGGTATTCTTTCTTGCCTGTCTGGGGCTTGTAAAATGGACCCCAGTCCCACCAAGAGTGAGTTCTGGAAGTTCTGCCCCAGGAGTTTCTGTATCAGAGTCAACAGGGCTTGGGCAACAATGTCTACATTTCTCTGGCTTTGATCAGCCTGAGGGGACCTCCAGGGTAAGGATGGTGGCAGGATCCTGGATTTAGAAAGCTATTGGCTTCATGTAGTCCAGGTCTCTGCAGGCTCACCAGGGGTTCAGGATCAGGAGCAGTAGGGATCTGTTGATGGCTCACTCTCAAGGTGGGTCATCTGATGTTGTATGTGCTACTGTTCCAAGCTAACAAAAAAGAGGTGTAACTGTTCCAGATTGAGCGACTGAGTCAGAACAAATCCAGAGTTCAAAGTTCTGTAGAATTCAGTGATGAAGGTGGTACAAAGACATCTGATCCAGAGAGCAAAGGGATAAGATGTGGTCAGTCAGGTAAGCCTCATAGCTGTGACTGCAAGGTAATAAATCACTGAACCCCAAGGGCAAGGTGTAGCTGCCATTGTTTCTACCTCAGTAATAAAGTGTCCAGACTGGAGCACTAAGTCCCATTTATGAGTTTATGCACCTCATGTACTACCTGCACTCATGAATGTTGTGCCTTTGAGGGCTAGGCATATCCCACAGCTAAGTCCCCTTGTGCCTGAAAGGGAATCTGTGAATCTTCATTAAATGTTCACATCACAGCGTGTGGGAATAAACATCAGATGAGGCAAATTTACAGATTTAAAACACAATGTGGTGTGATATTTATTTTTCAAAAGTTCGAAAAATAATAAATGAAAGCAAAAAAATTGCAAAGAAAATCACTACTTAACATCAGTAATGTCTCACATTATATAGTCCTGGATCTTAGAGCTCTTAACACCCTTCTTATCTGCATTCAACAGCTTGTCTACAATAGTACCTCTCTCCTTCACTCTCAAGACTGAACTCTACTAGACTGAACTGAAGTGAACTCAGAGTAGATGTTTTTATATCTTTTAGGGTCACCTAACTGAGCCCTTACATGTCTGGACATGTTGTTTCAAAACAAAGGGGGGGGTTGTTTCAGGGGACTTTCTGGATCAGTTAAAGGAACGGTGGATATCTCCACAGAGATTGACTCTCTATATCTCTGAGCCACAGTGACTAAGCACTTTTATACATATAACCTTATATAGTAACAGGTTTATAGTGTGAATTTATGAAAATACCTTAAGGATTTCTTATAACTGTACTAGTCATGAAATTATCATTGTTTTATACGGCTTCTGAATCCTTTTTATTTAAAAAGACTTTATTAACTGTATGTATTCCTATCTAAAATAGCCTTCATGTTTTTTTTTGTTCACAAAATGCATTTATGCACTTTACACAACACCTCTCCGGGTGTTTGGTATCATTCCAGGGATTGTATAGATGGAAATGGAAAAAGAATGAAAAGAGAGAACTAGTAGTAAGTTTCATAGGGATAGTAAAGAGCTACACTAGGTGGCCAATCTAGGGTGGAGGGGAAGAAAAGCAAAGAGAAAAGCGTTAACTGGTGCGCAACAGAAGTTTTGGTAGCTAGGAAATCAGGAGATAGAAAAGTGGTCCATCAGTCACAACTGAGGGTGTAGCCTAATTCCGTCACAGTGCAGTAAATACATTTCAATACGGTGGCTAGAATGTACCCATGGCTGACAAGCTTGGGATTTGTGTATAGTGTGGAAATATTGATTATGACTGGGCCCATGGCAGGGTTTCAGTCGAGAGCTGGTAGTGTAAACCCCAGTCACCAAATGATATGTGTACTCTGCGTATATATAGTAAATAAATGTTTGGTATTGTGCAAGTGATGATAAGCCTCAAGTGTTATGCCCTGTGCCTTGTGTGTTACTGAAAAGTGAACGGAGTCTGGGATCCTGAAAGCCATTTTATTCTTATTCATGGCCACCTGGGCCTTACTGAAAATACTTCTAGGCTCAATATATGGACCCAACTCAGACTCCCCTCAATTTTTCTCTCATGTTATTTCTTATCTAGCACCCTTCTCCCACCTCCCAATTTTTAGGGGTGGAGATTGGAATCTGATTATTCATACTGATTTGGACAGATCTGGAAGTTTGTGGAGAGGGTTGTCCCCAGGGCAGTGAGGCCTGCGGGAGTATCTGGATTACCTCGGGTTGGTGGACCCCTGGAGTATTTTACATCCTGTAGATGGGCAATATACTTTTTTTCTATCCTCCATGCCTCACATTCCCATATAATTTTTTATTTAGTAAGAATTGCCTATAGAGCCTCCTCTTCTGTGAAATCCAAGAAACAGTCCTTTCAGACCATGCATCAGTTTTTATGGAACACTCCGTCTGGAGCTGGAAGACCTAGACAGGACTTGGTGGTTGAATTCCTCTCTCCTGAGGGATCCCAGAGTCCTCGATGCTATTCGTACATACCTTCTGAACTTTTTTCAAGAGAATGAAGGATCTGTCGCAACTTTAGTTGTGTTGTGGGTGGCTGCAATGTGTGCCATGAGAGGCAAAATTATTCATTTAGCTACCAAGATTAAAAAGGTATGCTCAGATAAGCTTGACAACTTACTGAATCAAATTAAATCCCTGGAGCATCAGTTGTCAGCGAGATGTGATGCAGACACATGGGAGTCGTTGAACTCCTTCAGAGCACAATATTATGGCCTTCTGGCTGAACAGGCAGATCTGGCCTTGCAACATATCAAATTATGGTACTTGGAGTCGGGAGAGAGGGCAAGTAGGCTCCTGGTTCTAAGATTGCCGCATATGGATTCCCTATGCATGGTTTCTAGCCTTCAGGATGCTCCTGGTGGAGAGATTTTCACTCCCCCTGGGATATAGCAAAGGCCTTCCATTCTTTTTTTGAATCTCTTTACAGTTCCTCCCCTGGTGAGCAGCCTTCATTGGAAGAGATTGAGGCCTACTTAGATCAGCTTTCTCTTCCCCAGCTGTCATCCTCTCTGTAAGATCTTTTGAGGGCACCAATCTCCTGTGCCGAGGTTCATAAGGTGATAGAGCAGCTTCCAAAGGACAAAGCTCAGTGTCCAGATGGATTTAATAATAGCTTTTATTATACATACATTGATATTCTTGTTCCTTTTCTGGTCTGCTTATTTAAGTTTTTACTTTCTGAAGGGCTTATGGACTGCCCTTTCACCAAGGCCTAGATAATGTTAATACACAAGCCGAACAAGCCAGAGACAGTACCTAGTTGTCACATATCTAATTTCACTTCTAAATTCTGATCTTAAGATTTTAGCCAAGCTCTTGGTAAACCTCCTGCTTCAAGTATGGCAAGGCCTTCTTAGTCTTACTCAGGTGGGATTTGTTGCAGGCTGCCGGTCCAGTGATCATCTCCTTAAAATCTTACATTTGATTCCCATATTGTAGGAGAGTAGAACTCCTGCAGTCCTGGTCTCCCTCAATGCTGAAAAGGTTTTTGATTGAGTATTCTGGACTTTTTTTTTTTGTCAGTCTATGCTGCTTTACCTTTCCCTCGGTCTTTTGTGACTGGCTGAAGGTATTGTATAGCAGAGTTAAGTGTAATGGGGTCCAATCTGCCCCCCCCCCCCTTGCTAGAGGTATGAGACGGGGTGCCCTTTCTCTCCTTTTTTATTTCATCTATATTTGGAGCCCATCCTTTGGACTATTCAGGACAACAATAATATACAGGGGATCTGGATGAGTAGCTCCGATTATAAGATCTCTGCTTACGTGGATGACTTATTGTTGCACATTGATTTTTGTTATTGTTAATTGTAATTCTATGTTTTTGTTTATGATATTTACTGTTGTTATGTTTTTGTATTTTTTGGAACTTCTAGTAAAGCGTACTAAATTAAAAAAAGGAACGGGAACAGAGTTAAAGCTGTCTAAAGTGAATGAATTCAAACTGCAAAATAAATTTTAATGGTTTAAAGTTTAAAGCAAATTGATCTCATCCTATGTTGCCTTGCTGGTATTTTTGTATATTGTAGTGTGGTGTGAAACAAAATCTATTTTTTACCAACCAAGGGTAGCTCCATGTATCCCTAGAACCAAGGGCAGAAGAAGATACCAAGATCCAGTGTAAGCTTTCACAGGTGAAAAGGTAGCTAGCTGGTCCCTGTGGGCACCATACAATGGAAAAGTAGGGGAAACCAAGTGGAAAAAGAAGGATAGGGTCCCATAAGAGGCACGGTGTAGCATGGCCAAAACAGTTCCACAGGGGTGGAGCAGGACTTTTTTAGACTATGCTCCAGTGGCCATGCCTTCCCAGGATGTGGAAAAGCCTGATCGGGGGAAATAATCAGGAGTGACTCCTGGTGAGAAGTTTACATCCTAGTACTACTAGATGTGGAAGTACACCACTGGGTTATTGCCCACAAACTCTTCTTCCCTGAGCATGTGACAGAGGCAATCATTGTGTGTGTGTGTGGGGGGGGGCGTTGTTACACGCACTTATGAAGGACTGGGACAAGATGTAGGCAGTTCAGTGGAGGGTAACCAAAATTATTCTTAGACAGCAAGGGAAGTACTACATGAAGAGCTTGGAAGACATCAACATATACATATTGAAGGCATGAAGGGAAAAGGAGGTACTGTATGGTAGGGACACACAAATACCTTTATGGGTTAAGCAACAAGTAACAAGCTGTGAACGAGCTTGCTACATCCAGCAGACCAGACCTGGATTTGATTCTCACAACCTCCACTTGCATACTGTGTGACTCTAAGCAAGTTACTTAACCGCCTAGTGCTCCCAGGCCACCCCTGAAAACAGGCACTTGTGCCTAGTGGGTCTTACCCAGTTACTAAAGACAAAAAAAAAAAAAAAACATAGATAGCAGGGAGTTTACACTGAGTAGAAACATACACGCCTAGGGGAACTCAGTGAAGCTGGTCAGGATGGCAAGATTCAGTAAAGTTGTCAGGAAATGGTTATTCTGGTAGATGCTGTAGTTAGAACAAACTACAAAGGAAAGTCGTCTGTGCAAAATTAGTGGAGGGATTCAAATATGGGTGGAACAGACATATGAGACTAGTAAAGACATTAAGAAAAGGGGAAGGGGAAAGAGGAGTGAATCGTCACTAGGGACCTCACATCCAGCCATTCAGTACAGTTAACATTAAACTGGTCCACCAATGAGTTGATTTAGCATTGTTTTTATAAAGTTTTCAATGCACTGGCATCCCATTTTGTGGGTTTTTCTAAACACTTGAATTTTTTTGCAGCTCAACTAGGTAGTGGGGTGATTTTGTTCAAGACTGTTCTCCTTTAAGGCTTGAGAGAAATTTTTATGAAATGATTTTGCAACACAAGTAGAACACGCCTGCAAATCCGCTGCAATGCAATGAAAAAATGAGTTGCAACTCTTAAACAGTAGGCTTCGTAAGGCTTTATACTAGATTCTGTGACATGTATGCAGCTCATTGTGAAATGCAAAAGCAGTTCATTGGTGAAACAGTTTAAAGGGACTTGTACTGTATGCAAGGCTGGGCAGACTGGATGGGCCATAAGGCCTTTTCTACTGTCATCATATTTGTTCCTTTATATCTCAAAAAGTTAGTAAGTTAGTACATGTTTTTGCACTGTGTATTCATTACTGCTTATGAAACAGGGGAAGAAAAAGATGAACCTAGAGTCTCTTCTGATCTTCAATTACTATAGTACTATGTTGAGCTGCTTACAAAACGGAGACATACTGTGGCAATGCCACCACCATGAGCAGCTATATGGATCTTAGAGTCTACTTATTGATATTGGTGACTTAATGCAAGGACAGTTCCTCGGGGGAAGCACCAACATGAAAGAATTAAAGGATGCTTTCCCCAATTCTGGTTAAGGGTATAAAACGCCATTAGTTGGGTTTTATCAAATCTTGTAAAATGGGAATAATATAGAAAAAATGGTTAATAAATATATGGTTGTCTGTTCGCCTAGTGGCATGTTGTCAATGCATGTTGCAGCCATCTGGGAGATCAGGATTCAGCTGTGATCCCTGAAATTCCACACTAAGTCTGGCTGTGGGACAGGTGCATTGCAAAGCTGAGTCACTTGGAATATGATAAGGGTGGGAGATGCTGTCAGGTGTTTTGATTACTTCATGCTGGCTGTACAAAGGCAGCACTGGTGTAGACTGTGAAAACAGCAACTCATTTGCCCTCATGCATTTCAGTGATGTCCTCTCTGTTCTGTGGTATCAGAATGAGTGAATGATTGACATCTTTGCATATACTGTAGTAAAACCTGATTTCTCTGAGGGTTCACTCATTAAGGTTTTACTCTAGGCAAAGACATTCATTCATTCATTCATTCATTCATTCATTCATTCATTCAGCCATCCATTCTTTCTTTCATTAGTTTATTCAGATACTTACCACAGAACAGAGGACATCTCTGCAGTGTGGTACTAAAAGTGATATTTTGGGGGTGCTCAGGGGAAGAAGAATATGGGGAATAGAGGGGGATTTGGTGAGGGGAATTCACTTGATGATCAGAGTCAGATTGCAGGGGGGTAAGCAGAGGTTGTTGGTTTTGGCATGTGGGTAGAGGGAAGGGTTTCACATTATGATCAGCTGTTTTTAAAACTAGTGTGTATGGCAATAAACATTGCTGGAAAGAGGGAGGAGGTTTTTTCACAGCAGTGTAGTGGGCTGGGGGAAATTATAAGGCACCTGAGTGGTGGAAGGGGGTTGGAAACAAATGAACCTAGTGTGTGGGGTTGGGATTTTTTTTTCAAACATTTTGCAGTTCAAAGTTGGTGTCACAGTTGTGAACTTATCAAAGCTTCATGGAATGCAATGTTCTGGACTTCAAACAAACTTCAAAGGCAGAGTAAAACTTTGCAACTTCTCTATTTGGTTCCATTATTCTGGGGACACATCAGATGACTGCAGCCACCCAATTGCATGCTTGCATTACATTATTGAATAGGGCCTTTTTATTTATTTAAGCAGCATTTCCAGTGCTGCAGTAGCTAGGGATGTGCAAGTAAAAATAGTGTTTTATGAATACCACAATAATAGGCCATTCGTTACTCAGGAAGAAAAATTAATAATTGGCATTGATCAGGGATATTCAGAGTTTAGATATTCTGCAGGAGTTCAAGATCTTCTGAGACTTCTTGGACAGTCAGACACCACTATGGAAACTCACTGAAGACAGCTTATTTGACCCAACACTCTCAAAAGCTACTGGCATGTGAAACAGACATCTGGGGCCCAATATTTAGAACTTTGCCCATATGTAAAGTTTGCACTGTGCAGCGGATTGCACTACCTCATGGCCCATTGCACACTGTATTCACAGCCTTAGCACAAACATAAAAGCTGTTGAATATTTTGTGCAATGAAACATGTGCAACACACAGAGCCGAGCGCTGAGCAAACATTGCCCACTACTGAATATACCAGTGGACAGAGCAACTGCTCAGACCTGACTTCCATAGCAGCCAAGCAGGAAAGGGTAGGACACAGGCCAGCTCGACCTGGAGTAGGTGAGCTCATTCCGTAGGGTTAGAATGGGTGGGGCCTCAGGGGATGGACAATAGGGATGCCCACATGGATGGGGTAAAAACACAAATGACAGAGATACCATCCTGGCAGACAAGACAGGAGGGCACTAGTCTGAAGGACAGGTACTGTTCTGGCAATAATATCCAGGAACAGTGTGGACACAGGCTGTCCTGAACAAGTTACGGTCAGGTTGACACCTGTGGGAGTCAGTGTGACAGCCAAAATGACAGCATGTCTGCTGACATGGGGGTCCTGCATAGTGAGAAGTGCCATCACAGACACCTGCCATACCCCCAAGGGAAACCCTGTGCTGCAGGACTGGCAGGCATCCACCAAGGGCACCCCAGCAATACAAATACACAGGGCAACATCCCCCAAGAAAAGATGCAGTAGACAAGGGTAACAGAAACAAATCATAATTACTAGTGAAACAGTAACCTACAATATAAAAAACAAACTCAGTAAACGACAGAAAACAGATAACTTTACAATATATACAAGTGGGAGGTAAGGAGGAAGGGAAGTGGGGGCCACAGGGGAAAAAAGGGGAAGGAAGGAGAAAGGGCAGCACATGGAAAGGGGAGGTGGTTTAGTGTGCAGGTGAAGGCAGTCTTCCATCCAAGGGGCTGATGACCCAGTCCAAAGCATCTGGTATGCAGCTGGCAGTGATGTTCAGTGCATTGAGGTGATCAATTATAGTACTCTGATGGCTCACAGTTCTGTGCAGGAGGTCGACCTGCCTCTCCATCAACTCCGACTGCTGGGCTGTGGCTGCTGTCTGATGTGGACCTGTGTAGAGAGAGTTGCTGTAACTGAGTTGACCAGATACTGTAGACCATGTAGGATCAGGTAGCAAACATAGAACTGCCCCCCACTGTAGTAAGGCCACCACCATGTCATGCATGGGATACAGGTGGAACGGGCACCCAAGAGGCTGTGTTGATACCTGCAGCCCTAGATAGGCAGACACAGTCGGTTGCCACACAGACCCCAGTATGCAGTCCAGGGGTCAAAGGCTGAGTTGGTGTCCCCAAAATTGGTGCAAAGGCCTACAATGTGGCCCTGGGTGAGTGGGCTGGGCAGTAGGATTCAAGGTGGTGGTAGTCAGTGTGATAAACACAATGCAGAGAGGCATATCAAATTGTCATACTGCTCTGAGTCCAGAAGAACTGGATGGTACTGAGGAAATCACACAATGCCCACTGCATGTGGACTGTGTTGTGGAATCACCACATGGGCCTGGTCCACAGTGGGACATATCTGGATACATGCTATTATAGCCTCAACAGGGTGATCTGTGGGCAGTGTCATTGTGCCATGGAACAGGCAGCCATGCTGTACATGTACAGTGACTGGTGAAAGATGTCAGACACCAGAAAGTGGCAGCAGGGCAGCCAACTGACATGGCCAGCAGAAGTCTGTGCTAGCAGATAGCAGTGTAGGTGCAGAGTATGTGTACCTTGCCATGACAAGCAGGCAATGCCTCAAAGTGATGTAGCATAGCACAGTAGAGAGGCACACCCAGGCGGACACAGCATAGGACAACAAGACTGTGTGGTCTGCATCAGGGGGACCCTGGTGCTTGGGGTTGTGTGCTTCTGAGGGCATGTGTGCCTTGACACATGACCTCAGTGCAGTAGTGATGTTGAGTGAGTGAAACCACACACTGTGCAGCTGGTGTCATATCAAGGTGGTCCTGGTCTGCTGTTGTATCTGTCCCCCAGCTCAAGGACAGCTGCTGCTAGCCCCACAGGGATGCAACAATGCCCAGGAGCAGGCTAACTCATGAAAAGGAGGTTGGCGAAGCAGACCTACAATGACAGAGACTTGTACGTAAACAGTTATACATCATCACAGTACAGACACATATGTACATGGGGTGCAGTATTGTAAGCTGTGTGGTTCATTGAGATGCCCCACCAGTCATGCATCTGCACAGCAGAGGAACATAGGAAGGGATATATGTAGTGGTGCACATTTGGACAAGTTAGCAGTCCCCTTACCTGTTAATGCTTATCTTGTGAGTAACTTCAGAAGGATTGAAATACTGCATTTGGGTTTTCCTTTGGAGGTAGCTGGATTGTCAACTAGGATTTTGTGGAAGTTAAACTACCTTTAAATAATTTACAGGTGACTGAGGAGTCGAAGAAAGGGCTTGCAAACTCTGCTTATCTTGGAAGTAACTTCAGAAGGGTTGAAATACTGCATTTTGGTTGTTCCTTGGGGGGTAGCTGGATTGACTACTAGAATTTTGGGACAGTTAAACTATTTTTAAATAACTTACTAGTGATTGAGGAGTTGTTATAGCAAAAGCTACAGTTGTGGATTGAAACACAGACAGCCTCAGGTGGAGGAAATGGTTTCCCTCATTGCTTTCAGACCACAAAGTATTGTATTGGATCAGGAAAGGTTGCATCATAACCATTGTCAACCAATTGCCCTGGGTGGAGTCTTCCAGACTTGATCAGATTACCATAAGCTACTGGTGTGTGCAACATTTGGAGACACAAAGCACATTTTCTTGACCTGGAAGGAAACTAGTTCTTTATTCTGCTGTCAGCTGTGTGGGAGATTCTATATTGCACTTGATATCTGTAACCTACACACTCTTGCTCAATTATGTGGGTGGTGAAACTAACTACCCTTGGTAATTGCTTTTTATTTATATATTTATTTAGTGTTTAACCAAGCAGGGGTTTGCAAACTCTGCGAATCTTGTGAGTAACTTCAGAAGGATTCAAATACTGCATTTGGGGTTTCCTTTGGAGGTAGCTGGATTGTCAACTGGGATTTTGTGGCAGTTAAATTATTTTTAAATAATTTACAGGTGGCTGAGGAGTTGAAGAAGGGGCTTGCAAACTCTGATTATCTTGGAAGTAACTTGAGATGGGTTAAAATTCTTCATTTTGGTTGTCCCTCAGGGGTAGCTGGATTGACTACTAGGATTTTGGGACAATTAAACTATTTTTTAATAATTTACTGGTGGGTAGGGTTTTGTGATAGTTAAACCATTTTTAAATAATTTACTGGTGGTTAAGGAGTTGTTATAGCAAAAGCTGTGGTTGTGGATTGAAACACAGACAGCCTCAGGTGCAGGAGGCTGTGTTCCCCTGATTGTTGTGCAGGTTGTCTTGCTGAAAGGAAAGTTAACACTCATCCTAGTGGTAGGTCAGAGCTTGTAGCTGATTGTTCCAGAGGGCACAGCTCAGGCCCAAGCCCACCCTTCCCCACATCCCACCCCCCAGGTGTTATTTCCTTTATAGTAGGGTTTGTGACATCATTTCCTCAAGGGGAAAGGTGCATACAGCTCATATCCTTATCAGCACAGCACACTGCATTGAAGGTAACAGCACACTCACTAACTATATATAACCAAAAAAAAAGGCTTAACGCAAGATAAACAGGAAAGAAGACAGACATGTGGGGAGTAGTGCAATGCACTGGCTGTGGGGCAGCAGTCTTCTGGGAGACTTTCTGGATGCCGCAGTGCTGCCCTATTTGTAGGCATCTCTCTGGTCTGAGGAAAGAGGTTGCTTGTCTTTGGGCTGACTTGGCTAGGATTCATGAAACCTCCTCCCCCACCCAGGGACCACTAGGGCCACTGCCTCTACCTCAGAGGTTGCCAAGAAAGAGGAGCAGTTGGACCTAGGTGGGCTCAGGCAGGAAGAGGGTGGTGGAACAGAGGCACATTCCTCCAGTTGTACCTCTCCACAGTTCATATGCTATTCTGATGGAGAGTGGTTCCTCTATGGAGGCACCTGCAGTGGAGACCAAGGAGGATGCTGGGAACCTCCACAAAGGAGTCCCACAGGAGGGTGGCATGGGACCCCACAGGGGAAGGAAACAACTCCTGGTGGGGGACTCAATCATTAGGGGGGTAGATCTGGGGAATGAAGGGAGAGGGAGGTAAGGTGCCTGCCTGGCACCATGGCTTGGAGGGACAGGGAGTGAATCCTCAGGATCACAGGAGCAGCTGCACAAGGGAGGGATCTGGATATTATTGTCCACCTAGGGACAAATGACCTGGCTGTGAATGGGATCAGAGCAGTACAAAGGAGTCTGAAGAGTTGGGGAGGGGTCTAAGACAAGTAGCACATACATTAACCTTCTCAGAGGTGCTGCCTGTATATAGCAAAGGTGATATTAGAGTACTCCAAACCATGGGATTCAATGAATGGTTGAAAAACTGGTGCAGAGCTCAGGGTTGTGGCTTCACTCAGGACTGGGGGCCCACCTGGAGGGATACAGGCCTATACTGGTGCAATGGTCTGCATCTGTCCAGGAGGGGAACCAGAACCTTAGGTGATAGGTTTAAATTAATAATTGGCAATCATTTAAACTAGCCAAGGGGGGAGGCACTGAAAAGGAGCAGGGAAAACCCAGCCTACCCCCACAAAACACAGTAGTTGGAGAGGTAAACACCATGGTAGAGAAGTTAATGGGGAGCCGGACAGGGGTAAATGCAGAAAAAGGCAGTAAGGACAGGGATGGGGCTAAAAGGGGTAAGGCCATCAACAAATGGAGGGTGATGAGTACCAATGCCCATAGACTAGATATCAAGCTCCCTGAACTAGTGGCCTTGATGGAAGAGGGACATCTGAATACCGTGGCAGTCACAGAAACATGGTACACTGAGAACCATGACTGGGATGTCAACATACCAGGCTACACAATCTATAGGAGGGACAGGGAGGGTAGAAGAGGAGGAGGAATAGCTCTCTATGTAAGGGAAGGGATCAAAGTAATGGAATTAAAGGACAAACAGGGAGTAGAGGAGGCACTGTGAGTTACCCTGGAGATAGGTTATGGCACCAGAATTCGCACAGGGGTGGTATACAGACCCCCATCTCAGGGGGAGGCAATGGACAAGGAAATGATAGAAGGCATCCTTAGAATGGCAGAAAAAGGGGAGATGTTGTTGATAGGGGACCTGAATATGCCAGACATTAGCTGGAGCACCCTAGCTGCAACCACATCAAAAAGCAGGTTTATTCTTGATGCCCTTCAGGAGGCATACCTCAGACAGCTAGTGGTGGAACCCACTAGGGAGGGAGCAATCTTAGACCTGGTACTATCAAATGGAGATGGAGAAAGGATCTCAGATTTAGAAGTGGGTAGCCATCTGGGAACAAGTTACCACCAAACAGTGTGGTTCATGACAAAAACAGCCATAGAGTCGAGCCATACAAAAGCAAGAGTGTTGGAATTTAGGAAGGCTGACTTTGGGAAAATGGGAGAGTGCCTCAGAAAAGCACTAGCAAACTGGCAAGAAGGAGGGGTGGAGGAACAATGGGAAAAAATCAAAACAGCCATCACAGAGGTAACAAGCCTTTGTGTGAAGCAAATCGACAAAGCAAACTGAAGGAAAAAAACACTAAGGTTCTCAAAACAGGTGGCAGGGAAGGTTAAGGAGGAAACAGTAGCATTCAGGAAGTATAAGGAAATGCAGAAGGAGCAAGAAAGAGAACTGTACCAGTTAAAGCAGAAGGAAATGGGGAAGGCAGTCAGAATAGCAAAAGCCCAAACTGAGGAAAAGATAGCCAACTCAGTTAAGAAGAGGGATACAACCTTTTATAGGTACATTAGGGAGTAAGGAAAGATGAAGGAAGGGATAGTGAGGGCTTACTAAAGGGAAGGGAGAGTGGGCAGAGGATGACCGTGAAAAAACAGGGATACTGAATAAATACTTCTGCTCAGTATTCACAAAAGAAGAGGAGGGGGAGGTACCTCAATCAAAGAATAGAAGCACTCTGGAAAGGGAGGTCAATACAAGTCCATTCACAGAAGAAAGTGTTCTGAAAGAACTCTTAAAACTGAAGGTGGACAAAGCAATGGGGTCTGATGGGATTCACCCAAGAATTCTAAAAGAACTAAGGGTAGAACTAGTGACACTACTGACCTCCCTTTTTAACAAATCATGGGAGGATTATGTGGTACCAGAGGACTGGAGGAGGGCAGATGTGATTCCCCTTCACAAAAGTGGGAGCAAGATAGAGGCAGGCAGCTACAGACCTATTAGTTTGACCTCAGTGATAGAGAAAATGATGGAATCACTTCTGAAGGAAAGACTTGTTGAGTACTTAGAGGACAGAGGGGCACAGGACCCAAGGCAGTATGGATTCACAGCGGGAAGGTCATGTCAGACGAATCTAATAGATTTTTTTGACTGGGTGACCAAAGTAGTAGATCAGGGAGGGGCTGTGGACATGGCCTACCTAGACTTTAGTTAGGCATTTGACATAGTCCCACACAAAAGATTAATATACAAGTTAGCCAGCCTTGGAGTGGGTCCCAAGGTGGTAGCCTGGGTAAAAAATTGGCTGGACAACAGGATACAGAGGGTAATAGTAAACAGAGTTTACTCTGAAGAAAGGGGGGTTACTAGTGGGGTACAGCAGGGTTCAGTACTGGAACCAGTCCTCTTTAATGTCTTTTTAAGTGACATTGCAGAGGGACTGGAGGGAAAAGTATGTCTCTTTGCAGATGACGCAAAGATCTACAACAGGGTTGATACGAAAGGTGGGGTGGAGAGGATGCAAAGGGACTTGGCAAGGTTGGAGGCATGGTCAAATGTATGGCAGCTTAGATTCAATGCAGAGAATTGCAAAGTAAAGCATCTGGGAAACAAAAATCCAGGGAAAGAGAACACAATGGGGGTGAGATAATAACAACAACAGAAATGGAAAGTGACCTGGGGTAGTCATATCAGATGATCTTAAGGTGGGAAGCAATGTGAGAAGGCAGTAAAGAGGGCTAGTGGGATACTTGGATGCATAGGGAGAGGCATCATCAGTAGAAAAAAGAAAGTTGTTATCCCTCTGTACAGACAGTTGGTGAGACCCTATCTGGAGTTCTGCGTCCAATTCTGGAGACCCCATCTCTGCAAGGACATAGACAGGATGGAGGCTGTCCAGAGGAGCAACTAAAATGGTGCAGTGTCTGCACCCGAAGACATACAAAGAGAAATTAATGAAGCGTAATATGTATACAGTCAAGGAGAGGAGGGAGAGGGGGGACATGATAGAAACTTTCAGGTACATCAAGAGAATCAAGAGTCCAAGATGGCAGCATCTTTCAGAAAAAGAGATGTGCAAGAACAAGGGGTCACAATTTGAAGATAGAGGGGGACAGCTCAGAGGTAATTTGAGGACATATTTTTTTCATGGAGAGGATTGTGGATGCATGGAATAGCCCTCCTGGGGAGGTAGTGGAGTCAAAAACAGTGGGGGGATTCAAGAATGGATGGGACAGACATAAGGCAATTCTAGTGGAGGATAGGAGGAAGTAGACTGTTGGTTAACTAGGATCTGTGGCCTATGCATTAGGTAGGGAAATGGGCAGACTAGGTGGGCCAAGCGGTCCTTATCTGCTGTCAAATTCTGTTTCTATATAACACACCATCCTGGCAAGGCCAGGAAGTACAGCACAAGGATACGGTGGGCATGCTGCAGTGTGTGCCCCTGCAGCAGGGATGAGAGCCCAGTAACCAGGACAGAGGCCACCCTAGAGGTACAAGGGTGAAGCAGCTGCTGAGGCATGGCACTGCAGGACCTGCTTCAGGTAATCCCCTGGGTTAAAGGTAGTAGTACACCCCTGTGCTACAGTTTGCATGCCCTGCTACTGCATGTGGGATAGCGACCATATGGTACATAAAGGCAGCACTGGCCACTGGGACCATGGCACTGGTAGGGGATCTATATGGCCGTATGATGCCGGAAACAGAGTGCGTTTTACACACAGCTGCGGTGCTGCTGTTGCAACCACAAAGGGCCATGGTAGGGTGGCTGGGAAGCAAAGCAAATGCCCTATCTTCCTGGGATGCCATGTCACCAAGAGGACCTTAGATGAGACCGCAGGCACAGTGGTAGTCCATGACAGTCAGAACAGTGGCTGGCAGCAGCAGGAGTGCCGTGACCTGGCTAGGGCTACACCTGCCTGGGGCAGAGTCCCATGGGAAAGGTGTTGTGCTGCAGAGCACCATTGAGGCACATTCAGTCAAAATGGCAAGCAGGACAGAAACCTTGCATTATTTTACTCCAGGTAGTGAATGGGATGATTAGAAAGAGAAGTATGCTCACATGGCTACACCCCCTGCACTTCACTTGCTCAGGCCCAGTCATGGCCCTGAGGATGATCCTGCCTGCTCTCTGTTGCTTGGCACTGGTGTTAGCACTCTCCTGTCCTCTAGTTCGGTGATCTGCAAAGTGTAAGAAAAGGTGACAACAGAGGTGAGCTGCACAATACATTGCCCCAGTACAACCCACCCACAGGCCCTGGCAATTGGGAGGTAATATGGTGGTAAGTGTTCTTTGCATGGCCATGCAGCATTTGGGTGGCATTGCAAGACAGTACTTGCTAAGAACCCACCATGCTGCCATCCCTTTGTAAGGTACCCCCTTGTGTCCTTGTCCCAAGAATGGGGCATGTAGTCATGCAAAAAGCAGACATGAGCCACCACTGCTACGTGTGATGACAGTGATGAACATAGCACTCCACACTCATCCTTGGCTTTATGGGATGTGTCCATTCAAGATGCCTGCCCAATGTTTGATAGCATAGCAGAGTGTTATGGAACTAGAATGCCATGGTGGCACCTTATCAGCAGAGCAGTGAGGCAGACAGCTAGGTTGGAGACACGATAGCCAGTCCTCCAATGCCAGGTGTAGGTGGGTCACACTAAACCCCCAGGACCATGGGGGCATGCCTTGGTGTGTGGCCCCAGGCATATAGCATGAGACACAGGACATAGCCCTCTCAACAAAGCATGGTATGGCAGCTGTGTGGCCAGTACTTTTCAACTTTTATCTTACAGGTAGCAGAACTGATGCACCCCCCTCCATATACCTTAACATGTGCGGGTCCACCCCCATGTCAGTCAAGAAAATGTAGCACACAAAATATTTTATTAGTCTGACAGTATGGCATATTATGTAACACACACAATGAAAAATCACACAGAAGTTGGGTAGCTGTCAGTGACAGTGTATAGGATACATTGGGACATGCATCTGTAGGACATCAAGGTAGCCAGCCATACAGCAGTACAGTACATGCACACCACCGATCACACAGAGATAATCACTGTGGCCATTCATACATTCATGGTCTGTAAGTTTAGCAACCAAGCACTGCGCAAACATCATGCGCATCCACACTGGGAGGAATCATACGATGGGGAAACCAGATTGCAGTACATAAGGCTGTGTGTGTGTGTGTGTGTGTGTGTGTGTGTGTGTGTGTGTGTGCATGTAGATGGTGCAAGGTTCCTGTATCCCCAGTATGTTCCACTGTTGTCTTTCCTCAGCAAAGTACACTGAGCATGCTTGCCGACACACATGCATTGTGCATTATTATGACTGCTAGTATGTGTATTGACTTGGGGAGCCATATGGTACTGACTTGCCCAGATGGCTTATGCCATTGACAGTGTTTGTAGAGCAGGGTGCACTAGGTGAAGGTTGTCCCCCCCCCACCGTTGCTTGCAGCCATGTGCATGGGTAGTAGAACATGTAAAATGTGACGCATGCCTTGTGAAACACACTGTCCCAGGGGTGGTGACATGTCACACTGTTGGGCAGGCAGCATGCCACGACAGTTGTGTCAAGCACAACTTCCCCATAGTAGAGGCTGATCACTAATATGCAGGGGCAGCATAACTGCCTGACATGACAGATCCAGACACAGCACTCATAGCAGATGTTGCCATGGGAACACTCCACACCTACCATAAACATTACCCCACTGAAACCATGCCCAGATGTTGGCATGCCAGGAACATATGAAAACTTACCAGGCCTTGGGATGGTGCCATCCTGCACCATCCCAATGATCCTTTGGAGCCACTCCTGGTCCTGTCTCTCTACGTCACCATATCTGTGGCTGCACTGCTCCCTCATCCTACTAATCCCTGTGTGGCCTGAAAGGTGGAACCCAACAGAGGCCCACACCTCCCCTATAGGTTGATCTGACTCATCCTGTCAAAACATGTGTTGCTCCCTGGCCACCACCAGGTCAACCAGGTTTGCCAGCTCCACCTCACTCCAGTGTTGGTCGCACTGTTGCACCACCCATCTTCTGCCTGAGACCATTTCCTTACACACATTGGTGCTGTAATGCAGGGCCTATATGTGATATTGCAATGTGCTGGAGCATGGCATTTGTGCAATGCAAAGTATATTGTTTACACTGTGCAAATGTCCCTTGTACAGTGCTATGGCATTCTGTCCTGCCAACATCATCAAGTTGTGTATGCACATTCTGCATAACATCACACTAAGTTACACAGTTCCATAGTGTGTGCAGAGCTCTGCATGCACAGGGATGCTGCTGATGTCATAGGCATGCATCTCCTGCAAAGAGCACATTCACAGACATCATCAAAAGGTGCGTTATGTAAGCACTAAATAACTTAGTGCATTGTGCAAAAGCACAATATTCAGCTAGGCTATGGAAATAGACTCATTCGGCAGTTCGCGGGTAAAAGAGTTCATTAGCATCTCATTAAAAACCTTTCTTCATCTATTGGCTTGGATAATTGTATCTTGGCTATTCAAGGAGATCATAGCACCCCCTACACTGCACATTGGAATTGCAGCCCCAACACTGCCACAGCACCATAGAAGCAGGCCACAGAGAAGACATACAAACATGGCAAGCTGAGATAATGCCTCCGCCTCAGCCCTGGGTAGGTGTCTTGCATGCCATTTTCAAATACAGACATTTTGCTAAATAGGGATACAACCTGTTGCAGGGACATGGATTGTATATATTGCATGGGAACCCACATTGCACCGGTGGTTGTGTCCTATACTCCATTATCATGCAATGCAGGCCCTAAAACCACACACAGTAGCATAACCACTAGCTTTGTTGTACCCTACTCACCATATTACATGATGTGTTAATACTCACCACAACCCACTGGCAGTCCTGTGAGTGGGCTCTGTTCTGTTTGTAACTATGACTTGTGTGGAAACTCTGTACTGGAGCATCACTGCACATTGTTACTATCAGACTCTGTTATTGGTACATGACATATATACTGGGGGATGCGGTCCTTAGGTCACCACGGATTGACACCTTTCAGATATGTCCCATTTGTGTGCAAATACCTCACATAGCTCCTCCAATGCTGCATGTGGTGCGTGGAAACAGGGGCAACCAGACCCCACAACTAGGGCCTTCCCTGGACAGCCAGGGTACTTAACAGGTCTGCAGTAGGTCCCATGGACCTGCATGGTGTCATTGCAAGGCCTCCCCACCACATCACATGCTCCCATGTGTCTGGGTGTGTCCCTTTGTTTTGCATGTTGTGAGTCATAGCTGTGCATTCCATGGCCCAAGCCCAGGACATACAACCTGTCCATCACAGCGCAAAATTGTCCCCTGTCCATACAGCACCCTACGACTGCATGCTTAGCGGCCTGTACAAAACATATGTCAAATACAAGAGGCCTGCCACACTGTCCCTGACACCAGAGGCTGACAGCAGGTGAATCACCACAAATGTGGAGTGTGTGCATGACAGCTCTGCCAGCAACAGTCTCCACAATGTGCTGTCTCCCAACACACCAGTGCATGTCTGGATGCATCAACACAGAGGCCCGTGGCCTGGCACCTAACTGTGACATGGCACAAAGAATGTGGTCCAACAGCCATGTTCTGCACATAACACTGTTGTGCATGGGGGTGCAAGGCAATGCCATGTCTATGCCATGTGGGGCCTTGTCAGGCCAGTGCACTGTGTCTGCCAATGGGGCAGTATACAGATGGGCCCATTGCAGGTGAAGCGGTCTCGTATTCTGTGGTGTGTTGGCATTTCCCAAGCAGTGCCCCTGTATTACTCAGCATGTGCCACTGGGTGCTATGCTTGGCCAAGGGATGTTAGGTGGCCTACACGTGCACTGCCATACAGCACTCCCACATGGGTGCTATTGGCAGCTGTGCTCTGGGATGATGCCTGTCTGGGTGGTGCAGCCAGGGGGTCTATCCTTTTATGAAAAAATCTCTGCAATATTAGACCAAGGGAAACCTGTGGATTGTATTTATATGGACATGTCTAAGGCCTTTGATAGAGTTCCACATAAGCTTAATGTGCAAACTTTAATTGACCATGACATAGACCACCGTGTTATAGGCTGGATAAAAAAATGGCTCAGTAACAGATGTCAAGCAGTTAGTATTAATTGGTAATTTTCCTTTGTAACTCAGGTTACTAGTGGTGTGCCCCAAGGGTCAGTATTGGGACCATTACTGTTTCAATTATATACAGTACATCGGATATGGGAAAGCAGAAATCAGTGTGGATTATTAAGTACGCGGACAATATAAAAATAGCTAGTTCTGTATGCAGTGATACAGTTCACAATGGTCTTTACGATGCACTGGACAATATTGTAAGCTGAGCAAACTCTTCTGGTATGGCCTGTAATTCAGATAAATGCAGTGTTATGCACTTTGGAGTTAGTAATAATAAACTCAAATATAATTTAAGTGACCTTGTTCTGAAAAAATCAAATTAGGAAAAAGAGTTAGGGGTACTGATTACCAACAAATTCACTTTTAATATGCATACTAATGGCTGGCCTGGTGGTGCTGAAGGTTGAGGTGCTGGACGCCACACCTCGCACCATGCCGGCGATCTGAGTTCAGAAGCGAGCTCAGGTGCCGGGGTCAGCAGGGGAGGGATTGGATTGAGCACCCACTGGGCTGCTCTCCTATCCCGGGGAAGGGTATTGGGGAGTCTGGTGCTCTGGCGGACCCTGGTGGAGATCAGGGGTGCCACAGAGCACTGGGCAGCATGTATGGCATGGCCGATGCTGGCAGGGTTGCAGTGCACCAATGTGTCAGGGCGTGCCCATGCAGGGGGGGTAAGGAAGTAGCACAGAACAAAGGAAAACACCTACACCATGGATCAGGCAATGGCACTTGCCCTCTGTGCCCTATGCCGGGTTCCCTTGACTGGCCTTTCAGTTCCCCATGGGCCCTCAACTACAGCCAGAGACTGCCTTACCAAGATCGCCTAAAGAGGAGAGGCAACCCACCCCCGATAGGTTAAACTGAGGGTGCTGGCTGCTACGGAGAAGGGGGGGAGAGAGGAGGCACAGTTCAAGGATCCTCAGGTGGGCAGGACAAGGACAGGATGCCTGAGAGAGGATCCACGAGGCCGTGATGGGCGTGAAATAAAGTAAAAAAAAAATATGCATAGTAATACACAGGTAGCCAAATTAAAAAATATTCTAGGGACAATAGAAAGGAATTTTAAACGTAGGGAGGCAAAGGTTATCATGCCGTTGTATAGATCTTATGTAAGACCCTTGCTGAACTATGGTTCCCAACTATGAGGTCCAGTAAAGGGAGGTATAAAAGATAGTGTGGAAAGGGTTCAGAGGAAAGCCACCAAGATGATTTACAAGTGTAAAAACCTTTCATATGAGGATCGCCAAGTAGCTTAAACCTGATGTCTCTTCATACTAGAAGAATAAGAGGGGACTTGATTTTGTGCCACACAGTGTTAAAGGACAATGATCTTCTCAGGGAGTTAGTCATAAAACTAAAGAACCACACTAAAGGAACCAGAGGCCACAAGTTACAGCTGAAACCATGTAAAGTTCACACTGAAAAAAGAAAATCCTTTTATACAGAGCGTGTGGAACAGCCTCCCAGATGATATAATTTGCAGTAAAACTAAAGTTGAATTCAAACAAAAACTGGACAAATATATCTTAAATGGAAATTCAATTTTTTTATTTCACCTAGAAACAGGAGTGTATATGGGCTTACTGCCTCACTGAGCCCCTTATGCCTCATTAAGAACCTTAGTATGGTGTCTCAGGTACCTACACTCCTGCAGTGTTGGGTGGCAGCACATTGGCCAGGCATAGATCCTGGGAGGCCTCAGGCAGACAGACAGCCAATGTACACAGGCCACCCTGTGCCACACTAGTAAACCATATATGGCATCGGTGCACCAGTGGGCCACATTGCAGATGCATACAGATATACGTCACCCACACACAGCATTGACCATTGCCTTTCTAATTTCTCTGAAAGGTCCCATGGTTGATGTTAAGTGGCAGTGAGCCCACCCAGTTTCTGAAGAGGAGCTCCATGCTTTGGCCCAGGCCCACCAGGAGAGTGAGGTGGTCATGTCCCACAGCTGAACACCGATGTCACAATCTGGTAGGCATGGAAGGAAATAACGGGGGTCATGATCGCTGTGGGTGGCTGGGACTGTATGGTGCAGCTGTTTGGAAGTAATTCAGGGCCTCCACTGGCAGGCTAAGGACACCATTGCTGCCCAGTACCATGAGCAGTGGGCCACTGTTGGGGAGCCACAGTCTTTGGCAGCAACCAGGCCCATGGACCCAGCAGAGGAGGTGATGGCATCAGCCTTGAGGTCTGTGGAGGTGACAGGGGTGTCTCTGGGTGGATATGAGACCCAGGTAGCATACTGGCAGTCATGTAAGTACACAGCTGTTGCAATTCCTTGTGTGCATGGGTACATGTGTGAGTCTCACTGCTAGTGGGGCAGGCAAGAGCATATAGGATCTTAGCTGTCAGATTAAGGCAGAACAGTACTAAAGCAAATATCTCAACCATTCAAAAGCAGGACTCCCTGGAGATGCTCACTAAACACAAACAGATAAATGAAGAATTCTTTCAATTTCACCCCCAAAAAGTATACGAAACAGACAGTGAAAGCCCTGGGGAAACCGTGTTAGAATACTGTGGAAACTAGCAATCCCAAAAGTAAAAGAGTAGGACAAGGAGTTACTGGAAACCCAGATCACTGAAACAGAAATACTTATGGCTATTAAATGCTTTAAGAAAAATAAAACACCAGGTTCAGATGGATACTCTGCAAATTTCTATCAGGCCTTTGCAGAGGAGGTGGTGCCACTTCTCACAGATGTGTTCAATGAGGCCTTAGAAGAAGGTAGTCTTTCTGGTGACCAAACCCATGGACTGATAACTTTATTAAATAAGAATGGGAAAGATCCTCACAATTGTAATAGTTACCACACGATTTATTTGATAAATACTGTTGTTAAAATTCTAGCAAAGGTTTTAGCAACTAGACTTGAAAAGATATTACCCTACATTATTTCATCACAACAAACTGGCTTTATGAAGGGAAGGATCTCGTCGGATAATACTCAGAAGCTATTCCACATTATTGAAGCTGTGAACAAGCATAGGCTTGCATGTGGGATACTTTCACTAGACACAGAGAAGGCCTTTGACCACATTATGTGGCCTCATATATATATAACAGTTTGCATATGTATCAATTCCCTGATACATTTGTTAAATCAGTGAAGGTACTCTGTCACAGTCCTTCCTCAGCTGTCATAACTAATGAGATCATCTCACTTTTTTTTTCAATAATGATAAGCACAAGATAGGGATATCCTCTCTCTCCACTACTATTTAATTTAACATTAGACCCCTTAGTCATGAAATGAAATGCTGACAGCAAGATTAGTGGTATTCAAATTGGGAATTTAGACTTACACACTTCAGTGTACATGGATGACTTACTCATATCCTTAACAGAACCAAAAGAATCCATACCATAAATATTACATATACTAGGCCAGTTCAGGAACATATCTGTATATAAATTGAATACTGGAAAAACATATTTTCTCACTCTGAATAGACTCTGTAATAAGAAGGACATACTAAAATATGGATTGGTGTGGGCCCAAGAATCGGTTGACTATTTAGGGATTAAAATATATAAAACAGTTGTGAAAACAATTTCAAAAAATGTGGCCCTGCTTAAAAACAATATTTTAGAATCCCTTTCCAAATGAAATATGCTCCCGCTGGGAATGTGGGGCAGATTGGAGGTCCCAAAAATGAATATCTTTCCAAGAGTTTTATATGCATCTATTATGCTCCCCTGTTACATTGCTAAAAAATGTGTAGAGGGTCTTAGTTCACATCTGTCTAGATTTATCTGGGGGTACAAAAAGGTCAGATTGACCTACGAAAAACTTATCAGGAGTAAAAGTAGTAGAGGTTTCAAAGCACCAGATCTGTTTCTGTATTTTCTAGCAGCTAAGGTCTCACAGATGGCAACATGGTTAACAATTGAGCAAGAAAACAAATATGTCCCTCAATGGTTCTTAATTGAACAAGAACATATGAGGTCACATTGTAGATATTAGTTCTATTAACTACTTTAAAAGCAATGCAGTTACAAATTCAAAAATTATTTCAGATTCTTAGAAAGGCTCAGGTATATTAAAATGTATGATAAATAGAGAATAATGGCTAGGCAGTGGTGTATTATGATTTTTTTTACACACCCAAGGTGAATGATGAGAACCATAAACCTCGAGAGCGAAGCTCAAGAGGTTTATGAGCTCATCAGCCACTGAGGGTGTGTAAAAAAATATCATGAACACACCACTGCCAAGACTTTATTTTTTATAATTGCTGGTGCAAGTAGTTGGTGCTGGGGACTGTTTCCTCACAAAGTCAGTGTCATTCATGTTCTCAGTCACTCACACACACTGTCTCTCTCACACACACACACACACACACACACACACACACACACACACACACACACACACTGAAATAGCATGTTTTCTGTTTTTTTGTTATTTTTTTGTTAGTACAAAAATTGCTACTGCTGCTGCCCGTGAGGAAACGGTGTCCTTCGAGATTGTGCTTGGCTGAACACAAGCCAGACCGAAGTGCGACAATGGCAGGATCAACCGGATAAATTTTTTTATGGTTTGCCTCAAAAAGGCAGGATTAACCAGATAATTACAAAAGAAAACAATAGCTTACTGCAGCTGGATATCTAGCCTTGGAGGAGTTATCTGGTCGTTGCTAGCGGGACATAATAGCCGCCATGTTTTTTGAGCTGTTTGGCCCGTCCACTGACAGTAAGGGCCAATAACAAGGCGTGCTACAAATGAGTGACACTGATGTTGAGATTAAGTTTTAAGAAACACCGTAATAACTCAATTTCGGGTTATTACAGCGTTTGAAAGGTACCAAAATCCATTTGATAAATGGGGTCACCAGTAATTATTCTGGATTTATACAAAAAGGGTGAGTGATAAATGAGTGAGATAAAACAGGGTATCATCCACTGCAGTGTGATATTTTTACCCTCTGCTCTACTGGGATGATATCAGCCATTTATGCAAACAGGTCACACAAAGGTCACTGATATCATCACTCTAGGCATCTTTCCCCTCAGCATACAAAAACACCTGTGCTGTTACCATAGACACAAATGCAGAACTACATGAGAGGTCTCACTGCTGCCTGCAACAAACTCAGCATTACAAAACACTATCACCTATTCCCCACACTCTAACTTCCAGCTCATTACTGTGATACTCTCCGCTTGACTGCGGCCAGAATTCTAAAGAGCACAGCTTCACAGAACAATCTGTTCCTCACTGCTGCCTGCAGCTAACTCAATTACCACTAAAAAACAATCTCAGCTTTTCCTTACACTCTCTCAGCCCTTACCATTACTGTAATACTCTCAGCTTGACTTCAGTCATACTTCTTAAGAATACAGCTTCACAAAATAGTCTGTTTCTCACTCCTACCTAAAACTAATTTAGCATTGCAAAACACACTCATCTGTTTCTCATAATTTGTAACACTGCCAGCTCATTCAGAAAAACTCACACACAGAATAAGCAAATACATAAACAGCAACAGAACACAAGACAACATAATACTTCTGAAACTCCTGGCCTTATTGTATAAATCGAATACATGGGCCCAGATATTCAAAAGAGCTGAGCCATGCGCAATAGGGTTGTGCTCACACAAGTCCGAAATTGCGTCATTCTGTGATATTTAGCAGGAGGCAGTTGCGCCACCAAAAACATGCTGAGCAACAGCACAATGATAATGAAGGCATGCGCAACTGAAGGAGGAACCATGCATAAAGGCGAGGTGATGTTCAGTCAAGACAGAGAGTTGTGCAGGCGCAACCCCCTACCTGCACCTGCACAACTTTAAGCCAAAAAAAAGGATTAAGTCAAGGGCCACCCACAGGTGAGCTGCCACATTGCAGGGTGCAACACAGCAGCTGCCACCTGTGGGTGGCCCTCCACTTGTTTCCTGTGCCCCCCCGCAGCCTGATTGTGGGCATAATAGTAACCCCCCCATAGACCGATCATGGGCAGCAGAGTATTCCCCTGCAGCAGCCCGATCCGGGCATGAAGTGAAACAACCCCCAACTGGCCCAATCACGGGCATGATGTCACACAACCCTCCCCACTAGCCCAATCGCGGACAGAACTCACCCCTCACCCCTGACTAGCCCGATCGTGGGCAGAACACACTCCCCACCCCCACTAGCCCGATCACGGGCATAATGTCAACCCCAGACCAATATCCGGTGGTCCAGTGGATCGCTGAAGCCCGATCATGGGCATAAGGTCAAACCCCCAAAGTCCAATATCCTGGTGATCTGGTGGCTCCCCACCCCACCCACCCATGGAGCACCACCACCCGATCCCCTGTCAGCCGGGCGGGTGGCAGCACCCACCTGCCTGCCACCCCGCGCCTGCTGACTGACAGCTTGCGGGTAGGGCTGCACGCCCATTAGTTCAGAGCAAGATCAATGAAGCGTGCAGCTCACTCATACAAAGACAGTCAGATATGTGAATGAATTAATTCATTCATATCTGAACTGATTTCTTACAATATAAGCTGCATGCCCATTGGCTCATGCTCTGAACCAATCGGGCGGCAGCCCTCACCGAGTTGTCAGTTGGCGGTTGGGCGGGTGGCAGGCAGTTGTGCTGCCACCGCCGGCTGACGGGTGGGGAGCTGGGGTGGTGGGGGACACTAGATCACCAGGGATATTGAACTTTGGGGTTGACCTTATGCCCGCGATCAGGCTAGTGGGGAGTGGGGAGTGCATTCTTCCCACGATCAGGCTAGTCGGGGATGGGGAGTGTGTTCTGCCCGCGATGGGGCTAGTCGGGGGTGGGGAGGTGAGTTCTGCCCGCGATCGGCTACTCGGGAGGGGGTTTACTGACATTGTGCCCACGATCGGGCTAGTGGGGGAGATTTACTTATGCCCACGATCGGGCTGTAGGGCGCCAGTCCCCGACGGCTGCTGCCTGGCAGGGTGCCAGGTGCAAGTTGTCGGGGATCAGTGCACCTGCATGCTAATGGCATGCAAATGGGGCCATAATAAGATGCAAATGGTCCCCTGTGTGCCTTGCATAAATTATGGCCCCATTTGCATGTCACCTTTTGAATATTGCAGATTTGCACATGGCGCAATGGAACTTGCGCCACCGCATCTGAATGCTCCACTCTGACCACTTGCGGTGGCACAAGTTCCACTGCGCCATGCACAGTGGCTGTGGTCGGGCGATATTCAAAGGAGTTGTTCCAATGGTGCAACTCCATTTAGATATCACCCAGGCCCCACCCTGCCCCATAACTTTTTGAGCAGCGTAGTGCTTCACGCCACAGAATGGCACAGTTTGAATATTCGTCCGTGATGTGCAGATCGCAGTTATGGAGAATATTGTCACGCTTGAGTCATGAGTTTCTGGATATCTCACTCGGCCCAGCACTCATGAGATATCCAGAGCTCACTCTGCAGGAGTGATAATATTTGTCATATTACACTCATGCCCATCATGTATCCCCTATTTATACAATAGGGGTGAGTGGAAAATGAGAAAGATAAACTGTGTATCATCCATCACAGTGTGATATTTTTACCCTCTGCTCTACAGTGATGATATCAGCCATTTCCACACACAG
Organism: Neoceratodus forsteri; assembly: GCA_016271365.2. Lineage (NCBI taxonomy): Eukaryota > Metazoa > Chordata > Ceratodontiformes > Ceratodontidae > Neoceratodus > Neoceratodus forsteri. The sequence continues at coordinate 1,339,250,501 of CM057456.1, forward strand.
TGCACACAAAGGTCACTGATATCTTCACTTTAGACAGCTTTCCCTCAGCATACAAGCAACATCTGTGCTGTTACCATAGAAACAAATACAGAAGTACAGTGCTTTCACCTGAAACACAGCTGCTGCTCCTAAGAAAGCATGTTTCTCCATCTAGGACTCCTTCACAAACCAGGCATAAAGTAACATGTTACAAAGAAAAAGATAACTCTGTACTGTGTTGTTTCTCTTTCTCCAGGTCCCTACTGCAAGCAGATGCACAGAAAGTGGGCCAGAGTACTTGAATCAGACTCCAACACAGAGTAAAATGAAGCACATCAAACAAGCAACAAATCATTGTGAAGAACAAAATTTATCCACTAAAGAATAAATTTAGTTACCTTATGTTATACGTTGCAAAACACAATAAGCAGCAGAAGTGAAACTGCTTCTATAACTTGAAAGTGAAACATCCACTGTTTGGCTGGATGGAACCTACACGAGCAGGACAAAAATAAGTTAAAACAGTCACACAAGCAGTACACTAAAGCTGTAAGAAAAAAACTAAATAAAAATGCTAACAAACACAGAAATATAAGAAAATAAAAGTAAGTTTTGATGAAATCCCATTCCCTGATGCTAACCTAAGTCCCACCCACCAAGGCACAACATCCAACGAAACACAACACATAGACAACATGTAGCCAAGCACACATCAGCAACACACACATCAACCAGTCAGAACAGTACAAAACATGCACCCAACCCCAATAACAAAAGAACACTCCACAGCCCAAAAAACAAATCCACAAACTAAATACATAAAACCCTCTCACTCATTTATTACTCACCCCTATTGTATAAATCGCACACCTGATGTGCAGATTGTGTGTTATGGAAAATATTCTCACTCCTGCATTGTGAGCTCTGGATATCTCACTCATGTGTGTGGCACACATGAGATGTCCTAAGTTTATTCTGCAGGAGTGAGAATATTTTCCATATCACACTATGCCTTAACTCCTCCCTCTTTTTTGCTTCTCCTTCATTGGCTGAGGCTCCAGTGTCCTTGAATCCTTACCTTGCAGACAATCCATTCCTACTGCTTTTGCAGATAACACCAAAATCAGTAACAGGGTGGATACTCAAGAAAGGGTAGAGAGGGGGGTAGAGAGAATGCAGATTGAACTTGTGAAACTCGAAGGGTGATCAAGGGAATTATTGCTGTTTGATGCCATAACATGTAACATCATGCACCTAGGGCATAGAAACCTATGGTCCTAGTATAAGATGGGGGAGATACTGATAGTCACTAGGCAGGGAAGGGACCTTAGAGTAACCATATCTGACATTCTCAGAGTGGCAGGTAGGGCCAGTGGGATGCTGAGATGCATAGGGAGAGTATCACCTATAGCAGGAGTGATGGTGCTACCATTGTGTCATTCACTGTTGAGACCCCACCTACAGTATTGTATCTGTTTCTGGAGGCCACACCTCAGAAAGAACTTAGACAGGGCAGAGGTACTCCAGAGAAGAAGAACTGATATGGTGCAGGGATTGTATCAAAAGCCCTATTGGAAGCAATTGAGGGATCTCAATATGTACGCCTTAGAAGAGAGGAAAGTGAGAAGGGACATGATAGAGACCTATAAGTACCTCATGGGGGTTAACAAGGTGTAGGAGGGGAGACTCTTTCAAATAAGAAAGAGCACCAGGACCAGATGACATGCAATGAATTGGGGAGGGAGCTCAGGAGAGATGTAAGGAAGCACTTTTTCACTGAAAGAGTGGTAGACACTTGGAACAGACTGCCAGCAGAAGTTGTAGGGAAGAAAACAGTGGCAGACTTCAAGCATGCATGGGAAACACTTAGGGGAATATTATTTAATAAGCAGGGAGAAGGGAGGGTTGCTGGAGATCAGCTGGGGTCTGCAGAGACAGACTAGGCAGGGACCATCTGGGCAGACTTGGTGGGTGAAAAGGTCCTTATGTGCTAACAAATTCTATGGGCCTGAATCTATAAAGTGCAGTTGTGACATACGTAACATATGCTATCACAGTCAAGACATACTTGATACACCGCATTCTAGAACAACTGCTAGTTGTGACAAAGCACATGTCGCATGTAGTGTTGTATGAAATTGGAATATTTAGCCGAGTGAAATATTTTGTGTAATTAATGCATTATGCAAAATATTTCACTTGTCAAAATTCCACAGAGTTGTCATGCAAATTCTGTGAAATTCTGCAGAATTGGAATGGTAATTCCATGGCAATCTGCTGGCAGAATTGTATAGTCTGACATCACTATCATCCTCCCCTTGTACCAGGCATGCTAAACTTGTATTATAGGAAAGATTCCTGCAGTGCATGGGATGGTTCACTAAATGTTTGAGTTGTGGCCCCCTTGGCAGAACTACTCTTTGTAGACTGGCTACAAACCAATTGCTGGGTGAGCAAGGCAGTAGGCAGGTATCAACATATTTAGAGATCTCTAAGCCACAAATACAAGAATGTTTCTTTCCTTTGATGCACTCAACCCTATGCATACCTTCTCCATTCTCACCTTTTTGGCAATATCTGAAGCTTAGAGATCTGTTCTAAGTTCAGCTTACTCCTACCTTGTAAATTCCAACACCATCTTCTTTGGATTCTTGAGTGACCTGCCTTAGATCACCTCTTCATAAGATCAGCTGACTGAGAGAGTTACGAAATACCACTGCCACCCCCACCCCCGTTCTTCCTCAGTAAGGCCTCTGGGGACTGGAAAGAGGAGCTAGGGGTAGCAATCATTCCCCAGCAATGGAACTGTGTATGATCACAGGCCTAGTGATTCAATAGAGAACTACAGGTGAAACCCCCTCAATGTATAATTCTCCATTGGGCATACCAAACTCCCCAGGTTTTGTATAGGATAGGACCCATGGGACATAGTGATTGTTGGAGGTACACCACTCCTCAAGCCTCCCTTGCCCACATTTTCTGGTCTTGCCCTTCCCTAGACCTGTACTAGGATCAAGGTTTGCCTTTTTGTAAATCAGTGAGACACCTGCAAACCGAAAGAGACACAGTGATAACTCTGTTGGGAATCCCTCCTCTAGACCTGTCCTTGATCTAGTCTCAGTTGCACTGGGTCAGTGGAGCCCTGTCTGCAGCAAAACAGATACTGTTGCATTATTAAAGAGACTCTGAACCTCAGCCATCAAGGAATGAGGAAACTTACTGACCCTATCAACCAGATATGAGGGACAGGCATACAATACAGTGCCATAGGCCCCCTTTCAGCTTATAACCAGATCTAAACCCAGTATTTTGAAATAGTCGTGCCTCTGCCAACCATTCTACCTCCTAGCAGGTGAGCAGTCCTCATATAAAACTTTCTAATACCATGTAAAGCTCTTACTGCTTTAACTGGAACATGACTTCCGCTGCACTCCCCCTTCACAGCTGTGTAAGTGGGGATCATCCCTTCTTACCCCATCACATCCACCTTCACTTAGGGTGTGGTATGCCTGCTGTGCTCCAGTTCATATACTCCTTTCCCTTTGGGATCTACTAAGGTTCCTTGTCATGTTGCATTCATTTAGAAGGGATGGGACAAAGACTCACCTCATGCACACCCCTGGCACTTCCTCCTGCCTCCCCTCCACTACATTCATGGTTCTTGTCAATGTTCTTCTTATACATGTTCTGTTTGCTGTTGATAACTTTTATAATGGGTGAACGTTAACCTCTCTTACCTGACCCAGCACTTTGTAAGTGTCTAGATATATTCATACTTATCCAGGTGGCACATGTTTTTAATATTATGTCATTTTCATAAGCTACTTTTAGTACCTGATTAATTGTTTTGTTTCTAGTATATTCTTTTTAAGTTTTCTTAGTAGGTTGTCAGATTTGTTTGCTTTCTCAAAACCATGTATGTTCATACAGATTTACCTTCATGTAGTTTCTTCCACATTCCCCTTTTCTGTTTACTTTTATTGATTTTTTTCTGAGTGGGAGATGGAGATACTTTACTTATCAGTGATTTCCAAAAATGACTGGCCTCTATATGCTTCTCTGGCCACTAGATTGTATGGTTGGCTGTTTGACAGCATTATACTGTTGATATGTGTTCACTGTATAAAATGTAAAACTTCTCATTAAAAAAAAACTTATGACAAAAAAATATTACTTGGTGTTCTCTCCCATCTGATACAATCTTTTTTTTTTTTATTCATACATTACTTGCTATTTGGAGAAAGTAGGAAAATTATGCATGTTCCAAATTATGTATTACTGCACAGTTCCCAAGCCATGAGTCTTCCTTTAGGTAGTAGTTTGTGTCATCTACGTATTCTTTTCTCTAGTTGTTTTTATTCTATAATGATCCCCATACTATTTTACAATTTTGTATCCTTCAAATTAAGTTAAACAGAAACATTATAGATGGCCACTTTAACTTAAGTGAAAGCTTCTTTACCTCTGATGCGATATCATAATGATGGATCTTCCCCATTTTGTATAACCTGATGGGGAAACCATAAATTTCTTTAAACTATTGATTCTGTTTGTAATTCACTTAATATACTATTTTCAAACTCCAAATCATGCTAATCCTCATATGTCCAGCACATTAATGCTTAACTATGTATGACATCAAATAAAACTGCATACTGGAGCAAGCAAAACTTCCTAATTCTTTTGATAGACAAAGTTTTTCCCAGGATATTCCCATTTGCTTATGGTTCGATATGTAGTTTCTAAATAATGTAGTAATTTTCTTAAACCATGCTAGTGGGAGATTAAACATAGTTGCTTAAAAAGGAAAGATAAACATGGTACTGCCAACATTTTTATTGCTTGTATTTTCTTGAATCCATGTTTTTTATCAAAACCTCCCACTTGACATTCAATTTTCTTGAATTTACTTGAATCCATGCTTTTACCAAAATCTCTCACTTAACATGGCACAGTTACCTGGCCCCTGGATTCTGGTTGATACTATAGTTATGCTCAAGACACAGTGCTAGATAGATAAAACAGAACTGCAGTCCAAGTATCTTAAAATGCAGAAGCCCCACCAGCATTGGAAACCACCAATACATTGATAGATGTTTGTAGACACCACAACCCCAAGGGAAGGGAATACAGCTTCTACTCATATGCCCATCAGCTATATGCCAGGACTGATAGGATGCTGACTGACTCTCATCATTCTTCAAGGTAGAAACAGCGAACAACTCACCTGTAATGGTGTCTGACCATGCATCCCTAGCTATTAATATCTCCCTGAAGGCCACATCCCCTTGATTAAACCATTGTGACTAGACCCATTCTCCTGAAAAAAAACACATCCTACAAAGAATTTGGGCCCAATTTGCAAAGGGGCTAAAATGATGCAATGGACTTGTGTTAAAAGATTTTGATGCAAGGGGTGACTTGTGCCACAACTTGCATCAATCTCGATGTTCTAATGCAGCCTGAATCAAATCCTGACACAGCTGTTCCAAAGCCCTCTTGCACCAAGGTTGCATCAAACAACATGGTGCACCAGGTTGCAAAGAGGCTTGCGCTATGGTGGGGCTTCAACATCCCATTTTTTTGATTCTGCAATCCCCACCATGTATGCATCAAGGGTCTCCACTTAGACCAGCCAGAAGGTGGTCTAAGTGATGTACTCCAGTGGATGGGGTCTGATGATGGGCTGCTGGGGTCAGGAGGGGCATGGGTGGTGACAAAGGGAGAGTCGGGGGAGACAGCTGGGCATTAATGTGAGTGCTGTGGTATCTAGTAGGTGCATTTGTTTAAATGTATTTAGGTATTGTATTTGTGTCTATGAATTATGTTAGATGGGGGGGCAGCTAGACAGAACATGACATGGCACCAGGAGGGCACAGCCCTGGCAGCTGCACATTCTGTTCTCTGGACCCCCCCCCCATACAGTTTAATTCATAGGTACAGTACAAAATGCAAATACATACAAAAGTAAATGCACCCTATTGGGTGCTACAGCTCTCTAATTAATGCCCATCTGTTTTCCCAGCTCCCCCTATGGCACCTTCCATGCCCCTTCTGCCCCTGGCCTCCTCCTGTCCAGCACAGCAACTGCCACCACCACCACCCCACCCATTTTGGCCCCTCTAATGTTGTGCCGGTTGGGGGGGTGAGATCTCTGTGGCAATTCCCGCAGGTGGACCAGCTGTTTGAACCTGCTAACTGCTTGTGGCAAGCCTGGGGAGTTTGGTGCCTGGACCCTGATTTTTGTAAAATAGAGTGCAGGGTCCCTTGTACAACTAGAGTCTGCCACAGCCCTGGAGAAAAGCAACTTGTGTCACTCTAAGGCTCTTTGAAAATTGGGCCCTATATCTGCCATGCAGGGAAAGTGAAGTTCCAGTACAAGAAAGTACACATAAGCATGCACATACCTCTTCTCCTTTACAAATCACACTGATCCCAGCTGTCTCCACAACTCTCCCTATGCCACCTCCCATGCCTCTTTTGCTCTGGCCCCCTCCTGTCCAGCACAGTCACCAACACCACCACCCAACCCCACCCATTCTGCACCCTCTAATGTTGCACCAGTTGAGGGGTCAGGATTCCTGTGGCAATTCCTGCAGGTTCACCAACTGTGTTGTGCTGCTGTTGGCTTGCAGAAAACCCAGGGATTTTGGTGCTGGGACCCGGATTTTTGTAAAATCGGGTGCAGGGTCCCTTATGCATCCAGAGCTTACTGCAGCCATGGAGCCATGCAACTTGCATTGCTCTAAGAGCTCTTTGAAATTGGGCCTTATATCTCCCATGAATTGAAAGTAAAGTTTGAGTACAATAAAGTGCACATAAGCATGCATGTATATCTCCTTCTTTACACATCACACTGATCTTATTAAACCCTCATGCAATGGTAAACAAAGATAGCAGTAGGTAACTCTATTATCACATATGTAGACAACATTATATGAAATGGCAACAAAGAACTGAATGTGGAAGTTGATTTTCATAGCCCTGTTTGATCAGTGCACCTTGCACCAACACCCCAACTATAGCATTTGGGGTCCAGTGCCAAACTTCCTGAGTTTTCCGTAAGTCATCCTGTGTGACAAACAACTGGAGCACAGAGAGAGAATGCCATAGTCTGTAGGCATTTTGGAGAGCATTGGCAATCATGGGAAGGACCTGCTGGCTGCTGGCAGGGTCTGTGGAGGGCAGGCTAGGTCAGGTTGGTGGATGGGGAGTGGCCACAGACTCTGGCACGTCACGGGCAGGGATCCATCCATGATGGGAAGTGGATGGGGGGCAGTGCTGTGACTTGCAGTGGGGGAAGCCCTGGAGTTAACCAGTCATGGCCACATCACTGTGGGAACACTTGACTAGGTGCGGGAGGGCAACCGATGTCCCCTGTCGGCTGTGGCAACAGGGGGCACAAACAACCTGCCACCACAGCAGGACACTTGGAGTGGTACACATGCAGGTATACCAACTTCTAGCTGGTCTATCTCTGACAGCCCATGTGCCCAGTTGCCAGGATTTGCAGTATGCAAATTAAGGGGATACTGCAGCACTGCTCTGGTGCGAGCCCTCCTCTGCTTGCCACATTGCTGCATCCATTGCAAGGACAGGGCAAGTCTGTCCAGCACAGGCAGACCCCAGTTGCCAAAAGGGACATCTGAAAATCAAGACTGGTGCAAGGTGTGGCTCGAGGAGCCCCTTTTGCCATTTTTCCACAATGCAAGCCTATTATGCCAGTCCTGATCCTTTGAAAATTGAGCCTGTGTTGTCTTGTTTTCCTGGAGCATGAGTAAAGGACATAACAATTAATCTTAATTGGATACTGAAAGGGCTTGAACATGGTAATGCAACCATAGCAAGACGTGAGCACAAATGATATAGGGAGAAAATGTTTACAGCTTCTAAAATCAGCACTTTATGAAACTCGGTAATAAACTGAAATGAAAAAAATGCAATGCTGTAATCTCTGAAATACTTCTGGTTCCCTGAGGCCCCTTAACAAATGAACATGAAATTACAGAACTTAATAAATGGCTGCAGAAATTGTCCTATAGAGAAGATTTCTTTTTTCTTAAAATGTGGGATTGCTTCAGTGGGAAAAGCGTTAACACAATATACAGTATCTAGAGATGTGCAAAGCTGGCAAACGTCACTCTATAAAATAATTTACAAAGTCTGCTAAATTTGTAAAGTGCTGACTTTGTGAAGTTTTTAGCAAGAAAAGTGGCACCTTTTCAGGAGAAGTTATGCAAATTCATTGGCAAAGTTGCAACTTCACCTTAACTTCACCTGAATTCACATGAAAAAAAAAGTTCCATTTCCCCAGAAAAACTCAATGGAAAGTGGAAAAACAATGGAGTGGGCACTTCACAAACTTATTCACAAAGGTGAATTTTGCAAATTTACCAGAACTTCACTAGCAAAGTAAAACTTCACAACATCTCTAAATATGTGTAAGAGGCAGGCTTCACTTCAATAAGGAGGGAGTAAAATTGGTAGCTGGAAGACTAAACAGAATAATTAGCTGTACTTTAAAAACAGGAGCGTTGGGATAAAAAAAAAATATGCCCATTGAGAAGGCATCGTAAGGAAATAATATAAATAAATCTAATAAACTGGGAAGACTAAGGACTAGATTCACAAAAAAATTGCAAAGTGCAGTGCAAACGTTTGCTTGCACTTTTCAATTACTCCTGTGGTAAAAAGTGCTATTCGCAGATGGATAGCATAGGGCATGGTCTGACTGTGAATAGGGGTAGGTAGAGGCAGTGTTAATTCCATTACCACGACCTCTAACCCCACTAGTGCTGTCCCAAATTGCATTCCCTTAAATGGCCCCACAATGAATAGTGCCAGTGCACTATTTGTTATTCACAAAAGCAGTCATGCAAATGAGCCCATTGGGCATGCAAGGTGCTACCTGGCCATATGCATTCCCAATATGGGCTCATTTACATGAACTGTGGATCTCCTACCATGCCCCTTCCAGCCCCTGCCCAACACAGTCTTAGTCACTGGTGGTCTAGTAGTCCCTCCCCAGCCTCAGATGCTAGTCCCTGTCATGTTACTTGCTATGAAATATCCCCGGTAGTCCAGTGCTCCCTCTCCCCTCCCCTGATGTCTTATCCCTGTCCCATTATTCAAGTCAATATGTCCTGGTTTTCTAGTGGTCCCTCCCCCCTACCCAACTGCTGATCATCCTCCCAATATTTGTTTCCCAAAGTTCCTTGGTAGTCTAGTGGAACCTCCCCATCCCAATCCCCAACCTGTGAAATACATAAAACTGTCACCCTGGTGGTCTACTGGACCCCCCACCCTGTCAGACATTGACCCCCTATCCATCTTCCCCTCAACATGATCCCCAGCTGGTGACCAGCATAGCCCTCCTCTCATCGCCGACTGAGCTCTGAATGAGTGTGTAATGTATACTTTTTCCAGAATATTTTCAGGCATGACCTGGAGAAGTGCATACATAACAACTGAAACACATTAGATTCCTGGTTTTCAAACATACAATGAACAGAGTGGAAAGTCATAACTTTTAACAGTACAAACAAGTCAGGAATTAAGATCTAGGTTTACATGCATACAGTAATCAAAGAAGCAGGTCAAGACAGAGTACAAAATAGGATAAAAATTGCTCATTTGTAACATTACACAGTGCTGTGTGTCTGCAGTAATAGGGCTTAGGTAAAGGAACAAGCATATGATTGTAGGAGGTAGCTTCTGAACTGTTTCAGAAAGGTGACAGCTGTAGTGCACTGTCTGATGTTGGGGGGATCTTGTTCCACAGTTTTAAAGTGGACAGCGCAAAGCCTGTTGATCCAAATTTGGTTTTATCCCTAGGAGTGGAAAGCAGGTCCAGGTCTGAGGACCTAAAAGGGAAGGAAGTTTTAAATGGCACCAGGTGAGAGGAAAAGGATAAGGGGGTGTGGTTGTTCAATATATTATAAATGGTGTTTCCATGGGAGAAATCCTGCAGACCAGCAGGGGGCACCAACCTAGCTTCGAATATAAGGTACAGTGGTAGACAAGCCAACTGTTAGATAGCACAAATCTAAAGATGTTGTTATAGGCTACGTCCCACTTGTGGAGGCTGTGGCTGGAGGTGTTTGAAAAGATGGGAAGACCATATGATAATTTGGGAAGTAAGATACTCCTGGCAACTGACATTCGAGCAGAGGGGGTGGGATTCCAACTAGCCTGATAAACTAATTCTAATCTTGCATTGACTTCCTTACAGATATTGGTCAGGGGTATCACATCATCACTGCACAGTAAACACAATGAAAGCAATTGAGTGCAAAGTTATAAGTGCATAGCAATTACCGCTGAACAGCATAATGTTGCATAGCATAACCAGCAACCAGCATGTGTGCAATTGGACTAACCTCTGTCTCACTGTCTCTTAGGCAGCATTGCTTTACAAAATGAAAATCACAAGTGTGCAATCGGATTAACCTCTGTCTCTTAGTATCAAGCTGTAACCAAGGACAACATTTCAGCATGGTTAAGCACCCATATGTGTGACAGGTTGCAATCAGACGTTCAAAGCCATGAATTAACTTAGGTTACTATAGGGCATCTATTACAAGCAGCTATGAGGCATTGCTCACAATTCTAGCTTCAGGTTTAGAAGCTAGAAGGCAGAAAATACATTTTTAAAAGTTTTTATTTCCACATGTTGTACTGTGCTTTTAATTTCAAATAAAGTTGAAATGGATTTTATCATCTGTGGAGCTGCAGGAACAGTGTCTACTATGGAAAAGGTAAACATTGATTAATTTTGCAAGTGTTATTGCATAGAGTTTTTATGCTAGTCTTTGTGTTTGTGTTTGCCACCACTAGACAGCATGTCTTTTCACTCTGTTTCAATGTTTAAAATTAAATTTTGATGTGTCCAGCTGAAGAGAGGGGAAGATATTGTGGCATGTAAGCTACTCTTTCTTAACACTGTAATCAAGACTATATCGTGCAAAAATGTGGTTGGCTTTAAGAACACATGGGACAGATTCAAGGCATAAATTAGTGTCAGATGCTTGATTAGTAGCCTTCGCTAACGAAAGTAAAAAATGATTAACAATCAGCCAAAGTTGATTAGCAATTACCAAAAATTAATATTTTTGCTCAAAACCTCATAAAATGTACCTATCTTGATTTATATTGATAATGTGCACATTTACACAAGTTTCTGAGACTGATATCTGTTTCATTTAGCCATTTCCAGAATACAGCAATTCTTGCACAGCAGCACATACATTTTAAGAGCCAAGATAGGATGTATGCCAAAGCAGACTGGGAATTTGTGAGTGTGAGCGTGATCATGATCATGAATCGTGACAAATTAAACATAAACCCCTGCCCCAGCATAACTCCACTGGGACCGTGACTGACCACACAGTAACCACCTGTGATCATGATCGACCACACAGTTACCAACAAGGACTGAGTGGGATCTATTTTGCTACTCTTCTCCACCAGCCATGTAGCTGGTAATTCTGGCCTGTTTTGGTGGGGGCCTGGGGATAGTCCACCATCCTCAGCTGCCAAATCACCAGGACATCTTGATTTAGCACTAAAAAATATGTCTACAGCCCTGTCTGGGTTGAATTCAGCTGGAGGGGAGCCCTGCTTTTTAATGCAAATCAATGTTTCTACAGTATCCTCTGCCAGACTTGCTCTCCAGTCAGTTTTTACCTTGTTTATAGTTGAAAAACGCCTTTCTACAAGTGCATTAGACACAGGAAATACTCTCAACACATAGACAAGCTTCAGCAGATTTGGATAAGGGTTTTGGAAAACACATGCCAGCTTGGACTAGATGGCAGAGGCAAAAAGATTGATGAAATTGGTTTGAACAAAAATCTTAAACTCTTGCCATTCTGCAAGTACCAGAGTGCTGTCATACTCAGGCTGCAAAAGTGCTGAAAAGTGGTCAGCTACTTCAGTAATGTCACTGTTACCATACAGCTCCAGTCCTTTCTGTGTGCAACTGCTGGCCAAAGTCTGGTATCTAACACTTTTGCACAGTTATAGATATTACTTTCATCAAACAGAACCTTTTTTCACAACAGTTCTCAATGTTTGTAATCTATTTTTTAGTTTGCTGTTTAAAAGTTTTAACAACTTGGCCAATAAAATGTGTTAATTTCACACCCTTGTATGTGACTTGAGCACATGCTCCTGAAAGAACATCAGACCCATTTTTTAACAGAATGTCAAGTTCACTGCCACCTATGGGACCACTCTGCTTAGCATGGTCAAGATTGTTTCTCAAAGTTTCAACACAGCTGAGTAGCTCTGGCATTTTGACTACTTCTTTTCGAAGTGCTAGTGAGAACCTGGCAAGTGGCTGATGCAGCTGTTCAAAATACAAAAGGTATCCCACCATTTGGAATTTAGTTATAATTTGCAACACTCCCTTGGCTTTGGCCTGGTCATGAGTTAAGTCTTCAGCCATAGATTCTAAATGGGCACAAATTACAGGGAATGATTTGGTAACAGCATGGGTGGCAAGAAGTTTATGCTGCATCCAATGTGTGTCATGGGCCTTCTTGGGCTTTTCAACTGACATCTCCATGGCCTGGGCAAGGGTCCGTAACTCTCTGAGTCTGTTATGACATAAATCAGGGGTGCAGTCTTCTTTGGGATTGTCAACCCTAAAGCTTACTCCATTAGGTGTGTATGTTTCTGGAATATATAGAATGGGGTGAGCATTAGGGTTGACAATCCCAAGGAAGACTGCACCCTTGAATTGTTTTAGGGGTGAGGGTGGGGTTTTAGGGTTTGAAACACTAAAACCACATTTCCATACCTTTTTCACATTAGCCAGAACCCTAAATGTTGCATTAATTAAGTTTTTTTTTGCAAATAATTCACTTACTTTTTGAGATGGTATAATTGTATCCTTATTTGTCTCAGGAACCTGCACTCCCATCCATCCATACTTATTTCAGATAGTGTAATTGTACCCTTATTTGCCTGTGAGAGTGCAGGGTCCTCTGGGCCCTGCGCTACCATCCCTCCATAGGTGCATATATGTATGTTGATGTAAAAGTGCAGTGCCCTCCGGGACACGCACTTGCATTTGTTTTTTTTTTAATTTAAAGTTTATTCACACATTTTCCACCATAAAAGGCAGCATACAAAGAAGCTGACAGAGACACATTGATACATAGTAAAAAGATGCTGCCCCCCACCTCCCCTTACTGCAGTAACCCATCACAGTACCTGTAACTGCCGAGCCTCTAATCACAAGGTCCTGTAAAAGCCTTGAGCCTATTGTAAACTTAGATTGGAGCCAGAGAGATTAATGAGTGAAGGGGATCCCAGATTCTAGCCTAAGTTACCAGTCTGTTCTGTAGGCTGGCTATTGCTTTTTCTATGCGCAAGTTGGATAAAACTTCTCTTACCCATTCCTGGAAAGAAGGGGTGGACCTGTCTTTCCAATGACGGAGAATTATTTTCTTAGCCGACAAGGCGACCATGGATATGAGAAACTTACGCACCTTGAATCTAATGGAAGACAGGTCCCCCAAGACACATACCTCAGGGATAAAGTATTCTTGGAGGCCCAGCATGGGGTCTAAGGAGATTTGAATTGATACCCAAAAGGTGGAAATACTTGGGCAAGACCAAAGCATGTGAAAAAGCGTGCCCTCATCTTGCAAACATTTGTTACATTTATTGGAATCTAAGTAGCCCCACTTGTGGAGCTTAACCGGGGAATAGTATAGATTGTGTAATATATGATATTGCATGAGACGCAGTCTATCCTGAGAGATGAATTTGTGACATGACTTCCAGAGAGAATGCCAATCTAACTGCAGGTGGGGGAAAAAGTTGCTCTAAAATCTTGATGGCCCAAAGGGGCCCCCAAACTTTTTGTGAAAAAAAACCTGATATAATTTAGAGATTACGCCAGAGGACCTAGAGAGCAGGGATAACTCAGGTATCAGAGAGGAGATGCTCTGTGAGGGAGGAATACTCCCCAGGGAGATTACTAGTAGATGTCTCAATTGCAAAACTTTGAAGAAAGAAGAAATCGGGATGTGAAATTTTCTAACCATCTCCTCCACTGATAGCCAATTCCCCTTATCATCAGTAAAGGTCGAGATCTTCCCCTCTTTGAGTTGAGGCAGCCAAAAATGGGAGATTTGATTCTTGTTAATAGTAAATGATGGAGAGTTCCATATAGACTGGGCCAGGTCCAGATGGGGAGAGTACTGCAAAAAGGAGCACAACTGTAGGTAGACCTTTAAAGAGGACCTTATTGTGGGACAATCTACAGCCGTATTTACTTGAGATAATTTAAGAAAAAATAAGGTGAGAGGGTCCAGATTATTGGCCTTAATTGCGTCCAATTCTATTTTAAGCCAGATGGATTGCGCTTCCTCTGGGCCGGGAGATAGCCACCATGAGCATTTTGCAAGGTGACTAGCCCAATAATATATAGCCAGGTGGGGGATTCGCAACCCCCCTACAAATTTAGGAGCTGCCAACTTATGGTAAGACAGACGGAGATACCTATTGGCCCAGATAAATTTAGTAAAAATACCATGAACCTTTTTGAACCAGACTAAGGGAACAAAAGCATTAAGAAGGGACAACTGGTAAAAAAATTTAGGAAATACATTCATTTTAATTATATTGATTCAGCCCCATAGAGAGATAGGGAGTTTGGACCACCTCTCTAGATCGTGTGTAATTCCCTGCAGTAAAGGATCTAGGTTTTCCTTGAACCATACTAAGGGGTTATGTGAAAGTTTAATACCCAAGTACTTGAAAGACCTGGGAGTCCAGCATAGCCCCAAGGGACTAATATCAGTTTTGAAGACTTTGTGATTTAAGGGAAAAACAGGGACTTACTAGCATTTAATTTATAGATAGACAGAACACTGAACCTTGCCACTTCACTTAGTATGGCCAGAACTGAGGATACTGGATGGGACAAATGTATTAACAGGTCATCAGCATATGCGGTAACCTTCACTTCATGACGCCCAATTCTAACTCCTTGTATGGAGTCATTATTGAGAATGTTTTGGATAAGAGGTTCCAGTTATAAGTTAAATAATAGAGGAGAGAGTGGGTACCCCTGTCTAGTACCTGAATAAAGTGGAAAAGAGTGGGAGAAGGCCCCATTCGCAGAAATCCTTGCCGAAGGGTTTTTATAAAGTGCGGCAATCCAGGAGATAAACAGAGAAGGGATATGGAAAGCCTCCAAAGTATGAAACAAGAAATTTCAGTTCACACGGTCGAATACCTTCTCGGCATCCAAGGAGACCGGGCCCACTGGGAACCCTGTGTCCCAGGTAGCCGAGAAGACATGCGACAGAGTGCGTAAATCATCAGAAGATAATCGCCCTTTCATGAATCCAACCTGGTTTGTACCTATTAACCCAGGAAGAAACAATGCTAACCTGTTGGCCAGTATTTTGGAGAGAATCTTGACATCCTGGTTTAAAAGGGAAATAGGTCTATAACTTTGAACCTTATCAAGATCTTTATCAGGTTTGGGACGCAGAACAATCAGGGCCTCATAGAGATATGGATCTGTATCCTCCCCAGATAGGATATGTTGAAATAAATGACCAAGTAATGTTACAAGAAGGTCTCTAAAGACCTTATAGAATAAAGGAGAAAATCCATTTGGACCAGGGACCTTGTCAGCAGGCAATTCACTAATAACCTTGGCAATCTCCTCCTGAGAAATAGGGACAACCAGAGATTCACCACACATGTCAGAGAGAAGGGGCAAGTGGGAACCTCTTAAATAACCTTGTATGTCTTCTAGGCAGGGAGGGTGCTCCATGTCACTATACAGTTTAGAATAATAAGCAGCAAATTCCTGGGCTATTTCATTGGGAGACACTTTGAGAGTTCCGTCTGCTGATGACCTGATAGGTGGGATGAATCTTATTGACTCCTGCTGTTTAATACGCAATGCCAGTAAACGAACCACTTTTTCCCCTGATCTGTGTATTTAGCTCTGGTATGAATAATAGCTAGTTCTGCTTTCTCTTGAAGTAACCCCAGGTATTTATCCTTTAATTTCAGGAGTTTCTGAATATCCTCATCTAGAGGATTAGTTGGAGGGTTTGTTTCCAGAGATCTAATTTGGGATAATAGGGATTTAAGGTCTTCCTCTTGTTCTCTTTTCCTACCAACCATCATGCTAATCAGTATCCCTCTCATGAAGGCTTTGAAGGCCCCCCACCAGATATCAGGTTTTACACCCTCTAAGGGGTTTAGTGAGGAAAAATATTCTATTTTTTCCCTAATAAGTTTGCAGTATTTAGCATCTTTAAGAAGTTGATCATTGAGCTTCCATCTAGTTT
Organism: Neoceratodus forsteri; assembly: GCA_016271365.2. NCBI lineage: Eukaryota > Metazoa > Chordata > Ceratodontiformes > Ceratodontidae > Neoceratodus > Neoceratodus forsteri. The sequence goes on from CM057456.1 coordinate 1,339,266,808, forward strand.
CCCTGTTAAATGAATTGAGCAGTACCAAATTGCATACCACCAGTGAGTGGTCGGAGATTGGGCCAGGTTGAATTGAGGAGGTTTTCACCCCAGCCAAGAGGCACTGGAAAATAAGTAAATAGTCAATGCGGGACTGCGAGTCATGCACCATGGACCTGAAAGTAAACTCTCTGAAATCAGGGTGTAAGACGTGCCAGACGTCACAGAGCCCACACTGATCTAGTAGCTCCCTGAGTGCCTTCTGTTCAGGGTAACTCCACCTGGGCCACTACCCAGTCTATCTAAGTGAGAATCAAATACTTGATTGAAATCTCCTCCTAAAATAATTTTAATGGGAATCATTGGGAGAATGATAGACATAAGTCTCACAAAAAATCCGGGGTCATCCTGATTAGGGCCATAAACACAGCCCAATAAAATTGGGACAGACCAGAGGGTACCTCTGCCCAAAATGAACCTACCCTCAGTATCTTTGATCACTTGTATAGGAGAAAAAGGGATACTCCTGTTAATCATGAGCATGACCCCACAGCTATTTATTGTGTCCTGGGCACTGTAAATCGATCCCACTTGTTGCCTCCTTAATTGCAAAGCTTCCCCTTCTAATAAATGGGTTTCTTGCAAGAAAGCTATCTGTGAATTAAACAAGCTTAAGTGTTTAAGAACCTGAAATTGCATATGTTGCTTTCTGATCCTCTTAACATTCCAAGACACAAATGTTAACTCATTTACCATCCAGAAGAGATATCAAACTGAAATAAATATACTCAGCACACTAGATGCAAAACTCCTTTACTTGTATCCCAGGGTTACTGCAGTAAAACCCACCCTCCTCCCTAACCCACCCAGAAGTAGATACCCCATCCTCTATAACCCCCACCCCGACCGCACCCCTGCCCCTCCCCCAATCTGTCACAGGCTATGTTCAGCACAGTACTGGTTCTAATCCTCTGCTCCCACCCCTGATAGCAAGGTTTGTTATTTAGCACTGTTGCACACTAAGGACAGCCTTCAAAAATCGAGCCTTACCAGTTAAACCCAAACAAGAACGAGTGGTCCTGGGCCTTTGCCTCAATCCGACCAAAGTATGTGCATGAGAAAAAATAACATAGGGGGGCTATGATAAGGCAGTCCCAATGCCCACTCACTCGTGGTAACCCATATTAATATCAAAGGTGCTGGTTTCAGCAACACCTGGAGGGAGAAGTGCCCCAGCTCGCATTAAAGGTGAGAGTTAATATAGGAAAGCTGGATACTATAGACCAGAAGAGAATTACATTAAAACTACCTTTCCCCACTCCCAGTCAAAGTCCAGTAAACAGGGCCTCCATGAGAAATTGAGAGTGCAGCCTCCCAGCTAATCAATGCTCCTGTTAAAGCCCTCGCAAGTGGAGTTTCCCCGCAAGTCCCTAAAGGTAGAAGCGCCCTCTAGCGGTCAATTCCCAGCCCCAGCCCAAGTGGAGGGTGAGATGGAGAAAGCCCAGGACCATCCCAACAACAGTTCTGAAGGAGAAAACAAAAAACTAGCCCACTACCAAACTGGGCCCTTACAACCCCCAACAAAAATTGTCGCCAAAAAACCCTGGCTCGCAACCCCCACCCAAGAAGGCTCAAAACTCCAGTGTCCTTTACATCAGGCTACCATATGCCCGTTATGAAATGAAAAGAAAAGAAAGAATGGGATGGCCTGCTGTGTCCCCCCAAGTTCACTGCAAACTATGCAGTAGCCTGAGTCTTTGCATTGCTAAGGTTTCTCAAAGGAAAGAAAAATAAAAGTTCGAGTTCTTGGCTCCGTGCAGTGCTCTGTACTACACCACAGCCATTCAATGGTCTTTGAAGAGATCAGGCAACATAGACTTAAGGCTCCTCAGGGTTTCTTCAGGGTCTTCATAACTTTTCCAGGATCTGTTAGTTGAAATCTGTAGTCTAGTCGGATAACTCATTCTGAACTTCAGGCCTGCAGCAATTAGCTTGGAAAAAATAGGGTGAAATGCCTTGCATTTCATGCGGACCGAGATGGGTAGATCTTGGGAGATTCCCAACTTTATGTGTTCCCAGTGAACCTCTTGTAGGGCGCTCACTTTTTGTAGAAAATGTTGTTTCTCCAGATAATTCAGGAACCGGCATACGATAGGGCAGGGGGGTTCCTCCGGGGGTAGCTTAGGCCGTAAAGCCCTGTGGGCATGCTCTATAATGTAGCCAGAGCCAAATGGGGATGGGTCTGCCACCCAGTCCACCAATTTCTGAATAAATGCCTCAACATTTTGGCCTTCCTCTACTTCCAGTAAACCGAGAACCACCACATTATTTCTTCGGCTCTGACCCTCAAGGTCCTCGAGCTTGGCTTCTAGATGAGACATTTTCTGGCACATTGAGACCAATTTAGGGTCAAGGCTACCAATTCTTTTCTCAATAGAAACAATGTGGACTGCGTTGTCGGAAACAGATAATGAGAGCTCGTCTAATTTTCTGGATAACGACTTCAAGTCTGTTGCCATGTCCTTCATTTCCTCTTGAAAGGGTTTGAATTCCTTGAGAAATCTAACCAGCGTTAGAGGTTTCTGATCACCACTTTGGCTCGGGAGATCAGAGCTAGAACCACCCGAGGCCCTGAATTTCTTAGAGGCCTTCTCAGGGGTTGCTGGAGGGGTATGCTTCTGTGGGGCTTTCTTCATATAAGCCTCCATCCATTCAAAAGATAACCAGACCAGATTGCAACAGCTATTGTACAGCGTGAAAACTTAGAAATGAGAGAAAATAATAAAATAGAGCACCAAAATGAGCTAAATAAGAGACAGGAAGCAGGAGCTGCTTGAGGGAGCTGCTACTCAGCACTCTGCATTTCGTGATCTCCCACGCACTTGCATTTGTAGGACAACAGCAATCAGATTGTCAGCATAACCTTCTTATTACCTCACCTCATTAACCTGGCACTGAACATTTTCAAATCCCCACCAAAATGTCATTCCACGCCACCACAACATAATTCTGGCTAAAGATGTGAAAAGACATTTTGGCCATGATTTGAAAAATGACAGCTATCATGTTCATGAGGTGGTATAAAGAAATGGCTATGTTAAAAATTTAGGGTGAAAATATTTAAAATTACAAAAATTACAAGTGACAGTAGATTAATTTCAAGGTACACACATAACTGCCATTTTCAACATATTTGGCCCCAAATTTTCAACATTCCCATCTTATGACCCCACCTCATGAACAAGGGAGGTGAACATTATCAAATTGCTCCTGAAAAGTGATTCCACAAACTCACCTTTTGGGCCAGATTTTCATAATTCCACCATCATTGTTCATGAGGTGGGATCACAAGAAAGCCATTTTGAAAATCTGGTGTCAAAATATGCAAAAATGGCACAGTTATGCACCAAAGTTGAAAACCCAATTGAAATACATTGAACCACACTTACCTTACTTTCTCATATGGTAGTCATCGGTTCCAGCAGCAAGACATGTCTTAGACTGAAGAGTGGATCTTCACCCTGGCTCCTGTTCAGGTGAGTGGGTGTGGGGTAGTGGTTGCTGAGTGGGAAGTCAGGGTGGGATCGGAGAAAGACTATTTTGTTTTTTACAGGTAAAATGACATTGCGGGACTGTTTTCTTTATTTCATGTGGGAATGGTGATCAGAGGGTGGGAGGCATCACTAGTCACCAGGGAAACCAAATATATTAATGAGGACTGTGATCACAGGGTAGGGGTGCTACTAGACACCAGGGAAAAAATACCACAATTATAGGGATAGTGATTGGATGGGGGGGTGTGCCACAAGACACCAGGGAAATATTTTATAACTACTGGGATGGCAATCTGATGGTGGGGAGTGCCACTAGGCACCAGGAATCAGATAATTATTTACAGGGACAGTGATTAGAGGGTGGAGGATGCCACTAGACATCAGGGATAAATGTAATAATGAGAGGGACCATGATCAGAAGATGAGGTGTGACTAGACACAAGTAATAAATGTAATAGTAACAGGGACAGCAATTGGATGGTGGGGGATTCCACTATACACCAGGGATCAATTAAATATTCATGGGGATGGCAATCAAAGGGTGGGGGCTGCCACTAGACAAAAGGGAAAAATAACTCAATTATGGGGATGGTGATCGGATGGTGGGGAGGTACCACTAGACATCAGAGAAATATTTTATAGCTATGGGGATAGCATATCAGAGGGTGAGGGGTGCCACTAGGTGCCAGGGATAAAATAAATATTTGCATGGACAGTGATCAGTGACAGTAGACATGGGAGGGGCTGTGGACATGGCCTACCTAGACTTTAGCAAGGTATTTGACACAGTCCCACACAAAAGATTACTAAACAAATTAACCAGCATGGGAGTGGGTCCCAGGGTGGTAGCCTTGGTAAAACATTGGCTGGACAACAGGGCACAGAAGGTAATTGTAAATGGAGTCCACTCTGAAGAAAGGGAGGATACTAGTGGGGTACTGCAGGGTTCAATACTGGGTCCAGTCCTTTTTAATGTCTTTATAAGTGACATTGCAGAGGAACTGGAAGGAAACATATGCCTCTTTGTAGATGACACAAAGATCTGCAACAGGGTCGATACACAATAAGGTGTGTAAAGGATGAGAAGGGTCTTGGCAAGGTTGGAGGAATGGTCAGAAGTATGGCAGCTTGGATTCAATGCAAACAAGTGCAAAATAATGCACCTGGGAAACAAAAACACAGTGGAAGAGTACACAATGGGGGGAGGTAGTAAATACAACAAAAATGGAAAGAGACCTGGGGGTAATCATATCAGATGACCTTAAGGATGGCAAGCAATGTGAGAAGGCAGTAGGGAGAGCTGGGGGGGATACTGGGATGTACAGGGAGAGGCATCACCAGCAGAAAACAAGAAGTTGTTATCCTTCTGCACAGACAGTTGGTGAGACCCCATCTGGAGCACAGTGTCCAGTTCTGGAGACCCCTTCTCCGCAAGGACATAGACAGAATGGAGGCAGTCCAGAGGAGGGCAACTAAAATGGAGCAGGGTCTGCAAGAGAAGCCATACGAGGATAGACTAAAGGAGCTTAATATGTATACCCTTGAGGAAAGGGGGGCCATGATGTAAACTTTTAAGTACATCAGTGGAATCAACAAAGTCCAAGAGGGTAGCATCTTTCAGAAAAAGAGATGTGCAAAAACAAGGGGACACAATTTGAAGATAAAGGGGGAATGGCTCTGGGGCAATGTGAGGAAGCATTTTTTTTCACAGACAGGGTGGTGGATGCATGGAACAGCCTTCCTGAGGATGTTATGGGGTCTAAAACTGTGGGGGAATTCAAGAATGCATGGGACAGACATAAGGCAATTCTTGTGGGGCTAGGAAGAAATAGGCTGTTGGTTAACTAGGATCTCGGGCTTATCCTGTAGATAAGGAAATGGGTGGACTAGGTGGGCCAAGCTATCCTTATCTGCTGTCAAAGTCTATGTTTCTATGATCAGAGGGTGAGGGATGCCACTAGACCCTAGGGATAAAATAAATAAATAAATAATAATAATATAATAAACTTTATTTATAAGTGCAATATCTAAAACCAAAGCACTGTACAAGCCTTTAAAACAGTTAAAACAGATAAAACAGTAACCAGCCAGTTCCAGACAGAACTATAAATACAAACAGGAGCAGGATATTATATGGAATCACCAAAGGCCTGGCAGAACAGATAGGTCTTTAAAGCTCTTTATGGTCTGGCACTCTCGACTCGGATGAAGTAGAGAAATATTTATGGGGGTGATGATTGGAGGGTGTGGGATTGCCACTAGACATCAGGGATTAATTTAATAATGAGAGGGACAGTGATCAGAGGGTAGGGGTTACACTAGATACGAGGGATAAATGTAATAATAATGGGACAGTGATCAGATAGTGAAGGGTGTCACTAGACACAAGGGATAAATTAAATATTTATCGGGATGGCAACTGAAGAGTGGGGGTTGCCACTAGACATGAGGGAGAAATAAAAAAAATGATGGCAATGATGATCGGAGGGTGGGGGGATGCCTCTAGTCACCAGGAAAAAATAAGCACAATTACGGCTACGGCTACTGGAGGGTTGGGAAGCCACTAGACACCAGGGATAAGTTATATCATATCAGGAAACTATGGGGTTGCAAAGGAAAATCCTTTTTTTTATGTTTGCAGTAATCCTTTCCTGTATCAAATGAAAAAAAGGAAATGAAAAAGGATTCCTTCAAACAAAAAAAGAATAATAAAAATAATAAGTACAAACTCTTTTTCTGTTTGAATGGATCCTTTTTCATTTGACAAAAAAAGATCATATGGAAAAAGAGGGGAAAAAAAAACTGTTCAAAATCATTTTCCATGTCAAGGGATCCTTTTTCGTCTGAACAAAAAAGGTGATACAGAAAAAGTTGAAAAAAAAGGCAAAGTCCAAAATCGTTTTCTGCATCAAGGCACCATTTTTCATTTGAACAAAAATGCCCATGTGGAAAAAGGTGAAGCAAGGGACGAAAAAGGATTTACAAAGAAAACAACACATTTTGGTCAGTTTTTGAACAGCTAACTGCAGAATCCACCTAATGGAGTCCCGATGAGCAAGATACATGTCATGCTCTCCCTACAGAATGTAATTTTTGTGGGTTTTGACTTTTTTTTCATAGTAAAAGGAAAAGAAGATGGGAAACGGAAAAGGATTTTTCCAAATAAAAAAGAACTGGCCCCAAATGAAAAATAATCCTTTTTTCTTATGGACCATATTCTTTTTTGTTCCATACATCTATCCATAAGACTATACTGAGCATGCACAGAAACTGACATTTTAAAATCTAATAACTTTGGAATGGGTTAATATTTTTTCACCAAACAAGCAAAACACACATCTGTGGACCAAGCCCTTTCCACCCTGAAAATTTCAGACCAAAATTCCAAACCATCTCAGTGCAAGGTGATGACAAACAAACAGAAAAAAACAGCAAATGTTTATGTTTTTGCGCTATCTGCATCTCGGAATCTGCACATCTGACTGGAATGAAACTTGACACATCAAAAGACCTACCCCAAAGACAGCACATACAAAATTTTGTGAAAATCTGTCAAACCATTGCAAAGATAATAAAGTTAAAAATTTGAGATTTAACATAGAAACCCTTGCTCAGCCCTAAATATTGGGTGCTACCATGCCCATATAATAAAGACACAACTCTATTGAATAGTATGAACATGAATATCAAGGCTAACAGTATCACAAGAGGACATAATAAACAGTTGAAGACAATTGATTTCAAAACCAATGGGCGCATATTGTATTTTACACAGAGAGTAGTTGGAATTTGTAACAACTTACCTGCAGATGTAGATCAGAGTGCATTTTAACTCATTTGAACACAACTTGGATATTTATATGACTGATAAAGAAATTGGAGATTACTGCCACTTGTGTGTAAGAAAGCAAACATGGACCATCATTCTCATGCTGTTCTTATCTCCTTAGTGAATATATGCAATCTCAGTGTTTTTGGCCAACAACACAGAAGAGATGCCTCACACTAAACCCAATGGCAAGTCTTAAACACATTTATTAGATGGCAGCCTGTCATTTGCTAGCCAAAAAAAGAAATGTGAAGATCAAGAAATTGCTCAGTTAGGACAGAAAGTGGCAGCTTGCAAAAGAACACACATGCTTATGCCTACCCTGGTCCATTATCAGGTCCACCAAAACATTAAATGGAAGCTAAACACTCTCAGTAGTGTGAAAATTGAGATAGCCATCTTGCTAGCCCAAGCAAGCCAATATTTTGATGGAGACGGGGTGGGATATAACATGCACAGAAGCTCCTTCCAGCCTATTTCCCTACAGACAGCCAATTAAAAGATCATGGCTAAACTTACAGCAGCAGGCCTAGAAACTATTCTTTCAACACGTATACACCGTGATCAGGCAAAGGATTCATGAAGGGCAGGCAGAGGAACCACAACATCTGCAGAACCCTAGCCATCCATTATCCATAAAGGCTACAGTACATGTCAATTAGTTCCAGTCAATGTGCTGTGTGAGAACTCACTCCAGAGTATTAACTGCTGCAGCAGTCACATTCATGGCAAATTTGTTCAGTGGCAATTTGCTCCCTCGATAGATATTATAAACTAAACTCTGGGTGCCCGATTCCAAGACGCGTTACGCATAGCTCAAGGTGATTTATGCCAAACTCCATGGCGTAAATCACAACTTGCTCCATCCATTATGCAAGTAGCTATTCCAAGTCACAACCTGCACCATGCCATATACGGGTTGTGCCAAAGATGGGCTACACCACCCACTACACCCACAACCCACAGAGACATGGCGCAAGGGTGGGTAACAGCAGCAACTGTGCCCTATTTCAAGAGGGCAGCTGCCATAACCCATGTATGCTATTCCAAAAGCTGCAATGGTGTAGAGGAGTTAGACCAACAAGGAGATGGTCTAAGGGGCATCCATCCATGCCAATAGATGGATGCCCACCCCACAGTGCCACGGAACGAACATTGCCTGACTCCACATATCCCTTGATCACAGACATGCCTCCACCCCCCAAATGTTGGGGATCTCTGGGTTCCATTTCACCAAGTTCCCCCCAAATGCCAGTGCCAGCTGGCGAGCCCCTCCAATGCCCCCTGGTACATGCAGCTGTGTTCCAGGGTGGGGAGGGCTCCGGGGAGCAGTTTTCTGTGGGCTGTGACTTGCAGTGCCCAGGTCCATTATACCAGTACTGTGGCACTAGCCTGTGGCTTCTGCAAGTCACAGGACATAAGTGCCGGGGACCCTGCTTGTCTTCAGGTATGGCACAGGGTCCCCGGTGTAGTGCCACATGGTGTTACTCTCATAAGCCCTTGACTTGTGCCATGCATTCTGAAATTGGGCCCTAGGTGTATGCCATTTGCCCAGCAGATGAGCCAATATTTGTTGGAGGTTTTAAAAACTACACTTGTACAGTAATCGTTGTTGTAATGGAGTCTGGTAAGTAGTGGGAGTGACTAGGAAGGGAATGAATTTGCCAGGGATGCGACTGACACCACAGCAAATACTCCACAGTGAGTTCTCATGGAGCACATTGACTGGACCAAATTTAAACATCCCCATCCATAAATGGTCCAAGAAACTTAATGCCCATGGTGCTACAGTCCTTGACCTTGATGCGAAGAACCAATTTAACTGCATGGTGTGGGGGTACATGTTTGAGGTCCTGAGTAGATATGAGTTGGGACCCAGCCTGGTGAACTGGAATGGAAAGCTGTACACTTTCCCTTTTGGCAAGATTCTGGTTAGTGTCTCTCTCACCCTGACATTCGAACAGGGGAGGGGGACAAGGCAGGGCTACCCCATCTCCCCTCTCCTGTATGTTATCTTCCTTGAGACCTTGGCCACTGCAATTTGTAACAATGACACCATTGTGGGAGCAAACGGGAAGGAACAGAAGGTGGCCATGTTTGTGGATGACTGCCTCCTCTATCTGCAAGACCCAGTTAAAATCTTACAGGCAGTTCATGATCTGCTAATAGAATATGGAACACTCTCCAGCCACAAAATCAATTGGATGAAAAGTGAGGTTATGCCCATTGTGTGGAGGTGCAGTGAACAGGTCACCCAGAACTCTGTGGGTCTACAGATGGTGGATAAAATCAAGTACCTAGGGATCTTGCTGCTGGTTAACTAGGATCTGCAGCTTATCCAGTAGGCAGGGAAATTGGCAGACTGGGTGGGCCAAGTGGTCCTTATCTGCCGTCAAATTCTATGTTTCTATGTTTCTATCACCATCCCAGCAAAGTTAAAACAACTAGCTAGACTAAATCTTACCCCTTTATTAAGTAACCTGGGAGACAACTGTAATGGGGAGAACTCTACCTCTGTCCACATTTGGATGCATCAGCACAGCAAAGATAACAATCTTACCTAGGTGCTTACATATCTTCTAAGGAACTTCCTGTTCACCTACCTGACTGAGTGTTTAAACAATTTGATGCCATAATACATACATTTCTCTGGAATGGTAAAAGTACTGTACCTGTATTTGTTAGGAGCATATTACAACTGCCAGTCAGACTAATGGGAGAACTGCCACATTTCCACCACTGCTTTTGGGCATTGCAATTGGCCTACATACCTACAGAAGACAGTTCAAAAATACCTGCATGGGTAAAACTGGAAGAGTAGGAAATGGGATGAGATATTAGAAGGGGTTGCCTATCCCCAGCCCTGGGGTCTCTAGCTATACCAGATATATTCAATCCTTTTACAAAAACACTGGTCAAAATCTGGACGGCAGCCCATAAATACCAGGCAGTCTCCCCGGGCATTTCTTCCCATTCCTCAATGAGAATGGAATTAAAGAAATTAAAGACCCAACCAAACTACTCAACATATACTCACAGAGGGCTCCTCAGGTAGGAAAAAAGGCCTGCACTGTCCTGGGAAGTTATACAAGAGAGACTGGCTAATGTCTTTCACTGAGCTTCAGAGACGATGCAAAGCAAAGGTGGATGTCTTATTCATGTACCTTAAAGCAGCACTGCAATGAAAAAAGATATTCCAAAAAGCTAATTTTCTGCTATGGTTATCAAAACTACTGGCAGAACTGTTGATCTGGGTTTTCTGGATGCTTCCTGTGCTGTGTACTATACATTTAATATTTTGTCTATACTCTTACCCTCCCAGATCCTCAATATTATCTCTATGCAAAAATGAGACATACATCTTTTTTTCTTGAGAAATAATTATTTTAGAACTTTAATAACATTCTTAAATGATAAGGAAAACTGAACATTTTACCACCAAAATAAACTGGAAGACATCTGGCATCAAGAAGACACAAGCATCTGTCAATGCTGAATGTTGTCTTTCTGGCATTGGCATTGGTAGTGCAGGAGTTAGAGAGATGCATAATAGGAATTGAAGTGAAGTACTTAACTGACGCCAGCCCCACCCCACCCTGCAGAGACTGACAGGCATTGAGGTGTGCCTTTGGGTCGTCGGCCATAATGCTCATGCCATTTCATCCCATTCTACTCTGCAGACTCTGACAAGTGTCGCATTGTGCCTTGGAGTCATCAGGCCTTATGCTCACCCCATTCCATAATGAAATACATTGAGATGGGTGCAGTATGGGTGAATGGGTTGAACCTTGGGGCAGAAGAGTCCAAGGCACACCTTGATGCCTGTCACTGGCTGCAGGGTGTGGGTGGGGGTGAAATGGCATGAGCATTACAGCTGAAAATCCAAAGTCACACCCCTGATGCCTGTCAGTGTCAAGAAGGTGGGACATTATGGTTAGAAATGTTAATACCAGGGGCGTTTTTTGGTATTTTCAGTCCAAATTGTCAGCACGGGCTATTTGTGACCCTACCTCATGAAAGCATTTGGGACCTCCGCTCATGAACAGTGGCACTGTGATTTTGTTAATCTGTCCAGAAAGTTGATTTTCCACAGCAACCGTGCCATTCTGCACCAGATGTGCGAAAACACATTTTGGGCAGGATGTAAAAAAATGACAACTGTACCGTTCATAAGGAGGTGTGAAGAAATGGCAATGTTGGAAATCTGGAGTGAAAATATTAAACATTTTCAAAGTTACGAGCATGCAAGGAAACTGCACAATGCATGCTCGTAACAGTCATTTTGTGGAATGTTTTCACCAAATTTGCAACATAGGCTTTTTTTGAGCCTACCTCATGAACATTGACACTGTTGTTTCATTAATCAGTCCCAAAAGGTGATTCTGTGCAGTGACCATGGATCACCTTTTGGGACAGTATAACAAAATGACAGTGACTGAGTTCATGAGGTGGGGTCCCCATGTTAAAAATGTGGAGACAAATGTCACAGAAATGACCGAGATATCCATCTAAGTTGAAACCCGCATTGATGGCATTATACAGCTTACCATGATTTTCTTCAGTTTGTGGTCAGCTTTGAAGAGTGCAGATGTGTTCCCACTCCACTGAAGATCATCGCGCTGGGCTCTGGAGGTAAGTATGGGGTGATGAGGGGTGCGGGGAGGTGGAGTGCACAGAGGGTGGGTGCTGGTTGGTGGGGGGGGGCCATCATGACCATGAGGAACCATTTTCTGTTTTACAAGGGAAACAAAATGAACCTTGCCCGAAGGTTTTTTCTTTCAGGATGTGGCAAAGACATTTTGGCACACTGGGGAGGGCTCCCAGTGTGGTACCTCTGGTTTTTGGGTATTGGGACTGAAGCCCATGGGGATTGGGCACCCCGTTGGCAAAGAAAGCATCTCTGTGCTTGGGGGCATGATGCTGAGGGGGATTGGGCACCCCACTCGGCAGAGAAATAAACCTTGGGGGACATTATTCTGATGAGGATTGGGCATCCCCATCTGTAAACGAACTGGGGAGGGAATGCCAGCAGGGGATTGGGTACCCCTGATGTCAGCTTACATGGGACTGTGAGAGGTGGACGTCGGCAACTGCTGCCATGTTTATTGAAATGAGTCAGCAGTCAGCAGGCAAGGCACGCCCTGCAATGAGGGGGTACTCCCTCATAGCAGCAGCAAAATTATTTCAAGTTGGGGGCATGATTCTGAGTTGCTCTCATAGACAGCGTGCTCATTCATTTGTGCCTCAGAGAGCAGTCCAAAAAAGCAGTGGCACCATTGGCCACAACACTGCAGCACCTCCACAACCTGCTACTCCAGCAAGCTGCCACAAAATGTTGCTTGTGTGAAACACCAGTAAGGGATAATCATAGTAGAATAAAATGGGTGAGAAGAAATGGAATCATTCACAGTATGTATATACAGTGTACTCTGCATTCAGAAGTGTAAAGCCATAAGCAAGAACATATACCAGAGTGTGCAGTCATTATCATCTCTAGGTGCTGTTAGACTCAAAGTGAGGCTGAGTGCTTTTAAATACAAAGAGAAGGGCACATATTCCACAAATGATTGCATCACCTAGGGTGTTATTCTGCTTATAAAATGGCTCTGTGTGGAAAACACATACCATACTTAAAAACAAAAGAAACATTTTGTGTATAAAGTCACTGTACACTTTTATACTTCTTTATTGATTTACAAGACCATTACATACTGTACAGTTTGCCTGTGGTCCCCAGGTTCAGCAGTGAAAAATTGAGGGGGATCCACACCATGTAATTTACGTGGACATCCATTTTGGTTGCAGCATCTGCAAACTTCTAGTTTTTGCAAGCAACGATAACAAGAATAACAATAACAGTGCTACTACCCCTAATCCAAATATCAGATAAAGTGCTTAAAGCACTCATTCATAAACCAATCATTCAAAAAACACCACATGTAAATTATTTTTATGCTATGGGATAAAGCAGTTTGGTAATCCTTCATATGTAACACCCAGAACTTTGCTGTATTTCAAGAACACAATGCTTTGTATTCCACTGAATGCTTCTCCATTCTATTCAAGAATCCACACAGGGCTAGGTAAAGCCAGGACACATGTACATGTGTGGCCCCGCTCTCCCAGCAGCATCTTCAACACTCTGCTGTTACTGAACACTTGCACTTCACTTGTCATACTGGTCTGATAAAGTAATGCACCAAGGCCCAGATATCCCAATGCTCTTAGTGTAGCTCTAACAGGAGTAACACTATATTAAGTGACCAGCAGCTTGTTCATGTGGCTGCTGCTATAAGTATTTGCCCTCTGTGGTATAGTGGTGTGGAAATATAAGTCACGTAATGAAGTTTATGCTGTTAGTACTACTGTAGTTGTAGCTTTGTAAATGAGAGCATTTTGTCATGCCTGCTATTAGAGAATGGGATCAAACAATGCAGATTCCTCTAAATATAATATGTTGTGCAAACATGTTCCCTTTTAGTGTGAATGAAAACGTTGTAAGCATCTTTCTTATAAATAAATATCATCTTTTTGTCTTACTGGCCTCAAACTTGGCTGAGTTTGGTGGTGCTGTATATCAGTGCTCTGATTGTTTTATGTGCCACACTTCTCGTCAGTTTTGTAAGCTTCCCCTTTATCAGACCAGTCCATCTCCAGGTTCTGCTTGGCATCTCTGTTCGATCTGAAAATCCATGGATTGCACATGACATCAACAGAGTATAAAAATGGTACTTAGCTTACTTTACGATTGTATGTTTATTTTTATGGTACTGTACACATTTGATAATCAAATGGCTGACTGAAGCAAATAAACCTTTTCTGTTTTCTATGGTTTTACCACAGAAATGTTCACAGTGAGCAGTTTTCCAAGTCATGATCTGGACTCAGACATTTAACTCAAAGTAAGTGACTGTCTACTTTAGGTAGCCAGTCACTACAGACCTCACACTTTTTAAAACCTGTGCTCTGCAGTAAAATGTGTGTGGTGTATAGAGGGTCTAATAAAACTGTGAGTACTTTTATGTCTTTCAAAACTTACTGCCCACTTGAAGTAGGGATTGAGCATCTGGTGTAAATTCATTTTATGGGCAAAGAATCCTGTTTTCATGTGAATGCCCCTAGTAATCAAAAATTAAATGGGTTAAATTACTATGGGTTTGATGATACAATCTTTTTAGTTACCTCTGTCCAACAATGTACTATAATATACACCCCCACCTAACCTATTCTCCTCATCTCTATACCATATATGGGCCAAAGGTCCATCAGTATTAAACCCTTTAACCCAGATCCATGGTGGTGGGAAATAGGTCAAACCTCAGGTGCTTAGCCAGTAGCTTCTTTGCAGTGCAACTGACAAAAGTTGAGCTTTGTGGGAGACAGCATATCTGTCAACCCCCTACATCAAAAATTGACAAAATTAGGGACACAAACAAAATCAGGGGCGCATCTTAAAAAAATGATAATATCAGTTCATGAAGCTCTTGCAGTAAGTGGTTAGTGATAAAAACATTTTCTGACTGAGAAGTAGACTATAAAACTGATGTCTGGTATCACTTTATGATTTAAATTTCTAATCTTCAGTGGCAGGAATGCCACACATAGGAGACGCAAAGGAGATTTGTAATGTAAAATCAGGGACATCTATGAAAATCAGGGACAGTTGAAAGATATGGACAGAAGTTTACCCTGGGTCACTGTAATATAGACTTTCATGGATTCATTGCAAAGCACTTGCTCTTGTAAAGAAAACTATCAAGTAAAGTTCATTGCCTTTGACTGTTGAAAAACTCATTATCTCAACATATATAAACATGTACAACTATTACATACATAGTCCACTGCTTCCCACCTTTCCCCATCCTTCTCTGCTTCCTTTACACTCCTCCTCTACCACTCCCTCGACCTCCCTTAAGGCCCTTCTAGCTCTTAACCCACACAATAGTATGAACCCAGATGTCCTTGACCCCAGGCTTCTGTGCCTTTCTGTACAAGCCATTGTCTTACCTATTTCCCTCTTCATTAGCCTCTCCTTCTCCTTAGCCTCCATCCCCACTGCCTAGAAGCAGGCAGCTGTCATCCACTTCCCAAAATGTGGGTGATCCTTCCACTCCTGGAAACTTTTCTCCTGTTTCCCTCCTCTCCTCACTGGCCAAGCTCCTGGAACCTCTTGTCCTCTCACAACTCACCCAGTTCCATGGCTCTACCTTCTTTTTTTACTCTTTTCCAGTCTGATTTCAGGAATTCCCACTGTACATCTGCACAACTCCTCCAGCTCACTGACTCCATCCTGTCTAGTATGGATCAGGGCTAAATTACTTTCACCATCTTTGTCGACTTGGTCAAAGCCTTCAACACTATGTCACACCCCCTTCTCCTGGACACACTCAAGGCAGTGGTGCTCTCTGACTCCTCAATTAGCTGGTTCCACTCTTACCTAGAGGGCAGATTGCAAGCTGTCAGTATTGAAGACATGCACCCCACCCACTCCTTATCTGTTCAAGCATCCACCGTCAGATCTTCAGTCTCCTTCTGCAGCTCTGATTTCCAAAAGTGGATGTCTTGCAGCCTCTCATCTAGTTTCTTGGTGACATCAGACTGTGTTCTCAGGATCTTTGCTTCCATTTCTGCAGCCAGTTGCTTGGATTCCTGACGGATTCTTTCGGCATTGTCCCTGTCAGCAAATGCCTGGCTGTATTTGTTATAGTTGTTGGTGAGCCACTCCTCTGTCAGGTACTTGGCAGAATGGAAGCCTGCCATAGCAAGTCCAGAGGAGGAATAAGAGCCGGTGTTGTAGGCCACTTCATGGGTTTTGGGAGGGAGTCCCCTTGTTGGAAAAGACTGAGGAGTGGGCTTGCCAGTAACCAGGACTTCTGGGAGCATCATTATGTTTCCCAAAGTACAGTAAGTTCAGGAAAAATGACAAAGATACAAAGAAGCTGAGTATCTTTCTTAGTACATTGCTACTTACAAAAAGCAGGAGCAGGTGGCAGGAGTCAACTTTGGTGTTAGTGTCCCACGTTGTCCAGTTACAGGTTGCTATGGTCTGATTCCTGCTGCAGAAAGTGGCGGGCTGGTGGCTTATATGTCAGCTGTAGCCAACATGAACTGAAATGTCAGAGATACTGCTGCCTGCATGTACAAATACGCAGCCCCCTTGTATGAATATTAGAAGAAGGAAATGACGGGGAACAGTAACATTGTAGCGAGATGTGGATGGCGACAGCCACCACCATGCTTATTGAAATGTTACACCAGACAAGGCAAGCCCTGCAATGAGGGGGAGCTCCCTCATTTCAGTGGCAAAATTCTTTCAAGTTAGTGGCACGCTTTTGCACTGCTGTCATAGACAGCATGCTATTTCATTGCTGCCACAGAGCCCGGCCCAAAAAGCAGTGGTGCCATTGGCCACAACATGACCACACCTCCAAAACCTGCTATTCCAAGCTACCACAATATGTTGCATGCATGTGCACAAGACAACATAAAACAGGGTCAAATTTTAACCCATTTTTGTTGCACTGCTACTTTAAAATACATCCAGGTGTGGCTGCTGTCTTATCAGGACTATTGAGAGGAGGTGTATCCTCTCCTCTAGAGAGGGAATTTTATAAGATCCAATCTAGTGCTAAACCTCTGTCAGTATATTATGATATGTTATGAGGGTAAGGAGCCTCAGATTACTGATATAGTTGCCAAATGGAAAGTTGATCTTTAAGGTAGTATCACACCAGAGATCTGGTCAGGAGCTGTGAAACACATAAGCAACTGCTCCAGAAGCAACAAACTCTGCCAAGTCCCACTAAATTTCCTGTACAGGGCCTATATCCCACCATAGAGACTGCAGCAGGTGCACCCAGAGAAATATCTAATGTGCCAAAAATACAACACAGACAAAGGATCCTTTATTCACACTGTGTTAAAATGCCCCAAAACATTGCAATTTTGGGATGGGGTCTACAGTGAATAATTTAGGCTTGGGGTCTTCTCCTAAATCCTCTACTGAGCTCCTAATCAGGGCTGATCCAGACAGGCACCAGCTTAAGGAGAACATGCCATTATGATCCATGGCTCTGTTTATGCCATGATGGCCATAGCCCAAGCCAGGCTAGTGGCTGATCCCTCTTCTGTCCAGATGTGGGCCAACAACATGAAGCTCTGCCTCCAGCTAGAAAGAGCATAGCTAACCATAAATATGTGGGGCCCTTGTCTTGATCTATAGAAAATAATCTCTTTCTTTGCAACTTGTACAACATGGCACAGCAGTAGCAGGACTTAAATCCCAAAAGACTACTGTGTGGCACAACCCAGGGAGTGCCCTCCTGCATAAGAGACACTGTTTATTTAATTATTTATTGCGAGATTGGAATTACAAACCTTTGCGTCAGAGACTACTTTGCAAAGGCTCCACATCATGGAAGTACAAAACAAGAGAAATGTACAATGCAATGAATGGTATTACAAATGAATGTGGAGGGTAAAACAATCCAGAGTCAAGTATGGTACAAAGGTTTCAAGCAAATTAATCTATTGCTTACATTCAAATTTCATGGATCATACAAGATTTCCTAAGCCAATAAAACAGACACTTAAGATAAAGGCACAATACATCAGAAGAATCAATCAGAGTAGAGGGAGAGGAGAGAGGAGGAAGTGGGGCAGAAGGCACAGATGTTTAGCTTGGCACACCAGTAAAAGAGGGGTGACTACATGAGTGGAAAGCTCAGGGGCAGTCACAGGTACTGGCAGTGACTAGTTTCTCTCTGAGTTTGAGTTTGAAATGACCAAGGTTCTGGACAGATGAGGTATCGGGGGCAGATCATTTAGCCAAATTGGAGCCATATAGTGGAAGGAACGTTGCCCCAAGGATGTTCTGCAGAATGGCACAAGCAATGTGGCTTTGTCTGAGCCTCTAGCATTCCTTGTGGCTGGAGCATGTTGAATGAGGTTAAGGAGCCCGGTGGGGGATTGACCATTGACAATCTTCCTGGCAAGGAGGCAGGTGTGGTATTTCAGTCAGCCCTCAAATTTGAGCCAGTTGGAGATCCAATAAAGGTTACAGGTGTGAGTCATCCTATCACACCCTGTGACAAGATGACAGGCCCTATTCAGGGTGACCTTAGTTCTGCAAAGTGCGGTATTGTCAGCCGTGCCATAGAAGATGATCCCATAATCCAATAGGGAAAGGACAGAAGAGGTAACTGCTAGACAGAGGGCTGCAGGAGACATACACCATTTGTTCCTTTAAAGGGGGATAGTGTCAATACAGCGTGTCCCGAATAGTGTGAGTCAATTTAGTGGTACCTTATTTGCACTTGCCTAAATAGCGTAGCATCATTGTAGCATGAATCACAATAGCGTTTTAAATCTGTGCTCACTGTTAGCCAGTAGCCCATCTTTTGTTGTGTGTGTTCGGCTGTCTCTGAATGGTATCTCTGAAAGGTGACAGGGACCTCTATCTATGTTGTGCTCATTGTGTCCCACACTCTAAATCTTCCCTCAAGAAGTACTACTGTTTAGTTCCCAGTACCGACCAATGCCCACAAAAGCAAGGAGTCCAATTTGAATGCAAGGTAATTTAATAATGTGTTTATAAGTGTCAAACAGCCATTTATTTTACATTCAGTTTCCTCAGTGTGAATTAATGTGCTCTTCAGTCTGTAGTGGGAACAATGGGTTGCTCAACCACAGTTTTGATTGATCATTGATTCAGGCCTGAAGCTGAAAATTATATGTGACTCCTCGCAGATACTCAGTTTTGGGGAGAACGTTGAATTCAGCAACAATTGCAACAATGTGCTTTGCAGTATCTTTATATTTTTTGGGGGGTTCTGCTGATGCAGGGCCTGCAATCAACTGCTCCATCAACACTGTACTGTAATGTTGCTCCTCCCAGAGACACTGGAGAAACTTCCAGATTGAAGGGTGATGTGCACCCACAAAGTGATTAAACTTGTGGTGCCATGCCTCCACAGAATTAGTAGTAAGTGGAATGCCATGCTCCACCACATCATAGCAATTCCAAAGTTTGATATCAAACATCGGTCTCCTGCGTCCACCTCTAGCCAAGGGGCGGCTAAGCCAGGTATCCTCAAAGTAGTCAATAATTGGTGTTAGAATATCTCCATAATTTGATAAAACTCTGATGCAATAAGCTCATCAAATGAGTTCTCCTCCTTCCCCATTGGAAGACAGAGTCTGCAGTCTACATTCTTTGTGCAGGCTGCATGAATTCCTTGCTCCACAGATGCTGCTGGGAACTCTCTCTCTTTCACATCGGAAGACAGAGCCTGCCGCTTGTGTCCTTAGAGCAGGTATAGAGCAGCAGTTTGTATACTTTCGTTGTGGGCTCAGTGAATCTGAATTTTACATCTGTTGCCCCAATATTGGTTGGAGGGACCGACCTGATTGATGTTAGCAGTTGGACTTTCCCTCAGAGTGACCGCGGTGTAGTATAATAACACTGGGGTACTTTAAGACTGTGTGCTCTCTCTCTCTCTCTCTCTCTCTCTCTCTGCATTTGTGTACCAGGTAGCTGTTGCACTGGAAGGTTTCATTTGTAATGGTGTGCCTGTTTTAGGAGGATTAGATTTCAATGTATTATAGGCTACTGAATGTATAGTACTGTGTCTAAGATTAGTTTTATGGTACTGAGCCTGAATTTAGTTTCTGTGTACCTGTTAGAGCCAGCGGTTGGTTGCCATTTCACCTCCCCCCTTCCTGTTCTGTTCCTACCCTGTCCCTGCTATTGTGTTGGTTGACCTCTTAATCCCTGCCTCTTTCCACCTTTTTTCTGGGTGTGTTAATTCCCTGCTTCACAGAAGCTGCTGGGAGCTCTCCCCCTCCCTATTGGAAGATGGAGCTTGTAGCCTCCATCCTTCATGCAAGTATACAGCAGTGGTTTGTGCTCTTGTGTTGTGGGCTAATCTGCCAACATCACTACCATGGTGGCTGTCCCATCCAGCCTGGGCACTCATTTTATTTATAGGTCAACTGGGTCATGTGCTAGTGTCACATGATTCTCTAGCTCCCTAAGCCCCCCTTTGCAGCTTATACAGACAAACCACCAGGGGAATGCTGTGCCTGTCCTCCACTCAACTTTAAATAGAATTGGAATAGCCCTGACCTCTTCTGTCCATTTGTTGTTCTGCCTCTTCCCCCATCCACACGTGATTTCTGCCCTCCTAGTACCTCCACACTCTCCTTTCCTTCTTCTCTCTCTGGGATTCAAACCTAGTCCTGAGGAGTCCAGCCTGTTCAGTTGCCGGCAACTCTATCCACTAGGCCATCAGGCCTGTTAATGTTCCAACCTGGTGTGATCCTTTAGTACCCCCCCCACACACACTCACACAGACACTTGGTACATCCCATCTCTCTGTCCTTTTATTCTTCCGCCAGGGTCCTAAGTATCCACCCCATTACTATCTTAGCACTTCTGTATAGCTAATAAATTATTTAACTGTTCTGCTGTCTACAAGCTGAGCTCTGTTACCTTATCCTTTGCATAGTAAAGTACAGACTATATTCTCTCTGATTCTTTCTTATAAATCTTCTCCCACTTCAGCCCACCACAGGCTTTCCTTGTTCTCCCTTAAATCCGTCTACCACGTAGCCCACCCCATTCTTGTTCCCTCCTCAAATCCTCCTCTCTTATCCATCTTCTCATTTTGTCAAGGCTGAACAACAAGAGGAGGGGGTATGGCTCTGTGCATCTCCTCTTCCATCCAATATTCCATCTGTCTCTCCTCCTCCTCCCCCCACCTACAGTACGAACTATTATTAATAAAACTAGCCCTTCCTTGCTCCCTTCCCATCTTTGTGTGGTGGGGTTTACTGTTGCCCCCGCCTTCCTACATCCTCCCCCTCCTCTGTCACTGACCTTCTCTTTTCTCCCATCTCTTTCTCTCCTCAACTGGAGAACTCTACATCCTTGGAAACTTCAATATTGACTCGCTGTCCAGCACCCAATCAAAAAACTGCAACCATGTCTCCTTCTTAAATCTGAATAAGCTCATCTCTAAATCAACCCTACCAAACCCCAAATCTAGTAACCACAGCCTACTTGACTGCATACTGGCATCACACCCACACTGGATTGTCGCTGCAGGAATCCTTCCTGATGCAATCAGTGATCACCACATGGTCTACTGTGTGTGTAAAATCCCCCAGCCCAAAACCCCACCTAATATACTCCATTTCCGCTCCTTTAGATCTCTAGATCTGTCCTCGCTACACAAGGAACTTACTGGAACTGACTAATCTCCTATTGCCAATGCTTCCTCCATAGACTGCCCTGAGTCACTTTACCACTCAGTTTCTGACTACCTGGGATAGGCTCGCTCCTAACAGAAAGACATGGGTCCTTGATTCCTACCTCTCCTGGGTATCAGCCGAGCTGTTGGCCTGTCAGCATACCAATGATCAGACATGGTTGGCCCACAAAGTATCTGGTGTCTCTCAGGATTTGCTTAAGTATTGTTCCCTCTGGAATGCCAGTACCAGGCTATCCACCTAGCTAAAGCAGAACACTTCAACTCCACCTTTCAAGAAAACCTTAATTGCCGCTCCAAATTCTGGAAAGTTATCCATGCCCTGTTCTCCTCCCTGCCCAACACTCTCCCCCTGCTCTCGAGGTAGGAGACCTCACCATCTCAGACCCCCCACCATAGCTGCTGAATTCAACAGCTGTTTCACTGCCTGTGCTTACTACCTCTTAACCTTCCTATATCCCACAGCTCCTCCTTTTTCAGCATCTTCCACCCCATCTCCCCCTCCTCCTTCTCCTCCTCATGCTTTTCCTTCTAACCAGTCCCCCCCCCCACCGGCATGCTGCAAGCTCTATTAGCTCTTAATCCCCGCAAGAGAAAGAGCCCTGATGGACTGGACACTAAACTACTGCACCTCTTGGCACACACCATAGCCCACCCACTAGTCTCTCTCGTAAACCTGTCCTTCTCACTTGCCACTATTCGTGATGCCTTGAAGCTTGTCACTGTCATCCCACTTCATAAGGGTGGTGACTCATCTAATTCTGGCAACTTCCACCCAATACCTTTACTCCCTATCCTTGCTAAAATAAAGAACACTTAACTCTTGCCCAGCTCTCTTCCTTCCTTGATTCCTCCTCCTTTTTCACCCCCTTCCAGTCTGGTTTCCATAAGGCCCACTCCACCGCCACCTCTGTCCTCCGGCTCACTGACTCCATTCTGTCTGGTATGGGTCAGGGATGCATCATCTCTGCCATCTTTATCAACCTGGCTAAAACCTTTGACACAGTTGCCCACCCCCTTCTCCTTAGCAAGCTTTGCTGCAGTAGGACTCTCAGAGACTGACATTCACTAGTTATGTTCCTATTTCAGAGGTCAGAACCAGTTAACCAGGATCAGAAACTCCCCCCCCCCCAATTCATACTGTCCTCCCCCAAGGCTCAGTACTTGGTCCAATAGTTTTTTGAATTTCCTTAATGACCTTCCTGATGCTTGCTTAACTGCTAGTATCCATATGTATGTGGATAACACTGTTTTGTATGTCTCCGGGACTTCAACAATGTCCAGCACTGGTTAAGTGCCAATCAACTATCACTAAATGCCAAAACAATGGTTTCTATGACCTTTGGCACCAGGCAAAAGCTCACCAGGCTTACTGCTTACCCCTCAATCCATACCCTTGATGGTTCCCTACTAGAAGATGTCTCCTCTTTCAAATACCTTGGGCTCTGGCTTGACAGGAACCTTGACTTTGGTGGGCATGTGGACACAATACACAAGACTCTTCTTCCAGAAATCGGTGCTCTGTACAGACACGACAGCTGCCTTCCCCTACCAGTCCAAAGGGAGATTGTCCGGAAGATGTTCCTCCCAGTCTTTGACCTTGGTGACATAGTCTATGGCTCTGCCCAAAATCCACTCTTTCCAGACTGGACACTCTATTCAACTATTTCTGCCATTTTGCTCTTGGCTGCCCCCCTCTTACCCACCACTGTAACCTCAACACCTCTCTCTCCTTACCCTGTCTTTCTGCCAGATGCCATGCACATAGCACCTCTTTAATTCTTAACTTCTGGCTTGGCTCTCTGTCTCCCTACCTCCACTCTCTTCTTTCTGTCCCCCCCACCCCCGTCTACCACCTCTGCAGTGACACCAATAGGACACTTCTCCTTCCCTCCTGATCTACCTCTTTAGGCAGAACCGCCTTCTCTTATCACTTTCCTACCATTTGAAACTCCCTCCCTTTAGACATCCACTCTGCCACATTGCTTTTTTCACTGTCCCAGCTGCTCTGTCAATGCATATCTCCTGCCTGTAATTGCACCCATTCATTTTCTCCTTCATCTGTTAGTAACCACACTCCTCCCCTATTTCTCTTCCCCTTCCCTCTGCTAGCCCATCTCTGCATCCCTCCCAGGATGCCCTTAGCCCCATGCACTGTCTAGTCTGATATCCCATCTTCCTTCACAAGGGCCCTTATGTGTCAACATTTTTGTCTGGTAATACCTGCCCCAGTGTATACCATGCTGTTCCCCTTGTGGGGTTCTTACATCCTGAAGGAGTGCTAGCTTATCTGACTACCCAGCTTCTCCCCCAGCCCACATAGCTGATTACTTTCAATTTCCCACACCAATTGTATTTAACTATCAAATGTTCTCAAATTACCCACCAAGGGTATCAATACCTCAAAAGTACTCAATTTCCTCCAACTGTATAAACCAATGTAATTCTGCTTGTCATAGATACGTAGATACATAGACAGTGTTGGCAGATAAGGGCCTATGGCCCATCCAGTCTGCCAATTTGAGCTTGTAAGTTTATTTTATGTTTTCCTAGAAGTCTGTTGCCCCTTGACCATGACCTCCAGAATTCCCTTATGTCTATCCCATGCATTCTTAAATCCCATGATTGTTTCAGCGCCCACCACTTCCTCTGGCAGGGTGTTCCACTTGTACACTACCCGTTCTGTGAAGAAATTGTTCCTCATGTTTCCTCTGAATCGTCCTCCCTCCAACTTCATCCCATGCCCTCTAGTCCTGGAATATCTTTTTTGCTTAAAAATAGTGTATTCCTGCACCCTGTTCCTCCCTGTAAGATACTTGTATGTCTCTATCATATCCTCTCTCTCCCCCCTCTCCTCCAGGACGTACATATTCAATTCCTTCAACCTGTCCTCATAGGACTTGTGATGCAATCCATGTACCATCTTTGTTGCCCTCCTCTGAACCTTCTCTACCCTGTCTATGTCCTTATGTAAGTAAGGTCTCCAGAACTGTACAGTGTACTCCAGGTGGGGCCTCACTAGTGTCTTGTATAGTGGAATTATGACCTCCCTTTTCCTGCTGGTGATGCCCCTGCCTATGCATCCCAGCATCCTATTTGCTTTACCTGCTGCCTTGTCACACTGTTTCCCTACCTTGAGGTCATCCGAGATGATAACCCCATGATCCCTTTCCTGCTTAGTGCATGCTATATCCTCACCCCCCAACTGATATATTGTGCCTGGGTTTTTGTGCCCCATATGCATTATCTTGCACTTCTTTGCATTGAATTTCAACTGCCAAACCCCTCACCATTCTTCAAGTTTCTGCAGGTCCCTTCGCATTCTGTCTACACCTTCTGGTGTGTCTACTCTGTTACAGAACTTTGTGTCATCAACAAACTGGGGAAATTCTGCCTTCTAGGTCCTGCGCAATGTCACTGATGAAGATGTTGAATAGGACCAGTCCCAGCACTGATCCCTGTGGTACCCCACTGGTCACTCTTCCCTCTGTGGAGTGACAGCCATTTACCACCACCCTCTGTGTCCTACCGTCCAGCCAGTTACCTACCCACTGCCCTACTGTCCTGCCCACACCCACATTCCCCAGTTTGTGTAATAGTCTTCTATGTGGCACAGTGTCAAAGGCCTTGCTGAAGTCCAGATAGGCCATGTTCACTGCCCTCCCCTGATCCACCTCCCTAGTCACCCAGTCAAAAAATTCAATGAGGTTGGTCTGACATGACCTCCCCCTGGCGAAACCATGCTGCCTTGGGTCCTGTAGTCCATTGACAACCAAATGTTCCACCAATCTCTCCTTCAGCAGTGCTTTCATGATCTTCCCTACTACCAAGGTGAGGCTGACTGGTCTGTAGTTCCCCGCTTCCTTTTTGTTCCCACTTTTGTATAAGGGGACTACATCTGCTGTCCTCCAGTCTTTTGGTACCTCCCCTGTTTCCAGTGATCGGCTAAACAGGATTGCCAGAGGTTTAGCCACCACCTCTCTTAGTTCTTTAAGGACCCTAAGGTGCACCCCATCAGGCCTCTTTGCTTTATCAACTCTTATTACTTCCAGTTCCTTCAGGACCCTTTCTCATTTAAAGGGACTTGTGTCCATTTCTGCACCATTCCCACCCCTTGTACTCCCTTCAGACCCATTACCCTCTTCTTCCTCCATAAAGACTGAGCAGAAATACCTGTTCAATATGTCAGCTTTACTGTTGTCATCCTCCATGCGGCCCCATCCTCCCCCTTCAGTCTCATTATCCCTCCCTTTGCCTTTCTTTTTTCACTTATCTACCTGTAAAAGGTTTTGTCCCCTCTACCCACTGATTTTGCAATGTGTTCTTTTGTCTGAGCTTTGGCTTCCCTTACTTATCTCCCTGCCTTCCTTTGCTTCTCCTTTTACTTCTCACTATCCCCTTCTGCCTGTGTCTTTTTGTATTGCCTGAATGCAATCTTTTTGGCTTTCACTTTCTCCGCTACCTCCTTGGAAACCATAATGGCCTCCTCTTTTTTCCCCCTTGCTAATCTGCTTAATGCATAATTCTGTTGTTCTTGTAATCCCCATTTTAAATACTGCCCACTGTTCCTCAGGCCCTGATTCCTGCCCCATTCCCCTTAATGCCTCTTTCAAGCATCTCCCCATTTTTCCAAAGTCTGTCGCCCTAAAATCCAAGAAACATGTTTTTGTGTGGTTTGGTTCTGCACCCTCTGTGATTTTAAACCACAATGACTGGTGGTCACTGTTCCCCAGGTGCTCTCCCACTGTTACCCCCATCACACTGACCCTGTTTGTGAGCACAAAGTCCAATATTGCCTTCTGTCGAGCTGGTTCCATGAACAGTTGCTTGAGGAAGACACCCTGAAGGGAGTTCAGGATAAATCTGCTCTTAGTTGATGCTGCTGCTGGGATGCTTCAGTCCACGTCTGGAATAGTGAGGTCTCCAACCAGCACTACCTCACCTTTGTCTGCCATCCTTTGAATGGCTAGCATCAGCTCCCTATCTATATCTTCCTCCTGGGCTGGTGGTCTATAGACTACACCTGTGCAGATGGCTGGCCCCATTTTCCTTTCCAGCTTTACCCATCTCTCCCCCATTTTGTTTCTCTTGGATCTCTGTGGTCCTTCTGTCATTTTTCACATACAGTGCCACTCCTCCTCCTCCCTTCCTACCTGCCCTGTCTCTTCTGAATATGTTGTAGCCAGATATGGCCATCTCCCAGTCATGGTTATCATTACCCCAGGTTTCTGTGATAGCCACAATGTCCGGGTCTGACTGCACTATGACAGCCTCCTGATCCTCCATCTTGTTGCTAAGGCCCCTGGCATTGGCACACAAGGCTTTCCATGATTTGACCTCCCTAGACTGTTTAGCTGTTCTAGTCCAGCTCCTTCCCTGGTTGTCCTTTATCCCTGGTTCTCCTTGCTGTCTGCCCTTTTGTTGAATTTTGCCTCTTTTCTGCCTTTCCACCTCTTGGGCACTTATCTCTATCTTATGCACACTGCTTTGTAGAGATATCCACTCCTCTGGTTCACTGGTTCCACTGCTAGCTGTGGGGGGGTGGGCAATTAGGTACCCTTCTTGCTGGCCTGCCACCCCCCTTGGCTAGCTTAAATGCTTGTCAATGTAGCATTTAAACTTATCATTGAATGCATGTCATGGATCTAACCAGATGAGAGTATGTTCATGTACAGTTGACTATTTAATTTGCATGTGTGCATCTGGAATCGAGTGGTAATCCACCCAGTATGTCTTCCTAGTATAAATTAATTAATTAATTAATTAATTCATGTAACTTCTCATATACATATAATGTATTGCAAGCTTATAAGAATGCATTATGTCAACAGGATATTTCCAACTGTCCACACAAGATGGCATGCACTGTCTGCTTGTCACTCTTAAAGGTTATGCAGCCTTCCGAAATGTATATATGTACATACATCCTACGTTGCTGCTATTTCTGTATTTTTCCAATTACTGTTATCCACTCCCCCCAGATGCATCTGAAAATGTGCTATTGTAGCTCAGTATGCCTTTCCTGTTTAAACTTTTCAAATAAATAAATAAATAATAAATAAATACTTCCAGCCCCATCACTGACCCTTCTCATGTACTTATGGTTTAATCACCACTTACACAGAGCCACATTGGTGGGTGGCCAGCCATGTAGGTTCTTGCGATGCCTGCTGGGAATGCTGAGCCAGCTAAGGCTTTTTCCATCATTTTCTCCCTTGGGACATTGGCAAGTAATTCATGCACATGCATGTGTATTGATGCACAAGTATACTGCATCAGCTGAAATCCCCCCAATCTACTGCTACTGCCCATGTTGCCACCTAGCCTATGCTGAGTGGCAGGCAAGCCATGGGACTCAGAGTTCTCCCTGTCTGTGGGAGGAGAGCAGTGCTGGGATGCTTAATCATCCCCCACATGGCTGGCCATTGATCAATCCTTGTCCATTTTCAAACCTAGGTCACTTGCATGGCTACAGGTAAGGAACCAGTGCCTCATGCTTCCACACACTGGGCCAGCTCAGGATGCAGATTTCTAGTGGTTTGTTTTCACAGGTCTTACAACTTTGATAAATTCAATGGGATATTTTGGTAAGTATATTCTTTTAGTCAGTTTTAATGCCCACTAGAGCAGCAGCAGAGGTGCAACATTAAAACAACCATTGTCTCTTTTGGCTTGACTCAACTTATAAATGATTTTACCTAAACTGATGCAATTCTCAAGATATCTACCATACTCAATTTAATTTTTGTTTCACTGATGCCCCTGTATTGCATTCTGGTTGCTTAGGAAACCTCTCCATTGACCATTTAGTCACATTTTGCACTTTAAATCTTCTCTTTCCTAAACTTCCCCCAAGACTGCAAAACTCTGTTGTTTGGAAAGTTTCAGGTCTGAAATTGTTATAACAGATATAAATCAGTTTTTTGGGGTGATATTTTATCTCATAAAAATGTCAGTAATGCGGGACTTTTTTGTAAAACACTTTTCGAGACTATATGATTCACATGCTCCCTATTTTGAAAAAAAGGGAAAGAGTGAGGCATGTGACTTGGGTCACTTCATGTATTGTGTCTCAGTTAAAGCACTAAGACAAACTGTACAAAACAAAAAACACACACAAAACTGAATACATCTGAAGACTGGGACACATTTAACAAATTTTGAAATCTTTGTGTCTCACTTATTCATAAATCTAAGGCATCTTAAATTAACACAGATTTGTCTGCCTCAAAGAACAATCCCCATAAATATTGGTGTCTAGTGACCTCTATTTGAAAAGTGGCCTCTGAACCATCTGTTTCCAGTTTATCTTACGAGGGTACACTTCTCAAGCAAACAAGGGTATTAGAAAGTTCTAAATTTCTTCTTTACTGAAACTCCTGTAACCTTGTTATCCAAAGCTGGTTTACATCCTCCATCCTCTTTACCAAAGTTCTCTGATATAATGTATATCACTTTGACAGACCCAATTTTTATTTTAGGAATGTTGAATGGGGCAAAGCTCCAAACTACTAAGCACTTTAAAGTCGATGCAGCTAAGGGTCTGGATAACTTGGACCATTTTTTATTAAAACTGAGTACTAATGTTGTGCCCGCCTTGACTTATGCATTTAATTTATCTTTGTCCACTTAATCATTTCCTGTTCCTTGGAAACAATCCAAGGCCATTCCATTGCAGAAAGGTGGGCCTAAATTAGTGATGGATAATTACTGCTCAATTTCCTTTTCATCTATTCTATATTCTTGGAAAAAAGTGTACTTATAAAGATGACGGACTATTTAGAACAGTATCAAACACTTTCAGTTTATCACTCTGGCTTCTGCTCCAAATTTTCAACACAAGCTGCTCTTGAGGATTTTCATGATCTTGTTTCAGGTGCTGCAGATTCTAATTGTTTTGTGGGTTCCATGTTCATGATATTTCTAAAGCTTTTGATTTGATCACTCATGCTTTACTTCTTTCTTTTCTCTCCTACTATGATTTTTCATCAAATGTTGGTTTCTTCTAATTACAGGGTAGGTCTTAATCAGTTTTTTAGGAAGGGTGTCTTTCCTTTTCTCTTTCTCTTACTACTGGGCTTCTGCAAGAGTCTTTGTTTGGTCCTATTCTGTTTATTTGTAAATCCTTTCCCTTCTGTTATTCATAAAGTAGCTGTTTAATATGTCATTATGCAGCCTGCCCTGTGGCACTGAGGGTTGAGGCACTGGACACCACACCTTGTGCCCCACCGGTGACCCAGGATTGGGAATAAGCCTGGGCTGTCGGGGGTCAGCAGGGGATGGAGAGGATTGAGCATCCGATGGACTGCTCTCCTCTCCCAGGGTGGGATCCAGGGCTTGCACGGTACAACAGGGACCTCTGGTGGAGACTTGAGGTATCACTAGTGCTGGGCCATACAAAGGAGTGGAGTGGCAGCAGGATGTCAGCGACCAAGCTCACACAGATGTCATTGCATGTCCGCCATCTGGGGGAAGCCTACACAAGAAAATCCCTGTCCTTGGGGATAGGCGATGGCACCTCTGCCCTGCCAGGCCACAATCCTGATACCAGGCACTCTCTTCTCCAGGCTGATCACCCAGCCTGGCACATTAGATTATAGATAGAGTGCCATGGGCGGATAGGGTGGCCCAAGCTTGGAGGGTTCAGAGCCGGGGGGGGTCTGTCGGGCTGGTGTGAGGAGAGGAGGCATCTGAGGTGGGAGGTAGAGCCCAGAGGTAGTGAAGGCTGCAGGAGAGAGTTCCCCGAGGAATGTGGACAAATAAAATTGGAAAAAAAAATGTCATTATGCAGACGATACTGTTCTTTTTTTGGGGGGGCAGACAAACAAGTCTCATTACGATAGGATTTTGATAATCTGGTGAATTGGCTTTCAGAACTTTTATTTTATTTTAAATTTATTTCATTCACACCACAACTTGGCTAATTGAGGTGGTCCTTTCACTATTACTTTAAATACTCCTCATCTGGAAAGAATCTCTAAATTTAATTACTGTACTTGGGCGCTCTATTTTGATTCTTCTCTTACTTTCAAAACCCACATTGAAAAAACGTTTTCCAAAACTGGAGCATATTTAGGTCATTTAAAGTGTTTCAGGCGTTACTTAACCACAGAAGATAGAGAATATTTAGTTGCTAAACCAATTTTAATTTTAGATTATAGGGACACCATTTATCATCAGGTGTCGGTAGTCATTAAGTTAGCCTTTTACCATCTTAGGAACATTGCCAGGATCATGCACCTTATTCCATCCAGTGGTTTGCCCATTTTGGTCCACACCTTGGTGACCTCGCACTTTGACCATTGCAACTCCCTTTACTTAGGCTTCCTGGGGTTGATATCTGCCGCTTGCAGCTAGTTTAGTTTAGTTTATTGTTCTAGGAATTACTACCTTTGAGCCAGAGGCTCTTTTACAAAGGTTCCACGTCAATTAGGTACAGTACAAAAGGTTACATAGATAACACAACAATTTGTGTTGTGTCAAGAGCAAGAAAACATATACAAATTCATATCAAATCACTTGTGCAAAAGGACATGAGATATCAATAATCACATTATTATTACAAGAAAGAGGTCATGCCAGATTAGGAGAAACAAATAGGAAAAGTCCAGAACAGAGGTTAAGTGAAAGGTGTGGGGAGCAGACAATAGCAGGAGAAAAGGTTTCCCAAACATGTCTTTGTCAGATAACGGAACAGGGTGGGTAGTGAGAAAATAGGAGGTTTAATCAGGGCAGTCACAGGAACTGGAGGTTGCAAGGTGAGAGAAAAGTCTTGATTTGAAAACACCTAGAGAGGTGGAGGCAGTAATATGAGTGCTGAGGGCATTTAGCCAGTTGGGGGCACGATAGGCAAATGATCTTTGTCCCTGAGAAGTCCAGCATTGGGGGACTTGGAGAGGCTGGTGTTCTGATCTTCTGGTAAAACGGGTGCTAGCACTCGGGCACAACAGGTCTTGGATACAGGGTGGAGTGAGGCCCAGAGTGGATTTTTTTGCCATCAGGCAGGTAAGGTACTTTATCCGGTTTGAGAGTTGCAACCAACCTGAGTCAGCATAGAGTTTACATGTGTGGGTACATCGATGTGCACCAGTGAGCAGCCGACAGGCCTTATTTAGGGATGTTGTAATGTGACTAAGTGCTGTAGTAGTGGCAGATCCGTATATAACTAAGCCATAGTCAACAACTGAGATGACAGAAGATTGGATGGCAATCCTCAGTGCAGAATGGGTAAGAAGCTGTCGGTTCCGATACAGAATCCCAATTCGCTGATTAATAGTTTTTGCTGTACTATCAATGTGAGTTGCAAAGGTTAGGCCTTGATCAAAGTTGATTCCAAGATATTTGAAAATTGGCACTTGTTCAAGGGTATTTCCCAGGTATGTATTAATGGTGAGTGGGACTTGCTGTTTCTTGTTTTGTGGGTTAGAGAAGAGCATGGATTTAGTTTTTTTGTGGTTTAGAACCAGCTTATGTTCAAGGAACCACATCTCAACTTTGGAAAAAGCATGCTGAAGGTTGAGACGTAAGAGGTTCGGATCTTTATGAGTGGCAAGAATCACGGCATCATCGGCATAGAGGATTAATTGTTCAGGGCAGGATTTGGGAAGGGAGTTTAGGAAAAGGCTGAAAAGGAGGGGACCCAGGATGGATCCCTGGGGAACTCCTGAGCGAACCGGTTTTGAGTCTGAGAGAACTCCAGCTACTTTTACAGATTGAGAGTGCTGAGTAAGATAATTTTTTACCCAGTCACCAGGACCCTGCGAGAGCCCTAGGGATAGAAGTTGTTTGATAAGTAGGCCATGGTGAACTGTATCAAATGCCTTGGTTAAGTCAACGTAGACTACTCCAGTTAGGTTTCCTTTGTCCATGGCATTGTGGATTGCTCCTGAGAATTCAGGTAGGGCAGTCAATGTGCTGTGCCCTTTCCTAAATCCATGCTGCTGAGTGCATAGGATGTTGTGCTTTTCCAGGTAGTCTGAAAGTTGGTCCGCCACCAAGCGTTCAAGGGCCTTAGAGAGAGTGGTAGTATTGATATCGGCGATAGTTACCAGGCAGTGACTTATCACCACTTTTGTGCACCGGAGTGACAACTGCAGCCTTCCATTTCCTAGGAATTGGCTGTGAGGAGGAGATATTGAAAATTTTTGTGTGGGGAGCAGTACTTCCTCCAGAGTGAGGGACAAGTTTAAGGTCAATAGTGTCGCTGCTTGCTCGGGACTTAGAAATGGCCTTCTTTACATATTTATAGACTTCATGTGCCTTTACTAGTTTGAAATGGAAGGGTGGTTTGGTTGGAGAGGCAGTAGTAGAAGTAGAAATTGGAGGGTCAGTATCAGTAAAGAAATCAGATGAGAGGGCACCACTAAGGTCCGTGAAGGTATCATTTAGGGTGTTTGAAATGATCTCTGGGTCTAATGTAGTGGTTCCATCCACATTCATTATTGTAGGAGAGGATTTGGACTGCTGACCCATGATATTCTTTATGTTGTCCCAGAAGGATTTCCCTTCGCCCCAGGAGTTGGAGAGGGCATTCTTGAAGTAGGAGCTCTTCATCAAGCGGATCTGTTTAATACAGTGGTTGTGAGCCTGTTTATACTTTTGAATGTCTGACAGAGTGCCAGTAGCTCTTGCAGTGGCCCAGAGGTGATCCCTACTTTTGAGTTGTGCCAATAGCTTTGCCGTGAGCCAAGGATTTGTGAGTG
Organism: Neoceratodus forsteri; assembly: GCA_016271365.2. Classification (NCBI taxonomy): domain Eukaryota; kingdom Metazoa; phylum Chordata; order Ceratodontiformes; family Ceratodontidae; genus Neoceratodus; species Neoceratodus forsteri. Next base: position 1,339,300,142 of record CM057456.1, read on the forward strand.
CTTTGATTTTGCGCTTTTTTACTGGTGCATAGGTGTCACAGGCAGTGTTGAAAGTAGTAATAAAGTAATCAAGGGCTAGGTCAACATCCTGAGTTTTGTAAATCAAGGACCAGTCTATCTGCCTAAGACAGGTCTTGAGATGAGTAAGGTTGCCATAAGGTAGGACTCTGCTATAGATGGTTTTTGGAGGCGGCTTACGAAACTTATTTGTCCAGGTACATATTATTGGAGAGTGATCACTGAGCAAGTCAGGGAGAACACTTACTTTGGTTATATGGGTAGGGTGGCTGGTAAGAATCCAGTCAATGAGGGTGCTGGTCCCTGATTTGTAGTTTTTCCTGGTAGGGGAGTTTACCACTTGTGTTAAATTTGCTGCTAGGATGGCATCTTTGTTTGACCCTGCATCAGGAGCAAGCCAATTTATATTAAAGTCCCCAAGGAGAAGGAGTTCGATGTCAGAAGGTTGTGTACTTATGAACTCGAGGACAGCCTGTAGGCTGGAATCAGGATCTTTTGGTGGGATATAGACAGCAGCAATCGTGAGGACTTTGTTTTGGGCACCAAGTAGTATCTTGATAGGGAGGAGTTGCACTGAGGTTTCTGTGGTGGGATAAGAACCAGGGAGACAGGTGAGGTAGTCCTTTATGTAGATTGCACATCCACCACCCCTTTTTGAGGTCCTATCCAGCCTGAATATCTTGTAGTCTTGTATAGAGATGGCATGATCCGGAGTATTAGGTGTCAGCCAAGTTTCGATGATGGCAAGGATATCCGGATTGTGTTGGCTGGCAAAGATTTGAAGGGAGGCCAGTTTTGGGAGGAGACTGCAGATGTTTAAGGTAGCAATTTTGAGCCCTCCCTCCATTTTGGCAGGCTTTATTGTACCGTAGGAGACAGGGCCAAGGATTTGAGTGGACACTTCCTGATATCAAGAGGAGGAAGAGTAGGAGTTTAAGAGACAGTTGCTGTACTTTGTAGTCAATTGAATTACACTTCTGAGGCTTATGCGGCTTGGACCAGTGCAGGCATCTAGGGACCCAGAGCAAGGAGATTGTTAGTAATAGAGGATGATATGCCCATTTATCCTCGTTGTAGCTTGTCAGTTGCACCCAGTCGCTTACAGATAGGTACCTGGTGGTTAAGTCAAAAGCCAAAAGAATGATCAACAGCTGAGGTCCAGAGTCACTGAAATGTTAAAATTCCTGAAGGTGATTAACTGTGCCTGCACATATGCAGGATGTGAAATCCCTTTGTCTGTATGCTTCTTTGTCATTCAAACAGGTTGCTGAAAAGCCCACATACAGATCATGGAGCAGGTCAGACGAAAATGTGGATTCCAGCAGGACCCAGAGTCACCAAGTTTGTCAGATGTAGTTGCTTCACTTGTGTTTTGCTTGGGATAGCTTCCAAAAAAGTTGATTTTAAAATGAAAATAAAGATACCTGATGATGATTTTTTTGCAGAAATCCAGTCCAGGAGACTTTCACGGATGTAGTGAGCAAGAATAGTATAGTTACCACAAGCAGAAAAACATGTAAATCCACAAAAACTAAGCTACAGACACAGACAAACACAAGCAGCCACCACACAGACCCGGGGTGTGACTGACATTGTGCAGAACGCTGCTGCTCATTTATTGATTGGGGGTATCTAGGAGATCTCATATTACCCCAGTGCTGCACCATCTGCACTGGCTGCTGATTCAGTGGTGGATCACCTTTAAGGTAGGTTTGTTAACCTACAAAGCCCTACACAGACTTGGTCCTGACTACTTGAAAGAGCTTCTGACTCCTTACACTCCTATGCAACAGCTACTCTCGGCTGATGTGAGGTTGCAGGAGATTCCAAGGGTTAGTTTGAATTCATCTGAGGCTCGTGCTTTTATGTTTGCTGCCCCAACCCTCTGGAATTTTCTGCCCCTTCAGCTTCAGGAGTGCAGGATTGTGGGCAGCTTTAAGCAAGCACTGAAAATATTTTTATGGAGTAAGGCATTTCCTGATTTGCTGTGATTTTTTTAATTGTTTTATTGAATTGTTTGTGACTGTGTGAAGTGCCTTGATAATGTGAAAGGCTCTCAATTAAATAATTATTATTATTATTATTATCATGCTTCTGAAGCTGCTCAAGACCCTTTAAATACAGCATATTATCAACTGTTACATTTTATCTTAAAAGAAAAATGTGATCCTCATCATTGCTTGCTGTTTTAAAGTTAAAGAATACTTAAACACATATTTTAAGCTGTCCTGAAATTGAAAAATTGGCCCCACAGGTCTACTAATAATATCCCCCTCTAATAAGCACTTCTGCTGCTTACCTCTAAATATGCAGTTTAACATGTTTTTGTAGCTTTGAATGTTGTAAACACCCCTCTGGAAGCTCGCAATGAGAACGGCTCCTAAAATGGTCAGGACATCATACAGAATGATAACATTGAAGCAGGACCACTGGTGAGCATGTACTGAATTCCAATGGAGATTCTGAAAAATCTTTATACTGTATTTCTGCTTTGTAATGCCCCTTGGCATACTAATTTCTGCCAAATGGCATCAGTTTGCTAAGATGCATTACAGAGTTGAAATACAGAATGTTTTACAGAGTTCCCATAGCAATTCCATATATGCTCGCTGGCAGCATTGCTTCAACAATGCCATTCTTTATGATGTCCTGACCATTTTAGGAGCTATTCTCAGTGCTGGCTTCCTCACAGAGGGGAGGGTCTATGTACATCAATCAAAAGCTATGAAAACATGTTTAACTCAATTTTTAGAGGTATTCAGCAGAATTGTTTAATGAGGGAAGATCTTCTTAACAGACTTATAGAGCCTGATTTTGTCATTTCAGACAGCTTAAAATAAAGGTTTAGATATCCTCTAAATTGGCTTCCCCCTGCTTCTAGGAGAGAACTACATTGGCTTTCCTTGATTTAATGAGGCTGTTTTTTTGACTCTTTTTTTCCCCTTCTGTCATCACTGATCAGGACCTCTCTTGGTCATCTACCACCCTAGCCCTGTTCTGCCTAAGATCCTCCCTGCCTGTGACGTCAGTCCTCCTGGTCCACCCATGACTCACTTGTAGTGGCAACACCCCAGCTTTCACCCCCTGAGATGGGGCCACGTTTAGCCCCAATGATGCTCCCATATGTAAAACCAATGGCCTCACAGGCAGAGATGAAGATTGGAGGAAAGTCGAGGAGCAGGAGGGCAGGATCTGGTGTTGGCCATGGTGGCTGCAGCACGACATCTCTGATCCTAGCTAGCAGAGTTTTTCCTGCTTGTTTGAGCCCCTGACAGGAGCAGATGTGCAGTCATATCCTGGAGTGCAACACACACTCCTGTGTATGCCATTCTGATGTCTGCCACATCCCATCATTCCCCCACTGTCTCAGGGCTTCTGTCTCATTACCACTACTCACCACTAGTAGGCAACTTATTGGTGCAGCCTTGCACCCACGCACCCCAGAGGAGGCGATCTGTCCACTGGAAGCTCAAGCCTCCTCCCCCATGGCTGTCCCACTGATGCACAGGCTCGCTCCCAAACTTCGGTCATCTGCACCACAAGTGGTAGCTCTATCACTGCGCTAGCAGTCTGGCTTGATCTATAAAGCTGTCAATAATAAAAATGCTCCAAACTTTATTGCTTGGTGGTTCCTTCCTATAAATACACTTTATGGGAAGTACAGAATCACTGTTATCAGTTGCCTAAGCATTCATATGTTTATGGCTGAGCACACTTTTCTTTTGGTGCCCCATGCCTGGAACAATGTAACACCACATTACCATAGCTGCCATAGTTATTTCTTTTTCAAAAATTATGTAAAACTAAATATGTTAAATACCAAATTGTTCCATACATGTTTTGCAACTTGATTGTACAATTTTGGTTTCATGTCATTCTGTTTCTTGTTTAGCATTGTACTATATTAATTGACAAGGGACAATCTGCAAACGGGATTTTGTATCTCATAGATCCTGTCCTATAATTCTGAACTTTTAAGTAAAAATACAAATAGTAACTACAATGAAATGCATCTGCTGTGCCTCGTGGATTGTATACCATATCTAAGCTGCTGTGTCAATACTGTAAAATTGATTTTTTTAATCATATTTCAGTTACTCATGTATCACTTTCATGATCAAATTATGTTATGTTATGTTATGTTATGTTATGTTATGTTATGTTATGTTATGTTATGTTATGTTATGTTATGTTATGTTATGTCATGTCTTCTTAATGCATGTACTGCAACCTTCAATAAAAAAAATGTTTTACAAAAAAACCTGCAGGACACTGCCGACCAAAAAATATTCATGGCTTATATCAACTGGTACCTGTCAGTGATTGGGGTGAGAGTGGATCGTAATAAACAGTGCATGCCGAGTATCATAGGGAGGGAGGACAGCCTGCAATCCCATCTACCAGAGCAGAAAGATCTATTAAATACCTGCTTTCAAAGGCTGACAACATACAAAATAGGGCTTGTCATAACAACATTTGCCTTGTCTGCTGATGCTCCTTACTGTCCTCCACTGGAAATAGAGTATGCCCTCTGCTCATTGGCTCCCCATCCTAAACAAGGAGAAAGACCATGGCCCATTCTTCTAAAATATTAAGACACCCTGCCAAGGGAAATGTTCTGAGGCTGGCTAGGAAGAGGGGGCCACTATGCTTAGAAGAGCAACAGATATGCTTTTCCCAAGATTAGTGTACTGAACTGTCTCATCGACGCTAAGCCTATGTCACAGCAAAATGGAAACTGGATTACCTGGGAATCCATCCAAACCTCCACTACACTGCATAGCTTTAATTTCAGCTAAATGGATCCCAGTACAGATTTGATTCCCTCGAGGCAGTGGAGGATTTTGTTCAGCAGCAACTTTCCCTCAGAGTGCCATCACTCTCCCATGCAAGAGCACTCCCACCACATGGCCTCCTCATCCACCCAAAAGGAAAGAGGTACTCAGGGACTTCACTCCCTCAGGAGGATGACCTATGGATGCAGCAACACAGAGGCTGGGGCAGAAAGTGGCAGCATGCCACTCCAATAGCCTGTGTCACAGCTCTCCTTTTTCAGTTTCCTACAGCAGCCCTACAACAAATGTAACTTTCTGAACAAAGAATCTCTATGCTGTGATCATTCCCCCCATCAACACCAGATTCTGCTCCACATAATGAGGCCCTGCAGACTGCAAGTCAGATGAACCACTGAACCCAGATACCTCAGTGGTGCCTTCCTCTGCCCAGCAAATCCCATATACTGATGTAGGATGAATGGGTCTCTACTCCACCTGGCATACCTGGGGACCATCAACATTTTCTGGCCTGCCAAACCAAGCCAAAATCAACGTGTACCCCACAGAAGCACCTCAGATGACAGATAACTGTCTATACATTCTCCTTTTGAACATCTCTCCTGGGACTGACAAGGCCTATGACCACAGATTGTATGACCTCCTTGCCAATGATAGTCCTGGGCCTCCGTGTGTTAAAGCCAACCCTTGGCTCTGAGTCTATAGACTGAATCTCAGCATCTTATTCCTTGGGGCTCCCAAGCCACAACTGGATAAAGACATTGCTGTTCCTCCCTCCCTGATTCTACTGCATGTTTTCTTTATAACCTGCTGTAGGACAGTTCTTATTCTATTTGCTTTTTGCCTCAGGCTGCAACCCAGCAGTTCTGACAGCACTGGGGTTCAATTTCTGCCCAGCTGTCCAATTCCATCTGGGCATTCTGGGAGGATGAACTGCAATGAACTGAGGACTAGAACATTATTATACCAGGTGTACAGTAGATGAAGGTGGAGTGTCACCTGAGAGCTAAAAAAATGCAGATGGTTATTTAATGTAGCAGATATACCCCAAATTCATGTTCTGTCTGTTGAGTGCATGAAGGCTGGGACAAAATGGTAGCTTGCATCAATCTTGTACTGACACCTAGACAAACTCTGTAATTTTCAGCTCCATGTACTCAATGCAGATTCTTGGGCTATTACTTTGCAACTAAGTGAAATATATATTCAAGTATCATCTCAATGAATAGGTGGGAGTTAACGCTTTAAAATGTAAATGTTACCTCAAAAATTAATGTTAAAAATGATAGGGTTAAATACCAATAACCACCCCTTAATTTCTTATGAAATTTCAAAATATTCTTATATTTAATCTTGTCAGACAGGACTTAGCAGTGAAAACGCAAGTTCTGATTACTTCTTGCTTGAGGAGTGACTTGATTGTTTCTCTAAGAGAAGGAAAAGCCTCAGTTGGAAAAGAGTATTGCCTTTGCCTCTCATGTGCTGGGCCTGGCACTTCGATGACAGTGTGCATTCTGCCACAGTCATGTTTGTTAATTGCAAACGCCTCCAAATGTCATTGCAAAATGGAGAGAAGCTTTGGGAAAAGTTCATGAGCTTTGAACAACTCTATGACGTCATACTCCTTGTCACTGGCAGATATTGTTGCCACAATGTGTGAATCAGGGATCAAAATGGTATGGTATTGACCCTGAATCTGTATCAGTAGCATGTTAGCTAGATCCACCACACAGCTGTGTGGCGCAAGGAAGTCAATTCCTATAATATTAGGATGGTCATGCATTACCATTAGTTGGAAAGTATGTGAGGCCTTTAGATGGCCTAGCACTACCGGTAGGGGTAGAGAACGGTATGCAGGTAGCCTAGTACTATCAACTCCTGACATGTTGGTCCTCCATCTGGTGGACCAAGGGGATGTGTCTGGATGTTCATTGTGTAATACAGATACAGCTGCACCTGTATCTAACAAGACTACTAGTAGGCGGCCCCTGACCTTGGCCTTGGTGCAGGGCCTTCCGTTTGTATCCAAGACTAGCTTGTTTACAATCCAGACTGGGGCCTGTAATTGTCAGTCTGTAGTGCTGGGAGCATGGAGAGGTTGGGCCTGACTCCTGTGAATCACTTCACCATGCTGCACTGATGCTATATAGGGAGGAGCTTCTGGATTCAGGCCCATATTGGCATGAAGGCCTGCACTTCCAGTATCCCCATGACCTGTTGGGGTCTGGATCGCAGGCTGTACCGCCGCAAGGGTCTGTGCGGGAACAGCATCCACTACAGAGTGCACTTGTCCCAGGAGCTCTCGGAATTTCCAGTTCTCTTCGGCTATCTCCCTATATGAAGGGCCTGTTCTTTGTTGTTGTGGTTTACCTTTACCCTTATGCTTTTTATTCTTATGCCAATTCCAGTTCCCACCCCATTACTGTTGCTTTTGCGGTTGTTGTTGATGGGTCTGTTGGGGGTGTTGGTTATCTGCTGGAGGGGCCTGCTGATGTTGGGCCTGTTGGTGTTGGGCCTGCCCTTCCACAGTGTAGTGCGTCGTGGCCTCTGGAGCAGGCTCCACAGCAGCTACTTTCTTGGAACTGGAGCCCAGATCATGGATGTAGAGTTGATAAGCTCTCTCAGTTTTCTGAAGGATGTCAGCAAACCTATCCGTATTGGGGTAGGTGGTTGGCTCTACCTTTTCTCGTACTGCAGGAATCATGTTCCTAAGGAACAGGGTCTTATATTCAATAAGATCTACATCTGCAGCTTCTTGTGCCAAGTGCTTTCCTGCTAGATAGGCAATCCAAAGTCTCTGGTGGTAAGTCACTGGACTTTCCTTTGCATTCTGTTTTACAGGGTGTGTAAGCATCACTTTTACTACACCTGGGCTGTAAGCAGAAATGAGCTCAGCTGCAATCTCATCAAAAGGTGGCCTTCCCATCCTGGCGGATGGCATCGGTGAGTCTGGCCCACAAACTAGGATCAGTGATTTGGTGTAGTATTTGGACCTGATATTCTGCAGTGAGGCTAAGCATCTCACATTTAGAACGCACCTTTTCTAAGTGACAGCTGAGGTTGTCGGATGGGTTCATGCGACCGATACTGTCAGCTGTTTGCTGAACAGAGTAGGCCATTAGTAGGGGATTACTGGGTCGATCAGGCAGAGGTAGATTATCTCAGACACCGTCTAGTGTGGCCCAAGCTGCAGCCTCGGCTGCAGTATGAACAATACCATCCTGAGTGCCAGCCTCCAGCAGAAGCTGCCTAATCTGGGTTTTAATAGCCCGTTTACTTCTCTCAGGAAGAGGTACATTGCCTATTGCAGTTTCAATCATCATTTCTATCTCTTGCCTATCTTCCACATTAATAACAGCTATTGGTGGTGCTGTCGGGACCAGGCCTGGGCCTGCTCCCCCCCATCATGGGGGCCACCATGCTGGCATCTCCCATGATGGGCGTCATGACGTCAATGACATATGACATGATGAGGGTGTAGTGGGGACCCACTATGTTGTGGATGGCTGGGTGGGGTCTCTGGGCCATAGTAGGAGTGTGACTGGGCGTTGTACTGAGAGATGTCATTATCTGATACCTCCCCTTCAGATGACGTGTGTAAGGCAGGGGCTACGCCTCCCATCACCTTAACATGTCGAGCCAGAACCTCCTGGTGATGGCGCAGTTTCCCCATCTTGGTTTTACATTCAGCATGACTCACAGTTGCAACATCCATATTAACCTCATCTTGCATTTGCTTCTGCAATACTCTATACATGGTGCTAAATTAGCGATTGTCCCTAGTAGCCAATTCTAAGTCATTATGTACTTGGTTTATCTCATCCTGTAGCTCTCCCATCTCCTCACTCAACTGAGCATTTGTAGCACTTAGCAAATCATTCATATGCAATGCCTGTTCCTTATCCTGTCTCAAACTTTCACACTCCTGCTTCAACATACAAAGTTCCTGTTCTCCAGCTTGAGCTGAATGATGCAAAAGTGAATCCTTTTCATTCCACAGAGTTTGGAGTTCAGATTCCAAGTTCTGCTGCAGTCTAACACATTCTGTTTCCTGCAAACCCATCTGTTGCTTAAGAGATGAAATTTGCAGATCAAGGGTTTGAAACCTCGCTTCGGAGGCTTCCAGAGCAGCATATAGAGCCGCGACCATGAACCCTTTAGACTGACGCTTATTGGTTGATTGTCTTGCCTCTGTGTACTGGGTTGAAATCCCCAGTATAGAGTTTTCGGATTGACTTGCGTCCCAAGTGAAGTCAGTCCATCCTCCATGGGAGGTAAGGAAGTATGAGACATTGAGTCTCAGTTCTGCGCAGATATTTGATACGGTGGCCATTGTGTGGGAGGGACGAAAAATCAAACTGTGAAAAAGGCACCATGCTATGTATCAATCCACAGCAGGAGCACTTTATACACAGCCGGGCTACTGCATAAGTTGTAGACTTACAAATCAAAGCTGTAATGGAGTGAGTCAAGTCGGCATCAACCACACCTGAAAGGATGACAGCCAGACTATGTAAGTGACTACAAAATGGTTTTAAAATGGGACAGGTGATACAGGAATGTACACCTACAGTCCCCATGGGAAAGGGAAAAGTTACAGCAACAAGTGAAAACTTACAAACACCAAATATCACCTGTACACGGTTGCCAATTGTCAGGAGGTCTAAACCTCACTTTCAGGTTCTTGGCAATATTGGGATTGCAAGTAATCACAGACACGTTGCATAAGAGTAATAAACTTGTTTATTACTACCAAAAAGGATAAAATCACAGTTGCCCTAAGCAGTTCTTACCAATTCGAACTGGGAGCCTGTGCTAAGCGTTCCCTATACCTCGAGGTTTCTTTGTGTCTCTTGGGATCTCTGCGGTACAAGACTAATGTATCACATTATATACCTATGATAATTACTATGGTTACTGTAAGGCAGAAACATTTCTAGTTACAGAGATGAGCCCTATTGGCTAATTTAGAGGTGGCTCCACAGTCCAAGATAACATTATACAATTTTGTAATAGTCATCAGTTTGTGAACAAAAGAGTTCTTATACAGAGTCTTACATAACTCTATGTAGTAGTACAAATCACCAAAAGGTGGCAATGCCAACTTACATATTATAATTATTCCAAGGACACAGGTGCCTTGGCATCTTACAAGTAAGAAATACACAGAAAATACATAGAAGAACATATGTATTAGCAAGCAAAGTGTATTACAACAATATGCGTACATATCCTGACATCTACTCTTGTACAGTAGATGCCCTTAGCCCTATTTGTTAGTATAACATAAGCTTAAGTGGTAGCTGTCTATGGTGTACCTCTGAGGGTACCAATTAGGGTGCAGGGACCTCGTGTAACAATGTATTGCACTTTTCAATATAATTTTATGTTGTCTTAAAGGGTAATTACTTTGCTTTGAAATGCATATGTGGTTCTGCACTCCTAACGTAGTAAAAGAGGATAAATTTATAAAAGTAAAGAAACCATTAATAAACAAAATTTTAGCAAGTTTATACCTGTCAAATTTTGCCATTTTTAACTCTGCATACTTAATGCAGATTTTTGGGCCATTACTTCAAGACTTATTTAAATATGCATTCAAGTATGATCTCAATGAATAGGTGGGAGTTAGCGCTTTAAAATGCATACTTATAAGGTGCCTCAAAGGTTAATTTAAAAGGTTTTTTAAAGAAGGAAATTTATCTAAAAGAAGAAAAAAACAAACACCTTTGTTTACACAAAACATTTTTTACTTCAAAAAATGTAACATTTAAAATATGACTGTTGGTAAAGTAGTAGAACTTAGTCTTGTCCATCTAGGAAAAATCATCATCAGATACACCTATGTCATCCTGGCAATCACATACATCTTGATCCTCATCTGAGTCCTCATCATTTACATTATAGAGCAGAGCCATAACATCATCTGGAAATGGTGTGTCCATTGACTTTACATTGAGATCATCAGTCTAACTCTACAAAGTTGCATTTGGGGCACTGATAACTGTAGCAGAACACCTCCACAAGTGGCAGACGTAGTTCGCTTGTGGAATATGCAACTTCAGGGTTTCCTAGCAGGGTGGTAGCAGAGACAGAACAGTTATTGTGTTATTTTTTATTATATTTCTCCCAGAAGATTTGTTGCCTTGCTATATTAAAGTCTAGCTTGTGGCAATGACCCATTGCTCCTGCTCAACAGCATAGCCCACTCCTCCCCCTGCGGCCTTCCATCCATCACATCCAGCAACCTATATGGAAGTATTACCTATTCCAGCCGGCCTCTAGTACTTTCTCCTCACTTCTCTCACCTCTCTCACTCTGTGACTTTGTTGGTATGTTGGGCTGGGAGGGGGGTGGTATGTTCAACTCTCTTTTGTCACTAATTCACATTCTGTCACTGTAATTTTGATGACCTGTACACTGGTTGCCAATTATCCTTTATGTAAAAATGTTTGACTTCTGTGTTTTATATCAGTACCCTGCTCATTATTAACATTGTACTGTTCTTACCTTGCCTTCTTTTTGGCCCTGTTCTCTGGTTGCCATTACTCCTGTATGTAAATATGTTTGACTTCTATGTTTTTCATCAGTTCCCTGCTCATTATTTGATTGTACTGTTCTTACCTTTGCCATCTTTTGCGGCCTGGGTCATGCCTGAAAATGGTCCCTCGGATCAATGCACCTACCCCGTAATCAAAGACATAAATAAATAAATATTTACACTAGTAAATTGCTTCCTTCTATAAAGTTTACAGACATACTCCTCCAACAGAGCTGCAACACCCTTATTCACTTGCCAATCACTCCCAAGTTTCTGAAAGGCATCCAGGAATTTGGGGTACTTTTGAAGGATGTTCCAGCAAATCTTCTTATCCTTTTTGAAGAATGCAGAAACATAGCCTTTGCCTGTGAATGTATGGAAACCAATTAAGTCTTTCTTTGTTGCACTGGTCATTTCAAACCTGCTAATGGCATAGATTTTCTTACTGTTATCATGGCCATTGAATGCCATTGCCATTGGGCTGGCAGTATAGCTTAGAGGTTAGAGTAACAAGCTGTGAATGAGCTTGCTACATCCAGCAGATCTGGGCTTGATTCCCACGACTTCCACTCATGTACTGTGTGACTCTGAGCAAGTCACTTAACCACCCCAGTGCCCCGGGTCATCCCTGAAAACAGGCACTTGTGCCTAGTGGGCCTTACCTGGTTACCAAAAGAGTTAAAAAAAATGTCAGGTATAGACTATGTTTGCATTCTGAAAATAGTGAAAGTAAAATACTGGTATATTGGTATCCCTGAATGGTGAACGGATGATGACATGGCCTGGATGTATTATCATGGCATATTTACTTAGTCTGAAAAGTGACAGTCTCATCTTCCTGAAGCAGTGTATGGATGTCTATGGGTTGAGGTGATGATTTGATCAGGTCAAGCAATACTGCAGGGGTGGCATTCACTTCGGTTGAATACTGTAGAAATCTGACCTGAAGCAATTGCTCTATGGCATCTGCAAAATGCTCATGTACCGTATAATCCATGTCCAACTGTAATGCTTCCCATGCAAATCTCCCCTTATGAAACCAGAGGCATAAAGACCAGCCTGAAATACTATGTCCTCAAAACTACTGCCACCAACTAACTGTCATATAATACCAACATTTTCCAGGACTTGGTAGAAATTTCCCAAATGAATTATGACATTGTGGAACTGATCATGGAAATTCCATAGATGATATGCCATTGCTGCTGCTCCAACATCAAGTGTTTGGTGAACATATGGCATAGTTACTTGCTGGGCTATTTTCGTGTTTGTGTGAAGTGTTCACCTTCAGTGGCATAATTAGTGATGGATTTGTGGATGGGTGGAAGATATGTGATGACCATCTTCTTTGATGAACTTGAATTATTGTTACAAACTAGCGTTAGCCAACCAGTAAATCTTGGGACAAGATGATTCTCCTTGCTTGCTTCCTGTCTGAGTTTCCTTAGCATTAGCTTTGCCTTGTCAATATTTACCACTGATGTTGGCACAGTAGACTTGGGCATATTGCCAAATGTGGTTGGCTCCTTCTTTGAATTACCTGTCAGTGTTCTAAAGCCTTTTTGTTAGATACAAGTGTCCTTTCTGAGTGAAGAATTTCAAAAGAATTTTCTCAGAGAATGGAGCCTTCAACTTCTGCTTGGTATGCAACACTATGTGTAAGGTGTATTGTTCCAAGTCCAGTTACTGCTTAAATGTTTGGATCAAAGTTGTCCATCCAGAAAACTCTTAAGACAACAGAAGACTCTGACTTTGGCTGAAGTGGCAGTAACAGATCTTGATCTTGAAAATGATGAGAAAGTTCCACTAAACCAGTTTCAATTTCACACATTTGGTCATAACTGCAACTATTTCCTAAATGAAACAGGATTTTCACAGGCATTTTCTATCTGGTCATGTAATGCAGCACTCCTACAACAATACCATTTTTTGTAGTGAGAGAACTGCCAGGTGTGACACCATGAATTAAATCTTCTGAGTAGGACTTTTGACAACTGGGAGACTTATTCACTCTCCGTATGTTTGAAGGATTTTAGTACAGTCCCCATTGCTTATAATGGGCACATATGTGCAAGCACATTTGCCCGTTATATAGGATGAGCGCTTTAACCAAAGTGGATGCTTTATATGGGCAGAATATGGGTACTGTATAGTCCTTTGGGTTCCTCTTCAGATAGCTGAAGAATCAGCATCTAGCAGAATGAGGTAGCAGCATTAGCAGCTAAGGATGTAGTAATCGTACAAGTGAACAGTTGTACAATGCTGTATTTTATTTTGTAAGATTGATAGGTTGGCGGTTTCAAGATGGCAAGTAGCAGCGCAAGTTCAACAGGCAAGCATAAAGTAAACCAATGATACTTTAACAAGACAGATGTCATCTGAACAGAGTGAGGGTGGGTAACTGGCACAGAGAGCTTGGGAGTTAAAATGCAGAATGAGCGAGTAAGCACTCAATTGTGGTTTAAGACAGAGAGGCTGGTGGTTTCAAGATGGGAAGGCTTGAGATTTCTTTCAGCGCTTTCATTGAAATGGCTTGGTGTCCTTGAAGCACATTGTCTTCAATTACACAACAAATGGCCTCAAACCCAGTTCCATCTGACTGCTCATTGCCATCCTCATCATCACTTCTATTCTGATCATCTAGGGTCCTGTTCCTTGTGATTACTGTATAATTTAGGAAGCAGTTGTCATGTTTACAAAATTCCCTTGCAATGAGGTCCTCTGTCTTAATTTTTGTGATTATATCTTGGTCATCATGTAGCTCTGCCACCCTTTGCATTGTGGCTTCAGCTGTTTCTCTAACAATAGCCATTGGATAGTGCTTCTTCCCCCTCACTTTGATTACATATGTGTTACAGATTCTGTGTGTATCAGAAAATAACACTCTCAATGATGAGGCGCAATGAACACCACCCCTAAGATGATGATGTGAACTACGTTCACCAGCATCTGCACGTGCTTCAGATTTTCTGATAATCTTAGCTTTTGTGAACTTTTGATACCATTGTCTATGGTAGCCATGCTTGGCAGGGTCATAGTTAGGCATTGGAACTGATGCACACTGCTTATCATGATGATTTTCACCACCTAACTGGGTTCAAATCTTTTTGCTCTCTATAAGTGTGCAGTAAAGTTTGTCTCTCAGAGGAGTTACTTCAGAGTTTTTTTGTTGTCAGGGAAGAGTAATGCACTACACAATGCAGGATCCTAGGATTTTCCTCTCCATGTTTCCTCTTGACAGAAAAGTTTAGAGACATCCTTGAAGAGTCTGAAATAAAAAGAAATGTTGTGTTATACATATATATATATATATATATATATATATATACGACAAAGAACCTCTGTGCACAAACACTGAGGCAGGGGTTACCCCAAAGGGCATTTGGCTGGGAAGCCAAATTTCAAGAAAATACAAAATCACACATGCCCACACAATGCAAAGCATCATGGGCTGCATATGCAAATCACCACAGAATGTTATGCTGGTTCAACTTTAAGCAGAATTGCATGGTGCCGAAAGGCCTCTCACACAGTTTGCAAAGGGTGCTAACAGATGACATAGACACGTGTTTTATCCTACCAGGACTCATCAGTATGCCTCATCTGTTTGACACTCCAGTGGAATGAACCAACTACCCTAAGACGGTCTGTCTGGGTTATGTTGCGGTGAACCCATTAAAATAAAAAACTATTTAAAAGACAAAGAACCTCTGTGTGCAAACACTGAGGCAGGGGTTACCCCAAAGGGCATTTGGCTGGGAAGCCAAGTTTCAAGAAAATACAAAATCACACATGCCCACACAATGCAAAGTATCATGGGCTGCATATGCAAATCACCACAGAATGTTATGCTGGTTCAACTTTAAGCAGAATTGCATGGTGCCGAAAAGGCCTCTCACACAGTTTGCAAAGGGTGCTAACAGATGACATACACATGTTTCGTCCTACCAGGACTCATCAGTATGCCTCGTCTGTTTGACACCCAGTGGAATGAACCAGCTACCCTAAGATGGTCTGTCTGGGTTATGTTGTGGTGAACCCATTAAAATAAAAAACTATTTATATATATATATATTATGGTAGCACGGTAGTGCTACCATAGTTAGGGTTGAGGAGCCATTTCTATGTTAAACACCAAAACTTTGCACCTTAATAACTTTGCAACCATTTGACAGATTTGGCTGAAATTTGGCATACCTGATCAAGAACCATAGGCCTTGACATCTGCCACGTTTCATACCAGTCAGATACATGGCTGTGGAGTTATTAAGCATGATTTGTGCACATGTTTATGCTTTTTCTGGAATGCTACGGTCGCACGTACAGGTCGCACGGTTTGTGCGAACAGCCCAAAATCTTCAGGGAATGTGTGGCCGGGGTCCCTGACATGTCTTTTGAAGATTTGGTGAAAAAATATTAAACGGTTCAAAAGTTATTCAAAAAACAATTTCCCATTATAAGTCAATCGGAAAAGTTAAAAAGTTAAACACTTTCTAAATGCATTTTACTTTCGTAAATGGGCCTGTTACTTTTCGAAATCAGCCATTTTGTTTTCAGTTGGTGATTAGAAAAATGCTTGGCATTTAAATTTGAGACCTCTAGCAACCTAATTCTTTTTGAATTCACCTAGTCGGACCCTGAGGATGCTAGCCATGTCTTTATTTTGGGGTAAAACACCCCAGAAATATGTTTTTCTGATTTCTGGAAAAAGTACTTTCGCAAAGTACTTTCGTGCTCATGAAAGTGTCACAAATGTCTGCGAAAGCTTTCGCAAATTGCGACAGTAATTTTCTAGTCTGTGGGAAAATGACAGCAATTCTTTGGCACTGCACTGCAAAAGAACAGTTGGGAGTTTTGGGCTGAAATTTGGAGGGAACACAGCAGACATCTCACAGATGTGCCTTTCAGTGTTGTATTGAAAAAAATATTACACAGCAGCAAAGTTACAGCACTCCAAAGTTGACGGTTTTCCCATAGGATAACATTACGGCCTCGACGATTACAGGAATCCTTTGGCACCCTGCTGCAAAATAATGGTTTGGTCTTTTTTCCTGAAATATGGAGGGAAGACAGCCAACAGCCCACAGATGTGCTTTTCAGTGGTTTGGTGAAAAAATATAACAGGGAGGCAAAGTTATGGTGCTCCAAACTTCTCTTTTTTCCCCATAGGATAACATTACAGCATTCGCCGCTCCTTTCAGGGCCCGTATCTCGGAAACGGTGCAAGATACGGACTTTTCGTCTGAAAAATTCTTAGCCCCCTAACAGGAGCTAAGTACAAAACTAGCCAGGACAGTCATAAATCATATGACTTTTACATTTTTTTTCTACTTTGTACGGTTCCTGAGATATAACCTATTTAGTATTCCAAGTCCTCATTTTTTGCTCCGATACCCATTATTATGCATACATTCTTTGTACTCACTGTCTTTCTCTATTCAGCTTTTGGGGAAAACCAGCCTGTGGTCTTACATTACTGTTACTGTTGCCCTTTCCGCTTGCAGTTCCGTGCCCATTTCACCTACCGTTGACGTCTATGCCACCATGTGCGTTATCCTTTGCGTTTTCATTTGCGCTTGCACTTCTGTTATTTTTTGCCATTTGTGTCTACAGTACTGTTTCTCTTTCGGTTTCACTTTGCGTCACCATGCCCATTGACATTTCTGTTTGCAGGCACCATGTTACTATGTGACAACACATCACGTGGCAGACCGTTCCCGTCTATGCCACTGTGTGCGTTACCCTTTCTGTTTTCATTCGCGCTTGCGTTACCATGTGTGCCACTGTTAGTGCTTCTGTTTGCATTGCTCTTCCTGTTACTATGCCACAAGACATCATGTGGCGGGAGCACGGGGCTCAAAGGGCCCCGCACTCCCGCTGCCGAATTACGTGGCAGGAGGGCTCAGCGCTCCCGCCGCTGCATTACATTCACTATTTCTCGTTTTCATTCTCAAAAAGAAGGGAAATTAGAGGCAAAAATCTCTGTTTAATGCATTAGTTAGGGTTGTTCCACAGTGACAAAAGTGAGGAAATTCGATGTTAGGGTTGAAAACCCTATCTCCGAATTCACCCCCCCAACACCACACACACACAGACACACACACACACATGCAAGTATGGGGGAGGACCAAGTCAACACAACCAATGACAGACATCCAGCAGCAGGTGACAGAAATAAACAATTGTCTAAATGTACTACGAGACATCCCCACCCACCTGACCAGGTACTGCATGCTCAGTGGAGATCAACAGCAAAACTGAGGCCATGTACACCAAACGTACACATCCTGATTGCAGCTGCACACAACGTACCACTTAGTAGTTGCATGGCCTTACCTACATGTGCCCCACACCACACCACAACTGGTACTGTGCCGTTAGTCAATATAAATGCTGAAGGTGCATGATGACAGTTGTAGAAAGGTTTTAACACTAGTGAGTATACATTAATTAAGAGAAGTGCATAAATTAACTACAAGACACTACCATGCGCAAGATAAAAGTAGTGTTACATTTAGTATGTGATTTACATAGTAGTACATTTACTGCAACGGTTTACTCAAGATAGAGAGGCTGATGTAAATGTATGGAAAAGCATTGCCTGTTCAACACTGTGAAATTCGAACTGCCAGTATCAGATGCATTCTTACTGATGAAGGTGTACTGCTGATGTACATACATAGACCTTCAGTGTGTTTCAATACTAAAGATGCAGTAAGTATTCTTTGTAAGAAACAGTGTAATTGCATGGATCAGGCCAAGCAACTTCTAAATATCATAGCACTACTGAGCAAACAATGACGTACCTGTATCGGAGATGTCTATAGGATAGATTTTCCTGTAGGCACTTACTGAGTATGTTGTACTTGAGAAAGACAATCTCATTGCATCTGAAGATGACTAACTTATTCAAATAGTGATACATTTACTACTGTTGCAATGAGTGATCTATGCCACTTATGGACACAGTGTAATTTTTTTAACAGTTGTTTCATACTCAGGCTGTATGCCTAGTGTTTGGGTTTGCCACACTTCTGTCACTGATGCTATCAAAGTGATAACTATGTTAATCATGGTACAACAGGAATCAAGTAGGTATAGTGTAGATATAAACAGAATGTCTTTTAGTATTGATTTAACTCACAATGGGGTAAGTGTACTAGGACAGCAAGGGTTATTCTATATCACTGACTCTGTCAGTTATAATCACACTAAGGTTTCGATGACTGTAATGATCAAGTTACACTGTTCATCTTCATGAGTTCATATTCACAGCCATTCTCCAGTAACTAGACAGTGAATGGTGTAACTAGGTGGGACACTGTGTTGCAAAGCTGCTGCAGTGCCTGGCAGAGGGAGAGTATCTACTCATAAAGACAATTAAGCAATAAGTCATGACCAACAGTTATGTTAAATGATCTGTTAATCACTCTGTAGGGGTTTAATGTTGAATGAGGCATAGCCGAGTGCCACATGTCGCTAGACAGTGATAAACTGACCATTAACATAATACCTGGGAGTGGCTTATTGCTATGATAATAAAACTGTTTTTTAAACAACATTAAACCATGTTAATAATATGGTTAGGCTCTACATGTATGTTAATAAAAACTAAACATAAGGCTGTTACAATGTTTACAGTCAATTAGAAAGCTGCATTTCTCAAACCCTTGTTATAATCAGAGATATTATACCTGTACAACTCCTTGGTTTTGCTCAACTCTTTTGCTCAGGTGGCCCACCACATGTGGTGTGGTCTGGTGTGGGGCATCGGTAGGTAAGGCCATGCAACTACTAAGTGTGTTACGTTGTGTGCAGCTGCAATCAGGGATGTGTACGTTTGGTGTACATGGCCTCAGTTTTGCTGTTGATCTCCACTGAGCATGCAGTACCTGGTCAGGTGGGTGGGGATGTCTCGTAGTACATTTAGACAATTGTTTGCTATTTCTGTCACCTGCTGCTGGATGTCTGTCATTGGTTGTGTTGACTTGGTCCTCCCCCATACTTGCATGTGTGTGTGTGTGTGGTGCTGGGGGTGAATTCAGAGTTAGGGTTTTCAACCCTAACAGTGAATTTCCTCACTTTTGTCACTGTGGAACCCTAACTAATGCATTATACAATTTTTGCCTCTAATATATATATACTGTATACATATATATATATATATATATATATATATATATAAGCCCCCATATTTACTCACAGCCCCCACTGGCATCGGGGTGCTCATTAGGGTTGTCGGTCATAACTCTCACCCCATTCTCCTACACCTCTGCTTCTTTACACATGTGATGGGGTGAGAGTTATGGCTGACAACCCTAATGCGCATCACGATGCCGGTTGGGGTGTGGGCAGGTGGGCCAAGGGGGGATTTCAACACTAATACTAAATTTCCTCACTTTTGTCGGTGTGAAACAACCCTAACTAATGCAATAAACAAAGTTTTTTGCCTCTAATATATATATATATATATATATATATATATGTATGTATACTATACTGTATTTATGTATGTGTGTGTGTATATATATATATATATATATATATATATATGTATGTATATACATATACACACATATATACATATATATAGGGGATACATGAGGGGCAGGGTGGAATATGGAAAATATTCTCACTCCTGCAGAGTGAGGCATGGATATCCTATGAGTGCCGAAGGCATGAGTGGGATAGCCATGCCTCACGATGCAGGAGTGAGAATATTTTCCATATTCCACTCCTGCCCATCATGTGTTCAATTTATACAATAGGCAACAACTGTTTCTTTATTGTTTTGCTATTTAAATATTGTGTCTGAGGTCTGTTTTGTTGTTGCCACTTTTTAAATTGGTGTTATTACTCAGTGATTTGTCTGCTGTGTGTTAGTCTGCTCAACTGTGTGATAGGGATTAGTGATGCTTTGGAATCCTCTGTTGTGATTGGTTGATATGGTGTGTAGTGGTGTCTTGGTTGTGCTGGTAGTGGATTCAGACTTTATTTTTTCATTGGTGCTATTAGGTGTGTGTTCGGGAATGAGTGATTTCATTGGTTTGCTGGTGTTTGTGGGTGGGATGTGTGTGGTATGTTTACTTCCAGAGTGCTTCCATGACCATTGGTGAAGTGGGACTGCTTATTGTTTTGGTGCAGTGTGAATAACATTTATTTATTTATGAGATTTTATTTTATATTGTGTTGGTAGTGCTTAGTGCACCAGTAATTTAGTTCTTTATCTCTCTCTGCATCACAGCTTCTGAGAAGGGATATCAACGTTAAGATATCGATGGAGGTGGAGATGTGGTACAAATATTCAAGGCTTACAGATAAAAACAGGTAGATGTGGGACAGATGAGCTTCACTGGTTATTCAGAGTCTGTGTCACTGGTGAGCTGCTTTGAACACTTTCTGGGAGGAGACTTGTAGTGTCAATGTGTACAAAAGAAGGTAGAATATATAGAATAGTGGATGGGCAACCATCCACATCAAGTCTGTGTTTCCATCGAGGGAGCTGATGATGTCATAGAGAGACCTCGAGGCGAGCTCAGAGGTCTCTGCATCATCAGCCCCGAGATGGAACATGAGATGTAGGATGGGCGACCATCCACTGTTTTTTGTAGTATATGGTTCCCC
Organism: Neoceratodus forsteri; assembly: GCA_016271365.2. Taxonomy (NCBI): domain Eukaryota; kingdom Metazoa; phylum Chordata; order Ceratodontiformes; family Ceratodontidae; genus Neoceratodus; species Neoceratodus forsteri. The sequence goes on from CM057456.1 coordinate 1,339,321,118, forward strand.
AAAATAGATATAAGGTTCATACCTTGTTTATGTTTCTGCACTCCTTCTTGCTCGAGTCCCTTTCCCTAAGATAATGGTCCGCCTCCTCACTGCAGTTATGCGCTCATGTTTCAGTCAAGTCCACGCTCCTTGCCATAGTCCCACTCTGCTTTTACTGAAACTGTGCCATTTTGTTAAAAAAAAAAAAACAGCAAATTGATATTTTTGACAGACCAACCCGATTATGGTAGTCTGTGTCCACACTGTCTGCTCCCCAGACCACTTTCTAAATATGTCCACCATTTTTGTATGTATTTTTTGAATCTCTGCCTGTTTCCACCAGTCAGGTAGGAGCTTAAGGGGGAAAGTTGTTGTACTATCGATGTGACATCAGAGCGATAGTACAACAATGTTTTTGACCTTTGAACTGTCCTACAACAAGATTTGGAAAACCTTTGATTTCCATACACAATAATCCCTAACCATATACTATATTTATTATTTGTTTCTTTCTGATAGGTCTAGCAGTGGCTCCTTATCCTACTTGAACTGAGAACAGCTCAAGAAAATCTCTTGTTCCAGGTTCATTGTTTTCAGTGGATGATGTAATTTTAGTTTTCTCATCTGTGGCACTTCTCAATGTTTAGGAATTAATTTTGAAAAGCTCATTGTACAGAAATACTGTTTTTAGTCAAGTTTTTATAATTTGTTTTCAGTGCTAAGTACTGCTCCAAGTGTACTGCTTTCAGCTTCTTGCTTTTTAGAAACTGCAAGTAAAAGTTTCACACTATGCAGGTTGTGTGTAATTAGGTAGATTGCTGATTTCATTTTCAGTTTTAAAAGAAGTTCCATCTTGTAGTGCTTAACTGATGCTGCAGTGAGAATATTGGGTGATGACATAGTTAGTATAGGTGTAAATGGATTTATTTTCACTTCAGCTATGTCATCACCCAATATTCTCAGTGGGGTGAGAATACATGCTTTTATTCTCAACGAATACACAACACCCCTATTGTATAAATATATATATTTATATATATTCTTGCAAAAAACTTTATTAATGCATCATTTAGGGTTAAAGTGACAAAAGTAGGGAAATGTGGCACTAGGGTTTCCAACCCTAATACCCCACATCCCCTGCACAGACCTAGAGCCATCGGGGGTTAGCATTGGGGTTGTCAACCCTAACGCTCAGCCCATTCCATAAGAAAATAAGCTCGGTGGGTATAGCATAGGAAAATGGTGTCAGCATTAGGATTGACAATCCCAATGCCACCCCTGATGCCTCTTGGTCTGTGCAGGGGGTGGGGTTTAGGGTTGGCAACCCTAACACCACATTTCCCTGCTTTTGTCACTTTAACCCTAACTGATGCAGTAATGAAGTTTTTTACATTGAATTTCCTTACTTCTTGAGATAGTATAATAGTATCACCATTTTACTGTGGGAGTGCCGAAGATGTGCAGATGTATGTAGGTGTGTAATCGAGCCCTGTTATTCCATGTGTAAAAGAACTGTGACCAAATTGCAAGCATAGCCATATTATTACCCCATCTCATGTACTCAGGTACAGAGAAATGGTGAAATGCAAGCCAAAACATAATTATGCACAACTCTAATGCCATTCTGCACCACAGATGTGAAAACATATTGTGAACATGGTATGAAAAATAACAGTTGTGATATACATAAGGTGGGGTAATGTGAAGGGCATGTTGTAAATCTGGGGTCAAAATATAATAAAAATTCCATAGTCACAAGTGTGCATGGCAAATTGGCAGTGAATGTTCATAACTTAGTCAATTTTTTCACATTTTCACCCCACATATTTAACACAGTCTTCTTATCACCTCATCTCATAAACTCCATACTGTAGGTGAACTTTTCTTAATCCATTGCAAAATGCCATTCCATGCCACAGGTGCAGAAACACATTTTGGGCAGGATGTGAGAAATGACTTCTGTACTGTTCATGAGGTAGTATAAAAAAAATGGCCATGCTGAAAATTTGGAGTCAAAATATAAAACATTGGGAAAGTTACACTTGTGCATAGGAACATTTCAAAAAACATGTGTAACTTGGGCTTTTTTAGGTATTTTTACTCCAAATTTTAACATGGGCTTTTTGGCACCCCACCTCATGAACACTGACACTGTCATTTTGTTAGTTCATCCCAAAAAGGTGATTTCATGCAGCGTCTGTGAAATCACCAAATGGGTCCGAATAACAAAACAACAATGACAGTGTTCATAAGGAGGGAATCACAAAAAAGCTCATGTTGAAAATTTGGTGCATAAATATGTTAAAATGGCTGAGATATCAACATAAGCTCAAAATGCGATTGCTAGCCATTCTATGGCTCTTACCTTAATTCTTCAGTTTACAATTTGGCTTTGAAGAGTGCAGACATGCCCCGGTCCACAGAAGATGAAATCTGATGACCTCTGTTGGTAAGTATCAGGCAAGGGGGGATGTGGGTTAGTGAGTTGCTCAGTGAGAGGGTTGGGATGGGGGAGAGTGATGGGGAGACAACGAGGGGCCATTTTCTTTTTCTAAGGATTTCAAAAAATGTCATCAGGACTGCTTTCTTCTCAGATAAACTTTCAGCAATATTTTGTGACACTGGTGGTGGGCTCCCCAGTGTCCCATAGTACTGGGAGGGGAACAACTTAGCTGGGTACACTTGGAGTGGGCTCCCCAGTTTCAAAAATTGGCAGTGGGTGAGGGTTCTAGTGCTGACATGGGGGATGGGCACCCAGATGTCATCAAAAACATTTTAAAAAATATAAATACTTCAGGGCACTCTGAGTGGGCTATCCCGTGTCTCACACTGATGGGGGGGTAAGAGGCATCTTGGGACACTGAGAGTGAGCTCCCCAGTGTCCCACATTTGTAGGGGGGTGGGTGCTTCTATCTGGAACACTAGGAGTATGCTACCCAGTGTCCCTCACTGGTGAGAAGAAGGTTCTGCTACTGCTGACATAGGGATTGGGCACCCTGATGTCTACAAAACATTTTTTTTAATGTGCACAAAATGTGTGCATAGTGACTGTAGGATGTAGAAAAAGGATTCCTTTTTCATGAGCTTGTTAGTAAGGATTCCTTTTTAGCGAGCTGGTTCCTTTTCTGCAAGTCAGTTCCTTTTCTGACAGTGAAAAAGAATTGACGTGGGAAAAAGAAATGGCTCGCAAAAAAAGAAGTTAGCAAGTCGCAAAAAAGGAATATAAGTTTGTAAAAAAACAACCTCCAAGATTGCTGTGCCACAAAACTACATCAGAATCCATCTAAGGGAGTCCAGATGGACAAGATACATTTGTTGGTGTATCTGGTTAACAGCATTTTTGTGGGTTTTCAGTTTTGTTTTAAAAAACACAAAAAACAAGATGGTCACTCATGAAGAAGGAGTTTTTCCTCACAAAAAAGCATTTTTGCTCTAGCAAAAGAGGAACAGTCTTGTGAGAGTGAATTCTTATTTACGAGAGCAAAGTCCTTCTCTGATTTTTCTCCCTCTATCCTGAAAAGTACTCTTTCCATTTAAAATAATGGGAAATAAAAAACTGTTATAACTTTGCAACAGATTAATATTGTTTCTCAAAACTTGGCATGCCTGATTTGTTACCCAAGCTGGTTCTACCATAAAAAAGTCACACCACAATTTCACACCGTCTGGGTGCCTGGTAAAGAGGTAAAAAAACTTAAAAAAAAAACAACAATTTTATGACTTTTTTCACTGTCCCGATCTCAGAATCCACATGTCCAACAGAAATGAAACTTGCCACATCAAGTAATCTACCCAGCAGAACAGTGCATTCCAAATTTTGTGCAAATCCATTGATACGTTGTAAAAAGTTATTAAAGTGCAACATTTGAGGTTTAAAATTAAACATGCTACTCAACCCTAACTACAGGGGCACAACTGTGCTCCATATAGACAAACAGGCACACACACACACATATACATACATACCTATGCCACGCATATACAAACTTGGAAGATATGGCATGAAGAAATCAAAAAGTATAAGCTTGCTAAAATTTTGTCTATTAATGGTGTCTTCCCTTTCATAAAATTATCCTCTTATATTACCTTAAAACTTCACAACCACATATGCATTTCAAAGCAGAATCCATACACTTTTATACAACATAAAATTATATTATGATGCACAATAAATCCTGTTTGACAAGATTAAATATAGGGATATTTTGAAATTTAGCAAGAAATTAAGGGGTGGTGGTGGTGGTGGTTGGTATTTAAGCCTATAACTTTAAACATTAATATTTTGAGGTTACTGATGGGTATTGATTTTAAAGCTTTAACTCCTGCCTAGTCATTGAAACCACACTTGAATGTAAATTTCACTTACTTTTGAAGTAATGGCCCAAGAATCTGCTTTAAGTACCTGGAGCTGAAAATTGCACAATATTTCAAGGTGTCAGTACAAAATTGACATAAACTAGCATTTTGCCACAGCGTTCATGCGATCAACAGGCAGAACATGAATTCTGGTATATCTGATACATTAAGCAACCATCAGCATTTATTTAGTACTCAGGTGACACACCATCTCCATCTACACCTGGTCTATATGCAGCTTCCAGGTTACACAATTGTTTATATACTGACTGTTTCTAATGGTTTCACTGCCTACATTTTTGATAATGGTTTAAATGTTCTCCAGGGCCACTGCTAGTAATCTGGGTTACACAGTAGTTTTACTGATCTATCTTATTAATGGTCCAGTGATATTCGGATTGCAAAAAGCCCCTTTCCACCATTTTCAGTCCGTACCTTCCCACCTTCCCCTTTCCTTGATCTCCTACCTTTGGTTGTCATACCAGCAGCCAGCTCTCAGTGTTTCTAAATGCTTAGCTCAAACCCCAAATAGCAGTACTCTCTTGCACCCCACCTAGTTTTTCTATCATTTCCAAAAGAGGTTTTGTAGTGAGTGGATCTTCACTGGCTGTACATGTCCTGACATCCTCTTGGCCTTTGCTTTCACTGAGTAACTGTAGAGACATGAGGTGGGCTATAAGGAGGGGTGGCATGATATGATCCAAGGGTTCTTCATTGTAGGCTAATTATGCCTCCATCCCCCCCTCCCTTCCACTCAGATGCCTCACCTTTGAGTTGGCTGATGAGATGGGGGGATACATTTTTTGCTATCGCCAGCCTATTTGACTGTTCATCCTGACCCCCCACCTCTTTGTGCAGTTGGTGGAGTAGGCTCTTTCACATTGTCTTGGCACATCCTAAAGAGATGCCGTTTCTTACTGCTTAGGTAAATCCTAATGAGATATATCCTCACTTACCCAGATACATAGGCCATATCCAATCACTTCCCTACCTGCAGACACCAGACAGTAGGGCACTATGCTTGAGCTGCTCTTAGGAATATCTTGTATCATGCCCCCCACCTGGGTTCTGTTCTTGTTGTTACATCTATGTTGGTCCATTAAAAGGTATCAAATCATTTGCTTCTGGATATGCTCTTCTAAGCATACTACAACTGGGCTGTGGTCCTTTTCCTCTCTTGGATCTCACAATGGACTACCTCCTCCCTACATTTTTAACTTGCTAGTTTTATCATTAGGGAACACATGAACTCATGCTCCCTTCCCTTGTCCATGCCTTCCAGGTTGGTTTTGTAAAAGGCTGCTTCAGTACAGACCATCTTAGGTCCCTGTTGTTACTAATGTCAGTTGCCAGTTCTGCCTCACTCCAGCTGCAGCTGTGGTGATCGATTTAAAAAAAGCTTTTGGTAGGTGTAGTGGGGTGACCTGTTTATGATCATGATGATTATGTGTTTTGGCCCTATGCTTGGGGGTTAAATTCAGAACTTATACAGACAAACTGCAGAAATAGTCCTTACTAATTCCTTGCTGTCACTCTACCCTTTGCAGAGAAGAATGCAGCAAAGGTGCCTCATTTTACAACTGTTGTTTGTGCTTGCCATAGAACCCCTGGCTGTGGCTATCAGACACCACCTATAGCTCAGTGGTGTCCAGGATGGTTCTCTGGATTTCCAGACCAAACTCGGTGCAGATGACTGCTGATAAGTACTGTTAAAAGATGTCCCCTCTAACATATCCCCCCCACCATGCTGCTGTCAGCATTTCAGGAGGTCTCTGGGTTAAAAAAACAACCCCAGTAAAATGGAGGTCTTGTTGCTTATTGCATGCTATACTTTGATATGGTGACACAGTTAGGACTGATATGGTCCCCAAAAGGTATTAAATACCTACTGACATGGATACACCTGAATGTGTCAGTGGGTATCTCAAGCAACTTAACACTCCTACTTTAAAAAACTGAGAGATGAGTTAGATTGATAGAAACCCAGGCATTTCTCTATGGCAGGCAAGATCTTGACAATTAAAGTAATCCCTGTACCTAAACTACTGGATTGTAATGCTGATATAGCAGTAGATATTCCTCCTCATTAGGTCTTTAAGATGGACACCAGACCCCGTCTCCACTACAGCAGACTCAAACTATGCATCCATTGTTTAAAAGGAAGTTGGAGCCCACCGTGGTTTAATGCTTACTGTATAGCATTTAGGTGGGCACAGACAATGCACTGTCTACAGCCCTCAGATACTGGTTCCCCCAATTGCTTCCTTTAGAGAAGGCAATCCTTCATGGTTAACCCCAACAGTATACCTATACATAACTCCCCCTCCCCAGTCGATGAAAAGATGGCACACCATAATTCCTCCCTATTGACTTGGCATGAAATTAAGGACCTGGGTGAAATCCCTTCTTGCCCTCCAACAATTGTCCCTCTCTGACACAATTCTCTTTTTTGTATTGGTGGAAGAACCATGCACTGGGGAACATGGGAAACACATGGCATAGTGTGAGTGGCTCATCTGCTACTGCCACAGTCTTTTGCCACTTGGATGCCTTTGAGAACCTTCTGTGGCAATATGATCTGCCATGCATGAACTTTTGGAAGTACCTCCAGATACACAGTGTGCAAACCATTTTTTTTTAAAACAAGGGCCCACTTGAAGTATCCCATCTGCACCTCTTCCAGCTCCGACACAGGCAGCGACTAAGAAAGGGAAAGCTGAGAAAATACTGTATATGAGGATATTATAGATACTCTCCCAAGCTCATCCCTTGAGGCCAAATATAAAGTGGAACAATCATTACATGTAATCATAACAGAGGGCCAATAGTCCAGACTGTGGAAGTAAGCTTAAAAAGCCTTCCAGACAACAAAAGTCTCCTCATAAAGAATAAGATTCTACATTATTGGTATTGCACCCCGGCTCAGCTTAAAACCCTTGATTTATTATCACATGACTCCAGCTGGAGATACAACCAGTCAGCAGCAGACCTCTAACATGTTCTGTAGGAATGCTCTTAAATTCAGAACTTTTGATGTAATACAGGTGTTACTCCATGGTACTCCATTGTATGTACCCCTGTTCCCAACAGCTGTACATACTAGGTCTCTTGCCTCTGAATATTTATATCCCAGACCTTCAAATGCATTGTCTCATGATGCTGGGCATTGAACTTATACACTACAATGCTGGATGTCAGAGGACATTCCCTCCATCTCTTAATGGCTCTCAGCCATTAGGAACTTTGTCACATTGGCGAGCAGGTCCCACTTTGTCAGGAAAATTATATTCCTTTACCAAGATATAGTGAGCCCTTTATGGTACTTAACCTTTAGCACCACTGACTCCCACCAGGATGCACAGACAGAGAATCTCTCCACCTCTTCTCCTACAATATCATCACCCATTCTCCCATCCCTCCCAGAGTAGAGGCAGTTTTCTGCCTGCTATCGTTGCTTCCCTGGGCCCCAACAAGGTGCCCCACTGGTATGGTCTCTGGATGGCACATTTGGGTGCCCCTTTTTTTTGAAGAGGTGTGAGGGGACACTTAAATGAAATGTGATCCCTGTATACTGACCTCTTTTGCATTTGCTTACATAATCCAGTGCTTTCTTGTCACTTGAATCCAGTCATATCCTCGCTGTTTATGTATGTCTGTCTGAATTTGTTATTAAGTTGATCCAGAAACAAATGATTTGATACCTTTTATTGGACTAACATGGATGTTACAGAAAAGAACAAAGTGCTTTAGCTTTCGAACCAACCAGGTCCTTCTTCAGAAGCTTTGTGGCAGTTTTTTCAAATATTCCACACTATTAACACCAGTTTATATAGAAAAAGCAGAAATAATTCTCATTGGTTTAACATATACATTTAAAACATAATAGAAGATTACATCAGAGAAGCTAATTAATACCAGTATGCCTTTAAATGAGGAGCCTCAGAAGGGTAAAGGTTATCAAGAATTCTCTACTGCCAGAGAGTTCTTGTCACATAAATTTTAAAATGTCTCAGTATGCCAAGAAAGCATTCTAGTGATAAAAAAAAAACCTTGGAGTGGCATTTGCTCTAATACATGTAAGATGAGCTTACAACTTACATTCCAATTGTCCTGGTATATTAAAGGACAGATAATGAGAGACAAAATCCTGAAATTAGGTATTCCCAAAGGAATTACACCTTTAATGAACCCCCCAAGTAAATGAGATATGCATCTTAATAAGAGCAGTTAAAAATGTGACAGTGTGACTATTCAGGATACAGGGGAATTGTACATGTACAACAAGTAATGTGATCTACTTTACCCAATGCAAGAAATGTCCTCACACAGGTTGTGTGGGGGAGACAAGCCAACAACTCCGCACTAGAATGAATTCACACAGACATTCTATTAATCACAAGATGATTGAGAAACCAGTAGCCCAGCACTTCTCCCAGGATGACCACTCAATCTCAGATATGTCTGTGATTGTCTTAAGAGGAAATTTCAAAGGTACACAACAGAGACGGGCTTCTGAAATTAGACTTATTTTACTTCTCAATATGGTGGCTGATGGATTGAACATTGATGTTGGGTACATGACACATTGTTCCACTTAAACTTACACAGACCTTTACTTTAAAAGATGGACATAAACAGTTTAGTTCTTCAGTGGGCCTTTGATTTTGTAAGTTTATGGTTATTTACATTGTTGACTTTTCACCTTAACACTGTGGTGAGTGTGTTTGAGTGTGTGTGTGTGTGTATACTGATGTATGTATGTATGTGTGTGTTTTGCGTGTGTTTGGTGTGTGTTGTGTTTTTGTGTGTTGTGGGTATGGTGTGTATGTGTGTTTTGTTTGTTGTGCATGGTGTGGTGTGGTGTGTGTGGAATGTGTTTGCTATATTTGTTGTGTGTTGTGGTTGTGTGGGGTGTGCAGGTGTGTGTGTGTGTGTGGGGGTGTGTGGTGTGATGTATGTACACACATATGTGTGGGTGGAGCGTGGCATGGGGCAGTTGTTATGTGGCTAGAACACTTAGTTTTCACATATAGTGTGCATTTATTTCCTTCTATTAGTTGTCAGTGGGTGGATTTCACACTGTCATATTTTTAACTGCTCATATTAAGATGCATATCTCATTTACTTGGGGGTTCATTAAAGGTGTAATTCCTTTGGGTTTTCATTTAGATTGCTTAGACTGATTCTGTGCATTTTTGTTATACACAGACTCTGTGCTGAAATCTGCATTTATCAGGCTTATGGTCTCGTTTTCTTGGGGGTCCTTGACAAGTATTTTTTTTTTTATGCACTTACACTTACAAGTGATACTTTCATGCATCATGTTTATATGTGTAGGTTAATTTGAGGCTTGATTTCAACTTGCAGTGATACCTAATTTTAGGATTGTATCTCTCATTATCTGTCCTTTAATATACCAGGACAATTGGAATGTAAGTTGTAAGCTCATCTTACATGTATTAGAGAGAATGCCACTCCAAGGTTTTTTTTTTATCACTAGAATGCTTTCTTGGCATACCGAGACATTTTAAAATTTATGTGACAAGAACTCTCTGGCAGTAGAGAATTCTTGATAACCTTTACCCTTCTGAGGCTCCTCAGTTAAAGGCATACTGGTGTTAATTAGCTTCTCTGACGTAATCTTCTATTATGTTTTAAATGTATATGTTAAACCAATGAGAATTATTTCTGCTTTTTCTATATAATCTGGTGTTAATAGTGTGGAATATTTGAAAAAACTGCCACAAAGCTTCTGAAGAAGGACCTGGTTGGTTCAAAAGCTAAAGCACTTTGTTCTTTCTGTAACATCCATGTTGGTCCAATAAAAGGTATCAAATCATTTGTTTCTGGATCTGTTTTTAAAAGGACCAATACGGCACCTACAACAATTTTTTATTAAGTTGAGTAATTTGTTAGTCTGCATATCAATGCTTGAGAGCTTTCTGTAGTGTGTACATATTGCAAAAGCTTAATAAAGAGAAATAACTGCAAAAAAAATCTTTCATTTTCAGAACTACAGTAAATACTAGTCAATATATGGTTAAGAAAGTACTTGAAGTGATTACTTTGTGCACTACATACATTTTGCATGTGTTATCCTTGCCTAAAGTACTCCTTTTAATAGTATAGAAAGTCTTTCAGAGCTGTATACAGGACAATGTTCTGTATTTAATCAAGTGACTAAAGACATGTTATGATAATTTTACTCTCTTCTAATAAAAATGGACTAGCTCTGTGTACTAGTATTTAATGATAATGTTTACTGTCTTCTAACAAAAATGTACTGGTCATGTGGACTTGTAACTAAAATGTATTCCAAATCCCTTTTAATCTTGTACAGTTTGTTACAATCTTTTTAATAAAGTAATGGAAAGTAATTGTTAATTAAAAAAAAATCATTGCTCCCAATTTGCCCATAAGGGTAAGATAAAAATTAAATGAATATTTTCTATTTACTTCATCCTAATATAAAAAGGTAACCAAGGCATTCTGATATATTCATTGCAGTTCATTACAGCAGCAATGGGTTAGGTCTCTCTGTTATCAGAAAGCTACCACCTGGCAGGGACTAAATAAATCCATACTGAGAGAAAGTGAGCGCATCTAATAATCTGTAAAATTCCTCTGTAAAGTCAATTTCAACAGTGTAAGCTTTGTATGACATATCCAGGTGCACAAGGGTTTTTGTGTCTGGCAGGCTGTTTCAACATCAGTGATTTCTTTGTGTCGTTTGGTAGATTACTGTGAAACAGGGAAACATAGCATGAAATTTTCCACAGATAAGATAGGATGAGATATGATGTTTTTACAGGGAGGATGGTTAAGGAATTATATTAAGGTAGACAGCCTGTTTTTTTGGTGAATATGCTGTTATAGTCTATCTGCTTTACTCCAAAACTGAGGACTAGGCCTTGTATAAAGCTATTAACCCTTGTAAAGATGCACTGCATAATTGATTAATTACTCCCCTCCTGATGCATTTCTGCTCCTTACCTGGGAAAGTGGCTTTCCTTCAGCAGTCTGCATGCCCCAGTTCTCCCTCACTAGAGGGCTGACTTGTGGTGCTAAAAATTCCCAGTGACCACCACTAATCTGAAAGCTTACCCCTCTGGTATGACCTACGCACTGGTTTAGCAGACACCTGTGCAGTGTGTACTTGTAAAATGTTGCTTCAATGATAGGTAAGAAGTTTGATGTTGTAGCTTAGTTTGTGACAGGATGCTTTATACTGTTAAAGGTTTGAGCATGACTTGTAGCTAATTTGTATGCTTATACAATTGCATTGTGTCTACTCACTCTCTCTGGACTTATTTCAGCTATAACCGCCCAAGGCACAGGAACCCACTTAAGGAGGGTTCCATTCTGAAGAGTGCTACAGGCCCAGAATTCCCTTAGGCTAAAAAAACAGCTACTTTAGGGATGATGTCTGTAAGGAAACAGGTGCATCACTGGAAGAGGAGAGGAGGATGCTGGGTCCATGGAATGTATATCTGAAGGACACATGGACAGGCACTCTTACAGTACGTAGTGCTTGGTAGCAAAATGCCATAAGTCACCTCATGCCCCATTAATCGCTAGTATTAAACTTGCAGTTCACTCATTTGGACAGCAACTAAATATAGTGCAGCTGTGCTTTACTGACTGAAAGATAGATAGGTAGGTATGTATGAAGCTTGATGCTGTAGTTCAGTTTGTGATAGGCTTCAGAGCACACAAATCCACAGTTCAGCATCGTTACGTTTTTTTCACATATTATCTGGAAATATATTAAAGTTAAGATATCACATTTATTTTGTTGTTTCGCGGATCTGAAATCAGCTTTTAACCTGGTTAGTCATACATTGTTATGGGAGAAGCTACAGTTATATAACATAGATCCTATTTGTTTGGATACACTGATTAGGTTGCATGAAGATACCTGGCAAAGGGTTAAAATAAATCAAAGTGGTGATTTTACTCTAGATATTAAAACCAATCTTGGAATTAGACAGGGTTGATTTTTAGCTGCTTTATTATTTAATTTATACATTAATACTATAATAGCACAGATGGAACATTCTGATTTCCATTCTCCAGCTATCAGGAATCAAAAAGTTCCATTGTTAGCCTTTGCTGATGACCTTGTACTTCCATCAATGTCATTTCTGAGTCTACAGCAGAAGGTGTCGTTATTTAGTGCTCTCTGTAGTGAAAATGAACTAGCTATCAATACAAGCAAAACCCAAATGTTGATTTTTGCACACAAACAAAGGAGAACAACTACACTTTCTATTAACAAAACAAAAATAGAGACAGTTAAAACCTATTCATATTTAGGTGTACATTTTTCCCAATCTACTCGATGGAACACCCATCAAGATTATGCAAAGCACAAGGCAATCACAGCTTTTAATGCCTTTAAAAGATTATCAGCTAAGATGGGTAATTGATCTGTGAGGGGACTTTTGAGGGTAGTGGAGGCCAAAGTGTCTTCAAGCCTACTTTATGCTTCAAAATTGTGGGAAATGATAGCTCCCAAACAGATAGAAGTACAATTAAATAAACTATTAAGGTATATCCTTAAAATATCACAATCGGTGCCAGCTCCAATAGTAAGAGCAGAATTGGGACAGCTTCCAATTGAAGCATATATTGTGGAAAGGAGGATTATATTTTTACTTAAATTGTTTTTGTGCCCTGACCACAGGATTCTGAGGATATGCTTAGAGGAGGAGATCGATTATACATCTGTGGGGTGTAGGTTTCCAAATATAGATTGTATAGCAACCTGGCTATATCCATTGGGGTTGGTTCATTTATTGAATCAAATCCACTCCCTTCCTTTTAAAGACATAAAATTTCAAGTGAAGGAAGGAGTCAGGAATATCTTTAATAGTAAGGATCTGGAGCAGATCCAGTCCTACAAGAACATTACATGGTATAAAAAATTGAAATTATGTCATATTGTTGAACCATACCGACTAAAAGACAAAGAACCTCTGTGAACATTGAGGTGCAGGTTATTCTTAAAGGGCATTAGTCTGGGAAGCCAAGTTTCAAGAAAATACAAAATCACACATGCCCACACAATACAAAGCATCATGGGCTGCATATGCAAATCACCACAGAATGTTATGCTGGTTCAACTTTAAGCAGAACTGCATGGTGCCGAAAGGCCTCTCACACAGTATTTTAATGGGTTCACCACAACATAACCCAGACAGACCGTCTAAGGGTAGCTGGTTCATTCCACTGGGGTGTCAAACAGATGAGGCATACTGATGAGTCCTGGTAGGACGAAACACGTGTCTATGTCATCTGTTAGCACCCTTTGCAAACTGTGTGAGAGGCCTTTTGGCACCATGCAATTCTGCTTAAAGTTGAACCAGCATAACATTCTGTGGTGATTTGTATATGCAGCCCATGATGCTTTGCATTGTATGGGCAAGTGTGATTTTGTATTTTCTTGAAACTTGACTTCCCAGCCAATTGCCCTTTGGGGTAACCCCTGCCTCAGTGTTTGTGCACAGAGGTTCTTTGTCTTTTAAATATTTTTTTATTTTAATGGGTTCACCACAACATAACCCAGGCAAACCATCTTAGGGTAGCTGATTCATTCCACTGGGGTGTCAAACAGACGAGGCATACTGATGAGTCCTGGTAGGATGAAACACGTGTCTATGTCATCTGTTAGCACCCTTTGCAAACTGTGTAAGAGGCCTTTCAGCACCATGTAATTCTGCTTAAAGTTGAACCAGCATAACATTCTGTGGTGATTTGCATATGCAGCCCATGATGCTTTGCATTGTGTGGGCATGTGTGATTTTGTATTTTCTTTCATACCTACTAATATTGGTATGTCCTGATCTTAGAATAACTATAACTAGATTTAGAATGGAGCTTTACTATTCACATTGGCCCAGATATTCAAACTGCGCCAGGCTGTGGTGCAAGCTTGGGCACAGCTCAACTTGGCTGCACAGGGGTGTGGACAGGATGATATTCAACAGAGTTGCACCATGGCTCAGCAGCATTGAATATCGCACCCTGGCCACCTGCAGTGTGCATGGCGCCATGGCACTGAGTTAGCGCAAGTGGCCAGAGTGGAGCATGGGGATGAGCTAGCACAAGTTCCATTGCACCATGCACAGCAACCGTGATATTCAAAACTTGACATGCAAATGGGGCCATCATGTATGCAAGTCTCAAATGGGGCCATTTGCATGTCATTATGGCCCCATTTTCATGCAGGTGTGCTGATCCCCGATGACTTGTGCCTGGCACCCTGCCAGGCAGCAGCTGTTGGGAGCCGATGCCCCCAGCAGCCGGCAATGTGCTCCACAGCTCGATTACGGGCAGTTGTATTAAAAAATAGAAACTAAGGCCAATATCCCTGGTGGTCCAGTGGACCACTATCTGCCCAATTGTGGGCATTTGTAATAATAGAGAAGAAGTGCTTCCCATATCCCTGGTGGTCCAGTGGATCGCTATCTGCCCGATCGTGGGCATTTTGTAATAATAGAGAAGAAGTGCTTCCCATATTCCTGGTGGTCCAGTGGACCACTATCTGCCCAATCGCGGGCATTTGTATTAAAAAAATAGTACTACCAATATCCCTGGCAGTACAGTGGACCGCTGACTGCCCCATCATGGGCATTTGTATTCAAAAAAAGTAATACTACCAATATCCCTGTTGGTCCAGCGGACCACTGACTGCCCGATTGTGGGCATTTGTATTCAAAAAATTAATACTACCAATCTCCCTGGTGGTCCAGTGGACCGCTGACTGCCTGATCGTGGGCATTTGTATTCAAAAAAAGTAATACTACCAATATTCCTGGTGGTCCAGTGGACCGCTGACTGCCTGATCGCGGGCATTTGTATTCAAAAAAAGTAATACTGTCAATCTCCCTGGTGGTCTAGGTACCCCCCCTCCCCACCCGCCCACTGATCCCACTGCGCTCCCCCAGTCAGCTGGTGGGCAGCAGCACCCTACCTGCCTGCCACCCCACCCAGCAACTGACACCGCCGGGCTTGCGCCCATTGGTCCACACCGTGAGCCAATGGGTGTGTAGTCAGACAGATTACTACATTCCAGACATGTGAATGAATCATTCAAATATCTGGAACGTGTAGTACAGTACAGGCTGCACGCCCATTGGCTCACACTGTGGACCAATGGGCATACAGCCCTACTGACGGTGTCAGTCGACGGGCAGCGGGGTGGCAGGCAGGTGGGGTGCTGCTGCCCACTGGTTGACTAGGGGGGAGCGGGGTGGTGGGGCTCACTGGGCGAGTGGGGAGGGAGGTACCTAGACCACCACGGAGATTGGTAGTATTAGTTTTTTGAATACAAATGCCCGCGATCGGGCAGTCAGTGGTCCACTGGACCACCAGGGATATTAATAGTATTATTTTTTTTAATACAAATGCCCACAATTGGGCAGATAGCAGTCCACTGGACCACCAGGGATATGGGGAGCACTTATCTAGTTTTACAAATGCCTGTGATCGGGCAGACAGCGGTCCTCTGGACCACCAAGGATGTCGGGGATCTGATATTATTACTTAGCCCATGATCGGGCAGGCAGGTCCACTGGACCACCAGGGATTTCAGGGATCTAATTATTTTTCTTAGCCCATGATCAGGTGGGCAGGTCTACTGGACCACCAGGGATTTGGGGGATCTAATTATTTTACTTAGCTTCTGATCGGGCAGGCAGGTCCACTGGACCACCAGGGAATTCGGGGATCTGATATTATTACTTAGCCCGCGATCAGGCTGGCAGGTCCACTGAACTACCAGGGATTTCGGGGATCTGATATTATTACTTAGCCCGTGATCAGGTAGGCAGGTCCACTTTGCCACCAGGGATTTCAGGGATCTAACTATTTTTCTTAGCCCACGATCGGGTGGGCAGGTCTACTGGACCACCAGGAATTTTGGGGATCTAATTATTTTACTTAGCCTGTGATCGGGCAGGCACGTCCACTGGACCACCAGGGATTTCGGGGATCTAATTATTTTACTTAGCCTGTGATCAGGCAGGCACTGGTCCACTGGACCACCAGAGATATTGGACAGATTTATTTTTTTTTACAAATGCCAGCAATTGGGCATGGGGGAGCACGCCAGGTGCAGCCGGAGCTTGGGTGGCCACCCACAGGTGGCAGCTGCCGTGTTACACCCTGCAATGCGGCAGCTCACCTGTGGGTGGCCATCAGTTGTTCCTTTTTTTTGGGATCAACTTTGTGCTGGTGCAGGTAGGGGTTCTGCATGCATGGCTTTGCACATCCCGGGCTGAATATCGGGCTGTGCAGGGTATGCATGGGCACGTCTCCCCTACCTGCGCCTGCATACATTACTGATGCACTCTGGCGCATCAGGATTTGTGCCACGCACTTTTCCCTTTTGAATAGCTGCCGGGGCGCATCAGTGGGTTGCACATGGTGCAACACTGTTGCGCCATGTGCAACCCTTTTGAATATCTGGGCCATTATGTATATTTTGTCCAGAAAAGGAAGGGAGTGGAAAATGATAAATGTCTGTGCAATTTAAATATGGTGGATGACTTAAAACATGTTACCCTGATATGCCCATTATATCAGAAACATAGATCTTTCTGGCTAGGAAATATTCTAAGGGACCTTGGACTCCCCACTGATCAAATACATATGAAACTGTTTACATCTAACGATGTACAGGTGTTAACAAAATGTGCACGCTTTTTAAAATCTATAAAGTTATAGGATGGTGTCTAACTGATGTCCAGTATATAGATTTTGTATTTATTGAAATGGAAACTTGTCTATTTTATTGTATGTATTTTTATATGTCATTGTTTTACTTATTGTAATACTATTTTGTAATGGCTTTATGCTTAACAAATAAATTGTTGATTGTACTGGCTGAATGATAGCTAGGTAAGTAAGTTTGATGCTTGATTCTGTAGTTCAGTTTGCGATAGGATGCTTAGTATTGTTGGAACCTGCATTTGAGCAGTAGGTAAACTGTATTCTTATGCAATGTAAATGCATCCATTCCCTCTCTCTCATCATCACAGGGACTACCATTCTTTTGGGGTACCATGAAGGCAAATGAACATTCATTTTTTCACATTGTTGCAGTTGTAAAAGCAAGAGTGTTCTCTCAATTTTTTACTATCAATAAGATGATTGATTTATTAAGGAATCTAATAATAAGGGTGTTCACTATTAAGTTCACATCAAAAAGGGTAACTCAATAGTGATGCCTTATCAGAGGGCTACTGGATGGGGTGGACGACTGCAGGTATAGTGACGTCCTGTCACTATATATACACATGCGTGCATGGGGGGGAAGTGAGCACGCAGAAGAGAAGGGAGGGTTTGTGTGGTGTGTTGTGGCGACAGACTGCCATCTGCCCCATGATGTGGTGGGTGGGTCACAGGCTTCAGCTGTGAGGGTTCTGGGTTCGGGTCTGGGCACACATATATTTTGTTGCCCCAACCCGAATTTCATTTATTTTTGAATTTGCACCCCCCCAACATGCACCCCTCTAGAGTTGAGAATCCTTTAATAGGGGGGTGCAGGGGGTGGCACAGCCCCCCCAGCATAAACATAAAAAATGTAAGATCCTAGTGCCCTTTTGCCATCTTCCGGGGTGTACATCGGGCGAAATTGAGTTTTGCTGATGTACATTCACCGTAATGGTGGCTGCCTTTGTATGATTGCCATTGTCACATAGAACCAGTGATTGATTGATTGATTAAGTAGGGTTATACATCTAGAAGTGCCACAAGAACAAAGATGACTTAGGCTACACGCACTGTAAGTAAGACAATCAGAAGATCAGAGCTGATGACATTAGATTAATGAAACATAAAAGCTCCCATATGGATACAGCAACAGCAACTGAAGACAAATGGCAGATACAACTAGAGCATTAACAGGCAAAGTCTTCCAGATCCAGCTCACAGCAAGATTTATATTGTTATTATATTATGACCTTTGGCATGGAGGAAAGGAAAACCTTCCTTGTAGAAAAATCCTTTGGGATTCAAGGGTGGTGGTGGACATCCCTCAGGGCTTACTAGTTGATATTATTAACCTCAAAGAGGATGCCAAACCTCTAACATGCTGCATCATAAGAAATAGGAATAAATGAGTTCTCTCCTTCTACTTGACTGACTTCCATCCTCACAAAGATGCTACAGGGTTCAGCCCTACAATCATCTGAGGCCCTGTATTTGAGGGCTCCACCAACTGGAGACAGCCATGTAGGACTAGGCTCAAACAGTAAAGGAATTTAAGGGTGGTAGACTAAACTTTAATGAGCCTAAGTCATCTTTGATTTTGTGGCAGTTCTAGATGTGCAACCCTACTTAATCAATCAGTCAATCAAACTTTGAGAAGCTGGAGAAAACTTATAAAACAGCTGTTTCAGATCTGGCTGCCAGCTCTCTCTTGAAACTACTAGGCCAGTGAAAAGAGTCATAGAATCCAAGTCCTTGAAGTCAGACCCCAAAGGTGGTACAATGCCCTTGAGGGGTAATTAATCATTGATGCAAGAGTCTGTCATTTGGACAGGTGCTCAGATGTCATTGCAGTAAATGTCCAGTAGTCACTGGGGTGAGTGCCCAATATTCATTAAGGCAAGTGCCTGAAAGTATGAAAGTATGGTGCTATGTTGATAGACGGCATAACCCTGTATGAGTAAGATGGTAAGATGCAATAGATCAAAGTCTCAAAAAATCCAATTAGGTGAAGCATGGCCAAAGCAATGGACAGCTAAGAGAAGAAGCAGCACAGAGATACAAGACAAGCCTAGAAGAGTAGCAGCCAGCATTAAGTTAAAGGATACCAAGGGATATCAGAACACTAGTAAGGGACTCTGAGGAAGACCACGGCTACAGCTGTGGAAAGTTGGAAGGGCAGACAACAGCAACCAACAGAGCTGGAAATTAGAAACAAATATACATAGAGGGGCTGCTCAGCAATGGGCCATAAACTTATTAATTAAGGTATCCAGGCATCAAGAAAAACAGGAAGACTTCAGCATGGCAATAACCACAGTAGGGCAGCAGTGTTGCTCCAATACCAGCAGCAGAAGGGGAAGGCCAGCCACACAGTTGGCAGCCCTTCTCTCCATTTAAACATGGCTGCCCATAGAATCGATGGTCATCCCTTCTCTAACACTGAACTTTGTGCATGATAACTCCTCCATCTACGGTTTACCCATGATTCCTGGAAAAGGTTGTCCATGGTTCATGAATGGTGAACATGCACCAATGCCTGGAAAATCACATAATTAAAGATCAATGCAAATGTAATTTAAAAATTAATCATTTTTACTAATACAAGGACAACCATACCTTATGTATTACAAATTAACTACAGGAATTGCAATTTCGCATACATGAATACTATTATATTGTCTCTGTTATTTAATGACTTCAGAGGAAATCCCTCATGCTTTTTCAGACCAACTGGAGAATCTTGGGTAGCTGTTGGTGTAATTT
This sequence comes from Neoceratodus forsteri, assembly GCA_016271365.2. NCBI lineage: Eukaryota > Metazoa > Chordata > Ceratodontiformes > Ceratodontidae > Neoceratodus > Neoceratodus forsteri. The sequence continues at coordinate 1,339,340,933 of CM057456.1, forward strand.
AAGAAAGAATTACATCATTTTCCTAATGGTCTAGGCTTATATCAGAATATAAAATGGCAAGAATCAGTTGTCAATTCAAGTAGTATTTTTTAACAGTTTACTCAAGTTTTGTTTCTGAAATAGTATTATACCTATGTATACTGTAAGACATTAAATATCTAGTAGCTTTCACAGGCTAATGAATAAAACTTTGGGAACAATATTAAACAAGTAAAGAGGTGCTCAAACATATAGCAAGGTCATGTAAATTTTGTTTTCCATTCTACTGAATAAATAACTAAACCTAAAAGCACTTCTATTTTGATGTGCCTGCTTTGCTGCGGTTCTACCACACTTTCAATATTTAAGCATTTTTTTTCTTTTAGGTTCTTCTCCTCCCAGAGTTTTTACTGTTGACCTTGTAACTTTTCCAAAATATGTACTTATGTCCTGCACCTCTTGCTAATTTGATATTCTGCCCTGCACTCTGCTAGTATTTGCTGTATAATCTTCTTTTACAAAATATGTACCTCTTTTATGCACCCTCACGATATTTTTACATTACCTTTACCCAATTGCTCTCAATATGTGTATGTTTACTCCTGCGCTCATCCAAATATGAACCCATCTTGTGCACCCCTCTTTAATAATTAGTACTTTAGCCCACACCACCATGTATGTGTGCATGTTCCCCTGCACTTCTCCAAAATGCACAGCACACCACAATATATGTGTGTATGTTCCCCTGTACTTCTGCAAAATGGACACCACACTACAATATATGTGTGCATGTTCCCCTGCACTTCTCTGAAATGCACACCACTTATACTCCTCTCCAAAATTGTACTAACACCCCTCCCAACTTGGCACATGCATCCCTGCAACCCTTCTGAAATTTGAACCGGTGCACCACAAAATTTGCACTTGTCCTGTAATTCTAACTTTCACAGCTCTGTCCCTCAAAATATTTATACTTGCTTCTTGCATTCCTCCCAAAATGTGTATTTATACCCCTGGACCCATTCAAAACTTTGGGGTTCTTCCCCAACACCCCTTCAAAAATTTGTATTTGAACCCTGCACCCTCTATAAAATTTATACTTCCACCCCTGCACCACTACCACAATTTGTATTTATATGCCTACACCCTCTGAAAATATATACATGTACCCCGTACCCATTATGAAAATTATACCTGCACCCCATCCAAAGTGTGGCCTTTATTCCTGCACCCCTCCCAGAATTTGTACTTGTACCCTTCTTGAAATTTGTACTTGTACACCTGCACTCCTCATGAAATTTATACTTGTACCCCTGCATCCCTTCCAAAATGTGACCTTAACCCCTGTGTCCCTTCCAAAAATTGCACTTCCACTTGTGCTCCCCTTCAGTCATGTACTTACACACCTTCGCTCCTCACAAACTGTGCACAGCCCTACACCTTTCAGAAATTAGTTCTTGTACCTCTGTACCCCTCCCCAAAATTGTATTTACATCCCAGTACCACTTCCACAGTTTGTGCTTACACTCCCACCCCTCCCAAAATTTGTAGTTACACACCAGAACCCCTGCACTCCTTCAGGAATTTGATACTTTTAACCCTGTACCCCTTCCAAAATGAGTACTTACAGGCATGCACAGCTCCACAGTTTGTACTTACAGTACTGCACTCCTGTGAAAGTTTATACTTACACCCCAGTACTAGTCCCAAAAAGAATACTTGTACCACTGCACCACTCACAAAATGTGTACTTACCCCCAGAGTCCCTGAACCCCTTCAGAAATTTGTACTTGCAATCCTGCACTGCTCCCAAAATTTCTACTTCTAGCCCTGCACCCATCCCACAGTTTATACTTTCACCCTGTACCCCTCCCAAAATGTGTACTTGCAACCCAGTACTCCTCCCAAAATTTGTATTGTACCATGCACCTCTTCAGAAATTTGTATTTGTACCCCTGTACCTCTCCCAAAATTTGTACTTGTACCCCAGCACCCTAGTGCCCCTTCAAAAATTTGTGCTTGAACCCTGTACCACTCCCAAAATTTATACTAAACTCTTCATCCCACATGGTTTGTACTTATACTCCTGCACCCCTACAAAAAATTGGACTTACACCCTTGCATTCCTCCCAGAATTTGATTGTGTACCACAGCACCCCTCAGAAATGTGTAACTGTACACCTTCACTAATCCCAACACTTGTACTTACAGCCCTGCAACCCTTCAGAAATGTGTAGTCACACACCTCACTCCTCCCAAAATTTGTACTTACACCCCTGCACCCATCCCAACATTTGTACCTGCACCCCGGTATCTCTCTCAGAATTTGTAGTTGCACCCTGCAACCCTCCCAAAATGTGTACTTATACCTCTGCAGCCCTCCCAAAATGTGTACTTGCACCCCTGCACCTTTTCAGAAATATATTTTCACACACATCTGCACTCCTTCCAATATGTGTACTTACACTCCAGCACTCATCCCAAAATTTAAACTTGTACCACTGCAATCCTTGTGAAATGTGTACTGATACATCTGTACCACTCCCCAAACTTGTACTAACACCCCTGTACCCCTTCAGAAATGTGAATTCACACACCTCACTCTTTCCAAAATGTAAATTTACACCCCTGCACCCATCTCAACATTTGTACTTGTACCCCTGCATCCCTCCTAAAATGTGTACTTGCACCCTGCACCCCTCCCAAAATGAGTACTTACACCCCAGACACTACCACAAAATTTGTACTTGCACTGCTGTATCTTTTCAGAAATGTATCTGCACACATGCTTGCACATATCCCAAAATGTTTACTTACACCTCTGCATCTCTTTAGAAATTTCTGCTTGTACTCTTGCACCCTCCCAATATTTGAACTTACACCCCTGCACTTCTCCCAAAATTTGTACTTCTACCCTTGCACCACTACCAAAATTTGTACTTGCAACCCTCCGAAAATTTATGCTTTCACCCCCAAAATCTGTACTTGTATCCTTGCACCCCTTCCAAAATTTGTACTTGTATCCATGTTCCTCTCTAAAATTTGTACTTGTGCCACTGCACCCTTCCAGAAAGTTGTACTTACACCCCTGAACCCCTCCCAACATTTTTACTTGCACCTGTTCAATAATTTGTACTTATATGCCTGTATCCTTCACAACATTTGTACTTGCACCCTGCACCCTTCCAAAAATTTGTACTTGCACATCTCCCAAAAATTGCTGTACACTTAGAGTTTGTCTGCCGATAAGGATAACTCGACCCACCTAGTCTTCCCAGTCTCCCTGCCATACTGCATATACATAGAATTTGTCATTAGATGGGGGGCATGGCTAGCAGCTGACTACAAAAGATGTATATTACTGGCTCTCCTGACTGCTATATCAAATGTCTTGATTTTCTAAGGTATAAGTGAGCTGTTTTATTGCACAAGTTAACTAGCATCATTCTCCTTGCAGCTGACCTCTCAAAAGTGCAGCCTTTTGGAAATATTTTTCAGTACTTTTGCTCTATCAGACTGACACATGAGGAGACCTAAAAAATGTGCAACAGCAAGGCCATATGCAGGGCATGGAAAGCAAACCCTCAATTCAGCCATTCCCAAAGCAGTAAAAGACATGGAATCTTTTTGTCAAAGAATTAGACAAGAATTAGACAAAAAGGTTGATGGTTTTACCTCGAGGGCGACAACAGTTGAATTGAACTTGGACTCACAGAGTTGCAGAAGTCAAAATCTCTAGCTGAATGGTTCAATGGCATTGAGGGTTAAGGTTCTGGATGCCACAACTCTCTCCACACCGACGACCTGTGTTCAGGAGTGAACATGGGTTGCCAGGGGTCAGCTGGGGGGTGACGGATCGAGCATCTGAAGGACTGCTCTTCTCACCTGGGTGGAAGAGTTGTCACTCCCCACGAATGACTGCCCCCAGGTGGAGGCCTGAGGAGTAGTATGGTATGGGAGAGGGACACAAAGAGTGGCATTGCAAGTGGCAGTGTGCACATGCCTCCATACATCAGTGTCCACCAGCAATGAAGGGGGAGGGAGAAAACAGGAAAATTGGAGTTGGCAGGCTCCCTGAAGGACAGTTCACCTCACACCAGCCATACCAGATTCTGGATTTGTGTGTACTGGGGAGGGAAGAAAGTCAATGCTCCTAACCCCAGCCCTGCCATAGGGGGTAATCCATGGGGGAACTTCCTGGGCAGAACTGATGTAAGATTTTTTGCAGGATTTGGACTTTTGACCCTGGGATCTTAGTGCTGAGAGAAGTATAAATGCAGCACCACACAGTGGGATGTTGTTTCCTCACCTGGAGGAGGTTTATTTTAGCATATAGGCATTAGCATTACAGGCACTATAATAAAAATATAGCTGGCAATAATTTTCAAGATATTAGAGCATGGATAGTACCCATTTTCTCGGAAGCTGACAGTAGGTTCTTAGGATGTCAGGATTTGCAGCTCAACTCTGGCAAATTCAGCCAGTTTATATACATTTTACACTCTGCCTGATAGCTGCTTCCAAAGAAGGTATGCAAATATTAAAATGAGAGAAAATTAATAGAGTTATGAACTGATGAATGCCTATTGGAAGGTGTGCAGATAGCTAATGAATAGCCTTTTGAACAGACACATAGCTACTGAATAGTGTATTGAATAGATAAGACTCGCAAGTTTAGTACCGATTAACTGTGTATAACATGCATAATATTGCTAATCTTTTCATGCAAGTACAAAGTAAAATTAATAAAAATATTCAAGATCACAACCAACAAATAAAAAATAAGGCCATAGGGACATCTATAATATGTACAGCCTATAAATCTTATGTGCTTACCACTATCAGTAAACCTTTTAAGCAATTAAAACTAAGAAAAACTTCCAGACTTGGTAATAGACACCCAGATTAAATTGTGGTATTGTCCTATGTGTAATAACACAAACAATGATTGTCTGCAACAATGTGCTGACCATGAGATGCCTCCTATCTCTTTTGTAAGGAGACTGGCTATAGCAATGCCTCTCAAACCCATATTCACATGTCATCCTGGTTGTACCTTGAGCAAAACTATAATAGTTTATTTCACAGTTAGCCTCCCACAAGTAAATATACACACCCAGTGGTTTAAAAAGGTAGTCAAGGTACATTCAATGGGTAGACTGTTGGGAGATTATTATGCTTATCGGGTCAATCCTCCCAATTTTTTGGTTTAAAATAATAAAAATGCTTAAGTCCAACCTAATCTCCATTGTTGTAGAGACTTAAAAGCTATGTGGATGTGTAGCTATAATGCGATGTCCCTGGTTAGTCCTGTTTGTGGAGTGGAACTGATAGAGAGACAGCTCAATATGTCAACTGTGTGCCCAGTCCAGTTATTCAAATAGGCTACTGAGCAAATCTGAGTCACCTATTATGGTACTAACCAATATTGTGTGGTCACTAATCTTCCCTCTTTGACCCACCAGGGACTCCAGTGTTCAATTCCTTATACAAACTTTTGCTTTGTGCCCCTTGGAAACACTCAGATAGGAGATCAAGTCATACATCCAGTACTCCAATATTCTTCCATGTATTACATTAACAGCTCTGCCCCTAAACAAAGTGTAATAATTCAAGAATATGCCCCAGCCTTTGGAGTACCCATACCTTCCCTAACGTTAAATGTGAAAAAACTACTAGACAAAAAAATACACATCTTGTTCAAATAAAAAATTTCACTAAAAAAGTGCAGACCATTTCTAAAGAGTTGATGCATGATGGAGATCCGGTGTCTATGTTCTCCAGGTCCTGGTTAACGCTTACATTTAAAGGCCTGTTGGTGCTACAGGTAGTACTAGTTTTAATTATTTTTATTTCTATTTGTAAAATGTGTAGCATAATAAAAAATGTCAGAAATAAAATGTTTATAATCAGAGCTGCAGGTATTACTAGCTCTATGCTGCAGCTTACGCCATGTGAAGGATCAAGTTCTCTCTCTCCTTCAAGTGGGGGACTGTAAGGTACTGCTGTATTTTGCACTATATGTTTCAATGCTTGATGGCCAAAGTGAGGGTATGAAAGGTTTAGGAAAGGTTCAAAGTAAGGTTCATAAAAAGTACAAGCCTTGTATTCAGAAGCTAGTTGAAACTGACATCATTCTGAACTGACATTATTTTGACCTATCATTATTCTGACCTGATATTATTCTCACCTGATCTTGAGTACATAATGGACAAAATTTACCAAATTTGCAAGTCTTATCTATTCAATACGCTATTCAGCAGCTATGTGTCTGTTCAAAATGATGTCAGTTTCAACTAGCTCCTGACCACAAGGCTTGTTCTTTTTATGAACCTTACTTTGAACCTTTAATGAACCTTTCATACACTCACTTTGACCATCAAGCATTGAAACATGGTGCATAATACAGCAGTACCTTACACTGAGGTGGGGGAGCCGAGCAGGAGAATGAGCCCTCCGAGGGAGGGCCAGAGGCACCTGCCAGCTCTGCAAAAGGTGGAAAGAAATACAACAGAAAAAGGAATCTCTGGCTGAAAAAGCTGTTACAGCCGCTGCAGAGTTGATAAATGACACCCACCTGCTCTGTCAGTATTCAGAAAATCATGAAAAAGGAGCCCAGCTGACCAATGTGCAGGTCTTGGGTGTACCAGAGGAGAGGCAAGGTCAGAATATATTGTACTTTATTTTTTCTCTGCTGCAACCACTACTAGATTTTAAAGAGAAGGCACCTTACTTCAGGCATACAGGATTACACCATGATGACAGACAGCTCAAGAAGGAACTCCTCCAATTATTCTGTTAGTCACAGCAGGTCGAACCATAAAGGAATACATTCTACAAGCTGCAAATGAGAGGGGTTCTATACAACCTGCTGATGGCACCAGAATTTACCACTTTCTGTACTGTACCTCTTCTTTGCGACCCATCAGTGGTGTAAGTCCTTTGATCCAGTGCACTTTGAACTGCGCCAGTTGGGGATAGCTAACGTTTTACTTTTTCCTGCTAAACTTGGATTGTCTTATGACAGAAAAACATACCTTTTTAATGATCCTACAGAGGCTGGGAAATGACTTGTAAAAATAAAGGCTGACTTTAAGAGACAAAATGCCATTGAGAATCCTGAAGCTGAAGGACATTGACTCTAAGGGACACTTCTAATTGACATTGAAGGTTCTGATTGGACTTAATATGCATAACATGCCCACAGTTCAAGCCTATAAACCGTTCTCTTATTGCTGCTGGTTCATTTTGGTGATCCATTGTCTGTTTATTAGTGTTTTTTTGTAGTATTCTTGTTTTATTATGACAGGCTTGGATATTATACACCTAAAGTGTTTCTTTGTAATGGTTGCAGTTGGCAGAATGTCGTAGTAGTGGATGTCTCTACTTTATACTTGGAACATATCTACAACTACATGGACTTCTGATTGGTCATTTTGACCCTTTCATGAGTATTATACTAAGGGACTTTTTCATGTTACAATTTTCTGGTTAAAAATCCATGGTCATGGCAAAGAGTGCCATTTTTAATTATTGATTATAAATGTAATTTTTACATTACTATTTTAACAGGAATTCCCTCACCATGTTGTACAGGTAACAGTGGGAGATACAAAAACTAAATAAATAAATGATACAAAATCATTTGTATAAGATATTTCTGCAGTAGTACAAATTTATTGTTTGGCTAAAAGCCATTACAATATATGAAAATGAGAAGAACGGTCACAGCAGGTACAGACATTCCATACAAATACCCAATATAAAAATAAATGTCCATTTATGACATAAGTTAAATATGCTCTAAATGCATATATCTTTCCAGCCAAGGCAAGTGGCTTTCTAAGCTAGTTCTCTTGTTCCAGACCAACATATATATATATTACTTTATGTCCCATTCTTCATTTCCTATTCAGCAGGGGGCAAGTCTAGCCTTTCCAGACCTGGGCAAATAATAACCCAGGCTATCATTCAAGGAGTGGAACCTAGTATCATAACAAATGGCACTGTGTCAGATTACTCTGTCCCACAGAGTTTACCCTAACAGTTCAAGCATCCCGTCAACACCCACCCGGAAACTAGATGGACACACTGAATCATAAAAGGAAAATCCCTCAGGAGTACCATGCAGCACACACTGCTTCATACCCCTTGGACCACCTCCTAGCCAGCCAGTCCAGTCAGCCAAACCTGGGGCACCTAATGTGACCACATGTGATGACAAGGGCCTGTCCATTCACACCATGCTCCAGTTGTGCCATCCTTGTTACCAACAGGACACACTGACCTTGGGGGCACATCTATTTGGGGCACCATGCAGTGCATGGTGCTCCATGACCCAATGACCACCCCCCTATCTGGCCACTCCTATCAGCCACTATTAAGGCACATAGTGGACTATGTATCACAGTCTAGGTCCAGCTATTCACACCATATTTCATTTATGCCTACCTGATAGCCTGTCAGACATACATCCTTTCAGGCACCATGAGACTCATGCTGCTCTGTGCTCCCTAGAATTAGCCTTGATCCAGTCACTCCCACTGTCTATTCCTGGGGCATATAATGAAAGCTCTGTTTCAGGTAGATTCACCCATTTGGGGCATTTTAACTTTATCAAAATGATGCCAAATAAAATACCAAAAAAAAAAAAAAAACTTACACCTTGAGTCAATCCCAGTAAGAAAAGTATAAACTTACACATTACTTTAAAATTTAAACACACCATTGGAATGCAAGTAGAAACTGATTATGTTTAACCAAGTTCAATACAATGTAAATTCTATGGACCCAATTAGATAAATTATCCGATTTGACTTCAATTAATGCAATAAACAAAATGTTTAAATTTAAATTTCCCTTAAAGAAGACAAGATTAATATAAACATGATTAAAATTCACATACATATACATATAAAAATCATTTTACTGTGTTGAGGGATGCATACTCAATAACATAGGTTCTCCATCAGGGCTTTTCAACTATTATACATTTTTTCCTGGAGTAATCTTCCCCAGCGACTCAAATCAAGAGAATTAAAAATCTTATTCAATGCCTCCATTTTAAAATTACTTGAATTACCTTATGAGAAAAGCCTAAACCTTATGGCATTCCACATATTACATAGACAGCATCCCATTAATGGAAATCTTAGTTTAAGCAGAAGGGTAAGAGCAAGGAAAAATTGTCTTGGAAGCTTTGTCCACAAAATCAGTAAAATCTCACTGTACTCCCCGCTGCTCTAGACTACCCCATTCTCCAGAGTCGAGTACTCCAGTGCTACTGAGCTTCTTGTCCTGAGCTAAAGTTACGGTGTCTGGGTCCCACATGTCCCTGGTCCTGCCAGCATACCGGCCCAGCTCTACCTCCTCCTCTCTGTAGTGACATCATTAGACATTATTAGATTACTGGATCTTTTAAAGATAGTAACAAACATGTCAGCACACAATGTGCCTCCAAGCTCCAAGGGTTATGGCATTAGATTTTCTTCTCTCGGATCCTCTCCAGTTCAGTAATTTAAAAGAATGTGTCTGACTCAGGCACAAATAAATGACCAAGCTCCTCATTTATTATTTGCTCCATTGTATCAGCCCAGCACACCAGTCCACCATTTGCATCTGCCGCTACAACTTTCCGACACCAGGTAATCAGTATTCAGTACATAAAGTGGTAACTAAGTGCAGACAAGTCACAGGGCACGTCAATCAGAAAAAATTCCATTCCGAAGATGAAAAGCTGGGGAACAATCCACAAAAATGAGCCGTGAAAGCTCCAAAAAAATGCCGCACTGTGATAGAGCAGCACTGTGGCCCTAGCTCCCTCAATTAAAACAAGTCATTCAGCATTCAGTGTTCAGAGGAGCCACAACAAAAAGGAACACCAAGCTGAGCTGAAACCAGCCATTATTCTTCTCCAGCACTCAACATAGCACTATCAAGAAACTGTGTGCTAAAATAAGTTAGGTTTAATTCGGCATAGCACGCTTTCATATAGAATTCTCTAAAACTTTATTGTAATTCTAAGTAGCATGGAGCATGGAGAGGAACAGAGCAGAATCGTGGCCATCTTGCTACCCTACCCCTGCCCCACTAAAGCAGGTCTGTATAAGACATATGGGCCCAGATATTCAAAAGCCCAGATATTCAAAAGGGTTGTGCATGGCGCAACCCAGTGATGCACCTCAGCACGATATTCAAAAGGGAAAAGTGCACGGCACAAATCCTGATGCACTGGAGCGCATCAGTAATGTATGCAGGCACAGGTAGGAGGGTGTGCCCATGCATAACCTGCACAGCCCAATATTCTGTCCGAGATGTGCAGAGCCATGCATGTGCAGCCCCTACCTGTGCCAGCACAAAGTTAAGCCCAAAAAAAAGGAACAACTGATGGCCACCCACAGGTGAGCTGCCGCATTGCAGGGTGCAACACGGCAGCTGCCACCTGTGGGTGGCCACCAGAGCTCCAGCTGCACAAGGTGGCACCCCCCCATGCCCAATCGTGGGCATCCATGTAAAATCAGAATTCATCCTATATCCCTGGTGGTCCAGTGGACCGTTATGTGCCTGATTGCTGGCATCTGTGTAAAAATAGAGAAAACCTTCCTATATCCCTGGTGGTCCAGTGGACCACTTTCTGCCCAATCGTGAGCATCTGTTTTAATAAAATACCCCATCAATATACCTGGTTGTCTACTGGTACCTCCCACCCGCCCACTGAGCCCCACCACCCCGCTCCCCCCAGTCATCCGGTGGGCGGCAGCACCCCACACACCTGCCACCCGCTGCCCGCCGACTGACACCTCAGTAGGGCTGCATGGCCATTGGTTCACAGCGTGAGCCAATGAGTGTGCAGCCCCTACCATACTACACATTCCAGATATGTGAATGATTCATTTGCATGTCAACTTTTGAATATTGCAGGTGCTGTGCATGGTGCAATGGAACTTGTGCTAGCGCATCTCCATGCTCCACTCTGGCCACTTGCGCTGGTGCAGTGCCACTGCACCATGCACACTAGGGGTGGTCAGGGTGCTATATTCAAAGCTGCTGAGACATGGCGCAGCTCCTTTGAATATCGCTTAGTCCACACCCCTGCGCAGCAAAGTTGAGCTGCGCCCAAGCTTGCACCACAGCCTGGCACAGTTTGAAGATCTGGGCCATGGTTTCTACTATACTATACCCTAGAACCTAATAATTGTATATGAACTGTGTATTCTGACATAATCAATAAACATAAGGTTAAAAAAAGAAATTTGTCAGCATATAAGGACTGCTTGGCTCACCATGTCTGTCATTCTTATCTGCACCACTGCTCCCTCCCAAAATTTTAACTTGTGCCCCACCTAAAATGTATATTTTTACCCCTGCTAAAATATGTATCCCTCTCATGAGTGTGTAAGCAATAATACCCAGCAGGGTGAGCACTATTGGGTTATACCAGACCACCCAGGGGCATAATGAGGCCCAACGCCACACTCGGAGGGCCTTATTTCCCCAGGAAGGTCCAGTATTGCCCATACCACCCACGATGGAGGGTATTATTGCACTTAGAAAATGGACAGAGTATTTTATTTATGTTTGAAAACAATATGTTTTTATGTTCATATGTGAATAGTGTTAGTCTTGACTTTTTTTGTTAATTAAATAGTTCCTCCACCTGCTTTTAGGTGATGCCTTGTTTTGTTAGTGTAAGGATTTCTGTCCTAATGAGCCTCCATAGTTCTGATTTTTTTCAGCTGGTTGCCCTGGTTTACTACCTCCCTACCTCCTCCCCACAGCAGCGGACAGTCACTGGAATTGATTTAGAGCTTTTTTTGTTTGAGGTGCATTGATTAGTTCAGTTTAATTTATTTGTGAACTACTCTTAATTTCTGGGGGAGTCTGATGGAGGAGTGGAGGTTTTGGTGGGGGGAGTCTGGCAGAGGAGCAGTGGTGGTGAGCTGGAAGGAAATGGAAATTATGCTTGCTCTGCAGTGGTATTTTACCCTTTTTTAGCTCCAACTTGAAGTGTGGCAGAGATATTTTCCTATTTTTTTTAGTTCCATTTTGAAGTGTGGTATGACAGGGGCTACAGTTTTAAAAGTATTAAATGTATTAGGGAAACAGCATTGAGATTGAATAGGAAGACTGGAGTCAAGTTGGACGGGAAGACTATAGTCGGGAGACGAATTGCTAGAGGGGAAAAATTTAGACAGCACTTTCATTTTGCATGCAAATGTGAGCTGTGGGGCTGATTTCTTGTTGGCCTACAGGTGAAACTTTCTACTGTTTAGTGGAGCGGAGCAGGGGAGCTGTTTGAGGGCTAATGAATGACATGCTATGTAAGTAGTTCATGAGGAGCCTGGTTGGGAAGTGCAGAGTGTTTAAGGAGCCATCCGATGAGCGAGCAGTGGCAGCAGGGGTTTTACTCACAGAACAAAAATAATGAAAGACAGGTTTATAACAGGAAACTAGGTGCACAGATTTCTTTTGATCAGTTACTGGGTGGTGTCTTGTTTAAAGACTGTATGAATGTGTGTGGTGGGGCTCTTGTCTTGCTAAGTGATGAAAAAGAAGGGTGGCAATTTGAAATTGTGTGCCCAGTGCTTCAACCAATGATGAAGCAGGCTGGACACTAGGACACTTGGTTGGGCATGAGGCAGGTTTGGACTTGGACATTTTATTTGGTGGGCATCTATTGAAAGTTAATGTACCCCTGAGGAATGGGTACCAGCCTTTCAGATGCCTCTAAATAAAAAGCTCATTTTCTAACTAGGAATTCTACACAGTATTAGAAATAGCCTTTTCTGGTCTATCCAGTAGCTTAATCCCATCTGGAGTGGTTCCAGCAGATTGAAGATTCACCAATGTAGTACCGCTTCACAAAAGGAGGGGCTACAGGGAGGAATTGACAACAACTGGCCTGTCTGCCTTGCATCATTAATATGTAAGCTGATGGAGACCATTGAGAAGGAAAGTTTGGTGGCCTATCTGAAGAAAAATAGGCTCCAAGATGAAAAACAACCAGGCTTTGTGTCATGGAGTTCATGTATAAAGAACTTTCAATTTTTTCCATTTTGTCACTGGGGCAATGGTCAAGAGGTGAGCAGATCTGTTTTACTTTGACTTCAGTAAAGCCTTTGATTTGGTACCCCATAGAAGGTTACTGAAAAAAAATTGAGGACTTGGAGTGGGTCGGGGTTTAGTTAAGTTGGCTGGCAATTTGCTAGGGGCCAGGCAACAGAGAGCAGTGGTAAAAAAGGCTAAATCAGGGACAGAGGGGTCATGAGCAGTGTACCATAGGTATCCATACTAGAACCTCTCCTGTTTAATATGTACATAAGGGATACTAGAGTGGGCATAATACAAGGAATGTCGTGTTTATTCACAGATGATATAAAGCTATGTTGGTGGGTAGATCATGAGGAGGGGTGCAGGAGATCCAGATAGATCTAAAAATACAAGACAATTGTACAAAAAGATCTAGCAGTTGAGATTCAGCACCAAAAAGTACAAAGCAATTCATTTAGGTAGATGTAATACTCACACTGAATACTGGATAGGAGGAGTTAAATTTGCCAGTACTTCAGAAGACAGAGATCTATCTCACTCGAGCAGGTAGGATTCATGGCTGGGCATCACTCCAGTGACCACCTCTGCAAGATTCTCCATGTAATTTCTACATCTGGGGACAGCAATATACCTGCTGTTTTGGTCTCCCTAGATGTGGAAAAAGCTTTCGATAGGGTCTCGTGGAGGTTTCTGTTTGCCACCCTTCAGAAGTTTGGATTTCCAGAGGCTTTTTGTAATTGGGTATGTGTACTTTACCATAATCTGACCATGAGAATCAGGTGTAACTGTGTCCTCTGCTCCAGTTTCACTTCAGCATGGAACCAGACAGGGGTGTCCCCTTTCCCCATTTTTTATTGAATTTTGTTATTATCACTTGTATTTAGGACCCCTCCTTCATAAAATTCATGGTAATCTGGCAATTCAGGGCATTGAAATAGGTGCCTCACGCTACACATTGTCGGCCTATCCGATGACCTTCTCCTGCATGTTGAATCACCCAATTCCAAGAATCCCGCTGCTTTAGAAGTACATCAGTTTTTGTCCGTGGCTGGATGCAGACTTAATCTTAATAAGACCCAGGTTCTCCCTTTGAATGTCCATGTCTCTAAACAGCAAATATTGGACTTGGGTCTTGGGATGGGTGCCCACTGCACTCACTTATCTGGGTATTCAGATTTCACTCGGAGCTGGCAGACAGGAATCTGTCTCCCTTGCTTTCACCAATCAAGGGAGATTTATGCAGGTGGTCTCCTCTTCCTCTCTCCCTCTGGGGAAGAGTCCATACCATCAAAATGAATATCCTTCCCCGAATACCGAACCATTTGGGTATGCTTGTTCTTTTTCTCCCTAAGGTTTTTTTTTTTTTTGACCCTAGAGTCTCCTCTTAAAATTTCAATGGAAAGGCAGGGCCACTTTCCAAGCCAATAGTAAATTAGCACTTTCTAAAGCGAGAGGGCATCTTTGATTACCTGATTTTTTTATACTACTGCACTCTTCACAGCTGTAAGACCTTTCAGGGATCCCACCCTTTGCACACTCTCCAGAGTGGGGCCTATCCCCCCCTTTGGTTATCAATGGAGTACCAAATTTGTCTCCAATATGGCCTACTACTTCCCAGTCTCCTCTTTGCTGGTCCTTCGTCCCTCCCATCACAATTGCATAATACTCCACTAATGTGGTCCCTGAAAGCCTTTTAAGAAATATGTTCCTATCTGAAGGTTGACTGGTTCAAGGATCTGACCAACCTCTGATCGGTAATCCAAGCATTCATATAGCAGGCCGTCCCATCCCCTTTCATTTTTGTCTCCTACTTCGGCATGCCTCCTTGGGATTCTTTTTGTTTCTAATGGTAGCGGCAGCAATATTCCATCCTAGTTTACCATCCTTTCAAACATCTTCAATTATTTCAAGCAATTACTAGTTTCCTGAGGTCTTTGAATGTTAGTTCTCAGCCCCACTCTCTTCTCACAGATTTCCTGTCTCTGGCAGTGCAAATACATCCTACCTTCAAATATTATTCTTGTCTCCAGTCCCAAGACCGTGCCATCTACAGGGGATCTGTTGTTACTGGCAGAAATGTCTTGATTTACATTTAGATCCAAAGGTTGATGAAAGGTATGGGGCCAGTTATATAAACTTATTAAGCAAGACAAATACTGCCTTATACAATTTCCCAGATTGCATAACATCTATTATACCCCCCAGAAGTTGCATAAGAATGGACATAAGCCCTCAGTGGAGTGCATGTGATGTGGCACAGGGGAAGGCTCCCTTAAACATATTCTTTGGGATTGTCCTAAGGCTGCCCCTTTCTGGAAGTCCATCTATGATTTCCTTGACCCGTGGTTGGGGTTAGGTCCTTTTTTACTCCACAGATATGTCTAGAGGGCATTTACCCGGAGGAGCTGTTTGGCCCCTTGAAAGCTCACATGGCTCTAATCTCGATAACTGCCAAGCTTGTTATTCTTCATCACTGGTTGGACAACACTGTGCCAATGCTTTGTGAATGGCATCAGGAGCTTTCACAGGCCTTGGAGGTTGAAAAGCACATAGCTTACTGACTGAACAGATTAGAGTTATATAGAGACTGTTGGCAGTTCCTAGAGGCCTTAATAACCATTTAGTGGATTTTGAAAGTTTGCACACCTGGGAATCTTGCTCAGTCCCTGGTAATTTTACGGAAGACACCTGCCATGCTCCAAGGGGTGGTGAGGTTGGGGGAGGATGGTGGATGGGGAGGGGGGATGGGGTGTAGTTTTGGGATTGTTTTTGTTTCTTGTATATGAATTTTGTCAGTTGGTCCATTTCATATGATTATATGGTCTTGTTATTTTTTCCATAGATACCTGGTATGTTCAAGTGGTGACAAATTGTAATAAAGCTTATTATCTTGAAAAAAAAGAAGAGAGAGTTCTAGGGGTCATAATTAGTAATTCTCTTAAATAAGTCAGTGTAAGGCTTGCACAGGGGTGTAGAGAGCTGAGGCACTGGCTGCCTTACCTCTCTTCATGCCAGTGACCTGTGCGTGGGAATGAGCATGGGTTGCTGAGGGTTAGACAGGTGGGGTGAGCTGGGAGTGGATAGAGCAGCCTCAGGTAGCTCTCCTCTCCCAGATTGGGGGGTAGGCCTTCCCAGCTCTTGGCTGCGATTGAGTGGAGGCTCAAAGGTAGCATCAGACAAATGGGCAGCTGCCGCTAGGCCAGGTGGTTGAAGTGAGGCTGTTGTCAGTTCCAAGCGTGCATGAGCACCTCCATGTGCATGCATGACTGTGAATTCCTGAGGCTTCGGAGAGTAATGGGGAGAAAATGGAGGAAAAACACCCAGTGACAGGATGATAATCGACCCCCTGCAAGCCTCAAACTGGTGGATTGGCATACGCCATATTCCTGTGGATGAGGATGCCAGCAGAAAGTTATCCCTAGAGAACCCGGGTGACAGGGCTGAGGGGGGTCAATCATATGGGGGTTACCAGGAACATGGAAGATAAAACACTATATAAAAAAAAAATTAGTCAGTGTAAGAAAACATATAGCCAATCCTTCATGTTTTTCAATGTTCTACAGCAGTGGACGACCGCGGAATTAACCATGGAATTTGCAACTGACCACAGAATTTGCAGCTGACTACAGATTACTCAGCCAACAATGGAACTTGCAGCTGTACTGGGAAATTTAATGCCTAGCCCACGGCACTCATGGGTAAACAGAAAGCATTATAATACCCTGTTCTAGTCCAAAAAAAAACCCATTAAAATAACAACTTTTGTCACATGATGCAGCTGAGCTGAGAGGAGCTTGGCTCTCGAGCTCTGCCTTTATAACTTGAATCTGTAGCAATCCTCCCTCTGTTTCTGCTCCTTGCATAGACAATGTCTTATCAACCTCCTCCCCCAGAGGTCAGGAAGTTGGAAACTGATGTTTTGGATGATCCTAACTTTCCTAAAAAATCTAAACTGAAGGATTTATTGGACCCTACCGGAGTGGCTGAGGCAAATATGGTGGCGGGTCATTCTGAGCAACCTTAGAAACATAGAAACATAGAATTTAATGGCAGATAAGGACCACTTGGCCCTCCCAGTCTGCCCATTTCCCTACCTAATGGATTAGCTGAAGATCCTAGTTAATCAACAGCCTAGTTCCTCCTACCCCCAACCCCTAGAATTGCCTTATGTCTGTCCCATGCATTCTTGAATTCCCCCACTATTTTTGACTCCACAACCTCCTCAGGAAGGCCGTTCCATGCATCCACAACCCTCTCTGTGAAAAAATACTTCCTCACATTACCTCTGATCTACTCCCCCTTCTATTTTCAAATTATGCCCTCTTGTTCTTGCACACTTCTTTTTCTCAAAGATGCTATACTCTTGGACTTTGTTGATTCCCATGAGGTACTGGAAAGTTTCTATCATGTCCCCCCTGTCCCTCCTTTCCTCGAGGGTATACATATTAAGCTCCTTAAGTCTCTCTTCATATGTCTTCTGGTGCAGACTCTGCACCATTTTAGTTGCCCTCCTCTGGACTCCCTCCATCCTGTCTATGTCCTTGCGGAGATTGGGTCTCCAGAACTGCATGCAGTACTCCAGATGGGGTCTCACTAGCTGTCTGTACAGAGGGTTAACAACTTCCTGTTTTCTACTGGTGATGCCTCTCCCTATGGATCCCAGTATCCCCCACAGTCCTCCTTACTTCCCTGCCCACCTTCAGGTAATCTGATGTGACTACCCCCAGGTCTCTTTCCATTCTTGTTGCTAGTTTCTTGCCTCCCATTGTGTACACTTCCCCTGGGTTTTTGTTTCCCAGGTGCATTACTTTGCACTTCTTAGCACTGAATCTAAGCTGTCATACATTTGACCATTCCTCCAACCTTGCCAAGTCCCTTCTCATCCGTTCCACCCCACCTTGTGTATCAACCCTGTTGCACATCTTTGTGTCATCTGCAAAGAGACTTACTTTTCCTTCCAGTCCCTCTGCAATGTCACTTATAAAGACATTGAAGAGGACCAGTCCTAGAACTGAACCCTACGGCACCCCACTAGTAACCCCTCTGTCTTCAGAATGGACTCTGTTTACTATTACTCTCTGTGTACTGTTCTCCAGCCAATGTTTTACCCAGGCTACTATCTTGGGACCCACTCCAAGGCTGGCTAACTTGCATATTAATCTTTTGTGTGGGACTATGTCAAATGCCTTACTAAAGTCTAGGTAGGCCATGTCCACAGCCCCTCCCTAATCTACTACTTTGGTCACCTAGTCAAAAAAATCTATTAGATTCGTCTGACATGACCTTCCCGCTGTGAATCCATACTGCCATGGGTCCTGTGCCCCTCTGTCCTCTAAGTACTCAACAAGTCTTTCCTTCAGAAGTGATTGTATTATTTTCTTTATCACTGAGGTCAAACTAATAGGTCTGTAGTATTCTGCCTCGGCCCTGCTCCCACATTTGTGAAGTGGAATAACATCTGCCCTCCTCCAGTCCTCAGATACCATCCCATCCTCCCATGATTTGTTAAGGACGGTAGTCAGTGGTGTCACTAGTTCTACCATTAGTTCTTTTAGAATTCTGGGATGAATCCCATCAGACTCCATTGCTTTGTCCACCTTTAATTATAAGAGTACTTTCAGAACTCTTTCTTCTGTGAATGGGCTGGTATCAACACCCTCCCCAATCCAGAGTGTTTCTACTGTTTGGTTTAGGTATCTCCCCTTCTTCATTTGTCAGTACTGAGCAAAAATATTTGTTTAGTATCTCTGCCTTTTCACAGTCACCCTCTGCCCACCCCCCCCTTTATTAAGCCTCACTATCCCTCCCTTGGTCTTTCTTCACTCCCTGATGTACCTATAGAAGGTTTTATCCCCATTCTTAACTGAGTTGGCTATCTTTTGCTCAGTTTGGGCCTTTGCTGTTCTGACTGCCTTCCCTGCTTCCTTCTGCTTTAACTGACACAGTTCACTGTCCTGCTCCTTCTGTGATTCCTTGTACATCCTGAATGCTATCTTTTCCCCCTAACTTTCCCTACCTCCTACTTTGAGAACCATAGTGGTTTTTTACATTGTTTTGTTTTGTTTATTTGCTTCACACAAAGGCTTGTTGCCTCAGTGATGACAGTTTTAATTAGTCCCCATTGTTCTTCCACCCCTCATTCCTGCCCATTTGCAACTGCATTCTTTAGGCACTCACCCATTTTGGCAAAGTCATCCCTCTTAAAGTCCAGGACCTTTGCCTTTGTATGGCTTGACTCTACTGCTGTGTTTATCATGATCCATACTGTTCAATGGTCGCTAGTTCCCAGATGGCTACCCAATTTTAAATCTGTGATCCTCTCTCCATCTGCATTTGAGAGTACCAGATCTAAGACTGCTCTCTCCTGAGTGGGTTCCAATATTAGTTGTCTAAGGCATACCCCTTGCAGAGCCTTCCTCATAAGTGCTCCAGGAGCTTACTGAAATAATTTTTTTATGAGCTCCATTACAAATCAGCTTTCTAGGAACTCCTTCATTTTGGATGCTGTTAAAGGAGCAATGGAAAAACTCATCTCTCATATCACGGAGGTGGAGGAGCAAGTGGGCCTTTTGGAAGATTGGGCCCAATCGATAGACCAACAGATGGCTACCATGTAGCGGGAGATTCATTTACTCTTGGATAAACTTGATGATCAAGAGACCAGGAGCCTTCAGAATAATTTATGGCTCCTGTGCATCCCAGAGTCCAGTGAAGGAAACAACACAATGGAGTTTTTACAAAGACTGATTCTCAAATTACTAAATCACTACTGGGAGTCCCCTCTTGAGATAGTTGGGGTCCACAGATTTCCATCAGGGCCTGCTACACCCTCTCACAGTGCCCGTCCCCACCCAATCATTTTTTGTCTACTCAGATTTCAGGATAGAGAAATTATACTGTCCAAGGCAAAGCAGCAAAAGACATTGATGTTGAAGGGCTCTAAATTGTGGATTTCACCTGATTTTCCTAGATGCGTCATTGACAGCCGCAAATCCTTTGATTCAGTCAGGTACTTTGCTAAACAATAGGGGATGTGCTGCTATCTTGCCCTTCCAGATATATTTTGTGTATTTGTGGGATCCTCACCTGCATCTTTTACATCTCCAGCAGTGGCTTGGCACTTTATTTCTCAACTTGACATGGCTCCTCACTCTGCTCCTTTTCAGCTCAACTCTTAACCGAAGAAACCTTCTGCACCAATTTGGGATCCTGTTGTGAGCAGGGATCCCCTATCGAACAAGCATCCTACTTCGAATCTGCCTCCTCCTTCGAACCAGAGTCCTGTATCGGTCCCTGTTCCTTCTTCAAATGGGAAAGCTAAGCTGCATCAGCACCTGAAGCCACAACGAGTTGCACCTTATCATTCACCCCTGCCTAAGGACCAACTTCCTGATGCATCGGGATTGGCTCTTGACAATTCTGGTAATCTGGTTGCAGATTCAGGACAATCTGGGGATTAGTGGTGTCAGAAGAAATGGAGACATCTGTTTATCCGACATGAACATATTTTCTCTGCGGGTGTGGTATCTTTTATCTGAGGCTTAAGCCGGTGGGACACTGTTAAGTCCTAAGAAGACAATTTTTCTACAGGACCATCTTTTCCCCTATTGAATAAGTATTCTACTTCGAATTTGCCTCCTTCTCATAACTAGAATCCTGTAGTTTCAGACTGGCTCCCCATTTCAACTTACAATTCTGCATCGTTTAAGGATTCTGAACTGAACCAGAATACTAAGCCGCAACAGTCTCCTAAACCAGAGTGGGCTACACTTCCGAGTCTACTTGCACCTAAGGATCCCTCACTTGTTGTAATGGGAGCTGTCCATTTGAGCCCTGTTAATCCATCAGCTACTAGCTCAGGTTCAGCCCTTGTCTTCGCTTCAGTGCAGCTGGAGATGATTTATTCAGAGGGGGGTCTTGTTTTCAGTTTTGCTTTACTGCAACACAACTTTCTTCACTCTACAGTATTCCCACGAACTGCGATTTTGTCCTGAACTGGTCACTTGCTTTGTACTGTTTTTGTTTTGTAAACTTTGTATTGCATAAGAACTCTGTTCAAATTGGTATTGTTGATTGCATCAGTCCCCTAAGCCTCAACCTGTTTTATATAACCCATTATATTTCTCAATGCTTAACCTCCTGTTGCTTTTTGAGACAGCTCCATGGGGCACTCGCTAATTGAGAGCCCCGATTTGGAATAGCTACTGTTTTTTTTAACTTGGGAGTTGGAGGACAACATAGTATCTACAGATCCACCTGTCTGTATCCTTTGTTGGATTTTGTTTTTTCATCATCAGCTGTAGCTGTTGTTATGTTCTTATTGGGCCCTATGCACTAATGGGGTGGAGTGGCTACATGTGCGTATCTGGGCATGCACCCACTCCACACCCATTGTGCCCCCATGTGGCTAGCTGTGAGATTCACTTATGGGGCATGCAGCCCCACTGCCAGACTGCAAAGAAGGCAATGCGATTGGGGTAGGTGGGGGGTGTGCCTGCACTCCACAACATGCACAAATTCATGGACCCCTGGCACGGTGGGTGCACAGTATGGAGGGGAACCCCTGCTGTAAGGTCTGCACCCCCCCAGGATGCCACCCCCAGGTCGCTGTAAGCCAGGCAGGGAATGCTGTCCCCCACACCATGTTGCTCCAGACCACTGACAATGAATGGTGGTCTGGAGATGGCTGACCAGGCACCAGCCTGCTTCTTGGTTGCCACACATTACATGGCAGCAGTCATTTTTCGACAGCTGTGGGCACAAGGCATCCACTGGTGGACTGGGTCGGGCATCCCATTGGTTGCCCACCCGGTCCGTGTATCTGTCTTCCTCACTCCTGTGCACTCCTGTGCAGTTCTGTGCACTAGGGTGGGGCCATGGATAGCTACACTCTGGTAGTCCATGCCCTGCGTGCACACCTGTCCACAGGTGCAGCCCTTCGTGGGTGGGATACACGCCTCCTGTGCATAAGTCCCCCTGTATGTGTATGGGGCCCATTATTTGTGACATTATTAAGGAATAAGAAATAGGGAGGTATTCACGTAAACTGCGTGGGCCAAGAGGTCAATTTCTGTTGACAAATTTCTATGTTTCTAATTATTTTGGGTCCCTGGAAGTCTTGGCCCAGTGTGCATGCTTACTGTCTCTGTATTGATATTTTGGCTTTTCTTCTGAGGGAGGTCATTATTATGGTTATGGGATGGGTTAGCATTATGGGCATTGCTTCTGTTTTTGATATAATGTTTTAGATTTCCATGAGTTAAGTGTTTCTAGGTTTGCTCTCTTTGGCGGGGGAGGGGGAGTAGGTGAGACGAGGTGTAGTTGTTGTTGCTGTTTGCCTCTCATTATTGTCAGCTAGTCTGAGAACCAGGGGGAAAATGGATTAGATTAATAAAATACAGTAGTTCTTTTTTTTGAGGGGGATGTTTACTATAGTATTACCCAGTTTTTATATTTTGCCCCATCTACTCTACTTTACCTTATTCAAAATATTTGTCTATGGGGCACTGTTGGTTGTACACCTTCTAGGGCCTTAGTAGGGCACTTGGTGTGAGCATTTCTTAGGCCTCCTGGAGTTTTTAGTAGTGTGCCCTGACCCTGGATCGTGGCATCTCATTTAGGTAAGATGCTTTCTAGAGGGGTAATCGGTTATGAGGAGCACCCCAATGGGGGGGAACCTCAGACTGGATAATGATGGGGGTATAATCTTTGACTTGCAACATTGTGGGCAGAGGGAGGGAAGGTTGGTGATTGTTCTCATTTAAAGTTGATTGTATAGGCAGAGTCTATGTGGCCTCCATGTATCTTCTGCTTATGCTAGGAAGATTTCTCCTATTTATTGCTGTATATAGTTTGCCTTGTGGGTATTTGTAGTTAGGGATGGTAGTCATTTTTATTGTATATAGTTAGATAGGGTCTAATGTGGCAAGACAGATCTTTGTGGTGGTAGGTCAGGTATGGGGTGAGGGACGGGTTTTGGGGCCCTTTAGGTTTTCTTTCATATCATGGTTTATAGGGCTTTTACTTTGCACGTTTGTGGATTAAACAGTCCAGTCAAGAGGAAAAGGATTATTACACATTTAAAGTGGTTGGGGGGGTCAGATAAATTTCCTGCAGGAGACCCATCTTGTGAAAAAAGAGGTAGATGAGTTGAAATAGCTGTGGTGTGGGCTGATTTATGAGTCTTCTTTTTCCACTAAAAAATGTGGGATGGCTATTTTAGTGCACAAGGTTCTTAATTGGGTGACTGAACAAATCCATAGGGATAGGGAGGGTCATTGGGTGTTGGTTTGAGGTAGACTTGATGGGCATCCAGAGATTTTAGGCTCCATTTATGGATTGAACTCTGACAGCCCACACTTTTTCATGCAGTTTCCCAAGAATTACTTGATTTGGGTGATGCCCCTATTATTTTAGGCGGGGATATGAACCAGGTTCTGGATCCCTTTTGTGATCCGAGTGGTTACCCTGAGTCTTTTTCTTCTGTGGGTGGTAATGCCTTAAAGATTTTCATGCAACAGCATAGCTTATCTGATGTATGGTGACTGGAGCACCCCTCTGGTCATGACTGCACATTTCTTTTCCCCCACACAAAACATATAGCAGGATCAATATGATCTTTGCATCTGGATCTGCTCTGCAGGGAGCTATCTGCTCTACTATAGAGCTGATTCTTATCTCCGATCATTCCCCAGTGATGTATAATTTCGATTCTGGCTAAAAAGTGGAGATTTAATGTCAGCCTCTTCAATGATGTTGAATTTATGCAGTGGACAAGGCAGGACATTCAGATCTATTTAGAGTTCAGTTTTCTGAGGAAGAATGTGGCATGCTGTTCTTGGGAAGCCCTAAAGGTCTTCATTCATAGGTGGGTCATTGTTTACACCTCTGCCAAGAAAAAGGCTAAGCAACTTGATCTTCAGGCCCTTGAGAAACAGCTGGCTGATTTACAACAATGGCATAAGGCAGGGCACCTAACCTCTGAACTTTTATACTCTATGCAGAGTATTCAGTACCAAATAAATGTTTTGAACTCTCAACAGGCAGAATTTTCTCTTAACAGGGTGTGGCATGCTTTTTGGAAAGGGGGGTAGAAGGCAGGGCATATTTTGATGTACAGGTTGAAGAAGCTTACATAGTAGTCAAAAATTCCAGGAATTCGTATGGGTTTTTCTATTTCTATGGACCCAGGGGTCATTAATGATGCATTTGTTAATTTTTATCATGGCATATATGCTACTAGGCTAGAACCTGGGATGCAGACTGAGAAGATTATTGTTTCTTTTCTGCAGCCAGTTACATTCTCCAAAGTGTCTGAAGTGCAGGCAAAGGACTTAGATGCCCCACATATAGCTCAGGAGATAGCTATGGCCATTCACCAAATTTCTAGTGGTAAGGTTCCTGGTGCAGATGGCCTTCCATTAGAGTTTTATAAGCATTTTCAGGATTTATTGTGTCCAGCTTTAGCTAACACCTTTTAGGAGGTTTGGGATCTCCTTTCACTTCCTGAATCAATGTCTGAAGTGAGTGTTTCAGTCCTTCCAAAGCAGAGGAAACATCCTTTCCTGTTCGCCAGTTACTGCCCCATCTCCCAGTTGAATGTTGATTATAAAATGTTGGCAAAGTCCTTGGCCTTAACATTACAGGGGGCTTTACTGTCCATTGTATATGCAGATTATGTTGGTTTTGTGGCCAGATGAAATGGAGTGGACACCATAATGAGGTTGATTAACCTGCTTTGTGTTGCTGAAACCTCTCCATATCCAATGGCTGCAGTCGCAATGGTCATGGAGAAAGCATTTGACTTGCTTGAGTGGCCATATCTATTTGCTACACTAAGGAAATTTGGTATCGGGGAGAAGTTTATTAGATGGGTGCAGACCTTATATCCAGCCCCAAAACCCTCTGTAGCAACTAATGGAATAGCCTCAGGCCTCTTTCCTCTAGAGGAACTAGGCAGGGGTGTCCATTATCCCCAGCACTCTTTGTTTTGTCTATTGAACCCTTAGCCAAAAAAATTTGGGAGAGTCCTGCAATTGCTGGGTTAACATTGTGTGAGGAGTTGTTTAGACCAATGCTGTTTGCTGACAACATTCTCCTCACCCTCCATGACCCGACACTCCCTGTCCTAATAGCTTTATTGAAACAGTTTGCAAAGCTGTCAGAGCTTAAGAATAATTGGGGCAAGATGGAGGCCTCCCTACTGAATGCTTTCTGTACACCAATTTCTTAAGAAGGGTTAGGGCTAGTCTGGCCAAAACATCCAATTAGGTATTTGGGAATCATGATTTCCCCTAATTGGAGAGATTGGGTCCATTTAAACTTCACCCCATTACTAAAAACCCTACATGAGGAATTTGCTTAGTGAAGGCATCTTCATTTGACCCTTTGGGGCAAAGCCCAAGCTCTACAAATGATGGTCCTTCCCCAGATCTAGTACCTTCTTAAGTATTTGGCTTTGCCATTTCCTGACTCTATCTGGAATTCACTAGAGAAGCTAATTCATGGCTTCCTGTAGACAGCAGGAAGCCTAAAATCTCCTTATCTTGCCTGGTGGCCCCTCTGACTCAGGGTGGCCTTCAGGTACCCTGGTTTAATCTGGCCTCAGGACTGAGACAAAATTGGACGTGGCTTTATGCTGAATTATGTTAGGAATCATACCAATGGATAAACTTGGAGGAGCAACTGTTCCCCACAGTCAAGCCCGAAATGGTTCTATGGAACCCCTTGTTGATTAGAAAGGATTATCCATTACATAAATATATGCTAGGAATCTGGTGAAGGGTTGGTAAATTAACCTCCTCGCAACTGCAGGTGCCTTTCTCTTGATGGTCTTTGTGTAATAGCCCTAAGTTTTGAATTAGTGGGACACCCATCTTTTGATGCCAATGGTCACCCGTTGGGCTTTTGAGGGTAATAGACCTTTTTCATCCTAAAACGTGTCAATTTAAGGATTTTTCTTACATCAAAGCACAAGCCTCCTTGCTGCATTCTCACCTATGGAAGTATTTTCAGCTTTGCCACTTCAGTTCTTCACATACCAGCCTGCAACTCCATCTCCCCTAGTCAGGAGTCTGGGATGATGGGGCGTGGCTTGGACCCAACAAAGATGGCAGTATAGCTCTTTTACTCTTCCCCAGCCTGGCACCAAATCATACATTATCCACTAAATGCTGGATTGAACTGTATTTCTAGCAACTGGAACCTCCCCCACCTCTATCACCGTCAGCCTGATGCCTTTGGAGAGGAAAGCCATGCTCTATCAGCTGTAATTGCAACATGCATATTTCAGAGCTGCTCTGCTGGGATAGGCCATGCAGGCCTGAGCGCGGGGATATGGATTGGCCTGCGGGTACACTCACTGGTGTGTTAGCGCCTGACACAGAATCTAATGGGTTGCAATCTCCGGTTAACCGCGGGTGTATGGAAAAGGGTTGTAAACCGCTATGCGGTAATACTCCCTATCACAAACGCAGTGCCAGAAGGTGTGATGGATGCCTCGGGGGACAAAGCACCAGGATCTTGTGCACAATCTCTTCAGCAACCTGACGATCAGGCACAGCTAGGGGATGCCCTCTTCAATATTACAAAGATGCTGGAAGCTCTCTTGACCAGAGTGGACAACATTGGAGCATCCTTGGTGGGAAATGTGGCTGATGTGCGTAGATTGGAGGACAAACAAAAGGTTTTAGAGCAGAGAACAGAGGAATTGGAAAGGCAGCACATCACGGTACTGCAACGTCTCAGGGATCATGAAGTTAAGCTGTCCAGACTTTGGTACAGAGCCGAGGACCAGGAGAACAGGAGCTGGAGGAACAGTATTAGAATCCTAGGGGTCACAAAAGGGACTGAAGGCCATAACATGGAGCATTTTCTTAATGACTGGCTGCCACACTTGTTGGGGGAAAGATGGAGTGAGCCGGTCAGCATGGAAAGAGCGCACAGGGTGTTCAGTAGACCAGACAGCACCAATGCCCCCAGAACAATCATAGCATACCTCTTAAGATACTCAGTAAAAGAGAAATTGCTTTGAGTTAGAGGGACATGGGCGACATTACATGGAAGGGCCATACTATATCCTTTTATCAAGATTTCACTCAGGAGGTAACCGCTAAACGGAGGGCATATGGCCCCCTAAAGAAGATTCTAAAGGCCAACTCTTTCCAATACCATTTTAAGAAGCTTACCACGCTGCACCTCTCCAAAGATGGGAAAGCTTTCCTTGTCGAATTTCCAAGAGATGCTGAAGCCTGGATTAGTAACCACTGGCCAGGTCTAATACCATGGACTACATCTCCAAGATGCCTCTGGGCCCCAAGGGATCATATGCAGAAAGGAACAGATAAAAAAGAGAGACGCCTTCAGGGGAATGACAATCATGGTTGGACTGGTCCTGATTCAAAGGTGCCCCCATTGCCCTTTTTGTCAGCTCCACTACAACATAGGGATGTTGGACGCAGCCAGGCAGATTGTCTACTGTCCTTAACTGGACGCACCAGTGTTGAGCTGGAACTGACAGGACAGCAGGACCGATCTAAATATCTAAACACTAGCCAGCAATGCCAGCATGCCAGAAGCCGCAGTCACTTAATCGCTGGCAAGCCGTTAGCCTCTCCCCCTGCTAAGCGTCCACAAGCAGAAGCAGCATTGCCACCAAGAGCTGAAACCGCAGACTTCCTAAACATGCAACTCAAGGAGCCTATGGATGATACTGTTCCACTGGATTGGGCCACCACTGTGGAGGAAAATGAAGAAGAACTTGTTCTAGCTGCTGGAATAATCAAACTGGGGACTAAATCCTTCACGGAAGCCCTGACCGCTTCCCCTCGACCTGCCAGAATGGAAAAGATCCGCACGGAAGAACATGCCAACTCTGGGAAAGATGGATGAGCTGCCATAAAGCTGAACTATGGCTAAAATATTTTTTTTCCCCATGTCACTTTTTCAGCTTTATTGTTTGGAAAGGCCACCTTACTACTTGCTCTGTCCTCTCCCCCTCCCCTGGCTGGTGTTTCTCCTGTCTGAGCATGGGTGGCACATGATGTTGAATACTCTCATTGTTGCACCACCCCCTTTTTTCTTTTCTCTCCCCATCCTGCTAAACCAATCAGATGAATAGAGATACACACAATGTTTGCATAGAGGGATGTGTCTCCAAACTTCCTCTCTTTTTCGTTTTGAATGTGCTCCTCCCTTAGCATGACTTCACAATATTATCTTCTTACACTGGTGGATTAGGCTAAAAATGCCTACTGGGGAGCCCGAGGTTGCCTGGGACAACTGACAACCCGGCAGTGCCACAGGCACCCCTCAGCCTCTCTACCTCATCCTTAGCTTGTTTAGCCTGTTATTTAGCCTTGTTATTAAATGGCTAACAGTGGTATTTCCCCCCTACAAGCTTTTCCTTTCTACAAGAATGTCCCCCTTCCCTTTCCTCCCTCTACCCCATACCCCCTCCCTCCTCCCACTCCATATAATCTCCTCTTTCCAGTTGCTACTTATTTTATCTGTACACTATCGGCAGGTTGTCGTTAGGTATTCCTGGACCCTCCAGACCTAGGTTAAATGGTTCAATGAGGCCAGGTTGGGACAGTTCACCCATGTTAGGTGTGACCTCTCCCCTCTCTTGTTTGGTGCTTGAAGCAGTGTGGCACAGAGTGTTTTGACATCCCTTTTCACACGTTCACCTCAGCATCATTAAATAGTATATATTGTCTAGTGTGTTTATACTTGTAATAATAGCTCCTCTGTTGGACACTGTGTTACTGTTAATTGTTAATAACACAGTGCCTAATCCTCTTCTTCCTATTTGTCTAAGCTTTCTATACCTGTGACAACCGTTGCAGCTGTCTTCTCACTCTTCTCCATACACTTGCTGCTTCTTCCCATATACCGGGTTTGAAGCCCCTACGTACGAGCTAATAACAAGGTGATTTTCTCTAGCTGTCTGCTGTATGATTTTTTGACTTTCACTTGGGTGAGTACTCCTTTTTTTTATCTCTGTCTAGTCAGCTAGAAGATAATAATGGCCACTACCTACCCATTAACCAAGGTTGGAAGTGCGTCTCCTGGAATGTCAAAGGGCTCAATCACCCGGCTAAACATACTAAAGTATTACAAGTTTTGAACTCTATGGGTATTAATATAGCCCTCCTCCAGGAGATGCACCTCACCAACTGCACTGTGCAATGGCTTAGAAAGCTACAGGTAGGCTCAGTTGTTGCTAGTTGTGCCACTACTAAATCCAGGGGGGTTGCTATTTTACTATGTAAATCTGTGCCTTGGTTGGTAGAAGATAAACGCATGGACTCCCATGGACGATGGGTGGCAATCAGACTCTCCTATCTGGGGGACAGGGTATTGGTGGCCAATGTATATGGCCACAATACAGACTCAGGAGAGGTGTACCCTGACTTAAGCCAAGCCTTTACAGACCTTACAGATGGACTATCAGACATCCCAATTTTACTAGGAGGGGACCATAACCTGGTACTGGACATTTTCCTTGATAAATCCCTCCCTACTCCACAAACTCACCCCAAGGTTCTAGTGGGCCTCACCGATCTGATGGCCAAATGGGGCTTATGTGACCTCTGGAGAAGGAATAACTTGCAAGGTCATAATTATTCTTTTTACTCGGCAGTGCACCACACTCATAGTAGACTTGATTTCTGGCTTGCTAACTATGTGGCTGTACTGGGGATCTCGGATACCTTGATTGGCAGCATTGTGATCTCTGATCACGCCCCCATATTGATTCTGTTTTCCCCACTGGGCCACGGAGCTCCTGCCACAAGATGGAGGTGTAACCCATTACTGTTGCAGGATAAAACCTTTCAAACCTATATAAAAGAGGAATTACGCTCCTATTTTTCTCTTAACACCTCTGATGAGGTCTCGGCCTCCAAGATATGGGAAGCCTTCAAAGCTGTTATTAGGAGAGGATCATTTCCTTCACAACAGCCAAAAACAAAGATCATGCAGAAATCCTACGTTCTCTGCAAGCCAAACTCGCAACTTTGGAGAGGCAGTTTAAAGCCTCAGCACAAAATCCGCTTAACTCTCCCCTCCTATCCACTATTACAGGCCTAAAATGCCAAATAAACACTTTGCTAAATAAAAAAGCGGAATGGCAACTATTACATTCCAAACACAAATCATGGAAGGGGGGTGACAAGGGAGGCAGTTGCTAGCTTATCATCTCCATAAGCAACATGCTTCATCCAGGATTCTCACACTGAAGAATAAACAGGGTAAAGTAGTTTCAATGCCCAAGGCTATTAATGAGACGATCCATATTTTTTACCAAGAACTTTACCAGACTCAGTCTAAATTCTCAGCTACTGAGCTTTCAACATGCATATCTGAGTTATGTAGAGGGATTTCTCTTCCCAAACTCTTGCAAGAGGATCGTAATACCCTAGACGCCCCGTCACTCCTGAAGAACTCCAGTCTGCTCCTCTCAAATGGTGAAGAGGAAAGCTCCGGGACCAGATGGAATGACAGTAGAACTTTACCAACTCCTTAAGGCTGAGATCACCAGTCCCCTACTACAGACTTTGCAGGAAGCCCAGAGCACAACTGCCCCCTCCACCATGTGGGAAGCCCTGATAACTTTACTTCCCAAGAAGTCCTCAGATGCACTGAACTGTGCCAATTTTCACCCCATTTCATTGCTCTCTGTGGACACCAAATTACTAGCCAAAGTCTTAGCAAATAGATTAGCTCAGGTCCTTCCCACCCTAATACACCCTTCACAATCTGGTTTCTTGAAGAGTGAATCAGGAGCGGACAATCTGCTACTTGTCCTTAATTTGAAATGGTTAGCACTCCACTCCACGACACCTATAGCAGCCTTGGCAATTGACTTTGCCAAAGCATTCAACTCTTTAGAATGGAGCTATCTTCACAATGTTCTCAACCTTTATGGATTTGGTTCCCACTTTCACTCTTGGATCTCTACGTTATACCACTCGCCAACAACCAGAATTATCACTAACTGAGATATCTCCCCTCTCCTCCCTTTCCTTTGCAAAGGGGCACCAGGCAAGGGTGTCCCCTCTCCCCCCTTCTTTTCATTATAGCTCTGGACCCCCTGATTAGGAAACTTCTGGGCATTCCAGGCATTACTGGGATCCCTGTTAAAAAACAATCCTTTGTGGTTAATGCATATGCCGAGGACATGATACTTACACTATCCAACCCAGAGTGCTCCCTACCTATAGTACTTCCGGTGTTAAATGAGTTCACTTCCCTCTCTGGCCTGGTAATCAATCAAAAGAAACCCATTCTTTCCTCGTTGAATACAAAGTGTGGTAGACACTGCCTAGCAGGTACTGACTTCACCTGGGCCCCTCAAGGTTTGTCTTATTTTGGGATCTTTATCCCCTTCATGTGGAGTGACCTGGAATAGGCCAATTTGTCCCCACTTTTAACAACCCTCACAGCTGAGGTTCAAAGGTGGTGAAAGCTGCAGCTATCTCTGAAAGCCAAATTTGAAGCAGTTCGTATGTTTATATTCTCAAGAGTCTCATACCCCTTAACCTGGAAATGAGCCTCGGCTCAGCGTGCTTTTCCCGGTCACCAATTTTAAATAAATAAATAAATAAAATAACCTCTCAGTTCCCCTATCCCCCAAGCCATTCTCTGCCTTGGATAAATTAATTTACTCTTTTTTATGGGATGGCAAACTTGCACACTGGGGACATACAAAGTTGAGGGCACATTGGTCCAAAGGTGGACTTGGGCTCCCCTGGTTTACAGGCTACCATTTAGCCTTTCGCATGGCCCAAGCCACTGCCTGGTTCATCCCTAATACTGCCCCCCTCCACAATGGGTACTTCTAGAAGCTGCCCTCATACCAAGCAACTCTCTCTTCTCTCTGCTAACCAACAGGAATCCCCGGAGACCAGATTACCCCAATTATGAATGAGACTTGTAAAACCTGGTGCTGGGCAATGGCCCTCACTGGGGTCCTAAGCATGAGTTACCTCCCCCTGATCTCCTATGCCTCCCTATGGAACAACAAGCTTATTATGGTGGACCACAGACTCTTGAATTGGCCCCAGTGGGCATCCAACTGCATTCACACTGTGGGAGATCTTCCTTTCCTGGACAGCAAAACACTGATGTCCTTTGAGCAATTGCAGGGTTGCTTTCATCTGAAAGCACAAGACTTCTGGAGATACCTCCAGATACGATGCGTCCTCACACCCCTCCTAGCTGCATCCATCGATGTGGGTGGATGGAGTTGCTTGACCACCCTCCACAAGCTGAGGAAAGGCCAGGGACTTGTGGGAATCTTTTATAGAGTACTCAGCGACTTGCAGCTGGATGCTACCTCCACATGTTGAGTAGCATGGGAAATGGAACTTTAGCACCCTCTCTCTCTGCAGCAGTGGTCTGACTGTTTAAAGGCAGCTCATACAGCATACAAAGGATCATACACAAGGATCAATTCTAGGCCTGCTCCTCTTCACCCTATTCTTGAATGCAATCCCTAGTGCCTGCAACTTTAAGCTCCTGCTGTATGCAGATGATGCAGTAATCTTTCGGAAAGACTCCACTCTGAATGCTCTTCAGCATAAGCTTCAAACTAATTTCCTAGAAATAGAACACTGGTTATCAAATCAACAACTAGTACTAAACCTCAGCAAAACAAAATCCATGGTCTTTGCGCACAGACAAAGCCATCACTATAGCTCTCAACTAAACATAACCAACCATCAGGGTATCTTAATTGACCAAATATCACATTTCAAATACCTGGGTATCACACTAGACATATCACTGACCTATCACAGGCACATAGACCAACTGTCAGCCTCAGTAAACACCAGACTAGGGACCCTTTTTAGGCATAGACAATGCCTCCCGCCTCGCGCCCTTTGGCTGGCAGTGAATAGCTCGGTTCTATCTCTGGTAGACATTGGAATAACAATATATGGATCAGCTGACCCCACAGTACTAAAATGAATCAACCTGGCCCTAAACAGAGCTAGCCGACTGGTAACGGATAGTGACAAGCAAACCCATACCTGCGAGCTCTACAAAACAGCTAACTGGCTGACTTTCACAGGCAGGCTAAATTACCACACCTGCCTCCAGGCCAAGAAAATCCAATTGGGCTTTGCTCCCACTGGACTCCACCCACTAATAAAACTTAACACTCACAGGATTACTCCAAGACATACAGCTAAAACACGATACGCAATCCCCCAAAGAAGGACCTTGCAAGGCCAAAGGTCTTTTTCTTATCGAGCACTCATCTGGCTCAACGAACTCCCCCCATCCATAGCACAAGCCACAAGCATTAGTCAATTCAAAACCAGCATCAAGATTTACCTACTAGACTCAGAAACATGTTGTTGCACCTAAACACATTTCGCCACAAAATTGCAGGTTTGCTATCCAACCTGAGACAAGGTCATTGACTGCAAAATGTGCATAGCATCTGGAAAGTACTCAAGTTATTTGTTTATCCAACCTGTGACAAGGTCTTTAACTGCAAAATGTACAATGCTTCTGCAAAGTAATCTTGTTCTTTGTTCATCCAACCTGAAGAAAAGGTCTTCAACTACAAAATGTACAATGCTTCTGCAAAGTAATCTAGTTCTTAAATGGTGCAATATCAATCTAACTTGGGCTGCAAAAGCAATCCCAAACTGTAATCTACCCAAGCTTGGATTAATGTCTCCTGTCTTCCTGTAATCACCTTTGTACCTTAATACTATTTATTTGTTGTCATTGTCTGTTTGCCCTGACGTGGAGCCTTTGCAAAGGAGTCTCTGACTCAAAGGTTGTAATTCCGAAACTTTAAATAAATTAATATATAAAGATGCCAAGAGCCAGCTAATAAAGCTGAAAATTCTTCTTAGATAGTATAGGACACCAGCCATGCTCTGTAAACTTAAAGTACTGAAACATGACAGATGCTGGAGGTGCCAGTCCTTCCCTGTTCATCTGCTCCACATCCTCTGGACATGTCCAGCCCTTCAGAAGTTCTGGACTCAAGTCTTAGATGATTGCTTATTGGGCAACCATGGCTTGGCTAGCTATTTTTGAGAGGCTCACTGCAGTGGGAAAAGGCCACCTCCCTAAATACCACAAGAAGTGGGATGCCTACTTACATTCGCACATTTGTGCAGTCCCACCCCCATCTCCACAAAATCCCCCAATGCTATGATCTCAGCTATATATTCCCCCTCTACTGTGGCCCCTGTGATTGGAAAAGGAGTCCTCATCTCACCCTACGAGTAACATCCTGACATCTTACCTGCCTTTATCTTCCCACTCTGTCTTTCATTTGTCTTAAGGAGCCTGTTTTGTTTTGTTTACCATAAGATGTATAAGGAGAATGATGTTAATTAATAATAAGGATACTGAGAATGATAGCAAGCTGCTGTGCCTTAGTATTGTACTTAGGATCAAATTAGAACTTACACATCATTCTTGGACTATCACATGCCGACACAACTGGAATGTCAATCTTCACTGATCACAAATTATGTAGAATACCTCAGATATACTCTCCATTAGCAGTTGCAGTGCATGCCCCCTTTTTGTCATATTGTGCTTAATACCTCCTGTATTAATGGTAGGTTATATGTTCACACCTGGCTCATTGTTGCTGTTACTATGGTTGTTTTGTAACTGGTAAAACTCAATAAAATCTTATATGATAAAAAAAGGAGTCTGGGATGATATCCTGGGCCTACCTGGGGGGGGGAGGTAAATCAATTGTTAGGCCTCCTAAGTTAGGCAGGCTTAAAAAGGGGCACTTGTAGGTCTATGATCCTTCAACCCTTGGCTTAAAACTTAATTGGGAAACAGATCTTGGTTGCTGTTTATCAGAGGACAACTGGGTCTGTTGCTGGACTAATGTAGCTGAGGTCTCTCGAGACCTCAGAGGGAAGCTGATGTAATGGAAAATGTTGTATTTGTGGTACAGGACTCCAAAGTTGCTGAGCAAAATGAACCTACTCTCCAGTGTTGAATGTTGGAGATGTCACCAGCAGTCTGGTAATTTTCTGCATATTTCTGGTTGTGTACTAAACTGGCTGACTGGTGGGTTTCCATGTGAGATAGGATTTCTTCGTTATTGAAGTGCAGTATTCCACTTAATCGATGCCTCCCTCTTGGTCTTAGGCAATACAAATAAACTTTTGACCCAGCACAAACCCTTGTCTCTGTGGTTTATGGCTACTATTACAGAGGCCAAACATGTTATCCACAGGAGGTGGTGCTCAGAGGCTATCCCCATAATGGTAGAATGGGAGGACACTCTTTTAAATGGGCTGGCCTGGAGTGCCTTTCTTATAGGGTAATGGGGAAGTCTACATTATTTTATAAAGTCTGTGAGCCTTTTTTTAAGACTAGACCCCCTTCCCTAATTGGGATGGGAGCACACTAGATAGTTAGATCGTTCCACAGACTATTTGTGCCCTCTTCTTTCTTGGTGGCCTTTGGCTATGATATGGATCCTCTCTATAGGGTATCCCATGATAAGAGCACTAGGGAATGGGTGCCTACAATAATGGTGACCCACTCCACAGTGCACTTCAGGGACGGCTACAGGAGGGTAGGGCGGCCGGATGGGTGGGTGGGCTACTATAGTGACAGGATGTCACTATACACATTATGCACGTGGGGGTAGGAGTGGGAACGCAGGTGAGGGATGTGAGGGGTGGTGCCACGGTGGGTTGCTGAGCTGACCCTGTGGCATGGTGGGTGGGTTGCTGGCATCGATTGGCAGAGTACTGGATTCAGGTCCAGGTGCTGGTGCATTTTTGTTGCGCCTGGCCCAAACCTTTCTATTTTAATGTTTTCACCCCCCAGACATGCACCCCCTGGAGTTGGGAATCCTTTAGTAGAGGGGTGTGGGGGGGTGAAGGCCCCAGCAGGTGGGGTGCGTGGGCACAGGCCCCCACAGAAAACATTAAAAAATGAAGTACCCGGAGCCCTTTTGCTGTACGTGGGGTGTCAGAATGCCAAAATAAATTTTCACACTCTTGACTTCTGTATAATGGCAATCGCCTTTAGGCTTTCGCTGTTATGACATAGACCCCCCCATAGTACCAGTTCCTTGTTCAGCACCACGGTTATCTTCCAGCTAATATCAAGGGGTCAGTCTTGCCACTTTTGGTTTTTTGTTTTGTTTTTTTAAACACAGTAAGGCATTTTAGGGTGTGGGTTATTGTTCCTGAACTGCACCTCAAGGAGGTTGCTAGCACTTGGTGCAAGTGTCTTGTGCCTCACAATGCACTTGGGCATGCAGTTCAAGAACTGAAACCCACAACCTGTCGCATCTTATTGCTTACTGACTAGAGATTACTTTTTTGTTTAATTCCAGTTGTCCTAACTAGGGATTGTAATGCATATAGCCTACTCATCCAAGGCAGAAAAAAGAATCATTAGGAATTCTGCTCTTTATCACACAACAGTCCTTCATGTGACAGTAGTCTGAAGTGTCACTAACACATTAATGCTGATATCAGTTGTGGGCAATCAGATGGTTTTTGACTACTTTTTGGGATAAGTAATTTGTAAAATATAAATATCTACAACTGAACATAGTCAAGTTTTAAATCTTCATTTCAGTAGATACATACCTAGTGCTGTTAATTCTGTTTGTCTACCACCGGTTAATATGTACCCCTTCTTTAAATGCTTTATGTTTTTTAAAATTCATTTCAATTCACTGCTGACCATTCTGGAAAAGCCTCATATGAACTGTAAACTTGCCAAGTGCCTGAGTGAAGGTTTTATACATTGTGTGTTTTTTTTTCCCTGTACAGGTTGTGCAAAATGTTTTTGCTTGCATTTGAGTAGGACTATTCCTCCCTGTATTGAAGTACAGTGTCCACCGCTTACAACGGGCACATATGGGAGGCAGTATAGCGCAGTGGTTTAAGGCTCTGAGCTGCAAATCTGGTAACATCCAGCAGACCAGAACTGGGTTTGAATCCCACAACTTCCACTTGCATTCTGTGTGACCCTGAGCAAGTCACTTAACTTCCCTGTGCTCCCAGGTCGCTCCTGTAAAAAAGCTTTCAGCTTATTGTACTAATCCTAGTTAAACAATTGAAAAATATATATATATATATATATATATGTGCAAGCACATTCTGCCCGTTATATGGATTGGTCGCACTAAACAAAGCGAATATTTTTTACTGATCTGGGGCAATACGAGGGAGGTAGGAGCATTGTAAGATGCTCCCTAAGTGTTTCAGTGTATTAAGAAATTGTCAAGTAGCACAGCAAAAAGACAGAGCACTAAATTTAAAACTATCTGAGTAGTGAGGAGAAAGCCGATGAGAGATCACGTCGGGGGGAAGCCTGTAAGCAAGCAAGCAAAGGTGCATGCGAATACAGTACTCACCTTGTTTTAAATTTAATCTGCCATTTACTGTGTGCTGTCAAACTGTGTGCACTGTGATGTCAAAGATCTACATCTAGTTTTAAGTTTAATCTTTGATGTCAGAGATCAGAAGGGATCTGCAGCTAGTTTTACATTTAGTCTGCCTGTTTGCTGTGTGCCATTCCGTATGTACTGCAATGTCAGAGATCAGAAGGGATCTCTCAATGGCTCAAAGGCTATCTCCTCGCTCCTCACAGTGCTATCACACTGCAGCTAGTTTAAACTGAATCTGCCCATTTACTGTGAGACTGGAATGGATGCCTGTTACACTGCCCTTTCTATTTCAGGCAGTTTAGCTGGTAATTAGTGTCGATTCACACTTTGACAAGCTCTGCAAACTGCCTGTCAAAGTGTGACCTGACACTAATTAGGATCTAATCTGCCTGAAATAGCAGGCAGGCATAGAACACTTTATCTAGTGTTTTGCGCACTGGACCCTATGGAACTGGGAAACGGTTTTCAAAATTTGCCCGGATAAACCGATTGCCCACCTAAAGTGTGGGCACTATAAGTAGAGTGGACTTTACTTCCTTTTCTATTTTGACCCCACATTTTCAAGATAGCTATATTTTCATACCACCTCATGAACCTGCTAGCTGTCAATTTTTCAAATCCTGGCCAAAAAGGGATTTTGCACTTGTGGTACAAAATTACATTTTTTTATATTTCTACCTATGCACCCCTTCTTCCTCCTGTACCCACACTCCTTAAGGAGTTGCCAAGGCGCCTTATCTTCTGTTCCCCCTGCTTACCTGTGAACTGGTGCTCTGGGCCCATCCCTGGACAAAATTATGTTTTGTCCAGTATTATATAAAGACGCCTGTCATGTTCAGAAGATGGGGTCATAAAAAGACTCTTTTGAAATTTGGGTGTCAAACTGTCAAATAAATGAATTAGCGCTGTTTACAGGGATGCCCATTGAC
This sequence comes from Neoceratodus forsteri, assembly GCA_016271365.2. Taxonomy (NCBI): domain Eukaryota; kingdom Metazoa; phylum Chordata; order Ceratodontiformes; family Ceratodontidae; genus Neoceratodus; species Neoceratodus forsteri. Next base: position 1,339,379,306 of record CM057456.1, read on the forward strand.
CCAGTGGGGTGCCCTTTGCTTTCTCATGACAGTGACCTAAGCACTGAATGGGAAGGTGTTGCACCTTATAGCACTGGCCCCAGTCTGGGGAGGGAAAGAGCAGTGTTCTGACACACACACATGACACCTTGTGGTGGGCTAGGAAGCCTTCACACACAAGGTGCTAACATGTGTGTCTAGGCCTGATAGGTCCATGCACTATGTCAGGACTATCTCCAGTATTCTGCTGCATGTCACTGGTCTGAGCTGGGGAAGGTATTGTGCAAGGTTTGGTGCAGGCAACACCTTGTGACAGGCTGGGGAGCCTTCCCTCATAAATGATTAATGTGTGTGTCATGGTTTGATGGGGCCATGAACTGTGTCAGCAGAACTGAGTCATCATGAAATCAGGTCTTAAAATATATCACCAGTCATCTGTGTATTCAGTCTAAAATAGACAGAGTGTATATATTATAGTGACACAGTAGTACCGCTACGGTTAGGATTGAAGTGGGGTCTCTAAGTTAAACTTCAAAATTTGCACTTTAACATCTTCACAAGTGTGCAACGGACTTGTACAAAATTTTGAACATGGTTTCGGGGGGGCTGGGTAGTTGTTTTGAAGAGCCAAATGTCATTCCTCTCTGCTGTGCAGATTCTGAGATGCCTATAGTGGTGGGCGAAGTGGGCTAAATTCGCTCCGTGAAGTGATTCGAGGAGTAAAGGCGAATTCACGGAGTACTCCACAATGTGAAGTGGAGTAATTCGAGTTATGATGGGTAACGTGAAGTCCATTGAAATCAAAGACTTTGTGTTACTCCGCCTTCCCAGACCACTACCCCACCAATTTTAATGGCGAAGTGCATTGAAAACAAAATACTTCACCTCACTTCACCACGTTTTTAAGCTCCAAAGGCAAATTTTGCAGTGATTCATGGGTTTTCAGGTCACATGGGCTCTATATTGTTCTGCACAGCCTCAGTTTGGGGTAGTGTGTGTATGCAGGAAGCTGTAGGAGACAGATTGCTCTGAGAGCTCTCTGTGATTCAAACCTTCTAAAAGCTGTTAGAAAAGCCTTTCTGAGTAATTTTTTTTGCTCAAACTTTAGTTCATTGATTGTAGGAAACCCTTCTGTGCTAATATCATCAAGGGTTTATTGTTTGTGTGTGGATTTTGAATGTTAATGTACAACATTGAGTCTGTATAGTAAGAGACAGTAAAAGTGTGCTTTGGGGAAGGGGTGTATCTGTGGTGTAGGTAGATTGGAGTTGGAGAAATAGGGAGTTCTTTGTTTTTTGGTTATATTTTTGTTATATAACTGACTGTTAATGTACACATGGTAATATTTTCAGTAATTGTTGACTTTTTTTGCTGATAGCGTGTTGTGTGGATCTGGTGCAGCAGTTCATAATTTCAGGTTGTTTAAAATACGTGGTATATTACTGAAGTTTTCAATTTGCTACACATTACTTGTAGACAAAGTGTGTGTGTGGAGCGTGACATCAAATAATACACCTTTTATTGTGCCACAGTGTAATTGCAGGCACAGCAGTGTGAACCTGTTATCCATTGCAGCTGCATGATTTTGTACTGCCATTGTGGTGTCTTTTCTTGTTTTTGCTGCTTGCACTGCCATAAAAATTCTGCAGCCAGTGCTCCCTCACCCCCCACTTGCAAAAGGAATTCTTTTTCAAATTGGATTGTTTGTGACTTCAGCACCACTGATTAGTTAAGGGGTTGTTGAACTTGTGACTTTGCATCTCTTTTTGTTGCTGAAGCCACAGTTGTTTTTTTGGCTTCACATACAGCATCCTCCCACCCAGTGTGAACGTTTCAAAATATAAATTTGTTTAGAATATTGTTGTTGATCCTCCAAAATGACTGCAAAGAAACGTGCAAGCTAAGCTGTTCCATACCATGGCACTGCTGCCAGTGGTAAGATTGTCTATGTGCATGGTAGTACGCAGATGGAGAAGTGCATTGCTGATGTGAGGAAAGGTATTTCTCCTGCAATGTTTTTACAGCCTAATCAGTAGCTTCACTCATAGTTGGAGGAGATGATGTTGTCCCAGCCAGTGGTGTTAGTGCAGTTGCTGGTGTTGGTATGAATATTGCTGCCTCAAGTTCCACTTCGGACCAAAACAGCAACAGAATGTAACAAGAAAAAGGTACATTTTCAGATGGGGTGTACTTACTGGCTCTGGTTTCAAATTCCAGTTTCAGCTTGTGGTTAGGTGAAGTTAAACCCCAAAGTGACCACAGCAGTGACCCAAGATATTCAACATGCAGCATTAAACCAAAGATAGCAGCAAGAATGGTTTTTGTCACAACTCTAAACATTAAGCTCCACAGCTTTGCATTATAAAGTGGCGGTCACGTGGTAACCAGAACTCACGAAAATATGGGCTTTTAAACATTTAAAACAAAACCCTTTTAGTTAAAAATGATGATTTAAAACATGATTTATTAAAGAATGCCCTTTAAAGAATATAAGCCGATTAGGCTTTCTATGTTTATAATAATATCAGTATAGTCGCTGTAGGTGGAATACATTCATCTTTGTGGTTTTGGTAGCGTTTCCAAAATCTCTTTTCATAAAATTCCCTTTTCATCCTTCCAACTGGTGGTTCTCTAATTTTCCTGTCACACCAGCACTGGAGTGGTGCCAGCACCAGTGTCTGCATCAGATCTAGGCTGCCACTGCTAGAGGACTCTTTGGGATTTCTTCCCTGGGAAACAAAAGAGAACAGGACAGCCAACACACCCAGTACTCGAGTGCGATAAGGTTTACTGAAACGATTACACACATAGGCAACAATATCATACCTGTTGTAAAAATAAAATGAGTGATGTAAGCCTGCTTCATGGGTCTCCTCCAGAGACACACAAGAGCGCGTAGTTTGTAGAGTACTTCCTTTCCAACCAGCAGCTCACTCACAGCAGTAGTGAAAGATTCAATAGACTGCAGTGTGTATTATAGTTTTCATAAGCTCTGGTATTTTGTTTACTCTTTTTTTATATGAAGACATCCTTTTTCATACAGGCTTTTCATTTGATACAAAAAAGGATTCCTTCATATGAGAAAAGATTTAGGATTTAGTTTTTTTTTTACTACATCTGAACTTCAATAAGACAAACCTCCCTCAATAATTTGGACTTAAAGGACAATCTATATATCAAATCAAAGACATTAATGAGTACTACAAGACTAATGAATACTCCTATACAGATAGGGGCAATATGAAAAAAGCATAAAATAAAAAAATGCAACTTCCCATTGGATAACATTGGAATGTCAAAAAGCCTTGCCCTCAATATCTGGACTTAAAGGACAATCTATGTATCACAACAAAGGTCTTAATCAGTACTATAAGAATAACATATATTCCCTCTTAAATGTTTAGGAGCAGTATATAAAAAAAAGAATAACAAAATTTGAATTGCTAATTCTCATGGGATAACATTGGAACATCAACAAGCCATAATTCCCTCAATGTTTGGACTGAGGGATAATCGATATGTCAAAACAAAAGGTCTTAATGTGTTCTACAAGAATAACACATACCCCCTCTAGACATTTGGGGGCAATATAAAAAAAACATAAAAAAAAAACATGAAAATAATTCCATGGGAAAACTTTGGAACTTTAACAAGCCATACAACAAAGGGAAGAAATTGCTGTTTTGGTAGAAATTAAAGTGCAGAGCCCTCCAGGTCCTGTACTTCCACAGCAACATAGATGTATGCATCTATGGAAGGATGGAAGCACAGGGCCTGAAGGGACCTGCACTCCCACATGCAAATGAGGATATAATTATACTATCTCAAAAAGTTGGGAAATTCATTGCAAAAATGTTTGATAATGCAGTAGTTAGGGTTAAAGTGACAAAATTAAGGAAATGTGGTGTTATTGTTAACAACTTTAACACCCCATCCCCATTCTGCAGGACTACATGCAGTGGCCTCTCCCCCCATGGTACCCAACATGCAGTCATACTCCAAATACACTGGCATATCAGTGCATATCATACAGCTGGTGGACCATGATGATGTATGTCTCTTGTATTATTTTAAGTGAGTTGTATGTTGTTTGTCTCACCTGGTGATGGCTGTCTCTGCTTGGTTGTGTAGCCTTGCCTCTTCCACTGCTTGTGTGTGTGGGGGGGGATGTGATGTTAAGGTTGGAACCCTTAACACCACATTGCCACACTATTTTTACTTTAGTATGATCCCTAATTGATGCATTAACAATTTATTTGCCAAGACTTTCCTTCCTTTTTGAGATACTGTAGTATCATGATAACATTAATCAGTCTTCAGAGTGCAGGGCCCTGGGCCCTGTGGATGTAACTGGCCATACTTCCCTAAAGATTGTAATTGTATCCTTGATACTGTGTGAGAGTGCAGGGACCATAAGGCTCTGCACTCCCATGACTCAGAAATAGTATACATATTTGAGTATACCAGCACAGGACCCAATGGAATCTACAGTGTTATACATCCATATAGATACTGCTGCAGTGACTAAATTGTGGTATTCACATTTACATGTATCACTGTACAGTAACACTCTGGGGCAATTTTTGATATGTTATAATTGCATCCCTGCTTGCCCATGGGAGCACAGATCACAATTTTGTCTGTGTATTTGTAACTGCATAATACTAGTCATATCTCTTTGTTTTAGCAGAGTACCCTGTTGGTTCAGAACTCTAAATCATATACAGTTTTCACATATGATATGGCTATCCTTATTTGCCTGTGTGAGTGGGGACCTCTCTGTACCCAGCATTTCTGTGCTATATTGTGCTGGACTAGTGAAATACCACATATTGCAATGTTATGCTACAGAAAGCACATGGATAGTTTAAAGCTTTGTAACTTACATAAAATGTATATAGTTTCAGTATTCTAGTAAATAACATATTGTTGGGACAAGTCTTCTCTACCCTGCAAAATTTCACACTAGAATGCATAATTTTTTTAACAGATTATTTTGTCACACAAATTAACACTAGTGTTCATAAATGATATAGAACTACCACATTTTAAATATACTTCAAATCATACCATGATATAAAGAGAGAGACACAGAACACAAGTAATTATGTTTTAAAAATATTTACTTGAAAAAAGCAAATTCAAATTGGACAAAATTAGGACATGTTCCTGGAGTGGGCAAAACACCAAGTACCTGAAAAAAAATTGCCAGACTAATAAAGAGTAATATTGCAGCTGTCATACAGAAAGTATGAATAGCAATTTACAAGATAGCATTTGTAAAATTCCACATTCGACCCCTTCATAGAGGTGATCCTACAAAACAGCAGTGAGATAGTTTAAGCTGCATATCAGTTAAGCATCTGGTTTTACAAAAGGGTAAATATAGATAATTATAGTAAAGAACATTAACATTTAACAATCATTTAAATAGAAACAAAAGCATTAGTCTACTTAGAAAACAAAATGTACACTAAGTGATACTATATTTAACATATTGTAAATGTAGCATATATCAAAGAACACATGTACTTCACAAAAAAATTATCTGCAATATATTGTAACTGTGAAATGCATACTTATATGTACCTGTTAACAGACAATGTTCAGACCAGTAACAGTGACAGTCAATGATGGATCATAAAATACATAACAAAACTTTCTGTACACTGTGAACAGGACATGCTTGCAATTTCATATTACTTCTTAATATATCCTATAAACAGCACAAAGGAAAAAAAAAACTTAGAACATTAAAAACTTTAAATAGCAGATTTTCACTTTAATCTAACAGAGAGAACATATCAGAACATTTATATACAAATATAACATTTACAGCTTGCAACATATAAATACTTTACATAATATTATCTTGTACTGGTATGAGTACAGTGATACACACAGTAGTAGTGCTACCTATGGAACAATGATAACATATAGTAGAGCAGTGTTGGCATCACAAAGAAATGCTGTCACTTAATTTGCCTTCTGTTGCACACAACACAGAGCTACATTTTAGAACTGCAATTGTGTTGAGTAATTACACACACAGTGTTGCAGTATTGAACACTCACTGATACTGTGAATTTCACACCTGGATCATACTACACTGTAACAACAACAGTTGTTCAAGGTATACAGGCTTATACAGAATTGTAATATGTTCTTAATATGATGCATGTCATAAAGTAGCACATCTGAAAAACTGGACCACGGCACCTCATTTATTACTATGCCGCAACACTGTTCATAAACAATACATAAACAAATGCTATGATAGTGATTTAGTGCAGCACATCTTTGTCCATACAGGTCCCGATATTTAGAATTACACCTAGCAATGGTGCAAGTGGTGGCACAGCACAACTGAGTTGTGCTGGAGCAACTAAGTTATATATTCAAAAGAGATGTGCCATGGTGCATCTTGTCTGAATATACCAGAAAATGCACATTGCACAAATACAATGCACCAGCACATCCTCCAGATGGGTCTGAGTACCAGGAATGGGAAATGCAACAGTGCATCTGAGATACACTATGTGAAAATTCCTGATATTCAGACACAAATATGCAAATGGGGTCATAATGCATGCAAAGTGCAAATGGGGCCATTTGCATGTCATGATGGCCCCATTTGCATGAGTTGTACAGGGCTGGCCAGTGAAATGTGCCTGGCATCCTGCACAGCATGCTACTGCAGTAGTACCCCCTCCCCATCCCATAACCCCAAATGCCCAAAATACATGATTGTATTTTCACTGGTAGTCTAGAGGTACCCCCTCCCCTCCTGTACCTCCAATAACTGTATTTCAATACATTTAAGTACCCTGGTTGTCTAGTGATACCCCCTCCCCACTGGTATCCCTGATCATCATATCATATTAATTCTAAGCTCCCTGGTAGTCTAGTGGTACCCCCTCCCAGCTAGTAAACCCAATTGCTGTAGAAATGGCAATGTCTAGTCCATGGTGGCCAGTGATGCCCCCATCCCTCTACTCACACCAGACCCCTGGTCCACCCAGCTCCACCCCATCATCAGTGGGCAGCAAATCAACCCACATACCACCATGGCTGCCCACCAAATGATAGCTTACAGCATCAGCTGCAAGCCTATTTGTTCACACTGTGCCCCCCGCACCCCTGGAATAATTATAATAAACTCCAAGGGGGTGTGGACAGAAAAGCATGTTAAAATTATGATTGTGGCAATTGGTTGTGGCTGCACAAATGAGAATCAAAATAAAAATTCCCTCAGGCAGTGTTTTGAACCCTGGTCTCCACCCTCTGCTACTTCAGGGTTGAGTGCCTTGGGCACTCCACCACAGAAGCAGCTCAACTAAGCACTCGACCAGCAGTACTCAAATCCCTTTTCCCCACTTCTGTCTTCTGTTCAACAATGGCAGGGGTAGCAATATTTTTTGATCCCTCTAATATATCTGTTGCTTTACTACCTTTTGTGCTTAAGACAGTATGGTTCTTCATACATGGTATTGTCCATGCTATAGTTGCCCAGTACCCATCAAGCATGAGTTGCATCTGAGCCTGTAGATTTTATCTTGAAAACCATCCACAGGCTGATGAAATACCTGCTGTTTTTTTTGCTGCAAGCCCTGGAGTTCATTCTGAAAAACATATTTGAATTTTAAAATGATATATATCTGCAACTATGTGGTACAGCGATGGGTTCCAACATGGCACCCAGTTATACAAATCTTTTTCTGGGGTGATGGGAAGATTTTGAAGTACTAAATCCATTAAATAATTCTTTCTTCAAGAACTTGAGGTTTTGGAACAGGTACATTGATGACTGTGTGTGTATTTGGGAAGGCAAACCTTCCCCTCCACACCCTGGTCTGATTTACAGTATAAAGCACCCAAGAAGCAAGAAAGCATGTGACGAAGTGTCAATTTTCCCGTTTGCAACCCATAATGCATTACCAACAGAGAGCGCTAGATTGCTTTAACTTAGGTTATAAGTGATCCTAGGCTTGCTGACTCAGAGTTTCCAGTTTGAGCAGCTTCCCTTTGGCCAGTTTTATTTGAATCCTTGTAAAGATTACAAAGTTATTTTGTGTACGCACACTAGGATCTCAGATTACTGCCCCTGTAGTCTTCATGGTCCTTTTCAATTAAGTCATTGCCATAATTTTAAGATTATTCTAGCCTCCAACCTAACCACACAGGGATCCCACTGTACTCTGCCACTGCCAGTTTTATTATTCACAGACTGTTTATTATATTACTGTATTATAAGCATAGACATTCCAGTTTCCCAGTGTATAGTTATGGTGAAATGCAGAGTTGTGTTTGCTCTTTTTTAAGTCCTATCTTCCTCTCTTATAGAAATCCTCATTGCTCATAGCCTAATCAACCCACTATCAGATACTACATCCCTTTCTGTTACTGTTCTCTACTCTGAAATAGCATTTTCTCCTGATTATCTTCTCTTTATGTGTTAAAAGGATGCTTTCTAACTAGGGATTTGTGCTCAGCTTTCCATGCACTCTACATTCAGGATTGTACATAGACCTAATTGCTTACCCCCTTTAAAGCTAGCAATACTATTACACTTAGTCCTACTCCTTATTCATGCTGGTGATATTGAACTTAATTTGGGACCTGCTGGTCCAATGTTCCTACTTGCTTCACCTTCCACACATATCAGACCAAGTATAAAAGGTATCAATATTGCCAACCTAAATGTGCAAAGTCTTCACCCCAAAATAGCTGAGATCCAAGTCTGGTCTGACAAATATAACCTGGATATCCTTGGCATAACTGAGAGCTGGTTAAAGCCATCCATACAATAACATGAAGTGGACCTACAGGGCTATTCATGTTTCAGGAAAGACTTCATTGGTAAAAAGGGAGGTGGTGTTTTACTGTGTGTAAAGTCTACTCTAACTGTTTCAGTAATTCCTTCTCCAGCTGATAAGGTTACCTAAGCAGAAACTTTATCTCCATAATTCTAGGTAATGTAAAAAAGCTTGAAATTGGTTGTGTTTATCTCCCTCTAAAATATGCTACTGTCAGGAGGTGTAAACCTCACTCTCAGGTTCTTGGCAATAAAGGGCATGCAAGGAATCACAGACACATTGCTGAAGAATAACAAAGCTTGTTTATTACTACCAAAAGGAAACTCACAGTTGCCCTAAGCAGTTCTTACATTAGGAATTGGGAGCAAATGCTAAGCATTCCCTATACCTTGAAGGATCTCTGTGTCTCCTGGGGTCTCTGAGGTAGAAGACGTAATGTCTTACATTATATATGTAAGATAATTACTATGGTTACTGTAAGATAGAAACATTTCCAGTTACAGAGATGAGCCCTATTGGCTAAATTAGAGGTGGCTCCTCAGTCCAAGATAACATTATACAATTTTATTATAATCATCACTTTGTAGAAACAAAGAGGTACACTTTGTACATAGCCATGAGTAATACAAATCATCAGAAGATGGTAATGCTGACTTATATATTATAATCATTACAAGGATATAGGTATCCTATCATCTTATAAGGAAGAAATACATGTGTATATTGGAAAGTAAAGTGTATAACAATTATATGCATACATATCCTGACATCTACTCCTATTCAGTAGATGCCTTTAGTTCTATATGTTAGTATAACATATACCTAAATGCTAGCTGTCTGTGGTGTACCTCTGGGGGTACTGATTAGGGTGCCTAGACCTCATGTAACATTCCCCCCCTTTTTCCTCAAAAGGGGCAACACAAGTAAGAGTAAGGAAGTGGAGAGAGAGAGCAAGTGTCATTTACAGACCCAACGCATGAGCCTTGTAAAGGAACTCCAGCTGCTCATGGTGTTGGCCTAGTGTGCGCCAGAGGCAGCAAAGCATAATAATCAGAAAACATATAAAAAATGCTTGTATAATAACAAAACCTTTAAAGGTAATATTTAGCCATGTGTTAGTAAGTGCACTATTCAAATCACCATCATTAATGAGGGCATAGACAGCTTTGTCAGTTTCTGAAATATTATTGCTGATGTGGACGAGGTGAGTGTCCTTCCTGTCTAAAAGTGATTCTAATGTCAAGGATAAAGGGTCAATGTGTACATTAAAATACGGTAAATACTCTGAAAAAATGAGCAGATAATCGGGGTTACCATCAATGATGTCAGGGTTCATTATGGGGACAGGGGTAATAACTGTGTTACCAATAATTGTGCTCTGATGTGGTATAAAACAAAAGTTAGAATCATTAATATAACGTCTTTTCATCGTACGTGTACTGTCAAAAGTTAGTTACCACACAAAATTCACCATCTGAATTATATTGCATTTTAACAGTAGGTAATCTCCATTTTTGTAGTTGTACTGGGCAAGTTTAAGTCTGTTTGCAAATCCATGTTTACAGGTGGTGAACCTCCGTCCGATAAGACTGGTACATCTGGGAATCTTCTGGAGCAGATTTTGAGTCCTGGTATTCTGTGCCATCGGCGGTGATGTCATCATCAAAGGAAAAGGACCAGTCGATACTGTCTGGGGAGTATCCACATACAGGTTTAATAACATCAAATACGTCACATCGACACAAATAAATATACCCTTTCTTCGCACAGCAATCCATCTGCGAAGCAACCCATGCTTCCAGAAGAGGATGGAAAACCAGAAGAGGAGGCAAGTCAAGGCATTCTCTGTAGATGTTGTCATCAAGGTACCCAATGGAGTGAACGGATGCTAGTTTATCAAATATAGCTGTAGTAGGATCCAAACATGGTAAAGAAACAGTAAAAGACACAAACATATTTCTTAGAAGTAAAACAAGGACCAGTATTAGGGTGCCTGGTCACAAAACCTAAATTCCTAGCAGTAGCAATAGGAATTGTAAGAGGCTGTAACATACACATGGCAACACAGTTAGGGGATTTGCAGTGAGGGCAATACCATTTAGAGATACGTCTATCATTTGTGATATTGGGGATTCTTCCAGATTCCAGATCACGGAAGAGATTGTTGATGGTAGTGATAATATATGAGCCATAGGCAAAGCATAATATTTCACGGGCAATGTATTGCTTATCTACTTCTTTATTGTTTTGGGCAATAAGTGCATTAATCTTATATTTAGAATCTGTCAATGCCTTAGCAACGTCATGCATATTGTATACAGTGTATCTTTCTTCCTGACTAAGGCCATCCACACCATGCAATAATAGGCGTATGATGTCGTTGATCATACCAGTTTGAAACTTCTGTGAATATGCTTTGATAGTGGCAATGTCTGCTTTATTCCAGATAGACACTGCAGTACCAAAAACACCAGTGACAGTGCCTGTGGCACCAGTGACATCAGATATATCACGTGCATTTCCTTTATGACTTTGATCATCTGGTTTAGGTTTTCTCCTAAAATTGCTTCTATGCTCGATGGTGTGTACCCAGGCATCAGCCACAGTAACGACCATTCCCTCCTTTGTACCAGCCTCTTGTAAAAGCTGCTTAATCTGGGTCTTGAGGATCCGTTTGTTTTTCTTGGGGATGGTCACGTTGCCTAAGGCATTCTCAATCATTTTCTTTTCTCCTGCCTGTTGTCCACATTAATAATGGTGATCGGTGGTGCTGTCAGGAATAGGCCTGGGTCTGCTCCCCCCCTATCATGGGGATCACCATGTTGGCATCGACCATGATGAACGTCATGCCGTCAATGATGTAGGGAATGGGTGTCATGTGATGGGGTTCGCCACATTGTGGATGGCAGGGAGGAGATTCTGAGCCATAGTAGGGATGTGACTGGGCATTGTACTTGGAGATGTCATCATCTGACTCCTCCTCCTCAGATGACATCGACAAGGCAGGAGCTACGCCTCCCATTGCCTTGACATGACCAGCCAGCACCTCTCGCTGACGGTGCAGTTTAGCCATTTTATAGTCACAATCCTCATGACTCACTTTTGAAACACTCTGATCCACATCATGTTGCATCTGCTTCTGTAACACTCTATACGCAATGCTCAATTTGCGATTGTCCCTAGTAGCTACTCCTAAGTCATTACATACCTGGTTTATCTTGTCCTGTGCCTCTCCCAACTCTTCTCACATCTGATCATGCATTCTACTTAGCAAGTCATTCATTTGCAAAGCTTTCCCCTTATCCTGTCTCAAACTTTCACACTCCTGCTTCAACATACAAAGTTCCTGCTTGCTTCCCTGAGCAGAGTGATGTAAAAGGAATCTTTTTCATTCTGCAGGGTCTGGAGCTTAGACTCCAAATCCTGTTCTCATCTTACACATTCGGTTTCCTGCAATCCCATCTCCTGCTTAACAGATGAGATTTGCAGTTCAAGAGTTTGAAACCTCACTTAAGAGGCTTCCAAAGCAGCATAAAGAGCTACGACCAACATCCCTTTAGCTTCTTGCTTTCTAGCTGTTTGTCTTGTCTGAGTACTGGATTGAAATCCCCAGTGTTGTTTTTTCAGATTGACTTGCATCCCGAGTGAAGTCAGGCCATCCTCCATGGGAGGCAAGGAAGTTTCAGTCATTGAGTCTCAGGTCTGCACAGATATTGGATATGGTGGCCATTGTGTGGAGGGAAAGAAAAATCAAACTGTGAAAAGGTGCCATGCTGTGTATCAATCCACAACAGGTGCACTAGTTCACAGGCAGGCTGCTGTGCACTTGTAAGCTTGCAACTCAAAACTGCCGTGGGGTGAGGTGAGGTGAGTCGGCATCGATCACACCCAGTAAGCAGCCAGACTTTGCAAGGGATTACAAAGTGGGTGAAAATTGGGGGAGGTGGTGTGGGAATTCACACCTACTGTCCCTGTTGGGAAGGGAAAGTTGTAGAAACAAGTGAAACTTTTGCAAAATCCAAATATTGCCTACTTGCGGTCGTCAATTGTGAGGAGGTCTAAACCTCACTCTCAGGTTCTTGGTAATAATGGGCATGCAAAAAATCAAAGACACATTGCATAAGAGTAATAAAGCTTGTTTATTACTACCAAAAGGAAAATCACAGTTGCCCTAAGCAGTTCTTACCATTAGGAACTGGGAACCAATGCTAAGCATTCCCAATACCTCGAGGGATCTCTGTATCTCCTGGGGTCTCCGAGTTAGAAGAATCTCCGTATCTCCTGGGGTCTCCGAGTTAGAAGATGCAATGTCTTACATTATATACCCAAGATAATTGCTATGGTTACTGTAAGATAGAGACATTTCTAGTTACAGAGATAAGCCTTATTGGCTAAATTAGAGGTGGCTCCTCAGTCCAAGATAACATTATACAATTTTGTTATAGTAATCACTTTGTAGAAACAAAGAGGTACAGTTTGTACATAGCTGTGTAGTACTACAAATCATCAGAAGATGGCACTACTGACTTATATATCATAATCATTACAAGGACACAGGTGTCCTAACATCTTATAAGGTAGAAATACATGTGTATATTGGAAAGAAAAGTGTATAGCAATTATATGCATATATATCCCAACATCTACTCTTGTAGGGTAGATTCCCTTAGCCCTATATGTTTGTATAACATATATCTAAATACTAGCTGTCTGCTGTGTACCTCTGGGGGTACCAATTAGGGTTCAGGGACCTTGTGTAACACTACCAATATTCTTTCTTCCCTTTTTTCATCCTTAGTCATTCTACCCTCACATGATACAGTGATTTGTGAGAACAAGGCACAAACAGTAGTATCTATTATTAACTGCACTAAACATACTGTATAATCAAGCCCATGAGACAAATCTCTAAGACTGGTAACTCAACACTTTTAGATTTGATTGTTTCCAATTATCCCCACTGGACCAGATCTATTGGTATATTACCTGACTGTATCAGTAACCATTCTCCAGTCTTCTGCATATGGTGTAAGAACTTTGAAACTCCACCACTCATAATTCTGGAATCCAAAAATATGACTCAGTTCAACCTATGAGTTTACAAACATATGAACATATGAAATTGCCAGCAGAAACAAGTGTGCAGCTAGCACCTTATCTCACAGCTGCCCCCCAACCCCCTCTTCCCAGTATCCATTCTCCTTCCCATGTACCAACCCATCTTGAAACTGCACACCATCTTACAGGACATGATCTTGTCTGGTAAGGTGTTCCATTTGTCCACCACTCTTTCAGTGAAAAAACGTCTCCTCATCTCTTTCCTGAATCTTCCTCCCCTCCAATCTCAGTCCATGCCATCTCTTGTCCCTCCCCTTTCTCATCTGGAAAATCCCTTCTGTGTTGGTCTTGTTTATCCCCTTTAGATACTTAAAAGGGTTCAATCTTACAAGATTGAAGACTTATAAGATGGCCGCTGGGCTGGCTGTAAACGCCGTAGTTTTGAGTTCTGGCTGTTTGCCTGTTTTGCGTTATTTATGTTTCATTTATTTATTTTCCTTTATATTGTAACAATCGTTTTTAATGTTATTTTGCGGTTGCCATCTGTCATCCCATTTAGAATCTGTGGATTTTTACTCGGCTGTGATTTGCTGTGACTCTGCTGATTCTCTCCATGTATGCTGGGTGTTTGCTCAGAAGTCTGTTTGAATATCGAGAAGCCGCTTGAAACATTCTGAGTCGGGTAGTAGTTGGGACCATAGTGACCGAAACTGGAGTTTGGAGTTGGAGGCGGAGTAAAAGACTCTGGGAGCTGAAAGAGCCGGCTGTTTGTTTTGCTTCAGAACTGAAGGAAGGGGAGAGGATCCTGCCTGGTAGCAGTTCTAGGTAACTGGTGGAGAAGAGTTTCCCAACCCCAGCCTAAGCCTGGCTGTGTATTGCTTTACAGTACTTTTGTTTGTTCGGCAACTGGCAGGCTGCCGTGATACAGAACAGGTCTGGGAGAAGGGTTGGGGCTGGGTGAAACTCTTTAAATGATCTGAAAGTCTCCTGGAAATTTAATCGTTTGGCCCGATTTGTGGGGAGAAGAATTTGCTGAATTAACATCTGTCTCTTTGGTTGCCTCTGTTTGTGACTCTGCCCTCTCTTTTCAGTCAAATACACAGATGGTCAGTGTATGTGATTAAGATCTGCTCCCGAAGTATAATGCTGATCACTCACCTCTCTTGGATTGGTACCTGAACCTGAACCTGGGGGTATCACTGGGGGGGATTTGATGTGAGGATTGGGACCTCTGTTATCCGAGGATGAATACAGGGCGCAAGTACCTCGTGAGTCTTGGGGGGGAGCTGAAGGGCTTGTCCCTCACTCAGATCCGATTTATTCAGATCCCGGCTGGTGTTCCTCTAGGGGGATGGTCTGTGGTTTGATGCTGGAGAGGTTAAAGAACATTGAATGGAGCAGCGTCTCGATATGTAAGTTTATTGACTTCTGAGTTTGTAGAGAGAACTATCAGAAAGTGAGTCGGTGAGATCTCTACAGCCTAGTAAGAATGTTTTCCTATTTTTGCTGGATGGACTGTGTTTTTTCTTTAAAGACAGTTCAAAGGATTTATTTTATTCCCTGCCTGGAAGACAATGTGAATGTTTTTCTCTCACAGACAGTTTAATAAGATATTGAGAACATTGAAAGTGTTTTACTTTCTTTAAATAAATTATTTATATCCCGAATTGTACTACTGAAGTGAGAGTTTGGTGGGGGGATATGTATTTCTGGTGAGGTGAGAGCTCCCAGAATTTATAAACTGTTTTGGAGAGAATTGTACAAATTTTTTTTTTATAATTTTGTTGTAATAACTGTTTGTTTTTATTAATTTTATTTTTACCTTTTATTTTAGTTTTTTGGGGTTTTTAGTGTGTATATCTTTGTGTGAAGATGTGTTGGGGAGTTACTCGGACGGTCAGGCATTATTCCCCCTCCCGGCTTAGGGACCTCCGCCCTTTTAATTGCCCTCCATTATCCCCGGAGGTATATAGATGTTGTAGGGCTCTGGGGATTGTGAGGAGGAGGAAGGTGGGGGCCCGACCTAGAGGGGGAATGGAAAAGATTGGACAGATTGGGACAGTGAGGACAAGAAGATGCCTTGGGGTGAAATGGGCTCAGGAAAGAGGTTTACCTTGCCTGATTCTGATACCCAAGGGCTCTGCTTTTAGCAGGCAGGTTGCTCGGTCTTCACTGGCAACTCATCCAACTCGGACGGTGTTATGTAATTCCATGTCCATTAAAAACAAGACTGCTATAATAGCTGATCTTGTCGGATCATCGGACCTGGCATGCATCACTGAGACCTGGCTGGATGAAAATGCTGGCTCTGTTTTGGCTTCAGCTATACCAGTCGGGTACTCGGTGATACACCGTCCAAGATTGGATCGTAGAGGTGGGGGAGTGGCAATCTGTTTTAGAATGGTACTGAGTCTGATGGAGGTAGCAGTGGGAATTACCAAATCTTTTGAATGTATCCTGGGTGAGGGTGTGGGGTACAGGATTCTTCTTATCTACCATCCACCAGGTAATGGGAATATTTTCCTGCGGGAAGTCACAGACTTCATCATCGACATGACATTGGGATCCTCCAAATGGCTGATCCTGGGGGATTTCAATGCCTGGGTCGATGATGAACTCTTGCAGTTTGGTTCTGACTTCCTCCAGCTAATGAATTCACTGGGCTTCACACAGGTTATTTCCTCCTCTACCCATATAGATGGTCATTCATTGGATTTGGTATTCCTCCTGGGGATGGAGATATCCATTTTGGTGGTGGAGCCAGTTGGATGGTCTGACCATCACACCATCAGGTTCAGCTTCCTGACCCCCCCCTGGTAGGTCGGTCACTACGGAGATGGTCCGGTACCACCCTTTGAGGGGTGTTACCCCAGGAGACCTGATGGCGGTGCTGGATCTATCGAGTTTGCCTAGTGAATGCATGGATCCTGGGGACCTGGTTCTTGCCTATAATAAGGCGGTAGTAGGGGCCCTAGATTACATTGCTCCTGAACGTGTTCGACCCCTCACCCTTCGCCCAAAGTCTCCTTGGTTCGATGAGACTTTAAGGGAGTTGAGGAGAGTGGGAAGAAGGCTTGAGAGATGTTGGCAGAAATCGGGTCTGGAGTGTGACAGGCTTAATTTGATGGACTGTTATCGTGTCTATCAATCAGCAATTACCTATAAGAAGGCAGAATTCCTGCCCAGGGAAATTGCTGCTGCACAGAATCGACCAGCCCAGCTCTTTCGGACCATGGACAGACTGTGCAATCCACTCTGTCATCAGCCTGGGAGAGCAATTTCACAGGAACGCTGTGAG
This sequence comes from Neoceratodus forsteri, assembly GCA_016271365.2. Lineage (NCBI taxonomy): Eukaryota > Metazoa > Chordata > Ceratodontiformes > Ceratodontidae > Neoceratodus > Neoceratodus forsteri. The sequence goes on from CM057456.1 coordinate 1,339,396,457, forward strand.
GAGTTTGCTCAATTCTTTGCAGATAAGGTTGCCACAATCAGGTCCGATCTCCTTCTAACTCTCTCAAATGGGAGTTGTAGTGGTTGGCAGGAGATGTCGGGCACCCAGTTTGTGTGGTCTGACTTTGACCGACCCACAATCAGTGACATAGTGATGATCGTCCAATCACTGCGACCGACCAATTGTAGTTTGGATCCGGGCCCCACCCACCTCTTAGTAGGATGTGTGGACAAAATCGGCCCGATCCTTGCTCAGATAATCTGGTTGTCATTGGAGAAGGGGATCTTTCCTGACCCCTTGAAGGAAGCCGTGATTAGGTCCCTTCTAAAAAAAACCTTAGACCCGGAATGTCTGGCCAACTACAGGCCTGTCTCTAACCTGCCTTTTGAAGGCAAGGTTATTGAGAAGGTGGTTGCGTTGCAGTTGGACGATCATTTGACCAGCCACAATGTCTATGATTCTCTCCAGTCAGGATTTAGGAAAAGACATAGTACCGAGACAGCCCTTGTTAGAGTACTAAATGACCTCCTAATAGCTAGAGATCGAAAGACTCTTTCCATCTTAGTCCTTCTTGATCTCTCTGTGGCATTTGATACCGTTGATCATGGGGTTCTTTTGGAGCACCTGCGGGTATTCTGTGGGCTATCTGGTTTAGTCCTCAGTTGGTTTCGATCATTCCTCAAGGGTAGGACTCAGAGGGTGGTGTCTGGGATTTGTTCCTCGACATCACTCCCCCATCATCTGGGGTGCCGCAGGGCTCTATTTTAGCACCCATGTTATTTGCAGTATATATGCTGCCATTGGGAGTGATCATTAGGCGGTATGGTTTGAGTTTTCAATGCTATGCAGATGATACTCAGCTGTACTTGTCCTTTGTGCCTGGCCAGGGTGATGCTGTCTCGGTCTTTAATAACTGTCTTACTGAAATTCAGGACTGGATGACTGTGAGCTGGTTGCTGTTAAACCCTGAAAATACTGAGGTGTTGGTTGTGGACCAGGCCATCGAGGGGTAGGTTCTTTGACTGGATCATCCTCAGGTCTTTGGCTTGGGGGGACCCAGCTGACGACCTCAGACCGGGTGCGGAACTTGGGCATTATATTTGATGATTGTCTGACCCTTAAACATCAGGTGTCAGCTGTTGTCAAGACCTCTTTTTACCACCTGAAGAATACAGCCCGAGTGAAGCATCTGGTTCACGTTGATGACCTTCCAACATTGGTCTACGCCTTCGTTACCTCCCGCTTGGACTACTGCAACTCCCTGTACCTAGGGCTACCAGGGGTGGATATTCGCCGTTTGCAGCTGGTGCAGAATGCGGCGGCCAGGCTTTTGACTGGTACGTCAAGGACCAGTCATATAACGCAAGTCCTCTGTGGACTGCACTGGCTGCCAATTCAATGGTGAATCACCTTCAAGGTCGGTTTGCTGACCTATAAGTCCCTACATGATCAGGGACCTAGTTGCCTGCAAGATCTTCTTCGCCCTAACTGTCCTTACCGTCATCTCCAATCCACCGATGAGGGATTGCTAGAGATTCCCAGGGTTCACTTAAAGACATCAGGGGCAAGATCATTTAGTTTTATGGCTCCAACCCTGTGGAATTCTCTACCTCATCGGGTGAGAGAATGCCTGACTGTCCAAAGCTTTAAATCAGCTTTGAAGACGTATCTGTTTAACCTAGCATATCCGGATTTTTAAAATATATTTATGGATTGTTTTTAGGAATTTAAGTTTTATGTATTGATTTGTTGTAAAAGCGCCTTGGTTTTGGAAAGGCCCTTTTTAGAAATAAAGTATTCATTCATTCATTCATTCATTAAAGGTCTCAATCATATCCCCCATCATTCCTCTCCTCCAGTGCATACATATTCAACTCTCCCAGCCTGTCCTCGCAGGTCTTGCACGCCAATCCCTGATCATCTTTGAGGCTTTTCGCTGCACCCCCTCCAACAATCTGATGTCCTTCTTCAGGAATGGACACCAGTATTACATGCAGTTCTCCAGGTGGGGCCTGACCAATGGCCTATACAGGGGCAGGATTTCCTCTCTCCTTCTGAAGGAGATCCCTCTTGCAATACACCCTAGCATTCTGTTAGCTTTTGTTGCCACCTTCCTGGACTGAGAAGAGATGATCATGCTCCCCATATTGATCACTCCTAGGTCCTTCTCCTCTTTGGAGCTCCCCAACTGTACTCCATTCAATTGATAATCCCTCCACTGGTTCCTGGCTCAGAAATGCAGAACCTTGCACTTCTTGGTATTGAGCCCCAACTGCCATGTTTCTGCCCACTCCTGCAGCTTAGTCAGTTCCTCCTGCAACCCCTTCCACCCCTCTGCATCATCAACCGAAGCTCCCATCTTGGTACCATCTGTAAACAGTCTGATCTTGCTCTGGATCTCCATGTGAGATATCTGCAATAAAAATCCCAAACAGCACCAGTCCTAGTACCGATCCCTGTGATATTCTGCTCGTCAACACTCATCATCAGAGATGATTGGTACCCCACCACCACCCTTTGCTGCCTTCCCTTTAGCCATTTTGTGATCCATTTCACCATTTTTGGTCCCACTCCCACATGTTCTAGTTTCCCCCCAACCTGCCATGTGGCACTGAATCAAAGGCTTTGCTAAAGTCTAAATACAGGACATCTACTGCATGGCCCTTGTCCAGTTCTCATGTCACCCAGTCGTAGTACTCTACAAGGTTTGTCTGGCAGGATCTGCCCTTTACAATCCCATGTTGTTGACCATCCTGGAGACTGTTTTCCTCCAAGAAGTTCACTAGCATCTCTTTTAGGATGGTCTCCATGAGCTTTCCCATGATCAATATGAGGCTCACTGTGCTATCGTTTCCTGATTCATCCTTTGGGCCATTTTTGAGGATGGGCATCACATGGGCCATTCTCTAGTCCTGTGTTACACATCCCGTGTCTAGGGAGATATTGAACAGATAGGCCAGTGGCTCCACCAGGATCTCTGCCAACTCCCTTAGTACCCTAGGGTGAACGCCATCAGGTCCAGGTGCTTTGTCCACCCTTAATGCCCTCAACCCATCCACTACCCTGCTCTCTGTAATCACTACATCTGTTGTCACCTCCCCTACCCACCCCCTCGCTTGTTATCTTCCCCTTTCTCCTGCATAAATACAGAGCAGAAGTATTCATTCAGTGCCTCTGCCTGCTACACCACTTTCTCCACTCACCATCCATCCTTCTTAATCCTCACCAGCTGATCCTTGCTCCTTCTTCTCTCTCTCTGATGTAGCGGAAGAAGTCTTTTTCTACATTTTTGATTCCTTGCTCAAGTCTCAACTCCCTGGATGCCTTGGCTGCCCTGATGAGTCTGGTAATCTTCCTGGACTTCTCCATGTACACATCCTTATCTTCACCCCTCCCCAATTTCCTGTACTTTCAAAATGCTGCCCTCTTGGCCCTCACCCCCTTCCATAACCTCCTGATTCAGCCAGCTGGGTTTCTTTGCCTTCCCCTTCTTGCTTTTCTTCCTAGTGCAAGATTTTATAGCTTCCACCAGTCCTTCCTTTATGATGTCCCATTTCTGTTCTGCATCCATGTGTGGCCGCATACCTGTTAGGTGCCTGCCCAAACTTTCCCCCATCTTCATAAAGTCCACCCCCCTAAACTCAATCACTCTTGTACCCATGCCCCTTGTTACCCTTCCCATGTTGAGCATGAACCATATCAAATTGTGGTCACTCCCAGCCAGTGGTTCCTCCACTTCCAGATTCCCTATTATCCAATATAAGGTCCAGAATTCTTTCTAACCAAGTCAGCCCCTGGACCAGCTGTGTCAGGAAGCTGTCTTGAAATACTTCTTCCTCGAATCTCCCCTTTACAACATCTACTGTCTCCCCCACCAAGTCTTTTGTACCCAAGTGCATCATTATGTGAGGCTTCTTCCTCCCCTTCCATGCGCACTTGAGAAGTGCCTTCCCCACCCTTCCTGTGGTCAACCCTGGAATAGCCACAACCAGATTCAACTGTGCCTTTTTCCCCTTTCCACTCCATCTGACCCCTTTCACTATAGAATTCCCCCAGCACTAGAACCCCCCTTCTTCTTGTCCTGTACAGAGATGCAGTGAAGTTAAATTCTGCTTGCAAAGTGGACACGAAGTGGGGCAATTCGTGTTGCCATCCCGAAATGTGAAGTACCCATTGAAAACCCTCAGTTTGCCAATTCGCATTGTAAGTATGACTTGGCATTGCTCACTTCACTTTACTTTGCTTTAAGGAAGAGTGAGCATTCAAGGGCAGCCCACACACACCATGTGGCTTATGCATTGTAGGTCACATGCTTCAGGCAGGCAGGTAGGAAGTGTCTCATGCTTGAAAGAGAGTTTCACTTTTGCTTTGTAGAAGGAGAAAGAGGTTGTGTGCTGCTTAGGCAGAGAGGAAAATCTTTTGGAAAACTATTTAAACCTTTTAATTTTTTTGTTAATCAGGTGCTTATTTTTGCATATTTGTTGCTGGATTTGTGTTTGTGCAGTATTTCAGTTTAGTATTTGTTTATTGTTAATTGTTTGTGTGTGTGTGTCTTGTGAGAGAGAGGCCAGAATGGAGGGGGAGAGACTAGGTGGTTTTCGTAGATGTGGTGGAGATCGAGTGGGTGTGTGCACATGTGGTGGCTGGCTTCGTCTTGACCAGAGCACCATTCTGAGTGTTCCCCCCAAAGCAAGAGATAGTGGAGTTAGTGCCATGGAAACACCAACTCCTGTGGCACCTACCAGTGTCCCCCCCAGTGGCAGCACCTGCTATGGCCCCCATGCCATCAGCTCAGCAACAGGAAGTCTGGGAGAAGGAGAAGGAGCCACAGCAGTTTCAGCCCCACAGTCCCAACTGTACAGCAGCAGCCCCCAGCTCCAACTATACCTGGGCCCCTCCCCTGCCTGTGCCTGGTTCTCTCCGCACCTCATTAGTGTGGGAGTTTTTTACTACACTGCCTGGGGACAGCAGTGTAGTAAAGTGTAATTTGTGTGGTGTTGAGGTGTGCCATGGCCCCAGAGGAAGTCACCTTGGCACAGGGGGTCAGTGCACCCACATGTATAACCACCACCACCAAGAGTGGCAGGCCAAGGTCATAGAACAGGGCAGTAATGCAGCTGCTGGACCTGCTGGGAAAGAGGGTGCAGCACATCTACCTGCATGTGGTGTGAAGCGGGGGAGGGTCATGGCAGAACTGCCTGCTCTACCACCACAACCTGCAGCACTTCCTGATGACAATGGCAACCCTCTCCAACTGCCTTCCACACAGGCTGATTTGGGCCTGCTGTGGCATGAGATGAATGCTGCAAACCACAGGCTGGACAATGTTGATCAGCAGTTGTATCAAATTGAGGGGCACCAACAACAGATCATGGGGATGCTTCAACTGCTGCTGTCCCATCACAACATTGATTATTAGTTTTAGTTTGTCCTTGCACCCACCACCACCCTCTTTGTGAAAAAATAGTTCCCAATGTTGGCCCTGATCCATCCCCCATCTATCTTTAAATTGTTGTCCCTTCTTTGTGCACATCTTTTATTCTGGATGAGTCTACTCTGTTGTTGATTCCCTTTTGGTACTTGATAGTTTCTATCATGCCCCCCTTTCCTTGTGTTTATATGTAATGTCCTTTAGTGTATCTTCATCCGGCTTCATCCTGTTGCCTACCCTTCAACATATTAGTTCCCCTCCTTTGCACAACCATTTTGTACTTCATTTTAATGTGATGGCTCTCTGTACATCCCAGTATACCCTTTCCTTCCCAGAACTCCTTACTTCCTTCTGGCATTTCTCTTGCATACCTTTAGGTCATCTGACACAGGTCACTATCCATTTTTGTTGTTGTTAATCTCGCCCCCATTGTGCACTGTTATGTGTATAATAATAAGTGTGTTTTCAATCTTTCTTTTGCATAACCTTGTTTATCTCCCACAAATGATGAGGACCATGCCCTAAAACAGCTGAAATAAAACAAAGTAAAACAGTGGTGTCCTTGTCCTCATTATATTCCTACTTAACAAAACCAGAAAGCCATCACTCCAGATGAATAAATGCCAATAATATATGTTCACTGCTAGTGCAAATGTATTTATGACAAAACAAGGCACACTAGTGACCCTTGCGCTTCAATGGTTAGGCCTTTATTAGTGTGCCCTTTAATGAGGGCCTAAGCGCCAAAGCACAGGGGTCATTTGTTTGTGGCTTGTTTTGTCATCAATAAATTTGCACTAACATGGAACATTTTTTCTTGGCATGTGTTCATATAGAATGCTGTCTTTCTGGGTTTGTCTTCCACTTTTGGAGCTAGCTACTCTCTACCAGTACCCATCCACAGTGTTAGTGCAGAGTGCTTCTGGCAGCCCTGTTATATTCCTACTTAATAATGTCTGTTTACCATGACATATTTTTGGTGCCTCAGTAATGTTTTCTTTATGTCATGGTGGTTTGTTTGTTGTAAAGTAGGCATGAGCAGTGCAATAATCTGCTAAGCAGCACATGTGCAGTGCACTGTCAGGTCACACACTGCCCAGCCTCCTGAAAACATATATGATAGCTGACTTGTTCCACTGTTGATGGTATAAAGAATAAAGAATATAAAATGTATATTTTATTTGTACCATCATGAATAGCGGACCAAGCCATATAGTATGTTTTCAGGGAGCTCAGTGGGCAGTGTGCACCTGACAGTACACACATGCTATTTAGCAGATCATTGCACTGCTCACTCCTACTTTTCAAAAAACAAACCACGACAGAAATGAATCATTGCTGAGGCACCAAAAATATTTCACGGTAAACAGACATTATTAAGTAGGAATATAACAGGTCCAAAAACACGGTGTGCTAACACTGGGGCCGGGTGCTGGTGGAGAGCAGCTAGCTGCAAAAGTGCAAGATAAAACCAGAAACCCACCACTTGAGTCTAGACAAATAAATGGCAGGAAAAAATGTTCACTACTATTGCAAATGGATTGATGACAAAACAAGGCACACACATGACCATTGCATTTCAGTGGTTAGGCCTTCATTCGGTGGCCCTCTAATAAAGGCCTAAGCACTGAAGCATGAGGGTCATTTGTGTGTGGCTTGTTTTGCCATCTAGCAGTAAATATTTTTTCTTTGCATTTTATGTTCTAGAAGGATGACCCAACCATTGGTGACTTTTTGGTTTAGTCTGGCACTTTTGCAGCTAGCTGCTCTCCACCAGCATCCAGCCCCAATGTTAGCATGGTGTGCTGCTGAACCTGTTATTCCTAATTAATAATGTCTGTTTATCCTGGAAATATTTTTGGTGCCTCAGAAATGTTTAATTTCTGCTATGGTTTGTTTGTTGAAAAGCAGGTGTGAGCAGTGCAATGATCTGCTAAACAGCATGTGTGCACTGTCAGGTGCACACTGCCCACTGAGCCCCCTGAAAACATATTATATGACTTGGTCTGCTGTTCTTGATGGTACAAATAAAATATATACATTTTATATTCTTTATTCTTTATACCATCAACAGAGAAACAAGTCAGCTATCATATATGTTTTCAGGGGGCTGGGCAGTGTGTGTACCTGACAGTGCACTGCACAGTGCACACATGCTCTTTAGCAGACTATTGCACTGTTCACTCCTTCTCTTCCACACATGCACACATCAAGACAGAAATAAAACATTACTGAGACCACTAAAATAATTTATTTTTGGAAACAGAGATTATTAAGTCAGAATATAACAAGGAAGGAGAGGACACCACTATTTTAGCTTATTTTATGCAGAATGTTTTTTAGCCAATGTTCTTAAAAATCATGGGATGCTGTCTTATATCCAGAAAACATCTGACTCCAGACGAAGAGAAATGAGAGGATAAAATGGAATGGAAAGTCTCCATTAATTCATGCTGCACTCAGTCATGTGTGCAGTGCACCCATCCAGTCCACAGAATTAATTTACACTCCCAAAATGCTGCTATCTTTTGTCCAGAAGATTCCCAACTCCAGACAAAGAGAAATTAAAGCATAAAATGGAATGAAAAGTCTCCATTAATTAATGTCGTACTCAGTCATGTGTGCACACACTCCGATAAGAACTATGTCCCCTGCTTCTGCTGTTGGAATTTCATGTAATGATTCTTGACCTGACTGGGCTGATGCACAGTGTCTTGTCAAATTATGTTCTAGAAGGATGACCCAACCATTGAGTTGAATTACAGGGTAACTCTATAATGAAAGGCAAATCAGCACTGTGTCTTTGTTCCTTAATGTGAGGAAGTGACCTACTACAAGACCCAGCTTCTACTGCAGAGAGAAAAAATCAGGTTTTTACTGACCTGGACAAGTACACTTTGCATCTCTTACCAACCCTCAATTTCTTGATTCCTACACAGCAACCCACTAACCTTGGTACTTTCTCTGCCTTCAACTTGAAAACAACATCCAAAAAAGAAGGTCTCAAGCTATAATAATAACTTAAGGAAGGGAGCTCCTCTGGTCATGATACGATTGAACCCAAATTCCTTAAATTAGGGGCACCAGCACTTGCTGCACATATACGCAGTCTTATAAACAGGTCTTTCCTTTCAGGAACTGTACCAAGCAAATGGAAAGTGGTTGTGGTAATCCCCCTCCATAAGAGTGGCACACATGCCATTGAAAACTATAGACCTATATCAATTATCTGTCCTCTGGCTATAATACAATAGATGATTTTGTATAATCAACTACAGCCCTATCTAGAAACACATCATCTACTTACAGACTATCAGCACGAATTTCAGAAAGAACCATAGTATGATAAATGCACTGGTAAAGGTTTCCAATGATATTTTCAAGGCAAGCAATTTAGGCCTTGTAACCGGTGCAGTGTTCATTGACTTGACAAAGGCCTTCATCCTTGTCAGCCATCACCTTCTACTTGGTAAACTGCACAGCCTGGGCTTCGGCTTCCCAGCACTAACTTGGCTTTAGTGTTATCTTATTGGTAGATTACAAAGGGTAAAGTGGTCTGGATCAGTCTCCTCCCTCAGTCCTATAATACATAGTGTACCTCAAGGATCTAACCTGGGCCTATTACTATTTCCACTCTTCATTAATGAGCTTTACAACTACTGTGGTGGTGCATCAGTCCAACTCTACGCTGATGACACAGTCCTATTCTGTTCATCCAATAACATGGATTGGCTTAATCAAAATCTTAATTCTGATTTCAATATGCTTGAAGTATGGTTCTCAGATAACCATCTCATTCTTAATACAAAAATAAGCTATGGTTTTCCACAACCCCTACTTCACAATCTCCAAAACAACCTCTATAAATAATTTCAAATTCTGCTCACTATCTAGCGATACCATAGAAGTACTCCAAACCTTTAAATACTTAGAGATGCACCTTGATACTTCCTTCTCTCTTGAGCCACACATATTCCTGCTAACAAAATCTATCAACTAAAAACTAGGTCTGTTATACTGTCTCCACCCCCTTTTATCCACCACCTCCTGTCAAAAAATTGCTTTCACATCTCTCCTGCCTATATTTTTTTACGGTGCACCAGTAGTGCACTCTGATCAACTTTCATCCCTTGCAGGCTCCGTCAACTATATTTCAAGATTGGGTGATTTGCCCTAGGGGTAGCTTCTAGAATACACCACTGTGTCATCTTGGCTTCCCTACAATGGCCAGATTATGATTCAAGGTTACTATACCAAACAATATGCTTTGTATTCATGCTAGTAAACCTTTTCAATCCTCCTTGTCTAATTTGAATTATATATAGTAAAGAAGTGGTTTGCCCACTCTGGTCAGCATCATTACCTATTCTTGCGACCTCTAAGCTGTACCATCTTGCAGAGAGAGGTAATCTTTTGCATACTCTGCTACTACTGCCTGGTATTCACTACCACCTTTATTACTCTCCTGTTCTTTCCTGTCACATTTCAAAAAAGCAGTTGTCACTCACCTACTTAATCCTCCACCCTGCAGATGTTTTCACTAACCCCTGCCTTCACTGTACCCTACTCTGCTGAATTTATCTTATTTCTTGAACAACTATAATTGAATCTCTGTAAATATGTATATTTGCAAGTAATAAGAATTTTGTATTTTCATATATTTCACTGTTTATGACTTGGTAATTGATGTATTTCCTTTACACATTGCTGTAATCTCTGTAATCACTGTTTTCAAATGTATTTTATTGTAGTGTATTTATCCTCCGGATAGCCCCTGAAAAATGGATTGCATGGTCTCAGCGGGCTTACCCAGTTACCAAAATTCTAATAAATAATAAATAAAATAAATAAATAAAAAAAACCATTAACCCTTACACTGCCAAGGTTTTTCTGAAAATTGCATATCCCTGCTGCCAGAGGTTTTTTCACTGGGTTTGTACACTTATCGGTTATGACGTCATTACATAATTATTCTTAATTCCGTGGTAAACTTTTTTTGTCAGAGTAGTAAGAAACTAACACAACTATAATTCAAAGTGAAAAAATAACTTTTCCAACAAAGACATTTGGAGATATATATGTATATTTAGTAAAATTTCGATTGTTTTTGTGAATTTGTATTCGAAAAAAATATTGAAGTTTGTAAAAACATTAAAATCGGTTGCATCACTGATAGAAATTGTTGTCTAAAATGTAAATAATTTTCACTTTCAGGTTATAAATTCTTTATATAAACACAAATTTCACATTGGTTACTCACCTACAGATTATGAGAGTGACCAGAACGGACCACCTATGGTAGGGCCATGCTGGCCTATGGGGGGGCACCTATTGGATTATGGGGTACACGTCACAAAATCCATTAAGAAAAAGTAAGAAGTAGCCTGTTTCACATGATAGGTAAATGAATGAGTAAATCAAGGGCAAGATTGCACCTATAGCTACCTACCCAGGGTCACATGACCAAAAACAAGATGGCTGACACCATTCAGCCATTTTCTGTGTCAAACTGCTTGTGACTCATTTATTGAGATCACTAGATCATAAAAGTGGTAAATGTCAATGGATTACACCCTTTCTTATGGCAGCAGTGGCTTGGATGAAATTTCTGATCCCTAATTTCACATTATAGACCCACTTGCAGATAGCCGGGGTGCCATACTCAACCACCCATGGTATGACCGTGCTGGGCAATGGGGTGACCACCTATTGCATTATGGGGTGCATGCCAATAAATTCAAAAAGGAAAAGTAAAAAGTAGCCTGTTTAACATGGCAGAGAAGTGAATGAGTAAATCAAGGCCCAGATTGTACCCATAGCTACATCCCCTGGATCACATGACCAAAAACAAGATGGCTGACACCGTTCAGTAATTCCCTGTGTCAAACTGCTTCTCTTACACATTTATTGTGATAACTGCATTATAAAAGTGGTAAATGTCAATGGATTACACCTTTTCTTACATCTGCAGGGGTTTGGATGAAATTAATGATCACTAATTTCACTTTATAGACCCACCAGCATATAGCTGGGGTGAAATACTCAACCACCCAAGGTAGGGCCATGCTGGCCCATGAAGGGCCCATCTATTGCATTATGGATTACATACCAATAAATTGAGAAAGGAAAAGTAAGATGTAGCCTGTTTTACATGACGGGGAAGTGAATGAGTAAATCAAGGCACAGACTGTACCCATAGCTACATCCCTTGGGACACATGACCAAAAACAAGATGGCTGACACCATTCACACATTTTCTGAATCAAACTGCTTCTGTTAAATGTTTGTAGGGATAATAACATTATAAAAGTGGTAAATGTCAATGGATTACGCATTTTCTTACATCTGCATGGGCTTGGATGAATTTTCTGAACCCTAATTTCACATTACAGAACCACTTGCAGATAGCCGGGGTGCCATTACCAACCACCCCTGGTATGCCCATGCTGGTCAATGGGGTGTCCACCTATTGCATTATGGAGTGCATGCCAATAAATTCAAAAAGTAAAAGTAAAAAGTATCCCGTTTTACATGACAGAGAAGAGAATGAGTAAATCAAGGCCCAGACTGTACCCATATCTACATCACCTGGGTCACATGACCAAAAACAAGATGGCAGCTATCATTTGATAATTTTATGTATCAAACTGCTTCTGTTACAGGTTTGTAGGGATAACTACATTATAAAAGTGGTAAATCTCAATGGATTACAACTTTTTTTACATCTGCAGGGGCGTGGATGAAATTTCTGAACCCTAATTTCACATTACAGACCCACCTGCAGATAGCAGGGGTGCTATACCCAACCACCCATGGTATGTCCATGCTGGCCAATGGGGTGTCCACCTATTGCATTAGGGGGTGCATGCCAATAAATTAGAAAAGTAAAAGTAAAAAGTAGCCCATTTTATGTGACAGGGAAGTGAATGAGTAAATCAATGCCCAGACTGTACCCATAGCTACATCTCCTGGGTCACATGACCAAAAATACGATGGCGGCTTCCATTCCATCATTTTCTATATCAAACTGCTTCTGTTACACATGTATTGTGATAACTACATTATAAAAGAGGTACATCTCAATGGATTACAACTTTTCTTACATCTGCAGGGGCTTGGATGATTTTTCTGATCCTTAATTTTTCATTATAGATCCACATGCAGATAGCTGGGTGTCATATCCAACCACCCATGGTAGGTCCATGCTGGCCAATGGGGTGTCTACCTATTGCATTATAGGGTGGATGCCAATAAATTCAAAAAGTAAAAGGAAAAAGTAACCCATTTTACATGACAGGGAAGGGAATGAGTAAATCAAGGCCAGGACTGTATCCATAGCTACATCCACTGGGTCACATGACCAAAAGCAAGGTGGCAGCTACCGTTCAATCATTTCTGTATCAAACTGCTTCTGTTACACGTTTGTAGGGATAACTACATTATAAAAGTGGTAAATGTCAGTGAATTACACCTTTTCTTACATCTGTCGGGGCTTGGATGAATTTTCTGATCCCTAATTTCACATTACAGACCCACCTGCAGATAGCCGGGGTGCCATACCTAGCCACCAAAGGTAGGGCCATTCTGGTCCATGAAGGGCCCACCTATTGCATTATGGGTTACATACCAATAAATTGAGAAAGGAAAAGTAAGATGTAGCCTGTTTTACATGACGGGGAAGTGAATGAGTAAATCAAGGCACAGACTGAACCCATATCTACATCCCTTGGGTCACATGACAAAAAACAAGATGACTGACACCATTCACACATTTTCTGAATCAAACTGCTTCTGCTAAATGTTTGTAGGGATAATAACATTATAAAAGTGGTAAATGTCAATGGATTACACATTTTTTTACATCTGCATGGGCTTGGATGAATTTTCTGATCCCTAATTTCACATTACAGACCCACTTGCAGATAGCCGGGGTGCCATAACCAACCACCCCTGGTATGCCCATGCTGGTCAAAGGGGTGTCCACCTATTGCATAATGGAGTGCATGCCAATTAATTCAAAAAGTAAAAGTAAAATGTAGCCCGTTTTACATGACAGAGAAGTGAATAAGTAAATCAAGGCCCAGACTGTACCCATATCTACATCACCTGGGTCACATGAACAAAAACAAGATGGCAGCTATCATTTGATAATTTTATGTATCAAACTGCTTCTGTTACATGTTTGTAGGGATAACTACATTATAAAAGTGGTAAATCTCAATGGATTACAACTTTTTTTTACATCTGCAGGGGCATGGATGAAATTTCTGAACTCTAATTTCACATTACAGACCCACCTGCAGATAGCTGGGGTGCCAAACCCAACCACCCATGGTATGTCCATGCTGGCCAAAGGGGTGTCCACCTATTGCATTATGGGGTGCATACCAAAAAATTAAAAAAGTAAAAGTAAAAAGTAGCCCATTTTATGTGACAGGGATGTGAATGAGTAAATCAATGCCCAGACTGTACCCATACCTACATCTCCTGGGTCACATGACCAAAAATACGATGGCGGCTTCCATTCCAACATTTTCTGTATCAAACTGCTTCTGTTACACATGTATTGTGATAACTACATTATAAAAGAGATAAATCTCAATGGATTACAACTTTTCTTCTTCTGCAGGGGCTTGGATGAATTTTCTGATCCTTAATTTTTCATTACAGACCCACATGCAGATAGCCGGGGTGCCATATCCAACCACCCATGGTAGGTCCATGCTGGACAATGGGATGTCCACCTATTGCATTATAGGGTGGATGCCAATAAATCCAAAAAGTAAAATTAAAAAGTAACCTGCTTTACATGACAGAGAAGGGAATGAGTAAATCAAGGCCCAGACTGTACCCATAGCTACATCCCCGGGGTCACATGACCAAAAGCAAGGTGGCAGCTACCGTTCAATCATTTTCTGTATCAAACTGCTTATGTTACACGTTTGTAGGGATAACTACATTATAAAAGTGGTAAATGTCAATGAATTACACCTTTTCTTACATCTGTCGGGGCTTGGATGAATTTTCTGATCCCTAATTTCACATTACAGACCCACCTGCAGATAGCCGTGGTGCCATACCCAGCCACCCAAGGTAGGGCCATGCTGGGCCATGAAGGGCCCACCTATTGCATTATGGGTTACATACCAATAAATTGAGAAAGGAAAAGTAAGATGTAGCCTGTTTTACATGACAGAGAAGTGAATGAGTATATCAAGGCCCAGACTGTACCCATAGCTACATCCCTTGGGTCACATAACCAAAAACAAGATGGCTGACACCATTCATACATTTTCTGTATCAAACTGCTTCTGTTACACGTTTGTTGGGATAATAACATTATAAAAGTGGTAAATCTCAATGGATTACAACTTTTCTTACATCTGCAGGGGCTTGGATGAAATTTCTGATCCCTAATTTCACATTACAGACCCACCTGCAGATAGCTGGGGTGCCATACCTAACCACCCATGGTATGTCCATGCTGGCCAATGGGGTGTCCACCTATTGCTTTATGGGGTGCATGCCAATAAATTAAAAAAGTAAAAGTAAAAAGTAGCCCATTTTATGTGACAGGAAAGTGAATGAGTAAATCAAGGTCCAGACAGTACCCATATCTACATCCCCTGGGTCACATGACCAAAAATAAGATGGCGGCTTCCATTCCATCATTTTCTGTATCAAACTGCTTGTGTTACACATTTATTGTGACAACTAAATTATAAAAGAGGTAAATCTCAATGGATTACAAATTTTCTTACATCTGCAGGGGCTAAGATGATTTTTCTGATCCTTAATTTTTCATTACAGACCCACATGCAGATAGCCGGGGTGCCATACCCAACCCCCCATGGTAGGTCCATGCTGGCCAAAGGGGTGTCCACCTATTACATTATAGGGTGGATTCCAATAAATTCAAAAAGTAAAAGTAAAAAGTAACCCGATTTGCATGACAGGGAAGTGAATGAGTAAATCAAGGCCCCGACTGTAGCCATAGCTACATCCCCTGGGTCACATGACCAAAAACAAGATGGATGCTACTGTTCAATCATTTTCTGTATCAACCTGCTTCTGTTACACATTAGTAGGGATAACTACATTATAAAAGTGGTAAATGTCAATAGATTACATCTTTTCTTACATCTGTCGGGGTTTGGATAAATTTTCTGATCCTTAATTTCACATTAAAGACCCACCTGCAGATAGCCGGGGTGCCATACCCAACCTCCCATGGTATGCCCATGCTGGCCAATGGGGTGTCCACCTATTGCATTATGGGGTGCATGCCAATAAATTCAAAAAATTAAAGTAAATAGTAGTCCATTTTACATGACAGGGAAGTGAATGAGTAAATCAAAACCCAGACTGTGCCCATAACTACATCCCCTGGTCACATGACCAAAAACAAGTTGGCGGCTACCGTTCAATTATTTTCTGAATCAAACAGCTTCTGCTACACATTTATTGTGATAACTACATTATAAAAGTGGTACATGTCAATGGATTACACCTTTTCTTACATCTGCAGGAGCTTGGATGAAATTTATGATCACTAATTTCACATTATAAACCCACCACCATATAGCTGGGGTGCCATACCCAACCACCCCTTGTATACACATGCTGATCAATGGGGTGTCCACCTATTCTATTATGGGATACATACCAATAAATTGAGAAAGGAAAATTAAGATGTAACCTGTTCTACATGACAGGGAAGAGAATGAGTAAATCAAGGCCCAGACTGTACCCATATCTACATCTCCAGGGTCTCATGACCAAAAATAAGATGGCGGCTATCGTTCAATCTGTTTTTGTATCAAACAGCTCCTGTTACACTTTTGTAGGGATAACTACTTTATAAAAGTGGCAAATCTCAATGGATTACACCTTTTCTTACATTTGCAGGGGCTTGGATGAAATTTCTGATTCTTAATCTTTCATTACACACCCACCTGCAGATAGCTGTGTTGCCATACCCAACCACCTAAGCAGAGCCATGCTGGCCCAAGAGGGGCCCACCTATTGCATTATGGGTTACATCCCAATAAATTGAGAAAGCAAAAGTAAAACATAGCCTGTTTTACATGAGAGGAGGTGAATGGGTAAATCAAGGCTCAGACTGTACCCATAGCTACATCCCCTGGGTCACAAGACCAAAAACAAGATGGCAAATACCGTTCAATCATTTTCAGTATCAAACTGCTATTGTTACACATTTGTAGGGATAACTACATTATTAAAGTGGTAAATCAAAATGGATTACACCTTTTCTTACATCTGCCGGGGCTTGGATGAATTTTCTCATCCCTAATTTCACATTACAGACCCATTTTCAAATAGCCAGGGTGCCATACCCAACCACCCCTGGTATGTCTATGCTGGTCAATGGGGTGTCCTCCTATTGCATTATGGGGTGCATGCCAATAAATTCAAAAAGTAAAAGTAAAAAGTAACCCGTTTTACATGACAGGGAAGCGAATAAGTAAATCAAGGCCAAGACTGTACCCATATCTACATCCCCTGGGTCACATGACCAAAAACAAGATGGCGGCTACCATTTGATCATTTTCTGTATCAGACTGCTTCTGTTACATGTTTGTAGGGATAACTACATTATAAAAGTGGTAAATCTCAGTGTATTACAACTTTTTCAAGCAGGGGCTTGGGTGAAATTTCTGATCCTTAATTTTTCATCACAAACCCACCTGCAGATAGCCGGGTTGCTATACCCAACCACCCATGGTATGTCCATGCTGGCCAATGGGGTGTCCACCTATTGAATTATGGGGTGCATGCCAGATAAATTCAAAAAGTGAAAGTAAAATAGCCCATTTTACATGACAGGAAAGTGAATGAGTAAATCAAGTCCCAGACTGTACCCATAGCTACATCCCGGGTCACGTAACACAAAAACAAGATGGTGGCTACCGTTCAGTCATTTTCGAATTAAACTGCTTCTGTTACATTTGTAGGGATAACTACATTATAAAAGGGTAATTGAATATGGATTTACAGATTTCTTACATCTGCAGGGAGCTAGGATGAATTTTCTGATCCTAATTTCACATTACAGACCCACTTGCAGATAGCCGTGGTGCCATACCCAACCACCCCTGGTACACACATGCTGGCCAATGGGCTGTCCACCTATTGCATTATGGGGTGCATGCCAATAAATTCAAAAAGTAAAATTAAAAAGTAGCTTGTTTTACATGGCGGGGAAGGGAATGAGTAAATCAAGTCCCAAATTGTACCCATAGCTACATCTCCTATGTCACATGACCAAAAACAAGATGGCAGCTACCGTTTCATCATTTTCAATCAAACTGCTTCTCTTACACATTTATTGTGATAACTACATTATAAAGGTGGTAAATGTCATTAGATTACACCTTTTCTTACATCTGCCAGGGCTTGGATGAAATTTATGATCACAAATTTTACTTTATAGACCCACCAGCATATATCTGGGGTGCCATACCCAACCACCCCTGGTATACCCATGCTGACCAATGGGGTGTCCACCTATTGCATTATGGGTTACATACCAATAAATTGAGAAAAGAAAGTAAGATGTAGCCTGTTTTACATGACAGGGAAGTGAATGAGTAAATCAAGGCACAGACTGTACCCATAGCTACATTTCATGGGTCACATGACCAAAAACAAAATGACTAACACCATTCAAACATTTTCTGTATCAAATTGCTTCTGTTACACATTTGTAGGGATAACAACGCTATAAAAGTGGTAAATGTCAATGGATTACACATTTTCTTACATCTGCAGGGGCTTGGATGAATTTTCTGATCCCTAATTTCACATTACAGACCCACTTGCAGATAGCCTGGGTGCCATAAAAAAAAACCACTCCTGGTATGCTCATGCTGGCCAATGGGCTGTCCACCTATTGCATTATGGGGTGCATGCCATTAAATTCAATAAGTAAAAGTAAAATGTAGCCCATTTTAAATGACAGAAAAGGGAATGAGTAAAGCAAGGACCAGACTGTTCCCATAGCTACATCACCTGGGTCACATGACCAAAAACAAGATGGCAGCTACCATTTGATAATTGTTTGTGTCAAACTTCTTCTCTTACATGTTTGTAGATAACTACATTATAAAACTGGTAAATCTCAATGGATTACAACTTTTCTTACATCTGCAGGGCTTGGATGAAATTTCTGATCCCTAATTTCACATTACAGACCCATTTGCAGATAGCTGTGGTGCCTTACCCAACCACCCCTGGTATGTCCATGCTGGCCAATGGGCTGTCCACCTATTGCATTATGGGGTGAATGCCAATAAATTCTAAAAGTAAAATTAAAAAGTAGCCTGTTTTACATGACAGGGAAGTGAATGAGTAAATCCAGGACCAGACTGTACCCATAGCTACATCCCCTGGGTCACATGACCAAAAATAAGATGGCGGCTTCCGTTCCATCATTTTCTGTATCAAACTGCTTCTGTTACACATGTATTGCGATAAAAACAATATAAAAGAGGTAAATCTCAATGGATTACAACTTTTATTACATCTGCAGGGGCTTGGATGATTTTTCTGATCCTTAATTTTTCATTATAGACCCACATGCAGATAGCTGGGGTGCCATACCCAACCACCCATTGTATGTCCATGCTGGCCAATGGGGTGTCCACCTATTGCATTATGGGGTGCATGCCAATAAATTCAAAAAATTAAAGTAAATAGTAGTCCATTTTACATGACAGGGAAGTGAATGAGTAAATCAAAACCCAGACTGTGCCCATAGCTACATCCCCTGGTCACATGACCAAAAACAAGTTGGCGGCTACCGTTCAATTATTTTCTGTATCACACAGCTTCTGCTACACATTTATTGTGATAACTACATTATAAAAGTGGTAAATGTCAATAGATTACACCTTTTCTTACATCTGCAGGGGCTTGGATGAAATTCATGATCACTAATTTCACATTATAAACCCACCACCATATAGCTGGGGTGCCATACCCAACCACCCCTTGTACACATGTCTGATCAATGGGGTGTCCACCTATTCTATTATGGATACATACCAATAAATTGAGAAAGGAAAAATTAAGATGTAACCTGTTCTACATGACGGGGAAGAAAATGAGTAAATCAAGGCCCAGACTGTACCCATATCTACTTCTCCAGGGTCTCATGACCAAAAATAAGATGGCGGCTATCGTTCAATCTGTTTTTGTATCAAACAGCTCCTGTTACACTTTTGTAGGGATAACTACATTATAAAAGTGGTAAATCTCAATGGATTACACCTTTTCTTACATTTGCAGGGGCTTAGATGAAATTTCTGATCCTTAATCTTTCATTACACACCCACCTGCAGATAGCTGTGTTGCCATACCCAACCACCTAAGCAGAGCGATGCTGGCCCAAGAGGGGCCCACCTATTGCATTATGGGTTACATCCCAATAAATTGAGAAAGTAAAAGTAAAACATAGCCTGTTTTACATGAGAGGAGGTGAATGGGTAAATCAAGGTTCAGACTGTACCCATAGCTACATCCCCTGGGTCACAAGACCAAAAACAAGATGGCAAACACCGTTCAATCATTTTCAGTATCAAACTGCTATTGTTACACATTTGTAGGGATAACTACATTATTAAAGTGGTAAATCAAAATGGATTACACCTTTTCTTACATCTGCCGGGGCTTGGATGAATTTTCTCATCCCTAATTTCACATTACAGACCCATTTTCAAATAGCCAGGGTGCCATACCCAACCACCCCTGGTATGTCTATGCTGGTCAATGGGGTGTCCACCTATTGCATTATGGGGTGCATGCCAATAAATTCAAAAAGTAAAAGTAAAAAGTAACCCGTTTTACATGACAGGGAAGTGAATAAGTAAATCAAGGCCAAGACTGTTCCCATATCTACAGCCCCTGGGTCACATGACCAAAAACAAGATGGAGGCAACCATTTGATCATTTTCTGTATCAGACTGCTTCTGTTACATGTTTGTAGGGATAACTACATTATAAAAGCGGTAAATCTCAGTGTATTACAACTTTTCTTACATCTGCAGGGGCTTGGGTGAAATTTCTGATCCTTAATTTTTCATCACAAACCCACCTGCAGATAGCCGGGTTGCTATACCCAACCATCCATGGTATGTCCATGCTGGCCTATGGGGTGTCCACCTATTGAATTATGGGGTGCATGCCAGATAAATTCAAAACGTGAAAGTAAAATAGCCTATTTTACATGACAGGAAAGTGAATGAGTAAATCAAGGCCCAGACTGTACCCATAGCTACATCCTCTGGGTCACGTAACCAAAAACAAGACAGTGGCTACCGTTCAATCATTTTCGGAATCAAACTGCTTCTGTTACACGTTTGTAGGGATAACTACATTATAAAAGAGGTAATTGAATATGGGTTACAGATTTTCTTACATCTGCAGGGGCTAGGATGAATTTTCTGATCCCTAATTTCACATTACAGACCCACTTGCAGATAGCCTGGGTGCCATACCCAACCACCCCTGGTACACCCATGCTGGCCAATGGGCTGTCCACCTATTGCATTATGGGGTGCATGCCAATAAATTCAAAAAGTAAAAATAAAAAGTAGCTTGTTTTACATGGCGGGGAAGGGAATGAGTAAATCAAGTCCCAAATTGTACCCATAGCTACATCCCCTTGGTCACATGACCAAAAACAAGATGGCAGCTACCGTTTCATCATTTTCAATCAAACTGCTTCTCTTACACATTTATTGTGATAACTACATTATAAATGTGGTAAATGTCATTAGATTACACCTTTTCTTACATCTGCCAGGGCTTGGATGAAATTTATGATCACAAATTTTACTTTATAGACCCACCAGAATATAGCTGGGGTGCCATACCCAACCACCCCTGGTATACCCATGCTGACCAATGGGGTGTCCACCTATTGCATTATGGGTTACATACCAATAAATTGAGAAAAGAAAGTAAGATGTAGCCTGTTTTACATGACGGGGAAGTGAATGAGTAAATCAAGGCACAGACCGTATCCATAGCTACATTCCATGGGTCACATGACCAAAAACAAAAATGACTAACACCATTCAAACATTTTCTGTATCAAATTGCTTCAGTTACACGTTTATAGGGATAACAACATTATAAAAGTGGTAAATGTCAATGGATTACACATTTTCTTACATCTGCAGGGGCTTGGATGAATTTTCTGATCCCTAATTTCACATTACAGACCCACTTGCAGATAGCCTGGTGCCATAACCAACCACCCCTGGTATGCTCATGCTGGCCAATGGGCTGTCCACCTATTGCATTATGGGGTGCATGCCATTAAATTCAATAAGTAAAAGTAAAATGTAGCCCATTTTAAATGACAGAGAAGGGGAATGAGTAAAGCAAGGACCAGACTGTTCCCATATCTACATCACCTGGGTCACATGACCAAAAACAAGATGGCAGCTACCATTTGATAATTGTTTGTGTCAAACTGCTTCTCTTACATGTTTGTAGGGATAACTACATTATAAAACTGGTAAATCTCAATGGATTACAACTTTTCTTACATCTGCAGGGGCTTGGATGAAATTTCTGATCCCTAATTTCACATTACAGACCCATTTGCAGATAGCTGTGGTGTCTTACCCAACCATCCCTGGTATGTCCATGCTGGCCAATGGGCTGTCCACCTATTGCATTATGGGGTGAATGCCAATAAATTCTAAAAGTAAAATTAAAAAGTAGCCTGTTTTATGTGACAGGGAAGTGAATGAGTAAATCAAGGACCAGACTGTACCATAGCTACATCCCCTGGGTCAAATGACCAAAAATAAGATGGCGGCTTCCGTTCCATCATTTTCTGTATCAAACTGCTTCTGTTACAAATGTATTGCGATAAAAACATTATAAAAGAGGCAAATCTCAATGGATTACAACTTTTCTTACATCTGCAGGGGCTTGGATGATTTTTCTGATCCTTCATTTTTCATTATAGACCCACATGCAGATAGCTGGGGTGCCATACCCAACCACCCATGGTATGTCCATGCTGGCCAACGGGGTGTCCACCTATTGCATTATGGGGTGCATGCCAATAAATTCAAAAAGTAAAAGTAAAAAGTAGCCTATTTTACATGACAGGTTAGGGAATGAGTAAATCAAGGCCCAGCCTGTACCCGTAGCTACAACCCCTGGGTCACATGACAAAAAACAAGATGGCGGCTACCGTTCAATCATTTTCTGTATCAAACTGCTTCTGTTACATGTTTGTAGGGATAACTACATTCTAAAAGTGATAAATGGCAATGGATTACACCTTTTCTTACATCTGTTGGGGCTTGGATGAATTTTCTGATCCCTAATTTCACATTACAGACCCACCTGCAGATAGCCAGGTTGCCATACCCAACCACCCATGGTATGCCCATGCTGGCCATTGGGGTGTCCACCTATTGTATTATAGGGTGCATGCCAATAAATTTAAAAAGTAAAAGTAAAAAGTAGAACATTTTACATGACAGAGAAGAGAATGGGAAAATCAAGGCCCAGATTGTACCCATAGCTACATCCCCTGAGTCACAGGTCCCAAAAAAAAAAATGGCGGTTACCAATTGATAATTTTCTGTTTCAAACTGCTTCTGTTACATG
This sequence comes from Neoceratodus forsteri, assembly GCA_016271365.2. Classification (NCBI taxonomy): domain Eukaryota; kingdom Metazoa; phylum Chordata; order Ceratodontiformes; family Ceratodontidae; genus Neoceratodus; species Neoceratodus forsteri. The sequence continues at coordinate 1,339,419,546 of CM057456.1, forward strand.
TTTGTAGGGATAACTACATTATAAAAGTGGTAAATGTCAATGGATTACAACTTTTCTTACATCTGTAGGGGCTTGGATAAAATTTATGATCACTAATTTCACATTAGAGACGCAGCAGCAGATAGCTGGGATGCCATACCCAACCACACCTGGTATACCCATGCTGACCAAAGGGGTATTCACCAATTGAATTATGGGTTACATACCAATAAACTGAGAAAGGAAAAGTAAGATGTATCCTGTTTTACATGAAGGGGAAGAGAATGAGTAAATCAAAGACCAGACTGTACCCATAGCTACATCCGCTGGGTCACATGACCAAAAACAAGATGGAGGATACCATTCAATCATTTTCTGTATCAAACTGCTCCTGCTACACATTTATTGTTATAACTACATTATAAAAGAGGTAAATATTGATGGTTTACACCTTTTCTTACATCTGCAGGGGCTTGGATGAATTTTCTGATCCCTAATTTCACATTACACACCCATTTCCAAATAGCCAGGGTGCCATACCAACCACCCCTGGTATCTCCATGCTGGCCAATGGGGTGTCCACCTACAGCATGATAGGGTGCATGCCAATAAATTCAAAAAGTAAAAGTGAAAAGTAACCCATTTTGCATGACAGGGAAGAGAATGAGTAAATCAAGGCTCAGACTGTACCCATATCTACATCCCCTGGGCCACATGACCAAAAACAAGATGGCGGCTACCATTTGATCAATTTCTGTATCAAACTGCTTCTATTACATGTTTGTAGGGATAACTACATTCTAAAAGTGGTAAATCTCAGTGGAATACAACTTTTCTTACATCTGCAGTAGTTTGGATGAAATTTCTGATCCTTAATTTTTCATTACAGACCCAACTGCAGATAGCCGGGGTGCCATACCCAACCACCCATGGTATGTCCATGCTGGCCAATGGGGAGTTCACTTATTGCATTATGGGGCGGATGCCAATAAATTCAAAAAATAAAAGTAAAAGGTAGCCTGTTCAAATGACAGGGAAGAGAATGAGTAAATCAATGCCCAGAATGTACCCATAGCTACATCCCCTGGGTCACATGACCAAAAACAAGATGGCAGCTACCGTTTCATCATTTTCTGTATCAAACTGCTTCTCTTACACATTTATTGTGATAACTACATTATAAAAGTGTTAAATGTCAATGGATTACACCTTTTCTTACATCTGCCAGGGCTTGGATGAAATTCATGATCACAAATTTTACTTTATAGACCCACCAGCATATAGCTGGTGTGCCATACCCAATCATCCCTGGTATACCCATGCTGACCAATGGGGTGTCTACCAATTGCATTATGGGTTACATACCAATAAATTGAGAAAGGAAAAGTAAGATGTAGCTGTTTTACATGACGGGGAAGTGAATAAGTAAATCAAGGCACAGACTGTACCCATAGCTATATTCTCTGGGTCACATGACCAAAAACAAGATGGCTGACACCATTCAAACATTTTCTGTATCAATCTGCTTCTGTTACACGTTTGTAGGGATAACGACATTATAGAAGTTGTAAATGTCAATAGAGTACACATTTTCTTACATCTGCAGGGGGCTTGGATGAATTTTCTGATCCCTAATTTTACATTACAGACCCACTTGCTGATAGCCAGGAGTGTCATAACCAACCACCCCTGGTATGCCCATGCTAGCCAATGGGCTATCCACCTATTGCATTATGGGGTGCATGCCAATAAATTCAAAAAGTAAAAGTAAAAAGTAGCCCATTTTACATGACAGAGAAGTGAATGAGTAAATCAAAGATCAGACTGTACCCATATCTACATCACCTGGGTCACATGACCAAAAACATGGTGACGGCTACTGTTCAATCATTTTCTGTCTCAAACTGCTTCTGTTACACGTTTGTAGGGATAGCTACAATATAAAAGTGGTAAATGTCAATGGATTACACATTTTCTTACATCTGCAGGGGGCTTGGATGAATTTTCTGATCCCTAATTTCACATTACAGACCCACCTGCAGATAGCCGTGGGGAAATACCCAACCACCCATGGTATGCCAATGCTGGCCTATGGCGTGTCCACCTATTGCATTATGGGGTGCATTCCAATAAATTCAAAAAGTAAAAGTAAAAACTATCCCATTTTACATGACAGGGAAGGGAATGAGTAAATTAAGGCCCAGACTGAACCCATAGCTACATCTCCTGGGTCACGTGACCAAAAACAATATGGCAGATACCGTTCAATCATTTTCTGTATCAAACAGCTTCTGCTACACATTTATTGTGATAACTACATTGTAAAAGTGGTAAATGTCAATGGATTACAACTTTTCTTACATCTGCAGGGCTTGGATGAATTTTCTGATCCCTAGTTTCACAATACGCACCCATTGCAAATAGCCAGGGTGTCATACCCAACCACCCCTGGTATGTCCATGCTGGCCAAAGGGGTGTCCACCTATTGCATTATGGGGTGCATGCCAATAAATTAAAAAGTAAAAGTAAAAAGTAACCCATTTTTCATGACAGGGAAGTGAATGAGTAAATCAATGCTCAGACTGTACCCATATCTTCATCCCCTGGGTCACATGACCAAAAACAAGATGGAAGCTATCATTTGATCTTTTCCTATATCAAACTGCTTCTGTTTCATGTTTGTAGGGATAACTACATTCTAAAAGTGGGAAATCTCAGTGGATTACAACTTTTCTTACATCTGCAGTGGGTTGGATGAAATTTCTGATCCTTAATTTTCATTACAGACCCAACTGCAGATAGCTGGGGTGCCATACCCAACCACCCATGGTATGTCCATGCTGGCCAAAAGGGTGCCCACCTATTGCATTATGGGGTGCATGCCAATAAATACAAAAAGTAAAAATAAAAAGTAGCCCATTTTACTTGACAGGGAAGTGAATGAGTAAATCAAGGACCAGACTGTACCCATAGCTACATCCCCTTCGGTCACATGACCAAAAATAAGATAGCGGCTTCCATTCCATCATTTTCTGTATCAAACTGCTTCTGTTACACATGTATTGTGAGAACTACATTATAAAAGAGGTAATTCTCAATGGAATGGATTACAACTCTTCTTACATCTGCATGGGTTTGGATGATTTTTCTGATCATTAATTTTTCATTACAGACCCAGATGCAGATAGCCGGGGTGCACTACCCAACCTCCCATGGTATGTCCATGCTGGTCAATGGGGAGTCCACTTATTGCATTATGGGGCGGATGCCAATAAATTCAAAAAATTAAACTAAAAAGTAGCCTGTTTAAATGACAGGGAAGAGAATGAGTAAGTCAATGCCCAGAATGTACCCATATCTACATCCTCTGGGTCACATGACCAAAAACAAGATGGCAGCTACCGTTTCATCATTTTCTGTATCGAACTGCTTTCACATTTATTGTGATAACTACATTATAAAAGTGGTAAATGTCAATGGATTACACCTTTTCTTACTCTGCCAGGGCTTGGATGAAATTCATGATCACAAATTTTACTTTATAGACCCACCAGCATATAGCTGGGGTGCCATACCCAATCACCCCTGGTATACCCATGCTGACCAATGCAGTGTCCACCAATTGCATTATGGGTTACTTACCAATAAATTGAGGAAGGAAAAGTAAGATGTAGCCTGTTTTACATGACGGGGAAGTGAATGAGTAAATCAAGGCACAGACTGTACCCATAGCTACATTCCCTGGGTCACATGACCAAAAACAAGATGTCTTATACCATTCAAACATTTTCTGTATCAATCGACTTCTGTTACACGTTTGTAGGGATAACAACATTATAAAAGTTGTAAATGTCAATGGATTACACATTTTCTTACATCTGCTGGGGGCTTGGATGAATTTTCTGATCCCTAATTTTACATTACAGACCCACTTGCAGATAGCCGGGGGTGCCATAAGCAACCTCCCCTGGTATGCCCATGCTGGCCAATGGCTATCCACCTATTGCATTATAGGTATGCCAATAAATTCAAAAAGTAAAAGTAAAAAGTAGCCCGTTTTACATGACAGAGAAGTGAATGAGTAAATCAAAGATCAGACTGTACCCATATCTACATCACCTGGGTCACATGACCAAAAACAAGATGACGGCTACTGTTCAATCAATTTCTGTATCAAACTGCTTCTGTTACTCATTTGTAGGGTTAGCTACAATATAAAACTGGTAAATGTCAATGGATTACACCTTTTATAACATCTGTCGAGGCTTGGATGAATTTTATGATCCCTAATTTCACATTACAGACCAACCTGCAGATAGCCCTGGTGCCATACCCAACCACCCATGGTATGCCCATGCTGGCCTATGACGTGTCCACCTATTCCATTATGGGGTGCATTCCAATAAATTCAAAAAGTAAAAGTAAAAAGTAGCACATTTTACAAGACAGGGAAGGGAATGAGTAAATTAAGGCCCAGACTGTACCCATAGCTACATCCACTAGGTCACATTACCAAAAGCAAGAGGGCGGATACTGTTCAATTATTTTCTGTATCAAACAGCTTCTGTTACACATTTATTGTGATAACTACATTATAAAAGTGGTAAATGTCAATGGATTGCACCTTTTCTTACATCTGCAGGGGCTTGGATGAATTTTCTGATCCCTAGTTTCACAATACGCACCCATTTGCAACTAGCCAGGGTGTCATTCCCAACCACCCCTGGTATGTCCATGCTGGCCAAAGGGGTGTCCACCTATTGCATTATGGGGTGCATGCCAATAAATTAACAAAGTAAAAGTAAAAAGTAACCCATTTTACATGACAGGGAAGTGAATGAGTAAATCAATGCTCAGACTGTACCCATATCTACATCCCCTGGGTCACATGACCAAAAACAAGATGGAGGCTACCATTTGATCATTTTCTGTATCAAACTGCTTCTGTTTCATATTTGTAGGGATAACTACATTCTAAAAGTGGTAAATCTCAGTGGATTACAACTTTTCTTACATCTGCAATGGGTTGGATGAAATTTCTGATCCTGAATTTTCATTACAGACCCAACTGCAGGTAGCCGGGGTGCCATACCCAACCACCCATGGTATGCCCATGCTGGCCAATGGGGTGTCCACCTATTGCATTATCGCGTGCATGCCAATAAATTCAAAAAGTAAAAGTAAAAAGTAGCCCGTTTTACGTGACAGGGAAGTAAATGAGTAAATCAAGGACCAGACTGTACCCATAGTTACATCCCTGGGTCACATGACCAAAAATAAGATGGCTGTTCCGGTTCCATCATTTTCTGTATCAAACTGCTTCTGTTACACATGTAGAGAGCTACATTATAAAGGGTAAATCTCAATGGATTACAGCACTACTTACATCTGCAGGGCTTGGATGATTTTCTGATCCTTAATTTTTCATTACAGACCCACATGCAGATAGCCGGGGTGCTATACCCAACCTCCCATGGTATGTCCATGCTGGCCAGTGGGGAGTCCACTTATTGCATTATGGGGCGGATGCCAATAAATTCTAAAAATAAAAGTAAAAATTAGCCTGTTTAAATGACATGGAAGTGAATGAGTAAATCAATGCCCAGAATGTACCCATAGCTACATCCCCTGGGTCACATGACCAAAAACAAGATGAAACTACCGTTTCATCATTTTCTGTATCAAACTGCTTCTCTTACACATTTATTGTGAAAACTACATAATAAAAGTGGTAAATGTCAATGGATTACACCTTTTCTTACATCTGCCGAGGCTTGGATGAAATTTCTGATCACTAATTTTACTTTATAGACCCACCAGCATATAGCTGGGGTGCCATTCCCAACCACCACTGGTATACCCATGCTGACCAATGTGGTGTCCAGCAATTGCATCATGGGTTACATACCAATAAATTGAGAAAGGAAAAGTAAGATGTAGCCTGTTTTACATGACGAGGAAGTGAATGAGTAAATCAAGGCACAGACTGTACCCATAGCTACATCCCCTGGGTTACATGACCAAACACAAGAAGGCGGATACCGTTCAATCATTTTCTGTATCAAACTGCTCCTGCTACACATTTATAGCGATAACTACATTATAAAAGTGGTAAATATCAATGGATTAAACCTTTTCTTACATCTGCAGGGGCTTGGATGATTTTTCTGATCACTAATTTTTCATTATAGACCCACATGCAGATAGCACAGGTGCCATACCCAACCATCAATGGTATGTCCATGCTGGCCAACGGGGTGTCCACCTATTGCATTATGAGGTGCATGCCAAAAAATTCAATAAGTAAAAGTAAAAAGTAGCCTATTTTACATGACAGGTTAGTGAAAGAGTAAATTAAGGCCCAGACTGTACCTGTAGCTACATCCCCTGGGTCACATGACCAAAAACAAGATGGCGGCTACCGTTCAAACATTTTCTGTTTCAAACTGCTTCTGTTACATGTTTGTAGGGATAACTACATTATAAAAGTGATAAATTTCAATGGATTACACCTTTTCTTACTTTTGTTGGGGCTTGGATGAATTTTCTGATCCCTAATTTCACATTACAGACCCACCTGTAGATAGCCGGGTTGCCATACCCAACCACCCATGGTATGCCCATGCTGGCCAAAGGTGTGTCCACCTATTGTATTATAGGGTGCATGCCAATAAATTCAAAAAGTAAAAGTAAAAAGTAGTCAATTTTACATGTCAGGGAAGTGAATTAGTAAATCAAGGCCCAGATTCTCCCCATAGCTACATCCCCTGAGTCACAGGACCAAAAACAAGATAGCGGCTACCATTTGTTAATTTTCTGTATCAAACTGCTTCTGTTACATGTTTGTAGGGATAACTACATTATAAAAGTGGTAAATGTCAATGGATTACAACTTTTCTTACATCTTCAGGGGCTTGGATGAAATTTATGATCACTAATTTCACATTAGAGACCCACCAGCCGGTAGCTGGGGTGCCATACCCAACCACCCCTGTTATACACATGCTGACCAATGGGGTGTCCACCTATTGCATTATGGGTTACATACCAATAAACTGAGAAAGGAAAAGTAATATGTATCCTGTTTTACATGAAGGGGAAGTGAATGAGTAAATCAAAGACCAGACTGTACCCATAGCTACATCTCCTGGGACACATGACCAAAAACAAGAAGCCGGATACCGTTCAATCATTTTCAGTATCAAACTGCTCCTGCTACACATTTATTGTGATAACTACATTATAAAAGTGGTAAATATCAGTGGATTACACCTTTTCTTACATCTGAAGGGGCTTGGATGAATTTTCTGATCCCTAATTTCACATTACACACCCATTTGCAAATAGCCATGGTGCCATACCCAACCACCCCTGGTATGTACATGCTGGACAATGGGTTGTCCACCTATTGCATTATGGGGTGCATGCCAATAAATTCAAAAAGTAAAAGTAAAAATTATCCCATTTTGCATGACAGGGAAGTGAATGAGAAAATCAAGGCTCAGACTGTACCCATATCTTCATCCCCTGGGTCACATGACCAAAAACAAGATGGTGGTTACCATTTGATCATTTTCTGTATCAAACTGCTTCTGTTACATGTTTGTAGGGATAACTACATTCTAAAAGTGGTTAATCTCAGTGGTTTACAACTTGTCTTACATCTGCAGTGGGTTGGATGAAATTTCTGATTATCAATTTTTCATTACAGACCCAACTGCAGATAGCCAGGGTGCCATACTCAACCACCCATGGTATGTCCATGCTGGCCAATGGGGTGTCCACCTATTGCATTATGGGGTACATGCCAATAAATCAAAAAGTAAAAGTAAAAAGTAGCCCGTTTTACGTGACAGGGAAGTGAATGAGTAAATCAAGGCCCAGACTGTACCCATATCTACATCCCCTGGGTCACATAACCAAAAATAAAATGGCGGCTTCCGTTCCATCATTTTCTGTATCAAACTGCTTCTGTTACACATGTATTGTGATAACTACATTATAAAAGAGGTAAATCTCAATTGATTACAACTTTTCTTACATCTGCAGGGGCTTGGATGATTTTTCTGATCCTTAATTTTTCATTACAGACCCACATGACGTGGAACCTTTGTAAAAGAGCCTCTGGCTCAAAGGTAGTAATTCCTAGAACAATAAACTAAACTAAACTAAACATGCAGATAGCCGGGGTGCTATACCAAACCTCCAATGGTATGTCCATGCTGGCCAATGGTGAGTCTACTTATTGCATTATGGGGCGGATGCATATAAATTCAAAAAATAAAAGTAAAAAGTAGCCTGTTTAAATGACAGGGAAGTGAATGAGTAAATTAATGCCCAGAATGTACCCATAGCTACATTCCCTTGGTCACATGACCAAAAACAAGATGGCAGCTACCGTTTCATCATTTTCTGTACCAAACTGCTTCTCTTACACATTTATTGTGAAAACTACATAATAAAAGTGGTAAATGTCAATGGATTACACCTTTTCTTACATCTGCCGGGGCTTGGATGAAATTTATGATCACTAATTTTACTTTATAGACCCACCAGTATATAGCTGTGGTGCCATACCCAATCACCCCTGGTATACCCATGCTGACCAATGCGGTGTCCACCAATTGCATTGTGGGTTACATACCAATAAATTGAGAAAGAAAAAGTAAGATGTAGCCTGCTTTACATGATGGGGAAGTTAATGAGTAAATCAAGGCACAGACTGTACCCATAGCTACATTCCCTGGGTCACATGACCAAAAACAAGATGGCTGACACCATTCAAACATTTTCTGAATCAAACTGCTTCTGTTACACGTTTGTAGGGATAACAACATTATAAAAGTGGTACATGTCAATGGATTACACATTTTCTTACGTCTGCAGGGGGGCTTGGATGAATTTTCTGATCCCTAATTTCACATTGCAGACCCACTTGCAGAAAACCGGGGTGCCATTACCAACGACCCCTGGTATGCCCATGCTGGCCAATCGGCTATCCACCTATTGTATTATGGGGTGCATGCCAATAAATTCAAAAAATAAAAAAAAAGTAAAAAATAGCCCGTTTTACATGACAAAGAAGTGAATGAGTAAATCAAAGAACAGACTGTACCCATATCAACATCACCTGGGTCACATGACCAAAAACAAGATGACAGCAACTGTTCAATCATTTTCTGTATCAAACTGCTTCTGTTACATGTTTGTAGGGATAGCTACAATATAAAAGTGTTAAATGTCAATGGATTACACCTTTTCTTAAATCTGTCGGGGCTTGGATGAATTTTATGATATCTAATTTCACATTATAGACCCACCTTCAGATAGTCGTGGTGCCATACCCAACCACCCATAGTATGCCCATGCAGGCCAAAGGCGTGTCCACTTATTGTATTATGGGGTGCATTACAATAAATTCAAAAAGTAAAAGTAAAAAGTAGCCCGTTTTACATGACAGGGAAGGGAATGAGTAAATTAAGGCCCAGACTGTACCCATAGCTACATCCACTGAGTCACATGACCAAAAACAAGATGGCGGATACCGTTCAATCATTTTCTGTATCAAACAGCTTCTGCTACACATTTATTGTGATAACTACATTATAAAAGTGTTAAATGTCAATGGATTACACCTTTTCTTACATCTGCAGGGGCTTGGATGAATTTTCTGATCCCTAGATTCACATTACGCACCCATTTGCAAATAGCCAGGGTGCCATACCCAACCACCCCTGGTTTGTCCATGCTGGCAAATGGGGTGTCCACCTATTGCATCATGGGGTGCATGCCAATAAATTTAAAAAGTAAAAGTAAAAAGTAACCCATTTTACATGACTGGGAAGTGAATGAGTAAATCAAGGCTCAGACTGTACCCATATCTACATCCCCTGGGTCACATGACCAAAAACTAGATGGCGGCTACCATTTGTTCATTTTCTGTATCAAACTGCTTCTGTTACATGTTTGTAGGGATAACTACATTCTAAAAGTGGTAAATCTCAGAGGATTACAACTTTTCTTACATCTGCAGTGGGTTGGATGAAATTTCTTATTATTAATTTTTCATTACAAACCCAACTGCAGATAGCCGGGGTGCCATCCCCAACCACCCATGGTATGTCCTTGATGGCCATTGGGGTGTCCACCTATTGCATTATGGGGTGCATGCCAATAAATAAAAAGTAAAAGTAAAAAGTTGCCCATTTTACGTGACAGGGAAGTGAATGAGTAAATCAAGGACCAGAGTGTACCCATATCTACATCCCCTGGGTCACATGACCAAAAATAAGATGGCGGCTTCCTTTCCATCATTTTCTGTATCAAACTGCTTCTGTTACACATGTATTGTGATAACTACATTTATAAAAAAAGCAAATCTCAATGGATTACAACTTTTCTTACATCTGCAGGGGCTTGGATGATTTTTCTGATCCTTAATTTTTCATTACAGACCCACATGCAGATAACCGGGGTGCTCAACCCAACCTCCCATGGTATGTCCATGCAGGCCAAAGGGGAGTCCACTTATTGCATTATGGGGCGGATGCCAATAAATTCAAAAAATAAAAGTAAAAAGTAGCCTGTTTAAATGACAGGGAAGTGAATGAGTAAATCAATGCCCAGAATGTACCCATAGCTACATCCCCTGGGTCACATGACCAAAAACAAGATGGCAGCTAACATTTGATAATTTTCTGTATCAAACTGCTTCTCTTACTCATTATTGTGATAACTACATAATAAAAGTGGTAAATGTCAATGGATTACACCTTTTCTTACATCTGTCGGGGCTTGGATGAAATTTATGATCACTAATTTTACTTTATAGACCCACCAGCATATAGCTGAGGTGCCATACCCAACAACACCTGGTATACCCATGCTGACCAATGGGGTGTCCACCAATTGCATTATGGGTTACATACCAATAAATTGAGAAAGGAAAAGTAAGATGTAGCCTGTTTTACATGACAGGGAAGTTAATGAGTAAATCAAGGCACAGACTGTACCCATAGCTACATTCCCTGGGTCACATGACCAAAAACAAGATGGCTGACACCATTCAAACATTTTCTGTATCAAACTGCTTCTGTTACACATTTGTAAGGATAACAACATTATAAAAGTGGTAAATGTCAATGGATTACACATTTTCTTACATCTGTAGGGGGCTTGGATGAATATTCTGATCCCTAATTTCACATTACAGACCCACTTGCAGATAGCCGGGGTGCCATAACCAACCACCCATGGTATGTCCATGCAGGCCAATGGCGTGTCCACCTATTGCATTATGGGGTGCATTACAATAAATTCAAAAAGTAAAAGTAAAAAGTAGCCTGTTTTACATGACAGGGAAGGGAATCAGTAAATTAAGGCCCAGACTGTACCCATATCTACATCACCTGGGTCACATGACCAAAAACAAGATGACGGCTACTGTCCAATCATTTTCTGTATCAAACTGCTTCTGCTACACATTTATTGTGATAACTACATTATAAAAGTGGTAAATGTCAATGGATTACACCTTTTCTTACATCTGCAGGGGCTTGGATGAATTTTCTGATCCCTAGTTTCACATTACGCACCCATTTGCAAATAGCAAGGGTGCCATACCCAACCACTCCTGGTATGTCCATGCTGGCAAATGGGGTGTCCACCTATTGCATTATGGGGTGCATGCCAATAAATTAAAATAGTAAAAGTAAAAAGTAACCAATTTTGCATGACAGGGAAGTGAATGAGTAAATCAAGGCTCAGACTGTACCCATATCTACATCCCCTTGATCACATGACCAAAAACAAGATGGCCCCTACCATTTGATCATTTTCTGTATCAAACTGCTTTTGTTACATGTTTGTAGGGATAACTACATTCTAAAAGTGGTAAATCTCAGTGGATTACAACTTTTCTTACATCTGCAGTGGGTTGGATGAAATTTCTGATCCTTAATTTTTCATTACAGACCCAACTGCAGATAGTCGGGGTGCCATACCCAACCACCCATGGTATGTCCATGCTGGCCAACGGGGTGTCCACTTATTGCATTATGGGGCGGATGCCAATAAATTCAAAAAGTGAAATTAAAAAGTAGCCCGTTTTACATGCCAGGGAAGTGAATGAGTAAATTAAGGACCATACTGTACCCATATCTACATCCCCTGGGTCACATGACCAAGAATAAGATGGTGGCTTCCGTTCCATCATTTTCTGTATCAAGCTGCTTCTGTTACACATGTATTGTGATAACTACATTATAAAAGAGGTAAATCTCAATGGATTACAACTTTTCTTACATCTGCAGGGGCTTGGATGATTTTTCTGATCCTAAATTTTTCATTACAGACCCACATGCAGATAGCCGCTGTGCTATACCCAACCTCCCATGGTATGTCCATGCTGGCCAACGGGGTGTCCACTTATTGCATTATGGGGCGGATGCCAATAAATTCAAAAAAATAAAAGTAAAAAGTAGCCTATTTTACATGACAGGAAAGTGAATGAGTAAATCAATGCCCAGAATGTACCTGTAGCTACATCCCCTTTGTCACATGACCAAAAACAAGATGGCGGCTACCGTTCAATAATTTTCTGTATCAAAATGCTTCTGTTACACGTTTGTAGGGATAGCAACATTATAAAAGTGGTAAATGTCAATGGATTACACCTTTTCTTACGTCTGTCTGGGCTTGCATGAATTTTCTGATCCCTAATTTCACATGACAGACCCACCTGCAGATAGCCGGGGTGCCATACCCAACCTCCCATGGTATGCCCATGCTGGCCAATGGGGTGTCCACCTATTGCATTATGGGGTGCATTCCAATAAATTCAAAAAGTAAAAGTAAAAAGTAGCCCATTTTACATGACAGGGAAGGGAATGAGTAAATTATGACCCAGACTGTACCCATAGCTACATCTCCTGCATCACATGACCAAAAACAAGATGGCGGCTACCATTTGATCATGTTCTGTATAAAACTGCTTCTGTTACACATTTATTGTGATAACTACATTATAAAAGTTGTAAATGTCAATGGATTACAAATTTTTTTACATCTGCAGGGGCTTGGATGAAATATATGATCACTAATTTCACATTATAGACCCACCACCACATAGCTGGAGTGCCATACCCAACTACCTAAGGAAGGCCATGCTGGCACATGAGGGACATACCTATTACATTATGGGTTACATGCAAATAAATTCAGAAAGAAAAAGTAAGATGTATCCTGTTTTACATGACAGGGAAGCGAATGAGTAAATCAAGGCCCAGACTGTACCCATATCTACATCCCCTTGGTCACATGCCCAAAAATAAGATGGCAGCTACTGTTCAATCATTTTCTGTCAAACTGCTTCTGTTACACATTTGTAAGGATAACTATACTATAAAAGGGGTAAATTTCAAGGCATTACACCTTTTCTTACATCTGCTGGGGCTTGGATGAAATTTATGATCACTAATTTCACATTATAGACCCACCACCATATGGCTATGGTGCCATACCCAACCACATAAGGAAGGCCATGCTGGCACATGAGGGGCACACCTATTGCATTATTGGTTACATACAAATAAATTCAGAAAGGAAAAGTAAGATGTAGCCTGTTTTACAAGACAGGGGAGTGAATGAGTAAATCAAGGCACAGACTGTAAACATAGCTACATCCCCTTGGTCACATGACCAAAAACAAGATGGCTGACTCCATTCAAACATTTTCTGTATCAAACTGCTTCTGTTACACGTTTGTAGGGATAACAACATTATAAAAGTGGTAAATGTCAAGGCATTACACCTTTTCTTACATCTGCAGGGGCTTGGATAAAATTTATGATCACTAATTTCACATTATAGACCCACCAGCATATAGCTGGGGTGCCATACCCAACTACCCCTGGTATACCCATGCTGACCAATGGTGTGTCTACCTATTGCATTATGGGTTACATACCAATAAACTGAGAAAGGAAAAGTAAGATGTATCCTGTTTTACTTGAAGGGGAAGTGAATGAGTACATCAAAGACCAGACTGTACCCATAGCTACATCCCCTGGGTCACATGACCAAAAACAAGATGTCGGATACCGTTCAATAATTTTTTGTATCAAACTGCTTCTGCTACACATTTATTGTGATAACTACATTATAGAAGTGGTAAATGTCAATGGATTACACCTTTTCTTACATCTGCCGGGGCTTGAATGAATTTTCTTATCCCTAATTTCACAGTACACATCCATTTGCAAATAGCCAGGGTGCTATACCCAACCACCCCTGGTATGTCTATGCTGGCCAATGGGGTGTCCACCTATTGCATTATGGGGTGCATGCCAATGAATTCAAATAGTAAAAGTGAAAAGTAACCCATTTTACATGACAGGTAAGTGAATGAGTAAATCAAGGCCCAGACTGTACCTATATCTACATCCCCTTGGTCACATGACCAAAAATAAGATGGCAGCTACCGTTCAATCATTTTCTGTCAAACTGCTTCTGTTACCCATTTGTAGGGATAACTATATTATAAAAGGGGTAAATGTCAAGGCATTACACCTTTTCTTACATCTCCACAGGCTTGGATGAAATTTCTAATCCCTAAATTCTCATTACAGGCCCAACTGCAGATAGAAGGGGTGCCATATCCAACCACCCATGGTATGCCCTTTCATGTCAATGGGGTGTCCACCTATTGCATTATGAGGTACAAGCCAATAAACTCAAAAAGGAAAAGTAAAAAGCAGCTTGTTTTACATGTTAGGGAAGTGAATGAGTAAATGAAGGCCCAGACTGTACCCATATCTACTTCCCCTGGGTCACATGACAAAAAATAAGATGGTGGCCACCGTTCAATCATTTTCTGTATCAAACTGCTTCTATTCTAAAACCTGTAGAGAAAAACCCTACCCTTTCCCTATTCAAAATACCTGTGGAGAAAAACCCTATCCTTTCCCTATTCTAAAACCTGTGGAGAAAAACCCTACCCTTTCTCTATTCTAAAACATGTGGTGAAAAACCCTACCCTTTCCCTGTTCTAAAATCTGTGGAAAAAAAGCCTATCCTTTCCCCTATTGTTTAACACATCATGAAGTCCACTATCCTTGACAGGACGGTGTCTAAAGTCCGGTAGGGAAACGTCCTGCTGAGTCTTCTCCAAGACATTGACAGTTGCAAGATAGCTGATCAGGGAAGGAGACATAGGAATCTGTGGTTGCAGAAGCTTAGTTTCCAGATCTGAAACCAGTTCTGACCTGGCCCCCTACCACCAAGAGTGAATCTGGGTATTGAAATCTGAGGTAGCCATGGATTTGGGAGGTGGATCCTGTTGAGACTGGGGGGAGGAGGAGGAGGTGGGGCATCCAGTGGAGGATAATACCCTTGAAACCCCATGTAGTTGGAGTAAGGGTGAAATCCAGGGTAGAACTGCCCCAAATGACTCCAATCTGGAGAGCAGCACCCTGGGTAGGGATCCCTTGGATACCCAAAAGGGTAATGTGAGGCAGTTCAGGGTCAATTATAAGCCCCCCAATGTCAGACATAGCATCAGAGGAATCCACGTTGGACCGGCCGTTGTGTAGATGGGGAGGGTCCGGTGTCGAGACAGCCCACGGCAGGGTCCTATCCTTTCCCTTTTCAAAAACCTGTGGAGAAAACCCCTATCCTTTCCCTATTCTAAAATCTGTGGAGAAAAACCCTATCCTTTCCCTGTTCTAAAACCTGTGTAGAAAAACACTACAATTTCTCTATTCTAAAACCTGTGGAGAAAAACCCTATCCTTTCCCTATTCTAAAATCTGTGGAGAAAAACCCTAACATTTCCCTATTCAAAAAACCTGTGGATAAAAACCCTATCCTTTCCCTATTCTAAAACCTGTGGAGAAAAATCATATCCTTTCCCTCTTCAAAAACCTGTGTAGAAAAATCCTATCCTTTCCCCGTTCAAAAACCTGTGGAGAAAAACCCTATCCTTTCCCTATTCAAAAAACCTGTGGAGAAAAACCCTATCCTTTCCCTATTCTAAAACCTGTGGAGAAAAATCCTAACATTTCCCTATTCAAAAAACCTGTGGAGAAAAACCCTATCCTTTCCCTGTTCTAAAACCTGTGTAGAAAAACCCTACTCTTTCTCTATTCTAAATTCTGTGGAGTAAAATCCTACTCTTTCCCTTTTGTAAAACCTGTAGAGAAAAAGCCTATCCTTTCCCTATTATATAACACATCATGAAGTCCACTCTCCTTGACAGGACGGTGTCTAAAGTCTGGTAGGGATCCTGATGAGACTGGGGGGAGGAGGAGGAGGGGTGTCCAGTGGAGGATAATACCCTTGAAACCCCATATAGTTGGAGTAAGGGCTAAATCCACGGTAGAACTGCCCTAAATGACTCCAATCTGGAGTGGAGCATTCCGGGTAGGGATCCCTTGGATACCCAAAAGGGTAATGTGGGACAGTTCAGGGTCGATTATAAGCCCCCCAATGTCAGACCTGGCATCAGAGGAATCCACGTCGGATCCGCCGTTGTGTAGATGGGGGAGGGTCCGGTGTCGAGACAGCCCACGGCAGGGTCCTATCCTTTCCCTTTTCAAAAACCTGTGGAGAAAACCCCTATCCTTTCCCTATTCTAAAATCTGTGGAGAAAAATCCTATCCTTTCCCCGTTCAAAAACCTGTGGAGAAAAACCCTTTCCTTTCCCTATTCAAAAAACCTGTGGAGAAAAACCCTATCCTTTCCCTATTCTAAAACCTGTGGAGAAAAATCCTAACATTTCCCTATTCAAAAAACCTGTGGAGAAAAACCCTATCCTTTCCCTGTTCTAAAACCTGTGTAGAAAAACCCTACTCTTTCTCTATTCTAAATTCTGTGGAGTAAAATCCTACCCTTTCCCTTTTATAAAACCTGTAGAGAAAAAGCCTATCCTTTCCCTATTATATAACACATCATGAAGTCCACTCTCCTTGACAGGACGGTGTCTAAAGTCTGGTAGGGATCCTGATGAGACTGGGGGGAGGAGGAGGAGGGGCATCCAGTGGAGGATCATACCCTTGAAACCCCATATAGTTGGAGTAAGGGCTAAATCCATGGTAGAACTGCCCTAAATGACTCCAATCTGGAGTGGAGCATTCCGGGTAGGGATACCTTGGATACCCAAAAGGGTAATGTGGGACAGTTCAGGGTCGATTATAAGCCCCCCAATGTCAGACCTGGCATCAGAGGAATCCACGTCGGATCCGCCATTGTGTAGATGGGGGAGGGTCCGGCGTCGAGACAGCCCACGGCAGGGTCACCGACATCATAACTGGCTCAACCTAACCTGACACTGGAAGGGGTTCTGTTGGTCACGTGATGTTGGGCGGGTGGTCCCCTTCAGGTATTGCTAGAAAAGTCTGCCGTGCAGCCCGATGCCAGGTGGTGCAAGTCCCATATGTGATGAGCTACTGATGGAACCCTCTCGAAGTAAGATTTGTCTTTTCCTATATCTATCTCCAGCATTTATGCATGTGAACAGTGGAAAAATCTATCTAGTATGACCTTATACTACTATGTTTTAGATCACTGTATTGCCCTTGGATAATTAACACATTTTTCTTATGTTACTCTATGCTACTATGGCTTAGTTCCATGTTTTGTGATATTTTTTCCCCATACATTATATAAAATAGTTGGTGGTTGTCAATACACAGCAACGATACACCTTCACCCTAAGGTTCAAAGATGAAATACAAGATATACATCACCCATGAGTTTTACATAATTAATAGAAAATGGACCTAGTTTCTTCAGTATCTCACGGTTACTGTGAGGACAGCAAATTAAGTAAGGTGTTAACGAAAGTGGTGTGTATTTAGGCAACCATACAGTATCTTATATAGTGTACTATACAGTATGAAAGAATCCAAATTAGTTTACTATTTTTTATTATCATTAGCATTTACCATCAGTGGTCCACATTTCACCGATGCAAAACTTTATCAAGTGTATGGATCTTCATACACAAAGAGCATTCCATCAGACATGGTAATGCCAGAAATATGTGGCAAAAAACCTCTCATTTCCCTATTCTAAAACCTGCAGAGAAATTCCCTATTCTTTCCATATTCTAAAACCCGTGGAGAAAAACCCTATCATTTCCCTATTCTAAAACCTGTGGAGAAAAATCATATCCTTTCCCTATTCAAAAACCTGTGGAGAAAAATCCTATCCTTTCCCTTTTCAAAAACCTGTGGAGTAAAACCCTATCTTTTCCCTATTCTGAAACCTGTGGAGAAAAACCCTAACATTTCCCTATTCAAAAAACCTGTGGAGAAAAACCCTATCCTTTCCCTATTCTAAATTCTATATATAGTCTTCAGGCTTGTGACCTGTAGATAAAAAACTGTCAGATCTTACCCTATGCTACACCATTGCATCAACATTTTACATACTCTGTGATATTTAATTTAACCAAAGTAATGTAGCTTACCCTCACATAAGTCATCTCTGGGAGTGTTCAGAACTAGTCCATGCGTTATAATTCATTCCAACTGATGAGACGGTGAAGGTGAAGTTTGTTGTGGTGCATTGCGTACTAGTCGGTCTACAAGGCTGATTTATGTTAACACCACAAGGTTTCCACAGCCTGTAAGACAAACTAGTTTGTCTCTTACCGTAATCCCAGAAAGTATCAGTTGAGTAGTATCATAGGAAGTCAAGATGTAAAATGTTGTAATGTAGCATCATTGCAGTATCTTGATCTTCAGTGTAGTTCAAAAAGGGTAATTTTGTGACTTCTGTAGATATGTTGAACACACCTTCTCTGAGAAACAAGAAATATGCAGTCAATCAATGTGATGACTTCTGGACACACTACTGCACCACTTTTTCCACATCCAGGCACCAAGTGTTAATTACTCGTAATCACCTCAGATTGGCCACCTTTCCTAAAATGCTTCAAAGTGTCTGCATTTCATAAAATACTTCAAAACAGCCATCTTTGTTTAAAAAGCTCTCTGAATGGGTCAGGGCAGATGCGGTATAATGGTAATCAGTGATGTGACCACTTAATGGACACAGTACTGCAAAACTTTTGCCATATCTGTACACCAAGTGTGAATCTCTGGTGAGTGTTTCAAGATGGCTGCTTTTGCTGAAATGCCTCAAAATGGCTACCTTTGCTAAAAAGTTCTTTGAATGGGGCTGTGTTGATGAGGTATGGTAGTTATCAGTTATGTATCCACTACCGGACACAAAGTCAATTAACTACCTTGTACTTAGAGGTTGCACCTGTAATCAAGCTTTCAGCAAAGTGTTTCTCTCCTGGTATGACAAAGGTAAAAAAAAAATAACGTTAAAAAAACAAAGTACACCACCCCTTTTGCTAGATATGGGTAGCAAGTGTGAATCACTGGTGAGGTACCCAACTGGACTAACACTGTTAGCAGTTTCATGAGGTCAAACCCTGAATTAATTTTGAAACATGAATACATACTGTACATCAATACACACATATCAAAACCTAAGCTAAACTGTAACTGACCGTTAGTGACATCACGTAGTAACCTACCTTATGCACTTATTATTTCCAATTTATTTCCCATTCTGACTGTTGCATGAGTATTTCTGAAGCCAGGGGACATATTTCGTACAACGCACTGTGTATATAGATTACAGTGATTGTCATATGGAAGACGACCCCGACGACAGTCGATAGGGGATTTGGAACGTATATCCGTATACGTTCTTCGCTTTTAAAGACTTTTAGCCTATATACTCCAATCTGAAACACAGAATTTAAAGACATTATACCAATGATGTCCTGAAAGTTATAGTCCATTGGATTATATACTGTACATTTCCCTGCCACTGCATCTATAAATTGCATACCTCTATAGGATTGGAGCTATAGCCCTCTTGATGTCACTGCAGAACATATCGCTTCCCTGATCCATTAAGTGGACACCAACCTGCCGATACAGTTCTGGGAAGAGGGACATGATGCCATCATGCTTGACCACGCCAGCTGACAATCCTCTCATGAATGCCCCCATCTCTGTGTTGATCTTTCTCCTTGTTCTGTCCATTTTCTTCGTATCAGAAACATTCCTCCACTGCTGACGCTGGATGATGTGGGACCAAAGGATCATGGTTCTCGGCATTCGGTGCTTGATCAAGGCGATGCCCTCCTTCATCTTCTGTAGCAGCATCACTGACGTCTTTAATCCTAAATCATTGCCTCCCAGGTGGATGACGATGACATCTCATTTGGATCCCCTCAGGCACTCCCATCGCAACATTGGCACCAGTTGTTCCCAACGCATACCCCTCTCACCTAACCAACGAACATTTACTAGAGTATCGAAGGTCAACACTGGTCCCCCAGTTCGAGACCACTCCCGAATCCCTGCCCAATGAATGAAGGAGTGTCCACAGATCCATACAGTCTTCTCTGGACACTGCATATCTGAATTAAGAAAAGACACATATTATAGCATCGAAGTGCATCCAATCTATGACAAGTAGTAGTGCTCAATTCCTGACATTTGCTGGCAAAAGACAACATGTCTGGTATCTTCCAGGAAATAAAAAACATTTAAGAGTGATTACTAATAGTGGCACTCAGAGCAAAATTATGCATTTGCGGCACAAGATCTCATGAAAACATTACGTGATTGGTGGTTTGAGAAATTGATGGTTACCAAATGGGAAAGGTATTTAGGAGTAGTCATGTCTGATGACCTAGCATGAATAAAGCAGTACATGTTGTTCAGCCTTCTCATGTCATCCCACACTTGTGTATCCCATAGGTGGCGCTATCTCAAGGGCTACTACCCCTGCCTGCATGGCTAGTTGCAGGTTAAGGGGCATGTGTACTGACACGGGTGCCTCCACCTGGAGGACAGGGTTGTTAGTAACAAGGCTAACCTGGATACAGCTTTCTGGGACATTGTAATTCCCCTTTTTCCCCTTCTAGTAGCATAGATAACATGCAACAAACATTTTCACAGTAGCCCCTATTCTGTATACACTTCCCCACACTGTTTGCACTTACCACCAGGGCTGGTTCCACCAGTTCAACCCTGGAGACCCCCTGTAAAACAAGGTTAGGCACAGTATATAACAGTATAGTGCCTTTGGTACAAACTGGAACCACAGTTGGATTAAAGAGAACAGGAAATCATTTCTAATTGGCATCAGTTTATAAAGTTCTTATTCTCAGAAATGATATGCATTATTCTAAATAATCCACATTTAACTGTACTTGAATAAAAACTTGATACGAAAAACTGTATTTTGCATTGTTTTGTTTTTATGGGCAGCATTCTGGGATGCAGCACTCTGCATTTCCCACCTATCTTACATCTCAATCACTCCACCATCTCGGTCTCTATACCGGGAATCTACGCCAATTAACCATTCCATGGTGTCCAATGGACACCCATGTCTTCCCACATTGGGAAACAGCAACTATAAAACAAGCCATGGTGTCCAATGGACACGCAATGCTGACTATGATAGAGGGAAGTCTTGTGCAGTCCATTCCGGGATGTAGCACTCAGCATTTCCCACCTATCTTACATCTCGATCACTCCGCCATCTCGGTCTCTATACCGGGAATCTACGCCAATTAACCATTCCATGGTGTCCAATGGACACCCCATGTCTTCCCACACTGGGAAACAGCAACTATAAAACAAGCCATGGTGTCCAATGGACTCGCAATGCTGACTATAATAGAGGGAAGTCTTGTGCAGTCCATTCCGGGATGCAGCACTCAGCATTTCCCACCTATCTTACATCTTGATCACTCCGCCATCTCGGTCTCGATACCAGAAATCTATGCCAATTAACCATTCCATGGTGTCCAATGGACACCCCATATCTTCCCACACTGGGAAACAGCAACTATAAAACATGCCATGGTGTTCAATGGACACGTAATGCTGATTATGATAGAGGTAAGTCTTGTGCAGTCCATTCCAGGATGCAGCACTCAGCATTTCCCACCTATCTTACATCTCGATCACTCCGCCATCTCGGTCCCTATACCGGGAATCTACGTCAATTAACCATTCCATGGTGTCCAATGGACACCCCATGTCTCCCCACACTGGGAAACACCAGCTATAAAACATGCCATGGTGTCCAACGGACACGCAATGCTGACTATGATAGAGGGAAGTCTTAGGCAGTCCATTCCGGGATGCAGCACTCTGCATTTCCCACCTATCTTACATAGATACATAGATACATAGATACATAGACAGTGTTGGCAGATAAAGGCCTATGGCCCACCCAGTCTGCCCATTTGAGCTTGTAAGTTCAGTTTATGTTTTCCTAGAAGTCTGTTGCCCCTTACCCCTGACCTCCAGAATTCCTTTATGTCTATCCCATGCATTCTTAAATCCCGTGATTGTTTCAGCCCCACCACTTCTTCTGGCAGGGTGTTCCACTTGTACACCACCCGTTCTGTGAAGAAATTCTTCCTCATGTTTCTCTGAATCGTCCTCCTCCAACTTCATCCCATGCCCTCTAGTCCTGGAACATCTTTTTTGCTTAAAAATAGTGTATTCCTGCACCCTGTTACTCCCTGTGAGATACTTGTATGTCTCTATCATATCCCCTCTCTCCCTCCTCTCCTCCAGGGAGTACATGTTCAGTTCCTTCAACCTGTCTTCATAGGACTTGTGATGCAATCCATGCACCATCTTTGTTGCCCTCCTCTGAACCTTCTCTACCCTGTCTATGTCCTTATATAGGTATGGTCTCCCGAACTGTACACTGTACTCCAGGTGGGGCCTCACTAGTGTCTTGTTAAGCGAATTATGACATCCCTTTTCCTGCTGGTGATGCCCTGCCTATACATCCCAGCATCCTATTTGCTTTACCTGCTGCCTTGTCACACTGTTTCCTCTACCTTGAGGTCATCAGAGATGATAACCACAAGATCCCTTTCCTGCTTGGTGCATGCTATATCCTCACCCCCAACTGATATATTGTGCCAGGGTTTTTGTGCCCCATATGCATTATCTTGCACTTCTTTGCAATGAATTTCAACTGCCAAACCCCTGACCATTCTTCAAGTTTCTGCAGGTCCCTTCTCATTCTGTCTACACCCTCTGGTGTGTCTACTCTGTTACAGAGCTTTGTGTCATCAGCGAACAGTGAAATTCTTCCTTCTAGGTCCTGTGCAATGTCACTGATGAAGATGTTGAATAGGACTGGTCCCAGGACTGATCCCTGTGGTACCCCACTGGTCACTCTTCCCTCTGTAGAGTGACAGCCATTTACCACCACCCTCTGTGTCCTGCCACCCAGCCAGTTACCTACCCACCACACTACTGTCCTGCCCACACCCATATTCCACAGTTTGTGTAATAGTCTTCTATGTGGCACAGTGTCAAAGGCCTTGCTGAAGTCCAGATAGGCCATGTCCACTGCCCTCCCCTGATCCATCTCTCTAGTCACCCAGTCAAAAAATTCAATGAGGTTGGTCTGACATGACCTCCCCCTGGTGAAACCATGCTGCCTTGGGTCCTGTAGTCCATTGACAACCAGATGTTCCACCAATCTCTCCTTCAGTAGTGCTTCCATGATCTTCCCCACTACCGAGGTGAGGGTGACTGGTCTGTAGTTCCCTGCTACCTCTTTGTTCCCGCTTTTGTATAAGGGGACTACATCTGCTGTCCTCCAGTCTTTGGGTACCTCCCCTGTTTCCAGTGATCAGCTAAACAGGATAGCCAGAGGTTCAGCCACCACCTCTTAGTTCTTTAAGGACCCTGGGGTACACCCCATCTGGCCCCATTGCTTTATCAACTCTTATTACTTCCAGTTCCTTCAGGACCTTTCTTGTGTAAAGGGACTTGTGTCCATTTCTGCACCATTCTCACCCCTTGTACTCCCTTCAGACCCATTACCCTCCTTTTTCCTCAGTAAAGACTGAGCAGAAATACCTGTTCAATATGTCAACTTTACTGTTGTCATCCTCCACGCAGCCCCCATCTTCCCTTCAGTCTCACTATCCCTCCCTTTGTCCTTTCTTTTTCACTTATGTACCTGTAAAGGTTTTGTCCTCTACCCACTGATTTTGCAATGTGTTCTTCTGTCTGAGCTTTGGCTTCCTTACTGACCTCCCTGCCTCCCTTTGCTTCTCCTGGTACTTCTCCTATCCCTTCTGCCTGTGTCTTTTTGTATTGCCTGAATGCAATCTTTTGGCTTTCACTTTCTTTGCTACCTCTTTGGAAACCATAATGGTCTCTCTTCCTTTTCCTTTTGTTAACCTGCTTAATGCATAATTCTGTTGTTCTTATAATCCCTTTTAAATACTGCCCACTGTTCCTCAACCCCTGATTCCTGTCCCTTTCCCCTTAATGCCTCTTTCAAGTATCTCCCCATTTTCCCAAAGTCTGCCCCCCTAAAATCCAGGATACGTGTTTTTGTGTGGTTTGGTTCTGCTCTTTCTGTGATTTCAAACCACAATGACTGGTGGTCACTGTTCCCCAGGTGCTCTCCCACTGTTGCCCTCATCACACTGTCCCTGTTTGTGAGCACAAGGTCTAGTATTGCCTTCTGCCGAGTTGGTTCCATGACCAGTTGCTTGAGGAAGGCACCTGAAGGAGACCAGGATAAATCTGCTCCTAGTTGATGCTGCTGCTGGGATGCTGCAGTCCACATCTGGAATATTGAAGTCTCTAACCAGTACTACTCATTCTTTGTCTGCCATCCTTGATGGCTAGCATCAGCTCCCCTATCTGTTTTTTTCCTCCTGGGCTGGTGGTCTATAGGCCACACCTGTGCGGATGGCTGTTCCCTATTTTCCGCTCCAGCTTAACCCACAGTATCTCTCCCCATTTTGTTCCTCCTGGATCTCTGTGGCCCTTATGTCATTTTTCACATACAGTGCCACTCCTCCTCCCTTCCTGCCTGCTCTGTCTCTTCTGAATATGTTGTAGCCAGGTATGGCCATCTCCCAGTCGTGGTTATCATTACACCAGGTTTCAGTGATGGCCACAATGTCCAGGTCTGACTGCACCATGACGCCCTCCAGATCTTCCATCTTGTTGTTAAGGCTCCTGGCTTTTGCACACATGGCTTTCCATGATTTGACCTCCCTAGACTGTTTCACTGTTTTACTCCAGCCCCTTCCTTGGTTGTCCTTTATCCCTGGTTCTCCTTGCTGTCTGTCCTTCTGCTGAATGTTGCCCTTTCTGCCTATCCACCTCTTGGGCACTAATCTCCATCTTTTGCACACTGCTTGCAGAGATAGCCACCCTCTGGTTCACTGGTTCCACTGTTAGTTGTGGGGGTGAGCAAGTAGGTACCCTCCTTGCTGGCCTGCCACCCTTTTGCTAGTTTAAATGCTTGTCAATGTAGCATTTAAACTTATCATTGAGTGTTTGATTCTCTCCAGGATGGATGCAGGCCATCAGGCTTGAACAAACCTCCATCCCTCCAGGTGGGTCCCCAGTCACCAATGAATCCAAACTCTTTCACAGCACCAGTTCTTCAACCATGAGTTAAAGTTCCTGGTGCATGCCCTATGTTCCTTCCTCGTTCTTGCAGGTAGTACTTGACAAAGTGACAGAAGTAGCTACTTGCTTGAGACCCTCTCCCAGTTTCCTAAACTCTTCCTGAACTTCCTTTGGCTCCCCATTTGCCAGGTCATTAGTACCTAGGTGGATAATGACATCCAGCTCACCCTCCTGTCTTGCCTTCCAGTGATCCCCGGGATCTTCCTTCCATCCTCCATGCCATGGCACCTGGTAGGCACCTCACCTCCTGTCCTCCCT
Source organism: Neoceratodus forsteri (assembly GCA_016271365.2). NCBI lineage: Eukaryota > Metazoa > Chordata > Ceratodontiformes > Ceratodontidae > Neoceratodus > Neoceratodus forsteri. Next base: position 1,339,445,296 of record CM057456.1, read on the forward strand.
CCTGTGTTCCTAGCTGTATCCTCTTCTTATGATGGAGTCCCCCACCAGGATTTGCTTCCTCCTCCTCTGGTGTCCACTGCTTGCCACCGCTGAGGTCACCTCCTTGGCTAACCTCCACATCCTTTCCTTCCACTTTTCTGGGTACCTCTATTTGGTTGTCCTCATTTGCCAGTGTGGCATATGAGTTCTTGAGTGGAATAGGATCTGGGATGTGCCTCTGCCTGACTGCGCTAACCCTCCTTGAGCCCACTGTCATCCAAGTGCTCCTCGTTCTCGGCACCCTTTGAGGCAGTTGCATTGGACTGGGTGGTCTCTGAATAGGGGTGATGGTACTCCTGACCCAGTTTACTTCCACTCTGAGTCTGGCTACCTCATCCCACAGTCCAGAGAGATGCATGCAGATAGAAGCACCTCAGTGTCCAGAAGGTCTGCCTGAATGGCTGCCCCACAGCCACTGCATTGCACCACTCCCCACATTATACTGCAATTTCACTACTTGTCTGCTACTGAAGCTCTCCTAGTTCCCTTTTTATTAATTTAATGTCCTAAAAATCCTGCCACTGATCCTCAGAAAATTTTCTTAAAAAAAAAAAAGAAACCAATAAATAAATAAATGAGTCAAAACACTTGTGCTGAGGATGGGCTTCTTCCCCCTTATGCCCCTTACTATACCCTGTGTTTAGCTCCTGTCAATCAGATTTAACAGGGCATATAATTAAGAGTTGGAGGAAGGGGAGGGAGGGGGGCGAAAATTTGCTGCAATTAAAGACAGCACAGAATTACACCACCACTATGTTTTAAATTTTCAACAGCCCAAAAACAATTATAAGTAAAGACAACAACGAAAGTACAGTGTCACTAAAAGCCCACAATCTAAGTTTAAAAGAAAAATAGCAATTACCAGTTACTCTAAAGCACTAAATTGAATATGTTTCCTTCCTTCCCCTTCTGGCTTCTTCTGAGAAAATAAAACTCTACTTGCTACCTCAACTTTGACTACATCTCGATCAATCCGCCATCTCGGTCTCTATACCGGGAATCTACGCCAATTAACCATTCCATGGTGTCCAATGGACACCCCATGTCTTCCCACACTGGGAAACAGCAGCTATAAAACATGCCATGGTGTCCAATAGGCACGCAATACTGACTATGATTGAGGGAAGTCTTGTGCAGTCCATTCCGGGATGCAGCACTCAGCATTTCCCACCTATCTTACATCTCGATCACGCCGCCATCTCAGTCTCTATACCGGGAATCTACGCCAATTAACCATTCCATGGTGTCCAATGGACACCCTATGTCTTCCCACACTGGGAAACAGCAGCTATAAAACATGCCATGGTGTCCAATGGACACGCAATACTGACAATGATAGAGGAAAGTCTTGTGCAGTCCATTCCGGGATGCAGCACTCAGTATTTCCCAACTATCTTACATCTCGATCACTCCGCCATCTCGGTCTCTATACCGGGAATCTGCGCCTGTCAAGTGATTTACTATTCTGTGTCGCTATCGCTTGTATTTGGTGATCCGGGCATCCCGTATTTCATCTTTGAATGGTATTCGGAGAAGCATTTATCTACACACAGGCCCTTGCCGCAATCTGCACACCAGTAGGTCAATTCCTTATGCTTCCCTTTCTTTGTGCACACACACATCTTCGGTAGGGCACAGCTTTTGGTGTTCTTGGTATTTTGATGGGAAGCTTTCCTTGCAGTCATTGGCATGGATCCAATTTTGTCGATTGCCATTTTGGCTATGCTGTGAAGATCATCTATTTTTTGCTTGTCGTTACAAGTTCTTTAATTACAGTTCGTTGGAATTCCAAGTGCGTCATCTTCTTTCTTTCTGGGGAAAATTTCTTGTACATTATGTACCCCTGAATTAACATGGCATTCAGTAAATAAAAGAACTCCTTCTGCCATACCTTCTTGCATCGCCGGTTAAAATTGTAATACCCTGCCAGCTGATCATTTTTGTTGACTCCACCCATGTATCTGTTGTAGTCCAGTATACATTTTGTCTTTTTTATTGACTCCCCAGTCTTCCAATCCTTTCTTCCGGTATCGACAAATTCAGTACTTGATGTTGTTGACAGCATGTATATGTCCCTCTTGTCTCTCCACTTCATACAGAGCATTAGTGTCTTCCTGAATGTAACCTTTTCTTTCATCTTCAGCTTTATGTCTTTTATTTTGGGAGGCATTCCCTTGCGGTTGGGCATAACAGTTCCAGTTACACCAACTCTAGATAAAAATAGATCTGTGTAGAGTTGAGGTCCAGTGTAGTATCTGTCTGTGTAAATCCTGTAGCCTTTCCCTTGCAGTTCTTCTCTAACAAGATCAAAACAAACTCTGTATGTATGTCCTTTGCTCTGCTCCTTGTCGACTTTGCCTGTATAGAATTGCCAGTTGCATATGTATCCCGAGTTTGATTCACATAAGGTGTACACCTTGATTTCGTGCTTCACTGGTTTTTGTGGATTAAATGTTCTGTAACTTAGATTTCCCTTCCACAGACATATACCTTCATCCAGGGAGAGGTCCTGGTCAGGAAGATAGGTTTCTCGTGATCTCTTCAGGAATTGCTCATGTATCTCCCTAATGTGAAAAAGTTGATCAAATCCCTCCATCCCTCTAGGCTTCCGATTCGAGTTGTCAGCCATGTGGAGAAAAGAAAACATCAGGTTGAATCAGTTCCTTGCCATCACACTGCCCCAGAATGGTGTGTAGGTGACTTCATCCAATCCCCAGTATTCATCTTTACTGCTCTTCACTACCAGTCCCATCGCAATGTATAATGCAAAAAACCTCTTCAGTTCTTCTTTGTCAGTCATCTTCCAAGCCCTGGCCCTTGAATGTGGTGGCAACTCATCAATTGGAAGTGCCAGAAAGAAATCATTGGCATATCTATTTGTTTCCCTGATAAGCTCCAAATCTTCATCCATCAGGCAAAACAGTTGTACAAACTAGTGGACTTTCTGAGACTGTTACTTGAGACTCGAAGTTGCAGTGAATAGGTGTCCATTGTCACTTGTTGTTGTCACCTCTTCCCATTCGGCCTCTCTTCTAACTCTTTGTTCTGCTGATGACCGAGCCCTTTTAGCACAAGTCTTATGCATTGCACCTACTGATGTTGTGGAGGTCTCTTCATGATCTTTCTGCTCCACATCCGGCATGTAATCTTGATCAGTAACTTCTTCATCTTCAGAAGACTCATTCTGCACTTCCACCAGATCCAGATTGTACAATCTTTCTTCAACATCATCTTCACTATGCGATTCAGAGAAATAGGGCTCGCTACACATCTGGTTCTCGGCCAAAACATCCAATGCAGTCATTTTTTTGCCATGATGATTATTCTGTAAGGTGTAGATAAAAAAACAAAAAAAAAAAAAAAAAACATCATTGTTGCAAGTTATCTTTGTTGGTTGATTCTAACAACAATATGAAAAATGAAACCCCTATGAATACCAGTTTGGCTCAATAAACCCTACTCCCCAACTCACCACTGTGCACTGATTTATATTTTCAAACGTACCACAACATATTCTATGTTCTGTTGAATTATGTCAAATATACTGCAAGGAATCAACCTGAAGGACAAAAAAAATAAGTTATATTCAAAGAGTTACATTTAACATCTTTAACGGAATACTCAAGCTCATTTTCACACATACGGGAAGACACAGTGATATGATAATTCCATCCCGTATCAGGTGCAACGTCAAGTTAAGCATTCACTAGTGTACAATGTCAACCCCCAATATATCACTACAGGTTTATGACTGTATATCATCAGTCTGCATTTTACCACCCTCCAGTGAGTTGTAATTCCTCCTGATGTTGCCCGGTTATAAACAAATATTGTTTTTCTTGCTACACTGACCTAAGGAACACATGATTATTGCATATATAGATATCTATATCTATATATATATATATATATGTGCGATGCTTGGCATCGGCTGACATGAAACGCCCAGTAGAATATCAGATTTGCAATGTAAATGACTTTGTGTTTATGACCGGATAACATCAGTCAGCATTTTCGTCACCCTGTAGTGTGTGTTAATGCCTCTTGATGTTACCTGGTTATAAACAAATAGTGTATTTCCTTACTAGTCAAGAAAATCACCAAATTGAAACCTTTTCTTGTTTTGGAACTTGCAACTTTAATTAAGAATACAATATGCAGTGTCACAACATAGGAAGAACTTCACATATATCAAGTTAGGATCAACAAATCACAGTACAGCTGATAACCATCAAAAGTCAAATGTTCCAAAAGTGTCTATGTGTCAGTGAACTGATAAATGTAAAAATTAACCATTGTTCTCTTCTGATTTTTTGGGTGCTGTCCCAATGAAGATGATACACGAAAAACTCTAAGGGATCAAGTCAGGATAAGTGTTATTAAATTGACCTTAAACATTTGCAAGAACACATCATACATTTTAATTCAGTGATAAAAGCAACCAATTTTATGTCTTATTAATAAAGCATATACATCCAAAGTATTGTTTATAGTTTGTGAATTCATTTCTCAGTTCTTCTGATTACATTTGTTTTATATCGTGTCATAATACTAACAGTATATTACATGAACAAATAACTGCTGTACAAGTAGAAGTGAGAGTGAAAATATGTATTATTATATATTATCTTTTAAATGATGAACTGATTTTATCAGCAGCATCCATTGAAGCACCAGATGGTGCAACCTATGTGGTGACGAAATGGTAGGTAATTTGTAGTCCACTGAACAACATGGAATGCATTTTAGGTGGTGGTGGCTGACATGTGAGGGATTGCTGTGGGCCATTTTACACCACTGGATGCTTAAATTGTTGTGATGCCTTATATAGGAGAAAATGATGGTCCATTTAAGAAAATAATCTTTTTTTGGTGGTGTGGCCTGGCATGGGAGGGCTTGTGAGGGGCCATTGTACACCAGGGAACAGTTAACATGTTGTAGCACCTTATATGGGAGGGAATTGCGGTTCCATTGAACAACCTGGTGTGCACTTTTGGTGATGTGGCCTGATATGGGAGGGCTTGTGGGGGGCCACTGGACACCATAGGATGCTTACATTGTTGTGATGTCTGCTTGGCATTTGGAAATACTAACTTCTCATGCCTAAAATCACTCACACTCACTACAGTGCTGAAACACAGTGGGCCCGGTTTTTCCTTTTTTATTTCTTCAGCCATCCTAACCACTTAGCATTTAACAGCTTTAAAGACAGGCTGTTAGGAAAAAAAGTCAAAAAATACTTTTTTAAACCGGTGGGGACTGGTACTCACACTGAGAAAGAAGCAGTCCACTGTTCTACTGGATACCATCTCTTGCCAGCAATGCACTCCACCCAGCTACCACCCTGTCTGCTGTTTCCTAACTCCTCTCGTCTGAGAGGGCTGGACTGTACACCACTCCCATTTCAGAGACCTATTCTTGGAATCATGGATTTGCATCAAAGGTGACTGTGTGCTACCTCCTCCCTTCCCTCCATTACACCTCATATACCATGACCAACCCATCGAAAAGGATACCCAATTTGCCAATTCTCACTCAAATCCCTTCAAAACCAGGTACTGCATAAAAGTACAGTTACGTAACAACTTACTGTAACAGTATATCTTCAAGAGAGGCTCTTGCAGTAGGTAATTACATACATGACTGATGCTGGCAGGCAGCAGGACCCCATGGAAAAATTTCTAGCTAACAGTCCCTGGTGAGGGACCACCCCATGTCAGGTGACTGGTGTCAGGAGACGTCGGTATAAAGGGGTTCTCCCTGATGCCCACCTTCCAGTTCTTCCCACCATGGGCCAGAAACATCCAAACTGTAGTGTTTAGTAAAGGTATTGACAGAATTTCAAGTGGCAGCAGCACAGATGTCTTCCGCAGACACTTTTTGAAGCAACCTGCTGAGGCAGCTACTCCTCTGGTGGAGTGGCTCCTTACTTGACCTGGGATTACTGATGGGGGGCCTCAGATAGAGGACCCCTCTGAGAAAGGTCTTAGAGACCCCAATTGAGCGGAAGTTTTGTTCATGGCGGAACATGATAGGCCGAGATGGCCACCACATGTGTACCTCAGAGAGAAGAATGACTGAGATCCAGGTCAAACCTCCGAGTCATCCGCCAAGGACGGTTCCCTGAAGGGGACGTTAACTGTGTCCCAGTGGCTCCCGAGGGAGACGCAGTAGATGAGCCCTTGTTCCGGTGCCTCTCCTTATCCTTCTTACGATGGCCTTCAGGGGAAGTGGATGCCTGCCTCAGTTTTTTGAGATCCTTTTACATTGAACTCATCTTCTTCTTTTTCAGAATATGGGCTTTCAGGGATTGCTGCTGCATTTTCTAGGTAGCCGCGTTGAAGCTGAGGCAGTGCTGGCACTTCTCGACTGGGTGATCAGGTCCTAGGCAGAACAGGCACAGGGAATGTCTGTCCTTGTGTGGTAGTTGGGTGCCAGGGACTGCAAGGTAGAAATTTTTCTTTGGGGTCCTGCCACCTGCCAGCATCAGTCCTATAAGTATTACCTACTGCAAGAGCCCTCTCAAGTAAGATCTGGGATTATAGGACACATCCTATGCAACCCCTCCCATACCAGACACAACCAAGTAATATGTGGAGAGCGTTACCAGGATACTGTGGAGTCAGAAGCAGGAATCTTGAAGGACGATGTCCGTCAGTACTGGAAAAATAAATACAGGAATGGAGTCACAAAGGATCCGTAGTTCTTAATAAATTATTAATATATGACGTGTTCTGCAGTAGAACAATACTTATCTGATGGTGAAGGAGTCCTCATCCGTTCAGGCATGCGAAAGAGAAAACAATAGGTTAATTTGAAAAGATACAGTAATGAGATAAGAAACCGATAGTGGATAGATACTGCTGGTGCATTGGACTACATTAGAGTGTAATGGTGCATAAGAAAAATTACTGTTGAAGAAGTATTATAATAATAATATTATAGTGACATAAAGGAATAAAATTGGTTAACAGATAGAAGAAAATTTGTTTTTAGTAAAGATGATTAGAAAGACTAGTGCTCTCTGCCTAGATGGCCAATTTTCAAGTGACTGTAGTGTCCCGGTTGGGATAGGTGATATTCCTTTTTGGTTCACTGGCCCATTGTTGCCTGGGCAATCAAGTTCATTCACTGACCCTTTTAATGGAACTCCTTCTTTGCACCTCTTCTGTAAATGAAGCATCTAGTTCACTTCATCCGTCAAATTGGCACAACATGCACCTTGATAACATGCGCTATCATGAATTTTCACTTAGACCATCAAATTGGAACAACATGCACCTTGGTAACATGTGCTATCATGAATTTTCCATGCGACTGACAAATTGGCACAACATGCACCTTGATAACATGTGCTATCACAATTGTTCCATGCGACTGACAAATTGGCACAACATGCACCTTGATAACATGCGCTATCACGAATTTTCACTTAGACCATCAGATTGGCACATGCAACTTGATAACATGTGCTATCATTAATTTAGCACCCTAATATAGCATGGTGGTTAATCTCACTCTCTCAAAACTCCCCCACACTGGGATCCAATGATCACAATATAGTTTAGTTTAGCATAAGGATAGATACTAACTCAAGTCATACTAGGACAAAGGTTTTGGATTTCAAAAATACTGACTTTGCTGAAATGGGGAGAGGTCTCAAAAGAGCTCTGGAGAGAATGGGAGCAGGAGGGGAAGTGGAAGAACAGTGTAAGCATCTAAAGGAAGCCTTAATGGAAGTAACAAACCAGTGCATCAGATTGGTATTCAAAGGCAAGAGAACAAGAAAGTTACTATGGTTCTCCACTCCACATACTCCTAATCTGAATACATTCCCCTAGTTGACCTCTTCAATGCTGTCACTTGCCCCTTGACCCTCTTCCTGGCACTGGACCCCACCCAGACAATAGCCAACCCTAAATCTTCGTACCCTAACTCGAGCACCTCATTCATGTCACCCCCCTTACTAACCAGGACGGAGAAGTGGTGGTGGAGGATAAGAGACAGCACAAGTAGGAGAGAGGGTTTGGAGAGGGACATCACAGAGATAGGAAACAGGACAAGGCAGGAGCGGGGAAGTGGGGGGAGGGACCGATGCTGAAGCAAACAAAAGGAGCAACAAGTGAGTCGGGAAGCAGCAGAAGGGGGCGATCCACGGAGGAATGGGGACCGGGGACATAGACTCTAGATCCAGGTGCTCCAAGAGCCTCTGCCACATAGGGTTCCAATCCTCAGACTCCCAATCGAAGTAGTCCTTCATGGGAACAAGAAGGTCCAAAAAGCTGGGTCTGGAATACATCCCGCATCAGATCCAGCAGCGAGGGAATCATGTCAGACCCACCATCATTATAGATTTGCTGGGGTCCAGCATCATGACATCTTATAGAAGGGATGGCAGCTGAGAAGAACGAAGGGCCTTGGCGCCGAGACCTGATACAGCACTGGGCCAAAGGCAAAGGCTGACAATAGGTCCAGGTTGTAAGACTGTCATTGGGACATCCAGCGTCCCACCTGAAATGGGAGAAAGTTCCTCCAGGTTAAGGCCTGCAGACTGAGGTGGCTCCTCCATCTCCTTTATCCCAAGAGGGAATGCAGAGTTTGCCCTGTAGACCAAACAACGTCGAGGGTGCACCGATGTCATAGCTGGGGTACCCATCCAAAATTCTTCTGGCTCCACAAAAAGCCATCCCAGATTAACCCCAATGTTGTAAACCTCAGAGAGGGGACATGATTGGGACCTTCAAGCACTTGAAATGGATAAATAAGGTTGATTAGGAAATTCTCTTTAAGCTCAGTGCCAACCACAACACGAGGGGCACAGTCTTAAGCTGGAGGGTGGGAGGTTTAGGAGGGAGTTCAGGAAGCACTTCTTCACAGAGATGGTGGTTGATACTTGGAATGCACTGCCATGAGCTCAGACTCCGCAACTGTGCAGGCAGGGATAGTGACACTCGGGGTAGCGCCACCTAGTGGTTAAAGAAATAATCCCCCCGACATCTGGAAGGGAAACATCCTGATGGATCTTCCCTGAGACATGGATGGTAGCAATAGAAGAACTGCTTGGGGAAAGGGGACCGTTAGAGTCTGCTTTCCAGGTCCGAAACCAACTCCGACCGAGCCCCATGCCACCAAGACTGAATTAAAGTCTTGCAATCCAGATCCACCAAAGGAGGGGACGGGTGGTGGTTGGTAGAGTCTAAAGGGTGGGGGGAAGAGAAGGAATCACCAGTGGGGGGGTAGTATCCTGAAACACTGGGTACAGGGAGTAGGGCTAAACCACTGTAGAACTGCCCAAAATGAGTCAGCCATGACGTGGTCCCCAGGAAACCCCTGTGGGTAATGCAGGATAGTTCAGGTCTGGAATACATCCCCATCATGAGATCAGCAGTGAGGGAATCCACGTCAGACCTGCCATTGTATAGATTGGCTGGGAGTCCATGTTGGGACAGCCACGAAGGTGCCGGCGTCTGAGCAGAACAAAGGGGCCTTGGAGCTGGACCTGATCCGTGTCTGGGCCAAAGGCAAAGGCCGATCAATAGGTCCAGGTTGTGAGACTGTCATCAGGACATCTGGCATCGGGACAAGCGCCGGAGTCCCGCCAAGGGGGAGAAAGGGCATCCACGTTAAGGCCTGCAGGCTGAGGAGGGGCCTCCATCTCCTTGACCCCAAGAGGGGAATGCAGAGTTTACCCCATAGACCCAACAACGTTGAGGGGTGCACCACAGTTTTAGCTGGAGGTACCAGCCGGAGATGTGGAGGAAGAGGGGCTTCTCCTCTGGTCCAGTCACGTCCCAGCGAGGCACCGATGAGGCCCCGACGGGGTGAACCACAGCAGTGCGACCATCACTGAAGGCTGTCTTGGCAGGTGGAGGCAGGCGGGGAGGAGCCACTGACTACCTGCACTCCAGCTCATTAGATTTCTCCTTATGCTTCTTGGAAGCAGTAGATTTTTACCGAGGACCTCTATGGTGGTCCTTCTTTCCAGTGAAACCAGTAGAACCTTCAAAAGATGGGCCTCTTACAGGGAGGAACATTTGATGGATCTTTCTGCTGGCACCCTGTGCACACTGGCAAAACAGTCACTCCAGGGTACTCAGACAGGCACAGAACACAGTTGGAAATGGTGGATTTTTCAATCACATCCCACATCCACCTAAACATGGAAGAGAGGAAGAGTGCAGAGGAAGGCTACAAAGATAATAGCAGGTCAGCAGGGCAAGACATACGAGGAGAGGTTGAGGGCACTGAACATGTACTCCCTGGAAGACAGGGAAGAGAGGGAGAGAGAGAGGAGGGACATGATTGGGAGCTTCAAGTACTTGAAAGGGATAAATAAGGTGATGGCGGGAAAGAACTGGATGACGGGCAATGGACTGCCCCCCTTTATAGTCATGCTGACGTCACATCACCCGACGATGGGGCATGGCACCTGCTGACGACTAAGCTACAAGTTTGCCATGCAGTTCTGATGCCAGGAGATGCAGACCTATACGTGAAGACCTACTGCAGGAACCCTCTCAAGTAAGATCAGTTGTTTTCTGTCCTTTCTATGGTCCTTAGTGGTTGTCATGTACCAGGTAAGAGATCTCTTGACATCCAGTCTCTCTCCCCCGGATTGTGCAAGTCAAATATGTTTTTTAATCAGCCTGCCATTGCCTGGCCTGTACACAAAAACCCACATTTAGTGCTAGAATACAGTTTACTTGTGATTTATGTGACAGTAAAATATATGTGTACCTTATTCTTATGTTATATATGTGCCTGAACCAAGATGTATGTTAACCCTGTATATGCCTGATGCCTGATGATCATTTTCTTGTTCCATTGTAACCCTCCCGGGACGCATTTGAAAATAGGCACCTGGTTGTCTAGTGTGCGCACTCGGTAAACAAAAGCAAATAAATAAGTTAAGCATTTCCCCGTGTACAATGTCAGTACACACACCTTCCCATACCAGACCCTACCACTAATTTCTGTCACTGTAAAAATGTATATTTTCTATCCAATAGTCTGTCTCTCCCCCCCCTTTCTAAACAAGTCAAATATTTATTTTACCAGTCCGCCATTGCCCGGACTATACACAATTATAACAATGGTCTGAGAAATGAAGCTTTCTGATTGGCTGTAAACATTCTAACAGCCTTATGTTAATCTTTTATTAATATACTTGTACAGCTTACCCATATATTGAACAAAATTTAACACTGTTTAAAAAACATTTTTATTATATATATAAGGCATTCCCAGAGGTTATGTTAATGGTCAGTTAATCACCTTTAGGGGCATGTCGCACTCGGCAATGCCTCGTGCCACATTATGCCACTAGAGGGTGATTAACAGACCATTAACATAACCCTGGTCATGCCTTATTGCTTAAAACCCACATTTTGTCCAAGAATACATTTTGTGATTCCTGTAACTGAAAGATCTCTTTTGTGCCCTGTAGCCCCCAACACGGTAACAAGTCAAAAGATTATGTTGCCAGTTTGCTTTTCCCCAGTCTGTGTACACACACACACACACACACACACACAACTGAGGCCAGGAATACACTTTATTATTGACTTTATGCCTGTATAAATGTATCTTTGGTCCCTGCTGTCTCTGTCTCTAACTCTTTCTATCTCCCTACCCTGCCTGTACACAGTGTAACAACCTCACTTTTCCACATCAATGGCCTCCCAATACCCTCATAAACCAAGCACTGACACAATTGTATCATTCCCTGTTGTTCTGTTGTACCCCATTCCCTCCCATATCAGGCGCAACATGTAATGCATAGAACTAACCTTGACAAATGAAGAAACTGATGTTCGATAATCTCTGAAAAGCTCAAACCAGGACCTCTATGAGACAGATGTTCTTGTCGATCTGTAAGATGTCCAATCAGGAGCTTTCCTGCTGGAAGACAAAGTGTGATAGTAAAACATCCTATTGCATATCAGGTGCCACCACAAGTTAAACATTCACTGGTGGACAATGTCAACTTGCACAAACCTCCCAAACCAGGCCCAACTGCAAAACAAAAAATTTTCCAGCACACCCTTCCCTATTCCTGTCCAACTCCTCCTGAACCCCTCCACAGTCTCTGCCTCCAATAGTCCCCTGGGCAGCACAATCCCTAGTTCCACCACTCTCTCGGCATAGGTCGTGGGACCATGGCCACTGATCCCATCTTTACCTACCACTGAGGCAGGGGTTCTTAGTTTTAATTGTGACCGGAGAGCCTTTTGGATGGTACAGTGGAATTTCCTTACATGTGAATGTGTTGTGAGCTTATAGTGGGTCGTGATTTGGTTCCCCACTGTGGTTTGAATTGTATTCTGCTTGCTGGAAGCTACATTACAATTTCAATACATGTAAATGTGCTGTGTGCTACTTGCAGGGTATTGTATGGGGGCAGAGACCTGGAGGTAACAGAACAAAAAAAGGGACCTAGGCATCACTATTAGGGGACCTGAAGGTGGAAAGGCACTGGGGAAGAGCAGTGGCCAGGGCCAGCAGAATGCTGGGATGCATCAGAATGGGGATTACCAGTAGAAAAATGGAGGTCATAGTACCCTTGTACACCCATCTGGTTAGACTGCATTTGGAACATGGAGTCCAGTTCTGGAGGCCGTACCTCAAAAAGAATGTGGGGAGGCTGGAACGAATTCAGAGGAGAGCAATGAAGATGGTAAAGGGCTCACCCACCTGTCCTATGAAGAAAGGTTGAGAGATTTGAACATGTACTCCCTGGTACAGAGGAGGGGGGCATGATTGAGACCTTCAAGTACCTTAAGCATACAAACTGGGTGCCAGTGAAAGCATCTTCCAGCTGAAGGGAATCAGAGGACGAGGGGCATGGCTTGCAGATGGAGGGGGCAGTTCAGGGTAACATTAGGAAGTACTATTTCACACAGAGGGTGGTGGATAAGTGGAATAGGCTCATGGAGGGGTGGTTGGAGAAGCAACATTGGAAGGCTTCAAAAAGGCATGGGAGTGTTGAGGGGAAGCGATGTCCTAGCAGATAGCTAGACAAATGGGCAGACTAGGTTGGCCTGTCGGACCTTTTCTGCCATCACACTTCTACTAATCTATGAATATTTTTAATATTTCAAGACAATTAAACAGCATGACACCAGATAAAGCATCTCTGACTGTTAGAGCTTGCTGATGCACTTCAATATACAAAGACAGATCCTGTCCCTTATCCTTCTCATTTTCTCCAGGGTGTACATGTTAAGGGCTTCCAAACTCATAACTTTTGACACCTGTACTGCTGATCAGTTTGGTAGTCCTGTGTTGCACCCTCCATTGTCTCAATGTCATGTTCATATTGAGAAAACCAAAACTGCATTCAGGATTCCAGGTGGGGCCTGACATGGACCTTGTAAAGTGGCAGAATGACTTCATGCTCTCCTGATCACCTCCGTTTGATGCACTCTGGCATTCTGCTGGCCCTCTTGACAGTGGCCATGCACTACATGCCTAGTTCTAGCCTCTTGTCTATTGTAAACCCCAGTTTGTTTTCTTCCCAAACTGCATCAAGTCAGTGTGCAGATTCTGCCTCTATTTCTTTTTCTTTGGTACCTGGCTAAGGCCCACTGGGCACAATGCCTGTTTTCTTTGGTGACTCAGGATCAGTGGGCAGGATGACTGACTTGCTGAGGTTCACACAGTATGTATGAGGCTGTGGGAATGAAACCCACAACTGCTGGATTTACCAAGCTCATTCACAGCTCATTACTCCAGCTTCTAGGCTATACTGCTAACCCCTTTTTCATTCTCAAGTGAAGATTCTTGCATTTGGCTACATTACACTGTATCATAAGCTCCAGGCATTGGACCAGTCCACCAGCTAATTCAAACCCTCCTGAAGTTTGCCCCATCCTCAAGGGAGTCCACCACCCTGTTTTCAAAAGCCCCTCCCTCCTTCACTTTCCTCCTTTCATTTATGTACTGGGAAGCTTCAGTTTTGTCTGCAGCTCTGACTGATATCCTTGCTTCCAGGCCTTTCTTTGCTGTCTTAATTTTATTCTTGCAGCCCCAGAGTGCTGCTCAGTATTTGTCTCTAGCCTTGCAGCAACTTGATTCTTTCCAGCCATCGATAGATCTTCATTTTGTTTCTATTCAGTTATCTAAGGTCCCTTTTGTGCTAAAGGGCCACTTTTTGAACTGTTTTCCTATTCCTTACAAGAATGCAGACTTCTGCAGCTGCTGTGAGCATTTTCTTCAATGAACACCACATGCATCTGCATTACAAGCCCCATGCAGTGATTTCAGACCCTGCTAGTCCAGGAGCTCAGTTTTCAAAGGCTGATGAAGGGCTTGTGTCAAGCCCTGTGTCAACACCATTCCTTGGTGCAGCAGCTAAACTTCTTTGACACAACTGCCTCTGATTTTAGTACACGGTGCAGTTGTGACACTTTCTATGATCTATAGTACAGTAGCTTGCACCAAATATTTGGCACAAGCCCCATAAAAGGGTTCACAATGGTGCATGGTAGACCAGGAAAACCTGGCTCAACATGTGGCATTTGCTCGGGATCAAAGATCCCGATCACCAGTTAGATGAATGCCACAAGCCCCATGCACCAAATGTTGAGTGCAACAGGGCTTGAGGCATCTACAGGCTTTGAAAATCGAGTCCCAGGTAATTTTTTATGACTCTTTTTCCTCAGGTCATCGGGGTAGTGGATTCTCCCATCAATGTCCCCAGGATCTCCCACCCAGCCTGTAACCCTCCCACAACTGAGTCCTCCTGGAGCTCCACTAACGCTTTACCTTGCTTTGCAAGTGACCCCTGGCTTACCCACCCGGGTGGGGCCACCACTCCCACAGGTGCCCTAGACATTTAATTTCATCCAGGCTTGTGGTGCTTGAAGGATTGAGACCCAGATGGGTGGGTCCAGCTGTGGGCATGGAAGCCAGGGTGCACAGTCGCCTACCAACATCCTGGGGCTTCTTGTTCTGGTGGTTCTGCCCTTAGCCTCCATCTAGGCAGTCACAAATGTGCAATGATGTCCGTGGAGGGCGCACACCTCCGTGCACAGTCTGCTTTTCGTATTTTGAGGTCATCAGAGATGATCATAAGATCCTTTCTGCTTGGTATGCTATATCCTCACCTCTAACTGATATATTGTGCCAGGTTTTTGTGCCCCATATGCATTATCTTTCACTCTTTGTACGAATTTCAACTGCCAAACCCCTGACCATTCTTCAAGTTTCTGCAGGTCCTTCTCATTCTGTCTACACCTCTGTGTGTCTACCTGTTACAGAGTTTGTGTCATCAGCGAATGCGAAATTTTTCCCAGTCCTGTGCAATGTCACTGATGAAGATGTTGAATGACTGGTCCCAGACTGATCCCTGTGGACCCCACTGGTCACTCTTCCCTCTAGAGGACAGCCATTACCACACCTCTGTGTCCTGCCACCCAGCCAGTTACCTACCCACCACACTATTGTCCTGTCTACCCATATTCCACAGTTTGTGTATACTTTGTGGCATAGTGTCAAAGGCCTTGGTTGAAGTCCAGATAGGCCATGTCCACTGCCCTCCCCTGATCCATCTCTAGTCACCCAGTCAGGACCAATGAGGTTGGTCTGACATGACCTCCCCTGGTGAACCATGCTGCTTTGGGTCCTGTAGTCCATTGACAACCAGATGTTCCACCAATCTCCTTCAGTAGTGCTTCCATGATCTTCCCCACTCACTGAGGTGTGGGGGTGACTGGTCTGTGTTCCTGCTACCCTTTGTTCCCGCTTTTGTATAAGGACTACATCTGTTGTCCTCCAGTCTTTGGGTACTTCCCTGTTTCAGTGATGAGCAACAGGATAGCCAGAGGTTCAGCCACCACTCTTATTCTTATGACCCTGGGGTACACCCCATCTGGTCTCATTGTTTTATCAACCTTATTACTCCAGTTCCTTCAGGACTTTTCTTGTGTAAAGGGACTTTGTCCTTCTGCACCATTTCACCCCTTGTACTCTCTTCAGACCCATTATTCTCCTTTTTCTCAGTAAAGATGAGCAGAAATACCTGTTCAATATGTCAACTTTACTGTTGTCATCCTCCACGCAGCCCCATCTTCCCTTCAGTCTTACCATTCTCCCTTTTCTTTCTTTTTCACTTATGTACTGTAAAATGTTTTGTCCCTCACCACTGATTTTGCAGTGTGCTTGTCTGAGCTTGGCTTCTTTACTGACCTCCTGCCTCCCTTTGCTTCTCCTGGTACTTCTCCCATCCCTCTGCTGTGTCTTTGTATTGCCTGGAATGCAATCTTTTGGCTTTCACTCTTTGCTACCTTTGGAAAACCATAATGGTCTCCTTCCTTTCCTTTTGTTAACCTGCTTATGTATAATTCTGTTGTTCTTATAATCCTTTAAATACTGCCCACTGTTCCTCAACCCCTGATTCCTGTCCCTTTCCCTTAATGCCTCTTTTCAAGTATCTCCCCATTTTCCCAAAGTCTGCCCCCTAAATCCAGGATACGTGTTTTTGTGTGGTTTGGTTCTGTTTTTCTGTATTTCAAACCACAATGACTGGTGACTGTTCCGGAGGTGCTCTCCCACTGTTGCCCTCATCACACTGTCCCTGTTTGTGAGCATGTCTAGTATTGCTTTCTGCCGAGTTGGTTCCATGACCAGTTGCTTGAGGAAGGCACCTGAAGGGAGACCAGGATAAATCTGTTCCTAGTTGATGCTGCTGCTGATGCTGCAGTCCACATCTGGAATATTGAAGTCTCTAACCAGTACTGCATTTCCTTTGTCTGCTATCCTTGATGGCTAGCATCAGCTTCCCTATCTTCTGTTTTTTCCTGGGCTGGTGGTCTATAGGCCACACCCAGTGCGGATGGCTGTCTCGTATTTTCCGCTCCAGCTTAACCCACAGTATCTTCCCCATTTTGTTCCTCCTGGATCTCTGTGGTCCTTATGTCATTTTTCGCATACAGTGCCACTCCTCCTCCTTCCTGCCTGCTCTGTCTCTTCTGAATATGTTGTAGCTGTGGTATGGCCATCTCCCAGTCGTGGTTATCATTACACCAGGTTCAGTGATGGCTACAATGTCCAGGTTCTGACTGCACCATGACGCCTCCAGATCTTTCCATCTTGTTGTTAAGGGCTCCTGGCTTTTGCACTCATGTCTTTCCATGATTTGACCTCCCAGACTGTTTCACTGTTTTACTTCCAGCCCTTCCTTGGTTGTCCTTATCCCTGGTTCTCCTTGCTGTCTGTCCTTCTGCTGAATGTTGCCCTTTTCTGCCTATCCACCCTTGGGCACTAATTCCATCTTTGCACTGCTTGCAGAGATAGCCACCCTCTGTTACACTGTTCCATGCTAGCTGTGGGGTGAGCAAGTAGGTACCTCCTTGCTGGCCTGCTACACTTCTTTGCTAGTTTAAATGCTTGTCATTGTAGCATTAAACTTATCATTGAGTGCGTTTGATTCCTCCAGGATGGATGCAGGCCATCTGTGGTTGAACAAACCTCTGTCCTTCCAGGTGGGTCCCTAGTCACCAATGAATCCAAACTCCTTCACAGCACCAGTTCTTCAACCATGAGTTAAAGTTCTGGTGCATGCACTCCATGTTCTTGTTGCACGTAGTACTTTGACAAAGTTACAGAAGTAGCTACTTGCTTGAGACCTCCCCAGTCTCCAAACTCTTCCTGAACTTCCTTGTCTCCCATTTGCTAGGTCATTAGTACCTAGGTGGATAATGACATCCAGCTCACCCTCCTGTCTTGGGCCTTCCCAGTGATCCCTGTGGATCTTCCTTCCATCCCTCCATGCCATGGCACCTGGTAGGCACCCTCACCTCCTGTCCTCCCCTCCTGTGTTCCTAGTTGTGTCCTCTCTTGTGATGGGGTCCCCCACCAGGATTTGCTTCCTCCCTCTGGTGTCCACTGCTTTCACCGCTGAGGTCACCTCCTTGGCTAACCTCCACATCCTTTCCTTCCACTTTTCTGGTACCTCTATTTGGTTGTCCTCATTTGCCAGTGTGGCATAAGGAGTTCTTGAGTGGAATAGGATCTGGGATGCCTCTGCCTGACTCGTGCTAACCCTCCTTGAGCCCACTGTCATCCAAGTGCTCCTCGTTCTCGGCACCCTTTGGAGGCAGTTGCATTGGACTGGGTGGTCTCTGAATAGGGGTGATGGTACTCCTGACCCAGTTTATTTCCCACTCTGAGTCTGGCCACCTCATCCCACAGTCCAAGAGATGTATGCAGATAGAAGCACCTCAGTGTCCAGAAGGTCTGCCTGAATCATGGCTGCCCATATGCCACTGCATTGCACCACCCTCACATTATACTGCATTCACTACTTGTTCTGTTACTGAAGCTTTCCTAGTTCCTTTTATTAATTTAATGTCTAAAAATCCTGCCACTGATCCTCAGAAAATTTTCTTAAAAAAAAAAAGAAACCAATAAATAAATAAATGAGTCAAAACACTTGTGCTGAGGATGGCTTCTTCCCTTATGCCCTTTACTATACCCCTGTGTTTAGCTCCTGTCAATCAGATTTAATCAGGGCATATAATTAAGAGTTGAGGAAGGAGAGGAAGGAAATTTGCTGCAATTAAAGACAGCACAGAATTACACCACCACTATGTTTTAAATTTTCAACAGCCCAAAACAATTATAAGAAGACAACAACGAAAGTAGTGTCATTAAAAGCCCACAATCTAAGTTTAAAAGAAAATAGCAATTACCAGTTACTCTAAAGCACTAAATTGAATATGTTTCTTCCTTCCCTTCTGGCTTCTTCTGAGAAAATAAAACTCTACTATACCTCAACTTTGACTACATCCTCGATCAATCCGCCTTCTGGTCTCTATACTGGGAATCTACGCCAATTAACCATTCCATGGTGTCCAATGGACACCCCATGTCTTCCCACACTGGGAAACAGCAGCTATAAAACATGCCATGGTGTCCAATAGGCACATCAATACTGACTATGATTGAGGGAAGTCTTGTGCAGTCCATTCCGGGATGCAGCACTCAGCATTTCCCACCTATCTTACATCTCGATCACTCCGCCATCTCAGTCTCTATACCGGAATCTACGCCAATTAACCATTCCATGGTGTCCAATGGACACCCCATGTCTTCCCACACTGGGAAACAGCAGCTATAAAACATGCCATGGTGTCCAATGGACATGCAATGCTGACTATGATAGAGGGAAGTCTTGTGCAGTCCATTCCGGGATGCAGCACTCAGTATTTCCCAACTATTCATATCTCGATCACTCTCGCCATCTCGTCTCTATACCGGAATCTGCGCCTGTCATGATTTACTATTCTGTGTCGCTATCGCTGCATTTGGTGATCCGGCATCCTGTGATTTCATCTTTTGAATGGTATTCGAGAAGCATTTATTCATACACAGGCTCCTTAGCCAATCTGCACACCAGTAGGTCAATTCCTTATGCTTCCTTTCTTTGTGCACACCACACATCTTCGGTGTGACAAGCTTCTGGTGTTCTTGGTATTTTGATGGAAGTGCTTTCCTTGCAGTCATTGGCATGGATCCAATTTTGTTGATTGCCATTTTGGCTCATGCTGTGAAGATCATCTATTTTTTTGCTTGTCGTTACAAGTTCTTTTAATTATGTTCGTTGGAATTCCATGTGCCATCTTCTTTCTTTCTGGGGAAAATTTCTTGTACATTATGTATCCTTGAATTAATATGGTATTCTAGTAAATAAAGAACTCCTTCACATACCTTCTTGCATCGCCGGTTAAAATTGTAATACCCTGCCAGCTGATCATTTTGTTGACTCCACCCATGTATCTGTTGTAGTCCAGTATACATTTTGTTTTTTTTATTGACTCCCAGTCTTCCAATCTTTTCTTCCTGTATCGATACAAATTCAGTACTTGATGTTGTTGACAGCATGTATATGTCCTCTTGTCTCCACTTCATACAGAGCATTAGTGTCTTCCTTGAATGTAACCTTTCTTTCATCTTCAGCTTTATGTCTTTTTATTTTGGGAGGCATTCCTTTGCGGGTTGGGCATGCACAGTTCCAGTTCCACCAACTCTAGAAAAAAATAGATCTGTGTAGAGTTGAGGTCCAGTGTAGTATCTGTCTGTGTAAATCCTGTAGCCTTTCCTTGCAGTTCTTCTCTAACAAGATCAAAACAAACTCTGTATGTATGTCCTTTGCTCTGCCCTTGTCACTTTGCCTGTATAGAATTGCCAGTTGCATATGTATCCCGAGTTTGATCTCATCAGGTGTACACCTTGATTTCGTGTTTCACTGGTTTTGTGATTAAATGTTCTGTAACTTAGATTTCCCTTCCACAGATATACCTTCATCCAGGAGAGGTCCTGCTAGGAAGATAGGTTTCTCGTGATCTCTTCAGGAATTGCTCTCATGTACTCCCTAATGTGAAAAAGTTGATCAAATCCCTCCATCCCTCTAGGCTTCCGATTCTGAGTTGTCAGCCATGGAGAAAAGAAAACATCAGGTTGAATCAGTTCCTTGCCATCACACTGCCCCAGAATGGTGTGTGTAGGTGATCATCCAACTCCTCGGTATTCATCTTACTGCTCTTCACTACCAGTCCCATCGCAATGTATAATGCAAAACCTCTTCATTGTTCTTTCGTCAGTCATCTCCTGTCTTTGAGTGGTGGCAACTCATCAATTGAAGTGCCAGAAAGAAATCATTGGCATATCTATTTGTTTCTTGCAATAAGCTCCAATCCTTCATCCATCAGGCAAAACAGTTGTACAAATCCAAGTGGACTTTCTGAGACTGTTACTTGAGACCTGAAGTTGCAGTGAATGGTGTCCCATTGTCCTTGTTGTTGTCACCTCTTCCTATTCTGCCTCTCTTCTAACGCTTTGTTCTGCTGATGACCGAGCCTTTTAGCACAAGTCTTATGCATTGCACCTACTGATGTTGTGGAGGTCTTTCATGATCTTTCTGCTCCACATCCGGCATGTAATCTTGATCAGTAACTTCTTCATTCAGAAGACTCATTCTGCACTTCCACCAGATCCAGATTGCACAATCTTTCTTCAACATCATCTTCACTATGCGATTCAGAGAAATAGGGCTCTACACATCTGGTTCTCGCCAAAACATCCAATGCAGCTCATTTTTTGCCATGATGATTATTCTGTAAGTGTAGATAAAAAACAAAACAAAACAAAAAAAACATCATTGTTGCAAGTTATCTTTGTTGGTTGATTCTAACAACAATATGAAAAATGAAACCCTATGAATACCAGTTTGGCTTCCATAAATTCTACCCCAACTCACCACTGTGCCACTGATTTATATATTTCAATCGTATTCACAACATATTCTATGTTCTGTTGAATTATGTCAAATATACTGCAAGGAATCAACCTGAAGGACAAAAATAAGTTATATTCAAAGAGTTACATTTAACATCTTTAACGAATACTCAAGCTCATTTTCATACATACTGAAGACACAGTGATATGATAATTCCATCCCGTATGATGTGCAACGTCAGTTAAGCATTCACTAGTGTACAAATGTCAACCCCTCAATATATCACTACAGGTTTATGACTGTATATCATCAGTCTGCATTTTACCACCCTCCAGTGAGTTGTAATTCTCCTGATGTTGCCCGGTTATATAGCAAATATTGTTTTCTTGCTACACTGACCTAAGGAACACATGATTATTGCATATATAGATATCTATATCTTATATATATATATATATGTGCGATGCTTGGCATCGGCTGACATGAAACGCCCAGTAGAATACATCAGATTTGCAATGTAATGACTTTGTGTTTATGGATCGATAACATCAGTCAGCATTTTCGTCACCCTGTAGTGTGTGTTAATGCCTCTTGATGTTACCTGGTTATAAACAAATAGTGTATTTCCTTACTAGTCAAGAAAATCACCAAATTGAAACCTTTCTTGTTTTGGAACTTGCAACTTTAATTAAGAATACAATATGCAGTGTCACAACATAGGAAGAACTTCCATATATAGGTTAGGATCAACAAATCACAGTACAGCTGATAACCATCAAAAGTCAAATGTTCCAAAAGTGTCTATGTGTCAGTGAACTGATAAATGTAAAATTAACCATTGTTCTCTTCTGATTTTGGGTGCTGTCCCAATGAAGATGATACTACGAAAAACTCTAAGGGATCAAGTCTGGATAAGTGTTATTAAATTGACCTTAAACATTTGCAAGAACACATCATACATTTTAATTCAGTGATAAAAGCAACCAATTTTATGTCTTATTAATAAAGCATATACATCCAAAGTATTGTTTATAGTTTGTGAATTATTTTTCAGTTCTTCTGATTACATTTATTTTTATATCGTGTCATAATACTAACAGTATATTACATGAACAAATAACTGCTGTACAAGTAGAATGAGGATGAAATATGTATATTATATATATTATCTTTTAAATGATGAACTGATTTTATCAGCAGCATCCATTGAAGCACCAGATGGTGCAACCTATGTGGTGACGAATGGTAGGTAATTTGTAGTCCACTGAACAACATGGAATGCATTTTAGGTGGTGGTGGCTGACATGTGAGGGATTGCTATGGGCCATTTTACACCACTGGATGCTTAAATTGTTGTGATGCCTTATATAGGAGAAATGATGGTCCATTTAAGAAAATAATATTTTGGTGGTGTGGCCTGGCATGGGAGGGGCTTGTGAGGGCCATTGTACACCAGGGAACAGTTAACATGTTGTAGCACCTTATATGGGAGGGAATTGTGGTTCCATTGAACAACCTGGTGTGCACTTGGTGATGTGGCCTGATATGGGAGGCTGTGTGGGGCCACTGGACACCATAGATGCTTACATTGTTGTGATGTCTGCTTTCATTTGGAAATACTAACTCTCATGCCTAAAATCACTCACACTCACTACAGTGCTGAAACACAGTGGGCCCGTTTTTCTCTTTTTATTTCTTCAGCCATCCTAACCACTTAGCATTTAACAGCTTTAAAGACAGGCTGTTAGGAAAAAAGTCAAAAATACTTTTTTAAACCGGTGGGGACTGGTACCACACTGAGAAAGAAGCAGTCCACTGTTCTACTGGATACCATCTCTTGCCAGCAATGCCTCACCAGCTACCACCTCTGTCCTGCTAGTTTCCCAACTCCTCTGTCTGGAGAGGCGGACTGTACACCACTCCCATTTCAGAGACCTATTCTTGGAATCATGGATTTGCATCAAAGGTGACTGTGTGCTACCTCCTCCCCTTCCTCCATTACACCTCATATACCATGACCAACCCATCGAAAAGGATACCCAATTTGCCAATTCTCACTCAAATCCCTTCAAAACCAGGTACTGCATAAAAGTACAGTTACGTAACAACTTACTGTAACAGTATATCTTCAAGAGAGGCTCTTGCAGTAGGTAATTACATACATGACTGATGCTGGCAGGCAGCAGGACCCCATGGAAAAATTTCTAGCTAACAGTCCCTGGTGAGGGACCACCCCATGTCAGGTGACTGGTGTCAGGAGACGTCGGTATAAAGGGGTTCTCCCTGATGCCCACCTTCCAGTTCTTCCCACCATGGGCCAGAAACATCCAAACTGTAGTGTTTAGTAAAGGTATTGACAGAATTTCAAGTGGCAGCAGCACAGATGTCTTCCGCAGACACATTTTTGAAGCAACCTGCTGAGGCAGCTACTCCTCTGGTGGAGTGGCTCCTTACTTGACCTGGGATTACTGATGGGGGGCCTCAGATAGAGGACCCCTCTGAGAAAGGTCTTAGAGACCTCCAATTGAGCGAAGTTTTGTTCATGAGGGAACATGATAGGCCGAGATGGCCACCATGTGTACCTTCAGAGAAGAATGACTGAGATCCAGGTCAAACCTCCGAGTCATCCGTCAAGGAACGGTTCCCTGAGGGACGTTAACTGTGTCCCAGTGGCTCCGAGGGAGACGAGTAGATGAGCCCTTGTTCCGGTGCCTCTCTTATCCTTCTCACGATGGCCTTCAGGGAAGTGGATGCCTCGCCTCAGTTTTTGAGATCCTTACATTGAACTCATCTTCTTCTTTTTCAGAATATGGGCTTTCAGGGATTGCTGCTGCATTTTCTAGGTAGCCGCGTTGAAGCTGAGGCAGTGCTGGCACTTCTCGACTGGGTGATCAGGTCCTAGGCAGAACAGGCACAGGGAATGTCTGTCCTTGTGTGGTAGTTGGGTGCCAGGGACTGCAAGGTAGAAATTTTTCTTTGGGGTCCTGCCACCTGCCAGCATCAGTCCTATAAGTAATTACCTACTGCAAGAGCCCTCTCGAAGTAAGATCTGGGATTATAGGACACATATCCTATGCAACCCCTCCCATACCAGACACAACCAAGTAATATGTGGAGAGCGTCTTACCAGGATACTGTGGAGTCAGAAGCAGGAATCTTGAAGGGACGATGTCCGTCAGTACTGAAAAATAAAATACAGGAATGGAGTCACAAAGGATCCGTAGTTCTTAATAAATTATTAATATATGACGTGTTCACAGTAGAACAATACTTATCTGATGGTGAAGGAGTCCTCATCCGTTCAGGCATGCGAAAGAGAAAAAAACAATAGGTTAATTTGAAAAAGATACAGTAATGAGATAAGAAACCGATAGTGGATAGATACTGCTGGTGCATTGGACTACATTAGAGTGTAATGGTGCATAAGAAAATTACTGTTGAAGAAGTATATATAATAATATTAATAGTGACATAAAGGGAATAAAATTGTTAACAGATAGAAGAAAATTTGTTTTTAGTAAAGATGATTAGAAAGACTAGTGCTCTCTGCCTAGATGGCCAATTTTCAAGTGACTGTAGTGTCCCGTTGGGATAGGTGATATTCCTTTTGTTCACTGGCCCATTGTTGCCTGGGCAATCAAGTTCATTCACTGACCCTTTTAATGGAACTCCTTCTTTGCACTCTTCTGTAAATGAAGCATCTAGTTCACTTCATCCGTCAAATTGGCACAACATGCACCTTGATAACATGCGCTATCACGAATTTTCACTTAGACCATCAAATTGGCACAACATGCACCTTGGTAACATGTGCTATCATGAATTTTCCATGTGACTGACAAATTGGCACAACATGCACCTTGATAACATGCGCTATCACAATTGTTCCATGCGACTGACAAATTGGCACAACATGCACCTTGATAACATGCGCTATCACGAATTTTCACTTAGACCATCAGATTGGCACATGCAACTTGATAACATGTGCTATCATTAATTTAGCACCCTAATATAGCATGGTGGTTAATCTCACTCTCTCAAAACTCCCCCACACTGGGATCCAATGATCACAATATAGTTTAGTTTAGCATAAGGATAGATATTAACTCAAGTCATACTAGGACAAAGGTTTTGGATTTCAAAAATACTGACTTTGCTGAAATGGGGAGAGGTCTCAAAAGAGCTCTGGAGAGAATGGGAGCAGGAGGGGAGGAAGAACAGTGTAAGCATCTAAAGGAAGCCTTAATGGAAGTAACAAACCAGTGCATCAGATTGATATTCAAAGGCAAGAGAACAAGAAAGTTACTATGGTTCTCCACTCCACATACTCCTAATCTGAATACATTCCCCTAGTTGACTCTTCTCTGTCACTTGCCCCTTTGACCCTCTTCCTGGCACTGGACCCCACCCAGACCAATAGCCAACCCTAAATCTTCGTACCCTAACTCGACCACCCTACATTCATGTCACCCCCTTTACTAACCAGGACGGAGAAGTGGTGGTGGAGGATAAGAGACAGCACAAGTAGGAGAGAGGGGTTTGGAGAGGGACATCACAGAGATAGGAAACAGGACAAGGCAGGAGCGGGGAAGTGGGGGGAGGGACCGATGCCGAAGCAAACAAAAGGAGCAACAAGTGAGCCGGGAAGCAGCAGAAGGGGGCGATCCACGGAGGAATGGGGACTGGGAACATAGACTCTAGATCCAGGTGCTCCAAGAGCCTCTGCCACATAGGGTTCCAATCCTCAGACTCCCAATCGAAGTAGTCCTTTATGGGAACAAGAAGGTCCAAAAAAGCTGTGTCTGGAATACATCCCCGTCATCAGATCCAGCAGCGAGGGAATCCATGTCAGACCCACCATCATTATAGATTTGCTGGGGGTCCAGCATCATGACATCTTATAGAAGGGATGGCAGCTGAGAAGAATGAAGGGGCCTTGGCGCCGAGACCTGATACAGCACCGGGGCCAAAGGCAAAGGCCAGTCAATAGGTTCAGGTTGTAAGACTGTCATTGGGACATCCAGCGTCCCACCTGAAATGGGAGAAAGTTCCTCCAGGTTAACGCCTGCAGACTGAGGTGGCTCCTCCATCTCCTTTATCCCAAGAGGGGAATGCAGAGTTTGCCCTGTAGACCAAACAACGTCGAGGGGTGCACCGATGTCATAGCTGGGGGTACCCATCCAAAATTCTTCTGGCTCCACAAAAACGCCATCCCAGATTAACCCCAATGTTGTAAACCTCAGAGAGAGGGGACATGATTGGGACCTTCAAGCACTTGAAATGGATAAATAAGGTTGATTAGGAAATTCTCTTTAAGCTCAGTGCCAACCACAACACGAGGGGCACAGTCTTAAGCTGGAGGGTGGGAGGTTTAGGAGGGAGTTCAGGAAGCACTTCTTCACAGAGATGGTGGTTGATACTTGGAATGCACTGCCATGAGCTCAGACTCCGCAACTGTGCAGGCAGGGATAGTGACACTCGGGGTAGCGCCACCTAGTGGTTAAAGAAATAATCCCCCCGACATCTGGAAGGGAAACATCCTGATGGATCTTCCCTGAGACATGGATGGTAGCAATAGAAGAACTGCTTGGGGAAAGGGGACCGTTAGAGTCTGCTTTCCAGGTCCGAAACCAACTCCGACCGAGCCCCATGCCACCAAGACTGAATTAAAGTCTTGCAATCCAGATCCACCAAAGGAGGGGGACGGGTGGTGGGGTTGGTAGAGTCTAAAGGGTTGGGGGAAGAGAAGGAATCACCAGTGGGGGGGTAGTATCCCTGAAACACTGGGTACAGGGAGTAGGGGCTAAACCACGTGTAGAACTGCCCAAAATGAGTCAGCCATGACGTGGTCCCCAGGAAACCCCTGTGGGTAATGCAGGATAGTTCAGGGTCTGGAATACATCCCCATCATGAGATTCAGCAGTGAGGGAATCCACGTCAGACCTGCCATTGTATAGATTGGCTGGGAGTCCATGTTGGGACAGCCCACGAAGGTGCCGGCGTCTGAGCAGAACAAAGGGGCCTTGGAGCTGGGATCTGATCCGGTGTCTGGGCCAAAGGCAAAGGCCGATCAATAGGTCCAGGTTGTGAGACTGTCATCAGGACATCTGGCATCGGGACAAGCGCCGGAGTCCCGCCCAAAGGGGGAGAAAGGGCATCCACGTCAAGGCCTGCAGGCTGAGGAGGGGCCTCCATCTCCTTGACCCCAAGAGGGGAATGCAGAGTTTACCCCATAGACCCAACAACATTGAGGGGTGCACCACAGTTTTAGCTGGAGGTACCAGCCGGAGATGTGGAGGAAGAGGAGGGAGAGGGGCCTTCTCCCTCTGGTCCAGTCGTACGTCCAGCAAGGCACCGATAGGCCCCGACGGAGTGAACCACAGCAGTGCGACCATCACTGAAGGCTGTCTTGGCAGGTGGAGGCAGGCGGGGGAGGAGCCACTGACTACCTGCACTCCAGCTCATTAGATTTCTCCTTATGCTTCTTGGAAGCAGTAGATTTTTCAAGCTGAGGACTCTCTAAGGTGGTCCTTCTTTTCCAGTGAAACCAGTCGAACCTTCAAAAGATGGGCCTCTTACAGGGAGGAACATTTGATGGAGCTTTCTGCTGGCACCATGTGCACACTGGCAAAACAGTCACTCCAGGGTACTCAGACAGGCACAGAACACAGTTGGAAATGGTGGATTTTTCAATCACATCCCACATCCACCTAAACATGGAAGAGAGGAAGAGTGCAGAGGAAGGCTACAAAGATAATAGCAGGTCAGCAGGGCAAGACATACGAGGAGAGGTTGAGGGCACTGAACATGTACTCCCTGGAAGACAGGGAAGAGAGGGAGAGAGAGAGGAGGGACATGATTGGGAGCTTCAGTACTTGAAAGGGATAAATAAGGTGATGGCGGAAAGAACTGATGACGGGCAATGACTGCCCCTTTATAGTCATGCTGACGTCACATCACGACTGATGGGGCACGGCCCCTGCTGGACGCATCACAGCTACAGTTCAAGCGCAGTTCTGATGCCAGGAGATGCAGACCTATACGTGAAGACCTACTGCAGGAACCCTCTCGAAGTAAGATCAGTTGTTTTCGTCCTTTCTATGGTCCTTAGTGGTTGTCATGTACCAGGTAAGAGATCTCTTGACATCCAGTCTCTCTCCCCGATTGTGCAAGTCAAATATGTTTTTTAATCAGCCTGCCATTGCCTGGCCTGTCACAAAAATCCACATTTAGTGCTAGAATACAGTTTACTTGTGATTTATGTGACAGTAAAATATATGTGTACCTTATTCTTATGTTATATATGTGCCTGAACCAAGATGTATGTTAACCCTGTATATGCCTGATGCCTGACGATCATTTTCTTGTTCCTTTGTAACCCTCCCGGGACGCAATTGAAAATAGGCACTTGGTTGTCTAGTGTGAGCACCCGGTAAACAAAAGCAAATAAATAAGTTAAGCATTTCCCCGTGTACAATGTCAGTACACACACCTTCCCATACCAGACCCTACCACTAATCTCTGTCACTGTAAAAATGTATATTTTCTATCCAATAGTCTGTCTCTCCCCCAACCCCTTTCTAAACAAGTCAAATATTTATTTTACCAGTCCGCCATTGCCCGGACTATACACAATTATAACAATGGTCTGAGAAATGAAGCTTTCTGATTGGCTGTAAACATTCTAACAGCCTTATGTTAATCTTTTATTAATATACTTGTACAGCTTACCCATATATTGAACAAAATTTAACACTGTTTAAAAAAACATTTTTATTATAATAGCAATAAGGCACTCCCAGAGGTTATGTTAATGGTCAGTTAATCACCCTTTAGGGGCATGTCGCACTCGGCAATGCCTCGTGCCACATTATGCCACTAGAGGGTGATTAACAGACCATTAACATAACCCTGGTCATGCCTTATTGCTTAAAACCCACATTTTGTCCAAGAATACATTTTGTGATTCCTGTAACTGAAAGATCTCTTTGTGCCCTGTAGTCCCCCCCCAACACGGTAACAAGTCAAAAGATTATGTTGCCAGTTTGCTTTTCCCCAGTCTGTGTACACACACACACACACACACACACACAGACTGAGGCCAGGAATACACTTTATTATTGACTATTATGCCTGTATAAATGTATCTTTGGTCCCCTGCTGTCTCTGTCTCTAACTCTTTCTATCTCCCCCTACCCTGCCTGTACACAGTGTAACAACCTCACTTTTCCACATCAGTGGCCTCCCAATACCCTCATAAACCAAGCACTGCCACAATTGTATCATTCCCTGTTGTTCTTTTGTACCCCAATTCCCTCCCATATCAGGCGCAACATGTAATGCATAGAACTAACCTTGACAAATGAAGAAACTGATGTTTGATAATCTCTGAAAAGCTCAAACCAGGACCCTCTATGAGACAGATGTTCTTGTCGATCTGTAAGATGTCCAATCAGGAGCTTTCCTGCTGGAAGACAAAGTGTGATAGTAAAAACATCCTATTGCATATCAGGTGCCACCACAAGTTAAACATTCACTGGTGGACAATGTCAACTTGCACAAACCCTCCCAAACCAGGCCCAACTGCAAAACAAAAATTTTCCAGCACACCCCTTCCCCTATTTCTGTCCAACTCCTCCTGAACCCCTCCACAGTCTCTGCCTCCAATAGTCCCCTGGGCAGCACAATCCCTAGTTCCACCACCCTCTCGGCATAGGTCGTGGGACCATGGCCACTGATCCCATCTTTACCTACCACTGAGGCAGGGGTTCTTAGTTTTAATTGCGACCAGAGAGCCTTTTGGATGGTACAGTGGAATTTCCTTACATGTGAATGTGTTGTGAGCTTATAGTGGGTTGTGATTTGGTTTCCCACTGTGGTTTGAATTGTATTCTGCTTGCTGGAAGCTGCATTACAATTTCAATACATGTAAATGTGCTGTGTGCTACTAGTGTAGGGTATTGTATGGGGGCAGAGACCTGGAGGTAACAGAACAAAAAAAGGGACCTAGGCATCACTATTAGGGGACCTGAAGGTGGAAAGGCACTGAGGAAGAGCAGTGGCGAGGGCCAGAATGCTGGGATGCATCAGAATGGGGATTACCAGTAGAAAATGGAGGTCATAGTACCCTTGTACACCCATCTGGTTAGACTGCATTTGGAACATGGAGTCCAGTTCTGGAGGCCGTACCTCAAAAGAATGTGGGAGGCTGGAACGAATTCAGAGGAGAGCAATGAAGATGGTAAAGGGCTCACCCACCTGTCCTATGAAGAAAGGTTGAGAGATTTGAACATGTACTCCTGGTACAGAGGAGGGGGGCATGATTGAGACCTTCAAGTACCTTAAGCATACAAACTGGGTGCCAGTGGAAAGCATCTTCCAGCTGAAGGAAATCAGAGGACGAAGGGCATGGCTGCAGATGGAGGGGGCAGTTCAGGGTAACATTAGGAGTACTATTTCACACAGAGGGTGGTGGATAAGTGGAATAGGCTCATGGAGGGGTGGTTGGAGAAGCAACATTGGAAGGCTTCAAAAGGCATGGGAGTGTTGAGGGTGGGGGGCATGTCCTAGCAGATAGCTAGACAAATGGGCAGACTAGGTTGGCCTGTCGGACCTTTTCTGCCATCACACTTCTACGAATCTATGAATATTTTTAATATTTCAAGACAATTAAACAGCATGACACCAGATAAAGCATCTCTGACTGTTAGAGCTTGCTGATGCACTTCAATATACAAAGACAGATCCTGTCCCTTATCCTTCTCATTTTCTCCAGGTGTACATGTTAAGGGCTTCCAAACTCATAACTTTTGACACCTGTACTATTGATCAGTTTGGTAGTCCTGTGTTGCACCCTCTCCATTGTTTCAATGTCATGTTCATATTGAGAAAACCAAAACTGCATTCAGGATTCCAGGTGCGGCCTGACATGGACCTTGTAAAGTGGCAGAATGACTTCCATGCTCTCCTGATCACCTCCGTTTGATGCACTCTGGCATTCTGCTGGCCCTCTTGACAGTGGCCATGCACTACATGCCTAGTTCTAGCCTCTGTCTATTGTAAACCCCAGTTTGTTTTCTTCCAACTGCATCAAGTCAGTGTGCAGATTCTGCCTCTATTTCTTTTTCTTTGGTACCTGGCTAAGGCCCACTGGGCACAATGCCTGTTTTCTTTGGTGACTCAGGATCAGTGGGCAGGATGACTGACTTGCTGAGGTTCACACAGTATGTATGTGGAGGCTGTGGGAATGAAACCCACAACTGCTGGATTTACCAAGCTCATTCACAGCTCATTACTCCAGCTTCTAGGCTATACTGCTAACCCCTTTTCATTCTCAAGTGAAGATTCTGCATTTGGCTACATTACACTGTATCATAAGCTCCAGGCATTGGACCAGTCCACCAGCTAATTCAAACCCTCCTGAAGTTTGCCCCATCCTCAAGGAGTCCACCACCTGTTTTCAAAAGCCCCCTCCCCTCCTTCACTTTCCTCCTTTCATTTATGTACTGGGGGAAAGCTTCAGTTTTGTCTGCAGCTCTGACTGATATCCTTGCTTCCAGGCCTTTCTTTGCTGTCTTAATTTTATTCTTGCAGCCCCGCAGTGCTGCTCAGTATTTGTCTCTAGCCTTGCAGCAACTTGATTCTTTCCAGCCATCATAGATCTTCATTTTGTTTCTATTCAGTTATCTAAGGTCCCCTTTTCTGCTAAAGGGCCACTTTTTGAACTGTTTTCCCTATTCCTTACAAGAATGCAGACTTCTGCAGCTGCTGTGAGCATTTTCTTCAATGAACACCACATGCACTCTGCATTACAAGCCCCAAGCAGTGATTTCAGACCCTGCTACTCCAGGAGCTCAGTTTTCAAAGGCTGATGATGGGCTTGAGTCAAGCCCTGTGTCAACACCATTCCTTGGTGCAGCAGCGCCAAACTTCTTTGACACAACTGCCTCTGATTTTAGTACAACGGTGCAGTTGTGACACTTTCTATGATCTATAGTACAGTAGATTGCACCAAATATTTGGCACAAGCCCCATAAAGGGTTCACAATGGTGCATGGTAGACCAGGAAAACCTGGCTCACATGTGTATTTGGCCTCGGATCAAAGATCCCGATCACTAGTTAGATGAATGCCACAAGCCCCATGCACCAAACGTTGAGTGCAACAGGGGCTTGAGGCATTCACAGGCTTTGAAAATCGAGCCCCAGGTAATTTTTTTATGACTCTTTTTTCCTCAGGTCATCGGGGTAGTGGATTCTCCCATCAATGTCCCCGCAATCTCCCACCCAGCCTGTAACCCTCCCACAACTGAGTCCCCTCTGGAGCTCCACTAACACTTTACCTTGCTTTGCAAGTGATCCCCTGGCTTACCCACCCGGGGTGGGGCCACCACTCCCACAGGTTCCCTAGACATTTAATTTCATCCAGGCTTTGTGGTGCTTGAAGGATTGAGACCCAGATGGGTGGGGTCCAGCTGTGGGCATGGAAGCCAGGGTGCACAATCACCTAACAACATCCTGGGGCTTTTCCTTGTTCTGGTGGTTCTGCCCCTTAGCCCTCCATCTAGGCAGTCACAAATGTGCAATGATGTCCGGTGGAGGGGCGCACACACTCCCGTGCACAGTCTGCTGTGCTCTGCCTCCTCTCTTATGTACATGCTGCCATCACAGTACCTCCCATCTGCCACTGGGGGCACCCGAATGCTGAACCGTGCTACCCTCTCTCCCCAAGAAAAGGTGAGCTGTCTACAGATGCTCCAGCCCTCTCCTCTCCTGCCAACCCCGGTGGCCCATGCTCACCCCCAAACATGGGTCGCTGTCATGGCGCAAGGTGCAGCACTCAGCACCTCAACCCTCAGTGCCACAGGGCCAGTGAGCCCCAGGACCATAATCGTGAAAAATTCTGCCTTCCTAAAGTTTCTTGTCCAGGTCATAGATATTCACCTGTTTTCCATTACCAGGGAGAGGGTGAAACAGTTGCGGATATTGATTCTTTTTGGTTCATGGGCTTTTATACTAGTAGTGTCCCTATGCCCACTGTTGAGAACAAAATCAAGGATGAGCTAACACCCAGCACCTTGTTGGAAATACTGGTCTTGGAAAAAGTCCTAAAAGGGGATCAAGAATACAGCCTCAGCCCTGCCATTAGTCCTCTCAAGGTGCCCGTTTATACCTGGGAGATTGAAATCCCTCAGAATGACTCCTGAATCTAATTAGGTTGCTCTCATAATTTTCACAACCATGTTGGGCATTATATTTTACTGAATGTTTAGGGGCCTGTAGCACACCCCCAGCATGATTCTGTTGCCTTTTTGTCCCCGAGTTTGACCCAAATGGACTATGTGACAATGGTTTCCTCATTATGTCTTCCTTGTCCTTGTAGTGGTATGGTGGAGGTGCTGTTGACAACCTGGGTGACCACACCTTTACAGTAACTTCCCCAGGCCAGTTGTGAACATGTGTGTGATTGTTTGAGGAAGGGCAGGAGAATAAAGTAGGGGAAATGCTGCAATGGCACACTAGTTGATGGCCCTCCTCGCCCGGCATGTCAACAGCTCTCCAGTATCCTGTCAGGACCCTGCCAGCCAACACCAAAGTATCCGTAGCAGTCCTCCTCTTGGTCAGAGAAAGCTTCCAGCATGGACAAGCAAGCACCATGGGAATCAGGAGCATTAGAGGTGCACCTCATTAGGTCAGAGGAGGTACCAATAGGTACAAGTCATGCCCTAAGTGGTGGAGTTACTGGAGATCAGGTTGGTGCCTGATGACAACTGGGAATGGCATGGTAGGGATGAGGGGGGAGTTGTGGGGCTCAAAGGAGTGTAAACTGTTGCATCGCACTGAATCACAATCTGGTGTATGAGTACCAGCCACCTGGCTGTAGTAGCTAGTGTTAATATCCCTTTTTACAATGACCAAACTGCTATTCACCTGTATTGCTAACACTGGTGTGAGTCTGCAGCTGTTTTTTAAAGCTAGTGGTGTACACCACATAAGGACTTCAGCTTCCACACTGGTGTCCAAGTGGTGTCTTGTGAACTGCATTGTGGGACCAGTCCCGCAAGGAGTGTCCTGGTGCACTGTGGCGCTATAGTACCTTAAGGCAGTAATGCGTGAAGTGGCACCTATACACTATACATAAGAAAAAACCATACCAGATCAGCTTCTCTGTCTGGGAGAGGAACAGAAGAGCCATACCAGTCTGAAGCCTGAACAGTTTACACTTGCAAATGTACACTGATGTGTCTCTTCAAACCACCTACACCAGTGTAGAAATGGCCAATGTAAACAGGACTAATGGCTACCTTGAACACTCATGGGTGATAGGGCTCTCGCTGTGTGTGCACCTCGGATATGGAATTCCTTCCTGCAATGTTAGCAGTGCCACTTCTCACAATTGCTTCAAAAACACCTTTTGGAATAATCTAAGGCTCACTGCAGCTGTAACTGCAAGTAAGAAATGTGTCCCTCCATTTTTCCTATGATAGCACTTACTGTTCCTGTATGGTCACTGGCTGAGGCTGACTTGAGTTAAAACTTGTGCATAAACTTTGATTTTTACTGCTACTTTATTATGTTGAGATAATCTGTAATATTGTTTTACTGTATGCTGTCTAATGCTTGCTCCATTGTTGTACCCTGCATTATTTGTATATCCCCTTGAAATCTTGCTTAACCCTGTGTAAACCTTGTCTTTTGTCTGCATATTCCATGTAATCTCCCGGGCCGCACCTGAAAATAGATACATGTTTGTCTAGTGTGCTTACCTGGTCAACAAAAGCTAAATAAATAAATTGAATCTCAGGCCCTGTTACAGCTGCAGACCCTCAAACCTGCACCTAGAAGATTCTCTCATGGTTCACTGAACAGCCCAGCTGCAGGGTGGCTTACCTGTACAGATTAACTCCCTCTAGCTACTGTGCTCAGTTCTGTTCTGGAGACCACACCTCAGAAAGGACTTACAGTAGGTAGAGGCAGTCCAGAGGAGGGCAGCTAAAATGATACAAGCATTGATCAGAAAGCCCTATGAGATGAAGCAATGGCATTTCAATATGTACATCCTGGAAGAGAAGAGAGTGAGCTAGGATATAGGCCAACAAGTAACTTTCTGGGGGTAAACAGGGTGCAAGAGGGGAGTCTCTTTCAAGTAAGAAAGAATGCTAGGACCTGAAGGCATGAAGTGAAGTGAAGGGGGTGTTTAAGAGGGATGTGAGGAAGGATTACATCACTTAAAGAGTTATAGATACCTGGAACAGACTGCTAACAGAAGTGGTGGAGGTGAAAACAGTAGTGGGCTTCAGGCATGAATGGGATGGACATAAGGGAATATTAGTAACTAGGTAGGGAACATGGAGGGTCACCAGAGACCATTTAGGGTCTGCAGAGACAGACTAGGTGGGGAAACAGCTGGGCAGACTGGTTAAGCCAAGTGGTCCTTTTTGCTAACAAATTCTGTGTTTCTACTCACTGCGCATAGCAGTCTTCTCATTTTCATTGTTAGAAAATGGGCAAAGTGTATTCATGTTCCTGATTGGCTGCAAGAGCCTATTTGCTAGTCTGGTATGAGACAACAGAGACTGGGAAATAACTAGCCCCAGTCTCAGTTGCCTCATATAGTTCTAAATATTAGTGGGCTAGTAGAATGTTCAAAAGGCAAGCATTGCCATGTTGTTTTTTCGTTTTGTGAGTGTAGCAAATGAGAGCCCCAATGTGAGTCCATCTTACTGTAATTTAAATAAACCACACACCAAACAGCAAACTAAATGCAGTCTTTTTTTTCTTTTTTGAGTAAACGGACAGCTGTTACTAATATAGACAGTCTCGTGCTCCTCTAGCAGCTCCCTGATCTCCATCCTGCTCGCCTACTTTCTGCCTCTTGCTTACTATCTCCATTTGTAGGGAAACAAACTTACAGAACTGCCACCACCAGTCCTTGGCCCGATTCCCCGATCCCTTCATTTTTAAAATTGTTGTTTGGCTGAGTACCCCGCTCCAAACTGAACAGCAACACCAGGAGAAAACAAAAAAATCTACCTGTTTTTACAGGTCTACTTTTCTTTTTTGCTCCTTATCACCCAACCTCCTGTACCTTCCTGCCCGATGTAAGCCAAGTAGCAGCTGAGGCTAAGTTTGTGTTTTTGTACACGGCGGTCATGTCACAGGAGGGGGTTTACCTTACAGCAGTGACTGATTGATGAAGAAAGTGAGACACACCACTTACAACAAAGTGAGAAGCCATCACTTCCCATCTGACAGCTCTGCCTTCCCGACTACATTGCCCTGACACAACAGACAAGTAACAGCAGTCAGCAAATGGCAGAGAAACTATGTACTAGGGAAAAAAAGATACACTGCCCGGAAAAACTCTCAGAAACTCTGGTGGGGGGGGGAGACAACTGCCCAAAACAGGTGGTACATTGTTTTAAAACTTCCGTCATGCAATCGTGAAACGGGGGAAAGCAGCTCTGAGGTAGGTGCTCATTAGTGAGAAGGAAAAGCCCTAAAATACATTTTTTTTTACTCTGTGGCAACCACAAACTGTATTAAAAACATAAACTTATACCACGAAAGTCTCTATCTAAAAAAACCAAAACAATAAAAAAAAAACACACATACTGTATACATACACACACACACACACACATATTGTAATGCAGGCGGAGGAACTATTTTATTAAAAAAATGTATTTTAAACTATTTTTTATTTACACTTTTAATAAAACTTATTTTCTTTTACAGTGCACATTTTCTAAGCGCAATAGTACCCTCCAGGATGGGCGATATTGGGGAATACTGGTCCTTCCTGGGGCTATAAGGCCATCTGTCTGTGGCGTCCGGCCTCATTATGCCCCTGGGTGGTCTGGTATTCCCCAATACCGCCCAACCTGTCAGGTATTATTGCTTACTTTGAGCACATTTCTCTCACCAAACCTATTGCAGCTTTTAACAATAAATATCATTGCTGTTGCTGTGTCTGCTTCTCACTCCTTTTTCACAATCACAAGTACTGACATTATGCAGAGTGCTCTCTGCAGAATCTCTGTCTGAGCTGACTTGGGGAGAACTTGAGGCTTCACTTGAGTTTCTAGTCTTATGATCAAACAGTCCTCCTGGCAGTCACAAGAGGAAGCCCTTCTAACAGTTACTTATTGCCCAACTGGCTATGCAACAGCCCCTTGACTCACCTTTTTTTTTTAACCAGAAGATACACACTAAACTGAAAGCTTGTTTACAAGTGTGACCTGGGAGCAAAAGGAAGTTAAATGACTTGTTCAGGGTCACACAATATGCAGGTGGGGGCTATGGAATTCAAACCCAGGTCTTCAGGTTTTGCAGCTCAGAGCCTTAAAGCACTGCACTAAACTGCCTCCTAATACCTTGACCTTGACTTCCTAAGACCTTGGCAGGCCTGAGGTCCTTGGGTCTTACCTGGACACACTTTCCGAGGGGAGTGGCCTGGGTTCACTGGATGACAGGGTAAACAAGAGTCGAATGGCAGGGTGCTTCCACCTGGGGTAGTGATATGGTATACCTACTGAATAAATTCCAGGTTACCATCCCCAGAAAATACAAGAACTGCCCTGCAGACACTTCTCACAAAATAATAATACTACATTCAATAATCCACTGTAGCAAAATGTAACATGAACCAATTGAAATGTGTATTAGAGGGAGAGTGGAAAAAGGGAGACTAGCACAACACAACACTTTAAGTAAAGGAATGTACCCCACACTGCCTCCCACACCTCCCACCTGCAGGTGCACCCAGCTTCTCCACAATATAGTTAGTTGCGGTGGGTTCCACACCAGGGTGAAGTTCCAAAAGGCTGGGATGCGGTGGGTGTAACATTCCTTAACTGGGGAAAGAATACTTTCATTGGGGCCCAATAATAGAACACAACAGATTATTTTTAACCTGTATGCCTGGGCTTTCCTTGGCACTTGCAGAGTCCTGCACAGGACTTAACCCCCTTAATCCTAACTAGCTAGGTAGCTGAAATGGGAATTGTTCTGAGCCACAGTCAAGAGGTACTTGCAGTTTGGAGGAGGGTGTTTCAGTAGGGTTGATTCATACGGTACCATTCTGGTATCAAACAGCTGGTGGAGCACCACATCAGCGAAATGCAGAAAGCAGCAGTTTGTCAAGGATTGAAGAACACTGAACTTCACCTGTCAGGCCTTTCCAAACTACTCTCTTGGGACCTTTGTATGCAGTCTTTCATAGTTTCCCCAACTCACCTTATTATTGGCTGGCTGATTCCTGGGCTCTTTCCAGTACCCTTTGACTTTTACTAGTGGTCTCCCTTCTGCAGGGATACTATGGGGGCTGCCATACTTAATTTTGTACTGCTGCCTGGCACCCAGTTTTAATTTTAAGTCCATTCAGGGCTTAACATCTATGTGCCCTGGCTCTGCTTGCTCTCTGGGCACCAGGACACTTTATCCTGTTTGGAGGGAGCCCTCTGTGCTCATCAGAGCTCCCAGATCAAGAGGCACCTGTTTTCACACCCATTCAGCTGCTCAGATACTGGTGCCATGGCTCCTTTAAGAATTCTGGCTGTGCATCTACAAATGGTGCATGGCAGCCACTTTTATTGTTTACTTTCATTGGTCTGATGCACAGCAGCTCTCCGGACTGGTCAGATGCCTCCCACCAGCACCCGGTGGTGCAAGTAGTGCCATGGACCTCAGCCACCTTCTCCATTTAGCCCAAAAGATACAAAAATCTGGCAGCTTCAGCCTCAAAGATTTCACAAGTGGAGCATGCCCGAATCCCCCCTCACCCCCTCCCAAGCAACTGATGAGCCCTCAGTTCTTGCTTTCAGCTGCACTGGGGACTGGAGGCAGAACAGAGACCCAGCAGGGCTGCAGCCCCACAAGGTAAGACCTAAATAAGGGGTTACAGCTGTATCACCCATAAATGAATTAATAAGGGCCTTCTGTGCCCCATCATGAGCCCATCTTTTCCTGTTGCAGGTTCTGAGAACATGATTGCTGTACTAGCTGCCCTGGACCCTTGCCATGCTAAGAAGGGTCAGGCAGGATGAAGAAGGCTGCACCCTATTTATTTTAGGTTCATCCATGCCACCACGACAAGCATGTTGCTGATGCCAATTACAGTGCAGGCAACATGCCACCTGGCATTACATCTCCTAGGAGTTACAGCACCAAAGTGCCCTCCCGGGAAACACTCAACTTTTGTGGGGGGGGTTCACCACCCGCACCTCCCACACACCCCGAAACTAAATACAACCTCCTCCAGGGTGGGCATATCCTGGAGGGGGCTGAAACTGTGTGGGCGTAAAGGGCGACATGAGTGATGGGTGATCTAAAATCAAGATTGCCCCTGTCACTGTCGCCCTTGTTGCGGCACCCTAATCGAGGTGACAAAATGTAGTTGGCAACTTGACAGGATATGTTTCTTTTACAGGGGTACTGTTTCCAAATGTCCTTTTCTATAAAGGAGTCCTGCCTTGAAAACCTTGTTATACCCCTGAATATGTTGAAGAAGGCTGTTCTAATGTCTGGTTGTAATAGAGGCTATGTTTGCTGTAGTTGTGCAGTCATCAAGGGACAAATCCTCCACTCTCAAGCTTCGCTGCACATTCCTCCCTCATCAGCAGGAGGACACCAAAGAAACAAACCCTCATCTTCATTCCCACTCTGGTCCCAATGCCAGTCTCAGAAGACTGGAGGGAGCACAATAATGTGGATGGCAGTAAGAATGGGCAATCTGGGGCTATGAAGAGTCATAAGGAAAGTGCTGCATTTGTGTGTGTATGTGTGTGTGTGTGTGTGTGTGTGTGTGTGGTGTGATGAAATGGATATAGCCATATGCAGTATGCATGCACACACTCCACACAGTCAGGACAGAAGAATGGTACACTGTATACAGTAAAATAAATGCCAACTAACTTTTTTTAATGTTTTAATACTTTTTGTAAATATAACCTTTGAAAATACGAGTCTGCAGTCTGCTGCATGAGACTATTAAGGACTGCAGACAGTCATACTGCATTCAGCTGCACTGATGTTCAAACCCAAAAAAAACTGAAGTACAACCCCTCCCCCCACCCAAAACATCCTCAAATTACACAATCCTGGTCTAAGAATATTCTCCCACTTTTTAAGTGCTAGTCCCAGTTGTGAGATTTCTGTGGGTTTCTAATCAAGGTTTTTAACAGCTATTGTGACTTATCCATTCTGTCTGAGAGTTAAGCTGAACCAGAACAGACATAGCAAACAATGTGGGTAAGTTGCAAGAGACTGTACCATATGATTTATCCTCTCAACATTTATAAATAAGGTTTTATCATAAAGGCCCTGTTAGCCGAGGCTCATTTACAGGTGTGTGAAGGGGAAAAAAATGAGTCCATGGAACACAATAAACAGTGTTTATAAATCAATACATGAACAATATTCTGTAAGCAAAAGAAAGCAAGACATTCAAGTATATGTGATACATTATGTAAACAATAGCTGTAAAGCTCTTTTAAGGTATGACATGAGAAAGGGAGTATGAGATAAGCAACCAAATGCAATATAGAACAGTAGACATACTTCTGAGAGTGCTGACAATGCAAATGGAAAGGTCAATAAGGGAGATGAGAGTACAAATACTGGGGAAACCGACTAGTATAAATTACAAGATGAAGATTATAACAGGCATGTGGACACATTGGGTGGGGGGAGTGCAGGTAATTTAGCAAGAAAAATGTGTTATTTTTAGTGGTTATGGAAGCCACCCAAAAGTACCTTTGATGTCAAAATTTCATCTCCTGCAGTCTGGATTATAAAAGTAAAAATAAAGTAAAACAATTGCATGGTATTTAAGTTAACCATGCAGCAAGTATAGCAGGGGACATCATACTGTGGGGCTGAGGGATACTGTGAATACTCTTGACACCTTAATGGATACTGGCCCATTCCCATGCATTAGAGGTATGTAATCAATATGCAGGTGATGCCTGTGGTTGTCAGAAGGCTGGTTAGTATGTTGTTCGGGTGATAACAGACAGTCACAGATGCTGCACTCATGGCTATTACAGCTACCCTCAATTTAGGCAGCACACAGCCCTGGACCATTGTCCAGCACACCCATTCTGCATTCGTTCCTGAACACAGCCCATTTTCCTTTAGAATGTGGAACAAGGGGGAATGTGGGACACTTCATCAAATCTTCAAGGAAAAAGCTCAGAGTCTGACAAGTATGGCAAATGGCATGCCATTGGTTGCATAATAATCACAGGGTCCACATGTAGCTGTGATCATATCGAAAATAGTTGCCCGGCTCTTCGGCAAAGCCACAGCAGTAGATCGGTGCTGTCTTCTTACCTGGGACATGCGAAAGTCTCTACAAATTCCTTGTTGGCGCTCCAGTAACTCTCGCAGGTGCCCAGCCATGGTAGAGCATGGAGAAGAGCAGGCGAACAGCCCGAAGAGCTAGGCTTGCCTTCTATCTTTGCACCACTCATCAGGATCCCTGGCAGTTCACTGGTGCTGCTGCTTGCAGCCGTTACTATCAGAGGAGGACGGAGTGACAGCAAGGAGGCTGGAAACCAGTTCGCAATTCAATAATTTTTTTCCGATTTTATTAGGGGGGAGGGAGCTGGGTGGAGGACAAAGCAGCAAAAAAAAACACAAAAAAAAAATCACAAAACCAACGAGTAACACAGTTTGGGGGTAAAACAGGTACTGTGTTTTTGGTTGGGCTGGGCAGAATTCAATATTACAGAACTGGAACTAGTGCTGCAAACCCCTCCTGAATGTTGGTTTGCGAATTGTTCAAATCAGCCAAAATGGAACTTGTAAAAAATATAATCTTATGTATGAACGAGCCTAAATAAAAAATATAAAAAGATAAAACAAAAAAAAAAGACCCAAAATTTAGCGACATGAAATAATACCGGCTGCAACAGGGCAAAGCCTTTGTTTGTTGGTCACAGATGCTTCCAAGTGGGATTTTTTTTATGTTGCATAAAATTGTGGGAATGAAAGCAGCTGCACAGAGGCACATTTCTGTGAAAAGTAACAAAGGAGAGTTGGACTTGTAGTCCAGTTATTGTCAGGAATGCAATGCTGGTGTACAATCAGTATGGAAAGAGAGGAATCTAGTGCATAGCATGCATGCATGTTTCCTAAACGACTCACAAATGGAGGCATTTCTTAGTGCACCACATACACAGCAGCCAACTTTGGAACCCAACTGCTCTCTGCATTGTGTAACAGTGGGAGAGAGGAAAAAATTCAAACAAAACAAGAAAATTCAAGCTGTTTTTTTTTTCAAATCCATAGACAAGGGGGAAAAAACTTGCCCAGTACTGCAACAAAGAATAAAGGAAAAAATCATAGCTAGAAAGAAAATGGGGGGAGGGAGTGCTTGAGACTCACCAACTGCAGGCTGCAGATCACGACGAGAGTACATCGCCCATTGCAAGTCCCCATGGTGATACCCCAAGCCCCGAGCTGAGCATCTTGCTTCCTCCCAGCAGAGACTAAATATCGCCTCCCTCGATCCGATACCTCGGTACCAATCTAATCAATTCAGTCCAGCTTCTGTTTCACAAGAGAAGAAAAAATCTGCACCCAGCTGGAGCCACCATGCCGCTCTGCTACTGCTTGATCCTGGTGCTGCTGCTATTCAGATACATGACCAACTTCCTCGCAAGTCCTCGGGCTCCTTGGCATTTCTGCTGGGGGGTTGATAATATGCGTGTCTAGGATCATGCCCTCACTAGGGTTCGGGAAGGCTCCTCAGGCTCATTGCACCTGCCTCTCCCAGCCTCGTACTGCCCTGCTGTTGTGGCCATCCATGTCAATCGGCAGCAGCTCAGGACAGCCTGTCTCCTGCATGTGAATGGCTAGTCGAGAGGAGCCGGCCTGGAGAGGGTCCCACTCCCGAACTGCTGCTGCTACACGATTTGCATCCAGAAACTGCCTTCTGTGAGCAGCAATCTCCTCATTGTTTTAGGGTCTTGCACAATCTGAGGATGTTCATGGACGGATGACTTGAGCAAAAGAAATGGATGAAATACCCCCCTCCCAGGAAGAATGGGAGCAATTCAGCTACGAAGGGAAACAAATCCAGCAGATCTGAGCTGCAACTAAACCCACATATTCCTTGGGGCTTGTAATGGATAACATTAGACAACGTCCCCCACCCTATTCTAGGCTATAGTTCAAAGTTACTCAGTGAAGAACAACCCTTTCCAACCTAGCCACACAACTGGCAATGTCATATTCCCGCCTGCTATTTGGACAGCTGTATTTTTTTTTTTTTTGAAAGCATCTTCTGAGGGTTTGTAGTGGGAGAGGGAAGCAAGCACCGATTGATTGCATTACAATAGCACAATTCAAATCGCGAGCCAAATAAGTAAAAGCCAACCAATCAAAAAAATGCATTACAAACTATACTAATCTGCATACTATAATAAAAACAAAGTAAGATATTTATGATGATCAAAAAAATTATATCCTGCATCCATGAGTACACCCAAATTGTTTAATTACATAGATCGAATTTTATATCTAAAATAAGTAAACCAGAGACTCCTGCAGTAAATATTGATGAAAAAAAATCTAACTTGATCAGGGAGAGCACAATCTTTCATTTACTTATGTTCAGATCTATCATACAAATACTGTAATCCACTCGGGAGAAAAAGACGCTACAAAACTCAACATTAACTGACGTGACTCGAAAAAATTATCCCAATACACAGTGGCCCTTTCCTTATCTATTTACATCATAAGCAGTAGAAATGAACAAGACCAGGGTCCAATTTCTAAAATATTGATGTTCTGAATAATGTATTTTGTTGTAGTTACGAGTGCCCATAGTACACCATTGGAAAAAAAAATTCTGAGGATGCCTTTTTTGCCAAAATCATAAATAAATACTGACCAAACAAAGCTTGATTGCTGACTTCGCAAAGCTGTAGATCGATTTCAGAGCTTCTGTCAGATCTGGCAGATTTCTGTTCGCTGAGAAACAATAGAGGATGTTCTAGCAAGAACTGCGGTCTACACAGGAAACAATTACGTGCGAGCAGGAACAGCAGGATGTTGTATATAAAATGCCTCCCGAACAAACAGGATCATTGATTGGATGATTTGCTTGCCAATGCAAGTAAGCCACTACTCCCTGCCTTGCATATCACTGGGCAGATTTCTCACACAGGCATTTATGCAAATAGTATAGAGCTC
Organism: Neoceratodus forsteri; assembly: GCA_016271365.2. Taxonomy (NCBI): domain Eukaryota; kingdom Metazoa; phylum Chordata; order Ceratodontiformes; family Ceratodontidae; genus Neoceratodus; species Neoceratodus forsteri. Next base: position 1,339,489,779 of record CM057456.1, read on the forward strand.
AGGAAAAAAAGTGTACAGATGGACGAGATAACTCATCGGTGGTGCCAGTGACTGCATTTTGCAAGGACGAGATAACTCGTCGGTGGCAGGATGGGGGTTAGTTTATAACCTGATTAAATACAAATGAGCTCAATTTAAAATCCGCACATGTGTCAGACAGAAAAAAATAAAGTTTTCTGGATTTAGAATTGTGGGGTAAACCTCAGGAGAAAATAGGCACAAAATGTTTTAGAAAGGACACCGCAACTAATTCTGTCCTGAGGAGAGAAGGTTCCCACCCACCAAGGTTAAAGGAATCTATACAGTACAGTCAAATGCTTAGACTTCAGAGAAATTGCAGTAATGTAGAGGCTTTCCAAGACAGGTTCATGCACTTGAGGAGAGATTTGTAGCCAGAGGCTATACAAAGGATGTATTGACAGAGCCATAAACAAACCCTTTCTCTAGCTAGGACAGAACATTTGAATCCCAAAAATGACCGAGTTAAAAGAAATCAGAAAAACAACCCTGTGACCTTTGTCACTGAGTATAATGGGTTGGCTGGCTCGGATCTATGATGGGTCATTGACAACATTTTTGTTGAATGACCCAATAGTGAAACCAGCAGGCCAATTGCATTTTGCAGTCGGCTGCCTGATTCAGGGAACAGCAAGTGTTTTCTTTGGGGGACTTCCCCCACAGAACCCTCCACAGGGTGGCTGTGCCCCCCGGCCCCAGTTAGGATTGTCAACTATGAGTTGGAGCTGATTCAGGAGAATTCAGGGCCCCCAACAGACAATGTCAAGTTCCAGCAGGTTCCCTACAGTGACATGGTGCTGTAGTTACCGTAGGGGACCCTGCGGTCGAAATGTCACTGTCGGGGATGTATACCAGCTGGCTGAAAAGGTAACATAGTTCACAAAAACTGGGGTATCCTGATGTTTGATAGGGATGTCCATGAAGCTGAGGGGGATAAACCCAGAATCTCATTCAGCAAGGCTAGAAGTATTAAAGACATGTTAGTTCATAGCAGGCTTCCCACTCATCCACCAACTTCAGGAACTGGTTACCCAACAGACCTTGAAGATTTTTTCAAATGTAATCGATGCAATATATGCAAGTTTGCAAAGACAGGGAATTGCTTTGTACATCTTCTTTTCAATGAGCATTACCTGTGACACAACATTCATGGTGTATGCACAATGGTGCCCATGTAAAAAAGTGTATATAGGGTGTATAGTCAGACTGCTAAAACAGCAGGTTTAAGAGCACTCAGCATCCATATTGAATAACAGATTTGATACACCAGTAGGAGCTCATTTCTTCAATTGCTATGGGTCAAATGCTGAACTCATGAATTTCATGGGAATTGAAAATGCTAAAATTAAAGCTAAAGGGGGCAACAGAACAAATGCACTCCTAAAGCATGAAAGCTTCTGGATTTATACATTAAGATCAGTAATGCCAACTGGTCTTAACAGTTCATGGGAAATCAAACCTTACTTACTTGATTAAAGTCTGCTACAGTCTGTTAAGCTACTTCAAATATTGAACCTTTTCTGATACTGGCTAATCCACTTTTAGAATCAATAGGAGTGCATTATGAAGTCTCTAATGAATACCTGTTTTAGAAATGATCTAAAAAATGTAATCATTTAAATTTTGATCACACTACCTTCTAGGAAATTGAGGACCTCATGATAGTCACCCTTAATTTTTGTTTCAATACCAGCATTAGGATGTTTGTCTCAGATTGCTGATTTAATAAGATTATATTAGCAGGATAGTTTGTAATTTCTATCTTTCATAGTTTAATTTATTTTTCTGTTTTGTTCTTGCAGAGCTTGTGTACTTCTTCCTTTCACATCACTAGGAGACACAGGGCCCGATTCTCAGAGATTGATGCAGGGCTGTTGGAAGCCTTGCATTGAACCCCACTGCTGCGCCAACCACAGCAGCACTCTCTTTGTGCTCAATTCTCAAAGTTCATGAACCTTTGCGACACTTTACCTGTTTTATGGTGGCTTGCACCAAATGTATGGTGCAAGCCCCATAAATGTCCATAAAGTTAGACCAGCGAAAGCTGGTCTATCTCATGGCATGTGGTGCACTTGGGGTCCGGGACTGGGAATCCTGATTGCTGATCACAGACTGCCGCAATCCCCATGCGCCATGTGTTCGGTGCACCTGGGGCTAGCAGCAGTCTAAATCATATGAGAATCAAGCCCACAGAGTTGATCGCAGGTAAGGCATCTAACATTCCTTTGTCCTTTTTGGATTTACTTACTTTGGTTAAACATGTTCATTGCTTAGTTATGACTGTGAATTATATGATATATTAAGCAGAATAAGATAATTAATTTAGTTTTTCAAATCATAGCCATATTAATACAGGGATGTTGCTTTGATTGCACTTTATTCTTTATTGATAATTGTTTTATGATGTTGCTAGATATTTAATATTCATGATGGCTAAATGCTCTCTGTTTAAAAGCATGCACTTGACTTCTAAATGTCATGCACCCTGATGAAGGGTTTTCACCCAAAGCACTGGGGCTAGGTGGCAAGCGCTGTGTTCTGAACACACTGAAACCACAGCAAAACAATTTGTTATTTCTGCACCATTCTGGAGACTGTGTTTTTTTGCATGTTTCTAGAGTACAATCCTGTTGGAGACTGTTTTCTGTACAGGGCTGGCTGCCCTTTCATTTGCACTCTCCTTTTAGTGTGTTTGAGATCCTTTTGTTTGGAGCTGGTATAGAGTTTCCAAGTGATTACGCTGTATGATACATTGTTTGTCAATGCAAAGTTTTTTAGGCACAATGCTGATGATGTACAATCTAACTAGAGTGTGAACACATGACAGTGCAACATAGATTGTGCCATCTTTGTAGATGCCATTGCCGATGTCAACCATGGCTTATGTAAACTTAAGCCTTGTGACTTGTGTATGGAAACAGCATATGCAACAGAAAGGGAACTGTTTCCTGGTCACATATATGTCCTTCACTACTTTGAATTTGAAAGTAAATCTGTTAATGGGTTGTGGCTGTCTGATATTGTCAAACTTCACAACAAGAGCCTCTACAAATGTTTTTTGGACATTGTATTGAAATTCATCGATGTGACCCATAGCATAATTGACCAGTCTATGATCAACATCAAGGTTTCAACATAGCATAACCTGTGCATTCATACAGACTGTAAGAACTACCTCAAGACCAGCTGTGCAGGACACATCAGACTTGAGTTCATTCAGTTGTTCAGTAAGTTTTGCTACCATCTGATGACTTAAACAAACTCCATAAACAGTATCTACTGCATGTAGAGTGAGGATTTCTTGTCACTCTGTCTGCAACATTATTTGATTGAACTCAGCATGTTGCTTAAGCTAAGGCATAAGACACACTATTCATGTTGAGTTTGAGTACACTTTGCTGAACACATCACATGCACCAGCCATAGAATGTCTAGTAGAGCTGATTTTTCATGTTCAACAGTGAAGCATTAGGAACTAACACATTCCCAATGCGAGCATCATCCAACAATGTCTTATAGACAACATCACCACTCTGTTGCATGCTTTCAAACAACTTGACATAGGTGAACAACTTCCAGAGGCTGATGCCTCCAATACACCCTACACTGTTTTTTGCTTGTTGCACAGACAAAGCAGAAAATACATGTTCTCCATTTATGGGTGCAAGCTGCATTAGATCTCCAAACACAACAATACTCTTCCCTCCAAAAGCAACACCATCATCTTTTCCATGAATCTCTTGCAGACAAAGGTGTATGCAAAAAAGCATCACATTTGAGACCATGTCGATCTCATCAATGATCAAAAGTCTCATTTTGTTGAACATGGACCTAAGTTCAGCTCCTACTTTGGAAGACAATTTGCAGTACTCTACAGTTTTGTACCACGTTAAAACTAGCCCACCTCCCTCCCCCACATATTCTGTCTGGGCTAATCACATGGAGAACCTTCTCCAGGACCCTTCATCACTCCCAACTTCCGTCGCTGACACTACCAAATGTTCACCTACCCATTGGCAAGCAATCTTTCACTTTCTCTGCTCCTCAAAAATGGAATACCCTTCCACATAGTCTACTCTCCTGTGCATCTCTTCCCCTGTTTAAAAGAATATACAAGGAAACCTTCTTTCCACCCTCAACCTGCAGTGGAACTGTACCTATCATATTCCTTATACCTCCTTACACTACTCACTAGTATCCTGTATCTCTATTGCCTCTCCTAGCCCCTTCTCCTTAGCCCTTATGCCCTCCATATCTCTCACCCCACCATCTCTGGCTTTTCTGCTAACCCCCCTGCTCCCTCCACCACCAGCTATCTGTCCCACCCCATCCCTGCTTTCCTATCTTTCTACCAATATCCTCTGTCCCCTGCTTCCCCCATTAACCATCCCTGCTTTCTATTTTTCTACTGAATCCCCTTCCCTCCCCTGCTTCCTTCTTTTAACCAACTATGTTTCTTAGTAAATACGTAAATCTCCAGCACCAGTTCCATTACAGACTATCTTTGGTACATTAACGTACACTATGTACTGATTATATGATTTTTACTTCCTCCTTTTAACCATCTATATTATTTTGTAAATATATAAATTACTAGAACTACTTCTGCTGTCACTATTTTTGGTTCATTAATCTACACCATGTACAGAATGTTTGATACTTTGTTGTCTGTGCAAAATTCCCCTGCATAATCTCAGTGATCTCCAGCCTCCACCACAGAGGTTCCAAGTCCTATCAAAGACTTATTAACCTTGGACCTTGACAAAGAAGTACCAATCTGACCTCTGGACCCTGGAGTCACTGGACTACAGTCAAGGATTCTATCTGTCAACCCATTAATCACACCTGCAGCTTAATTTACTAATTGTACCATTGTACTCATTCTGTGTATTGTTTTTTCCAGATGTGTAATGTACGTAGCTGTGGAATAGTTTTATTCCCCAGGACACCTCTGAAAAAGGGACATGCTAGTCTCAGTGGGCTCACCCAGTTATCAAAATTCAAATAAATAAAACAAATAAATAAGATTTACCTTGCTCCACTGGCAGCAAGAAAATGCAGTGAAGAGTCACACCGCCTATATTATATGCAGCAAGACCAGTTGGAGCACTAACAGCAACATACATTGTTGTCCCAGTATGTCATCTTTCCACAGTACTTATGGCTTCAATAAGAAAACACTTGTCTATCCCTGTAGAACCACTGACAAACATTAGTAGTGGTTTGTAGTTTCCACAGTTGCAGTGACCATTTTCTTGAACCACCCTGTTCTTTACTGACTCAGTAACAGCAGTGTATACCAACTGTTGGTGTTGGCTCAACTGTACCATCACTTCACATGGATCCACAACACCACGGCAAACATGCTGCATTACACTTTCCACTTCTGCCATGAGGACTTCAGGATCATTCATTAGAAGAGGTGATCCAAGAGCACCCTCTCCTTCTGGATCAATATTCTCCTGTGAATTCACAGAGGTATCTTCCTCAAGTTCCTGCCTTGCCTTCTCAATCTGTTCCTTTTCCAACTCCAGTCGGCAAATGTAAATCTCTGACATGTCTGTTTGAAGGTCTGATATGCCAAGGAGAACTGTTCTTGATATGTATTATACTCCCCTTTCAGTAAGCTCTCATACCTCCATGGCTTAAACAAGAACAGAAGAACAAAGTAATAATGTCTGTACTCTCAGCAGTGGAGATACATACAATGGTCGATTAACCAATATTTCTGTCTCTTGACAAGACAACCTTCCAAACCTTTGACTTTTGGAAATGTCTCTTGCCGCATCAGGTGCAACATCAGTTTTGTAATCATACCATTTAGCCTCCTGAGAGTCATATGTTTTTCAAGGCTTAGTGTCGCTTGTGGTAGTACTTGTCAACAAAGTTATTTTTAAAAATTTTCTGTGAAGAAGTTCTTAATGCCACACACCTGTGTTTCTCTTTGTAGTTCCACTGAGAAATCTTATCAGGTGAGATTTCCCATACAAGCATTTCCCAATCAAATGATCACTAGCCTCATATTCACCACATTTCCTGTGTGTATGTTTTTAAACCCAGCAAACACAAACATGATGTAATAGATCTGCTGTATTTGCATGTTCCTCTCAAAGTTCCTGTATACTTGTTTGCTCATATTTTGTAGTATATGAAGTCACATATTATACAAGAGCCAAAGAGTTGTCAGCAACAAAGTGAACATCTATGTTTGCTTGCCACATTAGGAGAACAGGGCTGTAATCATTAATGTATACCTCATTCTCCTTTCTGGATAACTCATATACCCTATTTGTAGACTTTGCTTTGAGATGATGATGCATTGCTCTGAATAAGCCATTCATGTGCCCAGCTGGCACACACATCTAGGGAATCCAAAGTGGCATCTGGTGTACCACTGAGCATGACTCTTCACTTGACAGTGGCAATATTTGCTACACAGGTGATGCTGGAAAATCTGTACCAGTTTCCATAGTGTAGGACTCTTATACTTGCCAGGTATCTTACTAGTAATGTACCACTTGAGGAAGCTGAGAACTTCTGAAGCTTCATTCTTGCTAATGTGTGGAGCATTCATAACCCAAAGTAGCATATGGATATGAGGAGCTCCACACATCTGCTACTCACCTTCCAGAAATGGTGTTCAACAAGTTCAAGAGTGGATTCTCCTAGAACAAAATGAATTTCAAAATGTTATGGAAATGGCAATGAAAATGTCATGAGACAGACATTGATATCAGCATTAACCAACATCAGTAGGTCTATCAACTCATCCCAGCCATATTCGGCACAGCTCAGAGATACAAACCATATTGCTGACCAATATTATTGCAGCATACACATAACTTCAGAGCGTCTATGATACCAGTATTTCTTAAGACCATGCACACTGGAGAGAATGGAGGTCAAATTCACCTGCAGTGTCTCATCCTTCTCTTTCAACTTTTGCAGAAACTCTATATCTGTAATACCATCCAAAGAAGTTGTCAGCTGTACAGTATCTGCTATGGATGCAGAGATTATACTTAGTTCACTCTACCACAGCAGGTGGAACAAGTATTGAATATTTCTCCTGAACTTACCATCCACAATAAGCACTCTAGATGCTCAGTACTCAGCTGCCGGGACCTGCACTTCATGTTCATCCGAATGTCCTCCTGTTCCTTGTGGGAACAAATCAGGAAAACATTGTGTTTCTAATGTGCTCTCCCAGATACTCACATGATTACCTTCAACCTGTTTCATCAGAAAGTGGTCAGTATTGTGTCCAATGGGATCCCTGCCATGTAGAAGGTGAATTGTGTATTGTTCCTACACATTCTGATTCCTACTGATATCGACCTTCTCAGTCATTTGATTTCATGTCTCCACTACTCCAAACTGTGCACTCATGTTGGCAAGATCATCAATATCAAGTTCTTCATAGAAAGGATTATTGCTCTTAAGATGTCTTAGAGCACTTTTTACCTTCTCAACATTAACAACATCCTGCCAGATAACTTTGGACTTTGTGGGGACACAGTTAACCAGAATCACTAAGCTGTTTTCATGAGACATTGCTTCCACATTCTCTTGCAAAGATAGTGGAAGAAACATAACAGAGCTCTTTAGAGACTTGACAAGATCTTTCTGTGGTATATTCCATGTCCTTGTATTCAGGACAGAGAGCTGTACCAGTTAAGGCAGAAGGAAGCAGGGAGAGAAGTCAGAATAGCAAAGGCCCAAACTGAGGAAAAGATAGCCAACTCAGTTAAGAAGGGGGATAAAACCTTTTTATAGGTACATCAGCTAGTGTAGAAAGACAAAGGGAGGGATAGTGAGGCTGAATAGAATGAACAGTGGGTGGGCAGAGGGGGACAGTGAAAAAGCAGGAATATTGAACGAATATTTCTGCTCAGTATTCACAAAAGAGGAGGGGGAAGTGCCTAATACAATTAACAGAAGCACTCTTGATAGGGGGGTCGATCCCAGTCCTTTCACAGAAGAAAAGGTTCTGCAAGAACTCCTAAAACTGAAGGTGGACAAAGCAATGTGTCCTGATGGAATTCACCCCAGAATTCTAAAAGAATTAAGGGAGGAACTAGTGAAATCACTGGCTACTCTTTTAATAAATCATGGAGGATGGGTGGTACCGAGGACTGGAGGAAGGTGGATGTGATTCCCCTTCACAAAAGTGGGTCCAAGACAGAGGCAGGAAACCACAGACCTGTCAGTCTGACCTCTGTGGTAGGGAAAGTGATGGAGTCACTACTGAAGGAAAGGATAGTCGAGTACCTAGAGGCCAGTGGAGCACAGGACCCAAGGCAGCATGGGTTCACAGCGGGAAGGTCATGTCAGATGAATCTAATAGATTTCTTTGACTGGGTGACCAAAGTAGTAGACCAGGGAGGGGCTGTGGACATGGCCTAACTAGACTTTAGCAAGGCATTTGACACAGTCCCACACAAAAGATTAATAGTCAAATTAACCAGCCTGAGAGTGGGACCCAGGGTGGTAGCCTGAGTAAAACATTGGCTGGACAACAGGACACAGAAGGTAATTGTAAATGGAGTCCATTCTGAAGAAAGGGGGGTTACTAGTGGGGTACCACAGGGTTCAGTATTGGGTCCAGTCCTTTTTAATGTCTTCATCAGTGACATTGCAGAGGGACTGGAAGGAAAAGTATGCCTTTTTGCAGATGACACAAAAATCTGCAACAGGTTTGATACACAAGGAGGCATGGAAAGGATGAAAAGGGACTTGGCAAGGTTGGAGGAATGATCAGAAGTATGGCAGCTAGGATTCAATGCAAAGAAGTGCAAAATAATGCACCTGGGAAACAAGAACCCAGGGGAAGAATGCACAATGGGTGGGGAGGTAGTAACAACAACAAAAAAGGAAAGGGACCTGGGGGTAATCATATCAGATGACCTTAAGGTTAGCAAGCAATGTGAGAAGGTAGTAGGGAGGGCTGGGGTATACTGGGATGTATAGGGAGAGGCATCAGCAGCAGAAAACAGGAAGTTGTTATCCCTCTGTACAGACAGTTGGTGAGACCCCATCTGGAGTACTGTGTCCAGTTCTGGAGAACCCATCTCCGCAAGGACATAGACAGGATAGAGGCAGTCCAGAGGAGGGCAACTAAAATGGTGCAGGGTCTGCAAGAGAAGCCGTATGAGGAGAGACTAAAGGAGCTTAATATGTATACCCTTGAGGAAAGAAGGGAGAGGGGGGACATGATAGAAAGGTACCTCAGTGGAATCAACAAAGTCCAAGAGGGTAGCATTTTTCAGAAAAAGAGATTTGCAAGAACAAGGGGACACAATTTAAAGATAGAAGGAGGGTGGTTCAGGGGCAATGTGAGGAAGTATTATTTCACAGAGAGGGTAGTGGATGCATGGAACAGCCTTCCTGAGGAGGTTGTGGGGTGTAAAACTGTGGGAGAATTCAAGAATGCATGGGACAGACATAAGGCAATTCTTGTGGGGGGTAGGAAGAAATAGGCTGTTGGTTAACTAGGATCTGCGGCCTATCCTGTAGGTAGGGAAATGGGCAGACTAGATGGGCCTAGCGGTCCTTATCTGCCGTCAAAGTCTATTTTTCTATGTTTCTATGTTTCTATTCAGACACAGGATGGTCTGAAACAGTTACATAGTTTATATTAGAATCCATTCAAACATGCTCAGTGCATCAGTTTCTGGAGGTGTTACATCAGCCTCCATGTTGTTCAACACAGACCTAGGAGGCAATTCATTATGTTTCACCTTTCTTTTTTTTTTGCAATTAACTTTATTTTAATGGAAGTTTTATCCATATACACCAAGCAAGTGAACGAATATCAATGTTATAATCCAAACAATTAACCAGAAACAAATAACCAGAAACAAAAATAGCATACATACCCACCCAACCTCTTCCCTTCCCCGTAGCACGCACAGACTCCTTTTAACTCACAGCCACAGAGAATGGATAACACCAGGATGAACTGACATATCTTTTAGCTCTAGCACAACAAATCAGGAAAATAGAAGAAAGAGATGAGAAGAGTGGAGAGGAAGGGGCTGAACTGAGGAAGCAGTGAGGGTAAAGTAGAAGGGGGTAAAGAGATGGGGGAAATATTATAGAAGGATGAATGAAGAGAAGATGGGGAGCTGGTTTAATAGCCAAATTTACCTTTAAGAATTGAGAAAAAACATCTCCAACATTTCTGGAATTTTCCCCAGGAGTGAGAGAATCTAGCCACACATATTTCTGCATTCAGAGTAGTAAGAAATTCAGCCCATCATTTTCCAAAGGAAGGTTCCCACTCCTCTTTCCAATGTCTTAGAATTAATAATTTTGTAACCATGGAAACCATGGCAAGTTGAAGTTTTTGAGGAAATGTGGGAATAGACGAATACATTCCTAAGAGGCAGGTATCCTCCTCAAAGTAGGAAGTAATTTTTAGATATGGTGCAATATGCTTTTTGATTGTCTCCCAAAATTTAGAGATCTTGGGGCATGAATAAAGCTTATGGTGTAGTGTAGCATAGTCAGTTGCACAGTCCTTACAATATGCAGAGGATAACCTGCCTAGTTGATATAGTTTGCTAGATGTGTAATAGATGTTATGGAGAATATTAAATTGGATGCTCCTCAAGTGGTCTTGTTGAATTAGAACAAAAATATCGGTCCAGATTGCTTTCCATATATTATCAGGAAACTACTTAGAAAAATTGTTCTTCCAGTAGTAAGCTACAGGAGAAGGATTCTTCCAAGCATGACATATAATTTCTTTGTACAATTTGGCGATCGACTTGCAACCTTTGGCTGATTCCAAAAGAGTAGCTAACAAATTCCCCACTACATCCAACCATGGCAGTTTGCCCATAAAGGCTTTAATACAATGGTGTATTTGAGTTGGATGAAAAAAATATTTTTGAGGAATACTAAACTTGGTTTGCAAAGCAGGGATAGAAATGAGTGAGTTCCCCAAAGTGAGGTATTTTAAACATGGATCAGGGGAGGACCCCCCAGAACTGGGTGTTAATGGTATTCTTAGCTAATTTCAAGTTTGGGTTGTTTAAGAGAGGTTGCCTCAAATCTTTTTGGGGATAAATCCAGATCAGGACACATAATTGTTGAAAAGTTTTCACATTCCACCCAACTGGAGACTCTCTGAGCTTAGTTGGGATATTTGACCATAAGCTATACAACAATGCCGCCAAAGCAAGATTACAGGAGTTAGCTTGCCCAATGTCCAATTGTAACCAGGAAGGACTCTCCAGAGTATTTGACTTAGGAATAGTCCAGTGCAGAAATCTATTAGTGTGAATGGCCAAATAGTAGACATAAAAGTCTGGTAGTTGTAACCCCCCTAAAGCCCTAGGGCGAATAAGTTTCCCATATGCCCTTCACGGAGTTTTCCCATTCCAGAGAAAATCAGAGCAGACTCTTTGAAGAAACATAAAGAAGGATTTGGGAAGATATATATTGAGGTTATTTAGAGGATAAAAAAATTTGGGCAAAATTACCATTTTTAAAACCTTTTTCCTTCCCCAAAAGGATAAAGGTAGACTTTTTCACCTATCCAGGTCTTCTTTTGTAGATTTTATCAAGGGGTCCAAATTGAGTTCTTTAAGCTTATTCATTTCTTTAGTAATTTTGATGCCTAAATAAGTCATAGAGTTTCACTTTCCCAATGGAGACCCAATCTTTCAATTTGGTCCCTCCTCACTAAGGGAGATAGGGGGTAAACCATCGTTTTATTCTTGTTGAGCTTATACCCCAAAAATTCACCAAATTGAGATATAACATGGAGGGCGAGGGAGAGAGATTGCCTGCTGCTGGAAATGTGCAGAAGTAAATTGTCTGCAAAAAGAGATTACTTAAATTCTAGGTGCCCAGTTGCATGCCCTTTATCCCCTGTTCCAGGTTGAGTACTCTAGCTAAGGGTTCAATATATAAATTAAATAAATAGGGAGAGAGGGGACATCCCTGCCAAGTCCCACAACAAAGTGGAAAAGAGCCCGATAGGTAGTTATTGCACAATAACCTTGCTGATGGACATTGGTATAAAACTCAAATTTGATCAATAAAGAACTGTGAAGTACCAAATTTGGAAAGGGCAGCAAACAAGTATGTCCACTCTACCCTATCGAAGGCTTTTTCTGCAACCAGGGATACCAAGACAGCTTCAAGATTGGGATCCCTGGATGCAGAAATAAGGTGGCATAATTTCCGAAAGTGATCTGATGAGGTACAACTAGCCACAAACCCCACCTGTTCAGGACTCAATAGACTCATCCACACCTCTGCTAACCTATTAGCCAGGATTTTAGCATAGATTTTGACATCTACATTAAGCAAAGAATTTGGTCTGTATTTACTAATTACTGTAGGATCCTTCCCGGGTTTGGGGAGAAGAATTACCCTTGCTTCAAATATTAAGGGAACATTAACTGGGAAAGACCCCCAGTAAGTATAAAGCTGTAGCAACAAGGAAAGGAGATGCTTTTTAAATGTCTTATAGATAAGGCCTGAAAACCCATCTGGACCAGGCGTCTTATCAGGTTTTAAGGAATCAATTGCTACCAAAATTTCTTCCACAGTTATTGGTTTAGCTAGATGGGTCTGATTGTCTCCTGAGGTGGTAGGTAAATTTGTTTGATTAAGAAAGGCTGGGATTGCTTTAAATTGGGAGTCTGTCAGAGAGTGAGGGGAGTATAAGGAGTGATAATACTCCCTGAACAAAGTCAGCATCTCTTTTGGATTAAACACTAAAGCTCCAGTGCAAGGGTGTTTAATGACTGTAATCCATGTTGATGCTGCTCGTTGTTTTAATTGCCAGGCAAGAAACTTGCTGACTTTGCTACCCTGACCAATATATGGCACTGTTATTAAAGACGCTGACCTTTCTACTTTTTCCAATAAAATACTAGCATAGTGTGCCCTTAATCGAATAAGTTCTTGCTCATCTGCTAAAGAAAGTTTGTCTAATCCTTTAATTTCAAGTGTCCAGATTCTATCTAGACAAAGATTAATGTGATATATTTTTTTTCTTTTTCAGTACCGTAGTAGTCTATATAAATTCCCCTCTCCATGTAGCTTTAAAAGCTGCCCAGACTATATCCACTGCAGGGACAGAATTTTGACTGGCTTGAATGGAATCCTGCAGGAATTGGTTAAACTGGGAAATTATCTGGTTGTCTTTCAACAAAGTATTATTTAACAACCAGGTGTGGGGCCTGAAGGGAATATTAGGTAGATCTATTTGGACTGTGATTAAGGAATGGTCTGAAATTACCCAGGCATGTATTTGTGAATCAATAATAAAGGGGACTAAATGTTGGCTTATGAGAAAGAAATCAATGCGAGAATAACTTTTATGAACAGGGGAATAAAAAGCGAAGTCTTTGGCTGAAGGGTAGGAAAGTCTCCAGGGGTCTATTAGACCTAGGGAAGAAATTAATTCACCCAAGGCCTTCTGGGCTGATGAGGATTTAACCCCTCTATGGTAAGTACGATCCAGATCACTTGATTGTACCAGATTCCAATCACGTCCTAATATGATTGGGTACTGGAGAAAGGAAGCCAGTAATTAGGCTATGTGAGTAGAAAAAGAGGAGGTTTCTGTGTTGGGGCCATAGATTGATCCCAGTACTATGACAGAGTTTCCTAGTTTACCAAAGATGAAGATATACTGTCCCTTGGGGTCACTAACTGTCTCAACTGCAGTAAAAGGCTATCCTTTTGTTATTAACAGAGCCACTCCCCGCTTTTGAGGCTAAAACCCATTCTGAAAACCTGTCCTACCCAACGTTTCACAAAGAACTTTATCTTTTCTGGAAGCAAGTGTGTTTCCTGAAGGAAAACAATCTGTGGGTCAAATTTTGCCAAGTGATTTAATATGACATATTTCTTGTTGTTGTTCCTCCCTCCCTTAATATTCCAGGAAAGAATAGTCAGGGTGTTAACCATAAAAGTTAGGGTGTTCATAACTGGTTGTGCAGCTGCTATGTGAGGCTGCGATGCTCCCCCACAAGGTAAACTCTTCCCAAACAGTATCCCCTTAAGTGAGCTAAGGGGAAAAAATGTTAAAAAGCCATAACACTATGTAAAATCCTAGTAACTCGGGCCCTAGGCCCACTTCCTAAGTTTTGGACCATGATACTCTCAAAGGGAGAGCAATCATCCACTCACCGACCTGCTGGAATGAAAAAAAAAGGTTAGTTATCTTATACACTCTTCTTAGTCTAAATTGCATTCAGCATATCCCCCTCTAAATGTGGGCACAGCAGAAGTTCTGGAGATTTCTACAAACTAAACACCTGGAGTATCATACTTGATGATTATTCCAAAAAAGCCCTCAATTTTGAGTAAATTACCATTGAGACAGTAGACTTAATATAGCATTTATATTTTAGTCAATGACCCTTAAGCTGTTTCAAACTTATAGTCTGCTAAAAGAAAACAAACAAAAAAAGAATTACTTGGCCTTGAAAGGAGGAAAAAAAAAGAAAATGCAGTATACTAATACAGTCTTAGTTTTACTGTCTAAGGCTGATTTGTCCATTTTTGAAATGCAGTCTTACCACCATCTAGTGGAAGAAAATAAAACATATGAAACAGGTGCTTCATTCAGAAATCTTCTTCCTTCATCAACTAAGGCTAAATAATTTTGGAAAATAATCATAGCTTTTAGATGCAGCATGGTGCTGAGTCAAAATCAGGCAGATTAATTGCTTTACAATCCTCAGCAATAACTTTCTCTGCTCCTTGCAGAATGAAGTGAAATAAAGGAAAGGGGAAAGCTAAGTCAGCTTGAATGCAGCTGATATCATCTATACTTAAAGTTTCAAGCTGTCTCCTTTTACCCCGAGTTCTTGAAAGGAAAGTCCCCCGTTTCACTTAGGAAATAGATCGGGGTAACATTTATGCAGAATCTTCATGGCTTCCTCCACTGAATCCAAGTGCTTAGCTCCTTTCAATAAAATGATTTCCAGCCGGGCAGGGTACAGGAGGCAATGGCGTACTTCCAGCCACCCAGCTTTGATGTAATAGGCCGAAAGGAAGCACGCAGCTGGTGGGTTTTAAGTGTCAGGTCTGGTGCCAGTCTCAACTTTTTCCCTTGCCAGAGAATAGTGGGCAGTTTCCTGGCTTCCTTTAGAATAAAATCCCGATCTAGAAAATCTAGCAGTTTAAAGATAATCAGCCTGGGATGGTCAGCCAGAGGGGGTTTAGCCCAGAGTGATCTGTGGGCTCGCTCTATGACAAATTTTGGGACATTAGGAGAGGGACCCACTGTTTTTTTCCAAAAACTTTGGAGAAATTGAATAGTATTTGGCCCCACTTCTCCTTCTGGGAACCCTAACAGAACCAAATTATTCCTCCAGTTCCTCCCCTCCACATCATCTTAACGGTCCTCCAATTTTGTGAGATTTCTTTTGAGCTCAACCACCTCGGGCTCCATCTTGTCCTGCTTGTGCTCCACCGAAGTTACTCTGACCTCCGTGTCTGTCACTCTTCAGGATAATTGCGTAAGAGCAGGTTTAAAGTCAGCAACCTCTTCAATTAATTTTAGAAGAGCCTCCTTGATTACAGTGAGCTCTGAGTAAATGTAGGAAAAAGAGAGATCATCCAGAGTTGACTGGGGAGACTAACTGCAATGAGGGTGTTTGGCCTCCGTTTCTTAAAGCGCTTCCATGTCTGACTGCTGATCTGACAAATTTGGAAGTAAGCTCCTCTCCATCTGCACTCAAAACAGCGTCCACGTTCTCCAGTTGAGGTAAATTTGCAACATTGAGCTGAATTGCAGAAATATTGGGTGTTTTTGAGGAATTTTGTCAGCGAAATGGACGGAGCTCAGATGAACATGTCCTATCCCTTCCTCAGCATCACGTGACCAGCTATGTTTCACTTTTCTAAAGCAGTATTGGCACATGACAACCTTTGGGTCCAGGTCAAAATTACATTTTAGGAGTAGGTATGCCACCAATCAACCCCACATCTCATTTAAAGATTTATTGTTCCAGATCAAGACTTGCAGTATGTCATCTATGAAACAGTCTGTTACATGAGACACAGACGCAGTCAATTGTTTCTCTCTTTGACATCTCAAACTTTGCAATATCCTTGCCAAAGGTTTGAATAATGTCAATTTCCCTAAGAATGACAGTGCACAAATCTCTATCTGCATTATCTCCTGACAATGCAACAGAAGGATTTGTATCTCATTGTACTTCTCTGACAAGAACCGCAGCACCTGTCATATCACCTTCATTTAATAATTGATCGAACTGAATAAACTTTGAGACAGCATGTGTGACTCAATATATTTTATGAACAAACTTATGCGTTGCTGTGTTGTGGACAGCAATCATGTGCTTGTGGTGGAAACACTATTACACACACCACTGTTCAAACATGCCAAGGAATGGCCCAAAAGCAAGAATATGGATGAATGTCACAGATATCAATGTTATGAAGCAATTTGTACCTTTCTGTCCTTTTAGTGACAAAAAAAGATTGACAAAGTGTGCTATTTTGTCAAATGATGACTGCCTATGATTGCAAGTGTCATCCTATGACCATAAGAGACATATGCATCTTTGTTGTTCATTTGTAGAGTCAGTGTCATCTTCTCTATCAACTTCAGTATCATCATCACAAAGTCTTACAATAGGGCATACCTTTCCACCTGCATCAATACACAGTGTAACGTCTTTTCTGTGTGGATGATATGATTCCTCCCAGAAGAATGTCTCAGAATGCTATGTGTGTAGCCACTGTCCATTAGAAACAGAACAGAAGTTGTCTCTGTTCAAATTTACAACTTCTTGCAATTTTATCTTAACAGAAAAAATATTTTTTTGAAATTTTGTTCAATCTGCTGCATCATTTGTTTCCACAAACGTGCACTCACATTTACAGCCATGTTCACAAAAGTGAAAGCCTTATGCTGTCACTTCATTAAGGCAAATTTACTTTTCAGTTTCTTGCCAGCATGTCACATGACAGCACATATTATCGGCTCAGTTCTAGCTTTAGAAGCTAGCATGTGGAAGTACTTGACCTTATTCGGATGGCTAATTACTGCAGACACTTTCCTGTCTTTTATTTTGCTTCTTAGCAATGTACTGACAAGCTCTTTTCTTTTTTTGTTCCCATCTATGTAGAGCTGGACCAGCAATTTTGTGTCCATCAGACAATGCTACACGATTCAGTGAAGCAGACATAGAGTACCTGTCTGATTACTTTTTTCTGGACGCAGAACAGTACTTCTGTGATCCACAGTCTTTGCCACAGTGCACTTTGGTACATTACAAAACAAACACAATACTTCTATAATACTTGTCCCTTCTTCATAGGGTCTGACACCTGTTATTCATTGGCATTATTCAAAATCACTGCTACAGCTTCCATATTAAAATTATCTGGATGCAGATACCTAAAAGAAAAAGGAGAAGAATGAAAACATTATACTCAATATACACAATTAACATGCAACTATTACATGTTTTCTAATTCTCTACACACATACACACACACACACACACACACACACATATTTATTTTTATTTTTATTTATTCAGTCTAGGATTACAAGTACCTTTGAATGCCAAGCAGCTCATTTACAAAGGTTCCTCATCAATATGGGGGTACTGATCCATAATGGAAAACAGACTGGTTTCACAAATAATTAAGTAATTTGTTTTACAAAATACAGAATCAAAGAACAGCAAATAAATACACATTTGTTTAGCACATGATTCAAGGCAGGGAGTGAGAAGAGGAGGGAATTAGGAGGGGGGAGTCAGATCAAGGAAGGGGAGAGCAACCAGGCGGCATTGTCAAGTAGCAGCTAGAACAGTAAGGGACAAAAAGCAAGGAAGACAGTGGGGGGGAGAGGGGGAGATGGGAGGGCAGGAAGAGAGAGGAGAGTGAGAGGACAAGACAAGTACATAAGAGAGCAGTGGAAGAATGGCGGAGGGGTGAGGTTCTGGGAAGAGGGGCAAGGATGTTAAGTGGTGCAATCACAGGAGTTTTCAGTTAGGATGTTCTGATGAAGTTCGAGTTTGAACTCACCGAGACTAGTAAGGTTAGCCAAACCATTGTGGAGCCATTTAACCAGTATGGCACTTTGATACAAAAGGAGCGTTGGTATTGGGCGGTAAAGCACATTGGGACAAGTAGGAGTGGGGAAGATGAGGTGCGCTTATGTTGGGTCTTGGGGGATTTGTGAAGTAAGCATCCTAATCCTGAAGGAATGATTCCAAGGAGAATCTTTTTGGCAAGTGAGCAGATGTGGTATTTAATTCTCATATGCATGTTGAGCCACCCAGCCTGCTAATAGACATCACAGGTGTGGGTGAGGTGTGGTACACCAATTAGGAGTCTACAGGCCTTGTTTAATGCCACAATGAGCCTTTTGAGTGCAGTGGTGGAAGCAGTTCCATAAATGACAAGGCCATAGTCAATCAAGGAGAGCATCAAGCTGTGAACAGCAAGATTTAGGGCTTCACATGTTAGAGACTTTCTCAGTTGATAGAGGAGCCCAATCCTGGTATTGACAGCTCTGACAACATTTTTGATGTGCAGTGAATAGATGAGGTGTCTATCAAGGGTAACCCCTAGGTACTTGAAGTGCTGTATTTGTTCAAGGGGGTCACCTACGGCATTTTGCATGGTAAGAGCATGCTCTTTATGTCGACTGCAGGCTGAGGAGAACAACAGGACTTTTGTCTTCTTGTAGTCTTGTACAAGTTTATGGTTGTAGAATGAGTGCTCAACTTCCATGAAGCCCTTTTGAAGGTTACTTTCAAGGAGGTAAGGGTCAGGGTTGCTTGCAAAACTGACAGCATCATCTGTGTAGAGCAGTGTTCGCTGGTGGCAGGCAGTTGGTAGATTGTTAAGAAAGATGCCAAAAAGGAGTGGACACAGGATTGAGCCCTGGGGTACCCCAGACCAAACAGGCTTCTAGTCAGAGATAGCACTGCAAATCTTCATGCGTTGAGATTTGGCCCCAAGATAGCTTCTAAACCAGGGCAGTGTATCAGGGGAGAGACCAGTTTGTGAGAGTTGTTTAAGGAGGAGTCGGTGATTAACTGTGTCAAAGGCCTTGGTTAAATCTATAAAGAGTGCACCCACAAGACTGCCTTGGTCAATAGATTGCTGGACATAGCTGGTGAATTCTAAGAGCACGGTGGTGGTGGTGCTGTGCCCTTTCCGAAAGCCATGCTGTTGTTCACATGATAGGGAGTATCTATCAAGGTAGTCCACAAGTTGGTTGGCAACAATACATTTGAGTATTTTAGAGAGGGGTGGGAGGATTGATATAGCCTATAGTTGCTGTGTAGTGCATGGTCTCCAGATTTGTGAACTGGGGTAACAATGGCTGTTTTCCATACCTGTGGGAATTGCAAGAGGGTTAGAGAGAGGTTAAGTAATTTATTAATAGGTGGAAGTACTTCCTCCATGGTGAGTGCGATTAGCTGGAGGTCTAAAGTGTCACCACTGTGCCTGGACCTACCCAGCACATTGTTTAGTAGTTTCCTGACCTGGGCCACTTAGACACATTTAAAGTAGAAGGGGGGTGATTTGTCTTGGTCTCAGGATGATGTGCTGCCATTAAGGCGGTATCATCAAAGAAGTCTTGTGGTAGCACAATACTTAGGTCAGTAAAGGCATCATTAAAGGTATTCACTATTGTGAGTGGGTCAAGTATGGCGGTACCATCAAGGTTTAACATTGTGGGAGCCTTTTTTGGGTCTTTCCCCCAAAACATCATTGATATTTGCCCAGAATTTCCTATTGTCTCCCCAGTTATTGGTAAGTTGCTGCTTGTGGTGATTGCTTCTTGCTTTATGGATTTCCCAAGTGCAGGAGTTTCTTGCAGATTTATAGGCTTGCCAGTTCTATAACTTGTCAGAAGATTTAGCATAGTACCAGAGCTGGTCCCTCCGCTTCATGCTGTCTATGAGCTACGAGTAATCCAGGGATGAACAGTACCATGCACCTTCGTTTTCTTGAGCGGTGCGTGAACATCATAGGCAGCATTGAACATAGTAATAAAATGTTGGGGTGATACATTAAAGTCTGTAGAGGAGTCAACTAGGGACCAGTCCTGACAGCTCAAGTGTTGTTTTATGAGTTCCAGGTGGCCACATCTTAGCACTGTGTTGTAGATAGTTAGAGGTGGTGGGGCATGGAATTTGTTGGTCCAATTGCAAGTAACAGGGGAGTGGTCACTGAATGATTCAGTGTGCATGCTTACATTGGTGACACGGTCACCATATATACATATATAATGGAGTCAGACACAACGAATCACAGTAACTTGCAGTAATGACAGGTCACAAAATCCTGCATGACAAAAGGGCTTAATTGCTATTGACTTACCATGGCCCCTGCAGTAAACTGCAGCATTCTGTAATATTCTGCAGCATTTCTGCATTACATCCTGGCTGCCATATCTATCTATCTATCTATCTATCTATCTATCTATCTATCTATCTATCTATCTATCTATCTATCTATCTATCTCTCTGTCTGTCTGTCTATCTATATCTATATCTATATCTATATACATATATATATATATATATATATATATATATTATTCATGTCACAGTAGCACCAGTATAATTAGGGTTCAAGGGTCACTGCTATGTTAAAACTCAAAATCTGCACTTTAATAACTTCAAAACTGTTTGACCGATTCACATGAAAGTTTGTCAGTTACCGTAGGTCTCTGGATTTGGCACGTTTTGTTCCGGTCAGATGTATAGGTCTGGAGATACCGAATGGCAAAATTTTTCTCTGAAATGGCTTGGGGGTTTGGTCTGAAACTTCCAGAGTATATCGGGTTTGTACACAGATGTGCATTTTGAAGGTTTGATGAAAAATATTAATCCATTCAAAAGTTATTGAACTGTCAAGTTTCCCATAATTTTCTATGGGAAAAATGAGATGTGCCATGCGAAAGCAATATTTTGTTTTTACGAAAGCCGGTTTTGCTTTCGCAATCAATCTAAGTAGTGTCATGCTTCCACCATTTTGTCTTCAGTTAGTGAAGTGGACAAGATGCTATATTTGAAAAAATTCTATTGCTTAGTAAACACCAACACCTGTGTTTACCTAATCAGAGCCCGAGAAATGTGATTCTGCCATTTGTATTTTGGAATAGTGCACAGAAATATGTTTATTTTCATTGGCCCATTTTAATAACACAAATTTGTGACACTACTGCCAGAAATTGTGACACTACTTTTGCGAAAGTGCCACAATTTGTGGCACTATTTAGTTACACACCAGCGGTAAAGCTGAACATTGTGGCACTCTTTGTGAAACTACAGGGGTTGTGCTGGAAATCTGTGACACTACTTTGTTAAAACTCACTGATTATTTGTCACTGCATTGCAAATAAACAGTTTGGAGTTGTGGGCTGAAGCTTGAAGGGTAGCAAGGGCTTGTCCCACAGATATGCCTTTTGCTGGTTTGCTGAGAAAATTGACATCTGTTGCATAGTTATAAGATTCTGAAGTTTAGTGATTTCCCATGGGATAACATTGTAATGGTTGGGTTACCATTCGGGAGCTATATCTCAAAAACGCTTAGAGATACAGACTCGCTGCATCAGACAGCTTAAATATACCTCAAGGTACTAAGCGGTTTTGCATTTTCTTGATCATGTTTTAAACTGTTGGTGAATTGCCACAGATGGGGCTAAGGTGACCAATACTGTGCTACAGTGAAACCCACCAGGATGACGCGCTGTATCACAGGTTTCCTACATGATAAAAGGGATTAAATACCATTGAAAGTGCATTGCTTGCTGCAGTAACTCTACGGCATAATTCTTTTGAATTGGGCTTCATATTGGTGGGCTTCACTGTATGCATTCTCAACATGTTAGCAGTTCTAGTTTGGTGGGCCCTATGGTGCTGCCAGTCAATATAATGGATACTATTATGAAATGATGGGAGTGCAGAGCCTGCTACATGCAAATGTTCAACATTTTCAATAGCCATGGATCAAAGCACAGGGTCCGGAGGGATCTGTGATCCCAAATGGATGTATGCATTATGATATGGACTGATAGGAGTGGTGGCACAGGGCCTGTAGGGCCATGTGCTCACACATGGACATATGGACACCATTATGAACTGATGGGAGCACAGGGCCCAGAAGGCCCTGCATGCCCACATATAAATGAGGAACAATTACAATATACATGGATTTGTGCTACCACATGGACATATGTGTATGGTAATGAACTGCTGGGAGTGGGAGCACAGGATCCATAGGGCCCTGTTCTCACACATGGACATATGGATGCCATTACAGTCTGATGGGAGAGAAGGCCCAGAGGGCCATGTGCTCCCACATGTAAATGAGTAACATTTACGGTATGCATGCATGGGAGCATATGGACTTATACATAATACTATGGAGTGATGGGAGTGGGAGGACATGGTCCAAAGGCCCCTTTGCTTATAGATGGACATATGGATACCATTATGGACTGAGGGGAATGCAGGACTCAAATGGTCCAGTGCCCCTTACACATAAATGAGGAACAATTACTATATACTTTCATGGGAGCACAGAGCCAGGAGGGCCCTGTGCTCCTTCATGGACATATGCATATGGTTATGGACTGCTGAGAGTGGGACATTGACATTTGGATACCATTATGGTCTGATGGAAGTGCAGGGCCTTGAGGGTCCAGTGCTCTCATATATAAAAAAGGAATAATTACAATATGTTTGTGTGGGAGCAGAGCACCTAGAGAACTCTGTGCTCTCCTCCAAGGACATATGCATATGGTTATAGACTGCTGGGAGTGGGAGCTCATGGCCTGTAGGGCCCTGTGCTCACACATGGACTTATGGATACCATTACCATCTGATGGGTGCATAAATGAGGAACAATTACAATATGCATGCAAAGGATCACAGGGCCCGGACATATGCATATTGTTATGGAGTGATGAGAATCATAGCACAGGGCCTGCAGTACCTAGTAGCTTTGCAAAACTCCCATAAAAATTAATGGGAAAGCTTGTGCAGAGGTTGTAGTTTAATAAAAGCACCTAGTAATTTTGCAAAACTTCCACAGAAATGTATAGGATAAGCTCACACATAGGATATAGCTTCGCAAAAATAACTAGCAGTTTTGTAAAACTGCCATAGGAATGAATGGAGAAGCTTGCACAGAGTCTGACATTTCAAGAAAGTACCCAGCAGTTTGTGAAACTCCCATAGGAATGAATTGGGAGCTCAAACAAATTCTGTAATTTTGTGAAAGTACCCTGTAGTTTCACAAAATTCCCATAGAAATGAAATGGGTAAGTGCACTCATACAGTAGGTTGCAGTTTCATGAAAGTACGTAGTATGTTCTCAAAACTCCCATAGAAATGAATAAGGTAAGCTCACGCATAGGTTGCAGTTTCATGAAAGCACCCAGTACTTTTGTGAAACTCACTTAGAAATGAATGGGGGAGACTCACACATAGGCTGTAGTTTCGTGAAAGAACCTAGTACTTTTGAAAAACTCCAACTGGAGATGAGGATGTATGCACAGAGGTTGTAGTTTTACAAAATCACCTAGTAGTTTTGTGAAAATCCCATAGAGATGAATGGGGAAGCTTGTATACAAAAATGAGGAAGAATTACAATATGCATGTAGGGGAGCACAGGGCCCAGAGAGACATATGCATACCACTCTGGACTGTTCATTAATATTATAGTTTTGTGAAATAATTGCATGCTTTTGTGAAACTTCACCATTTGTCTGGACCAGTACATGTATGACAACACAGGGTATACCATTACTCTTCTCTGCAACCATTTTACCTACATTGTTGTACACTGTTAGTCACTGAAGTTTGTGGCATTCTTTGTCTTGTCTGGTTGATGTCTCTAGTGTCATATTTTTTCAAAGGAATCAACAAGGTCCAATAGAGTAGCATCTTTCAGAAAAAGAGATGTGCAAGAACAAGGGGGCACAGTTTGAAGACAGAGGGGAGATAGCTCAGGGGAAATGTGAGGAAGTATTTTTTTCACGGAGAGGGTGGTGGATGCATGAAATGGCCTTCCTGAGGAGGTTGTGGGGTCAAAAACAGTGGGAGAATTCAAGAATGCATGGGACAGACATAAGGCAATTATAGTGGTGGGGAAGGAGGAAGTAGGCTGTTGGTTAACTAGGATCTGCAGTTTATCCAATAGGTAGAGAAATTGGCAGACTGGGTGGGCCAAGAGGTCCTTATCTGCCATCAAAGTCTATTTTT
This sequence comes from Neoceratodus forsteri, assembly GCA_016271365.2. Lineage (NCBI taxonomy): Eukaryota > Metazoa > Chordata > Ceratodontiformes > Ceratodontidae > Neoceratodus > Neoceratodus forsteri. The sequence goes on from CM057456.1 coordinate 1,339,514,045, forward strand.
CTATGTTCTATATTTCAATGTTTTTTTTTTGCATTAACAGTGTCACAGGTCCCTCAAGTGTCATGTTTTCTATGCTTCTGTTGCAGTTGTTTACTGTTACCTTTAGTTATGCCACACTCCAACAATCATTGCTTAATACATGTGCAATTTACTTTTTGGCTATTGACACAGTAACTCCCCGCCACACCCTCACTGTAGCAAACCTAACACATGTTATGGTTTCCAGCATGCCACAGCACAATCATCGTTGCTGAATATGCATGAAAGTTGACATGCTGTTTCAACAGTAATGTAGTTTTAACCGTTGACACACTACCCACCCCCATTATCCTCACTGCAGCAAACAAAAATATGTTCTGTTTATCAGTTTCATAGCTATGGGATGCTGTTGAACTTTGATTGTTGATTGCTACTATGTCTGTATTTCAACCTCCTCCACCCACACACGTAAGTAATACAACAGTTTAAATCTATAGTAACTTATGACCTATCTTGCTGAGTGTTTGGATACTTATGGGAGTGCATGACATATATGAAAGTATGATGCTGTTGGAGTAAATATACTTGGTTATTACTGGAGAATTATTTTTTTTTAATTGTGAACAAATCACGTTGTCTTTGTAAAATTATGGCTTGAGTCTTCTGCCATATGAGTATGTAACAGTGGTATAGGTCCGATGGAAATTAGTATCCAGTTGTACTGTAACATGCTGGAATAGTTTTTTTGTGACAATAATAAATAGATAGATAGATAGATAGATAGATAGATAGATAGATAGATAGATAGATAGATAGCTAGATAGATAGATAGAGAGACAGACAGCTATATTACAGTAAATGGGCATAGTCATGCCCCTATAGTTAGGGTTGAGTAGCCTGTTTAATGTTAAAAATTAGATTTTGTACTTTAGTAACTTTTCAACCGATCAATGGATTTGCACACAATTTGATATGCGGTGTCCTATGGTGTAAATCTCTTGATGTGGCAAGTTTTATTCTGGTTGAATGTGCAGATTCTAAGATCTGGTAGTGAAAAAAGTAAAACGTCACCCTTTTGGTAGTTTTTTCTTTGACAGCCTTGCTCCCAGATGGTGTGGAATTTTGGTGTAACTTTCTTTTATGGTAGAAAGAACTTGGGTAACAGAACTGCCACTGTTAGCTTGGTGCAACAATCTTAAACTGTTGAAAGTTATTCAGTTTTTAAGTTCCAATTGTATCCTTTGGGAAGTTCATTATTGAGGATATATGTCTTGAGTTCGACAAAGGATTTGATCTCATGAAAAAGGATTTGTCTTGTGAGAACATTTTCATTTTCACGAGAACAAAATCATTTTTTTGACAGAAATGAATCTTTTTTCATCAACTGCCATCTTGTTGATTTTTTTCCAATGAATTTACAGTTTTGGAAAACACATGAAAATGCATGTATATAAAAAAAAAATCAGAACCTAGCTAAACAAAACTCATTTAGCTAGATTCTGATGTTTGTTTTTAAGTATGCTGCCCAAAAATACCTTTTCTGGGCACCTAAAATCCTGGGTGCCCAGCTTAGCGAAAGGAGTGCTTTCCCCATGTTCTCTGTATGAGAACAGTGGTAGTTTATTGATTTTTGAAGCTGCAACTGAACTCATGCTGCCAGCTGCAATGTGAGGCATGAGCCACTGTTGCCCTGGTGTTTTCTGCTCCCCCCACTCAATTGTCTGTCCTCCCTGGTGTCTAGTGGTACCCCCCACCCACCAGTCACCCTCTCCATGACTTTTCTTTTTTGTTTCTATATATATATAATGCAAACTAGATAGTACCCAAAAATTACGTTTTTCAGAGTTTTCTTTGGGGCATTAGCAGCTCTTTAAAGAATGCATTCTAATGAACTGTACAGTTCTACTTGACTGGATTTCTTGAAAAGGAATTTAATTCATGAGGCACTACCATCTCATGAACAACAGCTTCATAATGCAATCTTTTTTTCTTCAAGAACTAAGAAAAAAAATCTTTATTCACTGAAGTTTCATGATGAAGCAGTTTATGTCAATAAGTAAACAGTTTGAGACCATCTGGATGTTAATTGTTGGTAACCTCTTAGTCTGTAATGTGTTTCTTTTTTATATTGACTGTTATTATCTTTGCAATAAATACAAATGGAACTTTTGAGTAACTGTTGCATGCAACAGAAAACTGAGCAGAAAATCATTTTATAAACATTTCTAAGTGATATGTTTGAGAGCCTCCCAGGCAGTGCACAAATAACTTGTTTTAAAACAACATGAAGTCTTGCTATATTATGACAATTGCAGTATGACCGCAGGTTAGAACTGCTCTGGAGGTGAAATAGTTAACTTTCCATGCAGGCATGGAACTTAGAGTGTGAGCTCGGTTGAAAACTCTGTCTGTTGTGCTTCAAATGCAAACTGTCAGATTCTTTACTCCACCTCACTGAACAGTCGCTCCGGAGATTTCTCCTTCTACTTGGTTCATTTTGTCAGTTTAAAAGTATTATTTTTCGTTTTTTAGCCGAAATTAAACCGCAACCGGTCGGTTCAAGCTCTGTCTGTGGTAATGTAAGTAATAGATAGGTTTTACATTTATTTTTTCTGTGTGGAACTTGTAATTCTTTATCGGTTCAGTTTGAACCGATCAGGTTGTATTTAAAATCTACTAGTCCTTTTTTAGAGTGCGGTTCTGAGGAGCCGGTTCCAGCAAAAAGGACTAGAAAGTCAGCTAGTGTAGAGCCAACAGTTCTCTCCCCAACTGCTGAGGAAATAGCTAAAGCAATTCAAATTGTCCAGTCTCTCTCTCCGGTTCCGACCGAACCGACACCTTCAGGTAAGCATTCGGTTCAGCCGGTTCCACCGGTTCAAGATTATGATTTTGAGGATTTTTATGAACCGGGGAAGGGGAAAGAGGAATATGAGGACAGTGAATATGGTTTTGAAGATCTGGATGTGCCCATTGATCCGGACATCTCTCCAGATAGACCCCTAGGGGTTTCTCCTCCAAGGCTTTCTGAGTCCCCTTCTCATTTCTTGTTTTATAAAAAAGTTGCTGAAACTCTCCAGCTCCCTGTTGAGGAAGCTGTTGATGACCAAGAGGAGCCAGACTATGTAGAAATGATGGATATTCCAGAGTCTAGGAGACTGTCTATTCCTTTGCATAAATCTTTTCGGAAACAGACAGTAAAAGTTTTAAAACTCCTCACACTATACCTCCTGTGGATAAAAGGATGGACAAGAGGTATACCTTATCAGGCTCCGACACTGATTTCCTCACTCAACAATGCAGCCATGTGGGGGTAGTGCAGGCTGCAGCCTGTGACAAGGCTAATATTCCCCTAGCTTCACACGCCCCTGAGAAGGACTCCAGGAAGATTGATGCTATGGCAAAGAAACAGTACATGGCAGCATCTTTGGGACTCAGACAAGCAAATTATAGGCTTATGCTGCTAGGTACCAGAAATCCAGATGGGATACTGTGCTGGCCCTAGCAAAACAAGTCCCTGACCAGCTTGCCAGGGAGCTGGAACAGGTGGCTATGGATGGTATTGAGGCATCCAAGGTGCAATTTCATGCTGCAGTGGACTCTAATGATGTTTAATCAAGAGTCATGGCTACATCTGTGGCACTTCGCAGAATGGCTTGGCTCAGATGTACTACCCTGTCTCAGGACACCCAGTCTAAAGCCATGGATTTTCCTGTTGTGGGAAATTCTCTATTTGGGGAGCTAACAGAGAACTACATGAAGAAAATGGATGAATATTGGACCACCTATAGGAGTGCACAGGCCAAGGAAAGGCAGGCCACTCCTCAAAAGCAGCTTTCTAGAGGCAGGGGCAGGCCTTTTCATAGGCCTTTTTACCAAGCCCAAGCTTCCTCCTCTGCCTATGCTCAGAGGTGATTCTTTAGAGGGAGAGAGGCAGATGGGGTACAAGCAGGTCTGCTTCCACCCCTCAGCCCAAAGCCCCTGCCAAGCAGGCACCCTGATGGGATTGCCAGGGCTGATTCTCCTCTACCTGTAGGGGGCAGGCTGGCTTACTTTGTCCAGGATTGGAAGTCTTTAACATCAGACAAGTGGGTCCTGGAAGTAGTAAGCCAGGGACTGGTTCTCAGCTTCAAAAAATTTCCAAAGCTGAGAACCAGATCTTTTCCACCTGCAACTCCATCAGAGACACTCGCCCTAGAGGCAGAGGTCTCTACCCTCCTGGCTCTCAGAGCTGTGGAAAGGGTTCCCTCCCTACACCAGGGCAAAGGTTTGTACTCCAGGTACTTCCTTACCCCAAAAAAGACAGGAGAATGGCGGCCCATCCTGGATCTCAGATATTTAAACAAGCACCTTTTAAAACCAAAGTTCAAAATGGTGACTCTGGGAATTATCCTACCTCTCTAAGGCCAGGGGACTGGCTAGCTTCCCTGGACCTCAAGGATGCCTACTTCCATATTCCCATCAGAAGCTCCCATCAAAAGTACCTCAGGTTCGAGCTGCCCTCAGGCCACTACCAGTTCAGAGCAATGCCCTTTGGCCTCACTTCTGCCTCAAGAGTATTCACCAAATGCCTGGCTGTAGCAATTGCCTACCTAAGAAGGCAAAATATTGCCATCTTTCCTTACCTGGATGATTAGCTCTTAGTAAGCCAGTCCCCAGACCAGGTCAATTTACACCTTCAGATAATGCAGCAACTGCTTACCTCTCTAGGTTTCCTTCTGAATCTCTCAAAGTCAGTTCTAGAGCTGGTTCAGCTTCTTACCTTCATAGGTGCAGAATTGAACACACAGGAAGCCAGGGCCTTCCTCCCCCTGGACAGGGCAAAGACCCTAGTCTCCCTGGCCTCCTCATTTACCCTGCAGGTCTCCTGGCCAGCAAGACATTTTCTGCAGCTCCTAGGACACATGGCTGCTTCCACAGCAGTTGTGCAAGGAGCAAGATTTCAGATGAGGGACATCCAGTTCCATTTGAGAGCTTTTTTGGTCTCAAAGAAAGGATGCTCTTACCAAGCTGATCCCAGTAACTCGAACCCTGATACAAGCCCTACAGTGGTGGCAGGATCAGAGCAACCTGAGACAAGGAGTTCCTTTTGTCACTCAGTCTCATTCTCCAATCCTTACTACAGATGCATCCCTCTTGGGCTGGGGAGCTCACATGGGCGACCTCACCACCCAGGGTCTGTGGTCTCCCCAGGAATCTCTGCTCCACATCAACCTGTTGGAGCACAGAGCAGTTTTTCTAGCACTTCAAGCTTTTTCCAAATCTGTTCAGAACAAGAGTATTCAGGTCAGAACAGACAACACCACTACAATGTGGTACATCAACAAGCAAGGGGGCACTCGGTCTATGGCCTTGTGCACCAAAATGATGAAGTTGTGGTCTCTGGCTTACTCCCTGAACACCTTCCTTACGGCAGTTCACCTCCCAGGCGAGGACAATGTCCTGGCAGATGCTCTCAGCAGGATTTCCCAGGGCCACCACGAATGATCACTGGATCCCCTGGTCTTGAGAGTAGTATTTGCCAGATGGGGCACCCCGCAGATAGATCTTTTTGCAGCCCCAGACAATCACCAACTTCCTCTTTTTTGCTGCAAGCCCCAGTGTTGGGCTCACTCCCACTGGATGCTTTAGCCCTCAGTTTGGAGGGGAAGTTTCTCTATGCCTTCCCTCTGTTTCCTCTCCTGTTCAAAGTGCTAGTAAAAATCAGATCCCAATCATGCAAAGTCATTCTGATAGCTCCAGATTGGGCCAGACAGCCCTGGTATCCACTCCTGCTGTCCTTAGCAGTCCATCCTCCCCTGTCCCTTCCCAGGAATCACAATCTGTTAACCTGTGCCCAGGGAAGGGTCTAGTAACCGAATCTCAAATCTCTCAATCTCAAGGCTTGGTTCTTGAAGAGTTAGAGTTTGCTGATTTACACCTTTCCCAAGGTGTAATGGATATATTGAAGGCCGCAAGGAAGCCTTCCACCAGGGCTACTTACAATTTCAAATGGAAAAGGTTTTCCATATGGTGCTTGAAAAGCATATTTCCCAGTCTCTGCTGATCTACCCACAGTCCTGGATTATATGGTCCACCTGAATTCTTTGGGGCTGAGACCAGCTACCCTGAAGGTGCACTTGGCAGCTGTGTCTGCTTTTATTTCAGCAGGTAAATCCTCTTCCCTTTCAGCTCATCCTGTATTTTCCAAGTTTTTTAAAGGGTTGTTTCACAGCAACCCTCCATTCAGGGATCCTGCCCCTGCCTGGGATCTTAATGTTTGCATTGCTCAGCTTATGCAACCCCCCCTTTGAGCCCTTGTCTTCAGCTGAGCTCAAGTACTTGACTTGGAAAACTGTGTTTTTGGTAGCCATCACCTCTGCCAGACACATAAGTGAATTACAAGCATTGTCAGTGGAGCAGAAGTTTATCTCTTTTCACAGAGATAAGGTGGTCCTTCGGACTAACAGAAAGTTCCTGACTAAGGTGGTTTCAGATTTCCACCTTAATCAATCTATTGCACTTCCAGTGTACTTCACTGACCACTCCTCCTCCTCTGGGGAGAGGATGCTGCACAGCCTAGATGTGAAGATAGCCCTTAGTTACTACATAGAGCGTACCAAGGGTCATAGGTTTGACTCCCTTCAACTGTTCCTCACCTATGGCGAAGTTGGTAAAGGGAAGCCAGCCACTAAAATATCCATTGCCAGGTGGATTGTCTCTTGTATCCAATTCTGCTATGAGAAGTTGGGTAAAGTTCCCCCCTCAGGCCTGAGGGCTCACTCTACCAGAGGTACAGCTGCTTCTCTGGCTGCTGCCAGAGACATTTCTATTCTAGAAATATGTCAAGCAGCTACCTGGAAAACAGTTCACACTTTTACCAAGCATTACTCACTGGACATCCAGGCTAGGAGTGATGCTCGGTTTAGCAACCGTGCTTCAGAGCCTATTTCCTAGGTAGGTTCTGTCCCTCCTCCATGGGGGTACTGCTGTGTAGTCTGCAATTGTCATAATATAGCAAGACTTCATGTTGTTTGAAAGAAAAATTACTCACCTTAGTAATGTTGTTTCTTCTAATGGAGTCTTGCTATATTATGACCTCCTTCCTGCCTGCCCCTCTCAGAACCTCTGTTTTGGGGATGTGGGTGGGCAGTACAGGGCTGACACTTTTTTTGATGCCCACCTTGTTGTTTTTCACCTACCTTTTTGGGTGAATTGGTGTTGTGTTTTTGCATTTTTGGGTCTCCTGACTTGAGTCTTTGTTTTAGGCCAAAAATGAGTGTTTATGTTAGTAGCCAGTTGGCTAGTGTAGGTTTACAGCTTCCACACAGAACCTTAGTGAGTTTTAGCTCATAAAGATCTGACAGTTTGCGTTTGAAGCACAACAGACAGAGTTTTCAACCGAGCTCATACTCTAAGTTCCATGCCTGCATGGAAAGTTAAGTATTTCACCTCCGGAGCAGTTCTAACCTGCGGTCATACTGCAATTGTCATAATATAGCAAGACTCCATTAGAAGAAACAACATTACTAAGGTGAGTAATTTTTTCTTCTGGTTAAGGTGTTCACCACCTGTATGATGAATTTTCTGTGTAATAGGTTACATTGAGCTGTGTGATAGTCACTGAAGGGATGCCAATAAATGGATATGAAAGCTAATTTAAGTGATATGATAGTTGGGCTATGATAATAAAAGTTGATACAGTTTCCTTTGTAGCATATCCTACCAAATGGACAAAAATAACTGCATTGTCTTTTCTCAATCACCATTCTGAATTTGCTTTTGATCGTCAAATAAGGTAACCACTTTCTGCTTCTCCAGTCCATTACAGGAAAGATAGTCCACCTGGAAAGTTCCAGGGTTATTGGGCTGCACCCTCTTCTAATCTGTAAAACAATCATGACCATGCAACAAATTAATTGCAATGGGGGGGAGTTGTAGTATTTTAAATGTGTACGTACAAGTGACTTGAACAAATGGATTAATAAGAGGATAACATTTCCCTTTATGAGGTTAATACTTGTTTTATTTTCGCACCTCATTTCTCAAAAAAAGAAGTGCCAAGATAGATTAGTGAGACTGTCCCCTGATGCAGTTTTAACTCTTTAAATACCAAGCTTCTGGAAGTGATCCAGTTTGTACAAATGCCCGTGGCTCCACTCACTGAAAGATAAGATTCAAACTATGCTATATAGGCAGTACAGTCTGCAGCAGTTATAGTACTGAGCTGCAGATCCTGCATCCCAAAGTTGAATCCCGCACTTGTCACTTATTGTATGACTTGAAAGAGCAGCTCTACACCTCATCTTGTACTTTGATAAACATGATGCTCCATCTATAAATATTATCTGAAATTACAAGGGTTTAAACACATTTTGTTATCCTATGAAAAAGTTCAGTATACAACTAATTTGCCTGTCCCCAAAAGACAACACATCACAGTGCTGAGCTCTGCAAAGGAAGTCTGCTTGTGGCATTTATTATTTCTTAAATTTCCCATAATCTCTGTCAGACAGCAGCCATCCCTCTCCAGTCAGTTCTCACGCATGCTATCTCTTAGTTTTATTATGTTTTTTTGCCCTCAAGGGTGGCTCAGCAGCAGTTAGCAGCCATGGGTCTCCTCCCTTCTCGTCAGTCTCCTCCCCTCTCATCCTGGCTGGCTCTAAAAGGTCATCATTCAGTTTTCAATAGGCAGAATTTAATTTGACTAAGGACTGTGCAAACAGATGTAAGCCTTGCTCAGCAACCTGCAAACTTTCAAATCCCAGCTCCACCTCTCTCTTTCCTACTTTAGGTCTCTGCAAGAAAGCATTGTCAGGGTTAAAGCAACTCAAAGCAGAATGGACAGCAAAAAATTGCACTTGTGCTCATAAATGGGAACTTCAGATGTCAGGAGGGAATTAAACTACTCCACTTGACCACCTGTCCTGTTTTTTTCTTTCTGATTCTTTTGCAATGTGTGGTCCCCAACTCCTCTGCCTGTTGACATGACACCTTTTGTTTTCTTTGCATGGTATTCATTCTCTGCCTGTCTTGTAGTGTCTCTTTCCCTTTCTTTTTACACTTCTGCCTTAGCTTTTGCGTGACTAATATTAAATACAAATTTTGTTGATTGAATTGAAAAGTATTCAAAAAGGTCAAAAAAATTTTGGGCGGGGAGGGAAGCACAGGCTGTAAATTTCTTGAAGCAAGTCCTTTTCTCATGTTGCTAATAGTTGTATAAGCTATTCCATCATATTGTTTATCCTTGGAGTATTATGGAGCAATTTTTGTGATCTCCGCAGATCTGTTACTACAAATGGGGTAACAGCTCATGAACCCATAAACTTTGCAAGGAAACAGATATTTTACAAACCAGTTTTTTTATATCATAAAAGAGTCTAAAAAATCTCTGAAATGGTGGCAAACATTTGCAGAGTTTATCCATTCACATTTCTGAAAACAATTTCCACATAAGAAAGGATCTGCAACCATGACTGGCTCTTCTAGAAAAAGCAACCTAAGAAAAAATAGAGAGATAAATTAATTGATTTTTAAAAATAAATTCTAGTTATCATTACAAATATATACAAATAGTATTACCATATAGTGCATCCAAGCAGTAGGAAGCAATATTTTTTTACAACTTTTGTCAGTTCATAGGCCTGATCCCTGATTCATGAACTGAGATCAATCCCCAATTCAACTTAAACCTGCCCCAGGAACTCAGAAACAATCGGATTGCACTCTCTTAATCGTTCTCAGCCCTGTCTGTTTGCTGCAAGTTATGAGTTATGAGTTATGATTGGATGAGTGGCAAGCAGCAAATCTGCAGCACTATATATGACACAACACGTTATTTATGGTGCAGAGCTTTTTACTTATTTCAGGTCAATGTACGGCATATACTGTAGCATAAAAATAGCATATTACAGGAGAATGCCAAGGAAAGCAACTACAAGTGGATGGACAGGCAAAAAAAAAATGTTTTCTTACAGGCTATAAAGTGGTTTGCCCCAGCATAAGGGGGCATACCCCACTGTCTACAGTCCCGGACCAATGGGTGTGGGGCTCAGATTTGAATAGCAGGGGACTAGGGTGTGGGGTTACATGATATCAGAAGAAGGTGGGGTGATGAGGTCACAGAGGCAATGAGGTGGGAAGAGCTGGTTGGTCAAACAGAGGAAAGAAAGAGAGAGATGAGCCTGAATGGATATTTAAGGAGCTGCACAGAAGCAAGGGGCTCACAATTGTGATTCAAAGAGAATTCCCACCCACCCACCCTAAATAAAAAAAAGGAAGAAGGCAGGGGTTACTGGGGAGGTGGAGAGCAGTAACCCCAATAACAGCTGAAGGTGGATAGCAAGGGCCTGGAAAATTGTGGAGGGGGAGAATAGGGTTGAGGGGAAGGAGGTGAATAAGAAAAATGCCACATGATAACCCAAGAAAAATCAAAGGTACAAGTGTATGCTCTTACCTTGGGCAGACAAAGGAAGAAGAAAGGTGGGTCCCACATGATGTACATCTGGAGGGGGGGCGAAGAAGAAGATGTGAATACATGTGAATTGTAAGTTGAGGGTTATGATCAGATGAGAGGGTGGACAGCACTGGCAAATGTAGAACACTATAGAGCAGAGAACCTATTATTTATGGTACATAACTTTTTACTTATTTTGGGTCAATGTAACATAAAAATAGCATATTATCACAAGGGAACACAGCTATAAGTCAGTGGGTGAGCAAGCACATTATTAAACAATTTTCTCATTCAAGCTATATAGATGTTTTTGCTATGATATGTTGCAGGATACTGCAGAAACTCAGTTAATCCATTGCTAATTACTCAAGTGTGTCTTGCAGTAAACAGTACAATCTCAGAGCACTTGATCCTAGTAAACAGCACCATAATTGGTGATTTGAACAAACACTATATTCTAAATATTCCACCCCATTGTGATTCTTCACCTCGTTTTTAGCTTATCATTTTTTAACTTTGTTTATTGAATTTGTGAAAATAAACACAAAGTACAAACATATAATGACACAGTACATAACCATAAACTGTAGAATCCAAAGCAGGAAAAGTGCATTAGCCAAGGATTCATTGTAACACACTTGTCGTACTCAATAGGAGAAAATTTACAACTACAGACTTAAAATCAGAATTAATGCAGAACTGCTGTATGCCATCAAGAAGTGTGACCTTCAAATATATAACAGTAATAAAAACAGTAGATAGAGAACATCTGTGCAGACAGGGTGGGCCAGGGGATACTTTTCTGCTGACAAATTTCAATTAATGTTTCTAATGGTGGCACCCCTTCCCCCACCTACCTTCCATTTTAGGCAATATCCCAAAATAAAGAAAACTGTCCCTCGATGTTTTTTTTTTTACAAAAATCTGTACAAAAAAGAAAACAGTCCCTCGCCATTTGACTCGCCACCTCCCACTCAATACCCAAAAACCCACACCCCCTGTACACTCCCACACACCCTCACTCACCTGATGAACAGGTCCAAGGTTTGAGATCCACCCTCCAGTCAAAGACATGTCTTACTGCTGGAACTGATGACTACAATATAAAAAACTAAGGTAAATGCGGTTCAATGTATTTCAAAGGGGGTTCCAATTTTGATGCATGACTTTGCCATTTTTTGCCATTTTAACCACAAATTTTCAACATGGCCTTTTGGTGAACGCACCTCATGAACTTTAGGACTGTCATTATGCAACTCCTGCCCAAAAGGTTATTTTTTTACAATCAGTTGGTGAATTCACCTTTCAGGTAGGATTTGAATTTTTTGGCCCTTGTTCATGAGCTGGTGATGCTGAAAATTTTGGGTCAAAACATGTAAAAATGGAAATGTTATGACCATTAATTGCAATTCCGCTATACACTCTAGCAACTTTGGAAATTTTAAATATTTTGACCCCAGATTTTCAAAATAGCCTTCTTATTACCCCACCCTATGTATGCCATAGATGCCATTTTTCAAATCCTTGGCAAAATGTGTTTTTGCACATGTGGTGCAGAATAGCATTGTAGTTGCACAGAATTACATTTCAGTGAGGATTCAAAACTTTTCTGTACCAGATACATGATGTGGTTGTAATAAGAAGACTATGCTGATAATTTGGTCACTGTTGTCCTATAAATGAAAGTGCAGGACCCAGAGAGCCTGTGCTTCCACAGCTACACACACACACACACACACACATACACACACACACACACATATGTAAATATATATATATATATATATTCATAAGTGCACAAAGATTGCAATGAGCTGTAGGGCACCAAGCTCCCATTATTGCATAAAGGATGTCCTAGCAGTTGCATTACTGTATAATGTTATCCATGTGCTCCACCTACCTATTATTATACAGAAATAGAGCCAGCCTAGGCACATTCCAAGTAATCCCTGTTCTGCAAATGGTGCAATATCTCAGTAACTGTAGAAACCTTGGAAAAAATTCCACTGCAGTTGTCATCATGAACTGGTAATTTGCATGCATGCTTAGTACACCTAAGGTGTACTAAGTTGCGTTTAGCAAAAAATCTGTATCTCAAAGTGTTTTTGAGATATAGGCACCAAAATGTGACGTGTTTGCCACAATGTTATCCTATGGCAAATTTCTCAACTTTAAAATTGCATAACTATGGAACCAAAGCATATTTTTACATCAAGCCAGCATAAGTCACATCTGTGGGACACCCCCTTTGAACTCTGCAAATTTCATGCCAAAAGTCCTCACCATTTCTTAGCAGTTATCTGGCAAAGTTTTTAAAATCCTTGTTCGTGAGCTGTCAAGATCCTTGTTCACAAGCCGAATTCCCATTTGTGAGGTATCAAAATTCCCATTTGTGAGCTGATCCCTGTTAGTGAGATAGGGCCATCTGGCTGTCATCTCATGAACAGGGATTTTGGCAGCTCCTGAACAGGGATTGGCTCACCAACAGGGATTTTGACATCTTAAAAATGGGGATTTTGACAGCTCACGAATAAGGATTTTTTTATAATCCTCGTTCGTGAGCTGTCAAAATCCCTGTTTGCAAGCCAAATCTCCATTTGTAAGGTGTCATACTCCCAGTTCATGAGAAATCTTTGTGTGATTTGGCCATCTGGTCATCTCAAGAACAAGGATTTCTGATGAACGAGGATTTTTAAAGCTCACGAATGGGGAATTTGACAGCTCATGAACAAGAATTTTTTTTTTATAATCCTTGTTTGTCAGCTGTCAAAATCCCCATTCACAAGCTGAATACCCATTCATGAGGTGTCAAAATCCCTGTTAGCGAGCCAGTCCCTGTTTGTGAGATAGGCCATATGGTCATCATCTCACAAACAGGGATTTTTTTTTTTATCATAAACGATTTTATTGAGATTTCACAAAACAGAACATACATTGGAGTTAACCACTCCAAAATGTCAGCAGTCCTGATATACTATAATATGACTATGTTCACTTCCTAAGAGCATTAACAGGCACTCAAATGTTTATTTGTACAGATAATTACAATAACTGAATAACTGTTGTCAAGAAAGAGACCCCAAGGGTATAGGCCCAATCCAAAACATGGATTAGGGTCTTATCACAATAACAAGTGCCTAACGCACTATACCCAGTGCACTTCCCAGTCAGTCAAGTGGTCTGGGGTGCAGGGTTAAGCTCCTTCAATATAACATTGGGTGTCCCTTGCAGGCTAATGTATAGTGCTCACAGTTTCTTGGCTTCATGATAAATATTTGACTTTGTCTCCTCCCTTGGATGTCATGGTCCTAGGGGGCCATGATGTACTTTAAGAGGCCTGGGGACCTGCTTGGGAGTAAAGTGTTGATCAGTTCATAGAAGAGGGTTGCCAGGTGGCAGTGTGGGGTTAGAACAGTTATAGAATCTCAAGTAGTGTCCCTATTTCTTGTCATATATCTTCATCTGATTCCTGCTGGTGTATGTGAGTTGCACGAACACTGCTACCTTGACTAATGCTGTGTGCCATGTGAGAAGCGATGGGGGTGCTGCCTGGCACCATCTTACCAAAATTGGCTGTTTAGCTTCTAGTAGTCCAATGAGTAGCCATTTCTTTAACTTGGTCTGGCAGCTTAAGATGGTGGAGATTTTTCTGAGAAGGACAAGGGCTGGTGTGGGGTGGGAGGGCCAGAGTGTGGAGTGTCCTGGTGCAGGCCTGTAACACCCCTGCCCAGAAAGGCCCCAGAATTGGGCAATCCCATAGAATGTGAAGGAGAGTTGCCTGAGGGGCCTGACATCTACCTCATTGGGAATGTGGGATGATTCCCATCTTCTGCAACAAATCTGGAGTCCTGTACCATCTTAACAGGATCTTGAGCTAAATCATCTGTCTCCTGGAGTCCCTGTACACCAGGTGCACTCCTTTAAGGTGCTCCTCCAATTTCCCAATGGGAATATCCACCTGGAGTTCCTGTGCCCATTGAAGCCTGCACCTGTCTGTGGTATCTGGTTGCGCATCCCTTAAAAAATGGTAGGTTTTCCCTGCCTCACCCTTGGTCTTACCAGCTTTATGTGTGGTGGTCAGTCAGTCCCATCCCTCCCTTGGGTGTTGTATGTCCCTGGCTGCATGGGTCATGGCCCTAGGAAATCTCCAGAAGTCCAACTTAGGCAGAGGGTAGCAGTCCTGCATTTGCTGAAAGGACATCCTCTCCTTGATATTCAGGATTAGGAGATTCCCCCACCATATGGATACCTTTCTCCTGCCAGGATTTCCACTTGATGGTCTGCCCCCCCATGCAGAGGAAGGGGTTGTCCCATAATGAGAGTTAACTACCTGGTGGGTCCCAGGAGGACTCTGAGCATTGTGAGATGCACATGCATGTATGCCATGTCTCTCTGGTATCTTTAATGATTGGATAGGTGTTTCCCTGCCAGCTTTTCCCTTTTTGTAGCACATTCCCAGCCAGGGTGTGTTGGCTGTAGCGGTTTCCATTTCCACCAACATCGGAGTCTCTGAAGTTGGCATGAGGAACCATCTGAGCACCTGTGCCACCCTATACACCAGAGCATAACCCTGAAACCAGGGGAGGCCCAGACCTCCCCTGGACCAGTGGGCCCTCTACTTCATTCTGCTGAAATGCAGCATTTTCATTTCCCACAGAAATCCTGCAATCATTCTATCCACTCTCTGGAGGATTTCTGGGGGGATTGCTATCAGCAGACTTCCAAACAAGTAAGTTAGCTTGGGTAGAATAAACATGCGTAGTGCATCTACCTTGTGCTTCAGGGATAGGTGCAGCTTTAACCATCTTTGTATCTCTGCTCTGACAGAGGATATAACAGGTGTGTAGTTGGTTTCTACCATGTTTCCCCATTGAGTCATAATGTTGATACCCAAGTAACTAAAACCTTGGGGTGCACATACCACAGAAACCCTTTTTAAACTATCTGTGGTGCAAACCAGATTAAGTGGGGATAGCATAGTCTTTTTGTTGTCCATGTAGAGCCCTGAGATATTTGCAAATTCTTGAAGGATTTTCAGTAAGTGGGGTAGGGATTCTGAGGAGTTTGATGGGATAAGCAGCAAATAGTCTGCATACATGTTAACTAAATAATGTTTTCCAGCTAATTTGATGCCCTGGATACCTGTTGCACTCAGCAGTCTCCTGGTTAGTGGGTCGATGGCTATTAGAAAGAGTAGCTGGGACAAGGGGCAACCTTGTCCCCCTTTGTAGTTCAAATGGAGCTGATATGGTTTTGTTAGTAACCACCATTGAAGTGGATTTAGTGTGTAGCATGGTGATCCATGCTCTAAAGTAGGTGCCAAAACCATAGACCTCCATCGTGTAGTGTAGGCAGCTCCATTCCACAGAGATGAAGGCCTTGTGGAAGTCTACTACCAGAGCGGCCATGGGGGTATTCATTCGAGAGGGTAGCAATTTCAGGTTCAGGATGCTGTGAATATTGCCCGCTCCCATCTTCCCCTTGCTGAACAGGGATTTTGACAGCTCACAAATGGGGATCATCTCGCAAATGGGGATTTTGACATCTCATGAATGGGGATTGGAAGCGAGTCACGAACAAGAATTTTCAAACTTAAAAATTGCATTTTTTTGACTAAACAAAATGTAACCAAAGCAATGGGTTTGTAGAGGGTGCCACCCTGAACAAAACCCATACTTCAGTGTCTACAGAAGACATCCCTGTGGTAAGTTACATTTTGTTTTTGAAGAAAATTGAAAACAAGATGGTGACTCTCGAACAGGGATTTTTCATACCAACAGGGAACCCCATTCATGAGCTGTCAAAATCCCTGTTTGTGCAGTCAAATCCTTGTTCGCCACTGTGCAGCTATCCAAAAGACTGAACTGAGCATGTTCAGAACATGAAATTTCATAACTGAACAACTTTGGAATGGATTAATATTTTTCCACCACACCAATGCTGGCTTGTTCTTTGGTGCAAGCTCATGCTGCACTGAAAATATCAGGTCTAAATTCCAAATGGTGTGCACACAGCATGATCAGGAAAAAAGAAAACAGTCCTCCACTTCAAAACCACTCTTCGCAACCACCTCTTCAATATCCGCTACTGTAACTGCAACTAACATTTCACTCTCTCACCCACTCTGATCCAAATTCTCTGAAAAGTCCATTATGGATTGCAACCTCGTCAACAATACCAAACCCATGAATAGGACTGACTACTCTGTTTAGATGCTTTCTCAAGCTAATAATGTCTTTCTTCTGTGATGATGTAAATACTGTCATCCAAATACTGTAAACAATGTCTGTAAATAGCTACATCCAAATACTGTAATTAATGTCTGTGACAAATGTCTGTAACATATGCTAAATGTAATTGTTGTTATATCCTGTTTGTATTAGTTTCTGTCTTACATGTGATGAGGTACCTTTGTAAATGAGCCTCAGGCTCAAAGGTTGCAAACCCGATATATCAAATAAATAAATAAAAGGAGTGAGAAAAGCAAAAAAAACAAACTTTTTTTACTATGTGCTATGCAAAATCCACACTTCCAACTGAAATGAAAATTGGTAAATCAAGAGATATACCCCTCTAGACAGTGTATAGCAAATTTTGCTCAAAGCTGTTGAACAACTGCAAAGTTATTAAGGTGCAAAACCTGGGGTTTAACATTAAACTGCCTACTCAACCCTAACTATACTGGTGCTTCTGCACCACTATAATATTTTATTATAGCTGAACAAAAAAAAAAGGATCCTAAAGTACTTGTTGACATCGGGGGTGCCCAATCCTCATATTAGTATTTATTCCCCTCTCCCTGGTTCTCTGGGTCACTGGGGAGCCCACCTCAGTGTCCCAAAATACATATTTCTCTTTTGTTTTAATTAAAAAATATTTTCCAAATCAGGGAGCCCAATCCCTGTGTCGTTGATCACTCCCCTACTGTCCAACATCAGGGTGCCCAGTCCCCATGTCCATGATCCCCCAAGTACTATGGGACACCCCCAGTGTCCCTAGTCATATTACTATGCCCACCACCACTCTGGAACACTGGGGAGGCCAGTCCAGTGTTCCCAAACTTTTTTATCCCTGAAAAAAAGAAAGTCCCCCAGTATCTTTTTTTATTAAATCTGTAAAGAAGAAAACAGTCCCTCACTGTCTCCCTGTCCCGCTCCCCCATCCCAACTCTCCCTCTACCCACCCACCTCCCCACTCCCCACAACCCAATACCTACCTCCAGATGAGGGGCGCTGTCATCTGCTGTGGACTGGGACAGCTCTTCACTCTTCAAAGCCCAACTGTGGACTGAGAAAATCAAGGTAAGCACTGTATAATGGCAGTCAATGGTGGTTTGAACTTATGTTAATATCTCAGCCATTTTAAGGTATGTTTGCACCAAATTTTCAAAATGGACTTTTTGGGCCCACCTCATGAATACAGGCACTGTCATTTTGTTACTCAGCCCAGAAAGGTGATTTTGTGTTCACTGTGCAGAATCACCTTTTGGGACACAGTAATGAAAGAACAGTGGTACTGTTCTTGAGGAGGGGTCCCAAAAAGCCCATGTTGAAAATTTGGTGAAAAAAGTCTCAACAAAATGGCAGCGTAATGAGTGTGCATTGCACAGTTTCTACAAAGGCACATAACTTTGAGATTTTTTAATATTTTCACTCCAAACTTTCAGCATACACATTTCTTCACATCACCTCATGAACAGTACTGCTATCATTTCTCCCATCCTGTCCAAAACATTTCTTTGCACAGCTGGCATGGTGCAGTCTTTGTGTGAAATCACCTTTTTGTGGCTGACTAACAAAATGACAGTGCCACTTTTCATGAGGTGGGGTTCCAAAAAGCCCATGTTGAAAATCTGGAGAAAAAAAATACCACAAAATACCCAAGGTACGTGCAGTTATTGACATTTTCCTATGCATGCATGTAACTTTACCAGTTTCTCATATTTTCACTCCAAATTTTCAACATAGCTATTTGTTTTAACACCACCTAATGAACACTACCACTGTAATTTCTCACATTCTGCCCAAAATGACTTTCTGCACTTGTGGTGTGGAATGGCATTTTGTCATGAATTAAGACATTGTTTTTTTTTTTTATTTAGTTGTTTAACCAGGTATAGCACACTAAGCTGAAAGCTTTTTTACAGGAGCGACCTGGGAGCACAAGGAGGTTGAGTGACTTGCTCAGGGTCACACAGTATGCAAGTGGAAGCTGTGGGATTCAAACCCAGGTATGGTCTGCTGGATGTCACCAAATTTGCAGCTCTGAGCCTTAGACCACTGCGCTATACTGCCTCCCTAAACTACAACTACAACTCATACACCCCATTAACTATGGGGTGTATGAGGTAAGATGATAACAAGACTATGTTGAACATTTGGTGTCAAAATGTGAAAAAAATTACAAAGTTATCACGGCAACATGCATACAGTAAGGATGTGATTATATAGAAAATAATGGCTGGGTATGGGGTTCTAATGAGTATTTTATACACCCCAAGGTATTGTATGAGAGTGAAGCTCAAGGGCTTCACTCTCAGGGTTTATAAAGAGGCATCCTACTGTGAGGGGTTCTGTAAAATATTACTTTTATAGCCCCTACCCAACCTTAATTTTATATAAATGCTGGGGATTATTTTTTCACCACAGCAATTATATAAAATAAACAGCTATCTGTATGGCGCCATCGATAGGTGGTGTTTGAGCATGATCACATGCTTATAACTGCAGACAGCTGCAGGATGGGGGGATATTGCTGGCAGTCACAAAGGAAGAAGCAGAGCTTAGGTAGCAGAGCTTGGTCTGCAGTTGCCCCCTTGCAGTGGAACAAACTACCGGCTGAACTCTGTTCCATTGACACACACTCCAGTTTCAAGTCCCACCTTAAAGTCTGGTTCCTGGAAAACTCATCCTTCTGATGCTCCCAGGGGTCACACACCAACCCACACTAGTCAACTCCCCAGCCCAGGGGTCACCCACTTACCCACACTAGTCAACTCTCTTGCCTACAACAGTTATATTGCATTTTTCACAGTAATATTTGAATTTCTTGCCTGTATGTATTGTATATACATTGTTTTACTGAGTATTCTGTGTATTACTTGCTCACTGGACGATGCAGTCTCACATTGTACACTGTGCCTATGATTTGTTTGTTTATACCAAGTCTTCTCATGTCTGAAATTGAAACCTTGTAGTCACTGTTCTCAAATGGACCTCTGCATCAAACCTGTATATTGTGGCTACTATTGTTGCTTGTATCAAATCTGTTTCATGTGTATTACTGTTACCTTGTACTCCACTGTCACCCTGCACCATGTGTTATGGCCCAGGTCATGTCTGAAAATGGTCCCTGGGATCAGTGCACTCACCCGGTTATCAACGTCATAAATAAATAAAAATAAAAAAAAGAAAGGGACCTGGGGGTTATTATTTCAGATGACTTGAAAATGCCAAAGTAGAGTACAAGGGAAGCAGACAAGGCCAGTGGTATGCTGGGGTGCAGAGGCAGGGTTATCATCAGCAAAAGATGGGAGACAATGATGCCATTATATAAAACCCTGGTTAGGCTTCACATGGAATGCTGTGGGCAGTTCTGCAGGATGCACCTTCAAAAGAGCATTAACAGACTGGAGGTGGTCCACTGAAGGACCACTACAGGTTCTTACCTTCTTATGTTTTGGACAGTATGTGAAAAATGACAGCTGTACTGTTCATGAGGTGG
The DNA here is from genome assembly GCA_016271365.2 of Neoceratodus forsteri. Classification (NCBI taxonomy): domain Eukaryota; kingdom Metazoa; phylum Chordata; order Ceratodontiformes; family Ceratodontidae; genus Neoceratodus; species Neoceratodus forsteri. The sequence goes on from CM057456.1 coordinate 1,339,534,179, forward strand.
TGTAAAAAAAAAGCTATATTGAAAATTTGGAGTCAAAATATTGAAAATTACCAAAGTTTTGCACATGGGTAGGAAAATTTAAATGAACATGCATAACAATCATTTTTAGGAATTTTTTCACCAAACTTTCGATATGATCTTTTTGGGACCCATCTCATGAACACTGCAACTGTCATTTCATTAATTGGGCCCAACAGGTGATTTTGAGCAGCAATCACAAAATCTCCTTCTGAGACCGATTAACAACACAACAGTTACAGTGTTCATGAAGTGGGGTCCCAAAAATATCATGCTGAAATTCTGTTGAAAAAAATTCCCAAAAATGGCAATGATATCAACATAAGTTAAAAATGCCTTTGAAATACAGTATAACATCCTTATCTTCATTCCTCAGTTTGTGGTTTGGCTTTGAAGAGTGCAGACCTGTCCTGGTCCATAAGATGACAGCCGATGACCTCCATGTGGTAAGTATGGGGCAAGGGGGTATGTGAGGTGATAGGTGCTCAGTGGGACAGTCAAGAGGGAGGAAGGGAACAGTGGGGATGACAAGGGAACATTTTCTTTTTTTGAAGGTTTTAAAATCAGAAAGATGTTGCGGTACATTTTGTCCCACATTATTGGGGGTGTTTAAATGCTGGCATGGGGACTGGCCCTCCCCGATGTCGGTTACCACATTAAGCAATGGACTGCGGCTGGGATTTTTGACAATCTCAAAGACGTAATACTCCTCATGTCTCGGCCCCCTTCACAGTGTTAATACTTGAATTACGTAAACACCAACAGGTGTTTACCTAACAGGGGGCTGAGGAATCAGATTCAATGGTCAGTGTGGGTCAAAAATGGCCAGAAATGTTTTTTGTTCTGACAGCCATATTTGTGCCACAAATTGCGGCAACTGTTCTGAGGCACACACTCAATGTTTTGCAGAACAATGGGATATTGCCACAGTTTGCAGCAACAGTTCCTGCTTGTTTCATGAAACACTGCAGGAATCTGAGGCACAAATAAGGCCATGGACAAAATAAACATATCTCTAAGCATTTGGGGGGGCAAACACAACCATGAATCTGATTCCTCGGGCCCCGATTATGATTAGGTAAACACAACTGTTGGTGTTTACCTAATCCAAGAATTTTTTGAATTATTTAAATCTGTGTGCCTTGCAAACCGAAAACAAGATGATGGAATCTTGACACTACATTCCACATTTGTGACAATAAGTACCAGTTTTGCAGCAGCATGACAGACGCTTTGCACAGAACATCTAATTTTTCCAATATGAAATAATGGGAAACTTCAAACTTTGATAACTTTTGAATGGATTAATATTTTTGCACCAACCTTCAAAAGGCACATCTGTGACCCAGACCACATATACCCTAAACATGTCAGATCAAACTCCCAAGTCTTTTTCTGAGAAACTACCTGACAAAGAATGAACATAAAAATTGAAATGTTCACATTTATTTGACACTCTGTGTCTCTGCATCCTCACATCTGACCAGAACAAAACTTGCCACATCAAGAGATCTTTGATCCCTGATGATGCATTCAAAATTTCATGCGAGTTGGTTGAATGGTTGCAAAGTTATTAAAGTGCAAAATGTGGGGTTTAACATAGAAGTGACCATTGACCCTAACTATGGTGGCACTACCATGCCACTATATATATATATATATATATATATATATATATATATATATATATATATATATATTATACTGGTGCAGTAGCACCAGTTTAGTTAAGGTTTGCAGAGCAGTTTAATGTTAAAGGTCAAATCTGCACTTTAATAACTTTGGAACCTTTCAAGGGCTTTACAAATGTTGGCACACCTTGAGGGATAGGGCAAGGTCTCTTGATGTGCCAAATTTTGTGTCAGTCCCGTTTGTGGTTTTTGAGATACAAAGTGTTTACAAAACAGAGGGTTTTGCTCTTCTGGCTGTTTTTTTGCTCACCAGTATCCCAAAAATGAGTTAACATTAGTGACTGAAAATTTCAGGATATAAAGCCTTGGCCTCACAGATATGCCTTTTGAAGATTTGGTATAAAATTAATAATCTGTTCCAAAGTTATTGCATTATATATTTCCCATTATTTCCTATGGGAAAAAATTAGATGTCGGGCATGATGCAGGATTTCAGGCATTTTCGATGCAGAATCCTGCATCAGCTGTCATCATCTGAATCCTGCATCAAAGTGCCATTTAAGGCATTGTGCCTATTTATTGCCTTTCCCAACTTGGGTGGCCCAATCACCATGTCGGTGGCAGGACTCCCCCATCTCCACCACAAGCATCACAGATGTAACATTCTGGGAGCCCACCCCAGTATGTCCAAATGTTTTTTTGTTTTTTTAATTACCTGTTAAATACAAAAAACTGTCATTTTTCTGATGTTTTTTATCTTCGATGCAGAATCCTGCATCAAAATGTTTGATGAGGATGCGGCATCGAAGCATTGTGGTCTGCCCCCACACCCAAATTCCTCACTGACATTGGGGTGCCTAATCCCCATGCTGGTATACCTCCCACCCCCCCCCACATACTCACACAGTTATGTGGCACACTGGGAGCTCACCCCAGTGTGCCCAGATATTTTTCAATTATTCTTCCATTTCCAACACCAGGATGCCCAGTGCAGGTGTCAGATGCCCCTCAAGCTCACTTTCTTTACCGATGGGGGTGCCCAATCTCCCTGTCAGCAACATATCTGCCCAAACTCAAGTAGCATACTGGGAGCCTACCCCAGTGTGCCCAAAAGTATATATACATATATATATATATATATCTCCATCTTTCGGATGAGACATTAAACTGAGGTCCCATCTGCCTGGATTGGTGGTAGTTCAGGTGGATGTTAAAGATCCCATGGCACTTCTCAAAAAGAGTAGGGGAATTTCCCCGGTGTCCTCATCAAATTTTCCTCATTCACTAAAAATACCACCTACAGCTTAATCTGGTTCAAGGTCAGTTGGTATTCATCTGTATCCCCTGCCCCAGGTCGTGCTAAAATAGGCAGGATTTGTCTAGTGCACTTACCGTCAACAAAAACTAAATAAATAAATATATATATATATATATATATATATATATATATATATTGTTCCCTGTTAAATGAAAAAAAATGTTCCTGGTGTCTTTTTTACTTTTTTTACTGAAAATAAGAAAACAGTCCCTTGTTGTCTCCCCAATCTCCCCTCTCCCCACTAAGCACCCACCTCCCCACACCCCCCTTACCCCTACTTACTTACGGAGGTTGGAAGCACCCATTTTCTATGGACTGGGACACCTCTGCACTTTTCAAAGCCAAACTGCGAACTGAGGGATCAAGATAAGCACTGTATAATGGCACTTAATGGGAGTTTCAACTTAGATTGATATCTAAGATATTTTTATGAATCTTTTTACCAAATTTTCAACATGGGGTTCTTGAGACCCTACCTAATGAACTTTGTCACTGTCATCTTGTTAATCAGACCCGAAAGGTGATTTCCTGGTCACTGCGTGTAATCACCTTTCAGGACAGATTAACAAAATGACAATGCCACTGTTCATGAGGTCAAGTCGAAAAAAGTCCATGCTAAAAATCTGGTGAGAAAAATTTCAGAAAATTACTGCTTTACTAGTGTGCATTGCACAGGTTCTACACACACTCATAACTTTATCACTTTTGCATATTTTCACTCCAGATTTTCAACATTGCCATTTTTTCACACATCCTTATGAACAGTGCAGCTGTCATTTTTCACATCCTGCTCAAAACATATTTTCACACCTGTGGTGCAGAATGGCATGGTCACTGTGTGAAATCAACTTTTGGGATGGATTAAAAAAATCATAGTGCCTCTGTTCATGAGGGGATGTCCCAAAAAACCCTTGTTGAAAATATGGTGAAAAAATATCCAAAAATGAATGAGTTACAAGTGTACTTTGCACAGTTTCTATGCATGCTTGTAACTTCATCAATTTTCATATTTTCAATCCTGATTTTCAACACTGACATTTTTTCACACCTCCTCATGAACAATACAGCTGCCATTTTCACATCCTGCCCAAATGTGTTTCTGCACCTGTGCCACAGATTGGCACAGTCCATGCAAAATCAACAGTCCGCATGGATGCACCGGTCCGCCGGTGCAGTGGAAAAATTTACCTCTGTGCTGCGGGTGACCCCAGTTCAGGAAAGGACTCAGGACTCTCAAAGGCTGGCAGGAGTGAACTGAGCCACCGTTGCATGTTCTTTACCTATGCAGGAGGGAAGAGTGGTATATGTCTCCAGTCCAGGCTCCCTGGTGACCATGGTATGCACCGTTACCAGAACACCTGAGTGCTGTTCCTCAGGGGGGTGTTACAATGTATGATGTGGCTGCATCAAAGTGCTCAGTGTGACACACCCACCCATTTCCAAAGCAAGAAAAATGCATCTTGTGTGTGGCATTGTCTTAGCTGTGACAGATACAGGGTCCCTGGTGCATCAATGACAGAGCACCATTGGGGTTGTGGAGGAGACTCTGATGGCTTCACCCTGGGAGGTAATCCATGGGGCACTGTGAGCTGGGTGACTCCCAGCTCAACTACGGCAGCAAAAGGGAGGATGAAGGAGGTTGACTACCAGAAGAAGACTAAAGGCATAGTAAGTAAAAAAAAAACATTCAGAATAGATTAGCAAAATCACAGTGCAACTGTTCATGAGGGGAAGTCCCAAGAAAGCCATGTTGATAATCTAGTGAATAATTCCCAAAAATTACCAGTTTATGAGTGTGTGTTGCGCGGTTTCTCACACACACTGGTAACAACCAATTTTTAAGTGTTTTGGCTCCACGTTTTCAACATTCCCATTTTCACCACATCATGAATATTACAACTGTAATGTTTCAGATCCTGCCACAAATGTTTTCTGAACCTGTGGTGCAACAGCATATTAGTTGAACAGAATTATATTTCAACAGGGATTTGTAAGTTTTCTGTATTGGGTACATGTGCTGAGGTGATGATAAGAAGGTTACAGTATGTTGAACATCTGGGTGAACATTATTTAACATGGCACATTTTTGTGACTTTTTTATCATTGGGCTAAGCAAAATTACTGTCTGACACTGTGTTTTATTTTATTCTTGTTTGTTGAAAAGGTTTGTTGTCTCAGAGGTGTTTCAGTCTCCTTCTCACATTGAAGGAGCTAATTGCTTTTCCTCCCACAGCTCTTCCAAAGGATTAGGTGTGTATGTGAGGGGTGGAGCTGGCAAACTGTCAGTAATTTCCAACAGAAAGTAGGGTTAAAAAGTCAGGTTAGTTGATATCTTGGAGGTAGAAGACTTGGTTTGCTGGCCAAGGCACCTAGCTTCACCTGCGCTTTTTCCTTCTAAGACTGCTTGAAAGGCAGAGTAGAGAAACTTACCAGAGCAAGGGAAAAGGATTAAGACTTAATTTGGCTAAGCAGATTTACTGTGTGGTGGTGTTTTTAATTTTTACTCACAGGGATTGCTACTGTTTGTTGCTAACATTTCATTGCTTTATTTTTCTCTGATTCAAATTGTTGTTGCTGGTATACCTTCTTCTGCATTATTACAAGGTGTGCCTACAGGTGTGTGCTAACAGATTACTCCTGTAATCTTCTGATTCAAATTGTCTTTTGCAAGGTATATCTTCTGTTACTGCTTTATTTTTCTCTGGAGCAAAGTGTTTCTTACAGCGTATATCTTCTCTGAAATTATTACAGGTGGTGCTTTACAGGTTTTACAGTTTTATCTAACATTAGGATAAGCTTTCAGGGTTACTGCATTTGTTGTTGACTGATTGTTTCTGCTCTTACCTCCTTGTTCTTTCGTCCGTGGTTCTTCTTTTTAGGCAGGGGAAGGGCCCAACCACCACCCCATCCCCAACCACCCCACGCTGCACTCCTTTTATAGGGTACCACAGTTGTGACATTTCCTGTGGCAGAGCAGGAAGGGGCGGATCAGTGGGGCCTCCACAAGGTGATCTCATTTACAGGGGTGCTAGTAATTTAACTTGTTATAACAAATTAAACAAAGCACAATTAAACCATTACTTGCATTTTTTTTCTTTCTAATTACTCTGACTAGGTTACAAACCCAGCAACTTATTTGGAATGGATTTCATTAACTGCAGGTACTGTGGAACAATTTTCAGAAGGACAGTCTTACAGGATTTAGGACACTGTCCTACATGCTGGGCCTTTGGAGATCTTAGGGCTCAGCTCCGGGCAGCATGGGCAGAGATTGCATGCCTCAAATTTCATATTGAAGAGGAAATACATTATAAGAACCACCCGCCATTTCCCCAGCATCCAACAGAAAAACCTCGACCGCAGAGGGTAGTTGGTCCAGGAGGTTGGCAGGTGGTTAGGAGGAGCAAATCAGGTGCCCCATCATTCTCTGTTCTCCAACACATTACATCCAAAAACCATATAAACACTACAAACAGGTATCTGCCTCTATCTCTGAAATCAAATAAAGAGGCAGAAGACACTGCAGAGCAGGACACTGCGACACAGGAGCTAGCACAACAAAACTCACCCAAATCAGGAACCAAAACAAAACAAGCACAAAGGAAATCCAAACTTCTGATCATAGGAGACTCCATGATTCGAGGAGTTGATACCCATCTCCAGCCAGGGGTGATGGTCAGATGTCTCCAGGTACATCAGCATGGAGAGACACTGACCGCTGCTAAAATTGTTCACAAAACAGGAGAAAACATTGATGTCCTAGTACACATAGGGACTAATGATCTTGCCAGCCGGTCAGTTGTGGAGACCAAGGAACACCTGACTAGGCTGGGTGACAAACTATCATCTATTTCATCCGGCATCTCCTTCTCTGAGATCCTGCCAGTCTGGGAGAGGTGAGCAGATGGACGGAAGGTCAGAGAAGGGGAGATAGGGGAGCTAAACACGTGGCTCAAGGGCTGGTGCCAGGAAAAAGGACACAGATTTGTAGGGAACTGGCAACAGTTCTGGGAGCGAAAGTTCTTTAAATTTGATGGACTGCATCTGACTAAAGAGGGAGTCAGTGCATTGGGGCAGAAGTTTGACGTCTTTGCAGAATATTTAAACTAGCAAATGGGGAGAGGGTGCAGCACCCCATACGTCGAATGGAAGAACACCCCTCCCCCCTCAGCTAGTGGTCAAACAGGAATTCAGCATGTTTGCCGTTCATTTGCATCACCAGGTAAGAAAAAAGGTTTGTCTCCCCATACGACGCACGGGGTAATGCCAAACTTCACCCAACAACTAACACACCAAAATCTGGCCAATGGAAAATCATGTACACAAATGCTCACAGCCTGGGAAATAAGATCCCAGACCTGCAGGCAATAATGTCAGAGGCTAAACTGGACATAGTAGCAATTAGTGAGACGTGGTTTACCAGTAACCACACTTGGGAGACTTCAGTACCTGGCTATGTATTGTTCAGAAGAGACCGAGGTGCAAAAAGGGGGGGAGGAGTGGCCCTGTATGTTAATGAAAATATCAAAGCTACAGAAATTCAGAATACACATAAGGAGCCAGAAGAACTGTGGGTCACCCTGGAAACAGGAAATGGGACAGCCATAAGAACTGGGGTTGTCTACAGGCCCCCAGACCAGATGGAGGACATAGACACATTACTGTTAGAAGATATACAAAACATGACAGCTAAAGGGGAGGTTCTGATAATGGGAGACTTCAACATGCCGGGTACAGATTGGTCAATACCAGCAGGAACATCTGCCAGAACTAGACTCATAGTGGATTCCCTGCAGGGGGAGGGCCTCAAACAACTGGTACAGCAACCCAAAAGAGACAGGGCTATCCTAGATCTAGTACTGACTAACAAAGAAGGGATCACAGATCTCCAGGTAGAAGGTCACCTGGGAGCCAGTGACCATCACATGGTATGGTTCAATTTGGCTACTACATCTAAACCATCCCATTCCAAGGCAAAAATATGGGACTTCAGAGGATTTGACTTTGATAAGATGGCCAACAGAGTTAAGCTAGCCCTGGCAAAAAGAAACACAGGTGAGGGGGTACAGGCAAAGTGGGCAAGCATTAAGGATGCAATACTTGAAGCAACATCCCATTGTGTTAGACAGAAAAGGAAGTGCAAAAGAAGAAGGAAACCACTTTGGTTCTCAAATACAGTAGCAGAAAAGGTCAGAGCCAAAAGGCTGGCCTTCAGGAAATATAAGGAAACACAGCAGGATGAAGATAGGGAGGCATACCAAACTGCCCTAAGGGAAGCAGGTAAGGCAGTAAGGCAGGCAAAGTCCCAAACTGAGGAAACACTAGCACGAACAGTAAAAGAAGGTGACAAGACTTTCTATAGGTACATTAGTGAAAGGAGAAAGTCCAGAGGGGTATTATGCTTAATGGGGAAAAGGGAGCATGTGAGGAGGAGGACCCTGTAAAGGCATCTATCCTAAATAGATACTTTGTTCAGTATTTACTGAAGAGAAGGTAGGGCAGGGCCCACAGCTCAGCATCATGGACACAGGGGGGAGGGAGGTGAGCACTACTCCCTTCACAAAAGAAAGGGTCCTACAAGAGCTTGCTAAGCTCAGGGTGTATAAGGCAATGGAACCTGATGGCATACATCCCAGGGCACTTAAGGAGCTAAAGGAGGAACTAGCAGAGCCATTAGCAGAATTGTTTAGTGAGTCTCTGAGCACAGGAGAGGTCCCAGAAGACTGGAGAAGGGCTCATGTGATCCCGCTCCACAAGAGTGGTAGCAGGGAGGAGGCGGGGAACTACAGACCGGTCAGTCTTACCTCAGTAGTGGGCAAGATTATGGAGGCACTCCTTAAGGAAAGGATAGTGCAACACCTGGATCCATGGGGCACAGGATCCAAGACAGCATGGGTTTACAAGGAAGGTCCTGTCAAACTAATCTCATAGATTTCTTTGACTGGGTAACCAGAGTGGTGGACCAAGGGGGAGCAGTTGATGTCGCCTACCTTGACTTCAGCAAAGCTTTTGACACTGTTCCACATAGAAGATTGATAAACAAGCTGGGTAGGCTCGGGGTGGGTCAGAAGTTGGTCAACTGGGTGGAAAACTGGTTGACGGGCAGAAAACAGAGAGTGGTGGTAAATGGTATACAGTCAGAAGAGATGCAAGTCACAAGTGGGGTACCTCAGGGATCAGTCCTGGGGCCAGTCCTCTTCAACATCTTCATTAGTGACCTTGCAGATGGACTAGAGGTAAGGCTTGTCTGTTTGCAGATGACACCAAGATCTGCAACAGAGTAGATGATCCAGATGGGGTGGGCAGAATGAGAAGAGATCTGGATAAACTAGCAGAATGGACAGAAGAGTGGCAACTGGATTTAATGCAAAGAGGTGCAAAATCATGCACATAGGAAGAAACCCTGAAGCCACCTATAGGCTGGGAGGAGTTGCTAGCAGTCACAAAGGAAGAAAGAGACTTGGGCATCATCATCACTGATGACCTAAAATCATCCAAGCAGACCTCTAAAGCATTAGGTAAGGCTAGGGGGTGTTAGGGTGTATTAGTAGGGTATCACAAGTCGTAAGAGGAGGTAATAATCCCTCTGTACAAGACACTGGTTGAGCCCCATCTGGAGTACTGCGTGCAGTATTGGAGCCACACCTTCATAAGGACATTAACCAAATTGAGGCAGTCAGAGAGGGCAGCAAAATGGTGCAGGGACTGCATCAGAGACATATGAGGACAGATTAACGGGCTCAATATGTATACCCTTGAGCAAAGGAGGAGAGATGTGATATGATCGAGGCATTCAAACACCTTAAGGGCATAAACAAGGTGAAAGAGTCTAACATGTTTAAATATAAGAAAATAGCAGGACAAGAGGACACAGCATGAGATTAGAGGGAGGCCGATTAAGGGGGAATGTGAGAAAATTCTTTTTCACAGAAAGGGTGGTGGATGCATGGAATGGTTTACCACAAGAAGTGGTGGCTATGAATACAGTGCAGGGCTTCAAACAGGCATGGGATAGACATAAGGGACCAATACAAATGACTATGAATAGATAGGCCACTGACAGAGCAAAGGCCGATGGCACATTTATAAGGTAGAAAAAGAAATGGGCAGACTGGATGGGCCTTGCGGTCCTTATCTGCCATCAACTTCTATGTTCTATGTTTCTATTATGACTATTTGTTGCAATTTTTCTACACCTGCTTGTAACTTTATGTGCTGAAGCAGAGGGTCCAGAGACCCCTGTGTTTCTACAGCTAGATACATATGTGCATCTGTGTAGGGATGGGAGCACAGCTCTCACTGTGACAGATGGATACTTATATTATTGCATGTTTTTCCATTAAAAAAGTATGCAAATTAAATGTAAAAGAACTTTGTTAATGCACCAGTTAGGGTTTCTGTCATGCCCTTGATAGTATGGAAATATCAAGTTAGGGTGTAGAATCATAATAGCACACTCAGACTCACAACGTACTTACACACATTGCTAACATTCAGAACCTTAACCGCAACACTTACAACAGCTCATGTTACACAAACTCATAAGGGTCAGCACTTTTAAGCCAACTCATGTCCCTAACGCTCAGTAGAACTCATTAGTCAGTTATATGAAATCACAACAGTGCTGCAGACATCCTTCTGATGCTCCCAGGGGTCACACACCAACCCACACTAGTCAACTCCCCAGCCCAGGGGTCACCCACTTACCCACACTAGTCAACTCTCTTGCCTACAACAGTTATATTGCATTTTTCACAGTAATATTTGAATTTCTTGCCTGTATGTATTGTATATACATTGTTTTACTGAGTATTCTGTGTATTACTTGCTCACTGGACGATGCAGTCTCACATTGTACACTGTGCCTATGATTTGTTTGTTTATACCAAGTCTTCTCATGTCTGAAATTGAAACCTTGTAGTCACTGTTCTCAAATGGACCTCTGCATCAAACCTGTATATTGTGGCTACTATTGTTGCTTGTATCAAATCTGTTTCATGTGTATTACTGTTACCTTGTACTCCACTGTCACCCTGCACCATGTGTTATGGCCCAGGTCATGTCTGAAAATGGTCCCTGGGATCAGTGCACTCACCCGGTTATCAACGTCATAAATAAATAAAAATAAAAAAAAGAAAGGGACCTGGGGGTTATTATTTCAGATGACTTGAAAATGCCAAAGTAGAGTACAAGGGAAGCAGACAAGGCCAGTGGTATGCTGGGTGCAGAGCAGGGTTATCATCAGCAAAGATGGGAGACAATGATGCCATTATATAAAACCTGGTTAGGCTTACATGGAATGCTGTGGGCAGTTCTGCAGGATGCACCTTCAAAGAGCATTAACAGACTGGAGGTGGTCCACTGAAGGACCACTACAGGTTCTTACCTTCTTATGTTTTGGACAGTATGTGAAAAATGACAGCTGTACTGTTCATGAGGTGGTGTAAAAAAAAAGCTATATTGAAAATTTGGAGTCAAAATATTGAAAATTACCAAAGTTTTGCACATGGGTAGGAAAATTTAAATGAACATGCATAACAATCATTTTTAGGAATTTTTTCACCAAACTTTCGATATGATCTTTTTGGGACCCATCTCATGAACACTGCAACTGTCATTTCATTAATTGGGCCCAACAGGTGATTTTGAGCAGCAATCACAAAATCTCCTTCTGAGACCGATTAACAACACAACAGTTACAGTGTTCATGAAGTGGGGTCCCAAAAATATCATGCTGAAATTCTGTTGAAAAAATTCCAAAAATGGCAATGATATCAACATAAGTTAAAAATGCCTTTGAAATACAGTATAACATCCTTATCTTCATTCCTCAGTTTGTGGTTTGGCTTTGAAGAGTGCAGACCTGTCCTGGTCCATAAGATGACAGCCGATGACCTCCATGTGGTAAGTATGGGGCAAGGGGTATGTGAGGTGATAGGTGCTCAGTGGGACAGTCAAGAGGGAGGAAGGGAACAGTGGGGATGACAAGGAACATTTTCTTTTTTGAAGGTTTTAAAATCAGAAAGATGTTTGGTACATTTTGTCCCACATTATTGGGGGTGTTTAAATGCTGGCATGGGGACTGGCCCTCCCGATGTCGGTTACCACATTAAGCAATGGACTGCGGCTGGGATTTTGACAATCTCAAAGACGTAATACTCCTCATGTCTCGGCCCCCTTCACAGTGTTAATACTTGAATTACGTAAACACCAACAGGTGTTTACCTAACAGGGGGCTGAGGAATCAGATTCAATGGTCAGTGTGGGTCAAAAATGGCCAGAAATGTTTTTTGTTCTGACAGCCATATTTGTGCCACAAATTGCGGCAACTGTTCGCACGGCACACACTCAATGTTTTGCAGAACAATGGGATATTGCCACAGTTTGCAGCAACAGTTCCTGCTTGTTTCATGAAACACTGCAGGAATCTGAGGCACAAATAAGGCCATGGACAAAATAAACATATCTCTAAGCATTTGGGGGGGCAAACACAACCATGAATCTGATTCCTCGGGCTCCGATTATGATTAGGTAAACACAACTGTTGGTGTTTACCTAATCCAAGAATTTTTTGAATTATTTAAATCTGTGTGCCTTTGCAAACCGAAAACAAGATGATGGAATCTTGACACTACATTCCACATTTGTGACAATAAGTACCAGTTTTGCAGCAGCATGACAGGCGCTTTGCACAGAACATCTAATTTTCCAATATGAAATAATGGGAAACTTCAAACTTTGATAACTTTTGAATGGATTAATATTTTTACAAACCTTCAAAAGGCACATCTGTGACACCAGACCACATATACCCTAAACATGTCAGATCAAACTCCCAAGTCTTTTCTGAGAAACTACCTGACAAAGAATGAACATAAAAATTGAAATGTTCACATTTATTTGACACTCTGTGTCTCTGCATCCTCACATCTGACCAGAACAAAACTTGCCACATCAAGAGATCTTTGATCCCTGATGATGCATTCAAAATTTCATGCGAGTTGGTTGAATGGTTGCAAAGTTATTAAAGTGCAAAATGTAGGGTTTAACATAGAAGTGACCATTGACCCTAACTATGGTGGCACTACCATGCCACTATATATATATATATATATATATATATATATATATATATATATATTATACTGGTGCAGTAGCACCAGTTTAGTTAAGGTTTGCAGAGCAGTTTAATGTTAAAGGTCAAATCTGCACTTTAATAACTTTGGAACCTTTCAAGGGCTTTGCACAAATGTTGGCACACCTTGAGGGATAGGGCAAGGTCTCTTGATGTGCCAAATTTTGTGTCAGTCCCGTTTGTGGTTTTTGAGATACAAAGTGTTTACAAAACAGAGGGTTTTGCTCTTCTGGCTGTTTTTTTGCTCACCAGTATCCCAAAAATGAGTTAACATTAGTGACTGAAAATTTCAGGATATAAAGCCTTGGCCTCACAGATATGCCTTTTGAAGATTTGGTATAAAATTAATAATCTGTTCCAAAGTTATTGCATTATATATTTCCCATTATTTCCTATGGGAAAAAATTAGATGTCGGGCATGATGCAGGATTTCAGGCATTTTCGATGCAGAATCCTGCATCAGCTGTCATAAATGCAGAATCCTGCATCAAAGTGCCATTTAAGGCATTGTGCCCTATTTATTGCCTTGCCCAACTTGGGTGGCCCAATCACCATGTCGGTGGCAGGACTCCCCCATCTCCACCACAAGCATCACAGATGTAACATTCTGGGAGCCCACCCCAGTATGTCCAAATGTTTTTTTGGTTTTTTAATTACCTGTTAAATACAAAAAACTGTCATTTTTCTGATGTTTTTTATCTTCGATGCAGAATCCTGCATCAAAATGTTTGATGAGGATGCGGCATCGAAGCATTAGATCTGCCCCACACCCAAATTCCTCACTGACATTGGGGTGCCTAATCCCCATGCTGGTATACCTCCACCCCACATACTCACACAGTTATGTGGCACACTGGGAGCTCACCCCAGTGTGCCCAGATATTTTCAATTATTCTTCCATTTCCAACACCAGGATGCCCAGTGCAGGTGTCAGATGCCCCTCAAGCTCACTTTTCTTTACCGATGGGGTGCCCAATCTCCCTGTCAGCAACATATCTGCCCAAACTCAAGTAATACAGGGAGGCCTACCCCAGTGTGCCCAAAAGTATATACATATATATATATATATATCTCCATCTTTCGGATGAGACATTAAACTGAGGTCCCATCTGCCTGGATTGGTGGTAGTTCAGGTGGATGTTAAAGATCCCATGGCACTTCTCAAAAAGAGTAGGGGAATTTCCCCGGTGTCCTCATCAAATTTTCCTCATTCACTAAAAATACCACCTACAGCTTAATCTGGTTCAAGGTCAGTTGGTATTCATCTGTATCCCCCTGCCCCGGGTCGTGCCTAAAAATAGGCAGGATTTGTCTAGTGCACTTACCCGGTCAACAAAAACTAAATAAATAAATATATATATATATATATATATATATATATATATATATTGTTCCCTGTTAAATGAAAAAAAAATGTTCCTGGTGTCTTTTTTACTTTTTTTACTGAAAATAAGAAAACAGTCCCTTGTTGTCTCCCCAATCTCCCCTCTCCCCACTAAGCACCCACCTCCCCACACCCCCCTTACCCCTACTTACTTACGGAGGTTGGAAGCACCCATTTTCTATGGACTGGGACACCTCTGCACTTTTCAAAGCCAAACTGCGAACTGAGGGATCAAGATAAGCACTGTATAATGGCACTTAATGGGAGTTTCAACTTAGATTGATATCTAAGATATTTTTATGAATCTTTTTACCAAATTTTCAACATGGGGTTCTTGAGACCCTACCTAATGAACTTTGTCACTGTCATCTTGTTAATCAGACCCGAAAGGTGATTTCCTGGTCACTGCGTGTAATCACCTTTCAGGACAGATTAACAAAATGACAATGCCACTGTTCATGAGGTCAAGTCACAAAAAGTCCATGCTAAAAATCTGGTGAGAAAAATTCCAGAAAATTACTGCTTTACTAGTGTGCATTGCACAGGTTCTACACACACTCATAACTTTATCACTTTTGCATATTTTCACTCCAGATTTTCAACATTGCCATTTTTTCACACATCCTTATGAACAGTGCAGCTGTCATTTTTCACATCCTGCTCAAAACATATTTTCACACCTGTGGTGCAGAATGGCATGGTCACTGTGTGAAATCAACTTTTGGGATGGATTAAAAAAATCATAGTGCCTCTGTTCATGAGGGGATGTCCCAAAAAACCCTTGTTGAAAATATGGTGAAAAAATATCCAAAAATGAATGAGTTACAAGTGTACTTTGCACAGTTTCTATGCATGCTTGTAACTTCATCAATTTTCATATTTTCAATCCTGATTTTCAACACTGACATTTTTTCACACCTCCTCATGAACAATACAGCTGCCATTTTTCACATCCTGCCCAAATGTGTTTCTGCACCTGTGCCACAGATTGGCACAGTCCCTGTGCAAAATCAACAGTCCGCATGGATGCACCGGTCCGACGGTGCAGTGGAAAAATTTACCTCTGTGCTGCGGGTGACCCCAGTTCAGGAAAGGACTCAGGACTCTCAAAGGCTGGCAGGAGTGAACTGAGCCACCGTTGCATGTTCTTTACCTATGCAGGAGGGAAGAGTGGTATATGTCTCCAGTCCAGGCTCCCTGGTGACCATGGTATGCACCGTTACCAGAACACCTGAGTGCTGTTCCTCAGGGGGGTGTTACAATGTATGATGTGGCTGCATCAAAGTGCTCAGTGTGACACACCCACCCATTTCCAAAGCAAGAAAAATGCATCTTGTGTGTAGCACGATGACTTCCCAGCTGTGACAGATACAAGGGGGTCCCTGGTGCATCAATGACAGAGCACCATTGGGGTTGTGGAGGGAGACTCTGATGGCTTCACCCTGGGAGGTAATCCATGGGGCACTGTGAGCTGGGTGACTCCCAGCTCAACTACGGCAGCAAAAGGGAGGATGAAGGAGGTTGACTACCAGAAGAAGACTAAAGGCATAGTAAGTAAAAAAAAAACATTCAGAATAGATTAGCAAAATCACAGTGCAACTGTTCATGAGGGGAAGTCCCAAGAAAGCCATGTTGATAATCTAGTGAATAATTCCCAAAAATTACCAGTTTATGAGTGTGTGTTGCGCAGTTTCTACACACACTGGTAACTTAACCAATTTTTAATGTTTTCGCTCCACGTTTTCAACATTCCCATTTTTCACACCACATCATGAATATTACAACTGTAATGTTTCAGATCCTGCCACAAATGTTTTTCTGCACCTGTGGTGCACAACAGCATTATAGTTGAACAGAATTATATTTCAACAGGGATTTGTAAGTTTTCTGTATTGGGTACATGTGCTGAGGTGATGATAAGAAGGTTACAGTATGTTGAACATCTGGGGTGAACATTATTTAACATGGCACATTTTTGTGACTTTTTTATCATTGGGCTAAGCAAAATTACTGTCTGACACTGTGTTTTATTTTATTCTTGTTTGTTGAAAAGGTTTGTTGTCTCAGAGGTGTTTCAGTCTCCTTCTCACATTGAAGGAGCTAATTGCTTTTCCTCCCACAGCTCTTCCAAAGGATTAGGTGTGTATGTGGAGGGTGGAGCTGGCAAACTGTCAGTAATTCCAACAGAAAGTAGGGTTAAAAGTCAGGTTAGTTGATATCTTGGAGGTAGAAGACTTGGTTTGCTGGCCAAGGCACCTAGCTTCACCCTGCTCTTTCCTTCTAAGACTGCTTGAAAGGCAGAGTAGAAACTTACCAGAGCAAGGGAAAAGGATTAAGACTTAATTTGGCTAAGCAGATTTACTGTGTGGTGGTTTTTTATTTTTTACTCACAGGGATTGCTACTGTTTGTTGCTAACATTTCATTGCTTTATTTTTCTCTGATTCAAATTGTTGTTGCTGGTATACCTTCTTCTGCATTATTACAAGGTGTGCCTACAGGTGTGTGCTAACAGATTACTCCTGTAATCTTCTGATTCAAATTGTCTTTTGCAAGGTATATCTTCTGTTACTGCTTTATTTTTCTCTGGAGCAAAGTGTTTCTTACAGCGTATATCTTCTCTGAAATTATTACAGGTGGTGCTTTACAGGTTTTACAGTTTTATCTAACATTAGGATAAGCTTTCAGGGTTACTGCATTTGTTGTTGACTGATTGTTTCTGCTCTTACCTCCTTGTTCTTTCGTCCGTGGTTCTTCTTTTTAGGCAGGGGAAGGGCCCAACCACCCACCCCCATCCCCAACCACCCCACGCTACACTCCTTTTATAGGGTACCACAGTTGTGACATTTCCTGTGGCAGAGCAGGAAGGGGCGGATCAGTGGGGCCTCCACAAGGTGATCTCATTTACAGGGGTGCTAGTAATTTAACTTGTTATAACAAATTAAACAAAGCACAATTAAACCATTACTTGCATTTTTTTTCTTTCTAATTACTCTGACTAGGTTACAAACCCAGCAACTTATTTGGAATGGATTTCATTAACTGCAGGTACTGTGGAACAATTTTCAGAAGGACAGTCTTACAGGATTTAGGACACTGTCCTACATGCTGAGCCTTTGGAGATCTTAGGGCTCAGCTCGGCAGCATGGGCAGAGATTGCATGCCTCAAATTTCATATTGAAGAGGAAATACATTATAAGAACCACCCGCCATTTCCCCAGCATCCAACAGAAAAACCTCGACCGCAGAGGGTAGTTGGTCCAGGAGGTTGGCAGGTGGTTAGGAGGAGCAAATCAGGTGCCCCATCATTCTCTGTTCTCCAACACATTACATCCAAAAACCATATAAACACTACAAACAGGTATCTGCCTCTATCTCTGAAATCAAATAAAGAGGCAGAAGACACTGCAGAGCAGGACACTGCGGCACAGGAGCTAGCACAACAAAACTCACCCAAATCAGGAACCAAAACAAAACAAGCACAAAGGAAATCCAAAAAACTTCTGATCATAGGAGACTCCATGATTCGGGGAGTTGATACCCATCTCCAGCCAGGGGTGATGGTCAGATGTCTCCCAGGTACATCAGCATGGAGAGACACTGACCGCATTGCTAAAATTGTTCACAAAACAGGAGAAAACATTGATGTCCTAGTACACATAGGGACTAATGATCTCGCCAGCCGGTCAGTTGTGGAGACCAAGGAACACCTGACTAGGCTGGGTGACAAACTATCATCTATTTCATCCGGCATCTCCTTCTCTGAGATCCTGCCAGTCTGGGAGAGGTGAGCAGATGGACGGAAGGTCAGAGAAGGGAGATGGGGAGCTAAACCACGTGGCTCAAGGGCTGGTGCCAGGAAAAAGGACACAGATTTGTAGGAACTGGCAACAGTTCTGGGAGCAAAGTTCTTTAAATTTGATGGACTGCATCTGACTAAAGAGGAGTCAGT
The DNA here is from genome assembly GCA_016271365.2 of Neoceratodus forsteri. NCBI lineage: Eukaryota > Metazoa > Chordata > Ceratodontiformes > Ceratodontidae > Neoceratodus > Neoceratodus forsteri. The sequence continues at coordinate 1,339,552,615 of CM057456.1, forward strand.
GCATTGGGGCAGAAGTTTGAGCGTCTTTGCAGAATATTTAAACTAGCAAATGGGGAGAGGGTGCAGCACCCCATTCGTCGAATAGGGAACACCCCTCCCCTCAGCTAAGTGGTCAAACAGGAATTCAGCATGTTTGCCGTTCATTTGCATCACCAGGTAAGAAAAAGGTTTGTCTCCCATCGGCGCACAGGGTAATGCCAAACTTCACCCAACAACTAACACACCAAAATCTGGCCAATGGAAAATCATGTACACAAATGCTCACAGCCTGGGAAATAAGATCCCAGACCTGCAGGCAATAATGTCAGAGCTAAACTGGACATAGTAGCAATTAGTGAGACGTGGTTTACCAGTAACCACACTTGGAGACTTCAGTACCTGGCTATGTATTGTTCAGAAGAGACCGAGGTGCAAAAGGGGGGAGTGGCCCTGTATGTTAATGAAAATATCAAAGCACAGAAATTCAGAATACACATAAGGAGCCAGAAGAACTGTGGGTCACCCTGGAAACAGGAAATGGGACAGCCATAAGAACTGGGGTTGTCTACAGGCCCCAGACCAGATGGAGGACATAGACACATTACTGTTAGAAGATATACAAAACATGACAGCTAAAGGGAGGTTCTGATAATGGGAGACTTCAACATGCCGGGTACAGATTGGTCAATACCAGCAGGAACATCTGCCAGAACTAGACTCATAGTGGATTCCCTGCAGGGGGAGGGCCTCAAACAACTGGTACAGCAACCCAAAAGAGACAGGGCTATCCTAGATCTAGTACTGACTAACAAAGAAGGGATCACAGATCTCCAGGTAGAAGGTCACCTGGGAGCCAGTGACCATCACATGGTATGGTTCAATTTGGCTACTACATCTAAACCATCCCATTCAAGGCAAAAATATGGGACTTCAGAGGATTTGACTTTGATAAGATGGCCAACAGAGTTAAGCTAGCCCTGGCAAAAAGAAACACAGGTGAGGGGTACAGGGCAAAGTGGGCAAGCATTAAGGATGCAATACTTGAAGCAACATCCCATTGTGTTAGACAGAAAAGGAAGTGCAAAAGAAGAAGGAAACCACTTTGGTTCTCAAATACAGTAGCAGAAAAGGTCAGAGCCAAAAGGCTGGCCTTCAGGAAATATAAGGAAACAGCAGGGATGAAGATAGGAGGCATACCAAACTGCCTAAGGGAAGCAGGTAAGGCAGTAAGGCAGGCAAAGTCCCAAACTGAGGAAACACTAGCACGAACAGTAAAAGGTGACAAGACTTTCTATAGGTACATTAGTGAAAGGAGAAAGTCCAGAGGGGGTATTGCTAAGCTTAATGGGGAAAAGGGAGCATGTGAGGAGGAGGACCCTGTAAAGGCATCTATCCTAAATAGATACTTTTGTTCAGTATTTACTGAAGAGAAGGTAGGGCAGGGCCCACAGCTCAGCATCATGGACACAGGGGGGAGGGAGGTGAGCACTACTCCCTTCACAAAAGAAAGGGTCCTACAAGAGCTTGCTAAGCTCAGGGTGTATAAGGCAATGGAACCTGATGGCATACATCCCAGGACTTAAGGAGCAAAGGAGGAACTAGCAGAGCCATTAGCAGAATTGTTTAGTGAGTCTCTGAGCACAGGAGAGGTCCCAGAAGACTGGAGAAGGGCTCATGTGATCCCGCTCCACAAGTGGTAGCAGGGAGGAGGCGGGGAACTACAGACCGGTCAGTCTTACCTCAGTAGTGGGCAAGATTATGGAGGCACTCCTTAAGGAAAGGATAGTGCAACACCTGGAATCCATAGGGGCGCAGGATCCAAGACAGCATGGGTTTACAAAAGGAAGGTCCTGTCAAACTAATCTCATAGATTTCTTTGACTGGGTAACCAGAGTGGTGGACCAAGGGGGAGCAGTTGATGTCGCCTACCTTGACTTCAGCAAAGCTTTTGACACTGTTCCACATAGAAGATTGATAAATAAGCTAGGTAGGCTCGGGGTGGGTCAGAAGTTGGTTCAACTGGGTGGAAAACTGGTTGGACGGGCAGAAAACAGAGAGTGGTGGTAAATGGTATACAGTCAGAAGAGATGCAAGTCACAAGTGGGGTACCTCAGGGATCAGTCCTGGGGCCAGTCCTCTTCAACATCTTCATTAGTGACCTTGCAGATGGACTAGAGGGTAAGGCTTGTCTGTTTGCAGATGACACCAAGATCTGCAACAGAGTAGATGATCCAGATGGGGTGGGCAGAATGAGAAGAGATCTGGATAAACTAGCAGAATGGACAGAAGAGTGGCAACTGGATTTAATGCAAAGAGTGCAAAATCATGCACATAGGAGAGAAACCCTGAAGCCACCTATAGGCTGGGAGGGAGTTGCTAGCAGTCACAAAGGAAGAAAGAGACTTGGGCATCATCATCACTGATGACCTAAAATCATCCAAGCAGACCTCTAAAGCATTAGGTAAGGCTAGGGGGTGTTAGGGTGTATTAGTAGGGTATCACAAGTCGTAAGAGGAGGTAATAATCCCTCTGTACAAGACACTGGTTGAGCCCCATCTGGAGTACTGCGTGCAGTATTGGAGCACACCTTCATAGGACATTAACCAAATTGAGGCAGTCAGAGAAGGAGCAACCAAAATGGTGCAGGGACTGCATCAGAAGACATATGAGGACAGATTAACGGGCTCAATATGTATACCCTTGAGCAAAGGAGGAGAGATGTGATATGATCGAGGCATTCAAACACCTTAAGGGCATAAACAAGGTGAAAGAGTCTAACATGTTTAAATATAAGAAAAATAGCAGGACAAGAGGACACAGCATGAGATTAGAGGGAGGCCGATTAAGGGGAATGTGAGAAATTCTTTTTCACAGAAAGGGTGGTGGATGCATGGAATGGTTTACCACAAGAAGTGGTGGCTATGAATACAGTGCAGGGCTCAAACAGGCATGGGATAGACATAAGGACCAATACAAATGACTATGAATAGATAGGCCACTGACAGAGCAAAGGCCGATGGCACATTTATAAGGTAGAAAAGAAATGGGCAGACTGGATGGGCCTTGCGGTCCTTATCTGCCATCAACTTCTATGTTCTATGTTTCTATTATGACTATTTGTTGCAATTTTCTACACCTGCTTGTAACTTTATGTGCTGAAGCAGAGGGTCCAGAGACCCCTGTGTTTCTACAGCTAGATACATATGTGCATCTGTGTAGGGATGGGAGCACAGCTCTCACTGTGACAGATGGATACTTATATTATTGCATGTTTTTCCATTAAAAAAGTATGCAAATTAAATGTAAAAGAACTTTGTTAATGCACCAGTTAGGGTTTCTGTCATGCCCTTGATAGTATGGAAATATCAAGTTAGGGTGTAGAATCATAATAGCACACTCAGACTCACAACGTACTTACACACATTGCTAACATTCAGAACCTTAACCGAAACACTTACAACAGCTTATGTTACACACATTCATAAGGGTCAGCACTTTTAAGCTAACTCATGTCCCTAACGCTCAGTAGAACTCATTAGTCAGTTATATGAAATCACAACAGTGCTGCAGACTTCCAATTCTTACCTATTCTACTGAGCATTTGGGACATGAGTTGGCTTAAAAGTGCTGACCCTTATGAGTTTGTGTAACATGAGCTGTTGTAAGTGTTGCGGTTAAGGTTCTGAATGTTAGCAATGTGTGTAAGTACGTTGAGAGTCTGAGTGTGCTATTATGATTCTACACCCTAACTTGATATTTCCATACTATCAAGGGCATGACAGAAACCCTAACTGGTGCGTTAATGACGTTTTTTGCATTTAATTTATATATATGTGTGCCGTGTCCCTATAGTTAGGGTTGAGTAGCCTGTTTAATGTTAAATCTCAAATTTTGCACTTTAATAACTTTGAAACCATTCAACGCGTTTGCACATCATTTGGTATTCACTGTCCTGTGGGGTAATTCTCTTGATGTGGTAAATTTATGTTTGGTCACATGCACTTATTCTGAGATCCTTACCCTGTTAAGATCTTAAAAGTCATCTATTTTTGCAGTTTTTTCCTGATTGCCTTGAGACCACACAGTGTGGAAGTTTGTTGTGTTGTTTTCATGGTATAACCAGCTTGGGTTACAGAACTGCCATGCTTAATTTGGTGAAAAAATAATAATCTGTTGCAAAGATATTATATTTTTTAAGTTTCCCTTTGTTTTCAAAAGAAAATTGGTTGATTTTTTAGGGATAAAGTTCGACCGAGGATTGACCTCGAGAAAAAGGAACCATTCTTGTGAAATTCCTTTTTGATGAGACTAAAATCTTTTTTTGTGAGTGAAAAATCCATTTTCACGAGCTGCCATCTTGTTTCAGATTTTTCTTAATTTTTTTTTCAAAAGCTACAGAATTGACATCCTGGAGAGAGAGAGAGACCACCACACCTAGCTGGCTCATTGGGACTGCATTAGGTGCAATCTACACTTCAAAGTTAGAAGTAGGCCATTGAAATTCTTTTTTTAATACAATAATTTTGTGACCTTGTTCTACAAAAAAAGAATCCTTTTTCATATCATGAGTCATGAAATAAGATCCATTTTTGTCCATTCTATTGCCCTCCCCAGTACACTATTGTTTTTTTCCTGGTGTCTAGTGCCCCCTCCACCCTCCAATACCCCTGCCCCTTCAATTTTCTGGTTTCTAGTGCCACCCCTCCACCCTCTGATCTCTGTTCACATTTTTAAATATATGTTCCCTGGTTTCTATTGGCACCCCTCTGCCCACTGATCCCTGTTTCCATTTTTAAATATATTGTCCCTAGTGCCTATTGGCACCCCCCCCCCCACGAACAGCTCCAACATCTGACTGTGTTTTGTGTAAATTGTTTGTATCTGTGGAATGACTGTGTGTGCTACAAAGAACATCAGCTCTTGTAGATCAGCTTACCGGAAATGTCACACCACCTCTGATGTGTTAAAGTACCAGCATTCTTCTGAGAACTTCAAACATTTAACTTCCAAAAAAATGAGCAATGGCTGAAAAACAAAAGAAGGGGCCTATCAGTTTGGTCCCAGCTTTGGCACACCTTACAATGCCTTACTACACCTAGCGCTGCAGTTCAGTCATCCTCCCCCTCTACCTGCAGCTGCAGAGTATCATCACAGATATGTAGGAAGGGAGAGATTAGTGTACCACTGGTCCCTTGGTTAGCACCATCACTCACTCTCTTCCCCTCACACAGCTGCAGCTCAAGCACAAACCAGAAAGTTGCCCAGCCTTATCTTTTCTCCCTCACCTCTGTCTCCTCCTCCTCTTCAACTTACAATAAATTTCAGATGACTGCCAGGATTCCCCATAGCTTAGCTGGTCCCCAAAATAGATGCCATTACTGACAATGCTTGGTAAATGGAAGCCAGGTACCTTACTATGATTTTCTTAACATACTTCTTTTAGCCTTTTGTTTGACTACTTTGCACTGTTTTGTAATCTGTGGTGTCTCTCCATAGAAGGTTTGTAGGAAAAAGATAACAACAAAAACAAGGTATGCTTTAAAACACACAGATGTGCAAATTTTATTTATAACTCAGAATAAAAATAATAAATCAAAATAAAAAAAAAGCTCATTCAGAGCTTCAGTGCTAATACCTCTTAGCACTAATCACAGAGAGAATCACTTTCAATGCTGGGATCCATCTTCACCTGTGAGTTGTATTAGACCATACATAAACCAGTATAGGTTCTCCTGGTTCCTCTTACAAGGCTGATCTGAAGAACTACAGCAAAGGAGGGATTGTTATAATGTGTGGACAGGTCACCTGATCCATCCCTATTCTAATACAGGTGACTTGCTTCTCTAATACAAGTGGTACAGATCAGGTTGACACATTTCCCACAAACATAACAGTTGAGGAATACAAAGTCATAAACATTTTCTTCATACATGAATTTGTTGCATTGATTTTTTGCCTTGTATGTCTAAGTGGTACTTAATGATGTTAAGATCCTTCCACTTTGTTAAGATGTCTGTCCCATGGCTTCTTGAATTCTCCCATTGTTTTTGACCCCACAACCTCCTTAGGAAGGCTGTTCCATGCGTTCACCAACCTCTCTGTGAAAAAATACTTCCTCATGTTGCCCTAAGCAATCCCTTCTCTATCTTTCAATTGTGCCTCCTTGTTCTTGCACATCTCTTTTTCTGAAAGATGCTGCCCTCTTGGACTTAGTTGACTCCCTTGAGTTTCTATCATGTCCACAATCTCACTCCTTTCCTCGAGGGTAATACATATTAAGCTTGTTTGGTCTCTTTTCATATGGTTTCTGGTGCAGACCATGCACCATTTTAGTTGCCCTCCTCTGGACTGCCTCCATCCTATCTATGGCCTTGCAGAGATGGGGTATCCAGAACCTCACACAGTACTCCAGATGGGGTCTCACAACTGTCTGTACAGAGGGATAACAACCTTCTGTTTTCTACTGGTGATGCTTCTCCCTATGCATCCTAGTATCCCCCCAGCCCTCCTTACTACCTTCTCACATTGCTTACCTACCATTTGTTCATCTGATTACCCCAGGTCCTTTTTTATTTTTTTTGTTGTTAGTAACCCCCTTCCCCATTGTGTACTCTTCCCCTAGGTTTTTGTTTCCCAGGTGCATTACTTTGCACTTCTTTGCAATGAATCTAAGCTGCCACATTTTTGACCATTCCTCCAACCTTGCCAAATCCCTTCTCATCCTTTCCACCCCACCATGTGTATCAACCCTGTTGCAGATCTTTCTTGTCATCTGCAAAAAGGCATGATTTTCCTTCCAGTACCTCTGCAATGTCACTTATAAAGACATTAAATAGGACTGGCCCCAGTATTGAACCCTGTGGTACCACACTACTAACCCCCCTTTTTTCGGAGTGGACTCCATTTACTAGTACCATCTGCATTCTATTATCCAGCAAATTCTTTACCCAGGCTATTACCTTGGGACCCCCTTCCAGGCTGGCTAACTTGCTTATTAATCTTTTGTGTGGGACTGTGTCAAATGCCTTGCTAATGTCTAGGTAGTCCATGCCCATAGTCCCTCCCTGGTCTACTACTTTGGTCACACAGTCAAAGAAATATATTAGATTTATCTGACATGATCTTACCGTGGTGAGTCTATGCTGCCTTAGGCCCTGTGCCTGCTGGCCTCTAGATATTCAACTATTCTTTCTTTCAGAATTGATTTGATCATTTTCCCTACCACTGAGATCAAACTAATAGGTCTATAGTTTCCTGCCTCTGCCTTGCTCCCACTTTTGTAAAAGGGAATGAAATCCGCCTTCCTCCATTCTTCAGGTACCACACCATCCTACCACGATTTATTAAAAAGGTTAGTCAGTGGTGTCACTAGTTCTCCTTTTAGTTCTTTTAGAATTCTGGGGTGAATCCCATCAGGCCCCATTGCCTTGTCCATCTTGAGTTTAGGAGTTCTTTCAGGACCCTTTCTTCTGTGAATGGACTGGTATCGACCCCCATCCAGAGTGTTTCTATTGATTTGATTAGGTACCTCCCCATCTCTTCTTTTGTGAATACTGAGCAGAAGCATTCGTTCAGTATCTCTGCCTTTTCGCTGTCACCCTCTGCCCATCCCCTCCCCTTTATTAAGCCTCACTATTCCTCCCTTGGTCTTTCTTTTCTCACTAATGTATCTCTAAAAGGTTTTATCTCCCTTCTTAACTGAGTTGGCTATCTTTCTCAGTTTGGGCCTTTCCTATTCTGACTGCCTTCCCCACTTTCTTCTTCTTTAACTAGTACAGTGCTCTGTCCTGCTCCTTCTGTGATTCATTATACTTTCTGAATGCTATCTTTTTTTCCATAACCTTCCCTGCTGCCTCTTTTGAGAACCATAGTGTTTTTTTCCTACGTTTTGTTTTATTTGCTTCACACAAAGGCTTCTTTCCTCTGTAATGGCAATTTTGATCTTTCCCCACTGTTCCTCCACCCCTCCTTCCTGCCCTTTTGCTAGTGCATTCCTTAGGCATGCTCCCATTTTGCTAATGTCAGCCCTCTGAAAGTCCAGTACCCTTGTTTTTGTATGGCTTGACTCTATGGCTGTGTTTATTGTGAACCACACTGTGTGGTGGTTGCTTTTTCCCAGATGGCTATCCACTTTTAAATCTGAGATCATCTCGCCATCCCCATTTGAGAGTGGCAGGTCTATCACTGCTCCCTCCTGAGTGGTAGATGCCTGAAGCATGCTACCTGTGGCATCAAGAATGACTCTGCTCTTGGATGTGGCTGCAGCAAATGTGCCCCATTTAACATCTGTCATACTGCCAGCCCAGTGGTGCAGAGGGCTGAGGCACTGGACACCACACCTCATGCCATGCCACACCAGTGACCCGGGTTCAGAAACAAGCTCAGGTCATCAGAGTTCAGCATGGGGGGAGGGAGAGGATGTTCTGTAGCTGCCAGCTTTCCACCTTGGGATGGTTCAGGAGGGGTTCTTGGTGCTTGGCTGACATGCAGTGGAGGCTGGGTGGCAGTGCCACCTCCAAGATCCCAGTGTTAGAGTAGGGGAGGGTGGAGGGTGCTGTTGACTGGAGCTATGGTGCACATGCGTATCTCCATGCACATGCATCATTGCTTTTGGTGTCCCGGGTAACCAAGGGGGAGAAAACAAGTGGAAATTTAGGGGTTGCCACACGATGAAGCCTCTGGGCCAGCTCTGGAGTTCTGCCAGGATTCACACAGTGCATGCAAATCCTGAAAGACCCCAAGTCAGGTAAGGGTGGTAGAGGATAGCAGTGGCCTGCCTCGGCGGATAAAAAAAGTTGAAAGAAAACAACAAAAAAACATATCTGACATATTCAGGACCCCTGTCAACAATATCTCCCATTTTTCTGCCATTCTAAGGATGCCTCCTATCAGTTCCTTGTCCAGTTCCTCCCCATGAGATGGGGGTCTGTATATAACCCTTGTATACATGCGTGTACACATGTCTTCCTGGTGTATGTAACTAGGCATTTCCTCAACTGGACCATGTAGTCAGCTATACTGGTCTGTCTCATCTCCTTACCATCCTCCCAACATTCTTTTACCACATCCAGTGGTCCTCTGGGATTTCTACCAAAGAGTAGGGCAAATAGGGAGTACCCAGTTGAGGTCTGTGATACCTCTCAATAGGCAGAAAGTAACAAGGGTAAATACCTATCCCAATCTTTACCCGCCTAATGCACAAACTTTTTTAACAAACGCTTCAGGGTTTGATTAAAACATTCTGCGAATCTGTCTGTCTTGGGGTGATAAGGGAATGTCCTCGTGGCCACTATGCCTAACAGGTGATACAATACTTTTAAAAGGGCTTGCGTTGATGTTACTCCCCTGGCCTGTGAGTATCTCCTTGATGATCCCTAATTGGCTAAATAGTTTCACCAGCTCTTCTGCAATTCTAGGGGTGGTGACTATGCACATGGGAATTACCTCAAGGTACTTTGTTGCATAATCACATACAACCAAGATAAAACTATTGCCCTTGGAGCTCTTTGATAGGGGACCTAAAATGTCCATGTTTATCCATTCACATGGGGTGGTGACTAGGGGAAAGGGCATCAAGGGCACCATATCTTTCTTCCCTGTTTGGGCTACCATCTGGCATTCCTCAGATTCATGGCAATACTTGGCAATGTCATCATGTATACCAAGCCAGAAAAACCTTTGTAATAGGTGACTCAGGGTTCTATCCTTCCCTGCATGTCCATCCTAGGGTAAATCATGGCTAAGGTATATGATATGTTTTCTATGGCATGTGGGCACCATCAGCTGTTGTACCTTTCCCTTAGTGCCAGGTTTTGTACATAATCTGTAGAAGGAGTTATTTTGCTTTATAAACTCAGAGGCCCTTGTTTCTGTTGTTTGCCAACCTGTTGAAAAAAACATTGTAAACTAGGGTCATTTTTTTGTTCATTCACAATATCTGTATTAACAAATACTGAATCAATGTTAACACTTGCTAGCCCATTTTCTCCGGATGCCAATGTTTTGCAGTCTCTTCTTGGCATTCAGTGTCTTGTTGTCCTTGCCTAGTGCACTGATCACCTCTCCTTCAAATAGAAATACCTCCCCAAGCAATTGTTATTTTCTGCTTTGGGCCCTGGTGATTATGGTGGTTATATTCCCGTTACCCAACAGAAGTGCATCAAAATTGGGGAAATCATGCCCAGTTACAACTGGTACAGGCAACATGGGTACGTGTCCTGCAGTGATGGTTGTCTTTTAACCCTGCAATCCCAGGTTGACTGTAGTGGTGGAGTATTTATGGGAATCACCATGGACACATACTACATTTATTACAGGCCTCTTTCTGTGTGCCCACTAATTCAGGACGGATTAAGGTCTGTTTGCTTCCTGAATCTATTAACCCCAGTGCAGTATGTTTCTCTACCTGGACTGCAGTCAAATACTACCCATAGTTCAGCAAGGCCAAATGGGCAGGCTCAGTCTTTTTTGTAGGGCAATACCATGTAATGTGTCCCAGCCCTTGACAATTGCAGCAACACAATTTCTGGAGAGAAGGACTTCTGTCCTTTACCACTCTTTCCCTCTGCTGTCCCATTATTATACTTCCCTATAGGCCACATGTAAATATTCTGTTTTACCAGCTGAGGTGGAGCTGATGTGGTGGGGTCTGTGGTCCGATATCCTCCTCTTCTGTAGGGCTGGTGAGCTGACAAAAAGTCCTTCACTAAGGTACTGGCCACCTCAACTGACTCTGGATTATGCTCTTTCATCCATATTTGCACCTCAAAGTGTAAAATCTGTAAAAAACTGCTCCACCACCAAAGTTTAAATTATATCCAGTACAGTTTTCCCCTCAGGTTGCAGCCATTTCTTGCACAGTTCCCTCAATCTCATGAATGTCTCTCAGGGTGTCATAGTGTTGATACTTTAAGGCACAAAACCTCTGCCTGTAAGTCTCAGAATTTATAACAAAATGTTTCAGAATGTCCCTTTTTACTAAATCATAGTTATCAGCACTATGTGTGTCCATATTACTATATGTCATTTGGGCATGTCCACTTAAATAGGGAACTAAATGAACCACCCATTGCATCTGGGGCCACCCGTATGCACTGGCAACCCTTTTGAAGGTGGTTAAATAAGCCTCTATACTATCTGAGGAAGTCATTTTAATAAACTTTATGTCTTTTGGGTTTAGGCTAGAATGAGTCCCATCAGGTCCATGCCCTGTGCTGAAGTCTGGAGGGACTTCGTGGTCTCTGCCCATCTCATGTCTTGTCTTTTTCTTTCTAGCTCCCTTTCATGACACTCTCTATCTCTGTGTCTATCAATTTCTAATTGCCTTACTGCCAGCCATCTCAGAAAGTCAGTTATGCTCTCTGGTGGTTCCTCTTTCAACTGCTCCTTCAGCCCCTGGTCTTCATCTTTGTCGACTCTGGCATCCCACTCCAGTGGCGTCTTTCTCCGAGCTCTGAGATCTAATCAGAGATGTAGCTTCTCACCTGTCTTCTCAATGTAGGGTCTGGTCATCACTCCAGGTGCCTTCTTCACATCCTCTTTGCCATCTGCCATACCTGTTGGTTTAGCCAGATACCTAGACTGGTATCACATACTGACCTACCCCTATAATCCTGGATAACCAGTATATTCCACTTCAGAGATGAATTGTAGGAGGTTTGTGGGAAATAGATAACACCAACAACAAGCTATGCTTTAAAACACACAGGCATTTGAATATTGTTTATAACTCAGAATGAAAATAATAAACCAAAATAAAAAAAAAAATAACTCATTCAGAGCTTCAGTGCTAATACCTCTTAGCACTGACCACAGAGTGGATCACTTTTAATGTTGACATCAACCTTCATCTGTGAATTATATTGGACCATATATAAACTGGTATAGGTCCTTCTGGTTCCTCTTCCAAGGATGATCTGAGGAACTACAGCAAAGGAGGGATTCTTATACTTTGCAGATGGGTCACCTGATCTGTTCCTATTCTAATACAGGTGAATTCCTTCTCTAATACAAGTAGTACAGATCAGGTTTACACATTTCTCACAAACATAACAGCTGAGGAATACAAAATCATAAACATTTTCTTCATATATGAACTTGTTGCATTTATGTTTTACCTTGCATGTCTAAGTGGTACTTAATGTGCTTAAGCTGCTCCCACTTTGTTAAGATTGACTGTAGTTGTGTCACAGACGTATACCTCATACTGAGGCCGCTAACTCCTAAAGGAGGATACATTCCTAATATTGCTTCAGGCAGGGAAGAGTAGGAGCAATTCCACTATTTTGTAGGTCAACCAGCTACTTTATATTATATTTTTACTGTTTTGTAGCAAAACAAACCCTCACCACCTTTCTTTCTGTAGGCTCGATACATACTGTATATAAAGCACTTCAGCTCCAGTTATGTGCATTTGTATTTTAAAACAGTTCATTTCCTGCTTGTGGCCCTGTTTTATTTCTGAAAGGAGCAGCAAGAGTAAAGTTTTCCATTTGTGTAGTTGCACATACTAGTCCTTAATCTGTAGGGTAACATTTTCTTAATGGAGCAACGTCTACATTTTTTTCTTGCCAACAGTAAAGATGCTCTGTGTAATAGTCTATAAATTAAAGTTTTAAACTTCTTTTTTACCTCTTTTTTTTTAACTGTCTTTGCACACAATAACATGCTTTTAAGGGCAGAGTGGGTTTACAACATAACAAGAAAAAGGGGCACACCTGCAACTCCCTTACATTTTAACAACCCTCTCAAGAAAAGGCATATTTCTGGTGACCTTTTTCTCAACTTGCCCCATATCTTAAATGCATGTCTGCATTATGGTTTCATTCTTTCTTTAACATGTACACGACTTTTCTTACTTAGCATCAACACTGTAGCATTTAATAATCAGGCTGTTAAACATCCTTTTCATTCTTTAATAAGCACCCTCTGCACTTTATTTCTTAAAGCAATGGGCATTATTACAATAGGTGCTTAATTCAACATTTTAAACTGCTATATTACACCTTTGCACATTTATTTTGTAATAGTATCCTATTCTAAGGGCAAAGCAGCGGGCACATAAGAAAAGGAGAGAACCAGCTTCTCCCTTACTTTTGTAACCATACTCCCATGAAATGGGACATTTCTGGGGACCTAAATTTTCAGTAAGCCCCAGAATCTGAATTCACGTCTGCAATATTCTTTCATAGCTTTATTTAATATGCACATTGCTTAATCATGGCACCATGTTCTTTACCACTATTGCACTTTAGCACCGAAGTGCTTTAGCACATCTAGAGACAGAAAGGCAGAAAGGGATATTCAAAAATAAGATTAAGGATAGTAAGATGGAAGAACACCTAAGTAGGTGGCCAACCCACCTAGGAAGAAGAGGTGAATATAAAAGGATAGATACAGTAGCAGCCAGAGACATGGTCAGATATTTCCTGAATTTTCTGTGATATTTCTAGAGAAATCTCCTGCTTTCTGCTTTTCCACAGTAGAGCAGGAGAGAGAAACTCTATAAATGTCACAGAATATCTTGAAATGTGTAGCTTGCTGCTGCAGAAGACTAAAAGAAAAGAAAGAAGCAGATAGTAAAGATTTCTCAATGTGCAACATGAATCTTGGGGGGGCAACTCTGCCACACCCCATCTTGCTTGTCTCCTGTGTCTGCTGCTTAGTTTTACAACTGCTCATTGGGAGGTTGCATTTTGCACCGAAGCAGTCACAAAGTCTTTCATAAGACAACACCATCCACTTCCTGAAGAGAACATACCTTTCCTTCCTTCATTAGGTTGGGCTCTGAGCACACTGCTTCCACATTTTGCACCTGTTCTAGTTAAGAAGGCAGAAGTGTGCAATGTGAGGAATACTGGCATGATGACATGCAAGCTGCCACCTGAACTGGAGAAATGGTCAGCCTGAGGGTAACAGCAGTAACTAAGGTAACTTACAGTTGGAACTCCAACCCTCTCCCGTTATATAGTAGTACATTATTTCTGAATGCTTATAAACATGTTGTGATATTAACCAAGTATCATCTTTTTTTATGAACGACTGAGCAACTCCGAAGCAAAACACATGAATAGGAGTTTTTGTCACCACAAATGCTCAATCCTGACTCTTAGGAATGATGCTTCAGAAACAGTGAGGGACTGTATGACTTGCTGTGAAGAGTTCGGAGTTTTTAGGACATTTTTTCATTGTATGTTAGTTACTTTTTACTATCTTTTATGACTGAATTCTTTTTTCAGTACTCCCAGTTTAGTTATGCTAAGATAGTAGGCAATTCATAACTTGAATTTCCAGTTATTAATTGCCTTGCAGCTGTTTATACCCAAACAGGGAACAGTAACAAAAATAGAACAGGCCTTATAATTTGGTAAAATAACATCCAAGGACCATTTTTTGTTATTGTTGGTGACGTTATCAAAAATTCCAGGTAGCATTTGTTTTGCACATTGTTAGCTCTTTGGGCTAAGTGAGCTGCTTCATTTCAGTAATAGGGCCTGAGACATCTCTGAAAAATCTTTGGAAATTGCACACTGTTTTCTACATTTCCCATTGTGACTTCCCCTAATTCTCTCACACTCTGGGATTTTGTATGGAAACATGATCCTTGCCATTTGGTTTTCATTTGCTGCTCTTGTTCTTGTAGTCCATATTATAAACTGCTTGCCAAAATCAAAAAAGCAGAAAAAAGTGTTGTTGGTGCACATGCAAGAAGCTCTATGGTGCTGGAGATGGGCCACTGGCCCAAATACAAATAAACAAACGTTCAGCACTTTGAAGAAAAGCACAATTCACAGAAGTAATTCAAAAAGTGAATTTAATAGGTGTCAAGTACTGGCTGAAAGTCCATACACCCTACGTCCCTATGACGTAGTGTGTATGGACGTTTGGCAATACTTGCCACTGATTAAATTCACTTTTTGGATTACTTCCATGGCTTATGTTTTTCTCAGAGTGCTGAACCTCATTTATTTCCCAAATCAAAACCATGGCCCAAGCAACCACTTATGACTATGAAACAGAGTATTATGACAAACCATACAGATTATCAGAAATAGCAGATGAAATCTAAAGTACCAGGATCCTGTTCACGCTGATGTCCATAGTAATAAATAAACAGGGGAAAATAACTTCAGCAAGCACATGAATTACAAGTAAAAACGTATGTAAATATTATGTTTTTTCTAAGTTTTTCCAAGAGATTTCACAAGCTATTTAAAGTAAAGGAAGAAAGGAGCCTACTAGAAAACTGTCTGTCAGCTAGTCAGGCTCTCTGCCATCCAAAAGTGCAATGGAAATTATAGAATCAAATAGCTGCTTCAACTGCAGTCTTAGCAGCAAGGAGAAGACTGAATGAACTACTCATTATTTTTTAACCTTTTTACTTGTTTTAACACAGTATTTTTAAAACTTGTTTTCCTAAATTAGTACATATAAAGCACATCTGCATGCATGTGTGCACAGAAGTACTGGGTCACTGTAGCATGGAGAAAACCACGCATGAAATAACATCCTGGAGGAAGCACAAATGGCTTTACAGAGACAGGGGTTCTTTCACTATAGGCTGCAATGCTTGAGCCTGAAGGATGCTGCTGGGGTGGTGCCTGGCCCAGCAGCTCCCATGGTGGAGAGGCTATAGCACCTGCCTCCAGTGGTGTTGGTGACCTGTGGTTGTGGATTGTTTCTCCATAGATCTGACTATATGGTGGTGGCATGTATTTTTTAAAGATCCCCCAACTTTTCCCCTTGCTCCAAAGTCAATGCCACCCCCCAATAATCAATTATAATAATTCTGGGTGGTGTTGGGGGCAAAGCAGGTGGTGTCGGGGGCTTAGAAAGCAATAAAGTCCAATGGCGTGTACTCTTCTCATTTATATCAGGATTTTGTTCCAACGTTGTTAGGGTGCATGCCATTCCATATGTGCTGTTGATGTTTTACGCAATTTGAACTGTGACATTATGACATTGTTCCATGCGCAGACATGCCAGAAATGCCAACACACACCATGGTGCGTGGTTTCCTTGCAGCCAGTTAACATGGTACAACTTAAATTTAGCATTTTACCTTTTGAGTGCCCTTTCTGTTTCATTTGGTTTGCATGATGCTGTTTCAGTGTAGACTCGAATATTTTAAAAGGTACAGCAATAGCAGTAAAACCACACAGCAGTCTTGAACACTGACCATGCTAACCATAACAACACCAAATAAACAAACACTGGTATGCAACATACTGTAGATAACATATCAATGCTCTCCAAAATAAATCTGTGATTTGTGCAAAGTGAATTAGTAAAGAGTCAGATTGAATACTCTGTCTATATCCATTAATATCTGGGGTCATGACTAATAGTTGTCTAAAATGCTATCTGCAATCCCTATTCGAGGGTTACTTTTATTAACCTACAATACATTTTGACGTGGCTAGTATTTGAGACAGCTATGAATGGAAGATATACTGTATATTAATATTTGTGCCACAAATACAATATTGCTAAAAAAATTATATGGTGAATAACAAATATTGCTTCATTAAGGTTACCATCTTATTATCACAGAGTTCTGATTGTCAAACCAACAGGCACAGTAGCAACAGTAAATAACAGAAATAGGCTGCAACCTTGCCATCCTGTCCTTTACAGTTAAAGAAATAAAACTTAAAGCAGCAGTGCAAAGAAAATGATTTTTTTCCAAAAAGCTACTTTCAACAACAATTAAGAAAAACAATTAACATACCCCAAAAATCTACTTTTCTAGGTTCCTCTTATGCTACACACCATGAGTTATATTGTGTTTTCTCAAACTCTGTGGTTACCAGGTCTACAGTGGTATTTCTAAGCCAAATGTGTATGTCATCTATTTTTCTTAAGAAAACACTAATTTATTTAAAATATTTGTGAAATACAAAAATTTTAGCAAAACTAGAACATTTTACTAGTGCATAAAACTGGAAGGTACCTTGAGTCCATTATAGTGTAAATAAGGTAGAGTTCATTTTTTTTTTCCAAATTATGTTATGCTGTTACTTAAAGATAGATCCACAAAAACAGTAGAGATTTTAGCCATATATATTGGTCCTTGAAAAACAGTAGTCACTGGTTAGTTTGATACCTTATTATTTGACCTGCATATGTATTGTATTAAGATTGTGTAGTACACAAGTTCTTGGGAACATATAGGTTCCTTCATCCTGTGCAAACCTGTTTGAATGCAATTTGCACATAGTTTCACCTGACTGCACCTGATTTGCACTTGATTGCACCTAAATTGCATCTGATGAAAAGACCTGTGTGGTCCCTAAAGCTTGTGCACAATACTACCTTTGTACAAGACATTTTTTGGTCCAGTAAAAAAATATCAAACAGTTCATTGACTCACAATTACACAAACCTACCTGTTTAATTAATTCCTTGCTGTGTCTGAAACTGCTAGACCTTCTACCAGCAGCAACATGCTACATCCTATGTTCTATTGTCCAATGTAAAAAGGTCTGAAAAGCAAAGGAAAACTGTTCTGCTGGTTTACAGAATGATGCAGTATTACTGAGAAAAAATTAAAAAAAGGATAAGATTTATGATTCAAATAATTTCACAGCTCCACACCTATCCCCAACAAAAATATGAAATAACTTTGATGAGACACATCATTATCATGGTCATAATATTTTACCGTTTGAAAGTTATCCCCTTATATTTGTATCTCTTAAATTTAAATCACATCCCTCTCCTTCTCTGACACCTGACTGAACATACAGATTATATTGACATACTTTGTACTTTTTTTGTGTCATGTGGACAAACTGAAGGCTTGTAGAATAGGGTTTGACCTAAATAATTTGGCATTTTTCCCACATGTATATTTTTACTGACAGATAAGAGGATTGTCTTTAACAGCCAAAAGCCAAAAATTCCCCACCAGATACAATAAGTTGTGCTGCAACTTGTTCTGTTCCAGACTGTACATACCTAAGCACTCCCTAACAATTATGTGAAAGAATCTTAACTGCAATGGCACTGCAACAAACCCTGCTCATAAGGATGTTAGCAGTGATGGCATCTGACTGCATCCTACTGAGTGCTGACAGATGTAGCACAAGGTAATGTATTGGGGTGCGAATAATTAAAGATCTGCAGGTGAACAATTGTAGAATTCAGTTTTTGCATACACAAAACAATCATTCTTTGCTAGTTTGTATTTGAATGATTTGAGGTTTTGTGGCATTATTCCATATGGGGGGGTAATTGGCCACTGAGCAATGGTGACTTCTGGCTTACCTGCAGTGAAAAGCAGCCCTGTTGACTCCTTAAGTATACCAGCTGATATGAGCTTCTTTGGGTCACAGTACTGCAATCTGATGACCAGCAGCAGAGAAGCAATTACATCTGCATTCCCACTTACATTTTTTTTGTTTGTTTAAAGAGGGGGAAGCTGGGCCAGTGAGAGCCAGAGACCATGATGAGCTCAGGCTGAGCAAGGGAAAAACTGAGGGATCAGGGACTTGGGTAGGTGGCTGCTGCATTGCCATGTAAGTGTGAGCAGGGACTGACTGGCTGTGCGGTGTCCTCACTGAGCAATGGTGACCTCTGGCTTACCTGTAGGGAAAAGTGGCCCCATTGACTCCCTGAGTACCTCTGCTGATATGAGCTTCTTTGAGTCACAGTAGTTAAATCCAATGGCCAGCAGCAGAGCAGCACTTAAATCCACATTCTCCCTTACATTTTTTTAAGAGGTGGCAGTCAGGCCATTGAGACCCAATGACTGTGAGGAGCCGAGCAAGGGAAAACCAGAGGGCTCACGGAGTTGGGTAGCTGGCTGCTGCTTGATTGTGTAAGTGTGAGCAGGGACTGAATGGTTGTGTGGTGTGCTGTAAAGGGGGTCCATAAGGCCACACACATTAGTTGAAAGTAAAGATATCCTGGCAGCTAAATAATGCCTAGACAAAGACTGCATTGACAATGTGGAGTTCAGCCCTAAAAATAGTGCAGTGTGAAATAATACAGTACGACCCGAGATACTGCCATTAAAGACAGTGAATGGAGTGCTTCACAGTTGCAGAGGTGACAATATTGACACTCTATCAAGTTGTTTGCATGCAAGTAATGCACTGCCTGTTTTTCCACAGCAAGAGGTCTTCAGGGCTCCACCCACTGCAGCCCTAAAAAAATAAGGTGAATGTGGTTCAATGTATTTCAATGGGAGTTTCAACTTTTATGCATAATTGTGCCATATTTTTATATTTTGACACCAAAATTTCCATGTAGCCTTTTGAGGACCCTACCTCATGAACAATATGTTGTTATGCAATGTCTGGCTTTTGGGCAGGATTTGTGCAAAAACAGACATATTTTCATGAGGTGGGGTAATAAGATGGCTATTCTGATAATTTGGTCACTGTTGTCCTATTAATTTAAGTGCAGGGCCCTGTGTTTCCACAGCTACATCTCTCTCTCTCTCTCTCTCTCTCTCTCTCTCTCTCTCTCTCTATATATATATATATATATATATATATATATATATATATGTCAATCCACAGTAATAGGGGACATATGTGGGACGTGACTGTGGAAAAATAAATGTTGTCATCTCTTTCTTCTTTCACCATCAATACTTTACCCTTAATGTCCTTTACTAAAAGTGTAAACGAGGAAGATAATATAACTTGTGGTTTTCTGAGTACAGTCTCTAACTTTTGAAAATAGTAACCAGGTAATGTACGTAACTGGGACAGAGAATATGTTAACTAGAAAAAAAGTTATGTATAAATATTTTTGAATCTCTACATGAATTTGCAGTACTTTAACTCATTTGGTTAATTGACTAAGCAACGCCAAAATATCTGCATGCAAAAGAATGTGATAACCACCAATCTAACATGTGGCAGAGAATTACTGGGCAAAGTAATTTCAAAGTTTTCCTCGCCAACATTTCTTTGGTAGTCACAGATTAAAATGCATTTGTACTTAACTGGGGATAAGAGTAGATAATATTTAAAACATGTTTTGATCACTTTAAAAATTGAACTGCAAAAATCTGTGAAAAAGTGTTTCTTTAAAGTATGTAACAGGACACAGAAAAATAAAAAAAAAAACGTTAAGCAGTCCCAGAAAACATTGTGGAAAAAAGAAAAGCAGGTAATTGGAGTCCTTTATTCTTTTACACTTTATGTTTAATGTCTAAAGTTATGACTCAATCAGCATAAAAGTTCTACGGTTGCATACCATCACCACAAAGGAAGTTCATAATACAACAAATTCACTATACTAACTAGAAATACCACACTAATAAAATTAACTAAAACCCTAACCATAACACCACAATATACACACTATATATATTTCTTATTACAGACCTAATACCTCCAACAAATGTACATATGTACATCTGGCATTCCCCATGTGACAGCGTAACTGAATCCACCACATATGAGCATGGACACCGGAGTACAGTAATTCAAGCTGTTGTGTGCAGTACACCACTTGCAAACACACCAACACCCAATGACAGATTGACCATGGACCAGGGAACACCCCAGGTGTAACTGAATTCATCAGAGCAGAACATGGGTGCTTGCCTACAGTGACTCAATCTAGCAGGTGAGTGCAGTACACAGACTACACACTCACCAGCACCCTATGAAGATTGATCAGGGACCTTGCAGACCCCAGGTGATGGCATATCTAAATCCACCAGATGAGAACCCTGACACCGGACCACTGTGTCTCAAGTCAAGCTTCTGTGTGCAGTACGCCACTTGCACACCCACCAGGGCACCATGAAAGATTCACCAGGGACCTGGCAGACCCCAGGTGATGACATAACTGAATCCACCAGATGAGAACAGATGATAATGTGGGCAACCCACTGTATTGGAAACAAAATGGAGGCAGACATGGACACAGCCACTGAATTGCAAACAAAATGTAGGCAGGCATGGACACAAGCACTGGATTACAAACAAAATGGATGCACGCACGGACACCCATTGGCTTGCAAATCAAATGAAGGCACACATGACCACAGCAACTGGCTTGTAAACAAAATGGAGGTAAGCATGGGCACCCACATAAGTGCAAACAAAAGGGAGGCATGCCCAGACACCCACAGGATTGCAAGCAAAATGGGGGCACTATTCCCATCCCCCTCCAGATCCATGTCAGCAGTCTCTAGGGATTGTTAGACCATTGTACAATTCTCCAGCCCTGTCAGTAGTTCCTGGGACCCAAGATCAGTCCCACCCCCTTCCCATTAGCCCTGTGGTATGTGAGATCAGTTCCATTTCCCTCCCCAGCCCCTGGAGCCTTGTGGCACACTCCTAAAATGCTCCAGCCATGTAAGCAGTCCTATGGGACCCAAGGTCAGTAATACCCCCTCCTCATCAGCCCTCTGGCACATGAGGTCAGTCCCATCTATCTCCCCAGTCCCTGGGGCCTGGTGACAAATTCCTAAAATTCTCCAGCTCTGTTAGCAGTCCTGTGGGATCCAAGGGCAGTTCCAAATCCTCCCCATCAACCCCCTGGCATATGAGGTAAGTCCCATCCACATCCCCAGTCCATGGGGCCAGTTGGAACACTCCAACAAATCTGCAGTTCAATGGAACCCAAAGCCAGTTCCAACTTTTCCTCATTAGACCCCTGACACATGAGTTCAGTCCCATTTCTCTCCCATGTCCCTGGGGCTTGGCAGCACACTCCAAAAAATCCACAGTCCCATGGAACCCATGGTAAGTTCATTTGCCCCCTGGCATGTAAGGTCAGTACCATCCCCTCCCCAGTACCTGGGGTTTGGTGGCACACTCCTAAAACTCTTCAGTTCTGTCAGCAACCCCATGGCACCCAACATCAGTCTCACCCCCTTCCCATCAGTTGCGCTGGAACATGAGTTTAATTCCACCACCTTCGTAGTCCCGAGGGTCTGGTGGTGAACTCCTAAATTTTCCAGCACTGTAAACAGTCCCATGAGACCCAAAGTCAGTCTCACCCCATCCTCATCAGCTCCCAGGCACAGAGGTCAGTCCCATCCCCCTCTCCAGTCCCTTGGGCCTGGTGGCACACTCCAGAAAATCCTTAGTCCCATTAGACAAAAGGCAGTCCCACATCCCCATCAGCCCTAGACATGTGAGGTCTAGTCCATCCCCCTCCCCAGTCTCAAGGGCCTAATGGCACACTCTGACAAATTTACAGTCCCATGGAACTGAAGGTCAGTCCCACCCCCTCCCCATTAGCCCCCTTACACATGAGGTCAGTCCCATCCCCCTCCCCAGTCCCTGGGGCCTGGTGGCACACTTAAACAAATCCACTGTCCCGTGGAGCCCAAGGTAAGTCCCACCCTCCTCCAAATCAGCTCCCTTGCATGTAAAGTTGGTCTCATCCCCCTCCCCAGTCCCTGGGGCCTGGTGGCACACTTAAACAAATCCACTGTCCCATGGAGCCCAAGGTAAGTCCCACCCTCCTCCAAATCATCCCCCTGGCATGTAAGGTCAGTCTCATCCCCCTCCCCAGTTCCTGGGGCCTGGTGGTTCACTCATAAAACTCTCCGGCCCTATCAGCAGTTGCGTGGTACCCAAGGTCAGTTCCACCCCCTCACCATCAGCCCCCTGGGATGTAAGGTTAGTCCCATCCCCCTCCCCAGTTCTGGGATCTGCTGGTACACTCCTAAAACTCTCCAGACCTATCAGCAGTCCCATGGTACCCAAGGTCAGTCCCACCCCCCTCCCCATCAGCCCCCTGGCATGTGACGTTAGTCCCATCCTCCCAGTCCCTGGAACCTGTTGGCATGGTCTATAAAATCTGCAATCCCCTGGGATCCAAGGTCAATCCCACTGCCCTCCCTATTGGCCCCCTGGAATGTAAGGTCAATCCCATCTCTGTCAGTAGTCTCAAGGGTCATAGTAGCACACTCCTAAAATTCCCTAGCCCTGTCAGTTGCACCATGGGACTTACGGTCAGTCCCACCCCTCTCCGTATCTTGTCAGCAGTCCCAAGGGTACCTGGTGGCAACTGTCTCCCTCCCCACTGCCCTATTAGCCATTCCTTGGCCAGAATCATTTTGTAAATTTAATTGGTGCCATTGAGCTTCCAAGGAGCAAGTTACCACTGCAATCTTTATTTTTATAACATACAAGGGTCTTTAGTTGCAAAACTTTTTTGTTCTAAAATATTGCCATTGGCATTAGTCCACTTTAAATTTAGTAGGAAATTACTACAGCACCCAATATGCCTATTGTTTTTAATCTCAGACTTTGCAGGAAACATTCCATTTCTAATTTACTTTTGGATCAGCCGGCAGCCCCCTTCCCCAAAGCATGTGGGTGACTATTTTAAAACAGAAGTCTTTTGTTGCATCCCCCAAACAAATGCTCAGTTAAAACAAACAAGTCTTGACTTCTAGTGATGCAGTGCACCTAGCAGCAGCACTTCCACTCCTCTCCGTCACTCATTCAGATTATTTACATTTAACCGATGATCTTTCACATTCTTAACGCCTTTATTAAAATATTGTGACTTCTAGAACAACTTGCAACAATATTCTAGTGAAGTTTGAACTAATAGAAGTTGAAATGAAGGAAACGCCGACTCATCATACTCCTCCCAGTACGCCTGAGAAGGCCGCAAAAAAATCTAAAGCCTGAGGACCTCATGAGCTACCCTCCACCGCTGATCCAAATCAACAACCATTGACACTCTCTCATTTTCTGGAGGAGTTCAAACCTTTTAAAGAGGAACTCCACAGAGTAACCACTGAATTATGCTCACTGTCACAAGTAATGGAAGATATTGTCCAGAGTACTGCAGACAGTAAAGCACGCATCTACTCATTAGAGAAACGGGTGGATAAGACGGACTCAGACCTCCAAGCCATTAGACAAAAAATGATCAAACTTGAATCTAAAGTGGAAGACCTTGAGGGCTGTTGTAGATGGAACAATGCAGTACTTATTGGCCTCCCTGAAAAAGAGGAAGGCTTGGACACAGTACTCTTCATACAGAAGTTTGTGGAGAAAATTGATGGACCTATGCCTTACGGATCTAAATATATAATAGAGAGAGCACACCAGGCACTTCGCCCAATGCCTCAGCCCGGCTCTCCACCACGTCTACTTATTTTCTGCTTTTTAAGTTTCCTGGAAAGGCAATATTTCCTAAACAAAGTGAAGGAGACTCAGGATTTGAAATGGGAGGGAGTCAGGATCAGAGTCACTCAGGAATTACCAGCTACGGTGCGGCAGAGAAGAGCCAGTTTCCGCCCCCTCATAACAAAACTCATTGCAACTGGTATCAAATTCCGGATGACCTACCTGGCAAGATTGCAAGTCCTGGTATCTGACAGCTTGGCTTCTTAAGAGGATCTCGATCAAGCAAAGGCAGGACTCGGATCAGCTTTCCCTGATCTATTTTGAGATCCATGAACTGCACTGGGAAATCATGAATACGATCTTATCAGAGTGAGGATTGGCACCGTTAAGGACAGGCTGTCTGGAAATCATTGGTGATGTTAACTAGTTTCAGTATGTGTGGGATCTTCTTGGATGTAGAGATCAAGTGCATCATCCAGGATTAACAGTGCGACTCCCCCTTTGGCTGTTCAGGGATTTCATGGACCGGGGTAACTGTTTTCTTGCCTGTACGTAAGGGGTGCAATAATGGAGACTAAATACTGTTAGCAATTTCTTTTGGTAATTTCTTTTGGTAAACTCTTTAATTAATATGAGGGCAAACCATAAGAATGTTTTAATTATTCTCTAAGCTGACTCTGGAGAGTATTTCAACTATGCTTCAGCTTTTAATAATTACGATTGAGAACTACATCATCCTGGATTAGCAGAGTAATTCCCCTTTTGACCTTTCTGCACAGTATCTAGTAGGGTTAATTATTAAAACTAAACAATGTTGGCATTTTTCTTTCTGTAAACTTTTGATTAATTTAAGATTGGACAACAGATGTTTACTTAATCACTTTCTAAGCTGACTCTGATGAGTCACTTCAGAAACGCTTCGGCTTTTACTAGCTGGGACTGAGATTTGCCGGCACTTGCAGTTTATATCCACTAGAGGGGTCTCGTGTTCCACTGCAGAATCCCGGTCCTGTGGCTGTATATTTTTAAGTCCTATTATGACCTGCTGGTGAAGAATTAAGAATTAGAGGTCAGTTCTCTTCACAGGGACCTGTCATAATTCAGGTTCCAAAGTCTCAATTTTTTAATCGGTATTGTGCATCAGAATTGAAGGCTTGCGCATTACACTTTTAATTTCCAGATCATTGGGCTGGTAACAGGAGGCTTTGTTTGGGGAAAGAATGTATTTCTGTATTTTACTTTTTGATCCCCGGATCATAAAACTGCAAAATGTTCACTCATTACAAGCACTATTGTGCCTTTTATTCAGCATCTCTCCAGGTTAATATGAGGGATATTTTGTTTTGTTAATTTTAAAGAATCTACCAGCTTCCCTTTGTTATAAATATTGGTGGAATTATAAACTTATGGTTTTTCAAATGTCCTATCTATGGCATGGATTTTTGGACTGTTACTTCCCAGACTACTATACTGGTTAATGTAAGATTTTATTTGGGGGAAAGAGTTTATTTCAGTATTTTACTTTTCTATACCCTGATTGAATAATAGTAAAATATTTATTGTTTACTACCATGCCTTTTGTACAGCATCTCTTCAGGTAAATATGAGGGATATTTTGTCTTGTTAATTTTAAAGAATCTACTCACTCGTCTTTGTTATGAATCTTGTTGTAACTATACAGTTAAGGTTTTTCGAATGTCCTATCTATGGCATGGATTTTTGGACTTTTACTTTTCAGATTACTATACTGGTTATTGTTGGCTTTTGTTGGGGGGAAAGAGTTTATTTCAGTGTTTTACTTTTCTACATACAATTGAATAATAGCAAAATATTTACTGTTTACTACCATGCCTTTTGTACAGCATATTCCCTGGTTAATATAAAAGATAATGTACCTTGTTTGAATTTTGGGGTATTTGTACAAGATAATGTTTTTGGTATGTTCCATCTATGGCATATCTGTTAAAATTGGATCTTAATGAGTGTTAGGGGAGGAGAGGGTGGAGAATTGTGTTAAGGGGCACTGCTACAAGAAGAGCAAAATGTTGGGGGGCTGGGGTGGAGCGTTTGGGTAGCTGTCTATAGGGGAGAACACATGCTAAGGAATATACTTTGGGAGATTTATGGGGAACAAATTAAAGAACTATGGTTGGGAGGGGGGAGGGTAGCACAAAAGAACATATTTTATGAGCAGCAAAATTGTAGTAAGATTTTCCAAATCAGACCTATCACAGAGTCACATTGTATATGTGTATATGGCTAGGAACTTAACATTTGCAACTTGGAATTTTAAGGGAATCAGGAGTAAACTTAAGCAATACAAAATGCTAAAACACTTGGGACTACTGAGGGTGGGTATAATTTTTATCCAGGAGTCACACTTACTTAACTCTGAAGCCTTAAAGTTAAGAAGGCAACAGGTGGGAAAGGTATTTTCAGCAGGAGGCAGCACGCAGAGCTGTGGAGTAATGATTTTGATAACATGATCAGTACCTTTCTCAACTATCCAAATGATTGGAGATCCACTGGGAAGATTCTTATTTGTTAAAGGCACACTACACACAACAGAAATATTATTGGGCAGTATTTATGGTCCAAATGTCAACTCCCCTGGGTTCTTCACAAGTATAATTAATAAACTATCCCCCTTCCATTCTCTCCCCATTATTTTAGGGGGTGACCTTAATTTAACTTTTGATCCAAGTTTGGATCATTCTGGTATATCCCGGAAAGGCCCAATGGGTGTTAAGAGACCTGGTAGACCAAATAGGGCTATGTGATGTTTGGAGGGTTCTGCACCCCACTGATAAATGTTTTACATTTACATTTTTTTTATTTATTTATCAAGTCTAGGATTACAAATACCTTTGAGCCTTGCCTCTTTTACAAAGGTTCCATGTCAGAGAAATACAAATTATGGGGAACATCAAGACAGACATTACAACAATGTGGACATTGCAAACAGAGTACAGATTAATACAATTCAAGGGTAGCATTGTAACAAAGCAGCCAGTGGCATTTGTCAGAGAAAATAGACAACAGATAAGAAATGCCAGGGTCATAGGGAGAAGGAAGACAGGAGTGAGGGGAGAAGGAATGTAGGAAGGGTGGGGAGAGGGTGAAAAGTGCAGCACTGGGTATATCAAGATGTGAGGGTAGAATCCAGTGAGGAGGGGAGGGGGGACCACTAGAGCAGGAAGGGAAGTGGAGACACAAGGTTAAGTTGGGCAGTCACAGGAGCTGTTGGTAGTGATACAGTCCTGGAGCCTAGTTTTAAACATACCAATTGTTGGGGCAGAGGAGATGGTGGGACTGAGGCCATTGAACCAGAGTGGCACTCGATAAGCAAAAGAGCATTGTCCCTGTGAAGTGTGACAGTGGGGGACTTTCAGTAGCTGTAGGGTGGATCTCCTAAGGCACCATTTGTTAATTCGGTGTTGTAACAGAGTTGAGACCCCAGAAGGTGCAAGGCCAAGGTAGATTTTTTTTGCCATGGAGCAGGTGAGAAACTGTATGCGGTCTGATAGTTGGAGCCAGCCAGTCTGAGTGTACAGGTCACATGTGTGGGTGAGACAGTGAGCACCAGTGATGAGCCAACATGCCTTATTTAAGGCAGTTGAGAGGCGTCTAAGGGTTGTGGTTGTGGCCAAGCCATAAATGATGAGACCATAGTCCATAGACCAGAGATCACAGAGCTCAGGACTGCAACCTTCAAAGCTTCTGGCATGAGGTGTGGTCTGTGTTTGTAGGGAACTTCCTCCCACATTGATTATATTCTTATTTCCCAATCTCTTCTCCCAGATGTACTCGATTCTTCCATACATTCTGGTCCACCTTCGGATCACGCTTTGGTCTCTTACACTCTTTCCTTCTTCTCTCTTCCTGAACAAGGGAGAAGATGGAAATTAAACAATCAATTACTCAAAGACCCAAACATAACTTTCCTTATTTCTGACCATATTACTCAATTTATTTCTGTTAATCATAACTCCAGGGGAAACCTGACATAGAGTGCTGTGCTCTAAAAGCATATCTTAGGGGTCTTCTGATCAGTATAGCATCACACCAAAAGAAACAGAAAGCAGAGCAAATACTATCAATCCTTTCTAAAATCAGGGTATTAGAAACTAACTTATCTCCCCACTCCCCTGAACAGGTTAGACATGATTTAATTAAGTTGAAAGAGGTATATTTGGAGCTTCTGAGAAAAAATGCAGAATTTGCTGTGCTGAAGGCTAAAGCATGCTATACTGACCAAGGGTGAAAAGCTGGCAAATTTCTAGCCCTGAGAATCAAACAGCTGGAGTCTGCTAGATTCATCCCAGCTGTTCGTTCAGCAGAATTCGAGCCTCTTAAAACATCCCCAGACAATATCACCCCTGAATTTAGGCAATATTATGCTATTTTATATGAGCCTATGCCAAATCCTCCAATGGAAAAAGAACTAGTTGATTATCTTGATATTTCTTCTCTGCCCTCTCTATCGGAGGCTCAAAAAAACCTCCTCATTTCGCCAATTTCAGAAACTGATTTGAAGGAGGTTATCACCGCCCTCCCTGTGGATAAAACTCCAGGACCAGATGGCTTCCCCCCCCCAATTTTTATAAGGTTTCTGTAGATCAACTAATCCCATTATTACAACCTTTATATCAACATATACTTTCGGGGGTAAAATCAACTGACTCTTTATTTGAAGCTTTAATTGTTGTCCTACCCAAAACAAGTAAAAGAATGGATTTGGTTACTGGTTAAAGACCCATCTCCCTCCTCAATCAGGATCTTAAGATCTTGACTAAAGTAATAGCAGACCGTATTAGCATAATTCTTCCAGACCTTATTGGCCATGAGCAAGTAGGTTTCATGAAGGGTAGATCATTTGCTGACTAGTTACGGACTTTGGCCCATGTGTTCTCTGCATCCAGAGACACACACTACCCAACTGTCCTGGTGTCTCTGGATGCTGAGAAAGTGTTTGACAGGGTTAACTGGAACTTCCTGTTTAAAACCCTTCAATGATTCGATTTCCCTTTGGAATTCCAGAAATGGATACAAGTGATATATCAATCCCCTACCGCCCGGGTCTCTGCCAATGGCTCCATCTCAGCATTGTTCTCTTTACAATCTGGTACAAGACAGGGCTGCCCTTTATCCCCATTGCTTTTTAACTTATATTTAGAACCTCTTATACATAGAATAATACATTGTCGGCTAGTTCAAGGAATAACTATTCTAGATCAAGAAATAAAAGTATCTGCTTATGCAGATGACATTTTATTTCAGTTATCTCACCCTGCTACTTCTATTCCTCAAGTTCTCAGAATCATTAAGGAATACAGTGCCTTTTCTAACTACAAGTTGAATCTCGATAAATCAATAGTATTTACTCTCAATCACAAAGTGTCACGGAGTGCAGTAGTAGATGTTGTTTTTTCCTGGGAATCTAGTTCTTTGAAGTATTTGGGTATAGCAATATCAAGAAGTCCAATTAAAATGCAAACAGATAATTTAGATGCTCTACTTCAAACTTTTGAAACAAGATTTTGAAAGATGGTCTCTATTTCCTATTATTTTCTGGGGTAAAATTAATCTTGCAAAAATGAATGCATTTCCTCGTCTCTTCTATCCACTTAACCTTTTAAATCTTTGGCTACCTCTCTCATGGTTTAAAAAAATTCATGGTATCTTTACTGATTTTATATGGACCGGTAAGAAGCCTCAGTTGGCTTTCCGTAAACTCACTGCTCCTAAGTTCAAGGGAGATTTACGGGTCCCCCATATAATGCTTTACTATTGGGCCAGCCAAGCTAACAAATACCTGCAATGGCTTTCCCCCACACGGATTCAAACCCCCCCTTTATACAGGCCCGTCTGACTCGAAATTGAGCTAGCTTCTATCTGGTCCCAAGGGCTGTCTCCTGCAGCCCTTCTTCATACAAATCTTAAGTGTCTTCCTGCGTCTTTATGTGGTTCTCCAATATATACTTCCCTTAAAGCACACTTACAGCTATGTAATTTTCTCAGATATGCTAACACCCAAGATTTAAGCCAATCCTGAAGGAGAACCCTAACATTAAGATAGGAGGTAATGTTCTTCCACCATCTTGACGTCCTCAATTAGGTAACTGCTCACTTCATTATTTGCGTAATCAGGATGGAACATGGCTTACCTCCCCTGAAATAATGAGTAAAGCAAAAATCTCACAGTCCCAGATATTTAAATTTTTTCAAGTAAGACATATGCTAGTGAAAACATTTGGGACCTCTTTCCAACAACCCTTGAAAATTCCCTATTATTCAGACCTGATACCCTTCGTTGGTTTTCCACATGCTGTGTCTAAAATCTATGTGACACTACATGATCAGATGTATCCAGACTATCTAGGCCCCATGAGATATTAGGCTTCCAGTTTTTCGGACCTAGACATAGAATGGCCAGTTCTGTGGTTTAACTGTCATAGATTTGTAACCCAAGATAGGCTTTATCTGATGCAGTATAACATATTGCATAACCTATACTATTCCCCGCAAAAGCTTGCCAGACTTGGTCTACTTACCTCTGCTAGTTGCACACAATGCGACCAAGAAGAAGGCTCTCTACTACATCTTTTTTGGGAATGTCCTAAAGTGTCTCCTTTATGGGCTCTTATCAAGCAGAAGGTAAATCCCCTGTTAAGTCTTAATGACCTGTTTACACCTGACATTTGTCTTCTGGGCAATCTCTCTGGGGTAACACTGAGCAACTGTAAGTATCACATAACTCTGACAGCAATGTCAGTTAAGAAGATTGTCCTTAAACATTGGAAAGATAAAGAAGTTGTGTCATTTGATGAATGGTTACAGGAATTTCTTGTCAATCTGAGGACGGAGAAGGCCATTACAAGTCTCCATAATAACTTAGGGAAGTTTAACAAAGTCTGGGGACCCTTACATGCGTTATACGCTGTGTAATCTTACATGATGGCCTGGTTTTCTGGAAATACTATTCATCTTTTTCAGGTAAAGTTCTTTTGTGCCCTGGGGAGGATTGAGGAGGGAGGAGGGAGGTATGTGGTGGGAGGTTGGGGTCCAGATCCTTTAATTGTATGTCAGTTTGTTGCTGTATTTCTGATACTTTATGTAATGCATGGATCTGGTATTGTATCTCTTTGAAAATTACTAATAAACTTTGAATCTGAAAAAAAAAAACAAGTCTTACAGAATATCTTAATAATCACAATTAAAAAATAAGGTACCACTAGAAGTCCCATCCATTTGTTTCAGGGATCACTGGTTTCCTGAGATCCATGTTACAAACATGACTGAACTTGGTTGCGGGTGTTTAGGACAACTTTTGAAAATAGTAAAACAGATTACAGGCTTTTTTCACTTTAAATGCATCAGTAAATGAATACAGCACCCAATACTTTTATATTTTAATCTTAACCTTTGCAGCAAACATTCCATTTCTAATTTACTTATGTTTTTTTGCATTATGTGTTTATACCACCTCCCATGCTACACTGTCCCCCACTTCTTCAGGCTCCACAAGTTCCCTTCATCCCCACTGACCTTAGCCAGCCCTCCTCAGGTCCTCAGATTGTAGCCAATCCCTGGGATATCCCGGTGTATCCCTATCACCGGGCGGGTCCCCCTCCTTCGAGAGGGAAGGGCACCGGGGAGAGATGGAAGACCCCAGAACACACTCTATTAGGGCCCGGGGATGCTGCTGAGCAATAGGAGGCCCTGGCCAGGTACTGGGGGCACTCCAGGAATGGAGAGCCGTCATCTTGGCAGGCAGCGAGCAGATTTTTCCCTGTTTTCCTGTGGGCAGCAGTGTGGTGACATCATGGCTAATGCTGACATCTGCCCCTCCCCTAACCCACATTGGGCCGTGCGTCCTGTGATGCTCCCAGCCTCCGCTAGGAGCCAGCAGGCACCGGACTCATTCCCTATACACCCCGGAGAAGGAGAGCTGTCGTGGGACGCTCGATCCTTCTCCCGACCTGCTCCTCCAGTGCTCGGGCTCATTCCTGAACCCAGAACGCTGGCCAGCAGAACTAACCACTGCACCAAGTGGCCGTGCTTCTAATTTACTTTTGGATGAACTGGCAGCCCCTGCCCACCAAAGCATGTGGGTGGCCATTTTAAAATAAAAATTCTTTGTTACACCCCCCTAAACAAATGCTCACTCAAATTAAACCAAAAAGCATGTAACATCTCTTAATAATAACAATAAAAAATAATACACAAGCAGAAGTCTCATTTGTAACAGGGACCACTGGTTTCCTGAGTTCCCTGTTACAAACATGACTGAACTTGGTTGAGGGCTGTTAGGACAACTTTTGAAAATACTGTTTTGGATTCCATGATGTTTTCACTTAAAATGCAACGGTAAATGACTACAGCACCCAGTACTTTAATATTTTAATCCCAACCTTTGCAGCAAACATTCCAGAAATAATTTACTTTCAGATGAGATGGCATCCCCCCTTCCCCAAAGTGTGTGAAAGGTCATTTTAAAACAAAAATTATTTGTTACATTCCGTAAACAAATGCACACTAAACAAAAACAAAAATCTAATTAAGGGCCAGATATTCAAAACCTTGCCCCTGGGCTAAGATAACACTGCCTGGTAGGCAAACACAGCCCAGAGCACAAAGCAAGCTATATTCAAAAGGAATAGCCCTGTGCAAACAGCCTCCGAATATAGCATGGGAAAGAGGTCATGCAAACTGGGCTGGGAGTGCAGGGCAACCTTAGCCCTGGAATATGACAGCACTGAATATAGCAATCAAGAAGTGCTAACCACAACAACAACAACACAGTGCACAGCAACGTGAGGGCAGGTAGAGAGGAACTATGTTGCCAATGTGTGTGCCAGCAAATGTGTGGACCTAGTACAGCTGCAGGCAGCAGCAGATGTGAAAGAACAGTGATCAAAACTGTAAAACATTCCCCGAACCGTTAGCACCGCGCTAACACGTTAGCGTGGCTTTAACGTGGAGCTAAGCAGTTTGTCCAGTGCAAGCACGTTACCCTGGCACTAAACTTTGCCATATTCAAAAGTGACATGCAAATGAGCCTGCTTATATAGTCTCTGGGCAAACAGCCACATTAGCATCCCATCATGCCCTTATTTGCATGCAGTTTGCCTAGCGTTACTCCAGGGTCCCTCAGCTCCACCTGCAGGTCAGTATAGAAGTACAGGAGCTGGCCAGGTCTGACCACAGCTCCACCTGTAGGTCAGTCAGGCAGTGCATGATGATAGCTTCAGGCTACAAGTGAACAGTACAGCATACCATAGCATATTGTACCCCAGGGGACAACACAGCATAGGCACAGGTGGTGGTGGTGCTGCATGCGACCGTCACACTGTAGGTCATGTGACAGTGCACAGCAGACACTACAGTAGCAAGGGGCTGGAAGTGTGAGGGACACAGCAATGCCTATGGTATGTAGGGCAGTGATGACCACTGCACTGTACACAGTGACAGGGCCAGCTTGCAAGTAATTACTGACAGTGGACAGTACTATTACACTGTTGTGTGATCCACAGATGCTGCACCTGTGGCATGGGATGCACACAGTGTCATGTATATGGCCGGCTGTGTATGCTGTGGCATCTGTACAGTAGTGTGGTAGGTGGCTGGGGGGGCATGTAAGATATGACAGGAACACAGGTGGTGGTGTATTTCCACTACTGGCCCATGTGCACTGAGTGATGTGTCCCAGCCTTGTGGCCACACCTGAGTTGTGGTGAGGTCTGGCCACCTGTACACCCTCCCCCACTGGCCACCATGCCCAAAGTGCTGCATGTGTGTGCTGGCATCTGTTAGGCACCACAGACATATGGTCTGAAGGTGTGTGCTATTTGGCCACACTACCATGCTGTCCCTTGTGGGTTGGATCATCCCTTACTGACTGTGCTTGGCTGGAACTGGTGGTAGCTGCTGGCATCATGGTGGTGCCATCAGTGAGCAGCATGTGTCCTCCATGTCTGGCATTTTCTAAGTGTCATACTCCTATGTTAGGGTCACACAAGCCAGGCAAATCCCGCACAAAGACTGCACAATGCACCAATGATGTGAAAAGCTGTATGCCAAGGGTTATGACCAGCTTTTACTGGATGGTAATTTGTACAATGCTATAAGTCACATTAAGTCTCTCTAAACACCTTAGCATGGTCCTAGTCACTGAATATCTCATTGCACCTGTATTCATGTTCACTTTGCCCCTAGCATATCATTATGGTTTGCCCAGCGCTAATGCGGTTTGCGAGTGCTATTTGGCCTTTTGAATATATCAAACCCATGCTAATCCCACGCTAAAGCCATGAAAACTTTTTTTGCCTAGTGCAGAGCTTTGAATATTTGGCCCCTTAATCTCTTAACCCTCATCCTGCTGCTGACGAGTTAACTCGTCCTTCTTTAACGCATTCACTGGTGCCGCCAACGGCATAACTCGTCATTTGGCACACTTGTTTTCAGTGCTACACTGCACATTCACATTTTGCTTTTGCAGAAATCTGCCCAGAGATATGCAAAGTAATTGGCATAATTTGCAACCAACCACAGCTTACCACATATCAATCATCATTCAGTTACTGGAACTACTGCTGCTGAGTTTTCAAGCAATTGCGTTTTGCCTTCTGTACTGCGAGTTGAGTTGGAACCTTTGCAATTGTCTTACCACAACACGTTCTTTATAACAATAGCCTGAAGTCCACTGCTTTGTGAAGTCAGTGGAAACGTAGAAGAAACTGCTTTGTGAGGTCAGTAGTTTATTGATGTTTGAAAGGGGAGAACTAGCAACTAATAACCAAAGTATTTCGATCACTCATACTCATGATATGGAGTAAAAAAAGAGGGTTTTGAAACTGGACAATTATTTTTATTTATTTTATTCAGTGTGAATAGTCAGCGTAAATCTGGTACTGCAAGAAAAATGTTTTCCCCGTCAGCAATCTGTGTAGTATCGTGATTAGTGATTAGAGATTAGAGATTGTTGTTTTCTGAGTGGGCTGTTTTATGTTTTACTCGGTGTAAATCTGGTGCTGTAAGTGATTTTTTTTTCCCCTTGTCATCAATTTGTGCAACTGCAACCATGGCATGTATTTTTCTTACATTCTAGTCATGTTATTGGATTGTATATAACAATTTGTGCCTTTGCTGCAGAACTCAGTGTTTCTGCAAAATACTTTTTCTTTTTATCCAAGTGATACTTTATCCTCTAACATATGTTTTGAAACTGAGACTATTGGCGCTTTCACTAATTAGCATGTATTTCTTTTTGCTTGTTCTGTTTGTATATATATTTTTTGTATTCTTCATATCTATGGTACTTATGTATGTCTAGCCATTACACGTTTTGGCGCGCATTCTGAAAGGAGATGTAAAATGTCAGTATGGAATCT
This sequence comes from Neoceratodus forsteri, assembly GCA_016271365.2. NCBI lineage: Eukaryota > Metazoa > Chordata > Ceratodontiformes > Ceratodontidae > Neoceratodus > Neoceratodus forsteri. Next base: position 1,339,588,052 of record CM057456.1, read on the forward strand.
GAAAGGAGAAAATGGCACCACAGCAGTTTTCTGAGCCTAGCCTAGTCTAGCTAGTATGATCAGGGCTACATGCCATAAAAAGAGTTGTTTTGGGTATTTTGTGAAAAAAAGGTTTCTCCTCACTTTTATTTTTTATTTTTTACTTTTTATTTTTTTTTCCGGTGACATTCGATAATCGAATGGTAAGTGTTTTTCCAAATGAATTCTTAGAATGCTGATATTCTCCCTGTTTGTCCACCCTCGCACCAGTTTTACTGCAGTCCACCAACGAGAATCTAATACAATAGCATCCATCAGATCCATATGTTTTCGCAGAATAACACCAGAGGGCTCCAAACATTTATTTGCATAACATTAAAATGCATTGTAATAGAATATATTAAAGCAAGACTGTCATAGCAGTGTTTTTTTTTTTGCTAACATTTATTTTAGATAAGCAAGCCCCCCCATGTAATGGGTTTGCAGAACATCATGATCATCAAGTCACTGACTGCAAGAGATGTGATAAAAATGTTAGTCACTGTCTTCAGAGTCCTTTTCCTTAATAGCATAAAAGCAAATGAGTGTAACATGAGAATGCATTCATTTTCATTGCAATGATAGCTATCTCCTCACCACACACTCTGCCCAAATTGCAAGTGATAGAAAGTTTCGATTCAGTTAGAAGCCGACTGATGCATAACTGTCCTGCTTCTCCTGGCAGGTTCTTGTGTTTCTATTAGCAGTTAAATATTATAAAATATAATATTATAAAAACAACCATGTGAGACAGTAATTCATTTAGTATACTAAAAGTTGAAATAAATATACAAAAAGACTATTAAAAGTCAAGCTTGAGCCAACAGTAACCCAAGCCCGAGTCACTGGTCCTACAATAAAACCACTTCAGCGAGCACAGAGCCAGCATTCAGCACCCTGTACAGATCCTCAACCACCGGTTCCAACAGCAACCCATTACAACTCCAGCATAAGCTCTTGGTCACAGATGCAGTCCATCTCTGTCTACCCACAGATCGCTTGTACAGGACAAGGGTATAACTTCAGGAACAAAGATCAACAGGTATGTTACACACATAATAAAAAGATACAACACTGAGAGCTACGAAACCTTGGGCACAAAAGCAAACTAGTGTGCCAGAAAGCTTCACAGTTATGTTTAGATGTCTTTGAAATACCATGACTCATCAGGACGTGTTGTGCTTCAGTTTCACTTGTTAAGAAATTGGCAACCGTTATGGCACCTTCTTATTGCCACTTCAGTTAACTCGCCACACCTGAACAAGGTGCTATCACTTGAACTTTCATTTTCACAGGTTGTGCCAGCTGTGAGAAGGGTTGAAACCGATCAGTTATTTGAATAAATGAATCCAGTGTTTCGATTTTCATGGACAGAAGATAGTTTGTTTGGGTGGAAGGAAGACCCATGCAGGGGTATAGTTGGAGTCAAACCTGACCACGAATCATCAGCAAATCAAGGAAGCCTTTTCGAGTTGTGTAATTGAACTGAATCTCTCCAGTTGTGAAAAGTGTTGGTAGCAGGGTTCAAACAGGTCAGGTTTGCCATCTGTAGCTTAGCAGGCAAGCACTGGTAACCTGTTAAACACAATTGATTAAACAATTATTCTGCCTTGCAGAAGATGCCCCAAAAGTTGTCTTTTCACAAGTAACATGGCCGAGGATGACTTAGTTAATAGCACAGCCTTCTGCCAAAATCACAATTGCATCATCTTTTCTGAAGAGAATCAAACAAATGACAGCAAAACTATTGATTTTATCATCAGATGTGTGATCCCTTCCATCTACATCATAATTATTACTGTGGGCTTGCTAGGGAACATAACGTTGGTAAAAATATTTATCACCAACAGTGCCATGCGAAGTGTACCAAATATTTTCATTTCCAGCCTTGCTGCTGGTGACCGCTTGCTCCTGGTAACATGTGTTCCTGTTGACGCCTCCAAGTACTTCTTTGAGGAATGGATGTTAGGGACCGTGGGCTGAAAACTCATCCCCGTCATACAGCTTACTTCAGTGGGCGTTTCAGTTTTCACGCTTACTGCCCTGAGTGCAGACAGGTAAGGAGCTGACACTTTCCATGGTTTTCTGGAACACAACTGTGAGCAATTACAATTATAGAAACAGGTCCAGTTTGCAATGCGATTGGTACAACAGGGATCCTTACAATACATAGGACGTTCCTGTAAACAAAAAAAAACACAAGACACTCACGTTTTTATTTCGATTATAAATACATCTGAATCTAATCAGATTCCAACTCCTTGAAATAATTAGAGGAGACTATGGCGTTTGGTGACATTGACAGTGTTTAAGGCTGAAGCAGGGGGGCCAGCAGATGCAGATCCTTGTGGAAGGAGTCGGGCACTGGTTTGGGGCATGGAGTAGGCTCAGTGTGAATGACAGTGTGTGTGTTTGTATGTCTTTGTGTGCTTCAGGTGTAGGAACACATACACCAAGTAAGCTATGAATTACAAGTTAATTGGAGAGAGTGGTGGCATAAGTACTGCTGAACATTTGCTACTTATAAGGTAGTTCCTGATGTACAATATGGGGTGAACAAGGGGGTTGGATAACAAATATGGGCATGTCTACAATGGTATGGTTAGAAAACTGGCACCAAAAGGTTCTTACTTACAAATGTTATTTTCCTAGCTATACCACTAGGCATGTGTGTATCAGAGTCTATATAGGAACTAGGCAGACTTAATGTGTTAAGGGTTTGAGACTGTTACTTCCTATTTGTGTGAGGCTCAGAACAGAACAAATTGCTGCATGCTGCCCCATTCAACAATAGCATGATTTGACTGGGGTTGAAGCAGAAGCATGTGTGGGTGTTGGGGATGGGGGTGTTGAAGCTTGCAGCAGGTAGATCTTTGTAGGAGGAAGGTGTCAGGCACTGTGATTGAGAAGGGGTGGATCCTAGAAGAGGGTGTTGGTACCGAAACACATATTTACGTTCTACCTGCTTATTTTTCAATTAGTGGACTGGGGTAGAGCACTAACTGAAGTTGGCTTTGGACGTCCCAGAACATCATACTGGCCTTAAATTCAAACAGTAGAGAGTCAATCAAGTATATCGATCCTCCTAACAGCTGTTGTAATATTTTAGAATGTGAATGACTTTCTACAGTTTGAATTCTGCTCCAGAGGCCAACCTGAGGGAGACTAATGGGATGGCTGCAGGGGCAGAAAAGCTGTAGCCTTGTATTTGCTTCTTCCTTCTTGGCCTCTTACAACAAGAGTAGACCAATGAATTAACACTCTTTGTTGTTGGTCTCCTGCTTGGTAGAAAACTGCCTGTGACTGGCAACAACACAGTTTTAGTTCCTCTGAGGCTCCAGGTGGCAAGTTAAGTGTAAAACTTTAATAAAATGAAAGAATTCTCAGTTTCTTTGGGAGATGATATCATTTATCAAGCTATCTTACAGAATACTGTTTGTTAGTCTTTTAAAGGTTATCATGTGTCAAACAAAAAATGATGTTGTTGTTTTTCACATGTGGCTGGGTGGCCACTATGTGTTCTAAGTCCCTGACCAGAAGGCACTCGTTTGGCAGAGATGATGCAGTGCCTTCATTTGTAACTGTAATAATGAGTATTATGCACAGGCAGAAAACAATATGTAAACTGTACACTGTCCTCATCACAGCGTTGTCCCTCAGTCCCACCACAGCACATCCTCCCCATTAGGATCAGATAGCAGTATTTCAGAACAAAATTACACTAATAAAAGTTGGTTCCAATACACCTTTGTATGTGATGCTAAAGTAGCTTAGATGCCCATACTTTACCTCACTCATTTCCCACTTGTGCAACTAAACCTCTATACTGGCAAAAGAGAAATGTGTACCTTTGTGTAACTAATTAGACCAGATTGCATGGAAATTGATGGAGTGAAGTGGTACTGTATTTGTGGACAGCTAAACACCATTGTTATTTTACACCCAGGTGTAAAGGAATCCATATTTGTTTATACACTTTTAAACAGCAGGACTCTTATTATCTGCCTCTGTGGGGTCAGAAGTGATGTGGTGAGGTAAGGTGAGACAGTGCTGTGGTTAGGACAGTGTACTGCTCAGGTGGGGTGTTCATGCTATATGACTTACCAGCTGTCACATCAATAGAACTTCCCTCCAGTCATGCTATTAACTAACAAAGATTTTACAAAATAGAGTTTGGTGCCTTTCAATACCTTTGGTTCTTTGATTTCTCTACTGCAATGGAGTGGATTTGTGACACATTCTGTTTCGAATTAGGCAGTCACTATTTTGTTCTATCAAAGTCACTTATGTCAATTTACAAAAAATAAATAGATGATAAAACAAATTTGAGCGGGGAGGAGGGGCTTATAGGGCATGAAAGGATCCCGGGTTCTGATTGTTTTAAAAAGTTATACTGTACTTGCTGTGTCCTCCTGAATGAATCTTAAAACTGAATGTGACACGTTTTATATCAAAAGTGTACACATATAATTTTAATAATTTGCAAAAAACTGTGCTAATGCACCAGTTAGGGTAACTGAATGCCCCAAAAGTAGGGCAATGTGGTGTTAAGGATTCTTATCTTACTGACCCTCCCCCCAAAGCAGCAAAAGGAAAAAATATTAGGGTTTTTGGTCACCTATGTCTTGGCAATTCAGTGATGGGGTCTTCTTTGGTGGTTGTCAACTCAAATGCCACTATATTCTGTGAGCAAACAATGTCACAAATTATCTACTTTCTTTACACTGGACCCATGGGGAGAGAGGGGAGAATTAGGGTTGACAACCCCCAAGAAAGATCCCACCACTAATTCATCAAGACTCCGGAGACCCATAACCCTAATGTTTTTTCCTTTTGCTGCTTGGGGGGGGGGTGTTAAGGTGAGAAACCTTAATGCCACATTTCTGTATTTTTGTGACGCTAAGTTACCCTGCAGTGAGAGCAGAGAGTGCAATTTTTGAAATTTATTCCCTTACTTTTTTAGATACTATAATTGAATCCTCATTTGCCTGTGTGAGCACCTCCATAGATGTGTGCATGTATGTTGGTGTTTGTGCACGGACATACTTTACACACCTTATTTTTCAATTATACCAACTTTCCCCATTTAGAACAAAAAAGAACACTGGGCCAACTAAAAACTTAATATGAAGAAAGGCTGTGATATGGTAAAAAGCAATTAAAAAGAAATGTTTTAAACAGCAGTGCTTATACAAAATACACAATGGTTTGAAGAGGAATTACACATTTATCCACATGTTTGGGTATAAGGCCTTTATTACTCCCAGTTTTGCCACTCTGAGTTATTTATGGATAACTATATTACTCTACTGTAACCTATGATAAAGCAATCTAAGTTCATCTAAACTGGTTTCAGTGTTCAATGATTAAATAACTCTCCAGTGCATTTGACTTCAAGTATTAAATGTAAACATATTAAACTTCACTTCTTCAAAGAGCATACATTATTTTGGCACATTATTTTTATCATGTATACTCTTATTACATAACAACAAGGGTGAATCATTTGAAAATAAAATATCTGTTAGCAAACCCTCCCCTATTATTTAGCTTCCCCACACTTTATTGTAACAAGGTTCCACATTTAACAAGACAATTGTGCGGAGTCCAGATGTTAGAGGGGGTTCGATATAGATTTTACTCCTTTGGTTTCACTTTTACTTTAATTTACTTCAGTATTTATATACATAGCTAGCTAGATAGATAAATAGATAGATAGATAGATAGATAGATAGATAGATAGATAGATAGATAGATAGATAGATTGATTCCTGGCAATACATCATCAGATAACTTTATATTAACATTGAATCTTTTTATTTAAGTGCTAGCTAACTTTGACCCATGGTGACTGGCCCTACCTGAGACAATGGAAAACTGGTTACCAGTCAGCATGTTTGCATGGCATTTTGGTGCTAGTGAAAGTGTATGCAGAGTAACCATTTTATGGCAGTCATACTGTAGTTAGACTAGCCCTCTGTTATAGATTGCAGTTCCTTGGTGGCCCTGAGCTGGTAGAATGATTATTGGTAGATTCATACCAAATCTAAATACCTCTGTCCCCCCCTCAGTTTGATTTGGGGTACTCCCTAAAAGAACCAGTCTCCTATTCATTGCGACAATGTATGAGCTGCTAATCTTACATTTGTTACGATTTGACCTGCATACTGTATTCATAACATAACTCATTATTTCCAATAGCCTTCTCATGAAGTCTGAACTATCAATTGCTTAACCTGGCAAAAAAAAAAATGGCCTCCTAGGAGATAATGAGTTAATAACAGTTTTCGCCTGCCATGTCTGACCTTTCCTGAGAACAATAGAGGGCTTGGTGCCAGACTACATGTTGCACTTCTCTTCAGTGCTAGTGACAGCATCATTTGAAATTAACAATTTATGGTAGCCACTCTGAGGCTAGCTGTTGGATACAGTTTGCAAGTCATTGGCAGCCTTCTACTGGCTGTTGGATCGGCGATAAAGTCATACAAAGAATAGTTGCCTCCATCACCTCTGAGGCATGTCTTGGAGTGTCTCAAAAGTAAAACCAATGTCATAATCACTGTGATCAGATAAAAAAACCTCTCATATTTGTAGTTGCTGTTTAGATGTAGTTACCAGGAGAAAGAGAGAGAGAGCACATTGGGAAGGAGTTGACTAGGTATTAGAGGGTGGGGAGAACCACTGGTCACCAGCAAATGCTTTACTTGCTATGGTGCCTGTTGTTAGAGGCTGGAAAAATAAATATTTAACTTGTGCAGTCCGGGAGGAGGGAGGCAGAGGGGTGGCACAGAGAGAGGAGAGACACACGGAGAGAGACAGAGAGACCACTGGGTACTGAAGAGACATTTGCAAAGTTGTGGGAGTGGAGGCCCTGGAGACAGCGAGGGACCATTTTCTTGTTTTCATGTAAAAAAAAGACTTCTCTGGACGGTTCAGATTATGCCGATGGGGATTGGGCACCCCATTGGCAGACATTGATAGTGGGTGGGACCTTACATTATGAAGAGGATTGGGCACCCCATCAGCAGACAATGAAAGCTGTGGGGAGTGTGGCAGAATGCTGACGGTGAGTGGGCTCCCCCCCCGAGTAGCCCATGGAGGCAGAACAGTATTCCCACCCGAGTAGCCCGGATCGCAGGTATCGGACCCCCAAAGTCCAATATCCCTGGTGGTTCAGTGGACTGCGAGTAGACCGATCACGGATGGCATACTCATCCCCCCCCACATCCAAAATCCCTGGTGATCTATTGGCCCACCACCCTGCTCCCCTCCCGTCATCTGGGGGGGCGGCAGCACCCCACCTGCCTGTCACCCCGCTGACCGCCGACTGACAGCTCGGTAGGGCTGAACGCCCATTGGTTCAGAGCAGGAGCCAATGGGTGTGCAGGCTGTAGTGTACTAGTCATTCACATATCTGGACTGACTTGTACGGTATGGGTTGCACACCCATTGGCTCATGCTGTGAAGCTGTCAGTCGGTGGGCGGTGGGGTGACAGGCTGGTGGGGTGCTGCCACCCGCTGGCTGATGGGGGGAACAGGGTGGTGGGCATCTGTGGGTGGGTGGTGGGGGTCACTAGATCACCATGGATTTTGGACATGGGGTGAGGATGCCGCCCGCGATCGGGCTACCTCCGGGTCAACTGGACCACCAGGGATATTGGACTTTGGGAGGTCTGATGCCCGCGATCGGGCTACTTGGGGATGGGGAATACTGTTCTGCCCATGATCGGGCTACTGGGGGAGAATACTGTTCTGCCTGCGATCGGGCTACTCAGGGGGAGAGATACTGTTATGCCCTCGATCGGGCTACTCGGGGGGTGACACTTCATCGGGGCATGGGGGGCACTGCCAGGTGTGGAGGGAACAAGTGGAGGGCCACCCACAGGTGGCAGCTGTTGTGCAGTGCTCTGCAATGTGGCAGCTCACCTGTGGGTGGCCCTCAACTTGTTCCTTTTTTTTTTTAGTGTAACTTTGTGCAGGCTCAAGTAGGGGTTGTGCCTGCATAACTCTGCATGACCTGGGCTGAATATCGGGCTGTGCAGTTTACGCATGGGCACACCCAACCACCTGTGCCTGCATACATTACTGATGCTCCCCGGAGCATCGGGATTTGTGCAGGCGCACGATTCCACACAAATATCGTGCAGGGCACATCAGTGGGTTGTGCATGCACAACCCTTTTAAATATCTGGGCCAATGTGTTTACATTTTTTGTATTTCTTTTATTTATTTTTTTTGTGTGCATGTGTGCACAGGCCGGGCAATCGCAGGCTGGAAAAATAAATCTTTGACTTGTGTAATCCAGAGAGGAGAGGGAGAAGAGACTATTGGGGACCAAAAAGACATTTCAACAGTCATAGATATCACAAATACAGTGTATTCATGGCCTCAGTGTGGCTGTGTGTGTACAGACTGGGCAAGAACAGACTGTCAAATTAAACCTTTGACTTGTGCCATGGGTGGGGGGATGGAGAGAGACTGTCACCCATCAGAGAGATATTTTACAGGCACATAAATCACAAAAGTTTGTTCTTGGACAAAATGTGGCTTTTTGCTTACAGCCCAGTAAAATAAATATTTGACTTATGCAGTCGGGGGGGGTTACGGACGGACTATTGGGTACTATTGGAGGCTGGCATGGGAAGGCTGGTGGAGGGTTATAGGACAACAGGGAATTCTTTATTCCTGTTGTTTGCTCAGCAGAACAGGGGCAGATAGGACAGAGTGGGGACACTGGGCTAGAAGCGGGACAAGAAAGCCTTTTAAGGAGACAGAGCATCTCTTATTTTCCCATATCTCGATGACTGGCTCATTGTGGGGCAGTCTCCAGATCAAGTCAAATCTACAAGTGATCCATCAAGTGCTCACTTCCTTACGATTCCTCCTCAGTCTTCCAAAGTCAGTTCTCAAACCTGTGCAGCTTCTCACCTTCATAGGGGTGGAGTTGGACACTGTCCAGGCAAAGGCCTTTCTTCCCTTGTCAAGGTAAAAGGCACTTTACAGACCTAGCTTCCTCATTTTGTCTCCTGGTCTCTCATCCAGCAAGCCATTTCCTCCAACTACTGGGCCATGTGGCAGCTGCCACTGCAGCGATTCCAGAGGACAGGTATCAGATGAGAGATATCTAATTTCACATGCGGGCTTTTTGGTCTCAGAAAAAAGACAGTCTCACCAAACTGATTCCAGTGACTCAGACCTTGATCCATGCTCTCCAGTGGTGGTTGGATCAGGACAATCTCAGACAAGGAGTCCCATTTGTCTCTCAGACTCATTCTGTGGTTCTGACCACAGATGCTTCTCTCCTGGGGTGGGGGGCTCATTTGGGAGCCCTCACAACACAAGGAGTGTGGTCCCCTCAGGAGTCTCTCCTTCATATCAACCTTCTGGAACTCAGGGCAGTATACTTGGCCTTACAAGCTTTCACAAAGGCAGTACAAAACAAGGTGGTTCAGCTGAGAACAGACAACACCACCACCATGTGGTACATCAACAGGTAGGGAGGCACTTGGTCAATGGACTTGTGCACAGAAGCCATGAAAATGTGGTCTCTGGCCTATTCTTTACAGACATCCCTGGTAGCAGTCCATCTTCAGGTAAACTAAGAATCCCTGCCTCGACGGTAGGTAAAGATGGGATCAGTGGCCATGGTCCCACGATCTATGCCGGGGGGGGAGGAGGTGCTACTCCACCAAGAGGTTTGTGCACGTTGACATTGTCTACCAGTGAATGCTTAACTTGTGGTGGCACCTGATATGCAATGGGATGTTTTTACTATCACACTTTGTCTTCCAGCAGGAAAGCTCCTGATTGGACATCTTACTGATCGACAAGAACATCTGTCTCATAGAGGGTCCTGGTTCAAGCTTTTCAGAGATTGTCGAACATCAGTTTCTTCACTTGTCAAGGTTAGTTCTATGCATTACATGTTGTGCCTGATATGGGAGGGAATTGGGGTACAACAGAACAACAGGGTATAATACCATTGTGGCAGTGCTTGGTTTGTGAGGGTATTGGGAGGCCAGTGATGGAGTAAAGTTAGGTTATGTTACACTGTGTACAGGCAGGGAAAGTGGGATAGATATAGAGGTAGGGGGAGATGGAAAGAGGTAGAGACAGAGACAGATGGGGACTAAAGATACATTTATACAGGCATAAAAGTCACTAATAAAGTGTATTATAAAAAGGGTCTGAGAAATGGAGCTTTCTGATTTATTAACGTACATATAGAGTTTAGCCATATGCTGAGCAAGGTTTAACACTGTTTAAAAACATTTTTTATTATAATAACAATAAGGCACTCCCAGGGATTATGTTAATGGTCAGTTAATCACCCTCTAGGGGCATGTGGCACGCGGCTACACAGCGTGCCACAGTACACCCCTAGAAGGTGATTAACAGACCATTAACATAACCCTTGGTCATGTCTTATTGCTTATTTCCTGGCCTGTGTGTGTGTACAGACAGGGAAAAAGCAAACTGGCAACACCCTCTCCTTCATGAGAGGCTCAACATTGGCACTCACTAATGATCCATTATTGACTTTAATTCTGCATTGTAGCAGCATGCTTTTGTCTTACACTGAGAATACTGGACAGAAATATTCATTTAGTAAAGCTGCCTTCTGCTTCTCATCTTCCTCCCACCTTCCTCTCCCTAAGCCTGACCACCCTGTCACTAGTTTTGCACTGTCGGTTCTTGTGTGTATTGAAAGAATGCCTTGTCAGCCTCTTGAACCCTCTCTACACATCTTAGCTTCACATCTGCTTTTGCCTGTGTCAGTTTTCTCTTGGCCATCCTCAGCCTTTCTTGATATTAACATAGAAACATAGAAGTCTGTCGGCAGAAAAGGACCAACATGCCCACCTAGTCTGCTCATTTGTATAGCTATCTGCTAAGACATGCCTCCCCCCAACCCCAACACTCTCCTGTGTCTGTTCCATGTATTTTTGAAGCCTTCCACTGTTGCTTCTGCAACCAACTCCTCTGGAAGCCTGTTCCACTTATCCACCACCCTCTATGTGAAATAGTACTTCCTAATGTTACCCTTGAACTGTCCCCCCTCAATCTGTAACCCATGCCCCCTCATCCTCTGATTCTCTTTTTAGCAGAAAGATGTTTTACAGTGGCACCCGGATTTTACCCTTAAGGTACTTGAAGGTCTCAATCATGTCCCCCCCTCTCCATCCTCTGTTCCAGGGAGTAAGTGTTCAATTCTCCCAACTTTTCCTCATAGGACAGGTGGCTGAGCCCCTTTACCATCTTTGTTGCCCTCCTCTGAACTCACTCCAGCCTCCCCACGATGGCATCGATGTGTTCGCTGTAAAGGTTTCGCTGCGGGATCAGTATACAGATAAGGTGGAGAGTTTTCATTTCTGAGGAGACTGTGGCCATACTTTGGTGACCTTGAGACTGCTCAGAAGGGATGGTCTGCACCCTAATGAAGAGGGGACTCTGGTGCTGTGGCATAGGTATGTATGACACCTAAGAAAGCTTTTAAATTAGGAAAGAGCATGTAGCACAGTTGAGGACAATCACAATCACATAGCTGAGGGGAGGAGATTAACAGGGACTCCCACAGCATTAAAGTAAACAGTAAGAACAGGTTAGGAAGGTGGAGAAGGGGGAAATTGCAGTGGGACTTATATGAGAGAGGAAAGCAGTCATATTGATGGAGCAGTATGTATAGGACTAGCGAGGAAGGGGCAATGGGGATGATGGAGAGTAGTAGAGGAGATCTGGGGCACATAAAAGAGGGTGAAAGAGCTGGGGGATGCACTGATATTTGGGGAATTCAACATGCCAGACAGGGACTCCAGTATCCCATTAGCAGAGTCCGCAAGGCAACAGATCCTGATAGATGAAATGCTGGAAGCATTTCTAATCCAGATAATTGTGGAACACACTAAGGAAGAAACCATACTGGGTCTGGTCCTGACAAATAGGGACAGTGTGGGGGAGGTCAAGGTGTGGGAACCATTGGGATCAAGCAGTCACAAGGCTGAGTGGGTTAAGGTCAAGCTGCTGGCAGATTGGATGCACTCCAGGACTGTTGTACTAGACTTCCTGAGGTCAGATTTTGGGATGACTACAGGCCCATTAGCCTAAACTCAGTTAGTGGTAAATTGTTAGAAATATTACATACATAGAAACATACATAGAAGTTGATAGCAGATAAGGACCGCAAGGCCCATCCAGTCTGCCCATTATTTCTACCTTATGAATGTGCCATAGGCCTTTACTCTGTCAATGGCCTATCTATTCATACTCATTTGTACTGCTCCCTTATGCCTATCTCATGCCTCTCTGAAGCCCTGCACTGTATTCATAGCCACCATTTCCTGAGGTAGGTTGTTTGTGCATCCACCACCTTTTCTGTGAAAAAGAACTTCCTCACATTTAAGCAATAAGGCATGACCAACGGTTATGTTAATGGTCTGTTAATCACCTTCCAGGGGTGTACTGTGGCACGAGGTGTAGCTGAGTGCCACATGCCCCTAGAGGGTGATTAACTGACCATTAACATAATCCCTGGGAGTGCCTTATTGCTATTATGATAAAAAATGTTTCTAAACAGCGTTAAACCTTGTTCAGCATATGGCTAAGCTCTACATGTATGTTAATAAAAGATTAGCATAAGGCTGTTAGAAATTTTGCAGCCAATCAGAAAGCTACATTTCTCAGACCCTTTTTGTAATACCCCTTAATCAGCCTACCTCTAATCTCATGCTGTGTCCACTTGTCCTGTGTGTGGTGAGAAATTAACACACCAAAGGGTGACGTACATTTCATCAGTCTCTGCCAGTACTGAGCATTAGGTGGCCAGTTAGTTATTTTTCGGGAGCGACTGGGTGGCTGGGTAGAGGAGCGAGGAGTGAGAGCTTGCGGTCTGCTGTAACTGAAGAGTCATGCTAGCATGACAGCAGCAAGTTGGGTTATTGCTATAGTACTGTAAATAAAAAAAAATGTGTTGAGGAATTAGCTCATCAGAAGGTGATGTGCATTTTGTTAGGCTGGCACTCAGCTACTGACTAATCTTTGGGTGACCAGAATCTCTCGTTAAGCGACAGAAAAAATGGCAATGATTTCAAATTCCCTGTGGAGCTTTGGTCCAATGAGGCAGCAGGGTGATCACAAGGATAACTGAGTGGGCCAAATGGCTCTTTGGGCTGGCCCTTTTTATTTGCTGGCCATCTATTGAAAGTTAATGTACCCCCCTGGCAGGGGTACTAGCCAATCGGAGCCCAGCAAATAAAAAGCACATTTTCTAAAGAAAGATAAAGACAGGCTGTAGATAGTGTAACATAAGGTGACCAAAAGGATTCAGGGGCCAGCAGGGCAGATCTTATGAGGATATGAGGAGATAAAGACTGGCACAGCTCCTCCACTTACCACCTTGGTCAGCCACCATCTGAATGATAGTGAGTGCACATACAACTGCTATAGGAAAGCTAATTCTACAGCAGCTGGGCACACGCTCCCTGTCATTCAGATGGTGGCTGCCTAAGATAGTTAAGTGGAGGGGCTGTGTCGGTCGCCATCTCTGACCTCTTCAGCTCATACCTCTCAACCTCCTGCCTCATAAATCAGGGACAAGGCTTAAAAAATCAGGGACAAAGGCCCCAAATCAGGGACACATTTTTAAAATTGGTGCTATCCACTCAGGAAGCTAGCAGAATAAGGGACTCAGTGTATAATGCATTATCTGAAGAATAAGAAGTCTGCAACTTTATTGTTTGACGTAATTTTATTCTTACAATCATCACTGTTTAGTCAGGGGAACACAGATTTTAGGAGGGACAGAGTAAAAATTTGAGGTGAAATCAGGGACATCACTGAAAATCAGGGACACTTGAGAGGTATGCTTCAGCTATGTCATTGAACAAGACAATTGACCTGCCCTCTCAGTCCATTTCAGCAAAAAGTACAGGTAGAAGCAGGACACAACCGAAAATGAGAGGCTGCATCACAGCTGTGCTATCCATCTAAAATGGATGTGTTGGGGGGTGTGGAGAGGCAGCAGCCAGCACAGGTCCATACAAGCCAGTGAGTTTGAGCCTGTACAGTGTACAGCAAATAATGAATGCTGAGCAGTACTTCTTGATTGGGGGGTGCAATCTCATGATTACCACCAGCAAAGTAATGGACCCCTCTGCAAAGCAGCCAGCAGGATATCACTGTGAGATGGTTTCAAAAAAAAAAAACCTTCAGTACAAAAGGTCTAGGGAAAGGACATGCAAAATGTTTACACACAGTGACACCACATTTTCAAGAAGCCTACAGTGACACATGGCAGTGGAGGACCTGCTTCATATTTTCACATAGGGAGGGACTGATGTACAGGTAGAGCAAGCGGCTTACAGAAGGTTACTAAGTAAACCAGTGGCTGTGGCGGGATTCAGACCTGGGGATCTTGTAGTTCACAGCTCTGTACTCAGTAACCAAGCACAACACTGCCTCTTCAGTTGGTAATAAAGGACAAAATGTAATAAAACAGTGTTTTAAAGTAGTCATCGCACATGCTGTTCAGTTGAAAGTTTAACTATTGTGACAGGAATGCAAGGTCCACTCCAAGGTGGTCAGTTGCAAGAAATGCCCAGCTTCCTCTGGTGGCTCAATCACAGGCTGCTGCAACCCTGGATTACATATCAACATACAAACATACAAATGTGCCAGCAGAAACAGACCTCCTGGTCTGTAAACGTCTGCTTGAGTGTGCAGCTAGAGCCCCTTGGTCACATCTGCCCACCCCCCTTCCCTTTTGTTCAGTCTCGGCCATTCTCAGCCTCACCTACCCGTACTCTCCCCTGTTCTCTGTCCCATGCTCTTTTAAAGCTACCCACCATTTTGCATGATATCACCCTCTGTGGTAGGCCATTTCACTTTGACACCATTCTCTCTGTGAAGTAATGCCTCCTCATCTCCCTCCTAAATCTTCCCCCCTCTATTCTTAGCCCATACCCTCTAGTGTTCCTTCCTTTCCTCAGTTTAAAAACCCTGTTGGCTCCATTCTTGTTGATTCACCTCAGATACTTGAAAGTTTAGATTATGTCCCCCATCCCTCCTCTCCTCCAGGGTGTTTACTTCACCCAGCCCGTTCTCGTAGTCTCTCCCCTCCATTCTCTGTAACATCCTCATTGCCCTCTGCTGCATTCCCTCCAGTAGTTTGATATCCCGCCTCAGGTATGGCCTCCAGAACTGCACACAGTTCTCCAAGTCCAGCATGATCAGTGACCTGTTGAGGGGCGAGATCACCTACCTGTGCCTGAATGAGAACCCCCTTGCTATACACCCCAGCATCTTGTGTGTAAAATTTTGTTATATACACTACCGCAGATATTATTCTTCATATAGTAACTTGTATTTTCCTGACAAACTCCATCTTTTCATAGTTCTGTGTCTCATCCCTTCTTACTAACCAAGCTTTCATCCACTGGCCTTTCTCTTGCATCTGTAAACTGATTTAACTCCTACCTCTCTGGTGACTCCAACAAGTAAAGGTTGGTGAAGCCCTCTCTCCTTCTCTCACAATACATGCTGGTGTTCCCCAAGGCTCCATCTTGTGCCCTATACTATTCTCCATTTTCTTAAATGATCTTCCATCCATATCCACTGCAGTAAACATACAAATGTATGCCAGTGACACTGTTCTTTACACCTATGGTCCCTCTACCTCAGCCATACAATCCCAGCTCCAAGCTGAATTTCATTCCAACCTTCACTGGTTCCACAATAGCCTCCTCAAGGTAAATGTCAAAAAGATGGTATCTATGATATGCGGAACCCCTCACAAACTTGCCTCTATCTCCTCACCCCCCCCATTCACCACCCTTGATGGCTCCCTACTAGACGTAGTCCCCCATTACAAGTACCTGGGTATATGACTGAACTCCCGGCTTGACTACTGTAAACATGCTGAACACATCCATGTTAAACTTCACCCTAAACTGGGCACCTTATACAGATATAAGGATGCCCTCTCCCTAAATACTTGACGTCAGCTCCTTACCAAGATGATCATCCCCTGATTTGACTATGCCAATGTTGTTTATGGCACCGCATCAGCCTCCCCTTTGCCAGGCAGCATGACACCCTCTACAGTGCTTTTGCCACTTTGCTCTACATGCCCTCCGTGCACACATCACTGTACCCCTACTCATCCCTCTCCCTTACTCTACACTAGTGTTGGCAAGTTCACTCTGCTATTTTATCTCTACATATAGGTTTGGGTCCTTACCGTCCTACCTTTCCTCAATTTTGTCTTCCTCTACTGCGGCCTCCAACTCACTTCAGTCAAGGGATACCCACACATTGTCCCTCCTCACAACCCTCCTCCTGTCCTGGCTCAGCTGCTTTCTCTTACAGACTGCCCTCACTCTGGAACACCCTTCCCTCCCAAATCAGACATTCCCTTTCTGTCTCCTAAAACATGTTTTATCCCGCCAAACTGTGTTCCTGAGTCCTGCTATTGCCAAGACTAATCTTCTCATCTTCCTCTGCTCAATAACACACACTCCTCCTCATTACCTCAGCTTGTCCTCCTAACCTTCTCTTTTTAGCACTTACACTATTCTCTCCTTCTTGTCCCTTTCCCGTGCCCCCAGAAAATTGAATGGTTAATGCTTTCAATTACTCCTTGTCCATGTAACCCCTAGGTGGTGCTATCCCAAGGGCTACTTCCCCTGCCTACTTGGAATAAATCCACTGGGGGGGCACCATAGTGGATGAAGAAATTTTCCACTAGGACCTTGGCCACGGTAGCTGCCTTTTGATCTTTGGTGGGAAAGCTTGTGCATACCTTGTGAAATGATCCGTAACCACTAACACTTTACTAATGTTTCACTGGTCAGGCTCTAAACTCAAGAAGTCTATGCAGACCAGTTCCACTGGGGTGCTGGTAGTAATGTTGACAAGGGGGCAGCCCTCTGAGGCAAGGCTTTTCTCTGCAGGCAGTAACAGGCACTGGAGTGGGAGGGGGTGTTGGGGAAGGAACACACCCAGGTTGCAGGAACAGTTCCTTAAAGTCCTCTACAGTTTACCCTTCCCCCAGCAACAACTTAGCAAATTTCTCCTCAAAAGTCTCAGATGATGGTGGTGTGAGTAGTGGCGCCCTGCCACCATCTTTATTCACTGTTTAGTGCCCATTGTGGAGCCTGTCATTGACTGAATGGCCCTTCCTGGCTCCCAAATGATCCCAAACCTGGCTTCACTACTGTGTAATCCCCCCTCTTTCCCCGCTAGTGGCTACAACGATACCCAGTAACTACCTTCTCAATACCACCAATATACTTTGCAAGTACCCACAATGTTTGCACTTACCACCAGGGCTGGTTCCTCCAGTTTGACCCTGGAGACGCCCTGTAAAACAAGGTTAGGCAGAGCAAATAGAAACAGTACAGTGCTTCGAGCACAAACAGGCACCACAATCAGGCTGAATGCAGAAAAAAGATAGATCTGATTTATTCTGGGGGTTTGAACATGGGATGGGCGTAATCAAGTTAATTAGCTTAAATACTCTTATCAATCACCCAGCTGTGTATGCATTCAGAATCCCTAACACAGTCACACTCTCTGAGTACCCAGGTGGAGGAGAGGTGGGCTAGCCAGGACCATTGCCCGGGGTAGGACGGTGTTGTAGCTGGTCGGGGCCCTGTGATGGAAAAACCAATTTGCACAACACACACTATTTCTAATCCAGAGCCAGATGGCTCAGTCAGTGAGGCAAGAGAAATAAAAAATAAATCAGATGAGGGTTACAATGGGACAAAAAAATGATCAAAAGGCATATACAGGGTTAATATACATCTTGGTTCAGGCACATATATAACATAAGAATAAGGTACACATATATTTTACTGTCACATAAATCACAAGTAAAGTGTATTCTAGCACTAAATGTGGGTTTTTGTGTACAGGTCAGGCAATGGCAGGCTGATTAAAAAAACATATTTGACTTGCACAATCTGGGGGGGTAGAGAGAGAGAGAGACTGGATGTCAAGAGATCTCTTACCTGGTACATGACAAGCACTAAGGACCATAGAAAGGACAGAAAACAACTGATCTTACTTCGAGAGGGTTCCTGCAGTAGGTCTTCACATATAGGTCTGCATCTCCTGGCGTCAGAACTGCACAGCAAACTTGTAGCTTGCAGTTGTCAGCAGGGGCCGTCCCATTGCCGAGGTGATGTGGCGTCAAGCGTGACTATAAAGGCAGTCTCTGCCGTCATCCAGTTCTTTCCTGCCATCACCTTATTTATCCCTTTCAAGTACTTGAAGCTCCCAATCATGTCCCTCCTCTCTCTCTCTCCCTCTCTTTCCTGTCTTCCAGGGAGTACATGTTTAGTGCCCTCAACCTCTCCTCATATGACTTGCCCTGCTGACCTGCTATTATCTGACCTTGATTCCCTCACTGCTGGATCTGATGATGGAGATGTATTCCAGACCCAGCTTTTTTGGACCTTCTTGTTCCCATTAAGATGTACTTTGATTGGAAGTCTGAGGATTGGGACCCTATGCGGCAGAGGCTCGTGAAGCACCTGGATCTAGAGTCTATGTCCCCGGTCCCCATTCCTCCATGGATCGCCCCCTTCTGCTGCTTCCCGGCTCACTTGTTGCTCCTTTTGTTTGCTTCGGCATCGGTCCCTCACCCCACTTCCCTGCTCCTGCCTTGTCCTGTTTCCTATCTCTGTGATGTCCCTCTCCAAACCCCTCTCTCCTACTTGTGCTGTCTCTTATCCTCTGCTGCCACTTCTCTGTCCTGGTTAGTAAAGGGGGCGACATGAATGTAGGGTGGTCGAGTTAGGGTACGAAGATTTAGGGGTTGGCTATTGGTCTGGGTGGGGGTCCAGTGCCAGGAAGAGGGGTCAGAAGGGGGCAAGTGACAGCATTGAAGAGTGTCAACTAGGGGGAATGTTTTCAGATTAGGAGTATGTGGAGTGGAGAACCATAGTAACTTTCTTGTTCTCTTGCCTTTGAATACCAATCTGATGCACTGGTTTGTTACTTCCATTAAGGCTTCCTTTAGATGCTTACACTGTTCTTCCACTCCCCCTCCTGCCCCCATTCTCTCCAGAGCTTTTTTGAGACCTCTCCCCATTTCATCAAAGTCAGCATTTTTGAAATCCAAAACCTTTGTCCTAGTATGACTTGAGTTAGTATCTATCCTTATGCTAAACTAAACTATATTGTGATCATTGGATCCCAGTGTGGGGGAGTTTTGAGAGAGTGAGATTAACCACCATGCTATATTAGGGTGCTAAATTAATGATAGCACATGTTATCAAAGTGCATGTTGTGCCAATTTGTCAGTTGCATGGAACATTTGTGATAGCGCATGTTATCAAGGTGCATGTTGTGCCAATTTGTCAGTCGCATGGAAAATTTGTGATAGCGCATGTTATCAAGGTGCATGTTGTGCCAATTTGTCAGTCACATGGAACATTTGTGATAGTGCATGTTATCAAGGTGAATGTTGTGCCTAGTTATCAGTCACATGGAAAATTCATGATAGCACATGTTACCAAGGTGCATGTTGTGCCAATTTGATGGTCTAAGTGATCATTCGTGATAGCGCATGTTATCAAGGTGCATGTTGTGCCAATTTGACAGATGAAGTGAACTAGATGCTTCATTTACAGAAGTGGTGCAAAGAAGGAATTCCATTAAAAGGGTCAGTGAATGAACTTAACTGATTGCCCAGGCAACAATGGGCCAGTGAACCAAAAAGGAATATCACCTATCCCAACCGGGATACTACAGTCACTTGAAAATTGGCCATCTAGGCAGAGAGCACTAGTCTTTCTAATCATCTTTACTAAAAACAAATTTTCTTCTATCTGTTAACTAATTTTATTCCTTTATGCCACTATTAATATTATTATTATAGTACTTCTTCAACAGTAATTTAATAATAAACCAGAGGAGTAGCTGCCTCAGCAGGTTGTTTCAAAAATGTGTCTGCGGCAGACATCTGTGCTGCCGCCACTTGAAATTCCATCAATACCTTTACTAAACACTACAGTTTGGATGTTTCTGGCCTGTGGTGGGAAGAACTGGAAGGTGGGCATCAGGGACAACCCCTTATACCAACGTCTCCTGATGCCAGTCACCTGACATGGGGTGGTCCCTCGCCAGGGACTGCTAGCTAGAAATTTTTCCATGGGGTCCTGCTGCCTGCCAGCATCAGTCATGTATGTAATTACCTACTGCAAGAGCCTCTCTCGAACATATACTGTTACGGTAAGTTCTTACGTAGCTGTACTTTCATGCAGTGCCTAGTTTTGAAGGGATCTGAGTGACAATTGGCAAATTGGGTATCCTTTTCGATGGGTTGGTCATGGTATATGAGGTGTAATGGAAGAAGGGGGGAGGAGGTAGCACACAGTCACTTTTGATGCAAATCCACGATTCCAAGAATAGGTCTCTCGAAATGGGAGTGGTGTACAGTCCGCCCTCTCAGACAGAGGAGTTGGGGAACTAGCAGGACAGAGAGTGGTAGCTGGGTGGAGTGCATTGCTGGCAAGAGATGGTATCCAGTGCCTGGTAGAAGGGTGACACCAGTTCAGTGGTTGAATTACACTGGTCATAACTGACAGCCTCCATCCTGTTTATGTCCTTGCAGATACATTGTCTCCAGAACTTCACACAGTACTCCAGATGGGGTACAACCAACTGTCTGTACAGAGGGGATACTAACTTCCTGTTTTCTACAAGTGATTCCTCTGCCTATGCATCCTAAGTCCCTTCTCATCCTTTCCACCCCCACCAACAACTTCCTGTTTTCTACAGGTGATTCCTCTCCCTATGCATATTCACTCAGTTCCCAGCCAGCGTGAGAAATGTTATGCTATGAAAGTGTTCGTCACCACATAGGTTGCACCATCTGGTACTTCAATGGATGCTGCTGATAAAATCAGTTCATCATTTAAAAGATAATATATAATAATACATATTTTCACTCTCACTTCTACTTGTACAGCAGTTATTTGTTCATGTAATATACTTTTAGTATTATGACACGATATAAAACAAATGTAATCAGAAGAACTGAGAATTGAATTCACAAACTATAAACAATACTTTGGATGTATATGCTATATTAATAAGACATAAAATTGGTTGCTTTTATCACTGAATTAAAATGTATGATGTGTTCTTGCAAATGTTTAAGGTCAATTTAATAACACTTATCCTGACTTGATCCCCTAGAGTTTTTCGTGCATCATCTTCATTAGGACAGCACCCTAAAATCAGAAGAGAACAGTGGTTAATTTTTACATTAATCAGTTCACTGACACATAGACACTTTTGGAATGTTTGACTTTTGATGGATATCGGCTGTACTGTGAATTGTTGATCCTAACTTGCTATATGTGAAGTTCTTCCTATGTTGTGATACTGCATATTGTATGGTTAATTAAAGTTGCAAGTTCCCAAACAAGAAAGGTTTCAATTTGGTGATTTTCTTGACTAGTAAGGAAATACACTATTTGTTTATAACCAGGTAACATCAGGAGGCATTAACTACAGGGTGGCAAAATGCTGACTTGTATCATCGATCATAAACACATAGTCATTACCTTGCAAATCTGATATTCTACTTGGCTTTTCATGTCAGCCAATGCCAAGCATCACACATATATATATATATATATATATATATATATATATATATATGCAGTAATCAAGTGTTCCTTAGGTCAGTGTAGTAAGGAAAACAATATTTGTTTATAACCGGGCAACATCAGGAGGAATTACAACTCACTGGAGGGTGGTAAAATGCAGACTGATGTTATACAGTCATAAACCTATAGTGATATATTGGGGGTTGACATTGTACACTAGTGAATGCTTAACTTGATGTTGCACCTGATACGGGATGGGATGTTTCTATTATCATATCACTGTGTCTTCCCGTATGTGTGAAAATGAACTTGAGTATTCCGTTAAAGATATTACATGTAACTCTTTGAATATAACTTATTTTATTTGTCTTTCAGGTTGATTCCTTGCAGTATATTTGACATAATTCAACAGAACATAGAATATTTTGTGGTACGTTTGAAAATATAAATCAGTGCACAGTGGGGAGTTGGGGAGTAGGGTTTATTGAGCCAAACTGGTATTCATAGGGGCTTAATTTTTCATATTATTGTTAGACTTGCCCAACAAAGATAACTTGCAACAATGATGTGTTTTTTTTGTTTTGTTTTGTTTTTTTCTCTACACCTTACAGAGTAATCATCATGGCAAAAAAAATGACTGCATTGGATGTTTTTGGCCGAGATCCAGATGTGTAGCGAGTCTGATTTCTCTGAATCGCATAGTGAAGAGGATGTTGAAGAAAGATTGTACAATCTGGATCTGGTGGAAGTGCGGAATGAGTCTTCTGAAGATGAAGAAGAAACTGATCAAGATTACATGCCGGATGTGGAGCAGGAAGATCATGAAGAGATCCCCACAACGTCAGTAGGTGCAATGCCCAAGAAGACTCGTGGTAAAAGGGCTCAGTCATCAGCAGAACAAAGCGTTAGAAGAGAAGACGAATGGGAAGAGGTGACAACAACAAGTGACAATGGACACCTATTCACTGCAACTTCAGGTCTCCAAGTACCAGTCTCAGAAAGCCTACTTGGATTTGTACAACTATTTTGCCTGATGCATGAAGATTTGGAGCTTATTGCAAGGGAAACAAAACATTCAAGGGCCAGGGCTTGGAAGATGACTGACAAAGAAGAACTGAAGAGGTTTATTGCATTATACATTGTGATGGGACTGGTAGTGAAGAGCAGTAAAGATGAATACTGGGGATTGGATGAAGTCACCTACACACCATTCTGGGGCAGTGTGATGCAAGGAACTGATTCAACCTGATTTTTTATTTTCTCCACATGGCTGACAACTCGAATCGGAAGCCTAGAGGGATGGAGGGATTTGATCAACTTTTTCACATTAGGGAGATACATGAGCGATTCCTGAAGAGATCATGAGAAACCTATCTTTCCGACCGGGACCTCTCCCTGGATGAAGGTATATGTCTGTGGAAGGGAAATCTAAGTTACAGAACATTTAATCCACAAAAAACAGTGAAGCATGGAATCAAGGTGTACACCTTATGCGAATCAAACTCGGGATACATATGGAACTGGCAATTCTATACAGGCAAAGTCGACGAGGAACAGAGCAAAGGACATACATACAGAGTTTGTTTTGATCTTGTTAGAGAAGAACAGTGAGGGAAAGGCTACAGGATTTACACAGACAGATACTACACTGGATCTCAACTCTACACAGATCTATTTTTATCTGGAGTTGGTGCAACTGGAACTGTTATGCCCAACCACAAGGGAATGCCTCCCAAAATAAAAGACATAAAGCTGAAGATGAAAGAAAAGGTTACATTCAGGAAGACACCAATGCTCTGTATGAAGTGAAGAGACAAGAGGAACATATACATGCTGTCAACAACATCAAGTACTGAATTTGTCGATACCGGAAGAAAGGACTGTAAGACTGGGGAGTCGATAAATAAACCAAAATGTATACTGGACTACAACAGATACATGGGTGGAGTCGACAAAAATGATCAGCTGGCAGGGTATTACAATTTTAACCAGCGATGCAAAAAGGTATGGCAGAAGGAGTTCTTTTATTTACTGAATGCCATGTTACTTCAGGGGTACATAATGTACAAGAAATTTTCCCCAGAAAGAAAGAAGATGATGCACTTGGAATTCCAACGTACTGCAGTTAAAGAACTTGTAACGACAAGCAAAAAAATAGATGATCTTCCACAGCATAGCCAAAAATGACAATCAACAAAATTGGATCCATGCCAATGACTGCAAGGAAAGCACTTCCCATCAAAAATACCAAGAACACCAAAGAAGCTGTACCCTACCAGAAGATGTGTGGTGTGCACAAAGAAAGGGAAGCGTAAAGAATCGACCTACTGGTGCGCACGTTGCAGCAAGGGCCTGTGTGTAGATAAATGCTTCTCCGAATACTATTCAAAGATGAAATACGGGATGTCCGGATCACCGAATACTAGCGATAGCAACACAGAATAGCAAATTGCAAGACAGGCGTAGATTCCTGGTATAGAGACCGAGATGGCGGAGTGATCGAGATGTAAGATAGGTGGAAAATGCTGAGTGCTGCATCCCGGAATGGACTGCACAAGACTTCCCTCTATCATAGTCAGCATTGCGTGTTTATTGGACACCATGGCATGTTTTATAGTTGCTATTTCCCATTGTGGGAAGACATGAGGTGTCCATTGGACACCATGGAATGGTTAATTGGTGTAGATTCCTGGTATAGAGAGCGAGAGGGTGGAGTGATTGACATGTAAGGTAGGTGGGAAATGCTGGGTGCTGCATCCCGGAAAGGACAGCACAAGACTTCCCTCTATCATAGTCAGCATTGCTTGTCCATTGTACACCATGGCATGTTTTATAGTTGCTGTTTCCCAGTGTGGGAAGACATGAGGTATCCATTGGACACCATGGAATGGTTAATTGGCGTAGATTCCCGGTATCGAGAATGAGATGGCGGAGTGATCGAGATGTAAGATAGGTGGGAAATGCTGAGTGCTGCATCCCGGAATGGACTGCACAAGACTTCCCTCTATCATAGTCAGCATTGCATGTCCATTGGACACCATGGCATGTTTTATAGTTGCTGTTTCCCAGTGTGGGAAGACATGGGGTGTCCATTGGACACCATGGAATGGTTAATTAGCGTAGATTCCTGGTTTAGAGACCAAGATGGCGGAGTGATCGAGATGTAAAATAGGTGGGAAATGCTGAATGCTGCATCCCGGAATGGACAGCACAAGACTTCCCTCTATCATAGTCAGCATTGCATGTCCATTGGACACAATGGCATGTTTTATAGTTGCTATTTCCCATTGTGGGAAGACATGAGGTGTCCATTGGACACCATGGAATGGTTAATTGGTGTAGATTCCCGGTATAGAGACCGAGATGGTGGAGTGATTGAGATGTAAGGTAGGTGGGAAATGCTGAGTGCTGCATCCCAGAATGGACTGCATAAGACTTCCCTCTATCATAGTCAGCATTGCGTGTCCTTTGGACACCATGGCATGTTTTATAGTTGCTGTTTCCCAGTGTGGGAAGACATGAGGTGTCCATTGGACACCATGGAATGGTTAATTGGCGTAGATTCCCGGTATAGAGACCAATATGGCGGAGTGATCGAGATGTAAAATAGGTGGGAACTGCTGAGTGCTGCATCCCAGAATGGACAGCACAAGACTTCCCTCTATCATAGTCAGCTTTGCATGTCTATTGGACACCATGGCATGTTTTATAGTTGCTGTTTCCCAGTGTGGGAAGACATGGGGTGTCCATTGGACACCATGGAATGGTTAATTGGCGTAGATTCCCGGTATAGTGACCAAGATGGCGGAGTGATCGAGATGTAAAATAGGTGGGAAATGCTGAGTGCTGTATCCTGGAATGGACAGCACAAGACTTCCCTCAATCATAGTCAGTATTGCATGTCCATTGGACTCCATGGCATGTTTTATAGTTGCTGTTTCCCAGTGTGGGAAGACATGGGGTGTCCATTGGACACCGTGGAATGGTTAATTGGCGTAGATTCCCGGTATCGAGACCGAGATGGCGGAGTGATCGAGATGTAAGATAGGTGGGAAATTCTGAGTGCTGCATCCCGGAATGGACTGCACAAGACTTCCCTCTATCATAGTCAGCATTGTGTGTTTATTGGACACCATGGCATGTTTTATAGTTGCTATTTCCCATTGTGGGAAGACATGAGGTGTCCATTGGACACCATGGAATGGTTAATTGGTGTAGATTCCCGGTATAGAGACCGAGATGGTGGAGTGATTGAGATGTAAGGTAGGTGGGAAATACTGAGTGCTGCATCCCGGAATGGACAGCACAAGACTTCCTTCTATCATAGTCAGCATTGCTTGTCCATTGTACACCATGGCATGTTTTATAGTTGCTGTTTCCCAGTGTGGGAAGACATGAGGTATCCATTGGACACCATGGAATGGTTAATTGGCGTAGATTCCCGGTATCGAGACGAGATGGTGGAGTGATCGAGATGTAAGATAGGTGGGAAATGCTGAGTGCTGCATCCCGGAATGGACTGCACAAGAGTTCCCTCAATCATAGTCAGCATTGCATGTCCATTGGACACCATGGCATGTTTTATAGTTGCTGTTTCCCAGTGTGGGAAGACATGGGGTGTCCATTGGACACCATGGAATGGTTAATTGGCGTAGATTCCTGGTTTAGAGACCAAGATGGCGGAGTGATCGAGATGTAAAATAGGTGGGAAATGCTGAATGCTGCATCCCGGAATGGACACCACAAGACTTCCCTCTATCATAGTCAGCATTGCATGTCCATTGGACACAATGGCATGTTTTATAGTTGCTATTTCCCATTGTGGGAAGACATGAGGTGTCCATTGGACACCATGGAATGGTTAATTGGTGTAGATTCCCGGTATAGAGACCGAGATGGTGGAGTGATTGAGATGTAAGGTAGGTGGGAAATGCTGAGTGCTGCATCCCAGAATGGACTGCATAAAATTCCTCTATCATAGTCAGCATTGCGTGTCCTTTGGACACCATGGCATGTTTTATAGTTGCTGTTTCCCAGTGTGGGAAGACATGAGGTGTCCATTGGACACCATGGAATGGTTAATTAGCGTAGATTCCCGGTATAGAGACCAATATGGCGGAGTGATCGAGATGTAAAATAGGTGGGAACTGCTGAGTGCTGCATCCCAGAATGGACAGCACAAGACTTCCCTCTATCATAGTCAGCTTTGCATGTCCATTGGACACCATGGCATGTTTTATAGTTGCTGTTTCCCAGTGTGGGAAGACATGGGGTGTCCATTGGACACCATGGAATGGTTAATTGGCGTAGATTCCCGGTATAGTGACCAAGATGGCGGAGTGATCGAGATGTAAAATAGGTGGGAAATGCTGAGTGCTGCATCCTGGAATGGACAGCACAAGACTTCCCTCAATCATAGTCAGTATTGCATGTCCATTGGACTCCATGGCATGTTTTATAGTTGCTGTTTCCCAGTGTGGGAAGACATGGGGTGTCCATTGGACACCGTGGAATGGTTAATTGGCATAGATTCCCGGTATCGAGACCGAGATGGCGGAGTGATCGAGATGTAAGATAGGTGGGAAATTCTGAGTGCTGCATCCCGGAATGGACTGCAGAAGACTTCCCTCTATCATAGTCAGCATTGAGTGTTTATTGGACACCATGGCATGTTTTATAGTTGCTATTTCCCATTGTGGGAAGACATGAGGTGTCCATTGGACACCATGGAATGGTTAATTGGTGTAGATTCCCGGTATAGAGACCGAGATGGTGGAGTGATTGAGATGTAAGGTAGGTGGGAAATACTGAGTGCTGCATCCCGGAATGGACAGCACAAGACTTCCTTCTATCATAGTCAGCATTGCTTGTCCATTGGACACCATAGCATGTTTTATAGTTGCTGTTTCCCATGTGTGGAAGACATGAGGTGTCCATTGGACACCATGGAATGGTTAATTGGCGTAGATTCCAGGTATAGAGACCGAGATGGCGGAGTGATCGAGATGTAAGATAGGTGGGAAATGCTGAATGCTGCATCCCGGAATGGACAGCACAAGACTTCCCTCTATCATAGTCAGCATTGCATGTCCATTGGACATCATGGCATGTTTTATAGTTGCTGTTTCCCAGTGTGGGAAGACATGGGATGTCCATTGGACACCGTGGAATGGTTAATTGGCATAGATTCCCGGCATCGAGACCGAGATGGCGGAGTGATCGAGATGTAAGATAGGTGGGAATTTCTGAGTGCTGCATCCCGGAATGGACTGCACAAGACTTCCCTCTATCATAGTCAGCATTGCGTGTTTATTGGACACCATGGCATGTTTTATAGTTGCTATTTCCCATTGTGGGAAGACATGAGGTGTCCATTGGACACCATGGAATGGTTAATTGGTGTAGATTCCCGGTATAGAGACCGAGATGGTGGAGTGATTGAGATGTAAGGTAGGTGGGAAATACTGAGTGCTGCATCCCGGAATGGACAGCACAAGACTTCCTTCTATCATAGTCAGCATTGCTTGTCCATTGGACACCATAGCATGTTTTATAGTTGCTGTTTCCCAGTGTGGGAAGACATGAGGTGTCCATTGGACACCATGGAATGGTTAATTGGCGTAGGTTCCCGGTATCTAGACCGAGATGGCGGAGTGATCGAGATGTAAGATAGGTGGGAAATTCTGAGTGCTGCATCCCAGAATGGACTGCACAAGACTTCCCTCTATCATAGTCAGCATTGCGTGTTTATTGGACACCATGGCATGTTTTATAGTTGCTATTTCCCATTGTGGGAAGATATGAGGTGTCCATTGGACACCATGGAATGGTTAATTGGTGTAGATTCCTGGTATAGAGAGCGAGAGGGTGGAGTGATTGAGATGTAAGGTAGGTGGGAAATGCTGGG
Source organism: Neoceratodus forsteri (assembly GCA_016271365.2). NCBI lineage: Eukaryota > Metazoa > Chordata > Ceratodontiformes > Ceratodontidae > Neoceratodus > Neoceratodus forsteri. Next base: position 1,339,616,597 of record CM057456.1, read on the forward strand.
TGCTACATCCCGGAAAGGACAGCACAAGACTTCCCTCTATCATAGTCAGCATTGCTTGTCCATTGTACACCATGGCATGTTTTATAGTTGCTGTTTCCCAGTGTGGGAAGACATGAGGTATCCATTGGACACCATGGAATGGTTAATTGGCGTAGATTCCCGGTATCGAGACGAGATGGCGGAGTGATCGAGATGTAAGATAGGTGGGAAATGCTGAGTGCTGCATCCCGGAATGGACTGCACAAGAGTTCCCTCATTCATAGTCAGCATTGCATGTCCATTGGACACCATGGCATGTTTTATAGTTGCTGTTTCCCAGTGTGGGAAGACATGGGGTGTCCATTGGACACCATGGAATGGTTAATTGGCGTAGATTCCCGGTTTAGAGACCAAGATGGCGGAGTGATCGAGATGTAAAATAGGTGGGAAATGCTGAATGCTGCATCCCGGAATGGACAGCACAAGACTTCCCTCTATCATAGTCAGCATTGCATGTCCATTGGACTCCATGGCATGTTTTATAGTTGCTGTTTCCCAGTGTGGGAAGACATGGGGTGTCCATTGGACACCGTGGAATGGTTAATTGGCATAGATTCCCGGTATCAGGACCGAGATGGCGGAGTGATTGAGATGTAAGATAGGTGGGAAATTCTGAGTGCTGCATCCCGGAATGGACTGCACAAGACTTCCCTCTATCATAGTCAGCATTGCGTGTCCATTGGACACCATGGCATGTTTTATAGTTGCTATTTCCCATTGTGGGAAGACATGAGGTGTCCATTGGACACCATGGAATGGTTAATTGGTGTAGATTCCCGGTATAGAGCGAGATGGTGGAGTGATCGAGATGTAAGATAGGTGGGAAATGCTGAGTGCTGCATCCCGGAATTGACTGCACAAGACTTCCCTCTATCATAGTCAGCATTGCGTGTCCATTGGACACCATGGCATGTTTTATAGTTGCTGTTTCCCAGTGTGGGAAGACATGGGGTGTCCATTGGACACCATGGAATGGTTATTGGCGTAGATTCCCGGTATAGAGACCAAGATGGTGGAGTGATCGAGATGTAAAATAGGTGGGAACTGCTGAGTGCTGCATCCCAGAATGTACAGCACAAGACTTCCCTCAATCATAGTCAGTATTGCATGTCCATTGGACTCCATGGCATGTTTTATAGTTGCTGTTTCCCAGTGTGGGAAGACATGGGGTGTCCATTGGACACCGTGGAATGGTTAATTGGCATAGATTCCCGGTATCGAGACCGAGATGGCGGAGTGATCGAGATGTAAGATAGGTGGGAAATTCTGAGTGCTGCATCCCGGAATGGACTGCACAAGACTTCCCTCTATCATAGTCAGCATTGCGTGTTTATTGGACACCATGGCATGTTTTATAGTTGCTATTTCCCATTGTGGGAAGACATGAGGTGTCCATTGGACACCATGGAATGGTTAATTGGTGTAGATTCCCGGTATAGAGACCGAGATGGTGGAGTGATTGAGATGTAAGGTAGGTGGGAAATACTGAGTGCTGCATCCCGGAATGGACAGCACAAGACTTCCTTCTATCATAGTCAGCATTGCTTGTCCATTGGACACCATAGCATGTTTTATAGTTGCTGTTTCCCAGTGTGGGAAGACATGAGGTGTCCATTGGACACCATGGAATGGTTAATTGGCGTAGATTCCCGGTTTAGAGACCAAGATGGCGGAGTGATCGAGATGTAAAATAGGTGGGAAATGCTGAATGCTGCATCCCGGAATGGACAGCACAAGACTTCCCTCTATCATAGTCAGCATTGCATGTCCATTGGACTCCATGGCATGTTTTATAGTTGCTGTTTCCCAGTGTGGGAAGACATGGGATGTCCATTGGACACCGTGGAATGGTTAATTGGCATAGATTCCCGGTATCGAGACCGAGATGGCGGAGTGATCGAGATGTAAGATAGGTGGGAATTTCTGAGTGCTGCATCCCGGAATGGACTGCACAAGACTTCCCTCTATCATAGTCAGCATTGCGTGTTTATTGGACACCATGGCATGTTTTATAGTTGCTATTTCCCATTGTGGGAAGACATGAGGTGTCCATTGGACACCATGGAATGGTTAATTGGTGTAGATTCCCGTGTAGAGACCGAGATGGTGGAGTGATTGAGATGTAAGATGGGTGGGAAATACTGAGTGCTGCATCCCGGAATGGACAGCACAAGACTTCCTTCTATCATAGTCAGCATTGCGTGTCCATTGGACACCATGGCATGTTTTATAGTTGCTGTTTCCCAGTGTGGGAAGACATGAGGTGTCCATTGGACACCATGGAATGGTTAATTAGCGTGAGGTTCCGTATCTAGACCGAGATGGCGGAGTGATCGAGATGTAAGATAGGTGGGAAATGCTGAGTTCTGCATCCCAGAATGGACTGCACAAGACTTCCTCTATCATAGTCAGCATTGCGTGTCCATTGGACACCATGGCATGTTTTATAGTTGCTGTTTCCCAGTGTGGGAAGACATGGGGTGTCCATTGGACACCATGGAATGGTTAATTGGTGTAGATTCCTGTATAGAGAGCGAGAGTGGAGTGATTGAGATGTAAGTGTAGGGGGTGGAAATGCTGGGTGCTATATCCCGGAGGCGACAGCAAGACTTCTTATCATAGTCAGCATTGTGTGTCCATTGGACACCATGGCATGTTTTATAGTTGCTGTTTCCCAGTGTGGGAAGACATGGGGTATCCATTGGACACCATGGAATGGTTAATTGGCGTAGATTCCCGGTATCGAGAGCTAGATGGTGGAGTGATCGAGATGTAAGATAGGTGGGAAATGCTGAGTGCTGCATCCCGGAATGGACTGCACAAGACTTCCCTCTATCATAGTCAGCATTGCATGTCCATTGGACACCATGGCATGTTTTATAGTTGCTGTTTCCCAGTGTGGGAAGACATGGGGTGTCCATTGGACACCATGGAATGGTTAATTGGCGAGATTCCCGGTATAGAGACCGAGATGCGGAGTGATCGAGATGTAAGATAGGTGGGAAATGCTGAGTGCTGCATCCCGGAATGGACAGCACAAGACTTCCCTCTATCATAGTCAGCATTGCATGTCCATTGGACACCATGGCATGTTTTATAGTTGCTGTTTCCAGTGTGGGAAGACATGGGGTGTCCATTGGACACCGTGGAATGGTTAATTGGCATAGATTCCCGGTATCAGGACCGAGATGGCGGAGTGATTGAGATGTAAGATAGGTGGGAAATTCTGAGTGCTGCATCCCGGAATGGACTGCACAAGACTTCCCTCTATCATAGTCAGCATTGCGTGTCCATTGGACACCATGGCATGTTTTATAGTTGCTATTTCCCATTGTGGGAAGACATGAGGTGTCCATTGGACACCATGGAATGGTTAATTGGTGTAGATTCCCGGTATAGAGACCGAGATGGTGGAGTGATTGAGATGTAAGTTAGGTGGGAAATGCTGGGTGCGCATCCCAGAATTGACTGCACAAGACTTCCCTCTATCATAGTCAGCATTGCGTGTCCATTGGACACCATGGCATGTTTTATAGTTGCTGTTTCCCAGTGTGGGAAGACATGAGGTGTCCATTGGACACCATGGAATAGTTAATTGGCGTAGATTCCCGGTATAGAGACCAAGATGGTGGAGTGATCGAGATGTAAAATAGGTGGGAACTGCTGAGTGCTGCATCCCAGAATGTACAGCACAAGACTTCCCTCAATCATAGTCAGTATTGCATGTCCATTGGACTCCATGGCATGTTTTATAGTTGCTGTTTCCCAGTGTGGGAAGACATGGGGTGTCCATTGGACACCATGGAATGGTTAATTGGCATAGATTCCGTATCGAGACCGAGATGGCGGAGTGATCGAGATGTAAGATAGGTGGGAAATGTTGAGTGCTGCATCCCGGAATGGACTGCACAAGACTTCCCTCTATCATAGTCAGCATTGCGTGTTTATTGGACACCATGGCATGTTTTATAGTTGCTATTTCCCATTGTGGGAAGACATGAGGTGTCCATTGGACACTATGGAATGGTTAATTGGTGTAGATTCCCGGTATAGAGACCGAGATGGCGGAGTGATCGAGATGTAAGATAGGTGGGAAATGCTGAGTGCTGCATCTTGGAATGGACTGCACAAGACTTCCCTCTATCATAGTCAGCATTGCGTGTCCATTGGACACCATGGCATGTTTTATAGTTGCTGTTTCCCAGTGTGGGAAGACATGGGGTGTCCATTGGACACCATGGAATGGTTAATTGGCGTAGATTCCCGGTATAGAGACTGAGATGGCGGAGTGATCGAGATGTAAGATAGGTGGGAAATGCCGAGTGCTGCATCCCAGATTGCTGCCCATAAAAACAAAACAGTGCAAAATACAGTTTTTCGTATCAAGTTTTTATTCAAGTACAGTTAAATGTGGATTATTTAGAATAATGCATATCATTTCTGAGAATAAGAACTTTATAAACTGCTGCCAATTAGAAGTGATTTCCTGTTCTCTTTAATCCAACTGTGGTTCCAGTTTGTACCAAAAGCACTATACTGTTATATACTGTGCTAACATTGTTTTACAGGCGGTCTCCAGGGTTGAACTGGTGGAACCAGCTCTGTGGTAAGTGCAAACAGTGTGGGGAAGTGTATCAATAGGAGCTATTGGAAAATGTTTGTTGCATATTGTTATGCTACTGAAGAGGAAAATGGGATTACAATGTCCCAGAAAGCTGTATCCAGGTTAGCCTTGCTACTAACTACCCTGTCCTCCAGGTGGAGGCACCCGTGTCAGTACACATGCCCCTTAACCTGCAACTAGCCATGCAGGCAGGGGTAGTAGCCCTTGTGATAGTGCCACCTAGGGGATACACAAGTGTGGGATGACATGGGAAGGCTGAACAACATGTACTGCTTATTCATGCCAGGTCATCAAACATGACTACTCCAAAATCCCTTTCCCATTTGGTAACCATCAGTTTCTCAAACCACCAATCACATGATGTTTTCATGAGAGCTTGTGCCGCAAATGCATAATTTTCCTCTGAGTGCCACTATTAGTAATCACTCTTAAATGTTTTTTATTTCCTGGAAGATACCAGACATGTTGTCTTTTGCCAGCAAATGTCAGGAATTGAGCACTACTACCTGTCATAGATTGGATACACTCCGATGCTATAATATGTATGTTTTCTTAATTCCAGTATGCAGTGTCCAGAGAAGACTGTATGGATCTGTGGACACTCCTTCATGCATTGGGCAGGGATTCAGGAGTGGTCTCAAACTGGGGGACCAGTGTTGACCTTTGATACTCCGGTAAATGTTCGTTGGTTAGGTGAGAAGGGTATGTGTTGGGATCAACTGGTGCCAATGTTGCGACGGGAGTGCCTGAGGGGATCCAAACCAGATGTCATTGTCATCCACCTGGGAGGCAATGATTTAGGATTGAAGATATCAGTGATGCTGCTACGGAAGATGAAGGAGGACATCGCCTTGATCAAGCACCGAATGCCGAGAATCATGATCCTTTGGTCCCACATCATCCAGCGTCGGCAGTGGAGGAATGTTTCTGATACAAAGAAAATGGACAGAACAAGGAGAACGATCAACACATAGATGGGGCCATTCATGAGAGGATTGTCAGCCGGCATGGTCAAGCATGATGGCATCATGTCCCTCTTCCCAGAACTGTATCGGCAGGATGGTGTCCACTTAACGGATCAGGGAAGTGATATGTTCTGCAGTGACATCAAGAGGGCTGTAGCTCCAATCCTATAGAGGTATGCAATTTATAGATGCAGTGGCGGGGGAATGTACAGTGTATAACCCAATGGACTATAACTTTCAGGTCGTCATTGGTATAATGTCTTTAAATTCTGTGTTTCAGATTGGAGTATATAGGCTAAAAGTCTTTAAAAGCGAAGAACGTATATGAATATACGTTCCAAATGCCCTATCGACTGTCATTGGGGTCGTCTTCCATATGACAATCACTGTAATCTATATACACAGTGCGTTATACGAAATATGTCCCCTGGCTTCAGAAATACTCATGCAACAGTCAGAATGGGAAATAAATTGGAAATAATGAGTGCATAAGGTAGGTTACTACATGATGTCACTAACGGTAAGTTACACTTTAGCTTAGGTTTTGATATGTGTGTATTGATGTACAGTATGTATTCATGTTTCAAAATTAATTCAAGATTTGACCTCATGAAACTGCTAACAGTGTTAGTCCAGTTGGATACCTCACCATGATTCACACTTGCTAGCCATATCTAGCAAAAGGGGTGGTGTACTTTGTTTTTTTTACCTTTATTTTTTTTTTACCTTTGTCATACCAGGAGAGAAACACTTTGCTGAAAGCTTGATTACAGGTGCAACCTGAAGTACAAGGTAGTTAATTGACTTTGTGTCGGTAGTGGATACATAACTGATTACTACCATACCTCATCAACACAGCCCCATTCAAAGAACTTTTTAGCAAAGGTAGCCATTTTGAGGCATTTCAGCAAAAGCAGCCATCTTGAAGCACTCACCAGAGATTCACACTTGGTGTACAGATATAGCAAAGGTTTTGCAGTACTGTGTCCATTAAGTGGTCACATCACTGATTACCATCATACCGCATCTGCTCTGACCCATTCAGAGAGCTTTTTAAACAAATATGGCTGTTTTGAAGTATTTTATGAAATGCAGACACTTTGAAGCATTTTAGGAAAGGAGGCCAATCTGAGGTGATCACAAGTAATTAACACTTGGTGCCTGGATGTGGAAAAAGTGGTGCAGTAGTGTGTCCAGAAGTCATCACATTGATTGACTGCATATTTCTTGTTTCTCAGAGAAGGTGTGTTCAACATATCTACAGAAGTCACAAAATTACCCTTTTTGAATGACACTGAAGATCAAGATACTGCAATGATGCTACATTACAGCATTTTATATCTTGACTTCCTATGATACTACTCAACTGATACTTTCTGGGATTATGGTAAGAGACAAACTAGTTTGTCTTACAGGCTGTGAAAACCTTGCGGTGTTAACATAAATCAGCCTTGTAGACCTACTAGTATGCAATGCACCACAATAAACTTCACCTTCACCGTCTCATCAGTTGGAATGAATTATAATGCATGGACTAGTTCTGAACACTCCAAGAGATGACTTCATGTGAGGGTGAGCTACATTACTTAGGTTAAATTAAATATCACAGAGTATGTAAAATGTTGATGCAATGGTGTAGCATAGGGTAAGATCAGACAGTTTTTTATCTACAGGTCACAAGCATGAAGACTATATATAGAATTTAGAATAGGGAAAGGATAGGGTTTTTCTACACAGGTTTTAGAATAAGGAAAGGATAGAGTTTTTCTCCACATGTTTTTGAACAGGAAAAGGATAGGGTTTTACTCCACAGGTTTTTGAAAAGGGAAAGGATAGGATTTTTCTCCACAGGTTTTTGAATAGGGAAAGGATATGATTTTTCTCCACAGGTTTTAGAATAGGGAAACGATAGGGTTTTTCTCCACGGGTTTTAGAATATGGAAAGAATATGGATTTTCTCTGCAGGTTTTAGAATAGGGAATTGAGAGTTTTTTGCCACATATTTCTGGCATTACCATGTCTGATGGAATGCTCTTTGTGTATGAAGATCCATACACTTGAAAAAGTTTTGCATCTGTGAAATGTAGACCACTGATGGTAAATGCTAATGGTAATAAAAAATAGTAAACTATTTTGGATTCTTTCATACTGTATAGTACACTATATAAGATACTGTATGGTGGCCTAAATACACACCGCTTTTGTTAACACCTTACTTAATTTGCGTCCTCACTGTAACCATGAGATACTGGAAACTAGGTCCATTTCTATTATTATATAAAACTCATGGGTGATGTATATCTTGTATGTCATCTTTGAACCTTAGGGTGAAGGTGTATTGTTGCTGTGTATTGACAACCACCAACTATTTTTATATAATGTAGGGGAAAAATATCACAAAACATGGGACTAAGGCATAGTAGCATAGGGTAACATAAGAAAAGATGTTAATTATCCAAGGGCAATACAGTGATCTAAAACATAATAGTATAAGGTCATACTAGATAGGTTTTCCACTGTTCACATGCATAAATGCTGGAGATAGATATAGGAAAAAGCAAATCTTACTTGAGAGGGTTCCATCAGTAGTCATACATATGGGACATCACTACCTGGCATCGGGCTACACGGCAGACTTTTCTACTTAATACCTGAAGGAACCACCCCCAACATCACGTGACCAACAGAACCCCTTCCAGTGCCAGGTTAGGTTGGGCTTAGATTACGAGCGTCGGTGACCTGCCGTGTGCTGTCTTGGATCGGACCTCCCCATCTACACAATGGCGGGTCCGACGTGGATTCCTCTGATGCCAGGTCTGACAGTGGGGGCTTATAATTGACCCTGAACTGTCCTGCATTGCCCTTTTGGGTATCCAGGGATCCCTACCGGGATGCTCCACTTCAGATTGAGTCATTAGACAGTTCTACCTGGATTTTGCCCTTACTCCAACTACATGGGGCTTCAAGGGTATTATCCTCCACGGACACCCTCCTCCTCCTCCTCCTCCCCAGTCTCAACTGGATCCACCTCCTTCCTGGCTACTTCGGATTTCAAGACCCTGATTCAGTCTTGGTGGCAAGGCCCAGGTCAGGAACTGGTTTCAGATCTGGAAACTAGGCTCCTGCAACCACAGCTTCCTATGTCTCCTTCCCCGATCTGCTATCTTGCAACTGTCCATGTCTTGGGGAAGACTCGGCAGGAAGTTCCCTACCGGACTTTAGACACCGTCCTGTCAAGAAGAGTGGACTTCATGATGTGTTATATAATAGGGAAAGGATAGGCTTTTTCTCCACAGGTTTTAGAAAAGGGAAAGGGTAGGATTTTACTCCACAGAATTTAGAATGGAGAAAGGGTAGGGTTTTTCTACACAGGTTTTAGAACAGGGAAAGGATATGTTTTTTCTCCACAGGTTTTTTGAATAGGGAAATGTTAGGGTTTTTCTCCACAGGTTTTAGAATAGGGAAATAATAGGGTTTTTCTCCACAGGTTTTTGAATAGGGAAAGGATAGGATTTTTCTCCACAGGTTTTAGAATAGGAAAAGGATAGGGCTTTTCTCCACAGGTTTTAGAATAGGGAAAGGATAGGATTTTTCTCCACAGGTTTTTGAAGAGGGAAAGGATAGGATTTTTCTCCACAGGTTTTAGAATAGGAAAAGGATAGGGTTTTTCTCCACAGGTTTTAGAATAGGGAAAGGATAGGGTTTTTCTCCACATGTTTTTGAAAGGGGAAAGGATAGGATTTTTCTACACTGGTTTTAGAATAGAGAAATGGTAGTGTTTTTCTATACAGGTTTTAGAACAGGGAAAGGATAGGGTTTTTCTCCACAGGTTTTTGAAGAGGGAAAGGATAGGATTTTTCTCCACAGGTTTTAGAATAGGAAAAAGATAAGGTTTTTCTCCACAGGTTTTAGAATAGGGAAAGGATAGGGTTTTTCTCCACAGGTTTTTGAAAGGGGAAAGGATAGGATTTTTCTACACTGGTTTTAGAATAGAGAAATGATAGGGGTGTTCTACACACATTTTTGAATAGGGAAAGGATACAGTTTTTCTCCACAGGTTTTAGAATAGGGAAAGAATAGGGATTTTCTCCACAGGTTTTAGAATAGGGAATGGAGAGGGTTTTTTCCCACATATTTCTGGCATTACCATGTCTGATGGAATGCTCTTTGTGTATGATGATCCATATACTTGAAAAAGTGTCGCATCGGTGAAATGTGGACAACTGATGGTAAATGCTAATGGTAATAAAAAATAGTAAACTATTTTGGATTCTTTCCTACTGTATAGTACCCTATATAAGATACTGTATGGTGGCCTAAATATACACCACTTCCATTAACACCTTACTTAATTTGCAGTTCTCACTGTAACCGTGAGATACTGAAGAAACTAGGTCCATTTTCTATTAATTAAGCAATAAAGCATGACCAAGGGTAATGTTAATGGTCTGTTAATCACCTTCAAGGGGTGTACAGTGGCACAAGGTGCAGCCGAGTGCCGCCCCTAGAGGTGATTAACTTGTCCATTTAATAATCTCTGGGAGTGCCATTGCTAATTATAATAAAAATGTTTTTAAAAAGTGTTAAACCTTGTTCAGCATATGGTTAAGCTCTACATGTATGTTAATAAAAGATTAACATAAGGCTATTAGAATGTTTACAGCCAATCAGAAAGCTCCATTTCTCAGACCCTTTTTATAATTATATAAAACTCATGGGTGACATGTATCTTGTATTTCATCTGTGAACCTTAGGGTGAAGGTGTATCATTGCTGTGTATTGAGAACCACCAACTATTTTATATAATGTATGGGGAAAAAATATCACAAAACATGGGACTAAGGCATAGTAGGATAGGGTAACATAGGACAAATGTGTTAATTATCCAAGGGCAATACAGTGACCTAAAACATAATAGTATAAGGTAATACTAGATAGGTTTTTGCACTGTTCACATGCATAAAGGCTGGAAATAGATGTAGGAAAAGACAGATCTTATTTCGAGAGGGTTGCATCAGTAGGTCATCACATATAGGACTTGCACCACCTGGCATCGGGCCACACGGCAGACTTTTCTAGCAATACCTGAAGGGGACCACCCTCCCAACATCACGTGACCAACAGAACCCCTTCCAGTGCTAGGTTAGGTTGCGCCAGTTACGACGTCGGTAACCCTGCCGTGGGCTGTCTCGACGCCGGACCCTCCCCATCTACACAATGGCCAATCCAATGTGGATTCCTCTGATGCTAGGTCTGACATTGGGGGGCTTATAATCAACACTGAACTGTCCCACATTACCCTTTTGGGTATCCAAGGGATCCCTACCCAGGGTGCTGCTCTCCAGATTGGAGTCATTTGGGGCAGTTCTACCGTGGATTTCGCCCTTACTCCAACTTCATGGGGTTTCAAGGGTATTATCCTCCACTGGATGCCCCTACTCCTCCTCCCCCCAGTCTCAACAGGATCCACCTCCCAAATCCCTAGCTACTTCAGATTTCAAGACCCTGATTCACTCTTGGTGGCAGGGGGCCAGGTCAGAACTGGTTTCAGATCTGGAAACTAGGCTTCTGCAACCACAGATTCCTATGTCTCCTTCCCTGATCAGCTATCTTGCAACAGTCAATGTCTTGGAGAAGACTCAGCAGGACGTTTCCCTACTGGCCTTTAGACACCGTCCTGTCAAGGATAGTGGACTTCGTGATGTGTTATATAATAGGGAAAGGATAGGCTTTTTGTCCACAGATTTTAGAACAGGGAAAGGGTAGGGTTTTTCACTACATGTTTTAGAATAGAGAAAGGGTAGGGTTTTTCTCCACAGGTTTTAGAATAGGGAAAGGATAGGGTTTTTCTCCACAGGTATTTTGAATAGGGAAAGGGTAGGGTTTTTCTCCACAGGTTTTAGAATAGAAGCAGTTTGATACAGAAAATGATTGAACGGTGGCCACCATCTTATTTTTGGTCATGTGACCCAAGGGATGTAGATATGGGTACAGTCTGGGTCTTCATTTACTCATTCACTTCCTTAACATGTAAAACAAGCTGCTTTTTACTTTTCCTTTTGAATTTATTGGCTTGTACCTCATAATGCAATAGGTGGACACCCCATTGACATGAATGGGCATGCCATGGGTGGTTGGATATGGCACCCCTTCTATCTGCAGTTGGGTCTGTAATGAGAAATTAGGGATTAGAAATTTCATCCAAGCCCATGCAGATGTAAGAAAAGGTGTAATGCCATGACATTTACCCCTTTTATAATATAGTTATCCCTACAAATGTGTAACAGAAGCAGTTTGACAGAAAATGATTGAACGGTAGCCGCCATCTTATTTTTGGTCAAAAGACCAAGGGGATTTAGATATGGGTACAGTCTGGGCCTTGATTTACTCATTCACTTCCCCGTCATGTAAAACAGGTTACATCTCACTTTTCCTTTCTGAATTTATTTGTATGTAACCCATAATGCAATAGGTGTGCCCCTCAAGTGCCAGCATGGCCTTCCTTAGGTGGTTGGGTATGGCACCCCAGCTATATGGTGGTGGGTCTATAATGTGAAATTAGTGATCATAAATTTTATACAAGCCCCTGCAGATGTAAGAAAAGAAGTAATCCATTAAGATTTGACAGTTTTATAAAGTAGTTATCCCTACAAACATGTAACGGAAGCAGTTTGATACAGAAAATTATCAAATGGCTTCCATCTTGTTTTTGGTCATGTGACCCAGGGGATGTAGATATGGGTACAGTCTGGGCCTTGATTTACTCATTCCCTTCTCTGTCATGTAAAACTGGTTACTTTTTACTTTTACTTTTTGAATTTATTGGCATGCACCCCATAATACAATAGGTGGACACCCCATTGGCCAGCATGGGCATACCAGGGGTGGTTGGTTATGGCACCCCGGATATCTGCAAGTGGGTCTGTAATGTGAAATTAGGATTAGAAAATTCATCCAAACCCCTGCAGATGTAAGAAAATGTGTATTCCATTGACATTTACCACTTTTATAATGTTGTTATCCCTACAAATGTGTAACAGAAGCAGTTTGATACAGAAAATGTTTTAATGGTGTCAGCCATCTTGTTTTTGGTCATGTGACCTAGGGGATGTAGCTATGGGTACAGTCTGTGCCTTGATTTACTCATTCACTTCCCTGTCATATAAAAAAGGCTACATCTTACTTTTCCTTTCTGAATTTATTTGTATGTAACCCATAATGCAATAGGTGTGCCCCTCATGTGCCAGCATGGCCTTCCTTAGGTGGTTGGGTATGGCACCCCATCTATATGGTGGTGGGTCTATAATGTGAAATTAGTGATCATAAATTTCATCCAAGCCCCTGCAGATGTAAGAAAATGTGTAATCCATTGACATTTACAACTTTTATAATGTAGTTATCACAATAAATGTGTAACAGAAGCAGTTTGATACAGAAAATGATCAAATGGTAGCCGCCATCTTGTTTTTGGTCATGTGAATGTAGATACGGGTACAGTCTGAGCCTTGATTTACTCATTCAATTCCCTGTCATGTAAAATGGGTTACTTTTTACTTTTACTTTTTGAATTTATTGGCATGCACCTCATAATGCAATAGGTGGACACCCCATTGGCCAGCGTGGACATACCAGGGGCGGTTGGGTATGGCACCCTGGCTATTTGCAAATGGGTGTGTAATGTAAAATTAGGGATCAGAAAATTCATCCAAGCCCCTGCAGATGTAAGAAAAGGTGTAATCCATTGACATTTACCACTTTTATAATGTAGTTATCAAAATAAATGTGTAGCAGAAGCAGTCTGATACAGAAATTGATTAAACTGTATCCACCATCTTGTTTTTGGTCATGTGACCCAGTGGATGTAGCTATGGGTACAGTCTGGTCTTTGATTTACTCATTCTCTTCCCCTTCATGTAAAACAGGATACATCTTACCTTTCCTTTCTCAGTTTATTGGTATGTAACCCATAATGCAACAGGTGGACACCCCATTGGTCAGCATGGGTATACCGGGGTGGTTGGGTATGGCACACCAGCTATATGCTGGTGGGTCTATAATGTGAAATTAGTGATCATAAATTTCATCCAAGCCCCTGAAGATGTAAGAAAAGTTGTAATCCATTGACATTTACCACTTTTATAATGTAGTTATCCCTACAAACGTATAACAGAAGCAGTTTGATACAGAAAATTATCAAATGGTAGCTGCCATCTTGTTTTTGGTCCTGTGACTCAGGGGATGTAGCTATGGGTACAATCTGGGCCTTCATTTACTCATTCACTTCCCTGTCATGTAAAATGAACTACTTTTTACTTTTACTTTTTGAATTTATTGGCATCCACCCCATAATGCAATAGGTGAACACCCCGTTGGCCAGCATGGACATACCATGGGAGGTTGGGTATGGCACCCCGGCTATCTACATGTGGGCCTGTAATGAAAAATTAAGGATAGGAAAAACCATCCAAGCCCCTACAGATGTAAGAAAAGTTGTAATCCATTGAGATTTACCTCTTTTATAATGTAGTTATCACAATGTAGTTATCACAATACATGTGTAACAGAAGCAGTTTGATACAGAAAATGATGGAACTGAAGCCGCAATCTTATTTTTGGTCATGTGACCCAGGGGATGTAGCTATGGGTACAGTCTGGTCTTTAATTTACTCTTTCACTTCCCTGTCATGTAAAACAGGCTACTTTTTGCTTTTACTTTTTGAATTTATTGGCATGCACCCCATAATGCAATAGGCGGACACCTCATTGGCCAACATGGACATACCAGGGGTGGTAGGGTATGGCACCCCAGATATTTGTAGATGGGTCTGTAATGTGAAATGAGGGATCAGAAATTTCATCCAAGCCCCTGCAGATGTAATAAAAGTTGTAATCCATTGAGATTTACCAGTTTAATAATGTAGTTATCCCTACAAACATGTAACAGAAGCAGTTTGATACAGAAAATTATCAAATGGTAGGCGCCATCTTGGTCTTTGGTCATGTGACCCAGGGGATGTAGATATGGGTAAAGTCTGGTCCTTGATTTACTCATTCACTTCTCTGTCATGTAAAACGGGCTACTTTTTACTTTTACTTTTTGAATTTATTTGCATGCACCCCATAATGCAATAGGTGGACACCCCATTGGCCAGCATGGGCATACCAGGGGTGGTTGATTATGACACCCCAGCTATCTGCAAGTGGGTCTGTAATGTGAAATTAGGGATCAGAAAATTCATCCAAGTCCCTGCAGATGTAAGAAAATGTGTAACCCATTGACATTTACCACTTTTATAATGTTGTTATCCCTACAAATATGTAACAGAAGCAGTTTGATACAGAAAATGTTTGAATGGTGTCAGCCATCTTGTTTTTGGTCATGTGACCCAGGGGATGTAGCTATGGGTACAGTCTGTGCCTTGATTTACTCATTTAATTCCCTGTCATGTAAAATGGACTACTTTTTACTTTTACTTTTTGAATTTATTGGCATGCACCCTATAATGCAATAGGTGGACACCCCATTGGCCAGCATGGGCATACCATGGGTGGTTGGGTATGGCACACCAGCTATCTGTAGGTGGGTCTGTAATGTGAAATTAGGGATCAGAAAATTCATCCGAGCCCCAACAGATGTAAGAAAAGGTGTAATCCATTCACATTTATCACTTTTATAATGTAGATATCCCTACAAACGTGTAACAGAAGCAGTTTGATACAGAAAATGATTGAACGGTAACCGCCATCTTGTTTTTGGTCATGTGACCCAGGGGATGTAGCTACGGGTACAGTCTGGGCCTTGATTTACTCATTCACTTCCCTGTCATGTAAAACAGGCTACTTTTTACTTTTACTTTTTGAATTTATTGGCATCCACCCCATAATGCAATAGGTGGACACCCCGTTGGCCAGCATGAACATACCATGGAAGGTTGGGTATGGCACCCTGGCTATCTGCATGTGGGTCTGTAATGAAAAATTAAGGATCAGAAAAATCATCCAAGCCCCTACAGATGTAAGAAAAGTTGTAATCCATTGAGATTTATCTCTTTTATAATGTAGTTATCACAATACATGTGTAACAGAAGCAGTTTGATACAGAAAATGATGGAACTGAAGCCGCAATCTTATTTTTGGTCATGTGACCCAGGGGATGTAGCTATGGGTACAGTCTGGTCCTTGATTTACTCATTCACTTCCCTGTCACATAAAACAGGCTACTTTTTGCTTTTACTTTTTGAATTTATTGGCATGCACCCCATAATGCAATAGGTGGACACCTCATTGGCCAGCATGGACATACTACGGGGTGGTAGGGTATGGCACCCCAGTTATCTGCAGGTTGGTCTGTAATGTGAAATTATGGATCAGAAATTTCATCCAAGCCCCTGCAGATGTAAGAAAAGTTGTAATCCATTGAGATTTACCAGTTTAATAATGTAGTTATCCCTACAAACATGTAACAGAAGCAGTTTGATACAGAAAATTATCAAATGGTAGCTGCCATCTTGTTTTTGGTCATGTGACCCAGGGGATGTAGATATGGGTACAGTCTGGGCCTTGATTTACTCATTCACTTCTCTGTCATGTAAAATGGGCTACTTTTTAGTTTTACTTTTCGAATTTATTTGCATGCACCCCATAATGCAATAGGTGGACATCCCATTGGCCAGCATGGGCATACCAGGGGTGGTTGGTTATGGCACCCTGGCTATCTGCAAGTGGCTTTGTAATGTGAAATTAGGGATCAGAAAATTCATCCAAGCCCCTGCAGATGTAAGCAAATGTGTAATCCATTGACATTTACCACTTTTATTATGTTGTCATCCCTACAAACATGTAACAGAAGCAGTTTGATACAGAAAATGTTTGAATGGTGTCAGCCATCTTGTTTTTGGTCATGTGACCCAGGGGATGTAGCTATGGGTACAATCTGTGCCTTGATTTACTCATTCACTTCCCCGTCATGTAAAACAGGCTACATCTTACTTTTCCTTTCTCAATTTATTGGTATGTAACCCATAATGCAATAGGTGGACACCCCATTGGTCAGCATGGGTATACCAGGGGAGGTTGGGTATGGCACCCCAGCTATATGCTGGTGGGTCTATAAAGTAAAATTAGTGATTATAAAATTCATCCAAGCCACAGCAGATGTAAGAAAAGTTGTAATCCATTGATATTTACCACTTTTATAATAGTTATCACAATAAATGTGTATGAGAAGCAGTTTGATGCAGAAAATGATGAAACGGTAGCTGCCATCTTGTTTTTGGTCATGTGACCCAGGGGATGTAGCTATGGGTACAATCTGGGACTTGATTTACTCATTCACTTCCCCGCCATGTAAAACAAGCTAGTTTTTACTTTTTCATTTTAAATTTATTGGCAGGCACCCCATAATGTAATAGGTGGTCACCCTATTGGCCAGCATGGACATACCAAGGGTGGTTGGGTATGGCATCCCGGCTATCTGCAAGTGGGTCTATAATGTGAAATTAGGGATCAGAAATTTCATCCAAGCCACTGCTGCCATAAGAAAGGGTGTAATCCATTGACATTTACCACTTTTATGATCTAGTGATCTCAATAAATGAGTCATAAGCAGATTGACACAGAAAATGGCTGAATGGTGTCAGCCATCTTGTTTTTGGTCATGTGACCCTGGGTAGGTAGATATAGGTACAATCTGGCCTTGATTTACTCATTCACTTCCCTATCATGTGAAACAGGCTACTTCTTACTTTTTCTTAATGGATTTTGTGACGTGTACCCCATAATCCAATAGGTGCCCCCCCATAGGCCAGCATGGCCCTACCATAGGTGGTCCGTTCTGGTCACTCTCATAATCTGTAGGTGAGAAACCAATGTGAAATTTGTGTTTATATAAAGAATTTGTAGCCTGAAAGTGAAAATTAGTTACATTTTAGACAACAATTTTTATCAGTGATGTAACCGATTTTAACGTTTTTACAAACTTCAATATTTTTTGCAAATACAAATTTGCAAAAACAATCGAAATTTCACTAAATAAACATATATATCTCCAAATGTCTTTGTTGGAAAAGTTATATTTTCACTTTGAATTATAGTTGTGTTAGTTTCTTACTACTCTGACAAAAAAAGTTTACCAGGGAGTTAAGAAGAATTATGTAATAATGTCATAACCGATAAGTGTGCAAACCCAGTGAAAAAAACTCTGGCAGCAGGGATATGCAATTTTAAGAAAAACCTTGGCAGTGTAAGGGTTAATAATCACAATTCCAAAATAAGGTACACCAAAAGTCTTGCTTGTAACTAGGACAGAGATTTTTCAGAGGTCCCCGTTACAAACATTAGCATGCTACCTCTGTCCCTGTTACAATCAGGACAGTATCATAAGACCACTAAAAAAATAGATGTTTGGAAGCCTGCAAAAGTCATACATCCAAAATGAATTGTACAGCCTTACACACCTGTTTAGCACATTGAAAAACTATGAAATTCACAGCATGTCCAGCACACAGAAGGCAGTTATTAGAGCCACAAAATAGATAACCTTGAACAATATGTCAAATACTTGCCATTTCAGACATAAATGGATATATTTAAACAGCAATCATGAACCCCAGTAAAATGCATTATAAATTAAAACTTTATTTAACATAATTAACCATGTCCAGTAGCTAAATCCTGTTGTACCAGGGACAAATGTATTAACTCTGTCCCTTGTTACAAACATGATTGATATTTTCACTGTCCCCAGAGACCTTACTGAATGCCAATATGTGCACAGCATACTCCCATTTCAAATCCAGCAAAAAAATCCAGTCAGATTTATATCAGACAGTATAAAAAAAATCATTATTTCACTGCTATGTAGCCCCATTCATGTCTGCTTACATTTCTGACCAGTTTCCACATTCCTGTTTGTAATACAGTCACAAGTCCATAACGGCAAGTTTGGAAGAGACAAAGAATGCTCTTATTTTATGTTTGGGAAGAAAATTGACTGATCCGCAGGCAAAACAATGTTTAAAAGACTTACTCTGGTGTTATGATTGGCTAGAAATAAGCCAATGACACTGTGAAAAAAAGTCACACTCCTCAGGCATGATAAGCAGCTGTTGCGTACATAGATATGGGTGGGACAGAGATGATAGCCTGGTTCTACTTTTAAAGGCAGCCAGAGTATCTCTGCAGTTTTGAAATGTTTTTTCAATCAGAACTGCAAACTAATTGAGCCTCCTTCAGTTCCTGCCATCCAGTGCCCTGATTCTTGCACAGTTTCACATTTAAACCAGTCAATCCCGTATGCAACCTAGGGGGACAGAGAAGGTTACATTCGAGATTGTCACTTTTTAACTAATTCTGGAAAAAAATAAAAATATATAAAGGCACACACATGGTAGTGTTACAGGGCTCTTTGTGTAAAATGCATAGGATGACTTATTTTTTTCAGCACAGCATTTTGATAGGTAGAAGGAAAGCATACAACATGTGGTATCTTGAAATGTCCCACCTAGCCAATGCAAAAAATGGGACAATTCTGTAAGTTTTTTAAAGAAAACATTTTTGTGTAAGTATTAGGTTGCTGAAATTATTTATGTTATCCCACTAACTTCTGTAGTAGACAGCAGTGCAGTTTTGAAATATATTTAAACACTCTTTGCAGAGTTACTGAGTTCTAAAGTGCATGTGATGGAAATGTACCCCTTTAGTATGGACATGCATATGTGTGTGTATATATATATATATATATATATATATATATATATATATATATATATACACACATCTAAGGAGAGATGAGAGCTTAGGGTCCTTCAGACCATGCATTCCACAGCAAAATAAGGATACTATTATACTATCTCAAAAAGTGATGAAATAAGTTGCAAAGAAAAATTTGTGTATGCACCAGTTCTGGTCAATGTGATAAGGTTGAGAAATGAGGCATTAGGATTTCTAACCATGAAACCACACCCTCCCAAACCAAGCAAGAGAGCAGGCATGGGGTATGTCTTGGGCTTCTCAAGCCTAATGCTCAAACCATTCTCATAATGTCTACACATCTGATGTCATTTACCTCATTTCACAGCTTTTGTTGCTTTGACCCTAACTGAAGCATTAATAAAGTTGTTTGTAACATATGTCATTGGGCCTAACTCTAGCCCCATTCTCCTATATTGTACCATCACATCTTGTTTAAACATAGAATGGGGTGAGAGTTAGGCCCGATGAGTCCAAGGCACTCCTCAATGCCTGTTGGTATGTGATGGGTGGAGGGGTGGTAGGGTTGTTAACCCTAACTTTGAATTTCCCAGCTTTTTATGCTTTTATAAAAAACCCAACTGATGCATTATCATAGTTTTTTTGCATCAAATTTTCAACATGGGATTTTTGGAAACCCACCTTCATGAACACTGGGACTGTCATTTTGTTAATCGGTCCCAAAAGGTGATTCCACGCAGTGACCACAAAATCACCTTTTGGGATGGACCAATGAGATGACAGTGACATTGTTCATGAGGTGGGGTCCCAAAATGCCAATGTTGAAAATTTGGTGAGAAAATACCAAAAAATGGCTAAGATATCCACATTTAAATTTTTTGTTTGTATCAGAGTCATATGAAGTAGGATCATAGTTTGTATGATGAGATACGAACTAAGATCCTACGTTGTATGACTCACAAAGTATAGGATCCTAGTTTGTATCTCGTCATATGAACTAAGATCCTATTTCATATGACGCCAATATGAATGAAGAATTTATATCTTAAATAACACACATTTTAAGGGCATTTTCCAAACAGTAAAGTGCAGAATGCACCCCTAGGGGGTTATAATAAGCAAGCTACACGTGTTGGTTCCTCCCGGAATATCATTTTGGAAGGTTTCCAAATTTGAATTTCTGGCAAATTGGGAACAAGATGGCCATATGAAAGAGGAATGTTCTCATACAATGCAGGATTCCTCTTTCGTATCATACAGCTATACTGAAGTGCCTACTGAGCATGCTCAGAAACAATTTTTTCACATTTTTAAATTGCAATAACTTAAAAACTGCTTATTGTTTTCTCACAAGGCTAGCAAAAGGCAAATCTGTGGGGTAGTCCCTTGCTGTCCTGAGAATTCCATACCAATCAAACAAGCCCTCTGGGCTGTAGGCACATACAAAGAAAAATTCCAGTGAAGTCAATGGGTAAAAACATGTTTTTTCACCTCTTCATAACTCTGAGACTGCACATCTGTCTGGAACAAAATTTTCCATATCACGAGATCTGTACCACAGGACGGAGCATACCAAATTGCATGTAAATCTGTTCAATGGTTGCAATGTTATTAAAGTGCACAATTTTGAGTTTAACATTGAAGTGCCTACTCAACCATAACCATAGGGGCACAACCACCAGTATAGTTATGGTGAAAGTGCACTTCTATGTTAAAGTACAAGCATTGAGGGTTAATAACTTTGGAACCATTAAACAAATTTGCTTGCAATTTGACATGCTTAATCTCCTGGGGTAGGTCTCTTTACCAGCCAAACTTTTTGGGAATCTGTGAAGTGGTATCTGAGACAGAAAATATTGAAAGAAATGAAAAATCAAGATTTTTTGACATTTCTTTGTCATCCTGAAACTCAGAAATGGCTTCATGTTGTTGGATGAAATTTTCAGGGTAGAAAGCCTTTGGGTCATGGATGTGCCTTTGGAAGGTTTGATGATAAATATTAATCCATTCAAAAGTTATTAAAATTTTAAATTTTCCATTATTTCCCATGTGAAAAGTTAAGTGTTTGGCATGAAAAAGGACCATTTTTCGAAAATGTCTGCTTGCAAAAATAAAACCAAGTTGTTTACTTTTTGAATATTAATAACTCTGGAACCATTCAAAGTATTTGGCATGCATAATCCTCATGAGTAGGTCTCTTGACATGCCAAATTTCTTGTGACTGTGTTTTATCGTTTTTGAGATGTGGACTGTCAAAGAACTGTAACATTAATTGCCATTTTCAAAAATGAATCATTGCTTGTGAAAATTAAACCAAGCTGTTTAAATATTGAACATTAATAACTCAAGAACTATTCAATGGATTTTCAAGACTTTTTGTACACACAATCTCTAGGTGTAGTTCATTTGATATTCCAAATTTTGTATGGATGAGTTTTGTGATTTTTGTGATATGGACTGTCAAAAAACATAATATTAATGGCCATTTTCAAAAATGAATCATTGCCAGTTAGGGTGAATACCACATTGTACTAACTCGATGGAGGGATGGGCCCACTGTAACATATGGACAGTGTTGTACTATCTTGATGGAGGGTTTGGACCCTTTGCTCTCACCATGACTTATGGATACTGTTGTACTACAGTATATTGTACTATCTGGATGGAGGGATGGCAGTGCATGGTCCTTTGGACCCTTCGCTCCCCCAGTAAAATGAGGATACAGTTATACCATCTGAAAAAGAAGGGAAGTTCTTTGCAAAAAACCTTTTTAATGCATCAGTTAGGGTGAATACCACAGTTGTAAAGGTAGGGAAATGAGGCATTAGGGTTTCCAACCCTAACGCCCCACCCTCAGTGTTCCCACCCCTACCACCCTCCACACAACAACAGGCATTGGGGTGTGCCATTGGGTCATCAGATCTAACTCTCACCCCATTGCCCTATATTGTAGTGTGTAAGCTTCTTTACACATGGAATGGGATGAGAGTTGGGCCTGATGACCCAATGGCACACCCCAACATCTGTTGGTGTGTGGAGGGTGGGTGGGGTGGCATTGTAGGGGTGGGAACCCTGGGGGTGAGGCATTAGGGTTGAAAACTCTAACACCTCATTTCCCTGCTTTTGCTTTGGTTAAATTCACCCTAACTGATGCATTAACAAAGTTTTTTAATAATATATATATATATATATATATATATATATATATATATATATATATAACACAATAGGGGTGAGTGGTAAATGAGTGAGATAAAACATTGTATCATCCACTGCAGTGTGATATTTTTATCCTTTGCTCTACTGTGATGATCAGCCATCTACACACACAGGTCACAAAAGGTCATCACTCTAGGCAGCTTTCCCCTCAGCATGCAAGAAGCACCTGTGCTGTTACCATAGACCCAAATGCAGAACTACTTAAGAGGTCTCACTGCTGCCTACAGCTAACTCAGTGAGCATTACAAAACACACCTATCCCACCCCCAACTTCCAGTTCATTACTGTGACTGCAGCCAGAATTCTAAACAGCACAGTTTCACAGAACTGTCTAAACTACTGCCTGCAGCTAACTCAGCTACCACTAAAACACACTCTTACTCAAACTCTGATTCTCACCCATTACAATTACTGTGATACTTTCAGCTTGACTGCAGCCAGAATCCTAAAGAGCAAAATTTCACAGAACACTCTGCACTCTGCCTGCAGCTAACTTAATTACCACTGAAAACAGTATCAGCTGTTCTGACACTCTGCCTCTCAGCTCATTACAATTACCGTGATGTTGTCAGCTTCACTGTAGCCAGACTTCTAAACAATACAGACTCACAAAAGTATGTTTCTCACTCCTACCTAAAACTAACTCATTTAGCATTGAAAACACACTCATGTGTCTCCCAGAGTTTATAAAACTGTCAGCCCTCTCAGAAAAGCTCACACACAGAATGAGCAAACACATAAACAGGAACAGAACACAAGAGAGCATAACAAAACTTCTCAAACTTTGACCCTATTGTATATATCGAATACATGATGGGCAGATTATGTGCTATGGCAAATATTGTCACTCCTGCATCGTGAGCTCTGGATATCTCACTCGCGCCTTCAGCACTCATGAGATATCCAGAGCTCACTCTGCAGGAGTGACAATATTTGCCATATCACACTAATGCCCATCATGTATCCCATATATATATATATATATATATATATATATATATATATATATATATATAAATATATAGATAGATAGATTCTTTGCAAAATCTTTGTTAATGCATAAGTTAAGGTTGTTACTGCAGTGAAGAAAGCAGGGAAATGAGGACTTAGGGTTTTTAACCCTAACATCCCATCCCCACCCTACCAAGTATGACAGATGTCAGGGGTGTGCAGGTAGCAACAGGTGAGGGGTGTGCCCTGAGGCTGTCAACCCTAATGATCTCCCCATTCCATAATTAAAAATAATAAAGTATTTTGCAGATCATTTCTATAATTTCTGAGACATTGAAATCATTTCCATATTTCATTGATCAGTCCACAATAGTATCCATAATTGTGCATGGCCCAGCGATCCCATCCATCCATAATTTTAATGATACTGTAGTCATCTCCCATCCTGTGCTGCACAGCACCAAAGAAAGACCACACATTGCAATGCTATCCTATGGGTGTTTCAGGAAAATTTGAAACCTGTATAACTCCACATCACATTAATATATTTTCAGTAAATCAACAAAAGACACATCTATATGGTATGTCCTTAGTACACTAAAAATTTCATGCAAAAATCGGAAGCCATGTCTTCACAGTGGAGTGACAAAGAAACGACAACATACACCTCACATGACAATGTTTTCCAAAGGGAAACAAAGGAAAATTTAAACCCATGGAACTCCAGAGCAATGTAATCTGCTTCCACCAAACCAGCAAAAGGCACATCTATGGAGCAAGTCCTTTCTATCCTGAAAATTTCAGACCAAAATTCCAAACAGTTTCTTCAATGTGAAGTGAAAAAAAAAACTGTATAATAATTCCTTTTTCACAAATTGCGAAACAGGATTCTGTTTTGAGTTTTCTTTTTTTACAATTTGTAGAAAAGAAAAATCCTTTTCCACAAATTGTGAAACAAAATCCTATTTTGCGTTTTTTTTTTGCAATTTGTGAAAAAAAGGAAAATCCTTTTTTGCAAGCTGAGAAACAGGATCCTGTTTCATGATTCTTTTTCCACAAATTTGCAAAAAAGGATTTCAGCATTTTACAAAACACATTTCTAGGTGATTTATATATAAAAAAAAACTAACATCGGGTCCAGTAGAATGGGTTCCAATTAACAGGACACATGCTGGTTACTTCAAAAAATAAATTTTTTTCCTGTTTTTTAACTTTGTATGCCTCATTAAGAAAAGCAAGGTGGCAATAGAATAAAAATGGATTCCCCATTTGCAACAAAGGATTACTCATTTGTGAAACAGGATTGCCCATTTGCAAAACTGAATCCTGTTTTGATGCTCTCATCTAACTGTTACCCTTGAAAGTAATGGGACATTTTAAAATGTAATAACTTTTGAACTGATTAATACTTTTTCACCAAATCTTCAAAAGGCACATCTGTGATACAAGACCTTTCTAGCCTAAGAAGTTCAGACCAAAATCCCAAGCCATATTTGCATAGCAGTGTGATAATGAATTTTATAAAAATGGAAATTTTCACATTTTTTGACACTATGGAACTTGATACATCAAGAGATCATCAGTCCCTTATGGTACATGCAAAATTATATTCAAATCAGTTGAATGGTTGGGAAGATAATAAATCACAACATTTTGAGTTTAACATAGAAAAGAAGGTTGAACCCTAACTATAGAGGTATGACATTTACCACTCCATATCTCCACACCCACACATTCAACTGAAATGAAATGAAACTTGGCATGTCAAAAGATTGTTTGTCATAGATGGCACATGCAAAACATCATGCAAATCAATTGAACAGTTGCAACATAATTAAAGTGCAAAAAAGCACACACAAAAAGATTCCCCATTTGCAACAAAGCATTCCTTATTTGAGACAATGAATTGCCCATTTGAGACAAAGAGTCCTTTTTCGTGGTGAACATCTAACTTTTTCCTTTGAAAATAATGGCAAACTTCAAAATATAATAACTTTGGAATGGATTAATATTGTTTCACCAAATATTCAAGGGGCACCACTGTAACCCAAGACCTAAATAATCTAAATATTTTTGACCAAAATTCCTGACCATTTTTGCACAGAATTTGACAAAGAAATCTGTAATGTACATGTTATTAACACTTTGTATCGCTGCAACCACACATCCAACTGGAACAAAACTTGCCACATCAAGAGATCTTTGGTCCCTGATGGCACACGCAGAATGTCATGTGAGTTGCTTAAAAGGTTGCAAAATTATTTAAGTGCAAAAGTTTGAGATTAACATAGAAGTGAAAATTTAACCTAACTATTGGAGTGTGACTGCACCCTATAATATATATATATATATATATATATATATATATATATATATATACACACACACACATATATATATATAATATATATATATATATCTATATATATACATACATATATATATATATATATATAGAGAGAGAGAGAGAGAGAGAGAGAGAGAGAGAGAGAGACATACATACGGAAGCGATATGCTATGGGGACCTGCTTGATGAATTAGTTAACTGTATAAGTGATCTCATGAGTGGTGGAAGACTAGGTTTGCTGGCCAAGGCACCTAGCTTCACCTGAGCTCTTTCCTTCTAGGTTGTTTCAAAGGACAGAGTAAAGAACCTTACCAGAGCAAGGAAAAGGATTATGGCTTCTTTTGGCTAGGCAGATTTACTGTGTGTTATTTTTATTTTGTACTCACAGGGATTGTTACTGTTTGTTGCTAACATTTTATTGCTTATTTTTCTCTGATTCAAATTGTTGTTGCTGGGTATACCTTCTGCTGCATTATTACAGGGTGTACCTACAGGTGTGTGCTAACAGATTACTGCTGTAATCTTCTAATTTAAATTGTCTTTTGCAAGGTATATCTTCTGTTACTGCTTTCTTTGTATCTGTAGCAAAGTGTTTCTTACAGGGTATATCTTCTGTGAAATTATTACAGGTGGTGCTTTAAAGATTTTACAGTTGTATCTATCATTAGGATAAGCTTTCAGGGCTACTGCATTTGTTGCTGGCTCATTGTTGCTCCTCTTACGTCCTTGTTTCTTTCATCCGTGGTTCTTCTTTTTCAGCAGGGGAAGGGCCCAGCCACCCAGCCCCATCCCCAACAACCCCACACTACATTCCTTTTATAGGGTAGCACAGTTGTGACATTTCTTGTGGCAAATCAGGAAGGTGCGGATCAGTGGAGTATCCACAGGGTGACCTCATTTACAGATGCAATAGTATTTTAACTTGTCATAACAAGTTATACAAAACCAAACAAATAAAACACAAAATCAAACTGTTGCTTTCATTTTCTTCCTTCTTCCTAATTACTCTGACCAGGTTATAAACTCAGCAACTTATCTGGAATGGATATCATTAACTGCTGGTACTGTGGAACACTTTTCAGAAGGGCATTTTTACAGGATTTTGGACACTGTCCTAAATGCTGGGCCATTGGAGATCTAAGGGCTCAGCTCCAGACAGCATGGGCAGAGATTGCATGCCACAAATTACATATTCAAGAGGAAATGTATTATAAGAACCACCCGCCATTTCCCCAACATCCAGCAGAAGCACCTCGATCACAGAGGGTAGTTGGTCTGGGAGATTGGCAGGTGGTTAGAAGGGGCAAATCAGGTGCCCCATCACTCAGTGCTCCCCAGCATATTACCTCCACAAACCATATAAAAACTACAAAGAGGTATCTGCCTCTATCTCTGAAATCAAACAAAAGGGCAGAGGACACTGCAGAACAGGACACTGAAGCACAGGTGCTAGCACAACATAACTCACCCAAAACAAAAAAAGGAAAAAGGAAATCCAAAAAACTTCTGATCATAGAAGACTCCATCATTCTGGGAGCTGCTACCCATCTCCAGCCAGGGGTAATGGTCAGATGTCTCCCAAGTACATCACAGTGGAGAGACACTGACAACATTGCTAAAATTGTTCAGGAAGCAGGAGAAAACATTGACATCCTGGTACACATAGGGACTAATGATCTCACCAGCCGGTCAGTTGTGGAGACCAAGGATCATCTGACCAGGCTGGGTGACAAACTGTCATCCATTTCATCCTGTATATCTTTCTCTGAGATCCTGCCAGTCTGGGAGAGGGATGCAGATGGAAGCAAGGTCAGAGAAGTGGAGATGGGGGAGCCAAACATGTGGCTCAAGGGCTGGTGCCAGGAAAAAGGACACAAATTTGTAGGGAACTGGAAACAGTTTTGGGAGCAAAAGTTCTTTAAATTTGATGGACTGCATTTGACTAAGCAGGGAGTTAGTGCATTGGGGCAGAAGTTTGATGTCTTTGCAGAATATTTAAACTAGCAAATCGGGAGAGGGGTGCAGCACCCCATACGTTGAATGGGAAGAACACCCCTCCCCCCTCACCTAGTGGTCAAACAGGAGTTCAGCATGTTTGTAGTTCATTTGCATCACCAGGTAAGGAAAAAGGTCTGGCTCCCCATACGACACACAGTGGAAATGCCAGACCTCACCCAACAACTAACACACCAAACTCTGGCCAATGGAAAATCATGTACACAAATGTTCACAGTCTGGGAAACAAGATCCCAGATCTGCAGGCAATAATAACAGAGGCTAAACTGGACATAGTAGCAATTAGGGAGACATTGTTTACCAGTAACCATACTTGGGAGACTTCAGTACCTGGCTGTGTATTGTTCAGAAGAGACCAATGTGCAAAAAGGGGGGGTGGAGTGGCCCTGTATGTCAATGAAAATATCAAAGATACAGAAATTCAGAATACACATAAGGAGCCAGAAGAACTGTGGGTCACCCTGGAAACAGGAAATGGGACAGCCATATGAACTGGGGTTGTCTACAGGCCCCAGACCAGGGGAAGAACATAGACACATTACTGTTAGAAGATATATAAAACATGACAGCTAAAGGGGAGGCTGTGATAATGGGAAACTTCAACATGCCAGATACAGATTAGTCAATACCAGTAGGAACAGCTGCCAGAACTAGACACATGGTGGATTCCCTGCAGGGGGAGGGCCTCAAACAACTGGTACAACAACCCACAAGAGAGAGGACTATCCTAGATCTAGTACTGACTAACAGGGAAAGGATCACAGATCTCCAGGTAGAAGGTCACCTGGTGGCCAGTGACCATCACATGGTATGGTTCAATTTGGCCACTAGAACTAAATCATCCCATTCCAAGGCAAAAATATTGGACTTCAGAGGAGCTGACTTTGATAAGATGGCCAACAGAGTTAAGCTAGCCCTGGCAAAAAGAAATACTTGTGAGGGGATACAGACAAAGTGGACAAGCATTAAGGATACAATATTTGAAGCAACATCCCATTGTGCTAGAGAGAAAAGGAAGTGCAAAAGAAGAAGGAAACCACTTTGGTTCTCAAAAATAGTAATAGAAAAGGTCAGAGCCAAAAGGCGGGCCTTCAGTAAATATAAGGGAACGCAGTGGGATGAAGATAGAGA
The DNA here is from genome assembly GCA_016271365.2 of Neoceratodus forsteri. Lineage (NCBI taxonomy): Eukaryota > Metazoa > Chordata > Ceratodontiformes > Ceratodontidae > Neoceratodus > Neoceratodus forsteri. The sequence continues at coordinate 1,339,645,599 of CM057456.1, forward strand.
GGCATACCAAACTTCCCTTAGGGAAGCAGGGAAGGCAGTAAGGCAGGCAAAGGCCCAAACCAAGGAAACACTAACACAAACATTAAAAGAATGTGACAAGACTTTATATAGATACATTAGTGAAAGGAGGAAGTCCAGAAGGGGAATTGCAAAAATCAAAGGAGATAAGGGGGCATGTGAGGAGGAGGACCATGTAAAAGCATCAGTCCTAAATAGATATTTCTGCTCAGTATTTACTGAAGAGAAGGTAGGGCAGGGCCCAAAGCTCAGCACCATGGACACGGGGCCAGGGAGGTTTGCACTAGTCCCTTCACAAAAGAAAGGGGCCTACAAGAGCTCAATAAGCTCAGGGTGGACAAGGCAATGGGACCTGATGGCATACATCTCAGGGTAATAAAGGAGATAAGGTTGGAACTAGCAGAGCCATTATCAGAACTGTTTAGTGAGTCTCTAAACACAGGAGACATTCCAGAAGACTGGAGAAGGGCTCCTGTAATCCCACTCCACAAGACTGGTAGCTGGGAGAAGGCGGGGAACTACAGACCAGTCAGTCTTACCTGAGTAGTGGGCAAGATTATGAAGACACTCCTTAATGAAAGGATCATGCAACACCTGGAATCCACAGGAGCACAGGATCCAAGACAGCATGGGTTTATAAAAGGAAGGTCCTGTCAAACTAATCCCATAGATTTCTTTGACTGGGTAACCAGAGTGGTGGACCAAGAGGGAGCAGCTGATGTCACCTACCTTGACTTCAGCAAAGCTTTTGATACTGTTCCACAAAGAAGATTGATTAATAAGCTGGGTAGGCTTGGAGTGGGTCATAAATTGGTCAACTGGGTTGCAAACTGGTTGATGGGCAGAAAATAGATAGTGGTGGTAAATGGTATACAGTCAGAAGAGATGCAAGTCACAAGTGGGGTACCTCAGGGATCAGTCCTGGGGCAGTCCTCATCAATATCTTCATCAGTGACATTGCAGATGGATGAGAGGGTAAGATTTGTCTGTTTGCAGATGACACCAAGATCTGCAACAGAGTAGATGATCCAGATGAGGTGGGCAGAAAGAGAAGAGATCTGGATAAACTAGCAAAATGGTCAGAAGAGTGGCAACTGGGGTTTAATGCAAAGAACTGCAAGATCTTGCACATGGGTAAGAGAAACCCTGAAGACACCTATAGGCTGGGAGAGGAGTTGCTGGCAGTCACAAAGGAAGAAAAAGGCTTGGGCATCATCATCACTGATGACCTGAAATCATGCAAGCAGACCACTAAAGCAGTAGGTAAGGCTAGGGAGATGTTGGGGTGCATTAGTAGAGGTATCACAAGTCAGAAGAGGGAGGTAATAATCCCTCTTTACAAGACAGTGGTTACACCCCATCTGGAGTACTGAGTGCAGTTCTGGTGGCCACACCTTCACAAAGACATTAACCAAATTGAGACAGTCCAGAGAAGGGCAACCAAAATGGTGCAGGGACTGCATCAGAAAACATGAGGGCAGATTAACCGAGCTCAATACATATACCCTAGAGCAAAGGAGGCAGAGAGGTGATATGATCGAAACATTCAAACACCTTAAGGGCATTAACAAGGTGAAAGAGTCTAACATGTTTCAATATAAGAAAAATAGCAGGACAAGAGGACACAGCTTGAGATTAGAGGGAGGCCAATTAAGGGGCAATGTGAGGCAGTTCTTTTTCACAGAAAGGGTGCTGGATGCATGGAACGGCTTACATCAGGAAGTAGTGGATATGAATACAGTGCAGGGCTTCAAACAGGCATGGGATAGGCATAAGGAAGCAATACAGATGAGTATGAATAGATAGACCATTGACAAAGCAAAGGTCGATGGCACATTTATAAGGTAGAAAAAAGAAATGGGCAGACTGGATGAGCCTTGCGGTCCTTATCTGTCATCAACGTCTATGTTTCTATGTGTGAACAGCATGAGTATGTCATTTATTACACAAATTTCCCTGCTTATATTTCATTGCAATTGGATAGAACCTTGTGTGATATTTTTTTTTAGCTATTTGTTTTAATTATTTGTAAACATTTCTTACTCTATTTTGTGAAGTAATTGTTTTTTGCATTCTTACATCCTGGCTGCCATAGCCATTGCAATGGATGTTGTATCCAGTCACTGCAATCTGGTAGTACATTGTTGCTGCAGAGCTGCCACAGAAATTACAAACTGCTGTTGAAGATGTTCTGTGGCAAATGGTAACCTGTTGCACAATTTGGTTAAAAAGTGCCACAGAAAAATCATGGCCTTACATATGGCATGGCTTAGAGGATCATGAATTGTATATTGTGGGGTGTTAATAGCTGTAGAAGTAAGGTGATTCCACTACTATACAGTTTTCTGATGAGGCCACATCTACAGTATTGTGCCCAGTCCTGGATCTCCTTTCTGAGAAAAGACATTCATTAACTTGAGTCTGTACAGCACTGAGTCACCAAGATGAGCAAAGAGCAAATGTATAAATCCTATAAAGAAAGGTTAGAGGATCTAAATATATATTTACTAAGAAAAGATAGGAGAGAGGATGAACATGAAATTTGATTGAAATATGTATATTTCATATGGGTATAAATCACATAAACAGTGGAATCATATCAACAAGAAATAAGATGCAGTAATTTGGGGTCATGAATGGAGGCTGATGGGGTTAAAGTTAAGAAACATTTGACAGAGTTCTACTTTACTGAGAGAGCTGTTGATCCTTGAAACAGATTACTGGTTGAAGTAGTGGGGACAGAAACCCTGTATTTTTTATACAATGTTGAGACAGGGCAAGGGACACATATGTTGAATTAGTAGCAGTAGTGGATTGTGTGATTTGTTATCAGATGAGCCACTGACTAGGACAGTAGGTCAGTGGGGTGTCGTAATTATAGTAAAGGGCAGAATAGATGAACCTTTGGTTTCCTTCTGTCATTAGATTCAATGTATGCATCTAAACTGTGTTTCCCTATCAGCTCACATCTCTTAAACTGCAGAAAGGGAAAAAGTGCAGATTTGTCGAGTACTGTGTAAACGGTACAGTAACTATTTTTGGAATAGTGAGGCAAAATGTACTAATTTGTGAAAAAGTGTAGTAATAGGTTTATGAATTGTGTGAGGGGTGCAAGACAAGGGATGCAGATTTTTTCCAATCTTGCAAATGTTGCTATTTATACAAGGAATGGGATAAAAAAGTTTAGAAAGTGTGTAGATTGTGGAATGAATTTTGGGAGGGGTACAGGAGAGGGTGTTAAAACCTTAGGGAGAGTGGATGTAGAGGTAAATAGTTTGCAGAATGTGGGATAGGAATAACATTTTAAAAGGTTCTAGGGCTAAGGACACACATTTTGGGAAAGGTATGAGGAAGGAGGTACATATTTTGAGTGTTGGTTGGGGTCGCTTGTGGAAGGTAACAGGTTTGTGGGAGCTGTGCTGACTGATTTATTTAATCAAAGTTTGATGGAAAATGTTTTTCCCTCTATTTGGAAAATAGCCAAAATAGTACCTATATTTTAGGGGGGGATTCAAATGACCCCTCAAACTATAGACCAATAGCAATCCTCTCCATCCTCTCTAAGTTAATGGAATGAATGGTGTTCGGCCAGTTGTATAGTTATTTAGAAAAATATTCAAAATTGACCAAATACCAACATGGCTTAAGGGCAGGTTATTCAACTTGCACTGCACTCGTGGACTTTGTTGATAAAGTGGCAGTGGCCTTGGATAAGAGAGAGCCCATGGGTGCAGTGTTTGTTGACCTGTCCAAAGCCTTTGATTTGGTCGACCACCATTTACTGTATGAGAGGATGGAGAGGATTGGTATAGCCCCTATGTCATTATTATGGTTTAAATCATATTTGAGTCAAAGAAAACAGCATGTAGTAATAAATGGTCAATTTTCTGAAGTAGGTAGTATACTAAGAGGTGTCCCTCAAGGTTCAATTTTGGGGCTATTATTGTTTTTGTTATATATTAATGAATTGCCTACCAAAATAAATAATACACAAATCAGGTTGTATGCAGATGATACAGTACTTTTAGCATCAGCCAAATCTCAAAATGAAATGATGGATTTTGATGTTCTACAGGATTGGTTTTCCAGCTCTAAATTAGTGACAAGTGATAAAAAAAAAACTCAGGTTATGTTTTTTGATAAAAAAACAAAAGTTAATAAAAAACAGATCAGAGACAGGGAAATACTAATGAGGAATGGGAAAAAATTGACAGTCACAGATCAGTATAAATATTTAGGAGTAGAGACTGATTATACTTTATCTTTCTCAGCTCGTATTAATAATACAATAAAGAAAATTAATAATAAGATAGGGGCACTACGTAGGTCATCAAGGATATTAAATCTACAAACCTGGAGGTTAATTGCAAATCAATTAATAATGCCTGCATTAGAGTATGGAAATATGGTGTATAATTCCGTGGGTCAAACACATTTAAATAAATTAGTCATGTCATATAATCGATTGCCAAGATTTGTCCTGAACTGTAGCTATAATACTCATCATTGCATTTTGCATAAAGACCTAAACTGGGACAGTTTATCAGTATGATTTAAAAAAACAATATTCAGTATTTATCTATAAAATAATAAATGGGATGACTGATGGAAACATGGAATTGCCTTCTGTTAGTAAATATTATCAATATCTTTTAAGGCATGTAAAGCATAGAGGTTACACTTTCCCAAAAACTAATACAAGATATGATACTATGACACTTGAGGCTAAGACTGCAAATATTTGGAATAATATTCACCCTGAATTAAGGAAAGCAACTAAACTATCCCAGTTTAAATTAGGATTGAGTACTGTATTTTATGATGAATGTACTTGTTTTTAAAATGTGGAAAAATGTGTTAGTTGTTGGTGTGATTGAAGATTTTTGTCTTGTATAATGTCAAAAATTATTTATTAGTTGTTTTATGTAGTTTGAATCTTTGTATGTTATATTGAATGTAACTTTGTTTTTGACACAGGACAACTTTGAAAATAGGTCTTACGACCTAAAGTTTTCTATCCTGTATTAAAATAAGCATTTTTACTACTACTACTATAAGATTCCTGACTAATTAGGAGATGGGGTACAAATGATGGAGAATGTGGGGTATAAATTTAGGAGATGCAGAAATGGGCACACATGTTGGGTGTGTTGGGATGGTGTACAAATGTTGTGGAATGGACGGAGTACAAACTCTTGTAGGTGTTTAAGGAGAAAGTGTGCAAATATTGGAATGGGTGCAGGGTAGGAGTATAAACATCAAGAGTAAGGGTAAGGAGACAGCTTTAAGGAGGCATGCAGATATTTTTTAGAGCTGCAGAGATACACATTTTGGGAGGGTTATAGTGATATGTGTAGATTTCAGGATGTGTGTGGGCCAAGGGGTATAGCTTATATGAATGGTGCAAGGTAGGGTTAGAAACTTGGGAAAGATGCGTGGACACGTTTTGAAATAATTACATGGGAGAATCCGGATAGAGGTGCACATTTTTGTAGGATTATACATTTGGGCAGAGGGACTGTGCTAGTAGTAGTACACTTTTGTGCATGCTGAGAAACCTCAGCAAAATAAGTGAATCTAAAAGAATAAATATGGAGGGAGTTGTGGTGGCTGCATTCAGGGCTAGAAAGGGAACACAGGAACCAACAATTCACTTTTAAGAAAATGAAAAGAGTTTTTTAGGGGGTGTAGAAACATAGAAACATAAAACTTGATGGCAGATGAGGACCACTAGGCCCACCCAGTCTGCCCATTTTCCCTACCTTTTGCAAAAACCACAGCCCCTACTTGATCTCCGGCTTAGTTCTCTTTCCTATTGCTAGGATTTCCCTATGCCTATCCCATGAATATTTTCAATTCCCCTACTGAATTTTCCCCCACCACCTCCACTGGGAGGCTGTTCCATGCATTATCCACCCTTTCTGTGAAGAAATACTTCCTCACTTTACCACTTAGTGTACCCCCATTTAGCCTCATGTCATGACCCCTTGTTCTAGAACATCTCTTTTTCTGAAAGATGCTACCCTCCTGTACTTTATTTATGCCCTTGAGATCTCTGAAGGCCTCTATCATATCCCCCTATCTCTCCTCTCCTCCAGGGTATACTGCAGTGTGCTTGATATGGTTAACAAAGGGTTGCTGATCAACCTATGGAACTTGTCAGATATTTACTGTACCATTTTGTTCTACTGGTATATGTCCATTAATAAAAGCCCCCTTTGGATAACTGGTAGCAAAGACTGATTTTGCCATTTCAATTTAATATATTTTGTGTAATATGGTGACAGGACCTGGAGTAATATAATGTCAGTGTTGCTTGAATGACATCAGCACTCAGCCAAGATTACACTGGCTGGTTTAAAAAAGTCTGAGGGATTTTCTTCAAAATCATCATATAAGAGAGAAAAACAAAATAGCAGTCATACATAAGTAATGTGTAATTGCAATTTTTGATCTGTATTTGTAACAAATGTTGCCTAGTTGTCTCTAATGTGGGCAAATAGTACAGTTTTAAAGCATGCCAGTTTATCTTTAAGAGAAACTAAACACAGGAACAAAATTCTATTCAGGCTGGTAAATGAAAGGAAAAACACTGATACAATTAAAACATTTAATTATTTCAGGTAGCAGCCATGACTGTCCATAAGCGGGCCATGTTTTTCAGTGTTCTTGCTTGATAATGGTTGTAATTGCTTGATTAATGATATCAATCAAATGCATTCTGTGCTGTGTCCTGTTTAAGACTATATCATAGGTGATAACCTGGAAAAAAACATTTCAGCATTATACTGTATTTATCATGTTGCTAGTTCCATCATTAAAATGATTTGTGGTATAGACTGTAAAACTGTAAAATATTTGCAGTTACCAATTTAGCCTCATTTTAAGATAGGTCAATGTATACCCTTTATAGGGTTCTAGATCATTTGAAAAGGTGTTAAAGGCATTAACCCTAAGTGTGAAGATGACATTGAAGGATACCATACAGTAACATTGTCTCTTATCTATAGCTTAATTTGTCTCAATTGTATTTTGTTACCTTCTTTGTTAGTAAAAATTGTTTTGAAGTTTCATAATTCTACTGGGTTGTGCCTGAAAATAGGCATTGTATTATCTAGTGCACTTGCCAGGTAAATAAAAACTTACCAAATAAAAACAACCTCTTGATGTGGCCCTCAGTGACCACCATCTGGTATACTGTGTCTGCAAATGACACCACCCCAAGGCCCTATCCAAGCTCCTCAAGATCCACTCCTTCCAATCACTACATTTATCCTCCCTCCACATGGACTTGGTAGCTACTGACTGGTCACCCATCTCCTTTGCCAGCTCCATTGATTCTGCCTTCAAATTATTTTAAGTCCAAATTTCAGTCTATCTTGGACCTGCACACTCCCCTCAGAAAATACAGGGTCCATGGTTTCCTCCTCTCTTGAATCTATGCCAAATTTCTGGCCTGCCTGCATGCTCAAGGTCTTGCCTGGAAGGCTCACAAGTCCTCTAGTTCTCTGCTGATTTACTCAGGTGACATGCCCTTTGCAACACCTGTACCAAAGCCACTGGGATTGCCAAGGCAGAGTACTTTGCCTCCACCTTCTAGACAAACATTAACCACCCCTTCCAAATTATGGTAGGTAATCTATGCCCTCCTTCCCAACCCCCTACCTGGTTCTCCATCCTGGTCCTGAAAGTAAGTGATGTCACCATTTCTGACCCCATCTCTGTTGCCTCCAAGTTCAATGCTTTCAACTTATTTAATGCTTTTTTCAGCACATGCCTCCTCTCTTCTCTCCTTCAACCCTTCCACCCCTCCCTCTCCCAACTCCCCACCTACCATCTCTGGCTCCCCCTTTCTCCTTCTCTCCTCTATCTCTGGCTGACACTTTCAAGTCCCTCCTAAGTCCTAAACCCTCTCAAGGGCAAAAGTTCTGACAGGCTTGATCCTAAACTCTTCCATCTCTCTAACCCAGCTATTGCTCTACCACTCTCCTCTCCTCTCTTCTAAATCTCTCCTTCCCCCTTTCCTCTGTCCCAGACACATGGAAACATGCTACTGTCATATCCCTTCTCAAAGAAGGTGATCCTTCTAGTTCTAGCAATTACTGGCCTATCTCTCTGCTTCCCACCCTTGCTAAACTTCAAGAGCACCTAGTATTTTCTCCGTTCTCCCCCTTCCTTGATTCATCCTCCTTCTTCATCCCTTTCCAGTCAGATTTCTGTAAGTCCCACTCCACTTCCTATGCCCTCCTCTGGCTTACTGACTCCATTATCAGAGGAATGGATCAGTGCCATAATACCTCCACCATCTTTGTCAACTTGCCCAAAGCCTTCAACACCGTAGCCCACCCCCTTCTTCTTGAAAAACTTACATCAGTGGGGTTTTCCACATCTGTTACTAACTCGTTTCACTCCTACTTTGGTGGTAGGACTCAGTTGGTTAGAACTGGAGATTCCTTGTCTTCTCCATTCCCTAGCTCCACTGGTATACCTCAAGGTTCTGTCCTTGGCCCAATTCTATTTTCTGTTTTCCTGAACTATCTCCCAAATGCAGTTCTTTACACCTCTGGTTCCTCCCCCATGATCTGATAGCCTAGCCCTAGCTGGACTTTGACAATGTTCAGCACTGGCACTGATCAAATCATCTGTCCCGCAAAGACAATTAAAGGTCTCCATGACCTTTGGCACTAAGCAGAAGCTCTCTCAACTTATTGACCTCCACTCCATCCACCTGCCGGCATTTAAGAGGGGTCTGAAAACTCACCTGTTGAAGAAAGTCTATCCGAAAATTGTATCTGAAAACTGATGGCAATTTTAATAGTAATTAATTTGTTATTTTAGTTATTAATTTATTTTATTTTGTTGTGTTTTATACCCTGCATTTTTATACCCTGTATGTTTTGTATGTTTGTTTGTTTTTTAACCCTGTTTATTCGATGTATTTTCTGTAAGGCACCCAGAGCCACGAGGATTGGGCACCATATTAATAAATAATTACTTACTTACCCTAAATGTAACCATTATTGATGAAGTTCCCACCTTTATGTACCTCATGGTCTGGCTCAATTGGCACCTCAACTTTTCTGGGCATGTGGATGCCATCTATTGTGGTCTATCTGGACTTTAGCAAAGCCTTCATCTCAGATCTGACCCAAAGGCTGGTAAAGAAGTTAGACTACACAAGGGTTGTATGGGAGGTGGTAACATGGGTAAACAATTGGCTGTAAGGTAGAACACAGAGGGTCCAGGTAAGTGATGCAGTATCATCAGAGGCTAAGGTAACCAGCGATGTACCCCAGGGGTCAGTGCTGGGGCCTCTACTCTTCAATATTTTCATTGCTGACATCACAGATAAGCTTGAAGGGAAGGTGTGTCTATCCACCTACAATACCAAGATCTGTAAAAGGGTGGACTCCTTAGATGGAGTGAACAAGATGGAGTCAGACCTAAAGAAGCTTGAGGAGTGGTCTGGAGCATGGCAGCTGAAATTTAATGCCAAAAAGTGCAAAGTCAAGTACATAGGAAGTGGAAACCCAAGGATGGCGTATTACTTAGGAGGGGTAGGACTTGCTGACTCAATCCAAGAGTATGATTTGGGAATCATTATTAAAAAAGGGAAAACAATGTGAAAAGGCAACATTTAAGGGCAGCAGCATGCAAGGATATATAGGAAGGGGAATCACAAGCAGGAACAGAGAGGTGGTCATGCCACTGAATAGAGCTCTGGTCAAGCCACACCTGGAGTATTGTGTCCAGTTTTAGATGCCACATCTCTATAAGAACATTGCCTGGTTAGAAACAGTACAGAGGAAGGTGACAAAAATGGTGCAGGGGTTGCAATAATTGTCTTATGAAGAAATAATAAGATAGCTAAACATGTACTCCCTGGAGCAGAGAAGGGAGAGGGGAGACATAATCAAAACCATCAAATACATGAAAGGCATAAATAAAGTTCAGGCACAGGACCTCTCTCACTTAAAGGAGGGCAGTAGAACTAGGGGACATGATCTGAGGCTAAGGGGAGGGAGGTTCAACGCAAATATCAGGAAGTTCTTCTCAGAAAGAGTGTTGAATCCATGGAATATCATGCCACCAGGGGTGTTGAGGGCTAAGACAGTGGGGGAATTTAAGATAGTGTGGGATAGACACAGGGGTGCCCTCACACAAAAGGGCAATTGGGGGGGGGAGAAAGAAAATTAAGGGCAGACTATATGGACCAAACAGTCTCCTTCTGCCATCACTTTCTATGTTTCTATGTTTTCTATCCACAAAAAAAAGACACTCTGAACTAGGTGCATTATACAGGAACCATTGCTGCATCCCCCTGCGGACTAGTAGAACCATTGTCCAGCAAGTGATTTTCCCCATTTCTGACTATGGAGACATTGTCTACAGTGCTGCTCCTAAGTTCACCCTGACCAGACTGGAGTCCCTCTTCCACTCCTTCTGTCGCTTTGCTTTGGACTGCCTGCCTCGCAACCACTTTTGTTCTTTTGATATCTCCTTCTTCCGTCCCTCCCTTGAAGCCATGTGCTTCAAGCTTTGTACTTCCTCTTTCACTAAATTCTGGTTTGGCTCTCTTCCCTCTTACATCACCTCTCTCTCCTCCCAACCTTCCTTCATTATTGTGGCTTCCACTTCCTAACACTACCTACTAGGTCATCCGCAGCTGGTCAGGCTGCCTTTTCCTACTGCTTCCACAAACTATGGAATTCTCTCCCTCTCTCCATCCATCCACTCTGCCTCTTCCCTATGCTCCATCTCATCTCCTCTCCTCTCCTCTTCTCTCCTCTCCTCTCCATGTTCTTTTCTTACACCTAGAACTTCACCTGACCCCCACTCTGTACCTCGTTTACCCTCCCTCTACCTCCCCATGCCTATTATCCTTTGCCCTCTAGTTCAAGTTAAGTTTATTGTTGACCAACACAGTTGTCATCACAATTAAAAGACATTAATAAATAAAAAAGAAATAACCCACATTATTCAAATATTATCAATAAAAGTACAAGTAAATATCATACAATGACACACTTCATCTTATATTGCACTTAGATCAAGTTTTTCATCCTTTTGAATATGTCTTTTTCTATTTTCCAACAGTCTAGCAAACCTTGCTACTTTCTCCAAAATAATCTTTTCTTCTGAGTTCAATAAATAATTAATTTGGTAGAATTAATCCATTTCCAGGGTGGCAAGGACATACCCTAGCATTTGTGACCTTTCCTTATTATATAATGGGCAAAATAAAAGTAGGTGAGCTAAATCATCTTTACTTTTGTGACAAGCACACAAATCCAAGTTTGATTTTCCATATAATCTTCATAAAGTCTGGCTATCTATATATCCAAATCTAAGTTTGGTAAATATCTTTCTTAAAGTAGGATTTTGTATTATATACAAATATTTATTTATCCCATAGACTCTCGTATTATTAGTTGATAGCCAGGCACTTACTTTATAATTCTTACTTAAAGCCATTTCTCTCTGGGCATGAATATCCCTAATTCTGGTTTTAACTTCTTGCTTAATTTCTGTAGCTTGTTTTACCAAGCTATCAGCTATGCTCTGAAGGAGCCCATATGGTTTGAGGAGTTCCTGTAATGTATATAAACCAGGGCATTTATATCCTAATTGGTTATAGTATAGTACCTCCTCCATGCATGCCCTGGGTAATCTTTTACTTGGCATGTTGTATAATTTTACCCAGTGTGTACATAATCTTTGTTCGAATTCTTTTCTTATTGGAAGCTGTCCAATTTCAAGTCTGGCTACTACAGGTGCTGCACTATTTGGCAATCCTAATAATTTTTTATAAAATGTATTCATGCCAGGTTCAAGTCTATCGATATCATATTGTCCCCACATTTCAGACCCATAAAGAATTTGTGACTTGATCTTTGCATTAAACACCTTTAGTGAGCCCTTGATAGACTGGCCTCCATATTTACAAGAAAAAGACTTGATTGACGGAATTAATCATTAGATTTTCTGAATTAAAGTGGATATATGTTTTTGCCACCCCAGATTATATTTAACTACTAAACTCAGGTAGCAGAATTTCTCTACATATTCAATTTTGTTATTTATACAATATAAATCTGGTATGTTATTTGATCTCAAATGGTTTCTATTAAATATCATAAATTTTGTTTTGTCATAGTTAATTGTTAAGTCAGCTTTAACAGATTTTTCATAAAATTTCATCAAGCTTCTTTTGATACCCAGGAAGCTAGTTGCCATTAAAACGACATCATCGGCATATGCCAGGTAGGGACACTGCCTGGAACCCAACCTGGGCATGTGTAGCCCTGGGTCATCCAAAACTTCCAATACGTCATTTAAAAATTATTTAAAGAGTACAGGTGACAAAACACAACTTAGTCTCAGGCCAATATTTGATGGGAGTTTGGGGGTAGTATCACCTACCTTGTTATATCTTACAATAGTATGATTATTACTGTATAACAGTTTAAGCAAACAAATAATTGACTCATCTAACTTATATTTTCTCAAGGTTTCCCATAATTTTTTCCTGTTAACTCTATCAAATGCTGATTTAAGGTTGATAAACACACAGAAACATTTTTGTTTCTTAATATAAATATATTTGTGGACCAAGTGTGATAATACAAAGTTTTGATCTAATGTAGAATGATCTCGTTGAAAACCTGCTTGTCCTTCATTCAAGATTTCTTTTTTGGCCAACCATGTCAGTATTCTGGTATGAATTATCTTAGTAAATAACTTTTGGGTTGTATCTAAAAGACTTGTGGGTCTATAATTACTTGGATTAGATTTTTTGTCCTTTTTATAAACTGGAATAATAATATTTTCTTGCCATGTTAATGGAATCCTTCCTGTTTCATTTATAAGATTAAACAGTCTCATGAGGATTGGAATCCAAAGTTCTGGGTCATCTTTTATAATATCAATTGGAATTCTGTCCGGTCCTGGAGCTTTATATCTTTTAGCTGTATCAATAGCTAAAATAATTTCTTCTTCAGATATTTTATCTTCCAGTGGTCTCCAATTTCCCTCATATATTGACTCATTCCGAGCATCCATATTATAAAAAAGGTTTTTATAATAACCATACCACAAAGTAGGCTCTATATGATTCTCTGTTGTATAAGGTATATTGTCCCAACCATAGGTTACCATTTGCCAATATTTTCTATTGTCTTTTGCCCAAGCAGCCTTCTTGAATTGTTCCCATAATCTTTTTCTGAAAAGGTGTTTCTTTTTTTCCAAAAGGTTTTTATATTCTTTTCTTAATCTATTTAAAGTATATTTATTGATTTTGGTCAGGTTTTTAACAGTATACCTTACATGTTGATTTACCTTCTTTTTTTGAGCCTTGCACTCCCCATCATACCATTTGCTGCCTCTTTTTTCTTTAAATGTCATGGCTTTAATTATAATCTTGGAGATCTTTGCCATAGTCATTATATATAAATCTAAAAATTGATCACAGGGCACATACTGTAAGTTAACTATAATATCATTCCTTATCCCTTTATCTTTTAATAATGATATTGATTTGTAGTTTTTTATCAAATCCCATTTTATCCCTTTCTTAACTCTTTGGATATTTTGATTTTGATTGTTTCTATCTTTTTCTCCTTGTTTAATGTTAATTTTGATCTCTAATGGGTTATGCTCACACTCTGAGCATTTACCTAGGGAGAAATCCACAAAATATTTCACTAAATTCAAAGTTATCCAACAGAGATCAATTATAGAGACACCCCTCGCCCCCAAATAAGTGAATTCTCCAAAGGAGTCTCCATTAGAACATCCATTGATCAGAAGCATATTATTATCTTCCAGATCTAATACAACTTGTTTTCCTCTTTTGCAACTCTTCTTGTCTTTTGTCACCCTTCTCATTTTTAGTTTCTGTGATCCCAGGGCTACACAGGCCTCTCGAATTTCTCTGGTGGGCTCCAGGCTGTGTCCCACCCTGGCATTGAACTCCCCCACAATAATTATTCTTGCATCAGTCTCACATGATTTCCATTGTTCTATTACAGAGCTGAGTTTATCAATAATATTGTTATCTTTGTATTTAGATCCCGCTGGAGGGAAATAAACATTGAGGGTGAGAGTTCTCTTGTTTTTTATTACAAGAGTAATTGCTAATATGTGATTATAGTTTACTGTATATTCATCATACTTTATTTGATTTGCAATCTTTCCCCAGGTTAAAAGACCACCCGATAATCTACCATATTTACTTGTACTACTTGCCCCTTTATTGAACATCTTGTATTCATCAATGTGTATTTCCTTGTTAGTCCATGTTTCTTGCAGACAGATAATATTAAACTGCTTTAAATAATTTATGAATGTTGGGTCTACTAGTCTTTGCCCTAGTCCAGTGACAGTCCAAGATGGGATGTTAAAATCTGTATTTATAATATTTTTTGAATCATCTCTTTCCATCTGTCAATCATCACCAATGTCTTGTAGGATCTGAAACCTGTTGGTCATTTTAATTAAATGTAATCACTGCAGGTTATCTTTTCTTTCCTAACTATCCCACATATTCTCATTTTCACCTTTCAAGTTTATAACTATCCTGTCCAACCTTTCTGAGTAGGAGAGGAAGGATTGGTAATCTTGCTCACTCTTGAACCAAATCGTTATTTGCCCTTGATCTTCCCATCTTTTTACTTTAACAATTTTTCAATATAATTTATTATCTTTTAACACATTTTGTAAATAATCTATAATCTTAAATCGCAAATTGCAGGAAGATTCATTTAAGAAATTGCCAATCCCAAAAATTGAGACTGGATGTTCCTTTTTCAACAATTCTTTATTCTCTGCAAAAAACTCAGGAAACATGGCCTTCATAGTCACCACTCTATCTAGTTCAAAGCCTAGATCTTTCATTCTTTTCTTCTGGCTTTCTATTACTTTAAGTACAAAGTATTGGTCAGAAATGAAGAAATCCAATTCTGTGTCAGGTAGGGGTCTAATGACACTGACCTTATTTGTTACACCCCCATATTTTCCATTCCCCTGTAGGATTACCTCTATTAGTTTTTTTCAATTGGATGTCTAATTTACATTCCGTTTCATCTGGCATAATTGAAACTTTATAAATAGGTAACATGTAGTATGTTTCCAATGTCCTTTTCAAAAAAAATTTTAAATGTTACTCTACTTCAATGTTTTTCTTACTATCATTTGCAACCTCTTCTGTCAGACTCCTAATTTCTGTAATATCTGTAAAGTCCATTATAGTGTTTCCATTTAACTCCTTATTAGTGCTTAGGACTTTGTCTTCCTTTTCTTTCTTATTTTTATTTGTTGACGCTTTATTTTTTTTTGTCTTTACATTGCATTTCTTACCCATAGTTCTAGCCCCAAGTTTCTGTATGAACTTTTTATTGTTTTATCTATTAATACTTTTTCCCACCTTAATTTGTTTCCCCTTCTTCCCCTTCATTATATTATCATCAACTATTTCTACCATTCTATTACTTTGTTCTGTAATCAATCTTCCTGAGAGGTTCCAATCCTGATCTCCCCTTTTTAATTTTACAGTCACCACTTTTTCTTGAGATATCCCCTTATCCCATAATTCTGGATTTCCTGCCTTTATTTCTTCCATTATGCTATTCGGGTTTTCATATCCCTCTGGTAGCATAATTAATTCCAGGTCCTGTTCTAGAGTGTTTTCATTTATTTTGAAAACAGAGTGTGACTCATCACTCATACTTGTGTTAGAAATCTCAGAAAATGGGGGTAGATTACAAACTGATTGTCTAATTTCAGCATTATTGTCCTGTTTTTCTGAATATTCTGTCTGGAGTTTGACATCCCTGGTAAAGCCTTCAAAAATAAAGTCTATCTTTTTTTTTTGTTTTCCATACATATTCCCTTAATAAATGATAATTCTTGTTTTGACATAATCAATTGTTCATAAATCATTGCATTTGCTGTCAGAGGATTTTGCAATGCAATGATACAATCCCTAGTCAATGTCTCTGCTTCAGGGAAATTTTCTTCTTCTGGGCTCATATACAAAGTTTCATTCTCCCCTCCATACTCTGTACCCAACTGTATACTACTGTCATTATTATTGACCTTTGTAATATATGTAGACTCCTCCTTCCTGTTGTTATCAGAAAAAGCGCCCCAATTACTTTTTATAGCTGGATTATAAGATCCATCTAAATCCAGCCTAAAGTTTTTTTTTTAAATCTCTGATTTTCTGTTCAATCCTACGGTTAGTTCTAATAGTTTCCCTTATATCTTCCACTGTTTTAGTTAATTCGCTGTTTACCAGCTCAATTAGATCTGGATTCTGTCTGAGACAGCTGCTCTTTTGTCCCCATTCATGTTCCTCACTCTGTTTTTGATTGGACTTCCATAAATCGGTAATTAAGGGTTGGAACTTAGTTCTCCCTTTTTCAGTAACTAGTTTTACAACATTATCTATGTCTTCTGTCTTATCTTTCTCATTTACCTCCTCTGGGTTTGCCTTATTTTCCTTATTTTCTTTAACGTTGTTTTTTCCTTGAGCTTTATCTTGTTTTTGCAAAACCTATTTTTAGCATTAGAGTTCTCATTTCCCCGAAGTGTTCTCACTTCAGAGGTTAATTTGCTCCTATTTGTTTTCATTTTAATTTCAAGAGTAGGTGATTTCCTACTTCTGGTTTCCATGGGCATCTTTATTTTCACAACCCAAGTCCCTCTAAGTAAATAGGGAATACCTGAGGGGCACCCAAATACTCAAAATATTCCAAGCAAAAACCCAGGAATAGATATCAGATATTATAAATTGCTGTAGGTACACAAAGTTAATCCTAGAAGTAATCAAGCATTCAATATTACCCCGCTAAAAAAAAGAAAGTGTCTCTCAAATCCTTATTAGACTTAATTGAATTCTGATTAACACCTCACAGCAAGTTCCACATATTCCACAATTCTTTATAAAAGTCCCATACAATTACCAAAAATCTTGAGAGATCTTGGCCATGCTCAGAGATTTAAGTCTTGGTCCAATCTTGAGTCCAAACTCAGATAGAATGCCAGTACTGGTAATATTCCTTCTATCATTAAATCAGCCCAGTCCAGACAAGTTTTCAATACTCTTTAATGATAATTTCTTCCCTTTCTTTCTCAATCAAGTCCAAGTACTAAAAACTTCGAAATGTCACTCCTCACAAATGGTCCCCTACAGTACAAGTGCAATGAGCTGCCCGAGGCTCAGCAATTTCAGATCGCTTCTAGCAACTCCTTGAACTTGGAGTTTCCTGCTCCTCCCAGGTGTGACAGTGCTCTAATCAAACAGCTGAGCCTCACTGCAACTTCCAAGCTGCTCTCTGTCTCCCTGCCCCATGAGAAATAGAGCTCAGGGGTCTTGCTGCTTACTGCTGCTTCTCTACACAAGTTCAAAGACTGGCTGAAGCAAAATGTTTCAGAGGTAGTTCAGAAATAGTTCAGTAAAAACACACAACCTCTCAATGAAACCTTAAAATAATTCTTGTATAATTCTAGGGGTTGAGTTATCCCTGAATAAAGCCAATCTATGTCACAACAATGTTTATAGCTTTTCTTTCTTTGATAATTTAGGACTTCTGAATCCAAAGAATGATACGAGGCTGTGTTAGCTGCTAAAAAAGAAAAAGAGAAGGACTGTTTAAGATAGAGTACAGGAAATAAAATTTAACAAATTAGCAAATAATTAACACCTGACAGTCACCCTTAAGTGACTATAAAATGTCATAAAAAAAAACTATCAGTTTAACCTAGTCCAGAACTTAAATGAATCAGCTGTGTCAAGCGTGTCAACTATGAACTAGGAGAGCTTATAAAAGCCAGGAAAAAAACAACAAAAAAATCATAGAAATGCATAAGTTGCTCTCACTAGAACCTACTAACAAACCAGTATTGCCAGAGGAAAAAAAGACCGTATAACATACTTCTTGTAATACCAAATTAGAGCAAAAGCAGTTCTACTTACTCCTCATATTTATATACAAAGGATTAGTACTGGTATTAAACCAATAATACTGCAACTAATAAGTTGTAAGTTGTAAGTTTCACTCAAGACTTGAGACTCGAGGTACAGGTTTTGCTAAAGTCCACTTTGGCTCACTTTAGCAAGGTCTTTCCACAGTGCAATAAAGCATTAACATGCTACCACCAGTACCTCATACTGTTCGTACTTATGCAAGGCTTCCTATTATTTAATAAAAACCTTTTTCCTTTGATCAAGATAAAAATACCAAAAACATCAGAGATAATCTGAAAAAAGGTGACTTGCCATCACGAATACTAATGCGTCAAGAACAAGTTACACGATTCTGATTTAGCTGTATTCCTGTCGATGTTCAGAACGCTACTGCCAGCTACTGATCTGAAGAATGCCAGCGCATGCACCTTTTCATCACATCTTGCAGTCATGTGACAATTTTTCAAGGAAAACCCCATGAAAAAACCAAAACTATAAAATAAAGTAAAAATAAAACCTTTTCTTTTTCAGCAAATCTTAAGTAATCTTAAAAAAGATACCTAAAAATGTAGTCCTAATTGTGAAACTGACTAACACTAAATATGACAAAACACTAATATATGAACCCCCAAAAAAGTTATGTTTAAATGATGTTTTGCTAAAAAATGATAAAATGATGAAATGGTGAATTCACACAACAAATAAAACAGAGCAGAACTGTTTTATCAGAAATTTAAAAATTATACTTCCTTCTGGAAGAAAAAAAATGAGGGATAATCAGGGTCCACTCGCAGTAACTCCGAATGACTCTAGGACACTACGGTCAAACTCAGGAGGACTCAAGCAGATTCAGGCAGGGGTAATAAAGTGTTTCTCCTCTTGCAGACACAGACAACTCGCTATTGTTGCGATATGCAGAGGCTGGACCAGCAATCCTGCTATACCATCCGCAGGGCACTCGCCTCCTTCCTCACTTTGCTGCGGCTTTGCTAGCGACCAAACTCTGCTGCTGTAAAGAAAGAGAGGAGAGCAGGAGAGAAGGAACCAGAAACAAAACTGCTGCACAAGAAAGACTGGAAAGGCTGATCTTTAGTCAGGTATGGGACCCAAGAAATGTACCCGGGCAACGCTAGCATACCTTTACTAAATTAAAAACAGCATAAATCAGCTCCTGCTTCTTTCACTTCTCCACAGTGAAACAGCTTGTGGCAGCTCCTCCCTCCCTTTCCCCCTCTAACTACTAGCCCTAGCTTCAGCTGCCAACCCCCATTTCCCCTCCCCTCTCCATTTAGACTCTTCTTGAATATCTAATAGTTTTGCTACCACCTGGTTTGCATTATCTGCACTTTGCACTTGATTTGCTTTCTCTTGCTGTCCTCAGGATGCATTCTGCTATATCCATGCCAGTGTACATATTTTGTCTAAATACCTTTAGTGTTGATTGTTATATGCTGCTTATAAAATGGTTTCTGAAAATCATGTATTCTGATTCATCAAAACAGGTCACCTGACCATGGATTAATTCTCAAGAAACCCACCGTTGGGTTGCAGGATTACAAAATCCTAATTGACAGCAACGTCAAGTGACCTAATCAGTCCACTCCACCAGAGATACATGAAAAAAATACAACTACAGCATCCTCATTAGGACAAATCCACCTAGTGAAGAACTACAACTATGGCATCCTAAGTATGACAAACCCATCAGTCGGAATAACTATTTTATTACAAATGCATGTAGACAATGTTTTTTTTAATATTTATTTAGGTAGACCTCTAAAATAAAGTTGCCCATTTCACAAGAGAATTACCCTACTCTAGGGCATGGGTTTACTGAAAATTAATCCATGCATGGGTGGTTGAGGTCACCCAGCCTCCTCCCTAATGCCTCACAACTTCCTCCCCCCCCCAGGTGTGGATCAATTCTCAGTAAACCCATGCCCTGTTGTTGGTTAATGCTTACTTATATGATGCTTAATTATGTGTTTTACCTGCTATATAAATATTTTTCTGTTTGTTATTCATGAACCTCCTCTACCCCCTGCCCCCAGGACGCATTTGGAAACAAGCTGTTACCAGCTAAGTATGTCTTCCCTGGTGAAACTTTTGAAATAAATTATTTTTTGGGCTGTGCAACCTTTCCAAAGTCCAAACCTGAAAACTTTGATGTCGGAAGGTGTAACGTTTGCCAAGGTTCTCATAACAATGGACTAGTTTGCACTGGTTCAACCATTAAAACACATTAGAAAATGGAATAAAATAAAATAACATAATGCACTGAGCTGATAAAGCCCCTAAAACAGCAGAATGATGCAGTGGGCCACATTGAAGGATACAGGCTCCAAAAATTGTGTCAAATCAATCAGTGCTAGCCATGGACAATGCTTGTAGTAAACAATAATATGTGGCTAACAATGCTCATATAAAATGGTTGTAATTGTAATAATAATAATAATAAACTTTATTTGTTTAAAGCTCAAGTTCAAAGAATATTAAAGTGCTTTTACAGAACAAGTTAAAATAATAAATAATTAAAATCACATAAAGTAACATAATCCTTAATTAGAAATCAGGGTAGGTAAGTCAGAATACAAAAGTTTTCAAAGCAGATTTAAAGCTCTCCACAGTCAGACACCCCCTTATCAGAAGAGATAGAGAATTCCACAGGGTAGGGGCAGCAAAAGCAAACATGTGGGCTCTAGAGGTCTTCAAGCAAACCCTGGAAATTTCTAGCAATCCCTCTTTGTCAGAGCAGAGTGGTCGGAGGTGGTGGTAGGGACGGAGGAGCTCTTGCAGATAATCGGTCTCTGTCCATGTAGGGCATTATAGGTTAGCAAACCAACCTTGAAGCTGATCTGTGACTGAACCAGCAGCCAATGCAGGTCGTGCAGCATAGGTGTGACATGGCTAGGTTGAGTTAGCCCAGTCAATAACCTGGCCGCAGTGTTCTGCACTAGCTGCAAGTGGTGGATATCAATCCCTGGGAGCCCTAGGTACAGGGCATTGCAGTAACCAAGGTGGGAGGTCACAAAGGCGTGGACCAGTGTCAGAAAGTCACCGAGCAGAACAAGATGCTTAATCAGGGAGATATTCATCAGATGCAAAAAGGAGGTCTTGAGAATGGATAACACCTGAGACCTCAGGGTCAAACCCTCATCAAAGATAACACCCAGACTCTGCACCCATTCAGAGGACATCAGCTGGTGACTGCTAAGCAAAAGCCCAGAAGCCTACCCTGCTAAGGATCCCTCTACCCAGTGACCTGGGTCTACCACCAAAACCTCAGTCTTGTCAGGGTCCGGCCTCAGCCAGTTGGCACTCATCCAGCCCTGAATTTTGGTGGGGCAGTTGTTAAACACCAAGACTGTATCATCCTGGTCAGGCACAAAGGACATGTATAGCTGAGTATCATCTGTATAGCAGTGAAAATTCAAGCCATACCACCTTACAATGTCTCCCAATGGCAGAATGTACACCATGAATAACATAGGTGAAGACACAGAGCCCTGGGGTATCCCACATGATAGAGAGAATGTGTCAAAGGAATAAATTCCCAATGCCACTCTCTGAGATCTACCAGTGAGGAATGAGTGGAACCATCTGAGGACTGTACCAGACAGTCCACAGATAACCCACAAGTGCACCATCTGAGGACTGTACCAGACAGCCCACAGATAACCCACAGGTTCTCCAGCAATACACCATGATCCATGGTGTCAAATGCTGCACAGAGATCAAGGAGGACCAAGATAGAATGAGTCCTCCGATCTCCTGCTATTAGAAGATCATTGAGCACTAGAACCAGGGTGGTCTCAGTGCTATGCCTCTTCCTAAATCCCAACTGGAGAGGATCTTAGATGGTAAGATGGTTGTCTAGCTGCAGCGTGACCACCTTCTCAATATCCTTGCCCACAAAAGGCAAGTTAGAGATAGGTCTGTAGTTGGTGAGACTGTCTGGGTATGGCAGGTATGCTCACAAAATATCAGTAAAGAATCCCACAGTTTAGGCTATTAGTTCTAAAACTGTGTGCCCATTCAGACAGTGCCACATATGGACGAGGTTTCCTGTCATGCAATGGATAAGTGTTGTATGCACTGGTTTCAAGGGTAAATTTTTCCCCAAACTATTTTTTCAGTCTATGTAGACCTGCCAAAAATTCACAAACCATTACTCTGAAGATGATTTAATCTGAAAATGACTAAGTAAAGACAACAATGCAGCATCCTACATTGTGGGCTACTAGTTCAAAAAATCATGTGCCATTGAGACAGGGCCACACAAGGACAAGACTTCCCATTATGCCATGGTAAGTGTTGTACACACTGGTTTCATGATCAACATTACCCCACAAATTATTTATTCAGTCTATGTAGACCTGCCAAAAATTCACAAAACTTTAATCTGAAGAAGACTGAGCAAAGACAACACTGCAGCTTCCCACAATATGGGTTACTGGTTCCAAAAATTGTGTGTCCATTGGGACAGTACCACACATAAACAATACTTCCCATTATGACATGGATAAGTGTTGAACACACTGGTTTCATGAGCAATGCTGCCTTACAAATGATTAATTCGTACTGTGTACACCTGCCAAAAGTTCACAAAACAATCTGAAGAAGACTGAGTGACAACATCAATGCAGCATCACACAGTGTATGTGTGGACTACTGATTACAAAAAAAAGAAAAATCTAATGGACATAGAAGCCCTCCCCATCCACTTCATTCTCCTTTATCTTTAGTCCAGCTGTGACTGTACGAGATTCATCATTCATAAACCATGGCAAAAAGAGTTTTGGAAAAAGGGGCAGGTTAATTTTACGACATTGAACATCTCTACATTTTGGATTGAAAGACATGTTCTCCTGTTGGTGACAATAGTGTGTGCAGCACTGTAAATTTTTCGGAAAATCTACTTGCTGGGGCAACTAAGTTGCTCAACAGCTATCTGTGTCAAAGAGGGCCAAATGGTCCATTGCGGTTCCGGTACGAGAGAGGCTTGTCTCCCCTTTTGCTAGTGGCATCTTCTCATCCAGATAATCTTGCATCATTTTGTTTTCTGGCATATCGGGCACCACCGTGTCAGAAAGTGACTTCTTGTGTTTTTACATCAAACCATAGTCAGACAGTTGTTCCCATTGAAGTTTGTCATCAATGGCTGTCTTTCTGGTGGTGCACAAAAAGCAGCAGCAGCAGTAGTAGCAGTTTGACTTGGAGACAAAAATAAGTGACTACTGTGATGTTCAGTAGTAACAGTTGAAACACATTGGGATCCTCTTTCTTTCCTCTCTTCCACCTGGCATATCAGTGCAACTGCAAGAATATAATGAGTGATGTTGTGCTTGTGGTTTATTTGTGTTCCCATTCTTGTTTTATGTCAAACATACAGAGACCAGATGGATAACCCAGGCTTTATAGGACTGCTGATCCTTACCAAATTATTGTGCATCAAAGAATGTCTGAAACATGTTTTTGAGGATCCAAGACAGTGACCATGATGTAGTGGTCATCTGCATGCATTTTTGAAATGCATGTGTCTTTCCAGAAATGTAATTTTATCCTTTCTACTAGTTTGAGAGCAGTGGTATCCTCCTTTTCCTCATATTGAGTTTTCATATAAGGAAGTCACAGGTTATAGCCTTGTTAAAGGGCTTCAGCACAGTGCACAGGGTCAGAGAGTCACGTGATGCAGCCCTAGGTGTAGCAGTTCCCTGCAACTGCTCCTGCACTACATCCCTTAATTTTGACTTTTTTGCAGCTTTTTTGACTTTCATTGCTTTGGAGGCTTTTCCTCTCATCTGTAGACTTCTGCCAAGGCTCTTGGAGATAATACTTTGGTCCAGTTTTGCAGATTTGCGGCAACAATGGATGCAGAAATGTGTCAAGCTCCACCACATCACAGCCCACTGCAAACCCTGGACAAGAGTACTAAGAGAGCCAAGGGCCAGAATGCTGCCCCCGGAAAGGCTACCACTACTACATCAGCGCTGGCCCTCCTCATGGAAGAAATATTTCTGGCTGAATTCCAGCCATTTAAGTCAGACCTTCATGAACTTAACCACAGAGCTCAGATACATGAGGGCCAACTTAGGAGAAACTACCAAGAAAATTACTGATGTTGCTGCTCAGACCTCCTCTCTTGAACACTGGAGGGACATGATTGAACCTGATGTGGTTTCTCTTCAGCAAAAGCTTACCAAGATTGAGGCCAAGCTGGAAGATCAGGAAGGTCGAAGTTGAAGAAACAACTTGGTTATTTTAGGCCTTCTTGAAGATGCAAAGGGGACCTCACCTATATTATTCTCCCAAAAGATGCTGGCAAAAATTGCAGGACCATCTCCCAACAACTCTTCCTATGTGGTTGAGTGGGGTCAAGACCACTGTCTGGATCTCCCCCATGTCCCTTCATTCTACTTCTGCTCAACTATCTAGATAAAAACACATTTTATCCAAAGTGCATGAGATCTGAGAGATCCTATAGGATAGATACAAGCTTAGAATAACCCAAGCTCTCCCAGCCACTACAAGGCAGAAAGGGTCTGTGTACCATCCGTTAGTCTCTAAACTCATTGCAGCAGGAGTGCATTTTAAAGTTCTGTACCCTGCCCTGCTATTTGTTCTGCAACTGGGTTTGTGGCTTGCATATGATTTGGCTGAGCAAGTCACTCTGGAGATTCAGAAAATTTTTCATTACCTGTTTAGGGAATCGCTGACTCCCTGGCTACCATCTATATTGTTGCATCAGCTTCTGACTGTTAAGGGACTGTGCCTGGTTTGATGTTTAAATACCCAACTTCTCCAGGATGCCACTTTAGTTCAACACCTTAAGGACTTTTTTCACACTTTCCTGTCTGCTAATGAGGGGTCTGTGTCCAGGTTTGATTTTCTGTAGGTGGCTCTTAAGACTGTCACTAGGGGAGAATGTATTAAATTGGTCTCTGAATGCCAGAAATGCTGAAAAAAGGAAGAGGATCAGCTTCTGGTTGAAGTTAGGTGTTTGGAGAGGGATTTGTCATCCAGCTCCTCATCCGCAGTTTGACAGCGGCTGGAATCGACTTGTCTAAAATATAGAGACTTTCTGGTGGAAAAGGACGACTTAGCCATCCTGTGCCTTAAGTGCCGCTATTTAGAGTCCAGGGAGAGGGCTGGCAGGCTTCTGGCCTGGACATGTAGGCAGTTAGGCAAGCTGACAGTGGTCCCACATCTTTGCCCTACCCCTGGGACTGCAGTGCTCACTAGGCATCGAGATATTGTAGCAGCTTTTGGAGGCTTCTGCAAGAACCTCTATGAGGCCCCAGTGCCTGCTTTTGATGAACAGGGGGTGATATCAGACTACTTGAATCAAGTTACTCTCCCATGTCTCTCCCC
The DNA here is from genome assembly GCA_016271365.2 of Neoceratodus forsteri. Classification (NCBI taxonomy): domain Eukaryota; kingdom Metazoa; phylum Chordata; order Ceratodontiformes; family Ceratodontidae; genus Neoceratodus; species Neoceratodus forsteri. The sequence continues at coordinate 1,339,670,956 of CM057456.1, forward strand.
CTCTCAACAAGAAAGGATCAAGAGATCCATACAATTAGCAGAGGTCGAGGCTATCATTAGTTATCTCCCATTGGATAAAGCACCCAGCCCTGATGGCTTTTGCAACAATTTTTACAAGGTTTTTTTCTGACGACTTGGCTCCATTAATTCTTTTTTGACCTATGGCCTGCAGGATTCCTCTTTTACCCAGGCCTGGTTAACCCTTTTCTGGAAACCTGGTAAAGATGAGCTCTTACTGGCTAGCTATAGGCCAATTTCCCACCTTAATTCAGATATTAAAATTCTGGCCAAGGTTCTGGCTATTAGATTGCAATCTGTTTGGGACCCTCTTATCTCACCAGTGCAGGTGGGTTTTAAGGCAGAGCACCATTCTAGTGATCATGTGAGGAAGTTGATTCAACTAGTCTCTGTGTCTGGGGAGAGCCAGACCCCTGTGGCCCTAATCTCTCTAGACACAGAGAACATGTTTGATTGTGTTTCCTGGCCCTTTTTTTTGAGGTCTTGCAAACATTTGGCATTCCCCACAATTTTTATACATGGGTTCGAGTGCTTTATATCAAAGCTTCGGCAAAAATTCATTGTAATGGCCTGGCTTCTATGGCCTATCAATTAGGCAGGGGCATGAGGCAGGGATGTCCCCTCTCCCCTCTCCTGTTTAATTTATATTTGGAGCCTCTTCTCTAGTGTTAACAGGCTTTCCCTGCCATTCAGGGCATTCTGGCTGGGGATAAGCACTATAAAATTTTCATCTATGTGAATGACCTGCTTCTAAATGTGTCAGACCCAGTAACCTCCATTCCTGCAGCACTGGCTGAGATCAAGACCTTCTCTAAATTGGTGGGCTATAGGCTGAACAATGATAAAACCCAGGTTCTGCCCCTTAATGATTATGTTCTCAAGTGGGACATTGCTGATCTGGGACTATCTTGGGAACCCGAGGCTCTTAAGTATCTGGGGGTCCTCCTGCCTTGTCACCTTTCAGATTTGTTTTTTCCTGAACTTTCTGCCTCTCTTTCAGACTATTAAAGATGATCTGACTAGATGGCCACCCTCCCTATGATGTTTTGGGGTCATTTTCATTTCTCAAGATGAATATTCTTCTCTGGTTACTTTACCCCATGGGCATGGTTGGGGCATATCTTCCTAAGATCTGGTTTATCTCTCTGCAAAGGCTCTTGAACCACTTCATCTGGAGAGAGGGATGGTCTGGTGAGCCTACTCCAAACTTACATTTTCCAGGGAGAAGGGCAGTTTACGCCTTCCCCATTTCTACCTTTATTATTTGGCTTTCCACACTGCTAAATTCCTGCACTGGAGACGTGCACCAGTGGATCCTGGGGGTGGGGATATTCTCCAGTCTGGCTCCACATTGAATCTGGTTTATGTAGGAAAGCAGGGGTCAATTGTGCCAGCCTTTTATGTCTTAAGCTCTCTAGTCTTCCTGCTGTCCTCAAAACCCCCCTCCCCAATCTCATGATCTGCTAAGGCTAGACTACAACTGGAGCAATTTCTCAAGACAGATTGGTCCTAATCCTTATCCCAATCTGTTCTGGCAAATCCTAATATAACAATTGGTGGCCACCAGATTCCGGTTGTCTTCTGCCCCAGCTAGGGACCTCCTTGCTCTCTTTTCTTGTCGCAGACAGGAAGATTCTTTCCTATCAGTGGCTGCAGAATATTTTCACCCATTCCCAATTACCTCTGTCTTTGGTAGTGCCCCTTGGGCCTTGCCTGCAGACAGTTCCTTTCCTTAGCTGTTGCCCCTGGCTCTCCAGCCACATTCTGTGGCTAGATTATATGCTTGTTTGCAATCCCTTGCACCCAATGTTCCCTCAGGTGTTTGCTTCTACTGGAAGCTGGTTTTTCATTGGCAAACTGAACCTGACCGCTGATGACATATCTGGCGTAACTTGCTTAAATTTATTAAATGGGACAGATATCAGTGGACCCAGTTTTGCATATTGCATTTCTATTATACGCCTCTTACTCTGTTTAGGATGGGACAATCTGATTCTTCATTGTGTGCTCATTGTGATTCAGCGGGAGGCCATCTGTATCACATGGTGTGAGAATGTCCTAAAGTGGTTCCTTTTTGGTCCCAGATTAAGGCTTCCCTTGATCCACTCTTTGGTCTCAAGGACGCCTTTACCCCTGAGATTTATCTAGTTGGGGATTTTCCGCCTGCCCTGTTTGGGAACCGAAAAGCTCACATTGCATTGATTTCCATGGTATAGAAAGTTATTATTCTCTACACTGTCATGATACTTGTGTTCCACCTTACAAATAATGGTTTGGTGAGATTATGCAGGCACTTGCAATTGAAAAACAGATCACCACGCTACTCTGGCAGCTGGACCTTTATCAACACAGAGGAGAGCAGTTTCATGCTCTTCTTTCTATTCAGAGGCTGCCTGAGCAGCTTGGCTTTGGATGACTTGGGATCCTGTTGGCCTGAGGGGGCCCTGTCTATTTTATCTCATGTTTGTTTCCCTGGCTGGTATGTGTGCTCTGTGGGGGGGGATTGTGGGGAGGAAGAGGGTTTCTTTGTGCCTGTTGCATGTGGTGTATTCTTTGTTAGTTTGCTTGCATGCTTATTCTGTATTCTGTACTTTCTGCTATTGACAGTATCTTGAGGTGCTTTAAAATCAATAAAGTTCAAATTATAAAAAAACAGTGCACAGGGTCTCCATCAGGCACCACTGAATTGGGATGGTGCCTACATTCCCTTGTCAATACCATTCTCACTGGCTTACTGGTGGATAGCCTTTTGTTTTCTAGCAGCTGTTGCATACTGTAACGTGAAATTCTATCTTGTCACATTTTGTTTCATATGGTGGAGGGAAATTGCTTCCACTTCTGAATGTTTCATAACATAGTTCATGCCTTTACAGAATCGCTAAAGTGACCACAAACTTTTTTAGCCAGACCTACACATGTTGGTATAGTGATACCTTGTTCATCTAGGAATCCATGAAGTATCAGATTTATACAGTGAGCAAAACATGGAACGTGTATTATCCCCATCATCAACTGCCTTTTCAAAATTCTTTGCATTATCTGACACTATGAAACCTTGTGTTAATTATTGTGGTGTCAGTCACTCATCAAACTTATATTTTTTTTTGCAATATACTGCAATATGTTTTATTGAAGAGAAATATTCAGATGTGATACATAACGACATAATATCTCCATACAAAATGTTATCAGGCACAATTTGTACAATAGTGAGACACAGCATGTAATTACTTTATATATCTTTGTCTACAAGTAATGGCTTAAGGTGGGGTGGGGGCAGGGGGAATCCCCACTTAAATTTATGGTACTAAAGTGGAATCACAATCATACAGATTGCCAAGGGATGGCATTCCTTCCCCTCAACAGGGTGAAATGCCAGGCCCCAGTCAGGAGTTTCCTATCCCTTTTGTGACTCATGGTAGCAGCCATTTTAACTGTAGCTCTGGCTTGCCTATATATGCCAGATCCCACAAAGGACTTTAAGGCTACACTGGGCACAACTGACATATGACCTGGATCAAAGAGTACTCTTCACATCCCCATTACTCAAAACTCTGAAGTGGTGGATGGACCACTCTATTTTTTTTAACGTTTTTCCATTCCTGACTCCTACTTCAATGCAGATCCTGATGATAGATGCATCCAGCTCTGGTTGGGGGGGCACATTTCAGGCCCTATCAAACCCAGGGCTCCTGCAGCTAGGAGGAGGCCAATCTTGACTTCAACATTTTAGAAATGTGTGCCAACCTGTACAGCTTATACCCATTTCAGCAACATATGCATCCTAGACCTCTGTTGATCAAGATGGGCAACATGGGTCACCCCTGAAAAAGGGACCATCAAGGACTCAGTGGGCCCAACCAGTTACCAAAATTTAAATAAATTAAATAAATCAATAAATAAACATCAATGAGTTTCTCTACAGAAACAAACAGGGAGGCAATCATTCCTATCCACTCTGTTGGCAAGAAATGAGAATGTGGTACTAAGTGCTGGAACACAGCCTACAGCTGTCAGGTGTGCATCTCCCAGGTGTACAAAATGTCTTAGCAGACAAGCTAAGCAGGTCACAAGATGCACAAATGGGAACTTCTGGCCTCCATGGTGGATGACCTCTTCGCAACATGGGTCATTCAGAGTTCGACCATTTTGCATCCTCTCACAATGCAAAACTGCCATGTCTCTGCTCACTTGCTCCAAGACATGGATGCTTCTGGCAAGACGCATTGTCCCTGTCCTGGAAAGGGAAATGTCTATATGCATTTTCTCTGCATCCACTGATACAGAGAGTACTGCTCAAGGTGAAGATGGAGGGTGCCACCCTCATCCTCATTGGTCCTTTACGGCATCATCAAACATGGTTCCCATTCCTACAACAACTTGCAGATGAACTCTCAGTGCCCTTGCTGCTGTATCAGGATCTGGTGTTCCAGAACAAGGGTTTTTACTCCATTGGAACCTGAAGTCCCTGCACCTTCATGCATGGTTCCTAAAGATATACTGTAGCCATGGCATGTTTTTGTGTCTCACATAAAGTTGTTGACGTGCTAAAATAAGCCAGAAAACCTTCTACTAGGCATGCATATTTGTTTACATGGAAGCAGTTTACCTTTTTGAACTGCATCGAAACATGTTAACCCCTTCATCTGTCTGGTAAATGATGTATCGGAATGTTTGTTGCCCCTCTTAGACTCAGGTCTACAGTATTCCTCCCTCAAGGGGTATTTGGCTGCTATATCAGCTTTCCATGTCCTCAGTGAGGGACATACAGTTGCACAACTGGAGGTCTCCCATATGTTTCTCAGAGGTATTTTGTATCTAAAATCTCCTATCTGACATCTAATCCCACCTTGGGACCTAAAGTTCATTCTAGAAAAAATTTACTTTGGCTTCTTGAGCCAGCCATGAGTTGCTGCTTACTTGTTCTGTCATGGAAAGCATTGCTTTTGGTTGAAGTCACTTCTGCTTGAAGGATTTCAGAGCTCCATGTGTCAGCCTCCTTATTTGAGTTTCTTTGCATACAAATCCTATGTTTTTACCAAAAGTGGGGTCTGAATTTACTTTAAACCAATCCATCAATCTTCCTGTTTTTTATCCTCAGCATGCCGATCAAGGTGAAGCATTGCTCCATATGTTAGATGTACACGGAATTCTGAGATACTATGTACATCATACTAAAGACTGCAGAAAGCCTTCTCAGCTTTTTGTTTTGTTCACCCTGGGAAATAGGGTGCCCTGTATCTAAACATCACTTGTCCAAAGGGTTGGCACATCATGTTATGTTTTGTTATAGGAAGTATGGTGAGGAACTACCCGGTGTTATTCATGGTCACTCCACAAAGGATGTGGTACTTCTGTTATCTTTTCCAAAAATGCCTCTATTGCCAACATTTATGCTGCAGTCACATGGAGTTCTGTCCACACCTTCACTAAACATTACAGTTTGGACATAGCCTCTCGCAGATGTGCTGGCTTTGGTCTTGCAATACTTCAAGGACCCATCTCTTGACTAAGATTCTGCCAGCCTCTCAGCTTCCTTTTTGTACTACTTGGGACTCATTCCAATGGTGTAGCCTAAGGGAATGATACCCGTGAAGAAGACAGAACAGTTATGTACTTACCGTAGGAGTACAGCTTCAAGGGAATCTCTTCCCTTAGGCCATGCAGATCATCCCTCTATCCCCTAGGGTGACATACAAGATTTTTGACTTGGTCTTCTACATGGTTATTTTCTTCCAGCACCTTCTGTCATCTAGTCAGCTTGGTGGTGGTATAACCTCCTGGTGTCCCAGTTCTGACTGCACTCCATGTCTAATCTCTGTAGGAAACTGAGGAGAGAGGGCCACCCTCATCTATATACATACTGGCATGCAATGTCACCATGGGTCGCCCAGCTAGTAAATGTTTTCATGTGGTCCTAGCACCTGAGGGCAGTAGTTCCAAAAGTGTGACCCAAATTAAGAGATTCTCTTGAAGATCTACTGATATGTTAAGCATGTAACTGTCCTTTTTCTGGCCTGAAAAAACAGTGGAAATGCAATTACAAACACTTGTGCCCCTCCTAAGTTTATTCTTGAGCAGATGAACAATGTTAAACCAACAGTTCTTCTGCTAAAGGACTCTGCTAGATTACAGCTGTTTCAAGCACTTTCTGTTTCTTTTGAGTGCTTTGTTCTTTTGTTTAGCAGTGTTGCAAAGAAAGCAGAAATTATGGGCCAAATTTTCAAATGGGTTAGAATGATGCAAGGGACTTGAGTCAAAAGAGTTTGACACAGGTGGTGACTTTGTCACCACTTGTGTCAAACGTGATTTTCTAAAGCAGCCTTTGTCTGATCCAGACACTGCTGTTCCAAAGCCCTCTTGTGTCATGCTTGTGACAGAAAACCCAGTGCACCTAGTTGCAAGGGGATTTGTACCAGGGCAGGGCTGCAAAATCCCATTTTTTTTGATTTAGCAAGCCCCATCATGAATGCAGCAATGGGTGCCAGTTAGACCACCTAGAAAGTGGTCTAAGTGGTTTGCATCAATGGGATGGGGACTCACAAGGGGCATTAGGGGCTCACTAGGGGCATGGGAGGTGGCAGTGGAGGTGTTGGGGGACATCTGATCAACAGGTACAGTAATGTGGTGGCTGCGGAGCATGGTTGCAGTGTACTGTAAATACACACAGAGCGTGGTTGCAGTGTACTGTAATATACAGTAAAAGTGCATGATAGTGAACATCCAAGGAGGTCCAGTGACCCCCCATCCCCGATGTCACCCATAGGAAAGATAGATCCCCATAGCCATACCACTGCATACTGTGACAGCATCAAGAGTAGAAGAGGAATTGTTAAAGACATTTAACTAGGTAAGAATTCCCAAAGAAATTTTAATTGATCAGGTGAGTAATTTTCAGTGTAGCCCTACTGAAAGAACTCTACTGGGCACTGAGAGTTGTTGCGATACACACCTTGCCCTATCACCCTCAGATCAATGGATGAGTAGAAAGGTTTAACCAAACAACTCAGAAAGATGCTGAGGAAGTATGTAAGCAAGGAGGGTGAGAACTTGGACTGTTTTCTACCATACCTCATTTTTGCTTACAGTGTGGTACCTTAGGTCTCCACTGTTCTATCCCCTTTTGAGCTACTTTATGGCAGGCATCCAAGGGGTCCATTGCATGTTGTAACAGAGCTGGGAAAGAGATATGGGGATGAATCTAGGGAATGCATTTCTCAGCTCAGGAAGAGATTGGTACATTATGTGGAAGTTGCCCATACCAACTTAATGAAATCACAGGGGGGACAGAAATTCCATTACCACCAAGATATGCATAGTAAAGTGTTTTAAGTAGGGGACCAAGTCCTGTTATTGTTACCTTCCACTGAGAATAAGTTAAGATGAAGTGACAAGGCCCTTAAAAAGTGTTGAGACAAACAATCCCTTTCAACTATAAAATCGAGTCCCCCTGAGAAATGTTCCAGGTCAAAAGTATATCATGTTAACCTTTTAAAGAAATGGTTATCTCATGTGGACTAAAACACTAATATCTCATTGGTGGTGTTACCAGACTGTGGAGAAGGGAATGTAGATGTGGCATACTAAATATTGTAAAAAGGGGGTATGTCAGATGCCATTCAGATCCTGATCATCCCCTTCCTACCACCTAATCAGTTAGTAAGGTTCAAGAGATACTGTCTGTGCATGGGCCCACATTTACTATGAAAGCAGGAAAGGCTAGAGGCATGGAGCACTGAATCCAGGTGACCAGTATGCCAATTCAGCAGAAACATTAATGGATACCAGAAAAAATGAAAGGGGAAGTAATCAAAGAGATTAAGAAAATGGAGGGTATGGGAATTATTGAACTCTTAAAAAGTTCTTGGTCTTCCCCATTGTAGCAATAGGGAATATAGAAGGTGGAATCTGTGTATGCCTAGACTTCTGCAAAATAAATGTAGTATCACTCTTTGATGAATACCCTCTGCCTAGTTTTGATGATTTGATATATTGTCTGGGTGGTACACAATATATTTCCATGCTTGACCTGACAAAGGGATAAATGAAATCACAGGGGGAACAGAAAGTCCATTACAACCAAGATATGAGTAGTAAAGTGTTTTAAGTAGGGGACCAAGTCCTGTTATTGTTACCATCCACTGAGAATAAGTTACAGATGAAGTGATAAAGCCCTTAAAAAGAGATAAGGGTGGCAGTTAGTCACACCTTACCAGTCCTCTGGAATACTGCTCAAAATGTGCTGCAGTTCATTTCACCTGCACCATTAGCTGCCTTCAAAAATCTTATCCAACAGTCTTTTATGGAGTCCTGCAACTGCTTCTGGCACTGAATCTCTGACTCTCCCTCCTACCTATCTGTCACCTCCCCCTACTAATGGCACCTTTTCACCCCCATATCCTCTCACTTACCCTTAGACCTACTGTGCCAACTAATGCAGCTATGTCAATCCTGAAGGTTATACAATTGCCCACTCCAACCCCTCCTAACCTCTCCTCCCTCCACTACCCTTGGCACATCCTGTTCCCTTGCTTTATAGTCTTCTTCTAGGCCATATAATGCTTTGCTGGTCTAGACCTCATCCAATATCATATTGTACTCTACTGTCTATCAGAGACTTGCCTTGCACAGAACTCACACATAGCGGTATGCTGACTGCCTCTGGTACCACGCCTGTAAATTATGCTGCCTTGTTCTATTCTCAGTGTCAAGTCTTACGTTGTTATTTGTAAATTATTGTACATGACTGCGCCAAGCCATGCCATTCTCACTTGTAATGACTGTACATAGGCTGCTAATGTTGCTATGCCTACACCAAACTGTTGTATTGTGACTTGTTACTGTTGTTGTTTAAACTACCAGGTCCATCTTGTAAATGAGCGCCGCTCAATGGTGTTCCACCTGGCTAAATAAAGATATTGATTGATTGATTGATTGATTTATTGATATAAACAGATACACTTTGCTGCAGATTCGGAGGATAAAACTGCTTATATCACCCCCATTGGATTCTACCAGTTTGCATCTACGTCTTTTGGGTTACATGATGCCTCTGCCACATTCCAGCAGTATAGCGATCAGGTACTGGCCCCTCCTGGTGCTTATAGTGTGGTAATTTTGGATGATGTGGTAATTTTTAATCCAAACTGGGAAGCCCACAAAAAAACATCTTAGGGTGATTATTTATTCCATTAAAATCACAGGTCTGATGGTGAACCCCACAAAGTGTGCCATTTCAATGCAGGAAATCAGGTACAGTGTTTGGGTTGCATACCAGGGAATGGTCAAGTGAAACTAGAGATATCCAAAGTTGAAGCAATAGCTAAGAGTCTCATCCCCCTGACCAGGAAATATGGATGGTCGAGTTTGGAAGGATATTAGCACCTCTTTATACCCTACTTTTCCAAACTGGCCACTCCTTTAACAACTTACAAGAAAACAGACTACTAAGTCTGGTACACTGGTCTGATTCCTGTGACCAAGCACAGAGAGCCATAAAAGCAATGCTATATTCAGCCCCCATTGTGTCAAGTCCTGCTTGTTCTTGCCCGTTTATACTACAAACAGATGCCTCTGAATCTGCCATAGAGGCAGTTCTGAGTCAGACAAAGTGTGGGGTAGAAGGAAGTTGTTTGACTGGAAAAAGAAATTGCAACCATTGAAAAGTGGTGCCTGGCAGCAAAATGGGCTATTGAAACCATCAAGGTTTATTTTCAGGCTGCCAAATTCACTCTGGTTATGGACCATAATGACGTGTATTGGCTTAACCAGATGAAGGATAAAAATCCATCTATCACTCAATGGTTCCTTGCCCTTCAACCGTGAAAAATTAAGGTACTGCATAAAGCAGGAAAGCAACACATCAGCACAGACTTCATGTTCAGGTATGGGTCAGGGATAGAAAAATAATCTGCTTGACTATACTTGTGTGATATATGAGGATGCTGAAGTATGTTGAACTGAAGGTATAAGATGTATATAGGAGTTCTCAGATAATATTGCTGGAATTATATAGAATTAGCTTCTATATGTGCTTACTCAAGTTAGTTAGTTTTAATTGTATTAGGGACCCTGGGGTGGAGCTTTGGAAGATGGAGGGTGGAAGCTTGTTATACTTCTCCTTTTGGTGGGGTTTTTACTGTTGTCATGGAATTCCAGTAACCAGCTCTTTTTAAGACTAGCTGGTTCCCTCTTAAAGTGGGGGTATATGACATGGTAGGTACTTATCTAGCCCTTAGGGAAAGTTTATTTTTTCTTGCAAGGTCTGTGGACCCATGAACAAAGTAGGGACATCTCATGATGAACCATTTTCAATGATCATTGCATCTAAGTATTCCTTTGGTGTCCCATCTTTTCTTTTTCTGGCTGTTGGATGGCCACTCACAGTCATCTGTTCCCTCTAGATCATTCACTATTCTTTATTTTTCCATTGCAGACATTTTCTTTAGTCTGCACATTGGTGGTTTTCATAAACATACATAGAAATTGTTAGCATATAAGGACCTCTTGGCCCACCAAGTCTGCCCTATATTTCTTACCTACCTGTACTGTGCCATCTCAGACCCTACTCGATCTCAGGTCTTCTCCCCACTTTGCCTTACTTCTAAGGTTCCCTTGTAACTATCCCATGCATGCTTTAAGCCTATTACCATTTTAGCACAAACCACCACTGCTAGGAGGCTGTTCCAGGCATCCATCACCCTCTCTGTGAAGATGGTTTTCCTCACATCTGCTCTGAGCATCCCCCTCCTGTTTCATAGCATGACCCCTTGTTCTGGAGCATCTTTTTCCATGGAAAATGCTACAGTAGCTTCCTTTACCTAATTAATACCTGTGAAGTATTTGAACATTTCTGTCATATCCCCTTCCCTCCTTGCATCTAGACAGTAAATATTTAGTTCCTTGACTCTTTTCTCATAGGCTTTTTGATGCAGGCCCTGCACAACTTTGGTAGCCCTCCTTTGTATCACCTTCACCCTATCTATGTCCTTCCAGAGGTGGGGCCTCCAGAACTGGACACAGTACTTTAGGTGGGACCTTATGAGTGTTCTACAAGGGGTAATGTGACCTCCCTCTTTCAGCTGGTGATGTCTCTCCTTATGCACCTGAGTATCCTGCAAGCCATCCCTATTGCCTTATCACACTGCTTGGCTACCTTCAGGTCATCAGAAATGATTACCCCTCAGTCCCTTTCCTGTTTTGTGGTTGCTAATATCTCCCTGCTCAATTGGTATGTTGCCCCAGGTCATGTTGCCCAAATGCATGAATTTGCACATTTTTGCATTGAAACCCAGCTGCCATTCCTGTGACCATTCTTCCAGCTTCTTCAGATTGTCCCTCCTCCCCCACCGTGTGTCCATTATGTTTGCAGATTTCTGTATCATCCATGAACAGGGATACTTTCTCTTCCAGACCATCTGCAATGTCACTAATAAAGATGCTGAAGAGGACAAGGACTAGTACTGACCCCTGTGGCACCCCACTAGTCACCTTGCCTTCTGCAGAGTGGACCTTTTTTACCACCACCCTCTGACTCCTATTGCTTAGTCAAATTCTTGCCCATTTTACTACTTTTGTACACACTCCTAGGTTGCCCAGCTTGCTCACCAGTCTTCTGTGTGAAATGGTGTTGAAGGTATTACAGAAATTCAGGTAGATCACATCTGCCATTCTTCCCTGATCCACTTCCCTGGTCAGCCAGTCAAAGACCTCAATCAGGTTTCTCTGGCAAGACCTCCCCCGGCAAAATCATGTTGCCTCAGATCCTGTAATCCACTGGTTACAATGTATTCTGCAGTCCTTTCCTTCAGTAGGGATTCCATTACTTTACCCACAACTGAAGTCAGGCTGACAGGTCTGTAATTTCCTGCCTCTTCATCGTTTCCACTTTTGTGTAGTGGGACCACATCTGCCCTCCTCCAATCCCCCAGAACCTCCCCTGTTTCTAGTGATAAGTAGAACAGAGCTGTCAGAGGTGCAGTCAGCACCTCCTTGAGCTCCCTCAGTAGCCTAGGGTGCACCCTGTCAGATCCCATTGCCTTGTTTACTTTTAATTGTGCTAGTTCCTTTAGGACTCTCTTCTCTGTAAAAGGTCTAGTATCCACCTCTCTTACATTAATACCCTTGTACCTTATCTTTGGTTCATCACCTACCTGTTCCTCTGTAAATACTGAACAAAAGTAATTGTTCAATATGTCTGCTTTTTTGGTCCTCTTCATCATGTACTCCTCATTTATCTTTTAGCTTTACTATCCCTCCTTAGGTGTTTCTCTTCTCATGTACAGTATAAAGCTAAAGAATGTTTTATCCCCTTTTTTTACTGACTGGGTAATATTCTCCTCAATTTTCACCTTTGCGCTCCTAACTGCTCTCCCTACCTGTTTGTTTCTCCTGGTAACTCTGCCTATCCTCCTTCTTCTGTGTCATCTTGTACCTTCTAAATGCTAGTTTTATTGCCCTTACTTTCTCTGCTACTTCTCCAGAGAACCATAGCTGTCTCTTTTTCTCTTGCCCTTGTTAACCTGCCTGACACAGAGATTTGTTGAATTTTCAATGCCCTCCTTATTTTTGCCCATTGTTCCTTGACTCCCCTCAGTTTCCCTATTCCTGCTATAGTGTCTCTGAAGCATTCCCCTATTTTCCTAAAATCAACCCTCCTGAACTCCAGGACCCTCATCTTAGTGTGGCTGTATTCTTGCCCAGTTCTTATATTAAGCCACATTGTACGGTAATCGCCGGTTCCCAGGTGGCCACCCACTGTGACATCAGCCACACTGTCCCCATTTGTCAGTACCTGGTCCAGGTTTAAATAAATGAACCCCACCTCAATATCAAAGAAACCCTAAGCAAATGACCTTTATATAGTTGAAGTACAGCCAGATTCTTGTATATCCTGTTGCTGTTAGCAGTATATCACTGTTGAAACACATATTGAGCAGTGCATTGAATCCTTGTAAAGTTAAGCTGTTTTCTGGCATGAACAAACAGTTAAAATGCAATTAGAAACACTTGTGCCCCCCCCCCCAGTTTATATATGAGACACAGAACAGTGTTAAACAGTAGTTTCTGCAAAAGGAGCTTGCCGGGATTACGCTATTTCAAGTTTTTCTTTTTGTTGGTTTATTTGTTTGCGCAAAGTTGTAAAGAAAGATGAAGTCATGTCTCCCTTATCTGTTTGCTTGCTGGTATCTGTGGTATATATGCAGCATGGGTACTTAGGGCAGGGTCATCCTCCTTTCCAGATTACTAATAGTTCCTACAGGAAGAATGTCCTTGGCTACTGGCCAGTGATCAGGGCAGAACTTAAAACACTAATGCTTGGAAGTGTAGATATTGGCCTAAAGAGGTCCATGCCCAAACTGCTGTTTGTGTGCCTGTTTTGACTTTATTTTTCACCATTTCTACCTCTGTTTCAAAGCCTTATTGGATGAAGGGGTGGATCTAGTGATCAGAAGGGTGGGTGTAAAAACTGCAAAGGAAGATACAGAAATCAGACTTGCTCAGTAGCTGCCTAGCCCTGAAAAAGGTAAGATCTCCGTCATTCTCCTGCATCTTCCAGGAGGGGCAGAGTATCAGAGATACAGGAGTGAAGGCTCCAATGAGGGTCACACCTAGAGCAGGGGGGAGATTACTGCTTCTATATTCACTAGTCACTGGACTTCAATCCTGCAACTGAAGGTTTGGTGGACTTTTATGTAATTAACTTATTATTTTGAGTTTAATTTACTGCCTGGTTATGAGCATTCCTTCAAAAAAAAAACACACCAAGGTGTGTTGCACCATATAATCTGTGTTCTCACCTTCCTTCTGTACCCTCAACCCCATGACAGGATGAACTTAAAAATGTTGTTCATTTACGGGAGGAAAGTAACAAGAACCTCAGATTTGATCCTACTGATAATCTACAGAGTATATCATTTTTGGATGACAAAATCACCGAGAATGAGGAGCAGGAGGTCGGCATGGGAAAACAAAATAATGGAGAAAACACTCCAGAATCACTTAGTGAATTTTACTGTAATTTCATTCACTGAGTGGTAAAAGTTATGTCAGAAACTGCAAGCACCTACTCAGGCACTTCGACTGTGAACCTTTTCTTCAGGTGCTTGCAATGTCCACCATCACTTTTACCACTAAATAAATGAAATCATAGTTGAATTGACTGAGTGATCCTGGCATGCTTTCTCCTTTTTTTCAGTACTTTTTTTTGAGGTGTACCTCACAATAAAGTGGAGTTCACTTTGTTTCATTGTTTTTTGGGTGTGGACATGGACCTGTTCCATATGTCTACAGATAGGAACACTCTTCTTCTTGATATTTCATGATATCCCTGCCACACCATCAAGAATATCCCACAAGTCAGTTCCCATGTCAATGTTAGAACTGCAGTTCTCTAGAGGCATATCAAAGAAAATGCTGTGGACATAGAAGGTCGATTTATTGTCAGGGGTAAAACAGAGATGATATTGTTGCAGCCAGGGAGAGGACAAATTAAACGGATAGATCTTTTCTGCTACAGCCTATGATGCATCACAGGGATAGTAAGAATGTACTCAGTTTTGTTTCTACCTTTAATGTGCAATCAGAGGAGGTAGAGTGGTTCATAAAAAAAAAAATCCTGCAAAGTGAAGAAACATTGGAGTCTTTTCTTGCCAAACAACCTAGGATGGTCTATCATAGAGCCTCATACTTGGGAGTCAGTTTGACACACAGTTTACAGCTGCATAAAAAGGGCACAATCTGGCTGCCACCTCCACTGAAAGCCATGGTAAATGCAGTCATTGTAAGTAACACTTTCCTTAACTCCTTGAAAAGCAAACTGATGGACACTACCTATACAGGTCACTCAGCAACTTGTGCTAGTGGGGTAGTCTACATTAGCCACACCTAAAGGAGATTGAAGGAAAGAACTGGGGACAATGTGAGGGTGAACAACAATAGCTCTAGGGACTATGTCCTTGCTTGCCATGTTTTGGAAGCATTGGATCCAACTTCCAACAACCTGTCCTTCAAGGAAATCAAAAAAGTAGCTTGGAATAAGAGAGGCAAGGATCTGAATCAACTGCAATTATCATACAGGTAGCTTGTTTCTAACACTAACCTTCTGTTTTTGTACCTCTCAGATCCATCTGGACCGTATGTTATTCATCTTTTGCTGTTAACATGAGTTCCGAGTGTTTAGCATACTGTTAAAGTCTCTGTAATAGAATATTGTATAATCATTTGTTCTCCTTTCTAATTTCTCTATGGACGTTCACTGTTTGCATCAATATTGATTTATCTCTGGAGCTGCACCTTTAACAGTGCCTTATTTAAGGCAGCATATAGGTGGTGTCCCTTACACATTTAACAGACTATTCTGACATGAAACATTACAGTGTAGTGTCTAACCTGTGATGGCATTTGAATAAAATATTCAGCATCTATCGTTGTGTGCTGAGGTGTTCTTCCATATATACACCTTTATATATTTGTTTCCCATTAAATATCATCCTGAATAACATAATTTATGAGTGATTGCAAAACAATAAAGCATGGAAATGCAAAATGGATATTTGTTTACTATTGCAGAGCTCATGTGATATTTTGGATTTCTATGTTCATAGCACTCTAGAGACACATCAATATATAGCTAAGTGCTAACTGCTCTGACATTTGAGAAACATTTATGAGCTAATTACATCTAAATAGTTATTATGAGTACACCATGTTCAAGGGTGTACCCATTAGAAAGAATAAATCCTGTTTAAAAAGGAGTCCCTTTCATCAGTCTCAAATGTTTACATGTGATTAAATGTTTGAAAATATGTATAGTTGTTTTCCCTGAACATCGCCACCACTATTTAGGGAAAATATTCCTTTGTTAGTGTAAAAATGATTAATAGGTGGCAACAATATGGCCAGCTGCATTTTTTTTAAACTTTGTCTTTTCCAGTTGCAGCTCACAGGTGTCCTTCAAATGATGATAAATTAGCTGGCCTGGTCTTTTTCCCCTCATTTGCTTGTTAACTACCTCTGTGGTAATAGCATATTTGCATATTTAATTTCTACAGTTGTAACAGAGAACCTCTGTACCACCTTCTAATTATTTTATAATGTTCTTATATTGTTCATTATTCATGCACCTTATTTACCAAACAAAAAAAGCCTTTGTTTCCAGATGAAATTAGCAATTCTGATTTACTCTGCTACATCATTTGATGCATCAGCTATTGAAAACACGATACATTACAAAGTTGCTCCTTTTGCCCATGTTGGCTGGTAGCTTGCTTAACTATCTTTTAAATCACTAGACCATTTTTCAACTATTATGTCACATTTTATGAATTAATGGTTCACTTACGCATGGAATATAAAGTCTGCCAAAGAATTGCAGCAGATGACTCCTTGTCTATGACCCCTTCCCCACAAGCTGTAGTCTTGTGGATACTGTTCTGCCCTAGGGGGTGAGGGAACAAGCCCTGGCACCAACCCAGAGGAGGGACCACTGGGGTTGCCCACAGGGTAATGACCATCTGGAGGGGGTGGAGAGAGAGGAATTAATAAGAGCTGAAGCCCACAACTCCCCCTCTCTTCCACCTCCCTCTTCAGATCACCCACCCAATCCTCCCTAAAAAAAGGAGGCTTAGAGTCGACAAGGTTAGGTCAGGCACCCCATTGACCCAATAGGGGTGACCACACTGGGGGTTAAGGAGTGAGTTTTCCTAGTTTTCCATCAGAGTTCCTTTCTAGGTTTTTCACCTCCTCCAAAGAGAAAAAAAGGCAGCATAGTACAGACCTTCAGCTGTTGCAGTAAAGTAACATGATGGTTTGGGAGTATTGCAGACCAGTGGTACAGGGGAAAAGGGGTGGGAAGAAATAAGTTGAATGCTCCTGAAGGGTTAATCTCCTCTGGTTGGCATGGGGCCTGGGGGACTGCAAGACCTGGACCCCAGTTGGTGGGGCAGGGGTTGCAGTCCACCCTCATCAGGCTTGCCCGTAAGTGTGACAATGAGTGTGATAACGCCAGATGGGAGTGTTTGCTTGCCACTCGGTCATATGATCTTCCCACTCATAGGGTTGGGTACCAACTCAAGAGGCATATAATTTTGTTGGCCCATACAAGGTGTTGACCCTTCACTGGAAGGGGAACTGGAGCCAGAGGTGTTTCCCAAGATCTCCCAGCTGTGCATTCCACTCCAGTAGTTTAATATTAATAAAAATAATATGGCTGCTGCCATTTCTCCCAAACCATATGTATGTGTGTTTACTCAGGGAAGGGATATGGTAACTACTGAGAAAATAAAATATTAAGCCTTTTTTTAAATCATGCTTCAAATGAAATGTGCTAATTTTTATGAGCACAATGAGCACTTGTAAGGCTTAAGACAAGCTGACTGCAGCTAAACTTGATTGCATATGCACTAACATACAACATTTTTTCTTGCATTTTCATTTTTATAGATATTCACCAGAAGAGCACACTGACCTGCAAACAACTCATATCCATCTTCATCCTGGTGAAAGGATATAACGGAACATACGAGATTAAATAGTTGTACAATAATGTGAGTAGACAAAATACAGCGGTATTGTAAAAATGTAAAATAGGAAAAATAAGAGCAACTATGCAACAGGCAGTGCGGTCTCTAGTGGTTAAGGGGAGATGGAGCCATCTATAATGTGAAATGTAAATTATTGTATATTGGTGGATCCTAGAGAAGCAAACAGACCAGAAGCAAAACAACAAGGAAGGAATGGTAGAGCCATATAAAAGGGAACAATAAATTAGTTATTTACTTAAGTTTCACCACAGAGCTGGCCTAGTTGTGCAGTGATATACAGTAGCTATTGCTCACTTCCCCAGCAACCCAGGTTAAAGAATGGATGCAAGTTGCTCTGGGGCTGGCTGGGTGGAGGAGGATTACGTGTCTCAGGGATAGCTGCCCCCCCCACAGATAAGGACACTGCATCATTCTACTTGATGTCACCTGGTGGAGGTGAGATGGCAGCACAGCAGAGGCCCATTGATGGGGAGAGGGCAACTACCAGATGTCAAGCATATATACATGTGTGTGTGTGCATCATTTATTGCCAGCACCATCAGTAAGAAAACCAGGCACTGGAGAAAAAAGCTCTGGTTCACCATTGCAGCAGCACCACCACTAGGCCCACACATGACCAACATAGCAATCCACCCACCACCATCATGGTCTTGTGCCTGTGGTGGATAACTAGTAAGCTATAAGGAAGTCAATGAAGGGCTGGGGGGGTGACATTGGCTGAGCCGGGGGATGAGGAAATGCTTGGTAAAAAAAGGAAAGTTTTACCAGGAAAAGAATACTGGGCTGATCCATAGATGCACAGAATTTGATGGCAGAAAAATACCCATTGGTATATCTAGTCTCCCTGTTTGCTTACAGAAGCCATGTCTGGCCTACACAAGCCTAGAGAGTTAAGCCAATAGCCCTAGTGGTTTATTAACACCTCTTAGCTACAGTACACCACTTTTCCTTGTCCTACAGTTTGTGCTATTTCCTTGAGTCTGCACCCATGTTTTTACCCAGCCATGAACTTTGAGTGGACCATCTCACTGTGTGATCTCACTCATTCACCACCTTTTCTTTAAAAAAAAACTTCCTTACACTACATCATTCTTGACACTCACCCAGTTAATTTCTATATGTGACTTCTCATCACTGTGCCCTCATTCCTTAAGAGCAGCTCACTGTAGTCCACCATCTTGATTACCTGAAAGTACTTACAAGTCTCTATAATACCTCCCATTTCCCTTCTAGTTACCAGTGTTTACATGTTGAGGCTCACCAGCTATTCCTCTTATGATGTTTCCTGTTGCCAATATATCACTGGTGTGGCCCTCCTCCGGATCAACTCCTGGCAGTCCCTGCCCTTCTTTAGGAGTGGATTCCAGAATTGTCAGAGTACTCCAGGTGTGATCTCCCAATCTCTAGTGGGAGGGAAATCCCAAAATGAACCAATTAACATAAGAATCTAGAAGGCAGAAGGAAAAGGAGATAGTAAGAAGAGTAGTGAAGGAAATACAGGTGGGCAAATGGGTAAAATGAGAGGGAATAGCAGTAGAATCTGGAGAGCCATATGTGCAAATGCTCACAGTCTGGGCAATAATATTATAGACCTAGAGGCCACCATGGAAGAAGGGGACCTAGACTTAATCACAATTACAGAGTATCTGTGGAATGAAAACCAGGACTGGGATGCAGCCATACCAGGTTATTCAGAATGGACAGGGTAGTTAAAAAGGAGGAGGTGTGGGTCTTTATGTAATGGAAAACATAAAAGCTACATAAATACAGGGGAAGCAGGGAGGAGCAGAGATACTGTGGCTCACCCTGGAGACATGGAAGGGGGCCGCTATTCACACAGGAGTGATCTACAGACTGCCAGCATGAGGGGAAGAGGTAGACAAGGTTATGTGGAAGCAATCTGAAGGATGGCAAGCAAGGGGAAGGTATTATTCATGAGGGACTTCAATCTACTGGACGTGGATGGGAGCCTCCTAGCAGCAGTAACAGTTAGCACTATGGGCATCTTATTCTCCCTGCAGGAGGCATTCCTTAGGCAACTAGTTAAGGAACCCACTCACGGAGGGGGGGAGCAGTACTGGACCTGGTACTGACAGATGGGGACAGTGTTGCTGACATCACGGTGGGTAGCCACCTGGGGACCAGTGAACATCATATGGTGTGGATCAATATAAGAACTGGGCCAGAATCAAACCAAACTAAAATGAGGGTCCTGGACTTCAGGAGGGCCAGTTTTAAGCAAATGGGAGAATACCTCAGAGATGTCCTAGCAGGGATGGAGAAACTGGGAGGAGTCAAGTAACAGTGGGCAAGAATAAAGGTGGGCATTGAGAAGGCAACAAACCTATGTGCCAGGCAGGTTAACAAGGGCAAGAGAAAGGAGAGATCACTATGGTTCTCTAAAGAGGTAGAGGAAAAAGTAAGGGCAAAAAAGCTTGCATTTAGAAGGTACAAGACAACACAGAAGGAGAAGGACAGGGAGAGACAACAGGAGAAACAAATGGAAGCAGGGAAAGTAAAGAGTGCATAGGCACAAACAGAGGAGAATATTACCCAGACAGCAAAAAAAGGGGGATGAAACATTCTTTAGGCATATAAGCAAAAAGAGAACGACAAATGGAGGGATAATAAGGCTAAAAGGGGAAGGAGGGATTTGTGTGGAAGAGGACCAAAAAAAGTAAACATATTGAACAAATACTTTTGTTTAATATTTACGGAAGAAAGAGTAATGTAGGTGATGGTCCACAGATAAGTGACAAGGACATTAAAGGAAAGGAGGTGGACACTAGTCCTTTTACAGAAGAAAGAGTCCTTAGTACAACAAAAAGTGGACAAGGCAATGGGACCTGACAAGTCACACCTTAGGATACTGAGGGAGCTCAAGGATGTACTGGTTGCACCTCTGACAGCCCTGTTCAACCTATCATTAATTAAGGGGGAAGTACCGAAGGATTAGAGGAGGGCTGATGTGGTCTCACTTCACAAAAGTGATAACAGGGAAGAGGCAGGAAATTATAGACATGTCAGCCTGACTTTGGTGGAGGGTAAAGTAATGAATTCACTACTGAAGGAAAGGATTAGGGAATACCTTGTCACCAGTGGATTACAGGATCCGAGGCAGCATGGTTTCACAAGGTGGAGATCTTGCCAGACAAACCTGATTGAGTTATTTGACTGGGTGACCAGGAAAGTGGATCAGGCAGGAGCGGTGGATGTGGACTGCCTGGATTTCAGTAAGGCCTTTGACATCATTCCACACAGAAGACATGTGAGCATGCTTGGCAGCATAGGAGTGGGTCCAAAAGTAATAAAATGGGTAATAAGTGGATACACCGGGGGGTGGAAAAATGATTGGTGATCTGAAAATGCTGGAAGACTGATCAAGGGTTTGGCAGCTTAGTTTTATTGCAAAAAAGTGCAAAATCATGCACTTGAGGCACAGAATCCCAGGGACAACATACCAATTGGGCAGGGTGGTATCTGCAAAAATGAAACAGGAAATGGACCTGGGGGTAATCATTTCTGATGACTTCAAGGTAGCAAAGCAGTGTGATAAGGCAACGGTGAAAACTAGCAGGATGCTCGAGTGCCCAACAAGGGTATCACCAGCAGAATGAGGGAGGTAGTGCTACTCCTTTATAGTTTGATGGTGAGGCCTCGTCTCAAGTACTGTGTCCAGTTCTGGAGGCTCCATCTCTGGAAGGACATAGATAAGATGGAGGCTGTACAGAGGAGCATGACCAAAATGGTGTAGGGCCTGCATCTAAAGCCCTACAAGGAAAGACTCAGGGAGTTAAATATGTACTCTCTAGATGAAAGAAGTAAAAGAGGGGACATGATAGAAATGTTCAAATGCCTCACAGGTATTAACAGAGTACATGAGGGTAGAATTTTACATTGGAAAAGATGCTCGCGGACAAGGGGTCACGTTATGAACCTGGTAGGGGGGGAGACTCAGAGGTGATGTGAGGAAATACTTCTTCATAGAAAGGGTGGTGGACACCTGAAACAGCCTCCCAGCAGAGGTGGAGGGTGCTAAAATGGTAACAGGATTCAGTCATGCAGCTGGCCCAAGGACATTAGAAATAAGGCAAGGAGAGGAAAGGAATGGAGATCGAGTAGAGTCTGTGGTGGCACTGTAGGTAGGGAAAACAGGGCAGACTAGGTGTGCCAAGAGGTCCTTATCTGCTGACAACATCTATGTATGTTTCTATGTATCTGTACAGCAGCAATATTGTCTACCTTCTTCTACTGAAAAAATACTCCTTCTTATAAACCCCTGCATCCTTCTAGCTTTCCCAATTGTTTTGTTGCATTTGGCAGTAGATTTAAGGCTGTAACTGATTATGACTCTGAGATTGCTTTCCTTAGAGATCTAATCCACCTTTACTCCACCTATCTGATAACCTTGTCTATAGGTTTATACTGCCACTGTTCATAGCTTTGCACTTTTTAGCATGACATTTGAGTTGCCATATCCTGGACCACCTCACCAACATTTGAAGGTCCCTTTTTATGCCCTTATTTCCTTCTTGGTATAGACTCTGCCACAGATCTTAGTGTTATTTGCAGAGACAAATCCCTTCCCTATATCACAGATGAATATATTAAGCAGTACCATTCGTAAGATCAATACTAGTGACATCCCACTTGTTACCTCTCTGACTCCTGAGTACTCTGCATTCCTGACCACCCTGAGTCCTTCCCCCCAACCAATGTCCTATACACATGCCTCAGTTTGACCTGCCCCCACCCCTAGTCAGTGAGCTTGTTTTATTATCCTTCTGTTGAGTACAGAATCAAAGAAGAGATTTACTTCATATTTACCATAATTTCCTTTTCTGTTAGCTCCAACATTGTCAATTGAAAGTCATAACTACTGGGCATAGTGTACCCCTACTAAAGGAATGGCACAGCCCAAGCTTTAGAATGTTGGGCATATGAGGATTACAAGCAGCAGCAACTTCCCAGTCACTAATGACCTTACAGTGCCTCATTAAACTTAACTACCATAATGTCCATTTGATAAGAGATAAGCATTAAACTAAATACTTAAATATACTCAACCTTCTAATTTTTAATAGAAACTGCCTTAACTTGTTGGTGGATCTAACATACTAACATACTATTTGCCAGCAGATTAGGCCCTACGGTCTATCGAGTCTGCTCGAACCTTAGATCCTTAGTTGGGTGCTGAGGTCCTCCCATCCCTTGTACTCCAGAAATCCCTATCATCCATCCTCACACCCCTAGAACAGGCCATCATCTGATACATCCACTTTCTGTGTCTGTCCCACCCTCTCTTGAAGCCCTCCACTGTGGATCTCTGAACCAGCTCACCAGGCAGTGCATTCCAAGGGTCCACCACCCTCTCAGTGAAAAACCTCCTCCTCTTTTCCTCCCTCACAATTCCACCTTCCAACTTCAAACCATGCCTTCTGGTGATACCTCCCTGCTTTAGTCTAAAGATCCCCTCCATGTTTACCCTATTTATTCCCTTGAGGTACTTGAAGACCTCAGTCATGTCCCCCCTGTCTCTCCTCTCCTCCAATGAGAAGAGGCAGAGCTCCTCAAATCTGTCCTCATATGTCAAATCCCCTAGTCCTCATATCATCTTAGTTGCCCTCCTCTGTACCCTCTCCAGGAGCTGTATGTCCCTCTTCAAGTGTGGTCTCCAGTACTGTACACAGTACTCAAGGTGTGGTCTAACCAGTCCATTGTACAGCAGCAGAATCACTTCCTTGCTCCTAGAGGTGATCCCTTATGACTGACATCCCAACATCCTGTTTGCCTTGCTAGCCTACTGCACTGCTCAGAGTTACTCATACATGCATCCACCATGACCCCTAGGTCTTTTCCCCTATTGAGGCCTCCAGTGCCCCCTCCCAGGGTGTACCTGTGTTTAGGGTTTCCCAACAAGATGCAACACCTTGCACTTGGTGATATTGAAATTAGTTTCCATTGTGAGCCCAGCTTCCAGGGTGTCCAGGTCCTCTTGCAGGGCCAACCTCCCTCTTCTCCCTCAACTACTGCTCCCATCTTGGGAGTCATCCACGAAGAGACTCATTTCACACCCCTATACCCTCCTGATGTCCAATATGTTGCATTAAACAGGATCGGACCCAGGACCGAGCCCTGCGGTACCCACTACCAACCTCTCTAGGGTTTTAGAGCTCCCACAGACCACTGCTCTCGGGTGTGTCCAGCTAGCCAGTTTTTCAATCCATCTGACCATCAAAGGCCTACTCCAACCCCATCAGTTTCTCCACCAGACCATTGTGGGTACAGAGTCTAATGCCTTGCTGAAGTCCAAGAATAATACATCCACAGGCTTTCCCTGTCCAGTTCTGATGTTACCCATTCTAGAACTCCACAAGATTGGTTTGACATGATCTACCTGACACAAACCCATGTTGCCGACTATCCAGACCTCCCACCTCCAAGTACACCCCAATCATTCCTTTAGTATACTCTCCATTAATTCTTCCACCACTGAGGTCAAACTGATGGGTCTATAGTTACCTGGTACTTCCTTGACCCCCTTTATGGATTGGCACCACGACATGCCTCTCGCCAATCTCAAGTACCCTCCCTGTCTCAAGTGACCTGTTGAAGAGCTCCACCAGGGTGCAGCCAGTATGTCCACCAATTCCCATAGTACTCTCAGATGAATGCCATCCGGCCCAGGAGATTTGTCTTTCTTTAGGGCCTTGAGGGCTAACCACACCCTTTTGGCAGAGATAGCATCATCCGTCCCCTCCACCTTACTGGCCTTTTTATCCTGATCCAGATGTGACACCCTGGGGTACCTCTCCCTCCCTCTTGCTCCATTTCTGTTGCTCCCCTAATCCCACTCACTGCCACTTCTATTCCCTTCGTGCCTTGCTTTGTAGATATCCCATCCCCCTCCCTAGTGAACACAGAGGCAAAGTACTCGTTAAATACCTCTGCCTGGTTCCTCACCTCTTCCACCCACCCTCCTTCTGATCTCAATCTGCTGAGATGGCCCTTAGTTTTTCTCTGCTCCCCAATGTACTGGAAGAACCCCTTTTCCCCTCCTTGTATCCCCTGTGCCAGCCGCTGCTCTTTACTGGACTTTGCTCCCCTCACCATACGGGTGACTTTTCTAGATGCAAGATGGTTTATTTCCTTATCCCTATCCCCTCTTGTTGTTTTATATTTTTTGTTGGCCGCCTTCTTTTCTCTGACTGCTACCTGTACCTCACTGGACCACCAGCATGGTTTATGTGACTTTGCTCCCTTATGTTTCAACTTGGTGCAGATCCTGACTGCCTCATGAAGTCCCCGTCTTATGACCTCCCATCTCCTTTCCACACTTGTCATTGATGTAATCCCCTTCAAGTGATCCTTGAGAATATTTCCCATGCCCTCAAAGTCTGCCCCCCTGAAGTCCACTGCCAGTGTCCTAGATCTCACCCCCCCTCCACCAATGCTTATTTGAAACCAGACAGTATTGTGGTCGCTCCCAGTCAGGGGGTCTTGTACAACCAGGTCCCTTACCAGATCCCCATCTGCCAGAACCACGTCCAGGATATGCCCCTTCCTTGTGGGTTGCATCACATGCTGTGTTAAGAACACATCCTGGAAGCCATCCAGCAGCCTCTGCTCCTTGGCCACCTTAGAGGACATGGTTCCCCAGTTTCACCTGCTATTAAGGTCCCCATCAACACCACTCCTTCCCTTTTGGTCCACACTGGGCAATGATGTTGTCCAGCAAACCATCCTCTAGAACATCACTCATCCGGGGAGACTATATACCCCCAACTTGACCTTATCTCCTGCTGGGATCGTGGGTGACCCATAAGGCCTCCACGTTTCCCTCTGCCTCTTCTACCCTAGCAATTTCTATGTCATCTCTAATGAACATAGCCACTCCACCCCCTCTGCCCTCCTTTCTATCCTTTCTAAGCATAGTGTACCCCGCACGCTATAGGTCCCAGTCATGGTTTTGTTAGCCCACATCTCCGTGACACCGGCACATCCACCCCGAACAGCATGGCTTGGAACTCTGGCAACTTGTTTCCAAGCTCCTGACATTTACTAACACCAACCCCCACCCCTTATCCCTGATCCTCTTTGTCGAACCCCACCCAGATTCCTTATACTTCCATCCTCCCTCTGCGCCTCCTGAAACCTCCACCCCCAGTCTGTTTCCCCCCTCCCGCCTTGGGCTTGAAGGCTAATCTCCTCATCTGTAGGAGAGGGCTTCTGGTCAGCCCCTTCCTTATCCCTTCCCCACCACACAAGTTTAAACCCCACCTTTCTTGAATGTAGTCAGCCATCCCCTGTTTAAGGACTTCCTTCCCTAATGGGGCAAGATGAAGCCTGTCCTTGGCATATAGTCCCCTATCCTCCCAAACTCCATTTCAGTTCCCTAATACCCCTAACCCACTCTCTTCACCACACTTCCTGAGCCAGTCATTTACCTCTGTGAGCTTCATTTTTTTCTCCACTGAGGCCTTTGGTACTGGCAATATCTCCAAAAAAGAAATGCTGCATCCATTTTCCCGACAGACTCTGGCAAGTTCTTGGAACCTTGCTTGGATTTCCAAAACACTATTTCCCTCTAGATCGTTAGTTCCCAAATGCACCAGGAAATCCGGTTTCCCTCCACAATCCCTAACCATTTCATACATCATGAACTTTGCTCTGTGCACTGTCAGCCCAAAGATACTCACTACCTTCACCTGGCTATGGCATCCACCCCTGTCCCTCCCACCTGATACCCCACGATCGAGTCTCCCAACAACAGAACCTTAACACTGCCATCATCCTTATGGTTACCTCCACTATGCCCTCTCAGCCCCCTTCCCCTTTATTCATAATCTCAATTCCATGGAGTCTTCCTGCCTTATTAGAGACCCCTCTCACCCTCCCTTTCTGCCTCCGTTATTTTGCCCACTTAACTCAAGCCCCTCTGAATAGGTGTCCACTTTAACCTCTCTTATCCGAACCATTTATCCTGGCCCTGATGGTTTCCCCTTCCCTCACACCGCCATCCTCCCTCATTGTAATAGTACCCCTGCCTCCAGAGGCTCTCTGTGGGTCCCCTTTACCTAGGGCCCCATCCTTGGTACTGACCCCCCTGCTGAAGGGGGGCTCCGCTCCCACTTCCTTCTCTCCCAGTTTCTCTCCAATCATGCTCTCCTCCCTCATGTCTGCAATATGTTGCATCTCCCCCATTTGCTTAACATTTATGTTTCCCCTTCTCTCTCTGGAGCTATTTCTATCCTTTCCATTGCTGGTCTGTGATGCCCTATGGGTATCTGACTCCCTCCCCCAGGCCTCTGTATACGTTTCCTCATTTTCACCAACCCCTTCCTCCCCCGCTAGGTTGCTTAGTAGCTCAAATTTATTGTGACACTCTATGTCAGCCTCCATCAAGTAACCCGAGTTTCCCTGACTGCACCTCTAAACTGCCTCTTCTTCCCTCTTGCTCTGTTCAACTTAGAGCTCCTTCCCACAGTCTGCTGTTTTAGGCTTCACACAGCAGCCCCTTCTGACTCTTCCCTCCACTCTTTTGTATTCAGAATGTTCACCCCAGATGCTTTCCCCTTAGCATCAACATCCCTATCTAAGGGTCCTCTGTCCCTAATATCCCCCCTCTTGCTTGCTGTAACATAACGTCCCGTAATTTCAGAGCATTGCCCCAGCCTCCCCTCAGCCCCACCCTTCTGCTGCCCATATCCACACCCCTTATCCTTGGACACCTCCCCAGCTTACTCCTTAACCAATATACCTCACTCCTGATACAAGATAGCTGTCTACAGAGTGGGCAGCCTCCATCTCTCGAGGCCCAATTGAGAATTATTGCCATCCCACAGCCTGAGCAGTCTACAACCCTTCCGAAGATGCCTGCCATGGTGGAATATGGCCACCCTGTTTATCCCCCTCTGTTTATAATGGCACATCCCCTTTTCTCAGTCCCTTTCCCCTTGAATACAGTTTCTCTCTATAATGACTGCAGTTATTTACAAACCCAATTTCAACCCCACCAATAAAGTTCCCAAGTCTCACAAACACATACAGTCCAGTGTGTGTTCAGTCCCACTAACAGTGTGTGTATGCAGACATCAGGTACCGTACGATGTCACAGGCCCACCAGCTCCTGTTGCTTCAAATTTCAGTCCCAAACAGAAATACTCAGCCCTTTAATCCCAACCCTCAGTGGCTTTTCAGTATTTAAGAAAGCCTACAAAACAGGGTGGGTGGCAGGGCTCTTACCAACACCAGCAAACAACACATTTAAATTTCACTCTAATTATCACTGCCAAACAACTGTTCCCAAGCCTCCAAAGTTACAATATCAAAGTCCAAGTAACAGTTCTAACTCAAGGTAATAATTTTTAACACATAGAACTAATTTCACTTACAAAACTATTCAAATATTTCACTTTAAACAGAATATAACCCCAGACCTCTGTCCTTACCAGCCTTCTGCTTATGTTCCCAAGTGAACAATCAGATCTCTGAAAGAAGTTGCTCATCACATCTGACACTAGGGCTGGTCGAATTGATCCTCTTTCTAAAAAAGGTGGGTAGCTAAACTGACTCGTCCTGTACCAGCAAATTCTGTAACTTAGAAGTTAACAACTAACACAATGATTACCTCTAGCAAGCAAAACTGTATGCTGTGAAAACTGCATGCAACAATAAAACACCCATAGTGAGTTATAACTGAACCTATTAAGATTTTTCTTTTTCCTTTTCTTTCTTTTTTTCTTTTTTTTTAAACAGTACACCAGATCAAAATATAGGGATGCTAAAAAAGTCATAATGGGGATTTTAATTAAATAATAGACATCTCCCACTGGCATACCAGATAATATTCTCCCACAGGCACAGAGTGGTTCCCATTGACAATATTGGAGCTAACTGAAAAGGAAATGATGGTAAATATGAAGCAAATTTCTTCTTTCTGTAACACTCCTCATTTCAATGGGAAGTGGTAACTATTTGGTTTTAAGAAGCAGTACCCAGTACAATTGGAAGGGAGGAGAATATTATCCCATATGTCAGAAAACGACACTGTAAGAGATTACAAACAAACTGCCTCCTGCAGTACTCTACAACCAAAAGCTGAATCAGCAGAGCTCTGAATATCCAATTGGTAGTGTTTGGTAAAAGTGTGGACAAAAGACCATATAGCTGCCTTGCATAGCTTTAACACAGATGCTTCACCCTGTTCCACCCAGAAAGTAGTCATAGCCCTGGTGGAGTGAGCTTTGATAAGGGCAGTGGGCCTCTATTTCCCTGTGATGCAAGCCTTAGCATTGCAGGCCCTCACCCAGCTAGCTATGGTGGCATTTGAGGCTTTTTGACCCTGCTTGGCTGCTCCAAAGAAAATAAAAAGGCTATCTGAGTTTTGGAACTCAGTCATCCATTTGAGGTATGTCCTAACAGCCCATCGCAAATCTAACTTGTGCAATGCCTTCTCCTTTAGGTGAGATGGTTGTGGACAGAAAAATGGAAGACATAGTTCCTTGTTCACATGGAAGGCCATGGGCACTTTTTGGATGAAAGACAGGACTGTTCTGAGTACCACCTTGTCCATACATATAATAATGTACAGTTCCTTCTGTGACAAGGCTTGAAGCTCATTAATCCTCCTGGCTGAGCACATCGCAATTAAATAAAATACCTTGTAAGACAACATATCCAGCAGAATGGATGACAGTGGTTTGAAAGGCTCCTTACCAAGAGCATTCAGAACCATATTTAGATCCCATGGAGGAACTGGGTATCAGAAAACAGGTCAACTCTTGCTATACACATGAGGAAAATGAATGACCTCTCAGTTAGTCCCCAGACAGAAGACCATAGGTTCTCTGAGGGTAGAGACCTGGCCTCTCAGAGTGCTTGGGTGCTTGGGGCCAAACCCTTCTCCATGCTTTCTTGTAAGAAGTGCAAGATCTCTGAAACTGAAGCCTTAGAAGGACAGAGCTCCTTCTGCCTGGCCCAGGCAGAAAAGGTGGTCCATACAAAGGCATAAGCTGCAAAGGTAGAAGTTTTCCTCTCAGCCATTAGAGTATCTACTACTTTCTTAGAAAAAATAGTTTTAGGAGTCTCCTCCTTTCAGGTACCAGCCCATGAGCTGCATCACCCCTGGGTCTGGGTGCAGAATGGGACCCTGAGACAGAAGGTCTCCTTACACTGGAAGGAGAAAAAGTGCTTGCCATGCTAGGTTCACTAGATTTGAAAACCATGGTCTTCTTGGCCACTATGGAGCTATTAGAAGAAATCTTCCTCTTGAGTGTCTTTTGCATGACCCTGGGGAGATAAGGCAGTGAAGAGAATGCATATGCTGTGTTGAAAGTCCACTTCTGAGACAAAGCATCCACTGCTTCTGCTTGTGGATACCAATAATGGCTGAAATCCTTGGAGTGTGGGCATTCGCTGGAGGTGAACAAATAGATCCGAGGCATGCCGAACTTCTTCCATAGGAGGTTGAACACCTCCGGGTTCAACCTCCACTCCCTGGGGTGAACATTTTCATGACTTAGCCAGTCTGCTTGACTGTTCAACTCCCCTGCCAGGTTAAGATCCTCCTCTGCCCACCTGAGAAGGCTTCATTTAGCAGCTCCCTGCTCTTTGTGGTGCCTTGATTGTTTATGTACACCACAGTGACAGCATTATCTGACCTTATTTTCATCACTTTTTAGTGCAGCATATTTTGAAATTGAAGAAGAGTTAGGTTGACCACCCTCATTTCCAAAACATTTATATGGATATGTTGTTCCCGGACTGACCAAATTTCCTGAATGGGTAATTGATCCAGGACTGCTCCCCAACCATGCAGGCTGGAATCTGTTGTTAGAATCAGTTCTGGGGGGAAATGCAATGGAACACCTTTGCTGAGATTCTTCACACTCACCCACCAACTCAGGGAGTGATGTAGCTGAAGAGAAAGGAAGATTCTGGCTTGATAATTTTCTGACATCAGATCCCAGGCCTTCAGCAAACACATTTGCAGGGGTTGCATGTGAAAAATGAGCCCACAGAACTTGATCTATTGCTTTCGCCATGAGACCCAGGATGCATACCAGGCTGAGGGCTGATGCTGATGGCTGAGCCCTGAGCCACTGAACTTCCTTCAAGAGAATCTCTTTTCAGGATGACATGAGAAAAACCTTTGCTTCTTTTGTGATAAAGACAGCCCCCAGGTGTTCCAAGATATGAAATGGTTCGAGAGATCTTTTTTCCTGGTTCACCATTCAGTCATGGGATTCAAGCATCTCCAGAGTCCTGAGCACCAACCTCATTGCCAATGATGACATCAGTGTATGAATAAGCAGATTGTTAAGATAAGGATAGACATGATGCCCTTCTGTCAAATTTGAACAACCAGGACTATCAGCACCTTTGAAAAGACCCTGGAGGATGTTGCAAGGCTGAAGGGAAGTGCCCTGTACTGGAAATGTCAGCCTAGTATCGAGAACCTGAGATACTTCTGGTGAAACTGATAGATGGGGATGTGAAGGTAGGCATCCATCAGATCCATTGAAACTAGGAAATCCCCCAGCAGAACAAAATGAATGAATGACCTCAGGGACTCCATCCTGAATATTGTATGGCACTTGAATTTGTTCAGATGCTTCAGACCCATATTGGACCTGAAACCCCCTGACTTTTTGGGAACTACAAAATAGATCTAGTAGAATCCCTGACCTTGCTTGTTTGATGTAACTGGTATTATTTCCCCGATTTGAATCAGGTGATGCAGGGTCTCTGACACTGTCTGTCTCTTTGCAGTGTCCTTGGAGACCAGGGATGGCAAAACGTGCCCCCCTGAGGGAATTGTTGAAAATTCTATTGCATAGCCATGGCTATAATTTCCAGAACACACACATCTGACGTTGTTTGGGCCCATCTTGAGTAAAAGTCCTGTTGTCTTCCACCAAGGGAAGGGGCTACAGATGGGCCTGTGTACCCTCATTATAAGGTACCAGACTTTTGGCTAGGACCTCCTGCATGGCATCTGGCCAGGGCCCCACGATTACTGTAACCCTTATTATCAGAATAGGTTCTTCTATTTCTCTGGTTACAGAGGTTTGGAAAGGGATGAAAACCTCCACAAAACCACCCACACTAGTCACTACCTTGGCCCCTCTGTGCTGAGGTAATCTTACCCTGTTGTTTTGACACTGGGAGATGGCCCTTCTTTTCCTGGATATCCTTTAAAATAATATCCACGCTGGAACCAATCAACAGAACTCCATCAAAGGGGAGGTTAAAAAGCTTAGATTTTTAAGCTTGATCAGTGGTTCGGTGCCTAAGCCATACACCTCAAATGGCTGACACAATGTGATAAGCCGAACGAGCCAACATGCAGAAGTTCTCCATTGCAGAATCACTGAGAATGGTGGAGGCCATGGCAATTAATTGCAGAATGCTCACCCCTTCTGAATCCAGCAGGACAAAGCTGCCCAGGGTAGTGACAAACAAGTTTAAGGCTCTGGTATCAATAAAGGAGGCATAGGAGGTACAAAGGTTTGTGCCGTTAGAGGCAAAGGCCTTCCTACATGTAGCATCCACTTGTTTATCATGGGAATGTGACAAAGTCTGACAGCCTTTAAGAGGAATAGCAATGTGCGTGACTGAATTATACATAGCCTTGTCTGCCAGCAGAGAGGTATCCCACCTGTGGGATTTCTCCTCTAAAAAGGGGAAAGACAGTGTCTTTGGTTTTTGGAGCTACTTTATCTGATCCACACTTACCCATTCTTGTTTAATAATCTGGTCACAGTGAATAAAACTTGGAAAACATTTTGAAGCAGAAGACGCAGCCAGAATCAGATTTATTTATTTATTTATTGAAACGTTTCCTCAGGAAAGGCACACTGAACAACAAGTTGCTCTTCTCACAGTGTGTCCTGGGAATTCACATCCACTGTCTCCATGGACTGTTCCTCCTTGAGCTGTATGACATCATTGTGAGAGGAGGACATCTTGATTGCTCAAATGCTAGATAGTATTCTTTATTTCAGATGTGTGATGTCAGTGTGTCCTTACAATTTAGGGCTGGAGGGAGCATGGAATTCTGGTGCCAGAGGGCAGGAGAGGGTGGTGCCATGTGAGCTTTTCAAAACTCAGGGAACAGGCACAAGGTTAAGAGATTTATGCAGTTTGAGCTTATGTGATGTGTTGTAGGTAGTGGAAAGTGAGTAATTGAATCTCAGACTGCATGTATTTCTTATTATTAAAAGGTTTGCTGGGACTGAGGGGAAGGAAGTTGAGTGGTACGAGGGGCTAGGTTGGAGTATCTCAGTAGCAGAGGTCTGATTGGTGTGGTGGAGGTGGACACCAGGTGTCTTAGTGGTTACAGGTGCAATAAGTTTTAGAAAAACTTTTTTATAATAAAAAAAGAACTTCACTGTGAAAAATTGCAGTTAAGTTGGGTAACATCACCCTGCTATGTGAATTGCAAAGTTCCTGACTTCCCATCACACACTTCTGGCTGCAGAAGTAGGTGTTAGACATACACACTGATCTCTGGGTGCAGAAGTGCAGGCCCTATAAAATCCACGATACCCAGATTGCATCTCAACTTCTGTCTGAAGAAGCATAGGCCCCTATGTAGCAAGCACTTCTTTAGCCAAGGTACTCGTACATACTGTAAGACATACACACTGACTTCTGCAAGCATTGATATAAATCCCTGATGTCCAATTAGCAACACTACTTATGCCTGCAGAAGTGCAGGCCCCTGATGTGGGTCTTCAGGTGTAAGACATAATGACTTCTGTCACTTTTGTTGCTGCACATAGGACTCCATGGTACCCAAATTGCAATCATTCTTCTGTCTGAATAAGTGCACGTGTAAGACATACACACCAATTTTTGCTGCATCTCTACAGTACTGTTTACTCTTGCTCTCTCTCTCTGTGCACCACCTGACCGACTTCTCAAATTTTGAGACATACATTTCATCTCTATCAAGTTATCCACAGTATCACTGAGAACAAAATGATTCTGCATCTCAAATGTCACTCTGCTGAGTTCATCATTTGACCGCATCTTAAACTGATTTAATATATCTCTTAACACCTGTGTTTGTACTCTTTGTTCCTGGAGTATGTCTGTGACCACTTGAGTAACAGAATCTATACTCCTACCAGTGTTAGGTGCAATACCTTCTAGTTTTTCAATAATAACACAATGTACTTTGCTCTTTTCAACCTCCCTTTTTCTATCACTCCCTTTTCCTTTCCAGTATATGTCTCCTTCTGCTGGTGTAGCTCCTGTGTTTCCTCCCTTCAGCACTTAACACATCTCCTATTACTTCACAAGTATCTTTTTTGTTTTGTGAGTGTTCCACAATTACAGCAGTATCTCCTTTATCTTCTACAGCAGTTCTTTTAGACATTTGCCTTCCTGAAGTGGAACAGCCACAGTTACTGTTCTCCCCATGTTTAGAATCTGCAAAAAACATGAAAAATTACTGTTGCAGCATGTTTTTACTACACCCTAGCCTAAAGTCTGTTGTTTCACCTTACTTACCAAACTTATTTTGTTCAGTGCTGACACAGATATTGTTCTCCTCAAATTCACTATTACTCTCCTCATCTATGTCATCACTCTGGTCCATCAACAAGACTGGACATTGTGCTGTTAAGCAAAAACCCTTCTTGTGCTCAGAAACACAGTAGCATATCATGCTAAGTATAGCATGTGTACAGATATCTGTATCAATATCTGTGTCTGTCTGGCAGTGTTAGTGTCTGGGTATCTGTACATGTATCTCTCTATCTGTCTGACATGACTGCTTTCTTTCACTGTGAACTGTTACATGCACTGCAGTACACTTACTGACATAATAATGTGTACCAAGAGCTGGTTTTCCTGTCAAGTTCCACAGCTGCAGTACTGTAGAAAACCATGCAAAACAAGTTGCTGCTGTATCTTTATCTAGAAGTAGCTTGAAGAACTTTTGTCTAATCAGTTTCCATTTCCTCTTACAGGAAACTATACCTTTTTTAATATTGTCTTCCTTTTGAAGCATGGAACTGACTGTTTCCCTCATATCTGTCAGTGGTTGTTTCGAAGCCCTTATCACAATGTGTAGGTCACCAAGCTTCAGTATTACTTCCACCAGATGATAAATCTTACTTTCCAGCCACAGTGTCTTCATGTTCTATGGAGAAAAAAATATGTAGATATCATATTTATACTATGTTACAACTGTATTTAAAATGTGAGAACAACAATGATATGGATGAAGCAAAAGCAGGAATCAAACCACGATCCACAATGCCATTACTACACTGTAGGCCAATATCTTGCCACTGTTCCCCCATGACAGTAGCATACCACAGTTCATAGTTCCATCCCTTTATCTCTTAGAAGCATTACCAAATGAAAAAAAAACACAGCAAATTGTAAATATAGTAGTGTTTATTTTAAGTTTTTACATCAAATATCAAATGGTAGTGTCTGTCTGTTGTCTGACAAACACCTCTCTGTTATTACAACAAGAACTTGCCATGTGCTGACAATCTCTACAATTTACAGTGCTAACATATACAAACTTACGTGAAAAGTATGGAACTTGAACAATTTTCCACATTGTTCCAACCTAGTAAACATGACAATTGAAAAAAAAGTTAATTTTTGAAAACTCACTGCAACTACAAAAGAACTTCTGCAACTATTTAACAATATTTGAAAGGTGTCACCTCATCACAAACATTTAAAAAATCTCCTAGCAAGAGCTGAACCACCACCCTCTCACTACAATATGCACCACAGAAACATAATGGTTCAATCTTAAAATGTGTACTTTTCAGGCAACAACAGTACTGGCCTTTCAGCAAACTCACAGTTGACAACATAGGATACATTTAAGTGTCTGAACTAGTACTGTAAATGATACAAGAACCTACCTATGAGCAACACATACATAACAAAACACCAGAAATAAAGTGTAGTGAACAAGTACTTCCTTTCACTCATTCATTCTCCTGACTTGAAACTGGCCATTCAGTTGAAACACACATCACAGAGATCATCTCTTGCAAACTTGTCAAGCGGGACAGTTCAGAGGCCATCTCATGCAGCACTGATTGGTTCTGCCACAGAAGAGCAACTATTGCGTGCTCACCTTAAGTGTGCATGCACATTTCCCGCAGCATACTATTAAGAGTCTGACTTACACAGTCAAACCCATCTTGTAGAATTTTTTGGATGTCCTGAAGACTGCTTCACATTTCCAAATCTGCTTCTGTTACAGAAGAAAGGGTACAAAATAAGGGAAGTAGCGCCATGGTTAGAAAAACATCATGTCATAGATAGTTAACAAAGGGCAGATAGGTTAATAGGTGTCATAGTAAGTACTGTCTTACTCATCACTTGTATGAGGGTTGTACCCCACATCTTATGTCTATGTCTCTTTAACTGCAAAACTATGCTCCACAGTCTCCTGAGAACCTTCCACATGGTGGTGTCCATAGGTTCACAGACTGCTTTTTCTGCTGCTTCTTTCTGTGATCTGAATCTATCTTCCATACAAATTGCAGTTCTCGCCTTCAAATATATAAGAGATAGTAGGTTACATGCTGTTTGACCTATGTAACATTCATATAAATATAAAAAAAAAATGCATATACCCGCAGAGTCATACGTATCTCCTTGTATATCTTCTTTCTCATCTTCTGAGGATAACTCTCCACTATAGCTAGAACTTGGTAATACGTCATCATCCTTCTCATCTCTCTCTCTCTCTTGTGTGTGTGACTCCTGCTCACCTTCCAAAACACATACACCTCTGGACTGTTCTGGAAGACAGAGGCAGGAACATTGCACCATATCTTAACGAGACTCATAATTGCGATGAACCAACATCAGTTAGTAATCATGCAGTTTTCTGAATTGCTCACACAATGTCTTCTTGTTAATAATACACATACCCATAGATTCATATATCTCTTACTCTGTATCTTGCTCCTGATCTTCAATGCATGATTCTCAGCTATGGCCACCACTTAATGATACCTCATCATCATTTTCATCTGCTTGTTGTGTTTGTGGATTCTGCTCTCCTTTCAAAACACCACCACCTCTGGAGTGCTTTGTAACACAGAGGCAACAGCATTACAGTACATTCTTATCACTCTCATAACATTACTGTACTGCCATGTGTTACTAGCAGTGCAGATTTTGGATTGGTGACAAAATTCCTTTTTACTCATACTCACTTATATAGAATCTGGTACCCACCTCAGGCTTGCCAGCATCCCTCCAAATCTTCATCACCGTAGAAAACCATTTTTTCTGAGGCCTGGAAATGCTACCAGCATCTTCTACTTTGAAGAATGTTTGGTGTAACGGTCTTCACTTTCTATAGCATTGCCACGGGTCTCTGTTAAGTCTATATTTGTCAGACAAGAATGCACTAATACCCTTCCACACATCTGTCAGAGCCTGATTTTTGCCTCTCATTATCATAAATGGATCTGCAACATATTTAATGCCCTCGACAAGATGTGGAACATCATCCTGTTTTCATGGCTTCATTTCTGGTTTAAAAATAAAAAAAAACATGAATTGCCCATTTTCTGCTACTTCATGTAGTATGAAGCAGGAAAATACAACCATAAGCAGCATTAACATGCTAAATAAAAATACAGAATCCTAGCAATGTGCCATCAGAAGTAGGCCTCATGGTTCATTCACTCTGTCAAGTTCTGCAGGCAACTCACCTTAAGTTTCAACCAGCCCCCCCAACGCACCCCATCCCTCCCTGTGTCCTTTAGAAAGTTCACCAACCTTCACACTCAGTTTCTCCCTTGTTTAATGCCCATTTTATGTCACAAAATGCCCACCAGATTGCATCAGATCCCCCACCACTGTCTGAGAAATCCATTTAGACACCAACCTTTCAAACAAAGAACACCTCCTAATTTCAATTGTAAGCCTTCATCACTACAGATTGAATGTAACATATTTGAATTAACACAATATGTCTGGAAACACTTCAGGACACAACACACATGGTAGCATACACCACATTGCACAAGTAATACAGCAAGTCAGTCAGAAAGAGAACTGAGAACAGGAAATTGGGATGGCAGCACAGTACCAGCATTCCAAGCACATCACAATGTATTTAAAGTGTATGAGGGTGCTTGTAGTGACAGAGCAATTATCACTGTGCCACCCATGGTAATTCACTACTTTCCATGACACATTAACTCCTAGGATTTGCAGCCCAAACCTACCCACAAAAATAGAACCCAGGACTCCCAAGATACTAATGCTGCTGCACCCCACCAGTTCAGTAACCATCAGTCAATAGCCACATTACTTTCTCTGCGACTCAACATAGCATTATTTATTTTTCTAATACACAGACAGTAAAGACATCACATCACCATTGTATGCAGGTCTTTACATCCCAAGATGACCATATTCCCCTCACCTATCCAGTAATCAGGGCTGTGACAACAACTGTATGGGCCCCCCTGCAAAATATGTTGTGCCCTGCCACCCCACCAATAAATGTGCAGTAAACATCAGTGCATTTTAAATTGTTGCACTTTCTGTTGTTTCTTATATCACCCCTGCTAATCATCCATATTTTGTCCATGCTGCCTCCCCCCATCCCTTGCTGGTGCCACAGTCAAGGAACTAAACAATTTAATTTGCTCCTGCTCCTTCTGGTGACACAAACACTAAGATTAGAAGTTTTGAGTAATGTACCATACTGTTTCTGTGATCTGCACCCACCACCACCTGAAACTGGAGTAACAATCTTCTGACACCACTGCTGACAGATGCAACATGAAATAGATAACCAATTGAGAAAGAGAAAAACTGCCAGTTTGTCTGCGATTAAAAAAATTCTTATAGTTGCCCTCTGAGGCAGTGGGCCCCAGACTGTGTGGCCCCTACTGGAACCGCAGCTGTTGCACCCCCCTGGGCACTGCCCTTCCAGTAATACATTGTAGTAGACAGTTGCAGCAGTTGTCCTATCTGAAAATGCAAAGCAGTACACACAACTACAAGCCTTTTCCCAACCTTTATCACCTACTATTTTATTTAATTTCCAGAAGCCACTCAAAAAACTGATGCATGTTAAACAAGTCTACTCTCTACTGAATGTTTTCCAGAGGAACACATGTATCTCATAACAGCTGCACTCAGTAGGCTTGACCCCAAACAACCTATGCTTGACTTTAGTTCCTCGACTGACACAAAAATGTCTTCACATCACCAGCGAAGCCACCAAGTACCAAAAAAACACAGCCTTCCTTCCACTTCACCGGTGGCTCACTGCATTAGGCAGTGGAATGGACCTCAACATGCATGGCTTGATCCCCATAGGAGGAACTTCCGATAATAACATTTTTGCAATTCTTTTTTTTTTTTTTAGTCTACAAAAAAAGCCATTCTACCGCAGCATGGTCACAGCCACTGCACTCTGTACTTTGATTCCGACAGTCAAAGCATCATCAGTTGTGTGCAAAAATCTGTAGTTCAAATCTGCCATTCTTTTGTATTAACATGTCAGGTTTGAATCTGACATAACCGTATGAAAATCTCAGGTTTGAATCTGTCATATTTGCAAATATCTGTCCAACTTGCGAACCTCAGATTTTCACACACAAGTATGACAGATTGGAACCTGAGATTTTTGCACACAAGTATGGCAAATTTAAACTTGACATTTTCACACACAGCCATGTGAGATTCGAATTTGAGATTTTCCCACACAAGTATGGCAGATTCGAACCGAGTTTTTCATGCAGAAGTAAGGCAGATTCGCAGGTGAGACTTTCGCACACACAGAGTGACATTTTCTCAAGTTTGGGTTGAAAATTTCAGGTTTGAATCTGTCATAGTTGTTTGAGAAAATCTCAGGTTCGATTCTGCCATACTTGTGTATGAAAATCTCAGGTTCGAATCTGACATGGTTGTGTGTGAAAATGTCAGGTTCGAATCTGCCATATTTGTGTGCAAAAATCTGAGATTCACAAGTTTGACAGAGGTTTGCAAGTATGGCAGATTTGAAACTGAGATTTTCGCACACAAGTATAACAGATTCAGGCAGTTCTGAACCTGAGATTTTTGCACACAATTGTGACAGAATCGAACCGAGATTCTCGCACACAAGTATGACAGATTCGAACCTGTCATTTTGAAATCAAACTTGAGAAAATGTCACTCTGTGTGTGTAAAAATCTCACTTCCGAATCTGCCATACTTGTGTATGAGAATGTCAGATTCGAATCTGCCATACTTCTGTGTGAAAATCTCAGGTTAGAATCTGACATGGTTGTGTGCGCAAATCTAAAGTTCTAATCTGCCATAGTTCTGTGCGAAAATCTCAGGGTCGAATGTGACATAGCAGTGTGCAAAAATCTCAAGCTGGAATGTGGCATACTTGCAATCATGTAGCCCGCAACACAAAGCAGGCACATCAGTTACCCAAAGTCTTTATACCCTGAAAATGTCAGCCCACAAAACAAAGTCATTCAAGGTGAGCAAAGAAATGACCATAAATCCTGATTGTTCTGTTCTTTCAACACTTTATATCTTTGACACCATTTGACAGAGTCACATGAAATTTGGCTGTGCAAGAGATCTACCCATAAGGATTATGCATGCCAAACATCATGCACATCCATTAATGGGCTCTGAAGTTATTAATGATCAAAGTTTGGACTTTAACATAGAAGTGCCATCTCACTCTAACTATACTCACAACTGTGCCAGTATAATATACACACACACATATATATATATATATATATATATATATATATATATATATATATATATATATATATATTATGGTAGCACGGTAGTGCTACCATAGCTAGGGTTGAGGAGCCATTTACATGTTAATCCCAAAATTTTGCACCTTAATAACTCTGCAACTGTTTGACAGATTTGCCTGGAATTTGGAATACACGATCAAGACCCATACGCCTTGGGATCTGCCAAGCTTCGTACCAGTCGGATATATGGCTGCGGAGTTATTAAGTGTGACCTGAGTGCATGTTTATGCTTTTTTGGAATTCTACGGTCATCTCTACAGGTCACACAGTTTGCGCGACCGGTCTGAAATCTTCAGGGAACATGCAGTCGGGGTCCTCAATGTGCCTTTTGAAGATTTCGTGAAAAAATATTAAATGGGTTAAAAGTTATTCAAAAAACAATTTCCCATTATAAGTCAATGGAAAAAGTTAACAAAAAGTTAGTGTCACAAATGCAGTTTTTACTTTCGCAAATGGCCCTTTTACGGTCGCAAATCCGCCATTTTGTTTTCAGTTGGTGATCAGAAAAATGCTTGGTATTTAAATTTGGGACCCTCTAGCAACCTAATTCTTTTTGTATTCACCTAGTCGGACCCTGAGGATGCTAGCCATGTCTTTATTTTGGGGTAAAACACCCCAGAAATATGTTTATCAAATTTCTGGAAAAAGTACTTTTGCAAAGTACTTTCACACTTGTGACACTGTCGAATGAATTTGCGAAAGCTTTTGCAAACTTTGATAGTATTTTTCTAGGCTGTGGGAAAATGACAACAATTCTTTGGCATCCTGCTGCAAAAGAACGGTTTGATGTTTTGGCCTGAAATTTGGAGGGAACGCAGCCAACATCTCACAGATGTCCCTTTCAGTGTTTTGTTGTAAAAATATTACATGGCGGCAAAGTTACAGCACTCCAAAATTGATGCTTTTTCCCATAGGATAACATTACGATGTCTGACGCATCACAGGAATCCTTTGGCACCCTGCTGCAAAATAACAGTTTTTGTCTTTTGGGCTGAAATTTGGAGGGAAGACAGCCAACATCCCACAGATGTGCCTTTTTGTGGTTTGGTGAAAAAATATTACAGGGAGTGAAAGTTATGGCACTCCAAACTTCTCTTTTTTTCCCATAGGATAACATTATGGCGTTCGCCGTGCCTTTCAGGGCCCGTATCTCGGAAACAGTGCAAGATACGGACTTTCATCAGAAAACTGCTTAGCTCCCTAATGCGGGCTAAGTGCAAAACTAGCCAGGACAGTCATAAATCATATAACTTTTAAATTTTTTTTCTACGTCGTACGGCTCCTGAGATATAAGCAATTTAGTATTCTAACCCCTC
Source organism: Neoceratodus forsteri (assembly GCA_016271365.2). Classification (NCBI taxonomy): domain Eukaryota; kingdom Metazoa; phylum Chordata; order Ceratodontiformes; family Ceratodontidae; genus Neoceratodus; species Neoceratodus forsteri. The sequence goes on from CM057456.1 coordinate 1,339,712,632, forward strand.
ATTTTCTGCTCCGAGAACCATTATTGTGCATACATTCTTTGTACTCACTGTCTTTCTCTATGCAGCTTTTGGGGCAAACCAGCCTGTGCGCTTACATTACTGTTACCGTTACCACTTGCGGTTCCGTTCCCATTTCACTTACCGTTCACGTCTATGCCACCATGTGCGTTACCCTTTGCATTTTCATTTGCGATTGCTTTTGCTTTGTTTTTAACATTTCTGTCTACAGTACTGTTTCTCCTTCTGTTTCGCTTTGCATCACCATGTGCATTACCATTTGCATTTGTGGGCGCAATGTTACTATGTGACAAGAAATCATGTGGCAGGAGCACGGGGCCCAAAGGGCCGCGTTCTCCCACCACCATATTACATTCACTATTTTTCATTATCATTCTCAAAAAGAAGGGACATTAGAGGCAAAAAACTCTGAGGTGGAAAAATAATAATACAAGCACACAGTGCAAGATACAACAAACAAGGTGGGCATTATAAAAGATAAATACATAAATACATGCAAGGTATCAATGTCATGTCACAGTTGTGTGAAATGTGCAATGCTACAGTTATGTGATATGTGCACACAGCAGTTCTTTGGCTTTCAGAATGAAACTGTTGTATGCCGTCTCTAGAGGTTCCATGATGCTGTTGTACCACAGAAGGGCACAATCACATTCCACGACCTTTGAAGTGTGGTGCAACAACATTTTGAAAGGGATGGAATTCTATGCAGAGCAATTCTCTGTTATACACTGTATATCACTTCTTGGTAGATAAGGATGTCTTTCCCCACCTAGACAGCCTGTTTCCCCATGCTTACTGTGATGCAACAGACTCTACTTATTTTTGCCAGTTTTATCATCATTTCCACTGCATCAATGTTCCATTATGCATATCTTATGCATTTGTGAATGCCAGTGTCATTTCTGACCATACCACCTCTGCTTTGAGGATGTTCAGTGCATTCACCGAGCTATTAGAGAAGAAGGACTTTCATACATTTTGCCTAGGTCTGCCTTTCCTCAGCTTCATATCATGACCCCTTGTTCTTGGACACCTTTTAATCTGAGTATGCTTCCCTCTTGAACCTTATTTATACCTGTAAGGTATGTGAAAGTCCTTGTCTTTTCATATCATGCTGTATCATATCCATAGTTACCGCTAGAGTGTATATAATAAGACACTTTAGTCTCTGGTCATTATTATTTTATAATAACTGGTCAGCATTTTTTTACATAGGCTGAACAAGTTATAATTAACCATTATAACCCACAGGTTACAATGGTGAGTACTCACTGAGTCACTCAAAAAACAGCCACTCCCTGATTGGCTGTTGCTCTACTACTGGGTGGTGTAAACAGTTTCAGAAACATGGTGGCTCCTTATCCCGCGTATCAAAGAGCCACCAGAAAAAGAGTCATCATCTGTTTCTTTTTTTTACCCAGTTCAACATCTACAAACAAAAAAAAAATCGATCTGGTTGATCCTGTCAATCAGAACCCACAGTGGAAAACAACTACCAGTGGAAACCAGGAACGGCTCAGAGGCTGAAGTGCCTGAGGTATGCCTGATTGCAATTGCAATCCAAATGCCCAGTTCTGCAAATCTGCAAGTGAAAAAATAAATGCAAGATTAAATAGAAAAGCTTTACAAGAAAAAAAAAGCAAAGGAGACAAAGATAGACTGTGTGTGTGAGTGTGTGTTTGAGTGTGTACACATGTGCATGTGTGTGTGTCTGTGTGTGACTGACACATGAGTGAGACACAGCAATACCAAATGCACTTTGACAAAAAAAAATTGCTGATCAGCAATTATAAACAATAAAAGATGGGGAAGTTTCGTACTTGAATGCAATAGTCACTCTCGGTGTGGGATCCTTTAATAACCCCTTCAGGGTTTATGTAGCATTCCACACATCGGATGACCATTAATTTCTCATAATGCACACTTCCCCATCCATTATTCTGTATGTTACAGTCACTGCACCATTTTTTAATCTTGAAAGATTTTATAACGATTTTTCAACAATGGAACATACATGAAGCAGAGATGACTTGGCATCAAATGCAGTTGGTAACAGTTGTATACTTAACTTTTGCTTATAGGATACACTGTTTACAAATATAGGCATACACTGAAGGAATTTAACATTAAACAGAACTCTACATTGAGATGATTAGTCCCTTTCTATATTAACCATAATAAGTAAGAACATCAACCATTGCATGGTGAACCATACCCACTAGCCTTGAGTCAATAAAGGAGTATGCAGCCTGGGTATACATTAGCCTGGAAGCGGTGTGGGCTCATCTTGTTGAACCTTTACAGAAGGAAACTGAGCAAAATCCTGAATATTATCAGCCATTGATGACCTGTCTGGTGGGAGGGGGGCCTGATCCTGTATTATTAAGAGTGCCCCTTTGTAAGACCTTTGATCCTATAAGGACTGAAGTGAACCAGTTCGGGTGGAAGCTTAATGTGGAGTAAGACTCTTGTCTGGGTCAGAAGGATGGGTTGCCAGGTGGTGGGGTGGGGGAAGAGCATAGGTGTGATCTGAGATAAAGGTACCATTTCTTGTTGTAAACCTGTGTGTGTGGTTGGTGGTGGTGTATGTCAACCATTCAAAATGTGCTAACTAAGCCACTGTAGTATGCCATGTAAGAAGGGGGGGTAGATTCTGGCACCACCTCATCAGTATAGCCCCTTTGGCTTCAAGTAGCACCACAACAAGCCATTTTTTGAATTGGTAGGAATAGTTTGACACCTCTGAGGTATTGCCCAAGAGGCTAATGGTTGGGGCAGCAGAGCCTTTTGTTTGCAGGATCTTGGAGCAGTCCAAAATTACTCCTTTCCAGAATGGCACCAGTATGGGCCACTGCCATAGTATGTGCAGCAGATTGGCCTGAGGGGCCTGCCACCTCCAGCATGTGGAATGGGGGATGAGTCCTATCTTTTTGAGTGTGTCCAAGGTACGCTACCATCCCAGCAGTACCTTAAGGTGTGTAAGTTGGCTCTTAGAGTCCTTGTAGACCAGATAGGCATCCTTGAGGTATTGCTACCCTTCGGTGTCTGTTATCTTTATTTAGGCCCTGCTCCCATTGCACCTTACACTTAATTGTGGTATCGGGTAGAGAGTCCCTAAGCATACCATACATCATGCCTGCAGTGCCCTTTACTTTGCCTTGTTTATGCATGGTGGTCAGCTATTTCCACACATCTCCCATAGGTGCTGTGGTTCTGAGGGTCTTGGATGCACTCCTGATCTGGAGAAATCTCCAGAAGTCTGTTTTGAGTAGCAGATACTGTGCCTGCCTTTGCAGGAAGGACATCATGGCTTCAGAGTCCCATGCATAAAGATTTGCTATTGTACAGATGCCTGCCTGCTGCCAAGAGTGCCAGTTGATGGTTTGTCCTCCCCCACTACCACATCTGGGTTGTGCCATAAGAGGCTGTACTGTGTAAGTGGTGCCCATAAGGGGGCTGAACATTGAGTGAGATGTTTGCACCTGTGTCAGACTTCTCTTGTCACTCGAATAACAGGAGGAAGGTGGCCCTTTGGGTGTCCCCCTTTGCTCAGTAGGTTCCCCAGCCATTTGGATTCTGATAGGTCCATTTCCAGATTCACCCATACAGGGGTATTTGTGATATTAGGGAGAAAATATCTGATTGCTTGTGTAGCCCTATATGCGAGTAAATATCCCTGCAACCAGGGAGACCCATTCACCCCAGGCCAGTGCACCCGTAAGCTAGTTTTTCCAAATCTTGGGGCTTTGTCTTACCAGTTGAACCCTGCTGTCACCTTGTTGATTTTTAGAAGTGTGTTTGGTTGTGTAGGGATTGGTAGGTTGCACATGAGGTATGCTATCTTAGGCAGCGTGAACGTGTGTACAGCATTTACCCTGCCTTTCAGGGATAAGTGTAGCTTAGTCCATCTTTGTGTTTCTGCTCTGAAGGAGGCTGTGATGGGTGTATAGTCTGCCTCAACCAAGTACCTCCATAGTGTGGTGATGTTTATCCCCAAGTATGTAAAACCTTGAGGTGCCCATACCACTGGAGTGCCCTGTAGGCATTTCCTCTTACAGGGCAAGTTTGGTGGTGACAGCATGCCATTACATCATTTTAGTTGCCCTCCACTAGACTGCCAGTAACCTGTGTATATCCATTCAGAGATAAGTTCTCCAGAACTGGACACACTACACTAGTTAAGGATTCATCAATTACTTAATTTTACAGTGGTATAAACACCTCATACGTCTTGCTGATGATACCTGTGCACAGCAATATCCCACTGGCACTCCCATCTGCTTTGTCACACTACTTGGCTTCTTTTAGGTCCTCAGAAATGACAGTCCCCAGTTGTATTTCCTCTTTTGTGCTCACCATTGCAGTACCCCCTTCATGCACTCCCCCCCCTTGTTTTCTATGCACAAAGTACTTGATTTCTCATTTATTCATGATGAATGTATGGTGCATTGTAGAGTGTTGTTCTGTACAGAATTCCATGCCTTTTAATATGCTGTTGTACCACAGTTCAAAGGTCATGAAATGTGATTGCAGTTTTTGTGTTACATCATTCTGAAAGCTAAAGAGACTGCACACCTCAATTTTGACCAGTCAATTTTTTTAATGAAGCAACAGCAGGCTAGAGGGGATCAAGATGGCTGCATGCTAGGAGGTTGTGGAGAAGCCTCGTAAACAGGGACAGAGAGAAGCATTATTTTTTTTTTAGTTAAGGTATGCCACCATTGCCTACTCATTTTTAAAACTCTCTGTTCTTTCCAGTCCCCTGTGCTATCTGGTCCCTGTGTTTTTTCTCTTCTTTTTGCTCTTTTTCCTCACAGTGACTCAGTGTGGAGTCCCAGTGGTGGGCAGGGAGCCCTGATACTGCGGTGGACGAGCCGCCCTGTGGAGGGTAGATGAGTTGAGGAAGACACTTAAGGGAAGTCTCCCGTTCTGCCAGATTTTCCTGCTAGTGTGAGGTGGAAAGAAGAAACAAAAATATTTTACATCCTGGATGAGCTGTTTTCCATGTGGGTTTTGTATTGTATGAGCTATTGCTGAGCCATCAGCTGCTTTATGGCTATGTGTTTTATGTGACCTTTGTTTTTGAAAGAAAAGTATTTAAAGTAATTTGACTGTGGGTTAAAAGTTTCCTGGTAGAATCTGGAAAGTCCAAAGACTGTGGCTTGAAGCTTGAAGCCTGAAGTTTGTGAAACTTCTGAAGCTCGTGGTCCAAGCACAGTCTTGGTTTAATCGTCCAGAGGTATATGAGAATATGAGCTGAATCTGGGGTTGATTTTGAAAGCATGAAGTAGGGGGTTGAGGATGGGAAGATGTTACAAGAGTTGCTTGCTCACTTTGCTGAAGTTAGAAGAAATGCTGAGTGACTTGTAGAGAAAAGATCGTGTGGAAAAAACATGAAAAGACTGAAAAGACTGAAAAAGTGTGGTGGGAATTTGGGTGAATTTTAAGAGCCTTTTGAGAGTGTTTTTGTTTTTGTTTTTATTTTTACTGTGGATAACTTGTGAATGCTCTACTCTGCCCAGTTTACTAATACACAAGCGATTTTAGTTACTCAGTTGGCTGCTCAGCTAGTAGGCTGTACGGTGTATGGTGTTTCTGATATTGTATAGTCCTGGATGTAACTTTTATTTAATTTATGCAGTTTTAAATTTATTATTTACATTGTTTTACATTGTTTTTTTTGTTTTTTTTCTCATGCCACTTCTTTGGATAAGATTAGAGAGTTGCGGGTTGGCTGCTCTCCTCATGTGTCTTTCAGTGATTTGAGGTGCTTGCGCCAAGTGAGGAGTATTAGTTGTGCTTTTGTCATAGCTCGGGTTAGCTCGGGTTAGCAGTATATCTATGCTTGGCTATATGGCAAATTCAGGTCTTTTGGATTTCAAAATTCTAAGTGAAAAGCGACAAGCAAAAATTGTTGAAGGTATTTCTGTAGCTGAACTATCTCTGATTGTTTTTGAGCATGAGTTTGATCAAATCATTGAATCATTGCTTAATGATAAGTTAAGTGCTATATGACGTGTGCTAAGTTTGTCTTCCAATTCTTTTTTCTGTATCCTTTTTTTAGAGTGCTACATTTATTTATTTATTTGCTTTTGGTAACCGGGTGAGTGCACTAGACATAGAGATGCCTATTTTCAGGCACGACCCGGTAGAATACAAGTGAGAACAAAAAATACAAAAAATACACAAACTGTACAATGTGACGCAGCACAAGGAAGAGATAACACAATGGAATATAGTGCAATACAAACAATTGACAATTAGCCAAAACAGAGTAAGGTAATATCAGAAAAATATAAACAGTACCATAATGAAAAAATAAAACAAGTGCTTACAAGTTTGTACTGGAACTGGCTGACAAGTACACTAGTAATTCCCAGTACAAGGCCAAATATAGAAAGAGAAAGAAAGGATGGGGAGAGGAGGAGATGGGAGGAAAAGAGAAGGGAAAGAACAAGGTGTAAGGATTAAAGGGATCAGGGTGGATGGAAGCATAAGCAAGGATTTGAGGCCAGTAGGTGTTCACGATGGAGTTTCTTGAAACCAGCATGGGCAGTAGCAAGGCGAATTTCTGGAGGGATAGAATTCCAATACTTAGGGGCTGAGTAGGAGAATGGAGAGTAGGACATGGCTTAAGATAACAAAGGCATCATTTTCCTTTTGGTTCTTTTTGGTTCCCTGACTTCTGACTTCAGTACATGAGTGTTGCTTTGTGCTGATGTTAGTGAATTATTGCTCGTTGTATCATCTATCTGGATCATGATGGCTATGTAAGTTTTAGAGTTGCTGTTTTATATGGTAAAAATATGTTGGTCTTGATATGGTTTGTGGTTATAGGTAGTTATAGGTGCTGAGTCTGCATATTTTTTTATTTTTTTTATTAGATTTCATTAAGTTTTTTTTTAATCTATTTTAGAGTGTTTGGTTTCTGCCCAAAGCCTTTTGCTGCTGCTGCTGCTGTGGTTTTAGTGGTGAAGTGGTCAGTGGTGAAGTGATCAAAAGAACCCTACAACAGAATTTTAACCCTGCTGTGGAGAGTGGAGAGTCAAGAATCAAGGAGATACAAGGAGTCTACATAAGAAGCTGAGGTGGAATTGAAGTGAAATTGAGATAAAGAAATATGGTGGTCACTAGAGCACAATCAATAGCTGATGTGAGAGAATGTTTTGGGGTTTTAAATCTAGAGGCAACCCCTTTTTCTCCTTCACTTAAGAGAAAACAGAATTTAAAGATTAAAATTAAAAAAGGAAAAATGATTAGATCAAACAAACATAGAAGTGAATCCCAGATAACAAAAAACCGGGGAGAATCTAATGGGAGCAATAACGATATTATGGAGCCTTGTGTAAATAAGTTCTTGGAACTTTTGAATCCATTAACATCAGCACTACATCCGGGACATACTGTTCTTAGTCCTAGGTCTAGGACTATGTCAGTTAAAGACCTTAGCAATGTTAAACTGACCAAGCAAACAAGTATTTTGGCTCACTGTGTGGCTAAACCAAACAGGGAGCCTAAAAAAAGTAAGGTAAACAAGGACTATTTGGGGATTTCACAAAGAGAGGATTTAGATTTAGATTTAGATTTGGTAGAATCTTTAATATCAAAAGGTCTGGTTTCCCATGTTTCTGTAGATTCTAAAATTTGTGTTAAAACAGATTATTTAACCTGGATGGACCAGGAGTACTTAAAACCAGATGATATGAATCTTGTTAACAACTGTATGAATCCTCAGACCTATGTTGTTGAAGCTTTAACAGACAAAAAGGGGATAGGTACACAGACTTTATTAATATTAATCAGGTGGTACTAGATAATCCCTTGGTTAACCCCTTGGATGCAGACTCTGAAAAATCTTTGTTGGATTCTGTTAAGACTGATTGGTTGCAATCTGGATTTGAAATGAATATGAATGACAATTTCCAAAATTCTGGTAATTCTTTTACTGATACTTCTGCCATTATTAATGTTTCTATGAAAGATTAATCTGCTCCCAATGATAGTTTTGGGGATATATTGACAGATCTGCAACATAAAATATTGGGTTTAAAGTCATTAAGAGCTGATTTTAACCCCAAGGATACTCCAAATGTGAAGTTAGTTTGTCAGGATAATCATATTCCCATGTCAATTGATTCAGTTACTCCTGGAAACTCCAATGGAGAGTGTCCAAAGACTTCAATGATATATTATCCTACGGTGCTTAGTCAGGACATAATAGATATTTTGAAAAATCAGCATGCATCTAATTTGATACTATTGGAACAATTTGTGATGGTGAGAGAAGAATTGGAGAATTTAAAAATAAATATAGCAGCTAATGGTGTTAAATTGGACAATCTAACTGGCATTCTTAAAAATAATCATTCAACAAGAGATACAATTTTGGTTTCTATGATTTACACAGAAGAGCCAGATAGCCTTGTGAATGTGAGTAGTCCTGTTCTAAACGAAGTTCTTAACAAAGTTAAGTTTGATAGTCAAGACCCCTTGCCAATTAGTGAAGATGGAATAACTAACCAAGTTCTTCAAGTTGAAACAAATAATAGAGAAATTGTTAAAAAGGAGAAGGGTAAGAGGAAACAAGGACAAATAACATGCAAACAGCAACACAGTACATTATGTAAAAATATATTTATAGTCCTTCTAAGACTGATAACAAAAGAAACAAGACACATAGAAATAAAAAGAAAAGGTTTCACCCTGGGAATTTGTCATCTATGGATGAAAATAAAATACCTGACACAGACATTATTGAATGCCATGAACAAAATGGTATGAAAGAGGATTTACCATTTGGAAATATACAAATTAACATTTTGGGAAATGAGAAAACTGACAAAAAGGATGTTGAAGTAATACATGGGATAAATTTGTGTCAGGAAGTCTCTAAAGAGAATAATGAAAATTATGGTGGTAGTAGTAGTACATTTCAGAGTCATATCAGAATACTGGGCTTCCATCTGAAAGATCAGGGGTTGGATGAACTCTTAAAGAATCATGTACTGTCTGTTCTTAGAGACATGGTTGGTCTATCTGTGGAGGATGAGGATCTCTTTGTTTCTAGAGATACATCCTCCAGTGAGAAAACAACAGTGATTAAGGTTTTTAGTCATCACAAAAGGGTACTTTATTATATTTGGAAAAATGTTGAGGGGTTATCCATTGGTAATTTGAACTTTGAGTTAGTAGATGACTGTGTTGGACCTATGAATTCGAGGGATGTGGGATACAGCCCTGTCTCACTCACATGTTTTGGTCTGAGATGTATATGTAGAGAAACTAGAGACAAGCTAAAATTCTCACTGTGTAATTTTCTTTCCAATATTATTGGGATTAGGTTGGGAAGAAATGGAATATTGGATGTCTATAGACATCCAAGCTTACATCAATACTCTCAGGTGGACGTGTTATGTCTTAATAATGAAGTCAGCAAAAATATTTTGGCAAAATCAATACTTCTTGATAGTTTAGGAATTCATGCTGTTACATCTTCAGCGATTCTTGATGAACACATTTTGGTTAAAAATAATCATGCTATTAAAACTCAGGGAAAGTCTGGTACTGATAAACAAATGCAAAAGATTATCGAATTAAGTGATGGGACTGACCTGAAACTTGATAATAAATGTGTGTTATTGGCTGATTTAGATGACTGACAAAATGTAAAACACATAATTACCTCTAGTGATTTAAATATTAAATCAAGTGGCCAGATTAAATATTCTTATAACTATTTAAATATTCTATCATGGAACATTGCGGGACATAGGGCCAAATTTGTGGAGAAAGATTTTGTTGAATATTTATCTGGTTTCTCTGTGATTTGTTTACAAGAAACTTGGCATGCACTGGATGATGATATAAAACTGGATGGTTTTTGAGCTTTTCAGTATCCAGGGAGCAAGATGTCCAATTTGGGGAGGTGTGCTGGAGGGTTAATTATTTATGTTAAAACCAACGTTATTACACATTGTTCTATGATTGAACTAAATAGGTACTTTGAGATAATTAGACTACATGGGGTTGCTTTTTCAATAATTTTATGTAACATTTATGTTCCACCTAGGACTTCAAAATATTTTGATAAAGAAATTTGGTTTAAATTAGAGGGTCAGATTACTCAAATTGCTGAAGATTTTCCAGATGACCAACTACTATTGATTGGCAATTTTAATTCCAGAATAGGTAATTATGATGGGCTAGCTGATGACACCATATTAGGTTTTATTTATCCTGAGGCTGTCAGTTTTCCCAGGTGTTCCAAGGATCTGCTATCAATAATAATGGTAAAAGGTTAATTGAATTGCTAAAATCTAATGGTATATTTCCATTAAATGGTAGACGTTTTGGTGACACTAATGGGGAATTTACATGTCATACTGCTGTTGCAGAATCAGTTATAGATTTGGCATTTTGGAGAGGTCCTTTGAATTTCTGGCGGACACTCAAAATTGATGATAGGGTTGAGAGTGACCACTATACAGTCAATTTGACTGCTAATATTAAAATAATGAGTAATAATTCTCTAATTTCATTAACAATTAATAAAATCAATGTAGAGGTTCGTGGTAGGAAAAGATTAATTTGGACTCATATAACAGATCTAGATTCCTGCTCAGACTTAGAATTATTGTTTGATAATTATCACAAAATTACTAGCACAGATTTTGCATTCAAAAATAAAAATGTGTATGAAAGTTTGCATAAGATTCAACAAGGTATTTATATTGAGGCATTTAATAATAAATAAAAATCAGAAAAGCTGGTTTGATGCAATGCTATTCCCGGAAGCACTTATTGAGAGTACAATTAAGGAAGTATAAGCATCTACCTTCTTCAGATAACTTGGTTAAATTGAGAATGGAAAGAAATTTATATAGGAAACTATTAGTTGATAAAAAGAAGCTATATTATTTACATCAATGGCGATTAATGAATCAGGCAATTAGAGACAGAGATGACAGTACTTTTTGGCAACTGATTGCTTATGGATGTAAGTGGGTCTCTAATCACATTGAGAGTGCAATTGGTGACAGTGATTGGTGTAATTATTATACACAGATTCTTTTTCAAGAGTCACATAAGTGTATATTTCCATTTAATCAAGAGGCAGTGTCACAGCTTACTATCTTAAAGATGGAAGTCAGTGAGGCAATAGATGGTCTGAAAAATAATAAAGCTCCCGGTCTAGACTTACTTCCTGCTGAAGTTTATAAACAGTTGAAAATAAAATGGGTTGAGTTGCTGGTAGATTTTTACAATACATGTTTAGCTAGTAATCAAATTCTGGATTCATGGAGGGGTGCTGTGATTGTCCCCATTTTCAAGAAAGGCGTAAGGGAGAATCTGGCACATTATCATCCTATAAGCTTAATTGATATTATGGAAAAAATATTTTCAAAAATTCTGCTTAATCGATGAATTCTGAATATACAAAATTGGGAGGTTTGTCTCAGAGTCAGGCTGGTTTTCATGAGTCTTTCTCAACAATTGATAACCTATATATATTACAAAATTTACAAGAAAAATATGTTAAACTGAGAAGTCAGAAGTTATTTATGGCATTTATTGACTTCACGTCAGCCTTTGACACCATAAACAGAGAACTATTGTGGTATACTGTGAGAAATTATGGAATTGATTCAGAGCTCACAAATGTCATTAAGTTGTTATACACTGATACATGGGCTCAGGTTAAAAATACTGGGGGGAGCTTAACAGAGCGTTTTAATACCAATTGTGGAGTGAGACAGGGCTGTATCCTTGTTCCCTCACTTTTTTCAATTTTATGTAGATAATTTTTTAGTTAATATAAATAATTTGAAATCTGATTCCCCCCAAATTGGAAGTGATCAATGCGGAATCCTTGCTTATGTGGATGACTTATTAATGTTGTCATCATCCCCTAAGGGACTTCAGGTCAAGTTAGATGAGTTGACCAGATTTGCAGACCAGAACTTCTTGAAAATCAATTTGACTAAATCAAAGATCATGGTCCTGTGAGGCTCTTTGTGCAAGTATAAATGGTATTTAAATTCTGAGAGATTGGAACTTGTGAATGAATACCAGTATTTAGGAGTTGTGATATCATCCTCTTTCAAGTAGAATAAACACTTTGAGGGTGTTTTATCTAAAACCAAAAGAACTATTGAAGCCATAAGTAGGTTTAATTATAAATATGGTGGCAATTCATTGGTTCCGCTTTTGAGATCACTAGATGCAAAATATAATTCTCAAATCCTTTATGGATGTGAGATATGGGATCATAAACATATCTCTAATTTGGAAAAAAACAGCAATTAGAGTGCTAAAAAGAATATTGGTTTTCCTAGAACAACTCCTGCACAGTTTGTCAGAGTTGAGCTAGGCCGCTCTAAACTCATTACTTTGGCAGAATCATGTGTAATAGATTTATGGATTAGGATTACTTTATTATTAGACCAGCGTTTTTCCAAAAAATGTTTGATGGAAAAAATGAAATGGGAACTTCTGGACTGCAAAAAGTCGAATTGGCTGTCTTGTGTAAAAAAGATTTTAAGTTCAGTGGGGTATCTGAATTTGTTTGTATTGACTACTCAAGGTATCTGTATTGCTAAAAGTTATGGGTCATTTCTTAAACAGTTGATTATGCAGAAATATAGGATCTATGATCTCTATTATATACAGAATTCAAAGTTTGCAATTTTGTATACTCAAAACGACAGTTATCATTATTTTCGCTACTATTTAGAATATTTTATTTATTTATTTATTTAGCTTTTGTTTGGAACATCCTGACATGCATCTAACTTATGCAAAATTTTGGATAGTTTTTTTTTATGTCCAATATGCTCGAGTGTAAGTTTAACAAGATTTTTGACCAAGAATTCTCCAATTGCTATTGTGGATCTAATGAGAAGGAAAATCTAGAACATGTTGTTCTAAAATGTCATTCGTATAGAGCAGCTAGACATAGATGGTTGTGCCCAATTATTGATTCTTTTATAGATTGTACAAATGAGATACTAATAAGGACTCTTTTTACTACAGAAGATGGGGATACTATTAGAAATATTGCTCTTTATTCATGCAATATACAGAAAATAAGGAAAAGAATGATTAGTACAATTCAGAGATAGTCATTTTGGAATTATAGGCTGTTTTGCACGACATTTTTGTAATTTATTTGTAAAATGTAATGTTTATTGTGTATAAATTTTTGTAATGATCTTTTTTATGATTGAACAAATAAAATGAATACATACATACATACCTCAGTTTCATTCTGAAAGCAACATAACTGCCACTTGCACATTTAACTCAGTACTATATACATTTAATAAAATACAGGATGTACAACTTTATTCACAACCAGTGTATTCTGCAAACGCTGGTTCTGATTCCCACTGACATCTCAAGCTTCACTTTCAAGGTTAGAGGGAATGAGATCCCATCTATGGCAGAATACACTAGTTGTGCATAGTTGCCCATCCATTATTCTTTATTTAATGACACACACTGGACCACTCTGTAAGCTTAAGTAGTTCTGTCTTCACTGTTCCATTCAGTTTTCCACCTCTCCACCTCAGTAGTGTCTACCCTGTGGTAGATCTTTGCTTCAAATATAAAAAAAAAGTATATCTTACCTTCTAACCCCTCTTTATTATCACCAGTGATGTCAATAAAGAGTACAGGCCAAAGTACTGATCCCTGTGGTGCACCACTGGTCACTGCCTCAACATCAGGTGAACATTGTTTCCAACCACCCACTGATGCCAACTCCCCAACAAATTATCTGCCCAGTTTAATATTTTAGTACACACTCCCAGGCTGCACAGCTTCTTTATTATTCTGCTATGTGGAAAGATATTGTAGGCTTTATTGAAATTTAGGTGATCCACATCCACCACTCCACCCTGAATAATATCCATCATCACCCCCTCAAAGAAAATTAATAGATTACTTTGATATCAGCTCCCCCTTCCCCCAAGTGAATACATGCAGCCACAGATACTGTAAGTCACAGGATTAAAAATATTCCACAGTCCTTTACTTCAACAATGTCTCCATTACTTTCACCTCCACCAAATTCAGGTTGATGGCCTGTTGTCATCAGCTTACTGCCTGCTGTCAGCCTCCTCCCTGCTTCCACCTTCGTACAAAAGATCCTTTGGTGAGGATACAGCTCTGCAATAGTGCTTGCTCATTTGTTACCTGATGTTGCAAACAGTATACAGGGAGGCAGTGGTGCAGAGCCTTGCAAATGTGATGAAGAATACACTTGAATATAGGCTCCCTGACAATGGTCCACTTTTGTCACATTCACTTGGCACAGTAACCTAGAATAGAATTCCGGGCTTGGAACAGTTCGATTATTTTATGCTCTAATACAGTACCTCACAACAATATCTAATTGATATTCTTGTACATACTGATTTAATGTGAAAACATTTTTTTCCTGACATGTTATAGATTACAGTATGATATCGTTAGACCTCTCAACAAAGTCTAATCAAATGTCCAAGCAGTGCACCACACTTTCCATAAAAAAATACTTTCTATCACCACCCATTAAGTTGCACACTTTCAGCATAATTGTAAATCCTCTTTTGGTTGCATGTCTACACACACACACACAGACACACACAGACACACACACACACACACACACACACACACACACACACACACACACACACACTGTGTCTCTCAGTCCTAATGCAGTGCATGTATGAAACTAATGTTTAGCCTGGTGTTTCACATTCCTATTTGTAGCTAGCAGCAGATGTTTTGAAGGAGAAGACTCCAGAGTATTTATGAATTGGATATTTCTGACATATTTTTCATACATTACATAAGTTAATTCAAGTATGTCAATAAGAGATCAGTCATTTTTGTTGTTACACATAGCAAGATTCTGAGGCAGTAACACAAGTTGCTTGCAACTGTTCAAGCCAATCTCATTGTATATGCAAATGAGGCACTTGTAATATAACCCTCTCATTATTGAATAGCTCTTTTTACTCAGAAGCTCTGAAAGCATAATGTTTTCAGTGCTCTTTTGTCTATAGTGCTTTCAATGCTTCCTATTTTTATTTTATGTTGTTTCAAAGGCTTAAAATTAGTCCTGTCACAGCACTCACACAGTGCGTAGTATTAATAGCCTTTATTTGTGAAAAGTGTATTTTTTACATTTCAAATGCTCTTAAACCACAATTGCTCACTGGAAATACCATGCCAGCAAATGACTACTGTATGACATGGGGGAACTGAAGTAAACAACCCCCCAACATTCCTTTGTATATTAACCCATTCACCACTGACTTTAGATACATTTTTGAAGGACTTGACAGAGCAGCACAGACGGGTACATACACCACATACACACAGGAGGCATAACCAGTTGTAAACAAAGCAGAACACAGGTCTGGGGAACAACATGGCAGGCCTACAAATGTAAACAAAAACAAAGAAGAAACCGGGATCAAATGCTGCACTGCACAATAGAATTTTAAACAGCTGCATGCTCAACAGATCAGAAGACAACTATGTGGCAATTACTTTTTATATGTAATACTGCTGCTTTAAGAGGCAGAGATTTGTACCTCAGCACCAGTCAAAACACCAAGCATAGGACAACTACCTCACATTCCTGTACCATACTCATTTTTCTCTCCTACATCATGGCAACAGGTCAGCATAGCTCCACCCATGCTGACGTAAAAAGAGAAAACATTTCAGTCAGAAAAAAAAGTTAGACACAAGTGCTGACAGACACATTTAAAAATTGCACTGCAATCACGGTGAACACAAAATACAAATGTAGTCAACTCACTTAGAAATTTCTTTCTGCTGTCCATTTAGAAAAACACCACTTTTTGGCAAATGTTTTGCTTGGGGCTATGACTCAAACGGTTTGGGAATCTGGTCTGAAAGTTTCAGGGTGTATGGGGTTTGAGTCATTGATGTGTCTTCTGAAGATTTGGAGAAAAATATTAATCCTTTCAAAAGTTATTAAAGTTTCAAGTTTCCCATTTTAGCCTATGGGAAAACATGAATGCTTTCATGAGAGTTCCCCCGTGTAAACCAATGATACTTTCACAAAAGTATCTAGTACTTTTGTGAAAGTACCAGGTAGATTTGTGAAAGTCCCTGGTACTTTTGCAAAAGTACCAGGTAGTTTCGTGAAAATACCATTGACTGAGATAGGGGAACTTTCGCGAAAGTGCCTCAGTATTTTCACAGAAGTTCCCCCATGCAAACCAATGGTACTTTCGTGAAAGTACCAGGAGTTTTGTGAAAGTACAGCTGAAAACCTGCCCCAAACTCCAAATTTCTTTGCAATGTCACAGCAAAAAAATGGTTAGGGCTTTTTGGTTGAAATTTGCAGGGTGATATGCACTTGCCCCACAAATGTGCCTTTGATGGTTTGGTGAAAGCAATTTTCATCGTTTCCATAGTTACATCACTCAGAAGTGCAATTTCCCATAGGATAACATTGCAGCACCCGTATCTCGAAAATGATTCCGGACACAGATTTTTCACTATTCACAGCTTAGTCTACCTTTAGGTGAATTAAGCACACATAGATATTTCCAAGTCATGATTACAACAGCTGTGGATTTTTTTCATATACTAGCAAGAAATATGCTAAGATGGCCAGTTTTTTTCATATTTGCTATGGTTACTGAGATAGTTCCAAATTTATGTTACAAGGGTTCCTTTTTATGTCTCTAGGCCTGTGTTATGTCTCCAGACTGATGCATAACATAGAAACATAGAATTTGACGGCAGATAAGGACCGCTTGGCCCACCTAGTCTGCCCATTTTCCTACCTAACAGATAAGCTGCAGATCCTAGTTAACCAACAGCTTACTTCCTGTTACCCGCCCCTAGGACTGCCTTATGCCTGTCCCATGCATTCTTGAATTCCCCCACTGTTCTTGACTCCACGACCTCCTCAGGGAGGCTGTTCCATGCATCCACAACCCTCTCAGTGAAAAAATACTTCCTCACATTACCTCTGAGCCATCTCCCCTCTATCTTCAAATTGTGCCCCCTTGTTCTTGCACATCTCTTTTTCTGGAAGATGCTACCCTCTTGGACTTTGTTAATTCCCTTGAGGTACTTGAATGTTTCTATCATGTTCCTTCTCTCCTTCTTTCCTCAAGAGTATACATATTAAGCTCCTTTAGTCTTTCTTCGTATGTCTTCTGGTGCAGACCCTGCACCATTTTGGTTGCCCTCATTTGGACAGCCTCCACTCTGTCTATGTCTTTGCGGAGATGGGGTCTCCAGAACTGCACACAGTACTCCAGATGGGGTCTCACCAACTGTCTGTACAGAGGGATAACAACTTCCTGTTTTCTACTATTGATGCCTCTTCCTATGCATCCCAGTATCCCCCCAGCCTTCCTTACTGCCTTCTCACATTGCTTGCTCACCTTTAGGTCATCTGATATAATTACCCCAAGGTCCTTTCTATTTTTACTGTTGTCAGTATCTCACCCCCATTGTGTACGCTTCCCTGGGTTTTGTTTCCCATGTGCATTACCTTACACTTCTTTGCATTGAATCTGAGCTGCCTACATTTGACCATTCCTCCAACCTTGCCAAGTCCCTTCTCATCCTTTCCACTCCATCTTGTGTATCAACCCTGTTGCAGATCTTTGTGTCATCTGCAAAGAGACATATTTTTCCTTCCAGTTCCTCTGCAAATGTCACTTATAAAGACATTAAAAAGGACTGGTCCCAGTACTGAACCCTGCAGTACCCCGCTAATAACCCTCCTTTCTTCACTGTGTACTCCATTTACTACTACCCTTTGTGTCCTGTTGTCTAGCCAATTTTTTATCCAGGCTACCACCTTGGGACCCATTCCAAGGCTGGCTATCTTGTGTATTGATCTTTTGTGTGGGACTGTATCAAATGCCTTGCTAAAATCAAGGTAGGCCATGTCCACAGCCCCTCCCTGGTCTACTACTTTGGTCACCCAGTCAAAGAAATCTATTAGATTCATCTGACATGACCTTCCCATCATGAATCCATGCTGCCTTGTGTCCTGTGCCTCACTGGCCTCTAGGTACTTAACAATTCTTTCCTTCAGAAGTGATTCCATCATTTTCCCTACCACTGAGGTCAAACTAACTGGTCTGTAGTTTCCTGCCTCTGTCCTGCTCCCACTTTTGTGAAGAGGAATCACATCTGCCCTCCTCCAGTCCTCAGGTAACACCCCATCATCCCATGCTTTGTTAAAGAGAGTAGTCAGCGATGTCACTAGTTCTACCCTTAGTTCTTTTAGAATTCTTGGTTGAATCCCATCAAGCCCCATTGCTTTGTCCACCTTCAATTTTATTAGTTCTTTCAGAACTCTTTCTTCTGTAAATGGACTGGTATCGACCCCCCGTCTTCAGAGTGTTTCTCTTGTTTGGTTTAGGTAACTCCCCCTCCTCTTCCTTTGTGAATACTGAGCAGAAATATTCGTTCAGTATCCCTGCTTTTTCATTGTCACCCTCTACCCACATTCCCTCCCTTATTAAGCTTCAGTATCCCTCCTTTGGTCTTTCTTCAGTCCCTAATGTACCTATAAAAGGTCTTATCCCCCTTCTTAACAGAATTGGCTATCCTTTCCTCGGTTTGGGCCTTTGCTATTCTGACTGCCTTCCCAGCCTCTTTCTGCTTTAACTGATAAAGTTCTCTGTCCTGTTCCTTCTGTGTTTCCTTATATTTTCTGAATGCTGTCCTTTTCTCCTAACCTTCCCTGCCACCTCTTTTGTGAACCATAGCTTTTTTCCTTCGCTGTGTTTTATTGATTTGCTTTACACAAAGGCTTGTTGCCTCTGTGATGGCTGTTTTGATCATTCCCATTGTTCCTCCACCCTCCTTCTTGCCTGTTTGCTAGTGTTTCTGAGGCACTCTCTCATTTCCCAAAATCAGCCCTCCTAAAGTCTAGTACTCTTGCTTTTGTAGTGGCAGATTGTATGGCTGTGTTTATCGTGAATCACACTGTTTGGTGGTCGCTTGTTCCCCAGATGGCTACCCACTTCTAAATCTGAGATTTTTCTCCATCCCCATTTGAAGTACCAGGTCTAAGATTGCTCCCTCCCGAGTGGGTTCCGATACTAGCTGCCTGAGGCATGCCCCCTGTAGGGCATTAAGAATGACCCTGCTCTTGGATGTGCCTGCAGCAAAGGTGCTCCAGTTAACATCTGGCATATTCAGGTCCCCCATCAACAATATCTCCCCTTTTTCTGCCATTCTAAGAAAGCCTTCTATCATTTCCTTGTCCATTCCCTCCCCCTGAGATGGGGGTCTGTATACAACCCCCATGCGGATTGTGGTGCCATTTCCTGTCTCCAGGGTGACCCAAAGTGTCTCATCTGCTCCCTGTTTACTCTTTAGTTCTGTTGCTTTGATCCCTTCCTTTACATAGAGAGCTACTCCTCCTCCTCTTTTACCCTCCCTGTCCCTCCTGTAGATTGTGTATCCTGGTATGTTGACATCCCAGTCATGGTTCTCTGTGTAGCATGTTTCTGTGACTGTCACAATATCCAGGCAACCCTCTTCCATCAAGGCCACTAGTTCAGGGAGCTTGTTACACAGACTACAGGCATTGGTACTCATCACCCTCCACTTTTTGATAGCCTTACCCTTTTAGTCCCATTTCTGTCCTTACTGCCTTTGCCTTTTTTTACATTTAAATCTGTTCCACTCCCTAATAACTTCTGTACCTTGGTGTTTACCTCACTAATCACCATGTTTTGTGGGGGGAGGCTCGGTTTTCCCTGCTTCTTTTCAGTGCCTCCCCCCTTGGCTAGTTTAAATGCTTGCCAATGAAGCATTTAAACCTCTCACCTAGGATCCTGGTTCCCCCTGGACAGATGCAGACCATCGCACCAGTATAGGTCTGCATCCCTCCAGGTGGCTCCCCAGTCCCCAATGAAGCCAAAACCCTGAGCTCCACAGAGGGCCCGTGCTCCCACATATGCATATCATTATGCTAAAATGTGAGTGGAGGGCATGTCATTATGAAGTGCTGGGAGTGCAGGGCCCAACAGAGACATGAGGGTTCCTTACAATGTTTGTACATTTATGGATATATGGCTGCACAGGTCTAAGAAATGGATAACATTACATATTTAGACCAGTGTGAAGGTAGGGTTACCACCTGTCCCTATTTTCGCTGGACAGTCCTGATTTGGGCAGCTGTGTCCTGCAAAAAAACATGAAAAATACTACATGTCCCGACTTTGTAGTAGTAAAAATATTTTCTAATTTTCCACTAAATGTTGCTGAAAACTATCATATCTTAACTAAAATACCTTAAAATGATAAGAAACAATAGAAGCAACTAAGAAACTACAATACTTAGCCTTAATTCTGATTATATAGAGAAAACACATCTGTTGTATTGGTCGAGGTTACGTACTGTCCTGCGAAAAATCTTGTTTCAGTAAGAAATGTCCCACTTTGGGCTTCTTATAAGGTGGCAACCATATGTGAAGGGAGTGCAGGATCCACAACCAAATGCCACTTACATTACACTTTCTCAAAAAGAAGGGAAATTCATTGCAAAAAGCTGTGTTAATGCACCATTAGAGTTGCAACATCAAACGTAGGAAAATTCAACCTTAAGGTTGACAAGAGTATTACCACACCCTCACTGTGCATGCAGAAGCAGGCATGATGGATGTGTTATGGCATTTTGAACCCTAATGCTTACACCAAGCAAAAATCAGAGGGGAGCATGCCATTGTGCAGTGCCCTGCGCTCCCACGAGGAGATGAAAGTTCCTTAGAATATCTCTATACTGATGAATATATGGTAGTGCAAGGCCCGTAGGGCTCTGTGTTCCAACAAATGGATAACATTACATATTTATGGCAGTGTGAAGGGAGTGCCCTGCACTCCCACAACCACATACCAGTTACATTTCACTTTCTCAAAAATAAGAGAAATTCATTGCAAAAAAACTCTGTTACTGCATCAGTTAGGGTAGACAGTACATTGACAAAGATGTGGAAGTTCAATGTTAGCATTCCCATTCCTATCACCCCACCCCCCAACCCTCCAGGCATGAACAGGCATTGAGGTGGTCCATGGGGTCATCAGGCTTAACTCTCACCCCATTTTCCTATACTATACCATGTCAGCTTGTATACACAGAGTTGTGCCTGATGACCCCATGGCTCACCAATACCTTTGGAGTGTGGAAGGTGGGGGTGAATGGGTTATAGGGGTGGGAACCTAACATCCCTAACACTGAATTTTCATGCCATTTGTCACTGTACTATCAACCCTAACTGATGTAATAATAGAGTTTTTTTTAATGAAGATATATATATATATTATATTGAGCTTTCTGAGATACAGAGTGTCAAAAAATCCTAAATGTACCAGTTTCTTAAGTTTCTTTGTCCACCTGTATCTCAGAAACAGTTTCAGGTTTTGCTCTGAAAATTTCCGGGTAGAAAACCTTTGGGTCACAGATGTATCTTTTGAAGATTTGGTGAAAAAATATTAATCCATTCAAAAGTTGTTAAAGTTTTAATTTCCCATTATTTCCTAAGGGAAAATTTATATGTCAGGCACAAAAGTTATAATTGGTGCAAGAAACTGTTATATTTTGTGCAAATTACATGTTGTACTTTGAGTAAGTTAAATTTTTTTTGCATGTTGAGTCACACAAACCTTACTGTATATTTCACACAGCATATCTAAAAAAAAGCAGCATATTCCCGCCCTATTGCACTGGTGTAGAGGACAGGGCACACAGCTAGCCTTGTAAGAGTTCTGGGTTCATAACCATGCAGGACCCTCACTGGATTTCTTTTTTTTTTTATTTTATTATACCATCCCTGGTGGTCTAGCGGACTCCCTTTGTAGTATTAATTGCCAATATTGGGGTGCCCAATCCATGTGTCGGCCCACCCCCCCAAAACAGTGTGGGACACTGGGTAGCCCACTCCCAGTGTCCTCAAATTATTTTTTTTAATTATTATGCCTGTGTCAGCAGTTGTAATATGCCCTCTGTCC
Source organism: Neoceratodus forsteri (assembly GCA_016271365.2). Classification (NCBI taxonomy): domain Eukaryota; kingdom Metazoa; phylum Chordata; order Ceratodontiformes; family Ceratodontidae; genus Neoceratodus; species Neoceratodus forsteri. Next base: position 1,339,734,670 of record CM057456.1, read on the forward strand.
CCCGTCTCTGTGGTACACTGGGAAGCCCACTCCCAGTGTGCCAAAACATGTCCTTTCCTTCTGCCAACATTGGGGTGCAAAATCCCCATGTTGACACTACCCTCCCAACTGTGTGGGACACTGGATAGTCCACTCCCAGTGTCCCCAGTTGAGGGCATATTCTCCATTATTCCAGGACAATGGAGAACCAACCTCATTGTCCCAGTACATATATTTGTACACCTGTTAAAAAAGAAAATCATCCCCTAGTATCTTTTTTTCCTAGAAAGTAGAAAATGGTTCCTTATCATCTCCCCCATACCCCTCCCTATCCACACCCTCTCTCTCTGTACACCCACCTCCCTTACCCCCCCACTTATCCCATACTTACCTACAGATGTCTGCCACTGCAATTTTCTGTGGACTGGGACATGTCTGCACTCTTCAAAGCCCAATCACGAACTAAAGAATCAAGGTAAATACCTTATAATGGCTGTCTTTGGTGTTTTGAACTTATGTTGAAACCTTCACCATTTTTCGGGATTTTTTACGAAATTTTCAACATGGGTTTTTTGGGATCCCACCTCATGAACAATGGCACTGTCATTTCATTACTTGGTCCTGAAAAGTGATTTCACGGTCGTTGCACGGAATTATCTTTTGGGAACAATTAACAAAATGGTAGTGCCATTGTTCATGAGGGGGTTCCAAAAAGCCCATGTTGCAAATTTGGTGAAAAAATTCCTAAAATTGGCCATGTTACAAGTGTGTGTTGTGCAGTTTCTATGCAGGCACATAACTTTGGTAATTTACATTATTTTGATTCCAGACTTGCAACATACCCATTTTGTCACACCACCTGATGAACAGTACAGCTGTCATTTCTCACATCCTGCCCAAAATGTACTTTCGCACTTATGGCACCTAAGGCTGAGAGTGGATTTCTTAGCAAGCAGACATATCTAGTACTGGATCCTGTTGTGCAGATTGAGCCAACCAGAGTGGTGTAGAGATCAAAGCTATGGGTTAAATGGGGAGTACCTAATATGAGGTGTCAGGCCTTGTTTAAGGCCAGTTTGATTCATTTAAGAGCTGTGTCAGCACCTGTCCCATAAACAATCAGACTATAACAGATTACTTACAGGACTGATCTATTGACAGTGAGCTTGAAGGCTTCATCTGTGAGAGAGTACCTGTGCCTGTACAGCTGACCTGTACATGAGTTTATGACCTTGGCTACAGGGTCTATGTGAAGTGAGTAGGAGAGGGAGCAATCTAGGGTGACCCCCAGGCACTTAAAGCTAGTGACTATGTCTAGAGCAGAATCCCTGTTGTTTAAGATCTTGGGGTGATATGACCTTTGCCTGTTATGTGGGGAAGCAAACAGTATGACATTAATTTTTTTGTAGTTTAGGAGGAGCTTGGAATTACAGAACCAGGCCTTGAATGCAGTGAAATTAGCCTGTATTTTCTGTTCAAAGACTATGGGAATGGAGTGACTTGTGAACAGGAGGGCATCATCTGTGTATAATAGGATGTTGTCAGGACAGGCCTCAGGGAGGTTGTTTAGAATCAGGCTAAATAGCAATGGGCCCAAGATAGAACCTTGGGGTACTCTGGAGGTAACATTACATTGATCAGAGAGAACATCCAGTATTTTCACTTGCTATACTCGTTCAGAGAGGTAGCTCTGGAACCACCCTAGGGACACTGAGGAGAGACCTGTGTTGGCCATCTGTCTGAGAAGGAGCTCATGATTGACAGTATCAAAGGATTTGGTGAGGTCAATGAAGGTTGCCCCCACCAAGATTCCCTGCTCTAACACCTCATAGATAAAGCCAGTGAAGTCCACTAATGCTGTTGTACTGCTATGCCATTGCCTAAAGCCATGTTGTTGATGACAGCAAATTGTACCTGTCAATATAGTCAATGAGTTGGTCGTAGACTATCCTCTCAAATGCTTTGGAGAGGGAAGGGAGGAAGGATAGAGATAGGCCAGTAGTTGGACTGAATAGTTCTGTCCCCTCTTTTGAAGACTGGGGTTATCACCGCATTTTTCCACATTTGAGGGAATTTGCAGGTTATAAGTGATAGGATGAGGATTTTGGTGAGAGGAAAGAGTAGTTCATCAAGGGTGAGTGAAACTAATCCAGGTTGGGCGTGTCTCCACTGTCTCTGGTTTTCCCTAGTACTTGCATTTGATATTTTTTGGCCTCAGATTTAGTGGCAACGCTGAAGTAGAATGGCGGAGTTGAGTTGAGCTGAGATGAGGAGTTGTTATGAGAAGTTTTATGGAATGGGAGATTAAGGTAGTCAGCGGGGAGCACCCCACTGAGGTCAGTGAAGCCTTGTTTAGCGTGTTAGTGATTTCATATGGATCCTGGGTGATGCTTCAGCTAACATGGAGCAGAGAGGGTGGCTCTTTACAGAGCTTACCTGTAAAGGACTTAATGTTGTCCCAGAATGTATGGCTATCACCTCACAATTTGCTAAGTTCATTTTTGTAAAAAATAATCTTCACTTTTTGGATGGTTCCTGTTGATTTATTGTGAGCTTCTTTGTATTTTTGGATGTCACTCTGGGACACTGTGCACTTGGCCTTGTGCCAAAGGTAGTCTCTTTCCCTCATTTGGTCAATCAGCGATGACGTGACCCACAAATTACCTGATCCCCTGACTTTCCTTTATTTGAGGGGGGGGGGAAACAGGTTGCAAGCTGTGTTGAAAGTGTTGATAAAGAGCTCAAGCGCTGTGTCAACTTCTGAGGCATTATGGACAGCTGACCAGTCTTGTAGGCTGAGGTGCACTTTGAGTGAGCCAAGCTGCCCTTTTTTTAATACTATAGCAGTTACAGTTTTGGGGGGGATTCTGCGAGATTTATTGGTCCAAGTACAGAGGATAGGGATAGGTTACTAATGACATCTGGTAAGACAGATACACTGGCTATTCTTTCAGGATTCAAAAAGGGATATTCATGTGTTACTAATCTGGTTTCATTTTATAACCACATTAGCCACAACTTGGATGATGGTATTTCTATGAAAGTTATTTTATTAGATCATAGTAGAGCTTTTGACTCTGTCCCCCATCATAACCTAATAAATAAGTTGTTTAGTATGGGTTACTCAGCTTGTCTGATTAGATGGGTTGAAAACTGGTCATCTAATAGGACCCAGATAGTAAGGATAAATGGAACTCTATCAAACATTGGTAGCATCAGTAGTGGGATACCTCAAGGTTCTGTCCTGACCTCACCTTATTTGATATTTATATTAGTGATATGACAGCAAGTCAGAATACTATTCTTATGAAATGTACAGACAACACAAAGCTTGAAGGAGAAGTCTGTACTGTACCCTGGTTTCTGTCATTAACAAAAGACTTAAAAAATATTGAAAGGTGGGCTTCAGAAAATGACATGTCATTTAATGTTAAAAAATGTGTTGTCATGTACTTTGGGGGATAAATCCAAAATAAAAGTATTATCTGAATAACACTTTAATCCATGACTTCACAAATGAGAGTGACCTTGGCATAACTGTCAATATTAAACTCGCATTAGGTCAATGCAATAAAACATCTAGGTTAGCAAATAGTTTAGTAAAGAGTTAGGTACACTTTCATATCCAGAACAGAACAATGTCTGATACCACTGTATAGGTCCTATATAAGGCCTTACCTTGATTATGGATCACATTTTTGGAATCCTTATTTAAAGGGAGACATTTTGCAACTGGAACAAGGGCAGAGGTGGGTAACAAAAATGATCCAAAATTTAGTTACAAAAGAGTACCATAAAAGATTAATGGAAAGTGGTCTCATCTCATTAGAAACTAGGAGAAAAAGGGGGAGATCTATTATTTCTTTATAAAATTCATCAGTCTCCCGAGCTGATGACCCAGTGTGGACTGAAATATTTTAACAGACGTACTGTACCAAGCACCCACAACAAACAGATTGTAGTCCCATGGCTAATACCTCAAAAAGAGACAATTTTTTTACAATAAGGGCAGTCAAAGAATGGAACCTACTAGCACAAGAACTAATTAATCTAAATAGCTTTAATGCTTTTAAGAGGGGTTTAGACAAATTTATTTGTTCTTAACATAAGTAGGATGAATTGCCCACAAAGTGTGGGGGGCAATCACTATGGCTGGCAAGCCTTCTTTTGTCCACACCAACTAAATAAACTAACCAAACATCTGCTACATGACCTGCATATTCATGTAGAGGCTCTGAAGTCCCCTTCAGTATGCCAGTGACTGCTCTTGGTTGGAGTCATCCAAATTGGAAATCTCCTGGACTACAGGCATTGAGACTGGTTAAGACCACAGTTACTTACTGTCTGCATGTCTGTGACAGTTGTCCGGTTCCTGACCAATGTGGCCCAGGATGTGAAGGAGTTTCTACCCCCAAACTCACATTTATTCTTAGTTGGCATGTAAAGACTGCTACAGTATGTCATTGAGGAACATATTGAAAAGAACAGGTCCAAGGACTCACTGCTGTGGCACCCCACTTGTGTCCTTCTTCTTCTGAGACCTGACCCTGTTCATCACTATCCTCTGCTGTCTCCCCCCTAAGCAACTTTTCACCCTTTTAGTCAGCACCTTTGTTGCCCCAGACCTTTTAACTTCTTTAGCAACCTTCTGTATGTCACCATGTTCTGCCTTGCTAACGGCAAAGTAGAGTACATCTATTGCTTGTCTTATGTCCACCACCCTTGTAACCCAGTCAAAAAATACTATCAGGTTGGTCTGAAAAAACATCCCTGCCTTAAAAGCATGCTGTTTACTATTGCAAAGCCCACTGTTTTCTAGGTAGAGCATGAGGTCCTCTTTGACTAGTGTCTCCATTAGTTTACTCATGATGGAGATACAGTGGTGATCACAATGAAGTTTCCAATTGCATTGAAATGCTACAGTAAGTGAGGTAATCATGCTGCAGCAACTTTTGTCTTCTATGGCAATTTAATCTGATTTCTTTGAGATAGTTTAATACAGTGGAAGGCAATATTGTACTATTTAAATGGGAGGCTTGTGATTCTGAATTAGATTCCTTAAAACATATAAAGCTGGTGACATAAGAAATGTAAAGGAACGAGTCACCAGAATTTACTTATTAGCAGAGTCAGTGATTTATGGCACATGAAGTTGTCAATTTCTGGATTCAAGGTACAAAATTATTGGAATTGTATGAATAATTATCACTCACATTTCTGGATTTTACTGGGATTTTACTTGTTAGCAATTTAATTTTTCTTAACTAGATAAGGCACACTAGGCTCAATGCTTGTTTTAAGGGTTGGCCTGGGAGCATGGGGGGGATTAAGTGACTTGCTCAGAGTTGCACAGTATGCAAGTGGAGATTGTGGGACTCAAACCTGGTCTGCCGGATGTACCAAGCTCATTTATAACTCATTACTCTTACTTCTAGGCTATATTGCCAGTGTTGTTAAGTGTATAAATATGTAGACTATAAGAAATATATTTATATAGTAAATTAAACAAAAATCAAATTAAGAACAATACAGAAACAATATAAAACAAAATTCATGCATTATTTTGGAATTAAATGACAAATTCCATGAAATTCTATGATTTTTGCCAAATGGAGAAAACCACAAACTTTAGTTATCCTAGTTTTTCGGATAGAAAAATAGAACAGTTACCTAATTTATTGGGGTATCCTATGAATTTAGTTAGAGGTGCTGCCCCTTTAGCTTGGTGGGAGAGCCTGAGTTGGGAGCCTGAAGATGGCAAATTCAAAGTCATAATCTTCTGGTTGAAAATATGGGGCTATGGTATCAGGAAGGCTCAACAGATCTCAGTAGCTGTGACACACTGAGTCAAAACAGACATCTGAGGATTAGATAATATAGTTATGCTTTTTTCCTGTAGACAAGGAGATAGGCAGCAGTATTCTAAAAAGAATACCTGCAGTATACGCTGGTAAGGGAGGAGGGAGAGTGTAAGAAGGGGGATCTAGACAAAGCAGAAATACTGGAGAAATACTTCTGTTCAGTATTCAGTAAGGATGGAGAGGGTCAAGGACCACAGCTGGGGAGCAGAGGCAATGGGGGGGGGGGGAGTAGACACCAGTCCATTCACATTGGAACTAGTTATGGAGGAACTCACAAAAATGAAGGTAGTTAAAGCGATGGGGCCAGATCACATACACCCGAGGATATTAAGAGAGCTGATAAGGGAAATAACAGCGCTTCTGGCCGCCCTGTTCCCAGAGTCACTCAACAAAGTTGTGGTTCCAGAGGACTGGAGGAGGGTGCATGTAGTTGCACTGCACAAACGTGGCAGTAGGGAGGAAGCGGGGTACAACAGGCCAGTGAGCCTCACCTCAGTGGTGGGGAAGATCATGGAAACACTTCTTGAAAGAAAGGATAGTGACACTCCTGGAATCCAGTGGTGCCCAGGATCTGAGACAACATGGATTCACAGCAGGAAGGTCTTGTCAAATAAATCTAATAGATTTCTTTGATTGGGTGACTGGGGAAGTGAAATAGAGAGGGGCAGTAGATATCGCCTACCTAGATTTCAACAAAGCCTTTGCTATCATCTCACACAAAAGGCTGGTTAACAAGATGAGTAGTCTGGGCATGGGGAATAAGGTGATACATTGGGTTAGAAACTGGCTGAAGGACAGAAGACAGAGGGTAGTTATAAATGGGATCCAATCTAGGGAGAGAGAGGTGACCAGTAGAGTACCACAGGGATCAGTACTGGGACCAGTCCTGTTCAATGTCTTCATTATTGACATTGTAGAGGGGTTAGAAGGAAAGGTCTGCCTATTTTCAGATGACACCAAGGTCTGCAACAGAGTGGACACTCCAGAAGGGGTGCAGAAAATGAAGAGGGACCTGGAGAAGCTTGAAAGATGGTCAGAAGTGTGGCAACTAAGCTTCAGTTCAAATAAATGCAAGATAAATCACCTGGGTAGGGGGAACCCTGGGGAGATCTACACAATGAGGGAGAGCTGCTGACTGTTACTAAAGAGGAAAGGGACCTAGGGGTTATCATATCTGATGACCTTAAGGTATCAAAGCAGTGCACAAAGACTGCAGGGAGGGCCAGTGGCATGCTGGGATGCATAGGCAGAGGCATTACTAGCAGGAGATAGGAGGTGTTGATGCCATTGTATAAAACACTGGTAAGGCCTCACTTGGAGTACTGTGAGCAGTACTGGAGACCACACATGTGTAGTGACATAGACAGGATGGAGGCTATCCAGAGAAGGGCGACAAAGATGTTGCAGGGCTTGCATCACAAAACATATGAGGAGAGACTAAGAGTCTTCAATATGTACTCACTGGAGAGAGGAGAGAAAGGGGGGACATGATAGAAACTTTCAAGCACCTCAAGGGCATAAACAATGTGCAGGTGGTGGATCTTTTCCAATGTAGAAAAGATATCGGAATTAGGGGACACGATATGAAATTGGAGGGGAATAGATTAAGAGGTAACGTGAGGATGTTTTTCTACACAGAGAGGGTGGTAGACGCTTGGAACAGTCTGCCACAAGAGGTGGTGGAACAAGCACAGTGGAGGGGTTTAAACATGTCTGGGACAGGCAAAAGGGAACATTGGGTGGGGAGGGAGTTACAAAAAGCCATTGATCACTTAGGATCAGTGATTGCATACAAGTTTAAGGATTATGGGCAGGCTAGATGGACCAAGCAGTCCTTATCAGCCAATAATTTCTATGAATCTATGTATAAGTTGCAAATTGTGGATGCTATAGAACAGGGAGCTGCAGTACTCAAGATATAATTAAATGTACTCATTAATTATGACTTCAGCAAAAAAATTATATCAGGGAATTACAGAATTACAGACACTTGCAATCAGGAAGGCGTGTTTTCTTGTGGATACGGCAAAGACCTGTGAGTAAAGAAATCCTAGAGAATGAAGAGACATGAAAAGGAGAAAGAGCAATAGCAGTATAGCAAGGCTAGAGAGGATGAGAAGAATGAGTTCTAGTTTCTTTTTTGTTTGTTTGTTTTTTTGTTTGTTTACAGTGTTTGGCCTGGAACGGCACACTAAGATGAGATTTGTTTCCAGCTGCTTCCTGGGAGCACAAGGAAGTTAAATGATTTGCCAATGGTCACATTGTATACAAGTTGTGACTGTGGGATTCAAACCTAGTTCTCCAGAATTGCAGCTCAGTGATCTTAACCACTACACTATTCAGCTTTCCATATACCTCTGATAGGTCTTCACTTTTAAGTGAAGGTGGACCATTCCCAGACTATTATATACTGGAAAGAAATATGTTGAGATGGTCCTTGGATTGTATTACTGAGGATTGGGTGCTCAGGTTGCAAACCACACTGGAGCGGATGTGCTAAATCCTGGTGTGCTAATGGAGCTGGTACATGCTCTGTCAGTGCTACTGACAACCTCGTCAACTGCTCTCTGAACACAAGCTTCTGATGAAGTGCCCCCAGTGCTAAACTATAGGCTGGTATGGTGATTTGATCTGCCACATGCTAAGATCCCTGAAGGTCATTAACTCACTTGGGCCAGATGGGTTGCACCCCAGGATGTGATGCTAATTGGGATTGGGGGATGATGGTGGCTGCACGTTGAATATCGAGGAGAAGACAGCAGGGGTCTGAAAATAACTCTTGTTATTTTCAGCAGGTAAACCACCATTGCCTGCTCATTGTTTGCTTGCTAAATTACCTATCTTTTACAAGACAAAAAGGGTAATTCTACCTTGCACTTTGCATCTCTTTTAGCATATTCAGACCCTTTCCTGGCTGACTTGCGCAGCAGTCTCATGTTGTTGCCTTCGCTCTGCCCTTGTGTCTTTTTTGTTCACATCTGCTTGAAGTCCACGGTGGAGGAGCCCTCAACTGCAAGAAGAGAAAAGCATCCCCACAGTGGACTGTATTAAGAGCAGAATGGGTCAACATTTAGATGGTGAACTAGCACAGCAACCACATAACTGCTACTAAGATTGCATTAGGGGAGAAAAAGTGATATTTCCTAAAATCTTTGGTTTGCTCCCAGTGCTATATTCCTTCTTCATTAAGCTTTTTTATCTTCTCCCTCTCTATGCTATTTTAGTGCAGTTTTAATATCAAAAGTGCTTGGAGTTAGGATCTCTTTAAAAAAATATGGCTCTCTACACAAATTAAGTGTTTCTGTTACTATTATTATAGTATGTATCGTGAGTCTTTTATGTTTATATGTATACATGGAAGGCTACCTTCTTTTGTTTTTGGATTTGTATATTTGTATATTGGTTTAATTTTGCTGCTAAAAGTTGGAAATAGATTGCCATTTTTTATAAATTTTACATATTATTTAATATTTATTACTTAGGATTGTGATTTTGATGTGTTTTGTGTGCATAATGTCCTTCCCTTATTTAAAATGCAAGTGCATCATTCTGAGAATCAGAATTGCCATCTTTGGGGAATGAAGGTGGATCCGAGTGTTGTCCGGGATTTGGAAAGTGAGGAACTCCAGCAAATTGCACTATGTGCAGTATACGTGTTCTAGTTTTTATTCTCCTTTTATATCATTTATTTGCAATAGCTCTTTGGGGAATGCACCGAGACTGTACAGCGGAGTGTGACATTTAACAACACTTAACGGCACTTTGGCAAACTCTCTGACAGCCTTCCAACAGCACATTAAAAGCTTTCTGGTAGCACTTTAAAAGCACCATGATGTACTCCGGTAACACTTTTATATTTTTCCACCTTTCGTTTCTTTGCACATCTGGAGATGACGTTGAGATACTTTTGAACCTATTTCTGATTGGGTAGTAGAAGTTGTACTTGGACTCCTGACAGTTATGCCACAAATGTAAGACTTTTATGATTTTATGTTTTACAAATGTCATTGGTTCTTAATTACCCTTAATCATTTTGAAGGAACCATATTATGCATTATAATTTTTACCTAGTTCACTTTTTAATTTTTAACTATTGCCTGTCTTATTAGGTCCTAGTTTAGAACAGGTTTAATTCCAGTATAGAAAGAATATTAGAATGATATTAGAAGTCTACCATATGGTATTGTAGAGGAGTCTTCCTTATGTAATTACTACATATCTATTACATTTAAAGAAGGAAACCTAAGGGGTCACAAAGGAGAATTCTAACAGTTTTTTTTTGGGGGGGGGGTTATATAGTAAAACCCCATACTTAATTTATGTGTCCTGGAAGCTAACATTATATTCCTACTTTGTTATAGAAATGATTATAAAGAAGTGAGGCACCCTGTATACACCTTAAGAACTCAAGGTCACAGCAATCTATTTGTGTTTTTTCTAAAGTGGAACCTGATAGACTGCATAATCTGCAGGAGGCCTATTTTTTGAGAGATCAGAGCAGGGCTTGTAGTAGAAAAACTAAATCAAATTAAATAGTTGGGAAGGGCACTACAGCATATCTTTCAAGTACAATTAGGCACCCACCAGGAAAAAGGAGCTGATAGTAACTGGTGCTCTGGAAATTGGTTGATCAACAAAGCAAGAAAAAAATCCATGAATATTAAAAGTGCAATATTGAAATAGACAGACCTGAATTAAACACAAAAAAGGAACAACTAGTATTCAAACCTGGTATTTGAACCTGACTTCATTAGCGCACAACTGAACTGCCCTCAGCATATTGAAATTAACTATTTAAGAGGCTAACTATTATATATATTTTACTTTCTATATTCCCTTTTAAACAATTGTCTTGTAATAATTTTAGTAACTTAATATGGTTAATACAAGAAACCAAAGGTTATTAAATCCAGAACTACCCCATTAGTGGAAATTACAAATAAGCATAAGGGGAGGAACATTTCATTAAGGCAAACTAAGATAACAGAGCATCTGGTTAAGGAGGTGGACAGGGATACTATAACATCTACTCCCAGAAGCCCCTTAACAGAGAAAGGAAGTGGGCTGGATGTTAGGAGGGTTCCCTCTTCTTATTCTATGTCTAGTTCTTCAGACATTGAACTCATGAATGTAAGTGTACCTAGGTCTTCAAGGTCCGAAAAACTGGATAGAAGCATGGTAACTGAGTTTGGTGTAAGACAGGAGTTACAAGTATTATTCTTACCAATCAGTGTTAAGATACATTTTTTCCAGCAGAACTGGATTTATCACCAAATTTATGGTCCTCAGAAGAGGAAATTGTTCAGGAACAGATTGAAGAAACTGTTAGATCTGGGGGTGACTTAAAGGAAATCATATCAGGGCTGGTCTGTTGGCACTGAGGGTTGAGGCGCTGGATGCCTTACCTCATGCTATGCCAGCGACCAGTGTTCAAGAATGACCTCGGGTCATTGGGGTACCAGCACGTGGGGAGGGGGCATGGGCAGGAACATTATTGAGCATTGGCTCTCCTCCCCCTGTGGGGATCACCTGTATGCAGTTTCACTGTCACTGTGTGGAGGTCTGGTGGCAGGCGTAGTTGGTCATAGAGCAACTGGTAGGGTGGGGCATCCCACAGGGCATGATGTGTGCATGCCTCCACATGTGTGCATCATGTCGGGGCTGCGCAAGCTGGGACCGGGGAGAAAATGACAAGAAAAAACAACTAAAATATGTGTGGAAAAAAAGAGGAAATCATTTCAGCCATACACTATATGATAAATAGTTTAAAGGAATGTGAAACAATGGCTAACTAAGGCATGTGATTGCAGGGAACTCCCTGAAAAGTGTACAATCATGGTACAGGACAGACCAGAATATATTCCAGAATGTCAGGGAGATGATCTTATCCATTTGATGAGAAACCAGTATTGTGCCAGACTTATATTAATGGATCAACTGGTGATTAATAAAAATCTTCTTGAGGCCTTAAGAGAAGATGCAGCAAGACATAGATTTAAAATTGATTGCCTCATTAGACAATTAAGTAAGCAAACTGTTACAACTTTGACAACCACTTTTGACTCATCTAATGAGATAGATCTGGAGAAGAAAAGGACTGATGAAAGATATGGAATAAGATCTGACTTTAGAAGTATAATCATCCCAGACAGTCCACATACAGATAAGCATAAGAGTAGAGCTAGAAAAACAAAAAGAAGTAGGAAACACAGATCTAAAAAGAACAAGAAGAGAGGAAAAGGGGAACCAAAGTGTCAAGCCCCACCATCAAAATCTACTGGTGACTTAGTAATAAACAATATCAGGGTAAAAGATGTATGTGTCGAAAATGCAATAGCTGTAAATTCAAGGGTTTGCCAGATAAATCCAGAAAGTACCAGTACTATGGAATTTGATCAATATAATAATGGAAACATTACAGATAGCCCTGCACCTACACTAACTGGTTTTGGCAACTTAGAACAGGAAATTAGGTACTTAAATGAGTTAATTGGTATCTCTGCATACAGGGAAATGGGAATAACTTATAATTGTTCCTGGATTTTCCCACCAACAAAACACTCAGACACTATCCTCTTGGGTGCTCGTACTGGCAATTCATTTATTACAAATTTTCACTTATTATTCTCCTTTACATATTAATATTTTTATCACATAAATTCTAGGTTGATGATACATCATATCATCTTTTCTTTTTCAACTGTTTTCCTGAATCCCCTTTTATATCCATATGATATACACATTATTTATCATCCATCTTTCCGTTCTCCCCACCCAGATGTACATCATTGGAGGTCTCTTCTCTTTCTTCCTTTCTTCTCAGGGTGCCAAGATACACTAGCACTGTTCTTGAGGTCATCGTATCAGTGCTGCCTTAAAGGTCCACCTGCCCTTCCTCCTCCTTCTTCCCCCATCCTCCATTTTTCCTGCCTTTTTACCCTACATCTTTATACTGCCAAAGCAGCCGTCCACCTTCATCTGGTCATCCCAATAACCACAGTTTCCCCCAGACCACAGTCCACCTTCAGTGTGGGGACTTTCATCTTCCTATTCATCTTAGACTGTAGGGTTGGTGGGAGGTAAAATCAAAAAGGGTGTAAAATTGTGAGCCCTGGCCTCTGTGACCTGACCTTAAATACCCCCTGCAGTTCACTCTACCTATTTCTTTCATTTTTGGCCAATGGGAGTCAGCCCTCCTTCCCAGTGACTCTGCCCCCTTATGAGGTCACCTGGCCCCTACCTTATACCGCCTAAAACTCCTCCACCAGTCTCCTTGTTTCATTACCTTATTTCTCCAAATTTTTTCCTCAGCTTCCCCCTCCCCAAGTACCCCCTTTTGTTGGATGGGACCCCCTGGGAACAAATAAGTCTGCCCCTTTAATAAGGCAAATCACATTGTCCCTGGATTTTCATACCAACAAAACACCCAGACACTATCTTCTTGGGTGCTCGTATTGGCGATCAATTTATTATAGATTTTAACTTATTATACTCCTTTACATATTAATATTTTTGTTATCACATAAATCCTCAGTTGATGCATGCGGTTCCACGACCAGGCACGCAGGGACACGCGTGTCTCAGCGCATGTCGGCTATGTCAGCTGTGGAGGCTGTGAGCTGGGGAAATAACATACACCTGAAAGAAGAGCCAGGTACAGCAATCAGAATGGAGGGACCTATAAAAGTATGTAACAAATGCCACATGTTTATAGCGGGAGAGCATAACAATGCAATTGTTTGTGATAAATGTATCTTAGTGGATGTGTTGCAGGATGAGATAGCACATCTCTTACAGAGAAAAACAGAGTCAGAGGAGATTGGGAGGTTGGAGAAATTCACTGATTCCATGGTTTCCCAATTAGAGAGACAGGAACAAGGTAACAGTAAGGCAGAGGGGCTCAGGAAAGGGAACGAGGTCCAGAGCATGAAATAGAAAATTGGGCAAGGGTGACTAAAACCATAAGTAGGAAGAGAGGAGGACAGATACACAATAGTGCAACCATAATAAGAGGAGGACAAATACACAATCGTGCACCCATAATACTATAGAATATATATACACCATTACCAAATGATGATCCTGGGCATTCTACAGCTGACAGTAAACAAACACCTAAAGCAAACCCACCAGCTCAAATACAGGAAACCAGAGAAAAGTACTGTGAGGGCCAAACTAGGGATCTACTCATTATAGGTGATTCCTTAATTAGAGGGATGGATACTATTCTATGCAGAGGGAGAAACTAACACACTACTGTGAGTATGTTACCAGGGGCAAAAATACAAAACATACGCCCACTCCTGGGGACTAATGGAGAACACCACAAAACCTGTGGTACTACTACATGTAGGGACAAATGATATACAGCACAGGAAATTACAGGATGTATTTGTAGATTTTCAGGACACTTTAACTGCCATTAAACAAAAGGGGGGAAGTACTATAGTACCTAGTATCCTACCAGTATTTGGTCGCCACTCAGTGAAAAACTCAAGAATAAATGCAATAAACCAATGGTTAAGAGAACTATGTAGGAATGAAGGGACCCAGTTCTTGGATAACTCACAGGCATTTAGGGATCCAAAATTGTTTAAATATGATGGACTCCACCTAGAAAGGGCAGGCACAAGATACTTCACAAAAAGATTCAAAGAAGAAACTAGGCTCTATTTAAACTAAACAACAGGGGTCCCTGGGGGCTTGCAAGACCACACAACAAATTTAGGAATAATATACAGGAACAAATAAAATCTGAGACCTGGAATTGCATGCTTCTAAATGTCAGAAGTTTAAAAAACAAAATGGACGAATTCAAGAACATTATGTCAACAAAAAATATACACATAGGAGCTGTTACAGAAACATGGTGGGTTGCAAATGATGACTGGGATCAAGACATGGCAGGGTATAGCCTCTACAAAAACTTGAGGGAGTACAGGAAAGGGGGAGAGGTGGCTCTATATTTATCAGATAGAATAAAATCTGAGGAGATATTTATGAATACTATACACCTGACCGACTTTGGATAAAGATAACACCAGTAAATAAACCAAAAATAATATTAGGTATCATTTATACACCCCCTTCATCAACCCAACAAGAAAACAAGACCCTAATAAATGAACTCCTATCATTCAACCCAGAAGATATATTACTAATCCTAGGAGACTTGAACCTACCAGATATTACCTGGGGTACAACAGCATCAGTAACACACCTAGTGAGGGAGTTCTTGAATGCATGTGATCAAATAGGACTAATGCAGAGGGTTGAAGATCCAACCAGGGGCAAAACAGCTTGTACCTCATCTTAACAAACATGGATGATACCTTAAGCGAAAGCATGACAACAGCACCATTGGAAACTAGCAGCCACCTGAAAATAGAATTCAAACTAGCAGAACCACTATGTGTATATATAGGGACTACAGCTATCCCAAACTTTAGTAAAGCAGACTTTGCTAAAATTAGGGCAAATCTCCAAACTTGGCAGTGGGAAAAGGAGTTCAATAATAAACCACTAAAAGAGGTGTGGGATGTTTTCTCCACACAGATTAGACAAGAAATAACAGATAACATCCTTGTGAAACAAAAATACCCACCAAAGAATAATTAAAAAAAGTGGTGGGCACCATCTATCAAAAAACTAATAAATAGGAAACAAAGATTATTTAAGAAGTGGAAAACAAACTAAACTGACAAAATTAGAATCCAGTACACAAAACTGTCCAACATTACACGGGGAATAGTCAATTGTTGGAAAACGGCTACAGTTATCCCAATCTTCAAAAAAGGAAATACATCAGACCCCACAAATTTACAACCCATCAGCCTTACTGCTATGCCATGAAAAATTCTGGAAGGAATATTAAAGCATGAGATCATACAACACCTTCATGCAAACCAACTAACAGGTCACTCTCAACGTGGATTTGTTAAGGGAAGATCATGCCAGACCAACATGTTGGCTTTTTATAGCAGGGTGATAGAAAGTCTGAATCTAGGTACCCCAGTGGATGTACTATTTTTGGACTTTTCTAAGGCTTTTGACAGGCTCCCCCATCCTGAACTAATACAAGAAATGGCTAAATTAGGCATCCATCCGTCTATAATTAACTGGGTACATAAATGTTTGGAAAACAGGAAACAATGGGTGTGCATCAGAGGTGAATTCTCTGAATGGGTGGGAGTGGCAAGCAGAGTTTCCCAGGGATCAGTGTTGGCCCCTGTCTTTTTAATCTATCTGTATCTACCCTGAAAATAAATCAACATTTCGTTTGGCTACAAAAATCTGCAGATGATTGCAGGATAGGGGCAGAAATCGATGACAGTCAAAATACATCTGTGCTGGGAATGAGGTTGGTACATCCAGCAGGCCAGAACTTGGTTTGATTCTCACAACCTCCACTTGCATACTGTGTGACTCTGAGCAAGTCACTTAACCGCCCAGTGTTTCCAGGTCACCTCTGCAAGTAGGCACTTACCAGGTTACCCAAGACTAAAATAAAAAAAAAAAATCTGATCTGCACAAAACTATTGACAACATAATCACATGGACAAAGGACACCAAACTGATACTAAACTGAGACAAATGCTACATCATGAAACATAGAAACATAGAAACATAGACTTTGATGGCAGATAAGGACCACTTGTCCCACCCAGTCTGCACATTTCCCTTCCTATTGGACAAGCTGCAGATTCTAGTTAGCCAACAGCCTACTTCCTGCAACCCCCCACTACAATTGCCTTATGTCTGTCCCATGCATGTTTGAATTCCCCCACTGTTTTAGACCCAACAACCTCCCCAGGAAGGCGGTTCCATGCATCTACCGCTCTCTCTGTGAAAAAAAATTTCCTCACATTACCCTTGAGCCGTCCCCCCTTTATCTTTAAATTGTGCCCCCTTGTTCTTACACATCTCTTTTTCTGAAAGATGCTACCCTATTGAACTTTGTTGATCCTCTTGAGGTACTTAAAAGTTTCTATCATGTCCCCCCTGTCCCTCCTTTCATCAAGGGTATACATCTTAAGCTCTCTCAGTCTCTCTTCATATGGTTTCTGATGCAGGCCCTGCACCATTTTAGTTGCCCTCCTCAGAACTGCTTCCATCATGTCTATGTCCTTGCATAGATGGGGTCTCCAAAACTGCACACAGTATTCCAGATGAGGCATGTGGGAAAAATAAATCCTAGAATACCATGCAAACTAGGCAACACTGCTCTGGAAACAATCAAAGAGGAAAGGGACCTAAGAATCATAATGTTCAGTGACATATCCTTTATGCCTCACTGTCAGATGATAGCCCAGTAGGGACACAGAATCCTCAACTGCATACTAAGGCACATAATGGCAAGAACTAGGGAGGTCATATTACCACTGTACTCATCCCTGGTCAGACCAATAATGGAATATGGTGCCCCGGTGTGGGCACCACACAAAAAGGGAGATATAACACTACTGGAAAGAGCACAAAAATGAGCTACTAGGGCAATACAAGCTATGGCTGGTAAGGACTATGAAGCCAGCATATTAGAACTGAACATGTATTCCTTAGAGACTAGAAAGTAGAGGGGGGATATGTGCTTAGTAAACAGGACATGGAATAATGATGATCTCTGGGACATCACTGGACTAGACATGAATGCCAACATATATAATACTAGGTCCCATCCACTGCAACTAACAGCACCAAACAGGAAAAAGGTGCGTAGCACATGGTGGTTTAACCAGAGAGTGATCCATGATTGGAACAGGCTTTCATTGGAGGCTGTGGCCAGTCCATCAACCACAGTATTCAAAAATAGATGGGATGCCCATATAAACCAAATCAAAACCTGGTGATATAGATGGTGATCATTTAGGATGAAAGTCCATTAGCTTAGTATAAATCCTATGTATCCTATGATACATCACATCATCATTTATTTTTCAACTGTTTTACTCAATCCCCTTTTATATCCATATGATATACACATCATTTATCATCCATCTTTCTGTTATTTTCTCCCCACCCTGATGTACATCATGGGAGGTCTCTTCTCTTTCTTTTTTTCTTCTCAGAGTGTCAGCGTACATTAACATCCTTCTTCAGGTCATCGTATCAATGCGGCCTTGCAGGTCCAGCTGCTCTTACCTCCCTTTTCCCCTACCCCTCCCCCCATCATCCATTTTTCCCACTAGCCAATCTCCAGCTTGTGCAGGATGGCGGGCCTTACCCTTAACCACTAGCATCCCTTTTCTCACCTCCATGCCTCAATACAATCCACTGTCTTGGAATTGAATAGATCTGCTCCCAGCCCTGAAAGGTGTCCCCTGTACCCCTTGTAAAACTCATTCTCATGCTCTTCAAGACCCTTACAGATGACTCTGCCCCACATCTCTTTAAACAATGACCCCACTCTGTGATTCATGTGCTTCTGTGCCTTATCGATGGCCTTGTGGCTGTGGGCATTCCACCAGACCCATTTGGGGACCATATCTGACCAGGCAAAAGTCACTTCTTGCCACTACTGCAATATTTTTATAACGTCCTCTTTGATCTGGTAGAATATGTCAAGCCAGGGTCTGGTGCCCAGATCATTCCCTCCCAGATGAATAATTATCAAGTCCGGCTCTGGCAGACCATCCCTCATCTCCAGCAGAGATGGTAATAGCTGGTTCCCCCTCATCCCTCTGACTCCTTTCCATGTTTGCTTACACTGCTCTCAGGTCTTGATACAGCTGTCGGCCCCCTGCTCTCCTTTCAGCCCAAAATATGAAGGAATGCCTACAGATCTAAATATCCTGCCTCATCTTGTTACCTGTTTAACTCATTGCCTCCACAGGAGCTCTCTGAAGTTGCAACACTTGTCTCCTGTATACTGTTAACAGTGAGTCCTGGGTCTTTCTAAGCAAAATCAAGCTATAGTCAGCATGCCACAAACAAATCCTAATAGCTCAAGAACCGTAAGTCCTAGGCACAAAGTATGAGTGGCTAAGTTATTCAGCACAAAATTATCTTTCGAATGGTCAGATGCAAATAATAATATGTAATTTCATTTTTTTTTCTATGCTGGTTAAAACAGCCAAAAAAATATATTTTTTTCCACTAAAATAGGCAACATAAACCATACACATTGTACCATAAACAAATGTGAATAACTCCTAAAGTATACATGAGATACACAAAATATTAGTGGCAAAGTTGTTCAGCACAAAATGACCTTTCAAAAGTGCTATGCAATCAAATATATATTATATTCTGTTATATTATATATTAAAATATATAAGTGACATCTCCAGACATTGCAAGGGCACACAGGAAGTCAGTAGCTGACCTCTGTAGTCATCACACTAGTGTATTTTACTGACAACTACAGGCATCTGCTGGAGACAATGAACAAAAAATACAAAGGTGAGACAGAGTTCTGAAATATTCCCCTTTACCCCCAAAACCCCCTTGTCCCCCCATTGCACAACAGTTTCCTGCAAGAGAAAAGAGACAAGGTTACCAATCATGTTATTTAATTCTTCTCACATATCTCTTGTAATAAGTTGAGGCCCACCACCCCACCTCCTTTATCTCCATCTCAGACTTGCCCTTGTGTGCAGCCACTGAGGCCACTCAGATTCTGAACGAGTGTATGGAGAATCACCTAGGATTCTCTCCAATGAATTCCATTCCCTTCTTCATCAGGGTCACCACCTTGACTCCCGTCACCAGTTTTCCATCCCGGTGCACAAATAGTGGCCCTTTTCTGGTGGACCACCCTGCTGTGTACACACACAGAGCTTGCACCGGGCATATTGCCTGTTTCAAATTCTGTCTCAAGACTGTACTCGACCCTTTTCTTTCCTTATTTTTCTTGAATCTGCTCAGGTATACCATAATTTCCCACAGTTCCCATGATACCTCCTTGCACTGCAGCACTTCTGCTGCTTCTTTTCTTCCCCATCCTACTATTTCACTTACCCAAAATTCTTCATGGAACATGACTGCAAAGATGGCTGAAAACAGTATGCCCTCAACTTTTGACTTGCATATCAAGTGCATTACCCCCATAATCCATTCTAAAATGGATCTGGATACTGCCCTTCTCTTGTCTATAGCCCTCCCCTTAAGCCATATCCACCGCTACATCATCCTCCTTACTAAAATGCCCCAACAGGGTTCTGGCCACCTCTTCAGGCTGCAGAACATACTAACCGCTGCTAGGTGCACCCCCATCATTGCCTGGGCCATGCCTCTGTTTTGCCTGTCCACAACAAACATGCCCACTTGATCCACTGTAACCATCCCACCTACATCTAAACCTCGCCCCTCTCTGAAGGCCTGAAACACTTGCCATGACTCTTCATAGGCCTTTAATGTTCTGGGTGACCAAGATTTATGGAACAGCAACTTGGCTTCCTCCAGCCAATCTCACAAATGTCCACTGACACTGGTGTCTCTTCTGCCTTGGATCTTGGGGTGATGGCTTGGAACCAGTCCAGCTGCAGATGGAAGAGGATATCAGTTATCATATTCTGTATTCCGGCTATATGTTTCACTCTAAAAGACAGGCTAAGCCACAAACCCTGAAGCACCAGCTGTCTTAATATCCTTGTCACCTTTTCTGACATGGTTATATTCAACACCTCTACCACAGCCCTGTTATCACACCAAAAAGTGACTTTTTGGTTCCTCAGCTCTTCCCTCCACAACAATGTGCAAACCCAGATAGGGAAAAGTTCCAAAAATTTGATGTCCCTTGTAATGCCCTTTTCTTTCCCCTCAGCAGGCCATGCCTGTCAACACCACTTCCCCTGAAATATGCCCCCAGCCCCAGCCCCCTGACGGTATCTGTGTACAGTTCCAGATCATTATCAAAAACCCACTTGCCTTGCCAGAATGTTGCCCCATTGAAATCCCTAAGGAATTGCTCCCAGACTCCCATGACATCCTGCATGCCTTTTTTAATGTTCACCCAGTAGTGTGGTCTGAACGTCCCCCCCCGGTTTCCCAACCTAGATGCCGTGTAAATGTGCGCCCTGGACCAATCACCCTACAGGTGAAATTTAGGTGCCTTAGCAGCTGTTGTGCCTGCCTCAACTGCACCCTCCTGTGACCCTTAATATCCCAGAGTAGCTGCTGCAGCTTCTCAACTTTTGTGGTGGGTAGGCAGAATATCTCCATCTCTGCTTCCACATCTATCTCTATCACCAGAAATTCTAGCATATGGCAGGGGCCCTCATTTTTTGGGGGGGGCTAGTGGGACCCCTATTTCCTGACAGAAAACCTGGAAACAAACAAACATATGTTCTTTTTCCTCCTTGCCCTGACCAAATAGCAAAAAATCATCCAAGTAATGTATCACCATCTTAAAACCATATCATTGTTGAAAAGCCCTTTGCAACCAGATGCTGAACATTTCAAATGTGGCACAGGTGATAGAACAACCCATGGGCATGGCCTTGTCAAAGTAGTACTGGTTGTCCACCTGAAAATCAATTAACTCCCAGTCCTCTGGGAGCACTGTCAGCAGCCTAAATGCTTGGCAAGCCGTGCCCCCACCCTAGTCACCCATACCGCTTCCTCTAATGTATCGTAAGTCACCTTGCAGTCCTCCTCCATTATAAAATCATTAACCGACCCCCTTGCTGGGAATGATAAATGGTGAATGACCCAAAACTTGCCAAGTTGCTGCATGGGCACCAGGCCCAAGGGAGATACCCTCAGGTTCTGAAGTGGAGGGGCCTGAAATGACCCTTCCACTCTCCCTGTCCCTACTTCCTTCTGTATCTTACAAAGTAATACATCCTTTTTTCCTCTTATTGGGCCTACATTTTTGGCATTGGTCCCTACTCACCGTCCCTGGAATAATAAGTTGAACCCCTCACAAAATCCCTCTACCAAGGTGCGGGACGCCTCTCTATCCAGGTACCCTCTCAGTTCCTCTTTCAATGCCTTCAACTTAATGGGTGTTCTTGCCATATGGAAGCCATGACTGATTGGTGACCTGCCCTCAGAATATCCTTCTGTTGCCAGAAACCTCCCCTCCACTAGCCCCTCCCCTGCTCCCCCACAGGGCTTACCCCTAAAACCAGTATGCTCAGCCCTGAAGGGCTGGCTGCCTTGGCTGCTCCCTTTGTTCCCAGCCCCTGGGTTGACCCAAGTGTTTCTGCATTTTGACACTGGGTATGTACCCCCACATTTTGAACATGCATGGTGGAAACACACTATGGTCAGGAACAAAATGCTGCCTGACCCCATTACACAATCCAGCCACAGTCAGACTGCTTGGTATCCCATCTGACATCCCTGAAGTTGGCCAGACATTGATGAAACTGTTCATCATACTGTAGCCAACTATTGCCCCCCTCATCTTGTATGCCTTCCTCATGATCATTGAGTATGTGAGCAGTGGTATGGCTAATTCTGGCTTCTTTCCAGCACTATGGCCATGTAAGTTATAAAACCCATCAACCAGGAATCCCATCTTTTTCCTTTTGTGTTTTTCTCCTCCCCCTTTCCTAACAGGACCACCGTCGCTGCCATATCTTTCTTCCCAATACTCTCTTTCTCATCATATTTAGTAACAGCCTCTTTGCTCACCAGGGCAAAGATGTCCACATACTCCCCTTTCCATATTTTCTCTTTAGTGGCAAATGGGACATGCTCCCTAATTCTCATTCCTTGTGATCCAATTTCCCTTGTCCCCATACCTTTATTTGCACCTGCTTTGTCACTCATGCCTGCCTCTACCCCTTTTCCCTTGTTAATCTCTGGTAAAGCCTTCTCAAACTTACCCACCCCTTCCTCCCCCATGGACCCAAACATCTGTTCCACATATTCTTTGATGCTCCCACCCATGGCGGGGCCCTCATTACCTGATTTCAGCTGCAGGTCAGTCACTGGTCCTTGGGGAGCACTGTCTTCTGGGCTGGAAGGTCCCGCTGGGGGCATGGGCAGCACTGCTGGGCCTATACGACCCTGCAGTGGCATAGGAAGTGGATCAATCAAAGGAAGGGGGACTGATTCGGGTGCAGGTACTGCAGCAGAGGTGGATGCAGGAGGATGAGGCGTAGGGGGCTTGAGCTGTGATGGGGCCAGGGTAACCAGCCCAGAGGGGGGGTTTGCTGCCCCATCCCCTTGCCCTTCTCTGCCTTCCACTTTTCCCCATGTCTCTTCTTTTCCCCTTGAGCCAATTCTGACAATTTATTTGCCTTATCCACAAGATCCAATATAGCCAGGTATGTGTCCTTCTATGTCATCTTTATCTTCCTAGGGGCCATGATCTCTCTCAGGTTGTAAGCAGTAAAACAGCATGTTATTGTACATCCCTTAGTCTTACCTTCTCCACGTGACATATCTTCGTGGATCTCCTCACCCTATCGGGGAAAGAGGCCTCCACCCTCACCCCCACCTGTGGTTATACTACTACTAAATAATACACTCCATAATATTTCACTAGTCGCAGAAATGGATTGCTGCCAAGAAGTCCGCAAACAATGCAACTGGCTCTGATTTCTGTAACTTCATAATGCTGTATGCTTTCTAGTAGATGGGACCAACTTCCTATATATAATCTATAGGCTGACTGAGGTCTCACCTGTCCAATTTTATATCCTTAATTTCGTAAGAACTGTCATTCCTCATTCCTTTTTACCACTGTTATTTTAAATGAGCCTATCATTGTAGGCAGTTGCTTTTACCAGTCCTATCCTCTCTCCCTGCTGTCCAAACCATCCCAGAATAGGTGACCTTTTTTATACCATGCTGCTCATTATGCATCCCTCATGCAGGTCAACCAGCCTCACCCCCCTCACAAGCTGGCCCTCGTGACACAATAAACTTAGTGAAAACAGCCCCTTTTTATTTGCTTTTTACTTTTTCTCCCTCCCCCTTGTCCCCAACCAAAAGGAAATGTCTCCATAGGCTGACTTTCTGACCACTGGCAGCCTTCACATCTCCTGCTAAGATGACATTACCTCCCCCTTCCCCAGCCAGTCCTATTCCATGGCCGTTGAGACAAAATGGTGCCTCATACTTCACCCTCACAAAATGGCACTGTCATCCACAACCAAAGATCCTATCCTGCTGCCTGTGAACAAAATGAAGACGGTATCTTCTGTCCTAAATCATGTGCCCCATAGCTCTAAATGCTGTAACAAAGTGCTCTGCCTGCCTGCCCAGCCTCTTCCATTCTCCACATGGCCGTGGACCTGAAAGGTCCCGCAGACATCCGTGGGAGAGACAACGTCCTTGGTTTTTCTCCTCCTGGCCACATTGCCCCTTCTCTTCTGCCCCTGACTCCTTGCAAACCTTATGCTTCTTCTACTTTTTCCTTATCACGTTGATCGCGTCTACCTCACCAATTAAACAAACCGTGTTCTCCTTGTAATTTCCCTGGAGGGACCATGTGGCCACAACTGACCAATCATGGTCCTCTGAGAGTCCCAGGCCAAAATGTTGGCTCATCTCCAGCCACTGCATATCACTTACCCCAACACTTCCCTTATTTTTTATGTTTTTTATTTTAGTTGATGAACAACTCTACTGCTCACCTGGGACAGCTCCATCCCAAACACAGTCCAGGGCTCCTTGTCCTGCCCACGCCATCCCCCAGGCCACACCACATGGTCCCACTTACGCCCTCCCTAAAACAGACTGCGACTGGGTTCACACTGCAGGAGACCACACTTACCAAAACTTACCATGTGTATGCAAATGCCCGGTTTTCTTCCCCCATTAAGCAAGGAACACAACCTTACCTTTGTAAGTACTCTCTGGAGTTACCTACAGGAACCAGGATGCCTTCTTCCTGCAGAGCTCACAAAATATTCATAGTTTGATTAATTAAGCTTGCAAAAATACAGGAGCTTACTGAAATGAAAATGCTGCCAAATAATTTTAATTCTGTATTAATGTTTTAAACAGTTGTTCATACAAGGTGCATTATTTTATTCCCCTCCATGCATACATTTCTGTTGTACAGTTTTTTTTTTTTTATCATACAATACTATCAAGTTTTAACTTGGACAATTATGGTCTTAAATCTAAGGGTCTTGCTTTTAATTTTGAATATATTCTCCTAACATACTCATTCTTTAATAATTTCAGTTAGAGACCCTGCCTGCTCGAGTGGTCAGCTTATCTAATGAAAGTCCTTGAAAAGATTATCAGTAATAGCAAGTTAATGGAATGCTATTTATTCCATTTAAAATTGTGATTTTTTGAAATACTGTAGGTACTTTTAACCAATGGTATTTTTTCCATATTTTTATGTATGATCTGAGTGTTAATAGAATGTGACTCTATGAACAATTTTCATAAGTCTCTGAGGAAGGACTTAGTTGGCCCAAAAGCTTAGACATTGTTTTCTTTTTGTGATATATATGTTGGTCTAATAAAATGTATCAAACCATTTGCTTCTGGATCTGTATAAAATAAATATAGATTCATATATTTCAGAAGATAAATGGATGGCATATTTTGAACCTAATGCAGTGGAAGGCAATTTTAATGATCATATAAAAGAACAAGTTACAACTTATACAGATGAAGTTCTCCTGGCAATAAACTCATTGAAAACAAGGAAAGATCCTGGCCCAGATAGTGTCCCAACTGAACTATATCAATGTGATAATATGCTTTGGAGAAAAAGTTTAACAGTATTCTTTAATAAATGTATAGGAGAAGGGAGATACCCAACATCTTGGAGAGGATCAAACATTGTCTCTATCCACAAAACAGGCAGTACTACAGACCCCTCAATGTATCATCCAATTAGTCTCTTAGATGTAATCTTAACATTTTTTAAGGATATTGTTGGAAAAATTATTGGTTGAGATTAAATAAACTGGAGGAATATCACCATTTCAAGCTGGTTTTAGAACAAACTACACAATGCTACAAAACATATTTGTTTTAATACACCTGATAGAAAAATATATCTATATACAAAATCAAAAAATATATGCAGCTTTCATAGATTGTTCAGCAGCATTCAACACTGTTGCTAGAAACACATTCTGGCAAATCCTTGATAAAAGAGGGATACACAGAAATTTGATTGGCATCATTTCTTTCATATATTCCCATACTTGGGCCAAAATCTCATTGGGAATTTCAGGAAAGCTGTCTACTTCAGTGAAGATAAACTGGGACGTAAGGCAGGGCTGTGTGCTCACCCCCACATTTTTTTTTATTTTATGTTAACCCTTTGAGAACTGAATATGTGTGAACGTATATAGATGCTGGATGTATATATACGTCCACAGTCTTCTAAGGGTTTTAATACAAAATTAACTGAACTTGATACAATCTATACAGATTCTCCCAAAATAAAACAATTTAGTTGTTCAGCATTGGCCAATGCAAATGTCTTTCTTCTTTTTTTCATTAACTAGGTCAGGTTTACAAAAACAAAACTAATGATATTATATACAAAATCTCAGGAATTACAGTTAAAGGTTAACATTCAGAAGACTAAGATTGTTATATTTGGGGAAAACAAAAGATCCAAAGGGAGCTGGAAAATAGGGACATAAAAAATTGAGATGGTTACAAGTTATGTGTATTTAGGTGTTGTAGTCAGGTCAGTTTGTACCTGGATGGAACATTCTGAAGTCAGTTTAATGGAAACTTAATAAAACCGCACTAGGGCTAGAGCACTTCAATTTAAGATATGGAGGACAGACTTTAAGACCACTAATACAGGCTGTTAATGCTAAATATTATGCTCAAATGCTTAATGGGGCATAAATTTGGGATATTAAAGCAAGAGACAAGTTTATGGCTTCATTATATAAAATGCTTATAAGAGCTCTAGGACTGAGCCCAACTTGCCCATCGTCATACAGTGTATTAGATCTGAAGTAGGGTTAAGTAAGATTGATGCCCTTTTTCATATCAGGAAACTGTGTTATTGGTTGAGACTTAAGCAATACACCATGTCAGGGTGTGGGTGATGCTGAGTTTATTCACACCTGGTGTGGTTCGGTCACGAGGCTGCAGGCTGAGTGACCAAACCATGCCAGGTGTGGGTAAACCCCAGCATCACCCATACCCTGGAGTGGTTTATTGTGATTATACAATGTTACTTTTAGTTTTTGTATAAAAAAAATTAAAGGAAAATATTTATTTTGTTTGTTTAATTTGTTTGAATTTATTCTTTCGCCAGAAAAAGTAGTCCCCTATTGCTAGGTAGAATATTGAGAAGATCGCTTTTTCCCCTGCAACTGAGTCATGTGTTTAGTGCAGGTTTAATGTTTTTATTTTGTTGCTGTTTTGTTTTAACATTTTTCCCATGTAATCACATATTAGAAATAGATGCCAGCAGAGATGAGTCGCTGGGAGAGGGGGTCGGAGTATGTCACCATCACTGCTGTTCACAGAGCTGATGCCGAGTGTTTCTTTGGGAATGATACAGCTCTGAGCATGTGTTTGACGAGACTGGGAACATTTTTTCACCATATGAATGACAGACTATAGATGGCAGAGATGAGTAACTGGGGGAAGGAGAAGCAGCATGTTAGTGTCCTATGGTAACTATGAGAGCTGCCGTTTACTTTCAGAGCTTGAGTGAACTGCATGGACAGGGGGCAACTGAAGTTCCGAGAGTGCGGGTCCGGGTTTTACGATTAGGTGGAAGCAATGGCAAAGCTGATTTTGGAAAGAAGGGTAATAATTGCGGTGTCAGTGAAAAAGAGTATTTAGCCAGTGGCAGGTGCTGTTTTGGGCTGTAGTCTTCTTCAAAAGTGTGAAGATTGAGGGTCCCAGGTCAGAAGGTTCACAGCAGCAATGGTTGCACATTTGAACTGTGGAGCCATGATTTACGGCAGGGCTCGTATACCGCAATCATTTTTTTTTCTATTGTGAGTGTGACATCAGCATTTGTGCTGAAGTTAAGCAGGGCATTTATGAAGTGAACTGCGAGGTTTACCATGACATGTGGAATTGGAAAATAGAGCTGATACCGGTAAGGATTTGGGAAAGGTAGGTTCGCAAGGGAGTTGTCGCTGATCAAAGTGTTTAAAAACGAAAGACAAGGTTCTTTGGTTGGAAAACAGGGTTTGGACACTGGTCATGATTTTTACAACTTACGTTGTTGTTGGGAGGTTGTTTAGTGAGAGGGCAATATGGCATTGTTTTTGTTTTGAAAGGGTCGGAGTGATAAGATAGATGAGGTGGACTGACACCTTTTCCATTGATAATGCTAGATTTTACAACAGTGGTAAGGTGCAAGCCTGCTGTTATGATTGATTTTTCTGCAAGGTCCGTGGTACAATCATTAATCTACCTACAAGTGTTCTATCTGTTTATTGTTTGAAAGAAAAAGAAAATGGCTGACCATTGGGTACTCTGGTACAAAGTTTTGGTATTATGATATGTTGCAATTATTAAAAGGCTGCAATTTAAATACCCTAAATGTCTTGGTTAAAAAAGGTATGACTCTTAGTAGCAAATATAAAAAAATATGTATCAAAGAGATTAACCAATATTTGGATTGAAAAGGATCTGGAACAGATTCTGGGATCCCACTATGCAGGGTGGTTTGCAGAATAAAATCTTAATTTTGTTTTTAAACCATACCTGGATACAGTGACACATTCTAACTTAAGGAAAACATTTGTGAAATACAAATTTTAAAATTTTCCAAATAACGTTTTGACAACAAGGTTCAATAAACTCCCCAAGGAATGTGAACAGTGCACATGTACTGATGGTGGCACTGAAAATCTGAATCACATACATTGGAAATGCATGTGGTATAGAAATGAAACAATAGTTTTTTTGGCCACTTTTCTAGACTCAAAATATCCTATAAAAGAAGAACTTCTAACAGTTATACTTTTACATACAGCAGATGAATTGGCTGTTAGCAGAGTAGCTAATTACTTCAGTGCAATATTAAAAACAGAAGAGACTTCTAGTGAATAAAGATGGTTCTCTATAAGTAATTATCAATGAAATGGGCAACATTGTTTACATAGAAACATAGACACATAGAAACATAGAAAGATAGACTTTGACAGCAGATAAGGACCACTTGGCCCAACCAGTTTTCCCATTTCTGTACCTATTGGATAAGCTGCAGATCCTAGTTAACCAACAGCCTACTTTTTCCTAAACCCCATCAGAATCTAGCAGATCTTAGAGTTTTTAAATGCTGTATGCTATGACTTCATTGTAATTTTATATAAGACAATTGTCATCTCTTTTATGAGAATATTTTAAACTTATTGTAATTTACTTTAACTTATGTGAATGGCTTTTAAAGCTCAACTATAACGAAAATTTGAACCTGCTCCCTTGAAACAGGTGTGGTCCCCAGTGATTGGAAGATAGCTGATGTCATCCATCTGCACACGATCAGGGACATGGTAAACCTGGGGAACTACAGTCTGATAAGCCAGATGTCCATACTATTGGAGCTTCTGGAGTCAACAATAAAGGAACAGATGGTATACTTCCTGGAAGGACAGTGGCTCCAGGACAGCGAACAGCAAGGCATTATGAGTGGCAAGTCATGACAGAAAAAAAACACTGAATTCTTAAATGGCATGTCACAGGACTTGAGTATGGACAAGGCATTGGATGTCCACTACCTAGACTTCAGTAAGGCCTTTGACTTGCTTCATAAAAGGCATGTGAAGAAACTGGGGATACGGGGATAGATAATGGACATTATGGGTGGAAAATTGTCTTCATTACATACCCCAGAGAGTGGTCTTAAATGTGATCATCTTAGCGGTTAGGAAGCTGATGAGCATAGTCACTTAAGGGTCACTTCTGGGCCCAGTGCTCCTCCATGTGTTCATTTTTGATCTTGGAGAGAGCATTCTGTACATGACAGGATGTGTCTGTTTGTGAATCACACCAATATTTGTAATAAGGTGGACAGTAAGGAAGGCATAAGAAAACTGAAAGAGGACATTGCTAATCTGGTGACATGGTCTGGAAGATGGCAGCTAAAATAAAATATGAAAAGTGCAGCATTATGCACTTGGGGAACTGGAATCCAAAACCAGACTACTGGAAGGGAAGAGTTCAATATGATGCAAACTGCCATTAAAGGGATCTGGTAGTCATAATTAGTGACAGACTTAAGACCTCTTCACACTGCAGTAGAGCAAACAGCAAAGTGAACAGGCTGCTGGGGTGCATCAGGAGGACCTTCTTGAGTAGGAAGAGGAAGGTGATTCTCCCCCTGTACAGGTCACTGGTTGAACTGCAAAAGGTTAAGAGCAGTGCACTCAGGTTAGGGTGAAATATACAAAAACACCAAATGACTAGAAATGCAGTGAAAATTTATTAAGCATTTAACTCGGTGTAGGCGTAGGATAGATATACCAACTACCGTGCAGATGCCCTGGTGCTTGCTCGCTAGAGTTTCGTCAAGGGTTTACTGGTTATGCTACATTTGAAGTACTGTGTACAGTTTTGGAGCCCCAACCAGAAAAAGTACAAGGACTGCCTGGAGTCATTCAGAGGAGGTTGACCCAAATGATCCAGGGCCAGCAGGGGAGGACTTATGAGGAGAGGTTGGAGGACATTGGCATGAGTTCACTGGGGACTAGAAGGGAAACAAGGAGAGGGACATGATTAAAACCTTCAGATACATAAAGGATATCATCAGTGGACAGTCCTCTCATTTTGGGAAGGTGGGGACAAAGTCAGTAAACTTCTACCCTACAGGGTTAAAAGGAACCAGGCAGAAAGTGTTATACTGTAGCAGGCCTTCAGGATTATAAGGGCTGTGTGACCTCAGAGGGTAAAGCCCTTAATCACATAATTCAGTCCTTCTATCAGATGCTGTACTCCTTCCCTAGCACTGCATCCCTAGAGGACATTGGTAACTTTTTGGATGAGCTCCATGTACTAAGGATCTCTCCAATGGATGAAACAGCTAATTTGCGGTACTCCACGTGGTTAAAGTCATGTCAAAAGGAAATGCTCCTGGAGCTGATGGGTTCCTGGTGGACTATTATCAGCTTCTTAGTGAGGAACTCTGCCTCGTTCTTCTCAAAGTATTTAAAATGGCAGTGCAGTTGCAAGCTTTGCCAACCACCATGGTGGAGGTGCTCATAACTGTTCTACCAAAAAAGGGGAAAGACAACACGTTGTCCAGCAGCTATTGCCCCATATCCCTTATAAAAACTGATGTGAAGATTCTAGCTAAAATCTTTGCCATTTGGCTAGAACCTGTTTTAAAGGGTTTTGTACATCTAGTCCAGGCTGGCTTTATTAAAGGTCAGCAGAGCTTGAATCATCTATGTTCCCTTTTTAATGTCACATATGCTGTGAAGAAGACATGATCTCTGGCAATAGCTTTGGCCATTGACTTTGAAAAATATTTTATTCAGTCAAATGGGTTTATCTCTGGAAGATGTTAGAACACATGGGCTTTGGGAACCATTTCTTTCTGTTGACCAAGTTTCTGTATACCGCTCTGAAGGCCTCCATTCTTACCAATGGGGTTAGATCCCCTACTTTTCCTATGCAGAAGAGAACTAGACAAGGGTGCCTCCTCTCCCCAGTCCTCTTTGTGCTGGTCATATAACCCTTATCCATTGTTGTACAACAATATGTCACCCATGCTCTTCTCTATGTGTAAGTCCTGATGTTAGAGGAGAGTGGCCAGTCCTCATCAGAAACCATATTCCAGCTCTCTCCCAGTTCTCAAACCTATCCAGTATGAAAATCAACTAGAGCAAGACTAAAGTATTACTGCTCCATCCCCTAGTGACTCATCAGCACTATCAAACTAAAGGCCTCAAATGGGCTCCTCAGGTATTACTTACTTTGGTATTACAGTCCATCCATTCTTCCAATCAACTTGGCCATGGCTTTGGATGCAGCCTAAGTTGAAACTTCTCACTGGAAATTGCTGAACATTTCCATGGCTGTTAAGATTGATGCCTTTAAAATGATTCTAGCACCCAGAATCATATATGAGCACTCTCATCTCCCAATGCACATCCCATCCTGCTGGTTCCACAACACTCATGTGCTGGTGGGGGGTTTCCTGTGGTAACACAAACCCCCAAGTTACAGTAGGGCTAAACTACCAGATCACCAGATCAAAGGTGACTGAGGTTTTCCAGAGTTTCTCCATTATCACCTGCACTTTCTTTCAGTGCAGACTTTGCAGTGGTTTATTGCAGACTCAGTTGCACCCCCCCCCCATAGTTGTGCATAGAGAGGTGCCTCAGTGGCTCCTTCTCTGCAGTGTTGCTCATTTATAATCCATTACTAAAAGCTCTGAAATGTCACCCTCCCATCTCTGGATCATGTAGGGTGTGGGGACAGTTGCACAACTATGGAAGTCTTCTCCCAATCCTCCTGCCCAGGCACCACTTTGGGGTAACACTAGCTTAAGCAATGGAGGTGACTCCCCAAGGTGGTGCATGTGGGCACAGAAAGGCATTGTATTGCTTTGAGACCTCCTAACCCCAAATAGAGCCCATTTGGAATCCTTTGCCAACCTCCAAAGACAAATGGAACTCCCTAAGCAGAACTTCTGAAGATTTATTCAGGTCAGAAGCATGATTCTCCATACGATCTCCTCCACACCCACTGAGGCAGTGGTCCACCACTAGCTTTACCTGAGGGAGAGCCAGTTTTGTATACCATGTTGTCTGGATGCTTTTCCACATCAGTCTCTCTTATCTATGAACACATGGGAGACAGAACTAGGTATCAGAATTAGCAATGAGGCATGGTCTCACAGGTTGCACCAAGCTCATACTGCCTGCTGCAATGGCAGAAGTCACTTAATCCAAAACTAGGTCCTTCTTGATTGGTACCACACACTGACCAAGCTTAAGAAGTTGGGTATTCTTCCTCTGACAGTTGTTGGATGTCAATCCTTAGGAACCACTTTGTCCCACATTCTCTGGAGTTGTCCACTTCTGAACTCTTATTGGGAGTAGATCTGTCATGCCTGTCATTCAGTCATGCCTAACAACATCCTGGTAGATTGCACGCTCATGCTGCTGGGCATTACAACTTTCCCACTCCCTAAAAAATCCTCCATCCTTCAATGGGTGGTCTCTGTCAACATTGTTACCAAGAGGTTAATCTTCTGCCAGGGGAGAACACCTAATATTCCCACCCTGGCAGAATGGACGCTCACTGTAGTGCAACTGGCAGTGCTTGAAAAAAATTTCCAGTAGACATGCTGATGCACTTTGGAAATATCACTCTATGTGGGGGTCATATCTGGCATTTGACTTATGTTGTAACTCAGACCAAACTCACAATCTCCCGGGGGGGGGGACAGAGTAGAAGGCTCCACTGGATCTCTTCTTGGTGGGGTATCTGCACCTAGGTCACCATTGCCTCTGTCATCATTGCATATAGTATGTTTGAGGGAAGGTTAGTACATCTTCCCCCCTGTTAGTCTTGTCCTTTCTCTCAGATGGATTCCCTCATATAGAACAGTAATAGCCTGCACTTTAGTTCAGCTTTATTGCTATCTCTTTTTTAGAATTGTATTTTGCTGTTTTAGATGTTCACATTTTGTCTGCATGTCATTGTTATATGCATTATAATTACTCTTTGTGAAATGCATTGTGTTTTTTTAAACAATTAATAAAAATATTAACTGCAAAAAAAAACAAAAAAAAAACAGTGGACAGACCAGTTGCTTTGAATCAGCAGGGACATCATCACACAAGGGAACAGCCTGAAGCCAATAAAAGGCAAATACAAGATGGATGTGAGGAAGTACTTCTTCATGGGGATGGTGGTAGAAAAATGGAAACCCTTACCACAGAGTTTAGTTAAAGTTTAGAAGGTTGATGCTTTTAAGCATAGATGGGACAGCTTTATGGAAATAGGCAGGACATCAGCAAGGGAACGGAGCTGGGGAAGACAGAGACTAGCCCCTGAGAATGAGTATTATCTAAATAGCTTACAGCCAGCTTGAACTACGGCTGGACAGACTAGATGGATGTGGGGTGTTTATCTGGCCATAAATTCAACATTTCTGTATTTCAGTTCTAATGCCAGCATAACCATTTTCTTATTAATGACCTAAGAGAATGCACTGGCATTCATGTGCTGCAGTCTTCTTGGCTGAAATATTGAATAGAAACAAGATCACACCATGCAATAAATTATGTGCTGCTCCTCAGTTGAATCATACTTACTTATGATGAGAAATTAAACCTCCATCTGTGTTTTTTAGCCCATATATTAAACTGCATATTAAACTAGAAAGAATGTTGTATTTTGTTCGGCTACAAGCTTATTTCAACCCCACATTATAGCCTAGATATCCTGTTGGATGAGAAAGTTACTTTGTTCAATAACTGTTGAAACTAAATTTGAATGCTCTTCAAAATCCTTTTCACACCATTTTGAATTTTCTCAGAATCTACCAGTTGTGTTCACTAAGAAATCTAGTTGTTGAAAGGACCTTCACTGTAGCCCTGAAAAACAACCAACCTTTCGTGTGGAATGTGGGATACCATCACTTAGTTAACATCAGTAGAGCTGGATTGGCAGTTAAACAGAAATGACACTTGCTCATCAGACAGAGTTGTTTAGAATTTTCTCACCACTAGCTTGAATATACAGCATTATGCTTTCTACAAGTACTGTAGGAAACTCCAAGGGGGAAAAATCAACCTTCTGCAGCAAACCATTTTGCTGAGTTGACCTGTTGCAGAGTAATGACTAATATGCTGGCTTTGCAACTTTGCCTAAAGAAGCTCCCTTCCCTAAGACATAAAAATCACAATTGCCTCAGTGACTACACTAATCAAACAATCACCAAACTGCACAAAATTATTAAGGCAAACTCTTAAAGTAATACAGTCTTCAAGAACACCTGCATTAAAATCAATAGTCAGCTCTTCCCAGCCAGACCTTCACGTCATTTAATTTAATAAGTCAGTTCAGTGCTGTACTGTATTTTATTACATTCCCCTGATATTTACATTTGTTATTCATTTTGGTTTATAATTTTTTCTTAACATATTTGCCATCCTACCCTGCATTTTTATATGTTTTAAACTATAATGTACTGCTCCTGCTACTTTTCAAGGACACTAGTGGAAATGGTGAGCTCTTGCATCTCATCATCTTTCCTTGACAATAATGGTTAAACAGAAATCTGCTGGCAGAACTCAGATAAAAAAAATAATTCAGCTTTAACAGAATTTTGAAAAATATTGACATTTAAGTTTTAGTTATTTAAACCTACAGTAATTTAAAAACCATTCATCCACATATTATTACAGTTGGCATGCTTAAAGCTACACGCCACATATATAGAACGTGTGTCAGGTTTCTGATCTCTGTATTTAAAGAGGGTGAGTTAATTGACAGACATAGTTTAATTACATTTCACAAGAATGTAAATGACAAAAGTATAAACCTCTGTAACTTTAAAATGAGAGAACACAGTGTCATCAAGTTTGGCAGATTCATAGATATTAAAAAGAACTGCATGTGTGCCAACTTTTTAATCTTTTGAAGAAAGGATATCCAATTTATAAGCAGCAAAAATTGCAAAACAACATTAGTGCTGTACTTAATCCAGTTCTATGAGTTTATGTAAAAACTGTGGAATTGTTTAAAAATTATATCAAATCCATAGCCATGCATTTTGCCAGGCCATACACCTGACCTGCCATAGAGAAGAAAAAACAAGGTGGAGTACAGTGGTAATAAGGCTGCATTCATAGGGTAGCCACTAGCAGAAGAGTGGGAGATGCATTGTAGAAGCATGATATTAGTGTAGGTAAAATGATTTGCCTGCCTGCTGTAAATGTTATATGAATGTGATCTATAGTCAAGCAGTGCAGCTAGAGGGAGGAGCTGAATCTGTCTGCATTGTGATATGGATTACTATTTCTGAGGAGATGAAGAGGTCATATATTGAATCTGTGATGCTCCTAGGAAAAAAGATATCCAGATGGAGTTTATCCAATTTAACTTTAGCTAAGATTCTGTTGACAGGTGGACAGTCTTCTTTTTGTGGCCATCTAGAGACGATTCTGAGGCAAGAAAGGCCTGCATGTTCAGGATAGGATTCAGTTGCATCAAAGGTGAGAGGATACTCATGTCAAAGGGCAGGGCAATCATTGGGTTAAACTGAAGCAAAGTGGTTGATGTAGCAGGTAGTGTAGGGGGTCACCAGTAGCAAGTGTTAGATGCAGATGTTTGAAAGGAAAGAACAGCTGAGCTGGGTAGCACAAAAATGACAAACCCCCAGTTGATGAAAGGAAGTGCAGAGGGACAACAACTCTGACCTGAAAGGAGGTCATGTAAGAATAACAACAAAACTGGGTACCCTGAGAGGTTCATGTACTTGGAAGTCCACAACTTAGAGGCACTCAGTGAATCCTCGTAAGAGAAGAAAACTGCTGGGATGTCAAGAAGGAGGCATTCTGGCTATTACAATTTGATAAGTAGGTGACTCTTATTTTATGGGAGTGTGTCACTATGAAGAATGGGGGATATCATCAGGACAAGCAGTTCCTTCAAGTCCATCTGATCAAACTGAGGGAGAAAGGTTTATGTGGGGAGACAATATAGTGACTAGGAAGGAATTACAGGATTGAAAACAGCTCAAGTCAACTTATCAGATGTAGTTGTGGGAAGTGATTTGTGAATGTTAATTTCCATAAGTGTAATTATGGTGTACTAACTCATGACACCAGTATGAATTTTTGAGACAATTTTGCAAATTAGTACTTCTGAATATTTCCCCTGTAAATTTCAAATTATTGAACCACCATTCTAGAGCTTTATTAGATTCTGGGATCCACTGACATTGGGTATTCATGTAAAATTTTAAGTCTGGATGTACAATAGAAGAGAAGTTGCAAGCATACACATTTTAGTATGCTTTCACAAAATTTTACACATAATTGAATAGTATAATTATGAACCCCTGCAATATAAAAATTACTCAACCAAATCCCTCATATGTAGTAGATTATATGACCCTTCTAAGAAATTAAAACATTACAGGTAATTCCACCATTTTGTATATATCTATCTATCTCCATGGGAGGCTGCGGTATAAGCAGGGAAATATTTTCAGTAAACGTCTGAAAAAATAAAATGCCATACCCAGAGCCCCTGTAAGGTTTCAGCTACTTACCAAAATGTTATTATATTTAACATGCATTTAGGAACCCTACCAGCAAATAAGTTTATCAGTTTGCATGTCACTTGCTCAATACATTGCTGAGTTATGACTAAATAAACACATTTTTAATATTTCATGAAATGACACAAAATTCCATGACATTTCATAAAATGTTGTAAAACTTTGCTGACATTCGATAATATCAGAATTTTAGAATTTGGCCCCACCCATACATACAAATAATTTTTTATTTATCATCTTCTTTTCATTCTGGAATGTCATCGTAATTAAAAACTAAGTTACCCCTTTGCTCAGTAAAGGTCAGGACAATTCTTTAAGGTGAATGCTTGTTGTAATAGAATTAGTTCCCTGAGAAACACTCAACTTTTTCACATGTTTTCATTTGGATTATTTTTAAATGAACTTGCACAAGATTGCTAATTAGGGTGTTGATTCTTGGAATGTGTTTATAAATTATTTGAGTTACGGTATGTGCTAGAATCTTATTGGACCATTTGGAATAAGGGACCCATATTTGTGCCCAACAATTTGGTCAGGTACAATATGAAAATAAATTATGCAATTTGCTACTGCAAATGGTCTGATTGCCCAGAGTAGAAATACCAGTATCAGCAACTAGTTCCCTTTTTATGTTTGCTTGCACGCATGTGCAAGAAACATAGTGCCATCATTTGAGTTTTCAGAGGTGTGGCAGCCCTCTTCCAATTCAGTCAGTGTGTTTGCAGGTGCGGCTACAGTTCTCCAATGCCTGCTGGAGCTGTCTATGACAGCAGTCAAAAATGCAGTGGAGTACATTTGAAAGGGGGAGCTATGCTTCAGTGAGCAGCAATAAGATATCGCCTACTCATGTGCGCTCCCCCTACACACACATACACACACACACACATGCATGCACACTGCATGCTCACCCCTCCACACACACTGTATAGCTAATGGTGTGCTGCACTCCCCCCAAACAGAGTTCCACATGCCACGCTGGGTGCCCACCCCAGTGTGGCTACACATGTATAGCCGAGGGGTGGTGCCAAATCCCCCGTCGGCTCCACTGTCTCCCCTGAGAGTACAGGGTGTCATGCTGGGGCCCACCCCAGCATGGCAACAGATGCTGTCACCCTCTGAGGTGCCCAATCCTCATCGGCTCCAGGCCCCCAAACAGCCATCCTTGTGCCACACTGGGAGCCCACCCAGCGTGGCAACAGATCTGTCACTGGCGAGTGCCCAATCCCCATCGGCCCATGCCCCCAAAAAGCTGTCCTTGTGCCACACTGGGAGCACACCCCAGCGTGGCAAAGCGTTCCACGTCGTCTCCTCCTTTGTTTAAAAAAACCCTGAAATAAGAAAGGTCCCCGCTGTCTCTGCTCCCACCAGCGCCACCCACTGTGCACTGCCTCTCCACAACCCCTCACCCCATGCCTACCTCCGGACTCCTGCACGGCGATCTTCGGTGGACCGGGAACATGTCTGCACTCTTCAAAGCCGACCCATGAACTGAGGAATGCCAGAAAGCTGTATAATGGGATAGATAGGGTTTTTTCAACTTTGTTGCATATCTCAGGCATTTTTTGGAATTTTTGCACCAAATTTTCAACATCAGGTTTTTGGGACCCCTTCTCATGAATGCTCTCACTGTCATGGCGTTAATCAGGCCTGAATGGTGATTTCGCAGTCACTGCACAAAATCATCTTTTGGGACCAAGTAATGAAATGACACTGCCACTGTTCATAAGGTGGGCTCTCAGAAAGCCTATGTTGAAAATTTGGTGGAAAAATTCCTTAAAATGACTGTTTATGAGCGTCGTTGCACAGTTCCTCACTGCGCTTAGTAAGTTCACAAATTTTCAATATTTTCACTCCAGATTTTCAACATTGCCATTTTACCACACCTCCTTTTGAGCAGTACAGCTATCATTTTCACATCTTGCCCAAAATGTGTTTCCGCCCATGTAGTGCCTGCGGCACAGTCAGTGTCTGTGAAATCAATGTGTGGGATACATTAAGAAAATCACAATGACACTGTTAATGAGCAGAGAGTCTTAAGTGGCTATTTTGAAAATTTGGTTAAAAAATTCCTAAAATGACTGTTTTACAGCGTGCATTAGCAGTTCCTCACTCACCTTTCGTAAGTTGGAATTTTCAATATTTTCACTCCAGATTTTCAACATTGCCATTTTATTACACTTCCTTATGAACAGTACAGCTGCCATTTTTCACATGTTGCCCAAAATGTGTTTCCGCACATGTAGCGCACAATGGTGCAGTCAGTGTGCGAAAGCAATGTGTGGGACAGATTAAGAAAATCACAGTTACACTGTTCATGAGCAGAGGTCTTAAAATGGCTATGTTGAAAATTTGGTGACAAAAGTCCACAAAATGACTGTTACGAGTGAGCACTGCGCAGTTTCCACACACCCTCGTAAGTTCATGACTTTGTAATATTTTCAGTCCAGATTTTCACCAGTGGCATTTTTCCACACTTGCTTATGAACAGTACAGCTGTCGTTTTTCACAACATGGCCGAAATGTGTTTTCACACTTTCAGTGCAGAGATGCGTGGTCACTGTGGGAAATCATTTTTCCGAACAGATAAAGAAAATCACAGTAACACTGTTCATGATCGGAGGTCCCAAAATGCCTGTGTTGACAATCTGCTGTAAAAAATCCCCAAACTAATTACATTACGGGTGTGCATTGCACAGTTTCTATGCATGCTCGTTGACTTCACCAGTTTTTTAATATTTTTACTGCAGATTTGCAACATTGCCATTTTTTACACCTCCCCATGAACAGTACAGCTGTCATTTTTCACATCCTGTTCGGAATGTGTTTTTGCACCTGTGGTGCTAAATGCCATTGTCACTGTGCATAAGAAGCTTTCGGCTAACAAACTGATATTGCCACTGTTCATGAGGTGGGGGTCACAAAAAAAACATGTTGAAAATTTGGAGTGAAGATACCAATGAATGCCTGAGGTGTTAGGGTTTCCAACCATAATGCCCCACCCTGTAGAATGACAGGTATCAGGGGTGTGACTTGGATTCTTGCCTGTAATGCTCATACCATTCACACCCTGCAGCCAGTGAGAGGCATCGAGGTATGCCTTGGACTCTTCAGCCCCAAAGTTCACCCCATTCTCCTATACCACACCCATCTCACCGTATTTCCTGATGGAATGGAGTGCGCATAAGGGCCAAAGACCCCAAGGCACACCGTGACGCTTGTCAGTGTCTGCAGGGTAGGGTGTGGTGAAATGGCATGGCCGTTATGCCTAATGACCCAAAGGCACACCCCAATGCCTGTCACTCTCTGCAGGGTGGTGGTGGGGTTGGCTTCAGTTCAATACTTCACTGCCATTCCTATTATGCAGCTCTGTAACTTCTACACTACCAGTGCCAATGCCAGCAAGCAAACATTTGGCATTGACAAATGCTTGTTATCCTGAGCAATGAGCTTCTGGTTGCATGGTGACCCATTGCTTTTACTCTGGCATTTATATTATATTAGGCTGTTTCTACAGCAGCTGATCAAGTTAGTTGAAATTCCAGATTGAGACATTTCCAAATGTGCATCACTTTCTCAAAAAGCTAATTTGGTAACATGTCATTTATGTTTTGAAAGTTGCACATAGTGTCAAGTCCACACAAAGCAGCAGTATACAGTACTTACTTACAGTATAGATCATCACTATCATAGATCTGTAACTTGTACTGTACCATAACATTTACTGTAGTTTAGAAATGTGTACAGTAAGGTTTTCAACCAACTGGAATAGACAGTGTTATTGTCTGAAGTAGTTGTTAGAGTAAGGGTATTCAGCCTATAAAATTCTGCATATCAAATTATGACTTGAGGTGCTCTTGCCTGTGCTTGTGATGTTGGTGAGCAAAACTGGTTGTTCCTATTTAAGTAGGCAGGGTTCAGCACATACAATGTCATATATATTAGATCACCACTTCAAAATATTATAGTGAGCTATGTTGTCACATACATGCATTTCAAACTGAAATAATACATACTATTTTTTTCATTGCTTATGTATTTCTGAGCAAAAGCACAGATATTCAAACAGTTAGTGTGGCACTAACAGGATTAGTGCAGTGCTAAATCTGACTAACATGTCTGACAGCCTTTTGGCATATCTACTGCTATAATGAAAGACAGGCTTAGAGCAGCAGTAATCTGATAGTGTGTACACACTAACCTGTGTCAAGAATATGCAAATACAAAATAGAACATGAATACATGGTGCACTGTCATATTGAAAAGGTTTTGGAATTGCTAATAGGTAACTTGGGCAATGCTGTTTACAGTTTCTAAAAGCATAATTTTAACAATGAACACACTGGTGCCATGTGTTTAAAGAAACAAACAAAAAAAAGTCCCCTCCCCTCACTCAGTCTCACTATAAATGAATTCCCTGGTGTCCAGAGTTTACCCCCAACGTCACACTATCCTCATAAAAATTGATTACTTGGTTCCAGCAGTACTTCCCTCCTTCACTGAATCCCCATAATAATTTCTTGGGCTCCTGTGGTACAAACCACTCAGTCCCCATATAAATAAATTATCTGGTATCCAGTGGGCCCTTCTCATTCCCAGTAGCCTCCTGTACCCACAACAATATAATGCCACCCCATATGGTTCCAATAGGGAAGGGTTATCACAGGAATGGAGTGTATTTTTCAACATGTTTGGGTGGGTGACCCCAGGAGAGCGGCCGCCAAAAGGGGAAGTGTCAGAAAGGCCACCCGACAGTAGGAGGATGAAAACAGCTGCAGCCGCACTATTGGTAACTCCCCAGTGGCTACAAACATGCAGGAGAGGTCCAGGTGGGTGAGGCCAGGACAGGCACAGAATGTGGACAGTGAGGCAGAACAAGGCACTGGCGTCCCCACAGTGGGGCAGGAACAGTTGCAGTTTGGGAGGTGGGTGGGAACACTGCTGCACAGACAGCCAGGCAGCACAAAGAGGGGAAGAGTGTATACATTGTGGCACTGTACATGCACAGATCCCCCTGACAAGAAAGCCACAGGTGTTCAGCACAGACAACTGTTGTAAGATACCTGTGCACAGTGTAAGTGCCCCTATAGGCTCAGAAAGGCCAGGAAATACATTTGCGAATGTACCAGTAGTAACACTGAACACAGTGAATCCATTCCTTACCTCTGCTAATGTTGTAGCATGCTGCTCTGGGGGGGGGGGGTTGCTCAGCTTGCGTTGTGTTGGGTCTGCCTCTGATCTTTGTAGAAGGCTCCATGTTCAACAGTTTGCCACCTCTTGGAGTGTCAGCCTCAGGCTGTGTGTTAAGGTGGAGGTGGAGGTGGAGAATTCGGACTCATTGGTATCACAGAGGCATGTCTGGTGCATGCATTTGATGTACACTATGTAGAAAGTCTGCATGGTCAAGGATAACATGGGAGGCCCAAAGCAAAACAGCACCACCAGGTGCCTGCTCCTCCAGACAGGCATAGCCCTGTCATGGTGCTGCTTGCAAGCAAAATGAGCATCTCATGGACAAACACGGGTGGGGGCTGGATCACATGCAGTGCTGCTGGTGGGCAGATCAACTTGCACAGTGCTGTGGATGGCCCAGAGCTGAGTGATGGACTGCAGCACACACTGTGACATCCAGGGGTGGCCAAACTACACCAGCATTCATGGCCCACCAGTAACAGCCGGGACAGGTACGGCCCATCACAAGGATGCACCATGCACACATAAGACAGGCACAGGAGGACACAGCCCACTGATGTCTTCCTGAATGCAGAATGGCAATGCAATATATTCAGAGCCAGAAAGGCATGCTCCTTGCAGTGCACAGTGGCTTTGTGTATTGCAGGAGAAATAGGGTCTGGAAAACACCTACTGTCAGTGTGTTGATGCCCGCCATTAAAACTGCCTGGCCAGACTCCACAACGAGGATGACACAGCCGTGAAAACCATACGGGACCATAACCATGCCCTGACACGGCTGACGTGGGTGTGCAATGGGTACTCCGAACCTGTGTGACCTGGATCAGTGGAGCATGGACACGGCATCCTAGGTAATAGTAGACAGTATGGCAGGGATACTGGCAGCCATTGCAGGGTGGATGTCGGGTGTACGCTTACTGTGACCGATGGTGCAGCTGGTGCAGCATTTGGCTGGCCGGTGACACCCATGACTGTGATAGCACTTACGGTCCCCAACCAGTTCACCGTGACCAGCAATGGGAACCAGTTCTTGCTCTTCAACAGCTTCTGTGAGCAGGACCGGCTAGTCATTTATGCCACTGACAGGAGTCTGCAGTTTCTGGCTGACTGCCCCATCTGGCTCATGGACGGTACATTCAGATCATGCCCAGCCCTTTTGTCAAGCTGTATGCCATCCCTGCTGCCCGGTCCAGGGAAGTCATGCCAGCCATCTTTGCCCTCACCTGTTCACAGAGGTTGCAGACCTATGTCCAGCTGCTTGTGCAACTAAAGGTTCACTGTCCGGCACTGGCACCCATCACTGTCATGCTTGACTTTGAAAATGCCAGCTGGTGGGGGGTGCCTATGGTCTTCCCCAATGTCCAAATCCAGGGCTGCTTCTTTCATTTTTTGCAGGCCACATGGAGGAAGATACAACAGTGCCCTGAGGTCCTGAAGCATTACACATCTGACCCTGACTTTGCCCTGCATCTCCACATGCTGCTGGCATTGACATTTGTGCCAGTAGATAATGTACAGGGCATTTTTGAAGAGTTACAGGAGTCGGACTATATAGTCTCACATGAGGAGGTCCTTCCACCCATCCTGGACTATTTTGAAGACACCTGAATTGGTCTCCCCACAAGGCAGTCTGGGCATCACTGTGCAGCATTCCCCACAGCACAGTGGAACTGCCATGGGGTGACCATCCAGGGCCTCACCAGGACTAACAACTCAGTGGAGTTGTGACACAGGGCATTCAATTGCTGCATCAGGGTGTGCCACCACAGCATTTGTCTCCCCCTGCAGTGTCTCCAGAAAGAGGAATGGATGACCGTGGTCTGCGTAGAGCAACCCATGCCTGGGGCAGAGCCAGCTCAGGTCCGCAGGTGCTATC
Source organism: Neoceratodus forsteri (assembly GCA_016271365.2). Classification (NCBI taxonomy): domain Eukaryota; kingdom Metazoa; phylum Chordata; order Ceratodontiformes; family Ceratodontidae; genus Neoceratodus; species Neoceratodus forsteri. The sequence continues at coordinate 1,339,778,675 of CM057456.1, forward strand.
ATGACCTGAATGCCCAGACTGCGGCCATGCTGGTAGAGTACACAGCCATTATAACTGACTCCATGGCCTCACTTACAACATTCAATTCCATGTGTGAGTGGGGGTGGGGTTGTCATCAGCAGGGCTGTGAGCCCTTGCCACAATGTTTGTGATGGTCATGCTTTGGCAACCAAAATGTGTGCCCATGGGGAGTGTCCTTCCCCTTTTGCCAATGTGCCGAGCAGTCATGCAGTGTCACTCACAGCATAGACATCTGTGGTGTTAAGCCCATGTGCTGTAATTGCTCTTTTGACCCATGCTCTTTTTGTGTGTGCTCCTTAGGACTCACTATTCCCACATCATGCATAGTTATCAGCCCTGGTACTGTCGGCCATATTGCCGGGGGCCTTTATTCCCTGTCACCCTCCATGTGCACCCCCTTCTATTTTCACCCAGTCACAATGCAACCATTTGTCTGTGCCCATGTCACATAAAACCGTAGCAAAGCTAGCACTTACCTTCAATTCACCTCCCTGGCCAGCCACTGTCTGACACACACACAGCCTGCATTACAACATCACAAGTTATAGTAATACAGGAATTATGGTAGGGAAAATAATATGTCTGCTTAAATCTGTACCATACATTAAGGCACCCTTAGTTTTAGTGATTACTGGTAACTCCCACACAAAATGAGTCTTTATCACTTACCCACTGAACACCCCTATTGGGTGGCAGTTACCTGTCATCTCTGCTGTGCTAGTAAGGGATGGGGTCCCCTAAGACATCACTCAAGTTTGGAGCAAAAAGCTTACGTAGATTCATATAGATACATTGATGTTGACGGTAGAAAAATGCTCTTTGCCCATCAAGTCTGCCCACCTTATTTTTGTTACTGTTCCTACATTTCTTTTAAGTTAACCCACATGCTTTTCCCATCCCTGCTAGAAGCTGTTACATTGATTTGGCCTTTACCACTTTCTCTGTCAACTTAATTCACTTGTCAACCAGCCTCTCCAGGAAGAAGTACTAATGGGTGCCCTTTTTTTTCTACACTCCCTGCAACTCTCTGTGATCCACTACCTCATGACATCCTTCCCCACCACTAATATTTCCCTGGCCATTTTGTTAGCTGCATCCTCAGGCTATACCTTTATGAATATTTCCCCCTTCCTATCAAATCTCAGTTTTAACTATTACATGTATGTGTTTCACTGATTTGACTTACAGTGTTTATGATTATGGTGCTCTGATACACCGTAATGCTGCATATGACTTCTGTTTTGATATACTGTTAATACTATTCAGTTTTTCCACCATTTAATCTATCTCCACTTCCCCTCACCCCAGGACACATCTGGTAACAAACTGTTAGGTGCTCATTATGTTTTTCCTTGGGAAACGTTTTCAATAAATAAACAAACAAACAAACACTAATAATAAACAAACAAATAAATGATTTATTTTGCATCTCCCCCTGCCAGCTTTAGTGACTCCCCTCTCATCCATGTATTTGAACTCAAGGAGAAGACAGTTCCTTGATGTTCACCCTGTTCACCCTATGCAGGTACTTGTACTGTATGCCTCAACCATGTCTCCCCTTTCCCTCCTCTTTTCCAGAATGTACATGTTTAAGTCCTACATCCCCTTGTTGCATGCCATTTCTTCCATGTATCATCTTAGTTGTCCTGTGCTGTATTGCCTCTACTTTGTTGTAGTCATTCTGCAGATGTGTACTCCAGCACATAGCATAATATTCCAGGTGTGGTTGCACCAGTGGGAAGGGTTAGTTTCCTACAAAGAGATATAAGTGCTGTGGTGTTTATGTATTTTTATATGCTTTTCAATTAAATGAATGATTAGTTTGTGACATCATCATGGACTTTGTGGTTTTGTGTGCAAATATACCTTGTTTTTGCGGTTGTACCAGTGACCTGTAGAGTGGTAGGACCACTTCCAACTTTCACTCTTCTCCACCTCCCCTATTCATCTCATCATTCTGCTTGCTTTGCCTACTGTCCTCTTGTTTTGTGAGTGTCAGCACGAGAAATTAGTTATGAATAAATGACAAATTTGGGGGAAAACAAATAAGTCTCCATACATGCACTGTACAGCTTTAGGAAAGGCTATGATGGGGGAGTCTTGGCACTGATGGTTGTACAGTGGACTACCTGGAAGAAAAGGAGAGCCAGCTGGACACCTGGGAAATAAATTTTTATTGGAATCTGATTAGGGTGGGGTGTACTGATGGACACCAAGACTATTTTCCATTACCTGCAAGTATTGGGTAAGGAGGGATATATTTTTTTCTTTTCCTTTTTTTGTGACACAGTGCACTGCTGACCACTGGTTGCAATGTACAGCCCACAGCCAGCACACATTCCAAGGAGCAAATGATTGCTCCTCACATTGCTCTGTATTGACTCAGTTATGAGATGCAAATGGCCTCTTTGTGCCCTGCATAAGCAAAATGATCATTTCTGTAGGACCCTTTGAATATAACAAGTTAAGGCAAAAGCACTGACAAGTTTGGGATGCTTTAACTCAGTTTACTCCATTGTCAACCAATCTTCTGAATGGGGCCATACCGCTCTGTAGCTGCTAGGGGGTTTAGCTTTGCAACAAGCACACCATATAGTGCCTTTAGGCTTTTGCTCCTGGGGCTATATTGAAACATGTTTAGGATACTCACAATTTGCTGCAAACATGTTTTAATATAACAACATTAGGGCAATGTGCTAATTGCACTCAAGACAGTGATTTTGCATAGAGAAAACTGAACACTTTCAATATGACAGCCAAAGTGTTTCAATAATACATTTTCATAATATTTAAATACACAGCATAGATGTTTAATGCATGTTATGTTGCTTAATTATAGTTTGCAAGCATGGAATTCAGGTAACATAAGAGAAATAGACTCACCAGTGTAGTTTCCAAGAATAACTTACTTATTGTGTGGATCCAGTTTTACTGAATATTAATCATAGAAAAATAGAAACAGAATAAGATGATAGGCGGCCAAGGATCTATAAAGTCTGCACATACTATAGTAACTCACCCTACTGTCCTACTGTGCTAATGGGTTGTCTCCATCTTTCCCCTTTCCTTCACCCCTCAATCCCATGTTGCCCCCAAAAAGACTATGACTTAACCCTCTTCCACTCCCAGATTCTCCACCATTTTCTGCAGCCTCCTGTGTGGTACTGATATGAAGGCCTTGCAGAAGTCAAAGTAGAGCAAATCTTTCACCTTCCTTTCTCTATCACCATATAGGACACAGTTGAAAAACAGGAGCTGGTTGATTAGGAATGACCTCCTTGAGACAAATTCTTGCTGCTTACTGTCCTGCAATCCATTATCCTGTCAGAAGGCCACCAAGATTTCTTTTACTATGAACTTCATCAGCTTCCCTACAAAGGAGGTAAGACTAGCACCCATTCGTCAGTTCACAAGATCCCCTCCATATCCCATTAGGTGGTACTACTTTGGCAGATCTCAAATCTGCTGGCACCATACATGACTTCACTGAGTCATTAGCTGGTATATGTTACCACCAATTCTGAAGTCAATTCCTTATGTAACCATGGGTTCAGGCAATCCAGGCCTGGTGCCTTATCTACCCTGAAAGTTACCAGTCATTTCCTCAACTGGTCTACCATTATCTCTAACCTGCCCATTTCCTGAACCCCCCAACCCCATGTGGCAAACTTTCAGGTAAGGTTTTTAGTCCACTGCTGTGAATACTGAGCAGAAGTAATTGTTCAGTAGATTTGCCTTCTGCTCTTCATCTTCAACTACCCTCCCCCTTCTGTTAACCTATCACCTCCTTGTTTTCCTTTTCCCCAAATGTATCCAAAAATGTTATTTTTCACACATTTTACATCCTTGTCACTCTAAAGTTCTGTGTCTGTCTTTTTCCTCCTAACCCTAGCCCTTGCCTCTTTGAGCCTAGTCTGATATTCCTGCTATTCTTCCTTGTCCTTGTTCTTCTTGTAAGTATTTTCAACTAGTGAAGGCTCTTCTTTTTTCCTCTCACAGCCTCCACCACCATCTTTGAAAACCAGATAGACTTTTGGTAACCTTTCTTACACAAGATTTGGTCACCTTAAGAAGCCCACCCCCCTTAATCCTACCCTACAGTTCTTTTATCCCCTTACTGGTCTACATACACCAATCCTGTCTAACCAGTTCCTACAGCTTGCCAAAATCTTTATGTTTGAGGTCCAGTACCACTGTCTTTGAGGAGGGGAACCATGGTTCCTCACTGCCAGTTTAAACCACACAGTGTTGTGATCACTGGTCCCCAAAGGTTCCTTGACTTCCACCCCTAATTCTCCAAGTTGGTGAGTAATAAGCTGAATATGGCATCCTGCCATATGGGACCCCAGACCGGCTGTACCACTAAGTAGTCATCAGTGTAACTAGCAGTGCCTGCCTCCTGGTGTCCTTTGCCACAGAAATATTCCAATCAATATCTGACAGGCTCAGATCCACCCCAAAACACAGGATCCTCTATTGTTGCTCCCCTCTTGATTTCCTCCCCCAACTCCCAGTCCCTTTCTTATTTCTAACCCTATGAATTATAGACCACCACTAGCCTAAACATCTTTCCAATAGCTGACATCAGCTGTACCAAGACAGACTCCAGTCCCCCTTCCTTGTTGATGACTTCATCTTCTGTTGCTGTAATTCCTTCCTCAATATTCATTTTATTTGTTTAGCATTTGTTTACTGAGTAGGTGCACTTGACAATACAATGCATATTTTCAGGTGTGAACTGGGAACATACAAAGAATCAAAACAGTTTTACATAATGACAGAGGCAACAAAAATATAATGTAAAAATATAAAGGATCAAATGATAGTTTCACATGTGGGTAAAGGTTTTAAATCAATATAACAAAGTCACATACACTAGATTTCAGAAATGTATTTCAAGAAGAAGGCAGGTATGGGCTGCTTAATGGCTCAGTGAGTAGGATGTTATGCTACTGTGCAGGCAGTCTGAGTTTGGGAATGAGGGTGGGGAGCAGCTGGGTAGCCCGAGGACTGGGGAAGCACAGCCAATCTGAAGTGCTCCCATCCTGCAGAGGGATAGCATTGGGTTCTGTCACAATGATGACCACTGTGGTGAGTCAGGGAGCTTACTCTTCTGCAGATACGCCTGTGACATGTCGATGCCCACAGCTGCTGTGCTTGATGTCAGGGAGGAGGAAAGAAGAAAATTGAAAAGAGCAGAAAGCTCTCAGTAAAGCTCTGCCTGCCAGTCTCAGGCCTGCATGGTCTCCTAGACCTGCCATCTGGACTTGCTACTTTGGGGGGAGACCAAGGAACATTGTGGCACAGTCGGGGGGGATGGGGCTCAGATTTGCCTGCACTGTTGCCAGAATGGTAAAATATTTGTTAAAAAAAAGACAGGTAGTAAAAATACAGCACTGCTACTTTAAACACACTCATAGCACAAGTAATTGTGATACAGCAATCAGTATACATGGCTACTCCCACTTCTTTTCCCCTGTCCATGTCTCTCCTAAGCAAACTGTTCCCTGGAACTGACAGACACCAATCATTTTCACCATGGTGTCTTTGTGATGGCTGCTAAGTATAACTTTGCCTCTGCTACCTTCACCTGCATGTCACTGATATTATTGTGCAGACTTCAGGCATGAAGGCAAACTGTCCTCCATGTATTCACCTTACTCCTCCCTCCCTTACCTGATCCCCTCTTAGTGCAGTCCAATCTCTTTAAAGCCTATCCATTGTCCCGGATTCCCCCCTTTTCTCTCACAAAAGACAGAGGCCATTGTTTGTTGTTGTGCTCAGATTGGCAGTTAATTAATTTATATATCATAATTCCATATTCCATTTATCATTTTCTTATTATCATATTTCTCAGAATTTCATTTATTGCCATCCATATATCAATCTCTGATCATCCCTCTTTCTTCCTCTTTTCTCCCCCCAGGTGAAAACCTGGGTGCCTTCTTCTTCTCCTTTTCAGTTAGGTAATGGTGAAAACTGAGACCACTTTCTCCTTCATCTTCTTACTCTTCCTGTGTTATTCCTTTTTCTTTCCCCCCTTCCCTCCTTCCCCCCTTCCTCCCCCTTTTCTCCTGCCATCCACATTTGGCAGGCCATATATATTATCATCTGCCATCCACCTTTGTCAGTCCAAACTGTCCAACGGATCGTCTGTCATCCACCTTGACAGACCCACCATACAGTCCCATCTTGACTGTCTTCTCTCTTGCTCTGCCTTGTAGGGTGGGTGGGAGGGATCAAAACTCCAGTTAAAGTGGCTGAAGCCCCTCTGTGCTGTCCATTATGTGCCTCCACTTGCCCTCCTTCCTGTTGCCTGCCCATTGTTCTAACCCTTAGCCCCTCCCCTTCCCTCCCCTTCCCTCCTGAGCACAACCATCCAAATGAAGAAGTGAAGGGGTGCACCAGGACAACCTGGTCTACCCCTTAAAGGGCAAACTCCATTGTCCCAGATTCCCCCCTTTTCTCTCACAAAAGACAGAGACCATTGTTTGTTGTTGTGCTCAGACTGGCAATTAATTTATTTATACATCATAATTCCATATTCCATTTATCATTTTCTTATTATCATATTTCTCAGAATTTCATTTATTTCCATCCATATATCAATCTCTGATCATCCTTCTTTCTTTCTCATTTCTCCCCCCAGGTGAAAACCTGGGTGCCTTCTTCTTCTCCTTTTCCGTTAGGTAACAGTGAAAACTGAGACTGTTTTCTCCTTCATCTTCTTACTCTTCTTGTTTCCCTTTTCTTTCCCCTCCCTCCCCCTTTTTCCCCACTAGCCAGTCTCCAGCTTGCGTTGGATGACTGGCTTTCCCCACTCTTAGGGTATTATTCTCCCTTACCTCAGGGAAGCTCCTTTTTACTCCTTCTCTTTTTCTTTTTTTTTTTTTTTTTATTTCCCGCTTCTTGCATGTTCCCCCATGCTTCTATAAAGCCCATCATTTCTGTATTGAACATGTCTATGGCTAGGTCCGACAGGTGCTCCCCATCCGACCTGTAGAAATTTTCTACCCATTCTTCTACCCCCCTCAGTATTACCTGTCCTCCCATCTGCCTTACTAATGTCCCAACCCTTCTGTTCATCGGTCTCCTGGCCCTCTCCACAGCTCTATGGCTGTGATCCTGCCTCCACACCCTCCTTGGTATCATATTTGACCAGGCGAGGCATACCTGAGGCCACCACTGTCGTATTGGTCCTAGGTCCCTTTTTATCTGCAAGTATGTGTCTACCCACTGCTTGCCCGCAAGGTCGTTGCCCCCTAAATATATAATAATTAAGTCTGGACTGGGTCGTCGCATCTTGAGTTCCTTCAAGGTGGGAAGCAGTTGTGCCCATCTCATCCCCTAGATGCCATGCCAGACCAACCTACACTGTTTCACATCCTGGTACAGCTGCTTTCCCCCAGCCTTCTTCTTGGCTCTCTTTCCACCCCAATAAATATAGGAATGGCTACAGATCCAGACTTCTGTGATCCTACTTCTTCCTATGGGGTTCAAGCAAAGTTAATTATCTTTTACATGCTCTTAGTGTCATCACCGTAGTATCCCCTTCCCTACCCTCCCCATCACCATTTTGCCTCCCCCAGATCTGTAAATGAAAACAAGAGCAATACTTTAATTTCTTACTTCAGTGCTCCAGTGCTCGAATATATCTCTTATACCTGGCAGACTGCCAGCGTCCTTTTTCCAAAATATCATTCACAGTTTTTCCCGCTGCTGCCCACTGTGAGGCAACCCCAATCCGCAAGGAATGAGATGAATAATTAGCCGGGCCCTCCCCAATTAATTGCATGCCCTTTTTGAGTAATGCTGTGATTTGATAGCTGGTGACCCTTCTTCCATCACCATGCACAAATAATCTCCCCGTCCTGGTCCCATGCTCTGCAGCGAAAGCCCACAGAGCCTGCACTGGGCATACTGGACCCTCTACCTGCCCCTTCAGTGTAACTATGCAACCCTGTCCTCTTTGATCCATTTTTGACCTCTTAATCTTGATCCGTATCTCTTTCAATCCCCAGCTTATATCTTCCCATTCTAATCCTCCTTCCTTGTCTTCTTTCCCATGGCTTACCACCTCACTCACTCTCATGGCCACTGCAAACATTACAACATAAATTGTGTGAAATAGCTGGGCCTCGGACTTTGATCTGCATTTTGCCAGGAGCACGTCCTTTAGTTTTGCTAGCCACTGCTCCCCTATTGGCTTTCTATTGTCTACTGGCCCCTGCTTCAACCTGCCCCATCTCTGCATCATTCTTCTGATGAACAATGATTTTGTCAGGTCCTTCCACCCTTTTAGACTGCAGATAACACTAATCCCTGCCAAGTAGACTCCCATTGTGGTGTGGGCTGTTCCTTTTTGCCACTGCTCCACAGTGAACATTCCCAACTGTTCCTCTATGAGTGGCCTACTTACCTCCATCTGGTGCGCTGCCCTGAATCTTTGAAACACTTGCCAGGCCCCATCGTAGGCCCTCAGAGTCCAAGGCACCCATGAGCTGTGAAACAACAGTTCTGCTCCTTCTTGTCAACGTCCCAGATGTTCATTGGTATGGGCATTTTTTGCTGTTCCGCTGCTGGTGCCAGCCTCCGTAAACGGTCCGGCTGCAGATGAGAAAGGCTGTCAGCCAGGGTATTGTGCACCCCATCTATGTGTTTTGCTCAGAATAACATGTTCCGCTGCAAAGCCCTTAACACTAAACGTCGCAATACTTGCATGACTGTTTCTGACCTGGCTCCCCTGTTGTTTAGGAGCTCCACCACTGCGCTATTGTCACACCAAAATGTCACTTTCTGATCCTGCAATTCCTCACCCCAGACCAGGGTACATGCCCATATGGGCATGATCTCCAACAATGTTATATCTCTCACTTTGCCATCCCTCACCCAGCTAGCAGGCCATGGTTCTGCAAACCACCTGCCCCTCAGGTAATGCCCCATACCTTGCCCCCCGGCAGCATCTGTGTAGAGGTCGAGGTCTGTGTTGTACACCCACTCCTCTTGCCAGAAAGAGCAGCTGTTATACTCCTTAAGGAATTCCTCCCATATTTTAAAATCCTCTCTGACACCTTTTGTCAGGTCCATCCAGTGATGTGGTCTGGTGAACCCTGCTGTAGCCCTAGCTAACCTCTCTGCGAATGCCCTCCCTGGTCCAATGGCCCTGCAGGTGAAGTTCAGGTGCCACAGTACTTGTTGCACTTGTTTTAGTTGTACCATTCTCCTGCTGGTGTGTACTTGGATCAATTCTTTCAGTTTCCTCACTTTTTTGTCCAGCAGCCTGAATATTTCTTTCGGGGCATCTATCTCAATCCCCAGGAACTCCATCACCCTGCTGAGCCCTTCTGTTTTTTTCATGTGCCAGTGGAACCCCTAGCTCCCTGCACAATTACTGAAACTTGCCCAGCATACTCTGTGTCTCTCTTCTTCCCCTCCCAATGAAAAGAAAATCATCCAGATAATGAAAGACTGTTCTATAACCAGTTTTCTCCTGAAATATCCACTGCAAGCAGGTGCTGAATGCTTCGTATGTTGCACATGCTATGGAACATCCCATCGGCATGGCTTTGTTGAAATAATACTGCCCCCCAATTTTAAAACCCAGTAGATCCCAGTCTTCTCTCCTAACCGGCAGCAGTCTGAAAGCGGATTCAATATCCGTGTTTGCCATCCATGCGCCTCAGTAGCCCCTGATTATCCGGACTGCATCCTCTAGTGTCGCATATGTCACCTTACTATTCTCCTCCCTGATGAAATCATTCACCGAATCCCCTTCTGGATAGGACAGGTGGTGAATCACCCTGTACTCCCCCTCTTGTTTCTTGGGTACCAAACCCAATGGCAAAATCCACATGTTTCGTAATGGAGGGTGTCAAATGGGCCCTCTACTCTCCCTGCTGCCTTTTCTTTCTCTATCTTCTGTCTTAATATTTCTTCCCTTCCTTTAACCGACCCCAGGTTGCTCACCTCTCTCACTTGTCTGGGCCCCCCACACTGCAGTGAAAACCCTGTGCTAAAACCTTTTATAATCATATCCCCCACTCTTTTGTTTGGATATCTGTCCAAACAGGCTGTCCATGCCTCTAAGTTGATGGGGATTCTGGCCACCCTAAACTGCTCCATGTCATTCCTCCCATTACTTCTCCCCGGCCCTCCTTCTCACCTTGTGCAAGGTTTTCCTGGTCAGTGATTCTGACCCCCGCTACTCATGTTTCCCCTACCCCTTCCTCCCTTGTTCCATGTCTGCCCTTTAAACCCCTGCCCCTCTCGAAAAAACTGTTGACCTGACACTTGACCCCCATGCCCCTGTACCCCTTGGGCCCATGTCATTCTGCATCTGCTTGCCGGGTGCCCTCCCCCGCATTTTGAACAAGCATGCCGAAAACGACATTGAGGCCATGAGCAAAAAGCCCCGTTGTAAGCCTAGCAGCATCTCTGGGGCATAGCCTCCTTTCGCCCCCATTCCCCTTCGGGTGTGGACTGAACTGTTACATAATCTGTCCATAAGTCTAGCTACTTCATGTCCCATCTTACATCCCTGAATGTTGCCATTCTCTGTCGAAAAAATTTGTCATAGTATAACCACCCTACCCCCCTTTGCTTTTTTCCTCCTTTTTATCAAGCAATAAGTGATGAGCGGGATGCCCAGCTCCGGCCTCTTTTCCAGGACAATGTTTGAGAAAGTGGCAAAACCTACGAACCACCCGTCCCAAGTCTTTCCTTTTGTGAACTTGTCCTCCTCCTTTTTTCCTAAAAGCACTATCGCCACTGCCATTCCACTCTTACCTATGTTCTCAGCTTCCTCATACTTTGCCGCTGCTTCATGGCTCACCAAGGTGAATATATCGACATACTCCCCTTTCCATATTTTTTCTTTTGTGGCCAGTGGAACATGCTCGCCTATGCTCATCCCAGGCTCACCTATCTCCTTGTACCTTTTCCTTCTTTCTCTGTACCCCCTTCATTTCTTTCTAGCACCTCTTTCTCCATCCTAATCTCTGCCAGAGCTGATTCCATCTGCCCTAAACCTCCTGTTCCCAGCGCTGACACAATTTGACCTATATGTTCTTTTATACTGTCCCCCACTGCACTGGGTGTGTTACCTGTAACCTTGTCCGGGCTGTGCTGCCTACCGTCTTCCAAATGTCCCCTTTTTTCTCCCTGTGGTTGAAGAGGAGGGTGAACTACTAGGGTTTGTGGAGGGAACACTATGTTTTGGGGATCTGGTCCGGGTTCACTAAGGGAGATCCCACCTTGATCAGGGGGAGGTACTGGTGTTACCGTGTCTATAGGCTGCAGAGGTACTGGATCAGCCACCTTGGTGGGTCCCACTGCCAGCGGTGGTACCCTAGTGGGACTGTGTGGCCCTTCGGCTGGTCATTTCCCTCTGCCCCCTTTTCCTGGGCCCACTTTCCTCTTCCCCCCGGGTCTCCCTGGTTCCTCCCCTTCCACCAGTTCCCACATTCTGTTGGCTTTTTCCACCAATTCGATTAGAACCTTGTAAGCGTCTTCATTTGATGGCCTGCTCTTCCTTGGTGCCATGTCCTTCGCTCCTTCTCACTGTGAAGACAACTACGGGAAGAGAACAAGATTTATTATATATATATATATATATATATTTTTTTTTAATGCCTTCCCTCTGTCCCTCCTGCCACACGCCAGCATACCCTGTTGGGCCCCCAGTAACAGGCCTCCATCCTCCTCCTCCTTTTGCTCCTTGATGTCCAAGTGCCTCCTCTCTTTGCCTTCCATAACACAACCCCCCCCAACCGGTATTCTTTGAACAACCAAAGTTGTTGTTTTTTTATTTTACATATATATATATATATATATATATATAGATAGGGCTTCACCTTCAAATAGGCAAAATGGTCCAGTTGCCTTCTCCCTGCCATGCCCTGGCACCATGCCATGTGGGCCACTCCTTGCCCCCCCCCGAGCCTCTCCACTGGCCTCATTCAAGTGTTCCCTTGACCCCTTTTTATTTTATTTTTTTTATTAAAAACCACCTCTTCTCAGTATTGCCTCCCTTTTTTTTTGTGCCTCGCCCCCTTCCTCTCCCTATCTGTATGCCCCATCTATCCCCTGCTTCTCCAGCATTGACTAATGGGGCTGAGAAATTTGCTGCTGGCCCCCCACCGAGTTACCTCCCTCATGGGCGATGCCAGGGCTAAAAGAAAATTTCCTTTGAGGAGGTTTGCTCTCCCCCATGAAAACAAACAAAACAGGAGGCAGCCATGAAGTTCTTTTGAGGTGGGAGATGTCTGCTTCTCCACCCGTGACCCACTGGTGTGTGGCGCATTCGCGCTTCCGTTGTCCCTTGCAAGCCAGGCTCCCCCTGTAAAACATACCCACTTCCTCACCTTTTTAGCCCTCTCCTATCCCTCACTGCTCCTTTTCTTCATATCCCCCTGTCCTCATGACTGTTGCGTGGCATGTGACGTCACGCCACGTGGTCGCATTAGCGTGCTTCTGCTCCCCCTGATTCAGGGCCTCTTCCTGCTGGCCTCTACCATGCTGCTTCCTTTGTTGGTGATGCCAGGGCTAACAGAAACAGGAACTCCTCCAAAAAGGGGGATTCAGCACTCTTCAGCCTCTACTGAGGTAAAAGAACCAGGTCCAAATGCAGTAAATGGCAGAAAAGGGGAAGGGGGTTTTATCGTGACTACCACGTGGCGTGTGATGTCATGCCATGTGGTCACCGGATCATGCTTCTGTTCCCTCTGATTCAAGGCCTCTTTCAGGCCTACTATACCTCACAAGCATTGCAAAAAATCCTCGCCCTTACCCTAGGCTTCATTATCTGGCCTCCACTGCTACTGCTTTCATCCTCTGGTGCGGTTACCAATGGTTGGATTTTACTACTGCCACTTCATCGCCTCACCACCATGCAAACTGGCCCCAGCTCCCCTATTGAACCAATCACTTTTCCAGCTGCACAGCGCCCCATTCACTAGCTGGACTATCTCTTTACTGCCTACAAGTTTCATATGATATGTTGAATTGTTGCTTAAATTCCTAGATTTTTTCTAAGTTTTATTTTATCCATAGGAAGAGACAAAATACAAAGTCTATTTACAAGAAAAATAATGTAAAGAAGAAAAAGATAAAAATAGCAAAAAAATAACTTGTAAACTGTTAAGCAAGTACTGCTATCTTCTGACTCAAACCACAATGACTCATTCAGTTGGTTGTATAGTTCTGTGTTGGTTGCTTTAATGTTTCTGCCTTTAGAAAAAAATAACTTCTGTCTCATTCCTGAAACATCATAAATGTTTGGAGTTCTATATCTTCCTTAGGGTTTTTTTCTTTAAATAGAATTTTCTATAATAATACAAATTTTACAAACCTTCATTTACTCTGTTGAAAGGATATGTACCTGGCAGGGAGCTGTGTAACAAACCATTTTCTGAAATTGAGATAGGGCATTCTATATGCCTACTGGCCATTTATTTTAATGGGATTTTTATTAGCATGCACACACCACTTATTGAAACAGCGGGGAAGTTAAGCAGGTAAAAGAGTTCTCTACAGAAAACAAAAATGTAATTATATAAAAAATTAAATATTTTGTGATGGAGTCCATTTAAAAAAGTTTAGAACAGAACCCTCATGGACTATGTTTTCCACTTCTGAATCCTCTAAACAGCATCCTACAGTATCCTATCAAAATATACCCAGGCCATTGTTTTTGTTCATTATGTATTTGCAGCAAATGTCCTACATTGTAAATTTGATTTGGAGAAGCCAAATATTGCCTGGAACTCATATGACTATCATATGGTATCCATGCGAGCCACAAAATTAGCCTAGTATTGCAAAATGCAGGGGCATATTTTATTTATTTATTTTTTTTAATGTCTTGGATTACAAATACCTATGAGTCAGGAACTCTTTTACATAGGTTCCATGTCAGAATTAACAAAGAAGAATGACACAATTACAAGGGTGAGAGACAACAGTTACATAAAATTGTCATTGATTGCAGTAGTAGCAAAAATCAATACAGGTTTCTGTACAAAGATGAGATGCAAGTATACATTCATGGTTACAAAAAAGTTGTTCAAGGATACAGTTGTAAAAAAAACATGGGCTCACATTAACTTAGGGGAATAATACATAGGTGTAATCAAGGAGACAAATGATTGTTTGAGTACAGCAGTTTCCTAGTTTAAGGGGCTAGCTCTGCAAGGTGCAGCCAGTGGTGGCATTGTCAGATAGGGCTAGCAATGGCCTGCAGTAGGCTTTGTCAGGGAGAGGGGTCATTAAGAGGGGGAGAGAAAAGGAGGGAGTATTATTTGAGACTAGGCAGGGCAGACACAGTAGTTAAGCATGAAAAGATGATTTCTTAGGAGATGCTTGAAAGGACCAAGGGCGGATAAGTCAAGGATATCTGGCAGCAGCTCATTTAGCCAGTTGGGGGCTCAGTAGCTAAAAGAATGCTGAGCTTGGGTAGTTTGACAAAAATGGACTTTGAAGGCTGGATTTGCAGCACTCCTAGTACTGAAGGACCTGGAGACATGGGGGAGCAGGTCCATGGAGTTGGGCCGAGTAAGGCCCATTCTTATATTCTTCTCATATAAGCAGGTGTGGTACTTAATCCTATCATTGAGATTAAGCAAGTTTGAACCAGAGTACAGATCAGATGTATGTGTGCAGTTGTTGACTCTTGAGACCAGACAAGCTTTGTTTAGGGCTACTCATATTCTTTTAAATGATGTGTCAGTGGCAGCACCATAAATGATTAGTCCATAGTCTACTATGGCAAGAATGGAGCTCAACACTGTGGCACAGAGTGCCTCTTGGGTCATGCAGTGTTCATTTTTGTAGAGGATCCTAAGCCCCAGGTTAAATGCTTTAGAGATGGAGCTGATATGGTGTGTGTAGGACAGCATGATGTTGAGGTTGATTCTGAGGTACTTAAATGTTTGAACTTGTTCTAGTGGGGCATTTTGACTATTTAAAATATTGAGCAGAGATGATTTAAATCTGTTTTGTGGGTTTGTGAAAAGCATGGTCTTAGCTTTTTTGTAATTCATGACCAGCTTATGTTGTGAAAACCATTCTTCTGCTGCTGGAAGCTGGATTGGAAGCTGTGGGTGAGGGCTAGAGGGTCTGGGTAGCTGGCGAACAGCACTGTGTCATCCACATAAAGAAGTGGTTTAACAGGGCAGGCTTGGGGGAGTGAGTTGAGAAAAAGGCTAAATAATAGACGGCCCAGGATGGACCCCTGTGTGACCCCTGATCAGATAGGTTTACTAGAAGATAGCTCACCGGAGATTTTTACCTGTTGTGATCTACCCTCAAGATAACTTTTAAACCAGCCCACCATCCCTGGGAAGGCACCAATGGAGATGAAGGAGTTTATTATAAGGGAGTGGTTCACCATATCAAAAGCCTTGATAAGGTCACTGTACACTGACCCCACAAGGTGCTTTCGATTAAGTGCTTTGTGGATGAAGGAGATGTATTCCAGCAGGGCAGAGGTGGTACTGTGGCTTTTCCTGAAGCCATGCTGCTCAGGGCACTGGATGCCATGTTTTACTAGGAATTCTGATAGCTGGTCTGCAACTATCCACTCCAG
This sequence comes from Neoceratodus forsteri, assembly GCA_016271365.2. NCBI lineage: Eukaryota > Metazoa > Chordata > Ceratodontiformes > Ceratodontidae > Neoceratodus > Neoceratodus forsteri. The sequence continues at coordinate 1,339,794,279 of CM057456.1, forward strand.
GGCCTTTGAAAGTGGGGGAAGGATGGAGATGGGGAGGTAGTTGGAGTGTGGGGCATGGTTGCTGCTTTTGTGGATCTGAGTCACAACTGCAGCTTTCCATTGAGAGAATTGTCCAATGCAGAGGGACAAGTTTAACATTTTTGTAAGTGGCAGGAGGACTGCATCTAATAATAAATGTAGCAGCTTTAGGTCAAGCGTCTCACTACTATATCACAATTTACTTAAGATCTTAAGAAGGTACTTTTTGGCTGTGCTTGGTGAGACCATCTTAAAATAAAAGGGAGAGTGTGTTGTGACAGGGGTTGCAATGGGTTGATCCAGTGTAGGGGAGGGAGGAGGGACAAAGAAGTCCTGTGGGAGAATACCATTGAAGCCAGAAAAAGCAGAATTGAAGATGTTGGTAATTTGCAAAGGATCTTGGGTGACAGCCCTGTTGATGCAAAGCATGGTGGAAGGGGGTTTGATGGACTTACCAGTGAGTTCTTTTATATTGTCCCAGAATTTCCTGCTGTCGCCCCAGGAGTTTGAGAGAACATCCTTGAAATGCACAATTTTTGCCTGCCTAATAGCGTGAGTACAGATGTTTCTGGCAGCTCTGTATTGTTACCAGTGAGTTGGATTACCAGTGGCTCGTGCTTTATGTCAGAGATGGTCTCTATGGGCCATCTGAGTAAGAATGGAGGGTGATATCCAGGGGTTATTAAATCCTTTTTTTCTCAGCTTCCTTTTAGGGATGAAAATGTCACAGGTGGTGTTAAAGTAGTTAATAAAGCAGTCAAGGGTATGATCTATGCAGGTGGCAGAGTTCAAGTCAGAGCAGTTCTGGCTGCTGAGATGGGCTTTGAAATGTGTTAGGTGACCCTTTTTGAGTATGCCTTGAAATGTTGTTTTGACAGGGAGTTTGGAGGATATATTGGACCACAGGCAGGAGACAGGGGAGTGGTCACAGGAGATGTTGTCATGTTTTTCCCGTCTTACAACTGGGATAAAGCACGATGAGGTATGGGTTAGTTAAGCAGTATTATACAATGGGTACAAAAATAAAGCATCCTGATTGGCTGGCACCTTCTAAGTGTGATAAATCCTAGCATCACCTCACAGGAAAAGGTGCCAGCATGCCACATCTTAAACCCCACTTTGAAATCCATCTGAGCCCATGAAGCTGATGGCAAGCCCCCAACCCCAAATTTATTTATTGAATTTTGTTGACCTGGTAGGCCCACTGGAACTAGAAGTCCCTTTTTCAGGGGCGGCCAGGGGGAGACAGGGACAAGATGGTAAGCAACTGAAATTTAACCAGATTAAGCTGTTGGTGGTATTTTTAGTGAATGGGGGAAATTTGGCCAGGACACTGGAGAAATCCCCTACTCTTTTCAATAAGTGCCATGGGATCTTTAGCATACACCTGAACTACCACCAATCCAGGCAGATGGAACCTCAGTTTAATGTCTTATCTGAAAGACGGCACCTCAGAAGTGCATCACCCCTATCATGTTGCACTACAGTGTCAGTATTGGGATATTAACCCAAGTGCCAGCTCTGGGAACTGAACGCACAGCCCTCTGATCTCCCAGCATCAGAGGTGAGTGTGCTACCTACTGAGCCACTGACACTGATATCCCTGAATCCCTGCTAAACGTCCATCTACTACAACTGAAAGGCACAAAATACAAAATAAATCAAAGTACGTCACAAAAATGAGCCACAAAAAAAATTTGCTGAAACACTCCTCAAACCCACATAAGCCCAGACAGTATACTGTTTTAATTATTTTCGCATCCACTTCCACGTGGCTCACCTGAATGTTTTTTCCTTCTGGTTTCACTCTGTTGCCTCTTTGTACCACATTCTTCTAGCACATTGAACTTTCTACACAGCTCGGGGAAAGGAGAGACAGAGTAGAAAACAGCTAAAAGGTGTAGTATTTTGTTTAATAGCCCCAGCATTAAACATGTCCAGCCAAAAGATCCACACAAACTGTGGCACCAATGTATGGTGCCACACATTTGCAGAACGACCCCAAAAACCAGAACTCTGCTCTGTACCCAAAAGCGAAGCAAGTAATAAGTATAGAAAGCTGTCTTGGCTCATAGAAGAAAAACGGAGCAGGGGAAAAGCCAAACACTAACACAGGCACAGTTTTAAACATTTCCCAGACCCCAAAAAAACACTGCAACAGGGAACGATAAAGCAATACTGCACATGCACAGTAGCAGTGTGGCACCAGCAACCAGGGAGTATTTTTTGTGGCAGAGCAATAAATACAGAAAAAAAATATGTTAAAATGGGAAAAAAACCTTTTAATTTTGCGGTCCAAAGTTATGCGACTTGTTAGCTGCAGTTAAAGTTCTCTGTCCTGTACTTCTGTATAATGAGTCTGATGTAGATAACTAACTTAGCTGTTCAATTAATTTAGCAGGTCTCTTTCTACAGCGAACATAGTAAGACTCTTTTTACAGTGAAATACATAAATTCAACAGTATTTTTCTATTTCCTCAAAAAAGGAGGATATTGTATAATAACAATATCCCACTCCTGGATGTGGGTGGTGCCAGGATTTAACCACACCTGGTGTGTTTTGCTCACTCGGCCTGCAACCTCATGACCAAACAACACACCAGGCATGGATTAAACTTGGCATCACTTACACCCTGTCATGGTATATTGCTTAAATGCATGACATGGTTTGGGCTGTAGGATTTACCCACAATTGGTGTGGTTTGGTTATGAGGCCACAGGATAAGTCATTTAACCACACCTGGAGTGGGTAAATCCCACAACAACCCACACCTAGGAGCGCATTAATACGATTATACTGTGGGTGCTTTTGTATGCAAGAAAAAAGTGGAGAAAATGTGTTATGATAAATTATACTTTTTTTTTTTAATTTTTCAGAAAGTTTCCTTCCTCTGTTGGCAAAATAGTTATCCTTCTCCATAGTAGGTAGGTGAAGGAGAAATTGTTTTTTTGTTCCCTTGAAGAACTCAACCCCCTCACCACCCTGTCACCTTGTCACTCTTTTATCAAGCATTACATTGGAATGTTTTGTTTTTAATTTTAGAAAAAGGAAAGAGTTTAAACTGGAAAATGAGACTGGAGCAGTGATCAGACCGGCAGAAAAAAGTATAGAAAAGTATGGTAAAGTTCTTTACCTGAACACTGTCCATATGCTGCTCTTTTTTCTATTTAAAAAATCAGTTTGTGTTTGCTAATTTGTCAAGTCAATGTATTGCTTTCTGTCCTGAATGCTTGTTTGACATGGAGCACAGAGCTGAAAGCAGGAGGGAGGAATGGGGATCAGAAAACCAGATCGGCATGTTGCTGTCTCCTTGGTATGTGTTCATTTAAAAAAAAATAGCTTTTTTGTTAACAAAAAAAAAACAGAGAGAAGAGTGAGTTATGCAATGGAGCAAAACCAGGATGGACAGACAAAGGAGCAAATCCTCCTCCTGCAAGGAGGGTACTTGCTGTACTCAGTGTTGCTGCTTCCAAGTTATCAGTCACTCCTTTTCCCGCCTTGCAAGGCAGGCAGCTCCAGCTAGAGCCTCCCATCCTCACTCCCTTACTCACTCATTCTGCCTCAGACATTAATCTCTGTCTCTCTTCTCCACATCTATTCCTGCTGTGCAAATGCAAGATTACCAGTGTGTTCACCAAATGAGTGTGTAGAAGCAGGGAGAGAATGAGAGGATCAGGAGAGTTTACAGAAGCAGTGGCTGTGGTTTTTGGCAGTTTTGGGTATGGTGATGTTAGCCATTGGATGTGTTGAATTTGAATGACTTTCATGTTTTGATATGTTTAGAGTCATAATTTGTATTGTTTTGGTGGACTTAAAGTGTTGTTTTAAACATTTGTTGTGTGCCAGTAGATTTCTGGCTTTAGTAGTTAGGGAAAATGGTGACTGTAATGTTTCAAAAATGTTTTCAGTAGCTAGTGAGTTTAGCTCATTTTTGTGACGAGGTCAGCTGGTACTTATGTGTAAGTTGTGGTGAGATTTTGTCATGGCAAGATGGCAGTCTTGATCAATCAGATTGTTGGATTTGTGACGCTCATAGTATAATACATGTTAACCAAATACTCTGACATGGATGGTACTTCGCTTAGCCTCATGCCATTTATCAAGTCTTGCATAATAAGGTACTGTATATAAGAAATAAAGTACACCAAGCCATATACTGTGTGACAGGAGTGTGATGTTTTTAAGATATCTTGATGACATTTAAGAACTCTAAGTACAAATCTGGAGTGGTTTATATTTGGCACAACTCCAAACTAGGGTTACATAAGTAATAATACCCAACAGGGTGGGTGGTATTGTGCTGTACTGGACCACTTAAGGGCATAATGAGGTCCAACATCACAGGCAGAGAGACCTTATAGCCCCTGGAAGGTCAGTATTACATTCACTACCCTGGAGGGTATTATTGTGCTTAAAATAGGCCACTGTACTATTTATGAGCAAGGGAACCAACAGGCCTAGAGGGCATCTACGCCTAGTGAGTAAAACTCCAGCACCTCAAGAAAAAGATTTTTCAACCATTCAAGTTGCTAATGAGCATTTTTATTTATAGAAAAACTGTTTTTTTAGCAGCAATTCAGTTCACAATAACATATATGGTCTTGTATCTTTTATTATTGCAGGTACTTAGTTCATTGTGCTTTCGTAGTGAACATCATTTCATATATGGCACATCCCCTTAGTTTTAAAACATGTTAAAATACTTTTTTCAGTAAATAGTTGGTAGAAAATTCAAAGTCAGTGCACTGAATCAAGGCAGAAACATAGACAGATCTGCAGGAAGTGCTAAAGAAGTGCAGGAAATAGGTGTCCACTCTAAGCCTGTGTTGCTTAATACTGTGCAATAACCTTTGTGGGAGAAGAGTTTGGAATGCAAAGTTCAATATACTGTATGGCTCTGTGTGTCATTCACAAGTCTGCAACAGCATATATGTATGCAGTGGAGTAATGAATGGCAGTCCTGGCATGTAGCCCAGTCATTTTATAAGCTATGAACGCAACCTGTATTTGAAAACTGAAGTATTTTAGCTGAGAAATACTGAATTTTTCCTAGGTCCCCTCTGCTGAAAGCACACTAAGGTGAAACCTGATTCAGCATATCTTAATATGTAGTGCCACTTCTCCACTCTCTGTTAATTTCACATTTTGGCAGTTGAAAATACATCAATAATTTACTATAGGATAGATTAGCGATATTTATCAGGTACTGATAGTCACTCACGAGTCCCTTCCGGACTCCTTGAAAAATGTCCACATTTACGTCCTCATAAAGAAAGAACAAGGAAATCAGGACCAATGGCCCACAACTAACAACAGTAACAAAGTGCTAGCATGCAAAGGCTTGTAAATCCATAAATTGTGTAGAAAGCATAAACTGCATAGGGTGAATTCCAAAGGAGTCCTGAAGGGATTTGTGAGTGGCTACCAGTACCTGATAAGTACCGCTAATCTATCAGGTGGTAAATTACTAATGCACTTTCAACTGCCAAAACTTAAAATTAACAGTATAGTGGCCCTACCTCCCTATCACCAATCTGTGAATTAAAAGTTTTATCACTGGTGATCTAGTGTAACCCTCGCTCCTCAAACCTCTGCAAGCAATGCCCCACCACCCTGTCCCCCATCCCAAACCCAGGAGTGGGCAGCTGACACAGCCCTCTTCTCTCCTCCATGGCTAGCAACCCATCGGGCTATCAATGAATGAGCACGTGGGATGCCCACTGTGGAGGAGAGAGGTGGGCTGTATAAGCAGCAGGCATGGGGTGTGCTTTGACATTGTCAGCCATGATGATCTCCCCATTCCATGAGTAAGCAAGCTGAGATGGGTATAGTATATGAGAATAGAGTGATCATTAGGGCTGGCAATGACAAGGTACTCCCCATGCCTGCTGCTGCCTGCAGGGTGGGGGTGGAGTGTTAGGGTTGGAAACCTTAATGCCATATTTCCCTGTTTTTGTCATTTTAACCATAGCTAGTTCATTAACAAAGTTTTTTTTTTTGCAAACAATCTCCTTACTTTTTGAGAAAGCTTAATCATATTCTTGTTTGCCCGTGGGCTCTTCGGGTCCTGCCCTTCTGGGCCCTGCACTTCAATCCATCTATATTTTTTTGATATAGTGTAATCCTATCTTTATTTCCCTGTGGGAGCACAGGTCCCAATCCATAATGGCATCCTCTACTCTATCCATGCATAATATTTCAGATACAGTAGTGGTATCCTTATTTGCCTGTGTTCCCATCTAGTAGTGTACTGCATCAAAAACCACCACATATTGCAATTGTATCCTATAGAAAACACAGCAAAATTTGAAAGTTTTGCAACTTGACACAGAATTACTATATTTTCTCAAAACCACCCAAAGTCACATTGGTAGCACAGGCTCCTGCTACCATAACAATTCCAGAGCAAATCATGTTTTAACACCATAGAGCCAAAGAAATGGCTCCGTAAACATCAGAGTGTTATCCAATGGGAAATCAACCAAAATTCAAATCCAAGGCAAATTAATATATTTTAACCAAACCAGCAAAAGTCACATCTGTGGAGCACGCCCTTTCTACCCTGAAAATTACAGTCCAAAATTCAAAACCATTTCTTTGTTATGTAGTGACAAGGAAACAGTTATATAACACTTCTTTTTTTCCAAATTGCGAAACAGAATTCTGTTTCACAAATCCTTGTTCACAATTTGCAGTAAAAGTTTTCTGAGATTTGCCAAACAGAATTTCCACAGCTAAAAAAATGCATTTCTCACAAAGTAATCAAAAAACTAACCCCAGAATACAAGTCTAACGGGCCCCAATTAGGTAAACACAACTGTGGGTGTTTAACAAAGCCCTTTATAATTTTTGAAATTTAAGTTTGCTTCCCTTGAAATGGAAAACAAGATGGTAACGGCACAAATTAGGATTCCTGTTTCATGATCAAAAGAATCCTGTTTCAAGCCTCATGTCTAATTTTTCCCATAGGAAATAATGGGAAATGTAACACTTAATAACTCTGGAACAGATTAATATTTTTCACTAAATCTTCAAAAGGCACCACTGTGACTCAAGAGCCATATACCCTAAAAATGCCAGACCAAAATTCCTCACCGTTTTTGTTAAACGTGGTGACAAAGAATTTGAAAAAAATAGTAATTTACACATTCTTTGAGACTTCATATCTCTGCACTGCACATCCAATCAGAGCAAACCTTGTCATAGCAAGAGATCCTTTGGCCCTGATGGCACATGCCACATGTTATGCAAATTGCTTGAACAGTTGTAAAGTTATTAAAGCACAAATTTCAATCAAGAATCCTGTTTCATGATCAAAATCCCATTTCAAGTCTTACTTCTAACTTCTCCCTTAAGTAATAATGGGAAACTTTAAAATTTAATAACATTTGAAAGGATTAATATATTTTTACCAAACCTTCAAAAGGCACCACTGTGACCCAAGACCTATATACCCTACACATTTTAGCATAAAATTCCACACCGGTTTTCTGCAACGCAGTGACAATGAATTTGACAAAAAACTGTAATTTACACATTGTGTAAGACTCAGTATCTCCGCACACACACATCCAATCAGAACAAACCTTACCAGCTTAAGAGTTGTTTGATCTCTGATTGGGCATGCCAAATTTTATGCAACTTATGCTGCAACGTAATTAAACATAGAAACATAGAAACATAGAAGTTGACGGCAGATAAGGACCGCAAGGCCCATCCAGTCTGCCCATTTCTTTTTCTACCTTATAAATGTGCCATCGGCCTTTGCTCTGTCAGTGACCTATCTATTCATAGTCATTTGTATTGCTCCCTTATGCCTATCCCATGCCTGTTTGAAGCCCTGCACTGTATTCATAGCCACCACTTCTTGTGGTAAGCCATTCCATGCATCTACCACCCTTTCTGTGAAAAGAATTTCCTCACATTCCCCTTAATCGGCCTCCTCTAATCTCATGCTGTGTCCTCTTGTCCTGCTATTTTCTTATATTTAAACATGTTAGACTCTTTCACCTTGTTTATGCCCTTAAGGTGTTTAAATGTCTCGATCATATCACCTCTCTCCCTCCTTTGCTCAAGGGTATACATATTGAGCTCCATTAATCTGTCCTCATATGTCTTCTGATGCAGTCCCTGCACCATTTTGTTGCCCTTCTCTGGACTGCCTCAATTTGAGTTAATGTCCTTGTGAGGTGTGGCCTCCAATACTGCATGCAGTATCTAGATGGGGCCTAACTAATGTCTTGTACAGAGGGATTATTACCTCCTCTTACGACTTGTGATACTCCTACTAATACACCCTAACACCCCTAGCCTTACCTACTGCTTTAGAGGTCTGCTTGGATGATTTTAGGTCATCAGTGATGATGATGCCCAAGTCTCTTTCTTCCTTTGTGACTGCTAGCAACTCCCTCCCAGCCTATAAGTGGCTTCAGGGTTTCTCTTCCCTATGTGCATGATTTTGCACTTCTTTGCATTAAATCCCAGTTGCCACTCTTCTGACCATTCTGCTAGTTTATCCAGATCTCTTCTCATTCTGCCCACCCCATCTGGATCATCTACTCTGTTGCAGATCTTGGTGTCATCTGCAAACAGACAAGCCTTACCCTCTAGTCCATCTGAGGTCACTAATGAAGATGTTGAATAGGACTGGCCCCAGGACTGATCCCTGAGGTACCCCACTTGTGACTTGCATCTCTTCTGACTGTATACCATTTACCACCACTCTCTGTTTTCTGCCAGTCAACCAGTTTGCCACCCAGTTGACCAACTTCTGACCCACCCGAGCCTACCTAGCTTATTTATCAATCTTCTATGTGGAACAGTGTCAAAGCTTTGCTGAAGTCAAGGTAGGCGACATCAACTGCTCCCCTTGGTCCACCTCTCTGGTTACCCAGTCAAAGAAATCTATGAGATTAGTTTGACAGGACCTTCCTTTGTAAACCCATGCTGTCTTGGATCCTGTGCCTATGGATTCCAGGTGTTGCACTATCCTTTCCTTAAGGGTGCCTCCATAATCTTGCCCACTACTGAGGTAAGACTGACCGGTCTGTAGTTCCCCGCCTCCTCCCTGCTACCACTCTTGGGTGGGATCACATGAGCCCTTCTCCAGTCTTCTGGGACCTCTCCTGTGCTCAGAGACTCACTAAACAATTCTGTGTTCCTTATATTTTCTGAAGGCCAGCCTTTTGGCTCTGACCTTTTCTGCTACTGTATTTGAGAACCAAAGTGGTTTCCTTCTTCTTTGCACTTCCTTTTCTGTCTAACACAATGGGATGTTGCTTCAAGTATTGTATCCTTAATGCTTGCCCACTTTGCCTGTACCTCCTCACCTGTGTTCCTTTTTGCCAGGGCTAGCTTAACTCTGTTGGCCATCTTATCAAAGTCAGCTCCTCTGAAGTCCCATATTTTTGCTTTGGAATGGGATGATTTAGATGTAGTAGCCAAATTGAACCATACCATGTTAAAGTGCAAATTGCAATCAAGGATCCTATTTTGCGATCAATAATCCTGTTTCAAGCCTGACATTAAAGTTTTCTCCTTGCAAATAATGAGAAATTTTAAATTTAATAACTATGGAACAGATTAATATTTTTTCAGAAAACCTTCAAAAGATACCACTGTGGCCTAAGACCTATATACCCTAAACATTTCAGACCAAAATGTCATGTTCTTGCGCAATGCAGTAACAAAGAATTTGACAAAAAACCCCATTAATTTACACATTTTTTTTGAGACTCCATAGGCTGGATTCTAAAAGGTCAGATGTAAGCTAAGGCAATAGCAGCTTCCACTAACTGCCCCTGCATCAGGGACCCTATGCCAGATTTAATATCACAGAGGGTCCCTGAGCCGGAGTCCCATCTCTTGGAGCATCAGTGGCAGTCCGCGAAACTGGCAGCACATCCACTGTGTATGCCACAAGCCATGGGGTAGTGGAGCAGCAGCTGTGCCCTTGGAATGTAGCATGGTAATGGTCCTTGCCTGCCCCCACCACCACTAGGCCCTGAATTGCCTGTAAACTGTATTACTAAAATACATTTAATCTCTCATGATCTAGTGCCCCCTCCCTGCACTGATCTGCCTGTAAACTGTAGAATTAAATGAAAGTTAATTCCTGGTGATCTAGTGTCCCCCTTCCCCACCCAATCCACTGGTAAATTGTAGTATTAAATTCAGTTCCTGGTTATAGTGTCCCCCCACACTGCCCCGATCCATCAGAAAAGTGTATTATGAAAGGACAGAAAATCCCTAGTTATCTAGTGACACCCCATCCCTCCACCCCAGCAGGTAATGCCCCCATCCTGACCCCTGATCCAGTGACTAGTACAGCCCTCCTCACACCAACATGGTCAACCACCAAATGAGCAGTCTGAGCATGTACTGTATACAGTATACAGTCCATGCTCTGACTGTTCATTCAGGGACTGGCCATGGTGATGTGATGATGGATGTGCCAGTCACTCGAACTAGGTTTGGGATGAGTGGGGAGCAGGGTAGTGGGCACTACCTGCTGGGGTGGGGGGCAACTAGATCACCAGGGATTTACTTTCATTTAATACTAGAATTTACAGGCAGATTGGGGAGGGTGGCACTAGATCACCAGGGATTACGTTACTTAATAATACAATTTACGGGTTGATCCAGTTGGGGAGGGAGGCACTGGGGATTAAATATTATTTAATAATACAATTTACAGGCAGCTCAGGGCTAGGGGCAGTAGATCACCAGGAATGTAATTTATTCTAATAATACCATTTACAGGTATATTGGGGCTTTGGGGGGTGACACAGTGTTACACAGCTGACAACCCTCCCAGAGGATGTCTAAGTACCGTTAGATCAACTTTTGGCTTGTCTAATGGTACTTAGACCTCTGTCCTCTAGGAGGAGTTTCTGCATGCCACATTAGAGGATATGGTAGCCTGCATCTGCAACAAGCCCCCTAGTGCCATGTTACCACAACATTTGTGTCACAAGGTAGACAAATACCCATTTTGGTGAATGCAGTCTGTGTTAGAAGCAGGCTGCTTTTGGGAATAGTGCAGGTGCATTTTTTGACGCAATTTGCCACTTATGTCATTTATGTATGATGTAAGGACCTTGCATCAGTCTAAGGGTTTTGAGAATCGGAGTCCATATCTCCACAACTGCACTTTCAACTGGAATGAAACTGATCACGTCAAGAGACCTTTGGTCCCTGATGGCATGCCAAAGTTCATGCAAATCACTTGAAAGGTTGCAGAGTTTTTAAAGCACAAACATTTCAGTTTGGGGGATAGGACCTATGGGGAGAGGCTCGAAGAGCTAAATATGTACACATTGGAAGAGAGAAGGGACCAGGGGGGACTTGATAAAGGTATTCAGGTACATGAAGGGGGTAAATAGTGGAGGAGCAGTCAGGGTGCTCTGAAGGAAGGGGGGCAACTAGAGGGCATGGGTGGAAGCTGGTGGGGGAGATTCAGGGGAGAAAGGAGGAGGTGCTACTTCACTGAGAGGGTGGTGGAGCCATGGAATGCACTGCCCAGGGGGCTGGTGGAGGCAGAAATGGTGGAGGGGTTCAAGAGGACGTGGGACAGGTACAGGGGAAGGGTCCTGGAAGCAAAAACCAGTGCAGCGAGAATATCTGGGACTGGGAAGGCAGAAGCCAGACAGGGAGAGGGGGGCAGTAAGGTCAGCTCCCAGGGTGGGGACTGACCAATCGAGCAGACAAGAAAGACCACTAGGCCTAATCTGCTGGCATTTTAATATGTTAGTATGTAACATAGAAGTGAAGAAAGAATTTGACAAAAAAATGATAATTTACACATTTTTAAGACTCCTTATCTCTGCACCTGCAATCCAACTGGATTAAAACTTGCGACTTCAAGAGATCTTTGGTCCCTGATGGCACCTGCCTAATTTCATGCAAATCATGTGAATGGCTTTAAAGTTATTAAAGCACAATTGCAATCAAGAATCCTGTTTCATAATCAAGTAACCTATTTGAAACCTTACGTCTAAATTGTCCCATAGGAAATAATGGGAAACTTTGTAATTTAATTACTTTTGAATGTAACATGGAAACATAGAAACATAGACCTTGACGGCTGATAAGGACCACTTGGCCTATCTAGTCTGCCCATTTCCCTACCTACAGGATAGGCCGCAGATCCTAGTTAACCAACAGCCTATTTCTTCCTACCCCACACAAGAATTGCCTTATGTCTGTCCCATGCATTCTTGAATTCTCCCACAGTTTTAGACCCCACAACCTCCTCAGGAAGGCTGTTCCATGCATCCACTACCCTCTCTGTAAAATAATACTTCCTCACATTGCCCCTAGACGGCCCCCCTCTATCTTTAAAGTGTGTCCTCTTATTCTTGCACATCTCTTTTTCTGAAAGATGCTACCCTCTTGGACTTTGTTGATTCCACTGAGGTACTTAAAAGTTTCTATCATGTCCCCCTCTCCCTTCTTTCCTCAAGGGTATACATATTAAGCTCCTTTAGTCTCTCCTCATATGGCTTCTCTTGCAGACCCTGCACCATTTTAGTTGCCCTCCTCTGGACTGCCTCTATCCTGTCTAAGTCCTTGTGGAGATGGGGTCTCCAGAACTGGACACAGTACTCCAGATGGGGTCTCACCAACTGTCTGTAAAGAGGGGATAATAACTTCCTGTTTTCTGCTGCTGTTGCCTCTCCCTATGCATCCCAGTATACCCCCAGCCCTCCCTACTGCCTTCTCACATTGCTTGCTAACCTTAAGGTCATCTGATATGATTACCCCCAGGTCCCTTTCCTTTTTTGTTGTTGTTACTACCTCCCCCCCATTGTGTATTCTTCCCTTGCACTTCTGTGCATTGAATCCTAGCTGCCATACTTCTGACCATTCCTCCAACCTTGCCAAGTCCCTTCTCATCCTTTCCACGCCTCCTTGTGTATCAACCCTGTTGCAGATCTTTGTGTCATCTGCAAAGAGGCATACTTTTCCTTCCAGTCCCTCTGCAATGTCACTTATGAAGACATTAAGAAGGACTGGACCCAATACTGAACTCTGCGGTACCCCACTAGTAACCCCTCTTTCTTCAGAGTGGACTCCATTTACAATTACCTTCTGTGTCCTGTTGTCCAGCCAATGTTTTACCAGGCTACAACCTGGGACCCACTCCCAGGCTAGTTAATTTATGATCAATCTTTGTATGGGACTGTGTCAAATGCCTTGCTAAAGTCTAGGTAGGCCATGTCCACAGCCCCTCCGTGGTCTACTACTTTGATCACCCAGTCAAAGAAATCTATTAGATTCGTCTGACATGACCTTCCCGCTGTGACCCCATGCTGCCTTGGGTCCTGTGCCCCAATGGCCTCTAGGTACTCAACTATTCTTTCCTTCAGAAGTGACTCCATCACTTTCCCTACCACAGAGGTCAGACTGACAGGTCCGTAGTTTCCTGCCTCTGTCTTGGTCCCACTTTTGTGAAGGGGAATCACATCTGCCTTACTCCAGTCCTCGGGTACCACACCATCCTCCCATGATTTATTAAAAAGAGCAGCCAGTGGTTTCACTAGTTCCCCCCCTTAATTCTTTTAGAATTATTTGGTGAATTCCATCAGGCCCCATTGCTTTGTCCACCTCCAGTTTTAGGAGTTCGTGCAGAACCCTTTCTTCTGTGAAAGGACTGGAATCGACCCCCCTATCAGGAGTGCTTCTGTTAATTGGATTAATATTTTTTTGCCAAACTTTCAAAAGGCACATCAGTGACCCAAGAACTATATACCCAAAACATTTCAGACAGAACATCCAAGCCATTTCTTTTTTTTTATTTTACTATTTTTGGCACTCCCACTGCTGGCACCATCTGCCTGGTCACAGACCCCGGCTGTGGCTTCCCACTTTAGCCGCCCTTGCAGTACCCCATGGCTTTCCCCCCAGGGTGGGGTCACAGCATCCAAACCCCTGTGAAGGGTGCCATGATCAATGGGATAGGGTGGGAGTCAGCCTGGGAGCCAAGACAGCTGGGGCAGGCATCATCCAGGTGGTGGGAAGGCAGGATTTTCTTCCTCTGTAGTGGGGGTGGGAGCATGCAATGACACCTATGTCCATCTTGCCTCCCTGATTCTAGTAGGTACTGGTTGCTGTGGTGCCCCTGGCCTCCACCAGGGGTCCCTCAAGTGCTGGTCACACACCGCACCCTCCCCCAGAGAAGGAGAGCAGTCCATGGGATGCTCGATCCTCCTCCCCCCCTTGGGCTGGCCCTCCAACGACCCAGATCCATTTCTGAACATGGGTCACCGGCATTGCAAGTGGAAATCCAGCCACTGTGCTGATGGGCTGGCAGTGTCCAAGCCATTTCTGAGAAACATGGTGACTAATAATTTGACAAAAGTGGTAATTTTCACATTTTTGGACACTCCATATCTCTGCCTCCATGCAACTGACCAGAATGAAACTTGCCACATCCAGAGATCTTTGACCTTGATGGAGCATGCAAAATTTCATACAGATCAGTTGAACAGCTTCAAAGTTATTAAACATCTTGGATGCGATTCTAGAAGCAGTCCTATGCATGTTGCAAAGTGCGACATGCAAGGGGTGCAGTTGTGCCAAGGACCCTTAACCCAATTCTATAATGATCAGGGTCCTCGTGGCTAAGTTCTGTGACTTGCAACATGCATATGGCTGCACCAAATGCAGGGTGTTAAATAGGGGCATGTTGCAAGTATTTATTTATTTATTTCAATGTAGGATTACAATACATTTGAGCCGAGGCTCTTTTACAAAGGTTCCACGTCAGCATGTGCAACAGTCATGATTTTTAGTTACATACAGTCATTGACTTACAGACATGTGATAACCAGTACAAAGACTTGAGCTATGAGCAAGATAAGGGAAGCAGGGTGGGTGGTGGGGGAAGTGAGGGTAGGAGATTGAGGGGGGAAGGAGGTGCAGGGGGTAAGGGGGAGTATGGGAGGTGGTTGGGACTGGGGCAGGAGTGGAGATATGGGGGGAGGTGGGTGAGGGTGGAAGACAGTGCAGCCTGGGGGCCTTGTCGAGGGAATATGACAGGTAAGGTGCTAGGGGTGCAAAGACTGATTGTAAGTTCTGGGTGCTGGGACATTTTCAGCTGGAATGGTGGAAATGTTAAGATGGGCAATCGTAGGATACAAGCAGTGAGAGGCACAGCTTGGACTTGAAGAGGCCAAGTGTTGGAGCAGTCACTATGCCGCTGCCAAGATAGTTGAGCCAGTTGGATGCCCGATAGGCGATATCGTGGGATATGTAGTAGATGGGAATTGGAACTCATTGTAGTGATGTTCCTATGTCTAGGCTTAAGGAGGGCACAGACACCAGGTGGGGCCAGACCCATTATCATTTTCTTGGCCATGATGCAGTTTTGGTATTTTATGCGTTTGTCCAGTTGAAGCCATCCAGATTGGGAATAAAGGTCACGGTACGGCGATGTGAGCCAGTGATGAGATGACAGGCCTTATTCAGGGAGGTTGTGATACGTTTGAGAGCAGTGGTAGTTACAGACCCATATATGATAAAACCATAGTCTATGATGCTGACAATGGAGCTTTGGAAGGCCACTGACAGTGCTTCTGGGGTTAGGTGTTTCCTGTGCCAAAATAATATGCCTAACCTCGCATTGGCAGACTTTGCAACACTGCTGATATGGACAGCGTATGAGAGGTGGGGATCAAGGGTGATGCCGAGGTACTTGAACGATTGTGTTTGCTCTAGGATGGCTCCTTGTTTGGTTGCAGTGGAGAGGTGGAGTTGTTTGTTTTTGTTGTGGGGGCTGTAGAAGACCATAGACTTGTTTTTTTTCTGACTGAGAAGCAGTTTATGATTTAGAAACCAGGATTCAATGGAGGAGAATGCCTGCTGAAGTTTATTTTGTAATTGGATTGGATCAGGATCCAAAGTGAGGATCACCGCATCATCAGCGTAGGGAATTATTTGTTCTGGGCAGCTGTCCGGTAGTGAGTTTAAGAATAGGCTGAAGAGGAGGGGTCCCAGAATGGAGCACTGGGGGGCTCCTGAGCGGACCGGTCTAGGGTCTGAGAATGTATCAGTGATTCTTACTGTTTGGGACCGTTCTTCAAGGTAGCTCTTAAACCAGCCAATAGAGTCAGTTGACAGCCCAGTGTTCTGAAGCTGGACAAGCAGGAGGCGGTGATTGATGGTGTCAAAGGCTTTAGTTAAGTCAATATAGATTAAGCCTAGTAGTTCACTGGAGTCAAGTGCATTGTGGATTGCACCAGTGAATTCAAGTAGGGCTGTGGAGGTGCTGTGACCTTTTTGGAACCCGTGTTGTTGCTTGCAAAGGATGTTGTATGTATCCAGGTATTCTGTGAGCCGGTCCAAGACGATGCTTTCTAGTGCCTTGGAGAGTGGGGGTAATAGGTAGATAGGTCTGTAGTTATCATGGGCAGTTTTGTCACCACTTTTATGGATTGGGGGTGACAGTGGCAGATTTCCATCTGTCCAGGAACTGGCTAAGGCTGATGGAGAGGTTGAAAATTCTGGTCAGAGGACTAAGCACTTCATCAAGTGTGAGAGACAGGATTTTGAGATCGAGGGAATCATTACTAAATCTTGATTTACCAAGGGCTTTGGTTACATACTTGCATACTTGGTGAGCCTTGATTGCTTTGAAGTAGAGGCGGGGGGAGCTGGTGGGAGTAGTGTTCATTGCGGACAGAAGGGCTTCACCATCTTTGAAGTAGTCCTGGGGTAGGACAGCACTGAGGTTGGTAAAGGCTTTGTTAAAGGTATCCGCAATGGTTTTTTGGTTGAGGGTTGTGGTTCCGTTGATGTTGAATATTGATGGGGGGTTTTGGGTGGATTCCCGGTGAGTTCCTTTATGTTCTTCCAGAATTCCCAACCATTGCCCCAGGAGTTTGTGAGGGCATGCTTATAGTAGGCAGACTTCATTTGCTAGATGGTTTTGGTGAAGTCATTGCAGGCACATTTGTAGTTTTGGATGTCATTTTGCCTTCTAGAGTTTCTGGGCAGCTCCAATAGGTGGTCTCTTGTTTTTAGCATCCTGAGGAGGCCACCTGTGAGCCAAAGGTTACTGAGTGATTTGACTTTGCATTTCTTAATAGGAGCATACGTGTCACAGGCCACAGTGAAGATGTTTATGAAGTGGTCAAGGGCAATGTTTACATTGGTTGCATTGAAGATAGAGGACCAGTCTTGATGGAAGAGGTGGGATTTGAGTCGAGGAAGGTGACCAATGGGTAGAACCCTGCTGGTGATAGTTTTTGGTGGTTGTTTGATGAATTTATTTGACTAGGTGCAGCTAACAGGGAAGTGGTAGCTGAGAGAGTCAGGAAGGACATTAGTGTTAGATATCCACGATGGGTGACTGGTAAGGATCCAGTCCAAGAGTGTGCTGGTGCCAGTCCTGTAATTTTTCCTGGTCAGTGAGTCAACCATTTGTGTGAGGTTTGCCGCAGCAATGGTATCCCTGTGTGCACCAGCATCAGCTGCAGGCCAGTTGATGTTGAAGTCGCCTAGGAGGATGGATTCGGTGTCTGGCGGGAGTGACTTTACAAAGTCAAGAACAGCTGTTAGACCAGTTCCCTGTTCTTTGGGAGGGATGTAGATGGTGGCAACAGTGAGGGTTTTGTTTTGGGCTCTGAGGAGGATTCTCACTGGCAGTATCTGAGCAGTTGTGGGTTGGAGTGAGGTAATGATGTGGTGCCCCTGTATGGAGTCTTTTAGGTAGAGAGCGCAGCCCCCACCTCTTTTGGAGAGGCGATCCAGCTTAAAGATGTTGTAGCCAGGAAGGCTGATTGCATGGTCTGGTACTGATGGCATGAGTCAGGTTTCGACAATGGCCAGGATGTCAGGGCTGTGCTGGCTTGTAGTGCATCCATTTTAGGAAGGAGGCTGCAGATGTTGATTGACATGAATGAGAGGGCACCTGAAGGCTTGCTCAGATTAATGGCTTTAGAGCAGAATGGGCAAGGGTTTGGGTGCACATTGCCTGACAGCATTAGGAGGAGGAGGACTAACCTCAAGGAGCTGCAGTGTATCATCCTTCTGGCAGTCAGGTACATGTGTCCTCCCATGCCTGGAAAGCCCCGCAGGGCTGTGGGGCCCCCAGCCCCTGATCCACCCTGTTGGTAAAATCTTACAGGAGCTAGTTTGATTCCCCCAGCCCCAATCACCTATACAGTACATGCCCATGAACAGCTCTGCCCCCAGGCCCATTCCCTGAAATGCAAACCCAGGTCCCAGCAGTGCTGGGCACAGTGTGTACTGTCATTCATTCCTATGGAGCTCAGTCAGCAGCTGGCCATGGTGGTGAGATGTGGGCTGTACCAGTCACCAGCTGAGGATGGGTCAGGGTGTGGGGTGGACTGGTACAGATGGGTGGGGGCCCACTAGACCACCAGGGATATTGGGGTGATATGACTTATGTACCATTTGCGGCACTGCAGGGATCTGGGTTCAGATTTCAGGGAACAGGTTCTGGGGGTCAGAGCTGCATTGCAGGACATGTACTGTATAGGGTGAGCAGGAGCAGATGGGACAGACCTGCCCTGTGGGGCTATTACAGTATTGGGAATTGGGGGCTGCGGGGGACACAGCAGCCCTGCAGGACTTTTACTGTATTGGGGAATTGGGGCATGGGGGGAAGGCACATGTATTGGGAGCAGGCCCAGTGGTAGATCTGTACAACTCCTGGAGGGCATAAGTACACTTACACCAGCTAAAATCTGGTGTAACTGTAATGTGATGGATGGCCTCCTGGGGTTGTTCTAGAATAGCAAATCTAGGGACTTTGTTGCTGCCCTTCCAGAATAGGGTGCAACAGCTGCCATAAACCCCCTAGTGCCATGTCATATGGGGTTTTAGGGCATAACTGGTGGCATATGTTCACTTTGGTCCAAGCAGCCTGCAACATGTCACAGGCTGCTTTGCTAAATACTGAATGATACAATTGCTGGAGTAACTTGATACTTGTACCATTTTTATGGTGCAAGTCAAGTTACGCCAGTCACATCCCTTCTAGAATCAGGCCCATGTGACTTTAGTATAGAAGTGACCCTTGTATATCTATCTATCTATCTATCTATCTATCTATCTATCTATCTATCTATCTGTCTGTCTGTCTGTCTCTCAGTACGGGGTCATAATTTCGCAAGACATTATGTGGCATGGCAAAATTGCACTGTCAATAAAGTGTGATATTGCCATGAGGCATAATTATTTTCTCTGTGTGGGCTTTACCCCCCACAACCCCCATTATGGAGGGCTGCACCCCCCCTGGACTCCCCCACTAAAGATTCTCAACTCCGGGGGGGGTTCAACTTGGAGGGCGCACAAATTGGGAACAAAAATAAAATGTCTGGGACCAGGGATCAAACCAGGTCTCAGACACAGTGCCTGGGTTGCTGCTGCTGTGGCTCAGTCCTGTGAGCCACAGCAGCTGCTTGGTAGAACCCACTCCCAGCAGAGCTCTTATCCTCTGCCTGGGAGTCTGTGAATGGTGCAATACGCGTACAGCAGTATATGCGGTATTGCACCATTCGCTGTCCTGACAGTGCTTTTTCAGGTTAGCCATAATGTGTACATTATGATCCAGTGCTTCTCTCTCTATATATATATATCTATATATATATATATATCTATATAGATATATATATATATAGAGAGAGAAAAGAGAGAGAGAGAGAGATAATATAGGGGATATGACATGGCCTGGCTGAAGATATCATATTTATCTTCATGAGAGGCCAATGATATCATGATATTTCATGAGTGGTGAAGCCATGAGTGAGATATCTTTTTTTTTGCAAATAACCAAGCTTTATTGAATTATTTCCAACATAAATTACATACCAAACGATTAGACAATACATAAAAACTATAAGACAATAAATGAAGAATACACAACAAGGAGAAGGGAAACCCCCAAAAGCCCCCTTCCAAAATTAGAAAACAAAAAAGGAAACAAGAAAACCCCTCCAACCACCACCCCCCTACCCTCCCCAGGCAGCTATCCCATTGGCTGACTCCCTGTAATCAATACATGATCCTAAGATGTCATCACAAAGGCAAGCAAAGTTTACCCTGACTATACATAGTTTAATTAAGTACACCAAGAGGAGGCACCAAGGAGGAAAGAATTAACAACATTAACATACCACGCCAGGGCCGATATCCCACCAGTAACAAGGGGAAAGAGAAGAACAACCATTATCCCTAATACCCATACCTATCCTTCAGACATTGGTACAACTTACCCCAACATTGCTGAAATATTGGTAAAGCATTGTGGAAAGAGAAGACCGATCTTTCTGCATTCAATGCATTCATAAACTCCTCCCACCATTCCCCAAACGATGGAGTCCAGTCTTCTCTCCAGTGGCGCAAAATTATTAACTTAGTTACCATTGCTACCATAGCTATTCGATATTTAGTTAAGTTACTTGGAATTTTGTCGTATATCCCAAATATGCAAGCCTCCGGAGTGAAGAATCTGGCAAAATCATAAAATTGAATAATCTTTTGCTTCACCAAATGCCACAACCCAGCCACCTTGGGGCAAGTCCAGAACTTATGATAACTGGTAGCTAAAGAATCATTACATTCAGTGCAGTGTGCTGAAAAGCAGCTACCCATTCTAGAGAGCTTAGCCGGTGAAAGGTATAAGTTATGAAGTAACTTAAATTGAACTTCTCTCAATCTGTCATGCTTAACAAATCTATAGATATCGACCCAAGCCTTCTCCCATGTTTCTGCTGATTTACCCAAAGACAAATTGTATTCCCAGTGTATCGGGATTGGGGACACTTTCGAGTTCCCTTTAACTATTAAGCACTTGTAAATTTTAGAAATCATCTGCCCGCTTGTACAAACCCTTTCAACTCAGCAAACATCGATCCCAGGATGTTCTGCCCTAACCCTTTGCCAAAATAAGATCTGACACAACTTCTTATTTGAATTAGTTTAAGAAAAGATTGGGGTTCCACTCCCAGCTTCTCCACCAACATCCAGAATGGGAGTAACCTATTGTTCTGATAGAGGTCCTCAGCCCACAGTTTCATTGCCCAATTAATTCTCAGTCTAGTTATTGGTTGATTTCCAATAGTCAGGTTCGGATTTCTTAGTATGGGTTGGGATGAGTCATATCATTGCGAAATTTGGAACTTCGCATAGAATTGTTGCAACGCCTTGACATCCCATCCCATCGGCGTATCTCTCGCTCTGCTAGGAATTTTAGCCCATGAGGTATACAATAAAGACTCCAAATCGAGCTTAAGGCTTTTAACGTAAAGCCGATCTAACTGAAGTCCGGGGTATGAAATACTCTCATCACAAGCCCATGCGCCCACCCTTGCCAAGTGGATTGCAAGGTAATATACATAAAAATCCGGTAACTGAAGCCCTCCCAATTGCCGTCGACGAGTAAGTTTGAGGTAACTTCTTCTAGGAGGTTTCCCATTCCACAAAAATGCCGTGCATTGTTGGAATAGCGGTTTAAAAAAGGACTTTGGTAAATAAACATTTAAATTTGACAATGAGTAGAAAAGTTTAGGCATAACCACCATTTTAATCGTATTGACTCTTCCCGAGAAAGTCAATGGTAGCTTTGACCATCTGACCAAGTCTTCCTTAATGCTTTTAATTAACGGTTTAAGATTTAAATCAGCCAAATTCTCTAAATTCTTTGTTATTTGAATCCCCAAATACGTTAGTGATCTGGTTTGCCAACGAGGTCCCAGAGAAAGACACCAACTTCTCTGAAGAACTGGGGTCAAAGAGTATACTGAAGTCTTAGCCTTATTCAAACTGTACCCAGAGAGCCTACCAAACTTATCAATTAACTCGAGAACCTTAGGGAGGGAGGATGTAGTATTCGAAATATGTAGCAATAAATCATCAGCGAATGCCGAGAGTTTAAATTCAACGTCCCCTATCTTGAGCCCTTTCACCTCTCTATTTATCTTTATGGATCTTATTAACGGTTCAATGTACAAATTGAAAAGGTATGGTGATAAATGACAACCCTGCCTGGTACCCCTAAAGAGTGTAAAAGCCTCTGAAATTAGATTATTACACTGAATCTTAGCCGAGGGGCAGGAGTACAAGATACAAACCATATGAATAAATCTATCTGGAAGGCCAAGCTTTGACAGGGTGGTGAACATAAATGTCCATTCCACCGTGTCAAAGGCTTTTTCGGCATCTAGTGAGACTAAAGCCGCTTCCAAAGCAGGGTCCGCAGAATCAGAAATTAAATAAAATAATTTGAGAAAATGGTCAGCCGAGGAGCGACCTTCGACAAAACCGGCCTGTTCTGGACTCAATAAACTCCGCCATACCTGTTTTAATTTAGTGGCCAAAATTTTAGCAAAAATCTTCACATCTAAATTTAACAAGGAAATCGGGGTATAACTACTCACTTCCTCAGGGGGTTTATCTGGTTTTGGCAACAAAATAATCTTGGCCTCAAATGGGGTCTGGTCCTTAATCCCTTGCTCACACCAAAAGGAGAATAACTCCTGCAATAAAGGCACCAGCTTATTTTTGATTCTTTGATGAAAAAAAGCTGTAAACCTGTCTGGGCCAGGTGCCTTGTCCGGGCAAAAGGAATCGATAGCCTTTCCTATTTCCTCCACAGAAATAGGAGCTATTAATTGAGGACCAACATCAGTTGACAGTCTTGGTAGAGGAATAGCATCCAAAAATTCTTGAATTCCATCAAATACCCAAAGGGGGACTGCTGGCTTGTATAGAGCTTTTGGTAGAAAAACTTAAAAATTCCTAGTATCTCAGCCGAATCTGTGACCAATTGCCCTGATTCTGGGTGATTGAGAGCAGTTACCCACTTTGCGGAAGATCTTTGCTTCAGCTGCCAAGCCAGCAATCTCCCAGCCCTGCTACCTTGACCCAAATACAGAGCCCTAACTCTGAAAGCTGAACTAATAACTTTCTCTCTCTGTTTATCTGCATACCAATTTCTTAAGGAGATTAATTTGCTTTCCTGATCCTCCGTTCTCTGGCTATTATTTATATTTTCTAATTCCTTAATCTCTCTCAAGCACTCATCCAAAAGTTTTCTTGTTTTCACTTTGCGTACTGTTGCCATGCGTATTAACTCACCTTGCCACATAGACTTGAGAGCCACCCAAGTTTGATCTATAGCTTTGATAGAGCCCCAATTACTGATAATAGAACTTTCTAAAAAAGCTCTAAATCTGTTTAAAGCCTTGGATTCCTTTAAAATATTGTTATTTAGTGAACACGAATATGATCTATAAGGTTGAAATGGTAAAGAACATATAATGTTTATAGGTGAGTGGTCAGAAATTATCCGGGGCAAAGTTGTGACCTCCACCACCCAGGACATGCTACTCTGGCTAACCAAAAATAAATCTATCCTCGAGTGTGACTTATGCGGTACCGAAAAAAAAGGTGTACTCCCGGGCACTAGGGTTCAAAATGCGCCATGGGTCTATCAGACCCATTGATAGCATAAGCTCCCATATGGCCTTCTGCGCTGGGGATGGGGAAGAACCTTTAAAATGCGATCTGTCTAACCGGTTTGATTGGACTAAATTCCAGTCCCCACCTAAAATTATTGGGAGATTCCCAAAAGAGACCAAGGCCAATCTCAGCTGAGTAAAAAAGTCAGGTGAATCCAGGTTAGGCCCATATACTTAGCCCAGCACTAAGTTAATCCCTCCGATACTGCCTGAAACAAGTACATATCGCCCTTGCGGGTCAGATATTATTTTCGAATGCACAAATGGAATCCCATGAGCAATTAAGATAGCAACTCCCCGACTATTAGAGGAGAATCCCGCCCCAAAAACCTGATTCACCCACTTTTTTTTAAAATGGGCCAGACGATCAGTAAGGACATGGGTTTCTTGTAAAAATACTATCGCTGGTTTCAAGCGGGCAAGATGATTCAAAATAACAAATGTTTTACAATTGTCCTTTCCTCCTTTAATATTCCAAGAGATTATATTCAGCCTGTCATCCATTCATTGTACAGTCTATACAAATCTTGGGATAGCTGTCCCCCCCCATACAAACCCCCCAGAATCAACAAATTTACCTCCCCGAGTTACCTCACCCTCCCAAGAAAATAACAATGCCCCATAAATAACTTATAACCTTCCCTTCTGGCTGAAGCCAACTACCCATCCACTGGAACATGATGCAACATGGAGATGGGCATACCCACCCCTGCCACAAATGTTGTATGAATTGGATAAATAATCCTATCAAACCCAATCTGAGAAAAGAAAACAGGCTAATAAAAAAAAGTTAGATCCATCTCCGAACCTTCAATTAAATCAGAAGCTAGACATGAACACATAGAGATTAAGGGATATAATGCGTCTGTTCAACTAATAAAATATTCGCCAGCCCAATGAATATATCCAAACTTCTAGACATTGGCGGGCGAAGTTACAACCCTTCCATGTCGCTCTAAGAATCGGCCCCACATAAAAGGCTCTAACTGAATCCGCAAGATCAAGGTCAGGCCAAACTGCTCCCGGCTGGGACTAGCATCAATCTAAGGCATAGCTAACCGGCCTGTCCTAAAATCTTGCTTTACATTATATCCCTTTGCTCTTAAATCTTCATTTAACATGTTCAACTAATAAAACCCCATTACTTGTGCCTTACAGTTGGGAGTACTGTTAATAATCTTAAGACACCGATTGTATAGACAACACTAAAAGAACAAAAAATAATTGTTACAGATACAATCATTATAACCTGTGTCTTGATTAGCATTTCAGTCTTATACTTATGACTAGAAAACAAGCATAAACACCCCCTTCCCTCATTAACTATACTCCCGAGTACTATACTTGTTACCAACAAAAAGAAAATATATGACAACCATTGGTTGTTACTACTCCCTTGCCCGTCTGCCTGGGAGGTAACTGTTTCACACTACAAAATGCATTTGATTTATCCAACTTACCACCAACTTTACTAAAGTAGTGAAAATATCTACTTATTAAGTACTCCTATTATAAACCAAATAGTGGTTATTGACAGCAAATAAAAAGGAGAAACTCGTCCACGGCCTGTGGAAAAGTCAAAGAGAATACTGCATGCTGTCCAAATAATTGAACATAGCTTTCACCCTTTGGGAAACAGGTCGGGTAACAGTGATCTCAAGGATACAAGTGCTTCCTCCACCGAATTAAATCTCTTCGGGCCTTCTTTAAGTGTGACCTCCAGCCTCGCAGGATATAGTAGACGGTGGTGAATCCCTGCAGCCCAGAGCTTCGAGGTGATTGCCCTGAAGCTAGCTCGAGCCTGTCTCATCTTCCAGGTTAGGTCAGGCACCAGATGCAGCTTTTTATCCTCCCACTGGAAAGCTGCCAGCTTTCTAACTCCATTTAGAATGTGCTCCCTGTCCAAATAGTTAAGTAATTTGAAGATGATTGGTCTCAGAGGCTCCGAAGGTGGAGGTTTGGCTCTAAGGGCCCGATGACCCCTCTCTATGATATACTCTGGCCCATTAGGTGAAGGGCCCACTGATTTTTTAATTAGCCTTTGGAGAAATTGAATGGTGTTCGACCCTTCCTCTCCTTCTGGGAGACCCAGCAGGACCAAATTATTACATCTGTTACGGCCCTCCAGGTCATCCAAACGGTCCTCCAACTTTGCAATGCCTCTTTTGCACTCTACCATGTTAGACCCTACTTTATCCATGGCTCTCTCTATAGATGAAATTCTAGCCTCAGCATCAGTAACTCTGCGTGCCAGTTGTGTCAGTGCTGGCTTTATCTCTGCCACCTCTTCAATCAATTTGAATACAGCATCTTTTATAGTGGCCAAATCGCTGTAGATCTTTGCTGGTTTTAATTCCTCCTCCTGGAGTGATGGCGACGAGCCCCGTCGCGGGCGCTTTGCCTCCGATTCAATTTCGGCTGGTTGCATACTGCCGAAACAGACGTTATCGCCGATCGCTTCCAAAACAGTTCCTGCCAGTCCTCATTAGTGTTTTGAAGCTGCCTAGCCCTGTTTTGCTGTGCAGATTTACAAATTAAGGTGGCAGGGAGCGGGAGACCCTCTAGCTGCTGCCTTACTCCATTCGCGACACGTGACCCCCATGAGTGAGATATCTTGATGTCATTGGCCTCAAGTGAAGATAAATATATCTTCAGTCAGGTCATGTCATGTTCTTTTTATACAATGCATGTTTTATGCCATACTCAACACAACCCCCAAATGGCCTCTTGATTCAATCTCTCACATAGAAGTAATGGATATTCCATCTCAACTGTGCATATCTCTTCTAACACGACAGATGGCATGTGTTGTTTTAAAAAATGTGTGGTTGATCCTTCCACTTTTAACATTTAAAAAAAAGTGTGTTCTGGATTTTGGTTGACCCCACTGTGGCTACCCCAACACAACTCTTTATATCCCCCCACCAACACAACAGATTACATATTTTAAATGTAAAACAAAATATCTGATCTTGCCACTTTAAAGTTATTTAATAAACCACATCTGGTTGATGCTGTCTGTATCTGTAAAGAAATAATTAGTAAAAAAAACATATCTGGTTGATCCTGTGACTTCTGTTTATCTACTTCTTCGTGGAACATAGCATGACCAACAGCTATCCCAGAAGTGTAGCATTTAAGCCTGTATAAATATCAAATGAGGCACTGTCTGATTTTTAGAATGAGGTAGCCATCATTGCTACACTTAGAATTTTTTTTTATTTTAGTGCTATTTTCTCAAAAGAAGCTGCCGACAGTACTGAGAGGAGAGCTAGTGAGTTGGCAGCTTCAGAACACCAGATGAAAGTGCGAGCATATGTTGCCATAGCAACACTTGCTCACAATCTTGTCTGGTGCTGTGAAGATGCTGGCTCACTCGATCTCCTCTCAGTACTATCGGCAGCTTATTTTGAGAAAGTAGTGCTAAAATACAGTTTTATAATTGTGGCACTGATGGCTCCCACTTTCTAAATATCAGACAGTGCCTCTCATTTTGATATTTATAGTGCTAGGCCACATAACATTTCTGGGGAGAGCTGCTCACCCTACATTCCAGGAGGAAGTAAATAAAAGAAAGTCACAGGATCAACCAGATATTTTTTCAATATTTATTTGTGTAAAAATACAAGCAGATCTGAGAGATGCATGTCAGGTCCTGCTTGTAAAGAGAAAGCTGTGGGGCAGGGAGATCCTGCTCATACACAGAAAGCCATATGATAGGGTTCCGGTCAGTAACATCGCGGAACAAAATAAAGTGGACAAAAATAAAGTGGCAAAACAGTGGCACCATCAATATTGGCAACACAAAATGTAGCATGCCAAAAACAATGCAGGCCACATGACATGTAGGTAGCAAACAACATCCACCACTTGGAGGCACTGCACTGGAACACACAGCAGAAGGCACCCATGCACAGAAAGAGCACAGGGGTGCAGGGAGATGGAAAGGGGCAGGATGCAACCACCAATGGGGGAAGCAGGCCACTAGACATCTACCATGGTAATCTAATGGCACAGGCACCCACGTGGTGGTGTACTCCCACCCAGAATGTTGAGTGATGGAAAACGTGCACCGGAGTAACCACTGGAGGACTGGTGGACCCTGGCCACCATGTGGATTGCTGTGTATAATGCAAGGGCCAGGAGCAAAAGCCAGCATGTCCCCAGCAACACACAGGACAGGGGAGATAGCATGCTGGCTTGTGCTCCTGGCCCCTGTGGTTTCAGTGCAGTGCCTTCATGTGGTGGATGTTGTTTGCTACCTGCATGTCATGTGGCCTGCATTGTTCTGGCATGCTTCATTTTGTGCTGCCAATATTGATGGTAACACTGTTTTGTTGCTTTATTTATGTCCACTTTATTTTGTTTCAGAATGTTAATGACTGGAACCAATGATAGAAAGTGAAAAATTTTCACTTTCATTGTGATGACGTATAGGAACATGAAGATATCATGTATATCTTCATATGTGAAGATATCATTGACATCTCCAGGAGCTCGCTGAGATATTAGTTTTTATCCTGACATTTATCCCAAAACATACATTGTATAAATATCTATCTATAGCTATATCTATACACACACACACATATATATATATATATATATGTACTGTGTGTATATATATATATATATATATATATATATATATATATATATATATATATATATATATATATATAGATAATATATATATATATATATATATATATATCTATCTATCTATATATATGATATATATATATATATATTATTTATATTATAGTGGTGTGGTCACGCCCCAATGTATAGGGTTGAGTAGGCACTTCTATGTTAAACTTGAACTTTTGCACGATAATAACTTTGGACCCTGCAATGGATGTGCATGAAATTTGGTATATGCTGTGGGGAATGGTAGCTCTCTTTATCTGCCAAATTTTGTTTTTAGTTGGACTTATGGTTTTTGCACATCAAAATGCTGAAAAATGCACTTTTCGATACTTATGTTTGGCAGTTTTTCAGATTTTGTCTGTTGTGCTGCACTGCTGTTGTGTGGCATGCTACTCTATGACCTTGGCTCATCTGGAAGAGCTTGGGTGGAGGAATATGCCGCTTTTCATTTGGTGAAAAAATATTAATCCATTCAAAAGTTATTAAAGTTTTAATTTCCCATTATAAGTCAAAGGAAAAATTTATATGGTTATTTTGCGAAAGAAGAATGGGGTTTTGGCCATCTAGTTCCTCCTCACTATCAAAGAATTTGCAGGCTCGCAATCAAAGAATCTTTGATCATGAGGAATTCTTTGATTGTGATGGCCGCCATCTTGTTTTCAGTTTGCGGTGGTAAAAACTCAAATATCATGGTAAAACTTGGATGGATTTTGCTCAGGGGGCTTCTATCTATCAAGCCATGACTGTGGTTTCTTCTAATTTGGTCAAAAAATAGAGTTTTGAAGCTTTAAAATCTTTGCTCGTGGCTCACTAACGATCTTTGATTGCAAGCCTGCAAATTCTTTGATTACAAGTTCCTTTGACCATGATCTTAGATCACGAGGCTACGACTAGATGAGCAGATGAAAAAAATCAAATTTCTCAGCCCAGGGGTGCTTTATTAAGCCAAATGATAATGGGTTTTGCTCAGGAGGCTTCATTCTATCGAGTCACGGCTGTGGTTTCATTTATTTTTGTCTAAAAATTGACTTTCACCATTTTTTATTCTTTAATCATTAGCCTGCAAATTCTTTGGTCATGAGCCTACAAATTCTTTGATCGTGAGATTCTTTGACTGCGATCTTTGATTGTGAGGGCATGACTACATGGCCACATGAAAAAATCTAATTTCTCAGCCCTGGGGTGACTT
Source organism: Neoceratodus forsteri (assembly GCA_016271365.2). Classification (NCBI taxonomy): domain Eukaryota; kingdom Metazoa; phylum Chordata; order Ceratodontiformes; family Ceratodontidae; genus Neoceratodus; species Neoceratodus forsteri. The sequence goes on from CM057456.1 coordinate 1,339,823,626, forward strand.
ATTAAGCCAAAGGAGGATGGGTTTTGCTCGGTGGACTTCGTTCTATCGAGTCATGGCTCTGGTTTCATTTATTTTTGTGTAAAAATTGACTTTTACCATTCTTTATTCTTTGATCATGAGCCTGCAAATTCTTTGGTCATGAGCCTGCAAATTCTTTGATTGTGAGATTCTTTGATCATGATCTTTGATCGTGAGGGAAGTACTAGATGACCAGATTTGGAGGGACCAGATAGCCCAATTTTAACAATTTTTAAATATAAATATTTCGGAAACAATTTAGTCTTTTCACTTGAAATTTGGAGGATGTTGACGGGATGTCCGGTAGATGTGAATTATGGTGTTTAGGTGTCTGACAATACATTTTTTTTGCAGAACTATTGCATGGTGCAGTTTACATTTTGCAGACAGAGTTTTATATTTTGGTAGTGGCTTGAAATTTATAGGGTAGCTAGTGTTAGTGCCTTGGACGTACTTTTTATGTTTGCTTGAACGCATGCGCAAGGAACGTTTTGGGAGAGTAGAAAACTTGGAGCTGTGCCTTTCCCACCCAATGCACTGCTCCCTTGAGCAGGCGTGGCAGTCCTGCACCAATGGGTGCCAGGAGCTCAAATATGACAGCGTGTTCCTGCTTCAAAGGAAACTTACCGCTGCCATACTATGCGCCCGCGCTGTCCCTCTGTCACGTGCCCCCGCGCGCTGGGCATGCCGGGTCCCCCACCAAAGCTTTTCTGCCACGCCTGGGAGCCCACCCCAGCATGTCAAATGTTGTTTGTTTTGTTGACGGGTGCCCAATCCCCGTCAGCTCCTCGGCCCCCACACATCTTCTGCCATGCTGGGAGCCCACCCCAGTGTGGCAAATGTCTCGTCATCTTGTTTTTTTCCCTGTAAAATAAAACGGTCCTGCCAGCGCTCCCCAAACCCCTCCCACAGCCCGCACTCACCCACTGAGCACCCAGCCTCCCACACCCCCACCCCATACTTACCTCCGGACTCTGGCGCGATGATCTTCGATGGACCGGGAACACGTCTGCACTCTTCAAAGCCGACCGCAAACTGAGGAAATGCCGGTAAGCTGTATAATGGGCTACATAGGAGGGTTTCTATTTTATTGCATATCTCAGTCATTTTTTGGAATTTTTACACCAAATTTTCAACATGGGGTTTTTGGGACCCCTTCTCATGAATGATGTCCTGTTGTGGCATTATTTGGGCCCAAAGGGTGATTTTGCAGGCACTGCGCATTCACTAGGTGAAATCACCCTTTGGCCTCAAATAATGCCATGACAGTGACATGATCATGAGAGGGTCCCAAAACCCATGTTGAGAATTTCAAAAAATTCAAATGACTGTTTCGTGCGATTGTGTGCGTTCCTACGCAGGCTCATAAGTTCGCGAATTTTCAATATTTTCACCCAGATTTTCAACATTGCCATTTTATCACACCTTCTTATGAGTTGTACAGCTGTCATTTTTCACATCTCACCCAAAATGTGTTTCCACCCATGTAGCGCACAATGGCGCAGTCGGTGTGCGAAATCAATGTATGGAACACATTAAGAAAATCACAGTGACACTGTTCATGAGCAGAGGTCTTAAAATAGCTATGTTGAAAATTTGGGAAAAAATTCCTACAAATAACTGTTTTACGAGTGTGCATTGTGCAGTTCCTACGCACGCTCGTAAGTTTGCGAATTTTCAATATTTTCACTCCAGATTTTCAACATTGCCATTTTACCACACCTCCTCATGAGCAGTACAGCTGTCATTTTTCACATCCTGCCCAAAATGTGTTTCCTGCCATGTAGCGCACAATGGCGCAGTCGGTGTGCGAACTCAATGTATGGGACACATTAAGAAAATCACAGTGACATTGATCATGAGCAGAGGTCTTAAAATGACTGTGCTGAAAATTTGGTGAAAAAATTCCTAAAAATGACTGTTTTATGAGTCTGCGTTACGCAGTTCCTACGCACGCTCATAAGTTTGCGAATTTTCAATATTTTCACTCCAGATTTTCAAAATTGCCATTTACCACACCTCCTTATGAGCACTCCAGCTGCCATTTTTCACATCTTGCCCTAAACATGTTTCCGTCCATGTAGCACACAATGGCACAGTCGGTGTGTGAACTCAGTGTATGGGACACATTAAGAAAATCACAGTGTCACTGTTCATGAGCAGAGATCTTAAAATGGCTATGTTGAAAATTTGGCGAAAAATTCTACAAATAACTGTTTTACAGTGCGTTGCGCAGTTCCTACACGCCGTAAGTTTGCGAATTTTCAATATTTTCACTCCAGATTTTCAACATTGCCATTTTACCACACCTCCTCATGAGCAGTACAGCTGTCATTTTTCACATCCTGCCCAAAACGTCTTTCCCCATGTAGTGCACAATGGCGCAGTCGATGTGCGAAATCAATGTATGGGACACAGTAAGAAAATCACAGTGACACTGTTCATTAGCACAGATTTAAAATGGCAATGTTGAAAATTTGGTGAAAAAATTCCTAAAATGACTGTTTTACGAGCGTGCGTTGCACAGTTCCCACGCACGCTCGTAGGTTTGTGAATTTTCAATATTTCCACTCCAGATTTTCAACATTGGCATTTTACCACACTTCCTTATGTGCAGTACAGCTGTCATTTTTCACATCCTGCCCAAAACGTGTTTCCGCCTATGTAGTGCACAATGGGGGTAACAAACAGATCATGCTGACAATTTATTGTGCAAATACCAGCAATCGCACAGGGCATTAGGGTAAAGCACCATACATGCCAAACACCACTGCAAATACCTGCAAGCAAACGTTCAGCATTGACAAATGCTTGTTAGTTGTTAGGTGTGTGAAATGTAAACATGTGTAGAATTGTGCCACTCCAATGAATCAAAATTCTTTATCAAAAAGTAAAGAAATTCTGTGCAAAAAACTTCATTGATGCATCATTTAGGGTTAAAATACAAAAAGTCAGGAAATGAGACCATTAGGGTTGCCCCTTCCCCCCTCGTGGACCCGCCCATCCTCCTGAGTTTGACAGATGACAGAGTGCGTCATTGGGGTTGTGAGGCCTAACTTTCACCCCATTCTTCTTTACTGTGGCTTGTGAATATGATTGCAAATGGAATGGGGTGACATTTAGGCCTCACAACCCCAATGACACACCCTGTCATCTGTCAATCTTAGCAGGATGGGTGGGTCCACGGGAGGGGACAACTCTAAAGGTATCATTTCCTGACTTTTTGTGTTTTAACCCTAAATGATGCATTAATGTAGTTTTTTATAGAAATATATATATATATATATATATATATATATATATATATATATATATATATATATATATATATGCGTGTGTGTGTGTGTATGTAAAGGATTTCAAAAAACTTCATTAATGCTTCATTTAGGGTTGCCGCAACAAAAGTAAGGAAATATGGCATTATGGTTTCACCCTAACACTCCACCCCTACTCTGCACAGACCAAGATGTCAGGGGGAATTGGGGTTGTCAACACTAATGCTCACCCCATTTTCCTATACTGTACCCACCCAACTTGTTATATAATGCAATGGGGTGAGTGTTAGGGTTAGCTACCCCAATGCCACCCCCTGACACCTCTTGGTCTGTGCAGGGTAGGGGTAGGGTGTTAGGGTGAAACGCTAATGCCTCATTTCCCTACTTTTGTTGCAGCTACCCTATTTGATGCATTAACACATTTTTTTGCAATATATGTCCTTGTTTTTTATAAGATAGCATAATCATATCATAATTTGCTTGTGGGAGTGGAGTGCAGGGCCTTCTAGGCCCTGTGCTCCCATTCCTCCATTCCTGTAGATGCATTAACAAAGTTTTTTGCAATTTATTTCCTTTTTTTTAAGATAGTTTAATCATATCATAATTTAATTCCTTCATTCCTCCATAGATGCGTATATGTACTTAGCTGTGGGCCCTGCACTTCCATTTATAGCCCAACAGTGATTAAATTGTCAGCATAGCCATGTTATTACCCCTGATGTACCCAGTGCAGAATATATTTAAATCATAACTGCAGTGCTGTTTCAGTGCCACAGGTGCAAAAATACGATTAAGCCAAGATTTGAAAAATGACAGTTGTGACATACATTTGATGGTGTAACAAGAAGTCTATGTTTCAAATTTGGGGTGAAAATATTTTAAATTTACTAAGTTATTAGTTGGCATAGTGAAATTGCAATAAACGGTTATAACTTAGCCATTATTTGAGATTTTGACCCAAAGTGTTCAACATGGCCTTTTGGGGACCCCAGCTTACGAACAATATGACTATCATTACACAAATCCTGCTTGAAAGGTGCATTCACTAAGCAACTAAGAAATTATCTTTCAGATGGGAGCTGACAAACAATAGTCATATTGTTCATGAGGAGTGGTCCCCAAAAGGCCATGATGAAAATGTGGAGTCAAAATCTCTGACAGCTGAGTTATACACCAAAGAGCACAGGCAGACTGGATGGACCTGGTGGTCCTTATCTGCAGACAATTTATATGTTTCTGTGTTTCAATGTAGCCTGTAAAATCATTTTTTGTGAGCTCATGAAAAAAGAATTGGCTTGCAAAAAAGGATCTGAGTCATGAAAAAAGAATTAAAATGTAAAACAAAAAGGCATTGCAAGGTTTTTCTTCCACAAAAAAAAATCACAATCCACCTAATGGAGACCCAATAAACAAGATACAGTTGTTGTTGTCTCTAAATACCTTCATCTTGGAGACTTTTCAATTTTTTTGGAAAAAAAAACAGAAAACAAGATGGCGGCTCGTGAAAAAGGATTCTTTTCTCACAAATAAGGATTTTGTTCTAGTGAAAAAGAAAATGCTTTCATGAGGCTAAATCCTTTTATGCGGGAGCAAAATCCTTTGTCAGTTTTTCTCCCTCTATCCTGAAAAGTGCTCTCTCCATTGAAAACAATGGGAAAAGGAAAATTGTTATTTTTTTCACAAAACTTGGCATGCCTATTCTGTTACCCAAACTGGTTCTACCATAAAAAATCACCAAAATTCCACACTGTCTGGGCACAGGGTAATGAGGAAAAAAATACAAAAAAAGATGACTTCATGACTTTTTGCACTGTTTGGATCTCAGAATTTGCACATTCAACCAGAACAAAACTTGCCATTTCAAGAGATCTACCCCATGGGACAGCTCATATCGGGCAGGATTCAAAAAGCAGATGCACTCGGTGCAAATGAGATGTGCCGATGCAAATGAGATGCACCATCCCCAAACAGTAGTATTTACAGAAGGGTGCGCTGCAAAATGTACTATGTGCATCCTCCACAGTGAATACCACTGAAGTGCCATGGCACAGCCTGAGATGCCCTAGTGCAACCAGGATGTGCAGAAGCACTCTGGACCACACAAAACTGAACAAGGAGCAAGTCAGCAAGGGACACAGAAGCAACAGAGGGAGACTGCAGTGGCACAAAGGATGCAGGTGACCAGCTCAGCAGAAACTGGTCAGAGGACCAAAGGGATGGAGAGTGGCTGAGGTGCACAGACAGAGAACACATTGTGACACCTGGAAGCACCTGACACACACCCAACACAGGGGAAGAAGGTGCCACACATGTCCCGGTGCACAGGAACACAGCAGGGTGGACGTGGGAACTGCAACACAGGTGCACACAGGCACAATGGCAGACAGGCTGAAGGCCATGTCCGGCACCAGTGGAACATACCCACAGGCAACACAAGAAGAGTGGCACAACAACAGGGGACCAGTACAACAGAAACAACCAGTACACACCACACACAGAATAGGGGCAATGTGCAAGCCAGCATGGTGTAAAGCCTCCAAACAGGCCATATGCAACAAGGATATCACACACTATAGTGGGCATGAAAGGTGGACAGGGCGCATGGATGCACAGAACTACAGGTGTACATGTGTGAATGGGAACAAAAGTACAGTGGAAACCAACAAGCACAAAAGAGCACAAGCACAAGATACAATGAATGAAGACAGACACCGTTATCAATATAAAACTTTTTAGTCAAACAAGGAAAGTAACACAATAAACCCTTTACAATGGTAAAACAACAGTATGAACAGGTATAGAGTGGTGTGGGAATCAATACAGCAACACAATTAGCAGTACACAGTAAGGGGACAGTATGGTAGGGAACAGGGGAAGACAACTGGCAACTGGGATGGGCATGGAGGGTGGAAGTCAAACAACAAAGGGACTATATACAGGTGGTCCAGTGGCCTAATGTGCTGGATGGGCCACAGCCTGCTGGCCACCCCTCCTGTCCCCAATTCACGGCACCCTGATGAGCAGGGTGATAGCCTGCAGGAGCTGCCCCTGCCTTCAGTACAGTGGCTCCAATGTTCTTCAGAGCACTCACCTGAGATACAACCCTGCCATCCGACCACAGACTCATCTCCTCCACCCTGGCACACCTGGTTGGACTCTCCATGGACCTACAGTGGGGACACAGACAACAGGAACTAACTGCCATGGTCCACACCTACCACCCTTGCCCACCACATGAGCGTGCAGGAGGCAGCCCCCATGGCAATGGCCAACAGCCCGCCAAGCATACCAAACACCAGCAACAGGCTGGCACACAGTGCTACACTGTGACCGTGCAATGGTACTTAGACAGCACATGGCCCACATGTGCATGCAGAGTGATGCACAGAGGGGCACACAGCCATGTCGCACACAGCATGTGCGGATGTCAGCAGGCTGCACAACCATGCAGGCCCCTTCTGAACACCAATGGAGCACCACAGTGTGCTCATTGTCCTCAGCAGATGCACAAGGTGAACAGACACATAGGACCCATGTGTACTGTGGCCCTAGCACATGCAGCCATGGCAACACCCCATGTGTGTGTGCAATGTGCAGCACACATACATGCACATGTGGCCAGCAATGGCCTCCAGTTGGAACCACCTCCACCCCCGATGAACACACAGAGGATGCACAAGCAGAACACTCAGCTGCACCTGCATGACTGAATCCCCCACCTCCTGCACTGGCCCTAGCAAGCCTGGCCTCCACTGCTGCCATGGCCTTCTGCCTGTCTGCTGGCCCTGTGAGCGAAACACAAGCAAACAGCTCCAATAGGCAATAGTAGGTGTGTACCAACCCCCACCTATGTCCCACATAACCACCACTGGTGCCAGCATGCCGTGATGGACCCACCCCCACGGTGATGCAATGAAAGCACCCTGGTCAGTGTGCAGGAACACACAGCACCCTAGCCTGTGTCCACCATGGTAGTATGTGGATGGATGTGTGCTATGCCACTGTCTGAACCACAATGCACCCACCACAATGCTAATGCACATTCCAGTCATGCACCATGCCACACATGTTTACACATGATGGCTATGTCTACACCTCACATGCAGCAGTGGTATGGCATGCCACGTGTGTGTGTGTGTGTGTGTGTGTGTGTGTGCAGGTGGGGGGGCCTCATGCCAGGGCACACTGCCCTCCCCCTAGAAAACAACCTCTGCCTGCCTGAGGTGCTGTAGGTTGTTGTAACTTACCTGGGCATGTCACGGCACTGCTACATGCCTGATCACATAGGCTCTGGAGCCTGTCCGGGTCCTGATGCTGAAGATCCCCATAGAAGTATCTGATCTGCTCCTCCATGCACTCCACACTGGTCCTGTGCACAAGGCGCTCTGTCACCTTCACCCACACTGCTGAACTTGGCTTAATGAGGTCCTGGGTCCCAAATGGCTGGCCCTCCAGTGGCATGACTAGTGCCACAAGGTTCACTAGCTCCACTTCCCCCCAGTTCATGGCCCTGGTCCCTGCTGCCTGTGAATGTGGCATGACTTGACAGTTTGTCTGCAGCACATATGCACTGAACAGACTGCTGGTGTGCAATGGCCTATTCATACCACATGCATGATAGGCCGTAGTGCACCAGACCGCGCATCACGGTGTTGCAACATGGCAATGCGTGATTGCCACCTATTGCTCATCACTGTGCATGTGCTGTGTGCACAGCATGGGTGGGAGTCTAGGGTCAGGGGTCATGACCTGGTCATGCATGCATGATTTGCGTGGTTCTACCATATTGTGAATAGCAAACAATGCCACCCACAGTGCACTGGGACTGTGCATACTGCCAGTGATGCACCATGCACTGCAGGTGCACATTGATGCAATGTCACACCGATGCTCCATACATGCACACAATGAGTCAAGCAGCACAGATCCAATAGAGCATGTGGACTTGGATGTGCTGCTGTCATCGATCTTGCTAATGTCACAACTGGACAGGTTGCACTATGTGTGACATAGCACTGATTCTGCATTGTGCATGTGCGGGGATGCACCGTGTAACTTGCATCATTTTCAGAAAGTGCCCCCAAGTCTACTGAACATGCACAGGAATGTACCATAGGGAATGCACTCAATGTATCAGTTGCACATTGCTAATTGAGACGAGCTGGAGGCAACTATGCAATTCACAGACAATGCTTCCAAATCAACTCATTGCCACATTCAGGGATATCTCACCGGTTTGACATCTCGTTACAGATCCTCATAACATCATTTGCATGCCCTGAGCCATACATGCTCCTGAATGTGCCCCCCCACTCCAAAGGTGACTGACAGGTATCGCATCCTTAAAGGTAGGTCTGTTTACATGTTACCATGTACAGCTTGTCAGCACAATCTGACAGTGGTGTTTTGAGGGCTTACAGGGTGCTATTTCTGTGTAGCATCCTGCCACTGTACTGGCATACATCCACATTTGCCTGTACCATGCTGATGCCTGCATATTGTCCCCCACAGGAACCACAATGTCCACACAGGATGATGCAGCTGGACGGAGACATCCAAACTTTACAGCTGATGAAGACAGGGCACTACTGGAGGCTTACCTCCTAAGTCAGAGTATCCTGTCTGGCAGGGGTAGCGGCCACCTGCAAAGGGACAAGGGCTGGGAGCAGGTGGCCAGGCACATGCATGCCCATGGCTCATATAGCAGAACACCACAGGAGTGCAGGAAGCACCTCCATGCTAGGAAGTGGAGGGCCAAGGATAAGATGGCCAATATTTAGGCTTCTCTGCATGCCACAGGGGGTGGACCACAGACTGTGTTGTGCCTCACGCCAAATGAGGAGAGGCTGGTAGCCAGCATGGGCTGGACGATGGTGATGGAAGTTTTGGTGGTGGCTTCCAGACAGGTGGTAGTCTATAGCAGCACTGTGAGTATACATGCCAAAAGCACTGTGCCAGTCCATGTGTGCATGCCATGGGTGCCCTGACTAGCACCACTGTGGGCCATTAAGCGCACATGTGTCAGTGTGTGCAGCGCATGTCACCATACACCCCGTCCATCTACAGTGTGATGCAGACACATGACATTCTGCCCCTGTGTAGCACCGTGGGGGGATGGGGACCACCATGGTAGGTGGAAGTGGTCATCTAGGATGAAGTACACGTGGGTGATGGCTGGGGGGGGCATGTCACACACATGTCACTAAGTGCCGTGCAAGCCTCAGTGCATGTCTTCCTATGCTGGTGCATGGCTGCAGCAGTAGCCTCTGGGCAGCACTCCCCTATATTGCATGTCAGCAGCACATATGGCACATCTGCATGTCTACCTGTACATGACTGTCTGACCACACCAATTACACATGTCAGTAATCATATTTCCCTTTTCTCTTACAGTTACATCACACCTCACGTGTGCTGCCATGACTGGTGGACTCCCTAATGACCTGGCAGGGGAGGAGTCCAGGCCATCACACCGTGCAGTATCCAGGGCTATGGCAGATGTTGTGCCAGTCCCATCCAATGCTGCCACAGCTCCAGACATTGTGTTGGATGGTGCAGGAGCATCATACCCCCTCTGCATCAGATGCCATGGCTGGTGGCCATGGTTGCTCATGACTGGTTGACATACAGAGGTTAGCTAATGATGACCCAGTGGACAGGATCAACATTGTAGATGCCTTGCTAATGTTGGCATCCAGAATGCAGGGGGTGTATGATGATGATGACCCTGATGCCACACAGATATGGGGGACATGGCCACAGTGGCCTGGCCAAGTCACAGGTGCACACACAGGTGGCACCATGTGGTGCTGGAAGTCCTGTTGCCCCAGGTGAACCCAAAGAGCCTGCATAACCACCCATGATGGCAGTTGCTGGGGTCTCTGTGCCTGGTGTGGCTTTGGGAACAGGTACCGCTGACACTGTTCAACAGGGTGCTATGGAGTAGCAGCAGGTGCCAGGAGACTATGATGAAGGCATCCCTGGATGAACAGTGGTTGCACATACCCAGTTCCCACCCATACAGTGGCCTCCTGTGGGGCGTCCACCTACAGTGGATGCAGCGCAGCAGGCTGGGATCCTACCTGCTCATCGGTGCCATCCCCATGATGCATCCTCTGCCAATGAGATTGAGGGTTATGCACGCCTCCAGAGGGACACTGTGGAGGGACAGGTGTTCCTCAGGGTGGAGCTGAGGGCATTCAGATGTAGCTGGCCATGAAACATGAGTCATCGGTAGTGTGGCATGTCTAGATGCTGGCAGAGGCTCACCTATTGTGGGTGAGCATGACCACTGCTCTGGAGCAGATTGCACTTGCTGCTAACATGGTGAGTCACACTGTGTGCAATGTGGCAGCCAAGCTATCAGCCACACCCCCAAGAGTTCTTCATGCCCCCCCCAGGTCACTGTATCAGGTGAACCCACTGCTGCCGATGCTGTCTCCACACATGACCATCTCTAACACCCCTGGATCCAACCTGGGTCTCAGAGACATCACACCAGTGAGCACCCATTCATGGTCTCACTTCAGTACCCTACCAGGGGTGGTGAACACCTCCCCTGTGGCCAGTGGCACTGATTCAGCAATCACAATGTGATGGCATGGCCACCCACATGTCCGTGGTGGCTCCCACTGATGCCTGGGTGACGGCCCCCTTGACCCCTGTTAGCAGCACCCTTTGCAGCCCACACACCATGCTGACAGTGCCTGGGGCAGTGTGATGGGGCACACACCTGATCCGGTACAATGCCTGTGTGGGACACCTGTGTGGTGCACTGTGCATGACTGGAGCCACCGGTGTTGTGCTATGCAGCATGGGCATGATGAGTGCAGCCCTGTGTCTGTTGTGCACATGTGCCAGCTGATGTACCCTAATCCTTGCCATCCCCAGCACAGACACTGTGTCCCCCGTCCATGTGTGGCCTACTGTGCATGTGTCTATGCATTACTGTCACCCCTCACAGAAGCAGTGTGGTTGTCATCTGATCTGGGGTGTGTGTGGGTGTGTGGGTGTGTGTGAGCGAGTGTGGGTGTGGGTGGCTGCCAAGTGTGTCCCACCTGCGTTACTCACCTTGGGTCCCCAAAGTGCTCTTCCACGATTGTGTCCCTGTTCCATCAGGGCTTGGTGACCAGGTATGGGTCCCTGTGGGCCAGGGGTGGTTGCCCACCTCCAGCATGTGGTACCTGCTCTGCTGCATCCTCCTCCTCCTCCTCCCCAGAACTGTTGGCCTCGTTAGCCTGGACAGCTATTCCATGGTCAATGACTATGTTTAGCAGCATACAACAGGCCAGGAATATGTCACAGGCTTTCTCTGGGCTATATTGCAGGGCACCACCTGACCAATCCAGGCACCTGAAGTGCATCTTTCTGCTTGCCAAAGACGCACTCGATGATGGTGCATGTAGCGATGTGTGCCTCATTGAAGCACTCCTCCACCTCTGTGCCAGGATGGCAGAAGAGGGTGAGGAGCCAGGGTCGGAGGGGATACACTGCATCACCTGTGGGGGGACAAAGCAGTTGTTAGTACCCCGAGTACATGTGCATTGTGTACCTCAGCCCTCCTCCATCATGGAACACTGGTGCAGCTACTGCCTGTCTACCTCTATCTCTGTGGCCCACATCTTGGTGCATCTCCTTTTCCCACAGTGGGACAGCGCTTTCGTTTCGTGCACTCACCAGTGACTGCTTGCCCTGGCTTCCCTTTTCTGCCCTGTACCTACCCATGCACACAACTACAGCTGACCTTCCTGTACACTCCAGCATTGCTTACCTGCCATTGTTCAGCAGATGCCCATGCCTGTGTGTGTGTGGTGCATTCCACCCTGCCACACATGCCTGCTGTTCCACATCACATTGCCTCCCATGCTGTTCTGTGCTGTTGCACTGTTCCCCATGACGCGTGTGCCATCCCATCGACATGCCCACCTCCACTGTCCCACCTGGGCATTCCCTCCCTGCACAGGCCCTGCCGAGGCCCCCTCACACCTGCACTACCTTACAATGTTTGTTACACCATGGTGTCCTATTTGTGGGCATGTCTACATGCTCCACTTACCCACTAGTTGGCTGCTGGGTATATCCCCAGTCTCAAACTGGTGGCACAGTGTGGGTTGGTGCCATATGAATGCATCGAGTGTACTCCCAGAGTGTGTGGTTCAGACATTGCTGATATGCCCTGTGGCATTGCATGCCACCTGGCAGTATACAGAGTAGTACCCTTTGCGGTTCATGTATGGCATGGCCTTGTCACCAGGTGGTACACAGATTGCCACATGGGTGTAGTCAATGGCCCCTATGACACCTGGCATACATGCCACCTTGTGAAACTGCTGCATAGCTTCTGTCCGCTCTGCATGTGTGCTTGGGAATTGAATGAACTCTGAAGCATATGGGAGCAGTGCAGTGAGGAACTGTGTGAGGAGACAGGACATGGATGGCTGGGATATGCCAGTGGTGTCTCCCTCTGGTCTCTCAAAGGTTCCTGTGGTGATCAGGCACATTTTTCTCATCACCTTGGTCTCCTCTGATATGGCATGTTCCCTTCTGGTGGGTGCCTGCAGGTCATCATGGCACAGCTCACAGAGCTGCCTCAGAATTGTCCTATTCAGGAGGTATTGGCCAACTGTTTCTGTATCAGTCAGTTGTTTGAATGTTAGTCTGACATGATATAGCTGTGGAGCAGGCCACCTATGGTGCCTTCTGCCACCATGTTGTTGGTTTGCCCATTTCCTTATCCCCATTATCATGCCCACCATCAGGAATGATTCATCATCCATGTCTGTGACATCTGTTATGCTGCTGGTGTTCTGCCTGCTGCTGCTGCTGCTGTTATCCTGCAATCTGCCTGCTGGGAGCTTGCAATTGAGTCTACTTCTTTTATACTTATCTCCTTAGTGCACATTTGGGTGGTTGTGCTGTGTATGCTCTGTGTTTGAGCATTCATTTTGCTTTGTGAATGGGGATGTACCGAATATGCAGGTACACGCCCCAGCAGGATACACCGCATATCATTATATTTGGGGTCCGGAGCATCCAGATGTGCTGGAGCATCTCTGCCTATGTGAATAGCATCAGTGCACATCTCCAAGGGCCCACACACTGGTACTGGCACACCTCAGATGCGCCCAACACTGCCCATCAAATTCTGAGCAAATCAATTGGTCAGTCATAAAGTTATTAAAGTGCAAAATCTGAGGTTTAACATTAAACGTGCTGCTCAACCCTAATTATAGGGGAGTGCCTTTCAGGGCCCGTATCTTGGAAATGGTGCGAGATACGGACTTTCCGTCAGAAAAATACTTAGCCCCCTCCTGGGGGTTAAGTATAAAACTAGCCAAGAAAGTCATAAATCATATGACTTTTAAATTTATTTTCTACGTCATACAGTTCCTGAGATATAAGCAATTTACTGTTCCATATATATTATGGTAGAGGAGCCATTTACATGTTAAACCTAAAATTTTGCACCTTAATAACTTCGCAACCATTCAAATGGATTTGCCTGATATTTGGAATACATGATCAAGAACCATACATCTTGGGATCTGCCAACTTTCGTACTGTTCGGATATACGGCTGCAGAGTTATTAAGCATGATCTGTGTGCACGTTTATGCTTTTTTGGAATTCTTTGCTTATCTGTACAGGTCACATGGTTTGCGTGACTGGTCCGAAATCATCAGGGAACGTGTGGCCGGGGTCCCCGATGTGCCTTTTGAAGATGTCGTGAAAAATTATTAAATGCTTCAAAAGTTATTCAAAAAACTATTTCTCATAATAAGTCAATGGGAAAAGTTAACAAAAAGTTCGACAGTGTCGCAAATGCTGTTTTTACTTTTGAAAATGGACCTTTTACTGTAGCAAATCCGCCATTTTGTTTTCAGTTGGTCATCAGAAAAATGCTTGCCATTTAAATTTGGGACCCTCGAGCAACCTAATTCTTTTTGTATTCACCTAGTCGGACCCTGAGGATGCTGGGCATGTCTTTATTTTGGGGTAAAACACCCCAGAAATATGTTTTTCACATTTCTGGAAAAAGAACTTTCACAAAATACTTTCGTATTTGTGATACTGTTGCATGAATTTGCGAAAGCTTTCGCAAAGTTCGACAGCACTTTTCCAGGCTGTGGGAAAATGGCAGCAATTCTTAGGCACCCTGCTGCAAAAGAATGGGTTGGTCTTTTGTGCTGAAATTTGGAGGGAATGTAGCCAACATCTCACAGATGTGACTTTCAGTATTGTGGTGAAAAAATATTATAGAGCAGTAAAGTTACAGCACTCCAAAGTTGATGCTTTTTCCCATAGGATAACATTACGGCGTCAGCCGCATTACAGGAATCCTTTGCTGCCCTGCTGCAAAATAATGGTTTGGTCTTTTGGGCTGAAATTTGGAGGGAAGAAAGCCAACATCCCACAGATGTGCCTTTTAGTGGTTTGGTGAAAAAATATTAAAGGGAGCCAAAGTTGTGGCACTCTGAACTTCTCTTTTTTTCCCATAGGATAACATTACGGCGTTCACCACACCTTTCAGGGCCCGTATCTCGGAAACGGTGCGAGATACGGACTTTTAGTCAGAAAAATACTTAGCCCTATAAAACTAGCCAAGAAAGTCATAAATCATATGACTTTTAATTTTTTTTTTCTACGTCGTACGGTTCCTGAGATATAAGCAATTTACTATTCCGACTTCTCATTTTCTGCTCCAAGACCCATTATTATGCATACATTCTTTGTATGCACTGTCTTTCTCTATACAGCTTTTGGGGAAAACCAGCCTGTGCGCTTACATTACTGTTACCCTTACCACATCTGCTTGCGGTTCCGTAACCGTTTCACTTACTGTTCCCGTCTATGGCACCATGTGCGTTACCCTTCGCGTTTTCATTTGTGCTTGTATTTGTATTATTTTAACCATTTGTGTCTACAGTACTGTTTATCTTTCTTTTCGCTTTGCATCACCATGCGCATTACCATTTGCATTTGCAGGCATCGTGTTACTATGTGATGAGACATCTCGTGGTGGGAGCACGGGGCCCAAAGGGACCCGCACTCCCGCCACTGCTTTACATTCACAATTTCTCATTATCCTTCTCAAAAATAAGGAAAATTAGAGGCAAAAAACTCCATTTAATGCATTAGTTAGGGTTGTTCCCAAGCGACAAAAGTGAGGAAATCCGGTGTTAAGATTGAAAGCTCCCTTGAACCTCCCACCCACACCCCCAACCGGCATCTGGGTGCACCTTGGGGTTGTCAGTCGTAACTTTCACCCAATTCTCCTATACCTCTGCTTCTTCACACATCTGATGGGGTGAGAGTTAGGGCCAGTAACCCTAACATGCATCCCGATGCTGGTTGGGTGTGTGGGTGGAGGGTTCAAGGGGGGCTTTCAACCCTAACACTGAATTTCCTCACTTTTGTTGTAGTGCAACAACCCTAACTAATGCATTAAATGGTGCTTTTTGCCTCTAATATATATATATATATATATATATATATACTGTATGTATGTGTATATATATATATATATATATATATATATATCTATATATATATTATAGTGGCATGGTAGTGCTACTATAGTTAGGGTGAGGAGCCATTTACATGTTAAACCCAAAATTTTGCACCTTAATAACTTTGCAACCGTTTGTGGATTGTCTGAAACTTGGAATACACAATCAAGATCCATGCGCCTTGGGATCTGCCCAGCTTCTTGCCAGTCTCATATACAGCTGGACTATAGTGATCTAGCATCGCCGCGCTTTTCTGGAATTTTACTGTCCTCTCTACAGGTCACACGATTTGCGTGATGCTCCGAAATCTTCAGGGAACATGCAGCCAGGGTCCCTCATGTGCCTTTTGAAGATTTTGTGAAGAAATATTAAACGTTCAAAAGTTATATATATATATATATATATATATATATATATATATGTATGTGTGTATATATAAATGTGTGTGTATGTATGATATAATATATATATATATATATATATATATATTAGAGGCAAAAAAACTCCATTTAATGCATCAGTTAGGGTTGTTCCTCAGTGACAAAAGCGAGGAAATTCAGTGTTAGCATTGAAAGCCCTCCTTGGACCCCCAGCCCACCCCCCAAATGGCATCAGGGTGCACATTGAGGTCATCGGCCCTAACTCTCACCCCATCACCTATTTAAAGAAGCAGAGTTATAGGAGAATGGGGTGAGAGTTAGGTGAGAGGTGTAGTGTTCACCCGATTTTTCTAATAATTTTAAAAAATTGGTATGCAAATAAGCTCATGATTATTGCTGAGCTATGAGGTGATGCTAGTCTTCCAAGCCATGCCCCTTTATACAGCTATTTTGAAGTGCTTACTGAATGTGCTCAGAACCTGAAATTTTAACATTTGCTAACTTTAGAACAGATTAATGTTGTTCAGCAAACCAGAGAAAAGTACATCTGTGGGTCAAGCCCTTTCTACCCTGAAAATGTCAGACCAAAATTTAAACCATCTGAGTGCAAGGCGATGACAACAAAAAGCAAAAACTAAACAGCAATTTATTACATTTTTTTCTATCCGCACCTCAGAATCCATACATCTGACCAGAACAAAATTTGTCAGCTCAAGACATCTACCAAATGAGGCTGTGCATGCAAACTTTCATGCAAATCCATTGAACTGTTGCAAAAATATTAAAGTGCAAAATTTAATGCTCATTACTGCCATTTGTAAGGCAGTCACTGAATCACATATGAGTGCCCTTATAAATTATAACTTGGGTAGAAAATCTGATAAACCTGTAAAATTAAAAAAAAAATTCATAAAACTGCTTTGAAAAACATTATAACTTATTACTGTAATTGCATTTGAACATAAAGTAGTCCCTTTTTGAAATCAGCTAACTGTTATATTGGTAATGGTTACAGCAGTATAACAACTAATTGGCTGATTTACAAATAGATACACAATAAAAAAGTTCAAGCACCATCCTGCTTACCAGAAATAAGGCAAACTAGCACACTAATATTTAAGTAGTGCTCATAGTGGCAATTCATTTTTTCCAAAAAGACACAAGGTCAGAATACATTCTACATTGACACAAGAGAGGGAATGCCAGACAGCAATCCCATCAGACTAGCTCCAACCGGTTTCACCCTAAGGCATCATCAAAGAGTGACTTACAAATAGCAATGAGGAATGGTTGGTAGACTCTAAAGTTAACATCAATTTTTTCTACTCAGAGGTGCAGTTTCCTATTTTAGTAGTGGTGACTGCAGTGTAGTGCCTAATATGTAGATATGCAAAACATGTCATTGTCATTGTAGGTAAAATATATATTTGTCCAAAGATCCCCTTCCTGAAGAAATCAGTCCAGACTCAAGTTGTTTTGGGTGCCCAGTTGGCAATTTGTTTATTACAATGAAACCCTCTAGAATTACTGTACTTTATTATCTCACATTATCATTTTCATCCTCTTATCCATCTGTTTAATTTTCAACCATTTTGTCCACAATAACCATCATTCTCCATGTTTTTATCTTTTCCAAATGTCCTGCCCACCCAGATGTACACCCAGGTGGCTTCCTACTTTTTTGATGCCACTCTGTCCTGCTGGGCACAGATGTTTATGTATACCCCATCTCCAGCACCCTATGGATGTACACCAAGAGGTGCCTCTCCCCCCCCAGTCTTGATGTACACCCTGGCCGGATTTGTCCCCCCAATGTCCCTTCTTCATTTTCTTTTTCTCTCTCACAGGCATGTGACCCCTGAATACTATATAAGAAAGTGTCCAGATAGGACGGGTGGGTGGGGAGCCAGCACACATTGCCAGCAGGAACAAGTGAAGTGTGGAGTCCTGCAGAGGGGGAAGCCTAGTCAGGACTTCACTTGGAACTTGTAGGTGGTGGCGGCAGAGATGGAGTTCGGCCACACCGAAAAGCACCTGCTTTGGCTTGTTGGGTCTTCTGTCCTGTAGATCTTGTGGGGGAGAGACAAATCAAGGCTTCCCCATGGTAGGTAGCATGAGCGGAGAGAGCCGCTAATGCTGGAGTGTCCAAATGGGTTGAAAGTTTCTGGATAGGGAAGGGAGAGGAGGGGAAGATTAAGTGGAGGAGCTTAGGGAGCTGAGCAGCTAGGCTAGGGCTGGCAGCAGACGGCCAGCAGGGGTTAGCAAGCAATAAGGGGATTAGGTAAATTAGAGTGGGAGGCCAGGAGCCAAGAACAGGGATGAGTTGAGAAAGGGTCTGGGTTTCAAGCAGCACCACTTTCTTCTAGGCTGAGGCCTGGCAGTTTGTAAAGGTCTGAGCGAGGAGCGTTATAGGTGGAGGGGAAGGGTGGTTAAGCAGATGTTAGAGTGTAGAGATAGGATTTCTGGAGAGAATAAAAATGTAAAGCACCGAGCGGCTGCCGCAGGGTGAGGTTTACAAAAGAGCAGGCTTAAGAGGTGCCAAGCAGCTGCCTCAGGGAGAGAAAGCTGAATCACTAATTCTAACAGAGACTAGCTGTATTAAACAGTAATGGCAATTTCAAACAATACAGTCTTTTGTTGTTTGGTTACCCTAACAATTTTACAGTTTCAACAGTCACAAAAAAATTCAGCAGAGACAGAGGAGAGCAAGGAGCTTGAGGAGGATAGAAGGGGACCAATCAGCAAGTGGCATGAATAGTTAAGCTTTAGCTTGCAGAGGTATAGCATGGTTGGAGCAGGCTAGGTGGAGAGCAGTGCGCAGCGGCCAATGGGAAAGAAAAATGAAGTATCCACAAGGGTTAGCTAGAGAGTGATTAAGGGAGTCCTATAGTTGACAGTGAAATATCCTCTTACTTCTGTCACGCTGATAAAAAGAACTAAGATCCCTCTAGTGGCAGATCTTTATAATCTGCTAATGGGAAACTGGACCCTTAACAAAAAATCTCAGATGTTTATGTTCAAAATGAGATATTGTGCATACAGCATATAGCTGACATGTTTTCTTTAGTGAGAGATGTAGTTTCCTGTTTCTGTAGGGCGTACAATAATATCTAGCCTTTTAATTCCCTCAACTAAAAATGAGTATGCAAATAAGCTCATGCTTATTCATAAGCAAGGCTTACACTGACATTTTTGAAAACATGGTGCACATAAGGAACTGTTCTTCTTGCAATATGAATAGATGAAACCAAAAATAAATTGTTGTAAACAGTGATTTTGAACAGTCCAAACTTTCCAAGGATGGATAGCTTGTAGTTTTCACCTGAAAAATGGATATGCAAATAAGCTCATTTTTATTCATGAGCTATGAGGTGACATTAGACATCCTGTCTTGGGCACCTAGAGTCACCTCATAGCTCATGAATAATAATTTGTATAGCAATTTTGAAGTGCTGACTGAGCATGCTCAGAACCCGCATTTAAAATTTAATAACTTTGGAATAGATGAATATTTTTTTCACCAAGACACAATAAGAAACATTCTTCTGAGGCAAGCCCTTTCTACCCTGAAAATTTCAAATAAAAATTCCAAACCATTTGGGCACTACACGATGGCAAAAAAAAAGCAGAAAACAGCAATCTTTTAGGTTTTTTGCTATACACATTTAAGAATTTGCAAATCTGACTGGAACAAAACTTGGCATGTCAGGAGATCTACCCAATAAGACCACACATGCAAAATTTTGGGCAAATCCATTGAATGGTTATGAAGATATTAAAAAGTAAAAATATGGGTTTATCATTAAACTACCTACTCAACCCTAACTACAGTGGTGCTACTGTGCCATTATAATATATATATTTTCGTAAAACCTTTGTTAATGCACTAGTTAAGGGTGAAGTGACAAAAGTAGGGAAATGTGACATGAGGGTTTCCAACCCTAACACCTGACTCGCACCTTGCAGGCAGCAACAGGGATGGGTGTGCTTTGGAGTTGTCAACTGTAC
Organism: Neoceratodus forsteri; assembly: GCA_016271365.2. Lineage (NCBI taxonomy): Eukaryota > Metazoa > Chordata > Ceratodontiformes > Ceratodontidae > Neoceratodus > Neoceratodus forsteri. The sequence goes on from CM057456.1 coordinate 1,339,843,815, forward strand.
TGCTCACCTCATTCCATGAGTAAGTACACTGAGACGGTTACAGTATGTGAGAATGGGGTGAGCATTAGGGTTGATATCCCCAAGGCACACCCCATGCCTGATGCTGCCTGCAGTGTGGGGTTCAGGTGTTATTGTTGGAAATCTTAATGCCACAGTTTCCTACTTTTGTCGCTTCAGCCCTAACTAGTGCATTAAAATAGTTTTGCAAAGTATTTCCATACTTTTTTGATAGTGTAACTGAATCCTCATATAAGCACTCTTTGCTCCCATCCCTCCTTAGGAGGCAGTATAGCACAGTGGGTTAAGGCTCCGAGCTGCAAATCTGGAGACCTGGGTTTGAATTCCACAGCCAGCTAGGTGCATACTGTGTGATCCTAAGCAAATCACTTAACTTCCTTGTGCTCCCAGGTTACATCTGAAAACAAGTTTCGGCTTAGTTTGCTACTCCTGGTTAAACAATGTCCCCTTTCAATTTCCATAGATGTGTACATATATGTTATCCTGGAAGTGCAGGGCCCTGTGCTGGAATTTATACAAAAACAAGAATGAAATTGTCACCATAGTTTTCTTATTACACCACCTCATGAACCCAGTAATGAAAATTTTGAAACCCCCTTCCACATATCATTGCATGACACTGCAACTCCATTTGGTGCCACAGGTGTGAAAGCACAGTTTGGTCAGGGTCTGAAAAAGTACAGCTGTCACATTCATTAGGTGCTGTAAAATAAAAAGATTGGTATTTTGAAAATTTCAAGTCAAAATATTTAAAATTGCCAGAGTTACAAGGCAGCTTAGCAAAATTTTAACATATGTGCATAACTTTGAAATTTTTACATACACCCCACAATTTCAGCATAGCCTTCTTATGATCCCCTACTCGTGAACAGTGTCAATTAAATATTCAAATCCCAGATGAAAAGTGATTTTGCCAAGTAACTGTGAAATCACATTTCTAGCCAGATTTGCATAATGTCACTGACATTGTTCATGAAGTGGGGTCCCAAAAAGACCACATTGAAAATTTGGGGTAAACATATGAAAAAATGGTTAATTTATACATTAAAGTTGAAAACCCCATTGACATACATTGAACTACATTTACCTTAGTTTCTCATATTACAACTGGCTGTTTGAGCAGCAAGGCATGTCTTCCATGGGAGATGAGATCTTCACCCTGGCACCACTTCAGGTGAGTGAGGATGTGGGAGGGGTTTACTGGGGAGTGTGGGGTGGTGGGTGACGAGTGGGAGGTCGGGGTTGGGGGGTCATATAGATATGATATGGTTGCAATATCACTCCTATAGTTAGGGTTGAGTAGCTGTTTAATGTTAAGCCCCAAATATTGCATCTTATTAAGTCTGGCATCATTTGATAAAATAGCCCAAATTTGGCTTATGCGATCAGGCTGTCAGAGACTCAAGATATGAAAAGTTTTGTGATGGTGTCTTGTACAGTTTTCAATACAAGGAGTGGCAAAAATAAAATTTGGTTTCCCTATACTTAACATTGGATACTTTTTGCTCTTACCTACAGCCTAGACTGCAAAGAACTTTTTCATGAAATTTTCAGTGGTTGAAGGAGCCCATGTCAAGGGTATATCTTTGAAAGGTTTGGTGAAAAAATATTACACTGTTTTAGTTATAATGATTTTTGAGTTAATGTTCCAGTTTGACTGGTAAAAAAAAAACTTGTGAAAAATAAAAAAAAATCTTGAAAGGTAAAGAAAACATTGCAAGTGGTTATTGCATGACTTACTTGTCTTGGCCATTATTTCCTTTTCACTATTTAAACTTACAAATATTTAAAGTGCATGAAAATAATGGGCCAGGTTTTTACATCGGGACCCAGGGATTGCCACCAAGCCCTACATCCCTGAAAAGTTTGCCGCACCTGCGTGCAAGGATTTGCCACAATTTGCATCACATTTTATAACCTTGGATGTAAGCTGCAGCAGTGTTCTCATTTTATGGCAGTTTTTGCCAAAGCTGTGACACAAGTCTTATAAACTAGATCCCCCACAGATGCAAAGTTATACCGGGGGGGGGGGCTGGCACAACTTTTTTGTGTCACCGTAAAAGACTTGCATCAGGGGGGTTGCAGCAAGCTTCTTTTTAAAATTGCACATGTGTCACAGTATGAAGCAAGTTGCCACTTGCATCAAACTCTCTGCCACAATGAACACAACTCTTTTTTTGAAAATCAGGCCCAATGTCTTTTAAAAAAAAAAAACATCTCAACCTAGCTCAACTGGACCCATTTAGCTAAATTCTGTAATTTTGTTTTTTTTCTTAAAGTTACCAGAAATGCCTTTTCTGGGCACCAAAAATCCAGGATGCCTACCTCAGTGAGAAGAGTCATTCACCTGCTTTCTCTCTATGAGAAGAGTGGGGCTTTCTTGAGTTCTGCAGCTGCAGCTGGAACTCATGTTGTGGGCTGCAGTGAGAGCAGTTATCTATCATTTCCCTAGTGTCTAGTTGCACCCTCCCATTGCCATCCCCTCATGTATAGTATATTTCCTTGGTGTCTATTTACACCCCACTCCATGTGGTTGCTGTCCCTCATATATACTATGTCTTCTTCGTGTCTAGTGGCATCCCCCACTCTTCAATCACTGTTCCCTCAGGTATATAAAATTTTCTTGGTATCTAGTTGCACTCTTCACCCTCTGATCACCATCCCCTTATGTGTAGGATGTTTCCTTGGTGTCTACTGGCACCCCCACCCTCTGATCACTATCTCCCTATGTGTAGGTCATTTTCTTGGTGTCTAGAGGCACCCCCCACCCTCTGATTGCCATCCCCTCATATACTGTACATTTCCCTAGTTTCAACTGGTACCCCCACCCTTTGATCACTGTCCCCTCATATACAGTATGTTTTCCTGGTGTTTAGTAGCACCCCCCATCCTCTGATTGCTGTCCCCTCATGTAGTATTTTTTTTTGCTTTCTAGTGGCACCCCCAGCCTCTGGTCCTCATCCCCACATTGTTCACTGTAATAAAGAAAAAAGTCCATCCATGTTTTTTTACCTGTAAAAAAGGAAATGGTCCTTTGTTGATCTGACCCGACCACCCCTACCTCCCACTAAGCACTCACCACCCAGCATCCCAACTACAACCCATACATCCACTCTACTATTAAAGATGCTACTTGCTGCTGGAACCAGTGACTGCAGGATGAGAAACTAATTTAAGTGTGGGTCAATGTATTTCAATGGGGTTTTCAACTTTGATGCATAACTGTCAGTTTTCCATATTTTGACTCCACATTTTCAACATGGCCTTATTGTGATCTCACCTCACCAATTGCAGTATAATTATGTAAATCAGCCTGAAAGGTGATTTCATGCCACTTGGCAAAAATCACTTTTTGGACAGGATTAGCAAATTTTCATTGCCTTTGTTCATTGTATGGGGTCAAAAGAACACCGTGTTGAGAATTTTGGGTCAAAATATATAAAAACGGCAAAGTTAGGAGCATGTGCTGAAATTTCATAATGCATGCCCATAACTTTGGTAATTTTATGTATTCTGACCCCAAATTTTCAACATAGTCATATTTTCACATCATTTCAAATCCTGGCCAATATGTGTTTTCACTTTTGTGGTGCAGAATGGCATTGTTGATGTGTGAAATCACCTTTTGGGCAGGTTTTGAACATTGTCTCCACTCTTGTTAATGAGGTGGGGTCATACGAAGGCTATGTTGAAAATTTGTGGTACAAATATTACAAAACAACAAAGTTATAATTGTACATTGAAATTTTACAATTCACACTCAAGTTTGGTAAGTTTAAATATTTTCACAGTATCAACTCATGAAAGTAACAAGAGTCATTTTTCAAAACCTGGCCAAAATGTGTTTTTGTACCAGTACTGTGTAATGATGGTTTGGCTGAGATTTGACATTTTTTACATACCGGGTTCATGACTTGGGTTTGTAACAAGGCTATGTTGAAAACTTGGGTTCAGAATATTAAAAAACAACATAATTATGAAGGTATGTTGACTTATGCTCTCTCATAAGTTTGATAACGTTTGACATCCAATGCTACACAGAACAGCATGGTAAGCAGGGCCCTGCACTTCTATAGGCTCTGCACATCTGCATCTGTTTCCACAGGATCTGAAGGGATCTGTGTGAATGAGGATGTGATTCCACTATCTCAAAAAGAAGGGAAATTCTTTGCAAAAAACTCCAATGCACCAGTTAGGGTAACTTAATGCCACACAAGTAGGGAAATGTGGCGTTAGGGATTCCAACATTAACTCTCCCACACTAAGCAGCAAAAGGAAAAAACATTAGGGTTTTGGGTCTCCAGAGTCTTGGCAAATCAGTGGGTAGGGTTTTTATTGGGGTTGTCAACCCTAATGCTAACTCCGGTATGCCCACCTGACAGTGACACCATTACAGCGAACAACGTCGATGTCGACAACATCGACAGTTTGCTGTAATGGTGCACTCCAGACCCTGGCACTCTATCTCATGGTCCTGCACCCCCTTCCTGAATCAACTCTGAGTCAGAGTTGATTATATTTATTACGGGGGATGTAGGAACAGAGCCCCCCACATAGGTGGTTCAGGGGGCAAACTCCTCAATAGAAAAGCGGACCATGTTGCCTTACAAATTTATGTCAGCCCATAACTTGTAGTTGACATAAATCCATTGCTGTGATGTTAGTCAATGAAATAGTTGTTGAACTGGCATTGAAGAGCCCTCACTCCTCCCCCCCAGCCCATTGCCTCCAATCTGAAACACAAGGTACAGCTCCAAGCCACTGCCTTATACTGATACATACTTCAAAGGTAGAGACTTATAGCCTGATAAAGGTTCACAACACAATTTGTTGTACATTTCTTCACACAGGACCCTGTGGGCTTTGCATGAAGAAATGAAAGCATGTGTGATGTTGTTTGCTCATGGAATGGGGTGGAAATCTGGGTTGACAACCCCAAGGCATACCCCACCACTGATTTGCCAATACTCCTGAAACCCCAAACCATAATGTTTTTTTCCTTTTGTTGTTGGGGGGGTAGGGATGGAAACCTTAATGCCACATATCCCTACTTTTGTGGCATTAAGTTACCCTAACTGGTGCATTAACAAAGTTGTTTTGCAAAGAATATAGATATAAATTGCAGAAAACTGCATTAATACTTTAGTAAGGCTCAAAGCCACAAAAGTAGGGAAATGTAGCATTAGGGTTTCCAGCCCTAACACCCCACCCCCACCCTGCACACACCAACAGGCATTGAGGGTGTGCCTTGAGGTCATCAGACCTAACACCCCATTCCATAAGTAAATAAGCGGAGATGGGTACAGTATAGGAGAATTATTTGAGCATTGGGGATGATGACCCCAAGGCACCCCACCAATACCTGCTGGTGTGCGCAGGGTCGGGGTGGTTCAGCTTCGAAGAGTGCAGACGTGTCCCAGTCCACATAAGATGACATCCTATGACCTCCTGTGGTAAGTATAGGGTAAAGGGGGTGGGGTGCTGGATGCTCTGTGGGAGGGTATGGATGAGGGAGGGAGATGGCGGGGACAAGGGACTGTTGTCTTTTTTTCAGGTAACAAAAAGAGACATGGGGACTGTTTTTTTTCTCAGGATAATAGTTGAAATAAATATTTCGGGACACTGGGGGTGGGCTCTCCAGTGTCCCACACTACTGGGGGGATTGTAAAGCCAACACGGTGATTAGGCACTAGATGTCCACAGTATAAAATAAACATTGGGCTGCTATGCAGGGGGGTGGAGAAAGAGGGGTGGTAATCGGAGGGTGGGGAGTGCCACAATACACCAGGGACAGCAATTGGAGGGTAAGGAGGTGCCACAATGCAACAGAGACAGTGATCAGAGGGTGGGAGTGCTGCAATACACCAGGGACAGTGATCATAGGGTGACGGGTGCCACTAGACACTAGGGACTATGATCAGAGGGTGGGGAGTTGCCACTAGACACCAGAGAAAAGGGTGGCTCAATGCTGAATCTGCAGCCGGCAGCACAATGTCAGCTGTGGCTGCAGAAGTCAAGAAAATCATGCTGTTCTCATACACAGAACATGGGGGAAGTGCTTTTATAGTTAGGGTTGAGTAGTCAGTTTAATGTTAAACCCCAACTTTTGCACATTAATAACTTCACAACTGTTCAACAGATTTACACAAAATTTGGACTACACAGTCTCAGGTGGTAGATCTCTTGATTTGCTGAGTTGGGTTATGATCAGATTTGTGGGTTTGGCACAGCAAAGGGGCCAAAAATGCTTGTTCACTTTTTTTGGCAAATGTCAGGGAAATTTTTCAACATTGCACTGCGCGAGCACTGTTTAGAATTTTGGCCTGTAGTTTTCAGGGTAGAAAGAGGTTATCCTATGGAACAATCCAGCACTGGTTTGGTGAACAAATATTAATCCTTTCTAAAGTTATAAAAATTTTAAATTTTGGGTTCTGAGCATGCTCAGTTCAGTCTTTGGGATAGGTGCAAAGTTTTGATCAAGGATTCATGGTCATGAACGGCTGGCAAAGAGGGATTCAGAAATCTTGCAAAATCCCTCTTCATGAGAAAAATCTGTCTTCATCAGCTGCCATTTTGTTTTCTTGCTTAGCAAGGGGAGAAAAGATGTTGTGATGCCTCCCATTTTATTTATTTTTTTATTATTTTGTAGGTGAAAAAAAGGAAACGGTCCCCTGACGTCTTTTTTTTATGCAGAATCCTGTATCAAAATTTTCTATGCAGAATCCTCCATCAAACTGCTCCTCTATGGTACGTCGACATTGGGGTGCCCAATCCCTATGTCAGCATGTATCCCCCCCCCACAATGGCACACTGGGAGCCCACCTCAGTGTGCCAAAATTGTTTTATATTTAATTAATTAATTTCTGTTTCCAACACAAGGATGTCCACTCCTGGTGTTGGATGCCCCACCACGCCCATATACATTCATTGCCAACATCGGGGTGTCCAATCCCCATGTCAGCATGTATCCCCGTCAACTAACGTGGCATACTGTGAGCTCACCCCAGTCTGCCCAAATGTGTTTTATTTTAAACCTGTTGAATAAAGAAAACTGTCCCCCCAAGTCTTTATTTTTCATCTGAAAAAAAGGAAATGGTCACTCATTGTCCCACCACCACCCTCCCCATCCAGACCCTCCCTCTGTTCACCCACAACCATGTACACCAACTTACCCATACTTATCTCTGAGGTCAGGTGCTGTCACCTTCTGAGCACTGGGACACATCTGCACTCTTCAAAGCCAAACTGAAAACTGAAGAATCAAGGTAAATGCCATATAAGGACTATCAATGGGGTTTTCAACTTATATTGATATTTCAGCCATTTTAAGGAGTTTTGGCTCCAAACTGTCAACATGGGGTTCTTGGGACCCCACCTCATGAACACTGGCACTGTCATTTCATTAATTGGTCCAGAAAGGTGATTTTGTGGTTGCTGCACGGAATAACCTTTGGAGACCAATTAATGAAACAATAGTGCCACTGTTCAAGAAATAGCGTCCCAAAAAGCCCATGTTGCAAAGTTGGTGAAAACATTCAAAAAAATGATTGCATTACTAGTGTGCATTGCACAGTTTCTATGCATCCTTGTAAATTCACCAATTTTTAATATTTTCACTACAGATTTTCAAGATTGCCATTTTTTCACATCTCCTTTTGAACAGTATAGTTGTCATTTTTCACATCCTACCCAAAACGTGTTTTCACACCTGTGGCACAGAATGGCATGGTTGCTGTGCAAAATCAACTTCTGGGATGGATTAACAAAATCACAGTACCACTGTTCATGAGAGGAAGTCCCAAAAAGTCAATGTTGAAAATTTGGTGAAAATATTCCAAAAAATGATTGTGTTACAAACGTGTGTTGAGCAGATTCTATGCACGCTCGTAACTTCGCCAATTTTTCATATTTTCACTCCAGATTTTCAACATTACTATTTTTTTCACACCACCTCATAAATAGTACAACTCTAATTTTTCAAATACTGCCAAAAATGTTTTTCCTGCACCTGTGGTCCAAAACGGCGTTACAGTTGTACAGAATTACATTTCGACAGGGATTTAAAAGATTTCTGTACTGGGTACATGAGGTGAGGTGATAAGAAGGTTAACATCTGAAGTTGAAATTATTTAAGATGGCGCAGTTATGACTATTTGTTGCAATTTCGCTATGCTTGCTCATAACTTAATGTGCGGAAGCGCAGGAACCAGAGACCCCTGTGTTTCCACAGCTAAATACATTTGTGCATCTGTGGAGAGATGGGAGCACAGGGTCCAAATGACTCTTCTCTCCCACAGTAAAATAAAGATACTATTTTACTATCTCAGAAAGTGAGGAAATGTCCAGCCCGGTGGCGCTGAAGGTTGAAGCTTCGGACGCCACATGTTGCGCTACGCTGACAACCTGAGTTCAGGAGTGAGCTCAGGTGCCCGGGGTCAGCTGTGGAGGGAGAGGATTGAGCATTCAACAGACTGCTCTCCTGTCTTGGGGGATGGTTACAGGGTTGTCTGGCATCCCAGTGACCCCTGGTGGAGATCGGGGACACTGAAGGAAGTGAGCAAAAAGATGTGGGGGAGCATGGCAGACACTTGCATGGTTGCCATGTACCATGGCATTGTTGCATGCCATGCTAGGGAGGGGGGAGGAGCTCAACAGAACAAGAAAACAACCAGCTCTGCAGGGTAGGCGATAGCACCTGGCCCCCTTGCCCACCACCGGATCTCGCCCACCAGGCCTTCCAGTTCCTCCATCCAGGCCCTCACCTGCAGCTTGGCCAGGCTATAAGAAAGCACCCAAGAGGATGGGTGCTCCACCCCAGAGGGGTCAAGCTGGGGCTACTGACTGCAGGAGGAGGGGGGAAGAGGAAGCTCAGGATGAGGACACCTCAGGTGGGCAGGATCAGGCCAGGATGCCTAAGAGAGGCCCCACAGGCTGCAAACAGGAGGAAAAAGACATTAAAAAATTGAGGAAACAAATTGCAAAAAACTTTGTTAATGCATCAGTTAGGGTTGAAGCAACAAACGTAGGAAAATGAGGCATTAGGTTTAACTCTAATACCCCCATCCAACTCCAGTTAGTTCACACACCTCATTCTTCCACAGACCAACAGGGCTCAGGTTGCTCTTGTCATCGGGTCCAACTCTCACCCCATTCTCCTATATATACCGTACTCATGTCAAATTCTCTACACATGGAATTGGGTGAGAGTTAGCACAATGACCCCAAGGCACACCTGGCACCTGTTGGTCTATGGAGGGTGGGTGGGTAGGCTCAGGTTGGATTGGGGTGTAGTGGCTCAACCCTAATGTTTCATTTCCTCACTCTTATTAAGCTCAAGCCCAACTGATGCTTAATAAAGATTTTCATATATATATATATATATGTATATGTATATGTATATATGTATATATATATATATATATATATATATAGTGAGAGAGAGAGAGAGAGAGAGATAGTTGCAAAAACTTTTAATGCATTATTAGGTTGTAAAATACAAAGCTTAAGACAGAGAAATGAAAACCATTATGCATTTGTCTATGGAGTATTGATGAACTAGTAGGGTCTTACTTGAGGTTGTCAATCCTAATGCCTACCCATACCCTGGAATAGATAAGGTCAAATATGATGTCTTCATACAGGGCCCATAGCCCATATTGTATCACTATGAGGCACAACATTGGAGCTGTATCTTGTGCTTCGGACAGATGGTTATGGACTGTAGGGGTGGGCATTAGGATTAACAACCTCAAATAAGACCCTGCCACTGATTCGCCAATACTCTCTAGACGCAAATCCCTAATGGTTTCTCATTTCCCATTTTTTTACTCTTTGTATTTTTACAACCCTAATATCTACATTAACAAAGTTTTTTGCAACTAATTTCCCTTCTTTTTTTATCATAGTGGTACTGTATCCTGATTTGTGCAGGTCCCTTTGGGATCTGCACAAAATGAGCTAAACACAATATTGAAGACAGTCTTACCGTGCAATGCACACTCATAACATGGACATGTTTTAGAATATTTTCACGAAATGTTCAACATAGACTTTCTGAGACCCCACCTCATGAACACTGCCACTGTCATTTCATTAGTTAGTCCCAAAAGGTGATTCCACACAGCGACTGTGCCATTCCGCACCACAGGTGCGAAAACACAATTCGGGCAGCATATGAGAAATGGCACTTGTACTGTTCATAAGGAGGTGTGAGAAAATGGCAATGTTGAAAATCTGTAGTGAAAATATTAAAAATTGGCAAAGTTATGAGCATGCATAGAAACTTCACAACACATGCTCGTAACGCAGTCATTATTAGTAATTATTTCACCAAATTTGCAACATAGACTTTTTGGAACCCCACCTCATGAACAGTGGCACTGTCATTTCATTAACCCTTTGTTTGTGGGTGCCGAGTATGCTTGGGGCACTACCGCTATATTGCAACCGTGGGTGCCGAGTATGCTCAGTTTGCATATGAACTGTCAGTTTGCCTGAATTCGGTGCTTGTTTCTATGGTGACAGCTTTATTGTAACACATGGCCACATGTCACCTGTCAATTGAATGTCATGTGGCCATGTGTCATGCATCCTAGCCTTTGTAGTGATGTCTACAAAAAGCATAGGTGTAGGCTGTCACCATACATTTTGGTGTGATTGTATTGAACTCTGCAGCTTGTAGTCAGTGCTCCATGGAAAGTACTGATCGCATCTTTTAGCGATCGACAAATTAGTCACTAACAGAGTAATCAGCTATTTTTCTGCCTACTGGGCATTTCCCATAAAAAACACACTTGTTAGAATGAAACAAATAAGCCAAATAAAGCAAGGTGAAAAATCTGGTCTCTGTCTAGCAGACGGAGCTTTCATTTGGCACTCCATGCGATGCCTTATGGTGCCTTAATTCATTCATTCACCCTGCCTTCAGGTTCATCATACTACATGAATAACAAGCATTTGTCAATGCCAAATGTTTGCTTGCTGGCATTGGCATTGGTAGTGTAGAAGTTACAGAGCTGCATAATAGGAATGGCATCGAAGTATTGAACTGAAACCAACCCCACCACCACCCTGCAGAAAGTGACAGGCATTGGGGTGCGCCTTTGGGTCGTCAGGCATAATGACCACTCCATTTCACCACACCCTACCCTGCAGACACTGACAAGTGTCACGGTGTTCCTTGGGGTATTTGGTCCTTATGCGCACCCCATTCCATCAGGAAATACAGTGAGATGGGTGTGGTATAGGAGAATGGGGTGAAGTTTTGGCCCGAAGAGTCCGAGGCACACCTTGATGCCTCTCACTGGCTGTAGGGTGTGGGTGGGGGTGGAATGGTATGAGCATGACAGGCAAGAATGCCAAGTCACACCCCTGAAGCCTGTCATTCTCTACAGGGTGGGGCGTTATGGTCGGAACCCTCATCGCCCAGGCATTCGCTGGTATTTTCACCCAAATTTTCAACATTTTTTTGTGACCCCCACCTCATGAACAGTGGCAATATCAGTTTGTTAGCCGAAAACTGCTTTTGCAAAGTGACTATGGCATTTGGCACCACAGGTGCAAAAACACATTCCGAACAGGATGTGAAAATGACAGCGGTACTGTTCATGGAGGCGAAAATGGCAATGTTGAAAATCTGCTGTGAAAATCTTAAAAAAACTGGTGAAGTCACGAGCATGCGAGAAACTGTGCAATGCACACCCATAATGTAACTAGTTTGGGGATTTTTTACAGCAGATTAACACAGGCATTTTGGGACCTCGATCATGAACAGTGTCAGTGTGATTTTCTTTATCTGTCCCGAACAATGTTTTCCCACCGCGACCACACATTTCTGTGCTGAAAGTGTGAAAACACATTTCGGCCATGTTGTGGAAAATGACAGCTGTACTGTTCATAAGGAGGTGTGGAAAAATGCCACTGGTGAAAATCTGGACTGAAAATATTACAAATTCATGAACTTACAAGGGTGCGTGGAAACTGCGCAATGCTCACTTGTAACACAGTCATTTTCAAGTTTGCTTGCATGCATGTGCAAGAAACATAGTGCCATCATCCGAGATTTCAGAGGTGTGTCACCTCCTCCTCCAGTTCAGTCAGTGTGTTGGCAGGCGTGGCCCCTGTAAGCCAATGCATGCTGGAGCTGTCTATGACAAGCTCCAAAATGCAGTGGCATACAGTTGAAAGGGGGAGCTACGCTTCAGTGAGCAGCGATAAGATATCGCCTGCTCTGCGCGCATCTCCCCACACACACACACACACACACAGAAACGCACGATACCGCGCGTGCTTCCCTCCCCTCCCCGCAACACACGAGGCGGCTAGGGGTGCCCAATCCCATCGGCTTTCGTGCAGCGCTTCCAAAGCCTTCCACATGCCACCTGGGTGCCCACCCCAGCATGGCAACTCATAGAATAGCCAATGGGGTCACCTTCTCGTCGGCTCCACTGTCCTCCCCCCAGGTCATGGGTCCACACATGGGAGCCCAACCCTGTGTGGCACGATCATAGTGGCTAACAGGGGTACCCAACCCCTGTCGGCTCCACGCCCACACCCCAGTTAACACATTGTGCTATGCCTGGGAGCCCACTCCAGCGTGGCAAACATCCCAAGTCGTTTTTTTTAACCTGCAAAAATAAAACGGTCCAACGGCACTTCTTCCAGCCCCTCCCACAACCTGCACCAACCACTGTGCACCCTGCCTCCCACACCTCCCTCACCCATACTTACCTCCGAGCTTGGCATGATGATCTTCGTGACCGGGAACATGTCTGCATTCTTCAAAGCTGACCGCTAACTGAGGGAAATGCCGGTAAGCTGTATAATGGGCTAGATAGGGGTTTTTCAACTTTATTGCATATCCAGGTATGTTTCGATTTTGCACCACTCAACATGGGTTTTGGTCCCTTCTCGTGAATGATGTCACTATCATGGCATTATTCGGGCACGAGGGGTGATCTCGCAGTCACTGTGCAGTCACTGTGAGAAATCATCCTTTGGGCCCAAATAACACCATGACAGTGACATTATTCAAGAGAAGGGGTCCCAAAAACCCCATGTCGAATATTTGGTGCAAAAATTCCAAAAAATGACTGTTTTATGAGTGTACGTTGCGCAGTTCCTACACAGGCTCGTAGGTTCGTGAATTTTCAATATTTTCACTCCAGATTTTCAAAATTACCATTTTACTATGCCTTCTTATGAGCAGTACAGCTGTCATTTTTCACATCTCACCCAAAATGTGTTTCCGCCCATGTAGCGCACAATGGTGCAGTCGGTGTGCGAAATCAATGTATGGGACAAATTAAGAAAATCACAGTGACACTGTTCATGAGCAGAGGTCTTAAAATGGCTATGTTGAAAATTTGGTGAAAAAATTCCTAAAAATGACTGTTTTACTAGCGTGCATTGCGCAGTTCCTATGCACGCTCATAAGTTTGCGAATTTAATATTTTCACCCAGATTTTCAACATTGCCATTTTATTACACTTCCTTATGAACAGTACAGCTGCCATTTTTCATATGTCACCCAAAATGTGTTTTCACACATGTAGTGCACAATGGTGCTGTTGGTGAGCGAAAGCAATGTTTAGGACAGATTAAGAAAATCACAGTTACACTGTTCATGAGCAGAGGTCTTAAAATGGCTATGTTGAAAATTTGGTGACAAAAGGCCATAAAATGACTGTGTTATGAGTGAGCATTGCGCAGTTTCCACGCACCCTCGTTAAGTTCATGACTTTGTAATATTTTCAGTCCAGATTTTCACCAATGGCATTTTTCCACACTTCCTTATGAACAGTACAGCTGTCATTTTTCACAACATGGCTGAAGTGTGTTTTCACACTTTCAGCGCACAGATGCGTGGTCACTGTGGGAAATCATTGTTCGGCACAGATTAAGAAAATCACAGTGACACTGTTCATGATCGGAGGCACCAAAATGCCTGAGTTGACAATCTGCTGTAAAAAATCCCCAACCTAATTATATTACGGGTGTGCGTTGCACAGTTTCTATGTACACTCATGACTTCACCATTTTTTTAAATATTTTTGCTGCAGATTTGCAACATTGCCATTTTTTACACCTCCCCATGAACAGTACAGCTGTCATTTTTTACATCCTGTTCAGAATGTTTTTGCACCTGTGGTGCTAAATGTCGTAGTCGCTGTGCATAAGCAGCTTTCTGCTAACAAACTGATATTCCCCTGTTCATGAGGTGGGGTCACAAAAAAACATGTTGAAAATTTGGAGTGAAAATACCAATGAATGCCTGAGGTATTAGGGTTTCCAACCATAACGCCCAACCCTGTAGAGAATGACAGGCATCAGGGGTGTGACTTGGGATTCTTACCTGTAATGCTCATACCATTCCACACCCTGCAGGCAGTGAGAGGCATCGAGGTATGCCTTGGACTCTTTGGCCCCAAAGTTCACCCCATTCTCCTATATCACACCCATCTCACCGTATTTCCTAATGAAATGGAGTGCACATAAGGGCCAAAGACCCCAAGGAACACTGTGACACTTGTCAGTGTCTGCAGGGTGGGGTGTGGTGAAATGGCATGGCCGTTATGCCTGACGACCCAAACACACACCCCAATGCCTGTCACTCTCTGCAGGGTGGTGGTGGGGTTGGCTTCAGTTCAGTACTTCACTGCCATTCCTATTACGCAGCTCTGTAACTTCTACACTACCACTGCCAATGCCAGCAAGCAAACATTCAGCACTGACAAATGCTTGTATGGAGTTTTGTCACCAAATTTTCAACATAGCCATTTTAAGCCCTCTGCTCGTTACCAGTGTCACTGTGATTTTCTTAATCTGTCCCAAACATTGTTTTTGCATACCGACTGTACCATTGTGTGCTACATGTGCGGAAACACATTTGGGCGAGATGTGAAAAATGGTAGCTGTACTGCTCATAAGGAAGTGTGGTAAAATGGCACTGTTGAAAATCTGGTGTGCAAATATTACAAATTCGCAAACTTGCCAGCATGCGTAGGAACTGCGCAACGTGTGCTCCTAAAACAGTCATTTTTGGGAATTTTTTCACCAAATTTTCAACATAGCCATTTTAACACCTCTGCTCATGACCAGTGTCACTGTGATTTTCTTAACGTGTCCCATACATTGATTTCGCACACCAACTGCTCCATTGTGCGCTACATGGGCAGAAACACGTGGGCTAGATGTGAAAAATGACAGCTGTACTGCTCATAAGGAGGTGTGGTAAAATGGCAATGTTGAAAAGCTGGAGTGAAAATATTGAAAATTTGCGAACTTACGAGTGTGCATAGGTACTCTGTAACGCACGCTCGAAAAACAGTAATTTTTAGGAATATTTTCACCAAATTTTCAACATAGCCATTTTAAGACTTCTGCTCATGAACAGTGTCACTGTGATTTTCTTAATGTGTCCCATACATTGATTTTGCACAATGACTGCGCCATTGTGCACTACATGGGCAGAAACACATTTTGGGTGAGATGTGAAAAATGACAGCTGTACTTCTCAAAAGAAGGTGTGGTAAAATGGCAATGTTGAAAATCTGGAGTGAAAATATTGAAAATTCGCGAACTTATGAGCTTGCGTAGGAACTGCGCAATGCACGCTCTTAAAACAGTCATTTTAGGAATATTTCCACCAAATTTTCAAAATAGGCTTTTTGAGAGCCTATGTTATGAACACTGCAGTGTAGTTTCATTAATCATTCCAGAATGGTGATTTTGCGCAGTGGCTGCGAAATCACCCTTTGGGCCCGAGTAACGCCATGACAGTGACAGCATTCATGAGAAGGGGTCCCAAAAACCCCATGTTGAAAATTTGGTGCAAAAATTCCAAAAAATGCCTGAGATATGCAATAAAGTTGAAAAAACCCTATCTGTCCCATTATACAGCTTACCGGCATTTCTTCAGTTCGCGGTCGGCTTTGAAGAGTGCAGATGTGTTCCCGGTCCACCGAAGATCATTGCGCCAAGCTCCGGAGGTAAGTATGGGGTGAGGGGTGTAGGGAGGCAGGTGTGCAGTGGGTGGCGGGTGGGGCAGACACAGCGAGGGACCATTTTTGATTTTCAGTTTTTTTTATGATGATGATGACGCTGCGCTATGTTGGGGTGGGCTCCCAGCATGGCAGAAGGATGGCTGGGGGCATGGAGCTGACAGGGACTGGGCACCCCTGTCGGCCATGGCATCTGTTGCCACGCTGGGGTGGGCTCCCAGCGTGGCACCCTGTACTCGGGAGGGAGACACAGTGGAGCCGACGGGGGATTGGGCACCCCTGTTGGCTGTACGACATGTAGCCACGCTGGGGTGGGCACCCAGCGTGGCATATGAAACTGTGTTTCGGGGGGGCGCAGCACAGCCGATGGGGGATTGGGCACCCCCATTGGCTATACAGTGTGTGTGTTAGGGGGCAGCACACAGCATATGTGTGTGTGTGTGTGTGTGTGTGTGTGTAGGGGCAGGCATGAGCAGGCGATATCTGATCGCTGCTCACTGAAGCGTAGCTCCCCTTTCAACTGTATGCCACTGCATTTTGGAGCTGTCATAGACAGCTCCAGCATGCATTGGCAGACTGGGGCCGTGCCTGCCAACACACTTACTGAATTGGAAGAGGGGGTGATACACCTCCGAAAACTCGGATGATGGCACTATGTTTCTTGCACATGCGTGCAAGCAAACATAAAAAGTGATCAACAATAGTAGAGTAATCAGCTAGTCTTCTTCCTACTAGGCATTTCCCAGAAAATAAACTGAGACTCACTTGTTATACTAGAACAAAGAAGCCAAATAAAGCAAGGTGAAAGTCTGTTCTCTGTCTGGTAGGCACTTTCATTCGGCACTCCATGCGGAGCCTTACTGATTTCGTTCATTCACCCTGACTTTGTGCCACAAAAATAAACCAAATTATGTTGAAAAAAAGGCTGCACACACTGTAAAGGAGGCAAATTCTGGTGAAAAAAAGGCAGCACACCATTTGCAGACATCAGTAAAAAAGTCAGTCTGCAGCTAGAAGTGACTTCTGTTCTGATCATTGTAGAAGTCCAGTGCATGTGCAGTAATAACTAGACAGCCTGCATCATAAGATCAATTAGAAATAAACACAATATTATAAAACTATTCACTAGAAAGCAGTCTAGAGTACAAAAAAGGGTTCTGTCTAGTATTGTAATCACATGGTGTATATCTTTCTTTTGCTTTAGTGACAAGTAAAATCTGCCCTTTTAGCAGAAAGCAAATCTGAACTAAAAATATCACTCAGAGCAAATAAATATCTAGTCTTGAGTTTATCTTGTTGGCATAAACCAGTAGATACAGCACTATTTACAGATTTTACTTCTGATAGGGGAAACTGTTCCTATTTTTAGAGAGCCACTCGGCGTAAATAAATAATATCTAGGCTGAGGTTCACCTTGTTGGCATAAACCAGTAGACACAGCACTATTTACAGATTTTATTTATGATAGGGGAAACTGTCCTTCTTTTTAGAAAACCACTCGGAGTAAATAAATAATACCTAGGCTGGTGTTCACCTTATTGGCATAAACCAGTAGACACAGCACTATTTACAGATTTTATTTTTGATAGGGGAAACTGTCCCTCTTTTTAGAAAACCACTCGGAACAAATAAATAATATCTAGGCTGGTGTTCATCTTGTTGGCATAAACCAGTAGATGCAGCACTATTTACAGATTTTACTTCTGACAGGGGAAACTGTTCCTATTTTTAGAAAGTCACTTGGAACAAAAAAATTATATCTAGACTGGTGTTTATCTTGTTGGCATAAGCCAGCAGACACAGCAGTATTTACAGCTAGCATTTTTGACAGGAGAAACTGTCACCATTTTTAGAAAGTCACTCGTAGCAGATAAATAATATCAAGTCTGTTGTTCATCTTGTTGGCATAAGCCAGCAGACACAGCACTATTTACAGATTTTATTTCTGATAGGGGAAACTGTATCTATGTTTAGAAAGTCACTCAGAGCGGAGGGAGTCACGCGATGCTGCGCAGGGGATAGGACGCACTCGTCGGAGCTCCACTCTTTTGCCGACCCAAACCGTTAAAAACACCCACTTATTCAGTTAATTTTCTGATATTGCAAAGTTTAATCAACCGGGTGTGTAGTGGTGGTGTCCGTTTTGACCCTGGCAGTTCAAGTTCTCGACAGAATGTCGATGCAACAAGCAGCTGAGGAGGCCGCTCAAGAATCAGAAGCTAAGCGCCCCCACCGTAGCTCTTCTCCCCAGACTACATCGGATGAGCTCTCCCCCTCGCATGTTTATTCGGAGTTAGCCATCATTAATGAGGTCTTGCTGAAACTGATTGAAGACGTAACAGACTTCAAACCAGCGCTTACCCAGCTAGCCTGCAGGGTTACAGATGCAGAAGCTAGAGCAGCATCTGTAGAAAGAAAACAGGACAAGATGGAACCAGAAGTGGTGGAAGTTAAAACGGCTTTGAATAAGCTTGAAGATCGCCTGGAAGACCTGGAGGGAAGAAACAGGAGGAACAACTTGGTGCTGATAGGTCTGCCCGAAGGGGAAGAAGGCCCCAACACAATACTGTTCTTACAGCGCTTTTTGAAGAAAACAGTGGGTCCCTCCCCGAATAGTCCTGAATATGTTATTGAAAGGGCACGTAGATCGTTAAGGGCAAAACCTGCTCTGACTGATCCACCGAAGCCTATCATTTTCAAGCTGTTAAACTATCTAGACCGGGAATTTATTCACAAGGAAGCCAGGAAGTTATCAGCAATCCTGTGGGAAGGAAAGAAATTGAGACTGGTTCCTGACCTGACACTAAAAACCCAACAGTTGAGGGCTTCCTTTCGTCCCATTACTTCCAAATTGTGGGCGGCAGGTATAAAGCACTGCATGTTTTATCCGGCCCGACTGGAAGTCCTTTTGAAAGATTGAGCCAAGCATTTCTATACTTTAGAAGAGGCTTCAAAGACTCAGAAGAAAAACTACCCTGATCTATTTCCTAAATGAAGAAATGTTGACTTAGTTCTACGAGGGTCAAAGTCTGCTCTAAAGAACGTTCGAGATGTCACAATATTGTTTCAATGTATAATGACTTATAAGCAGCCCTGCTTTATTGTACATTTATCAGTGGCAAATAAGTAATTCCTTAAGCAGTAGAGGTAAAGTCTATATACAGTGGCACCAGTATAAATACTCTAGTTGACATTAATATTCTTTTTGTAAAGCGCTCTCAGGTTGAATTACAAAGAAGTTGCGAGGGCTGTCATAATTTATTTTGTCCACTAGAGGGTGCTAAAGACATTCCCTTGAGAGGACTGCTTATTCCCGGTTCTCTCAATATCAATATTTTAATTTTCGGTCCCACAGTTACTTTACTGTTCCCTTTTTAAATTCAGGTTTCTGCTGCATTTCTGGATTCGCCTTTGGGTATTTCTTCTCTTCCCTGAACCTTACTCCCTTCTAGGTCTAGAGGGTAAGATTTTCAGTGTTCTGTCTTTTTAGATCGTTGCTGGCATCGAGCCATACCCCACAACAGGAGAGAAAGATTCTTGTAGTATGAGTTACAGTGGAGCCAATTTAGCTCTATGCTGCTTTGTAGCTCCCTATATCATTTATCGCCTACTTCTTTTTTGCTACCCTAGCTAACCACCTGGGCACAATCGACACTGTGTACTGTCATTTTTGAGGTGTGGCTTTTATAACTCAGGTGGTATCTGGGGAATGTGATTTAAAATGTGTTTATAGGCTAATAAGTATTTTACGGATGCCATATTGTCTGGGGAACGGCTGGGTCCTTTAGGGGAATATACCCTTACTTGATCTCGTGTGTATTTCAAATAAGTATTTTAAGCTCTGCAAGTCTCTCACTTACCGTAGATAAATGTTGGGCTCTATTTAAGGTTAATCCATGTAAAACCAACGACTATCTTTCCTGTATAGTACAGGGTCTATTTTTTTTTTCTTGGGTCTTGCTTAGGACTTTAGCTGTCCAACTAAAGTTAGTGTGACTTATAACACCCCTATGTAGTTTTTTTTTCTTTTATTTTTTTTAGACAGAGATCTTGCAGAGAATGGAGCATGGTGGGCATGTCATGAGTTTCTCCCTTATGTTTTTTGCCAGCTCGGAGGCTGGGAAGGGAATTGAGCGGGCTCTCACCTTTGTGGGTGTCATGGACCAGGAGGCTAGGAGGGGGCTTAGAGCCTGGGCAAGAATGTCTGTATATAGCTCTAAAATGTTTGTCGTTAGCTTAAGTTTGGAGTATTTGTTTTTTTTTACAGTTACCGTATTTGTTTTTTTGTTGGGGGGGCAGCAGTACAGCCCTTAAACCTCTTTCTACTACATGGCACAATCAAGGCTTAAGTTATGTCCAATGGCCTGAACATTCTTTCGTGGAATATTAAGGGAAGGAAAGACAATAAGAAGAAATACATCATTTTAAATCATCTAGCCAAATATGATCCTGCAGTAATGTTTCTTCAAGTAACGCATATTCTCCCTGACCAGTTAAAATGCCTTAACAAAAGCTGGGTAGGCCAAGTTTTTGGAGCAGGATTCAGCTCTAACAAGCGCGGGGTGGCCTTGTTGTTAGCTAAAAAACTACCTTTCACTCCGATGGAGTCTATTAGCAACCCCGAAGGGAGGTTTATTTTTGTGGTCAGCAGATTGGGTAGCTTTGATATAGTATTGGGATCAGTTTATGGCCCTAATGTCGAAACCCCTTCCTTTTTCACCCAATTAGCAATGGTACTGGCTCCCTTTTTGCAATTCCCCATTTTAATTGGAGGTGACTGGAATTTAGTTCAAGCCAATGATTTGGACCGTACCTATCTTAAAGGACTGGGACTGTCTTCAGCTCAAAAAGCTTTAAGGGAATTAATCTCCTCCTTAGGACCTGTAGACCCTTGGAGACTATTTAACCCATCTGAAAAAGAGTTTACATTTTTTTCTCCAGTACACAAAAGTTACTCACTCATCGATTATTTCTTAGTAAGTCATCAGCTAATTCCATGCATAACTGACTCCAAAATACTAGCTCGAGTAATTTCAGACCATTCCTTAATATTTGCCCAAGTGGAACTACCCAATGTTCCTACTAGGTCACACATGTGGTCTTTAAATAACAAATTATTAAAAGACATACTAATCGCTTCAAAATTCCAACACTTTCTGGAGGATTCTATCACAGTTAACTCCAACTCAATCCCTGTGGTAGATCAGGTATGGGCAGCCCTAAAAGCTACCTGGAGAGGGGAACTTATACGTATTGCAACAGTGCAAAAAAAGAAAAAAATCAGTCAATTGAATAACTGTCTGCAGAGAATTAAGAGCCTGGAAACTAAAGGGGTGGATAAACTCTCATCTCCAGAAAATTTAGAACTGTCTAGGCTAAGAGCATATTATGCTAGTATATTGATGGAGAGGGTGGATAGGTCAGCTTCCTTTCTAAAAGCTTCTTATATTGGCCAGGGTGGCAAAGTAGGTAAATTACTGGCTTGGCAGCTAAAGTAGCAATCAGCATCGAAGTAGATTGCGGCTATTAGACATCCCCAGTCAGGTGCTATGGTGGTTAGCTCACTGGAGATATTATCCCTGTTTAGGGAGTACTATGAAACATTACACTCTCCAGACCCGGTATTGGAGGATCATTCGGAGAAAATGCTA
Organism: Neoceratodus forsteri; assembly: GCA_016271365.2. NCBI lineage: Eukaryota > Metazoa > Chordata > Ceratodontiformes > Ceratodontidae > Neoceratodus > Neoceratodus forsteri. The sequence goes on from CM057456.1 coordinate 1,339,865,485, forward strand.
ATTTTCCTGGAAAATGCTGACTTACCCACCTTATCCAGCGTTTGCCAGACTAGATTAGTAGCCCCAATTACTGGGGAAGAAATTTCATCAGTGATCGATTCTCTAAAGCCAGATAAAGCACCGGGCCCAGATGGGTTCACAGGCTTATTTTACAAAATGTTTTAAAAAAATCTCATCCCTCTGCTGTTACAGCTGTACGATTATTGGGGTTCCTCCCCAGTTTTGGATCAGTCATTATCTAAAGGCGAGAATAATTTTCTTACCCAAGCCTGGGAAAGACCATTCAATGATCAATAATTATAGGCCTATCTCTTTGTTAAATATTGATATTAAAATATACACAAAAATTCTGGATAACATGCTGGGGGGAGTATGGGAGGAGTTAATAAGCTGTGAACAAGCAGGGTTTGTGTCTGGGTGTACCTCAGCGGATCATTTCAGGAAACTGTTCCACCTGATCTCTGCATCTGGGGACCCTGAGCTGGAAGCTGCCTTGGTGTCACTTGATGCAGAAAAAGCATTCGCTAGGGTGGAGTGGAAATACCTGTTTGTGGTTCTATCTAAATTCGGCTTACTGCAATCTTTTATTGATCTAATTTCGGTCTTGTATCGCTAACCGTCAGCAAGACTACAATGTAATAATCATATTTCTGAGGTCTTCCCGCTACGTTGAGGTACCAGATAAGGATGCCCTCTCTCTCCCTACTTATTTAATCTATACATAGAACCCCTGGCCAGAGTCCTCCATGCTGATCCGGGGATAAAAGGTATCCGACTAGATCACCTGGAATACAAACTATCCCTATTCTTGGACTATCTGCTGTTTCACATCTCCAATAGCAGGCAGTCCCTCCCCCGTGCCCTCCAAGTCATTTCTCAGTTCAGTGAATTTTCAGGTTATAAACTTAACAAGAGCAAAACTTTGGTGTATTCCCTATCCCCTCTCCTTATAAAAGAATCAATTGAAAATACGGGCCTTCAATGGGAGAATAGTTTGTTAACTTATCTGGGTATCAAAATTTCTAAAGATATCTCTACCCTCAGGGACCTCAATTTAGATCCGCTCCTAAAATCAACTAAGGAAGATCTAATAAGATGGAAGAGTTTACCGTTAACTTTTTGGGGAAGGGCCAACATCCTTAAAATGTCTATTTTACCCAGATTTTTTTACCCTTTAAATAACCTTAACATCTACCTCCCTAAATCTTTTTTTTTTTCTCTTCAGAGGATTTGTTCGGATTTTCTTTGGAAAGGGAAGGTTCCACGCAGAGCGTATAGAAAACTCACCCATCCCAGGGCACTGGGAGGGCTTCAACTTCCTGATTATTACATTTACTATCTGGCATGTCATGCTAACAGATTTTTGCATTGGTTTACATCTTTGGCTGGCACAACGGAAAGCCCCCCTTGGTTGGTTTTAGACAACCAGCAGGCCTGTTCTAGTAATATGGCCCTGGGGGTACTATTGTTCAACCCCTGGTCAAATATCCCAGTAAGAATTAGAAACTCTCCCCTAGGGTGGGATGTGAGAGCTTTACACCAGCTATGCTCTTTGCTTCAAATCTTTACCATAAAAGACCTGAAGCAACCCGTATTCAACAACCCAGATTTAAAAATAGGCAAACAGGTAATTGAAACATTTTTTCATGTACCCTATAAGGAGGTATGCCTAGCAGATTTTGTTTTGACTAATTCGGTCCTATCCATCTCTACTCTACAAACAAAATTGAAAGTGCCTTTTAAAGACCGGTTTCGGCTGCTTCAAGTGCATCAGTGTATTAAACAGTTTTTAGGAAAACTCACTTGGTCGGATAACGTGGGTGCAGTATTAAACTGCTTCTGGTTAATCTCTAAGGGTCGAAAAGCTATAGTGAATCTGTACAAAGGAATCATGAACCATGCTGTGTCAAGGATTTCTCCTATACCCTATTATTGGGAAAATAATCACAATAAGGATTTTTCAAATAAAACACAGGAAAAGATCTGGATGGATAACTACTCCTTAGATAAACAAGATTGTATGAGAAAAGAATTCAATTCAATATCCTCCACAATTTATACTTTACACCCGCTAAGTTATTTCGGATACAGAGGCTGATTTCAGCAAAATGTAATGAATGTGGCTCTGAGTTAGCTACATTATACCATAAATTATGGTCATGTCCTAAAATAGCTAATTTTTGGAATATGGTCAAAAAAAGGGGTTGCGTCTTATCTTAAAATTGTCACTTATTTTAATGAGGACACTTGTCTGTTAGGTATGTATTCAGCGATCCCTTCCCACCATCAAAAAGTACAGCTAGCATTAGTGGCTACAGTTACCAAATTAGTAATACTTAGACACTGGAAGGAGGAACGGGAACCTTCTTTTGGTGAATGGCGGGTGGAATTTCTTATGGCCTTAGATGCAGAAAGATGTGTAGCTTGGTTCTATCACTCTGGTGAGAAGTTCCAGATGTGTTGGGGTGAACTTTTTTCAGCTCTTAAGGATAAATTCGGTTATTGAATTTCACCCACCAATCCCTTTCCCCCTTCTTTTCAGTAAGGCCCTTGATCCGTCTGGCATATGAGTATCTCAGTTGTTTCCCGTGCAAGATGACCCTTTTTCTCAGAGACAATAATATTTGTTAAGCGTCATATACGGGCACATTAATTTCCATGGTGTTCCTTTAATTTACCTCTCTCTCACATACTGTATAAACAGGTTTCCTTTACCTCACTTTTCGCATTCCCTCCCTTATGCCACACGTTAGGTAAGACTGATTAGAGTTGTGCCATGTACCTTTACTTGACCCCTTACTGGACCCTTATTAGGGCCTATATGGTTTAGAGAATATCAAGTAATGCTATATTTCGGTCATGTTCATGGGACTGCTGCTGGTAGGGGGGGCTTTATTATCCTGTTTCCCTGCCTATGAGGGGAGTGGGTTTATTTTGTCATAATCAGGGTTTCTGTTTTTTCCCCTTTCCTCTTCCTTTTTTTGTTTCCTTTATGTTGTTTATTTTGTTGTAATAGCTACAAATCTGTGATTAACTGAACTTGAATAGTTTTTTATGATTTGTTCAGTTATCAAGCTTTGTGGACCTGTTTTGTTTCAAAAATAAAGTTACTTGCAAAAAAAAAAGAGAAAGTCACTCACAGCAAATAAATAATATCTAGTCTGGTGTTCATCTTGTTGTCATAAACCAGTAGACAAAGTACTATTTACAGATTTTATTTCTGACAGAGGAAACTGTCCCTATTTTTAGAAAGTCACTCGGAGCAAAACAATTATATTTAGACTGTTGTTTACCTTGTTGGCATAAGCCAGCAGACACGGCACTATTTACAGCTTGCATTTCTGACAGGAAAAACTGTCACCATTTTTAGAAAGTCACTCAGAGCAAATAAATAATATCTAGTCTGGTGTTCATCTTGCTGGCATAAGCCAGTAGACATAGCACTATTTACAGATTTTATTTCTGACAGGGGAAACTGTCCCTCTTTTTAGAAAGTCACTCAGAGCAAATAAATAATATCTAGTTTGGTGTTTAACTTGTTGGCATAAGCCTGAAGACACAGCACTATTTATAGATTTTATTTCTGACTGGGGAATCTGTTCTTATTTTTAGAAAGTCACTCAGAGCAAATAAATAATATTTAATCTGGTGTTCATCTTGTTGGCATAAACCAGTAGACACAGCACTATTTACAGATTGCATTTCTGACTTGTGGAAACTGTCCCTATTTTTAGCAAGTCACTCTGAGCCAAAAAAGTAATATCTAGACTGGTGTTTATCTTGTTCTCATAAGCCAGCAGACACAGTACTATTTACAGCTTGCATTTCTTTTTTTTTTTACATTCTTCCGGTCCCTGCCAAGTGGATCTTATCTATTGGTCTTTTCGGCTAGACTACTTACCATAGCATGGGCACGGCATCATTTTGTGTGGAGCTGGGAGATTTTTTGCCTTTGGTGTTCTCTCAGTCCCATCCCCTTGAGAGTGCTGATGCAGAGGACTTACATCCAGATGAATGACGTGCAGGTGCACGCCACCATCAAGCATCCACAGCACTACCCGCACCCCCCGGCCTCCCATAGGAAACTGGCATTTTTGCCTAATCACCCATGCTTCCACAGGCAGTAATGTGTGTGGGCATTGCTGCCCATTTAACCCACTCCCCCCGTGGAGGAGGAGAGCATCCATTGGGACACTCTATCCTACCTCCCTCGGCTGAACCCCCAGCAACCCGAGCTCATTCCCGAACCCAGGTCGCCGGCGTGGTGCGAGGTGTGGCATCCGGTGCCTCAACCCTCAATGCCACCAGGCTGGCCCATACAGCTTGCATTTCTGACAGGGAAAAACTGTCATGGGTTGTGAAAAGACACTTGGAAAAACTGTCCCTAACTACATTAAATAAATTTGGTCATATAGCAAACATCTATTCAGGTGTTTTATTTTTTACTGTAAGCTAATCAATATATATTGAACACTCCCCTATTCCTACCATTTCATGAACTGGTGATGAATCTCAGCTGACTGAGCTGTTGCTGGCACTTTACTGTCTCTCAGTTAAAGCAGTTGATTGAGTCAGCAGTACTGTTCATTTGCAATCCATCTCGATTCTTGGAAAATTCCATGTAAAACTGAGTCTGTCATGTCAAGAAAAAGATTCACTGTGAGTCATGTGTTAGATGAAATATTTGCAGACAGTGACTCTGCTGGGGTCACAAGCAGTGACTCAGTCATGCTCATCAGACTCAGGCACTGAATCTGAGCTACCAAAGAACTGCACAATTGGACAAAGCAGGGCCAATAAATGCAGCAAAAATTTAAAGGGACAAGGCATGCCAAATGTAAAAGGATGAGGCAGGGTATGCAAAAATAACACAGTTGTTAGAAGTGGAAGAGGGAAAGGCAGGGGAAATAATGAGAATGTTGCAGAAAGTGCAACATGTCAAGGCAGGCAAAATAAAGATGACAAAACAAACCCAGCTGTAAGAGGTAGAGGCAGATGCAGGCTAACTAAACATTTGAGCAGTACTGAAAGTGGCTGGGGATGAGGCAGTCAAAACAATGTAAGAGGGTGAGGCACAGTAAGTGGCATAGATCAACAAATTGCACTTAACAGTTGTCCATCAATGTCTACCAAAGTGCAGAAAATGGCATCAAGAGAAACAGTAGAAGTAACATTTTTAGGTATTGATATGCAAACTGTTAGGGAAGAAAGCACAGACAGTGACAATGAAGAAAGTTCAGAGATTGAATGGGTACAGGACTCCATAAGTGAAGAAGAGTCCATCTCATTAGAAAGGAGGGATGAGGTAACAGGAAACAAGACTAGGAGTGCAATAAATATCCAAAGGAGAGGATGAGGCTGTGGAAGAGGAAGAGGTAGTGGACAAGCCCAGATAAATTTTGCTAAAAATACTGCTGGGGCTAATCAGAGAGGTGCAGCTGAAATTATGTGGCATGAAAGTGAACAGCAGGTAGAACCTTTCGAGTTTACAGGATCACTGGGTATTAATGTTCCTTTGTCTGATAACCCTACACCACTGGAGTATTTTAAAATCTTCTTCTCAGAGTCAGACATTGATGGTAATGATGGCATTGTACATTAAATTTGCACAGAAACAAACCGATATGCCAAACAATTTCTGATGAATGAAAGCCAGTCTGAATTCTCTCCTTCTTCTTCTTCTTGGAAACCAGTTAGTTATTCTGAGATGTATGTATTCCTTAGTATTGTCATGTTGACTGGGCTGATGAAAAAAACACAACTACCCAATTACTGGTCCACTAACCCATTCCTCTCCAGAGCTATTCTGCACTCACCCATGAGCAGGGACAGGTTCTTGAACATACTAAAACTCCTACATTTTGTGGATAATGATATATGCATGGAATCACCAGACAAGCTAAGGAAAATATGGAGGCCCAGATATTCAAAAGAGTTGAGCCATGCGCAATAGGGTTTCGCCTGTGCAAGTCCGAAATGCGCCATTCTGTGATATTCAGCAGGAGGCAGTTGCGCCCCCCAAATCATGCCGAGCAACAGCGCAATGATAATGAAGGCATGCGCAACCGAAGGGGGAGGAACCATGCATAAACTGCACAGCCCCATATTCAGCCAGGCTGTGCAGAGTTATGCAGGTGCAACCCCTACCTGCGCCTGCACAACTTTACGGCAAAAAAAAAAGAATCAAGTCGAGGGCCACCCACAGGAGAGCTGCCACATTGCAGGGTGAAACACGGCAGCTGCCACCTGTGGGTGGCCCTCCACTCGTTCCTGGTGGTGCCCCCCATGCCCCGATCGCAGGCTGAAGTGTCCCCCCCCCAGCAGCCCGGTCGTCGGCATATGGTTATACTCCCCCCACATTAGCCTGATTGCAGGCATACCATTCCATTCCCTCCCATTAGCCTGATCGCAGGCATAACGTTATATCCCCGAGCAGTCCGATCATGGGCATCAGACTTCCTCCCCAAAGTCCAATATCCCTGGTGGTCCAGTGGATGAGAAGCCTGATCGCGGGCATAGTTAATTTCCCCACCAAAGAGCCAATATTTGGTGGAGTCTGATTTGCCAGGGCAGCATCTTACTTTCAGTAGCAACATTCCTGGTATCTAGCGGTTCTCATTTTCACCACTATGGAGCCCCACCACCTGCTTCGCCAGCCAGGGTGGCAGCACTTCACCTGCCTGCCACCCACCCGCCGACCGACAGCTCAGCAGGGTTGCACGCCCATTGGTTCAGAGAAAGAGCCAATGGGCATGTAGCCTCATACTGCAGAGCAGTCCAGATATGCAAATGAATGAATTATCACATATCTGGATTGCCTTAGATGTAGTTGGTGCATGCCCATTGGCTCATGCTCTGAACCAATGGGCATGCAGCTCTACTGAGCTGTCAGCCCACAGGCAGTGGGCAGCAGGTGGGTGCTGCCACCCGCCGGCTGACAGAGGGGAGCGGATGGTGGGGCCCATGGGTGGGTGGGGTGGGGGCCACTAGATCACCAGGGATGACATACTTGGGGGTAAGGATGCTGCCCGCGATCAGGCTTCTCGTGGTCCACTGGACCACCAGGGATATTAGACTTTGGGGGGAGGGAAGTACTATTATGCCCGTGATCGGGCTGCAGGGGGTGTCGGTCCCCTACGGCTGCTGCCTGGTAGGGCGCCAGCCGCAAGTCATCTGGGATCAGTGCACCTGCATGCTAATGGCATGCAAATGGGGCCATAATCAGATGCAAATGGCCCCCCTGTGCCTTGCATAGATGATGGCCCCATTTGCATGTCACCCTTTGAATATCACAGGTGCTGTGAACAGCGCAATGGAACTTGCGCCACCGCATCTCAGTGCTCCACTCTGACCACTTGTGGTGGCACAGTTCCATTGCACCATGCACAGTGGGTGTGGCCAGGGGGGCGATATTCAAAGAAGTTGCTCCATAGCGCAACTCTGTTGAATATCGCTCTGGCGCAACTTTTTTGAGCGGCGCAGGGGCTTGGACACACAATGGTGCAGTTTGAATATCTGGCCCAGAGTGTATTAAATTTCTTACAGAACAAGTTTATGACAGCATATACCCCTGACCAATACATTAGCATTGATGAATCGCTTCTATTATTCAAAGGCCATCTAGGATTCAAACAATATATGCTGTTGAAATGGTCAAATGTACAGGATGTCACAGTTGACCAGACCACCACACACACACTACTGTAGAAAATTTTGAACTGAATGCTCATCCACTTTCTTGTAAAAATCTTGATCTAACAGCAGTGGTCAGGAATACTGCATCGATTACAATGACAGGGCAAACAACACATGACATTGTAATTAGGTTATTGGGAGGACTTGCTGGTCAGGGGTATATATTATTCACAGACAGGTTCTACTCTAGTGCTAAGCTTGTTAGACACTTACAGGACCTCAAAACCGAGTTCTGTGGAACTGTCTGTAAAGCCCGATTAGGACTACCACAACAGTTTTGAGAGGCACAGCTGGATGTAGGAGATAGTATTTCACTCATTGCTGATGACTGTTCCAAAATGAGAGCCATCATGTAGCTTGCAAGGCCCAAGAAAACACAGACCATACACATGTTGACCACTGTGCATCAGGGGGCCATGGTGTAGTGTGGCAACAAGCATGATGGAACCTCAAAGATCAAACCTGATGCTGCACTGCAGTACAATAGTAAGATGAGAGGAGTGTACAGTACAAGTCACATTAAACTGTTCCCTCAACTCACTGGTGTACCATTGTTCAATGAGTTTCCTAATCTGTGCAGTGTTTAATTCATTGAATTATTAAAAGTTTAGTATTGGTTTGTAACTAGCTGTTAAGACTATAAGCTTTATTTTCAGCTAAGTGCTTATGAGTTTCATTTCAGAAGGCAGACTAAACAACTCTTAAGGAATGCTGTGATATTTATAAACAATGTCATGAAATGCATTGCATAAACACTGCAACACAGCTACTGCCATATCACTAAACAGAAACAAGTGAGTTGAATAGGCAGTGAAGAATGGTTGGAAAATAATTAAAAGCTTTAACAATTTAAGCTGCCACTGCAGTAGAATCACAAAAAAAAATGCTACACCAGTGAGTTGATGGAACAGTTTAATGTGACTTGTACTGTATGTTAGTGACCAGATGCTCAAAAACTATGCATGTGTCAGAAAAACAAGAAAATGGTACAAAAAATGTTTTTCCACTTAGTGGATATCTCAGTTTTCAACTCATTTGTGATCTACAAGCATAAGGGTGGTAAAGGCACTCACTATCAATATGTTGCTAAGCTCATAGAACAGCTTACAGAAGCCTAGCTGTGTAATGCTACTGCAAAGGTAAGATACTGGCAGACACTTTCCTGCTAAAATTCCAACTACATCAAAAAAAGAACAACCCTACCAGACTTTGCAGGGTATGTTCTGCCAAGGCCTTACGTCCCTTGACAGCCAGTGGATCTAAACATAAGAAAGGATCACATGGTGGGGCATCTGAGAGTCTCTACTACTGTCCTGACTGCAATGTTTCACTTTGTGTTGGAAGGTGTTAAAAATTATTTCACACAGTAAAGGATTATGGGATCGCAGACACAGAATCATCTTTGACTTCAGATTAATGCAAAAAATTACAGTTCAGGACAGTAAAAAAGTAATTTTACTGACATTATTATCATATTCAGTGCCTTTACCACCCTAACAGCAGTCCACACCTACAACACACACTTGCCTTGCTTTTTTCATTGTTTTGCCTGCCTCTGCCCTTGCCTCTTCCAGTGCTGTTTCAGCATATGACATAAAAATTTAAAATCCGCCTGATTTTTTTCCATGAATACGTACACTACCGAGATGTAGTTAGGGGCCAAAATAAATAAATATCAGGGAACTGTTTCTCTAATTTCTTTAAATGACATCCAGACTATTAAATAAACTTTCACGTGACCTCCTGTGAGCTTTTATTATCAAACTGTGACTCATGAATTATGACTAGAACACAAAATTTTTTTTCAAAAATCGCTTTATTTTAGCTAAATATGCAAGATTAGTTTATTCACATACCATTAACAATGGGGAAAACAAAAACAGTACTGGGTGTAGCTATTGTCCCTAACATCATACACAGAACATTTCATTAGGATATCTCATACACACAAAAATGTATAAGGCTGTATGTTTAGGGTGCAAATTTCAGCAAAATCGCCAGCAGCAAGGGGTAAAAATTAGTAAAAGTGGCCAGCAGTTAAAGGGTTAATCACTTTCAAAAGTTGATTCGGTGCAGCGAGAGAAAAATCACCTTTTGGGACCAAAAATGAGATGACAGTGACAGTGTTCATGAGGTTTGGTCCCAAGAACCCCATGTTGAAAATTTGGGGTCAAAATTCCAAGCAATGGTTGAGATAGCAACAGAAGTTGAAAACCCCATTGAGTACCATTATATGGCATTTACCTGCATTTCTCAGTTTGCGGTTCGGCTTTGAAGAGAGCAGATGTGTCCCTGTCCACAGAAGATGAGAGAGCCAGACCTCCAGTGGTAAGTATGGGGTAAGGGAGGGGTGAGGGATGTGAATGCACAGAGGGTGGGTCGGGATTGGGGAAGGGATGCTGGAGACGATGAGGGATCATTTTCTTTTTTCAGGTAAAAAAAAGGAAAAAATATGTCAGGACAGTTTTCTTTATTTCTAACAGGTTTTCTTTTGAAAAACATATGGGCACACTGGGGTGGGATGCCAGTATGCCACATGGGTATGGGGAGTTGCATGCCAGCACAAGGATTGGGCACCTCAATGACAGCAATCAGATTTAGGCTTTGGGGAAGCATCCAACACTAGGAGCGAGCATCCTGGTGTGGGAAAAAATATAAAAAGCTAATTTGGCACACTGTGGTGGGCTCCCAAGTGTTCAGAAAACAGATCTCTAGCTGTCAGGCTAGAGGGGCTAAAACAACAGTTGCCACATCCCTTACCTAGTGTGCCAATGGCAACTACCCGCAAGCACCCGCCTGCACTATATGGCACAGTTGTCTTTAATGAATGACAGCTGTGTTGTATAGTGCAAGTACTATACAACATAGTTGTTTATTAAAGACAGCTGTGTCATTAAGTACTTGCACTATATGACAATTTGTCATTTATTTAAGACAGCTGTGTCATATAGTGCTCATACTATATGACACAGCTATCTTTATTAATAATAATAATAATAATAATAATTTTATTTGTAGTGCGCCTTTCAAGAACCAAGGCGCATAACAATAGGTTAAAACACCACTTAGGGCACTGAATACAAAAGTGAATTAAAACATAAAAACAAGATAACGACATACAGAATCATTCTAAGTCGAGTAGGGTAGGCATGATTCCACAAATAAGGCATGGACCAATGTAAGGAAGTCGCTGAATGGAATAAGGTGTTTAAGCCTTGAGATGTTCTTCAGATGATAAAAAGAGGATTTGATGACTGCCGACACCTGCGATTGTAGTGTCAGCTCTTCATCAAAAATCACCCCCAGGTTTCACACCCATTCAGAGGTAAGTAGTGGCACACCCCCAAGATAAAGTCCTGAAGGTGAACCTGCCCCCAACCTCTTTTTCTGGCACCCCGGGTCCACGACTAGCACCTCAGTCTTTTCTGAGTTCAACCTCAGCCAGCTTGAATTCATTCAATCCTGAATTTTGAGTAGGCAGTTGTTAAATATCAAGAGAGCTCTATCCTGGTCAGGTGCAAAAGAAAGATAGAGCTGGGTATCATCAGCATAGCAGTGAAACCTCAGCCCATACCTTCTTACAATGTCTCCGAGGGGGAGCATGTACACTTTAAACAACATGGGGGACAACACCAAATCCTGAAGAACTCCACATGACAGAGATACTGGGTCAGAGAAATAAATCCCCGACACCACCCTCTGAGTTCTGTCAGTGAGGAAATAGGTAAATCAACTGAGGATTGTACCTGACAAGCCACAGATGAACCTCAGGTGGCCGAGAGGAACCCCATGGTCCACAGTGTCAAATGCTGATGAGAGGTCTAGAAGAATCAAGATGGAGTGGTTCTTCTGATTTCTTGCCATCAGGAGATCATTGAGCACCCGAACCAGTGCTGTCTTGGTACTATGCCTCTTACAAGAAATGGATTGGAAAGGTTCATAGATGTCATGAATGGTCAAATGGTTCTCCAGTTGTAGGGCCACTACTTTCTCAACCACCTTCCCAATAAAGGGAATGTTAGAGATTGGTCTGTAGTTGGCCGGACAGTCTGGGTCCAAAGAAGCATTCTTCAGGAGGGATGTCACCTCCGCCTCCTTCAGGGAGCTAGGAAACTCACTTGTCTCCAAGGAGCACCAGACTATCCAAGCAAGGACTGGGCCAATGATATCAGTACAACCCATAATCAGGGTAGTTGGTCCCGGATCCAAACTACAGCATGTAGGGTGCACACCCTTGAAAATCTGCATGACCTCCGTGAACTCCGGCCGGTCGAAGATACTCCAGGAAAACTGGGGAACAGTGACTGAGTGCCATTCTAAGGAAACACCCATAGAGTGTGTTGGTAGGACCCCCACCCTGATGTCAGCCACCTCAGCTGCAAAGAATAGAGCAAGCTCATCGCACTCCACTTGTGAAAAGGCTCTTCGAATCTGCAGACAGACTGGGTTGCACAGTCTGTCTACAGTTTGAAAGAGTCTGGCCTGGTCGGTTCTGAGCTGCCACAATCTCCCCTGACAGGAACTCTGCCTTCTTATGGGTGATGGCAGATTTATAGACATGGTAATGATCCATCAATCTAAGTCAGTCGGCATCCAGGATGGATTTCTGCCAGCAATGCTCTAACCTTCGCCCTAATTGTCGCATCCCCCTCAAAGTCCCATAAAACCAGGGGGACCAAGGGTGAAGGGAGAGAGGGTGAACTCAGACAGGAGTAACGACATCCAGAATGGCAGAAATGGCCTTATCATAGGCCACCACTAATGCCTCGGGGTGTTGTTTGCCTCGGGAAGAACCGATAGGTTGAGCACTGCTGCCAGACCTTCAGAGCTTATGTCTCATAAAGGGTGGTGCCTGACCATCTCCACAGGGGTAGGCCAATGAAGGGGGGTGCGAAAACTGAAATCCATGGTGCAGTGATCAGACCATCCAACAGGTTCTACCCCCAAGTTGAAGGCCTCGATCCCTAGGAGAAAAACTAGATCAAGAGAGTGACCATGTTTGTGCGTAGCAGTGGTAACAATCTGTGTAAGGCCCAGAGATGACATCAGCTGGAGGAAGTGCTGTCCAAACTTGGAGAGTTTGTCATTGACCCAGGGTTAAAGTTCCCTAGGACCATCAGCCTGGTAGACTCAAACACCATGCTGATGACGAAGTCCACCACTTCCTGAAGGAAATGCTTTTCATCCCCGGGTGGATGGTAAATGAGAGCAATCCTACAGCTTACACCTGCTACTACTGAACACTCAAAAGACCCAGTCTCCTCAACTGGTACATCCATGAGGCCCAGTTCAGTCTTGAAACAGACTCCAACCCCCCCTTCCCGTGATCCAGTCTTGGGAGGTGTATCACCGAGTCCCAAGCTGGAATTATGGCCTCTAATATAGGGCCAGAATTCTCAACCAGCCAGGTCTCGGTAGTGCATGCCAGGTCAACTGTCCCAACAAGATCTGCAATAATTGTATTCTTGTTTTTAAGAGACCTGGCATTGCATAACACCACCCGAGTAGGATGGACTTCCCGGGTTGCCCGCACTGCCTGCCCATCTATATCAGTAGTGCCCTTGGGTATGGACACCAGACATGGAAAATCACAATTCAGATTCCATTTCACCCCATTGTATCTTCTGCATTTCACTACCCTAATGCGATGGCCCCGCTCGCTCACTCTCCACCATTCGCACCCTCTGAAACACACACACCCCCGGTGAACAATACCAGTGCTCTACAATACTGGTAAGTTGTAAACTGCAGTGGGGGGAGACAAAAGGGCAGAGGGAGTGATGGGTGGAGGATGAGCAGTGCACGACCATGGGGGTAGGCCTTCTATATGTAAAAATAAACACCAAGCCACCACAAACAGAAGAAAAAGGGAAAACAAGAAACAATCCCAATCAAGAAGACTAAACTATAACATAAATTAAAAGAAAATTATACAAAAACAAAGATCAAAGTTCCCTCATAACAACAACAAATATATAAAACAACAGATTAAAAGGAGCAGAGTCAGTGAAAAATTTTCTGATAAGTCTTTAACACTGTAACTAAAAAGAAATCTAGGAGAAATTCAGTTTTCCGACCCCAGTGGGCCTCTCACCCCCAGCAGAGACTGAAAACCCTCAGGAGCTCACAGCTCCTGAACAGACAAATAACAGTGTCTTAATAGATTCTCCGGCCCCCCCCAAACACTTTCACTGAAGAGGAGGCTTACTGAAATGATTCCAACTGCTTCGGAAATCCTGAGACACTCTCACTGCCTGAGTTTAAAAACCAACAAAAGGCACTATCACTGACTTTTTAAACAGAGTAAGTAAAGTTAATGGTCTGACCATAATTTGGAGAAGGAAGGGGAGTCTGAAGGAATCATCTTCCATAAATCCATTGCTCTGAAGCCAGGAGTGGGCCCAGAGAAATCTAGAAGGGCGGCCAACCAAGGTCTATGGCTGCTGCTACAGGACCCTGTTCAAACCCACAGACCAGCAAGTCCCAAGGGGAACCCTAGGGACCACCTGTCCCTGCTGCTGGCTCCCCAGCAAAATAAGGCCCAGGCCCCTTGCATCACTGCACACCCATGATCAGCCCACCCATAAGATCGGGGCCAACAACACCCAGCTCCAAATCAAGCTGTTGCTTGTTTTCACCGACCTGCCAACTGAATCCAAGTTATTAGTTTACACCTCAAGCATTCACCACCAGTAATCCCAAATCTTCACTTAAACTTCACAGTCACCACTTCTGCAGCTCCCCCTTCCTGACTCACGCCACTTTCTTCTCTGCAGGCTGGCTACCAGAGCAAAACCAGCCGAGCCAGTATAGGACAAAAACAGAAGTAAAAACACATCCAAGCCCAAACAGTCCAGGAAAGGTAGTGTAATCCAACAAAATCCAACATCGAAGGAAGAAGCAGGCCTGACCACTGAGAAAATGAGAGCAGTAGCGGTGACAGCCAAGAAAGCCCCAATGCACACTTTGAGGAAGTTCAACGCCCCGATATTGCACCGAGACTTGGTGTGCTCAACCTGAATAATCACTCCAATGAATTAGGAGAAAACGCCACCAATGAACAGCAAAAGCAGCAGTAAGACAGTCAGTGGTTGGTAGAGCAAGCAGGAGTATAAGCGTTGAAGCAAAGGGACAATGTAGTGCATACAAAAATTAGAACAAAAACAAAACTTAAAAACTAGGGAAAAATGCTAAATGGTAAAACTAAAGTAAAATGCTGCCAGAGCAGCCGATGGCACACCCAGCCAGGCGGCCATATTAAATGACAATGGTGCCATATAGTGCAGTGCAAGGGGGAGGATAATGATGGGGGTGAGCGGGGATGATGAGGGATGGTTTTCCTTTCTTTCAGGTTTCAAAATAATAGACATCGGGGAACAGTTTTTTATTTTCAGGGAATATTAAACACTGCTGGGGAGGAATGCTGACATGGGGATTGGGCCCCCAAACATCGGCATTGCATAAAATCAAATAAACAAAAAAAAAATAATAAAAATTTAAAAATTAAAATAAAGAAATAAATACACTGCCACCAGGTATTGGGGCCCCCTGTGCACTGAACTGTGTGCAGACACAGTCAGGCTGGTGGGGCTACAATGACAGTAGTCCCTTCCTGACCTACGAGTGGCAAAAGCAGCAGGGGTTCACTATTAAAGACAGCTGTGTCATATAGTGCAAACTGCTGTTTTCGCAAAAATTCAGTTATGAATATAGTGTTAATTTTTTGAACTGTGCATGCTCAGAAATGGAACATTTTCATTAAATATTTCAAAAACTACTTAAGTGAGGGACCTAACAGCCATAAAAGCACACAACTTGGACCAACCTCTATCAAACCTGAGAGTTTCAGGTTTCAAAGCCTCATATTTTTTAAGTTATTGGGTGGCAAAAAAAGTCTCACAATTTTCACAAAATGGGACTTTTGTGTTTTTTTGCACCTCTGTAACTTTGCCTCTCTTCAACCGATTTACATTAAATTTATAGGATTAAGAGATCTGGGCAAAGAGACTGTGTTTTCCAAATTTCATATAAATCAGTTGAATGGAGGCAAAGGTATTAAGGTGCAAAAATTTGGGTTTAACATAGAGGTGCTTATTCAACCCTAATATACAGGCATGAACGTGCAAGTATAATATGTATACATTTATATATATATATATATATATATATATATATATATATATATATATATAGGCATGAACACAGTATTGAGAGACTCATACCTACTGCACATTGACACCCTGTAACTTTTTGCTGAATTGTTAAAAGGTTCCCGTGACACACCTAATTTGTAGTCCCACATTAGGAGAGATATTAAACATAACATGACCCAGTTTGGTTCCACTGTGTTTTTTCAGTTTTATCACAAACATCGATTTACCCCTTCAAATAGGGTTCCATTTTGTGACATTGCTTCCATTCCTAATTTAAGTATTTAAATACAGCCCTTTATTGTGCCTTAGAAACCCAACTTTTGTTAATGTGTTAATTACTTCATTTAAGCCTCCCCCAAGAACTCCCTGTACAGAATAAAAGTTTTCACCTTTTATTTAATCATTTTATACAGCTGTAATGTTCATTACATGTAGTGTCCATCTAGTACCTCATCCTAAGCAGACTGTGCCTTTAATTTGCATGAACTGTGGTCCAAAAGCATTATTGTGTCTGGTGACCTTGTTTTTGTTACTGACATGCTGACAAAACCTTACAGTTTGTTATAACTCATTTATTTAGAAAATTCCCTTTTCCCATGGCATGTTATTTTCGTGTCCTTTTGTTACCCACATTACTATTGGTTCCTCCACCAGCCCAGAATGTTCAGAACCAGAAATGCATGCTGACACCTTCAGTCATCACCCCATGGCTCTTTAAAGCTGTGGACCTGGTGGGTCTGCATTCTTTGTACTGCCACCTACATTCTGGACAAGACATGTTGTCCTCCTGAAGTTTGGAGTTATGCATGTTACAGGCACTACAGTGGGCTATTCTCTCTGCATCTCAGCTGCTCTTTTGTTCCCCAGTGTGTCAGATGTCTGCAGATTGTAAAGGTACACATTTGCTTTTTGGGAAACACAGAGACATGTAGTCAGACCTTGCCTCATGGTCCCAAGATGCTGAGCTCAGGGTATGAAAGGTGGGGTAGGGCAGAGAGAGTTGATTATAAAGCATTTTAAAGTTGAACAACTGCAGGTTTCCTAGATTAAATGGTTATACATATTTACATATTCTTTAGACCAAGTCTCTACATGGGGATCATTCTGTGTGACCTGGTCCCTGTGTGTGGGGGCGGTGGGGGCTGCATTTTGTGTGATCCTATTCTCTGTCGGGGCCCCTTTAATGTTACTGCTGCTAAACAATTTGTTCTGTACTGGGCAAAAAAAATGCAGTTTTGGGGATATATCAATTGGACCTGGTTAGTGCTGGGGCTCATTTTGTATTAGGCATCAGAATACCATATCTACAGTTTGGAGAGTTCTGTAATGAGAAATAAAATACATGCTGTATTGGGGAGTAAATGAATAGGACCTGGTCTCTGCAGGTGCTCAGTTTGTGTAGACCTGATCTCTTTAGGGGCTTATATTGTGTGGGAGGCATCAGAACACCAGAACTACTTTTAAACTACCTGCTTATCTGCTAAACTTAAAAAAGAAATCCTGGTTAATATCATATTTATTTTTGTAAAAACACTTCTGTAGAACAGAAAAACTGTCAGCACTCCAAACATACTCACAGTACTTATTTATTTTATGTGCAAGTGCATCAAAGCCATTTAGCAGCAGAAAAGCAAATAACAGCAGCAATAAATGAAGCGTTGGGTAATCCACAAATTTCTCAGATCCATAGGAGTCTATAAGATGGCAACTTTTTGAAAAAACATATTGCACCCACCGACTCAACACTGAGCACCCAAACACCAGCACAGAACCATTTACATTTCAGCAATATGTTTTGTGATCATTAGGTGTGCCATGTGTTGCATGTTAGGCCAAGAGTCTAGCATGGCACATTAAATAATTACTGAGATTCACTGCAACAGTAAAATGAGCCTAAAAGGGCACAAACACCTAAAATGGATGTAAAATGACTGTAATTGATGGTAACCGGGTTGCAGTCACCAAAAACATCAACCCTGTTCATTGTTTTTGTGCAGTTTTAGGCTCATTTGGCTGCTGTTGCAGTGTATCTCAGTAACTGGGCTATGTGCTACATGGTATGCCTTAAATGGCTTCCATGGCAGTACAAGTGAAGAAAAATACTGTTTTTTCCTTACTGGGATGATTGTTGCTGTAAGTGACTGTTAAAGTGTTACCATTTGTTCTGTATTTTTTTTTCATTCCCTTTTTTTTGTGCACTTTTAGGCTTACTTTGCTGTTGCAGTGAATCACAGTAATTGTTTGGTGTGCCATGTGCTACAGGGTAGGCTGAGGGCCTAGCATGGCATATCAAACAATTACTGACATTCACTACAATAGCTGAAGAAACCTAAAAGTGCACCCTCTCCAAAAATGCACTGGTTGCCATATGCACCTGCAGGACCATGCTGTGGACACAGTGAGTGACGGTACCATGGAGGGGTCCATTTGACAACAGAAAGGGACTGTGTCTTCAATTGTGGCTGTGATCTGGGGATGGCATTATTTGTAACAGGTATAATTGTGTATATCTGCACCATACAAGGGGACCATGCAAAATTACCTTGCACTCTGTTATTACAGGACTTCACCAGATTTCAGGTCCATGACTTTCCATTTGTATTGTGCCAACCTCAGAAAATCTCCTGGACACAAACCTTGTTTGCCCATAACAGGGCTTTGGAATATGGACATCTGTGCAAATCTGGGTTTGTGCAGAAAAAACTAGGCTTTGCACATGGGCAAGCTTTTGAAGATCTGGCCCCTGAAGTCAGTTTTTAATTTTATTTTCATTTCTTAAAACACATGTTAAGATTGAAGCAACCCACTCAAGGGCATAGTTCTATTAGTAGGAAGTAACCCACTTCAGGGTGTTCAGTTATTAGGGATTAATCAATACCCCGAGTGCATTGTGAAGCACGATGCTGCTGGCTGAGTGTCCTCACAACACCCAGTGTGTTGATTAATCCCCAATAACTGCACACCCTGGAGTGGGCTATTACACTTATAACAGAGGGTGCACTACAAAACAAGAAGAAAGCAATATACATGTTTTTTCTCCTTTTATAAAAGACAAGCAAATTACTGTATTCTGCTGCCTAAAAAAAATAGTCCCCAACAAAATGGCTGTCATGCACATACAAATGTCAGAAGGAAAGTGTTGCTATGCTTTCTCTGACATTTGTTGTGCATGATATGCCTTCTGAGACAGCACAGTAGCTCTGAAGTGCAAAATATGGAGTTGCCTCTTGTGGTACAGACACGGTGTCTATACCTCCACTGGCTTAGCAGCTCTGTCTCTCTGTCTGTGGTTGCATTAATGCATGGCAAGCAAGTAAACATTTTCCCCAGCAGTGCAGTCACACAGTCTACCAGACTATATTCTACCAATTAAGAAATGGCAACTAATGGGACTCAGAGCTTGCAGGTCTTTCTGGAACTCTGTTTCTCTGTCCACCAACATAAAGCTCACTTTCAGATCATGACATCTTTGGGGGGGGGGTCTCCCTCTCTTCACACTGTTTCATCTGGCTTTATGCCACAACTATGGGATTTACCATCAATCTGGCTGTGCAACAGAAAAATGACCATGGGGACCACACACTTCACTCTGGGAACAAGCTTGGGTAAGAAGCAAGACTACAAACTTTGAACACTACAGCTACTGTTGCTGCACTGCCTGGGACTACATGGCAGGCCTCGGCCCTCACTCACTAAGCAGGGATAGTAATGGCTGGTCCACAGACTGCAATTTTGCACTATAACAATATCAGAGCAGAAACACAGGCTGATCTCTCAGAGGGATGGTTCACCACTAGCTGTCATATATTGTGGAGTAAGCAATGGTCACCTGACGGTTGTTTACCACTCACCTGCCTTTATCTACCCCATGTTATAAGTCACTAATACACTTTCAGTGTTTTGCCTTTAGCCTTGAATATCACAAGCAGCAAGGGCATGCATTAATCCCAAACACCCCCATTCATCTCATAAAGATATAGTTGGTTTCCCTCTATCTCATTGTAGGCTTGGGACCAGCTGGTATATGTAATAGACAGACCAGGTGAGATTCAATCCATATTACACAGTAACATAAAACATTTGTGAATATCTTAACTTAGTATAATGTTGTGACTACAGTACAATCTTCAAAATGTTCAAAAGATGTTATACCAAATATCCATAGTATGACAATCATTTTTTTGGTTGAACATTAGAGCAATAATTTTTGGTATGACTTAGTGAGACACTTGGCATGATACTGATACTACTGTTCTGGTGTCCATGTTACTCATGTGACTTCTTGTGTTGTGTCTGTGTTACCCGTGTGACATCCTGTATAGTCTGAGTTACTCACGTGACATCCTGTGGAAAAAACCCTTGTAAATAAAGTATAATTCACTTTCTGAAAATTCAGTGATTTCTGTCTTTTCCTATGAAAGTAATATAGTTGTGCAAAAAAAACAATGGACTAGAAAATCGAGGACATGAATGTGATAGCCAAACTTAAACATGTCCAGATTTGGGCATACTGTGATCAGTAAACATATTGTGGCATAATTACCAACAAGTTAAGTTTATGATAAAAAACTGAAAAGTTAGATATTATGCTACCTAAATAGATACCATAGACATAGTAATATTAAAAAAATATATGTTTGATAATATGACAAATTTGCTGTCAAGGACACAGTGTTACTGACATTACATTGCCCTTGTGGGAACTTTGAATCCCATTTTTTAGCACCTCTGAACTACAAACTATCTTTATGTTGGGGACTGAAATACTACCACATGCACCCAATGTAAATATGATATGGTTATGACAATTGGCCCAAATAAATTTTGGAACCTGATTGTCACACTTTGTCTCTCGAGTAGCATATTGGTACATATAGAGAGATTAGAGGCAAAAATCAGCACGTATAGTTGTTCACTACGACAAGTGAGGATCACAGTTAGTTGAAAACCCTCTTAGACCCCACCCCCACCGGCATGCATTGGGACTCGTCCAGCCAACTCTCCCCCATGACATGTGTAAGCAGCATATAATAGGAGAATGGTGAGAGTTAGGACCCACGATCCCAATGCGCACCCCAATGCTGGTTTGGGGCTGGACGGGGGTCCAAGGGGTTTTCAACCTAACAGCAATTTCCTCACTTTGTCACTGTGGAACAACCCTAACTAATGCATTAAATGGAGTTTTTTGCCTCTAATTTCCCTTCTTTTTGAGAATGATAACGAGAAATAGTGAATGTAATGCAGCAGCGGGAGCGCGGGGCCCGCCACATGATGTGTTGTGGCATACTAACAGGGACAGCAACGCAAACAGAAATTCTAACAGTGGAGCACATGGTAACACAAGCACGAATGAGAACAGAAAGGGTAACGCACATGGTGGCGTAGACGGGAATGGTCTGCCACGTGATGTGTTGTCACATAGTAACATGGTGCCTGCAAACAGAAATGTCAATGGGCATGGTGATGTAAAGTGAAACAGTAAGATAAACAGTACTGTAGACAGAAATGGCAAAAATAACAGAAACGCAGTGCAAATGAAAACGCAAAGGATAACGCACATGGTGGCGCAGACGCCAATGGTAAGTGAACGGTACTGATCCACAGCGGAAAGGGCAACAGTAACAGTAGTAATGTTACAGGCTGGTTTTCCCAAAACCTGCATTGAGAAAGACAGTGAGTACAAATAATGTATGCAAAATAATGAGTATCGGCGAGAAAATGAGATCTTGGAATACTAAATACATTATATCTCAGGAACCGTACGACGTAGAAAAAAAATTTAAAAGTCATATTATTTACAACTGTTCTGGCTAATTTGAGTCTTAGCCCCATTAGGGGGCTAAGAATTTTTCTGATGAAAAGTCCGTATCTCGTACCGTTTCCGAGATACGGGCCCTGAAAGGCGCGGCGAACACCGTAATGTTATCCTATGGGAAAAAAAGAAAAGTTCGGAGCACCATAACTTTGCCTCCCTGTAATGTTTTTTCACCAAACTACTGAAAGGCACATCTGTGGGCTGTTGGCTGTCTTCCCTCCAAATTTCAGGAAAAAAGACCAAACCGTTATTTTGCAGCAGGGCTCCAAATGATTTCTGTTAAGTGTCAGGCGCCGTAATGTTATCCTATGGGAAAAACCGTCAATTTTGGAGTGCCGTAACTTTGCCGCCATGTGATATTTTTTCACCAAACTACTGAAAGGCACATCTGTGTACTGTTGGCTGTCTTCCCTCCAAATTTCAGGAAAAAAGACCAAACCGTTATTTTGCAGCAGGGTGCCAAAGGATTCCTGTAATGCTTCGGGCGCCGTAATGTTATCCTATGGGAAAAACTGTCAACTTTGGAGTGCCATAACTTTGCCGCCGCGGTAATATTTTTCAATACAACACTGAAAGACACATCTGTGAGATGTCGGCTCGTGCTCTCTAAATTTCAGCCCAAAAATCCCAACGGTTATTTTGCAGTGCAGTGCCAAAGAATTGCTGTCATTTTCCCACAGACAGAAAATTACTGTTGCAATTTATAAAGCTGTAATTTATGACACTTCGGAGAGCACGAAAGTAATTTATGAAGTACTTTTCCAGAAATTTGAAAAACATATTTCTGGGGTGTTTTACCACAAAATAAAGACATGGCAAGCATCCTCAGGGCCCGACTAGGTGAATACAAAAAATTAGGTTGCTAGAGGGTCCCAAATTTAAATGCTAACCATTTTTCTGATCACCAACTGAAAACAAAATGGCCGATTTGAGAAAGTAACAGGCCCATTTGCGAAAGTAAAAATGCATTTGCGAAAGTGTTGAACTTTTTGTTAACTTTTCCCATTGACTTATAATGGGAAACTGTTTTTTGAATAACTTTTGAACCGTTTAATATTTTTTCATGAAATCTTTGAAAGGCACATCAGGGACCCCGGCTGCACATTCCCTGAAGATTTCGGGCCAGTCACACAAACCGTATGACCTGTAGGTGCGACCACAGAATTCCAGAAAAGTGTAAACGTGCGCACAGATCACACTTAATAACTCCACAACCGTATATCCGACCAGTACAAAACTTGGCAGATCCCAAGGCCTATGGTTCTTGATCATACATTCCAAATTTCAGGCAAATCCATCAAACGGTTGCAAAGTTATTAAGGTGCAAAGTTTTGGGGTTTAACATAGAAATGGCTCCTCAACCCTAATTCATGGTAGCACTACTGTTACTATAATATATATATATATATATATATATATATATATATATATATATATATATATATATATATTAATAGATAGAGATTCATTGCACAAAACATCATTAATGCATTAGTTAGGGTTGATAGCACAGTGACAAAAGTTTGGAAATTAAATGTTAGGGTTAACACCCCTACCCCACCACCCCCACCTCTCACCCTCAACACATCAACAGACTTTGGGGTGTGCCACGGGGTCATCAGGCCCAACTCTTACCCCATTCCATGTGTAAACATGCTAACATGCTACAGTATAAGAGAATGGGGTGAGAGTTAGGCCTGATGACCCCATGGCACACCCCAACATCTGTTGGTGTGTGGAAGGTGGGGGGTGAGTGTGTGTGGTAGCGGTGGTAACCCTAACACTGAATTTCCAAACTTCTGTTGCTGTGTTATCAACCCTTGCTGATGCATTAACAAAGTTTTTTTTTTGCAATGAATGTCCCTTCTTTTTGAGAAAGTGTAATGTAACTGGTAACTGGTATGTGTTTGTGGCAGTGTGGGCCCTCCAGGCCCTGTGCTCCCTTCACACTGCCCATTTTTGCCTAATGGCATGCGTATGGGGAAGTGGGCACTCTCATTTACACATAGGTACAGAGCCATACAGTAGCCCTATAGTACTGGAAATGAAGCCTTGTAACACTAATTTGGCAATATCTCAGTAACCGTAGCAACTATGAAAAAAATTCCACTGCAGTTGTAACCATGACTTTAAAACCTCCACACGAGCTTAGTGAACTAAGCTTCTGGAAGTGAAAAATCCATAATCATTTTCGTGATACAGGTGCCAAAAGGTGTCGCGGAAGCAGCAATGTTAGCCTATGGGAAATTTCTTAACTTCGGTGTGCTGTAAGTTTGGAACTGCTTAATATTTGTTTATCAGGTCATGAAAAGGCACATCTGTTGGGCCAGGCCTTGGCACCTTGCAAATTTCTGCCAAAAGCCCCTACCATTTATGTGCAGTGGGGAGACAATGAAATGGTATTTTGGGGGCCAGTAGTGTTACAAAATGCAACAGTTTCCAAAATTTGCGAAAGAACGGGTGTGAAAGTTTTGCATCCATTCTTTCATGATTTGTGACACTGCCTGGTACAAGATCTTGAAAAATGCATTTCTGGGGGGTTTATAGAACATCTGATGGCAGCATTGTGTTCCTCAGG
The DNA here is from genome assembly GCA_016271365.2 of Neoceratodus forsteri. Lineage (NCBI taxonomy): Eukaryota > Metazoa > Chordata > Ceratodontiformes > Ceratodontidae > Neoceratodus > Neoceratodus forsteri. The sequence continues at coordinate 1,339,889,726 of CM057456.1, forward strand.
CCCTGATTAGGTAAACACAACTGGAAATGTTTACCTAGGGGCAGTAGAATTTGAATTACAGTAGTTTTTCTCCACCACTAACTAAAACAAGATGGCAGCAGCACAACACTACTGAGGGCATTTGCGACAGTAAAATGTGCTGTCATGACAGTACTGGGTGCTTTTTAGAGGCACATATATTTTTTTCCATTGACTATAATGGGAACATTCAATTTTGAATAACTTTTGAACAGATCAATATTATTTTACCAAATCTTCAAAAGGGCAAATCAGAGACCCAGACTGCATCTTCCCTGAAAATATCAGACCAGATAGATAAATAGTTTAGGCTGTAGCCCCAAGCAAAGAAACACACAAAACCCCAGTTTTTGTGCATTTTGTGGCACTCTGCAGCTTCGCATCTGATCATTCAACTGTAACAAAACTTGCCAGATCCAGAGTTCTATGGTACCACACCACACATGCAAAATATCATGCATATCTGTCAAACAGTTCAAAGTTGTTAAAGTGCAAAATTTGAGGTATAACTTGGAAGTTGCCGGGCAATCTTAACTATAGCTGCACTGCAGTGCAGCTATATATGTGTGTATATATATACATATATATTATAGTGGTGTGATTGCATCACTTTAGTTAGGGTTCAGCAGTCACTTACATACTAAAGTCAAACGATTGGGCATTAATAACTTTGGACCTGTTCAACAGATTTGCCTGAAATTTGGAATGCTTTGTGAGGCATGGTAGGTCTCTTGATTTGCCAAATTGTGTTTCAGTCAGACGTACGGTCTTTGTATACAAAAACGCTGAAAAATGCAAAATTATCTGTTTTTGGAGGCAACTTTTGGGATTTTGGATGTGGCCCTGCACAGCCATTGTGTGGTGTGCTGCTCTGCAAGATGGCTTGCTTGGAAGAGCTTTGGTGGCCGAACATGACGCTTTTTGTTTGGTGAAAAAATATTAAGGCATTCAAATCTTATGCTACTTTTAAGTTCCCATTATAAGTCAAAGGGAAAATTTTATGTATGTTTTGTGAACAAAGAATGGAGTTCTGGCCATCTCATCCCACCTGGAAATCAAAAAATTTGCAGCCTCACGGTTCAAGAATCTTTGCCCCCAAGAATTCTAAAAATTCTTTGATTGCGAGGTCCCCCATCTTGTTTTAAAATTTCCGATTGGAAAAACACAAATATCTCAGCTCAGGGATCAATTCTGAAGTAAAACTTGGATGTTTTTTTCTCAGGGGGCACTGATCTATTGAGCCATGCCTTTGGTTTCATCCAAATCAGTCAAGAAATAGAGTTATGAATGTTTAAAATCCTGATTCATTGCTCGCTAATGATCTTTGATCACGAGCCTGCAAATTATTTGATCGCAAGTTTCTTTGATCGCGATCGTGCATCGCGAGTGAGGGACGAGATGGCCAGATATTAAAATGTTTTTTTCTCAGCCCAGGGGTGCCCTAGAAAATTAAATGAGTGTAGTTTTGTTACAGGGAGCTTCATTCTCCATCATCTGATTAAAAAAAATTATGTTTTACATACCCCTGGTAGTCTAGCACCCCTCCCATTCTGGTAAAATAGATAACGATCTCTAGTGACCCCCCAATGTTTATAAATATATCCCTGATAGTCTAGCAGTCCCCCTTCATCATAATAAAATATGTAATCATCTGCAATTTCCTGGTAGTCTAGTGGCCCCCAATGTGTATTTGATAAAGATTTATTTTTTATATCCCTGGTAGTCTAGTGACCCCACCCCCACGATCTGTATTATATTATAATTATTGTTCATATCCCTGGTAGTCTAGCTCCCCCATCATAATAAAATAGATGAGGATGTCCAATTTACTGGTAGGCTAGTGGCTCCCCACCCCCACCCAGCAGTGCCAGCCCACCTAACACCCCTACACCCCTTCCCAGCCAGTGACTGGCACAGCCCACCTCTCACCTCCACGGCCAGCCTCCGACTGTGTGTATTACAAGCTCTAATGTAAAGAGGTGCTCAGAAATTTCAGCTGTCATTTTTCAAATCCTAGCCAAAATGTGTTTTCACATCTGTTTCATGGAATTGCATTTGGCGAGGTGACATATATTTGATGGGGGTAGTAACAAGTCCATGTTGAAAATTTGGTGTCAAAATATTTTAAATTGCAATGAATGATCATAGCTGAGCAATTTTTTGAACTTTTGACCCTGAATTTTCAACATTTTATTGGAGACCTCACTTATAAAACAATATGACTGCCATTACAGAAATCCTGCCCAAAAGGTGAATTCACCAAGTGACCACAAAATCACATTTCAGGCATATTGGTCATGAGATAGGGTCCCCAAAAAGCCATGTTAAAAATTTTAAGTCAAAATGTCAAAAAATGACTGAGTTATGTATAAAAGTTGAAACCCCCATTTAAATACTTTGAACAACATTTACCTTAGCTTCTCATATTGCAGTCACTGGTTTCAGCAGCAAGACGTGTCTTCAATCATGAGAGCAGATCTCGAACCTCGGACTTCTTCAGGTGACTGAGGGTATGTGGGTGTGCCAAGGGGGATATGTGGATATGGGTGCATAGTGGGAGGTTGGGTGAGGGTGTGGCTGTGATCAGTGATGGACTTTTTATTTACAGGTTAAAAAAATGAAAAAAGACATGCAGGATGGTTTTCTTATTTTCAGAATACAAAGAACATGGGAAGGTGGGGGGATGCCACTAACCATGAATGAAATACACAAATGAGCATCAGGGATCTGGGATGGAGGGCCACTAAACCACCAGGAAATGTTAATAATGAAGATTAGTAGTAATATTGGGGATCAGTGTGGGAGGGCCACTAGACCACCAGGAAAAATTATATTACAAAGTAAAAGACATTGGTGATGGGAAGTTACATTTTCCAATGGTTAATTGGGGCTAGGAGGGGGTGCTGAAGGAGTGACGTGCACTGCAGTTTCCTGTAAAAACGCAACTTGCGTTCAGGTCAACAGTTCAGTAATTTTCCACAATCTGTGTCTTCTGCATGCAGCACTGTTAAAGAAAGTATAATGTAAAGCCACAGAGCTCTAGTACAAAGTAATATATTTTCACCAAAGCAGCAAAAGACACATCTATCGGGGAAGCTCTTTGTACTCTAAAAATGGCAGCCCAAAAGTCAAAATGCTTTCCTTGCTATGACTTGACAAAGAAAAAGATACATAAAGAAATAGTGTTTCGTACATTGAGGGAGAAGAATGGTGTTTCGCAAAACACAGAATCATTTTCTCGCAATTTGCAGCACAAGTTCCTTGTTTCACACAAACACGTTTCCGTGATTTGTTGCTGAAGAAGTCCATTGCCAAAAATAAACATATTTTTGGACAGGTCTGGGAAAAAGGAGCTCCAGAATATGATTCCTTGGGCCCTGATTAGATAGACACAACTGTTGATGTTTACCAGTTGCCAGTATTTTTAAAAATATTTAAGTTTCTTTGCCTCGCTAACAGAAAACAAGATGGAGGCAGCACAAAAGAGAATTCTGCTTTTGTGAAAGAAAATACCACTGTAGCAATCAAGAAATCTTCTTTTGTATGGCACACCTAACTTTTCCCATAGGAAATAATGGGAAACTTTGAAATTTAATAACTATTGCATGGATTAATATTTTTTCACCCAACCTTCAAAAGGCACATCTGTGACACAAACCCAATATACCCAGAACAATTCAAACCAAACCCCCAAGTCATTGCTTAGAAATAACGTGACAAAGAATTTACACAAGAATGGTAATTTTCACATTTTGTGACACACTTCACCTTCACACCTGCACATCCAGCTGGAATGAAATTTATACATCAAGAGAGCTTTCCTCCCTGACAGAGCATACACAATTTCATGTGAATCAGTTAAACAGTAGCAAATTTATTAGAGTGCAAAATTTGCAGTTTAACATATAAGTAATCATTGTACCCTAACTACAGGGGCGTGACTGCACCCCTATAATATACACATACAGTATATACATTCATACAGTATGTGCAGTCCACTCATGTATAATGCTTGCCACAGTTCTTCTGTTCTTGTCTACACTACTTCAGTGGGCTGTTGATTCTATGTGACTACCACCCTTTCAGTGAAGTAGTATTTCCTCACATCCTTCCTGAACCTCCCCAGTTCCATTATATGCCCCCTAAACCTGGAGCTTGTCCTTATTTGGAAAAGACTCACTTTCTGCACCTTGTTCACTACTGTGAGGTACTTGCAGGTCTCGAGCATGTTATCTCTTGCTCTCTTCTCCTCCAGGATGTACATGCTATGATTCCCTAAGACATGCCTTGTAGAGCTTTCTTGCAACCCCTGAACCATTTTGGTTGCCATCTGGACCACCTCCACCCTGTCTAAGTTCTTTCTGAAATGCAACCTCCATAACTGGAAACAGTACTCCAGGCAGGGATGTACAGTACCAGAGATCAATACAGTTGTATGACTTCACTTAGAATCCACTTAGTGAGCCACAGAAATCATTCACAAAGCTTTGTTTAACCCCTGCAGCTTTTAGACCAGATTAAGGTGCTCATTGTTCTAATCATTAATTTTTATATGAATAACTACCAATAAAGTCTTTATATTAAATTAGATGACAGCAAAGGCAGTTTTCCAATTCATTTGCAAGATACCTCACACACCTCTCGGAATTCTAAACTTTCTTTAACATCAAGGTTATAAAAGATTACCTTTTCTAACATTGTTCTTTTCACAGATCTCTACCTGATATCCAACACACATGCATGGTACAGTTATAGTTCTATAATTCTGATGTTACATTATAAAATCCTGTAGAGCTGTAGTTACTCTCTTCAATTTAGAACACAGCTGGTTATCTTCCCTTTTCTTTCATTCCCTTTTCCTTTGTCAGTGAGCCTCATGCCCTTTATCACTTGTCCCTCTCTTCACCACATTGGTGGTATTGCAAAGCCTGTTAACCATACATAAGGTAAAAAGGAACACCTCTCATCAATGTAGCAGTCTGGACACCATGCATCATATATTATTAATATTCTTTATGAAATACTTCATTAATGCACAAGTTAGGGTAACTTACCACAAAATAGGGAAATGTGGCATTTGGGTTTCCAACCATGGTCTTCCTTGGGGATGTCAACCCTAATGCTCACTCCTTCCCACGCAAGCCCCTAGGCTCCAATCCGAAGTGCAAGATACAGTTCCAAGACAGTGCCTCATAGTAATACATTCTTCAAAGATAAAACAGCATGTCTTGCCACATGCTACTGACACAATTTGTTGTAGCTTTCTAAAAGATCATCAGCCCAATATTCAAAATCATTCAAAGTGGAACACATTGTGATTGCCCAGGTACTGGAAGATGGTATATTCAGTGGAACAGCACACCAGTGCAATTCAATGGAATATAGAGCCATATCGATCCAGCACTAAACCACTTAAAATTGCCCCAGCATGGCTCCTGAAGTATGCCACCATAATGGATTGTGCCAAAATGCAATTCACAATATTGAAAGGGACCAATGCAAAATGAGCCCACTGCACAGGTAAGGCACTAAGAGGCCATTTGCATGTCCATTATAAGCTCATTTGTATTGGTAGCTGGGCGATTTAGTTCAACACCACAGCCCAAATTGATCAGTCTCAGACGTGAAGCTATCCCCGGTGCTAGTGTTCCCTTCCACCCAATCCCTCACCTGGAACACGCAGACAATTTCCCTGGCATCAAGTGGTCCTTCTCCCCACCTGCACCCATGCCTAATGTCCACACACACAAAATGTCCCTGGTGTCCAGTGGTCTCTCCTCCAAACCAGCATCCATGCCTGATGTCCACACACAATGTCCCTGGCATCTAATGGTCCATCCTCCCACATACACCCATGCCCAATGTAACAGAACATTTACCCTGGTGTCTAGTGTTCCCCACACCCAATGCCCTACCCAATTAAGAAAAGAAGATTCTCCCTGGTGTCCAGCAGTCCCTCTTCAGTCCAGTCCCCATCCCCATACTGGTGAAAGCCCACCCTGGTTTGATAATCCCCCAGAAATCACTAGCCAGCCACAAATGTATGGGATACCTATGGCAAGAAATCCCCCCCCAACAACACAGCTCAGGCCCTATTCCAGAATATTGATATTCCAACCCCACCCCCAGCCCTTGTCTCTTTGGTGTCTCATAGCCCCCCTCTCTCCTGTGGCATCAAAAACCCACCCTGATCACCCTTATCTGAATCTTGGTACTGTGGTGAAGGGATGACAAGCAATACAGCCCTCCACACACCACCATGGCCACCCATCATCTCATAGAAGCAGGGAGTGTTATAAGCAGCACGGTCTCTGCTTCTGATAAATGGGAGGCAGCTGAGGTGGTGTGTGAAGGGCTATGTCACTCATCGTCATTTCTCTGCAGCACCAAGGTTCAGGTAAGGGTGACTGGGGATGGGTTCTTGGTGCTGTGGGAGGGAGGGGTCCACTAGACACCAACAAGACATGGGCTGAGGAAGGGGGGTTTGGAAGATCACAATTTGGGAAAGGGCCAGAACTGTGATGTTGGTGGGGCATTACTTTTTATAGGCATCCTTCATATTAATGGTGGACCATGGTGGGCCAGTGATCACTAGGGGGATTGTCATTCTGGGATGGGTTTTCACCAGGATGAGGATAAAATTGGGCTGGGATCGATGGACACCAAGAAGTATCTTCTTTTATTAACTGGGCAGAACAATGGATGAGGGGACTGCTAGACACCAGAGTAAATGTTCTGTTACATTTGGCATGGGTGCAGGTGGCAGGAGGGACTCCTAGACACCAGGGAAATTGTGTGTGTACATCGGGCATGGATGTGGGTGAGAGCAGGGACTGCTAGATGCCTGGGAAATTGTGCATGGAAATCGGGCATGGGTTTGGGTGGGGGAAAGGACCACTGGATACAAGGAATACTGTTTTGGTGGCTTTGGAACTGGCACTGGGTGGGCGCTGCACTTCCTCCACCAACCATTAGAGTTACAGAGGAATAAGTCATGCTCGGCTTTGGCAATATTTGCAACATGCAAGGGGACCTCACAAAATGACCTTGTGCAGTACAAATACTCTGAATATTGCACTGCACAGATATTCTGGTCCTCACCCCTCCATTTGCATTGCACCCCCTCTCCACAGTTTTTCCAGGTACAAATCATGTTTGCTTACACAGACTGGGTCTTTGAATATAGTAAATGTGTGCAAAGCCTGGTTTGCAAATGCAAGCCAGGATTTGTGCCCTGGCAAACTTTTGAATATCAGTCCCCATGTGTCATGTTGTTTGCTCAGGGAATGGGGTGGGCATTAGCACTGACATCCCCAAGGAAGGCCACACCACTGACTTGCCAAGACTTCGGAGATGCAAAACCCTAATTTTTTTTTTCCTTTTGCTCCATGGGAGGTGGGGGTGGGGAGTTTGGATTGGACACTCTAATGCCACATTTCCCTTCTTTTGTGGCATTAAGTTACCCTAACTGGTGCATTAATTAATTTTTTGCAAAGAATTTCCTTTTCTTTTTGAGATAGCAGAATTGTATCCTTATTCATGCAGAACCCTTTGGGACATGGTGATCAGGTGCAGATGTGCAGTACCCTTTAGGCTGTGCACCATGGGAGCACTCTTAGGCACCTGCACCTGGGTGGTGCTCGCTGAAGTGCAATGAAGCCTGAACTGCTTCTTCAACCACCGACCGACTACCCAAGCCATCGGCACCTGGATTCAAGCCTCCTACAGCCTGGGAACAGTAGTAAGGCACCTGCGCCTGGGCGGTGCTCGATGAAGTACAAGGAAGCCTGAACTGCTTCCTCGACTTCCGACCGACCCCCCAAGCCCTCGGCACCTGGATTCAAGCCTCCTACAGTCTGGGAACAGTAGTAAGGTATGCCTGCTGAACACTGCTCTAGCCTCTCGCAACAGTGAATCTCTGATTGGTTCTTTGCACTTGCAGGCGGTTTCCGATTGGACTGCTTGCCATCCCACTGAGTGCCAATTGGAGCACCTTTTACATTGACTTACACAGGGACTTTTGGGCTGCTCCTTGGCTGCTCTTCTCGCTGGGGAACTGTGTGTTTTAGGTGAAATTTTCAGATGCTGTGCTACTCCCTGTAGTGGCTGGGTAAAAATGGTTTTGCCTGAGGAACTTGGTGTTGCCTTGAAACCTGCCGCAGCGGCTGAAATTAGGTTTAATTTAATTTTGATTGTATTGATTGTGAAATGTGGACATTGACCTAGCTTTTCCATTAAACAGACTATTCTGGTTGGTAAAGATAGGAACCTGCCCACTGTAGTTTTTCTTCCTTGCCCTTCACACCCTTCCCCCGGTGTTTCCATCGATTTTAGTCACTGCACCCATTGCCTCCATGACTCCCTCCCCTCCGCCCCAGCTAACTTGCCTTCTCTTTGAATCAAGATTACTCTCCACTTCTGGCTGACCTATCTCCTGCTCTAAACTGCTTATTTTGTTAAGTCTAAACAATCCCCCACCCCCGCAATTAGCCTGTTGCCAGCTTCCTGCCCTTGACCTCCCAGTTGCCTGTAATACTATTTAAGTGTTTTCTCTCTCCTTCTTCCCCATAGGCACCTGCATCTGGGCGCACTTGCTGAAGTGCAAGGAAGCCTGAAGTGCTTACTCGATCGCTGACTGACTCCCCCGAGCCCTTGGCACCCGAATTCAAGCCTCCTACAGCCTGGGAACAGTAGTAAGGTATGCCTGCTGAACATCACTCCAGCCTCTTGCAACAGTGAATCTCTGATTGGTTCTTTGCACTTGCAGGCGGTTTCCGATTGGACTGCTTGCCATCCCACTGAGTGCCAATTGGAGCACCTTTTACATTGACTTACACAGGGACTTTTGGGCTGCTCCTCAGCCGCTCTCCTCACTGGGGAACTGTGTATTTTAGGTGAAATTTTCTCCCACCTCTACCCCCCCAGGCCTCCTTTAAATACAGTGTTGCTCCGCCCACTCATAACTTAAGGCGGTCTATCTGAGTCATCTTGCTGAGTGGGAGGTGGCTGTATCTGGGCTTCCATCCAGTTGTCTGATCCCCACTGTCTCACTTTTTTCATCAGGCTCAGCTGCTGCCTAATCTTACCTTAATTTCTCCAGAGCCTACAGACTACCAGCGACTTTAGGGCAACTTTTCTGTTGTCCCACCCCTGCTACGTAAATCACTGTACTCAATTGTGGGCAATATGGCCTGCCTTATCATTTTACTCCTAATCCTGGTGAAAAGTATGACTCACAAAGCACTAATCCATCCTAAGCCAGAAGTCATCCCAGCCTGGGAATGCACATCATAGTTCCTGCTGTATCATCTTATTGCTTCCCTACTCTTAATCTGTAGGGTTCCCATTTTAATTCACATCCCTCTCCTCTGGCCCTCCTCCCTTCACCTATGTCTTTCCATGCACTTCCCCTGCTAGCCTTAAGCGGCCATGTCAGCATCTCCTACGCCCTGGCTAGACGCACCACAGTGACTGAACACCACACAAGAACCCATACGAAAAGAGCCCACTTCTACCTGATAAATGCCCTCAAGAAATTGTTTCTAATTCTACTTTTCTGTTTAGGCAACATCGAACTAAATCCAAGCCCCCCAACTCAAATCACTTCTCTGTCAGAGTTTGCAGCTGCTCCTGGGATGAAACTGATGATGGTCACTATTCTAAGCCTGCTCAAAAAACTTGATCATCTTCAAGTCTGGACAGCCCACACTGACCCAGATCTGATTGTAATTACAGCGTCATGGCTAAAAAAGACCAGTACTGATCCACAAATTACTATTCCGGGCTTCAAACTCTTTAGGGCTGATAGGGATTCGAGGGAAGGGTTGCTGTATATGCCAAATCCAAATACAATGTTAGCAGCATTTCCTGTATAACTAAGGAATACTAGATTGTCTCGCTTAAACTTCACCTTCCATCCACAGAGTGCATCACAATCATTGGTGGCTATAGACCCCCGACAGGAGGCACAGAAATTCTTAATGTATTAAAATCCATAAATTTGATTGCTAATATGGAAACAATAATCTTAGGGGACTTCAATATGGATTGGCTAACTGCTAAATCCCAACCCCTAAAAGCCACCTGTGATGAGCTGGGTCTTACTGTATTTTATTGTAATGCGCCTTGGTTTTAAGAAAGGCGCAGATAAATAAAGCTTCTTCTTCTTATTATTATTATTATTATTATTATTACACAAATAGCAACTGAAACCACAAGAATTAATGCTTATAACTCTGCCAACAGCTCACTCTTAGATGTCATCTTAACTTCGCACCCCCATAAAATCTCACATTCTGCGGTTTTCCATAATGATATGAGTGATCACAATATCGTTGTTTGTACAAGATTCCAATCTAAAACCCAGCAGCACCCTAAATTCAGATTCAAACTCTCGTTCCGTAAATTCTACTCATTAAACTTCCTAATCGATCTAGCTACGATCAAGTGGCAAGACCTATATCTTGCCAAATCTGCTGATGCCGCCGTCTCTGTTCTAAATGGCAACCTCACCACCCTAATTAACAAGCATGCTCCTCTTATTACAATGAGGGTGCAGAAAATCTTGCATCCATGGTTCATTCAAGAGCTCAAATATGCACTTATCAATAGAGACAAGCTATGGGCTAGTGCCAGGCACACAAAGAACCCGGCAGACTGGTAGGCATTTAGAACTGCCAGAAATGCCTGTGTTAAAAGTGTACGGACTACTAAAGCAAACTTCTACATCTCCACTTTCGAGCAGGCCAAAGGGAACTCCCAGAAAATCTGGAAGACACTGAAATCCATTGAAGGCCATTCTGCTGCTCCCTCTCTTCTCACCAAGATTCTGGCCAAGGACGGGATAGTTGAAAATAAACTGCAAATCATCGAAGAACTTAACCTTCACTTTGACACAGCTGGGTTGGCATTCGACTCATATGCTAGCCGAGTGACTAGCCACACTAAACCAGATTCTACGCATGCTACTCCACCACATCCCTTCCAGTTGTGCCTTATTAGCTACAAAGAAGTCAAAGACATAATTCTTAGCCTTGACACCAAGAAAAGCACAGGGGACGATAGCCTGGAATCATTTTTCTTACAGTTAGGCTACGCCCAGCTCACAGCCCCCATCCTTCAAATCTTCAACCTCTCTATTACCACAGGCATTGTTCCATCCTGCTGGAAATCTGCCCATGTTCTTCCTCACTTCAAATCAGGAGATCCCTGAGACTTAAACAATTACCGACCTATCTCTATCTTGCCTGTTCTCTCTAAAGTGTTGGAAAAACTTATATACAACCAACTAAAAAAATCACCTTGAAGCACACTCACTCCTAAACCCGGCGCAATCTGGTTTCAGGTCGAAGCACAGTACCATCTCAGCCTTGGCTAAAGTCTCTAATGACTGGATCCTTGCTATGGACACCAAGAAGGTTACTAGTGCAGTCTTTCTAGACCTCAGCAAGGCCTTCGACACTGTAGACCATCACCTCCTAATCACCTGTCTTGCCCACATAGGTGCCACTCCACTTATCTTGCAGTGGTTTACCAGTTATCTCATGAAAAGGATACAAAAAGTCAAGGCTGATGGCTTACTATCTGCCCCCCTTCCAATTGCCAGAGGAGTCCCTCAAGGCTCCATCCGAGGACCAATCATTTTTTCCCTCTATATTAACAACCTTGACTCCCACACAAAGAACTCTAGCATACATTTCTTTGCAGATGATACGGTTTTGTATGCATCAGGGTCGTCCTTAACTGAAGTCAGAGAAGCACTCCAAGCTGACATTATACAGTTAGAAAGCAACCTTATCAATGCCAAGCTTCTTCTAAATGCCAAAAAAAACTAAGACAATGATTTTCTCGAGACTTGCCTTGTCTAATATCCTACCTACCACACCTAAAAACTTCGTAGTTACCTCCCTAGTTGAACCCTTGGAAGTCGTACCTAAATTTAAATATCTAGGTATGTGGATAGACACCAAGCTTTCCTTCAATGACCACATCGAGGATCTATCAAAGGGGCTTAAAGCACGCTTGGGTTTCTTCTTCAGAAATAGGACCCTCTTTTCTCTCGCAACCTGCAAAAGACTGGTACAAGCAACTTTCCTTCCCTTGCTTGACTACGGAGACATTATCCTTATCTCCTCCCCAAACTTGAGCCTATCTAAACTGGATGTACTCTACTACCATGCTCTTCACTACATTACTAACTCAGCGTACAGGACCCACCACTGTGATCTTTATGCAGCAGTTGGGTGGTCCTCTCTTGCCACCAGACGCCTCCTGCATGCTGGCATTTGGACCCTCAAATTACTACTCCACAAATTGCCTGTCTATCTAACGTCTCTCATACACATTTCGCACAGCGCCTACTCCCTAAGGAAATCTGACCTTATCCTGCTAGATGCTCCCAGGACACATACCACAGCCGGCCAAAGAGCTATCTCTTACACTCTACCAAACATTTGGAACCAACTACAAGCCATGCTGAAGCTAACCAGCACCGTATCAATTAACTCCTACAAAACACTAGCTATCTCTAAATTAAAAGAGGTACGTAGGTGCTACTAGGCCCCCAACACCCAGACAACTCCCTAGGTACCAACTGGCCCTCTACTTTTTAAGCTGAAATGTGTTGCATAATATAGGACTAGGTTAAAACTGGAATGTACTGTATACATAGTATAAGAACTTCTATTGTGTATACCTTTTAATTTTATATATTTTTCTTCCTGTTGTCCTACATTGCATATCTCCTGTCTATGTAATTGCGAACTGTATGTGTATGTGCCTCAGGACCTCCTTGTGAATGAGCTTGCTCAATGGAGTCTTTCCTGCAATAAACTTGAAACTCTGTCCACCAGCAGAAGTGCAGGGCCTGACACATTCACCATTAGCACATTCAGTCTTTTTTTATTTAATTTTGTCCCCAAGTTTTCCAGATAGTTATTTTATGACTGTCCTTGTAAACATGACATAGCATTTATAGTATACTGGCTAAAATGTTATATCGCACCAGAAGTATGAAAAGATGCCTCATCATGGATTTAAGAACTGACATCTGTCACTTTATGAAGTGGTGTGGAAAAATGGCTATGTTGAAATTTTGGAGTCAAAATATTGAAAATTAGCAAAGTTATGAGTGAACATTGAAGTACTGCAACATTCAGTCATAACGTGGGCATCTAACTGTATTTGTACACCAAATTTTCAGCATAGCCTTCCTTTGACTCTACCTCATGAACCAGGTTGATGAACATTTTCAAATCCCCATCAGAACATCACTGGGCCAAACTAAAATGTCATTCTGTGCCACAGATGCGAAAGCACAGTTTGGTTGGAATTTGAAAAAAATGACAGCTGTCATGTTCATGAAGTGGTATGAAAAAATGCTATGTTGAAAATCTGGGATCAAAATATTTAAATTTACTGATGTTATGAGTGATCGTAGAACATTTTCAGTGTACGCTCACAACTTTGTCAGTGTTACATATTTTGACCCCACATTTTCAACACAGCCTTCTTATAACCCAACCTCATGTACAATTGGGATGAACATTTTCAAATTTGACTCAAAAGGTGATTTTGGCAAGGAACCACAAAATCTCCTTTTGGGCCTGATTTGCCTAATTCCACCACCATTGGAAATGAAGTGTGGTCCCAAAAAGGCCATGTTGAAAATTTGTGGTGAAAATTTGCAAAAATGATAGTTATGCATCATGTTTCAAAACCCCATTGAAATACATTGAACCACACTTATCTTAGTTTCTCATATCACAGTCACTGTTTCCAGCAGAAAGATATGTCTTTGACTGGAGAGTAGATCTACACCACAGGACATGTTCAGATGAATGATGATTCAAAGGGAGTGTGGGGTTGTCTGTGCTGAGTGGGAAGTCGGAGTGGCAGGGACACATCAGCAAAGGACTATTTTCTTTTTTACAGGTTTAAAAAAAAATCAAGGGAATTTTTTTTCTATAGCTGAGATTATGACACAGGGAATTTGGCACCCCAGTGTCAGGCTACACTTCAGGGAATGGGGGTGGGTGACCTGGAGGGGAGGAGGCTGCAGAATAGTGGAACTGTGGATGGCTACCCTGGTCTGCTTATTTAAACATTTGGAACAGTGACCTGGAGAGGAGGGGGGGAAGCATGCAGTAGCGGGGGACAGCATCCCAGTCCACTTAATAGAAAGATAGATGGATAGATAGATAGATAGATAGACAGACAGATAGCAGTATAGATAGACAGACAGAGAAAGAAAGAGACAGACAGACAGAAAAGGGAATCAGTCAGTGCTCTCATTTCTGCAAAATGTTGTGCACATCTGTTGAATGGTGGCAAAGCTTTTAAAGTATACAATTATGGGTTTAACATTAAACAGCTTACTCAACCCTAACTATGTGGCACTATCGCACCACTATAATCCAAAAAATAATGAGGTATAGATATACCACATGCTGAATAAAAATAGCTCTTAAAATTGGGATTTCTAAATTCCCAATTTGCTTCGCTGCAATGTCTCAAACATGAAACTTCCTCAGACTTCAATCTTATGACCAGCAAAGGAACTCTGACATCATGTATCTTTACAGGACCACCAGGGATCACCAAGATCTCAATCAGAGGGCTTTTTAAAAAACACTATGTAAGCATTAATCACCGACAGAGGAGGGCTATACTGGTGGATTAATGCCCTGCTGGGGGGGGTTGGTGCATGAGGCCAAAGGCCGAGTGCTTCCGACCACCCAATGGGCATTAAGCCCCAGTAGAGCCCGACGCTGGAGGTGATTAATGCACTTGTAACATGGCAAGTGCGACGGGGATATTGTGCGAGTACTAGATCAGTCGGAAATAGACAACACTTGCCGAAAGTAATACTGCTGCTTGTTACAGTATGCTAGTGTTTCTTGCATTCCAGTCAGTGTGATGATGTGAGAGCATGCGTGTTCATGATGCACGCTAGACAATCTTTTATATAGTGGCACCTATTTCTCACCCAACACCAAGAGAAGATTACTGTCTGAAAGACACAACAGCGTTACAATTTTTGAATTCCTAGTGGGGTTTTCTATGATTTCTCTTTAGACGTTATATAACGATCCCCCATGGAAGCAGTGCAGTATGGGAAAACTATTCAGTGTGAGTAACAAATATTGACACACTTATTATGCCTTTACTGGACTTATCTACCTTGTGTGTTTCTGTGCCACGATATCTCTATGTTCAACATTTCTTTGCCTTCCTGTCACAGTTCAATAAGTCCCATCCTGTCTCTTAGATCCTCCGACTCGGAGGGGGTGTCACTGCGCGCAATTCTGCAGACCATTTCATCGCTGCTTAATGAATGCTGCCATCTACAGGCTTTTGCGCATAGCTACTGGTGCTGTGTCTGTGTACCACTGCTCCCCAGCATGCTCCCGATTATTGCATTCACTTTCCTGGGTACGATATGATACTGGCTTGTGAGGGCTGATCGATTTGGACCACTCTCTGCACTCCATTTGCATGTCATTTTGTGTGCCATGTTACAAACCACATGAGACCACACAATGAATCTTTGCCTTCTAATTTTAGTTGTGCGTGATCCTGATGCCGCCCGGCTCCTATGGAAGGATTGCATCTATACCCTCTTCATTTCCATCCCAGTGCTGCACCCTCTGGCTGATGGACACTCTAGGTACTACCCCACCAGGCTCTAATGAGTGCTGCTTGTGTGGACGGTGTGGGTACTACACAAGCGGGCTCTACTCGTGGCTAAATCACCGCTCCCAGTGCATCAGATGACGTGTTTGGACCAATCTCTGAACTCCATTTGGCTGCTCTGTTCAGAGCCATGTTGCAACAAGAATTAATATTATATTAGAGTAATACTCCTCACCTCCTAATCACTCCCCTCAAACAGCAAACATCTTCCTCACTTCTTAAAGTGCTATTCTTCTTCACCATTCATTCATCTCAGAGCCTTGAAAGAGTGATGACATGCTTGTATGAGAGGGGTAGTTTTCTGTGCCTTAATTGAAAATTAGGTTCAACAGCTTAGTGGGGAGAGGTCTTTTTTTGGTAGAAGAGTGGTAAAGAAGGAGGTTTCTGTAATTGAAAAGAAGGAAGGGTAGGGGAAGTTTGGCAGGAACTTGATTTTGTGGGTGGGGAAAGGGATTACCATTACTGAGAGGGCACCGTCATACAACAGATTCTTTACTGGAAACTGGGGGTTGGAGCTTTACATGAGGAGGGTATTTTTTAGCACAAGGGTAGTAAAGGAAGGGAGAGAGATTTCTGGTAACATTCACAGGGATGGGTGGGGAGGTGGCGGGAATTTACTTTTGTGGGTAGGGAAGGAAACAATACAGTCAATTTCCTGTTAAACATTGTTAGGTACAGTAGGGAAGAGAGCAGTGGGTGCTTAGCAGGATATGGATGGGGGATTCTACTTAAAAAACATGTATTGAGGTGGAAAAGGGTTGGGAGACATTACTCAGAGAGTGAGGATTGTTTTATTTTTTTTTTTTACTCAAAAATTAAAAATAAATACATAAAACCACTGGTAAAGTTTTTGCAATCAGGAATTTCACAAAGTCTTCACAAAGTGCAGAATACATGACTTTGTACCAGCTTTGCTTCCAAACTAAAGCTTGACATGATCTCTAGTTTAGACCTACATATCACATATATCTTTTTTATGCCAAAACTCCAGCCAGTGTCAGTCTGTCTCAAGGGTTTCTTGGTGGCCCCAACCCCATTTTTGTGCCATCTCCCAAACTTACTTGTCTCCAAGGGTGTGCCCCTTGGTATCCACTCTCCAGAGTGGAGGACTTTGGGTTGGATCAGATCCCTCAGTAAACCAAATTTGGTACCGATGGAGTGTCCCTAGGTCACTGGGATGCAGGTTTCGCAGGCTGCCCAGAACCATCATAGGGCTTGGCTTCTTTTTTATAGTTTTTTTTTCCTCTTGTGGGGACACTTGGCCAACAGACATGATCACGCACATTGTACACATCTTTCTAGCCAGAGAGCAGCCCTGGAAATACACTGCTGCCTGCACTGCCACACCTGCTCATCCAGAAGGCAGTTGTGTGGTGACAGTGATACCCCTCCCTTACCAGAGGAGAGAGTATCCTGTAGGATGCTCAATCTTCCTTCCCCGGCCAGCCCTCCAATGACTCAGGGACATTCCTGAACCTGACTCGACAGCATTGGGAGCAGTAGTGCTTCTGCTGCTCTGGTGAGCCAGCCCATATCATATATAATTTTAATCACTAGAGATGTTCCTTTCACTTAGTGGCAATTAACCCCACATTTGCAAATTAGACATTTTTGGAGACATATAATTTATATGAACATGATGCAGTGAGTAACAAAAAAATCAGAAAATTTGCTTAGAAACATAGAATTTGTTAGCAGAAAAGTAGTGCTAATCCCACACAGTCTTCCCAAGAGTTCCATTCCTATTCCACCTCTGCAGACCCTAACTGGTCTCCAGGGACCCTCCCTCTTCCTTGTTGCTATACTAGTATGCCAATGTACAGTATCTATCCAGTGCATTCCTGAAGCCTCCCATCATTCTAGCCTCCACAACTTTGGGTAGCAGTTTGCGTCAGACTTCTACCACCCTTTCTGTGAAGAAGTATTTTCTCACATCCTTTTTGAAATCCCCCCCCCCAATTTCATTGCATATCCCCTAGTCTTGGAGCATGTGCTCTGATGAAAGAGGCTCCCTCCCTGCACCCTGTTCACCTCTGTGAAGTACTTGAAGGTCTCATTCATGCCACCCCTCACTTTTCTGATCTCCAGAGTGTACATATTGCAATCCCTCAGTCTCTTCTCATAGGGCTTCACTTGAAACCCCCTGCACCATTTGATTGCCCTTCTCTTGACCATCTCTACCCTGTGTATACTTTGATGAGGTGTTGATTCCTGAAGTGGACACATTATTCCAGGTTAGGGAGCACTAGAGAGCAGTACAGTGGTATCACCACCATCGCCTCCTCCTGCTGGTGATACAGAAACACAGAAACATAGAATCTGTTGGCAGATAAGGACAATACAGCCCACCTAGTCTGCCCATTCCCCTATTCACTGCTACAACCTTAGATCCTATTTGAGCTGCAGTTCTCCTTCTCTGCACATTTCCATGGCACCCTTATGTCTATCCCATGCACTGTTGAACCCCAGTATTGCTTTCGCATTCACCACTTCTGCTGGAAGGCTGTTCCACTGGTCCACTACCCTTTCAATGAATAAGTACTTCTTAACAGTACCCCTGAGCCTTCCAACCTTCAGCCTCATATCATGCCGTCCTGTTCTTGTGCAGAGTTTTCTCTGAAATATGCTTTCCACCTGTATCCTGTTTATTCCCCTAAGGTACTTGAAAGTCTCTGTCATTTCTCCACTCTCCTTTCTTTCCTTCAGTGAATAGATATTGAGATTCTTAAGTCTTTCCTCATAGGGCTTCTGTTGCAGTCCATGTACCATCTTTGTTGCATTCCTCTGGGCTGCCTTTATTTTGTCAATGTCCTTCAGGAGATGTGGTCTCCAGAACTGGACACAGTACTCCAACTGAGGCCTCACCAGTGATCTGTACAATGGCATCACCACCTCTTTCCTCTTGCTCATTATGCCCCTTCCTATGGACCCCAATATTCTGTTTGCTCTTCCCACTGCCTTTTCACACTGCTTGGTCACCTTCAGGTCATCAAATATGATAACCCCTTGGTCTTTCTCCTGACTTGTGGAGGCCAGAATTTCCCCACCCATTCTGTACACCTCCCTTGGATTCCTGTGACCCAGGTGCATGATCTTGCACTTTTTAGCATTGAAACTCAATTGCCAGACACCTGACCACTCCTCTAATAGGCTTATGTCCTTTCTAATTTTTTCCACCCCCTCCGGTGTCTTGTGTCTGTTGTAGATCTTGGTGCCATCTGCAAAGAGGTATACCTTTTCCTCCAGATGCTCTACAATGTTGCTAATGAAAACATTGAATAGGACTGTCCCCAGCACTGACCCCTGTGGCACCCCGCTGGTCACCTCCCCCTCCTCGGATTTCATGCCATTCACTACCACCTTCTGAGCCCTGTCCCTTAGCCAGTTCGCAACCTACTTTACCACTGTTGCACCCACTCCCAGGCTCCCCAATTTATTTAGCAATCTCCTGTGCTGAAATACAGGTAGGCTACATCCACTGCCCCTTCCTGATTTACCACCCTGGTTACCCAGTCAAAAAAATCTATAAGATTCATCTGACAGGACCTTCCCTCTGTGAATCCATGCTGCCTTGGATCCTGTGCCCTGCTATCCTCCAAAAACTTTGCAATTCTCTCCTTACATAATGTCCCTATTAGTTTCCCCACTACTGAGGTCAGGATTGAAGGCCTGTAATTGCCTGCCTCCTCTCTGCTTCCACTCTTGTGGAGAGGGACCACATCTACCCTCCTCCAGTCCTCAGGTACCTCCCCATCTCTAGTGAAAAGGGCAGCCAGTGGTTCCGCCAGCACTTCCCCAAGTTCCTTTAGTACTCTGGGGTGGATCTCAGATTCGTCTGACTCCATTGCCTTACAAATCTGCTTTTAATTTCCTGAGTTCTTTTAGAATTTTTTTTCCACCGTGAATGGGCTGGTGTCTGCCTCCCTCCTCTGAATACCTCTCTTAATGAGTCTCAGCCCCTCACCCTCCCATTCACTGGCGAACACTAAGTACTTGTTCAGAATCTCAGCCTTTTCTAGGTCATACTCCATCCTTTCACCTCCTTCCTTCTTCAGCCTAACAATCTAACATCTGGTCTTTTTCCTCTCGCTAATGTTTCTAAAGAAGGTCTTGTCACCTTTCTTAATTGCCTGGGCTATACTTTCCTCTGTGCTTTAGCCATTCTAATTGTTTTCCCAGATTACCTCTGCTTCTCCATATATTGACTTCTGTCCTCATCCTTTTGTGTCTCCTTGTATCTTCTGAAGGTTCTTTTTTTTTCCCTCTTACTTTCTCTGCCACTACCTTCAATAACTATAATGGCCCTTTCTTTCTTTTACTCTTGATATGCCTTTTGACACAGTGACCTATTACTTCTGTTATGACTCTCTTGAGTCTAGGCCATTGTTTTTCCACCTCTCACCCTGCACCTTCCACTGCTAGGGCTCTTTTGAGATTTCTACCCAACTTCTTAAAGTTAACATTCCTGAAATCTAGGACCTTTATCCTTGTATGGCTTGCCTCCCCCTCTGAGATTACCTTAAACCATACTGTCCTGTGGTCACTGGTACCAAGGGGACTGGCCATCTCCACATCTGTGATCCTGTTCCCATTGCCAGGACCAAATAGCTTCCTCATGGGTTGGTTCTGCTACAAGCTGTCTTAAGTTTACCCAGTCAGGGAAGTCATAAAGTCCCTGTCCCTTGTTCTACTCACAGTCTGAGTGCTCCAGTCTGCCTCAGGCAGGTTGAAGCCACCTACTAGTAGCACTTGCTGAGTCTGGCTACCATTTTGTGGATGGTTTCTGCAGTAGCTTCATCTAATTCCTCCCCCTGTGCCAGAGGCCTGTAAATCCCTCAAGTGAGAATGGCTGTCCTTTTTTTCCATCTCCAGGGTGACCCACAGTGCCTCTGCCCCTTCTTGTAACCCTTGAGCCTCTGTTGCTTTGATCCCCGCCTTCACATACATAGCCGTTCCCCCCCTTCTACCTTTCCTATCCTTCCTAAAAAGTGTGTATCCTGGTATGGCTATATCCCAGTCATTGTTCCCTGTGTACCATGTTTCTGTAATAGCTACTATGTCCAGGTTTGCATCTTCCATTAATGTCATTAAGTCTGGGATTCTGTTTCCCAGATGGTGGGCATTTGTGCACATTACTTTCTAGCATGTGCACTCACCATCCCTTTCCCTTTTTTAGGCTCTGTGACATTTTTGAGTTCCATCTTCTGTCCTCCCCTCAATTGTATCTAATTTTTTATTGGTTTTGATAGTGTCCTTGTACTAATTGTATTCTCCCTTATTTCAGATATGTTATGTAGGGTGGGGGGCTACCTTTATCCCCCTGACTGCTTCTGCCTCCCCCTGGCTAGTTCAAATGCTCATAGAGGAAGCATTTGAATGTTTCAGTGAGGATATCTTCCCCCCTGGATAGATGTAGGCCATCTGGTGAATACAGTGCTTCATCCCTCCAAGTGAGATCCCAATCCCCAATGAAGCCAAACCCTTCCTCTCCACACCATTTCTTCAGCCACATGCTGAATTCCATGGTGATGATATCTTGACTCTCTCCCTTGCCATGGACAGGTAGAACATCAGAGAAGGTAACAGAGTACACTACTTGCCCAAGACACTGCCCCAGTTTCCTAAATTCCTCCTGCACTTTTCCTAAATTTGTCCCCTCACCTGACAGGTGATTTGTCCCATGTGGACAATGATGCCCAGCTCCCTCCTCCTTGCCACTGCCCTAGAGATCCCTAGGATCTGCTTGCCCTCCCTCTAAGTTGTACCATCAGGTAGGAACACCACCTCCCTCTCCCCATTGCTGCCCACTCCCAACTCTATCCCTTTTATGATGGAGTCTCCGAAGAGGATTTGCTTCCTCCTCCTGTGTGTTCTCCTTCCCTTTGCCCTCGGGGCTCCATCATGGATGACCTGCTCATCTCCCTTAGTGTCCACTTCTGGAGATGCAATGTGATCATCCTTCTCTGCCAAGATAGTGTATGAGTTTTGAAATGGTACTGGCGGGGGGACATGCCTCAGTCCCACCTCCCTCACCCTCCCTGAGCCCACTGTAATCCATCCATCCCTCCTTACTGGCATCCTCTGAGGGAGGAAGTGGTGGCAGATGTGGTGGTCCCTGTGTGTCAAGCCCCTCCCTATGCACTCCAGCACCCACTATCTCTCCTCATGGCTGTGTCACACTGCCCTGACACCTTGAGGTCTTCAGAGATCATAACCCAGGGTCCCTTTCCAGTCTAGTGACTGCACGCACCTCCCCATTATCATTTAACCAGCACTGGGGTTCCTGTGCCCTAGGTCCATGATTTTGCACTTTTTTACATTGAACCCCAACCTGACAGCTTAATGTGATCTGCAAAAAGGCAGCATTTCATCACTTGTTCCTCTGCAGTGTCCCCTATGAAGATATTGAAGAGGACTGGCCCCAGCACTGAAATCTGTGGTATGCTACAGGTCATCCCCCCATCCTTATATTGTGTGCCACCTACCATTACTCTCTGTCTCCTTGTAGTGCCCTGATCTGTCCTGGTCCATAAGTGCTTCCCCCTTTTGTTATTTATTTAGTTTTTGTTTACCAGGTGAGTGCACTAGACAAGAATGTTGCCTATTTTCAGGCATGAACCAGGAGAATTACAAATAATGGAACATTGTACAGACAGGAAATACAATGGGCATATCCCAAAAGGAATTAAGCATAATTTGAACAACAAGCAGTGTTTACAGTTAGAGCAAATACAGTTAAAATGGTAAGAACAGAAAAATACATTAATTAAGTGCACTAGGCAAAAATGCTAACTATTTTCAGGCAACAACCAGGAAGAGTAGCATGCAGCTGTATTGAATGGAGTACAATATCCAAGTCACAAACTGATTTATGCAGCACTTGGTCCACAAGACAGTCTATTCAGTGTGTCAAATAACATTTTGATATAATATTGAGGAGGCAGAATTCAGGCAGGTGATACAAGCACAGATATGAGAGTAAGCGTCGTTTAGTGGAGCAGGTATA
Organism: Neoceratodus forsteri; assembly: GCA_016271365.2. Lineage (NCBI taxonomy): Eukaryota > Metazoa > Chordata > Ceratodontiformes > Ceratodontidae > Neoceratodus > Neoceratodus forsteri. The sequence goes on from CM057456.1 coordinate 1,339,912,443, forward strand.
GCAACTAACTGGGAGGCACAAGAATGTCAGAGCAGGAGCAAATGTTAGAGTCCCTAAGGAAGAATCAAACATCCTTTTTTAAAAGCTTGGTGGGATTTGGAGAGTTTGACATTTAGAGGAAGGGAGTCCCATGTTTTGGGTGCAGATATGGCAACAGGAAGTTCCCCCTTTTTTTGTGGAGCTTCTAGGAATTTCAAGAGGAGATTGCTCAGAAGATCTCAGGGGGTAAGCTAGAGTGGGATGGTTGAACATATTGGAAAGGGATTTCTGAGCTCCAGTTTTGACTATGTTATCAATCAGACAGCTAGCAGTATAGAGCCAATGCGAGGATGGGGAGAACCAGCCTAGATGGGAGTAGAGTTGGCAGCAATGAGTTAGTCTTGGCACAGAGAGTGCAAATCTGCAAATGCTATTGTAGCATGTCCTCCATTTTTGGAAAGCACCTTTGCTTGCATCAAGATTGGCCATAGAGCCATATGTTAGACAATGACGGAGTATACCTTGAGCTATAGCAAGCCTGGCAGCAGAATTGAGGGAGGACCTGATTTTATAGGCTAGTCCCAGTTTTATGTTAACCACCTTACACGTGGCTGCAATGTGAAGGGTAAAATCAAGAAATGGGCCATGTGTGACCCCAAGATACCTTAATCAGTTGACCATCTCCTGGGGGGAACCTTCTGGGAGCTGGATTGAGAGGGCAGAGGTACAGAATTTGATTCTAGGTGAGGAGTCAAAAAGCATGGCCACCATTTTCTTAGAGTTTAACAGAAGCTTGTTTAGTAGCAGCCATGCTTGTAGACAGTCAAAATCAAATTGAAGATTGACATTTATTGAGGGTAGGTCTTTTACACTGGAGTAAAGTACCATGTCATCTGCACAGAGGATCCTAGAGGAGGAACAGGGCACAGTGGGCAGATTGTTAATAAAAAGAGTGAAAAGGAGGGGCCAAGGATAGATCCCTGGGGGACTTCAGCAATGGTGGGGCAAGGTCAGAATTTGCAGTTCCTATTTTGAACAAATTGCTTTCTTCTTGAGAGGTAGATTTCAAGCCAAGAGGTGGAATCCTGGGAAAAGACATGTGTGGACAACTTAGATAGTGGTAGTAGGTGATCTACATGATCAAATGCTTTTGTGAGGTCAATAAAAATGGCCCCTGTGAACATGGCCTTATCCATTGGCATTAAGTCATCATTAAAGAACTGAATTAGCATGGTTGTTGCACTTTGCCCTGATTGGAAACCATGCTGAGCAGGTGATGGGAGCTTGTTTAGAGGGGGATATTCAGTGATCTGGGTGGCCACAACCTTCTCAAGTAGGTTGTTTAGAGTAGAGAGCAATGTTTAAACATGGAAAGGGTGCAATAATTGAAATTGACATCTTTCTCAGGTTCGCCTCATTGCAATTTAAGTCTACAAAACAAAGTTTAAACCTGAAAAATGTTCAACACCTTAAACTAACATGTTTCGCTTTTCTTTATGAAAAGTAAATTTATGTATGTCGCATTGTATTTCCTTTCACGGTTGTGAAGGGATGAGTGTCAATCTTTAATTGAGCTAAGACAGAAGGGATGATACTCTCTAAATCTCCTTTAAAAAAACAGGCTAAATAGAGACTTTAATATTTTGTGGGAGTAAGAAGGAAATACTTACCTAGGTATAGGGATGTTTGATTCTAGTGAAAACATATACTCCTATAATCAAACACTTGTTATGACTTAGGTGACATCTGAACTAAAGAAATGGTCTAAACATCGTTTGTCCATGTGGGGCAAGATAAATTCAAACAAGATGATTATTGCTCACTAAGTATTTTATGTTCTAAATAATCTGTCCACTACTATTAAGGGTACATGGTTTAGCACATTATACTGACTAGTAGACTCCTTTTTATGGGATAAGAAATGTCCCTATCTAGCCATGGGAAAATTGAGAGCCCCTTTACAATATAGTGGTTTTGCCCTTCCCTGGTGGCAGCGTTACTTTTTGGAATTCCGAGTTAAACAAGCATGGTTTATTGCACCTGGCAGTACTTATCATTCATTCATTTTTCATTTTAGTTTTTATTCAATGACTTGAATAGGAGTACTCAACTAAGACTAGCTCATTTTCAATGAGTTCCTTGTGCAAAACAGCAATCATTTACATAAAAAATTATAGACATCAACAATATAAAATGATAATTAACATAGCTCCCTATAGATTAATGCAGAACATGATTTAGCCCACCCCCTAAAGCTGACAGACCTATGGTTCTTACTTACACCCAAATCTAATGACCCTCCCCTGAATATTACTATTTTCATTTGCAAAAACTAGTCTATCCTTAAATAAGGTAAGACCATGCCCTTACAATATACTGTATGTTTTTATGGAATAATCCTACCTTTATCTTTAATGGTAAAAAACAACAACAACAAAAAAACATAAGGATATTGGATGGAGTGATTAAGGGATTAGAACAGTTGGCAATGTTTGAGGTATTTACTAATTAGAAATACATTAGCTAACATTATATTCAGTCTTGCCCTCACTCTCCCTGATAACCCAGACTGGTGCAAAGTTTTAAGACAGCACACATTAGAAAGGGGACTAGCTTTAATTATTACCTTCTATCTCAATATGATGAGAATGCAACAATGTTGGCTAGATGTAAATGGTAATAGAGTTTCAAAACACAAAAATTTCTAAAATCCTGGTCTAAAATGTGGGAAAATGCTTATAGTTGTAGCAGGGAGGTTCAGGGGAGCATAGTTCCATTTAAGATTCTTCATTTGTTTTATTACTCAACTTTATAACTTAAGAAAATAGGTATGTCCAGAATGGTTAATTGCTGAAAGGCTAGGTTTTACATTCTCCACCCTTGTGTCAGTATTTTGATTCTTTCCCACCTCGGGATATGACATTTTGGAAGGAAGGGGAGAGTCTATGACAGCAGGCTGGGAGACCTGAATATGTACACCCTGGAGGGTAGAATGGACAGTGGGACATGATAGAGACATTCACGTGTCTGAGGGGAATCAATAAGGATGGGGCAGATGGGGTCTTTAAACTAAGCAGAGGGAGGGTCACTAGGGGACATAGACTAAGAATAGAGGGGAGAAGATTAGGAAGGAAATGAGGAGACACTATTTCACAGAGAGGGTGGTAGCAAAATGGAACACACTACCAGAATGGGTGGTATCATGTAAATCTGTGAACAGCTTAAAAGGGTATGGGACAAGGAACAGGGGAGAGGGCTGGTGGGGGTGTTGGATGTTGGTGGCGGGATGGAAAAGGGGACGGGGTAGGGCAGCTGCAAACCTGGGGTGCTAGCTGCAAAATTGAGCAAACTTAGATAGACCGGGTGCTCTGTTTCTGCTGACACATTCGTATGTGCATATGTTCTGGGGCTCATCACTTTGTCTTGCAGCATTCCTGGTACAGCGGGAGCCAGTGGCAACATTCAATACACTACAATAATGTTTGGCCGAATAAATTCTATTTAATATCTGGGAAAGAACTGAAAGAATGTCCAAAAAAATAAATATATATATATATATATATATATATATATATACATATATGTATGTATAAAACCATCAGGGTTGGTAGGGTAGGTAGACAGACCAAAATAAAAAACCAAAAACAAACAAAAAAAAACAAACACTGAACTAGTTTCTATATTAATTATGGTTTTTCATTTATGTGGGGAGGTCACTAATAGTGCTGCAAGAGGATTTAAGGAGAGTGATCTCATGTGTCCTTAACAGTTTTGGCATTAGTTATGGTTAAGCATGGCAGTGGTAGGTGAACCCACCAAACACTGGACGGGCCATGACAGGCAGTATAGATTCCGATCGAGGACAGCTACACAGAGCCCCCCCTTTCCCAAATGGAACCGATCACAGAAGGGAATTGATAGGGCATCTATCACTGCTTTAGCTTTTAATTTCCTATAGTTAGATGCTGGGGCATTCAAGTAGCCAGGAAAAGATTGAATAGAACTGCCACATTCATAAATCACATTACTATGGACCGCTTAGCAGGGGGAGTGGTTGATGCTTCCAGGATACCAAAACTAGGGTATAATGCAGGGCACAGTTTCAGTTTATACTTCACATTCATTAGGTGTTTTCCCTTCCTGCTATTTATTGCTGGATCTATCTGCACGGGTCTTGGGATCTCAGCTATCAAGGAGCTTGACTGCTTCCCAATGCCTTCTCCATAACTGGGGCATGTGCGTCATTCTGCATCAGGGGTTCTCCTCCAGGTGATTTGTGATGTCATGATTGGGGGATTGTCGCTTGGGGTGGGGAGTTGGTAGTAGGGGCTGAAGGACACCACATCAGCTCCAGTGTTGACTGCATTGGGGGATGTTGCCACTATTCTGCTTTAAGGCAAAGCCCTGGGTCAGAGTAGCCAGTGCCAGGGGGCAACCACCATTCTGGCTAGATTGGGGTCCTGCCTGACGAGTTTCCCATAGTCCATTTAAATTTGGCTAGAGGCCCTCTTCTTATATGAGGTATCAGAAAGAGGTGCATTTAACTAGCCTTTAAGGTACGCAAGAGTTCACATTTTCGGGAACAGCTGGACATTGGGGCAGCATAATTAATGGCCAAGGGTGCCCCACATTGATTAGGTTATCCTGGTGAAATAAAAATATCAGTGTGACATCATCCTGTTTGTCCCTAGGAAGCATCCCCAACCCAGTCTGTTCTTATACATTACTTAAAGTATTGATTTCACAGTACTTTGCTCTAGGAGGCATCCTACCTGCCTACACACCTTGCAGAGTAGCCATAATTAATCATGCTGTGACACTGGGGAAATGCTACAGTGGATGCAGTACGCTCAGGCTGGGGGTCTACAGACTAACCAACCTTGGTACAAGGGAGTAGGGGGTTAGTTTGAAAGGCACTGGGTACACACAAGTTTGGATTGGGACTAGGGCCCAAACAGGATGATAAGGGGGGGATCCTGGAACTTGGTTAAATAAATGTACCACCTTAGGGGGCAGGGGGACAAACACAGCTGCCAGCAGGCTATAATTAGGCTATAGCGGGAGGCATGACTACAATACGGGGGGGGGTAAATCAAATCAAATCAAATCATCTTTATTTTTATAGCACCTTTCAAAACCAAGGCGCTGTACATAAAAACCATATACATAAAAATAAAATTCTAAAACAGACATTAAAACAAACCATCCATAGCTAGAAAGCTAAACTAAATAAATACGTCTTCAATATATGTACTTTCTGGTATGGGTCCTATAACAAGGGGCACAATCACACAATAGGGTGCATTACATCAAATGGAAATGGAAAAAGGGAACAGCAAAGCTGTGTTTTTTAAAAACGAAAGGGAAGGGGTGACTGCAGAGTACAGTCTCACACATCTGTTTTTTTCTTCTGAGCAGGTCATCACGGCTACAAGTGGAGATGCGGGCAGTGCCATTCCTTGGTGCATGGGGCAGAGTGGAGAATGATAGTATGAAGATGGGGTCACCAGCTAGTTCAGGAATGGCATATGAGGCAGCTGCGATGAACCAAGGAGAGGGGGACGAGGTGGAGCTCAGCTACTGTTGACACTCCAGGACAGGTGAGGGATCCAACCCACAAGGGACCTCTACATTCATCAGGGAAGGTGCAATGGTCTGGGGTCATGCCCTCTTGGGATGGACATTTATTGATGGAACTCAAGGGGACATGAGCATGATACAGGGCAGGTGGCTTAGGTCCACCTTAACAGGGGCAGATGGTCACCTAAATAGTGGATGCAGGCCATCAGACCAAAGATGAGCCACATAAGGGGACATGGCAAAGGGAGGTGGGATGGCCAACTATGAAGGTAGGTGGGAGGGATGGTCCAAGGGGCACAGATGGGGAATAAGCAAAGGGGGGGCCACCATCCAACACAAGCAGGAGGTGGTCTGTGGCCCAGACTGGGTGGGGGGCCCCGGGTAGGGTACACCCAGAGGCCTCTAATAAAGACAAGGCTTATGTCTACACACAGGATTGAACAGATTTAATTAAAAGAGGGTGGGCCTGGGATGTACGTCCAGGTCATTGCTTATGATTTTATGAAATGGTATGAATAGAATGGGTGGACCCAGGAATACACCTGGGCCAAAACAAATGAATTGTTAATTATCAAAATCTGAAATAAATGGTGGTTTACTGGATGTTTATTGTGATTGAAAAGGAATGATGTTGATATGTGTTATACAGAAGATTTTAATAAACATAGCTGCCGACTGAGCACCCAAGTAAAGTGTGTAGTGTGAATTTCTGGGGGAATGATCAGGGGACAATGAGCCAGATAGGGAACTTACAAAGGAAAGGAAGGCAGTTTTAAGATAAAACAAGGTGAAACACAAGTACAAACATTACAAATGGTGTGGTATATATCAAATATATAATGGGATGTAGTAGAATAATATATTTTACTCTACACATGAGTGTAAATACCTTTATAACTAACTCAGGGCTTTGCCACTCATGAGTTATGGATCTTATCACTCACTAGTGGAGATGAATGTATTATTCCATTGCAACCTATACGGAATCTGACATTAATTGAGACAAACCTGACCACTGTGTAATACTAGCAAGCAAAGTGGCAAAATGCCCAATAGATACAATATATCCAGTATCTAATATTGTAAACAGACTAGGCACACTGTACAAATAATTCACATATGAAGCCCAGCAGTAGCAATATACAATGGCCCTGAAGGACACCTAGTATATCTAATTAATTTCAGAAACAGATTCAACTGAAATGCATCATTTAGTCCTGGTGGCAACAAGGCATTTAGTTTAGATTGCCAGAGAGTTTTTTTGTGCAACAAGTTATTATCCAAATCACCCCCTCTCTTACCAGTGCTTATTTGTTCAATACCTTGGAAAAGAAAATAGTGACTAGGTTTATGTGTTTTAATATAGGCTGCTAAGGCATTCTCCTTTTGCCCTTATGTAATGCTCCTCAAATGTTCTCTGATTCTTGTTTTAAAAGATCAAATTATCTTGCCCACACAAAGTGATTTACAGTTGCACACAGCTACGTAAACAATTACTGTAGTGTCACTTGTAATAAAATATTGTACCTGGAATTCCTCTATATAAACAAACTGCTGGAATGAGTCTCCTACCTTTAGACATCTACAAAATGCACAGAGTCTATAGTGGAAAGTGCCATTCGGTATTAGTCTAGCCCACCTTCCATGTTCTTTGTATCCTGCAAACTATACACTAATTGGTCAACCAAATTTCTCCCCCATTTCAACACCAATTTTGGGGTCTGTGCTGTAAGTTCTTGTAGTTTAGGCTCCCTAGTCAGAATATGCCAGTATTTTAACAATACATCCTTTAGTAGGAATGCCTGAGGACTTAACACAGTAATAAGATTTATGTTAGTGGACTTCTTGTTATGATTACGTACATTCCTTGGAGTAAGTAACTGTGCTATGTGTATCATACTGCTTAAACCATGTTGCATACAGTTATCATTGTAACCCATTTGAAAAACACTTGAATTCATTAACCACACTTCCCTGATAATTATCGTAACTACAGTTTTGTGTTGGATGCATACGCTGTACAACAGAGATATTCCCTAAAGTGACCGAGGAGCCAGCTTGTAAAATGCAGTAGTGAGCTGGTGTCAGTTGATTTTCAACAGATTAGAAACAAAGCCTCCCCATCCATCTTTTGAGATAACAATGTCTAAAATGTTTCTTCAGTTTTACTTGCATGAAGGATGAATCTCATATTTTCATTAGACTTTTCCATAAATTTCACAAAATCTCCCAGTTCCTCCATGCTGCCTCACCAAATAAGCAGTGCATCATCTATATATATATATATATATATATACATATAGATATATATATATATATATATAAAAATCCATTTTGTCTCCAGAATAATTTGTTTATCTGGACAAAATAGATTCGTTTTCCCATTGTCAGAGGTAGGTCTTGACAAAATTTGTGGATCCTGATTCCTGAAAATTTTGCATAATTTCAAACCTTTCACAGAATTTCGCTACTATTCAACATGGACAAATTTCTCCCAGTAATGCAGAATTTTGCTTTGTTTGGCAGAATGATCACATGGCTGGTAGACTTTACTTGATGAACAACAGAAGTCTTCTTTAACATAAACAGTTCTGCAGTTCATAGTAAAATTCTACAGCTTGCAGTAGAGCTCCACAGAAACATTCTGCAATCATTGCAGTTATATAATAGTCTTCAGTTAGACAGGAATGAAATGGTCAAATAATTATTTGCTATAGAAACACTTTCTTTTTGTAGTGAGACCACCCATTTTACTAAACACGAATTAGCAATATGTTTTTTATGTATTTTCAAAACTCCACAGATTGTCAGACAATTCCACCGTTCCCTGTCAAATTCCACAGAACACTCAAAAATGATTCCACAAGTAATGTGGTCAAATGATAGTCCTCTGCAAGGTGACAATATAAGTTTCAAACAGTGACTTGCTATAGAAACCCTCTCTCTGTCTCTTTATCTGGTAGGCCCCCATAACTCTCCCCCCTTTCCATGGTCAAGAAAGACACAACACAGTTCTTGAAGGAAAATGGCCGCAGCCATGTTTTATTTATTTACAATTTTTAGGCATTAATCTTTATTGAATCATCAGTTATTTAAAATGTTACCCCTAGATTAATACCTAACCTATTAATATTGAACAGCGGGTGCTGCAGGGAGGGAGCACATTCCCAGGGCCCCCCACACCGCCCTGATTCAAGGAGCCTTGTCGGTGCGGGTTGAGGCATCCATGCACAGTTGCGAGACAGGTGATATGACCAAGGTTCTGTCGGCCGCCCCCTGTCTGACATCACCAACTTTGCAGTCTCTGCTGCTAAGACTGGACCTAGACCCCCCCCCCCCGTGTGGGTACAGGTCTTGTGATCCACCATTCTCATGCTATCCAGGGGCCCTGATACCTTCGGGAGAACTGGCATCATCCCCCATTTCCCTGCTACTTCCCTTGCATGCTCCTCCTGCGCCGCTACCCAGCTGCTACTTAGAGACTACCATTCCTTACTACAATCTAATAACTTTCTACTCTCTAAGTATAATCATACTTAATTTTTTTATGTTACCATTATTTTGACCTGTGCTTTGTTGTTTTGGTATCTGATACCTATTTCACTTAGCATCCCTTTTTGGGGAGGCTAAAAACATGGGGAAAAACCCCAGTAGGGGAAAACCAAGAAAAATCACTCCCTGACCCCTAATGCGGTCGCACCTAGAGGGTCAAAAAGGGGGCCCTACTGAGCCTGCCTCACATCCTGAGTTGCCAGGGAATGGGAGGGTGGGTGATCTGAGGGAGGAAGAACAAGAAGGCTGAAGCTTGGGCAGCCAGTTAGTTATATTCTTCCCCTCCCCTCAGATCCCCCCCCCTCAGAGAGGCTAGCTGATCCATCCTAGCCTATGTCTAGAGGCTGCTGACCATTCCCCTGAGTTGGTTTCCAGCAGCCTCTGGCCATTTGGCCATAGGGGGAAGGGGGCCTCAGGACAAATGGATGGCTGCTGTAATGTGTTGGGCAGCCTATTCATTATCTGGTAGGCCCCCATAACACTCCCCCCTTTCCTTGGTCAACAAAGACACAACGCAGTTCTTGGAGGAAAATGGCCACAACCATGTTTTATTTATTTATTTACAATTTTTAGGCATTGATCTTTATTGAATCATCAGTTACTTCAAATTTTACCTCTAGATTAATACCTAACCTGTTAATATTGAGCAGCGGGCACTGCAGGGAAGGCGCGCATACCCCAGGCCCCCCACACTGCCCTGATTCAAGGAGTCTCGTCGGTGCAGAATGAGGTGTCCATGCACAGTAGTGAGACATGTGATATGGCCAAGGTTCTTGTGGCCACCCCCCATCTGGTGTCATCGACCTTGCAGTCTCTGCTGCTGAGGTTGGACCTAGACCCCCCATGCGGGTATAGGACTTGTGATCCACCATCCAGGGGCCCTGATACCTTCAGGAGAACTGGCATCAACCCCTATTTTCCTGTTACTTCCCTCATGCACTCCTCCCGCACTGCCACAGGCAGGACCCTGTTCGACCCCCCAAGCCCTCTACTCAACCCTCTCCTCCAATATTGTCTTCACATTGCCTAGGAAACTATCTAAAACCTCACCCTGCAACTGAACCTCCAGACCCACCACCAGTAGGAATGATAAATGTTTTCATGTCTTAGTACAGAGACCCCCAGGGACTCCAAGAATGCTTCCTTCTCATTGTTGATGTGCAGACAAGCCCGATTCAGTGCGGGTACCCTATGCACCTGAACCCAATGCTCCCTCATCAACAAATGTGACCAGATGATAGTGGTCCCAGGCTACCCACCCTTGAGGTCCACAAATCATCCTTCATTGTCAACAGCAGTTTTACCGTCTTGCTGTGGCCCAGGTCTTCTCTGCCCAAGTGATTCAACAGGATCTGCAGTGCAGACACCCGGTCAGCCTCCCTTTGCAAGATTGGAAGCAACTCCTCCCAGTGCAAAACCTTGGTCCCCAACCACTCAACCCAGGTGACCTCTCGTGGCAGAGACAGGTTGCTTTCCCCAGCTGACCGGCTGGCCTTTGAGCTGCCCACCAGATGAACTCATGACCAATTATCCAAATGCACATCTTGTCTTCCCAAGGGCCTGTAAGAGACAATAAACAGTTAATGTAGGTGTGGTCTCATATAATACAGGAATGCCTGAGACTTCCAGCATCCCAAGGTCTGAATCTCAGCATCCAATAGGCCCCTGCCTCTAGCAGCTGTTGCTGACCCAATGCAGAACTAGTGTGTCCCATAAGCCCCGGCCGTCAGCCCTAGTTCCTGGATTGCCCTCCGCAGGATGAACTGGAATTGATAGGCCATCACTGCGCTGCCATCTTGATGCCTGAAGAAGACCTCACTGGTCACGGAGCAGCATGTCCTATACTCTTCCAGCCTATGGGTGACTTGCCACTGCTCCCTGGCAGGGGCCTTAATTTCATGCCAGCGGCCTGCCCCCCTCTGATCCATCTTGGACCTGCGGAGGTACAGGAAAACTCTGCTCCCCACTGTCACCACATCCTGTGACCTCAAGCTCAGGGTGCTATGGTCCTTGGAGGGTTTCGTTAACTCCGAAACCCTGAAGGTCCCACAGAAAGCGACCAGAAACATAGTGCCAAACAGCTGTGCCTCATGGTCATCCCTTCATACTTTAGGCAAGAGCCCCCAAATGGCCTGTAACCTACTTGGTGTGATGGGCTGTCTGGCATCCAGGAGAGAAGTAACCTCCCTGCACCAGCCTTCCAACAGCTTCCATACCTTAAAGGCTTGCATGGTGTCTGCCAGACCCATGGCTCTCATCACCCAGGACAGCCCCATGAGGTGACGAGCCATCACCCCCAGTGATAGTCCTTCTGCCCTGCCTACCATGACATAATTGCACAGCTGATTTTCCAGAATGGGCCAGACATCCTGCCACCCCTTGGCCTCTTGCGTGACTAGGTAGCGTTCGACCCCCCGGCAGTACGCCTCTTTAGTACTAGGTGCAATGGAGTTACCTATGCATTTCCAAGCTTGTCCTTCACCACCTCCCACAGGAAGGAATCCACCTCCTGTGGCTCATTGTCCACTTCTCATGCCAGCCTGAAGAACCTGTCCCACTGTGAATGAGATAATGCATCGGCAATGCCGTTGTCAATTCCTGGAACATGTATAGGTTGAAATGTCATGGTAAGCAGCATACATTTAAAACAAAAACCCGCATGAAGTCCCCCATTGGCTCCAAATGCCCCAGCTGACTATTGATGGTGTGAACCACCCCATGTTATCTGACCTGAAGTGCAGTACCTTGTCACAGAGTCTGGGGACCTGGATGCACAGTGCCACTACGACCGGGAAGAACACCAGTAGAGTGATATCCTTCCCCAACCTGGCCTTCAGTTATGTGGGTGGCCATTGGCCTGCACTCCACTGCCTTTGAAAATAGGCCCCAAAACCCAGGCCTCCAGCTGTGTCCATATACAGCTTCAAGGGGATACCGCCCTGTGGCGCCTGCCACAAGGCCATCCCATTAAAGTAATCTAAGAACAGCTGCCAAACCTGTAAGTCCTCTCAGAACTGCTGGGTGACCTGAATCCTGTGGTGGGGTTTAGAGCAGCCAGCCTCTCTCCTGGACAACCACTGCATGAAGGTCCTCCCCATGGGAATGACCCTGCATGCAAAGCTAAGGTGTCCCACTAGCTGCTGCAACTCTTTCAATGAAACTTTCTTGCACCCTGTCATCCTGCACAACAGGGCCCAAAGAGTGGTCATTTTGTCCTGTGGCAGATGGCACAGCCTGCTAACTGAATCAATTTCTATGCCCCAGAAGGTGAGGGAAGTTCCCAGACCTTTGGATTTTTCCTTTGCCAAGGGGAACCCGAAATCCCCGCATGCCTGCTCAAAGGACCTGAATAAGTCTCCACATACCGGGGACCCTGACAGGCCCACAAACAAGAAGTCATTGAGATAGTGCACTGTACCATCGGTGCTGAAGTCTATGCTGTAACCCAATGCAAGAATGTGCTAAAGCATTCAAACACCACACAGGCCACTGAGCAGCCCATGGGCATGCAGCTGTCCACATAGTACTCGGCCTCGAACCTCATGCTCCACATTACCCTGTCTTCTGGATGCACCAGCAGTAGCCTGAATGTGGACTAGATGTCCACCTTTGCCATCAGTGCACCAGGCCCTGCTGCTTGCACCACAGCCACTGCTTGGTCGAACGACCGGTAGTGAACTGACATATACTGCTGGCTGACGTGATCATTTACCTACTCTCCTACTGGGTATGACAGGTGATTAATAAGCTTATATTCCCCTGGAACCTTCTTGGCCACCAGCCCAATCAGTGAAACCCACAGGTGCGGAAGCGGTGGCCTGAAAAAGGGGCCATCATTCTCCCAAGCTGCAGCTCTTTTTCCAGTTTTCTCCAGACCACATGAGGCAGGTTTCTGGCTGACTTCAAGTTCTCCACCTTGTACTGATGATGAGGACCGGAGTATGGGATCCTGAAGCCTTCCAAAAACCCTGCCTCCAACAATTGCTTGGCTGCACTGTCTGGGTACTGGTCCAGACATGACTTAATCTTTCTTATCTGTACCAGAGTGGGAAGGTCTGCCACTTGGGGGCTTCCCATACTTGCCTCTACCCCCCCTACCCAAGCCCCACCCTACCCTGGGGAGGAGCACTGGAGAAAGGGGTGCTGCCCGCCGCATGTCAAGCACGTGTGCTTGAACTGGCAGCTGGAGCAGGAGCAGGATTACTGGTTGTACTCATAGCACAGCTGGGAAGAGCTGCTGTTCCCTGCTCGTAGCACTGGGGCATAGAACAGGAGCCTGCTGTCCATGTGTTGTACTCATCCACCCTGCATAATGTCCACCTGCAGTGGCATGTGCAGCTTGCCCCAGCTGATGGTATGTCCACCTGCTGTCTACGATGGAATTCCTCGTCGTAGTCCAGCCATGCCATCCCGCACTTTTTATGAAGCATCAAGGAGATACAATGCATGTAGTTAAGAATTTCCACCCCCTGTTTGCCGTCGCCCTCCAGCACTGCCATAGCACAGATCAGGAAGGCTACGACCCAATTGTCAGATGTCCGAGGAACTTAACCTTTGTTTTTTCTTGGTCATCCACTTTGTCTTTCTCCTTTTTCTTCTCTTCATTGTTGGCAGGGCTATTAAGCAGGGAAAATATATCTACATACTCCCAGACCCTGATCTGATGTTTGACCTTGTCGGTCATGTGGGACCCCACTGGGGAGTCAAGCCTCGTGTATGGATTCACCGGGGAAGGGTGCCGGTTTATAGGGTGCCTGACCGTCCGCACCAGCACCAGCCCCCCCACCCAGCGGATGCTGGCAATGGCCGTTTCCTAATCTCTGACACTAGGTCTGCTACCACCCTCACCAACTGTTTCAATCACTCATCTATTGCCACCCACGGCCTGTCATCTGATAAGGGCTGAGGACCTTCTGACTACTCCCCTTCCAACCCGTCATGGACCCCCCCGAATTATTCACTGACTGAATCCAGAGAATCTGCCATGATTGTAACCTCAGCCTCATTATAGGAGGAGTCCTCCGCAGACACCTCACCCCTCACTGCCCCCAAGACCTGCCTTACCTAGCTGACCCTCACCTGGGGGCCCTCCAATCCTGTCTTACCTGCCATATGAATGAGTTTTGCTGGTGGCAGTGACTTCTGGCACCCTCTTCTCTTCTTCCCATCTGGCGTAGCGGTGCCCTTCAGGCCTTCCAGGCATGCTCACACCCAGGCTGCACCATTCTTCCTGTAGAGATACTGTAGCTTGTCTTTGGTGCCCACCATTGCTTTAGATGTGGGTACTCACTTCCTGGCCACCATGATCTGAAAAGACAACTACCCCCCTCCCCACTAAACATGGTTAGTACGTGTTACAATCTACCCTTCCCGATGTCATGACTGGGGGGAAGCACCTTGCCAAGGGGTTGTTTGTGCCCCCCAGTGTCCAGTTTCCCACCCCACCCCCACCCCACTGGGCCCCAAAGCAGGGCCTCTGCTCTGTGGGGGGGGTGAAAATGCTAGGAACTTGTGCGCCCGCAGGACGCCGCCCAAGGACGCATTCTGATTTGGACACTCACACAATGTTGAATTGACCCAGTAGATCAATGTGCCCTGTTGGTGCATGACACCCCCACCCATGGCGCAACTGCCAACTATGCCTTTTAAATAATTATCAAAAAAGGGTAATTATGCGGTAGCTCATTGGAGGCACAAGCCGAAGACTGTAGTCATCATTTGTGATACTTTGCTTTGTTGTGGCCCAGGACAGCCAAACTGCAGATTTAGTTATTTATTTATTTATTGTTCTTTATTATTTATTTTAGGCCTTGATAACCCAGTAGGACCCACTAGGCACACATGCCCATTTTTTTGGGTGACCTGGGAGCTCTGGTCAGCTAAGTGACTTGTTTAGATTCACACTGTATGCAAGTGGAGGTTGTGAGAATCGATCCCAGTTCTGGACTATGGATGTACCAGACTCGTGCGTTGCACATTACTCTAACATCTAGGTTAGTGCCAGCCTCTGGCTGCCTTCACACCCCAGGCACTCCTCAGTGGTCCCCAAGCCCCTTAACAACAGCTCATGCTATCTATTGTTAAAACAAAATCTCCTTTTTTCCAATTCCTGTGACCAGGCCCTACCAGGTAAAGGCCCACCCAAGATGGCTGCTTTCTTCTCGTGAGCATTCCTGCGAGACCTGCAACCGCTGCATGCCATTCATTGAGCCAAGTTCTCATGGGAAGCTCATGGGACCCATATATAGGATCAGGCTAATCTCCGGTCTGACCACAAGCCCCTTAGAATGCAGGGACCTAGAGTTTGGTTCGCCGGCCACTGAAATGCACACCTGCCCTGGAAAACCTCCCCTCCTGAAATTCTCCTTGCATTGTCCCAGATCACAGCCATCCACTGCCAAGCTCACAGTAAACTCCTTGTTAATGGGCCCAGGATGAATAACTGACAGCCACCCATGAAGCCACTGCGAGCAAAATGACCAAGGCCCTGAGGTCCCGCCTGGAGCACTCCAGCTTGGCTGACTGATGGCACCACCCCACTGCCACTTGCCGGGTCCCAACCACATGGGTAGGGCCCAGGATAAGAGAGCTACAACTAGTGCCAACAAAGGAACCACCAGCAGGGTGGGGGGGGCATGGAGGCATCCACCATTCCACCCGCTCACCAACTGCCTCGGGAGAGGATACTAGCCACTGTACTGCGGAGGACCCCCCAGTGCAGGTAAGACAACGCCTCGCAGAATGAGGAACAACATGGGGAAGGGAGCTGAAAGAGGGAGCAATCTTGCCATGTAGCTAGGAACCCAACTCCAGTTCCTGGTGCAGGGCCATAACCCCCATCCTACCAAAGCACAGTCCCTTCCACTGCTGAGAGGTGTGCTCTCGGCTGCAATGGGCCAGCTAGCCCTCTGCCTGCTAGAACAGGCCTGGTCACTCAGGCAGCCAGAACATTCACTTTTTTCTTTTTTATTACCAATGCCTGTTACCCCGGCTCCAGACCACTGGGTCAAGCAGGACCTTAGCTGTTACCAGGAGGCCACCTTACCGCATGCCCCAGCTTCCTTACCTGAGTCTGAGTCTGGGAGCTAGAGCTGTTGATCCGAGGGGAGGAAGAACAAGAAGGCTGAAGCTTGGGCAGCCAGCTAGCTATATTCTTCCTCTCCCCTCAGACCCCCGGACAGGCTAACTGACCTATCCTAGCCTATGTGCAGAGGCTGCTGACCACTCTCCTGGTCTGGTTTCCAGCGGCCTCTGGCCATTTGGCCATGGGGGAAAGGGGACTTCCAGACAAAAAGATGGCTGCTGCAATGTGCTGGGCAGCCTATTCATTCTCTCTCTCTCAAGTGTCTGCCCCTCCTATTCTGCTGTAAGGTTTTACAGTGGGTGTTAAAGACAAAAGATCTGCAGCTCTTTGTGACTTACTTTTGTAAATCAGAAAGTGATAGTTCAAAGCACTTTGTGGCATTTCTTGTTTTGCACATTTTCTGTTAAGTCCTTGCTGATTTTTTGCAGTGTTTTTCTATAATATAATTGTTGGTTTATTGACTTTAGTTGTAAAATATTTGTTTGCATGCTGGTGAGTGACAAGAGGAGGTGGATCTTCTGGCTGTTGTAAATTGGAAGGGAAATCAAAATGTGTTCGTCATTGAGCAGAGGTCCTGATGGGCATGGAGGTGGTGCTGGCCCCCTCTGATTAGTGTCAAATGTTCCCACATTTGGAGGAGGGGACTTGAGCAGCTGGGGAAAGCAACAGTATTGCTCATTTTTGTGGGTCAAAATATAACCCTTAGACAAAAGGCAATGATATCTACTGTATGTCATGCACAAACATAATTTATTCAGACCTGTGAAAGATCTGGCAGCACTAATACTGGACACAGGAGGTGTCGAGTACTCATGGAAATAAGTGCACTTGAAGCAGCAGTGGTGACTATGAGTTATTATCTGAACAGTGAATGTGGAATTAAAAGTTTGCAGGATATTATGAGGTTTACATTGTCACCTGCTTTTTTACTTTCTCTTTATAATCCCTTCCTGTCTCTCACACCTGTCTCTCTTAGGAGCTCCCAATGCACACCAAATCCCTATACTCTTATCTGTGATTGTCACCCTCCATGAAGAGTGGGTGTCCCTGTAAAGTGACATTTTCAAAATAATTATTTGCCTCAAAAGGGCTTTTTTTAAACAATTGTCTCCTATCTGCATATCCCAAAGGTCCTTAAAAGGACTTATTTATCCTCAAGCTGTTCAAATATATATTATTATTATGCTGCACCAGTGAGGGTCCCTAAATCTCAATATCACTAGTCCTTAAAAGGATTGTATATAATTGTTGATTACAAGCTCTAAAAAATATTTTTCTCTGTGTGCTTCCTTTTGTTCTGATGACTGATTTAGCTGCCAACCACACTGCATTTTGATGAGAGGCAGTATAGCACAGTGTTTTAAGGCTCTGATCTGCAAATCTGGTGACATTCAACAGACCAGACCTGGGTTTGAATCCCACAGCTTCCACTTCCCTACTGTGTGACCCTGAGCAAGTCACTTAACTTCCCTGTGCTCCCAGCTTGCTCCTGTAAAAAGCTTTCAACTTAGTGTGCTACTTGTGGTTAAAGAAAAAAAAAAGACTTTTCTTTTTATAATTTATTTTCTTCTGCCTGCCTGAGTGCCCCCAGATGTTAAAGGTACTTGCTAGCCACCAGACCCTGAAAAGAGATGTAATGCCTTCCTGTATGCTTTTATAAGGTCTTAGCCCCCATGCCCTGAAGGTGTTTTTTTAATTTTTTTTCTCAGTGATTTTTTTCCTGCCTGCCTACATGCACGCAGTCTTTTAAAGGACTCAGTAGCTCCAAGCCCTGTTAATAGCTTCAATGTCAGCCTGCGTTCGCTAGTGAGGCCTTAGCCCATAAGCCCTAAAAAGGTTTTCTTTTTTTTTTTTAAATAATTTTTCTCCTGTGTGCCTGCATGCTCCCAGTCCTTAAAGTGCACTCACTGGCCCTTCCCCCCCAAGACTGGAAAAAGGATCTTTAAAATTAATTTGATGCTTTCCTGCCCTGATGCAGCACAGTACGTTGCTATGATTATATATCCTTCAAAACCTTTGAAAAGGGTTTTTACTTTATAGATTATTATTGTGCTGCACCGGTGAGGGTCCCTAAATCTCACTATCACTAGCCCTTAAAAGGATTGTATATAATTGTTGATTATAAGCTCTGAAAAATATTTTTCTCTGTGTCCTGCCTTCTGCTCTGATGACTGATTCAGCTGCCAGCCACAGTGCATTTTGATGGGCTGAACAGCACTCACTAGCAACATTTTGTGGGGCAGGGATCAGTCACCAATAGCAGTCAATCAATGCCTCCATTCCAGACTGTGATCCGATACCTGGTGACAGCCCCATCATGAGACACCAGCTGTGTAACTGAGTCAACATGATTCTCAATGTACAGACTTTGCAGTCACATGAAAACATCTCCACCACACTGATCTTTCATGGTCCTTGCTACTTTGCTCCACCTAAGGGTAAGGGCTCTCACAAACTTACTTACACAGCACTGAAACTGTACTGTTGCAGGGATTATGGAGACACTAGGGGAGGGATGGGTCAGAAAGATGAAAAAAAGAAGGGAGGAGGAGATGAGAACAATTAAAGATACAGTAGCACTAATGCTGTAGGTGCCTCAGTGGGGAGGCACTGAGGAGTTGTAGGTGTCTTTAGACAAAGGTGCCAGCCTTGGGGCAACTAAGGATTGGGAATTTTGCACCCTTACAGTGTATCCTTCTGATGCTAATGGTGTTGCCTCCTAGTTGCATCAGTGCATTCCACTGTATTCACAGTTACACTTGTTTCACCATAGCTTGTTATATAATTGTCTCATCCCAGTTAAAAACATAGACAGGAAATAACTCCTTACTCCCAAAGGTGCTGCTACAAACTGTAGTACAAAAAAAACCAAAACAGAAATGTGCACAACCAAGGGTCTGTGTAACGTTTTATTAAACAGGTGCAACTGTAACTCCAGCCAAGGACTCCTAAATGTTCCCACAATAGGATGCTTCATCGGGGCATAGTTGGCTTATAACGTAGATGAATTTATGCTCTAAACAATTAAATAGGTACTAAAGATGTAATAGAATCAATGCAACCCACTAGTGTTACAAAAAAGTGCAAAGCTACATTAAATGAACAAACAGTACAAACATTCAATGTGCAAATACAATTAAAAAACATACTTCATGGTTCATAGGTTCAAAGAATGGTACAAATTCTGAAGACCAAATTCTCATAGTGAACTCTCCACCATTTTGAACAGTGGAAAGAGTATTTCCTATCTCCCATGCAGTATATTGATCTAATCTTGTTTCGAATTGTTCAATATTCTCACTTGTAACAACATTATAAGGTAAGGAGTTCCATATAGATGGAACTCTTTTTGTAAAATAGTTACACCTTTTTGTTGTTTTAATTACTGAACAATTTAGTTTTAAGTTATGGGATCTAGTATTGTTACTAAATGTATGCCTTTCAAGGCAAATGTTCAAGTGTAGGGGCATCTTTAAAGGCCTTATAAGTCTAACATAGGTCTCCCCTGAGAGCTCTGTATTCCACAGAGTACAGGCCTAGCTTCTGTAGCCTGTCCTCATAATCCAGGTTTACTATAGTTTTAATTTTCCTAGGAGCCTTTCTCTGGATTTTCTCAACCAAAACCTTCCCACCAACCGTGGTGGGTGCACAGAAAGGGGAACAGTATTCTAAGTGAGGTCTAATAAGACTTGAGTATAGTGGAATTATGACCTCGTGTTTCCTACTTTTGACATGTTTAAGGGTACATCCTAGTCTGTTATGGCACTTCTTGATAGTTTTCTTCATATGCATATCTAATTTAAAGTTATCAGTAATGACGACACCTAGATCCTTTTCATTTATCTTAACCTGCAATTTTACATTGTTCAGTGTGTAACTTGCTTTAGTGTTGTTTTTACCAAGGTGCATTACTTTGCATTTAGACTCATTGAACATCATTTTATTTGATGCAGACCAGTTAGCCAATATATCCAGATTTTCTTGTAGTTGAGCAACCGACTGCCTGTCGTTAACTATGCACCCTATTTTGCAGTTGTCTGCATACTTATTGATCCAGGCACTATTTGTAGAATGCATAGTGGAGACCAGTATTTTAAATAACGTAGGTCCCAACACAGAGCCCTGTGGGACACCACTTGTCACACTAACACATGTTGACATATGGCCTCTTATGGCTACCCTTTGCTGTCTGTCTTTGAGCAAAGGCACTACCCATTTTATGACATTTGGATGTAGCTTAATTTTAACTAGCTGCTGAATTAGATCTTTATGGGACACAGTATCAAACGTCTTTGTGTAATCTAGGAATATTATATCAACAGGCATACCCATGTCAAGTGCCTTACTAACTGGCTCAAAGAAATTTATAAGACTAGTGAGGCAGGATTTTCCTGGAGTAAAGCCATGCTGAGATGTGTCTCTGAACCCTATTTTATGCATATGGGCAACAATTCTCTTCTGCAAGAGTATTTCCATAAGTTTTCCTGTAGATGAGGTAAGGCTAATGGCAAGGCAAGGCAAGGCAAAGTTTATTTTTCAAAGAGCCTAATACCAGACGTTCGGGGTGCTGTACAACAAATAGTGACTAATCTTAAACCACAAACGTATACATACCTAAAATACTGATAATTAAACCATACAATATAAAATAGCTAAAATACAATATAACAGGCAGTCCCAGAACTTAATACTACCAAGAAGTGTCCAAGAAAGCTTGCATAAACAAGAGAGTCTTGAGGCAGGCCTTAAATACCTTAACTGAGGGGACCTCCTTTACAGATGGTGGAAGCAAATTCCACAGGATGGGACCAGCAACACTAAAAGTTCTGTCACCAGCAGTCTTAAGCCTCATCCTGGGAATTGCAAGCAGGCCCCCAGGGGAGGAACGGAGGGAGCGGGCTGAGACAGTGGGTGTTAGAAGGTCAGACAGGTACCCAGGGCCCAGCCCATGTAGGGCCTTAAAAGTGAGCAAGCCCACCTTAAAGAGGATTCTCCACCTGACTGGCTGCCAGTGCAGTTCACGCAGCACTGGGGTGATGTGGCAGTATTTAGACTGCCCCATCAACAACCTGGTGGCTGCATTCTGTACTAGCTGCATCCTGCAGATGGTACCTCCCAAGACCCCAAAGTAGAGTGCATTACAGTAATCCAGCCTTGACATTACAAACGCATGCACCAAAGTGGGGAGGTCCATGGGTAGAACTAGGGGCTTGATCCTGGTGATATTCCTAAGATGGTAGAAGCTGGCCCAGACAACGGATGAGACCAGAGCTTCAAATGTCAATCTGCTGTTAAAGGTTACAACAAGACTGCATATGCTAGAGGAGGCATTCAATGACACAGACCCCAGGAATAATCCAGTATCTGTGACAGGGGCCATCCTATCACACATTCTGTTCGACTCTACCACTATTACCTCTGTCTTATCGGGGTTCAGTCACAACCAGCTGAAGGCCATCCAGTCATTCATCTCAGCTAGGCATCTATTTAGCACTTCAACTGCATTAGATGTCCCAAGGGCAAAGGAAAGATACAGTTGGGTGTCATCGGCATAGCAATGAAAACCCAAGCTTTATTTCCTAAAGAGCTCTCCCAGGGGCAGCATGTACATGGCAAACAGCATTGGTGACAAGACTGAACCCTGAGGTACTCCACACGTCAGGAGACTTGGGGAGGAGGAGAAATTCCCCATCACTACCCATTGCCTCCTGTTTATGAGATAGGACTCAAATTAGAAGATGACAATGCTGGAGAGTCCACAAAATCCCCTCAGGTGACCAAGCAATACACGATGGTCTACCATGTCAAATGCTGAAGAGAGATCGAGGAGAATGGAATTGTTTCCTCTCCTCAATCTCGTGACCTAAGGAGGTCATTATGCGCCCAGACTAATGCGGTTTCCGTGCTATGCCTTGCCTGAAACCCCGACTGGAAGGATTTGTACAGGTCAAAGGTCACGAGGTACTCCTTAACTGCTGTGCCACAATTTTCTCAACAACCTTCCCTAAGAATGGGATGTTTGAGAATTAATGGTAATTCGCCAAGACATCGGGGTCTAAGGATGGTTTCTTCAGAAGGGGCCTGACCAAAGCCTCCTTCAAGGCATCTGGGAAGACCCCCTCTGAGATAGAACTCTAGACAATCATGGAAAACACTAGGTCAATGGAGTCAGCGCATCTCATCAGGAAACATGTCGGCACCGGGTCCAGTTCACAATATGTGTGCTTCATCCGGAGGGCAATCTCCATGACCTCAGCCACCTCCACTGGTTTAAACTCCCCCAAACCAGATGGAGTACTCTCTGAACATCACAGGTGATCACTGTCAGCCACCACGTGTTACACTGGCAGAATGCTCTGCTGGATAGTGGACACCCTGTCTGAAAAGAATTGAGCAAACTCTTCACATAAAGCATCAGAAAAAGCTTTTTTCATCTGCAGTCAGGTTTGATTTAGCAGCCTGTCCACAGTCTGAAAGAGCACAGTTGGTCCATTCTTCCCAGCAGCAATCTCCCTGGACAGGAACTCTGTCTTCTTACAGGTGATTTCCCCCTATAGTCTACATAATAAGAGTTCAGGCCTAGTCTTTCCACCTCTAGCCTGGACCTCCGCCAGCAGTGCTCTAACCTTCGACCCATTATCTTCATCAACTTGAACTCCCCATCAAACCATGGGGACCTCAAGTGAGAAGGTTTGGGTCATACACAGACTAGTGCAAGAGAGTCAAGTGCAGCCAAAATTGCCCTATTGTAGGCAGTAACAGCCTCGCCCACACCCCTTATGCATGCACTACTCACACTGGACAGATTCACCACAGCCAGAAATCACTCTGGGGTCAAACCCCTCAAAGGACAGTAGCTTATGATCCCAGCAGGGGGAGGGCTCTTAGGGGGGCTCCAAACAAGAACTCCACTGTGCAATGCTCAGACCAGGTGACCCGATCAGTCTTGAGGTTACTAACCTCAAGCCCAAGTGACAAGACCATGTCCAACATGTGGCCACCCTGGTGGGCCACAGCGGAAACGTCCTGCAACAGACTCAGAGATGACATCATCTGGAGGAGGTTATAACCCAGCCCAAAAGATTCATCCTCGGCCCAGACATTGAAGTCCCCCAGAATTAAACTAAATGGGCTTATAATTACTCATTATTTGTTTATTACTTCCTTTGTGTATTGTTGTAATGGTAGCTATATTCCACTCTGGCACAGTTGTTCCTTTTTTTAAAGATGCGTTGAAAAGAAGAGTTAAGGGACCAGTCAGCTCTTTTGAAAGTTTTTTTTATGAATTTTGGAGTAATTCCATCTGGCCCAACCAAAGAGTTTGGTTTAATTGTTTTTATTACAGTTGAAATATACTGTTCTGTAAATAGTGATATAGGCTGAGAAATATAGAAACTTCTTGTCTCAGAACAGGAAGATCAGGAGCTTAAAGGGCACAGAGGCAGTAAGTAAGTAGGGAGAAAACAAATAAAAATAAATAAACAGAAGAAGCAGTAAGTATTCAAAACAACAGTTAAAGAGCCAGAAATAAGACATGATGGGAGTGGTGCCGTGTAGTGGCTGTGGAGCAGCAGTCTTCGGGGAGATGTTCTGGAGGATGCAGAGTTGTCTCATCTGCAGGCACCTCTCTGGGCTGGGGGAAGAGGTTGCTCATCTCCATGCTGAGTTGGCCAGGATTTGGGGGACCTCCTCTCCTACCCAGGGACCACCAGGGCCACTGCTGTTGCCTCAGAGGTTGCCAAGAAAGAGGAGTATTTGGACCACAGTAGGCTCAAGGAGGATGAGGGTGGTGGAACAGATGTGCATCCCTCCAGTTGTACCTCTCCACAATTCATATGCCATTCTGGCAAAGTGTGTTTCCTTTATGCAGGCACCTGCAATGGAGACCAAGGAGGATGCTGGGAACCTCCTCAAAGGGGACCCACAGGAGGGTGGCATGGGACCCCTCAGGGGGAAGGAAACAACTCCTGGTGGGGGATTCCATTGTTAGGATGGTAGAACTGGGGGAGGAAGGGGAGAGGGCGGTAAGGTGCCTTCCTGGCACCATGGCTTGGAGAGACAGGGAGCGAATCCTCTTGATCGTTGGAGCAGCTGCATGGGGGAGGGAGCTGGTTGTCATTGTCCAACTAGGGACAAATGACCTGGTTGGGAAAGAGATCAGAGCAGTGCAGGAAGAGTTTGTGGAGTTGGGGAGATGCCTTAGACAAGTAGCATGCACGGTAACCTTCTCAGAGTTGCTGCCTGTCTATGACATGAGTGAGGCTAGGGTGCTCCAAACCATGGGATTCAATCCATGGTTGAAAAACTGGTGCAGAGCTAAGGTGTTTGGCTTCATTGGGGACTGGAGTCCACTTGGAGTGATGCATGCCTATACTGGCATGATGATCTGCATCTGTTCAGGAGGGGAACCAGGATCCTAGGTGATAGGTTTAAATGCTTCATTGGCAAGCATTTAAACTAGCCAGGGGGGAGGCACTGGAAAGGAGCAATGAAATCCTACCCCCCAAAAAAAAACATCAGAGTAGTAAGTGAGGTAAACACCAAGACAGAGACATCGATAGGGAGAAGGGCAGGGATAAATAAAGAAAACGACAAAGGCAATAAGTACAGGGATGGGACAAAAAGGGTTAAGGCCATCAATAAATGGAGGGTAATGAGTACCAATGCCCATAGTCTGGGCAACAAACTCCCTGAACTGGTGGCATTGATGGAAGAGGAATGCCTGGATATTGTGGCAGTCACAGAAACATGGTACACAGAGAACCATGACTGGGATGTTAACATACCAGTGTACACAACCTACAGGAGAGACAGGGAGGGTAGAAGAGGGGGAGGAGTAGCTCTGTATGTAATGGAAGGGATAAAAGCAATGGAACAAAAGAGTAAACAGGGAGGAGAGGAGGCACTGTGGGTCACCTTAGAGACTGGAAATGGCACCACAATCATCACAAGGGTTGTATAGAGACCCCCATCTCAGGGGGAGACTGGACAAGGATATGATAGAAGGCATTCTTAGGATGGCAGAGAAAGGGGAAATACTGTTGATGGGGGACCTGAATATGCCAGATGTTAACTGGAGCACCTTTGCTGCAGCCACATCCAAGAGCATGGCCATTCTTGATGCCCTACGGGGGCATGCCTCAGACAGATAGTGTTGGAACTCACTAGGGAGGGAGCAATCTTAGACCTTGTACTCTCAAATGGGGACAGTGAGAAAATCTCAGATCTAGAACTGGATAGCCATCTGGGAACAAGTGACCACCAAACAGTGTGGTTCACAATAAACTCAGCTGCAGAGTCAAGCCATACAAAAGTGAGGGTACTGGACTTCAGGAGGGCTGTCATTGGCAAGATGGGAGAGTGCCTTAGAAAAGCACTAGCAAACAGGCAAGAAGGAGGGGTGGGACAACAATAGGGAAACATCAAAACTGCCATCACAGAGGCAACAAGCCTTTGTGTGAAGCAAATAAATCAAAATGAAAGAAAAAGCCACTGTGGTTCTCAAAAGAGGTGGCAGGGAAGGTTAGGGAGAAAAAGTTAGCATTTATGAAGTATAAGGAAACACAGAAGGATCAGGACAGAGAACAGTACCAGTTAAGGCAGAAGGAAGCAGGGAAGGAAGTCAGAATAGCAAAGGTTCAAACTGATAAAAGATAGCCAACTATGTTAATAAGGGTGATGAAACCTTTTATAGGAACATTAGGGAATGTAGAAAGGCAAAGGGACGGATAGTGAGGATGAATAGAATGGACAGTGGGTGGGCAGAGGGGGACAGTGAAAAAGCAGGGATACTGAATGAATACTTCTGCTCAGTATTCACAAAAGAGGAGGAGGTGGAGGCACCTAATCCAATTAACAGAAGCACTCTGGATAGGGGGGTCAATCCCAGTCCCTTCACAGAAGAAAGGGTTTTGAAAGAACTCCTAAAACTGAAGGTGGACAAAGCAATGGGGCCTGACGGGATTCACCCCAGAATTCTAAAAGAATTAAGGGGAGAACTAGTGACACCACTGACTACTCTTTTTAACAAATCATGGAAGTATGGTGTGGTACCTGAGGATTGGAGGAGGGCGGATATGATTCCCCTCACAAAAGTGGGAGCAAGACAGAGGCAAGAAACTACAGACCTGTCAGTTTGACCTCTGTGGTAGGGAAAGTGATGGAATCACTTCAGAAGGAAAGAACAGTTCAGTACCCAGAGGCCAGTGGGGTACAGGATCCAAGGCAGCATGGGTTCACAGCGGGAAGGTCATGTCAGATGAATCTAATCGATTTCTTTGACTGGGTGACCAAAGTAGTAGACCAGGGAGGGACTGTGGACATGGCCTATCTAGACTTTAGCAAGGCATTTGACACAGTCTCAAACAGAAGATAAATAAACAAATTAGCCAGCCTGAGAGTGGGTCCCAGTGTGGTAGCCTGGGTAAAAAATGGGCTGGACAACAGGACACAGAAGGTAATAGTAAACCGAGTCCACTCTGATGAAAGGGAGGTTACTGGGGAGGTACCACAGGGTTCGGTACTAGGTCCAGTCCTTTTTAATGTCTTTATAAGTGACATTGCAGAGGGACTGGACAGAAAAGTATGCCTCTTTGCAGATGACACAAAGATCTGCAACAGGGTTGATACACAAGGAGGCATGGAAAGGATGAGAAGGGACTTGGCAAGGTTGGAGGAATGGTAAGAAGTATGGCAGACTGGATTCAATGCAAAGAACTGCAAAATAATGCACCTGGGAAACAAAAACCCAGGGGAAGAGTACAAAATGGGGGGGGGGTAGTAGCAACAACAAAAATGGAAAGGGACCTGGGGGTAATCATATCAATTGACCTTAAGGTTGGCAAGCAATGTGAGAAGGCAGTAGGGAGGGCTTGGGGGGATACTGGGATGTATAATTAGTGGTATCACCTACAGAAAACAGGAAGTTGTTATCCCTCTGTACAGACAATTGGTGAGATCCCATCTAGAGTACTGCATCCAGTTCTGGAGACCCCATCTGCACAAGGACATAGACAGGATGGAGGCATTCCAGAGGAGGGCAACTAAAATGGTGCAGGGTCTGCAAGAGAAGCCATATGAGGAGAGACTAAAGGAGCTTAATATGTATTCCCCTGAGGAAAGGAGGGAGAGGGGGAACATGATAGAAACTTTTAAGTACCTCAGTGGAATCAGTAAAGTCCAAGATGACAGCATCTTTCAGAAAAAGAGATGTACAAGACAAAGGAGACAGAATTTAAAGATAGAGGGGGGATGGCTCAGGGGCAATGTGAGAAAGTATTTTTTTCACAGCGAGAGTGTTGGATGCATGGAGCCGCCTTCCTGAGGAAGTTGTGGGGTCTAAAACTGTGGAAGAATTCAAGAATGCATGGGACAGACATAAGGCAATTCTTGTGGGGTGTAGGAAGAAATAAGCTGTTGGTTAGCTAGGATCAGCAGCTTATCCAGTTGGTAGGGAAATGAGCAGACTAGGTGGGCCAAGAAGTCTTTATCTATGTTTCTAGTATCAAATCTTCATGATATTTTATACTATCCATGACAGAAATGGTGAAGAAGGAGTTAATGTTTGGATTTTCCAAACACATTTTTTTTTGCAGTCTAAAAAAAAAACCTCATTCATGCTGGAATTTGCACCATTGTCCCTAGCTGCTAGATAAGATCTGAGTCATAAATCTTGAGTGGACATCTCCACAAACACAGGCCAGTTTGATGGGATTGGTTCACTCAAATATGAACTTAAGGGTAAAAGGGAATATAATTGATCACTGATAGGTGTTCAGTCTGATTGGGACAATTAAATACATACATGTTAGGTGGTTGGTGCATTCAAAGGGATAATAGGAATGACTTATTCTCAAGAGCATATATAACCTTCTGAAAGACAGAGAAGGGTGTCCCTTTTACTTTGGAAGTTGGAGGGAGTAACTAAGATTAGAGCCTACCCTTCTAGCTATGTCCATGGGAGCTGGCAGTTAGCATAGGGCACAGTGGTCTCTTGAAAGGACAGGGAAGAGTAAGTTTAGTACTAGCATATTGCAGTAATAGCCTTTTTCTTTTGCCATCTGTTATTTAAAAACATTTGTTTACTTTTCCAGTATTAGTGTTATTCTCTTGTGTTTTAAATATGTAACCTGTAAATGCTCAGTGCACTTTCTGTTCAGTAAAAAGCTATTTATTTGCTCAATAGTTGTGACTGTGATGTCATTTTTCTAAGGTGATATTTGGCTTCCACTGGCTGAGGTAAACACTGTGTAGCATCCGCCACCCGAGAGAGACACACTACCAGACTTTAACTTGTGCAATTGCATGTTTATTTATTCAAGTTTGTAGACTTGAAGGTGGTGCTGGAAGACAGTCCAGCTGGTGGCAGCGAATACCTGAGGACAGACACCTCTCTAAAAGCTGTTCCCGCCCAGAGGGAGAGGTGGGTTGTCACACTATCTATGTTGACATTTTCTTTAGGTTTGAATACTTAAGAAATAGTTGTTTAGTTCTTTTGTCATCACCCTCTCATCACTTATAACAGCCTGTTGAAGGCTTAATGGTCCTACACCAGTAGGGTTGCCTTTCAAAGACCCAATGTAATTATAAAACCTTTTTTTGTTATCGTTTGTATTTGTTGCTAAATTAAGTTCAAGGTTTTGTTTAGCAGTATGCATTAGTTTTTTATTTTTGTTAGCAAGATTTTTGAAACACTGCCTGTTTAATTTGGACTGTTGATTTTTATATTTGGTGTAGGCCATCTTTTTTATTGATATTCCTTTAAATGCTTTTATTCCACTATAGTGGAACTCTACGATCGCTATTATTATAATTCATGCATTCTGGTACCCTATTTTTTTTTATGTGAAATTCAATTTTTTTGTGGATTATTTCCCATATTCTTTTTAGGTCAAGATTTTTTAGTTCATCTTTCCAATTCCATGAGGTTAAATATTGCTTCATACTATCATAATCAGCCTTATGATAATTTCAAATTTCGGTTATACCGTTTTGGAGGTTAATAAATCTTTTTAGATTAAACTGGACCATACTGTGGTAACTGTCCCCTAGCAGATGTACTACAATAGGTGCTGATCCTGCATCCTCAATATTAGTGAACATTAGGTCCAGTAAATTATTGTTTCTTGTTGGTTCTGTAACCAGTTGCTCCAAGTTACGGTTGGTTGTTACATCTACAAGTGTTTTTTCAAGCTGACCTTTCGCCTCAAGTGTTAATCAGTTGATGTTTGGGAGGTTACAGTAAATCACCCATCAAAATATAGTCCCCACACACTTCCATGTTTTCTATTTCATCAATAAAGGCTTTGTTTTCAGTTATTCCCAGGTTTGGAGAGCAATATCCTAATCCTAATATCAAAGTTTTCTCTGCAGTATGAATTTTTGCCCCGATAATTTCACTTTCAATGTCAATAATATTTTGCGACATTTTAGTTCATAAATGTTATGTCTTTTGGTTATGTAGAGGGCAGTGCCTCCACCTGTTTTACTTTCTCAATTTTTAAAGATCTCTTTATATTCTGGTATATCTGTGCACCAGTCTTTATCAGAGAACAATGTTTCTGTGATTCCGCATATATCAATATTTTTGGAAGTTAGTATATATCTTAGTTTGTCCATTTTATTTTTCAAACTCCTTGCATTAATAAGTAATATCTTGAGTTCAGTGACACGGTTCTTGTTCTCAGATGTAGGGGACAGAGTTACATCCATATTATGACCTTGTATATTATATTCAGTATGCGTCATTCCTGTATCTTTTGTAGAGTTAGTAGTATGAAACTGCAACACATCAGTTGTAAGAGAGG
Organism: Neoceratodus forsteri; assembly: GCA_016271365.2. Taxonomy (NCBI): domain Eukaryota; kingdom Metazoa; phylum Chordata; order Ceratodontiformes; family Ceratodontidae; genus Neoceratodus; species Neoceratodus forsteri. Next base: position 1,339,942,443 of record CM057456.1, read on the forward strand.
TCAGTGATTCACAACCCTTCCCCCCATGGCTTAGTTTAAATGTTTGGAAATATAGCAGTTTATGTGCTGTCCTAAGAGGGTGCTTCCCCTTCTGCTTAGATGAAGTCCATTCCAGCAGAAGAGTTGTTTTTTATTATCAAATTCTTTCCAGTTGGTGATACACCCTATTTCCTGTTTAAGACACCAAGCACATAAACAGTTGTTAATACGTTTGATTTTGTAGGTTTGTTTCATAGTTGTACTAGGCATAGGTAGTAATTCGGAGAAGACTATGTCACAGCCCTGTTTCACCAATCTTTTTGTTAGCACCAGAAACTCCTGTTTAATATGCTGTACATGTTGGTGCAAAATATTGTTGACTCCAGTATGTATTATCACAAGTGGTCTATCACCCTCATTTTTTAGTATTTATTTAGACATCCTAGTAGTGTCCAAAATTCTGGCACCTCTAAAACATGACATGGTTCTATTTTCTTTATCCTGATCACGGACTGCACAGTCTAGGTGCTTGACAATAGAGTCCCCCAGGACAAAGATTTGTTTAGCCTAAATAGGAGTAGTATCGCCTAGATCCATTGTATTCTCAGAATTTGACTGTGTATTCATAGAATCATAGAATCATAGAACTTTACCGCAGAAAAAGACCACATGGTCCATCCAGTTTGCCCTCCCCTCCCCAGCCTACTTCCTCCCTCCCTGGGAACCCACCCCCATAGCCCTTTGTGCCTGTCCCAAGTTCTCTAAAATCCCAGCACTGTCTCCACCCCCACAACCTCCTCCAGAAGCCTGTTCCAAGCATCCACCACCCTCTCCATAAAGATTCTCCCCCTCATGTTCCCCCTGTAGTGTTCCCCTTGTAGTCTCAGGCTATTCCCTCTAGTAGCAATGTCCATCTTCATTTTGAATATGTGCCCTGGGCCCCCTTTGTTTAACCCCATGATGTATTTGAATGTCTCTAACATGTCCCCTCTCTCCCTTCTCATCTCCAGGGTATATAACCCCAGCTTACTGCATCTCTGCTCATATGGCTTGTTTTTCATCCCTAGCACCATCTTGATCACTCTTCACTGAGCTGATTTCATCTGGTCTATGTCTTTTCACAAGTGAGGCCTCCAGAACTGGACTCAATACTCCAGGTGCCGTCTCACCATAGCTTGGTACAGGGATACTAGGACTTCTCTCCTCCTGCTAATGATTACCCTGCCAATACTGGCCAGCATCCCATAGGCCTTCCCCACAGCCTTAGTACACTGTTTCTCCACCTTAAGGTCTCTAGAGACTACTATTCCCATTTCCTTCTCCTGCTCTGTTGCCCTGATTCCCTCTCCTCCCATTTCATACTCTGTCCTCGGGTTACCATGTGCTAGGTGCATAATTACACACTTCCTGATGGTAAACTTCAGTTGCCAGGTCTCCACCCACCCTTAATTATTTTTAGTATTAGAAATGCACAGGTTAGTTTCTACAGATCATGGGGCTATACTACTAGATTCAGAGTTAAATATGACTAGTGGTACCAGAGAAATGGACGGTATAGGCTCCTTATCCTCCAGCTGAATACCCAGTGGATAAAAAGGGTTATAGATTGATATAGAGAAATGGTTTGCTTCTCTACCTCTTTTCGCAGCCTTTGAGCTTTGGATCTGATATCACATTTCTTCACATTCATCTAGAACTTCTTCCTCCCTAACTCTTTTTTTATTTAATGTATTTTTGATTGAGCTAGTGGACTCTGGAGTGTTCTCAAGTGTTTGCACATTAAGTGCAAATAAGGGATTCATGTTAATAACATCTTTCTGTGGTATAAACTTAGGTGTAGGTTATTTAAAGGCCCTTGTATTCGTTTTAGTTTTGTCCTGCAATATATTTGCCATCTCTCTTTGACTCTGCTCCAGTGCAGTAATTCTGGAGTTGAACAGACAGATTTCAGTGACCATATCATCATTTTGTACACATTTAGCACATTTGAACACATAATTAGTATTAATAATGGTTGACATACAAAACATGTGGCAATTAAAACATTTAACCCCAACTTTCCCTTCAAGTGCTTTAATAGTTTCAGACATATTGGAACTGTTCTACTATTACTTTAAATTGAGACTAGCAAGTTATTCTAGTGGCGCTGCTATTCAAGTAAGGGATATTGGCACCTATTAGTGATGGGGTTTAGAAACCAGTGATTAAGACATTCTTATCAAGACTTATCAAATGCTATGAGCAGTTTAGTTTTAGGATTACCTTACAGACAAGTAAGGTGCCCACAACATTTATATATGTGTTAGCCGGTATGAAGGATGCCTCAAGTGACTTACCAATTAATAATGTGTCACACTGATTACTGGTGAAGTCCGGTTCCACCACTCATGCCAAGCACACTAAACATGTGCAGAACGCGCATGTCTTAGCATGCATCTTCGCATGGCTGCACCACCCTGCATACACTCACCCTGCTTGCAGCACAGCTGGATTAAATAGGAAGTGTGCCCCGGAAGTGACCAACAGAGGTTACAGTATTGCTCCACAAATTAAAACTGTTTAAAGACACCCATTGCTTCTTAACACAAGCGAAGACCACTCATTTATTGTAATAGTATTCAAAATAAGAGATTAATTATCCTTTTTATGCAAGATTTTCATAGGTTTCATAGGAATGTTCAAGCCTTAGAGGCAATTTGTCCATTACTGGCTTGCCATTTTTAATGGTTATATTCCAATTGTTTGTTCCTAATGCAGAAATTATCCAAAGCCTTCTTGATGTTTTCTAAACTTTTACTTTCAATGATAGCTCTAGGGAGATCATTGCACATGGACACAACAACTCTTTTGTTTATCCACATTTCTCTCCATTTTGTTTTTTATATTTCCCCTTTTGATTGATACTCATGCATTCTGGTACCATATGGATTCTCTTTAAGTTTCAGTTCCAAACAGTGACATAAGTCTATATGCTGAAATTCTCTATAGATAAGGCATAGATCACTTCCTCTTCCTTTTGTATTCCATAGTGTACATATCCAGACTACTCAACCTTTTCTCATATGTTAGATCCCTTAGTTACCATTTGTGTCGTCCTTCTCTGCACACCCTCCAGCAGCTTTATCTCTCTCTTAGTATGTGAAACCCAGAACTGGCCACAGTACTCTCCAGTAAGTGGGGCCTCACCAGTGTACCATAAAAGGGCATCAGTACTCTTTTATCTCTGCTTTCAGTGTTCCTTTGTATACTACCAAATATCTAATAGCTGCTATAGCAGTTCCGCTCCAAACCACCAAAGACGTACCCAGCATAAATCCAAAGGTCCATGTGAAAAGAGCAAACACTGGCACTATCCAATTCAAGTACAAAAGGCTTTATTTAATTCAAAAGGCCAAACAGCTCATGCAATAAAACCTTGACCAGTTTCACTGGAATCACAGAGTCATCAATAAATCTATAGCATTTCTTGGGCACCTCTCTGATATGTTGTGCTTAATTCTTAGCCACAGTGTTTTTGTTACCAAGGTGCAACACAGCAAATTTTTCCACATTAAATTCTAGTTTATGGCTAGATGCCCATTTCTCTAAACTATTTAGTTGCTGCCTTAATCTATTAACTAAATCTTCCAAATCCACCACTGACTCATCCTTTGTATCATCTGCAAACCTAGTTAACCAGACTCCCTTTTTACATTGCATGGTTAAAATATAAACATTAAATAGGGTTGTGCCCAAAGCCAATCATCATGCTTGCCCATTCTGATCTATATCCTCTTATTGACAACTGTTGGATTTTATCAGTAACCCATGAGTCTATCCAACTATCTAACCTATTGTTTATACCTGTTTTCTATAATTTCAAAATAAGTTCCCTGTGAGGAACGGTGTTGAAAGCATTAGAAAATTCAGAAAAATCACATCCACTGGAAAACTTTTATCCTGTGCTGTACTCACAGTTTCAACAAACTGTATCAAGTTTGTTTGGCATGATCTCCCCTTTCTGAACCCATGCTGAATTTTGGTCAGTCAGGCCATATGTCATAATAAAGTTGTCAATCTCATCCTTAATTATTCCTTCCAAAATTTTCCCCACAACAGAGGTGAGACTCACAGGTCTATAACTTCTAAAATTAGATCTTGCCCCTTTTATGAATAATGGAACTGCTTTTGCTTCTCGACAGATTTTATCCACTTCACCTTGATCTATTGATATCTGAAATATATATGCAAATGGCCCTGATATCTATTCTGCCAGTTCCTTAATTAATTTTGGATGTATCTCATCCAGTTCCAGTGCCTTGTTTGGATTAATATATAATGTAGAAGCCTTTTCTTGACCTTGTCCTTATGTAATATAAGTCTTGGACTTCTTCCATCATCTATGGCTATTTTGTTCCCAATTTGATTTATTTCTGAAAATATTACAAAAGTACTTGTTTACTATATTTACCATCTCCTTTTCATCACTTACTGCCTCACCTTCCATTATAAATGGGCCAACCTGTGTATTTATGTTTATTTTTGTATTTGTATAATTGTAAAATGGCTTGCAGTTATCCTTTACTTTGGTTGCTAAAAGGATTTCATGATCTCTTTTAACTTTACTTATTTTCTTCTTACCCTTCCTAGCTGACTGATGGTAAGATTTCTAGAACTGAGTAGCATTCCTTCTCTTTGCCAGTTTGTATAATTTCTTCTTCATTTTCAGCTTACTTTTATTTGCTTTTTTAAACCATCATGGTATTTTTCCTTCTTTGTTATATTTTGTTCTTTCAAGGACAAATTTTGTTACCATTTCTTCAAATTTATTGTACAGGATCTGCCTTATTTCTTCCAATGTTTTACATCTAAGTAATTCTTCACATTTTCATTCCTTTATATTTCATCTCACATCGCCAAATCTTGCTTTATTAAACATGCTATCTGAGTGTTTCCAGTGTCCCTAGTATTGTACCTATTCAGTGTAAAATTTACCATATTATGGTCGTTGTCTCCTAGTGGTTCCATTATATTACATTTTCCTATCTCCTCAGCGCAATTGCTTAGAACTAGGTCCAAGATGTTTTCCCCTTTGTTGACTTGTTCTACCATCTGCTCTAGATTTAATGACATTATTGATTCAAAAAAATATTTTTCAAATGATGTACTCTCACTTTAAGTGTGCCAATTTATCCCTGGTGTTACACGAGGTCTCTGCACCCTAATTGATACCCTCAGGGGTACACCGTAGACAGCTAATGTTTAGGCATAGGTTATACTAATATATAGGGCTAAGGGCATCTACCGTATAAGAGCAGATGTCAGGATGAATACATATTATTGTAACTCACTTTGCTTGCTAATGCACACACATTATACCATGTATTTTCTGTCTATTTCTTGTCAGATGCCAAGACACCTGTCCTTGAAGTAATTATAATGTGTAAGGCAATATTGCCATCTTTCGGTGATGGACACCACTTCACCTTGTTATGTAAGACTTTGTATAAGAATGTCTTTGTTCTAAAACTGATGACTTTACAGAATTAAATAATGTTATCTTGGACCGTGGCGCCACCTCTAATTTAGCCAATAGGGCTCATCTCTGTAACTAGAAATGTTTCTATCTTTTAGTAACCATAGTAAATATCACAGGTATATAATGTTATGCACAGGCTTTACACCTTGGAGACCCGAGAGATCCCAAGAGACTACAAAGAAACCTCGAGGTGTAGGGAACGCTTAGCACTGACTCCCGGTTCGTATTGGTAAGAACTGCTTAGGGCAACTGTGATTTATCCCTTTTTGTAGTAATAAACTTGTTTATTACTCGAAAGCAACCTATTTGTGATTATTTGCATCTCCAATATTGCCAAGAACCTGAAGGTGAGGTTTAGACCTCTTACAAATTGGCACCGTGTGCAGGCGATATTGGGTGTTGTAAGTTTTCACTTGTTGTTATACATCTTCCCTTTTCCCACGGGGACTGTAGGTGTACACTTCCGTACCACCTCTCCCGTCTTTTCCACTCGTTTGTAGATACTTGCAAAGTCTAGCTGACATTTTCGGGTGTGGTCGATGCCGTCTCGACTCACTCCATAGCAGCTTTGAATTACAAGTCTACAACTTAAACAGTAGCCCGGCTGTGTTTAAAGTACTCGTGTTGTGGATCGATACGCAACACGCGGTCTTTTTCACAGTTTGAATTTTCATTCCCTCCTACACAATGGCCACCGTATCAGATATCTGCGCAGAACTGAGACTCGATGTCTCTAACTTTCTTACCTCCCATGGAGGATGGGTTGACTTCACGGGCGCGTCAATCGAAAACCCTGTACTGGAGTTTCAGCCCAGTACACAGAACCGACAGTCAACCAATAAGTGCTGTGCTAAAGGGTTGATGGTCGCTGCTCTGTACGCTGCTCTAGAAGCCTCCAAGTGAGGTTTCGTGACTGATTTGCAGATCGTGATTCTTAAGCAGGAGATGGGTTTGCAGGAAACAGAATGTATTCGGATACAGTAGAACTTGGAGTCAGAACTCCAATCTCGCGTAATGAAAAGGATTCACTATTGCATCATTCCCAGGGCTGGTGAACAAGAAATGTGTACTTTAAAACAGGAATGTGAAAGTTTAAGACAGGATAAGAGTCAGGTAGTGCAAATGAATGATTTGTTGAGTGCTGCGAATGCTCAGTTGAGTGATGAAATGGGTGAACTTCAGGATGAGATCAACCAGGTACGTAATGATTTAGAAACAGCTTATAGGGACAATCGCGAATTGAGCGCCGCGTACCGTGTTTTGCAGAAGCAGAAACAGGATCAGGTTGATATGGATGTTGCAAGTGTGAATCATGATGAATGTAAAGTTAAGATGGATAAACTGCGTCATTAGCGAGAGGTTTTGACTGGCCATGTTAAGGCAATGGGAGGCGTAGACCCTGCCTTTCACTTGTCGTCGGAAGGGGAACCATCCTATGATGACATCTCACAGTACAACGCCCAGTCACGCCCCTACTATGGCCCAGACTCCCCACCCAGCCATCCACAGTATGGTGGGTCCCCGCCCACTACTCCTCAAGTCACATGTCGGCGACGTCGTGACGCTCATCATGGGAAATGCCATCATGGTGGCGCCCATGATGGGGGGGAACAGGCCCAAGCCTGGTCCCGACGGAGCCCCCGGTAGCCGTTATTAGTGTGGAAGACAGGCAAGAAATTGAAACAATGATTGATAGAGCATTGGAAAATGTTCCTCTTCCTGAAAGAAGTATGAAAGCCATTAAAAGTCAGATTCGACAAATTTTCCAAGAAGCTAGCACTCAGGAAGGTGTTGTTCGTACTGCGGCTGAAGCTGCAGCTCACGCAGCATTGGACGGTGCGCGAGACGCATTGCCTTTGCCTGACCGACCACCAACTAATCCCCTACAAATGGCCTACTCTGTTCAGCAAATTGCTGACAGCATTGGTCGGATGAACCCGTCCGACAATCTCAGCTGCCATTTGGAAAAGGTGCGCTCCAAGTGCAAGATGCTTAGCTTTGCCGCAGGATATCAGGTCCAAATACTATGCCAGACCATCGATCCTGGCTAATGGGCTAAACTCCCTGAAGTAGTTCACCAGTATGGGAACGCCACCTTTGACGAAGTCGCAGCTGAGCTCATTTCTGCTCACAGCCCCGGTGTAGTTGGAGTAATGCTAGCATACCCTGTGAAGCAAAATGCTAAAGAAAGCCCAGCGACCTACCACCAGACTCTCTGGATGGCCTATCGAGCAGGGAAACATCTGGCACAAGAAGCAGCGGATGTAGATCTTATCGAATATAAGACCCTGTTCCTTAGGAACATGATTCCAGCCATAAGAGAGAGAAAGTAGAGCCAACCACATACCCAAATACGGATAGGTTTGCCGATATTCTTTGGAAAACCGAGAGAGTGTATCAACTGTACATCCGTGATTTGGGTTCCGGTTCCAAAAAGGTTGCTGCCGTGGAACCCGCTGCTGGGACCACAACGCCTTACACTGTGGAGGGGCAGGCCCAGCAACAACAGCCCAAACATCCATCGGCTCCTCCAGCTAGCACCCAACAAAACCCCCAACAGGGCCAACAACAACAGCAACAATGGGGTGGGAACCAGAATTGGCCTAAAAACAGAAGGCACAAAGGCAAAGAGAAGCCATTACAAAGATCGGGTCCCTCCTATAAAGAAATAGCTGAAGAAAATCGAAAATTTCGGGAGCTTCTGGGGCAAGTGCGTTCTGTAGCGGATGCTGTTCCCACACAAACACTTGCAGCAGTACAACCGGCAACCCATGACACTACTGGACATGGAGACACCGGAAGTATGGGCTCACAAATCCATACCAGCCTGAACCCGGAAGCTCCTCCTTACATTGCATCAGTGCAACATGGTGAAGTAATTCATGTAAGCCAGGCCCAACCTCTGCATGCCTCCAACAATACGGATTGAAAATTACAGGCCCCAGTCCACATTGTAAACAAGCTGGTCTTGGATACAAACAGAAGGCCCTGCACCGAGGCCGAGGTCGGGGGCCACCAACTAATTATCTTGTTAGATACAGGTGCAGCTGTATCCGTGTTACACGACAACCACCCTGAAACGTCTCCATGGTCTACCAGACAGAAGACCAATATGTCAGGAGTTGATGGTGCTAGATTACCTGCATACTGTTCTCTGCCTTTACCGGTAGAATTAGGCCATTTAAAGGCCTCACATGCTTTTCAACTAATGGTGTTGCACGATCACCCCAGTATCATCGGGATTGACTTCCTTGCACCACACGGCTGTGTGGTGGATCTAGCAAACATGTTGCTGATACAGATCCAGGGTCCATACCATACTGTCTTAATTCCTGACTCACATGCTGTAGTCACGATATCCATTAACAACAAAGAATATGACGTCATCGATTTATTCAAGAATCATGAACTTTTCCCGAAACTCCTCCCTATTCTGCAATGCCATTTGGAAGCGTTTGCAGTTAACAAACATGATTGCGGTAGAATGCATACTGTTATTGAGGTGCCAGGCCCGGCACATGAGAGACAAATGCAATATCCATTTCCCACTGAAGCCTTACCCTCTCTTCGAGAAACAATCAAGTCACTTCTTAAACAAGGAGTAATCAGAACCTGTGTCTCCACTGCCAACTCTCCTGTTTGGCCTGTGAAGAAACCCACAGGTACCTGGAGACTTACTATTCACTACAGGAAACTCAATCAGGTTACTTCCAGTTGTTCCCCAACTGTGGCGTCTGCACCAGATGTGCTTCGACTTTTAACACCAGATCAGAAATGGTTCAGTGCCCTGGATATCTCGAATGGTTTCTGGTCATTACCATTGGCCCTCAAGAGTCAATACAAGTTTGCCTTCACCTTTGAAGGGTGACAATACACGTGGACTTGCTTGCCACAGGGATTCCATAATAGCCCATCCCTCTTCCATATCCATATGATAGATGCCCTACAAGGTTTCTCAGCCCCCCAATGTCTCTTACAGTACTTAGATGACCTGTTGTTGGCTACTGCCACATAGGAACAACATCTGGATCTCTTGGATGAACTTTTGAATCTTATTCAGAGAGCAGGCTTGAAGTGTAACCCTGCAAAAGCACAACTCTGTCAGAAAGAAGTACTCTTTCTGGGTTTGAAAATAACAGATCAAGGCCGGAGTCCTACTTGGAAGAAGATTCAAGGGTTACAAGACTTGCCATTACCTACCAGTGTGGCAACTCTTAGGAGGTTTCTAGGTATGGTGAACTACTCCAGGGATTTTATTTGTGATTTTGCTCAGAAAGCTGCTCCACTGTATGATTTACTCAAAAAGGACGTTCTGTGGAATTGGGGTCCTGTCCATACCCAGGCTGTGATGTCACTGAAGCAGGCCTTGGCCTCCGCCCCAGCACTGGTGAACCCCAATCCAGCATTACCATTCCATCTAGAGTATGCCACCTCTGACATTGTCATGTCAGCAGTGTTAGCCCAAAAGGTGCATGGCACTTTGAGACCTATTGCATATGCATCGCAGCTCTTGACCCCAGTAGAGCAGAAGTATGGTCTTTGTGAAAGGAATCTTCTGGCCACTTATTGGGCAGTCAAGCACTTCCTGTATATCATTGGGTACTCTCCGCTGATTCTTAACACCAATCACACACCTACTACTTTTCTGCTCTCAGATAGAGTGAAGGATGGGTCAGTCTCCAACACCAGGCTGACACATTGGTCACTCCTCCTCCAGGATAGGGATATTCAGGTCCATCAAACCAAAGTTCCATCTCTCTTAGCACATGGCCTCCTTTTCCAGGGGGAACCCCATGACTGTGCCTTGCAGTCACCTGATCTTCCAGATCCAGGTCCATTCTTCCCTGCCACCCCTGAGATACTGGAAAATACCTCTTTGTGCCGCGTTTTCACCGATGGTTCAGCATCATACTGTCAGGGTGAACAAATTGCAGGGATGGGTATTATGGTGGTGTATCCTTATGGGAACACTGTCAGGATATCTAAACGTTGTAGTGTAGCCTCATCACAGTATGCAGAGATGGCAGCGGTGGCCTGTGCATTATAGTTTATCCAACATGGAACTCAAGATACCATCATTTTCACAGACTCTAATTGGGTTTGTTGTTCCCTTACAGAATTTCTCCCTTTCTGGCAGAAGAACTCCTTCCTTTCTTCTGATGGAAGCCCAGTGAAATACAAAGAACTGGTGATTTACATACATGCATTAGCCCAGAAATACCCACACAAACTCTATGTGCACAAGGTTAAAGCTCACTCCTTACATGATCCTTATCATGCATTCAATGACACAGCAGACACCCTTGCTAAGGAAGGGGCCCGAGGGGGGGATGTCTGGATGATGGATCATCCAGAAGCCAATGCAGCTGTACAGGTTGCAGCTCTCAAAAAGAAATCTGAATCTTTTTCCCCCTTGGACCTCTCAGCACCTCAGCATTTGGACACTGAACTCAAAGAAGTGTTCAGATTTCTGGATAAGGGTACTGAAGAAAGACTCCCTACACATAACCCCTATCGTAGACATGAAGGTAAATTACACTTATCCCCTGATGATAAACTTATTTGGTTCCAGCCAGAGGATACTACCAACAAATTGTGGGTAGTCTCCAGACATCTGAGATCCGAAGTTTTACACCAGGTACATGATACACCTACTGGTGGACACCAGGGTACTGAAAATACCCTTCAACGCCTCAAAACCACTGCTTGGTGGCCCGGAATTACCAAAGATGTTAAACAATACATTGATAATTGCCTTGTTTGTGCACAAAACAATCCAATACCTACAAAATGAAATGCCAAACTTCTACACAGAGACACACTGGCCCTTGGCATGCTATTCAAATTGATTTCATCGGTCCCTTGACCAACACTAGTAGAAACAACAAATATGCCCTTGTAGTGACCGATCTATTCTCTAAGTGGGTTGAGGCTTTCCCACTAGACTTGCACTGCAAAACAACCACCAAAATCCTGGTAGAACAGATTTTCTCCAGGTGGGCCTGCCTCTCAAGGTAGACTCCGATAAAGGAACCAATTTTACATGTGAGTTGATGAAAGAGTCCCTTGAACTCCTTGGGGTTCAGCGAAAGTTCCACATACCTTATCACCCTCAATCCTCAGGTCAAGTAGAAAAAGCCAACAGACGGATTAAGCAAATGCTTTCCAAATTCATTGAGGATAATCCCAAGACCTGGGATTCCCTATTGCCTTTACTCCTTATGGCAATAAGGGGTACGCCCTCAGCCACCACCCAGCTTACACCCTTTGAGGTAATGACTGGAAGACAAATGAGATTACCTGAACATTTGCTCTTTGACCTGCACACTCCCACTGCAGACTGCGTGTCTGTAGATCAGTATGTGGAAAAACTTAGAAAAGACCTCATACACACACACTTGTATGCTACAAACTGCATGGGCAAGGCCCAGCAACAGTCCAAGATACAATTTGACAAACACACACAAGAAGTGGATTGGCAGGTTGGAGATCAGGTAATGGTACTTCGATTTGCACATCCCACCCACTCCTTCTCCAACAAGTGGGAAGGCCCTTATCCCATTGTCAACAAGCTCAGTCCAGCAGTCTATCAAGTTAGACTCCTCCACAACAATAAATTGACTGACAAATGGTTACATGCAAACCAGTTGAAACTATACAAAGGAGCTTAAGATTTACTTTTCCTAACCCCACTGGGCGGAACAGTACTAATATACTAATTTTTCCTTTTCCTTTTCAGATACATTGACAAGTTGGCTATCTTGTTCCTATCCCTCCTCCTTGCAGGAGTGATCCCTTTCACCCAAGGCACGGTACCGGACCTCCTTCGACACCTTGATCCTCCAGCACCTCCTACAGAGGGAGTTTCCATCAAAATTCCAGACACTATGATTACTGTCCAGGAAGGTTCCGATGCATACCTCACTGCCTCGGTTGTGGCTCCTGACAAATCCACCCTTCAAATTGAGTGGCAAACCACTTCACAAGGACAAGTTCTCCCTGTGGCCAAACTCTCTAAGGGAACTTTCCAGGGTTGGCCCAACGCTAAATTATCCCCGAATGGTTCACTGTCCTTGTTACAAACTGCATTAAGACACTCTGGTTTGTATAACATAACTGCCTTAATTGATCCTTCCTATTGTAACTCTCTTTCTCAAGATTCTGCCTGCAGATTCTGTGCTGTACACCACATGGCCTCTCCAGCCATATATCTATCTGTGCTGCCTCCTACCGAAAAACAGCTTTTGGAATGTCCAAAACATACCCCTGGTCCCCGTAGTGGTCTCATAGCCACTGCCCTCCCAGGTTCTTTGATTAACAATTTACAGTTTATGCATATACCCATTTTATTTAACCTTACCTACTGGAATATGAAAGAATTTGGTATGTGTCACAAGACCAATACCTCTGCATTTTATAGTACTTTATTGCTTGATAGTTTAGCTGCATTTTCAGATTCGCAACCAGGATCCCTACACTGGGGTTTATTCTACCGAACACAGAGGCAATTTCAGGAGGAAACCTCCTCCTGACATTCTCTACCAAAACGTACTAGACGTGAAGTTGACAGTTCTGATGTTACAGGTGCTACAGGTACTGTCACAGGTCTTTTTGGTACTGCTATGTCCATTTGGAACAAAGCAGACATTGCTGCCATCAAGAGTCATTCTGCAAAGTTCTCCACTGGTTTGGTTAATGATGTTTTACCACCTTTATTGCATGGTGTGGATGGTCTTAGTCAGGAAGAAAGATACACTGTATATAACATGCACGACATTGCCAAAGCCTTCACTGATTCCAAAGATAAGATTAATGCACTCATACAACAGAACAATAGAGAAGCTGATAGACAATACATTGGTAGGGAAATGCTTTGTTCTGCATATGGTTCATATATACTCACTACCATTAACAACCTTTTCAGAGACCTAGAAACTGGAAGAATTCTTGATATTATACATGACAGACGCTCATCTAAATGGTATTGTCCTAAATGTAAATCTCCATCTTGCATTTCCCTGTGTATGCAACAAACACTGTCCATTCCTCTTTCCACAGCTCTAAATTTGGGGTTTGTGACCAGACATCCAAACACTGGTCCTTGTTTTTCTAGTAAGAAATGTTCTATAACAGATACCATGTTTGTCTCCTTTACTGTCTCCTTACCACGTTTTGATCCCACTACAGCCTTGTTCGACAAGCTGGCACTGGTGCATTCCATAGGGCATTTGGACAAAGACATCTACCAAGAACGTCTGGATCTACCACCTCTACTGGTCTACCACTCCTTCTTGGATGCCTGGGTGGCACCGCACACGGACTGTTGTGTGAAAAAGCAATACATCTACCTGTGCCGATGTGATGTGTTTGATGTTATACGCCCTGTTTGTGGCTACTCTATAGACAGCATTGATTGGACTTTCACTATGGATGATGACATCACTGATAATGGCACCAACTCTTTTGAGTCAACACAGACACCAGATCAGCTCTACCAGTCCTATCATGAGGAAGCTCATCGCCTGTCAACACGGATTTCGAAGACGACCTACACATGCCCTGTCCAGTTGCAAAAATGGAAACTGCCTACTGTACGTTCACAGTATAACTCTGACGGAGAGTATTGCATAGTGACTAATGTGAAATCTTATTCATATGGTTCTGTTACTTGTACAATTGATTACCCCAACTTCTGTTTTGTTCCTCATCAGAAAACTGTTATTGGACATACTGTCATAACCCCCATCCCCCTTATGGAAGCAGATATCATTGATGGCAATCCAGATTATTTACTCATTCTCGAAGAATACCTACCCTACTTTAATGTACACATAGACCCACTTACACTTACACTAAAATCACTTTTAGATAGAAAGGACACACACCTCATCCACATCAGCAATAATATAACCAAAGCCAATGAAGCCATCCTTGACCTGATGAATGATGGCGATAATGAACGTATTGACTAATACCTGGTTAGAAATCATATTTAAGGTTTTTGTTGTCATATGCAGTTTTGATATTTACTGATTATTATGCTTTGCTGCTATGACGCCTAACCAACATTGTGAGCAGCTTGAGTTCCTTTCACAAGGCCGTGCCTCCGGGATTATAAGGACCACTGCTCCTGTCCACACTTCTATTTGCCTGTGTTGCCCTTTGAGGCAACAAGGGAATGTTACACGAGGTGCCTGCACTCTAATTGATACCCTCGAGGGTACAACTGAGACAGCTAATGTTTAGGCATAGGTTATACTAATATATAGGGCTAAGGCACTACTGTATAAGAGTAGATGTCAGGATGAATACATATTATTGTAACTCACTTTGCTTGCTAATGCACTCACATTATACCATGTATTTTCTGTCTATTTCTTGTCAGATACCAAGACACCTGTCCTTGAAGTAATTATAATGTGTAAGGCAATATAGCCATCTTTCGATGATGGACACCACTTCACCTTGTTATGTAAGACTTTGTATAAGAACGTCTTTGTTCTAAAACTGATGACTTTACAGAATTATATAATGTTATCTTGGACCGTGGAGCCACCTCTAATTTAGCCAATAGGGCTCATCTCTGTAACTAGAAATGTTTCTATCTTTTAGTAACCATAGTAATTATCACAGGTATATAATGTTATGCACAGGCTTTACACCTTGGAGACCCGAGAGATCCCAAGAGACTACAAAGAAACCTCGAGGTGTAGGGAATGCTTAGCACTGGCTCCGGTTCGTATTAGTAAGAACTGCTTAGGGCAACTGTGATTTATCCCTTTTTGTAGTAATAAACGTGTTTATTACTCGAAAGCAACCTATTTGTGATTATTTGCATCTCCAATATTGCCAAGAACCTGAAGGTGAGGTTTAGACCTCTTACACTTGCAAATTAAAATCTCCCATCATAATTATTCTGTCTTTAATTTCCAGCTTATTAATGAAAGCTGTTAATTAATTATTCTGTTCAATGGCTTGTGCCGGTGGTCTATACTCTACTCCCAGAAAAATTATTTTACCTTGCATCATGGTGATTTTAACCCACACATTGTCCCCTGAACCCCTCCCAGAAATGAATCCACACAACAACTTCTAGGTTTGGCTGCTTGCTGGAAAAAAATTATTTTGGCACAGAGATAATATTTACATCCCAATTATCATAATTCAATCACAATACAACATAATATGTCCAACATCTTTCCTTCCCTCCGTCCTTCTCTTCATCCTTGATGCTTCTCATTTTCCTGTGCTTCAGGGTCTGAACACTCTTAATCTGGCCCCCTTCTCCATCACCACAACCAAGCAGGTTCACCCTTTTCAAGGAAGTCCCCCCTCCAGGCCTGGACCCTGTGAATCCAGCACCTAGACCTATCCCCCCTCCCCGCCTTAATACCACACCTGGTTTCTTTGTACCCAGCCTGTGCTGCCTACACCCCTCCCCCTTTCTCTGACCCCTTCCCCCTGCTCCCCCTCTTCCTTTTTCCATTTTTCCTCATCTTGTCAGGCACCATTGCCGCCCACAAAGGCTCTTTCCTGCCTCCGGGACCACCTGCTGCTAACTCACAGTGCCATATCAATGCCCCATGCCCAGGGCCCACAGGACATCCTTCATAGCCCTGTACCCATTATTGAAGTGCCAAACATTGTGTCCCCAGAGCCTTCCTTACAAGGGTGGGTGGGTGAGGAATAATTCAGCAAAAAAAGGGCTGGTTCCAGGAGTTCAGCCCTGATATACCCCATAAGGACCACCGCCTATCTCTGCCCCCTGGCCAGTGGCCTCAGCCCTAGCCCCCCTTCTGATGATGCTTAGCTGACCTCACTGCTGATGTCACCAGTCCCCTTCCCCATCTCCCCTTTGTCTTTTCTGGCATGGGCCATCAGACAACCTGGTCTGCCTTTTAGTGGCAAGCCTAATTGTCTAGGTTGTAACCTTCCTCCCAGTTTACCTCTACCACAACCATATCATTTTTGTGGCTGCAGTGGGCACAGCCTGCAGCTGTCTTGTTGTAACTGAGAAAATGGGATACTGAAGAGCACAACTTTGGAGTTGCATTACACTTCCGCAAGTCCAGAATTGCTCAGTTCATCCCATAGACCTCAATGTCTATCCCTTCACACACACACACACACACACACACACACACACACACACACACACACGCACTACTTTTCCTGCCATCTATGGTTTCTTGCAGTGGTCTATCCTATTACATGTTTAATTATTTGACATGGAACCTTACTGTAATCAGAAACACCAGACAGGGTTAATAGTTGCAGTTCACAAAAACACGTGAATGCAGTTTCCATTTTAAGAATAAACATTCATTCAGTGGGAAACCATCACAACTGTACCTTTCTTTCCAGACTACTGTAATTAAAAAAAATACGTAAAAAAAACAGCAGTCAAAATCATTGTACCCTGCGTTTACATAAATTAATGACTGCACGGTAAGTGAGCTTTGCACATGTACATGTACAGTATAGCAACTCACATTCAATGTGCATCACTACAGAATTGAACTACTGTGTGAACTTCAGCAATGATATAATATTTTTGTTTGAATATGAATATTGCACAAAACAGTTTTTGCTCTTTGTTTAAGTAACAGTTGTGTTTGGAGGGTGAGTCAACTTACATAGAAACATAGAAGTTGAAAGCAGAAAAGGACCACAAGACCCATCCAGTCTGCCCATTTTACCAATTTGCTCCCTCTGCCTCTACTAGGTCAGCAGCCTCAGCTGTGTCCACTAATATGTATGATTACCTTGTGCCTATCCCATGCCCTCTTGAATACCTCCACTGTACATGCTCCCACCACCTCCAGAAGCAGGGTGCTCCATGCATCCACCACCCTTTCTGTAAAAAACAACTTTCTCATGTTACCCCTTATGTGACCCCTCCAATTTCATGTCATGCCCTCTAGTTTTATTTTACTTTTTATACTTGAAGATGCTATCCCCCTCCACTTTATTCATGCCCTTAAAATATTTGACTCAATCTTGTCCCCTCCTCCCATCTCTGTTCCAATGTGTACATATTGAGGTCCCTAAGTCTATCCCCATATGCCTTGTTGTGCAGACCATGCACCATCTTAGTTGCCCTCCTCTGCACTGTTTCCACCCTGTCATTATCCTTACGCAGGTGCTGCCTCCAGAAATGCACACAGTACTCTAGACGAGGCCTAATCAGCATCTTCTATAGTGAATCATCACCTTCTTCCTATGGCTTGAAATACCCCTCCCTATACACCCTAACATCCCAGTAGCCCTCCCAACTGCTTTTGAGGTCCATTTGGTGTATTTCAGGTCATCTGATATAATGACCCCCAAATTTTTCTCCTGCCTGGTCACTGTCAACAACTCACCCCCAACATGTAGCTTCCCTCAAGGTTTCTGTTCCCCAAATGCATGATCTTGCACTTCTTTACATTAATCCTTAACTGCCATACCTCAGAGCACTTCTCCAGCTTTTCCAGGTCTCTTTTCATTCTTTCTATGCCCCCTGGAGTATCTACTCTGTTGTAAATCTTGGTGTCATCTGCAAACGGCATACTTTATTATGAACATGCAGAATTCAGGATGCACATGGCATGCAGGACTCCATGTTTGAGAAAACACATGCTTTTGTGGGGAAACACTAAAAAAAGGGACTTAAATAGTCAAACACACAAAGGGTACCACTATTTTACTAATAGTAACTTCCAAATGAAAAAATGTAACCATTTTGCATTGATTCCCTGCCTAAATACAACTCATTGCATGCTCTGCACTCTCTGTAGATATTTCAAGTCCTAAAGCAAAAGCAAACACATGGTATGCCTCAGTAACAAAATAATTTTTAAAAACTTACTTAGCAAGTGATAAATGCTTGCTTTTGTTTTGTTTTTTTTTACTTGTGTGTAAATATTACAATTATTTGAAGTAGTGACTAAGACAAAGTTTTAATTTCTGTGCTGCGAGAAGTTTCATAATATGTGGTATTCATGACCTTCATTTTTGTGGGTTCCATATCAAGACTGCAAAAACAAAGATAGCACGGTCAGTAACAGAGCTGTCAATAAACCAAAAGAAAAAACCATGTCTGCACAAAACAGAGAAGAATAAAAACCATGTCAGAGAAACAATATAGCCAAATTCCATGAGTAATTAAAACAACTATTATTTGCTAAAACTTGCAACTTTTTTACTTTTTCATTCGGTACCTTTCTTTTAGGCTATTCTGATGGTGTGCAGCTAAATGAACTTACAGTACTATTTCACAATCATATGTACTCACTGCTTTGTATCCAAGTCTGTTCCTTCCTTCCGCAATTCAGATGTGGTTTTCATCATGCTTCTTTGCATGATGTGGTTTTGACAAGATACCCATTTGGTGCTGCTTTTTGTACATCAATGAAACTGTATGGTTGGGGGGTGGTGATTAAACTGCAACCAGATACTTCAAATAATATACCAAAAAAAGAAACTGGTCAACACAATGAGTACAATATTCTTTTGGTGTATAATGCACATTGCACTTAAACCACACTTAACTATGTATTATACTCATATTATTTGGCAAATATCTGGTGGAGTCTAACACAAACTGTAACTATGGGTAGCACTGATACCAAGTAAACAAATCCATAAGAAATGCTGAAATGCATTTCCCTTATATTCATTGACATTTTAAAAACATTATATGGCACTGGGGAACCAAAGTTTTTTGTTTGGCATGCAGTAAAGGATGGAGCAATCTTGGGCAATTGAGCAATTGAGCGAACATTCACTAAGCCTTTGTTTCAGTCCAAAGTAACATAAGATTCACAAACAGTGAAAGGTAGTTGATGATGAATCAGTCCTGTGTGAATTAAAATAAAAAAATAAAAAAATATGTCTCATAAGAGTGACAAAACAAAAAGGACAGAAGAATGTGCCATCTTTCACAATGACACACACACAACAGGAAATCAGTCACACTCATGTTTATGCCAGATTAAAAAAACACACAGTTACAGTTAGGACACATTTAGCCCACATTATTTGCATTTGGAGATAACAAAAACATCTGTTTGCTGCTTTTGTAGTACACTGTTTGTACATCAGATTTCCAGTCAAATCAATAACTTAGTGGTTGTGAGGTAATGTATATGATGTTCAGAGAAATCAATTAGCTGAGAGCTGTGAACTGCATAACTCTTGAGCAGTGCCAGTTCTCTGAACCAACTGAAATAACATACCAAAAGACACACATTTCATATGTACAGACCCATGTCAGTGTCTAAACTGGAAATCTAAAAAGTATCCAATTTGGCTAATGGCCATCAGAATGATTTACCAAACCTTGAATTTTATAGGTTCACAGATATTAATATGAGTATAGGGGGTTGTAGACCTATATACAACTCACCACTTCTCAGTGGTAAAATCTACACTTTTTTTCACCCATGTGTCTGTCTAGTGATGTTTCAAATTGTTCCATGGTAGCACTATTAATAACCCCCTCCAGCAAAGAGTTCCAAATACTGACGACCCTCTGACTAAACCAATTTTGCCTCTTGGTTGTTCGGTTGACCTCTACTCATAATGTGAGATGATGTGACCTAGTGATTCTATCATTTGGTTGTTTGAGGAGGCCAATGGCTTCCCTTGTGTCTTTGTTGTTAGTTGCACTAAACACTAGACATAGATCTCCTCTTAATCTTCTATAATCTAAGGACTATAGACCAAGCTGATGTAGGCTATCTCCATAATTAATATATTGCATGTCTTTTATCTTTTTTGTGGCCTTTCTCTGGACCCTTTCCGTTAAAATTTTACAATATATGGTCTGCATAGCACAAAATGGGGAGCAGTATTCTAAGTATGGTCTAAACAGTGATGAGTACAGCAGTAATATTACTGCTGATTCCCTACTATTTATATGTTGAAATATACACCCTAAGATTTTATGACATTCCTTAACCATTGCCCTGGTGTATACATCAAAGGATAGATTATTACTAACAGTTACCCCTAAATCCTATTCAATTTATGTTACCTGCAAGATAGTATTATTTAAACTATATGTGAAATGTAAGTTTTTATGACAGGTGCATAACCTTGCACTTTTCCTCAGTAAATATTAATTTGTTTTTATTGGCCCACTTTTCCAATTTCGATATTTCTTGTTGTAATGTTTTAGCTGCAGATTCATTATTAATTATTGCTTCCATTTTGCTGTCATCCACGTATTTACAAAGCCATATGCTGTCCGAGGTCTGCATAGAAGATATCAATAAATTGAAGAGTGTCAGGCCCAGGACTGAGCCCTGGAGCATTCCACTAGTTACCTTTTCCCAGTCAGAGTGAAAAACCTCTGATCCCCACTCTTTGGCACCTAGTGTCCAGTCATGATTTGACCCATTTAACTATCTTCAGATGTTGTCAAATAGTTTGTATCTGCTCCATTAGTACCATATGTGAGACAGAATTGAATGCCTTGGAGTAATCCAAAAAAATTATATCTACTGGTAGTCCCCTGTCTAAGGTTGTTAATACAGGCTCAAAGAAGTTTAACAGGTTTGTCAGGCATGACCTGCCAGTGGTGAACCTGTGTTGTCTTACATCGACTATCCCAATGGTGCTTATATGATTCATGATGAGCTCGTAAATAAGCCCCTCCATCACTTTTCCAAGGACCAAAATAAGGCTAATTGGTCTATAGTTACAAGTACTCTTCCTGTCACCTTTATGTATATCGGCACGATATTTGCCTCTCTTCATTGCCCTGGATTCCCCCCTTTTCCCTCACAAAAGACAGAGACTATTGTTTGATGTTGTGCTCAGATTGGCAATTAATTTATTTATACATCATAATTCCATATTCCATTTATCATTTTCTTATTATCATATTTCTCAGAATTTCATTTATTTCCATCCATATATCAATTTCTGATCATCCCTCTTTCTTCCTTTTTTCTCCCCCCAGGTGAAAACCTGGGTGCCTTCTTCTTCTCCTTTTCCATTAGGTAACGGTGAAAACTGAGACCGCTTTCTCCTTCATCTTCTTCCTCTTCTTCGTTATTCCTTTTCTTCCCCTCCCCCTTTTCCCCTTTTCTCCTGCCATCACGCTGGCAGTCCATACCCATATTATCATCTGCCATCCACCTTTGGCAGTCCAAACTGTCCAACCGGACGCATCTGTCATCCACCTTTGACAGACCCACCATACAGTCCCATCTTGACTGTCTTCCCCTCTTGCTCTGCCTTGTAGGGTGGGTGAGAGGGATCAAAACTCCAACAAAAAGTGGCTGAAGCCCCCTCTGTGCTGTCCATTATGTACCTCCACTGCCGCTCCCCTTTCTGTTGCCTGCCCATTGTTCCAACCTATAGCACCTCCCGTCCTTCCTCCTCCTCCCTGAACAGATCATCCTATTGAGAGAGGAAGGTGCACCAGGACAACCTGGTCTGCCCCTTAAAGGGCAAACTCCATTGTCCCGGATTCCCCCCTTTTCCCTCACAAAAGACAGAGACCATTGTTTGTTGTTGTGCTCAGATTGGCAATTAATTTATTTTTACATCATAATTCCATATTCCATTTATCATTTTCTTATTATCATATTTCACAGAATTTCATTTATTTCCATCCATATATCAATCTCTGATCATCCCTCTTTCTTCCTCTTTTCTCCCCCCAGGTGAAAACCTGGGTGCCTTCTTCTTCTCCTTTTCTGTTAGGTAACGGTGAAAACCGAGACCACTTTCTCCTTCATCTTCTTCCTCTTCTTCTTGCGTTATTCCTTTTTCTTTCCCCCTCCCCTCCTTCCCCCCTTTTTTCCCCACTAGCCAGTCTCCAGCTTGCGGTGGATGACTGGCTTTCCCCACAATTAGGGTATTATTCTCCCTTACCTCAGGGAAGATCCTTTTTACTCCTTCTCTTTTTCTTTTTTTTCTTTTTTTATTTTCTGCTTCTTGCATGTTCCCTCCATGCTTCTATAAAGCCCATTGTTTCTGTATTGAACATGTCTATGGCTAGGTCTGACAGGTGCACCCCATCCAACCTGTAGAAATCTTCTACCCATTCTTCTACCCCCCGCATTATTACCTGTCCTCCCATCTGCCTTAACAATGTCCCAACCTTTCTGTTCATCTTTCTCCTGGCCCTCTCCATAGCTCTATGGCCGTGCTCCTGCCTCCACACCCTCCTTGGTATCATATCCAACCAGGTGAGGCATACCTGAGGCCACCACTGTCGTATTGCTCCTAGGTCCCTTTTTATCTGCAAGTATGTGTCTACCCACGGCTTGCCAGCAAGGTTGTTGCCCCCTAAATGTATAATAATTAAGTCTGGACTGGGTCACCGCCCCTTGAGTTCCTTCAAGGTGGGAAGCAGTTGTGCCCATCTCATCCCCTGGATGCCATGCCAGACCAGCCTACACTGTTTCACATCCTGGTACAGCTGCTTTCCCCCAGCTTTCTTCTCTGCTCTCTTTCCAGCCCAATAAATACAGGAATGACTGCAGATCCAGACTTCCGTGATCCTCCCTCTTCCTATGGGGTTCAAGCAAAATTAGTTATCTTATACATGCTCTTAGTGTCATCACCATAGTATCCCCTTCCCTGCCCTTCCCGTCACCATTTTGCCCCTGATCTGTAAATGAAAGCAAGAGCAATACGTTAATTTCTTACTTCAGTGCTTGAATCTATATCTTATAACTGGCAGACTGCCAGTGTCCTTTTTCCCAAATATCATTCACAGTTTTTCCACTGCTGCCCACTGTGAGGCAGCCCCAATCTGCAAGGAATGGAATGAATAATTAGCCGGGTCCTCCCCCATGAATTGCATGCCCTTTTTGAGTAATGCTGTGACTTGATAGCCGGTGACCCTTTTTCCATCACCATGCACAAATAATCTCCCTGTCCTGGTCCCATGCTCTGCAGTGAAAGACCACAGAGCCTACACTGGGCATACTGCACCCTCTACCTGCCCCTTCAGTGTCACTATGCAACCCTGTCCCCTTTGATCCATTTTTGACCTCTTAATCTTGATCCGTATCTCTTTCAACCCCCAGCTTATATCTTCCCATTCTAATCCCCCTTCCTTGTCTTCTTTCCCACGGCCTACCACCTCACTCACTCTCATGGCTCCTGCTAACATTACAACACAGACTGTGTGAAATAGCTGGGCCTTGGACTTTGATCTGCATATTGCCAGGAGCATATCCTTTAGTTTTGCTAGCCACTGCTCCCCTATTGGCCTTCTATTGTCTACTGGCCCCTGCTTCAACCTGCCCCATCTCTGCATCATTCTTCTGATAAACAATGATTTTGTCAGGTCCTTCTACCCTTTTAGACTGCAGATAACACTAATCCCTGCCAAGTAGTCTCCCATTGTGGTGTGGGCTGTTCCTTTTTGCCACTGCTGCACAGTGAACATTCCCAACTGTTCCTCTGTGAGTGGCCTACTCACCTCCATCTGGTGTTCTGCTCTGAATGTTTGAAACACTCACCAGGCCCCATCATAGGCCCTCAGAGTCTGAGGTGCCCATGAGCTGTGAAACAACAGTTCTGCTTCTTCTTGCCAACATCCCAGATGTTCATTGGTAAGGGCATATTTTGCTCTTCTGCTGCTGGTGCCAGCCTCTGAAAATGGTCCAGCTGCAGACGGGAAAGACTGTCAGCCAAGGTATTGTGCACCCCTTCTATGTGTTTTGCTCTGAATGACATGTTCAGCTGCAAAGTTCTTAACACTAAACGTCGCAATACTTGCATGACCATTTCTGACCTGGCTTCCCTGTTGTTTAGGACCTCCACCACTGCTCTATCGTCACACCAAAATGTCACTTTCTGATCCCATAATTCCTCCCCCCAGACCAGGGTACATGCCCATATGGGCATGATCTCCAACAATGTTATATCTCTCACTTTGCCATCCCTCACCCAGCTAGCAGGCCATGGTTCTGCAAACCACCTACCCCTCAGGTAACCCACCATGCCTAGTCCCCCAGCAGCGTCTGTGTAGAGGTCGAGGTCTGTGTTGTACACCCACTCCTCTTGCCAGAAAGAGCAGCCATTATACTTCCTAAGGAATTCCTCCCATATTTTAAAATCCTCCCTGACACCTTTTGTCAGGTCCACCCAGTGATGTGGTCTGGTGACCCCTGCTGTAGCCCTAGCTAACCTCTTTATGAATGCCCTCCCTGGTCCAATGGCCCTGCAGGTGAAGTTCAGGTGCCCCAGTACTTGTTGCACTTGTTTTAGTTCTACCCTTCTTCTGCTGGTGTGTACTTGGATCAATTCTTTCAGTTTCCTCACTTTTGTGTCCGGCAGCCTGACTATTTCTTTCCGGGCATCTATCTCAATCCCCAGGAACTCCATCACCCTGCTGGGCCCTTCTGTTTTTTCTGGTGCCAGTGGAACCCCTAGTTCCCTGCACAATTACTGAAACTTTCCCAGCATACTCTGTGTCTCTCTTCTTCCCCTCCCAATGAAAAGAAAATCATCCACATAATGAAAGACCGTTCTATAACCAGTTTTCTCCTGAAACATCCACTGCAAGCAGGTGCTGAATGCTTCAAATGTCGCACATGCTATGGAACATCCATTCGGCATGGCTTTGTTGAAATAATACTGGCCCCCAATTTTAAAACCCAATAGATCCCAATCTTCTCTCCTAACCGGCAGCAGTCTGAAAGCGGATTCAATATCCGTTTTTGCCATCCATGCATCCTCAGTAGCCCGGATTATCCAGACTGCATCCTCTAGTGTCGCATATGTCACCTTACTATGCTCCTCCCTGATGAAATCATTCACGAATCCCTTCTGGATAGGACAGGTGGTGAATCACCCTGTACTCCCCTCTTGTTTCTTGGGTACCAAACCCAATGGTGAAATCCGCATGTTTCGCAAGGGGGATGTCAAATGGGCCCTCTACTCTCCCTGCTGCCTTTTCTTTCTCTATCTTCTGTCTTAACATTTCTTCCCTTCCTTTAACCGACCCCAGGTTGCTCGCCTCTCTCGCTTGTCTGGCTCCCTCACACTACAGTGAAAATCCTGTGCAAAAACCTTTTATAATCATAACCCCCACTCTTTTGTTCTGATATCTGTCCAAACAGGCTGTCCATGCCTCTAAGTTGATGGGGGTTCTGGCCACCCCAAACTGCTCCCTGTCATTCCTTCCATTACTTCTCCATGGCCCCTTCCTCTCACCTTGTGCAAGGTTTTTCTGGTCAGTGATTCTGACCCCCTTTACTTGTGTTCCCCCTACCCCTCCCTCCCCTGTTCCATGTCTGCCCTTTGACCCCCTGTCTCTCTTGAAACAACTGTTGACCTGACACTTGCCCCCCATGCCCCTGTGCCCCTTGGGCCCATGTCATTCTGCATCTGCTTGCCGGGTGCCCTCCCCTGCATTTTTAACAAGCATGCCAAAAATGACATTGAGGCCATGAGCAAAAAGCCCTCTGGGGTGTAGCCCCCTTTCTCCACCATTCCCCTTTGGGTGTGAACTGATCTGATACATAATCTGTCCATAAGTCTAGCTGCTTCATGTCCATTCTTACTTCCTGAATGTTGCCATTCTCTGTCGAAAAAATTTGTCATAGTATAACCACCCCACCCCCACTTTGCTTTTGCCCTCCTTATTATCAAGGAATAAGTGATGAGCGGGATGCCCAGCTCTGGCCTCTTTTCCAGAACAATGGCTGAGAAAGTGGCAAAACCTATGAACCACCCGTCCCAAGTCTTCCCTTTTGTGAACTTGTCCTCCTCCTTCTTCCCTAAAAGCACTATCGCCGCTGCCATTTCACTCTTACCTATGTTCTCAGCTTCCTCATACTTTGCTGCCACTTCCCGGCTCACCAAGGCAAATATATCCACATACTCCCCTTTCCATATTTTTTCTTTTGTGGCCAGTGGAACATGCTCACCTATCCTCATCCTGGGTGCACCTATCTCCCTTGTACCTTTTCCTTCTTTCTCTGTACCCATTTCATTTCTTTCTGGCACCTCTTTCTCCATCCTAATCTCTGCCAGAGCCGATTCTATCTGCCCTAAACCTCCTGTTCCCAGCACCAACACAATTTGACCTATATATTCTTTTATACTGTCCCCCAGTGCACTGGGTGTGTTACCTGCAATCTTGTCCGGGCCGTGCTGCCTGGCATCTTCCAAGTGTCCCCTTTTTTCTCCCTGTGGTTGAGAAGGAGGGTGAACTACTAGGGTTTGTGGAGGGAACACTATGTTCTGGGGGATCTGGTCTGGATTCACTAAGGGAGATCCCATCTTGATCAGGGGGAGGTACTGGCATTACCGTGTCTATAGGCTGCAGAGGTACTGGATCAGCTGCCTTGGTGGGTCCCACTGCCAGCGGTGGTACCCTAGTGGGACTGCGTGGCCCTTCAGCTGGTCATTTCCCTGTGCCCCCTTTTCCCGGACCCGCTTTCCTTTTCTTCCCCAGGTGTCCCTGGTTCCTCCCCTTCCAACAATTCCCACATTCTGTTGGCTTTTTCTGCCAATTCGAATATAGCCCTGTAAGCATCTTCCTTTGATGGCCTGCTCTTCTTTGGTACCATGTCCTTCGCTCCTTCTCACTGTGAAGACAACTACAGGAAGAGAACAAGATTTATTATATATATATATATTGTTTTTTTTAATGCCTTCCCTCTGTCCCTACTGCCACGCGCCAGCATACCGAGTCAGGCCCCCAGTAACAGGCCTCCATCCTGCTCCTTTTGGCCCTTGGTGTCCAAGTGCCTCCCCTCTTTGCCTTCCATAACACAACTCCCCCCTCACCCGGTATCCTTGAATAACCAAAGTTGTTTTTTTTTATATATATATAGGGCTTCACCTTCAAATAGGCAAAAACGGTCAATTTGCCTACTCCCTGCCATGCCCTTGGCATGTGTCACCACGCCACATGGGCCAGTTGTTGCTCCCCCTGAGCCTCTCCACTGGCCCCATTCAGCATTCCCTTGACCCCTTTTTATTTTTTTTATAAAAAACGCTGCTTCTCAGTATTGTCCCCTTTTTTTTGTGCCTTTCCCCCTCCCTCTCCCTATCCGCATGCCCCCCTTCATCCCCTGCTTCTCCAGCGCTGTCTAATGGGGCCAAGAAATTTGCTGCAAGCCCCTCACCGAGTTACCTTCCTCATAGATGATGCCAGGACTAGAAGAAAAAATTTATTTCAGGGGGTTTGCTCTCCCCCTGTGAAAACAAACAAAATGGGAGGCAGCCACGAGGTTCTTTGGGGTGGGAGAGTGTCTGCTTCTCCACCCGCTATTCAGCTGTAAAACATACCCGCCTCACTCACCTTTAGCCCTCTCCTACCCCCCACTGCTCCTTTTCTTCAAATCCCCTGTCCTCATGACTGTTACGTGGCATGTGATGTCATGCCACATGGTCGCTTTAGCGTGCTTCTGCTCCCCCCGATTCAGGGCCACCTACCTCGCTGCTTCCTTCGTAGGCTATGGCAGAGCTAACTGAAACAGGAACTCCTCCAAAAAGGGGGATTCAGCACTCTTAAGCCTGTTCTGAGGTAAAAGACCAGGTCCAAATTGCAGTTAATGGCAGAAACAGGGAAGGGGGTTTTATCGCGACTACCACACAGCATGTGACATCACGCCACATGGTCACCAGATCGTGCTCCTGCTCCCCCTGATTCAGGGCCTCTTCCAGGCCTACTGTACCTCACAAGCATCGCAAAACCCCTTGCCCTTACCCTAGGCTTCATTATTTGGCCTCCACTGCTACCGCTTTCATCCTCTGGTGCGGTTACCAATAGTTGGATTTCACAACTGCCACTTCATCGCCTCAGCACTGTGCCACATCACAAACTCTCAGAAAAAAAACACCCTACCCACGCCTGTTGCCACACCTTACATTTGGCTAAGCCCCCACCACCGGGGGGATGGTGTGGTCTACTGCAACTTTAAACTGGCCCCAGAACCAATTGCTTTTCCAGCTGCACAGCACCTCACAATTCTAATGCAGCTATACATCTCCATAAACCTTGCCAAGATAATTATAACCCCAACATGCCTGCCTTGCAACAAACGCTACTATCATTACCCCCAAGCCAAACCAGATGAATTGGACAAAAAACAGCCATAAACCACATCAGGTCATTTTTTTTTTTTACACAGCATCCTATTGGTTATTAACCACCTGCTTCTCTGTCTTTTATCATATATCTTATATGTCATTCTGCCCAAAACTATATTTATTAAAACATATTATATATATATATATTTTTTAAAAACAACTTCAAATATCCTCCACCAACTTAGTTGTTTGTTTCCTTACCTTTCTCTCCTGGTGAACAAACCTCAAATCAATATGCCAATCCGACATGCTGCAGTTGAGTTTAGAATCGAAACTCCAGCAAAAAGTGGCTGAAGCCCCTCTGCGCTATCCATTATGTACCTCCATTTGCCCCTCCCCTTCCTGTTGCCTGCCCATTGTTCTAACCCTTAGCCCCTCCCCTTCCTTCCCCCTCCCCTCCTGAGCACAACCATCCAAATGAAGAAGGGAAGGGGTGCATCAGAACAACCTGGTCTGCCCCTTAAAGGGCAAACTCCATTCTCCAAAGGTTTTCCCTTCATTTATTGATGCATTATATAGTTTGGTTACTGGTCCAGCTAATTCTTCTGAAAGTTCCATTAAGAATCTTGGGTTCAAACCATCTGGTCCAGCTGATTTTCCTGTACATATGCCTTTACGTTTGTCTAGGATATCCCTACAGTACGTGAGAATACAATATCTATATATTTTTCCTTATTGGCTATTTTAATGGCATGATTTGCTTCTTTGGGTTGAAATGTTGTTAAAAATGATTTAATTTATTAGCTATATCCTGTTCCTAATGTATCAATACTGTTCCTATCTCAAGTGGTCCTGTTCCTTTTTGGTTTCCCCCTTAGTGATCCTACATAGCCATAGAAGCTTTTTGTTTTATCCTTTACTAATGTTGCCATTTTGATTTCCGCTCTTTGTTTCATTTTTCTAATAATATTCATGCATTTGTTTGATTTTGATCTACAGCTTGTGTAAATGCAGTGTTGATTTGGCAACATACGTAAAAAACAATATCTACAGTGAAATACAGAACTGCTTAAACACTGTTTAGATAGTGACAGCTAAATTACTGTGTTGACCAGATAGGATATTTCTGCAATAAAACTGAAGAGCCTATCTTGTTCAGAACTGAACAAACTTTTGTAGAAAAACAATAAAAGCAACAACTCCCTGTTCCTTTTACTTTAAATAAGACTGCTGATGTCACTCCTGTTTCATTAAACAAATGCATCTCTATCAGTTGACAGAGGATAGTCCATCTGACATGCATCATCTCCTTTCCAGTGGAATGGGGTTGACTTCTACTTATTTCTGCAGCTAGAGGACAGGAGCATCTGAGCAGTTATGAGCTTTTCCAGAAGTTACACAGTGTTTGCTCTGGTGTACTTTGAACATGAGATCTCCTGATTCCTAAGTTGGTGTTCTAACCAGTAGATCACACTGTCCCTTTTTTTGCATCTATCTTCCTTGTAGAAAAATAAGGGACTATGCACTAAGATTAAAATGTTTCCATCCTCAGTCTAATGCATTTTACATAATGCTTGTTTAAGGAACTGACAATGCTGCCATTCGAACTGTTGTCTGAATCTGTAGCTGATACTCCACTCAGATCAGAGGCTGTTTACCACTCCACACATTATAGAGTGTCACTTTAGACCTGACTTGCTGTTTGCGGAATTGATATATAAAAAGGGAGCATGTCCAGAAACAGGGTGAGGGGGACTGTCAGAGACCGAACTGATCAATGTTAATTGAATCAGTTCAGAGAACTGGAACTACTCCAGAGTTATGCAGTTCACCACAGCTTAGCTTCTTGCTTTCTCCGAACATCATAAATAATACATCAAAACAAGTAAGTTACAGATTTGACAGGAAACCTGGTGTACAGTGTACTGCAAAGGCAGCAAACAGACTATTTTGATAATTACAAATGCAAATAATGTGTCCCTTTAACTGAGCCTCAAGAATGACACTTTGTGAAATTGACAGGATAGTGTGCCTGGGCTAATAATGTTCACTCTGAGTAAAAATGGCATGTCCCCATAGTAATAATAACAAAGAAACAAAGCAACAAACAAAGAAACAAACAAAGACACAAACACAAAAAAAAGGACATAGTGCAATTCAAAAGGAAATTATTCTTGCATGACACAAAACTGTGACCTTGTTCTTTTTCTGCAACACAGGGGTGATTTTTTTTATCAAAAACAGACAACCGCTCTTTTTCAGATTGCTTTGGATATCAGGGGCATTCATCATGTTGCTTAATAGGTTAAACAATTTTTGCTATCAAAACTGAGTGTGGGATGTAAAATAACATTTTAATGAAGAAAATTTCCCCATGGCTGCTATTTTATTATCACCAAAGCCATCAAGTTTCAGTTTGAGTTATATTTGTATTTATTTATAAAAATTAGATAAGGAGAACAAAAAAAAAACTTAAACCTCATCCTAATTTTGTCAGTTACAGCATGTGCAATTTTAAACAAATTAGAACAAAAAAATTAGAATATGCTCCTATTCACAATCTAGACAGCAGGACAAAAATAAATATCATGTTCAAATATGAACAGCCAGTTTACAGACAAGCAACCTTGTTTTACCAAAAGGAACTTCAAGATCCCATACCAAGAGATTTACGAAGGTTTCTCAAACTTTAACAGGTTTAAAGTAAAAATATGAAATACTGTTACTTGATCTTGTATGACAGATTCACACAAGCTGACAAAGCGAGAGCGAAACTTTTTCATGGTGTAGTTATGTGTGTGTGCGCATGTGTTGTGTGTGTGTGTGCGTGTATGTGTGTGTGTGCATGTATGTGTGCGTGCATGCTGCCATCGTCCTCTCACAGCCTAGCATTTAGCAACAACTGTAAATTCAAGCATCTTGTTCTGCTTGTATTACTTCAGCTTTCTTCCTGGTAAATAAACATTTATAATACTAATCTTGCTTCACAAGATGCAGTTCCCTGCCTTTTCGGACACACAAAGCTGGCACATTTTGGTTTCTGAAAATCAACCCAGCTAGAACTCTCAATGACATCCTAAAAATATGAACTCTTCTCTCAGTTGCTTGAATATTGGAGTTTAAATAATATGAACTAATCTTTCAATTGCTTCAATATTGCAGTTTACAAAAAAATAATGGTGGGGGGGGGGACTAAAAAAAGGTTCATGTTTTCTTACTGTGCTTTTATTTCCAGTTCTATGTGAAAAGATAAAGAAAAAACACAACAAAAGAGTAGTGGTGGTTCTGACAACTTGGCCTTTGCTGTTTTTCAGTACATTTGATGTGCTTGTTTCACCAGTTTGCTGGCGAATCACCTTCAAGGTCAGTTTGTTGACCTATAAGGCCCTACACGATCAGGGACCTGCTTACCTGAAAGATCTCCTTTGTCCCTACTGTCCCCCCCCCCGCTCTCTCCGATCCACTGACGAGGGATTGCTAGAGATTCCCAGGGTTAGTTTAAAAACTTCAGGGGCCAGATCTTTTAGTTTTATGACCTCAACCCTGTGGAATTCTCTGCCTCGTCAGGTGCGAGACTGCCCAACTGTCCAAAGTTTTATAGGAGCTTTAAAAACCTATCTCTTTAGCAAAGCTTATAATGATTTCTGAATATTGTTGTTTAGTTTAATTTTAATATTGTTTTAACTATTTATTGTTTTATCATGTATTGTACAGGTGCCTTGGTTTTAGAAAGGTGCCTTATATAAATAAAGATTGAATTGAAATTGAATTGAATTGTCTTTTGTTATCAGTGCAATCTGTCATTTGTGGCCAGCACTTTTTTATTCGGAAATTGGTGTTTGTATTCGGTACAGTACAAAACACAGTTACCAAGAAAAGATTACTACACACTGTAAAATATAAATGAGAGTTGAACAATCATGACCTACCTCGTTATCTTAATTTATTAAAAGTACCTTGATTAAAGTTGTTGTTGGTGGGGGGGGATAAACCATGTTAGCCAATAACCTGTTGTAAGAAATTATGCTTTTGTTTTTACATACTCCTCCACTATATTTATTTATAAAAACTGACTCAACTCACAGCTTCTGTCACCAAAAGGGTAAATGCTGAACTCAATTCATTTAACAAACATCATTTGGAGAGACAGAAATTTCAAGGTCTAGTTCAAGAAAACAAAATAATGTAGCACAACACAGTGAAAGCATTTAAGCAGTTATTTGGCTTTACAGCTGAGGGAAAACAACACATACAGAGCACAAACTAGCTATTAATACTGAAACCAAATAGTAAATATTGGAACACAAAATATGGCTGGATAAAGATTTGTATTTTCTTTAATATGTGTGGAAGCTGAAGCAAACATAATGTACAACACTGGGGAGGCTTCTTCTTCCTTAACTTGAGGCTGTCTCATATAGGGGGATATTGGCCTCATAAACCATTCAGCAGAGAAGTTTGTGTTTTACATACATACACAAATACATATCAGTCTCATAGAGTATATATACATACAGTATTTGTTAAAGGGGAGTTTCTTGGCACAGTGCTTCTGTGGCAGTTTGTCCACTTTGCTACTCCCCCCCCCCCCGCAAAATGAATGTACATCACAGAGTATGATTCCCTCTCATCTACCCCTTTATTTTCTAGCCTCTTCAGTAACAATCTCTGCTTTGGGGTCTTCCTTGACCATTTTCCCTTTTCAGCTACAAAGCGGTGGCCTCCCTTTGTAGCTCTCTACTATTCTACCCTGCTATCTTTCTCATTTCTGCTTGATGGTGAACAGAAAAGGACATAGGTCTTATGGTCCACAAAGCCTGTAAAACATGAGGAGGTTATAAGTTGTTGATAACCCCATTATGATGGAAAAGGGCTTGATAATCAGTATAAATATATGTTGGTATGAGAGGGGTAGTAGTAATACAGGGACACCTGTATGAAAAGACTGAATGACCCACCGAGATGTTAGGAAAATAAGGTGCCAGGTACAGTAATGTGGAAGGTGCCCCATAGGAGAATTCTGAAAGCAGCAGTTTTCCCAAATGTTTCTCCAAGGGAGAAAATAGCATATACATGCCAACAGAGAAAGAACTTTCCCTTTCTACTCAAAATACAGAGAATGAAGTCCCTAATAGTCGCCTCGCACATAAGCACAAAAAGATAGTTTATGACTTGGGAAGAAGCAGAAAAGTGTTGCCTTTATATATTTCAAATGTTAGAAAACAAACCATTTTTTCTAAATGCATTGCAGTATGGTTCACTGGGTTGTTATGCAGGGTAAAATAAGTGACTCTCATAACAACAAAAACTGAGTGCAAGTGTTAAAATAAGGATAGACGCCCTAAGTATTATCTGTTCCTTGTAACTCCATGCATTATCTGGTGAGCTCTGTAGAGCAAATGGGCCCAAACTAAGCCCTATTTGTAGTAAGGAACTTGGGTGATGTCACCAGAAGAGGGAGGGGCTTAAGCCCTTAAGTGGCACTTAAACTTTATAACCGTGATATTAATGTTTTAAAGCCCTAGATTGTGGCAGGAGGATGAAACCTTATATATGTAAAGATATGAATGTTTGTGGTTAAGCTGAACGCCCAAATGTTTGTATAAGATTAGATATACTTTGTACTACAATTAGTTTGGGTCAGCTGACCAGATTATGTCATTAGGTCTCACTATATAAACCCCTCTGAAACACAGATCGAGTAGTAGAGCTGGGAGAGCTATACTGAGAGGATGTATAGCTAGCAAATAGAGAGCACAGAAGATAGTGAAATTTACTTTTTAGTATTTATTTTTCACTCTGATACAGCTTTGTTGTGAAGAACATTGCTGGAGCTCGGGAGAGCTAGTATTTACTTTTTTTACAGTTTAATAGTTATTTTTCTTGATTTTGATTTATTTTTTGATTATTTATTCTGAAGCTAAGAACATTTCCTTTCAATAAAATAAATATCACACAAAAGACTTGTGTGTTTTACACTCAAACCACTGTGTTGTGTTGTCTATTCCCACACCTTCCTACAGTTTCAAGTAGAGGTTATTTAATTTTCATATCAACCTAACAGATAGAGAAAGAGAGAGATAGAGAGAGAGAGAGAGAGAGAGAGATGCCTACATGCATTAATATGCTAAATAAAGAAGCTTTGCCTTTTATTAGTTTGGTGCTAAAATGAGAAAAAAAATTCTACATGTGGGCAGATATTTTACAATTGGCCAGAAACAACTAATGCAACATAACTGAATGTTTTTGACAAAATGAATGGGTAGCAAACATTTCCTATTTATCTTGCTGGTGCAAAACTAAATTGAAAGATGGCTAAATGTGCAAAATATTATCTCATTTCAAACCACATGCAGCACAATTACATTTACAATGACAGCAGCATCTCTGCATAGCCTCTTCCCTCCTATGAGGAACATAGTATAACAAAAAATGACTAACGTATAACATTAATGCCCACACCCCCACCTGCACACTATTTAAAATGTAGTGCAGCTTTGACAGAAATTACAGATTCTGAAACTAATGTATAAAAACTCCCCTTGACTGATATATACTATTGCAGTCATAATCCACCAAAATTAAATCTGTCCTCAAAAGCATGAGATGCTCTAAACTTCATAGATTCCCCCAACCAAAAAAATTAGCCTTTGAGAAAGTGGTACCAAAAAGGAAACAAACCACCTCTCCTTTACCACCAATGGCTCCGCTAATAGTCAGACCTCAATCCACACTAGCCATGCTGCATTCATTGCTTCCTTTGGTTACTACAGAGCTCATGTCTCTCCTCAGGCTTTGTAATTCAGCTTGGTACATTCACAAGGCTCCTGGTTCCCCTCATGGCCTACTGTCACAATCTTGGTAATGGCGAGCTCTGTTGGTTACTGTCCCCATAAACACTGTACCTTTCTTCTGTTTTATGTTACTCCTTCTTTATATGTTTTCTGCTCCTATCCACAAATGTCAAGTATTGCAATTTGTTCCTATTGACAAAAATTCTTCCCAAAGCTATGTGATACTGTGGCAGTTGTTTTGGCTGTGTGTAGCATCAGTCTGAATACATACACAACAGTCATAGAAACATAAGCACTTTTATTGCGAAGTTAAACATAAATATGTTTTTTGTGCTTAACAACAATACATCTCCCTGCCCTGGCCTTGCCACCCACAAATGTTAACTTTGTGCCCCTCCCTCCCCTCCTCCAGTAATCATGATGATGTTTTAAAGTGCCCCACCACCACCTGGTCCAAATGTGGTCTCAGTCATGATGTTACATGGTGCCTGCCATCAACCCAGACCAAAACATGGTGTTTGGTCCACTGTTTACAAAACATTGTAGGCTGAATTTTGTTGCTGTGAGTGCAGAACAGGAAACAGAAGTCCAGAAATGTTTCATAAAAAATGTTCCATTAAACCGATACAGAAATCTGGTCTCAGTCATGATGTTACATGGTGCACACCCACCTCCTGGACTAAAACTTGATGTTTGGCCCACTGTTTAAAAAGCATTTTAGGCTGAATCTTGTTGCTACGAGTACAGAATAGGCCCTAGAAGTCCAGAAATGTTTCATAAAAAATGTTACATTAAATTCAGACAGAAATCTGGTCTCAGTCATGATGTTACATGTTGCACCCCCACCTCCCGGACTAAAACATGATGTTTGGCCTACTGTTTGCAAAGCATTTTAGGCTGAATCTTGCTACTATGAGTATAGAACAGGCCCTAGAAGTCCAGAAATGTTTCATAAAAATTTTTACATTAAATTCAGACAGAAATCTGGTCTCAGTCATGATGTTTATTTATTTATTTAGTTTTTGTTTACCAGGTAGGTACACTAGCCAGAAAGACTATTTTCAGGCATGACCCAGGACAGTACAGAGACAAACTTCGAAAAGGAATATCATGATACATAATGCAAGTTACATATAAACAGTAGTAATTTTGACAAAGAAATTACATGGTGCACCCCCACCTCCCGGACCAAAACATGGTGTTTGGTCCACTGTTTCCAAAGCATTTTAAGCTGAATCTTGCTGCTGCGAGTGCAGAACAGCCCCTAGAAGTCCAGAAATGTTTCATAAAAAAATGTTACATTAAATTGAGACAGAAATATGGTCTCGGTCATGATGTTATATGATCAGGGCCCCTACTTTTCTGCAGCACAGTGAGATCAAGTTCTGCCGCAAGACTACCATTTGCAGCAGAACCCCATGCAGGTGTTTTGTAATTTCATGTGAAGTTCTATGGCACCAACAAACTACCACATCACAGTGTCAGCTTGTCATCCTGACTTCACTTTCAGGGCAGTGGTTATAGCAATCAGCATGGTGGAAAGCACAGTAACACTAGTTCAAAAATAACAGACTTATAAAAATAATTTTATGCCTTAAAAAGCAAAACAAATGTCTCTCCCTTAAGGTCCTAGCCTGTTGCATAAATGACATATGCAGAGGGGATCTTATGTGATAAATAAGGTATTTCTATATTCATGCTATCTATCCCACTAATGAGGTTTCCACTGTCTATCACTTATATATTTGTATGTGCTTTCTACACCACTCATGAGGTTCCCACTGTGTATCACTTGCAATCTGTAAATTACATACAAATATGCGTGTGTGTGGTGAGAGAGACAGAGATACTGTATGTGTGTGTGTGTGTGTATACGTATATATATATATATATATATATTTTTTTTTTTCCATGAACTTGCATCCTCATTCATACAGGTCCCATTGGAAATGGAATAGAGGAGTTATTGCAAAACTCATTTTCATGTCAACCTGCTTTCCCTGACACACTGCGTAACACCATCAGGCCATAGAAACATAGAAGTTGACGAGATAAGGACCATAAAGGCCCATCCAGTCTGCCATTTCTTTTCTACCTTATAAATGTGCCATCGGCCTTTGCTCTGTCAGTGACCTATCTATTCATGGTCATTTGTTTGCTCCCTATGCCTATCCCATGCCTGTTTGAAGCCCTGCACTGTATTCATAGCCACCACTTCTGGTGGTAAGCCATTCCATGCATCTACCACCCTTTCTGTGAAAAGATTTCCTCACATTCCCCTTAATCGGCCTCCTCTAGTCTCATGCTGTGTCCTCTTGTCCTGCTATTTTTCTTATATTTAAACATGTTAGACCCTTTCACCTTGTTTATGCCCTTAAGGTGTTTAAATGTCTCGATCATATCACCTCTCTCCTCCTTTGCTCAAGGGTATACATATTGAGCTCCGTTAATCTGTCCTCATATGTCTTCTGATGCAGTCCCTGCACCATTTTGGTTGCCCTTCTCTGGACTGCCTCAATTTGGTTAATGTCCTTGTGAAGGTGTGGCCTCCCAATACTGCACGCAGTACTCCAGATGGGGCCTAACCAATGTCTTGTACAGAGGGAGTATTACCTCCCTCTTACGACTTGTGATACCCCTACTAATACACCCTAACACCCCCCTAGCCTTACCTACTGCTTTAGAGGTCTGCTTGGATGATTTTAGGTCATCAGTGATGATGATGCCCAAGTCTCTTTCTTCCTTTGTGACTGCTAGCAACTCCCCTCCCAGCCTATAAGTGGCTTCAAGGGTTTCTCTTCCCTATGTGCATGATTTTGCACTTCTTTGCATTAAATCCCAGTTGCCACTCTTCTGACCATTCTGCTAGTTTATCCAGATCTCTTCTCATTCTGCCCACCCCATCTGGATCATCTACTCTGTTGCAGATCTTGGTGTCATCTGCAAACAGACAAGCCTTACCCTCTAGTCCATCTGCGAGGTCACTAATGAAGATGTTGAATAGGACTGGCCCCAGAACTGATCCCTGAGGTACCCCACTTGTGACTTGCATCTCTTCTGACTGTATACCATTACCACCACTCTCTGTTTTCTGCCAGTCAACCAGTTTGCCACCCAGTTGACCAACTTCTGACCCACCCTGAGCCTACCCAGCTTATTAATCAATCTTCTATGTGGAACAGTGTCAAAAGCTTTGCTGAAGTCAAGGTAGGCGACATCAACTGCCCCCCTTGGTCCACCACTCTGGTTACCCAGTCAAAGAAATCTATGAGATTAGTTTGACAGGACCTTCCTTTGTAAACCCATGCTGTCTTGGATCCTGTGCTCCTATAATTCCAGGTGTTGCACTATCCTTTCCTTAAGGTGCCTCCATAATCTTGCCCACTACTGAGGTAAGACTGACCGGTCTGTAGTTCCCCGCCTCCTCCCTGCTACCACTCTTGTGGGCGGGATCACATGAAACCCTTCTCCAGTCTTCTGGGACCTCTCCTGTGCTCAGAGACTCACTAAACAATTCTGCTAATGCTCTGCTAGTTCCTCCTTTAGCTCCTTAAGTACCCTGGGATGTATGCCATCAGGTCCCATTGCCTTATCCACCCTGAGCTTAGCAAGCTCTTGTAGGACCCTTTCTTTTGTGAAGGGAGTAGTGCTCACCTCCCTCCCCCCTGTGTCCATGATGCTGAGCTGTGGGCCCTGCCCTACCTTCTCTTCAGTAAACCAATTGTGAGATACAGCTCTCTGGCCCATCACAATGTGTCCACCATGTGACAGAACACTGCACCATACCTTCTCAGGCTTCGAGCAGTGATGTGTTCCACCAATCCTTGTGCTGCCCAGCCAGCTCCCAGAGCTAATCTCTGAACCTGAGTTGCCTGCATGGAAACACAGGATGCTATCCTCTGGCCCAACAGCTCTCCCTGCATACAACATTTCTCAATAACTTTTAGGTGATTCTATCAACCAATGACAATATGTAATCAATAACCCTGGCAAAAATGCGTACAGTGCAATTATTTATTTAACAGGTCTATTCTTTCAACAGGTCTACACATTATTATATTTCACTTTTCTGGGCATAATTACTTTATTTTTCTTAAAAATTTAGACAGTTAAATTCATTTTACCAGTTATTCATTTCAGATAGTGTCTCTATACCTTAAAGGCACAAATAGGTTTGTACAAAGTGAGTAGACCACAGAGCAGTTGTCGGCAGTTGAAATAGTCGGTTGCAATTCAATGCAGTTGCAATCGGTTGCAATTGCATTAGATTGCAGTCATAAAATAGTGGAGTTAAAATCCACTGCAGTTGATAATTCTGTGACCCGTCCAGGTTTGTTTCTGTGGTGTACAACAGTGTGCTTTCTCTTTTTTTCTTTCCTGGGGGGGCAGCGAATATCTAACAGTCCTCAACCACTGGCACAGAGCCTTAAAGCCAATTTATTGCACCCCTGGCTCCTGGACACAAAGCATCCACCAATTAGGAGAGATGGGAGGAGCCAGGAGCTTGAGAGTGTCTGTAAGTGTCTGCACGAGGTGGCGAGGAGAGTGTGCCTAGGTAGAAGAGGAGACTGTCAGGAGAGGAGGCATCTGTGTTGGTGTGTGGGCAATGGAGTGAGCAGCATTATTCTGCAGTGATGAAATTTGGCAGTTCAGCCTTTAATTTAAAAATAAGTTAACTGTGTCCACTCTCCTGATGTGTCCAGTGCCCAGAGAGAGACTAGTGTGTGTGGCTGTGAAGGTCTCAGTCAATCATCCAGCAAAGCCAGGCAGCAATCGTGTGAAGGCAGCAAGTCAGTGGTCTGGTCATGGTCGGGATCAGCCTGTGACCCCATTGGCTAGGCCCATCGGGCAACTCTCACTCAGTCTTGGTCAGGTCTTCAGAGTCAGTGAGGATTGAGGAGGAGGAGTGGTAGGTGCACTTGTTCCACTGTGCAGAGTACCGGTGTGGAGACATGGGTCTGGGTTGGGGACTGACTGTGTGGGTTGGGAGGAGGGAGCACATAGCTCCAAAAAAACACTGGCACCACCACTGAGTAGAGCAGCAGTGGCAGCCTGAGCCATGGAGCCACCCGACACCTCCAACCTAATCATCACCCGACACCTGACTGAACTGGCAACAGGCTACTACAGTGAGCAAGGTGCTGTATGGGATGTGTATGTAAGGCCCGCCAGGGCTGGGCAGTGGCCAGTAGGAAGGAGGAGGATGGTTTATCACAGACTACTCAGTCTGTCAGAGTGTCTGCTACGTGTTCAGCTGGCTTGTCTGGCTGGTTGAGGGCTAGGGGGCTGTGGGGCCTGGGGGGCCAAACTTGAAAAGCCAAGGTGTTCAATTACCATTGATCTACTGCTGGCAGCCCGGCTGGGCTCTCTCTGACTGTAGTGGCATTGTGAGTAAGTCAGACTCCCTATGAGGTCATGAGCAGGTGAGGCACAGACCCCATAAGAGGCTGGAGCGAGGAGCATGGTCAGTCAGGTCCAATGGACAAAATGTTTTTTGTTTTCCACCATAGGAACTGGATAGACCAAATATCAAAGTCCTCACGGCAAAATGAATAACATTTTACAAAGCACATTAGTGTACATGCTGAAAGCCAAAACAAGTTCAGTAACTGTCAGAAAATATTTTTTTAATATGCATGAGTTTTTTTTAGGTTTAAATTTAAATTATGGATACATCTCAGTTCTGGTATACCATACAGGAGGTATTTCTAGGGGTCCTCCCTTAAACTGCTTTTAGTCTCACAGATTCTACGACTACTAGTAAACTAACATATATTGATGGATAGCTCTGTTTGCAAAAAGGTACCTTCTAGCTTTAGTGGGGTGTTTAAGAGGCTCTACCTATACTGTATTTTAGACTCACAGTTCTTTTTCTAAGTAACTAGTATTAACTGCTGCTTATACTGCCCTGCTTCAACTTGTTACTTTCAGGGGGCTTAGTATATTTTGTTGTTGTTGTGACTGGTTATTGTGCTTTAGTGAGTCCCTACTGTGTGTATATTTGTTTCACTGCACTTTGTATTTGCATTTTAAAGAGCAGCCAGCTTTCTAGCTGCTGACTAGTTGCTGCTCCCTGCAACATATGTGATACCTCACCTGCCCCAGAGTTGAGGGGCATAAATAATTCATTTTTTTCTGCCCATTTATGAAGTTATAATGCTGCTAAATCCCAAATGCTAAAAATGGAGCTGCTTCCTGACCTTAACCCACCAACACGCCCCCACATAGGCACATGTAGCCCCATCTTGTGATGTCAGAAGACGAAGGCTATGTGTGCATGTGCCCCATTGATTTCAAGGGGAGGGGGACTTTTCCATACATTTTATTAACTGTTATAGTGAAAATTTTTATAAAAAAAGATACGAAGCTTAAAAAGTACGACAAACCACTACATAATAAAATTCAATGACAGTGAAAGCTGAAAAAATTGGTTGGATTTTCCTCAGTTAGTTGAAGTCAGAAATGTCAAACTAGTTGAAAAGATCAGTCATAATGTGTGGTAAGTCAGTCATAATTGGTTTTTCAACTGACTCCGGGGTCTAAAAGTGAGGTATGGACTTAACAGGTCTGTGCTATTGACAAGGTTTTGTTTAAGTTGGCCATAGTGCAACAATGTAAGACTGAAAATTGTATTAGGTTATAGTGCAGGTTGAGCAAATATCACCATGCATGATGTGCTGTGCCACTGTCTCTGGCAGTGGGAGCTGTGATAGATAAGTGACTATTCATTTCTGTTGCAGAATGCAGCCATTTCATTAGCTAATGTATGATGTTATTGCAATGATAACATCAAATTCTGAACATATAGGGGGGGTTTGGATATAAAAAGAGTGGAAGGGAACCAGATTCTATGTATAAACAGAAATATTAGTAAAATCACCAAGAAGAGTGAATTCTGTGACACGCAAAAGTTCTATGTAGATTTAAAATCTGTCAAAATTGTGTCAAGAATTTAGGGGGCCTCGTAGATGATCCCCTGCCACCACC
The DNA here is from genome assembly GCA_016271365.2 of Neoceratodus forsteri. Taxonomy (NCBI): domain Eukaryota; kingdom Metazoa; phylum Chordata; order Ceratodontiformes; family Ceratodontidae; genus Neoceratodus; species Neoceratodus forsteri. The sequence goes on from CM057456.1 coordinate 1,339,984,719, forward strand.
CGGACAATAAAATTCTGCTTTGTTCACTGTTTACAAATCATTTTAGGCTAAATCTTTTTGCTACCGGTGACAAATAGGCCATAGAAGACCAGAAATGTTTCATAAAAAATGTTACATTAAATTCAGACAGAAATCTGGTCTCAGTCATTCATTTATTTGCTTTTGTTAACTGGGTAAGCACACTAGACAACCAAGTGCCTATTTTCAGGTGCGACCCGGAAGATTACAATGGTATATTCATGAACAGGCAAAACAAATAAGGTAACATTTAAAGTGCATCAAACAACAAGGTCAGTACAAGAAAACAGCAGCATTTTAATGATTTTAACAATGCAGACAGCAGGTAGGATAACATTAGAGTAGTCTCAGGATAGGCAGGGACCTCCATGTTAGGCGGCAACTCAATAAAAACTTGTAGGTAGGCAAAGAAGAAACAAACTGTGAGGGTGAGGAGGTCCAGTGCATAGTTCTGGAGTAAGGACATTAACTATGCACACACTGATTGAGCAGTTGGGCCTAAAGTACATTAATCTATCTAGTAGGTCATGATAAGGTGCACCCCCACCTCTCAGACCAAAACATGATGTCTGACCAACTGTTTGCCAAGTATGTTAGGCTGAATCTTGTTGCTGTGAATGCAGAACAGGCTCTAGAAGTCACAAATATTTTATAAAAAATGTTACATTAAATTCAGATAGAAACCTGGTCTCAGTCATGATGCTATATGGTGCACCCCCAACTCTCGGACCAAAACATGGTATTTGGCCCACTGTTTGTAAAGCATTTTAGGCTGAATGGTGTTGCTGCAAGTGCAGAACAGGGCCTAGAAGTCCAGAAATGTTTCATAAAAAAATGTTACATTAAATTCAGATAGAAATCTGGTCTCATTCATAATGTTTTATGGTGTCCCACCAGCCACCTGGACCTAAAATGCCTGTTTCCTGCACAGATTCAAAAGCATTTCAGGCCTAATCTTGTTTCTACAAGTGCAGAACAGGTGTTACATGCTTTTATATGGCGCCAACCCCCCCCCCAGACCAAACAATGGTCTTTGGTCCACTGTTTACAAATGAGTTCAGCCTGAATCTTGTTTCTGCAAGTGCAGAATAGGCAGTATAATTCCAGAAATGTTATAGGAAAAAGTTACATAAAATTGAGACAGAAATCTGGTCTCAGTCATGATGTTTAATGGAGTTCCACAAGCCACTCGGACTTAAAATGCCTGTTTCCTGCACCAATTCAAAAGCATTTCAGGCCTAATCTTATTGCTGCCAGTGCCAAACAGGGCCTACATGTCCACTGATGTTTCAAGAAAAATGTTACATTAGAATGAGACAGAAGTCTGGTCTCACTCAAGATGTTTTATGGTGTCCCAACTGTCCTGGACAATAACATGTTGTTTCTGTTAACTCTGACAATTATTGTGTGAATTTTCTGAAATAGCCAAAAAGGGGGGCCACGCAGAGAAAATTAATTCCTCCCTCAAAATGCTGCTGCTACTTTGTACTTGCTGCCTCCTGCTACTGGTTTTTCTATTGACTGAGAAATGTAGAATTATCATTTCTCTCCCCCCAAAAATGTTGCTGTCCTGTTTGACTGTGTTGACTCAATGGTTTGAAGTCTGTGTGGAGGGAATGCAATTTTGGGCTGCTTTAGATTGCTGTCGGCTGCTCTGAGTAGCTGGCAACTTTCCTTGATGGATCTTCTTCACAGAGTCAGTACTGCTGCTGCATGTAAGTATATGTCTGTGTTTGTTTTTCCTGTGCAAGAGAGGAGTGGGGGCACATTGGTATTCTGACTTCTTGAGTTCTAATGTTTGTACTGCTTTTCTATTATTTTTCAGTTGACTGAGGAATGAGATTACTGGCATCATCGTACCAGGCCAGGATTCTGATGTTGGATGTTGAATGCAAAATGCAGATGGTAAGTATTTAATTTTTCATTGCTGGGGAGGGGGTTACTGCAGTTCAGATGTCTGAGTTTGATAGTAATTGTGTTCTTTTTTCCTTTGTCAACATTCAGGAATTCCAGTGATGCATGTTACCTCCTACTCCTGTTGCTTCTCATGTGGGGTATTCGTTGACTTGTTTGTGCAATGGTTCCAGTTTCACTGAAGTCCCTGAGGTAAGTATTTCTTAATTAAATAATGGGGTATGGTAAGTATAGATATTTTTTTTCTCTGCTTCTAAATTGCTTGCTAACACCAGGTATGCAGGTGGATGAGTATTCAAATCATCATGTTTGTTTCCTGTCATTATTCCTGCTCAGGTCATTTTCCTCTGGTGAGTTTTCATCCCAAGTCTGTGTGATGACTACATCCATTCCCTACAGGAGCTCATGTTTGGAAGGCAAAGTGGGTTGCTTGAAGTTCGATATCATCCACTGGTTTCATGAACAAGTAAACAGCACATCCAGGGAAGACGTATATGTGGAAATGGATGGTGGAGAGTGGAGATGATGTTTACTAATTAGGTGGAGGGGGCTAATGCCTTGTCTAATCATTGAGGTGGCAGAGATGCAGTAATTAAGATGATTTAGAAGCCAAACTGCAGGTAGCAAACACCTCCCCCCTTAGGAACCAGCACACACTTTCTGTACAACTACTATCACAGTACTTTATAATTTACATGTTTGGTTGGGGGAATTGGATGTTGTTAAGCCTTTTTTATGATGATTACTTAATAATTACTGATTCACATCGTTAAGGATGGCAGCCATTCACTATTTTGAAAAATCTGTTCAAGTGGTGTCAATGATTGATAGAAACATAGAAACATAGACTGTGATGGCAGATAAGGACTGTTTGGCCCACCCAGTCTGCCCATTTCCCTACCTATTGTATCAGCTGCAGATCTTAGTTAGCCAACAGTCTACTTCTTCTCACCCCCCCACCAAAATTGCCTTATGTCTGTCCCATGCATTCTTGAATTCCAGCACTGTTTTTGATCCCACAACCTCCTCAGGAAGGCCACTCCATGCATCCACCGCCCTCTCCATGAAAAAACTCTTCCTCACGTTGCCCTTGAGCTGTCCTCCCTCTATCTTCAAATTGTTCCCACTTGTTCTTGCACATCTCTTTTTCTGAAAGATGCTACCCTTCTGGACTTTATTGATACCTTAGAGGTACTTGAAAGTTTCTATCATGTCCCTTCTCTCACTCCTTTCCTCGAGGGTATACATATTAAGCTCCTTTAGTCCATCTTTGTATGGCTTCTGATGCTGACCCTACACAATTTTAGTTGCCCTCCTCTGGACTGCCTCCATCCTGTGTATGTCCTTGTGGAGATGGTGTCTCCAGAACTGCATGCAGTACTCCGGATGGGGTCTCACCAACTGTCTGTACAGAGGGATAACAACTTCCTGTTTTCTACTGGTGTTGTCTCTTTCTATACATCCCAGTATCCCTCCCAGCTCTCCTTATTGCCTTCTTACATTGCTTGCTTACCTTTAGGTCATCTGATATGACTACCCCCATGTTCCTTTCCATTTTTGTTGTTGTTAGTACCTCCCCCCCACTGTGTACTCTTCCCCTCATTTTTTGTTTCCCAGGTGCATTACTTTGCACTTCTTTTCATTAAATCTAAGCTGCCATACTTTTGACCATTCCTCCAACCTTGCCAAGTCCTTTCTCATTCTTTCCACCCCTTGCCTTGTGTATCAACCCTGTTGAAGATTTTTGTGTCATCTGCAAAGGGGCATACTTTTCCTTCCAGTTCCTTTGCAATGTCAATTTAAAGACATTAAAAAGGACTGGACCCAATACTGAACCCTGCAGTACCCTGCTAGTAACCCACTGTTCTTCAGAGTTGACTCAATTTACTATTACCCTCTGTGTCCTGTTGCCCAGCCAATTTTTTACCCAGGCGACCACCCTGGGACCCACTCTCAAGCTGGCTAATTTATTTATTAATCTTTTGTGTGGGACTTTGTCTCACACAAAAGTTTAATAAACAATTAGCCAGCCTGAAATGGGTCCAACAGTGTTAACTTGGGTAAAAATAGCTAACAACTATCAAGACTTAGGTAATAGTAACGGAGTCCACTATTTCCATAGGGAAATTGGCAGAACGAGTGTGTTACATTCATAAATACTGTACTTGTACTAGGAGAGTTCAACATGTCACTGATAGTAAGTGGAAAAAAATATTTATTTTTATTTTGAGTGCATGGGTGTGTCAGGAGGTGGCAGGAGAGGAGGTCCGGGTGTGGCATCTGCCAGCATGGGCACTTTTAAAAACTCACAGACAACATATCTTGATTTAAGATGGTGTTAGTCGAAATGAAAAGTAAAATATATATCTTGTTATGTTTGTCAGCAAAACATTATAACTGTAACCACGCAAAATGTTTATGGGTTATGGTAATTTGCTGCAACTCGCTGCTTTAGATAGAGTGGGGACCAAACAACAGTTTAGGGTAAAGGGTAATCAAATGACACTGATTAATACAGCAGCATTGCAGCAGATAACAGTACCATGCCAAACCAAATCCAATGATAGAAAAATAAAAATAATTTATATAACACTATACTGAGCTGAAATTGTTTGGGGGAGGACTTCGAGTAAATTCAGCCTTGTTTCACTTCCACATCCTCCAAGAAGCAGCCCTCACAGTCTTCAAAATTGGAGTTGTCACCAGGTGGAAATTCTGTCAGCACTACTGTTTCATCCACCTCGCTGCTGGTGGGTGCCTTTGTAGAAGGATTGTCATCATCCTCATCACTGAGAAACAGTTCATGTGGCAACGCCATTGACATCACTGTGTTTTGCGGAATGTGCCTTTCATTCATTTTGATGAATGTTAGTATGGACACATTCTTGGGTGACAAATTGATCCTACAGTCACTCACAATGGCTCCAGCAGCACTTAACACTTATTCCACACTAACTCTGGATGGTGGGCAGCTCAGGTATTTCACAGCCACCAATGTTAGTCCTAACCAGTCAGTCACTTTGCTGCTCCAGTACAGCAATGGCTCGCCAGTAGTGGCAAGGTGCTTTGTGTCACCCATATAGGCCTCCACCATTCATCCTGCTTCCCTGAGTCCAACTGCCTCATCTGTCTCTGCCTTTTCTTCCACATCATCCACTCCCACCTGAAAGAGAACATCCCAAATGGGATTGCTTGCCATTTTCTCCTGTTCCATTCCCATTTTCTCTGACTGGGTTGCCTATGAGCTGCTGGTGATGGTAGCAACACCCAATTTTGCTGCAGTGTGTGCCTTTTTCATGTGTGCAGCAGATACCCTTCTAATGAGGTTCTCTGTCAACTTTTGCACTCGCTGATGACCTCCTTCAGTTATAGAAGGCAGGCCATGTTTGTAGCATGGATCAAGCATGGCAGTGATTACAGAGTCATCCAACTGTACAATGCAGAAGATGTTGGTATTCATGTTCAGCACAGGAAGCATGTGATCCATTAGATTACAACTGCTATGATCCCCACTTGCCTCCATCTGGTGTGGCACATTAACTATTGTCTGCCTCAGCACACAAATGAGGGGGTATGGATTGATTTATACAAGCAGTGTTCCCTCTCACTACCTGTGTAGTATGCTCAAATGGATGGAAAATGCATATTAGCCCATCCATTTTATTTGGTTTTTGTTAACCGGGTAGGTGAGCTAGCCATAGAATGACTATTTTCAGTCACAACCCTGGAGGATTACAACATGAGAAAGAAAACACAACAACATTACAAGTACTGTATAGACAAGATTGGAGAAATACATGAAAAGCAAATTACAAATAAAAAGCTAATTACAATTGGCTGAGAAAGTATACATGGTGAAGTCAAGAGAACATGTAGGGTAGAGTAAGCATATAAAACCATGAAACCAGCTATCTACCATATAGGGAGAGCAGGGCAACAGTTAATGTAACCTATTGAGTACACAGTGAGTGCAGAGTTTAAGTAAATAACTTTTTTTTTCATTGAAGTGAGGCAGGAAAAGCAATAATTCTTATGAGACAGATTGTGGAGGAAACTGCAGTGCAGTGAGAAAAAGTATAATGCATAAACACTGGATAGAAAAATTAGGGAATGGAGTGGGAAGGGACATAGAAGCAACCAATTGTATTGGAGGGAGGAATAGGAGAAAGAACAGAGAGACAGGTTAGTCGTTAAGAACACAGCAGGCAGTTGGGGGATAGGCAGAGGGAGAGATCAAAGGGGTTGAAAACAGGTGCATGAGTTTGAGGCAAATAGGCTGGCACAGAGTTCTTTTTAAAGAGTGCATGGGACAGCGCTTGGTGAAGTGTTAATGGTAGGGCATTCCATTGTAGTGGGGCATAGTGGGAGAAAGCTTGGGAGCCTTTTGAGGTTTTACACCTTGGTACCTGCTGCAGGGACTTATCAGATGAGCGTAGCCCATAGGAGGGTGTTTGAGGAGACAGTAGACTTGCTAGACTATCAGGAGATTGTGACCTAATAAAATGTCCACTAGAGAGCCAACTGAATAGAGTCTTAGTGCAGTAGGTGACAGCCATTTTAAGCCTGAGTAGAGTTTGCAGTGGTGTTCAAGCCTAGGGAATGATGAGGCATAGCAGCAAATGTTATTGTAGGTGGTGTCCCAGGCATGCAGCGATGACTTAGATATGGCCGCATATGTGGCAACTGCATAGGTCAGGGCTGGTAGAAGGATGCCATGGGCAACAGCCAGCCTGGTGGATGGAGTAAGTGTATAGCTAGATCTATAGGCAATGCCTAGCTTAGAATTTACTGATTTGCAAGTGGATTTGACACGGAGATCAAAGCTAAGAGACTGGTCAAGGACAACCCCAAGATATTTGAACGATTGGCACCACTGATCTCTTGTTAGAGCAATGGACACTCCAGCACAGTCACGGGTGGTGTGCATCAGCAGGTATTCTGAAAGAGCCTTATGCTGTTCATGCAGCCAGTCAAGCATGTACAGTGTGGAGTTCCACCTGGTCACAACATTGAGCTTCTTATGGTGCTGAGGCAGATAGTTAGTGCGCTGCAGCTCACGCAGATGGTCACAGGCCTTTGCAGAATGGGCAAAGTGTACACAGTTATGTGATGGGTGACAGTCACTGTTTCCTTAATGTCCACATGGCTGAGAAACTGCTGCACAACAAGATTTAGGCAGTGTGCCAGGCAGGGTACCCTGAAAAAACTACCATCGCTAATGCAGTTCACTTCATTGGAGCCATTATAACTCACAATGAATCCTGCTGTAAGTGACTGTGTGTTTAGCCACTCATCAGTCTCATCCAGCAGAACATTAAGCATTTTCTGACCTGTGTGAGAACTAGTAACACTTCACATACTCAGGGTTGCATGCTGCCAAATTCCAAGGGTGTTGCTACCATTAAAAAAGTCAAAAAAGGCTCACACACTAAGAGCACAAACCCTTGACAAAGTACCAAGAGTAGGTATGAAACACCATCAGGTCTTTTTTGCCATGCTGTGGGAGGGTTCTTTCTCTGTGAACTCTAACTTTTAATGGTGAGCAATAAAAAGCACTTTAAAAAGCATATGGTCACAGTGTTTGTGCTCTTAATGTGTAAGCCTTTTTTGGCTTTTTTATTGATATAGTTTGGCCCATACACCTTATTTTCTTGGCAAGCTTTCATTGCATGGTATTGCTACCACCACAGTTTTGCTTCAGGCAGGTTTTGCCAGGCCCAAAATCAACTACCACCCCAAGTACCTGTGCCCAGTGTGCCATTATGCATAGAAACAGTACGAGTTTGCTGCTGTTTGCCCACTGGTCCACATATCCATGCTAAGATGGATATATTCTGATGCACTATGCTTCATTGCATGTTTTATGGAATCAGCAACTCTACTGTTCAGCTCTGGCTTGACATGCTTACAGAAATAGGTTCGCGATGGAACCTGCCATTTGGGACAGGCTCAGGCCATCAACAGCAACATATCAATGGCCAGCTTTTCAGCAGTGGCAGCATTTAACTCTCTTGCAGCAGCATGATTAGGGGGCACTCTGTGTTCTGCTTAAGGATGGTCTTCAGAGTGGGCTGCATCTTTGGGGCTGTTTCGACCAGAATGCTGTCCTTGTGGCGCAAATGATGTTCTTTTAGGGGTAACACTTAACTCTTGGGGCTGTGCAGACTGCATCAAACCAGTTATTTTGATTGATTGTGGGTGTGGTGGTGTACTTTCTGACTCAAGGCACTGAGACTGGTGCCTCCACTGCTATGCCCATTGCCCATTACTCAAGAGAACAAATGATTGCTCACCCTTCTCCTCCTCCACCGACCCACTCAGCCTTCCCTCCTCCTGCTCTTGCTCTACTACATTTAACTTGCCAAAGGAGATGCCACCAACAGCTCTGGCATCCTTCTGGTGTTGCTGCCATCTCAGTGAGTGCTTGTTTTTCAGGAGGGCGTGTTGGCCACTGGTGACTATGTGGCATCCCTTTTGGCCCCAAATAGCATGTGCTTGACAGAGTTGGCATATCGCTATGGTCTCATCAGCAGGATCAAGCACATAAAAGTCCCAAACTAGGGACTTTTGACCTCTGGACTTCACGTGCTTCTGGGACTGGGATTGTTCAGAAACAGATGTTGAAGTTTGTGCTTTTTGTTGGTCTGCTTTCATCGCTACCATAAGACTACTTTTGGGAGTAGGGGTGACTTGACTGCTTAGAGGTTTGCCGATAGGCTTGGTGACAGCCTGACCCATGGGCTGTGCATGTAACTGGCTTACATTATCCTTGACATTTTTAAACTCAGGCTACCATGTGGGATCATCTCAGTCATCGTCATCGCCATCAATGGTGATGATGTTCTTCTCCTCCTCCTCCTCCTCACCCCTTTCACTGTCTTCTTGCATGGCACCTTTTTCTTTCTCTACAACTATCTCAGGTGGCTAACTGTCCCTATCTCCAGGATTATGAGACTCTGATTGAACACTTTCATCACCAACTCCTGCAGGAACAGGACAGTCACACTGATAGACTTGTCACCCTCTTTCTGTACCACTGTTCCTCTACTGGTGTCAATGCTTCCCTTCTTCTCACTATCATCATCCCCCAGTTCTGGTATTAACAAACTGAGACACCGGTATGCCAGTACTTCAAACAACTCCTTTGCTGGTACCTGCCACACCACCCGAGCCCACAGAAGACACTGATGCAAATATATGCGTGCTTTCACTGCTATGGGGAACTGGAACTTAAACTGTACTCTCCTTAGCAGACTTCTTAGCTGCCTCGTCCCCCTTGGCACATTTCCCCCCCTGTACTGGGTTGTCTCTTAGCAGGCATTTTTGATGGCTGCTGCTTCAAAGCTTTGCCTTTCTCTGTGAGTATATCAATAAAGGATGTATTACTATTTACTAACTGTGTGAATAACACTTCACGCCTGCAGTACTGGCTTCCTTACAAGGTAGAAGCACTCTACAGTACAATACAACTAATACCATATATGGTAGCTTATTCTAGTAAAAACAAAATGGTAACTTTTTACTTTCCCCAAACAGGAATAAAAGAAACACACATAGGGAGAAGGGCACAAGTAACCTACTTTAAACATAGATAGCCTTTGTCTGGACAACAAAAGTACTGTAATGTGTTAGTACCTACTACTACTTTTTTTTTATATATAAGGGCAGAGACAACCATATACCATCGACAAACAAAGGTGACTACCACAATGTGGTCCTGGTTTGGATGGGATCAGCAACACTTTCTGGAAAACTACTATATTAACATATAGTTATTTTATAGTGCATGGGTCAGGTAGTTAAACAATGCTGTAACAGAGAAAGGGGGTAAGCAATGTCAACTAAAAAAAGAACATTTCACATTGTGCACTTGTGCAGAGGCAAGCTCCAGGAATAAACTACAGAGAAGCAATTCACCAAAGCAGTGAAACTGTAAATGTACAAGTTCAAGTGATCAACTAAAAGTACTTAATTTTCCATTCAAAAAAATATAGAACTGTTGATTTTCACAGTTTAAGTAACACATGTTGACACTCCAGGAAACAGAACTAACCACAAACAAACAAAAAAATTAAAAAAGGTATCAGCACCATGTGTTCAAAACATTAGAATTCACAACTAAAAGCAGAAGAATGGTACATAACACAGGCTAACAGCAGCAGGAACTCTCAGGATGGAGTAACTTGTCAAGATATAAGAAAATTAATAAGAAATATCAGTAAATTACTCACAATTTGTGAGAAATCACTTTGTAAAAGACTAGAAATAGCCTCCACTGGTTTTATACACCTACCTTACCACTCTCAACTCCTTCAAAGGCACAGAAAAAAGTAAAACCTAATTAAACAAAGAATTCTACAAAAATCCACAAAATTAGAAAATGTTCCCTAGCAGTATTAGGAACAAACTGTATATCTGGGAGCAATTAGCTCTCAAAAACAAGTTTTAAAGATGTTTTAAAAGGCTTTATTGGCTTCAATACACTACAGCAGATTGCACTCCAACTCAACAGGCAACAGACTGAGCTGTAAACAACCTGCATGTGATAGTTGACCTATTTGCCCACAATGCATTGCAAATTTAGCATTTGGAGCAAAATTTTGCCAGCAAAATCAAAAGTTACACAGGTGAAATATTTGCAACAAGGCAAAAATTAAGCACGACTGAGAAAAATTTGTCGACCAAAGCATTTTACTTGAAATTTCACAATTATACAAAATCGAAAACCCAGGCAAAATTTCATTTCACCTAGGCAAAAAAATTTGTGTAATTTGGAATTACGCTAAATATTTTGCCAAATGAAATTTTTCAGTTTTGCACAACACTACTGCTGACCCAAGGTGGTACAAGGTTGATCTTCCTACTTCTAGGTTAATGGAGCAAACTCTAGTTCTTGCCCTGCAGCTGATTTTAGAGCATTTTTTTTTCTAATAGTGATGTTAGCTAATATAAAACATGGTAGTTTTCCCCAATGCATTTATCCATGAATATTAGCATGTATTCATTCCCATGGTAACTCAGACTCTGCCATCAAAGGTCAGCACACAATTGACAGCTGTGGGTCAGGTGGAGGGCACCGAGGATGAAGCAAGCAAATATATTATACATTAAGCTTTGCAAGCTCTCTCCTCATCACACCAGTGTATAAACTCCCTGCAATCAAGTTCAGAGAGAACCATTGTTCTCATTACCAGTTGCCTAACTTCCTGAGACATATTCAGTTTTCTCCAGTGTAACACCCCATACATCTACCACATTGCTCAACAGTTTAAGTGTACATCCCACCTCAGACCACTATCCACCCACATTCCAAGGTATTTATATGAGTTAACTTGTTGTAACTTAATATCATTATCCGTTTTAAAGCTTATATCCAGTTCCTCAGTCTTTTTCCTTCATCTGCTGAATAATACAGTTTAAGTATTTGCTTTTTGAATTAAGAACTAGTTTGTTTTTTTAAAAAGAACCTGGATATCATCAAAAGCACCTTGTATCTTGTTTTGAATTTTGTAAACATTTTAGGTTTTATGATCAGTGATAAATTGCTAGGAAGTATATAGGGTCTGCCCTGCAGGTGGTGGGTTTTATTCCACCCTTACCGTAGCTGCTACATCTCACCTCACTTCTCTCAGCTCTATACTTTCCCTGGACACCACTGCAGTACAGACTCTGAAGTGACCATGCATAGACCCTTAGCTGCCATTACAGGCAGGTGTAAGGGTCCACAGCTCTTTTTAATGGACCACACCAGTCTATGCCATCCACGAATCCCACCCTTATCCCACCCACCATGTCATTTCATCCTAAAAACAATGCTTTGTAGCATATATGGTACCAAAATAAACCTCAATACAATATGTAATTTGAAAGATTAAAATAGGCATTCCTGGGATACATAGATCATCCTATATAGAAACAGAGACAGCAGACCAGTTGCGCACATCTTTAACTCCTCTCTTATCTCGGGAACCATCCTGGAAGTATGGAAGATAGCCAAGGTGGTCCCCGTCCACAAGCAAGGTGACCCCAAAGACATTAACAACTATCGCCCCATTGCTATACTGTCAGCCACCAGCAAGCTCCTCGAAATGGCTGTTGCTTCCCAACTTTTCCACTACCTCGAGGGATACTCCGCTCTCTCCCCTGCCCAACACGGCTTTAGAAAAGGGCACAGCACATCGACGGCACTTGCTGTGGTCACCTCCAAGATCAGATCCACTACTGATCTAGGTTTCCTGATGGGGGCCATCTTCGTCGATCTTTCCAAGGCCTTCAACCGAGTGGATCACTCTTTCCTCCACACCACTTTGCACTCCCTCGGTCTCTCTTACCGTGCCCTCAAATGGTTCTCAAACTACCTTGCGGGTAGACAGCAATTCACCTGCTACAACCGCACCAACTCAGACTTATCCCCAGTTAACTGTGGGGTCCCTCAGGGATCCGTCCTGGGTCCCCTACTGTTCTCTCTATACATCAATGGATTGCCCTCTGCAATTACCCATGGTGTTCCAATCTTATACGGGGATGACCATGTAGTCCTGGCCAGTTCCCATGATATCAACTCCATCAACTCTCGGCTAAACACCAACTTCGAGCATATCCAAAATTGTCTTAAGGACCGTAAGCTCATCATCAATTTATAGAAGACCCATACCATGCTATTAGGGTTGGGGACTCGCACCTCTTCCTGCCCTACTCCCCTAGAAATCCATGGGGCAAATGGTGACTTACTGCCAGTCTCTGACTCAGCCAAATACCTAGGGGTCACCCTTGATCCCCAACTCGATCTCACTACACACATCAGGAACATGTGCAATGCCTCTAATGGCAAGCTTGGCCTTGCCTACAGAGCCAAGGACTGCCTCACCCCTGCCGCCTGGCTAGCCATAGCTAGGGGTATACTCCTCCCTACAATATGCTATGGGCTCGTTGCCTTTGCCTCGGTCTCCAAAGCTCAATTCACAAAATGGGACACTGCATACAACAACATATGCTGCTTCGCTCTCCCTGCCCCCCGCCTAATGCATCGATGTGAGCTTTAATCATGTCTGGAGTGGCTCCCCCCGAAAATCACCGCACATTCGTCCTAAGCAACTTTGTTGACAACATAGTCCAGACTGCCCCCCCTCAGTACTTGCCCTTCCCCTAAACCACCCACCCCCAACCTACCATCTCAGATCTTGTGCTTCTCAGGCCCAACTTGTTCCAAGGACACGCACCCTCACTGGTGACCGGGCCTTCTCAGTCCACGCGCCTAAAATGTGGAACTCCCTTCCCGCACTAGTGCTTGCCTTGCCCTCGCACCACTGCTTTAAAGCATCCCTCTGGCGTTTTCTCAAGACTTCTGCAGCCTGCCTATGCTCCACCTAGGGCAGGCGTACCCTCTACCCCTCCTGCCCCTGGTGGGGGGAGGTGAGCTGCTGCAATTATATCTATACTCTCCACCAGTATAGTTCTCACTGCCCCCCCGTTATTGTGCGCTTACTATGTATTGTCATTTTCTTTTTTCTCCCTGTCTTTGTATTATCATGTACCACGTAGTGTTGTATACTATAACTTGTCTGCCTGCCTAGCCTCGCTTGAGCCTGATCTGTACCTCTCACCATTGTAGAGCCTGCGGCTCCTGACTGTAATTCTCTTACATTGCATTCTATTTACTCAGCATGTATCTTGTTATCTGTATGCTCTATAACTCTCCCGGGTCGCACCTGAAAATAGGCACTTGGTTGTCTAGCATGCTTACCTGGTTAACAAAAGCAAATAAATAAATAATGTAGATTTTATTGCTGTGTTCAGTCCCCAAGCATAGCTGCTTAAGGATATATTATTGAAACACTGGTCCATTTTGTCTACGGAGTCCAAACTAGAAGAATGTACAGCAGAGACCCTGTGATTGATTAAACAAGGGAGACGTTTGGCTGACCAACTGATGAATAGTTTGAACTATACAATGAACATGAGAGACTCGACTAGACCACTGTCACTTACCAGTTTGGACACTCTGCATTTTCTAGACATCTAAAGGTATGAGCCATGTTCCAACAGCCTGCTTCTGGAGAGGCATTCTAGCTAAAATCTTTTATTACATGTTACAGTGCTGCAGTTGTTTACATGACTGTGTGCAACTGTAAATGGTTTCATGTAAGCAAGACAATTCAATCTTTCAAAACAAGAATTGGAGAACATTTGAGGAGCATTATGAAAGAACAAATGTCTTATCAGCCCATAATAAAATGCATGGACCTAGACACAATTTTCTGTTCCAGGGTATTGCACCTGTAAGCATTGTTAAGAGAAGGGTTGATTTGGACAATACATTATTGTGCAAAGAAATGTTTTGGCAATATAAACGAAATGCCTTGTTGCCACCCTAGTTAAACAATGCATTTCAATTGAGTCCATTTCTGAAATGAACAAAATACATTAAATGTCATTCAGTGGCACTGGATATTGTTTTTACTGGGTTCCGTATGTATCGTATTTGTATAATGTGCCTAGTCTATTTACAAATTTAGTTACTGGACATAATGTAAGTGCACATCTACTGGGTATCTGTTTCAGTTTGCTTACTAGTGTTACACAGTGGTCAGGTTTTTATTTATAAATTTCTGTTTCTATATACTGTTTATGTGATTTTTGTTAGCAATATGTATATGCAGTATACTCATTATCCATATTTATATCTTTATGCTTTGTTCCTTCTTCTCCCACTCCCCCTCCCTCCCCCTACTTACTTTCCATCCTTGCATTTGGATGTACTGTCACCTTGGACACTTTTATTGATTTGTATGGATAATTGTTTTGCACAGATTATTTATTTTGCACTTAGTAATTGATTGCACTATATGCATGGAGTGTTCTGATGATCACCACGCCTTAAAAAAATGCACAATTTGGGGTAAAACATTGGTGGCTGAAGTGGGGTCTGCCATGTCTTTTGAAAGTATTTGCTATAATAAAGCAAAATAAACTGCTTTGAAGTTTCAGACAGTTTCATTGTTCTGAGGCCACCTTTTGGTGTGGGTAATGAGTTCTGCATGAGCTGTGCTCTAACTTTCAGTGCCTGTGAGCCATTTCCCACTCTGTTTAACTGTAACCATTTACATTTTCAGAATGTTATGTAGAAAAACATTTATAGTATTGTATGTAATTATGAGTAAGATGTCATTTTTCATTATCGATCACCACGTATTTTTACATTACAGTACATTATATCAATAAAAATAAACACAAATCATATTGTTTAATTGTTCACTTATACAGCACCCTTGCTTTACCCTTTCATTTAGAATAGTGCGCTATTTGTTTTTGCTTTAATTGCCTTGCCCTGTAACAGACTGAATAGGAGGTAAACTGGGGGCTAAAGAAGATTAGTAGTTAGAACACTTTGCACACAATTTGCAAACTAACTAGACAAAACTAAAAAAAGAATACACTAGATTCATCTGTGGGCTTGATGATACATATTTGAAGACAGACTTCTGGACTATACAGGCAAATACTGAGATCTCTTAGACTTGGGGGAATTTTGTTGTTGTTTGAGTGCAAGGGGATTTTTGGAAGCCATTTCAGCAATTGTTATTTTTATTTTTTTTTAAATATCGATTTTATTTTCGGACACAAGAAACTTAGTCCCTAATGTGATTCAATTTATTTTCTAAGTGATGTCCAATGGAAGTATACCAGCTAGGTAGACTTTATGGAATGTATCACTTTGATGAGTTGGACCTTGCTTTGGTGATGTCAAGGTAGGACCCATATCTCAACAATGCAAACATCATTCCCATTCCTGGCCTTATCTTAATCCCCTTTGGGGCCCTTTATTTCTCTGACCCTAAACATCAGTTCCCTTAACTTCTACCTTGTTTTAAAGTTCATAAGCAGAGATTTATTTGATGTTAATTTTCTTTTTTTTACTTTTATTTTTGTGAGTAGAACAGACATAACATCAGTATGTAAAAAGGAAAAGAATCAGCAATGCAAACATAGTGGCAGTTACAGTGCATTCTTATGAAATCTTACAATCCAACTAAGGCACCCTTCCATCTTTAAGTGATTAACAAAGTGTACAAGCAGGTGAATTATCCAACATGATAACTGCCCTGACTCTAAACAAGCAATGTCAGTAACCTGAAAATACTCAATAAAACTCTAGTCAGGATCCCACCATGATTATGGATGTTGGAGGTACTGCATGAATAGAATTTCTGGACTTACCAACAGTCTGATTTGGGGACATTGCACATAGAGGAGTTGAAATATGAAGTCCAGATCCTGCTATAGTCCTGAAGAGTACCTGAAGCCAAATGTGGCATCCTTGCCACAGAGGCCAATTGGACCACTACCTCAAATCATTCTGCACTGGAAGAGGTATATGTTGTACTCCGTCTCTTTAGTAGAAGGTTTGTGGCTATGACACCTATATGACCATCATGCTCCTCATCAGAAAGGTAGTAAGGGTGTAGCCAATAAGGAGAGGGCATCAATTGTTAGGCCCATATGGTGATGATGCAGCTGTTTCTTGAAGTCAGATCAGTAAGGTTATAGTAAAGGACAGTCCATAGTTTGTGGTTTATGGAGCTACCAAAGACCCAACATCTCCAGCAGTTTTGTCATCCCTCATTCAGCCTAGAGAGTGTAATTCTATCAGGGTGCAGAACCAATTCTACATAAAGGGTTGGCAGTATAGCCTAGAGGTTAGAGTAATGAGCTGTGAATGGGCTTGGTACATCCAGCACACCAGACCTGGGGTTGATCCTCACAACCTCCACTTGCATACTGTGTGACTCTAAGCAATTCACTTAACCACCCAGTGCTCCCAGGTTGCCCCTAAAAACAGGCACCTGTGCCTAGTGGGCCTTACCCAGTTACCAAAGACTAAAATAAAAAAATAAATAAAATGGTATTCTGGATTAGTCGACTTCATTTGTCCACAGGAAGTATCAGTCCTGTGCCAAAATGATGCCCATTCCCTATTTGAAATATTGATCTTAAGAGCTGCTTTCCACTGAGCCTTTGCAGAGGACTTCATTTCAATATTGTGTCCCTGGTGGAGTGGTACATGATACTAGCTCTACCAATGCTCATTTGTAATTATTTAGAAATAAAATGGGAAAACTCCCTGTAAGGAGTTGTGACCTGCGGTTTAAGCCTCAAGTGACCGGCTGCTTCTCAGCTGTAGGAATCTCTAGAAGTCATTCCTTAGGACTGAGACTTTCATTAAGAGGGTCTCAAAATAATCCAGGAAGAGCTGTCTGTGATAAGTCCAGCACCTGAGATATACCTTTGCATGTCTGATCACAGCACATGATCAATACCTCTTCCCAGGAGTATGCTCTTGTTACTTCATAAAAGAAAATCCAGCATGGGGAGTGGGTCTGTGAAGATTCTAGCAAAAAGTGAAAAATATTATTAGCTCTCTGCACTTTTGATCAACTGATATTTCTAGCAATAAATAACATTTGTCAAAAATATTGCACATTGCAGTGGTAGCCAACATCCACAGAAGACATAATGGGCCATGTCAGACTATGTTGCATTGTGATATCACATTCAATGCATTGGGTAACATAGAGATAATAAGAATGATATTGCCTAATAGCACACTATAACATAGAAAATAAAAATAGAACCATAGACCATGATGGCAGAAAAAGACCAGAGGTCCATCCAGTCTGCCCATATTTTCTATAATGCTTGGAACCTATTGTTCCTCCAGGGCAAAAACCCTCCCCATCCTATTCCCATTCTCCTCCATGGTCTTGACACCCCAGATGACCACTCTTCCCTTCGTTCTATTCCATACCTGCTTGAATCTTTTGACTGTGTTTGAGCCCACCACCTTGGCAGACAGACTGTTAAAACATTCCAAAACCCTTTTTGTAAAGAAGTACTTCCTCACATCCCTCCTGGACCTCCCTCCTGTTAATTTCCACTCGTGACCCTATGGTCTTGAGTTGATATTCATGATAAATAATTCCCCAGAGTTTAGCTTGTTAATTCCTTTAAGGAACTTGAAGGTCTCTATCATGTCTCTCCTCTCCCTTCTGTTTTCCAGTGAGTACATATTTAGTGCCTTGAGGTGCTCCTCATAGGATTTTCCCTGCTGGCCCTGAATCATTTTTGTTACTCTGCATTGTACTGTTTCCAGCCTAGCCCTGCTCTTTCTGAGGTGAAGGCACCATAACAGGATACAGTACTCCAGGTGAGGCCTCATTGGGGATCTCTATAGAGGAAGTATTACTTCTTTTCTTCTATCAGTTACCCTCATGCTATGTCCCAGTATCCTGGGATGTACGAATGGGGTAGATATAAGAGAGCTCTGGAGGTCAGGGGTAAGCGGCAACAGATTTCTAGAAAAACATTAAGTGAACTTACAAGCTCAAATAGGTAGACTGGGTGGGCCATAGTTCCTTATCTGCTGACAGAGCCTATGTATCTGTGTATCTTTGAAGCTATGTATCCTGTTAGCTGTGCTGTATGTTTTGTTGCATTGCCTCTTTTGTTTATGGGAGTTACTGATAATAACAGCTAGATCCCATTCCTGTTCTGTAGTGCTAATTCTCACCCCACTCATCTAGCACTCCATTTTGGGGTTCTTTTTCCCTAGGTGCATTAACTTGCACTTCTCAGGATTGAATTTTACCTACAAGACCTTTGATCACCCTGTCTAGTTTTTGTAGGTCTCTAAATATTCCTTATTCCCTCATAACCATCCACCCCCCACACAGTTTTGTGCCACCTGTGAAGAGACATAGCCTGCCCTGCATTCCCTCACCAATGTCATTAATGAACATGTTGAAGAGGACAGGACCCAGAAAAGATCCCTGTGGAACACTGCTTATAACCTTCTTTTCCTCTGACTTAACCCTGTTGATCACCATCCTCTGTGACCTCCCCTCTAGCCAACTTCCCACCCAGTTCACTATGGTTTTAGTGCACCCAGGTCTTCCATCTATTTGAGTAACCTTTTGTGTGGTACCGAATCAAAAGCCTTGCTGAAGTCAAAGTACAGCAGATTGGCAGTGTGACCCTTTTCTTGGGGGGAACTGCATCACAGTCCCAGGTCTCCTAGCTGCGCTGTATGCTGGTGCTATAGCCACTCCAACGTGAGAGTGGCTCAACCAGGCACCCAGCACAGGCAGCTTCTCCTCTTATTGCATCAATGTGCTGCAGCAGGAGTAGTGGTAAATCCCTATTACTATTCTACCCCTGTCACTGTGATTTCAAGCACAACATGTCTTACATATGCGATATCGACCCAGTACCATAAAGAACATTCCCTCTCCTTTCTGTAGTGTAGGGGCCCCCCCCACCCAAGCCCTGATCACAATATAATGAAGAATATCTCCACAGCTTTCTGTAGTGAAGGGCCCCCTACCCGAGCCACAATCTCAGTATATTAGTGAATAGTCCCCACATGGTTCTGTAGCATAGCGACCCCCCCTCTCATGCACCCATCCCCCTAAATATAGCTGTATGATAAGTCTCATTATCCATAGTGTAGGGCTCCCCCCTTGCCCTGATCCATGTTTGTCATGAAATAACGTACCAATTCCTGTTTCCATACTGTGTGTCCCCCACCTCCCCAACCTGGTAGGCAGTAGCCCCCCCACCTCCATCCCTACCTGTGCTGGCAAATGACAAAGCCTTCCTCTTCCCACTATGACCAGCTGCCAACTAAACAGTACCAGAGAGCTGTCTTTAAATAGGATGCGATCATTGGTTGCCACAAAAAACAATAATCGTGTCCTATTTAAAGACAGCTCACCAGTACCGTTCAGTCAGCGGCTGGCAGTGGTGGGATGAGGAGGGCTGTGTCAGTCACCAGTAGTGTTGCGCAAAATTGGAAAATTACGTTCTGCAAAATATTTTGTGGAATTCTTGCATTTTGCAGGCATGAAATGCAAAACGTCATTCACTGTGTGTGAAATTTCATCTGTGAAACAGTAAAGCGGGAGAAATATCACAATTTTTAGCAGCAACAATAACAAGATTAAAAGATTCCCTGGTGTCTAGTGGCCCCCCACCGATCACCTGCCTCAACAAGAATTCACTCCCCCAGATTTCCCCATCCCCGGCAATTAGACTCCCTGGTGTGAGTGGCCCCCCAACTGATCACGGCCTTGAAGAAAGCTCCCCACAGGATTAGCATCAATTTCCCATCCCAGTCTGTGTAAAATATCCCAAACATTTCCAATTCCCTGGTGTCTAGTGGACCCCCCACTCTGTCATCAGATAGTGCTTCACTCCTCTCCCCCCAGTACCCTGAGCAGGCCACTGGCACAGCTGTGCACTCACCTCCATGGCCAGCAGCCTGACTGAATGCTTCAGTGAATGAGTGTGTGCTTGTACAAGCATGTGCTCTTTCACTGAAGTGCTCAGTTGGGCTGCCGGCCATGGAGGTGAGTGGAGGGCTCTACCAGTGGCCCACTTGGGGTATTGGGGGGAAGGGGGTGGGGTGGAGGGACCACTAGACTTCAGGGAATTGGAAAGTTTGGGTTATTTTTACACAGATTTGGGGATGGGGAAATTGATGCTAATCTCGATGGAGAGTGCTTTCTTCAAGGCGGTGATTGACTAGGCAGGCCAGTAGACATCAGGTGGGTTCTTAATTTGGGCCAGTGATCAGCCAGGGGGTGGGACCACTAGAGACCAGGGACAGAAGCTGCCCATTTTTGGGTGAAATAGTGAAATTTTGCAGCAATTTCGCAAAATAGTTTGTGCGGTGAAATTGCTGATTTTGTAGCAATTTTACCAGCAAAATTTTATTTAACAAAATCTCTAGTCACCAGCACAGGTTGGGATGGGTGTGTGTGTGGGGTGGGGGGCTACTGTCCATTGGGGTGGGGGTGTAGGGGGACATTACACTATGGAAATGGGAATCGGTATGTTATTTCATGACATACAGTGATCAGGGCAAGGGGGGCTCTACACTGTGGAAATGGGACATTTGCATGATTGTACAGTTGACAGCCATCAGGGAGTGGGAGAGGGGCACTACACTGTGGAGACAGGGCTTTTCCAGTTGTACTTCTTGGTGATCAAGACTAGGGATTTGCCCAGCACAAGCCGTGGCACATATGAATGCAAATGAGCCCATAATGTGCATGCATGAGGCCCCTTTGTGCCATGCATACCCAATGAGCTTATTTGCATATTTTGGCTATCACCCTTGGGGGAAACAGCACATCCAGATATGCGACACAAATTCCCCCATTGGCAATCTTCAGCCCTGAACCCTGGATGCACTGCACCAAACATGGTGATCGGCTGCTAAGTGCCGTGCATCCAAGGTCTGAAAGTCAAACAAAATGTGCGATCTGTTCCAATCATGCATTCTGTTTGAATATCTATTCAGAGCTGGCCAGACCAATTTTTTTGTGCAGTGCATCGATTTGCATACGCTTCTGGCCTGCTCTGAGTATGGGGGCTGTGATTACTATCCTGCTCCCACCTAACATCCAACACACAAATCCTACACCTTCATGTAGGCAACAGTTCCCTCTTTCTCAATCCACTAACAGTAGACTTGAAAAAAATATTTAAAATTAGGAAAAAGATGGAAATTTTCACTTAAGTGCGGGAGCTTTACATAGACACAGCCACTCTGATACTGCAAGAGTTCTAGAATCCTGATGATGCTGTTCATTGTGACAATGGATACCATTTTATTAGGTTAGGATTGATTCATAAACCCATCACATCAAATGTAAGCATTTTAAAATTTTATTTTATTTTTTCTGATTTAGGACCCTACCCCCCCGCCTCTGATTCCCTACATGATTTCAACCTTTGTTTGAACTGACTTCTATTGGAAATAGCTTCATTAGAAAGCTTCTTAGCCATGGATCACAATGATGGATCAAATTTTATGTTTAACACTGTTAATGCCCATATCAGCTACTAGTTCCCAGTTTTTCCGTTCTAAGACATTTCCAAGTCCTTTATTGGTCTCTTATCTTCCAGATCCCAAATGATGGGCCCTTGAGCCCCATATATTTTTAAGCTAATTAGGTGCCCTTTCAAACAATATATCATTTTTAGTGAAATATTTTACTTGTTAGGCAAGAGGGTCCTAGAAGGCACTGAGGCAGATGTAAATGATAAAATGTTTGTTTTATTTTTCTGTGAATTAAAAAATGATACACAATAGATCAGAGTTTTTTTGTACTTCATAATGCTTTTGTTTGATTTCCAGTATTTGAATGCATTGGTTTTAGTGCCATGCTTTCCTCTGAAGTTATTTTGACATT
Source organism: Neoceratodus forsteri (assembly GCA_016271365.2). NCBI lineage: Eukaryota > Metazoa > Chordata > Ceratodontiformes > Ceratodontidae > Neoceratodus > Neoceratodus forsteri. The sequence goes on from CM057456.1 coordinate 1,340,006,906, forward strand.
AATGAAATATACTGGGCCAAATTCTCCTTTGCAAGAAACTGGTACAGAAGGGCTACTGTTGCACTTTTGCACTGATCTCATGCTTGCAGCAGCACTGTTGGCTATTCCCAAAGGATTCAAAGACTTCTCCTATGCATTTCTGAAATCACCTTGTGAGTTTGCAAATGATAGCGTGTGGGGGAGGGTCATGATTCTAATGGCTCACAGGGCCATTCTCAAAGCATATCAACCTTTTCTTTCTTTTTGAAGGGGAGGTTAGTTTAAATATGATCTCAGTCTTGTTACAGGTTTAGTGCGATCATATTTAATTGTGTGTGTAAATAATGCTCACTTGTTAAGGGAGATGTGAACCTGGAGCAAAATTCATAGGAAGGCACATACAATATTGCCTTGTCATTTCGAATATACTGTTGCATTTTGTTTCCTTCCTCTCCCATCTCTTACCTTCTACCTTCTGATCCCCCTTTCCCTCACTTCTCAAGACATGGTTCCTTCACTTTTGCAGTAACAACTTTAGCTACATCCCCTGCCCATAGAACTGTTACAGACAGGTGGTAGGAGAGTTATGTAAGTACAACCAGGAACCATGGAACTGGCAAAGATGGAAATCAGTAAGAGAACAAAGCAACAGAATCAGCATAGGGTAAAAGGACTAGGGAGGTGGGGTCATCTGGGTGTCAGAGACTGTATTTGGACTGGGGATTTGAAGGGGGTATACTAACATACCAGGTGGGCCAGGAGAGGCCCAAGACATATATGGACACTGTGGCCTAGAAGTGGGCATATAGGTAAGTATCAGATGAGTGCAGAATGATTAAAGCCATAGCACCTAGGTGCACTGCCTCTGTCCATAGCCCAGCTCTATGCTTGCATTTTGCCTCTGTCTCAGGAGAGAGCCACTCCCTCTGGTGACTAAGACATTCTCTTCTGTGTAGCTGCAATGTGCAGTGATGTAACGTGGAGGCTGTGTCCACCTCCCCATTTTGTACCTCCAATTGCTGCAACTGAAAGGTGGGCCTAATATGTTTATTTAATTTATTTTTTTATTTTTATTTTATTAAACTCTAGGATTACAAATACATTTGAGCAGGAACTGCTCATTTACAAAGGTTCCACGTCAAAGGATGTGGGGTAACACACATACAAAGGTCAACAATGGTTACAGTCTTAAAAACACAACGATGTCTAAGCATTTATTATACAGCCAAAAATGGAGAGAGACAACATAAGCCAGCTTCAGACAAATTTCAGGGTGAACAATATATAGTTAGTAAAGGGTAAGAGGGAGTCAGGAAGAAGTAGGCAGTCTAAAGGGCCATTGTCTGCGGGTAGAGGTGGGTGGCAAAAGTGCAAGGTGGATGTGCTGGAGGGCTCCATGTCTGAAAGTGCCATTAGAGGGGAGGGTGGGTGAGGCAGTGTGGTCTGGGGGGTAAGGGTTGGGGAAATGGTACCAAAAAAGTGGAGCTCTAAAGGAGGTCATAGGTCACCTTTGACTAGGGTAAAATGAGGAGGCAGTTACTTAGGAGAGGCAGTCACACTGAGTAGTTGAGGCGAGGAATAGTCGGAGTTGCCTTTTAAAGGTGCCAAGCGTCGCAGTTGTAAGTGTTTTTTTGTTAAGGGTATTGTACCACTGAGGAGCCCTGTGCATGAACGACCTCTGGCCCATTGCATCTGGGGACCTGGAAGGTTTGATATAGAGTACTGCATGTAAGCTGGGTACTGCTGTTGGCTGTAAGGAGCTTTGCCACTCCAGATGGCATGAGCCCGAGAAGAACTTTTTTGGTTAACAAGCAGGTCTTGTATTGTATTCTACTAAGGAGTGGTAGCCATCTGGCCTGGGTGTACAGGTCACAGGTGTGTGTTAAGTGGGCGGCACCCGTCAGAAGCCTACAGGCCTTGTTGAGTGTCACTGATATCCTCCAGAGGGCAGTAGGGGAAGCAGAGTCATAGATGACTAGACGGTAGTCGACGGTGGAGGTGACGGAGCTGTAGATGGCCAGTCTAAGGGCATCAGTGGTCATGCAGTGTTTGTGCTTGTGGAGCAGGCCGATCTGTATGTTGGCGGCCTTAGCTACATTGTCAATGTGCCACGTGTAAGAAAGGGAACTGTCCAAGGTGATGCTGAGATATTTAAACTCAGGAACATGTTTAAGTGAAATCCCCACATCATTCTTGATGGTGAGGGATAAAAGTTTATACTTGTTCTTCGCACTGCAGAATGTCATGACCTTAGTTTTGCTGTAGTTCAGAACGAGTTTATGTGAGTTAAACCACTCTTCAACATGCCTGAAATCACACCGCAACTGACTCTCAAGTTGTTTAGAGTCTTCAGTTGCTAGTAAAACAATGCTGCATCTTCATGTAAATGTATGTTATTCTCTGTTTGGACACTAGGAAGACTGTTCAGGAAGAGAGAAAGGAGTAATGGCCCCAGTATAGGCCCCTGTGGGACACCTGAGAGGACTGGTTTTTCATCAGAGGTGACGTCAGCAATCCTAACACATTGGACCCTTCCCCTGATGTAGCTAGCAAACCAGGGCAGTGCATCCTTGCAGAGCCTGAGCGTGGTCAGTTGCCTGAGTAGGAGTAGGTGGTTAGCAGTATCAAAGGCCTTTGTCAGGTCAATGAATACTGCCCCCCAAAGATTCCTTGGTTGAGGGTGTCATGGATGAATCTGGTAAATTCCAACAGTGCCATGGTGGTACTATACCCTTTTTGGAAGCCATGCAGTTCTGGGCACTGGATTTCATAGTTGTCCAAGAACTCAACAAGCTGGTCCGAGACTATTCGTTCCAGAGCTTTAGATAAGGGGGGTAGGATGGAGATGGGCCTGTAGTTGGTGTGTAGTGACTTGTCTCCACTTTTGTGTACAGGTGTGATAGTCACCTGTTTCCAGAGTGATGGAAATTGACCCATTCTTAGGGAAAGGTTGAAGATCTTTGTCAGGGGTTCAAGGATTTCATCTAGGACTAGTACATGCAACTTCAGGTCAAGTGAGTCACCACTGTAACCCGTTTTGTGGATAGCCTTGCTTATATAGGTTCTGGCTAAGTGCATTGGGATCTCTTTGAAAAAGAACTGTGGAGCTGTGTGTACTTGGGATGCAGTGTCAAAGGGGGAACTGGTGGTAGGGGTATTGAAAAAATCAGGTGGAAGGACACTGCCAAGGTTGGAGAATGCATTGTTGAACATATTGGAGATGGTAGGTCTAGCATAGGTGTTCCATCAATGTTGAGCATGGTGGGTAGTGCCTTAGTATCCTTGCCTGTGAGGTCCTTCAAGTTATTCCAAATTTTTTTCCCATCAACCCAGGAGTTGGAGAGTGCTTCACTAAAATATTTGCCTTTAGCCTTCTCTATAGCTCAGGTACTGCCATTTCTTGCAGATTTGTATTTTTGAATGTCTCCTTGCGCTGATGTGGCTTGAGCACAGTGCCAGAGGTGGTCCCTTGTTTGAGCCGTGCCACAAGCTCAGAGTTTTTCCATGGGTTAGACCTGTCTTTAACCTTCATCTTTTTAAGTGGTGCATGGATATCACAGGCTGCCGTAAAGTGGCTGATGAACAGTTCCAAGGCTTTGTTTGTATCATTGAATGAGTTAAGTATTGACTAATCCAGCCTGCTTAGATGTGATTGAGCAGCTGAAGGTGCCCCTGCTTGAGTACCCTGGTGTGTATTATTTTAGGAGGGGGCTTGGTGAATTTGTTAGCCCAAGAGCAGAAAACAGGTGAGTGATCACTTAAAGTATCAGGGAGTACAGACACCTCAAAGATTCTTTCGGGGAGGTTTGACAGTATCCAATCAAGTAGAGTGTAGGTCCCCATCCTATAGCTGCACCTAGTGGGGTAGGGACAAGCTGTGTGAGGTGCTGTGCCATGACAGCATCCTTGTAGGTGCAGGCCTCAGGTGAAAGCCAGTTTATGTTAAAATCACCCAGAATTATGGTCTCCAAATTATGATGTAGTCCCATGAGGTATTCCATGATGCTGTTGATACCACTGGCCTGATCCTTTGAGGGTATGTATACAGAGGTTATAGTAAGATTTTTATTATGAGCCCCTAGGAGAATTTTGATGGCGAGGACCTGAGATGAGGATCCCAGGTTAGAAAATGAGACGGCTTCTCCCATGAGGGTATCTCTCAGTTAGATACACAGCCACCACTCCATTTTGAAATCCTGTCCTGCCTGAAGATAGAGTATCTGGAAATTGCAACCGCAGTGTCAGGGATCTTAGGGTTTAGCCAAGTTCAACAACAGAGAGAATGTCAGGATTGTGTTGTTTAATGCAGGTTTGGAGGTTATCAAGTTTACTGAGGAGACTACAGACATTGATTGACACGAATGTGAGGGACCCCACTCTCCTATTCTGGGGTGTGCAGTCGGCCCAACTGGTCCTGGGTTGGGGTGTACATTTCTAGAGAGCAGAAGTAGCATAAAAAGAATTCTCAGGAGAGAGTTTTTAAGTATTTTGAAAGCTTGCTTGTTTGTTAGCTGTCTGTGCATCTTGGTGCTACGGTACCGGGGTTGTCCAGCCTTGTTGCAGAGAACTGTTAATACTTGTAGGTTCCTCGGAAGACTGAATCCATGTAGCTTCAGAAGGTAACCAATGTGCCAGATAGTAGTGTAGTGGGCCATGGTATCATTGTGTTGGATCCTCGCGTTCATACCCAGTGCATAATACAGGGCACAGAGTGGTGTTTACGGGCAGGTAAATTGAGAGGAGGTGACCTAAGGAGAAATAGGACAGTGCAGCACTATCATCACAACTCCTAGCAATGTGGAATGCAGGTTTAAAGCAGCCATGATTTGGTTTCAGGAAGGAGACACAGTTTGGCTGAGAGTGGGCACTGTTAAAGGCTAAAAAAAATAGCAGTTTGTCAATTGAGTGATACCTGGTGGTTAAGTCAAAAGCCAAAAGAAGTGATCAACAGCTGAGGTCCAGAGTCACAGAATGTGTTAACATTCCTGAAGATGATTAACTGTGCCTGTGCATATGCAGGATGTGAAATCCTTTTGTCTGTATGCTTCTTTGTCATTCAAAGAGATTGCTGAAAAGCCCACTTACAAATCATGGAGCAGGTCGGATGAAAATATGGATTCAAGCAGGACACAGAGTCACTGAGCTTGTCATATTTAGTTGCTTCACTTATGTTTTGCTTGGGATAGCTTCCAAAAAGTTGATTTTAAAATGAAAATGCAGATACCTGGTGATGATGTTTTGCAGAAACCCAGTCCAGGAGACTTTCACGGATGTAGTGAACAAGAATGGTGTAGTTACTCCAAGCAGAAAACCATGTAAAATCCATAGAAACTAAGCTGCAGACACAGACAAACACAAACAGCCACCACACAGACATTTAATTATTAATTTATGGATGCACTGCTATTAATTTTGGTGGATCTTTGTTAAACTTTCATGGAAGTTTCATCCACCATTAGTATTAATCCCTCAGATTTTTCAGTTGACAAAAATGCATTTAGTCAAACCTCTAATGTCCTTCTTAGGAAAGAACCCATTTTGTCAGTCAGCTAACATACAGTAGGTCTGTTTGATGCTTGCATTTTGTAAAATCTATTCCTTAATTCTTTCGACAAATTTGCTTTTGTAAAACAAGTTACTTATTTATGTGGATAAATGCATTTGTAAAACCAGTCTCTTTATACTGTGGACAAAATGCATTTTGTCAAATTCCAAATGTTATAACTTGTTCAATAGAATATATTTTTTTTTCTCAAACCATTTTGTTGCAAAATGTGTGCTACAATGATATTATGGCCAGTTCCTTGTTTCTAGTGCTGTACTGTAACCTTCTGTATCTGCTGTTGTACTTAAGTATATTGTTTGCCTTCCTGTTGTTCTGTAACCTTGGATTGTTATACATTACTCTCTGTGATGCTTGTCTTATTGCCTTACTTTTTAATCTTCCAGATCATACCTGAACATAGTATTGTAATTGTCTAATATGCTTACCCAGTCAATAAACTAAATAAAAAAAGCTTAAAATTGATTTTATTTATTTTTATTTTATTTATTTATTTATTCTAGGATTACAAGTACCTTTGACCCAAGGCTCTTTTACAAAGGTTCCACATCAGAAATAACAAACAACAAGGAAGCAACAGTGAAATAACAGTAAACAATTCATGTACAACAGTGCTATTGAAAGGGGTCAATTATAGGAAGAGTAAGGTGTAGAGGAGGAGGAGGAGGAGAAGTGTAAGTAGTTAACAGAGGCAGCTATAGTAACATGGTGAACACAGCTAGGATGCACATGCCCACAAGGAATGGGTAATATCAGGCACCTGATGGTGGCAGAGAAACAGGGATGAGAGGCGAGGGGGAGGATGAAGATGCAGCCAGAGGCATTTGTAGAAAAAGTAAGAAAATCATTATTGTTAAGATAAAACACAAATTAAATTGATGTGGACATAATAAAAATATCAGTACTGCTTCTTTGTACAAAGCAAATATTTCTATCCACTGTACATTGTATGGATGAATTCTGTTTTGTGGGCAGAATGTTAATGCTACTAGTGGCATCCCATAAACTGCAGAAGTTCCAGGGCCAAAAGAAATTAGACAGCTCAATATCAGTTTGTATCTGCAACAGCTAAACATAATCTGTTCTGGTATATACATTGTACTAATTCTGTTAACTGAGTTCATTGATTTTGGGGGTATTTCGTATTTGGTAGTCATATGTGTTTCTCATGGCTGCTCATGCTTTACATGCCACTTAACAAAGTTTTAGACAACTCTCAAGTACCCTGTACATGAACACACCATTTTGGTTAAAATGATTTAGAGTCACGAAAATATTTGTATTTTGTTTAACCACCCTTGGTAGTTCATGTTTGGAATAATTTCTCTTCTCCACTCTACTGTACAGTAATATTCCCATGATACCCCAGGCAGATTGTGTTCAAGTTACCACAGGACTCTTTTGGCATCTGATATAGGGCTGTAGTACCCCAAAGTGATATATACTGCATTGTTCCAGAAGATCTCTCACGGATACCAGCATTTTTGACAGATATCTTGCTTTAAAGCAGATTAAAAGATCACCAAATGTTAGATAGTGGCCTGACCCACTAGTTTTCATGGGGACCTGTAAGATCTTCAATATACCCAGCAGATTTCAGATATTATAAAAAGAGTCTGAGAAACAGAGTTTTTGGATTAACTGTAAGCATTCTATTACACTTATGTTAATCTTTTATTAACATACTGTACATGCAGAGCCTAATCAAATGCTGAGCAAGGTTTAACACTATTTAAAACTTTTTTTTTTAATATAATAATGATAAGGTCCTCGCAGGGTTATGTTACTGGTCAGTTAATCACCCTCTAGGGGCATGTGGCACTCGACTATGCCTTGTGCAACATTACACCCCACGAGGGTCATTCACAGACCATTAACATAACCCCTGGCCATGCCTTATTGCTTAATTATCTAGTGTCCTTGCAGGTTCTGGAGTTCCACTGAGGCCTAGGCAGATTCTAATAACCCTAGATAAGGTCTTCTTAGGTGACTGATAGGTCTATTAAACCAACTAAATATTTCTATTCCTTATTTATGAAATTATATGCACCATTGATAGAGCATTGGCAGCTTGACAATAACAACAGCTAGTCCTCAGCACACATGACAGGTGCCCAGAACATCTGACAGGTCCATTAAGGGCCATGCTGGAATCATGGCAGTTTCCCAACAGTGAAACAAACAGGAACATAGAAGCATCTCACAAGTTTTTGAAAGCCCTCATCAACACAGTCAGGCTTTCTAGATAATTGGGACCCTCTTAATGTATGTATTACACAGAATAATTGTGATATTTCGACTATTACAGAATTCTGGCAGTCTCCTAAAATACAAGACTGTGAGGTAAATGTTCCGGATATACCTTATTTCATAAGAACATAGAAAATAGGAGGGGTGGAGGTTGTCCTTTGTATTTCAAACACCTCACCTAACTTAAAGTAGATTTTGATCAGGGATATAATGAAATTGATTTTATATCAATAAATGTGGTGTTGGGTGATGTAAAGTGTTCCATTTTTAGTGTGGTCTTTTTTCCTTCTGGTACATGTGATCTTGTTATTTGTGAAACAACTACCTTTTACGATAAGCTCCCAGCAATCAGAAATGGCTAATACTGGCAGATTTTAATGAAGATTACGAACATATAAAATATTCAACAGAAGAAGGCCTTATGGTCTATCAAGTCTGCTCAAATGCAATACTCCTGATCCAGACATTATCGCAGGTTCTGCCAACCATGACCCCCCTCCACCCTGTGCTGCCCTCTCTTGAACCCTTCACCATCATTTGAATGATGACTTCAGATAGGAGTCCATTCCATCCTATCTTTAAAGAAATGTCTCCTGATCCTCTTCTTGAATCTTCCCCTCATTAACTTAAAAATATGCCTCTTTGGGGTCTTGTTATCACTGTGACAGAAGAGTTCCCTGACACCTGCTTTGTTTATACCTTTCAGGAGCTTGTTGGTCTCAGTCATGTCCCCTTTTTCTCATTTCCATATGTGAGTAGGTGTTGAGTTTTCTCAGCCTGTCCTCATATGCTCTGCTATGCTGTCTATGAACCACCTTTGCTGCCCTGCTGTGAAATGCCTCACAATGGTTGATATCCTTTTTCAGCTAGGGACTCAAGAAATTCACACTATATGCTAGTTGCAGTTGCACCAAGGATCTGTACAACTGCAGTATAACTTCCTCCTTTCTGCTTGTGAACCCGCTAGCAATATAGTCTAGCATTCAGTTTTCCTTGGCTGCTGCCTTCCTACACTACACAGTCTAACAAAGTTCACTGATAATGGCTACCACCAAGTTCTTTTCCTCATCTGATTCAGTGACATTGCCACCCCTCAGACTATACACAACCCTTGGATTCTTCCTTCCTATGTGCATGACATTGCACTTATTCCCATTAACCTTCAACTGCCAGATACCTGATCACCTATCCAGGCTCACCAGCTCATTCTTTTGATCCTGCACCCATGTCCATGTCCACCATCACACAGAGCTTGGTGTCATCTGCAAAGAGGTAGATCTTGCCTTTAACTTCGTCCCCAGCTTTGTAAATGAACACATTAAACAGCACCAATCTGAGCACACTTGTAGCTTTCCTTGTACCAGAGAGTCCCACTCATCACCACCGCTACCCTCTGGGACCTACCACTGAAATAGTTTGCCACCCACCTGGTAAATTTGCCTCCTGTCTTTAGGTTCCCATAACTTCCTAATCGGCCTCTAGTAAGACACTGAGTCAAATGCCTTGCTTAAAAAGAATGGGAGGGGGTTGTATTTTTTTATTTAAAGCACCTTATTTTAATTAAAGTAGAATTGATTTGAAATTAAATTGGATGAGTACTGCCTTACAAAAATCCAAAAATGTGATTGATGAGTTGCAATTGGAGAAAATCATTCAGGAATCAACTAGGTGTAACTATAAAATGGTTTTGAATCTTGTATAAGTAGGATTTGGTCACTGATACTTCTAAGATTGTAATACCGGGTGTGCTACAGTATCTGAAGTGATAAGTAATCATCACGCAATTTTTTTGTTTGTTTGTTTTTGCACTGCAAAAACACCAAAACAACATCCTAAGCTATTGTCACCTAGAAACTGCAGATCATTATATGTACTTGTATTTGGTGCTAGTCCACAGATGGAAGATTATGTTTTCCATAGTTGTTTTTAAAGATATCAATTAGGCTTTGCATATTTTTCAGTAAATTCCATAAAATCTGTAACTGTTTTGCAATAGAAAGACTGGAATGTCTTACAGGGAATAAAAAGCCTTGGAGAAATTCAAATTTATTAAAATGCATGAGAGACAGAGACAAAGAGAGACAAGAACTGAAAAATTGATGTGGGGCCCGATTCTCAAAAGGCTATTAATTGTGCACAGAGCTTGCACAAAGAAGGAATGGTACAAGGGACACCTTGTGCAACATCATGCATCATTCCCAATTCTCAAATATGGGCTCCACCATATGGGGGGCCACATGCACCAGCCGGACTTGAGCCACTTTTGTGGCAGATGTATCACTGTGCTGTGGTGGACAGGGATTGGTGCCGTGGTGGTATTGCAAAATCCCCACATTTGGGATTTTCAAAGAGCCGCAACATGTGTAGGGCTCACCTGGGCTCAAACCAGCTGGGAGCTGGTTAAACAGCCAGTGCACCCATCTTACAGACTGTCAGGTGGGAAGGGATCCGTACCTATCTGTCAAATCAACAGATACTATCACACCACCACTCACAAGTGGTGGGCATAGATGTGGTTCATGATAAAGGAGTTGACTTGGGAGAGTTTCTGATCCTCGGTATTTAGTGGTGCAATGCTGTTAGTTACTGATAAAGTGTTCCTCTGGTGTATATTGCTCATGATAACTACCTAGTACTTCTTTTTCACCCTTTTTTTATAGGTGTGGTTGTTCCAGCCACTGAGATTGCTAGCATCTGATTTTATTATTTGATTACCAGTAAGACTGGAAGTGGATGTGGGTCATCCCCTTACCATCCTTGCAGAGGTATACAGGGACTTGGAGATGGCTAATCAGTGGGCATAGGAAAATCTTTCAGAGTGTGCTCTGATCATGTTTCTACTTTACATGTTCAGGGTCCTGAATTTGGGAGGTGGTGGATAACACATGGCATGGGTCCCCAGGTTCTCAGCTTTGCTTGCATCAGTGCCATCTGTCTATGATTTTCCACACCAACATGTATTTGCAATGTATAGAATGGACTGCTGATATTTCATTTTGTGCCCACTCAGGACATACAACTGTATCAGCAATCCCCATCAGGCATCATTGCCTTCTGTGTTTGGTATCATAGGGTCAAGTTTTCAATAGGCAAAGGATGACAGAAGCTTCTGTCAAACCTCTCCCATGTGTTAACACTTTGGCGCACAACTCCATTTGTGGCAGCTGGGGGGACATTGGCACCAGGACCCATAATGTACTAGAATCTGACACAGGGTTCCTGGCATACCCGGCTGTGCCCCAAGCAAGGGTATGGCACACATTGCATCGGTTTAGGGGAGCATTTGAGAATCACACCCAGGAGGTTTAAGTCACTAAATCTTTTTTTTACCTTGCAAACAGTCCCATAATTTTTGTAAAGCAGAAGTGAGGAATGCAAAAGTAAACTTTTTAAAGAAAGAAAAAATGAATTCCTAAGTAAGAATCCTTGAAAAAAAATTAGAATATCTGAAATAGTTTGCTGGGAGTTAAAAATCATGCAAATACTTTGGTCATAAAATTGGGATGATATCAAGCATTGACATGGATATAATTACTGCAACTTTTAAAAATTATTTTGGTAACTTGCCTCATCATTATGCACCCAAACAGAACCTTCATAACCATGTATATAATCAGCCTGATTTTTTCTCAGAGAGAGCATTGTCTATCAAAATGTTATTTAAAAAAATTGTATGTTGAGGATGTTGCTTAATATTTAAAGAAAACAAAACCATGTCTGACAGTGGGGAATGATGGAATTGATGTCCTTTTAGTACAATTGGCTGCTAAATCTATAGCTGCCCCCATATGTAAACTGTTCAAACTCTCAATTTGTACTATAACCATACCAAGTTTGGAAACAAGCAAATTTTATATCATTTTTAAATCCAGTGATCAGACCAATGTTAACAATTATTGAAAAATATCATTATTGTGTCTGTTGACTAAGGTAGCTGAAAGATCATAGTTGATCAATTGTACATCTTTCTGGACACCTGGGTACTCCTCACCAAGACTCAAGATGGCCTCTGACCTAAGCATATCACTGTGATGACCTTGGTGAGATTCATACAAGATGTACATACCACTCTAGACACAAGTAAAATGGTTATTGCAAATTTTGTGGACCTTGCCAAGGCCTTTGATCTAGTAAATCATAAATTATTAGTAGGGGCCATGAAAGGACTAAACTTGTCAGCAGATCTTTGTCATTGGTTTGAGAATTACCTCTCTGAACATCAACAGAGGGTAAGTTTAGGTGAGCGTTTTCCCCTTTCTAACTAATGACTTAGGTTTACTCCAAAGTTCCATTTTGGAATCCCTTTTATGTAGTCTATTCTTGAATTCTCTTTCTTCAGATTGTGGTTTAGCCATTTATTGCTGTATGTAGACAATGTCATTTTGTGCTACAACGGTAATAGCTTTGAGTCTCTAAACCATGATCTTCAAATTTATTTTTTTACTAAACTGGCTAATACACCATTGTCTTACATTAAATGCTAATAAAACAAAAACAATGATTTTTATACATGCTCATAAATACTTTGCTCGGTATGGGGATTTTGAAATAAGGACTTTAGATGGGAACATGCTTGTGAATGTTGATAAATTTACCTACTTGGGAGTGGTATTAGACTACTTATTATTTATTATTTATTTATTTATTAAATTGTGGTGACCGGGTGAGCCCACTGGGCCCCAGAGGTCCCTTTTTCAGGGGTGACCCGGGATTACATAACATAGGATAAATCACAATGCAGTAAATGAAGAAAATGCAATTGTGATACAAGTTATACAGAGGTGTACAGTCAGCTGGTTACATGTGCTGAGATTGGCATTACAGCAGTGCATGTGTATTGATACTAATAAAGAGGGGGGTGTGAACCACAAATGCAGAGACAGATTGTGCACAGCAGGTAGTAATGGACTGTGAGGCTTAGATGTCCATGTGGTGGACCATATCTCTAGCAGCTGCATTTGGAGGTAGCCATCATGTGAGTCTTAAGACTTGTGTGGAAACTTTTGATGGAGGGAGCTTCCTGCACTCCAGGAGGGAAGGAGTTCCATACAGTGGGTGCATTGTTAGAGAAAGACTTGCCCCCCCCATCTTGGTTCTTACTCTAGGGACAGCTAGGAGCATGTGATCCATTGTGCAGAGGAGCCGAGGGTTATTCTTTAGTGCAATAAGTCCCGAGAGGCTGGGGTGGGTTGGGCTAATTAATTTGAAGGTTTGGCAAAGCAAACCTATTAACCTATGACAGCCATGTTGAACAGTTAATAAAGTCTGTCCATCTACATTAATGACTATTATATAGATTGAACTCTTTCCCCCCTGAGTGAACAAGAAGGCTCTTATCACGTTTTGTATTATATGTCCTGGATTATGGTCTGCCGTGTTAAGGTATATTACTCTATGGCTGTGTTAGAAAAAGAGGATACACTTTCATATGAAATCGTGTTATTGACTTCACAGATTCCTAAAATAACCTGTTATTGTGATCTTCTGAAATTTGGTTAGTGCTTATCTATAAGGCGGCATTATAGCTATCAAGCAACCTAATTTTTTACATGTGGTTTTGCTGATCTTTTGCCCCCAGCTGCTGGTAGCTTATTTACTCTATCTCAATCAAATGTAGTAGGACCTCAAACAGATTATAAGATAACCTGTTTTATGCATTTTTCAAGCCCAGAGATCATTAGCGTATCAGGCACCTTGAAGTTTTAATGAGTTGATGGAGAGATCATAATTGCTTAACCTGTAGCAGGTTAAAAATATTTTAAAGTCTTACATGACCATTAATGAAAATTGTCAGTCATTTGTAATATGTCAGTAAGGTGTTGTATAAATTGTTACTTCTTTTATAGTTTTTCTGTGCTTTGTATTTTCTACTCTTCCTGTCTATGAAAACAGGCAGGTCACTGCTCTTGAATCAGCCAGATCTTTGAAAAACAATCTGGTCAGAGCCAACAAGGCTGCAAAATACAATTTTATAGGGATCAGGAGCCTTCTAAAGGGAAATTATTCCATAGCAAGTGATGTAATGTACAGAAAAACATTGAGAAAATGGCCTGGTGTTTAAGGGAAAATGCAGAATCGCAAAAAACATATGTGATACAGATGTTTTATATGGAAACACGGGCAGGTTAATATTCCTTTTGAACTGCCAGCCAATAACAATATTCACCTCTGATTGCTAGCCCCATTAAAGTTAACACATTCCTTGGTGTAGAGTGGTGCCTCCCACCTTTTGACCGGCACGTCCATTAACAAGAAATCATCCCCTGGTGTATAGTGGCACCCCCATTGTCCAATTGCTTGCCCTATTAATAACAAATCATTCCCGTGCTGTAGTTTAAGGCTGATGCGGTCCAGTGTTATGAAGGGCTGAGATGCTGTGTGCCTTACTTCCTGCCACATCAGTGGCTCAAGTTCTGGAACATGCTCAGGTTGCCAGGGGATCAGCCAGAAGATTTAGTGTTCATCAGACAGATGTCTTGTCGCATGCTGCTGACTTGGCCTTTGGCTGCCCCAGGTGAAGGCAGGGATTCAAATATGGGGAAATGGCTAACGCAGGTTTCATAATGCCCTATCCACTTACCTCTGTCCCATGTTACCACTTGAATGACAGGCTCAGTTTTGGATGTGAGTCACATGGTGGGGGGGATGGTTCTCCCCTTCTTAGCACTATCATGGGGGTAGGAATCCATGGGGGACATTGGGCTCAGTGGTCTGAGACAGGTGAGTGGCAGACATGGGAGGTGAGGACAGGGCTGAGACCCTGCCTGAGTCAACTGGCAAGGCAAACAGTTTTATGGAGGAGGAAAAAAATGCTGCAGTATGTATCACCTTAACACACATACACAACCCCCCTCCCATAAAGGGTGCGGTCACACTGTTACAGTAAATCTAGTAAGTATAGCTAATATCTACAGGGTTTCTTACTTGAGTACTAAGGAGCAAGAGCTAGGAGTCTTAAAGGGATTACATCACTTGGACCTGTAAAATAAAATACAGTAAAGAGGTCACAAATGATCCATAGTTCCTAGGGAGTAATTAGGAAGGATATGACACGTTAGATATATAGTAATACTTATCTGATGGGGAAAGAGTCAGCATCCTGTCAGACCTGTGAAAGTAAAGAGAAAAATAGGTTAATATGGACTAAATACAGTAACAGGACAAACAGAGAGATACGAAAGGGGTATAAGAGTTAAAAAAGGTAGCTTTAAATAAAAAGTTACATTTAAGGCAAAGTAGGAAGACAGAGAGATAGAAAAAGAAATACAATTAATAAACAGATAGGGGGTGATTGGAAAACCACTTTTCACCACCTAGATGGCCTATTGGATGTAATTATAAAAAGTAGGCTAGGTGGGTTAATGTAGACTCTTTTAGGCTAGTGGTCCAGTATTATTAAAACCAGACTGGATGCCTGATTAGGATGAGCTGAGAGAGCAGTCGCCCTATAAGAAAGCCTGCACAGTACAGGACTGAGAACTGAACTTACCAGAACTGGCCTGAAATCAGTAAAGTATTAAATAGTAAATGGGAGGCTTCTGATTTATGGCCATGCATACACTAAAATCAAAATCCAGCACCCCCCCTAATATTTTGCCCAGTCCAACAGATCCTGCTGCTGATCAGAAGTTGCGTCCCACTGCTACAGTTATGCCTGAATGCAGATGACAGTACCCATCTCCTACCAATGGATGTCAAGTATAAGGTAATTGCCACTAAAATTTTATTCATATTTAAACAGGATCAAATTGTTTCAAGAATGTCCTATAGCATCCTTACAGTTACATAATACATAACCAACAACAGGAATAATAAAATTATAGATAATACACAATCACAAAAGAAAGTACACCAATAGAGTAAGGCTGTCTTAAAACATTGTTTTGTTGGTAGGTTCCTTATAGAATTCTCTCTCTCTCTCTCACTTTCCTGGTGTACCTGGAAAGACCACCAACACAGAACACAACTGTTGATGAAGTTGTTCTCTGTGCGACTCTCTCACTCTGCATTACACTCCAACCTGTTACCGCACTCTCTCTCTTGCTACTTGCCAACCTGTTATCACACTCTCATTCTCTTGCTCTCTGGGGATGGCTGCAACTGGCTATGGTGCACTATGGAAAAGACAGGATAGCAGCAGCCAGCCATGGTAATGGACAGCTGTTGCAGTCCCTCACTTACTGGGCACAACCTGACACACATAGCGGGACAGGAGGACCTACACACAGAAGTAGCTACAATGGGCAGTCACTGGTGCAGGGGTCAGCAGACACTTTCCACTCACATATGCTGGTTTTCTGATCTACTTGGATGAGCCACAAGACACAGACAGCTACACCAGCACAGCAACACAGACAACACACCACAGACACACAGGTTCCTGGGACAGCAGCTTCTCATGGGTCAGCGGACACAGTGGAACATGACACTGTGGGATCTGACCCTCTCTGGCACTGTCACTATCACTCTCAGTGTGGCTCGCTGGGGGGGGGATGGCAATCTTCCTGAGCTGCACACCATCGGGCTGCCACTGCTGCCCACAGCACCGTGTTGCTTACTGCACTGCCAGTCAATCCCAGTCATCACACTACACACAGACAACAATGTCACTGTATTTCTCCAGACTGTGATGCCCATGAACAGCTTAAAGACAGAGAGATACACACACTCTGGAAATTCACCACTTCCTCTCCCAGTGTCCCTCTCTCACTAGCCCCCTTGTAATACCTGCTTTTGTGACTTTCTTCAGACCGCAATGCTCTTTACAGAGAGAGAGAGAGAGAGGCACACACACTCTGCAAACTCACCACTCCCTATCCTGGTCTCTCTCTGTCTTGCGAACCACACTGTACCACCCCCTTTCACAATGTTAAGGACCAAGTCATCTGACACAAAGCCTGGAGAGTAGCATGGCACATCAACAGACTGAAAGACAGAGAGAGAGAGAGACAGACAGACAGACAGAAATAGACATACAACAAAATCTAACCTCAGCTGTCCCTCTTCCCATTCAATCTGCCATACCCAGAGATCTGCGGGGTGGGGCGCTGGCCAGGTCAACACAAATATGTAGCTGGTGACACTGTAGGGGAACACAGATCCCATTGTCTTTGACTCTCTCTCTCCCTCTCTCTCTCTCTCTCTCTCTCTCTCTCTTCATCAAGATTGCACTTCCTCTCTCGCACTCCCTCTCCCCAAGGAGTCCCTCTCCCCAGTCAATGTGCAGTACCCAGTGGTCCACGGGATAGGTAAGCAGGGAGGACTACAGAAATATGGGGCAAGTGATAGAGGAAGACAGATCCCCCTCTCTGCAACAGATACCCCTTCTCTGCAACTACAGCACACCTGCACTTATTGTGTAGGGGACAATAATTATTTTGCAGTGCTAGTGGGACTGGCTTAGCGAGGATTACAAATGGCTGTCTTTGGAAAATTATTTTCCCCTACAGAACAACTGCAGGTCTACCCAGGGATCTCTCTCAGACCACTTCACCATAACTCTGCTGATAAAGGTGCATTAATGCATTGTTACCTGATGGCACTCGATGAATCATCTCCCTTTCTCTCCCTACCCCTTGCTATAATTTGTCTTGCTATACTCCCTACTATAATCTAGGACAAATCTGGCTACCATACAATGCATTCTATCAAGTTTTAATGAAGCAGTTTTAATTGATTGTCAGTAGACCATGCTTTCATAATCAATTTGCAGAGGAATGACTGCATTTGTAATTTTGGCTCTAGTGTGAATGATAGGCAATGCTTGTGTCTCCTTAAGGCTCCTAGTTTTACTTACTGTCTTAAAAGTACTTTATCAAGATACTTTTCATATGTCTTTTATCTGCTTTTTATGGGTCAAGAGACCGGGATACCTAATCTTTTGAAGTAAGATTGAAAGAGGCCAAGAGAACAGTGAAGAAAAGTAAAAAATGGACAGAAGCCAGCTTTTCCCTTATTGAAGCAGGAAACCCAATCAAGAGAGAGCAAAAGTCAGACCACTTGAAAAATTCCTGATTCCAACCCACTCAAGAGGCTTTGTGGTGGGCATTTGCCGAAGTTGCCAGCGAGACCCGAACAATCCCTGACAAAGAGAACAGCAATCCAATACATATATAAGAGGACGAAGACCTGAATCTTTCTAAAGTGCAAGACTTTGAAAAGTGTCAATCAGCCATTGAAGAAGTAAGGGTATTAACAAAATCAGTAACAACCCTTCAAAAAACTTACTAGAAGTGGCTGCTTCCAAAGATGGTGGAGCAAAAACACTGTCACCCTTGAAGCCCATACCATTATTCACTACAGTGAAACACATTGAAAATGTTAAGGATGTTAACAAATACTTCTCAAATTTGATTTCTATGGTCTAAAAACTCTAGTCTAAGTGATGGGAAATTTTTAAATATCGAAAGAGAGATAAAACTAAATAAGCAAAAAAACTACTGCATATCTAAATGGTATTAACACTCTGGAACAAGATAATACTGAACTGAAAGTTAAATTAGAACCAACTACAACTTTAGCAACTATTTTGATAAGGTAATCAATTGCCATGGCACACAAGACTGAAACAATTCAAAATAATGAAAGGATCCTTAACCTTCAATTTGTTACAGTTCCTCCTTCTCCTTTTTAAACACAAACTGTGAATACACGGTATCTTATTATGTGAATACATGGGATCTTATAAAACAGTTTTTTTTCCTGACCAGATGAATTTCCCAAATGGGTACTGCCCCAATTTAGTAAGAGCATTTAAATTTCCACAGCATTGCCTACCAGCAGAGACTTCTGATAATCCATTAAAAAGTGTTACAATAGTTGTTACATCCTCTTCTTTAATTGACCAGGATCTTATTATCAAATCTGCCAGGATGATGGGAGCATATTCTTTTAAAAGGGGTGAGTTTTCATCTATTTAGACATGGCACCAGCCACGCAGGAGATGTAAGAGATTTCTGACTTTCAGAAAGGGAACTGAAGATCTGGGTGGTTAAATCTCTGTTCAATATCTCTATAAAGTAAAAAAAAATGTAAACATTTACTCCATGATAAGGAGCCAAATTATAGCTTTTATTAGGGAACAGAAAGCTGCAAAATCTGCTCAGCAAGAATCCCTTAGTAGCAACGGAACAAATTTGAGTGAGATACTAAGCCCTAACGCTAGTTCTATGGATGTCTCCTCTAATGATTTAAATCTAATGCAGATACAAATCACACATATGCAATAAGCTTACCAAGGCCATCTTGGGCATGGTGGGCTACTTTTTTCCACCCACAACTGCAGAAGCGACTGGCAGAAAAAAATAGTACCCCATGGATGGTGGGGTGGGTGTTGTGCGGCCACAGAGGGGAAGGGCCCACTGACAGTGGTTGACTGGAAATTTGGCTGCAGCACTGTGGCTGAGGAATCTGATCAAGTGCTTCCACAGTCCCTTTTCTCTCTCCTAGCCCTTGCAAAATGTCTGCAGGGCTCCACCCACACAGCCATAAAAATGAATGAAATGAAATGAATAACATGCTCCCAACACCACCACAGGAGCTAACAATCTATAACATGCCCCTGTGCAGTTGTAAACACCTCCAATAAGTGCTTGGCACACTAATCAGGTTTTATTGCCTTCTTAAAAGTGTCAAGCAATCTAGTTGCACCCTGATAAAATGTCATCTTTTTTCAGCATTCTGCTTAGGTTCAGCACCCTGGCAAATGTTTAACAAGCACATCAAGTCCATGGTGCTCTACCTTCTCTTTTCTACTCCCAATAATTCTTGGTGTTATTGGCGGGTGAACTGTGACCACAATAGGTCTTTTAAATGCTTAACACTTCACAGACCCCTTCATAAAGTTAATAGCACTCCACCTGTTTCTCCTAGCCACCATGGTAAAGCATTCCTAAAAGCTGCAAATTCACAGTAAGCCCAGTAGGACTCCAGTGGCCCTATCAGGGTATTAGCAAGTCCCTTCCATAAAGAGCAAGTTTCCTGTGACCCTGAAAAGTCTGCAATTCCCACAGTACTTGACAAGTCCCCAGGAAGAACCCAGAAAGGCCTCAGTGGCAGATAGAGTGCTGCATCCTGGTATGTTTTTCTCATATTGGTAGAATTCATCAGCAAATCTCCAATGTGTTAGAAGTCTTCTTTATCACCAGCAGGTCTCATTTTGGTCTGTAGCATACCAGTAGGTCATTTTGCAAGTCTGTAAAGCTAATCAGTTGAATAGAAATAGGTTTGCTCATTTACCTAGTTACTTTAAATCTGTTACTAGTTTATTCATGAAATTTTATAGGCCACTTGTACCAACATACAGTACTTATGAAAACAAATCTGTGTTTCATGGTATTGTAAGGCATGTCTTTCTTTGTCATGTCATGGGGACCCTCTGTATCCATTTTTTCACATATTCATTCTAAATTGGTTTGTATATTTTTGGCAATCTGTCTGCTTTGGTTCATTTACAACTCTCCTGAACAGTCATTTAGAGACTATTATGCAGGTTTTTTTAAATGATATACTTCTGTTTATTTCTGCACACCATTTGCTCACTTGTCCTTGCAATAGCCCAAGAACAACTACTTACAAGAGTCATCTGTTTCTAGCCCTGACCACACAATCCAACCAAGTCCATAGCCACTGACTGGTGGAACCATGAGTTACAGCTGCCTTTTGGCATGTTCCTTATTCCTGTCTTAGGTGTATTCGTACATACTGAAGGTATAACATGCAGAATAACATAAAGAATCCATCTACAAAACATAGTAGCGGCTTTATGGGAAGGAAGAAGAGCAACAGTCTGTTAAATAAATCCCCTTGCAGTCCTAGCAGGAACTAATGCCATTTGCACTTAAAGCACCTAATTAAATTTGATTCAAGTCTCCTGGAGCAAGCTGTCCAGACCGGAGATTGTGTAGGGTCTGAGGTAGCACATTAGGTGTGGAATTTAAGGACAGACTGAGTGGACCAAGAAGTCCTTTTCTGCTGACAACTTCTATGTTTCTATGTAATCTGTCATACAGCCATGTAACCCTCTAAAAGAAGTAGTACTTCTGCAATTCAGTTCTAATCCCCCACCAACTGCTCCAAGGCTTTAGCTCATGCACTATTTGTTTTTCTCTTTTCCTGGCTGATGACAAATTACCTACTTAGTTTACCACCTCCAAACATCTAATGATTTAAAAGATTAAAATTATATACACTCATCCACCTCAACTCTATAGATAAGGGGCCCCATTCTCAAAACCCCAAATTCGACTCAATGTGCCTGCATCAAATACAAATGATGCAAGGGACACCGAGTATCAAACTTTGTGGATTTCTGAACTCTGCAATGCTGGCTGCAGCAAATTGGGGACCCCTGCATCAAATCAGCTGAGTGCCAGGCTTGACCATGGGCAGTGATTTACCAGGGAGGGAGGGAGCTTGTGTCTGATGCAAGCTGTGGCATCCATTTAATTGGAATTCAAAAAGTCACCTGACACACAATGGCTTGCACCAGCCACCGGCTGATCTGACTAGCCTTGCAACACTTCCACTGATGGTACCAGGCTGGAGCACAGGCTTGCTGGCTGCCTGAACCAGTGGGAAAGACCTGAACAGTGGTACCAGAATGTGGAATCATGACTGTCCATGGGCACATTGCCCAGACTAGTGCACAACAAGCACGTTAGTGGATGCTGACCACCCTGGGGGCAGCTAACCGAGACTGGGTCCAGCCAGCATCCACGTAGGAGCCACTCCTCTGCCATTGCTGCTAGGCTGCACTTTGTGAGCTGTGAGTGGTCTTCAGCCTCTATAACTGCCAAGTGGTCATGCCACTTCACAGCACTTGGATGCTCGCCTGCAGCAAACTCCACCAAACTCTTCCCATGTGCCATTCATATGGCACAAAGAAACGGATCTGGCACCTGTGGATGGCTGGCACCAGGACTCTTCTCATACAGTAATTGGGAAAAGGGTCCTTGGTGCACTGGAAATTGGCACGAGCTGCCATTGGTGCAGTTTGTATTAATCTTTGTGAATCAGGCAGCAGATATACAATCACCAAAGTCTCAAATCATAACTCATCCATCCTATGTTCCTTAGATTTTTTTATCACTTTCCTGTGAGCCTTTTCCAATTCTGCAATGTCATTCTTATGGTACAAAGTCAATTGTAGAACTGGTCATAGTGCGCTCTGTGAAGTCTCACCAGTACCTTTTTAAAGTGGCAGTAACTCTTCCCTTGATTTCTCTTCCATTCTGTACTTGACACATCCAAGCATTTTATTTCCCTCTCTGACTACTGCTATGGACTGTTGTACTTTAGAGTTCTGTCTACAATAACCCATAGATTTCTTTTAATCTCTGTCTCCATAAATTTCAATCCCTTTATCACATATTTTTATGGCAAGTTTTTGACCTCTAGGTTTATAGCAAGCATTTATTTAACACCTTTGCCACAACTTAATATCAGTTTCACAGGGTAAGTAATGTTATCTCCATAACTCTAATCATCTTCCTCTCTCTACATGCAGTCATGCCAATGTCAAAGTCTCTCAAGTCTCACTCTGTTGTCTAGATGTTCTGTCTCCATGGCATACCTATTGTCTCACTTGTGCTTAGTGCTAAGACTGATAAGGATGCTTCTTAATTTGCCTGTCCTCATTGGCTATACTCAAGGGACCATTCAAAATTCTGCTTACATGAATTAGTTTTTTCATGTACAATACTTGCTAATACAGTACATTAAAACATCCTATAGGATTTAAAAAAAATTAACATCAATACCTATAGCAGTTTGATGACATTATTCAACCAGGGTACAAAGAATATTCTCATTCAATATTGAATAGTGGCTCTGTTTGGAAAGTAGTGATTAAAGTGGATAAAGAGGTTGCCGTACTAAAATGCAGCCCTGATTGTCATTGTCTCCCCCGGGATTAGCTGAAGAAGGGCAGGGGAGGGGGGGGATGGGGGAGAAAGGGCCAGATAAAAAGGGAAAGATGGAAAGGGGAGGTGGAAGGATGACATCACGGGGAGGGGAAATGAGGTTATAAAAGGGAGAAGGGTTAGGTGAGGTAATGAGCTGATTGACAGCTCAGGTAATTGGTAGAAGAGAAACTAGGGGAGGGGTATTAGAGGGGTAGAAAAGGGGCTCAGAGAGAGAAAATAATCCCTCTCTCTGCTGCAGCTGTTTGATTTCAAATATTGCACAAGATCTCAAAGTGGGTAGATTCTCTGCTAGCAAATAGGTAAGGTATTTCATGACCAGTCTTTGCGGTGTGGGTGGGCCTTGGGAAGGCCAGCTTGCTGAGGGTGTGCAGATCTGTGGTCATTTTGAGTTTGTTTTAATGATTGTCTGAGCTAAGCAGGCTAACAATGTATATTTTTATATTTTAATTACAATTTCTTATGGTTACCCTTCTTTGTTACTGTTTTTCTGTTTGGGATTGCATCCAGGTTTGGGTATTCCTGACTGTGTAGGTAAGTATTAATCCAGGACAAGCCAGGTAATTAAGTAAAAGAAAAAAAAGATGAAAAGAAAAGAACAAATTGTGTTTGCGTTGCAGCTTAGAGCAAACTGTGCGCGAAGCTTGGGAATGCGCAGTGTGAAGCAACCCACCTAGTGGGTCTTGGTGTGTGGTGTCCATCACTGGGGAAGGGGGAGGTGTGCCTCTTGTGGAGGGGGAATTAATTTAGTGAGGTTTTGCATCTGGCACCCTCAGATGGGGAGGGTGATTTGGTCCTGCTGCAAACAGAGATGGTTTTTGCTGTGGCTGGCACATTTTCTGTGCAATTCAGTGGGAGGACATGCCAGGCTGTGTGACATCTCACGCCACGTGGAGTGGAACAAGGATGTAAGCCAGGCACTTCCTCCTGGCAATGCTCCCAGAGTTTCTCCAGGGGAACCACGGGTTTCCACAGAGAAGAGGTCATTCACGGCCTGGACCTGGTGGGGATCCCATGGATGGGAATGCAGCCAGGGTGTTGTCTCCATGGGCCGAATGCAGCAGCTCCTGGGGAGCCACTAGGGGAAGAAAAGGGAGGGGCAACTGTCAAGAATTTGGGCAGCACTTGGGGAGTTCTGTGGTGGCAACGGTGGCTCCAATTCAGGAAGACTGGGCCGGGGAAGCTGCTGGTGAGGGGTTAGCCCAGAAGCGGTCCTGAAGGAGGACCTGGCCATGTGGCCCATGGCCTCCATCTGCTCAGGCATTAGCAGTTGGGAGGACAGCAGCGTTTTCAGTGCCAATACAAAAAAAAACAAGAAAAAAAAACCAAGAGGCTTGATACAGACCTAGTTTTACTTAGGGTAGGGGTTGGGAGCCACAGATGAATGGCTCACAAAGGGCAGGCCACTGGGCAGCTCTGGGGGCATGTGCTTGGCAGGCGCTTTGCCACTTTCAATGGTGGACCTTTCTTCAGGCATGGTCTCAGTAACCGGCAAGCGGCTATTAGTCCTCAATTCAAAATGGGAAGAAACCCTCTACAGTTCATGATAGATCAGTGTATTAACAAAGATAAAATTCATGTTCTCGGAGGTGCTTGCACAATAAGTTGCAAATAGTCATGGTAGCAGCAACCTGCAAGCAGGATTTCTGAACAGCATTCAGCGACTGGCATAGGGGTCACATGGGTTAATTGCACGAGTGAATGTTAGGTCTAAGCATCATAGGTTTCACGTGGCTTATTTCTGTTTTATGATCACAGTTGACTATCTGTTTAAAAAAAATATAATAAAAAAGGGATACACAAATGGAATTTTAAAGGAAGCACTTAACTCAGGAGGTGAGAGCTTGGAGGAAGGGACAGGGGAAAAGTGGAGAGAGCTTTTGAGGCAGCCACAATGGTTCTGGTAGGCTTTGTGGGGCCTAGTCATTAGGCCAGGCCACCATTTTGGGGGTTCAGGGACCTAGGATGACAACCAGGTTAGAGAAGAGGCCGTGAGGAAACAGCAGGCCTGGTTGTGTCCACTGGGTTTGTTGGCAGGGAGGGGGTGGTGAGGGGAGCTTCCAAATGGCCTACGTAGTGAGGGGAGCTTCCAGATGGCCCTACTGGCCTGGTACTGCTATTTAAAAAAAAAACTACACAGGAAGGACAACAGAAGCAGATGGGGTGACATGCAGAAAGGGGGTGAAGCTCCAGAGGCACATGATTCAACAGCAGCTGTGGCTTGGCAGACAGAATCTGGACAGGGGGTTAAAAAAGAAAAAAAACAGATGAGGTCACGTGACGCTCATGGAGTGAGGCAGCAGCTCTCCGGGTCTCCCTCCTCTAGCACTCCGAATCTGCAGAATTGCACCGTTTTACAGGGCTAACAAGATTCAGTACAGTGCTACTAGCAACTTGAGACTGTTTTTAAGTAAAAATTTGCATACGCCCATTTCGGCATTATGAAGGAAGGGGAAGCGGAGCTGGAAGCTAAACGGCCGCGACGGAGCTCGTCGCCGGATAAAGAAATTACGCCAGTCAAAATATATGGGGACCTGACAACTATTAAGGATGCACTGTTCAAACTAATAGAGGAGGTCTCAGAAATCAAGCCTGCTTTGACCCAACTAGCGCGCAGAGTAACGGATACAGAGGCGAGAATCTCTTCTATAGAGAGAGCCATAGATAAATCGGGGCCTGCTATGATTGAGTGTAAAAGGAGCATCAGTAAACTTGAAGATTGTCTCGATGATCTAGAAGGTCGCAACAGACGCAACAACCTGGTGCTATTGGGTCTCCCAGAAGGAGAAGAGGGACCAAACACTATCCTGTTTCTGCAAAGGCTACTTAAAAAATCAGCAGGGCCCTCACCTAATGGTCCAGACTATATTATAGAGAGAGCCCCATAAACCTCTCGTGCAGACCCCCTCATCTGAACCACCGAGGCCAATTATTTTAAGCTTCTTAACTATCTTGACCGTGAGCACATCTTAAGAGAGGTCAAGAAGCTGGCAGCCTTCCAGTGGGAGGGCAAGAAATACGTTTAGTGCCGGACTTGACATGGAAAATGAGACAGACTCGGCAAGCTACAAGCGATCCACGTCTAAGCTGTGGGCCGCAGGATCGGCATCATCTATTATATCCTCGAAGCTAGAAGTCATGAGTTAATGATGGCCCTAAGAGGTTCAACTCGGCCGAGGAGGCACTGGCATCCTGAAATCTCTGCTACCTGACCTGTTTGCCAAGGGATGAAATTTCGACTAGTTATTTATCTCCTTCAGGGCGCACAGCGCCTGGACTCCTTTACTTGGTGTTAATAACCTTAATTTGCCCTCTTATACTGTTATCTAATTAATGGTAACTGTTTGGATTACTATTACCTAGTTCATCATAAGATGGAAATGATACACTATGATATTGATGCGAATATGTATGACCCTGGACGGGTTGCTAGGAGGGTGTTCTGGTAATTAAGTTTGGTTACATGTTACCTACATATTTAGGTAGGCAATCTGGGATTTATTTACACGGAGGGGCAAGGAACTAACCTTTTCTCGGTCAAAGGTTTACAATAGTTAGTTTAGTAAAGTTATTTGACTTAACCTGCCTCTATCTGAATTAGTAAGGGGTCTTGGACTCTTTATATTAAGTCTAACGGGTAGGGGGTACTAAGGGATATAAGGGTTTATAGCTGTAGGAACTATATGGATAGGAGCCTTTACAAGGTCCACATATTAGGTTATTAGATGGTAGCCAGGGAACATACTATCAGATAAGATTCCGCGGTAGGATTGGCGGGCCCATTTTGGACCAAGATTGTTTTTGCCTTTTTTCAGTAACAGGCCTGCTAGCCTGAACTTGGTTCTTTATTTGTTGCTTGAGCCTTGTGCCTAGGCTAGATGTACAAGGCGTTAAGCGGTCATATTTTTGTTTTGTTTTCCTCTACGCCCAAGGATTGGTGGTCTCTACAGGAAGGCTAGTAGTCTACTTTCTAATTTGGTTTGTTTCATGCTCCCTGGCTCCCACTAAGATGGGTTTATTCTTTTACTCACCTGATGATTAAGTATTTGGTGTTAATGTTCTTTGTTAGCCTAGGTTCAAAACTGGACATTACAGATTCGAGTATTAAACTGTTAAGACTACTTCTTAAATGGGGAATGTACCCATCTCTATGTGGCACCACGTCTCCAGAGAATGAGAAGTTGGCTTTGGGCCAGAAGGGATGGTTTTAAGTTAATTATTGTTGTAGTATTAAGTTACAGGGAGGGAGGTATTAGGAGGAGGTTTCTTTTTGATTGGGGATTAGTTAAAGGGGTGGCTATCCCAATATTTCTTTAATTTTTGGCAGTGAAATGGCTAATATGCTAAATTTTGTTTCTTGGAATATTAAGGGAGGAAAGGACAACTGTAAAATTTGTTATTTTAAACCACTTAGCCCATTTGAAACCAGCGATAGTGTTTTACAAGAAACTCATGTCCTTTCTGATCGATCTCACCCATTTTAAGAAGAAATGGGTGAGCCAGGTTTTTGGTGCAGGGTTTTCATCAAACAGTCGAGGGGTGGCTATTCTAATTGCCCGTGGGATTCCTTTTACCCATTCAGAAATAATCTCTGATCCACAGGGCCGATACATATTTGTATTAGGCAGATTAGGTGGATTCAGTTTAGTGCTAGGATCAATATATGGACCTAATTTGGATTCACCGGCCTTTTTTATCCAATTGGGCCTGGCTTTGGCATCCTTCAAAAATGTGCCAATAATTTTGGGAGGTGACTGGAACCTAGTCCAGGATGCTCGGCTGGACCGATCGCACTATAAAGGACCATTTCTCTCCCCTGCCCAGAACGCTCTAAGAGAGTTTACATCATCACTAGGTTTGGTGGACCCTTGGCGTGCCATGAACCCTAATGCTCGAGAATACACCTTCTCCTCTGCGGTGCATAAGTCACACTCAAGGATCGACTATTTTCTGGTCAGCCAATTTAGTTTATGCTGGGTAGTGGAGGCCTCAACTCTTCCCCGTGTAATTTCTGATCATTCTCCGGTAATAATGGTGTGTCTGTTGCCCTCGCAACCTTCTAGGTCATACTCTTGGTCTTTGAATAATAACATTTTGAAGGACCCCAAAGCCTTAGATAGATTTAGATCTTTTTTGGAAAACTCAATCAATAGTAATTGGGGTACAATTACAGCTGTAGATCAAACTTGGGCAGCTCTTAAAGCTATGTGGCGAGGAACTAATACTGTATGGCTCAGATCGCAAGTTAAGACAAGACAGCTTTTGGACAAATGTTTAAGGAGATTAGGGATTTAGAAATTATGTGTGACGGATGAAGAACTGAAGAACAGGAGCGAAAACTAATAACCCTGAGAACATGGTATGCAGATAAACAGAGGGAGAAAGTTATCAGTTCAGCATCTAGAGTTAAGCCCATACCTAGGGCAGGGCAGCAAGTCTGGGAAATTGTTGGCCTGGCAATTGAGGCAAAGGTCTTTGGACAGGTGGGTGACTGCCCTGAAACATCCAGAATCGGGACAACTGGTTACAGATCCAGGGAGGATATTAGGAATTTTAGTAGATTTCTATCAGAATCTTTACTCAAGTCAACAGTCTTCCTCTAAGGCCACTGATAAGATTTACCAATTTCTGGATAGCATTCCTCTACCTCGATTATCAGAGGATGTTGGCCCATATTTATTGCCCCAATTTTGGAGGTGGAAATAGGGAAAGCTATTGACTCTCTCTGCCCGAACAAAGCGCCAGGCCCGGATGGGTTCACAGCTTTCTTTTTTCAACTGTTCAAAAATAACCTTGTGCCCTTATTGCATAAACTTTTCTCCTTTTGGTGTGAACATGAGATTACAGATAAAACACTGTTTGAGGCCAAGATTATTTTGTTACCGAAGCCCGATAAGCCCCCAGACTTAGTGGGTAACTTTAGGCCGATTTCCTTGCTAAATTTAGATGTTAAAATCTTTGCGAAAATCCTGGCTAATAGATTAAAACATATTTGGCATGATCTTTTGAGTGCAGAACAGGCTGGCTTTGTAGAAGACCGTTCATTGGCTGATCACTTTCGGAAATTGTTTTATTTAATTTCTGCGTCAACGGATCCTAACACAGAGGCATCTCTAGTGTTGTTAGACGTAGAAAAAGCTTTCGACCGGGTGGAGTGGACTTTTATGTTTACCACCCTGGCGAAACTGGGTTTTCCTGCTGGATTTATCCATATGATTCGAGTCTTATACTCATGTCCCTCAGCAAAGATTCAATGTAACAACCTAATCTCAGTAGCTTTCCTCTTATCAAGAGGTACCCGTCAAGGCTGCCCTTTATCACCCTATTTATTTAATTTGTATATTGAACCATTAATCAGATTTATTAAGGTAAACAAGGGGGTTCAAGGGCTTAAATTAGGCGACTCTGAATTTAACGTGTCAGCATTCGCTGATGACCTGTTATTGCATATCTCTAATTCTACATCTTCCCTCCCTAAAGTACTCAAATTAATTACTAGTTTTAGTGTACTTTCTGGATATAGCCTAAATAAGACCAAAACATCAGTATACTCTCTTTCTCCACTTCTTCAGAAGGATTGGTGCCTCTCTTTGGGACTCCATTGGCAGGCCCAATCATTAAACTATCTGGGCATTCAAATAACTAAGAATTTGGAGGCCTTGGCCACCTTAAATCTTAGGCCCTTAATTAAATCAATTAAAGAGGACCTGGATAGATGGTCAAAACTTCCGTTGTCCTTTTCGGGTAGAGCCAACACGCTTAAAATGGTGGTAATGCCAAAAATCTTTTATCCATTGGCGAATCTAAATGTCTATCTTCCTAAGTCCTTTTAGCCACTCTACAAATGCTGTTCTGAGTTTTTGTGGAATGGTAAGCCTTCTAGAAGGTCTTATTATAAACTTGCCCGACAGCGTAAATTAGAGGCCTTCAACTACCAGACTTTTACATGTACTATCTAGCGATCACATGGTAAGGCTGGCCTATGGGCCTGTAGGAGAAACTTCTTACTGGGCTCCATTTGGATCAGTTATTTATTAAAAGTTTTAAGTTTGATCTAGAGTCTATGCTATATATTCCATGGGCTAAGGTCCCGAAGCTGGCTAGGTGCGCTCCGCTAGGATGGGATATAAAGCTCTGCATCAATACTATGCAAGGTTTAAAATTTCGCAAGTACGTGACTTATCCCAACCTTTATTACGAAACCCAAATCTTGTAATTGGGAACCAACCGATATCTAGTTTTGTAGCAGCAACAGCTGTTAAATTACGAGTTAGTAATTTTTATTTAAATAGGTCGCTACTCCCATTCCAGGCTTTGGTGAAAAAGTTTGGTGTGAGAGCTCAATCTTTCTTAAAATTAACCCAAATAATAAGTAGTCTTAAATCTTATTTCCACAAAGGTTGTGGGACGGATAATTTGGGAATCATGTTTAGTAGACTTAAAGAATTTATACTGTCAGGCAAAGCAATTTCTAAGACTTATAAATATATTATTGTTAGAAGGGATTCTAATGTGTCCTCGACTCAACATATTGGGAACTAAACCTATCTTTAGGGAGGACACCTGAAATGTGGCAGAAAGTTTGGATCGACACCTATAAATATATTAAACAAGACAGGTTGAGAGACATTCAATTTAAGTTATTACATAATTTATACTTTTCCCCAGCTAAACTTTCTAGATTAAACCGTCAATTTTCTGCAAAATGTTTGGACTGCAATGACCCCCTTGCATCTACTTATCATAAGTTCTGGAATTGCCCCAAAATTTCGGGATTGTGGCAATTGGTGAAGCTAAGGATTAGCCAATTTTACAACTTGCGAACTTTTTCAACCCTGAGGTTTGCATATTTGGGATGTATGATAAATTACCCGGCAAGGTAGTTAAATACCGGATGGCTATGGTAGCGGCTGTTATCAAGCTGATAATTCTACGCCACTGAAGATGATTGGACCCCATCATTTGGGGAATGGTGGGACAAATTTTGAATGCACTGAATGCAGAAAGGTCGGTCTTATCATCCTTCAATACTTCAATGATTTTCCATCAATGTTGGGGTGGTCTGTACCAAGGTCTCAAGGATAGATACGGTTATTAGTTTAGGAAATTTCTTTCACGTTTATTGTGTTGGTGTCGACCCTTTTGATTTTGGTTCAGGCATTGTCCTTTCCTCCTTTGCTACAATGTGCGCTTAGCCTTGTTGTTTTCTTCTAGGTTTGTTAGGTGATGTCTTATGGTATAATGTGGTCTATTATTAGTTAATTACCGGGATAGCCGCCAGGGATGGAGGGGTGGAGGAGGGGAGTAGGGGAGTTGAGTTTCTCTCTTTTTTTTTTATGCCTTTTCTGTATTATTAATTTATGGTCTGGGAATTGTATTTCCTTTTATGTCATTATTTATTTCATACGTAATTTGTGTTGGAAATTGTTCAATAAAGCACAGTTATTTGCAAAAAAGAAAAAGAAAAAAACAGACAGAGAAGGTGGCAGAGATAAATGGGCATGTTGCTGGCCTTGGGCGGCCAGCAAGGGGACGGGGGGGACCCGATCAACAGCTATTTGCTGTGGTAGCCACTGGAGGGGTGAGTCAGGAACCAGGGCCCACTCCAGGGAGCAGACAGGTTAATGGTTTTGATCTGTGGTTCCAGGATGGCACCCAAGAAGGCGCCAAAGCAGAAGGCCAACGAGGTGCTGGCACAGAAAGCAGCAGAGCTGATGGAGCAGGTCCAGGTCTTTATAAAGGCATCCAGAGCAGAGGAGGAGAAAGAGAGGAAGGTGAACAAGAGGAAGAACATGATGGTCAGGAAGAAGAGACCCAACAAGAGGGTAAGGTACTGGTGTTGGACCTGTCGGCAGAAGTTCACTTAAAAGGCTATCTGGGCGGTATTACGGAGAAGCAGGGTGAAAAAGGTTGGGAGGAAGTGGACAAGGTTTGGAAAGAGTTGAAGGGGGAAAAGAAAACCAAGAAGGTGGTAGATAGCACAGGGATGGGGGAGGGTAGCGGCAAGGCCAGCTGCAGGTGGGGATCATGTATCACAGGTCCTAAAGGAAATGATATGGGAGGGGGAATATGTGGACATGTTTGCCCTAATTGATAAAGATATGGCAAAAAAGTACAAGCTGAAGGAGTCGGTGGGCAACTTTGAGATGCCTGTGGGTTTCGCTATAGTGGGTAAGACCAGTGAAGATGTTAGCTGCAAGGGTAAAATGTTTGGAGGGCTGTACACATTTTAGTGTTATTCTGCTGCAGAAGAAGCCCGAACTGGCCATCCCACTCCTGACATATTCAACCATCATTAGGGGCACTTATAGGGTTAAGAGTGGGTATGGATGGCTGATTTATGATGAAACATTCTGTCAGAGGGTGCAGTCACATGAGGACGTCAGGTGGGATGTTACATTATCTGAGCTCTGGATCAGGGCATTGTCAGCACAGGGGGGAACAGGGAGCAAGGGAAAGAAGAGCAGTGGGGCTGCAGGGCAAATGTTTGCTTGACATTTAATAAGTCCTACTGCACATGGACTAACTGCAAGTACAAACATGCTTTCTAGGGCTGTGGGGGTACGCACCCTGTTTACAGATGTAGGACAAATGGGGACAGGAGCATAGCTCCAGCTCAAGGGCAGTCTTTGCAGTGGCCATGGGGGCAGGGGGATACAATGGGCATGGGGGTAATTTTAGATGGCAGAGTGGGAGGGAGACTATGGGGGGGTGATAAGTTACTCCTGCCTGAGGCGCCAGTGTGAGAGGGGTTTCCCCTTGTGCGGTCTCCAGTTAAATCACAAATGGTAATTACATGGACTAAGAACTACCTGGATTGCAGTGCAGGTTTGATGCTTAGGGAGGGTTTTACAATGGGTTTTAATTTATACTATTCTGGGTTTAGGAAAGCTATGGGAACCAAGAATCTGGCATCGATTAAGGGGAAAGAAGAGCTAGTGGAGAATAAGATCAAGAAGGAGCGCAAGGTGGGCTGGATAGGAGGCCCATTTGAAGACCCTCTCTTTGATAATTTTAGGTTATCCCCTCTGGGCCTAGTGCCTAAGAAGGTGCGGGGTGAGCACAGATTGATCCACCATCTCTCTTACCCGGGTGGGGCATTTGTGAATGATGCTATAGACCCAGAGAGAAGGACAGTGTCATATACCACTTTGGACAACATGGTAGACCTGATGAAAACCAGAAAAGGGGTCTGGGTGACAAAGATGGACATAGAATCTGCTTTTTGGCTGCTGCCAGTCTGGGAGTAGGATTGGGGGTTGCTGGATTTCCAGTTTCAGGGAAAATACTACTTCGATAAGGTGACGCCCATGGGGTGTTTGGTAGCTTGTGCCACATTCAAAGTTTTTAGTACATGGTTACAGTGGGCGTTTACTGTATGGCACAATCAGGGTGCAGTCGTCCATTACCTGGATGATTTTCTATTAATAGGGGAGGGCAAGGAGATTGAGCAGGCCATGCTCAGTGGTTTTGAGGCTTTATGTGGGGAGACTGGAATCTCTCTGCCAGGGAACAAGACAGAAGGGCTGAGTAGGAGGTTGGAATTCCTGGGAATAGAGCTGGATTTGGATCAACAGTGTTACTGGTTACCCGTGAACAAGGTGGACAGGTTGAGAAGGCACATCCAGGTGATGAAAAGGTGAAGGAGGATGCAACTCAAAATAGTCCAACAGGTGTTAGGCCATATGAACTTTTCCTGTAGGGCAGTGGCTATGGGGAGGGTGTTCACCAGACGTTTGTCCAGGGTATCCATGAAGGCTAAGCTCCTCCACCACTGGGTGGACATTAACAAAGGCATGAAGGATGACTTGCTTGTGTGGGTGGTTTTCTTGGAAGGGTATAATGGGGTAACTTTTTGGAGGGAACAGTGGGAGGAAGGGGAAGACTTTGAGCTCTTTACAGATGCAGCAGGTGGTGTCGGGGTGTGGGGGACTACTGCCAGGGTGAATGAATTTCAGAGGTATGGCTGCCCAGGTGGGTAGAACTGGGATTGACAAAGGATATTACTTTCCTGGAGGCATTCCCCATATTGGTAGCTCTGGTGCCATGGGGACTGCAGTTTAAGAACAAAAAAGTGGTCTTTAGGTGTGATAACATAGCTGTAGTGACAGTTATAAATAGACAATCATGGTCCACTGAGGCAGTGCTGAGAGTGGCATGCATGCTAGTATGGGAAGGACTGAGGCTGAACTTTTCCTTTAGGCATAGGTATGTGGAAGGGGTTAAGAACGAAGTAGCTGACAGCCTTTCACATTTACAGTTGGACAGGTTCCGGGCATTAGCCTCAAAGGTGGCCATCCAGAGAACATGGGTCCCATCAGACCTCTGAGAGATTGGATGGACTGAGCGCAGCTACTCTTTTGGAGCACCTGGGCCCTTAACACACTGAGGGCCTGTGAACTGGTGTGGAGGAGTTTTCAGGGGTTCCAGGAGCATCCAGGTTTGGAGGTAAGTGGCCCAGTGACTGAATCCCAGGTTATGAGGTATATGGTGGAGAAATGGGAAGCAAGTATGTCTGGTGCTACCCAAGGGATACACCTCACTAGTATTGGCATGGTCTGCCCATTGCAGGGGTTGGGGACACCCACTAGGCCCCGGCCATATGCCGGATGCAGCAAGGGTGGATTAGGTTACAAGGCTAGAGGTTAGAGAAGCACAGACTAATAGGTGGGGACTTGCTGATTAGGTTTGCAGCTTGTTTGCCATGCGTGTGCTCCTTGGCTTATGAGGCAAGATTGTTTAAAGTTATTTTCATGGTGATGCATAGAGGGGCTTTCCAGGTTAGCGAGGTGGTGGCAAAAGGGAAAAGTGACAGGACGGACAAGCTGCAAGCCAAGGACATTGCATGGTCAGCAAGCACAGTCACAGTTTGGCTTAGACATTATAAGACAGACCAGGCAAGTAGGAAAAGTATGGTAGAACTCGCCCATGCAAATGGATTTGGGGAGGCAATGGTGAAGGCCATAGAGGACTACATAGCAGTCAGACCACAAGGGGATGGGGTTCTTTCGGCATGGCAATGGGGATTCGGTAACAGCATCTAGGGTTACTGTGGTGCTCGAAAAAGGAATTGGTTTCTTTGGTGAGGACCCAGCAAGGTTTGTATCACACTCATTCAGGATTGGGGCAGCCTTGGAAGTGGCTAGGTTGGGGAGCTCCCGCACCGAGCTACAGAGGGTGGGCAGGTTGTCTTCCCAGGCTTATAAGAGATATGTGCTGAAATGACT
This sequence comes from Neoceratodus forsteri, assembly GCA_016271365.2. NCBI lineage: Eukaryota > Metazoa > Chordata > Ceratodontiformes > Ceratodontidae > Neoceratodus > Neoceratodus forsteri. The sequence goes on from CM057456.1 coordinate 1,340,041,846, forward strand.
GTCAATGTGCATATATATATATATATATATATATATTCTGTTTTACAGGGGCCAGAAAATGCAGGATGGTGTGGATTGTCAGCCATTATTATTTTTTATTTTTTTTTTTGCACCTTACCCTACCCTTGGCCATCCACTCCTTCGGACCGGTCAACATCTTTCAGACCACCACGTCAGAGTCTGCCCCTAGAGTGCCAGGCTTCTCTATTTTTCCTCCTTACTACTTCTACTACTATGGATGAGAGCCTGCAAAATGAGGTCTGCCCGAGAACTGGTGGCTGGGAGGCAAGGATCAGTCATGATCTTGGACCAACGAGGGGTGTTTTCTGATTTTCTGGTGTTCCCTTCCCCTTCCATCCCCTGAGGTCGCTGGCTCAGGCAGGCTGATGCATGGCACTGCTAAGTGCCTAACAGCATCCTCCCATCCCCCTACTCCCTCCCACGAGAGTCACCAGTGCCCCGAAAGTCAATGCTCCCACCAACTCTTGCGATCGTCGGGTGCCCAAAGCACCCCTGGAAACCCTCCTTGAAGGAGGAGAACATCCATCAGGATGCTCAATCCTCCTTCCTCCTGCTAATCCCGATGATCCGAGCTTGTTCCTGAACCCGGGTCACCAGCGTTGTGCAAGGTGAGGCGTCCAGCACCTCAGCCATCAGCGCCACTGGGCTGGCCCATCGGCCATTCATTTATCCATTGGGTGGAACAGTGGGCTGACACCACAGCCAGGGGACACCAGCTGGGACAAGACTTTGATAAAATGGCATGGGCAGATGGGAGTCAAATGGCGATAGCTGTTACCAGTATTGGATGAGAGCAGGAGATTCTTGCCACTGTGAGATTTAATCATTATATACGCAGGGGGGAATGATTTGGCCACCCTGCCCTGGATGTGGTTGATCCACATGATGTTAAGAGTCTTGAAAGTTATAAAATCATGGTGGCTGAGCGTGTCCATAGCTTGGTCTGAAATTATCCCATGCAGATGCTGTAGGCATGCCCTGGATGGCAACTAGGAAGATGGCAGACTGGGCTAGAAAGTCAGGGGGGGTTTATACATAAAGCATGAGCTGATTACACATTACACACCAGAGATGTATTGTGCAGATGGTGTGCCTATGTCAGCACTCAATGGGGCAATTAGGGAGGCAATCGAGAAATGGCAGGGTTTCAGGGGGGTGTTTACTAGTTTTTATTGGGGGAAGCCCAGAGACTGGACTGGTAGTCGGCCTATGGACTAGTGGGACAAAAGGGGGAAGCCAAACCAGATGGTGGTATGGCAGGGCAGGGGAGGGCTCCCTATGGGGTATTCACCTCAAGAGGGACAGGGCTGGGGGATCAGGTGGGACACCTGAACCCAGAAAGAAGAGTAAGGAGTGAATGGGCATCGGGTCTCTTACACCCATCCCCAAGAAGAAGAAATGCTAAATATATTTGATTGGTAAAATGCTGAAATTGGAAATAAAGGGAGAACCCCCAGAGAAAGTGTATGCAAATAAAATATGTGGATGATGGTGATGGAATTACAATGATGCTATGAATGGTTTTGGAGAGTCTACCTTAATAAAACTTCAAATGTTTGAATCATAAATTGGTGTGGGTGTGGCTGATTTCGGGGGAGTCCAAAGGACAATAGAGGTTGCCCTACTAAAGGGCAGCCCAGGTTGTCACTGGCCTCCCTGAGATTGGCAATTGAGCTGGGAAGTAGGGAGGAGGGAAGAGTAGACAAAGAATGGATAGATATAGGGTGGGTGGGGGTAATAACATCACAGGGGGAGGGAGGATGAGGTCACGTTAGGGGTGGGGAGCGGTCAGGTAAAGGGAGTGAAGGCAAGGACTGTTTGAGTGGAGGGAAGCTGAGGGAAGGGCTTGGTTGGGGTAGAAAAGGTGATTCAGAGAGAGAGAAAATACCTCTTTCTCTGCAACTGTGTGTAAATTTAATTTCTGCACCTGCCAAGCATTTCATAGTGGCAGATTCTCTGAGGGATTAAGGTAAAGTTGGGGGTAAGCAAGGCCTGCTTCGAGGTTTGCGGCAGGAGGAGAACAGAGTGCTAGGGTTGGTCTTGAGAACACTCTATGAGAGTGCTTGGTACGGACGTTTAATAATATGTTATTTGTTTATTTATATTTTAATTGCAGTGCATTACACTGATTTAAGTCCATTTACTGTTGTTCTATGGCCGGACACCTTTGTGGTATTCCTGGATGGAGCACTGTGGGTAAGTGTTCCTCTTGGAAGCCAAGTAAAAAAATAACTAAATAAATGAGCACATTGGAAGCAGACACGCTTTGGGGAAAGGCATGGCAAATGAGCAGCTCTCCTGTATCAAGCATAGGGCACGCAGGATTAGGGCCAGGTCTGCTGGAGCCTGGGAGCATGGCAGCCACCATGTGGGATGCTGCTTTGACCAGGCTTGCTCCAGAGTAGCTTGAGGGTGCTAGAGAGCACCACTCCTGTGGCAGGGGAGGAATACCCGGGCATGCCATGGGAGTCTGGAGATCTGGCAGCTCTAAGTGTGGCTGGGATCGAGCTGCATGTTGCGCTATGCCGGAGGGTTGGGACAAATGGGGTTTTTGGAGCAGGGGTCTCGTATGGGACTAGATGATGGGGTCAGGTGTGGTGAGCTAAGGAGAATCGGGCTGTCAAGTGTTTTTCTCCCAAACTGCAAAGACTTGCCAGTTTCTTTGGGTTTTCCAGTCGGTGTGGCGCCAGTGGCGGGGGTGGGGGGCAGGGCTCGGGCTCAGCCATATGGAGTGGTGGCTCAAAAAGCATACTAATAGGGTTTAAAGAAGAGTGGGGGGTGGTTGCCTTTTGCATTGGTGGACATATTGTGGCCTGTTTCGGCTGAGTGCCGCATGAGAAACAATAGAGAGTTGGAGGGGCCACAGCTTGTGTGTGGCCCGCATATGGCAGCTACGGCCATAGCAATCAATGGGTTTGAACTCCACTTGGGGGAGCCAGGAAACACAGCAATGCATGGGAGATGCTGGCATGGGGCTCCTTTGTGGAGCCGATGCAAGGACCCTAGATGGGAGTGGACTGTAGTTGGGGGGTGACAATGCAAATGAAGATATGAGGGAAGGTGAGTCCAAGGGTTTGCATGGTGAGGAATAGTGCTTTGCAGTGCATGGTTCCCCTCTATTACTCACAGGATTCAGTTGTGATGCAAGGATTGGTGCTAGTGATATCAAGGCACTGGACATAGGCCTTTCCTGGATGAACCAGGCCGGGCTGAATATGTGGGGCCAAGGGGAACAATTGGACTTAGAGCTGATTTACTATGGGAAGGCTGGTTATGCTACCACTACAAATTCTTGCAGCCACCCCCCAAAAAATAATAATAATAAATAAATAAATAACATATGAATATGTAGGACATTGGGGGTAGGTCCCTTGCAGTATCAGGTGGTAGAAGAAGGGACATGTTCACGTACCTGCTTACAGGCAATGCCCAGCCCATCAACATGTTATGCCCTGGATCTAGACGCAAACCTTACCGGCACCACAGAACTGGGGAGAAGCAGAATAGAGGTGAATGGGATAGCAAGAAGGTGGGTATTTGGCAAGTGTGGGTGGCCAAAACAGTTCATGAAAGATGGAGGGCGGGCGGGCGTATGCATATGGTAGCCCCTAACCATATTTTACATATTATAGGACAGCTCCAAAAAAGGTTCCGAGTCAGAAGACAAGCAAGATGCTGGCCCAAAAAGAGGCAGAGCTCATGGAACAAGTCCAGGCAATCATCAAGGAGTCCAGGGTGGCCAAAGAGAAGGAGAGGAAGGCAGCCAAGAGGAAGGAACCACCAGCCAGAAAAGGGAGGCTGAGCAAGAGGCCTACCAGGAACAACCTGGAGGAGGGTGGTGAGCCTCAACTGGACAAGGATAAGTTATCGGTTGTAGATCTGTCAGTGGAGGGCAGTCTGAAAGGCAACCCGATTGGCATAATGGACAAGCATGGAGAAAAGGGCTGGGAGGAGTTGGACAAGGCATTAAAGGAATTACAGGACTAGAAGAAAGGTAAGAAGCAGAAGGATAATGCTGGGGCAGGGGAGGGAGGCAGCAAGGCTAGCTATGGGTGGCCCGAAGGGATAACTCTCAGGGATCACATCTCACAGGCCCTCAAAGAACAGATATGGAAGGGAGAGTACATGGATATGTTTGCCTTGATCGATAAAGATATAGAAAAAATATGAACAGAAGGAGTCGGTGGGCAATTCTGAGATGGCAGTGGTGCTCACTGTAGTATGGAAGACTAGTGAAAAAGTTACCTTTTAGGGTTAGATATTCAGAGCTTGGAAGGAAGGCTTCACACATTTTAGTGTGATTATGCAGCAGAAAAAGCCTGAGCTGACATCCCGCTTCTCACCTACTCTGCTATTATTAGGTATGCATATAGGGTCAAGAGTGGGTATGGGTGTTTGATCTACAAAGAGAAGTTCCAGCAGAGGGTAGTGTCTCATGGGGATGTTAGGTGGGATGTTACTCCATCCGAACTTTGGATCAGGATGCTATCAGCACAGCAGGAGATGGGCAGTGAGGGAAAAAAGGATGGTGGAGTGGCAGGATCAAAAGCTTGCTGGGCATTTAATAAAACTAGCTGCCAATGGACCAACTGCAAATACAAGCACGCTTGCTCAGGATGTGGGGGTGCACACCCCGTGTTCAGATGTAAGACGCTGGGGGACTGAAACAGAGGGGCAAAATACTGGCAGCCCTTTCGGGGCTGCTACAGTGGTGGGATGGGAGACTTCAGGCAAGGAAGGAGTTTCAGATGGCAGAGTGGGAGAGGCAGTTTTGGAGGCCACTTGATTGCTCCAGGCAGGGGAAGGGGGGGATGGGGTGGTTCCCATTGAATCATTGGCCAGTTAAGGCACAAGTGGTAATTCCATGGACCGAGGACTACCCAGGCTCAGGAGCAGCATCAATGCTGATGGAGGGTTTCACATCAGTGTTTAATCTTTATTATATGGGGGTCAGGAGGACTATGGGGCAAAAAATCTGGCATCTATAAAGGGAAGGGTGGATATAGTGGAGAGGAAGATAAAAAAGGAACTAGAGGCAGGTTGGGTGGAAGGGCCCTTCAAGGCCCACCATTCAAAAATTATAGGGTTTCCCTGTTAGGCATAGTACCCAAGAAGGCCCCGGGGGAGTTTAGGCTGATACACCATCTCTCATACCTTGATTTGGAGTCAGTTAATGATGCCATCACCCCAGGGAGAAGCTAGATGTCATACGTGATGCTGGACAACACTGTGGACCTGATAAAGGCCAAGTCAGAGGTCTGGTTAGCCAAGATGGACATTGAGTCAGCTTTACGGCTCCTGCCAATGCAGGGGGAGGACTGGGAGCTGCTGGGTTTCAAATTCCAGGGGAAGCACTACATCGATAAGGTGATACCAATAGGTTGTTCTGTGGCCTGTGCAACCTTCAAGGTGTTTAGTGTATGGGTACAATAGGATTTCATAGAAAAACATAGTAGAGGGCAGTCATCCACTACCAAGATGATTTTCTATTAATAGGTGAAGGGAAAGAGGCCACTTAAACCATGCTAAGAAACTTTGAGGAAATTTGTGAGGTAATTGGGATACCTCTGGTGAAAGACAAGACTGAAAGTCTGACTAGACGACTGGAGTTTTTAGGGATAGAACTGGATCTGGAGTGACAGTGCTACAGGCTACCAGGGGACAAGGTGGCTAGACTGAGATCACTCATCCAAGGGATGATAGGGCACAGGAGGGTGAAGCTTAAAACCATTCAGCAAGTGCTGGGATATATGAACTTTGCCTGCTGGGCAGTTGCCCTGGGCAAGGTGTTCACTAGGCGATTGGCCAGGGCATCAGCAAAAGCCAAGCTTCCACATCACTGGGTGGATATTGGTAAAGGGATTGAGGAGTATCTGAAGGCATGGGAGGTTTTCCTTGATGAGTATAATGGGGTGACTTTATGGAGGGATCAGTGGGTAGATGGGGAAGCTCTGGAACTCTTCACTGATGCAGTGGGCAGGCTAAGCATGGGGGCCTACTGACAGGGTGACTGGATGTTGGAGGCCTGGCCTCATATGGGGTTGAGATGGGGCTGATGAGGGACATTACATTTTTGGAAGCTTTTCTCATCTGGGCAGCCATGGTAATGTAGAGACCATTTTGTCCAATAAGAAGGTGGCATTCTGGTGCAACAAACTTGTGGTGGTGAATGTCATAAACAGACAGTCAGGTTCCATGAAGGTGGTGCTGACGGTAGCATGTGGGCTAGTGTTGGAGGGTTTGAGACTGAACTTGTCCTTTAAGTCTAAGCATGTAGAGGCTGTTAAGAACAACATAGCTGACAGTCTTTCACATTTGCAGATGGACAGATTCTGGGCACTATCTCCAAAGGCAGCTTCACTGAGAACTCCAGTTCCATCACACCTGTGGGAGATTGGCTGGAGCGAGCCCATCTTCTCTATCAGAGCACCTGGGCCCCTAACACATTGAGGGCCTACGAAGCAGTGTGGAAGGGTTTCTAAGGGTTTGGGGAGTGGGATGGGTTGGAGGTAAGTGACCCAGTTACTGAGGCCCAGATTATGAGGTATATGGTAGATAGGTGGGATGCAGATCTCTTGGGCATCACCATAGGGATACACCTGACCAGTACTGGCTTGGTATGCCAGCTGTGGAGTTGAAGCTCACCCCCTAGGGTCACTGGCTATACAATGCATGCAGCAGGGGTGGCTCAGGTTGCAAGTGCGGAACCCAGATAAGTGAAGGCCAATTAGCAGGGATCTCCTGGGGAGGCTGGTGGATTGTTTGCCATGCATTTGCTCTTCAGTAAATGAAGCAAAGCTCTTCACAGCCATTTTCTTAGTGATGCATGAAGGGGACTTAGTGGGTTAGAGAAATAGTGGCAAAGGACAAGGGGAACAGGACAGTTGGGTTACAGGACCACAAATTCTCTTGGTTAGCAGGGACAGCTATGATTTGTCTGAGGCTCTCCGAGACAAACCAAGCAGGGAGGGGCAGTGAAGTGGACCTCCTCAGAGGGAATAAAATGGAGGGGAGCTGGTAAAGGCCCTAGAAGATTGTGTGTCAATGAGTCCACAGGGAATAGGAGGGTTCTTTAGGCATGACAATGGAGACCCAGTGACGGTAGCTCAAGTTATGGCCATACTCAAAAAGGGCATGAGCTTCCTGGGTGAGGACCCTACAAGCTATACCTCCCACTCATTCTGAATAGGGACAACCTCGGAGGTGGCTAACTTGGGGGAGTCCCCTGTGGAAGTGCAGCGGGTTGGCAGGTGGTCCTCTAAGGCCTATAAGAAATATATGTGAAAATGACTGTTAAATACATGCATTTTATGTTTTCTAGGGGTTGAGAGACTTATGATGTTATGGATCATTGGCTACTCCTGTATAAACTGGGCAGAGAAATGGGTGGAGCTTACACCTGGGGGATGGCAGCTGGGACAAGACTCCAAAAAGACATGGATTGAATGGCATGGACAGAAGGGACTCAGATGGAAAATACTGCTGCCATTATTAGAGGATAGCAGCAGATGGCTGCGGGCACCAGACTTGATTATCATACATGTAGGAGGGAATGATCTGGGGTCAATCCCCTGGGTAAAACTGGTTCACAGGATCACCACGGACCTAGGGGTGATTAAATTATGGTGGCCTGGAGTGAAGGTGGCCTGGTCAGAGATTGTCCCTCATAGGTGCTGGAGGAATGCAAGGGATATACTGGTGATAGACAAGGCCAGGAAAAGGGTGAACAGGAGGATGGCAGAATGGGCCAGACACATGGAGAATATATATTAGACATGAGCTGATCACTCACAACACACATGGGATGTACAGGGAGGATGGCGTACATATGTCTGATGTGGTAACACAGCCCTTAATGGAGCAATTAAGGAAGCAATCAAAAAATGGCAAGGTTTTGGGGGGGTGGCTGCTAGTTTTTAATGGGGAAGCTCAGAGACAACCTAGGGGCTGGCCTATGGGCTAGTGGGAAAAGTTTGGAGGGCCTAGTCAGATGGGGAGTGGTAAGTTAGGGCTTGGGAGGGCTCCCTATAGGATAGTCACCACAAGAGGGCAGGGCTGCGGGATCAGGTGGGACACCTGAGCCCAGAAAGAAGATTAAGGAAATGAGGGGCAACGTGTCCTTATACCCGGGCACAAGAAGAAATGTCAGTATAACTGATGGACAGATGGAAAGTGTAAATAAAGAATGACCTCTGAGATTGTATATAAATATGACATGGAATTGAGAGTGATGATGACAGTGTAAGTTTATAAAGTATGAAAAGATGATTACATGTAAATGAGAATCTATCATAATAAACTTCAAATGTTGAACCATTAAATACGTGTGGTGTGGCTGGTTTCAGGGGTGGTCCAACTGACAATAGAGGTTGCCCTAATAAAGGGCAGCCCACGATGTCACTGGCTTCCCTGAGATTGGCAACTGAGCTGGGAAGTGGGGGGGGGGAGTAGGCAAAGAATAGATAGTTGTGTGAGGTTGGGGGTAATGACATCACAGAGGGAGGGAGGGAGGATGAGGTCATGTTAGGGGTGGGGATCAGTGAGGTAAAGGGGATGAAGACAAGGACCGATTGGGTGGAGGAGAGCTGATGGAAGGGCTTGGTTGGGGTAGAAAAGGTGATGCAGAAAGAGAAAATACCTTTTTCTCTGCAGCTCTGTGTAAATTTAACTTCCCACCCACCCTTCCTAAGAGAACAGGGCATACATAGAATGTAATGGGTTGCCGGGTGAAGACATCAAGGCCACTTGGTGTGTCAGAATTTGGGTTGCTGAATGAGATTAACAGTGAATGTTGTGAAATGGAAACATTTTGAGGGCCTAGTCAGATGGGTGGTGGTAAGGTAGGGCTTGGGAGGGCTCCCTATGGGGTAATCACCTCAGCAGGGGCAGGGCTGGGGGATCAAGTGGGACACCTGAGCCCAGAAGGAAGTTTAAGGAAGGGAGGTGCATCGGGTCCTTTCAACAGAGCACAAGAAGAAATGCAAGTTTAACTGATGGTAGGATGGAAATTGTAAATAAAGAATGAACTCTGTTATTGTATATTAATGTGACATGGAATTGAGGGTGATGGTGATTTGCAAGTTAATAAAGAATGAAAAAATGATTAAATGTATGTGAGAATCTGTCATAATAAACTTCAAATGTTGAGCCATTAAATATGTGTGGTGTGGCTGACTTCAGGGGTGGTTTAAGCGATAATGCATTGTTCAAGTAACTCTACTTTAATTTTGTTTGTGGATTGGGAAACTTTCCCAGAATAGCTAGAGCAACCCACCACTCTTAAAAATAGTGTCATACAGTCTTTAATTTCAACATCAATAGCCATGAGATATAAGCAGAATGCATTTTAGCTAAGCATCTCTTTCAGACTACATTGATATACTGTGAAAAACATAGGTGGAATCACTCTTGGCAGAAGAAAAAAAAGATAAATATTGCACATAACTTTGGCACATAAAAGAGCTAAATGTTGGGGGAAAGCATTGTCATGGGGCCAAGAAATATTGATTAAAAAAACAACTATGCAGTTATCTTAATTATTGTAATTCAAAATCTCATAACACTCTTCAGGGTAACAGAAAAGAAAAATGATTGAACATAAAACAGCTGTGAACAGTGAATGTCGGAGCTGCAGATGAAGTACAGCGATAGATGTTGGTGTTATTGTGTCTGACTGAGGAGTTTCAGGAAAATGACTGAACATAAAACAGCTGTGAACAGTGAATGGCGGAGCTGCAGATGAAGTAGAGCGATAGATGTTGGTGTTATGGTGTCTGTGGAGCTTCAGGCATTTTGTAGTGATGTATATTGAGGGTAGACGACTGACTGTGCAGTTGAAAGACTGAGTGTGATAAATAAAAGTGCTGGAGTTCTTATACGGTCTTTAGTTTCTGTTCAGAAGTTTATAAATGTGTGATTATATTGTATACTTCTCAAGATGCTTGGGCTCTAGACATTCTAATTTACTGGAGCCTTTTAAAATTTGCAGACAATAGATGAGAATGGGGAAAACAGATAGGTTCTCACATCCCTAATTAAAATAAGTTCTGGCCAGGGCTGCTAGGGCAGCAGGAGAGGAATGTGGGTCATCCTTAGGATATGAGAAGGCTCATAAAGTTACAACTGGCAATAAAGGTAATGAAAAGCATAACATCAGACCTTGTATTAACTACCCACAAGGCATATTTTCAACAGTTGGTTAGTAAATTAATGTATTAAAAAAAACTTTTCATATAAACCACAATAACAGAAAATATAAATGTATATTGAAGTCCATTTTGCACATGTTGGGGTGAAGCACTGAGGATATAAAATGTTTTGGTGTTAATCCCTATATATTCCTTCTCTTGAGAGACATTTTTTCTTGCACTGTGGATCCAATGAACTCTGTGATACAAAATACAAATGTCAGGCATGTATTCTAAAAAACAATAAAAAGCAGGACATTATTTATTATATCAGATGCTCATTTAGTCATAATCACACAGTGGCAGCCATAGAAAAGTGTCTCAGTACTGACATATACCTAGACGTTTCTCAGTAATGAGGTATACCTAGGTATACTGAGGCAGAATGAGGCAAAATCACATTACAGTCAATGCAAATTGCAACTTGAGTGCCTCAGTGGTACCTCGAAGTAGGCAACTTTTAGATAACTACCACTATAATACAATAAAAAAAAACACTTCTGTTGCAAAGTATGCCTGCCATCTTTATATACAGGAAATAAAGACTGCCTATAGAAATCATTCACCTGGGCTACAGCGAGCCCACAAGGTATAGATCCATTATGGCTGAGCATCTGATGTAATAATGCCCTACTTTTTAACTAACTTTTTAGAATAGATTCCTGATATTTGGAATCATTGTACTGAAGAATTCATTAGTTCCACAGTTCTAAAGTAAATGTCTCTCAAAAGAAGTAATATATAAATGAATACCTGTCAATTTTATCCTTATTGCTTCACTCCAGCATCCACAAAATGGATTTCTATATGGTTTATATTTCCTGATAGTGTAGTTTATATGTAAAGCTTTTCTTTATAACTACATGTACTAATCAAGTGTGAAAATATGCATTTTGGGTAGTTTAAACCAGGTTTGATATATTTTTCATTACCTTAATTGCTGGTTAAAATTTTATAAGTGCCTCCTCATATCCTGAGGATGCATGTTATTCATTGTTTCAGATTTTTTATTTGTACACATCACTCTTGGTGGATAATATAATAACAGGTTACAATAGTGCTACAAGTATAGCATAAGGAAAAAACAGCGATGTACGAATGGCGTACCACAGACAAAGACAAGGATTAAGCAGTGCTGTGCAGTAAGCACTAGCCAGGTCACTGTCCATAGTAATAGGAAGAAGACATGGGCTGGGAAATTGAAAATGGTGGATGAGCTGCTCCCGTGGCAGAGATGACTGAGACATGGAGCTGCTTGGCCACAATGGTGGTGGAGATCAGGGATCTAATCCTGGCATTCAAAATGTTATTTTTCAGAGTTGATTATTTTAGTTAAGGAGAGTGGGGAGGCAGAGTCCTTACTAAAATAAGTGTTTGGATTGGTAGCAGTTGTCAGTGTGCTTTGTGACCACTACCAGTGGCATTGCCTTTACAGTACTTGCCACATTTGTTCCTGCCACTGCTCTGCACAGTGCTGTATGAAAGGTGCTGTTATTGAGAGCACTGTTCACACATGTGCTATTCTGACCTAGTTACAGATAGTATAAGGGCATTTCTGCATTAAGTTACTAACTCTGATAAAACTCTGCTTCTACAGTGAAAAGTTAGTTGTTTTTGCCCCAATATGGCATAGCTTTGCTCTTTGATATTCACTGCACTTTTGTTGTTTTTAGTATTCATCCTATGAATTCCCATATGCTTTTCTATTAAGCAGGCTAAAATTTTACTGCTGACAATGGAATAACATTGATTTTTATTTGATGTACAAGTGGCAAGTACACAGATGTGCAATAGTACAATGAATAACAGTGAGCAATGCTACAATAGATTAATGCAGAAAACAACTAACGTTTCTTTCTAAAACATCACCGTAGATGGGCTCCCATTGTCTGCTTTCTTTTTTCCATTGATTGTTGGACCGGGGGGCGGGGGCACCTAGTGTTGGAATGGAGGGTTGGCAGCATTGGGGTTTGGCTGTCATTGTTTACTTACTTTTTTCATTTACTGTCTGACTCTAGCTTTAGGGACTTGGTGTCAGAATTGTGGAAGTCTGGTGGCAACAGGGTTTTGCAGCAAGTGGCTACTTGCTTTCATTTTAGTTTACAATCCTACCCCATAATTGGGCACCCAGTGTTGGGGGCAGTGAGTGTCACTGTGGTTTGGCTCCTTGTGACTGTCTAGCTGCCTGAATCAAGAGTCACCCAGCCTACCATCCCCATCCAAACCAGAACTACATTGCTATTGCTTGCAAGCTGCAGCAGAGAAGCCCCCCAACCCAGCAGTATAACTAACCTTAAAAGAACTGTACTATGCTGTGCTTTTCTCATAAAACTCTAGTGCACATTCTGGTCAGTAATGAGATCGTGCAGCACCAGCTAGCCACATTGTCCAGACAGTAGCTGCAGCACAGAGTCAGACCCTCAAGTAAAATTCATACCAGCAGCAAAAACAGCCAAGAAACAAACTGCCTGCAGAGTGACAGGGTTCTGACTGCTTGTGCCTTTTCGTTAAGGTAAGAGGATGGGTTTATTTCAAAATGTCTCAGTACTGTGAGGAGAGGAGGGGAGAGACTCAAAAGAGAGAATGCATGGCCCTTGACCTCCTGGCCTGCCACTGTAGGTGGCCAATCCATTGAGGACTATTTTGGTAGGTGGACGCCTGCTGTAAAGGGTTGGGATGGCCATTTCTTGTTGTTCGGGTGATGGGAAAGGCTTAACTTCTCCTGCCCCGGGGGGATAGCTTTGCTTTTTCTGATGGACAGCCCTGATTCTCCTGGCTTGGGGGTGTGTGAGGATGGTCCTGCTTATTTTGGCTTGGGGAAGGGGTATCTCCCTCTTTCTCCTGGCTTGGGGGTGGCCCTATCTTCTGGGTCATGTGGCCCAGCTTCTCCTACTAGAGAAAACTGGAGGCAGGGTCATTCCTCCCTCCCTAAGCCAGGAGAAGCAGAGCCATCCATCCTAAGCCAAGAGAAACTGGGCCATCCATACCCCCACCCCCAAGACAAGAGAAGCAGGGCCATCCCCTGTAGAAAAAATAAAATGGAATTTGTATTTTTATTTTTAGAAACATAACATCCATCATTAGTTCAAATACTCCAAGAAGCAAGCATGAATAAACACTTATACTTTCCATTCCAGTTTCAGTAGGTGCCCTGGCTTCCAACTGTAGTGCCTAGCCAGTGCCCTGGTAACCAATAAAAGCTGGAGCTACCACTGTTGCTAGTTGTACATGCTGTGAAACTTGATCAAATAGAAATAAAAAAATGTAAATTTGGAGGTGGACATAGGACAGAAAAATTAAAAGAAAGAGGTGAGGAATTTGTAAAAATCTCTGCCAAAACACAATGCCTTTATGGTACTGAAGAAAATCTCAACGTCTATGTATATAAAAGCATACAAGAAGGCTGAAGTTTAATGACCAGCATAATCAAAGGTTAAGACTCAAATCTATTGCAAAGAAATCTGAGAACAGGGGGAGTTGAAACCATTAAAATACCAGAAAAGGCACACAACTACACCAATTATCTAATTATTATAAATATATTAGTTTTAAAGACACATTTTGCAGAAAATCAACCCATGTACTACAGAATCAGGTAAATATTCTAGTGTGCAGGAAAAGGAGTACCACTGAAAAGAAATACTCTTTTTATTGTTTATGAAAGTTAGCTGGTCTATAGCTATTTATCTTACATGCTCTTGAAATGATGAATGTATTGCAATAGACATTATACCCATTACTGCCTTAAGCTCTTTTAAGAAGCACAATTATATAAGGGGCTCTAGAAACAGTGCTTTATACTGCAGGCAGGGTAGAAGGATACAGCTGTTTAGCAAGTTGAATTCATATGAAGATGTGTTTCTTGTACTCACTGAAGCACTATATTATTGGGGAGGAGAGGTGATTTCTCCAGAACATTTGTTTCTTAATCCCTGGGCTGCTGAAAGAACTAGAATGAATCTATTTGACTGAGCTCTGGATAGATGTTCAGTCTGCAGCACTGCAATGGTTAAATTGAAAGGCTGCAAAGAGGTGGAAGGATCATTTGAAAACTCCAAAGGAAGTTTTCTACAGTCTGAATCCTGTAGCTCATTTTTAGAGCTGATGCAATAGGGCTGCAGGCTCCGCCTACCTGCAGCCCAATAAAATGTATAATTTCCCGCTGTGTTTTTCTCCTCCAAAGTTGTATATGGAAAAGGCTATCTGTACAAAGTAAGGCCACTTAATAGTAACAGCAACAGCAATGGTTAGGAAAGTTAAGGCATTTGAATAAAAGGAAGTTGGCTAGTTTGGGTAACAGATTTTGCGCAGTAATAAAGTTCAGTTTAAACTAGTTAGGCTTGGGGGAGTGGGATTCAGTGTTCAAATTACAACAAACAGGGAAAGAAAAAAAAACAAATTGTAATAGTATCGGTCCAAAATAAAACACATTTGGGGATGAGGAATAAAACCCTTGCTACCATTAGCCAAGGACAGTATGCCATAATATCAATAAAGGAGACATACTATATATTTTTATCATTTATTAAATTCTTGGATTCTAAACCTTTCCAGTGGGAGCTTGTTCACAAAGGTTCTGCATCAGAGATACATAGTTGAATATGCATTTAGAGATACATAATAGAACATACAATTCAGTGGAACACTATACATAAAAGGCAACCTTTCATAGTTTGACCAGTGCAAATCTAAGCAATTAATCTAGTACAACTGACAAGAGAATTCCAAACAGAGAAACTAAAATAGGTAAGTATAACATGGTGGACATTTTTGTGCAGTCAGTGTTGACCTTGTCAGGGTGGGGGAAGGTAATGGGAGGAAGGGGGGTTTGACAGGTGTGCTAGAGGGGCAGTAGATGATGAGGCAGGGGTGCAGAGGGGTGGTGGGGTGATGGTGGTGTAGGGATATGGGTAAGGGACAAGGAGGACATGGAACAATTAGGAAGATTTGGGACATGAGATAGCTGTTTACCCACTTTATTAATAAAATAAAATAAATCATAGAGGTGGGGTAGTAGCAATTTATATTAAAGAGGACATCAAAAGCATGTAAATTAAACATATGAACATTAGCTAGTGATCAGAAATAATACCTGAGTAGAAAATACTGAGAACAAAAGTAATATAATAGTAGGCCTTGCTGTTGGCCCCCAGATGGATGGTGGCCAGGACTATACTGTAAAAAAAGTTTGAAATTATTACCAATATACAGTATGAGAAAGAAGGAACAATTTAATTATTCTTGGAGATTTCAACTTAAGGCAAGTGGACTGAATAACAATAGTACTGTGGGGTCAGGCTTTATTAACCTACTAGAATGTTGTAACTTGTTATACAATACCTAGTTACTAACCACCACATGGTGGAACTGGAATTCAATACAAAACACTGTTCCCATTTACATGTATGAAGAGAGCAATTATATGGAAATGTAGCATGAGATAAATACATGGATTTAGCATAGCAGTATCTCAAACAAATCAATAAATAAGAAATGTGATATCCACAAAAAGAGAATATTTTATCTAATTATAAATGAATTTCAAAAGAAATAAATATAATAAAAGAGGTATTACACAGAATTGGTTGACTTAGAGTAATCAATTAAAAAAGTCTTATGATGCTTTAAAAAGGAGTGACATTGAGATGAATAGGATGAATAGGATGAGGCACTGTACAAATCTGTCCTCAAAAATATAAAAATACAGTCAGAAACAGGAAATAAAGATTTAAGTTACCCTTTCTAAAGAAGGGAAAAAAAACATTAAGAATGTTATGGGTATGTAAAATCATTAAATGGACAAGTCACTAAAATATGACCATTACTGGAGAAATATTATTGACAAACCAAAAGCATGGCTTAGGCACTGAACCAGTACTTTAGTTTGGACTTTAATTTAGACTGTGGTTAGAGATACTGAATTGAAAAAGAACATTAACAATGAATACATTGAATACCATGTGAACATTGTGGACAAAAGTATTCAAGTATGTAAAAAAGTAGGTCACCACAAATCTCCAAGGGTAGATAACATACATTCTTACAAAAAAATCTGGCTCAACAGCTGGCTGGCCCTGGCATTTTCTTTTATTGATTGGGAAATCCCACATGATGGAAACATACATCTGTAACCCCAATTTTTTTTAAAAAGTAACAAAGCAGGCAGTATCCAGCTGTTGGCCCATTTGTTATATGTTGGCAATGGGCAAATAATAGACAGCTTAATAAAAGATCACCTTATTCAAACAGTCAGTACTGACAGTATACTAGACCTGTTGAAGCAGTTAGTACTGATGGTATACTGGACCCGGCACAACATGGATTTTCAAAACATAATTCCTGTGCAACTGAGTTAATTTCCTTTTACAAACCATTTAACAGATTATTAGACAATGACATCCCTAGCTAAATTATTTACCTATATTTTGGGGTGTAAGAGCCACTGCATGCTATGCCACTGCAGAGAAGTAACTCGAGCATGAGAACTGGAAACGCTTATTATTTATTTAGTAAACGTGCACCATCTGTGCCTAAAAACTAGATTTTTGTTCCAGTCCTACCTCCATAATATCTTGTGTGCCTTGATATATGTGTGTTTTTTTGTTTATTGCTGCTTTGCTCCCCCCAGGAGCCTGGAGTCCTGAAGGTAGTTGTGGAGTCCACCCAGCGGGGGTAAAGTAGGAAGCACTGTGGCGAGTGATGAGGAAACCTGCACACCAAGACCTGGGGTCAGAGTCCCTCAGTGATGAACCTGACTATCTTACATGTAATTTGTCCCATGGGTCTTATGGTTTGAGAATGGACTGCAGAATACCTTAAGTAACAAGGGATGTTTCTATGATTAAAACCCTTTTAAAATTGTTTAAAGCTTTTTATATCTATGGGCAGTCTGGAAGCTCTAAGGTCATTAGAGTTCCTTCTTATGTTTCATTGTTTCCATTGTTCCCCCTAACCTTATCTTGGTATTATAGACTTTTCTTGTTTTTATATTTTTGTTTGTTTTCCAAATTAACAAACTAACTGCTTAATTCATCGTAACTTAAATTTCACACCACACGTCATATGGCATGATAGTATAAAGCACAGGTGCTGTTGTTCTGCAGCATGAGATGCCATTCTGACCAGAACAATGCCCCAGAGGGAGTCTTATGGTGACAATGTAGGACTGTGGGGGTATGTTATGGGTTTTTCTTCTGCCTTCAAGGTTGTATTTCTCCTAAAAAAGCATTCAGAAAGTACAAGGAATCACAGAAGAAGCAGGACAGAGAATTGTATCAGTTAAAGCAAAAGGAAGCTGGGAAGGCAGTCAGAACAGCAAAGGCCCAAACCGAAAAAAAAGATAGCCAACACAGTTAAGAAGGGGGATAAAACCTTTTATAGGTACATCAGGAAGAGATGGAAGACCAAAGGAGGGATAGTGAGGCTTAATAAAGGGGAGGGGGGTGGGCAGAGGGTGACTGTGAAAAGGTAGCGATACTAAACAAATATTTTTGCTCAGTATTTAGAAATGAAGAGGGGGAGGTACCTAAACCAAACAATAGAAACACTCTGAATACAGAAGTTGATACCAGCCCATTTACAGAAGAAAGGGTTCTGAAATAACTCTTAAAACTGAAGGTGGACAAAGCAATGGGGCCGGATGGGATTCATCCCAGAATTCTAAAAGAACTAAGGGTAGAACTAGTGACACCACTGACTACCCTGTGTAACAATTCATGGGAGGATGGGGTGGTACCTGAGGACTGGAGGAGGGCAGATGTGATTTCACTTCTCCAAAGTGGGAGCAGCGCAGAAGCAGGCAACTACAGACCTGTTAGTTTAACCTCAGTGATAGGGAACATCATGGAATCACTTCTGAAGGAAAGAATTTTCGAGTACCTAGAGGCTAGAGGGGCACAGGACCCAAGGTGGCATGGCTTCACAGTGGGAAAGTCATGTCAGATGAATCTAATCAATTTATTTGACTGGGTGACCAAAGTAGTAGATCAGGGAGGGGCTGTGGGCATGGCCTACCTAGACTTTAGCAAGGCATTTGACACAGTCCCACACAAAAGATTAATATACAAGTTAGCCAGCCTAGGAGTGGGTCCCAAGATTGTAGACTGGATAAAGAATTGGCTGGAGAACAGGATGCAGAGGGTAATTATAAATGGAGTCCACTTTGAAGAAAGAGGGGTTACAAGTGGGGTACCGTAGGGTTCAGTACTAGGACTGGTCCTTTTCAATGTCTGCATAAGTGACATTGCAGAGGGACTAGAAGGAAAAGTATGTCTCTTTGCAGATGACACAAAGATCTGCAACAGAGTTGATACACAAGGTGGGGTGGAAAGGATGAAAAGGGACTTGGCAAGGTTGGAGGAATGGTCAAAGGTATGTCAGCTTAGATTCAATGCTAAGAAGTGCAAGGTAATGCACCTGGGAAACAAAAACCCAGGGGAAGAGTACACAATGGGGGAGATACTAACAACAACAAAAATGGAAAGGGACTTAGGGGTAGTCATATCAGATGACCTAAAGGAGGGAAAGCAATGTGAGAGGACAGTAAGGAGGGCTGGGGGATACTGGGATGCATAGGGAGAGGCATCACTAGTAGAAAACAGGAAGTTGTTATCTCTCTGTACAGACAGCTGATGAGATCCCATCTGGAGTACTGCATGCAGTTCTGGAGGTACAATCCCCACAAAGACATAAACAGGATGGAGGCAGGCCAGAACAGAGCAATTAAAATGGTGCAGGGTCTGCACTGGAAGACATATGAAGAGAGACTTAAGGAGCTTAATGTGTATAGCCTTGAGGAAAGGAGGGAGAGGGGGACATGATAGAAACTTTCAAGTACCTCAAGGGAATCAACAAAGTCCAAGAGGGTAGCATCTTTCATAAAAAAGAGGTGTGCAAGAACAAGGGGGCACAATTTGAAGATAGAGAGGGGGTGGCTTAGAGGTAATGTAAGAAAGTATTTTTTCATAGAGAGGGTTGCGGATGCATGGAACGGCCTTCCGGAGGAGGTTGTGGAGTCAAAAACAGTGGTGGAATTCAAGCATGCATGGGACAGTCATAAGGCAATTATTGGGGGTGGGGGTAGGAAGAAGTAGGCTGTTGGTTAACTTGGATCTGCAGCTTATCCATTAGGTAGGGAAATGGGCAGACTGGGTGGGCCAAGTGATCCTTGTCTGCCATCAGATTCTATGTTTCTGTGTATCAGTACATTTCCAACAACAGGGTGCCCAATCCCCATGTTTGCAGTAGCTCTCCCTAAGGTGGGACACTGTGGAGTCCACTTCCAGTGTCCCCAGGTATGTAGTAGTAAAAACCTTTATTTTTATACAGGAATTGTTGACATTATTTACATCATTAGGACAGTGTCCTATTTACAAGATGCTCCTGTTTCTTCATGTTCCATTTGACACTAATTAAAAAACAAACTAATATAACAATACAGTCACAAACATGTTAGTAACAGTGAGTAATAAACACATCTTACATATACCATTTCATTCTATACAAATTACTCATAAAAACGTATATGATTAGCCATAACATTCACACCTTAAACTTAATTCCAGCTTCAAACTTAATAAAAATGCTTTCGCATCTTTAAATTTATTATTTGTAACTATTTTTATCTTATTCCATATTCTATCCACTATTACGGGAAAATGCATGTGACTATATTTATTTTTTAGTTTTGGAAGTAAATAATGCCCCAGATTTTTTTCACGCAAGTTATAAACAGATGTTTTCCTTTCGAATTTATCACTCAGACTTTTAGGCTGATTTTGATAAATAACTTTATAAATTTGCGAAGCCCAAGAAATCTGTCTTTTTGCTTCCTGAGTAAGCCAACCCAGGTCTTGTAACAATAAACAATGATGAGTTCTATGATCCTCTTTTAATATAAATCTAGGCATCTTGTTGTACAATTTGTCAACTTTTTGCAAGAGACCTTTCGATGCCAGGCCATACACATGGTTTCCATATTCCAGAACAGGTAGAAGAAATTGTTTTATTACCATTTCTCTTATTAATCTATTCATACAAAAACTTGTTCTTCTAAAAGTTCCCAATCTTTTATTTATTTTTGAAATGGTATCAAGAATATGTTTATCAAATTTTAGGGCATAATCAATCCAAACTCCTAGGTATTTATATTCTAATACTTGCGCTAATTCTTCATTTTGCAATGTCTTTATAGATATATTTTCTCTACTACCGATCAGTCTATGCTTAGTCCTAGAAAAAAACATCAGTTTTGTTTTTTTGCTATTAACTATCAAACCCGAACTATTCAACCATGTGCAGAGTCTGGTAAAGTCTGCTTGTAATTTTTGTTCCAGTTCGACTAAAGTTCGTCCGTCTGAAATCATTAAGGTGTCATCTGCATAGAGGTTAATACTTGAATTTTGTATTACTTCTACTAAATTATTGATATAAATCAAAAACAATGATGGTCCTAAGATTGAACCCTGTGGGATGCCTCTCTTTACCAAAAGTCTCTTGGACAAGACCCCATTGATGCTTACTTGCTGTTTTCTATTTTCTAAATAAGATTTAAACCAATTATAAGTTTCATTTATTAGACCCATTTCCGCTAGGCGTTCACCCAATAGTTTATGGGATACCGTATCAAAAGCCTTTGATAAATCCACAAACACCGCGCCCACCGCCAGGTCGTCCTCCAGCCTTGTAGCCAGCTCATCGACCATGACGGTGAGCACGGTGGACGTGGAATGACCCCTTCGGAACCCTGATTGAAATTTAGTTAGCAGAGTATGTTTCTCATATCATACCACACCACCACAAGTACTGTGAGACACTGGGGAGCCTACCCCAGTGTCCCAAAATGTTTATTTATATAAAGTATACCAGGAAAAATGAAAACAGTCCCCTGACATCTTTTTATTTTTCCAAAAATACTGTAAAACAAAAAACTGCCCTTCGTCATCTCCCCAGACCCCTCCCCAATCCCGACCCTCCCACTGAGCAACCCACCACCCCACCCCCTTGATCTATACGCATTACCAGAAATGGTCTTATGTCATCTTCTGTGGACTGGGACACATCTGCACTCTTCAAAGCCAAACTGTGAACTGAAGAATCAAGGTAAATGCCATATAGTATCTGTCAATGGTGGTTTGAACTTATGTTGATATCTCAGGCATTTTTTGGTATTTGCTCACCAAATTTTCAACATGGGCATTTTGGGATCCCACCTCATGAACGATCACACTGTTAGTTTGTTATTTTATCTGGAAAGGTGATTTCCTGGTCACTGCTTGGAATCACCTTTCAGGACTGAGTAACAAAATGACAATGTCAGTGATCATAAGGTTGGGTTTCCAAAAGACCGTGTTGAAAATTTGATGCACAAATACCAAAAATTGCCCAAGTTACATGCGGTCATTGAAATATTTCTACGCACTCTCATAACTTTGGCAGTTTTGAAAATTTTCAGTCCAAATTTTCATCATTGCTATTTTTTCACACCACCTCATGAACAGTACAGCTGTCATTTTTCATATCCTGCCTGAAATGTGTTTTCACACCTGTGGAGCAGAATGGCATTGCAGTTGAGCATAAATATGTTTTGCCTTCCATTTCACAGTTTATCTGTACAGGGATTCATGAGGTGGGGTAATAAGATGGTTATGCTGACAATTTGGTTACTGTTGTTCACCACATGAAAGTGCAGGGCCCAGAGGGCCATTCGCTTCCACACCTACATACATATGCACATCTACAGAGGGATTAGAGTGCAGGTCACTCAGTAAAATAAGGATACTATTATACTATCTCAGAAAGTAAGGAAATTCATTGCCAAAAAACTCTGTTGCTGCATCAGTTAGGGTTAATGTTATAGCAACAAAAGTCAGGAAATTCACTGTTAGGGTTCCTATCCCTATCACCCCCCCACCCTTCACATACCAACAGGCATCAGGATGTGCCTTGGGGTCAGTGGGCCTAACTCTCACACCATTGTTCTATACTGTACCTTCTGAGATTCCTTGCACATGGAATGGGGTGAGAGTTTGGGCCAACAATCCCAAGGCACACCATGATGCCTTGTGGTTTGTGGAAGGTGAGGGGGTGGGCCTGCTATGGTTGAGAACCCTAACACTGAATTTTCTGACTTTTGGTGCTGTAATATCAACCCGAACTGATGCATTAATGGAGTTTTTTTTCAAATATAAATCCCATGATGCTTTGCATGATCAAATATGGATGATTTTGCATGTCTCTGAAACGTGGCTTTGTTGCCTGTGCCCTTCTTGGTCAACTCTTGCATCAGTGCTTTGTGCCGAGGTTCTTTGTCTTTTTAGTACATGTACAATCAGGCAATCAGGGTGTTGAGGGGCTACTAGACCACAAACATGTTGCATTTAGAGTGTACAGTTGGGTGATTGGGGGTTGGGGATCACTTGGATTGATGACTATGGAAAGAACCCTTGGGAGATTGGGGGGGCTCTCCATTGCATAAAAGGGCAAGGTTTTTGCAAGCATTAAACAGCACTGCAACAGAAAATGTTGAGTAGTACCAAAACAAATGAATATACCAGTATGGCCTGAATGCACAGTGGTCCCTCATTTGCATAGTCCCAGCAGTATATTTTGTGAGGTCACACTGTTGGGTTGGTGCTGTGCACTAGGGGGCTTTAAATATGGTCCCTGACCTGTCAGTTGGCACTCTTCATGGTTAGCACCATGCTAATCCATTTAGTACCAGGCTAACCCTTTGAATACAGGGGGCGGAGAGGTGATATGTTATGTGTAAAAATGGAATCTGAATATAAGAAGAATCATTTCACAAGAGACCACTATCAGAAGCTTGCAAGTGGCTATTACAGCACAACTGAAAGATTTTTTTATCACACAAACAAGTGGTAAAGCTATGGAATATGCTGCCACAAGAGATCAACGTGGTCACGTCATTGACAATTTTTAGAATACTTGTGCAGGCCTTGACATCTCCCTTCTTTCTTGCACCTCTGAAGCTTGGATGTCCATGCCTCGATGTACCCATTCCTCAGCTGTTTTCCTGAGCTGATGCACAATCTCTTCCTCAGCTGGTGCCACTAGTTGCTACTCCTGCTAAAGCTTGGGTGCTGTCAAGTTTGGTTCTTCCTGCTCTTGGGCTTTTTAAAATGATGGCTTATTGGCCTTGGCAATTATGTCATAGTGTGGAAGAAATAAATTATACAGTATATTAAGTTACTGCTAACAACAGCTGTTCCACTGCTGTCCAGTGGATATAAGACCCCCATGCTTCCAACACACTGTATCAAATACATACAGTTAAATGCAGGTCAATGCAGTTAAAATACAATTTAAATTAATATTTTCTTACCTTGTATTTTTGGATTCATTCCTTTCAAATATAATGATATGCTTTGCTAGTGGTGCAGAATTTTCTTTTCTTGCTCTTTTGCTCTTTACTGATGTGCTATTTGATCATTAGTCAGCAGTCCTTTCCAGGAAGCTCTCTTAGGCCTTGGGCTGCCATTAAATTTTATTGTCCCAAATCTAGAAGGCATCTTCAAAATAGTAAGTACAGAATTTTATCACTCAGTCTATAATGAGTACTAGCTTGCCAGCTTCACTCTCCAAGATTCCTTTCTATGTGTTTCAAGAAAGATTCTTTGGATACTGTATTCTTCCCCGACAGCCAGGATCTACTGCAATGGAGTGTTCTCCTCTCCTTTTTCTTTGGCTGCTGGTACTCATCAGTGTTGTCTCCTTTCTTCTTTTCTTTTTAATTTGTATCTGGAACCTTTACTTATCTGGCTAAAGTCATGTCCTGATTTGTACAGTGTCCCTGTGGGACCCCATCCTCTCCAGTTGTCAGCGTACACAGATGACATTCTGTTACATATTGCTCACCCTCGGACCATGTTGCCAGTCTCATTATGGATTATAAAAGAATTTGGCCAGCTACCCAACTATAAATTGAATCTTAGCAAACTGAGGTTATGCCGATTACAACTGTGGTTAAAGGGGATAAAATTTGGTTGGGTCTGACTCAGTTCACTTGCTCTTTTAAATATCTAGGTCTGCACCTCATGAAAGATCCTGCTTTAATGTGTAAACTTAATTTAGATGATCTGGTGGTTAAGCTCCAACAAAATTTTCAGAGGTGGTAAGCCTTCCCCTTGTCTTTATGGGGGAGAATCAATATTATCAAGATGAATATCCTCCACCGTATTTTTTAACCCATTACTATGTTAAACTTCTGGCTTCCTTTGTCTTGGTTTCAGCAAGTCCACAGTATGATCTCTGAGTTTATCTGGGCCAAGAAAGCTCTGAGGCAGGCTTACAATAAGCTTGCCTCTCCTAAAAGTCTGGGTGGCCTTAAGTTACCTCATTTCCTCATTTATTATTTTCCTAGCCAACTTAATAAGATGTTCCGGTGGTTCTCTCCCAGTCCTGATGGTACTACTTCATCTTATTCATTTATATGGCTGGATTTAGAATTAGATGCCCTCAACAGTACTTGGTTATCTGTGCCCTCTTTTTTTTTTCACCCCTTGGAAATCATTGCTTTTGAATGTGAGTAATACTGTCATGGGTACTTCACTTCAAGTTTATTCCCAGTTTTGGTCCTTGTAGAAACAGCATATTTCCAAGGACATTTCCCAACCTCTCCTCTGCAACTGTAACCTATGGACCAGAGGGCATGTTATTACCACCGATTTGCTCCCCCAACTGAGTGATATCTGGATTTATGACCTGCTCTCTAACGGTACTCTTCTATCCATGGCTGCTATGATTGATGGATTTTGGTTAGGAAATCATCATGCTTTCAAAGTTTTCCAACACAGGCATGTTTTGCTTCAATGGTTCTAGCTAGGCTAATGGACCACTGATTTCTCAATGTTTTTAACTAATATTAAACAGCTGGTGTTACAACCTCATGCCATCTCTGCCTTGTACTCCCTACTTTTAGTGAAGGATTTTCTGAACTTGGATGGGTCTTCTTCTTCTTGGGACACCTCGTTTAATTTATCCCCAGCACAATGGCAATCTCTCTGGTCTGATCTTTATCATTATGTTTTTCAGGATAGACTGAGACTCATTCAATTTGACATTCTTAATAATCTTTATTTTACTCCAAAAAGTTTGCTAAAATATGGAGGTTATGCTCTTCTGTGTGCAGTCGGTGCGGATAGAATGAGGATTCTATCCTACATATGTTTTGGTACTGCTCTAAGATTGCCCCTCTTTGGCATCTCATTGAGGCTAATGCAGACCCCCTCCTGGGATTACAAGGTTTATTTAGGCCTCAGATTTGTATTCTAGGGGACTATAGTTCTGTAGCAGTTAAAAAATGCAAATTCTATATGGCTTTATTCTCACTCTCCTTGAAGAAAGTGGTCCTGAGGCACTGGGTTAACCAAGTCTCTATGTCCTATAAGGAGTGACTCCAAGAACTGTTATTTAACTTAAGAATGGAATGTATGTTTGTGAGTCTAAGGCATAATCTACCCCTTTTTGATAAGAAATGGGGTAAACTTTATACCCTTTATACAATATAGAGTCAGTTGGTTACGGGGTCGACAGTAAAATCAGCATATTACATAGAAACATAGAAACATAGAATTTGATGGAAGAGGAGGACTGCTTGCCCACCTAGTCTACCCATTTCCCTACCTAAAGGATAAGTTGCACATCCTAGTTAACCAACAGCCTACTTCCTCCAACACCTCACTAGACTTGCCTTATGTCTGTCCCATGCATTCTTGAATTCTCCCACTATTTTTGACTCCACGACCTCCTCAGGAAGCTTGTTCCATACATCCACAACCCTCTGCATGAAAAATACTTCCTCACATTATCTCTGAGCCACCCCACCCACTATCTTCAAATTGTGGCCCCTTGTTCTTGCACATCTCTTTTTCTGATTGATGCTACCATTTTGGATTTTGTTGATTCCCTTGAGGTACTTGAAAGTTTTTATTATGTTCCCCATCTCCCTCCTTTCCTTGATGGTATGCATATTAAGCTCCTTTAGTCTCTCTTGATATGTCTTCTGGTGCAGACCCTGCACCATTTTGGTTGCCTTCCTCTGGACAGCTTCCACCTTGTCTATGTCTTTGTGGAGATGGGGTCTCCAGAACTGCATGTAGTACTCCAGATGAGGTCTCACCAACTGGCTGTACAGAGGGATAAAAACTTCCTGTTTTCTACTAGTGATGCCTCTCCCTATGCATCCCAATATCCCCCCAGCCCTTCTTACTGCCTTCTCACATTGCTTGCTCGCCTTTAGAGCATCTGATATAACTACCCCCAGGTCCCTTTCCATTTTTGTTGTGAGTATCTCACCACCCATTTTGTACTCTGCCCCAGAGTTTCTGTTTCTCAGGTGCATTACTTTTCACTTCTTTGCATTGAATCTAAGCTGCCATTCATTTGACCATTCCTCCAGCCTTGCCAAGTCCCTTCTCATCCTTTCCACCTCACCTTGTGTATCAACCCTGATGCAGAGTGTTGTGTCATCTGCAAAAAGTCATATTTTTCCTTCCAGTCCCTCAGCAATGTCACTTATAAAGACATTAAAAAGGACTGTACACAGTACTTGAATCCTGCAGAACCCCACTAGTAACCCCCTTTCTTCAATCTGGACTCCATTTACTATTACCCTCTACATGCTGTTGTCCAGCCAATGTTTTACCCAGGCTACCACCTTGGAACCCAAACCCAGGCTGGCTAATTTGTTTATTAATATTTTGTGAGGGAATGTGTCAAATGCCTTGGTAAAGTCTAGGTAGGCAATGTCCACAGCCCCTCCCTGGTCTACTACTTTGGTCACCCACTCAAAGAAATTGATTAGATTCATCTGACATGTCCTGTCTGCTGTGAATCCATGCTGCCTTGGGTCCTGTGCCCCACTGGCCTCTAGATACTCAACAATTCTTTCTTTCAGAAGTGATTCCTTCATTTTCCCTACCACTGAGGTCAAACTGACAGGTGTGTAGTTTCCTACCTCTGTCTTGCTCCCACTTTTGTGATGGGGAATCACATCCACCCTCCTCCAGTCCTCAGGTACCACCCCATCTTCCCATGATTTGTTAAAAGGGGTAGTCAGTGGTGTTACTAGTTCTCCCCTTAGTTCTTTTAGAATTCTGCGGTGAATCCCATCAGGCCCCATTGCTTTGTCCACCTTCAATTTTAGGAGTTCTTTCAGAACCCTTTCTTATGTGAAAGGACTGGTATCAACTCCCCTATCCAGAGTGCTTCTATTGATTGAATTAGGTACCTCGTCCTCCCCTTCCTTTGTGAATACTGAGCAGAAGTATTCATTCAGTATCCCTAATTTTTCACTGTCCCTCTCTGCCCACCCACTGTCCCCTTTATTCAGCCTCAGTATCCCCCCTTTTTCTTTATTCACTCCCTAATGTACCTAGAAAAGATTTTATCCCCCTTCTTAACAGAGTTGGCTATCTTTTTCTCAGTTTGGGCTTTTGATATTCTGACCACCTTCCCTGCTTCCTTCTGCTTTATCTGGTACAGTTCTCTGTCCTGCACCTTCTGCGTTTCCTTATACTGTACTTCCTGAATGTTAACTTTTTCTCCCTAACCTTCCCTGCCACCTCTTTTGAGAACCATAGTAGATCTTTCATTTTGATTTGTTTATTTGCTTCACACAAAGGCTTATTGTCTCTATGATGGCAGTTTTGATGTTTCCTCATTGTTGTTTCACCCCTCCTTCTTGCTTGCTTATGTCTTTCTGAGGCACTCTCCCATTTTGACAAAATCAGCCCTCCTGAAGTCTAGTACCTTCACTTTTGTATGGCTTAACTCTACAGCTGAGTTTATCATGAATCAAACTGTTTGGCAGTCACTTGTTCCTAGATGGCTGCCCACTTCTAGATCTGAGATCATTTTTCCATCCCCATTTGAGAGTACCAGGTCTATGATTGCTCTGTCCCAAGTGGGTTCCAACACTGGATGTCTGAGGCATGCCACCTGTAGGGCATCTTAAATACTGCACAATGTGTTGGAGTTCACACCTGAAGAATGATCGTGACAGGGTGGCAGCAGTACAGTGTAGATTAACTGAGAAGGTCCATGGATTAGGAGGCATGACATACTGTATACAGAGAAGCTGCAGGACTTGAACATGTAGGATTTGTAGGATTCATACAGAGCTAATGGATTTGTTTCCTTATTGCTTGCCAGTGATTTCTAGGTCATTCTTATTTAAGCATGCCAGATTTCCTAGTCATTCTCATGCAATGATCCCCCCTATGTTTAAGTATTGCTGTTGTGGAATTTGCCACAACCTCAAGTGGCAGTCTGTTCCAGTCATGGACTACACATTAGTTAAACCACCAACTGGTATGTACCAATCTCAGATTTCATGTAGTTAGCTGCAGGGGGTGGGATCTAGTACTATATGTATTAGCATTTACCTCTACTCCAGTAAGATCCCAGATATCCTAGTTGCGCCATGCTCTGTGCACTAAGTACGTATCTCCCCTCTTCCTTCTTGCCTCCAATGAGTACAAGTCCAGTTATTTTAGACATGTTTCATATCTCTTCCGTGCCATATTATGTATTGCCCTAGTGGCCCATCTCTGTACTCTCTCCAGGAGTGCCATGTCTCCTTTTTTGGATGGTTCCCATACTTGGGCAACGTATTCTATAACTGGTCTCACCAGTGAAGTATACATAGGTAAGATGCCCTCCTTACTTCTAGCTGATATGTTCCTAAGTATACAATTCAGGATTCTGTTTCCCTTTTGTGCTATGCTCTTGCAATGAGAGGAGAAGGACAAGACACTGGATACTATGATCCCCAGATCTCTCTCTTCAACTGTTGTTTTCAAGGATACACTCCCCAGGGTATAATATATCCCAGTATTATTCTTCCCCAAGTGCATGACTGCACATTTTTATGAAT
Source organism: Neoceratodus forsteri (assembly GCA_016271365.2). Taxonomy (NCBI): domain Eukaryota; kingdom Metazoa; phylum Chordata; order Ceratodontiformes; family Ceratodontidae; genus Neoceratodus; species Neoceratodus forsteri. Next base: position 1,340,070,949 of record CM057456.1, read on the forward strand.
TTAGGGTCAGTTTGCATTTCTCTGTCCAACTGTCTATGGTGTTTATGAACTCCTGCAAAGGTGATATCCCTTGCGTGGCATCAATCTCTGCTCCCAGTCTGCAGTCATCTGCAAATTTATGCATCCAAAATTTCTGACAGTTTACCTGCAGTGTGGTCACATATAAATTAAAGAGAAAGGGGCCCAACACTGATCCCTGAGGTACTCCACTGGACTCCACCACCCATGTCCAAGTATTGCCCTCTAATGCATAAATGCTTCTTCCTGTTTTTCAACCAGCTCTGAACCCAAGCTGTTATAGATGGATGAATACCAATTTTACCCATTTCTCCAATTAATTCTGTATGGAGAAGTTTGTCAAAAGCTTTAGAGAAATCCAATCATAGGACATCCACAGGAGTTCCTTGGTCTAGTCTCTTATTGACTTGATCATAGAATGCCAGGATATTTGTCTGGCATGATCTTCCCTTAATGAACCTATGTTGACAATAGTGTGTTAAATGTTCCTGTTCCAGATATAGTAGGATTTTGTCTTTTAATATTTCCTCCAATATTTTGGAAGGGATCGCTGTGAGGCTTACAGGTCGATAATTGGCCAGATTTTATTTATTGCCCTTCTTATATATAAGAATCACTGTTGCATTCCTCCAGCTATCAACCACTTTCCCAGTGTCTAGAGATTTTTGGAATATATAAGTTAGAGGTGGAACTAATGCTGTACAAAGTTCTTTAAGGACTCCATGGTGTAGTCCATCCAGCCCTAGAAAATTATTCAGTTTCAGATTATTAAGTCTGGCTTCCACATCAGATGCCTTGATTGTAATCACATCTAGGGTATTATGTACACCCATGAGAAAAGGAGGGAAGGTAGGCAAGATCACAACATACAAGTACTTCTATTGGATAAATTGGGCAGATGCCAAGGTGCTTTTCTTCTTGAACTCAAATACAGGGAATAGGAGGAACTCACTAAAAATTGCAGAGGGAGATGAAAAGGGACATCTGCAATAATGTTTTCACTGAAAGGTGGTGTAGAATTGGAAAATACTGTTGGAGGAGGTGGTACTAGACAAATCAGTGAGCAACTACAAACAGGGATGGGACAAGCATATGGGATTAGTAAGAAAAGAAGTGGCAGAAATAAAGGTGGGAAGATGGCCAGCAAGGGCAGTGCAGAATAATTAGGTAGAGTAGGCAGACTGGATGGGCATATGGGTCTTTTTCTGCCATCATTATCAAAATACAGCATCTAGGTAAATCACAGTAGAATCATGTTCAAACACCTACAAGACCCAATAGGGATAGTATCACTTTGTTGCCAAGCTGCATTCAGAGGTATGATAGCACCTTTTTGAAACCAGGGTGTAAGGAGAGGGGTGTTGAAGGAAGCCAAGGACAGAGTCAGTTTGTGAAGGAATCAAATAGGTGCAGTACTTTTAGTATGACGATATGGGGAGAAGAGGAACAAAGTGCTTTGCCATGAACTTCTTTAGAAAGGCAAACATGCAAAATGCTTTGCCCTGGACATCTCTTGAAAGACAGTCATGCATCAGTGGTGAAACCATGTAATGATGTGGACAGTAGTACAATACAGTGTAATAACCAGTGTCCTACATATTCCAAAATACAGTACTGAATGAATTATAAAAATGCAAGGTTTTAAGATCCTCAGTGATGCCCTTTCACAAGAAAATGGAACATTTTACAGTGATATTGCTCCTATAGACTTGCATTGGTTATACTGAAGAACAGAGCAATTCTGCTTCCAAAGGAAATAATGTTACTTATAGGGAAAACACAGGAACGTTTCCATGGAGATACATGGAAAATATCTAATCAGTCCAGGTTCTAAGAGTACTGTGAAATACAAATGGAAGTTTCAAGACTGACTTCAAATCCAGGGTGGATTTTTGGCATAAATACTATTTGGAGAAGTGTGAAGCTTGGATTTGTGTGGTATTGGGTTTCAGTGTGCACTGCTTAGCCTGATAGAGGCTTTTTTTTTTGCTGCTGCTTTTTCCAAAGATTTCCTTCTGCTAAATAAAGACCATATTGCAGGCTTGGTTGTTTCTGGGATTTTCTTAAGAAATTAGTGATGTTTTTCCCTTTGAAGATTTTCCCTATCAAATCTACAATAGCTAAATCTCTCAAGTGCCCTCCCTAATTACGTAACTGCCCAATCCCAAGTCTGCACGCGTGCTTTCTCATTATATGGTGTAGTTGAACTGAGGCTGATACAAAAATAAGGCTGTCACTCACACTGACTATTTCAGGGACATATTGTGATTCACTGTTTGATTAGTGACTGTTCAGAACCATACAAACCAAGGCAAACCAGTGGAACCAAAAGTACATGTTTTTGCCTCTAATGTTCACCACAGTCTAAAGGAATAAAATCACTTAGAAGTCCAGAGTGTTCAGTTCTTGGTAGAGCCATACTTTCAGCTCTAGCACAAATGCTGATGGGACAAACAGATGTGCAAGAATGAAAGATAGTGTAAAAACAAACAGGCACCCCAAGGAGCAGCAGCAAGGAACCGGTGTCAGTGTGTATTTCATAAATGTATATTATATATTGTGGAGTCAATGTAGTGGCAGCATAATCATGAGAAATTAAACATTGCAGGAGTGAGCAAGGTGGTAGAATAACAGAATTAGAAAAAATAGCTCAGAAAAGTGGAATGGGCTAGTTGGAATAAAGGAGGTTTAATGGGAAATTTGAAGAGGAGAGAGAAGATGGTCACATGTAAGAATAGGAATGAGAGATCTGGTCACAAAGTACTGTCCACAGCAGAGAAGGAGGAGTAGGAACATAGGGAAGAGCCTGAGCCAAAATAGGGGAGCCTATAGCAGAAAGCAAACTAGACTACTGGGGCCCAATATTCAAAAGACTGCCCAGGCACAAATCTGAGTTTGCCAGCACAAACTGGGTTTTGCACGGATGTGCAATATTTCTTTATTTAAACATTTGATAAGTGGGAAAAGCACACTGAGCTGAGGGTCATTTCCAGGTGTGACTAGAGGGTGAGGGAGAGGGAGCTTCCACAGTATACATACGTAGAATAGATACATGAAAATATTACAAACAATCACATAATTTTGTAAAAAGGAGTTATTTACATTCAGTTTGCATATATACAGTTATTTACAGTCAGTTGCATGAATACAATAATATGCAGTACAGAGGTTATGAAGTTTAAACTGCGTTCATTTGGCTAAAGGCAGACTTGTTACAGTTACAGGTAGAGAGGGGGAGCTGACAAAGTTGAGATTTAATGGAGTTGTGAAAGGATGACTTTCTGATCTTCTGGGGAAGTTGATTCCATAGGTAGGGGAGATAGTAGGAGAAGGCAGATTTGCCAGCTGATGAGGATGGTTTGAGGAGGGAGAAGGAGTGAGAGTCCCTAGAGTGTAGTGAGTAAGGAGAAAAGGCTACAGGGGTTAGTTTCTAGGCCAGGCGTGGGGGCAGTAAGTTGAACCAAAATTGGACAATGAAAGAAACAGTGCGGCAAAAATGGTGATGGGAGAGGGGCACTAACCTGAGGGAGGAAATGAGCATGCAGTGGTGTGTTCTAAAAGGGGAATTTGTTGCAAAATGGCAAAAAGCATGGAATAAGGAGTCCAAACCTGGATAGCGAGGTGTAGATGCTGGTGTTTTACACAATGTCCACATGATCAAAGATGGCAGTGATAATTTTTGTTAGCAGTGTATGACTAACAGGTAGTAGGAGGGAGTCACAGTTCCTTTAAAGAAGACCAAGCTTTGGGCGGAGCTTCAAAGTGATGGCATCTGTGTGGGGTGAGCAGTTTAGCAGGGGGTCTAGCCATACTCCTAGATATTTACAGGAAGAGATGTATTTACTGTGTTTCCATCCAGGGTGGTGATTACAGGGGGGTTGGGTGTTCTTGCCAGTTTTTGGGCTGACCCAAAGGTCATGGAATATTGAATATTGAAAAGCTGGTTATCATGGCAAACAGGTCTGCAACCAGAAAATATTTGGAGGAGGGTGCAACCTAAATAAAGGGGCTTGGGCCAGAATATTGTCGCAGTCCAATATTCAGAGTAGGTGTGCCATGCAGGGCCATTTTGCTCAGTCATCTTGTGTGGTGCACATACTGCCAATCGAAACCCCAACTTTCTCCCATATAACCCTAACGGTTGACAGAGGCAGTGCAGCAGCTCCACACACCTAGCACAGTGGTCCCTGGTGTCTGCTGTTCCCCACAATCGATCCCCATCTTAAAGTAATATATTATCTTTCACTGGTGTCCAGTGGTCCGTCTCCCCACCCTATCACCTGCTTGTTATATGTATATGCACTGGATTCTGGGCCAGTAGTCCCTCCCCACCTGACCCCTGTAGCATAATGGTACACTATTCCCTGGTGTGGCAGCCCCCTCCCAGCAGAGTGGTGATCCACCACATTGTTCCCCTCCCATCCTGACTATAGTTGAGACTGGCACAGCCTCCACTTATCAATTACAGTTGGTTGTCGATTGAGCCGTCAATGAACATACTGTATAGTATGCTCTCATTGATTGACATGGCTGTCAATCAATGAGCACGTACAGCATACAGTATGATCTCATTGATAGCTCAGTTGGCGGCTGGCCATAGTGGTGAGTGTAGGGCTGTGCCATTCACTGGATCAGGGGTCAGGATGGGGGAGCATGGTGGTGGGACACCCTCTGCTGGGTTGGGAGGTCTACTAGACACCAGGAATAGTGTAACATTATGTTACAGGGGATCGGATTGGGGGAGAGACCACTGGTCACCAGGGAAACTATATACATTTGATGTGCATGTGATTGTTTGGGGGGAGGGACCAATGGCCACCAGAGAACCTATATACATATGTCAAGCTGATGATCAGGTGGGGGAATGGACCACAGGCCGACAGGGAAACTATATACATATGTTGGGGGGGTGATTGGGTGGGGAGGGACCACTGGACACCAGGGAAAGAATATATATTACATTGTGACAGTGATCAGTGGGGAGGGGGGACCATTAGCACCAGGGAATATGCCGTGTACACCTTCAGGCAGCAGTTGGCTGTGGGGACCACTACCACCAAGGATGATGTATATTGCAACTTTGGGATGGCTATCAACTGGGGAGAACACTAGCACCAGGGAATCCAGGGACAGTATACATTGAACTACTGGGCTGGTGATTGGCGGGGGGGGTGGACACTAGCACTAGGGAAAGTATACCTTTTTCTGTTATGCCAGTGATTGGCAGGGAGCAGGACCACTAGCACCAGGTATAGCTCTGAGGGAATGGCCAATTTTGGGGGCAGTGTTGTGCAGCTAAGCCTTGCTCTCCATGCAAATGTCTTCATAATGAACATGTAAATGCCCTTTTAGCCACTTGTATGCCCAATAGACTCATTTGCATGGGTCCTTTTGAATATAGGATATTTAGCACAGGTGCAAGTCATTGTGATGCCTTATTTTGGGCGTCATGTCTGCCCAGCATTAAGTGGCTTAGCACTGGACCACAATGGCTCTATATTCAGTTGAATAGCACCCACATGCTATTCTACTAAATATAGCATTTGTTAACACCTGGACAACTGCAAGGGGCAGCACACCTTTTGTGCTGTACTTTGCCCAGTTTTGAATATTGGGAACCTGAAGTTTTATCACAAGAAAGGAAGAAGGAGTGGGGGGGGGCTAAAAGTTTTCAGGAAGTGCATTAAGAAAGATTGAAAGGAACTATAAAGGAGGGAGCTGAGACAGCAGGCAAGGGTTGCAAACAAGAATTCAGAGAGTAGGGAAGTACAGTGGGAGAGGTAGTTGTCCTTGATTGAGGAGAGAGTTACTAAGGAGTAGAGGGAACAGTAATTAGTGTAAAGAGGTCTGTAAATGGAAAAACAACAAAGGAGTAGGTAATCCAGTTTGTGCGGTAGGATTTACAGGCAATACCATACTGTACACTATACTACACTACATCCCCATAATCAAATATCAGAAAAATTATTTTCACAACAATTTTTCAAAGGGTGGAAAGGGGAAGACTGCCTTTGTTCTGGAAAAGTGCTGGGATGTTTAATAAAAAGTCATGTTTAAAGCCTGACTCCAGTAATCTGTTTCATGGGCCTAGTAAATGCAAGTACTGTATGCCAGATTAATGGCACACCGGAGACAAGCCACAGTAGTTCCCATACCAAAAAAAAAAACATACTACAGATCTTATAGGCATAAAGCCAGGCCCTTTAATTTACACTGGTTTGTAAACTGGTAGAGAATTCTGTTTCTAAACTGAATTTTTATAACACCAAAGACTGGGTAACCCAAACCAATAAAGTTGCTTAAGCTCTTCTATAAACATTAAGTCTAACTAGCTTATTTTGTTATCTTGGAGCAAATTTATTAGCTGGTCAAATGCCAAATTTTTACTAATCTTCTCAATAACAATATTTTGGCAACTGAACAAGAAGGTTTCAAGACCCAGTTTACAGTAACAATTCGTTGCTAAGTATAACAATAGCATTTCAAAATGTTTTGTTCACTAGTCATTTTTCAGGAGTAGTTTTTACTTACCTCACAAAAGCATGTGGCTGAGTCACTCCATACAAATAAAGCAGATACATCACATCATACTAAAATATAACATATTGGTGGAGGTCCTTAGGGGTAAAGCATCATGTACTGGCCAAATCTCTATGGGGGTGCTAGAGGCCTTAACATTTGGGCTTTACTTTTCTCTCTTTTGGAAATGGCCTTCCATATGCCTGTAGATTTTCCCATATTCACATTTATGCATTCAGGGTGGACATATATGCAGCGTGATAAGTCCAGTTATCCGAGTAACTGTGCATATCAATTTCACTTATTCACACAGTTACTCATTTATTCACACAGTTCCTACATGACAGGCCAGTTATCCACACACTTTGTACACACCCCCACAAACCTGGCTGCCAGCACTACTTTTCCTTACTTCCACTTTTTTTTGTTACTGACTGCACTTGTAATCTACCACTGTGCACATCAACTGATCTGCAGCTCCTAAATGCTCAAGTCCCCTAAAATAAACCTCAGTTTCTTTTTAAACAAACCCCATTTAGACAACAGTTGGTCCTATTCACGCCCCCCCATTGCATATTGAGCCTGCTCTCACTCTACACAGAGATAGTGCTTTTTAAAGAAAACATTTTTCTTTTCAAACAAACTGCTTCTCCTGATTTGTGCTGCTCATGTTGCCCTGACTGCACTTCGTCCTCATTCTCACACCACATAAAGGCAGCGCTTTAAAAACAAGAAAAACTGCTTCTCCAGCTTCCACCTAAGTTGCTTTTGTTGTTACAAATTTGCAGAACACTTATTGGCTGAAGAGAGAAACAGCATGGCTTTCCTGTTTCTTTTTCCATGGTGCTCCAGTTGTTACAGCATGCTCCATCCCATCCCCACCTCATTGCCTTAGGCACATGACACCAGTTATGAATAGAAAATAAACTGTGCCCAAGATGCCAAACGCAACTAAATATTAACTCCATCTCGCACAACTTTTTCACTGTGACAGGCGCTGAACTCCGTTCAAGTTTCCCACTAAAAGTAGCCACCATGGTTGTCTAAAATTTTTTGAATGTCACGTTCTCCACCAAGCATTGGCTCCAGTAGCATTGATGTCAACACGCTGCATCCATAGTACCGCCCTTAGCAACAGGGCTCTCATGAAGCACAGGAACACTTTTTCACAAAATAAATCCGCAAACTCCATGACAAATCGGAAAATAAAAAAAGATTAAAACAAAAATAACCGAACACATAAGGTCTTGCCCTATTACATAAATGAAATATGCAGGGGGACCTTGTGTGATATCTGATTTATCTACACTCTTGCTGTTTGATCTTGGACACCTCACTCATGGCTTACACCACCTGTGAGGTTACCTAAGGTCAAACAGCACTCGTGTAGATAAATCAGATATCACACAGGTTCTCCCCTGCATATTCCTTATATACTGTATGCAGATGGCACCATACATTGTTCTTGTGCTGGCTCTATTGATGAGCTTAACTACTCCATGCAAGGCTCATTTGATGAGATCTAGATCAAGATGTCTGACAACAATTTAATACTCAATGCCCAACAGATAAAGCAGATACTTTTTTGAGATGAGAGAATAAATCTAAATCTCTGTATCAAGTCTCCCCAATTGAGCTGCATTTCCAAGAAGTGGCTGTCTCAGCCATAGCCTGCCTCCTAATGTGACTTCCTAGGCTTGCTTCTGAACCTGGGTCATCAGCATGGCAGCATGTCGCTCTGATGCAGGGCCATGTGGGTGGCATCAAAGCCTAAAACCTAGGGTCCATGAACCCAAAATAACTGGTTATATTCTGCTCTCTAGTTTTAATGTTGTAGAGGCTTACAATTCTGCAAGTTGCATAATTGTGAAATATAATTTTAATATTTATGAATGCTTAGAGGCTTATAACTCAGTCATCTTTAATGATAGCAATCTGCAACTTGGTACACATCAGTATGGACAGTAGTATAATCACATACCAATTTTGGTGCAATTTGGACAAATACTTTGTAAATTAGAGGAAAATAACTGAAATCTTAATTTTTGCCTAACTTCATATTTTTTTGTGGAAATTTTGCAAAATTTCACAGAAGCAGAATTGGAATTTTACCAGAATTTCACTAACAGAAGATACATTTTGTCCAGCCCTACTAGTAAAATTGTGTTTCAGAGGTGAGATGAGAGAGGTACAGCTTAAGCCTGCATTGTCAGGTACAGGCCTTGTAACAGCAGGAAGAGTGAATTTAGCAGACAGAGAAAAAGTGCAATGGGGATTTAAAAAATATCAGCTGTTAGATTTCCGCATGTGACGCCGGAGGCCAGGGTTTTAAAATGGACCAGAGTCGTCAGAGGGCCAGCCAAGGAAAGAAGGAGTGAGCATCCTACAGACAGCTCTCCTTCTCTGGGGGGAGGGTGGGGAAGTGTCCGGTACATGAGGGACCCCTAGTGGAGGCCGGGAATCCCACAGCACCAGTGCTCACATTTAAGGGAGGTGGGGTGGACACTGGACGTCATTGCATGTTCCAGCCTTGGAAGAAAACCTAGAAAATGGAGGTGGAAGCCTCCGTCTACATGAAGACCTTCCCCAGGCTTCAATTAGCCACTGCTGCCACACTCCTTATCGGATACTAGTCCCTCGATGCCAAAATTGAGGGGACTGCCACCTGGGCCCCACCCTCCGGGGGGTAAGCAGGGGGTAACTGGAAGTAGCGGCACTTGGCAGCTGGTGGGAGCTTTGGGGTGGGGGGCCATCACCAGGGCAGAGACAAGACGGAGGCTCCCCAGAAAAAAATGATAAAAAAATATATATATATTTATTTGACAAGTAGTTTTTACTGAGTACTGGTGGTGTAGCAGAGGGTCCAATAATCTTTTTTTTTTCATTTTCCCTTCCTGTAGTAGGAGCAGAGCAGATTAAATATAACAGACAGGGAAAGATTAAAGGGCAATTTTGAAAGAATTTTATTTCAAAAATATTTTGTTTACTACTGGTGGTGCAGCAGGGCACAAATATGCATTTTGTTAATTATTGCTTGTGTGTACTACGAGCCCAACAAACAGTGAATTAGTGAAAAGTAAAGTATACTGCTGTCTGAGACACAAGGACACAGGGCCTTAGTGGGGGGAGGGGGGGTGTGTTCTTTCAGTGAGGTAGTGGCCTGGTGGTGTTGCTTTTCCCTTCGGCTGTGCAAATCTTATGGAACTGTGGCTTGTTCCTGTGGCATTTGTTTGTGGTTGCATGTCATGCGGACATTTAATAATCATTGAGACTATTGCAGGTCATCATTGTTAGCATCTGGCAGCAGCTGCATCATGTCATCATCTGTCATGCATGGGTTGATGTGTTCATAAAGTTTGAAGAGAAGAAGGGGAGGAGAAAGGGATGCATGTGGAGAAAAGGAGTGTATGAATGCTCCACCATGCCAGTTCCACTATGTACAAGTTCTGCAGGCAGCGGTGCTGGAGATTGCCACAAGTAATGATTGAACTGGGACAAGGAGTCATGGTTATACAGGTTGTGAGGACAAGGGCCGTGAAGCACATTATAGTACAGCCAAAGAAACCATGGTTCATTAGTCCTCAGGCATACAATGGTTCCACTCTCACTGCATTGCAAGCAGCCACCCTCAGCAGGCATCTAGTATATATGGGGGACAAGCTGACATTATCTCTCCTACAGTGTTGGCCAGGGAACCTAGAAGTGACTGCAGAACAAGATCCCCTGAGTAGTCACCCACCACCTTGCTTTAGAAACTACAGTAGAAGGGAGAGGAAATGACAGTCACTTCTGTCACAATAAATCAGGTTGTATATAATGCCTCACTTCATGAGATTTCCATTTCATCAGCACCTTTACCTCCCTCTCCAATGTCCCCATGTTTGCTGCCCATGTCACTGTCTCACTACAGAGTGAATGAGTAAAATATTCCTAATGATTTACATCCATGAGCCCAAGGCTAGGTCTTAAATCCTTGTAAATTGGAACCAGGTCAGTGGTGACCCATCAGTATGTCAAACAGTAGCCCAAACTGCCACCGGCCCAGTGGCACAAAGGGTTGAGGTGCTGGACTCCACACTTCACAGCACGCAGGCGACTTAGGTTCGGGAACAAGCCAGGGTCATTGGAGGCTGGCACTGGGGGGGAGCTGGATCGAGCTGCCAGCAGGCAACTCTCCTCTCCAAGGGTGGTGGAGCTGCATCCCTCAGCTAATGGCTGCCCCATAGGTGGAGATCAGGGGGCAGCTCAGGCTTGAGGGTGCCAGGCAGTAGGTCAATGGGGTGGGTGGAAGGGGACCATCACTGGGACCATAAGCTTCAAAAGCACCTCCACATGCATGGGTCCTTCTCCTGGGGCCCTCGGGAGAAAACCAAGGGAAAAATCACTGGTGGCAGGATAAGGGTCGACTAACTGCAGGCACCGCCCCTGAGCTGGGCATAAGGTAAGCCCCGGTTATTCTGGGTGACGGGTCTAGGGGAGCTGATTTGATGGGGGCTGTCAGAGTAGGGTGCAAAAAGAGTGACATGATAAAAAGTTGCCCAAACTAAGCTGGGATCCTGTGTTGCACTCCTGTGAGGTTACTCCCAACTCCCAATGCGATCCCTTTCCTACTCTGATTTTTGCTCATGTCACCCTGCCTCATTGTCTGATCTGTTATAGGTTTCCTAATGCGCATCATTATGTTCCCATCCATATTACAGTAATCATACCCCCTTCTGAAATCCCTTCTCATTTCATCCCCTTTGAATGATGCTGCAACCTTTGAGATTTGTATGGTGGTTCCATAGGTGACCGTGAAGGCTACAACAGGCTTCACTGTACCTGAATAGGAGTGTCTTGCAGTGTAACAAAGATATTGATGGCAGCACCTTAAACATTGCATCTAGGGTACTGGGCCCCAAATGAATTCTGAAGTAGGACCTCTGTGGATCAGATTACTGCCACCCTTCCAGCACCTTCTTCAACATTAATGCTTGTGTAAACTCCATTAAGCTCACCTCTCTGGACAGCAGTGCTGTTGGACAGGTATCCTGCTACTGCTGCATCGATATGCCCTCCCCCTTAGCTCAACCACAAAGTAGTGAAACTTGTATTCACGTTTCAAGTTTATTTACATTTTAACAGGATAAGGCACTAGGCAGAACCTATTTTCAGGGCTGTCCTCTAAACACATACATACAAATGAATAACATGACAAATTACATACAGTCATAGTATATAAAATTAGAAAGTCAATAACAATTACATACAAAAGAGTACAAATCTGGAAATGCAGATTTAAAACTTTTATAAGTCACATTCTGGTATTGGCCATTCTTCTGCCTAAATGTGTTGATCCCTGATTCTTTTTTTTTTTTTAGTTTCTTTGTGTCTTCCCCATCCTGGCCTGACCCGCCTTCCCACCAAACCACCCAGCTCTGTCAGAACTGGCATCCCCCAGGATTTACCTTTACCCTCCAGATAGGATCCAGATACGAGAGGCACCTGAATCATTGAGGTGCGGAGTCTGCAGAGGCCAGTGATCATCGTGCGCAACCAGGATGTTTTTCATCATTTTTCTCCTTGGCGTGGAGGAAGGGTGTACAATGACATGAATGGTGGTGTCATGCATGATTGCATATGCAGTACACCTGGCATCTGTCCCGCATCCATCCCCCACTTTCCGCAACATCAGTGTGCCAATCCCCAGCCTCGGCTATGGGCAAGGCTAACACCAGCCACTGATATCCTTTCCTCTCTGGAGGAAGACAGCAGTCCTTGGGAGGCTCAATCTTCATCTCACCAGCCAACTCCTGATGCCCTGAGGTCAGTCCCAACCCTGTGTCTCTGGTGTGGCAGCAGGTGAGTCTTGGTGCCTCAACCCTCAGTGCCACCAAGCCAGCTGATTCTTTTTTTTTAATCACTACTTTGCCACCTTGTCTGCTGATTAGCCCCAATCTGGACCATCCCCACAGCCTCATAGACCTGTTTTCCTAGAACTTGCCATGCTCTGTCCATCCTCTGCTACATGACCTGGAGATACCCAGTCACTGGTGTGAGGCCTGCATGGTACCAGTCATTCATCCGATGTTAAGCGGGTTGCACTCCATCCCTTGTGTCCTCCTGCAATGCCACCCAGGTCATCCAGGTGGCAGCCACCTAGAGAGATGTACATAATGTTACACGAGGTCCCTGCACCCTAATTGGTACCCCCACAGGTACACCGTACACAGCTAGCACTTAGCTATATGTTATACTAACAGATAGGGCTTTACTCTGCATTCAAGTCTATTGTTGACATCAATCTACATCTATCCTCCACCTTTCAGACCCTCCAAGCTTGGTTTTCTGCCAACTATCAAATCCTGAATATATCAAAGACCCAGGCCATGCTCTTTGGGTCCACTAAAAAGGTGCCCTCTGAGTCCCCTAAGATCTTGATCCACTGCAGTGACAGATCAGCTGTCTCTAACACTATATCCTTCAAAAATCTTGGGTTACCCTGAACCCGACAATTGATTTTGCTGCTCACATCAAGGAGGTATGTCGCTTAGTCAATGCCAAGATTGACGCGGCCTACAGAGTGCATCACTCACTCACTCCAGCTGCCCGGATCTCTGTAGTGAGGGGAGTTCTACTCCCACAACTGCTATATGCCCTCCCAGTACTCTCCCATGCCCATGCGGGGGTCCTTCACCAATGGGGCATATCTTATAACAATATCTGTAGATTCGCCTTACCGGCTCCTGGCCTAACCCATCACTGCCAAATCTATTCAGCCTTGAACTGGCTGTCTCCCACTTCCCTCCGATCTATATGCGTGGGTGTTTTGTTGACTCCCTAACTAAAACCCCCCACCCCTCTTCTCTAGGTGAAATGCTCATCACAGTATTTCACTCCCACTCTCTTAGGTCCTCCTCCTCCTTGCTCACTGTTCAGCCCTGCTCCACTAAAATGGGTGAGCAAGCTTTTTCCTATTTTGCTCCTAGGTTCTGGAACTCATTCTCCTCTATGTCAAGAACACCTCATCTCACCTAACATTTAAGCATGCTTTGTTCTCTTACCTTATTGCACTTGGTACCTGCAACTGCACTTAACTTTTATTGTCTTTCTAATCTGCTTGAGGTACATGCCCACTCCTATGTTAGCCTTTGGTGAATGTGTGTCTACCTGTTCTTTTTCTCCCCTTGTAAGGTTGTATTACTTTTCTACTTTGCTCTTATGCTATAATAGTGCTTTTATGCAATTCCTGGTATTTATACCCCAAATTCACTATTCCTGCTGTTATCCAGGAGCTTTACTAATTGCTGTAACTGATTCAGTTGATGTACTTTGTCTGTTTTTAATGTTATCCAACATTATGTACCTGATTGTTGTCACTGCTGTATTGTACTCTCCCAGGTCATGTCTGAAAATAGGCAGGTTGTTTGCTTAGTGCACTTACCCGGTTACCAAAAGCTAATAAATAAATAAATAAATTATAATGCAAACATGCTCCCTGACTGGTGTGTTCTCTCATCATTGTTGCCCAGTGCTTTTACAAGTTCCAACTCAGCTCTGGGGATACTTCACAAATGGTGTTTGAATATAACACAAACTCAACTAATTCTCAAAAGTATTTTCAACTTTCAGCTTTTGGCTCTCCTGAACTTCCTGTCCCATATGGAAATAACTATTTTTTTTAATATCTGAAATATATCCTTGTACCCCCAAATATATTTCAGACATACTTTACGTCAGATACACTCATACATCTCAGATATATTTCACGATATATTCTAGACATTTGCAGAATGATCCAAGATGTATCATATTTGGGAAACATCTTTGAGATATATATATATATATATATATATATATATATATATGTATATTGTTATACTATTTCAAAATTCAAGTTTTTATTCTTTCAATATTATGTCCTTGAATAAAATCAAAAATACTTATTTGTGTATACACATTATTGTAATTTCCACATATTATGCATTTTAGGTAAACATATATTTTGAATCTATCCAGCATTTATATTCTGAGTTACTTATACTTTTCATTTTTGGTTTCCTTGTAAAATACTATATATATATATATATATATATATATATATATATATAGATAGGATAGATAGATAGATAGATGGATAGATAGATATAGATATATAGAGAGAGAGAGATAGATAGATATACTCACATAATCATTTCACATAACACTATGTAATGAAAAAACAAATACAGTATGATCGACTCTATACTGCCAGCACAGTATGATGACACATTATAGCTGGCATATCTTTTTCATACAGTGAAACGTAGACTGTACACATTTTCAAAATATTGATTTTATGTGTCATAATTCAACAATTGGCTCACTGGAGGTATCGCTGCTACCAAATAGGCATGTGGTAGAAGGAAAGATAGAGCTGACACATACATAATACTTTTCAGACAATGCTGAAGTATGAAACTAGCACCATTACATGTTGTTATATTGCTGTGTTACCTGGAAATACTCATTAGCAGCATGATATGGTTTGCTTTGGATGTTACAACTGTTGCTGTCACATGTTGCTTGTAAACTATACTACAAAATGTTACTTTTTGTTATTACTACCATTTGCTATTAGGACTGAAGCACTCTATCAGAAAAAATTAGACAAACATCCAATGACTGTTGCTATGGTTATCCAGACTCTTATTTCCAATATAGCTATCTACAGATAACATACTGTGTGTTTCACCATTTGTTAACAATTTAAATATAGGCATCTGCTTAAATCTTGTTATTGATGTTTGTAACAGAAAAATGCTTACTGTGGGCCATCTTCCATGGTTGCCCAACATGCGTGGGTACCCCCCAGGCACTCTGATGGCAGCAGAACTCATACAGTTGGTGGGCCATGATGATGGATGTGTCTTGTAGTACATTTACAGAGTTCTATGTTACTTCTGTTACTTGATGCTGGTTGTCTCTGATTGGTTGTGTTGCCTTGTCCCTTTCCCTGTTTGTGTGTGTGTGGGGGGATGGGGCTGGGGGAATGCAGAGTTAGGGTTTTGAGGATGGGTCTTAGGGGTGGGGTGGTTGGGTGGTAACCCTAACATTGAATTTCCACACTTTCGTTGGTGTGGAAACAAACCTAACTGATGCAGTGACAGAGTTTTTTGCAAGAATTTCCTTTTTTTTTGAAAAGCGTAATATAAATAGTAAATAGTGTGTTGGTGGGAGCGCGGGACCTGCTCCCACCAAGCTGCCCATTTCTGCATAGTGATACATGTCTGTGGTAGCTCGGGCTCTCTGGGCCCTGTGCTCCCACTTACACATAACTATGGAGCCATACAGCAGCTCTATAGGGCAAGTAAGCCTTGTAACACAAATTTACCAATATCTCGGGAACCGTAGCATGTAGGAAAAAAATTAAAGTGTTGTAATTGTGACAGCGAGTACTGCACGCGACTTAAGTTGGCTGAATCCATATCTCACATCATTTGTGAGATACGGGCTCTGAAAACCACTATAAATGCTCACTTTGTTGGTGTAATAGTGGCCCATGGACATGAAAATGAGCAATTGGAATACTAATTCCCAAATATCTTAGGAACTGCACAAGGAAAAAAAAATCTAATTTCATGGTATTTATGGCTTTTCAACCTACTTCTGCACTTAGTTCTCCTATAGGGGGACTAAGAATTTTTGAGACCAAAAATCCGTATCTCGAACCATTTTTGAGATACGGGTAACAAAAGGAGCCACGGACACTGCAATGTTATCCTATGGGAAAATCTCTGAACTTCAGAATGCTGAACTATGGGCCTGTTCAAAGTTTTCATACCAAACCACCAAAAGGCACATCTGTGGGACTAGGGCTTGCCACCCTAAAAATTTCAGGCCAATAGCACAATCCACCTTGCCACATTGAAGTGACAAAGAAAACAACCGCCACAATGTTATCCTAAGGGAACATTTCTGAACTTTGGAATCCTGTAATTATGGGCCTGTTCAATGTGTTCATACCAAACCACCAAAAGGCACATCTGTGGGACTAGGACTCACCACCTTGAAAATTTCAGGCCAATAGCACAATCCACCTTGCCACAATGAAGTGACAAAGAAAACAACACATAGCAAAATGTGTTTGTGCAGTGTTACTGCAATTACTTTAATGTTATCACGACACTCCTATCTCTATAATGGGAATATTATCACACGCACAAAAATGTTGCTGTGGTTACTTTTTCTCCTGAACGCGATTGTTAGTGTGGCAACAAAAAATGTTGTTGTGATCAAAAACAGGCAAACGTTTAAAAAACATATTTGCAGGCCACCTACTAAACAAGCTCTGGCAGAGCCACTACAACTGTGAATGCATTAACTAGATAAGGGTGTTTCATGGGCTTAAACATTTATTTATTTATTTATTTAAAAAAATATCAGATTTACAAACCTTTGCGTCAGAGACTCATTTACAAAGGCACCTCGTCGGAACTAATACAAAGACAGCACAGTTAACAAGTCCAAAAACAATGGCTCAGAGAGCAGATAGTTATAACAATCATTCACTGGAGATACATAGGTAGCAGTAGATAAACAGATTACATAGTTTAGGCACACAGGCACCACATCAAGAAGACCAACACAGTTCAAATAATATACAATAGCTAAAGCAAATAGACATCAGGAGTCAAAGAGAAGCCCAGAGTGTTCACATGAAGGCTGTTGCATACACTAACTGAATCAAAGTATAGTACATTGAGAAAGGGCATATTTAAGCAATAAGGCACAACAGGGTGTGTGTTATCATGTACTAACATCACTCCTGGGGTGGGTTGAAGCACGAGGCTAAGCAGAGTATTTATTTGATCCACTGGGTCAGCAATATTTGCACACGCTGTGCCCAGTGCAGATTTTACAGCACTAGTCCTGGTCTGGTGATCTGGGTTTTACCCATACCACACTGCATAAGGCTTAGTGATATACTGTACAGATGGCTGCAGAGTCTAACCCCTTGAAGGTTAAAGTTTCAGAAAACCATTATGCTACAAATATCAAGACTCACTCCTTCCCTCACCCCCCCAGTCACAATGAATCCTCTACCAAAGTCATGCTTAAATACTGGTGCCTCTATATCCACACCACTAAGCTTTTAATGACAACATGCTTCTTCTGCTGCTGTGAGTTAAACTCTTTATTTAAAAACATTTTGTTGAGAAATGTTTGGTTTAGTATATCCATGGTCAGGAAAAATGAATTTGTAAAAGAAATCAAAATCCCCATTTATCAGTTTATTGAATCACAATACAGCATGTTATGAATTTTTCAGATTCTATGTACATCATACCCTATCTACTTACAACTCAACTATATTAAAAAAATAATTCTAGGCACTTTTTTTTTTTTACCAGGAGAGATACACTTAGCTGAAAGCTTGTTTACAGGTGTTACCTGGGAGCACAAGAAAGTTAAGTTATTTGTGCAGGGTCACACAGTATGCAAGTGGGGGCTGTGGGATTCAAAACCAGGTCTCCATGTTTGTAGCTCACAGCCTTAAACCACTGCCTACTTAACCATTTACAACATGGCTATTTAGTATCTGTTGTCTTAAAGAAACCCCAGTTAGCTAGCTCTCTCCTGGACTGGGAAGGTAGAAGCCCGAGAGGGCGGGGGCAGCAAGGTCAGCTCACAGGATGGGGACTGACCAAAGGAGCAGCCACGAAAGCCCGCTAGACCTATTCTGATGGCATTTTTGTATGTTAGTATGCTTACTACACCAACACCATGAACCATAAAACAGATGACTGCCATAACTAGGGAGGCAGTATAGCACAGTGGTTTTTAAGACTCTTCTCTGCAAATCTAGAGATCTAGGTTTGAATCCTATGACCCCCACACAAATGTGGTGTATCTTTTTAAGAAACTATAAAATACTGTGAAATGATTTTAAAGCAGTGCACATGCTAAATCCGACTGCCACATTCAAAACATCATACCCTACCTACTTACCACATATAAATTCAACTATATTAAAAAAATAATTCTAGGCACTTTTTTTTTTTTACCAGGAGAGACGCACTAAGCTGAAAGCTTGTTTACAGGTGTGACGTGGGAGCACAAGGAAGTTCAGTGATTTGTGCAGGGTCACACAGTATGCAAGTGGGGGCTGTGGGAGTCAAACCCAGGTCTCCAGGTTTGTAGCTCAGAGCCTTAAACCACTGCCTACTTAACCATTTACAACACGGCTATTTAGTAGCTGTTGTCTTACAGAAACCCCAGTTAGCTAGCTCACAGACATTCCTGTGCAGTGGAGAACATTACAGAGTAGAACAGAAGCTATTTAACCAGTTACAACTCGGTTACACTTATATATAATACATACTTTGCAAACTTGAAAGAAAAAATACACGTCATCATCAAAGTCTGTATTTAACAAGTACTGTGCCCATGTTTAAAATAATTTGAACCCCCCCCCCAAAAAAAAAATGTGCCCTGGCTTGAAACTGCATGTTTAACTGTAAAGAAAATTAACAACTGTATTTCTAAATGCATTGCTAACACTAATGCTTCATGATTAAAACAAATTCAACCCCCCATGACATATTGCATTCTGGGAAGATTGCCTTAGCAAGATGCTATAAAAAAAATGGAAAAACAGGTTTAATGGAGTGAAAGCTGACATCCTATTTCTAGTGTCCATGATAAAAGAAAAAATATTTAAGATTTTTTTTATGTCAGCTCTGATCAGAATAGCTTTTAAAATCACATTTGATTGAATTAGATCAAATCTAACTAAAGGTAGAATTTATTTGTTAACCTTTACCTTTATTCAAGTAAATAAATTCTCTTATAACAGTACTGAAAACTAAAACTAAGAACATATATCTCTTGCTAGACGTTTAAGAAAACATGTGGCTCTTACTGTAAATTAGAATGTGTGTCTAGGTCTCCATCTGAGGCCCCAGGTGGCTCTGATAATCATTTGTTCCAAAGGATTTTTAAGTCAATTTGAAGGCATTAAAATATGCTGTTCTGTTCTGTACTGTTCTCCACTGCATGTCCCAAACTAATGTATCTTGTTACAGCATACTAGAGCTATCTCATGCCCCCCCCAACATGAATCAGCAAAATGTTTGGGGTGAAGGCGGAGGTGGATCTTAATCAAAAAAAAAAACTAATGCTGCCTCCCACTACTCAGGTTCCAGTTCTTGTACCGCCCATTTAAGAAAGAAAATAGTACCCTGCAACCATTGACTAACATGAAAGCATATTTATTTGAGGGCGGAAAACATTGCTTGGAGGAGGGTAAGGTGGAGGAGACTATTTACACCTTCAGTCAGTTCCACAGACAGAAAACATGACATCACTCCTTTTGTACATGCAATACTCCTCTAGGCTCTGCCCACAGTTGTAAAAACTAATGCCAGGTGCATGTTCCTGAGGACCTGATTAGATAAACACAACTGTTGGTATTTACCAAAGTGCACTATTTTTTGAATTACAGTGTTTTTTTCTCTCTCACTAACTGAAAATAAGATGGTGGCAGCACGACAACAATTTAGGGGAACTCGACAATAAAAATGTGATTGCGAAAGTTTTCACAGTGCACATATACATTTTTCCATAGGCTATAATGGGACATGAAAAAATGGAATACCTTTTGAACAGAGCACTATTTTCTCACCAGATCTTCAAAAGGTATCAGTTCAACCCAGGCCACACATAGACCAACAAATTTGAAGTCACTCAAATGCATTCTTTAGTCCATTAGGGCTTGCCAAAGAATTTGCAACAAGCATGAAATTTCACTTTTTGAGCGCGCTACAGTTCTGTAACTGTGCATCCAACTGGAACAAAAATTTCCAGATTCAGAGATCTATCATAGACAGGTCTGCATTCCAAACTTCCGGCTAATCAGACAAACAGTTCCAAAGTTATTAAAGTTCAAACTTTGAGGTTTATCATACAAGTGGCCGTGCAACCCTAACTATAGTGGCAAATATACACACATACAGTGTGTGTGTGTGTGTGTGTGTGTGTGTGTGTGTGTGTGTGTGTGTGTGTGTGTGTGTGTGTTTTTGTGTGTGTGTATATATATATATATATATATATATATATATATATATATACACACACACACTGTATGTGTGTATATATGTATATGTGTGTGTATTATATACATATATTCACAATATAGGTTTAAATTATGCCCATATGGAAAAGAACTATAATGTATTTTGTTAATAAGTTGACTATATCTGAATATGCCTAAATGTATCACATTTCTCAGATATATGTGCATTCTTCCAGTTACATTTTAGATATTTGCAGAATTCAATGAGATGTGTCATACTTAGCATTGAAATACTGAATGTATATGGTTTGTTATACTATCAAAGAAAATATTTAATTTTACTTTTTGATATTTTTATGGACTCTCAAATAAAAAAAAATATTATAGTTTTATACAAGTGTAATTTTATTCTGTAATTTTTACAGCAAGGGCTGGATATTCATACTGCGCTGGGAAGTGGAGCTATCCTGGGTGCAGTGCAACTGGCCTGCACCGGGGCCAGGACCAGGTGATATTCAATGGTGATGTGCCATGGCTCAGCATTGTTGAACATGGCACGGCTAGTGCATACACACTGCACATGGCCAGCGCAAGACACAGAAAGGGAGCACAGGGATGTGCCAGCACAAGTGCAGTTGTGCTAGGCGCATCACCCATGATATTCAGCAGGGGGAATGCAAATGAAGCCATAATACATGCAAGGTGTAAATTGGGCCATTTGCATGTCATTATGGCCCTATTTGCTTGTGATGCGCTGGGCCCCATGAAGTGTGCCTGATGCTCTGCCATGCTACTGCTGTCAGGGGTCGACACCCTGGTGGGCTATTGCAGCTCCCCCTCCCATACGCCCAATTGCGGACATCTGTAAACATTACAGTAATACCTGGTGGGCTAGCGGTCCCCTTGTATGCCCAATCATGGGCCATTGTGAAAATAGAGAATTACCTGGTTGCAAGCAGTATCCCCCCGTATGCCTGCTCATGGGCCGTTGTGAAAACAGAGAATTACCTGGTGGCTAGCGGTACCCCCCCATATGCCTGATCATGGGCTGCTGTAGAAATAAAGAATTACCTGGTGGTCCAGTTGTACCTCCTCCCCCACCCACTCACAGAGGTCCCCCAGCCACCCAGCACCCCTCTGTCATCGGCAGGTGGCAGCACCCTGCCCTTCATACCACCTGGCCACCCACAGAATGACAGCATACAGTATGATCTGTATGCCTATTGGTCCACAGTTTGGACCAATGGGCTTGCAGACCATACTGTACTACACAGGACCAGATATGTGAATGAACTCATATATTGGGATATGCCGCATATGCATGGGTATGCCGCCCTCTTTCTGCGCCGCATAAATTGCCAATGCACCCTGGTGCATCGGGGGTTGTGCTGCACACCTTACCCCTTTGAATATCGCACCAGGCCATGTTGGGGGGGTTGCCCATGGTGCAGCCCTGTTGCACCAGGTGCAACCCCTTTGAATATCCCAGCCGAAGCGGATGTTAGCAAAAATATTTTTTCAATATACTACAGATTTATTTTCTGAGATACATTTCATATATTTTAAAAGGGGTTTGACCTGATATACATCTGGAAAGTCTATGTATATCGTATATTTCTGTTGTATTGTGTCTATTGAGGATATCTGTTGTATTTTGCCTTACACCTGTACCCCTTTCCCTGGGTCGCACCTGGAAATGAACCTTTGGTTCATGGTGCTTCTTCTGGTCATCAACTTTTAAATAAACAAATAAATATGTGTAATATAATATACCTATCTACATATACTGTATATGTAGATAGATAGACAGACAGACAGACATTATTGGGGCTCAGTCACACCCCTATAGTTGGTGTTAAACTTTCACTTCTATGTTAAAGTAGACATTTTGCACTTTAATAACTTTGCAGCTGTTCAACCAATTTGGATGACATGCATGTCACATGAGGGACTGAAGATGTCTTGATGTACCATCATTCCACTCAGATGTGGGGTGGGGAGATACGGAGTGTCAAAAAATTTGAAAATTACTATTTTTTTTTAAAGGTTTGTCATGCTGCTGTGCAAATGACTTGGGATCTTGGTCTCAATTTTCAAGATAGAGAGGTTGTGGGTCACCGATACACACTGTGAAAATTTGGTGAAAAATATAAATCCTTTTAAAAGTTATTACATTTTAAAATTCCCCATTATTTTCAATGGGAGAAGTTAGATGTGAGCCTTGAAACAGGATTCTGTATGGCAAATGGGCAATCCTGTGTCACAGATTGGTAATCCTTTGTCTCAGATGAAGAATTTTTATCATACTGCTGCCATCTTGTTTTTTCCTAGTGGGGCAAACAAAGTTAAAAAACAGAAAAGTGATGTTTTCCAAAGTAACCAACCCATGTGTTCTGCTAATCGGGACCGATTCTATTGGAATCTGCTGTTAGTTTTTTTATAAATCACCTGAAAATGCATTTTTTAACATGCCAAAATCCTTTTTCACAAATGGCAAAAAAGAAATCACAAAAAAAGGATCATGTTTTGCAATTTGTGAAAAAATGAATTCCTTTATTTGCAAATTGCAAAAAAGAAATGAGAAAAAGTACTCTGTTTTGAAATTTGTGAGAAACAATTTCACTTTTGCTACAAATTGCCAAAAAGAACCCACTGAAAAGAATTCTTTCTCCCAATTTGTGAAAAAATGCCTGCCCAGGTGGCCCACTCCCCTGATGACCAGTCACCGTCCTTGTATAGAAATATATATATTCCCTGGTAGTCTAGTGGTCCTTCCCCCATCTCTGATGTCCTATTGCCATCCCGTTACATTAGTAATAAAATTCCTGGAAGTCTAGTGGTCCCTTCCCACTCCCCCAATGTCTGATCACTATCTCCTTATTCCAAAAAATATTCCCTGGTAGCCTACTGGTCCCACACAGCTTTCTGATTGCCCCCATGGTATTCAAAACAATATTCCCTAGTAGCGTAGTGGTCCCACCCCACCCTCCGATCCCTGATAGCCCTTCCAGTATTGTTTTTTTTCCAAAGTTCCCTTGTAGTCTATTGGTCCCTCCCCGATCCATCCTGTAAAATACAAAAAAAAAATAACCCTGGTGGTCTAGTGGATCTCCCACCACTACACCCCATCAGGTAGTGTTCCATCTCCCTGCCCCCCAACCTAATCCTCAGCCGGCAACCAGCATGGCCCTCCTCTCACCACCATGGCTGGCCACTGACTGAGCTGTGAATGAGTGCATACTGTATAAAGTACACAGTTATTCACAGCTCAGTTGGCAGGTAGCTGTGTTGATGAGACAAGGGCTGAGCTGGTCGCTGATTGGGAATCAGGTTGGGGGGAAAGCAGGGTAGTGGGTCACAACCTGACAGGGTGGGGGTCCACTAGACCACCAGAGTTATATTTTTTTGTATTTCTCTGGACAAGGATTGGGGATGGGGAGTGACCACTAGACTACCAGGAAACTTTGGAAAAAAAATACCAGGAGAGCAATCGGGGAGGGGGTGGGACCACTAGACTACAAGGGTATCTTTTGGGGGGAATAAGGGGACAGCAATCAGCGATTGGGTGCAGGGACAGGGATCACAAGATTATCAGGGAATTTTATTATTAATGTAATGGGACGGTGCTCGGACATTGGGGGATGGACCACTAGACTACAAGGGAAATATATATTTGTATACAAGGATGGTGACTGGACATCAGGGGAAGGGGAAGGGGTAGAACTACAAGACTACTGGGGACATAGATATTTTTGTATACGGGGACAACAATTTGACATTGGGGAGGGGATGGACCACTAGACTACCAGAGAAAGACTCTTTTATAGGGGGACAGCGATCTGTGAATGAGGGAGGGGGGAGGGACCACTAGACTACCATGGAATTGAGAAACAAATTTAAGTGTGGTTCAATGTATCGCAATGGGGTTTTCAACTTTGGCACAAAATGTAATTTTTAAGGATTCTGACACCAATTTTCAACATACCCTTTCTGAGACCTCTCCACATTAACAATGTTTGCGTCGTTTTCCAAATCCTGCCTGAAAGGTGCTTTCACGGTCGGATGGTGAAATCACCTTTTGGGCTGAATTTCAAAAGTTTTACCATTCTTATTCATGGGGTGGTGTCACAAAAAGGGTATGTAGAAAATTTGGAGTCAATATATGTTAAAATGTCAAAGTTCTGCACATTTGTTGACATTTTGATACACTTGCTCCTAACTTTCATAATTTTCAATATTTTCACCTCACATTTTCAACATATTAATTTCTTTACATTACCTCATGAATGTGAAAGCTGTCTGTTTTCAATTCTGGCAAAAAATGTGTTTTCTCAGCTGTGGCGTGGAACAACGTTGCAGCGGTGTGGAATGACATTTCAGCCAACATTTGAAAATTCTCATCCAGCATTCTTAAGGTAGGGTAATATGCTAACAATTTGGTTGCTGTTTTGTCTGAAATGCTTCCATGACAATATATATGTAAGCATCTATGGAGGGATGGGAGCGCAGGGGCCCAGAGGGCCCTACACTTACACAAGCAAAAAACACTACTATTATAGTTTCCAAAAAAGTAAGGAAATTCTTTGCAAAAAACTTTTAATGCATTAGTTAGGACTGCAGTGACAAGGGTTGGGAAATGTGGTGTTAGGGTTTCCAACCTAACACCCCAACCCCACCCTGCACGCAGCAACAGGCATGTAGGGTGTGCCTTGGGGTTTTCAACTCTAACACTCACCCCATTTTCCTATATTGTACCAATATCAGCTTATTTACTCATTGAATGGGGTGAGCATTAGGGTTAATAACCCCAAGACACAAACCCTATGCCTGTTTCTGCATGTAGGGTGGGGTTGTGGAGTTAAAGTTAGAAACCCTAACACCACATTTCCCAACTTTTGTTACTGCAACCCTATCTGATGCATTAACATTTTTTGAGAAGAATACATACATATATATATATATATATATATATATATATATATATATATTATACTGACACGGTGGTGCCAGTATAGTTAGGGTTGTCCGGCCACTTCTATGTTAAAACTAAATATTGGCATGTTAATAACTTTGCAACTGTTTGATCAATTTGCCTGAAAGTTTGCATACACAGTCTGGTACCATAAATCTCTGGATGTGGCAAGTTGCGTTATGGTCAGCTGTGTAGTTGCGGAGCACCTAAAATATAAAAAAAAAAAAAAACTTTTTTGGCTATTTCTTTGCTAGGGGCTACAGCTCAAATGGTTTGTCTGTCTGGTCTGAAGTTCTTAGGGAATATGTAATCTAGGTCATTTATGTGTCTTTTGAAGATCTGGTGAAAAAATATTAATCCATTCAAAAGCTATTCAAATTTCAAGTTTCCCATTATAATCAATGGGAAAAAAATAGCTGTGCCTCTCGGAAGCTGCCAGCAGTACATTTTACTGTTGCGAATGCCTTCAGTAGTGTCGTGCCACCTCCATCTTGTTTTTAGTTAGTGGTGGAGAAAAATTGCTGTAATTCACTAGTTACTGGCCCTAGGTAAATACCAGCAGCTGTGTTTACCTAATTGGGGGCCGAGGAACACAATCCTGCCATTAGAGTTTAAAAATAATGGCCAGGAATATGTTTTTGAAGATAAGCCCCCCTGGTAAATTCGCAAATTGCAGAAAGAATGGTGCAACACTTGCAAAATTTGCAAATATTCTGTGCCGTTCTTCTGCAAATTTTGTGAAAACTGCTGCAATTTGCGGCAGTACTTCCATTAAAAAAATGTCAGCCCCTGTAAAAGAAAAAAAAATGTTTCGGGCCACTTTTTGGGCCAAATAATGAGGGGAAGCTTGTTCCTCAGCCCCATTTAGGTAAACACCTGTTGTTATCCCAGTGTATCAAATTATGTTTCTTTCCCTTTTGCCAACATCAGGGTGCCCAATCCCTGTCTTGGCACTACCTCTGACTGTGTGGGATATTGGGTACCCCACTCCCATTGTCTCCAGTTGCTAGTGTAGTCAATGTTGTTCTAGGACAATGGGGAGCACTCCCCCATTGTCCCAATACATGCATTTATATACCTGTTAAAAAAACATTCCCGGATGTCTTTTTTTTCCCTAGAAGACAGAAAATGGTCCCTCATTGTCTCCCCATCCCCTCCCCTTCCCCACCCTCCCTCTGTTCACCCACATCCCTTCCCCCTAACCCAATACTTACCTCTGGGTGTTGATGGCTGTGACCTTCTCTGGACCAGGATGCATCTGCACTCTTCAAAGCCAAACTGCAAACTGAAGGAAACAAGGTAAGAGCCATATAATAGCTGTCTATGGCATTTTGAACTTATGTTGATATCTCAGGCATTTTTCAGCACTTTAGTACCAAATTAACAACATGGGCTTTTTGGGACCCTTCCCCATGAACACTGTTACTGTCATCTCATTAATCAGACCCAAAAGGTGATTTTGCAGTTGCTGCACAAGTGTTCATGAGGTGGGGTTCCAAAAAGCCCATGTTGACAATTTGGTTGACAAATTCAAAGAAATTACCACATTACAAGCATGCGTTAGCAGTTTCTATGCACGCTTGTAATTTCACCAATTTTTTATATTTTCACTCCAGATTTTCAACATTGCCATTTTTTCACACCTCCTCATGAACAGTACTGCTGTTATTTTTCACATCCTGCCCAAAATCTGTTTTTGCACCTGTGGTGCAGAATGGCACAGTTGCTGTGTGAATTCAATTTTCAGGAAAGATTAACAAAATCACAGTGGCAGTATGCATGAGGGGAGATCACAAAAAGCCCATGTTGAAAATTAGGTGAAAAAAGTCCTGAAAATCCCTGAGGTACATGCATTCATTGAATTTATTCTACGCACGCACATAACTTTGCGGGATAGTATTATACTATCTCAAAAAGATGGGAAATTCATTGCAAAAAACTCTGTTAATGCATCAGTTAAGGTTCATTGTACAGTGACAAAAGTCTGGAAATTCAGTGTTAGAGTTACCAACCCTAACACCCCACCCTCAACCCACCCTCCACACACCAACAGGCATCAGGGTGTGTCTTGGGTCATCGGCCCTAACACTCACCCCATTCCATGTGTAAACAAACAGAGATGGTACAGTATAGGAGAATGGGGTGAGAGGCCTGATGACCCCTAGGCACACCCCAACACCTCTTGATGTGTGGAGGGTGGGGATGGGGTGGTAGGGTTCATAACCCTAACACTGAATTTCCAGACGTGTGTCACTGTACTACAAACCCTAACTGATGCATTAACAGAGTTTTTTCACAATGAATATATATATGGGATACATGATGGGCACGAGTGTGATATGAAAAATATTTTCACTCCTCTAGAGTGACCTCTGAACTCATGAGTGATGAAGCCTTGAGTGAGGTTTCAGATGTCACTGTACAGGACTGAACATATTTCCCATATCACACGAGTGCCCATCATGTATCCAATATATACAATGGGGGCCTCATTGTTGCAAAATGTACCATTTGCGCAGCTTTGTGTGGCTTTGCGTGGGTGTGATAAATGTCAGGTTTTATATTTATCACACCCTGGTGAAAATAACATAATTTATCACACTCCTTTACCACTCACCCCCATTGTGTGTATATATATATATATATATATATATATATATATATATATATATATATATATATAGAGGCAAAAACTCTGTTTAATGCATCAGTTAGGGTTGTTCCACAGGGACAAAAGTGAGAAATTTGGTGTTAAGGTTGAAAACCCCCTTGGATCCCCAGTCCACCCCCAACCGGCATTGGGGTGCGCATTGGGGTTGTCGGCCTAACTCTCACCCCATCACATGTGTAAAGAAGCAGAGGTATAGGAGAATGGGGTAAGAGTTGGGACCAAAGACCCCAATGCGCACCGAATGCTGGTTGGGGGGTGGGCAGGGTCAAGGGGTTTTCAACCCTTACACCAAATTTCCTCACTTTTGTCACTGTGGAACAACCCTAACTGATGCATTAAACAGAGTTTTTTGCCTCTAATTTCCCTTATTTTTGAGAATGATAATGACAAATAGTGAATGTAATGTGGCGGGGGGCCCCGCGCTCCCGCTGCATGATGTCTTCACACATAGTAACACAGTGCCCACAAACACAAATGGTAATGCGCATGGTGACACAAAGCGAAACACAAAGATAAACAGTACTGAGAAATAGTGAATGTAATACAGCGATGGGAGCACGGGGCCCTTTGGGCCCCGCACTCCCGACACATATTGTCTTCTTGTCACATAGTAACACAGTGCCCACAAACAGAAATGGTAATGCGTATAGTGCGACAAAGCGAAACACAAAGATAAACAGTACTGTAGACACAAATGGTTAAAATTACAGAAACAGAAGCGCAAATGAAAACGCAAAGGGTAACACAGAAGGTGGCGTACTCAGGAAAAGTAAGTGAAACAGGTACAGAACCAGGAGCAGAAGCATTAAGGGTAAGACTTATGGAAACACACAGAATAGTTTTCCCCAAAAGCTGCATATAGAAAGACAGTGAGTACAAAGAATGTATGCAAAATAATGACTCTCGGAACAGAAAATGAGGACTTGGAATAGTAAATTGCTTATATCTCAGGAACCGTACAACACAGAAAAAAAATTAAAAAGTCATATGAATTATCACTTTCCTGGCTAGTTTTGCACTTAGCCCCCACTAGAGGACTAAGCATTTTTCTGACGAAAAGTCCATATCTTGCACCTTTTCCGAGATACGGGCCCTGAAAGGCGTGGCGAACGCCGTAATGTTATCCTACGGGAAAAAAGAGAAGTTTGGAGTGCCATAACTTTGCCTCCCTGTAATATTTTTTCACAAAACCACTGAAAGGCACATCTGTGGGATGTTGGCTGTCTTCCCTTCAAATTCCAGCCCAGAAGACTGAACCATTATTTTGCAGCAGGTCACCAAAGGATTGCTGCAATGAGTCAGATGCCGTAATGTTATCCTATGGGAAAAAGTGTCAACTTTGGAGTGCCGTAACTTTGCCGCCGTGTAATATTTTTTCAATGAAATACTGAAAGGCACATCTGTGAGATGTCGGCTGTGTTCCTTCCAAATTTCAGCCCAAAACACCAAACCGCTCTTTTGCAGAGGGGTGCCAGAGAATTGCTGTCATTTTCCCACAGCCTAGAAAAATACTGTCGCAATTTGCGAAAGCTTTTGCATATTCATTCGACAGTGTCGCAAGTGCGAAAGTACTTCGTGAAAGTACATTTTCCAGAAATTTGAAAAACATATTTCTGGGGTGTTTTACCCCAAAATAAAGACATGGCTAGCATCCTCAAGGTCCAACTAGGTGAATACAAAAAGAATTAGGTTGCTAGAGGGTTCCAAATTTAAATGTCAAACATTTTTCTGATCACCAACTGAAAACAAAATGGCAGATTTGTGACAGTAAAAGGGCCATTTGTGAAAGTAAAAACTGCATTTGTGACACTGTCGAACTTTTTGTTAACTTTTCCCATTGACTTATAATGGGAAATTGTTTTTTGAATAACTTTTGAACCGTTCAATATTTTTTCATGAAATCTTCAAAAGGCACATCGGGGACCCTGGCCGCATGTTCCCTGAAGATTTCGGACTGGTCGCGCAAACCGTGCGACCTGTAGCTGCAACCATAGAATTCCAAAAAAGCATAAACATGTGCACAGATCATGCTTAATAACTCCACAGCCATATATCCAACTGGTACAAAACTTGGCAGATCCCAAGGCATATGGGTCTTACTCATGTATTCCAAATTTCAGGCACATCTGTTGAACGGTTGCAAAGTTATTAAGGTGCAAAATTTTAGGTTTAACATGTAAATGGCTCCTCTACCATAATATATCTATATAGATATAGATATAGATATAGATATAGATATAGATATAGATATAGATATAGATATAGATATTTTATGGTACAGTAGCCCTTTTAAGGTTAAAGGGTCAGACTTTGCACCTTAATAACTTGCCACCATTCAATGGATTGCCTGACATTGGAATGCGAAATCAAAACCATACATCTTGGGATCTGCCAACATCATAAGTGGTTGGATATGAAGCTGCAAGTTATAAGTGAGATCTACTACGTGCATTATATTTTTTGTTGAATTCTTTGCTCGCACTCAGGTCACATGGTTTGAGTGACAATCCAGCTTCAGGGAATGTGTGGCTAGGGTCCTTGATACTGCCTTTTGAAGTTGTGAAAAATATTAAACAGTTCAAAAGTTATTCGAAAACAAGTTCCCATATGAGTCAATGAAGAAATCCTACAAAAGGATGACAATGTCCCAGATGCACTGCAAAGTATACTAAATGGCCTAAATAGTATCGCAAATCACCATTGTTTTCGATTGAATCAAAAAATAACGCGCCAAAAGTGAGACCCTCTAGGCAACACAATACATATTCCTGGTCAGGCCCTGAGGATGCTAACCATGTCTTTATTTTGAGGTTCGCTGGCGCATCTTTCAAGTCTGAAAAAGTGTCGCTCATCATGGCACCTTCGCAGATTTCATTTGAAGTGTCGTGATTTTGCGACACTATTTTGCGAAACATACTCTCATTCTCAAAAAGAAGGAAAGTAGAGGCAAAAATCCATTTAATGTATCAGTTAGGGTTCATGGCGACAAAGCGAGAAATTCAGTTTTAGGGTTGAAAGCCCCCTTTGGCCCCCTGCCCACATCCCCAACCGGCATCGGGTGCACATTGGGGTCATAGGTCCTAACTCTCACACCATTCTCCTATACCTCAGCTTCTTTACACTTGTGGTGAGGTTACATTTAGGGCCGATGACCCCAACGTGCTCCCCGATGCCAGTTTGGGGGGTGGGCTGGAGGGGTCCAAGGGGGGCTTTCAACCCTAACACCAAATTTCCTCACTTTTGTCGCTGTGAAACAACACTAACTGATGCATTAAACAGAGATTTTTGCCTCTAATATATATATATATATATATTATGGTAGCATGGTAGTGCTACCATAGTTAGGGTTGAGTAGCCCTTTTAAGGTTAAAGAGTGAAACTTTGCACCTTAATAACTTTGCCACTGTTCAACTGATTTGCCTGAAATTTGGCAGACACGGGGCATAACCATAGATCTTGGGATATGCCAACTTTTGTATTGGATGGATACACAGCTGCAAAGTTATTAAGCAACATCCATGTGCACATTTACGTTTTTTTGTGCATTCTTTGCTCATGCCTACAGGTAGCACGGTTTGCAGGATCAATCTGAAAACTTCAGGGAACGAGCAGCTGGGGTCCCTGATGTGCCCTTTGAAGATTTTGTGAAAAAATATTAAACAGTTCAAAAGTTATTCAAAAAACAAGTTCCCATTATAAGTCAATGGGAAAAGTTAACAAAAAATTCGACACTTTCACAAATGCACTTTTTAGTGTTGCAAATGGCCCTAGTAGTGTCATGAGACAGCCATTTTTTTTCAGTTACTGATCACAGAAATGCTTGGTATTTAAAATTGGGACCATCTAGGGACATCATTCTTTTTGTGTTTACCTATTCAAGCCCTAATGCTGCTAGTCATGTCTTTACTTTGGTGTTAAACACCCCAGAAATGTGTTTTTCAAATTTCTAGAAAAAGTAGTGTCGCAAAGTAGTGTCGCACTAATGACACTTTCGCAAATTTTGTGAAAGCTTTTGCAAATCATGACACTACTTTTCCAGACTATGGCAAAAATGACAGGAGTTCTTTGCCACCCTGCTGCAAAAGAATGGTTTGGTCTTTTGAGCTGAAATTTGGAGGGAAGGCAGCCAACATCTCACAGATGTGCCTTTTGGTGTACTGGTGACAAAATATTACATGGATGCCAAGTTACAGTACTCCAAAGTTGACGTTTTTTCCCATAGACTAACATGGTGGCGTACGCCATGCCTTTCGGTGCTAGTATCTTGGAAATGGTGCTAGATACAGAATTTTTGTCATGACCATGCATAGCTCTATGGGCTACACATGCAGTGAAAACCTAGCCAGGACAGTCATGAATCATGTGAAATTTTTATTTTTTTTCTATGCCATACAGTTACTGAGATATTAGCATTTTAGTATTACAACTGTTCACTTTCTGCTCCGAGGCACATTATTATGCATACATTCCTTGTTTTCACGTCTTTCTCAATGGAGCTTTTTGGGAACAATATGGTGTGCATGCCACTTACTGTTACACATAGGCTTTACACTTGTTTTTCCATGCCCGTTTGCATTACTGTTACTGTGTATGCCACCGTGTGTGTTACCCTTTGTGTTTCCGTTTGCGTTTGTATTACTGTTATCGTTCATGTCTCCACTACAGTTTGTGTTTCGATTAGCATCACCATGCACATTACCATTTCTGTTGGCGGCCGCCCTTCCATTTTCATTTGCATTTGTCTTTTGTTTTGCATCATCATTGTTCTTACCATTACCATTTGCATTTCCAGTTGCTTTCCCATGCCTGTGTGCATCACAGTTTCCATTCCCATAAGTGCTTACATTTGCATTTATGTTTTCTTTGGCATTATTGTTGCAGCTACCATTACCATTTACAGTTTGCGTTTCTGTACGCGCTTGCATTTGCGTTTCTATTTCTGTTTCCTTTTGCATTATTGTTGCTGTTACACTTATCATTTGCATTTACAATAGCGGTACCATGACTGTGCGCATTACCAGTTGTGTTTATGGATGCGCTTGCATCTCCGTTTGCGTCACTGTTTGCTTTGGTGTCACTTTGCGCCTGCATTTCTATTAATGCTTGCTTTACAATTTACGTTTGTGTCACCATGTTCCTAACTGTTACTGCTTGCATTTGCGTTGCTGTTACTGTTACTATGTCACAAAAAAATCACATGGTGGGAGCATTCCATTCACTATTTTGGTGCTCATTCTCAAAAAAAAAGGGAAATTAGAGGCAAAAAAACCCATTTAATGCATCAGTTAGGATTGTTCCACAGTGACAAAAGTGAGGAAATTCAGTGTTGGGGTTGAAAACTCCCGTTGCACCCCTGCAGTCCGGCCCCCAACTGGCATCAGGGTGTGCGTTGGAGTCATCAGTCCTAACTCTCACCCCATTCTCCTATGCCTCAGCTTGTTCATGCATGTGATTTGGTGAGAGT
Organism: Neoceratodus forsteri; assembly: GCA_016271365.2. NCBI lineage: Eukaryota > Metazoa > Chordata > Ceratodontiformes > Ceratodontidae > Neoceratodus > Neoceratodus forsteri. The sequence continues at coordinate 1,340,104,628 of CM057456.1, forward strand.
TAAGACTGATGACCCCAATGCACATCCTGATGCTCGTTTGTAGGACGGGTGGGTGTAGGGTGAGGAAGCTTAACACTGTTTTCTCTTTAAAGTGAAATATTGTGGAATGGCTCAATTGATACATTAAACAGAGTTTTTGTCATGAATATATATATGTATATATATATATATATATATATATATATATATATATATATATATATATATATTCATAGCAAAAAACTCTGTTTAATGCATCAGTTAGAGTTGTTCCACAGCGACAAAAAGCGAGGAAATTCAGTGTTAGGGTTGAAAACCCTAACTCCGAATTCACCCCCCAGCACCACACACACAGACACACACACACACATATGCAAGTTGGGGGGAGGACCAAGGCAACACGACCAATGACAGACAACCAGCAGCAGGTGACAGAAATAAAAAACAATTGTCTAAATGTACTACAAGACATCCCCACCTACCTGACCAGATTCTGCATGCTTGGTGGAGATCAACAGCAAAACTGAGGCCATGTACACCAAACGTGCACATCCCCGATTACAGATGCGCACAACATACCACACTTAGTAGTTGCATGCCCTTACCTTTTCTGGTACACATGACAGACCAGATACTTGTCTCTAACCCTTAAATAATATTGAACATGAACAATATGCAAAAGAGTTGCAATGATTCTGCATTCAGTTGCCATATAGTTTAGCAATATTCCATGAGATGGTATTGGTGATGACAGCATTTTACCATGTCCTGGGGTGTTGTTTGGCAATGAGGTGCAGCCAAGTGTCCAAAACACACCATGCATGGGAAATCCTGTCATCACCAATATCCTCAAGTGGCACTTTGCACTGTCCTGTTTTTTGGGTGAGATAGAAAATAGTAAATGAAAGTTTATTTCCCCTATTTTATCCAATGTTACTGTGGTTATTTTCACACTGAGAAAAAATACTCCTTGATTGCTCGACTGCCCTGCTACTGAGGATGTGTACTTTTGTTTCATTATTCTCAGTTGTAGTGTATTTTCAGGGTATGCGTTGTGAGCGAGCAGCCAATTGAGATGCTGAACACAGTGATGGAGAGCACATTGCAGGTGTAATTCTCTTGTGCTTGATTTTTGGGACTCCACTCTTTGTAGGGTTTTGTCTCTTAATGCGAACGAAGTATCCATTTTTTCTTCTTTTAACGACTAATGTTTTTTATTTAGTGAAACGGGTGTGTATGCAAGTGACAAAGATGTCAAGCCGTGTGGACCGAGATGGGTGTCATAGTGATTTATGCACAGTTATCAGTCAAGAGGATGGCTGTCATCTTAGTTTGTCTAGTAGTGAAATTATTTAACTAAAGTGTGTTTGCATTTTGCACTCAGCTGCGGCACACAGCAGCTTAACGGTGTTCAATATGGCAGTTTTGTTTGCCAATTTTGGTGGTCACATGGGTTTTAGAGATACAGCTGTCTGCCACCTCTTGTCATGTAGTGATTGCAGCTTTTACAATGGGAGAGGTGTGTCAGGCAGCCAATGAGATTAGAGAATTAATACTTCATTTTTATGCCCATTATACACTAGGATATAACTTGTTATAAAAATGTACTAATCATAACATATCAACTATATACTTCTGATTTTATACTTACGTTCTACAGTAGCACTCTCCTCCTCCTTCACCTGCACCACTGGTCTCACCAGACCTTTCGTGGACAGTATAAAAAATATCAAAATTTCATTTAATTATCATAATTGAAATATTTCAATATCTAACAAAACTTTTACTGTATTACATACAGATCACATACTGCACTACTGCCATCCAACTATATGTCACAATTCTAAATATCAAAGAGTAGAACATCTTAAAAATAGTACTATAAAAACTGCAATACACAGAAGGGCTACAATATTCGCACTGCATCAGATAGTAGTACAATCTTTGCTTTAGCAGTACTGGGGTGTTTAAAAAAATGTGACACAACAAAATGCAACAGTGCTACAACATGGTCCGTACAATAAAATGTGGCACTTTCACCAACTGCATCATGCGTGGCACAGTGGCACTGTGCCACTGGAAGTGGACAGACAATAGTACATTGACAACACAGCACCAGTGCTGTTCCACTATGTACATCAGCCACAATATTCAGTGATGGACACCCACATGTTATCATATACCATGGAGAGTACAAATGGCAACATTTCTGTGTTAGTGTGGACCAATTTGTATACAAGCAAGCCAATTACCAGTGACTTGTGGGTGGCGCGCTGCCACACAGTGACCGTTGTATGCTGATGGCCATGCCCTTCAGCATCAATGCACCCCTAGCCGAATCACATCCTTACAACATTAAAAGTGTCCCTTGTAGTCCACTGCAGGCAACTCCATCACCTGATCAGAGTCTTACTATAAGAAAATATTCCTGCTAGTCAAGTACAACCAACTACTCACCCAATCGCACAGTTACTGTATGGAAATATCCATACTGATGCAGTGAACCAAAATCTATCACCCACTCACGGTCTTACCATGATATATATAACTGCGATGTTCCTCTGGAGCCCACCCCATGGCCAAATGCAGACTTACCATGATATATTTAAAGCTAGAGGTGCACTGGACCCTTATCATAACCTAATTGTGGCATTAATTGATAAATCATGATGCCTGTTGGCCCAGTGGCTGCATCCAGGCCGATTCCAGGGAATACAATTAACCAGTACACTGGTTGATAGTCGTACCCCCCTACCAACCCTACCACTGTGTCATGACAACCTCCTCCCTCCCTCAGGCAGCAGGAGACACCAGCTTCCCACCTGCAAAACAGCTACACACCCAACAATTGATAGCATTGAGTGTGGCTGTGCTCTGATTGCTACACAACATGCCCACTGATTGTGCACACTGTACTGTACTACACAGTCCTAATATGTGAATCTGTAGTTTAATTAACACATTGGGACGGTCTACTCCACTATATTCAACATGCCTATTGGCCCACACTGTGTGCCAATGTATGCACAGACATAGTTTATGTTGTCAGACTATGCTCAACCAGATGGCTTGGAGGAAGGTAACTGCTGACCAACATTTCAGGGAGGTGGAGTGGGGTAGCAACAGTGACTGTCTGGGTAGGTAGACAAGTACCGCTATGCACCATACCACTGTCTCAGCATATTACCCACAATCGTGCTGGATGCAACCACTGCACCACTAGGGCTGTGATAAATCCATTAAACACGTGATTTGCTTCTGGCAAGGCTACACTGTACGACCTGTGTTATACATATGTCATTGAAAGCCAGAATTGTGCAAGATGGACTGTACACTACTCCACTAGGGATATATTTACAACAGCAGAGGCAAAATTGGCTCAGGGCAGGTACATTAGCCCACCAGGGATTGTAAAGCAATGCATAGCCTAGCATTAGCATGTGGTGGGGTATGATGGCAACACACAATAGTGCCAGAGATAAGATTATATTCAGAGCTAGCAGCTCCTGTCTTGCACTGTGTAATACAGCACCTCACCTGTTTTTGGGCAGCCATTGTTTTTTTTTTTTTGTTTCGCTTTACTGTGTGTGACAGTATTAATGAAAATGAAGTTATTACAAGCACTACAATGTTCTTTCCCATGACCTATTCCTTTTCAATATACCATTGTTTCTGCTGCGCCCTAACTTTGTCAGTTCAACATTACTCATTATAGCCCCAGGGAAAAAACTTTTAACTCTCTGTTCCTCACTTTTTAAAAAGGTTTACTAATATCATACACAACAAGTACTCATAGGAGATAGTCAACATTATGAAAACAAGTGCATTCTTACCATCTGACTCCACAAAAATAACACTTTTGGAGTCAGACTCCACAGCCTCTACAGCTTCTGTCTGTGCTGGGACTACCTCAGCAACAGGTGGGAAGCATCTCTGACGATCTATGAAATTAACATAAAAAGGATATTTAGTAACTGTATTATTTGAATCGTCAGTTATTTAGAAACACTTTCTATAAATTATTGACATATATCTGTAATTTAACATGTTCCTTTATCAAGTATTTTGCAGTCATGGTACAGACATGTTAAGTGGCACATGTATTATTATGAATATTGCAACTAAACAAGTAATTAATATTATTCAAATTGTTATCAGTTAAACAGTGTAACTTATATGATAACAATTGCTTTTGAATTGAATAGCACTCTATACTCAGTATACACTTCCATATAACAACAGTTGAAGATATATAGGATAATACCTGATATACAGCTGATAACCATAGTATAATCACCTCAAGTCGTTACTCCAGCTTCACCAAACCTTGACAGCACAGCTCAAGACATTAACAGTTACCCTAGCAACCACAAGAGATGATGACACTATGGTTATCCCCTGTACATCAGGCATTGTCATTTATAGTGTATGTGACTCGACATGAGAAGTTACCTCCCCCCTGCAACACAAGTAATTAAACCTTACCTTATTAATAACTCTGCACTAGACCCACATGATTGACTAGGAAAACTATCTATTAGCATACACAGACTGAATGACATCAGGCAAAATAGCACCAGAGTTTAAATCCCTATCAGACATAGAGATTGCAAGACTCAGTTACAGTAAACTGAGAGAACTGGGATGTTGTTTGAACAACAACAGAACGGACAAGGCTTCAAAGGATCAGAGCAAAGAGCGATAATAACAGACACACTTTAAGAATTGTAGACTCAGAATGCTGATACGATAAGGAGATTAGTGTTAAGAAGCACCTTCAGGAACAGCAGCATCCTGTCAATTATCAGATGGATGTCTAAGATTAATCCCCACTGTTGTGGCACTGAAACACATATTCTGTTAAGGACACATAAATATTTGCAGCCTTAATCAGGGACCACCCTGAATAGTGGTGACAGTAAGTAAGTATGACTGCATACAACCAACCCACCCATATGTCTGCCTGATACAAACAAGTCAGCTAGTAGTGTAGTGTACCTGCCACTCCAAAGCATGACTCCTGTCCCCATTCTACCATATAACATTCTTTTTTTTTCCTGGTAGTGTAGTGCTTCTACTCCCCCACTCCCCAAGTGCAGTCCCTGAGCCTCATACCCACATTTTTGTAAGGATTTCCCCACTCTTGTACTAGTGTCCCACCACCCAATCATAATCTCTAACCCATGTAGGCATATTAATGAATGGATATCCCTCCAGTTGTACTGGTCCCCCCACCCCCCTAAGCACGATCCTCGCCCTACATTGTCAGGCTAACATCAGAATATCCCTGCTGTTCTAGTAGTACACCCACCACATAACTGTAATTCCAAACCCGTTGCCATGGAAACAGAAATCTTTTCCTGGTGAACTAGTACTCCCCCCATCCCCTCAAGTACAATCCATGACTCACAGCACTCAAAAATGACAGCAATACCTAATGTTTTACTGCCCCCCACCTTGAAGTGCGCTGTCCATCCTCCAATACACAGAGTAGGTACGGGTACAACAAGCAGGTCAGTCCTCCTCTCACCACCACAACTGGCTACAGACTGTGGTAGCACTCATGCATAGCACAGTCATCAGACAACTATGGTGGTCAGAAGAGTCCTGAGCTGTTTGCCACTGATCTACCGATTCTGTGTACAGGAAGATGGGCAGCACAGTTCTGGGCAGGGGCAGGCACCACTACAACAGCAGATATACCTGTCATTGTGTGAGTACCGAGAGTTTGGAATCATGCCTCAGGGGGGTGTGCACATCACTAAAACACCAAGAAAATAATTTAACTTAGTGACTACAGGGATCACACATTGCACTTTGTGGGTGGGGGAACCACTACAACACCAAACACATGCTCTCATTAACACAACTACATTAGGTGGTATAGTGCTTTCAGGAGGGGGCGTCCACTACAACACAACACAACTAGTATTATTATGAAAATATTGTTACTTTACTTATGGTGTGTAACACGCTCCCCAGCACTTGGCTTTCCAGCTGCCTCCCAAAGCTCATAGCAGAGGTAGTACCAGCACGTGTCTTGGTCAGGTATCTCCTCCCTCTGCTTAAGTTGATAGAAATGCTGCCGCAACAGCTTCCACTTCCTTTTGAAATGAAGTGCTGTCTTGTTTCTCACTTTCAAAATTACATGTAAATATGTATGTATACGCCTCCACATACTGTCCAACTTCCGGTTCATGCTATGCATAAGAATATGTGCACTCCTCCGCGCATGGACTGCCTCGAGCAACACGGACACCTCTCTTAGGCTTCAGATCCTCATTTTTCTGAAAAAAATACACAAATAATACTATATCACTGCCATGTTCTGTAAAATATGTGACTTTCTGTTCTGTTAAGTTTCACAGAAAAAATGTAAACCGCTGTATCTTATTAATTTTGTTATTATTATTACAAATATTAACATGCATATACAGAAAATACTGTCATTATATAATATAGCCAATGAGTAGTAACTACTGTTGTACCACATAACATTTGAGCATTCTTTTTCTTACAGAGGTTGTATTGTAGCATGGTAACACTTGTGTGCACACTTGACACATTCTGATATTGATGCTGTGATACCATTAACATCTGCAAACACAATCTGTACTTGTACTGCACACTGTTGAGCCCCCCCAAAATAAACATAACTGACAACCAAGTGGAGCTACATTACTGCACAGAAAAACATGACAGCAACCACGTGTGGGTTGCACCCAAGCCCCAGCGCAACTGTGTGTTGGCATCACCCTCCCTCACCAACTGTGATTTTGCCATGTCAAATATTCCATCATACAACACTGCACCCAACCCCTCTCACCCAATTGTCAGTTTTCTGTATAAAAATAACCATTGTGCTGTAGTGCAGCTGCCACTCTACCCAATCAGGTTAACAAGTAGAGTGAACAGGGCCACAACGGATAAACTCTTAAAACTTTTCCCATTATAAGGTGAAAGGGAGCACTCCACTGAACTGCCAGCAGTATTTTTTTAAGTGAAAAAACAACAGTTACTTTAAAATAACATAACCACCAACCTACGAGGGGGGGCATCACTACACAACAGGTGCTGACTTCCACAATGCCAGGAACAAGTTACTGATAAACAGGACACCTACATACTAATGATGCCATGATAATAAAATAGGTATGTTGACACCTTGCATGCATTATGGCTCCATTTGCATGTATAGTACTAAACAGTGTAATACTTAAATCTACCACCACTGCACTTCAGTGTTCTATCCCCCCTACTCCTCTCTACCCAGTTACACATGAGTACTGCCAGAGTAACATGCATAATGCAGGTTACCTGTCAAATATATTTCACAATGCTAACCATGCCACAGCACTGTTAAATATTGCCCTGACAACAGCCTGCTGCATCCCTGTTGCACTTTGTCCAGTGTTGTTCCACAGCCTGGAATGGTCTGAATATTCCCAACTCATCTGTTACATCTGTGTGAGTGATGTATACAGCTGTTCTATTTTTTGACCAACATTTTTTGGTTCTGAAAAGAACCTTTGTTTGCACTTTGTTATTTGTTCAAACAGCCTGACATTCTTAGAGGGCTTTGAGGATTGCATCTCGAAGGTCTCCCATGAAATGGCAATTGCCAGCATGCGAGAAGTGTACACCATCTGTTAGGTATAGCCAATCATAACAATACTTAATTTCAGGGTGACGTATGGTGTACATTCCATAAATGCGTAGAAATGTAGATATTTGTATATTGACTTTTCTTTGAGCTCTGTCAATCAGATACATATGGTGTTCTGCTTGCCAGACCCTACGCTCTGTAATATCTGAAAATATGATTAAACAGGCAGGCAACATACTCATAATAGAAGCAAGGTCCAATTTTGCTTCTGTTACTAAATCTACCCAGCGTTTTGTGCCCAAATCATTGCCTCCAAGATGTATCAGCAGTATGTCAGGATGAGGCTGAGTACTGAAAAGTCTGTGCATGGTTGGCATGAGGTGCTCCCACCTCATTCCACCCCTACCAAACCACTTTACAGAGCAATCTGGGAGATGCAGGTTTCTCCCATAATCACTATTTTGAGCATACTCAGATGCTTGTCTCACAAGACTGTCTCCAACTATCCACAAAGTCCTTTTGCCATTTTCTGCCATTCTTAGTTTTTAAACTCAGAAATGCACAGAGAGCTACCAAAAAAGTCAGTGTTCACCCTGCAGTGGCTAGGCAGTAGTGAAAGTAAAACTGATATGTTCCCCTCTTTAGTTCAAGCCAGCTTCACTGGGCTGATTAATAACACACAAATAAAAAAAATCATTGGCTATTGCTCTGGCTTCATTAACCAATGTAGGCTATGTACTGACTATTACTAGACCTCTGCTACTGCTAACATTTGCAAACATTGACAGGTGGGAAAAATGCATCCTTTTCATAGGCAGTTTTAAACAATTACAACCACAGAAGCATGTCTGATTGGTTCCCTCTTCTGTTATGGGTCCATGTGCAGCTTCCTATCTCCCTCTAGTTGCAGCTGTATCTGTACAAGTTAGTACTAAACTACTATCTGACTTTAAAGAGTTTTATCTAAATAATACAGCATCTTAGATTATCACAAGTAACATTATCAAATACAGCACTAAAAAAACATTTTGATTAATAGTATTAGCATGTTGCTACCACTTCTTTAATACTAGAAAAATGTTTTATAAAATATACTGTACTTACAGTTTTGAAAAATGCTGGCTCTCAGTTTGCACTAAGATGGCTGCTGTTGCTTTCTTCTTCAGTGTTGTCCATCTCTGATTGGTTGTCTCACATGGCCTGACAAATCTTGAATTACATTGGTAGAACAAGCTGTCACTCAAGTACAATCAGATCTGATTCGATAATGAATGCATTTTCCACTCCCAAGTTTAAAATTTGCAACACTTTCGAACGCACGAAAATAATTTGTGACAGTGTCGAATGCACTAAAGTACTTTTTGTGACACTTTCAAACACACGACAGTAACTTTTGCGACACTTTCGAACTTCGATATTACTTTTTGCCATACTGTCGAATGAACGAAAGTAACATTTGTGACACTGTCGAATGCACGACACTACTATTTGTGACACTTTCATGCATTCGACAGTATTATTTCCAAATTGTCTATTTTTACAACAATTTGATGCTTAATGGCAAAAATAACCAAATGTTTGATGCCAAACGCTACTACACTGCATTGGCACTGTCACAAGTGGAAACGCATAGTATTGTAACTTTTTAAATACACCCACAAGAAGGTGGTTTTCTTCAGTAACAATGGAACAGTGCAACTGACTTGTAGTAATGCATTGTTTGCCAGCTGTTAAGCACCCTTACAAAGCAGTCATTTTTATACAGCGTTGACAACTAATTTACAACAATGTCATCTTAGGACGTAAATGCAATGTTCCCAAACTGACATGGAGATACTGCAAATACAGTAACTTACAAAGGTGTGTAGTGAAGTCCATATGCACACTCACATAAACAGTCATATTACAGACTATCATTACCAAATTTTAAACATACTCATTTCCACACCTCTTCTCATGAACAGTGTGACTGTCATTATCACAATATGCTCTGAACAGTGGTTTCACACAACACTTGCAACAGTGGTCACTGTAACTACATAAAAACATCTCACAAGGATCTGACAAATGACAGCTGTGTAATTGCGAAAACAGTTGTGTTAAAATGCCAACCTTAACAATCTCACATGTAAATATTCATATTGCATTAACTTTGACTAAGTGGGCAAAGTTGACTTATTAATGTGTCACTAATTAACAGAAAGATCATTAATAAAGTTATTGTGTAGCCAACAGTGTGACAACATCAGCTATAGAAATGTTTCTGAATAATACTAATTGTAAATAACTTAACATTGAAAATCATACAAAACAAAATCTAGATGCTATAGTGATAATGATATGCAAGACAATATAACAGAAATAAAATACAACTGTTGCAATGTTAATAACTTATGAGATTAAAAGCTTGAAAATAGCATATTTTTATTGATGTGATACTTAAATCAGATTTCTCAATGAACAATGTTAGAAGGCATGAACAGAGTCATACAGTAAAATTGTCTTTTTCTCTGTCTTTCATACAGGTGCCAGATACTTCTGTAAGATTGCTTCTGCCACTGTGGGCTATCATATGAAAAATGCCAACTAAATACAGATGTAGATGTATAAGTAAACGAGACAGGTATCATAGTACTTCACTGTTGCTTAAGGCTGGTAAAGAAAACACAAATGTGACACCAGAATATGAAGAGAAACAGACCTTCACTGCAACAGTGACCCCAACTACAACTCACTGCTCATCAAAAGCACATACCTCCTCAAGAGCAAGTAAAAAATGCTTACCTCTGCAACAGTTGTGTAGATCTCACAGATGAAACACAACTATTGTAACTGTAACCATAAACAGACCTGCAAAACAATGGCATAAACTCACACCTTGTGATTATCATCTGAGAAAGCAGAAGTACTTTCGATCACTAGCAAGTAAAGCTAAGATCGGCAGACTTATTGCTGCTGTGATGAGACATGAGCGCAAAAAGACAAAGAGCCATCTGTCTTTGATGAAATTGCGTCTCAAAGTAAGCACCTTTGTTAACAGAGCAGTGTTTGTTCTGCAACGGTTGTGGCGTAAGATGTCTCATGTGCTTGAACAATTCACAAAAGTTGTGTATGACATCAAAAAAAGGCTACAACAGTATCCTTCTTTGACTGTTCACAATTTCTGTGATGTTTTCACAGATCACTGGATGCACACACAGCATTCAGAGGCATATTTCTGGTAAGAATCTTATTATTCCCAGAAAAAGGAACTCAAGTTCACCATTGATGAGTCCGGTAAACTGGTCAATGTCCTCAGTGTCTGTGATGACAGCGAAATGGACACAAAAGATGACTGTGATGCAACCAACGTGTCCAATAAACGACACTGTCTGTCATGGGCATGTGATGACACCTGCAACTGTAGGCAATCTTCATTTGAAAAGTTGAACAGTTTGTCAACCTGTTTGTGATTACAGATCACAAAGAAAGATATAAACTGTTTAACAAAGTTGACCATTATGAAATTCATCCACATACTGGACTTCTGGGTCACTCACTTTCATGCCTCGATAGTGGTGTTTGTGATAGTCTTTTTTCACAACATGCGGATGCTTGGAGTGCATCAAACAGGCATGCAAAACTTTGTATACAGAGTATATGAAGTACAACGAGTTGTTAATCAGTACACTTGTTTAAATGACTTATTGCAGTCAGGTGACATGCAGGGTGCCATCACATTTCTAAAACAACTGCAACATGTCACTTCTGTACCAGACACACAAATTTCTCAGTTTAACACTTCTGCTGAAACATCAGTTTCAGTCTTAGAATCTGACATACTGAGACAGTACGGCAAAGAAATAGCAAAATTTGAGCTGGCAAATTCTCAGAAGTTTGACTCTGTATGTGTGTCATGTAACCGTTTGTGCTACAGTAAACAAACAGTCACAGTGAACCTGGAAACCTTGTCACCATACAATGACATGTGGTTCAGTCTCTCAGCATTTTTGCTGATGAAATCTGACTTTCAGTTAGAAAACACCATTCTGCTGTGCAAACACTGTTTCTCCAAACTAAAGCATAACATTTTGCCACCAAGGTCACTGCTGAATAATATGGAGGCACATATTACACCAAGTGAGATTTCAACACTGAAAATATGTTTGAACGCATTCTAATTCAGACAATGAAACCATTCCAAACCATTCTACGTCTGAACACAAAGACACGGAACATTCCACAGAAAGAACTTGTGAGATCCCTAAAGGGTTCCGTGATGTATCTACCACTTCCTCTACAGGAAAATGTGGAAGCAATCTCTACTGAAAATAGTTTGGCGATTCTTGTAAATGGTGTTCCAACAAAGTCCAAGGTCATCTGGCAAGATGTTGTCAATGTACAAAAGGTGAAGCTTGCGCTTAGTTATTGAAAGAGTAATAATCCATTTTATGCAGACCTTGACATACATCAGATGGCTAGTCTCTCTGTCCAACATGATCTATTAGAAAAAAGTAAACCAATCATTGAGAAGATCAGTGGGCAGACAAGTGACAATGTGTATGAACAGTACACAATTCACCCACTACATGGTAGAGACCCAGCAGGAGACAACATTGATCTCTATCAAATGAAACAGGAGGAAGGTGAGCCTGTCAGCATTTGGGAGGAAACACTAGAAGCACGTTGTTTCCCAGACTTATTCCCAAAAGGGTCAGGTGGATGCCTAGATGAAAGAGAAGTGCTTGTACAGGGTGTTGAGTACCGTACTAGCCGTGTACTCAGTAGCGACAGCAAATTCAGACGTAACATACAGTACCTGTTTCATCTCCTCTGGAAGAGTGAACTCAGCATTCTGTCTGCATCAATTGCACATACTGTTCATCTCACAAGTCCACTAGATGGAATAACAGCTATCAATTTCTAGAGAAATTAAAGCAGAAAGATGAAAATGTGCAAGTGAATCTGTCTTCCATTCTTTCAAGTCTTCGAGGCACCAAAGAATATTGGTATCACAGACACTCTGAAGTGATGACAATGCTGCGAGAGTCTGGTGCAGCCACATGGTTTATCACACTTAGTTGTGCTGAATATGCCTGGGATGAGCTCATTGATCTTTTGAAGTGGGCAAATTCTGATGTCGACGGCATTTCATCAATGACTGTCGGAGAAATGTGCTCACTTGATCCTGTGTCTGTCACAAGACATTTTCACAAGTGGTTCCATGACATTCTGCCTTTCATATTGTCAAAGGACAGCCCACCTCTTGGTATTGTTGAGCATTACTTTTGGAGGATGGAGTATCAAGCACGGGGTGCCCCTCACATCCATATGTTGTTGTGGATCAAGGACGCACCACGCATAGGTGAACATTAAGCAACACAAGTGCTATCATTCATCAAGAAATATATAACCTGTCACATTCCAGACAAGTATGACAGTCCTACACTATGGAAGTTGATTCAAAAGTTCCAGCGACATATTTGTGCAAAATACTGCCGGCGAGTAGTAAAGAACAAATCTAATTGGTACACACGATGTCGCTTTGGATTTCCTAGAAGATTTTGTCAGGATGGTGCCATGAATGACCTTTTCTCAGCAATGCAACACCACTTGAAGGCAAAATCAACCAAGAGGGTATACGAGTTACCCAGAGATGAGAAAGAGGTGTACATAAATGACTACAACCCAACTCTTCTCCTAATGTGGCAAGCAAACATAGATGTTCAGTTTGTGGCTAATAACTCATTGGCCCTGGTGCGGTACGTCACTTCATACATAGCCAAACATGAGCAGACTAGATTGCAAGATCTTTGGGAAGATATTGCCAGTTCAAGCAGAAGCCTGACATGTCAGCTCTGGTCATTGAGCTTGAAGACTCTTTCAAACAGAGAATGTGGAGCTTATGAAGCCAGTGACCGTTTAATGGGTATACATCTGTACAGGAAGTCTGACGCTGTCTGGTTTCTCAGTGTTAACTACAAAGAGAAATGAAAATGTGTACTGATTCCCCATGCCAAAATTGAGGAGCTCGCTGCCAGTAGACCTTCTTCAAAACATATCTTGAAGAATAACCTGATAGACGCATGCTACCCCCGTAGACATGACAACATGGATGATATGTGTCTCTTTCAGGTGGCTAAGTGGTATGACTACAAGGCAGATATATCGCCTGACTCAACACGCCAGATTTACAAGGTGAAAGGAGTGGATGGCTGTCTCATAAAAGAGACACAAGCCATGGCTCATAGACCACTGTAGATTGCATCTAGGCACATTGGAGAGCAGAGAACACTACTACTTTGCTCTCCTATTCCTATTTAGACCCTGGAGGAGTGAGTCTGAATTAAAAGGTGACTGTGATACATTCAAGGAAGAATTCAATCGCAGTTACAAGACTTTCAAAAGTGAATACTCAGACACATACATACAGAGACTAGAGGCTGAGAAAGAACAGCTTGAGAAGGCAGAGAAGCAGCTTCAGGAAGACACTCCTGTTAGTTCACAAGACAACCTTGATCCAGCAGGACAAGCTGTTCTAGGTGAACCTCTGCCCTTAAATGCCCCAGAAGTGTTAACGTCAGAAATTGAGACAGCTCTGGAACATGGAACACACTCCACTGTCAACTCAGCTGACTTGAGAGAAAGACCAAATCAGCAGCAGCATACAGTTCACTCTCACGTAGTTGACGCTGTCCAACATGGCCTACAACATGAAACAAAAAAATGTGACTGTCATGATTATAAACCACTACTGATCTTTGTTAGTGGTTCAGCTGGCACAGGGAAGAGTTTCCTTATTGAAGCCATCACTGCTGAAATACAGAGCCTCACAGGGTCATCAATATATGTTGCTGTTACTGCTCCCACAGGACTAGCCGCATACAACATTGGTGGAGTTACATTACACCGTCTCTTTATGTTGCTAGTGGAACATGGCAGAACTGGAGAGTATCGTAAACTGTCATTTGAGGTTGCATCTCAGCTCCGTCCCATGTTCACAAAGATGAAGTTACTCATCATTGATGAAATCAGCATAGTCTCCAATGTCATGCTTGCCTGTATTCATCTACGTCTACAGGAGTTCTTAGGTACTGATGATGGAGTACCATTTGGTGGCAAAAATATTGTTGTTTTGGGAGACCTTTTACAGCTTGCACCGGTCAATGCAGAGCATGTATTTACAACTGTAACTGCCAAGCAAGCTAAGAATATTCTCGGCTGCATTGCAGGCTATAACATTTGAGAATTATTTACCTACATTGAGTTGTCTGAAAACATGCGCCAAAGTGGTGATCTGGCTTACAAATCACTTTTAGATGAAGCTCGCACAAGTTCTCTATCACCAGAACATGTTTGCATGTTAAACGATAGAAGAATCACAGTAGATACTGCATCCATAGAAACAGCATGTAATGTTTTCAGCGATGTATACTCTACAGGGACACACATAGTGTGTCTTATGCCACGACTAAAGAAATGCACTGAGTTCAACAATCTAATGCTGCAGAGAGAAAACCAAGAAATTCTAACTCTGCAAGCTGTTGATACAGTTGATGGTGTCATTCTTAGTCGCAACCTAGTAGCAAAGATGACTGAACGACTCAGTGAACTCAAGTCAGATGTTTCACGCACAGCTGGCCTAGAAGCTGTTCTCACACTTTGTAAGAATGCACTTATTAAGCTGTGACGTAATCTAGATGTTGAATGAGGCATGGTAAACGGTGCCATGGGAAACATTACTGACTTTGTCTACAATGTCCAGAAGACATATATCATGACACTTGTAGTTCACTTTGACAACATGGAATAGGCTGTACACATAGAACAGACCTGTGTAAAATTCCAGGTATTTAAGGATATCTATGTAAACAGGAAACAATTTCCATTATGTGTTGCATATGCTGTGTCCATTCACAAAACTCAGGGCTTGAGTTTGGATTCAGCAATGGTGGTCATAGGTACAGACATTTTCAAGGATGGCATGAGCTACGTGGCACTTTCACGTGTCCGCAGTCTTTCTGGGTTGCACATTATAACTCTAGCACCTTAGAAAATATGAGGTGACAAACGATGTATTCTTTTTGTTTTTTACTTTCTCTTTATGCCTCCTTCCTCGCTGCGCTGAATTCCTTTCTTCGGGTAACTCCTATGCTGTAGGTTCCCATAGTCCCACCCCAGGTACCTCCCACCAGGTTCTTGGCTAGCCTTCCCCATCCTGCCGTGGTTTACCCCCAGGCGGGGAGGAGGGGGAACCCCTAGATAGTCCCCCTCTCACCTAGAGACTGTGTCGGAAGGCCTCGCGAGCCCCGTCTGTGGAGCCTGGTTAAGGGTTTTCTTGGGACAGCCAGGTCCCATCTACAGGAGTCCAGTGCAGGGTTTTTTCTGCTTTTTCTCTGGTCCCTACCCCTCAGATGTCTGCATGCTAGGGGGGCCAAGGAGTGATGCTCGCCTCGACGTGCTAACGCTTCAGCTCCTGGCAGACATCCACCCCCCCTTGTATGCTGTCTCCGTGGTCACCCAGGTGGCAGTATTGCAGCGGGACTCGCATCCCACCCCACCCGGAGGAGGACAGCAGCCCCTGGGTGCTCAATCCTCCTCCCCCCGGCCAGCCCTCCAGCCACCCAAGTCCGTTTCCGACCCCAGGTCGCTGGCACCGCAAGTGGTAACTCTACCGCTGCGCCGGTGGGCCGGCTACAAACAATGTATTCTTGAGTACAACAGGTGACGTAATCTACATCAGCCACAAATGTCATTAATACCACTGCCTACATATCTGGCTGTCTCACATCATACAGTCAAATCTACAGGTGTCAACAAACAGCCACAAGCTTCCAGAAGTGATTCAACTCAAAAGAGTTCAATAAAGGTCACAACTTCAAGTAAACATTCACAGCCAGCAATTCATCAGAAATCAGTTGGTGCAGCCGCTGTGCCAGTGTTTGACAACAGCACTAGAGTGAACTGCTATGCTAACTCAGCTATGCAAGTTTTTCTACACTTGCCACACTTTGTGCAGGTAATATCTGCTTCACAAGACAATGCCCTATCAGCAGCATTGAAACAGATAATCGACATGACTTCTGACCAGTCTCACAATGTACCTTCACTAACACCACTTCAACAGCTGCTAGATACATATGACGGATGTAGTACATTTGCTGCTGACATACAGCAAGACACTAGTGAGTTTATGATGGCTGTCATAAGCAACTTGGATGAAGACGGCACTCCAATGCGCCACTACTTCACAGTGTCATATGTAACCAAATATGTATGTGTTTCATGTGGCCATTCACAGCGTGAAACCACAGAAGACATACTGTGGATTACCCTTTTTGTCCCTCAAGCCAAAAGTGTCAAATTCCGACAGCTATTCACCAATACTCAATGTGGTCACTCCTGCAAAAAGGTGTGAAGGCAGATGCACTAAGTCCATACGTCTCAGGAGTTCATCTCAATATCTGTGCTTATGTTGCACAGGTTTGACTCCAACGGGCTGAGAGTTGACACTCTTATCACAGATTACACAGCTGGTAGAATAGTCTTTAACTGATCAGTGTTTGACACTCACAGTATTATCTATCACCATGGCCAATCCATGCATTCTAGCCATTACACCTGTTTACTAAGGTACAGAAGTGGATGGGTAGAGTGTGACAACTCTACAATAAGTTTTAAACAGAGACTGCCATGACACTTAAGAAATGCATATATTCTAATATTGAAGAATTATGATGGCCTTCATATTTCAGAAGAATAGGACAGAACATGTTGCATTTTTTAAAATGACTACTTTGTAACAGAAACAGTCGTAGTTTGCTGCAATTGTTTCCAATAAACCATAGCATTGCAACAAAATGCTATACTGGCAGAAACATTTCATGCAGTATGGCATCTAAGATCTTGTGTGGATCAGTGACAACATGGAAATTGTTGTAGTGGCTTCAATCGGTGCCAACAGTATTCACAGTTACTAGAGAAACCATGCTTACATGTCTAGCAAAGATTGTACATCTCGAAACAGAGGACTTCCTGCATCTCCTCTTCTGTACATATCTTTTCTTGTTACTGTGTCATACCCATACATAGCAAGAAGTTGCTGTCAATTTTTAACTATTACTCTCTGCAGATAAAGAAAAGTTCTCAGTTACCATCGTAAACAAATAGAATAATAGATAGGTTCCAGTGAATTACAAGGCTGTAATTCCATCGAGAGGTTCTGGGGACATAGGTACCCTCTTGAGCCAAGCTCGAGAGGTTCCTATGTCCCCAGAACCTAGAGACGGAATTACAGCCGAGTGATTCACTGGAACCTAACTGTTATTTTTTGTAATATATGGATGCGAGATGCTGATGAGGTCTTACCTCTGGATTCCTTGTGGGACGGTTCCGTGCTGCTTGTTCTAGCTCCTCACTCACATCCCCCCTTCCCACGTGGAGTCCTGCTTCTCTCTCTCTCAGGAATAAAAAGAAAAGAAACAAAAAAACTATGCTTTGGACACTAGAAAAGTTGGTGATCCCAACGATAGTATTACGAGGACCAGAAGTATAGTATTATTGGACCGGAAGTATAGTATTACGGCACTGACTAAGGCATTACAGGGGTTTTTTTGTATGCTTTTTGGGGGTATTATTTTTAAAATCCATATATTACAAATAGAATAATAGAGAACTATGTATTATAAGGCAGTAAGACCATCGAGAGGTTTTGGGGACTTGGAACCTTGAGAGTGATGCTCGAGAGGTTCCCAAAGTCCCCAAAACATTGAGATGGTCTGGCTGCCTTATAATACATACCGCTTTATTTGTTATTTTTTGTCATATATGGACCGCATTGTGAACATTCCTTTTTTTGTGGATTTTGTGAAACTGGCTGGCCAGCCACTGCATTGAGCACGCGCTGTCTCTGAGCTGCACACAGCGCTAATGAGTGTCTCAACGCTCATTTTAAAAAAAATTGGTTCTTTTAATTTAGTAGGCAGTCCTGCCTTTCAGGTGTTTTCGTCGCTTGGCAAATGCAGGATGAGCGATATAGTCCACTATTTGTTTCAAAATATAATATAAATTGAAGCAACGAACTTAAGACATTCCTCTCACTTAGCGAGAGGAAAAAGCCGCCATGTTTTTCAAGCTGTTGAGCCCGCCTAGTACAGAAAAGCTGCCAATTGAGATGCACGCTGTTAGTAGGGTTGTGCAACAAGGAATGTGGCACCATGGCAACTGGGTTTGTTGGCAGGCAGATTTGAACATGCACGCTGGGATTATAGTGATAATACTATCGTTGAGAGATGAAACTATAGTATTATCAGCTCTGAACAATAGTATTATCACTTGTCAACGATGGTATTATCACTTTGGGGAGTGTTGTATTACCATGATTTTTTTTGTATGTGATAGGATACTATTATTTGGCCATCTCCATATATTACAACTGAGTAACACATGTCTCATTCACCAAACGGTGCACTCTGTCACAAGTTGTCTATCACCACTTGTTGTTGTCTATTAGCTGTTGCCATGTTGACAACATCATTTGTTCACCAATCAAAAGTGTTGAACTATGACAGCTTTATTTGTTATACTGATACTGTGCATATGTAAAAATAACAATCTTTATTCATTATACAACAAGTTGAATGAAGCAAGTGTAAATACCGAACAATTGCATCTTACCATTAACTGACTTTGCCATGGCTTTGTAATTATTTGTAAATAATATTTGCATTCTTATTCCACCTTGCCATTGTTGCTAACTACTTTCATTGTTCTACTAAAAGTATTAGTATAGGAGTAAAGTACAAATGAATGCTTAACATATAATACAGTACTATACTGTTTAAGTTCAATGCACCATATCTTTGATAAAGACAGCATACCATTCAATTTTTTTTACTAACTAGTTCAGAAGTAACATATAAACCAATGTAACAATTGAAAATAATGTTTTTTGTTCCTGTAATAATATGACACTTTTTTGTAATTGTCATACAAGTTATTCTAGCCTATGTAAACAATGTTGACAAGTGTAAATCAGACACTGTTACTGATCACAGCGTACTTCATACCTGTTCCTGACAATATTTATGATAGTCTCTATTGAGGGGTCGGGTTGGAATTTTCCATATGCGCCTAGTCAGTGACATATCATTAAATATTTAACTGAACATGCCAGTAATCTAATATCACTGAAATCAGAATTTTTAATATTCTATTACTTAAACACTTAGTATACGGTTTTTTGCCCACCTCAGGAACATCCACATTATCAGTCACACAATAACAACTACACATTTCTGTTTCATGTGTGTAATCACTGCTTAGAAGATCCTAACATACCATTATTAACGTAGGACACAAGTAATGGATGACACATAACTAGAATATTCAACTACTTTAAACACTGACAACATTCTTACACAAAGTCTCTTCAAGATCAGTAGCAAATATACAAGAAGAGCCACAGGTAAAGCTTGACTGTCACAACTACAGGAGGAATGTCAGAAAGCACTTCTTCCCACAAAGAGTAGTGAACACTTAAACGTCACTGTAAACACAGAAAACCTGATTAAATACAGTGACCAGCTATTAAAGAACCAGGTATATGCATAGAAGGTAGATAACAACCCCACCAACAAAAGATAGGAGAACACTGCAGGGACAGCAAACACTGAACCTCAACATGTGTACCCTGCTACACAATCACAATAAATATTACCAATTCCCTTCTTATGCTACCTTCTTTCTATACTGTATTACAATATCACATACTTGCTCCAATTCATATAATCTAGTCACTATAAATGTGACACATTTACATATATTCCAAGCAATGATTACACACATACAATGATTGTATTGTGAGACTGATTTTGTAAAGTAAAAACAGTCTTAATTGGGCCTTTTTCTGTTTCACCAATTGGCAATAAATCTTTTTTAAAACATAACCACCTGTGTTGAGTCTTTACTGACAATAGGGTTACGACATTAGAACAGAACTGTTGTTTCTATTAACATGTAAATCAACTGCAACAAATAGTGCCACAACTCTGTGTCCATGATTTTTTTGGCTGCTATGCTGTCCACTCAGTGTCCACTACATAGGCAACGATGTGGCACATTGCATGTAACACTTCCCATAATTCCTAAGAATGTAAAAAAGTCTGCAATGCACTTACTTTTCCTGTGCCTCTACATTCAGCATGTAGTAATTACTGCAGCAAGGTGCCGCACATCACCACATAACACTATGCAGCTGTGACGATACACTTAGGATGCAGTCACTGCTATGTCTACTGCGATTCCCTGGCTAAGCTTCTGCAACTCCTAACTGTGGCAACTTCACTGAACAAGTCATAATGCACCACTAATTGTCAGAGGCGCAGCAGCTCTAGCTGCACAATTCATGCTAATCCTAACTAAGGCAACTTCAGTTGTATTGCAAGCAGTGACGTGTGCCATTCATGTACAAACCCTCACCTGAGTTCTGTATATCCACTAACATGTGCATTCCCTGACTTGTGTTCTGTATCTACACTTACAATGCAGCACCCACTGTCACATTTGTAGACACATTTTGCCTGAATACATTCAAGTTCCAACTGTGCTTACTTGACTATTCCTGTAGTCAGAGAGCTACACAACTGATTTACATTGCCTATCTTTGCCTGCAACTGTTTACTTAGGATGCAGCAAGTGATGTGGAAGTGCAATTCCCCCATCGCACTGCTAACCTCCATGCTTTTTTCTGTTCTGTACTGTCAACAAAGTGTGTAATATGTGGGCTAGGTGTTCATACACTGAGTTACAGATACCCTGTAACTCCTAACTAAGTGAACTAACATGTCCCGGACTTACATCTACAGTCACTCAACAGTCAGACTACAGTACCTGGTCTAGACAGCTGTGTGACATCCTACATAAGGACATGCAGTTGTAAATGGACAGTCAGAATCAGTAACTGGTACGCATCTGACAATTGCCTGTGTGAACCCATAGAAACCCTAACTGTGCTAAGTTATGTGTATCAGCAATTATAGCACTGTACCACTGATGTTATTTTCCTCATTCTTGCTGCGTATCGGTACTCATAATGCTGTACAAACTTTGGGGGAGGGGGTATTTCCTATCTCAGCCAACACAAACACTAACTGTTCTAACTTGAGTGTCTCTGGAAATCACTGATGTCTACCATTGATGTCCACACCCTCAGCTGTGCTGTGGGTTTCTACTAAGGATCCAGTACCTGGTGTTGTAGTTTGAAGAGACATTGCCTGACTGAAAACATTCAAGTGACAACAATGCTAACTACACTTTACCTGTAATCAGGAAGTTGTACAACTGATCTGCATCACCATTCTTTGCCTGTGGTTCTTCACTTAACATGCAGCAAGTCTTATAGTATTCCTGTTACCATGGGTCTCCCCCTACTTCCATGTGTGCCTGTCTCTCTGTGTACCACTGTTGCTCAGGATGAATAGGTGTCACATGATGTCTTCACACACAGTAGCACAGTGGCACAAAACAGAAATGTCAATACACATGGTAGCACAATTCAAAGCACAAAGATAAACAATTCTGAAAAACGCTGCATATAATACAGTGACTGTAGCATGGGGCCCAAAAGGCCCCAAGCCCCTACCACACAAAACACAAACATAAACAGTTCTGAAACATACTACATATAATACAACAGCAGGAGCACATAATGCAGCAGCAGAAGCATGCCCCACGCTCCTGTCACATACAACGGCGGCAGGAGCACAGGGCCCTTCAGGCCCCGTGGCCCCATCACGTGATGTCTTCTCACATAGTAACATTGTGCCGGTAAACACAAATAGTAATGCGAATGGTGACACAAAATGAAACAAAAGAGAAACAGTACCATACACAAATAGTGAATGCAATGCACTGGCATCAGTGCAGGGCCGTTCGGGACCCATGCTGCCGCCACATAATGCGGCAGCAGGAGCGCAGGGCCCTTCAGACACCACACTCCCACCATGTAATGTGGCAGCAAAATACAGCGGTGGGAGCGCGGGGCCCCTCAGTCCCCGTGCTCCCAACATGTAATGCAGCAGCACAAGCACGGCCCGCACTCCCACCACATACTGCCCTAACTGATGCAGTAAATGGACTTGATTGCCTCTAAGTACCCCTCTTTTTGATAATGATTATGAGAAATAGTGAATGTAATGTGCTGGCATAATGTGTCTGCATGAGCATGGGGCCCTTCAGGCCCTGAACTCCTACCCACGTAATGCAGCAGCTGAAGCACACCCCATGCTCCCACCACATACTGCCCTAACTGATGCAGTAAATGGAGTTCATTGCCTCTAAGTTTCCCTCTTTTTTTGAGAATGATTATGAGAAATAGTGAATGTAATGCGCTGCCGCCACATAATGCTGCAGCGGGAGTGCGGAGCCCTTCAGGCCCCGCACTCCCACCATATAATGTGGTAGCGGAGGCACGCCCCGCGCTCCTGCCACATACGGCGGCGGCAGAAGCACAGGGCCTTTCAGGCCACATGGCCCCATCACGTGATGTCTTCTCACATAGTAACATTGTGCCCGTAAACACAAATCATAATGTGAATGGTGACACAAAATGAAACAAAAGAGAAACAGTACCATACACAAATAATGAATGTAATGTGCCGGCATCAGCACAGGGCCCTTTGGGACCCACACTGCTGCCACATAATGTGGCAGCAGGAGCGCAGGGCCCTTCAGGCTCCACACTTCCACCACGTAATGTGGCAGCAAAATACAGCGGCGGGAGTGCGGGGCCCCTCAGACCCCGTGCTCCCACCACGTAATGCAGCAGCACAAGCACGCCCCACACTCCCACCACATACTGCCCTAACTGATGCAGTAAATTGACTTGATTGCCTCTAAGTTCCCCTCTTTTTCAGAATGATTATAAGAAATAGTGAATGTAATGCACTGGCAGCAGCGCTGGGTCCTTCGGGACCCAAGCTGCCACCACATAATGCGGCAGTGGGAGCACAGGGCCCTGAGGCCCCACGTTCCCACCACGTTATGTGGCAGTACAATATGGCGGCGGGCCCCGCGCTCCCACCACTTGATGTCTTGTGACATAGTAACAGGAACAGCAATGCAAACAGAAGCACTAACAGTGGCGCACATGGTAACGCAATCGCGAATGAGAACAGAAAGGGTAACACACATGGTGGCGTAGACAGGAACGGTCCGCCACTTGATGTCTTGTCACATAGTAACATGGTGCCCGCAAACGCAAATGGTAATGGGCATGGTGACGCAAAGCAAAACAGAAAGAGAAACAGTACTGTAGACACAAATGGCAAAAAATAATGGAAACACAAGTGCAAATGAAAATGCAAAGGATAACGCATATGGTGGCTTACACGTGAACAGTAAGTGAAACTGGTACAGAACCGCAAGTGGAAAGGGCAACGGTAACAGTAATGTATGCACACAGGCTGGCTTTCCCCAAAAGCTGCATAGAGAAAGACAGTAAGTACAAAGAAAGTATGCATAATAATGGGTCTCGGAGCAGAAAATGAGGAGTTGGAATACTAAATTGCTTATATCTCAGAAACTGTATGACGTAGAAAAAAAATGTAAAAGTCATATGATTTATGACTTACCTGGCTAGTTTTGTACTTAGTAGGGGGCTAAGCACTTTTCCGACGAAAAGTCCATATCTCGCACCATTTCTGAGATACGGGCCCTGAAAGGCACGGCGAATACCGTAATGTTATCCTAAGGGAAAAAAACAGAAGTTCGGAGTGCCATAACTTTGGCTCCCTGCAATATTTTTTCAGCAAACTACTAAAAGGCACATCTGTGGGATGTTGGCTGTCTTCCCTCCAAATTTCAGCCCAAAAGACAGAGCCGTTATTTTGCAGCAGGGTGCCAAATGATTGCTGCAATGCGTCGGACGCCGTAATGTTATCCTATGGGAAAAAGTGGCAACTTTGGAGTGCTGTAATTTTACCGCCGTGTGTAATAGTTTTTCAATGAAACACTGAAAGGCACATCTGTGAGATGTCAGCTGTGTTTCCTCTAAATTTCAGGCCAAAGCACCAAACTGTTCTTTTGCAGCAGGGTACCAAAGAATTGCTGTCATTTTCCCATAGCCTAGAAAAGTACTGTCGCAATTTGTGACAGCTTTAGCAAATGCATTCGACAGTGTCGCAAGTGTGACAGTACTTTGCGAAAGTACTTTTTCCAGAACTTTGGGAAAACATATTTCTGGGGTGTTTTACCCCAAAATAAAGACATGGCTAGCATCCTCAGGGCCCGACTAGGTGAATACAAAAAGAATTAGGTTGCTAGAGGATGCCAATTTTAAATGCCAAGCATTTTTCTGATCACTAACTGAAAACAAAATGGCGGATTTGCAGCAGTAAAAGGGCCAATTGCGAAAGTAAAAACTGCATTTGCGACACTGTCGAACTTTTTGTTAACTTTTCCCTTTGACTTATAATGGGAAATTGTTTTTTGAATAACTTTTGAACCGTTTAATATTTTTTTCACGAAATCTTCGAAAGGCACAAAGGGGATCCCAGCCGCATGTTCCCTGAAGATTTTGGACTGGTCGTGGCAAAACCGTATGCATCGTATGCAGATGGCCAGAATTCAGAAAGTGTAAACGCATACGCAGATCACGCTAATAACTCTACAGCCATGTATCTGACCGGTACAAACTTGCAGATCCCAAGGCGAGTGGGTCTTGATCGTGTATTCCAAATTTCAGGCAAATATGTCAAACCGTTGCAAAGTTATTAAGGTGCAACATTTTGGGTTTAACATGTAAATGGCTCCTCAACCCTAGCTATGGTAACACTACTGTGCTACCATAATATATTTATTTATTTATACTGGCATGGTAGTGCCAGTATAGTTAGTGTTGCCCTGCCACTTTTATGTTAAACCCCAAATTGTGCACTTTAATAACTTTGACACCATATGATGGATTTGCCTGACATTTTGCATGCATGGTCTGGTACCATAGATCTCTGGATCTGGCAAGTTGCATTATGATCAGATGAGCGATTGCACAGCTGCAGAGCACAACAAACGGGCAAAAACAGGGTTTTTGCACATTTCTTTGCTCATAGCTACAGCCCACACAATTTGTCCGTTTGGTCTGAAATCTTTTGTGAAGATGCAGTCTGGGTCACTGATGTGCCTTTCGAAGATTTGGTGAAAAAATATTAAACTGTTCAAAAGTTATTCAAAAAAAAAGTTTCCCATTATAGTCAATTGGAAAAAAAATATATGCGTCTCTCTAAAGCTGCTGCCATTACATTTTACTGTCACAAATGGCCCTTTTACTGTCATGCAGTGGCCATCTTGTTTTCAGTTAGTGAGAGAGAAAAATGTTTGGCATTTAAATTTGGGACCCCCTGGTAAACACTGACTGTTGAGTTTACCTAGTCAAGCCCTGAGAATCACACCACTATCTTTTTTTGGGGACTCCCCCAGTAATGCCTTTTTGGCAGTCGGACCCAACCAGTGTCACAAATTTACAACAGAATGGATGCCACACTTTTTCAAATCACGAAAGTAACATGTACATTTTTGCAAAACTGTCTCAGTTTGCGACAAAAACATCACCCAAAACCAGAAATTCTTTGCCACCCCACTGTATCACAATGGTTATGTCTTTTGTGCTGAAATTTTCAGGGTGGCAAGCCCTGGTCCCACAGATGTGCCTTTTTGTGGCTTGATCCCCAAACATTTAATGGACCCATAGTTACAGTACTCCAAATTTGAAAAATTTCCCATAGGCTAACACTGCAGTGCCTGTGGTGATTTTCAATGCTCATATCGTGAAAACAGGGTGAGACACAGATTTTTCATTCTCCATAGCTTAGTCCACCTTCAGGTGGACTAAGCATGCATGAAAGTTTTTAAATCATGACTACCACTGCAGTGAAATTTTTTTCATAGTTGCTACAGTTACTGAGATATTGCCAAATACATGTTACAAGGGTTGCTTATGAGTACTATGGGGCTGTTGTATGGCTACGTACTTATGTGTAAGTGGGGGTGCAGGGCCCAAAGGGACCATGCTCCCACATATGCAAACCATTACAAAAAAATGGGCAGCATGAGGGGAGTGCAGGGCCTGATGGGCCAGCTTTGCCACTACCACATACCAGTTATTAGTTAGATTACACTTTCTCAAAAAGAAGGGAAACTCATTGCAAAAAACATCATTAATGCATCAATTAGGGTTGATAGTACTCAGACAAAAATGTGAAAATTTGGTGTTAGAGTTATCAACCCCTACCACCCCATTCCCACCCCTCTACCCTCCTCACACAAACAGGCATTGGGGGGTGCATTGTTGTCACTGGGCCTAACTCTCACCTCATTCTCCTATACTGCACCACCTCATCTTGATTACACATGGAATGGGGTGAGAATTAGGCTGATGACCCCAACGCACACCCCGACACCTGCTGGTGTGAGGATGGTGGTGGGGGGTGGGCACGGGGTGGTAGGGGTTGATAACACCAAAGTTCCAAACTTTTGTCAGTGTACTATCAACCCTAACTGATTCATTAATAAAATGTTTGCAATGAATATATATATATATATATATATATATATATACATAGGCGCGGTTGCACCCCTATAGTTAGGGTTGAGTAGGCACTTTAATGTCAAACCTGAATTTTTGTGTGTTAATAATTTTGCAACCGTTCAATGGATTTGCACAAAATTTGGCATGCACGGTCTGGTATGGTACATCTCTTGATTTACCAAGTTGCATTCGGTCAGACTTATGATTTCGGTGCAGCAAAATGCTAAGAAACGTGTTTTTCCTACTTTTTAAATGTTTTTTGCCCACAGCACTGCAACCACACAGTGTGGTCTTTTCATCTGACATTTGAAACGTAGAAAGAGGTTAGGTCAAGGAACAATCCAGCACTGGTTTGGTAAAAAAATATGAATCCGTTCTAAAGTTATAAAATTTTTAATTTTGGGGTTCTGAGCATGCTGAGTTCATTCCAAGATTTATATGGTTGTTTTTCAGACAATGATTGGGCATTCAGTCAAGGATTTTGTAGCTCGGGGACTAGGATCCTGGTCTACCAGAAAATTCCTTGTCCATGAGCCGCCATCTTGTTTTTCAATTTTTCCCCCAAACAAAATGTTGTAGCTTTCTCCATGGGTGACTTTTGGGCTAAATGAGGCATGGGTTTTGTTCAGGGTGACCCCGTTTACAAAGCCATGGCTTTGGTTTGGCTCATTTTGGTACAAAAATAGCTTTTTAAAATTAAAAAATTATTTGACAGTGACTTGCTAATGATCCTAGTCCATGAGCCATCAAAATCCTAGTCCATAAACTCGTGGTCAAGGATTTTGCTACCTAGCAGACTAGGAAACCTTACCATTGCATTGCTAATGAATGGTTTGGTCTTTTTACTAGAAATTTTCAGGGTATAGAGGAGATGCCCTACAGGTGTGAATTATGCTGTTTAGGTGTTGGGGAATTAAGTGGTTCCATAGATATGCCATCACGAAGTTCAGATATTCCCCATAGGATTACTTGTGCCACCCATTGTATTTTTTGGTGGCCATATCTCAGAAACAATGCGAGATACAGATTCAGTCTATGCATGTTGCAAGCAGTGCTCATTGTCATGATTATAATGACACTTGAATTTTTTTTCTAGCTGCTACGGTTCCTGAGATATCAGCAAATTAGAGTTACAAGGGTTCCTTGAACTATAGGGCTGCTGTATGGCTCTGTAGCCATATGTAAGTGGGAGTGCAGGGCCCAGAGAGCCCGCACTCCCACAGATGCATATTGTTATGCAGAAATGGGCAGCTCGGGCACCGAGCTCCCATCAACACATGCTATTTACTACTTATATTACACTTTTTCAAAACATAAGGAAATTCATTGCAAAAAACTTAATTAATGCATCAGTTAGGGTTAAAGCAAAAAAAGTGAGGAAATGAGATGCAAACACAACTGCAAATGAAAACGCAAAAGGTAACCCACATGGTGGCATAAACGTGAACGGTAAGTGAAACGGGTATGGAACCGCAAGCAGAAACGGTAATGATAACAGTAATGTAAGCGCACAGGCTGGTTTTCTCCAAAAGCTGTATAGAGAAAGACAGTGAGTACAAAGAATGTATGCAAAATAATGACTCTCGGAACAGAAAAATGAGGACTTGAAATAATAAATTGCTTATATCTCAGGAACTGTACAACATAGAAAAAAATGTAAAAGTCATATGAATTATCACTTTCCTGGCTAGTTTTGTACTTAGCCCCTGCTAAGGGGCTACGCATTTTTTTGACAAAAGTTCATATCTCGCACTTACTCGCCGAGATACGGATTCTGGAGGCACGGCTAACGCCAGAATGTTATCCTAAGGGAAAACAGAAGTTCAGAGTGCCATAACTTTGCCTTCCTGTAATATTTTTTCACCAAACCACTGAAAGACACATCTGTGGGATGTTGGTTGTGCTCCCTGCTAATTTCAGCCCAAAAGACCAAACCGTTATTTTGCAGCAGGGCGCCAAACGATTGCTGCAATGCGTCGTACGCCGTAATGTTATCCTATGGGAAAAAGCATCAACTTTGGAGTACCGTAACTTTTCCACCATGTAATATTTTTTCAACAAAACACTGAAAGGCACATCTGTGAGATGTCGGCTGCATTCTCCTCCAAATTTCAGCCCAAAACTCCAAACCGTTCTTTTGCAGTGGGGTGCCAAAGAATTGCTGTCATTTTCCCACAGCCTAGAAAAGTACTGTTGCAATTTGCGAAAGCTTTCACAAAAATTTGTGACACTTTCGTGAGTGCGACACTACTTTGTGAAAGTTCTTTTTCCAGAAATCTGAAAAACATATTTCTGGGGTGTTTTACCCCAAAATAAAGACATAGCTAGCATCCTCAGGGTCCGACTAGGTGAATACAAAAAGAATTAGGTGGCTAGAGGGTCCCAAATTTAAATGCCAAGCATTTTTCTGATCACCAACTGAAAACAAAATGGTGGATTTGCAACAGTAAAAGGGCCATTTGCGAAAGTAAAAACTGCATTTGCAACACTGTCAAACTTTTTAACTTTTCCCATTGACTTATAATGGGAAATTGTTTTTTGAATAACTTTTGAACTGTTTAATATTTTTTCACGAAATCTTTGAAAGGCACATCAGGGACCCTGGCGCATGTTTCCTGAAGGTTTTGGACTGGTCACGAAACCATGTGATCTGTAAACGCACCGTAGAATTCCAGAAAAGCATAAATGCATGCGAGATCACGCTTTATTAACTCCGCAGAGTCAGATATCCGATTAGTACAAAACTTGGAGATCCCAAGGCATATGGGTTTTGATTCTGTATTCCAAACTTCAGGCAAATCCATTGAACAGTTGCAAAGTTATTAAGGTGCAAAATTTTGGGTTTAACATGTAAATGGTTCCTCGACCCTAACTATGATAGCACTACCGTGCTACCACAATGTGTGTGCACGTGTGTGTGTGTGTATATATATATATATATATATATATATATATACACTTATATACTGTATATATGTATATATACAGTATAGATGTATATATACAGTATATATATTATACCTGCCCGGTAGGGCAGGTATAGTTAGGATTGCAATGCCACTTCTATGTTAAACCCAAAATTTTGCACTTTAATAACTTTGCAACCATTTGTTGTATTTGCCTGACATTTGGTAAGCGCATTGTCATAGCATTGATCTCTGGCTCTAAAAATTTCCATTCTGGTCAGATTTGCAGTTGCAGAGCTGTGGAGCATCGAATAGTGTGAAGAATCTTCAACTTTTGTGAATTCTTTGCTCATCTCCACAGCCTGAACAGTTTGTCTGTCTGGTCCAAAGTTTTCTTGATATATGGGGACTGGGTCAGAGAAGTGCCTTTTGAAGGTTTAGTGAAAAAATATTAATCTTCTCAAAAGTTATTAAAGTTTAAAGTTTCCCATTATATCCTATGGGGAAAAAATATATGTTCCTTTTGACAGTGACAGATTTGTCTGCAAAAGCAAATTTTTCTGTCGCAAATGCCCTCAGCACTGTTGTGTGGCTGCCATCTTGTTTTTCAGTTAGCAGTGGAGAAACAACATTATAGTTTAAAACCTCTGCCCCTAGGTAAACACCAACTTTTGTGTTTACCTAAACTGGGTCCTAGGAACAGCATCCAAGCATCAGAATTTTAAAATAGTACTCAGAAATATGTTAATTTTGATTGGGCAATTCATACTGTCAGAATTTGTGACAGTACAGGCATGAAACTTTCATGAATTTGTGAAAGTTTTGTGCTTTTTCTGTTGCAAAGCTGCTGAAACTGTCACAATTTGCAACAGTACTGCCCCAAAAATTAAGATTTCTTTGCCATCTCACTGCTACCTCATGGTTTGGACCTTTGGGCTGAAATTTGCAGCGTTTCAGGCCCTTGCACTTCAGATGTTCCTTTTCATGGTTTGGTGAAAGAATTTCCATTGGTTCCTTAGTTACAGCACTCCAAAGTTGTGAATTTTTCCCATAGTTTAACATTGTGGCATCTGCCCAAAGCATGGATTCTTTGCCACCTCACTGCCACTACATGGTTTGTAGTTTTGTGCTGAAATTTTGCAGTGTGGCAAGCCCTTGCACCACAGATGTGCCTTTTGCTGGCTTGGTGAAAAAAATTAACCAATTTCAGAGTTACAGCACTCTGAAGTTGTGAATTTTCCCATAGGATTACATGTCTGTGACTGCAGTGCCTTTTGGTTCCTATATATCGAAAACAGTTCAAGATACTGATTTTTTACTAAGCACTGCTTAGCGTTACAAGGGTTACTTGGAATCCCTATAGGCCTGTGCTATGTGTCTGTACTTATGTGTAGATGGGAGTGCAGGGCCCAGAGGGCCCTGCACTCCCACCTATGCATACTATTTATGCTAAACTGGGAGCACTACACCCTCCTAAGCTATGCCTCTACACTCATGGGTGGGTGGGAGTACAGTGCCCAGAGGACCCATGCTCCCACCTATGATATGATTATGGAAAACTAAAAACACAGGGCCCTCCTGCACTATGTCTCTATACTTATAGGTAGGTGGGAGCCCTGTACTCCCACCGATGCATACCATCTTGCAATACTGGGAGCACAGGGTCTTCAGGTGCTGTGTCTCTTCACTTATGGGTTGCTGAGAGTTCAGGGCCCAGAGGGCCCATGCTCCCAAATATGCATCCCATTATGCAAAACTGGGAGCACATGACCCTCCAGTGCTGTGCCTCTACACTGATGGATGGGTACACCCCGTGCTCCCACTTACATGATTTACCATATGAGTAACATTTCACTTTCTCTAAAAGAAGCAAATATCATTGCACAAAACTCTGTTAATGCATCAGTTAGGGTTGATTCCATACCAACAGGTCTGTAAATTCAATGTTAGGGTTACCAGCCCTACCCCCCTCACCCCACCCCACTCTTCAAAGAGCAACAGTTGTTGGCGTGTGCCTTGGGGTCATCAGGCCTAACTCTCACCCCATTCACCTATCATGTACCATCTCAGATTCCTTACAAATGGAATGGGGTGACAGTTAGACTCAATGACTCCAAAGCACACACTGATGCCTATTGCTCTGTGGAGGGTGGGGCCCAGGGTTGGTAACCCTAACATTGAATTTTCAGACTTTTGTTGGTGTGGAATCAACCCTAACTGATGCATTAACAGAGTTTTTTTTTTTTTGCAATGAATATATTTATATATATATATGAACAGAGAAACCCACCAAGATGAAGCCAAACCCTGCAGAATTCTTCAGTAGAGTTACTGCAGCAAACAATGCAGTTTCAATTGGAGTTAATCCCTTTTGCCATGCAGGAAACCTGTGACACTGTGCTTCATACTGGCAGACTTCACTGTACATACAGTAATATATATATATATATATATATATGTGTATATGTATTAATATATGTTTACATAGCAAATATATATGTTTAATAGTTTTTTTTAAATATGACTGAATATGTATTACACATATATTTACTATATATATATATATATATATATATATATATATATATATAATATATATACATGCTGTGTATATACACTATATTCTGTAAATTGAATGCACTATTTCTACATATCTTCTTGTAAAATATGTATAAAAACAAAGAAGGCAGCTCCAAAATGTAGTGGTGCTCACAATGTGAATGTAAACAGCACTCACACACACTCACACTGCATCAGGAACTCCAGAATACAATTCTTAGATTTTCCACAACAAAGGTTATTTGTACAAAAAATAAATGTTGTAAAAAAAACAAAAAACAAATGTAGCAATAGTAAAAAGCAGACCTCTGCACAGGATTGACATTTCATACATTTTTATCGCTTTTTCAAGAACAGTTTGAAATGTTGGTCCTGTGGAGAGGTTTGTTTTTTACTGTTGCTACTTTTGGCTTTAGTATTGCAATTTTTTCTTTACTGTACAAATAAACTTTGTGATGGAAAATCCAAGCAGTGCCTTCAGGTGCTCCTCGCAGTGACATCACCATGCTGATTTTGGAGAGGCTATAGCCTCCCCCAGTGTAAACTGAAGCCCCCTCCCAATCATTTCCCCTTTTCAGAGAATTGAATCGCAGCTTCACTGTTGCAAAAATAAAGAAGCCGTGATTTTATTTAAGGATGCAGCATTTCTTAGTGCCACCGCATGGAGTGCACTTTCATTTTTCTGCATTGGACTTCCTTATGCTCACAGAGAAAACCAAAAGTCTGACTGAGTGAACTTGCACTGTGTGGGTGTGGGTTGGGGTTTGGGTTCATGGCATCGGCTGGCTGGTACTGCAGGAGAAGACAGGGAGGAGTGAGTGGGACCTGGTATGGACTATGGAGGAGGACCAATGATAGATAAGAAGGTGGGGATTCACAGAAAAGGAGGAGGAGGAGGAGGAGGAGGAGGAGGATTGGGATCAAACTGTGACTGGCAGGCTTGGTGCTAGGCAGCAGGTGTGAATGAGCCAGCCGTAGGACCGCAGGGGAGTGATTGACTGGGGGAAGGGTTCTTGCAACCAAGCAACCGCCTCCGCTGCCCTGCCTCTGCCAACAGCATTGTGCTTGTTTCACAGCCAAACCAGTCAGTGTACTGACACGTGGTGTGTTTTTCAGACACACACGTGGTACACTGAGTAAAGGTTGTTCAGCAAGTCAGTTAGTGTCACAGTTGGTGGTCATTGAAGGGAGAGCAGTGAAGTCTCACTCTCTTCAGTTCTTTGAGAGTTGTGTTGCATTTGTTGTAGTTACTTAAAATAATCTAAAGGTTCAAAAAAACCAAGTACTCCTGAGGAATATACTGTATCACATAAAAAGCTAGCAAATTAGCAAAAGTGCAGAAGTCAATAATACTTTTTAGTTTACCTTCTCCTTCTGACTCAGACAGTCAGGAGGGGGGAGGGCCGGAGGGGGGATTGGGTTTCTGTCAGAACTTGTTTTGTGTTGTTATGTTGTGGGACTGGGTTTAAACACTAAAATCTCAGACAGCAGATGCTACTGGTTAATCCTTTTTATACTTTTACTGCAGTGTATCCTGTTCTTGAAATCAAAGGCTCTCTCTCTGTCTCTTCAGTAGCTACAGCTGAGATAGCTCAGAAAGAAATAATAAATACCTTCTCAGGGTGGGGGGTTATGTTGTGGGTTTAAACTTGAATGTTCTCAACTTCTGACCAAATATGTTGTATGATCATCAGACTTCAAAGAATAACAAATAAAAATGAAAAAAAAAATACCTAGAGCTCAAACAAAAATAAATAATAACAGCCTTTTTCTAAATCTAAATTGCCTAATAGGGGTTTGTGTTGTGTGTTAGTGCTTGTGGCAAGCAAGAATAGCAAGCTCAGAGAAGATACAAGTCAGTCTGTGATGCAGAGTACTGCATAAGCTATAACCTTGTGTTTTTTTTTGTTTTGTTTGATATAGGGTGAATTAGGGCTGGCTGTTAGCTAAGCAAATCATCAGTCATTTATTTTATGATTGAAGAGCAATTTTCCCATTACTTGGCATAGTTTCCAACCCTGGGGGTGTTAGGCTCAGTTCTGTCTGATAAAAGAGCATTTTTCTTATAGTACTAGTTGGCATACTTTGAGCCTCGTGAGTTAGGTTCTGCCTGTTTCATAAAAAAGAAATTTCTCTGTAGCAGACTCATTACTTCGCATACTGTGAACCCTGTGGGTCAGGATCCATCTGTTGTACAAAAATAAGTTTCCCTGTAGCAGACTCATTACTTTGCATACTGTGAGCCCCTGTGTGTGAGGATCCGTCTGTTGTACAAAAAATAAGCTTCCTTGTAGCAGACTCATTACTTTGCATATTGTGAGCCCATTGTGTGAGGCTCTGTCTGTTGTATAAAAGAGCAGTTTCCCTGTAGCAGACTCCTTGCTTCACATACTGTAAACCCTGTGTGAGGATCTGTGTGTTGTATAAAAAAAAAAGTTTCCCTGTAGTAGATTCATTATTTCGCATACTGTGAAAACTGTGTATGAGGTTCCATCTGTTGTATAAAAAATAAGTTTCCCTGTAGCAGACTCATTACTTCACACACTGTGAGCTCTGTGTGTGAGGCTCCATCTGTCGTATAAAAAAGCAGTTTCCCTGTAGCAAACTCAGTACTTCACACACTGTGAACCCTATGTGTGAGGCTCCGTCTGTTGTATAAAAAAATAAGTTTCCCTGTAGCAGACTCATTACTTCGTATACTGTGAGTCTGGCTTGTGAGGCTCTGTCTGCTGTATAAAAAAGCAGTTTCCCTGTAGCAGACTCATTACTTCACATACTGTGAGCCCTGTGTGTTAGGATCCATCTGTTGTACTAAAATAAGTTTCCCTGAAGCAGACTCATTACTTTGCATTTTGTGAGTCCTGTGTGTGAGGATCCGTCTGTTGTACAAAACAATAAGTTTCCCTATAGCATACTCATTACTTCATATACTGTGAACCCTGTGTTAGGCTCTGTCAGATAGTTTCATCTCTGCATTCCAGACCCTGTTTTCCTGATAAGAGGGCATTTTTCTTATGATCTGTTCAATACGTGGCACATACACATTCATCTTATTAAAAATGAGTATCCATGACTTTTTCCATCCAAAATCAAAAAATCAGAATAAAGCAACTAACTGCCCAGACACCAGTTCAGATCAAGAGATCCAAATGAAGCAACCATCAAGATATGAAGTAGAAGTGCCAGGACCAGAAGATTTATATGTAGTGGACACATCACCTCCTGGAACATCTTGCGATGCAGAATCAGTAGCCAGATTTAACCCTGCTGCTACTGTTGTACCCAGTGATCTATTAACTAGTGCAGCCAAAGCTGTCTAATTTTCCACACAGGGATTTTGGAAAGCAGAAGCATTCATTTCCAAGCAGCTGGTATGCATCATTTACATGGCTTGAATACAGTACCAGAAAGGATGCAATATTTTGCTTTGCCTGCAGAATGTTTTCAAGTTGTGCTGGCTGAGCGCACACTGCTTTCACGTCCCGAGGATTTAACAATTGAAAGAAGGCAATAGAGATGCTGAGGGAACACTAACAAACAACAATACATACAGGAGCAATGGAGGTCTAGTCTACTTATGTGAAATCTAAAGAACGAGGCAATATTATACAGTGAATGGATTCAGCAATGATTGCAGATAATAAAAAGTGTAGGGAGTACCTGAGAAGAATAGTTGATCTTGTTTTATTTTTCAGCAGATAGGGAACTGCCTTTCGAGGCCATAGGGAGTGTGAAGGGAGTTCAAATAGGGGTAACTTTTTAGAGACTTTTGATCTTCTAAAAAAGTTTTATCCTGAATTGGAAAATTTGCAGATTCAAATGCCAAGAAATGCCACCTATCTCTCACCACTCAGTCAAAATCGGATGATAGAATGTTTTGCAAAATTAATCAGAGAGAAAATTTTAAATGAGGTAAAAGAAGCAAAGTATTTTGCAATACTTGCTGATGAATCTAGAGATGTCACTTGCAGAGAACAAGTGAGTATTTGCCTTCGTTATGTCCACCATGGTTACCTTGTAGAGAAATTTCTGTGGTTCCATCAAGGAACAGCATTAGATGCCCAGAGTCTGATAAATGAACTGTGTTCAAAGCTGACTAACTGGGACCTCCATGAGAATTCTGTGACTTGCATAGCTCAAGCTTATGATGGTGCATCCGTTATGAGTGGCAACTTAAATGGAGTCCAAGAACTATTTCATCATAAGCATCCATATGAAATATATGCTCATTGCTATGCACATATTCTGAATTTTGTCCTTGTAGATGCCAGTTCTTCACTTCTTCCTGTAAGAAAATTCTAGGATATGTTTCAAGAGATACACATGTTCTTTTCAAAATCTGTCCTGAATCACCAGGGGTTCTTAAATGTTCAAAAGGAGCTTGGCTTGAATAGAATTCTTGATATACCAGGGTTAAGTTCTACCAGATGGGCTTGTCAAAAGTGAGCACCAAAGGCAGTAAAAGAAACCTATCCAGCTCTTCTAAAATATCTATCAGAATGTAAAGAAGAAGAAACTACAAATGCCAGAGGACTTCACAGCAAGCTTCTAGAATTCAGCAATATCTTTCTCCTTAAAATGTTTGACAAACTACTGTCAGTGACTGATGGAACAAATAACTTACTTCAGACTCAGGCTTTGGACTTTGGATGTGCTGTGACTGCTGTGTCTGCTCTGAGAGACACAATTGCAGAATTTCTTACTGAAGAGAGATTTTTAGTTCTCTACAGGGAAGCCAAAACTATGGCAGACCAATATTGGGCACACATACCCGAAAACACTCCACAAAGGCAAAGGAAGCTATCTCATTCTTGGCAGGAATTTTTTCCAACTTCATGAACTGGTACCAAACAAAGTGTGTCCGCATCTTATGAACTGAGAATTGCTGTGCATTTGAGAATCAGTGTTTTTCACCTGTTGATTGACAAAATGATTGGAGAGATTGACAGAAGGTTTTCCAAGCATAACCAAACATTGATAGTTGCTATCAATGCTCTCAGACCACAGTCTAACTCATTTTTGGACCAGGACAAACTAAGACCACTTGGAGAGATGTATGACTGTCCAGTTCTTGAAGAGGAACTAGTAGCAGCAAGAAACTTCATTCAACGGCTGCCTGAAAATGAACATCCACACAACATGATCAGTCTTCATAATGTACTTCCAGAAATTATGTTTCCGACACTGCATAAATTAGTGTGGATTGCTTTAACAATCCCACTTACCACATGTGTATATGAGCACTCCTTCAGTGCCATGAGTCACATTAAGACATGTCTGAGAAACAAGACTGAAAATGACAGACTGAGTTCACTTGGAGTTCTCAACATTCAGACCAAAGAATGCAGACAACTTGACATTGATGAAGTGATTGACAAATTTGCATCCATGACAAACAGAAAGGCTGAGCTGCTTCTCCCAAAATCAGCAAGACAATAAACTAGTAAATCCTGTATGACACTCTGATATTTTGCTCCATGCATTTTAAGTTCAAAAGGAAGGATACTTAAGGATCCCAGCACATTTCTGAGATAACGGTGTCTGACAGTCTGTTTTCCTATTGGATTCTGTAACCTTCTCAGCAGATCTGCTGAGATAATGGTGTGACAGTTTGTTTTCCTATATGATCCTGTAACCTTCCCAGCAGATCTGCTGAGATAATAGTGTCTGACTGGTCTCTAATTTGCTATGGGGGACTGTAACCTTCTCAGCAGATCTGCTGGGATAATGGTGTCCGACTGTTCAATTGCTTGCTCATGGGGCCTGTAACCTTCCCAGCAGATCTGCTGATATAATGGTACCTGGCTGGTCTCTTATTTGCTCTGGGGGCCTGTAACCTTCCCAGATCTGCTGGGATAATGGGGTCTGGCTGGTCTCCAATTTGGTCTGGATGACTTTAACCTTTCCAGCAGATCTGCTGGGATAATGGTGTCTGACTGGTCTTAACTTGCTCTTGGGGTCTGTAACCTTCCCAGCAGTTGTGCTGGGAAAATGGTGTCTGACTGGTCTTTTATTTGCTCTGGGGCCTGTAGCCTATCCAGAAGATTTGCTGGATTAATGGAGTCTTACTGACTGGTGTCTTACTTGCTCTTGTGGCTTGTAACCTTCCCAGAAGATCTGCTGGGATAATGGTATCTGGCTGGTGTCTTATTTGCTCTGGGGGACTGTAACCTTCAGAGCAGATCTGCTGGGATAATGGTGTCTGACTGGTCTCTTACTTGCTCTTGGGGACTGTAACCTTCCCATCTGATCTGCTGGGTTAATGGTGTCTGACTGGTCTCTTGCTTGCTCTTGGGGGCCTGTAACCTTCCCAGCAGATCTGCTGGGATAATGGTACCTGGCTGGTCTCTTATTTGCTCTGGGGGCTTTAACCTTTCCAGCAGATTGACTGGGATAATAGTGACTGACTGGTCTATTACTTGCTCTTGAGGCCTGTAACCTTCCCAGCAGATCTGCTGGGATACTGTTGTCTGGCTGATCTCTTATTTGCTCTGGGGGACTGTAACCTTCCCAACAGATCTGCTGGGATAATGGTGTCTGAGTGGTCTCTTACTTGCTCTTGGGGCCTGTAACCTTCCCAGCAGATCTGCTGGGATAATGGTGTCTGTCTGGTCTCTTATTTGTTCTGGAGCTTGTAACCTTCCCAGCAGATCTGCTGGGATAATGGTGTCTGGCTGATCTCTTATTTGCTCTGCGGGACTGCAATCTTTCCAGCAGAACTGCTGTGATAATGATAGTGTTTGACTGGTCTCTTACTGGCTCTTGGGGCTTCTACCTTTCCCAGCAGATCTGCTGGGATAATAATGTCTCTCTTTCCATTGTCCGACTCCTCGGTGGTCCAGTAACCACATTTTTCTACACGTACCATTAAATAAATGTAATGATAACCAGAGTTTTCAAACATATGTTTTTCCATTAAAATGCAGGAAAAGCCACCATTTGAAGGTAAAAATGTCAACATTTTCTTGGGGGGAGGACATGCCCCAGACCCCCCCCCAACTTTGTTATGATTTACTGTAGGGAATTACCCCCCCCCAACTTTGTACCTCTGGTGACACCCCTGGCTCCTGGTCTGGTGTGCGTGTGTGCCTAAGTTCTGCTATGAGTTAAATATGTATCTTCTTTGCTTGCAAGATACAGTATGTGTAGAATATATGGGTAGCATGTCAGTACATTGAAAGTTTTGCAGTGAACACCACCACGGTGACAAATCTCGACAGGTCGCTGTGCTGGTCCAATGTATGCCGACACCATGACTCCTGGTGTTCCCCCAACACACCAAACCAACTCTGACTCAGAGTTGGTTAATTAGAGGTGGGGGGGTGTGGGGGAACCCCCCCACAAAAACACACTTTTTTCCAATGGGAACACTGCCGACAGTTGGCATTGTTCCTGTCGATGTCAGGGGGTTTGACAACATGGTTGCCGATGTATTGACATGGAACTGAATATATGCAGAACATATATTTTTATATATGTCAAATATATTTTTGCAAAGGTCTGCTGTGGTACTGTGTACATATATGCATAAATAATTAGCATATTTCAAAAGTACAGTTTATCAACAAAAATCATGGTAATTTCTATTTTTAAAATAGTTTTGATTTGACAGCATTAGCTTTCAGACTTGAGGGAAAGGTTAAGAGTAAAAAACAAGTACATGTAGGAACTCACCCTTACATAAAACAGAACCAATAGGGGTGGTACAAATACCTATCTGAACCTTTCTAAATTGTGAGATCAAGAGGCAAGTCCCGTATGTAACTATAAAAGCATAATCTGTAAGGCTGTGGTAATCAGGCATCATTAAATTATAATTCTACCTTAGATAACTAAATGGTTACCAATAAGAAGAATTCCAAATGTATAGTTAAAAATGTTACATCAACATTAATCTATTGCCTTTTTGTCTGGGTTCTAAGACATTTTTATAATTTGCCTATTTAAAAAATATTTTAGATATATATCAACCACATAAAAAAGTATATCTATAGCAGGCCCAGTGGTGCTGAGTCGCTGGATGCCACACCAGTAACCCGGGTTCGAGAATGAGCCCAGGTCATCAGGGGTCAGTGATGGGCGTGGGAGCCAGAGTGAGTCACCACAAGGCACCTCTTCTTTCCAGGTTAGGGACTCACTTTCACCCACTGCAGGGCTGCCTCTGGGTGGAGGCCCGAGGATAGTGAAGATGGGAGCAGCTAGAATAGGGAGGGTGCCATGGATTGCTGCCATGTGAGTGCCTCCAAATGCAACCGCGGCAAGGGAAGGGAAGAACATGTGCACAATTGAGCTGGCAGGCTCCAAGATGGCCCCACAGCACCTGCCCCCAGATTCTAGATGTTGGTTTCAGGAGGGGGGAATTCGACACCTTTGCCCCAGCCCTTCCACGGGAGGGGCAACCTCAGGACCTACTGGGAGGGCCAGGTGTGGGAGAGTCAGGACCAAATAAATGAGCTACTCCAAGGGAGGGGCCAGATCAATCTGTCAGCCTCACAGGAAAGGGAGAAAAAAACTATATAGAAAAAAGTGCATCTATTAGATATTCAAGATATATAAGCAGATATATAAAGTATAAATCATGCACCTATAATACATATAACATATAAATATATTTATGATATATCTTAAATATATCTGTCATCTATATTCTGCAAATAAATCAGATATTTTGAAATTGGCCAATTTGAGATATTTTGTATAAACTTCAGAAACATTATCAAACATGTATTTGAAAGATACATTCATAAATATTTCTAAAATATATTTCTTTTCCATGTGGGATATGTCCCAATCCTTCTTTTCATTCTCCTCAATCCTGTACAGTAGTGAAAAAATGTCCAGAATGCCCCTTTTTAATGTCTTTCCATGTTTTGTCTGATAAGTGGGCCCACACAGGCTCCTCAACAGTGGCATACCCCTGTCTCTAGGGGCTGATGACAGTTTCTCATCAACTGAAATAATTTCACTGCCCCTTCCCCCAGTTCCTTGTGCATTTTTTCCTATCTCACCTTGGAAGCCAGGAGGGAGCAATGTTTCATATAGCCCCTAGAACTTCCTCCATGTTTGTCTACTATTGGGTTTTGGGAACATGAGAGGCAGTTCCTCATCCTTTGACTTGGAGAAGATCACTGATCTCCTGGCTGGCCACATTTGAGGGGTTGCATAGCACTGCCTGAGTTTCTTGGCTAGGATATCAAGAGTATCCAAGCTGGTGTGCTCATCTGAACTGGCTACCCATTAGGCATGTAACCACTTTGCCATCTTGGGGTGCACCTAGGGTAAGTGGAGACTGATTTCTCCTTAGACTTTGCAGCACCCCCATTTTTCTTACACAGCAGAGCACCTTTCGGCTGCTTTCCTTCATGTTTTCATTTCGGAGTTGGAAGTTCAGATCCAGCAAATATGTTCAAATAACTCCTTATCCCAGTATTCAATAACGTTTTACCCTCACTAGGTTTCTTTTGATATGAAGGCATTTTCACAGGCCCTTCAAATGGTCACCTGGAAAATCTTCCCCTCTTTCTTTGAGGTGGTTGTTCCTTCGAGATACCAAAGCAGTCATCCATTAGTGCTTTCCCTTTCCTTGGTCACCATCTTCTTCAGGTGTGCCAACTGTGCCCTCATGCTGCATGACTTCTTTTTCTCATTGCATGTCACTGTACCTAAATCACAGCCTGAGGGGTCTTCATGCCCCTGCTCTGCACTAATTTCTGCCACTCTATATGCATAATTGGCTGAAGCCACTTAATTTCTTGCTTCCAGTCACTAATGAGGGTGTGCTTAGGCCCCAAGCATGTGCAATCAGCCCAAGTACCCTTTCTGAAGAATTGGCTCAGGCTTAAGTGACTTTTTCAGTGTTACACAGTCTGCGAATGGCTACTGTGGGATTCAAACCTTAGTCTACTGGGTCCTCAGGTTCACAGCTCTATGCTCTAACTGCCAGGATAATCTGCCTCTCCTCCACCTGCAGTTTTCTATATTTTTAAGTAAGAATTACCAAAGGAGGAGACATTTGGCCTAGGCACTGAGTGTGAAGACCATGTGGCCCAAGTTGCCTTTTACTGCCTTGAAAGGCACAATTCTCTGAAGCTCATTTCAGGAGTGACCCAGTTATCTGAAGGCAATAGGCTGTTTCAGACACTGAGCTCCAACCCACAGGGTCCCAGCCCCTGGAGTCTAACCCTGACCATCATCTGGATGTGCTCAGTGGAAGGCTGAATCATTTCTTGCACTATCTAGTAGGAGAGGGAAATGCACATGGTAGCACTGTACAAAAAGTATCCAAACCACCAGGACTTACTAAGCATTGCACAAGAATGAGATGGGATAAAACTGGCTGCACTCAGTGGAAGCAACCTGTTTGATGTTTACACTATTCAGTGTGAGAGGAAAGAACATTAAGCCGCTTTAAGCTAACTATGCAATGACTGTGACTGCAAATCTTTCCCCAAGACCAGCAACAACTAACACCTGCCAGACTCCCCCTAAAACTCTAAATAAACAGCCTAATGGGCAAAATGGCAATCAAATTAGCTACCTATGCCAGCTTACCTAACTTATCCTGGGATGCTGGAGGGAGAAGCAGAGAAAAGTGAGTAGTGCATCTTTTCACCTGATTTTAAACCCTTCACTGCCTTTTCTCCCCAACAGGCCATCCCACTCAGTTGGATGACTGGTGATTGACCTCTGCTCCTCTCTAAAGTCACCAATGACTTATACCATTAATCCCACTCTCCACTGAGCAGGCTGATTGGGGGGTGGGGGAATGAGGAGCCGGGAGGCATTGTCACCAAATCTGTTTTCCTAGGGTGGGAGAGACCAAAACCAATACCACACTCATCCCTTAATCCACTTGGAAGTGCCAATGCCATAGTGAGCAACATTTACCAACTTGCAAGAATAAAAGTGCAAACATTTTCTATATTAATGATAATAAATCATTAGATTGTTTAAGTAGTGGTGCAAATAAATACAAATGTACAGTGTTAATGGTGAGTACTACTGGGATGCAGTGGTGACCAGCAAAGGGTGATGCATCAGCAAAAACTGGTGTAAGTTGCTAGCTGTAAGGAGCAGGGTATAGAGAGATAAGCAAATAGAAGTGATTAAAGGGAGGAAAGTGAGGATGAGAGATGAATAGAGAGAGGAACGTCATTCCAGAGAGTAGCAACATGGACAGAATAGAGAACTGACCTATGATGGTTTTTGCAGTGAGGAATATGGAAAGATTAATCATTAAAAGAGCAAATGGGGTAAAGTGATGGGAGGTAGGGTGAGAAGAGAGGAGAGGTAGGAGGAGATGGTAGCAAGCCAGTATTTTGCCAGGAAATAGGAACAGTGGAAGAGACATCAGACTTCAAAGAAGAGAAGAGAGAGGTCAATATAAAAGGAACAGTGGTACATAAGGAACTGGGGGTATTTGTTAATATGACAGAAGGAATGGAAAGGGGATTCAGTCTGTCCAGTGTAGATTTAAAGGCATTACTGTAACCCTCATCTGCATAGTCAAACACTGGCAAAATCCTCTTGAGGATAACCTTGTGGCAGACCAGGAGTGGCAGGAAAGGATTTGTTGTGGTACAGCATGCCTACTTTCTGTCAGAGTTGTTTAGC
This sequence comes from Neoceratodus forsteri, assembly GCA_016271365.2. Taxonomy (NCBI): domain Eukaryota; kingdom Metazoa; phylum Chordata; order Ceratodontiformes; family Ceratodontidae; genus Neoceratodus; species Neoceratodus forsteri. The sequence continues at coordinate 1,340,148,852 of CM057456.1, forward strand.
ATGTCTTCAGTGTGTTTGTGGAGAAGCTGACATGATGTTCCAGCCACACAAAAAGATACTTAAAGTGAAGTAGTGCTTTAAATGTGGTGACATTTAGAGTTCTGAAGACTGGTGTGTTTTGGTACCTACCGTAGCTACCCTCTACTGTGTATAGTATCAGAGATCAGCGATCATAGCCCTTACCATTTAAAAATGCTGCTGTCCCTTTTCCCCATCTTTCTCCTGTAAACGGAAGACATGAAATCGAAGAAACATATAGTAAAAAGATGTCCAGTTAGAAACAATTGCCTGATATATATAAAATGTTTTACTGAGAGATATGGGGCTAGATAAAGCCTGGGATATGTAGGGTAGGCAATTTGACATGAAAGGCTGTGCAACAGCTAGAGGTAAAGAATTTCAGGTCACAAAACTATTTCAAGAAACATAGACAATTGAGAAGGTACTGTCATAAGAAACAATTAAGAAGTATCAGTTATCCCAAAGGGAAGTGGGGCTGCCAAAGCAATAGCTTCAAGATTAAATATCTAAAGCTGTAGGAGCTGGTTTTGAATTAGATTTCATTAGTGTCCTTAGGGCTATTTTAAAACTAAATGCAGAGTGTGAATTAGTTCCATCCCACATACTTGAAGCTTATGGCATCTTTTTTACTGATGGCTCTCTCCTATGTAATATCCTTAGTAAAAAAAAATGTGACAAATGATGAGACGGACAGAAACTCATAATTACTGATAAAATCCCGAGAAATGCCTTAGAGTCCATAATCCCATATAATGGTCTTACAGTGTAATACAGAGGTCCGCTGATTCATCCAAATCCTCCTTTCCACACTGTGCCATTATTTCTTCACACTTGACTCAGATCATTATATCCCAGGAAACCATGGCCCAAAAAAGAATCAAATATATTGATTTTGAGTGTCATAAGGCTAAATATTTTGAAATAATGACTCTCTATGTAAAGAATATGGCTTCAGATTCAGTTATTTGGTTGATAATTAATGTATCATGGTTACCTTCATTACAGTACTTAACATAGTTCCTGTTTATTATTGTAGAGAAGGCAGTGCTGAAATGAAGGCCATATACAATCCTATGAAGGAAGAAAGTAAAACTGTTTTCTGATCAGAGAAATGGAATGGGGAATTAAGGAGCTGATGCACAGCTGCTTTATGGAAATTGCAGAGCATGAAAAGGTTTGCTAAAGTATGTTTTTTGCCATGGTATTCACATCCATGAGCTACATCACCAGTAAAAACCTCAAAAGGGTCTGGCTAGGGCAAACTGGGCAAGAACGGCTGCCCTTTGGCTAAAAGTATTGAATTTCAGCATTTCAAGGCCATTTTACCAGGCACAGACAATTGAAAAGGCCATTTTCTGAAGAAACGATTTCACAGTAGTGAAGATTCCTGAGGGAGGGAAGGACTGCCAAGTTACAGCTTCAATTACATTTCTAAGGCTGTAGGAGCTGGTCTTGAATCAAGCTTAAATGATGTGCTCAATGCTGTTTAAGAACTAAAACCAGAGTCTGAATTAGTTTCCTCCCACTTGCTATAAGCTTATGCCAACTTTTTAGGGCTGCTTCACTCTCAGGGGACATCATGAGAAAGCACACGACAGATCAGAAGAAAGGGGCACAATCTCTGTAATTGAGACAATCTTAATAAATGCCATAGAACCCACATGCCATGTGTGTGCAATCAATACAAAGGTCTGCTAGTTTAATGGGACCCTCAGTGCTAAAATATGCCTTAGTCCGTAGTAGTTAGGTTGACTCACCATTCTTCCAATACTCACAACCCAACATATAAAAATAAATATTTAACAGTATCAGAATAAGAAGTCCAGTCCTGACACATACAGTATGTATATAACAATGAAAAAATGTTATGTAAGAAACTTATATCAAAATTATGGATGAGCTTACAATAATAATTCCATTATGCTTTTTTTCTTTAAAATATCTCTGTTTGTTTCCTAATTTGCTTAAAATTGTATAATGTATGCATAAGGGCAAAATAAGACTTTAAGTAGGAATAAGGTAACTCTGTTTGCTACCCTGAAATATGAGCAGAAAAAACAGGCTGTTGAGGCAAAACTGTTCTATAGGCTCAATTCAGATAGAATATGATCAAATTATGATTTCTTTATTTCTGAACTGAGAGAGAAAGAGAGAGAGAGAGAGAGAGAGAGAGAGAGAGAGAGAGAGAGAGAGAGAGAGAGACCTGTACACACAATTAACCCACTGGCATTGAACAAGTTACACTACCTTTTTGTTATGGATCAGTGAAGAGAGGAACAATTAAAAAAGTAATTACCTTTGCATGCCTTGTCCTTGCATCTTTTATAGCATGTTATTCTCCTACCAACCTAGAAGGATTTTCCACTTAATTTTTAGTGAATACATTTTTTATTTTTACTAGGACTTGAAACTTAATTTAACACAGATTACTTGTGCATGTTCTGTAACAATTTGTATCAGCATAGAAATGAACTTCTGCTTGTATTTAATATACTTTGGGTTCCTCATTAGCAACCACTTCTTACTATACTTAGTTTAAATTATAATTGTTCTGCATTAGTACCATAAACCAGACCAGTTACATATTTCTACATAATAGTTCCCAGTGTGCATAAATTGTAAATAAATACATGAAAATAATAGTTTGCTGATGTCGGTAGCTGTATGTAGATAACTTGCTTCTAACAGATGTTTTATGCACATTGTCATCTGAGAATTAAAAAAAAGTTAACACAATTTTAAAAAGTGCAAACTTTCTTTGCCAAAAGGACATTTTTTCCAAAATTGCTTAAGTACTGTAGTGCTGTTTAGAATGTAGACTGCTGCCTGTGTAATGTTGAAGGACAGACAATTCCACATCAGGTAAACTGGCACATTCTGTTGGTGAATTCAGCAGAAGTCTGCCACATTAACTGCATTTGGTAAGCAGCAACTAACCTGGATGTTGTGAAATTTCCCCCTCAAGAACAATGAAGAAGCCTTGCCTGGCCACAAATCATATGCTGCCAATATTTTCATTTTAATTGCTTCTATTTAGGAAGGGAAGGGATCATATTTTGGTTCCATGGAGCCAAGGTGCACCTATCCCTTTCACTTCCTGGTACCTCCTGCTGCAGCAATCCTTCCCCAATAGACCCCACTGTGCTAGCACGTTTTGTGAAGTCACTATATGGAAAGCGTGGGGCATGCTCCATAGACATGAATGGGGCCAGTTTTGAAAGTAAATTTTTCATAGTTTAGATAGCCATTCAGAACACATCATGGCCACCGCTTAACTAACAAGGTCCTTGTTAGTAAAGCAGTGGCCATGATTTGTTCCGAATGGGCATCAAAATTACAAAAAATAACTTTCAAAAATGGCCCCATTCATGTCTATGGTGAGTGCCCCCATGCTCTCCATATAGCGACATCAGAAAACGTGCTAGCACAGTGGCAGATTGGGGGGCAGATTGCTGAAGCAGAAGGAACCAGGATGTGGAAGGGATCAGAGTGGCTCAGCTCCATGGAGTCAAAATATAATTCCTTCCCTTCCTAAATAGGGGCAATTAAAAAAGGATATATTGGCAGCATATTACTTCTCATCAGATAAGGCTTCTTTATGGTTCTTGGAGGAGCACCAGGAAAGTTGCTCTTTAAACTGCATATTTTTAACTGTTTTTTTTTTTAATTAGTAATACGTCTGCAGAATAACTGTGTATATTACAGATTTTTGCCCATTTGCCATAGAATTCCTTATTAATTGGCAAAATTCTACCTTTTCCACAACTTGTCACTAACAAAAGCATTTTATAGTGTGTGAACATAGAAACATAGACTTTGACGGCAGATAAGGACCACTTGGCCCACCCAGTCTGCCCATTTCCCTACCTACTGGATAAGCTGCAGATTCTAGTTAACCAACAGCCTACTTCCTGCCACCCCCCACTACAATTGCCTTATGCCTGTCCCATGCATGTTTGAATTCCCCCACTGTTTTAGACCCAACAACCTCCCCAGGAAGGTGGTTCCATGCATCCACCACTCTCTCCGTGAAAAAAAATTTCCTCACATTACCCCTGAGCCATCCCCCCTCTATCTTTAAACTGTGCCCCCTTGTTCTTACATAGCTCTTTTTCTGAATGATGCTACCCTCCTGGACTTTGTTAATTCCCTTGAGGTACTTGAACATTTCTGTCATGTCCCCCCCCGTCCCTCCTTTCATCAAGGGTATACATATTAAGCTCTCTCAGTCTCTCTTCATATGATTTCTGATGCAGACCCTGCACCATTTTAGTTGCCCTCCTCTGGACTGCTTCCATCTTGTCTATGTCCTTGTGTAGATGAGGTCTCCAAAACTGCACACAGTACTCCAGATGGGGTCTCACCAACTGTCTGTATAGAGGGATAACCACTTCCTTTTTCTACTTGTGATGCCCCTTCCTATGCATCCCAGTATCCCCTGGCTCTCCTTACTGACTTCTCACATTGCTTACCAACCTTTAGATCATCTGATATGACTACCCCCAAGTCCTGTTTCATTTTTGTTGTTGTTAGTACCTCCCCTGCTATTGTGTACTCTTCTCCTGGGTTTTTGTTTCCCAGGTACATTACTTTGCACTTCTTTGCATTGCATCTAAGTTGCCATATGTCTGACCATTCCACCAATCTTGCCAAGTCCCTTCTCATCTTTTCTACCCCCCCCTTGTGTATCAACTCTGTTTCAGATCTTTGTGTCATCTGCAAAGAGGCATACCTTTCCCTCCAAACCCTCTGCAATGTCGCCTAAAAGATGTTAAAGAGGACTGGACCCAGTACTGAGCCCTGAGGTACTCCACTAGTGACTCCCCTTTCTTCAGAATGTGTTCCACGCACTATTACCTTCTGTGTCCTGTTGTGGAGCCAGTTTGCTACCCAGCCTACCACTCTGGAACCCACTCCCAGGCTGGCTAACTTGATTATTATTGCCCTTGATTGTGAATAGATTTCAGAACCTTTCAAAATGCTATTGTAGGACAGTTCAAAGGTCAAAAAAGTTGTTGTACTGTCATTCTGACATCACGCAGATAGTACAACAACTTTTCAGCCTTAGCCTGCCAACTGATTGGCTCACATGACATGGCTCTAATGGGAAAAGTAGTACAAACATGGGAGCGCAATTTAGCAAGTGCCAAAAAGTGGACCCACCTAGTTTGGACACGAACAGCCACACTTGGCTCTGTGTCCAAAAAACAAATTACATTTTTTTCATTTAAAAAATAAACACTGTGGCCACAGATGGTCATAACTTCCGCACAGAAGTTGTCTCGACTGACATGGTCTGAATCAGATGGAGAAACTGGGGCTCGTAGAAGTGGGAGCAGCACCATGAAATACAGAAGGTAACTACCAACTAAAAAAACCCCACAAAAAACAATCAAGGGAAACCATATACTACTGTATATAAAATCATTGATGAGTGACCATCCACAACTAAGGCTGTGTTTTCATCTCGGAGAACTGATGACATCATAGAGAACTATCAAGCTTTGCTTTAGAGGTCTCTATGATGTAATCAACTCCATAGATGGAAACACAGTCTTGTTGTGGATGGTCACCCATCCACTATTCTGTATATGTCTCAGGAGAAATTACATAGCATTTTACAATCCCGCACAACTCCATGCTTAAAGGGGACAGGAAATGTGTGCTAACTTGCGGCAGTCAGTAACGTTTCTAGTAACAGAGATGAAATACTACCTCCAAATGAGCTATATTCAACTGTAACTGAAATAACATTGATGTGAAAAGCAGTGTTTTCTACTGTGTTCTTTTGCAGAACAACCTTCTGCACAGCTCTCTTCATGGAATCAGTTAATTTGGAGTTTTTACTTTGTCACAATTTGTGTACAGAGCACTAAGCATGAGCTTGTGTCCTATGAGAACTGAGCTTAAAGTTTTGTGCACAAACTGTGACATAGTTATAACTCTTGGCTATGAGAAAAACTGTAACAGAATGCTGCCCATGAAAACAAAACAATGCAAAATACAGCTTTTTGTCACTTTTTATCAAGGTACAGATACACATGGATCATTTATACTAATGAATATAATTTCCATGAATGAGCACATTATAAACAGCTGTCAATTAGAAATAATTTCATGTTCTCCTTATGGTGTGATATTTTTCCATGCACATTTCTTGTACTTAATAGATATGGTTAGTATATGTAAAATTAAATATTTTTTCAAAACCCTATAGTACTATAATTTTTTTAGCATGTGCAGAGCAGAAAATCTATTGTTACCACTTTGCAGGTATGACTGAAAAATTAATACACAGTGTAGTCCATACCATTTAAAGAAGAACTAAATGGTGCTGTATTACTAACAGGTGATATATAGCGCTTTGGGATACTGTGTATGAAAAGCGCTATATAAATACTGATTCTTCTTCTTCTTCTTCATGTTTGGATATGAAACATAATTTGGAGTAATGTGACATTTAGCTGGTAATTACAACTGTCCTATTGTTCAAAATTTACTTCTCTTTTACTTCATGGCTCTATTCACCAAAGTGTTAACTGGCAATCAATGGGAGGACAACATTATGCACTCCCACATTACTGTCTGTGTTTCTCTGACCTAGATTCTTAGCTGGTCAGTCTTTCTGACTTGCCTCCTACATATTGGCCATACAAAGACCGATCCCACAGGAAAGTTGATTCTAAAAAGATACGACTGCAAGCCTTGGGGAGGAGGGTGCGCTGGATAAAACACAGGATAGTGTCAGGGTCTGTTACTCTCAGGATGGTATGTGGTTGAGTTTGTTTTGTTTACTGTTGTGTACTGTTGCTTTAAATGTTTGTTTCCTTGTTCACTTACCATATTCAGTACTATACCTTAGTGTAGCAGAAGGGATGAAGATCTTATGTCCCAGGTCACTGGGTTTGGTCCATCCACAGTCTTCTCTACAAAGTAGCAGGGAACAGGAGAGTCCTGCTGTTTTCTCATGGCCCCTTCAGCAAGCATGTAAAGGTGGTACATGGCCATAATGGGTGTAGAAATAAAAAGCATCTTGATAACTGTCAATGGACTATAGTGTCCTGTAAAGTGTAAAATAGATTTAAACCATTTCTGCAGTGTGGATGTAGTATACCATCAGGAGACCCATCTGAATGACCAACAGGCATTCAAATTAAGCAGGGAGAGTGTGGCAAAAGAAAAGCATGCCATGCAAGATAGACATCAGTGGGTTGTATGTATTATACTGCACAAGCATTACCCATGGAGATGTTAGACACTAAAACTGGGGACAATGGTAAATGGTTATTGGTAAAGATCAAACTTCATGAGATCTCCCTGATCCAATATAATGTCTATGGCCCTAATTTGGAAAGTCTTACTTTCTGTAACAGTCTTACTTAATCCATTATAGAATGTAATAAGGTACAGGAGCCAGTGCTGGGGGGATTTTAACTTGGCCCTAGAAAACATGCTAGTTACAAGTGATGCCATCTCATACTCCCACCCCAAGGCAATGCAAGCCATTAAGCTTATGCAGGATAAGTTAGACCTGTCACATGTATAGCACGGTGCACCCCAGGCACTCTTAATGAAAGATTACTCATTCTAATCCCCAGTATATAGGTCCTATAGTAGAAACAATTTGTGGCTATCCTCCCATGGCCTAATGAATGTGGTTTTGGACATAGACAGTGTAATTCAAGCTGACAGGATACTCATGCACAAAAGGGCCATAAAGGTGGACAAATCACAAGGACCAGATGGCATGTACACAAGGGTCCTTAGAGAACCGGATGAGGTTCTGGCGGGTCCCCTGACAGACCTGTTTAACACCTCTATGGAGTCTGGAAATGTATCCCAGGACTGGAGAACAGTGCATGTGGTGTCTGTTCATAATGATGGGCCAAGGGACGAATCAGAGAACTATAGACCAGTCATCCTGACCTCAATAGTGGGTAAGTTCCAGGATGAGAGGCATCATGGGTTTATGTCAGGGAGGTCCTGTCAAACTAACCTAATTGACTTCTTTGATTGGGTAACTAGCACAGTGGACAAGGACCTGGCAGTTGATGTACTATAGCTGGACTTCAGCTAAGCCTTCAACTCAGTGCTTCACAGGAGATTGGTCAGGAAGCTGGATGATCTGCGGGTGTGGGCTAAGCTTGCAGCATGGTCAGAAGCTATTGCAGGATAGAAGCCAAAGGATAGTAGTTGGGCAGGAGGATTTTCAGAAGCAAGGCCTGTAACAGGACTCGGTGCACATTCCAGTGTTGTTTAACATCTTTGTAAGTGACATCACACATGAGATCAAGTGCAAAAATCTGACTGTTCATGGATTACACCAAGCTTTGTGGGAGGGTGGACAGGAAGAAGGGAAGACAGGAACACAAGGAGGACCTGGCTAGATTAGAAAGTGGTCTGGCATTTGCAACTGGGATTCAACTCTAAAAAGTGTAAAGTTTTGCACTTGGGGGCAAAGAATCCAGGGATCAAGTACTGATTGGGCAGTGTTCAGGTAAACAGGTCAGAGAAAGAAAATGACTTGGGAATAACAATCACAAGTGACCTAAAACACTCTCCACACTGCAAGAGAGCAGCATCCAAAGCAAATCAGATGATGGACTCATAACGAGGGGAATTATCACCAGAAAGGCAGAGGTCATTCTGCCATTATACAAGTCACTTGTAAGACCACATCTGGAGTACATTATGCTGTTTTGGTAACTACATCTTAAGAAAGATATAAACATTCTGGAGATGGTCCAGAGAAGGGCTTCCAGGATGATCCAGTGCCGGCAGGGCAACACCCATGAGGAGAGGCTCAGGGAGCTCAACATATACTTTCTTGAGGAAAGAATGGAGAGGTAGGAGATATGACTGAGACCTTCAAGTACCTTATGGGTTTTAGCAGGGTGAGCACTGATGGCTTCTTCAGCATAAGCAGGAACAAAATCGCTAGTGGGCATAGCCTAAAGCTGGTGAAAGGAAGGATCACGAGGCAGATGAGGAGGAACTTTTTCACCAAGAGAGTGATGGCCAGATGGAATGAGCTTCCAGGGGAGGTGGTATCCCTAAAAATGGTGGACAGCTTCAAAAGAGGGTGAGACAGGATGGGGGAAAGTTGTGGGTAGAAGGCAGATGAGTGGGAGGGAGGGGTATTGAGGGAGGGGAAAAGTGGGCAGTTCCCTTTGTAAATTCATAGGGAACTACACCATCAAGCAGACTAGGTAAACTGTAAGGCCTTTATCTGCTGCAATATGGGTTCGTACCAATGGACATGTCCATAGCCCATTTTATAATCTTGGACCATGCCCTATGTCTCTCTCCCTGCTTCTGGGCCCTGCCTCCCCAAAGCCATCTAACTGGAGACTGGACTTCCTGTTTGGCTCAGATAAGGCATTCTGGAGTTGTGCTAGGGAGGAATCCTTCCTGTTATTCCAATTAAATGCGACCCATGATTTTACACCTGGCATGATCTGGGAACCACATAAAAGCTATATACATGCCAAATTATTGGCTTTGCAGCACATAGGAGAAAACAAAGAAAATGGGATTTTAAGTGGTGGTAGGCAGAGTTGCAACAGTGCGAAAACAAGTACAAGTCTGGTGCAGATTGGTCTGTTGGTTATCTTGCCCCCATTACTGGTCTGGAAGCTTCAGAGCATGATCTGCAAGCTCATAAAGCAAAACTTGCACTGGAAGGCTTAAAGGGACATTGCCAACCCTTTTTGCATCTTATTACTTCTAGTTGAAAACCACCATTTTATGACCACTTGCCTTCTCTAAAATTAATTTATCTTGCTGGTCGTTTTATTTGCTACTTTTTAGCAGAACTGAAATGCATGCTAATGATACACCCACCATTGTTTTGTTGCAAAACCTGATTTGCTCTTACTGTATACTTCCTTAACATTACTTAAACCACAGTGCAGCCACTTATGATTCAATGGACTCCTCTTCTCCCACTGAATCATGAATATCTAGATTGTGTTACAGGAGTTCCCAAGTACAGGAATGATGCTGTGAGAGATGATCAAGCACTGTTGACAAACGTTTTTGCTTGGTAACATCAGTATTGTGGGCAGTCTTTTTTTCATTTTCAAAAAGGAAAAAAGAACCAGAACCAAACTACCATCTGTATCAACGTTCTCTACAGAATGTGAACAATAATAATGTGTTGTTTTAGATACACTTTGAAGCCTAAGGGGGTTTACAGTGTCTCTTTAAGCACAAGAACTGGGAAGGGGGAACAAGGTGGGAAAGTTTCTGTCCCTCAAAATAAAATCAGGTACAGAGGCAGATGCAGTAGTTGAGATCTGGGACACCCATGGGTGGTTACATACATCTAGTGATGGGATAAACAAGGTTATGTGGGAATTTTGCACTAAGTTGTACTCACCTGCAGGGTTGGAAAACTGCTTTCATACATACTTTCCTAAATGAATGGACTCTCCCCAGGCTGCTACCAGCTCAGTCTAGGGCTTTAAATGCCCCCTTTCTCTGCAGGAGGCGATCACTGCTATTTTTTTTTATTTTTTTTATACTTCTTTATTGGTTTCATGTCAATCCAGCAGCTTACATCTTACAGAGGTGTCAGAATTATATGTCATTTTACAAAGCATGTAGGAATAACATCTTAATAATAAAGGGTACTCATTCTATCATTGCTCTAGTATTCATATAGATGAAATTGATCCAAAAGGTCTCTCAGTCTAAAACACTCCTTTGAACTCTTTAAGTTTTCAGGGATTTTGTATAGGTACTACAGACCTTAATACAACTTATACCTCCCTTTGAGAGAACTTACAGATTTACAATGAAAAACAAGAACAAAATTAAACTTTAAACTTCAAGAGTAAAGTAAAATAAAATCTAATCTAATCAGGGTCTCAAAGTCCTATTATTTGCTATAACCATGAGGCCTCTAAGTCTACTGAAATTATACAGCTGTTTAAAAAAAAAAAAAAAGATTATTTCCTTGCCTAAGAGGTATAAAAATCTGCACACTGACTATGGCTGGTTCATTTTCATTCTTAAAATTGTGGAGCACACCAGAAAACCCTCCAGAGTCCAGCTCTCAGCATTGCCGAACTCGGGGATACACATCCCATTTTATTATTATGTAGTTTTATTTAATTTTACTTAGTTTTATTTAGTTTGATTTTTATTTAGTGTGGGCAGAGGTCTAGGGTGGTAACCTGGGGAGGAAGAGAGGGGGCCACAACATCTTCACAAAAGGTGCTATCAGTCCTCTTGTTCCAACCAGACCGTCCATTTGGTCCATCGGTTCAGGTATGTCGGGGATCTCTGTTGTACTCTAAATGTTAGCTCCTCTAGTTATAGAATCTGTGCCACCACCTCTAACCAATCCTGCCTTGTTGGGGTAGTTGATTATAGCCATCTTCTGGTTATTGTTTTGAAGGATGCCACAAGCAGGATCTGCCAGAGGTATATAGTTTCCCGCCCCCGTATCTCTCCCGGTAACCCCAGTAGAACCAAAAATTCTGGTCCAAGTTGATTTTGGAGCTGAAATACCTGCTTCAGAGAGGCAACCACTTCCGTCCAAAAGCTTGAAATAAGTGGGCATGTTCAAAATATATGTGCATGCATGGAAATACCCTCTCCACAATTTCTCCAACAGCCAGGGGATGCACTCTTTGTTGTTTGGAGACTACCAGTGGTACTCTAAAATATCTGATCCTAATTTTCCATAGAAATTCCCTCCAGGAGGGGGAAGAGGACACCCTCCAAATATTGTTCCAACCCTTTACCCATTCCCCATTTGATATAGTTATGTTCAACTCTTGTTCCCAGGCATTTTTAACATACTGTAGATTTGAAGTGATATGCTGCAGATTTCTTTTATACAACTGGGAAATAACACCTTGTGCGTTCTCTGAGTTCCAAGTTTGTTCAAATGTCTGTTCTATAGCCCCCCTTATCCCTGTAGATCATTCTTGTTTAATTTTTTTATTGATAAAGCTGCTAATTTGTAGATATCTCATTCTGTCTGCTAGGGAAAGACCGAAATACCTCTGGGCCACATCAAAAGACAACAGTCCTCCCTCTCCCAAAAGTTGCCAAGGTGCCTGCAGCCCTTCTTGAGCTCTTACCAGAAACCATTTATCCCACACTGCTGGTCCAAAAGTTGGGTCAAAAGCCCACCAACCATATCTCCAGTGCCCCCCATGTCTCATTTCCCTCACTGTCCCCCATCTCCACCTTACTAAAGTAGTGCAAGTTGCAGAGAGTAACCTTCCAAAAGTTCCAGATTGATCTTTTGTCTGAAACAGCATCACTGACAATGGGGGGATGGGCAACTTCCCAGCTCAGTTTCCTTCCATGTGACCTTGTACCTTGAGTGTCCCCAGAGCAAAGCTATTCTCATCTGGGATGCCTCCCAATAACCTGCCAGCCATGGTACCCCAAGCCCACCCTGTTCTTTGGGTAAAACAAGGTCTGTTTCCTTACTCTAGGCCTCTTGTTTGCCCAAATAAATTTCAGAAGCATTCCCTGCCAAGTCTCCAAGTCATTCTTAGAGACCACACATGGAGTACCCTGGAAAAGATATAAAAATCGGGGGAGGGCATTCATTTTTGCTGCTTGAATTTGACTATGTAACAAGAGTGGTAGTACATTTCGTCTAATGAGGTCCCTCTTTAATTGTTGCACCATTGGTACATAGTTCAAATGATACAATTGAGAAGAAGAGTTACTTATATTTATCCCCAGATACCTCATTTGCACCATGTCCCATCTCATAGGATAGGTTTCTTTTAGCTCCATAGAAGGGCTATAGCCAAACTTCAGAACCTCAGTCTTGGAAGTATTCAAAGAATAGCTGGCTAGTTCAGAGAACTGTGCCAATCTTTTCATTACCTTTCTCAAGGAACTCTCCGGCCTCTCCATGTATAAAAGCATGTCATCAGCGTATAGAGAAATTTTATGCTGACGACCAGCCACCCAAACCCCCTTAATCTCCTCATCCCTTCTTATGCACTCCACCAAAGGTTCGATGTATAATGCAAATAGAAGGGGGGACAGTGGACATCCCTGTCTGGTCCCCCTTTCCAACTGAAACCTCGGAGCATGGTGACTGTTCACCCTGATATAGGCTGTTGGTGTGTTATAAAGTCTTGAAATCAGAGTTTGGAAAGACTTTCCCAATCCAAAACAGGCCCAGGATTCCTCCAGAAACCTCCATGAAACTTTATCGAATGCTTTTTCAGCATTGACACTAACCAAAAGAGCTGTCCTCTTAGTGTTGTTTAGATAATCAATTATGTGGACGGTCTTTCTAAGGTTGTCCTGGGCCTGGTGCCCCAGAATAAAGCCAGTCTGGTCCAGGTTGATTAACTGAGGGATCAATGTCTGAAGCCTTTTAGTCATAAACGAAGCCAACATTTTGTAATCAATATTTAAAATTGAAATGGGATGGTATGAAGAGCATAATAGAGGATCCTTTCCCTGCTTTGGGATCATAGAAATTATTGCCTGTGACCAGGAAGGGGGTATCATCCTGTTGTCACTCTGTATATAACAGAAAAGTCTACCTAAAAGGGGGGCCACATTACCTCTAAACAACTTGTAAAATTCTCCAGGAAGGCCATCTGTCCCTGGACATTTTAAGGACTTTAAGTTCCTAATTACCTCACCCACCTCAGTGTCCCCAATCGGCCTGTTCAATTGAGCTGCCTACTCCTGAGAAACTGAGGGTAAGTCTAAACCCAGCAAGAATTCCCTTATCTGGGTACAGGATGGTTACGTCCCCTGTTTATATAATGTGGAATACTATTCCCGAAAGGAATTTGCTATTCCCCCTATTTCTTTTTCTACTTTATTTGTGGCAGGGTGTAGTACTGCTTGTATTGTTGCCTTGCTCCGCTGAGCCCTCAGTCTCCCAGCTAAAAGTCTTAGGGACCTGGGTGCCCCCTCGTAATACTTTTGCCTCAAAAATAATAATTTTTGTGCTATGGCATAGTCGAGAATGTTAGAGAGACTTGCTTTTAGCCTTTTTAATATCCCTGTCCTTTCCTTATCTATTTTGATTTGTTGTTGTGTTTCGAGTTGTTTAATCTGAGTTATCAATTCATTTTTTTTGGCCCCTCTTTCCTCTTTTCTCCTAGTTGACCATTCAATAAACTTCTCTCTAAGGACTGCTTTTAGGGTATCCCAAAGAATGGCAGGGGAGGTCTCAGGTCGGTCATTCTCCTTTAAAATTTGTTGCACCATCTGCATGACTGACTCTACCACCTCCTTGTGGTGGAGTAGAGATAAATTTAATCTCCAAAAGGTGTTCCTTCTCACCTCTCCAAAATGAAAGGTCATGAAATTCGGAGCGTGGTCTGACAGCAAAAACTCTCCAATCGAGACCTTCTGTACCTGACCCACCACTTCCTTAGCAACCAAAAAATAATCTAATCTAGTGTACTCTTGGTGCACTGCCGAATAAAAGGTATATTCCCTCTTTTTCCCTTCAAGGTGGCACCAAACATCTACATAGCCTAACTCATTCAACAGCCTCTTTACTCTTTTTGCTGTCCCATGATCCTTTTTTTGGGGTCTGGGTGGTGGAATCCAATGTGGGATTAAAGATTACATTCAAATCACCTCCCCATATCACCTCTCCCTGAACCAATTCTTGTAGTGTGGTAAGGAACTTCAAGTATAATGCGGAATGTGAGCCTGGGGGAAAATACACTGATGCCAATGTTAATGGTTTGCCCTGGAGAGTCCCATACATCAAAACGTACCTTCCCTCCTTGTCCAATAGTTCCTCCGGTTTTATAAAGGGAATAAGCTTAGGAATTAAGATTGCTACCCCCCTTCGCCTTCCCCTCCCGTATGAGGCAGTTGCACTACTTCCAAAGCCCATGCTGCATAACTAAGTATGCTCCTGTGGGGATAGGTGCGTCTCCTGTAGAAAAATGAAGTCTACCTCCATCTTTCTCATATACCCCAGTATTTTAGCATGTTTAACTGGGCTAGAAAGGCCGTGTACGTTGTACGAACAAAACTTCCTATCTCTAGCCATTACAGTGCCTTAGTTCTCCTGTAGATCTGTTCCTCTCAACCCCTCCCACCAACAGACCCCCACCTCCCCCCACAACAGCCAGTGTGCATCATTCTCCTCTAATGAGAGACCCTTAAAAATGACAAAACTGTCTGCCAACAGGGCAGCAAATAGAACCACATATCCATAACAGCATTTAAACTTCCTAGGTAGGAAACCTGTTATTTCAGGTTTCTTTACTCCTTTCCCCTTTCCTTTTGGCAGGAATTGGATACGAGGAGGATTTCGACTGCCCCAAATGGATGGGACCCTCCCCTGGGGTCGTGTGTCTATAACATCGCCCCACTTGAAAATGGACTGATACGTCATGGCATCTCACATCTTTTAAATTAGCTCCAGTCAGCATAAAACCCTCCCTCCCCCCCAAACTTCTTTATTTACTAAACCCTTTTAATTCTTCACACAACTCAGAAGACAATATGGAGTTATTTGTATAATATATAGCCCATTGGTAACCCCCTGTTTTCTGCTTTTTATTGTGGGCAATTTCTCCAGATATGGTTGAAGGCATCTGCAACCATAACTTATCGGTTGCTCTCCTCTCCCTTCAAAATGGCTTGGAGCAAGAGGTGGAAGTGGGGTCAGATGTCCAGCAAATTGAAAACACAGAGAGAAGTCACTCCATTCCCAGGTGCTTAGTCTATCAACTGGAAATGCTAGGCTGATCCAACACCAAAGGCTGGCAACCCAAATTAAATTAACTGCAGTACCGGTGGACCAGTTTTTACAACCAGTTCAGTCTCCAGTTCTTAATCTTGTCTGATCGACCAGCTTCTATTTTGCTGGGTACATCGTTGGGTTCCCCTCACCCCCTAAGCTCAGCTGACGATGTTCACCGGTACCTTTTCCTCAAAAAGACTCAGCCTAAAGATGTCGATGCCTCCTGATATAAATTTTGGTCATGTCAGTTCTTCGGCTTCTTCCCAGCCATTCTCACTAGGGTTGCCCGAACTGCCTCCAGCGATGCCCCAAATTTCTTCCTTCCTGCAATCAGATGCCACTCCGACTGCTCCACTAGCTTCTGTTTAGGATGTTCCAGATCGGGATTTGGAGGAGCGATACCCTTCTCAGTCAATATTTTATTTAGTTCCTCTGTGGTATAGTAGAGTTTCACACCATCTGCCCAGAAGACTCTGAATCTCGCAGGATAGGGTGTCTGAAACTAGAGTTGTTGCTCTCTACAAGTTTTGAAATATGGCACCCAGTGCTGTCTAGCCTGTTGACTTTCAGGTGGAAAGTCCTGGTCTAAGGTCAGTAGAGAATCCAGATACTTAAGTTCTTTCTTTTGTCATGCTCGTTTTAGGATGTCTTCCTCAGTGCGATAGCTTGAAAACTTAATTATTATTGAGCGTGGTCTAGGCGTGGGATCCATGGGTTTAGGGACTAAAGATCTGTATGCTCTCTCCACCCTGAGCTGGTAATCTTGCAGCAGGCCCAGTACATCTTTCAGTAGGTCTTCAATAAACAAATACATTGGTTGTATCTCAGCTCCCTCATTAAGACCATACAAACGAAGGTTATCCCTTCTGGACCTACCCTCTAAATCAGTACACTTTTCTTGCAGCGCCAAAGTATGTTGAAGGAGTGAGCCCACGGCCTGGGTTAGGATTTCTCCTGTGCTCTCCACTTCAGCAATCCTTTGTTCAGCCCCCTCAATTCGGTTTTCCATTTTGTTTAGTTTGGCATTTAGGTTTTGGAATTCTTTTTTATTTTCAGTACAAGAGTCCTGAATTTCATGCAGAAGCTTTTCAAAGCATGATCTTGACAACACCTCAGTCTCTCCTTCAGTATCATATCCAGAGCCATGATGGCTGGTGAGGGAAGCACTCCGACTATGGGCCTGATGGTTTTCTGGCAATCCACTACAATTGGGCTTCTTACTTGCTGTTTTTTGGCATTTCTTGTCTCCTTTGTCTTGTTTGACACCTCCGGGTGGCATATTTTGTGATTTTAGGTAGAAATTCAATGATTTGGAGGTTTGCAGTTCTTCACAGGGAGGGAGCCTAACTTTCAAGTTGTTGCTGGAGCCACGATGTCACCAAAAGTCATTGATCACTGCTATTAACATCATGAAATCCATCAAAGCACTGTGAACTGATGGGTTTCTTGTTGATTTCTAGAAACTATTTGCAGTATTGGTGTCCCCCATCTTCTTTTGGCATTTCAGGAGGCTCTGGATGAAGTCAAGCTCCACCGTGCTCAATGTGGCTCTGATTACGGTGCTGCAGAAGAAACGTTAAGCATTCTATTGCATGTGCCAGTTAGCACCCTATCTCTTTAATCAATACTGAGTAGCAATGGGGCTGGAAATTTCCCCCCTTAGTTGATCCAACCATCTTAGACCATGTTCTTGAAGGAGCATTTGGGGTCTCATAATCTCCACAGTTTCCTACACTTCCTTTGGCACTCCAAAGGATTCCCCATTCCTGTCATTGCTCTAGCTATAGACTGCAAAAGCCATCCACTCAGACGAGTGGTGATACCTCTAAAGTACCCTCTTGAATTATGGGCAAGATCATACTTCCTGGCTTGGGTCAAAATGCAGTACCACACCCTTATGGGCAGTATCATCACTAATGTCCTATCATCACCACTTTTCCACTGCAGAAGGGGTTGAGGCAGTGCTGCCCCTTTTCTCCTTTTATGTCTGTTCTGGCAATAGAGGTGCAAGTGATGGTCACCGTGGCTGGCACAAATATCAAGGGGATTTCAGTGGGCTAAACTCAAATCACCGCAAGCTTTTATGGTGATGGCATGCTGGTTACTATTAGTGATAGTGATCTAGTAAAATCCTTATGTCCCCAGTTGTAATTACTTTGTGGTGTTGCTTGAATCTCAGGGCTAAATACAATTTGTGAGAATACGGAGGTCGTGACACTCACATACCTTCACTAAAACCCATACTTCTGGCCTTTAAATGGGGATGGCAGACTTTGAGAAATCTCTGAAAAACCCATCTCATGGATCCCACTGTGGGGTGATGGTGGATATCATCCCTTTCGATTGACAAGAGTTGGACAAAGACAAAAATTGCCATCTATACTGATATATGCTTACTTCATGCCATGACTCTTGACTCCTTTGTGTCTATACAACACCCTTTTCTTGGCTGGCCCACCAGCGTAGCGGTTGGATTTCTACTTGTGACACAGACAACCTGGTTTCAGGAGCAGACCCAGG
Source organism: Neoceratodus forsteri (assembly GCA_016271365.2). Lineage (NCBI taxonomy): Eukaryota > Metazoa > Chordata > Ceratodontiformes > Ceratodontidae > Neoceratodus > Neoceratodus forsteri. The sequence continues at coordinate 1,340,167,108 of CM057456.1, forward strand.
AGTTGGAGGGACAGCCAGGAAAGAAGAACTGAGCATCCTAGGGACTGCTTTCCTTCTCAAGAGGGAGGGACAGAAAGAGTGTCCGGTGCTTTGCGGACCCCTGGCAGAGGCTGGAGGTACTACTGTGACCGGCACTCTTGTGTTGGGGTGGTGAGGTGGACACCGGACATCATTGCATGTCCCTGCCCCCAGGAAGCAAGCATGGAAAAAAACGGCCCCCCAGCATGATGACCCACTCTACCCCACCATCCACTGCTTCCAAAATCCACCAAGGGGGTCCTGCTCCTGTGGCCCTGTCCAGGGGGGTAAGCCTGGGTTTGTCAACAGTGTCCATTGGGAGGGAGAGCCCACAGGGTGGCCCCTCCTAGGGGGAAAGCTTGGGCATGGGGGCAGTGGGTGTGGTGGGTTCAAGGATAGGGGTACTGTCATTTTAAAAAAAAAAACTTTTCTCCCCTTAAGTCTAACCACTAGAGGTTCTTACAAATTCACAGTGTCTATGCCCGCTTCTATAGGATCCCAACCCAGATCACACTGAAGCACTGCTAACTCTCAAGTGGCGTGAAGGGGAGCTCCAAAGGTACAGTGGGCAAGATCTATACTGCTTTAAGATAAGCGCAGCTCCCTTAGACTGAGAATTCAAGCAAACACTGTGAGAATGACCTGGATGCCTCAGTCTTGGCTCAAATGTGGGACAAGTATTGATTAATGGCTCAGATGGCCCACTGATATCTAGAAGCAGACTCATGCAGAGCAAGACATTACACACTTGATATAGGACCCCCCAAACCCTATTCAGGGTCAAGTTATTGCCAAATGATAACTACTAGAGATGTGGGACACCAGGAGAAAACTACTGCACATCCTAAGATCATGTCAGTGTCTCGGCAGGTTGCACACTTGCCTCTGAAGTCAGAAGATCAGAAGGTTGTGGGTTCTAGCCCTACACCAGGATCTTGAAGTAAAGCCTAATTCTGACACTGTAGTGCAGCATGAGGGTGGTGCTGTACTCCTGAGATGCCATATATCTGATGAGAATTTAAACTGAGGTCCCATCAGCCTGTTCTGCTGGTTATCCAGGTAGACATTAAAGATCCCAAGGCAGTTGTCAGAAAAGGTAGGGATATTTTTTATTAAAATAACGAATATGAGGGGACATGCCTTGGACGTCGACTGCGATGGCTGCCTAACCCTTTTGCTCAGTCCCACTTCGGTCTTTACCCTGCACCATCTGCCTCTGTTAGCAACTTTTTTAGACCCATCATTGTTGTACAACGAAGCAGCAAGCCCACTGATATTGACAATCTTGAAATTATCCATGTCCCAGTGCAATCCACACCAGCTGAGCTGGTAATAAATTCTGAGCATACTACAGTAGTCATTCTTACATAGCACCATGGCAACTGCCCCAGCTTCAGCCTCCACAGTTGGCAATGGAATTGCAAGAATAGAGGCAATACTGTCAAAAATTATCCTGGAAATGGGAGACATACAAACCTCCTATGCATGCTCTGCAGCTCAGATAACTGGCTTGAATAGAAGAGTGCCCTCCTTTGACACAACAGCACTGAACAATACCACTGAAGTAGAAGATCTATGCTCGCAACTGAGAAAGCAAAATTGGACACTTCAGATCCTCTGGGACCACATAGAATATCTGGAAAATAGAAGACATCACATAAACCTCCAGTTTGTCAGCTTCCCACTGGGGTCTGAAGCAAAACAGTGCATTGGATTTATCTAAATAGTCATCCCAATCCTTCTTCAAACACAAGCATCTATGGCTTATGAACAATACCGGGCACATACTATAGGTCTCTCACCACATTGCCCAGGGAAGGTGAGTTCTCACGCCCTATCCTCACCAGATTTCTCCACTTTACTGACAACGAATGCATTATGACCATGACTTGGGAACGTGGCCCCCTGATGTGGCAGGGGCACCGCACCTAAATAGTCCAAGATTTCTCACCAGAGCTGTCCCATAAAAGAAAGGCTTATTTGGATGTACGATGGAAGCTGGCAAAGTGTGGGGCAGTCTACAGCATGTGATACCCCACAACTCTACATGTCATAGTTAATTGGGTAAGCTGAGACTTTCAGTCACCAGAGGACACGGAAACCTACATTCAGTCAAAGGGGACCTCCCATCAAGAATCAGCAGTAGCCTCAGCCAGAAGAACAGCCCTTCCAGAGTGGCATCTTCCCATGGACTATGCAGCTCCCTCAAACAGCCTGCAACAACCTTCCTTCAGTGCTCAGGACCCAGCAGTGTATGAATAGGTTGGCTGGCAAACAATGACACGAGATTGCAACCACAAATGAAAAAAGAACCAAAGAAAATGCAGGCCCAGTTTCATAAGAAGCCACCATCTCAGCCCAGACTCACCTGGATTACTAGAGGAACCCCTGATGGATTTGGTGATGGAAAAGTTGGCTGCTTTTTGTCAACCCTTCTCCAGCAGGCTGGCAGACATTTCACATTTATCCCCAGCCTCTGCCCACTCCCAGCCACAGCCAGCACTCACAAATCTCCTGTTTCACCATTGCTTCTGCAGCCCCATTGCTCATTTCCTCTGCATTGGACCCAGATGACCTCCAGAAAGTAATGGCTAGCAAGCTGAGGAACACCAACCAGGACCTGCACTGCAATGGATGAACAGGTCTAAGCCCAAATGTACTAATTTTGCTATGTCTTCTATCTGAACTGTCAACCACCACAGCTCTGAAGTTGTTGCTTTGGTGGGCTGAATGTTTTGCCTGTTATTAGCAGTGTATTGTTATATTATTGTAAGTTATCATGTTTTCAAGTTCAGACTAAAGCAATGTCTTAACTGTTGGGAAGGGGTGAAGGGCAGTGTTTAATAGATTGTTCTTCTGCCTTGTTTAGATTTGTTGTTCCCGTAGTTTTCTTTTACCCTCCCTGTGTCTGAGACACGGGGCAACTTTATCTTCTCTCTCTCTGACCACTTTGTTCCTGGACAGTCCTCCATCATCAGTTTCTCCTCTGTGCTAATTAATGTCATGGACTTTAATTATTGGCTCTGTGAGAGGTGGTGGGGGGAGAGACTATACTGACCCTAATGATGCGGTGAGGCCTGCCTTGGATTGCAGCTCAGCAGCACAGCCTAATTTGCATTCTGAGCAACCACTACTTCCCACCCCCCCCTTCCCGGCACGCCAACCCCTGATGTACAGCCACTACAATCTTAATTCACACATGGAGCGCAGAGATGAACTGAGAGGGACATTGCATGCAGCTGTACCAGGACTCTGCTACTGCATGCTCTGGTCCCATTACTCTCCTACCACCCCTCCTTTTTGAGAGCTGCAAACCTACTGCCCCTGAGTGCTCTCTTGACTCTTTCCTCCAGTTGTGGCCCTCTACCCAGGACATCTCTGATAATGGTCAACTATACCAGCTAGTAAGGGCCAGGCTTTTAGGGGGCCTTAACCATGCTTCATACTGATGTCTTAGGGGGGTGAGTCTCTTCCATGTATGGTATCCTACTGGTAAGGTAGCCATCTCAGGATGATGGAGATTGCTAACCAGCAAATCTAACTCCTACCAAGGGCAAGGATAGGGTGTTTGTTTTACTACAGGTCTTTTGAACTTGGGAAATTGGATAAGGATGCTCTGATATTCTGCAGATAGTGTCCCCTGCATACTGCTGATAGCTAACACTCCTGCTTGATGCAGAGTTCACACCATTCCAGTTTGCTAAATATAAGGAAACCACTACACCTCTCTAACAACAGGATGGAAGGGCATATTCTGCAGGCCCCCTTAGGAACTACTAACCATGTCTCTTTTGTGTGCTCCTGCTGTTTCCTAACTTCTGATCCACATTCCTGTCATCCAAGCTGTTCCCCTATCAGATGGTCTTTCTCTGGTTGTCTTCGGTTTCCCTGTCTGGACCTATCAACGTTGACTGCTGAGACACTAGCAGTAGGACCCACCATAATGGGTGAAATATAGAAACATAGAAACATAGCTTTTGATAGCAGATAAGGACTGCGTGGTTCACCTAGTCTGCCCAGGTCGGTAAATGCTATACTTTTCTTTTCTCTCGGGGACTACCTACATGGGGAGGTAGTTTGTATATACTGTAACAACCCCCCTTTTCTCTGGGGGTGGTGGCCAATTGCTAGTTGAATTGGGGTTGAAGCCTCTCGAAGAGTCAGGTGTGGCCAACTGCAGGCAAATATCAATGGAATGGTTTATATCCTGTGGTTACTACAGAGGGTAATATTTGTTGAACACTATTTGTGGTGGTGGTGTGGGATGCTATTCTACCCCAAGCCATCATCCCATATCCACTTGGAACCGTTGCTCAACTTTATAGTATACAGATGACAACCAAGAGAATGTGTGGGGGAAGGGAACAGGGATTTGTAATCTCACCAATGAGGTATGTTGTTTACGCAATGTGGGGAGTAGTTTTGTATATGGTTCTTTTAAAGCTGTTTTGTTGCTGTGACTTAGTTCTCCAATGTTTAGGGCAATCTCATATGTATAATGTTGCACCACCACTTTTAGTGCACTGGGTAGGATATGATAGGAGGGGGAAGCACTCCCATGTTAACCGGTTACAACTCCTTAACATATTTAAATAGCTAATATGGCCCATTACAGTGGTCACTTCATATCCTGGAATATTAAGGGTCTTCACCACCCTGTGAAGAGGTCGAAGACTGTCCTCCCTCAGCTTTTTTTTTTCCATTTAGTAAACTTTATTAATTTAAAATTTTAACAACAACCATCACAACAGACAACGAATAAATACATTAGACAAAAAAGGCAGTCCATGAAAAGAATGGATACATATGTATCATGTTGAGCACATAACTAGAGATTACATCATGATAAATTCTAAACCCTAAAATTGTTGTCTGCTCCCCACCCACATCCCACCCTACTCATTCCCCCCCAATCTGCCACCTTATTAACACCCAAGGATGGTTATAAAGCAAATAAAATACCATATTACGTATATATACTGTATATCCTAAGAGAAAAAAAAACTGAAAAGTAACTAGAAACTACTGAATCACTAAAAGGGTGCACAATGATTCCCATCTTAATTTATACTTTTCCACTCTATTATTAACCCCGGCAATGATGAGCTCTGCTTGCAAGGCAAACATAATCTCCTTATACCATTCCATATATGCAGGAGTACTGGGTTCCAGCCAATGTCTCAAAAAGACTTTCTTAGCACAGCTTGATATTAGAGCCATATGTGCTCTCTGTTGGCTCCCTTGTAAACCTGCATAGTCTCCCAAGATACAAATTTCTAAGTTGAAATAGTCTGATAATGCCAAAAGCGGGTCAAGGCGTGTTTGAATACTATGCCAAAAGGAGGTGATTTTGTCGCATGACCAAAGCATATGAAGCAGGTCAGCCGAACCCTGATGGCACCTGGGACACTGATTGGATGATACCCTACCCATTTGATGAAGTTTAAGTGGGGTATAAAATAAATTATGGTTAATGTAAAATTGTATCAATCTATATCTGTCCCACCAAACATATTTGTATAAGTGCTTCCAGATGTTGGATCAGTTCTGGAGAGAAGAAGTCGGGGTTAGGCTATTATCCCACCAATAGGCCCTTTTATCTTCCAGATTGGCAACTTTTGTTTAGAGAAATTTGTATGTGTAGGATATAATATGAGAAGAGGGGATAGAGCTAATAAAGGGAAATATAGCAGAAGTGAAGGGACTGTTCCACTCCCCCAGTCCAAAAGGTTGTGTCAGCATGTGGGATATCTGAAAATATTTAAAAACGTATCTAGTAGGCCAACTAAAAAGATGACTGGCAGCATTGTAGGAGAGGAGTTTTTTGTCATGAACCAACTGGTTCACTCTAATAACACCCATGTCTGGCCAAAAAATGTGAGATTTGATTACTTTACCTGAAATTAAAAGATTAGGATTGGAAAACAAGGGTTGGGCAGTATCCTTATGCGCATCTGCCTTGAAAAAATTAGTTAATTGATACTGTGTTTGAAGTGAGGAACTTAATGGTGTTTCTTTTAGGGATATGGGAAGGTTCTTCCTACTAATATAAGGAAGGGCCTTGGGATCTATATTATTTTCAAAACAGACAGCCTGTTCAGTTCTAACCCAGGAAGGACAATATATAGACTCTGTACTATTCACAGGAGGTTGCATCCAATATCTGATCCTTGCTAAGTGTATAGCTAAATAATATATGTAAAAATTGGAAGCTTGAAGTCCTCCGTCAATATTAAGACTTGCAAGTTTACAATAACTCCTTCTGACTTTTTTCCCCTGCCATATGAAACTATTAAGGATTCTCTGTAACTGGGAAAACCATGATAATGGAAGAGCCCCATTAAACAGTTGCAAAGGGTATAAAACCCGAGGTAAAACATTCATTTTTATTATACTCATACAACCCCATATAGAAAGAGGTAATGTTGACCAACGTCCAAGGTCTTCTGTTAATGTTTTAATTAGAACATCTAAATTAAGTTTTTTCATAATGTGGGGGAAAGAGTGCAAGTAAACCTCTAGGTATTTTAATTTTTTGGAATTCCACTGTAATCCCAAATGTACTATATCAGATTTCATTGTGTATCTATTGAGTGGAAAAACTTCAGTTTTACCAATATTTAACTTATAATTCGAAATTGCTTCGAATTGGGAAATAATGTGGAAAACAGCAAGTATAGATTGAGCAGGGTTAGAAATATGGAGAAGTATGTCATCAGCATACACATAAATTTTATATTCCATATCACTTATTAATATGCCAGGTACGAGTTTTGAACTTTTAATTTTCCTAATAAGGGGTTCTAGATATAAGTTGAAAAGGAACTGGGAAAGCGGACAACCCTGATAGGTTCTGTTGGATTTGAACTGATGGGGAAGTGTACAGAATTTTGACCCACTGTATAAACTCCTTCGGAAAATGGTATTTAGATAATACCATGTAAAGGTATTCCCAGGAAACCCTGTCACAAGCTTTTTCTGCATCCAGGGAGACAAGTGCCACCGGTACAGATGAATCCCTGGACACAGAGAAAAGATACACTATTTTCCTATGATGGTCCGATGAAAGCCTTCCCTGTATGAACCCTACCTGTTCTGTGCTTATCATGGATTCCCAGACCTGGCCTACTCTGGAAGCAAGAATTTTCATGAGAATTTTAAGATCTACATTCATTAGGGAGATTGGTCTATAATTTGGAATGTAGAGAGGATCTTTGCCAGGTTTGGGAATAAGAATTATAATAACCCGAGTCAAAGAGGTGTCAGATATTCCTTGTTTAAAGATATAGTGAAAAGTGTCTAAGAGGATGGGGCAATTATCTCCTTAAATTTTTTTGTAGAAATTAGTAGTAAAGCCACCCGAGCCAGTGGATTTATCTGGGGCAAGAGACTCCATGGCTTCATAAATTTCTGTTAATGTAATTGGAGCCTTCAGAATTTTAACCTGATTATCTGCTAATATGGGGAGATTAATATCTTGAAAAAAATTATCGAATTGTTGAGACAAAGAGGGGAGTACAGGGGCAGAGTATAGTTGTCGGTAATATTCTTGGAATGCGCCTTATTATCCCTCTGTACAGACAGCTGGTGAGACCCCATCTGGAGTACTGCATGCAGTTCTGGAGACCCAATCTCCGCAAAGACATAGACAGGATGGAAGCTGTCCAGAGGAGGGCAACTAAAATGGTGCAGAGTCTGTACCGGAAGACATATGAAAAGAGACTTAAGGAGCTTAATATGTATAGCCTTGAAGAAAGGAGGGAGGGGGGGACATAATAGAAACTTTCAAGTACCTCAAGGGAATCAACAAAGTCCAAGAGGGTAGCATCTTTCAAAAAAAGAGGTGTGCAAGAACAAGGGGGCACAATTTGAAGATAGAGGGGCGGCTCAGAGGTAATTTAAGGAAGTATTTTTTCACAGAGAGGGTTGTGGATGCATGGAACGGCCTTCCGGAGGAGGTTGTGGAGTCAAAAACAGTGGTGGAATTCAAGCATGCATGGGACAGTCATAAGGCAATTCTAGGGGGTTGGGGTAGGAAGAAGTAGGCTGCTGGTTAACTAGGATCTGCAGCTTATCCATTAGGTAGGGAAATGGGCAGACTGGGTGGGTCAAGCGGTCCTTATCTGCCATCAAATTCTATGTTTCTATGTTTCAAATTCAAATTCTATTATTTTATCGGTTATTTGGGTATGCAGATGAAGAGCCATTAGCTTTCCCACTCTTTCACCATGATCAAAGTAAGATACTTTAGAACAATTCATTAAGAATTCAGCCTTTTCTGCTAATAAATGATTGTATTGAGAATGTAGTGATCAAGCTTCTCCCACTCCTCTATAGGGGCCGAGGGGAGGAGAAGCCTCTCCTGATTTTCTATCCTGGCTAAAATCAAAGAAAGAGCCACAGCTCTTTGTTTCTCACACTTAGTCACTAGCCTAATTAACTCCCCCCTCAATGCACATTTCAGAGATCCCCACAAAAAATCTTTTTTGGGCTGTGACGGGGCATTAATGTCCATAAAATTAGAAATGAATGTTTGAAGGAGCAATATTTGGTCTTCAGATTTCAGAAGTTGATTGTTCAGCCTCCAAATTCTATCTCTATGTATATTGAGAGATAGGTCCAGGTGAAGATGGTTGATACAGTGATCGGAAATGACCTTTGACGTGTAATAGGCCTGTGAGGACCCCGAAAGGTGGTCCACTGTTATGATAAAATAATCTATCTGGGAAAATGAATGATGGGGAAGGGAATGAAATGAAAATTCCTTTTTTTCTGGAAACACTAACCTCCAAGGATCTGTCAATCCAACAGAGTTCATGAGCTCTTGTAATGCCTTTTGTCCCGGTGTTACTTTTAGCCGGGTCTGACCAGATCTGTCTAAGAAATTAGATAATACCTGGTTCCAATCACCACCTAGTACTATTGGAAACATAGTACAGGGGCAAGAAGATTCATAAGATTCATGAAAAATTCAGGATCATCACAGTTAGGACCATAAATGGAGCCTAATACCAATTCAGAGTGGCCCAAAAGGGCCCTTAGAAGAACTAATCTTCCCCCGGGTCAGAAATTTGTTGTATAAGGTGAAATGGGATTTTACGGGCAATCAGGATGGCAACTCCTCTTCTACGGGAGTCAATACCGGAACCAAATACTTGACCTACCCAATTTCTACATAAGTAATGAATCTGACTAACCTTGAGATGAGTTTCTTGCAAGAAAGCCACATCAATTTGCAGACTTTTTAAGTGGAGTAAAACCTTGGATCTCTCGAAAGGAGTCTGAGCCCCGTTTATATTCCAGGAACATTATTTAAGGCTAGCCATATGGAATTACATAATATTGTGAAATATAACAAAAAATGAAAGAGTATAACCACCCCTGAATACCTAACCAAAAAACATTTAACCCCCTTACAGTGGCAGACAATCCCTTACATATTATTTTATCTCCCCCCCATTCCAACTTATTCACACCCTCAAAGCTAGGACCTGAAGGACCCAGCTCTGGACCCCCCTCTTTATAATGAGAGACAAATCCACAAACAAACCCTAACCAGGATCAAGATTTAGGAGGTCTCAACCCAAAAATATGATTCATGACTGCTTCTCCTGCAGCTGAGCAGACATGCATACCCTGTCCCACCCCAATGAATCGATAAATATGAATGTTAACAGAAACAGTTTACTAGATTAATAAAACACAGATACTAGAGTCTTATTTTCTGCTAACCTATCTTTGGTAAATCTTAAAAAAGGGTTAAAAGGTAAAAGGTAAAAAAAAAAAAAATTCTATAATATTTCCTTAATACTCTGAAAGGAGCAAACAGTCTTTACCCCAATGAATATCTGAAAAACATTATCAAATATTTAAATCTGACTATTCAGTTGTGAAAACAGATTACACCTTAGATTTGTGTCCGGACATACACTCCCGATTTATAAAACTCTACATGAATGGTACAGAAACATCACACAATCATAAAAAATTAAAAGAACCAACAGTGAAGATCAGTTTACTATAGCATTGAAAGCAGAAAGTGCTTCTTGACCTTGGTGCCAGTCACGGACCGAAGATTTTCATCCAGCTGGCCACCACTGCATGATCATGCGCACCACCGTGATGCCAAGTCTGCTCCCAATATCTTCATAATACGACACTCTACTCATGGAGCTGAATAAAAAAAAAAGAAAAAAACGGGAGAAAGTCTTCACAGGCTCTTCTTTAGCCTGGCTGGTCAACGTATCTTGCAAACAAGCAGAAATTTAAATCCAGGACTCTCTCTAATGGAGCCCAACCACACGGGGAAAACAAAGATGGAAAAGACCACTGACATGAAAAAAAAAGGGGCAAGGCCTCCATAACCGTTAAGTCCGAGTCCACCATGCCGGTTCTAACATTGTGGATCTTAAACATATCTTGGAGGCAGGTGCCCAAACCCGCAATTCCGATTTCACATTACAGCCCAAATGCTATCCTGATAATGCAGGATCTTTTAAAAAGCAGATTAGCAATGCTACTTCAACACAAGGTAAAAAGGTCTGGGAAGAGAACCACAAGCTCTTTAGTTGCTTGCTCTGCATTCTCGAAGGTTTTCCAGCTGCCCCCATGAAGCACAGATAACCTAGCGGGATAAAGCATCTGAAACTTTATTCATGCAGCAATTAACTTAGTGACAGAAGTGTGATATTCAGCCCTTTTTTGACGAGTTGCCACTGGTAGGTCTTGAGAGAACCGAATCGGGTTGTTGTCCCACTTGACTTCTTTAAGATCTTTGACTGCAGCCAAAATATGCTGACGGTCCACATAACTCTGCAATTTCAGGATAAGCGGTCTAGGTTTGGCCCCTGAAGGGGGTCTTGGCCGTAAGGATCTGTGGGCTCTTTCAACAGCATAAACCGTGGAGTGTGGAGGAAGACCAGCTATTTTTATGAGCAGCTTTTGTATGAATGTAACAAGTGAATGCCCTTCAGCATCTTCTGGAAGCCCGAAAATTACCAGGTTGTTACGCCTGTTGAGGCCTTCCAGGTCTTCAAGCTTTAACTCCAACTTGTGTAATTTGTGCCGAACTGAAGTCATATCGGGCTCCATTCGAGCTTGCCATGATTCAAGTGAGGCTGTATGGGCAGAAACATCAGAAAGAGCCTTGTTAGTTTCCTTGAGATCAGCTTGCATCTCTTTTAGATCTGTGGCAAATTCCACAAAATCTGTTTTTAGTGATGCCATTTCAATTAAAAATCTTTCCTCTGAAAGAGGGGCTGCCACTGCAGGAGGATGAGAGCCTTTACTAGTACTAGCTCTGTGCGTTTTGGCTTTTTTGGCCTACTTATCCGGCGTAGTAGGCGGCGTTCTGGTCGGGAGGGACTTTTCATTTCAGCCTCCATTTCTCCTAATATCACCTTCAAAAACAGAGAATTCGGTGTCCGCTGTTATCCTGACGTAGGGAGATGTTATCTGGATATAAATCGGAACAACGGCCAGTTGATTTACCAAAATTACAGGTAAAATTCAGTCATTGAAGTGGGAGTGAGAGCACAGTGTGACCACTTAGGGAGAAAGCATCACGTGATCCCCCTCCCTCAGCTTTTAAAAAAAGGAGCTGCTGTCACCATATTACAAGAGACCCATCTCACTAGGGAGGAAGCCCTCAAGTTTAAACAGAAATGGATTGGCACAGAACTACACTCAGTCTACTCTAGATGTAAGATGAAGTGTCCTTCCTATTTCACAAATGCCTTCCATGGAGCACTGAGTTTGACAGATTCAACCATGATGACAGTTGGGTGCTAGCATGAGTAAATCCCCCTGACCTGATGGTTGTGCTGGGTGGTGTACAGTCCCAATGACTGACCCACCCTTCTATCGTTACCTCACCCAGCAATTAGTTGACTTCAATCAGGACAAGCTCTCTGTCCTGCTGGGAGGGGTCAGAAACAAATGGTTTGATACATTTTATTGGACCAACATTGATGTTACAAAAAGAGCCTAAGGTTTTGGACCAACCAAGTCCTTCCTCAGAAGCACCTGCTGGGAGTGGGGATTTTAGTATCCCATTGGACTATGTACTTGATAAAAGTCCCTCTGGGGTGGCATCTCCATGGCCAGCAGATAGAGGCCTCAATGCCATGATACAGGAGCATACCCTTGTGGGTGACTGGCATCTTCTTATTCCTATGGCCAGAGACCACTCATTTTTCTCTTCAGTACACAGGTCATATAGCCATATTGATCACTGGCTGATGTCTTCCTCCCTTCCCTAGAACATAACAGATGTCTCCATAGGGAATATTTTTCTCCATGATAATAGTATGGTGTCAGTTACCATCAACCTAGAGCCCTCCCAGCAGAAATCAAATAGCTAGAGACTTGACCCACTACTGTAATCAGACTCTCTTTTTTGTAAACATATTGCTAAGGAGTCACCTACCACACATAATATCTCCCTTGCATTGGTATGGGAGGCATATAAGGACTATCTGAGAGGAACAATCATTCCTTTTACAGCCTATCAGAGTAAACAGAGACAACGGGAAGAAACAGACCTCCAAGAGGGATTATAGTGCATGGAGTCCACATATAAAGACAGTTGTGATACCTCCACCAGAAATCTGGTTGGGGTCGTTCATCTTAAGTACAAACTCAACACTCTACTATACTGACAAGCCAAGCGTGCTGTGGTGTGGCTTAAGTACAGATACTGAGAAGGTGGAGACAGGGCAGAGAAACTGCATGCCGACCGCCTTCAGGTACAACATGCTACCAAGCATATTACAGTTCTCATGAACAAACAGGGGGTACTGCACCATATTCCCAAAGAAACCAATAAGGATACAAGGGAATTTTACACAGACCTTTATAGTATCCCAACTCTCCCAGATGATGCCTTGACCTTCTTCTCTGGTATAGTGTTCCCCCTTCCTGACTTAGCACAACAACACTCCTTAGACCAGTTGGTGATGATGTAGAGGTAGTAATGTCTATCAAAGCTTTATACTCTTCGAAGGCTCTGGGTCATGAAAGCACCCTGGCAGATTTCTACCAGATTATTCTGACCTTGTTGCCCCCCCAATGGTGGCATTGTTCACCCACTCACATAACACAGGGGAATTGCCTCCATTAATAAGGGTTGCCACCATCACAGTTATCCCCAAAAAGAACAAGGACCCCAAGTGTGGAGGAACTACTGACCCATTTCCCTTATCAAAGCAGATTTTAAGGTATTGGTGAAGATCCTAGTGACTCGACTTGAGATGGTCATCCCGCAGCTGATTCAGCCTGCTCAGATGAGATTTGTGAAAGGAAGGCTAGGGTCAGACCATCTGCAGCCCCTTATTGCCTTCATGTCCCATGGTCAATTACAGGATATCCCTGCTGCAACTGTCTAAACTCCCTTTACCTCCAGGGGATTAGCCTGGTCCATATCGGGTATAAAGTGTCTTGTTATCCACATTGCTTCAGACCTTGCATCCATTCCAAAAGCTAACTTTGACTAGTTGTTACAATCATTGCCATTGGAATTTGACCAATGGTGAACCTTGAGCCTACCTATAGTAGGAAAAACTGAGGCCATACGTATGGCATTTGCAGCCAAACTAATATATTTCTTAGGCTACTATCCCTTGGCTATACCAAATCACTGGTTCTCTAAAATCAACAAACTAGTGGGCTTAAACTGTTGTATGTGATCTCCGGTAATCAGGAGGGTGGGATCTCCCCTGGTTTAAGGGTTACCATTTATCATTCCTAGGTGCACAGGAACTACGCTGCCTTGAGGGTATATTTGATTGCTCCTTCCAATCATATACAGTATGTCCAGTAATTCCTGGAATTCTTGAGTACTGGAGTTATATTACTGTTAATAAAAAATACTATATAGGAAAATTATTGGATTAACCATGTTTATCCCACCATTTACCTTCTCACTATATGTAGTGTCTCTACTTGTTGGGTTCATTCTAGATCCCCACAGTCCTTGAAAGAACAACAATAAAATTTAGTCACCATTTCCAGTGTTGTTGAGAAAATATGGCTAACAAAAAGAAAACAGGGGAGTAACAGCATTTTAACTAAATATACTGTCTTCTGTTTTGATATATTCTGATGTTTCCATATTGTTAGTTCCTGTTCAGCATTCCAGAAAAAATATTGCCAGTTGTATACAGCTGTTTATTTCATTTATTTTATTTGTTTTACCAGGAAAAGCTCTGTTAACCAAAAACTCATTTGCAAGGAGGTCCTGGTTAGGACAGTAGAAACAATACATAGAGTCTGGAATTACAATATAGAAATACACAGATCAACTGACGGCACATAATATGTTTATTTATTTAAGTGTTTTACCAGGAAAGGCATACTGAGCAGTTTGCTGCTCGATTTCAGATGTGTCCTGGGGGAGGGGGGAACATAGGTAGACAGTTGAAGACAGTATAGACAAGTGAATGCATAGTGGGAGAACACTAACATTTGGTTCTGATTACTAGACAGTAGTGGGTTGAGAGAATCAGTTGGTAACCAATGTTAGAAAATGGGCTTTTTATTTGGAGGCATCTGATTGGCTGTTACCTTTTCCACAGGGGTACATTAACTTTCAATAGATGCCCATCAAATAGAAAGTGCCAGCCCAAACCTGCCTTATGCCCAGCCAAGTATCATGTGCCCAGCCTGCTCGTCATTGGCTGAAGCACTTGGCACACAATTTGAAACTACCGCCATTTTGTTTACCGCTTAGCGAGAGTGAGTGAGACCCCTCCCCACATACAGACTTACTCCTCCTTAGCTCAGACACCACCACTACCCAGTAACTGGCCAAATCAAATCTATCTACCTAATTCCCTGTCACAAACCATTCTTTAATTTCTTTTTTATTTGTTTTTTTCTTCGTATTTCTTTTTTTAATTTTTTCTTCCTCTTCTGCAACTTAACTACCTGCTGCTGCCACCGATCGCACACCTGAAACAGGCATAGACTCAAAATCCTCTTGCCATAAACACAACAGAGACATTCAATTAAAAGCAAAACACATTTTTTTTTGTTGTAAACTAACTGAGCTGCCACAGTGCATGCAATGGTTCAGGCGATTCATTTCAGCGTTACTTCCGCAGCACATACACCAAAGTTCCTAGTAGCACTTGTTCCTGCCTTGTCATCACTATTAAAGTTGATCGCCAACAAAAAGAAAGAGGAGAAAAAAAACAGCAGCTTGGCCATGAGAGAAAGAAATGGTACCTCTCTGGTACCTCTACTGCACTCCACAAAACAGCTGTAAGAGTAGAAAAAGAAAAGCTACCTCTCCGTTGGCCATCACAAGCAGCATATTTCCCCTGCATTCCATTGCCCTTCCCAATCACATTAAAACACACAGGGCAGGTAGCGGGCACCAAAAAAACCCCTGAAACAGTCTGATTTGTTCCCAGTCCTCAGGGAAGGCAGTGAGGATTGGGAAACTGTAAATAAAAAAAAAAGACACGAAGCAGGGCTAGGACCGAGCAATGTCAGGGTGGGGGGACGAAACAGTCTGATTAGTTCCCGGTCCTCAGGGCAGGCAGTGAGGATTGGGAAACTGTAAATAAACAAACAAAAATAAAAGACAGGAAGCAGGGCTAGGACCGAGAAATGTCGGGGGGGGGTCACTTGTTAACTTTTGAAGTATGCATTGCTGCTTTCAATCAGGGGAGGCAGAGAGAAAATCAGAAGATCTTGAAAACTGTAAATGAACAAAGAAAAAAAAAACACGAAGGAGCACTAGCCATGAGTGGTAAATAATAATTTTAATGAAATATAACAGCTCCCCCTACTGACCACCGAATGAAGCCATTATTCCAACACTACAAGGGACTACTTTAACAAAAAGGACTAAAAAATTTTCAGTCATTTTTTACAAGATTACTTAAATGTTTTTGTAATCTTATAAAAAATGACACATGTACTCCATTTTCTAAGTGCAATAATACCCTCCAGAGTGGGCGGTATGGGCAATACCAGACCTTCCAGGGGTTATAAGGCCCTCCGCCTGCAGTGTTGGGCCTCATTACACCCCTGGGCGTTCCGGTATTGCCCAATACCACCCACCCTGTTGAGTATTATTGCTTGCTTAATACAGCATGAGTACAATAAATTCAAAGTGCAAAGTGCATGCCACTAGCAAAATTTGAACCATGTGAGAAACAGTATAAGGCGAGAGAACAATAGTTAGGCACCGGTTAATTGCAATTGCTAAGTACAGACATACACTGAGATTCTATTAGTGATTGGGAAATGCCTAGACACAAGCACAAGTAGGGACAAAATGGGTTTGGAGCATGGAGTTAAGATGCAAGAGGGAGGAGAAGTGACGAACGTTAGCTGGGAGGGAGTTCTACAACGTGAGACTGCGGTAGCTGAAAGCTGACTGACCAGTGGTAGCAGACTGGTAGGGGACAGCTAGGGACCAAGAGTCTGAGTTTCTGAGAGTGTATGCTTGGGCGCTGGGGTTGCTTAAGGCATCGGAGAGGTAGGAGGGGAGACGCTGCGACCAATACGTGGCTGGGATCTTGGTACAGTGGATTAGTCTGCGATTGTCAAGAGAGGTGAGGTTCATTGCTTGATATAGGGCACAGTGGTGTGTGGAGTAGGCGCTGTTCAGGGTGAAATGACAGAAAGAGTAGAAGAGAGGATCCAACCTGGCTAATGTGGTCTTGGGGCTGGCGCCATAGACTACGTCCCCGTAGTCGAGGACTGGGAGGATCATTTTTTTTACAATGTCCTTCCTGGCTGGAAGGGGGATGCTGTCACAATTCCAGTAAAGTGCACCAAGACTAGGGTGCAGCTGCTTGAGTAAAGAGTCAATATGCAAGAAAAAGTTGAGGTGCTGGTCAAGCCAGACACCGAGGTATCTGAAGGAGGTGCAGGATTCCAGAGGGGACCCTTCCAGGGTGTGAAATAATATTGGCGTAGGGAACCTAGAAATTTCTGCCTCATGCCAAAGGTAAGTGAGACTGTTTTGTTGGCATTGAGGAGGAGGTTATTTGATCGGAGCCAGTGCTGGACTGGGATAAAGTCTTGCTGCAGTCTGGTAGCAACCTCCGAGGTCGAGGGGCCGGATGTGTACAGCACCGTGTCATCTGCGTACATGTGGATGGCAGTGTGTGGGCAGGCAGATGGCAGGTCATTCAGGAAGATCGGGAACAGGAGGGGGCCTAGGACAGAGCCTTGCGGTACTCCTGAAGTGATTGGGAGGGGAGCCGACATGGACGAACTGATGTGGACAGCGTGGGATCTGCCAGTGAGGTAAGAGTGGAACCAAGATGTAGCCCAGTTGGATAGACCAGCATTGACAAGTTTGGTCAGGAGGAGAGATTGTGTCACAGTATCGAAAGCCTTAGCCAGGTCGATAAAGATGGCAGCTGTGATGTGGCCAGCAACCATCCCTGTGAGGATGGAATCGGTAATCCTGAGAAGGGAGGTAGTGGTGGAGTGGGATTTCCTAAACCCAGACTGGTAGGGGGAGAAAAAGGAGGAGGAATCCAGAAAGGTGGATAGACGAGAAAGAACCAAGCGCTCCTGTAGTTTGGCAAGGGTCGGTAGGAGGGAGATGTGCCGATAGTTGCTTGGGTTTGAGGCATCACCACACTTGGGAAGTGGGATTATGATGGCATGTTTCCACTCAGTGGGGACTTAGGCTGGGAAGAAGGATAAGTTAAAAAGGGAGGCAAGGAGTTGAGCTATGGCAGGGGCCCACAGGTGGAGCATTTTGGAGTCCAACCCGGTGGGACATTTACCCTTGTCTGGGTTAAGGGTAACCAGTGCATTGTATACCTCATTAGGGTGATTTGCAGGAAGGAGAAGGAGTGAGCTGCAGGTGTGCTACGAGATGGGTGATGGGGAGGTATGCTAAGCAGGGTGGGGGTGGACAAGGGAGTAGCATGGCTGGTTGTGAAGACAGCGTTAAACAAAGTGGCAACTGCTGAGGGGTGACTGTTTACAAAAAAGCAATTACAGTTAAATATTGTGAGAGGAATAATAAGTTTTAATCTGAGCATCATCTATTTGGTACAAAATATTTATGTAAAAAAGCCTTGGATTAGCAGACGAAGTAGCCGAATACATGAGGAGAGAGATAGACACAGTGATTGTTAATCATATGCCATCATCGAATGCAGTGTTAAAGGCACACTCATTTATTGGGGCAGTGCTGGTTTAGCAGAGATTGAAAGTGAGTGGTACTGACCGGGGTGGGTAATTTAAGTAGTTTCTGGAGGGCATGCCACACTGTAGGACTGCCCAGCTAAATGGGCGATTAAAATAGAGGCCCAATATTTTCACTGGGTTAGAAACTTAATTTTATCCCAGCAATGTTGTTATCTGTCTTTGCCTGAGGATTAACTAACAAAACAGCTATATTCTTGATATATTTATTCGTGAACAAGAGTTTTCTGAAAATTTGTCTACAGTTCTCTGTAATTCCTCCCTAGAAGCTGCACAAATTAACATCATACGGCCAGATTTTTACCTCCTCAATGACTAGAGCCTTTTAATACCTGCAATGCTCTTAATTCTGTGGATAATTTTAATGAACAGGTTCAAAGAAAATAAGTACAGCAATGAGTTTGGTGGGCAGCTCTGCCAAGACACCGCTTCTAACCACAATGGGTAGGCCTAAGCATCGGTATCATAACTATACTAAATAATCTTGCATTCCATGCATTTTTAATATTGCAAATAAATAACTGTGACTGACCTGATCAAACATTTTCTCTTGGTCTAAGGCAAGCACAAGCCCTAAACAAAATCCTTTGTTTTTCTGTTTTTCAAATAATTTTCTCAAAGCAATTAAATTATCTTGACTATAAGTCTTTGGAATAGCACAACTTTTTAATGGTGAAATCACTAAAGATGCTATTTGAGATTCCCTATTTGTTAAGATTTTAGATAGAATTTTCTGGTCCGTGTTTAATAAACGCAAAGGTCTCATGTTGTCCAGTAATGTTCTGTCTCTGTTTTTGGGTAAAAAATAAGCAATACCTGTGACATTGATTGTGGCAATACCCCCATAGACAGTACCTGATTATATAAAACTTGTAATGTAAAAGCTAAATAGGTTAGGAATACGTCATAGAATTCTAATGGCATGCCATCCATTGATGGGGCTGTGTTGTTCAATGCTTTTATGGCCTCTTCTACCTCCTATTGTTGAACGGGTTTTGACATTTGTTGTTGCACATTATTCAGAATAATTGGCATAACCAAATCTTGCTGCTCCAATGTGTGTGATCTACCCTATCCAAAGATGTATTCTTCCCTTGAATTCCAAATCTCACCTCTTGTTCCAGAGATAGTGCTCTATTATACGGCTACTCTTTCATCTGTTTAATAATTTCTATTGGAATAGTGAGGTCAATCCTGGTCTCATACATTCTAGAAATTAATCTGTGAAGTTGTGTCCTAAGTTTTAAATAATGCAAATAGTTATCTATTCCCATTTTTCTTGTTACCCTAGGACAAAGGCTTTGAAGTCTTATTTATAATATTCACACCATTCCCCAAAATTATCATAGGTGCTTAGGACTGTTCATCTTGCTAGAAAGACATCTTATCACTTCTTTACTACTTCTGGGTTATTTAACAGAGTTGTATTCATTCTCCACTGTTTCTCTTTGGGGGGGGTACTGACCTGTCACACAGGTACAGTGTAGTGTCAAATAGTCTGGTGTTTCCTCTGCTATAGTTTTTGTATTTGTAAAGGTTAGCTGCTTTGATAAAAGTACAAAAATCTATTCTAGTGTCCAGTCCCCTTTGTTGAAAGTTACTCCAGGTGTCCTATGTACGGATGAAAAACTATCTTGCAAATCTGCCACCTTTATCATAGCCTGTAAGTATGCAGAGTCACAGAAAATTTTCCTTGTTTTACCTACTTTGTCACTTATGGCTACACCACAGTTAAAATGTTCCCCCAAGATCACTAATTTGCTGGTATGCAAAAAAAGGCTTATATCTCAAAATAGTTGCACTCTCACCACTTCAGACTGTGGTGCATACATGTTTATAACTAATAGATTTTGTTTCCCATACTGTATTTTACACCCAGAAGTAATGCACTCCCAGGTGAAATGACTACAAGATTCTGTACGTTAAATGTTGGTCCTCTATACAGAACACCTACACCATCACATGTTTCCAGTCCTTTGGATCTAAAGAAGTTCCTTGTAGCCATGCTTTTTTCATGGCTGTTATCTCATATGTTGTTTTCAACCAACTAGTATCTTGTAAAAAGATTATGTTGCCAAGTAAAGTATGTAATATAAATAATGTAGATATTCTCTTTTTAGGTTTGCTTGCACGTGTGCAAAGAACATTTTGTTTCAGTGAATGGCATTTCCGAGGTGTGTCTCTGCCAAGTCCAATGCAATTCAGGCTGGAATGGGCACAACAGTAACAGCACTATGATAAACAAAGCTTTTCCAGACACTTGTTTCTGATTAGGGGTGTAAATTTTGCATATTTGAAAGGAGTCAACTGTTCCATTTGGAGAGCAGCTGCCTCCTTTCATTCGCATATTTTAAAGCATCCAGCGAGCCGTGCTGTGGCTGTAAATGTATGATTGCCACTGAGCTTGCTGCTGCCATCCTCTACAAACATGATCACAGCCCTCTTGGGGGCACCTAACATATCACCATGTTGAAGCTTTAATTGTTGGTGGCTTCTGCTACTTTCCACTCCCAACTAGGAGCTTTATATAGCCATGAGTGCATCTCACTCCTCAGCTGCCTCTTGTCACCTACCAAGCCCCTCAGAACATTCACAAATTGCCTCCAGAGTAGTGGCTCGGGAACGTGGAGGGAGGCATTCCTACCATAGCCTCTTCCAGTTCCTGCTGAGCTCCTGTGTCTCCCTCTCGCACCCATATGGAGCAGGCCAGACGCCTGAGCTCCTTGGAGGCTGGGAGTACAAAGCACCCCTTGGGACTTTCTGTGCGGTCTCTTGCATTAGCTGCAGTAGCAGCTCCTGCTCGATCCACTGAAACGATAGTATGAGTAAGGTAATTCAATATGAGATTGCCCTTAGTTATAGGAGATAATTTTACTTAGATACTGGGATGGGCAGTTCAGAATCAAGGAATGGCTAATGTCAGTGTAGGCTTGCATGTTTCACTTTGTGCTTAACTGTTTGTGTAAGCATGTGCTGCTGTTACCCAGAGTATGCAGTATTATGCTATTAAACTACTTATTATCGTTAAGTTTTTCATTGTCATAAAATGGCAGTTTTATAGGTCTGTGTTATGCATAATGTCTCTGCTGTGCATGATGTCTGTGATGAGCAAGAAATCTGTGGTATGCATCTTTTTACCATAAAAATAGGCACCATATAATTAGCAAAAAAAGGCCATTTGAACTATCAGATGATCTAGCATCATGGAAACAATATAAGGAGTATGTATCAAAAAATGGGATGATTCATTATTTTGATACATGCTTTAATTTTTTTTTAAACATGCTTCATCTTTTTGGCACATGCTTCATTTTTATGACTCCTTCATTACTTTGCTGATGTAAGTTACTGCCACTGGACACTGCTGCACACATAGTCTAGAACACTTGAAAATAGGGCTCCAGTTTTTTGGCACAATCAGGCAGGCACTGGCAGGAAGTACATTTGCCTCTGCATCTGACTCTTTTGACCCCCCCCCACCCATATCTTGGAGAAATAATGTCCAGATAGAGAAATAAGACCAAGTGGAATCATATGGTAGAAAAAAAGTGAGAAAGAAAAGTCAATTCAATGTATGTTTTTTATTGACTAAGTACATGGCCTGTACAATTCCACTCTACTCATCAATTTTAGGTTTGCTTGCACTTGCCCAAAGAACGTTTTGCTTTGGTGAATGGCATTTCAGTGGTGTGTCTCTGCCAGGATCAATGCATATCAGGCTTTAAGGGGAATGGCAGTAACATACCGAATATTATTATTTGCTTTATTTATTGAATTTTGGTAACTGGGAAGGCCCACTGAGACAAAACAGTCCCTTTTTCAGTTTCAACCTGGCAAGTTCAGTACATTGATAGTGCAACAGCCGACACAGGATTTCCGCTTGCGATGCCGGCAACCCGGGTTCGGGAATGGGCTTGGGTCACTGGAGGGCCGGCCCAGGAGAAGAAAAGGAGCATCCTAGGATGGCTCGCCTTCTCCGGGGGAGGGTGGGGATGCACCTCGGTGCATGTTGGCCCCTGTCGGCGGCTGGAGGTACAGCACACACACCAGAGGTGAAATTGCTGGGGGAGTGGCAGACGTCGGTGCACGCCTTGATGTGAGTGGCACGCCACTCCCTGGGGAGTAAACCAGGAAACTGCCTTGGTCGACCGGATGACGGTCCCTCTGGTCCCCAACTGCTGCTGGACCTCCCAACTGACACCCCTGCCTCAGTTACACCCCAGGGCCAATACAGATGCGCTGGTCCACCCCACCGGCACCTTCCCCCTCGGAAGAGAGTGACCTGTACGGTGAAGGGATACCCTGGGTTACCTGGGGGGGTCATGATTTGAGGCAAGTGGTAGCCAGGGATGAGGGAGAGCATGCAGTCTGAGGGACATTGGGGGACCTGAAGGAGTGGCCGACCAAGGGTAGGAGGCGGGGGGAAAAAAAAATAAGGTGCACAGCGCCTCAGCTCTCAGCACCACTAGCTGGTCTCACACTGCTATAGTTGTCTTATTGCATGAAACCTTGCTAGCTGTCATGTGGGATGTATGCAATGCTCAACAGTTGCCACAGACAGTAGTGTGTGTGTGTGTGATGCATAATCTGCAATGATTTCTAAATTGGTAATAGTTTTGTTACTGCAATTTGGGGGACAGAACAAGGCTAGGAAAAACACACTGGGGCAAGGGAACTGGACTTCAAGAGGGCATATTTTAAGAAAATGGGTGACTGCCTTAGTAAATACCTTGAAGGTGGGGATAGCCGGGGGGGTGGAGGCACAATGGAAGAGCATCAAGGAAAGAATAACCAAGGCAATGGTAAGCTGTTTGAAGGAAGTAAGCAAGGATAGGAGGAGGAAGAGGCCACTATGATTCTCAAATGAGGTGGCTAAGGCAGCAAGGGAGAAGAAAACAGCTTTTAGGAAGCACAAGAAGACCCAGACAGAGGGGGAGAGGAATGTACAGTATATCTTGAGAAAGAAATGGAAGCAGAAAGGAGGCTGACGACAGCTAAGGCACAAACAAAGGAGAGGATCACCAAGGAGGTCAACAAGGGGACAGGACTTTCTTCAGGTATGTATCTGTAAAGATGTCAGCAAGGGGTAGGATAGTGAGGCTCAGGAGAGTAGGGGGGAGAGACACTGTGCAGAAGAAGATCAAGAAAATTCAAAAATGTTAAATGAGTACTTCTGCTTGGTATTCACGTTGGGAGGGTGGGAACAAACCAACATGTATTAGCAGGCACTGTGGGAGAGGGGGCAGTGGACACAAGTCCATTCTCATAGGAAAGAGTCCTAGGGGGATTGGAAGCTGTAAAGGAAAGCAAAACAATGGGGACAGATGGGATTCACCAAAGGGTACTAAAGGAACTGATCAGGCTGCTAACTGACCCCTGACAACACTATTCAGCATCTAATTGGAGATGAGGGTAGTTCTAGAGGACTGCAGGCGGACCAATGTGGTCCCTCTGCACAAGATTAGCAGCTGGGAGGAGGCTAGCAATTACAGGCCAGTCATTCTCAGATCAGTGGTGGGAAATAAATGGAGACCCTGCTGAATGAGAGGCTGATGGAGTACATTTATTTATTTATTTATTGATCCTATCAGAGTTAAAATCTTTGAGTCAGAGACGCCTTTAAAAAGGCTCCACTTCAGAGTAGTACAGAGATAACAGACAGAGACAGATTTCATGGTACAAGTGAAAATTCAGCAGTTAGCAGGTATACAATGACTCTTCAATGTTTTTTGAATGGAACTCAAATCTATTTACAAAGATCAGAGCCAAAGAGTCTTTTTCAGGTCAAGCATAAATGCTGAAGACCCTTGACAAGGGATTAAACTAAGCTGCCAGGGAGATCAGTTACAGTCACAGGCAACTTCCTGTCAGATATAATTTCAAAGACAGGTTTTGAAGGGGCTTAGCTTAGGCTCCACAAGTGAAGTATTTGGTAACGAATTCATCAGGAGGGGTGCCCTGTAGCAAAATGTTCTTTGTCCCAGCGTTGTTTTACAGTGAGGGACCTGGAGGGGGAATTCTCAGATCCCTGAGTGTGTTTGGTGGATAAATTGGGCTGAAGAAATGGTGTGAGACCTGGAGGGGGAAGACTGGCAGAGATTTTTTGGGCCAGGAAGCAGGTCTGGTATTTCAACCGTCCATCAAAATGAAGCCAGTTGGTAAGGGTGTATAGGGTGCAGGTGTGGATCAGCCGGCCTCAACCAGTAGCTAGCTGGCAAGCCTTATTCAGGGACATCCAGACCCTATTAAGAGCAGTGTTGTTGGCAGAACCATATATCAGTATCCCATAGTCAATCAGGGATACAATCGAGGAGGAGATAGCTAGTTGCAGGGCCTCTGGGGGGAGACAATGCTTGTAACGGTGAAGAAGGCCAATGCATATATTTATTGTTGTACTGAGAAGGTGAATGTGGTCATGGTAGGTGAGCCCAGAGTCCAAGGTGACCCGAAGGTATTTGAACTGGCTGACCTGTTCAAGCGTCTCATGATGAGAGTTAAGTATGATCAGGGAGTGGTCACTGTGCTTGTTTCGGGAATGGGCAAACAACATTGATTTTGTTTTTTTATGGTTTAGAACTAGTCTGTGATTAGAGAAGCAAGACTCAGCTTCATTAAAGGATTTCTGGAGTGCCAGTTGGAGTGAGACTGGATCAGAGTGAGACCCGAAGAGTACTGCATAGAGGAGAAGTTTAACAGAACAGGCACGGGGCAGGGAATTAAGAAATAGACTAAATAGTAGGGGGCCCAGGATTGACCTCTGGGGAACCCTTGAGGTGACTGGGAGGGGGTGGACAGTGTATGGGTTATCCTCACTTGCTGTGACCTGACAGGTAATCAGCAAACCAGCCTACCGTGTCCTGCGAGAGGCCTAGCTGTTCGAGAGAGGTCAGTAGAAGGGAGTGGTGGACAATGTCAAACGCTTTTGACAGCTCTATAAATACTGCACCTTCTATACACCCCGGCATCTAGGGAAGCATGAAGGGTATTAGTAAATTCTAACAAGGCAGTGGTGGTACTGTGGTTTGTTTGAAAGCCGTGTTGCTCACTGCACAGCAGGTTGTATTTGGTAAGGTGTTCGGAGAGTTGGTCGGCTACAATTTTCTCAAGGGATTTGGAGAGCGGTGGGAGAATAGATATGGGGTGGTAGTTACAGGGGGTGGTACAATCCCTACTCTTAAGGATGGGTGTAATGAGAGCAGTTTTCCATTCTGTAGGGAATTGGCGCAGAGAGAGAGAGAGAGAGCAGTTGAGTAGCACTGTTAGGGGATAAAGTACCTTATCAAATGTTAATCTTAGTAGTTTTAGGTCCAAGGAATCCCTACTGAATCTGGATTTGTTCAGAGCTTTTTGCAGGTAGGGAATAGCCTCCCACTGAGAGATAATTTTGAAGTGGAAGGTGGGTGCTTTGGGGGTTCAGTGGATGTGGGAGGAATAGGAGCAAAGAAGTTTGGAGGGAGAGCACTGCTAAGATCAGAGAAAGATGAGTTTAGTGTGTTAGCAATGAGCTCAGGGTCCATTGAGATGCACACATTTACACACATTTGGGAGGGTGGGGCTGTGATAGTCTTGCCATTAAGCTCTTTCAACTTTTCCCAGAACTTGCACCCCATGCCCCAGGAGGAGGTGAGAACCGACCGGTAGTATTCAGCTTTAGCGTTGTGGATATTCCAGGTGCACTTGTTCCTGGCCACCTGGTACCACTGCCTGACAGTTTGCTTTCCAGATTCAAGTGCAGTGTGCCAGAGAGTATCCCTCTCATGCAGGCAAATGGGCTGTAAAACCATTGGTAAACCACTGGTAGCACAATTTCAAGGGAGGAGATCATGTCAAACAAATTTCATATACTTATTTGACTGTATGACTAGCGAGTTGGATAAAGTGAACGCAGTGGATGTGGTCTGTCTAGACTTCAATAAGGCCTTTAACACTGTGCCTAATAAAAGGCTAATACACTTAGCACCATAGGTGTTGTGGAGAAGGTGGTAAACCGGGTAGCAGATGGATTAAAGGGTAGAAGACAGAGGGTGGTTATAAATGGATGTCACTCGGGGGACAGGACAGTGACCAGTGGAGTGCCACAGGAATCAGTAGTGGGTCCCATTCTTTTCAATGTCTTCATATGTGACATTGCTGAGGAACTGGAGGGGAAGGTGTATTTCTTTGTGAGTGACAGAAAAAGCTAGATGGATACTCGGGTGCATAGGGAGGGGGATTTCTAACAGGAGAAGGGAGGTGGTGTTGCCACTGGATTGATCACTAATGAGACCCCACCTAGAGTACTGTGTATGGTTCTGGAGGCCACACCTCTGCAAGGACAGTGACAGGGTGTAAGTAATCCAGAGGAGGGCAACCAAAATGGTTGCAGGGGTTGCATGGGAAACCATACAAGGAGAGGCTGTGGGAACTCAGCATGTACACCCTAGAGGAAGGGAGAGAGAGAAGGGACATGATTGAAACCTTTAAGTACCTAACATGAGTAAACAATGTGCAGGAGGGGATTGTCTCTCAGAAGAGGAGGAGAAGCAGAACATGGGGGCATACACTGAAGCTTGAGGGGGTTGTTTAAAGTGATGTGAGGAAATACTTCTCAGAATGAGTGGTGGATGCTTGGACCAGCCTGCCAGAGGAGGCAGTGGGGGTACGCGTGGGATGGGCATAGGAGTATAATAGGTAGAGGAAAGGGAGGAGAGATGGATGCCTGGGATTGAATGGGGTCCAGTATATAGTAACATGCAGTGAAACAGGGCAGACTAGATGGGTCTACTGGTCCTTTTCTGCAGAGAAATTCTATGTTTCTGTATTTCTAGAGTACGTGGAGGGAGTTGACTGTGACTAGACATTACCACCACTACTCTCCCGCCCAAGTGACTGATCACTTTCACCACCCACCTCTCCTGAGAAATGTTTACATGATGTCAATCAATATAGTTTTGACATTCTGTTTTAAGTGTATGTATTTTTTTAATGTACAATATTCAGAATGGTTTCCTACAATGGAGTACATTTTCTTATAATTAACATAAGCCTACTAACATCAAGAAAACCTGGTACGTAAGAGGCTTAAATGAAAGTCTCTAAATAAAGCCAGTATAAGGTAAAACAACATTTTTTAAGCCTGGCTTGCATTTGTAAGACCAGAAACATGTTTTCTACATAGACATAGATCTTTTGTGCAACTGGCTGCTGTTGCTACACAACAAAGATTACTCTTAAAACTGCCATCCTGTCAGGAATAATTTGTGATGGCTGCCAGGAGTACTAAAATTAACTTCTAAGAGGAGGAGTACAACAATCTACCACTAAAAGTCAGATTGATACAGACACTGTGTATTTTATTGTGTTTGCCAATCCTCTTCAATATCCTCCCCAACTCTTTCTTCCTCATGCCATACCTTATTAAATATTAGAAGAAATCGGTGTTGTCTCCCTTTCTGCAGTGCTGTTCTGAACCTTGGTGCAACACTATTACTCATAAAACAGTGGCATCTTTTAATGTGTTCATGCTTGCTGCTATACCTAATTTGATTCCAGTCTTCGTTTTGGTATTTGTTATTGATTGAGGACTGACTGGGAAATGGCCAAGTGAAGCATGAAAAAATGAAAGCATGATCATCAAACCTGGTCGGTGGGAGTGCACCTGAATTTCTTACGCCACACTAAGAGGGTGGGTCTGATGGTGCATTTTCCCCCTCTAGGTAGATCCAGACAGAGGAGGAGTAAGTTTTGTGAGGGGCACTGTTTGCCGGTGTGTTATTTGAGGTAGACTTGGGCAGGTACAGGGAGAATGGTGCAAAAGTGAATTTGCACTTACATGGGACGGGTCTCTGTTGCAAAATCAAATAGAGGGGACTGGGTGAGAACCTCTGAGGCTAATGGTGCAGAGATGGTATATGAAGTGTGTGTGTGGAGGGAGGGCGTAACAAACTGCTATACCCTGGCCTTCTCACTTTCCATCCTGCCTCTTGAGAGTAATGGTGCAATGTGGTAATATGACTTGGGGGTGTGGGGGACAACAAACTGCTATATTCTTCTCCCACTGATTCTGAGATTAATGGAGCAGAGCTGTTTTATGAATGAGTGGGCAGCAGACTTCTATACCCTTCTCATCATGTCTCTGAATATTAATAGTGCAGACTTGTTACATGCATGGGGAGAAGGTAACGACCTGTTATACCCTTCTCCCTTCCCATTCTGCACTTTATCTCCCTCATGGTTCAAGACAGCAGCCTGGTACACATGACACCATGATGGGTGGGGGGTACTTGTGGAAGCTCTGTGGTACCACTGGTGGGTCTCTTGTTGCACAGCTTGTGCCCTCTGATGCCACATTGGGGGGGGGGATGTTTATTTCCTTCTCATCCTGCCTCTGAGATTAATGGTGCAGATGTGCTTTATATATCTTTTTTGAAAATTTAGGACATTATTTGCAAACAACCGATAATAATGCATCACTTATGGTTCATGCATAAAGCAACAAAAGTAAGGAATTGTGACATTCGGGTACAAAGTCCCCTGAGCCATCATGATTCTGAGTTGTTTTTCAGGGTCTGACCAATTATGCAATGCAGCATTGGCATTGCCCTCACTTTGGCAACCTTCCAAGCATTGGTGTATGGCTGTTTTTTTTTTCTGTGCCTGGTCTTCATAGACAGTGATCAAAACTGGGGCAAGACCAATGCTGCATCATATGATCATTCAAACCCTATGAAACACAACTCCACACGTTCATCTCAGCTCAGTGGATTTTGTACCCTAAATTGATATTTCCTTACTTTTGCCTTTAAACTAACTGATGCATGAACGAACCAATGTATTCAAGCAGGACCTGTTACAACAGCATGCAAGTGAACATTTGGCATTGACAAATGCTTGTTATATGCCTTGAGACTATTAACATTCAGAGACTTTGTTGAAATAGTTTGCCCTATTCACATTTAATAGCAGATTACTTTGGGAAATCCAACATTTTCCTCATCTGTGATCTAGTGTGTCCTCTTTTTGCTGACTTCTCTAACTGTGACTCCTTAATATCTGAGGAGAAGCCTTGTTGTGATGAAGCTATTGATGCTTCCGAGTCCCCATTCTCTTCTTCTGTGTCTCTCCATTGCTTAATCGATGCCAATGCTGCCTAACTATTCTTAACCTTTACTATTTGTGGTTTAGTATGTTCAGGTTTAGTCACCTGCATTCCTTTCTTCTTAGCTGTCACTAAAATTATGTCTGTGTCCTGAAGGGGGAGGAGGGAACCATCTCCTCTTGCACCTGTCGACCATCTATACCAGACTATGGCCATGCTATAGTAAGATTTGTGTTTGCCTTTTGCACAGTCTGTGTTTCTCCCATATACCCATTTCCTGTGCATTCCTTGTTATAGGTGTTGGAGGTTACTGTGGAACCTTTGGGACGTGAGATTCTACCC
This sequence comes from Neoceratodus forsteri, assembly GCA_016271365.2. NCBI lineage: Eukaryota > Metazoa > Chordata > Ceratodontiformes > Ceratodontidae > Neoceratodus > Neoceratodus forsteri. The sequence continues at coordinate 1,340,196,728 of CM057456.1, forward strand.
TGCATTTAGCTGACTCTCTTTTGTGGGGAGCTGCACATCTGCTACCTTTGTACCCTAATAGCTGATACCTCTTGTGCTTGCCACTTAATAATAATTTCTTCTTGACTGATACCCTCATGTCTGTGGTGTGAGGCCCGGTTGCACTGACTAAAAGAATGACCTTCTTGAACAGACTTGAACAACCTTGACTAGAGTTGCTGTATTCCAAACAGCTATTACATTTATCAACATGACATGCAGAGCTCAGGTGTATACTTGTACCACTTTTATGACAAGTTGGGGGTTACCCAGGGTAAAAACACACTTCCTGATTCCTTCCAATAACCAAAAAACAAAATAAAAAAACTTCCTGGTAGATGGCAAATACCTGTATTGGTCTGATGTAATTGTATCTAGAATTTTCATCCCTGGTGTGAACCTGCTCACTGTCTACTATGGGTGTTGGGATTTTCATAACCTCATACCTCTGTCTTAACCATAGCAAACCTTGGATACACTCACCCTCCATTTCTAAATTATGCTGTAACTGTTTTCACTCCAGGTTTGGACAGAGGAATGGCCATGGAAGGAGCCCACAGTGTTATATCTTTCAATGTATTATACTTAAGCCAAAATCATTCTAGAGCTGTAATTATTTTAAAACTTGTATCAAATATTTTCTCCCCAGATATGTGAATGATAGCGTAAAGCTCTGCGGCTGCTGCTGCTGCAAAAAAAGAGAGTTTTCTAATTACATATATTCTATCAGGGTGAAGATCTAAATCTCCATGATATTTTAACCTTACTGCATTTCTTCTCTGTGCAGGCTTTCCCTGAGCTACAAATAAATCTGACAATTTAGATGTCCTCCGAGTGCCAAAACCAGTATCAGTTCTATTGCTGTCTTTTTGTGTCTGATGAGAAGTGCCTTATCTGGGGTTCAATTCATTTTCTGAGCTGTTCTCAGTCACTATACTAGATGGGACACTATGGCCTTTTACTTCAGGAAAAGCATTTAATGGTACAGTTTCATTGAAATTGTTTGCATTATTCATAGATCTATTTTATCTACCATAGCATTTGTCCTACCAATATTATCTGAACATGCTGCCATATATTTTGGTACCAACACTTCCTTGCTAATATTAATGTCAGTTTTGTTTTGTCTTAATTCTGATTTTTCTTTATTGTAACAATCTGGTTCCACAGGAACACACGAAACCCTGTCACCAGCCTTCCTCCAGTAAGCCACAAGAAAGGTAGCCTCTACCGACCATTTTTGCAGGTGTCTCCTTATAAGTAGATTGGAGGCAGGGGGCCACGTCTTAGGCCAAGACTTTGCCTCATTTTTGCCATTCAGGCATAACTTTGCCTGAACCTCTATTCTCTTTCCTGTGCTGCTGATGTAGCATGTCTACATGAAGCTGTTTGCAAAACCTGTTCATTCACAGCTGACTGTCTGGTTGAGCCAGGGATAGTAGGAATGCTTTCAGCTCAGGAATCCTTTGTAGTTCCATTTTCTGTTACAGAGACCATAATCTCCGCTGAATGCTGAGGAATTTTACTCTCTCTCTCTCTCTTGGTATTTCAATATCATGTGCATTGTCCCTGGATCCCCAACCAGGAGTAATTCAGGTCACTACTCGTTAAAGTTGGATGCTCGCTGGCAGTATTTATTTATAACAAAGGTCAATTTATTCATACATTTTCTCTGTTTTTAACATATTCAATATTTACATTTTGGACATAACAGTCCAATATCAACATTTAGGGCATACAGTCCCATCTTTGCTCCCGTGTGGTCTCTTCTTCTAGCTCTGCTCTTCTTCAGCCATTTCTTCTTGGGGTCCGGACACAATGATCAGGCCCCCCCCTTTTATTACCATAACGGGTACCACCTTACCCTGACCACTCCCCCCACCAGATGTGGACATGGCGATCCACCCTCTAGTTCTATGTCCCTCCCCACTCCCCAGTTACCCCCGCCTGGGTTCCTTTGTCCCCAGGACATGGTGCCTACTCCCCCACCTGCCCCCCTTTTCCCTCTTGCTCCCTCCTTCCTTCTCCTCCCCTTTCATGTTCTCATTTGTCTTCAGCCCTGCTAGGCGGGCTCCACCTAGCCCCCTGGTGCTCAGCCGCCCATGCAGAGGCCCCTTCCGGCTCTGCCAGGTCCCCTTCAGGGCAGTACCTCTTGTGCCACCAATGTGCCAGTATCTACTCCCCGTGTCTTCCCTCTTCTTGCAGGGATGGTGGGTGGGAAAATTTACAGAAAGAAAAAGGGCTAGCTGTTGGCTACTTGCCCTTAAATAGCCCTTTAGGACCCCAAATTGGGATCCCTCTTGGCCCCTCCCCTAGGTCAATAGCCAGCAAGCCCCAGGACCTGGTCATATGACCCGCTAGTAATGTCACAGCCCCTCCCCTTTGTCCTGCCGACCCCACCCCTTCCCTCCCCTCCCCTCCTTCTTTATTCCCATTCCTGGCTGGTTCCCAGGACAACCTGGCTTGCCTTTTATTGGCAGTCCCCACTGTCCCTGGATCCCCAACCAGGAATAATTCAGGCCACTACTTGTTAAAGTTGGATGCTCACTGGCAATATTTATTTATAACAAAGGCACAATTTATTCATACATTTTGTCCACTTTTAACATAATCAGTTTTTACATTTTGGACATAACAGTCCCATATCAACATCTAGGGCATACAGTCCCATCTTTGTTCCCATGCGGTCTCTTCTTCTAGCGCTGCTCTTCTTCAGCAATTTCTTCTTGAGGTCCAGACACCATGCTCCGGCCCCCCCTTTTATTGCCATAATGGGTGCCACCTTACCCAGACCATTCCCCCCCCCACTAGGTGTGGACACAGCGATCCACCCTCTAGTTCCATGTCCCTCCCTCCTCCCCCCATTACTTCCCTGCCTGGGTTCCTTTGTCCCAGCATGTGGTGCCTACCCCCTACCTGCCTCCCCTTTTTCCTCTTGCTCTCACTCCTTCCACTGACCCATCTCCAGCTTGCGATGGAAGATAGGGCTCCCCCATTGCAGGCTAGCCCCTCAGCACTTTCCGATTAATGTCCCCAACTAGGTCCCTGAATGGGTGAAGGAACAGACCCATGCCAAACTCAGTCAGGTGAACCCTGTCCCCCCAGTACACCGCCTCCTGGTCAAATGAGATGTCCCTATGCTGGATGTGCACTCCCCCCATCTCGATCACTGCCCTGGCTACCTTTCTGTTCAGATGCTTCCACGCTACCTCTATTGCCTTTGGCCCTTTGTCTCCCCTCCATACCCTCCGTGAGGTGATCTCTGACCACCCTATGACCACCCTTGGCCACCAGCCATTCACCTTCTCCATATCTGAAATAATGTCCTTTGTTAGGGACCCCCATGGCACTGTCCCCAAGTCGTTACTCTCCAGATGTATGATAACACAATCCAGTCTGCCCCACTGTACCCACAGCTCCTCCAGTAGGGGTAGCAATTGTGACCACCTCATGCCTCTCAGGCACCTCCATCACACTCTGGTGTGTTCCACTCCCATGTGCAGCTGTGCTCCTATCCTCATTGTGGCTGCGAACCTCTCTGCCCAGTATGTGAATGAGTGCTCCACGATCCAGACTTGTCACTTGGAACCTGCTGCAGGGAGAGAAAGAGAGGTCCATTAGCAGATGTCAATATCTCAGATATCTCTTACAACAGTTCGACCTCCATCTACCAACTTGCTTGATCACAGATTCCCCTGCCTCAGCTGCTGCTGCTTCTGTTGCCACCCCAATCCGGAAGGAATGGGGGGCGAACTCCTGGGGGTCCTCCCCTACAAATGCTACTGCCTTTTTTAAAACTGCTCCCACCTGATAACCTGTCATCGGTGAGCCGTCCCCATGCACAGACCAGGCTCTCCTTATGACCACCGCACCTTGACCTGTAGCCATGACTTGCACACATGTCCCCCCCTGCCTGCAATCACCACTGTTGTGCCACCTCTCTTCCGGTCCGTCTTGGACCCTTGGAGCTGGATGGTGACCTTATCCTCTTCCAACTTCACCCCGGTATATTGCAGGCCCATCGTAGAAGCCCCTTTTTAGGGTGCCACTATTTCCCCCACCCGAAATGTCCATTTTGTCATGACTGTGAATATGGCTCAGAACAAACAGGCCTCATTCACTGACTGACAGACCTTGTCCAGTGCCCATACCAACTGCTGCAGCAGGGGGCCCATTATGTGTCTCCTCCCATCCTGCCTTCCTCCTTGTCCCCTTCGCCATCCCATGACCATCCGCTTTATGTCCCGGCTGCCCGTGGCATCTCCCTATCCCCACTCCTGGCAAGCCCAGCTGGTACCTGCCAGCTGTACCACCATGTTGGTGTGGGCCACCCCTTCTTCCCATTTTTCCACAATGTACCTCATAAACTTCACCTTCTTCACCAACTACTCCATCTCCCAACCTCCCCTTGTCCGAAAGGCCTGGAAGCTCTCTCATACCCCTTCGTAGGCCTTCAAAGTGTTGGGTGCCCATGAATTTCTGTGCAATGCTTTGTCTGTTCTCCTCCAATCTCCCACCTCCAATCCGATACCCTGGTCCAGGTAGGGGTGGCCTGGGCTGCCAGCTTCCAGAATCGGTCTATCTGCAAAGGAGAAAGACAGTCAACCACCTTGTTCCGGATCCCCTCAATGTGCAGAGCCCTGAAAGGCAGGTTCGGGCACAGCCCCAACAACACCAACCTCCTCAACACCTGGCCCATGGACTCAGTATGGCCACTCTGTCTGTTAATCACCTCCACCACCCCCTTCTTGATGCACCAAAAGGAGATGCGATGCCCCCTCATTCGCTCCCCACAAATCTCCAAAGCTACCCATATAGGAAATATCTCGAGAAACGTGATGTACTTAGTCCATCCCCGATCCTTCCATTGCTCTGGCCATACCTCCGCAACTTACTTCCCTTAGAAGTAGGCCCCCAAACCAAAACCCCCAGTTGCATCCGTATACAGCTTGAGGTCTGTGTTGTGGGTCCACTCATCCTGCCAAAACAACGGCCCATTGTATGACTCTAAGAAACCCCCCCAAACCTGAAGGTCTTCCCACACTCCTCCACTGATATCCACCCAGTGGTGGGGCTGCTTGGCCTTGCCTGTGACCCTTCCCAGCCTTCTCGTAAAGGCCCTGCCTGGGCTTATGGCCTTGCAAGCAAAATTAAGGTGTCCCAGCAGTTGCTGCACTTGTACCAGCAGCACCCTCCTCTGCCCACCCACCATCACCAGCAGCCACCTCAGTCGGAACACCTTGTCACCCGGCAAGCGATAACACCCCAATTATGAGTCTACTTCGGTACCCAGGAACTCTAACTTATGGGCAGGGCCCTCTGTCTTGCCCACCACTAGGGAGATCCCGATAACCCTGCACATGTCCTGGAAGTCCCTTAGCATGTGCTGGGCTTCAGCCCGGCTGCCACCTATCAACAGGAAGTCATCCAGGTAATGTACCACCCGCTTGTGTCCTTAGCATGTCCCAAACACCCACTGTACCCATGAACTGAATGTCTCAAATGTTGAGCACGCCACAGAGCACCCCATCGACATGGTCTTGTTGAAATACAGAGCACCCAGTAGGTCCCAATCCACCGGCTGAACTGGTAGCAGCTGAAAAGCAGACTCGATGTCTGTCTTTGCCAGCCAAGCCCCTTCCACTGCCTGTATTAACTCCACTGTCTGGTCCAGGGACACGTACGAGACCATGCTCAGTGCCTCTGGGATCCCTGCGTTCACTGACCCACCTTCTGGGTATGATAAATGGTGAATGAGCCAGTATTCCCCAGCCTGTTTCTTTTGGCACCATCCCCAGTAGGGACACCCAGAAGTCCTTGCAGGGTGGTCAGGCCAGCTGCCCTTCCATCCTTCCTGTCCGGACTTCCTTCCTGATCTTCCCTTTCACCACCTCCTCCTTGTCCCTCAGTGAGCCCAAATTCTTGGCCCACATCCCTATCCATGAACCCCCAAAACTCAATGGAAAACCTTCTCTAAAACCCACCCTTAACAGCTCCACCCCCCCCCTTGGGATAGCCCTCCGTCCGTGCTTCCACCATGTCCAACTTAATGGGGGTGCTGGCCAGGGTGTAGCCCCACCGCCCTTTCCCTGCTCTTGCCTTAGCTCCACTCGAAACCGGGGGAGTATCCACCCTGCCACGGGCCTCCCCTTCCCCTCCCAGTCCCCCTACCCTCCCTGAAAGGGCTGATCCTGTGGCTGCCCAGCTGCCTGTCCGACCTTGTCCCCCACCTGACTGTAGCCATAGCAGGGTGCCCCCCCCCGGCACCATGCGCAGGCATGCTGGAACTTGCAACCCAGCCAGGTGCATGTCACTCTGTTGTAAGCCCAGCATGCTTTGGCCCCTGGGACTAGTGCTATCCTCTTCCCCTGGTCTGCCCCGTGCCCCCCCATCACGCCCGACAGTGTCCTGACCCACAGCTCTGCATGGGTACTGTCCCATCTCAAGTCACCCTTTGCTGCCATCCTCTGCCGGAATGTCTCATCATATTTGAGCCATCCAAAGCCCAGCTTTAACCGGTATGTGTCCCGTATGATTGCCATGTATGTTAGTAGGGGGATTGCCAGTTCAGGCTGCTTCTCCAGTGCCAATGCGTTGTAAATTAGAAAACCTGACTGCCATATTTCTATGCTCTTCCCCTTAAAGCAGGCTTCTTCCACCTTGTGTCCCACCACCGCCAATGCCACCGCCATTTCTGACTTGCCCACCAACTCCCTCTGCTCGTACTTTTTGACGGTCTCTTCGTCTACCAACCTGAAAATATCCACATACTCACCCTTCCATATCGTTTCTTTAATTGAGGCTGGGACATGGTCGCCCAGGGTGAAACCAGGCAGTCCATCATATGGCTTTCGCCCCATGCCCATGGTGCCCATGCCCTCTGCCCTCAGCTTACCCACCATCCTTGATGGCTTTTAGGGCCCTTTCCAACTTCACAACCTTGTCCTCCCCCATATCCCCCAAAACTCCTTCCACATACTCTTTCAAATCTGCATCATTGTTCATATCCACGCCATCCTTACCCCCATCCATTAGTGGGCCCTCCGGACTTGGCATGGGCTCCCTGCCCCTTCCAGGCGCACCGGGTTCGCTGGGCCCTTCCTGCTTTGGTCTCTTGGGCCCCTTCCCAGTTCCAGGCCTCTCATCTCTTTCCTTCCTTTTTCTCTGGGTCTCCTCTTCTGCCTCCCTCTTCTTCACCACCTGCATCATAGTTTTCATTTGTGGCATCAGTTTTGCTGCCTCTGCCAACATGCTCGCGCCCGATGCTGGGGCTTTCTTGGGTGCCATTTTCCGTGGGCCTCGTCTGCATAACAAATCATACTGATCATAGCATCTTCACCAGAAAACCCCCCCTTGAGCCCCTCCCACCTGTGCACTCCCTACCCGCCCCTGCTTGCTCCCCGATCCGGGGACCTTCTCCATGGCTCCCCTATCCATATTACAAAATAGTAATTTATCCTCCTCTGTGTTCTTTTTTTTGTTTTTGTGGACCTGCACGGCTGTCGACCAGGCAATCGAGTCATCCACATACGCTCATAAAGGCCTGGAGACCACCGCCTGTTCAGATGGCATCCCATATGGTTCGTGCACCCCCAGATCACTCCCCTCCTCAGCCTCCATGCTTTTTCAGCCCCCCAATGGCTTTTTCACTGATCACGCAGCAATTAACCCACGCTATTGCCCTCCCTCCCCTTGCTTGCTGCCTCAGGTGCTGTCCCATGCTCAAACATGGTGACCGCCCCATGCACATGGACCACCATAGTCTTTGATCATCCTCTTGGCCTATGAGGTAGGTCCCGCACTCCTGATTTTCCTCATGACATCATCGTCCCTCTTCCTTGGCCAAATAACATCCCCCTTTCTCAGCCATGTCTCCCCCCGGTCCTGCATGTGAGCACTTTGCCCCTGGCTGTTGCCCCCTTCTGTTGATACTGCACCAAATGCAGCCCATGCCTCCGTATCAAAAAGGCCCCTTGGCCAAATTCCAGCCACATTCATCTCTGCCCCATGCCAGCCATTGTGCTGCAACTCCTCCTTTCTCCTGTTGCTGCACCTACACCCCAAAGGTGTTGCAACCTGTGGCCTGCTGCCCCCAAACAACCTCTCCAGCCTCCTAAGCCATCCTCCGGTGCCCTTACTGTCTTGTACCTTTCAGCCTACTGCCCCGACACAAAAACCACCTTCCCGGCCACCTAGGCCATCCTCTAACACCCCCGCTGCATTGTGACCTGCAGTCTGCTGCCTCCAGCCAACCTCTCAGCCATCTAGACTGTCATCCGGTGTCCTTGCTACGTTGTAGTGTGCAACCTACTGCTCTGCCACAAGCCCCAAAAAACAACCTCTTGACCCCTAGGCAGTGAGCCTATGCCCTCCCTGTGTAGCGACTCGAGGCCTGCTGCCCCACTGCCATCATCCTGGCCACCTTGGCCATCCATCTAAACCCGAGGCCTGCTGCCCACCAAACTCTCTTTCTGGCCACAGAGGCTGTCCCACCACCACCCACGCAGCATCATGGCCCAAGGCCTGCTGTCCAAACACACTGGCTGCCTAGGCCATCACCCTACCCCAGCATGGCCTGAACCAGCCTCCACCCGCTGTGCTGTCCATCTGCAAATCCTGCCGCTTTCCATGTGGCACCCCCATTCCTTCTGCCCGCTCCCATCGCTCTCTTCACCTGGCCAATCCACCGGCCTTGGACTCCCCTCTCATTACAGCGAACCACAAAACCGGCTGCCCGGCTAGCACCAAAAAAATACAAATTTACAAATGCTATTTAAATAATATGAAATTCTTGAAGTACAGAGAGCAGAATATAACAAATAAGAATATAAAAAGAAATAAGTGAAACAAATCAAGTACAGAAAGTACTGTCGTGCTTGCAAATTGAACAATTAGTAACAGAAAAGGTTATGACTGTACTATTATGCAAACTATGTCCAAGGACAGTATTTCCATCGTTTGTGCCATAAAGCCAGAGACAAACAAGTCCGGTCCAAGGCACTGTGCTTCCTCATAGCAGTATCAATCCTGTTGTGGTGCATGTGTGTACAAACAGCTTGGCAGAGAAACAGTAGAGGTGGTTAGGGAGAAGTTCATGGAACTGGGTAAGTTGAGTGAGGAGGTTGGGAGTTCAGTGGCTTTCTTTGAGGCACTCCCAGTGCCCAGGGCAAGTACGGCAAGGAAGAGTAGGATAGATGAATTCAACAGCTGGCTAGGAAATTGGTGTCGATCCAAGGGGTGTGGGTTAGTGGGAGGCTGGGGCAGAGTCTGGGACAATAGGGATCTGCATGCAGTGGACAGATAACATTTGAGCAGGGAGGGAAGGGGGTGCTAAAACAGAGGTTAGAAGAATACATAGAAACAAAGGTTAATTTAAACTAGGCAGGGGATGTGGCTAGTGGGTTTCTGAAGCGAAGGCTCTACAGAGAGGGGAGACAAACAAACCTGCCCCCTATATAAACTATGTTGGAAGCAGGGAAGGATTGAAGGGTGGGGCTGAGAAGGGTAGGAAATTGGGTATGGAGGGTAAGGAAACATCTTGGAGGGCTGTCTCCTTGAATGCAAGTAGTCTGGGGAACAAAACTGCTGAATACAGGCTTTGTTGGCAGAGGGGATAGTGGACATAGCTGCCATCACAGAAACATGGGCCAACCAATACCACAACTGGGACCTGATGATCCCAGGGTGTAGGATTTACAGGAAGGATAGGGGCAAATGGAAAGTGGGAGGGGTAATGATGTATGTAAGGGAAGGGATAAAGTATGCAAGGGAGGAGGGAAAGCGAGAGGTAGGTAGGACAGAGGTCTTGTGGATGCAATTCCAGGACACGATTCTCAGGATGGGGGTGGTATACAGGCCACTGACTCAAGTAACACAGTGACTGCGGTGGACTTCTATCTACCAGGAGTGGATTGGGGTTCCTCAGCCACCTTGAGTGCTAGGGAGCAAATACTCCTGGATGCCTTCCAGGACTGCTTCCTGGCACAGATGGTCAGTGAGCTGAGTAGGTTGGGGAATACACTGGATCTAGTTCTGGCCAATGGGGAGGCTGTAAGGGAGGTGGAGGTTGAGGACCTGCTGGCTGGGAGCGACCACCACTCGGTGTGGTTCACACTTAATATGAGCAGAGAAGCAGTGGGTACAGGGACCAGGGTGATGGACTTCAGACAGGCTAACTTTGGTTGGATGGGTGAAATCTTAAGGGGGCTTCTGGAAGGAATAACGCCACACTGAGATGCTAATTAGAAATGGGAAAAAATCAAACTGGGGATATTGGAGGCTACTGAGACATGTACCAGATTGCAGAGCAAAAAGAGAAGGGTGAAAACACTGAACTGGTTAAGCAGAGGGTCTTAGAAATGGTTAGGGCTAAAAAAGCAGCATTCAAGAAATACAAGAAATCTGGAAAGGGTGAGGATAGGGAGAAGTATGTGAAGAGGTCCAAGGAAGTTACCAGGGGAGTCAGAGCAGCTAAGGCCTCCAGGGAACTGAGGCTGGCACAGGGCATCAGGGACGGAGAAAAGGACTTCTTCAGATACATAAGGGTGAGAAGGAGCTGCAAGGACCAGATAGTGAGGATCAGGAAGGATGGGGGAGGGCAGAGAAAGGGGTGGATCAGGCAGAAGCACTGAATGAGTACTTCTGTTCTGTATTGACAAGGGAGAAAGGAAGGCAGCTACTGCAGGGGTGGGCAGGGGGTGGGGTAACCAACAGAGTGATCACTGAGGCTAGGATATTGGAGAGTGTTAAGGGCTCTGAGGGTGGCTACTGCACCATGATTGGATGGCATACACCACAGGGTGTTGAAAGAAATGGTCAAGATCCTGGTTGGACCACTGGCGGAACTATTCAATACCTCCCAGGACACAGGGTGCATACCGCATGACTGGAGGATAGCCCATGTGGTACTCATCCATAAAAGTGGACCAAAGGATGAGCCAGGTAATTACAGGCTGGTAAGCTTAACTTACATGTTGGGGAAGCTGATGGAGACAATACTTAAAGAAAGGAAGATGACCTTTATAGAAGACAATGGGCTCCAGGACAGTCACCAGCATGGGTTTGTATATTTATTTATTTATTTATTTATTAGGTCTAGGATTATAATACCTTTGAGCCAGGGCTCTTTTACAAAGATTCCACATCAGGTTATAATTCAAAACATAAAACATGTAAGTCAGATTACAAATTCAATACATAGGACAAGGTTACAAAAGTATAAACTAAACAGAGTTACAAAGCTTTTGTCTCTGGAAAATCCCGCCAGACAAACCTACAGTACAATATTATAGCTGGGTCATGAGGGAATTGGACATGGGTCATACTGTGGATGTCATATACTTGGACTTCAGTAAGGCCTTATATTTGGTGCTGCATGGGAGGCTGGGAGGGAAGTTTAGATATGTGTGGTTGGGCACTAAGATGGTTAAATGGATTGAGAACTGGCTGCAGGGGAGAGATAGAAGAGGGTAGTGGTGGGAAGGGGAACTCTGATCTCCAAGGGCTCTGACGAACAGGGTGCCACAGTGATCAGCACTGGGGCTAGTGCTTTTTGGAATATTCACAGTGGACATCTCGTATGGTGTCAGGAATAAGATCAGTCTATTTGCTGATGATACCAAATTGGGGGCAGTGGTGGATGATGCAGCAGGTTAGCAGGGACTGCAGGATGACCTGACCAAACTGGTGGAGTGGTCAGAAGTGTGGTAGTTGGGGTTCAATGCGAAAAAGTGCAAAGTCCTGCACTTTGGAGCAAAGAACCCAGGGAGGTGTTACCAGCTGGGAGGGGAGCAGCTAGGTTCCACCAAGGAGAAGAAGGATCTAGGGGTGGTTGTAACAGGGAAGATGAACAATACAGAGCAGTGTAGGAGGGCGGCAGCAAAATCCAACAGGATGCTGGGTCATCTCACAAGAGTTATCACTGGTCAGGCCACACCTGGAGTACTGTGTGCAATTCTGGCACCCATATCTGAAGAAGGATGTGAAATTACTGGAACAGGTACAACGCAGGGCAACAAGGATGATCTTGGGATCAGAGGACAGACCATACAAGGAGAGGCTGAGAAAGTTGAACATGTACTCTTTGGAGGAGAGAAGGGACTTGGGGATATGATTAAGACCTTTAAGTACGTAAAGGGGATAAACAAGGCAGGCATTGAAGGTAAAGTCAGGCTAAGGAGGGGAGGGACATTAGAGGGCATGGTCTTAGACTGGAGGGGGAAGATTTAGGATGGAAATGAAGAGACACTTTTTCATGGAGAGGGTTGTGGCAGAATGAAATGCTCTATTGGAGGAGGTGGTAGCCTGTAAGGCAGTGGGTAGTTTCAAAAGGGGATGGGACAAGGTGTGGGGGGTAATTGGTAAGGGGAGTGTGTGGGGCAGCTGCAAGACTGGGTGCTAGTTGTACACAAGAGCAGACTTAATAGACCAGGTAGCCTATTTCTGCTGGCAAATTTGTATGTTTGTATGTTCATATGAGTAAAAGTGCATTTTGATCCAAATATAATTGCTGTAAAACGTATTTACAACAAACTTGCCAAATCAAAACCTTAATACAAGAAATAATCAATAACAACACAGACAGGTCAGTTTTAAAAGACTGGTGTTGTACATCCCCAAAAATTAAAGTCTCAAAAGAAATAGAGGTCCAAAAGGAATCAAACCAAGAAGAACACAGGAAGGCCCCAAACTGTACAAGTGCCAAATGGTTTCCAACTGGTCCACACAGCTACTTCTTGGGCAAAACCATTCAGTTAAGCTGTTATGTTTATGTTTAGCATTTTCATTTAATCTAGCATGGCAACAAAGCCAGGTGACATCCCAATAGTGAGTAGGAATAGGCCGAACAGCCAGATCAGTCAGTGTCACTTTCCGTAAATGGGTACTGTATTATTTTGAAAAAAAGACTCTAAGAAAATAAATGACTGGATGAACCACATTCAATCCACCTTGAGGGATGGTGAGATATAAAACATCCATGTTGATCATGTTTAATCTACTGCCCCATACCATCTGGAAAAAGATACTCAGCAATCGAGTGAATTGTTTTGTATGTCTTGATTGTTTATTTATTAACTTGTCGCATGTGAAAACAGGCAGTTTGCTCATCTTGCTAACAAGTATAAAAAATAAATATGAAAATGAAGTGAGTCTCAAAAAGCTGGTGCAAGGGAAATATTGCACTGACATACAAAAAGGTGGGAATCAAGAATGTCTTTATGATACCATCTCCTTTCTTTAAAAAAAAAATGCCTATTTTTCCACTTCATGACCTGTAAAATCCCAATGTCCAAGGCTTTCTCCCACTTCAATGTGGGAAGGTTAGTCATTCCAAAATAAATACCCAAATCTTTATTGGATCAAAATACATCTTAATATTGCTACTTGAAGAATCCATATTATTGTGGGGCCCTATGGGTAATATTTGACATTTATGTAAATTTGCAGTGTCATCACCCAGGATGAAACGCAATTCTGCAGAATTATGCAGCACTCTGCAGAATGCTGCAGCAGACCTACTGAATAAAGCAATGTAATTTCAATGGCAATTAGTCCTTTTTGTCATTCAGGCAAATGTAACACTGACAGGATGAAGTGAATGCCACAGTTTCCTGCATGACAAAAGGGAATACTTGCCATTGAAATTACATTGCTTTATTCAGGAGGTCTGCTGCAGCATACTGCACAGTGCTTTCAAAGAGGGTTTCATCCTGAGGGACGCTACTGTATATGTGACCCAGTTATTGTCACTAATTCATTAATAAGAGTCATTACAGCTTCCCCAGATGGTATGTCATGAATGAATAAGCATATGTCATCTGCACATGCATATATCTTGACCTCCAATGAGGACAATGGATTTTGAACACCACATGCCATACTAGCTGCACTAATGACACATAATAAGGTGTCCAATGTATGGATATATAGAATAGAGCTGAGTGGACAGCTCTGTCATACCCTCTGAAGCAATGGTAACTTGGCTCCTAGACACCCATTGATAGTGGGAAATACAGAAACCTGAGAATAAAGCTGTCTGATCCAACTGATGAAAGTCAGAAAAAATCTGTATTTTTGCAAGACAACCTGATCCAAGATTAATAGAAAATGGCAAGTGCCTTCCCTAGTACAAAAGTCAATGACTTCCCTAATCAGCAATAAATTATCTTTAATCCTTCATGTTGGGATAGAGCATGTCTGTAATGGAAAAATCAAAGTATTAAAAACTGTATCAAGGGCCAGCCCGGTGGTGCTGAGGGTTGAGGCACTGGACACCACACCTCGTGCTACACCAGCAACTCTGATACGGTGATGGACTCGGGTCACTGGGGGTTGGCCGGGGGGTAGAGGGATTGATTGCCAACAGCTGCTCTCTCTCTCTCTCTCTCTCTGGGGAGGGTTGTAAGCTAGCCCTGCCGCATTACTGCCATCTCCTGATTGAACCTGGGTATTGGCAGTGAGGTCGGGGAAGCCAATAAAACGGGAGGGTCTGACATCAGCCGAGGGCCCTGAGTAAAGATGCGGCTCCCCATGCCTCCACCTGATTGGCTCTCCTTGTGTGCTGACGTCAGCAGGGGAAGGTGCAACAGAACAAGGAAAAAATCCTCGTCAATCCTAGGCAACGATCCTTCTGGCCCCATGCATCCACCAGCTAAGGGCAGACTCCGCTGTGCAGGCGCACGCTACCTTGAACATTGAGGGAGGTAAGGGGGAACTTTCCTCACCCCACCTGGGGGGTTATCTTGGCCTCTAGAATTACCGGAGAAGCACTGCATGCAATTGAGGGGCAGATTCCTCGGCGACTGAACTGTGTGTGGACAAGAGGGGATCCGAGACAATGGAATGACTGGGGCAAGTAAGGAGGAAAAAGAATAAGCTAAAAAAAAAACTGTATCATGACACTACAACATTTTTGCTAAAATGTTTACATCAGCATTTATGAGGCAAATTGATCTCCAGTTTTGTAACTTCGTCCTGATTCCCCTTCTTAAATAAAAGTATCTGTATAGCATCATTGATGGAGCTTGTGATAGTAAGATTGGTCAAAAAGTAATTAAATAATAAGGCTAAGATTGGGGCAAATATAATGGAGAAAGACCGATAAAGTTCAGAAGTCAGACCATCAGTACCTGGAGACTTCCTCTTCAGGGAAGAAATGACCATGCTGACTTCTGCAGTGCTAATAGGTTGTATTAGCAATGCGTTATCTATGTCAGCTAGTTGGAGTAAGTCCAAAGAGTCTAAAAAGCATGTAGGTCTGTCATCTATGGGAAAACTGGATCCCACAGTAGCGTGTACAATATCATGAACAATCTGTAACATTCCTGGTTTACAGCTATGAACCATACCAATGTGATCTACCAAGGAGTGCATCTTTATGTTTTGAATCAAGGAGGCATAACTCTGAAAAATATCCCCAGTCAGATACTGCTGCACAAAATAAAGTGTTTTAGTCCTTTCATATTGAAAAGCTTGCATCATATCTTTAATAGAATGCATCTGACCCTGTAAAAAACACCCCTGTGTACCTGGATGGAAAACAGTTTATATAATTGGTATCTTAAGTTCAAATATGTCATGTAGCCATGAAAATAAGCAGCATAATAATGACGTCTAGCCAATTTCACAATCTCTATTTTGGTATTCTCCTACCAACATGACTTATCCTTACATTTAACAAAAAAAACTATAGTATGGGCCCATAATAAGTCCCAAAGGGCTAATGAAAAAGTTTGGAGAGAAAAAATGGTATTATTGAATCTCTGTTACGAGCACCCCAGTATGTGCTCTGGAGCAACATTGATAGTACAGCCAAGGAGAAGATGGTCAGTAGTCTTCACAGGAAGTACTCTATTATCACTAAAAGAACAAGCTTGAGAAATAAAAAAAATAATCTATCTGGGTTATGAAATTCACTTTGTAATATGTAAACCCTCCAGTGGGATGTTGGGAGTGATATGCATCAATCAGCGGTGCATTTTTGGAAATTGAATGTTAGCAAACAGAATCACAAAACAGTTTGAGGGTTTGCTCACCTCTGTCCAGAAGTTGTAATGGACAGTTGAAGGCCCCACCAAAAATGACAATTTTAGAGGAGCATACAAATGGATTGATTAATTGAAAAAGGGAGACTCTATCAAATTTGGTTTATGGAACATAGACCACAATCAACCGATAAGAGACCTCATCACATATACAATTAAGGACAATAGCTCTACCAGGTTGGAGATAAAAAACTAACAACACAGTGAATTGGGTTCTGTTTAACAGAATGGCCACCCCAGAACAAGTGTCAGTTCTGATGGATAATAAGGAGCCACTTGCCATCCAACTACTGTGCTGCAGCTATGTCACACAGGGTTTTCAGTTTGGTATCTTATAAAAATACGATATCTGCAGGATGATCCTGCAAAATCTGAAAAATGACTCATCTACGGACTAAATTTATAATGCTATTTATATTTAATGGAGCTATCCACATGTTGGAGGGAAAAGACGGCATGGACACGCATTAAGGACCTAGGAAAAAAAATTATCTAAGGAGGTTGAATATATTTCTTTTTCAATTTAACTTTGCCACTCGGACTTGGCCCTTCTTACCTTTTATGGGTGTGAGTAAGAGGGTGGCCATCATCTTCATTATTCAAGGAGATAATCTTCCTAGACAACACTGTGGATGATGCTTCCAAGTCAAGGTCCTCATCCAAATCACCCCAATTTCTCGATTTAATAAGTGGGCCATATCTGTTTCTTTTCTTTTTTTCCTGTTTCTCCAGGGAGCTCCTGCCTACTTCCTATTATTGACACTCCCGGTTACCCCCAGCTTGCCCCCCGGAGGGCATGGCCATGGCTCTGGTTCCCTCAATTCCGGTGCCGCAGGCATTGTAACTGGTTGGGAATGCAGCAGTAGTGGCTGATTGAAGCCTGGGGAGGGCTTCATGTAGAAGGTGGCTCCCCCTCCATTTTCTTGGATTTTTCCTCCTTCCAGGAGGTGGGGATGTGAAATGACATCCAGGCTCCTCTCTGCCTCCATAGGTTGCGAGCACCAGTAGCTGTGGGTCCTCCAGCCTCTGCTAGGGGTCCATCACGCGCTGGACACTTCCACACCCTCCCCCCAGAGAAGGAGAGCTGTCCATGGGATGCTCTATCCTTCTCCTCCTGGCCGGCCCTCTGGTGAACTGAGCCCGTTCCCAAACCCAGGTCGCCATCGTCGCAAGCAGAAATCCAACTGCTGCACTGGTGGGCTGGTGGCCATATTTGTTTCTTGTTGGAATCAAACCAGCAGAAACATCCATCAGAGAAGTGGGAGGGACTTTGTTCTGGGAAGATCTTCTGCAATTCCCCTCTGTGAAAGGTTCCAAGGGAGGCATCAAAGGACTAGAAAGGAGGACTGAAGTAGTCCCAGAAGCCGAGTTCGGGACAATCGATGGAAGAGTCTGCTCTGAAGAGGTCATACCACAGGCAAAAGCCAACAAAGAGACATCACCGGCAGGGTCTGAAGCAGTGAGAAGAACAGAGGTGTCCTTCACTGAGTCCCCATGGACCCGTGGGACAATCAGATTGTCTGATTCAGCTGGTGGATTCATAAGTAAAGGCTCTGCAATCAAAGAGGGTCTAGCCTTCTGGGCATAATCCAGAATATCATCCTGCCAAGATCTATCAGTTCTACTATGGGTCACCCAGGGATAGGTTCAAAAAGAATGCCCCTCAAGTTGAAAAAGGCTACATTTAACATTGTAAGGACAGTTCATACCAATATGGCTGTATTCCAAAAATAATTTGCAGAAGCGCTGATCACAGACATTACTTACTGTAAGTGAGATAAGGATCTACACTTAAAACAAGCCTTCGGCTGCCCCAGGTAAAAGCTAACACCTCTTTCCCGACCAATGAAAAAACTGCTGGGCAAATGAGAAATCCCAGAGTCAGTCAATTTCAATTGTACTTTAAATTTCCAGCCTCCAGTCCAAATACTGAACCTATCCAGGGTAGGGTCTGGTTTCCCCAGAACCTCACATCACTGCTTGAGCAAAAATGTAATATGGTGCATGTCCACTTCCTCATTTTGAAACATGACAGTAATGGTTCGAGTGGTGGACTAAGTAAAGGGAATAGTCAAGAAGAGAAGCCACAATTCATAACATTTCAAGGTATTATATTTAGTCCAAAACCGATCCAAAAAGGAGGAATGTCTGAAACTAATATCATAGAGGGAGTCCCCAGAGATGTACAGTATATCAGTGCACAGACATCCAAAGGCAAAAATCCCATAGATTCCATAATATTTTTTCTACAATAAAAGAGTGATCCAGTGGCAGTTCATCAGTGCCCTTATATTTAATACTTACTTTGTTTCAATGGGGGGGGCAGGGAATCAGGTGTGCTGCAAACAAGTCCAAGAGCTTGAAAGTAGCTGCTGAATTCTGCTCAGGGGCAGGAGGAACAGCATTATTCTGTGGAACTGAAACAACAGGTACTTCAGAGAAGGCAGCACCAGCCCCAGTACCTGAAGACCCAAGATTGAGAAGCTCAGTAGGAGTAGGAACAGAGAGGTCAGAAGGATTGACTGCCCCAGAGTGCACAGCAGGCACTGAACAATGAGTATAAACAGTTATGGCAGACTCCCCTTTGGGGCTGTGGCCATGCTTGATGTAGCCAAATACACAAGAAAAACATAATGAGGCTTAGTAGCCTGAGAAGTAGCAGACCCAGGCAGCCCAATATCAATTTGTGCGCAAGGACCTGCATAGGGTCTGGAATACAGCTCTGACCATCTGGACCAAGAATCCACCCTGCTTCACTGAACACCCTAGCCAGGCTCCATTTTCTGGCAGGTGCCACTGCTGACTGGCTAAAAGGCTGGGGGTCAGGCTGACTGGTATGACTTATGAAGTGCCTGTCAGACTCTGTTCCCAGCATGATGTGGACCTTTACCAGCTATTCCAAGTAGCTGGCAGGCTGGAGTCCCATAGTTGGGAGACTGGACAAATTCATCTGGTCACTAGGCAACAGCACCACCGGTGCCTCAGCCACACCATCAACAAATACTGCAGCAGAAATTGTGCTCAAACTGGAAGAATACTGAGCAGCCACAGAAGAGACAAGAAAAACAACCACAAGTCGAGCAGTTTTTAAATCCAGAGAATCTAGCTGATGCCCCAGCCACAGCTGCATTTCAGGTGCTTAGGTGGGAATGTCCCTGCCAACAGACTAGTTATGAAGATGTGAACTAGAAGGGGTACACAGACCTGTAAGGTGAGGTGAATATTTGCCTTCAGAACAAGAAAACTGCTGCACCATCATCTGACTTGTCACATTGAGGTCCCACTATGCCTTCTGAAAATTAGCCACTTCAATTTCCAACAATGCCAACAGCTGGAGTTTCCTCTCAGCCAGCAATTCAGTGAGCTTACATTCCACCAACAGATGGTCAGCATATGAAATACATTCCATTGGCTATGCTGTAACAACTTCCTGAGACAAACGGGGTACCTCCAGCAACTCAGTAGCAGAAGCATCAGGCACAATACTCATCACATCCAAAATATCCATTCGGCATTCAATCCAGAGTACCTCCAAAGTTTCAGGGAATGCCAAATCCACAGCCACGGCCACAATGGTTGGTCTAGCTTCACCTCCTCCTTCTCCTCCTCCACCATGTGGGTTATCCATCTCGGCTAAGAGTTCCCCCTAGTGGCAAAGAGTAGGGGAATATTTTATTAAGCAAGTTGAAGAAAGTACAATCATAATAATTTCCACAAAAACAGGAAGGTAATTTCCCTTGTGCCCTAGCAAAATTTTTCCAATTAATTAAAACTATAACTTACAGCTTAACCTAGTTCAGCTTCTGTTTCCATTTGTATCTCTCCCACACCTGGGATACGGCAGAAATGGTAGAATTCCCTAGTCCTCCTTTCTTGGTCAGCAAAAAAGAAAAAAAAAACAATTTCTGGAGGGCATTGTCTTAACTCATGTCAGATTGTACTCAAGGTTTCTTTTTCATTTGCTGATAATCTATCCATCCTTGAAAGCATGGAGGGGGTTAAATGGGTGCACCCCATGCATATGCATTGGTTACTGGCAACTAGCCCGTGGAGGTCAACTGGATTATACTTTGTAATTGCACACAGAGGCAGTTCTGTCTTGAACTGAATGGATGGTTACACTTGGGGTCCCAGAACATAATGAATGCATGAATCATGTGGCTCCTTGTCTTTTGCAATAATTGGGGACACAGCTTTGTGTCTCATCTGTGTCAATCACTGGCAATCACTATCCCATCATCTTGCTCATCCAGGTGACACTGCTGTTGTTCCTCTTCTTTTTATGGGGAGAGATAGGGACTAAGCAAAAGAGGGTGCATGGTCCCAAGGGGCCAAAGGTGCACTTGTGGGTCTGGTACATCTTAATCTGTCTACTTTGTCCCTCTTCCAATGCATTGCAGGCAATTCAAGGGAGTTATGGGCTCTCCACAGACTCATACAATTGTGTACTGGTTATTGTAACTTGCCAGCAGTTAGGGTGAATATCGGGTATGCAAAAATAAAAAGGATAGCACTCGAACTTCATTGGAATTTCCAGAAAGAAAGCACTAATCCTGGATAATACCTTTACTTGGTTACTTGGTTACATGGTTTATGGGACAAAAGAAGGCAATTGCCTATGAATATTGTCCTCCACATAAGTGGATCATAATTGATGACCCTGTCTGGTCAACCATTTGTCCAGTTTAGATTTAAAAATCGAAAATGAGGGAGAGTCTACAATGTCCTGGGGAAGTGTATTCCAAAATCTCGGAGTTCATATTGAAAAACATTTTTGTCTAATATTAGTTTTACATTTAGCAATATTAAGCTGTCTATTATTTAGTCTGGGACCAGTTTTCCTATTTGCAAAGGAAATACCACCTTGCTTCATTAAAATGGGATTTTGAATAATCTTAAAAAGTTGAAGTAGGTCCCCCTGCGTTCTTCTTAATTTAAGCGAATGCAGACCTGTTTTTTGTAATCTGGTATCATAATCTTCCTGAGCCAAGTGTGGTATAGATTTTGTAACTTTTCTTTGAATCTTCTCCAACCTATCCACATCACCACAAAGATATGGACTCCAGAACGGAGAACCATAATCCATATAGGGTCTAATGTGTGATCTATAAAGTGGGATAATACACTGCTCAGTTCTACAAATGAAAATATTTTTAATTCTACGAAAGAGTGAATTTGCTTGATTTGCAATTTTTTTACAGTGAGAGACTTGTGTCAGCTTGTTATTTACTAAAATCCCCAAGTCTTTTTCAAAACAAGAGGTTTTAATAATGGAATTATTCAATGAATATTCTTGTTGGGGGTTGTTTTTTCCAAAGTGCAAAACAGCACATTTGGATGTGTTAAACTCCATTTTATTTGTAAGCGCCCACTGCTCAATTATTGAAAGGTCATTGAGTAAAGTTTGTCTGTTTATAACATTATTAACTGCACCACCAAGTTTGGTGTCATCTGCAAATTTTATGAGAAGATTGGAAGACTGGATTTTCATATCGCTGATAAAAATATTAAACAGAGTTTGTGGTAAAGTTCTGCATATAACAATACAAAAGTGCTTCTGCTCAATAGTACATCATGGCAATGCCTGTCTGGAGTCCCATTGCAAAATGTGTTGCTGCTTCGCTCTCCTGAGGTTCATCAGGGGCCCTGGTCCTAGTGCACTGTTGAGCACACGCACTTTGTTCTACAATATGCAATACATTATCCAGACATTGTGCTTTCTTTCTGAAACTTCCAATAAAATTTGAGTGCTTTCTTTTTTTATTTTGCTTTCTTGGGTTTGAAACTGGATCAATACCGAAGTTCCCTCACTACTAGCCCAAGCCATTTCTGTGTTCTCAAGGAACATCAGGTATAGACTTCTCAGTTTTTGTTATAAAGTTTTTGTTATTGGGTATTGCTTGTATCTGATTAATTATGTACGTGTTTCCTTGAATTAAAATGTAGTACTGTAGTTAGGGCACTTAAACTGCACAGTATATATGCCACTATGGTTATCACTGAGTATGTGTCAGGCAGGCCTCATGGTTCATGCATTGATGTTTCACCTCTGGGCTCCAAAAATATAGGTGTACATCCTATTATTATAAAATCTTAAGTGCTACTTGCTGGGATGCTGTAAGTATAATACCTACTGATATATGTGTTAGTGTAATTATATATATTTCGGCATGCTTGTGACTACATGAAAATGTATCACTGTAATGTTGAAACATTTGGATAAAATGTTTAACAACAAGAAAAAGAAAAGAGGCTTGAATAATCTAGATCAGGTAAACTTTGATGGAGCTTTGGTTCTTCAGATACAGTAGACCAAGTGATGATCACCAAAAGCATTTTGTAGGGTGCAAGCAGAAATAATGTGGTGGTGGTGTGAGGACAACACCCAGTCAATAAAGGAAGGATCTGTAGAGTTGGGGTTGAGACAAATTGTCTCAGGACTGAGCTCCATGAAATTGAAGGACTCGGTTTTGTGAATAGTATATTTTTGCCAAGAGAAAGAGCCAATTTAAACTGTCATTGACTAAGTGCTCAGCTATAACTGAGAGTAAAAAATGGTTGACAAGGTGCCACAACAGGAGTCAGGCATAGAATTAGGGAGAAGTAGGGGGCAAAACAGTCTTTAGTCTTGAACTTTAGCAGAGTCATTTCTTAAAAGTTTCAAATCAAAATATAAATAGATAATAGAGGGACAAACACTGTTAAGAGAATGTACAAAGTGCTAAATGTTTAAAAAGGGAAATGGGGGGAGACTCTTAAACCTGTTTTGTTTGTGACAAGTGCAGGCTAGTGAGGCATTTGGGTAGTAATGAAAGTATCGACAGCCTAGAAAACTTTGTGGACAACTTCTACAATGCTCTCATTAGGCAAAATGGAGTTAGAAAAATAGAAACATAGAAACATAGACTTTGATGGCAGATAAGGACTGCTTGGCCCAACCAGACTTCTCATTTTCCTACCTATTGGATAAGCTGAAGATTCAAGTTTAACAGCCTACTTCCTCCTACCCCACACTATAATTGCTTTATGTCTGTCCCATGCATTCTTGAATTCCCCCACTGTTTTTGACCCACAACCTCCTCAGGAAGGCAGTTCCATGTGTCCACCACTCACTCCTTGAAAAAATATTTCCTCACGTTTCTCCTGAGCCATGCCCCCTCTCTCTTTGAATTGTGCCCCCTTGTTCTTGCACATCTCTTTTTCTGAAAGATGCTACCTTCTTGGACATTGTTGATTCCCTTTAGGTACTTGAAAGTTTCTATCATGTCCCCCTGTCCCTCCTTTCCTCAAGGGTATACATATTTAGCTCTCTTAGTCACTTTTCATACAGTTTCTGATGCAGACCCTGCACCATTTTAGTTGCCCTCCTCTGGACTGCCTCAATCCTGTCTATGTCCTTGTGCAGATGGAGTCTTTAAAACTGCACACAGTACTCCAGATGGGGTCTCACCAACTGTCTGTACAGAAGGATAACCACGTCCCATTTTCTACTTGTGATGCCTCTCCCTATGCATCCCAGTATCCCCCAGCTCTCCTTACTGCCTTCTCACAGTGCTTGTCTACCTTAAGGTCATCAGATATGATTAGCCCCAGGTCTTTTTCCATTTTTGTTGTTGTTAGTATCCCCCCCCCATTGTGTACCCTTCACCTGGGTCTTTGTTTCCCAGGTTAGTTAGTTAGTTAGTTAGGTAATCATGGGAAGGGACAGAGCTGAGCAATGGGGTAGTGTCATTAATAATAGCAGATTCTGAATGTAACCAGGAGGGGACTGTAAACAACAGAGTTTCTGTACAAAAAAGAAATCAGGGCAATGTAAGTAATGACTACGGGGACAGTTATGAGGACATACCTTCACTGGCAAGGGTTGAAGGGAGGAAAAAGGCTAAGAGTGGAAGGGTGGCAGAGACTTTTAGGCTCCCCCTAGCAAAAAAATTTCAAGCTTTAGAACAGCAAGAGAAGGAAAGTAGAAATCTAAATGGGGAGGGGCTAAATCTAAATGCAGAAGAAGAAGGTAAAAATAAGATTAAGAGCAGTAGCAGCCAGATAATAAGAAGGCAGATCTATGAGGTAGATGAGAATCAGATGGAGATTCAAGAACTGGAGAATAACATAGTAGTAATAGGAGATTCAGCCAAAATAAACATAGACTCTGTGTTGTGTAGAAGGAGGAAGGAAAGGGTAAGAGTATGCTGCCTACCTGATGCCAGAATTAGTGACATAAGGAGAAACCTGGGGGTTTGCTAAAAGAGTCAGGTTAGAGTCCTGCTGTATTATTCCATGTAAGAACAAATAACATACGTCAAAGAACAGTTACATACATAAAAGCAGATTTTGAGGCGGTAGGAGAGTTTCTAAAGGGTAGAAAATGGAGGGTTATGGTGTAAATTACCCCGGTTCCCAGAGTAGGTACAGGAAGATTAAAAGAGATCATAAGGATCAACACATGGCTTGAAAACTGAGCTAAGAGACAGGAGTTTGAGTTCATTCAAAGCTGGGAAGTCTTTGACAAGGAGGGGAGATTTTGCACAGGAGGCACAGTTTGCACCTAAATAAGTTGGGGGCAATGTGATTGGCAGATAGACTACTCAAGTATGCAGATTAATATTTAAAGTAGTAGTGAAGGGGCATTGGGGAGGGGAGACATTGATTAAGGACAGTACTGAGTAATGTATTTGTAAAGAAAACACTGATTAAGGGACAAGGTAATAAATGGAAATGTGTTCTAATTAATTTACATAGCCTAAAAAATAAAATTGGAGAACTTGAAGTACTAGCTAATTCAGAAGATTTTGAAATTATTGAAATGACTGAACCATGGTGGTCCAAAGATGATGGCTGTAACAAAGAACTTATGCGGCACAAGCTGTTTAGGAGGGGCAGATCAGGGAAAAAGGGGGGGGGGAGGAGTGGCACTTTTCATAAAAAAAATAGTAATTATGTATAGAAGAGATAAAGAATGAGGATGCTAATAAGAACACAAGTACATGGATACATGTAGGATACAATAACTGATACTACACTGTAATGGGTATCTGGTATAGACCACCAAGGCAACCAGAACTGATGGACAAAGTTCTAATAGGTGATCTGGAACATCTCATGAATAAGAAAAACATTATATTTTGGGGGAAATTTAAACTTACCAGGAATAAACTGGGAGAATGGTGATGGAGGTTGCCCACAGGATTGCCATTTAGCTGTAAATGTTTTAAATCTTAACTTAGAGTAGCATGTTAGGGAACCAACTGGGGAAACAACATACTTGATGCTGTATTAAGTGATTTGGGAGAAGGTATTTAAGCAATAAGGCACAACAGGGTGTGTGTTATCATGTAATAATATCAATCCTGGGGTGGGTTGAAGCACAAGGCGAAGCCGAGTGCTTCCACCACCCCTGGAGTGATGTTCTTACAAGATAACACACACCTTGGAGTGCCTTATTGCTATTATACAATGCCTCAGCTTCATTTAGAATGAAAAAATGAAAGACAAAATCAGTTTTAATAGTTTTGTTTCTTACTTTTTAAGTGTGGAAACATGTTTGCTAGGAAAAAAAAGTTCCTCTTATGTGTTTAAATATACAGTTTTTGATTTCTCCAGTAGGTGGTGCTGCTGCCTGATACATCTTGTCTGCTCTGTCACCCAAGCTTTTTTTGTTCTTGTTGTTGTGTTTTCTTTCTAGTCAGCAGTGATCACATTGCAGCCCCCCAACACACACACACACACCTGTCCAGCGATGCTATTATATGTTGTTTCAAGCTGGTCAGTTTGCAAGCACTGCCATTTATTTTTGAAGCCAAATAGGAAGACCAATGAGCACAAGTGCGGCAGTTTGGATGTGTGCCCATGCTACCTCCATCGTGTTTCAGCTGCAGAAAGGAAAACATTTTGGCTTCATTTTGCTTTTTAACTGTTTCAATTAGTTTTAGTGTGGCCGACTGTTATCTGCTCTAAGGAGGAGCAGGAAGTGTTTCAGTTTTGAATTGCGCTTGTGCTTTAGAGGATCGTGGCTTGGCTTGGGGACTTGGAAACCACTGTTTGGACTTTGTTTCCTTCCTTAAATGATGAAGGAGACAGAATACAGGGTCTATCAGGAAAATGGCAGTTTGCATACACCTTCAGGATGAAGTGAGCAGGGAGTCGCTGCCTTGCAATTGGGGAGGAAGCATGTTACTGGGAAGTCACAGCCATGCGCTGGTGAGTGGGGAGAAAACTGATTTCAGTTGTGAATTTTTTAACTTAATGTTCAATGTTCTACCTGTGTATTGTGTAGGGGGCAGACCGGGCATGTTGTGTGCTGACAGGGCACTGATGGGTGGTATGTATGGCCCAAACTGTGAAGGCAGATATCAAGTCTGTGGAATAGCATGTGGGTCAGAGTGGAGGAAACAGTTGTATGCAATGATTTATACCATGGCTTCATGTGAGATGTCATGTGTGTGCCTGAACTTCATACAGTGATGTTATTGTTCAATAACATCACTGTCTAAGACACACACTGACCAATCAGGGAAATACACATTTTCTTGCCATTGTATAATAAGGATTGCAGAACAAGGGAGCCAGTCGGGGATAGTGATACCAGATGGTGACTTTCACAATGGAGAACAATAAGATGAAGGATAAACAAACAACTAAATATAGGTGTAACAAAAGGGCAGACTTTAAATCAGTGAGGATGGAGTTGGTTAATTGAGATGAAATGAGGAAATGATTAACAGAAATGTAAACAATACATGGCAGAAACTAGAAAAGCAAAATAAAGGAATTGGAAAGTAAATATGTACCACAAAGGCACACATTTAGCAAGAATGGTAAGATAATTGGATGGTTAAACAGGAAAGTCATGAAGAAAAATTAGGCAAAAAAGGAGGTTATTCAAAAAAGCACATGACAAGGGGAATAGAGATTTATGGGAAAGGTAGTTATTAGTTGCCAAAGATTGTACAATTCTAATTAGGAAAGAAAAAACAGTAGAAGGAGGAGGATTCTTCCCAAAATGTTAAAGGCATTCCAGCATTGTTTTGGACATATCTTAATAAAAAGAAAGGAGGGTGTAAGATGGTGGGACCCTTAATAGAAGGAAGTAACAGGACAGATAACAACAAAGATGTGACAAACATACTAAATATATTTTTGGGTCAGTGTATTAATCAATCAATCAATCAATCAAATCTTTATTTTACAAGGAGGAACACAACTAAGATAAAAACTCATTTGCAAGATGGGCATGGAAGAGGTTCACAAAAGGCAACATGATACATTCACAGAGCTTCATTGGCAAACAACATACAGATATATAAAATGCGTACAGGGCATGGAAGGTATCCATGTCAGCATATAAATTTGTACAGTATATAGACAGGTCAAAATTACAAAATAGTCAGGTGTAATATATAAGAAAACACAGAGAGTATACACAGTATATATGCAGGATCTACACTATGTGTAGAAAATAATAAAGAAGAGGTAAGAAGGAAAGGACGTCAGGGGAAGGATAAGGACATCAATTTCTGGGGTAGTAAGTTAACACAAGACAGACAGAGGTGAGTCCTGATGCAAAAATTAGGGAAGTGAGTGGGGACTTATAGGTGTGAATGAGGGGACAATGGGGATAAGCAGGGCCAAAAAATTGGGGGTCATTGGCAGAAGCAGTTGCATGTCTGTTTGAAAGACAGCAAAAACAAATTCTTATAGAGGGATGGTGACACTGGGGAAGCAAGCTAAAGTGTTTTTGTGCATTATTCCATAGAATAGGGAAGGTGTGGCTTATTGCTGCTCTGCTGAAATGCATTCTAGCTTTAGGGATCAAGAGATAAATATGAGAGAGACTTCTTAAAAGGTAGGTATCTGGATTGCAAACAGGCAGGCAGTCCTTAATGTATTGTGGCAGCTTATTAATAATGGCTCTACATGTCAGAACACTGCATTCTTTTGTCTCCTGCGGTGAAGTGAGCTCCATCCTAAGGTAGTATAGAGAGTACAGTGATGTGTAGCATAGGGGGCATCAGTAACAAATCTAAGCACCTGGTGATATAGGGATCCAAGTTTGGAAAGGGCCACGCTTGAGCTATGCCCATATAAGAAATAAGCATAGTCTAGGAGAGGCATGCACGTAGTTTGTACTACCCTTTTTTCCCCCTCCTGAGTTAGAAAATGAGTGATTCTAAAAAAAAAATCTGAAGTCTCTGTTTTAGTTTTTTTGAGATTTGTTCTATATGGACTTTGAATTACAGTTTAAAGTCTTTCTAAACTCCCAGGTATTTAAAGGATTCCATGTAGTTCAGCGGCTCATGAAGCAGGGTGAAGTTTTAAGGGGCAGTCCCTGGGGTGCAAGGTTTGGAGGCATTCATTTGTGGGGTGCAAATCATAACTTTCATTTTCTTAGAATTTAAGAGGAGCTTTGAGTGCAAAGGAATTTTCTGTAAATGATTACATTTGATTTGGAGGTAATTACATGTGAGTTCCAGGGTAGGCCTGGCTATATATAACACTGTATGGTCAGCAACCAGACATCCTGCCCAGAATGGGTGACTGCCTCCTCCTGCAAGTTGCAGGAGCCACTCTGACCCAGGAGGCTGTTCTGCACTGACCCAGCCACCTCACAGCTTACAACCAGGCATCCTGCCCAGAATGGGCCACTGCCTCCTCCTCCTGCAAGCCACGGGAGCCGCTCTGACCCCTGCTGCTGTTCTGCACTGACCCACCTGTTTATTAGCCTCTGAATTGGTTAAGGTGGATATTGACAATCAAGACATTACACTACTGATTGCAGAAACAGTGGCATATAAAGTTTTGAATGATTTAGATACAAACAAATCTCAGGGACCCCGTGGGATACACCAAAGAGTATTAGAGGAATTAGCTGATACACTAAAGAAGCCATTTGCTTGGCTTTTTAATAAATCACTGGAAACAGGTGAAACACCAGAGGCATGGAAATCAGCCATTATCATCCCCATCCATAAGAAGGGGAGCAGAGCTGATGATTATGATTTCAGGCTGGTAAGCCTTACATCAATCTTAAGGAAAATTGTGGAGACTATTATAAGAGGCATAATGGATGAACATCTGATTAGTAATGACCTAGGGGAGGATACACAACATGTCTTTAGGAAAGAGAGATCTTGCTAATGAAATTGACTAGCTTTTTTGGAAAAGTTACTCTATCATTGGATGAGGGAAAATCAGTGGATGTAATCTACCTGGATTTCAGGAAAATGTTTTACATCATGCCACACAACAAACTAATTAAATGCATTGGAGATGTAGGAATAAATTGCACAGTTATAGCATGGATAAGAACATGTCTGAGTAATACTGTAGATCACAGAGAGTATGAGTGAAAGGGCAAGATTCTGGGATAATAGAGGAGACTAGTGGGGTCCTGCAGGGGTTGGTGCTGGAACAACTGTGTTCAACATTTATGTATCCAGTATGAAAATAAACGGGGGCTTGGCTAACCAAATTTGCTGATGACACAAAACTAAGACATTTTGTGGGTATGGTAGAACATGTTAGGTCATTGCAGACTGAATTGGATGAACTATATGAGTGGTTGATTAAGTATAAAATTAGTTTCAATCTAAAAATAAGTGTGCAGTAAAGCACTTGGGCCATAAAAATGTTAATGCACGATACAAACTAGGGAATAAAGTTTGCAAAGTCACTGAACATGACAGGAATCTAGGAACAACTATAACAGGCAATATAAAATTTACTAAATATTATAAAGAGATTGTCACAAAATGCAACAAGATAATGGGATGCATTTGGAAGAATACAGATAGCAGAAACAGAGAAGTGATATTGTCTATGTATAGGACATTGGTGAGGCCACATTTGGAATACTGTGGCCAGTTCTGATCACCACAAAACATGAGAATCATAAAAAAGTTGAAAAGGGTCCAAAGTAGAGCTGTACAAAAACAAAAAATTCCATTGGTGAAATTTGCATGAAAGTCGGATTTTCATTTCTGCTAACATTTGGAAATCATTTTGGCAATTTTTGCAGAAAATCTGCCTTAGAATGGTGAAATAAATGTAGGAACTGTGGATTAATATATTAAACTGTGGGGAAAAAAATCTGCAGAAATGATCACAGTCAGCAGTCAGTTCTGCAGAATTTAGTTCAGTAGTTTAACATTTCCCTCTCCCTGGTGTCTAGTGGCACCCCCACCCTCCAATCACTGACTGGTATTTTTGATGTGCATTCTCCTCATTAAAAAGCTGCTGAAGCCTTAAAAAAATGCTTTGAAAAATGTAACAATTAGGTACAATTCAGTTTCCATTCCATATAAATTAAAAAAATTCCTCCTCCCCAGTTTTTTATTACTAAGGGCATTTGCATGAGTGTTTGGGCTTTGTCCCTCAGGGTTCATCTGTTGCTACAGCTAATTCCCTACTTTAAATCATACTCCTGTGTTGTGACATCACAGTTTGTTTCCATGGGAGTAACTGTGATGCCACAAACAGTGCATTATGACATCAGGTAGGGAGACAGCAACAGGAATAGGTAATCTCTTCAGGAGCAAAGATCCTGTATTCATGCAAATGAACTCAGTAACAAATAATAGGGAGGATAGATACAGAACTAATGTGAAATACAAGCTGGACTGCATCTAAATATTATGTTTTGGTAAAGTTCTTCTGAAGGTGTCAGCTGCTCTTTAAGTAACTCAAGTGCCTGTCACAACTTAAGTAAATCACAACTGCATGCTCACTCTTCTTCTTAGTGTTTACAACCCACGGTACTATGGAGCAATGCGTATTACTACAGTATACAGCAATGCTTGTAAATGGGCAACAACAGACCTTTTTTTTTATTTAAATTTTGTTAACCAGGTAAGGACACTGGACAAACAGTCCTTTTTCAGGACCTACCCAACATAAATACAGTAAATACAAAAATTAATAAACTAACAATACCACACTAAGTAAAACAAGTGCAAACATCCTGTGCCTGCAAGTAATTTTTGAAATTAATTTTAAAATTTTGTAAAGAAGAAGCACAATGCAGATTATCTGGTCAGCCATTCCAAAATGGAGGAGCTGCAAATGAGAAGGAATGAGAGCCAGATTTAGACTTATGTGCAATTTTTTGAAGAAGAGTGCTTTTGGATGATCTCAAATTAGTTATGGTACTCTGAATAATAACTAAATCCATCAAAGGAAACACAATTTTGTCAAAAACAGACTTAAAAATTTGGCAACGAAAAAATAAGCAAATCAGGATTTAGGAGACAATTGATCTAATTGTGAATATAAAAGACAATGATGGTATGAGCTGGAGAATCCAAAACAAAATGATAAATATTATTATAAACAATAGCAATAACATTACTTTCCATTATGCCCAATTAAAAATATAAGCTAGCAACTTAATCAAGATTAACCAACAATGGCCCAGCAGCAACAGAGAGACAGGTTTTAAAAGAAAAATATCTTTTGAACTTGTACAACAAACCTAATTTGTGATTGACTACCATGCTCACCACTTTAACCTGTGGGGAAAAAGTCAGACCAGGATCCAATAAAACTCCCAGATACTTAAATTCAAAAACATGTTCAATTTCAGCTCCTCTATTATCATGAATCAAAATACATGGTTTATCCTTCAGCAAATACAGCAAACCAAACAACATAGATTTCATTTTTTTAACATTTAAAATCAAAAACTTGTCAACAAACCAACTGCAAATTTTAAGAAATTCCTGTTCCAAAGAAAATGACAACTGTGGAATGTATTTTGCTTAGTAGAGTAAAAGTAAATCATCAGCATACAATGAACACTCACACAACCTACAAAGAGAAGGTAATTGATTAATAAAGAAAGAAAATTATAAAGGTCCCGAAATGGACCCTTGGGGTACTTTATAATTCATAGAACAAACAGTGGATACAACTGAATCTAAACTAACAAACTGAGTCAGGTTCTGCAGGTAGTCACCACACCATCTAATCACATTCTCTGAAAATCCCAATTAGCCCAATTTTAGGCAAAGCAGAGAGTGATCTATAAGGTCAAATGCCTTGGTCAGGTCCACAAAAACCATCCCCGTCATGAGACTACAATCAAATCCCCTGAGGGCGGCATCCATTAACCAGACCAAGGCAGTCTCAGTTCCATGAATTTTATGGAACCCATATTGCTGTGAACATAACACGCCATTCGACTCAAGATATCCAGTAATTTGGCTTGCCACTATTTTTTCAAGCAATTTACTCAATAGATTTTATACTGATATTGGCAGGAAACCATCTGCACAATCTGCATTAGGCTTCTTTTGAATCAGGACTACTCCGGCACATTTCCAAACTAAAGAAAATTTACCTAAAATAATACACAAATTAAAAATTGAACAGAGAGGGTCAACAATAAAATGACCAGCTAACTTTTTAAAATGCCCATCAAACTGTCCCCACAATCACTAAACTTATTTGGGATGGTTAATAATAATTTAGATACTTCAGATCTTGTAACTTTCCAAAAGCAAAAAGGGGGTCTACCAATTAGAGATGCAACATGTCCTGAGACACCACCTGACAGAGATGAGAGGCCAGTCTTATAACAGGACAGGTCAGAAAACTTAACAGTAATCAGATTTGCTATCTCAGCAGAATCAGATACAACACCTTCTGTAGTTTTTAAGTGTTCTATAGTAGCCTTCTCTTTGGAAGATAGCCAACAAATTACTAAATCCCTGAACCTCTTAGAATCAAACCTACTGGCATAAAAATGATTCTTATAACATTTACACTTAGTACTTCTCACTAAAATACTTACTTTATTTCTGAGAAATCAATATTTATTCAAAAAAGAAATGGATGAAGACTGTAAGTGGATGAGGCGGATTCTTATAAAATTTACACTTAGTACTTCTCACTAAAATACTCACTTTATTTCTGAGAAATCAATATTTATTCAAAAAAGAAATGGATGAAGACTGTAAGTGGATGAGGCCAAGTTTCTCAGTTTAATCCATCCCTTGATCTCCTTGGAAAACCATCTATTATAGATACTCCTAACTCTAATGGTGCACAAGGGAAACACATGATTCTGAACTGAAAGCAATCAATTACAAAAATATTCCACAGCACACTCAGAATAGGGGATGAAATCAATAAATGACCAATCAATTGAAGATAATTGTGTTTGCAAAGCCACATGGCCAACTGTCTTAAAGTTACGAAACTGAATAAAATGAGGAGAAATTTTAGATGATGTTCGCAACCCAAATTACATTTATAGAAATCTATGAATAATGTATCTCCAAAATAAATCGTTTTAGGATAATCACTTTTCTTTTACATATGCCATGCCTGTGAGCTCGGATAATCAGCTATGCAATACACAAATCAAGAAGTACAAGCTACTTGAAACCAGAACCCTGCTGACCCATTTTTTAATGCCATCCTTGAAGGTACATCTTTATAGTGATTGCCTGGTTGCAAATTAAATTTGTATAAATTTACAACCACAGTTTAACTCCATTGGAAATGGATTTCAATGATGCTATATTTGTGAACCTCCTTTTACAAGAATCAGTGTGTGTGTGTGTGTGTGTGTGTTTGCGGGCATGTGTGTGCATGCATATGTGTGTGTGTGTGTGTGTGTGTGTGTGTGTGTGTGTGTGTGTTGGAGGGGACTTGCTAATCAAGGGGATTAATGCCCATTAATTTCATAGCACATTAAGCATTAATGTCAGAACTCTGAGGTCTACCATAATTTCTTCCTTTCTTTCAGGTAGCCACTTTGGACACCAACTAAAACTCAAACTGGCCAAAGCAAAATTCTATGTAGTCATCAGAGCAGGTGTATTTATAAAAGAACACATCTCAATGTGTATGTATAGAATAACATTGTTCTTTTTGTTTCACTCAGTTTGCATATCAGATTGCCACTAGTTGTTGCTTACAGAGATTTAAAGTGAGCAAGTACTAATCCACTTGTTGTTAGCACATTATTTTCTGAGGGTATGTACTGAAGTGTGGTCAACTGTACAATTTATTGCACATGACATGACAGTCAGGATGTCCAAATCCCAAAGCTCCATTTCCTCCATATTCACCTTCAAAAAATAGCTGCACAGGCTGACAGATGAAGTAGATGTTCTATAGCACTGCAGAAGAAAGTGCATCCTTTGTTCCAGAAAGTGCTTTCACCTGAGGCAAATGCAGACTAGTGCTAAAATAACTTGCTGTTTTTATCCACTATTGATTTTGAAGTAAAGCAACAAAGACACACAAGTTTCACCAGTAACACATTGTCTTGTACCATTTACACCTCAGTGCACTGATTTACTTTGCAGACCAAGCAGCGGTGTTTCCCTGCCTCAACTGACAGGTGACACAAACAGTTGAACACCAGTGCTGGGTGCAAGCAGTGCATGTGGTCTTACACACAGCACCCCGTGTCTCACTTTTTCTTTTTAAGGTTTCACAACAATAAGCTTTTGTTCATCGTTTAACATTACTGGGAATTACGGTTCACTTAGATTAGTTTCACCAAATAAAATATGAATCCTCTGTTTCCCTTTTGATGTGTACCTGCCCATCCATTCAATGGAAGGCATTGAACCTCTAATGATCACTTTGTGCATTGCACATCCAATTAAAAATGAAAATAACCTTTTTACAAGTTTCACCTGACATATTTTACTTCTGAAACGGATATTGGTGTGCTCCCAAAGATAGGTGGATTTGTTTTAATAACAGTGTTTACCTGCCTCTGCACTCTTCCAGCTATGGATGTGATGGGGGTTAACAAAAGGATGAGGGAGTACAATGCTATAACCCTGAAGTTAGACTATCATTAAAAGGAAAGAGTAGATAATATGAGCAAGGAACAGAAAAAACAGCTAAAATAAATTTTAAAAATTCTGCAGGTTTTTCCCAGAATTCCATGACAACAAATACATCCATTTCCATCAGTTTCATACATAAAAAAGTGAAAGGGATGTTGTAATGCATCAGCAGGAGGTCTCCATGAATAGTGTGTTATGTAAACACTAAGAAGAGGAATGAGCTGACAAGATTGGTGATCGGAAGGTGGGGGGTGCCACTAGACAACGGGGAAACTTTAAACGTTTAGGGGCTAGTGATCGGAGGGTGGGGGTGCCACTAGACATCAGGGAAACCTTCAATCAATTATTAAGGGACTGATGATCAGAGGTGAGGAGTGTCACTAGAGACACCAGGTAGAGTTTTTTTTTTTCTATCTGAACTGTGGAATAATTACATAAATTGTGGATTAGTTCTGCAGCTCATGTGTATTATTCCACAGTTCAGCAAGGGAATTCCAGAGCAGGGTGAAAATCCATCAGACACATTAGGAAGATTTCTGATCCGCTAAAAGCAGAAGTTCGTAAAATTCTGTGAATGTTGGTGAACTTTCACAGAAGCTCTGCTTAAGCAGAATTCACAACTTTTGCCCAACACTAGTCCAAAGCAGAGCTACAAGAATGGTTAAGGGTTTGGAAAATCAATCATATGAGTAGAGATTAGGCAACTGGGATAGTATCTTATCACAGTGTTTAAGGCTTTAAAAAGTGAGGATAGGAGAAGCTGCTTATATTTGAAAGTAAGGACTTTCAGTAGAGGAAAAAGAGGGCATAAATCTCAGTTTACCCGAGGCTGTAGTTAATAACAAAAATGTAAATATCTTTAAATACAGGTTAGACCACTTCTTAAAGGAGAGTGGGTTTTGGGCCGGCCCACCGGCAAAGCAGTTGGACGTCTGCTTGCGATGCCCTGGGTTCAGAAAGGGACAAGGGAGTTGGAGACCCTGCCAGGGGGAGAAGGATTGAGCATTCTAGGGACTGCACTCCTTCTCTGGGGGGAGGTGAGAAAGAGTGTCCGGTGCTTTGCAGAGCCCTAGCAGAGGCAGGGGGTCCACTGTGGCTGGTGCTGTCACCTTAGGGGGGCAGGGCAGACATTGGATGTCATTGCATGTCCCCATCTCCAGGGATCCAGATAGCATCTAAAAAGCCATCCCCCCAGCATGATGACCTGTTCTGCTACTGTCTCCACTGCCTTCGACATCCTCCAGGGGGCTCTGGGGGGGTAAGCCGGGGCTTATTAACATTGCCCATTTGGGGGGAGCCCTCCTGTCAGCCCCATCCAGAGGGGCAAGCCTGGGCATGGGGGGATGACAGGCAGGGCAGGTCTGTCCTTTGAATAAAGGATTTGGGGACCTGGGACCAAAACAATAAAAGAGGATGGGTTTTGAGGTCTTTATCATTGAGAAATTGCCAGACAGGCAAGATGGGCAATAAGCTCCTTCCTGTCAGTACTACCTATGTTTCTAAGTTCCTTTGTAAATACCAGTGATGAAAAATGAGAAGGGAGCAAGAGAAAGAGAGCCAACATAGCAGGAGTTCATGGGAGGAGAGCACAGCATGTGGAGGCATTTTGAACACATTTTTTTGACTCCTCACCTTGTCCATGAGAAATGGACCCCTAGTTAACTTGCTTGCATTTTGCCTTCTTCCCTATGACACAATTTGGGACACAACTTCAATTTAGTCAAGGATTTGTCCATATGGAATGTTTTTTTTTTCAAGTTTTTTGGGTGAACATTTTCTGCTTATAGTATTTTGAGCTGCAGTTACACTGGTTCATGTAATTTGGCATCAGTGCATTCCTTGGACTATTGTAAACAATTCACATTGTCATTAGAGTAGAATTTTCCCCTTCCTTGTGTGTATCACAGGCAGTCATTTCATTATTCTGAGTAATGGCAAGATGTCTATGGTGACTGCATGTATGAATAATCTCCTGTATGTTCTTGTCTGTGCACTTTTCAGAAGTTTTATAAATTAAAGTTTAAAAAGAGGTGTCCTTAGTTTCTCATCTATCTTGTAAATAGATCCATGTGAAGTATAAAAATGTGGCATGCACAGTGCTATATAAACTGTTGGAACTTCACTATGTCCCTCACCTGGCGCAGTAATGATGTAAACAGGAGTTTGAGACAAGGTCTCAGATAAATGTGGCACACCGTAATTGCTTCCCTCCTCCCGAGTCAACCTTCAATAAAGCTTAGGACACCAAAGAAGCTTACCTTTCTGCAGACTTCTTTTATTAAGTGCAAATCAGGTGTTTGGGTAAATAAATTCATCATAGCTAAAATGCAGAGTGACTTTTTACTTAAAGCAGACAAAATAAAAAATAAAATACCCTCCAACACCAACATGGTGTTCACGTGTGGAACATAGGCAGCCTGCAGAACAACATGCATCCCAAGGAGACATGCACAGTGTGCTGATGTTTCTGCATTCTGCCTTCCTCAGAGCTGATTAGCTCATGTACAGGGCTTTGTTTAAATAGCAAGGCATTTGCATTTTTGAGCCCACGTGATGTCAGCTGTACAGAGTCCGCAAATGTATTAAAGTGCAAACCACAACTGTGAAACATAATATAACAATACATAAATACATACATATCACAGAAAAACATAAAAAACATATTTACATATCTAAGCACACTGTCATTGCACACATACAACTATATTCATATTATCGATAAGGTTCATCAAAGTCTCTTCCTATAGACTAAAAGGGTTTAAGTTGTGTCCTTTTTACTACAGATAGCAGTTCATAGGAATTTCTTCATCCAGACCACAGGGGTTAAAGGTATTCAAAGTAAAAATCCAAAATGTCTCTCTTTGGGAAAATCCCCCCCCCCCCAAGTCTCCCCCATGTGGTCCTAACTTTTCAAATTCCAACAAACCTTAGTCCAACTGGGGAAGCATGATGTTGTTCGTAATTTTGAACTACTGAGCCGCTTTGTACTTCACTTCTTATTGTTAATTTATGTTCACATATTCTCTCATTTAGTGTTCTTTTCATCTACCCAACATAGCCCAAACCACATGGCCAGGTCAACAAGCCAATAACATTCATACTGGAGCAGTTCATGAATGAGTCAATTTGAAACCTTTTTCCAGTTTGGGAATGCTTAAATTATGCACTGTCATGTGTATTATTAAACTGTGCACAGTGTCCACACCTATAGATCCCTTTGGGGTTGGGGGCAACCTGGAAGGCACAGAGAAATATTTAAAACAGTTTCTGGAATACATTAACAAAAAGAACACCGAAAGAGAATATGTAAACATAAATCAATGATAAGAAATAAAGTACAAAACAGCTCAGTAGCTCGACAATTTGAACATCAACATCATGCCTCCCCAATTGGACTAAGGTTCGTTGCAACTGAAAAGGTAACCTTAGGACCACGTGGGGGAGACTTGGAGAAAAAATTGTCCAAAAGAGAGACATTTTGGATTTTTACTTTGAAGATCCTAACCCCTGTGGTCTAATGAAGAAATTCCGATGAACTGCTATCTGTAGTAAAAAGGATATAACTTAAACCCTTTTTTTTTTACTTACTCTTTTTCTCCCCTGTGGCTCCTGGTCAGCTCCTTCTTCCAGGCATCCCTTTCTCTGGCAAACATCCATCCTCACCCATCTCCTAATCAGGTTGCCACCTTGTTAGCCCCATGGCTTACCCCCTGTGGCGGGGTGGGGGGGGAGCCCCAACTCCCCACCAAGACTAGATCCGATACAGATGGCACCCTCAGAGACAGTGGGTTAGATGGACGGCCATCAAGCCACTTGACCTGGTTACCATTTCCATTTTTCCTCTGCAGTGGAGCATGCAATGCTGGCAATGGGCTTACCATGAATGCGTCCACCAGTAACGCACCCACTAGCTGCTCTGCCTTCGTGCCCCACTGTATTGGCTAGGCATGCCAACACCCAGCCTCTTCTAGGTGTCAGGCAAATGCCGCCCACTGTTCCCCACCCTCCCTGGGAGAGGACAGCAGTCCTCCAGACACTTAATCCTCTCTCATCTCGGCCAGCCCCTGATGACCCACTCACACTGGTCACCAGCATGGCAGGAGGTAAGGCATCGCTGCCTCAGCCATCCATGCCACCAGCCCATCAGAACTTATACCCTTTTAGTCTATAGGAAGAGACTTTGATGAACCTTATCGATAATATGAAAATATAATTGTATGTGTGCAATGACAGTGTGCTTAGACATGTATATATATATTTTTATGTTTTTTGTGATACATATGTATTTATGTATTCTTATAGTATGTTTTAAAGTTGTGATTTGAACTTTAATAAATTTGCGAACTCCATACAGCTGACATCATGTGAGCTCAAAAATGCAAATGCCTTACTATTTAAATGAAGCCCTGTACATGAGCCAATTATCTCTGAGGAAGGCAGAATGCTGAAATGTCAGCATGTTGTGCTTGCCCCCTTGGGACGCATGCTGTTCTGCAGGTTGCCTATGTTCCACATGTGAACATCATGTTGGTGTTGGCAGGTATTTTATTTTGATTTTGTCCACTTTAAGTAAAACGTCACACTGCACTTTAGGTATGGTGAATTTATTTACCCAAACACCTGATTCGCACTTAATAAAAGAAGTCTGCATGAAGGTAAGTTTCTTTGGTGTCCAAAGCTTTATTGAAGGTTGAATCAGGGGAAAGCAATTACGATGTGCCACATTTATCTGGGACCTTGTTGCAAACTACTGTTTACATTGCTCCTCTGTTTGTGAGCATCCACCAGTGAGTGCAGTCAGTGAGGCTAGCTGAGCTCTCTCAACTTCCATTGTACTCTGGCATGTAACAATGTACATCTTCAACAGGTAAAGACTGTGTAAAAGTTGTACATTCCTGCAAAGTGCTACTTTGTATAGCACTTCACCTGGTGAAGACTCCATCAAGTGATAATTCACTTGCAAGTTGCATGAAGTAACACTTTGCAGAGTTCTTCAACAATAAAAAAAGAAATAGAAAGAAACCCATTAGAGCCCTAACAACCTTTCCCAGCCCCACCCATGAACAATAAATGCACCCATGTCCTGACCCAATCAGCAACATCCCATCTATTCTCCATATCCCCATCAGTCAAGCAAGAAGATAATGCCTTCCTCCCTTTCCCACCAACTCAATCTGCTCAGAAGCACCCACCCTTCTCCCATAACCCTACAAAAAGATAAAACACACAACACCCCCTTCCCCCACCCACTCAGCAACTTTCACCCACCACCCTCTACACCCCATACCAAGTGACACACATCTTCCAGAGAAAGGATACTTTAGTTGTAGAGAGAGACGTCAACTGGCACAGAACCTCTGCCTTCTGAAAGAATAAGAATGCATGCCTACAGTCATCAACTGCTGGCTATGAGTGTGCTCTTCTATTCATTCAGATGGCCTTTTGTAACAGTCATGGAAAGACCTTTCCACAAGAAAAATTAAAAGCTGACTGAGAGCTGGAAAACCTGATGGGAGGTCCAGCAGCCTACATAGAAACATAGACTTTGACAGCAGATAGGACCCGCTTGGCCCACCTAATCTGCCCATTTCCCTAAATATTGTATAAGCTACAGATCCTAGTTAACCAACAGCCTACTATCTCCTACCCTTCACTAGAATTGATTTATGTCAATCCCATGCATTTTTGAATTCCCACACTGTTTTTCATCCCAGAACCTCTTCATGAAGGCCATTCCACGCATCCACCACCCTGTCCATGAAAAAATACATCCTCACATTGTACCTGAGCCGTCCCCCCATATCTTCAAATTGTGCTCCCTTGTTCTTGCACATTTCTTTTTCTGATAGATGCTACCCTCTTGTACTTTGTTGATTCCCTTGAGGTACCTAAATGTTTCTATCATGTCCTGCTATCCCCCCTTTCCTTAAGGGTATACATATTAAGCTCCTTTAGTCTCTCTTCGAAAGGCTTATGGTGCAGACCCTGCACCATTTTAGTTGCCCTCCTCTAGACTGCCTCCATCATGTCTATGTCCTTGCAGAGATAGAGTCTCCAGAACTGTATGCAGTATTCCAGATGGGGTCTCACCAACTGTCTGTACAGAGGGATAACAACTTCCTGTTTTCTACTGGTGATGCCTTTCCCTATGCATCTAAGTATCCCCCCAGTCCTCCTTACTGCATTCTCACATTGCTTGCCTATCTTTAGGTCATCTGATATGACTACCCCCAGGTCCCTTCCCATTTTTGTTCTTGTTAGTACCTCCCCACATTGTGTACTCTTCCCCAGGGATTTTGTTTCCCAGGTGCATTACTTTGCATGTCTTTGCACTGAATCTAAGCTGCCATACTTTTTAACCATTCCTCCAAACTTGCCAAGTCCCTTCTCATCCTTTCCACCACCCTTGTGTATCAACCCCGTTGCAGATCCTTGTGTCATCTGCAAAGAGGCATACTTTCTCTTCCAGTCCCTCTATAATGTCAAGTATAAAGACATTAAAGAGGACTGGTCACAGTACCGAACCCTCTGGTACCCCACTATGGTAACACACCACCACAACAACAGTATGACAGCGAACACCACTACAGCAACAAATCTTGCCAGGTCACTGTGGTGGACCATTGTCTGCAGACATAGCAATTATGGTTATTTAGAGATGGGGGGTGCGGGGGGCACAGCCCCCTGTTGAGGGGTGCATGCGGTGAAGCCCCCACAAAAAAACACTTCTTCCTGACTGGGACACTGCCAACAGTCAGCATTGTTCTCGTCAATGTCAGTGTTTTTATAATGATGTTGTCGTTGTATTGATGTGGAACCCCCGACTTGTAACCCCCTTTCTTTGGCGTGGACTCCATTTACTATTATCCTTTGTGTCCTGTTGTGCAGCCAATGTTTTACCCCAGCTACAATCCTGGGACCCACTCCCAGATTGGCTAACTTGTTTACTAATCTTTTGTGTGGGACTGTGTCAAATGCCTTGCTAAAGTCTAGGTAGGCCATGTCCACAGCCCCTCCCTAGTCTACTACTTTGGTCACCCATTCAAAAAAATCAATGCTTAAGGTTTCCTTTATTTTGTCTACACCTATTGCAGAGACCGTCTGGGGCTCTGCCCAGTTTATGAAGCTTAATGGGGGTCCAGTACATGTCATTTAAGAATTGAAACTGAGTGAGCTTCAATCTATCCTGGGAAATATACAAATGTAAGCTTTTCCAGATGGAAACCCAGTTGTCTGTCAAAGCAGGAAACTGGGCGGTCCAATAATTAGGGACTCCACAAAGTGCATCAAGTGCCCTTTCCCGCAGAAAGGCATATATTTGAGAAACTGCTTGGGGTTTACCAAATAGTAAAACCAGGAAGTCAAGCCAATGCTGCCCCCCCCTCAGTTTCAACACTGCCCGAGAAACTTTTCACCAGTAGGTGCCGTAGTTAGAAAATCTTGAAAATATGCTTCCCTGCTATATCATATAAGGAAATAATTGCCTTAGAATCTAAGCAGGCCCCATCGGCAAAAAAATCTTGCACCCTGAGATGTTTGATTGAGGGGAGCCAGGATGGGGAGATAAGTTTGCCTCCTATCTTCAAATTAGTGTTGCCCACCACATGCTGCTTAGGGTCTTTAATATTCATGTATCTTAAAAAGGTGCAAATCTGTGCGTGTATTCAAAGAGAAGACAGTATAGGGGATCTACACAGCACTGGAGGGGTATCTCTAATAGGAATATGTAATAGGTTCTCCTTTGAGACATTTGTGCTGGAAATTAACTCCCTTTCTAGTGTTAACCATACAGGTACATAGGAACAGTAGGTAATCTCTTCCTGGGGTGTAAACCATCTCATGTATTTAGCTGCTTGGCTGGCCCAGAAATATAGCCCAAAGCATGGAAGTTTCAAGCTCCCAGCTATTGTGGATGCCGTCAATTTTGAGTAGGCCCATCTTTGCCACTTTCCTAGCCAGATAAAGGAAGATATGAAAGCATGCATCTTCTTGAACTAAGCTAGGGGCAGCCAGGAGTTTAACATACTGGGTGAATAAAACAGTCTAGGTAAAATATTCATTTTAAGAATACTAATTCTACCCCAGAGAGAGATGGGAAGAGATTGCCATCTTTTGAAATCCTACTGAATAGTATCTAGGAGAGAATCAAGGTTTTGCTTTTTCATCAGATTATCATTTCTAGATAGTATTAGCCCCAGATATTTAAGATATTTAGGACTCCACTGTACTCCAAGTGAAGAAATGTTATGCTTATAGAACCTCTGGTTGAGGGGAAAAACAGTGGTCTTACTTAGATTTATTTTGTAATTGGACATCTCCCCGTATTTAGTAATGATAGTCAAAGCTATAGGGATAGATTGTGCTGGGTGTATCAGGTGAAGAAGCACATCATCGACATATGCTGAGATTTTAAGGGCATGGCTGTCAATAGTAACACCCTGTACCTCTTCATGGGCCTGCAGCATGAACAACAGAGGTTCAAGGTAAAAATTGAACAGGAGGAGGGAGAGGGAACACCCCTGCCTAGTCCCAGAGTGTAAGGGAAATATTTCAGAAAAAACTGCATTACAATATATTCTAGCTTGGGGGTTTTGATATGGAGAGGACACCCATGATATAAATTTAGAAGGAAAATCAAATTTGTGCATGGCTTGAAACAAGAATTATCAGTCTACACTGTCAAACGCCTTCTCCACATCCAGGGAGAGCAGACCAGCAGGAATATATGAGTCCCTGGATGTGGAGAAGACGTGTTCCAATTTGCGAAAATGGTCTGCAGGATGCCTACCTGCCATGAACCCCACCTCATCTCCATGGATAATATGTGGAAGTACTACTTTCAATCTGGTGGAAAGGATTTTGGACACAATTTTGATATCACAATTCAGAAGTGATATGAGCCTGTAACTACCTGCTAATTCTGTGTCTTTATTTGGTTTATGTAACATGATAATTAGGGCTCCTAATAGAGAGTTGTCTATTATGTGTCCCTCTAGTATCCATGCAAATACATGGGATAACCTGGGAGATAGGTGTTTGCTGAAAGTCTTGAAGAAATTCAGGGAGAACCCATCTGATCCCAGTGCCTTAACAGCAACTAAAGAGGAAATGGCAGTCCCAATCTCGGCCTTCGAGATAGGAGTGATCAGCACCTCCTGCTGGACACGGGTGAAGGTTGGGAGATCGAGAGGGTGAAGATATTCCCTAACTGTGTCAAGATCTGGACGATTTGGTCTAGGGCTATAAAGGTCCTTATAAAACTCAGCAAATTCTGCAGTAATCTCCTTAGA
The DNA here is from genome assembly GCA_016271365.2 of Neoceratodus forsteri. Lineage (NCBI taxonomy): Eukaryota > Metazoa > Chordata > Ceratodontiformes > Ceratodontidae > Neoceratodus > Neoceratodus forsteri. The sequence continues at coordinate 1,340,240,885 of CM057456.1, forward strand.
GATAAGACAAAGGGAACCAGTCACTTGTGATCTAAGGCTTTGCACTAAACGAGAGGATTCAACTTTTTTCAGTCTTAAAGCCAACAGGTGGCCTGCCTTTTCCCTTTGATCAATATACTTTGCCCCTGTTTTTAACATGGCATACTCTGCCTTTTCACTGAGAAGGGAGTTGTAATGATCTCATAGACCTACCAACAGAGCCTGGTCTGCGTTTGACATGGTAGGAGCCTTAAGGCCTCTAGATTTCATATCCTGGACAGTAAGGATGGAGCGTTTTGGTCCCTTTCCTTCTTCCTGTGCGAGGCCTCCCTTATAAAGACCCCCCCTCAGGATGCACTTCAGAGCCCCCCACTCTAAGTCTGGTCTTGCTGTGGAATTCAGGTTAACCTCAGTATACTCCTCAATTTCCTGTATTATTAGTTTGACAATAAAATCATCTTTAAGAAGCTGATTATTCAGTTTCCATAGTGATTTCTTAGCGGGATCTGCTGAGAAGGCTATATTGCAAGAGACCAGCGAGTGGTCAGAGATCACCCCAGGCTCTATGTTAGCCACTACAATTCCTCACAACGTCTGGCTAAGTAGAAAGTAATCTATCCTAGATGAAGAGCCGTGAACATTGGAGTGATAAGTAAATTCTTCTGAGGTGGGGTGGAGCACCCTCCATGGATCAGACAGGCTGAGATGGTCCAAAAAGTCCCGCATGGCTCTTTGTGCAGGAGAGAGGCCCTTTTCCTTGGGGTCTGACTTATCTAAGTCAGGGGAAAAAGGTAAGTTCCAATCACCCCCAAGTATGCATGGAAGTTTTGTAAAATTTGCCAAAACTTGTAACAACACAATAAAACACATGGGAGAGTCAATATTTGGACCATATATGCACCCCAATAATATTACAGTTCTATTTACTAGACCTTTAGCAAAGATATATCTCCCCTTCAGGTCCCTAATCACCTGCTCTGGTATAAAAGTGGTATTCTGAGTCACTAGGATAGCCACTCCCCTACTTTGGGTGCTATCCTCAGCATTAAACACCTGGCCCACATATTGCCTCTGGAGAGGGTCCCTTCTGAGTCCAAAAGATGTGTTTCCTGAAGAAAAGCGATTTCCCCTTTAAATAATCTAATATGTTTCAACACCTGATACCTTTTGATTTTAGACCGGAGACCACGTACATTCCATGAAATGCATTTTTTAGCACATGCCATTCCTAATAATAAAGGATACCTGTGTTCTGCAAGTTATTAAACCACAATCCCAAAGTTCCAATCTGGGTCCTCCCTGCCCCCCCCACCATACCCATCTCAACCCAAAGTCTCTTCCCCACACATTAGTCCAGTCTCCCCTTTCTACTATATGACTGTCCCCCCGATCTTCTGATGACATGACCCCTCATTTCGGGAACTCTGCGTTAGTGAAGATCCAGGCAGATTATCCCCCTCCCCTCCAACAGCTTTCCAGTACATGGTGTCTTCCACTGTACCTCTACCTCCCTGGCTCCCACCACTCCCCTCCATTCCCCATCTGCTTAAGACTAGTGTCCTACCCTCATGGAAAGGGACCCATCCCTGAAAAATGCACAGAATAAAACTGCCACTACGTGGGAGTGGAAGCGCCCACACCATGCCCGAGGAAGGCAGTGCAATTAAAACCTGGATTTACGTCAACTAGCATGGAGGGTGCGGGTACCTATTATCCACACAGGGTGCTCCCTCGAAGGCAATTCCATTCGTAACAGTAAGGGGATCAACCTTCTGCTTGTCAGTGTGCTTAATAGCACATTGTCCCATTAGCAAAAATGGTGGGGTCTACCTGAAAAGCATCAGTGGAAAGTGGTAATGTCCTTGCCCTAATCCTGAAGTAACGGGCATGATTTATTCCCCAGGGACCCCTCTATTAGCTTCTCACACTCAGAGCCTCTATACAGTGTGTCACATCATAACCAAGGGAGCACAAGATAAAGAAATTGAATCTCTTGAGTATCCCCCCCACCCACACATTCCAATAAGGTTGCCAGCTAGGAAGAATCTCCAACTAAGGTACCCCTAGCCCCCCGAAGCACAAGATAGAAGCCCATGGCTCCCAAACTAAAATGCCACACCACTAAATCTCATGGTCTACCATTACCTTAAGTGGCACTGGTGGGAATAGAACTCATAAGCCTATGCATAAACTTTAATACCTCCCCTTCACGTAACTTGTATATCCTTATAGCTAACCAACTTTCCATGTAGCAACACTAGTTAAGCAACACAACAATTCAAAGAAAACTACAATTTTAAGCAGATTAGGACAGGTAAGAAGTGTCCACAGTGGGGTAAACAGCATGGATGTTCGCTCAGTCCACCTTCTGTCCATTGTGTCATCGAAATTTACCCCATGAGATCTTAGAAGGATCTCAGCCAGATCACAGACAGTGCAAAGAAAAAGGGTTCAAAAATTATATCCTTTAGTGTTCAGCTTCTCACATACTCACTGCCCCATCAATAATTCAACAACTGAAGCCCCAAGCTCGAGATGCAGGCCTCAACCAGCTTGGAAGAGATTCGGAAAAATCTGCTTCAGCTCCACTTCTGCAGTGTTTGGGCCTTCCAACCATGTCCACTTCCCATCAATGGAGACCTGAAGAGTAGCTGGATACAGCAAGCGAAATCTAATGTTAGCAGCAAGCAATTTAGTGACAACCCTGTGGTATTCAGCCCTTTTCTGGTGCACTGATGGAGGAAGGTCTTGGGTCATTCCAATTGGGGAACCCTCCTACAGGATTTCTTTTAATTCTTTGAACTTAGCTAGCAAGTGTTGGCACTCTTGGTAATTAAGGAATTTAAAGATGAAAGTTCTGGGTTGGGCTCCTTGTGGTGGCACTGGCCTAAGAGCTTGATGGGCTTTCTCAATGATATAGTCTGTCCCAAAAGGCGAGGGGCCAGCAATTTTGGATACCAGTTTCTGAACAAATATAATCAGGTTAGAGCCTTCCTCACACTCAGAGAACCCGATAATAGCAACATTATTCCAGTGGCTCCGTCCTATTAATCTTCCACTTTGGCTTCTAATTTAGCAATGTGTTACCTAGTGACTGCCATTGCAGGATTGAACTTCTCCACTTTCTTTTCCACAGAGATGATTCAGACCTCGCAGTCTTCGGTACGCTGAGCCAGCTCCTCTATCTTATTTGTTGCAGCCTTCACTTCTTCAGCTAGTAAACGGACCTCATCCCAGAATGGGTGGAATTCCTCCAGGAATCTGTCCAGGATGAGTGGAATGGAGTCTGAAATAACTAAGCTTTGCCGAGCCATCGGGTTGGTCTGGGCCTTGGCTTTCTTTGTGGCCTTTGCCACCTTTGTCGGTGGAGCGTGGCGCAGAAGAGCAGAATGCATTTCTGCTTCCATAGTTAGTAGTTTTCACTGTGGATCACTCATTTTGGGACCTGCTGTCTTGCCCTCACTTAGCTGACTGTTTAGTAGCTGAGGTAAATGCTAAAAAATTACTTTTTCTAAAATTTAAAGGCGGGAGTAGTAGGAGTGCTTAAGAAAGCAGTTACACAGTCCAGAGCATCATGTGATCTCCCTCAATGGAGCAAGGTTTAATAAAAGAGGGTGAAGCACTGTTTATAGCCAAGGGTTTACAAATGTGGTTGCCCTGGTTATGTCTTTGTAGTCTGGCAGTCCAGTGGTATAAAGTGGGGCTAGTCTGGTGCTGCACTGTAGCCCATCAGTTGATTTTTTTATATTAATAAAACAAATCTTGTGCCAGTCAAAGAGATATCTAGGGGCTTTATGTATTTTTGTTTATTGCAGAGTGTCAACTGTGAGTGGGTGACAAGTGTACCTGAGAAGAGAAAATGAGAGTCAAATCAATGAGCAGCTATGGTTAATCAGTGCTAGAATGGGTAATCCTCTTACAGATGTGTTTGGACAGCAAATGTAAACTGCTAGTATGGTCGCAAGTGCATGCATTGGCCTGCCTGAGTAGTATGACAGAGCAGGAGTAGAACTGCTCTCTATAGTGGACCATTTCCTTATTGAAAAATAAAGTATTCTCTTAGTTGGCAGGCAGCAAGTGCCAGAAATATGTTTAGGGTTTGGCTGCAGTGTTTAATAAAATAAATATAAGTGGACACACAAGATAAGGGGATGGCTGCCACACTCATGTTAATGGCACCATTGTAGGCAACAGAGGGCTGCAGGAGATAAGCACAAGCTAAGACATGGCAGCATCAACCACTTGATAAATTATTTCCAGCCACACGGGGCTATATAAGAGTTTAAAAAGTCAAGCTATGTAGTTTATAGAAGCTAAAAATGCCTAGTATAAAAAAAAAAAAATCATAGTCTTCTATAGTGTACAGTGGAATGTTATTACCACCAGAATTCCGGGTAAATACAGGCTTGTTATGGTATCGTTCTGACATTCCCTTGCTGTTAACCACCTTAGAACGATACCATAACAGGAAAGAATGCTGCAGAGATTCAACATTCTACTGCACCAGCGCTTAGCACTCACCAGCGTTCAAATGCAAATGGTGGTTCCTCAATCACAGTGATTTTAAAAATTAAAATGAATGAGCATTCACAGTGGTGGCAGCAGTCTACTCAAAGATAATGATACAGGAGTGCCATGCATTTGTTCAAGAGCAACAAAACCAGAAAACAATTAAGAAGACACCTTCTGACATTAAATTATTAAAAAATTACTTTGCAGAAGTCAGTAAAACATGAAACATACCAGAGATTCTGGTGGCAGAGTCATTGCTGACTTCATATACAAAATAAGGAGAGTAGATGAAATGGACTATGAGCCGAGCACACTAAGGGGCATCATCGGTAGCATAGATCACTACCTGTTACAAATAAACTATGGGCACTTCGTGTTTCACAGCAATAACACCCACTTTAAGGAGACACTAGCAACTCTGTCAGCAAAACAGAAGCATCTTAAAAATCTTGGAAAGGGAAACAAGCCAAACAGTGCAGATGCCCTATCACCATCTGACTTTGAAAACTTTATCATAGTGGTGCTCTGGGGCTACACAACCCAACTTCACTATTAAACCTTGTATTCTTTAACAACAGCCTATATTTTGCACTCAGAACAGCTGAGCAGTACAACCTGTGATGGGGGTGACCTGCAGTTATTAACAGATTCTGATGGCCAGGACTACAGTATCTAGAATATACAGAGTGGCATACCAAGACCAGGAGTGGGGAAAACCCTAGGGATGTTAGGGCAGTTAAGCCTCACATGTATGACAACCCCAACAATGCAGTAAGGGATCCAGTGTCAGCCTACAGAATGTATGCGTCACTGCGCCCAACAGCCATGCTTTGCCCAGACTGTCCCTTCTACTTGGCCCCGAATATGAACCACAAGCCAGGCACCTCAAGTTGGTACAGAGCAATGACCCTGGGAGAGAACAAGATACGGAACACATTAAAATCAATCAAGGCAGCTGCAGGGTTTCTAAATGACAAGTGGATCACCAACCATTCAACCCGCAAGACCGTGATACAGTGTCTGGTAGACAGAGATGTCCCACCTACTGAAGTCCAGCAGGTCTCTGAGCACCGGTCGCTGCAGTCTATAACAATTATTTGTACCTGTATGTGACAAAACAGAAATGGAATTCTGTGATTTTTTGCAGGCCAAAGCACAATAGCAGCAGAACAACCTTCATGTTCTACTGTTTCAGTCTCAGTAAGTACACCAGAAACATCCTGATCACCCATAGCTATCCCCAAGCACCCGCTGAGTGAGTTAACAAATTTTAACCTGTTTGGGAATAACTGTCTATTCTAGCAAGGGATTACAATAAATTTCAACAGCTTTCTTGCTCCCCTGAAAAAACAAAGAGTAGTGGTAATTGAAGACTCTTCATATGACGATGACTGAGCAAAAACTAGGCATAGTAATTGATGTTATTTTTCTAACACAGCAATCTTCAACCCAGTGCCTATAAAAACAAACGTTTCCATGTATTTATTTATTTATTTTTTGTTTCTCCTACAAGGTACCTGTTGCTTAAGAAGCATGTTCCAGAAGTGACTCCTCTTCAAATGAACTTTCCCCACGGCACTTTTGGAAGATGTACAATTCACATTGATCCATCCTTGATTCTGCATTCAGGCATTCAGTTTTACTTCCAAATCAGTTGGGGCTTTTTTTTTCCCTAATGTTGTTCATGTAATAGTATGTATGCTATTAGCTTAAAGTAGGTAAAATAAAGTTTATTATTCATCTCTGCTACCATTGTGTCCATGTATTCACTCAGAGGTAAGCCTAATCTGCCCATATATACAGCCGACTAAGTTTCTATACGTGATGAAGTCGTGTAGATCTTAAAAGAATTGTGGATACTTTTTTTTGGGGGGGTGGGTAAAAGCACATATTGTACTGGTTTCCATACGTTATGTAAGACAATGTATGGGAAGCAGTTAACAACCAAGGGGAATTTGCATCTCGAGGTTACCATGGTAACTGTAAACCTCTCAAACTACCCTCTCGAGGTTTACAAACCATGGCAACCTCTCAATGCAAATACACCTTTGTTGTTAACTGCTTCCAATATATTATCCTCTATGTTGTGACATTGTAGTCTGTTACCATGAGAATATGTCACAAGCAGAGTATTATAACATCAGGTAGGGAATAAGCAATAGGAACTGATGAACTCTCAATAAACAGATATCCTGTTTTCATGCATATTACCTCAGTAACAAAATATAGGGAGGAGAATAACAGAGCTAATGTGAAATATAAGCTGAATAGTGTGTAAATATTATGCCTTTCATATTTGTCCAGGAAGTGTTAGCAGCACTTGAAAGGTTAGCATTCCAGTTGTGGAGGTGGGAAAATGCTCAGAAATCATTTTTATGCAATTGTACTGTGTTACATAAAAGATGTCTAGATTTGAATACATTTTTAGAGTGAAGAAACAGTTTGGAATCTTGGTGATGGCTGGGATATCAAACCTGAGCATTACAATGTGGCTCATGCTGTTGTGGGGATCCAAAAGGGCAATGTACCTAATTAGTGCTGAGGATGGGATGAGGGAATCTGCCCTCTTAGGGACCTGGATTTTGGTTTTGTGGAATGCTCAGGGAGTATACAAGGAGCTACACAGATCATTTTCATAGAAATTAAGCATAAAGGCAGACCTGAGAGGACAAGACCAGATAGACTCCAGCCTATAGTGGCCAACAACAGGGTAGGGTTGGGGGGACTAGCTCTCAGTACACTGGTACATAATGAATCACCTGTGTTTCAATGCTAAGGACAGTGTGGCAGTGTAAGAGTCTGGAGGAAAGTATGGTTTATGCCTGCTGCTTTGTGACACCTGTATCCAGGTAAGTTGTGTTCATCCTGCATCCAGCAAGTCCAGCAATTGTTTTCCAGCAACTAGGAGTCATCTCCAAAGATCATCACCACCCAGAACCCACTATTGTTCTCCAGGTGGTTCAGATGTTCAGTGACTTTTACTGTTCTCAGTTTTAAGGAACATAGCACAGTATTTTTTTTTATTCAGGACTAGTTCAATAGTGACACTCATCTGCTGTAAGAATGACTTATGGTCTATTAACAGTAAAGGGTATTTTTCAAGTAATTTAAAAGGGAATCTGGCACAAAACCAGAGGGGGGAGTTGCCTATGTGAAATGCTTAGAGCTATTTGTTAGCCAAAGATATTGCAATGATACAGTGATTTAAACAAATGCATACACAGAGCGATGAGAATGGTATAGTAGTTTAAGGAAATGCATAGAGTAACAGCAAGTGCATAGAGAATATGGATACTAAGGAAAAGTGTCAGGGTAAACGGCTGAGTGGTCTGACAGAGTAAGAATGGATAGGCCTAGTAACCACCACATGCCCTTATGGCAACTAAGTTAATGTGAAGTGGCTGAGGCCCAAGGAATGACTTAGTGGTTCTGTCAATACCTGGAGGGCTGGTGGATAGTGATATAACCTACAGTCTCTAAGAGTTAGTAGATTCAGATCTGTGGGTAGAAGTAAAGCATGTAATGTTAAACACTGACTGTGTACAGTATTGGATGAGAGACATTTTTGGGATTGAGATTTTACTATCAAAGCTATTGCCATCTAATTGTATTTACTGATGCGTGTCTGCCAAGCTGCCAGTGCAGCTTAGTAAAATGTAACCTTTTGTTTCACTTAAAAATTGTGCCTGAGTCTTTCCTTAAGGTAGTCCCAGTCTCATAATTTCTGCTATCCCCAGAGCCAGTCCTGTGCTGTGTTCTCCCTCACATATGGGCTTCCACAACTGACTATTTGGGAAATCTAGCCAAGTATACCATCCCATTGTGCACTCATCTCAGTGGCTATAGGCAAACAGGGAAGTAAAAGAACTCTGCAGGATTAACGTGCTAATTATTGATTCCTGTGTTTTTCACTTTGGCTTAAGTGATGAGTACCAGATCTGTGTCAGTTGCCATCCCATTCTACCATTGCTGTATCGTTTTCTTTGGGTGTTTGCTGCTTCCCCCCAGGCAGGGGAGAGGATGGTGGTGGGTGTTGGATTACAGAGTGAGTGAAAGAGGGGTGTGTTGTGTACATCTTAACATTTTATAGGGCTGGGGGAGGAAGGCCTGTGCTGAGCTTAATGAGTGGGTGGGCCAGGGAGGGAGGTGTTATATCTTATTGCAAGATTGCAGGGGAAAAAAGGGTGCATGGAGTATTACTGAATGGGTGAAGGAAGGGGGTACATTTAATGATTATATTTTGGGCTAGGGGGAAGATGGATGGACACCGTGGGAAATCTTAAAAATGTACTTCACATGATGAATTGTTCTTAAAACACCAACCTTGATGCTACCTACAGTATGCATAGTGGGAAGTTTAGCATGTCACCTAAAATTCATCTGTGAAGTGCAAATGTTCAACAAAGCAGTCAAGAAGTCATTCAAATTCCAATATCACTGAGTTTTTAACAAAAATTGCCTCAAATCCCTTTAGTGTCCATCGACTTCCCCAGGCATACCCATCAACAATAAATGCACCTCCTTCCTCCAGCCACTCAGGAACACCCCCTCCACTCTCCTCCCCCAAGGAACCCTGCAAAAAGATAACACCTTCCTCCTAGGCCCACACACTTATTCAGCTCAGTAGAACCCACCCTCTATACCCCAACCTACAAAAAGTTAAGGCACCCTTCCAACCCACTCTGCATCCATCACCCTGTGGTGTCCATGCCAAGTCATCAGTATTGTATATTGCTTATATGTAACACTACTTCAACATATGGATGATATAAAGGGTTGACAATGTACTTGTATTTAAAAACAGACATCTGCAAATTGGATTATGATACTCTCATCACATTCCCATTGCTGTACATTTGACCTCTCCATAATATTTATCATAACATCTTAAGTATTTGTTTACATAATACTGTCTCTGCACAGTCTAGCAGTATGTTATGCAGCAGCATTGCCTCTTATTTTCAGTTTGGGGTAACATATAGAACAGAAGTGAGAAGGAGAAGTACAGCATTGTCAAGTAAAGTTATTTTATTTAATGCACATGACCTTTTTACTAATATCACATCTGATTTGTGCTTCACTTAGCAGCATGGGTGAATGAAGTCAAATTGTTTATAGTATGCCATTATAATGATTGCTAAATGTTATTATGTGTTGTTATGCATCATTATACAGTATGCAGATCAAACCTAAGTTATTGCTTTAAAAAATGCATACATGAACTTTTAAATACACCATTCTTAATGATTTATGTTAGGAACATTGGGAAGCACAATGTCACATAACCAGATTTCAAATAGCTGATCCATTCAAATTCAATAAAATACTTTTGTTATTCTAATTCTCTTACTTAAGGGAGAAAAAGCATATCTACATGCAACTGTTGAAAATTGAGTCTTCAGTCTTTATCACTGTAAAATTAACTTCATATTCATTCTCTACTGCCTATCAGCCCAAACCTGTCAAAACTTTCAGTAATGTGTTTTTGTTCCTAGATATTCATATTCCAATGATTCATTGATTTACATAATTTTATAGTTACTTGCAGATACACAATCTTATTTGAATAAATAACTTTTTCATTATAGAACTTGAATAACAGAAAGCATTTTAATTTGCAAGTTAATTTGTTTATATGCTGAAAATAATATTGTTGCCAAACTATAGAACTGTTATTCACTCAAAAGGTTTCTACATAATGATCATATCTACTGTACTTGAAAAGCATGGTATCTCCAATGTCCTGATGTACCTCAGACACAGTCATTTATTTCAGTCTTAGCTCAGTTTTAATGTCAAGAGTACAACAGGATTACTTTATAAAAAATATTTCTTGTTGGTTTCACATATGAGTGCTAGGAAAAGAAACTCTAACTGGTAAGACTGAATCCCACCGCAGTCACTGACTCATCATATGGCCTCCGTGCAATTTATTTTATATCCCTATAAAAGTGAGGGAAGTGGGCCACTGGAAAATTTGGTTGAGCTACAAGCTTGTCCACGCATTTGGTTTGGCTTCAAGAATTCAGCAGAACCACATTGCTTCCAAATGCAGTAATTTGCATGTGGTACAGTAGACTGCAAATGAAGGACATTACATTGCTCATGATGGAACTGACACCGATTCTGTGTGTTCTGTGCTTTCAGTGACACACTTGATCATGTTGCACTTGTTGGTGATGATAATGTGAAAACTGTTATACAGTTGGTGTCATTAGGAGGAAGAGTTGCACCTCTGTTGCTGTTAGTGGTGAGCCAGACTGTGGTGACAGTGTCAGTAGAAAAAAACAAACTCTGGCCAGAGCTGATTGGGCTGCAGCCGAGGAATCTGGGGTAAAAATGTTTAAAATTAAAAAACACATTTTGGGCAGGAGTTGAAAATGACAGCTGTCACATTCATGAGGTACTGTAAAGAAATGGCTATGTTGAAAATTTGGGGTAAAAATATTGAATATTACCAAACTGATGAGCCTGCATTTGTAAAATTCAACACAGCCTCATAACTATATATATATATATATATATATATATATATATATATATATATATATGTATATATATATATATATATATATATATATATACATCAAATTTAGAATATACCTTCTCATAACCATGCCTCATGAACAAGGGCAAAGAAAATTTTCAGCTCTTGTCTGAAAGGTGATTTTGTGCAGGGACCACAACTTTACCTTTTGGGATGTAAAAAAATCATTTTGGTCAGGATTTGAAAGATTACAGCTTTCACATTCATGAGGTGCTGTAAAGATATGGCTATGCTGTAAATCTTGCGAAAAAATATTGAAAATTACCAGCGTTATGAGTCTGCATTCATAAACTTCAACGTAGGCTCATAACTTTATTTTTTTTTATATTTTGTCACAAGATTTTCAACATAGCCTTCTTATGACCCCTCCTCATGAACCAGGGGGGAGAACATTTTCATTTCCTGCCCAAAAAGTGATTTTGTGCAGAGACTGCAACATCACCTTTCGGGATAGATTTGCCTAAAGTCAGTGCAACTGTTCATGAGGTAGGGTCCCAAAAAAGGCATGTTGAAAATGTCAGCCAAAAATATGCAAAAATAGCCAAATTATGCCATTAAGTTCAAAATACCATTGGAATGCAGTAAATCATGTACCTGTTTCTTCAGTTCATGGTCTGGTTTCGAAGAGTAAAGGTGTATCTGTGGTCCAAAGTGGATTATGGTGTTGGACCCCTGATGGGTATGTAAGGGCTTTGGGGGGGTGCAGGGCAATAAGCACTTAGTGGGAGGGTTAGGTGGGGAAACAGTAATGGCCATAAAATACATTGATGGATGGTTTTCTTTTTACAAGGTTAACAAAAAAAAAATGGACCAAGGATTCCTGATCATGACAATGGCTGATTGGATACCCCCAGTGTCACTGTTCTGTTTCTGAGGGGGTGGGGTGGTGGGTGCTGAGAGGGAGGGTCGGTGGGCGGAGGAAAAAAAACAGACCTAGGATTCCTGATCACAGCACTGGGGGATTGGGCAACCCCAGTGTTACTGTTATGTTTCTGGGGGTGGGGTAGTGTGGTGGGTGCTGAAAGGGAGGTTGGGTGGGTGGGAGGAAAAAAATGTATGCAAAAAAAATAACATGATGAGCACAATCTCGTTGATGGTCTAGCTTGTGGAGGTCATGGTGGAACACTGTACAGTCTGCCATGTCCAAGATGGCCACCAATTTCTACTATGCATGCACAAGTAGTCACACATGTGCAATACAGTTGGTGGTCATCTTGGACATGGTGGACTGTGTCATGTTTCACTGTGACTTCTGAATGAAGAAAAATAGTGCTGTGCTGCTGCTAATGGAGAGAGCGGAGTGCTTCACAGACACAGAGGCTACTGTGAGGAAACTACACTGTTGTTTGGTTGTAAAAGTCTCCTTTTTTGATCGCATGAGGCCTGCAGGGCTCTACTCACTGCAGCCCTAAAAACAGGGAGACTTGTAGCTAGAAGGTGGAAGAGTGGGAATAGTGTTGGATTTCATTTGTTGGGCAAGTGACTAATCACACAGATAGCTAAAGAAATAGCTAAAGTAAATCCTTAGTAAGTTGAGCTTTAGAAAGGGTAAGAATTCAAGATGTGTTTTGTATCTAACCTTCACATGAGGTCAACAGAAGAGCAGACGTGTAACCAGACTAGTTTCAATCTTCATTGCAGGCACAACCATTCCAGCCTGACACCTGGTGATCTTGCAGCCCTCAGATCTCTGCAATGTAGGAATGACATTGTTATCAAACCAGCTGATAAGGGAGGTGCTGCTGTGGTTTGGCAAAAGGAGCTATACATCACTGAAGGCACACAGCAACTCTCTGGCAGCAGGTTTTATTCTTCTCTTCCACAGGACCACATTGCTGACTATCAGACTGAGGTCACCACCACCATCACCTCTGCTATTGAAAACAAATAGCTCCCTGCTTCTGCTAAGAGACTCATAGTTCAGCATCCCTAGACATCCAGGTTTTATCTCCTTCCCAAAATCCACAAAACAGGTAACCCGGGTCGTCCCATAGTGTCTGCCTGCTCCTGCCCCACATCCCACATCTCTGCATTTTTGGACAGCCTCATGAGACCCCTTGTTGAGTCCCTGCCCTCCTATGTTAAAGACAGTAACCATGCTCTCCAGTTATTTGACAGGTTCAGATTCAGTGACTCTCATCAGCTCATCTTCACCATGGACATCAAATCTCTTTACACAGTGATTCTCCCATGATGGTGGTCTGACAGCTTTGCAGCATTCCTTGAATAAGCGTGAAGTCCAGCAGCCACCCACACACAATAACTTGTCTGGCAGAACAGGTTCTTACACTCAATGCTTTTTCTTTTAATAACAGTTTTTTTTCAGCAGATCAGTGGAGTTACAATGGGTACCAAGATGGGTCCCAGCTTTGCTAATCTGTTTGTGGGCTGAGTGGAGGAACGTTTTTTTCTCTCATTCACAGGGACTGTGCCTGAACTCTAAAAACACTACATTGATGACTGTGTGGGGGCCACCTCATGCTCCAGGGAGACCCTCCAAGTCTTTCTTGACAAGTTTACCACTGCCCATCCTTCATTTCAATACACTGTTGAAGTATCCTCCTCTACACTGCCTTTTCTGGATATCCAGCTGTCAGTACACAACACTGGTCTGAAGACATCAGTTTATTACAAACCCACTGACTCTCACTATTTCCTCCTCCACAGCTCTTTCCATCCTAAACATGTGAAGAATGGCTGGCCCTATTCACAGTTTCTTAGACTTCACAGGTTATGCAGTGATGAGGATGATTTTGCTGAGCAGACCCAAATAATGCATAGCTTTTTTATCAACAGGGGATACCCTAAAAGCATAGTGGACAGAGCACTCTCCCGGGTCAGTAACATGACCCATAACCTTGACTCCTGCAGGAAGGATACTGTCACACAAGAACAACGGCCAATTCCACTAGTGCTTCCTTTCCATCAGAGCACACCTTCTCTTCACAGGATCATCACCAGTAACTTTCCCATTTTGCAAACTGACCCTAACATTGGTGCTTTCTTTACAGAACCACCTATTGCCTCCTACCACTGGCCACCTAACCTGCAAAATCTCCTGGTTAAAAGCAGCCTATCTACTCCTAACAGTTCCTTCCTCCCAGGTACCAAACCTTGCAACAGGACTCGCTGCTACACCTACAAATTTATTTCCAGTGTGACTGAAATTCGGGGGCCTAAAGGTGTTTTTCACATCACCAAGGAGTTCCCATGCACCTCCACTAATGTGGTGTACTGTATTCTTTGCAGGAAGTGTACAGCCATTTACATCGGAGAAACTGGTAGGCGTCTTGCTGACCATTTCAGGGAACATTACAGAGCAGTCAGGAATGGTGAAACTGCTAAACCCGTTGTATCCCACTTTATCTCCAGGGACCACAATGTCAATGACCTTTCTGTTTGTGTCCTTCAGCAGGGCTTCTGGGATCCTGACCATAGAAAAAACATGGAAGCCAAGCTGATCATCCACCTTGGCTCCCGGCAGCACTCTGGTTTAAATGATAGACTTATTTTCCACTAACATCGTTCAGCCATCCCTTTTTTCCCTCAAGTCTATTTGCTTTTGTACTCATTTAATTTATTTTTCATTTTTACCATAGTCTCCATCTCTGTCTCCTTCCCACACATTTGTTACCTTTCAGCCTTCTTACTAAGCCCTGTTAATCAGTCCTCACCTGGGAACTTCCCTAGCTCTTTCACTCCTATTATGCTCTATCTTTCCCATCATCACCTTTTTGTTTCACAGATTCTCTCTTAATCTTATCATTTATCACTGCTTCTCCCTGAGCCTCCACTTTCTTCTTTCCCCACATATATATATATATATATATATATATATATATATTATCATTTTACCTTCCCTCTACACTAACTTTTTTTTTTCTCTTTTAGATATTTCCTGAAGAAGACCAAAGGTCGAAACATAGATTTTTAACTCTATTTTCTATTTTCAGCATCCATTTAATATAACCATTTTGTTTTGCTTTTAGACCACAAGCTGACGAAGCGCCTTCTTTTTGTTTTTTTACAATTTGTATAATCAGAAGGTTGTACACACACATTCTTGCTGTTTCTTCAAGCTGTCTTTTCTGCTCCACTGTAAATGTCTGCAAGAGGTTCCATTTGATAAAGACTATGAATCCAGGAGTAATTAATATGTGCTGTATTTACAGTATGTCTGGGATATAGGATTGATGCCATGCCAAATAGTGTGTCCAACCTACATATGCTTTCCAGCCTGTCTGTAAGTTGCGGCAAAACATGTTTGCCACTTTATAATGGTGTTTGCCCAATAAGGGGCAGACCAGGTTGTCCTGGTGCACCCCTTCCCTTTCCATCAAGATGGTGTTCTCAGAAGGGGATGGGGGGAAGGAAGGGGAAGGCCAGGGGATATAACAATGGCCAATAACAGGAAGAGGAGGGGAAAATGGAGGTGCATAATGGGCAACACAGGAGTGGTTCAGACACTTTTGTGGAGTTTTGATCCCTCCCACCCACCATACAATATAGAGCAAGAGGGGAAGACAGTTAAAAAGGGACTGTATGATAGGTCTGTCAAAGGTGTGACAGATGTGTCCAGTAGGATGACTATTGGACTGCCAAAGGTGGATGGTAGAAAATAATATGGTTATTGGACTGTCAGAGGTGGATGGCAGAAAAGGAGGGGGAAGGGGGGAAGAGGGAAGGATGAAAGAAAAAGGAATAAGATGAAAAGAGGAAGAAGCTGAAGGAGAAAAGTGGTCTCAGTTTTCACCGTTACCTAACAGAAAAGGAGAAGAAGAAGGCACCCAGGTTTTCACCTGGAGGGAGAAAAAAGATGAAGAAAGAGGGATGATCAGAGATTGATATATGGATGAAAATAAATGAAATTGTGAGAGAAATAATAATAAAGGATGATGAAATGGAACATGGAATTATGATATATAAATAAATTAATTGCCAATCTGAGCACAACAACAAACAATGGTCTCTGTCTTTTTGTGAGTGAAAAGGGGGGATCCGGGACAATGAGTACAGTGGGGCCCTTTTATAAGAATATTGTATATAACACCATCCCATTTATAAAAACATTTTTTAGATGTCCTGATTTCTGCTAATTGTTTTTAATGGCAGCAAGGCCTGTTTATAAGAACAGTTTTCTTCCAGAGCTAGTGGTAGATGGTCATTATCACCTCTGAGTGTGCTGAGCCTGGTTTGATTTGTGATCTACTTTCTTTCTTAATGGCCACTTAAGTAATGAATGGGTGTGTAAAAGACGTCCTATGAAGATGGCAACACACATTCCTTCTTGGGTTATCTGTGATTCCAAAACAACTTCATAGAAATACTTTGTTTGACAAGATCTTCTATAAAAAGCTATATTATACTACTCTTAATAATAGGTTCTTTAAAAAAGTAGTTTGATCCCAATTTCATTATATTAACCATAGATATTTACATGGATTTTCATTGATTTCAATGAAGCCCTCTTATAAAAGCATCCTGGTTATAAGATCATTTGTACTTAGTATTTATGGTGTGCTTGTAACAGGGCTCCACTGCATGCATCTTCTGCTGCTGCGAGGACTCAGATGAACCAATGGTTTCACCACCTAAGATAGTGATTGATATTAGTCCTGCTTGTACCATCCATTGTGCAGTGTGCAGGGATGGAGTTGTGACCCACCTGCCACAGTGGTGCATGACATGATTCATAATAGAGGGATGAGGAAAATGATGAAGAAGATGCATTGATTTCAGAATCAGACAATGGCTATGGTTTTTATTTTAATGTAATTATTATGAGCAATTCATGTCCATAAATGTGGCTTTGTTTATATGCTGAGAAAATATAATTCATGATGGAGGAATGAGAATGATGAGAGGATATGAGAAATGAGGATGATGTGAGGATGTGTTGTATTGACAGCTAGCTAACATCTATGGGTTTTGTACGTTTGCTTGCACATGCTCAAGAAACATTTTGCTACACTAAAAGGAGATTTTGGGGGTGTCACTGCTGAGCCCATTATAGTTCAAACTGTAAGGGTCTCAGCAGTCTAAACCAATGACTACATACTGTGGTCATGATACCACTCGCTGCTTGCTGTATAGAAACTTTGTGTACTTTAAAGGAAAGAAACTGCTCCAGTCAGAGAGGGATTTGGTACACTGGTTTGCATGGAGCCGGTCAGTAAGCAGCTGATTAGTTTTCAACACCAGCAGCCTGAATTTGTCTCTTTTAAAAGAACACTGTCAGCTTTTTTTCACATTTCTATAGACTGTGCTTTCTGTGTCCTGCTGGCATTATTAATGGCCACAAAACATATACATTACATAAAGCAGGATGTACCTAAATGTTACAATTCATCGTTTAATTAGCTAAAATTTAATTCTATTTGACCCAACGTGAATGGCTACAAGTGGACTCTCCCCACGTGTGCACAGTGCTCAGCAGGGAAAAAATGTGGGAAAACCCGTCCAGGAGCAAGTTTTGAATTCTGTAATGAACTTGCACAAACTACATCTTTCTATAGTACTCACTCTTCTGATGCTGGCAAAGTAACTGTTTTAAAAATGGGTGCTGCATCTAGGTTATTTTTTTGTTTGAAAATTGAAGCTGTGACTTTAGGCATGTGTATGTGCAAAGTCATGGCTTCAGTTTTCAAACAAAACATTAACCTAGTTGCAGCACCCATTTTTAAAATAGAGTTACTTTGCCAGCATCAGAAGAGTGAGTATTATTCAATTTGTACAAGTTCATCAGAAAATTGAAAACTCGCTCAAGGATGAGTTTTCGTACATCTTTGCCCATCTGAGTGCTGTACATGCATGGGAGCATCTGCCAGTAGACATTTAGGTCAGGTTAAACAGAATTTAATTTTAGCTAACAAAATTATGAAATGTAACATTTATGCAAATCCTGCCTTATTTATGTATTTTGTGGCCATTATTAATGTCAGCTGGACACAGAATGCACAGGTTAAAGAAATTTGAAAAAAAAAGCAAGCAGACAGTGTCTGGAATGGGGTGCCCACTCCTGCCATGACTTCTTTCTCTCTGTCCCCTCCAGGTCACTCACCCATCCACCCACCCTTCCTATCTTTATATACATTTTTTTTAAATGTAAGCAGCCCACCCCCCAGTACTGCTTAGTTTGACCCCCTTCCCTCCAGGTCACCCACCCCCGTTCCCCAACAAGCCCAACACTGGGGTGCCTAATCCCAATATTGAAATGTATCTGAAATAAAGAAAAACATCCATTGATGTCTGTTGCATAGTTAGTCCCCCCCACTCAACCCTCCCACTCAGTACCCACTACATCACACACATCCCCAAACCCTTACTTACCTAACAGGGGTCCAACATCATAATCCTCTCTGGGCCACAGACAAATCTTCACTCTTCAAAATAGAACTGCCAACTGAGGAAATCAGATATGCAGTACAAATAGTTCAAAAGGGTTTTGAACTTAATAGTATAACATGGCCATTTTTAAATATTTTTGCCCCAAATTTTCAACATTCCTTTTTTTGGGCACCCACCTCATAAACATTGGCAGTGAAATTAGGTATATCTGTCCCAAAATGTGATTTCACAGTCACTGCATGAAGATAAAGAACCTCAGCGCACAAGCACTGAGGCAATGGTTACCCCAAAGGGCACTGACTGGGAAGCCAAGTTTCAAAGAAATACAAAGTCACACATACCCCATAATGTAAATCACCACAGTATATTATGCTGGTTCAACATTAAGCAGAAATGCATGGTATCAAAAGGTCTCTCACACAGTCTGCAAAGGGTGCCAACAGAAGACATATACACATGTTTTGTACTACCAAGACTCATCATTGTGCCTCATCTGTGTGACACCCCAGTGGAGTGAACCAGCTACCCTAAGATGATCTATCTGGGTTATGTTGTGGTGAACCCAATAAAAACCAAAAACAAACTAAAGACAAAGAACCTCAGCGTTCAAGCACTGAGGCAATGGTTACCCCAAAGGGCACTGGCTGGAAAGCCAAGTTTCAAATAAATACAAAATCACACATACCCCCATAATGCAAGGCACCATGTGCTGTATATGCAAATCACAACAGTATATTATGCTGGTTCAACTTTAAGCAGATCACCTTTCAAGCAGGAGTTGAACATTTTCTCCATCTTTGTTCATGAGGTAGGGCCATAAGACAGCTTTGTTTAAAATTTAGCTTAAAAATATTAAAAGAAAAAAAAAACGAAAAAACAGTGTTATAAGCCTACATTGAAATTTGCAAACACAGGCTCGTAGCTTTGGTAATTTTCAATATCTTGACGCCAAATTTTCAACATAGCCATTTCTTCACAGCACCTCATGAATGGGATGGCTACCATTTTTCAAACCCTGGCCAAATGTGTTTTTGTACCTGTGGCATGGAATGACATTTTGGTGATGCAAAATAATGTTTTGGCAGGGATTTGAAAATGTTTCACTTACCAGATTTATTAGGAGTGGTAATAAGAAGGCTATGCTGAAAATTTGTAGTACAAATATGGTAAAATTCCTAGGTTATGACTGAACATTACACTATTTCAGTGTTGACTCATAACTTTGCTAATTTTCAATATTTTGACTCCAAACTTTCAACACTGCCATTTTCCACACTACCTCATAAACATGATGTGTCATTTTTAAAATCCTGGATGAGATGTGTTTTCGCACCTCTAGTGCGAAATGACATTTCAGCCAATCTACTATAAATGGTACGTGTCATGTCTATAAGGCAAATCGAAAAACAAGTATCTTCAAAAGCTGGGTTCAAAATAAAAAAAAAAAGTTACCTGCAAGCAAACGTTCGGCATTGACAAATACTTGTCTTTAAATGCTGTTGTTAGCAGTAGTTAATATTATTGTTTAATGCGCTATTATTTATGTGCCAAGAAACAACAATTCAATTCATGACAGAAGGAGAAGGAGGATAAGAAAGAGGATGTGCTGTTTTCAAAATCAAAACCTATAGATGAGATGTCAGAAGGAAAGCATGACAGTATAGTGTGGATATGTAATGACGCAGACAGTGTACTTGGTTGTTAACAATAAATTCAGAAGCAGATGGGGTGTGTGCACACTGGGCCTGGCTTTCAATTTTGTTTATTGAATCCTTTGTGACAAAGTGCCACCTCAGTATCAGGTGATGCATCAGTTGACTAAGGCTGTATCTACCGATGGTGGCTGAATTACTTGAATGAACCATCTTATCCCACCACCTCCCAGAACCTGAGCTGACTGTCCCTGCTGCTACTGGTCCATCTTTCCTGTGTAGAGATTAGCAGTGCATGTGGCTGCTATGAGGATGTTATGATCCTGTTTTAAATCAGAAAAATGAACCATAGATCCTAAAGTTTGAGTAGACTTCACTAAAACCAAATAATTTTTCTACCACATTGATTGGAATACGCTTTCAGTGGAGTCATGGGGCTCAGTTTTCAAAGGGCCCCTAGATTGACTCAAGCTGTGGCAAAAGGCAGCTTGTGTCAAAGCAAAGTGCTCCAGGAACCCTGTGCCAGATTCTTTATCAGGTACAGTCCCCACGGGAAAGTCCATCAGCTTGCAGCAAAGGTGGCAGTATGCCAAAGAGAGGGTACACCCAAGAGATTTGCCACAAGCTGCTGGTACAGTCAGGTGGCAATTAGACCAGTGTATACTCTATAGTTCCTGGTGGCCTAGCACACACACCCAGAGCCCCAATCCCCTTTATACTAAATAAATTCCTGTGCCTGGTGGCTAGTGATCCCCCCATCCCTGATCCACATTCTAAATCAGTAATTCCCATACCTGGTGGTCTAGCAGTCCCCCCTCCATCCCCAGTTCCCTTTATAATAATTTAAATCCTGTCCCTGGTGGCTACCGGTCCCCCATCTTGATCCCCACTGTAAATAAATAATTTCCATCCCTGATGGTCTAGCAGTCCCCCCCAGCCCCAATCCCACTTTATGGTTAATTACACATTTCTGGTGGTCTAGCAGACCCCTCAAGTCCCGGTCCCCATTAAGAATATTAAAAACATCCCTGGTGGTCTAGTGGCCCTCCACCCCATCAGAAAGTGTCCCATGACCCCATCCCCCATCCCCAGCCCTGAGCAGGAGCACAAACTCCTCCCTCACCATGTATTATACCCCACTGAACAGTCACTACACATACTGTATAGTGTACACACTCACTAATTGTGAGTAGTGAGTGTATACATAATGCAGTATACTCTCCATGACAGTTCAGTTGGCGGCAACTGTGAAATGGAGGAGAACTGTCTCAGTCAACAATTGGAGTTTGCTGGGGGGGTAGAGATGATGGAACACTGCCTGCCAAGGTATTGGAGTTCACTAGGGGATTGGGGCTTTAAAGGGGGTCCACAAGAACACCAGGGATGTTGTAATTAACCATAATGGGAGATCAGGGCTGGGGGGGCTGCTAGATCACCAGAGACAGGAATTACTTATTTAAAATGGGGATCAGGGAATGGGGGACCCACTAGCCACAAGGGATGAGAAGGTATTTATTCTAAAGGGAATTGGGGATGGGGGTCCACTAGACCACCAAGGATAATTTAATTAATCATAATGGGGGCTCAGGGCTTGGGGGCTTCTACACCACCAGGGAAGTTTTATAATAACAGGGGGATTGGGCTGGGGAGAGGGGAGAGGGGAAGGATGCACATTACTGCAGATTGCCAACTGTTCAAGAGGGAAATTTTCCAAGCAACCTTAGACCAGCCCTGGCTGGTCTAGCGGTACTTAAAAATTTGCCCAATGGGACAGTTTTGAGAATCCCGATTCAGGGAAGGTGGCAGCTTGGGTCTGCGGCATGTCTCCTAGAGCCATGCCACAGTAAGTTTTGTGGCTCATGGGTAGCACAAGCCCCCTTTGTTGCATGCAGCCTATGGTTGGTGCAGACTGCATTTGTGAATCATTCCCAGTGCATCATTTGGTGCAAGCAACACTTTGTGCCATTCTTTGTTGTGCAAGACCCTTGCACCATTCCGGGATCTTTAAGAATCAAGCCCATGGTGTCATCTGTAAAATTTCACACTGTAGAAGATCCATGTGTTTTTTTTAAGTGCAGTGAACTGGTGGTGGTTGTGTTGGGGGTGCAGTAGTAGCACCGAATTAGTCAAAGGATTGTTAAGAATTTTTAAAAATCCCTATTGAGAATTGTGAAACCTGTAGTTAGGGATTTTGTTTTGTTTTTTAGTGTGCACACTGCAACCCAGAGAGGGTTGTCTCATCTGATAGTGTAGTTGAAAATCTACCAGATGGCACTTAAGTACTGTAATAGGAACTGGCCTCTTTCAGTAGGTATAACAAAAACAATTTTAGAGGATTTTTTTCCCTTAATTTTGTGAATGATAAATAGGGAATCTCTCAAAATTGCTTGACAAATTTGGTGCTGCTACTGTACTTCCACAAAAATTGGGCAGCTATTGCAAAATGATTTGGTTTTTTTGGCCACTGTGAGATGATATGCCTTTAGATGGCAATGAGCAGGACAGCAGATATCGTATATGAGAAGATACCTGAATCTGATATGATATCAGATACAATAAGAACACATACTATGATATAGTATGATATAATTTATTTTATGATCACCTGTAATTTTTATATGCCAAGAAAATTTGAATGTTGAAATAGAACTAACAAGTTTGTGCATGCTGCTTGACTTCCTTTCCTCATGCTGTTTTCAGAATCCAGTTGTAACAAGAATGTGGCTGGGGAGAGTTAAGGAATGTGGAAAACAAAAGAAAGATGATTTTTTTTTCAGGAACTAGCCTTAACATTTCTGAATTTATCTGATGCACTGAATGACTGATTACTGTCTCAGTGGGAGTGGAATCAGAGGAGTCCTGAGGACTAATGAGCCACGGTTTCTATGACAGTACTAGAATCTGTTCAGTCCTTGTCTGTACAGCTCCACTCCCAGGCCCTGTACCACCATGACTAGCTCTTTCACCACCACTGCTTGCAGACCTTGTATTTATTGGAATGGGCATGGTGGAAAAATTACTGTATAACAAAAAATATTCACTATCTTTTAATTTTCACTATATTTGCTGGTAACATATTAGAGTGGAAATAACAAGCATTTGTCAATGCCAAATATGTGCTTGCTGGTATTAGCACTGGTACTGCATGAGTTAGAGAGATGCATAATAGCAATGGCAGTGAATTATTGAAATAATGCCAGCTCCCAACCCCACCTTGCAGAGACTGACAAGCGTTGGGGTGTGCCTTAGGGTTGTCTGCCATAATGCTCATGCCATTCCACCTCACCCCACCCTGAAGACACTGACAGGTGTCACGGTGTGCCTTGGGGGTCTTTGGCCCTTACACTCACCCCATCCCATAAGGAAATAAGCTGAGATGGGTGCAGTATAGGAGAATGGGGTAAACATTAGGACCGCAGACCCCAAGGCACACCTCAATGCCTGTCAGTGGCTGCAGAGTGGGGGTGGGGGTGGGGGTGGAATAGCATGAGCATTATGGCTGACAACCCTAAGCCACACTCCTGACACCTGTCAGTCTGTACAGCGTGGGGCATTATGGTTAGAAAACCTAACACCCTGGGTGTTTGTTGGTATTTTCACTCCAAATTTTCAACATGGGCTTTTTCAGACCCCAATTCATGAACAGTGGCACTATCATTTCATTACTCAATCCTGAAAGATGATCTCGCACAGTGAATGTGCCATTCAATGCAACAGCTGTGAAAAGACATTTTGGGCAGGATGTGAAAAATAACATCTGTACTGTTCAAGAGGAGGTGTGAAAAAAATGGCAATATTGAAAATCTGGAGTAAAAATATGAAAAAGTGGCAAAACTATGAGCATGCATAGAAATTGCATAATGCACGCTCATAACACAGTAATGTTTTTTAATTTGTTCACCAAATTTTCAACATGGCCTTTTTGGGACCTCCCCGCATGAACAGTGGCACTGTGATTTCATTAATCTGTCCCAAAAAGTTGATTTTGCACAGTGGCTGTGCCATTCTGTGCCACAGGTGTGAAAACGCATTTCAGGCAGGATACAAAAAATGACAGCTTTACTGTTCATAAGGAGGTGTGCAAAAATGGCCATGCTGGAAATTTGGAGTGAAAATATTAAAAATTGGTGAAGTTATAAATGTGCGTACAAACTGCACAACACACACTTGTCACACAGTCATTTTCTGGAGTTGTTTCACCAAATTTGCAAAATAGGCTTATTGGGACCCCACCTCATGAACAGTTGAACTGTTGTTCTGTTACTCAGTTCCAA
Source organism: Neoceratodus forsteri (assembly GCA_016271365.2). Classification (NCBI taxonomy): domain Eukaryota; kingdom Metazoa; phylum Chordata; order Ceratodontiformes; family Ceratodontidae; genus Neoceratodus; species Neoceratodus forsteri. The sequence goes on from CM057456.1 coordinate 1,340,265,196, forward strand.
AAGATGATTCCGCATAGCGACCACAAAATCACCTTTCAGGACCAAAAAAACAAATTACAGTGTCAGTGATCATGAGGTGGGGTCTCAAGAACCCTATGTTGAAAATTTGGGGCTAAAACTCCAAGAAATGGCTGAGCTATCGATTTAAGTAAGGGGAAGGGTGGAAGGGAAGGGTAGCTTCAGAATAAGGGGTGCTAGCTGCACATTCGAGCAGACTTGACAGATCTCTAGGCCTTTATCTGCTGGCAAATTTTGTATATTCGTATGTAAGTTGAAACCCCCCCATTGATTGCCTTTATAGGGCTTACTGTGATCTGCTTCAGTTTACGGTCAGCTTTTGAAGCATGCAGACGTGTTCCCAGTCCACAGAAGGTTGCTGCTCCTGACATCTGGAGGTAAGTATGAGTGAGGGGGTCCGGGGTGGTGGGGTGCACAGAGGGAGGGTGTGAGTTGGTGGAGGGGGGCCAGTGGGAATGACAAGGGACCGTTTTCTTTTTTTTAGGTTTAAATAAAAATACTTCATGAGACTGTTTTCTTTTTTAAAGGTGAAAGCCAACAGATTTTGGCACACTGGAGTGGGGTTCCAGTGTGCCAAACTAGTGGAGGGGAGGATCATTGCTGACCCTGAGTTTGGCTTACAAAAGGGGGCTTGGGGGGGACATCTGACAGCAGAAGTGGGCATCCTCTTACTTTGGCACACTTTGGCACACTGTGGTGGGCTCCCAGTGTGCCAAAATAGTGGGAGGGGCATGCTGCCATGGGGATTGGGCACCCTGTTGTCAGCAAAATATATGTTTGGGCTTGGGGGGGCATGCTGACACTGGGATTGGGCACCCATGTCGGCTTTGGGGGGAGTGTGTGGTGGGTGGCAGGAGCCACCAATTATGTGCAGTGGGGATAATTTATATCACTAGGAAAGACATACAGAGCAAACGAGTTGCTCCAGCCATGCACATTACTGTGCACTGTAATACGTATGGCTGGAATTTGCCTGGTTGCTGGGGGGGATGGGGTGAAAAGATCTGCTGCTATGATGACAAAACTGTCCATGATTGGAGTGGCAAATTTCTTTCAGGTCTGGTGCTTGCTCTGAAACTGCCATCATCAGCAGCTTTCCTGTTGATTGGTGGTCAAGAGACGAGCCCCTGAAAGTGTTAGCTGGATTGGCCAAACACTGCCACACCTCTTCACTACTCTCCTCTCCTCAAAATATTTCTTGTGTGCTGCATGCACAAGCAAACATAAAAAGACAGTGAATATTAGGTAGAGCACTATAAACAGCAGCACTAGTGTTCCACCAGTAAAAATAAAATGAAGTGAATACGTGGGTATGTGCCTGGTGTGCTAAATATACAGGGAGTGAATATAAACTGCTACAGTATATGCCCATTCATGGTCTCCACATCCCATTCACCCCCTGCTCTTTTCTGTATGTTTTCTACATGTATGGACAACACATGCATGACCGATGATAAAAGGATGCAGCTGCCACTGGGTACTAACAGTGTTTACTCACAATAGTCATCAATGATTCTTAGATGCCCAAGTTGCGTGCATGCCTAGCACATACACAAGCTGCAGTGCTGTATGACTTGCAAGCTGACAAGGAAGAGTGACATAACAAAGCCACACATATCCCACTGACAGACAACACACCAACTCACTGAGTGACCTTTTGTCTCACACACCAGCCTACTTTTTTTAATTCTTTTTTTTGCAATTAAGTTTATTTATATTTAAAATTACAGTACAAAACATACAAGACATAAAATAATCTGGTAAACAAAAACAGTCAACAGTGACAGTAGATTAGCCATGTTCATCGATGTAAGGAAATAAAAGAAAAGGAAAAAAAACAAAACCCCTCCCGCCATCTCCCCCCAGTAGCCCACAGCTATTCCCTCAAGGGGACCCCTGAGCATGCACAGTCTCAATCTATGAGGATGAAAAACATAAAATCCAACATAAGCAGGTTTTGCTAATGTTCCAAGGGTTATTGACTAAGCAAGCCGGGAGGAAACAGAACAAAACATAAAAAAAAACATAATACTAGGAAGGTTGGGAAGAGGACAGATAACTTAATAACCAAACTTATCATTTAAGATAGAGAAAAAAGGCCCCCAACATCTCTGAAATTTTTTCCAAGAGTGGGTAACCATGGCCACACTCCGCTCTGCATTCAGGGCGGTAAGGAATTCTGCCCACTATTCCTTAAAAGATGGTTCCCATTCATCTTTCCAATGTCTAAGGATTAATAGTTGAGTGACAAGGGAAACCATGGCCAATTGCACTTTTTGGGATGTAGTTGGTATAGAAGAGTAAAGCCCTAAAAGGCACATCTCCTCTGAGAAAAATGAGGATACGTTCAGATAGGCAGAAGTGTGTTTCCTAACCATCTCCCAAAAATTATGGATCTTGGGGCAAGACCATAGTTTGTGACGCAACGTGGCATTGTCAAATCCACAGTCTCTGCACATCGGGGAGGAGAGCCTACCTATTCTATAAAGCTTACTGGGGGTATAATAAGTATTATGGAGTAGGTTAAATTGGATACTCCTCAGCCGATCTTACTTAATCAAGGCAAAATTATCAGTCCAAATAGTTTCCCATAAATTGCCTGGAAGGGATTTAGCTAAATTGTGTTTCCAATAGAAAGCCACAGGGGATAGGTCTGTCCATGGGCTATGAATAATTTCCTGGTAAAGTTTAGAGATGTTTTTTTGTTTCTTTGCTAGAACTAAAAGGGAAGTTAAGAAGGATTCAGCTCTCTCTGACCATGGGGTGGGGGGGTGCCAAGGAAGCATTTAACACAGTGGCGAACCTCGGCGAGTTGGAATATATATTTGCTAGACAGGCCACATTTTCTTTATAAGTCAGGTACCAAAAGAAGTGAATCCCCTTTTACTAAATCCTTTAGCCTTGGTTCTGGGTATATCCACCAAGTCTTAGAGCTAATGGTAGTATTAGCAATTTTCAAGTTGGAGTTATTAAATAGTGGTTGCATAATGTCTTTCCTGATATGCAGCCAGGTTAGGATACAAAATCGTTGAAATGCTCTTATGCTCCAGCCAACGGGGGAATCCTGAAGCTTTGCTGGGACCTCTGACCATGGACTAAATAAAATGGAGGCTAGGGAAAGATTATAGTGGTGTGCCATTCCCTGGTCCAGCTAGAACCCATGGGGACACAAGGGAGGTTCTGCAATGGGGAATACCCAATGCAAAAATCTGTTGGCATGAATGGCTAAGTAGTAAGCATAAAAGTCCAGGAGCTGCAAACCTCCTAATGGTCTAGGATGAGTAAGCTTCCAGTAGGCTCTAAGTGGGGTCTTCCCATTCCAAATAAAATTGGAAAAAATTATCTGAAGTAACATGAAAAAGGACTTTGGAAGATATATAGCTAAGTTATTTAGGGGATAAAAAAATTTAGGTAAAATAACCATTTTTAGAATGTTTGTTCTCCCCCAAAAGGATAGTGGCAGCTTTTTCCATCTGGACAAATCCTCCCTCACTGTCCTCAGAAGTGGATCTAAGTTAAAGTCACTTAGCCTATCAAATTCGTTAGTTATTTTTATGCCAAGGTAGGTTATAGCCACATTCTCCCATTGCAAGCCTAGGGCTTCAATTAGTTCTTTTTTCACCGGGATTGAAAGGGGGTCGACCATAGTTTTAATGCTTATTAAGTTTATATCCTGATAAATTGCTAAAATGGGCTGTAATTTGTAAAGCTAGGTGAAGAGAGCGACCCCCATTCGAAAGTTGAAGGAGCAGGTCATTTGCAAAGAAGGACAATTTATATTCTAAATACCCAATCTGGATGCCCCTTATCACTCGCTCCTGGTTTAGTACTCTTGCTAAAGGTTCAATGTACAGGTTAAATAAATAGGGGGACAAGGGGCATCCTTGCCTCGTCCCACTACCTAATGAGAAGGGGTGGTTATTGCATATTAGCCGTGCTGTTGGACATTGATAAAGGGTGTGGATATGATTAATAAAAACATCTGGGATGCCATACTGAGAGAGGACATTGAACAAATAGGACCAAGCTACTCTGTCAAAATCTTTTTCTGCATCCAGGGATACCAAGAGTGCCTCTAATTTAGGGTCGCTGGATGCAGAAATAAGATGGCCAAGCTTACAGAAGTGATCCGACAACCAGCGGCCCGCCACAAACCCTGCCTGATCGAGCCCTATCAAGTTAGTCCAAACTTTTGCTAGTCTGGTAGCGAGGATTTTGGCATATATTTTCACATCAAGTTCAAGTTCAGGTTTATTGCAGGAAAGCTCCATTGAGCAAGCTCATTCACAAGGAGGTCCTTGGTGCATGGTTACAACAAATATACAGTGCAGGCAATAACATAACAATACATAAATGGTGGACCAGGTCCTACCAGGTACATGGGTAAACAGTCCTGGGTGAAAAACCAAAAACAAAAAACAAAAAAAAATATTTAGTACAAGTTGTTTAAGGAAGTCAGTGTAGTGAGAACAAACTAAGGAAGTAAGGAGAAAGCTAGGGAGGGAGTTTAGAAACAGTTACAGGTGTCCTTTATTTTTGAAGCCACCAGTTTTTTGAAGAAATTTACTGAAACTACACTGGATAGTTTCAGAGTGGATTGCAGCTTGTTCCAAATAGTTGGTAGGGCACTTGAGAAGGCTCGTCTGCCAAAGGAGGTACGAGTCCTAGGTGCATTGAGTATGATAAAATCTGATTTCCTAAGGAAATAAGAGCTGTGGGCAGTATGGATAAGTGCTACTAAATAGCTTGGTAATTTATTCAGAAGAAGTTTTAGGGTCCAAATGCCAGCATGGAGTGTGCGTCGAATGGTTAGTGAAGTCCAACCAACTGCTGAGTATAGTTTGCAATGGTGGCTTTGGTATGCGTAGTTTGTAATGAAGCGCAGGGCATGGTGATAAAGAATGTTCAATTTGTTTAGGTTAGTAATTGCTGCAGAAGTGTATAATATGTCCCCATAGTCAAGTAAAGGGAGGAAGGTGTTCTGAACAAGCCTGAGTCTGGTTTCCAGGGGAAAGAGGGACCTATTTTGGAAGAAGAAGCCTAGTCTAGCTTTTAGTCTTCTGGACAGGTCGTCAAAGTGCTCATTGAAGGAGAGCTTGTTGTCTAACCAAAAGCCGAGATATTTAAATTTAGAGAAAACTTCCAGTGCTTCACCTAGGGATGTAACGATGAAGTCTTTAGGTGGGACAGTGAGGGTGACAGAGGAAGTATTGGGGGGAAATTGTGGCCTTGGTTTTTTTAGCGTTTAAGAGGAGTTTGGTATTGATGAGATTTGTTTCTAGCTGTGTGAAATCGACTTGAAGTATATTCCTGACTTCCGATATTATATGGCCGGATGTATACAAAACTGTATCGTCTGCAAAGAAATGCAAGGTTGACCTGGTTATTTGATATATAGGTAGAAGAGAATAGGACCTAAGATGGAACCTTGTGAGACTCCCCTAGTAACTGGTAAGGAGGTAGAGTACAGTCCACCAGCTTTGACTTTCTGCATCCTACTTGATAGGTAACTGGAGAACGATTTGGTAGTAGATAGGGTAGCACCAATATTGGTGAGGCTGTTCACAATTAGAGTATGGGCAACGGAGTCAAATGCTTTACTCAAATCTAAGAATACTGCACTCGGAATTGTATTAGCATCCTTGGCTGAGATCCAGTCATCGGTGACTTTAGCTAGTGCAGTAACGGTGCTATGATTAGAGCGAAAGCCTGATTAGGCTGGATTGAGGAGAGAGTAGGTTTCCAGATGGTTCTTCAACTGTATATAAATCAATAATTTTTTGAGGACTTTTGAAAGGATAGGCAAGATTGAGATTGGTCTGTAATTGTTTAAGTCGCATAGGTCGCAGGATTTAAATAAGGGTATGATATGAGTGGATTTCCAGCATAATGAAAGTATGGCAGAAAAGATAGAGAGGTTGAATATATGGAGAATGGGAGCAGTAAGATAGCGGTAACCGACTTTTAAGAAAGATGGTTCTAAGCCATCATCTCCTCCACTTTTTGTGGTATCTAAATTGATGAGTGAATACTAGACTTCTTTGAAGCTGAAGGAAGCAGCTGAAAAGGATGGGCTGTAGCTTTTGGGACAGTGATAGGGCTAGCATGGATACTAGTACGAGATGCGTACGATGATGCATCGAAAGCTAGACCAGCTGTGACGAAGTGAGAATTCAGTTCTTCGAGGATTTGGTAATTGTTCTCAATAACGGTGCCATTTATGTTGATCTTAGCTGGGATGGAGGGAGTAGCCAGTCAACCTTCAATAGACTTGATGGTCCTCCAAATTTTCTGTGAGTTTCCTTTGGCTTTTTCCAGTGTGGAAACATAGTAATTCACTTTGGTAGAGCAAATATGTTTTACGCAGGCATTCCTAGTTGCTCTAAATGTCTGCCATTCTGTCAGATTCTTAGTTCTTCTTGCAAGATCCCAGAGTTTATCTTGGTTTATATGTGCGGTTTTGAGCTCCGGTGTAATCCAGGGGTGGGGGACCTTGCGTGTATGCACCTTAATAAATGGGGCATGCTTGTTAGCCAGGGTGGTGAGATTTTCATTTAGGTTAGAGACATCCTCATAGACTGTTTTAGAGAGGTATAGATCTTGCCATTTGACCTTGCTAAGGTTGGTCAGATAGCTCAGGGTGCTAAATTTATGAAAGGAATTCTTGATTATGAACTTAGGCTGATTGCGGGCTTTGGTTTGATGTCTTGTACAGACCACAACTGTATGATCACTTATATTGTTTGAAAAAACAGCTGATTGTAGTATTTTGTAGGGATGGGTGGTAAGTATGACATCGATGAGAGAACTATTGGCAATGTTGGTGGTGTTAATCCTAGTGGGCTCACTAATTATCTGGGCAAGACCTAGTTCATCACAAAGGGATTTCAGGTTATGCGATTTGTGTGTGAGCCAATCCATGTTGAGGTCCCCGAGAGTCAGTGTTTCTGCACTGGCTATTGTAACTAAGGATTTTAGGATGTTGATGACTTCAGTTCCACCAGTTGGAGGTCTGTAGCTGCCGATTACTGTAATAATTTCATTGGATGGAAGGTGGAGTTTCAGAGATACGATTTCATATTCCTTAGATTTAGGATTGCAGAAGATGTCACTAATAGTAAATTTGGATTTGGCATAAATAACTACTCCACCCCCCTGGTATTTCTATCAGCCCTATAGAGATTATAGTTGAGGAGAGTTATTTGCTGGTCCGTAATAGTATTTTTGAGCCAGGATTCAGTGATAATGACGAGGTCGGGCTCAATGTGTAAGGTCCAGGCTTGTAAAAGGTCAATTTTTTGGGTAAACTTAAAATGTTGACCAACATGAATTTAAGGCCAGGAGCAGCAGCAAACTCGTTAGGTGAGGAGAACATTGACAGAGGGCCTGGGTTTAGTTCTACATTACCTGAACAGAGAAGGAGCAGGAGCAGGAGTTTTTTTATGGCTGTTGTGATGGATCTGGATGTTTTTTAATTTGTGACCGCTAATGGTACTGGTAGGGGATACCATTTTAGTGCTATTGTGGTACAGTCTAATGTGGCAGTTAATAGATAGTAGGGGTAATGCTCTAAGTGACATGTGAGAAGGGGGTAATAAAAGCAGGTGAGTGGGGAGTGGGTTGTAATTAAAGGGAGGGGTGGGCATTGGATGAGCATTAGTGCAGTGAAAGGGGGTGACGTAAATAGCAGTGAGATGTTCCAGGGTAGGTTTTAAACCTGGGACTTCATTGTGATAGCATATAGTTAGGATGCTAGTGAGCAAAAATAAAATGACAATGGGGAGGTGAGTCATGGTTCAGCAGAGCAGGCTAGTGCAGGGGAAAGGGGCAGGGTGCCTAGAGAGAGGGTGGCTTGCAGCATGGTCTATGCCCTTAACGTGAGCGAATACAGTGAAACAGCTCTATAGGGGGCAGAGCTAATTGAGTGTTTAATGGAGGCCTGGGAGGGGGTTGGGGAGTGGGAAGAAAAAGTCCAGCAGGGACTGAACCCAGAGCACAGATAGGAAGCGCCTTTCATTGGAGCCAATTGGGGCTTGCTTCAAAAAAGGGTCCCGCGTTGTGATTGGCTGATAACAAGGGTAGCTCACCTGCAGCTTGATGCAGGATTCCCCTGGCAGAACCCTGGCAGTAACAAATTATTTTAGTAAGAAAGAGAAGGCAGGAGATTCATCAGGGATGGGAGTGGGCAGTACTAACATGTCTATATAATAGCACACAGGAGGGGGTATGGGCTGGTGGGTGAAAAATTGCAGCTTTGCCATACCTCTCAAGAGGCGGAGTCCGATAAGGAGGTGTTGGGTGGCTGCTTCAGAAGCACCGACCGCCCGGTGTCCGCAGTCCACGTGGAGGGCATCTGAGCTGGGATCCCTAGTGGGTTCTCAGCTAGAGAAATGAGAGAGGAGCTCGAATTAATAGTGGGGCAATACAAAGGCTAGCAGTCTGAGTGAAAACAGCTCAATTAGCAACTGAAAAGCTAACGATTTCCTTGGCGCCTTGCAGTCTGGAGAGAGCTACAAAGTCACAAAGGGGCTGTAACACTTGGTTGCTGGGAACATTTTTAAACGATAAACACAGTTTTTTGACAAATCAGTCATAGTTCAGTAACGGTAGTACAATTTTCAAGTAAAACAGTGCCTTACAAGACAGGATATGCTAGTCAGCAATAAGCAAACCTAAAGTACCAAAATGGTATGCCTCAACAAGACAGAATGAATGAGATAAAGTTGCTAGAAGGCTTGGTTGCAAAAGGGATGGGAGGAATTGCAGTTGTTGACAGTAAGTAACCAATAAATTGAAACATCAGATAGGAGTGGGCGGAGACTGTGTGCATTTAAAGGAGGCCTGGGGGGTGGGAAGAAAAATCAAGGGGAAGTTTGCAGAGCTAGCACTGAATCAGTGCACATACAATTGGAGAGAAAATGCAGCAGGGGGGAATGGTAAGTTACTTTACACAGGCCGAGCAGAACAGGATAAATTAAAAATAAATAAATTAGAAGCCGAGTACGGGGATGCAGGCTTACATGAAGCTACATGTCTCGGGTGCTCCTGTCTCAAGTGAGTGAGACCAGCCAATTAGGGAGCTCTACACAGGCATGGAGCCAATAGCACTACCTAGAGAAGGCGCTGAAAGTGAAAACAGAAAACTGCAAGTGATGATCCGGTTCAGCGTTCACACAGCCCAGAGAAATTGTGGCAATTTTTCAAATGTCAAACTTTATCTATCTCTTTGGGGGGTAGGTAGATCATGCTCCTTGCACCGTAAGGGTGCTACAGCTGGATTGTGACTGCTGCTCGTGGGGGCATGTGACACCTGTAAGGAAGGAGACAGCAGATTAAATAGGAGCAGATGGGGGGGTGTCTAAACAGAGACACACAAAAATAGCTGAGCAGTAACTTGAAAGACAAGTCAGGGGGTGGTCTTAGACAGAAGCAAGGTGCCGGCTAACTCGGGAATCCAAAACAAGCACAAAAGAACAGACTGATGGGGGAGGGCAGGAGGGACAGAACAGAGACAGAGGGGGACAGGGGGACAAAGGAAGATGATTAAGAATGTCAGTCAAGGGAAGGAGCCTTATGCTCAAGACAGAGGTTACACAGATTTTACAATTCACTGAATTTTCTAAGTCCATAGCAGTAAGCATGTAAACCCAGTACAGTCTTAAATAGGATTAAAAAAAATATATATTAACAAAGCCAGTAAAACTTTTTTGCAAACTCAGTTCAAGGCAGCATACAGAGTAAAAGCTTAATTGTGGAAAAATCAAGGGGAAGTTTGCAGAGCCAGCACTGAATCAGTGCACATATAGTTGGAGAGAAAATGCAGCAGGGGGGGAATGGTAAGTTACTTTACACGGGCCAAGCAAACAGGCTAAATTAAAAATATGTAAATTAGAAGCCGAGTACAGGGATGCAGGCTTACATTAAGCCACACGTCTTGGGTGCTTCTGTCTCAGCAGAGTGAGATAAGCCAATCAGGGATCTCTACACAGTCATGGAGCCAATAGCGCTACCCTGAGAAAGCACTTAAATTGAAAACAGCAAATTGCAAGTGATGATCCAGTTCAGCGTTCACACAGCCCAGAGAAATTGTGGCAATTTTTCTAGCGTCGTACCTCATTTATCTGTTTGGGGGGTAGGTGGATCAGGCTTCTTGCACCGTAGAGCTGCCATGGCTGGATCGTGACCGCTGCCTGTGTGGGCAAGTGGCACTTGTAAGGAAGAAGACAGCAGATTAAATAGGAGCAGATGGTGGTGCTGTGTGTCTAAACAGAGACACAAAAAGAGAGCTGAGCAGCAACTTGAAAGACAAGTCAGGGTGGTCTAAGACAGAGGCAAGGTGCCAGCTAACTCGGGAATCCAAAACAAGCACAAAAGAACAGACTGATGGGGGAAGGCAGGAGGGACAGAACAGAGTCAGAGGAGGACAGGGGGACAAAGAAAGATGATTAAGAATGCTAGTCAAGGGCAGGAGCCTTATGCTTAAGACAGAGGCTACACAGATTTTACAATTCACTGAATTTTCTAAGTCCATAGCAGAAAGCATGTAAACCTAGCACAGTCTTAAATAGGATTAAAAAAAATTATATTAACAAAGCCAGTAAAACTTTTTCACAAACTCAGTTCAAGGTAGTGTACAGAGTGAAAGCTTAATTGTGGAAAAATAAAGGGGAATTTGCAGAGCTAGCACTGTATCAGTGCACATATAGTTGGAGAGAAAATGCAGCAGTGGGGAATGGTAAGTTACTTTACACAGGCCGAGGCAAGAACAGGCTAAATTAAGTATATAAATTAGAAGCCGAGGCAGGGGATGCAGGCTTACTAAGCTGCACCCTGGTGGTGCTTCTGTATCCAGTGAGTGACACAAGCCAATCAGGGAGCTCTGCACGGGCATGGAGCCAATAGCGCTACCCTGAGAAGGCGCTGAAATTGAAAACAGCAAATTGCAAGTGATGATCCAGTTCAACGTTCCCACAGCTCAGAGAAATTGTGGCAATTTTTCAAGTGTCGTACCTTATCTATCTCTTTGGGGGGTAGGTGGATCAGGCCCCTTGCACCGTAGAGGTGCTATGGCTGGATCATGACCACTGCCCGTGGGGACAAGTGGCACCTGTGGAAGGAGGTAGCAGATTAAATAGGAGCCGATGGGGGGCTGTGTGTCTAAACCAAGACACAAAAAGAGAGCTGAGCACCAACTAGAAACACAAGTCAGAGGGTGGTCTCAGACAGAGGCAAGGAGCTGGCTAACTAGGGAATCCAAAACAAGCACAAAAGAACAGACTGATGGGGGAAGGCAGGAGGGACAGAACAGAGACACAGGAGGACAGGGGGACAAAGGAAGATGATTAAGAATGTTAGTCAAAGGCAGGAGCCTTAGGCTCAAGACAGAGGTTACACAGATTTTACAATTCACTAAATTTTCTAAGACCATAGCAGTAAGCATGTAAACCCAGTACAGTCTTAAATAGGATTACAAAAAATATATATTAACAAAGCCAGTAAAACTTTTTTATAAACTCAGTTCAAGGCGGTGTGCAGAGTGAAAACTTAACTGGGGAAAAATCAAGGGGAAGTTTGCAGAGCTAGCACTGTATCAGTGCACATACAGTTGGAGAGAAACTGCAGCGGGGGGGATGGTAAGTTACTTTACACAGGCCGAGCAGAACAGGCTAAATTCAAAATATATCAATTTCAAGCCGAGTACAGAGATGCAGGCTTACATTAAGCACACTTCTTGGGTGCTCCTGTCTCAGGTGAGTGAGACCAGCCAATCAGGGATCTCTACATGTGAGTGGCGCCAATAGCGCTACCCTGAGAATGCAATGAAATTGAAAGCAGCAAATTGCAAGTGATGATCCGGTTCAGTGTTCTCACTGCCCAGAGAAATCATGGCAATTTTTCAAGTGTCTTAATTTATCTATCTGTTTGGGGGATAGGTGGATCAGGCTTCTTGCACCATAGAGGTGCTATGGCTGGATCGTGACTGCTGCCCGTGGGGGCAAGTGGCACCTTTAAGGAAGAAGACAGCAGATTAAATAGGAGCAGATGGGGGGGTGTCTAAACAGAGACACACAAAGAGAGCTGAGCACCAACTTGAAAGACAAGTCAGGGTGGTCTAAGACAGAGGCAAGGTGCCGGCTAACTCAGGAATCCAAAACAAGCACAAAAGAACAGACTGATGGGGGAGGGCAGGAGGGACAGAACAGAGACACAGGAGGACAGGGGGACAAAGGAAGATGATTAAGAATGTTAGTCAAGGGCAGGAGCCTTAGGCTCAAGACAGAGGCTACACAGATTTTACAATTCACTTAATTTTCTAAGTCCATAGCAGTAAGCATGTAAATCCAGTACAGTCTTAAATAGGATTAAAAAAAAGTGTATTAATAAAGCCAGTAGAACATTTTTACAAACTCAGTTTAAGGCAGTGTACAGAGTGAAAGCTTAATTGGAGAAAAATCAAGGGGAAGTCTGCAGAGCTAGCACTGAATCAGTGCACATACAGTTAGACAGAAAATGCAGCGGGGGGGAATGGTAAGTTACTTTACACAAGCCGAGCAGAACAGGCTAAATTAAAAATATATAAATTAGAAGCCGAGTAAGGGGATGCAGGCTTACATGAAGCCACATGTCTTGGGTGCTCATGTCTCAGGTGAATGAGACCAGCTGATCAGGGAGCTCTACACAGGCATGGAGCCAATAGCGCTACCTAGAGAAGGCGCTGAAAGTGAAAACAGCAAATTGCAAGTGATGATCCGGTTCAGCATTTACACAGCCCAGAGAAATTGTGCCAATTTTTCAAGCGTCGTACCTTATCTATCTCTTTGGGGGGGTAGATGTATCAGGCTCCTTGCACCGTAGAGGTGCTATGGCTGGATCGTGACCACTGCCCAAGGGGGCATGTGGCACCTGTAAGGAAGGAGACAGCAGATTAAATAGGAGCAGATGGGGAGCGTGTGTCTAAACAGGGACACACAAAGAGAGCTGAGCACCAACTTGAAAGACAAGTCAGGGGCGGTCTCAGACAGAGGCAAGGTGCCGGCTATCTTTGGAATCCAAAACAAGCACAAAAGAACAGACTGATGGGGGAGGGCAGGAGGGACAGAACAGAGACACAGGAGGACAGGGGGACAAAGGAAGATGATTAAGAATGAAAGTCAAGGGCAGGAGCCTTAAGCTCAAGACAGAGGCTACACAGATTTTACAATTCACTGAATTTTCTACATCCATAGCAGCAAGCATGTAAACCCAGTACAGTCTTAAATAGGATTAAAAAAATGGATATATTAACAAAGCCAGTAAACAATTTTTACAAGCTCAGTTCAAGGCATTGTACAGAGTGAAAGCTTAATTGGGGAAAAATCAAGGGGAAGTTTGCAGAGCCAGCACTGAATCAGTGTACATACAGTTGGAGAGAAAATGCAGCAAAGGAGGGAATGGTAAGTTACTTTATATAGGCTGAGCAGAACAGGCTAAATTAAAAATATATAAATTAGAAGCAGAGTACAGGGATGCAGGCTTACATTAAGCCACACGTCTCGGTGCTCCTGTCTTAGGTGAGTGAGACCAGCCAATCAGGGAGCTCTACACAGGCATGGAGCCAATCGTGCTACCCTGAGAAGGCACTGAAATTGAAAACAGCAAATTGCAAGTGATGATCCGGTTCAGCATTCACACAGCCCAGAAAAATCGTGACAATTTTTCAAGCGTCGTGCCATATCTATCTGTTTGGGGAGTAGGTGGATCAGGCCCCTTGCACTTAGAGGTGCTATGGCTGGATCATGACCACTGCCCGTGGGGACAAGTGGCACCTTTAAGGAAGGAGACAGCAGATTAAATAGGAGCAGATGTGGGGGTGTCTAAACAAAGACACACAAAGAGAGCTGAGCAGCAACTTGAAAGACAAGTCAGGGGGCCTTCTCAGACAGAGGCAAGGTGCCGGCTAAATCGGGAATCCAAAACAAGCACAAAAGAACAGACTGATGGGGGAGGGCAGATGGGACAGAACAGAGACAGAGGAGGACAGGGGGACAAAGGAAGATGATTAAGAATGTTAGTCAAGGGCAGGAACCTTAGGCTCAAGACAGAGGCTACACAGATTTTTACAATTCACTGAATTTTCTAAGTCCATAGCAGTAAGCATGTAAATCCAGTCAGTCTTAAATAGGATTGAAAAAATATATTAACAAAGCCAGTAACATTTTTTTACAATGTCAGTTCAAGGCAGTGTACAGAGTGAAAGATTAATTGTGGAAAATCAAGGGGAAGTTTGCAGAGCTAGCACTGTATCAGTGCACATAAAGTTGGAGAGAAAATGCAGCGGTTGGGAATGGTAAATTACTTTACACAGGCCGAGCAGAACAGGCTAAATTAAAAATATATAAATTAGAAGCAGAGTACAGGGATGCAGGCTTACATTAAGCCACACGTCCCGGGTGCTCCAGTATCCGGTGAGTGACACAAGCCAATCAGGGAGCTCTACACAGGCATGGAGCCAATAACGCTACCCTAAGAAGGCACTGAAATTGAAAACAGCAAATTTCAAGAGATGATCCGGTTCAGCATTCCCACAGCCCAGAGAAACTGTGGCAATTTTTCAAGTGTTGTACCTTATCTATCTCTTTGGGGGGTAGGTGGATCAGGCTCCTTGCACCGTAGAGGTGCTATGGCTGGATCGTGACCGCTGTCCATGGGGGCAATTGGCACCTGTAAGGAAGGAGACAGCAGATTAAATAGGAGCAGATGGGGGGGCCATGTGTCTAAACCGAGACACAAAAAGAGAGCTGAGCACCAACTAGAAAGACAAGTCAGAAGGCAGTCTCAGACAGAGGCAAGGTGCCGGCTAACTCGAGAATCCAAAACAAGCACAAAAGAACAGACTGATGGGGGAGGGCAGGAGGGACAGAACAGAGACAGAGGAGGACAGGGGGACAAAGGAAGATGATTAAGAATGTTAGTCAAAGGCAGGAACCTTAGGCTTAAGACAGAGGCTACACAGATTTTACAATTCACTTAATTTTCTAAGACCATAGCAGTAAGCATGCAAACCCAGTACAGTCTTAAATAGGATTAAAAAAAATATATATTAACAAAGCCAATAAAACTTTTTTATAAACTCAGTTCAAGGCAGTGTACAGAGTGAAAACTTAATTGGGGAAAATCAAGAGGAAGTCTGCAGAGCTAGCACTGAATCAATGCACATACAATTGGAGAGAAAATGCAGCATGGGGGGAATGGTAAGTTACTTTACACAGGCCGAGCAGAACAGGCTAAATTAAAAATATATAAATTAGAAGCTGAGTACAGGGAATGCAGGCTTACATTAAGCCACATGTCTCGGGTGCTCCTGTCTCAGGTGAGTGAGACCAGCAGCCAATTTTACTACCCTGAGAAGATGCTGAAATTGAAAACAGCAAATTGCAAGTGATCATCTGGTTCAGCATTCACACAGCCCAGAGAAATCGTGCCAATTTTTCAAGCATCGTACCTTATCTATCTCTTTGGGGGGGTAGGTGGATCAGGCTCCTAGCACCGTAGAGGTGCTATGGCCGGATCATGACCACTGCCCGTGGGGGCAAGTGGCACCTTATCTATCTCTTTGGGGGTAGGTGGATCAGGGTCCTTGCACCGTAGAGGTGCTATGGCTCTATCGTGACTGCTACCCGTAAGTAAAGAAATTGTCTGGTAATTACTAATTATAGTGGGGTCTTTCCCAGACTTCGGAAGCAGAATGATTCTTGCCTCGAACAAGGAAGGGTCAGTCACGGGGGAGAAGTCCCAGTAAGTAAATATTTGAAGCAACAAGTGAGTAAGGTGGTTTTTAAAGAGTTTGTGGAAAAGGCCTGAAAAGCCATCAGGACCTGGAGCTTTATATGGCTTCAAAGAGTTGATGACGTCCGAAATCTCTTCAGTGGTAATTGGCGCAGCAAGCAATGAATGGGCCTCCACTAGGAGATCCGGGAGATCTGCTCTGTGCAAAAAGTTATTTGTCAATTGAGATCGGGAAGCAGATAGGGAATGAGATGAATATAAGGTTTGATAGAAATCTCTGAAGGAGAGTAGTATCTCTTTAGGATCTGAAATTAGGGACTCCGTATGAGAATGCTTAATTGCAGAAATCCATTTAGCTGCTTAACGCTGCTTTAGTTGCCAGGCAAGTAATATGCCTGCTTTACTCCCTTGGCCTATATATGTCGCTTTAATAAGAGATGCTGCCTTCTCCAATTTTCCCAGTAGGGAGACTGCATATTGGATTCTTAAATGAATGAGCTCTTGGCTGTCTTCAGCAGAAAGTTTTTTAAGCTCTTTTGTTTCAAGAGATCGGATTCTATCCAAGCATAAAGTAAGGTGATGTAGCTTTTTTCCCTTTGGACACTGTTGCAACTTGAATAAGCTCCCCCCTCTAGGTAGATTTTAAAGTAGCCCATACTTTTTCTACTGAAGGGATGGAATTGAGGTTATTTTGAATAGAATCAAGGAGGAATTTTGTAAATTGGGATATTACTTGGGAGTCCTTGAACAGGGTGTTGTTTAACGACCAGGTATGAGGTCTATAGGGGGGTCTCGAGGAAGTCTACAATAATAGATATTGGGGAGTGGTCCGAGGTTACTCTAGCACCTATCTGAGAGTCAAGGATTTGGGGGCATAGATGTTGGCTCAAGAGGAAAAAATCGATACTGGAGTGTCTCTTGTGAACTGGCAAAAAGAAAGTAAAATCTTTGGTCAGAGGATTTAAAATTCTCCACAGATCCACCAGGCCCAAGGAAGCTATGAGTTCTTGAAAGGCCCGTTGGGCTGATGAGGGCCTATTACTCTTGCAGTACATGCGATCAAGGTCATTTGTTTGGACAAGCTTCCAATCACCTCCCAATATAGTAGGGAGCAGGGAAAAGGGGTCCAGTACCGAGGCTAAGTTTGTGAAAAAGGAAGGTGTTTCCGTCTTAGGTCCATAAACTGAACCCAATGCTATTTCTAAATTACCTATCTTACCATGAACTAACACATATTGGCCCTCAGGGTCACTCATCGTTTGTATAACAGTGAAGGGCAAGCCTATAGCTATTAAAATGGCCAACCATGCTTACAGGAGCTGAATCCTGCACTGAATACTTGACTCACCCACCCTTTCTGGAGAAACTTTAACTGATTGGAAGGTAAATGTGTTTCTTGAAGAAAAACAATTTTTGGATCATATCTTGCCAGATGATTTAAAATGGCATACTTTTTAATATTATCCTTCCCACCCTTTATATTCCAGGAATGGACCTTTAACGTACTAGCCATGTATAAACAGACACACCAGACTGACTGTTAAAATTCCAAATGAGACTGAGCTGGCTCCGCTCCCCAACCCCCACCTCCTCCCAAAATAACCCATAACTAAAAACAAAATAAGAGCACAGTGTGTAACATTTGCTAACCAATCTCTAAACTGGGCCTTGAGCCCACTCCCCATGCTACGGTCCATAACGCTGTCTGAGGGGGAGCTACCATCACCCACTGACTTGTAGAAGTAAGGAAAAAAGAAAACAGATCTTACACCAGTAGTGCAACAGAGGGGGAGCTATCTACCCTACTCCCCGTATGCCAGACAAGGAAAAAGGGAGAATTGTCAGGGCTCAATCTTGACAGGCTCATACATCTTGTCACACTTTCAAAAAAAAAAAAAACTTATTAGCCCCTTAAAAGTAACTGTCAGCCTCGGCTGGGCATTATAATAATCTAACACACTCAGCTATACTTATAAGGGAAAAAATATCCCCTGTTTAATCCCCCCTGAAACTGACAAGTTGTTCACCTGGAGGGAGAAGGAATAATAAGAACTAATCCAGTGAGTAATAAGCAAAAAACCTTTAACAACATGTATGCCAAACTAATAGCTAATATATTCAAGCAATTAGTAATCATGTGGTGCCATCTAGTGGCCATGAACAAGAACTGTTAAGGAAGAATGAACAAAATTAACTTTGCTAGACTCTGCAATACCAAATATCCCTCCCTCCAAAGAAAAAGGAAAAACATTTAAGTACAGGAATTGTAGTTTCATTCCATGTTTCACTCATCTAGCTAGGCTGAATGCCTCCCTCTAGGATTTCTAGCATTCTGGAAATTTACTAACTTCAGTAAATTCAGCTAATTCACTTTCCTTGGCTTGTACATCTTAGCAAGGAAGGAACAACGTCTAATACAAACTCTCAGTCACCAACTACAACCAAGCAAATTCACTCCTTTAGATCGTAGTTAAAGTAGTAAGCAAGGCTGGTAGCCGACTTACCATTAGAGAAATTAGGAAGGATTAACATCCGGAGTTCGTAAGGCCCAGGAAAAGGATAACTGTGTAACCTTCGAGCCTCTGAGCCATGCTTAATTTGGGGAATAAGTCCAGAAAAGCTTTCTGAAGGACTTTTGAGGCATCCTCTGCAGAGTCTAAGTGCTTAGAACCATCCAAGAGGGTAATTTCTAGCCATGCGGGATATAATATATGGTGGCAGATCCCCGCTGCCCATAACTGGGATGTGATAGGTCGAAAGGTAGCACAGAGTTGCCTTTTCTTGAAAGTAAGATCTGGTACAAGTCACAAATCTTTACCCACCCACAAGATTGCTGAAAGTCTCCTGGCCTCTTTGATAATGAATTCCAGATCAAGAAAGTTAAGAAGTTTAAAGATGATCGGACATGGAGGATCGGCTGGCGATGGCTTGACCCTAAGCGAATGATAGGCCCATTCTATGACATATTCTGGGCCATTTGGAGAAGGCTCAACTGTCTTAAGAAAACATTGGAGAAACTGGATAGTGTTAGGGCCCTCTTCTCCCTCTGGCAGCCCCAGCAGAACTAAGTTATTCCTTTGATTCCCGCCCTCAAGGTCATCAATACACTCCTTGAGTTTAACCACTGTCCTCTTGAGAGCGACAACCTCGGGTTCTAATTTTTCTTGCTTCCATTTGACTGAGGCAACTCTAGTCACCGCATTTGCCATCTGTCTGGAAAGCTGGGTGATTGCTGGTTTGATATCGGCAACCTTTTCAATTAGTTTCAAGAGGGCTTCTTTGATAGAAGAGAGTTCCATATAGATATGGGTAGGAGATAGCTCCAGAGCATCCTGCAGCGGAGTGGAGCTATGATGAGGACGCTTGGCCTCCAGCTCCTGCAGTGGTTCTGATTCAAGCTGCAAATCAGAGTTCCGTGGAGGTAAGGTAACATCCATTATTTACCGACAGAGTATCTACACCCTCTATAGGGATTCATTTACCAGTCTAGATTGGTTAGAAATAGAAAAAAAATGGTGATTTAGATGATATTTGACAGTAGGTTGACAGAGCTCTACTACCTGCATCCTACCCCTTCCAGAGCATCACGTGACTCCTACTTTTTTTTATACTAATTTTTAGGAGCCCACTCTCTATTGATGGCTCCCACCTAAACTATTGACACCTCCCCTGGTCCACACCAAAATAAATTATGCCAGGCACCCTGAAGCCACAGTTTACTTCCTGGGTGGGCTACAGTGTAGGGGATGTACCCCATAGCCTGCCCAGTATTGGATGATAGAGAAGGCATCAGGGACTGGCCTCGATATACCAGGTTCATTCCTGTACCGTTCTCCTAAATTCCCTCCTAGTACTCATGCTGCAGGGCCAGATCATATTATGCATTTTGTCTTTTTTTTCCTTTATGCATGATTCCACTGGCCTGACTGCCTGAAACTATAGTGCAACGTACTGTAGTAATTTAGCTAAATGGAATGATATTGCACAATTGTTTGATGATTTATAAAGTTTACTCCTCAAAAGTCACTCTTTTTGACAAAAAAGGAACTTGTTTCAATAGCTAGGTCCTTCCTCTTTGAACAAGAGCTGGAAATGGCATTGGTATGTGTGCAGCTGGGGGGTGCTCAATCTTCAGTTTTGCATGTCACTGATGCAAAACAATTGCACTTGAGCTTTTGAGAAGCACCTTATAAGAAATATAAAAACAAAAAAAAAAGATTGCTATTATAATGGATGCTGAATAAATATATTGCACTATACATCATTGCTGTCCATAATAGTTTTGGGGCATACCACTCCCTGAGTGCACAGAAAGCATCTAGTGATGTTGTTTCATTTTTTGGGGGGGGCGGGGTTAGCCAGCCCAATTCTATGCAGCCTGCTTGGACTGCAGGTGCTCCCCAGTCATTGGGAAATTGTTTGAGTAGCTTTTTGTGGGATCTAGCATTGTAGGTGTCTTGGTGCTGTAAATATCAAGCATACAGTATTAGCCAACAATGTGGGAGTGCATTGGCCAGATAGCTACAATCTTCAGTGAAGTTGTTTGAATTTGCTGACTTCTGTGTTGAAGAAGTAAACTTCACAACATATACTACAATTACAGCAGCAATGAAAATGGAACAGGAGTAAGTGACACTGAAGCTATCCCATTCTGTTTGGAGAAAATAGATACTTTAGATGCAGGATGAGAGAAACAGGGTGGGAGAGAAAACATGACAAAAAGGTTTTACAAACAGAACCAAATGAGAATGAGATTGTCAGAGTTCTTCATGTTACACAAACTATCACTCAGTGAAATAAATCTCAAGTATAACATACCTACCCTTGAAAAGTATGTTGAATGCAATCAGGTTCCAAGGAGATTGTGAGTCATTAAAACACCATTATTAGAACTGGAAAACATTGGGGTACAAGAAAGAGTTGATGGAAGCAGTGAATTTGTGTTCCAACACTTTTGTTGAACTGATAATTAAAGAAGATATTAGGAAATACAAAGCAGTCTCAAAAGAGATTGAAACACTGAAAATTGAATTGAAAAAGAACAAATTGCACCCCCTGTTCAAAGAACTAGATGAAGGACATGAGTAATTCTCAATGATAAAAAAAAAACTATCTAAATTATTAAAAAAACACGGCTGATTATGAAAGCAATACGTTCTTTAACTAGTCAATCAGAGTGAAGTAACCAGCCAAACAGAGTTGGTAAAGATCAAGAAAACATGTAAATTGGTGCAAAACAACTAAAAAGTCAAAATTTAGGGACATGAAAAGCAGTAGTGGAGCCAATTCAAAAAATGACTCAGTAATTATTGAAGAACTGAGACTACAAAAGTAGGTATTTTATGACAGGCTAGAGGACAAGTGGGGCAGAAAACAAGCAAGGAAAAAGGAAAACAAGGAGGGGGGGAGGAAATAATGGAGGACAAACCAGACACCAGACCCAAAATGAGGAGCTCACAGTGCAAGAAGGGACCCATATGCATTAACCTTTCGCTATAACGAACATGTTGAGAACCATAGTTGGCAGTGTCAATGACTCAGCAGGTAGCACACTCGCCTCTACGGCCGGAAGATCAGAAGGCTGTGGGTTATATCCCCACACCAGGTACTTGGGTTAAATCCCAATACTGACATTGTAGTGGAGCATGAGGGGGGTGCTGCATTCCTGAGGTACTGTCTTCCGGATGAGACATTAAACCTAGGTCCCATTTGCCTGTTCTGGTGGTAGTTCAGGTGGATGTTAAAAATTCCATGGCACTTCTAGAAAAGAGTAGGGGAATTTTTATTTGAACATCAAAAACAAATCATATCAACAGTATTACATCATACAACAAACAGAACTGCAAATAAATCTTGAAAATAACAGTAAAAAGGAAATATTCCAATCATACATTCATATGTTTCCCCACCAAATGAAAAAATGAAGCCCAAATGTGCACCACAAAATAGAAACAATACCATAAACCAAAACAAAGAAAGGAAAATTGATACATGCATGTCCCCTGGAAATCTTATATTTGT
The DNA here is from genome assembly GCA_016271365.2 of Neoceratodus forsteri. Classification (NCBI taxonomy): domain Eukaryota; kingdom Metazoa; phylum Chordata; order Ceratodontiformes; family Ceratodontidae; genus Neoceratodus; species Neoceratodus forsteri. Next base: position 1,340,287,000 of record CM057456.1, read on the forward strand.
GCCAGGTAGCAGCATGTGTAAAAAAAGTACATATTGCATCTTACCACTAAAAGAACTTCTCCCCACCACACCAAAAGAGAAGTAGGGAAATTTCCATTCTTAGCTTACAGGAACATACAACAGTATTTACATCATACTAAATCATAAAAAGGATAGGATAAAAGGATGCAATCAGTAAGCTGCATTTCATCATACATGATGCCTTATACAAAAGGAAAATTATAATACACTAGCCCCCACCCACTCCTCATTAACCGAGTAGAGGGATGATCATTTTAAGAAATACCAGTAACAAATGTAATGCAACTTGTGTGAACATCACACCAAAATTAACTTACAAATCCTAAAAGAAGAACCAGATATGTATTACAATCATACAGTTCTCTAGAGTATATAAAAAAAAAAGAAAGAAAGAAAAAGGAACCAGAAAAATTATGTCAGAAAACCAGACGAGGATTCCAAATGCTTTGTTATTCTTTCAACAATTTCGTCCTTTGTAAAATCCCAACCCTAAAAGAAACCTCCCACTCCCTCCCGAAGGAAAAGGGAACGTCAAAGCTTCAATAGCAGAATTAGCTGCAAAGCTCTGTGCACTGCACTCTGAATGGTCCATATACATGCAAACGACAACCCCTTTACTTTCCTCCTGGTGCAGGGAGATATCTCTATTTAACTAAACAGCCGGGTACCTATAAACCAGGACAGTGTCACACCTCCTAAATAAAATCGTAATCACACCATAGCCTATCCCAATAATTGCCTCCCAAATTCAACTGTTCGGTCATCTTCATCCTTTTTGGTCTTGGAACAACATATAAAATAAATTTAATTCCAAAATTAACTGTTGCTGTAAAACCAATCTGCATTTATTGATCCACGGCCAATATGAAAAATAAACACGAATTATTCTAAGTGTACTAAGCTTTTCTTTAGTTATAACAGCTGCATAAATCCCAAAATATAGTAACTCCGGATGTGGGGGACTCTAATCCTACCTTTCCATCAATGTCTCACCACATCCCAGAATTCAATGGCATGTGGACATTGAAAATATAAATGATCCATCATTTCTATTTTTGTCACACAGTATTCCCTCAGACAGTATCTATCTTGCAGGGCTTTATGTTTATGGTTGCCCCTGACATTCACCTTACCATGGATCCCGAGCCATGCCATATCCCACATGTGCGGCAGGATCCTGATATTCATGATATGCTCTGCTATAGTGGTTTGGTGAACTGTGGAGAATTCTGCAAATGGATATTTCATAAAACACCTAACTAAAACATCATTATAAAGTGCCTTCCTAGGAGACTACAAGCCATCTCACAGCTGATCTTCCATTGTTTAATTTTGTCAAAGACTCCCTCCCACCTGTGAACCAATTGGGGACACCACTTATTTTTACACATAAATTTGTTCCCCATCCATTCTATGAGCACCCCTTGTAACAAATTAGTCCCCCATCTCTCCAAATTTGTGAACTACCCTTTATCAATGGGATTATGTTTGCATACAGAAAAACCATAAAAAAAGTGGACAGGGTTCAACATTTTGACCCTGCCTTCCTTAATCCCTTGATATAAAACATTTCTCTTGATTGGATTCAACCAACTACCCCAAAATCCTCCCAAAAAAATGACCACATTAATGATATTTCCAGTTTCTTCGGCTCCAAGAAAATCGCACTGAGATATAAGAACACTGAAACCAAAAAAGGATTAATAAGATAAATTCTCATCTGCTTCAACAATTTCCATCTATTCCAGTGGTCTACCTTTGCTTTCCCCTTCCAGAGTACCCATTCCCAATTGAACTCTGCCATACCCCCAACAAAATAAATACCCAAAACATGGCAAGTTTCAGTGGTCACCTGGAAATACCCCACTGCTTCTGGCACTACAGGGAACCCATCCTAAGTAAGACATTGTGTTTTCTTCTCATTAATCCAAGCTTCTGTGACTCTACCCACCTCCTGTATCAAAGTACAAGCTACACAAATGGATTCTTCATCCTTCAAAACCAGACATAAATCATCAGCATAAGCAACCACCTTGCAATGTTGTTCAATAACCCCTTCTACACTGTAAATCCGTGGAGACCTATTTAACAGTCACAACATGGGGTCTAATGCAAAAATATACAATACGGGGCTCAGCGGGCAGCCCTGTCACTCACCCTTATAAATCCTATGTTTTGCCCCTCTTCACCCATTGTCACATGGTATGATATATGCCAGGGTATAACACAGCTGTAACCAATGAATAAATGCTGACATGATCCCATAAGCTTCAAAACAGTTCCATAAATAAGAATGGGAAACCCCATCAAATGCTTTTGCCTAATTCAAACTGACCAGATAGCCCGAACCTCTCTACGGCTCACCACAACTACCCTTCCTCTCCAACAATTCTCTTAACAAAAGTAAAGCTTCTGAGATACGCTTCCCTGGGACAGAATAAAATTGCTCTCTACAGATTAACCCAGGCATAACCAAAGACAGTCTGTTCCCCAAAAGTTTGGCAAATATTTTAAAATCAGTATTTAACAATGTGAGCGGTCTCCAGTTACCTATATCTGCCTGGTTCCTGGACATGAAGAGGAAAACCATCAACCCCTCATACATTTGAGTGGGCAGATACAAATCAGATAGAAAAAAGTTATATAATATAATAATGACAACTAATAATGACACTAATTAATTTGGCATAATACTCCACAATACTTTATAAAGCTCACAGTGCAACCCATCTGAACCTGGAGAGACATCCTTACTCAGTGAATTAATCACCACTTCCAATTCTAAATTAGTAAATGGGCCAATCATAGATGTCTGCAGCTCCGATGTTAAACGAGGGAGTGCTGCAGCTTGAAAAATATGTGGCATAAAATGTAAATCTGCCACCTGTTCCCCAAATGTGCGCTCTACATGGTCATCCAAAATCCTCATAATTCCCTTATTATCCCCAAATCTCATACCTTGCTGAGAGTTTAAACAGGAAATTGCCCATTTCTCTCTTCTCACTTGGGTAGCCATAAAGGGATTAACATGTACTGTTTTCCCCTGTGTACCGAAAGACTGATCCTTATGTAAGGAACTTAGCCCATAGTATTGATATTGTACCTTGTCCTGCTTTACCAGCCTAATATGGTCTGTCAGATCCTCTATTCCTGCACTTTGTTGGGACATTAGATCTACTAATATATGTCTGAGTTGTTGTTATTTCTCCACTTGAGTATGTGCACTGAACTTGCCCAGGGACTGTAAATACCCAAACAGTGTTTTAAATCTTCCCACCATTGTCCCATATTATCAAATAGAAAAAACACTGTTAGTTTATCCTGAACTATGGTCACTAGGTCAGCAATCGTCTCCGTATGCAACAAGAGAGAAGTATTGTCTCCAAGATCCCAGCCCTGTCATCCGTCTCGGGGGCCTCTCAATGTGTATCCCTATCAAGGAATGGTCTGAGGTTTCTACTGGAATATTAGTAATATGATCAATCAATAGTATTTTGTGTACAAAAATAAAGTCAATATGGGAGGAAAGTGCTCCCTTAAAAAAAGTTGGCATAGCCCTTTGCACCCACTATTTTGTGTATCAATAAGGCCAGCCTGGCTGAGTATGAAACAAAGAAAGGTTTTATCACAATATTGTTTCCCTTGTTCTTGTTTTTGTTGAAAATTAATGTTGAAATCACCACCAAAAAAAATCTGCCGACTGGTATTAAGAAAGAGTTGTATTTTCCTCAGCAAGTCTATCCTGGGGACCTTTGTCTGTGACCCATACACATTCACTAAACAGCATTGCAGCCCTTTAAATGCAACATCTAATAAAAATGCCCGGCCCGGTTCAATATCCACCATCTGGTATACTTGAACAGCAGAGGCGAGGAAGCAAAAACCCACCCCACAACATGTTTCCTCCCCTATAGAACCATAAGAAGGGCCCCAGTTCCACTCCTTTGTGGCTTGTTGCACTTCACCCAAAGAATGCAAACGAGTATCTTGTACAAAGACCACATCATACTGTAAGTCAAGCAAAACTCCAAAGATCGTAAGAAGTTTAACCAGTTATTTTAAACTATTCACATTCAAACTCACTAACTTCAGGGAAGTTGCTCAGGGAAGGGGATTCATTATTTTGCCACTGGATCTAGCAACTCTTTTCCGTGGTTTAGAGGTATTGGGCTTGTGGGGTGGCAATTCTATATTGTCAGTGGAGACACGCAGCTCACTCTGACTACTACTGGGATCTGTCATCATTGTTTGTTCTTGCTCCACTTGGTCACCCCAAGAGGCAAAGGAGGCAAATCTGTTTGTTAAAGGCAGAGGCAATAATAGTATATCATGACTATCCAGGGACATTGTCGCCTTTGGGGGGGTATGACACCATTCCCTTCTCCTCATCTACCTCCTCATCAACCAGACCTGTATGGGCCAAGGGACATGTCAAGTGTACTGCCCTAATGGGCAAGCCCGGGGATGGAGAACTTATTTGGGCATGGGGAACATTGTGGAGTCACAAATGGAAGCTCTTTTTCCTCATAACGTACTACCAAGTGTGGAAGTACCACTGGGTGTGGACTCTGTATTTGGGGATGCAATACATCAACCATTGGAGTGGCAGACCTAACTGGGGGTACCTGAAATCTGTCCCCCAACCCTTCACTCCAACCTTGGCCTCTTCATCTGCCCCATGAGGAGACCTTGTCCTCAGGGCAAACAGACCAACTGAAAGGTCTCCTGCCTGGGACAGGAGATATTCCTGGTCTGAAGTTTCATCAGAGTTTTGTGCCACTCATGGGCACTCTGCATAAGAATGGTCTTTATCTCCACACAGGTTACAAATCGGGGGGGACACATTGGGCTGCAGTGTGGCCCAATACCCCACATTGACCACATTAAACCTGATCACATACTTTATTCAAATGAGATAGAGAACCACATTTATAACAGCTCTGGTTGCCCTGCATAAAATATGATACCCTTGTCTGGGTCAATGACAATTCACTCCCAAAAATACGCGCTGCAACAACTCGCTCCCGACAATTCAAATCCACGTCAATTAACTCCTGTACTTTCCGCTCCGCGTATTTTCACTCCCAGTGCTACATAAACAGGTCTGACATACTGCAGCATTTTCAAATGCCGTAATCAAATTAATAATCGAAGGTTTAGGTATATCCTTATTTCTTACCTTCTCCATCCCTGGAACCTACGTCTATTGCTGTACCCTCTTTTGGGTTTCTTTATCCTTCTCCATAAAAATTATTTTGTTTGTTTAACCTTTTTGATCTCAACATCAAGCCTGGCAATTGAGTCCTTTAACTGCTTACTAAGGTGATCAAAATCAGCCAATCAGTTAAAATAGTTTCCCATTCCTGCATAAAAGATGTGTTCAAACAATGAATTAGGTACTGGAATGTCATTACCTGATTCTGCGCTTTCCAGCACTAATGGATTAGCTGCTTCTGCAATTTAGGTCTATTCTCCAGTGACAAGTGCAGGAGGGAGCCCAGCCACCCATAGGCTGCCAGTATACAGCCCCAAGATGCTTCTTTAAAACTAGCTTCAGTTAAAATAGTTTCCCATTCCTGCATAAAAGATGTGTTTTCCATACCAAAGGTAGGGCCTTTCAATGCCAACTTTTCTAAACTTTTAAAGACATCAAACAATGAATTAGGTACTGGAATGTCATTACCTGGTTCTGCGCTTTCCAGTACGAATGGATTAGCTGCTCCTGCAATTTAGGTGTGTTCTCCAGTGACAAGGTGACCATGTGAGTTACTTAATGCCACTGCACTAAAAAGTATAGACTTAAACACAAAGGGACTGATAAAGGCCAAATGGCATACCAGAGGGAGTTAAAATTTTACTATACCATACCAGAGAGAGTGTGCATAAGGGTGATGGTGCTCAGGTCAGTAGTCCAGGAAAAAAACACAAAGGGAACTGGCACTTCATCAGCATTTCCAAGGCTAGAAACTTTATAAATACTTTATTTCTCTTAAAACATGATGCTGCAAATGCTTCCTCTGTCCTGTGATTTAGGCAAAGAACTGGTGGGGGGGGGTCAGTGCTGGTGTTTTTGAGGTTACTCTGTCATTTATCTTAATTGCTTGTGGGAGCGAAAAAATGAGGAGCGAATTGACATCGGGAGTGAGTTGACAGGAGCGTATTGTCAGGAGCGAGTTGTCGTGGCACGTATTGTCAGGAGTGAATTGACGCGCTCCCCTCTTGTCCCGACCTGAAAAAAGGAACTAGGAAGGTGTTGTATTGCAGTATCTGTTTGTTTCAGTTGGACCCATACTGTCCAGCCTCCAGTCCAAAAGCTTTTCTCATCCATTATTGGTTTTGGGTGATCATAAATGGTGCATCATCTCTCTAACCAAAAAAATAATATTAGAAATGTTGACTCCTTTGTTCAGAAAAAGGATTGTTACAGTTTTAATTTTAGGTTTTGTGATTGGAATCACCAGAAAGTCTTTCCAAACCTCTGAGTCCTTAACTTCATAATAGATCCTCCAAAATGTGTCCAGAGATGTAACTGTACAAAAACTTACATCACAATTGTGATCCCCAGGAGGGTGTATAAAGGCATACGCCTCAGCGGGAGTAAACTCCATCGCATCCTTAAGGAGTGTTTTCCCCACCCACACCCTGTCAGGAACCACCGGAGAATTTTCATTATACCGGAGGCGAACTAAAAACCTCCATTTGGCTGACTCTGCAGGTTTCCTAAATAAATCTACATATGTTTTGGGTCCTGATGGGTTAGTCGTTGGGCGTCCCCCCCCCCCTCCTCCTCCTGTACAATCAGTAATAAATCCAGCACAGTACTTCGTATGGTTGTACCGCAGCTCTGCAGCTGCTCTCCTTGATCCTTGAGCAAGGGAACCTGAGCTCTCTCTCTCTGTCAGTTGCAGAAATCAATCCAGGACCATGCATCTCCAAGCCCTTCGAGACCACATCTGATGTAGCCATTAATCCATCCACCTCTTGTTCAGTTCGTGCAGCTGCAATAGACCGAACCAAGGACTCTGAAAAATCTCCCGAACTGGAGTTGTGAAGTGGTGGAACCAACACATCCAAATCTGTCTGCTGGGTGTGTAAATGAACCGGGGTCCCAGGTAGGGGGATCGATGGGTCAGGAAACCATATATTGTCCTGCCAAATCCAACCAGCTTTTTTTAGCGCTTCCACTGGAGTCCACTCCATTGAAGGGTAGCCCTCTACTTCATCCATTATAGCCTCCTGTGGCACATGTAATTGCTCTCCAATGACTGTAGAGACCTTATCATGCAGGCTGGCTGTTGGCCCTATTGGGAGCTGCTTGTTTCCCTCTTGAGAAGGGCTTGCCATGTACCTCTTTCATTTATACCTCTCTTCATACAACTTCTGTCTGCAAGATTGAAAGTCCTGTTCAGCCACAGTAATCATCTCCAAAAGTTGGGATTTCTTGTGGTCTAGTTCACGTTGCAATTTCTTTTCCTCCTCCATAATATCCTCCTCCTATAATATGGTCTAAGAGGTCACTGTATTCTCCAGAACAATTTCTTGTACCTGGTCTACCGCAATATGGTTCATAGCCCAGGAATAATTCACCAAGAGCCCTGGAGCTCCAACAGCATGATCTCTTCCCTTGACGTTCTTCTCTGGACTAGGGACTTCCATTCCTCCTGCAGTGCACCAGTGCCCCCTACAGGAAGTATAGGGGGAAAAATGTTATTAAGAACAAAATCCGTGAAACATACAAACATCATTATTTACAATTCTACCACCACCAGCACCTTACTTTCCCTTCTTATTCTGAGCTCGTCTATACTTTTCTAAATAATTTTATTCCCCTTCATCTACTATTGAGTTCATTTAACCCACCCCCATAGCATCTATATTACTAATCCAAGGTATATTTTTCCACAATTCTCATATCTTTTCCTGAGGAAGCTGAACACATTCTTTACTATATACAGCTTTTAGATCTTTTGTAATTTTGTGACATAGTTCAATATAGGAACAGTCTTTCTGCTGGAGTGTAAAAATGCATCTGGCCATCCATATGTTCCATTTGACAATCGTAAACAGTAAGTCAAGGGTACTTTGGTACCATTTTCTCCAACCTGTTGAGACATGTCCATACATAATATTCTCATACTTTATTCTGCCCAGCATGGGTTCTCCCCATAGGTTTGCTAGATGTACCCAAAACCCTTTAATAAAGGGACACTGAAAAAGCTGTGTAATTGTTTCCTCTGTATTAATAAATTTTAACCTGCTACATATACGCTCACCCATTTGCTTGTGTTTTTGACTGCTTTTTACATTTATCCTCCTATGACAGGATAACCAGGGAAAATCCCATATGTGGGCTGGGATCCTGCTACTATTTAATAGTCTTTTTAGTGATGGCAAAAATATATCTGGGCATTTCTCAAAAGGCTTTGCCACACCACACACTGTGGTTAACAAACTTTTATACAGGCTTTTGTGCGTGGAAGCTAACATGATTTGTGAGGGTGTTATCTGTCACTGTTTAAGTCGTAGAAAGGTTTCTCTCAGATATTGTAGGTGTCTTGGTCCTTTCACGACCCGGGGTAAGCCTTGTTCCCAACTGTGGAACCAACTTTTACAATTTCCATATAACCATGGCTCCCACCCCTTCCCAACATTAATTAGTAGCGGTTTCAGATTTGCCATTCTAAATATACACTTTAAAAATATTATGGGGTTAACCATGTCCAGCCCCCTTCTCTAATCGGTAGGTATAAGATGTTCCTTTTTATCGGGTTGAGCCTACTTCCCCATATTGCTTGGAAAAAATGCTCAATAGGGGAGTTTCCACTTTGTTGGAGGGTGGAAACACATAACTTAAGTACAGAAATACTGGGATTAGGAAAGTTTTTACAAAATGTACCCTTTTCTTTTTTCCCCATTTTACCCCTATTCTACTGCTCAACCTTTTTCTTCCCATTTTCTAACTTCTCTTCCCAGTTCACTAGGTCAATGTCCTGGGTCCCAAACTTAACCCCAAATTGAAATTGGGTTTGTAGTTAATTGCATACCTCCCAGGGTATTTCCTTCTTCTGTGTGGGTTCCTAACCTTTTCCCACAACATTTCTCAAGGTTTAGGGAGATGTCTGAGACCTTCCCAAAAAAGGAGCATTATATGACAGCTGTACAGACTGATTGTCTGTCTACAACTAGTAAGCATAAATCATCTGCGTAAGCTTATACTTTTACACTATTCTGAATGTTTGGACCAACTATGGGCTTGATAGCTTATGTACTGCTTATTTTCCACAACAAGGGGTCAATAAAAAACACATACAGCAGGGGGCTCATGGGACAAACTTGTTTCACTCCCCTTTTAATTGGCACCATAGGATCAACTTTCCCACTTATTACTGGTATCACTGTAGCAGTTCTATATAGGGACTTAACCTAATTTACTACCCCTTTTGGAACTTTTTAATGTTTAAGCACTTCCCACAAATATTTATGACAAATTGAGTCAAAGGCCTTCCTTTGATCCAGCGAAACCACATAACCCAGCACCATGTTTGATTCACCCTGCACAAAAGTCTTTCTTAATAGAGTTAAATGATCCCATATGGATCTTTGTGGTATGGCACATGCCTGATTTAATGCAATAACACACTTTGCCATTTTAGTTAATCGTTTTGTCAATATTCTAGTTAATATTTTAAAGTCTGCATTTAACATGCAGATGGCCTCCAATTGTTCAGGTCCTATTTCTCCCCCTTTTTGTGTAGATAAATCAAAGTCCCTTTGATAAAGTTCAGTGGGATATTCCCTGAATCAAACATTGTATTATATACGTCTATTAGTTCTGTACTTAGATGTTCCCCCAGTACCTTGTGTACTTCATTAGGGAGTCCATCTGGACCTGGGGAAATGTTATTTTAAGCTGCTGAATACTTTCCATTACTTCTTCCTTTGTGATTGGCAGTCCCATTTCATTCTGTATCTGGGGGAGGGTTGTATATCTTGTAGGTACTTTTGAATCTCCTGGGTGTCAGAGAAAATTTCCAAAAATAACTCACTGGAATAATCAGTTGCAATCTGTAATATCTTCCCGATTTAATTTTGTACTATTCCAGATTTATCAATTAATTCAGACATCAGTTTTTTCTCCCTTTGGTTAGAGCTATAACTGAATGGACACATTTCCTGGGTAGACCCTTGTGTTTGAAATTTGTGTTGGTTATACATTTGGGTAGATTTTTGTTTTAAATAGTTTTTCATTTTGTTTCGGATTAACTGGACCTGATGAGTTAAGTCTGTCCTGTTGTGTACATTATTGAGAGCAGGTTTTGCAAATGGTGTCATTGCTGTGAGTATGTCAAATATACCAAATTACACTTACTCTTGCTATATTGTTTTTTTTTTATATTATCTTTTTACCCCACTGACACTCTGGAGTCCATCTCTCCTTCGGGCCTCCTAGTGCTCCACTAACCTCTGATGATCCTCTTCAGGAGTTCTCCATCCACATATTGCAGCTGACCCTTGAGTTCTGTCCTGGCATATCCCATTGCCGGGTGGGTCCCCTTCCTTTGAAGGAGAAGGCACCGAGGAGGGGGAAACCCAGCACACTATTATTTTCATTGCCTCAGGGGCACTGCTGTGGGGGAGGAGACTCCCAGAGGTGCAGTGGCATGGAGGAAAGAAGCCGTCATCCAGTGTGCTCCCAAGCTGTTTTTCCATTTTCCTTTTGAGTCCTTCCTGCGCTGCTGTTTGTAGTGTCCCTGGTCTCCACCAGGAGCCACTACATAGCTGGGCTATCCCTAACCCACCCCAGGAGAGGAGAGCAGGCCTCTGGATGCTCAATCCTCTCCTTCCAATACCAGCCCTCGGTGCCCGAGTCCATTCCTGAACCCAGGTCACCAGCTTGGTTTGAGGTGTGGCATCCAGCGAATCAACCCTCTGTGCCACTGAGCCGGTTCACTATATTCTTTTAATACTTGTATTACATCTGCTTTTGTGTCTTCCCACCAATTTATATTATTTTCATCACAAATAAAAACTGAGACCAGCCCGTTGGCACTGAGGGTTGAGGCGCTGGATGCCACCCCTCGCTCCATGCCGGTGACCCGGGTTCGGGAGCAGACTCGGGTTGCTGGTGGGTGATCCGGGGGGGAGATAGGCTTGAGCATCCCATGACAGCTCGCCTACTCTGGGGAGGGTTGAGGCTACAGCACACACACTTGTGGAGGCTCAGAGTACTACAAGCCCCTAATGGTAGGGGACGGGCGGCCGCTATACAGTGTGACGTTGGTGCTCAACGGCTTAATGTCAGGGGTCTCACACTGTAGGGGAGGGAGGGAGGAAAAGAGGAAAATAGCCTGCCATCACTGGGAAGATGGAGTCCCAGAGACGTGCCCTCAATGTGCCTTCACCTGCCCGATGGCCACGGACCGAAGAAACTCAAGGGATGGGGCATAGGGGCTCTGCCCCATCCCCACTCGGGGGGTAAGCTGTAGCTCCATGGGTATCCAGGGGTCATTCAAGCAAGGTGGAAGGCAGAGGGATGTCTGCCTTGGAGCTCCTGATGGGTCGGGGATGGCAGGCTGGGAAGGTAGAATAAATAGAAATAAAAAAAATAAATAAAAACTGATATCCTAGCTGTTAGGAAATGGCTTAATATGTTTTGTAGTTCCTGATCTGCATATAAAGATGTGTTAAATTTCCACAACGCTGGACCATTCAAGAGCGGGATTTATTCCCTATTGAGATGGAGACCCTTCTTTGATCTGTGAACTCCAAGGGGCTAATCTCTGCATTTGCAATTTGTACATTCTTTGATATAAAAACATAGTCAATAGAAGTCCTTTTTGAAATGTCTGGGGAGTGTTTTTTCTTTATTTCAAAATATGCATCCCACAGTTGTGCCATGCTTATGATTCTGTTCAGGGATCGGGAATCACAGTACATTTTCTTTGTTGTTGAATACGTGCTCTTGTTCTTAAGGCTCAGTCCACAGTTAAAATCCCCTGCAAATATGAGCAGTTTCGAAGTATATAGATATGGTTGGATTAAGGATAGGGTCTCGTTTCTCTCTGTCTTAGTTTAGATCCTTACATATTTATAAGTGTAACTCCTCACCCCTGCCTTTTTACCGAAACAACAGGTGGCATGCTGTTGGCGCTGGCAGCAATACCTGGTGGGGACCTGGGTTTGGGGAGGATGAGGTTACCCGGCACTAGGGGACCTAGGTTTGGCTACTCTGCACAGGGGGAACCAAGTAAATCTGAAAACAGGAAGCAATAACTGTAATGTCCAGAGCCAGGAATGGGATTTTACAGTGTGGCTTTTATTCACTACTAGCTGAACACAACAAAGCATAGATGGACCCCCACGGGGCTACATTTACTGGTAATGCAGATTAGAGACTACAAGGTGGTCCACCTGAAGATTGAACCAATTCTACTGTTTTCAGGCTCTGGACCCACCAGGCACACAGCCCAGACTTGCACGCGCTTTGGGTACACAGCCCGACTGGCCCGGCTCCCCTGCCAGCCACTTTAATTGCGGTCCATTGGAAGAATGAACCCACTTTCTTGTTGTGGCTCCCCACACCACTTAGAGTCTGCGACTCCTAGAGAGATTTCCTTCTTACTTCTTCTGACTCCCATCTCACAAAGAGAATTCTTTACACTTGTTGTGGCTCCCCACACCACCTAGAGTCTGCGACTCCTAGAGAGATTTTCCCATTTTTCCACCCACGTCTGGGTACTTCCCTCATCACTGGCCATGCGCATGAGGCAAGTAGCAATCACAGCAGAAATCAGTAGAGGTGGACCTGGTTACTAAAGATGGGGGGTTTGCCCACCTCCAGCTCCCACAGCCCATACCCGGCCATTTCTCTGGAAAAACTGAAACTTCTGAATGTAGATTAAATGGTGGATGAACTGTCGCACCCCCTCTACAATATTACTTGAATTCACACAGCACTCTAGCTTTTGACACTACTCAATTTGTTTGTCCTAGTACTATAGGCCTCCCAAATAGTAGTTCAAATCCCAGATTTCTTCACATATCCCAGGCTGAAGAAACACATTTTTTGCCCTCTCATATTAGAGCAAACACTCACCCTTTTGTTGCAGGTGCCCCACAGGCGAAGTACAACTCTTCCAAACTTTCCAGACTCAGACTGAAACTGAAATAGGCAGCTTTCTTTCTTCTGCAGAAATTAGGGGATTGCCCCTGGAATCTACATGGGGATCTTTACTCCCGTCCCCAGAGGGAGGGGGCACTGAGACCCGAACAGCGGTCTCCACCACTTGAAGGCAAAACTGGAACTGCTCCTTCCTGTTTGAAAGCAAAACAGGACTCTCCTTCTCTTACAGAAGGTATACAGGAACTGACTTTGAAAACTCCCAACGTTCTATCTAACTCCCTCTGCTGCAGATTCCAAGGTGGCTTATGCAGCTGTGACAGTTCTATTGGTGATGTCATCTCTCAGTCTCAGCTGAGACTGAGAACAGAGTGAGACAGTGTGAAACCCATTTAACTGGAGTTTCACAAGCTGCCTTCCCTGCCTACCACTAGGTCTTACTGGGATTCTAGTAACCCCGGTAACAAGGGGTTACACTCGCCCTTGACCAGGAAAATGACTGTCCCCAGTCATTATGCACCCAGCCTTAGGCCATCCCACCCTATGTGCTACCTGCGAGAGGGGTGATCAGGCCCCCTCCTACCATGTGCAAGCACAGGCAGGCAACACTAAGGTCCTAGAGGCCTGTAGCTGACATATCAGCCTCTACACTATCCACTTACTATGGACACCCAGTGGCTCTGGTAGAACCATCCAGAGCATAGCCCTGATAGATCAGCACTGCGGTCCCTACTGCAGGTCAGGGCCACAGCCTGTCCATCCCCCCTAACCCTCTAAGGAAAACCTATCTGCCTCTAACATAATATTCCAAAAACCAAAACAACCTGGGGACCTCTCCGACCTTGGGTAACCTGCAACCACACACCATTAAAATACCCATTAATGCCTCCTCCCTACCCCCACAACCACACCTGTGGAAGGAAAGAGTTAATACAGCAATAACCATAACAATAACACCACAGTACTTTAAATTTCTACACAATAAAGCCCTGACGAGGAACTCCGAGGAGCCCCTCCTCCTCTTCTTGTCTTCTCTTCTGTCTTCCCAGGAACACCTGTAAGAAAAAGAAAGACAAACACACTCCTAATCTGCATACACAGTCTATCTAAAACCCCTACCATCAAAACACTGCAGAATCCCAAAAAGATTTTTTTTTTTTTTAGAAAAAGGTAGAAAACAGTATTTACATTAGAAACAACGACATTATTTACAATACACATTTGGGGGGATGGAGTGCCCTAAAAGTCCCAACTAATGACCACAAGGCCCGAAGGCTAGTCCAATAAAGAGTCTCTCCTGGGCCAGAGCCCAGTGAAGCACAGTTCTAACAGGCCAAAGTCCCAAAGGGGAGAGTCTTTGCGGACAGTTCACACATTTTTGAAGTCTGTAGTGTCAGGTGTGTACTGCAATGTCATAAAGATGGAAAAGTACAGACTTACCAGCCACTTGTAGTACAAGACTAGGCACCGACCTGCACCGCAGCCAAAGACTCTCCCTGGCAGCATTTCTTCTGATACAGCTGGGCGGACATCTTCCGGGAACCACAGGAGGGCACATCTGGAAACAGCTGGGCTGATGTCATCTCTGGAGACGGAAGCTTAGAGCAGGAACAAAAAGAAAACAGCTGGTCCGACGTCATCCGATTACCAGGCAATGAACAGGAAACAGCTGGGTTGGTGTACTCTCTGGATCTGAAGTCATCTGGTGGGCCAGTGGATGATTGCTGGACAGGACAGTACACTGTAGACTGATGAATGTGGGGCACCAGAGTCCTGGTTATTCTTATTGGCAATCAATAAGGGCACTTCACAGTCTAGTGTGGCAGTATTGACCACCACTGCTCAGCTCTTCATTTTGTAGGCACGGGCACATTTGCTGGGAGGTCCTTGCACTGAGGCCAATAGTACCACGGATCAGGGGCTTGAATTATTACCCCATCTGGGTGCACATAATTCACACAGTGGGAGATTTCACATCCCTCTCCATCCACTATTCTCACTCTGTCCATAAACAGTGTCCTGCCTCTCTTCCACTGGGTATACTTTTCTTGGAACAGTCTATTCTTTACATGCTGGTTGGCCCCAGGATGCACACTTTTCATTGCTTCATCCCAGATCCAGGATTTCCTGCAGTTCTCAATCTCCTCCCAGACTTTCCGAGAAAAGGTAGGAAAGGTCATCCCATAGATCTCATTTGCCTTTCTACGAACCAGTCTTTCCTCTTTACTTGCTTTGGTCAATATGAGACCACTGGCCTGGCTTGGGGGTGGCCAGTCCTGGTTCTGCCAGCTTCGCATCCTCAAGGAAATTAGAAACTGATCCCTGACTTCTTCTTCCTGTAAAGCCAGGGCAGTGGCATCACCACCTTCTTCAATACATTCCTCTGAGGCAAGATCTTGAGGCTGTGTACACGTTCTTTTCTCACAAGGCCACATAGGTTCCCCCTCATCTTCCTCTTGACTGAGGATCTGAGCCCAGGAGTGAGCATTCGTTCTCATCCCCGAGACTATCCATTCATCACTAGGCGCGGAGGTCGACATCTCCCATTCAAAGGCCTCCCGCATCTCATCTTCACCTAAGAGACTTGGGCTAAGCCCCCCCACCCAGGGGTCTATTGATGCTTTATTCAAACTTTCTTTCTGGGATCCAGCATCCAAAACTTCAACTTCTGATTCTGTCTCTAACTCTGCACCCTCTAGCTTTGTGCCGCACTCCCCCGAGGGACCTTCCTCCACAGGCTCCGCCTTGTGCTGTGTGCTGCCCACTGCAGATTCCTGAATTTTTGTCCATGTGGGAGCCAAATGAATTGGAGGCGCTTTATACAAGCCATATTTTTGGAAGGCATCCAGCACAGTGAGGAATCATGAAGACGTCCCTTCCAGTACTCAAGCATATTTGGCATACACGCGCTGGATAATTAGGAATCGCCACATCAGGAGGCAGTTGCCCTCCATAACACCACTTTTCAATATCTCTCAGTCTATTTACTGCTGCTGTTACTGCAACCCGGCATGATCCGGGTAACGAGCTGGTCCTGAGGCCATAACTGCAGAAAAAATAAACAAAAGTTCACTGTAACTGAAAGTCCCACTTTACTGAACACACTCTGTAGTTTTAAAATGGCTCCTCTGCTGCTGTGTTTACTTTACTACCCCACCCTGTAATGGCAGCAGCAGCACTCCTGTGCATCAACATTTAGAATCTGGGTCAAGCCACTGCGCACCCAATTTACACCAGCTACTGATAACTTTTACTCAAACTGCACAACTTGCTCTGATCTGGCTTTACACACATTTACAGGATTTTTCTTGGACTTTTACAAGCTGGTAACATTCATTTAATTCACAGTCCCTCTAAAGCTTCAGGTTTTAGCACAGGATTGCCTGCTTTTACTAGTGTTGCATTTTGCTACAACCCACAGTCTCTCTCTGGCTGCAAACTTTAAACTGAGGCTATTTTCACTTCCATGCACACATTCAATGGCTTAACAGACTTGCACTCGTTGGCAGGACTTCACACAGTTGTTACTTGCAAAGTGACTACACTGCTGCACACACACTTTATATGGCATAGCTGAAAATCACTGTTTGAGCAGTTTTTGGGTTGTTTACTTACTGTTATCAGTAGCAATTTGCTGCGATGGGGTTAAACGGCCTGCAGCCAGTTTTTGAAGGCCTCAGTATACAAACGGGCGGGCAGTCTTAGCGATCGTCGGTTTATACACCAAACTTTTAATTTCCACGATCGATTTGCAGGTTGAGCCTGATTTTAAACTCAAAAGTCTATTTTTAAGATGTTTACAGTGCTTTGAATACTCCGCAACGCTCCTCCACTGCCAGTACACGCACTGCACTCTCACTCCCTCTCGAATGCTGAGGCAGTCTCTGTAGAGCTGGCTGAGGGGCGGGACTGATTGCAGCCTGACCAACCACACCACGCCATGCAAGTGAGCCTCTTCTTCCTCGCGAGGGCTCCTCTGCTCACGGCGATCGTCGAGCAGGCAAATTTAAACTGCAGAATGTACTTTGTTTTTTTCAACTGACTCCACGGTGGGAGCCCATTTCAGCCATATAACTTAGCCATTAACTCTGCAGTCTCTCAATTCACACAGAAAGCATTTCCAACGTCCAGGGCATAATCTTCCTTTGGCTACCCCTAGTCTTCCACACTTTCCTTCACAAGAATTCATTTTAAAAGCATTTCAAATGTCCAGGGCACAATTTCCTCTGTTGCTACCCCTAGTCTTCCACACTTTTCTTCACAACAGTTCATTTTAAAAGCATTTCAAACATCCAGGGCATAATTTCTCTGTTGCTACCCCTAGTCTTCCACACTTTTATTTACCACAGTTCATTTTTAAAGCAGGCAAAAACGCTGTAAACAATTTGGATGATGCAGGACAAGGGCACACTCTTTGGCTTTACAGCTCCTTGGTAAACAGTTGGCATTTTTTTTAAACAGCAGCACAAGATCCACAGCACACAGCAACACACTAGGGAAATTGCTTCAGCTTTTTGGGCTACCCACTGCCAGATAGCCAAAATGCTAGCCCCCTTGCCCAAGCACCTTCCTTCTCGAACAAAATCCAAAGCAGTGCCTCCATTTTTGTAACCCCTCACCCCTGCCTTTTTACCAAAACGACAGGTGGCATGCTGTTGGCGCGCTGGCAGCAATACCTGGTGGGGACCTGGGTTCGGGGAGGATGAGGTTACCCGGCACAAGGGGACCTAGGTTTGGCTACTCTGCACAGGGGCACCCAAGTAAATCCAAAAACAGGAAGCAATAACTGTAATGTCCAGAACCAGGAATGGGATTTTACAGTGTAGCTTTTATTCACTACTAGCTGAACACAACAAAGCATAGATGGCCCCCCATGGGGCTACATTTACTGGTAATGCAGATTAGAAACTACAAGGCGGTCCACTGGAAGAATGAACCAATTCTACTGTTTTCAGGCTCTGGACCCACCAGGCACACAGCCCGGACTTGCACGCGTTTAGGTACACAGCCCGACTGGCCCGGATCCCCCTGCCGGCCACTTGAATGGCAGTCCATTGGAAGAATGAACCCACTTTCTTGTTGTGGCTCCCCACACCACTTAGAGTCTGCGACTTCTAGAGAGATTTCCTTCTTACTTCTTCTGACTCCCATCTCGCAAAGAGAATTCTTTACACTTGTTGTGGCTCCCCACACCACCTAGAATCTGCGACTCCTAGAGAAATTTTCCCATTTTGTGACCCACGTCTGGGTACTTCCCTCATCACTGGCCAAGCGCATGAGGCAAGTAGCAATCACAGCAGAAATCTGTAGAGGTGGACCTGGTTACTAAAGATGGGGGGTTAGCCCACCTCCAGCTCCCACAGCCCATACCCGGCCATTTCTCTGGAAAAACTGAATCTTCTGAATGTAGATTAAATGGTGGATGAACTGTCGCACCCCCTCTACAATATTACTTGAATTCACACAGCACTCTAGCTTTTGACACTACTCAATTTGTTTGTCCTAGTACTATAGGCCTCCCAAATAGTAGTTCAAATCCCAGATTTCTTCACATATCCCAGGCTGAAGAAACACATTTTTTGCCCTCTCATATTAGAGCAAACACTCACCCTTTTGTTGCAGGTGCCCCACAGGCGAAGTACAACTCTTCCAAACTTTCCAAACTCAGACTGAAACTGAAATAGGCAGCTTTCTTTCTTCTGCAGAAATTAGGGGATTGCCCCTGGAATCTACATGGGGATCTTTACTTCCCCCTCCAGAGGGAAGGGGCACTGAGACCTGAACAGCGGTCTCCACCACTTGAAGGCAAAACTGGAACTGCTCCTTCCTGTTTGAAAGCAAAACAGGACTCTCCTTCTCTTACAGAAGGTAAACAGGAACTGACTTTGAAAAATCCCAACGTTCTATCTAACTCCCTCTGCTGCAGATTCCAATGTGGCTTATGCAGCTGTGACAGTTCTATTGGTGATGTCATCTCTCAGTCTCAGCTGAGACTGAGAACAGAGTGAGACAGTGTGAAACCCATTTAACTGGAGTTTCACAAGCTGCCTTCTCTGCCTACCACTAGGTCTTACTGGGATTCTAGTAACCCTGGGTAACAAGGGGTTACATAAGACAGTGCGATTTTTGAAATATTAATGCATCTAGTATGAGTACATGGCACGGAACTATATTGTATAGTTTTAAGAGCTTAACATCAATTCCGTGCACTAAAATGCCAACCCCCAAACAGGGATCTGGGCCTATGGACCAGAATGAGGGTCCACAAAGCCATGTCTCTGAGCTTGTTTAATTTCTGATCCTGTATGGAGTCTTACATCTTGTAAGAAGATAATTCCTGCATTTAGAGTTGTGAGAAAGGTAAACACTAGATTTCTCTTCTTAATCCTTTTTACACTGTTCACATTTATAGTGTGGCAGTCAAGGAAGGGGTGTGCCACTTATTTGTTTGTGAGGACAGACTATTTCCTTTTCTTTACAAATTTTATTTTTTCTTCCCTGTTCCTCCAGCTCCCTCAGTTTTCATTCTAGCTTTCCGCTTTTGTGCCCCCTTCCCTTAGAACAGACTTTTGCATCTGTCGTACCTTCTTGATGGGAGGAAGGGATCGAGGAGGAATCAGATTCATTTCCAGATCACCCTGATGAGTCTTATAATATTTTGTATGGGTTTGAAGTTGGTATCGAGGAAGTCTTAACTGCGTTTGGGAGGGGTGGTTTTAATTTTGATGGTGTAGAGCATCTGTAGCCCATCTGCCTCAGTTCAGGAGGGGGACATCACTTCATCTGTCTGTAAGCAGGACTCAGGAGCTATTTGACTGTCCTCTGTGGAAATCATTATAGTAGGAGGGAGGCCCCCTTGGACACCTTCCTCCGGGGCCCTGGTTGTCTCATGGGGTACAGAGCTGGAGGTAGAAGGTTCAGCCAGGCCAGGGTCTATCTGTATTGGGTTTGTTCTTCCTCTAAATCTGGCTTTTTGGGCTTGAGAACTAATGAACTGCTGGTCTTCCCCCCCCCTTTCATGGTGTTCCTGATTATGGGCTGCCCATGAACAATTTTGGAATGTGTGTCCTATTTCATCACAGAGATTATATTTGCATTCATTAAGACAAGCAGTACTGATATGGTCTAGCTCCCCACACAGGTTACACTTGACAATGTCACATACACTACTTAAATGTGTAGGATCCTCACACATATAGCAGGCCTTTGGGCTGGACCCAGAACTTCATACCTGAGGTCCCTGTGGTTTGACGGGGAGCTCAGGGAGATGAAGAACATGGGTCGGAGATTAGAGCGCTGCTAGAGGAGGTCCTGCCTGGAGGCGGACAAACTGGTCCTGCGAACGCACTATAGTGCGTACCAGGAGGCAATCAACCATAAGAAGGCAGTGTTCCTGTCTAGGGAGATTTCTGCCAGGAAAAACTGACCAGTTTTACTCTTCCGGACTGTGGACAGGCTTCTCCATCCTGTCTGTCTGCAGCCCGTGAGGTTTTTTTCTAATATAGATTGTGAGGAGTTTGCTCGTTTTTTTTCTTCGGACAGGGTGTCCTCGATCCGGTGGGTGGCTTCTTCAGCCAACAATGTTATAGCTGACGGTGGTCACCTGATGTGTTCTGAGTGCACTCCACCTAGTTATGGGGAGTTTAGACCAGTGGAGGTTAGTGAGGTTATCGAGGTGGCAGCCAACATGAAGCTTACCTTTTGTGAACTGGACCCAGTGCCAACATGTTTTTTAATGAGCTGCGTTGACTCTGTTGGCTTGGTGTTTGCCTTGATTGTACGGTGCTCCCTATCTGAGGGGGTCTTTCCAGATGCCTTGAAGGAGGCTCTGGTGAGACCCCTCTTAAAGAAATCATCTTTGGACCCGGAGATCAAGGCAAATTACCATCCTATATCCAACCTTCCATTTCTGGGGAAGGTGGTGGAGAAGGTGGTAGCGCTTCAGTTGGAAGAGCACCTCGTGACTCACGAGTTGTACGAACCCTTCCAGTCAGCATTTCAGGCTAGACATAGCACAGAAACTGCACTTGTTCAGGTGCAGAATGATCTCCTCAGGGCAAGAGATTTGGGGGGACAAGACAATTCTTGTTCTCCTTGATCTCTCTTCAGCATTTGACACTGTGGACCATTGTGTGTTGCTTGTCCACCTTAGGGAGCTATGTGGACTCACCGGTACTGTCATCAACTGGTTTGAGTCCTTTCTTACCAACAGGAGGCAACGGGTTATGATGGGGAATTCTTCATCTACACCCAGTCTCCTATTTTGTGGAGTTCCTCAAGGATCGGTACTGGCCTCAATGTTGTTTGTAGTGTACATGCTGCCCCTGGGAAGGATCATTAGGAAGTATGGTCTGAGTTTTCATTGTTATGCCGATGATACTCAGCTATATCTGTCCTTTGCCCCAGGAGCATCCAACACAGTGGATGTGCTTAATATCTGTCTGGCCGAGATTAACGACTGGATGGCCTCCAGCTGGTTGAGACTGAACCCTGACAAGACGGAGGTATTGGTAGTGGAGTCGAACAGAGTTCGTGATAGGCTGGCCTCTGACTCAGAAACTGGGCTTGTTCTTGGAGCTGTGTCATTGAAGGCCTTCTCTTGGGTGTGAAATCTTGGAGTGATTCTGGACAGAAACCTCACCATGGAGGCTCAAATATCCTCCACGGTTCGTACCTGTTTTTTCCATCTCAGAAATATTGCCAGGATTAAGCCCCTTATTCTGCCTCTGGACCTCCCTACCCTGATACATGCCTTAGTCACATCTAGGCTTGAATATTGTAATGCACTCTATCTCAGGGTCACAGGAGGATCTCTCCACAGACTGCAGCTGGTGCAAAATGCAGCTGCCTGG
Source organism: Neoceratodus forsteri (assembly GCA_016271365.2). NCBI lineage: Eukaryota > Metazoa > Chordata > Ceratodontiformes > Ceratodontidae > Neoceratodus > Neoceratodus forsteri. The sequence goes on from CM057456.1 coordinate 1,340,308,993, forward strand.
TTGTTGACTGGGCAGCAAAAGTTTTGCCATATTACACCGGTATTATGTGAATTGCACTGGCTGCCAGTCAGCTGGAGAGTCATCTTTAAGGTGGGTCTTCTCACCTATAAGGCCCTACATGGACAGGGCCCTGGTTATCTTTCAGACCTTGAGTTACCTGCCCTCCCTACCCGCCTCTTCAATCTTCTAGTGGTGGCTTCCTGACCATTCCCAGAACGAGGCTTAAATCAGCTGGCGATAGAGCCTTTTGTGTTGTGGCTCCTGTTCTGTGGCATTCTTTGCCAGCTCAGGTCAGGGAAGCCCCCACTGTGGATATTTTTAAGGCCAGTCTGAAGACACTCCTTTTTTCCCAAGCCTTTGATGCTTAGATTAGTATTTATAGTAAAGTTTGTGATTTTATTGGATTTATTTATTCTTATTTTGTATAAAATTCTGTGCTGTTTTTGTGTTTGTGTTTTTAAATCCTGTTCAGAAATTTATGCAGCGCCCAGAGCCTCCGGGATTGGGCGTCTTTTAAATAAATTTTGCCTTGCCTTGCCTTGCCTTACGGCATTGTGCTATTTTGCTGGTAATACTGGAAGTCTAAACAGAGATGAGAAGTTCTGTTTTTGCTTGTCTTGTCTTTTATATAAAGGGGCTTCCATTTATGTTTGTTCGGTAGTCTCACCCCCCCCCGACTGTTCGATACTATGAATATTTAGCACCGGGTTTTGTGTTAGAGCTAGCGCATCAGGAATAATAAGGGGGTCATTTGTTAAATTTTGTTCCAAACCATCACTTTGTTGTGCATTAGAAGTACCTGGGCTAAAGTCTTCTGGTACCCACATTCTAATTGGGGAGGTGCCTAGGACCCATTGTGCTGAGTCAGCTTTCTGCTCCCAGCCAGCACCATGTAGTACTTTTTCAATAGACCAAGGCCCAGTTCCTGACACATCATTCCCCTGAAGATTATTGCAAGGCATAAAATTATCCGCAGAACATTTACTCATACTCACAGACCCTGGGATTGCAGTCCTTGTTTCTGAGACACTCGTGGGAGGATTGCTGTCCTTTGCAGATGGTGCAGCCTTTGAAGTTACCACCACTTTCATCAACTGTTGTGGCTTGACAGCATCACCCGTGCTGTCAGGTTTCAGCCACCGTATCTTCTGCATGAGGCTAATTTTCTTCTTAAAAAACTTCTGTTCCTCCATTTCCACGTATTTTCCACAACTCTTGTGTCTCCATTGACTCAATCACTTCTTCTGTGTCCACCGTTTGTTCTTCTGCTGATTTTGGGTCTAACTCAGACCTCATACCTTCTTCTTGTGAAGAATAACCCTCTGAGCTATTTCCTTGGTTCTTTCCATCTATTTAAAAAGGAGGGAGGGTGGGCAGAGGGTGACTGTGAAAAGGCAGAGATACTAAACAAATATTTTTGCTCAGTATTTACAAATGAAGAGGGGGAGGAACCTAAAACAAACAGTAGAAACACTCTGGATACAGAGGTTGATACCAGTCCATTTACAGAAGAAAGGGTTCTGAAAGAACTCTTAAAACTGAAGGTGGACAAAGCAATGGGTCTGATGGGATTCATCCCAGAATTCTAAAAGAACTAAGGGTAGAACTAGTGACACCACTGACTACCCTCTTTAACAAATCATGGGAGGATGGGGTGGTACCCGAGGACTGGAGGAGGGCAGATGTGATTCCCCTTCACAAAAGTGGGAGCAAGGCAGAAGCAGGAAACTACAGACCTGTTAGTTTAACCTCAGTGGTAGGGAAAATGATGGAATCACTTCTGAAGGAAAGAATTATCGAGTATCTAGAGGCCAGAGGGGCATAGAACCCAAGGCAGCATGGATTCACAGCGGGAAGGTCATGCCAGATGAATCTGACAGATTTCTTTGACTGGTTGACCAAAGTAGTAGATCAGGGTGGGGCTGTGGACATGGCCTACCTAGACTTTAGCAAGGCATTTGACACAGTCCCACACAAAAGTTTAATATACAAGTTAGCCAGTCTGAGAGTGGGTCCCAAGATGACAGCCTGGGTAAAGAATTGGCTGGAGAATAGGACACAGAGAGTAATAGTAAATGGAGTCCACTCTGAAGAAAGGGGGGTTACTAGTGGGGTACCGCAGGGTTCAGTATTAGGACCGGTCCTCTTCAATGTCTTTATAAGCGACATTGCAGAGGGACTAGAAGGAAAAGTATGTCAATTTGCAGATGACACAAAGATCTGCAACACAGTTGATGCACAAGGTGGGGTGGAAAGGATGAGAAGGGACTTGGCAAGGTTAGAGGAATGGTCAAATGTATGGCAGCTTAGATTCAATGGTAAGAAGTGCAAGGTAATGCACCTGGGAAACAAAAACCCAGGGGAAGAGTACACAGTGGGGGGTGAGATACTAACAACAACAAAAATGGAAAGGGACCGGGGTAGTCATATCAGATGACCTAAAGGTGGGCAAGCAATGTGAGAGGGCAGCAAGGAGGGATGGGGGATACTGGGATGCATAGGAGGCATCACCAGTAGAATACAGGAAGTTATTATCCTCTTTACAGACAGCTGGTGAGACCCCATCTGAGTACTGCGTGCAGTTCTGGAGACCCAATCTCTGCAAAGACATAGACAGGATGGAAGCTGTCCAGAGGAGGGCAACTAAAATGGTGCAGGGTCTGCACCGAAGACATATGAAGAGAGAGACTTAAGGAGCTTAATATGTATAGCCTCAAGGAAAGGAGGAGGGGGACATGATAGAAACTTTGAAGTACCTCAAGGAATCAACAAAGTCAAGAGGGTAGCATCTTTCAAAAAAGAGTGTGCAAGAACAAGGGGCACAATTTGAAGATGGGGGACAGCTCAGAGGTAATTTAAGGAAGTATTTTTTCACAGAGAGGGTTGTGGACGCATGGAACAGCCTTCCGGAGGAGGTTGTGGAGTCAAAAACAGTGGTGGAATTCAAGCATGCATGGGACAGTCATAAGGCAATTCTAGGGGGTTGGGGGTAGGAAGAAGTAGGCTGCTGGTTAACTAGGATCTGCAGCTTATCCATTAGGTAGGGAAATGGGCAGACTGGGTGGGCCAAGCGGTCCTTATCTGCCATCAAATTCTATGTTTCTATGTTTCTATTTCCATTCTTGTCTCCTCTGGAATCACTTTTCTGGTACCCAACGTTGTTTTATCATTAGCTTCTGACAAAGCTGAGGTTTGTGAGGAGGCTAACTCTCTCACCTCCACAGCATCCGCCTCTCTCCCTGGACTCTCATCCGCCATCTTAGGTAGACAGAAATTCCCCCTGTGGTGAGTAGGGGAATTTCCCCAGTGCCCTTGCCAAATTACCCCCATTCACTAAAATTACCGCCAACGGTGTAATCTGGTTCAAGCTCAATTGGCATTCATCTGTAACCGCTTCCCCCAGGTCGTGCCTGAAAATAGGCAGAATTTGTCTAGTGCACTTACCCAGTAACAAAAACAAAATAAAATAAAATAAAATAAATAAAAAAATAAATAATGGCCGCTTGTTATAGTACCTAATTCGTTATATTGAGGGACGCTTAAAAAAGGCAGTGCAGTGACCACGCATGCATTACAGCAAGTTAGTACACGTAAATACTGTATTCTGACTGCAAACTATGTTTTTATCTGTTAAGTGCTCCAGTACTATCTGTAGTCAGTCAGTACAGTATAACGGGAGTACAAATTAGCTCTGCCCCCCCCAACCCGTAATATGTCTATCACATACAGTTTCTTGGGGTAGAGCCTTCTGCCTGTGCATTTTCAGGTCACACTCACATAGATTTATCAGTATTTTCTAATGTGCAGTATGAAACAGTTTGTAACAATATGCACTATCTCAGCCCTATATAGCCACTGCACCCATTTGCATTTCTTTCTCTTTCAATCTCTTTCTCTGTTTCTTTCTTTCTCCACTCACTGACCTACCTGCTTCCCTAAGTTCTCTTTCTCTCCTTGCTGACCCACCTCCTTTCCTGAGTTTTCTTTATCTCCATGATGACCTGCCTGTTTCCCTGAGTTTTCTTTCTCCCCTCAATGACCTGACTGTTTCCCTGAGTTTTCTTTCCAAGTTTTCTTTGTGGCAACAGTTTTCTTTCTCAGCTCACTGACCTGCCTGATTCCCCGAGTTTTGGAACGAACAACCCCCATATGTCACTTAGTCAGATGGACAGTTGGTGAGGCGAGATGAGTGATAGTGCAGTAGGCAGGGGACAGTACAGTGTTGTACATTAATTAGCATATCAAGGGAAAATAATACAGATCAGCAATCAAAAATACTCCACAGAGAGATATCCTTTGTACCCCCATTGAGGAATTTGATACTAATATTGACCTTTTCTTCTTTTTCTGAAAGCTATAACTTAAGTATTTCTTTGCAGATAAATCAAAAGGGACATAAATGAGTAGAGAACAAGATGCACCAATAGATGAAATATTGGGATGGGACAGACTGGATGAAAAGCATTTGACTGTGCTTCAAGCATTGTGTGGTGAAAATAACCTCTCATTGTCTGTTGATATGATGTTGTCTGCTAACGTGATAGAAGTTGAATCCCAATTTGGGACTGATATTTTGTGTGACTTGGAGGGGAAGACTAATGTTTGGAAATACTGGGAACAGAAATTTAAACCAAAATCTATATTCTGTCCTGATCAAATAAATAATAACATTAAGAATCGTGAAAATGTGGTTAGAAATGAAGTGACAGATACTCTGTCAAAATAGGAAAATAATACTCCAAGACACAATATCAGCAGACAGGAGATGTTGGGATGTGATGAACTGGCAAATACTCAGAAGCTAGTCTCTAAGCCAGTCGACAAAGGTGGGAATATTGTGATCTAGAATGAGCCACAATATGTAGCAATGGTACAGGCACTCTTGAATGATACCAACACTGACAAATTGCTAAAGGATAATCCAATGACAGTTTTTAAAATGGAACTCAGAGGAATTTTCAAAGAAGTTAGGTATTCAGGCCAAATAACTGAACAAGAATTCCAGTATATCTGGAACCTGGACCCTGTGCTAACAGTGATGTATGCTCCTCCCTAAATTATAAAGTGCATTGAATGGGCACTGGAGTCACTTGATTGTCTCTGGGGTGGGATCCTTGATGGACAATTTGTCCAAGATTGTAGATTTCTTCCTCAAATTTCCAAGCTATAAAACTAAGGTCCCACCTCAGAGAAATGGGTGACCTGCTACAAAAGATGTGTGACTTTGAATGGCAGCCAGACATCCACTGGCTTTCCATCAATTCTGAGTCACTGTATACCAGCATACTGCATCATGATGACATAGCTGAATGTTGTTATTTTCTAAATGAGTCAGTGATGGAAAGCCCAGAGAAGCTCATTGTGAAGGGTACAGACTTCATCCTACAACATCATTTCTTCAAGTTCAATTGAGAATTGTTCCTCCAGACATATGGAAAACTGATGGGGACCTGAATGCCCCATTGTATGCCAACCTATTTCTAGATTTCTGGAAAGAGGAGACCATTTACATAGAAAAAACAAAACATAGAATTTAATGGCAGAGAAGGACCATAGGGCTTATCTAGTTTGCCCATTTTTCCTACATGGTGCTTGAACCACATTCCCTATACGACCTGCAGCTTCCCCTTTCATCCTTATTGTTAGTGTTCCTTTAGTCTGTCCTATGCATTTTTGAAATCACCCACCATTTTTGCACCCCACACCTCCACCGGCAGGCTGTTCCATGTATCCATCACATTTTCTGTGAAGAAATACTTCCTCACATTACCCTGGAGTCTATACCCTTCTAGTCTCTTATTATGGTGTAGTGTCCAGCTGATTCCTCTGGCTGAGTACTCTGGCAGAGTGCTCTAGTGGATGGGTTGGTGGCAGACCCAGCTGGATTACTTTATTTTCCATCACAAAATACATCAGAGAGTCCACAGAGGAGCCAGTATACACTGAACAGCTGACATAACAGAGAGCTGCATGGAACTGAATATATTTAAATTTAGAGACTGCCAAATCTTTTTCAGTGACTAGACCTGATTTGTGTTATTATTCAATTGGACTGCCTTCTCTATAGAACCTTGCATAGTCACCTTAATTGCACCTGAACACTTTAATTGCGGGTAATTTAGATTTCGATAGTGGGGGCTCGCACAAAGGCTGCGGTGGCAGAGCAGCAACTAGTGTGGTCTCAACTTACTATTTAAGAACATCCCCTTCAAGCAGCGACTGTGTAGGGTCCAGCTGATTCCTCTGGCTCAGTACTCTGGCAAAGTGCTCTTGTGGGTGGCAGACTCCACTGGGTTTCTTTATTTTCCATCACAAAATACATCAGCAAGTCCTCGGAGGAGTTGGGACATACTGAACAGCTGACATAACAGAGAGCTGCATGGTGCTTGGAACCCCCCCTCACTTCTTTGTGCCTGTGAGTGAAATGAAAGGTAAAGTGAAAGAGCTTAAAGACTGGGGGATATTACAAAGGATACATATGCTCACAAGTGGTTGGTACAGTAACTTACTTTAAAGCTGCTATTTATAACTGCCTGTGAAATGACAGCACTTTGTTAACTGCTACTTGGAACTGAATATATGTAAAGGTCAGAGACTGCCAAAACATTTTCAGTGACTGCACCTGACTTGTGTTACTATTGGATTGGACTGCCTTCTGTATAGAACCTTGCATAGTCACCTTAATTGTACCTGAACACTTTAATTGGGGGCAATTTAGATCTGGAGAGTGGGGGCTCACACAAAGGCTGTGGTGGCAGAGAGGCAACTAATGTGGTCTCAACTTATTATTTAAGAACAGCCCTTTTGATGTGGTGGTGTCTTTTAAGCAGCGACTGTGTAGGGTCCAGCTGATTCCAGTATGCCGTGATGCACATGACCGTGATTGAGCGACCCTCAAAAGGGTGACTCAATCATAACGTATGGCACAGCAGCTACAGGGCAGCTACAGTGACTGGATGGGGTGGGTTGGCAACCATAACAACAGAAAGTTGCTACAGGTATGTGTGGGGGGGTTGGAGTGAGCACGCTACAGGTACATGCTTGGGGCCGAGCAAGCATGCTTGGTGAGGGGTGGGAGGGGATTTGAGGGGTGGCACTGCAGTAGGCTGCCAAGCTGGCCCTATGGTGTAGTGGGTCAGCTTGTGGCTTTGGTGGCTAGGGCGTTGGGTTGGGATCTGGGCGCAGGTTTGTTTTTGTTACGCCCGGCCCAAATTTTATTTTTTTTACATTTTGCTCCCCCAACATGCATTTGCTCTGGAGTTGAGAATCCTTAAGTAGGGGGCTGCAGGGGTGCAGCCCCCCCACCACATAAATGTAATAAATGCAAGTCCCTAGCACAATTGTGTTGTGCACCAGGGAGTCAGAGCTCCAAAACTGATATTCAGTGCTCTGACTTCGCCATAATGGCGATTGCCCTTTGGCGGTCACTGTTATCACATAGAACCCTGATTCCTCCTTCTGAGTACTCCGGCAGAGTATGTAGGAGTCTACAGGAGTCAGCAGGGGAACAGGGGAGATGAGTAAATATATTTTTGAAGGTTGGATTTAGTTACTTAGTATTCTTAGTTTTATATGTGGTTGTAAATGGGTTTAGGTAGTAATAGTTGTTAGATGTGGGATATGAGTTTAAAATGGGACACATATATATTGTTTATGTACTCGTTTTAGGATTGTGTGGAATAATGGAAAGGAAAGTATATGAGATGAGTATGTCTGCCCATGGGGAAGGTGATGGGATGGGGGGGGTTAAAATATTCCAGTAATGATTAGTAGGGAAAGAAAGAGCCATATAAATAGGAATGTTGTATAAGTGAATAATTTATGTTTGATACAAACCGGGCACATGGAAATGGGAAAAGCAGATAGAATACCTGTAATGATTACAGAAAGGAAAATGAAGTACAGAGGTAAAAGGGAAGTAAACAGGAGTAATCTGACAGTTTTTCAAACTGGGAAAAGGTGGGTACCAACAATAATGAATACTAATGTAAGAGTTTTAACTACAAAGGTGGCTGAACTTGCTGTAGTAATGAAGAAAAATGAAGTCCAGGTGGGTGTGATAACAGAGACATGGTGCAGTGCAAATATTCCCAGCCAGATGGTTGCAATTCCAGGATACAAGACTGAAAGAAAAGACAGGTTAGAGTGAATTGCAAGAGGGACAGCTTTATAAATCCATGATAGTATTCCTTATAGAAGATTATTAGATTTGGAAGTTGATGGGTTTGAAATGATGTGGGTCAAACTAAATATACCAAATCTTCCAAGGCAATGTTGACCATTAATTGTAGGTGGGTTTTATCACCCCCCTACAAGTAATAAACAGCAGATGGTAAATCATATAATCTGGTGTTTAGACAAAATTCAGGGAAAACATGATAAGTGTGGTCTTGTTATTAATGGGGATTGCAAATACAGTAGATTCCCACTTGGAAAAATAACAAGTGATGATGGTTTAAAATAAATAGTTGAAGAACCTATAAGGGGACAAACTGATGTTAGATGTGGCTATAACAAATTTAACTGAATTTGTTTGTAAACCAGCAATTATACAATGGCAAGAAAAAATCCTGAACTCTGATTGGTTAGTCTTGGGTTGGACCCATGATGTTATCCCAGAACAACATTATGAGTCTAGTCTTAGCCTCACTGTGAACCTGCAGATAAGCTTGATATGCTTGAGCACCTCCACGATTGTTTCCTCTTCTCTTAAAAAACAAAAATATTTTTCCACACAAAAACATCTTTAAAATGATTTTTTTATTCTGTATAACAATGAGCCATTGTATAATAGCAATAATGCCCTCCAGGGTGTGTGTCATTTGGGATAATGTCATGCCTCAGTTGTTGGATGCACTCGGCCTGTGGCCTTGTGCCCAACCACCTGAGGCATGACATTATCCCAGCATGACACATACCCTGTCGGGCATTATTACTTAATTGCACCATCTATTGGGTTATCAGACCATGAAGTTGTATTACTAGCAAATAATTCAGAGGGGTGTAGAGGGTTAAAAGAGGAGAAAATGATGTTTAAATGTAGAAATGTTACCAGGGAGGGTAAAAGTCCAACTCTGGATGTGATAGCTGTAAATTACAGGAAACAACATTTGGGGATAGGAATGTAAATGCTTCATGTGAGATGGTGACATCCATAGTTAATGAAGCTCTATATCAAGTAATGCCTACAAAAGAAATAACAAAGATAGGTGGTGACAAACCATGGGTTACTGAGGAGTATACAACATTTATAAATGAAAGGCAAACAGCATTTATGAGAAATTATATTATTGTATATCATAGGGTGAGAAATCAGGTAAATCACATGGGAAAAATTTTACGCAGGAATTTTTATGAAAGGAAATTGGAGGGGTTAAAGAAATATGACCCAAGAAAGTGGTGGAAAAGTACAAAAGAATTCTTGGGAACAGGAAAACGAGGTGACCAAAAAAAAAAAGATGGGAGCAAATGTGTAGTTTTTCTCAGATAGATGAAGGTGTTTCCTTTTTGACCTGCTTAGACTGTTTAGTGAAGTAAGTAAAGATTTACTCCCATTGGAAAAGAAGGATATTTCAGGAGTATTGGTCCTCCATAAGTACAGTACTTAGTATATGTGGAAGAAACAGCAAAGGAATTAAAAAAAAAGATTAAGATAAATAAGGCTGTAGGCCCTGATGCTATTCCAAATTGGGTATGAAAGGAAGGCGCTGATTTGCTTGCACCATGGGTGTGTCATATTTTTAATAGATCAATGTTGAGTGGTGAAATTCCTTTACAGTGGAAGCAGGCAAAGGTTGTTCCCCTTTTTAAAACTGTGACACCTAAAACTGTGTCAACAGATTTTAGACCAATTGCTTGAACATGTACGGTTTTGAAAGTATATGAAATGTTCATTTGTCGATGGATTATGGAAGTTGTGGAGGGGGTTTTGGACTAAAATCAGTTTGGTTCCTTGAGGGGTAGCTCAACTATTGATGCTGCTTTAAAATTTTTGGACCTAAGTATGAAAGTTTGGGATAAATGAAATAATGTAAGGATTGTTAAGGTGGATTATAAAACAGCTTTTGATCTTATGGATCTTGGGACTTTAATACAAAAATTGCAAAGTTTACATGTGCCAGAGTGAATAATAAATTGGGTGGCAAGTTTTTTGCAGGGAATATCACAATGGATTGAGATGGAAGGCATGAAATCTAAGGTTGTGGGTATGTGTGGTGGGGTCCCTCAGGGAAGTAGATTAGGGCCATTATTATTTTTGATTATAAATGATCTGGACACGAAGGGCCCATGTATAAAGTACATAGGTGATACTGTAGTACTGGATTTTTGGGAAAATGTTGAAGATAGTACTATGCAAAGTGATTTAGATTAAATAGAAATGTGGTCTGAAAATAATTTTATGCAAATGAATCCTACAAAAACTAAAGAGATACATTTTGGTAAGCAAAATAAATGGACTGAGATAAAAGGATTGTCTTTCAGGGATGAGGAGATAGAAGTAGGAAGAAAAGCAAAATATTTGGGATTTATTTTTCAGAATGATTTTTCTTGGGCAGAACAGGTTTTAAGCATGGTAAAGAAAGCAAATAGTAGGTTATACTTTTTAACTGTTTAACTACAGTGGTTAGACTGGTGGTTGAATATGGAGCTGCTGTGGATGGAAGCAGGATGGAAGCTGTCCAGAGGAGGGCAACTAAAATGGTGCAGGGTCTGCACCAGAAGACATATGAAGAGAGACTTAAGAAGGTTAATATGTATAGCCTTGAGGAAAGGAGGGAGAGGGGGGACATGATATAAACTTTCAGGTACCTCAAGGGACTCAACAAAGTCCAAGAGGGTAACATCTTTCAAAAAAAGAGGTGTGCACGAACACGGGGGCACAATTTGAAGATGGGGGGGCAGCTCAGAGGTAATTTAAGGAAGTATTTTTTCACAGAGAGGTTGTGGATGCATGGAGCGGCCTTCCGGAGGAGGTTGTGGAGTCAAAAACAGTGGTGGAATTCAAGCATGCATGGGACAGTCATAAGGCAATTCTAGGGGGTTGGGGTAGGAAGAAGTAGGCTGCTGGTTAACTAGGATCTGCAGCTTATCCATTAGGTAGGGAAATGGACAGACTGGGTGGGCCAAGCGGTCCTTATCTCCAGTCAAATTCTATGTTTCTATGTTTCTGTGTTTGTGTGGCATAGTGGCCTCACCAAAAGTGAATCTGAAGATTTGGAAAGAGTACAAAAAAGGGCACTAAGAGTAATTGTTGGGCGGGATGTGAGTTATAGGGAAGTCTTGATTAAATGTGGGCTTGATAGGTTAGATACTAGAAGAGAAAAAATGACTAAAGAGCTTTTTAAAAAATGTATCAGCCTGACCATCAATTGCATTGTTTACTTGTATCGAGGAGTATGTCTGGGTATAATTTGTGAAGTAAGGAGATGTGGGAAAAACCTGCGGTAAGAATTCAAACTTACAGTAAATCTTTGTTTGTGCAAGATCTGAATGTAATGAAATAAATGTTATTTTTTTTATTATTTTCTTGTTTTACAGTTGTATAATTTTATGCTTTGGATCTGCTGTATGTAAATGTTTACATTCTATAGAACTTCAACCTGTATGTTTGTGCCTGGTTGCAATATTAAGTAATAAAGTATTTAACTAACTATTGTCCCCTTGTTCTTGAACCTCTTCTTTTCTGAAAGATGCTACCCTCTTGTACCTTATTGATACCCTTGAGGTCTTGAAAGTCTTTATTATATCTCTCTCTCTCCTCCTCTCCTCTCCTCTCCTCTGCTCTCCTCTCCTCTCCTCTCCTCTCCTCTCCTCTCCTCTCCTCTCTTCTCTTCTCTTCTCTTCTCTTCTCTTCACCAGTAAATACATACTGCGGTCTTTCATTCTCTTTTCATATGACTTCTGATGGAACCACTGCACTGCTTAGTTGCCCTTCTCTGTATTGCTTCCATTCTATGTCTTCCTGAGATGCGACCTCCGGAAATGGACACAGTACTCCAGATGAGGTCTCACCAGTGATATCTGTACAGTGGCATCAGCGCCTCCTTTTTTCTGCAAGAGACTCCTCTCCATATGTACCCCAGCATACCACTGATTTTTCCTTCAGCCTCCTCACTTTGTCTTGTCACCTTTAGGTAATTGGATATAATCACCCCCAAGTCGCATTCCTGTTTGGTGGCAGTCAGAACATCCCCTCCCATCCTGTATTCCTCCCCTGGATTTCTGTGCCCCAAATATGATCTTGCATTTCTTTGCATTGAATCTCAGCTGCTACACTCTTGAGTACTCCTCCAGCTTTCTTAGGTCTCTTTTCATCCCCCCCCCTTGCAGGATTGTCCATCCTGTTGCAGATCTTAGTGTCATCTGCAAAATGGTGGCCTTGATAGAAGAGGGATGCCTGGATATCGTGGCAGTCACAGAAACATGGTACACAGAGAACCATGACTGGGATGTCAACATACCGGGGTAAACAATCTACAAGCGGGACAGGGAGGGAAGAAGAGGAGAAGGAGTAGCTTTCTATGCAAGGGAAGGGATCAAAGCAACAGAACTAATTGGTAAACAGGGAGGAGAGGAGGCAATGTGGGTCACCGTAGAGATTAGAAATGGCACCACAATCCACACAGGGGTTGTATACAGACCCGCATCTTAGGGGGAGGAAATGGACAAGCAAATGATAGAAAGCATCCTTGGGATGGCAGAGAAAAGGGAGATATTGCTGATGGGGGACCTGAATATGCCAGATGTTAACTGGAGCACCTTTGCTGCAGCCACATTCAAGAGCAGGACCATTCTTGATGCCCTACAGATGGCATGCCTCAGACAGATAGTTTTGGAACCCACTCGGGAGGGAGCAATCTTAGACCTGGTACTCTCAAATGGAGATGGAGTGAGAATATCTGATCTTGAAGTGGGTAGCCATCTGGTAACAAGCAACCACCAAACAGTGTGCTTCACAATAAACTTAGCTGTAGAGTCAAGCCATACAAAATGAAGGTACTGGACTTCAGGAGGGCTGATTTTGTCAAAATGGGTGAGTGCCTCAGAAAAGCACTAGCAAACAGGCAAGAAGGTGGGGTGCTACAACAATGGGGAAACATCAAAACCGCCATCACAGAGGCAACAAGCCTTTGTGAGAAGCAAATAAACAAATCAAAATGAAAGAAAAAAACACTATGGTTCTCAAAAGAGGTGGCAGGGAAGGTAAGGGAAAAAAGATAGCATTCAGGAAGTATAAGGAAACACAGAAGGAGCAGGACAGAGAACTGTACCAGTTAAAGCAGAAAGAAGCAGGGAAGGCAGTCAGAATAGCAAAGGCCCAAACTGAGGAAAAGATAGCCAACTCAGTTAAGAAGGGGGATAAAACCTTTTATAGGTACATTAAGGAGCAAAGAAAGACTAAGGCAGGAATACTGAGGCTGAATAAAGAGGAAGGTGGTTGGGCAGAGAGAGACAGTGAAAAAGCAGGGATACTGAACGAATACTTCTGCTCAGTATTCACAATGGAAAAGAAGGGGGAGATACCTAATCCAATCAATATAAACACTCTGGATAGGGGGGATTGATGTTAGTCCTTTCACAGAAAAAAGAGTTCTGAAAGAACTCAAAACTGAAGGTGGATAAAGCAATGGGGCCTGATGGGATTCATCCCATAATTCTAAAAGAACTAAGAGAAGAACTAGTAACACCACTGACTACTCTTTTTAATAAATCATGGGAGGATGGTGTGGTACCTGAGGACTGGAGGAGGGCAGATGTGATTCTCCTTCACAAAAGTGGGAAAAAGACAGAGGCAGGAAACTACAGACCTGTCAGTTTGATCTCAGTGGTAGGGGGAAAATGATGGAATCACTTCTGAAGGAAAGAACTGTTGAGTACCCAGAGGTCAATGGGGCACAGGACCCAAGACAGCATGGATTCACAGCAAGAAGGTCATGTCAGACAAATCTAATTGATTTCTTTGACTGGGTTACCAATCTAGTAGACCAGGGAGGGGGCTGTGGACATGGGCTACCTAGACTTTAGCAAGGCATTTGACACAATCCCACATTAAAGATTAATAAACAAATTAGCCAGCCTGGGAGTGGGTCCCAGGGTGGTAGCCTGGGTATAACACTGGCTGGAGAACAGGACACAGAGGGTAATAGTAAATGGAGTCCACGGTGAAGAAAGTGGGGTTACTAGTGGGGTACCACAAGGTTCAGTACTGGGGCCTGTCCTTTTTAATGACTTTATAAGTGACATTGCAGAGGGACTGGAAGGGAAAGTATGTCTCTTTGCAGATGACACAAAGATCTGCAACAGGGTTGATACAAAGGTGGGGTGGAAAGGATGAAAAGGAACTTGGCAAGGTTGGAGGAATGGTCAAATGTATGGCAGCTTAGATTCAACACAAAGAAGTGAAAAGTAATGCACCTGGGAAACAAAAACCCAGGAGAAGAGTACACAATGGGGGGTGAGATACTGACAACAATAAAAATGGAATGGGACCTGGGGGTAGTCATATCAGATGACCTGAAGGTGGGCCAGCAATGTGAAAAGGCTGTGAGGAGGGCTGGGGGATACTGGAATGCATGGGGACAGGCATCACCAGTAGAAAACAGGAAGTTGTTGGCCCTCTGTACAGACAGTTGGTAAGACCACATCTGGAGTACTGTGTACAGTTCTGGAGACCCCATCTCTGCAAAGACATAAACAGGATGGAGGCTGTCCAGTGGAGGGCAACCAAAATGGTGCAGGGTCTGCACCCGAAAACATATGAAGAAAGACTAAAGGAGCTTAAGATGTATAGCCTTGAGGAAAGGAGAGAGAGGGGGGACATGATAGAAACTTTTGAATACCTCAAGGGAATCAGCAAAGTCCAAGAGGGTAGCATCTTTCAGGAAAAGATATGTGCAAGAACAAGGGGACACAATTTGAAGATAGAAGGTGGATGGCTCAGAGGTAATGTGAGGAAGTAGTTCTTCACAGTGAGGGTTGTAGATGCATGGGACGGCCCTCCTGAGGAGGTCATAGAGTCAAAAACAGTGGAGGAATTCAAGAATGCATGGGACAGACATAAGGCAATTCTAGTTGGGGGGTAGGAGGAAGTAGGTTGTTGGTTAACTAGGATCTGCAGCTTATCCGTTAGGTAGGGAAATGGGCAGACTGGGTGGACCAAGTGGTCCTTATCTGCCATCAAATTCTATGTTTCTATGTTTCCCTTCCAACCCCTCTGCAATGTCACTTATAAAGACATTAAAAAGGACTGGTCTCAATACTGATCCCTGTGGCACCCCACTGGTCACCCCCTCTCCTCAGGCTGAGCTCCATTCACCACCACCCTCTGTGTCCTTCCGCTCAACCAATTTCTGACCCATTTTACCTCCCTGGTGACCACTCCCAGGCTACCCAACTTGTTTACAAGCCTTCTTTGTGGAATGGTGTCAAAGGCCTTGCTAAAATCCAGGTAGGCCACATCCACTGCCTCTCCCTGATCAACTTGCCTGGTCACCCAGTCAAAGAAATCTCTCAGATTTGTTTGACATGATCTTCCCATGTGAACCCATGCTGCCTCAGATCACGTATCCCTCAATCCTGTAGATATGACACAGTTCTTTCTTTCAGTAATGATTCCATCAGCTTTCCCACTACCATGGTCAGCCTGACTAGCCTGTAGCTGGCAACCTCCACCCTGCTCCCACTTCTGTGGAGAGGGACTACATTTGCCCTCCTCCAATCCTCCAGAACTACTCCTATTTCTATTGATTTGTAGAACAGAGGCATCAGAGGTGCTGCCAGCTCACTTCTGAATTATTTTAGTATTTTAGTATTCTGGGGTGTATTCCATCCAGCCCTATTGCCTTGTCTACTTTCAGTTTTGCTGGCTCCTTTAGGACTCTCTCCTCCATAAACAGACTGGGGTCCACCTCCTTTCCCTTGGTGCTTCTATCCTCTAGTTGTGGTCCATCCCCTTCCCCTTCTTTTGTAAATACTGAACAAAAATATTTGTTCAGGATTTCTGCCTTTTCTGGGTCCCCTTCTGCACACTCCTCCTCTCCCTTTTAGTCCCACAATCCCTTTTCTAGACTTTTGTCTTTTACTGATATACCTAAAAAAGGTCTTACCTCCCTCTTTATTGCCTGCACTATTCTTTCCTCTGTTTGTGCCTTTCAACTCCTGACTACTTTCCCTGCCTGTCTTAGTTTTTTCAGATACAGTCCCTTGTCTTCTTCCCTCTGTAAGGAAGCAGTATAGCGTAGTGATTAAGGGCACTGAGCTGCAAACCTGAAGACTTGGGTTTGAATCCCATCAGCTCCCATTTGCATACTGTGTGACTCTAAGCAAGTCACTTAACTTCTTTGTGCTTCCAGGCCACACCTGATGACAAGCTCCAGCTTAGTGTGCCTTTCTTGGTTAAACAATTCCCCCTTTCCTTTTTCTTTTCCTGTATTTCCTTGTATCTCTTGAAAGCAAACTTTTTTTCTCTAACCTTTCTGGCCATTTCTTTAGAGAACAATAGTGTTTTTTTCTATCTCTTTGCTTTACTTACTTGTCTAAAGCTTGTTGCTTCTGCTATGGCCCCTTTAAGATTTTCCCACTGTTCCTCTACATCCCCTCTTTCCTCCTTCCCTACCAGGGCTATCCTGAGACATTCCCCCAACTTTGCAAAGTCAGCCTATCTGAAATCCAGAACCTGTGCTTTTGTGTGATTTGACTCCTCTACTGTCTTCAAGCTGAACCACACTATACGGTGATCGCTGGACCGCAGGTGGCTACCCACTGCTATATCTGAGATTCTGTCCCTGTTGGTGAGCACCCAGTCCAATATTGCTCCTTTCCATGTGGGCTCTACCACAAGTTGTCTGAGGCTCTGCCCCTGCAGGGCATCTAGAATGTCTCTGCTCCTTGATTTAGCTAAAGCATGACTGCTCCAATTCACATCCAGCAAACTGAGTCTCGTAGCAGCAGTACTTCACCTTTAGCTGTCATTCTGTGGATGACTTCCACCAGGAATGTGTCCATTTCTTCCCATTGAGCAGGTGGTCTGTAGATCATCCAGGTATAAATGGCAGTGCTATTTCCCATTTCTAGGGTAACCACAGTGCCTCTTCCCCTTCCTGCATTCCTTGAACCCCAGTAGCCTGAATTCAATCCCTAACATAGCTAGCCACTCCTCCTCCTTTCTTTCCCACCCTGTCTTTTTGGAATAGCATATACCCTGGTATAGCCATGTCCAAGACATGGTTTCCCATGTAACATGTCTTGGTAAAAGTGACAATGTCCAGATTTGCCACTAGGTCTGATATTTTATTTCCCAGGCTGCAAGTATTTATGCACATGGCTTTCCAAGTTATGCTACCTCTTCTCTTGCCTTTACCCTTCCTATCTCTATGCTCCTCCGTTTAACCCTCCTGTCCCTACTCCCAACATGTGTAGTATCCCTCCTTTTCTCCAATTGCTGATTAACCCTCAACTTTCCTTCTGTTACCCCTGTTTGCCTTGTTTCTATTTCTGTGTGTACTTCCAATTTGTGGAAGAGTGATGGCTAAATCCCTATCATTCAAAGTGTCTTTGATAGGTCATTTAGCCTCTAACTCCCCCCCCCCAGTTTAAATGCCTGATGCCAACATCAGACATCTGTCCCAATGCTCTTGCTCCTTCCTTGGTCAGGTGCAGTTCATTGTATTCAAATAACCTACTTTCCCAAAAGTCATCACCTCAAGCACCTATGAAGTGGAACCTTTTTTATGACAACAGCTCCACAGCTATACATTAAACTCTTCTGTCTCCATTCTTCTGATCCTGTCTATGCTTTCACCTTTGCCCCACACTGGAAGAACCTCTGAGAAGTTCAGAGATGTCAACTGAGTTGCCAATCTTTCATCTAGTTTCATTAGGTTTTGTTTGACTTCCTCTACTGACTGATTAGCCAGACTGTTCATCCCAAGGTGTATCAGGATGTTAAGGCCATCGCCCTCTCCCTCTCCCTCCACTATTGTTCCGATGTGATCAGTATCACACTTTGCTGAGGCACCTGGGAGGCATTTGATTAGCACATCTGTTTGCCCTCTGTCATCCAGTTGGGTCTCTACTCCCCTTTATTTATTCAGATAATTTTTTCATATCATGATCATGCCATCATATGGTATTGCTACATTATGAAATAGGTTTGAAGTTCTGGGACAAAATGGACCATAAACAAATTGACTTCTGAGACATCATACTCACTGCCATTCCAAATGAGAGTGTAAGTACACAAGGATGCCATAAGCCTACAGCAGCCAATGCACTACTACATAATGAGATTGCTTATCTCAAGTAGCTAAAATAATTTAGTACCTTATGGACAATATTTGCAAGTTTGCCACATTTGGAGTGTGATGCATTACCTGTGACTCCTCATATGTAGTACACTGCTTGTTCTGTATGTGTAACAACATTTATATTGGGAGGATTATGTGTCCTCTGAAGGCACATGTGCAAGAACTTATGCAGCATACTAAGGGAGAAAGAGAAATTTCCATTAGGTGCCAATTTCAAGACAGTACATAGTTTAAGATTGAAGAATATGTCTTTAATGGGCTTTAAGCAGGCGAAACAACACCCTTGAAGGGGAAGTTGCCTTTGTACACTTTTGCAGAGAGAGTTACGAGGATTTTCCAGCGAAAAAGCCTGAAACCAGAGAGACTCAATGAAATAATTGATTATAATCCTTTTCTGTGAAGTAGAACTCAGCATGACTAAGTACTTTATTTTTTTTTATTTAGTTTATTATTCAAAAAAGAAGACAAAAGCTAAATAATACAACATACATACCATACAATACATTCACTTCCCACACAGCCCAACAGAGTGGAATGGACCAGTGCCACAAAAAAGAAATATACAGAGATTCTTGCACACAACAAGGAGGGGATTCATAAACTCAAACAAATATATATAATGAAAAATAATTCCAAAGGTAAGTAAGATAGATAGCCTATACCCAAACAGGTATCACTCCTTGACAGGTTTAATGTGTGTAAAGGTTGTGCAGCCTGCTCCATTTTTAGAGATTGTTGTGGACACTTGCTATCATTTTTTCTAACTGAAGCCTAAACAACAGTTCCTGCAGCCACTGTTGATATGAAATGGGTTCCTGGTCTAACCAATGCCTAAGGGAAACACATTTGACTGACAAAGATATCATGGCGATATTATACTTCCTAGCGTTCACAGCTATCCCTCCAACAATACAGATTTCAGGGTTAGAAACATCATCTAACCCTAAAAGATGGTCCACTCTTGATTTTATCATTTCCCACATGTGCTTAATTACCACACATTCCCCAAAAATATAGAGTAGGGTATCCTCTGCCCGGCCACACCTTTTACACATAGACATACATAATCTCCCCATTTTGAATAATTTTGGGGGTTGTAAAACAGAGATTATTCAATATTTGGAACTGTATGAGAAGTAATTTATCATTTGTAATATAAGTATACAAGTCACCCCATACTTTGCTCCAATTAAAGTGTTGATCAGGGAAGACCCTATTCCAATATTGGTCCCCAGTAACCTCAGGGTATGTGTTATCAAAAATTAAATTGTATAGCTGGGACACTGTATGTGCCTGAAAGGCCATCACCATAGCTGACTGAAGAAACTAATTTTAGTATATGTCCCAGGGCAGCCAAACTGGGCTGAAAGAGCATGCTTAAGTTGGATGAACTTAAATACATACTTATTGTCTAAATTATGAATGCTTATAATATCTTGATATGATTTCTTATTCCCATCATGAAGCAGGTTGTACACTCCATCAGTCTCAAGTTGGGGTAGCCATTTTCTTTCAAGCACTCTAACACCCCCCCCCCCCACTTTAATATTGGAATTAATAAAAATCAGCTGCAAAATATCTCAAGCATAATTATATTTCATCAACCTTCCTAACTGTGCATGAACTTGAAGGGAGGTGCCTATCATAGAGTCCCATAAGTCCTTAGGCAGAGCCTTAGAGGAAAGAAAAGGCATAGTGGAGGGGGAGAAACCAATGTCCTTAATCTGTTGTCTTTCAACATCAAGCCAAATAAGGGAATACTGAGATTCTGCATCCCTTACCTGTTGTGTAGGCCACCTAAAATATTTACTAGAGTGGCTGGCTAAATAGTAAATGGTAAAATGCGGGAGCCGTAGACCACCCAATACCTTGAGGGCTGCCAGTTTGTTATATGCATTTCTGGGTTGTTTGCACAACTAAATAAAATCAGAAACCATTGTATGTGTTCTCTTAAACCATGATAAGGGTAGGAAAATATTGAGCATGTTGGGGGGATAAAACAGCCAGGGGAGGATTTTCATTTTAATAATATTTATTCTGTCTCATAACATTAACAGGAGAGACTTCTATCTATCTAAGTCCTGTTTAACAGGGACTATTAGGTCATCAAGGTTGTTGTTTTTTTTTTTTTTTAAATTGTGTCAGGCTTCTTGTTAACACAATATCTAGATATTTAAATTGTGCTCCGGACCACGTTAGTCCCATAGTGAGGATATCTGCTTTAAAAACACCAAGAGTAAAGCCCACCAGGATGAAGCCCAGCTCTGCAGAATTCTGCAGTAGAGTTACTGCAGCAAACAATGCAATTTCAATGAGGTTCAATCCCTTTGGCCATGCAAGAAACCTGTGCCACTGCTCTTCATCCTGGCTGGCTTCACTATACATTTAGGGGCATAACAACAGTTTTATCTATGTTAAGCTTGTAATTAAATAATTGGCCATATTTCCAAATAGTGGCCAAAGCAGCCGGTATGGAAACATTGGTGTGAGTGACATGCAGAAGTACCTCATCCACATAAGCAGATAGCTGTAACTGCCTTGTGCCAGTAAGGACTCCTGCAAGGAAAGGATTTGCCCTAATCTTTTGCAATAATGGTTCTAAATATAAATTGACTAATAAGGGGGAGAGGGGACATCCTTGTATGGTACCAGAAAAGAGGAAAAATAATGGGGGAAAAAAACTCCTTTCCAGTAAATTTTAGCACTGGGATGGGAATACAAATGTTGTATCCATTGAATAAACACTGGGGGAAAGCAGAATTTCCCTAACGTAGCTAAGAGGAAGAGTCAATTACCCTATCAAAGGTTTTCTACAAATCCAGAGAGCTCAAGTCTGCAGGGACCCTGGGATCTCTGGATGCAAAGAATGAATGGGCCAACTTGCACATGAGATCAACAGAAGATCTTGTTGGCGTAAAACCAACTTGCTCTTGGCATATTAAATCTGCCTATACCTTATTAAGTGACATAGTCAAAATATTGGCTAAAATCTTAATATCATAGTTCATTATTGAAATTGGGCAATACTTGGTGACTTCATCTGGGGGGCTGTCCTGGTTTTAGCAAAAGTATAATAATGGCTTCTAGTAACGTACTGTCAGAGAACCCATGGTTATAAACATCAACAGAAAACCTATTCAGTAAAGGATGCTAACTCACTCGAAAATGTTTTATAAAAGTTAGCCATAAACCCATCAGACCTCAGAGCCTTATCAAGAGGTAAAGTCTGAATCACTTTCAAAATGTCCTGCTGTGATAACAGCCTTACCAAGTCTGCTTATAGTATATGGTTAGGGCTAATTGTAGATTGAAATCAGTGTTTTTTCAAATCTTGTTGTAGGACAGTTCAAAGGTCAGAAAAGTTGATGTACTATCATTCTGACGTCACATCGATAGTACAACAAGTTTTCAGCCTTGTCCTACCTCCTAATTGGCTGACTCGACTGGCTGCATCAGAGAGAAAAAAAGTAAAAACATGGTGGCACGATTAAGTGGGTGCAGAGCGGCAGAACAGCAGATCCTCCTTCTTCTGACACAAATAGCCTTAGATTGCTTTGGTCATGAAACCATTTTTTTTTGTAGAATTTAAAAAAAAAAAACATGCCACTGTGAGAGAGAGTGAGCGGGAGAGTAGAGAAGTCCCAGCCAGCGGGAGCACAATGAAGCAGAAATGAGTGGTAGGCAGTGGCAAGACGTAGAGTGGGAGCAGGAACACCACAAAAAAAAAACACGTGAGGTAACCAGCAACGAAAAAAAGAAATAAGCCCTAACCATATACTATATAAAACAGTGGATGGTTGCCCATCCACAACTAAGGCTGTTTCCTTCTTGGGAGTTGATGACATCAGGGAGGTCTCTTTAGCTTCGCTCTCAAGGTCTCAATGATGTCATCAACTCCCTCGAGGGAAACACAGCGTTGTTGTGGATGGGTGACCTTCCACTATTCTATATGTTGTACCTCAGACAGAACAGTGAAAGACACACCAGCCAGATAATCCTATATCTCACTAAGAGATGGTGGATTGGGAATAAGTCTATAGAGGGACCTATAAAACTTATTGAATTTGTTTGTAATATCCCTAGAAGAGGTTTTGATAGAATTGTCTGCCTCTGACCTGAGTGAAGATATGATATGGGAAGCCTCTTGCTTTTTAAGGCTCAGAGAAATAAGATGTCTGGCCTTCTCACTGTGGTCTATGTAGGTAAAGTGCATCTTAAAAATAGATTATTTGTCTTTCTCTTGCAACAGTTCAGCATATTTGTCCTGAAGAGAAGTTAATTCAGTTCTCTACTCTTCCAAGGACAACAAAGTTAGCTGATGTTCTATCTGCCGGATACAACTTAAAAGATCAAAGGCTGCCTCCTTCCTTTGCTTTTTTCCTTTTTGATGCTAAATGAATAAATTCACCCCTCATAAAATATTTGAAGGAAGCCCATTCCATGTCCCCTTTCTTGATAGAGCCTACAGTATGTAAAATGAAAACCCAATTTGTTCTTTAACTCTCTTTACTATATGTTCTTCCTTGAGCAACTGATTATTTCATTTCCAGATCATATCTTTGTCTGTACCTAGCACAAAACCATATTGTTCCAGGGCCAACAAATGGCCCGAGAGCACTCTAGGGGCAAAACCACAGGTTTGACGTCCATGCACAGCTGCTTGGCTCACCAAAATATAAACAATTCTAGAGGAAGAATCCCGGGCCACTGAGCAGAATGCATATTCCTTGACTGAACAGTGTAAAAGTTGCTAAGGGTCACCCCAAGGATTAGACCATGTCCCATAATGCCTGCTGCCCTTAGGAAAGACCGCTGTTTGCCTTTCCTGTCCTATTGAGTTCTTGAGTGAAACTGATAGTCCAGTGTCCCTACATTATAATAGGAAGTGATAGGAAAGGGGCTAAAATGGTAGCCAATTAAGTAAAAAATGAGGGTGTCTCTACACTGGGCCCATAAACAGTGCTCAGCACCACCTCCATATGGTCTAACTGTTCCATAACAAAAATATACCTAATCTCCAGGTCTTCAAGATTCTGGATGAATTTAAAATCTCTGTTTTTGTGAATCAGAATGGCCACCCCATTTTTGCTAGAAGTATCACCAGCAGCAAACACTTGACTACTATGCTCACGCGAAAAAAAGTGTCCTCGGACATTAAAAAATAGGTTTGGTGTAAAAAGATAATATAACACTTTAGATGTCTTAGATACTTAATAATCTGTTTTTTTTTTTACTTTGGTGTGAGAACCTTTTACAATCCAGAAGGCATACATTATGTTATTATTCATACTAATACTTATGATATACAAGGGAAATCCCCTCATCCAACCAAAGTGTACAACAACCATTTTTTTCCAATACCACTCTTCCCCAGCCCCCAGTCCAAAAATCACCTCTCAGATATCCAACAAAGACTAACACAAACACTCAACCTAGTCCACAGAACTAAACAGAATGTCCCTATCCCCCCTTCCCCCCACAAGCAAAAAATAAACCCCCAACAGAGCCCTGGTTCCTTGGACTGCATCATCAGCACTCCTAGGTCTGGTTGATCCCCAACTCAATCAAGCCCCAAATACCCCTGCTTAACAGCCACCATGGATAAAACTGTGGCCCTACTAATAAATTAGTATAGGGGAAAGTACTAGGAGCAGCTTTGGCTTCCCAGTCACTTTTCAGGTTGTCAACCCGCTGCTACTACCAACATTCCTAAAGGATGTGGGAAAAAGGAAATAACCTCATTATTAGAGCAAGTTCCAAGTGCCATCTCCAGTGGGGGACTTGCCCATTGCCAAAAACAGAAGATCTAAACCTATCCTTCTGTAACCCTACACAGCAAGGAAAACTCTATACTTGCCATGTAATATGGTAACCCTGCAAGAAACATGACAATCAGGGCTGGACCCAGTACCCACCCTACTGTAATGCCCATTGTAATTGATATCTGAACTTTCAGTGAAGGAGTGCCAAATCCTTCTGCATGGACAAAAAACTTGAAAATGGAGGATGAATGAGCATTGTCATAGTAACTTAATTAATATCTGTCGCACACATGAGCATTATCATGTCACAGGGTATAAATGGAGCCAGCAGATAAAAAAAGTGGCTGCTAGTCTAAAGATAATAATACAGAAAAATATGACCCCCCCCCATGAGAAAAGTCCAGAACTATGACATCAGCAACCGGTAGCACCAGTAAAGGTGTGGGAAATATAGATGGACACAAACATAAGATTTTTGGTGCAACCCACTTTTTCTAAGCAGGATGTTTATTTTGTAATCATAAACAACAACAGCTTTTGCACCATATAAAGTAAAAATAAAACAATCAAAACCATTCAAAAGAAAAGACTTTTAAATACTTTTCACAATTTTCTCCTTAGGGCAGCACAGGACTCTCCTAGTCCTTCACCTACACTCAGTCAGAAAACACTGATCCTATCTAACATCTGTTTGCTCAGACAGTACTATTTATACTCACCCACCTGGGCCAGGTGACCAAGCATGATCATGGCCCTTCATTTAATTACATAACAGGCTAAGAAGACTTAGTTACCCTTCTATAATGAGGATCAGCTTTAGATAATAAAAGGGACTTTCCCAGATGGATTTTCCCCTTTTTGAAGGTGGAAAACTTTCCACTGGGACTTGAGTGACAGACAGCATACTATAAAAAGATGCCACAAGGGGCCCGCTGTTCCCCAATACACAATATTTAATTCTTTCCCCGGCTTCAGTTAAGGACAGACTTAATTTATTCCTTCTCCTTCAAGAAGTACATTTGTTTAAAGCATATTGTTTTGCCAGAAGAAGGTTTGCCTTTACTTTACCCCCTTTTTGTATTCTAATCTGTAGGTTTTCATTAGCTATGTTTATGCCAGGTTTATTAGTATGCTAGAGTTTCCCATTCCGTAATCTTTATTATGCAGTACAATATCCCTTAGCCTTTAATATTTATCATATGGTAGCAAGAAAACCCTTTATCCTACATCTCTTGCTCATGTAGCACAAAGATAGCCACGTGTTTCAGGGCATTTTCTCCAAATTTGAGGCAAGACAATGTACTTTCAGCTGATATGTCAAGCCGATGGCTGAAATGTCAGGCCATTGGTTGACACTTTCACTTTCCTCCACGTAGGCTTCTACACGTTTCTGTATATCAATCAATCAATCTTTATTTTTATAGCACCTTTCAAAACCAAGGCACTGTACAAATTGTAAAATATGCTATAAAAACAGAGATTATAATAACTTTTTTTTAAAATTAATTAATTAATTTAATTAATCCAGGAAGGCCAAAGAGAATAAATATGTTTTCAGCATAGATTTAAACTTGCTGAGGGTCAGGCATTCTCTTAACAGATGAGGTAGAGAATTCCACAGGGTCAGTGCTGCAAATGAAAATGAAAAAGCACAAGCTCCAGATGTTTTCAGATGAACCCTGGGAATCTCTAGCAAACCCTCATCTGTGGATTGGAGAGGGCGATTGGGGGAGTAGGGAGTCACTAGATCTTTAAGGTAGTCAGGTCCCTGTTCATGTAAGGCTTTGAAGGTAAGCAAGCCTACCTTATAGGTGATTCACCACTGAACTAGCAGCCAGTGCAGTTCATGCAGGACAGGTGTAATGTGACTGGACCTGGAGGTACCAGTCAACAGCTTGGCCGCAGCATTCTGCACCAGCTGCAAGTGGTGGATATCAACCCCAGATAGCCCTAGATAGAGGGCATTGCAGTAGTCAAGATGGGTAGTAATGAAGGTGTGGACCAATGTTGGAAGGTCACCCGGGGGAATCAGGTGTTTCACCTGGCAATATTCCTCAGATGGTAAAATGAGGATTTGAACACAGCTGACACTTGAGGCTTCAAGGTCAAGCCATCATCAAAAACAATGCCCAAGTTACACACCCAATCTGAGGTGATGAGCTAGACACCATCAAGCCAAAGGCCCGACACATGCCCAGCACCAAAACCCACCCCCGGGCGGCCCGGATCCACAACCAGCACCTTGATCTTATTCGGATTCAGTCTCAACCAACTCGAGCTCATCCAGTCTTTGATCTCAGAGAAGCAGCTATTTAGCATGGAGATCGCATCAACCTGTCTGGGCAGAAAGTACATATATAGCTGAATATCATCTTCATAGTAGTGAAAACTCAAGCTGTATTGCCTGATGATGTTTCCTAAAGGTAGCATAAACACTGCGAACAACATCGGTGCCAATATGGAACCCTGTGTCACCCTGCAGGACAGGGGGAGGACATCAGAGGAATAAATTCCAGTGACAGCCCTCTTACACCTGCCTACAAGGAAAGATCAAAACCATTCAAGGACTGTACCTGACAGTCCACAAAGGAACCGCAGGGTTTCCAAAAGCACCTCATGGTCCACAGTGTCAAAAGCTGCTGAGAGATCGAGAAGGACAAAGATGGTATGAGCCTTTCATTCTCTTGCCATTAGGAGGTCATTTAGTACCCAAACAAGGGCAGCCTCCATGCTGTGCCTCTTCCTGAAACCAGACTGGAGAGCTTCATAGACATTGAGAGTTACCAAGTGATTGTCCAGCTGCAATGCAATCACCTTCTCAATAACCTTCCCCACAAAGGGAAGATTAGAAACAGGTTGGTAGTTAGCTGAATCTATGAGATCCAAGGAGGGTTTTTTAAGGAGTGGTCAAGTGACTGCCTCCTTTAAGGAATCCAGAAAGATTCCCCTCTCCAAGGATCTCCATACAATTTTAGCTAGGATCGGGCAGATAACATCTACACATCCCACCAAAAGGAGGTAGGGCCCGGATCCAAACTACAACTGGTTGGCCACAAAGTCTGGACAATCTTAACAATGTCCATGAATTCTGGTCAGCTGAAATCCATCCAGACAGGCTGGGTGCTTACCACCTCCATCGACCTCCACAATCACTCAAGAAGATAGCCGGGCTGATTCCGGACATGATGCTAGCAACCTTATCTGCGAAAAACTGAACTAGCTCATCACACTCAATTTGTGAAAAAGCTCTTCTGGACTGGAAACAGACTGGCTTGCACAATCTGTCAACAGTACAAAAGAGTTGAGCTGGTCGGTTCTGTGCAGCAGAAATCTCCCTGGACAGGAACTCTGCCTTCTTACGGGTGATTTCTGATTGATATCCCTTATAATGTTCCATCAATCTAAGCCTGTCAGCATCCAGGCCAGACTTCCACCATGCTCTCTCCAGCCTTCGACCATCCACCTCAGCTCCTTCAGGGACCCATCATATCAAGGGAACCTTGGGCAAAGAGTGAGTGGTCAAACACAAACAGGAGCAATCAAGTTCAAGGCATCTTCCACTGCCTTAATATAGGCTAGTACAAGGTCCCCTGGACTTGTGCTTTCACCCAGCAATCCCGATAGGTCTAGCACCACTGATAGACCATCTGGGGTAACTCCCCTCAAAGGGAAGTACTGGACAATCTCCAAAGGGGTAGGTCCATTTGGGGAGGGCCAAAACTGAACCCAATGGTGTGATGGTCAGACTAACTGACTGGTTACACCCTCAAATCAGTGATCTCCATCTCCAGGAGGAACAACAGATCCAATGAGTGACCTCCTATATGGGTAGAAGAGGTAACTACCTGTGTAAGACTCAGCATTGTCATTAGCTGGAGGAGATTTTGACCAAACTGCGAAAGTTCATCATCGACCCAGGCACCGAAGTCCCCCAGAATTATCCACCTGGGGGACTCCAGCACCATGTCAATGACGAAGTCCCCAATCTCCTGCAGGAATAAACCTCCATCACCCAGTGGATGGTAGATGAGGAGTATCCTACAGCCTACACCCTCACCTATGACACACTCAAAGGATCTGTTGGTCCCCACTGGAACATCCATAAGGCCCAGTTCGGTCTTAAAAAAGATAGCTACACCTCCACCCCTACGATCCAACTTTGGGCGGTGAATCACCCAGAACCCAGCTGGAACTGCAGAGGCCAATAATGGGCCTGCATTTTCATCCTGCCAGGTCTTGGTGATGCACGCCAGGTCCACCGTTTCAACAAGATCAGCTATAATGGCTGTCTTGTTTTTGATGGACCTAGCATTACATAACACTGCCCCGGGTTGGATGAGATGCTGGGGAAGACTTTGACTCCTGTCCAGCATCAATATCTGGGACCTTGGGTATGGAATCAAGACAGGGATTACTCCTGTCCTGACACCATTTCACCCAAGGATGTAACACCAGGCCCAGCTCTGCCCTTCTTCCTATGCCTCCCTAGCAATCCCGAGGGATTGACAAGGTTTGTACATCTCTGTTGGTAAAAAGGGGCAATCAAAGGGGCACAGCCCCTGAGCCTGGAGGGGGAATACTGCCTGACCATGTTTGGACCCTCCCTACACATTCTTAAAACACAGTCTATCTACGCACACCCAAAAGCATAAAATGAACCCAAAAACAAACCCCACCCCACAACTCTCACTTGTGGGAGCTATAACACAAATAATGCAGATTAAACAGTCCAATACTAACAATTAAATTAAGCCCCTTATATAAAACTGTCCTGATCTCTCTCACAGGGGGAAATAAATAAAACTAAATACCTACCCTAAGTAAACTATAATGACAATAAAACACCCACCCCCATGACAATAATCAATAAAACAATAAACACATTAAATCAAATAATAAAATCCACTTCTTAAACTACTTTATTTTATTTTTTTTTATTATTATTTATTTATTACTAGGATTACTATTCTGATGTTCCATTCCAGAACACAAAGTTTCAAATGGAAAAGTCAGTTTGAGTGAGCAATGCAGAACCAGGAGAAAAATTTGTGTCCCAATCAACAGAAGATTGCCATATGAAAAATGCAAATGAGAAACAGAAGCAAACTGTAGAACTAACTAAAACCATCAAATATGAGAGATAAAAAACAAAACTTCAGTAATCCTCTCTCACTGGATACAGGAGTCAATAGGTAAAATCTGATAAAGTTTATACCCGCAGACCCTCTCACTACCTGGGGGTACTAATAAAAACCACAGCAGTCTCACTGCCAAAATAAAAATTAACAGAAAAAAGGTTCAAGGTCTGACCACAGTTCTTCAGTTGATTCAGCTCCAAAGTAAGGACCTCCTGCAGGTGTCCAGATCCAACATGAGCTATATCCAAGCCCTGAGAACACTGCCTGTGAGGGCCGCCACCGGAGATGTCTGCCCCACAACCATGGCACCTTGTTTGGGCCAACCCACCAGCTGGCCCAGCAAAGGGCCTTGACAAAATGCACCCCCACTGGCTGGCTCCCTGACCAGACCAGGCCCAGTCTACCTGAGCAGAGCAGATTCCAACAGACAGGCTGAACACAACTGCAGGGTCCAACTGGCAAACTGGCAAAAGTCAAATTATTCCATCAGGATCCACTCAAATAAAACCATATCTAGTCAAAACCCCCTTTGGAACAACAAGGATCCTCAGCTGATCAGCAGGACAAGCTGAAACTCAGTGAATAATCACCTGCAAACTCCAGACCACAATGCAGGGTCCACTCGGGTCACTCTGCTGGGAACTCTCTTCCCAGATAGTCGGTCATCCTTCTTTATTGTCAACCAGACATCATCATCGCCTCAGCTTCCCATCAGCTCCACACTACAGCCTTCTCTGCATCCCTACTGCAGAAGGTAGAACACATGATGTCAGATGATCCCTTTCTGTTTAATGTCAATTCCCAGGGGAGTCCCTCTAGCAGTTGGAGTGGTAACGGGGGCAATCGGACTGCCACAGTGCACACTTCGGAGTTGAACAACTATGACCCCAATAATACTTCAGAAGCCAGATAACCTAACTAACTCACTACATGTCCCTGTCTAGCTAAAAATAAAAATTAAACTGATTTGGCAGGGAAAATTAACCCTTAGGCTGTCGCCGACAAGATATCTTGCCCTAAAAACCTATGTGTTCTAAATCTTCCAGCAGCCTAAGGGTTAACAAAATAATTTAAGACAGTAAATAAACAGTACAACAAATGGGAGATAGGCTAAAACAGCTCAGAAGAGCTGACTAACAAGCTGACAAACAAAGAATAGTGGCACACAGCACTTCATAGTATGCCCAGCGTGGCGTCCATGTTCCAGAGAACTCTTACAGAGCATGCCTAATACTTGCTCTGCACCCTTTTTGTTTATCTCTGGTGCAGCCAAGTAAAGTACTTTGCTAAGTAAAGGATGATCGCTGATTCTTACAGTTAGGCTCTGGAACCTAATATAGCATAATTACAATAGGGTTCCTTCTAATTTCTACCTATGAAACTACAATTTAACAGCATCATAATGCGTCCAATAGATAAATTGCAGCATTCACCTTAGGTTCTAACATTTCCGTAGCGGCAACAGGGTTACAGAAAATAAAAGGGAAAGGGGTTTGCTTCTTTGCAATAAATACTAATGTGCAGGCTAGTCATGTAGATCTTTCTCTGCCTACACACTAAATAGCAACTGTATCCCTTTTGATTAGGATGCTTCACTGTATACAATACATATCTTTCATTCTAGCTAAAATAGCCAGCCATTCTATAGAGCTATAGCTATAACTATTCTATTTTATTGTCCCATTCTGTCTGGGAGCTTGAGGTCACTGGAAGTTGTCCTCCATACATACGGACCCATGGAAAGAAGAGAAAAGAAAGTTAAAGAGAAGCACAGAGGGTTGTCTGGAGGTGGCCTGCCTCCAGCCAGAAAGAAAGGGATAGCTTTATTAGATAAGAATATATATATAGAGAGGTTGCAACCTAATATACCTAAGGGGTCCTACTACAGTGACAGGGAAGCACCCTGTCACAGTGCCCCACCTCCTGTACCCAATATGCTGGAACCAAATAACAAAATGAAATTAAGAATAAAGGTCATTGCCCTGGTGGCACTGAGGGTTGAGTTGCTGGACACCACACCTCATGCCACACCAGCAACCCATGTTCTGGAATGAGCACAGGCCACCAGGGGTTGGCAGGGGTGGAGAAGGATCGAGCATCCCAAGGACTGCTCTCCTTCTCCGGGGAGGGAGGGTACCAGCAGTTGGCAAATGCCTGGCCCCTAGCAGAGGCTGGGGGGCAGCACACTGATGCTACAGATGTGGGTGGGGATGTAACAGATGCCTGGAGGAGCACTGCCACTGGCGTCATTGCACACTCCATCCCTGAGAAGAGAAAATGGAAAAACAGGGATCTCTGCCACACAAAAAGCATGATGATTGTCCCCCACAGTGCCACCCCAGGAAGACACCTCCCTGAAGCTGGATCTGGTCTGGTGGGTTGAGGCTTTCCCCACCCCCTGCCATGAAGGGTATGTTAGTGGGATATAAGGAGGAAGGTTGTCTCATATCCGGGGGGGCAGCATGGGGGGATGTCAGAAAATACACACTGGCAGAGTTCCTGAAAGAGAAAAAAAGGACTAACAAAATAAAGAATAAAGAGTGAAGATCTTCCTAATCTACACCTTAGTGGTATTCTGAAAACTGTAAGGGGCAACAGCCCAATCTGTCTTCTCAGCAATAATAAGAGCAGAAGAGGCTATATCTAACCTCATCTCAGCTGCCCAGGCAGATATCTCATGATACGCCACTGCGCCAGCAAGGTGCCAATGGATAAAACCTGTGTCATCAGATACAGCTGAGTGTTAAAGGGGAAGAAAGTAAATCTTCAACTCAGCCAGAGATATGGTCACAGCTTTAGAAAAATCTGATAATTCCCTGCAAGTATGGTGCAAAACTGAACACTGACATCTAGCCACATAGCCCTGATACATGCATCTTAACCAGATTAGTTATATTTAAACAAGAGCCAAACAATATTTTACTAAGACTCAACATTATTTCAACAATCCAGCACTAAGACATTGAACTAGCTGAGCAAGTTTAACAACATAAACCAAACTAAGTCCAATGTCATCATCACTTCTATTTAAAGAGGTCAGGAAACAAAGTAGAGAATTCCAGATTAGCTTGATCAAGGGTGGCAAAAGTCTTGGTATTCCCATTGCATCATATGTGTAGCCAGACAGTGCATAATAGGCAGAATTTGATATGGGCAGCCACTAACTTAGAGATGTGAGGGTGAAACTCTGCCAGACTTTCTCAAACAAGTAGGGGAAGATCTTGAAAAATTCTAATTTGTTGCCCCTCCCAAGTGACTTCTTGCAGATTTTGGAGTTTTATTAATATATGCTGCTTGTCCAAGAAGTTCAAAAGTTTGAATATCAAAGTGCAAGGTTTCTCTCCATTGGGAAGCATGGGTTGAATTGCGCTGTGGGACCTTTCAATCACATCAATTGGGATATTTGGGGAATGCTTAACCAGCCTCTCATAAAGCTTCTGGACAAATAAGATTGCATTTTGCCCTCGGATCATTCAGGCAATCCAGTAATAATAAGATTATTTCTCTGGCTGTGTCCTTCCAAATCTTCAAGCCAGTTCTCTAGCTTGGTGACCCTCTGATGGAGTGAGACAATCTCTGGGTCTGTCCTATTTGTCCAGTCTTTGACAGAGCCCACTCTGACTTCAACACCACCAACATGTCGGGTTAGCTCCTCGGTAGCCAGCCATATAGCCTTGATATCTATGAAAACTGAAAGGATGGTGTCTTTTAATGGGGTCAACTCCTGAAAAATGCGGCCTACTGTGAGAGCATCCAATAGACAGGTGGACTCCAAAGTATCAGAGGTATCCAGCTTAGAGCATTTGGGCCCCTCTGTCTTTCTCTGCTGTGACACACTGGGGTCAATTTCATGTCAGACTCTTTGTTGCAAATTAAAGCATATCTCCATATTAAGCGCTATTTGAGTAGCAGTTTAAATTTGTTAGGTTGCAGCCACAACAGGATTCGCCCGGTACAAATCAAACCTTTAGTGGTGCAAGGCTCGAAGCAGGAGAAAAGCGACCACACTAGCCATGCAGCATCACGTGACTCCCAAGTATTTTTGCTTTTAATGGATCCTTTGCATTCACTTACACAGTGGCAGATTAAGATTTTTAATATAATGAAAGTAGCATGCATTTTATTAGTCAATGGTTATTAATTGTTACCTATTTTGTTTAATTTGAAGCATCAATCCACATACTAAACCCTGTAATGGCTTTCTCCATTTTGGTGTTTTGACGTAGTCTTGGGATCCATTGATAACACTTATCCTAGAATTTTGTGAAAGTGCATTTTGAGCAGGTTAGGCTTTCTGATTCATAGGATTGAACAATAGTTTTAAAATCAAGTTCAGTTGTTATACAGTATGTACAAGACTTTCAGAATTAACATGTACTTATCATTCTATTCCATTTTTTTGAGATTGGAGATTGCACCATCAAGCCAATGTAATGAACAGAACGGATGTCACTGAAGCAAATAAAGGAAATAATAAGAGGATGTTCACATTTGTATTGTCTCATATCCTGAAGGCTATGATGAGAATTAGAACTTTTGTTGGTCTGATAGTTGCAGCTCCATTTGATCTGCGGATAGAACAAATGTTTTATTTTTTGAATTTTCTTGAAACTGTGGAATGCTGACATTTTTTTTTGCACTTACCATTGGCCTTTTACAGTTACCATACAGTATATTCTTCTATTCACTTCTGTCATATGACTGCTGTTTAGTACTTTGTTTCACAGGGAATAGCAGAGATATTGCAAAATTCATCTCATTCGCAAACCCATGATGCAATGATTGTAACTCGTTGAATTAATGTATTTTGATACTGTGCTAAAAAGCAAGTAAAACAGATGTTCTAACAAGTTCTGACCTTCGTTGATCAATTTAGGTAAGGAGGAATGTTATTCTGCTTTTCTGTGTATTGAACACTAAAATTAAAGCCTTTTGGACATTACAGCATAATCAAACTTGGCTTAGCATATACTGTATACTGTACCATTACCCTTGAAATCAATCTCATTATGATCACTTGTGAAGAATGTGAATAAATGGGCATCAGTCTAAACTGTTAGAGGAACTTTGGGGGATGTCCCTTCTTCACCTATCACAGCATCAGAGAACTGAATTGCCTCACCAATTTTACCTGATTTCTGTTTTTCTCCTCCTTTTCCCTTTGAAGTCCTTGTCTAATCACAGCATTATGACTAAGGGAACCTCTTCATTTCCCAGTCATGACTAATTCAGTACTATAACTCATGTTAATAAATTGTTCATTTTCACTGCTGCACATTCTGTGCCCAACTAAGCTAAAAATGCAAGGTAGAGGGCTGTTTTGTGAAACTCCTAATTCCTGCTTTTTATTCTACATATGTGCTGCTTTTTACTTCTTTGATATGTGTACCTATTTAGTGTTTTGTTTCTCAGGGAATGCAGAGATGTTGCACAGCCCATATCATTTCCATACCCATGATGCTGTGATTGCAGCTCATGGAATTAATGTATTCTCATAGTGTACTAACTAACGAATAAAACAGATGATCTAACTTGTCCATGCAGTCATTGATTAGTTTAGATAAGGAACTGTGTTATTCTGTTTACCTGTGTTTTGAACACTAAAATTAAAGCATTTTGATTATTATAGCATAAATAAACAAAGCTTATCACATATACTTCTATCATTAGAACAAAACTGATTAAGTTTGCTTGCCAATAATGTGATTACA
This sequence comes from Neoceratodus forsteri, assembly GCA_016271365.2. Lineage (NCBI taxonomy): Eukaryota > Metazoa > Chordata > Ceratodontiformes > Ceratodontidae > Neoceratodus > Neoceratodus forsteri. The sequence continues at coordinate 1,340,343,909 of CM057456.1, forward strand.
TTGGTACTGTATCAACCTGAACTCTGAGAAGGCTTTTGGGTGTATGTCCCTTCTTCACATGTCACAGCATCTGAATACTGAATTTTCCCACCAATATTGCAAACTCTCTGACTTTTTCCTCATTTTGTCTTTGAAGTACTTGCCCAATCTCAATGTTATGAGTGAACCTCTTCATTTCCAGTTCATGACAAGTTCACTATTATAACTTGTTTGTGTTATTAATTTATTAATTGTAACTGAAGTGCTATCTATGCCCAACAACTACACAGCAAACACAAGCAAGCAAACATTTGGCATTGGCTAATGCTCATTTACATAGAGAGTGGTAGTGGACTGGAGCAAACTTCCAGAGGAGGTAATTCGGACTGAAACAGTGGATGGGTTCAAAAATGGATGGGACAGGCACAAAAGGAATACTGCATAAGGGGAAGATGAGGGGAGGTAGGGAGCACAGCCAGGGGCATAGTCTCAAAATAAGGCAGGCTTGTGTAGACTGAATGGGTACCTAGGCCTTTATCTCCTATCATTTCTATGTGTCTATTTGAAAAGAAGAGATGTTAAAAGAACAGAATGCACGTGGGGAATTTGGAGGGTCATGGTAGGAAATGAAGGGACATTTCAATTGAAAAAAGAGAAATGTAGGTCCAGCCCGGTGGCATAGTGCTACCTCTTGCAAAAGTGTGGTTCATATGCAAGCCCCAGAATACCACACTGGTGAGTTGTTCAGTTGACAGAGAATGAGCGAAAGAATGGGCCACCAGCTTTAATGCACCACTTACCACCCAACCGGGGAGCTGCACTGACATTAGCTATCAAATTGAACAATCACCTCCATGTAGGACCAGATGAAGAGATCAGCTATACCAGACCAATCATTTCAGAGGAGGTCTGGGCAAGCAAGAGAAGATGTGAAAAAATGGCGGAATATTTAAGCTATCATAAAACATTTGGGAGGTGTGATAGAAAATGTTTTTGATTGATTGAGTTCAACTTCTTACAGAGCTATAGAAAACATATTTGGATTAGCTTTGATGATGGTCCCCTAATAAGAATTTATTGCTTTTAATCGGGGACACTAGTTTTCCGTATTCATGGAAAAACAGACAGAAAAATGGATTCCTGATTGGGCTGTGGAACTTCTGCAGCTAAATTGAACTAGCATTTGTTTATTGAGTGGTCGTGATCTGCAACATGCTTGGTCTGCCTTGTGGTTGCTTTTTCCACTACCATTGACCTGCTGCTGTCCTAATCTGCCAAACTTTGACTTGCCTTATGGTTGCTTTTTCCACTACCATTGACCTGCTGCTGTCCTAATCTGCCAAACTCTGACTTAAAATTTTGCCTGAATTGTTCGTAGTAAGTTTAAAAAAATGTTTCAATGTGATATTAAATTTTTATGTGATTATAGACTTCTAGCATCTTCAGATAATGGTGATTACACTCTGCTACTACTTATTCTTTTTATGGCATTTAGCTTGTGTACAATAAAAATTGTTCATGCTTTTAGCTTTGCTAGTAAAAAGACAAACAGTGGACCATAAATTTAATTTAAAAAGTGGTCAATGAAAAATCCCTGTTCATGAGATAAGGACTATATGGCCCTATCTCATGAATGGGGATCAGCTTATGAACGGGGATATTGACACCTCACGAACGGGGATTTGGCTGACGAATGGGGATTTTGACACTTCATGAAAGTGGATTATACAAACAAAATCCCAGTTCGTGAGGTGTCAAAATCCCCATTTGTGAGATGAAGACCAGATAGTCAGATATGTCTATTTGATCATGAGATGAAGACCAGATGGTCAGATATGGCCATCTGGTCCTCATCCCACCTCACAAATGGGGATCGAGGGATGAATGGGGCTCCACAATGGTGGATTTGCCCTAGAAAAAAATGGCTGTTCTATTTAAATGCCAACATCAGGGTGCCCAGTCTCCATGTCAGCATGTATCTCTCACCCCTCACTAATATGGCACACTGGGAGCCCACCCCAGTGTGACAAATGTATATAATGGTCTGACACTGAGATGCCCACTGCCGGTGTCGGATGATGTCCCCCCCAAGCCCATAGTTTGCAATTGCCGACAGTGGGTGACCAATCTCTGTGTTGGCATTTAGACCCCCACCGGTAATATGGCACACTAGGAGCCCTCCAGTCTGCCCAAAAATGTATTATTTTAAAAATAGCTGTAAATAAAGAAAACTGTCCCCCGATGTCTTTAATTTTTTTTAACCTGCAAAAAAGAAAATGGTCCCTCGTCATCTTCCCAGTCCCCCCTCCCCATCTACACCCTCCCACTGAGCATCCAATTCCCCCTTACCCATACTTACCTCCAGAGGTCAGGAGCAGCAATCTTCTCTGGAATGGGACATGTCTGCAATCTTCAAAGCCAAACTGCAAACTGAAGAATCAAAGGTAAGCACCATATAATGGCAGTAAATGAGGGGGGTTCAACTTAGGTTGATATCTCAGCCATTTTTAGGAATTTTTACCACAAGTTTTCAACACAGGGTTCTTGGGACCCCACCTCATGAACACTGTCTCTATCATTTCCTTACTCAGTCCCAAAAGGTGATTTTGTGGTCGCCATGCAGAATCACCTTTCAGGACTGACTAATGAAACAACAGTGCCACTGCTCATAAGATGGAATCCCAAAAAGCCTATATTACAAATTTGGTGCAAAAATTAAAAAAAATGACTGCGTTATGAGTGTGTGTTCCTCAGTTTCTACGCACTCTCGTAACTTCGCCAAATTTTAATATTTTCACTTCAGATTTTTAACATTGCCATTTTTTACTACCGCCTTATGAACAGTACAGCTGTCATTTTTCACATCCTGCCTGAAACTTGTTTTTGCACCTGTGATGCAGAATGGAGTGGTCGCTGTGCGAAATCAACTTTAGGATGGATTAATCAAATCACAATGCCACTGTTCATGAGGAAAGGTCTCAAAAAGCCCATGGTGTAAATTTGGTGAACAAATCCAAGAAATGACGGCCTTACGAATGTGCAGTGTGCAGTTTCTAGGCAAGCTTGTAACTTCCCTAATTTTTCATATCTTCACTCCAGATTTTCAACATTGACATTTTTTTCACCTGCTCATGAACAGTACAGCTGTCATTTTAACATTCTGCCCAAAATGTGTTTTCACAACCTGTGCCACAGAATGGCATGGTCGCTGTGTGAAATCAACTTTAGGGATGGATTAACAAAATCACAGTGCCATTGTTCATGAGGGGAGGTTCCAGAAAGCCCACGTTGAAAATTAGGTGAAAAAATTTCAACTAAGACCACGTTATGAGCATGTGTTGCTCAGCTTCTATGCATGCTCATAACTTTGCCAATTTTTCATGTTTTCACTCCAGATTTTCAACATTACCAATTTTTCACATCACCTCATGAATAGGACAGCTGTGATTTTTTAAATCCTGCCAAAATGTTTTTCCACCTGTGGCACAAAACAGCATTACAATTAAGCAGAATCACATTGCAACAGGGATTTGAAATATTTCTGTACTGGGTACATGCAGTGAGGTGATAAGAAGGTTATGATGAACATTTGGGGTGAAAATTATTAGTCAATCAATCAATCAATCTTTATTTAGCCAGGTGAAACTCCATTGAGCAAGCTCATTTTCAAGGAGTGCCTGGTATGTACAGAATAAATAATACAGTAGCACAATAGAACATATAGCACAAATGGGCATAGTAATACAATACATACTGTAGCAATAAAAACAAGGTCCAAGGATAATTAATGAGGTCCGGTCATATGGTGGAGCCTGATCCCAGTAAACAGTACAGTAGAGAGGTAGAAGTAAGTCAGTACCAATGTGCCAAACCAGTGATTTTGGACACTGATAGCTCTAGTAGAGCAGAGTTAATGCTAGTGACAGTGCAAGCTGGGGTCTTAGCAGCAAGTAGAAAGCAAGGATGAATCCAGGAACATGGCTTAAGGTAATTCTAATGAGAGGATAGAAAGTGTAAAGGGTTGACTGTAAGAATAGCAATGTATGGGCCAGTCCGATGGTGCTGAGGGCTGAGGTGCTGGATGCCACATCTCACGCCATGCCAACAACCCTGGTTCAGGAACGAGCCTGGGCTGCTGAGGGTCAGCAGGGGGGAGAGAGAGGATTGAGCATCTGGAGGACAGCTCTCATCTCTTGGGGGATCTAGGGTTCTGTCCAGCTCTGCAGTGGTGGCCCCTGGTGGAGGCTGGAGGTACTGTAATACCTAGGGCACTAGTAGAGGGAAGCTGAGCCACAGCAGATGTCCCTGGCATCTTTGCACATCTGGGCTCAGCATGAGGATGGAAGGGAGAGTGGGCATCATTAAAAAAGGAAAAAAAGCCCTGCCTCCTGATAGATGAAGGAGGGTCCAGGGGTGTCAGGTCCACCACACCCAATGTGGGGCTCCACCTAGTGCTTCCTCCACTCTCCGCTTCCTCACAGCCCAACTAGATTATAGATAGAGCACCAGGAGGTGTGATCTGGTGGTCCCACCTCGGGGGACGCAGAGCCGGGAGGGTCGGGTGGTTAGTGGGAGATGGTGGAGGGGCCCTGCCTGGAGGAGCAAGAGGAGAGGCTTCAGGTGGGCAGGATCAGGACAGACACTGACAGACCACTCCATAAGGAGTTCAGGCAGGTAAGGGGGACAAGTAAAGTTGTAAAAATAAAAAGAAGAATAGCAATGTATGGCTACAATTTAGTGACAGAGAGGCTCCGAGAATTATGTCAAATACAGTGACTTGACTTTAAGATGGCACAGTTAAGACTATTTGTTGCAATTTTGCTAAGCCTGCTCATAACTTAATGTGTGGAAGCACAGGGGCCAGAGACCCCTGTGTTTCCACAGCTACATACAGTAAGTGCATCTGTTCGAGGAATAGAAGTGCAGAGTCCAAAGGACCCTGTGCTCCTACAGTAAAATAAAGATACTATTACACTAGCTCAAAAAGTGAGGAAATAAATTGCAAAAAAATTTGTTAATGCATCATTTAGGGTTAAAGCAACAAAAGTATGGAAATGAGGTGTTAGGGTTGAGCCCTTAACCCCCCACCCTACCACCCCACCCCTCATCCTCCACACACCAACAGGTATTCGGGAGTGCCATGGGGTTGTTTGGCCTAACTCTCACCCCATACTTCTATGCTGTGCCATGTCAGCCTGTTTGCACATGGAATGGGGTTAGAATTTGGCCTAATGACCCCATGGCACAAAACAATGCATGTTGGTGTGTGGAGGACGAGGGGTGGGGTGGTAGGGTGAGGGGGTTATGGGCTCAATCCTAGCACCTCATTTCCATACTTTTGTTGCTTTAACCCTAACTGATGCATTAACAAAGTTTTTTAATATATATATATATATATATATATATATATATATATATATACTTGCAAAAATTCCATTAATGCATCAAATAGGGTTGTTTCCACACCAACAAAAGTGTGGAAATTCAAGAAGTTAGGGTTACCACCCTACCACCCCACCCCCTCACCCCATCCTCTACACACCAACAAACATCAGGTAGTGTCATGGGGTCATCAGCCCCAACACTCACCCCATTCAATGTGTAAGCAAGCTGACATACTATGGTATAGGAGAATGGGGTAGAAGTTAGGACTGATGACCCCATGGTACACCCTGACATCTGTTGGTGTGTAGAGCATGGGGGTATGGGGGTGGGATGGTAACTCTAACATTGAATTTCCACACTTTTGTCAGTGTGGAAACAACCCTAACTGATGCATTAATGGAGTTTTTTTGCAAAGAAGTTCCTTTCCTTTTGAAAACATGTAATATAAATAGTACAGTAAATGGTATCTGTGACTAAAGAGCACCACACTCCCACCAAGCTGCCCATTTCTGCATAATGATATGTGCCTGTGGGAGCCCTCCGGGCCCAGTGCTCTCACTTACAAATAACTACGGAGCCATACAGCAGCCCTATAGGGCAAAGAAGCCTTGTAACACAAATTTGCCAATATCTCAGGAACCGTATCAGCTAGGAAAAAAATGCCACTGTCATTGTAATCATGACAATAAGCACTGCTCGCAAAATAAATCAACCAAATCTGTATCTTGCATTGTTTATGAGATATGGGCACCAAAAAGCACTGTGAATGCTAACACTGTGCATAATAGATGGCCACGGACATGAAAATTAGCAATTGGCATATTAATTCCCAAATATCTCAGTAACCATACAAGGTAGAAACAAAACTCTAATTTTATGGTAGTCATGACTTTGTAACCTACTTTTGCACTTAGGGGGACTAAAAATTTTTGTGATGAAAAATCCGTATCTCAAACTGTTTTGAAGATACGGGCACCAAAAGGCATCACAGGTGTTGCAGTGTTATCCTATGAGAACATTTCTGAAATTCGGAATGTTGTAACTGTGGGCCTGTTAAATTTTTCATACCAAACCACCATAAGTCACATCTGTAGGACTGGGGCTTGACACCCTGAAACTTTCAGGCCAATAGCACAATCCACCTTGCCACAATGAATTGACAAAGAAAACAACACATAGCAAAATGTGTTTGTGCAGTGCTACCACAATTACTTTAATGTTATTGTGACACTCCTATCTCTATAATGGGAATGTTATCACGCACACAAAAATGTTGCCACAGGTACTTTTTCCCCTGAGTGCGATTGCCACAATCAAAAGATGACAAAAGTTTAAAAACATATTTGTGGGCCACCTCGTAAAAAAGTAATGCCATGGGCATGTTCCTCAGTGCCCAATTTGGTAAACACAACTTTTGGTGTTTACCAAAGGGTATTATTTTTTGCGTTACAACTTTTTTTCTCTGTCGCTAACTGAAAAACAAGATGGCAGCAGCAGGACAATTTTTGGGAGCTGGACAACAAAAATGTGATTGTGAAAGTTTTCGCAGTGAACTGAAGTGAACTGCGCACTAACTTAAGAACGTGCATTGCGCAGTTCCTATGCACACTCGTAAAACAGTCATTTTATGGAGTATTGTCACCAAATTTTCAACACCGGCCTTTTAGGACCTCTGCTCATGAACAGTGTCACTGTAATTTCCGTAATGTGCTCTGAACACTGATTTCGCACAGTGACTGCACTATTCTGTGCCAGAAGTGCGAAAACACATTTTGGGCAGGATGTGAAAAATGACAGCTGTACAGTTCACAAGAAGGTGTGCTAAAATGCCAATGCTGAGAATATGAAGTGAAAATATTGCAAATGCACTAACTTATGAATGTGCTTTGCACAGTTCCTATACACACTCGTAAAACAGTAAATTTATGTAGTATTGTCACCAAATTTTCAACACCGGCCTTTTAGGACCTCTGCTCATGAACAGTGTCACTGTCATTTTCGTAATGTGCTTCGAACATTGATTTCGCAAAGCAACCGCGCTATTCTGTGCCAGAAGTGCGAAAACTCATTTTGGGCAGGATGTGAAAAATGACAGCTGTACGGTTCACAAGAAGGTGTGGTAAAATGCCAATGTTGAGAATCTGGCATGAAAATAGTATGAAAGCCCTAACTTACGAGTGTGCATTGCGTAGTTCCTACACATGCTCGTAAAACAGTCATTTTATGGAGTATTGTCACCAAATTTTCAACACAGACATTTTAGGACCTCTGCTCATGAACAGTGTCACTGTCAATTTTGTAATGGGCTCTGAACACTGATTTTGCACAGCGACCGTGCCATTCTGCGCCGGAAGTGCGAAAACACATTTCAGCAAGGATGTGAAAAATTACAGCTGTACAGTTCACAAGAAGGTGTGCTAAAATGCCAATGTTGAGAATGTGAAGTGAAAATATTGCAAATGCACTAACTTATGAACGTGTGTTGCACAGTTCCTATGCACACTTGTAAAACAGTCATTTTATGGAGTATTGTCACCAAATTTTCAACACCGGCATTTTAGGACCTCTGCTCATGAACAGTGTCACTGTCATTTTCATAATGTGCTCCAAACACTGATTTCGCACAGCAACTGTGCTATTCTGTGCCAGAAGTGCGAAAACACATTTTGGGCAGGATGTGAAAAATGACAGCTGTACGGTTCACAAGAAGGTGTGGTAAAATGCCAATGTTGAGAATCTGGCATGAAAATAGTGTGAATGTGCTAACTTACGAGTGTGCATTGTGCACATGCTACGCAAACACATAAAACAGTCATTTTTGGGATTTTTTTTCCCCAAACTTGCAACATAGTCTTTTTGAGGGCCCCTGTCATGAACAGTGGCACTGTCATTTTCGTAATGTGCTCCAAACACTGATTTTGTACAGCAACCGTGCTATTCTGTGCCAGAAGTGCAAAAACACATTTCGGGCAGGATGTGAAAAATGACAGCTGTACGGTTCACAAGAAGGTGTGGTAAAATGCCAATGTTGAGAATCTGGCATGAAAATAGTGCGAATGTGCTAACTTACGAGTGTGCATTGTGCACATGCTACGCAAACACATAAAACAGTCATCTTTGGGATTTTTTTTCCCCAAACTTGCAACATAGTCGTTTTGAGAGCCCTTGTCATGAACAGTGGCACTGTCATTTTGTTACTCGGTCCCAAAAGGTGATTCTACACAGTGACTGTGAAGTCAACTTCCGGGCCTGAATAACACCATTACAGTGCAAGAATTCATGAGAAGGGTTCCCAAAAAGCCCATGTTGAAAATTTGGGACCAAGTGTGCCAACATAATGATGATTACTGAGGGGGAAGTTTCCTGCTTCTTACCTAATATACAAATACATAAGTTCACACTATTTCACGTACTTGTTCTGAAATTGTAACTCTACCTGCACAACTATGTAATTGATGAAGCTACATTTTCGCATTTCATTGTTTTCTGTCACTCCACAAGTGACCTAAATATTCATTCCTAATCAATTATTGTGATTATTTGTCTTAGCAATAACACATTAACAGAGCTTGCTGAGCAATATCTTAAGCACTCCCTAGAGACATAATGTGGCACAAGGTAGAGCCAAGTGTTATATCGCCCCAAAGATGTACTTAAATAACTATCAATGTGATTCTTGTAAATGCCTTATAGTTAGCATTACAATTAATATTCAAAAACTAAGTGTTTGAAGTTGACTTATTAATCTGATACTCATTTAAAGAAAGATTTTAAATAAAGTAGTTGTTTGACCAGCAGTTCAACAACACTAGGTCAAAATCACCATACAGAATTACACTGATTCTGCATTGCTGAACAGTGAAATAGTACGAAAAAAATCTATGTGGCATGGTGATAACACTACACAGGACAGTGTAACATGAATGAAAATAAGACTGTCAAAATTTGAGCAACCAACCTGATTAAAACATTTTATGAATCTTTTTTTTGTAATATTTTATACATAAATCATCTCTCTCAATATACAATGTTAGAAGTGAGCAACACAAGCATATGCTAATATTGTCTTTTTCTCTGTCTTTTATACAGGTGTCTGATACTTCTGTAACATTGGTGACTGCCACTGTGAACTAACAGATTGAAAGATGCCTAGTAAATACAGACGTGAATGTATAGAAAGACAAAACAGGTATTATGGTACTTCACTGTTGCATAAGAATGATAAAAAAACAGTGATGTGAGTTCAAGACATAAAACAAAACAGAGTTCTACTGGAATAGTGAGCTCTACAGTAGCTCACTCCACAACAAAACCACATACTTGCTCAACAGCAAATAAAAAATGCTTACCTGAGCAACAGTTGTGTAGATCTCTCAGACAAAACACAACTATTGCTACAGCAACCATCAACAGACCTTCTAAACAGCATTGTAAACTCACAGCTGGTGATTTTCATCTGAGAAAGCAAAAGTATTTCCGATTGCTAGCAAGTAAAGCTAAGATCGACAGGCTTATTGCTGCTGTGATGAAACATGAGCGTAAAAAGACTAAGAGTCATCTGACTGATGAAATTGTGTCTCAACGTACACATATTTGTTAACAGAGCAGTATTTATTCTTCAACGTTTATGGCGTAAGATGACTCATGTGCTTGAACTATTCAGAAAAGTTGTGTATGATATCAAAAAAGGCTACAACGGTGTCCTACTTTGACTGTGAACAATTTCTGTGATGTATTCCCAGGTCACTGGATGCACACGCAGCACTCAGAGGCATATTTCTGGGAAGAATCTTATTATTCACAGAAAAAAGGAAAAAAGTTCACCATTGATGAGTCCAATAAGCTGGTCAATGTGCTTAGTGTCTGTGATGACACAGCAATGGATGCAAATGATGACTGTGATGCAACCACTGTGTCCCATAAACGGCACTGTCTCTCATGGCCATGTGATGAAACCTGCAACCGTAGGCAATCGTCATTTGAAAAAGTTGAACAGTTTGTCAATCTATTTGTGATAATAGATCACAAAGAAAGATATAAACTGTTTAACAAGATTGACCTTTGTGAAATCCGTCCCCATACTGGACTTATGGGTCACTCACTAGCATGCCTCAATAGCGGTGTTTGTGACAGTGTCTTTCACAACATGCAGGTGCTGGGAGTGCATCAGACAGGCATGCAAAACTTTGTATACAGGGTATATGAAGTCCAACGAGTTGTCAATCAGTACACTTGTTCAAATGACTTATTGCAGTCTGGTGACATGCAGGGTGCCATCACATTTCTCAAACAGCTGCAACATGTAACTTCTGTACCAGGCACAACTATTTATCAGTCACCAAGTTCTGCTGAAACATCTGTTTCTGTGTTAGAAACTGACATACTGAAACAGTACGGCAAAGAAATTGCAAAATTTAAGCTGGCAAAGGCTCAGAAGTTTGACTCTGTATGTGTGTCATGTGACCGTTTGTGCTACAGTAAACAAACAGTCACAGTGAACCTGGAAAACTCATCACCATACAATGACATATGGTTCCGTCTCTCAACATTTTTGCTGATGAAATCTGACTTTCAGTTACAGAACACCATTCTGCTGTGCAAACACTATTTCTCCAAACTAAAGTCTAACATTCTGCCACCAAGGTCGCTGTTGAATAATATGGAGGCACATGTTACACCAACTGAGATTGCGACATTGAATATGTTTGAACACATTCTAATTCAGACAATGAAGCCATTTCAAACCATTCTACCTCTGAACACAAAGTCACAGAACATTCCACAGAAAGAACTCATTAGATCTCTAAAGGGTTCCATGATGTATCTCCCACTTCCTCTACAAGAAAATGTGGAGGCAATCTCTATGCAAAATAGTTTGGTGATTCTTGTAAATGGTGTTCCGACTAAGTCCAAGGTCATCTGGCAAGATGTTGTCAATGTACAGAAGGTAAAGCTTGCTCTTAGTTATTTAAAGAGAAACAATCACTTTTATGCAGACCTTGACATAGATCACATGACTAGACTCTCTGTTCAACATGATCTCTTAGAAACAACTAAGCCAATGATTGAGAAGGTCAGTGGATAGACAAGTGACAATGTGTATGAACAGTACACAATTCAACCACTACATGGCAGAAATCCAGTAGGAGACAACATTGATCTTTATCAAATGAAACAGGTGGAAGGTGAGCCTGTCAGCATTTGAGAGGCAGCACTAGAAGCACGCTGTTTCCCAAACTTATTCCTAAAGGGGTCAGGTGGATGGCTAGATGAAAGGGAAGTGCGTGTACAGGGCACTAGCCATGTGCTCAGTAAAGATGGCAAATTCAGACGTAACATACAGTACCTGTTTCATCTCCTCTGGGAGATTGAACTTTACATTCTGTCTGCGTCTATTACACATACTATTCATCTCACAACTCCACTAGATGGAATAATAGCTGCTCAATTTCTAGAGAAATTAAAGCAGAAAGATGAAAATGTGCAAGTGAATCTGTCTTCCATACTTTCAAGTCTACGTGGCACCAAAGAATATTGGCATCGCAGACACTGTGAAGTGATGACAATGCTGTGAGAGTATGGTGCAGCCACATGGTTTGTCACACTTAGTTGTGCTGAATATGCCTGGGACAAGCTCACTGAATTGTTGAAGTGGGCAAATTCTGATGTTGACGGCATTTCATCAATGACTGTTGGAGAAATGTGTTCACTTGATCCTGTGTCTGTCACAAGACATTTTCACAAGCGGTTCCATGACATTCTGACTTTCATATTGTCAAAGTACAATCCACCTCTTGGTATTGTGGAGCGTTACTTTTGGAGGACGGAATATCAATCACGGGGCACCCCTCATATCCATATGTTATTGTGGATCAAGGATGCACCACGCATAGGTGAACATGAAGCAGCACAAGTGCTAGCATTCATCAAGAAATATATCACTTGTCACATTCCAGACAAGTATGACAGTCCTATACTATGGAAGTTGGTACAAAAGTTCCAGTGACATATTTGTACAAAATACTGTCAGCGAGTAGTGAAGAACAAATCTAATTGGTACACACGATGTCACTTCAGATTTCCTAGATGAGTTTGTCAAGATGGATCCATGAATGAACTTTTTTCAGCAATGCGACACCACTTGAAGCCAAAATCAACCAAGAGGGTATACGAGTTACCCAGAGATGAGAAAGAGGTGTACATCAATGACTACAACCCAACTCTTCTCCTAATGTGGCAAGCAAACATAGATGTTCAGTTTGTGGCTGATAACTCATTGGCCCTGGTGCGGTACGTGACTTCGTACATAACCAAACATGAGCAGATTATTTTTCAAGATGTTTGGGAAGATATTGCCAGTTCAAGCAGTAGCCTGACATCTCAGCTGTGGTCATTGGGCATGAAGACCATTTCACACAGAGAATGTGGCGCTTATGAAGCCAGTGACCGTTTAATGGGTACACATCTGTACGGGAAGTCTGACGCTGTCCGGTTTCTCAGTGTGAACTACAAAGAGAAATGCAAACGTGTACTGATTCCCCATGCTGAAATTGAGGAACTCACTGCCAATAGACCTTCTTCAAAACATATCTTGAAGAATAACCTAATAGACACATACTACCCCTGTAGACACGATGACATGGGTGGTATGTGTCTCTTTCAGGTGGCTGAGTGGTATGACTACAAGGCAGACATATCACCTGACTCAACATGCCTCATTTACAAGGTGAACGGAGTGGATGGCTGTCTCGCAAAGAGACACAAGCCATGGCTCATAGACCACTGTAAATTACATCTAGGCACATCGGAGAGCAGAGAGCATTACTACTTTCCTCTCCTATTCCTATTTAGACCCTGGAGGAATGAGTCTGAATTAAAAGGTAATTGTGATACATTTGAGGAAGAATTCAATCTCAGTTACAAGACTTTCAAAACTGAATACTCAGAGGCATACATACAGAGACTAGAGGCTGAGAAAGAATGGCTTGAGAAGGCAGAGAAGCAGCTTCAGGAAGACACTCCTGTTAGCTCACAAGACAATCTTGATCCAGAAGGACAAGCTGTTCTAGGTGAACCTCTGCCTTTAAATGCCCCAGAAGTGTTAATCTCAGAAACTGAGACAGCCATGGAACATGGAACACACTCCACTGTCAACCCAGCTGACTTGAGAGAAAGACTAAATCAGCAGCATCATGTAGTTCTGTCTCAAGTCATTGACGCTGTTCAACATGGCCTACTACATGAAACAAAAGAATGTGACTGTCTTGACTATAAACCACTACTGATCTTTGTTAGTGGTTCAGCTGGAACAGGAAAGACTTTCCTTATTGAAGACATCACTGCTGAAATACGAAGCCTGACAGGGTCATCAATGTATGTTGCTGTTACTGCTCCCACAGGACTAGCTGCATACAACATTGGTGGAGTTACATTACACCACCTCTTTATGTTGCCAGTAGAATATGGCATAACAGGAGAGCATCGTAAATTGTCATTTGAGGTTGCATCTCAGCTCCGTTCCTTGTTCACAAAAATGAAGGTACTCGTCATTGATGAAATCAGCATGGTCTCCAATATAATGCTCGCGTGTATACATCTACATCTACAGGAGATCTTAGGTACTGATGATGGAGTACCATTTGGTGGCAAAAGTATTGTTGTATTGGGTGACCTTATACAGCTTGCACCAGTTAATGCAGAGCATGTGTTTGCAACTCTGACTGCCAAGCAAGCTAAGAACATTCTCAGCTGCATTGCAGGTTATAACATTTGCGAGTTATTTACCTAAGTTGAGTTGTATGAGAACATGCGCCAAAGTGGTGATCTGGCTTACAAATCACTTTTAGAAGAAGCTCGTACAGGTTCTCTATCACCAGAACATGTTGCTGTGTTAAACGATCAGAGAATCAAAGTAGATACTGCATCCATAGAAACAGCATGTAATGTTTTTAGCAATGTGTACTCTACAGGGACACACATAGTGTGTCGTATGCCACGACTAAAGAAATGCACTGAGTTCAACAATGTTATGCTGCAGAGAGAAAACCAAGAAATTCTAACTCTGCATGCTGTTGATACAGTTGATGGTGTCATTCTTAGTCACAACCTAGTAGCAAAGATGACTGAATGACTCAGTGAACTGAAGCTAGATGTTTCATGCACAGCTGGCCTAGAAGCTGTTCTTACACTTTGTAGGAATGCACGTATCATGCTACGATGTAATCTCGATGTTGAACGAGGCATGGTAAATGGTGCCATGGGAAACATCACTGACTTTGTCTACAATGTCCAGAAGACATATATCGAGACACTTGTAGTTCACTTTGACAACATGGAACAGTCTGTACACATAGAACATACCTGTGTGAAATTTCAGGTATTTAAAGATATCTAAGTAAAAAGGAAACAGTTTCCACTATGTGTTGCATATGCTATTTCTATTCACAAATCTCAGGGCTTGAGTTTGGATTCAGCAATGGTGGACATAGGTACAGACATTTTCAAGGATGGTATGAGCTATGTGGCACTTTCACGTGTCCGTAGTCTTTCTGGGTTGCACATTATAACTCTTGCACCTCAGAAGATACGAGCTGACAAGCGATGTATTGTTGAGTACAACAGGTTACGTACTCTCCATCAGCCACAAATGTCTCTAATACCACTGCCTACATATCTGGATGTCTCACATCGTGCAGTCATATCTACAGGTGTCAGCAAACAGGCACGAGCTTCCACAAGTGATTCAACTCTAAAGAGTTCAACAAAGGTCACAGTATCAGCTAAACATTCAGAGCCAGCAATTCATCAGAAATCAGTTGGTGTAGCTGCTGTACCAGTCTTTGACAACAGCACTAGAGTGAACTGCTATGCTAACTCAGCTATGCAAGTTTTTCTATACATGCCACACTTTGAGCAGGCAATATCTGGTTCACAAGACACTCCCCTGTCAAACGCATTGAAGCAGATTGTCAACATGACTTCTGACCAGTCTAACAATGTGCAGTCACTAACACCACTACGCCAGGTGTTAGGTACATATGACGGATGTAGTACATTTGCTGCTGACATACAGCAAGACACTAGTGAGTTTATGATGGCTATCATAACAACTTGGATGAAGACGGCAATCCAATGCACCACTACATCACAGTGTCATATGTAACCAAATATGTATGTGAATCATGTGGTCATTCACAGTGTGAAACCACAGAAGACATGCTGTGGATTACTCCGTTTGTCCCTCAAGCCAAAAGTGTCAGCTATTTACCAATGCTCAATGTGGTCACTCCTGTAAAAGGTGTGGAGACAGAGGTACTCAGTCCATACGTCTCAGGAGTTCATCTCAATATCTGTTGCATATAGTGCACAGATTAGACTCCAATGGGCTCAGAGTTGACAGTCCTATCACTGATTACACAGCTGGTAGAATAGTTTTTAACCAATCAGTGTTTGACACTCACAGTGTAGTCTATCACCATGGTCAATCCATACATTCTGACCATTACACCTGTTTACTAAGGTACAGAAGTGGATGGGTAGAGTGTGATGACTCTACAAGCAGTTTTAAACAGAGACTGCCACGACACTTAAAAAATGCATATCTTCTAATATTGAAGAATTATGATGACCTTCATATTTCAGAAGAATAGCAGACAACATCTGACATTTTTTACACGACTATTTTGTGACAGAATCAGTAGTAGGTCTGTACAATTGTTTCCAATCTACAACTCTCAATAAACCATAGAATATCAACAAAATGATATACTGACAGAGACATTTCATGCACTATGACATCTAAGATCTTGTGTGGATCAGTGACAACGTGGAAATTGTTGTAGTGGCTTAAATCGGCGCCAACAGTATTCACAGTCACTAGAGAAACCATGCTTACATGTTTATCAAAGATTGTACATGTCAAAAATGAGGCCTTTCTGGCTCTCCTGTTCTGCACACATCTTTTCTTGCAACTGTATCATACTCATACATAACAAGAAGTTGTTGCCAGTTCTTAACTTTTTGCCTCTGCAGAGACACAAAAGTTGTCCCTTATCATTTTAAATAACTGTGTAACACATGTCTCATTCACCAAAGAGAACACTCTGTCACAAGTTTTCTATCACCAGTTTTTTTTTTGCCTATTAGCTGTTGACATCTAGATAACAGCATCATTCTTTCACCATGCAACAGTGTTGAACTATGCCTGATGTATTTGTTACACTGAAACTGTACATATGTAAAAATAAAACTCTTTAGTCATAATGCAGCAAGTGAAATGAAGCAAGTGTAAATACTGAACTATTGCAGCTTATAATCAAATTACTTTTCCATACCTTTGTAATGACATGTAAATAATATTTACATTCTCATTCCATCTCACCATTGTTGTTAACTAGTTTAATTGTTCTAGTAAAAGTATTACTATAAGAGTCAAGTAACAATTAATCCTTAACATGTAATACAATACTATAGTGGTTAAGTTCAGTGACCCATATCTTTCATAAAAACAATGTACTACACACATTTTTTATTTACTAGTTCAGAGCTAACATAGTAACTAATGTAACAATTGAAAGAAATGTATATTGTACCTGTAATAATATGAAATCTTTTTTAATTGTCATACAATATGTTAATAATACTGAATATTGTAAATCAATCACTTACTGATCACAACACACTTCAATCATGTTCCTGACAATATTTATAATCGCCTCTATTGAGTGGTCGGGTTGGAATTTTCCATATGCACCTAGTCAGTGATATATCTTAAAATATTTAACTGAACATACCAGTTATCTAATGTCACTGAAATCATAAACTGTTTATATTCTATTACTTGAACACTTAGCATCTGGTTTTTCTCCCACCCCAGGAACATACACATTATCAGTCACACAATAACAACAAATCATAACCATTTCATGTGTGTAATCACTGCTTTGAAGCTCCTGACATACCTTCATTAATGTAGCACAGGACTAAGGGACGAGACATGATTGAAACATTCAACTACTTAAAAGGTATAAATAATATTGTTAACCAAAGTCTTTTCAAGCTGGGTAGCAAACATATCATGAAAGGGCACAGGCTTCAGCTTGATGATGGGAGGTTCAGGAGGAATGTCAGAAAGCATTTCTTCATACAAAGACTAGTGAATACTTACACTGCATTGCTAAAAGAGGTCACCTCATTAAAGACAGTGACCAGTTATAAAAGAGCCAGGTATATGCATAGGTGGAAGATAAGAATCATGCCTAGGGAAGATGGGAGGACTGTGCAGGGATAGCAGACATTAGCTCAAGATGCGAACCCTGCAACATGAGCAGACTTAATAGACCAAATTGCCTTCTTCTGCTGCCTTCTTTCTATGCTGTATTTCCATATGTACATACTTATTCCAATTCATATCATCTACTTACTATAAATGACACACATTTAGATATATTCCAAGCAATGATTACACATATGCAAGGATTGTATTGTGAGACTGATTTTGTAAAAAAAAAAAAAATCTTAATTGGGCCTTTTTCAGTTTCACCAATTGGCAATAAATCTTTTTTAAATGTAACCACCTGTGCTGAGTCTTTACTGAACCATAGCATAATAACATTAGAATGTAACTCTTGTTTCTATTAAGCATGCAAATCGACTGCAAGAAATACTACCACAACTATGTGTCCATGGGCTTATGTTTTGCTATGGCTCTCCACTCAATATCCATCACGTGGGCTACTGTGTGGCACATTGTCTGACACAGTTCACGTAATTCCTAACTGTGTTAAAAAGTCTGTACCACCCTTAGTTTTCCTGTGCGTCTCCAGTCAGCGGGCAGTAGCTGCTGTAGTGACGTGTGGTGCATTGCAATGTAACACTATCCAGCTGTGGCTATACACTCAGGATGCAGTAACTGCTATGTGTGCTGCAATTCCCTGGCTGAGCCCATGCAACTCCTAACTGTGCTAACTTCACTGTACCTACAATTACAGAGGTGTGCCATTACTCTCCAGTGCCTTATTTTTCCTGTCGATCACCATTCATGATGCAAAACAATTTTTTTTGGGGGGGAGCAGCATTAGCTGCCTAAATTCATGCAAATCCTAACTCAGCTAACTTCAGTATCCCTGCAATCACTGATATCTACCATTGATGTCCATGCCCTCACAGGTGTTGTGTATCTCCACTGAGACGTCCATATCCTGACCTGTATTGTGTATCTACACTGACAATGCAGTACCTGCTGTCATGTTTGTAGACACATTGCCTGCCTGAATCCATTCAAGTGCTAACTGTGCTAACTGGACAGTTCCTGTAATCAAGGAGCTGTATAACT
Source organism: Neoceratodus forsteri (assembly GCA_016271365.2). Lineage (NCBI taxonomy): Eukaryota > Metazoa > Chordata > Ceratodontiformes > Ceratodontidae > Neoceratodus > Neoceratodus forsteri. Next base: position 1,340,362,606 of record CM057456.1, read on the forward strand.
GATGTACATTGCCTATCTTTTCCTGTGACTGTTCACTCAGGATGCAGCAAGTGGTCTGCAAGTGCAGTTGCCCCGTGACACTGTTCATCTCCATAGACTTTTTTGTTCTGTACTCTCCACTCAGTATGCAGTATGTGTGCTAGGAGTTCAGACATTGCCTGACAGAGCTCCTGTAATTCCTAACTAAATTAACTAGTATGAACCACCCTTACTTTTCATCTGAGTCTACAGTCAGACTGCAGTAGCTGTTGTAGAGAAATATGTGACATTGCTAACTAAGTCCATGAAGTTGTGGTTGTACAGTCACAATCAGTAACTGGTATGCATGAAAAAATTCCCTGGGTGAGCTCATACAAATCCTAACTGTGTAAACTTGTGTCAACCGACAAATACAGAGGCATACCATTGATGTCCGTTGCCTCAGTCTTTCTCTACATCAGTACTCATGATGCAGCACAAATTTTTTGGGGGAAGTATTACCTCTCTGACCCACCCCCACAAACACTAACTATGCTAACTTGAGTGTCCCTGCAATCACTGACAACTACCATTAATGTCCATACCCTCAGCTGTGCTATGGGTCTTTACTAAGGATGCAGTACTTGGTGTCACAGTTTGGAAAGCATTACCTGGCTGAGGCAATTAAAGTGATAATTGTGCTAACTACACTGAACCTGTAATCATGGAAGTCTGCAAGTGATCTGCATCACCCGTCTTTGCCTGTGCCTCTTCACTTAACATGCAGCAACTGGTCTGGAGGTGTAGTCCCCTACCCCAGCAGATTGTGCAACTCCTAAGCATACTAACTTCTGTACAGCTGCAATAATACTTCTAAGTGTGCTAAGTTCTCTACAGCTGCAGTGACAAAGCTACACTATTCATGTCCATAGGCATATGTTTGCTGTGGTTCTCCACTCAGTATGCAGTATGTAGATTAGTTGTATATCATTTCTGACACCTCCTGCTGATTGTCTGTGATTGGTCATGTTGTCTTGCTTCTCCCCCCTACTCTCATGTGTGTGTGTGTGTGTGTGTGTCTGTCTGCCACTGGTGCTCAGGGGGGTGAGGGGTGAATGCACATTTATGCTTTTGAGCCCTAACACAGAATTTTCTCACTTCTGTCACTGTGGAACAACACTAACTGAAACAGTAAACAAAGTGTTTCTCTCTAATTTCCCTTCTTTTTAAAAATTACTCTGACAAATATTGAATGTAATACAGCAGTAGTACCGCAGGCCCCACGCTTCTGCCAAGTGATGTCTTTTCACACACTAACACAGTGCCCATAAACACACTCACGTCATGTGATGTCTTTACACAGAGCCCACAAACGCAAATGGTTATGCACATGGTAGCATAAAGTGAAACACAAAGATAAAACAGTACTGAAAAACACTGAATGTAATATAGTGACGGGAGTGCAGGACCCTTTGGGCAATGTGTTCCCGCCACGTGATGTCTTCACACATACTAACACAGTGCCAGCAATGCAAATGTTAATGCGCATGGTAGCACAAAGCGAAACACAAAGATAAACAGTACTGAAAAATACTGAATGTAATACAGCTACAGGAGTGGGGGGCCCTTCAGACCCCATATTCCTGCCACGTGATGTCTTCACACATACTAACACAGTGTCAGCAAACACAAATGTTAATGCACGTGGTAGCACAAAGCGAAACACAAACATAAACAGTACTGAAAAATATTGAATTTAGTACAATGATGGGAGCACGGGGCCCACCACGTGTTGTCTTCACACATAGTAACACAGTGCCAATAAACGCAAATGTTAATGCACATGGTAACACAAAGCAAAACAGAAAGATAAACAGTACTGAGAAATAGTGAATGTAATACAGCGACGGGAGTGTGGGGCCCTTTGGGCCCCACGCTCCCGACACATGATGTCTTCACACATACTAACACAGTGCCAGCAAACGCAAATGTTAATGCACATGGTAGCACAAATTGAAACACAAAGATAAACAGTACTTAAAAATACTGAATATAATACAGCAACGGGAGCACAGGGCCTTTCGGGCCCCGCACTCCTGCCACTTGATGTCTTCACACATACTAACACAGTGCCAGCAAACGCAAATGTTAATGCACATGGTAGCATAAAGCAAACACATAAAGATAAATAATACTGAAAAATACTGAATGTAATACAGCAACGGGAGTGCGGGGCCCTTCGGGCCCCATGCTCCCACCACATGATGTCTTCACACACACTAACACAGTGCCAGCAAACATAAAAGTTAATGTGCATGTTAACACAAAGCGAAACGCAAAGATAGACAGTACTGTAGACACAAATGGTTAAAATTACAGAAACACAAGCGCAAATGAAATTGCACACGGTAACGCACAAGGTGGTGTAGACACGAAAAGTAACTGAAACAGGCACAGAACCACAAGCAGAAGCGGTAAGGGTAACAGTTATAGAAACACACACAACAGTTTTCCCCAAAATCTGCGTATAGAAAGACAGTGAGTACAAAGAATGTATGCATAATAATGGCTCTCGGAACAGAAAATGAGGGCTTGGAATACTAAATTGCTTATGTCTCAGGAACCATATGACATAGAAAAAAAATAAAAGTCATATTAATTACCACTTTCTTTGCTAGTTTTGTAATTAGCCCTAGGGGGCTAAGCATTTTTCCAACAAAAAGTCCATATCTCGCACCGTTTCCGAGATACAGGCCCCGAAAGGCACGACACATGCCGTAATGTTATCCTATGGGGAAAAATGACAAATTTGCAGTGCCATAACTTTCCCTCCCTGTAATATTTTTCACCAAACCACTAAAAGTCACATCTGTGGTATGTTGCCTTTCTTCCCTTCAAATTTCATCCCAAAAGACCAAACTGTTATTTTGCATCAGGGCGACAAAAGATTCCTGTAATGTAGCAGACGCTGTAATGTTATCCTATGGGAAAAAGTGTTAACTTTGGAGTGCCGTCATATTGCCGCCGTGTAATACTTTTTCACCAACATACTGAAACGCACACCTGTGACATATTGGCTGCGTTCCCTCCAAATTTCAGCTCAAAAGACCAAACCGTTCTTTTGAAGCAGAGTGGCAAAGAACTCCTGTCATTTTGGTCATAGTCTGGAAAAGTTGTGTCGTGATTTATGAAAGCTTTTGCAAAATTTGTGAAAGTGTCATGACTGCGACACTACTTTTTCCAGAAATTTGAAAAACATATTTCTGGGCTGTTTAACCCCAAAATAAAGACATGGCTAGCATTCTCAGGGCTCGAGTAGGTAAACATAAACATAATTATGTCCCTAGATGGTCCCAATTTTAAATGCCAAGCATTTCTGTGATCAGTAACTGAAAAAAAATGGCTGACTCATGACACTACTAGGGCCATTTGTGACACTAAAAAGTGCATTTGCAAAAGTGTTGAACTTTTTGTTAACTTTTCCCATTGACTTATAATGGGAACTTATTTTTTGAATAACTTTTGAACCATTAAATATTTTTTCACAAAATCTTCAATCAGCACATCAGGGACCCCGGCCACATGTTTTCTGAAGTTTTCAGACCAGTTGCACAAACTGTGTGACCTGTAGGCATGAGCAGAGAATGTGCAAAAAACCATTAATACTCACACGGATGCCGCTTAATACCTCCTCAGCCGTATATATGACCAGTACGAAAGTTGGCAGATCCCAAGATCTATGGTTAACACCCTATGCCTGCCAAATTTCAGGCAAATCCATTGAATGGTGGCAAAGTTATTAAGGTGCAAAGTTTCACACTTTAACCAAAAGGGCTACTCAACCTAACTGTGGTAGCACTACCGTGCTACCATTATATATATATATATATATATATATATATATATATATATATATATGCCTCAGGATGAAGCACAGTGTCACAGGTTTACTGCATGACAAAAGGGATTAACTCCCATTGAAATTGCATTGTTTATTGCTGTAACTCTACTGCAGAATTCTGCAGTGCTGTGCTTCATCCTGAGGGGCTTATCTGTATATATGTAATAGTCTGAGTTTAACATAGAAGTGAAGGACTCCTATTATTTATATATAATCTGTGATTTTATATATATAGGGTATATGACATGACCTGACTGAAGATATCATGATATCATTGGCCTCGAGTGAAGATAAATATGATATCTTCAGTCAGGCCATGTCATGTTCTGTTTATACAGTATGGCCCGGATATTCAAACTGCACCAGGCTGTGGAACATGCCTGGGCGCAGCTCAACTTTGTTGCACATGGGTGTGGCCAGGGTGATATTCAATGGGGCTGCACTATGGTGCAACTGCTTTGAATATCGCACCCTGGCCACCCCCACTGTGTATGGCGCAGTGGCACTGCACCAGCGCAAGTGGTCAGAGTGGAGCATGGAGATGCAGTGGCGCAAGTGCCATTGCGCCATGCACAGCACCTGCAATATTCAAAGGAGGACATGCAAATGGGGCCATAATGTATGCAAGGCACACAGGGGGCCATTTGCATCTGATTAAAGACCCATTTGCATTCCATTAGCATGCAGGTGCGCCTATCCCCAATGACTTATGTCTGGAGAGCAGCCGTCGCAGATGAATGCCCCCTGCAGCCTGATTGCGGGAAGTCCTGTAAGGGAAAAACAAAGTCCAATATCCCTGGTGGTCCAGTGGACCGTGATGAGCCAGATCACGGGCATCACTGTATTCCCCCCCAGTCCAATATCCCTGGTGGTCCAATGGACCGTGATGAGCCCGATCTCAGCATCACTGTATCCCCCCCAAGTCCAATATCCCTGGTGTTCCAGTGGACCATGATGAGCCTGATCACGGTCATCACTGAATTCCACCCCAAGTCCAATATCCCTGGTGGTCCAGTGGACCACATGGAATGATGTGGGCATCATTCATCACCCCAAGTCCAATATCCCTGGTGATCTAGTGGACCACCCCACCACCCACTGAGCCCCACCACCATGCTCCCCGTCAGCGGCAGGCGGCAGCAGCCACCACCTGCTGCCCCACCCCCAACTGACAGCTCGGTAGGGCTGCCGCCCAGTGGTTCAGAGCATGAGCCAATGGGCGTGCAGCCCATACCATAGTCGGTCCAGATATGTGAATGATTCATTCAATATCTGGACAGACTAATACGATAAGCTGCACGCCCTTGGCTCATGCTCTGAACCAATGGGCATGCGATCCCTACCGAGGCTGTCAGCTCGGCGGGAGGCGGGCGGAAGACGGGTGGGGTGCTACCACCTGCCGCTGACAGTGGAGCAGTGGTGGTGAGGGCCAGTGAGCAGGAAGGGTGGGGGTCCACTAGATCACCAGGGACATGGACTGAGTGGTGATGAATGATGCCCGTGATCGGGCTCCGTGCAGTCCACTGGACCACCAGGGATATTGGACTTGGGGGGATGAATGATGCCCGTGATTGGGGCATGGGGAGGTGCCACCAGGTGCGGCAGGAACAGGTGATGGTCACCCACAGGTGGCAGCTGCTGTGTTGTGCCCTGCAATGTGGCAGCTGACCTGTGGGTGGCCATCACTTGTTCCTTTTTTATTAGGTGTAACTTTGTGCAGGCGCAGGTAGGGGTTGCGCATGCATGACTCTGCATGGCCCGGGCTGAATATCGGGCTGTGCAGGTTATGCATGGGCACGCCCCCCCTACCTGTGCCTGCATACATTACTGATGCACCCCGGTGCGTCGGGATTTGTGTGGCGCACTTTTCCCTTTTAAATATCGCACCAGGTGCATCAGTGGGTTGTGCATGGTGCAACACCGTTGCGCCATGTGCAACCCTTTTGAATATCTGGGCCTATGTGTTTTGGACTTGGAACACAACCACATATATATTTATTTTTGGTCCGAGCCCCTTCTCCTACTTCTCATATGTTTTGGACCATGGGCCACCAAGAAAATGTGCCATATCGTCCACTTGAGGCAATTCCCCACATATCTTATTTATCCAGTAGGACCTGCAGTCCTCTTAACACATCAAAAGAAGTGTCTTTGATCACGCTATAGCTGATAACAAAACTGTTGCCAAAAAAAAGTTTTGAGATTTATCTGCTATGCAGTTTCAATGTTTATATAGTAAATTTGTAGTATGACTGAGAGTAGTGTCTCCCTATAGCCTTAAAAAAAATTGGAGTTTTAGAAATATTTACTTAAGAAAAGAAAATACATATGGTTGATCCTGCCATTTTTCCTTGGTCTTAATAAAAGCAGTTTCACTTTTCTTGTCCTAAAGTTGTAGCATGACTGGGCACATACAGCACAGTAAAAGTTGGACTTGTCAATAAATTTAAATCAGCACTCTCTCCAAGGTGTTAGAAATGTAATCCCTTTCAGCAAGCTTACTTGATCTTTTGTTAAGACCCTTAGCTGACAGAAACAAGAGAGAGTGTGAGGGAGTTGCAGCTTCTAGTGAAGGGAACAGAAACATGCTGTTTTCCCTTGGTTTTAATAAGACAGTTTAACTTTTCTTGTCATGCATTTGTAGCATGACGGAGCTTACACGCAAACACAGTGTGGACCTGCTAGTAATTGAAATCAGAACTCTCCCGAGTGTTAGAAATACAATCCATTTAGCAAGCTTACTTGAGTTTTTCTTAAGAAACTTAACTGACAGTAGAACCAAGAGGTGTGGTGAGTCGCGGCTTCGTGAGAGGAACGAAACCTAAGCGAGTGTTGCTATAGTAACACTCGCTCGGGTTTTTGTTCCCTTCACTGAAGCTGCGACTCACTTGCACTCTCTTGTTTCTACTGTCGGCTAAGTTTCTTAAGAAAAGCTCAAGTAAGCATGCTAAAACAGATTGTATTTCTAACACCTCGGAGAGAGTTCTGATTTCAGTTTACTAGCAGGTCCACACTGTGTTATGCTGTAAGTGCTCGGTCACGCTACAAACTTACGACAAGGAAAGTTAAACTGTTTTATTGAAACCAAAGGAAGACGGCAGGATCAACTAGAAACGTTTTCTCTCACTCTTTTTTTTAACTGTTGGTTTGAAAATTATGGCAGATCAACTAGATGCTGAGCATTGCGGGGGGAAGGGAGTGCAGGTCGTGGAAAGTCACAGCTTGTCAATGCTTTCGGTTTCATAACAATGATGTATAGGAGCATAGAGATATCACCATGACATATAGGAACATGGCGATATCACTATGACGTATAGGAACATGGAGATATCAGTGATATCTTCACTGCCTGCCTGAGATATTAGTTTTTATCCCTAGATTTATTCCAAAACACATGTTGTATAAATATATATATATATATATGTATGTATGTATATATATATATATATATATATATATATATATATATATATATATGTGTGTGTGTGTGTGTGTGTGTATAGGCATGTCATGCCCCTATAGTTAGTATTAAACCTTCATTTCTATGTTAAACTGTCAAAAATGTGAACTTACTGTTTTTTTGTAAATTCTTTGTCATGCCGCTGTTCAAAAATGACTTGAGATTATGGTCTGAAATTTTTAAGGTTGAAAGGTCTTAAGTCACAGATGTGCCATTTGAAGATTTGGTGAAGCAATATTTATCTATTCAAAAGTTATTACATTTTAAACTTTCCCATTATTTTCAATGGGAAAAGTTAGATATGAGTCTTGAAACAGGATTCTGTAACAAATGGGCAATCCTGCATCACAAATGAATAATCCTTTGTTGCGAATGAGGAATCTTTTTGCTGCCACCATCATGTTTTTTCTTAGCGACAAAAGCAACGTTAAAAAGCAGAAAAATTTGATCTTTTTTGAAGTTATCAACACATGTGTTCTGCTAATTGGGACCTGTTCTATTGGAAATGTGTTTTTTATACATGCCAAAATCCCTTTTTGCAAATTTGTGAAAAAAGAATCATGAAACAGGATTCTGCTTCACAATTTACAAAAAAGAATTTTGCTTTTTCTCAAATTGTGAAAAAAGAAAGTTCAAAACAGGATCCTTTTTCAAAATTTGAGAAAAAAGATTTTTTTTATAACTTTTTTTTATCACTTCACTGTAAAGAAATGGTTTGGTCTACAGATAAACCTTTTGATGGTTTAGTTATTTATTTATTGAAATGTTTCAACAGGAAAGGAATACTGAACAACAAGTTGCTAGTCTCCCGGTGCATCCTGCGGGAAAGGGGAATGGGTGATACAGTTGACAAGTAAAGAACATACAATATAATATAAGCCAGTTAAAACACTGATGATAAAAGGTACTTAACATTGTGAGAACCCAGTTAGAAAACTAATGGAAGTATAATTATGCAAACATACAGTTGACACACAAATACATAGAGGTCGGATAATCTGGCAAGAAATTAACAGTAGTAGGAATTAGGAATACAATTTGCAGAAATCATCACTGGTTGGTGAAAGCAGATTATTTTGCTTTTGATTTGTGGGGGTTTAAAGTTTCCTTCATTCACCATAGGATAACATTGTAATGTGAAGTGTATGCAGTCATTTCTTTGTCCCTCTGCTCTGAAGACATGGCTTGCAATTTTTGTTGAAATTTTCAGTGTACAAAGGGCTTGCCCTTGCAGATGTGCCTTTTGCTGGTTTGATGAAAAGATATTCATTTAGAGTGCAGTTATACAGGTTTCAAATTTTATTGTGCATCCCATAGGATAACATTGCAGTGTGAGGTGTTTCTTGGGTTCTGTGCACCACGGGATTGGACACGAGTATAGTATCTTTAAAATTATGAATTGATGAGGGGCATGGCATGGGAGCCAACATGGTAGTAGACTGATTTTTTTGCTCTTTCTACACCTTGACTATCCTGCAGTATCCTACCTTTATATTGGTAAAAAAATAAGAATTCAACAACATCTACAAGGAGCCTGATACTCAAGGAATTAACTGTGCCACATTCAGTGTGCTGATAGAGGTACACTGCTTACCTGGGAGTGAACACCAGACACCCAGTCAGCAACAACGAGATATGGACGATTCTCTGAACAGCATGGCAGCTAAGACTGAAACCACATCAGGTAATGCCTCCGGCAAGCTAAAAGAAATGAGACACGAGACATGTTTGCACAGCTTCTCACTGAGACCAGGGATTTAAGACTTCAAAACACACAAAATAAGCAAGATATCATCTCCATTTCTCAGAAGGCTTCCGACAATGAGCGGCAAATCTCCGTGCAAGCTGATACAATGTATCACATCTCAGCCTGGCTGAGGGAGCAAGATCTAATTATCCAACAGCCATAGCAACTTACGGTTGGTGTGCTTCCCTGAAGGTTCTGAGGCCTGGGACACAGCACAGTTTCTACAGCAAGTTCTGCCAGCACTCCTTAAGAACCAATAGCCTGATAACCCGGAAATTGATAGGGCCCATTGGTAGCTTACCCCCCACCCCAGACAGGGGCAGTGGCCCAGAGAGATATTAGCAAAATTTCTGATGTTCCCAGTTAAGGAATGCATAATCCAGCTGGCATAAGAGCATAGGCCCCTACAATGACAGGGGCACTGGATTTTTCACCTGCACTGTTGGAGTGCTGCAGGGAGTTTACAAGGGCCAGACACATGCTGATGCCTCTGCAGGTACCTTACAGTCTTAGGTACCCTCCAGTGATGAGGATCATCAGAAATGGGGTCCTGCATTCCTTCTCAGATCCTGAAGAGGCTGAAAACATTATCTTCTGGTCATGGCCAGAGGGGCACCCTCCTGATTGATTAAGGCATCGAGGATATGAGCACATGGACACCTCCTCACATGTGAGAGTGGAGCAAGCCACCCAAAATCAAAAAGTCTCAAGACCACAGAACAGACCACTGAGCCCAGAGGACAACTGGCACCTAGTGTCTCTGAAGTCAGATAGAGGCAGCTCCAAGCGATGAGAGAAAGCTGGAGAGCCCACTGACCAAACCGTTTCTCCACATAGGAGCCGCAGATGTAGCCACTAAAGGGAAGCATCCTCCAGTAGTTCTGACAGGCAGGCAGTTTTGAGCAGGTATGTTCTCCTTCAACACTTAGACTCTCTGACTGCTTCTGAGCCCAAACCACAGACACAGTGCACTACAAACTTGCTTACAGCAGCACAAAACCCAGAGATCATTTTCATAGCCTTACTGGTATCTCGTGCTTCCAAAGAATGGGGGATCTGATTGTCCCCCATCGTACTCTGCTGCTGTTGCAGCACAGAACTCAAAGGTGGCCACATCCCTGACTTCCAGTAATGACTGAGGCACCCATGAGACACTGGAATTGGTGTCCTAGTGCAAATCTATACAACCCTGTTGGTTGGTTGGTGGAGCTAGGCCTGTTTATTTTCATGTGGTCATGGCCCCACCCACTGGGTTGCCTTAAAGCAATATTTCCCATTTGCAATGCCCTGCTGTACCTGGTAGTGTATGCAGCAATGTGTAGTCCTTTCTTATTACTAAAAATAATGAAACGTACTGCATAGATTATTGTAATGTTATTACTGTTATGAACCATTGCTGTTATGTTGCAAGAAGTTAATTAATTATGTATTTGTTTGTTGGACTGGTGCACAGGTTGTATCAAAGGGATGGGACATGGCTACATAAGGGATAGGGTGTTTCAATAGCTGAGACAAACGGCTCCCTGTACCCAAATACATACCACCCCCAGTGGGGACAATTCAGCCAGTACTAATGAATGGTTACTGCTGAGGATAGATTTCTTGTATTTAAAAACCTGCCCAGGGATACTGAGCAGACCCCAGGTCAAACCCTGCCACCCCATGTCTGGACAAACATCCACAGAGGGATCCTAAACTCCATTCAAAGAATACCCCTCTGGGGCAGATATTGGAGTATGACAGTCATCCTATGATTCCTTACATGCTAGCAGCCAAGATGTATAGCAAAAGAATAGTGGGGTAGTGCCCTTAAACATAGCCCCCTCCGGATTCCGAGGAGATAATGGGGTGATCCAGCCATGGGGTATGGGTGAAACGAATCACTCACACTTGGGACACACGGCAAGGGACAACCCATGACTTATGTCTACCTCACACCAATAGCACAGACAAGTAAATATGGGTCCAGATATTCTTGGTCTGGGCAACCTCAGGCTCCAACTGTGGCTTATGCTGATGTAAGGGTGAGCTTACACAGCATGGGGAAGGAGAGATGCACACCCGAACAGGTATCAATGCTGGGAGGTGAGCATTGCTACTGCATATTATGAGGTCTGGTTCTCAAAGGGTAGGAAACCATCTAAATATATTGCATATGAACAGAATAAGCCAGTTATGGAATTTAAATAGTTGCCATGGTTGGGCTTTTTTTTTTGGTGTATCACAACTGTTATGATTATATACCGATGCTCGCCCACTGCTAAGGGAACAACTGAGGTATGTGTATATATAGGTCTGCCAACTGGAGTACGGTCACTACAAATCAGAAAACAGTACAGCAGAGCATGGCCAACTTACCCCGGGGGATGGCAGAATTAACCTTTACATTCTGGAATATCAGAGGACTTAATTCCCCAAACAAGCTGAAACAATTATTAGCACACTTAAAAAACTGAGCACTAAAGTGGCGTTCCTCTGGGAGACAAAGTTCTGTCAATTTGAATCAAACAAGCTAAAGAGGGAATGGGTGAGTGCAAAGGTATGTGGTACTCATACGTCTGCCAAGAAAGGTGTATCGATATTGATCCAAAAATCTTTGCAGTAGTTGCCCCTCAGCATGCAAAGTAAAAGGAGGGCAGATGGGTCACGGTGAAGATCGGTACCCCAGAAGTTCCATTAGTCCTTCTTAATATTTATGCCCCTAACACTGATGACCCATTTTTCTTTGTGCAGCTATCAAGAGGCCTTAGCCACCCATACCTCCCAGCATCTGCCCATTCTAGTTGCATGAGACATTAATCTAAAGCAGGACCCTGCGATGGATAGGTCACCTAAAACAACAGAACTGCACACCAGAGCAAAGGCAGCTGTAGCTCAAATGACCTAGAAGCATGCCCTTATGGATGTATAGTGAATGTTACAAGCCCCGGTCAGGGATTATACCTTCCTGTCTGGTACACACAAATCCCATAGCTGGCTAGATTATTGGCTATCTAATAACCTGATCACCCCACTATACTAGGTGATAAGATCCACCCCATAGTCATATTGGACCATGCGCCAATCACAACCCACCTCAACTGGGGCCCACCACAACCAAGATCGACTTACTGGAGGTTAAACCCACTGTTATTGAAAGACCCAGATTTTAGTCCATGGCTCAGACAGGAGCTATCAGAATTTATGTCCCGTAATGATGCCCATAGAGTCTCAGGTGGCACTCTTTGGGAGACGTTGAAGGCTTACTTGAGAGGGAGGATTATCGGGTATGCTGTGCACAGAAGGCACACTAGAGAAATTGAAGTGATGAACTTAGAAAACAAAATAAAGGCATTAGAGAGTAAGCATAAGGTGGATCCACTGGCATATCCTAAAGAAATGCTCGAGATTAGAGCTAAGCTTAGTGTACAGTATGCCAGAATGGCAGAGCTAGCTCTCTTACACCTCAAACGTACATTTTGAGAGGGGGGGAGAGAGAGAGAAAAATCGAATAAGAGCCTTTTGTTTTGATTGAGGCAGCAGAGTGCTGAAAGATATATCCTGGCCTCACTGGCTCCCAGACATGGGTCCAAATGGCACCGCAAAATATACCTAACATCATGACTGATTTTAATTCCAGTTTGCATGCTTCCTCTGACCCCCGAATATCAGGAATATGTCCCAATCCAAGCAACCCTTATTCTTCCTCAGATCTCACCCATGCAGACTCAAGAATTAGATAGGCCTATTACACAGGAGGAAATTAGGATAGCAATCCTCAGTCTAAACAAAACAAATCTCCAGCAGGGGATGGCTTTCTCATAGACTTTTACTAGCTATTCCATGATATTATGCCCCCTCTCCTTCAGCGAGTCTATACCTATTCATTATCCTCCAAAAGTCTGCCCCCTACAACAAGGGAAGCAGTAATTACTGTACTTCCCAAAAAAGGTAAGGACTCCCTGCATCCAGCAAGCTATCGCCCCATCTCCCCGATTAATGCTGACACCAAAGTGTCAGTCAAAATCTTGGCCTCCAGACTTGACGGGGTGCTTCCTGGCATTATTCACCCATCACAGGTATGATTTATGCGAGCAAGACTTAGTTCGGACCACCTCAGGACATTTTGTAACCTTAGTCAGAGGGCTAAAATCATTCCCAGCCCAGCTGCAGCATTAACAATTGACTTTGAAAAGGCCTTTAACTCTGTAGAATGGGAGTATTTGTCTGAGGTCTTGAGACAGCGTGGGATATGCCCCCCCTTTTTTTAAACTGTATACAAATACTATACATGCCACCCACAGCCAGAGTGCTCACAAATAGTAATTAATCCAATCCTTTCCCATTAGCTTGGGGCACTCGGCAAGGCTGCCATTTATCCCCAATCCTCTTCCTTCTTGCAATCAAGCCCCTCACCGCATCTCTAAGGGCAAACCCAGAGATAAAGGGTATCCACGTGGGGGTAACTGAGTATAAATCCATGTCATATGTGGATGACTTATTCATTATGCTTGATGATGCTCAAAAGGCAGTCTCGCCATTAAAACCCTAGAAATGTTCAAGAACATGTCAGGGTTCAAAGTAAACCATAACAAATCAGAGGTACTAGCCCTCACCAATCTGTGTAATGCTGCCCAGTTGCAGCATACTAACTAGAAGTGGGCGTCAGAGGGCATCACTTACCTAGGGGGTTTTATTACTCCAGCTATGGCTCACATATGCAAAGTGAACCTCTCCCCTCTGCTCACTGCTCTCACAGTTAACATTAATAGAAGGCAGGGGTTGTACCTCTCCCTGACAGGGCAAGTTGCAGCCATTAAACTGATTCTGGTGCCAAAGGTTAGCACATTTACCCATCCATATCCCCGGTAAATGGTTTGCATCTCTTAATAAGCTCATGGGACAATTCTTATGGGACAAGAAACCCCCACGGATTAGTAGGGCCAAACTAAGAAAGCACCTGAAGGAGGGAGGACAACTTTGCACAGTATCTTCTAGCATTTGTCACAGTGCAAATGCTGCAATTATGCCCAAGCAGTGGGGTAGCATTACCTTATTGGGTCAATATAGAAGGCTACTCAGTAGGGGCTGTCTCCCCTTGGCACTTATTATATGCAAAACCACCCAGGAAACAGCTTACAGTTTCCTATGATTGCCCTCTCTCTTCATTACTGGAGGCAGATTAAAACACCCTGCATATCGAGGCTCGGTCACCTCAGCTGGTACCACTGTGGAATAATCCACTGTTCATTGTGGACCACAAGCCGATTTGCTGGTCTACATTGTAACAAGCAGGCATCAGAATGATGCTGGATATCTGCCACCCCTCCCCCAGGCAACTGTCGCTCTACTCATTTCAAGATCTGAACAGAGTATATCAGTTACCCCAGTGGGATTTTTGGAGGTATTGCCAAATAAAGACAGAACTCATGCCAGACATATGCCCCACACACAACCCCCTGAGTGGGAACTCTGCTATAGACATCCTAACATGGACTAAACACAGACGGGGTAGGGTTGGGATCATTTACAGGTGACTAGGGGATGAAGGACAGTCTGCTACTGAAAGAAAAAGAACAGCATGGGAAAAGGAGCTAAATATAAGCATTACCAGTCTAGAGTTGCATAAATGCTGGTATAGAGCCCACGCGGCATGTAGGGACACCAGAGCACAGTTGACTCACCTAAGAATTTTGCATAGATGGTAGAGAACCCCAGTGTTCCTACACCAGCGGGGGAGTCATAGCCAATAATAAATGTCGGAGATGTCAAAAATCCCTGTTACACATTTTTTGGTCCTGCCGTCTAATTCTGGGACCTGGTAATTAACTTCTGCCAACAAATACTCTACCCTCCATGTATTATTGATGGGCCATTTGCTATCTTAGGGACATCCACCACCCCTCAGCAACGTCATAAAGACTGGATGCACTGTGGAATCATAACCACTATCGCTGCAAAAAGGCTTCTCCTCAGATGATGGAGGACACCAGAAATACTCTTCTTTAAGGAATGGTTGCAATCAATTAGTCAATTAGCATCATTAGAATGCCTCTCTTATATACCATAGGGGAAATTACACAAATATCATGACATTTGGGCACCATAACTCCAACTACAAAAAACAAATGGTTAACACTCCTCCATCAGTCATACAAGTTATGTACTATGACATGTATTATGGTGGGATTGCAGAGCATTTACAAATTCTCCTTTGCTTTAGGAAGACAACCTAAATCTACACCAAATATGTGTATAGCGAGCATTGAAGACATAGTCTCTGTGTAATTGTTGTGAGCACTGATATGTTTTGTATGTATATATGTTGTTTCATTGTATGCTGTTGCTTTTGTGTATTTCTGAAAAGAATTCAATAAACAATTTAACGTTAAAAAAATATTATGGATGCATGGGAGTGTAGGGCCCACACACAAATATTGGGAAATAAAAATACAATTACAATATCTCAAAAATTATGGAAGGATGCTAGTGCAGGGCCCTCCCACATGCAAATATGGATACCACAAGGAAATAAGGATACATTTACAATATCTCAAAAATTATGCATTGATAGGAGCAAATTTGGATACCATTATGGACTGTGCTCCCACAGGAAATAAGGATACGATTATACTATCTCAAAAAGTAAGGAAATTCTTTGCAAAAAATGTTGTTAATGCACTAGTTAGGGTTCCAACAACAAAAGTAGGGACATGTGGATTTAGCGTTTCCAACCCTAACACCCCACACTCAGTCTAACCCTAACACCGTACCCCCACCCTGTAGGCAGGAACGGCGTGGTGTGTGCCATGGGTTGTCAACCCTAATAGTCAGTCTATTCTCTTATACTGTACCCATATACTGTACCCATCTCACCCTATTTACACATGGAATGGGGTGAGCATTGGGTTGACAACCCCATGGCAAACCAAATGCCTGTTTCTGCCTGCAAGGTGGGGTGGGTGTTAGGATTCGAAACCCTAAAAGCACATTTCCCTACTTTTGTTGCTGGAACCCTAACTAGATATAGATATATGTGTGTACTATGTTTTGGGGTGAAGCTGGGTGTTTGTGAATGGGGGGGAGCTGGCATGTGTGCATGCCGGTGGGTATATAGTCAGGGGGATCTGGCCATGTGTGAATGTGAGTGGGGGGAGCTGGCTGTGTGTGTGTGTGTGTGTGTGTGTGTTTAGGGGGGCAGGGACAGAGCTGGCGGTGTGTTTGGTCAGAGAAGGGATGATCATGTCAATGTGTGGGACATGGGAAGCTGGTTGCAAGGACTTGCTGTATTTGCTTGCAGTGGGTGGGGGGATTGGCAGTGTTAGTGCCAGGACTGTTTATGTTCACTTGGGTAGGGTGTGCAGACTGAGTTCACTTGCACTGTGTGGAGGAGCTGACAGTAGGTGTTGTGGCCACTGGTGTGTGGCTGGCCTTCATGAGTGAAGCTGTTGGCTGTTTTTGCTTGGGTGGGGGCTGGACATTTTGATGTTGTGGGTTTGCCAACAGTGTATATTTGGGTGTGGTGGTGGGACTAGCAAGTGTTGTTTTGGTAAGATGGGGGGGTTGGCTGTGTCTGGTTGGATGGGTTAGGGGAGTAGTTATGTTGGTTATGTAGGTTGGTTGGGAGAGCCAGCTGTCTACATAGGTGAGTTCAGCAGGACCTGCCATATTGGTAAAGGGTCTGTCTGTGTTGGCGAGGGGAGTGGAGGAGTCAGCTGTGTTCATTTGAGGGAGACTGGCCATGTAATGTTAGTGGGGTATGGGAGCCAGCCTTGTCTGCTTGGGTGGGGTGGAGGACTGGCTGTGTTTGTTGGGTGGGGGAATAGTTATGATTGCTTGGGTGAGGTTGGGGTTCTGGCCATGTTCCTTTGGGTGGATTGGGGAGCTGGTTGTATTGATGGGGTTGGGGCTGTCCATGTTCATGGGGTAAGGAGGACTGGCTGGCATAGTTGCATTCTCCATTTTATGAATGTTATGTGTTGGTGATGCAAGTAGGAGAGCTTGTCTGGATGAATTGAGTAGGGTGGTGGCACTGGCAGTGTTTCTGCAGGGGCAGCCATGTAGGGGCTATGGGCAATGGGCAGGGAAGCTGTGTGGGGTGATGGGACTGGTCATGTTGATGGAGTGGTTGGAATGGATGTGTTACAGTGGATGGGGTGCTGGCTGTGTTTGCATGGCGTGGTGGAGTGTGGCTGGGTTAGTACAGGCTGCCTACATTGGTACCAATGGTATCAGAACTGGCTGGGAGATGACTGTTTGGGGTGGTGGACAGGCCATGTTAGCTTGTGTGAGGAGGCACAATGTTGTGTGACTGTCCTTATTGGTGAGGTGGGGCTGTTGGTGGTGTTCCCCTCTGGGTGTGAGGGGACTATCCATGTTGGTGTGGTAAGGGGAACGGGTGTGTTTGGTAGGTGGGAAGAAGCAGACTTCTTTTGGAGTGTGAGGGGGCCAGCTGTGTTTGGTGAGTAGAGGGGATCTGACTGTTTTTGGTTTGTAGGGATGACTGGCCATGTTGATGGTGTGGTGGGAGCTGATTGCATTTTTGGGAGGGCCACACTGGGGATGGGCTGACCATGTTGGTGGCGTGAAGGGACTGGTGTACCATTAGAACGGAGACTGAATTTTGTCAGCACAATTAGGGTGCTGCAATAAGGGCGATGATCACAGGAGTGATCTTGATTTTAGATCACCTCTCAGTCATTCTACCTTTGCACCCACACAATATCTGCCCCCTCTGGGGCACACCCACCAAAGAGGAGGCTATATTTGTTTGTGGTATGTGTGGGGGGCAAATCCCATCACAAAACATTACTATTTCCCAGGATAGGGCTTTGGCACTCTCCGTCCAGGGAGCTGCAATGTCTGGTGGAGAAATGCCAGCAGGCATATTGCCTGTGCCCATATCAGTGCTGACAAAATGACTGTCACACTGATATGGGTGAACTGGGGGAACTGGCCATGTTTGCTTGGGTGGCATGAAGGGTGAGAGGAATGTCCATGTCAATTGGTTGGGGTGGACTTGCAGTGTTTTTGCATGGACTGTCTGGTGCAAGGGTTTTCTGTGTTGAGGCTGTGGGAAGGGGAACTGGCCAGGTTCACTTGGGAGGGGTGGGCGCAACTGGCCACGTTTCAGCAGGGCAGTTTGTGTTTGTGCTATTGGCAGGGGAGCTGGCCAGGCTCACATGATTGGGGGTGGTACTGGCCGTGTTGCTGCAGAGGAGGTCTAAGTTGGGCCTGCAGGAAAGGGAGCTGGCCAAGTTTGTTTAGGTGGGGTGGGAGAGTGAGCAGACCATGTCTGTAGTGGGGGAGCTGGCTCTGGATGTGTGTGTTGGGGGTGCTGGCTGTTTGCTGTGGTGGAGTAGAGGGACTGGACAATAATTTTTGTGGGGTGAGAGGACTGTCTGTGTTTTTGCAGTGGCTATTTATGTTTCTGCAGGTTTGGGAAGCTGACTGTTCATTTCAGGGTTCTTTGGAGGGAGGAAGCTGGCACTGTCAGGTTAGTGGATGCTCGCTGTGTCACTTTTTAGAGATGGATGCTTGGATGGTGGCACTCACTGGCCTTGTAGGTGCAGGGGATTGGCTATGGTGGTAGGTACTGGATGTATTGATTCAGGAGCTGCTACTGTAGCTGCAGTGGTGGGAATTGGCTGTGCCTATGCTGTTGCCAAGCTGCATCTGTTTTCACATGGGTAGGGCAAGGGGGCTGGTAGGGTTGATAAGAGGCTGACTGTTTTCTTGGGTGGGGTGGGGGATGGGCCATGTTTGTGGGAGTTGGAAATGTTGATGCCAAGGTCATCTGTGTTTGCTTTGGGGGGCTGGCAGAGTGTGTGCCATGGCTGGCTGTCTGCTTGGGAGGGATGCCAACTGGGTTTAGGGGATGGGGGATCTGACTGGTTTTGGTCAGTAGAGGGTGTCTTGCAACATTGGTGGGGTGGAGAATGGGCTGGACACACATGGTAGTGATGTGGAGGGACTGGGCATGTTTTCTTGGGTGGGTTGAGGGAACTGTCCATGTGGTGCAATGGACTGGCAGTATTTCCACAAGAACTGTCTGTTGGTGCTGGAGCACTCTGTGTTGGTGTTGTGGGAAGGTGAGCTGGCCAGACTTGCTTGGGTGGAGAGACTGGCAGTATTTCCAAAGAAACTGCCTGTTGGCACAGAGTTGATCTTTGTTGTGGCTATGGGCAGGGGAGCTGGCCAGGTTTGCTTGGGAAGGGTGATGGGGGAGCTGTCAGTGGTGCAGCAAGATATGTCTGTAGTGCCACTGCAGGGGTTGAAATTAAGTTTTGCAGCTACTAGCCAGCAGGGCTAGTCACTGACTGAGAAATCCAATAGCCCCACAGACTTTTCCACTGGCCCAGCTGGTGTACTTATGGTTACCTTTTCCAGTATAAGCCTGCATGGCAAGTTCAAGTAAAATTTTACTAGCTCAATACAAACTCTACCAGCATTTGGCTGTTGTGCCAGTGCCAATTTTGACCACTGTGTTATTTTTGGAGGAGCTGGCCTTGTGGGCTGGGATCATAGTGCCTTAAAAGGTACACTACCACTGCTGCATGTAGGTGTGGCTGGTTGATTGGCCATGTTTGTGCAGGACTGTCTGCGTTAGTGCTGGGGAGTGGGCTGACTATTCACTTTTTCAGGACGGGATTGGCTGTATTGGTGAAGTGGCTGTCTGTGGCATCTGTGGGGACTGTGTTGGTATTTTGGGGATGGGTCTGGTCTTGTTGGTGTAGTAGGGAAGAAGGCTGTGCTTGCTTGGGTGTGGTGGGTGTGGCAGTGTAGGTGCAGGGCTGTCTGTGTCAGGTGGTGCTGGCTATGTTTGTCTTTGGGGAGGGGACTGGCTGTGCCAGTGCAGGTGCTGTCTTGACATGCAGAGCAGGCAGTGTAGGACATTGGCAGTGCCACTAAATACTGTAATGGATGGCAGTAGTATTGGCTTCTGGTTTGAACACCGATTTGGGAACCTTGAGATCATTCAATGGTTCAGAAAAACCACTAGAACAAAATAATTTCCATGGTATGACTGAAGTTTCTTAAAGAGCAGATTTCTACTTGTTTAAAATTCTTCCCCCCCCAAAACATATGAAGAAACTTGCCTGCCCCCAAGTCTAATCCAATATCAATTTTAATTTATTGTTGCTAGTATTTATGGAGGGAAGGGATTGTATTTTGGTTCTGTGGAGCCGAGAGCCCAATCCCTTTCACTTTCTTATTCAGAGACATGCCCCAGCACTAGCATGTTTTGAGATGTAAGTTCAGGGAGAGTGCGGGGGTGCATTCCACATAGTATGATACGGACATTTTTAATTGCTTTTCAGTATACTATTGAGTTCCGATTTTGGCAAATCAAGGTAATCGCTCAACTAACAAAGTCCTTGGGGGGCCGGCACATTAAATAAGTAGAAATCTGCTCTTTAACCTCCCAGTGTTTCAGTCAATCAAGCTACAGAAATGAGTAGAATCAGGACTCCACTGAAAATAAGATGTACGTGCATCTTATCTAGGCTATCCTGAGTAAATTGTAAAGAAAATTAAATAAATACACACACACACACACACACACACACACACACACACACACACATTCAGAGGGAAAAAAAAAACTTTACTAAACCACATGAAACTGTATCAGCCATCTTTCAGGTGATAGTGGAGAACACCAGACCAACTTTGTAGCTGTGTTTAAGAATACCACAGTGCTGCACAAATGGAGTCAGTGTGTGTTCTTAAGTGACATCTAAATGCCACTTGGCGACACAACATTACTAGATCTAAAGAACTGTAAATAGTTATCACTTACCGAACCAACCACTGGACAAAATAACAGGCAGAGATATTGTTGTAAATGTAAAACAGGCTGTATAGATTTTGAATTTGGGAGTGCAGCTCCCCACATCCCTATGGCACTCTTTACCATGGGGGGATGTGAGGGGCAAAGCACCCAACTCAATAAAAGTAACATATTACGTTGTTTCTTCCAGTACATAAACAAGCTTGTCACTCTACTAGAGTTGGGGGGCTCTGCCCCCCACACCCCGTTGTCACTTATATAATGCGGGGATGTGGGGGGTGAAGCACCCCAACTCAAACAACCTAAGAACTGTATACATTTACCATAACATCTCACTATGAAGATAGCAGTAGGTCATAATGTTACACATTTCATGTAGCATCTTGCTACGGAGATTGTGGTGGTCCAGTGTTCTCCACCAATGCCATTTTTTATCTGTCTCCTTCAGAACTGCTCATTAATGTTTTATTTTTAACTTATAAAAGGGACAAAAAAAATCTTGAATGCTGATTGGCTGGAAGACCTCTCCAGCTGTGTCCTTTATCAGCACATATCATTTCAGCATGCACTACTTCTGCCAACCAAAGCCCCAGCACAGGGACAAATTGGTCCGTGGTCTCCCAATGCAGCTTGTCACATAGTGTGCCACAGAACAACAAGTACTATACTGAAATAGTGGTGCCATACCACCAACAGTAAAAGAAATATCATGCCAGGAGATACATCCAACATCCACTCATCTGCCTGAACAAGAGTTATTACTGTTATTTACTTTTGTTCATTGCTGGGCTGCCATGCCAAGTGTATGTCTCTTGGTCCCAGGAATTCAAACCCCACCAATGAACGAGTGACTCTTACCACAAACTGGAGTCTCCATGTTCGTTTACAGCATCACCAACCTTCATCCTCTAGCTCTTCCAGACGTCTTCCTGTCCTCCTAAGCAACCATCTATATCCATGTGAGGATGTTACAAACTGTCTACCTGGAATGGCAGCAAACAGCAGAGGTTTCAGTTTAAAAACCATGAAGTGATAAATGACCTGAACAGTGGCCAGTAAGAGACATGCTCGTTTATAGTCAAGTAGGCCAATGGCTGCAGGTTAAAAGTGTAAAGAAAAGCAAAAAAAAAAAAAAAAAAAAAAAAGAAGTGTTGACAGAGAGACAGAGTAGAAGAAAGACATACAGCACATAGGAAAGTGCTCTACAGAGTGCCCGTTAACTGACATGATGCCTCACAGTTAAGCTAGCTGATAGCTAGAACTGAGAAAACAAATCATGAACAAAAATAAAATAAAAGGGAAAAAATGAAGTGTTACAGTGTTGAGGAACAGAGATAGTAGGGAAGAGAGCAACACACCAGCACCCTGCAGTGGTTGCATTATATTATAGTGTATGGTATGCAGTACAGATGGACTGTTTTTCTATGTTCTGCATTTTTAACAGTTTTTAGAACACTTCTTTATTTATTTTTAATAGGGTGTTCATACCAGGGGGCCCATTTTGTAAGTGCAATAACACAAAACAAAGTGTGGGTTACGTCCTGATAAGAGCACGCTCAGTTGCATAAGGCACTTGGCACAAGCGTCTCATACCTTATAGCACACCTGGGCTTGCTTTTATCAGGACATAACCCACCCCTCATCATGTGCTATTGCTTGCATATTCCAATGTGAAAATGCAATAGTTTCACATGAAAGTGTAAACCAAAAGACTCACCTTTCCAAATGTGCCATCCTGGCTATTCTTTAGAATCAATGATTTTCTATTTTCAAAAATAGCCATATCCATTTGGCAAAATCTTAAAATCCATTATTACGTTTTTCCCCAAATTAAGGGCAGGTCAGCAGGTTTTGTACAAAAATTGTGGCCCAAAATGGAGAGGTGTGTCCAAAAAGCTGGTGCTGAGTGGGGGTTTACATAAAAAAATTACTCACAATTGCTGGGTTAAAAATTACAAATTTTGTTTTACCGGTGCTTCCATTAAATTGAATATCATTGGCCCTATTTCTTGCACTGGGTGGGGGACTGGCCATGTTGTGGTGGAGGAGTTGGCCATAGAAGCATAGAATATGTCAGCAGAAAAGGACTGCTTTGCCCACCCAGTCTGCTCAGATGGTCCCCGCCTAGTCTGTCTCAGCAGACACTGACCGGTTCCCCGCAACCATCCCTCCTCTCTGTCCATTTCCTAATATCCCCCTATGTCTATCCCATGCATGTGTGAAGCCCCCTACTGTTTTTTTCCTCCACCATTTCCACTAACAGTCTATTACAAGTAGTGTCCTTCACTCTTATTTATTTACTCTTAGTGAGTAGTACTTCTTCACATCTCTCCTAAACAACCCCCCTCCACCGTGTGTTGGGGATGATGGTAAAGGAGCTTTGTTTTCTTGGGTGGACAGACTTGTAGTGGTGAGTTTTATTTGTGTTTGAGCTCCAACATGAAAACTAAGACTCAGTTTTCATGGAGGCTAAGAACGTAACCAATTTAGGTAGAAAGAACTTATTTGCTATCATGGGGGTGGATGATCCATTGGATTCTGTTCACTTGTGTATGCACCAGGAACACCCCTGAGAAATTATCAGAACTTTGGGTGCTGTGCACTACTGCAGTAGAGTGGCTACGTGCACATATCTGGGGTTCACAGTTACTCCACACCCACTGTGCCCCCAGTGCGACATTCAGGACGGGGGGTGTGCAGACCCACCGCACCCTATCCCCCTCTTCCATGGACAGCTCCATGCAGGGGGCATTCTGGGGGCATGCCAGTCTACATTGGATTCGCTGGTGCTGGCTGAATGGGTGCAGTGGGTGGTGCAGGGTATGCCAGGGGTGACCCTGCCATAACCCACTGCGTGCCCCCAAGTACACTGCCAAGTAGTCACTGGGGGACTGGAATAGGGTGCACTGTGACACCCCTGACTGCTGGGCAGCAGACGGTGGCTAAGGGCTAAGGGCTGCTGGACAGGTGAGCACCCAAACATTCTGGGGGCGGCAGCAATGGGACCAGCAGGTGCCAAGTGGGTCTGGGTGCATGCAAGTGGCATGCACAGCTCCAGACCTGCATCACACAATGCAAGTGATCCACTGTGTGTCCCAGGGGGCATCCTATTGGATACCTGCCTGGGACAATGACTCCACCCCTAGATGGCATGTGGAGTCCTGCACACTGGAGGGAGGAGTTGTGGACTGGGGGTCAGCACTGGTGAATGCTGGCATGCATGCACCTCTCCATGGGGTGCAGGGGCACGGGCAGGGAACACAACTTTTCGGTGTTCCCTCACCCGCTAAGTGAATAGTGCCCTCCAAGAGTAACAGTGGGTTTGAGCTTGCTATTTGTGATGTGTGACTCTCCATTAGCAGGTTTCACACTATTCTCTTATGGACTTTGTACTTTTTTTTTTTAATTCAAAGTTTATTCACCACATTTTCCACATTACAGGAGGCAGTAATGAACACTTTGACATAGGATTCATAAGACAAATCATACTGCCCCCAACCCTTCCTCCCCGGCACAGCAGTTCATTCTAGCATTGTTATCACCCGCTAACTACCTTTACCAAAAATAACTAAAGAGGTAACCTCAACTACACATTACTTTATAGCCACCATAATTAAAGTGTGAAGGGGATCCCAGATAATCTTATACCTATGTAGTCTGTTTTGAAGGCTAGCAATAGCCTTCTGTGTACATATATTTGCTAAAAATCTCATTGAGCCACTCCTGATATGTTGGACTGGTCCTTTCCTTCCAACGCCTAAGAATGATTTTTTTAGCTGAGAGTGCAACCATGGATATGTGAAATCTCCGGATTTTAACCTTTATGGAGGACAAATCCCCCAATAGGCAAATATCCGGTGTAAAATAAACATGTAAACCTAATAAAGGATCCAGGTTGGTTTTTCTATGCTCCCATAATGATGCTATCTGGGGACACAACCAGAATAGATGAAAAAGTGACCCTGTGTCCTGGGAACACTTATTACACCTATCGGTATCAAGAAGGCCCCATTTCACCAGTTTAGGTGGGGTATAGTATAAGTTATGCAGGATGTGAAACTGCATGAGACGTAATCTATCTTGGGATACATATTTATGACAGTACATCCAGAGGACGGACCATTTAAAAGTACAATGGGAAAAAAATGAAACCCAGAAGTTGGTGGGGCCACCACCGCATCCAAACCTCCATCAGAACAACACTTGATAAATCTCAGAAATCACACCAGAGGAGACGAGAAAAGGAGAAAGTTCAGATACCAATGCAAAGGCCGCTGGATGGGGTGGAATGGCCCCAAGAACTGTGGTTAACAAGTGCCTTAATTGAAACACTTTAAAAACCTGAAACTCCGGAATTTTGAACTTGTATATGAACTGAGAAAATGAGAGCCACTCTCCAACTTCGTCCAAAAATGAAGATACTATCCCCTCTCCTAAATGAGGCAACCATGAACGGGAAATTTTCTGTTTATTTATGGTGAAAGCCGGGGAATTCCAAATAGATTGAGCTAGATCTTTACTTTGATTGTAATGCAGAAAGGAGCACAATTGCTAATGTACTCTTAGAGAAGTCATGATGGTGGGACATTTATTATTAATATCTTGCAACTGAGAAATTTTAAGATAGAGCATAGTCAGGGGGTCCATGTTCATAGATTGGAAAAAATCTAATTCAATCTTAAGCGGAACCAGGTTCATATTATCTGGACCCGGTCTTACCCATCTCAGGTATTTAGCCAAATGACTAGCCCAGTAGTAGATGGGCAAGTAAGGAATCCGCAGCCCCCCCTCATTTTTGGGTGCGGCTAGTTTGTGGTATGCCAGCCTAGAGGTCTTACTCGACCATATAAACTTGGTAAAGAGTTTATGTGTTTTCTGAAACCAACTTAAGGGGACAAACGAGTTAAGATGCGACAGAGGATAAAATAAACAGGGAAACACATTCATCTTAATTATATTAATACGACCCCATAAAGATAACGGGAGTTTATCCCATCTCTCTAGATCTTGAGTAATCCCCTGCAAAAGAGGGTCCAGGTTTTCCTTAAACCACAAGGAGGGATTAAGTGTTAATTTTATGCCTAAATATTTAATAGCCCGGGGTGACCAGCATTGTCCCAGAGAAATAATGTCGGTCTTGAAGACTTTATGGTTAAGAGGGAAAAAGGATGTCTTGTTGGGATTTAACTTGTAATTCGAGAAGTTACTAAATCTATTAACCTCCCTTAGCATATTCGGGATCGATATTATCAGATTAGCCAAATGTAAGAGGAGGTCGTCAGCGTACGCTGTTATTTTCACTACTTCATTCCTAATGGAAATACCTTGTATTCCTTCATTATTGAGAATATGTTGAATAAGGGGTTCCAGATAAAGATTGAAAAGTAATGGAGAGAGAGGGCATCCCTGCCTCGTACCTGACCACAGTGTAAAAGACTTGGAGAAGGTCCCATTCCCTGAAATCCTCGCTGTAAGAGACCGGTAAAGTGCCCTGATCCAATCTATGAACATGGATGGGAATCCAAATGCCTTGAGGGCTTGAAATAGAAAAGACCAATTAACCTGATCAAATGCCTTATCAGCATCCAGGGAGACCAACCCCGCAGGATATATGGTATCCCTGGACTCCGAGAAGACATGTGAGAGGGTGCGCAGGTGATCTGAAGATGCACATCCCCTCATAAATCCCACTTGAGACATATCCACAAGATCCAGAAGAACCAGGGTTAGTCTATCTGCCAGTATCTTTGAGAGAATTTTGACATCTTGATTCAACAAAGATATTGACCTATAGCTCTGAACCAGTTCTGGGTCTTTGTCCAGTTTAGGTAACAAAACTATCAATGCTTCAAACAAATGTGCATCTGCCGTCTCTCCAGACAAAATATGCAAATAGAGACGATGCAACACAGGTAGTAATTGCTCCCTGAAAACTTTATAAAATAAGGCCAAAAACCCATCTGGACCCAGGACTTTACCCAGAGGCAAGTTCTTTATAACAGCAGCTATTTCTTCCTGTGATAAAGGGGAAGATATGAATTTCTTTTGAGAGTCAGATAGTAGCGGAAGATGTGCTTCCTTGAGATACTCCTCCAGTTTTTGAATGGGTGGAGGACTATCCATGTCCCTATATAATTGCTCATAAAAAGTAGCAAACTCCTGGACTATCTCTGAGGGGGATACCTTCAGGGTCCCATCTGACTGTGACCTTATTGGGGGTATAAATCTTGCTGATTCTTGTTGTTTTAAACGTAGATCCAACAGACACCCCGCTTTTTCTCCTTGATCTGTAAAACTGGCCTTTGTATGGATTATAGCCAGCTCAGCCTTTTCTCTTAACATTCTCAAATATTTATCCTTATATGTTAATAGCTTCTGTGACTCCTCTTGAGAAATTTTATCTGGATGTATATTTTCTAATGCCCGTATCTGAGACAATAAGAACAGTAACTCCGTTTCCTGTGCCCTCTTTCTCTTTGTAGCTAGACTAATGAGAATGCCCCTTATATAAGCCTTAAATGCTCCCCATAAAATATCCGGTCTTGCACTATCTATTGGGTTGGTGGAAAAGAAAAACTCTGCTCTTTCACCAATCCTCGATACTCTTCATCTTTTAGTAATTGTTCATTTAGTTTCCATCTGGTCTCTCTTTTGGGAATGTTAAGGAAAGCCAGAGTACCCAGGACTGAAGAATGATCCAATATTGGACCCGGTTGGATCGAGCTGGACAATACCCCTGGCAAGATCTCGTGAGAAGCTAATAGGTAGTCAATGCGAGATTGCGTGCCATGCACTGGCGAGCAATAGGTATATTCCCTAATATTAGGATGTGTGACCCTCCAGACATCGCACAATCCACATTGATCCATCATTTCCTTAAAGACCCTGTGCCCAGGTGACAGTCCCCTCGACCCAATGCTCGATCTATCCAAATTTGGATCCAAGACCAAATTAAAATCTCCCCTAATATAATTGGAATAGCGAGTATAGGAAGGATCGTAGAAATCAGTTTCATGAAAAAAGAGGGATCATCTGTGTTTGGTCCCTAAATACTACCTAGAACCAATGGCATGGCCCAAATAGTACCCTGAACTAAGACAAATCTGCCATCCGTGTCCTTAAATACCTGAGAAGGGACAAATGAGATGTCTCTGTTAATCAGTATCATGAGCCCGCAACTATTGTTTCCCCCTGAAGCATAAAAAACCTGACCTATCTGTTGTCTCCAAAGTTATAATACTTCGGAATCCACTAAGTAAGATTCTTGTAAGAATGATATCTGAGCACGCAACAGACTCAGGTGTTTAAGTACCTGATATTGTTTCCATTTTTTTCTGATCCCCTTCACGTTCCATGTAGCAATATTAATATTCTGAGCCATCTATTTTGTCAGGTATAAATCCAGATAAGGTATCTAACATATACTGCAACCATGTAACAGTTGATTCTGTTTCATTGAATCTGCTGTGCCGGTATTCCACCCCCCATTAAGCCCCTGTCCCTCCCCACCTCCCCGATTATCCCTCGAACAATCCACAGCTTCAGTAACTCCAAAACATAATCCAAAAAGCCATCTACCCAAACCCCCTCTTATCGCTAACAACGTTCAGCAATACTCCGTTTACTACTCCTCCCCTAGCCCCCTGAAAAACTGTCCCCCAAACCCTGTATTATTTATAATACATTCCCCCTTTTTGAGATGTTGGTAATAAAGAACGAGAGAGGATTCAACATCCCAATACAAGCCCTTGTGTCCATCACCTATCCCTAATGAGGACCATTAGAACAAGCCAGTATCGATAGAACATCATACCAGAAACATCCATGACACAAGGACATGTGGCTTGTTGGATGTGAAAAGGCACCTCGTGGTGCTAGGTCAGGAAGTCAGCCTCAGCCAAACATGACATTCACCATCTGGGCCATTGTCTCAATAAGCTCTCCAGCCCCATAGGGACAGGCCCCCGTTCCTCTCCTCCAATTTGCTGTGCCTTTGCCCCAGTAAATCCCAACTTTTCTCTGGCCTTAGCGACCAGTAGCACTTAATGCGGATGAAACACAAGCTCCCTCCTGTGTTGTAAGTGTGTAACTGCACCCTGATGCCTTACAAGGGAAAGGACAACACAGCCCTTGTAATTGGATTTCCCCAAAAGCTATAGCCTTTTACTGAACCCATCCTTACCAAACTCTCACAGAGGAAGGGGAGACTAAATATTGCTGAGTAGGCTTTGTTTTCTCCCAACATGAAAACTAACGAGAAGTCACTTAATTACTTAAAACCCCAGACCCAGACAGAACAAACAAGAATATACTTCCGTGATTGGAACACTGTGAAAACCGAAGGACCCGAAACCCCAGACCCAGACAAAACAAATAAGAACATGTGTCCACAACTAGATTACTATGAAAAGAGAAAATTCCTTTCTGCCCCTTATTCGGGCTGAAATGAGAGTCCAAGAATGTTTAATCACTTCTTTCCAGAAGATTCCTTTGCATGAATGCCCAGCCTTCTCAAATCAATTCTCATCTCATCGGGAGAGACCTGAGGCCTTTCATGTGTCCCTAAAGAGATCTGGCAATGCTAATTTTAAACCAGCTAACGCTGCCTCTGGATCTTTGTAGGTAGCCCAGGAACCAGCCACCTGTACCTGTAGCCTGGCTGGGTATCCCATACGAAATTTCAGTCCAGCCGCGATGATTTTTGAAACAACAGGATGAAATGCCACACACTTCAAATGGACTGAACCCGGAATATCTTGCGCTATTCTAACCTTAGCTTGCTCCCAGCGAACTTCTTGGAGTTCTCTCACTTTGTACAGGAAATGTTGTCGCTCTAAGAAATTTAAGAAACGACAAATTATAGGTCGGGACATTGCTCCGGGAAGGGGCTTCGGTCTTAATGACCTGTGGGCTCTCTCTATGATATATTTAGCCCCAAATGGGGAAGGGCCTGCAATCTTCTCCACCAGTTTCTGAATCAGGTAGTCAAATTTTAGATAGGACTGAACCGAAGGAGTCCACCTTGGCATTTGGTGGTTCAGCTTAATTCACATCTGAGCTCTGACTAAACTGCGCAAGTGGGGTGCAGTGGCATTAAGTGATAGGGACTAAAGTAATGATGGCACAGCTGATTGATGGCAGCTGCAGTACAGCTGCTATCACTCTGGTGGGATGGGACCATAGTGTTGTTGCTACTGCCATCACTCCAGAGGGATAGGGGATGTGGTTCTACCACTAGCACTCTGGAAGTATGGGGGCCATAGTGCTGCTGCCATCACTCCAGATGAATGGAGGCCATAGTACTGCTGCCATCAATCTGGAGGAATGGAGGCCATAGTACTGCTGCCATCACTCCAGAGGAATGGAGGCCATAGTGCTGCTGCCATCACTCCAGATGAATGGAGGCCATAGTACTGCTGCCATCACTCTGGAGGAATGGAGGCCATAGTACTGCTGCCATCACTCCAGAGGAATGGAGGCCATAGTACTGCTGCCATCACTGCAGAGGAATGGAGGCCATAGTACTGCTGCCATCACTCTGGAGGAATGGAGGCCGTAGTACTACTGCCATCACTGAGGAGGAATGGAGGCCACAGTACTGCTGCCATCACTCCAGAGGAATGGAGGCCATAGTACTGCTGCTATCACTCTGGAGGAATGGGGATCATAGTACTGCGACTATCACTCAGGAGAGATGGAGGCCACAGTACTGCTGCCATCACTCTGGAGGAATGGAGGCCATAGTACTACTGCCATCACTCTGGAGGAATGGGGATCATAGTACTGCTGGTATCACTCTGGAGAGATTGAGGCCATAGTACTTCTGCCATCACTCTGCAGGGATGGAGGCTGTAGTACTGCTGCCATCACACCAGAGAGAAGGGGGTTATAGTACTGCTGCCATCACCCCAGAGGGATGGGCATCATAATACTGCAGCCGTCACATTGGAGGGATGGGGCCATAGTACTGCTGCCATCACTCCAAAGGGGTGGGAGCCATAGTAGTGCTGTGTCACTCTGTAGAGAAGGGGTCCATAGTACTTCTGCCATCACTCCAGAGGGATGGGGCCATAGTACTACTGCTATCACTCCAAAGTGATGGGAGCCGTAGTACTGCTGACATCACTCTGAATGGGTGTGGGTCGTAGTACTGCTGCCATCACTCTGAAGGATGGGCTTTGTAGTACTGCTGTCATCACTCCAGAGGGAAGCGGGCCGTAGGACTGCTGCCATCACTATGGAGAGATGGTAGTCATAGTACTGTCTGGAGGGATGGGGGTCATACTACTGCTGTCATCACTTTGGAGAGATGGGGGTAGTAGTACTGCTGCCATCACTACAGAGGGATGGGACCATAGTACTATTGCTATCAGTCCGGAGTGATGGGAGCCGTAGTACTGCTGACATTGCTCTGGAGGGGTGGGGATCGTATTACTGCTGCCATCACTCTGAAGGATGGGCTTTGTAGTACTGCTGTCATCACTCCAGAGAGATGGAGGTCATAGTACTGCTGCCATCACTCTGGATGGATGGGCATCATAGTACTGCTGCCATCACTTTGGAGGGATGGGGCCATAGTACTGCTGCCATCACTCTGGAGGGATGAGGCTGTAGTACTGCTGCCATCACTCCAGAGGGAAGAGGGCCATAGGACTGCTGCCATCACTATGGAGAGATGGGAGTCATAGTACTGCTGCCATCACTCTGGAGGGATGGGGGTCATACTACTGCTGCCATCACTTTGGAGAAATGGGGTAGTAGTACTGCTGCCATCACTCCAGAGGGAAGAGGGCTGTAGCACTGCTGCTTTCACTCCAGATGGATGGGCATCATAGTACTGCTGCCATCTCATTGGAGGGATGGGGCCATAGCACTGCTGCCATCACTCCAAAGGGGTGGAAGCCATAGTAGTGCTGCCATCACTTCATAGAGAAGGGAGCCGTAGTACTTCTGCCATCACTCCAGAGGGATGGGTCCATAGTACTACTGCTATCACTCCGGAGTGATGGGAGCCGTAGTACTGCTGACATTGCTCTTGAGGGGTGGGGATCGTATTACTGCTGCCATCACTCTGAAGGATGGGCTTTGTAATACTGCTGTCATCACTCCAGAGAGATGGAGGTCATAGTACTGCTGCCATCACTCTGGATGGATGGGCATCATAGTACTGCTGCCATCACTTTGGAGGGATGCGGCCATAGTACTGCTGCCATCACTCTGGAGGGATGAGGCCATAGTACTGCTGCCATCACTGGAGGGATGAGGCTGTAGTACTGCCGCTATCACTTCAAAGGGATTGAGGCTGTAGTACTGCTGCCATCACTCCAGCGGGAAGAGGGCCGTAGGACTCTGCCATCGCTTTGGAGAGATGGGATTCATAGTACTGCTGCCATCACTCTGGAGGGATGGGGGTCATACTACTGCTGCCATCACTCCAGCGAGAAGAGGGCCGTAGGACTCTGCCATCGCTTTGGAGAGATGGGATTCATAGTACTGCTGCCATCACTCTGGAGGGATGGGGTTCATACTACTGCTGCCATCACTTTGGAGAGATGGGGGTAGTAGTACTGCTACCTTCACTCCAGAGGGACGAGGGCTGTAGCACTGCTGCTATCACTCCAGATGGATGGGCATCATAGCACTGCTGCCATCACATTGGAGGGATAGGGCCATAGTACTGCTGCCATCACTCCAAAGGGGTGGAAGCCATAGTAGTGCTGCCATCACTTCATAGAGAAGGGGGCCGTAGTACTTCTGCCATCACTCCAGAGGGATGGGTCCATAGTACTACTGCTATCACTCCGGAGTGATGGGAGCCGTAGTACTGCTGACATTGCTCTTGAGGGGTGGGGATCGTATTACTGCTGCCATCACTCTGAAGGATGGGCTTTGTAGTACTGCTGTCATCACTCCAGAGAGATGGGGGTCATAGTACTGCTGCCATCACTCTGGATGGATGGGCATCATAGTACTGCTGCCATCACTTTGGAGGGATGGGGCCATAGTACTGCTGCCATCACTCTGGAGGGATGAGGCCATAGTACTGCTGCCATCACTCTGGAGGGATGAGGCTGTAGTACTGCCGCTATCACTTCAAAGGGATTGAGGCTGTAGTACTGCTGCCATCACTCCAGCGGGAAGAGGGCCGTAGGACTCTGCCATCACTATGGAGAGATGTGAGTCATAGTACTGCTGCCATCACTCTGGAGGGATGTGGGTCATACTACTGCTGCCATCACTTTGGAGAGATGGGGGTAGTAGTACTGCTGCCATCACTCTAGAGGGAAGAGGGCTGTAGCACTGCTGCTATTACTCCAGATGGATGGGCATCATAGTACTGCTGCCATCACATTGGAGGGATGGGGCCATAGTACTGCTGCCATCACTCCAAAGGGGTGGAAGCCATAATAGTACTGCCATCACTCCATAGAGAAAGGGGCCGTAGTACTTCTGCCATCACTCCAGAGGGATGGGGCCATAGTACAACTGCTATTACTCCGGAGTGATGGGAGCCTTAGTACTGCTGACGTTGCTCTGGAGGGTGGGGATCGTATTACTGCTGCCATCACTCTGAAGGATGGGCTTTGTAGTACTGCTGTCATCACTCCAGAGAGATGGAGGTCATAGTACTGCTGCCGTCACTCTGGATGCATGGGCATCGAAGTACTGCTGCCATCACTCTGGAGGGATGAGGCTGTAGTACTGCCACTAGCACTTCAAAGGGATGGAGGCTGTAGTACTGCTGCCATCACTCCAGATGGAAGAGGGCCGTAGGACTGCTGCCATCACTATGGAGAGATGGGAGTCATAGTACTGCTGACATCACTCTGGAGGGATGGGGATCATACTACTGCTGTCATCACTTTGGAGAGATGGGGGTAGTAGTACTGCTGCCATCACTCCAGAGGAAAGAGGGCTGTAGCACTGCTGCTATTACTCCAGATGGATGGGCATCATAGTACTGCTGCCATCACATTGGAGGGATGGGGCCATAGTACTGCTGCCATCACTCCGTAGAGAAGGGGGCATTAGTACTTCTGCCATCACTCCAGAGGGAAGAGGGCTGCAGTACTGCTGCCATCAATCCAGAGGGATGGGGGTCGTAGGACTGCTGCCATCACTATGGAGAGATGGGATTCCTAGTACTGCTGCCACCACTCTGGAGGGATGGGGGTCATACTACTGCTGCCATCACTTTGGAGAGATGGGGGTAGTAGTACTGTTGCCATCGCTCCAGAGGGAAGAGGGCTGTAGCACTGCTGCTATCACTCTAAAGAGATGAAGGTTGTAGTACTGCTGTAATCACTCTGGAGGAATTGGGATTATACTACTACTGCCATCACTTTGGAGAGAAGGGGGTCAAAGTACTTCTGCCATCACTCCGGAGGGATGGAGATTATAATACTGCTGCCATCATTCTGGAGTGATAGGGGCCATAGTACTGCTGCCATCACTCTGAAGGAATGGTGTCATAGTGATGCTGCTGTTGCCATTACACCTGAGGGATGGGATTGTAGTGCTGCTGCCAGCATACCACATGGCGGTAGTACTTCTGCTGCTATCACGTCTTGAACCTTTTAAAGTAGTTTTAATAGGTACAAGGATAGATGTACAGTACTGGAGGTCAAAACGGCTAAAAAGCATGCTAGCAGAGTAAAACAAAATGTTAAAGTTCACGAAACAAAACACTGGTAAAAACAGATTTTGGCTTTGCAGACACCGATGGCAATACCAGTTTTTCCAATCTGTAAAATGGAATTTGATCTTTTTCAATCACGGTAAACTAGTGTCCCCGATAGGTCATAACATTCAAACTAATCTTGAAGCTTAGATTCCAGACTCATACTCAAAAAGCTTGAGATTTAAAACCTGCTCTCATTTCTATTCAGTACATTATCCATCTGGTCAAGTTAGATTTTACTGTACATATGTGATCAACACAGTGATTTCTGTGGTAAGTAGGCAAACTATAAACTTTGGGTGCTGTAGTGAGATGTATCACTTTAAGTGTCATAAATAATAGATAATATACAGCAAAAAAGTTATTGCTGTTTTACAAGAAGTTAACGGGCATAATAAGCTGTAATATGCTTTAAAACATGAAGAAAATGATTTTAAGGCAATTACTCATACTTTATGGAACATGATATAGATAGAAAACACTAGAAATCTGATTAGCTGCGAATCATAGAATCCATGTTTGATATCCCAGCACAACCACACAGGAAAAAGATCCATGACCTTTTTACACAGAGAATCACCCAAATAAGCACTACACTGTCCACTTACAAAGCAATACCCACAAAAATACATGGTTGCTGTAGCTTCACTTTGCTTAAGTATTCAGTTTAAAAGGAAAATGAGTGTGTGGCTTGACCTGACCCAAGATGGCAGCCTAATTTGTTATCTCCTCACCCCTTTAGTCCAAATTTGTTATGATCTGCCCTATACAGTGCAAATATGTTACCTAACCTCAGCCGCTGAATGTATGCTGTGTTCTAATTTGAACAGTGGTTTTATTTCTCGGGTTAGCACCATAATACTACAGCTACACCATTGGGATTCAGGTCCTCAGTGTGGCCTGTTAGACATCCTGCCATGGTGGTGAACAGAAAACAACCTCAGGAGTCAGCGGTGATTGATTCAATGTTTGCCTGAATGCTGCAAAATATGAGCGAAGTGAAAGTAGTGTCCCTCCATACAACACATGCCATCACCAAGATTGAAAGCCAGCTTCAGCATAGTGGGCTAATTTTCAAGATGCTCAGCAAGAACCTCAGGCAACCATGAAGGAACAGGGCTGCCTCATACAATAAATTATTTATAGGATAAGATGAATGATCTGAAAACTGCAGCCCCCTTAACAACTTGTAGTTTGTCAGTTTTCCAGATAGTATGGAGCTTAAAGAGCTCCTGATAGCATTAGGGACATTTTGAAAAAGGTAAGATTTATATTTAACTCCATTCTATTTTCTTTATTACTTCATATATTTTCAGTAATTAATTCCCCATTTTCTTTATTACTGAAAACAGTTGCATGAAAACAAGATCCCTGTCCCCTAGGCTATATCTACCCTGGCTGCTTCTCCACACATGAGATCACAATCCAGTTTATGACAACATAATTATCTCCACATCAACATATGTTGATGTCATAAATAGAATTATGTCAGGTGCAGGCAGGTAGCAGATCTAAAAGGACAGATATACTGTAGTCATGCAGCAACCCTTAGTAATAAGGAAATAAGGGTGATAATTAAAGAAAAAAAATACAAAATATAAGCTACATTTATGCCTGAATACTACATTTTTTCAAAATTGTCTCAGCTGTGTCAGGAGCTCTTTAAGGACTCAGCTGCCTTTTTACAGCATTCTCTCCCTATGATTTTAAAACTGAAGGGTGATCACCATTTTAATACAGAAAGGCATATGATTCCCTGCTGCCGCCAACACAAAAAGGCAAGCACTCCAGGCCCATCCTGGTGAAATTTCTCAATTTTGCTACTAAAGAAGTAATTTTAAAAAGATCCAGTGAATTGTGTTTATTTATGTAGCAAGACCACGAAATCCATATTTATCAGGATTTTTCAAAGGACCTTTCTCTTAAAAGATTGGCGTATAGTACACAGACGTAATGCACAGACTAGGCCTTCAGTTCTCACTGTGGTTCCATTCTACCACAAAAGTGATTCACAGTGGAGTTCCCCTGAATTTCACCATTGTTTGGTACCCTCATGGATTTCCTACACAGATATTGGCTGAAGAAAATGAGGACACCTTGTTATGAGCCATACTCAACCCCTGAGCATGGCCCTGAAGAGATGGAAACTTATGCCCCTTCTTTCCCACATCGTCAACAAATGTAACCATCATAGGAAAGCTGAATTGTGGTCCCTGCCACCCAGAAGCCACAAATGACAAACTGTGGACTGAAGAGGATTCTCTGACCCAGCCACTTTAGTCTAGGAGCCATAGCAGACAGGAGAATTTAGAAGGCTCTTTGGATGGACTGGGGGTATTCATATCCAGGAATTGCTATGTGTCACTGCATCCTTCCTCTCCAGCTACAATTGCTAATCTTGCCCCTGAGGATGCCACAAAATCTGGCCCTGCAACTCCTCCATGCCCCTGGACTTTCCTACCTCTACAGAAGAGCTGCACAGAAAGTCCTAGGTGGCAGTGGTTGCAGACGTAGTTCCCATCCCCTCCTCAAACTCCTTGGGATTAGAGGATGCAACATGGGAGACACAAAAACTGGCACCACTTGCAGAACTGACTCAGCCTTCTATGAGCCTACAGTGCTCCGGGTGAGCATTCGAGCACTAACTGATGCTGAGAAACTTAATGGGTTTATTAGGTAAGGGATATGGGGAGGGGGGGTTGTGTCATGCAAAACTGGAAAATTTTGCCTGGCGGAATATTTCACTGAATTTGCACATTTCGTGAAATATTTTGCCAGCAAAATGTGAAATTTATATCCTTTGGCCAGGCGAAACCTCGACCTTGAACTGGTGAAATTTGCCGTTAGCTGGTGAAATTTTGCCATCTGCATGTGAAATTTCTTGATTTTGCCACCAGGATCCCAATCCTTCAAAAAAAAAAAAAACAATCCCCTTCCCTGTCCCTGGTGTCTAGTGGTCCCCTACCCCGGCCAATCACTGGCCGAATTCAAATCAAGAGAACCCTCCCCCCATCACCCTGAGCCCCGAACCCTAATCTTTGCAACAAAAAAAAAACAACCCCATCCATGTCCCTGGTGTCTAGTGGACCTCCACCACCCCACCCTGTGTTAAGTTAGAGCCCACCTCGCCCTCCCCAGTATGCCATTGGGGCCACTGGCACAGCCATTCATTCACCTTCACGGTTGGCAGCCCATCTGAGTGCTCAATGAATGAGCACAGTATGCATGCGTACATTCATTGAGCGCTCAGATGGGCTGACGGCCATGGATGTGAGTGGAAGGCTGTGCCAGTGGCCTGATCGGAGTACTGGGGGAGAAGCAGGGTGGGCTCTGACTTAAGACAGGGTTGGGGTCCACTAGATACCAGGGTCATGGGAAGGGAGTGTTTTTTACAAAGATTGGGGGCCAGGGCTCAGGGTGACGGGGAGAGGGTTCTTGATTTTTGAATTTGCCCAGTGATTGGCTGGAGGGGGGCACTAGACACCAGGGACATGGGAGGATTGTTGTTTTTTTATTCTTTTTCAAAGATTGGGGTCCAGGGCTCAGGGTGACGGGGGGAGAGAGTTCTCTTGATTTGAATTTGGCCATTGATTGGCTGGGGTGGGGGTGCCACTAGACACCGGGAGGGGTATAAATTCAACAATGGCCATATATGGATGCGGGCTAAATTTTGGCACAATTTCATGGAATATTTCACTTGGTGAAATTGCAGATTTCGCTGTGATTTTGCAAAATCTCTAGGGGGTGCAGACTATATTCTGTAATATGGGGCATAAGGTCAGGCTTCTTCTGGTCTTAGGTTTCCTGCTCCAACTGATCCTATCTGCACATCCTCTTCTTTCTTCCTCATTCCCGCTGACTTACATTGGTTCTGATTTTTCCATGTGGACTTCATTAAACTTGATAGGGCCCACTGCATGCCTTTAAGTAGCACCAACTGCTTTAGTGACTGACTCCATTTGAACTTCACCCCTCACCAACAGGACATTTGACTAGTCCCTGAATGGGCAGCCTTTGCTGGCAACCAGTACTGGGATGGTATATTTTTCTGAGTACTCAGCCGCCAGCTTCCTGTCATATGAACTAGAACACTGAGGCACTGGACTAGTCAATCACCATAATGCTATGTTCTCACTCCCCTGGTACCTGATTTTATGAATGAACTTACCATTACCAGTACCTTCCGTACAGGCCACTTGGGGTTCTTGGGACACTGGATGTTAAACCTGGGACACTGAAATGGCCAAGGAACTTGATAAAGCTCATCTGGGTTGTTGTAATGCAGGACATAATGGTAGTGCATGCTATACCCACTCCCAGGAACTGATCTTTGCTTGTGCAGCACCAATTAGCTACCCTTCATCCCTGGTCCCTATATACACTGGGGTCCCCAAGGGCATTCAGGATGGCAGCAAGGGGGCATAATTTACCTCACTTCTAGTCATGTTCTTTCTTGCAGGCTCCAGACAGTGGGTTTAGTAACCTCTAAAGAGCTCTGCTTAGCAGGACATTCTCAAAGATGCCTCCACCAGCCTTGGATGTAGCTGCTAGGACAAACTACTGGTGCCGAGATACCCTCTGGTGGTATTAGAAGACATCCAAACAAGATAAAAAGCTAGGCACAATACTGCCATGCCCCTCATATAGCACATATGAACAAGTCCAAACTATGTGGTGAGTCCTTTAAGCATCCAGTGTCACAGCCAGTATAAGGTTGTTATTTGCTTATTGTTGATATGTTGCAGTTATCCCTTTGTGGGGACACCTAGAGGTTGCTGTTTGCAGATTGTTAGCATTATTTAAGATTGTTTAGCTAGTATTACTTGCATAATATCTTACACTTACCCTACTAAACTATTTTTGCCATGCATTCAGGCTGTTTTAGGTGGGGCTTGTACCAGATTTGTTGGCCGGCCCTTGTCCTTTTCCTCCCTAAATTATGTTCTGTTAGTTTTTTGGTTGTAATATGTGTAATGTTGTTGTTATAATGGTTTACTTCAGAAGTGAAAAGCACAGCATCCCATAGCACTATGATTTCCTTGCTCCATCCAGTTCAGGACTATATTGGGCTCATCTGAGTGGTTGGAGTTGGAGTTTGCTACTCATGGTATGAGTATGCCCTTCGTATTATTCAGCTCACACATCACATGCTTCTTTGTATCCAATAGTAATAGGTGATTTGATTTGTCATACCTGGAATATCAGGGGCTTAAAGTCTCCAGTCAAAACAAAACAAGTCCTGACTCACTTGAAGAGAATCCTCTCTTGCCTTCCTACAGGAGACTAAATTACACCAAATGACCACACCATACTCCATGTGGACTGGGTAGGTCAAGTGTTCAATGCTTCTGCTCCCACTCAAAAGTGAGGAGTGGCCATCCTACTAAACAGATCAGTCAGGTGGACTACCACCACCATGAAGTGTGTTCCCGCAGGGCCACTTGGTCCTAGCAATAATGGAGACATGCTTTGGCCCAACCTGCTGGTAGACATTCATGCCCTGAATGAGAATGACCCTTCTTTCTTTCACAGTATTGCACAGAAAGCGGGAGAGATCTGTTGCCCCTCCACCGCAGTGATGATAGGTTGGGATTTTGATCTCACTCTCTCCCCCTGCATAGACAGATGTCACTCCAATTTAGAACCCCCCCACAAGGAACTCTCAAGTACTGTCACTTCTCATGCATGACCATGGACTAACTGCTATATGGAGCCTTTTTCACTCATGGGAAAGAGACTATTGCTGCCACTTGGCAGTCCATGGTACATACAGCCATTTGGACTTTTGGCTGAACTCCTCGCATATCATTTAGGTAATCATTAGCTCCTCGATCATGCTGCATCTAATTTCTGACCATGACTCATTGTTACTCCCCTTTCTCAGGGGGGATCCCACCCCTAAATCTTCTTCATAGAGACTGGACCCACTGTTGCTCAGGGATCCAGACTTTCTCTCATGGCTTCAAAAAGGGACAACCCACTTTCTGGCAGAAAATTACCCCTGGGACACCTCAACAGGCATCGCTTGAAAGGCCTACAAACCCACAATCTGGAGGGAAAATTATTGGGTATGCCACTGTCCAATGGTGCAAACAGGAACAACAACTCCAAGCCATGGATCAAGATCTCCAGTTGAAAGATGCTCTTTTTAAGGCAGACCCGCACCCTAACCCCATATCCCCTCTGCAACACTCCATCCTCAGTCTCTATATGGAATTTAATACCCTTCTTTCCTCAAGGTGGAGATAACCATCCTCTGCCCAAACATAAATACTGATGAGGGGAGTGTGGAAAAATGTTGTCTTATCGCCTTCAAAATCAGCAGGCTGAAAGAGTCACTGTGGGAATACAGGACCATTTGGTTCAGGTTAGAACTTCCCCAAGGAGGTCAATTAGATTATGCATCAATTT
Organism: Neoceratodus forsteri; assembly: GCA_016271365.2. Classification (NCBI taxonomy): domain Eukaryota; kingdom Metazoa; phylum Chordata; order Ceratodontiformes; family Ceratodontidae; genus Neoceratodus; species Neoceratodus forsteri. The sequence goes on from CM057456.1 coordinate 1,340,403,537, forward strand.
TATACCAACTTATACTTCTCCCTCAACCCTCCCAACTCCCAGGACACCCACGCCTTCCTAGCCCCATTGTCACTCCTCACACTCATTCCAGAGTAGGTAGCCTAACTTTAGGAACCTACTACACCCAAATAAATTGCTAAGGCCCTCCTATCTTTGAACTCTAGTACAGCCTTGGGTGGGGATGGTTACCAGCAGAAGTTATCTTACAAATGTTCCCTCTAATATGCCCCCTTCCATGTTAGGTTTATCAGGAGGCAGAACAGACTAGTGTCCTTCCCCCCACACCTTGAGAAGCTGTGATTATTATCCTTCCCAAAAGAGATAAGGATCCAACATGCACAGTTAGTAACTGCCCAGTTTCTTTCATCAATGTGGACAGTAAACTTATGCCAAAGCTCTAGCTACCAGACTTGACCTACTCCTGCCTCAAGGGGTACACTCTTGCCAAGTGGACTTTGTCAAAGGTTGGATTAGTTAAAATCACATCCACTCCTTGAATAATCTCATGCATGTGGACCGGCCAAGACAAACTCCACCCCATCTGCTGTGGTGATCATGGATTTTGAAAATACTTTCTATTCCACTGATTGGGACTATTTCACAATGTCTTAGCCTACCTGGGAATGGGTACTTGGATTATATCTTGAACCCATTCATTATACTCCTCCTCTACAGGCTTAGTGCACACAAATCCCCTCCTGTCTGACCCTTTCACACTGGCCAACAGCATGAGGCAAGGTTGCCTCCTAGCCCCCTTGCTATTTGTACCAGCAGTTGAACCTCTGGCACCAGCCACATGGCAACAGAGGAGTATTACAGGCATCTTGATGGGCTCATCAGAGTACTCCATATTAATGAATGTGGACAACCTCCTTGTCCTCCTAGGCAATGCTCTCCCTTCAGCAAAACCCCTCTTTGACTCACTAACTCAGTTTACAAAGATATTAGGGTTAAAAGTCAACCAATCTAAAACTGAGGTCCTCCCAGTGAACCAGAAATGCACTACCCCCCACACCCCTTTGAAACCCTGAGCTTTAGATGGGTGCCTGTGGAATAACATATCTAGGCAACAGGGTCACCCCAGCAATCTTAAAAATGTGTGAAACCAAAATAATCTCTCTGCTAGTGGACCTCAGTACCTGTGACAGGAAGAAGATGGTACAGCTTTCAATGAATGTTTCCAACTGCAAGGTCAGCACTACCAAAAACTAAGGTTGGTGCTCCCCCTGTGGCTGGCTAAGCCTCTAAAAAACTATGCAAATCTCCAGAGGGTGGGGGAAGCACTCAGAGGTGATGTCTGCAAGGTAGCATCTACTTAGAGAATATTGATACTGATACTTCAATAGCTGTCCAAATGAGTGATATTTAAGTAATAAACCATGACAGGGTGTGCATTAAAGGATTTTAATGCACTACCCAGGGGCATGCTAAGGTATGAGGCCAAAGGCAGAGTGTCCTTAATCCCCTGGGAAGTGCAGTAACATCCTTTAATGCACACCCTGGAGTGGCTTATCACACTTATAAAATGGGCCACTACCATAAAAGAATCAGTTTGATTTGCTCTGATAGGGATTAAAATGTATTTACTATTTTCAAAAGAGTGTACAATGCATTATTGCTACAACATCTAAAATATGAAAAAAGTAGTCCCTATTAATGAATAAAATGGCATATCTCATCAATAGGTTAACTAGTACAGTACTTTGCAGTAAAAGTATTTATTAGTAGAGTTGGTTGAAAATAAATATTTTCTCTGTAACATGTAAATCATCATAAAAATGCACTGTAACATCTGTAAATTTGAAAAACATATGTAGTGTTTAAAACTTAATTTTTATTACACGGTAGTTGTATACTTTCATTGACGGCAACCTTCTCTTTATTTTTGTTTTTGACTTTTCGTGTCGTGGTCTAGTACTTAAAAGGAAAACTGCTATAGGATTGAAGTGAAAGGTTAGTAAGAAAAAACACTTTAAACCTGCCAAGATGTCTTTTTTTTGGTGGTGGGGGGGGTAGATTTCACCTGAAAACACCTATATATGATTAAAATGGACGTGCTTTTATAAACATCAGCAATGTAGTTGAGCAGTTTGGATCTGCCTCTGCCTATGTAACTATGTTTTCCCACCTTTTCTCTTTCATTGTAATAGTAAATCTGCCTAGCCAAAAGAAATCTTAATCCTTTCCCTTGCTCTGGTAAGGTTCTTTGCTCTGTCCTTTCAAGCAACCTAGAAGGAAAGAGCTCAGGTGAAGCTAGGTGCCTTGGCCAGCAAACCTAGTTTTCCACTGCCAAGATATCAACTACCTGACCTTTTAACCCTTCTTTCTGTTGGAAGTTACTGACAGTTTGCCAGCTCCACCCCCCCAGATATACACCAACTCCCCTGGAAGAGATGTGGGAGGAAAGCAATTAGTTCCTTCAATATGAGAAGGAGAATACAAAACCTCTGAGACAAAAAACCTTTTCAGCAAAAAAAATTACTAAAATAGTGGCAAACAGTAATTTTGCTTAGCCTAATGATAAAAAGTCACAAAAATGTAAGCACCACCTATAATAATTTCACAGAAGACATACCCTGTAAGAAACACTTTGCTACAGAGAAAAATAAAGCACTAACAGAAGATATACCTTGCAAAAGACAATTTGAATCAGAAGATTACAGCACACACCTGTAGGCACACCTTGTAATACTGCAGCAGAAGGTATACCCAGCAACAATTTGAATCAGAGAAGAGTAAAGAAATAAAATGTTAGCAACAAACAGTAGCAGTCCATGTGAGTACAAAATAAAAATAACAACACACAGTAAATCTGCCTAGCCAAAAGAAGTCTTAATCCTTTGCTTTGCTCTGGTAAGGTTCTTTGCTTGGTCCTTTCAAGCAATCTAGAAGGAAAGAGCTCAGGTGAAGCTAGGTGCCTTGGCCAGTAAACCTGGTCTTCCACTCATTATCAAATGATAACATGGGCATTATACGGGCAATTGAGCTTCTCCCGTACTGACACCAGGATTGCTTCTTGGGCGGGCAGCAGAGTTTCTTCAACACCAGTAGCCAGGAGCTCTTCTTGTACGGGCAGCATTCAGCAGAACGTTTCCCATACTGACAACTAAGATCGCTTCTTGTGCTGGCAGCAGAGCTTCTCCTGCTCTGGCAATCAGAGGCACAAATTGTATGGGCAGCTGAACTTCTCCCATGCCAACAACTGGACAGCTGATAAGCGTCACCTCAGCAAACAGATATCAATATGCCAGAGGGAGAAAATACAGAGCAGGAGCTGAGTTTCTCCCACAGATGGAATTACAGTGTTAAAGCTTAAATGAATCTTGCAGGCACCAAGTGCTATTTTACAAGGCTAGCCCCTCCCTCAGCACAGGTGAATGGCCACTGCTCCCCCACCTCCGAGCCCCCTCTCCACCCAAATCCCAGTTCAAATCTGTGGGGGGGGGGTTGAGATTCCCAGCCTCTGCACCTCTCCTTCACTGATCAATGCAGTTTGCCTAAACAGGTAGCTGAGCTTCTCCCGCAATGAATTCAGGCAGCAGTCAATATTCCACTCAGTAACAGATGGTAATGTGGGCTTTATATGGGCAGCTGAGCTTCTCCCATACTGACACCAGGATTGCTTCTTGTGTGGGCAGCAGAGCTTCTCTCACTCTGACAATCAGAGGCACAAATTGTATGGGCAGCTGAGCGTCTCCTGTACTGACAACTAGACAGCTGATAAATGTCACCTCTACAAACAGATATCAATATGCCAGAGGGAGAAAATACAGAGTGGGTAGCTGAGCTTCTCCCACAGATGGAATTATGGTGTTAAAGCTTAAAATCTCCACAGAGAATTACAATCCCCACACTTCCTGCCAAGTAGCAACTCCCTCCACTCGGCCTTCAGAGAGCAAAAAATTGCTTTTTTTTTGTTTTTTGTGTGTGATTTCCAGCTGTCCCATAGCTTTTGGCCGTCTCACAGCCTTCACACAAAAGATTTGACAGAATCAGTCAGGTGGGGTGAATCACCCAGGTGGGGTGCCTCCAGACACTTTAGAGGTTGCATCAGAGAAGACACCATAAACCAGAACCAGGAGGCAGGTCTGCTAGACCACCACAGACAACATTATTTTAAAAGCACCAGAGACAGGAAATGGAGGAGGGGTTCAACTAGAATACTAGAGATTAATACAATTTCATTTCAAAACTGAGAAAGGAAGGGGTATGACAAGTGCCAGGGAAAGTCATGTGTAATAATTGGCAGAACTTGATTTGCCTGCTGGAGGAGGGGGTCCATGCCTGACTATATGCATTTGTAAAAGTAGTGTTTTGGGAGTGTTAAACAGCACTGTGTGCTGCCTGTTAGCACTCCAAAACTACACAAAATTTACCAGTGTACGCTGTATGCATTCTGACACCCTCAATTATATGTGCACCTGGTAGTCATTAGCACAAACATGCTGACAGTTTAATGCCCCACTTGCTATATCTTTCACTATTGCACTAGGCATGCTAACAGCCTGTCTAGTGCACAATGGACATTTAGCATGGTACTAAACCTGTTGGCATGGAGCTAATTCCAAAATCCTAGCCTGTTTGTTTTTAAATGTACTTCTTGTGGATTGACCCAACAGTGCTTGGAAAGGCATTTTTAAATAAAGTGTGCTTTAAAATCTGCTTCATTTTGAGACATGCTGTTTGGAAAGACAGTGTTTGTTTTTAAATGATGTGCTTCTTGTGAAATAATTTTTGGATTTGTTTGTTGTTGCTGGTCATTCTCTCCAGCACTACCTGCCTGTGTCTCCCTTTTAGGCTTCTGTGTTTTGTTTTGTTCCATGCTTTTTTCCTTTTTATGGCCATTACTAACTCTTGCTCTGGGCTCCCTTCCTTATCATGCTGTTCTTGTGTTTATTCAGTTCCATGTACTATCTAGCTCCCTTGCATGACCAGTGTAATCTGGTCTACATTTGCTGCATACATGTCAGTCTTCCTGGTGTTTTTTGCAGGAGCCATTAAGCCTTTGTGTAGCTCAATGCCTTCCAATGGCTGAAGCATGATATTTTCTGAATTCTATTAATATGTTTTACTGTATTAGCCTGCCTGGCTATATTTTACCTTACCTGGGTCTGATTCCTGCCTTGGATTGCATTGTGTTGCATTGATCATATAAAAAATAGAAACAGAAACACAGAATTTGTCAGAAAGAAAGGACTGCCTGCCCCCACCCCCAGTATGCCCACATTTTCCAAGCCAGTTGGTCCTCCCCAGACACTACTTTACCTGGTCTCTAGCAAACCTTCCTGCTCCTTTTTATATACCACCATGCTTATCCTATGCATGCTTGAAGTCCCCCCACCATTCTAGTCTCCACCGCATCTGCTGGCAGTCAGTTCTAGGTGTCTACCAACCTTTGAATGAAGATATACTTTTACTTCTTCAGCTTCATTGCATGCCCCCTTCTCCTGCTGCTCATCTTAATTTGAAAGAGGCTCCCCACTTGCACACTGCACACCCCTTTGAGGTATTTGCAGGTTTCAATTATGTTCTCTCTCTCTATCTCTCCTTTCTTCCAGGGTGTACATGTTGAGACCCCTCAGTCTCTCCTCATAGGGCTTCCTGTGCAAACCCTGCACCCTTTTAGTTGTCCTCCTCTCGACCGCCTCCACCCTGTCTTTCTCCTTTCTGAGGTGCAGTCTCCAAAAATGGACACAGTACTCACAATAATCCAGGTTGGAGCACACCAGTGAGTAATACAACAGCAACACCTCCTCCCTTCTCCTGCTGGAGATACCCCTCGCTATGCACTTTCTTCTTAGGGGAGAGAGACATTATACCCCAATAGGCTACAGCCATTAGAAACAATTTACTGTAACTGCACTAGTCACCCCACCCTTGTCTTATCATTCAGTAAAATATTCTCTCTCTCTCTCTCTCCTATTGTTGTAAGTTACCCATTGTTACATGTAATCCAGGAAGTGCATTTTAGGTAAGATTTAATTGAAATTCAATCCAAGACAGATGCAATTTACTGCTAGTTAATAATAAGAGATCATCTGTCATCAGCTGGGTTTGCATTACTCTGTTTAATAAGAAATTTGATGAAATTTTGATTAAGCCGCACAAAGCTTGATATTTGGGAAATCTCAAATATGATTTGGGACCTTCTTTTGCTGTAAACATAGTGCACACAGTGCTGAAAGAAATAATCATCTGAAACATGTGTACAATAATGATACATACTTGTCATAAAAATAAATACTGAAACCCTTCAAATAAAATAAATCAGTTTAAGTGACTGATACAGTATAAATATTTTGTACTACTACAATATTTATGAGATAAAATATAGGAAAAAAAGACCTCATCAAAAATATATAGTTTACTGGAATAAACAATTAAAACTGTGATTATTTTCTGTACCTTCTGATATATTTGTATGATTGTAATGCAGTGTTATTAGCATAAATGCTCTAAATACAAAGATATTTAGAGAAACCATGCTGGGCTGACACCCATAACTTGCCAAATCACATGTAAACCTACATGTATGTGCAAAATGTGCATTTGTGAGGTATAGGAATGCATATGCTTTGTATACCAAGGCTTACAAGTTGATGTGTATATATATATATATATATATATATATATATATATATATATATATAGAGGCAAAAATCCATTTAATGCATCAGTTAGGTTAATGAACAAAGCAAGGAATTAGGTTAGGGTTGAGAAGACGCCTTGGACCCCATATCGACCCCCCAATTGGCATATCGGGTGCGCGCTGGGTCATCGGTTCTAACTCACCCCATCATATGTGTAAAGAAGCTGTGGTATAGGAGAATGGGGTGAGAGTTAGACAATGACCCCAACGCACACCCCGATGATGGTTGGGGGTGGGCTGGGGGGTCCAAGGGGGGGCTTTCAACCCTAACCCCGAATTTCCAAGCTTTTTTTTGCTGCAGAACGACCCTAACTGATGCATTAAACTGAGTTTTTTGCCTCTAATTTCCCTTCTTTTTGAGAATGAGGATGATAGATAATGAAACGAATGCACTGGCGGCAACATGGGGACCTTCGGGCCCTGCGCTCCCGCCACGTGATGTCTTGTTACACAGTAACAGGAACTGCAAAGCAAATGCAAGTGGCAACAGTAATGCACACGGCAAAGCAAACATAAATGGCAACGCAAACATTAATAGAAACACAAGCATAATGACGCCAAAGCAAACAGTTATGTAAACAGTGACATCAAAGAGAAGTGCATACAGAATACAACTGGTAACACACACATTCACGGTACCACAATTGTAAATGCAAATGGTAACAGTAACACCAACAATAACACCCAAGTAAACAGAAATGCTAGCACATACGAAAACTCAAACCATACCGCACACACTCATGGAACCACAGTTGTAAATGCAAATGGTTATGGTAACAGCAACAATAAAGCCAATAAAAGCAGAAATGCAAGCACATACGAAAATGCAAACTGTTACACATAAGGTCATGGTACTGCAATAGTCAATGTAAATGGTAACAATAACAGCAGCAGTAAAGACAACAGAAACAGAAATGCAAGTGCATATGAATATGCAAACTGTTACACACACGGTGGCGTAGACAGGAACAGTGATTTGAATGGTAACAGAAGTGCAACTGGAAAAGCTAACTGTCACAGTAACAAAAGGGCACACCATTCTTTTCCCCAAAAACTATATTGAAAAAGCTAATTGAAAACAAAGAATGTATGCATTATAATTGACTTCAGAGCAGAAAAGTATGACTTGGAATACTAAATTGCTTATATCTCAGGAACCGTATGACGTAGGAAAAAAATTAAAATTTTGTATGACTTATTACTTTCCTGGCTAGTTTTTTGCTTAGCCCCCACTTAGAGGGCTAAGCATTTTTTTGACAAAAAGTCCATATCTCACACTGTTTCTGAGATAAGGGCCCTGAAAGATGTGACGGACGCCATAATGTTATCCTATGGGACAAATCGTCAACTTCGGAGTGCTGTTACTTTGCCACCCTGTAATATGTTTTCTCCAAACCACCAAAGGACACATTTGTAGGATGTTGGCTTTCTTTCCTCCAAATTTCAGCCCAAAAGACCAAACAGTTATTTTCCAGCAGAGTGGCAAAGAATTCCTGTAATATGGCAGATGCCATAATGTTATCCTATGGGAAAAAGTGCCAACTTCATATTACTGTAACTTTCCCACCATGTAATATATTTTGACCAGTCTACTAAAATGCACATCTATGGGATGTTGCCTTTCTTCCCTCCAAATTTCAAGTAAAAAGACTGAACCATTTCTGAGATATTCAATATCAAAGATTGGCAAAATTTCTCTATCTATTCCATTATAAAAAATCTGGCCATCTTGTCCCTATTTTGCGATCAAAGATCAAGATCAAAGAATCTCACGATCAAAGAATTTGAAGCCTTATGATCAAAGAATTTGCAGGCTCATGAACAAAGAATAAAAAATTGTATAATTCAAAAAATAGAAGCAATTGTAGTAAACCACCACCATGGTTCAACAGAACATAGCCCCCTGATACCCCCCCCATTTGACTTCCTAGGACACCCCTGGGCTGAGAAAATTTATTTTTAAATTTGGCCATCTCATCCCTCACTCACGATGCAAGATCACAATCAAATAATCTCACGATCAATGAATTTGCAGGCTCACGAACAAAGAATAAAAAATGTAATAAATCAAAACATTGAAGGAATTGCAGTAAACCACCACCATAGTTCGACAGAACGAAGACTCCTGAGTAACCCCCCCCCCCCATTTGACTTCCTAGGGCACCCATGGGCTGAGAAAAATGATTTTTAAATTCGACTATCTCGTCCCTCACTCACGATGCAAGATCGCGATCAAAGAATCTCACGATCAAAGAATTTGCAGCATCACTATCAAAGAATTTGCAGCCTCACGATCAAAGAATAAAAAATGGTGAAACGTGATTTATTCACCACTTTGAACCAAACCAAATGCATGGTTCAACAGAACGGACCCTCCTGAGCTAAACAAACCCTCATTTGTGTTCCTAGCCCACCCCTGAGCCAAGATATTAGTGTTTTAGGTCACGATGCAAGATCGTGATCAAAGAATCTCACGATCAAAGAATTTGCAGGCTCGCGAACAAAGATCGTTAGCAAGCCGCGAATTAAGATTTTAAAAGCTTATAACTCTATTTTTTTACCGATCTGGATGGAACCAAAGCCATGGCTCAATAGATCAGGGTCCTCTGAGTAAAACCCACTGAAGTTTTACTTCAGAAGTGACCCCTGAGCTGAGATATTAGTGTTTGTGTGATTGGAAAACTGAAAATAAGATGGCGGACCTCACGGTCAAAGAATTTTGAAAATTCCTCAGGAACAAAGATTCTTGAACTGTGAGGCTGCAAATTCTTTGATCGCCAGGTGAGACCAGATGGCCAGAAGCCCCATTCTTTGATTACAAAATATACATATAAATTTTCCCATTGACTTATGATGGGAACTTAAAAGTGCCATATCTTTTGAATGCCTTAATATCTATTCACCAAACAAAAAGTGGCATCTTTCAAATAAGCCATCTTGCACAGTGGCACACCACACTGCAGCCGTGCAGGACCACATTAAGAATGCCAAAAGGTGCCTCCAAAAATTGATAATTTTGCATTTTTCAGCACTTTTGTACACGAAGACCAGCACTCTGACACAAATGCAATTTGGCAAATCAAGAGATCTAGTGTGCCCCAATGCATGTACCGCATTTCTGGCAAATCCATTGAATGGGGCCAAAGTTATTAATGTCCAAACATTTGACTTTAATATTTAAATGGCTGCTCAAACCTAAATATAGTGGCACGACTGCTACTATAATATAGCTATAGATATATATATATATATATATATATATATATATATATATATATATATATATATATATATATATACATATATATATATATATATATATATATATATATATATATATATATATATATATATATATATATATTATCGTAAGTAACGGTAATGCTACCATAGTTAGGGTTGAGTAGCACTTTTAAGGTTAAAGGGGCAAATTTTGCACCTTAATAACTTTGCCACTGTTCAACGGATTTGCCTGAAATTTAGTATGCTTGATTGGGCTTGGTAAATCTTGGGATCTTCCAAGTTTTGTACTGGTCAGATATATGGCTGTGGAGTTATTAAGCAACAACAAATTGCACAATTAGGCCTTTTTGCGATTTCTTTGCTCTCACCTACAGGTCGCACGGTTTGCGCGACCAGTTCGAAAACTTCAGGGAACATGTTGCTGGGGTCCCCGATATGCCTTTTGAAGAGTTCAGGAAAAAATATTGAACTGTTCAAAAGTTATTCAAAAAACAAGTTCCCATTATAAGTCAATGAGAAAAGTTAAAACGTTTGAAAGTGTCGCAAATGCAGTTTTTACTTTTGAAAATGGCCCTTTTACTTTTGCAAATCAACGATTTTGTTTTCAGCTGGTGATCAGAAAAATGCTTGCCATTTAAATTTGGGACCCTCTAGCAACCTAATTCTTTTTGTATTCACCTAGTCAGAGCCTGAGGATGCTAGCCATGCCTTTATTTTGGGGTAAAACACCACAGAAACATGTTTTTCACATTTCTGGAAAAAGTACTTTTGAAAAGTACTTTCAATCCTGCGACACTTTCGAATGAATTTGCAAAAGCTTTCGCAAAGTTCAACACTATTTTTCCAGACTATGGCCAAAATGACAGGAGTTCTTTGTCACCTTGCTGCAAAAAAACCTTTTGGTCTTTTGGGCTGAAATTTGGAGGGAAGCTAGCAACATCTCACAGATGTGCCTTTTACTGATTTGGTGAAAAATATTGCATGGCTGCAAAGTTATGGTACTCCGAAGTTGGCATTTTTTCCCATAGACTAACATGGTGGCGTACACCGCGCCTTTTGGGGCTCGTATCTCGAAAATGGTGCGAGATACAGATTTTTTGTCATGAGCCATGGGCTATATAGTACAAAATGGTAGCCAAGAAAATTATGATTTCTGTGAATTTTTTATTTTTTTTCTACGTCATACGGTTGCTGAGATATTTGAAGTTAAGTAGTTACAATGATCGTTTTAAGCTTCCATTTGCATAACAATGCATACATTCTTTACCCACACTGTGTTTCTCTATGCAGTTGTACAGCAAAAACAGGGTATGCAGTTCCATTACTGTTCCACTTACTGTTTCAACTTGTGTTTATGTCCACGTTTGCGTTCCTGTTCCCGTGTACGTTGCCGTCTGTGTTACCTTTCGCATTGTTATTTGTGGTTGCATTTATCTTACTGTTACCATTTCCATTTCCACATTGTGTTTACATTGCTATTCCTGTTACTATGTCAGAAGACATCATGTGGTGGGAGCACAGGGCCCTTATTTTCTTTACTGTTACCATTTCCATTTCCACATTGTGTTTGCGTTGCTATTCCTGTTACTATGTCAGAAGACATCACGTGGTGGGAGTGCATGGCCCTTCGCTGCATTACATGTTGCTGAGATATTAGCAATTAACAGGGTATACAGTTCCATTACTGTTACACTTACTGTTTCAACTTGCATTTATGTACACATTTGCATTACCATTCCTGTGCACGATGCCGTCTGCGTTAACCTTTGCGTTGTCATTTGTGGTTGCATATTTCTTACTGCTACCATTTCCATTTCCACATTGTGTTTGCATTGCTGTTCCTGTTACTATGTCAGAAGACATCATGTGGCAGGAGCATGTGGCCCAAAGGGTCCCACGCTCCCGCCATTGCATTACGTATTGCTGAGATATTAGCAATTAACAGGGTATGCAGTTCTGTTACTGTTACACTTACTGTTTCAACTTGCATTTATGTACACATTCGCGTTACCGTTCCCATGCACAATGCCATCTGCGTTAACCTTCACGTTGTTATTTGTGGTTGCGTTTTCCTTACTGTTTTCATTTCCATTTCCACATTGTGTTTGCATTGCTGTTCCTGTTGCTATGTCAGAAGACATCACATGGTGGGAGTGCTGCATTACATGTTGCTGAGATATTTGCAATTAAGTGCTGAACATGCTGCTTTTAAGCTTCCACTGCCATTACAATGCATACATTCTTTGTACACAGTGTGTTACTCTTGTACCTTTGGGCTGCAGTTTGGAGGGAAGACACCTAACACCTCATAGATGTGTCTTTTGGTAGTTTGATGCACTTTGGTTAATACAGTTGTGACTTACATGGCCTCAGGTATGTAGTGGTGCCCTTGTACTGTATCGTAACTAGAGAGACATAGCAAAATTGAGTCTGTGTATATCTGTGTTGTAGCTTACTAATTGCAAGTTCAGTAAAGTTAGCACAGTTAGGAGTTGCATGGTCTCAGCCTGGCAATGACCCCACTCACCACCACAGAGCAGGTAGTGCGGACTGAGTGTAGAGCCACAGGTAAAATAAGAGCATGGACATCAATGGTATGCTTCTATGATTGCAGATATGCACAAGTTAGCAGAGTTTGTAGTTGCACAGTCTCAGTTAGGAATTCCACCCCACCTCCACCAGAGGAGGTACTGCATCTTGAGTGGTGAGTTTCATGGGTTCAGCCATGCAGTGCTCCTCCCACACTATAGATCATGTATTGTATCCTGAGTGAAGAGACACAGCAAAATTTTGGTTGTGGAGATCAATGGTATACCTCCCTAATTGCAAGTACACTCAAGTTAGCACAGTTAGGAGTTGCATAGTGTCAGCCAGGCAATGCCAACCCATCCCCCCTACACAGACCAGGTACTGCATAGTGAGTGTAGAAGCACAGCAAAAATAAGCTCATGGACATCAATGGTATGCTTCTCTGATTCAAGCTACACTCAAGTTTTCACAGTTTGGAGTTGCAGAGTCTCAGCCAGGAATTTGCCCCCCCCCATTAGAGGAGGTACTGCATCCTGAGTTGAGAGGTACAGTAAAAAAAAAGGCCATGGACATGAATGGAACATCTCTGTGGTTGCAGCTACACTCCAGTTACCACACTTATGACTTGCATGGGCTCAGTCATGCAATGCTTCTCCCATGCTATAGATCAGGTATTGTTTTCTTAGTGGAGAGACACAGCAATATTTTGGTTGTGGATATCAAAGGTACACCTCCCTAATTGCAAGTACACTCAAGTTTGCACTGTTTGGAGTTGCATGGTGTAAGTCAGGCAATGCCCTCCTACACAGGCAAGGTAGTGCGTAGTAAATGTAGAAACACAGCAAAAATAAGTTCATGGACATAAATTGTACACTTTACTGATTGAAGATGTGTACAAGTTAGGAGAGTTAGGAGTTGCAGTCTCAGTGAGGAATCCCCCCCCCACCCAACAGCAAAGGAGGTACTGCATCCTGAGTGGTGAGGCATAGTAAAACAAAAAGAGCCTGGACGTTGATAGTATACCTAATTGTTTACAGGTACACTGCAGTAGCCACAGTTATGACTGCATCCTGAGTGGATAGCCACAGCAAAAATAAGGCAATGGATATGAATAGTACACCTCTCTGATTGCAAGTACAGTCTTGTTACTACAGTTAGGAGTTGTATGGGCTTAGTCAGGCAATGTCCTTCCCCCAGACCAGGTATTGTGTACTGAGTGTAGAGACACAGCAAACATAAGGTGATGAACATCAATCGTGCACCTCTGTGATTCCAGTAATACACAAGTTTGTAGAGTTCAGAGTTGCATAGTGTGAGGCAGGACTCCCCCCCCAACCACAATAACTACTGCATCCTGAGTGTGGAACCATAGTTAAACAAAGGTCATGGATATTCACTGTAGACCTCCTTGATTGAATTTATACTTTAGTTGCCACATTAATGACTTGCATAGTCTCTGACATGTAATCATCTCCGCCACAGTGATAAATAGAAAGAATGTAGAATGAACATCCTGCAGTATGCTTAAATGCAGTACTGCTGCAACACCAACATACATAGTATCATAATTACATTATGATAAAAGAAAGACACAACACAGGTAGATAAGGTTTAATAAGATTTATTGCCCAATTAATAATTGTGAGAAGGCCGAATTAAAATCCAAATTGGTGCACAAAAATCAATCTCACAAAACAATCACATAAATGTGTTTCACTGTTGCTTGAAATACATGTAAACCAGTATCACAGACAGTAACTGTGTGACAAGAAGGGAGGCATAACATCACCCTCTGAACACGGTTTACACATATGGAACAGTAATGATGTTGTTATTATTGTGTGACTGATAGTGTGAATGTTCCTGGGGTGGGTGAAAAACCAGATGCGACTTATAAACTCATAGCAGTACAAACAGACTATGGTTTAGTAAGGAAATATATATCTGAAAGTAACAGTTAAAGATTTAATGTAAATGTATTTTATGTGTAGACATACGAATACATCCACACATATATGTACATGACAAGTAATACTGCAATATTACTGCATTTGGAAAATTCCCACCTGACCCCTCAATAGAGGTGATCAGAGAATATTATCAGGAACAAAAAAAAATGCTCAGTTGTCATCACTGAAAGTGTCTGATGTACAGTTTTCAACTATTGTTAACATACATCAAGTTAAAGTAAAACACAAAGATTTCTGATACTATATGGTAACAGTAGTACATACATCACTGTAAATGTTCAAAAAATAGTTACATAGGTACAGAACTAGTTAACCACCTACATCTGTAACATCATTTAGTTACTTGAAAGCAATCTTTAACTGAATACTATGAATATAACATCTTACGATTTGATAAGCAAACACTTTGTACAGTAAATGATAAAGATATGTACAATGGAACAAATAAACTTGTTATTAATGATGGGATATGACATAACAGAACATTACATATGTGCAACTGCATAATGTCTCATACTAACAATAAAAGCATACTACTTCTTATTCTTTATGAGTCTACTACTGTTTAAGAGAAAATTCATACTTATAATGCTCTCAATGTATATGTTAGCTAATACTATTAGTGTTTATAATAGAGTACTAAGTACTAACAAAAAATATATTAAACATTGTATGTATATATATATATATATATATATATATATATATAATCTAGATACACGAAAATGAAACAGTCATAGTAATTCTTCAACCAAGCTGCCTTGAGGATTGCTGTACAAAGCTCCATCATCTCAATCATAGACTATGGTCTAATTGTCCATGGCTCTGCTACTACCACCGCACTAAGGCGCATCTCAACAGCCCTAAACAAAACCTGTCAACTCCTCACAGGAGCACAGAGACGGACCCACACTTGTGATCTCTACAAGGAAACCGGTTGGTTACATCTATCTAATAGCCTCATGTATCTCATCTGCGTGATGGCAAAAAAATCAATCTTGGGACTCACTCCTCCATGTATCCAGGACCTACTCTGCCTGAACAATGGCACTCGTACCACCAGAAGATCTGAACACCAACCTTTCCTTGTCTCTAGATGTCGGACTGCTCAGGGACAAAGATCTTTTGCCTATCATGCCCCTACCTGGTACAATGCCCTTAACCTACCCTCCCTATCCTCCACGTCATTGGGAGCTTTCAAATCCATGCTATACGCTCACCTCACAGCCTCCAGCTCCTGTGACTGCTTCGACTAAAGACCCTTCCCTCTGATTGCACTTACAGATGTTTCAATCAACTGCCATGACTCCTCTTTTGACAAAGATAATCTGAGTACTACTAACCTGGTCCTGTCTGCCTCTGAACTTCTTATCTCTCTCTCTCTCTCTCTCTCTCTCTCTCTCTCCAACCTTATTCCTAGCCCTAAAAACTGCCTCTGAGTTCCATTTTCTTTTCCGTACATGAATCTTACTGCTTTAGTGTGGCCATGTTAAACTGATTACCGATTATTTGTAATACTGTCTAGCATGTTTTTGTACTTTTATGACGTGGAACCTTTGTAAAAGGGCCTTGGCTCAAAGGTATTGATTCCTAGAACAATAAACTAAACTAAACTAATGCACTGTTGCAACAAATAGTTTAGATGTTTGTTCAAGACGCAAGCATAAGAAGAAAAAAAAAACGAATACAGAGCACAGATAATACTTCTCAACATGTGCCAGAGTGCTGTTAATCTTTAGTTAAAAATATGAAGCACAGTGCTGTAAATACAGATGGTAAAGCATTGTACTTTAGTACAATCACACATGTAGCAAATGTGACAAGTGTGATTTCTCATGTCTGCATATAACACACTCGTAACAAAAGACTATGACAGAAGAGTTTGACCAGATACGAATATATCTTTTGACATGCAGAAGTCTCTGTTAGACATGTAAGTGTGGTTTCTCTAGTGACTGTGAAGACAGCTGGTGCCGATTAAAGACCACTGCAACTATTTTCAGTGTGGCACTGATCAACGCAACAATCTTAAAGTCACAATGAGTCTAGATATGCAACAGAGCCGTGTGATATATCTCCTGTGTAATCAGAACTGTACATCTGCTAATAACAAATGGCAGCTGACAAAACTCACTCTGTAAGAAAAAGATGACAGCAAAGTAAAGGAATTTCACATGTTGTGTTACTATTCCTCTGACACATTAAGATTGTCATAATTCTTCAGTATCAGAACATATGCATTTTTTAAGTGTCACAGCAGTCTTTGTTTGAAAGAGCTTGTTGAATTGTTGCACTCGACCCAGCCAGTTCTGTACCTCAACAGACAAGTGTAATGTCCAGAATGTACAGACTGACCATAGTGGTAGATCACAGCATGAGTGTCAAACACTGCTTGGTTAAATACTACTCTACCAGCTGTGAAATCAGTAATGGGCGTATCAACTCTGAGCTGATTGGAGTCCAATATATGCAAAACTAGCATAAGATATTGAGATGAAGTCCTGAGACGTATGGACTGAGTACATGTACCTCCATACCTCATACACAGGTGACCACTTTCAGCATTAGTAAACAGCTGCTGAAACTTCACAGCTTTACTCTGAGGCACAAACAGAGAAACCCAAAGCGTGTCTTCTGTGGTTTCACGTTGTGAGTGACCACATAACAGACATATGTACTTGGTAACATATGACACAGTAAAATAGTGATGCATAGAAGTTCCCTCTTCATCCAGGCTGTTTATTTTTTTTATACTTAGTTTATTATCTTTCATTTGTCAGCATTTGTTACATCATTTACATGATTCACATGTTATTCTTTGGGGTAAAAGGCCCTAGCACTGACAACATCACAGAAATATTACAGTACTTCTGGTTCACAGTAGTCAACTTTACTACAGTCTAGCTATAACAGTAACAGTAGGTGTGACTGTCTGGGATGTGTTCCATCCTTTCACTATCTATAACTAGTTACCTCATATCCAGAAAATACCTATAACAGGAGTTAATCGGGGGACATTCTCTAACTCCGGTGTAAAAGGTAAATATCTCTTTTATTGCCATTCAGGCATCTCTCTCTTAACCACTGTCATGGAGTAACCATCTGGTCCATTTCTGTTGGTATATCTGTGGCTTTTGCTTAAGATTGATCATTATCCTTTCCATCAAATGTATGGATTCAACCATATCCTTCCATTCCCCTACCCCCGGGGTTCTCAGCTGCAACCAATTCTTTGTGATAATTTTTAAAGCTGCCACAACCAGGATCTTCCGTAGGTATCTGGCATCCTTATCTCTAACCTCCCCTTGGATTAATCCTAAAACCAAATGTTCAGGTCCTAACTGCATCTGAATTGAAAATATCTGTTCTAGATGTTTCCTAACCTCCTTCCAATATATGGTGATAACTGGACATGACCAAAAGACATGTGCCTGTGAGGCATGTTGTTCTCCACAAGCCCTCCAGCACCCAGCCGTGGTCCCTCCCTTCAAATGAACCATTTGTGTTGGTACTAAAAAATATCTGGTTCTCAACTTCCAACAGAAGTCCCTCCACACTAAGGAGCTAGAAGCTGAGCACGTACTTCTCCACACCACAGACCAATGTTTATCTGTTATAAGAATTACTAAGTCCTGTTCCCATTTTTTCTTTATATGCAGGTACGTGTTGGCCATATCTGCCACATAGTTATTATACAGCAATGAAATGGCATGGTCTGCCCCCCTTGCCCCCACACTCTTTGAAATAGCCCTCTCTCTTCCAGCACCGGCTCCTCCAGCATTATTTTGTTAATTTGTATATTCAAGTAGTCTCTCAGTTGGTAATATCTGATTTTATCAGTCATCTTCAGGCCATATTTTTCATGAATTGCTTCAAAGGAGAGCAGGGTATTCCCCTTCATTATTTGAAATGGCGTGCACAGACCCCTTCTAGCTTGTTTCTGATACCATTTATCAAGAATTGCTGGTATAAACTGGCGGTCATATGCCCACCATCTATACCTCCATAGGTTCCCAAATGTGGCCCCCCTGCTTATTCCCCTCCTCCATCCTTCCAACACCGCCCTTGTGCCTGAGAAACCAAACATTTCCCCTGTATCCAGAGGCCCAAACATCACCGCCCGCAAAAGGGGATCCCATTGTTTCCAAAGATCTATTCGCTTCCAGTGGGTGTCGTATCCCAGGTTGCCCCAAAGTAGTGCACCCCTCATCTGGGCTGCCACACAGTAGCCCTGCAGGCATGGGAATGCAAGGCCCCCCTCTTCCTTAGGAAGATAAAGCAAAGATCTTCTTAGTCTGGGTTTTTTACCCTTTCATAAATAGGAAAATAACATACTCTGCCAGGTCTCCAGATCCGCCGGAGTTAACAGACATGGGACACACTGAAATAAGTAGATAAGGTGTGGTAATGCATTCATCTTGAAGGCTTGAGCCCTAACACTAAGTGAGATGAGTAGAAGGGATCATCTTTGAAAATCACTTTTAAGCTGCACTATTATAGGAGGATAGTTCAGCTCTTTCAATTGTGCATTGTTCCTACCCAACTTTACCCCTAAATATTTTATCTCTGTCTGACCCATAACATGGGGTACTTACTTTTAAGCTTCTCAGTTGGGGTAAAATTAAAAAAAAGCATTTCCTTTTTATTATTATTCAATTTATAGCCGGATAACCCAGAAAACTTATCTAGCTGTCTGAATACTGCTGGCAAAGACTCCACGGGGTCCACCACATATAAAAGAACATCGTCAGTATACAAAGCCAGTTTGTGAGTTTGTCCCCCCATATTAATCCCTTTTATCCCTGGGCACTGACGGATGCTCTGAGCAAGAGGTTCAATGAACAGGGCAAATAATAATGGGGAGAGAGGACACCCTTGTCGTGTTCCCCTTTCTAAATTAAAAGTACCAGAGATATGTCCATTTGTTCTAACCTGTGCTCTCGGAGACTTGTGTAACTTAAACATGGTCATTATCAGCTGCCTCGGGAACCCAAACTGGGAAAGGACCTCCTTCAGAAACAACCAAGATACTCTATCAAACGCTTTTTCAGCGTAAAGACTTACTATCAGCGACGGTAATTTTTGCATGGAAATTTGATCAATTATATCTGTTGTTCTATGAAGATTATCCTGTGCTTGTCTGCCCAGTATGAAACTGGATTGGTCTATCTGTATTAAAGAGGGGAAGTACTCCTGAATACATCTTGACAAAAGAGATGTAAGTATTTTGTAATCAGTGTTCAATAAGGAAATAGGTCTATATGAAGGGCATTTTGTTGGGTCCTTTCCCGGCTTGGGTATCACTGAAATCACCATCTGGGCCCAAGAAGGAGGGGTCGCAGCCTCGTCTCTCATGACCTCTTCAAAAACCTTCCCCAAAAGTGTCTGTATCTGGTTCCCAAAGCATTTATAGAACTCCACAGGGAGTCCATCCGAACCCGGACATTTACCCACCTTAAGCCTTTTAATCTCTTCCTTTATTACCCCCGGTCTCACAGGTCCCATTAACCATTCCCCTTGCTCCCTAGTTAGGCCCGGTAGTTTAAGTGAACTCAAGAATCTCTTTATGTCTTCCCTTCCCGCTTTTGTGTCTTCTGCATATAACTTAGTATAATATATTCTGAAGGCATCTGCTATCTCATGAACCCCTTGAACCATTTTGCCTATCCCTGGTTGCCACACCTTCATTATTGTTGCTCTTGCCCATTTTGCCCTCAGCCTGCAAGCCAGGTAGCGCAACGATCAAGGTCCCCCCTCATAATGTTGTTGTCTCAGAAAGAGCAACCTCTGTTCCACCTGATAATCCAAAATTCCCGTCAACTCCCTGTTATAGTCCAACAACTGTCTCCTCCACTCCTTGTCATATTTTTGTTTTTGCTGCCTCTCCAAATCTGCTATCAGCCCAATTAGCTTAAGTCTTCTGGCCTCCCACTCCCTCTTTTTCCTCGAGGCCAGTTGGATAAATTTACCTCGCAGGACAGCTTTTGCGGCATCCCAACGGATGGCCTGTGTGGTATCCTGCTCTGTATTATCTAGAAGGTATGCCCTATAAGTTTCTACTATCTGGTCCCTAATTTCTTTATCTTTCAAAAGAGAGGTGTTCAGCTGCTATATGGTATTCTGGCGAGTCTCCCCTAGGTCTATTTTTATATATATGGGTGCATGGTCAGACAAAAGTAAGTCCCCTATCCAAGTATCCTCAATTCTCTGTACCTCAGTCTTCGTTACTAATATGTAGTCTAGCCTTGAATATGTGTTGTGGGCTGCAGAAAAAAGGTATAGTCCCTCTGTCTAGTGTGCTGGTGTCTCCAAGTGTCTAATAATCCCATTTCTCCTATCAATTTCTGGATTTTCCTAGCTGTTCTGTGTGGTTTCCCTCTTACCCTTGAGGAGTAGTCCATATCCAGGTTCAAAGGTAGATTAAGGTCCCCTCCACAAATGATGACTCCCTCCCCCCACTCCAACAGAGTGGCTAGAAAGGAACGGTACTCAGGTAATGTTGAGCCGGGGGAAAGTACACGGATGCCAGTGTGACAACATTGCCCCTAAATTTACCTTTCAGCATTGCATATCATCCCTCCTTATCTGTCTTAGCCTCCATTTTTTCAAATGAGGAATTAGATGGCACCAACACCATCACACCCCTCCTTCTACCATTCTTATAGGAAGACACCGCCATTTCCCCAAAACCCAATTTTAGGAACTTATTGTGCTCCTTCATTGACAGATGGGTCTCCCGGAGAAATAAAAAATCTGCCGTGGCTTTCCTTACCAGGCTCAATATTTTAGATCTTTTAACAGGGTTTGTAAGGCTGTTAACATTATAGGAACAAATGATCGTACCCTTACCTGCCATTGAAAGGGTCTGTATTTAGAAATATATTCTCAGGGTCCCCACAGACTCCTCCTCGAGAGCCCTCCCACACATCTCCCTTCTTTATTTCATTTAACTCTCTCTTGCGATGGACCACATCCCAGATATGAAATAACATAAAAACCATTACTTGATAACAGTAGCTTACCTTTACAGCCAACTGGGATAGTAACCAATGCATTATCCTTGACCTCCAAGGTAGAAGTCCCACTTTTTGGGGTTCTAGTCCTACCTCCACCTTATACAGGTGGAAGCAAGTTCAGAGGGGTTACCAGTGTCTATACAATGGGAGACCCTCTCTAGAGAGCTCTTGTTCATAACTTGGAGCTCTTCACTTTCCTGTGTGACCAATCACTCTATTGATCAGAAAAGCTTTTTAATTGGAGCACTGCGTGTCCAAGCACCTTCCAAAAGAAAATGATGTTCTGCGCTGATCTAACCGTCTTTCATATAAACATTTAACTCCTGACCTAATCATGATTTCATGTCCTCTAAAGGGCCAGAGAAATCTCCCTCCACCACTTCCCCAACTGGTGTACCCCCCTGTGGGAGACGATAGTCTCTCCTCACATGGGAGGGAAGCAGACCCCTCAGCAACCAACCAAGAATCATTAACCCCTTCCCCAATCCCCCTCCCCTTCCCCATAATTCGATAACCTGACTAATTTTGTTTATTTTATTCATTAATTCCTCCATGGTATTCCCCTTTTCCCATACCTCAAAAGCATCTTATCTTTTCATCCCCATGTTTTGTGTTATTAATGCCCATTCTTGTACTCCCGATATCTTAAACCCATAGCCTTGTACAGTTTCAGGTATAATGGTCCGCACTTTATATATTCCTTCTCGAGCCAAGCCTCTTCCGCTGTTTCAGCTTCATAATTGGAGCCCTTGTTTTACTTTTACCACAAATCCAATACAGTGGCCCCTTATCCAGTGTCAAGCCAAAGATTAGCCCCTTTATATTTTCTCTTCCCACTTCCACCCTCACCCCCCCAATCAAGTAAAAAATAATCCAGTTCCTGATGGTGATATGATTCTTGCACTTCTGTTCCGATTCCCTTCACCCTCCTTCCACTACATCCATGTTTATATCTGCTCATAGACACTTCTATGTCAAATTCTGCTTCCCTGAGACATCCTATACCTACATAGCATTATAACTGCTGCAGGAAGTCGGGAGGCGTTAAACCCCCTGCAATCCCATTAAGATCGTTTAAAATAAAACCATTTAAAAGGCACAGAGGTTCTTTGTCTTTTAAATGTTTTTTTAATTTAATGGGTTCACCACAATATATCCAAGGCACACTGTCTCTAGGGTAGCTTGTCCATTCCACTGGGGTGTCAAACAGATGAGGCATACTGATGAGTCCTGGTAGGACGAAACACGTGTCTATGTCTTCTGTTAGCATCCTTTGCAAACTGTGTGAGAGGCCTTTCAGCACCATACAACTCTGCTTAAAGTTGGACCAGCATAACATTCTGTGGTGATTTGTATATGTAGCCCATGATGCTTTGCATTGTGGGGGCATGTGTGATTTTGTATTTTCTTGAAACTTGGCTTCCCAGCCAAATGCCCTTTGGGGTAACCCTTGCCTCAGTGTTTGTGCACAGAGGTTCTTTGTCTTTTAAATGTTTTTTTATTTTAATGGGTTCACCACAATATATCCAAGGCACACTGTCTCTAGGGTAGCTTGTCCATTGCACTGGGGTGTCAAACAGATGAGGTATACTGATGAGTCCTGGTAGGATGAAACACGTGTCTATGTCTTCTGTTAGCACCCTTTGCAAACTGTGTGAGAGGCCTTTTGGCACCATGCAATTCTGCTTAAAGTTGGACCAGCATAACATTCTGTGGTGATTTGCATATGTAGCCCATGATGCTTTGCATTGTGGGGGCATGTGTGATTTTGTATTTTCTTATATATATATATATATATATATATATACTGGCCCAGATATTCAATCTGCACCCAAAAAGTGTGCAATAGCAGGAGCAAGCGCAAGTCTATTGCACCCATGCACAAGAGACGTGATATTCAAAAACAGAGCAGGCCAAATTGTGCCTACAGCCAACAACTGAATATCGCACCACCTGCACCATAGTGCAATAAGGGAGGGGAAGCTGAGCAGATCTGATGCACCATAACGCAACAAGGGATGTTCAGCTGAGCAGTCCAGAGGTGCCATAGCGCAACCAGGGATGCCCCCAGCAGCAGAGCAATGCAACTGCACAACCAGGGAGGTAGGGGCCCACCACCCATGCCACAGATGGGAACAGGAACAGACAGCAGAACAGACATCGTCCCCCCACACCCCATGCACTGCACAACTGGGGGAGGGCTGGAATAACCACTGGCCCATGGAGACAAGCAAACAACCCACAGCTGGGCCATGGTGCCCCATCACACCTACCGGCAAGCTGTGACTGGCACACAAGGAGGGCTGACCACCCCATGCCACACCATCCCCCAATGCAGAGCACACCCTGCACTGTGACCCCCAGACACCCCCCCATGAGTAGTGACCACCACTGCAGGAAACCCCATGCATGCCACCACCCCCCTGTGCACCACAGAACCATGCAAGCTAGCCCCACCACGAGCACCCATCAGCGGGTGGCAGCACACATCAATGCAACAATGGCAGACACAGTGCCTCCACGCACAGTCCCCCCAAGGTACTGTTGAGAGACCAACCATGCGTCTGCACATGAGGTACCCCATATGGGACAGGACGTGCCCTGGACACCACCACCAGTGGTACAGCACCCTGCACAGTATTCCAGATACACACCCCCATCCACCACTACCACAACAGCCAGCACAGACACCCACAGTGGTGCATGGAAGCATGCACCACACCGGATGCCACACAGTGTATGGACAGACACCCACCCATACCCAAGGGCACAACAACACAGGGACGCAGTGGTGGGGCAACCAAGCCCCCAGTGTGGGCCCATGTAAACTGTGTACACACAACCCACAGTCCTCCATGGCACTGGAGTGCCAGCCACCCCTGTGCAGGCACTGTGGACCTGTACACCACCATCATTCACCCGGAGCACAAGTCACAGACAGTGGGGCACGTCCCCTGCAACACACGCAAGGCACAGCATGGAGGTGGGACAACAACTGTGGAACCCACAGTGCCACCTGAGGCAGACATGCACCACACCAGTGACAGGACGCAACCTAGCAATGTGATGGGTACAGTGGCTGCTCTGCAGGGACTGCCACCACTGACATGCCAGTGGACCGTGCATTCGTTCAATGGTTGCAAAGTTATTAAGGTGCAAAATTTTAGGTTTAACATGTAAATGGCTCCTCAACCCTAACTAGGCTACCATTATATATATATATATATTATGGTAGCACGGTAGTGCTACCATAGTTGGGGTTGAGGAGCCATTTCTATGTTAAACCCCAAAAAATTGCACCTTAATAACTTTGCAACCATTTGATGGATTTGCCTGAAATTTGGAATTTATGATCAAGAACCATAGGCCTTGGGATCTCCCAAGTTTCGTACTGGTCAGATATACAGCTGCGGAGTTATTAAGTGTGATCTGTGCGCACATTTGCGCTTTTCTGGAATTCTGTGGTTCGCGCCTACAGGTCGTACAGTTTGTGTGACCAGCCTGAAATCTTCAGGGAACGTGCAGCCAGGGTCCCCAATGTGCCTTTTGAAGATTTCGTGAAAAAATATTAAACGGTTCAAAAGTTATTCAAAAAACAGTTTCCCATTATAAGTCAATGGGAAAAGTTAACAAAAAGTTCAACACTTTCGCAAATGCATTTTTACTTTTGCAAATGGGCCTGTTACTTTCGCAAATTGGCCATTTTGTTTTCAGTTGGTGATCAGAAAAATGGTTGGCATTTAAATTTGGGACCATCTAGCAACCTAATTTTTTTTGTATTCGCCTAGTCGGGCCCTGAGGATGCTTGCCATGTCTTTATTTTGTGGTAAAACACCCCAGAAATATGTTTTTCAAATTTCTGGAAAAAGTACTTTCGCAAATTACTTTCATGCTCACGAAAGTGTCACAAATTTCTGCGAAGCTGCGAAATTGCGACAGTAGTTTTCAGTCTGTGGGAAAATGACAGCAATTCTTTGGCACTGCGCTGCAAAAGAACCGTTGGGAGTTTTGAGCTGAAATTTGAAGGGAACGGAGCCGACATCCCACAGATGTGCCTTTCAGTGTTGAAAAAATATTACACGGCGGCAAAGTTACGGCACTCCAAAGTTGACGTTTTTTCCCATAGGATAACATTACGGCGCCCAATTCATAACAGAAATCCTTTGGATCCCTGCTGCAAAATAACGGTTTGGTCTTTTTTCCTGAAATTTGGAGGGAAGACAGCCAACAGCCCACAGATGTGCCTTTCAGTGGTTTGGTGAAAAAATATTACACGGCGGCAAAGTCACGGCACTCCAAAGTTGACATTTTTTCCTATAGGATAACATTACGGCTTTCGCCGCGCCTTTCAGGGCCCGTATCTCGGAAACGGTGCGAGATACGGACTTTTCATCTGAAAACTTCTTAGCCCCATAGTGGGGCTAAGATTCAAATTAGCCAGGACAGTTGTAAATAATATGACTTTTAAATTTTTTTTCTACGTTATACGGTTCCTGAGATATAATGTATTTAGTATTCCAAGATCTCATTTTCTGCACCGATACTCATTATTTTGCATACATTATTTGTACTCACTGTCTTTCTCAATGCAGGTTTGGGGGAAAACCAGCCTGTGTGCTTACATTACTGTTACTGTTGCCCTTTCCGCTTGCGGTTCCGTACCCATTTCACTTTACGTTGGCGTCTGCGCCACCATATGCGTTATCGCTGCGTTTTCATTTGCGCTTGCGTTTCTGTTATTTTTGCCATTTTCTGTCTACAGTACTGTTTATCTTTCTGTTTCACTTTACATCACCATGCCCATTGACATTTCTGTTTGCAGGCACCATGTTACTATGTGACAACACATCACGTGGCAGACCATTCCCTTCTACGCCACCATGTGTGTTACCCTTTCTGTTCTCATTCGTGCTTGTGTTACCATGTGCACCACTGTTAGCATTTCTGTTTGCGTTGCTGTCCGTTAAGTATGCCACAAGGCGTCAAAGGGCCCCGTGCTCCCGCTAATTATTACTATGCGGTGGAGCGCTGTCCAGAGGGCACCGCTCTCCCGCTGCTGCATTACATTCACTATTTCTTGTTATCATTCTCAAAAAGAAGGGAAATTACAGGCAAAAAACTCAGTTTAATGCATTAGTTAGAGTTGTTCCACAGCGACAAAAGTGAGGAAATTGTTGGCTCGTTTACATCAGCCTCTCTATGTTGAGTAAACCATTGCAGTAAATGTACTACTATGTAAATCACCTACTAAATGTATCACTACTTTTATCTTGAGCATGCTAGTGTCTTGTAGTTAATTTATGTGCTTCTCTTAATTAATGTATACTCAGTAGTGTTAAAACCTTTCTACAACTGTCATCGTGCACCTTCAGCATTTATATTGAATAACGGCACAGTACCAGTTGTGTGTGGTGTGGGACATGGTAGGTAAGGCCATGCAACTACTAAGTGTGGTAATGCTGTGTGCAGCTGCAATCAGGGATGTGTATGTTTGATGTACATGGCCTCAGTTTTGCTGTTGATCTCCACTGAGCATGCAGTACCTGGTCAGGTGGGTGGGGATGTCTCGTAGTACATTTAGACAATTGTTTGTTATTTCTGTCACCTGCTGCTGGATGTCTGTCATTGGTTGTGTTGACTTGGTCCTCCCCATACTTGAATGTGTGTGTGTGTCTGTGTGTGTGGTGCTGGGGTGACTGGAGTTAGGGTTTTCAACCCTAACAGCAAATTTCCTCACTTTTGTCGCTGTGGAACAACCCTAACTAATGTATTAAATGGAGTTTTTTGCCTCTATATATATATATATATATATATATACACTATATATGTATGTGTATGTATATATATATATATATATATTCAATAGGGGTGTGTTGTATTTGTTGACAATAAAATCATGTATTTTTACCCAAGCAAGGTAAATAGTTGATGACATAGCTACAGTGAAAATATTTACATTTACACATACTGTAGCTATCTCATCAGCCAATGTTCTCACTCCAGCATCATGTCCCCAATGTAAGTTAGAACTTCTTTTAAATGTGAAACTGAAATGTTTGAGGTACCTAATTAAGCAGCTGGTCTGCATTCTTCATTCTTTGCTTGCAGTTTCACAAATGCCAGAAGCCTGCAGCAGAACAGTCCTCACTGCACCAAATGGCACACACCTAAAACAGTACATTTTTGTACTACAAGCTGCTGAATGGTCTTGCAGTCTCTCACACTGCATCCAAACAGTAAACCTATCGGGTCCCATTTATGATCTCTGTGAAAACAAACATAAAGAAAATCTGTCTACAGACTCCGAATCTGACTAACATACCAGTGAACTGCACAGCACACATATCTCCTCACCGAAGCCTGCAGTTCTTAATTTCATTTCTTCACATGTTACAGCAAGCTAAACATGACCTCTTTAAACTGGTGTTACTTACATAATATATACTCTGAAACTATAATTCTTGCTGTCGGTCTCAGTAAAAAATAAAGCTGAGCATCTCAATGACAACTAAAACACCTCACACAATCAAAACTGCTCTCTTACCTGTAGTCCCCATGGAGCTGCTCACAGACATTCCAAAACAAATAACATATAAGCCAACCATAAATGAAAAAGATACGCACAGCAGCATACAACAAAAATTAAACACTACACATAATAAAATATAAGGAAAAAGGAAAATCACACACAGTATCTACAGGAAACCTCCCAGACAAGTCCCGTCTACCAAAACACATCATCCAACCATGGATCACACTCATGCACTCATCAACCTATTACCACTCACTCACACACACAATGACCAATCACACAACATATACAAACCCCATTCATACCAATTCACTCACAGCAGCAACTCACAGCAACAGAATGACGTAAGATAAAACAAAACAAATTAAAGCTTCCACACCTATTGTATAAATCGCACACATGATGTGCAGATCATGGGATATGGCAAATATTTTCACTCCTGCGTCTTGAGGCATGGATATCTCACTCTGCAGGAGTGAGAATATTTGCCATATCCTCCTACCATCATGTATCCCAGATATATATATATATATATATTAGATAAACCACTCTGAGGTGTGTGGTCATGATCTGATATACACACACCTTGGTGTGCATCAACCACCAAGGCGTGCGTATATCAGAGCATGACCACACACCCTCAGAGTGGTTTATCTATCTTACAAATTCTGTCAAAATTGTTTTCGAGGGGGTAAAAGTGCAGGTGTACGGTCACACTCTGATATATATTCATGATCATGTGATGTGTTTTATACAATCAAAAGTTTGGATTTAGACCACTCCTTTTTATCCATTATATATATATATATATATATATATATATATATATACATAGAGAATAATGTATAGGCAAGTGTGAATTATGGAGTTTTTTTGCACACCTGAGGTGTGTGATGACCCATTACCCTCTAAAGCAAAGCTCAAAAGTTTTATATGGTCATCACACACCAAGGTTGTGCAAAAATTCCATAAATACATAATTGCCTCTTCTTTATTTTTTGTAATTGCTAGTGTCTGGATTTGTGGTTTTACTTGCCTGTACTTTTCCCCCAATGCCTGTAGCATGACCAAGCAGTGTCTGGGGTCATAAACAATAAAGCTGAATTTATTGAAAACACAAGTGCTGTGTGTAAAAAACATGTCAGGTTTAGTGGCTTACTTCACTTTTCTGAGTTTTGGAAAGAGAAAAAGCTGCCGCATGTAGTGACAGAGTGAGTTGCTCGGTGGTTTATGAAGACTTGAAGCAAGCATTAGTGACTGTTGCTATGGCTACACTCACTAAAGCTTGCATCAAAGCCGCCAAGTGAATCGCTCTGCTATCTCTACAAGCAGCGGCTTTTTCTCTCAAACTCAGAAAAGTGAAATAACTACTAAACTAAACATTTTTTTACACTAGCACTGGTATTTTGAATAAATCTCAACATTGTTTGATTTAATTCAGATGCCACTAGGTCATGCTACAGGCATCAGGGAAAGTGAAAGTACTTTGGAACACTGTAATAAATGGATTGCGGGTTATTACTGCTTCTTGGAGCTTAATAACCCAAAATCTGGTTATTGCGACATTTAATCAGTACCATAATCTGGTTGATATTTGGGGTCACCAGTAATTATATACAGTGGCCCAGATATTCAAAAGAGTTGAGCCATGTGCAATAGGGTTGCACCTGTGCAAGTCCAAAATTGCGAGATTCTGCGATATTCAGCAGGAGGCAGTTGCGCCCCCGAAATCATGCTGAGCAACAGCGCAATGATAATGAAGGCATGCACAACCGAAGGGGGAGGAACCATGCATAAATGGCGCAGTGCGATATTCAACGACTTGCACCATGCGCAATAGGGGAGCAAGCGGAAGTTGCGCCATAGTGGAAATGAGCCAAAATAAAAAGGAGCAAGGGAGAGGCGCAAGAACGCTACAGGGAAGCCACATGAGGCATAACTCTAGCCAGACAGACAGGGCAGGAGGGACACACAGGGCAGGCCAGGGAAAGGGCACCCTGAACACACAGGCACAGGGAAGGTGTGGGGAGCCACAGCCAGTGCAGAAGGGGGAAGTGCCACACAGCACAGAGGCCACCACAGGCAGGTGTTCCCGGTGCAGGGGAAGTAGCAGGGAGGACAATGGGGGGAATACAGTAACAGCTGCCGGGGGACACAAGCCAGGGACATGGCCAGTGCCATCTTCCAGATGGAGGCCATTATGAGGGGGGGTGAGAATGCGGGTGGCAGGGGGGCATGGCCGTGGAAGGGCCTGTCCGTGGTATACCCCAACAGACAGTACTGAGCCCACACCAGCTTTGAGCTGTACACTGATACTGAGATTGTGGGCCAGTACCGCCTGAATAGGGCAATTCTGAGGTGGCTCTATGAGCTGTGCAGTGATGTGATGTAGGCACCCACACGACGGAGCCATGCCCTGTCAGTGGAGACTAAAGTAACAGCCTGCATGTGCTTGCTCGCCACAGGTACCTTCCAGAGACCAGCTGGGGACACCACAGGCATAACCCAGTCGGCCATGTCATGCCACCTCACCCAATTCCTCAGCGCACTGCTGCCACATGCTGCGGAGTACATCCATTTCCCCAGCACACCAGCGGAGTGCATAGTAAACATACAGGAGTTCCACAGGGTAGCACATATGCCTGGCATGCTATGGGCAATAGACTGCACCCATGTGGCCATACACACACACCACCTGGACCCGAGGGGGCCACATACATCAATCGCAAAGGCTATGCCAGCATCAACTGCCAGGTGGTGTGCGATGCCAGGGGGTACATAATCAATGTCTGTGCCATGCACCCTGAGGGAGCACATGTTGCCTTCATCTGGCACCAGTCAGCACTGTGCCACAGATTTGAGAGTGGGGACATCCCCACTGGACACCTAGTGGGTGAGTATGCAAACCACATGGACAATCATAGGGCCTGGGGGGGGCATGGCCAGAGGTGACATGGGTAGTGGCCTACATGGCCCGGGGCAGGGTGATGCTGATCACCAAACTAACCTCCACCCTCTACACACAGGTGACAGTGGATACCCACTCCGTCCCTGGCTGCTCATGCCCTACCAGCGGCCCGTGACCCCATCACAGCAACGCTACAATGAGGCACACACCACCACACATAATGTCATTGAGCGGGTGTTCGGGATGCTGAAGGCACACTTCTGTTGCCTGGACACCTCCGGCGGTGTCCTACAGTACAGCCCCTCAAAGGCCTGTGGGTTATTCTTGGCCTGTTGCATCCTACACAACATGGCCAATGAATGTGGGATAGCCGTACAGGTCAAAGAGGGGGACAGCAATGGGGATGATGAGGATGCCGGTGATGATGGTGATGGGCAGCCCCCCCTTGGCCAACAGGACCCCTGATTGATCTGGCTGGCACAGCTGCACTGGGACACCATCACAGAGGAGCACTTTAGCCAACCCAGGTAAGTCATGGAGCCATGTGCAACCACCAGTGACTAAGGCACAACCCACAAACACGCATGGACACACACCAGGGGTGCATGCCATCAAGGGAAGTGACAGGGCACAGAAGCACACACACAACCAGGGATGGGTGAGGATTAACATGCCACATGGACGGACACACACACACGCACATACACAATGCACCAAATGTGCACAGAGGGCAGGAGGCACACTGACCCAGAACACCAACCCTAGCAACACACATGTCCACAGGCCACCATGCCCACTGCCTGTCCACGTGCGTGTGTCAGATGCTGAGCACCATTGCACATTGGCGTACAGCACAATGCAGGCATCATCATGCACGTGCACCTGTGGACAGCAGCCGGGAGTGTGTGCAGGTGGACTGTGTGTCCACTTGCAGGGCCGGGTACCCACCCATGCACTGCCCACTGAAACACACAATACACACAGGGCAGCACCAGACAGTAGCCGCACTGGGAGACAGGTTATTCACGTGACACAGTGTCCCAGCCACCACGGATGTGTGGGCAGCCCTGCAGAGACCTGCCAGCACTGATAGGCTGACCACTGGCCTCATGGGGTGGCACCGATGGTCCCCAAGGGGTTCCACTGCGTGAACATGACCGTGCTTGCGCAGGGGTCTGCAGCACACCGAACATGTTTGCGCCAGGAGAGTTTGGAATGCCCACAGCTGAACCCGGTGTCGACAGGGTGGGAGTCGCACGACACCAGGAACGGGGGATGGACAGTGCACTGCATGGTGTCCGCGATGCATGGGCACCTGACTGTGTGCCCACTGTGGTCATGACAGCAGTGAATGCCTGTGCATGCCTGTTAATAGCAGAGGTCACATCCTCCTGCAAACAGTACATCCCTGTCAGGATCAGAGCAGTGTCCCTGCTATGACACTCCTCTGCCCGCTCCATGGCCACACACAGTGCATCCAATGATGTCGCAAGCCACATCTGCTGCTGGACTGATGCATGCAGTAGGCGGGTGTGCTCATCCAAAAGGTCATCTGCCTCCTCAGCATCCTGTCCCTCAGGGTGTGCACAGCCTTGATGATCAGCACCCCTTGAGGGTGGGTGCTGTGCACCAGGACCAGGTCTGGGCATGTCCACAGGTGGTGCACAGATGCCGCCGCTGAACTCTGTACCCCCAAGCCCATTGGCTAACTGCTGATGCTGCCCCTCTGGCTGCCGCTCCCCAGGGCTCATTGGTGCTGCCGCAGTGGCCGCAACAGTCCCACTGTCCTGAACAGACACCAGTGCTGCCCTACTGGTGCTGACAGGCACAGGCTGGGACTGTGCTGACACACAGGCCTCCACAGCAGCACCACCCACAGCCATGGGTATGAAGTGCCTTGCTGTGTGGCCATCCAATGCACACAAGTGTCACTGCCCATGATGTTAGTGTCATCATAATCGGTGACGGACTCTGCACCGGCCCCAGTCACAGCATGCTGGCATCCGTGGATGCCGGCATGCTGGGACACAGGCAGGGCTTCCTCCACACCTGTTACAATGACATCAGTGTGGACAGCCAGGAGGCCCCACTGTCACAATGATCCACGTATACCTGTGGAGGTGGATGGGCCCTCCTCCATCTCCAGCTGACTGTCCTCAGTGGACAGGCCCACCACCTATGACCCATGCAGATGCTCAGGATCTGTAAGGGAAAGCAAAGTCGCGTTACTGCATGTGACCTAGCCTGCTCCCCCCCATAGACAGACCATGACTTACCATGCAGTGATGGGCCACCAACCGTCTGGAAGCCACCACCCAGAACACCCTCAA
Organism: Neoceratodus forsteri; assembly: GCA_016271365.2. Taxonomy (NCBI): domain Eukaryota; kingdom Metazoa; phylum Chordata; order Ceratodontiformes; family Ceratodontidae; genus Neoceratodus; species Neoceratodus forsteri. Next base: position 1,340,436,714 of record CM057456.1, read on the forward strand.
TGGCACTGCGCTGCATGCTTCCAGCAAGCCTCTCCTCCTGTGGGGTCAGCTGTACCACCTCCGGCTGTCCCCCACCTGTTGCAGCTCATGCTGCCCTGATGGCAGCCACCTTTTCTTTTATCCTCCTCCTGTCCGTGCCCATCTTTTTCTGACACTCCTGCATGGAGCACTGGTGGCTGCCATGCAGGTTCACAGCACGTGTCACCTCCTCCCATGCAGCAGCACGGGCTTGAGGTGTTCCCCGCCATCCACTGAGAAGTGGCTCCTGATCCAGGTAGGCCTCAAACAGGGCTTTGGTTTCGGCCTTGGTAAAGTTAGGCCTCCTCCTCCTCCCACCACTGTGTTCCTCCTCTCCGACAACTTGCTCGGTCATTATGTAGCCTGTAAGAATGGCAGTTGTTACCTGTGACTGTGCAGTCCCATGCATGTCCCATAATCCACAGTCCACACTCCCAAACAGCATGCAACTCACCAAAAGACTGCAGTAACCGACTATGGCCACTGCAGCCCAATGTCACACTTTTATAGTGCAACCCATGCAAATGAGGCGAGGGGCAACTTTAAGTAGATGCAAATTGCAGTGCTGCACCATTGAATGGCTGATTAGATGATTTGCATATAGCGGCTAAATATCGCCTGTTGCACTTTGCGCGCAATTGTGTTGAGCGTGCTGAGCCAATGGGCGCAGTTCTGTGACATGCGTAGTACACACCTCTACTGCTCATCCCAGGTTGCTGACGCAGGCGTCTGCCACACTGATGATGTGCTGTGCATGGTAGGCAATGCAGGGCACAGCCACCATTGTGCCAGTGGTGCTATAGCGATGGTCACTACATGGCGCTGTGGCACTGGGCCATCATAGGTGCACTGGGGCAACTGCACGGTAGGCCGCTAATGGCGGTGGTACACAGGCAGCCAATCATGCTACATGCATTGGGTTCCAATGGCGCTGTGCGTGTCCATGCGCCAGAGACCCTTGACCCTGTGCCCGACCTTTGCCCCCTAGGCGCCATGCGTCAGGCATGGGTGCATCTCTATCGTGCTGTTCAGCAACAGCGCAATAGGGAATGGCAGTGCTGTACCGTGCAGCATCTGCACGTGGGGAGCTGCATTGCAGAGTGCCATATTGCCAAATTGATCAGTGAGAATGGCACGCAGGAGGGCAGCCCAGTGGTCTGCAATAGAGCTGGCCAACCTAGTGGCCATTGTGGAGCCACACCATGGGCCACTGTTCAGGGAAGCGCCCCTGGACAGGTCCAGGACCCAGGTGTGGCAGGAGGTGGCCACTGCACTTGAGAAGACCACAGGATGGGGGAGGAGCGCTGAGCAGTCCTGCCACAGATATGGGGACCTGCAGCGGAGGGAGACAGAGCTACTGGCATGCCTGCGGGCACATGCCAGGATGGGCACGGTGCCACGGCCAGGTAGGGGTTACGTCAACACACTTTTATCTTCCATATGGGTAACAGTGTTGTATGTGTCCAGCACATGGGGGAGGGACCATCTGGGGTTGGCTGTGGTGGTGTTCACAGGGTGTGGGGTGGGTGGGTCCGGCTGGGTGGGAGGCACACCTGGGGGCAGGGGGACTTTGCTATGGGATTGTACTTATGTTCCTCTCTCCATGTTTGCCCCACAGGCCTGGAGAAACACCGCCTTGCCCGTGAAGAGCGGTGGCAGGAAGAGCAGGGTGCAACAAGGCGGGGCAAGGGCCCTCACTGCCCACTGGACTGGCCTGATGAAGATGAGTGCCATACATCCATGATTACTATTGCATGCTGTGTGACAGGGTGGGCAGTGGGGCATGGCCACCATACATCGACACCACTGCCATGCACGTGACTTGTTACAGTCAACACTGTCCAGTGGCAATGCATGTCTGGGAGTGTGTCAATGGTGGTCCATGCGTGCACCAGGTACATGGTTGTGCCACTGCCTTTGCACCAAATAGCCATGTCACTAAACAGCCACGGTGGTGCTGTGCATGACTTGGCTGGTGGGTGTGTGCAGTGTTCCACATGGCTGTATGTGCCTGGGTGGGCAGGTCATGTGGATGTGATCACTGCGGGTGGTCACACACCATCACAGAGGTATGTCCCATGGCCGTATGCCATGCACAGTGGGTGGGCTGTATGGGGTTGTGCATTCACACCTATTGACTTTGCTCCCTTGTCCTAGGTACACGAAATCTATGGGAAATAAGGGAGGCACTGCAGGAGATACTCCTGGTGGTGAGGGCTTAGCTGGACATCCTCAGATGGATAGACAACACCGGGGTCCTGCGGAGGCACAGAGCTCAGAGGAGTCGGAGCGGGGAGAGGCACTCACACTAGGGATCAATCACTCCCTGTATTCCCCTACCCCCCTGGCCCCACCCTCACACCCCTCCTTTCCCATCCCATTTGTCAACCCCTGCCCCTACCCACCCCCACCTTGTTTGTGGCCCCCCAACCTTGTATATAGTTTGTACGTAATATTGTAAATAGTTGAATTTTATATGTTTGTTCAATACATTTAATTTTGAAATAAATACTGAGGTGGTCTCTGATTTGTAGCGGGCTAAAGATGCTCAGCTGCAGTGGTGAGCATGGCGTCAGGGGTGGTGCGGTCATGGGTGTGTGTGTGTCCGTGTGGAGGTGACTATGGTGTGGGGTAGCTATCAGTCAGAGTCTGTGGTGTGTGTGTTGTGCCCTGTGCACTGGATGACTGTGAGCAGTGGCCCATGGTGCATGCTCTGTGTCCATGGTGCACCCATCGGCCCTTCCATGGCCTGTACAGCTGACACACATGCATGTCTGTGACCTGCACGGTCCACTGGCATGTCAGTGGTGGCAGTCCCTGCAGAGCAGCCACTGTACCCATCACATTGCTGGGTTGCGTCCTGTCACTGGTGTGGTGCATGTCTGCCTCAGGTGGCACTGTGGGTTCCACAGTTGTTGTCCCACCTCCATGCTGTGTCTTGCGTGTGTTGCAGGGGATGTGCCCCACTGTCTGTGACTTGTGCTCCAGGTGAATGATGGTGGTGTACAGGTCCACAGTGCCTGGCGCAGGGTGGCTGGCACTCCAGTGCCATGGAGGACTGTGGGTTGCGTGTACACAGTTTACATGGGCCCACACTGGGGGCTTGGTTGCCCCACCACTGCGTCCCTGTGTTGTTGTGCCCTTGGGTATGGGTGGGTGTCTGTCCATACACTGTGTGGCATCCGGTGTGGTGCATGCTTCCATGCACCACTGTGGGTGTCTGTGCTGGCTGTTGTGGCTAGTGGTGGGTGGGGGTGTGTATCTGGAATACTGTACAGGGTGCTGTACCACTGGTGGTGGTGTCCAGGGCACCCCCTGTCCCATATGGGGTACCTCATGTGCAGACGCATGGTTGGTCTCTCAACAGTACCTTGGGGGGGGACTGTGCGTGGTGGCACTGTGTCTGCCGTTGTTGCATTGCTGTGTGCTGCCACCCGCTGATGGGTGCTCGTGGTGGGGCTAGCTTGCATGGTTCTGTGGTGCACAGGGGGGTGGTGGCATGCATGGGGTTTCCTGCAGTGGTGGTCACTGCTCATGGGGGGGTGTCTGGGGGTCACAGTGCAGGGTGTGCTCTGCATTGGGGGATGGTGTGGCATGGGGTGGTCAGCCCTCCTTGTGTGCCAGTCACAGCTTGCCGGTAGGTGTGATGGGGCACCAGGGCCCAGCTGTGGGTTGTTTGCTTGTCTCCATGGGCCAGTGGTTATTCCAGCCCTCCCCCAGTTGTGCAGTGCATGGGGTGTGGGGGGACGATGTCTGTTCTGCTGTGTGTTCCTGTTCCCATCTGTGGCATGGGTGGTGGGCCCCTACCTCCCTGGTTGTGCAGTTGCATTGCTCTGCTGCAGGGGGCATCCCTGGTTGTGCTATGGCACCTCTGGACTGCTCAGCTGAACATCCCTTGTTGCGCTATGGTGCATCAGATCTGCTCAGCTTCCCCTCCCTAATTGCACTATGGTGCAGGTGGTGCGATATTCAGTTGTTGGCTGTAGGCACAATTTGGCCTGCTGTGTTTTTGACTATCACGTCTCTTGTGCATGGGCGCAATAGACTTGCACTTGCTCCTGCTATTGCACACTTTTTGGGCGCAGTTTGAATATCTGGGCCAGTATATATATATATATATATATATATATATATATATATATATATATATATATATATATATATATATATATATATATACACACACACACACACACAGGTGTGGGTCTGGAACAGTGAAGATATAATTGATATCTCATGGGCCACTAGTGAGCTATCAAGATATCTTCATGCTGGTATGTCACAATGGTTTGGAACTCATTTAGAATGCTCAGCCTCAGTAGCAGTACTAATTGTATTGAAATGCAAATAACTTTAAAATTAAAAATGATAGCATGGTACTGTGAGCACTGGAAGTTGTTCAGCATCAAAATATCTACAAAATGAGCTGTGTTTCATTTATAGCTACTTTTTTTATAATTAGCAAATAACAACAGAATATTCTATTTGTTTTTTACTTTTTCAACAAATACATTTGAATAGCTTTAAAATGAAAAATGACAGCATGGTACTGTGAGCACAGAATTTGTTCAGCACAAAAAGATCTACAAAATGAGTGGTGTTTCATTTACAGATACCTTTTAGTTTTTTTTATTATTATCAAAAAACAGCAAACAATTTTCATTTTTTCACTTTTTGCAACAATCAAATCCAAATAACTTTGAAACCAAAAAAAGAGAGACCCACCCTTGTTCTATAAATCAAATATGACATGGCTGGGGGTGAGATAGCAGAAATATCTCCACTCGCAGTCACTGAACTCTTGTATCCCACTTGTGGCTTCGCCACTCATGGGATATCAAGAGTTCAATGACAGCTCATGAAGATATTTCTGTTATCTCACTCCCACCCATGTCATATCACATATATATATATATATATATATATATAGAGAGAGAGAGAGAAAGAGGGATACATGATGGACATGAGTGTGATATAGCAAATATTGTCACCCTGCAGAGTGAGATATCCAGAGCCCACAAAGCAGGAGTGACAATATTTTCCATAGCACACGATCTGCACTTAATGTATTAGATTTATACAAAAAGGCCAGGAGTTTCAGAAGTATTGTTATGCTGTCTTGTGTTCTGTTCCTGTTTATGTGTTTGCTCATTCTGTGTTTGAGTTTTTCTGAATGGGCAGTGTTACAAACTCTGGGGGACAGATGAGTGTGTTTTGCAATGCTAAATGAGTTAGTTTTAGGTAGGAGTGAGAAACAGACTATTTTGTGAAGCTGTATTCTTTAGAAGTCTGGCTGCAGTCAAGCTAAGAGTATCACAATAATTGTAATGGGCTGAGAGGCAGAGTGTCAGAGCAGGTGAGTGTTTTTAGTGGTAATTGATTTAGCTGCAGGCAGCAGTGAGGAACAGAGTGTTCTGTGAAGCTGTGCTGTTTAGAATTCTGTCTGCAGTCAAGCTGAGAGTATCACAGTAATGATCCGGAAGTAGAGTGGGGAATAGGCGTGTTTTGTAATGTTAACTGAGTTAGCTGCAGGCAATAGTGAGACCTCTCATGTAGTTCTGCATTTGTATCTATGGTAACAGCACAGGTGTTTCTTGCATGCTGAGGGGAAGGCTGCCTAGAGTGATGATATCAGTGACCTTTGTGTGACCTGTGTGTGTAAATGGCTGATATCATCACAATAGAGCAGAGGGTAAAATTATCACACTGCAGTGGATTTGGTCAGAAATGTTCAGGGTAGAAAGAAGTTGCCCCAAAGAACAAACCAGCATTGGTTTGGTAAAAAAAAATATTAAACTGTTCCAAAGTTATTTAATTTTGAATTTCGTGTTCTGAGCATGCTCACTTCAGGCTTTGATTAATATGCATTTTTTGTGAAAGAGGATTTGGCTCATGATCAAGGATTTTGTCACCTCACGAACGGGGATTTATAAAATCCTCATTCATGAGAAAAATTTCCGTTTCGTGAGCCACCATCTTGTTTTCATTTTTCCCCAGAAATACAGTAAAACATTGTAACTTCTTCCATGGGTGAGTTGTGTGGTATTTGAAGTATGAGTTTTGTTCAGGGAGATGCCCTGTACAAATCCATGGCTTTGGTTCACTTAAGTTTTTCTCAAAAAAAATGTTTTTTTAAATTTAAAAAATCCCTCCTCACTCATTTCCGATCCTTTTTCGTGAGGTGACAAAATACTTGTTCGCGAGGTGTCAAAATCCTTGATCACCATTTCTAGACCAGATGGCCCTATCTCGTGAACAAGGATTGGCTCACAAACACGGATTGTGTTAGCTCATGAAAAAGAATTGAATGGCGAATGGTGATTTTGACAGGTCTTGAAAAGGAATGGATTTTTAATCCCCTTTCGCAAGCTGTCAAAATCCCCTTTCGCGAGGTGTCAAAATCCCTTTTCACGAGCTGAACCTTTTTTATGAGCTGTCAAAATCCTTGATCGCGATCTCACAAACAAGGATTGGCTTGCAAACAGGGATTTTGTCACCTCACGAAAAAGGATCAAGTGGCAAATGGGAATTTTGACAGCTCACGAAAGGGGATAGGTTTTTTAAATCCTCTTTGGCCAGCTGTCAAAATCCCCTTTTGCAAGCTGTCATAATCTGCTTTCGTCACTTGATACTTTTTTTGTGAGCTGTCAAAATCCTTGTTTGTGCGATCAGAACCACATGGCCAAAGTCTCACGAACAAGGAATTTTCAGGAATGGGAATTTTGACAGCTCGCGAACGAGTATTCACCTCATGAATGGGGATTTTGACATCTCACAAATAAGGAATTTAAAACATTTCCCAGTGTACTGCCAATACATGGTTTGGTCTTTTTGCTTGAAATTTGCAGGGTACAAAGGGAGTGTCCTACAGATGTGAATTATGCTGTTTAGTTGCAAAACTTTTCATCGGTTCCATAGCTAAGCCATTACGAAGTTGAGATATTTACCATAGGACAACATTGTGCTGCCCTTACCTCATAGACGATTCGAGATGCAGATTTTTTGCTCTGGGCAGTTCAGTTCACCTTCCATGTTAGAAACTTTCAAGTACCTCAAGGTAAACAGTCCAAGAGGGTAGCATCTTTCAAAAAAAGAGATGTGCAAGAACAAGGGGACACAATTTGAAGATAGAGGGGGGACGACTCAGGAGCAATGTGAGGAAGTATTTTTTCACAGAGAGGGTGGTGGACGCATGGAATGGCCTGCCTGAGGAGGTTGTGGGGTTAAAAACAGTGGGAGAATTCAAGAATGCATGGGACATACATAAGGCAATTCTGGTGGGGGGTAGGAAGAAGTAGACTGTTGGTTAACTAGGATCTGCAGCTTATCTAATAGGTAGAGAAATGTGCAGACTATGTGGGCCAAGCAATCCTTATCTGCCATCAAAGAATCTTTAGGTTTCACTAGATTTTGGTAAGAGGCAAGAAGGCAATTGCCCATAGGAGCCTCTGTCTTTCACCCATAATATTCCAGTTTGTTTTGTAACATATAAGTATCATGTTTATTTTTATAAGTTTGTTTGGACTTGCAAATAACAATTTCAGTCTGGGGTTTGTTCCATGGATTAATAATTCTCTTTGAGAAACAATAGCTTTTTTTGTGTTAAATTTAGGACGTGTGAATTGTAATGGATGACCTCTTGTATTTATGTTGATTTGTTTGAAATCAAGGCCTATTTCAAGCATCAGATATTCATCATTTATGAGATCTCTAGCCAATAGAAGGTCACCTCTTAACCTCCTTGTTTCTAAGGACATCAGATTGAATCTCCTAAGCCTACCCTCGTATGAAAGGTCTTTTGCGCCTTTAATTTGTTTAGTAATTTTGCATTGAATTTTTTTCTATTTTATCGATATCTTTGTGTGTATATGAATACTGGAGTTGAGAAAAGTAATTTAGCTGTGGAGGTATATAGGCTGTATATACCCAATAAACAAAAACTAAATAAAATAAATAAATATAAAGGTAAAAGGACAGTTTAGTCTCTGGATCTGATGTTACATTTAAAAGACCACTTGACCTTATTGGCACAAGCTATTTTTTGGAGATTTGCTTGTTAAAAGAGAGATCATTAGAAATATAAACTCCTAGGTCCTTTTCACATACAGTTTTCTATAGTGTTTGTCCATTAAGAATATATTGATATTGTGGAGTATTAGGTGCTAAGTGCATAATACAGCATTTTTTTGTATTAAACGATAAATCACATTTAAGGGACCAACCATTTAAGTCTATGTTTCCATGTTTGTATATCTTGGTGTGCTAAGCTCACATGGAGGTTTCAAAATCATGATTACAACTGCAGTGGAATTTTTTTCATAGTTGTTACTGTTCATCTTCTTCCAAGTTGTGTACAGGGTGTGCTTGGAAACAACTGAGAAGCTGCATGGGATATACTATTTTGGACTAAATATCTGTAACTAATCTCTCTCTCTCTTGCTTACATCTGAGAGAAGTTTTCCTCACTTTTAAAGTGGTATTGCTTTGTGTTTGTTTTAGTTTTTAATTCAGGAAGGGGGTTTTTAAAACTGCTTATCTTGTCAGCATCCTCAGAAGGGCTGAAATAAATGCATATTTGATTTTCCTTTGTGGCTAACAAACCACCAGGCTGTTTTGGGGCTGGACAGGTTTACCTGTGTCTGACTTGGATTTCTGGATTTTTCTCTGTTTGATTAGCAGGGAGTTTACTCTGTCAAATTTTTGTGTAGGGTATCTTGCTGACAGGAAGGCACTCATCGCAGCGGTGGGTGAGAGCTTTTAGTTGATTGTTTTATGAGGGCACAGTTTAGGCCCAACCCCTTCCCACCCCCTGGAAATAGTTCCTTTATACCTGAGGTTCTGACATCATTTCCTCGAGTGCAAGGTGCATTTCACTGTCATATCCTCACTAGCACACTGCACTGACAATATAAGCATACACATTGTATAATATATATATTTCTATATAACAAATCACACACGCATGCGCACACACACACACAAATACAAAAAAACTAGATATACATGTGGGGAGTAGTGCAATGTAATGGCTGTGGGGCAGCAGTCTTCCAGAAGTCTTTCTGGAGGCTGATATGCTGCCCTATTTGCAGACAACTATCCGCCCTGAGGGAGGAAGTTGCCCATCTTCAGGCCACACTGGACAGTAGTAAGGAAACCTTCTCCCAGGCCACACTGGACAGTAGGAAGGGAATCTCCCCCATCCAGGGAGCACTAGCGCCACCACCACTACCTCAGAGGTTGCAAAAAAAGCACAGCAGTTGAACCACAGTGGGCTCAGGGAGGGTGAGGAGGGTGGAACAGAGGCACACCCAGTCAATTGTTCCACTCCACAATCCAAACACCATTCTGGGGGAGCATAGCTCCCCTATGGATGCACCCGCAGAGAAGACTGATGACAACTGTCACAAGGGAGGCCCACAGGAAGGAGGCAGAGGACACCGCAGGGAAAGAAAGCAGCTCCTGGTGGGGGACTCAATTATTAGGGGTATAGAACTGGGGGAGCTGGTAAAACTGAAGTAAGGTGCCTGCCTGGTGCCATGGCTTGGAGGGACAGGAAGCGCATCCTCAGGATCACGAGAACAGCTGCAAGGGATTCTGAGCTGGACATAATTGTCCACCTAGGGACAAATGACTTGGCTCATCATGAGATTAGAGCAGTGCAGGAGGACATTGCAGACTTGGGGAGGGACCTAAGACAAGTAACACACACAATATCCTTCTCAGAGGTGCTGCCTGGCAAAGGCATGGGGGAGGCGAGGGTAATTGGCACCATGCAGTTTAATGAATGGTTGAAAAAATGGTGTGGAGCACAGGGTTTGGTTTCATTGGGGACTGGGGTTCCACCTGGAGGGACACCAGCCTATACTGGCAGGATGGTCTGCATCTGTTCAGGAAGGGAACAAGTCTTTTGAGCAATCGGTTTAAATGCTTCATTTGCAAGCTTTTAAACTAGTCAAAGGGGGAGGCACTGACAAGCAGCAGGAAATTCCCAGCCTCTCCCTACAAAACAGGGTACTAAATGAGAAAAAGACTGAGGTAGAACGGTCAGTGTGGGATGCTGCAACAGAAGGTAAAGCCATCAAAAAATGGAGAGCGATGAGTACCAATGCACGTAGTCTGGGTAACAAGCTTCCTGAATTAGTGGCCTTGATGGAGGAGGAACATCTGGATATCATGGCAGTCACAGAAACATGGTACACACAAAACCATGACTGGGACATAAACATACCAGGATACACTGTCTACAGGAGGGACAGGGAGGGTAAAAGAGGAGGAGGAGTAGTTCTTTACATAAGGGAAGGAATAAAAGCAACAGAACAAAAGGGTAAACAGGGAGGAGAAGAAGCACTGTGGGTAAATTTGGAGACAGACAATGGCACCACAATACGCACAGGGATTGTATACAGATCCCGTTCTCAGGGGGAGGAAATGGACAGGGAAATGATAGAAAGTATAATTAGAATGGCAGAAAAAGGGGAGATATTGCTGATGGGTGATCTGAATATGCCAGATGTTAACTGGAGTGCAGTTGCAGCTGCCACTTCAAAAAGTGCAGTTATTCTAGATGCCCTACAGGGGGCATGCTTTAGACAACTAGTACTGGAGCCCACTCGAGAGGGAGTAATATTAGACTTGCTTCTCTCAAATGGAGATGGAGAGAGGATCACAGATGTGAAGTGGTAGCCATCTGGGAACTAGCGACCATCGAACAGTATGGTTCACAATAAACACAGCAATAGAGTCAAGCCATACAAAGACAAAAGAATACTGGACTTTAGGAGGGCTGACTTTGCCAAAATGGGTGAGTGCCTAAGGAATGCACTAGCAAATGGGCAGGAAGGAGGTGGAAGAACAATGGAGAATAATAAAACTGCCATCACAGAGGTAATGAGCCTTTGTGTGAAGCAAATAAACAAAACAAGATGATGTAAGAAACCACTATGGTTCTCAAAGGAAGTGGCAGTGAAGGTTCAAGAGAAAAGAAAGTATTCAGGAAGTACAAGGAATTGCAGAAGGAGCAGGACAGAGAACTGTATCAGTTAAAGCAAAAGGAGGCTGGGAAGGCAGTCAGAACAGCAAAGGCCCAAACCGAGGAAAAGATGGCCAACTCAGTTAAGAAGGGGATAAAACCTTTTATAGGTACATCAGGAAGCAAAGGAAGACCAAGGGAGGGATAGTGATGCTTAATAAAGGGGAGGGGGATGGGCAGACGGTGATGGTGAAAAGGCAGAGATACTAAACAAATATTTTTGCTCAGTATTTACAAATGAAGAGGGGAGGTACCTAAAACAAACAATAGAAACACTCTGAATACAGAAGTTTATACCAGCCCATTTACAGAAGAAAGGGTTCTGAAAGAACTCTTAAAACTGAAGGTGGACAAAGCAATGGAGCCTGATGGGATTCATCCCAGAATTCTAAAAGAACTAAATGTAGAACTAGTGACACCACTGACTACCCTCTTTAACAAATCATGGGACCATGGGGTGGCACCTGAGAACTGGAGGACAGCAGATGTTATTCCCCTTCACAAAAGTGGTAGCAGGGCAGAAGCAGAAAACTACAGACCTGTTAGTTTAACCTCAGTGATAGGGAAAATGATGGAATCACTTCCGAAGGAAAGAATTGTCAAGTACCTGGAGGCCAGAGGGGCACAGGACCCAAGGCAGCATGGATTCACAACAGGAAGGTTATGCCAGATGAATCAAATAGATTTCTTTGACTGGGTGACCAAAGTAGTAGATCAGGGAGGGGCTGTGGACATGGCCTACCTAAACTTTAGCAAGGCATTTGACTCAGTCCCACACAAAAGATTAATATACAAGTTAGCCAGCCTGGAAGTGGGTCCCAAGATGATAGCCTGGGAAAGAATTGGCTGGAGAATAGGACACAGAGGGTAATAGTAAATGGAGTCCACTCTGAAGAAAGGGGATTACTAGTGGGCTGCCGAGGTTCAGTATTAGGACTGGTCCTCTTCAATGTCTTTATAAGTGACATTGCAGAGGGACTGGAAGGAAAAGTATGTCTCTTTGCAGATGACACAAAGATCTGCAACAGAGTTGATGCACAAGGTGCGGTGGAAAGGATGAGAAGGGACTTGGCAAGGTTAGATTAATGGTCAGAAGTATGGCAGCTTAGATTTAATGCAAAGAAGTGCAATGTAATGCACCTGGGAAACAAAAACCCAGGGGAAGAATACACAATGGGGGGTGAGATACTAACAACAACAAAAATGGAAAGGGGCCTGGGGGTAGTCATATCAGATGACTTAAAGGTGGGCAAGCAATGTGAGAGGGCAGTAAGGAGGGATGGGGGATACTGGGATGCATATGGGGATGCATCACCAGTAGAAAACAGGAAGTTGTTATCCCTCTGTACAGACAGCTGGTGAGACCCTATCTGGAGTACTATGTGCAGTTCTGGAGATCACATCTCAGCAAGGACATAGACAAGATGGAAGCTGTCCAGAGGAGGGCAACTAAAATGGTGCAGGGTCTGCACCAGAAGACATATTAAGAGAGACTAAAGGAGCTTAATATGTATAGCCTTAAGGAAAGGAGGGAGAGGGGGGACATGATAGAAACTTTCAAGACCTCAAGGGAATCAACAAAGTCCAAGAGGGTAGCATCTTTCACAAAAAGAGGTGTGCAAGAACAAGGGGGCACAATTTGAAGACGGGGGGGTGACTCAGAGGTAATGTAAGGAAGTATTTTTTCACAGAGAGGGTTGTGGATGCATGGAATGGCCTTCCAGAGGAGGCTGTGGAGTCAAAAACAGTGGTTGAATTCAAGCATGCATGGGACAGCCATAAGGCAATTCTAGGTGGTGGGGGTAGAAAGAAGTAGGCTGCTGGTTAACTAGGATCTGCAGCCTATCCAATAGGTAGGGAAATGAGAAGACTGGGTGGGCCAAGCGGTCCTTATCTGCCATCAAAGTCTATGTTTCTATATGGTAACTAGCTATGGAGGGGAGAGGACAGCTGTGTCATTCATTGTATCATGCTTGGAAGATTGCCAGACACCTGGGTAAGGGGGGGTGCAAGGAGGTGGGATGTGAGTGGGGAAGGGTTGGGTGGAGGGTACACTGGACTACCACTGTTTCCTTGTATGTGTGTAAATGGGTGATCTTGCGGCAGGGGAACCATTGGACACCATGGCTGACTTGGAAGCAGCATTAACAGGTGATTTGGGGGTGGAGAGTAAGACTAGATTCCAGGTCTGACATAGACAATGCATGAACAGGTGATTCTGATGTGGGGGTACCAATAGACACCAGCACTGACTTGGAAGCAGCATGAATGAGTAATTGTGGGTGGGAGTACCACTAGACACCTGGGCTGACTTGAACAATGCATGAACAGGTGATTGAGGATGGTGGGCACCACTACACACCAGTGATTTACTTCAGATGTGGTATGAGTGATCAGGGTCAGGTGGCTGCAGTACAGCTGCTCCGCCTTGCTGGGGTTGAGGTGCAGGCTTAGCATCCAGTTAAGAAATGATTTGCAGAAAACAGTGCCACTTGGGAGGGCTGTTTTCCACAGCTTCAAACCATTGAGTATACTGCTGGCTCAGAAGGCATGAGGAGACCCCTCCATTTGTACAGGTGCAGAAGTACATTAGTCATTTTGTGCTGCTAGGTTTGTATGGCACTCCAATGGTTTCTGAATATGGACCATCTATGAGCACTCATGCAAACCCTGGTTAGCACACCCACTAACCCTGTAAGGGATGCACTAATCTTTTAAAATGAGGCCCTTATTCTTTTTTACTGTACTCTTAACAGTATGCCTGTGTTTTTCTGTTTGCTGTCTTGTTCCTAGAGGTTAAAAAATAATTAATTTGATGTTCCACTGAACTTGAAATCAACATCATTGAAGCCATCACCAATCAAAGGACTATTGTGTAAACTATTATTGCTGATATATTTTGCCTTATTGTTTATTTGGATTAATGAAATTTACTGTATTGTATTTATTGCCTTAATTTACCAACAATTGTTTTGCTATCTATAGTCAGTTGTCATACGTTTGCTGTATGCTGTCATACTTTATCAATTTTCTGGTGGTATTCTTAGTTCTCAATCCATGTAGACTGACACTTTTTAACATATAAGGTTAGCAGTGGTATGATAAATACCAAATGCATATCCAAACGCACACATTTTATGTTGCATTTTTGCTGTGGTATTTTTACCTGATGAAACATGTTAGAGTCCCTTTATTTTGGCTTTTAGACTCTCCCTAGTTTCATCAATTTTATTTTGTGCCTTTTTCCAAAGATGAATCCCTCACTTACTTTATCAGCTGTTTTGTTAGCTGGCTAAGTCACTGGGCTTTTTTAATAACTTTTTAGCCTTTAAGTCATTTTGACTCATGCTTTTGGTCATATAGTAAGCGTGTCACTTACTCTTTACTATGAAATATAGTTACTGTAATGTGGGCTTTAAAGCACAAAGATAAAGTCATGTTGTTAACAGAAGCTTGTTTTAGAGATATTTTACCTATTCCCCCATCACGTCTTTAGAACGATGACTGACTACCATTCATGACACCAGCAACACAGATTCAGGAATGAGCCTGGGTCATCGAAGTCCGGGGGAGGATGGTGGAGCATTCCAATGGACGCTCATTCCTCGGCAGGGGGATGGTGCCTAGCCTCTGCTGTTCTACCACCGCCTAGGTAACCACAGGTGGTGGTGCAAGAGGAGCCAGTGGATCGAGGGATGGTGTCACCACTCTGATGAATGCTCCATGCATCATTACAGGGCCATCACAACATTTCAGGATGGGGAGAAAAAAGGAAATAACCTGATCAAGCAGGATTCCACCACTGCTTTCCCACAGGTCTGCACTACAGACTGGGCTTCCACTCCAGAACTAAAGCTAAACTACACTGGAGAAGTTGGGCTGGCCTCCAGTGTCCCTTCCCTGGGGAGTCATCTAGGTGGGGAACATGGAGCTGGATAAGTCATGGGGACGGTGGGTGAAGGGGCTGGGAAGAGAGATATGGCTCTTGGGTGCCATTTGGTGGAAGAGAGCATAAAGCACAGTAAACAAAACAAAAAAAAGAACGACTAAATGACATTATAATTGTTTGCCAGTTATTGCACGTCTTTTTTCATTGCTTTTAAGTTAGTGACCTGATAGCATTATTAAGCATTTAAAGTACTTCACAAAGTTTTTTTTTACCTGACAATGTTTAGTTGGTTGATTATGGGGCACCTAGCTTTTGGATTTGGATCTGGTAAGATAAGCTTTCATAAATTGTAATGCAATAAATATTTATTAGGACTGTTTGCCTTTATTGAGTGTTGATTACCAAATGTTTTGTATTTTGACCTGTTAACTAAATTAAATTCCATTGTGTTCATTCTAAAGTGGTCGTGTATAAATAGCATAAGCAGAATATTATTATCTGTTAATCTCCTGATGAAAAAACAATGTTTTCCTCAGCACCGTGGTCTGTTGCCCTCACCATGGCTGCGATTGTAAAAATAAACTAAAAGTTTAAAGCATTTAAAAAGAGTTAAGCTTCTGCATATTTTCTGTGTGCCACTAGCCTTCTGTTGATACAAGCTTTATTTCTTTATAGTGTCTCCGGTTTAGGGAGTAGCTTGAAGTGGACTGCATCAATGTGAGTTGAGAAGTCAAGGTGTCTTTCAAGCCAAGCTCCAAAGTATTTAATGGTGAGTACAGTCTCAAATTTTGTACCTTCCAGGGTAGTGTAAGCAGGGCTACGGGATTATGGTGACCAGATGCTGCCATGAGCCAAAAGTCATACAGCCTGTCTTTCTGAGTTAAGGGACAGTTAGGTTTCCCAGAACCAGGCCTGGGCACTTGAGAAGTCATGCTGGAGCTGGGCAGACAATATGTTGGTGATAAGAAGGCAAAACTCTGTGACAGAGTGGACACACTAGGGGGTGGTGGTTAAAATGAGAGGGGGGTCTAAAAAAGCTAGAAGAATGTTCAAGAAATTTGCTACAAAATTTCAGAACAAAAAAGTGCAAAATAATGCACATGGGCACAAAAACCTGAGGACAACATACAAAATGGTGGTGGGGTAAGGCACTGACAGACACAGACCAGGAAATGGACATGGGGGTGATCATTACAGATGACCCAAAGGTTTTAATACAGTGTGACAAAGCAGTGGGGAAGGCTAGCTGGATGCCAGGATGCATGGGCAGGGGCATCACTAGCAGAAGGATGGAGGTAATAATACCCCTATACAGATCACTGGGGAGACCACATCTCAAATACTGTGTCCAGTTCTGGAGGCCCCATCTTCATAAGGACATAGGGTTGAGGCAGTTCAGAGGAGGGCAACCAAAATGGTACAGGTAATGCGTTGGAAGACCTACAAGGAAAGGCTTGGGGAATCAAACATGTACTCCCTGGAGGATAGCAGGAGGAGGGGCATATAATAGAAACATACAAATATCTCACAAGAAAAAACAAGGTACAAGAAGGCAACACTTTTTAAAGGAAAAGATGCTTAAGGATGAGGGGTCATGCCATGAAATTAGAAGGGGGAAGGTTCAGAGGAAATGTGAGGAAGCACTTCTTCAATGAAAGAGTGGTAGAAAAGTGGAACAGCCTGCTGTAGGATGTGGTGGGATCAAAAACAGTTATAGGATTCAAGAAAAGCATAGGATAGGCACAATGGAGTTTGTCTTTTAAGGGGCAGACCAAGTTGTCCTGGTGCACCCTTCCCCTTATGTTAAATATGGTTTACTCAGAGAGGAAGGGGGGAAGGTAGGGGAGGGATGGGGAGCCAAGACAATAGGTAGGTAGACAGGTAGGGAAGGGGCTAAAAGGGGTACATAAGAGGCAGCACAGTGGTGGTTCAGCCGCTTTTTGCTGAATTATTATTAGGTTAATTGCACTGATAAACTACAGCACGTCAGATTGGTGTTTTGGAACTTTGAAGCAGTGGGGGCTGAGGTTTGTGCTAAGACATCAAAAGAAGGTAAGAACAAGGAAGCAAGATGTGGACAATCACGATGCGATAATGTAATTAAAAAAAGAGAAAATTATATATTAAGAGGGTGGGTCTTTGCATGTGGTGATGTTTGATAATTGCGTTGTGGCAGCTGGGGAATTTGAAGAAGGTTAACTAAAATGCTGATAGAAGATACACAAAGCAGCAGAGTACAGCAGGTGATGGGGGAGTGCTTGAATGCCGAATGCAATTGTTTCTGTGTGGTTGGGCCCTGCATGGAGGCCATAGAGAGCAGCTGTGTTGAAGGCTTTTCGGCAGTGGGGCTAATAGGCCCAAGATGAGAAGCTGGATGGACGCTTAGTAGGGGTGAAAGAAAAAAGGGGGTTGTGGTAAGGAAGCAGACGTAGAAGCAAGCTGCTGTAGTTTGAAAGGCGGAGAGTGAGTAAAATCATGTTTGGAAAATGCTGGTGAGCTAGGCCACAGGGGCTTGGCTCAGCAAAGAAGAAAAGCATGAAGAGCTTGAAGGCAGGCCTGGAGGAATGGGCTGGTTGTGGAGCAAACCCAGGAAGGCCACGCGGCGTGATGTCAGATGCCGTGGATGGGCCTTGCAGCAGGATGGGAAGCCATTTAGGTGTGGGGGTGTAGGCCTAGAGTGATTCAGATCACATAGCAGACAACAGGGGAGAAGCAGGACGACGTGACTACAAAATGGCTACAGGAGTAGGGCAAGCTACAAAAGGTCACTCGGTTTGAGGGCATAGGCCTGGAGTGTTTCTGATCACATAGCAGGCAGTGGGGGAGAAGCAGGACGCCATGCCTGCGAAATGGCTACCGGAGTAGGGTGAGCTACGAAAAGTCACTCGGTGACATCAGATGCCAATGAATCGGTGAAGAGGATGGTTTGATTTTGAAGGCTTAGGAGACCATGTGGTGAGGCCAGAGGCCTGTGGGAGCACAAAGAGAAAAGAAAAAGGCTAGCAAGCCATAAGCAGTGCGGTGGCAGATGCATGGGTGCCAGGAGGCCACCTGGCGTGGCCAGGGGTTCACAGAGGGGATAAGGGACAGGCCTAGTAGGCCATGTGTGGCGGTGACAGATGCTGGGGTGTTGCGATGGAGTTCGAACACCATTTTAGTAGGTGAGCAGCGATGGAAGGGGGGGTGGGGGCCCATGAGGGGGATGGGGCCTAGAGAGGACCAAACTACCAGCTGTAAGGTGTGGTTTTCACCGCCGTGAATGACGAGGATGATAAAAGGCCTAGTGAGGCATGGGGTGTAATGGCAGGCACCACTAGATAAGGGGAGAAGCCTGGTGACCCAGGCCATGCGGCATGTCATCAGATGTTGTGTCTCATGGCGAGACAGGCCATAATGGTGAAGGTTAGGGACATGGAGGGAGGATGGGGGCATGCAAAAAAGGGGGTTTATGTATGTGTATATCTATATATATATATATATATATATATATATACACATATAAAAAGCAAGTGAATGGAACAGGCGTTGCTGACAGGAAGAGGTGATGTAAGGGCACGGTAAAAGCATGACTGGGCATTAATGAAGATGCTTTGTCAGTTTTGTTCGCAGCTTTAATACAGGCAAGCAAGAGGAGATGTCACCAAAGAGGAACTGGCCATCAAAGGAGGATACCTACAAGGCTATCGTGTAGCTGGCAGAGAAGGCCAACAAGATGTGGCAGATAGTGAAAAGGGAGGAACCTGGGAGATCTGGGGAGAAACAGAAAGTGGGAAAAGGGAAAGGGGGTGGTGGGAAATGACCAGCAGGGAGGCCACTCAGCCCAAAGAGGTCACAGACACCACTTGTGGTTCATCCCTTAGCTGTCATCCAAGTCCCACTGCAGCCCCATGTACCAGAACCATCAGTACCTCCCCAAGAGCAGGTGGTGGTTCCACCACTGGAACCCAGACTGGATCCCACGAGCACAGTGGTTCCTCTGCAGACAATGCCTCAACCAGCCATCCAGCCACAGGACACCAGGCCAGGGCATCTTGATGACAACAGGCCACAGGGAATGGACAAGCCTGCAGGTAATGTATCAGGCTCAGTGGGGGAGAGCATTAAAAAATACTTAGGCCAAATTATTCAGGCCCTTGGGACGGGGGATTGGGGTAGATGGAATCCGCTCTGGCTGAGATCAGGTCGGATAAAGAGATGACAGGGGAAGCAGAAAAGTTGATGGAAAGTAGAGGAAAAGGAACAAGGGAGACAGGAGCCCCAGGGATGAGAATAGGGGAGCATGTACCGCTGGCTATGAAGGAAAAAATATGGAAAGGGGAGTATGTAGACATTTTTGCCTTGGTGAGTAGAGAGGTAGCTGCAAAATATGAAGAGACGGAGAATATCAGGAAGAGTGAGATGGCAGCAACCGTAGTTTTGTTGGGTAAGAAAGATGAGGACAAATTTACAAAAGGAAAGACGTGGGATGGGTGATTTGTGGATTTTGCCACGTATTCAGTGATAGTGTTGGAACAGAAACCAGAGTTGGGCATCCCTCTGATTACGTACTCATTGATAATAAGAAGGGCCAAGGCAAAAGGTGGAATAGGGTGAATATATTACGACAATTTTTTCTGGTAAAAGATGGAAACATATGGGGATGTGAGATGGGACACAAAACAGTTGGATTTGTGGACAGACTATGTAACTGATCAATCCACACCAGAGGGAGAAATAGGAAAAAGATGGGGGGTACCCCAGAATTGCTACTGGGGATATAACAGGGCATGTTGTTAATGGTCCCAATGCTGATTCTGGCACACATGCTCAAGATGTGGGGAGCCCACCCTGCGAGCAGATGCTGGACAACATGGACACAAGGGGCCCAAGGGGGAGGGGGACATGGAACAGGCCAGCAGCCCTTTCGAGAGGGGTAGGGATATAGGGGGCAATTGTGAAACAGAGGTGCGAGAGGAAGAGGATATGGGGTGAGGGAACCAGACTTACTGAACAGAGGGAACAAGATTGGGATGCTGGTGGGGTTTTTGTGAAAAAATGGGGGTAGGGGGCAGAATAACAATTTCAGGGAGCAAGAACCCCCATCAAGATAGAGGTATGGGAAAAATGGTTAAAAGGGTGCCCAGATAGAGGGGTGAGAGAAGCGATGAATAAGGGTTTTAGAACAGGTTTTCCACTACATTACGAAGGCCCAAGAAGGGCAAAAGAGGCTAACAATCTGGCATCAGTTAAAGGAAAGGAAGACATTTTGAAGCAAAATATAGAGAAGGAAAAGGCATCAGGTAGAACTGTAGGGCCGTATTCAACCCCCCATGACAGAATATGAGAATTTCCCCATTAGGCTTGGTTCCCAAGAAACAAAAGGGTGAATACAGTTTGAGTCACCATGTGTAATTTCCAGAAGGGGACTCAGTGAGTGATTTCATAAGTGAAGAACACAACAGGGTCACCTATGCCACACTAGAGGAGGCCATACAGATTATCAGGGTGACTCCCCATGCTTGGATGGCCAAGAGGGATATATAGTACGCATTCTGATTGCTCCCAGTTAGAAGAGAGGATTGGGATCTATGGGGTTTTAAGGTGGGGGACCATTACTGTTTTGACAAAGATATGCCCATGGGTTGTTCCATAGCCTGTGCTACATTCGAAGCATTTAGCACCTGCTTGCAGTGGATATTTCAAGAAAAAACAGGTTACAAGACGGTTATACATTACCTGGATGATTTTCTGTTAATAGGCAGTGGTCAGAGGGAGACAGAGGGGATGCTTGTTAGTTTCCAGGAGTTGTGTAGAGAGCTGAGGGTACTGTTGGCACCAGAAAAAACAGAAGGCCCCAGTAAGGTGTTAGAATTCCTGGGAATTGAGATAGACACACTGGGAGAGGTGTTTGGGTTACCAGGCAGCAAAGTGTTGAAGCTGAAGGAGCTGATTCAGGCACACACGAGCAGGAGACGGGTGCAATTGAGACAGGTTCAGCAAGTTATGGGACATCTGAACTTTGCCTGTAGGGCAATTGAACCAGGAAGGATGTTTACCTAGTGGCTAGTGAGGGCTACTGGCAGGAGCAACCAGACCGCACTACTGGGTGGACATAACAAAGGGAGTAAAATAGGATTTCAAGGTGTGGGAGGAATTCCTCAGGAGCTACAATGGCTGTTCTTTCTGGTAAGAGGAATTGGTTTGTAACACAGATCTTGAATTGTATACAGACACAGCAGGGGGGTTAGGAATGGGGGGCTATTTGAGAGGTAAATGGTTGTCAGAGCCATGGCCTGAAAACTGAATAAGAGACGGAAAGGTAAAGGACATCACACTGTTGGAAATCATGCCCATTTGGGCCTGCACCCTTGTGTGGGGAGAGGAATTACGTAATCAGAAAGTTACAGGTTGGTGTGACAACAAGGCAGTGGTAGAGGTTTTACACAACAGGGGAGCCAGGTCCGAGACGGTCATGTGGGTGTTGAGACAGCTGGTGTTAAGAGTTTTGCAATTGAATATGTCATTCAGCGCCAAGCACATAGAAGGGGTTAAAAACACCCTAGCCGACAGCCTTTCCCATCTGCAGATGGATCATTTCTGGATGCTGGCACCAACAGCAGAGGAGCGTAAAACACCCATACCAACGAACATCTGGGACGTTGGCAAGAGGGAGCCAAAATGCTGTTTCACTGCTCATGGGCACAGTGGACCTTGAGGACCTAAGATGGGGCTTGGGGGGCATTGAAAACATTCTGGGAGGCACACCACATGGAGATAAGTGGGCCATTTACTGAGGAACAGCTAGGAAAGTTTACAGTAGACCAATGGCAGAGAGGAAAGGCTTACACCATGATGGGGGTGTACTTAGAGGGGATTCGTTTCATTTGTAGCCTAAAGAAGTGGAAGGACCCACAAAATCAATGTTGATAAGGAGAATGATGCAAGGGTGGAGTAGGTTGAAACAAAGCCCTAAGGATGGTAGGCATCCAATAGCAGATCATTGACTGGCAAAATTAGGGAGTGTACTACCTGCAATTTGCAGATCCAAAGATGAGATGCAGTTATTCCACACAATTTATTTGATGATGTTTGCAGGGGCCCTGAGAGTGAGTGAGGCAGTGGGGCATGGCAGAAGGGACAAAGAAGGGGGATTGGAATGGGGAGACATAACCTAGGGGCAGAAAGAAATACAAGTTATAATCAGGAGATCAAAAACAGATCAAGGGGGAAACGGGTGTGCCATAACCATTAAGGCTCATGTGGATGGGACAGTGTGCCCAGTAAAGGCTTTGTGTGCATACGCCGCAGAACTTGGGTTTAAAAAAGGGAGATTATTTGTGCATGGAGATGGGAAGAAGGTGGCAAGTTATCAAGTAATGGCCATACTCAAAAAAGGTATGGAATTCTTGGGGGAGGACCCAGGCAATTATTCTTCTCACTCATTTTGAATAGGGACTGCTTCAAAATAGACAGCAGCAGGGGAGATGGTGACCAGTATGTTGGAAAAGGGACACTGGTGGTCTGCCAGCTATAAGAGGTATATTAGGGCTCTACAGTTTGGAGATTAACATGTCATTTGTTGTTTTGTCTTGCAGGTATGGAACGGGGGGGTTATAAAAAGGGATAAAAAGCAAATGACAAAGTCAAGAAAGTGATTAAGATCTATGTTTTGCTTAAATTTTATAGGTAGAGGGAGGACCACAGAAGTATGGATCTGCAGGCACTCATACATTTATTGGGTGGAAAAGAGAGCAGAGAAAAAGGCTGGGTGAAAACAGCTGTACAGAGATGTCAGAAAATGTAGGCTGTTTCGGTGTGGCATCTGAGGGATGTGATGGGCACAGTTACTTCCTACCCTGAAAGAAATGAAAGAGCGATGACCCATCCCAGATTTAATTATTATACACCTGGGGGGTAATGACATTGGGGGGAAGCCATGGGTGGACACGTATATGCAGGTAAAATGGGACTTGGGGAAGATACAGCAGTGGTGGCTGGGAGTGAGCATAGCCTGGTCGGACATGATACCAAAGAGGGTATGGAGATATGAACATAGCCACATAGCAGTTGATAGGTCCAGGAGGAAGATGAATTGAAGGATGGGAACATTGATAAGGAACATGACGGGCACGTACTACTATGAGGTGTGGAACAATGGGTAGAGGATTTTTACAGATCAGATGGGGTGCACCTGTCAGACTTAACAATAGACATGTTTAATACTGAAATGATGGGATTTATTGAGGCATGGAGGAGACACAAAGGGGGAAAAAAAAAGAGGAGGAACCCTAAATGGGGGAGGGCCAGTCGTCCAACACAAGCTGGAGAGTGGCTATGGGGAAAAAAGGGGGGGAAGGAGGTGTTACACAAGGTCCCTGCACTCTTATTGGTACCCCCAGAGGTACACCACAGACAGCTAGTGCTTAGGCATTTGTTGTACTAACATATAGGGATAAGGGCATCTACCTTATAAGAGTAGATGTCAGGATATGCATGCATATTATTGTTATACATTTTGCTTGCTAATACATACATATGTTCTATGTATTTTCTGTGTATTTCTCACTTACAAGATGTTAGGACACCTGTGTCCTTGTAATGATTATGATATATAAGTCGGCATTGCCACCTTTTGGTGATTTGTACTACTACACTGAGTTATGTAAGACTCAGTAAATACTGTACTCTTTTGCTTCACAAAGTGCTGACTACTACAAGATTGTATAATGTTATCTTGGACCGTGGAGCCACCTCTAATTTAGCCAATAGGGCTCATCATTGTAACTAGAAATGTTTCTATCTTACAGTAACCATAGTAATTATCATAGGTATATAATGTGAGACACTGAGTCTTATACCTCGGAGACCCCAAGAGACATGGAGAAACCTCGAGGTACAGGGAACGCTTAGCATTGGGTCCCAGTTCTTATTGGTAAGAACTACTTAGGGTAACTGTGATTTATCCTTCGGTAGTAATAAACATGTTTATTACTCTTATGCAA
Organism: Neoceratodus forsteri; assembly: GCA_016271365.2. NCBI lineage: Eukaryota > Metazoa > Chordata > Ceratodontiformes > Ceratodontidae > Neoceratodus > Neoceratodus forsteri. The sequence continues at coordinate 1,340,460,631 of CM057456.1, forward strand.
TGTGTCTGTGATTACTTGCATTCCCAATATTGCCAAGAACCTGAGAGTGAGGCTTAGACCTCCTGACAATTGGTGATCATGTGCAGGCAATATTTGGTGATTGTAAGCTTTTACTTGTTGCTTAAAACTTTTCCCTTCCCAACAGGGACTGTAGGTGTGCATTTCTGCACCACCTCTCCCATTTTTAGACCACTTTGTAGTCACTTGCAAAGTCTGACTGCATTTCTTGGGTGTGGTTAATGCCGACTTGATCCACTCCACAGCAGCTTTGAATTGCAAGCCTACAAAGTATACAGGAGCCCGACTATGTGTAAAGTGTTCCTGCTGTGGATCGATACACAGCATGGTGCCTTTTTCACAGTTCAATTTTTCATTCTCTCCCACACAATGGCCACCGTATCAAATATCTGCGCAGACCTGAGACTCGATGTCTCAAACTTCCTTGCCTCCCATGGAGGATGGACTGACTTCACACAGGACGCAAGTCAATCCAAAAACCCTATACTGGGGATTTCAACCCAGTACTGTGAGATGAGACAAACAGTCAGTAAGCATCATGCCAAAGGGCTGTTGGTCACAGCTCTCTATTCTGCTCTGGAAGCCTCCGAAGTAAGGTTTTGAACCCTTGATCTGCAGATCTCGTTCCTTAAGCAAGAGATGGGTTAGCAGGAAATGGAATGTGTTAGACTGCAGCAGAATTTGGAGTCTGAACTTCAAACACTGTGCAATGAAAAGGATTCACTTTTGCCTCATTGAGCACAGGCTGGAGAGCAAGAAATTTGTAAGTTGAAGCAGGAGTGTGAAAGTTTGAGACAGGATGAGGGGCAGACTTCGAATACGAATGACTTGTTAAGTAGAGCTAATGAACGGTTGAGTGAGGAGATGGGAGAGCTACAGGATGAGATAAACCAGGTACATAATGACTTAGAAGTGTCTACTATGGACAATCACAAATTGAGTGCTGCGTATAGAGTGTTGCAGAAACAAATGCAAGATGAGGTTGATACGGATGTTGCAAATGTGGGTCATGCAGAATGTGAATCCAAGATGGCAAAACTGCACCATCAGCGAGAGGTTCTGGCTGGACATGTTAAGGCAATGGGAGGCATATCCCCAGCCTTACATACGTCATCTGTAGGGGAGGTCTCAGATGACGACATCTCTCAGTGCAATGCCCAGTCACACCGATACTATGGCCCAGAAACCCCACCCAGCATCCACAACATGGCGGGTCTCCACTCCACCCACACCATACCATACGTCATTGACGTCGTGATACACATCATGGGAGATGCCAACATGGTGGCCCCCATGATGGGGGGGAGCAGGCCTAGGCCTAGTCCCGACGGCACCACCAGTGACTGTTATTAATGTGGAAGACAGGCAGGAGATAGAGTGAATAATTGATAATGGGGTGAACAGTGTGCCCATTCCTGAGAGGAATAAGCAAGTTTTAAAAGGCCAAATTAGGCAGCTTAGTCACAAATCTGGTACTCAGGAGGGCATAGTCCATTCAGTAGCAGAGGCCGCAGCTCAGGCAGCCCTTGATAGTGCCCAAGGAAACATATCTTCACCTGATCATCCCACCAATCCCCTACAAATGGCCTACTCTGTTCAGCAAATAGATGACAGTATCTGTCGGATGAGCCTGTCTGACAACCTCAGCTGTCACTTAGAAAAGGTGCATTCCAAATGTGAGATGCTTAGCCTCACTGCAGACTATCAGGTCCAAATACTACACCAAACCATAGATCCTGGCTTGTGGGCCAAACTCCCCGATGCTATCCGCCAGGCCGGCAATGCCACCTTTGATGAGGTTGCAGCTGAACTCATTTCTGTGCACAGCCCAGGTGTGGTAGGAGTGATGCTTGCATACCCTGTGAAACAGAATGCAAAGAAAAGTCCAGTGACTTACCACCAGAGACTCTGGATGGCCTACCGAGCAGGAAAACAACTCACACAAGAAGCTGTGGATGTAGATCTTATTGAATATAAGACCTTGCTCCTTAGGAACATGATCCCTGCAGTGAAAGAAAAGGTAGAGCCAACCACTTATCCCACCACGAAAAGGTTTGCTGGCATCCTTTGGAAAACTGAGAGGGTTTACCAACTCTGTAACTGTGATCTGGGCTCCGGTTCCAGGAGTAGTTGGTACTAGGTTACCTGCGTACTGCTCTCTATCACTACCTGTAGAGTTGGGGCATCTAAAGGACTCACACACCTTCCAACTGATGGTATTGCATGATCATCCTAATATCATTGGAATTGACTTCCTTGCACCACACGGCTGTGTGGTGGATCTGGTTAACATGCTATTGATACAAATTCAGGGCCAATATCACACCATTTTTATCCCTGATTCACACATAGTGGCAACAATATCTGCCAACAATAAGGAGTATGACATCATAGATTTGTTCAAGAGCCCCAAGCTTTTTCCAAAGCTCCTTCCCATCCTACAAAGACATCTGGAAGCATTTGCTACCAACAAGCATGACTGTGGCAGAATGCTTACTGTCATCGAAGTGCCAGGCCCAGCACATGAAAGGCAAAGGCAATATCCTTTCCCATCAAAGGACTTGCCTTCTCTTAGGGAAACAATAAAATCACTCCTCAACCAAGGGATAATCAGAACATGCATTTCTACTGCCAACTCCCAAGTGTGGCCCGTGAAAAAACCCACAGGTGCCCGGAGACTTACTATTGACTACAGGAAACTGAATCAGGTCACCCCCAGTTGTGCTCCAACTGTGGCCTCTATACCTGATGTGCTGTGACTCCTGACCCCTGACCTCAAATGGTTCAGTTCTCTGGATCTTTCAAATGGTTTCTGGTCACTGCCGTTGGCTCCTAAAAGTCAATATAAGTTTGCCTTCACCTCTGAAGGTAGACAGTACACATGGACCTGCTTATCACAGGGATTCCATAACAGCCCATCCCTGTTCCATCAGCACATGATGGACACCCTTGAGGGTTTCTCTGCTCCCCAGTGTTGCTTGCAGTATGTGGATGACCTGCTGTTAGCAACAACCAGACAGTAACAATACTTGGATCTCTTGGATGAGCTATTGACTCTCATCCAGAGAGCAGGCCTTAAATGTAATCCAGCAAAAGCACAACTATGTCAGAAAGAGGTACTCTTTCTAGATCTGAAAATAACTGTCCAAGGCCACAGCCCTACCTGGAAGAAGATACAGGGATTACAAGACTTGCCATTGCCCACCAGCATGGCAACTCTTAGAAGGTTTCTAGGTATGGTAAATTATTCCAGAGATTTTATTTGTGATTGTGCTAAGAAGGCTGCTCCTCTGTATGAATTACTCAAGAAGGACATTACCTGGACTTGGAGTCCTATACACACCCAAGCTGTGATGTCACTGAAGCAGGCCTTGGCCTTGGCTCCAGCTCTGGTCAACCCCAATCCAGCATTACCATTTCATCTGGAATGTGCCACCTCTAACATTGCCATGTCAGCAGTGCTGGCTGAGAAGGTACATGGTACTCTGAGACCCATTGCATATGCATCGCAGCTCTTGACTCCAGTAGAACAGAAGTACAGCCTTTGTGAAAGGAACCTTCTGGCCACCTACTGGGCTGTCAAGCACTTTCTGTATATCATTGGGTACTCTCCACTGATTATTAACACCAACCACACTCCAACTACCTTTCTGCTATCAGACAGAGTGAAAAATGGGTCAATCTCTAACACCAGACTGACACTCTGGTCACTTCTTCTCCAGGATAGAGACACACACAGGTACGCCCAACTAAAATTCCATCCATGCTGGCATATGGACTCCTTTTCCAAGGTGAATCCCATGACTGTACAGTGCAACCACCTGATCTTCCATCTCCAGGTCCTTTCCTCTCTGCCATGCCACAAATACTTGAGAGCACCTCTTTGTGTAGTATTTTTACAGATGGTTCAGCTTCCTACTACCAGGGAGGACAGATTGCAGGGATGGGTGTTTTAGTGATTTACCCCTACGGTAACATTGTTAAAATCTCTAAACGTTGCAGTGTAGCATCATCACAGTATGCAGAGATGGCAGAGGTGGCCTGTGCCCTCAAGTTCATTCAGCATGGAACCAAGGATACCATCATTTTTACAGACTCTAACTGAGCTTGTTGTTCTCTTTCAGAATTTCTTCCTTTCTGGCAGAAGAACTCCTTCCTCTCATCTGATGGCAGCCCAGTGAAGTACAAAGAACTGGTAATATACATACACTCACCGGCACAAAGGTTTGCACACAAACTCTATGTACACAGACTCAAAGCTAATTCTCCACATGATCCCTACTATGCCTTCAATGACACAGCAGACACCCTTGTCAAGGAAAGGGCCTGAGGAGGGGACACCTGGAAGATGGATCATCCAGATGCCAATGTGGCCGTACACATTGCAGCAGTCAAGAAGAAACCTGAACCCTTTTCCTCCTTGGACCTTTCAGCAGCCCAAAGTGCTGACACTGAACTCAAAGAAGTGTTCAAATTTCTTGACAAAAGTACCGAAGAAAAACTTCCCATGCAAAACCCCTACCAGAAGCGTGAAAGTAAGTTACACTTGTCACCAGATGACAAGCTCATTTGGTACCAACCAGATGATTGCACCACCAAGTAGTGGGTGGTCCCCAGACACCTTAGGTCTGAAGTCTTGCATCAAGTGCATGACACACCCACTGGTGGACACCAGGGAGTGGAAAACACCCTTCAAAGGCTCAAGACCACCGCCTGGCAGCCTGGTGTCACTAAAGATGTCAAACAGTACATAGATAACTGCCTTGTTTGTGCACAAAACAATCCCATTCCTACCAAATGAAATGCCAAACTCCTACCACAAAGACATTCTGGCCCTTGGCATGCCATACAAATTGATTTCATTGGCCCCCTAACCAATACTAGCAAAAACAACAAGTATGCCATTGTGGTAACTGATCTTTTCTCTAAGTGGGTTGAAGCTTTCCCCACTAAAACATGTACTGCTAAAACCACTGCCAAAATCCTGGTGGAACAAATTTTCTCCAGGTGGGGCTACCTCTTAAGGTTGACTCTGACAAAGGAACCAGTTTTACAGGTGAGTTGATGAAAGACTCCCTCAAGCTTCTTGCAGTTCAACAAAAGTTCCACATACCCTACCATCCCCAATCTTCAGGTCAAGTAGAGAGAGCCAACAGAAGGATTAAGCAAATGCTTTCCAAATTCATTGAGGAAAATCCCAAAACTGGGGATTCCTTATTGCTGTTACTCCTTATGGCAATTAGTGGCACACCCTCAGCCACCACCCAGTTGACACCCTTCGAGTTGATGACTGGAAGACACATGAGATTACCTGAACACCTGTTGTTTGCCCTACATACTCCAACTGCAGACCCTGTGTCTGTAGACCAATATGTGGAAAAACTCAGAAAAGACCTCATGCACATGCACTTGTATGCTGCCAATTTTATGGGCATGGCCCAGCAACAGTCCAAGATACAGTTTGACAAGCACACACAAGAAGTGGATTTGCAGGTTGGAGATCAGTTAATGGTCCTCCATTTTGCACATCCCACATACCCCATTGTCAACAAGCTCAGTTTGGCAGTCTATCAAGTTAGACTCCTACACAACATTAAACTGACTGACAAATGGTTACATGAAAACCAACTGAAACTGTATAAAGGAGTATAATTACTTTTCCTTACCCCATTGGGTGGAATAGTACTAATCTACAAATTTTTGATTTTGCTTTTCAGATACACTGACAAGATGGCTGTCTTGTTCCATTTTCTCCTCATCTCAGAAGTTATCCCCTGCATCCAAGGCATGGTACCGAACCTCCTACCTCACCTTGATCATCCAGCATCTGCTCCAGAGGGAGTGTCCATCAAAATACCCAATAGTTTGATTACTGTCCTGGAAGGTTCTGATGCTTACCTCACTGCCTCGGTTGTTGCTCCTGATAAATCTACCCTACAAATTGAGTGGAAAACCACATCACAAGGACAAATTTTCCCTGTTGCCAAACTCTCCAAGGGAATTTTCCAGGGTTGGCTTAATGCTAAATTATCCCCATATGGTTCTCTGTCCTTGCTACAAACTGCCCTTAGACATTCTGGTTTATATAACATCACTGCTTTAATTGATCCCTCATATTGTAATTCTTTGTCTAAGGATTCTGCTCAAAAATGTTGTGCTGTACACAACATGGCCTCTGCTGCCATGTACCTTTCTGTGTTACCACCCACTGACAAACAGCTTTTGGAATGTCCAGAGCATACCTCTGGTCCCCGTAGTGGTCTAACAGCCACTGCCCTACCTGGTACACTTATTAACAATTTTTATGCCTATACCTGTTTTGTTTAATTTAACTTACTGGAATATGAAATAATTTGGTATGTGTCATAATACTAACACATCAGCATTTTATAGTATGTTATTGCTTGATAGTTTAGCAGCATTTCATATTTGTACTCAAGACCCTATTGCTGAGGTCCATACCACCGAGCACAGAAGCAACTTCAGAAGACAACCAAATCCTGATGATCAAAGTCATAAACTTAATACACGTGAAGTTGACATTTCTGTCACTGGTGCAACAGGCACTGTCACAGGTCTTTTTGGTACAGTTATGTCTATCTGGACAAAGCAGACATTGCTGCTATCAAGTTCCATTCTGCCAAATTTCAGGCTGATTTGGTGAATGATATACTACCCCCATTATTGCATGGTGTGGATGGCCTTAGTCAGGAAGAAAGATACACTGTTTATAATATGCACGACATTGCTAAGGCATTTACTGATTCTAAAGATAAGATTAAGTAACTCATTGCACAAAATAACAAAGAAGCAGATAAACAATATGCTGCTCATGAGATTTTATGCTCAGCCTACAGCTCGTACATTATCAATACCATCAACAACCTCTTCCATGATCTAGAATCTGGAAGAATCCCTGTTATCATACATGACAGACATACAGTATTTCCAAATGGTATTGTCCATGATGTAAAACCCCTGGCTGTATTGCTTTGTGCATGTGACAATTTCGAACTATTCCTCTTTCTACAGCTAGGAATTTTGGCGTTGTGACCAGACACCCTAATACTGGTCCCTATTTTTCTGCTAAAAAATGTTCCATCAGAGATACAATGTTTGTTTCTTTTACTGTCTCTTTACCATGCTTTGATATCACTACAGCTTTATTCGACAAGCTGGCTTCAGTTCACTCTATTAGACACCTTGATGATGACATCTACAGAGAACGCTTGGATCTGCCTCCTGTACTGGTCTTCCACCCTTTCCTGGATACCTGGGCTGCTCCGCACACACGCTGCTGTGTGAAGAAACAGTATATCTACTTGTATCGATGTGATGTATTTGATGTTATTAAACCTGTATGTGGTTATTCTTCCAACAGTATCAATTGGTCCTTTTCCATGGACGATGACATCAGCACAAGTGGCATGGACATTTTGCACTCAACATTGGCTCCAGATAAATTTTACCAATCTTATCAAGAGGAGGTTCTTCGCCTGTCAACACAGACTTCCAAGACAACCTACAATTGCCCAGTACAATTACAAAAATAGAGATTGTCTACTGTTAAAATGCAGTATAATTCAGATGGTGAATACTGTGTAGTCACAAATTACAACTCATACACTTACGGAACACAGACATGTGTATTGATAACCTCAATGTTTGTTTTGTCCCCCATCAAAAGTCTGTTATTGGATGTACCGTTAGTACCCCCATCCCCCTAATGGATGCAGACATCATTGATGGTAACCCTGATTACCTGCTCACCCTTTCTGAATATTTACCATATCTTAATGTACATATAGATCCACTGGCAGTTACATTAAAATCACTTTTAGAGAGAAAAGACACACACCTCATCCACATCAGCAATAATATTACTAAGGGCTAATGAAGCTATTCTTTCATTGATCAGTAATGGTGATATGAATGATGCATTAACAAACCCATGGTTAGAGATTACTTTTAAAGTTTTTGTTATTATACAAGCATTTTTTATCTTTTTCTTGGTTATTATGCTATGCTGCCTATGGCGTACGTTGCGCCAACACCGTGAGTAGCTGGAGTTCCTTTACAAAGCTCATGCGTCAGGTTTGTAAACAACACCTGCTCTCTGACCTATCCCTAGATTTTCTTGCGTTGCCCGTGGAGGAAACAAGGGGGGGAGTGTTACATGAGGTCCCTGCACCCTTATTGGTACCCCCCAGAAGTACACTGTAGACAGCTAGTGCTTAGGCATATGTTATACTAACATATAGGGATAAGGGCATCTACCATATAAGAGTAGATGTCAGGATATGCATGCATATTATTGTTATACACTTTGCTTGCTAATACGTATATATTTTCTATGAATTTTCTGTGTATTTCTCACTTACAAGATGTTAGGACGCCTGTGTCCTTGTAATGATTATTATAGATAAGTCAGCATTGCCACCTTTTGGTGATTTGTACTACTACACTGAGTTATGTAAGACTCAGTGAATACTGTACTCTTTTGTTTCACAAAGTGATGACTACTACAAGATTGTATAATGTTATCTTGGACCGTGGAGCCACCTCTAATTTAGCCAATAGGGCTCATCTCTGTGACTAGAAATGTTTCTATCTTACAGTAACCATAGTAATTATCATAGATATATAATGTGAGACACTGAGTCTTATGCCTCGGATACCCCAAGAGACACGGAGGAACCTCGAGGTATAGGGAACACTTAGCATTGGCTTCTGGTTCATATTGGTAAGAACTGCTTAGGGCAACTGTGATTTATCCTTTGGTAGTAATAAACATGTTTATTACTCTTGTACAATGTGTCTGTGATTACTTGCAATCCCAATATTTCCAAGAACCTGAGAGTGAGGATTAGACCTCCTTACAGAGGGGAGGGGGGAATGAAAAAGGAATATGATGAGAAAAGAAGAAACTGAAGGAGGAAAAGCGGTCTCGGTTCTCACCATTACTTACCCGTAAAAGAGAAGAAGGCACCCAGATTTTCACCTGGGGAAGTGAGAAGAAGAGGAAGAAAGAGGGATGATCAGAGATTGATATTTGGATGCAATACAAATAAAATTGTGGAAGAGACAATAATAAAAGATGATGATGAGAGCTGTAAATAAAATCATGATATACAATAAATTAATTGCCAGTCTGAGCATAACAACATACAAGTGGTTTGTCTTTTGTGGGGGAAAAAGGGGGAAATCCAGGACAATAGAGTTTGCCCTTTAAGGGGCAGACCAAGTTGTCCTGGTGCACCCTTCCCCTTATGTTAAAGATAGTTTGCTCAGAGATGGAGGGAGGAAGGTGGAGGTGGGATGGGGAGCGAGGACAAATAGGTAGGTAGACAGGAAGGGGAGGGACTAAAAGGGGTACATAAGGGGCAGCACAGTGGTGGTTCAGCCATTTTTTGCTGAAGTTTTATTACCTCCCACCCACACATCAAAAAAGAGAACATCAAGTGGATAATTGGGAGGGTAAAGGTATGGTGTATCAGATCAGAGGTGGATGACAGAGGTTGTCTGGTAGGACACTTGCAGGATTGCCAAAAGTGGATGGCAACTGGGGGAGCGGGGAGGGAGGGAGGGGAATGAAAAGGAATATGATGAGAAAAGAAGAAACTGAAGGAGGAGGAAGAGCAGTCTCAGTTCTCACCGTTATCTACCAGTAAAAGAGAAGAAGGCACCCAGGTTTTCACCTGGGGAAGCGAGAAGAAGAGGAAGAAAGAGGGATGGTCAGAGACTGATATTTGGATGCAATACAAACAAAATTGTGGAAGAGACAATAATAAAAAATGATGATGAGAGTTGTAAATGAAATCATGATATACAATAACTTAATTGCCAGTCTTAGCACAACATAATACAAGTGGTCTGTCTTTTGTGAGGGGAAAAAGAGGGCAATCCGGGACAAGGGGTTCTTACAAGTAAAAAAGGGGGCAGTGAGAGGAACCGCAGGGAGAGGAACCTGAGGCAGAGCAGGGTCTACTGTGTCACATTAGGATAAAAGAGAAATAAAGGGCAGACGACATGGGCCATGAAGCCCTTATCTGACAAAATATTCTCTTTCTTGTTTAAGAGAAGGCTCTTACATCTTAAAAAAGCACCAGGGAGTTTGATGTGAAATATTCTTAACTCTGTGAATCTTCAATATGTCTGTTGTTGCTTAGTTCTATTTTAAGATAATTTGAATAAAATCATTTTATGAATGATCTTTCATAGAGAAGCAAATGCTGTGCTGTTTCGTTGCTTTGAGTGCTAGGCTTTCTCTTGACCTGTTTGTATGTTTGAGCCCTAGCTCCTGTATCCAAACATCAGCCTCCTGCATGCTGTAGTTTCAATAACAAAGGGACAACAGAACTACAGTATCTACTTCATAATCATGTTTCTCATAAACAATGTGCCACATCTTAGACAAAAATCCAGTGAACTGCGTGACACACAGATATATTACTTTGTATGTGACTCATTCAATGAACATTTTATAGTCCTATTGCAGTTTAGGTGGGGTGTAATAAATTTTGTATACTATGATGATGCATACTAATATAGCTGTCGATCTCCAATTGTGAATCTTCACATACTTATAAATATACAAAAAACTGCACTAGAGGTAAAAAAAAATCTACTGTTGTAATAGTATCATTTGTTTCATCACTGTTAAATGAGAGTGCTGGGTTTTTAATTCCAGTACTTGGCATGTACTATAATTAATTTTCTCTTATTTTGCTGCTGTAGAATCAAATGGAAATTAATGATGTGGAACCAAAAGTTATCAAGGCAGTGATGAGCTTCATCTGCATGAGGGTGGGTTGGGGGGTCTTCATACTCCTGTCAAAACAGATGATTTGAGTGCTTACTGACAATGTTGGGGTCCTTTTTTGCCCAGTGGCAAAGTTCTGCTTGAATGATTTGTTAGACCACCTAGGGCCTAGAGTTTAGAACAACTAAGTTGTACATCTGCATCCTTATTTCTTATTGTGATTCAGAAACCATCACGGCTGACACTATCAGCTTGATGATGCTTTACTAACATTTTGTTTGTTCAAATGAACCCATTAAAAGACAGCTATTCTGTTCATAAGTTACATATATTAAAGAAGCTGGGCAAAATTTTTTTTTCATGCAACTGTCAATGAAAACGCACATTGATATAATGCAGTAAAGTAAATCAAACTAAACCTTTACCCAAGAGCACAGAATTATGTTGCAGCATCTACCTGCAAAAGAAGTGAAATGTGATGCTATAGTGAAAATTATCCTGTATCTTAAGTATTGTGTTGTATAAGTTTTCTAGGGTTTAAGCAATTGCTTGCAACACTATTAGTTTTACCCTGATTTTGGCACTGTATTTAGGTTGAGGAAATTCTCTCAAGCACCAGTACATTATTTTTATTTTTTTATGCTTTATCAGAGGGTTCTTTATTACACCAACACTACTTGTTGCAAGAATTCCTTGGTGTCCAGTGGGCACTGCTTTCCTTCACCCATTCCCATGCTGATCACTGTCAGTTACTTTATAATGTAGCACCCCTCCCCGTTCTCTCCATGCCAAACATTCCCTAATGTCCAGTTAGAGTGTGCATATTACTTTTTTTTTTTAATAGGTGTGCAAGTTACTTTTTTGAAGGGGGGGTACTCAGTGAGTATTTATTAGAAGTGTGTGAGCATCTTTTCTCAAATGAATAATAAATATCCACACTTTAATCTCCTGAAATTCTAACATTCTTTATTGTGACAAAAATAGGTTCAAATACAGTTTAGCATGACTACTTCCCCTTGTCATTTGTATCTGGTTTACTGTATACTCCACTTCATTCCTCACTTAAGAACTAGACTGACTTAGTCATCGGACAACAACAAAATTACTGTAATTCCCTTTCACTGCACAAATTATTCCAGGCATGTGCCTAACACACAACACCTTTTAATAATGGACATCCTACATAGTTTTACCCTATACCTGGGAAGACAGAAGACTGATGGTCCTCATTAAAATACGTGTTCTACCAGCTTCATAAACAAAATTTGAAATGCCATTTGTCTCCTATCCTGGACTTCTTCTCTGTTCTGTCTCCATGTTGCACCTGGGGAGGGTGCTCATCCAGTAGCCAGTGCATTGCACACCAGGAAGGGGGGCTCGTGGAGAGCACCGCCCTGAGCCAGTGGCTGTGCTGCAAAGTAAGGGGGCGGGACTATAACTCTACAGGAGCCTGCACTGCCAATAAGTATGCAACTCCTATTCTGGACTTTTTCTCTGTTCTTCCTCCATGCTGTACCTAAGAAAGATGCTAATCCAGCAGCCACCACATTGCAAAGCAGTAGAGGAGCTCAGGGGATAGCCAACAACTGTGCTGTGAAGTAATGGGGTGGGGTTATAATACTGCAAGTGTCCACGCCACCCACCAGCATACAGCTCCTATCCTGGACTTTTTCTGTGCTCTGTCTTCATGTTGCACTTGGGAAGGTGCTTATCCAGCAGCAAGCACATTGCACAGCAGGCAGTGGGTCTCATGGGAGAGCTAGAAACTGCGCTGTGAAGTAAGTGGGTGGGGCTATAACACTACTAAAGCCTGCGTTACCTGCCAGCATGCTCACAAGGGGCGCAAGCACCACTTGGGGAAAAAATGTTGCCACTAAAACTGTACCTTCCATTCAGCAGAAGTACTGGGACTTTTTAGTCCGGATCCATTCTGGTCAGTTACCTGCAATCATCACCTGCCCCTGTTGTTTGTACTTTTTTATCCTAGCTTTTAGACCTACTCTCTCAGACCTCCTGTGCAGCTGGTAAGAGACACCCTCTGGAATCTGGATGAACACCGTTCCTTGCATGTTTTAACGGTGGGAGAAGGTTTTAAAGTTCTTTGCTTCACAAACATTTTTCTAGATGGCTGACTCATTCATCAAATAGTTTTTGTAAGTTCCTACCCCTCCACGGTTCAACATTCGACATCATTGTGACTGCACCAGCTACTGCAGGAATAATCTGGTTTTCTGCTTAGTAGCAGTAAGTGGGTTGCCAAACAAGCCTCTCAGAACACCTTCCTGGGTGAGAGCCAGGGGGACTACAAATTGCATCATATCCTATACAATTGTCAGAAGTCTGCAAACTGTTCTTTTTTTCTGCTCACTTTCTATTTGGACATCAACTTACAGCTTGCATTTATATACTGACAATTTATTTCTGAACTTAGAATTCTTGTTGTGTTCTTTTCTAAATGTTACTCTGTGGTGTTTCAGTTTTGGTTTATTTGTTGTGATGTACTTCCTGCAGAATTTTGAACCCAGGTCCATTCTCATTTTGTATTTTATTTCCATTGCTGTCTAAGTTACTTATTAGGCTTCAGTTTTTGAGTGTTTCTAACCCTTTTTACTGTTAATTATTTATTTTTCTAGGCATATTCTTAATTGTTTGTTCTAGTCACTTACTATCCTTTGATTCTTGGTAGCTATTTAAGCTGGGACTTTTATTCCCCATATCCCTAGTTTTAAATATCTGGTTCTTTTACTTTCACATTATTTCTTTTGGTTTTACCCCACGATCACACATTTTTTCTATTAAGTCTTAGCAGAGTGGGTTTAAAGATACTTTCTCTTTTCCTCCACCCTGGTCTGACAGTCCCTCTGTGGATAAGTAAAGTTATCCTGTTCTGAGAGGTACCATAATTTTTTTCCCTCAGCTCTTTTTCTCATAGTCCTAGGTGGCTATGTTGGTCAAAAAATAGTCGCAAGTACCCTTTTTCCAAACATGTTATTGGTTCACTTTCTCATTATTGCTAGTAGCTGGTGACATAGAAACAAATCCTGGCCTTCTCGTGTATGACCTAATTTTTTTTCATTCTAATGTTCAAAGACTCCTCACCAAAACAGACCTATTGGTAAGCTGATCCTTTACTTCTCGCCCTTCCATTCTTGCTGTAACTGAGACCTGGTTGGATTCCTCCATTTCAGATTCAGACATCAGCCTCCCAAATTATACAGTTGTTGGATCTGATAGGAATAGACATGGAGGTGGTGCTGCATTCTTTGTTCACTCTTCAATTCCCTGCTCATCTGTCAAATCCGATACCATGGCAGGATCTTTCTCATTGAAAATTGCTCACACTTACTATCTTGGGACCCATTAACCTAATTAAGATGAATATTTTTCCCCATTTGTTTTATCCACTCAACATGCTTAAATTCTGTCTCCTGTTGTCCTGATTTAAGAGGGTCCATGCCATTATTGCTAACTTTTTTTGATTAGGTAAATGTCCCTGATGGTCCCATGACTGGTTAACAGTCTCTAAAACTTTAGGATGGTTTATATTGCCCCACCTTAAAGTGTATTACTACACGATCCATGCCAGCAAGTTTTAGCGGTGGCTCCCCCAAGCTAGTGACAAACCTTCATTTGTTTACGTCCCTATTTGGTTAGACTTGATGATTTTTGGAAACTGGGCTTCTCTTCCTGGGCACTGCCCTTTTATAGGTCTCAGGGCCCTCCAACCGGATGCTTGGGAGTCTGTTATTGGTGTGTCTTTGAGGGTCCTAGAAGAGTTGGGAGAGGCTTTACCTTTTTCTTTCACCAAAGATATACCCCAGCCAGTCTTCGAGAACCCCAATTTCAAGGTGGGTGGGAAATGTCTTGCCAGGTATTGGTTTCCTCAAATGCAAGTTGATAAGGTTGCACCCCTTCTCCAGGATGGCATGTTAATGTCTGTCCAAGACCTTTGTAATGTGTTCAATTTAGGGGGTCACTATGTTATTAAAATTTGGCAGTTAATGCATGCCCTTATGGACCATTTAGGTCCTGGTCCATGGCATGTGGATAACTGTGAATTCATAAGCCTGGCTGCAGAGATTGCCTCCCTATCCCACGTTGTCTCTCAGCTCTACAATTTGGTTATTACCTATCTATTTTTTCAAATAGATGGTACTTGTCCTTATTAGGATAAGGTGTTTCCTGAGAGACATTTTAATTGGCTCCATATTTGTAAGGCATTACATATTTACACATCTTGCAATGAGCTACATTTAATTCACATTAATATTCATCACAATTTATACTATACCACACAGTGTTTGTTCGAACTGGTTGTCTTAGTTTTTCTGCATGTGCTCTTTGTGGGGCAGCTGAGATACTCTGTTGCATATTCTGTCGGACTCTGAAAAGCTCTCTTCTCTTTGGGAGACCATCCAGTCATGGACTGATCCCTTATTAGGCATGTCCCAGTTATTCAGTCCTGAGTTGTGTCTGGTGGACAATTTTGATGGAATCTCTGTCAAGGAGCAGTGGTATACCAAGGCCATGATTTCTATGTCTCTTAAAAAGGCAGTTCACCAGCATTGGAAAGATCAAACCTCACTTTCTTATCAGGAATGGTTGCAAGAATTACTTTCCAGTCCCTGACTGGTGAAATTAATTGCAAGTGTTCTCAATCAAATGCATGCTTATGAAACCAAATGGAGCAGGCTGCATGCATTTTTTGTCATTTGAGTGCCTTGGAGAAGGCCTCCTCCTAGGTCCATCTTGCCCTGTTGGGGCTCATGTTTTTTTTTTTTCTCCTCCCATCTCCTTGTTCTTTTCCTTCCCTCTTCTACAGTTGTCCCATATTGGGGGGGGGATATAGTTTTAATTTCTTCCATATATGATGTTATGTCTCCATGTCCTGTGGATTTGATATATTTATTTTTATATCCTAGGTACTGTATATTTTTCAGTTCTACTTGGGCCTGTGTGGGTAGTCTCCTTCTCTAATGTGGGGTGGGGGATGAAGGAGGGCTTTTTTTTCAACTTTGTTTCCTCCGGTCACCGGTATTTGCTGGGTATCTCTCTGGTGGGGAGATCTCCTTAGTGTTGCCTCTACTACCTGCCGTGTACTTCCACTGACTGAGGAATTGGGTGCTGGGTCCCTCCTCTGGGGGTGATGGGTGAGATGTGGCCATAGAGAGTCAAATCGGGGTCGGGACCAGCACTGGATGTTTGGGCTGTCACAGCATAAGTCTCCTGCCATCGGCTCCCAAAGCTCCAGGGTTTTTCCTCCTTGCTTAGTTACATTTCCCCTGAGGTATGGATGTGCAATGACATCCATGCCAAGGGCAGGCCCTCAGCAGATGTCCGCCATCACCTCACCCTTGTTAGTATCATGCTACTGTGTTGCCCATGGTCTCCGCCGGTGGCCACTGCAGAGTGGCATGACCCCAATCCCAACCCCAGGAGAGGAGAGAAGTCTTCCAGATGCTTGATCCTCTCCTCCCCCGCTGACCCCCAATGACCTGAGTATGTTCCTGAACCCAGGTTGCCAGTGTGGCATGATGCGTGGCATCCAGTGCCTTAACCCTCAATGCCACCAGGCCAGGGGCAGGGCTTTTGTGTGTTGTTGTATTGCTATATTTTGCATTGGTTGTTTTTTTTCTGTATTGTTGTTGTTATAATCAAAATCTTGATAAATAAAGGAAAATTCAAAAAACAAATCTGACTCATGGGTGCATTGATTAATTCTGTGTTTGCTTCCATATAACTATCTGGAAGGTAGATTTTAGAAGGCAGCATCTACTGCACCTCTAAACTTAAAACAGCAAAATTTCCACAGCTGTACTCATTGATTTGCTCCCTGGGTGAGTTTCAACATTCCATTTTAATGGGTGACTTTAATAGAAACTGTTCATCCAACAGGAGACTGAGATTAAAGCCTTCCCTTCCCTCTCTAAGTTTAAATCAGTTAAATAAATATCCTACACACTATGATTTAAACTGTAAGGTTTTAACTATTTTAGATTTGATTATTGTTTCCTCTGAGTTGCCAGTTAGCTATTGTGGTCACCAGGGAAACTTATTTTGTGATCATGTCCTCAGTTTTTGTATGGTGAACCTTTATCCTCCCAAATTTACTAATAGCACTATTTAGTTGTGTTGTTTTTAAGAAATTTAGTTTGAAGGCTTTTTGTTCTGGTTTGCTCAAAATTAACTGGGGGAGTTGTTTTCCTTCCGTAATGTAGATGCTGCCTGACATTATTTCTTTCACTAGTTCAATATGCTTTGCTACCAACATGCCCGCTTTTTTTGTAGAAAAAAAGGTTAAATTTAAACATGTTCCTTGGGTGACTCTGATAATTATTCTACAAATGGTTATTGTTACTTGCATGGATTGCTTTTAATAGGTAGTTTTAATTTTTCTTAAGTGCTTTTTTTAATCTATTTGTATTATATTGTAGTACTGTTCTGACTTTTGTATCCATTGTATTGTTTCCCTGATTCCCTGGGTCGCACCTGGAAATGAGCTTCAGCTCAGTGTGACTTTCCCAGTTATCAAATTTTAAATCTCTCAATCAATAAATTATCACCCGGTTGAAAGTCCTGTTATAAGCAATATCAAAAGGCCAAGAAACTAGATATTCCAGAGGCCTTGCAGACTTTTCATAAATTTCATAATTGCTGTGTCTCTATTATAAGGAAACCCAAATCCTCCTTCTTTAAGACAAATCTAGCTAATTTTAGAAATAATCCTAAGAAATTCTGGCACTTGGTTAACTCTGTCTAGAAGGTACCTTCCATGTCTTCCACTACAAATGTATGTTATGGTGGCTCCACTGTGTATTCTAAAGAAGGTATTGGTGGTATGTTTAATACATATTTTTTTCTGAGGCTCCTGCTCTGTTACTGAAAAAAGTGGGCCTATCCACCACTGGATTGTCTTTTGATCCCCTGGCAATGCTCCCTCTCTGAAGACCTAAATTTTACTTCAGGTACCTTAAATCTGAAGGAGTATTTAAATTGATATCTTCATTGAGAGAGGATACTGCCCAGGGAATCGATAATCTAGACAATTTTTAAATGTAGTGCTGATATTTTGGCTCCTCTTCTAACTCACATTTTTAATTTAACCCTCACCACCCAAACATTTCCCTCAGCATGGAATCATTCTTTATTTGTTCACCTGCAGAAATGCAGGGACAATACTCTATAGAAAATTTGTGCTTGATTTTCTTGGTCCCTATAATTTTCAAATTTATGGAAAAAGTTGTCCTCACTCAGATCTCTGAATAACTGGCAAATTATCAGATCGTCTCCAATTTTCAGTTGGGCTTTAGACCAAACCATGCTAACGAAACTGCATTGATTGATTTTCACAACTCTGTCTTTAGGGCATTGGATGAAGGGTATCTCCTAGATCCTTTTTTTTTATTGATACGCCAAATGCCTTTGATGTGATCAATCACTCCTAGCTTCTAGCTCATCTATCTTCCTATGTTTTTCCACAGATGCAATTACCTGATTTTCCAGATACTTACACAGGAGAACCCAATCTGTTTTCTGGAATGGCTGCCTTTCTTCTACTCTCTCCATCTCCTCTGGGGGTTCTTCATTGGTCTATACTTAGTTCTATTTTATTTAGCCTTTTTGTAGATCCTCTACCTCTGCTGTGGACCATTGTTCAGTCTGACTGTACACCAACAACATGGTCCTTTTCTATGCTCTTAAAAATCCATCTTCTCTTTCCTCGACCCTCCAGTGGGATTAAGATAAAATTGTGAATTAGCTATACAATGATCAACTATGTCTAATTACTAAAAAGACTCAAACCATGCTGTTCATCTCTCAATCAGCTTTTTTATTGGTAAATTCTTCCTTCTCAATCACCTTAAAAACCAATTCATTCAAATATGTAAGTGAATTTAAATATCTTGGTCTCATTTCCAATTCTTCCTTGACTGTCGAAGCTCATTTTGATAAAACTATTTTAAAAGTTTGTCAATGCCTGAGTCACCTCAAATGTGCCAGGCATTGTCTGTAAATCTTAAAATGTAAATATATTATTACACAAGCCATTCTCCAAATCCTATATTATGGAAAGACTATTTATCACCATGCCTCTGCTTCATATCTTCTTCAATTGAATACCGTTTATTATCAATTTCTATGATTTATTTTAAAATCTAAATGGGATGAACACCCTTATACCCTACTGCCATGATCAAATTAGTTGTCACCCTCCTTTAGATGCACTTTCTATTGGCTATCCCTTATTTACAAAACTGTAAATAACCATACTACCACTTACTTATCTGAAAGGCTTATAGTTCCCACCTGCAAATACAGCTGTAGAGACATGTCTCATCATGATTTGTTCTTGCCTAAGGTTAAAACACACTTTGGAAAATAATGTTTTTCCTATGCTGCTCCATTTTCATGGAACAACCTCTCTCCTTAGCCGAGAAGTTCACCTACCCTTGGAATTTTCCAGCACAGCTTAAAAAGATTATTGTTACAGGAACAATCTATTTGTACTTGTTTTAACTGAGTTTGTGTATGTCAGTTTATGTCTTTATTGTTATTTTATTTGGTTTAGGATGTTCTGTACCATGAGACACTTCTCATAGAACTTATCCTGCATTCTAAGAGGGACACCTGGATATTGTAGCAGTCACAGAAACATGATACACAGAGAACAATGACTGAGATGTCAACATACCAGGGTACACAATCTACAAGAGGAACAGGGTGGGTAAAAGAGGAGGAGGAGTAGCTCTCTACTTAAGGGAAGGGATCAACACAACAGAACTAAAGGGTAAATATGAAGGAAAGGAGGCACTGTGGGTCACCCTGGAGACAGGCAATGGCACCAGAATCCACACAGAAGTTATATGAAGAACCCCATCTCAGCAGGAGGAAATGGACAAGGAAATCATGAAGGTATCCTTAGAATGGCAGAAAAAGGGGAGATAGTGCAGATGGGGGACATGAATATGCCATATGTTAACTAGAGCACTTTTGCAGCTGCCACATCCAAGAGCAGGGTAATTCTCGATGCTCTACAGGGGGCATGACTCAGACAGCTAGTGTTAGAATCCACTCAGGAGGGAGCAAGCTTAGACCTGGTACTATCAAATGGGGACAGAGAGAGGATCTCAGATTTAGAAGTGGGTAGCCACCTGGGAACAAGTGACCACCAAACAGTGTGGTTCATGATAAACACAGATGCAGAGTCAAGTCACACACATGTGATGATATTGGTCTTTAGGAGGGTGACTTTGGAAAAATGTGGGAGTTCCTCAGAAAGCCAATAGCAAATGGGCAAGAAGGTGGGGTGGAGGAACAATGGGGAGAAATCAAAGCTGCCATAACAAAGGCATCAAGCCTTTGTATGAAGCAAATAAACAAAACAAAATGAAGGAAAAAACACTATGGCTCTCAAAAGAGGTGTTGGGAAAGTTTAGGGAGAAAAAAGATAGCATTCAGGAAGTATAAGAAAATACAGAAGGAGCAGGACGGAGAACTGTACCAGTTAAAGCTGGAGGAAGAGTGGAAGGCAGTCAGAATAGCAAAGGCCGAAACCAAGGAAAAGATAGCCAAATCAGCTAAAAAGGGGATACAACCTTTTATAGGTATATTAGGAAGTGAAGAAAGACCAGGGGAGGGATAGTGAGGCTTAGTAAAAGGGAGGGAGTGGGCAGATGGTGACAGTGACAAAGCAGAGATACTGCATGAATGCATCTGCTCAGTATTCACAAAAGAAGAGGAGGGGGAGGTACCTAAACCGAATGATAGAAGCATACTTGATAGAGGGGTCAATACCAGTCCATTCACAGAAGAAGGGGTCATGAAATCATAGAAAGTCATGTGTGCAAATGCCAGGAGCCTTAGCAACAAGATGGAAGATCTGGAGGCTGTCATGGTGCAGTCAGACCTAGACATTGTGGCCATTGCTGAAACCTGGTGTAATGATAACCACGACTGGGAGTTGGCCATAACTGGCTAACATATTCAGAAGAGACAGGGCAGGCAGGAAGGGAGGAGGAGTGGCACTGTATGTGAAAAATGACATAAGGGCCACAGAGATCCAGGAGGAACAAAATGGGGGAGAGATACTGTGGGTTAAGCTGGAAAGGAAAATGGGGCCAGCCATCCGCACAGGTGTGGTCTATAGACCACCAGCCCAGGAGGAAGAAACAGATAGGGAGCTGATGCTAGCCATCCAGAGGATGGCAGACAAGGTGAGAGTAGTACTGGTTGGAGACTTCAATATTCCAGACGTGGACTGGAGCATCCCAGCAGCAGCATCAACTAGGAGCAGATTTATCCTGGATTCCTTCAGGTGCCTTCCTCAAGCAACTGGTCATGGAACCAACTCAGCAGAAGGCAATACTGGACTTTGTGCTCACAAACAGGGACAGTGTGATGGGGTAAGAGTAGGGAGCACCTGGGGAACAGTGACCACCAGTCACTGTGGTTTGAAATCACAGAAAGAGCAGAACCAAACCACAGAAAACACGTATCCTGGATTTTAGGGGCAAACTTTGAGAAAATGGGAGATACTTGAAAGAGGCATTAAGGGAATGGGGCGAGAATCAGGGTTGAGGAACAGTGGGAAGTATTTAAAATGGGATTACAAGAGCAACAGAATTATGTATTAAGCAGGTTAGCAAGAGGAAAAGGAAGAGGAGACCATTATGGTTTTCAAAGAGGTAGCAAAGAAAGTGAAAGCCAAAAGATTGCATTCAGGCAATACAAAAGACACAGGCAGAAGGGGATAGGGAGAAGTACCAGGAGAAGCAAAGGGAGGCAGGGAGGTCAGTAAGGGAAGCCAAAGCTCAGACAGAAGAACACATTGCAAAATCAGTGGGTAGAGGGGACAAAACCTTTTACAGGTACATAAGTGAAAAAAGAAAGGCAAAGGGAGGGATAGTGAGACTGAAGGGGGAGGATGGGGGCTGTGTGGAGGATGACAACAGTAAAGCTGACATATTGAACAGGTATTTCTGCTCAGTCTTTACTGAGGAAGAGGAGGGTAATGGGTCTGAATGGAGTACAAGGGTGAGAATGGTGCAGAAATGGACACAAGTCCCTTTCACGAGAAAGGGTCCTGAAGGAACTGGAAGTAATGAGAGTTGATAAAGCAATGGAGCCAGATGGGGTGCACCGCAGGGTCCTTAAAGAACTAAGAGAGGTGGTGGCTGAACCTCTTGCTATCCTGTTTAGCCGATCACTAGAAACAGGATAGGTACCCAAAGACTGGAGGATAGCAGATGTAGTCCCCTTATACAAAAGTGGGAACAAAGAGGAAGCGGGGAACTACAGACCAGTCAGCCTCACCTCGGTAGTGGGGAAGATCATGGAAGCACTACTGAAGGAGAGATTGGTGAAACATCTGGTTGTCAATGGACTACAGGACCCAAGGCAGCATGGTTTCACCAGGAAGGTCATGTCAGACCAACCTCATTGAATTTTTTGACTGGGTGACTAGGGAGGTGGATCAGGGGAGGGCAGTGGACATGGCCTATCTGGACTTCAGCAAGGCCTTTGACACTATGCCACATAGAAGACTATTGCACAAACTGGGGAATATGGTGTGGCAGGACAGTAGTGCAGTGGGTAGGTAACTGGCTGGGCAGCAGGACACAGAGGGTGGTGGTAAATGGCTGTCACTCCACAGAGGGAAGAGTGACCAGTGGGGTACCACAGGGATCAGTGCTGGGACCGGTACTATTCAATATCTTCATCAGTGACATTGCAGGGACCTAGAAGGCAGAATTTCACTGTTTGCTGATGACACAAAGCTCTGTAACAGAGTAGACACACCAGAGGGTGTAGACAGAATGAGAAGGACCTGCAGAACTTGAAGAATGGTCAGGATTTGGCAGTTGAAATTCAATGCAAGGAAGTGCAAGATAATGCATATGGGGCACAAAACCCTAGCACAATATATCAGTTGGGGGTGAGGATATAGCATGCACCAAGCAGGAAAGGGATCTTGGAGTTATCATCTCGGATGACCTCAAGGCAGGAAACAGTGTGACAAGGCAGCAGGTAAAGCAAATAAGATGCTGGGATGCATAGGCAGGGCATCACCAGCAGGAAAAGGAGGTCATAATTCCACTATACAAGACACTAGTGAGGCCGCACCTGGAGTACACTGTGCAGTTCTGGAGACCTTACCTACATAAGGGCATAGACAGGGTAGAGAAGGTTCAGAGGAGGGCAACAAAGATGGTGCATGGATTGCATCACAAGTCCTATGAGGACAGGTTGAAGGCACTGAACATGTACTCCCTGGAGGAGAGGAGGAGAGGTGATATGATAGAGACATACAAGTATCTTACAGGGAGGAACAGGGTGCAGGAATGCACTATTTTTAAGCAAAGATGTTCCAGGACTAGGGCATGGGATGAAGTTGGAGGAGGGCGATTCAGAGGAAACGTGAGGAAGAATTTCTTCACAGAGCAGGGTGGTGGACAAGTGGAACACCCTGCCAGAGGAAGTGGTGGGGGCTGAAACAATCACGGGATTTAAGAATGCATGGGATAGACATAAAGGAATTCTGGAGGTCAGGGGTAAGGGGCAACAGACTTCCTGGAAAACGTAAACTGAACTTACAAACTTAAATGGGCAGACTAGGTGGGCCATAGGCCCTTATCTGCTGACACTGTCTATGTATCTATGTATGTATGTATCTATGAAAGAATTCCTAAAACTGAAGCTGGACAAAGCAGTGGGGCCTGATGGTATTTAACTCAGAATTCTAAAAGAACTAAGAGGAGAACTAGTGGCACCACTGACTACCCTTTTTAACAAATCATTGGAGGATGGTGTGGTTCCTGAGGACTAGAGGAGAGCAGATGTGATTCACCTTCACAAAAGTAGTGGGAGCAAGGCAGAGGCAGGAAACTATAGATCTGTTAGTTTGACCTCAGTGTTAGGGAAAATGATGAAATCACTTCTAAAAGAAAGAATTGTTAAGAATCTTGAGGCCAGCAGGGCACAGAACCCAAGGCAGCAAAGATTCACAGTGGAGAAGTCATGTCAGATGAATCCAACAGATTTTTTTGACTGGGTGACCAAAGTAGTAGACCAGGGAGGGGCTGTGGATGTGACCTATCTAGACTTTAGCAAGGCATTTGACACATTACCAGACAAAGATTAATAAACAAGTTAGCCAGCCTAGGAGTAGGTCCCAGAGTGGTAACATGGGTAAAACACTGACTGGAGAACAGGATGCAGAGTGTAATAGTAAACTGAGTCCACTCCAAAGAAAGGGGAGTTACTAGAGGGGTACCACAGGGTTCAGTACTGGGATTGGCCCCTCTTTAATGTCTTTATAGGTGACATTGTGGAGGGACTGGATGGAAAAGTATGCCTCTTTGCAGATGACACATAGATCTGCAATAGGTTTGATACACAAGGGGGAGGTGAAAAGGATAAGAAGGGACTTAGCAAGGTTGGAGGAATGGTCAAAAGTATAGCAGCTTAGATTCAATGCAAAGAAGTGCAAAGTAATGAACCTGGAAAACAAAACCCAAGGGAAAAGTATGCAGTGTGGGGAGGGGTATTATCGACAGCAAAATTGGAAAGGGACCTGGGGGTAGTCATATCAGATGACCTAAAGGTAGGCAATCAATGTGAGAAGGCAGTAAGGAGGGCTGTGAGTATATTGGGAAGCATAGGGAGAGGCATCACCAGTAGAAAACAGGAAGTTGTTATTCCTCTGTAAAGACAGCTGGTGAGACCTGCTCTTGAGTACTGCTTGCAGTTCTGGCGACCCCATCTCTACAAGGACATAGACAGGATGGAGGCAGTCAAGAGGAGGGCGACTAAAATGGTATAGGAACTGCATCAGAAACCATATGAAGGGAGACAAAAATAACTTAATATGTATACCCTCAAGGAAAGGAGGGGGAGGGGGGACATGATGGAAACTTTCAAGTACCTCAAGAGAATCAACAAAGTCCAAGAGGGTAGCACCTTTCAGAAAAGGAGGTGTGCAAGAACAAGAGGGCACAATCTGAAGATAGAGGGGAGGACAGCTCAGGGGCAACATGAGGAAGTATATTTTCATGGAGAAGGTGGTGGATGCATGGAATGGCCTTCCTGAGGTGATCATAGGGTCAAAAACAGTGGGGAATTTAAGAATGCATGGGATAGACATAAGGTAATTCTAGTGGGAGGTAGGAGGAAATAGGCTATTGATAAACCTAGGATCTGCAGATTATCCAATAGGTAGGGAAATGGGCAGACTGGGTGTGCCAAGCAGTCATTATCTGCCATTAAACTCTATGTTTCTATGTATCTTTTAAATAAAAGTCATCTTTTTTTCTTCAGATGGGATTAGGAAGTCTAAGGTGCACACTATCGCCCGTCCTGTATGTGGACAAAAGCATGGCATATTCTATAAACAGCAGAGCATCATAATGATGTTGAAGTACTGTCGTTTTCAAAGTGGAACACATTTTTAAATGGCTGTATTTTTTTTTATTGACTAACCAGGAATAGCACACTAAGCTGAAAGCTTGTTTAAAGGTGTGACCTGGGAGCACAGGGAAGTTAAGTGACTTGTTCAGGGTCACACATTATATGCAAGTGGGGGCTGTGGGATGCAAACTCAGGTCTCCAGATTTGCAGCTCAGATCCTTAAACCACTGTGCTATACTCCCTCCAAATGTCATGCCATGTCATGCTTGAATGCTCATACAGGACTGTTAAGTGAGTCATACAACTGAAAGGCTTAAGCACGTGGTTCAATGGGCTGGGGCAACAGCCATGCCCCATTTGTCTGATCTATTTAAACTCTGCCTTCCTGCTTCATTCAGAAGCATTTTTCTTTGCAGATGGAGGCTCTGCCTGACCTCTACCTGAGCTCTGCCCCCCCCTTCTGCTGTGTTTGTCTCCTCCCTTCCCTTGTGCTTTGATTTCTGCTGGCTTGTGCCAGACTATCTGCCTGGTGTGTGCTTCTCCAGCTTGTAGGTCAGTATTTTGCCTCTGGCTGCAGTCTGTCTGTGCTTCTCTTAGTTGTTTGTTTCTGCTCCCTCTATCTCCTGTGCTTGCATTTGCTTTTGTTTGTTTTTTTGGCACTTTTCTAGTTTCTAGCATCCTGTATCCACTTTACTGTTTGTGCTTTCAAGCTTACATATTGCTGTGTCTTACCTTGGCTATTCCTCAGTTATCTGTAATTGTTTCCTGTGTGTTCTCAGTTCCACTTGCTATTTCCATGCTGCAGCAGTCTCCCTCTGCTCATCAACTTTTAATTATTTACACCTGGCTCACATAGTACCTGGCTCATTCAGCAGATACTGTACAACTCTCAACTGTTTAATTCCCATGTGCTGGCTTTTCTAGCTATTTTATTGTGCTCTCTGCATTTACTCTGCTTCCTAAACAGTTCATTGCTATATTACTGCCTCAGCCTACATAATTTATGGTGCATCAGCAACTCACACTAACCTCCCTTCAAACTGGTTGGCATGCTTCTGGCTGTATCATTCAATCTCATTTTCTGTCCCTGTTATCAAAGTTTCACTCATTGTGCCACACTGCATTCTGCCTGTGCATTCTGCCTGAAGTCGCTTCTAATAATGTTGTTACATGCTTTCATATGCTGCCTACCCATACTGAAACTTTCAGTCATTAAATTAGCTGCCTGGTCACGAAATAAGACATCCCAAGCCTGGAGGGAAGGCAATCTAGGCCTTGGATACCCAGAGGTTTTCTCCTCAAAGGGGCTTTTCTTCTCCTCAGTGCCAAAGGTCATAATATTTAGTTACTCTAGTTTTATTTCCTTAGGATACTTGGGTAGGTTTCCACAGTTTTTTAGGTAGTTTTCCAGTGTTGGATGGGGATGTATGGTGGCCATCTTTTGCCATTCCCTCTTTCCTTGGTAAGTCATGGCCTCTCATTATAATTAATTCGACCTATGTTAAGGTCATTACAAGCTTCAGTTATCTGCTGTTACCCTTATCTCTGACCTACAATGAAGCCCACCACGATGAATCCCAGAGTCACAGTTCTCTGCATGACTAAAGGGACTAGTTCCCATTGAAATTACATTGTTTACTGCAGTAACTCTGCTGTAGCATGCTGCAGAATTGGGTTTAATCCTGGTGATCTTCACAGTAAGTGAAGGTCCAATGCTCAATACCAACTTGTTACCTATGCAATGCTTTCTGTTCCACACTCTTTTTTGGATTTTTTCTAATCTATCTTTAGCCTAAGGGAATCATTCCCATGGTACCTTTAAGGGTGGAACCATCCTCCAGAGTTCCTTGCCTTTGGCATCCTTACATGGTGGTATTGCCAAGGTACAGAGAGGTGAACGGCCATAACAAAGTTTATTCAACAATTTGCATAAGCACAAAATGACACCAAGTTGTGTAAGCACACTGAATTGAAAGTCATAAGCCTGTGGTTCAATGGGCTAGAGCAACAACCACACACACCCCTTGCCTTACCTATTTAAACTCTGCTTTCTTGCTTTATTCAGCCACATTTTTTCTTTGACCCATCATCCTCCCCTCCACCTTCAGTGGCTATCCTCTCACCTCAGGTCTTTTTCCTAAGCTTCCTTTAGCCTAAAGGAATCCTCCCCATGGCACCTCTAGTAGTTGAACCCTCCTCCAGGGTTCCTTGCCTTTGGCATCCAAATAGGATGGTATTCCTGAGGCACAGGAGGTGAACTGCCACAAAGTTTATTCAATAAGTTACATAAGCACAACATCATATCAAGTTGCGCAATCACAGGGAATATAAACAAATCTAAATTCTGGATGAACAAAAAAAAAAGAAGCTAGTGATCTGTTTAGAAATGTGTTGCTTGGGGTCATTAGGACTCAGTCACTACAATATGTTCCATCCAAACCTGATCAGGGGCATGTATTTGTAAATGTTTGGGTTTGTTTACATTTCTCAACTCTGACCCTGAGCTGGCCAGCTGGAATTATCCATACTGATTTGAGTTCTTTTCATGTAATCTGTTTATTAGTCCTCAGTAATACCACCATTCATAGCTATGGTCAGGGCTGTGCTTCTGTCTTAGAAAATAGGTAGGGATAAATCTTCATTTTGATTTGCTAAAACCACCAATCAGCCAGTCCAGTATCAGTCAATAGAAACTGGGGAATTATGAGTCCCAGTCTCTGTTGCTTGATTCTGTTCAGAAATCCTTTGTGCCCACAAAGTGTTAAATTAAAATTTTCCACCATGTTGTTGTCTTGCTTAGCAAAAGCCCCCGAGAGATTTTATAGTACCCAGACTGGCCTCTCAGTTCAACTATTTAATGTAATTGCTATTAAAAATTTTCCAATACATTTTCTTTTAATAAAATTGATCTTCACTTTCATGATTCTGGTTACTTTGTGGACTGGCTTCATAGATCTGCTCTGCCTATAGAGTGCTCAGTGTTGCACATGTAGTACTACCACCAGCAGTCTTTCAACTCATGCAGACAAACCACACACACACACACACACACACACACACACACTGTGTGCTGTTTTCACTCAGCAGCACTTTTTTAACCACCAGATTTTTTTAGATTAAAAAGATCAACTGAAATGGAACACTCCTACTGCACTGCCCTAGAAGACTTCACCAAGGCACTCTCCCACCAGCTCACTGCTCACAAGTATAAGACAGCCCCTCCCCCAAAAAAACAAAATGCTGGAATTAATTTGTAGAAAATTGGAGTTAACTTAACTCTTAGAAAATGGGTTGGCTAAATCTTGTAATGTGACTGGATGGCAAAACATAGCACCCAGTCCCGTATGAGGGCACAGAGGCCAATTGAACTTTATTTTGCCCATTTACCAACTGTAAGTTCATTTTCCCCATGCTGCATCTGCCTATCGCACTCATAACTGAACAATTCTGGTGCACTGCTTAGCATATTTATAAAATCAAAAACAAACTGTGAATCAGATATTAATCCTGCTATCCTGCTAACATGATAAAAGTTTGAAAAACATCATGGTATTTTCATTGTCCAGGATTCCCCCCTGTTCCCTCACAAAAAGACAGAGACCATTGTTTGTTGTTGTGCTCAGACTGGCAATTAATTTATTAATATTCATATTTCCATATTCCATTTCCATTTCTTTATTATCATATTTTCAAAATTTCATTTATTTCCATCCATATATCAATCTCTGATTATTTCTCCCCCAGGTGAAAACCTGGGTGCCCTCTTCTTCTGCTTTTTCGTTAGGTAACTGTGAAAACCAAGACCGCTTTCTCCTTCACCTTCTTCCTCTTCTTGTGTTATTGCTTTTTTCTTCCTCCTCCTCCCCCCTTTTCCCCCTTTTTCTCCTGCCATCCACCTTTGGCAGTCCATAACCATATTATCACCTGCCATCCATCTTTGGCAGTCAAACTATCCGACCGGACGCACTGTCATCCACCTTGACAGACCCACCATACAGTCCCATCTTGACTGTCTTTCCCTGTTGCTCTGCCTAGTAGGGTGGGTGGAGGGATCAAAACTCCAGCAAAAAGTGGCTGAGGCCCCCTTGTGCTGTCCCTTATATACCTCCCTTCGCCCCTCCCCTTCCTGTTACCTGCCAATTGTTCTGTCCCTTAGCCCCTCCCCTTCCTTCCCCCCTCCCCTTCTGAGCACAACCATTCTATGTAGAAGGAAAGGGGTGCACCAGGACAACCTGGTCTGCCCCATAAAGGGCAAACTCCATTGTCCTAGATTCCCCCCTTTTCCCTCACAAAAAGACAGAGACCATTGTTTGTTGTTGTGCTCAGATTGGCAATTAATTTATTTATATTCATATTTCCATATTCCATTTCCATTTCTTTATTATCATATTTTCACAATTTCATTTATTTCAATCCATATATCATTCTCTGATTATCCCTGCCCCAGGTGAAAACCTGGGTGCCTTCTTCTTCTCCTTTTTCATTAGGTAACGGTGACAACCGAGACCGCTTTCTCCTTCATCTTCTTCTTTTCTTGTGTTATTCCTTTTTCTTCCCCTCCCTCCCCACCCCCTTTTCCCCACTATCCAGTCTCCAGCTTGCTTTGGATGGATGGCTTCCCCCATACTTAGAGTACCATTCTCCCTTACCTCAGGGAAGATCCTTTTTATCCTTTCCTTCTTTCCTGTTTTTTTTTATTTCCCATTTTTTGCATGTTTCCTCCATGCTTCTATAAAGCCCAGAGGTGCACACCGTCTGACCTGTAGAAGTCTTCTACCCATTCTTCTACCCTCCTCTGTATTACCTGTCCTCCCATCTGCCTTACCAATGTCCCAACCCTCCTATTCATTTTTTTTTCTGACCCTCTCCACCGCTCTGTGGCTGTGCTCCTGCCTCCAAACCCTCCTTGGTATCATATCTGACCAGGCGAGGCACACCTGAGGCCACCATTGTCATATTGCCCCCAGATCCCTTTTTATTTGTAAGTATGTGTCTACCCATGGCCTGCCTGCAAGGTTGTTACCCCCTAGATGTATAATAATTAGATCTGGACTGGGCTGCTGTCCCTTGAGTTCTTTCAAGGTGGGAAGCAGCTGTGCCTATCTCATCCCCTGTATGCCATGCCAGACCAACCTACACTGTTTCACATCTGGGTACAGCTGCTTTCCCCCAGCCTTCTTCTCTGCTCTTTTCCCAGTCCAATAAATATAGGAATGGCTGCAGATCCAGACTTCCATGATCCTCCCTCTACCTATGGGATTCAAGCAAAATTCATTATTTTACACACGTTCTTAGTGTCATCCCCGTATTCTACCCACCCCCCCAGTTTTGTCCTCCCAGCCCTTTAACAGTTCTTGCCCCCCTCCCAGCTCTGCAGTTCATGCCAGGAGCACCACCTTCAAGTTTTTTTTTTTTTTTACTTCAGTGCTCTAATGTATCTCTTATAACTGGCCGATTGCCAGCGTCCCTTTTCCAATATCCACTTCACCATCTCTCCCGCTGCTGCCCATTGTGAGGCAGCCCCAATCCGCAAGGAATGGGGTGAATAATTAGTCGGGTCTCCCCCCATGAATTGCACACCCTTTTTGAGTAATGCTGTGACTTGGTAGCCAGTGACCTTTCTTCTATCACCATGTACAAATAATTTCCCAGTCCTGTTCCTATGCTCTGCGGTGAAAGCCCACAGAGCCTGTACCAGGCATATTGCACCCTCTGCTTGCCCTTTCAGCGTCACTATGCAACCTTGCCCTCTTTGATCCATTTTTGACCTCCTAATCTTGATCCGTATCTCTGTTACCCCCCAGCTTATATCTTCCCATTTTAACCCCCCTTCCTTGTCTTCTCTCCCATGGCCTACCAACCTTGCTCACTTGCCCCTCATGGAACATAACCACATAAATTGTGTGAAATAGCTGGGCCTCGGCCTTTGATCTGCATATTGCCAGGAGCACATCCTTCAGCTTTATTAGCCACTGCTCCCCTATAGGTCTTCTATTATCCGCTAGGCCCTGTCTCAACCTGCTCCATCCTTGCATCATTCTTCTGATAAGTAGTGATTTTGTCAGGTCCTTCCACCCTTTTAGACTGCAGATAACACTAATCCCTGCCAAATAAACTCCCATTGTGGTGTGGGCTGTGCCTTTCTGCCACTGCTCCATGGTGAACATTCCCAACTGTTCCTCAGTGAGTGGCCTACTTACCTCCATCTGGTGCTCTGCCCTGAATGTTTGAAACACTCGCCAGGGCCCATCATAGGCCCTCAGAGTCCGAGGCTCCCATGAGCTGCGAAACAACAGTTCTGCTCCTTCTTGCCAACATCCCAGATGTTCATTGGTATGGGTGTTTTTTGTTCTTCCGCTGCCGGTGCCAGTCTCCAAAAATGGTCCAGCTGCAGACGGGAAAGGCTGTCAGCCAGGGTATTGTGTACCCTTTCTATGCGTTGTGCTCTGAATGACATGTTCAGCTGCAAAGCCCTTAAAACTAATAGTCGTAATACCTGCATGACTGTGTTTCACCTGGCTCCCCTGTTGTTCAGAACATCCACCACTGCTCTGTTGTCACACCAAAATGTCACTTTCTGATCCCGTAATTCCTCCCCCCAGACCAAGGTAGAAGCCCATATGGGCATGATCTCTAGTAATGTTATATCTCTCACTTTCCCATCCCTCACCCAACTGGCAGGCCAGGGTTCTGCAAACCATCTACCCCTCAGGTAACCCCCCATTCCTAGCCCCCCAGCTGTGTCTGTGTAGAGGTCAAGGTCTGTGTTGTATAGCCACTCCTCTTGCCAGAAAGAGCACCCATTGTATTCCTTAAGGAATTCTTCCCAGATTTTAAAATCCTCCCTAACGCCTTGTGTCAGGTCCACCCAGTGATGTGGTCTTGTGACCCCTGCTGTAGCTCTAGCTAACCTCTTCGTGAATGCCCTTCCTGGTCCGATGGCCCTGCATGCAAAGTTCAGGTGCCCTAGTACCTGCTGCACCAGCTTTAGTTGTACCTGTCTCCTGCTGGTGTGTACTTGGATTAGTTCCTTCAATTTACTTACCTTTTTGTCCGGTAGTCTAAATACTTCATTCAGGGCATCTATCTCAATCCCCAGAAACTCCATAATCCTGCTGGGCCCCTCTGTTTTTTCTGGTGCCAGTGGGACCCCTAGCTCTCGGCACAATTCCTGAAACTTACCCAGCATCCTTTGTGTCTCTCTTTTTCCCCTACAGATGAAAAGAAAATCATCCAGATAATGGATGACCGTCTTATAACCAGTTTTTTCCTAGAATATCCACTGCAAGCAGGTGCTGAACGCCTCAAATGCAGCACATGCTATGGAACAGCCCATTGGCATTGCTTGTCAAAATAATACTGTCCCCATTTTAAACGCAATAGATCCCAGTCTTCTCTCCTAACCGGAAGCAGTCTGAAAGCGGACTCAATGTCAGTTTTTGCCATCCATGCATCCTCTGTGGCCCGGATTATCCGGACTGAGTCCTCTAGTGTTGCATATGTCACCTTACTATGCTCCTCACTGATGAAATCATTCACTGACTCCCCTTCCGGATAGGACAGGTGGTGGATCACCCTGTACTCCCCCTCTTGTTTCTTGGGTACCAAACCCAATGGTGAAATCCACATGTTCAGCAATGGGGGTGCGTGAAATGGGCCCTCTACCCTACCTGCTGCCTTTTCTTTCTCTATCTTCTGTCTTAGCATCTCTTCCTTTCCTTTTACTGACCCCAGGTTGCTTGCCTCACTTGCTTGCCTGGGCCCCCTACACTGCAGTGAAAACCCTGTGTTAAAACCCTTTATAATCATATCCCACACACTCCTGTCTGGATATCTGTCCAGGCAAACTGTCCATGCCTTCAAGTTGATGGGGGTCCTGGTCATCCCAAACTGTTCCCTGTCGTGCCCCCCACTACTCCTCCCTGGCCAGTCCCTCCCGTTTTGCCTGACCTTTCTTCTCTCAGTGGCTCTGACCCCCTCTATTCGCATTCCCCCTACTTCACCCTCCCCTGTTCCATGTTTGTCCTTTAAACCCCTGGCCATCTTGAAAAAACTGTTGACCTGATCCTTGACCCCCGTGCCCTTGTGCTCCCTGGGCCCATGTCATTCTACATTTGTTTGCCGGGTGCCCTCCCCCGCATTTGGAACAAGCATGCCAAAAATGACATTGAGGCCATGAGCAAAAGGCCCTGTTGTAAGCCCAACAATATCTCTGGGGTATGAACCCCTTTTTGCCCCACTCACCTTCAGGTATGGACCGATCTGTTACGTAATCCATCCACAAATCTATCTGCTTGGTGTCCCATCTCACATCCCCAAATGTTGCCATTCTCTGCGGAAAAAATTCATCATAGTATAACCACCCCAGCCCGCCCTTTACTTTTGCTCTCCGTATTATCAATGAATAAGTGATGAGCGAGATGCCTAGCTCTGGCCTTTTTAAGAAACTTAGAAACATAGAAACATATAATTTGATGGCAGATAAGGACCGCTTGGCCCACCTAGTCTGCCCATTTTCCTACCTAACAGATAAGCTGCAGATCCTAGTTAACCAACAGCTTACTTCCTCCTACCCTCCACTAGGACTGCCTGACGTCTGTCCCATGCATTCTTGACTTCCCCCACTGTTCTTGACTCCACAACCTCCTCAGGGAGGCTGTTCCATGCATCCACAACCCTAGCTGTGAAAAAATACTTCCTCACATTACCTCTGAGCCGTCCCCCCTCTATCTTCAAATTGTGCCCCCTTGTTCTTGCACATCTCTTTTTCTGAAAGATGCCACCCTCTTGGACTTTGTTGATTCCCTTGAGGTACTTGAAAGTTTCTATCATGTCCCCTCTCTCCCTCCTTTCCTCAAGGGTATACATATTAAGTTCCTTTAGTCTTTCTTTGTATGTCTTCTGGTGCAGAACCTGCACCATGTTGGTTGCCCTCCTCTGGACAGCCTCCACTCTGTCTATGTCTTTGCGGAGATGGGGTCTCCAGAACTGCACACAGTACTCCAGATGGGGTCTCACCAACTGTCTGTACAGAGGGATAACAACTTCCTGTTTTCTACTATTGATGCCTCTCCCTATGCATCCCAGTATCCCCAGCCTTCCTTACTGCCTTTTCACATTGCTTGCCCACCTTTAGGTCATCTGATATAATTACCCCCAGGTCCCTTTCCATTTTTACTGTTGTCAGTATCTCACCCCTCCATTGTGTACTCTTCCCCTGGGTTTTTGTTTCCCAGGTGCATTACCTCATACTTCTTTGCATTGAATCTGAGCTGCCAAACATTTGACCATTCCTCCAACCTTGCCAAGTCCCTTCTCATCCTTTCCACTCCATCTGGTGTATCAACCGTGTTGCAGATCTTTGTGTCATCTGCAAAGAGACATACTTTTCCCTTCCAGTTCCTCTGCAATGTCACTTATAAAGACATTAAAAAGGACCGGTCCCAGTACTGAACCTTGCGGCACCCCGCTAGTAACCCTCCTTTCTTCACTGTGGACTCCATTTACTACTACCCTTTGCGTCCTGTTGTCTAGCCAATTTTTTATCCAGGATACCACCTTGGGACCCACTCCAAGGCTAACTAACTTGTGTATTAATCTTTTGTGTGGGACTGTATCAAATGCCTTGCTAAAATCTAGGTAAGCCATGTCCACAGCCCCTCCCTGGTCTACTACTTTGGTCACCCAGTCAAAGAAATCTATTAGATTCATCTGACATGACCTTTCCATCGTGAATCCATGCTGCCTTGGGTCCTGTGCCACACTGGCCTCTGGGTACTCAACAATTCTTTCCTTCAGAAGTGATTCCATCATTTTCCGTACCACTGAGGTCAAACTAACTGGTCTGTAGTTTTCTGCCTCTGTCCTGCTCCCATTTTTGTGAAGAGGAATCACAGCCACCCTCCTCCAGTCCTTAGGTACCACACCATCCTCCCATGATTTGTTAAAGAGAGTAGACAGCGGTGTCACTAGTCCACCCTCAGTTTCAAGAGTTCTTTCAAAACCCTTTCTTCTGTGAATGGACTGATATTGACCCCCCTATTCAGAGTTTCTCCCTTGTTTGGTTTAGGTACCTCCCCCTCCTCTTCCTTTGTGATTACTGAGCAGAAATATTCATTCAGTATCCCTGCTTTTTTACTGTCACCCTCTACCCACATTCCCTCCCCTTTGTTAAGCCTCAGTATCCCTCCTTTGGTCTTTATTTGCTCCCTAATGTACCTATAAAGGGTTTTATCCCCCTTCCTAACAGAGTTGGCTATCCTTTCCTCAGTTTGGGCCTTTGCTATTCTGACTGCCTTCCCAGCCTCTTTCTGCTTTAACTGATAAAGTTCTCTGTCCTGCTCCTTCTGTGTTTCCTTATATTTCCTGAATGCTATACTTCTCCTTAACCTTCCCTGCCACCTCTTTTGAGAACCATAATGTTTTTTCCTTTGTTGTGTTTTGTTGATTTGCTTTACACAAAGGATTGTTGCCTCTGTGATGGCTGTTTTGATTACTCCCCATTGTTCCTCCACCCCTCCTTCTTGCCTGTTTGCTAGTGCTTTTCTGAGGCACTCTCTCATTTTCCAAGTCAGCCCTCCTAAAGTCCAATACTCTTGCTTTTGTATGGCTTGATTGTATGGCTGTGTTTATCATGAACCACGCTGTTTGGTGGTCGCTTGTTCCCAGATGGCTACCCACTTCTAAATCTGAGATTCTTTCTCCATCCCCATTTGAGAGGATGATGGCTGAGAAAGTGGCAAAGCCTAGGAACCACCCATCCCAAGTCTTCCCTTTTGTGAACTTGTCATCCTCTTTTTTCCCTAAAAGCACTATAGCCGCTGCCATCTCACTCATATCTATGCCCTCAGCTTCCTCGTACTTGGATGCCACCTCCCAGCTCACCAAAGTGAATATATCCACATATTCCCCTTTCCATATCTTTTCTTTTGTGACCAGTGACACATGCTAGTCTATCCTCATCCCAGGCACACCTATCTTCCTTGTACCTTTTCCTTCTCTCTCCCTTCCCCTTTCATTCTTTTCTGGCACCTCTTTCTCCATCCTACTCTCTGCCAGAGCTTATTCCATTTGCTCTAGACCTCCTGTCCCCAGCGCCGCCACAATTTGCTCTATATATTCTTTTATACTGTCACCCACTGCTCTGGATGTGTTACCTGTAACCTTGTCCGGGCCGTGCTGCCTGGAATCTTCCAAGGGTCTCCTTGTTTCTCCCTGCAGTTGAGGAGGAGGGTGAGCTACTAGGGTTTGCAGAGAGAATGCCATGTTCTTGGAATCATGTCCGGGTTCAGCCAGGGAGATCCCACCTTGATCGGGGGGTACCAGCATCACCGGGTCCATAGGCTGCTGGGGTACTGGATCAACCACCTTGGTGGGCCCCACTACCACCGGTGGTACCCTAGCAGGACTATGTGGCCCTTCGGCTGGTTGTTTCCCCCTGCCACCTTTTCCCGGGCCCGCTTTTCTCTTCTCCCCGGGTCTCCCTGGTTCCTCCCCCTCCACCAGTTCCCACATTCTGTTGGCCTTTTCTGCCAGTTCAATGATAGCTCTGTAAGCCTCTTCCTTTGATGGTCTGCTCTTCTTTGGTGCCATGTCCTTCTTTTCCTTGCTCTATGAAGACAACTACAGGAAAGGAAAACAGGGTTAATTGTATATATGTACCTTCCCTCTGTCCCTCACACCACAAGCCCACATAAACCAACTGGGCCACCAGTAAAGGCCCCCATCCTGCTTGTCAGGTCACCAGGTCCTCTGGCTGCTCCATGCCGTGCCCGTTGCAAGAAACCCAACACTACGCAGGCCAATCCCCCCTTTCTGTCTCTTCATCAGCCCCCTTAGGCCTTCTGCCATGTGCTCCCCCCTAACATCTTCCCCCTTTTTGAACCCCCTTGTTGGTCCCTGTCTCTACCCTATCATTACCCCTTTTTGCATCTATTCCAGCACCTCACCCTTGTTACAATTATTTATTATTATACTTCCCCTTTTTTTTTTTGGCCTCACGCCACTAGCAGTATCCTGCTGCTGTACCTTGGAAACGCTGCACCATGTTGGCTTCCCCATAAGCTTCCTCCCTGAGAAGTGCTGTAATGTTGTGGCCTCCCTGCCTGCCTGGGCTGACCAAGGCACCCCGCAGTCAGCATCCCCACCATAGGAAGTGGTCACCCCACGTGGTCTGAAAATTGGGCACCTACCCCCTTATTCATGCCTCTGCCATCCTCTGTTCTCTCACAGTACCCAATCCCAAAAAAGGAGGAAGGGCCAAAAACAGAGCAAACAGCCCCACCAAAAGTGAGGGCACTGCTTCCCATGTGACCACCTCGCAGTGTGTGACGTCACCTGCGAGGTCCTGGGTTGCACTCTCTCTCCTCCTGCCCCAGGCCTCTCCCAGGCCCCTTGCTCTCCCCCCAGTATGCCTCAAAAAGGCCACCAAAAAAGTGAAAACAGCCCGAGCACCCGGAAACAGCGTTAACCCGAAACCTCCCCACGGCATGTGATGTCATGCCACATGGTCCCATCTCGCACTCACTCTCCCTTGTTTCCGGGCCTTTCCCAGGCATACTATCCATACTAAAGTAAAGAAAACAGGCCTCACACAACCCCAAGCCCCCCCAAAGGTTATCCTTCAAGATCAAACCCTGGAGTTTTAGCATGATGACCAGCCTACTATGCCACTAGCTCCAGCTAGCACCAAACCCAGGAAAGTGCCTGTCTATAAACCCCACATGGTGTGTGACATCACGCCACATGGTCCACGCATCGGTGCCTCTTCCAGGCCTTACCATTCATCCCCAGGCCACCAACATGGCCACAACACAGCCACCAGAGCCCAAACCAAGGAAAAAGGTTTTTTTTTTTTTTTACAGCCACCCCACGCGGTGTGTGACATCACGCCACATGGTCCCAGATTGAGCTCACTCCCCCAGCTTCAAGGCCTCTTCCAGGCCTTCTATTCTTAATGGGCAACACAAATGGCCACACAGAGCCACAATATCCTGAAAACCAAGGCCAGTGCTTTCCCTGCAACCCCCCACATGGCGTGTGACATCATGCCACGCGGTCCATTCCCCAGGGCCTCTTCCAGGCCTACCAATTCAGCCTCCAGGCAACCAAAAAGACCACAAAACAGCCACCAGAGCACCAGAAACAGGAAAAGGGGTTTTCACAACCCCCCACGCAGTGTGTGACGTCACGCCACGTGGTCCCGGATCACGCTCGCTCCCCCCAGCTTCAAGGCCTCTTCCAGGCCTACTGTTCTTACCAGGCAGCCACCAAAGGGGGAACAAACTGCCACAGAAAACTGAGAAGCCAAGGAAAGGCTTTTCTACCTCTCCCAACGTGGCATGTGGCATCACGCCATGCGGTCCCGGCTCACGCTCTCTCTCCCCTGTCTCAGGGGCTCTTCCAGGCCTACCAACACTTGCCGGCCAGCAAAACCAGGCCACAAAAAACCACAAAGCATTGAAAACAAGCAAAGGCTTTACCACAAAACCCCCAAGTGGTGTCGTTGCCCCACATGGTCCTGAGTCGCTCTCTCATCCACACTCTGACTCCCATCGTTACTCAGGGCCCCCATATTTGCTCAGTTATATACTGTAACATATTTAATCTTAATGCTGTATATATTATTCCTCCCCTTCACTTTTTTTTGAAAAAACACTTCACATCTCGTCCTGCAAATCAATTGCTTGCTTCCTTACCTCTCTCTCCTGGTGAACAAATGTCAAAGAATTTGCCAATCTGACGTGCTGCAGATGATGTAGATCAAAACTCCAGCAAAAAGTGGCTGAGACACCCTTATGCTGTCCCTTATATACCTCTCTTCACCCTTCCCCTTCCTGTTACCTGCCCATTTTTCTGTCCCTTAGCCCCCCCTTCCTTCACCCCTCCTCTTCTGAGCACAACCATTCTATGTAGGAGGGAAGGGGTGCACCAAGACAACCTGGTCTGCCCTTAAAGGGCAAACTCCGTTATCAAAATGACAGAAGTGATGGAAATCATTTTTCCAGTCCTGGACATGCTTTGTTGCCACAAACTGCTTGCATAAAGCAATGACGGTAGTACAAAATTGGGCAGACTGGGTGGGCCAAGCAGCCCTAACCTGCCATTGGAGTCTATGTTTTTATGTTTCTACATTTTCTTGCATAATTTAGTGGTTGGCTTCAATAACAGTGGGGGCAGGTTTCTTCTCTTACCTGCTGTTTTTAAACATCGGCATCACTACTCCTTGGATGCAGCTCCTCCATGACTAAAGTATGTGTCCAGCAACTTACCACTTCATGTTGCATTCTTTATAAAGGCATGATCAGCAATGATTTCAATGTTTAAAACTTACATTTCACATTTGACCCAGTGACAGGAGCCAGTGCATTGTGCTGCCATCTGAGAGACCAAGGCTTGTGTCCAGCATCACACATTGAGTCCAAAGGGTGGCAGGTGGCAAGCACATTGTAGAGGTGAGGCACTAAAACTATCGGTCTACCATTCACAGACACCAAAACCTATGGTGTTTTCATTGATCATGCTAGCAATGGAGCATGCTTAAAATCATGTTGTTTTCATAAACAATGGGTAACATCGTGGTACCCAGTACAACCATGACTTCAGTGGAAAATGTACAGTTCTAGCTATCATTCTCCTGATCTTGGCAAGAATTATGCAGGAACCATATCTACCAACCCTATTCCATAATGACTTATACTCCACTGAGGAAAAGATTCATACAATTAATATATCTTTCAAAGATACAGCATTAACTAGCATTCCCTATTTGCATCCAAACCTTCACTAAACCTTCAGATACAGTATGTAAATACCTCTATAACACCCACATGAATTCCTCATCACATCATCTATCCATCCTTAACATATTACCCACCAGTCATCATCCATCATCCTGATCCAGGCTGAAATTATTCAGTAACAAGAGCCATCACCCACATAATACACACTTGCAATGACAATGGCAGGAGCAAACATTTTAGAGGTTAGCAGACACAGAATTACACCTTCACTGCATGCAGCAACCTCTCACCTTCCATCCCACCTTCCAAAGTAAAAAAAAAAAACCTCATTCTATCAAATCTACTTACTTTCCTCTGCTGAAGGGACCCAGCCTGTTGTTCAAAGAAAATTACAATCCACATCTGGTCAGGTTATCAGGGTTTCAGTCTGTCAATTATTCTTGGAGGTGTGCATGTTTAGATTAGATTCTGTTTTAATGGTCCTTTCATCTGCATTGATTCTCTATCACATATTCATTTGCAGTAATCACTCACACACAGTATTATCCACCTCATTATTTGTTATCCTTATCTGGACCAAAAATATGCAGCAACAGGATCCATGACTTGTGTGATGCATACCTGAAACAAAAGATAATGGAGTAAAACATTTTAGAGACATTGGTCACTTCTTGGATCACCTGCCATGCCAGTGTCTTGAGTTTGGGACCAGACTCAGGGCACACAGTTTGGTGGTTGGGGCTAAGGGGCAAAACTGTTGAGGTAGCCCTTCTCAGCCTGAGAAGGGAATGGCACAATATTTGACATAAACACAACTGCTGTGGAGGACCAGGGGGCTTGCACTCTCCCCCAGGGAATCATTGCAGTATCCAAGCTCCTGGCAGACTATATATCACCACAATGTGGATGAAATGTGGAAAAATAGGAGAAGACCAGGAAAAAAACATGCTACCAGTAGGATGATTGTCATGGCTAGTCTTGCATTCCATCCAGCAGGAACTTACATTTGAAAGATGGTAGAGGATGCAGTAGATTGACTGAGAGGTTGTCCAGGTCCATCAGACCCTAACCCAAGCACTGGTTAGGTGGCTTCAAAGGAAAACAGCTACATTATAAAGATATTTTTTTAGTCTGGTAGATACACAGTTAAATCTTCACCACTGGTATCCCCTCTCCCCCAGTAAAAGGCACACTCCATCAATTCCACCACTTACTTTTTCTAGTAGGAGACAGATTGTCACTTAATGAGATGTTATCTTCAGGATTTGGATAAAACATAATTATTTGTTTCTGTGTCAAGGATCAATGTTATCCACATCCATTCCTCGTGACATCATTCATCAGTCCCAAACATATTACCCAATTCATCATCTCCCATCCCAATTCATAGAGGAACAATGCAGCAGCAGAATCTCTTGCTCATGCAATAGATATCTGAAATGAATGAGAAAAGAGTGAATAAATGCTTAGAGGCTGGTGAATACACACTTACACCTT
Organism: Neoceratodus forsteri; assembly: GCA_016271365.2. Lineage (NCBI taxonomy): Eukaryota > Metazoa > Chordata > Ceratodontiformes > Ceratodontidae > Neoceratodus > Neoceratodus forsteri. The sequence goes on from CM057456.1 coordinate 1,340,502,055, forward strand.
TTCCACTTTTAGCTCCTCATCCCAAAAGCAAAAAAAAAAAAGCAAATTTCACTACTTACTATTGTTTGGAGACAGTCAAAGATACATCATCATCAAGATCTGGTCAAAGCATGTGAAGACAGCAAACACACTCATCATCTGTTGCATCAGTGGTGGTTAGACTCACTGGCTCAATGTAGTCATCATCAATCATCGGTTGAGTTATTTCTGGTTATCATCAGAAGTAATATTATAGCCAGATTATATCCAGGGCCCCTGGCATACTGTGGTAGTGGGGACCCAGTTTCACAGTAGGTTGGGCAGTTTCTGTGGCAGAATTATACTGGTTTTGTGGCATTCTGCAGCTCAGATTTCAGTGGGTACTTTCAATAACTATAATTCCATAAAATATAAATACAAGGTCAGTGTGTTCCACCACTTTGATACCATTGCAGCCAGCCATAGAGTCTGGAGGAAAGAGGGCAAGGAAGTGGATTTTTGTATTATTACAGTTATAATAGTGCTACTGCAAGGACAGGATGCTTGGAGACTCTATAGGTGTACTCTTTTTTTTTTTTTTTACCATTTGTTATGTGATGTATGTACCCTAGTCCACTGACCTCCCATCCCATACCCACACACATGCTAAATCCCTTCCCTGGTGGTCTAGTGGATCCCCAACCCTCACACAGGCAGGTATCACCCACCACCCTGCTCCTACATCCCAAAATCAAGCCAGTAACTGGCAAAGCCCATTGCTTACCACCACAACCAGCCACCAACTGAGCTCTCAATGATCCATACCATATACTGTAATATGCTCAGTGACTGACATCCCACTCAACCGTCAATCAATCAGCCCTTATGTGCTTAATGAGAGCTTAGTCAGTGGCTGACCATGGTGGTGAGTGGTGGGCTGTGCCAGTCACCAGCTCGATATGGGGATGGAGGGAGCATGATGGCGGTGGTCACTGCTTGCCATGGTTAGGGGTGGAGGTGCACTTGACCAACAGGGAAGGGGCTTTTGATTATTTACATATATAGGTGACATTGGGGATCAGGGAGGGTGGTCTGCTAGACTACCTGGCAATTATAAAGAACCAATTTATTGCAGACATCAGGGATCAGAGCGAGTGTCTGCTTGACATCTAGGAAACTATAAAAAAAACTTTATTTATTGGGAACATTAAGGATCAGGGATGGAGGTCCACTAGACCACCAGGTCAGGGGTTTTCTATTATTACAGTGGAGCGGTCATTCCACTATATTTATGGTTGAACTTGGGTTTCTATGTTAAACCTGAAATTTTGTACTTTAATATCTTTGAAACTGTTGATCAGAGTTGCATGAAATGTTGCATGTGTAGTCTCCTATAGGAAAGACAAAGAACCTCTGTGTGCAAACACTGAGGCAAGGGTTACCCCATAGGGTATTTGGCTGGGAAGCCAAGTTCAAGAAAATACAAAATCACACATGCCCACACAATGCAAAGTATCATGGGCTGCATATGCAAATCACCACAGAATGTTATGCTGGTCCAACTTTAAGCAGAATTGCATTGTGCCAAAAGGCCTCTCACACAGTTTGCAAAGGGTGCTAACAGATGACATAGACATGTGTTTTGTCCTACCAGGACTCATCAGTATGCCTCATCTGTTTGACACCCCAGTGGAATGGACCAGCTACCCTAGACAGTGTGTCTTGGATATGTTGTGGTGAACCCATTAAAATAAAAAACTATTTAAAAGACAAAGAACCTCTGTGTGCAAACACTGAGGCAAGGATTACCCCAAAGGGCATTTTGCTGGGAAGCCAAGTTTCAAGAAAATACAAAATCACACATGCCCACACAATGCAAAGCATCATGGGCTGCATATGCAAATCACCACAGAATGTTATGCTGGTCCAACTTTAAGCAGAATTGCATTGTGCCAAAAGGCCTCTCACACAGTTTGCAAAGGGTGCTAACAGATGACATAGACACATGTTTCGTCCTACCTGGACTCATCAGTATGACTCGTCTGTTTGACACCCCAGTGGAATGGACCAGCTACCCTAAGACAGTGTGTCTTGGATATGTTGTGGTGAACTCATTAAAATAAAAAAACTATTTAAAAGACAAAGAACCTCTGTGTGCAAACACTGAGGCAAGGGTTGCCCCATAGGGTATTTGGCTGGGAAGCCAAGTTCAAGAAAATACAAAATCACACATGCCCACACAATGCAAAGCATCATGGGCTGCATATGTAAATCACCACAGAATGTTATGCTGGTCCAACTTTAAGCAGAATTGCATTGTGCCAAAAGGCATCTCACACAATTTGCAAAGGGTGCTAACAGATGACATAGACATGTGTTTCATCCTACCAGGACTCATCAGTATGCCTCGTCTGTTTGACACCCCAGTGGAATGGACCAGCTACCCTAAGACAGTGTGTCTTGGATATGTTGTGGTGAACCCATTAAAATAAAAAAAACTATTTAAAAGACAAAGAACCTCTGTGCGCAAACACTGAGGCAAGGGTTACTCCAAAGGGCATTTTGCTGGGAAGCCAAGTTTCAAGAAAATACAAAATCACACATGCCACACAATGCAAAGCATCATGGGCTGCATATGCAAATCACCACAGAATGTTATGCTGGTCCAACTTTAAGCAGAATTGCATTGTGCCAAAAGGCATCTCACACAGTTTGCAAAGGGTGCTAACAGATGACATAGACACGTGTTTCATCCTACCAGGACTCATCAGTATGCCTCATCTGTTTGACACCCCAGTGGAATGGACCAGCTACCCTAAGACAGTGTGTCTTGCCCTTTGGGGTAACCCTTGCCTCAGTGTTTGCGCACAGAGGTTCTTTGTCTTTTAAATAGTTTTTTATTTTAATAGGTTCACCACAACATATCCAAGACACACTGTCTTAGGATAGCTGGTCCATTCCACTGGGGTGTCAAACAGATGAGGCATACTGATGAGTCCTGGTAGGACGAAACATGTGTCTATGTCATCTGTTAGCACCCTTTGCAAACTGTGTGAGAGGCCTTTTGGCACAATGCAATTCTGCTTAAAGTTGGACCAGCATAACATTCTGTGGTGATTTGCATATGCAGCCCATGATGCTTTGCATTGTGTGGGCATGTGTGATTTTGTAGTCTCCTATAGGAGATCAGTGGATGTACCAAATTTTGTTCTGGTTGGATCTGTGGTTTCTGAGATTTTGATAGTATAAAAATGGATTTTTCGTAGTTTTTTTTCCCATTGGTTTGAAAGGGATTTTCTTTGATTTTGTCTGCCCCCCAAATGATTTGAAATTTTGGTCTGAACTTTTCAGGGTAGAAAGGAGCTGACTCATATATGTGCCTTTTGCTGGTCTGGCAATAAATTAGCAATCTGTTCCAAAGATATTTAATCTTCAAATTTTTATGAACTGGTTCTGAGCATGCTCAGTAAGCACCTTAAAATAGCTGCATGAAACAAAAAAGAGTTCCTTGTTTGTATTGAGATCATCCTTTTTCATTTCAGGAAAATACTTTTTCATTTGGCCATCATCTTGTTTTGTGTTTTGCCAAAACATTTTAAATTGAAAAAAAACATATAACTGAGGTTGTGGGGAGCTACCAAGACATGTAGCTTGCTTACTGGGACCCCAGTAGCTACATTCTGGTCTTAACTGTTCCTGGAATACCCCTCAGATATTTTTTGATGTTTATTAATGTTTTTTCATATCATGTGATATGAAAAAGATTCTAGGTACCTCCGGGTACCCTGCCCAATAGAGAATCAGGTGCAGGGTTCCTGGTGTACCAGGCTTTGATGCAAGCTATCTTTTGCCACAGCTTGCATCAATCTAAGGGCCCATTGACTCGAGCCCTGAAGGTTCAGCGGGGAATATTAAGCTCAAGCCCAATCTCTAAGAATTAGCTTCCCCTGTCAGCACTTCCCCCATTCCTACGCTGTTCAACAAATCACTAATTGAAAGAAAAATCCCTGAAATTTGCAAAGTTGCCCTTGTGATGCTGATGCCCAAGGGTGTGTCTCAAAGAGTCTGTGTAAAATTGCCACTTCAGCTCTCTACTTACTTCCTTTTCCAAAGTACTGGGAACACTACAGGATTATCTTGAACATTATCCATTCCTGACTGGCAGACAACATGATTTCAAGAAACATACTGTAGGACAGACACTGCTTTGGTCACTTTGTCTACCCTCATACTGGGGGACATGGACAAGGTCATTCTACTAGTGCAGTCTTCATATATCTCATCAAACCATTTGATCTGGTAATCCACAGTCTACTGTTGGGAAAATTAAAGCAGATAGATCTTGAGATCGTGTCCTGTCAATAGTTGATCTACTACCAGGAAAACAGATCTCAAGAGATCAGATAGAAAAGTACCCACTCTATGTAGCTAGTAGTAACCCTTCAAGAATAGAATTCCCTAAGGCTCCCAATTAGCACCCATGCAGTTTTTCCTGTTTGTCAATGACATGCCAGGTTATTATAGTGGGATTAATTTACTGTACACAGATGATGCCATGCCTTATTGTTGCTCAGATGGCATTGTTAATCAATAGTCTGCTTGCTAGTGACTTCAGGGAGCTAGAACAATGATTCATTAGTAATAAACTGCTGTAGTTCTAAATACAAAGAAAACAAAAGCCATCTTGTTTGTATCAAGGCATCTGGTTACCGATAGACAGCATCTGCAAACTATAGCTTCATATGCTGGTGCCCTTATCAAGGTAGTCAACTCCATCAATATCTAGGAAGTCCACATAGACCAGGATGTCACTTTTAAACCCTATGTTGACTATATTATGAAATCCCTGCGCCAATATTTTGGGCTACTTTACTGCTTAAGTAGTTATATATCCAGGGATTCTCGATAGATCATTGTCAACAGCACATTGTCCAGGATTCCACCCTTTTCCCTCACAAAAAGACAGAGACCATTGTTTGTTGTTGTTCTCAGATTAGCAATTAATTTATTTATACTTCATAATTTCATATTCCATTCTCATTTCTTATAATCATATTTTCAGAAATTCATTTATTTCCATCCATATATCAATCTCTGATTATCCCTCCTTCTTCCTCTTTTCTCTCCCCAGGTGAAAACCTGGTTGCCTTCTTCTTCTTCTTTTCCGTTAGGTAATGATGAAAACCAAGACTGCTTTCTCCTTCATCTTCTTTGTCTTCTTTTGTTATTCTTTTTTCTTCCCCCGTCCCTTCCTCCCTCCCTTCCCCCTTTTTTTCTACTGCCATCCACCTTTGGCAGTCCATAACCATATTATCATCTGACATCCACCTTTGGCAGTCCAAACTGTCCGACCGGATGCGTCTGTCATCCACCTTTGACAGACCCCACCATACAGTCCCATCTTGACTGTCTTCCCCTCTTGCTCTGCCTAGTAGGGTGGTTGGGAGGGATCAAAACTCCAGCAAAAAGTGTCTGAGGCCCCCTTGTGCTGTCCCTAATGTACCTCCATTCAACCCTCCCCTTCCTGTTACCTGCCCATTGTTCTGACCCTTATCCCTTCCCCTTCCTTCCTCCCTCCCCTCCTGAGCACAGCCATTCTATGAAGAAGGGAAGGGGTACACCAGGACAACCTGGTCTGCCCCTTAAAGGGCAAATTCCATTGTCCAGGATTCCCCCCTTTTCCCTCACAAAAAGATAGAGACCATTGTTTGTTGTTGTGCTCAGATTGGCAATTAATTTATTTATACTTCATAATTCCATATTCCATTCTCATTTCTTATTATCATATTTTCAGAATTTCATTTATTTCCATCCATATATCAATCTCTGATTATCCCTCCTTCTTCCTCTTTTCTCTCCCCAGGTGAAAACCTGGGTGCCTTCTTCTTCTCCTTTTCCATTAGGTAACGGTGAACACCGAGACCACTTTCTCCTTCATCTTCTTCCTCTTCTTGTGTTATTCCTTTTTCTTTCCCCCCTTCCTCCCCCACTTTTTCCTCACTAGCCAGTCTCCAGCTTGTGTTGGATGGCTGGCTTCCTCCATACTTAGGGTATTATTCTCCCTTACCTCAGGGAAGATACTTTTTACTCCTTCTCTCCTTTTTTTTTTTATTTTCCATTTTTGCAAGTTTTTCTCCATGTTTCTATTAAGCCCATTGTTTCTGTATTGAACATGTCTATGGCTAGGTCCAACAGGTGCACACCATCTGACCTGTAAGTCTTCTACCATTCCTCTACCCCCCACAGTATCACCTGTCCTCCCATCTGCCTTACCAATGTCCCTACCCTTCTATTCATCTTTCTCTGACCCTCTCCACCACTCTGTGGCTGTGCTTCTGCCTCCACACCTCCTTGGTATCATATCTGACCAGGCGAGGCATACCTGAGGCCACCACTGTCGTATTGTTCCTAGATCCCTTTTATCTGTAAGAATGTGTCTACCCATGGCTTGCCTGCAAGGTCATGCCCCTAGATGTATAATAATTAAGTCTGGACTGGGACGCCGTCCCTTGAGCTCCTTCAAGGTGGGAAGCAGTTGTGCCCATCTCATCCCCCGTATGTCATGCCAAACCAACCTACACTGTTTCACATCCTGCTACAGCTGCTTTCCCCCAGCCTTCTTCTCTGCTCTCTTTCCAGCCCAATAAATATAGGAATGGCCACAGATCCAGACTTCCATGATCCTCCCTCTACCTATGGGGTTCAAGCAAAAATTGATTATTTTACACATGCTTTTAGTATCATCACCATAGTATCCCTTCCCTTGCCCTCCCCTTTACCATTTCTTGCCCCCCCAGATCTGTAGTTAACAAAACAGAAGCACTACTTTCAATTTCTTACTTCAGTGCTCGGATGTATCTCTTATAACTGGCAGACTGCCAGCGTCCTTTTTTCAAAATGTCAATCACAGTTTCTCCCACTGCTGCCCACTGTGAGGCAGCCCCAATCCACAAGGAATGGGATGAATAATTAGCCAGGTCTTCCCCCCATGAATTGCATGTCCTTTTTGTGCAATGCTGTGACTTGGTAGCCAGTGACCCTTTTCCCATCACCATGTACAAATAATTTTCCTGTCCTGGTCCCATGCTCTGCAGCAAAAGCCCACAGAGCCTGTACTGGGCATATTGCAACCTCTACCTGCCCCTTCAGCATCACTATGCAACCTTGTCCTCTTTGATCCATTTTTGACCTCCTGATCTTGATCAGTATCTCTTTCACCCACCAGCTTATATCCTCCCATTCTAACCCCCCCTTCCTTGTCTTGTTTCCCATGGCCTACCACCTCACTCACTCTCATGGCCCCTGCAGACGTTACCACATAAATTGTGTGAAATTGCTGGGCCTCGGCCTTTGATCTGCATATTGCCGGGAGCACGTCCTTTAGTTTTATTAGCCACTGCTCCCCTATTGGCCTTCTATTATCTCCTGGCTCATGTTTCAACCTACCCCATCCTTGCATCATTCTCCTGATGAACAATGATTTTGTCAGGTCTTTCCATCCTTTTAGGCTGCAGATAACACTAATCCTTGCCAGGTAGACTCCCATTGTGGTGTGGGTGGTCCCTTTTTGCCACTGCTCCACGGTGAACATTCCCAACTGTTCCTCTGTGAGTGGCCCACTTACCTTCATCTGGTGCTCAGCTCTGAATGTTTGAAACACCTACCAGGCCCCATCGTAGGCCCTCAGAGTCCAAGGCGCCAATGAGCTGCAAAAGAACAGTTCTGCTCCTTCTTGCCAATGTCCCAGATGTTCATTGGTATGGGTGTTTTTTGTTCCTCTGCTGCTGGTGCCAGCCTCCAGAAACAGTTCAGCTGCAGACGGGAAAGGCTGTCAGCCAGGGTATTGGGTACCACTTCTATGTGTTTTGCTCTGAATGACATGTTCAGCTGCAAAGCCCTTAACACTAAACGTCGTAATACTTGGATGACCATTTCTGACCTGGCTCCCCTGTTGTTTAGGAACTCCACCACTGCTCTATTGTCACACCAAAATGTCACTTCCTGATCCCATAATTCCTCCCCCCAGACAAGGGTACATGCCCATACGAGCATGATCTCCTACAATGTTATATCTCTTATTTTCCCATCCCTTACCCAGCTATCAGACCATGGTTCTGCAAACCACCTGCCCCTCAGGTAACCCCCCATGCTAACCCCCCTGGCTGTGTCTGTGTAGAGATCGAGGTCTGTGTTGTACTCCCACTCCTCTTGCCAGAACGAACAGCCGTTATATTCCTTAAGGAATTCCACCCATATTTCAAAATCTTCCCTGACACCTTTTGTCAGGTTTACCCAGTGATGTGGTCTGGTGACCCCTGCTGTAGCCCTAGCTAACCTATTTGTGAATACCCTCCCTGGTCCAATGGCCTTGCAGGCAAAGTTCAGGTGCCCCAGTACTTGTTGTACTTGTTTTAGCTGTACCCTTCTCCTGCTGGTGTGTACTTGAATCAATTCCTTCAGTTTCCTCACTTTGTTGTCTGGCAGCCTGAATACCTCTTTTGGGGCATCTATCTCAATCCCCAGGAACTCTATCACCCTGCTTGGCCCTTCTATTTTCTCTGGCACCAGTGGCACCCCTAGCTCCCTGCATAATTCCTGAAACTTGCCCAGCATCCTCTGCGTCTCTCTTTTCTCCCTCCCAATGAAAAGGAATTCATCTAGATAATGAATTACCTTTCTATAACCCGTCCTTTCCTGAAATATCCATTGCAAGCATGTGCTGAATGCTTCGAATGTTGCGCAGGCTATGGAACATCCCATTGGCATGGATTTGTCGAAATAATACTGCCCCCCAATATTAAAACCCAATAGAACCCTGTCTTCTCTCCTGACCAGCAGCAGTCTAAAAGTGGATTCAATATCCGTCTTTGCCATCCATGCATCCTCAGTAGCCCGGATTATCTGGACTGCATCCTCTATTGTCGCATATGTTACTTTACTGTGTTCCTCCCCAAAGAAATCATTCACCAAATCTCCTTCTGGATAAGATAGATGGTGAATCACCCTGTACTCTCCCTCTTGCTTCTTGGGTACCAAACCCAATGGTGAAATATGCATATCTCACAAGGGGGGGTGTAAAATGGTCCCTCTACCCTCCCTGCTGCCTTTTCTTTCTCTATCTTCTGTCTCAACATTTCTTCCTTTCCTTTAACTGATCCCAGGTTGCCCGCCTCTCTCATTTGTCTGGGCCCCCCCACACTGCAATGAAAACCCCATGCCAAAACCTTTTATAATCATATCCTGCACTCTTTTGTTCAGATATCTGTCCAAACAAGCTATCCAAGCCTCTAAATTGATGGGGGTTCTAGCTACCCCAAACTGCTCCTTGTCGTTCCCCCTGTTACTGCTCCACGGCCCTTCCCTCCCGCATTGTGTAAGGTTCTTCTGATCAGTGATTCTGCCCCCCTCTACTCGTGTTCCCTCTGCCCCTCCCTCCCCATTCCATGTCTGCCCTTTAAACCCTGTCCCTCTCAAAGAACTGTTGACTCTGACCTCCCTGTGTCCTTGTGCCCTTGGGTCCATGTTGTTCTGCATCTGCTTGCCGGGTGCCCCAACCGCATTTTGAGCAAGTGTGCTGAAAATGACATTGAGGCCATGAGCAAAAGGCCCTGTTGTAAGCCTAACAACATCTCTGGGGCATTGCCCCTTTCCTGCCCCATTCTCCCTTGGGTGTGGACTGATCTGTGACATAGTCTGTCCATAAGTCTAGCTGCTTCATGTCCCATCTCACATCCCTGAATGTTGCCATTCTCTGTCAAAAAAATTTGTAATAATATAACCACCCAACCCCCCCTTTTGCCTTTGCCCTCCTTATTATCAAGGAATATGTGATGAGCGGCATGCCCAGTTCCAGCCTTTTCTCCAAGACGATGGCTGAGAAAGTGGAAAAACCTACAAACCATCTGTCCCAGGCCTTTCCTTTCGTGAACTTGTCCTCCTCCTCCTCCTTTTTCCCTAAAAGCACTATTGCCACTGCCATTTCACTCTTACCTATGTTCTCAGCCTCCTCATACTTTGCTACTGATTCCCAGCTCACCAGAGTGAATATATCCACATACTCCCCTTTCCATATTTTTTCTTTTGTGGCCAGTGGAACATGCTCTCCTATCCTCATACCGGGCGCACCTATCTCCCTTGCACCTTTCCCTTCTTTTTCTGCACTCCCTTCATTTCTTTCTGGCACCTCTTTCTCCATCCTAATCTCTGCCAGAGCTGATTCCATCTGCCCTATCCCTCCTGTCCCCAGTGCTGACACAATTTGACCTATGTATTCTTTTATACTGTCCCCCACTGCCCTGGGTGCGTTACCTGTAACCTTGTCTGGGCTTTGCTGCCTGGCATCTTCCAATTGCCCCCTTTTTTTCTCCCTGTGGTTGAGGAGGAGGGTGAACTACTATGGTTTGTGGAGGGAACACCATGTTCTGTGGATCTGGCCAGGGTTCACCAAGGGAGATCCCACCTTGATCGTGGGGAGGTACTGGCGTTGCTCGAGTCTAGGCTGCAGAGGTACCGGATCAGCCACACTGGTGGGTCCCACTGCAAGCGTTGACACCCTAGTGGGGCTGTGTGGCCCTTTGGCTGGTCATTTTCCTCTGCTCCCTTTTCCTGGGCCCGCTTTCCTTTTCTCCCCTGGTCTCCCTGGTTCCTCCCCTTCCACCAGTTCCCACATTCGGTTGACCTATTCTGACAATTCGATTATAGCCCCGTAGGCGTCCCCCTTTGATGGCTTGCTTTTCTTTGGTGCCATGTCCTTCACTCTTTTCCCTGTGAAGACAACTACGGGAAGAGAACAAGATTTATTATATACCTATATTATTATATATATCATTTCCTTTTCCCTTTTTTTTCTTTGTCCCTTCTGCCATGCACCAGCGTGACTGCCCTGTTTTACCTTTCGTGCCCACGAGCCTCCCTTTTTACCCGGTATTCTTGAGCTACCAAGGTTGTTGCTTTCTTTTTTTTTTTAAAAGGGGGCTTCCCTTCCACTGGGCAACCATCGACCAAACGCCTGTTCTCTGCCACTCGTCGCCCCCCTCTGACCCCCTTGCAGGGCCTGTTTTAGTGCTCCTTTTGACCCTCCTTTTTTTGTCCCCTTTTTAGTTTTCCTCTCCATATGCCACCCTTTGCATCCCCATGTTTCTCCATTGCTGTCTCATGGACCACTATCATCCATTGCTGCCTCCCCTGACCCCCCCCGTAAAGCAATACCTCCTTCCTGGGCGATGTCAGGTTATGCTTAACCTCTTTATCTGAGGAGTTTTGCTCTCCCCTTTAATAAACCAACTGAAGGCCACCACGAGGCCTTTTGTGGTTGGGGAGTGTCTGCCTCTCCCCCACAGCCCAGCTGGCATGCGTGCACCTCATGCCCCCCTTTGTCCCTTGTTAGCCCACCTCTCTTTGAGCAGTCCACCCACTCCCTTCTTTTTTTCCCCTCTTCTACCCCTCCTGCTCCTTTTCTCTCTCTTCCCCCTGTCTTCATGACCATTGTGCAGCGTGTGACATCACACCATGCGTCGCTATAACGTGCTTCCACTCCTCCCATTACAGAACCTCTCTCTGCTGGCCCTTTATTGCGCTGCTCCCCTCGCTTCACCTGCTATCTCTGAAAACTACCAAAAACCTCATGCTGATACGTCCAACAACCCCATCTTCAATATCCCGAACCTCTGCCTTGATGCCATGGCTAACTAGCCTCCCCCCTACCCCCGGAATCTGCTCGCATTGCAGCCTACCCCATGGTGTGTGCCGTTACGCCACATGGCCACCTGCATCGGCCCCACACCAGCTCTTTCTTTTGGGCCTCTTCCCACATCCTAATCCTTTCTCCAGGCAAAAATGCACTGCACCAGCTCCCATATCAGGCTTTTCACTTGCCCTCTTTTTCCTCCTTGTTCACCTGTTCACCTGCTCTCCCCCCAGACCACCCTCTGCAGCCGTGTTTCACGTTAGCCTACCACCGGCCAAACAGAACTGCAAAGTGTTCCCCTTTCTGGCCATGTGCTCAATGCTCCACCCCAGCTTCACTCCCTCGCTCTCCCCATGACCCTGCCATTCCGTAGCTTCCCTCGCGAGGCCAACGCCAGCCAAACACCACTGCTTGCTGCCCCAACCTTCCAGCCATGTGCTACAATGCTCCGCTCAGTTTAAAATCCTCTCTCTCCCCTGAGACCCTGCTCTACACTCGTTTCCTTGCTAGGTCAACGCTGGCCAAACATCACTGCACGGTGCTCATTCCCTTTTGATCATCTGGACCATTTCTCCTTAGCTAGCTTCAGGCACAGCTCTTCACAACTCGCTACCGCTCTTTAGCACTTTATTTCTGTCCCATATCATGCCATACTATCATAAATAATCACAAAAAACAACATTATTTTTTTAAATTCTACTAGGACGCACCCTGTTCTTCTGCTGTAAACAGCCTCTCTCCTACTACTGCTATATGCAGACTTTCATTATTAAACCAAGCAGCCCCCAAGCATTTTTTTAACATATCCAACCTTGTTCGTTTTTTTTTGCTTATCTGTTTATCCTGGTGCACAAACCTTCACCAACAATATGCCAATCCGACATGCTGTAGCTTCAGTAAAATCAAAACTCCAGCAAAAAGTGGCTGAGGCCCCCTTGTACAGTCCCTTATGTACCTCCATTCACCCCTCCACTTCCTGTTACCTGCCCATTGTTCTGACCCTTAGCCTCTCCCCTTCGTTCCTCCCTCCCCTCCTGAGCACAGCCATCCTATGAAGGAGGGAAGGGGTCACCAGGACAACCTGGTCTGCCCCTTAAAGGGGCAAACTTCATTGTTCCCAATATAGTTGAATGGTGCCCCAATTCTACAGACCCTGAGGTGCTGAGAGGCAAGCAAGTCAAAAGTACTCAACAGTAAAATTGGATGGTTTGCTTCAGGATCATTGTCTAGGTTACATTATTGTGATGTCTTCTGCTTCTTAAATTGGCCTTCCTTCAAAGGGAGATTCAATTATCCTCTCCTTTGCCTGGCATTCAAACTCATCAAAAGTGCTACCCCACCCAGCCTTGGGGATGTGTCAGTACTTAAATAACCAAAAAGAATGCTCCAGTCCTTCAGCAGTGCCTTACTTGAAATCCCAAGTGTGAAATCCATTGCAGGTGAAAGTTCCTTTCTTTCCTCTGCTCCCTCGCTATGGATTGCCTCACTGACACCCTGCAAGACTGCTCCTCTCTTGGTGCCTTCAAGAAATTGCTCAAGACATTTATCTTAGAGCACACAGTAGCCTGTGCACTTGAAATCATTGACCCCTACAAACCTGTCTGAATTATTGTACCCCTACTTTATAACTTATGACTTGCCAGTTTGTTTCCTATCTGTTGTACATGACCATTGTTTGCTAACTCTGTAATCCAGTGACTATGTCTATGTTTTTATTATGATTTGTATTGGTTATTGACTTCCTTTTTCAATGTAATTAATTCAGGGTCACCCCAGGAAATAGACTTTTAATCTCAGTGGGCCAAACCAGTAATCAATATTCAATAAATAAATAAATAACTAGGAGATGGAGCATCTGAATCTGGAACTGTTTAAAGGCATAAGGAAGCAAAGTGAGAAAAGCATCCATGGACTATGCAAATTAAAGCCTGCTGGCTGGCAAAATGGCAGCAAAACAGTTTGTTAACTAGAGAGGTCCAGCTTATCCAGATGTTGATATAGCATGGCAGCAGCTTTCACAAAAAAGGACTTGTAACTGACATACAGTGGAGTCAGCCACAATGTAATGTAATAACTTGCAGTAAATGACATGTCACAAAATATTGACTGTCAAAAGGGCTTAATTGTTATTTAATTACACTTACTTTTTTCTCTCTTTCAGATTATTCCTGAAGAAAACATGTGGTTGAAACATCAATTCTAACTCATTTGTCTTTTCAGTGTCCATTTAACATTACCATTTTATTTAACTACACTGTTCCCACCAGCATACTACAGTATTTTGCAGTAATACTGTAGGAAGAAATAGGCTGTTGGTTAACTGAGATCTGCAGCCTATCCTGTAGGTAGGGAAATGGACAGACTAGATGGGCCAAGCGGTCCTTATCTGCTGTCAAAGTCTATGTTTCTATGTCTATGTTTCTATGTTTCTAAGGTACTGCATGTCCTCCTGACTAGCACTGCTGTAGAACAAGGCACAGTATTGTTATAGTGAATAGAAAGATTAACTATGGAAAATACATACTGTCGGTGTCACGTTCTTCAGGTTGTGACAGAATGGTGGTGAATAGTATGTCTCAATACCTGCTGAATGATGCTACAAATTTTACAATGATCAGTTTCTTTCAGAGCCTAACAGCCTTGCCTTAACCACAATTGAAACATCCTAGCAGGATTTGATGAGGTTTTCCATGGTGTCCTGGCAGGAGTTGAGGGGGTGACCAGATTTATGTCTTTTCTCTAAATTATGTCCTGCAGTAGATGAAACAGAACGAGGAGTATAGGCTGAATAAATGTGGGTACAAGGGGAGTGTTTGTAACCACAGTCATACCAGAAGGATTGCAATTACCAGATGGGACTTCAGGTGAAAGCTGCAGGGAAGGTGGACACATCAGATGTGGGTTTGAAGTCATAGGAACTGTTAGAGTTGGTATACTGTAGGCAAAGGTATGCTTGGAGAAGGTTGAGTCAGAGCCATTGTATCCAAACTGGGATCAGCAGGAGGATTCAAAGAAGTGGTGATGACATATATATCATATAGTTTTTGCTTTTTAGCAGATGCAGAGAAAGGGATGCCCATGTCCCAGATTGGTGACATCAGGATTGGGATGGTCCAGCCCTTCATTGTGTAACAGATCTTCAAAGAAGCTTTCCTATAGTATGTCTCAGAATATGAGCCTCTGTGTGAACTGAAGGGATTGATTCCATCTATTCTTCTTTATCACTGGATAACTAGGGGATAAAAAGCCTAGTTGGATGCAATTGTACAGTTATAAATAACTCTAACTGCAGTGTGGATGGAATTGCTGTCATGGGTAGCTAGCTCCCAAGGGTTCCTACCACATTAGAAAACACCTGGTGTTCTGAGAATGGGTCTGGGTAAGGGAGGGACGGTTAATTGAGCAGTTGCAGGTTGGTACCTGATATGACAATAAGTCTTATTCAGATGTATCAGCACTGCTGATATAGCTCAGTTTAACGCATTGCCACAAAGACAGATTTGACAGATGCCAATCAAGGAGATCATTTGAAACCTAGGGGTCAATAGACAAAAGATTAATACTGTTTGAAGACTAATAGGTTTGTTGTGGTCTATCCACCTTGAAAAATGACAATGTGCACTGAAAGCTCGACCAGAGTCAACACAGGTCTGCCTGTCTGGGCAACTGGACATGTGACAAAGAAAAGAACATAATGTCTATGAAAACAGGTAAAAAGGGTCTCGTATGAAAACAGCAACCATGTAATAGTGATCACCATTTGGGCAAGTCTATATTGCCAAAAATTAATTTCAGCGATGTAGACTCATGGTGAACAGCAAGACAATGTCAGAGACTTAAATGTTATTGTTTTGCTTTGTCCCCCACACCCCCTACTAAAGGAGTCTCAACTCCAGGGGGGTGCATGTCAGGGGGGCCAAATCTAAAAAAAAAAAAAAACAGTGACACCATGCAAAAAAATGAGTGGACCCAGAACGGAACCCGGCACCCTTCCAACCCTAGCCTGCAACCAACCCACCACACCACATGGCCAGCTTGGCAGCCCACTGCCACACAACACCCCCACAAACCATCCCTCCCCTTCCACCCATCTCATGGCATGGGCCGGCCCCACCCCCTTGGCGCATGTATACATAGCGACATCCTGTTGCTATAGTCGCTGAACCCCCTATCACCCTCCTTGCCTGGTAGCCATGTGTAAAAATGCTGTGATTGAGTTGCCCTTTTTAAAAGTGCTCAATCATGGTCACCTAATATATGGGATACTGGTAAGGTGAGGTAATGTTTCACTGATGAATGAAGGAAGCGCAGAAACAGGAGGACACGCTGCCAGGTGAGCCCTGCTAAATTCTACTGAGTGCAACAACTAGTATAGCAGAAAGCCCTGGAGGCAGGGTGGCAGTGCATGAAAGGAGATAAAATAAGCTGAAGAGGACTGATAAGAAGCTGCAAGAGAGCTGCAAAACAAAAGTCAAGCAGCTGCTGTAGGAGAAAACATTGGAAGAGGAATCATAGCAAAAACAGGAGATATGTATGGACAGAAATGGGAGACACAGCACAGATGCATAGATTGAAAACAGTGGTAGACACATGAGAGGCACAGAGCAAGAGAAAACACTCCTAAAAACACAGAGGCAGGGAAAAAGAGCATAAAGGCAGCTAAAGTGATGTAAAGCAGCAATGTGTAGGCGATAAGGCAGGGTGGATCTTGTTGCTGGCTGATTTTTATAGGGCAGAGGGAGTTTTGCCAGCTGCCCCATCAAACCACAGCTGAGCCTTTTAACTATGATCTTATGAGATTACCCTGAGGTAAGGCTGACTGGCCTGTAGTTTCCTGGGTCACCCCCTGTCCCTCCCATGTGAAGTGGCACAACAGTTGCCATTCTCTGTTCACTTGACACCCCCCACCAATTTCAAAAGAGCAGCTTAACCGATCAATCAGAGGTTAACCAGTTCTGGACCAATCTCCCTCAGAACCCTCATGTGTAATCCATTATGGCCAGGCGCCCTGTCCACCCTGAATGCTTCAAGCCCTTTCATTTTGCTATCATCCATAATCTGAACTGTTTCTATGACTCTCACTCCCTCTCAGAAGCAAGGGAGTAGACACCAATTTTAAACTTGTACTCAAGAGTTACTGGAACTGTTGCCCCTTCTCGTAAACACAAACAAAAAGATGCGGTGCTCTGCCACTCAAACATTGCCCCACCCTAATTTCAATCAACAATATGTAGCAAACCAATGATCCTCAACATTTTTATTTTATCAAATACACACACTAGCAATCAGACAGCAGTCGGTTGGCTTTTATTCACAATGTTCAGGATACATAGAGGTTAATGGATGGGCAACAGTGAACATCAACGCTGTGCTCACTTTGAGAGGCTGTCATGACAACATTGTAAACCTCGAGAGTGATGCTCGAGAGGTTTTCAGTTGTCTAACAACTTCGAGAAGTGAGCTCAGAGATGTTGTTTACTGCTGCCTATACATTATCTTTTATAGTGTATGGGCAACAGTAATTTAAAAGCTGAGCAACTTCTTGTGTGTTTCTGGTTGCTGCCATGCTTTCAGACTTTGCTACAACCCCCACCACGCCAAGGACCTGATCCTTGGCCACTCTCTCTCAGAATACATTTTTCTGTTGTTTTTGAAAAATCAGCCACAGGCAATGCTTTGTAAAAGGTGACATTTAAAAAAAAAATGTGATCTTACTTTTGGAACATTGCCCTGTGCTGTTCAGTTCCATGTGAGCACTCACCGCCACAGCTGATTCTCTGCTAACCGTGCAGTCACAAAGACATTATATTCTTTCGTACCATGGATTTGACGTACTTACCATGGTACAACAATATCATGATGTCACATCGATGGCACAACAAGACTAGTAAATGATAGATTTTTAGGTAATGCAACATTCTACCATACACTATATTGTGATAAGTCTCTGTATCACATCAAGATAGCCAGCTTCGCTGAAGTCTATTCACACCAGAGCTCATGCATACATACTGGATCGGGTCACTCATACAATCATGGTCTTTACATTTAGCACCCACACATCTTCCAGAGATCATTTGCAAACTCAGACTAAAACATCCAGTGAGGAGAAACACAATTCTTCATAAACATCTGGTTCTGTCTGTTTTTGTTGCCCTGGACTGAGGTTAATGTTGCCCCTGGATTATCCAGATGTTACTGTACTCAGCAATGTACAATGAGTATGCCTGCCAACATACATGCTCAGAAGCCATGATACAGCTTCCTAGAAGGGGTTACCACTCTACCACTAATACAGAACTTACTAGACAGAAGTCAGCAGCATGAGCTCCATTCATAAGATTCAAGTGATATCCACTGTGCAATGATGAAAAGATCAGGATGAGAACATAGAGTTGAATAAAAGCAGGTAGTTTATTAATCCAAAGGTAAAAAACTCATTGAAAAACATTCAAGACTGGGTCTCAAGACTACAGTCTTTTCATCATTACACAGTGTATATCATAGACTCATGATGGAGCTCATGCTGCTATCCTCTCTGGTAAGTACTGCTACTTTTTTGTTGACACTGGCCATCATTGCATTGTAGCCTCCTGCCCTTCCTGCTTCTATGAATTCAGAACAGAAATATTTGTTCCAAAAATCTGCCGTATGCCTGTCATCTTCCACCCACCTCCTCTTTCCTCAACCTTATTATCCCCCCCTTTTGTTTTCCTCTATTCTCTATTGTGCCTTAAAGAGCAGGTTCTGACTTTAAACTGTTATTATTTGATATAGATGAGTTACAGTTGATTAGGGTTGGTTAAAGTCTTGAAGCTGAAAGCTTGCTTGCCTGACCTGTTTGCAGTGTGCTTTCTTGCTGTGTTGTACTCACTTCATAGGCTGCCCTGGTTTCAGTCTCTGAAACAAACAAAGTGAAAGTTTACTGAAGCCTGAGTCTGTGTGGGCAGTTAAAGAAAAACAGTCTCAGGCTTCGTGGGACATCATCAATGTGGCCACACTCCCAGTACTGTCCTCACAGACGTGCTTGTTCCTGGAGACATCGGGGTGATGGGGCTGCAGAGGTCAGCACTAAGTAGTCTATCATATGCTCAGTGGGTAAAGACCTCTAACGCAGAAAGAAAGAAGTTCTGCAGGGCATGCAGTAAAGGCTGACTCTTTGCACTCCTAGCTATGCAGCATCTCAGTCTACATACAGCATGTTTATGTCCCTGACTATCACTGCCCCCCCCCATAGCCGATATTTTCCTGATTTCCTATTCCAATTTCCTATTTCCATCCTCATTCTGGTTTGGTGGCCTGCATGCCAAAGTCAGTCAGAGCTTTTTCTCCCCTTTAGATGTGAGCTGTATCCATAATGATTCCATCCCACCCTCATCCCTAACTGTAGAGTCCTCGTGTCCTCTCTCAGATATAAGACATCTCCCCTTACTTGTCCTTCCATCCCCCATGAAGAGGGAATCAAGGGATTACAAAGTCCCATTAACTTAACTCTGTTGCCCAAGTCTCAGTCACCACTGTCATATCAGAGTTAGTCTTTGCCACCACTGCTTGGAGGTCACTGATCATGTTGCCAAAGGTTCTACCATTCAGACTGATTCCATTCTACTTTCTTCTCTACAGCTCACGCTGAACATTAGGGCATTGTACCATTTTGCTGCTAGCTTTTTCACAGTTGTGTCTTGTCCCTTGATCCCTTTCTTACTGCATCCATCCTGTCTTCCCCTTTCTTCCCCTGCAGCTCCTCTTGACATCCATCCATCTATCCTGCAATCCCCCTTCATTGGCTTTTTGTCTTTTCTGTTTTCACCCCTTTAGTTGCCCCCTGCCTCACTCCCCTCTCCAGTTTCTATTATGATTTTACTTACCACCCAAACATCATAGTAATGCACAGTCAGTAACACTCCTGTGATCTCGGTCCATGCTGGATATATTTTCACTGTTGGCTTACTCATCTAGTTTAAGAACAGATCTATTTATGCTCCCTGTTTTTATCCCAGCTCTGAAGTTCATTCATTTGTTCTGTGGAGGTCATTCTTCTTATACAGTCTATGATCCCACAACTCAACTCCCCCCATTTCTTGTGGATTTAAACCCCTCAGTACTACACCCTGTTTCATTCATCAGTTAAATGTGAAAATTTTTGCCTACCTGCCCCCCCCGGTGCACTGTAAGTACCTCTGAGAAGATGACTCTTGCCACCTCCTGTGGGCAGTTTGGGGTATTAGGGACAAGAAGACACCCTGGGGTGAATAAGGTCCAGGAAAGGGGTCCTCCTTTTCTGGTTTCCATACCCAAGGGCTCCTCATTATATGGACAAGGCACTCAGTCTACCTCCTCCACCTATCCTACTTGGGCAGTGTTGTGCAATGCCAGGTCTATGAAAAAACAAGACAGCAACATTTGCTGACTTGTTGATACAACTGACCTGGCTTGCATCACTTACACCAGGCTGGATGAGAATGCCAGTCCAGTCTTGGAATCAACAATTTCAACTGCGTACTCAGTGATACGCCACCTGAGAGAGGATTGTAGGGGGGAAGGAGTTGCCATTTGCTTTAAGTCATATCTGGGCCTTGTAGACACCCCAGTGGTAGTGACCAGATACTTTGAATGTATTGTGGCAGCAGGTGTAGGATGCAGGATTCTTCACATCTACCATCCACCAGGAGGTGAGAAAGAATTCCTGCAGGAAGTCTTGGACATCACCATCGGTCTGGTGTTAGAATCCCCCAGATGGTTAATACTGGGGGATTTCAATGCCTTGGTCAATGATGAACTGTCGCAGTTTGGACAGGACTTCCTTCAATTGATGAGTTCATTGGGCCTGACACCTGTAGTTACCTCTGCTACACATAATCATGGTTATTCACTGGACCTGGTTTTCCTACTGGGGATGGAGAGCTTTGATTTGGTGTTGGAACCAGTCAGATGGTCGGACCATCGCACTATAAGGTTCAGATTCAAGGCACCCTCCAATAGACCTGCTCCTACGGAGATGGTCTGATACTGCCCCATAAGGGGTCAGACTCCAGATGGTCTAGAGGTGGTGCTGGACCAATCAGGTGTGTTGAGTGTATGCAGGGAGATGGGGGAACTGGTATTAGCCTATAATAATGCAGTGACAGGGGCCCTCGACTCCCTAGTTCCTGTCTGTGTTCGCCCCCTCACTCTTCACCCAAAGTTCCCTTGGTTTGATGGGACTTTGAAGGAGTTGAGGCAAGATGGGCAATGGTTGGAGCTGCACTAGCAGAAATCAGGCCTAGCAGATGATAAACTTAGATTGGTAGCCCATTACAAAGACTGTCAATCGGTAATCTCCTGTAAGAAGGCAGAATTCCTGCCCAAGGAGATTGCCGCAGTGAGGAACTGACCAGATCAGCACTTCTGAACTGTCAACATATTGTGCAATCCAATCTGTCTGCAGTTTTGGGGACTGTTTTCACAGGATAAGTGTGATGAGTTTGCTTGGTTCTTCACTAATAAGATTGTTGCCATCATGTCAGAGATCCATTCAGTGCCCTCAAATGGGTATTGCGGAGATCAGCTAGAGGTTGCAAGCACCTGGTCTGTCTGGTCCAACTTTGGCCAGTTGGAAATTGTGGACATTGTGCAAGTCATCCAGAGTATGTGTCCAACCTATTGTAGTTTGGATCCGGTTCTAACACACCTCCTAGTAGGGTGCATTGAAGTCATTGTCCCTGTCCTTACTGAGATAGTCTGGTGTTTGTTAGAGACAGGGGTATTTCAGGATCCCTTGAAGGAGGTGGTAGTGGTACACCTGCTAAAGAAACTGTTTCTCAACCTGGACTGTCTAGAAAACTACAGACCTGTCTCTAACCTGCTGTTTGTGGGCAAGGTTATTGAGAAGGTTGTGGCAGTGCAGCTGGATGACCATTTAACATCTCATGATGTCTATGACCCTTCCAATCCAGGTTTAGGAAGAGGCACAGTACCAAGACTGCAGTTGTATGGGTACTTAATGATCTCCTGATAGCGAGGGATTGGGAAGGCAGGTCCATCTTTGTTCTCCTTGATCTCTCTGCAGTGTTTGACACTATGGATCATGGGGTGCTGTTGGAGCACCTGCGGATTCTTTGTGGACTGTCTGGTGCAGTTTTCAGGTGGCTTTGATCATTCCTCACTGGCAGGTCTCAAAGAGTGGTGTCAGGGATTTATTTCTCTGCCCCTCTCTCTCTCTCTCTCTCTGTCATGTGGGGTTCTGCAGGGCTCCATACTGCCCCCATGCTGTTTACAGTGTATATGCTGCCATTGTGAGACATTATAAGGCAGTATGGGCTGAGTTGTCACTGCTATGCAGATGATACTCAGCTCTACATGTCCTTTGTACCTGAACAGGGTGAGGCAGGCAAGGTTTTTAACAGCTCCCTCTGTTAGATCCAGGGTTGGATAAGTACCAACTGGCTGAAGTTGAACTTGGACAAAACTGAAGTGTTGGTGGTGGACCCAGGTCATTCAGGCATGGGGTTGTCAGCTGGGCAGCCATCTGGACTCTGGCTTAGGGGGGATCAGCAGCTTACCTCAGCCTAAACAATAAATGTGAGCTATGTTTTCGACAGAAGCCTGACATTAAAATCTCAAGTGTCTGCTGTTGTCAAGACCTCTTTTTACCATCTGAGCACCATCAGCCAGATTTAGCGCTTGGTCCCACCTGGCAATCTCCCTACATTGGTCCACGTCTTTGTAACTTCATGCCTTGATTACTGCAATGCCCTATACCTAGGGCTACATGGGGTTGATATTTGCCGTTTGCAGCTAGTGCAGAATGTGGCAGCCAGGTTGACTGGCTTACCAAGATCTTGCTATGTCACTCCAGTGCTCTGTGATCTGCAATGGCTGCCTGGTCATTGGTGGATCACCTTCAAGGTTGTGTTACTGACCTATAAAGCCCTACACTGTCTGGGACTGTGCTACTTGCAAGATCTTCTCTGCTTCTATTGTCCCCTCCACTCACTCCTTTCCTCCAATGAGAGATTGCTGGAGATTTCCAGTGTTCAATTAAAGAGCTCCGGGGTCCGCTCTTTTGCTTTTTGCAGCCCCTACCCTGTGGAATTCTCTGCTTCACTGGATTAGAGAGTGCCTGACCGTCGAGAGCTCTAATGCTGCTCTTAAAACCCACTTGTTCTGTTTAGCATTTCCTGATTTAAGTAGTGGGTAGTTTTTGCCATCACTTATTTGTAACCATGTTTTAAAGTCTGATTTAAAATGTTTTATTGTTTATGTTTTATGGATTTTGTAAAGTGCTTTGATCATTGTGGAACTGCGCTTAAAAATAAAGTTGACTTGACTCATTGTAGTGCAGTTCCTAAATGGATAGTCAGATCTAGCCTACCCGCTGCCTCCTTAACTAACCACCCCAATTGTGGTAGTAGCTCCTGGTAGATGCCTACCTAATCTTCCCTTCTAGCCCCTGGCAGCTATTACCTTCTTAATTCCCCTAATAATGGAAATCCCCATAATCATGGTCTTTCTGCCTGTTTCAATACCAACTGACTTATCCCCCCCTCACAGGGTTGGTTCTGTCAGAAGCTCCTATGATACTCCCCTTGCCCTGTGCCCTTTATTCCTTCCCAATTAGCACTGCATAACTCTTCCATTGAGGAAAAACAAGTATGCAGTGCCATAAGTGGTCCCCCCTCCCTGCAGTAGACCTTTTTTATCCTTCTTTCCTTCCTTCCATCCTAAAATTTCCCACACCAAGGCATCAGAGGGAGTGCAGCTTATAGGATTACCAGTCCCACTCAGCCATTCCACTTAAAGCCTTAACTTTATGGTATGATGCAGCCAGCTGTCATCAGTGTTGACAGCCACCAGCAGATATTACAGCCTTTTTGAAGATTCACCTTTGAAGTCAGCTGCTACACATCCCACAGCTGAGCAATTTCTGTTCTGGCCCCAGCTTTTTCTGAGCTTATTTTTGTGTAGTCTGCCTGTTTGGTTTCTAATTGTAGTTTGATTACTTTTGTGCTGCAACTGGGTTTTCTTACCAAAGCTCAGAGTCTGTAGCCATGCCCCTTGAAGCTCTGTTATTTTAGACCTACAATTCCCTATGATCACCTACCTTATTTATTTAGTTTTATTTACCAAGTAGGTGCTGTAGACAACACATCTGCCTATTTTCAGGCATGATCTGGGAGAATACAACACATGAAGTCATCATACCAGTGCATATGAATAACAGGAATACAGGGTTCATACATTTGCCATACAGTAGTGCAGAGAAAGAAATAAATAGGACAAGGGAAACAATTTTCAAGATACAATATGTGGAGGGCATTAGTGTAAGATGCACAACAATGTAAATCAGTAAGATATAAAAATCAAATATAAGGATACGTTACAATTTTTAATATTGGCAATATCTAATATACAAGTTACCAGCCTGTGGGCAAGTACAAACAGAAGCCTTGTTTAGAAGGGTGTGGTACTCTTTTTTGATGTTTTGGCTAGAGGAAGACTGATGGACTTCAGCTGAGATGGAGTTCCAAAGTTTGGAGCAGAGTAGGAGAAAGACATTTTCTCTAATTTTATCTTGGTTTTGGGTATTTTTAAGGAACCAATGACATTAGACCTTAATGGATAGGATCTGCTGTCAGGCATGAATAGCATTGAAAGGAACAAGTGGTCCACTTGGTCACAAGGTTATGCACCAAGTCACCCATAGTGAACATTTTTTTTTTTATTTGAGACATCAGAATTACAGTGTAACTTGTTCAAGACTAGTGGAGGAACCCAACTTAGTTTGGTGTAAAGGTTGCAATGTTGTGTGTATCTGTGGTCAACACAAAACCTCAGATGTTATTATAGACCATGTCCCATTTTTGAAGGACAGTTCTAGAGGCTGAGAATTACAGTAGATGGCCATCCCATTGGTCAGTTTGTGGAGCAGAATGCCATGAGCAATGGCTATACAAGCTTTCAGAGTAAGATTGTCTCTGATTTTGTAAGAAAGCCTCAGTCTGGTGTTCACAGCCTTTCATACAGCAGACATATGAGCTAAGAGGTCCAACAAAGTGTTGAGGGTAACTCCCAGGTAGTTAAAGGAGGAGACTGTTGTAAAAGAGGATCCATCCAGACATGTCTCTGCTAGAGTGGTGTGGCACATTTGTACTCTTGAGGCTGATCCAAAAAGCATGGTTTGAGTCTTAAAAGTGTTGATAAGAGCTTTTTTGAGCAGAGCTATGCTTCTACAGATTGAAGGTCAAATGAGAATTGTGAGTTTAGGTCCAGGATGCTGTGAGCGCTCATGAAAAAAAAAAAAGATCTTCAGCATATATGATGGGTGTGCTGTGCCTGATACTAGACTGGACTGAGTTTATATGTTGGGAGATAAAAAGGGGCACCGATATGGCTCTTTGAGGGACCATGACTCTTGTAGCAAATGGGTCAGACAGGGCATGGACAAATTTAACCCACTAATCCTAGATGGCTTCTAAACCATGTCAGGGCAGTGAAGGAAATACATAAAGCACTTAGCTTTCCACAGAGCATGATGTTGTTAATGAAATCAAAGACCTTTGTGAGGTCAATAAAGATCACACCAGTGAGGTCACTCTTATCCATGGAGGAGATGATACAGGTGCTTAGTGATACAATGGCAGTAGTAGTGCTATGGTCTTTATTGAAGTAGACAGTAGGTTATGATTGGTGATGTACTCAATCAGTTGAGAGGCTACCAATTTTCCAAGTAATTTGTTCAGTACTGGTAGTACTATAATTGGCCTTTAGTTGCCAGGGTTCAAACTGCCAACTTTCTTGTAAACTGGAAAAACACATGAGATCATTCAGATATCAATAACCACATGAGTTGTAAGGAATAGGTTAAAGATTCTCATGAGAGGTAGAACAAGTTCTGCAACAGCAATCTTAAATATTTTAGACTCAATTTCATCATAAAAAAAACAAACAAAGAAAAACATGAAGCTGCACACACACTCACACCAGGAACTGGACACCTCTTATTGACATAGAGGTGCTTAAATCCTTTATTTTTACAGCTGTGTGGGTGGAGCTCCACAGTTGTTATGCCATCATCAGTTAAGAGTAGCACTTTGGAAGCACATGACAGGACTGCTATCCTATGTGATTCCACGGTGTTGTGGAGGGTTGCAGTGGTTGTGTTTATGTGGTGCTTCCCCTCTGCCAGCTGCATAAATACACCCACTTCGTGGTGCACTTCTTTTTCTTCAACAACTACAGAAGTGACAGGTGCCAATCACCGCCATCCTCTGGATGGCATACTCCAGACATTATATTAAGAGATAAGTAACAGACATGAACAAAGCATTCTTGCACAGAAAGAAAGAGGAAAGCACACACTGTGAGACAGTTCCAATCAGCTAATAAATATTGAGGTCTCATCCTAATCTCAACACAGCAACATGGCAATACTACTCCAAATTGTTCTTGCTCTAAAAAAAAACTCAACAATCCCCCAAAGTACTTTTGAAGTGCAAATTCTACCATGGCATATCTTCCAAACAATTAACAGACATCGATCCATAGTGAACAGATAATGCACTGGTTTCATAACAATACACTACTTTCATATTTCATCCCATCAGATCTTGCACCCCGTTCACTCAAAAACCAGGCAGGATATACAGAGTATCTTTTTACCTGGTGGGACTGGTTTTCGATTTTTCAGCACCTCCTGTAAATTTTGTAGTTCTATGTATTGAGCTGCATAGCACTTTTCTCTCACTTTCCTGGCGATCATGACCAAGTTGGCCCAAAAATAAAAAAGCCAACAATAACAATCGCAAGAACAACCACTCAGTCTGCAAAGAAAGTTCTTGCCTTTGCTGGAGACAAGACTCATCACTCACTTTTTGCCTTGCACTCAAACTCCAAATACACTGCTTTTTCACATTTGATCTTATTAGATTTTGATCTCTTTCTCTCTCTCTCTCGCTCTCTCTTTCGCTTAAAAATCAGGCAGGACAAACAGCCTGATGCAACTGTCATTAGTAATTATGGTGAATCAAATGTCCTGAAATTAAATTGTTTTAGAGTGTTACAATATCTGGGACATTTCAATAGCAACTGTATTTGCTCTACTGGAAACTGGAAAATCACTTGATGTCTTACAGGTAGAGGAGAGGTCCCCGTATACCCATTACAGTCTGCATTGTTACAACTGGCAGGGATCCCTTTGGCAGACTAAGTGGGCGTATTTGTCCTTTTCAGTTTTGCCACAGAGTTTTTTCTCCACAATGAGGTAATGGTAATTGAATTTAATTGCTAACTTTTCTGATTTAAAAATGCACAGCAGAAATCTCTGTCTTTAGGATGTGTGGCAAATGAAATACTGTAAAACTTGAAATTTTCACTGTCAAATAATTGTTGCTATTTTTGCTGAAGCAGTAATTTATGCTGAAATTAATTTCTGCAAATCAGCAATTTTCCATTATAGTGAATGTGGTGATTATGACTTAGTGCTAAATTTAATTTATACAATTGTGGCTGCATTTGTTTTTGCGCCAAAATTACTTTGCATGAAAATAACTAGTTTTACACTATAATACAGATTTTTTTTTGACTGGCATATATCCCTCAGTGCAGATAGTATTCCCTTGATTACTATTATTACCTGGTTAGACCTGCCCTTTGGTGCTCTGCCGGCTATAGGTGCAGCTCTTGCTTGGTCCCACTACCGTTCTATCTCCCAGTTACAGTGGCACAAGCTGAACCTTTCATTTTTTGGGGAGTGAGGAGAGGTAAACTAAAGAACCAGGCTGGATCATCCAGCATGCTGTATCATTGTTACATTGAATAGATGCACATTGATATGGCAATCCTCCATCAGAGTTTTTATTTTCTTTTTGGGCAACTGTGCTACGGTAGAGATGATGTGCTATGTGATTATGTCAGTTAATGGACAGGACAGAGTGAGGTGCTGAATTCTAAGTGCTGCTTTACCATCTCTATTAAAGTATATTGAATGATGGTAGGTTTTTGGGTTAGGCAGAGGATGGATCCATCTGTTATCTGAGATATGTATGTATATCTATGCTCTATGTGTATGTTTCTCTGGATGCATTCACTGTATTTAATATCCTCAATAAAATCTTAATGAAAAAAAAATTATATTGAATGATGTAATCTGAAGATTAAGATGACAGGGAGTGGTCTGCTGTCTCTTGGAAGGTATGTTGCTTGTACAGCCTGTTTCATTTGAAATGATGGCATTAGATAATCCACACTTCTATCTTTAATTCCTCATCCCACATGCCAGCTAATTATGATGATGAGAGGATACCAGGGGTGGGGGTACCAGTATGTGATTGAGGTGTGAGGGTATCTTGTTTATAATAGGACAATAACTGCAAGTAGTGTGTTGCAGGTAATTGGGTTACAGATCTTGTTTTAAAAGATCACCCACAGTGGCATTTGAACAGACCAGCATTTTGTAATCAAGAAAATGGAAAAAAAAAAACAGTAGCAACACCATTCCTCAGTCATGCCTCTACATATCCACCAGGTTGGCATGACTGAGGAAAGTTGGTGCTACTTTTTTTTTTTTTGCTGTATTTTCTTGAATGTAAATGCAACTAATGCATAACCATGCTATACCAGATTCGATATATAAGAAAACACAGTTTGTCTGAAGTATTTGCCAAGCTATCAATAAGGTAGCTGAGTACCCTGAATATGCTTGTGAGCTGCTGGTCTGTTCAAATGCCAGTGTGGGTGAGCTTAGGAAACTGCGGACACACATATATATATATGTATATATATATATATATATATATATATATATATATATATATATGTTGAGAATCTGTATATGTTCAAAAATACTCAGCACTCAAAGCGATACACTAAAGTATTTGTTCTACTTTAAGACTATTTATAGGCAGACTAAATGGCCACTCGATCCTCATCTGCCATCAAATTCTTATGTTCTTCTGTGCTTATTTGAAGACTCTGGTCCTTTCTTTTCCTTCTGGTGCTGACCCCTTCCTATGTAAAATATGAGACAGCACTGTATGTTCATAGTTTCAAACAGATGAGATACACACAGAAAGGTTGCCTGTTAATTGAAATATAGACAAAACAGACAGTCAACTAATTTTGAAGATTTAAATCAGTCATTAGACAACAAAGAAGCTTTACTTCAAGGGGAAATGACAGGCTGTAATCATGCAGCTACTAGCTGTCAAAGCAGCTTGACCACTAAATGACACCATCAGGTGTTACACGGAGGGGCACAAACTAAGCTAAAAAAATTAAACTGTGGTAAATAAAGACAACAAACACACTTTCAGTGTTAAGTGATCATATTTTATTGAACCTGGCAAGTAAAACACAGGAAATAAGTGTTGCACATGAACTTTAGGAAGACCATCATCACCATTGGTGACTCTCGGTCCATCAGTTTTTGTCCATGTACATTAGACTTTTTCAGTAGTATATTTTCACTGTATCTGCAATGTATATATATATATATATATATATATATATATATATATATATATATATATATGTATATATATATATATATATATATAATCTTCATTACTTTTTAAATATCATTTTTATTACTGTAATTTTTTAGAAATCAATATAACTTTAAGACACTTGCCCTTTTCATAAAGCTACTAAAACCATCTTTTCAGTTTTTAAATTTTTTC
Source organism: Neoceratodus forsteri (assembly GCA_016271365.2). Taxonomy (NCBI): domain Eukaryota; kingdom Metazoa; phylum Chordata; order Ceratodontiformes; family Ceratodontidae; genus Neoceratodus; species Neoceratodus forsteri. The sequence goes on from CM057456.1 coordinate 1,340,531,356, forward strand.
TAAAACCAGATGATCATAGTTTAAATTCATATCTTATCCCAAAGTTTCAGAGTATCCCTTTAATTCATTAAATGTATGACTATAAATCACTGTTCCTAAATTGCACTTGATATATAAAATACATCTGACTCCCAGTGACCCAATGACTTGGACCAGCATTCTCTAAAATTCACTATTACTGATTCTGTTTATTTTATTCAACTTTTATTTAAAGTTTAAATTAATTTTATACCAACAGTAGCTTAATGTTAAGCAGTTAAGCTCTATATTATGCCAAACACTTTTAAATGCTATTTGTTTTTCTTATTTTTCTTCTGTTCTTTTAATAAACCCTGTGAAATTATGCTTCTGTAATCTTGTGATTTTATACTGATATCTTAAAGTGAGGTTTTACTTGAAATTATTTCTAAGTAAATTTTGCAGGGCAGCAAGTTAAACAGCAAGGGCAGGACTTTGAAGTATTCTATAAATGGCACTCATTATGCAAAGTAGGAAATGGTGTTTTTAGATATCATTCCATTTTTGGCTGGTGTTTTTCTTTTAAGCAAATATCCCCCTGTTCTGTTTATGGAAGGTATTTGTGGACCCAACCATCCCTGCTGGTGAAATCAGTTGCAAATTTATTTCATCACAGTGCCCTCTTGTGCAGAATTATTTTAAAAATAGTAATTCCTTCCTGCCCAGAGACCCACTACTAGTGGGAATTATTTACTTAATGTTAGCCCCTCCATGGCTCGCTCCAGTTGTTGAGAGGTTGGATCCAGTCCTCACATATTTCATTTTAAGGCTCTCCCAGGGCATAATTAATTATGAGAGCCTAGCTTCAATGCATTAAATATAATATATACTAATAAAGAATAAAACAATCAGTTTTACAGTGATAAGACCTGCTCTTCCCCCCACTCCATGCTGAGACCCCAGGGAGCCATGGAGGGCCTTACACTGAGTTAATAATTCCCACTTTTAGGGTGTTTCTGGCCAGGAGGGCATTAGTATTTTTAAAATAATTCAGCCCAGGAGGGTATTATTATTCAGTTATTATATTTACAAAACATGTCCCCAGCAAGAATGGTGCCAGCTATGATGAGATGTGATTTTTTAACGTCATTTTCTGCAGGTATGCAGGTTGGTGTGCTGCAGAGCATGGGAGACTTCAGTTAAATTTTAAATCCAAGCTAGGAGCTGGGCTCAGTCCTGCAGGGCATTGCTATTGTGAAAACCCCCTCTCCCAGGAGGACTCAGTTCAGCACTGTGGGGGGAGAGGGCAGTTTAATCTGGCCAAATGCCAGCCAAGTCAGGGACACAAGAAATCTGCACATTGTCGGTGTAATCAATATGATTTCAAAAAGCCAAGTTTAAAAAAAAATCATAACTGCATTTATACAGCTCAGAACTGTTGGAGTGATGGAAACCCATCCATGTCCGCATACAGTTTTTAACTAATATAAACTCCTTCATGAGTTTTCAAAAACTTGTGATAACTGAATTAATTTTGGTTATACAGTGTGAAGACTTCTTGTGTCCCTGTCCTGCTGACACCTGGCCACAGTAAACTGCCCCCCTTGCTATTATAAAGAGTTTTAATGATGAAAATCGAGGTATCAACCTCTCCTGTCTTTTGTGTAATATGTGCTCAAACAATTTAAAGTGTGTGCTCCATTGTAAACTGTGTCCAAGCAAAATCATATCTTTCCTTGGATGAAACCTAGTTCACTTGTATGGTCCTTTTTCCTGGTAAGTGCTATAACCTGAATAACGGTCAGTTGCTATGAAGTAGCAATCTACAGGAGCCCCTGAGCTTTTAAATTCCAACACTGTAAGCTGGCTGTACTTATTGACATTCCACATTCTTTAAATGATAGAAAATCAGTTAAATAGACATGCAGGAGGAGTGCTTGGAAAGCGACTGCAGTCAGGGAAAGAAATAAGGCTAACATTTCTTCCATAGGTAGCATTGTCATTTTTAATTGGAATCACAGTAATTTCTTATGTGGAATCATTAAGTTATTTTGCATGTGGGATAGTTATGCATTCCCAAATTTTAAATATGGAAGTAAATCCATCTGGTGAGTTTTGGGCATTTAAGTGGTTTGGACTTATTTTCTTAGCACAATACAAGAAGCCCAAGTGATGCCAGTGGATAGGAGGTTCAAATGATAAAGAAAGGCATGGAAACCAGTACATTGACTCCAACAGGTGGTCACTGTGCACAGAAGTCCAGGGTGCCGCAGTAAAAATGAAATGATGTTATTCATGATTGTTTTTTTTAACTGAACTTGAATGAACACCTTTATTTTTTTTATTTCAACCAGTTGCTTCAGGTTCACTTCTTACAGCATGTGGCACAATGGAGAATATACAATGTTTTTTCTAGATCTACAGTACGTTAATTGCCTGTTGCAAAAAAAATGATGTCTTAACCCAACCAGATGACCATTTATTTTTGCAAAAATTGATCATCTATTATAAAACAATATTTAAAACTGAAAAGAATTTCCTTTAGCCTATTAGAACACAGACCTACTATCAAATTATTCTGCAATAACTACACAGTACAGTCAAAATAAGACTATGCTAATCCCTGTGTTTTGCTTGGCTATATGACTAGCATTATTGTGCATCTGCATCTGTGAGAAACTGCTGAATGATATCCGAACATGTCTAGTGCTGCTACTGTAAGATGACAATACTTGGATACACTACTTCTTGCAGTATATGGCTTTACATGGTTCAGGAACAGAGAGTAATCACCTTATGTAATCTATTACAAATGGCTGCTTAGTATTGCCTAATACTGCATTAGGTGTTGCTGCCACCCTTGCACACTGCCATGCACATTTCCAATATGATGTTATCATCCCTAATTCCCTCACTTCCTCCAAAGTGCATTTTTAATTTTTGTTTCAGTAGGCCAAGTGCATGACTTTGCATTTCTTCCCCCATTTTAATGCCAAATCCTGTAGTATGTTTAAGTCTGTCCTGCAATTCTTACACATCTACCTCTGATATTTCCTTGCTGTCAATGGTTGTGTCTTCTGCAGACTTTGAAACCCATGATCCTGCCACTTCCTTCAGATCTCTTGTATACATTCTAAATAGAACAGGACACAGTACTAAGCCCTGCAACACTCCATTTGTCTCCTACAAAATGTGTGTCACCTCTGTGTTAATGCATGCCCTGAATTAACTCTCCATCATCTAACATTCCAGCCACTTTACCATTCTTACATTTATCCCCAGACCTCTTGAGTCAGCAATCAACTGTGCATGTGACAGTTTATCAAAGGCTTTGCAGAAATCAAGATAGACAATGTCCACAGGATACCCCCTTTCTATCTCTGTAGTTGTCCTTTCCAAAAAGGTCAAATTATTTGTTGGATATAACCTCCTTTCTTTAAAACTGCACTAGCTATCCTACTCCAAAATGTATCTTTCCTGATAAAGCACAATCCTATTTTTTAAAGCCTTCCAACATCATATTTACCACCAACATTAAGCTCACAGTCAGTCTGACTTTGATTTGTCTGTTGGAAGCTGAGAACCTTGCTACACTGCAAAGAACAAACTATAACTCCATTTAGGACCTGGAAACCTGGTAAGGCATAATACTTGTAAAGAAGGGAAGCTACGCTTTCTACAAAAAGTTTCATTTTCTTTCCTTATTGGCATTAAGCAGAGAATTTCAGGATTCTATTAAAAGTGTAGTAATTTTATAACCAGAGGGAGTGAGATACAACTGAATTTGCTTGATTGTTGGGGTTGAGACCTAGGATTTGGAAGGATATTTTTGCAACATTTTAAAAGTGTCCTGCTGGCTGAGGAGTGAGTTAATTTTTATCCCTGGACTCAGTAGAGTGGTTTGTCCAGGAGCCGTGGTCTAGTAAATTGTGGTGTTAGTTGAATTACTATAAAGGGCAATACTCACCAGGGTGGTGGAGCAGTTGTGTATTTGATTGTTTCTAACAGTCACCAGTGGCTGTGGACTACCCCACCCCCCCAGGCATGGCATTTCCTGTATAGCCACAGTTCTGACATCACTTCCTCAACAGGTCTTGGGGCAGAACTGTCATATCCTTAATAACCCAGCACAGTACAAAAAGGGTAGGTACACACCACAAATAATAATAAAACAAATATATATTGTATATTATAAGGGAGAGGGACATGTGGGGAGTGGCGCAATGCACTGGCTGTGGGGCAGCAGTTTTCCGGGAGACATTCTGGAAACTGCATTGCTGCCCTATTTACAGACAACTGTCAGCTCTGAGGGAGGAGGTTGCCCACCTCCAGGCTGAACTAGCAAGGACTAAGGAGGCCCCCCTTCCAAAGAGCACCACTGCCACAACCACTGCCTCAGAGGTTTGCAAGTATAAAGAGCAGTTGGACGACAGTGGGTTATGGGAGGTGCGGGTGAGTGGACCAGAGGTGAAGCCCTAGTTGTACCCTCACAATCATATGCCATTCTGGCAGGCAAGGGTTCCTCTATGATGGCACCCCTCAGTGGAGACACAGAAGAATACTGAGGACATCACAAGGGAGCCCTCACAAAAGGGTGGTAAGGGACACCCAGGGAAGGAAACAGCTTCTGATAGGGACTCTATTGTTAAAGGTAAACCTGGAAAGGGAGAGGAGACAGAAGTAAGGTGCCTGCCTGGTGCCATGGCTTGAGGACAGGAAGCAAATCCTCAGGATTGCAGAAGCAGCATCACAGGAGAGACTAGATATCCTGGGTCCACCATGAGACAAATGACCTAGCTAGGCATGGGATCAGTGCAGTGCAGAATGAATTTGTGGAGTTGGGGAGGGGCCTCAGATGGGTAGCAAGCATGGTAACATTCTCAGAGGTGCTACCAGTCCATGGCAGGAGTGAGGCTAGGGTATTGCACACCATGCAGTTAAATGAATGGTTGCAAAACTGGTGCAAAGCACAGGGCTTTGGCTTCATTGGGGACTGGGGGGCCACCTGGAGAGATAAAGGTCTATACTGGCATGATGGTCTGCATCTGTCCACAAAGGGAACCAAGTCTAGGTGATAGGTTTAATGCTTCCTTGGCAAGCTTTTTAACCAGCCATGGGGAGGCGCTCGATAAAGGCAGGAAATCTCAAGCTCCCCCACAAAACATGGCAGGTAGTAAAGTAAACACTGAGGTACAGAGCCTGAACACAGGGCAGGACAGGGGTAAATGGAAAAATAGACAAGGACAGTAAGAGCAGGGATGGGGAAAAAAGGATAAAGCCAACATTTAATGGAGGGCAATGAGTACCAATGCCCATAGTCTGGGAAACAAGTTTCCTGAGCTGGTAGCCCTGATGGAAGATGAACAATTGGATATTGTGACAGTCACAGAAACATGGTACACCGAGAACCATGATTGGGATGTCAACATACAGAGGTACACAATCTATAGAAAGGACAGGGAAGGTAAAAGAGGAGGTGGAGTAGCTCTATACATAAGGGAAGGGATCAAAGCTACAGAACTAAAAAAGTAAAGGTGGAGGACAAGAGGCACTCTGGGTCACCTTGGAGACAGGGAATGGAATCACAATCTGCACAGGGGTTGTATACAGACCCCCATCTCAAGGGAGGAAATGGACAACAAAATGATAGAGGACATTCTCAAAATGGCTGAAAAAGGGGAGATACTGTTGATGGGGGACCTGAATATGCCAGATGTTAACTGGATAACATGTACTGCAGCCACATCCAAGAGCAGAGTGATTCTCAATGCCCTGCAGGGGGCAGGCCTTAGACAGCTAGTGTTGGAACCCACTAGAGAGGGAGCAATACTAGACCTGATACTCTCAAATGGAGAGAGGATCACAAATTTAGAAGTCAGTAGACATCTGGGAACAAGTGACCACTGCACAGTGTGCTTCACATTGAGCACAACCATGGAGATAAGCCATACAAAAACAAGGATACTTGACTTTAGAAGAGCTGACTTTGGCAAAATGGGTGAATACCTGAAAAATGCACTAGCAAATGACCAAAAAGGAGGGGTGGAAGAACAATGGAGAAAAATCAAAAGTGCCATGACAGAGGCAACAAGCCTTTGTGTGAAACAAATAAAGAAAACAAAGTGGAGTAAAAAAACACTATGGTTCTCAAAAGAGGTGGCAGGGAAGGTTAAGGAGAAAAAGGCTGCATTCAAAAAGTATAAGGAATCACAGAAGAAGCATTACAGGGAACTGTATCAATTAAAGCAGAAAGAAGTGGGAAGGCAGTCAGACTAGCAAAGGCCCAAACTGAGTAGAAAATAGCCAACTCAGTTAAGAAGGGGGATAAAACCTTTTATAGATACATTAGTGAGCATAGCAAGGTTAAGGGAGGGATAGTGAAGATTAATAAAGGAGAGGGGAGGTGGGCAGAGGGAGACAGTGAAAAGGCAGAGATACTGAATGAATACTTTTGCTCAGTATTCACAAAAGAAGATGAGGAGGAGATACCTAAACCAGACAATAGAAGCACTCTGGGTAGGGGGTTGACACCAGTCCATTCACAGAAGAAAAAGTCCTGAAAGAACTCCTAAAACTCAAGGTGGACAAAGCAATGGGGCCTGACGGGATTCACCCCAGAACTTAAAAGAACTAAGGGAGGACCTAGTGACACCACTGACCACGCTTTTTAACAGATCATGGCAGGATGGGGCAGTACCTGAGGACTGGAGGAGGGCAGATGTGATTCCCCTTCACCAAAGTGGGAGCACGGCAGAAGCAGAAAACTACAGACCTGTAAGTTTGACCTCAGTGGTAGGGAAAATGATGGAATCACTTCTGAAAGAAAGAATTGTTGAGTACCTAGAGGCCAACATGGCACAGGACCCAAAGCAGCATGGATTTATAGCAGGAAGGTCATGTCAGATGAATCTAATTGATTTCTTTGACTGGGTGACCAAAGTAATAGACCAGGGAAGGGCTGTGGATATGGCCTACCTAGACTTTAGCAAGGCATTTGACACAGTCCTGCACAAAAGATTAATAATCATGTTAGCCAGCCTGGGAGTGGGTCCCAGGGTGGTAGCCTGGGTAGCAAACTGGATGCACAACAGGACACAGAAGGTAACAGTGAATGGAACACATTCCAAAGAAAGGGGGGTTACTAGTGGAGTACCTCAGGGCTCAGTACTGGGTCCAGTCCTCTTTAACATCTTTATAGGTGACATTGCAGAGGGTCTGGAGGGAAAGGTATGCCTATTTGCAGATGACACAAAGATCTGTAACAGAGTTGATACACAAGGGGGGGTAGAAAAGATGAGAAGGGACTTGGCAAGGTGGAGGAACAGACAGACATATGGCAACTTAGATTTAAAACAAAGAAGTGCAAAGTAATGCACCTGGGAAACAAAAACCCAGGAGAAGAGTACACAATAGCAGGGGAGGTACTAACAACAACAAAAATGGAAAGGGACCGGGGGGTAGTCATATCAGATGACCTAAAGGTGGGTAAGCAATGTAAAAAGTCAGTAAGGAGAGCCAGGAGGATACTGGGATGCATAGGAAGGGACATCACGAGTAGAAAAAGGGAAGTGGTTATACCTCTGTACAGACAGTTGGTGAGGACCCCATCTGGAGTACTATGTGCAGTTTTGGAGACCTCATCTACGCAAGGACATAGACAGGATAGAAGCAGTCCAGAGGATGGCAACTAAAATGGTGCAGGGTCTGCTGCAGAAACCATATGAAGAGAGACTGAGAGGGCTTAATATGTATACTCTTGATGAAAGGAGGGACAGGGGTAACATGATAGAAATGTTCAAGTACCTCAAGGGAATCAACAAAGTCCAGGAGGGTATCATCTTTAAGAAAAAGAGATGTGTAAGAACAAGGGTTCACAATTTAAAGATAGAAGGGGGACAGCTCAGGGGTAATGTGAGGAAATTTTTTTTCATGGAGAGAGTGGTGGATACATGAAACAGCCTTCCTGAGGAGGTTGTTGGGTCTAAAACAGTGGGGGAATTCAAACGTGCATGGTACAGACACAAAGCAATTATAATGGGGGGTTGCAGGAAGTAGGCTGTTAGTTAACTAGAATCTGCAGCTTATCCAGTAGGTAGGGAAATGGGCAGTCTGGGTGGGCCAAGTGGTCCTTATCTGCCATCAAAGTCTACGTTTCTATGTTTCTATGTTTCTATACACTTGAGCAAATCTGTTATATTCCCATTCTTATAAGATAAAATAATGTTTGCCTGTTTCCAAATGGCTGTTACCATTGCCTCCATTAGAACTGTGTTGAAAATGTCTGCCAGTCATTCACCTATTACCTATGACACTTCATTAAGCACCATCAGGTGCAGCATATTTGATCCCAGTGACCTCAGCATCATCAGTCCCATAATTCCTCCTTCATTTTCCCTATTGGCAAAATGAGATCTTTATTTTCTGATTGCATATTATCTCCTATGTGCTCCATCCTCCTCCCCGCTTCCTCTCTGCTATATACCAGAAAATACCTGTTCTGTTCCTGTGCCTTTTCAATATATTTGTTGATCACACTTCAACACTGTGAGTGTAATGATTCTAGTCCCTAATCCTTCAATCATTTGACATTTCGGAAAAATCTGTTCCTGTTTCTGCTTTGTCAAATGCAATTCTTACAGTTCTATGTTTGCTTTACTAATTTTAGTCTTGCACTTGTACTCCTCCCATTTGTCCACATCCTCCAGCCTTTCCCTGAATGTACTTCTTTTGTCTCTCACCAATTTTCTTAGCTCACTGTTCATCCACATTGCATTGTTTCTAGCCCTCCCTATTGTTTTTGTTTCTTTTTTTTTTCCCTAAGGAGATATATTTGTTCTGGATCTGCTTCACCAATTGTGTGATTTCTTATATTCTTTTTTCATATGAAGCCACCTTACCTCATCAATTAATTTCACCTCACTCATTTTCTACCTCCTGTTTGTAAAATTTGCCCTCCAAATACTCAATTTTTATGTTTCCTTTCACGTTTTCCAAACTTGGACATTCATCTTGAATTTAATTATTACATGACCACTCCCCAAAGCCCCCATCATATTCATGTCCACTTTAACATCTACCCACTCTGGCACTGTAGTTAATATTAAAGAGTAATTCTGCAGTTCAGCATGTGCTTTCATAAATAAGATGTTTCAACTGTTACAATTTCCAAGATTTACAGCACATCTTGGTAGTCCATCTAAAATGTATGTATAGAAAACCTTTGAAAACATTTGCCCTTCCCCTGCTAACTACACATTACTTATGTTTAGTACATCATAGTGCTTACCATGACAATGGACTGTGAAGTCAAAAACAACAATTGTGTGGTTAGCAGGGGAGTCAGATACATTTTGAAAGACTCAGTGGTATATAAAAGCTTTGTGCAGCCATATCAGCTCTGACTAGAGTTTCTTTTGTCAGCCTCTCCTCCACCATCAGAAGAAACAAACGGGTAAGCCTCAACATTTCATATAGGTGCACTGTGCTTTGTCCAGAGAATGAGGAAACATACACGCCATTACACTTAAATAATGTGCAAAATAATTTACAAGTGTATTACATAATTAAATTAACAATCATACAATTACAATAAAAAGCTATATACAGTAGCTGGTACACAATGTTTATCTGACTGTGCTGAAACCTGCATTTTCAAAGCACTCTGCTTAATAAGATTTAATTCAACAACCTTTATAGGTTTTATTCAACAGCCCTAATAGTAAATACATTACTGAATTTGTGCAAATGATTTTTTTTTTTTACTATAAATAGGGTTGTAGTTTGATTTTATCATTCAGTCCCAGGAAGCTCATTGCCTGCATTTTAAAAATCTAAAAGTTTTCTCTATTGGATAAGAGACCATTTAAATCTCTACCCCAGGCCAAGTTTAACCTTTTCAATGCACGTGAACAACCACGTATGTTCCAATGGGTTTCATATGACATGGGTATGTTGTGATGTGACATAATCCAAATTTTTATTTGTCATTGCATGTATGTGTTCTCCCACCCATTCTTTAAATTTACACTTAGTTCGTCATATGTAGTACGCCCCACATTTACAGGGTGCAAGATAAACAACATTGCAACTGTCACAATTAATAAAATCATTAATGAAAAGCTGTTCTCTATTTGAGGTGTTCAAGAATGTTTTAGTTACGCTCACATTCAAACAGTATTTGCATCTATGACACAGATACCATCCCTTATGCAAAGGTGGCAGCCAGTTACTGTTGCTTTTTCCTACAGGCTGATCTACAATAGGCACTGCATGTGAATCATATAGTTGGGGGGGGGAGGGAAGAGAGAATGGAGGGCTCTAAATTTCCATATTTAATAGCAGATTGTCTCTATCAATGGGGCCAATGGCTGGTAACTATGTGTAAGTCTATCTCCAAAATTTGTAGACCTTTTATACACAATTTGTAACACATATTTTTCCATTTTTGGCTCTGTTTGTAAGATAGACCAGTGTCTCCTAATGATGCTTTCAAGTTTTACTGGAATCTACACTAAACATGGTGACAAAATTCAGCCTATCCCTATTTTGTTGCATACTCATTCTTTTTAACAACAATGACTCCCTATTCATGTTTGTGGCACTATGTCTTGCTGTATTAATGTCTGTGTGACTGTACCCTCTCTTTATGAAATGGCTCTCAAAGTCATCAGCCCAATATTCAAAACTAGTATCAGCAGAGCAATTTCTTCACACTCTTATAAAGTGTTTTTTCTCGGGTATCGCCCTTATTTTATGTCTGGGATGGCAAGAACTGTCTTGTAGGACCATATTTTTATCTGTCAGTTACCTGTACAAAGAAGTACTAAGTCCACTTGCATTAGCTTTACTTGTTAAGCGGTTCAAATATGATATTGCATTTTTGCTCATATTCATAGTAAAACACAAGTGTGGATTAGTGGACTCTAAGTATTGTACAAAAGTCCTTAAATTACATACAGAGTCTTTCCATAACAAAAGACAATCATCAGTGTATCTTTTGTAAAAGGAAATGTGGTGGTAAACTTCATTTACATCTGAGTCATAAATAAATGTCTTTTCCCACATTCCCATATACAAATTTGCATAGTTGGGGGAAAAAGATGTCCCCGTAGTTGTATCACTTGTCTGCAGAAATTATCTGACTTGAAACATAAAAGAGTTACATTCCAGCACAAACTGTGATAACTTCATAATAAATTCCTTAGATGGGGAGTCACTACTGCATTTATCAAGATAGTATTCTAATGTACTCAAACCACCCTCATGTGGTACGTTTGTATAAAGCGACTCCATGTCGAGTGTGACCAAAAGGTTAGATTCCTCAAAGTGGTGATCACCAAAAATTTCTAATGCATATTTAGTGTCTTTTACATGAGATCTCAATATGTGCATAAAAGGTTTGATATAAAAATCCAGAAATTGACTGAATGATTCTGTAATTAAACCAATTCCAGTGACTATTGGTCTGCCTGGAGGTTTAATAAGGTTTTTGTGGATTTTTGGGAGAAGATAAATTGAGGGGCATATAAGATCCTGAACCATCAAAAACTTGAATGTGTCTTTATCAATCACTTGTGGCATCAATGCATTTTCCAAATAATCATTGATTCTTTTTTTTTATAAGCAATAGTTGGATCACAAGTAAGTAATCTGTAAAACTGAACATTAGACAATTGTCATTCTACCGTTGCAATGTAGTTGCTGGTGTTAAGCACAACACATTGCCACCTTTGTCTATTTAATAGTGATAGCCTCATTATTTTCTAAGGACTTCACTGCTTCAAACTCCCCATGTGTCATGTTAACTTATAAAGATTTTTGCTTCATTTTCTCTAATCTTTTAAGGTCTGCTACACAGTCCTTATAAAACACACAAACTGAAGGATTCTGTGGTGGCATAAATGTAGATTGAGGTTTGAATTGCTTAATTGGAACTTCTGTCTGGGACATCGAAACCTCATTACTATCATTATCACTAACAACCTGTGATTCATCACCCCATTCCTTACTCTGATGGAAAAAATATTTTAAGTTTAGATTCCTAACAAACCTATTAAGATCCCCAAATTTCTCAAACTAGTTAGATGAACATGTCGGTACACATTTCAAACCTTTATTCAGAACAGATAATTCATCTGGTGTTATTATCATGGGTATGTTGTGCTGTGGCATAATCCAAGTTTTTATTAGCCACTGCACATATGTGTTTCCCTACTGTTCTTTAAAGGGGGAGACATAGTAAACTGATTTTATCAACAAATACACAGAGATCAGGGATGGGGATTGAGGAGACAACAACGAGGTGGGACATTCAGGAGGAGAGAAGGGAGGAGGAGGGGAATGTTTTAATGGATCTAAATGTCATTAACTTGTCTGACTATGCTTTAACATCAGATGAATTATCTGTTCTGAATAAAGATTTGAAATTTGTACCAACATGTTCATCTAACCGGTTTGAGACATTTTTGAATCTTAATAGGTTTGCTAGAAATCTAAACTTAAAATGTTTTTCTTCTCCATCAGAGTAAGGAAGGGGGCAATGAATGACAGGTTATTAATGATAATGATAGTAATGAAGTTTCCACCTCTCAGACAGAAGTTCTAGTTAAACAATTCAAACCTCAGTCTAAGTTTATGTCACCACAGAATCCATCAGTTCATGTGTTTTATAAGGCCTGTGAAGCAGACCTTAAAAGATTAGAGGGAATGAAGCAAAAACCTACATATGTTAACTTGGCACATGGGGAGTTTGAAGCAGTGAAGTGTTTAGAAAATAATAAGGCTATCACTAGGGATGTAAGTTTGTCATGGATGAGGTTTTAATGACTCATTGTTTGTTCATGAAATCATTAGTAAACAGTAGTAAATGTTGTGGCACTGTCATCATTGCTACATTCTGATGACACTAGTGAAAGTCATGGAAGTTCTGAATAAAGATCAAACGTCATGGAATCAATGACATGTATGACTGCCATGACAAACTTACATCCCTTGCTATCACTACTAAACAGTCAGACAAAGATGGCAATGTAATTGTGCTTAACATCAGTGACTACATTGCAGAGGTAGAATGACAATTGTCTAATTTTCAGTTGTACAGATTACTTACTGGTGATCCAACTATTGCTTATAAAAAAAGAATTGATGATTATTTGGAAAATGCATTGATGTCACACAAGTGATTGATCAAGACACATTCAAGTTTTTGACGGTTCAGCATCCTATACACCCCTCGATTTTTCTTCTACCAAAAATCCACAAAAACCTTACTAAACCTCTGGGCAGACCAATAGTCACTGGAATTGGTTCAATTACAGAACTAATCAGTAAATTTGCAGATTTTTATATCAAGTCATTTGTGCCCTCATTGAGATCTCATGTAAAAGACACTAAACTTGCATTAGAGATTTCAGGTGATCACTACATTGAGGAATCTGACCTTTTGGACACACTCGATATGGAGTCACTTTATACAAACATACTGCATGAGGGTGGTTTGAGTGCTTTAGCATACTATCTGGATAAACGAAAGAGTGACTCCACACTTAAGGAATTTATTATGAAATTATCACAGTTTGTTCTGGAATGCAACTCTTTTATGTTTCAGGGCAGATATCTGCAGAAAAGTGATACAGCTGTATGGGCATCTTTTACCCCCAACTATGCAAATTTGTATATGGGAATGTGGGAAGAGATGTTTATTAATGACTCAGCTGTAAACTCATTTTACCACCACATTTCCATTTACAAAAGATACATTGACAATTGTCTTTTGTTATGGAATGCCTCTTTAAGTGATTTAAGGGCTTTTGTACAGTACTTAGAGTCCACTAATCCACACTTGTGTCTTACTATGAAAATGAGCAGAAATGAAATATCTTTTTTGGACCTCTTAATAAGTAAAGATAATGAAAATGGACTTAGTACCTCTTTGTGCAGGAAACCGACAGATAAAAACATGGTCCTTCAGGCTAGTTTGTGTCATCCCAGACATACAATAAGGGCGATATCCAAAAGCCAATTTATAAAGGCATGCAGAAATTGTTCTGCTGATACTAGTTTTGAATATTGGCCTGATGATTTAAGAGCCATATTATAAAGAGAGGATACAGTCACACTGATGTTAATATGGCAAGACATAGTGCCACAAACATAAATAGGAAGTCATTGTTGTTAGAAAGAATGAGTGTGCAACAAAGTAAGTACAGGCTGAATTTTGTCACCATGTTTAGTGTAGATTCTAGTAAAACTTGAAAGCATCATTAGAAGACCCTGGTCTATCTTACAAATGGAGCCAAAACTGGAAACATATGTGTTACAAACACCAAGAAGAGTTTATGAAAGGTCTACAAATTTGAGAGATAGGCTTACACATAATTATTAGCCATTGATCCCATTGATACAGAGACAATCTGCTATTAAGCAAGTAGCTTTATAGTGCTCCATTCTCACTCCCCCCCAACTACTTGATTCACATGCAGTGCCTATAGTATATCAGCCTGTAGGAAAAAGCAGCACTAACTGGTCCTATATAATGCTGTAAGTGTCATAGATGTAAGTACTGTTTGAATGTGAGCATAACTAAAACATTTTTGAACACCTCAAATGGAAAACAGCTTTTCATTAATGATTTTATTAATTGTGACAGTTGCAATGTTGTTTATCTTGCATCCTGTAAATGTGGGGCATACTACTTAGGATAAACTAAGTGCAAATTTAAAGAATCTGTGGGGGAACACATATGTACAGTGGCTAATAAAAATTTGGATTATGCCACAGCACAACATACCCATGCTATGTGAAACATGTTGGAACATACATGGTTATTCACAGATACTGAAAAAGTTAAACTTAGCCCGGGGGGGATTTAAATGGTCTCATATCCAATAGAGAAAACTTTTGGATTTTTAAACTGCAGGCAATAAGCTTCCTGGGACATAATGATAAAATTGAACTACAACCCTATTTGTATTAAAAAATGCATTTGCACGAATTCAGTAATGCATTTACTATTAAGGTTGTTAAATAAAACCTATTAAGGTTGTTGAATTAAATCGTATTATGCAGAGTGCTTTGAAAACACAGGTTTCAGCACAGTCAGATAAAAACTGTGTAGCAGCTATATAGCTTTTGATTGTAACTGTGTGATTGTTAATTTAATTATGCACTATACCTGTAAATGATTTTGCACACTATTTTAATGTAATGGCTTGTATGTTTCCTCATTCTCTGGACAAAGTGCAGTGTACCTGTGTGAAATGTTGAGGTTTACCTGTTCATGTCTTCTGATGGTGGAGGAGAGGCTGACAAAAAATAAAGGATTTAAGTACCTCTATGTGAATGAGTGGTGTCAGGTTCCTGCCTTGAGTGTGTGCCCAGCTTTACATTTTTTTGCTCTGAATTCTCTTCTGTGAGCACCAAGAACTGTAGATGGGCTCTTTCTTGCTATATATCAATTTCATCATAGCAGGCTTTGATAATTGGATTTGCGTAAGGAGTCTGCGAACCTCACCACATGTAACCACTTTACGGTAGAAAGGGGGTTCGCTGAGGCAGGTGTTAGTGGTGGAAGGAAAAGGGGGAGAAATGGGGGAGAGGGAAAGGCTCCAGTGTAGGCAGAGAGGTCAAAGAAACTCTGATGGAAGGCATTAGCTAGAGCAACAGGATTGTTACAGTTAACTCCCTCAATAATTATGTCCTTGGGCATAAAGTTACAAGACTGGTCTATGACTTGCTTGATATTTTTTCAGAAATAACTTGACTACCAGCCGAGGTGTCACGCAAGGACTTAAAAGTGTACACCCTTACTACACTTAATAGCCCTCTTGCATTCATTTCTGAGTGCTCTATAACCAGTCCAGTTAGTGGCAGACTTGGTGGCTTTGTAAATTGACCTGCTGGCATCTCTTTGTTTAATTACCCAGCAAGGGTTAATCCATCCATTTAGCGACTGGGCTATGTACTCATCTGGAGATCGTGGAAGCATATTTATCTTGGATACCCAGTACGATCTCATTGAAGACAAAAAGGGCATGATTTACAACATTCAGGGACCACAGCTATGACCAGCCTATACTCGGAACCTCTTCTTTAAGCTGGGAAGGGTCAAGCTTTGAGAAGTCATGGAAGGCTCTAATTCTAGGGGGGATGTTAGGGGTCTTTGCCATCCAGACACAATAGATAGGAGGGTTGTGGCCACTTATAGATTTGGGAGGAGACCAGAGCAAGAAGTTCTATCATGTCTAGGTGGTCTAGGTTTGAATATTCAGTCAATTAAGGTGGAGGTTTGACCACTAGTTGGTCTTCTAGTGGACTCAGAGATGACCTGATGAAGTTGTAATTTATTAAGGGTAAGTTCAGCATGTTTTATTTTGCCACCAAGTCAATTAATGTTAACATCCCCAGTTAGGAGAAATTCATTATTTTGAATGAGTGGACACACTAAGCTGCTAAGAAGGGTAAGGGCCTGTTGACTATCCAATGGATGGATGTAGACACAGAAAACATGAAGCTCTGTAGAGATACTCCAAAGGAAGACTGTATGAAAAATCTCAACCAGGGGATGGGGTAAGTAATCTGAGGAAGTGACATGCAGGTGATCCCCATAATAGAACAAAATTCCACAACCCATTTTAGATGCAATATGGTCTGACCTAATGAAATTATAACCCAGCGAGGCACAAAAAATATCAGGGGCCCAATTCTAGAAGGGATATGCTGGCATAACTTGACTTGGGCCAAAAAAAATGGTACAAGTAGCACATTACACCAACAGTTGTGACATACGATATTCTACAAAGTGGCCTGCAACATGCTGCAGGCCATTTGCGCCAAAGTGGATTTATGCCAGCAGTCACACCTGCAACCTCCTGTGACATGGCACTAGGGGGTTTACGGCAGCAGTTGTGCCCTATTCTGGAAGGGAAGCAACTAAGTCTCCAATGCCACAATTCTAGAATAACCCTTGGGGAAGAACCATCAACATAAGTTACACCAGCATATAGCTAATGTAACTGTACTTACACCCCCGGGGATTGCCTGTATGTGCAGCCCACCCCCCCATGGTATGCCACCCTTCCCCACAACATTGCCCTGTCTCCAGCACATGTTTGCTTGAAGGGTGACCCCTGTTCCCCACATATCACAATGCCCCACAAGGCAACCCCCTGCCCTGACCCCGTGCATGTTGAAAGCCCCACAGGGCTGCTGCATGCCCCACCCAAAGTGCCTTTAAAACCACAACCCACAATATTTCCCCATCCCTGATTCCCTCCATCACCCCCATACACCTATGGCATCCCTGGTAGTCTGGTAGCCCTCCCCCAATCCAGCAGTACCCAACCACCTGCTCTCCCCCAACAGCCACTGTAGGCCAGCGACTGGCATAGCCCACCTCTCACCACCATGGCCCACCGCTGACTGAACACAGCAGGAGCACATACTGTACATAAGCATATTCACTGTGCTCATATATACAGTATGTGCTCCTATGGGGCTTAGTCAGTGGCTGGCCATGGTGGTGAGAGGTGGGCTGTGCCAGTTGTTGGCAGGGGATGGGTTCAGGATGTGGGGTGGACTGGCACTGCTGGTTGGGGGGCCACTAGACTGCCAGGGACTGTCCGTGTACTGTACATACTGTACAGTACACAGTTGACTTGACAAGCAAGTCAGGAGTTGGGGGGATCCATGGTGCACTGAAAGTGGGTGGGGTGTCCTCTAGCCCTACAGGGCTCTGTCCAGGGGATCAGGCATGGGGGGCACTTGCACCATGCTGGACAGAGATTGCAGCTTGTGACAAACTTACTAGGTATGCCCTCTGTTCAGCATACCTGTCTTGATGTCGCAAGCCATAGGACTTAGCAGTGGGGACCCTGCCCTTTCTAGACTCAGGCACAGGGTCCATGTCACAGCCAGGTTTGGCACAAGTCACCTTTGGAGACAACTTATGCCATTCTTCTAGAATCGGGCCCACGGAATATTTTATTTCAGCCAGGTTTTAGTGATGCCAACTATTTCCAGTTTTCAGTGATTAAACTGGACTGTGAGTTCACTAAGATTTTTGGTAAGACTACTTATGTTAATGTGGGCATTTGTGAGCTCTTGGCACATTGCCAGGGTGGTGATGCTAGAGCAAGGGAGGATGATGACAGAAGTTCAGCAGAGGTGGCCAGCTGGGTGGCCAGGATTTGATTTAATATCACCAGCAATCCTAATGAGTGATACTATTAACAGGGTGAGGAAGCAAGCTTAGGTGGCAAAGATAAAGTGCAGCCACACCATTGCAGCCTAATGAAGTAATCTTTAGCCAGAAGAAAGACCCTGGGCACAAGGTAATGGCAGTTTCCATTTAACTCCACATATTGGTTTATTATTGCTTTAGACATAGTGAAATTGGAAAGCTTTGTGGAGGCAGAGAGCTGTAGAACTTTGGGAGGGAGGGTTGTCAGCCAGCAACAGAAAACAGGCAAGTAAACCGGTAAGGATCAGGATCCAATTAAGGGACCCCATTGTAACAGAAAGATTAATCCAGTCAAAATAAGCTGCTAGCCTGGCTAAGGCAATAAGCAAACCTCACTTTTAATATGCTTGGTAGAGTTGTGATTACATTCATTGGCAACCCCATATGGGTGTGAGTCAGATGCAGCTATTTAAATTAATGTATGCTAACAAAATGCAGTAGCTATAAGCAGACATTAGATGAGAGCAGAACAATTACAGGACTTTAATAGTAAATAGTAACATTATAATGAGAGCAGCTGAGACTAGACAGAGCAGTCAATGGCAGCAGATGTCAATAATAAGAGGAAGGAAATTTCAAGTCTCCCCCCCACAAAACATGACAGGTAGTAAGGTAAATACTGACGTACAGTGCTCAACAGAGGGCAGGACAGGGGTAAATGGAAAAATAGACAAGGGCAAAAAGAGCAGGCATGGGGGAAAAAAGGATAAAGCCAACATTAAATGGAGGGCAATGAGTTCCAATGCCAGTAGTCTGGGAAACAAGCTTCCTGAGCTAGTAGCCTTGATGGAAGATGAACAATTGGATATTGTGGCAGTCACAGAAACATGGTACATGGAGAACCATGATTGGGATGACAAAATACCGGGGTACACAGTCTACAGAAGGGACAGGGAAGGTAAAAGAGGAGGTGGAGTAGCTCTATACATAAGGGAAGAGATCAAAGCTACAGAACTAAAAAGCAAAGGGAGAGGACAAGAGGCACTCTGGGTCACCTTGGAGACAGGGAATGGCATCACAATCCACACAGGGGTTGTCTACAGACCTCATCTCAAGGGGAAGAAATGGACAAGAAAATGATAGAGGACATTCTCAAAATGGCTGAAAAGGGGAGATACTGTTGGTGGGGGACCTGAATATGCCAGTTGTTAACTGGATGACATGTACTGCAGCCACATCCAAGAGCAGGGTCATTCTCAATGCCCTGCAGGGGCAGACCTTAGACAGCTAATGTTGGAACCCACTCGGGAGTGAGCAATACTAGATCTGGTACTCTCAAATGGAGAGAGGATCACAAATTTAGAAGTCAGTAGACATCTGGGAACAAGTGACCACTGCACAGTGTGCTTCACAATAAGCACAACCATGGAGACAAGCCATACAAAAACAAGCATACTGGACTTTAGAAGGACTGACTTGGGTTAAATGGGTGAATACCTGAGGAATACACTAGCAAATGGCCAAAAAGGAGGGGTGGAAGAACAATGGAGAAAAATCAAAACTGCCATCATAGAGGCAACAAGCCTTTGTGTGAAACAGATAAAGAAAACAAAGCAGAGTAAAAAACCACTATGGTTCTCAAAAGAGATGGCAGGGAAGGTTAAGAAGGAAAAGGCTGCATTCAAAAAGTATAAGGCATCACAGAAGGAGTACGACAGGGAACTGTATCAATTAAAGCAGAAAGAAGTGGGGAAGGCAGTCAGAATAGCACAAGCCCAAACTGAGGAAAAAATAGCCAATTCAGTTAAGAAGGGGATAAAACCTTTTATAGGTACATTAGGGAGCACAGAAAGGTTAAGGGAGGAATAGTGAAGATTAGTAAGGGAGAGGGGAGGTGGGCAGATGGAGACAGTGAAAAGGCAGAGATACTGAATGAATACTTTTGCTCAGTATTCACAAAAGAAGATGAGAAGGAGTTACCTAAACCAGACAAGAGAAGCGCTCTAGGTAGGGGGTTGACACCAGTCCATTTACAGAAGAAAGAGTACTGAAAGAACTCCTAAAACTCAAGGTGGACAAAGCAATGGGGCCTGACGGGATTCACCCCAGAATCCTAAAAGAACTAAGGGAGAACCTAGTGACACCACTGACCACGCTTTTTAACAACTCCTGGGAGGATGGGGTGGTACCTGAGGGCTGGAGGAGGGCAGAAGTGATTCCCCTTCACCAAAGTGGGAGCAAGGCAGAAGCAGGAAACTACAGACCTGTAAGTTTGACCTCATTGGTAGGAAAAATGATGGAATCACTTCTGAAAGAAAGAATTGTTGAGTACCTAGAGGCCAGCAGGGCACAGGACCCAAAGCAGCATGGATTTGCAGCAGGAAGGTCATGACAGATGAATGTAATAGATTTTTTTGACTGGGTGACCAAAGTAATAGACCAGGGAGGGGCTGTGTATATGGCCTACCTAGACTTTAGCAAGGCATTTGACAAAGTCCCACACAAAAGATTAATAATCAAGATAGCCAGCCTGGGAGTGGGTCCCAGGGTGGTAGCCTGGGTAGCAAACTGGCTGCACAACAGGACACAGAAGGTAATAGTTAGTGGAACACATTCCAAATAAAGGGGGGGTCACTAGTGGAGTACCTCAGGGCTCAGTACTGGGTCCAGTGCTCTTTAACATCTTTATAGGCGACATTGCAGAGGGTCTGAAGGGAAAGGTATGCCTCTTTGCAGATGACACAAAGATCTGTAACAGAGTTGATACAAAAGGGGGGGTAGAAAAGATGAGAAGGGACTTGGCAAGGTTGGAGGAATGGTCAGACATATGGCAACTTAGATTCAATGCAAAGAAGTGCAAAGTAATGCATCTGGGAAACAAAAACCCAGGAGATGAGTACACAATAGCAGGAGCGGTACTAACAACAACAAAAATGGAATGGGACTTGGGTGTAGTCATATCAGATGATCTAAAGGTTGGTAAGCAATGTGAGAAGTCAGTAAGGAGAGCTAGGGGATACTGGGATGCATAGGAAGGGGCATCACAAGTAGAAAAAGGGAAGTGGTTATCCCTCTGTACAGAGAGTTGGTGAGACCCCATCTAGAGTACTGTGTGCAGTTTTGGAGACCTCATCTATGCAAGGACATAGACAGGATGGAAGCAGTCCAGAGGAGGGCAACTAAAATGGTGCAGGGTCTGCATCAGAAATCATATGAATAGAGACTGAGAGAGCTTAATATGTATACCCTTGATTAAAGGAGGGACAGGGGAGACATGATAGAAACATTCAAGTACCTCAAGGGAATCAACAAAGTCCAGGAGGGTAGCATCTTTCAGAAAAAGAGATGTGTAAGAACAAGGGGGCACAATTTAAAGATAGTGGGGGAACGGCTCAGGGGTAATGTGAGGAAATTTTTTTTCATGGAGAGAGTGGTGGATGCATGGAACCACCTTCCTGGGGAGGTTGTCGGTTCTAAAACAGTGGAGGAATTCAAACGTGCATGAGACAGACATAAGGCAATTGTAGTGGGGGGTGGCAGGAAGTAAGCTGTTGGTTAACTAGAATAGGCAGCTTATCCAGTAGGTAGGGAAATGGGCAGACTGGGGGGGGGGAAGTGGTCCTTATCTGCCGTCAAAGTCTATGTTTCTATGTTTCTGTGAGGAAAGCAGTAAGCAAGTGTGACCCAGATAGGGAATGACCACAGTTAGTAATTACTGGCATTGAAGGAGCTAGATAGTGCAATATACAGCTTGGCAGTGCAAAATATAAAGCAGCAGGTGATTATGAAGACAGCAGTATTAAAAGATGAACCAACAAGGGAGTAACAACATAAGCAAGTTCAATAGCAAAACATCCATGCAGCACAAAACATGGCTAGGCAGAACAGATATTCAACAGCAAATGGCTATGAGTGGCACAGAATGTAAGAGGTGACTGGTTAGGGAGTAACCACAAAAGTAGATTCAATAGCAAAAAATTTAGGCAGTGCAATATATGGCTAGGCAGTCCTAGTATTTATCAGCAGGTGGCTTAAACATAGAAACATAGACTTTGATAGCAGATAAGGGCTACGTGGCCCACCTAGTCTTCCCATTTCCCTATCTACTGGATAAGCTGCAGATCCTAGTTAACCAACAGCCTACATCTTCCTGCCCCCCCACCAGAATTGCCTTATGTCTGTCCCATGCATTCTTGAATTTCCCCACTGTTTTTGACCCCATGACCTCCTCACAAAGGCCTTTCCATGCATCCACCACCCTCTCTGTGAAAAAATACTTCCTCACATTGCCACGAGCCATCCCCCCTCTATCTATCTTCAAATTGTGTCCCCTTGTTCTTGCACTTCTCTTTTTCTGAAATGGTTAAATGGTGGTAGCCCTCTATTCTGTTAGTATTAAGGGCATGACTCTTTCCCTCCTTTCCCTGTGCATGTACCCCACATGTGTTATGTCTTATGAGTCCTTTAACTTTGTGCAGCTATCTTAGGTAAGTAGTATAAGTTCATATATCTCGTCAAATGTTAAATTTCAGCCAATCAGCGCGTGCCACGTCATTTGACAGGTGGGCGTGGCCTAAAACGGACCAATCAGAATCGCCCCTTGTTAAACCAGTCCCTCCTAAATTGCGCTTCTCCGCCCCCTTCTGGCGGAAATGACATGCGTTGAACCGTGTGACCTGCCTCCATGCAGGAAATGACACGCGTTCAAACCTGTGTCCCGGCCCCCCTTGCGCAGGAAATGACCTAACACCACCATTTTGTAAGTGTCTTACGCCCCTTCATTCTCGTACACTCCTCGAACCCTGCCAGACCAGCCTGGATCGAACCCCTGTCCCCCGCCCCTCCTTCTCGTACACTCCTTGATCCCCTGCCAGACCATCCTGGCTGGAACCCGAGGCCCACCATGCTAGCTTGAACTCCTGCGTCCCTCCTTTCTCCTGCACCCCCACCGGCCTGGCTGAACCCCTGTCTCCCTTCTCCTGCACCCCACCATCCTAGCTCGAACCCCTGTCCCCCCTTTCTCCTGAACCCCCACCATCCTGGCTTGAACCCCTGTCCCTCTTCACCACCGTGCTCCTCCCACCCCAAAAAATCAGTTAGTGTTTATGTAGTGGTATGTGCCCCCTGTAGGCCTGGTGTATAACTGCAGGGACATGTGGGTGTTTTTGATTAGGATATTTTCAGAAAGAAGTATCTAGGAGGGAACCTGATCGTGCAGAGGTTTCACAGATCTGTGTGAGACTCCACCCGAGGGAAATTCATCTGCCTGTGTGAGTACCTTTTTCTGTTTTTGTAACAGTATACAAAATTATTTAACAAGCATCTGTAGGACTGTGTCAAACTTGCATCAAAAGGATAGCTTTATGTATACGCATGTAACAGTTATAAGCTAAAACGGGGACCTCTGTGTAAATAAGATGGTTCAGCAGTTTTCTGGATAGCATTGCAACAATCGCAAAAACTA
Source organism: Neoceratodus forsteri (assembly GCA_016271365.2). Lineage (NCBI taxonomy): Eukaryota > Metazoa > Chordata > Ceratodontiformes > Ceratodontidae > Neoceratodus > Neoceratodus forsteri. The sequence continues at coordinate 1,340,554,956 of CM057456.1, forward strand.
ATTATTTATACTTTGTCATGAATTAGAAAGAATAAAAATATATCAGAAAAAGGAATACACATACCTATAGTTCACCCCCTCAGCTCTGTGTAGTATCAAGGAGAAGGCTGAAATGAATGTGTGTGTGATATTTATAATGTTTTGAAAAAGGGGTGGGGCTACAACAGATGTACCTCTGACACGCTACCATGTATAGTATGATGGGTGTGGTGATGGTTTTACCAAGGGCAGACCATCTTGCTAAGCATTATATAAACCCTGCATTTGAAGCCAGAAGGCACAGCTTTTGAGAGATTTCTCAGATTCTGTTTTATAGACTTGGAGCAGATTATCAAAACATCAAGCAAGAAGATGGCAAGCGCTTCTCATTTCAACATCCCTGTAACAGGTCAGATTGTCATACCACCTAATGAAAATTCAACCTCCCTGTAACAAGCCAGATTGTCACACCACCTAATGAAAAGTCTGGAGATGAAAGCCAAGCAAGAAGATAGGCCGGGGCCCCACAACCCAAGCCAACGTATGTGTACTACGTGAGGTGTGAAAACTAATGCCCCACACAAGTCTTGTTGAGTGGAAGAGTGTCTGACATAAAAAGAAACTCGCTGAACAGTTTGGTGAATCAGAAAATCCTAAACCTGACTGTCCTTCTGAAGAGACACCACTGCAAGACCTTGAAGAGTTGCTGGGGTGTGAATCTGATGCAGAAAAGAAGTTACTATGAAACCAAAACAGAGAGTAACAAGAAGAGGAGCAGAGATGATGGTCAGTGAGACACTGCCAAAAAAGCATCAGAGAAAGTTGTGAAAAGAAATGCAAGACAGAGCCAAGAGGGACTCTGACCAAGAGGGTGATGATGATAATGCAGCCACAAGCAGTCAGGCCCAGGCTAAGAAAAGAAAGATGAGAAAATGAAAAAAGAGTTGCCTTGATGAGGTAAATGCATTTTAACATTTAAAAAAATGTGAGTGGTGACATGGTGTAACTGAGGGAGATGAGTTAGCAGTAGAACTAAATCTTACCTATAATGAGTCAGAGGACCAATGCTGTTTTTTGTTTTACTTTAATAGACTGAAGGATTTGCGATGGAGCAGCAGTCATATTCGGACAGCATGGATTATGGACTTTCCACAAATCTACTGCTCGACTGTCTTTGCTGTGTGAAAGATACAAATGTGGTTGTTAATGAGATGTGTGAGAACCAGTATGTTAGAAATACAGAGAGCGATAGAATGTTTCAAAATGTCACAGAACAGGCTGTGATCACTACACAACCCTCTTCTTCTACTGAGATTAGACAGGGGACCTCACGTGAAAAACCAGGCCTTAGTAGTAAACCCCCCAAAACTGACAACGATATGTATTGTAAGTACGTTATGTATCATACCATCCGTGGCACAATTGCTTCAGTGATACAGAGGGTAATACATTGTGAATTGGTCAATTCCTGTCCTGGGTGTGAGATAGATGATCCGAGTCAGAAAAAACATTCATGTGTACTTGATGACTTAAGGTCTAAAGAAGCATACAGAAATGTTTCTGAAGCCATACATATAGGGCAGCTCATGCCCGTGATCTTGGCAATCGCTATGAAGCATCAGGGGTTAAATATGACCAATTGTACCCTGGAAACTATAAGTCATGTTTTAAATGATGTGAGAAAATCCGATGACCCCATGTGGTTAGTTATGCAAATGTTACAGCAGACAGACGGTGAAATTAAAAAAGATGCCTGCCATCTGGTCAGCAAAGGTTCCTTTAAAAAATTTCTAAAAAGAAATTCAGGAACACTGTTTATATTGTAAAACAATTACCCCACCCTGCCCCCACCCTCCCCAAATTACTACATGGAAACATTTCAGTACCAAATGTGTCATATTTTATTTTTACAGATAATCATGCGGGATGCAAGTACAGAGAGAATCAAAGGTTTATGTATCTGATCCTAAGCCATTACTGTCATCCATCACTGTTTGGTTCACCTCAATATGACATTTGCCTTTGTGAGATACATGCAGCCTATGAACTGATGATGTTTGCCCTTCCAGAAGTATGGGAGGATACAGATAAATATATAAATGAATCTGTGTTACCACTTGTAGAAAATGTTAAAGTGATTGCCAATATATTCATGGAAGTTGATGAATGTCTTTGTGGACTTTATATCATGGTCATCATAGCCATGTGTGTGTGTACTACAAAGCAGAAAAAACTTTGTGATATTGTGCGTGTTGTTAACCTGGCTTCTCTGCTTGCTGAAATGATCCACTGGTCAAAAAAAAGGACCCTTTAAAAATTATATAAGAAATTCAGAACACTGTTTTCATTGTTAAAAACATTCCCCCCCCACCCCAAAAACTGTTACTTGTTACCATTTTAATATTGTTCATATTGTTACCCTGGCTTTTACAACTTGCTAAATGTATGTTTTTTTCCAGAGTATACAACGATGGGAAACACCCTGTCAGTGCATCCAGAGGCTTATTTACCAACTAGTCAGACACAAAGCTAAACAACCTGGTTTAAATCTACCTACAGGACAAGCACCGTCTGTACTTTTAGAGACATGCCAAGGTCTTTTTGATGGTCTCCCAGAGGGACCCCAAAAGGAAATTGTGGATTATTTTAAGGATGAGGGGGCTACTCTTGAGGAAGCAATGTTTAAAATTGCTATAGAGTTTATGCATAACCATTATGATGTAATACACTTTTGTGGTTTTATCTGTACTGCTGTTGACTTTTTAGTGTTTAGTTTGCAGAACGGGGGGTCTGAGTCTGACATCATAAATTTTGCTTCTTTTATCGCTTTTGTTGTGTTTCATAAACCAGATTTAGCATATGCTTTTCCTAAATAGTGTATTATAATATACTTTCAGATGGAACGTACTGGCATGCTCCCAATATTCCAGACAGTCTTGATGTCTACAATGTACCGTGTGATAAAGGACATTTAAAGGAACCTATATACTTTGGAAAGCAGCCTGCATTAAATGTCTGCTCTGAAGTTGCTGCTGCTTCACTGGCAGAAAACACACTGACTCTGATTAAAGAGTTGCCACCCCTTGTATGGAGACTCTATGTTGACGTAATGAAAAACAGTAACCGTAGAGCAGTATGCAAGGTGAACGTCATTTTAGATGTAACAGAATATCTTCAAAATCAGCCTTGTTATTTTGAGTGGTGTATGGCATATGTGTGTATGTATTGTCATACCTCATCACTAAGGAAGTGGACAATGCCAATGCTTTGTAAAACATGCAGCTCAAAAGTTGCTGTTTAGGGTATTGTGAAGCATGTTAAATTGAAGAGTAGAAAACAAAATTATTATATAATCTGTTGCATGCTTACCATAGTGTTATGCCTTTTATGTAGAACCCATATGCATTAGTTGATGTATTATAAAGTAAATATTCAAATACTGTTATGACGTGTGTATTTATAAATAAAATATAATCATGCATTGCACTTTGTGGTTGTCATAGTGTTTTTAAAAGAACAAAAAGAGCACATACTTTATTTTACTGGTGACAAGAGTTTTGCTAGCTAGCAAATGTGTCGGGGTGTTGACGAAAGGAGATGAATGATCACCTGTTCCAGAATATATATTTTAATGCAAAAAAAGTGGGTACTTTCACAGGGGTGACTCAGCTGTATAAGGCTGCAAAAAAACTTGATAAAGAGGTCACCAGGAAAGGTGTTGCAGAATGGCTTGCGAAGCAGGAGCCCTATTCATTACACAAAGCAGCCAGAGTCTGATTTAAGAGAAATCCTGTCATTGTTTCTGACATAGACAGACAATGGCAAGCTGATTTAGTGGATATGAGTCAATATGCAAAAGTACAATAATGGGTTTAGTACATACTGACGTGCATTGATGTGCTGTCCAAGTATGCCTGGGTAGTGACTTTAAGAGACAAATCAGGCAAGGCAGTGACGCAAGCCTTTAAAACTATTTTTAAAAGTGGACGCACACCTCAGAAGTTGCAGACTGATCAGGGAAAAGAGTTTCTAAATGCTTCCTTAAAGAACCTATTAAAACAAAATAAAATACACCATTTTGTGACGAATAATAAAGTTAAGGCCAGCATTGTAGAAAGATTTAATAGGACACTGAAGTCACGATGTGGCGTTACTTACAGCCCAGAATTCTTGGAAATATACAGATGTGTTGTCAGACCTGGTGCACAGCTATAACCATACTTATCACAGAAGCATTAAACACAGACCTGTGGATGTTAACCTTCCAATGCCCTGGGTGTATGGAGGATCCTATCACAGTAATTCTGTTCTTGGTAAAAACAAAAGGTACCCTTCAGAAAGATGATCACGTGAGACTATCTAAGCTAAAAGGGTGTTTGAAAGGGATATGAACAGACATACACAGATGAGATATTTGCTCGACGGAGGTCTTAAAGACACAGAGGCCCAACTATAGCTAAAAAGACTATCAGGGGAAGACATTAAAGGTACTTTTACGTAGAGGAGCTGCAAAAATTGAACCTGATGAGGACCGTGTTACAGGGTGCAGAAAATCCTGAAGGAGAAAAAGCGTGGCAGAAAAACTTGGTATCTGGTAAAGTGGAGAGGGTGGCCCGATAAATTTAATAGCTGGGTTGAGGCAACACAGGTTCGGGACATTAGAAGCAGATAAGGCTAATATGCTCAAAATGGATTTTATATCACATTGCCCAGCAATGCATCGCACAACATTTTCCCAACAATACTATATCCACTTTTACTGTAAAGTTACCACAAGCGCTTGAACTACCTGGTGAATGGAAGTGGCTTAGCAGAAATTCAGTACCCTCATACCTGGGACAATGTACCTGCACAGAAAACAGGTTCAGTATGCTCTATCAGCCTCTAAACGTAGTCCACAGTAAAACACCACCAACTGGACCCTTTACTGAGTCAGCAGCATTTAAAATCCCATCGGTCTTATCCTAACATGGCTGGTGTTATTGCTCAAATTAATAAAAGCATATTTGAAGTAAATGAACTGCGGTGGTTTTGGAACAACAAACCGTCGGGAGAGAAATAAGCGTTGACAGTGACATCAGATGTATTTTGTTTATGCATGGGCAGTTACAGTACCTTTTGGGTTTTAGCAGACTAGGTAGGTGTAGGAAAGAATCTAGCAAAGAACCTCCAGATATTAATGGGGCTTTTACATTATATATATACACTGACATTATCACACAAGAAATAGTTGGTGACAGTCTAGTGCCTTTGCTGAGATGCGTACCATTCGAGGGCCAAGACAATGAGAGATGACCGTGACCTACGATAAACCCCATTATCAAACAGTCAGTAAACATGGGATCGACACAGTCACTATTGAAATAAAGAATGATCAAAATGAACCTGTACCATTTCGATTTGGAAAGGTGATCGTGAAGTTGCATTTTCGCCCCCAGAGAGTGCTCTAAAATTTAAACAAGGATGGTGATTGTTCGACATTATGGGGACCCTGCCTTGTACAGAAGCTATTACAAGGCACAGGCAGGATACGGTCTGCCAGGCTTTCATGGACTTCCTACTATGTATGGTTCTGGTATAGGAGGGATATTTCGTAGTCTGTTCAGAAAAGCAGTTCCATTTTTAAGAAGGGGGTTTGAAATTGCAAAACCACATCTACAGACAGCTGCTAAAAATGTTGCAAAGGATGTTGTGGGGCATGTGACTAGTGCTGTCGCTCAAAAGATGTCAGGGGGTGATAAGCCTACTCAGGGTGGCTCAGGGCTGATTGTATTCAAGAGAGGTAAAAAGAGAAAGCGCAGAGTACACCCTTCGCTTCTCATCGGCCCCCCCGGCTACTTTAAAAGAGGTGTTTCAAAACGCAAAACTTCACATAAAAGAAAACGCTCAAAGGCAAAAGGATCTTCGAGGGGTCATAAAAAAAGCAGAGACCTGTTCTAAAAAACATGGCTTTCGTGCACTGTGGTTCTGAAGAATGCACAAAATCAGAACTTGACTTGTTTGCCGTTTCTCCCACACAGACAAGCATTGAAAAAAGCATTTATGTAGAGATACCCCCTCTGGCTGCCCTTTCAGAAAACTCACTGATTTAATTTTATATAGCAGGGACTGGTGAAGACTATTTGGATCTAAACAACACACTTCTTTACCTGGTTTGCAAAATTACTGAAGCGGATGGTAGTGATATACCTGCAGTGGCCAAAGTGTGCCTTATAAACTACCCAGTGGCAACCATTTTCAGTCAGCAGGATGTGACTGTCGGTGATCGGCTCATCAGTCAGAGCAATAACTGTTACCCCTACAGGGCTGTCATAGAATCTGTGCTGAACTCAGTGAAGAGACCCTTTCACACACCCCTACCGTGAGGGTTATTTTACAAAAGACACCTAGGAAACATGAAATCAGACAGAGATGGTGATAATGTAGGTTTTAATAAAAGAAGCTCCTTCACACATCTCAGTAGAGGTAGAACTGCTGGGACACTTGCACACAGACTTGTTTTTCAAGAGAAACTGATGCTGAATGGCGTGATATTAAAATTAAACTGACACGTAACAGGACTTTGCCTGATGAGTGGAGATGCTGAGCCTTATAAGCTAAAAGTCATGGCCGCCTCTCTGTTTGTCAAAGGGTTAAAGTGACCCCAGGTCCATCTGGGACACTCAGAAGCCCTGCTCACCTCCAACGCTAAATACCCTATAGACAGAGTGGGTATGAAAGTGTTCAGCCTCCTGCAGGCAGCAGGGCCTGCAACAAGATAATTTGTTTTTGGGACAGTTACCAAAAATGATGGTCATGGGATTTGTTGACAATGATGCTTTTAGTGGTTCCTACACTAAAAACCCCTTTAACTTTAAGCATTATAACATTAATTTTGTGGCTCTGTATCTGGACGGTGAACAAATTCCTGCTAAACCTCTGCAGCCAGATTTTAGAAATGGGAATGCTGTGAGAGAATATTTTAATCTAGTACTAGCGTCGGGGAAATCTATGAAAGATCGACCGCTTTTAGTTAACCGTCAGGAATTTACCCAAGGGTACACCCTGTTTGCCTTTGATCTCACTCCGGACCAAGAATGTGCTGATCATTATTCTTTAATTAAAACTGGGAACCTCAGAGCTGAGATCAGATTTGCAGAAGCCTTCCACAAACAGTTAATCTCATTATCTATGCAGTGTTTGATAATGTCATTGAGATAAACCAGAGAAGAAATGTCATTTTGATTATATGTGATAAACCATAAAAATGAACACAAAGCAGCTGGAAAAATTGTAACCAGTGACACCACATCGTGACTGCTTTCTGGGCATGTTTCCGTGATCTGCTACCCAAGGAGAGACTGAGAAACCTTCCCGCACTAGTCATCAATACTGACCCCCATGACCTCCCTGGACAGCACTGGTTAGCCGTATACATTTCAGAAAATGGGACTGGGGAGTTCTTCGACAGCTACAGTTTTCATCCTGACAATCATGCACAAACTATTGGGGTTTTTTTAAACAGAAATGCAAACAACATTTTGTACCAAAACACACAGTTACAAGATACCTTTTCTACCACCTGTGGATTTCACTGCATATTTTTCTTACACCACAGATGCAAAGGACTTTCTTATGATCAGATTTTAAAATGTACTCTAATGATTTACTGAAAATGATGCCATGGTAACTAGTTTTGTACGTCACTTTTTCAGACATCTAAACATGTAGGGCACGTATCAGTGAGGTGCAACATGTTCAGACTTGTTTGTCTTGTAATGAATTTAAAATATGAATCAGCTTGTAATTTTATTCAAAACCAGTCACTTATAAAAATCATATATAAACACTCATAATTGTGTGTCTCTGTTTGCTGTGTTTAAACTGTGGGGGGCTGTGTTTAACGTTTTCAGATATGCAATGTCTTCAATAATGACAAAAATATATAAAATATAAAGGTGTTTATTGTAAAAAAGCCAATAAAATACAACATACATCAGTGGTAACATCATGGATAAGATATGCAATGTCTTCAATAATGACAAATATATAAAATACAAAGGCATTTATTGTAAAAATCTGCCAATAAAATACAACAAAAATCAGTGGTAACATCATGGATAAGATATGCAATGTCTTCAATAATGACAAATATATAAAATACAAAGGCATTTATTGTAAAAAACTGGCAATAAAATACAACAAGCATCAGTGGTGACATCATAGATATGATATAATAAAACAAAAGCATCTCCTGTTAAAAAATGCACACTATGTACGCCTTAGCCCTGAGGTAGAATTATAAGCACATCTTTCTAAAAACATGTTAACATATTTAACTATGAAGTAGGCTAACATGCATCAATATAAACACTTTTTTGTAAAAACAGGATTACATATTCAGTATGAGGTAAATGGCTAACATAGGTTGTACACAGCAGTCACTGAGGTAGGATTACATATTTAATATGAGGTAAAATGTTCAACATATGCTGTACACAGCAGTCACTGAGGTATCTAACATTCATACATAGAGATTGCATTTTAAGTTTACATAGTGAGCCACACAGGTTTCTTAAAAGACTTTTGTCTTTTGGGCGTCACTGACCATTGGCTAACTGGAGATGGCTGTGGCTGTTTTGCACCAGCTACTGATTTCAGCCTTTCCACATAGCTCCTGTTTGCTGAGTGAGCAAACACTGAGGTGGGTATGTTAGGCTCAGCCATTGCTTTGACAAAAACATCCCAGCCCTTTGGCTTTCTGTGGTCAGGGATTGCGTGAGTGGCTGTAGCCGCTCTTACTAAATTGACCATGTGAGACCCAGAAACAACAGTGCCTTTTATACATTAATTCACCCTTATCACTCCAAAACACAATATCCTTGTTCTGGCCATATGCTTTAACAAAAGTTCAGCATTGGTTTTAGACCGATGAGAAACACTACTTAAAATGTCTTTTTCCATAGTACTAGGTACAGAAGCTGTCTCTGCCATGACCGCAGGGGGGTCAGACATTGATTCATTTTCAGGCATGAGTAATGTCAAACTGGTTTTAGCTTGTTCTCCTTGTCTTACCAAAGTCAGATAGTGCTGTAACACAGCAGAGTACATTTTGGCTTTGTCATAGTCTGATAAATCAGTCCGGGACAGTATAGCTCTCATGTCAGTGTCCAAACTGTTAGTTGCAACTGTTCTCATATCCTGATCAGGGTAATTAGTTTTAATGTGATCCATCTGTTGTTAAGGTACCAAATACATTTTCTGTGTAAAATCCATTATCTGTTAGCCAGCAGGCCTGTGATCAAAGGGATGGCAATTCCTAGCAGCATTTCTATAAAGCCACCAGTCTGATTAACTATTTTCTTTTTCCTTTTTAAGGTTATTTGTTTATCGCTTAAAGTTTTAATGACTCTCCGTTTTTTTTTCAGTACACCTAACTGCTTTGCTGACAGTGGAATATTTCCTCTGAGAGTGTTTAAGGCTATCTCAGCTATAGATGATATCAGATCATCAGAGGCTGAACATAAAATAGCTTTTCTTAAGTTCGGAGGCCCTTTTACTAGTAACTTTAAAACAGACAGATTTCTCTGCAGTCTTTTTGACATAATGACAATACAGTATCAAATATTTTTAGAAGCAGAATGTGTTTTTTTCATGACATATGCCACAGGCCAGTCAGGGGGAAACACCCCACTACGCAGTCTATATTCGTCTGGTGTATTGGATCTTAAATCAACCAGTAAATAGCCATGAGGCTTTCTTGTGGCATCTTCAAAAGCTTCTAAGAAAATTTAGTCTGACCAGGATACATTTGTCTAGCTAGTGTTGTGATCTGAAGCTTGTCTCTGGGGTTTTAAACAAAATCATGTATTTGGCATTTAGTGTGATGGTCCTGCTTTTTTACCTTGACAGAACATTCTGCACAATTAAAATATTGTCAATTGTTTATGATGACTGTACTGGTAAACCCATATTCCACTTCACTATTTTGACAGGCAGAGTCCATCAAATCATCTATAACGACAAAATTTACCTTTCCAGGGGGTAAGAGATCATTGTCAGCTAGTGACATCGGTAGCCCCTCCACAAATTTAATCTGAGGGAACTTTAACAGCAATTCATTATACAAAGGTTGCCAACAGCTGTAGAACCAGACAATATTTTCAGGCTTGTGTGATAAAGTGGCATCAGCATGTTCCAACAACTGTTTTATAAAGACCCTTCCCACTATTAGAGGCCAGCCAACAGACAAGTAAAGGGATGCTGCAACCTGATATCCATTTTCACAATCAGTATCCATAAGGAAGTGTTTTAAAATTGTCTTGTAAACTCGCTTTCATAAACTACTCTCTGGGTCTTGGACAGCATTTTTGTTTCAAGGACAACTGCTTTTTATTCCTAACAATGCTGGGTTGACTTACGGTAATTTCTTTAGATATCTGTGACCCGTATAGTCAAAGACCAGGTCCTTCAGACTTTCAAAATTAATGTGTTTACTGCTGGCTACATTAAGGGTAAACCCTTTCACTTTAAGAACAACCTCACCACTGGACAGCCTGTAACCGTAAGTTTTTGGGCCTGCAGAAACGAACTCTGTAATGTGTTCATCAGCAGGAACTTCACTGGTCAGCTCCCCTAAGTAATCACCCAGAGGTGGGGCCCAGTCACCTGGTCTGGACACAAAAATGACAGAGTCTGTGTCATGGTAAAGGCACCTGTCCTGTAACCTATCTAGCAGGTTGTAGAATTCGACTGGCATATGTTGTTGTAAAACTAGCTATAAATATGTTGATATTATTGGAATTTGTGTAATGATCGCTGGTATATTTCCAGCTTAAGCATGCTGTTTCATCATCGATGAAAAACACGATGAGATTTCATAGTGCAGGACGAAACATATTGAAATAATTTCTGTGGGTCTGTTACTATGCTCGATTGATCGTAAATTAGCTCTCTGCCCAAATTTGCCCCAAAGAGAATTTAAAACAGTTTAGATATCTGTCTCCTTGCAGGGTTAACAGCTATGGCTGCAGGGTTCAAATGTACATTTTCCTTTAAAATACTGTTGTATGTACCTGACTTTATCCTCTTCAGTTTTGACCCATGAAGGGAAACCAGATGCCTCTTGCTTGCCTTTTAGATGCAGCTTGATGTAATCTGCAAAAAGCTCTGTGCATGACTCTTTAAAATGCCAAACTTCATAAATGTTAATGATTTTGTAGCCTTTTTCCAGTGCCAGGTTTAGTTCTACGGTACAGTAGGCACCTGTAAGTGACCGTTGCTCATCATCATGTGCGCATGATGTTGTTTGAAGTCTATTTTCAGCGCATGCACGACATAATGTAAACACAAGCTTTTTACCAATCCTGGATGGCAGCACTGGAAAGAAAAGACCTCTAGGGGGTAAGACTTTTACTTTTGCCAAACCAAAGTACTGAGTGAGGTCATCAAAATTGTCATAAATGATGTCAGGATGACCGACTGGATACTGTTTGGTTTATTAACAAAGGGTAGAGGCTGGTAAAATCATAATAGTGTATTTTCTCATCAGGCTGTGTCTTATAGTACAGACAAATGGCATTTGTTCTCCCCAAACAGTGACTGCCTAGGTTCGATGGCTGTGGTAGCTGCCTGTCCTCAAGAAATTATTCAAACCCTGATCTGTGGTCAGCATTGCTTTCCATTCATGTTCCCACAATACTCTAACTGCAAAACCCTGTCTTTTAGAAAATGAAATTTGTGCATGGTCCTATTGAATAACTGTCCAAAACTAGTCCCTGTCATGTGGTTTCTATCTTTCTACAGTAACAGATGTTGCAACCATGAAAAAACAACCATTAAATTCAAATGCTGTGGGTATTCCATTTATGACTGAATAGCCATCCAAAAAGTAAGGACCCACCTTAAATTCACCACCCCTTAGCGCATGCTGAATAGAAATATTTCTTTCTCAGATATGTACATAAGCCACTGAATAGCAGGTGTGGAGTACCTCTTCAATTGTCTGTGGTAGTTGTCTGGGGGGAGAACAGCAACAGTGCATTCTTTCAAGAACAGAAATCTGTACATAGTCATAGAAATTGAGGCTATGGTGACGTACTGGAAGGGGTCTAAGGATACTGTTTCATACTCCACTGTATCACCGTCTGACTGTTTTAAAATACTTTTCGTAGTCATCTCCAGTACTTCATTTCTAAATCTGACACAGGCTTTTCGAAGAATTTCAACATCTAACTGACAATAGTAGCGAAGCTCTCTTTTCAGATTAAATTTCTATGTCTGTTAGCTAGGTACCATTGCAAAACTCTTGCTTTTCGAGGCAAACATATATTCAGAACCATAAAACTGAGCATCGGGCAGGTGGCCTACATAATTTTCATTAGCCTTGGTGTTAAAAAATGGGGAAGTAACCTTTAGCAATCTCAGTCTCAAATCCAAGGCTGCAGGATTTTGCTAGTTTAAAGGAAGAAAACAATGGCTGTCAATAAATCTGGTGTGTAGGGATGTCACTGTGACACAGAGTACTTTTCCTCCTTGTGTGAGCAATTTAATATCAATTCTTTCCTTGACTAGCTGGCTAATGATAAAGTAACTGTCATAGCCTTTGGCATTGTGTGCTATAAATGTGTAGTGTCTAAATGGGGCATCAATAAAATGTCCTACAAAATCTTTTATGCAATCTTCACCTTCAAATTCCAGGACCTCTTCCCATCTAATGTAGCATACACAAAATTTGGTATGTGCACCCCCATTTCTTGTGTGGCTTCAAAATCAAACACTATATATTTCTCAGTGCTTTTACATCTGTGATGGTGACATGTAACACAGATGCTTGTCTGCTGTCATGAAAGAACCACATCTGCTACACTGAATCAATTTACATGTATGAGATCCCTTGTAAAAAACAAAACATTGTTCACAGTTTCATGGATTTACAAGACCCTGTATCACCATCAGCTCTAGCTAAATGTCTTTCTAGGCATGCTGAAGACCTACAAATCTTCTTACATTTGTGACAAGATACTGTGCAATTTCCTTTCGAGACAACAAGGGTTGAAACAAACTTTGCACTGTTGTGCACAGATATGATTTCCTTATGGCTGTAGGCTTACATCACAATATTCTAGAGGTACCGTAAGCCATGAATTTTTTACATTAGTGATGCCATAAAAATGGTTTTCATGTAATAATACAAACAGTGTTTTAGGAAATCTTTCTGGACCTGTTGAAAATGTTTGCCAGTTTCCTTCATTATGATATAAAATCTTAATTTTGACTCCTAAAAGCGTTCAAACTGTGACACATCACTAAAAGTGACAGGGCTTTGGTCTGACAAACCTAGCTCAGCGTACAAATATTTTAGCCTTGGTCAACAACTGACTGTCACTCATATGTGGATTTAAGAGTGCGAGAATGGAGCCACGAAACACAAACTATTGTCTCTGTTATTTAAATCAATCAGGTATCGTCTCTTTTTGTAAAATCCTGCTATACAAGATGGAGCTCAGTGTCTGCTCCCCCCACCCGACCCCTGGTGGTTTCTGATGGTCATTACCACAAGATGTATGGAGGAATCAGCAATTACTTCAGTATTGCTCTGTAGCATATCAGCTATCTGATCTAAGAAGGTTGCAGCATTTAGTTCATTTGGTCTTGTCTTTCTTGAGAACAAGGGTGATTCAAAGAAGCAGCATTTAATCTTACCTGTATAAAATCCCCATATTGTGTTTTTTCTTCACACTGTCTAACAAACTTTCTATAGCCTGGTGCATTGCAGCAATAGCCTCTGTAAAAGATTTTATTTTATCTAGATTTATAAACTTATATCTTTGATGAAATTCTGTAGCATTAAATGTTTTAAACTGCGTTCATATTCCTGTACAGCTTCTAAATACACTGTAGGGGCCCTGTTAGCCTGATCATCATCATGATGGTTTTCTAATTCAGACTGCAGACCATTTGTAGCATTCTGTAACAACCTACGTGGTAATATTTTCCTGGCATGTTTTACTTTTCTTATCAACTTTTCTCGGATTGTTTTATTTTTACCCAGATTTTTCTTTTTGACCCCATTTTATTATTTTTTTCATTTTGTTAGTGATGCAACCCTTTGTACTCAGTTTATGAGAGCTTCTGTGCTTTCACTTTGTAATTTGTTCTTTGTTTTGGCCACTTTTTCCTCCAATCCCTGTACTTTTCATACATGTGGGCGGCACTGGCCATCATCCTTAAATCCTTGCATGACTGCTTAGAAATTTGCAATAAACCAAGCACACTGTTCAGTAAAGTAGTGAACTTTTAAAAGCTCAGATTTAAGCAGCTGATGATCGTAATCCTCACTAGATAATCTGCCCTCAATTACTAAGGCATTAAACAAACTATCACTTGTTTTAAAATACAGACTTTCCCAATATTGATCATGTCAATGTCACTTTCTTGAAATCTTTGGCAGAAACTCTTGTGCTGCTGCTGCTCCTAAATGGCTGTACATTGTTTATTGTCACATTTGGTTCATTTACAGCCATAAGAGACTCTTGAGCCGCTGCTCCTAGATGGCTGTACAATGTTTATTGACACATTTGGCTCATTTACAACTGCAGAGACTCTTGAACCACTGCTCGTAGATGGCTGTATATCTTGTTCAGTTATGCTATACGTATTCTGGTCACTGACACCAGCAGAAATTCTGGCATGCCTTTGAAAAACATCACATTCATGTAATGATCTCTTTTTCCCTCTCACACCTGTAGGGTTTGTCTGTGGGGCTATTTAAAAACAGAAAATAAACCCCTGTCACTACTTCAGTATTTTAAAACTTTTATAAGACAACATTTAAACTCTAAAACCTGCAGCATCTACTATTTCTAGTTAAAAATACACACCTTCTGTAGTGGTAATCTGGGGATTAGCCAGCCTCTCCCCTCCAGGGTTTCTCTGTGGGGCTGTTTAAAAACAGAAAATAAACCCCTGTCACTACTTCGGTATTTTAAAACTTTTATAAGACAACATTTAAACTCTAAAACCTGCAGCATCTACTATTTCTAGTTAAAATACACACCTTCTGTAGTGGTAATCTGGGGATTAGCCAGCCTCTCCCCTCAGGGTTTCTCTGCATGGCTGTTTAAAACAGAAAAATACACCCCTATCACTACTTTTCAGTATTTTAAAACTTTTATAAGACAAAATTTAAACTCTAAAACATGCAGCATCTACTATTTCTAGTTAAAAATACACACCTTCTGTAGTGTTCAACTGTGTATTAGCCAAACGAGTAAATGTGTTTGATAAGCTCTTCAGTGGAGTCCACGATTCCACTGCTAATTGTTGAATATTTTTAATTTTTAGCTCAAGACCAAAGGACAGAGCGAGACTACCACAACTACTACTTGAGCTTCCAGTATCTTGAAATGCTTATATAAAATGACTCAGACCCCCAAGTACGTGGCAAGTAGTGAAAAACATCTGGTACTGTCCATCAGACCAACCACCCCATTCTCCAAGGGGATATATAGGACCCTATGCTAGTCAATGTAGGCTTTGTTTCTCACTTCCCAGTGACAGCTGGAAGGCATTAAGAAATTCCTTTCTGCTAATAGGTTGGTCACAGTCTAATTAAAAACAGATGCTTTTTATCACTCTTAAAACACAGAGAGGCACAGTTTATAATAACGACAGTTGAGTGCCAGCAAGTTATGTTTTAAAAGTCAAAACAGAAATTCTGTCTTTTTAAACAGCTGTGTCCTTTAAATTAGTAATTCGTAAACATAGCACACACACAAAGTGTGTATTCTTTTGCACCGACTCTAAGCAAAACTGTAGATACATTTTAAGAAGACTGTGTGCTTTGAAATTATTCTGAAAGAGAAACATTATCATTTTACATTCTGTCTTTTCTTTGTAACATATTTATTTTTCTATTTAGTACTACATGACTTTTTTGATAATGTAACTATAGACATTTATTTTGCAACAAAAGCATAAAGCTACTTTTTTACAGACCCCTGTAATCCAAAAATCTTGAGACACACATGTTTCAAAAGAGAATCAATAGGCCTTTGTAGCCATGGCTGTGTAAATGAACAACAGATGTTTTGTCCGTCTTAACAGACAAAGACCCCTACCACACAGCCAACAGGACCGTGAGCTCAAAAAGTCCAGCTATATTTTAAACATCCATAAAAGGCATTGCTTTTCCACGTGCCTAATGAGGGACTTGGACACACATACACACACACACAGCCACCAGGCTCCAAACCCCCCCATCTATATTTTAAACATACATAAAAGACATTGCTTTTTCTACATGTCTAATGAGGGACACACACACACACACACACACACACACACACACACACAAAGTGTGTATTTTTTTGCAACAACTCTAAGCAAAGCTGTAGATACATTTTAAGACTGTGTGCTTTAAAATTATTTTTGAAAGAGAAACATTGTCATTTTACATTCTGTATTTTCATTGTAATATATCATTTTTCAAAACATTATAAATATCACACACATTTCATTTCAGCCTTCTCCTTGATACTACACAGAGCTGAGGGGGTGAACTATAGGTATGTGTATTCCTTTTTCTGATATATTTTTATTCTTTCTAATTCATGACAAAAGTATAAATAATTAGTTTTTAGATTGTTGCAATGCTATCCAGAAAACTGCTGAACCATCTTATTTACACAGAGGTCCCCCCGTTTTAGCTTATAAATGTTACATGCGTATACATAAAGATATCCTTTTGATGCAAGTTTGACACAGTCCTACAGATGCTTGTTAAATAATTTTGTATACTGTTACAAAAACAGAAAAAGGGGTACTCACACAGGCAGATGAATTTCCCTCGGGGTGGGAGTCTCCACACAGATCTGTGAAACCTCTGCACGATCAGGTTCCCTCCTAGATACTTCTTTCTGAAAATATCCTAATCAAAAAACACCCACATGTCCCTGCAGTTATACACCAGGCCTACAGGGGGCACATACCACTACATAAGCACTAACTGATTTTTTGGGGTGGAAGGAGCACGGTGGTGAAGAGGGACAGGGGTTTGAGCCAGGATGGTGGGGGTTCAGGAGAAAGGGGGACGGGGTTTGAGCCAGGATGGTGGGGTGCAGAAGGGGGACAGGGGTTCAGCCAGGCCAGTGGGGGTGCAGGAGAAAGGAGGGAAGCAGGAGTTCAAGCTAGCATGGTGGGCCTCGGGTTCCAGCCAGGATGGTCTGGCAGGGGATTGAGGAGTGTACGAGAAGGAGGGGCAGGGGACAGTGGTTCGAGCCAGGCTGGTCTGGCAGGGTTCGAGGAGTTTACGAGAATGAAGGGGTGTAAGACGCTTACAAAATGGTGGTGTTAGGTCATTTCCTGTGCAAGGGGCAGGGACACGGGTTTGAACGCATGTCATTTCCACCAGAAGGGGGCGGGGCTAGCGCAATTTAGGGAGGGACTTCCGATTTAACAAGGGGCAATTCTGATTGGTCCGTTTTAGTCCACGCCCACCTGTCAAATGACGTGGCACACGCTGATTGGCTGAAATTTAACATTTGACGAGATATATGAACTTATACTACTTAGGTAGGC
The DNA here is from genome assembly GCA_016271365.2 of Neoceratodus forsteri. Classification (NCBI taxonomy): domain Eukaryota; kingdom Metazoa; phylum Chordata; order Ceratodontiformes; family Ceratodontidae; genus Neoceratodus; species Neoceratodus forsteri. The sequence continues at coordinate 1,340,572,494 of CM057456.1, forward strand.
TGCTTTCTCTCTCTCTCTCTCTCTCTCTCTCTCTCTCTCAGTGTATGTCTTACTTTGAATGGGATGATAAACTGGCAGAGACCCCTGAGGAGCTGTGAAATGCCTGTGAGTGGAGCTTCTTGGAACAAGACCATGGCAGTCCCCCCCCCCATATACCCAAACAACTAGCAGCTTAACAAAACAGAAATTTTTTAATAAATTGAAGGCTTTTTGGTCGCAACAGACTAATGAAATTAAAACCGAGCAAGTCATGATTCCCACTCATTGAAATGCCAGCCAACTTAGTAAGACAAGCAACCCGGCAGAGAAGAAACCGAACAAAAAACAAACTTAAAACTTGTATCCTGACCAAATACACAAAACAAACTGCAGTGCTGCAGGACTTGCAAACACCTATGCTATGGTCAGGTTCAGATGTATTTTTTTTGGAGGGGAAGGCAGACAGATGACTGAATGGCTACAGAATTAGGATTGTGGTTTTCTTACTTTCAGTTCAAACTGTCGGGATTTTGTAATTTGGTCAAAATACATGTCAGGCACTTAACTAGTTGGGATATAGGTGTCTGGATTTTCAATGTCGGGAAACTGGGTGTTGGGATTTAGTATGGATCCCGCCTGTGAGCTATCTTACAGATGCTGCCCTCCTCTGTGTTCCACATGCTGCATGGTCCCAAATGATCCAGGAGTGCTAGGTCTAAACAGTTGAAATGTGTGCTACAATTGTGCTATTTGGGTGTTGTAGTCACATGACCTGACTCCACCCAGTATGGTGCCAAGTTCAGCTGCCTTTTAACCTGTCCGATCTGCCCACAAAACAGTGCTCCCCTTCCCCCTCCCACTACTTCTCACCCCTCAAAAATCCTAAACTTGCTACATTGTCAGATTAGAACAGTATGCAGCCTTCCTTTGTTTCAGGACAAGCTTAGTGGCTGTCCATTGTGAAAAGGAGTGATCACAAACAAAGCATTAACACTTTTTTTTGTGCTATAGCCACACTATTGGGTGTCTGGCTGTAGTCACATGACCTGACCCCACTCAGCATGGCACAGAGTTCAGCAGCCTGCTAGACTGCACCTCTCCCACCCACAAAACAGTCCTTTCCCTTCCCTCTGCCAGCACATCCCACAGAGCAAACATCTTTAACTCACTCTTCTTTCTGATTAGAAAAGTGTGTAGCCCTCTACTGATCCAAGAGAAGCTCAGTGGCCACCCACTGTCCAAAAATCCTGTTTTGTTCATGACTCAGAATAAAAATAGTCACATGATCCTGCACAGAAGTTTCTGTGCTGTAAATGTCTCCTGTATGCTCTGGTTGAAGTGCCCCCCCATTGTTCCTTTGTTCAAAAAAGTCTTACAAGTCAAGCATCTTATGAATCTGTATAGGTCCATCAAAGTCATGAATGGCTCAACATTCATAGTGGGGACAAAACTAAGTCATTTTAGCAAGACAAATAGTTCAGTCAGTAGTCAGTTTGTATGGGGAAATGTTTACCACATTCAGTTATACTGTTTCAGACAACCTGTTTCTGGTCCCATAACTTTGTTCCTGAAACAGCCTTTTCTTGCCTCATATCTCTAGTGGCTGCATTTTCCTGATTTAAAAGGAGGTCACCCTGCTGCTTTGATGAAATGGTGTCCTGGGACAGATGGAACTGTTCCTTTAAAAAAAAGTGTGGATGCAGAGCATTCAGTGTTTGTTGCACTCAGTTCTTGGTTACAACATGCCTTCCTTTTAAGAGTACATTTAGTAGTGGCACCACTCTCTTATTTTTTTTTTTTTTGCCAATCAAAAATTCTCTGTTATTGGCATAGTTGTTTGCACCTCTCTCAAACATTGCCATGATTGATTTTTTATCTTCTCATCCTGTTTACTAATAGTGTTCTCCAGCACACTCTAATATTTGTTGAATACAGCAGTGGAATTAAAAGATTGTGCTACAAATTATTTTTCTTTTAATTCCTCGATTACTTGTTTCTAATTCTCAAATGAATCCTCCAAATTGTTAGTAAGAGTGTATGGAGCTTCAAGTAGAACCACTTGCTATTTTTTCATAAATGGTTGAATTTCAGATCCAAACACTTATTATTTTAGTAGCTGTCAACCCTTGGATACCTTTCACACTCACATGGGTTCAAGTGAGAATCTCTGCCTATAGTTTCTTCTTACTTTAAGGGTTAGGCATTTAATTGTATGATCCCATTCTTAATTGTTAAGACTGATGCATCCATTTCAGAAGTATTCTTGACTCCCAGTAACAGTATTAATATCTTTCAAGAGGAGATTTACCATGCTCAAAAAATATAAATGGGAGTATAACCTGGAATATTTAAGACATGGGGCCAATATTTAGAAGCTACTGCAGGTGCTAACGGGTGTTTGCCCACACAAACTGGGCTTTGCACTGGAGCCCAACATTGACAGTGCTCTGTTGCTCTGGCAAACAGGGGTAGTGCCTGCACAAACCAAACTGGGGGTATGCAAACAGTGAAGTGGGGACTGGAATATCAACGCGAGCTGATATTCAGTGGATTTGCATGGAGCAAGAGGGTTTGCACAGTCCTTTTGTGGTGTGTAAATACTGCTGATAAAAACCTCCTCTCATTTCATACAACCCTAGAGGGTGATGGAGGTAATGCAGTCAACCAGCCAGTTGGCTTCTGGGAGAGCATACCTGCCCCTGTAGACCACTGCACCCCCCTCTGATCCCCAGCCTCAACATTAAAATAAGATTTCCTGGTGCCAGTGGTTCCCCCTCACTCTGATACCTAGCCCCATATGAAAAATGAGCAACCCTTACAGAAATATAGGTGTGCTGTGTGCATGCAGAATGGATACCACATGCTTAATTGTGCAATGTTTGCGTGCAGTTTGCATACACAAAGTAAACCTAAGTGAACCAAGTCTAAAAAACAAATCAGCTTTGCATGCTTCAAGCTTGACATGTGTGCAGCAGGTAAGCTGGTTTGAACATCTTCTAAAAATTACATCAGGTTCACGTGTTGCTTACCTGACATGAGTGCAGCAGTTAAGCTGGTGTGAACATTATTTAAACATCACATAAGGTTCACATGCTGCATGCTTCCCATGTGTGCAGCAGTTAAGCTGGTGTAAATCTCATCTGAAAAAACACATCAGTTTCTGTTTTGTATACTACTGCTAGCAATTAGAGTTATTAAAATACATTTTTATTTGAATTCCCATAAAAATTAGACAAACTCATTAATTCTGATCCTTTTACAAATTGTTTAATGGCTTTGATTTTTGTCATTAAATCGCCATTAATTTGTAAATATTTGTTGGCTTAGTGCAGTACATGCCTAGGATATTGCCAGTCAATATCCCCTATTCCAGATGTACGAAGAGGGGCCTCTGTGTTGTGAGGCCTATCTTTTTGGTTTTGGACCATGAAAATCCCATATACATATTTAGTGCTACAAATGTGTTTCTCCATGACTGTTTCATCTCACTAACTTTCCCTTCATCATTCTGTATTGAGCATATACACTATGGCCATGCTCAACACTCTTAGTGCTGAGTAGGGTCTTGGAAGCATGCACCATACCTCACATTTTGTCATTCAAATGAGGGATATGGACACACAAAATGTGGGATGATGAGGACATGTCATGAAATATGGAGATACAGTACCTCAGAACACAGTGGAAACCATTGCATTAGCACCCGAGAATGCATGTCTACCATTAAGCAAAGGATACCATTTAGATAGAGCAGAGAGGGGCAGTTGTGCCTTCCCCCATAGTTTTTCCCTAGGTCATTCTTATGGTGTGGCAATAATGGCATTAAATTTGGATTACATTTTTTGCACAATAAGTGCCCACCTGCTCATGCTGCAGGTATGCTCCAGACTCAACTGTGTTTGTATTGTGTTGTACACTCACTTCACCTATTAGTGGCAGCACAATCACATGTGATGTGGATGAGCTCCAGCCAAGAAAGAGTGCACAAGCATTTCAAGTGTGACACTGTCTTTCCCGCCACAGAGTAGACAAACTGCTCACTACAGCTTGGAGGAGTAAGTGAGCACAGAACTCTCAATAGCAGTGTTGTGGCAGCATATTTTTGTTGTTCTACTCTTAGTGCATCTCCATCCCCCCTGGTGGCTGAAGGGGCAGAGGGTAAGCTACAAGTAAACTCAAGACTAGGCTACCTACTTACTCTACTAGGCTCACCTTGCAAAAAAAAAAAAATGCAGACCCCCATGGCAGCAAGCTAAGCTTAACAGCAGTGGTTACAGTGGTGTGGGTGGCCTTCATAGGTCTTGATCAGTGCAGTGTGGCAGAAGCCACAGCAGCAACCAAGCAAGAAGCAAGCAATCCAGGTAGGGTGGGTCCAGATGGTGAGTTGACTTGGTCGCAGACCGCGTTGGGGACCTGTGATGGTCGATTATACCATCCAGCTTCTGGCGGAAGGAGAGAGGAGGAGCGGGCTGAAAACTGGGCTGGTGGAACACTATACCAGGCTGAAGGTTCTGGCCATATGGCCAGATAAGTAAAAGTAAATAGTTTTTTTTTTACAGGGGGATTGGGGAAGGAGGAAGGACTGACATATTGATGTTTTTTTCACATTTCTTCACCTTTGGACAGCTTCATGACCCACAGGGAATGGGTACTGAATGGAATGGAGGCAGGGAGAAGAATTGGAACAAAGTTCTTTTGAGGGGGCAGAACTTCAGCCAGGAAAAAAAATTGGTTAGTAACTGGGTGGGTTTAATCCCAAATTTGATGCACTTCTCCAGGGTATATACAGATGAATCTTATATATTAGAATTGTTCCTGATTTGCATATCACTTTTCAGTCAAACCAAATAAGTTGTACCTTTTAGAGACGTTACAGGCATTCTAGAGCTGTCTCTTGCATTCACACACAGTTGAGCAGTATGGTATGCACAGACTACTGGAGCCCCATTATAGTCAGGCTTATGCCCCCCCCCATTGAAGCTGATCTCCACATCCCCACATTCAGGCACATTATGACAAAGGGCAAAGGAGACTGCATGGGTGTACACCACTGAAATGAATGAGGGTACTTTTTTATTACTATTTTATACATTATTGATGGAGAGTTGGAGATTAATGAAGGCTACCACTCGACTAACAAGGGCCTTGTTAGTAGAACAGTGGCCTTCATTATTCTGCAACTCATCATCATAATCAATAAAATGGTAATACAAAATAACTCCATTCATTTCAAAGGGGTATGCCCCAGCACTCGGACCCATGGACATCATCTCTTAAAGACTCCTGCCTCTGGCTCCCTAGTACTCAAGTCAGAGACTTTTTACTTATATCTATACTTGGTGGATTGCTTGTAGAAGCATGACCATACCCGCTACAGTGTGTGTGCATGTTGGGGGGGACTGGCCATGTGAGTGTGTGTGTGTGTGTGTGTGTGTGTCACATTCATTATTGCTACTTTTGTGTTTGCACCTTAAAGTCTGTTTGTGTGGAAGCATTCAAAACTATGGAGAGAAAATAGTAGGAGTACAGGCCAGACAGAAGTAATTAAGTGGTTTTGTGGGTACGTTTGTGTATTGGGGTGGGAAAAACCACGTGTGTTTCCATTAGTATGTGTGCTACAGTTCAACTGTAAAATGAGATGAGAGAGAGAAGAAAACTGGAAAGCATAACAGTGGCTACGTGCATGCCTCATTTGTGCAAATGTATTCAGATATAGTATGTACTGAGTACAAGCAAGCAATATGCATGCAGACAGTATGGCTTAGTGGTTAAAGGCACTAAACTGCAAGCCAGGAAACTTGGAGGCATGATGACCTGGGTTTGAGTCTCATCAACTCCCACTTCTGTATGTTGTGATCCTGAGCAAGTCACTTAACTTTTACATGTGCATTACATAAGTAAGTGACCACTTGATTATTTGCACGCATGCCACATGCATGCATGCAGTCTTTCCCAATTTAACATAAAAATCATGGTTTCCACACTAGCTTGCTGCATGCATGCCATGTGCATGCAATCAGTTCCAATTTAACATTTAAACCATGCTTGCAGCACACATATCATTTGGGTAGTTTTATGTGTGCAGCATGAACACATTTCATATAATTATTTCCCTAGTGCCAGTTTTCCTCCTTCCCTTTGATCCCCAGCCCCATATGAAAAATGAACATCCTGATGACAGTGGTCCACCCACTCTCTGTTCCCAACCCCTTAATAATAAATAACATCCCTGGTGCTAGTGATCCCTCCTCCCCCCAAGCGTTCTTGTTGTAATGCACTTCATGTTAAACATGTTAATCACTCTTCACATTAATTATGCTCTCCCTGAATTTTTCTTAAGTACTGCTCAAAATTTGTCAGATTGTTACATGCTGCCATATGGTACTGCATTGTGAGTAACTGCCTCAAACTCTTTTTTTGTAATTCACTTTGTGTTAATTGTGCATTAATTACATTTCACAGTATTTATCTTCTCCCACAGTTTTTGTCAATTACTACCAAAAATGTGCCCTGTGTGTAACTGCCCCAGACACTCTTGTTGTAATGCATTTTGTTAGAAATTCTGTGAAAAGCAAACTTTATGAAAATTTGGTATTCTGATATTTTGTGGTGAGTGACAGTAAATAAGTCATACTACTACAGAAATTGCTAATATGAATTTTTCATATGATGCCTTAGAAGAGATGTGCTTGCCCCCCCCAAATTATTTATGCTGCTGCTAGCTGGTGTTGTACTCTGTGAGTCTTTATCCACAGCAATACTGTCAAGAGGCACTTTATTGCCCAGAAAATCAATGTGAATTCTCATAGTTGAAAATATTTGAATGGCGCCTCAAAATGAGATGTGCTCCCCCAACTTATGTACTCTGCTAGTAGCTGATGCTGTGCAACTCTTTAACAACAGCAACTATCAATATGCACTTTAGTGACCAGAGAATTAAAGTGATTTTTCATGGCTGGAAGCATTCTCATGACAATTCAAAATAAGATATGCTCCCCAGTGTATATGCTGCTGTTGGTGCAGGTTTGTGCTGTGCAAGTCTCTAACTACAACAGCTCTCAACATGCACATTGGTGACCAAAAAATCAAACTGAATTTTCATGGCTGGAAATATTCTCATGAGACTCCAAAATTGGATGTGCTCCCCCAGTTTATATGCTGCTGCTGCTAACTGCTGCTGTGCTGTGCAAGTCTATAACCACAGCAACTGTCAAGATGCACTTTAGTGCCCTGAAAATCAAAGCACTTTTCACAGCTGGAAATAGCCTTGAAACTCCCTGAGATGTGATGTGGTCCCCAAGTTTATATATGATGTTGTTGCTGCTAGCTGATGCTATGCTGTAGGGTTGTGGGAGAAATGAAGAGCATTTCCCAAATACCATGCATATTAGGCTATTTGTTGCTCTGGAAGAAAAATTAATAATAATTGCTATTCATTGCTATTCAGCGGTTTGCTACTCAGCAAGAGTTCAAGATCCCCCAAGACTTCCTGCCGCATCAGAGGCCACTTTAGAAGCTCACCAAAGGCAGATCATGTGACCCAGCACTCACAAAAGCTTCGGCTGGAGAAACAGATGACTTAGGCTGGAGAGAAAGAATCTACTTCCATCCACTTGTTAAAACTTGACAAAAATTAGAAATTTTGACATTTTTGTTCCCTCCCTAAATCCCAAGCTAGACAGGGTTGATTTTTTACACTGAAGGATAAAAATTAGGCTTTTAAGAAAGAGAAATTAGAAGGGCTATTTAGTGTTTGCTGAGAGAGAGAGAGAGAGAGAGAGAGAGACAAGCAGGCAGGCAGGCCCTAACAGCACATAATGCGTGCACACACACACACACACACACATATGCTGTGCATTTGCATACCTCTCAACCTTCTGCCACTGAAATGAGGGACAGAGGCACTCAAAATGAGGTTTAATGAGGGACACTGGCATCATAATAAAGAACACATCCAGAAACATGGAAATACCCACTGAGAACACTGGGGAAACCATTGTGTTTATATGTACAAAGATTATTTTTGATTTAGCATCAAAAAAAATTATGGGCTTGATGCTCAATGCCCTGAGACTGATGCAAGGTGCCTGAAACAAACATAAATGGTGCAAGTGAAACTTTTCATCAAAAACTGCCCCCTGAGCTATTCACAAAAGCAACCTGCATCAACCGCAGGTTGCCTGAGCCAAACAGGGTTTGCATCGCCCATGTGTCCAGAAACAGGCTGCGACCTGGCACTAGGGGGCATGTGGCAGACACAGGCTGCCATATTCCCGAAAGTGGGATTCACAAATGTCTCACAGAGGGAGAATTTTTAAGTACCCTTAGACCAGTCAGGGCTAGTCTAAGGGTACTTAGACATATCCCTCTGGGAGAGTGTAGCACCTTGCGGCACCCTGTGACTGTTATGGCTCCCTATCCATGGTCACACCTGGAATGACCCCCATCTCAGTGTGCTTTTCACATTTATCAAACGTTATATAAATTAAAAACAGGAAAATGTGCCATGGTCCCCCTATAACATGCCCGTCTATGTCAAAGTTTATTATAAACTATACCTGGCCATTTAGTGGTCCCCCTTACTGGTCCCAGATGTCCCCTTTAATAATTATAATAACTGAAGCCCCCTTTCCTGGTTGTCTAGTGGACCGCTCCCTGATCCCTGACTAAATACTTTTTACTGAAGTATGGTGGTGCCCTCCCCAGTCACTGATAACTGACCCCAAATCCAGGAAGTGCTATCCCTGGTAGTCTAGAGCCAGCCATCCACCCCATTCAGAGCAATCCACCAACCCAATCCCCCTGCCATCAGGACACCCAGTCTGAGAGCAGCACAGCCCTCCTTTCACCCCCCATGGCTGCCCGCTCACTGAGCTATGAATGAAAACATACTGTGTTAAGTATGGCTCATTGACAGTGATTAACAGCTCATTGTCAATGAGCCATACTGAAAATAGTATGTATTCATTCATAGCTCAGTCAGTGGGCAACCGTGGAGGTGAGAGGAGGGCTGTGCTGCTTGCCAACCAGCTGTTGTGATGAGTGGGGGGGAGCAAAGTGGTGGATTTCCCTGAATGGGGTGGGAGAACAGGCCCTAGATAATCAGGGATAGGGCTTCCTGAATTAGGGGTCAGTGTTGGGTGACTGGGAAGGGCACCACTACAGTACAGAAAAAAGTATTAAGCCAAGGATCAGTGACTGGGAAGGGATGAGGGCACCACTACACTATGGAAAACTTATTTGAACACTTCAGGAGGGTAATCAGGGACTGGGGAGGGACCCTACACTATGGAAACAGGGTTCTTTATTATCGGGTTGGAAATCGGGGTTGGGGGGGTAGGGGGCCTCAATACCTCCATCAACCACTGAGGTTGCATGGATTGCTACCAGGTTTTTGTTGGCGGTAATTTGCTCCACACAAGGAGCTTCTCAAAGGTCCTTGCATGGAGGAAAACCTTAGTGAATGGGATTGCGGGGGATATGCAGGTCCCTTCCACCTCATTTGCATTGCGGCCCCCATCACTACATAGCCCGAGCACAGACCCAGTTTGCAGGGGCAAACTGGGCTTCATGAATACCAACTATTCACAAAGCCTAGTTTGCCCCAGGCAAACTGGGTTCATGCTCTTGGCAATCTTTTGTGAATCTGGCCCCAGATGTCACCAAACATCCTGGCATTCATTCAAGAAATGCTGCTATCATGGACAGTTGGTATCAATCTGCAAGTCATTTTTTCATCCCAGATAATCGGGCAAATATGGCAAAAGCAGTTGCTTATGGAAATTTTGTCAGCGTTTGTTGCTTTGTCCACACTTTGAATCTAGTGTTCATATCTGTGCTATGACACAGTACCGAGGCTTGCAAGACTGACCCTTCAGCATGCTCCAGGTGTGCTCATTTTTATCATTCTGTAAGGTGACTAACCAACTAAGAGAAGTGTAGCAACACCTTGGCCTGCCTCAACATTGCTTGATAGAGGATGTCAGTACCAGAAGGAATTCATCATAACTGATTCTGTCTAGACTGCTAGAACAGAAGCATACACTTCATGACATGACAAGGGAATGCAACACTGGGGAGTCCTGGGCCACCATTAGTGGTCACTGGTTTATGCCATGGTGAGAGAACTTGGGGCTGTTTGAGAGGACCACCTATAATCTAAGTGTGTCCACTGCCACTCTGAGTCAGGTGATGCCAGCAGTACATATACTGGAAGCATCCATGGGGAGATATGTACAGGGCAACATAGAGATTCTAGATGGGGCAGCTGTACTGATTGAGTAGCTGTAAGCTGACCTGGATGCAAGGTGTGCAAAAGTGCTGGATAGTTGCAGCCACATTTCTGCAACCATGCTGGATCCCCAGTTCAAATATAAGATTCTTCACATGCCTAGGGATAGCCACAGAGAGATTTATTTTCAACAATATCTGTGTGATGAGCTGACTGGTCGGATGCTGGGACTGGTGACACCAGTGACAAGCATAGATGGCCATGATACACAGAGGAATTCCAACTGGCAGATCTCATTCCACTGGAATAGACTGGGAAGAAATACATGTTACTGACAGTAGCACTGATGGGAATGAGTGGGCACAGATAAGCACAACCTTACATCAAAAAGAGCAAAAGTGGACCGTGTCACAGCCTTTTTCTTTGTAAAATATCTTGAATGGTTATTTTGCACAGTCTCTTCAGCCATTTCAGGTTGTTCATTAGGCTACTAGGCACAGAATATGCATTCATTCCCTCACCTGCCACAACAGGCTGAGCTACATCACTTGTCTCTTTCGAGTGTGCCATAGTTGGTGATGATGTTGAGCCTCACCTTTCAACATTAGACCCTGAACATATCCAACAGCTTGTTTTCCTCAAGTTTAACTTACCATTACTTTGGAACAAATATGAGTTACCCCCATAAAATAGAAATATAGTCTCTCAAGTCTGCTTTTGCTGACTGGTTTTCTTCATGAAGTTAACTTGTGTATTTCCCCCTATGGTTGCTTCCTGCAGTGCTTAATGCACACATCTTCTTTTTGTAAGCTAGGAATGACTTCTCTTCTTGTTGTTTTAATAAATGGTATGATCATGTATCTTAGAAACAGAAAAGATGCTGAACAAAAGGACAGCTATAACAGCCCCAAGGTAAATCAAGACTGAGTGAGTGCTAATAACTTGCTTCTCATGTTATAACTTCATAACAATGAGGTCATGAAACTCAGTGCACTGCACAGTGCACTACCATTTACCACTACACTTAAAGCCTACAGCTTCCCAGGTCCCACATCACCTCAATGTTTCACAGATGCAGCTGTTTTAGGGGTTGGTTTTTGCTGCTTTCATCATTGTTTTATCCTTTTCTTGCTTGCAATGTTTTCTCTCACAAATAAAAAGGCTGCCTGTTCTTATTGGTCCGTTAAAATCCTTTTTTTTCCATTTTCTTTTCTTGCACATCAACTTTGCTCAGCTGCCACCACCGTGCAACCAGTTTACACTAGGGCACCATGGCAGTCCCACAGGGGGCGCTCTCTGTGCCTCCACTTCCTGAGAGAAGAGCTATCCCTGGGATGCTTAGTCCTCTCTCCCCTGGCTAGCCCCTGGGTGACCAAGGTACCTTTGGAAATTCAGTTCATCAGAGTAATTAGTAGAACTGAATGTGCTATAGTGATAGTGGGATGGCTATTTATTTTCCCCTCCTGTTGTCCAACATGGATATACCCTATAATCAAATAGGGATGTACCTTGAAACAGACAAGGATATACCCAGCCACCTGTAATCAAACAAGGAATGGGGTATACCCTGTTCAGGTTCTATGAGTTGTTACTGAGCCAACAGAGAGCTTTTTTCAGTCAGGGGCCCATTACACCATATAGCACCCCCTTCCCCTGCTCTGCTCACCCTGAACCTGGACAGTCAGGATGCCAATACAACTAAACATTTTGTCTGTGTCATGCTGGTCTCCTAGTGGGTTGGGAATCCCTGCAAGGAGATTAACATGGTGCTTTAGAAAAAAAAAATTCTGTAAAGCCTTGCTTGCCTTTAGGCTCTGCTTGAAAATAAAATGAAAGGATGTAAACAATAGAGCCATAAAAGCAGGCAGCCTTTTTGATTTGTGTGATAAATAAAATACAAGGGATAGTGAAATGATCTGGGACACTGGTTTTCTGCATACACGGAACCACGGACAGAAACATAGAAATCTGATTGGTCCACAGAAATTCAAAAGACCTACGGTGCTAAAACAGAAACAGCATTTGTTCACTACCACTCAGTGGACACAGTGCTATCAAAGTTGCTTGGTCTTATGTTGCTAGCTGCCACAAATGTAACTGCCTTCTGCTGACCTCTTCAACCACCCTGACACAACCTGCCATGCAAGACTCAGGTGAATTCTGCACTAAAAACTAGCTGCTGCTTTGTTCTCCTGCCTCCTGATATTTCTCTTAGCTAACTGCACAGCAGAATGAATGACAAAATGGGGAGCCTGAACAAGTTAAGGTGGCAGTATCAAGCTAATTGCTTTAAAGTTTGGGAACTGAAGGTGGATTTATTTTGAAAGCATGAGACAGGCGAGCACTGCGGAAGTGTTGTCTATCCCGTGGGGGGGGTATTCACTCGACCTCGATACAACCCTCCTTACAAGACTCAGGTGAACTCTGCACTAAAAACTAGCTGCTGCTATGTTCTCCTGCCCGCCTGACATTTCTCTCAGCCAACTGCACAGAAGAATGAATGACAAAATGGGGAGTCTGAGCAAGCTAAGGTAGCAGTAGCAAAATCAAGGGACAGGTGAATGTTGCGGAAATGTTGCTTATTTTGTGATGGGAGATCATGGTCACTGTATCAGTCAGACCTCCTCATATGCTTAATTTTCAGCCTGTCCATATTTTACACTGCCTGCTGGACTGGAGTAGATGCTCACTACACTAGTTAAACAATAAGTTTAATTTTCAGCCTGCTGTGAAGGCATGTTGTAAACAGTGAAGAAAAGACACTTGGGGAGCTGTTTTTTTTTTCTGCCTGAGCCCACTGTTAATGTGTACCAAGTGCTGCTTGGATTCATCCAGATGTTGGGAGGTTTTGGCAATGTGTGTTTTGGGGCATATTGACCATTTTGGTGGTGGGGGGACTGCCCGTGTTGGTGCAAGGGCTGTTTGTAGATGTGGGGGTGTTTGTTTGGGGAGGGCTGACCTTGGTGGTGGGGTTTCGGACTGAGTGTGCTGGTGCACTGGTGGAGTAGTGTTCATTGGGTGGGAGCTGACTGTGTTCATTTTGGGGGAACTGGCCATGTCCCTTGTTGGATAGGAACTGGCTGTGTTGATGTAGGCGGAGCTAGCTGTGATGGTGTAGGGGAGCTAGCTGAGTTGGTACTGTGTTTCTTTTTTGGGTACAGAGTGACCATGTTGGTGGGGTGGGGGGCTGGCTGTGTTAATTTTGTGGGAGCCAGCAATGTGTGGTGGGGGGAGACTGCCAGGTTCACTTGGGTGGAGTGGGTGGACTGGCCATCTTGGTGGGGTGGCAGGGATTGACTGCATTGTTGCAGGGGCTGCTTATTGCAGGGTTAGGGAGATAACTGTGTCCATTCTGCAGATGCTAACTGTATATGTTTGGGGGGAGCTGTCTGGGGGTTGGCCATGGTGGTAGGGGTCAGCATATATTTGGGGAGTTGGTGATGGGAGAGGTGTGGGTATGGCAATGTTAGGGGGGCCCAGACATGTGCTTAGGAAGCTGTCCATGTTGAAAATGTAAACGGGGGGATGAAAAGTAATTTCTGGTCTGCATAAAGGCTACCAGAGCATACCATGCTTGGCTCCATTTAGACAAGTATGTTTATTTCATGTTGACAATGTGCTAAGAGACTGTAGGGTGGCTGGTGTGTCCAGGGGCATCATACTGTCTGGGGTAGAAGCAATGGCGATGCTGTCTGAGGAGTCAAGGACCCACTCCCACTTTTGGGGAAGGTTTATAGCAAGGGGAGCATTCTGTGTGGCCATTTAGCAGTAGTGGTGGTGGTGGTGTGTGCATGTGTGAGGGACAGCTGGTTACATGTGTAGGGGAGGAGAACTTGCCGCTTGTGGGGGGAGGATGTGGGAGAAACTGTCTGTTGTAGGGAACTGGCTGTGTTTGTGTGGCCCTGAATTTTAAGGGGTTGAGGTTCTGTGGTGCTGCTGCCTGAGGACCCATTTCTACTTACTCTCAAATCTTGGGAGAAGTTTATAGCAAAAGGAAATGTGGTGGTGGGTTGGTCATGTGAAAGGGAGCACTCCATTTTGGTGAGGGTACCTGGTGGGGGAGCTGGCCATTTGCTTGGTTGTGCTGATGCTGTATGAGGGGGAACTGGTGGTGCTGGAGGAGGCAACCATGTTGGGACAGAGGCTGAGAAGCTGGTGGGAATCTACTACACACACTAACATTTCGGTGGTCTTGCTGAAATGGGGTGTGTGTGTGTGTGTGTGTGTGTGTGTATTTGTGTGTGTGTGTGTGGTCATGTATGTTGTCGGGATGGGAGACACAGCTCTGGTGAAGGGAGGCTGGTTGTGTTCATTCCAGCTGAACTTACCATGTTCATTGGATTAGAGCTGGCCATGTTGATGTAGGGGCTATCTGTCTTGGTGTGTGGTGTGGTGTGAGGCACAGGTCTTGTTGGGTGGGAGCTGGCTGTTCCATTTGGGTGAGTTGGAAGGGACAGGTCATAGTGTCAGACACAGAGTGAGGCTTAATTCACACCAGAGCTCCAACATGAAAACTAGGTGACCCCTCTTCATTGAGACAGCATAAGAAAGTTGCCAAAATTAGGTTGAAAAAAAATTTAATTCTTAAGAATTCTGATGTAATGTGGGGGAGGTGCAGTGTTGTGTGCCATACACCGGTGCCACACCTAAGAAGTGATTGGAACTTTGTTCCTAAGCAAGGGATTGATTTTTGGATTTGGTTCATGTTTGGAAAATGTATAGCTCTACATTAGCAAATGGAGGAATATTATTTCAAAGAAAGCAAATTTGGGTGGTTAAACATTAGGACCAAACTGAAGGAGTCCACCTTGGTTTCTGGTGGTTCGGCTTAATTCACATCTGAGCTCTGACAAATGAGATTCAGAAATGTGACTTGATCACATGGGGTATGGAGGGATGGGGGGCTGTTGGGCTGCTGCCATCACAGTGGAGGGATGGGGGGCCACAGTGCTGCTGCCATCACAATGGAGGGAATGGACGGGGGCCATAGCACTGCTACCATCACACTGGAGGGATGGGGAATCTGTAGTGTATATTGCCATCACACAGGAGAGATGGGGGTCCATAATAATACTGCCAATACACTTTGAGGGATTGGGAGGCTGTGGCACTGTTCCCATTTCACCGGAGGGATGGGGGGCCATTGGGATGCAGTCATCTCACCAGAGGGATGGGGGGATTGTAGTACTACTGCCATGACACAGGAGAGATGGTGGTTCATAGTACTGCTGCCATCACACCAGAGATATGAGGGTGCCGCAGTGCTGCTGCCTTCACACTGAAAAGATGGGGGGGCAATAGTGCTGCTGCCATCATATTGGAGGGATGGGTGGACCATAGTGCTGCTGCCATCACACCCAAGGGATTTGAAGGGGCTGTAGTGCTGCTTCCATCATACTGGAGGGATACGGGGGGGTCATAGTGCTGCTACCATCACAACAGAGGGATGGGGGTCCATAGTGATGCTGCCATCACACTGTAAGGGTTGGGGATCCATAGTGATTCTGCCATAACACTGTAAGGATGTGGGGTCATAGTGCTGCTGCCATCACACCAGAGGGATGGGGTCATAGTGCTGCTGCTATCACAAGGAAGGGATGGGGATCATAGTGCTATTGCTCTCACACCGGAAGGATGGGAGCTGTTGTGCTGCTGCCATCACACCAGCTTTATTTGGAAAGATTTCAATGTGTGACTATATATTTTTTCTCAGACCTGCATGCTCACCTTATTGGTGTGCTTTTAACACACATCAAAGATTATGTCTTAATATTGCACTACTCTAGCCATGGACTGTGTTAGGTTGAGGACCCCCTCTCTTATTTGAGCGCAGGTGTTTTTTCTTTTAGGGATTGGGGGGTGGGTCATAGTGCTGCTGCTATCACACCAGAGGGATGGAGGTCATAGTGCCACTGCCATCACACCAGAAGGATGGGGGGGCCATAGTGCTGTTGCCATCACACTGGATTGATGTGGGGGGTCTGTAGTGCTGCAGCCATCACACCAGAGGGATGGGTAGGCTATAGTGCTGCTGCCATCACACCGGAGAGATGGGGGGGTCATAGTGCTGCTGCTACTATCACACTGGAGGGATGGAGGGACCATAGTGCTGCTGCCATCAAACTGGAGGGATGGGTGGGCTGTAGTGCTGCTGCCATCACACTGGAGGGATGGGGGCAGATATGCTGCTGCCATCACACTGGATTGATGTGGGGGGTTGTAGTGCTGCAGCCATTACCCCAGAGAGATGGGGGATGGTCATAGTGCTGCTGCTACTATCACACTGGAGGGATGGAGGGACTATATTGCTGCTGCCATCACACTGGAGGGATGGGGGCAGATATGCTGCTGCCACCACACTGGATTGATGTGGGGGGTTGTAGTGCTGCTGCCATCATATCGGAGGGATGGGTAGGCTATAGTGCTGCTGCCATCACACTGGAGGGATGGGTGGGCTGTAGTGCTGCTGCCATCAAACTAGGGTGATGGGTGGGCCGTGGTACTGCTGTCATCACACCAGAGGGATGGGGCAGATATGCTACTGCCATCGCACTGGAGAGACTGGGGGCTGTAGTGCTGCTGCTGCCATCACACCTGAGGGATGGGGGGGCTGTAGTGCTGCTGTTATCACAACAGAGGGATGGGTGGATCATAGTGCTGCTGCTGTCACACAGGAGGGAAGTGGGGTCGTAGTGCTGCTGCCATCACGCCAGAGGAATGTGGTGGGCTGTAGCATTCCTGCCATCACACCGGAGGGATGGTAGGGTCATAGTGCTGCTGCCATCACACCAGATTGATGTGGGGGTCCGTAGTGCTGCTGCCATCACACCAGAGGGATGGAGGTCATAGTGCCACTGCCATCACACCAGAAGGATGGGGAGGCCATAGTGCTGTTGCCATCACACTGGATTGATGTGGGGGGCTGTAGTGCTGCAGCCATCACACCAGAGGGATGGGTAGGCTATAGTGCTGCTGCCATCACACCAGAGAGATGGGGGGGTCATAGTGCTGCTGCTACTATCACACTGGAGGGATGGAGGGACCATAGTGCTGCTGCCATCAAACTGGAGGGATGGAGGGACTATAGTCAGGGCCCCTACTTTTCTGTGGCACAGTGGGACCAAGTTCTGCGGCAAGACTACCATTTGCCGCAGAACTTCTGCGGCGGTGGTTTGTAATTTCTGCGGAAGTTCTGCAGCACTAACAAACTACCACATCACAATGTCAACTTGTCATCCTGACTTCACTTTCATGGCAGTGGTTATAGCAATCTGGATGGTGGAAAGCACAGTAACACTAGTTCAAAAAATAACAGACTTATAAAAATAATTTTATGCCTAAAAAGGCAAAACAGATGTCTCTCCCTTAAGGTCCTAGCATGTTGCATAAATGACAAATGCAGATGTGATAAATAAGGTATTTCTATATGCATGCTATCTATCCCACTAATGAGGTTTTCACTTCTATCACTTATATATTTGTATGTGCTTTCTACACCACTCATGAGGTTCCCACTGTGTATCACTTATATATTTATATGCAATCTGTAACATACATACAAATATATGTGTGTGTGTCTGTGTGTGTGTGTGTGTGTGTGTGGGTGTGGGTGTGTGGTGAGACAGAGATACTGTATGTGTGTGTGTGTGAGTGCGTAGATATATATATATATATATTTTTTAATTTCCATGAACTTGCATCCTCATTCATACAGGTCCCATTGGAAATGGAATAGAGGAGTTATTACAAAACTCATTTTTCATGTCAACCTGCTTTCCCTGACACTCTGCGTAACACCATCAGGCCATGACATGCATGTGAACCGATTGTGAGATAGAGCTCTCCAGCCCATCACATTGTGTCCACCATGTGACAGAACACTGCATCATACCTTCCCAGGCTCCGAGCATTGATGTATTCCACCAATCCTTGTGCTGCCCAGCCAGCTCCCAGACCTAATCTCTGAACCTGACTTGCCGGCATATAAACACAGCATGCTACCCTCTGGCCCAACAGCTGTCCCTGCACACAACATTTCTCCATAACTTTTAGGTGATTCTATCAACCAATGACAATATGTAATCAATAACCCTGGCAAAAATGCGTACAGTGCAATTATTTATTTAACAGGTCTATTCTTTCAACAGGTCTACATTATTATATTCCACTTTTCTGGGCATAATTACTTTATTTTTCTTAAAAATGACAGTTAAATTCATTTTACCAGTTATTCATTTCAGATGGCATCTCTATACCTTAAAGGCACAGACAGGTTTGCACAAAGTGAGGTATGGATTTAACAGTCTGTGCTATTGACAAGGTTTTGTTTAAGTTGGCCCTAGTGCAATAATGTAAGACTGAAAACTGTATTAGGCTGTAGTGCAGGTTGAGCAAATATCACCATGCATGATGTTCTGTGCCACTGCCTCTGGCAGTGGAGCTGTGGTAGATAAGTGACTGTATTTCTGTTGCAGAATGCAGCCGTTTCAATAGTTAATGTATGTTATAGCAATGATAACATCACATTCTGAGCATATGGGTGTTTTGATATAAAAAGAGGGAAGGAACCAGATTCTATGGATAAACAGAAATATTAATAAAAATCACCAAAGAGTGAGATTCTATGGCACATGATAGTTCTACGGTGGTTGGATTTACAAGTTCTCATATGCAAAATTCTGCGAGAGCCAGATATGCTACTGCCATCGCACTGGAGAGATTGGGGCTGTGGTGCTGCTGCCATCACACCCGAGGGATGGGGGGCTGTAGTGCTGCTGTTATCACAACAGAGGGATGGGTGGATCATAGTGCTGCTGCTGTCACACAGGAGGGAAGTGGGGTCATAGTGCTGCTGCCATCACGCCAGAGGAATGTGGTGGGCTGTAGCACTCCTGCCATCACACCGGAGGGATGGTGGGGTCATAGTGCTGCTGCCATCACACCGGATTGATGTGGGGGTCCGTAGTGCTGCTGCCATCACACCAGAGGGATGGGGGTCATAGTGCTGCTGCCTTCACACCTGAGGGATGGAGTGTCTTAGTGTTGCTGCCATCACTCCGGGTACACTGGAGAATACAAAGCAGTGAAAAATGGAGAGAGAGAGACACACACACACACACACACACACACACACACACACCTTCAGTATCTACCTCCTAGATCTACACACTTGGATCACTGGGGTTGATAGGGGTACAGGTTAAGCTCACCATAGGCCGTATAATATTATAAAAAAATTCTGTATCTACAAGGAAAGATGCACAGTAATACAAGTCAGAATTGCTAAAATGCTACCTGTAGCAGAAAAAAATATTGTTTAAAAAAATCTGACAAAACAAAACACTGGTAAAAATGGATTTTGACTTCAGAGACAAAGCTGACAATATCACTTTTTCCAATCTGCAAAATGGATTTTGCCCTTTTTCAATCATGGTAAACCAGTGTCCTTTGGAAATGATGACAACTGTGAAAACACTCCTTTAATCACGCCCCACTGGTGAAATGTTGGGGCTAATATATGTGTGGATTTTTAATAGAAAAAAATGTAACAACTTCATATTGGAAATGTTTTGGTATTTTTTGGCCTAGTGCAAATTGCAAATGCTGACTGAATGGCATCTCTACACTACTACACATAATGAGATCTTCTTTATCATTATGCCAAAATATGGAGGATTTACACCAGGGCTATGAATGTTTCTTGCTTGCAGAGCAGAAACAGGCCTGGCCAAGTAGTATGACTCTTTTTTTTCACTTTCCTAGCAGTTATCTTGAGAAACACTGAACATTTAAATTATTACACAGAAATGTGAAAAAATGTACCCTCTCCTCTAGCTTATGATTTAGAAAAGGATCAAAACTGTAAATATTTCTGCCTTTTGGCTAATTTCAATAAGTGAATGGAAGTAGATGCTCTTTCTAAATAATTGTAAGTAAGAAAGGGCTGCCAAAATGCTGACAATTCCCATAAAAAATCCTATCAGCCAGTCAGGCTGTGACTTATTGCTTTTGCTTGCAGAGCATAAACTGGCTTAGTATTTAGGAAAAAAAATCCAAAGAGTTCTCCTGAGAAATACTGAAAGTTAGCACACAAAAGTGAGAGGTAAGTATAATAAAAGACTTCCCCCAGGTCTTGTCATGTGACCCACGTTCTGTACCGATTGGACTGGTTACTGGTGAGGTGGTAAGTCACCTTCAAGGTCAGATTGTTGACCTATAAAGCCCTACATGGTTAGGGCCCTAGTTACCTGTGTGACCTCCTGGCCCCTTCACCACCTACTCTGTCCTCTTCGCTCCTCTGAAGAGTGCCTTCTTGACGTTCCTAGGGCCCATCTTACATCCTCCAGAGATAGAGCATTTGCAGCAACTACCCCAGCCTTGTGAAACTCTCTTCCTAGATCTCTCAGGGAGGCCCCTTCAGTGCAGGCCTTCAAGAGGTCTGAAAGCCTTCCTTTTCAAGGAGGCTTTTGATTTTAAATTCCTCATTTTCAGTAGCTTTTCATTTTATTGACTGTATATGTATTTATTATCTATGTATTTGTTTTATTTGGTTTAGGGGAGGTCATTTTTGTTTTGGATTTATTTTATGCATAAGATATTTCTTACTCTGTTCAGTGATCTTAGTCCCTGGGAATGGGTGCTTGAAAAATAAAGGTTTCCTTACTTACTGACCAATTATATTCTCTAGCTTGGGATTTAGAAAGGGAACAAAAAATTGTAACACGTGGATGGAAATAGATTCTTTCTCTGCAACAGCCCAAGTCCTCTGTCTCTTCTACTTGAAGCTGCTGCAAGTACTGGGTTATATGGCCTGCCTTCAGTAAGCTACCAAAGTGGCCTTTGATTGGACTGAAAATCTCAGAAGATCTTGTAGTCTGACAGTCAGTTCTAGTTGCTGAATAATGAATATCAAAGCATGAATAAAGCATAATTGGGACCCCCAAATATGAATGTTTGGTAAATATTCAAAATAAGGCATTCCTCCATTTGCTAATGGAGAGCTACATATTTCCCAAACATGAACCAAATCCAAAACTCAATCCCTTGCTCAGGAACAAAGTTCCAATCACTTCTTAGATGTGCTACTGGTTTATGGCACACAACACTGGTAAGGTAAAACTTAGATCACTACTATGAAGAGATTCTTGAGCTGAAGACCATTATCTGGATCCAGTTGTTGTACACTAGATTCACAAAATGTAGCAGTGGAAGCAAATGAGTTCCCATTTCCCATCTCATTTCTGGGTGTCATGACATGATAACTGTTCCAGCCATGAAAATTAATGTTGATGTTCTGGGCAGTACAGTGCACGTTGAAGGTTGCTGTGGTTAGAGTTAGTGATGGTTGTGTACTGGGACACCAATGCCAACAAGAGAGGTGGTGGAAGAAGAGGCAACTTAAGTCTGTGGTTTGTAGTGGGCTGACTGAAGTAAAAGAGAGACAAGAGAAGAAAATATATACAGTATACCCTAATGTCTTATAAGCAAGGTGAAAACTCCTCTAGTGTGATGCCAGACTCACTGCCAACAGTGAGGATAAGTAGTGTGAAAAACAATGAAAGTCACCTACCATCACAGAAGACAAAGTAGGCAATTGCTAGACTATAGATCTTGCTGCCCTGATGGGCTGCCTGACTGTAGGTTAGGCTTGAGGGCTGGCTTGCTTGCTTCAAGGATGGCTGGTGGGCTGGGTGGAGGTCTGCCTTGCAACGTCATTTATGCTGGCTTAAAAGTCCATGTTTCTCAGTCTGGATACATAAGGTGGATGCAGTGGTAATACATGTTGGTTGATGTGAAGAATATAAGCAGGCCAGTTGAGGAAGAAGTGGTGTCTTGAGTGCTAGTGGATACATGGTTTGTATGACTGGCAGTGGCATTTACGCTGCCTTAACTGTTAAGAGTCCATGCTTTTCAGTCTTTTTTTTTTTAAACGATATTCTTTATTAAGTTTCAATTTTTTCAAACAAGACATACATACATAATCCCAGATTAACCCAGGATCCACAAACCCAAAACTGGTAATGTAACCAATGTACAAATAAGACTATGTACATACACAGTGATGGGGTTGACCCTCCATTGCACTCAGCACAATCTGACCAACACTTAGTTTCAAGTAATTAAGTCCAAGAAAAAAAAAAAGAGAAAAGCCCTTGAACCCAAGGGTGAGGTCTCTTCAATTAAAGTCCTCACCAACTGCTAAATATAATACCCTATAGTTGGAAACTTGTTCACCTGGTTAACTTGAGGGAAAAACCCCGCTGTGTCACCTGGAAAGAGAAAGAGAGAGAGAGAGAGCCTCACCTATTGTTCATACCAGCAAAGAGTAGCCCATAGCCTGCTAAGAGTTCCATAAAACTACATGAGCTAGACACAAGTTTATAGATTGTTGCCACTAGGCGCGGTATAGTGATCGCTTAAACCATCAGAATCTACAGCACAATAGTCTTATCACTAATCACAATCCGACAAACAGATCTATGTCTCAGTACTGCTAACCTGTAATAGATAAATGGTCTCCAAAGTCGACCATCTTTTATCAAACAAACCCTTCTTGCCCTCTAAGTACATAAATCTCTTAATTCTATCCAGGGCCCATATAACATCCCTCACCCAATGTTTGTAGTTATAGCAGTGATCATCTTTCCAATGTTTCAATATGAAAGATTTAACTATGGCCGTCATCAATGATAGGTAATATTTAGGTGTGGACCCTGATAAATGGCTACATATCACCTAATATGCAAACTTCTGGCAATATGAACTCAGAATAGTCTAACATGGGTTACATTTGTCATTTAATTTCCACCCAGAGTG
This sequence comes from Neoceratodus forsteri, assembly GCA_016271365.2. Classification (NCBI taxonomy): domain Eukaryota; kingdom Metazoa; phylum Chordata; order Ceratodontiformes; family Ceratodontidae; genus Neoceratodus; species Neoceratodus forsteri. The sequence goes on from CM057456.1 coordinate 1,340,595,520, forward strand.
ACTGTATTTTACAACAATTCCACATAACATGTAGGACGTTGCCTGGCTCGGCTCCACATCTAAAGCATAGGTTTGTCTGACTCAGCTGTCTATCACACAATTTCTTAGGGGTAAAATACATATTTGAGACAATAAAGTACTGCATAATTCTGTACCTAGGTATAGGTATATATATATATAATACTTCTCCAGATAACATTCCAAGCTAATTGTTGAGAGGCCACTGCACCATCCCAGTATAATATTTGTACTGGGGACTTCGGACTGAGATAGTTCAATAATACCTTATGTACCTTTGACAAAGAATTAGAGGATAGATTTAGTGCAGAAAAGTTTTCCCAGGTAAAAGGATTTGCTGGCGAATCCCTAAGTATTTCCCAGTCCTCTCCAACATTTTGACAAGCTATATTCTTTTAAAACAGTGCATAGACTCACATCTCGCAGGAAGGGCAACCCTATTGTCTTGCATGACATTGTTCAATGTGAGGCCCTCTAACTGGACTGCCCAAAATTCAGTGATGACGTTACCCCCAATCAAAAAATTGGGATTTTCCGACACCGGCTGATCTATGGTACTTTCCTGCTCCCTTCTCTGGGAAGGCGAAAGAAACATCCACCAGGCCATCACTATTTTATCAGTTGGAGTCCCAGTTGCTTTACCAAGGTATTTTCCCAGATTGGCAAAGAGCAATGCCTCCGGCGGTAAGCCCAGGTCTTTTAACAACTGCCTTTCCATCTGGAGCCATATTGGAATATATGGTTCTGCCTCATCACATAAACCCCAGCGATTCATGATACCCAATTGACCTGCTACATAATACAAGTGGAGATCAGGCAGTTTAATCCCCCTCTTTCTTGCAACAAATATAACACCTTATGTTTTCTCCTGGGGAGCTTGGAATTCCATAGAAACTCAGAGAGTAGTTTTCTAATTTTAATGAACCATACTTTGGGGATATTATACAGGGCTAAATAGACCGGGTACAATAATCTCGGCATTAGATTCATTTTGACTAAGCCCAATCTAGCCGCAAAATTTAAAGGAAGTTTATTCCATCTAAGTGTATCCCCATTAATTGCGGCAAGCACCTTATTCATATTCAGCACAGCACCGGCCTCCATACACGCAGTAATCCATATACCCAAATATTTGATCCTGTCCCCAGCCCAGTGTATTTGCGTTGGTACAAAATCAGATCTACACATGTGAGGCATCAGAGGGAGAATCTGTGTCTTAGTCAAATTTAGTTTATAGTTTGACACTTAGAAAATTGGCTTATAAGTTCAACTGTTCTGCGGAAACTTACCACAGGATTTGCAAAGTGCAGAAGTATATTATCTGCATAGACTGTTAATTTTTGCTCCCTCCCCAAAATCGAGATCCCCTTAATGTTAGCATCATTGCTAATAGCAATTAATAATGGTTCCAAATATATATTAAACAGTATTAGTGAGAGAGGACATCCCTGCCTTATTCCATTTATCATCAAAAACTCTAATGAAATATACCCATTACACATTACCCTAGCTGTGGGGGCTGAATATAAATTTCTGATACCTCTGAGAAGGCCCTTCGGGAAGACCATCCTCTCCATGGTGGCAAACAGAAATGGATGAGAGACCCTGCCAAAGGCCTTCTCTGCATCTAGGGATATCAAAACTAAAGGTAGATGGGAGTCCGTCGCATGACTAAATATGTGGTGTAGTTTTCTAAGAACATTGTATGCCCCCCCTCCCTGGCATAAATCCCACCTGCTCAGGACTAATTAACTTTGGTGCAATGTTCTGGATTCTATTAGCTAGAATCCTTGTTAGAATCTTAATATCCTGATTCATCAAGGCGATGGGTCTGTAGCTACCACGTAATTCTTTAGGTTTATCCGGTTTAGGGACCAACGTAATATAAGCCTGGTATAACAGAGAGTGGGGCACACGATCTTGCATTATACTGTTCAATAAATCTTTTAACAGAGGAAGTATAGTATGCAGATGCACCTGACAAAATTTAGCTGTAAGGCCATCTGGCCCCGGAGCTTTACCTAAAGGTAAAGCCTAAATCACCGCTCTTATCTCTTCCTCTCTTATCAAAGCTGCTAGCTCATTAGTCTGGTCTAAATCCTGAACTGGTAAAGAAATACCATCTAGGAATGTCCTAATTTCCTTTTCCCCACCAACTTGCTGTAGTTGATAGATTTCTTTATAGTAGGATGCAAATGCATCCGCCATTTTTTGAGGGTCTGTAAAGACAACCCCCCCCCCACCTTATAGCTGGGATTGTTCTTCTGGCTTCCCACTCCTTAACTTTAGTGCCAACAGACGTCCAGGAACATCACCCTGCAGTAGGTATTTAGCCTGAATCTTTTCAAGCCAAAATTCAGCTTTACTATAATTAATGTCAGCCATCTCCTGTCTTAAGCGTTGGAGTACAGAATCTATTTCCCCTGAATTCCCCTCCTGGGGTGCCAGAGAATCAATAGCTGCCAGTAAGAATTCCTCCTTTGCTCTTCTCATTCTATTTCGCCTTACCGCATAACTCTGTGCAATCCCTGAGTATAATACCTTACATGTAGTCCAAGCTAAAACCTTATTTTGTAAAGTAGGTAGCTGATTCTGTATAATATCCTGTAAAGCACCTTCTAATTTACTCTGGATTGTAGTATCTGCAAAAAGGGAGTCATTTAACCTCCACCTAAAGGGTCGAAAAGGAATATTCTCTGGTTCCCAGGTCAGTTGAATTGGGGAATGATCTGACAGAATCCTGCATTTGGTGGATACCTCCTTGACTCCCTAGAGTGCCTCCCTATTTACCAGAAAAAAATCTATTCTGGATTGACTCTTATGTGCTATGGAATAAAATGTCATATTATAACCTTTGGTTGCATGAGTACTTATAAGGTCTGTTAATGCAGTGACCTCCAATAATCTAGTCATGGCAACCTGAGCTCCAGATAGAGGGCCACTGGACAGTGGTATTTTATCCTCCCAATTATTTAGATAAAGATTCTAGTCCCCTGTCAAAATAAGAGGATGTGAGGACAACATAGCAATATCCATCTCCACCGAGGCCAAAAACTGAGGGTCAGGCGGAGTAGGACCATAGATAGATGCAATTGACAAATCCTTACCCAGGATGGTACCAGAAAGGTATATTCCCCTACAGTCCTCTCTAGCCAACACCTTCTCAATAATATGTGGGCAATTTTTCCCAATTAAAACTGCTACCCCACCCGAGGCTGTTTCTTTACCTGTTCCATATACCTGGCTCACCCACATCTGCTTTAACAAAGTCAATTCCTCTGACAACAGATGAGTCTCTTCTAGTGCAGCAATATGTACCCCCATTTGTTCAATATGTCACAAGATTGCAGTTCTTTTACGTCTACCCCTAAGACCCTTTACATTCCATGAAATGATTTTAATAACAGACATTTTAAACCATTGTGGAAAATTCCCTGTCCAGCCTTTGTAACTATCTCTGGGTTAGCTTCTCTCTCCTGTGCTGTAGTATACACTCTCTCTTTCCAATTTCCCCAAACCCACCCATAATCCCCAGCCCCCGATCCCAAGATTGCCCTCCTAGATAAACAAGGTTCATGGACGAGCCATTTGAAGTGCGCTCACCAGTCCCTCAAGCCCACCAACGTAGCTCATAAGACTCCGCCCATCTTTAACAACCTACAACCAATAACTACCCTGGCTTCCCTATTCCCCTGAGCATATAATTCACCATAGACATATCCTATTCCCTTAGTTAACACCCAAATTAAATTCTAACCCCTTCTATGTTAACTTGAAACATTGCCTATAAAAGTCTCCCAGCCATCAGCTCACAGCGGGAAATCAGGGGTTAACCAACCAAAATGGCACCTAATCCCTGTCCCATTAAGAAAGCCAGGCAGTCCAGAAAAGGTACCTGACCCCTAAAATGCCCATTATCCCCCTGCTTTGCTTATGTCATTCCATCATAAAGTGGTAGGGAAGCTCTTATTCACATACAGGGACTCCAATAACCCCCCTATTGCATACACCATCAGAAGAGAATTTAAAAATTACCAGTCCCCATCATTACCTGCAAATTGGTATCCAACCTTCCAGAGCCTCCCTGTGTCCAGATCAGATTCAATCTCCGAGGAGGAAACCACCCTCCCCTATATTCCTAACACTTGCCTTTTCCGAAATGGAGTCGCAATATAATATGATGAGAAGCCCCCCCCCCCATACAACACAAAAGGCTCACATTAGTAGCCCAAACACACCCAACATCATTCGATTGGCGAACTGCTACTAGGGACCTCTCCCACTTCTTGTGGAGAGCAAATCAGCTGTAAACTCTAAAAGAAAACACCCTTCTTCCAAGTAACTTTTGTAACCACAGGTCCATAAACCTGTTGACATACCAAATTGGGAGATGACTTGTGTAGAAAAAAAACAAATGAAACCTCATTCATCGCAGTCTTTTTATCACAAGTCCCCACTATAAAAGATTAATCAGTCCACTTCTTCCTTCTTCTTACAGGGACTCAAGTTGTAGATTGAAATAATGCAGGCAACTCGAACCTTAGACCTTCCAGTGCATCCCGAGCAGTCAAATATTTTTTTTCCCCGATTGAAGAAGAACAGACAAGGTCGCAGTGTATTGCATCCGGAATTTGATGCCCACAAGATAAAGCTTCTTCTTTATGTCCAAATATTCCTTTTGTTTCTCTCGCACCGAGGGTGTCTGATCTTGGAATAACCAAATGGAAGCACCATTTCACTGCAAGGCTTTATTCTGTCAAGCACTAGCCAGCACAAGTGATTTCTCTTTATAATTCAAAAACCTCATAATGAGTTCTCCAGGTCTCGCTCCCAGTGGGGGCATCTCTCTTAGAGCCCTGTGCACCCACTCCAAATTATAGGCTTCCCCATAGGGTGTTGGGCCCAGCAGTCTAAGAAGCAAATCTTGCACAAAAGTAACACAGTCTGACTTCTCGGCCTTCTCCGGTAACACTGCAAGAATAAGATTGTTTCTTCGACTTCTGGACTCCTGATCATCCATCCCATCCTTTAGTTTTTTAATCTGTTTGCGAGCTAAAATCAGCTCCTGATCTAAAGTAGAGACCTTCGGTTCCTGTGACAAGACTCTAGCTTTCACATCCCCCATTCTTTGTGCCAGGGACTGAAGCGCCGGCTTCACCGAAGAAAAGTCAGCCACCAGATCTTGCAGCAATTGTTTTATTTCCATTAGGTCATCTGCATTCTTAGTATCTCCCCTCTCTTGTTCTCGATCTATTTGATCCACTTGCTCCCGAGGTTCGAGTGATTGAGATTTCGGCCGCTTAGCTGCAGGAGCTCTCGCTGTGACGGGTTCGGCAGCTTCACCCTCCATCTCAGTGCTTTTGCAAGGCCTCACCCCTGTGTCAGATTTACAATTTAGACGGTGACAAATTTCCTTATAACGATCTCAATATGCAGTATTTTACAAGCAGGAGTCACTCAGGAGCACTTCACCGATTGAGGTAATGAAAGCGATCAACTGCAGCAATCCATGTGAGGTTTTTGTAGCTTTATAAAATAGTCAGGGGCTAGGAGCAGCACTGCAGATGTCCTCTCATGCCAGGCTCATCACGTGACCCCCTAAGAGTCCATGCTTTTCAGTCTTGAATAAGTGCATATGGTGGAGGCAGTGATTGGATCATACTGTTGGTGGATGTGGAGGACACAAGTTGGCCAGAGGAGGAGGAGTAGGAGGTGGTGTCTTGCATGCTGGTAGATGCATGGTCTGCAAGGCTGTCAGTGGCATTTACACTACTTTTGGAGTCAATGTTTTTTCAGCCTGGATTCATGTGATTGGGGTGGTGGTGGTCTATCTTATTAGAGGCAACGTGGCATTTCATGATGTAGTGCTCAAATATTTTCTACTTTGTCTGTGGGCATGACATAGGAAAGGGCAGATGGATGTAATAGGATGAACTTCAGTGTCAGTGGCTCAGCAGGTAGCACACTCTCCTCTGTGGCCAGAAGAGCAGAACGTTGTGGGTTCTAGCCCCACACTGACAACATGGAATAAATCCCAATACTGACACTGTAGTGCATCATAAGGGAGGTGCACTCCTGAGATGCCGTATTTCAGATGAGACGTTAAACAGAGGTCCTGTGTGCCTGTTCTGGTGTTGTTCAGGTGGACATTAAAGATCCCATGGCACTTCTCAAAAAGAGTAGGGGAATTTTATTAAAACAAAATGACAAACAAGGCAAATGCAGGATGCAGTAATTCATTCAGAATCATTAGGATATACATTAATGTACATAACTTTAACTAAAACCATATATTAAAAATAGGATGGAAAAAATAGAAGTAAAGAAACAAAAGCAAAACATCACCCTTTACTGATGCCATTTCTCAGTTACTATCAAAACTGTAAACAGAAAGATAAGGTGCAGTGTTTAACAGAAACTTTGCCATCAGGAGTCTCTATCTGACATTTCAAATAATACTATAGCGTATGAAAAATAAATCAAGGTGCCTTTATTGGTATTATGTTTTTTTTTTTTTTATGCTCCCCCAGGACACAGCCTTTCTACTCCTTCAGGCCCATATAGCTCCCTGTGCCCACCGTCTCACATCTGCTGCCTCCACTCCACTGGTCACAGTCCCGTATGCCCTTTTCCGAGAGTCCTGGCTCTAAACTACTGGGAGGGCCTCCTGCAGGAAGGGAGGAGAATTCAGTGATACAGCACCCACCAGGACAGGGACATATCACAGGAGGTGGAGAGGAGGAGGTGCACTCCGGGAGCAAAGCGTGGTGGGAGGAGGCGGCCATCATTCTGCCAGGCTGGGGCCATGTTTCCATTTTCTGTCCGGAGCATGACATGCTACGTGATGTCTAGGCCTAAGCCTCCAACATCTACATCAGTGATATTGCTGAGGGTTTGAGGGGGAAGGTGTATCTATTTGCTGATGATACAAAAATATGCAATAGGGTGGACACCCTTGAGGGGGTGGAGGACATAAGGGAGAACTTAAAGATGTTTGAAAAATGGTCTGGGACATGGCAGCTGAAATTTAATGACAAGAAGTACACTGTGATGCACTTGGGAAGTATAAACAGAACAGCAGGGTACACCCTTGGTGGGGAGGAAATTAAAGTACCAGAACAGGAGAGGGATCTGGGGATCATAGTCTTCTCAAACCTTAAGGTAGGAATCCAAATTAGCCAGGCAGCGGGAAAGGCCGGTGGAATGTTGGCATGCATAGGCAGTAGCATCACTAGCAGAAAAAGGGAGGTAATAATGTCCCTTTACAAGCCTGGAGTATGGGGTTCAGTTCTGGAGGCCTCAGCTCCACAAGTATATAGATGTATTGGAGAGGGTTTGGAGAAGGGCAACCAAGATGGTGCAGGGTATGCAGGGAAAGTCATACTAGCAGAGGTGTAAGGAGCTGGATCTGTACACACACTGGAGACAAGGAGGGAAAGGGAAGACATGATTGAAACTTTTAAATATGTAAAGGGGATCAGTAAATTGGGAGAAGAGTGTTTAGTGTTTACTTAAGAGGAAGGAGGGGGCAAAACTATAGGGCACAGCCGCAGACTCAGACTGCAAGGAAAAAGATACAGGGGCAATGTGAGAGGGCATTTCTTCACAGAGAGGGTGGTGAAGCCCTGGAACAGACTACCAGACAAAGTGGTGGGGGCTTAATCATGGAAGAATTCAAGAGGGCATGAGGCAAGCATATGGGGCTGAGTATCGGGGGAGGGCAGGGGCTGGCAGGGAGGGGGAGGTGTAGGGGGGAAAAAAAGGTAGACTAGATGGGCTGGTATGGTCCTTTTCTGCCGTCAAGCTTCACTGATTCTATGAAGCTGATGTCCGTCATGCACCCTTCCTCAATGGAGCATGATGTAGTGCTGTGCCTCTGGCCTCTACCAGGGCCCAGCAGACACTGAAGCTCTAACCTCCTTCACTCTCAGGAGAAGGCGAGCCATCATCGAACACTCGAGCCTTTTCCCCTCCAGCCGGCCCTCTGACTCCCGGTTCCATTCCTGGACCCAGATTATTGGTGTTGCAAGTGGAAAACCAACCACTATGCCAGCAGGCCGGCTTTTTTTTTGTTTGTGAGAATATTTGTCAGGCATCTCCACTTAGAAGCTACGCAGGATGAAGATAGTCGTTTACTTTCAATTAGGTGGAGGGACATTAATTCTCTGGAAATCAATTGAACTAGTGAGTCCAGCTGTATTACATTTTGTTGGAACTAGAGATGCCTTCACTGGTGAATTTTTGGTGAAGTCACCAAAATTGCATCCTCAGATCAGTTCGCAAAATTGTCCCCTTTTAGGAGAATTCGCCATTTATTACTTTGTCTTGCTTTTGTTTTGTTTTTTAAGTGCAAATTACGCTTAACAAAAAGCAAAGCAAGGATAAGTTACAAATGGTGACTTCCTCAAACCCCTGATGTCTAAGGCCCCACCCCCACCAATCCCTGGCCTCAGTCTAAAAACATACATATTCTTAGTATTAAAATCCCTGGTGTTCAGTGGTCCCCCTGCCTCACCAATCACCTGCCCCAATGAAAAATAAATAGATATTCCTCTTAGTAAAATTCCTGCTGTCCAGTGCTCCCCACCAATCACCGCCCCAATGAAAAAAAAACTGATATTCTTCTTAGTAAAATCCCTGGTTTCTAATGGTCCTCCCACCCCTGTGCCTGAATAACATCAGTAGTACTAGTCATCCTGATTTCCTGTAAAAGGTAGACATTGTAAGGTAAATCTTTCAGGACAGAAAAAAGGAGGTCATTTCTGCTAACATTCTTAAAACTATCTAAATTCTATATGGCCAATGAGACAGATGGATCAGTTTAAAGAACAAAAGGAGGCAACCCAGTCCATCATTCAAGTTCCATGTTAGTTAAAACTGTCACTTCTGGTGACTATTTTAGATTTTTTGCTTTGATTTTTTTTGCATTTTTAGTAGAAGTCAATTCTTCTTCTTCCATGTCAGTAGAAACTGGGTGATGTGAAGATTTAATGGAAGAAAATTCCAAGTCAAGGCTACCATCTGAATCCAAGTGATCCATATCTAGGACATCATATCTGTTCCCTAATAGCACAGGGGGGAACTTGGATTCCAGCTTCAGCAGTTAAGGCTTGGATTTAAGTTGTCTCAGAGATGTCTTCCTATTGACTAAAGTCATATTGGGGGGGCATCATGTCATCTTCCTGAAGGTTCTGGTTCGAAGTGTCCATAGTATCCTCAACAGGTGTTGTGGCTGGTTGTGGCAAGGGTTGCCCTCAGGTTGAACACTCAGAAGTTCTGTAACTGTCATTATTTTGGAAGGTGTACACCCAGAAAGGGCTACTTGGTCAGCAGAAATAGATTCAGGTTAAAAAACTTCAATGCTGCTGGTGTCAGGTGAATGAGCAAGACAGAATGTTGCTTCCTTGTGTAATTTTTGATGAAGGCATTGTTCAGGATGGAATATTGTGGTAGCCTATCATCTCTGTTGTGCACAGCTCATTGATAGTTCCTGTAAGAATGTCCTATCTTCTCATATAAGTTGCATCAAAATTTATTCATGCAGTTCAAGCTGATGCGCCCAAATTCCAGGCAGAGATTGCACTGAATTTTGTCCCAGATGACTCAAATGATTATCTGAACTATACTTGAAGCAGATTTTAGGCTAAATGGGATAGAAGCATTGCCCTCTGTCCCCGCCTAGACAGAATACACTCAGGAGATGTTGCAAGCCAGCCATATTATGTCTGAGTTTTACCGGTAATTCTCAATTGCCTATCCAGATCAGCTTTGACTCCATAATGGGTTCAGTGTCCCCCATAATGTCACAGCATTGTGCAAGCCAGTATTTAATGTCATATGCTGTATGTTCACTCCCTCATTCATGAGGAGAACAGTGACTGTGTGGAGTGCAGGTTTGGTCAGCAGTATAGCCTGGAAGGGAAATCCTAGTGGAGTGTATTTTAAGGTATTGTATTGTGCCCAAAACTGATCTAAATTAGCAGCAGTCTTGAAACTGATATTGAAAAATATGTCACTAGGGGTATGTATGAGGACATAAATTTATTGGATATGTAGTGAAAAGAATGTTTGAGAAGGGCATTTCCTATGTAAGACTTGTCCAGAGGTAGGGCAAGGCCTCCTGTGTATAACAAAGAGCATGTCTCCATTGTGCAGAAGAAGGGGCGTTAGGCAATATAGCACAGTGGTTTAAGGCTCTCAGCTGCAAACCTGGAGAACTGGGTTTGAATCCCACAGCCCTCACTTGCATACTGTGTGACCCTGAGCAAGTTACTTAACTTCCTTGTGCTCCTAGGTCGTACCTGTAAACAAGCTTTCAGCTTAGTGTGTCTCTCCTGGTAAAACAAAAAATTAAAAAAGAAAAAACATAAGTTTTTCCTGAAATTAGACCGTTTTGGGGAATAGTCTTGCCACATTGTTTGGGTAGTGGAAGGCTGATATGGAGGGACTGCTGCTTCTACACTTTCTAGTCTATCAGCCCAAGAGGCAGAGATCCCATCTCCAGTCATGATACTGTCAAGGCAAACAAAGCCTGCAACATCAATTTGCTCTATATCTCCAGCTGTTGGACACAAAGAAACTGATTCTGAGTCTTGTACCCTAAGTTCATGGGTCAAGGGAAAGTCAGAGTCAAATTGAGAGAATCCCTGAAGCCCTGCTGCCATATCATCATCAGTAGTAACAGGAGAGAGAGAGAGAGAGAATGAAGGACAGTGCAATGCAGAGATAAAGTTTCAGGAAGAGTAGTAGGGCAGCTGGGGGGTAAGAACATGTGGTTCTGTGAGTAGGAAATGAGCAGTATGTAATGTAGCAGATGAAGTACTCAGAGATTCAAAGAAAACATTGCAATCATAAGATGCCATAAACTGCATACCTGTAAAGGAGGTGGATGGCTACGATTTTTGTGGAACATGAGGATTCCACTGTCCGATGTCATCTTATCTCCAGCCAGCCTTGTGTAATGCAGAAAGAGATGACCGATCCTTAGGTGGGTAGCCAGGCAATGCTGCAGTAGTTCTGCCCAACCAAAGCCCAAGGGATTTTCCTGTAACAGAGGACTGCAGTGTCAAACAGCCAGCTGTTTGAAAATGCTGTGCTGTGGTGGATTTCAAGTTTGTTCCTGAGACAGAGCTTGTGGAGTTACTGAGAGATGTAATCAGTATGGTAAACATCTCAGAGGACAGCACCACACATGAAGAAATGGTCATGGCAAGCACCAGAGCAAAAATGCCTGACAAAGCAGTCTCAGTGATGGTCTGGATGGGAACAGACTCAGAAGCGGCAAGCCAAGAAGCATCTGACAGTTCAAATCCAGATTGCTCAAAGGCAGTGGCAGAGCCTTTGATGCTCCTATGTCATAATTATTGACAGGATGCAAATTCCTGTCTGATGAGGTGGGCCAAATTTGTGCAGTATTGTTCATCTGAGGAGTTGCAAAAAGTTTTTCTTTCTTGCTGTGATAAGAGGCTTCCTCCTCTGCTATCAAATTTAGCAAATGCTGCTTTTTTTTTTCTGTAGCTCAAACTATAAATGTTCCACTGCTTGGAGAAGTGAATTCCAGTTGTGCTGCACAACCTCTGATTGTGAAGATACCACCACAGGAGAGTGGGAAAATGGATCCAAATAACAAAACATCAGTGATCCAGGTGTCATCATTTCATGTAAAGCCTCAAAGGGAAGGAAATGGGGAAGGGGGCTAGCTTCCGCATACCTGGAACTGCAACTCTGTCATCCACTCGATCTGCCATCTCGGCTAGATGACCAGTGTTGCCGCTACTGTAAGAGTAGGGTTTTTTATTGAACAACAAACCTGTGGCAGCTCTGCATTCCACTAGTTCCTAGACTCAGATGGAGGGATGACTTTATCTTCTTCTTCTTCTTCTTCTCACTTTAAATCTGTTGTGCAACAGTATATTTTTGCCCTATTCTTTACCTCTTTCTAGCCCTAGTATAGGTTGGCTATCTACATCACTCTTTTTTCTCGCTCTACATGTCTCTTTCTGCCTGCCTTATCCTTTCTATTCCCTACATTCATCCCTCACCACCATTTCCCTCTAGTATCATTTTCAGGTCCAGCATGCCATTCAGCAACGAAAACAATTAAGGTGCTTATATGGCAATACACGCCTGGGATTCAATAAAGTGCATCTATGCCTTTAAATATACTTTGAAGAATGAAGTAATGTGCAACAGTGCATTTAAGTATTTTTTTTAATGAAATGACATACAGTGATTATAGTGTGATCAAAGTGCCTCAGCGTCAATAGAAACTATGCAGTAAAAGGCAACATAATAAATAAATATGTGAGGGGTTTAAAAACAAGCAGCTGAGCTGCCAAAAAGGTATTGTAGGGCTTTTAAGTAACGCCAATAATTATAGGAGTGAAACACAGTGGCATGTATGAATATAGTTATTTAATTTAGTTATTGCTCTGTTGTATAGTGCTTAAATACTTCCTGCATCAAAGCAGGATTCATGATTAAACCGGGCAGCATTTCTTTACTTTCAGCTGCCACTCAGTATGTAAAAGACACCCCCCCTTTGACTTTGTTAAAATGTATGCATGTTTCCTGGCTGCTGGCAAAGTAATACATACGCTACGGTGCAAGGGACAGCAATTTTCCTAAAAACCCTCAATGAAATATACAGGAACTGATCAGAGGGTTTTTCAGTCCCACAGCAGAGCAGCAAGTGTATGTCTTTTTCTTGCAGATTACTGCTCTACTGCAACCTAAAGAGCCCTAGAAATGTAAAGAGACAGGAATATCCCTATGCAGGAATGTCTATGAAGCAGTATGCAGTTAAGGGTAGCAACCCTCAGAATAAAATAGAGGGCTGCAAGAGAAATACCATGTCACTGTTAAGTGTACAAAATAGCTACTACCTAAGGTAATGTTTGCAGGTAGTAAGCTCCTGGAAACTTAAAAGTAGAAATGCTTGTACAGCAGGTTAGAGGAGTCAGTGGCTGAGGAAGCATTTTGACCATTTCAGCCGGCTGCTCTTTGTATTGCATGAAACACTTCTTCCTAGCTTCTTCTATAAGTGACAGTAGGAATAAATGCACTGCCAGTTAAGAAGAGAGAATCTGAGTAAATAAGCAGCCCCAACATAAATATCTGTAGCTAATTCATAAAGGAGTACCTTACGTAGTCCTTGGTACTGGTAAGACAGAAGGGCTCCTGCAAAACAGAAACTGTTGTTAAACAAAGGTGTTTTTCTTTTCTCTCTGGGACAATCCATTTTCCAGGTCCTACCAATTCCCCTAGGCAGACCTCTGTCCATCTATGATGCCAGAAAACGGTGTTGTATAGGGAGATCAGCACCCTCTCTGGTCTAATTTTATAGGACCATGCTGTCACTCAAATATAAATGGGAGGAGCTTAGAGCTCACTTCGGAGCAATTTAGTATGGAAAATGGTGTTCAAAGCTTCCAAGGGGGTGAAAAATTGTAAATGTGCATTTATACAATGTAGTTTATTATAGTAGTACAGGCTTGAGTCCTCCTACCTGTTTCATGTTGTTAGTCAGTAGAAAATTGCCAGTATAAGTTAACGACCAGATCAGGTGACCCTTGCCTCTCCTATATAAACCCCTGCTAAAGGGAGCCTTATCAGATGAACCTTGTATGTGGAGTGAGAAGGTTTACAGTGCAGTTAGACAAGAGTGATACAGAAGGTAAAAGATCAGCGTTGTTATTGATCTGAGACTGTATTCCAAGAAACCACTGATGTCAAGTGGTCCTTCTGACTGCAATTTCTTTTGTTGTTCAATTATTTATTTTCCTATTTGTAAATAAATGTCACATATCTGTGTGTTTTAAATCCTGACACATTGCCTCGTCTGATGATTTCCCACACCCAGTGACAAAACCATACATATCATACAGCCATTATCCTGAATTATACTGTAAACATCCCTCCCTTAAAACTTCCTCCTTTCAATGCCCTATTGTACTTTCTCCTGAATATTTAAACTTATCCCACCCTACGCATACTTTTTAATAAAGGGAAAACCCCACCCCCACACCATCACTTGTGATCTTGGATGCACCTTTAGGTAATTTTTATACAGAGAGGTTAAAGCAGTTTCACATAACTTTCCAAAATTAGCATACTGTAAGAACTTTTGCTGAAATAAAAATTAACATCTTCCTTGCCGTAAATAAAACCTTAAACAAGTGAAAAATAAAGTCGGTGTCCCAAAATCATATGACAATAGTAAATCCTTAAATCTCCTAACACTAACATTTTATACGTCATGTTCTTTAACCACAGCATCTTCCACTGCTGGGCCAAAAATCCCCACAGTGTGGAGAAGAAAGAGCAATATAACAAGAAATGCTCCTGGTTTTCTACCTGGTCTATGCACTCTGGGTATAAACACTTCTTCTCTATAGCTTTGTGTTTGTGATTTTCCCTGACACTTATTCTACCATGCAAACATAGCCACTGTATATCCCACATCTGCTGGAGCACCCTTGGGTGGGCCAGCTGTTTATACACTAAATGTCTCTGTACTGGCTGAACTTTTTTAAATCTGATTCTTCTGGGCCAAGGAATGCTAAAACCTGCAGGTACAGGGCTTTCGTTGACTTTTGTACCAATTTTTGCTTCGTCACCTGCCATTTGAACAATTTCTGAAAGGTAATCTTTAAGTACCTGTATAACTTTACACTCAGAATAATCTTAAAGGGAGGATTGTCCCATTTAATCAATACCCCTTGGAATGTGGTTACCAACCATGATTTAACCAGCGATGGTTGAAGTAACACGGCCAACTTAATATTGGCACACCAAATTAATGTGTGAGAAAACACTATGGGCTGGATATTCAAACTGCACCCAAAAAGTGCGCAATAGCAGGAGCAAGCACAAGTCCATTGCACCCATGCACAATAGATGCGATATTCAAAAAAGGAGCAAGCCAAATTACGCCAACAGCTAACGTCTGAATATCGCACAACCTGCACCATAGCGCAACTAGGAAGGGGAAGCTGAGCAGATACGATGCGCTATGGCACAACAAGGGCTGCCAACTGAGCAGCCCAGAGGCACCATAGTGCAAGCAGGGAGCCCCCCAGCAGCAAAGCAATGTAACTGCACAACCAGGGAGGTGGGTAGGGGCCCACCACCCAAGTCACAGATGGGCACAGGAACACACAGCAGAACTGACAATGGGCCCCCACACCCTAAGCACAGCACAACTGGGGAAGGGCTGGAATATCCACCGGCCCATGGGGACAAGCAAACAAAGCACAGCTGGGCCATGGTTCCCCAACACACCCACCGGCAAGCTGAGACTGCCTCACAAGATGGACAGACCACACCGTGCCACACCAGCCCCCCCAGTGCACAGCACACCCTGCACTGTGACCCCCAGACACCCCCCATGAGCAGTGACCACCACTGCAGGAAACCCCATGCATACCACCACCCCCACTGTCACACTGCAACCTCATGTACCACAGAACCATACAAGCCAGCCCCACCATGAGCACCCAGCAGTGGGTGGCAGCACATGTCAATGCAACAACGGCAGACACAGTGCCAACACGCACAATCCCCCTGAGGCACAGCTGAGAGACCGACCATGTGTCGGCACAAGAGGTACCCCACACGGGAAAGGGCTTGCCCCTGACACCACCACCATTGAGACAGCACCCTGCACAGTAGACAAGTGTCACATCCTGACCCACCACTAGCCACAGCAGCCAGCACAGACACCCACAGTGGTGTGTGGAAGCATGCATCACACCAGATGCAACACAGTGCAGGGGCAAACACACACCCATACCCACGGGGACAATAACACAGGGACGCAACCAAGTCCCCAGTGTGGGCCCATGAAAACTGAGCACACACAGCCTGCAGTTCTCCATGGCACAGGGTGACACCCACCCTGTGCATGCACTGTGGTCCCATACGCCACCATCATATGCCTGGAGCACAAGTCACAGACAGTGGTGCACAGCCCCTGCAACACACACAAGCCACAGCATGGAGGTGGGACATCAACTGCGGAGGCCACAGTGTCACCCGAGGCAAACATGTACCACACCAGTGACAGGAGGCAACCCAGCATTGTGACGGTCACAGTGGATGACCTGCAGGGACAGCCACCACTGACAAGGCAGTAGACCTTGCAGGCCACAGACATGCAAGGGTTTTAGCTGCACAGGCCAAGGACGGGTTGACAGGAGCACAATGGACACAGAGCATGCACCATGGACCACTGCACACAGTAATGCAATGCACAGGGAACAACACACACCACAGACACCAACTGATAGCAACTCCCACACCATAGACACTTCCCCATGCACACACACACATACCCATGACTGAACCACCCCAGATGCCATGCACACCACTGCAGCTGAGCACCTATAGCCAGCTGCAAATCAGAGACCACCACAGTATTCATATCAAAATATATCTATTGTAAAATATAAAACACAACTATATACAGTAAACTAAGTACAAATGGGGGGAGGGACAGAAACAAGGTGGGGGTGGGTAAGGGGCAGGGGTGAACATATGGGAGAGGGAAGGCGGGGTGTGAGGGTTGGTCAGAGGGGGGAAGTTGTAGGCAGGTTTTTGCAGACATTAGCGGCCAGCCTGGTCCTCCTCCACCTGAGGCTGTCGCCTGTCCCATTTCCTCCTCCTGACCCCTTGCTGGTGTATGTCCCTCAGTATGGTCAGGGACTCCCGTGCCACCTGCAGCAGCTCCTGCACAGCCTGCTGGATCTGCAGGAGTATCCGTTCACCTAGGACGAAGGATCAGAGTCAATAGGTGTGACTGTCCATCCCCCTGCAGCCCACCCATTATGCATGGCATACAGCCATGTGCCACACTCCTGTGATGGTGTGCGCCCACCCACAGTGACTGTGTCCACAAGACATGCCCAACCAGGCAGCAACAGTCCTGTGTACCACTGTACACACCCACCACCCATGTCCAGCACAGCACAACCAAGGCCGTTCAGTAACGTGGCTATGCGGTGTGCAGGCAGTGCCACAGCCATGTGCCCAGTGCACGCATGGACCACCATTGATGCACTCCCAGACATGCAGTGCCACTGGACAGTGCTGACTGTCACAAGTTGTGTGCATGGCAGTGGTGTCCATGGATGGTGGCCATGCCCTGCTCCCCACCGTGTTACACAGCATGCAATAGTAATCATGGTGTCATGGCACTCAACCTCATCGGGCCATTGTTGTCGGTGGTGTTGGTCCCCGACACGTCTGTGTGCTGTGTCCTCCTCCCTCTGCTGCCGCTCCACCATCCGCCGCCACTCGTCTACGCCTGTGGGAGAAAAAAGGACAGAAAAACATCAGTACAAACCCAAAGCAAAGTCCCCTGCCCCAATGTGTGTGCCTACCCACCCAGCCAGACCCACCCACCCCATACCCCTGTAAACACCGCCACAGCCAACCCTAGACAATCCCTCCCCTATGTGCTGGACACATAAGACAGTGTTACCCATATGGACAATACAAGTGTGTAGACGTATCACCCACCTGGATGAGGCATCATGCCCCTCCTGGCACACGACTGCAGACGGCAAGTTGCTCCGGCTCCCTCCTCCTAAGGTCCCCGTGACGGTGCCTGCACTACTCCGCTGTCCTCCTGCATCCAGTGGCCGCCTCCAGGTCAGTGGCCACCTCCTGCCAGACCTGGGTCCTGGCCCTGTCCAGTGCCTCTTCTCCAAAGAGTGGGCCATAGTGTGGCTCCACAATGGCCACAAGGTTGGCCAGCTCAAGGGCACTCCATTGAGGGGCTCTCCTGCGTGCCATCTCAACCACTATAGTAGGCAATATGGCGCTCTGCAATGAAGCACCCCACGTGGAACTGCTGCGCGGTACAGCGCCGCCATTCCCTATCGCGCTGTTACCGAACAGCGCGATAGAGGTGCAGCCATGCTGGATGTATGGCGCCAAGGGGCAAAGATCGGGCACAGGGTCATGGGTCTCTGGCACAAGGCCACACACAGCACCTTCGGACATCTATGCATCTAGTGCAATTGGTTGCCTGTGTGCCAGCGCCACAGTAAACTATCGCGCAGTTGTGCCACAGCGCCATGTAGTGACCCTCACCATAGTGCCACTGGCACAATGGTGGCCGTGCCCTGCATTGCCTACCGTGCACAACACATCATCAGCATGGCAGACGCCTGCGTAAGATACCTGGGCATGCGCAGTGAGGTGTACTATGCATGCCACAGAACTGCGCCATTGGCTCAGCACGTTCAACACAATTGCGCAAAGTGCAAAAGCACGATATTCAGCCGTCATATGCTAATCATCCAATCAGCCATGCAGTGGCGCAGCAGCGAGATTTGCATCTCATTAAAGTTGCTCCTCACCTAATTTGCATGGATTGGGCTATAAAAATGCGACACTGTTCTGCAGTGGCCATATTCGGTTACTGCAGTTTATTGGTGAGTTACATGCTGTGTGGGGTTCTAGACTGTGGTATCAGGGACTTGCTTTGTACTGCACAGTCACAGGTAACCACTGTCATCCTTACAGGCTGAATTATGACCGAGTGAGGTCTGGGTGAGGAGGACTATGATGGTGGGCGGAAGTGGAGGCCCAATTTCACCAAGGCCAAGAAAAAGGCACTCTTTGAGGACTACCTCGATCAGGAGCCACTGCTCATTGGATGGCGGGACACCCCTCAGGCCCATGCTGCTGCATGGGAGGGGGTGGCACATGCCGTCAGCCTGCATGGCAGCCACCAGCACTCCGTGCAGGAGTGTAAGAAGAAGATGGGTACTGACAGGTGGAGTGTGAAGGAGAAGGTGGCTGCCATCAGGGTGGCACGTGCTGCAACAGGCGGGGGCCAGTCGGAGGTGGTGCAGCTGACACCGGCAGAGGACAGGCTTGCTGCAAGCATGCAGCGCAGTGCCATAGAGGGCGTTCCAGGAGGTGGCTTCCAGACAGGTGGTAGCCCATCACTGCATGGTAAGTTATGGTCTGTCGGGGGGGCAGGGTAGATCACATGCACTAACGTGACCTTACTTTCTGTTACAGATCCTGTGCATCTGCAGGGGTCAGCGGTGGAGGGCCTGTCCACTGCAGACAGTCATCTGGAATTGGAGGAGGGACCATCCACCTCCACAGGTATCTGTCGAGCATTGCAACAGTGGGTCCGCCTGGCTGTCCACACTGATGTCATTGAGACAGGTGTGGGGAGGCCCTTCCTCTGTCTCAGCATTCTGGCATCCAAGGATGCCAGCATGCTGTGGCTGTGGCTGAGGCGGAGACCTGCACCAATGATGAAGATATGACCATCATGGGCAGTGACATGTGTGTGCCACAGAATGGACACACAGCAGGCCAGCTCACGCCCATGGACCTGGCTGGTTCCGACGTGTGTGCCAGCGTGTCAGCACAGTCCCAGGCTGTATCTGTCAGTACCAGTGGGGCAGCACCGGTGGCTGGTCAGGACAGTGGGACTGTTGTGGCCACAGTGGCGGAACAGCTGATCCCTTGGGCACAACAGGTGGAGGGGCAGCAGCAGCAGTCACCCAACAGGACTGGGGGTTCAGGGTTCAGCGGTGGCATCTGTGCACTGCCTGTGGACTTGCCCATACCTGGTCCTGGTGACCAGCGCCCACCTTCAAGGGGTGCTGAACATCAGGGCCTTGCATACCCTGAGGGACGGGATGCCGAGGTGGCAGATGACCTCTTTGATGAGCACACCCGCCTACTGCAGGCATCAGTACAGCAGCAGATGCAGCTTGCAATGTCTGTGGAGGCACTGTGTGTAGCTCTGAAGCGGGTCGAGGAGCGACACAGCAGGGACACCGATAGGATCCTGTCATGGATTGACCATTTGCGGGAGGATGTGACCGCTGCCATTGACAGGCAAACACAGACATTCATCGCTGTCATGGCCACAATGGGCACACAGTCAGGTCCCATGCATCGCACACACCACGCAGTTCGCTATCCACTCCCCGTTCCTGGCATCATACGACACCCACCTTGTCAATGCCGGGTTGAGCTGTGGGCATCCTGAGCACTCCTGGTGCAGGCATGTTCGGTGTGCTGCAGACCCCTGTGCGGGCATGGTCACGTTCGTGCAGTGGAACCCCTGGTGGACCATCGGTGCCACCCCATGAGGCCCGTGGTCAGCCTGACAGTGCTGCTGGGTCTCGGCGGGGCCGCCCATGCATCCGAGGTGGATGTAGCACTGTGCTGCAAGACTGACCTGTCTCCCAGCGTGGGCACTGTCTGGTGCTGCCCTGTGTGCACTGTGTGTTTCGGTGGTCAGTGCACGGGTGGGTGCCCTGCCCTTCACGCAGACACACGGTCCACCTGCACACCCTCCCAACTGCTGTCCACAGGTATGTGTACATGATGATGCCTGCATTGCGCTGTACACCAAAGTGCGATGGTGCCCAGCATCTGACATACGCACATAGACAGTCAGTGGACATGGTGGCCTGTGGACATGTGTGTTGCTAGTGTTTATGTTCCGGCTCTGTTTTGCACCTGACCCCTGTGCACTTTGTGCCTATTGTGTGTGCGTGTGTGTGTCCGTTCATGTGGCATGTTACTGTTCACCCCTCCCTGGTTGTATGCGTGTGTTTCTGTGCCCTGCCACATCCCTTGCAGGCATGCACCCCTGGTGTGTTTCCATGTGTGTATGTGGGTTGTACCCTAGCCACTGGTGGAGGCACATGGCCCCATGACTTACCTATGTTGGCTGAAGTGCTCCTCTGTGATGGTGTCCCGGTGCAGCTGTGCCAGCCGGATCATTCGGGGGTCCCATCGGCCAAGGGGGGGCTGCCCATCCCCATCGTCACTGGCATCACCGTCGTCCCCATCGCTGTCCCCCTGTTCGACCTATATGGCTATCCCACAGTCTTTGGCCATGTTGTGCAGGATGCAACAGGCCAGGAATATCCCACAGGCCTTTGAGGGGCTATACTGTAGGGCATCGCCAGAGGTGTCCAGGTAACGGAAACGCACCTTCAGCATCCCAAACAGCCTCTCAATGATGTTGCGTGTGGTGGCATGTGCCTCATTGAAGCATTGCTGCGATGGGGTCATGGGCCGCTGGTAGGGTGTGAGCAGCCAGGGACGGAGTGGGTATCCACTGTCACCTGTGTGGAGATAGTGGAGGTTAGTGTCTTGTTCAGGCTTAGACTGCCCCAAGCCCTGCGGGCCACACCCATGGTACCTCTGGCCATACCCTCCTTGCTCACGATATGTCAGTTCTACATACATACTCACCCACTAGATGACCTGTGGGGATGTCCCCACTCTCGAATCGGTGGCACAGTGCTGACTGGTGCCAGATGAAGGAATCATGTGCTCCCCAAGGGTGTGTGGCACAGACATTGATGATGCACCCACTGGCATCACACACCACCTGGCAGTTGACACTGGCATATCCCTTACGATTCATGTAGGCAGCCCCATCGAGGCCAGGTGGTGTGTGTATGGCCACATGGGTGCAGTCTATCACCCCTAGCATGCCAGGCATACGTGCTACCCTGTGGACTCCTGTATGTTTGCTGTGTGCTCCGCCACAGTACTGGGGAAATGGATGTGCTCGGCAGCATGTGGCAGCAGTGCTCTGAGGAATTGGGTGAGGATGCGTGACGTAGCTGACTGTGTTATGCCTGTGGTATCCCCTGTTGGTCTCTGGAAGGTACCTATGGTGAGCAAGCACATGCAGGCTGTTATCTTTGTCTCCACTGACAAAGCATGACTCTGTCGTGTGGGTGCCTGCATCACATCACTGCACAGCTCACAGAGCCACCTCAATATTGACCTGTTCAGGCGGTACCAGCCCACAATCTCCACATCTGTGTACAGCTCAAAGCTGCTGTGGGCTCGGTACTGCCTGTTGGGGGCATACCGCCGTCGGGCCCTTCCACGGCCATGTCCCCCTGCAGCATGCCTTCTCACCCCCCTCATTACAGCATCCATGTGGAAGGTGGCACTGTCCATGTCCCTGGCTTGTTTTCCCCCACCCAGCAGCTGTTGCTTTGTTCCCCCCGCTGTCCTGACTGCTACCTCCCCTGCACCGGGTACACCTACTGGCCTCTGCTCTCTGTGGCCCCACACACCTTCCCTTGCCCCTCTTGTGTGGTGTGGTTTCCCTGGCCTGCCCTCTTTCTCCCTGTTACCCTGTGCCTGTCATTGCCTCTGTCTCATGTGGCTTCCCTGTAGCGTTCTTGCGCCTCTTCCTTGCTCCTTTTTATTTTGGCTCATTTCCACTATGGCGCAACTTCCGCCTGCTCCACTGTTGCACATTGCGCAAGTCTTTGAACATCGCACTGCTCCCTTTATGCATGGTTCCACCCCCTTCGGTTGTGCATGCCTTCATTATCATTGCGCTGTTGCTCAGCATGTTTTAAGTGGTGCAACTGCCTTCTGCTGAATATCGCAGAATGGCGCATTTTCTGACTTGCGCTGGTGCAACCCTATTGTGCATTGCACAACCCTTTTGAATATCCAGCCCTATTGGTTTAACCATTGCGACTCCTCCCTTATTCAGCGGTAAGCAATGTATGTTACTTCCCTTTTTACTGTATGGGGATCAACTGGCTCCCCCATAGTAACTGAAAGAAAGCCAGATAAACTGTCATTTCCAGTGATATCGGAAATCGAAATACCATGGCAACATAAAGAAAGCGCAGGATCAAAAACTGCTTTTTTATGTGATCTTGTTTCAGTTTACCATTTTCCATCCTTTCCATTTTGCAACCTTTGTTTCTCCCTTTTTTAGAGCCTCCTCCCATTTATTTGGGCCATGTCCCCAGGGCCAAACAGAATCCACAGAATTTTGATTGGGTTGTCCGACTTCTGTATCTCACAGCATTCTGTCACAGGGGGCACTGGATCCTAGCCTGAAACTGTTGCAAACCTTTCTATTTCCTTTAATAATTCTTTCCCACTCTCTTCGTCCTGTGCAAAAACACACATATGATCAGCATAAGCTATCAGTTTTTCTTCATCTCTCATTTGAGGCCCCGAAATGCCCCGTACCTTTGGGTTTACTAATACTCTCCGGATTAAAGGATTCAAGGAAACAATATACAATAGTGGGCTTAAAGGACAGCCCTGATGCACTCCTTTCTGGAGTCTAATTCTCTTCCCTCCATACCCTGCTATCATTTGAGAGATCACCACATTCTGGTACAACAGTTTGATCCATCCCAGAAAGGGTTGAGGTATCCCATATTTCAACAACACTTTAAACAGGATCTCATGACTGATGCGGTTGAAAACTTTACACTGATCTAGTGACACCATGAATCCTGAAATATTCTGCTCTTCACAAAAAATTGTATACATCTCGGATTAGACTTAAATTGTGATGTAAATTTCATTCAGGTAAAGCACAGGTTTGAACTTGATGTATCAGATTTTGTGCTGCCTTTTTAAATCTGTTTTGCAACAGATATGTAAGAATTTTAAAATCTTGAGTTCAGGAGGCAAATCGGCCTCTAGTTCTTGATACGTGCCTTATCCCCTGGTTTATACAAGTATGTTACTAGCCCCTGCATAAACTGTGATGGCAGAGTCTCTAAAGTCAGTAGATAATTAAACATGCTTGACACACATGAAGCCATTCTTTCTGGGAATGCTTTACTATATATGTTTGGGATCCCATCACTTCCAGGTGTGTTATACCCAGCTTTAGTTTCCTTATAACTTCCAGAACTTCTGATTACTGCATTGGACAGGCCAGACTTTGTAGATGCTCCTGAGACAATGGTGGTATCTACACCTCCTTTAGGCACTAATCCATCAGAGCCAACTCCAAAACCTTTGGTGCCATGAAGGATTTCAAATGGTCTTCAATTATCTGACATATACCCTTGGTGCTTGTAACTTTAGCCCCCTGTTTATTTTATAGACATAAAAACTGTGCTATTTTCTTTCTCTCTTTACAGGCCTCACATGGGTCTTAATATGGATATTTCTGTGTTCTGAAACCCAACTCCATCTGTAAGGTAGCTGACCTACTGTATAGTAATGATAGATTCTCATTTCTTGTTTAACTGTACTAATCTGCTCTGATAAATCTGCTCCGGTCATATACAGTATGTAGCTGATAACAGCTTATATAGTTGGGCCAGAGAGATAGGTACCTCAAAAATGTAGTATTAGCCTGAGTTTTCCCACACTTTCACATCTAAGATTGAATTTCTGACTTAGTGTCCTCCCCCCATGTTCCTAGGTCTTCGTATAGACATTGGACTGGTGTTCTTGCTATAAATACAGAAGAACATCTTAATTTAACTTCAATTAGGGTCAAACTTTCTGTATTCAACTTCCACCTGCTTGGTGTGGATTGAACCCCTGTATTGATATTTATCTGGGACTGTACTAGGACATGGTCCGAGAATTCCTTTGAGATTATTTTTGTTTGTGAGACCTGTACCTGTTTTGAGCCAAATAAATAATTAATTTTAGCTGTGAACTGACTACAAACATAAGTTTACGAAATGGGGGTTGCGGTTGATTTGCTGCAATCACTTAGCTCCACTGTTTCAATACAGTGTGCGAAGGCCACATAATCACAATATATTTTCTTCCCTGTGTCTTATAATTAATTGTGTCTAATGTGCAATTAAAGTCCCTGCCAAGAAAAACAGTTTTTGCAGTTCCTAAATATGGGTGTATAGTTTCAAAGTGTTACTCTCCTTGCCTTTACCTGGGGCCCATATACCACTATAAATCGACTAGGGATATTTTGACAAATACAGTCTACTACCAATGCCCATCCTGGTATAATATCTAAAATCATTTGAAATGTAAAGGAAGACCATGTCAACATTATTCCCACCCCATCTGCCCTATCTGACCCAAAAGGCCAGTACGAAGGCTTCCATACTCAGCTTCTCTGGGCTTGTTGCATTACATCTAGTGAGTGAAACCAAGATTCTTGAATAAGAACTTCATCTAGTCTTGAATGTTGCAACCATGTAAAAACTGCATCCCCTCTTCCTCCCATTTAATAGGCTATGAGCATTTAAAGTGGCTATGGTAAAGGACATCAGTTAACAAGCAAATTGTCCCAACATTAAAGTTATTTCTTTTTTTTTTCTTTTTCCTCTGCTCCTTGCAATTTTTTTCTGTCTCCTGTGAGGTGGATAAGGAAGCTGATACATCTGACTCCAGGTCACCTGATTCGGCTTCTCTCCCACTAGTTGTGGCCAATGCACTGAAAGGGTTTTCTGTGTCCATACTCTGTGGTTCCATCATCTGCTGCCTTAGACTCCTACACCTGGGTAAAGGGGTTTTCAATTCCGGAGATTTGGGAAGGGGGGTTACCCTTGTAACCTCCTGTGCTGCCTCCAGATCTTCTGTATTTATTGGATCTGGGGTGGGTGCTATTTCCCTGATGTCCATGGCCACCTCCATCTCCTCCACTGAGATGCTACTGGAGGATACTGGTTGTGCTACTATGGCTTCTGGGGAGGTGCTGCTATACCTTCCTTCTGTACTGTTAAATTCATGGCCTGAGTAGGTCTGGCTTCTTGCTATTGGGCATTCTTTATTAAATCATCTGTATTGAGGGATCTAGACATATCTGTGTGCCGCTCAGGGGTATTCTTGGAAAACGTGCCCATAGTCCTCATACAGGTTACAACATGTGTGATTAGCACATTGCAGACTCATATGCCCCATATTTCCACATATGCCACAGTGTAGCTTGTTGCATAAACAGGACATGTAGTTCTGGGCCCCACATCTATAACAAGCTTTGGGCTGTCCTGAATAGAAACATACCCCTCTGTCATGCCCTAAAAAGAAACTTGGAGATGTAGCACCCCATCCTCATTATTCATCAGTTTTATTTTAAATTTCCAACCATTGTTGCAGCCAGTGCAATATGTCATTCACATGCACACTTTCATTTCTAAACATGACTGCAATGAACTTCACTGTCAGTTTTTATAGGGGGATCACTAGAAATTGGGTCCACTGGGGGGGGGGGAACTTAAGCTGATTATATTTTGACCAAAATTGGTCCAGAGAATATGGGTAGCGGAAGTTCACATCAAAGTTATCTTCCCCTGACATGTTAATCAGGGCATATATTTCTGATGCCATGAATCTCATGGTATCCTTTAACAACACTCTTCACGTGTTGGCATTCAGGCCTACTGTCCGTGCCTTCTTTATAATGGAGTCTGATGGCATTCCGGTGAGGGGCCGGCTCAGCATGAAAGAGTAAGTCTGAAAAACGTGCTCTTATTCGGGAGGGGGTGGTCTCAAAGTAAACCCATTTAATGTATCAGTTTCCCCCTCACCAGTTACCTTCTGCCTTGTTTCCAGCTGTATATTTGTGTGATTCTGGGCTGGATAATTTGTTATTTCCCTTTGCCTCTCCTCAGTATCTCTTTCCAGACCCCTCCCCAGGGAGTGCTACCCCTCTGCAGCTGCTGTACATTATCTCCTACCACTCTTTCCTTTGAGCCACTCTCTCTCTCTACAGCTTTTTGCCTAAACTTTGCTGTCTGCTGTACTTTGCCCATCTCACTGGGCTGCCCCTCGAGTGCCTCTTTGGCATCACCCCATGCCCCCTGATTCAGTTGGCTGTCTTGCTGCACCTTCATTATACAGCTAGCTGTTTGAGGCTCTCCTGCCCAGTCTGAGTGATCTTCATTTCCTTCCCTGCTATTCATTCTGTCTGCTTACTTCATTTCCCCCAATATTCCGACATACCTGCTGTCCAGTCTGTTCCCCCTCTCGCTCAAGTGCTTGCCCTGCTGAATTCCCTTGCGTGGCCTTGGTGCTGAAGCTCTCCCACTGTGAATCTGGAATCCATTTTCTATCTGCATTTTGTTTCCATCCTGCCCCCGATAATGCTTTCTCTGTGGACCATCTGGGACCTCCCAGTACTTCCTCCGACTCTTTAAAACCTTTTTCCCCCTTCTCTTGTGTAGACTGTACCTTTGGTGAATTGCCTGGGATGTTGGTTTGTAACTCATTTACTGCCACCACCCTTGGTGTAGTGAATGAGAGCTTTCCCTTATCCCTCGCATGCTTGAAGCATTCTACTGTATTTGTTTCTCTCGTCATCCTGCATAGAGCTGCCTTCCACTTGTTATAATATTCCTTCTCATCTGCTAGCATCTGTAGAGTGGTGGTCAATCTTTCTTCTAACTCCCTTTTCAATTAGGTGGTGCTAACTCAATATCTTCTTCCATAGTGCCCAGCATTGATTTTTCCATTTTCGTTGCCGTGTCCATCTCTTCCAAGTCTCCATCCAAATCGGAATCTTCCTCCAACTCCAACTCCATATTTCCAGCCACCATAGCTAGAATATCTTTGTTAAGTTCATTTGCTGGAACCAACCTGCTTCCAGCATGTTTCTCCTCTGACTCCTAAGTCTGTTCTGGCAACTCCATCAGGCATGGGCCAACAGCACACCTCTCGACAGAGTAAGAGAATGACCTTGGTATCCTGGCCAAATTTCCCCCTATTCACTGAAATACCATTAACAGCTGAATCTGGTTCTTTAAGTCAGTTTGCATCTTTATCTTTCCCCTCTACCCTAGGATGATGCTGGAAATAGGCTGAATTGCCTAGTCCTGATTTTCCAGTCAACAGAAACTAATTAAATAAATACATACATAAATGAATAAATAAATGTATAAATAGCAACACAACTTGGGGAAAATATAATAACATGGAAACAAAAATGAACCATAAAGAAAAGGATTCAAATGATAATGAGGAAAGGATGGCTCTAACACTGTTGTGCTTATGCTTCAGTCATCCTCATCAAGGAAGCAGCCCTCACATTCTTCCAGGCTGGAGTTATCCCCCCATAGGAATTGTTTCTTCATTACTGCTTCATCTACCTTCCTGAAAGGCAATTTGCCAATAGCAGTAACGCCAGGCTGTTTAGGTTCTTCTTCTTCATCACCACCACCCCCTTCATGTGATATGAATGTAGATGTGATTGTATTACATGGAATGTGCATTGCATTCATTTTAATAAATGTTATAATGTCAACATTTCTAGGGGAGAGATTTATATGCCTGGCCCCCACGATGACCCCTGCCAAAATTACTACCCTTTCTACTCTGATGCTGGAGGGTGGACAGCTCAGATATTTGACTGCTATGGAGGTTATGTTGTCCAGTCAGCAACCTTGCCAGTAAATATGCATACTGCATTCTTTGTGCTGTTCACAGTCTTGTTGCCTCATAAGCCTCCTCCTCCTTTTCCTCCACATCTTCAATTCCTGCTTGTCACAAAGCATCCCAAAGTAGATTCATTGTCATTTTGTTCGGTTACAATGCTTGTTTTTTTTCCCCATTTACTATGTGGGGTGGTAGCAACACCCAGTCTCTGATCACTTTCATGTTGTCACTTACCTAACTGTGACATTAACATCACCGCCTCATGAACCTGTCTTATCAGCTATTTGGTTAGATTTTGGATCAGATCAGGTCCAGCTTCACATTTCGATGTTTATATTGTGTGTCCAGCATGATGGCAATATCAAAATCTGCAGACACCAGGGGCTCAATTTTAAGAAGTCCACCAGATCAGTGCAATTTGCACCAAACCCCCAACTGTGTCAAACTTTGGGAGTGCCAGGGTCCCTGTGCCAGATATTAGAAAAAGGGGGGGGGGCCCGGCACCAAAGTCCCTGAATTTGCCACAAGCTTAGAGCTACACCAAAAAAATGGTGCATGAGAGGAGAATGCTGGAACCTGCAGAACAGGCTTATGGTGGCAAGAGGCAGTGATGGTAACTTACTGTCTGGTTGCTCGCAGGTTGTACTGGGCATGCCGGGGCTCACAGGGGCTGGGACAGGTCAAGATGGGGAAGGGGGTGGCAACTGCTCCTGAAAGGGCCAATACATGTCCACCACCTGACAGTGCAGGTCAGTCTGGGGGAGGGGAAGATGCCACAGTGGCACCTCAGAGAGGGTGGGCTGTTATGTGCTTTTTCCTAACACAGAGCACTGGCCACTCCAGTGTGGTTTGGCAGGTGTAGAGGGCTGTGATGGCACCTACCAGAGGTGGACACATGGTTACCCACCACCCAGCGACAGCTCCATGAGTGGCACATGCAGTAGTAGTAGCAGTAGTAGTAAAATATTTTATTCATCTAAGATTTCATATGAATTGGGATTGACTCAATTGAGTTACACTCATTTTCAATGAGGTCAACAGCATTGTAAACATTTTTAAAACAAAAATTGTTCCGTGGCTCCAGGCTGGTCCAACACCAGGGTTCATGGGCCATTGAGGGGACTTGCAAAATTCCACTTTAGGGAACATTGCAGCACTTCCCCAGCACATGCCCCCTTTTGCCATGGCACACTGATTCAGCTGTTGTAAGGATGGCACAAACCCAGGTAGTGCAGATGATCCCCTCAGAAGAACAGGATGCCGTAAGGCTTACAAAATCAGGACTGGAGCAATGTGCAGTGCAAGGAGCCCTTTGCACCATTTCTCCTTGATGCAAGCCCCATGAGCCAGTCCCAAGTGTTTGAAAATCAGGCACCAGAATGCAAGAAATATGGATACTTCAGTCAAAAACACATGAAGCATGTGTTCCATGAAGGCAAAGCTTCCCCTATCACCACCTGCCTCTAGCACCTGCTGTACATTCAAAAACATCTGCCTCAGCACCCATAAAAGTGGATGGCCTCACTGATACAGGCAGTGTCCCCACTCACTCCCCATATTGCATGTTGAAATGGCCCTAGAGTAATGATCAGGCCATCCATTAGTTGCCACTGGTCTGTTGTCATAGACATGGATACTCCACCATCATGGCTTCTATGCAACAGCATATATTCTAAGATGGCTTTGTACTGCTCAGACAAGTACTCTATCATGTATAGTGTTGAGTTCCATCCGGTGATGACTTGCAGCTTCAGACAGTGCTGAGGCAGTTTGTTCTGGATCTTCAGGTGCCTTTGATGATCATGGGCCTTTTCAGAATGGGCAGAATGGGAACAGATGTGATGGACCACAGTCAACATAGTCTTGATTTCAGAATATGATGGAAACTCCTGCATTACTAGATTAAGACAGTGTGTATGCATGGCACTCTGATCAGCTTTCCATAACTAAAGTATTTAACCACATTCAGGCTATTATCGTACGTTATGAAACCTGGTTTTAGGGAATGCAGGTGTCAGTCAGGAGCAGTTCTAACATTTTCTGACCCATGTGTGATGAACTTACACTCATCATTGCCAGTTTGGTATGCTGGTGACTACCTCTAATGTTGCTACTACCACAGTTGGGCTCAATACAATTTTCCCCATTTCAGCATCAAATACTACCCAGGTACCTGTGCCCTGTGGGCTGTAATACATAGATAAGAACAACCAGCTGTTTGGCCACTGTACCACATATCCATACTAAGATGTATGTATAGGGATACTGAATGCACCAGGTCATATATTACTGTGTGTGGCACTGTCCTATGAAGTCCAGAAATGTCATGGGAGGGAAGCATGTTCACAAAAGAATCTGCCTTTAGGACAGTAATGTGCCACCAACTTTCGGAATCCCACATTATCCACCAAAGAGAATGGCAATAGTCAATTGTCAGCATTTCAGCAGTTGCTGTGTTCAGTTCCTGCACAATAGCATAATTGGGTAGATATTTGGGACGAGTGGCACCTTTCAAGGTGTTGGAAATGGATATCAAAAAGTTGGACTCTTCAAGATGTCATGGCTGGTAGGGTAGCATTTGACTCGGGTTGGGGGGGCATGGATACTGAACAAATGAAGTGATCTGTGGTGTTTAATGGGCTTTGGTTAATGTGCTTTGTTGACTTTGGTTTCTAGTACACAACCCCCCACCGATATTATGATTAGCACTAGGCAATCCCACAGACTCTTACCCATCTCTGTAGTAGTCCTTCACGATCAACTCTGCCTCCGCCAGGACTGAATCTATGCTACTTCAGGATGCCTTGCCAAATGACGATCATAAGGAAGAAGGTCCACCTGCACCAGTTTCTGTTTGGTGCTGAGTTAGTGTATTAAGTCCCTGGAATTGAGGACTGTGTGTTGATCACCTGTACCTAGGTGGATTCCCCTTTCCCCCATAACTAACTTGTGCTCAGCACAGCTGTTTCATCAATGGGTCTAGTTTGTAAAAATCCCAAACAAGGGATTTTGTAGCTCTAGTTTTTGCATGGAGGTGGACTTGGTACTGGGGTATTTGAGTGGTGGCAATGAGTATTTTTGAGGTTGATTTTTGCACTGTGAAAGTGGGTGACTCGTGCTGTGTTATTTTTTTTATTTAATTAATTATTGTATTTATTTATTTATTTCAAAACTTTCACCAGGAAAGACATACTGAGCTGCTAACAGATCATTTCCAGATACATCCTGGGGGAATGGGGATGTGGAAAATGATGTACAATAATATAAACAGAAGCATAATCAACAGTGTGAAAGATATGCACATAAGGTACAAATTGAGACCTAGTGGTGATGGTGTTACACTTTAAGTACAGAACAGTGTAATGGAGCAAGTCAGTTTATTGTGGGGTGAGTACACTCTGTAATATTAGAGGAAGGGGTCATGGACAGTTGTAGGAGGGAGAAAAAAGTACAGAAGAAAAGAAACCTATCACCCAGATCACGCTCACGAACAAGAACAACAGTAGTCACAGGGACAACAGCAAACACTTCATCCTCGTCCTTGACCTCATTTCTAGAATAAGATATTTTTGTACTTCTTGGACTGATCCACTTGTCACTGCCTTTTTCTGCACTACCAGAACCCACCAGCATTAAAGCCACAGATGTGGCAGATAAAAATTTGACCACACCAGTGCCACCACCACATACGACAAATACTCCTTCATCAGTAGTGCTATTGGATCCTGATGAACCTGCTACAGAAGTAGCTTTTTTAGGTACAACACCCTTGTTTACACAGATCCTACCCTTCGCTTGGCAACATCACCAGCAACTAGAACTTTACTCGAGCATCTCTTTGTGAGCATTTTGATATTTATAATTTTGAACACTGCAGTTAAAATAAATGCCAGCAGCAGCAAAGGCATTACAATATCTCACCAGAGCAGTATGATTTAATAACAACACATCGGTTTACTGAGCAAACAGTAGATACAGTAAAAATACAACAAAAATATGTTTTTTTTTATTTCTTTTTAGCATGAATAATACATGGCAGGGAATAAGAAGGCACTCAAGACTGTGGTAATTCAAAAAAAATTAGTGTAAGTATTACAGTAAAACTGTCACTTCAATAACTAAACAAATTACTAAAATCAATATAGTAACACCGGACTGACAAAAAATCTACTTAACCACACAAAACTGTTTTACAGAAATAAAACAACAAATCACCGACCACAGAAAAAATAATTAAGAAGAAATATTGAAGAAAATAACACTAGTGTTCACAGACAGAGCTGCCTTTCTTGCTGCTAGCTAAAACAGCTCCCCTCCCCCACATATCACTTATTTTTTACACAAAACAAAACCACTACTTTAAATACATCTGAAAAAAAATAATATTGCTTATCTAAATTATTGAGTTTATGGGAATCCATACATAGAAGAGACTAACCATACACTATAAATAGAACAAAGTATGGGGTGGTGTGTGTAATGAGATGTTTACACTCCCCTGAGGTGAGAGATGCTACATAAATCCTGAGAGTGAAGATCAAGTATTTTTTTTTAAACATCTAACATGGAGAGGGTATATAAACACCAACTTTACACACATCACCACATATTTTATGTTTTATAATTGCTAGGTCTCCCTTTTTCACCACAGTAACTACATAAAATACAAGACATTCTGGTAATGCCGCGCTCCGGTTCTGTTTTTGACAGTACCCCACATTTTCAATGTCTGAGAATTTTAAGAGTTTTAAAATGTGTTCTTTGCAAGTACATGAGGAAAATTACTTTTAAAAAATAAATAAATTTCCATCTAGTTTCTCTGGCGGCTGAGAAGAAAGCGATGATCAACGTGAAGGGACAAACCGCGGTGGTTGCATGTACAGAGTGAGGGAAACTGGGTGCATGTTTGCCATTATAAATGCTCCTTTATAACGGCAAACTGTGGCATGGTCTCCCAATGGGAAAAAGGGGAGACCCATTAATTATAATCCTTTTGTTGAATAGATCCTTACCATACTGTAGATATTTTAGTTTCTGTTTACCTTACATATTGATCAACCTTTAATGGTGTGTTGAGGAAGTGAACAGGACCTGAAAGAGTTTTGTTATCTATAAATTAAGGGTTAGTTATTATCTTAAATTTAGCTTTATTTATATACCAAGAAAATATGATTGCACTGCATTCAAAGCATCACCTTTAAAATATCCACACATTGAGAAGGATCTATTTGTTTGTTTGTTTAGACACAGTAGACTGGTGGTACTGGTGGTATTCTGGGGATGGAGGATATTCAGAGAGGAGTCTGGCGCATAATAATTTCTTTTTTCAGTCACTGGGTAATGACATTGCTTCAGGTGATATTGGATAGGTCATTAGATGTAATATATGAGAGATATATAAAATAATGTAACATCGCAATGCAACGCAACACAATGTAACGTAACATAACATAATTATAGGGACACATTAGCACCCCTATAGTTAGGGTTGAGTGAAAGGTTCTATGTTAAATGCCTAACTTTGCACCTCAATAGTTTTGGCAACATTTGATGAAATTAACTGAAATTTTGCAAGTGTTGTCTAGGTTGCAAGGTCTAAATCTGTGGAAAGTTTTGTGATGGTAGCTTGTGCAGTTTCTGAAATCTGCATATGTCAGTTTCCTGTAGAGGTCTAATTTTTTTCCTGTACTTTAACATGGGATCTGGGTTTGATTTCATGTACAGCCTACAAAGAATGGAATTTTTTTCTGAAACTTTCAAGGTGAAAGCATGATATGCCAAGGAAGTGCCTTTGGGGGGGGGTTATGAAAAAATATTAAATGGTTCCAGAGTTAAAGAAAACTTTAAGTTTTCCCCCCATTTTGAGCATGCTCAGTCGGGTTTTTGGATAACACTCTGATACTACACCAAACATTCTATGTTGCATGACCAATTTTGGTTTCTCATCACTTGCTTCGCACAACACAATTTTTTTGTGCTGTGAGAGCTACCATCTTGTTTTTTTTAGCATGAACTAAAAATCATAGAAAATACACAAAAATTGTGTACTTTTAAAAAAACATACACATCAAATATACTTTTAAAAAACAAACACCTGAACCTGACCTGGCTGGCTAATGTAGATTCTGGTGTTCGGTTTTTAAAATAATGGCTGGAAATAGTTTTTATGGGCACCCCACAATCCAGGGAGCCGAGCTTAGTGAGAGGAACTGTTCACTCACATTCTCTGTATCAGAACAATGGGACTTTATTGATGCTGAAGCTGCAGCTGGAAGTCATGTTGCCAGCTTTAGCTGAAGCACTCAGCCAGTGATCCCTTGTTCCCTATCTCTGTGCATCTGTGTGTCTGTGTGTTTGTCCTTCTTTCTTTCTTTCTTTCTTTCTTACTATCTCTTTACAATATCTGTTAAGCAGACTGAGGTGCCCAACCCATGTACTTCTTTCTTCCTTCTCACCTCCAGGTAATCTGCCCATCCTTCCCAGTGTTTACTAAATATGTATATGTACAAGTGTACTGGGTGCCCAGCCCCGGTACTGCTTCTCTGGAATCCCCTCCTCTCCAGGTTGCTCACCCCCTTCCCCAAAGAGTAGTCTGACACTGGAGTGCGCAATCTCCAGTGTAAGGATGCCAACTCTAATAAAGAAAACCAATCCCTGATGATTTGTTTTGTAAAACCTATAAAAATGAAAATGGCCCCTCTCTGATATGACCCCACACACCCCACATCCACCTCACCCAACCTCCCACTCAGCACCCACCACTCAACACAACCCCCTCACATACACACCCTAACTCATCTGAAAATGTCCCATGGCATAGATCCACTTTCTGATCTAAGGCACATTTTGCTTCTGGAACTGCCAACTGCAGTGGGGGGGGGGTTGCTTAACCAGGAAAGGCACACATAGCTGAAGCTCGTTTCCGGGTGCGACATGGGACCGCAAGGAAATTAAGTGACATGCTCAAGTTCACACAGTTTGCAAGTGGGTGCTGTGGGATTCAAACTAGAGATGCAGCGAATTTATAATCCACAGGTGAAGTGAACGCGAAGTGGCCACTTTGCATTAATGCAATGCTATGTGAAGTGGCCATTAAGGACTGCTCACTTTGCCTTGTGATTATGACTTGATTTTGCATTGTTATTCCGCCATAATGTGAAGTAAGGTGGAATGACAACAATAGGCACTTTAGGCAGCCCCCCCACACGCATCACATGGCTTACAGTACTGTAAGTCACATGCTTTAGCCAGGCAGGACAGAAGTGAGTCATACCAGTAGATAATTTCACTTTCTCCTTTGCAGAGGTAGAAGGAGGAAGGATAATGTAGGAGAGGAGTGTTTATTTGTTGCTTTCTTAAACTTCATGAAAACCAACAGCTTTTTTAAAAGTTAATTATTTAGTTTTTGTTGTACTGTTTTGTGAGTTCTTTTTTTGTGACTGATTTATTTGTTTTATAAGTTTTATTTTGTGTAAGTGTGTGTGTGCATGTTACTGAGTGTGTGTGTGTATGTGAGACTGTCTGTGACTGTGTATGAAGTTGGTCATCATCGTCGCGTGACGCATCGGAGTGGAGAGGAAAAGAGAGTTTTGTTGGGTCATGGACCAGGGACAGTCTGTGGCCCGTGGTGGCCAGAGGGGAGTGCAGATACTTGGGGGTCAGCGTGGGTGGGTGCCACTGGACTGCTTCTGATTATTTGGTCCTGCCCCCCTCAGGAAGCAGCAGCACCACCTGTGCCACCGCCACATCCAGCAAGTCCATTGCTGCCACCACCACCAGTACCAGCTGCAAGAGCTCCAGCAGCACCACCTCCCACTCCACAGCAGCAGGTGGAGCCCCCCCAGGTATGTGACAGTGCTGTCAGCAAAACATCTGCCTCTGTTGTGCCTGGTCTCTCCCGCAGCTTGATAGCCTGGCAGTTTTTCAACTATGTTTGGAAGGGCAGGAGCATTGTGGTGTACCTGCTTTGTGGTGTGCAGGTGCACCGTGGCCCCAGGGGACACATCTGGAGACTGGGGGCCAGAGGACACACGTGCTTAACCACCATAAGGTGAAGTGGCAGTCTGCCACATAACAGGCCAGGCCTCCACCTGCTGGACCTTCTGTGGCAGCGGCAGTGGGTGCTGCTGCTGTGCATTGCCAGAGCAGGAGGAGGGCCACAGCAGCAGCAGCTGCTGCTCCACCACTACCCCCACCACTGCCACCAGCACCACCCTCACCACCACCACTACCTGGCTTTCCTCCTGCAGCAGTGGACCCCACCACAATGCCTGCAATGTAGTCATAAATAGCACTGCTGTGGGCTGCGATGGAGGACAGTATTCAGAGGATGGGTGCTGTCCAACAGCAGATAGAGCGGATCGAGCAAGAGCAGCTGCAAATAATGTTCATGCTTCATCTGCTGCTGGAACATCATGGGATCGAGCATTGGGTTTTGTTTTCTGCACACCTCCCCCCCCCACTGCTGTACTGTTTTGTGTTTTGTTTGTTTAATACCAGACAGAGGGAAGGCCACAATATTAGTTTAAAGGGAAGCAGTCAGGAACAGGAGCGCCTGCATCCTGCCCGCTGCAAGGCTTACCCTCTGGTTAAGCCTTTTAAGTATGTTGCAGCATTTTTCTCATGCCGCAACATACTTTATTGTACTAAAGAAATGTCAGCAACCCAGAAGTATGGCAGATGCTATAGGGGCTCCATTATATGTAAAGGTGCAATTACAACGCACCATCCACGTCAATACAAAAGTATTTGAAGTGCATGGTGCATCTCCACTGCACTTTTCCTTTACACATAATGGGTCCCCCATAGCATCTGCCATTCTTCTGGGTCACTGACCTTTCTTTATTATAATAAAGTATGTCGCGGCACGAGAAAAATGCAGCAACATACTTAAAAGGCTTAACCGGAGGGTAAGCCTTGCAGTGGGCAGGACACAGGAGCTCCTGTTGCTGACTGCTTCCCTTTAAATATATACATGCACATACAGTCATACATGCTCCTTATATGGGTGCCTTACCTCCAGAGTAATATTTCTTACTCCAGATGTCCTTACATTCCATAGTGCAATATTTTTCTGGCAAAAATGCTCATAATTTCAGTAAACCAGGTCCCGAAGAACTTCCCGCTCTGAAGAGCTGCCCAAGATCCGCCACCGCACTCAGCAATGTTATGACATGACGCCAGGGAGAGCATGGGGGGTGCTTTATTTTAGTGACTGGCCGGCAGCTTTCCAAATGTTTCTTTATGTTATAATGGTCAGTTTGTGGTGAAATGTGGGTACGTTTCCACTAACAAGGCTCTTGTTAGTCAAAATGTTCCCACATTTCACCACAATGTTGCTCAGCGTGGGGGCAGAACTTGGGCAGCTCTTCAGAACAGGAAGTCCTCCGGAACCCGGTTTATTGAAATTACAAATGTTTTTGCCAGAAAAGTATTGCACTATTAAAGGACATGTGGAGCAACAAAGATTCCCCTGGACGTTAGGCACCAACATATTGGGTGCAATACCATCCATAACTATGTAACTTGATGACTCTCTTTATAGCAGCAGTGCAACAATCTGTTGAAAATTTTGACCTATACATTTTTATGCTATTTTACATTGCCACTTCACTTACATGCTGACTTGTATGATACTATTCTTTCCAGTATTTGAGTCTGCTTTAGTACTTTTTTTCATGTCTGAAATAATAAAAGGAGCACTCCTTTAAATATGGTGCAGACCAGGTCTTCGTCAGTATTTTCCGCTGTTTTTCTCCATCAGTCGTTACATATTACCTCTGTTGTAAAATTAACAATTACGCAGCAGGCAGTGTTTTATGACCTCACAGAACAATAGTTGCTCAAAAACAGCTGCAAATAGTGATAAGAACCTGGTCAGAACAATATTAAATGGCGTGCTCCTTTTTTATTTTCAGACACGAGAAAAAGTAGTAAAGCAGACACAAATTGTGATAAGAAGGGTATCATACAAGTCATGAGGTAACTAGTGGCCGGCAACGGTAGCAATGTAAAATAGCATCAAAAAGTATAGGTCAAAATTGTCCGCTCATTGTTGCAATGCTGCTTTAATTTATAATTTAAGTATGACATTATGTGCTCACAATCACAACATACAAAATGCATCTGTCTTCTGTCCAGAAAATTGACAAGTGCTAAGGAAGTGAAATGAGATTGTCACTCCACATACAAAGTCCCCCAGAATTTATTGCACAGTCACTCATGCATGCAGTGGTCACACAGAGTCCCCAAATTTTTCTGAATGCCCAAAATGCATCCACCTCATGTCCAGAAAATTGAAAAGTGCTAAGGAAGTGAAATGGGATCATCACGCCACATGCAAAGTCCCCCGGAATTTATTGTGTAGTCACTCATGCATGCAGTGGTCACACACAGTCCCCAGATTTTTTCTACATGCCCAAAATATATCCACCTTGTGTCCTGAAAATTGACAAGTGCTAAGGAAGTGAAATGGGATCATCATGCCACATGCAAAGTCCCCCAGAATTTATTGTGCAGTCACTCATGTGCACAGTGGTCACACAGAGTCCCTAGATTTTTCTGCATGCCCAAAATGCATCTGCTTTGTGTTCAGAAAATTGACAAGTGCTAAGGAAGTGAAATGGGATCGTCACACCACATGCAATGTCCCCCAGAATTTATTGCACAGTCACTCATGCATGCAGTGGTCACACAGAGTCCCCAGATTTTATCTGCATGCCCAAAATGCATCCTCCTTGTGTCCAGAAAATTGAGAAGTGCTAAGGAAGTGAAATGGGATTGTTATGCCACATGTAAACTCCCCCAGAATTTATTGCGCAGTCACTCATGTGCACTGTGCACCAGAATAAAATGATGACCGTGAGCGAACTGTTGCCAGTCCAATGTGTGCTGTGATTTGAGCAAATGCAATGTGATCTTCTCAACTGGATGGAAGGATGCCCTTTGTCTGTACACTAATAGCCTTGGTGAGTTGATACGTATAGATACATATTTCTGTATTTTGTAGGTGAGGGGGGTTGACATGGACATGTACTCATGGTATTGTTCTGTATCACAGGTCAGAGATACAATTGGTGTACACATTCCAGTACTCAATGAGAACTTTTTGCATAGAAATTTGCAATGGATAACTCTCAAGCACATGAAGGTAAGTATTTTTTTTTTTTTTGGGTGGGGGAAGCATATTTGCAGGTTTGTCTGTAATGGTTTCTTATTTTGTTACTTCTTCACAGATTTCATCTGCATCTTTCTCGAGTCTGGTTGTTAATGATGGTCATGGTCATCTAATGAAATGACTTCTGCATATTGCATGTGTGCCCCAGCCTGGGGGGGGGCCTGATGATGAAGAACTTGTTTGAATAAGGCCACTTTGTCAGAACAGCAAAGCATCTGGAAGTTTCCTAAAAAAAAGAAATGAATGACTTCTTACAACTTGTTTGTTATGTGTCCCTCCCTGGTTCTCAAATCTCAATCCCTAAAGTCAAGTTACATTTCAAACCCACATCTTGTCAACTAACACAACCTGTGTGCAATATTTGCTGCAGTCTTTACAAAACAATGAAATGGATGAAATAAAATCTTCATACTTACTAGAATGGATTTCACATGGATATTATATCACTTCCTCTCTGTACGGTACAGCTACAGTACCATTCCCAATGTGTTTTAGCAATGGAGACTTTTTTTGTTACCCTGTAAGAGAACCAAAAGAAATGTACTGTATGTGTTTTACCACTGCGGCTCTGAAAAGCTACAGAAAACAAAACATACAACTAAAGGAAGTGAAGCAGCATAACAAACATGAGTACACATACTCACTTTATGGTTTAAATATTAAGAAGCTTTGTGTCTCTGGCTCATAGATGTGGTGGTCCGGACAGACTCAAGCTCAGTGGTGGCAGTGGCTAACATCAGGCCTGGTGGTGGTGGTCCGGGGGGCAGACAGCCTCATGGTGGCAGTGTCTAACATCAGTCCCATGGTGGTGGTGGTTCGGGGGCTAGACAGACTTATGCTGGCAGTGGTGGCAGTGGCAAACATCAGTGCCGGTGGTGGTGGTCCGGGGGTCAGACAGACTTATAGTGGCAGTGGCTGACATCAGTCCCAGTGGTGGTGGTAGTTCGTGGGACAGACAGACTCATGGTGGCAGTGGTGGCAGTGGCTAACATCAGTCCTGATGGTGGTGGCCTGGAGCAGACAGACTCAAGGTGGCAGTGGCTAACATCAGTCCCAGTGGTGGTGGTCCAGGGGGCAGACAGACTCATGGTGGCAGTGGTGGCAGTAGCTAACATCAGTCTCGGTGGTGGTGGTTCGCGGGCAGACAGACTCATGGTGGCAGTGGTGGCAGTGGCTAACATCAGTCCCAGTGATGGTAATCTGGGGGCAGACAGACTCATGCTGGCAGTGGCTAACATCAGTCCCGGTGGTGGTGGTCTGGGTTGGCACACCACCTTTTAAAAATGTCAGTTAAAACCTGCCAACATTAACCACATCATCATCTTCATAAAGAAAGCTGCCCTCACAGTCATCGATGTCTGAAGTCTGACCACTGGGAAATTCTTTCTCCATTGTGCCATCATCTACATCAGTGGTGGGCCGTTTCAGGCAGCCACTGTCAGTGCCACCAGGATGCTCCATTTTCACATCAGCAAGACCACCATAACTAGGCTGGGGTAGGAATACAGAGGTTGCAGTCTCTGCTAGTATGTGCCTCTCATTCATTTTAATGAATGTTAGCAAACTAACATTTGCAGGAGACAGGTTTGTTTGATGATCCCTGACTATTGGACCTGCT
This sequence comes from Neoceratodus forsteri, assembly GCA_016271365.2. Taxonomy (NCBI): domain Eukaryota; kingdom Metazoa; phylum Chordata; order Ceratodontiformes; family Ceratodontidae; genus Neoceratodus; species Neoceratodus forsteri. The sequence continues at coordinate 1,340,636,463 of CM057456.1, forward strand.
GAGTTGAATACCCTCTCAACACTTACACTGGAGGGTGGGCATGTGAGGTACTTCAGTGCCATTGCAGTCATCTCTGGCCAGTCACTGACCTTTCCACTCCAGTACAAAAGAGGACCTTCAGTTATTGTCATATGCCTGTTTTCAGACAAATATGACTCAACCATTCTCTGTGCCGCACTAAGTCCAATTGTTGATGCATCATCCTGTTGTTCCGAATCATTTATTTCACAAATTCCCACTTGGGACAAAGCCTCCCAAAGCGGGTTGATGCCACCCATTTTGGATGACAGACCACCTGGAACTGCAGTCCCCTTCCCCTTGCAGGATATGCTTGATGAGCCTCCAGGTACACCTTCAGCCAGATTATACTGCTAAGGATGGCTGACCTTGGCACGTGACATCTGTGCCCCATGAACCAAGCGCACCAGTTGACCACTAATATTTTTTACCTGTTCAGGCCCTCCCTCCAGTACTGATGCAATTCCGCATTTCTATCGTGTGTCCAGCATTGTTGCTATGGCAAAGTTGTCACTATGCTGAATGCTCACAACTTGACGATTCTGGTCGAATACTGTCAGCATGTGTTGCAGCAACATACTGCTACCTCCATCTCCAGCAACATTAAGGCTTTGCTGTACATTCACCAATGTTTGCCTCAGCACCCGCAGCAGTGGATTGCCTAATGAAGGCAGATTCACCACTCACTGCCTGTGTGGCATGTTCAAAAGGCCGCAAAATTGTTATTACAGAGTTCATAAGGCACCACTGTTTAGTTGTCATAGACATGGAGGCCCCGGTACTGTCATGCTAGTGTGTATAATGAGATATTCTGAGATGGCTTTGTATTGTTCATACAACCTCTCTGCCATGTATAAAGTGGAGTTCCATTGGGTGACAGCTTCCAGCTTCAAGCGGTGCTGAGGCAGGCTGTTTTGTATCTGCAACTACCTCAGTTGGTCACGGACCTTTCCAGATCTTGAAAAGTGAGAGCAGATATGTCATGCAACGGTCAGAATTTCCTTTATATCAGGGTGCTGCAAAAACTTCTGAACCACAAGATTTAAACAGTGGGCCATGCATGGAACATGAAAAATAACACCATTTGTGATGCATTTCACCACATTTGACCCATTGTCACTTGCTATGAACCCAGCTCTCAGGGTCAGAGGATTTAGCCATCTGTCAATTTCAGTCAGTACCATGTCCAACATGTTCTCACCAGTGTGTGAACAGATCACACTGCACATAGCAATCATTGCATGCTGTCAATTCCTGGAAGACTGCTACCGTGACAATCAACCTTACTGCACTGATTATTCACACTACAACATCACAAACAACCCCCGGCACTTGCGCCCAGTGTGCAGTTATACACAAATATGAAATCCCTGCTATTTTGCCACTTGTCCACATAGCCATACTTAAATGGATGAATGGAGAGGAGGAATGTTGAAGGGTATGTCTTACTGAGTTGGACACAGTGCGGAACAACTCGGGGACAGCACGGGTAGAAAAGTTTGTCCTGGATGGGACTTTTCATTTTGGACAGACACGTGCAGCAAACTGTCGCAACCCTGAATTTTCTCCACAAAGGAGAAGGGCAAAAGATCAATTGCCAGCATTTCTGCTAGAGCAGCATTGAGCTCACGTGACAGTGCATAATTCGGGGCGTACTTCAGCTTATGTGCAAAAGCACTCTGTAACGTGGGCTGACTTAAATGTTTTACATGTGGTGTGTTGATCACAAATGGTTGTGCTCTGTGATGAATAGCATTGGCAGGGCATGGAGTGTGGACATTTGATGAAGATGGCTGCACAGGTGATGATGACAAACCCAGAAATGCTGTTATTTTGCCAGGCTTGCCAACCAGGGTTGATGTACCATTTGCACTAGACATGCTGCATTCACCACCACCACCACCACCACAAAAACTGCTACTCTCACCAGCACTGGACAAAATTTCAAAGTCATTGTGGTCCTCCACCTCATCATGCCTGTAGTAATCCTTTGATCTTATTACCGCACTACTGCACATGTTTAATTTCCTACTGGGCTTAACAGTCATGGAAGGGGATAACATGCTGGCTATGGTTGCCAGTGATGTGGATGAACACCCCACTGTGGTATTAGCTGCCAGCTTGTGCTGGGTCCACAGTGCCAAGTGCCTATTCTTAAGAAGCATATGCTGGCCTGCCCATTGGCGCAGCGGTGGGCTTTCCGCTTGCGACGCCGGCGATCCCGGTTCGGGAACGGACCCAGGTCATCAGAGGGCCGGCCGGGGGGAGAAGGATGGAGCATCCTACGGACTGCTCTCCTTCTCCACGGGGAGGGTAAGGGAAGCACTCGGAGCTCTGAGGACTCCTGGTGGAGGCCGGGAGATCTCACGCTGCCGATGCTCAACATCTGGGAGGTGGGGCGAACGCTGGCATCATTGCACATCCCCGCCTCTGTGGGGAGGAAAAAATGTAAGGAAAATGGAGGCAGGCAGGACCACCATGAGTATGAAGCCCTCCCCAGAGGACCTCACTTCATCACCGTCACTGCGGGTCCCCGACCAGACATTAGTTCCGTGGTCCACAGAGAGGCTGGGCCCTCCGGGGGGGGTAAGCCAGGGGTGACTGAGGGTCCTCAGCAGCCATAGGCAGTGGTGGAGGTCTCTGGGGGCCGTGACTAGGGGTGATGGAATAACGGGGTCCTGCCAAGGGGGGAAAAAAAAAGAAGCATATGCTGTCCTCCTGTGCCCAGATGGCTCCCCCTTTTACCTTGACTCAAACACACATGGCAAACCTGGCAGATTGCAACTGAATCATCATTTGCATCTTGAACAAAAAAATCCCAAACAAGAGATTGAGATGCTGTGCTTTTAACATGTCCATGATGTGTCTTATTTAAGGCCATTCTTTTAAGCACCGAAGTGGGGGGGCACATGATGTTTCAAACACTGCACACCTGGACTGCAACTGACCACCATGACTACCTATCATATTGATTACTGGGTCATCATCATCATCATCAACTAAAACTGGTAGATCACAAGTTTTTACAGGGGGGGGGAGTCTTGCAAACAGACTCAGACACAGCCAATTTTAATTTATTTTTCTTCAGTTCCCAGCTGGGGTCAATTACATCATCATCATATTCATCAACGTCACACACATCGACATCTACTTGGATGCTAGCATGTGGACTGCATGTTGCAACAACAGCAACATCATCATCATCATCACATTCATCATCAGCATCTACCACCACCATCACCTTATATTTTTTCACCACACTGTGAATCACTGCATGGAAAATGCGTGATGTTAAGTGCCATGGTGGACGGAATATCACATTGTATGCTATCGTTGACATGATCATCAGAATCCTCAGGTTCAGTTACTGGGATGTTACTGGTAAGTATGGTGTCATCTATGCTGCCACTCACACTGCTTCACACTCAATATTTTTGGATAAGGTACACTGGTCAGAATTAGAACTTGATGCAACAATACTAATACTACCTCCACCACCACTAACACTAGTAACACTAACACCACCGGCTGGGAAAACATCATCTCCTCCAACTATGAGTGAAGCTACTGATTGGGCTATAAAAAACATTGCAGGAGAAATACCTTTCCTCACATCAGCAATGCACTTCTGCATCTGCGTACTACTACCATGCCCACAGACCATCTTACTGCCAACATTTCCATGGCGAGAAACAACTTTGCTTGCACGTCTCTTTGCAGGCATTTTGGGGGATCAACCACAAATATTATAACCAAATTCATATTTTGTTACATTCACTCTCTGATTGGAGGGACGCTGGATGTGAAGCCAAATAAACAACTGTGGCTTCAACAACAGATAAGAGACTACTCTGAGACTGTCACGGAATTAAAACAACTTCAGTAACCAGTAGTGCTGATAAGATCACAAAAACAATCCAATCTGGTAAAAAATACTTTTTGAATATGGGAGTGGGGGGGGGCAGCACTGAATGCAGACAGTGCTGATTTTTACAACACTACAAGCAGCAAAACTAAGAACAGATACCACTATCGCAGTGCAAAATCAGGCAGCTGCAGTGGATAGCAGGTTCACACTGCTGCACTTGCAATTACACTAGTCTGTGTCACAATAAAAGGTGTATTATTTGATGCACGCAACACTGCACACACACACTCACACGCAGAACAGTCTGTGTACAATGCTGAATGAGGAATGCATTGCAAATTCAAAAGTTCAGTACTATGCCACGTTACATATTGTAAATTTGTAATGTAAACAACCTGAACTTATGAACTGCTGCACCACATCCACACAACAAACAGTAAGAAAATGTCTACTGTTACTGACAATATTACTGTGTGTACATTAACACAGTCAGTTATATAACAAAAATATAACCAAAAAACAAAGAAATAACTATTTCTCCAACTTAAATCTACCTACATCACAGATACGCCCTTCCCCCAAAGCACACTTTCACTGTCATTCACCACAAACACTCAATGTTGTAAATTAACATTCAAAATCCACACAAAAACAAAAACGCTCGATGATATGAGCACAGGAGGGTTTCCTACAATCAATGAACTAAAGTTGGATCCCAAAAAAAGGCAAAAATGCTTTTTGAACAACTTTTACAAGATTCCTATCACAGACAGCTATCAAAGCACACTGTCTCCTATTACTTCCTACTCATACTACTCCAAACTGAAGCTGTACAGATCAATATGGAGCCCATGTGACCTGAAATCCCATGAATCACTGAAAAATTCACCTTTGTAGCTCAAAAACAAGGCGAAGTGAGACGAAGTGCACTACCTGCAATGCACTTCACCTTAAATTTGGCAGAGTAGTGGCCTGGGGAGGCGGAGTAATGCGAAGTCATTGCTTCCAATAGACTTTGTGTTCCTCATTATAATGCAAAGTATTCCGCTTCATGTTGCGGAGCACTCCGCGAATCCGCCTTTGTTCTGTGAATCGCTTCACGGAGCGGATTGAGCCCACTTTGCCCACCACTAATTCAAACCCAGGTCTCCTGGTTTGCAGCTCAGAGGCCTAAACCACGGCACTATACTGCCTCCTTATATAAGAAATATACGACAATTGCAGTATAAACCATTTCAATAGGGGTTTAAACTTTGATTCATAACTTTGTAATTATTGAATATTTTCACACCAAATTTTCTAGATGCCCTTTTTAGGACCCCACCTCACGACTAATGGCACTGGCATTATGCAAATCTGTCATAAAAGGCAATTTTGCAGTTGCATTGTGAAATCACCTTTCAGACAGGATTTGAACATTTTCACCACCCTTGTTCATGAAGTGGGGTCATAAGAAAGCCATGCTGAAAATTTGGGATCAAAATATTCAAGAATGAGAAAGTTACAAGCATACATTGACATTTTTCTACACTCATTCACAACTTTGGGAATTTTAAGTATTTTCACCTCAAATTTTCAACATAGCCATTTTTTTCACACCACCTCATGAATGTAATACCTGTCATTTTTCAAATCCTGGCCAAAATGTGTTTTTGCACCTGTGCTGCAGAATGTGGTTTTGATGGTGCAGAATGACGTTTTGGCAGGAATTTGAAAATTTTCACCTACATTACCAGGTTCATGAGGAGGGATGATAAGAAGGCTATGCTGAAAAATTGGTGTGTAAATATGGTAAAACACATAGGTTATGAGTGAACATTAAGTAGAAACATAGAAACATGGAAATTGACAGCAGATAAGGGTGGCTAGGCCCATCCAGTCTGCCCATTTTTCCTACCTACTGCAAAATCCACAAACCCTACTTGATCTCTGGCTTTACCTTCTTGTTCCTATTGCTAGGGTTCCCCAATGCCTGTCCATTCATTTTTGAATTCCTCCACTTTGTTTGACCCCACCACCATCACTGGGAGTCTATTCCATGCATCCATCACCCTTTCCCTGAAGAAATACTTCCTCATGTTACCCTTTAGTCTACCCCTTCCAACCTCATGTCATGCCCCCTCATTTCTGAATGTTCCCTTTTCTGAAAGATGTTACCCTCTGGTACCCTATTTATGCCCTTTAGCTATCTGTAGGTTTCTATCATATCTCCCTGTCTCTCCTCTCCTCCAGGGTGTACATATTGAGGTCTTCTAGTCTGTCCTCATATGATGTTTGCTGCAGGCCCTGTATCATCTTTGTTGTCCTTCTTTGACCTGCCTCCACCCTGTCTGTGTCCTTACAGAGATGCAGCAGCCAGAACAGGACACAGTACTCCAAATGAGGCCTCACCAATGATCTGTACAGTGACATCACCACGTCTTTTCTTCTGCTGGTGATACTTCTCCATATAGACCCTAGCATCCCACTGACTCTCCTCACAGACTTGGCACATTATTTGGCCGAGTTCTGGTCATCAGATATGATTATTCCCAAACCCCTTTTCTGTTTGGTGACAGTCAGTATCATCCCTTCCCCCCATCATGTAATCCTCCCCTGGGTTCTTGTGTCACAGATAGATGATTTTGCACTCTTTCACACTAAATCTCAGCTGCCACACTCTAGACCATTCCTCCAGTTTAACTAAGTGCCTCATTTTTTCTACCCCTCCTGGAATGTCCAACCTAGTGCAGTTCTTAGTGTCATCTGCAAAGAAGCACACCTTCCCTTCCCTTCCAGGCCCTCCGCAATGTCACTTATGAAGACATTAAAAAGGACTGGCCCCAGAACTGATCCTTCTGGCACCCCATTGGTCACCTTTCTTTCCTCAGATTGAGCTCCATTTACCACCATCCTCTGTCTTCTATCACTCAACTAGTTCCTACCCAGTTTACCACCTTGTGACTCACTCCCAAGCAGCTCAGCTTTTTCACAAGACTTCTGTGTGCAATGGCATCGAAGACCTCACTGAAATCCAGGTAGACCACATCCAACACTCCCTCTGATCCACTTCTCTAGTCAACAAGTCAAAGAAATCAATTAGATTTGTTTAACAAGACCTTCCCACTGTATTTCAATGTTCACTCATAACTTCACTAATTTTCAATATATTGACACCCAAACTTGCAACACAGCAATTTTTCCACACCGCCTCATAAATGCGTAGGGATGCAGTGCATTTAAAATCTGCTGGTGAAGTGGACGCGAAGTGGCCACTTCACATTATCACAACGCTACTCGAAGTGGCCATTGCAAAGTGCTCACTTTGCCTTCCCATTATGACTTCATGTTGCCATTCTTCATTAATGCGAAGTAAGGCGAAGTGATAACAATATAGGCAGCAACCCACACATTACCTGGCTTACAGTACTGTAAGTCACGTGCTTTAGCCAGGCAGGAAGGAAGAGAGTCACAAAAGTACTTAGTTTCACTTTCTCCTTTGCAGTGGTAGAAGGAGGAAGCATTTTGGGTGTAGAGGAGAGTTTGCTGGTATCTTGTGAATTGACAAAAAAGAAGTTTTTTAAAAAGTTAAATCTTCAGGGGTTTTTTTGTAGTGTGTTTTTTCAGTTCTTTTTTGCTACAGATTTTTTTTTTATAAGTTTTGTTGAGTGTGTGTGTATGTGTGTGAGACTCTATGTAAGTGCGAGACTGTGAGTGCATGTGAAACAGTCTTTTGAGGCGTCGGTCTCAGAGGGACTTAATTATGTGTGATGGACCTGGGAGGAGAGTCTGTGGCCTGTGGGCATGGGCAGATGGGAATGCGCATGCGTGGGGTGGTCAGGTGTCACTGTACCACTCCTGACTATTTTGGTGTTGCATCTCCCCTTCTGGAAGCAGCAGCAGCAGCACCACCAGTGCCACCGGTGGTAGAGGCACATCCACCAAGTCCGCCACCACCACCTCCACCAGTAGCAGCTGCAGGGGCTCCAGTAGCACCCCCTCCACCACCTCCACAGCCGCAGGTGGAGCCCCAGGTGAATGATGGTGCAGCCAGCAGTACATCTGCCCTCCTGTGCCTGGTCCCCCCCTGCAGCTCCCCAGTGTGGCAGTTTTTTAACTGTGTGTGGGGGGAGCACCATTGTGGTTTGCCATTTATGTGGTGTGCAGGTGCATCGTGGCCCCCCAGGGGACACAGTTGGGGACCAGTAGCCAGCGCACCCATATATGGCAAACCACCACAAGGTGGAGTGGCAGGCTGCCACTGAAGGGGCTAGGAATCCACATGCTGGCCCTTCTGTGGCAGTGGCAGAGGGTGCTGGGGGTGTTGTGCCTCACCACCACAGCAGGAGCAGGGCAACAGCAGCAGCTGCTCCACCACCACCATCTTCTCAGCCACCAGCACCACCCACACCACCACCACCACCACTACCTGGCTTTCCTGCTACAGTGGACCCTGCCACAGTGCCTGCAACACAGGCAGACATTGCACTGGTGTGAGTGGCCCTTGAAGAAAGCAGCGAGAGGGTGGGTGCTGTGCAGCAGTAGGTGGGGCAGATCCAGTAACAGCAGTGGGAGATACTGCCAATGCTCCACCTGCTGCTGGAACACCAAAGAATCCTCCATTAACATATTTCTTTCTGTACACCCCCCCCACTGCTGTACTTTAGTGTTTTGTGATCTTTTTTTTTTTGTTTAATAAAAGACATTTGCCCTTTTGTTATAATGCAGTGCCTCAGTAATGTTTACTTTCTGTTGTGGAATGTTTGTGGAAAAGCTGGTGTGAGCAGTGCAAGTATGATGTGTTAAATTGCATGTGTGCAGTCAGTGTTGTTTCCTCTGTGTGTGTGTATGTGTGTGACATCAGAAATTGTGCAGCTTCTTGCAAACATATACTGCTGACTGTTGTAGTGTTTATGACAGAAAGAATAGCAAGCAGAATAACGTATATTTTATTGTCACCATCATCATCAGAGGACTAAGTGATATGAAACTTTTTCAGAGGTGTCTGGCCAGAGTGCACCCTAGTCACATACTTCACACATGACTTTTAGGAGAGCATGTGCTTTTTGTGCTATGATTTCTGGTAAGTCAAGTGTGCATTGTGAGTGACATGCACAGTGACCCAATACCTGTGAAAAAATATCATATCACTTACTCCGCTGGTGATGATGGTACAAATAAAATAAATGTCATGTGTTCTTTGATATCTTTATTCTTGAGATACTGCAACAAGTCACACCATATATATGTCTGCATGAAGCTGGACAATGTAAGCACACACAAGAAAGAACACTGACGGCACACATGCAGTTTAGCACAACATACTTGCACTGCTCAGTCATGCTTTTTGTGAAACACTTCAAATCATGAGTCCCAACACAAAGTAAACATTACTGAGGCTCCATAAATATTGTTTGTGAAATAGACATTAGAGAGATTCACCAACTTATAGCATTGCACCTGATATATGGGCGCCTTACTTCCAGGGGAATCATTCTTGCTCTACATGTCCTTACATAGTGCAATACATTTCTAGCAAAAACACACATAATTTCATTAAAGTGGGTCATGGAGGACTTCCCATTCTGAAGAACCACCCAAGTTCTGCCCCCCTGCACTCAGCAACGTTATGATGTGATGCCAGGGAGAGTGCGGGGGCATGATCCATTATACTGAATGTCCGGCAGCTTTTTAATTGTTTCTTTATGTTATAATGGTCAGTTTGTGGTGAAACATGGGAACGTTTCCAGTAATGAGAGCCTTGTTAGTGGAAATGTGCCCAAGTTCCTACACAAACAGACCATTATAACATAAAGAAACATTTGGAAAGCTGCAAGACATTCAGTATAATGGAGCATGCCCTCGCACTCTCCCTGGCATCACATCATAATGTTGCTGAGCACGGGGGGCAGAACTTGGGTGGCTCTTCAGAACGGTAAGTCCTCTGTGACCTGCTTTAATGCAATTATGGGTGTTTTTGCCAGAAAAGTATTGCACTATGTAAGGACATGTAGAGCAAGAAAGATTCCCTTGGAGATAAGGCACCCATATATTGGGTGCAACACCATAATAACTATGTAACTTGATGAATCTCTTTAAAGTAGCAATGCAACAATCTGTTGAAAATTTTGACCTATACTTTTAATGGTATTTTATATTGCCACTTTACTTACATCCTGACTTGTATGATACTATAATTTCCAGTATTTGAGCCTGCTTTTATTACTTTTTTCATGTCTGAAATAATAAAAGGAGAACTCCTTTTATTATGGTGCGGACCATGTCTTTGTCAGTGTTTCCTGTTACTTTTTTCTATCAGTTGTTCTATATCACGTCTGTTGTAAAATTAACAGTTATGCAGCAGGCAGTGTTTTATGACCTCACAGAACAATATTTATTGAAAAACAGTTGCAAATAGTGATAAAAACCTGGTAAGAACAATATTAAAAGGTGTGCTCCTTTTTTTTCAGACATGAGAAAAAGTAGTAAAGCAGACACATTGTGAAAAGAAGGGTATCATTCAAGTCAGGAGGTAATGAGTGGCTGGCAATGTAAAATAGCATAAAAAAGTACAGGTCAAAATTGTCAGCACATCGTTGCAATGCTGCTTTAATTTATAATATAAGTATGACATTATGTGCTCACAATCACAACACACAAAGTGCTTCTGCCTTGTGTGCAGAAAATTGACAAGTGGTAATGAAGTGAAATGGGAGCGTTACACCACATGCAAAGTGTCCCAGAATTAATGGCACACTCAGTCATGCAAGCAGTACTCACACAGAGTCCCCAGATTTTTTCTGCATGCCCAAAATGCATCTGTCTTGTGTCCAGAAATCTGACAAGTGGTAACAAAGTGAAATGGGAGTGTTACACCACATACAAAGTGTCCCAGAATTAATGGTGCACTCAGTCATGCACGCATTACTCACACAGAGTCCCCAGATTTTTCTGCATGACCAAAATGCATCTGTCTTATTTGCAGAAAATTGAAACGTGGTAACGAAGTGAAATGGGAGCATTATACCACATACAAAGTCCCATCAGAAATGATGACCATGAGCAAACTTTTGCTGGTCCAATGTGTGCTGTGATTCCCGAAATTCAATGCGATCATCTCAACTGGATGGAAGGGTGCCCTTTGTCTGTACACTAATAGTAGCCTTGGTAAGTTTATATATATATATATATATACATATATATATATATATACAATAGGGGTGAGGTGATATGCTATGAAGTAAATGGTGTTATTTTCACAGCCATTGTATAACACTGTGATGACATCACCACTGTGGATTTATTTCCTGATAAACCCACAGTGTCTACATCACCAGTAAATATACAACAATGGTGATGTCACCAGAATGAGACCATGTATGCTTCAGCCTGCATTTAATAGCTTCACAGTTTCTCTTTCTCACTGAATCCTGCAACTAACTCAATTAGCATTGAAAAAGACAATCACCCGTGTCCTATAGTTATTCTGACAATCCTAGCCCATTACTGTGCTGCTCTAATCTTCAAACCAGCCTCCTTCATAAGCCAGTTTCTCTTTCTGGGTGCTGACTGCAGCAGTTTCTCTGTCTCAGAGAAGCCTGCAACTTACTGAATAAACAGTCGGTTTCTCACTCCTAGCTGCAGGAAGCACAATTATCATTGCAAATCACATGCACCTGGTTCTCATAGTGTCTAACAGTCTCAGCCCATTCAGAAACACTTACACACACTTAGACCACACACAAACAGTGCTGTTAGTATAGTCTAGAGTTTAGTGTAACAAGCAATGAACAAACTTTCTACATCCAGCAGCCCAGACCAGTGTTTGATTCTCACAACTTCCATTTCAATACTGTGTGACTCTGAACAAATCACTTAACTGCCCAGTGCTCCCACGTCCCCCCTAAAAATGTACCCAGTAACCAAAATAAAAAAAAAAACAGAGTAAACAGAGAGAAAACACAGAAAAAAATTTTCCCAATGGATACTAGCCCTACTGTATAAATCAAACACATGATGTGCGACTTGTGGAATATGATAAACATTTGCACTCATGCAGAGTGAACTGCAATAATATCCCTCATGCCTTCGGCACTCGTGATATTATCACAGTTCACTCTGCACTCTTGCAAATAGTTTCCATATTCCACAGTCACCCATCATGTATCCCCTATATATATTTTTTTTTTGTATTTTGTAGGTGAGGGTTGACATATATAGACATGTACTCATTGTATTGTTTTGTATCACAGGTCACAGATACTGTTGGTGTGCACATTCCAGTGCTTGATGAGAACTTTTTGTGTTAAAATTGGAAATGAGTAACTCTCAAGCCAATGAAGGTAAGTATTTTTTTTTGGGGGGGGGGCATATTTGAAGGTAGGTCTCATTAATGGTTTCTTAGTTGATTACTTCTTCACAAATTTCATCTGTATCCTTCTCGAGCCTGGTCGGTAATGATGGTCATGGTCATTGATTGAAACGACTTGTTCTGCATGTTGCATGTCTGCCCCAGCCCGGGGGGGAGGGGTTTCTGATGTTGAAGAACTTCTTTGGATAAGGCAACTGTGCACAACAAAGCATCTGGAAGTTTCCTAATAAAAGAAATTAAGGACTTCTTGCAACTTGATTGTAGCAGTAACACATTATGTTTATGCCATGGCTGTTCTACTGGTATCTGGATTATTAACACAGATAGTAGGCTGTCACAATGCAATCAGCAGATCAATCACAAGTTAATTTAGTACCAGGCTGTGTAACAAATACACTGTGCCAGTGTCCCTGGTTCTCAATCTCAATTCAAGTTACATTTCAAAACCACATCTTGTCAAGTAGCACAACCTGTATGCAACTTTTTTAACACTGTCATGTCTGCACAGCTGCAAGTTCAGAATACAGTGCATGATATCTTGCAGAAATAGTTTTGGCGACATACACGTCACCTAGTTAATGAATCCTCTTCAGTCGCATTTGTTGCACTCTTTAAAATAAATTGAACAGATGAAATAAAATCTTGATACTTACCAATATGGATTTGAAATGGATATCCCATAGGTTCCTGTGTATGGTACTGCGTAGTACTATTGATACTGACTTTCAGTGAAAGATGGTTGTGTTTCGTTAACCTGTAAAAAAACAAAATAAGTTTACTGTATGTGTTTCACTATTGCAGCTCAGAAAAGCAACAGAAAACAAAACATACAACTGAAGGAAGTTAAATAGCATAAAAAACATTAGTACACATACTCACTTAATAGTTTTAAAATTAAGAAGTCTTGTGCCTGTGGCTGATGGATGTGGTCTCCTGTTCAACTCCCTTTGCCTTGGCATGGTCAATGTAATGGGGAAACATTGTCAGAATGACACTGGTGATGGGTGCTGGTGGTGATAGCTGCGGCACATGATGACCTTCTCTGTGACATCTTCCTGCATCTGGTGGTGGTGGTGGCAATGGCTAACAGCGATGGTGGTGGTGTTCCAGGGGGGCAGAGAAAGTCATTCTCGGTGGTGGCAGTGGCTAACATAGGTCCTTGTGGTGGTGGTCCAGGGGGCAGACACAGTCATTCTCTGTGGTGGCAGTGGTTAACATCGGTCCTGGTGGTGGTGGTCCAGGTAGGCAGAAAAAAGCATTCTTTGTGGTGGCAGTGGCTAACATTGGTCCTGGTGGTGGTGGTCCTGGGGGGCAGACAAAGTCATTCTCTGTGGTGGCAGTGGCTAACATCGGTCCTGGTGGTGGTGGTCTGGGGGGGCAAACAAAGTCATTCTCTGTGGTGGCAGTGGCTAACATCAGTCCTGTTGGTGGTGGTACAGGGGGCCACGCCACCTTTGAACAAATTCAGTTAAAACCTGCTAACATTAACCACACTATCATCCTCATAAAGAAAGCTGCCCTCACAGTCATCTATGTCTGACATCTGACCACTGGGAAATTCTTTCTCGTTGTGTCATCATCTTCATCAGTGGTCATCCGTTTCATGCTGCCACTGCTAGTGCCAACAGGATGGTCCATTTTTACATGACCAAAACCACCATGACTAGGCCTGGGTATGAATACCAAGGCTGCAGTCTGTGCTGGTATGTGCCTCTCATTCATTTTTATGAATGTTAGCAAACTAACATTTGCAGGATAGAGGTTTGTCGGATGATCTCTGACTGTTTCACCTGCTGAGCTGAATACCCTCTCAACACTTACACTGGAGGGTGGGCATGTGAGGTACTTCAGTGCCACTGCAGTCAGCTCTGGCCATTCACTGACCTTCCACTCCAGTACAAAAGAGGATCATCAGTAATTGACAGATGCCTGTTTTCAGACAAATATGACTCAACCATTCTCCGTGCCACACTGAGTCCAGTGGTTGATGCATTTTTTTCATAAATCCCCAATTGGGAGAAAGCCTCCCAAAGTGGATTGACGTCAACCGCTTTGGATGACAGACCACCTGGAACTGCAGTCCCCTTCCCCTTACAGGATATGCTTGTTGCTCCTCCAGGTGCATCTTCAGCCAGATTATGCTGCTGAGGTTTGCTGACCTTGGCACATGACTTCTGTGCAACATGAACCAAGTGCACCAGTTGCCCACTGACATTTTTTACCTGATCAGGCCCTCCCTCCAGTACTGAGGCAGTTCCACATATGTATCATGGGTCCAACATTGTTGCCATAGCTTAAAATATGATGATTCTGGTTGAATACTGTCTGCATGTGTTTCAGCAACATACTGCTAGCACTGTCTCCGGCAACATCAAGGCCATGCTGTACATTCACCAATGTCTGCCTCAGCACCCTCAGCAGTGGAATTCATTGGCTAATGGAGGCAGACTCATCACTCACTGCCTGTGTGGCATGTTCAAAAGACAGCAAAATTGTTATTACAGAGTCCATGAGGTGCCACTGTTCAGTCGTCATAGACATGGAGGCCCTAGAATTGTCATGACTAGTGTGCATCACAAGATATTCTGAGATGGCTTTGTATTGTTCATACAACCTCTCTGCCATGTATAAAGTAGATTTCTACTGGGTGACAACTTCCAGCTTCAAGTGGTGCTGAGAGAGGCTGTTTCACATCTGCAAATGCCGAAGTTGATCATGGGACTTTGCAGATCGTGAAAAGTAAGAGCAGATATGGCATGCAACTGTCAGCATTTCCTTTGTATCAGGGTGCTGCAGAAACTTCTGCACCACAAGATTTAAACAATGGGCCATGCATGGAACATGAAAAAAGCCACCATTCGTGATGCATTTCACCACATTTGACTCATTGTCACTTTCTATGAACCCAGCTCTAATCTAACACAGTATAGTATAGTATAGTATAGTATAGTATAGTATAGTATAGTATAGTATAGTAGAACAGAATAGATTATCATATCACATCATATATAATATGATGTAAACTGTTATGACATCATTTTTGATTGCTGTATTATTTTATATTTATTGTTATCATTTGTGTACCAAGAAAACATAAATCGTGAAACTGAATTTGTGATTTGTGCTTGCCACTTTACTCCCTACCCTCACGCTGTTTTCAAAAGCCAGTACTGACAAAGGGGGAAAAATGCCTTTGAGGAACTGAGTAATGAATGCAGAAAGACTTTTTTTGGGGAACTAGAATTTACATTTTTGGATGGATCACTTTTATCCTGAGTATGGGAACTGGAACCAACTGAAGAAGAACAAAAAGGAACTTAGTGTGCTTTTGTATTACTCAGGATCGTTTCATTACAGGATGCACTACCAGTGGATGACTGAAAAGGAAGTCTGCTTGCACTGCAGTGGGAGTGAAGCAGTGATGACTTACAATTGTTTTGGATGATTTTTAGATGCCCACATGACCCACAGCCTGGCACACAGACAGGACCCACTACAGCGTGACTTGCTGGGTGAAAAGGAAGAGCAAACCAAAAGGGCGGTGGAGCCATGGATCAGTCTGCTAATGAGGGTTCTGACTTTGCATCTCACACAATGGTCTACTTTACTTTTAACTCACTAACTAGCTGGGAGGCTCACACACAGGCAAAACATAAAAATATGACTTTTCTTGCCTTGCTGCACAAGCAGTAGTCAGAAATAATATCTGGCAACTAAATACTTTACCCCCCTTGCACCTTTCCAAATCTGTTTAATTGAATCTGCCCTGCTTCAGGGAGAATAATAATATAAAAAAAAAAAAAGATATGGATGTCTGTGAACTGTATGCCACCAGCACACAGTAAAAAAATTGTCAAACAAATCTTTCAAAAATCCTGATACATCATTCCCAGTCTATTAAATGCAATCTGACTTGCTCCTGGTATATGGCTTGCATCCGCCAGTGTAGGCTCACATTGTGCTTATGTCCTGTTGCAGAGGAGAGGACCCATGATTACACAGTGCTTATGCCCTCTCCTCTGCAACAAAATGTCACTAACTTGTCTGCCTGCAACTACCATAAATGTAATTGTAGTGAACATTAACAAACTGAAATAATAAAGTATAATTCTTTCAATAGTTTTATTATTGAAAGTCAATCTTTTTCAAACAAAAGGAGCTCCTTCTTGTCACTGGTCTTTTCCGTGTGTGTGTGTGTGTGTGTGTGTGTGTGAGAGAGAGAGAGAGAGAGAGAGAGAGATGGAAATGGCACTAAGATGCATGCAGCATCAGGAGCACTTGATCTCAAGTATCACTGATTAGCTACTGTAGATCAACTGACTAGCTAAAAACATGGACATGCACAGTTTGTGCACCTGCACAAAAAGACTTGCTTTGCCATTGTCCAAAATGTCAGATTTTCATATATTCACCCAGTACAAATTCATGAACATCTCATCCATACCATGAACAACTATACTTTTTCCTCTGGTGATGAGATAAGTGTTCAAGTCCACGTCAGACTAAGACTCACTGTCACTTTCTGCACATGATTACTGATTAGCAGTACTGGGCTGTGTGCTGCTGCTACTGGTACCTGGTTTGGTGGCTAGGGGAGTGTTACATGGTGGTTCAAGGTAGACTAGCAATAGTGGATTTGCACACACAGGTGTCTGTGGCAGCTGTAATCATTGTTCATACAAGATGGGCAGCTAGAGGGCTTGCTTGTACATTTCTGGATGGATACATTTTTCACTGGACAGCAGATCCAGAAACAAATAGTTTGATACCTTTTTTTTGGACCAACATAGATGTAACAAAATAAAACAGTGCTTAAGCTGTCAGACCAACCAAGTCCTTCCTTGGAGCTTATGACAGTTGTTTGTAAAAACAGACCTACTGCAGAGAACTGGAGAGTGATCCCACTGCAAAATACATAAATTAACTAAGGGACTTAATTATATCATTTCCAAACCATGTCCAAGAAAGAATAACTAATCTCATCCCTCTTGAACCCAAGCCAGCGACATTCTACATGCAGCCTAAAATCCATGAACCCGGCAATCCAGGACAGCTTCATCCAGGACACTTCACACTTCCTGTGTAAACTTTTTGGTTGTAAGGACTTACCACCAAAGACCATTTTAGCTATGATGGATGTAACCACCCTCTACACTAATATTCAGCACACAGATGGCATTTCAGCCCACCTTAAATACCTACTGTACATAAGAAAGGACTAGACCAAAACATCAATCTAGAAGTAGTGGGGAAACTTATTGAATTCATTCAGACACATAACAACTTCAGCTTCAGTGGTAAACATTACATTCAAAGTATAAGAACAGCATTGGGCACTAGGATGGCTCCACAATATGCCAGTCTCTTTATGGTGAATTTGAACAAGGATTGTTTAAAGCACTGTATGCACAAACCACTCACTTATTTCTGTTACACTGATGATTTGTTCATAATTTGAACTGAGGACATGGACACTGTTGAGGAGTTTCATCAGGAACTTAATAACCTCCACCCATCCAAAATGGTTTCCCTGGAATATTCTACCACCAGTGCTAATCTTCTGGACACTACAGTCATCATCAAGGATGGAACCTTAAATACATGTATTTACAGGAAACCAACAGGCAGACAGACAGAGATACTTGCATAGAAATAGTAATCACCCGAGCCACGCAAAAAATGTCTGTAATGTACAGTCAAGCACTACAATATCACTGTATCTGTTCAAGTAAGGAAGATAAAGATGCTCATTGGATATAGTCAAAAAAACCTTTATTGAGCAAGGCCACTCTTCCAGTGAATCTGACAGAGCAGTAGAATGTGCAACACAGGTACCAAGGGAACAACTACTTCAGTATAAAGAATGGACCATTACCAACAGAATACCATTAGTAGTCACATGTCATCCTCACTTTGAACTTCTATGTAAGATTATTAAGGACCTTCACCCGATATTTCATGAGGATGAGACCCTAAATTGTCTTTTTCAAGAACCACCACTACTATCTTTTAAACAACCACCTAATTTAGCCAACCTGATTGTTAGGAGTAAACTTGTACCAGAACAGAATACCGTAACATTAAATGGTACACGACCCTGCAGTCACCCCAGATGTACGACTTGTAAGCACATTTCCACTTTAGATTGTGTAGTTACTTCACAAAACAGACAATTCAGTATACAGGGGGATTACACATGTGCATCATGGAATGTTGTTTATTTCATTCAGTGCAAGAGATGTCCACAAATAGGGTATGTGGGAGAGATATGGCAACCTCTCTGCACTAGAATGAACTTGCACAGACATACTATTAATATGAAGATGACTGAAAAGCCAGTGGGCCAGCACTTATTTCAGACTGATCATTCCATCTCAGATATGTCAGTGATGGTCTTAAAAGGATACTTGAAAAATACACAACAGAGAAAGTCTTTTGAGGTCAGGCTTATTTTACTTCTCAATATGGTAAAAGATGGCATGAACATTGATTTGGGTTTTATGACACATTACTCTATTTGAACTTACACAGTCTTTAAGTACAAATGATGGACATATAATGAGACTTCAATGGGTTTTTGTGTTTTTGTTTTAATATTGTATGACCATAGGGTCCCAGCTCTCAGGGACAGGGGGTTCAGCCACTTGTGAATTTCAGTCATTACCTTGTCCAACATGGATCACCAGTGTGTGAACAGGACACATTGCTCATAGCAATCATTGCATGCTGTCAAATTCCTGGAATATTGCTACCATGACACTCCACCTTACTGCACTGATTATTCACATTACCAACATCAAAACAAGCCCTGGCACCTGCTCCCAGTGTGCAGTTATACACAAATATGAACTACCCGCTGTTTTGCCACTTGTCCACATATCCATACTTAAATGGATGAATGGTAAGGAGAAATGTTGAAGTGCATGTCTTAGTGAGTTAGACACAGTATGGAACAACTTGGGAACAGCACGGGTCAAAAAGTATGTCCTGGATGGGACTTTCCATTTTGAACAGGTATGTGCAGCAAAGTGCTGGAACCCAGAATTCTCCACAAAGGAGAAGGGCAAAACATCAACTGGCAGCATTTCAGCTACAGCAGCATTAAGTTCACGTGACACTATATGATTGGGTGGGCAGTTCAGCTTATGCACAAAAACACTCTGTAACTTGGGCTGACTTAAAAGTTTTACATGGGGTGTGATGACAAATGGTTCTGCTCAGAGAATGGCAGGTGTAGAGTGTGGACATTTGATGAAGACGGTAGCACAGGAGATGATGAAAATCCCACAAATGCAGTTATTTTGCCAGATTTGCCAACCGGGGTTGATGTACCACTTGCACTAGACATACTGCATTCCTCACCACCACCACCAAAACTGCTTCTCTCACCAGCACTGGACAACATTTCAAAATATTTATGTTCCTCCACCTCATCATGTCTGTAGTAATCCTCTGCTCTTATTTCCTCACTACTGCACACATTTAATTTCCTACTGGATTTAACACTCATGGAAGGGGAATACATGTTCATTATGGTTGATGACGAGGGTGAATGCCCCACTGTGGTATTAGCTGCCATCTTGTGCTGGGTCCCCAGTGCCATGTGCCTATTCTTAAGATGCGTTTGCTGTCCTCCTGTGCCCAGATGGCTCCCCTGTTTACCTCAACTCACAAGCACATGGCAAACCTGGAAGATTGCAACTGACTCATCATTTGCATCTTGCACAAAAAAATCCCAAACAAATGATCGTGATGGTCTACTTTTAACATGTCCATGATGCTGCTTATTGGACTCCGTTCTTTTAAGCACTGAAGTGGGGGTGTGCTACATGATTTTTCAGGCAGAACATACTTGGACTGCAACTGACCACCATGACTATCTATCACTATTACTGGGTCATCATCATCATCATCATCATCACCATTAACTGAAACTGGTAAATCACACACTTTTATGGGGGGGAGTTAATGCAAACAGACCCAGACACAGCCACCTTGATTTTCTTTTTCTCAAATTCCCAGCTGGGGTCAATTACATTATCATCATATTCATCAACATCACCCACATCCACATCTTCTGCTTGGATGCTGGCATGTGGACTGCATGTTGAAACCACAGCAACATCATCGTCATCACATTCATCATCATCATCAACACCACCAGCACCTGATATATTTTTCACCACACTGTGAATCACTGCATGGAAAATATGTGACCTGAACCGCGGTGGCAGAAATGTCACATTGTATGCTATCGTTGTCATGATTATCAGAATCCTCAGGTTCAGTTACTGGGATGTTACTGGGAAGTTTGACATAATCTACAATGCCACTCACTTGCACTGCTTCACACTCCACTATATTTATGGACATGGTACACTGGTCAGAGATGGAAATTGAGGCAGCAATACTCATACTACCACCACCAGCAACTGCACTAACACAGCTGGCTGGAACATCATCTCCTCCAACTATGAATGAAGCTACTGATTGGGCTGTAAAAAACATTGCAGAAGAAATACCTTTCCTCACATCAGCAATGCACTTCTGTGTCTGCATACTACCACTCCCACAGACAATCTTACCACTGGCAGCAGTGCCATGGCGAGAACCAGCTTTGCTTGCACGTCTCTTTGCAGGCATTTTGGGGTATCAACATCAATATTCTAAACATATTTAGATTTTGGAATATTCACTCTGCATGGGGGGCTCTGGATGTGAAGCCAAAAAAAAAACAACTGTGGCTTCAGCAACAGATACAGATGCAAATTCACAAGTGAAAACAACACCTTAACTAACCAGTGGTGCTGAAGTCACGAACGATCCAATCTGGAAAAAAATTCCTTTTGCCAGTGGGGGGGCACTGACTGCAGATTTTTACAGCAGTGCAAGCAGCAAAAGAAAGAAAAAATACCACAATGGCAGTACAAAATCATGCAGCTGCAGTTGATAGCAGGTTCACACTGCTGCACCTGCAATTACAATGTGGCACAATAAAAGGTGTATTATTTTATGTCACTCAGCACCACACACACACACTCACACACACACACACACACACACACACACACACACGCACACAAACAATTTGACTACAAATAATACTAGCAAATTGAAAAGTTCAGTAATATGCCACGTATTGTAAACAGCCTAAAATTACGAACTGCTGCACCAGATCCACACAGCACACAATCAGCAAGAAAATTTCAACAATTACAGTATTACTGTGTGTACATTAACACAGTCAGTTATATAACAAACATATAACCAAAAAACAAAGAACTCCCTATTTCTCCAACTTAAATCTACCTACACCACAGATACTCCCCTCCCCCAAAGCACACTTTCACTGTCTCTTACTGCACAGACTCAGTGTCATGCATTAACATTCAAAATCCACACACAAACAAAAATGCTTGATGATATGAGCATAGGAGGGTTTCCTACAATTGATGAACTAAAATTTGAGCAAACAAAGTTACTCAAAAAGGCTTTTTTAACAGCTTTTAGAAGGTTTGAATCACAGACAGCTCTCAAAGCACACTGTCTCCTACAGCTTCCTACATACACTACCCTGAGCTGAGGCTGTGCAGATCAATATAGAGCCCATGTGACCTGAAATCCTATGAATCACTGCAAAATTCACCTTTGGAGCTTAAAAACAAGGTGAAGTGAGGTGAAGTGCATTGTTCTCAATGCCCTTTACCTTAAAATTTGGTGGAGTTGTGGTCTGGGAAAGAGGAGTAATGCAAAGTCATTGTCTGCAGTGGACTTTGCGTTACCCATTATAACGTGAATTACTATGCTTCACGTTTCGGAGTACTCCCCAAATTCGCATTGGCTTGGCAAATCACTTCATGGAGCGATTTGAGCCCACTTTGCCCACTACTATAAATGTGACAGGAGTCATTTTTAAAATCCTGGATGAGATGTGTTTTCATATTTGTTGTGCAAAATGACATTTTGGCCAATATACTAAAAATGACACATGTCACATTTACTTGGGGAATCATAAAAGGACTATCTTCAAAATTTGGGGTCAAAATAAAAAAAAAAAATAATTCTTAAGAAACTTTGTGCATAATGCCAGTCTTGACCTCAGGAGGTATGCTTTGTTATCATCTGCTGGTGACCAGAGTTTGAGGGTAAACTCAGTGGCACAGCTGCACGGGGTGAGTGAGGGGTGTGGCACTGTTATGCAACACTCCCCCAGCCAGGGAGTGAAAGCTTGTCCGCATGGGCCCGAGTACCATATGGTGAAGACAACTACTGTATCCTGTTAGCATAGGGCCTTCACTGTGCATTGCCTGACAGATGGACTCTTTGTTCTATGTGTCTGTATCTTTGACCACATGGAAGTGCAGAGTCCATAGGGCATTGCACTTCCTCACTCTACAAGACAACCTGAATTCTTGACATCCATTGCTGCACTACTGTAGTTTTACAAAGTCTCCCTTGGCACAGGACCCAAATGGCCTTGTGCCTCTGCATCTGTTCATACATGTCCATTTAGGACCTGAGTGTATGTGGATCCAATTCAGCTATCTCAAAAAGAAAGGAAATGCTTTCAAAATATCTTTATTAATGCACCAGTTAGGGTTCAACTAAATGCCACAAAAGTAAGTTAATGTACTGTTAGGGTTTCCAACCATAAGACCCCACCCTCCACCGCCCAAGCAGCAAAAGAAACAAACATTAGCTGTTTGGGTTTCTGGAGGCTTGACAAGTCAGTGGTGAGGTCTTCCTTGGGGTCATCAACTCTAATGGTCACCCCGTTCCCTGAGCAAATGCCAGATGTGATCTCCTTTCTTCATGCAGAGACCACAGGGCCCTGCATGAATTAAGCTACAACACACTGTGTTGGCAACATGTGGTGAGTCATAGTTCTCTGCCTTTGGAGAGTGTATCACTATGAGGCATTGGCTTGCAGCTGTGCCTTGTGCTTTAGACAGGAGACTGCAGGCTGGGGTGAGCATTAAGGCTGACAACCCCAAGAAGTCTCCATCACTGATTTGCCAAGACTATGGAGACCCCAAACCATAATGTTTTTCCCTTTTGCTGATTTGGGGGTGCAGGTGGGGATTTTGGGTTGGAAACCCTAACGCCAGATTTCCCTACTTTTGTGTGGCATTACTTTTTAATCCTAACTGGTGCATTAATTAAGTTTTTTGCAAAGAACATAATATAATATAATATAATATAATATAATATAATATAATATAATATAATATAATATAGTATAGTGTAGTAGAACAGAATAGAATATCACATCACATCACATCATATATAATATGATATAAACTGTTATGACAACATCATTTTTGATTGCTTTATTATTTTATATTTATTGTTATCATTTGTGTGCCAAGAAAACATAAATCATAAAACTGAATTTGTGATTTGGGCTTACCACTTGACTCCCTACCCTCATGCTGTTTTCAGAAGCCAGTATTGACAATGGGGGAAAAATGCCTTTGAGGAATTGAGCAGCAAATGCAGAAAGACTTTTTTGGGGGAACTAGAATTTACATTTTTGGATGGATTATTTTTTTCCTGAGTATGGGAACTGGAACCAACTGAAGAAGAACAAAGGGGAACTAGTGTGCTTATGTATTACTCAGGATGGTTTCATTACAAGATGCACTACCACTGGATGACTGAAAAGGAAGTCTGCTTGCACTGCAGTGGGAGTGGAGCCATTGGATTTCTGTGGACTAATGAACATTTGTTTCTTTTCATGAACTATTATGTGCCCAGCAGTCCTTGTTCTCACTCAGCCTCACAGCCATAATTACCAGTCCCTGTTCCAACATGACCAGCTCCAATCTGTGCCACTACTGCTTGCAGAACTTGGTACTGGTCATACTGGCATGGTTGTAAAGTTATATGCTCCTTTCCTCAGCATAATCTCTTTTCTTCTCATGTTCATCTCTTTGTTTTCACTATGAATCTATAACACTTGCATGATAGATGATGATACAATGTGGCCACAGCTGGATGCTAGCAATGATGACTTACGATTGTTTTGGATAATTTTTAGATGCCCACATGACCCACAGTCTGGCACACAGACAGGACCCACTACTGTGTGACTTGCAGGGTGAAAAGGAAGAGTAAAACAAAAGGGTGGTGGAGCCATGGATCAGTCTGCTAGTGAGGGTGGTGGGACCCAAGACTAAAAATTGATTCATGCATGGCTGGAACAGATTGAAGGGTTTGGTGGTTGCTCAGGTCAATAGCAGTAGGGAGGGGAAATAGGGGAAGGACTGGGATGGATAAAACCTCTATATAGACAACAAGTCCCTGGGCAGATAAGAACTTCCAGGCAGACTAGTTGGACCTTTGGTCTTTTTCTGCCACCATTATCTGCTGTATGTCTATGTCTAGTACCCCACCTGGTCTCCACACTGACAGACCACACTGTACCCCACTGAAAGATGTTCTGACCTAGCATCTCACACAACAGTCTACTTTACTTTTCACTCATTAACTAGCTGGCAGGCTCACACACAGGCAAAACACACAAATATGACTTTTCTTGCCTTGCTGCACCACCAGTAGTCAGAAAAAATATCTGTCAACTAAATACTTTACCCCCCTTGCACCTTTCCAAATCTGTTTAATTGAATCTGCCCTGCTTCAGGGAAATGAATAACAAAAAAAATGGATGCCTGTGACCTGTATGCCACCAGCACACAGTAAAAAAAAATTGTCAAACAAATCTTTCAAAAATCCTGATTCATCATTCCCAGTGTATTAAATTCAATCTGGCTTGATCCTGGTATATGGCTTGCATCTGCCACTGTAGGCTTACATTGTGCTTGTGTCCTGTTACAGAGGAGAGGAGCCATGATTACATGGTGCTTATGCCCTCTCCTCTGCAACAAAATGTCACTAACCTGCCTGCCTGCAATTACAGTAAATGCAACTGTAGCGAACATTAGCTAACTGAAATAATAAATTATAATTCTTTCAATAGTTTCATTATTGAAAGAATCATTTTCAAACAAAAGGAGCTCCTTCTTGCCATGGGTCTTTTCCCTGTGTGAGGGAGAGCAAGAGAGAGAGAAAGAGATGGAAATGGCACTAAGATGCATGCAGCATGAGGAATACTTGATCTCCAGTATCACTGATTAGCCACTGTAGATCATCTGACTTGCTAAAAACATGGACATGCTCAGTTTGTGCACCTGAACAAAACACCTTTTCACAACATCAAAGTCATGAAATGCCAATGGGAAATTGAGTTTCACATGACTTGCTTTGCCATAGTACAAAATGTCAGATTTTGATATGTTCACCCAATGCAAATTCATGAACAGCTCTTCCATACTATGAACAACTACACTTTTTCCACTGGTGATGAGATGATAAGTGTTCAAGTCCACGTCAGACTAAGACTCATTGTCATCTTTTGCACATGATTACTGATTAGCAGTACTGGGCTGTGTGCTGCTGCCTCTGGTACCTGGTTTGGTGGCTAGGGGATTGTTACATGGTAGTTCAAGGTGGACTAGCAACAGTGGATTTGCACACACAGGTGTCTGTGGCAGCTGTAATCATTGTTCATAAAAGATGGGCAACCAGAGGACTAGCTTTTACATTTCTGGATGGATCAATTTTTTCACTGGAAAGCAGATCCAGAAACAAATGGTTTGATACCTTTTATTGGACAAACATAGATGTAACAAAAGAAAACAGTGCTTAAGCTGTCAGACCAACCAAGTCCTTCCTCGGAAGCTTATGACAATTGTTTGTAAAAACAGACCTACTGCAGAGAACTGGAGAGTGATCCCACTGCAAAATACATAAAGGAACTAAGAGACTTAATTATATCATTTCCAAACCATGTCCAAGAGAGAGAATAACTAATCTCATCCCTGTTGAACCCAAGCCAGCGATATTCTACTTGCAGCCTAAAATCCATGAACCTGGCAATCCAGGACAGCTTCATCCCGGACACTTCACAATTCCTGTGTAAACTTTCTGGTTGTAAGGACTTACCACCTAATGCCATTTTAGCTATGATGGATGTAACCACCCTCTACACTAATATTCAGCACACAGGTGGCATTTCAGCCCACCGTAACTCTTTGGAGCCCGAACAGGTATCTCTGTACTAGGAAAAACAATGGACTTATCCGTTGTTAGGCTCCAAAGGGTTAAATACCTGCTGTACATAAGAAAGGACTAGACCAAAACATCAATCTAGAAGTAGTGAGGAAACTTATTAAATTCATTTAGACACATAACAACTTCAGCTTCAGTGGTAAACGTTATGTTCAAAGTATGGGAACAGCAATGGGCACCAGGATGGCTCCACAATATGCCAGTCTCTTTATGGTGAATTTGGAGGAGGATTTTTTTAAAGCACTGTACACACAAACCACTCACTTATTTCTGTTACATTGATGATTTGTTCATAATTTGAACAGAGGGCATGGACACTGTTGAGGAGTTTCATCAGGAACTTGATAACCTCCACCCATCCATAAAGATTTCCCTGGAATATTTTGCCACCAGTGTTAATTTTCTGGTCACTACAGTCACCATCAAGGATGGAACCTTAAATGCATGTATTTACAGGAAACCAACAGACAGACAGACAGAGATACTTGCATAGAAATAGTAATCACCTGAGCCAAGCCAAGCAAAAAATATCTATAATGTACAGTCAAGCACTGTGATATCACTGTATCTGTTCAAGTGAGGAAGACAGAGGTACGGATTGGATATATTCAAAAAAACCTTTATTGAGCAGCAGCACTCTTCTAGTGAATTTGACAGAGCAATAGAATATACAACACAGGTACCAAGGGAACAACTACTTCAGTATAAAGAATGGACCACTACCAACAGAATACCCTTAGTAGTAACATGTCATCCTGACTTTGAACTTCTACGTAAGATTTTTAAGGACCTTCACCCAATATTTAGTGAGGATGAGACCCTAAATTGTCTTTTTTAAGAACTACCACTACTATCTTTTAAACAACCCCCTAATTTAGCCAACCTGATTGTTAGGAGTAAACTTGCACCAGAACAGAATACCATAACACTAAATGGTACACGACCCTGCAGTCACCCCAGATGTAAGACTTGTGAGCACATTTCCACTTTGGATTGTGTAGTTACTTCACAAAACAGACAATTCAGTATACAGGGGAATTATACATGTGCATCATGGAATGTTGTTTATTTCATTCAGTGCAAGAGACATCCACAAATAGGGTATGTGGGAGAGACAGGGCAACCTCTCTGCACTAGAATAAACTTGCACAGACATACTATTAATATGAAGATGACTGAAAAGCTAGTGAGCCGGCATTCCTTTCAGACTGATCATTCCATCTCAGATATGTCAGTGATGGTCTTAAAAGGACACTTGAAAAACACACAACAGAGACGGGCTTTTGAGGTCAGACTTATTTTACTTCTCAATATGGTAGAAGATGGCATGAACGTTGATTTGGGTCTTATGACACATTACCATATTTGAACTTACACAGTCCTTAAGTACAAAGGATGGACATATAATGAGACTTCAATGGGTTTTTGTTTTTTTGTTTTAATATTGTATGGCCATAGGGTCCCTTTTAACTGGTTATCAATATGTTGGTTTCTCTCTATTAACTTTTTGTGGTGGGGTAGAGTGATAGTGTGTTAGTTTGGGCGTGTTGTGTGTGTGTTGGTGGGGGGGTTGGAATTGTGGTTTTATGCGGTAAGACTTATATTCAGGTACATGACATTATGATGTTACAGTGTGTTAGGACTCTTGGTTCACATACATAGTGAATTTATACTTCCTACTAGTTATCTAGATTATTATGTTACCGAGGGGGGGTCAATTCCTTTAGTTTTTGATTCAGATTCCCAAAACTGTTACTGTACATATAGCAGATTAATTATTTACCAACACATTATTAAACACTAAACATATTAGGATGCATGATCTTATTTTCCAGGGGGTCCTTGGAAGGTTTTTTTTTTTTTATCGGCCTCTAATTCTGACAATTGATATTTTTTGCAAAAAAAAGAACTTGTTACAGCACTGAAGGTTTTAATGTGTATAGAATTTTTTTTTTATCTAGTAGAGTATAGAGTTTATAAATTGTCTCCAGATAGGTTTAATACTTAATGTGTGAAACAGTTTGTTCCTCTAGGGACACTTTCTTTTTACCACCTGGAATAGTAGAAAATTTCTAACATGTACTTAAGTGGATATTACATCTAAAGGTCTTGTGTTTAATTAAGAGTGTATTGTCCTAATACTATCACTCTTTCATAATGTAAGTTGTTGTAACTGCTTAGCCTCTCAAAGGACTACTCTTTTCTTCCTCTGTTTACATTTGACCATGGAGTGCTTCACAGCAGTCAGCTGAGTTAAACTGATTTCTTGCATTTAAACCTGTTATCTTTTAAAAAAAGGTATTTTAAACCAATGAGAATTCTTTCTGTTTTTTGGTTTTTTGTTTTTATGTATGATCTGGGTGTCAATAGAATGTGTTTTTACAAACAACTATTATAAGCTTCTGAGGAAGGACTTGGTTGGTCCAAAATCTTAAACACTGTTTTCTTTTGTTACATCTATGTTGGTCAAATACAAGGTATCAAACCATTTGTTTCTGGATCTGTTCTTACAAAGACCAAGGTGGCAACTAATTAATTCTTTGTGTCATTGGATAGCAGAAATGGAAGCATTTGTAAAAGTATCAGTCTTTCCAGTGCCAATGTGAGTGGTACCTACAATGTGTGCTACATTTTTTGTTACTTTATTGAACAACATTATAACAAACTGAGAACATAGTCATAGTTCAATAATGTAAACTAAGTATAAATACTTATATTGAGAAAAGACTATGAAATGAGAAATAATGAGCATATTTAAAAGAATAATAATAATTACAACTATATAAAGGCTACACAGGAATAAAATCCAAACAGGACAAAGCAAATCAATCCATGGTTCTATCCCTTGGGGCATTATGAAGACAAAACTTGAAGAAAAGAAAAAAGGAGCAGTAAAGAAAGGGGGGAAGGTGCTCCACTCTGAGGAGAAAATTTTATGTGGAAACCATGAAAAAGAAAATACTAAGAAAGCTGATATCACTTGATTTGACAAGTACCAAAATATTTCACTCCACTACTCATTCTTCTGATCCCATAAGCAAATCCCACTGAGGCCAATACTCTATAAATTTATCTGTTCTGTTTTGTACCTGATATGTTAAAGCCTCCATAGTTCACACATTTCTAATAAGATGTATCCATTGACTTACAGTGGGAGGAGACTGTTGTAGCCAACACCATGTAATAGCTTTATTATATGCCGCCACACATATATACCATAAATACAAAACATTAACCCCTTTAATTCCTACTGTGGAGGACCCAATACTAAATTACAAAAAGCCAGAGGAGCTAAAAATTGAAACAAATTGCCAATCCTTTGCGATACTTCCCACCTGAAGGTGTTGAGGTGCAGACACTAATAAGGAATATGAGAAGGTGATGCAACATCCTCTCCATATTAGCACCAACAACATGAAGTGGTAGCCCGATCCCATTTTGCCACTCTACTAGGAGTCAGAAAGAACCGCACCTTAACCTTCCACATAAACTTCTGCCAGAGAGGGGAAGAGGTAACTTTTGGAAAAAATACCCCAAATATTACTCCACTCCAAGTCTGATAAGAGAAAAGTAGCTTCTCATTCCCATTTCTGAATGGTGGGGTTGAGGACCCCGCATCTATGACAGTTCAAAAATAAGTACAGACACAAAACTATGTGCTTAGCGGTGGATATTGAAACAAGATCTAACAAAGTAGGAGAATAAATTATCTCTGTTAGCGGAGATACTGAAGATCTTAATTTCACATGTACATGTGCTTGTATCTGAAAAT
This sequence comes from Neoceratodus forsteri, assembly GCA_016271365.2. Classification (NCBI taxonomy): domain Eukaryota; kingdom Metazoa; phylum Chordata; order Ceratodontiformes; family Ceratodontidae; genus Neoceratodus; species Neoceratodus forsteri. Next base: position 1,340,666,601 of record CM057456.1, read on the forward strand.
AGTGTATTTTATCATTAGGGGACCATCCAAAATGTTCCACACACTCCTCAAAAGTGAACAGGGAATCCCCCATTATCTGGGCTGGACTTTGAAATCCCAGAGAATCTTGACTAATATACTAGTAATCAGCTTACCCAGAAGAAAATCTGGGGCCTCAGTGAACCAATATAATTTCCAAAGATCATTTTGAGCCTTCGCATATTTCCGTAAAAGATCCCAAGCCCTCAGGATTACTTGAACAGCAGCATACAGTAGGAGCCGCAGACATTGCCAGCTATTTTCAGATATTTTGCAAAATTTCTAAAGAGTCTCTCTCTGCTGCCCCTACTGTAGGAATGGAGAAAGCATTAGATATATCTGGAAATATCACAGAAATTTTGGGAAATAGCTGGCAGTGTCTGTGGCTCCTACTGTATGTATCTTGCATAGTGAATCATGCACAAATAGGGTCAAATATAAAGAAGGGGGCTCAAAAGTTTAACAAATGCTCCCATTCCATGTCCTGCCAATGAGAAGAAGAAGAAGGGGTTGTAAACCAAAATAAAGCCCACTGCACTTGAGTTGCTGACCAATACTCCCTCAAATCTGGAACTGCCATTCCTCCAGTTTGCTTGGCTATATTAAGAAGAGTTTTACGGACTCAGGGATGCTTACTAGCCCAAATAAAGTGAAAGATCTTAGGGTGGGATTCTCTGAACCACCCCAGAGATAATTGAACTGGGACACATTGAAATAAATACAAAAGTCTTGGAAGAAGATTTATTTTAACAGCTTGGATTCTGGCGTACATCAGAAATGGAAGAAGGGACAACCATTTCATATTGCCCCCCATCTGTCTAAGTACTGGAACATAATTATCAATATAAAGATGATTATTTGAGGCTCTTAATGTTACACCAAGAAATTTAAGCATATCCAGGTCCCATCACATTGGAAAGTGAGATCGGGTGGGTCATAATACTCAGTCTTAGTAGAATTAAGAGAGTAACTAGAGAGGTCTGAAAATTCATCAATCAAGTCCATTAAGCATGGGAGAGATGAAGTCAGGGATGTTAGATACACAAGAACATCATCTGCCTAAAGAGCTACTTGATGTGCATGACCACCTATCAACACCCCCTGTAATAATGGGTTTAATCTAATCCATTGAGCATAAGGCTCAATATATAAAACAAAAAGAGGGGGAGGTAAAGGATACCCCTGCTGAGTACCTTTACCTAAATAGAATTTTTTTGTAAGGTTCCCATTAAGACAAACATAAGCAAGAGGGTCTGTGTAAGGGCATGTAATGGTAGCCACAAACTATCTGGAAACACAAACAAAGCAAGAACACCATAAAGAAAATCCCAATTAACTTGATCAAAAGCCTTGTCAGCATTTATGCTCATAATTAGGGCAGGTACTTTTGTTGTAAATAAGCAATAATGTGTAAAGTTTGATGAACACTGTCTGAAGCCTGTCTACTGGGAACAAGACCATCCTGATCTCTGTAAACCAGAGAGGGAAGTACTGATTGCAACATTTTAGCTAAATAGCTGTAAAAAAATTATAGTCAATGTTAAGAACCAAAATGAGTCTATGAAAGAACAGAAAATATGGTCCTTGCCGAGTTTCAGTATCACAGATATAACCGCTTAGTGCCAAGAAGGGGGTAAAACAGAGCCTTCCTGTACAGTATTCTGATAAATTGGTCATAAAATAGGGATCAAAGTTTCTCACAACATTTTATAAAATTCTACAGGAAGGCCATCAGTTCCCAGAGATTTTCCCATTTTACCTTCCTAATAACCACATTGATCTCAGCCTCAGTGATTGGAGCCATTAAACAAGAACCTTGTTCCTGAGTTAACTGGGGAAGATTCAAACCATGCAAACATTTTGTCATCTGCTCCTTCTCTGCTCCATGTTGTCTAGACTAAAGACGTTCAGAATACTTAAGGAAGGCATCCTATATTTGCTCAAGTGTAGAGACCAGAATTTGAGTTTGTGGATGAACAATGCGTGTTATTTGAGCCTTAGCCTGACATGCTCTGAGGCAGAGAGCAAAGAGTTTTTGAGCCCATGGGCACCCTCATAATACTTTTGTTAGAGAAACTGTAAATTGTCTTCCACCTTAAGGTCCAAAATACAATTTTGCTCCCGCCTTAAAGCATTTAAGTCTTTCTCTCTCTCTGCCTATTCATTTTGCTTTGTTGAAGGGTTTTCAAAGCCTGAATCCTCTGCTCTAAAGATTTTTGTCTTTCATGTCTCTGCTGTTTTCTATCTACAGCTATGGAAATCAATTTACCCCTAACAACTGCCTTAATAGTGTCCCAAATTATCCCAAACGAGGTCCCACTATTAACATTATCTTAGTAAGTTTGAGCAATAAGTTGGAGTATATGCTGCAGGACTTCAGGGTCATTTAAAAGAGATACATTTAACCTCCAGAAGATGTTTTTCAGAGGCAGAGAAAATATCCTGCAATTCCAGCTTTTGTAGCAGTTGTCTAATTTGCTTAACTGTTTTATAAGTTTTTGAAGGAATCTTAAAAGTAGTATCATTAAGGGGGTCTATGGTCATGTTCCAATCTCCAGCAGCAATTATGATCCCTTCAGCCTTCTCAGAAATGAGTAATAAAATGTTTCTATACACGACATGAGGCAAACTTGGAGGTACATATAATGATGCCAGAATAATCTTTTATCCATTTAAACCCCCCTTAAGTATTGCATATATATCATCAGTATCCATCACCCTCTCTGCTACCTCAAAGAGAACATGATTGGGAAACAAAACAGCAACACCCCTTCTTCTATCCCTGCTATACGAGGAAGAACACACCTCTCGGTAACCAAAGGTTAGCAATTTCTGGTGTTCAGCTAGAGAGAGGGGTGTCTCCTGTAAAACCACAAAATCAGCTTTAGTCTGTTTTACAGATGTTAAAATGTTAATTCTCTTAACTGGACTTGTCAGACCAATAACATTAAAGGATAAAATTGCAGAATCCATAACAAATAAGCTTCATCACAGCTATCCGATAATGGGTGAAGCCCTCCTAAGAAAAAAAAACAAAAAGTTCCCCTCTTCCTTCCCTCCCAAACCACCCAAGTGCCATGGAATATAATCCAAACAACTTCAAAGACAGAGTAAACAACCATAGAACCATCTTAACAAATAGAGTTAAACAGTATAAAACGTGAACTATATACAAGAAAAAGTAATTTAAAATAGTAAAAAATAAGCCAACTTCCAAGGTGGAGGGCCTAAACAGTTAAAGGACATCTAAACAACATTTTGACAACAAACTATTCAAAAATCTGACCTCAAACAGGACTAAAGGAAAGGCTGCTGAATTTGTTAATGTTAAAACTACATTTATATATGTTACCTAAATGTGGTTCCAAAGCATTTGAAAAATGTAAAATCAGCCAATTTCAAAAAAACTGCTTTACCTGCTTCTTAAAATGGCAACAAAATGAGTTAAGTGATGACACCATCGGCGCCAAAGTTAGAGAGCTATATGGCTCTGTATAGTGCTAACTAGTTCTTTTTTCCCTTTGTATAGAATTGTTTAACCAAAATTGTCAAAACCATGTGTATTATTTAGATCAGTATGCATGTCAGGCTATGGTTCTGTTCATTTTGTTTACTTTTTTTTGTTAGTTATTTAACCAGGACTAGCACACTAAGCTGAAAGCTTTTTTACAGGTTTGACCTGGGAGCACAGGGAAGTTAAGTGATTTGCTCAGGGTCACACAGTATGCAAGTGGAAGCTGTGGGGTTCAAACACAGGTCTGGTTACTGGATGTCACAAGATGTGCAGCTCAGAGCCTTAAACCACTGCACTGTACTGCCTCCTAACTTTAACATGCTGCAATTGTGTTTTAATCCAACCGACTTTCTTTTTGGCAAACCACAGTGCAGTACAAATCTTGAATAACCTGGTGGTTTAGTGGTTATGGCAGATCCAGGATGCTACAATGGGGGAGGCGGTGCTAGGAGTGTGTGCATACTTGATATGCACTTTTTAAAATGTTTATGAAGCCTGTATATTTTCTGCTATTATGCTTTTCTAGTATGTTTTTGACTGAAACTACAAATGTAATCCATATTTTTGAATGTAAACAATTGTACAATCAATAAATCAGACTTCTTCAACAAAGTGTAATGCAGCAGCAGTAAGTGATTACTTTACTATGGGAGGGGGGGGTTACAGCTGCCCCCTTCACCACCCAATAGATCCACCACTTGTTTGTAGCAAAGTTCTTTTGTAGTCCAATGCCAGAGTTCATTCTTTCTCGGAAGTCAAAATTATGCTTGTCTTGTCTTCTCTTCTTTATCCATGGGAAATAATAATAAGAAGAATCAGAATTTATATAGTGCTGTCATGAAGTGACTGAATGTGTAGTGGCAGCCAATTCACACATTAATACCCACACACAGCCTTGGATAATTGCATAAACTGGTTTTATGGGAAGGGGAATGTTGGCTAGGACAATAGGGTCTGGTAGTGATCATGGAGCTGGCAGCCCCACATCTTATTTTTCACAGTGATCTGCTCATATTTCTTCCCTTCTGTCTTCCCCCTTCCCTGAATATAGCAGCACCTTGCAGGAGCGGCCTTCTCAGTCCCCCTCTGGTATTCATTCTCACTACTTCTCCCCACACCAAAAACTGGTGAGCTCATCACCATTATGCATCATGAATGTAGGTAGTACAGTTCCCAGGTTTTTTGACATATCAAAAATAAACAAATCTTTCCGGTAAGTCAGGCTGATAGCAGCAGGAAACAAGGGGAATCATAAGCTTTCCTATCCTTAAAAGATCTAGGCTAACTTTATTAGGCACTATTAAATGATGGGTGTGCACATCATTATGCATGTCATTTAATAGTGCCTAATCTTAGGTGGATTAGCTCTCATATGGGTAAGATTGCCTATGTTCCCCCTTGTGCCCTGTTGCTATCAGCCTGGCTTATCAGAAGATCATGTTTATTATTAATATGTAAAAATGACATGGGCGACTACTAACCATGATGCAGAATGGTAGTGAACTCACCAGTTTTTGGTGTGGGGAGCAGAAAAGAAGAATGAATGCCAGACAGGGACTGAAGAGGCCATTGCAGCAGGGTACAGCTATATTCAGGTTAGGGGAAGACAGGAAGGGGGATGTTTAGCAGATTATTGTGAGATCTGAAATGTAGGGCTGCCAGCACCATGATCACTATCTGACTGTGAATGAGAGTAGCCAGCAATGACAAATACTCAATAGCAGGGCTGAACATAAAGTGTTACTTGAATTCAGTGTAGGGCGATTACCCTCAGGTTGGGGGGTGACGTTTGTTAGGACAGTATTGAGGGAGCTGTGTATAAATCATTCAAGATTTAGAAGGGTGGTAACCAACCAGCTTGCATTGTGGAGTAGGGCACTAAAAAGTACTGGAGAAGATTTGCTGGGAACTGTCCTATGGGGTTCTGCAGATGACAGGTAAAGGAGTGGACTGACACTGGAAGTCTGGTGGATTCACTCAAGGCATTAGAATGCCTATCCTGCTAATAATATTGTTATCTATAGTAAGTACAGACCTTATGAGGGCATGAACAGCAATTTTTCCAGTGAGTCCTGAGGCTTACTGATGGCCCTCCATGAAGACCCAATTGTTGGTTAATGAGGTGGGACAAAAACATAACAGGGGAACTGTACATACTGCCTTCACTATGCAGATGGGTTGTGATCCACTCAATGTTTATGGTGGGAGCAGAAGTCAAACATTGAAAAAGTGGACTTAAGTGTGATTTGGGAGGTATTTTTTTAACAGTGCCAGCTGATGATCCGTACCAGTGTAGGTATGCACAGCTCTCTGAGGTATATGATTACAGTCTGAGGTGTGATAATTCTCTTCATGAGACCACAAGCTCATATGCAGCCCCAGGCAATCCTAAGGACATGGTAGGGATGGTGAGGTGTTAAACAGAAGCCAGGCTAGGTGCAGGGGGTTCACTTGGAAAAAGAATACAAGAGAAGCTTTTTTTTGTGGATTAACAAGAATGCATGAGCTTTGGAATTGGACCAGACTGGTACTTCACTGTGTGACCCTGAGCAAGTCATTTAACTTCCTTGTGCTGCCAATCCACATCAGTAAACAAGGTTTCAGCATAGTGTGTCTCTCCTGGTTAACAAAAAAAAAATTCAGAGCATCACATAAACCACCAGATAATCAGGTATTTGAAGTGTTGTACTGTTCTGTAGTTTGCCAAAGAGAAAATCCGCTAGATTGCAAAACATTGTCAGCAAGTTAAAGTTAATAAAATGAACAAAATTATAGCCTAACATGTGTAATGATCAAAGTAATCCACATGTTAACACATGGTGTTGATCAATCTGGTAAAACAATTCAAAACAAAGAGGGAAAGAAGAACTAGTTAGCTTATAGGAATCTATATTGGTATCTGGCTGTGGCTCCAATGATGTCATCATGACTCATCACTTAACACAGTTGGCAGACATCTTAGGGAGAAGGCAAGGCTGTTTTTTGTAAGTGAAAGGCTGATGTTTACATTTTTCAAAAGCTATGAAACTGCGTTTATGTTATTTACATAAATGCAGTTTTAGCATAAATGTAAACAGTAGCCTTTACTTTACATCACTATGAAGCCAGATTTTAGAGTTTGCAGTTTTAAAAAACTGCTTGTTTAGGTATCCTTTAAGGCCCTTAACCCCACGTTATATGGTAAATTTCTAAGACTAACAGAGAAGGGATAGGAGAGATTTATAACCCCTAAACCAAAGGGGTCTCTCCATGAGATATCCAAAATAGATATTCCCAATAAAGCTGGGTAGAAAGAACAAACAAAGGATATATTAGGGAAGATGTAGAAAAAGAGTAAAAACACAAATCACAAAGTAACAAGATGAAACTAATTAAAATATAACCTATCAAATAAAAAATTACCTATCAAATGATTTCAGAATGTGTGCCAAGTATTTACACATAAACTCTTAGAATTGTGAACAATTTGAGATACAGCAGTATCCACAGACACTGCCAGCAATTTCCAGATATTTCGTGAATTTTTTTTAAAACATTTCTTTCTGCTGCCCCTACTGTGGAAATGCAGAAAATATGGACTCAAGGCTAAGGCTGAGAGTATTCAAACAGGAAACCACCCAGCACAGGAAGACAGGCCCAGGACATATCCAAAATTAAGAGAGAGGAATTATAAAGAGAGAGAGAGAGAAAAAAAAGAATAGAATCCAGAGCAACAGAAAGAGAGAAAAAAAGGGGAAGTGCGTAAGAGACCCTTATAAGGACCTATAAATTTTAATTATGCATATTATGCTTAAGCCCAGCAACACAGTAACTTATATATTAGCCTATATAATTGCTTATATAAAGGACCCCTAATAAATATAAAACAACAGATGAATAAACCATACAATTGCTTTTACACCTATTGAATCCACACATAATAGTAAACAGCATCTTGAGGTCTTTTATGTCAATATATTTTGCCCCAAGTAATAAAATTCTAAAAGAACCATGATACACATGCAAGCAACCTTTGTATAAAACTTAACACTAACAAAAGTAAAATAATAAAATTTGAAAATAGCATATAAAACCAAAGATCTAAAAGCAAAACAGCTCATGTATTATATGCCCCCCAAATAATCTGCAGTATTAATAGTCAGATAAAACAAAACTCTATTATTGTCAAAAACAAAATTCTGGAGAAACATAATTTCAATATTAACAACAGGTGAGCATGATCCAATGCTTTTGAAAATACGTATTACACACATAAACTAAGTTTGAAACATAGACTAGAAAAGTTTGAAGGCTCCAGGCATCCTAGTCTGAATCAGAAACAGTAGTCCTCGGTCAAAATATAAGCATGAGTCAAAAATGAAGCAAGCGAATTAAACAAACTAGAAATGAAAACAATAAACATGGAGCTCCATATTACATCCAAAAATCAGGGAGCAAAAGTCCATAAATCCTTGAAGAGAGCCAAGATTGAAAATTCCAGTCCTTGTGCATAGTCCGATGTATTCAGCAAGTCTGAGTGTGACAAGCTTCAAAGTTCAAAGCAGGAACAATGCTGATTTGAAGGAACAGCTCAGCCCAAACCAAAACCAAAGCCCAAAGTCCTGCATTGAAACACCAACATTGATAGAAAATGACACACATGTGCAGGGCAGTCCAAAAACAACTATGAAAAGCAACAAACTCTAAAAAATGCCCAAGCCACCATAGGTAGAAAATTAGAGTAATATGAAACTAAATGGCACTTCCATAGTCTATCCAGCAGTTCAAAATGAAAATGCTAGTTTGAATCACTATTCTACTTCAAAGGATAATCCTTGATTGTACAAAGATGTGCAACAAATAGAGCTTAAAATGACAAAGCAAAGCAAAAAGGCCACAAATAGGGTAATGCGGAGTGACAGAAACAGTCTGAAGAAAATAAGGAGCTCCTCTAAAGCATACTGGACACTACACACCATCCAGTGGGTCCCAAACCAGAGGCAATAAAGGAAAGTGGGATAAACCCCTTCCCTCCTCATCTCCAGTTATATGGGTTAACAGAAGGAGATCCGATGATCCTGCCAAAATCATAGAGGAAATTGAGACTAAATTCCAAAAGAGAAAAAGAACATCAAATAATTCCGCTGGCTCCCTTCTAAATAGTTGCAACATGATCTTGACTTCTTCCTGAGTTTGAGCCTTACGCTGCCTTTTGCTGACTGGAGACATCTTACACCACTGATCTCTCGCTAAAGCCCTTTTATTTTTTGAGGCAGTATAGTGCAGTGGCTTAAGGCTCTGAGCCTCAAATCCGGTAACATCCAGTGACCAGACCTGGGTTTGAATCCCACAGCTTCCACTTGTATACTGTGTGACTCTGAGCAAGTCACTTAACTTCCCTGTGCTCCCAGGTTGCTCCTATAAAAAGCTTTCAGCTTAGTGTGCTACTCCTGGTTAAACAACTAAAAAAAAAATCTTTTGATTCTTACACCTTCATAGCTTCTACAGTATCAAGTCCCTGTTCATGTAGTGCCTGCAGAGGAGAAGAAAAGTAATAAAAATATTTGGACCCCCTGCAAAGAAAATCTTTAAGCGTGCAGGGTAAGGGGTATGAAACTTTAACTTATGAGCTCTGAGAATCGGAAACAAAGGTGTAAATGCTCTCTGGCATTGTTGTATCAAAGGGGAATAATCATTATCCAGTGTGATTCGGCAACCCTGATAATGAAGTGAATATTGATGCCAGGCTCTTAGTAACACTGCATGTTTAATAGCGTAATTGGAAAAGCACACAATAATCAATTGAGGTCTCACCCCTTTCTCTATAGGAAGAAGGGACAGATCTTCTAAATCCAATACAGAGCTCAGCAGATCTCAGACAAAGAGCAAAAAAATCCAATTTCGCTTCTGTTCCTTCAGGTACTCCATAAATTAGTATGTTGTTGCAATGTGAGCGATTTTCTAAATCATCACATTTGTCATCTAAGGCCTGTGTATCTTGTAAAAGGCTCCCAAATAGACACTCTGACCGGTCAACACGTGAATCAGTGGTGGAAACTTGTTTTTCAAGTTCTTGAGTCCATATTTCAATTTGAGATACAGTAGTAGCCATAGACATTGCCAGCTATTTCCAGATATTTAGAAAAACATTTTTAAAGCATTACTTTCTGCTGCCCCCACTGTGGAAATGCAGAAAGCAGGAGATTTCTCTAGAAATATCACAGAAATTTGGGGAAATAGCTGGCATTGTCTGTGGCTACTACTGTATAGAAAGCTGCAAACCGATACGGTGCCCGAGTTTCTCCATGGAAGTACCAAATCTTGGCCAGAAGCGTAGCATTCATAGGCTTTACAGTCTTGGCCGAGCCCTCGGTCACCATTTTGCTTACACCGGAGAATCAGCACTATAACTCAGAATGAAAATGAAACAGAGATGCATACCTCTCAACTGCTATGAATCTCACATAGCACTATGATTTTCACAATCAAATTTACCCTTGCTCCGAATAGGTTTACTGATGTTCCTCATAATGTTAGAGCTATTTCTGGACACACAAACTCTTAGATCATTGAACTAAGTTGATATAAACATTCCTCATCATTAACTATGTGATGCCCACTATCTGTAGACATATTATTGTTTAAAATAAGAAAGTGCTACACACTCTGGCCCTTTGCTATGATTTTTGAAGGTCAGTGCCATGATTTTAATTCTGAGAGGTTGAGAGGCATGCCAAGATGAAGAAAAAAAATCAGATGAATTAAAAAGAAAATCAAATAGCTCTCTGTTCCTGGCTCAGAATACTGCCGAAATTTACTGAAAAAAATCCTATACCCAAATGAGTTGTGGTGCAGAGTACGCCTGATACCCAGTGGAGCATTGAACCTAAGCAGCCCTTTCTCCCTTGCTGAAATCAGAAGTCCCACAATGTGTGATACTTGAATGTCTTACTACTGTAAATACTTGGCACACATTCTGAAGTGCTGTGAGTAACATGACCCAGCTTTAATTTCTTGTTTGCTGCTTGTGAATGATTCTACCCTGCCCCATCTCATTCTCCTCTGTGCTGCTCCATTGCTGCCTCATTGCAGCAGGTTGCCAGCCAACAACCCACTGCCCAGGCTCCTAGTGTAATTACACACCAGCCAGACAAAAACATACACTTACTGAAAACACAAACATGGCAAATGAGTTTTCATTTTTAATTTTCTTTCTTCCAAGAAAATGTAACAACTGCTAGTAAACACTGACAAACTGAAAACAAACACCCGTGTAATGATTGCTGCCCACTGCTAATGCACCAATAGACATTTGATATTGTGACATTTTATATCACTGTTGTTTTTGTGTCTGCAAGGAAAACCATTAAATTGGCACCAAGCCCAGAAACAGCAAATGTTTAATGTATGTATGTACAGTATGTGTAGTATGACTGAGTATTAAATTTGCAAGGTGTGACTGTGTTGTGTGCTTGAATAATTTGCTTTATTTTTGGGGGGATTTATTAGGGTAGTGGTTGTTTCAGGTTTCTTAGATTGGGAGATGTATGTGATAGTCGGCTGACAGGCTATATGTAGTCCTCAGTGCTTGCTATTAACTTACTCTCAGACCTGTTGTGCTGGCTTGATCCATTAGTCATCCAGCTTCTTCCTGTAGTGGTCATAAAGCATGTTTGTGAGGTGGGGATTGGCAGGCAATGGAATGCAGCCATTGGAAATGGTCTGGGTGGGGCTGGGGCGTTATGTGATAAGGTACACGAAGACCAAGAGATGCCCTAAGAAGAAACTAAATCTTCAGAGTCCACTCATGCCTGATTTTGGTTCCCTGTCTCACTTGAAGGTGCAGTAGGTAACTGATAGTTCACCTGCCACTGGCAATTCTATGTAATTTTAGGTGACTGAGGAAGAAAACTTCTATTATTGCTGACTTTATTTCATGTTTCTTTGTTTTCATAGTGTTATGTGTATCCCCTCGACCTTGTTGTTTTACTCCACCTCCTCCCTGTGTCAGAGGCAGCCATCCTAACTGGGTACTCATTAGTGCACTGCCTTAAGGGGAATGGGGGGGGGGTGTTGCACATCTTTTTTTCAAACTGAGCTTGATCTCTTGTTTCACCTGGTGGGGGAAGCCTGTTTTTTTGAATGTGTGGCCATAAAAGGTGGGATGGGTGTTGGCCACAGGGTGCTGCTGATCTATCACCCTCTGTGAGAGATAAACGGTTTCGGTAGGAGCTTGTGGGCTTTGCCACGGACAGGGTGTTGCAGTCTCTCTGCTGACTGGTGCTGGGAAATTTTGATACCGGGTCAATGATGAAGCCTCACAATTTCTACAATTTCTCTTCAAGTAGATGAGTCTGTCGGGGCTAACATGAGTTGCTACTACTAGAACCCATTTATATGGCCATGCCTTGGACCTGGTTTTCTCCCTGGACTCAACATCCTTGATATATGGGTTACTCTCGTACTCTAGTCAGGTTATCATGCCATGATTTTCAACTTCTGGGCACCTGACAACCTTCCTTCCTTCCTCAACTGGAGATATGCCTTTTGAGGGATTTAGAGTCAGACAAACTCATGGTGGTGTTGGACCTCATGAGCATGATGTCAGCATGTCCTGGTGTTACCAGGGTAGCCATCAAGAGTTATAGTTTGGCTCTTGGGATTGCTACTGTCACCCTAGCACCATACCATGTATGCCTCCTGGCATGGTGCCACACGATTCATTAGGACGTGTACAGACTGAAGGCTAAATGGTAAAGATTTGATCATTCCTGGAGGTGGTCCAGATCAGTGGTGGATAAGTTGGCTCTGTATGCTTATTATAATGAGCACCAGAGCACAATCACTCTAAAAAGGGCAGAGTTCCTGTCACTGGTTATAATGGCAGGGAGGAATCATCCTGCTCAGCTCTTCCACACAGTAGAGAGACTTTTACATCTTGTCTGAAGTCCAGAGGTGCTTTTTCCGTAGTTATATGTGAAGATTTTGGGACATTCTTCTCTCGCAGTGCCCTCCGTTTGATTTGGGATATCTACAGGCAGGCAGTCAGGGCCCAGCACTCTCCAGCATTAGTTGAATATAGGCACTTCACCTGCCTGAGGGGAGTTTCTGTCAGGTATCGTGTAGGAGGTCCACAGGTTGGTAGCCAGCCTGTGACCCATCTACTGTGCTGTAGACTGCTGCATGATACTGACTCCTGTTCTTGCTGGAAGGATCTGATGCTCATTGGAGAAAGGTTTGTTCCCGGTAACCCTGAAGAGGGTGTTGGGGATGCCCATCTTTAAAAAATCAATTATGTACCCTGAGGTCCTAGCAGATTAAAGACCAGTTTCTAACCTACCATTTTTTATGGAAAGTTACTGAGAAGGTGGTGGTGTTACAGTTTAGTGAACATCTTGAGCCCTTCAACATCTATAAGCATTTCAGGCTTCTTTTCAGCTTGACATAGCACTGAAACAGCACTGATCAGGATACAAAATGGCCTCCTCTTGGCAAGAGACTATGGTCAGCATTCTGTCCAAATTCTCCTCGATCTCTCTTCAGCATTTGACACCGTGGAGCATGGGTTGTTACTGGATTGTCTTAGGGACTATGATGTACTCACACTGGATTTGGCTGGCCTGGTTTGAGTCCTACCTTGCAGACAGAGTGCAGCAGGTGGTTTGGGGTAAATTTGCATCTAAGCAAGCATCCCTGGTTTGCCATGTCCAACAAGGATCAATCCTATCGTCCATGTTGCTTACAGTGTGTTTTCTGCTCTTAGCTGAGATCATTAGGCAGTTCAACTTAAATTTTCACAGTTATGCAGATGATACTCAGTTGTACTTGCCCTTTGCACCTGGTGCTATTGATGCTGTCCCCTTGCTGAATAAATGTTTAGCTGAAATCCAGGGCTGGATGGAGTCTAGCTGACAGAGACTGAACCAAGAGAAGATGAAGGTGCTAGTGATTTATACAGGTCATTGCAAGCCTCTTGGCATGAATATAGTTGTGCCGGGATAACAACCAATAGCTCCTTGCTCCCAGCTGTGGAGAAAGTAAAAAATATTGGAGTCATTGTGGATCCCAGTTTGACACTTTAGTTTCAGGTGTTGACCATGGTCCACTGTGGCTTTTATCATGAAAGGAATATCTCCCAGATTAAGCCTCATTTGCTGATATATGACATGAAAACCATGGTGTGTGGTGTGTGTTGTGTGACATCGCAGGTGGAGTTCTGTAATACTCTGTATCTTGGGCTATTAGCAGGCTTGATGCACTGCTTCTAGTTACTGCAGAATGCAGCAGCTCACCTAATTGTTGGGGTATCCCATTCCAACCATATAATGCCGTGCTCTGCAAACTTCACTGGCTGCCTCTGTAGTGGTGCATCAGCTTTAAAGTGGGTTTGCTCTTTTACAAGGCCCTACATGATAAGGATCCAGGTTACCTGTTTGAGCTCCTGACTCCTTGCATGCCAAATCATACTCTCCAATCTGCTGAGTGAGGTTATCATGTGATTCTGAAACCTAGATTTCAATAATCTGTGGATTGAGCAGTTGCTGTAACAGCCATGATCCCATGGAATTATTTTCCTTGTTACCTCCAAGAGGCCACATCTTTTTTTTTTTGCCATTAACATTTTATTGAGTATTTGATTACATGTACTTGCGGAGACATTGTAAACATAAGCATTGAGATACAAATGAGGTCACACAACGAACCATCAATACAATCCAAAAGAGAAAGCATATGGACTCCGCAAGCCCCCCCAACCCAACCACTCCCACACCCCCACCCCTCCATGCAAGGCACTGCAATCAGAGATTACATGGGAGAGAAATAAAAAGGAAAAAAAAAAAAGAGGCATCACTGCTGTAAGTTCCTTATGAGTAAGCTAACATTAATGGAGACCAGATTTTCTCGAAACGGGGCAACACACTATGCAGTATAGCAATCATCCTCTCGGTCCTGAGGCATGAAAGGAATTCTGCCAACCATTCGAATAAGAAATTAGACAAGGGTCCTTCCAATGCCTCAACACCACTTTTTAACTACACAAGAAATCATGGATATATGGAATTTCCTCTGCTTAACCATACAACCCGACATATCACCTAATAAACATATTTCGGGTGAACAAGTCTTCTAAACCAGTAATGGATCCGTTTTACTTTTGATTTCATTCCACAGAGGGGCTATATTAGGACAGAGCCAAAAGATATGAAGAAGATCTCCTCCTCCTGACATCTATAACACAGAGACCCTGTGTTAATTTTAAATCCTGTAATTTCTGAGGTGTGTAATAGATGTTGTGCAGTATTTTGAATTGCACTAACCTGAGATGATCTTGTTGGATCCATTTGTGGCAACTCTGCCAAATACGTGCCCAATCCCAGATTATATTGGGGAATACCTTGGTCCAATATGTACTAGGTGCTAGATTATCCTTAAAAGCCCAATTAAACAATACTAAGTAGATCTTGGAAATAGCCTGTGGGGCACCAACTAAAATATTGAGGTCTTCCCAGAATGAGATGCAGGGTGAGAAGACCAGTTTGCTACCGATTCTCTGAATCAGAGCATGACGTAATTGATATACTTTGAAAACATCTCTCTGAGACAAATCAAACTTCATCAAAATCTGCGCCGTTGATATCACGCTACCATCCGGATTTATAAAGTCCTTCAGGGAGCAGACAGCTAGGATGGGCAACCAATTGCGTTTAATAGTCCGATATCCTATCCGCCATTGCGGGTTCCCCCAAACAGGCTGCCCCCAGTCCCACATTTGTTCGTATTTCAGAAAATTACATAATTGATTATGTATTCTAAGGGAAAGTCCGATAGGAGATTTTTTCAGTAAAGGGGGAAGCAAACGCGTGGGTATATAAAGTAGAGCCTTGGGGTTAATATCTACATTCTTAATAAGGCTAAGCTCCAAATTAACCCATAATGGAGTGTATCCCGTATTCGTAGTGGCATTGTCACAATGCATCCATCTCCCATATTTATTTAAATGGGCTGCCCAAAATAAAGTGCAAATGAGGCATTCTCAAACCACCAAGATTCTTGGGGACCGCAATTTAGAATATGACATCCTGGCCTTTTTATGTCCCCAAACAAAGTCAGCCAATTCGCCATGAAGTTTCTTAAACCAAGAAAGAGGAATCCAGATATTCAGCATAGATAAGGGGTAGAAAAGCCTGGGAAATATATTCATTTTTACAATATTTATTCTGCCCCATAAGGACAAAGGAACTGCGCCCATCTTTTAAGGTCAAGTTTAATAGTGCGAATAAGGATTCTACATTCAGCTGATGCAATCTGTCCTGACTATTTGTCAAGGAAAGGCCTAAATATCTAAAGGATTTAGAGTCCCATCCTAAACCAAGTCCTATGACATCGGATTTAATTACCCTATTGTTCAAAGGGTAAACGACAGTTTTGTCTTGATTCAATTTATAATTAGATAGCCCACTAAAATTCTGAATAAGTTTTAATAAGTTGGGATAGACCAATCAGGCTTGATAGATATATTAGTAAGTCGTCGGCATAAGCTGTAACCTTAATTGTATGTCCCTTACGTTAATACCAAGAATTTCAGGGTACAACACTATACTCCTTATAAGGGCTCTATGTATAAATTAAATAATAGGTGAAAGGGACAGCCCTGTCTCAAGCCGCCTGTAATTTAAAAAGGTGCAGAGATGGCCCCATTGCAATACAACTCTAGCGGAGGGGTCCATGTATAATGCCTTAATCCAAGCCACGAATTTCTCCGGGAAGCCGAATCTGTACATTACCTCTAAAAGATAGGCCCAATGGACCCTATCGAGCTTTTCGGCATCCAAGGAGACCAAAGCCATGGAAGCTCGGACTCCTCGGATGCCGATAAAACATGCGCCAGAGTTCTAAAATGCTCCGAAGAGGATCTACACTCATAAAACCTACCTGCTCTGGTCCAATCAACTTTGGGATTACCTGACAGATACGATCGCCAATATCTTGGCTAGAATCTTAATGTCGCAATTCAACAGTGAAATTGGTCTGTAACTGGCCGGACTTTCAGGTGGTTTATTAGGTTTGGGGATAAGCACTATGAGTGCCTCGGTAAGGGAGTGCTCTATTTCCTTACCAGATAAAATATATTGGAAAAGTTTGAGTAGAATCGGGGACAACTGGGTGGCAAATGTTTTATAAAAATTGGGAGAGAACCCATCAGGTCCAGGAGTTTTGTCAGATGTAAGACTCTTAATGGCCAATTCAACATCCTGCTGCGTAATCTCTGTAACGAGCACTGAGTGATCCGATTCGCAGAGACTAGGGAGGGGTAGTTTGTTCAAAAATGAAGCGATATCCGTTTCAGTCGGGGGTATCTGCATACCCGCATAAAGAGATGTAAAGTAATTTTGAAATATCTGGGCCATATCCTCAGGAGTAGTTTTGATAGTACCCTCCCCTTCTGAAAAAATACCCTCTATTAAACGTGAAGCTTCAAATTGGGAAATACGTCTGGCCAGCATTTTACCCGACTTTTCACCTTGATCCACGAACTTTGCTTTAGTTTTAATAATAGCCAACTCGGCCTGTTCCCCCAATAGGTTAAGATATGCATCTTTTGCCTTTACTAAACTTAATTTCACCTCATCAGTGGGGGTATTAAGAAGCTTAAGTTCTAGAGACTTAATCTGCTTTAACAACTCACCCATTGTAATTTCCCTTTCTTTCTTTTTCCGCACTGCCTGGCTGATCAATACACCTCTCATATATGCTTTAAATGTTCCCCAAAGAATATCCGGGCGAACCTGATCCTTCAAATTGAAATGAAAAAACTCTGTAATTTGAGCTGACAGATATTTGGTTATTTTGGGACCTCAATAACTGATTATTTATCTTCCATCTGTTACTTTTACGGATTAAGGAGGGCAGAAAAACTGTGAGGTCTACAGCAGAATGGTCTGAGAGGAGCAGCTACTATTGCTGAGCTAAGAATTCGGGGGAGCAAGGTATGGACACTAGGATATAGTCCAACGGGATCGTGACCCATGCGCCGGAGAAACAAATGTATAGTCCCTCTCTTGAGGATGAAGAACCCTCCAAACATCTGCTAGCCCCAATTGGTCAACCAATTCCCCAAAGGCTCAGGAGGCAGGGGTAGGAAATGTCTGAGTCCTAGAAAGTCTATCTAGTGATGGGTCTAGTACGGTATTGAAATCACCAGCTAATATCATGGGAAAATGGCTGAAAGGTTGTAAAACCTTAAGTAATTCGACCAGAAAGTCATGAGAATCCGAGTTAGGGCCATAAATTGTACCAAACAACATAACCTTGTTCTGCACTTTACCTTGTACCAAATGTACCCTTCATTATCCTGGATAATCTTTAGGGGATGAAGTGCAATGATCTATGGAATAATAACATGACCCTCTGCTCATGTGTGAGCCCTGTGACGCTAAAACCTCCCTATCTGAAGTCTCCGCATAGCATTGCTTTCTTCTTGTAGCAAGTGAGTTTCTTGCAAAATACAATTTTAGCCCTCAGTGCATCAATATACTTCAATATTTTAAATTGCTTTGTTTTGTCCTCGCCCTTTAATGTTCAATGTAAGAAATTTTATAGCAACATCCGTCCCCATTTCGATACAATCCTGTAATAATTTGTGGTTGTATAACTAACCATTCAGAACTTCTACCTTTGCAGGCCTTGCATATCCCCCCAACACACAGACTCCATAATCCCTCAAGGCACTACCTCCCAGCGATACTCATTTCCCAAACCATTCCTCGATATCCCAAAATTATCACTTCCCCATCGTCCCACTTACCCCTGCTGATAGTATCCGTAATAAAACCAAAGATATAGAGGAATAAGTAGTGTAGCCCCATAACACCCCCATATCCCACACCTCGATTGTCTCCCCTACCCCTCTCAGCACTCTTGGTCCATGACGACCGAACTCCGCCAGTTAATCCTCTCCCACTCCCCCGCATGTCCTTACAACTAAACCCGCTTTGTTCACCGCCTTTATTCATATTGATATTCATAATGAACCTCTTCTCAGGTACCTAGCCTTTATGTGATCCCCAAGACTATTAATTTTTAAGTCCCATTCCATTTCCTCCGAATCCCATCAGATACCCCCAAAATCAGCAGAAACCAACATTCCTTAAAAATCATTTAACAGACATTCAATCAAATATGCAGTAGCTTCACACTTTTTGAAAAAAAAAAAAAAAAATTTTCTCTAGGCAGAGCTTCATCTGAAGTAATCCGCGGTACAAAAAAGATCTAGGTAGTCTCAATGTAATTATAGTGATATGCACATCCGAACATCCGGCAAGCATGGTTAAATCCCATTCAAAAAAGCAAAGGCATAGCCCGAAACTTGGCTTCGCTCCCAGAGTCTATCCATGCTGCTACTTCGGGAAGTAAACAAAATACAGTGCACAAGAGTCAGCCAAAACAGAAAATGACAGGGTGAACTACCGATCAGTTAAAAAAAACACTGTAAACCAGTCTTCCTGGCCAGTATAGCCAGATGGTTACATGCTGTTCTGGTAATCACCTCGAGAGGAACCCTCTCAATCAAGGAGAGCTGGATATTACCCCACGAAATTTGTTGAGCACAGGTTGCTCTTCCTAAACGTAGGCCCTGAGCTCCTGGACAAAAGAGAAAGTTTTTAGCCAAGACATCACCCTTCTAGGTTTTCAGTGCGGGTGGTGTGAACAAAACAAAAACAGGAGCATTTCTCTCGATCGATCGGGGAATCGCTAACCCCATAGACCACATCAGGAAGAAGAAAAATAAAAGGCAGACCATTTTCTTCGGTAAAGTCCCTGTAGTCATTTGAAGAGATCTGGGAGGCGGTTTGTCAGGCGCTACTAGCCAAGCCGCGTCTTGAATACAGCCCATTGCCCATGAAGTAAACATGCAGCTTTGCTGGATACAAAACTTTAAATCTTATGCCGGCAGGAATCAGTTTAGAAATCATGGGTGATATTCGCTGCTTCTGCCTTACTGTAGTTGTTAGATCCTCATGCTTATTCTAATGGGGTCCCTTCCAGCTCAATTCTTTTTTCTCTCGCTTCAACAATATATATTGCGCCCTGAAAATTTAACAGGCGGACAATGAAAACCGTGGGGGCACCCAATGGTGGTACTGCTCGTAAGGCTCTATGTGCCCGCTTGATTATAAATTTCTCCAAGGGCGCCGGGCCTACCAGATCCTGAAGAAGCCCTGGGCAAAAGGGTCGGATCGCTCCTTCCTCCCTTTCAGGAAGACCGATGATCACTAAATTATTTCTCCGACTCCGACCCTCTAAATCTTCTAATTTTGCTTCCATCCTGAGATCTTCTGGACAAGGTTAACAAGCTCCAGTTCTTGCTTCAGACCTTTTTTCCAAAGAAGAGACCTTAACTTCAGGTGTCTCGGTGCGTTTGGATAGATCCTCCAGTGCCGGCGTGACAGCTTTCAGTTCTCGCAATCCGAGCCCAGTTCGGCTCTGAAAGGCTTGAACTCTGCTAGGAACTGGGCGAGGATAAGGGGTTCATTCGCCAGTAAAGCCCACTCCTCGGGTTCTTCATTTGGTGTAGAAATTCTCGGCTTCTTCGGCTGGGCCTTTGCCGGTGATACGGCGTGTGTCGCGATGTATTTTTCCTCATTGCTTCGTCCATATACGCCCGAAAGTGTCAGAATAGCCGATCGAATAAGTGATGCTGTTATGAAGCCCAAAATAAAGCTGTAAATGTCCCGAGAAGTTTAAAATAATTAACTTTAAAACCGGGGGGAAGCAGGAGGTGAAGGATCTGACTGCTACTGCGGAGCTGGCATCACGTGACTCCTCCAAGAGGCCACATCTTTGTCTGCCATAATTTAAAGTGAGACTCAAGCATCGTCTGTTTTGTTTATCCTTCAACATGGCATAACAGTGACTCCTGAATGGCACATGGTCAAAACAGTGCCTGATTATGGCGAATGCCAAAATTGGTGAACTCTCTTGTTGTGGGGGGCTGTGTCCCCTGTGCCCCCTACCCCCTTTACTAAATAAACCAACTCTCGGGGAGGGTGGAATGCGGGAAGGGGAATACCGTGAGTTCACAGATTTTGGCATTCACCATAACCTGGCCCTGTTTTGACGCTGTGCCATTCAGGAGTCACTGTTTTGACAGTATACACAATGACTGAAGAACATTTGTGTATGACATTGCTAACCTGATGCTTGTTTTACTGTATGTTATTTATTCTGTTACATCTCTCTGAGGTGTATTATTTGTTGTAAGGCCTCCAGAGCCTGTGAGGATGGGCACTGCATCAATAACATTTATCACTACTACTACAACTAGTACTACTACAATTCAATCCTTTCTCTACAGGTTAGGCACATCTCAGCATGGCATACGTAAATGTACTTATCAAGAAAAGTGAATATCAAGAAAACAAAATTTGTATATTTTTTATTTGGAAGAAATCTTTTGAATTTATACGGTGTATATATTTTTTCTGTCTGCAAAGAAATTGTGTCAGGTGGTAGTGGGCACTGCTAGTGAGTACTGACTAGGCTTATTCAGTCATTCACTTCTCTCTACCCCCAGGACTCAGGGGAATACATAGCTTATCATGAAACACAGACAAAGCTGTACAGTACCTGTAGTAGCAAACATTGCTTTACTCTATTTTTCATTATTTTTATAAATGCAAAAATAAAAATGCCCAACTTCTTGTGGACACTGCCAGCAACCATCCATTTGCTTGCTGCTCTCTGCCCAGGTTTCCCCAGTAACTCTGTTCCCTTTAACCCCAGATTTTGGGGGTATGTACAGATCAGCCTGAAACACAGGGCAATCAGCCACCCGCAGTGGCAACAAGGATGATTGATTTATTTTCTTTACTTTTCTGTTTTTGTTTTGGGGAGTTGGTGCACAAAAGTGGCAACTAGCATTAGCCTGATGCCAGATGCCCACTGCTCTGTCCCTTCCAACTGGAATGTACCAGGCCTCAAGGGATTACAAAACTTAATTTGTAAAAATGCAATCACTGAATCAGCAAAGGCTCCAGTCCAGTCCTTAGTCTTCCAATAAATAATAAGGGAAAACAGATTCATTGTTTTGGAGATTTGGGCCCTACCAGGCTGTCAGACTATACCCATTTGCTGCTCACTGCCCAGGCCCTTTCTTTTTTTTTTTTTGCTCCTCTCTGGTCCCCCCTAGCCAGCTTCTCCTTCAAGCCTCCTATGGTCCTTCCGTCTGCCTGTCTCCTCCGACGCTGAAGCTTACCTCACATTGCAACCCCCTGGAGGTAGCCCAGCATATCTCTTTGCCGAGTGGGTCCCCCTCCTCTGAGAAGGAAGGCACCGGTGGGGCCATCCAGCGCACTAGGCATTCGGCTCTGGGTGTCACTGAGGTGTGTTGGTTGTGATGGCTGACAGCAGTGATAGGCCGGAGACCATCATCCAGCTTGGCCAGGGAGCTATTTCCTGGGTTTCTCCCCAGAAAGTGACATGCCACTGACATCAAGGTGAATGCTGATGTATGTCACTCCCCCAGCAATCAGAACCCTGACATCCTGCTGTGCTCCAGGCCTCACCCAGGGGCCAGTAGGTGCCCGGTTCACATCCCCACCCTCCCCCCAGAGAAGGCGAGCTGTCTCTGGACGCTCCTTCCTTCTCCCCCGGCCAGTCTTCCAGTGACCCAAGTCTGTTCCTGAACCTGGGTCACCAGCATCGCAAGTGAAAATCCAACCACTGCACCGACAGGCTGGCTGCCAGTCCCTTTCTAATATAACCCCAGGACTGAGGGGTCACAGTTAAATCTGCAAAAATGAAATCACTGAGTCAGAAAATAGGCTCTTGTCTAGTTTTTCATCTAAAAAACAGAAAGGAAAGGTATTTATTGTCATGGGTAGTTTAAACTGTCAGGATACCCCCCACCATCCACTGCCCAAGCAGAAGCAACTCCTTCATCCCTGTCAAAATACAGGCCCTGGTCTCAAAGACCTGTTGCAGCAGTGAACATTGTCATTTATCCCTGCTGCTAGCCCTAATGCTGTGTGACAGTCTCTGCTGCTTTCTAGTTTTTCCCCTGCTGACATTAATTTTATTTTTACAACTATCCAAAATTGTGAGTGCCATAGCTAAACTGCCTCTCTGTCCAAGGTCTAGTATGGGACTAAGCTACAGGTAGATCACAGTACTTAAGCAATGAACCAACACCAAAATGAGGCTTATTCCATGTGACTGACTCTCTGGATTTGGACCGCTTGAGTTTTGCTCCCATACCCAGTCACCTGCATGACAGTGAAATGCACTGCCTCTGGGCTATTGGGGCAACCATGTGATGCCATTTGTCTTCCTATATTATATACACCTACAGCCTCCAACACTACCAACTGTGGAATCAATATTTTGGAAACTGACAAACCTCCCCACTTCATCAGTCCTTTAGCCATGCATTAAACTGCTAGATTTTGAGCTACACCTTTTAGCTGAAGCATGACGGTAGTAGGTCCTTAGAAACTGTCACCACCCCTGCCCTATCACTGAGAGTCCTGCCTAGGGTGTAGACACTCTCCTCTTCCTCTTTTACACCTCACCTGACCAGATTATTTGTACCTATGTTCACTATCATATCTGGCCTTCTCCCTCCTTCCTAGTAAGTTCCACTGCATTCTTTCAAGGTGGTATTCACCATTGCCCTTAGGAAACAATGAAACTCCCACTTGGTATCTGGTGTGGAACACAACATCCTGCTCCTAATGATTGAGTACCCCAGTACCATGGTCCTTTTCCTTCACCCATTGAGTTTCCAACCCTTCCATTGGTCATGGACAATGACCAGAGCACATTGTCAGGTGTGCTGTTCCCTGCCTCAGCCTAATGGAATTCCACTGGGGTGTTGACAAGGGTTGATACTTGTTAGAGGTGAGTAGACCTTCCACTTCTGGTTACCCTTTCCGTCTTACTTTTTCTTCCCTCCTGACTATGGTTCATTTGCCCTTATTTGATATCTGGGCTCCCTGTAGCAATGGAGCCTGTAGCCCCCATTGCTGATCACTGGCCTTGCCTCTCAGATAACACATTTCTTCCCTAGCCACCTTGACATCATCTTCAACAACTACCTGTAAATGCACCAACAAATGATGCATTGACCATAGACCCAGAATTCCCTCTGGGTTATAATTGCCCACAGCTCCTGTGCTCTGCCCATTCTCCCAGTGAGGTCTCACCTGGATGTTTACAGTATATGCTTTTCAGTTTTAAATGTACATATATTGTTAACCTTTTATGTTAATTGTACTAGGCCCTGATCTAGATAGAAATGTACTACATCTGCTGCCTGCTATGCCCCTCAACAACAGATTGCTTTAGTCCTGCCTTAGATACAGTGGTAGTTGCCTGCTGTGTAAACTCTGTTTCCCAGTATCCCTAACACAGTTTATGTAGGCCTACCTCAGATGGGAGGGTAGCAGTTAATGTAGTCCTATCCTAGATCAGGAGGTAGATAGAAATGTGGGCCTACCCCAGACAGAGAGGTAGAAGTTAACATGGACCTACCCCAGACAGTGGTAGCAGTTTATGTAACCTCTCCCAAGATAGGTAGGTAAGAGTTAATGGAGTCCTTCCCCACACAGGGAGGTGGGAGTTAACATAGCTCGATTCTAGATGTGAAGGTAGCTACCTAATATTCAGACATTTAGATGCACACAAACAAATGAGTGTGTTTCCTGCAGATGTGACAGTGTCATGCAAAGCATTGGGCTGTTTGTCTGCTGAGTATGGTATCTTCACATTTTCACTGCAATAAAGAACTTTAATAGGTTTATGTGTTCCATAACTTTGTGTTTTGTTTATTCAGCCTCTTACTTCACAGACTTAGTAACCCACTGTATACACAACCAGGTTACTCTGTTTCTCTGCCCAACAACTGAACGATCTAACTCTGCTTGCTGTTACCATTCTAACTATTTTATCTTTTTGTATTCTAATAACATGGAATTCACCACTTTGACTTTGCTTCTTGGATTAAAACATTCCTAAACCTTTACAATGAACCTAGTCTTGGGCCAGTTTTCTTAATGAGTGTTTATATGGACCTACCAATTTACCTTAGCATGCAGTCATATCCCCAAATATGTTTAACAATATACTGTTTGGAGACTGGTTTTATCCTTAGTTTATTATGGTTATCATGGGGTCCTTATAGCTTGAACAGACAGCTGCTGCCACTCATTAGCTGTGAGATTACTGATTGGCTGGCATGAACACTCTCCCTTAAAAGGCCTGCCCCTTCCCTGAGCAGAAGTGCTTGAGTGGCAAGGTGAACGGGATGAATCATCAGAGTGAAGGAGGAGTTAGGGAAGGCTGACATGCTGCTGGACTATGATATGCTACTACAGTGCAAGCCTGTTATAAGGGATGCATCTGTGAATATAACTCGTGTCCATTATATCCAATGTCTATTGTATACAGAGGAGGTGGAACCTGCATGTTAGGTGTGTCTATATGGGTGAGCATGGGCTCAAAGTGAATGGAAACCTATTATAAAACTTCATAGATTATTCAGAATCCTGCTAGCATATTTGTTTCTGTATTCTGTGTGTTTATTTAACTGTTAGGGAACATCACTTTTTTAAAGAAATTTATTGAAGAAGATAAAAGATAGCAACTCTAGTAGCTGGATGTTGGGGTTCTAGGACAGTAAGAACTAAGGCAATTGTACTGTAAGAGTTTTATTCAAATATGGAATAATTTCCTTTTAGAGTTATTAATTAACAAAAAAGGGTTTATGCAGTTTGTGGATAATTACTTTGTTAGATATTTAATCTCTGTAGCTCCCCATTGACTTTCTACATTTGCCAAATCTCCTTATCATCTCTGCACTGCCCCCCCCCAAAAAAGCACTACAAATGCCAATAAAAGCTTCATAGTATCCGTTATAAGCAATGTTTCTGTCCATTATAACAAGATAAAAATGCATTGGATTTGATATACCATGTACCATGCAAGGTTTTAAACATGTATGGGATAGGCAGAAGGGAGCAATACAGATGAAGGGGTATAAATAGGTCAAGGACAGAGTAAAGCCTTACAGTTCAATCAACAGGTAGATAAAAGCTAATGGGCAGACTTGATGGGCTGGGCCTGGCAGTCCTTATCGGCCATCAACTTCTATGTTTCTGTGTTTCTATGATATATTTGGTTTGTGAAATCAGTTTTTGTCCACCACAACCGATTGTCCATTATAACAGCGTTCATTATAAGAGGAGTGCACTGTATTGAAGCGTTGTGAAATATATTCTGTCCTGAATGTAATACTGTCTGGATTTAGCTTTCAGACTTATTATCAGGCACAAAGCCTGATAATAATTATATGTATGATGCAATTGTTTTTGACCTGAGGGCCATTTCACTCTACAACTCTTACACCCTCACAGATCCTCCAATATTTCACTTCATTTCTTCATCTCTCTAAAACACTGAAACTGGCTAATGCACTACTGTCTACACTACTAGCCACCCCCCCCCCCCCCGAGTACCTCTGGTAGCTACAGTTCATGTTGTTTTGCCCCAAGAAAATCTGTATTAATGGTGATACAAAAAGGAGTGAATAAATAATGATCTGTTAAAATTAATGAGGACAAGAGACAGAGCCTGGAACTTATATGGAAATATGAAGACCAGGTAATACTTCAAATGTATAGAGAACTGTGGAGCAAATGTTGCAGTATACCAAAGCTGAATTTTGCAAAGAGAAGCAAAAGGTGTTTATCTTTGATCCCTGAAGAATATGGAATGACATCAATGAACAGCATGGCTTCATGAAGAATCATAGTACTATCACAGCTCTGACAAATCTAACAGACTACCTGCACAGAGCAATTCATAACGGTGATTATGACAGGGCTTTTCTTATTGAACTCACAAAGGCATTTGACCTTTCAATCTTATTGTTCATGGATCCCTGTTAATGAAACTATCTGAGCTGGGTGTCTCAAATGAAGTGCTTTAATAAGCTGGTTCACCAGCTATCTTAAAGATACAGAACAAAGAGTGAAGATTAATAATGCCCTTTCATCCCCTAATAATTTCAACATAGGGGTTCCCAGGGTCAATTCTAGTACTGTTTTTATTTAACCTTCATATAAATAACATACTCAATGTAAGTACTAACACAAATGTTCTCCTATATGCAGACACCATGGTGCTGTGTACAAGGGTGGGGTCCTTATACAACAAGTAGTTTCTGATGGCTTTCAGGTTGACTTCAATGTATTATAGAGGTGGCTTATGGAAAATGCCCTATTAATTAATGTAGAGAAAACAAAAGTAGTGATCTTTGGTAGTGATAGGAATCTGAGCTCATTACAGCTATTATGTAATGTTGTCTCCCTGGACAACACAGAAATTAAGTTGGTATCAACATTTAAGCAATCTGGAATCCTGTGGATAGACAGCACACTGTCCTATGCAGAACATGTTGATTAACTCATTAAATCAGTCAACAAGAGCTTGGGACTTTTGTATAGGAACAAAATTAACTTCACTGAGGAGGCAGATCAAAAAGCTGGTATCCCAAATCTGAATTTACTCTGCAGCTACTGAGAGCACACTTTCCAGACAGAAGTCTCTCCTCAGCTGAGTTTGTCAGTTCATACTAGGAGCACATATACTGAAACACAACTGCAGTTTGTATACCAGAATGGGATGGATGCCATTTGAATAAAGGTACCAGCAATACTAAGATTTAACAGTAGCAAAAATTCTAAAAAATTAGGATCCTCCACAAGACAACTTACTTAGATTTTGGTAACTGGGATAGGCACGCTGAGCTAAGGCTCATTTTCAGTTGTGACCCAGAGGAGGGGGCAAGGGAGTACAAACATACTAACATACTAAGAAGCCAGCAGAGCAGGCTGTATGGTCTATCAAGTCTACTCAGAGATCAGTGCTTGCTCAGTGCACCATTGCTACCCCCTCTCCCCATGAGGTCCCCACCCCCATCCCATGACTGGGCCCCCCCCTCCAATGCTGGCCCTTCTAAGATGCACCCTCTCCTGTACCTATCCCAGCCTCTCTTGAACTTCTCCACAGTATCTACAGCTACCAATTCCACAGGCAGACCATTCCAGGGTTCCACCACCCTCTCAGTGAAGTAGCACCTCCTTGTCTCCAGTCTGAGTCTCCCGCCAACCAGCCTCATTGGGTGCCCACTGGTGGCCCCCTCTTCTCTCAGCTTGAACACCCTATCCTGGTTTACCCTATTTATCCCCTTAAGATATTTGAAGACCTCGATCATTTCCCCGCTATCCCTCCTCTCCTCCGGGGAGCACAGGTTGAGCTCCTCAAGTCTCTCACCATAGTACTTCTCCCCAGACTGTGAATCATCTTGGTCACCCTCCTTTGGACCCTCTTCAGGAGTGCAATATCCCTTTTTAGGTACGGATGCCAAAACTGCATGCAATATTCAAGGTGCAGTCTAACCAGACAATTGTATAGCAGCAGAAGTACCTCCCGGCTTCTCGAGGTTATCCCTCTGGCTATGCACCCCAGCATTTATTTGCTTTTGCTGCTGCCCTTCTACACTGTTCAGAGTTGTTTATCTTGGCATCCACAACCACCCCAAGGTCCTTCTCCCCACTTGAAGCCTGTAGTGTGCCACTTCCCAAGGGGTACACATGAGCTGGGTTTCTAGCCCCCAGGTAGAGATCCCTGCATTTCCCAGTATTAAACCTCAGTTTCCAGGTGCATGACCACCCCTTCAGAGTCTCCAGGTCCCCCTGTAGGGCTAACCTACCCTTTTCCCCATCCACCACTGCCCCCAGCTTTGAGTCTTCAGCAAAGAGGCTTATCTTGCTCTTGATACTGTTTCTGATATCTGAGATATAAGCATTAAACAGGATTGGCCCCAGCACTGATCCTGCTAATGACCATCCTTGAAGATGAAACTTCTCCCCCGACCACTACCTTCTGAAAATGCCCTGTTAGCCAACTCATGATCCACCTGACCAGCTGTACCCCCACTCTCATTTCCCTCAGCTTCTCCTGCATCCTGGGATGTGGCACTGAATCAAATGCCTTGCTGAAGTCTAGAAAGAGGACATCCTCTGGCCTGCCCAGGTCCAGCACTCTCATCACCCAATTGTAGAATGCCACAAGGTTGGTATGACTTGAACTACCCTGAACAAAGCCATGCTGATGATCATACAGGTAACCCTGTGCCTCCAGAAACCCCTCCAGCCTCTCCTTTAAGTTAATCTCCATCACCTTGCCCACCACCGAAGTCAGCCTTACCGGCCTGTAGTTTCCTGGCTCCTCTTGCTTGCTGTCCTTGTAGATAGGCATGATGAGGGCCATCCTCCAATCCTGATGCACCCATTTTGACTGAAAGGAGGAGTTAAAGAAGTCCACCAGAGGTGCAGCCAGGATGACTGCCAATTCCTTCTGCACCCTGGGATGATGACTGTCTGGGCCCGGTGCCTTCTCTACTCGCAGGGCCTTAAGGGCTTCCCACAACCAACCAACAGGGATTTCAACATCCATGACCTCCTCCCCACCAGCAGGTCCACTCTGCCCCACCCCATATGGTGCCACCCACCATCCTCCATAGTGAAGACTGAGGCAAAGTAGTCATTTAGTACCTCCACCTGCTCCCCTGAAATGAAGATCAATCACAAATATCCAAAATGCACATGCAAAATACATTGGTAGGCAAGGCAAAGTGAAAATAAGTGGGGACCCTTCACTTGACCTAGCAACAGCATGGTATCTAGCTACGAAAAACAGATCAGTACAAGGGTTCCTTGCATAGTGGCAATAAACAAAGCATTCCTGAGTGCAGAAGATTATGCACCTCATAGACTAGAGAGCAGTCTGGGGGCCAAAAGAACAAGTGAACCATTTAGAGGAAACATAAGTGGGAGAGGGAGTGACAGGAGATGGTGGGAGATGAGAGTCAAAAGGTTCAAGAAGGTGCCTTAGCAGGCATCTAAATGCATGGAGAGAGGGGGTGAGCCAGAAGGAGCAGGGGATTAGATTCCAGAGGGAGGGGAGATGATAGGAGAAAGCAGCTTGCCCAGCACATAAGTGCAGATGAGGAATGGTGTTGGCTCAGCAGTCCCTGGAGAGCCGAGAGTAAAAAGAAGAGAAGATAGGGGAGAATAGTGAGGAGAGGTAGGAGGGAAGATAATCAGACCTGTAGTTAGCAATGAATGAGGTACAGTGGAACTAAGCATACATAGGTACAGGGAGGATGGAAAGAGAGGCATAGAGAGAGCAGTAATGAGTACAGAGGGAGCTGGTGGTGAAGCAGCAGAAAACATTGCAGAGGGTTCCAATCTGCCAAGGGAAGAGCAGTGAGCAGTGCTATAAACCCCATCTGCATAGTCAAAAACTGGGAGGACCATTTTTGTTACCCACTCCCATTGAACCTGGAGGGAGAGGCAGCCATTGTTATGGTATAAGGCACCAAGTATGGGGCAACATTTAACATGAATGATGTCAATACGGTCAGATAAATCCAAACTTATTATAATGCCAAACCCCCAGGTACTTGAAGGCTGGGACACACTCAAGGACCATGCCATCCAAGTAGGGGAAGACAGGGGAAGGCAAGAGCCTTGCCAATTTCTAGCTATAACCAAAGGTCATGGACTCTATATTCTTGGTATTTGCCCTGAGCTGGTTTGCTTGGAAGCAGCGCAGCACATCATGGTAGTTGTGCTGGAGTAGGGGATCAACAGCTGCGGTTGATGGTCCAGAAGTGTGGATGACCATGTCATCTGCAGATAGGGAGTGAGAGACAGGACAACATCCAGCTGAACTGACTGCTGACAGTCCACAAGGTATGAGAGGAACCAGCCCACCACAGATGCAGAACGGCCAGCAGAGTTCAGCTTGTCTAGTAGGAGTGGGTGGGACACCAAGTTAAAAGCATTGGATAGATCAATTAAAATGGCTGCAGTGATGTGTCTTTGATCAATCCCAGAGAGGATAGAATCAGTTACAAGTAGCAGGGATGAGACAGTGGAGTGGCTGTTCCTGAAACCAGACTGGAATGGAGAGAGGAAGTTGGAGGAAAGGAAGTTACTAAGCCTAGAGTAGACAATGGATTCTTGAAGCTATACCAGCTTTAAAAAGGAGGATCAACAGCTTAAATGTGTATTAAAACATTTATTACAAAAATAAAACAAACTCTGTCCAGAGCTGATAGAGCTGTGATGAGCTGCCAAGTGACCAAAGTTGCACATGTGTGTAAAAATTATGGAACGCCCAGGTGTAACTTGGCCATTTTTTGTAGGTGTTGCACCAGATTTTCAACATGGCCTTTTTGGGACCCCTCCTCATGAAGAGTGCCAGTGTCATTTTGTTCACTTGTCCCGAAAGGTGATTCTGCAGCACAACCATGTCATTATGTGCTACAGGTATGAAAACATGTTTCAGGCAGGATGTGAAAAAAAGCTATACTGTTAAAAAGGAGGTGTGCAAAAATGGCAATGTTGAAAATCTGGAGTGAAAATATTAAAAATTGGCGAAGATAGGAGTGTGCATTGAAACTGCGCAATGCATACTCGTAACGTAGTCATTTTTTGCAGTTTTTTTCACCAGATTTGCAACATGGGATTTTTGGGACCCCACCTCATGAAGAGTGGCACTGTCATTTTGTTTTTTGGTCCCGAAAGGTGATTCCACACAGTGACCAAGAAATCACCCTTTGTGACTGAGTAACAAAATGACAGTAACACTGGTCACGAGATGGGGTCCCAAGAACCCCATGTTGAAAATGCTGGGCCAAAATAAAAAAAAACGACTGAGTTATCAACTTAAGTTGAAAACCCCACTGAATGCCATTATAGCACGCTTACCTTTGATTTTTCAGTTTCCGGTTCGACTTTGAAGAGTGCAGACGTGTCCAGGTCCAGAGAAGATGACAGCACCAACCTCCAGAGGTAAGTATGGGGTAAGGGGAGGTGGGTGTTCAGTGGGAGGGTGAGGATGGGGGACGGAGGACTGGGGCAATGATGAAGGACCATTTTCTTTTTTACAGGTAAAGAAAAAAACACATCAGGGGATGGTTTTCTTTATTGACAGAAAAAAAGATGTATATACATTTGGGCACACTGGGGGTGGGCTCCCAGTGTGCCACATGAGTTGGGGGGGTGGATACTTGATGCTGACATGGGGACTGGGCACACAGATGTCACTGAGGGGAAGGAAAAACAAACATTTGGGAACACTGGGGTGGGCTCCCAGTGTGCCACATCAGTGGGGAGGCACATACTGCTGACACGGAGATTGGGCACCCTGATGTCAGCAAAGGGCAAAGAAGTACATTTGGGCACACTGGTGTGGGTTCCCAGTGTGCCACATGAGTTGGGGGGGCTACATAATGCCAACACAGAGATTTGGGACCCCAATGTTGGTGCGGGAGGACAGCAGCAGTGGGAGGGTTTTTCTGCTTGTGGCAGTGACGCAACTGCGCATGCGTGACACTTGCACATGCATAGTTGCGGTGAATGGCATTTTGCCTTTCACAACGTGATGGTGCCAGTAGAACTGCTTATGTGCTTGAGTCCCACATTTGCAGTTCATGTCCAGGAATGCAGAAGTAACAGCTGAAATAGTGCGACTGTTATTCCAAAGCAGACGATCATGGTGGAGGTTCAAGCTCTGCTGGACTTTTGGAAGGATACTTCCAAAAGTCCAATGGAAGGTTCCGTGATCGACTGTTTTGTAAGCTATGAGCTGATCCCAAAAGGGCTGTAGGCTGCACCCACAGCCCTAAAAATGACCGACAGTGAACACACTCTGCATGTCTGACACATTTCAGATTAAAAATAATCCTTTATCAAAGGCTGATGCACTGACAATACTGCAATAAGTATTAAATGAGTAACTGATACATTCTGACATCACAATTCACGTTTCAAACCCATTGGTGCATGTCACTATAAAACAGTCCCTCATTTAACACAATACAATTGATTAATTAAAAACAACAACATTAGACAAATTAAAGAATAAAAGCAGAAAAAACAATCACAACAGTCAAAACCAACCAAACATATAATAGGAACATCTATTGTTTCAGCAGTGGGGTGGGGGTGGGGGTTGTTTTTGTTTTATTTTTAGAGGAGCAGAAGAATAGACTTAAAGTCTTTCTACTTTTTTGTATCTTCCAAGTAAGATTTTAGATCTTATCCTGCATTTGGAGCATGTCTACTTGTGGCATGTAACTTCAAAATCCAAAATGTTTCTCTTTTTAAAAAGAGATTGATAAAATTGCAACCTCTTAGGTTCTCACAGACTTCATCTATTATAATGAAACTGAAGCGGTGCTCTGATGGAACTGCAGCCTCTGCAATGTATGTTGCAGTGGCATACAGAAGATCTTTTTGTTCAATCACCCTCATGTACTCACACAACCTCTGTTTGAAAGGGTGACTCGTTTTGCCTATATAAAAGGTTTCACATGTATTGTACATTCTGCTAAATATATGACCCCAACTATACTGCATGTAGTGAGTCGCCTGATGTCAAAAACTGCCTCAGTATAAGCAATAGTAAAAGAATTACATTTTTACATTCTCACAATACATGCAGTTCTTTCAGTGGACACAGCCATTTTTCATTTCAAGCCATGTCCATTTTTTTTTGTCCATAAAATTGCTATGAACTAACTTATCCTGCAAGGTATGTCCTGAATGACATACGGGGATACGTGTCTGTGACCTTACTCAGTGCTGGATCACTGGCTAAAACGCCCCAATGTTTATTAATGATTTTACCTATAAAGGGCACATAACTAGAATATGTAGTGACAAAATTTAACTTTTCACTATTTATCTCAACCTGAACTTTATCTTGTAGCAGGCTTGATCTTTCCTGTTGTTCTGCCCCATTCTGGCATTCATGATATGAACATATGAAATTGCTGGTAGAAAAAGGCTCACAGGGCTATCAAGACTGCTCAGTTGTGCAGCTGTCAGTTTGATACCACTGCAGCTGCCCCCCCAACATATCCCCTTCCTCCATCTCCTCTCCCAGTCCTTCCCCCTGTTGTGTTCTTGTCCATACTAATCCTGCCCCTGACTCTATCCCAGCCCTGCTTAAAGCTACCCACTGTCCTCAGTTTAACTCCTCTGGCAGTGCATTCCATCCCATCACCACTCTCTCTGTGAAGTAGTGCCTCATCATTTCCTTCCTGAACCTTCTCCCTTCTAACTTCAGACTGTGGCTCTAGTGCTTCTACCCCCCTTTAAGAGGAACAATCTTCCCTCTCTGACTTTGTTAATGCCTTTCAAGTACTTAAAGGTGTCTATCATGCCCCCCCTTTCACTTCTCTTCACCAATGTGTGCATGTTGAGCACCCTCAATCTTTCCTCATAAGACAAGTCCCCCAGTCCCATGATCATTTTTGTAGCCATATGTTGCACCCCCTCCAGTAATCTCACATCATTCTTGAGGTATGGCCACCAGTACTGTACACAGTACTCCAAGTTCAGCCTCACCAGTGATATGTACAAGGGCAGGAAGACCTCCTCCTTTCTCAGTGTCAGTGGCTCAGTAGGTAGCACACTCGCCTCTGAGGCTGGGAGATCAGAGGGCTGTGGGTTCAGTTCCCACATCTGGCACTTGGGTTAATATCCCAGTACTGACACTGTAGTGCAGCATGAGAGGGGTGCTGCACTTCTGAGGTGCCGTCTTTCAGATGAGACGTTAAACCGAGGTCCCATCTGCCTGGGTTGGTGGTAGTTCAGGTGGATGTTAAAGATCCCATGGCACTTATCAAAAAGAATAGGGAATTTCCCCAGTGTCCTGGCCAAATTTCCCTCATTCACTAAAATTACCACCAACAGCAAAATATGGTTCAAAGTCAGTCGGCATTCATCTGTATCCCCATCCCCCAGATCATGCCTGAAAATAGGCAAGATTTGTCTACTACACTTACCCGGTCAAAAAAACTAAATAAATAAATAGAGATGATCCCTCTGGCAATGCACCCCAGCACCTGATTTGACTTTGATGCCACCCTCCTACACTGTGCTGATACCTTCATGTCCCTTGTGACTAGTACTCCCTGGTCCCTTTCCTCCTCTGAAGCTGCTACCTGCACTTCCCCAAGCCAGTAGCGTGTCCTGGGATTTCTGGCTCCGAATTGCATGACATTGCACTTGTTAGCATTAAACCCCAACTGCCTCTACTTTAACCAGTGTTGAGTTTACCTAGAACCTCCCTGAGTGCCTGCCTTCCTTCCTCACTGTTCACTTTTGCACAAATCTTAGTGTCATCAGTGAACAGGCTGATCTTACTCTTGAGCCCCTCTGCAATGTCTCCAATGAAGACATTGAACAAAACAGACCTCAGCACTGAACTCTGTGGTACCCCACTAGTTACTGTCCTTGGCCTGGATGTCTCCCCCCTTACGACTACCCTCAGCTGGATGCCCTGCAGCCAGTTCTCAACCCACCCCACGATTTTCTCCCCACCCCAAGTCCTTCAGCTTGCTCAGTAACCTCCCATGTGGCACAGAGTCGAAAGCCTTGCTGAAGTCCAGATATAGGACATCCACAGCATGGCCTTCATCAACCTCCCTAGTGACCCAGTCAAAGAAGTCAATTAGGTTGGTCTGGCATAATCTTCCCAAGACAAACCCATGCTGTCTATCATCCTGTAGACCATTACTATCGAGAAAGGTTATCAGTCTCTCCTAAAGAATGGTCTCCATCAACTTCACCATTATAGAATTCAGGCGCACCACTCTGTAATTGCTGAGTTCATCCTTGGGTTCACTCTTGTGGAGGGACACCACATGAGCCATCCTCCAGTCACTTGGAACATTCCCCATCTCCAAGGATGTGTTGAACAGATGTGTTGGCAGGCCAGCCAACACCTCTGCCAGTTCCTTCAGGACCCTTGGTTGTACACTGTCTGGTCCTGGTGCCTTGTCCACCCACAAGACTTTAAGGCCTTTCAGAACTCTATCCTCTTGGACAACCCATCCATTATCTCTGACCCCTCCACCCTTGCCGCCTC
The DNA here is from genome assembly GCA_016271365.2 of Neoceratodus forsteri. Classification (NCBI taxonomy): domain Eukaryota; kingdom Metazoa; phylum Chordata; order Ceratodontiformes; family Ceratodontidae; genus Neoceratodus; species Neoceratodus forsteri. Next base: position 1,340,702,122 of record CM057456.1, read on the forward strand.
TCCCTCGTAGTATTGGGCCATCCCTTTCTTTCATGAACACTGAACAGAAGTACTCATTGAGTGCCTTTGCCTGGTCTTCACCTTTTTCTGTCCACCCCCCCCACCTTTTGATTCCAACAATGTCATCCCTACAGCTCCTCTTCTCCCATATGTATTTAAAGAACCCCCTTCTCCCCCTTTCTGATCCCCTGAGCCAATTTCAGCTCCTTTGCTGCCTTGGCTGCCCTGACTGCCCTGCTCTCCTCCTTAGATGCCTTTGTGAACACCTCCCTGACCTCTTCACACCCAGGTTTTTTGAACTTAATGAAGGCCAATTTTCTTTTCCCTCACCTTCCTCTCCACTTCCTTGCTGAACCAGCTAGGTTTTTCTTTACCTGGACTGCTTACACTGAGACTCAGCACACATGTTTGTGGCCTCATTCGGCTCCTTCTTAATGGTTGCCCTCTGTTCAGCATCCATCCCTTGGCTAATTCTAGTTAAATACCCCTCTAGGATGCTGCCCATTCTGGCAAAATCTGCCTTCCTGAGGTCAAACACTCTTGTCCTGGTCTTAGTTGACTCCCCCTTGTGTTGAGGAGGAACCACACTGAGCAGTAGTTGCATCCTACTAGAGGGTCCTGTACTACCACATTGTAGATTTGGTCGCCATTTGTTAGTACAATGTCCAGTATGTTCCCCTCCCTGGTAGGCTCCATCACTCCCTGAACTAGGTAGCTGTCTTGGATAGCCTCCAGCAGTATTTGTTCCCTGGCGTGTGTTGTAGTCACCATCCACCATCAACCCCAGGTAGGTTGAAGTCCTCCACTATAACTGTACTCCCTTTGCTACTGACCTTCCTGATTTGTTCCCCAGCTCCCTATCCACCTCCTCACTTTGTGAAGGTGGTCTGTATACCACCCCCATCCTGAGCTTCATACCTTTGGAGCTTTGGAGCAATACCCATATGGCTTCTGGTCTCCCCTCTTCCACCTCCTCCCTGGTATACTGTATCCCCTCCCTAACATAAATAGCCACCTCTGCCCCTCATCCCACCTCCTGGTCCCTGCGGTACACCTTGCATCCCAGGATCATGAGATCCCAGTAATGGTATTGTGTAGCCCAGGTTTCTGAGTTGGCTGCAATATCTACCTCCCCTTCTGCCATCAATGCTTGGAACTCTGCCACCTTGTTTGCCAAGCTCCTTGCATTCAAGGATTCAACAGGATACAACAGTCTACCTTGTGTCCAGCACTTCCTCACCCCATTCCCCCCTCCTACCCTTCCACCTTGGTAACTTCCCCTCATTCTCTTTCTCCCTCTCTGGGGGGGGATGAAGCATTCCAGTCTCCCCTAGAAGGTGACTCACCCTTGCTGTCTTACTTGGCCCTCCTCCTTCAGTTTAAATCTATTTTATTTCTAATGTAATTCTCCAGCACCTGTTGCAATGTCCATGTACCCTCGATGTTAAGATGCAGCCTATCCTTGGCATAAAGCCCTTATTATTCCATGTCTCGCCCGACTCCCCTACTACCCTGTACCACATATCCTCACACCACCCCTTCAGCCACCTATTAAACTCCTGTATTCTTAGCTTCCCAATAGTGCTTGCCCTAGGTACCAGGAGTACTTCATAGAATGTCACTGAACTTCCCACTCAATTGCAGATACTCCCCACCTCCCTGAACCTCTCCTGCACTTCATCCACTGTGCTGCCTCTAGGTCATTTGTACCTTGATCTACTATGGTATGATGTTATATTTATTGTATCCCCTCTCATGCAGTCTGCAGAAAGTGTTTCAGCTTCCTGCTGAAAAGCCCCCTCGGTGCTACAATTCCTTCTAGCCCAGAGGAACTGGCCTTTCAGGATGTTTTTCCTAATATGGGGTGAATTGCAGCTTGAAGCCATAAGAAGGCAGTTGCCATCCACTTCCTTTCTGTATTGTGCCATATTCATCCACCTGCATGGTTTGTATTTATTGATAGATCCAAGAATTCTATCCTCTCTTGACTACTTTTGTAGGTGAATTTCAAATTCTCATGCATATAGCCAATAAATTATTGTAATTCATTTTCTGTCCCCCACCATAAGAGGAGCACATCATCAATATATTGGTCCCAGTACATTATTTTGTCGCTAAATGGATTTTCTCTCCCCTCCAACACAAAGTCATTTTCCCACCTCCCTACATACAGATTTGCTACTGAGGGAGCAAAAGGTGTCCCCATTGCTGTTCTTTTTATTTGCAAAAGCAGTTTTTTTTGTCAAAAATAAACACATTAAATTAAAGAATACATTTTAGCAGTTTAACAAGAAATTCTGTGAGTGAGTTAATGACATTGTTTCTTTCATTCACGAATGATGCCACTGCATCTAATGCTCCAATTTGGGGGATATTTGAGTACAAAGATTCGATGTCTAATGTTACCATCATAATGTCATTATCTATTTCAAACCCATCACATAGATTTAAAACATGTTTTGTGTTTTTGATGTATGAGGGGAGGGAATCCACTTTGGGTCTGAAGAATGAGTCCAGGTACTTGGAAAATGACTCAGTGAGAGATCCAGTGCCACTTACTATTGGGTGCCCAGGCATTTTTTCTTTATTCTTGTGGACTTCTGCTATTATGTAGAATGTAGATTGATTGGATGTCCATTCATTAGAAAACATTTAGTTTTTTTGTGGATCCAACCTTTCATACATGCCTCTCTCGTTATTTCATCTATAGCAAATTTAAAATCGTCTGTTGAGCTGATGTCAATTTTGGATGAAAAATGGGGTCTTCTAATTGCCATAGCACTCTAGCAATGTGCATTTGTTTATCTTGCAGCACAACACTTTCACCCTATTGGCCAGGGCTGGTCTAAGGATACTTAGAAATATCCCTCTGAGAGAACCTAGTGCAGTGTGGCACCCTGATATGCCCGTTCTACAAATAAATATTATTTAAAGTATCTTGGTGGTCTATCGGTCCCTTCTGCCACCCTGATATGCCCATTCCTTATAATTTAAATAATCCTGGTGGTTTAGCAATCCCTCTCCAACCCCGATAGGCCCGTTCTTTATCATTTCAATAACCCTGGTGGTCTAGTGGTCCCTCCTCCACCACAATCTGCCCGTTCTCTATAAATTAAATTATTCTGGCGGTCTAACAGTCCTGTTCCCAACCCTGGCAAGTATTGCCCAGAATCCACCCCATCTAACTCAAACCTCAGTTTGGATCGCATAGCCCTCCTCACACCACCACGGATGGCCCCAACTGAACTGACACTAAGCATGTAATGCAAATACTGTATTATATTATGCGCTCCATGCCATTTCAGTCTGGGATGGCAGAGGCAGTTTAAGGAGGGCTGTGCCGGTCCTGGCTTGGGGTTTGCATTGTGGGGGTGGTGGGCACTACTTTCCAGGAAGGGGGGAGGGACCACTACACCACTACAATTTTGGAAATTATAAAGAACAGGCAGATCAGAGTGGGGGAAGGGACCACTAGACCATCAGGATACTTTAAAAAATATTTGTTTATAGAACAGGCATATTGGGGTGGGGGAATGGACAGCTAGACCACCAGGATACTTTAAAATATATTTGTTTAAAGAATGGGCAGATCAGGGTGGGGGAAGGGACTGCTAGACCTCAAGGATACTTTAAAATATATTTGTTTATAGAACAGGCATATTGGGGTGGAAAGAGGAACTGATAGACCACCAGCATAAATTTAAATATACATATTTAAAAAATGGGCATATTGGAGTGGGGGTCACTAGCCACTGTGGGCCCTGCTGAACCAGTGCACAGCCACCTCCCAGATTGTGGCAAGCCCTCCTGCTGTGCCATGTGCTTGGAACCCTGCCAGTGTTGCCACAAGCCTAGGGCCTTAGCTGCCAGGACCCTGCCAGTTAGAGAATCGGGCACAGGGTCCCTGGCACACTGGGCTTTAGCACAAGCTGCTGTTTGCCACAGCTTGCGCCAGTCTAAGCCCCTTTGAAAATCATGCCCTTTAAGTCAATTCTGCTCTTCCAAAAAATAAAACAAAAACAACCCACCCCCACCCCACTACTGAAACAATAGATGTACCTATTATATGTTTGGTTGGTTTTAACTGTTCTGATTGTTTTTGCTGCTTTTATTCTTTAAGTGGTCTAATGTTGCTGTGTTTAATTAATCAATTAAATTGTGTTAAATGCAGAACTGTTTTACACTGACTAGGACCAGTATGTCATTTACTCATTTAGTATTTATTGTAGTATTATGAACCGGCGATCGTAATTTGAGCAATCTGATTGGCCGACAGCTCTCTAAAGCCATGATGATATCGGGCTACATCATCACGGCTTTTAAAAAGCTCCGGCAACCAGCCTCCTCGCTGAAAAAATTCCCGCTGTTTCCAGCATTCTCCACATCCCTCACGACCCTCGCAAAACTCTCCCGACACAGAAGCTGTCCTACAATGGCATACAACGAGCCACATATTTAAAACAAAAAAAAATAAATCCGTTACTAAACGGAGTCGAGCGGCAGCTGCACAGAAGTTACGGTGGCAGTAACTTCTGACTTGGTTTCAAAGCAGCACCGCGACTCACAGTAACGGGTGATTTTTCTTGTACCTTAAATAAAACAATCGCTTGCCATTAACACAACAGCTGCAACTACTCCATTTACTTACTCACCAATGTGCAGTATTTCAAGCTGACTCCTGACTCGACAGAAACCTCTTCAAAATACCCACAAATCACATCCGAAGCAACGAGAGATGAGTTCAGAGACACAACAGTCCCACCACTGTCAACTACCAGTATCATAGCGCCACCTACTGTCTCTAGAACTATTTTACCAAAATGTCACCCACACCCAAAAACTCGTTTTAAAACCTGTTTATTTTACTTTTTTTATTTTTTAAACATTAAAGCCAGTTCATAATAGCAATAAGGCACCCCAGGGTGTGATATATCATGGGATATCGTCACTTCTCGGGTCGTTGGACGCACTCGGCCTGCGGCCTCATGCCCAACCAGCCGAGGCGTGACAATATCCCACGTTATATCACACCCTGTCGTGCCTTATTGCTTAATTGTAAGTCAGTGCATCAGCCTTTCATAAAGGATTATTTTTAATCCAAAATGCATCTAGCGTACACAGTGTGTTCATTGTGGGTCATTTTTAATTTTTGTAATAATGTTTTAATACAAATCTAGGCTATGGTTCCTCCTTTTTAAAGCTGATACACTGCCCAAATTTCCTGTGTTTTTTATGCAAGCATATTTTGTGAGCACTACCACCCCAGTGCACACATTCTACCTTTATTTGATTCTTGAAGCTTAACAATAGAGGGGAGGAGTAACATTTGCTGGCAGTTACCTGGGGAGGAGGGATCACCCCCTTTGTAGAAGGCAGAACTTTTGCAGCTTTCTAGGCCTGAGGGACAGTGCTATGGGAAAAGGGGAGGTTCAGAAGGTGAGAGAGTGGGAGACCAATGGCTGGTGGAGAGATTTGAAGGAGTTTGGTGTCCAAACCATCGGGGCTAAACTTGGAAGGGTTAAGTGACAATAGGAAAAAAAAAAGACTTTCTGGGAGAGACAGGGGGAAAGTGGAACCTTTTGAAGATTGATCTGAAGCTGGGATTGTGGGATCCAGACGTGAGTGTCAGGGTAGAGCAAAGGTTGTGAAGAATGTGTTAAAGTGAGAGCTAACAATCAAGGGGTCAGAGACCAGTGAACCTTCCACCAGGAGGATGGGGGGGGTAGATTGGGCTGAGGATTGAACAGGGAGTGCAAAACCTTCCAAAATTTTGAAGGGGAATTTAGACTGGATTGGAGATTAGCCTTGAAATAGTGGGCCTTAGCTGTATGGAAAGCCTTTGTACAGGTGTTCCTAAGTGATCCCTAAGTGATCCGTAGTGTGCGAGGCCAGACAACGGTTGGGAGGACTTGAAGTGTGACTACCCAAGATCCTGGGACTTGCACAGATCAAAAAGGTCATCTGTAAACCAGGGGTGGTGGGAGCATTTTACCCTGACATTTTTAAGGGGGGTCATGACTATTCCAGGTCTTGTTAAAGATGGCAGTGAAGAGGGAGAAAGCTGAATCAATGTCTGTGACTGAGTATACAGGGAACCAATCAGAGGCAACAAGGTTGTTTAGGAAAGCATCAGTGCCCCGAAGGCATGGAACCAGGTACCCACTAACCTACAGATTCTGTTCATTATATATGTGGCAATAAGCAACTGAAAAACTATCTCATGAACAAGGACCTCTACTCATGCTTCTGTAGATTTGTAATGTTTTACTGGCCTGCTTGCAGTGCTACCTCCAAACTGCTCCAGGCACTGACCGAGCCTTCCTATGATATCTTTTTTCTGTGACACCCCTTTCAATGGTGTTACACACCTCTGCTATAGTTTATGTCATCAAATGATTGTCATTTCTGTAGTACTTGTACTGACTTGAGTTGCCCTTGAAAATGGACATGTGTTGTTCAACAGTCTTCCTGTACATAATAAATAAAATAAATTCTGTACAAAATGAACCTGTTGCTATGATAGTGGATTTCAGAGGTGAGTCACTGTTGGTCTGAGGCAGTGCACTCTTCAGTGAGCTCAACAGTGTCAGACCAATCATCAGCCAGGCTAATCATGACACTCTTTTGGGCTTACTAGGCAGAAACTTCATGAAGTTCAAAGAAAAGAGACACCCGACTCACAGAGCTGCTCTTTGCATTGAGCAGCATGATACCGCCCAGCAAGCAACTGATTGCATCATAATCAGCTAGCACCTCTTCTCCCCCTCCCAATGCAACCACCCACTGGCAAGTATCCTTCCCACCTTCCTGTTGTTTCCTATGCCCCAGTCCAAGGAAATAACACCCTTCCACTGTAAATTCCCCTCCTACCCCCCGTTGCTTCACATGACTAGTCCATGATATCAACTCCCTCCCATTGCTAAGTATCCCTCCCACCACCCCGTCCCTTCCTTTACCCCATAAATGTTAAATAGACACTGAGTTGCTCAATTCTCCAATGTTGGTACCTGAAATAAAGAAAACTGTCGTTCATAGTCTTTTTTTGTTTAATTTTTTTAAACCCTGAAAAAAAGAAAGTGGAACATTGATGTCTGTTGCTGCTGACACACCCTGCTGTCATCCCCCCACTTGACCCCTCCCCAACTCAGCACCAAACAACCCACACACCCCTACCACTAACCTACCTACCAAGGGTCCAACAACATAATACACTTTGGACCACAGACACATCTGTACTCTTCAGTGCTGGACGGGTAACTGAGCAAATTAGTTAAATGTGGCATGTATTTCAATTGATTTTGAACTTGTACTCTCAAAGTGGTCATTTTATAATATGTTTCTCCCAGTTATCAACATGTCCTTTTTGGAACCCTGCCTGATGAATAAGGTTGATGAAATGTTTCAAATTCATCCCAAAAGGTGATTTTGCAGTCGGTCCACAATATCACCTTCAGGGTAGGAACTGAAACTTTTTACCTATCAGGTTCATGAGGTGGGATCAGAAGAAGAATATGTTGAAAATTTGGGGTCCAGATAGTAAAAAACAACAATGTTATGAAGGTATGTTTTCATTTTTCAATGCTCACTTATAACTTTCATAATTTTCAATATTTTAAACCCAGATTTTCAGTTGAACCCAGATTTTCAACATAGCCATTTTTTCACACCACCTTATGAATGTGATAGGTATCATTTTTCAAATCTTGGCCAAAATGTGTTTTTGCACTTTTGATGCAAGATGACATTTCAGCCAGTATTTTAAAATGACTCCTGTCATATTCATAAAGAAGGGTAATAAAATATTATGTTGAAAATCAGGGGTTAAAATGTAAAAAAACAATTAGGTTATGAAGAAATTTTGAATTGTTCCAGCATTTACTCATAACTTTATTTTTGCAGGTTTTGGTCCCTAATGTACAATATATCCCTTGTGTTATGCCACCTGATGAGCATGACAGGTGACATTTTTCAAATCCCCTCTAAAATATGTTTCCACAGTTGCACTGTGAAATCACCTTTCAAATGGGATTTTTAAAATTCCACTGGTCTTGATCATAACATCAGGTCATAAAGACACTATAACGGAAATTTTGGGTCAAGATGTGAGAGCCTACTGATATTAGATATTGCCTCTCAACTGGGCTACCCTGGGTAATACAATCTAAAAATGTATAAAAGCAGAACATCACTGCAAATGATACAGAGCTAGCCACCGCTGCTTTCATTGGCATTGTACCTTATTGTGTGGTGCAGCCTGATACCTTTGTTGACTGCCTCATTCATCAGAATACTGCATTTCTGGTATCATGATTTGCTGTGTTGTGCCTTTGTGTGCTGTTTTTTCTAAATAGCAGTGGCTGGCACTGTACTGCATCTCATCTGGTCTATCTTGAGTACAAAATATAGTAAAAATGTGTACAAGCCGAAATTAGTACAACAACAATGCAAGCGGTGAATATTTGGCATTGATAAATGATTGTTTGAATTGAAGGTTACTGTGTTTTCAGTAAAGTAGTTTTGCAATTCATCACACATTTCTGGAATTACAGTTTTGGCCCCACCTTAACATTAACCATACAGTAAAGCATTGTATTATCTGCATATAGATGGAGCCTTGAGCTTTGCATCCTACTGTTGCTATCATTTATTAAAATTAATACAAAAGAAGACACAGAACTGAACCTGAGGAACCCCATTCTGTTCCAGAAATAATTTAGACATTGCCCATGGATTTCAAGGAGTTGGTTTTAGTTTTCAAGATAACTAGAAAACAATTTATGTACTGAAGTTCCAATCCTGAGCTTTGCCAGTCTTCTGATAGCAAGCCATGGCTGATAATGTTAATAGTCCTAGAGAAATGTTCCTGTCCAATGAGAACTGTTTATTCTGGATTAAATTGATGATCTCACTGCATGTGTTTTAGGACTCCGGTAATAAACTGGTGTTTTCTTGAACTTGAGCAATGACAATGGTGGACAGTCAAGCACATTTATATTGTGCCAATAGAGGTACAATTCTTGTTCCAGCAAAAGACAAACAAAAATAAAAGCATATTACAATTATGCTTTTTGTTAATGTTGCTGTATGTTTTTTGATATATGTTATTCATTGTGAGCATGATGTACTGTATTCAATGTGTGATTCTAGCAAAACAAAACAGTGGAAGCGACTAATGTGGTGCAAGTTTGAATACTTCAATTAGGAATAATGGGTGTAAATAGGACTCTGGTCCTATTTTGTTGGTTTCTGGAAGTGAAGCAATGTTTAGGGATTGCAGGTATATCTGTGTTCTTTTACTGCTGCTGAAAATCTTGGGCTAGCTCAAGACAAACAACAACAAAGGAATATTTCTGCAAACAATGGGCCCCATGCTCTAAGGTATAGAGTGCATCTGCACCGTGTAAGTGAGGTGCAGAGACACTCCGCACCCATTGTGCCCCTACCCATGTGGATTGCTTAGTGCAGGGGGGTGGGAAGGAGGCATGCCAGCACTATGTGTCATGTACAAAGCTGCATAGTGCTGCACACTGGGGCATGTAGAGGGCAGCCATACTCAAGGTAAACCCTGCCATAAGTCTCCTATGCACCCTGCTCCTGCACACACTACCTGAGGGAACAGCTCCAAGGCAGGTGGACATGCCCCGCAGAGTGAGCCAGCTCCATCCCAGTACCCTTGTGCCTGACCCCCCCACACATATGGTGCCACCCAATCCCCTGCTGCTGCTGCACACACACCCCAGGGCAGCACCATCACGCCCTTGCTGTCTATGGCCCAAAACTGTGTCTGCAAAGCACCCAGTGTGGCAAGACACACACCCCCTCCTGGCTGCACCTATCCCCTGACCACAGTCCCCTTCTCATGTGGGCACCTGACCCTGGATGTGCAACCCCCCTCACCCACACACATGAACACAGGGGTGCCCTGGGTCCTGTCCCACACACTGCTATCCATCTATAACCCTCCCCACACACACAGCTGCAGCACTGACACCCCCCTCCTCCAGCATGGTCCATCAGTGTTGCATCTCGAGATGGCCAGTGGCACTTCACATCACACACTGACATAGCCACCAGTTGTCCATCCACAGTGGTACTCCACTCATGTGCACCCAGCCACATAATGGATCCACTGTTGGATCCAGTACAGGCATCCAATTGGATGCCCATCTGGATCCATGACTCTGCCCCTGGCCACCCCATAAAGTGCTGTGTGCCAGGGGAGCATTCCTGCAGACAGGTAGTGGCCATTGGGGAATACTAGCAGCATGCACCTGTCCGTACTTGCGGAGCTCCATGAGAGGGATATGCTCCTCATGCACATAATTCCCACCCAGTGGAGCATAGGCTTCAATGGTTTTACTATTAAAGTTATTAATCCAAGAATGAGGGGCCAAGAGAAGGAACACTGGGCATCCCAGAGGACACTTTGCATCTCCAGGAAGAATGGACAGAAGACTTCTCTTCATGACTGCCATCTGGTTGACAACAGGTGACATTGCAGTAGGACCAGTTTATGGGAGGGATGATGATGGCTGATGCTATGCATATGCCTGTATTTGCATGCATATATACACATGGCATCCTTGCCACTTGAGTCCCATGTGCTGAAAGAAACCTAAGGTGGAAAATCATGGTAGCATGTCAGATTGATGTCAGTGCTCATGATCTACACTGGCTGCCCTCTGAATATGATGTACCAGAGTAGGGAACTGCCAGACTGCTGGTACAATCTACCCTGTAGACCAAGAAGAATAGAAGGGACTTTGTTGACCCTAAAAGGCAGATAAGTGACAGAGAAGGGAAGCATGGGGCTGAGAGGTGAAAAGGACAGGAAAGGAAAGGTTTGATGAAGAGGGAAAAAAATACATACAGTGCTGTGCACCAGGATGACATGCAGTATCACAGTTTCAGCCAGTGGTATCTCATTGGATAGCAAACTGCATTACAACTCACAGAGGAGGAAAAACTGTAATACTTCATTACAGAGTGCTTGGTGATCAGCACTATACATGTATATTTATTAATATTTTATTTTTACTTTATTAATTGTTTATTAATTAAGAGCATGACATGAGTTATAGTGTTACTGAATGAAAGACAGTGAAAGTGATTAACATGAGGTACACATTTGAATACTTCAGCTAGGAATAATACAGTAAAATATATCTCCAGTTCTGTTTCCCTGGTGTTAAGAACTGCGGCCATAATTACTAAGGATGGTCAGGTGCATTTCTTTTGTGCCACTAGGAATGACATTTCTGGACTGGCACAAAATGAATACAAGCAAAAGCATTGGCATGCCAGAAATATTTTTATTATTAAATATCTATTAATATTTTATGTTTATTTCATGTTTATGTTATAATCACTTTTTATTAATATTGACAATGTCATTAATGGCAGTAGGAATCCATGAAACATAGTAAGAGTGACTAACATGTGATGCGAGTATGAAAATGTCAGCTAGGAGTATTGCACTAATATAGAACAACTGGTTCATTTGTCTGCAACCTTACCAATTTAAAGCCTGATCCCATTAGATCTGAGAAGCTAAGCAAGGTTGGGTCTGGTCAGTAGTAGGACAGAAGACTTCTTAAGAACACCAGGTGTTGCAACAAGTGGAGCTGGTAGCTCTACATGGGACCAGTTCTTCCATTTCACCAGAAGTTTTATTACTATTTTTTTCCAGGGGTTTAGAGTTTTTTATTTGAAACAGGACAATATCCAAAGTACATTGGATGTTATCAGGCTACCAGGAGCAGTCAGTATTTACCCAAGCATTTGATGGCATATTAACCTGATGTTTTTGATACTGGAGTACATTTTTTAACCGTGATTACATCCTTCTTACCTTATAACAAGCATGAGCAATTCTATTTAATGCCGAATATAACATCATGATGTATCAGATCAAGAGTGTGTTGCCTTGCATGAAATACATTTGTAAATGTTTATTTACAAATCCCAATAAAAATAAATTAGAATGGAACCACACTGATGCCCAGGATGATGTTTGGCCACACTATGCTGTTGTGAGGTACCATGGTTTGGGTGAGACATTACTGTAAATTGCGGTCCCACCTGCCTATTCTAGCGGTTGCTCTGGAAGGCATTAAAGATTCCTTGGAATTTCTCAAAATGAAAATGGAAATTCCCTTTTGTCCTAGCCAAATTTACCCCATTCACCAAAACCACCAACTGCTGGACTTGATTCAGTATCTATTAGTTTACATTTATATCTCCCTCAACTGTGACAGGTTGAAAACAATAAGTATTTCTAGCCTTCATTTCCTGATCAACAAAACTAACCAGCTTTGTTGGTTTTAAGAACTGAGGCAATGCTTAATAAGGGTGGCCATGTACATTCATATCATGCTACTAGAGGAAATTATTGGACTAAATCAAGAATCCCTAACCTCTCAGTCACACAACAGGGCTGTTGCTTCACAGCCCTATACAAATGTCAATTAAGTTCTCTTCCACCATTGGAATGCCTCTCCCCTCTAATCTTGAAATGCTAGGAGACCACATTTGTGCCAAAGAAGTGCTTGGAACATGGAGGTCATTGATAAAGTTGTTTGCTGTTTTTATCACTACTTTTCCACCTAAGATATATATAAATGAGAAAATGGGCTCCAATTCTGTATTGCTGGTATTTAAAACTAGGGCCAGGCTTCAGAGAGATAATAGGGTGCATTTCCATTGTACTACAAGAAGTGAAAATTGTAAACTGGCATAAGAAGAACAAAAACAAAAGCATGCATTTTTTCATAAAAGCAAAAAAAAAAAGCATCAGCACATAAAAAAAAGTGCAAGAAATCTGTCAATGTCAGTCCATGTAATAGCCCAACAGAAGATCATTGGATTTCTTTCTCAGCAACCATGGTATGGGAGTGGACTGTGAAGCCTAAATCTGTTGCAGACTGTGTTGAGAAGTCATGTTCCCACAGTAGCCAGAAACTAAGATGTCTGCACCCAGTTGACATGGCAAATCCATACCATGCACCAGTGAGCCTACTTCCACATGAGCAGTTCCATGTGGACATTTTTCAGTGCACCACAGGAGGCTGACAAAGGCTATGGATGACATTAGGGTGGTACAGAAAATATCCTGGTTGCCATTTTCATGATTGCTAGCACACTCTTGCTCCACTCCCCTGATCTCATCACTCACACATGGATCCTTGCTTCCAGGAGGGAGGACAACCCTTAGCTTTGCACCCACAGCTGGGGACAAGATGCAAGAATGTGGCAGTGGAGAGGATAGTGGCAGATAGGACTAGGTACTTGCATGGCCTGGGGAAACAGGTAGAAAAATCTTCACTGAAAGAATTGTGGAAGTGGGAATAAAGCAGTTTGTCATGTTTCCATGTGAAATAATTTATTATTTTTTTATTATTATTATTATTATTATTACAAACCAGCTGGTTATTATTTAAGCAATAAGGCATGACAGGGTGTGTGTTATTGTGTAATAACGTCACTCCTGAGGTGGGTTGAAGCACAAGGCAAAGCCGAGTGCTTCCACCACCCCAGGAGTGACGTTATCACACAATAACATTCACACTGGAGTGCCTTATTGCTATTATACAATGGCTCGTTATTATAGAAAATAAAAAACATTTAAAAAAATGTTTTTAGTAGATTTTTAGTGTGGCAGTATATCTTTGTTTCTTAAAAAATGGCTCAAGCGTATGCTCAGTCATACAGTGATGTTATTGTGTAATAACATCACTGTCTCAGGCACACATTGACCAATCAGTGTCTAGAATTCTTTCTTGCCATTGTATGAAGCAAATTATAACTGAATGAGACCATAAAAAATCTTTAATCAGTTAAAATACAATATTTATATTTGAAAAAAATCTGTTCACTTTAAAATTGCAGAAATACTTGACACTGGCATGTTAGGTTAGTTTGTTTATTTGTTCAATCATTAAAAAAATTACACAATCTGATACATAAGTACATATTTTATAGAGTCAAGCACATAAATACACATAGGCCTGGATATTCAGAAAGGTTGCGCATGGCACAACACAGTTGCGCTATGCGCAACCCACTGATGTGCCCAGGCACAATATTCAAATAAGGATTGAGCCTGGCAGAAATCCCATTGTGCAAGAGTGCATCAGTAATGTATGTGGCGCAGTTAGGGGGTGCGAGCCCATGCATACTCTGCACATCCCGATATTCAGCCCGGGATGTGCTGAGCCTATACATGCGCAACCCCTACTTGCACTGCACACAGATGAGCCAAAAAAAAAAGGAGCAACAGCTGGCCACCCACAGGTGAGCTGCCATATTGCAGGGTGCAACATGGCAGCTGCCACCTGTGGGTGGCCACCCGAGCTCTAGCTGCACCTTCCTGGTGGCCCCCCATGTCCAATCGCGGGTGTACATAGAATAATAATATTGCTATATCCTTGGTGGTCCAGTGGACCACTTGCAGCCCGATCGCGGGCATAAGTATAATTAAAACAGTAAACTCACTCCCTGGTGGTCCAGTGGACAGCTCGCAGTCCGGTCACGGGCATAAGTATGAATAAAACTATAAACTCACTCCCTGGTGGTCCAGTGGACTGCTCACAGCCTGATCATGGGCATTTGTTATACAAAATGACATGCCAATCAAACCCTGGTGGTCCAGTGGTACCCCTCCCCACCCACCCACTGAGCCCCACTGCCCTGCTCACCTCGGTCAGTGATGGGTGGCAGCCCCCACCCACTTGCCGCCTCGCCGCTCGCTGACTGACACCGTACGGTAGGGCTGTACGCCCATTGGTCCACAGCCTGTACCATACTACACAGTCCAGGTGGGGAGCTGCCACCCCCCACTGACCAGGAGGAAGCAGGGTCATGGGACTTAGTGGGCAGGTGGGGAGGGGGTACCGTTGGACCACCAGGGTTTGAGTGGGGTGTCATTTCATATAACAAATGTCCACGATAGGGCTGCAAGTGGTCCACTGGACCACCAGGGAGTGTGTTTGCATCTTTAATCATACATATGCCCCGCGATCAGGCTGCAAGCAGTCCACTGGACCACCAGGGAGTGTGTTTCCATTTTTAATCATATATATGCCCACGATCAGGCTGCAAGCAGTCCACTGGACCACCGAGGAGATGGGTCTATTATACTGCAACATATGCCCATGATCAGGCATCGGGGCGTGTTGCCGCTTGTGCAGGCAGCATCAGTCACCAATGGCTGCAGCCTGGCAGGGTGCCAGGTGCAAGTCGCTGGGGATCGGTGCACCTGCATGCAAATGGGGCCATAATGACATGCAAATGGCCCCATTTGTGCCTTGCATGCATTATGGCCCCATTTGCATGTGCACTTTTGAATATCATGATTGTTGCACCTAGCACAATGGAACTTGCGCCAGCGCATCCCCCTGCTCCACTCTGGCCACTTACGCTGGTGCAGTGACACTGCGCCATGCGCACAGCAGGTGGCCAGGGTGCGATATTCAATGCTGCAGTGACATGGTGCAGCTCCATTGAATATCACTCTGTCAACGCCCCTGCGCAGCCAAGTTTCACTGCCCCCAGGCTTGCGCCACAGCCTGGCGCAGTCTGAATATCCAGGTCATAGAGTATAAGACTTTCCCTATTTTTAATATCCCACACTTCTCCACCATATAATGCCTGGGAGCAATGTTTAGCTCTTATGGCCTATTTTAAGGGCCTTATTGAATTCCCCTCGAAGGCATACTCACATTTTCTTAACCCCTGGGCAGCTTTTTTTTTAAGACTTCTCAAGGTAATTGCTACAAGTTTTGAATAACTTACATTGGAACAAAAGGTAATTCTTAAATACATGTAACTATTTACTGTTTTTAACCAATGCTGTCCAATTCTTTGTATTTTAGGAAGTTTATTTGATCCAAATACCATGATAATTTTACTGTGTTTGCCCTTTCTTGTAATAGATCTATTTTTTTTAGTCCGAACTGTGATATTAAAAAAGACAAGGTCATCTGCGTATGCCAAGACATACATAATTTCCAATTTTGGGAAAATCTGAGTGTGAAGTTATAAATGCTTTCAAGTGGTTAGTCAATTTAAATAAAGAGTCAAAACCAGGATGCAGCCCTACCTCACACCCTGATTAGTTGGTACTGAGCTGAAGACTGTAACTGGTCCTAACTCTGGTATGTGCCTAAGTGTTCGTATAAATGTTACATATAATACTGATGAACACAGGTTCTATGCCCCATTCCCACATTAACCATCAAAGACTGCCCCTAGAAATAGAATCAAAAGTAGCAGAGCAGTCAGCCAAAGCAGTGTACACATTCTGCTTTCTAATGATGGTATATTTTTCCACCCAATGTAAAAAGATGTAGCAATTCTGCACTTTAGAGTATCCAGGCCTAAACCCCGCTCGTAATTCTCACAGGTCACTCAGACTATTAATTTCTTGATTTAGTATTACTAAAATGATTTTAGTGAATATCTTCAAGCTAAAATCCAACAGACTTATAGGCTTTTCCATTGTGGGGTTGGTCTTATCCCTTTTTTATGAATGTGCTCAACCTCTCAGCCCCTCCAGGACTATGGTATGAAACTTCTCTGTGTATGCTTATTAAAGAAGTTAGCCAGCCTGTCACTTCACACAGGTGCATTTCAAACATACCTCTGCTGGCATTATTTCAGGTTCCGGGGCTTTATTCTTTTTCGGTGTAGTATTAGCTAAGTGCACTTCTTTCCTGGAAATAGGTAGAAACTGGTAGGAGAGATGCAAATCTTAACATCAGCAGCAAAACTGTGGTGAAGTCATGAACTAAACAGTTCCAAACTTCATGATACTTTTAAGTGGGGAAGTTTATTTTTAAATGCTGCTCTTTAGTTTCACTGAGCTCTCCTCAGTTCCGACATATGAAACACACCTTCCCTCACCACCATTTTTCTTTACAATGATACCCCCACCCTCATTGCACCCATCTTCCTCCTTTTGCCAGTGTCCCAATACAAAGTGTCTCATAATAATATGTATATTTTACATATAACCCTTCCCAGATCCCAACATGATCCACTTCAGTTCCCTTCACTACCCCAACCAATCTCCAGTTCACTTAAAATTAATAATACACTTCCCCAAATCAACACACCAACTGGCACCAAGCCACTGTCCTTTCCCCTGCATCATACAAAGGATACTGTTATCATAAGCTTATCAGTTATTTTCTGGACCTGAAAAACCAAAATTGTCCCCTGTAGCAGCAACCCACCTCTCCTCAATACCAACACTCAATCACAATGACTGAATTGGTGATGATGTTGTGGTAGTAGATGGTGACTAACCACAGTAACCAATCAGCATTTACTATTACCACGTCATCACCAATTCATTCATTATGGATGAGCCTGAGCACATGTGATGAATAGGGGCTGTTCTCACTTTGGGGAATTTTTTTTGTGGTTACAGTTACAGGCAAGAACTGGTCAACTAATGATGATATATCCTTTGGGTAATGAGGAGTAGGGTGGGTGGGTGCCAGTGGGCATATGTGGTAGATAGGGCTGGGTAAAATTAGCAAATTTTGGTTTTGTGGAAATGTTCATGAAATTACACAAACTGTTGTGAGAGTTTATTTTTAAATTGGCCATATCTGGGTCAGTGTTAGAGCTGGAAATCTAACATTTGGCATGCTCATTGTTTGGAAATGGTCCCAAAAGAATGTTAAGTGTCTTGACATTTGGATGAGGGGTGAGGAATTTAAAGGAGCTCAAAATCTGTCAATTTATTATTCATGTGAAAATGCCTGAAAATGTTTCTATGCTTACATCTTAGCCATCTTTGGAGCTAGATAAATGAAAATGTATAGCATACTTTCTTGAAAGAATCATATAAACTGTCATATAGAGAGGAAATTTGTTGTGTAAATTGCAAGTTACAGAAGTTTAAAATATTACAACTTAATTATTTATTACATTTTGTGACAATTTTCAAAATATATGTACATTTATAGTGCCACTGCTGTTGCAGGTATGCACTCAAGATTTAGCACTCATACCAAACTAAATATGTCCTGGAATCCAATTAAACTGGATAAATGTGGTTTAGTAAATTAAAATGTATTGTTGCTACATCATAAATTACTAATTGGAAACATTTGCTCAAACATTCATGGATGCATAATAGGCAATGCCACCAGAATTCCACTTGTGGGATTTAACTTTCACAAAGTACTTTTATCACCACTGAATCATCTTACTTGCAGTAGCATCATGGCCCTGCAATACCCATCAACACTCCTGTGACAGTAATGTCCAGCATCATATAACATCATACTGTAATTAAAAATATCCAGATACTTCTATCACAGTGGCCTGAGTCACAACTAGTTGTAAGGTTTGAGGTCACCCCCATTGTAACTGCCTTCCAATAGTAAAAATATACATTGTTATCTATGGGGTTGTTAAAGAGTCAGCAGGTGGCATTACATAGAACAAAATGTTGCATGTGCATGTACTTCCACAAGTCATTAAGTCTGTGACTTCAGAGTGGTTTTCTGGCATACTGCAACCTCCTATGAATGCTACCTTATTTTCACTTTAACCAGCCTTTACCATTCTCTACAAAAGCAACTTGAGTGTATGATTAGACAAAATGCATGGATATAGCTTCAACAAAAGTATCACAGCATTCCATAATTTTACAATAGCTCATGAACTTCAACTTTAATTACTGATGTTATTTTGGAATCTTTGGCTGCTTATAACTTACCCAGCCTTTAATTAAGAGATTAGAGAGCTGACATATGTAGTCCCGTTTTTCCATACTTTTTTTTTCTCCTGGTTGGCAGCTCATCTCTCATTGATATACCTTATTCACAAGAATATACCCTGATCAGGCTGAACCCAGCCATCATTCAGTTGTGTACCAGTTTTTACTCCAACATTTTTTCCCTCTTATCTCCCTTGGTGGGGGCAGTGCCTCTGTAAGACTCTCCCAGCCACAGCTTCCCCTACAGGAAGAACAAGCTCCCTGACCCAGCTGCAGGGGTTGCTGTGTTGGTGGAACCCACTGCTAACCTTTCCATGACTGAGAGGCACTGCTCAGTAGCAGCTGTCTCAGCCATGGCCTGCCTCCCAACATAACTTTTTGGACTCACTTTCAAACCCAGATCATCAGTATGGTAGTGCAATGCTCTGCTGCTGGGTCATGGAGGTGGCCTCAAAGCCTAATATTTAGGGTCAATGAACTTAACAAAATTGGTGATATGCTGTTCTCTAGTTTTAAAGTTATATGGCTTAAAATACTTCAGTTTACATAATTGTAAAATGTAATTTCAACATTTCTAAAAGGTTGTAGGCTTATAACTCAGTCACCGTTAAAAGACAGACATCTGAAATGTGGTACAGATTTCTCGGAACCTTGTTTAAGTTATCAAATCACATACAGTGCCATTTGAACAAACACTTTTGAAATTAGATGAAAAAACTGAAATCACAATTATGGCAATATTTTTCAAACATTTTGAGGAAACTTCATGAAATGTCACATAAGTGAAATCAGAGTTTTACCAAAATGTCACTGACAGTAGATTAATTTCATCCAACTCTAATGGTAGTGGTGTGCACATTAATAACTTTAAGGTAACCAAGGTGGGTGGTGGGTGGTGGTGGTGGTAACTTATTAGTTTATATTGCGGTGGGGAAAGGGTTATACGTAATAATAAATGTTCTTTTGAGAAATGTCACACATGGACACTGGGAAAGGAGGGAGGTATCTTACTACTATCGTACTAGGAAATAAAACAATTTATAAAATGAGTCTAGGATTTTGAGAAAACTGATTGACTCTTAAGCGTGCACTAGAAGTGTCTAATGGACAACTAATAACAAGTAATAATAAATATAATAATAATAATAATACATTTATTTATCCAGCACCTTTCAAAATTATCAAGGCGCTTTAACATAAAAATAGATAAAACAAGATGAAGTTAAAATATAGTATAAATACAGATAGTCAAAAATTCAGTAAGTACAATAAAATCAATCAGGGTAGACTTGGCACCTCAGATAAGCTTTCAGGGCCTGCTTGAAGCCCCCCACAGTCCTGCACTCCTGTAGCTGTCCACCAGCAGCTGCCCTAGAGCATTTGGAGTGAATAATAAATCAATGCTTTCTGGCTTAGAATTTTCAATCAGAACTTCATAATTTTGAAAAAAGGCCTTTTTTTTCTCGCTAATGCTGAACATCTGAGCCCCTGTTGCTCTTCTTATCAGCATGCTTCATGTTGCGGGAATAACTCGTGTTTAAGGCCAAAGATGCTTAAATAATTTAAAACAATGCCTCTGGATCATATCATATCTGATGGAGCAAATTAGAATGGAGTGGATAGCTTTTTAGCCATAAATACGAGAGGGGTCTTTGAGCATAAACACGTTCTGTGGTCAATTAAACCGCAAACAGTTAAGAAATGTTTTTCTCCTTTTTTCTATGAGCTTGTTGCATAAATTATTTTTTATGTAACTACACTTGTATGAGCATCTTTAGCTAGTGAGAGAGAGGTAAACGAGCAACTGACGATGGGGAGGGGGTCAGGAGGCCACCGGCAGCTGTAGTTCATATACAGCAGGAGTTACAAACATTTCTTCATTGCAGTTTGAATGACCACAGACTGCACTCTTTCTCAAAGATCTCCTCTTATTTATGACTAAAAATCTATCCACACCATTTTCATTTGCTCAGTTGGATCTGACACAATGCATGGCACTTCAAACCAATCCACTGACACAGCATTTGCATCCCACTGTCCTGGCATCTGCAAATCTGTTATGTTGCTCTCTATGTAAAGGAAGGGATCAAAGCAACATAACTAAATGGTAAACAGGGATGAGAGGAGTCACTGTGGGTCACACTGGAGACTGGAAATGGCTCCACAATCATCACAGGGGTTGTATACAGACCCCCGTCTCAGATGTTAGAAATGGACAAAGAAATGATAGAAGGCATCCTTGGAATGGCAGAGAAATGGGAGATATTGCTCATGAGGGACCTGAATATGCCAGATGTTAACTGGAGCACCTTTGCTGCAGCCACATTCAAGAGCAGGGTAATTCTTGATGCCCTACAGGGGGCATGCCTCAGACAGCTAGTTATGGAACCCACTCGGAAGGGAGCAATTTTAGACCTGGTACTCTCAAATAGGGATGAAGAGAGGATCTCTGATCTTGAAGTGGGTAGCCATCTGGGAACAAGCGACCACCAAACAATGTGTGGTTCATCATAAACTTAGCTGTAGAGTCAAGCCACATAAAAGTGAAAGTACTGGACTTCAGGAGGGCTGATTTTGTCAAAATGGGAGAATGCCTCAGAAAAGCACTAGCAAACAGGCAAGAAGGTGGGGTGGAGCAACAATGGGGAAACATCAAAACCACCATCATAGACACAGCAAACCTTTGTGTGAAGCAAATAAATAAATCAAAAGAAAAGAAAAAAACACTATGGTTCTCAAAAGAAGTATCATGGAAGGTTAGGGAGAAAAAGATAGCATTTTAGGAAGTATAAGGAAACACAGAAGCAGCAAGACAGAGAACTGTACCAGTTAAAGCAGAAGGAAGTGGTGAAGGCAATCAGAACAGCAAAGGCCCAAACCAAGGAAAAGATAGCCAACTAGATTAAGAAGGGGGACAAAACCTTTTATAGGTACATTAGGGAGCAAAGAAAGACTAAGGCAGGGATACTGAGGCTGAACAAAGAGGAAGGTGGTTGAGCAGAGAGCGACAGTGAAAAAGCAGGGATAGTGAACAAATTCTTCTGCTCAGTATTCACAGTGGAAAAGCAGTGGGAGATACCTAATCACATCAATAGAAGCACTCTGGATAGGGGGGTTGATATTAGTCCTTTCACAGAAGAAAGGGTTCTGAAAAAACTCTTAAAACTGAAGGTGGATAAAGCAATGGCACCTGATGGGATTCACCCCAGAATTCTAAAAGAACTAAGGGAAGAACTAGTAACACCACTGACTACCCTTTTTAATAAATCATGGGAGGATGATGTGGTACCCGAGGATTGGAGGAGGGAGAATGTGATTCCCCTTCACAAAAGTCGGAGCAAGACAGAGGCAGGAAACAACTACAGACCTGTCAGTTTGACCTCAGTGGTAGGGAAAATGATTGAATCACTTCAGAAGGAAAGAACTGTTCAGTATCTAGAGGCTAGTGGGGCACAGGACCCAAGGCAGCATGGATTCACAGTGGGAAGGTCATGTCAGACAAATCTAATTGATTTCCTTGACTCCTTGACCAAAGTAGTAGACCAGGGAGGGGCTGTGGACGTGGCCTACCTAGATTAATAAACAAATTAGCCAGACTGGGAGTGCATCCTAGGGTGGTAGGCTGGGTAAAACACTGGCTGGACAACAGGACTCAGTAGGTAATAGTAAATGGAGTTCACAGTGAAGAAAGGAGGGTTACTAGTGGGGTACCGCAGGGTTCAGTACTGGGGCCGGTCCTTTCTAATGTCTTTATAAGTGACATTGCAGAGGGACTGGAAGGAAAAGTATGTCTCTTTGCAGATGACACAAAGATCTGCAACAGGGCTGATACGCAAGGTGAGTGGAAAGGATGAAAGGAGACTTGGCAAGGTTGGAGGAATGGTCAAATGTATGGCAGCTTAGATTAAATGCAAAGAAGTGCAAAGTAATGCACTTGGGAAAAAAGAGTACACAATGTGGTGTGAGATACTGACAACAACAAACATGGAAATGGACCTGGGGGTAGTTATATCATTGCTGGCCCACCCTAAAGGGGTAGAAAACAAGAAGTTGTTGGCCCTTTGTAAGACCACATCTGGAGTACTGTGTACAGTTCTGGAGACCCCATCTCCACAAAGACATAGACAGGGTGGCGTTTGTCCAGAGGAGGGCAACCAAAATGATGCAGGGTCTGCACCAGAAGACATATGAAGAAAGACTAAAGGAGTTTAAGATGTACAGCCTCGAGCAAATGAGGGAGAGGGGGGACATGATAGAAACTTTAAAATACCTCAAGGGAATCAACAAAGTCCAACAGGGTAGCATCTTTCAGAAAAAGAGATGTGCAAGAACAAGGGGGCACAATTTGAAGATAGAGGGGGACAGCTCAGAGGTAATGTAAGGAAGTATTTCTTCACAGAGAGGGCTGTGGATGCATGGAACAGCCTTCCTGAGGAGGTTGTAGAGTCAAGAACAGTGGGGGAATTCAAGAATGCATGGGACAGACATAAGGCAATTCTACTGGGGGTTAGGAGAAAGTAGGCTGCTGGTTAACTAGGATCTGCAGCTTATCTGTTAGGTAGGGAAATGGACAGACTAGGTGGGCCAAGCGGTCCTTATCTTCCATCAGATTCTATGTTTCTATGTTTCTATGTAACAAAACAATTCTAATACATGAAGTAGAATAACAGAAGCATTTAAAACACTCTCCAGCATTGTGTGTGTGTGTGTGTGTGTGTGACTGTAATTTAAAGGCTATGGTTGCCATGGCTGCCCCCTCACAATGACAACTGCAGCCTTCAACTTCCAGCTACAGAAGCTCTAATAAGAAGAACTCCCTGACCTAAGCAACCAAAAAAAAAAAAAACACATAATACAAATGCAGGCAGTGGAACTATTGTACTACTAAATTAACAAAAGTTTACTGGTTTAATATTTCAACATATGAATTTTGTTTTTCAAACATGTAAAATGCAGTTCCCATTTTATAAGTGAAATAAGACACTCTGGTGGTGTGCATTACATACTTCTAAAGCATGGCCAGGAGCTGAAGTCACTTGGCCTGAGGCCTCTTGACTTACTACACCCTGGCCATGCTTTAGAAGTATCTAATGCACACCCCATCATGTCTTATTGCTTACAGTAGACATAGCCCATCAAGACTAATCCCCATTAGTCAGTGGCAGCAACCTTTAAGATTACCATTCTACATAAAATCATCAAGTCTTGCTTTAAATGCCTCAGAGATGGTTAACAACATTTCCAGACTGAAGTTTTTGGACTGGTCATGAAAACCATGTGACCTGTAGGCGCGAGCAAAGAATTCACCAAAAACCGTAAATGTGCACGCAGATCTCACTTAATAACCCCAATTTAATAACTCTGCAGCTGTATATCCACCACTACGAAAGTTGGCAGATCCCAAGATGTGTGGTTCTTGATCACGCATTCCAAATTTCAGGTAAATCCGTTAAACAGTGGTAAAGTTATTAAGGTGCAAAGTTTGACCCTTTAATCTTAAAAGAGCTACTCAACCCTAACTATGGGAGCACTACCGTGCTACTATAATATATATATATATATATATATATATATATATATATATTATGGCAAAAAACTCTGTTTAATACATTAGTTAGGGTTGTTCCAGCAAGAAAAGTGAAATTCGTGTTAGGGTTGAAAGCCCCCTTGGACCCCCACCCACAACCCCAACCCGCATCGGGGTACATTGGGATTGCGGCCCTAACTCTCACCCCATCAGATGTGGAAGAAGCAGAGGTATAGAGAAATGGGTTGAGAGTTAGGACCGCCAACCCCAACGCACCCTGGATGCCAGTTGGGTGTGTGGCAGGGGATCCAAGGGGGGCTTTCTAACCCTAACACCGAATTTCCTCGCTTTTGTCATTGTGGAACAACCCTAACTAATGCATTAAATGGAGATTTTTGCCCCTAATTTCCCTTCTTTTTGAGAATGATAATGAGAAATAGTGAATGTAATGCGGTGGTGGCCCCGCGCTCCCGCCATGTGATGTCTTGTCACATAGTATCACGGTTCTCACAAACGCAAATGGTAATGCGCATGGTGACACAAAGCAAAACGCAAAGATAAACAGTACTGTAGACACAAATAGTTAAAATAATGCAAATGCAAGCACAAATGAAAACACAAAGGGTAATGCACATGGTGGCGTAGATGGGAACAGTAAGTGAAACGGGTACGGAACTGCAAGCAGAAGCAGAAAGGGTAACAGTAATGTAAGTGCACAGGCTGATTTTCCCCAAAAGCTGCATAGAGAAAGACAGTGAGTACAGAGAATGTATGCATAATAATGGGTCTCAGAGCAGAAAATGAGGAGTTGGAATACTAAATTGCTTATATCTCAGGAACCGTACGACGTAGAAAAAAAATTTAAAGGTCATATGATTTATGACTTTCATGGCTAGTTTTGTACTTAGCCCCCAAGCACTTTTCCAATGAAAAGTCCGTATCTTGCACCGTTTCCGAGATATGGGCCCTGAAAGATGCGGCGAACGCTGTAATGTTATCCTATGGGAAAAAAAGCGAAGTGCAGAGGGCCATAACTTTGGCTCTGTGTAATATTTTTTCAGCAAACCACTGAAAGGCACATCTGAGGGATGTTGACTTTCTTCCCTCCAAATTTCAGCCCTAAAGACCAAACCATTATTTTGCAGCAGGGCAGCAAAGGATTCCTGTAATGCGGTGGATGCCGTAATGTTATCCTATGGGAAAAATTGTCAACTTTGGAGTGCAGTAACTTTGCCACCCTGTAATATTTTTTCACTGAAACATTGAAACGCACATCTGTGAGATGTTGGCTGTGTTCCCTCCAAATTTCAGCCCAAAAGACCAAACCTTTTGCAGCAGGGTGGCAAAGAATTGCTGTAATTTTCCCACAGCCTGGAAAAGTACTGTCGAAGTTTGCTGTAAAGCTTTTACAAATTCATGCGACACTATGCAGAAATGCAAAAGTACTTTGTGAGTACTTTTTCCAGAAATTTGAAAAACATATTTCTGGGATGTTTTACCCCAAAATAAAGACATGCCTAGCATCCTCTGCGTCCGACTAGGTGAATACAAAAATAATTAGGTTGCTAAAGGGTCCCAAATTTAAATGGCAAGCATTTTCATGATGACCAACTGAAAACAAAATGGTGACTTTGCAACAGTAAAAGGGCCATTTGCGAAAGTAAAAACTGCATTTGCGACACTGTCAAACTTTTTGCTAACTTTTCCCATTGACTTATAATGGGAAATTGTTTTTTGAAAAACTTTTGAACTGTTTAATATTTTTTCACGAAATCTTCAAAAGGCACATTGGGGACCCAGACCGCACATTCCCTGAAGATTTCGGACCAGTCGCGCAAACCGTGCGACCTGTAGAGACAAGCAAAGAATTCCAAAAAAGCATAAACGAGTGCGCAGATCACGCTTAATAACTCCGCAGTCGTATATCCAAACAGTATGAAAGTTGGCAGATCCCAAGATGTATGGTTCTTGATCGTGTATTCCAAATTTCTGGCAAATCTGTTGAACAGTTGCAAAGTTATTAAGGTGCAAAATTTTAGGTTTAACATGTAAATGGCTCCTCAAGCCTAACTATGGTAGCACTGCCATGCTACCATAATATATATATATATATATATGTACATATATTTGCAAAAATCTCTGTTAATGCATCAGTTAGTGTTTTTTCCACACCGACAAAAGTGTGGAAATTCAACATTAGAGTTACCACCCCACCATTCCAACCCCACGCCCCATCCTCAAAACCCTAAATCCGCATTCCCTCCCCATCACCCCCACACACACACACACACACACACACACACATACACACACACACACATGCAAGCAGGGGAAGGGCCAAGGCAACACAATCAATCAGAGACAACCAGCACCAGGTAACAGAAGTAACATAGAACTCTATAAACATACTACAAGACACATCCATCATCATGGTCCACCAACTGTGTGAGTTCTCCTGCCATAAGATTCTCTTGGGGGTACACAAACACATGCTGGGCAACCATGGGAGATGGCCCACAGTAAGCATTTTTCTGTTACAAACATCAATAACAAGATTTAAGCAGATGCCTATATTTCACTTGTTAACAAATGATGAAACACACAGTATGTTATCTATAGATAGCTATATTGGAAATAAGAGTTTGGATAGCCCTAGCAAGAGTCATTGGATGTTTGCCAAATTTTTTTTTTGATAGCATGAGTTGGTCCTAATAACAAAGGGTAGTAATAATAAAAGTAATGTTGTGGTATAGTTTACAAGCAACATGAGACAGCAACAGTTGTAGCATCCAAAGCTAACCATAACATGCTGCTAATGATTATTTCCAGGTAATTCAGCAGGATGACAACATGTAATGGTGCTAGTTTCATAACTAAGCAGTATCTGAAAAGTACTATGTATGTGTCAGCTCTGTCTTTCCTGCTACCACATGCCTATGTGGTAGTAGCGATACCTGCAGCAAGCCAATTGTTGAATTATGACACATAAAGATCAATATTTTGACAATGTGTACAGATTAAGTTTCACTGTATGAAAAAGATATACCAGCTGTAATGTGTCATGTCATCATACTGTGTTGGCAGTATAGACTCGATCATACTGTATTTGTTTTTTTTCATTACATAGTGTTATGTGAAGTAAGTACAGTGTAGTTATTATTGTACTTACACATGTGTCTGACTCGTATAGTGTCCTACAATCTTGCATGTGTCTTGCATACATGTGTGTGTGTGTGTGTGTGTGTGGGAGTGGGGAGAAATGCAGAGTTAGAGTTTTGAGGATGGGGGCATGGGGGTGGTGTGGTGGTAACCCTAATGCTGAATTTCCACACTTTTGTCGATGAGGAAACAACACTAATTGATGCATTAACAGAGCATTTTGCAAAGAATTACCTTTCTTTTTGAAAAAGTGTAATATAAGTAGTAAACTGTATGCGTTGGGCCACCAAGCTGCCCGTTTCTGCATAATGATATATGTCTGTGGGAGCACGGGCCCTCCGGGCCCTGCCTGCACTTCCACTCACACACAAATATGGAGCCATACAGCAGCCCAATAAGGCAAGGAACCCTTGTAACAGTAATTTGCCAATATCTCGGGAACCATAGCAACTAGGAAGAAAATTCCAGTGTCGTTATAATAATGACAGTGAGTAGTTCTTGCAACATAAATTAACTGAATCCATATCTTGCATCATTTACTAGATATAGGCACTGAAAAGTGCTGTCAGTGCTAGCTCTGAGGGTGTAATAGTGTCCTACGGACATGAAAATGAGCAATTAGAACTCTAATTCTCAAATATCTCAGTAACCATACAAGGTAGAAAAAAAATTCAAATTTCATGTTATTCATGGCTTTCCAACTTTCTTCTGCACTATAGGGGGATTAAGAATTTTTGAGAGGAAAAATCCGTATCTCGAACCGTTTTCAAGCTACGGGCCCTAAAAGGAGTCACGAGTGCCGCAATGTTATCCTATGGGAACATTTCTCAACTTCAGAATGCTGTAACTATGGTCCTGTACAATGTTTTCATACAAAACCAACACAAGGCACATTTGTGGGACTAGGGCTTTCCACCCTGAAAATTTCAGGACGATAGAACAATCCACCTTGCCACAATGAAGTGACAAAGAAAACAACACATTTAAAAATGTTTTTGTACAGTGTTACCAAGATTATTTTAAATGTTATCATGACACTCCTATCTCTATAATGAGAATGTGACTGTAAAGACAAAAAATAGTGCCGTGGTTACTTTTCTTATGATCGTGATTATTTTTGCGGTAACATAAAATATTGCCATGAGCAAAAAATGGCAAAATGGTGAAAAGAAATTTGAAAAATACATTTCCAGACCAGCTGGTGACAAACTAATGCCAGATTCGTGCTCCTCAGGGCCTGATTAGGTAAAAAAAACTATTGATGTTTGAGAAAGTGCACTATTTTTTGAATTACAATGTTTTTTGTCTCTCGCTATCTGAAAACAAGATGGCAACAGCACGAAAACAATTTCAGGTAGCTAGACAACAAAAATTATGATCGCAAACATTTTCGCAGTGCACATATAAATTTTCCCTTAGGCTATAATGGGACATGAAAAAATGGAATAATGTTTGCACGGAGTCTTTCACCATATCTTCAGAAGACACCAATTCAACCAAGAACACATGTAGACAAACACATTTGTACCCACTGAAATGCATTCTTCAGTCAATTATGGCTTACCGAAGAATTTGCAAAAAGAGTGAATTTTCACTTTTTGAGTACCCCAAATCATATATCTGACTGGAACAAAAATAGCCAGATCCAGAGAACTATGGTAGGTGGGTCTGCATTCCAAATTTCAGGCAAATTGGACAAACGGTTGCAAAGTTATTAAAGTGTAAACTTTGAGGTTTAACATAGAAATGGCCATACAACCATAACTATAGTGGAACTACAGTGCCACTATAAAAAAAAAAGATATAGTATGGTGGCACAGTAGAGCCACCATAGTTAGGGTTGAGTAGCACTTTTAAGGTTAAAGGGTCAAACTTTGCACTTTAATAACTTTGCTACCATTCATCAGATTTGCCTGAAATTTGGAATGCACGATCAAGAACCATACATCTTAGAATGTGCCAACTTTTGTACCAGTCAGATATACGGCTGCGAAGCTATTAAGACAGATCTGCGCGCACATTTACGCTTTCTGGTGAATTCTTTACCCGCGCCTACAGGTCACACGGTTTGTGAGACCAGTCCAAAAACTTCAAGGAACATGTGGCCAGGGGGCCCGGTGTGCCTTTCAAAGATTTCGTGAAAAATATTAAACCGTTCAAAAGTTATTCAAAAAAGAAGTTCCCATTATAAGTCAACGAGAAAAGTTCACAAAATGTTTGAAAGTGTCGCAAATGCATAGAAACATAGAATTTGACAGCAGATAAGGACCGCTTGGCCCACCTAGTCTGCCCATTTTCCTACCTAACAGATAAGCTGCAGATCCTAGTTAACAAACAGCTTACTTCCTCCTACCCCCCCCACTAGGACTGCCTTATGTCTGTCCCATGCATTCTTGAATTTCCCCCACTGTTCTTGACTCCATGACCTCCTCAGGGAGGCTGTTCCATGCATCCACAACCCTCTCCATGAAAAAATACTTCCTCACATTACCTCTGCGCCATCCCCCCTCTATCTTCAAATTGTGCCCCCTTGTTCTTGCACATCTCTTTTTCTGAAAGATGCTACCCTCTTGGACTTTGTTGATTCCCTTGAGGTACTTGAAAGTTTCCATCATGTCCCCTCTCTCCCTTCTTTCCTCAAGGGTATACATATTAAGCTCTTTTAGCCTTTCTTCGTATGTCTTCTGGTGCAGATCCTGCACCATTTTGGTTGCCCTCCTCTGGATAGCCTCCACTCTGTCTATGTCTTTGCCGAGAAGGGGTCTCCAGAACTGCTCACAGTACTCCAGATGGGGTCTCACCAACTGTCTGTAAAGAGGGATAACAAGTTCCTGTTTTCTACTATTGATGCCTCTCCATATGCATCCCAGTATCCCCCCAGCCTTCCTTACTGCCATCTCACATTGCTTGCCCACCTTTAGGTCATCTGATATAATTACCCCCCAGTCCCTTTCCATTTTTACCATTGTCAGTATCTCACCCCCCATTGTGTACTCTTCCCCTGGGTTTTGTTTCCCAGGTGCATTACCTTGCACTTCTTTGCATTGAATCTGAGCTGCCATACATTTGACCATTCCTCCAACCTTGCCAAGTCCCTTCTCATCCTTTCCACTCCATCTTGTGTATCAACCCTGTTGCAGATCTTTGTGTCGTCTGCAAAGCGACATACTTTTCCTTCCAGTTCCTCTGCAATGTCACTTATAAAGACATTAAAAAGGACTGGTCCCAGCACTGAACCCTGTGGTACTCTGCTAGTAACCCTCCTTTCCTCACTGTGGACTCCATTTACTACTACCCTTTGCGTCCTGTTGTCTAGCCAATATTTTATCCAGGCTACCTCCTTGGGACCCACTCCAAGGCTGGCTAATTTGTGTATAAATCTTTTGTGTGGGACTGTATCTTATGCCTTGCTAAAATCTAGGTAGGCCATGTCCACAGCCCCTCCCTGGTCTACTACTTTGGTCACCTAGTCAAAGAAATCTATTAGATTTGTTTGACATGACATTCCCATCATGAATCCGTACTTCCTTGGGTCCTGTGCCCCACTGGCCTCTAGGCACTCAACAATTCTTTCCTTCAGAAGTGATTCCATGATTTTCCCTTCCACTGAGGTCAAATTAACTGGTCTGTAGTTTCCTGCCTCTGTCCTGCTCCCACTTTTGTGAAGAAGAATCACATCCACCCTCCTCCAGTGCTCAGGTACCACTCCATCCTCCCATGATTTATTAAAGAGAGTAGTCAGCGATGTCACTAGTTCTACCCTTAGCTCTTTTAGAATTCTTGGGTGAATTCCATCAGGTCCCATTGCTTTGTCCACCTTCAATTTTATTAGTTCTTTCAGAACCCTTTCTTCTGTAAATGGACTGGTAGCAACCCCCATCTTCAGATTGTTTCTTTTGTTTGGTTTACGTACCTTCCCCCCTCTTCCGTTGTGAATACTGAGCAGAAATATTCAGTATTGCTGCCTTTTCACTGTCACCCTCTACCACATTTTCTCTCCTTTATTAAGCCTCAGTATCCTCCTTTGGTCTTACAGTTTTTACTTTCGCAAATGGCCCTTTCACTTTCGCAAATCTTTCATTTTGTTTTCAGTTAGCTATCAGAAAAATGCTTGCCATTTAAATCTGGGACCCTCTAGCAAACTAATTATTTCTGTATTCACCTAGTCGGACCCTGAGGATGTTAGACATGTCTTTATTTTGGAGTAAAACACCCCAGAAATATGTTTTTCAAATTTCTGGAAAAAGTACTTTCACAAAGTAATGTCGCACTTGCGACACTGTCGAATGAATTTGTGAAAGCTGTCGCAAACTTTGACAGTACTTTTTCAGACTATGGCCAAAATGACACTGGTTCTTTGCCATTGTGCTGCTAAAGAACTGTTAGTTCTTTGGCTTGAAAGTTGGAGGGTAGGCAGCCAACATCTCACAGATGTGCCTTTTGGTTTTTTGGTGACAAAATATTGCACGGTTGCCAAGTTACGGTACTCCGAAGTTGGCATTTTTTCCCAAAGACTAATATGGTGGCGTACGCCACGCCTTTTGGGGCTCGTATCTCAAAAATGATGCAAGATACAGATTGTTTTACTGAGAATTGCATAGCCCATGGGCTATGCAACAACAAAAACCTAGCCAGGAAATTCATGATTTATGTGAAATTTAAATTTTTTTCTACTTGGTGCAGTTGCTGAGATATTACCAATTAAGTACTTCCAATGCTCGTTTTAAACTTCGATGCCCATTACAATGCATACATTCTTTCTGTTTCTCTATGCAGTTGTTTAGCAAAAACAGGGTATGCGCTTCCGTTACTGTTACAGTTACTGTTTCCACTTGCGTTTATGTCCCCGTTTGCATTACCGCTCCCATGTATGACACTGTGTGCATTACCCTTTGCATTGTCATTTGCACTTGCATTTTCGTTACTGTTACCATTTGCGTTTACAATTGCGTTACTGTGCCCATGTGCGTTTTGGTTTCTGTTTCCGTATGCGCTTCTTTTCCTGTTTCTGTTTCTGTTTCCTTTGGCGTTATTCTTCATATTAACTTTACCATTTGCATTTACAATTGCAGTACCATGCCTGTGCGCGTTACGGTTTGCGTTTACGTGTGCACTTGCCTTCGCATTTCCATTTCTGTTCCCTTTCGTGTTCTTTTTGCTGTGACCCTAAACATTTCCATTTAAAATACCTCTGCCATCACTGTTCATGTTACCAGTTGCATTTTCGTATGTGCTTCAATGTCCGTTTGCGTCACTGTTTGTTTCGGCGTCACTTTGTGCTTGCATTTCTGTTAACGTTTCCTTTACCATTAACGTTTGAGCTACCATGTGTGCCACTGTTGGTGCTTCTGTTTGCATTGCTGTTCCTGTTACTATGTCACAAGACATCATGTGGTGGGGGACCCTGCGCTCCCGCCGCCGCATTACATTCACTATTTCTCGTCATCATTCTCAAAAAGAAGGGAAATTAGAGGCAAAACAACTCCATTTAATGCATCAGTTAGGGTTGTTCCACAGTGACAAAAGCAATAAAATTCAGTGTTAGGTTTGAAAGCCCCCCTTGGACCCCTCCAGCCCACCCCCAACCGGCAATGGGGTGCACGTTGGGATCATTGGTCCTAACTCTCACCCCATTCTCCTATTCCTTAGCTTCTTTACACATGTGATGAGGTGAGAGGGCTGACAACCCCAATGCACACCTCGGTGCTGGTTGGGGGGTGGGCTGGAGGGGTCCAAAGGGGGCTTTCAACCCTAACACCGAATTTCCTCACTTTTGTCACTGTGGAACAAACCTAACTGATGCATTAAACAGAGTTTTTGCCTCTATTATATATATATATATATATATATATATATATATATATATATATGTAGTGTATATATATATATTTATAAAATGCTTGAGACAATCATGGTGATCAGCAGCAACAGCACTGGACAAACACCATCACATGACCAGGTATGTATCGAAGCGCGACCTTTTTACTTTACCCCCCCCTTCAAAACAATTTTGACATTTTATAAGATAGATAAACCACTCTAAGGTGTGCAGTGCGTGCTCTGATATACACACGCCTTGGGCGGTGTTGTTATCGGCCTATGCTACCGCATGCATAACGCACACCAAGTGGCTGCATATATCAGAGCATGACCCACCTCAGAGTGGTATATCTATTACATATATATATATATATATATATATATATATATAATAGATGCTAACATTGTTAGGGTTGAATAGAACTTTTAAGGTTAAAGGGTAAAATTTTGCACCTTAATAACTTTGCCACCATTCAACAGATTTGCCTGAAATTTGGCAGACTTGGTTGGGCTTGGCAGATCTTGGGATCTGCCAAATTCTGTACCAGTTGAGTGTACGGCTGTGAAGTTATTAAGCAACAACGAAAAGTACAAATACGCTTTTTTGAAAATTCTTTGCTCTTGCCTACAGGTCGCATGGTTTGCGTGGCTGGTCCGAAAACTTCAGGGAACATGTGGCCGGGGTCCCCAATGTGCCTTTTGAAAATGTTTGAAAAATATTGAACGGTTCAAAAGTTATTCAAAAAACAAGTTCCCATTATAAGTCAAAGGCAAAAGTTAACAAAAAGTTTGAAAGTGTCACAAATGCACTTTTTATTGTCACAAATGTCCCTAGTAGTGTCGCAAATCCACCATCTTGTTTTCAGTTACTGATCAGAAAAATGCTTGACATTTATAATTGGGACCCTGTAGGGACGCAATTCTTTCTGTGTTCACCTAGCCGGACCCTGAGGATGCTAGCCATGTCTTTATTTTGGGGTTAAACACCCCAGAAATATGTTTTTCAAATTTTCAGAAACAGTAGTGTTGCAAAGAAGTGTGGCACTTGCAACACTTTTCTCAAATTTTTGCGAAAAGTGTCGCAATTTGCGAAAGTACTTTTTCAGACTATGGCTAAATGACAGGAATTCTTTGCCACCCTGCTGTGAAAGAATGGTTTGGTCTTTTGAGCTGAAATTTGGAGGGAAGGCAGCCAACATCGCACAGAAGTGTCTTTTGGTGGTTTGGTGAAAAACATTGAACAGATGCCAAGTTACAGTACTCCAAATTTGGCATTTTCTTCCATAGGCTAACATGATGGCATCCGCCGTGCCTTTCAGGGTTCGTATCTCGGAAACGGTGCGAGATATGGAATTTTCATCATGACAATGTATAGCCTATGGCTACGCATTCAGTGAAAACGTAGCCAGGAAAATCATGATTTTTTTTTCTACATCGTATGGTTCCTGAGATATAAGCAATTTAGTCTTCCAACAGCTCATTTTCTGCTCTGAGGCCCATTATTATGCATACATTCTTTGTACACACTGTGTTTCTCTATGCAGCTGTTGGGCAAAAACAGGGTGTGCACTTGTGTTACTGTTACACTTAGCATTACCACTTATGTTTCCGTACCCATTTGCGTTACTTTTCCCATGTATGCCACCACGTGCGTTATCCTTTGCATTCTCGTTTGTGCTTGCATTTGCGTTACTGTTACCATTTGCATTTCAACTACTGTTTGTCTTTACGCTTTGGTTTGCGTCACCATGCACATTGCCATTTGCATTTCCAGCAGCCCTTTCATTTGTATTTGTCTTTCGTTTTGCGTCTTCATTGCTGTTACTCTTACCATTTGCGTTTGCAATTGCGTTACTGTGCCCGTGCGCATTAGGGTTTGCATTTCCATATGCGCTTGTGTTTCCTTTTGTGTTTCTGTTTCCTTTGCTGTTATTGTTGCTTTTACCATTACTATTTGTGTTTAGAATTGTGGTACTGTGCCCGTGTGTGTTACGGTTTGCATTTCCGTACGCGCTCCTGATCTCGTTTCCATTTCTGTTTCCTTTGGCATTATTCTTCATGTTAACTTTACCATTTGCATTTACAATTGCGGTACCGTGCCTGCACACATTACGGTTTGCATTTATGTGCACGTTTGCATTCGAGTTTACATTTCTGTTCCCTTTGCCGTTCTTTTTGATGTAACACTTAACATTTGCATTTAAAATACTGCTGCCATCACTGTGTGCATTACCAGTTGTGTTTTCATATGTGCTTGCATGCCCATTTGCATCTCTGTTCACTTCGGCATCACTTTGTCCTTGCGTTTCTATTAACGCTTACTTTACCATTTATGTTTGTGTTACCATGTGTGTAACTGTGGGTGCTTGCATTTTCATTGCTGTTCCTGTTACTATGTGACAAGATATCATGTGGTGGGAGTGTGGGGTTCTTTGGGCCCCGCACTCCTGCCACTGCATTACATTAACTATTTATCATCCTCATTCTCAAAAAGAAGGGAAATTAGAGGCAAAAAAACTCATTTTAATGCATCAGTTAGGGTTGTTCCACAGTGAAAAAAGTGAGGAAATTCAGTGTTAGGGTTGAAAGCCCCCCTTGCACCTTCCAGCCCATCACCCCAACCGCCAATGGGGTGTGCATTGGGGTAATCGGTCCTAACTCTCACCCTATTCTCCTATACCTCAGCTTGTTAACACATGTGATGGGGTAAGAGTTAAGACCAACAACCCCAATGCACACCCCATTGGTGGTTGGGGTGGTGGGCTAGGGGGGTGCAGGTTTTTTAGTTCTCCAAGATAATACATAACAAAATCGTACGCAGGAACAATATGATAATCATAAAACAGAATAAGATTATCGATCAGTAGACAGTAAACCAAGCTTTCTAAGTCCATAGCCAATATTCTAGAGCCCAAAGAAGGTTAATAAACAGTGTAGCACAATCAAGTAAAAATACAGTAAAAGGAGGGGGGTAGCCTTTCATATTGACAACAAATGGTGCATTGCAAAAATATTCAAGTACAATATTCAAGGAGAGGGATACAATGAAATAACAAGACAGAAAAGTCAATTTGACTGTCAGTGGCAATCGCTTCAGATTGGTGTCTGGGGTGGGTTAGTGAAAATCCACTCTCACAGTAAGTGGGGGGAGCCACCAGGGCTGGGTCCAAAAATCACCAGAGATACATCAGTCAGCCATCTGGTCATCTCTGAAAGATAGGTCTGGGGAATTTAGCCAAAAAAGGCTACCAGATTTGACTGAAAAGGGGAGCTTACCCAACAGTCGGTGGGAGGTCTGTTCATATCTGGCTATCAAGGACAGCAGATGAAATAACTCATCATAGCAAAGGGGATCAGGGAAACACCAATGCCTGAGTGTGACTCTCTTTTCAACCATAAAAGCACAGATAGCCCAGCAGAGTTGAGAAGTGGAGAGAAGCACAGCCTGTTGGAGGAAGTCTAAAATGGCAAGCTGGGGGTCTCTCAACCTCGGCAAGGGTACAATTGAGGAACAAGTGGCCCAGACCCTGGACCAAAAGCAGTCAAGATAGGGGCAGGACCATAAAATATGTGCCAAGGATGCTTGGGGAAATTGCAATGCCAGCAGTCACTGTGCGAGAGAGAAGACCAGCCCTGTGTAACTACAAAGGTGTTCGGTAAGCCCTGTGGAGTATCTTGTACTGGATAGAATGGGCTGAAGAACACACATTGAACGGAAAGAATTGAGCCAAACCTGGCTCCACTCCTGGGGTGAAATATCAATTCCCATTTCTAACTCCCACTTGTCTTTGGGGCCTACACAGAGAGATTCTTGAGAAGCCTTACTCCAAAAAGTTTTAAGCATGGCTGTCAAATGATGGGGGCCTGGAAGTTTTGGCAACCAATCCTCAAAAGGAAGGGCAGGAGGAATAGTAAGATCACTAGAAATCTTTTGTCTGAAAAGGCAACACAGTTGTAAAAATTGCCAAAAGTGGGAAGAAGGAAGATTATATCAAGTTTGAAGTTCTGCGAAGGAGTAGAAAATTCCCAGAGGAAGGATCAATAAAATATCCAACAGAGGTGATGCCCCACTGTTCCCAAGCTTTCTATTGAAACAGTTTGTTGTCAATAGTTAAGTCAGGGTTATCCCATAGTGGTCTCCTGGATGAGGTACGAGAACGCCATCCTAAACTGGGAGCATACTTATTCCAGATAAACCACATATAGAGGGCACAGGGAGAGAAGGAAGACCAATCTAGAAAAAGCAAGGCTTGTGGAGTCAGGAGATGTCCCTGGTCTAGTTCCAGGGGAAAGCCACCATGGTGACATGGTAAGTAGGGAAGGAACATAACTCAATACCTCTTGGCGCAACACAGTGAAGTCATGATACCATTTCTTGTTGGGGAGATCAATGCAACCTTCCACCCAGGATATCTGTAAAATTGAATATTTAATTATGGGAGGTTTACCATCCCACTAAAAGGCTGATATTCTAGATGCCAGCCATTTGAAAAAATATGATGGCAGTGCCAATGGGAAAATAGGGATAACATATTGGACTTTTGGAAGGGCCACTAATTTTAGTTTGTTGACCTTGCCCCATTAAGACAAGATCAAAGAACCCCATCTGAAAAGATCTGTATTAAGGTTATCAAATACATTTGTGCATTATCTGATAGTGTGTCCAAAATGATGGATCACAGAGCAATCCCAAGACAAGTGATACCAGCCGGGGACCATTGAAATGGAAACCGAGTAAACATTTCAGAAGTGCAATGCGAGTTAAGTGAGAGGATCTAAGACTTACTCTCATTATGTTTATAGCCTGATAAAGTGGAAAAATGAGAGATAATAGTCTGAAGAGAAGGAAGCGAGGTCTCAGATTGGGAGACAAAAAAAGTTACATCATCAGCAAAAAGCACAATTTTATGGGGTACGGTGTCCACTGTAATGCCAGGGGAAAGTGGTGTCTGCTCTGATCTTAGCTGCTAAAGGTTTCATGGCTAAAAGAAAAAGAAATGGAGACAAGGGGCAGCCCTGGTGAGTACCTCAATAAAGGGAAAAGTAGGGGGATAGCACTGAATTGGTTAGAACTGCCACCTTCAGACTTGAATAGAAAATCCAGATTAATGCAAGAAAATGGGGGGGCAGATGGTCACAGAGCTTCAAACAGATAGGGCCATTCCACCGTATTAAATGCCTTCTAGGCATCCAAGGATAGGGCAGCAATGGGATGGGGGTGGACTGAGCTTCCCAGAGATGATCCAAAACCCTGAGTATATTGTCAGATCCCAGGCAGCCTGGCACAAAACCAACCTGATCCAACTGGATTAATAGTGGGATAAGGGGTTCCAATCTGTTCACTATTATCTTAGCAAAAATTTGAACATCTACTTTAAAAAGTGAGATAGGCCAAAATTGTGAACAGATGATATTATTCCGGCCCTTTTTAGGGATAAGGGTAATGACAGCCTTGGTAAACATCAAGGGGAGCCTATCTGTCTCCCATGCTTTGATAAAGACCCATGTGAGGCAAGAGGCAAGCTGGTCTACAAAAGTTAACTAAAACTCCACTGGAAAGTCGTCAGAGCCTGGAAATTTACTGTGACATGTCCCGGATAGCTGAAACAACCTCAGAGGGCTCAATGGGCTTTATCAGTGAAGGAAGGAAAGACTTTGGTAAGACAGGAAGGACAATGTCTGAGAAAAAAGCAGCCAGTTGTTCAGGGAAGGGATCAACTTCAGAAGAGTAAAGCCACCAATAGTAATCATGGAAGGCCTGGTTAATATCCCTTGGCAACGTAACAGTAACCCCATCAGCCACTTGAATCTTTGGAATATATTTTTTCTGAGCCACAGCCCTCAACCAAGAGGTGAATAGCTTCCCGGATTGCTCACCAGACTCCAAATACTTCTGATTAAGTTTGTAAAGAGCATACTCAGTTTGGTATTGCAAAATGTTTTAAATTTTGGCTTTAAGGGACAGTAACCGGTGTTTAAGAGCTGTGTCCTCACTGGACATCCAGGAAAGCTAAGTCTGCAGGATTCATAGCTCAGACTCAAGGACTTTAAAAGTCAACTCCCTTTGCCATTTAAAGTGAGTTGCATGGGCTATCAGGCTACCTCTCAAAACAGCTTTAAGAGCCTCCCAAAGGGTTTCCCATGAACATTCCAGGGAGTCATTGAGAAAAAAAATGTTCTTGGATAGCTTGGACAATATGTGCACAGGTGTCCCCTTGAGACAGTAATGCTGTATTGAGGTTCCAGGTGTTACACCTACCCAAAGCCATATCCCAGGAAAAGGATAGGAGAACTGGAGCATGGTCTGATAAGAGAATGTTTCCCAGGGTAACATCCCAAGTCCTGGAGAGAAGGTCAGGAGAGATGAGAAAAACATCTATTCTACTGTAAGAACTATGGGAGGTAGAATAACAAATAAAATCAATCTCCCCCAGGTGCATGGTTCTCCAAATATCTATGAGGCTAACCTCTTGGAGAAGGGAGGGCTCATATTGAGGTCCCGGGCAGTTCTGTCCAAGGGGGGGCCAAAGCTAAATTTACATCATTTCCTAGAATAATCATGTATGGTATCTGTGGGAATTCAGTCAAAATATTCTGATAAAATTGTAAGCATGGGGAATTCAAGGTGTAGAACCTACCAAGGACTATAGGCTCCACCAGATATGTGCCAGCTACAAAGACACAACATCCATCGCTATCCTTATAGACCCATGAGACACTTAGGGGCAAGTTTCTCTTACAGAGTATTGCAGCACTCCTATAATGTGATGTGTAGGTACTGTAATAATATTGGCCCACCCACATCCATCCCAAACAAACAACATATTTTTTTAACAAATGTGTTTCTTGTATTAGGGCTATATCACATTGTGCATATCAAAGATATTGCAATACAGTTTGACACGTCATTGGATCATTAAGTCCTCTAATGTTCCAAGATACAATTTTCAAAAGGTTAACATTAACCATTGTTCCCATACAATTAGCAACCAACCCTATACTAGAGCAGCTATGCACCTCCATATGTCCCTACCACCCTCCTGTCCCACCCCCCAAAAATCCCCCAGTAAATACCACCACCTCAAATTCAAAACAAAAAAGAAATAGTACTTTGGAAAGACAAGAGAGATAACTAAAAATACAAAAGAAAAAAACACGATAGCAAGAACCAA
The DNA here is from genome assembly GCA_016271365.2 of Neoceratodus forsteri. Classification (NCBI taxonomy): domain Eukaryota; kingdom Metazoa; phylum Chordata; order Ceratodontiformes; family Ceratodontidae; genus Neoceratodus; species Neoceratodus forsteri. The sequence continues at coordinate 1,340,742,533 of CM057456.1, forward strand.
CAAGAGAAAGCAAGAAAGTACTAAAACCAAAAGAGAATAGAATGAGCATTCCCAAGCCCAGTGGCGGTACACTGGGTGCTTCACTAGCTGAAGACTGTAGGGGGCTAATAAGCAAATGATCACACAGGCCTGCAGAGACAAGGAAGAACATAGGGTCCTACACCCCCAGCCCCCGGCTTCCTGTCTGGCCAAGGAATAGCCCTCGGAAAACAACATGAATATAATGAAACAGTGTAAGGAAAATAAACAAGTTCTGGCATAACCACTACGACTGTGAATGCATTAACTAGATTATGGTGTTTCATGAGCATAAACATTTATTTATTTATTTAAAAAATATCAGATTTACAAACCTTTGAGTAAGAGACTTATTTACAAAGGCACCTTGTTGAAACTAATACAATGACAGTACAGTTAACAAGTCCAAAAACAATGGCTCGGAGAGCAGACAGTTATAACAATCCTTCACTGGAGATATATGGGTAGCAGTAGATAAACAGATTACATAATTTAGGCACACAGGCACCACATCAAGAAGATCAAAGCAGTTCAAACAATATACAATAGCTAAAGCAAATAGACATCAGGAGTCAAAGAGAAGCCCAGAGTGTTCACATGAAGGCTGTTGCATACACTAACTGAATCAAAGTATAGTACATTGAGAAAGGGCACATTTAAGCAATAAGGCATGACAGGGTGTGTGTTATCATGTAATAACGTCACTCCTGAGGTGGGTTGAAGCATGAGGCGAAGCCAAGTATTTATTTATTTATTTATTTGCATGTATTTATTTGATCCACTGGATCAGCAATATTTGCACAAGCTGTGCCCAGTGCAGATTTTACAGCACTGGTCCTGGTCTTGTCATCTGGGTTTTACCCATACCACACTGCAAATGGCTTAGTGATATACTATAGAGATGGCTGCAGAGTCTAACCCATTGAAGGCTGAAGTTTCAGAAAACCATTATGCCACAAATATCAAGACTCATTCCCTTCCTCACCCCCCCAGACACAATTAATCCTCTACCAAAGTCATGCTTAAATACTGGTGCCTCTATATCCACGCCACTAAGCTTTTAATGCCAACATGCTTCTTCTGCTGCTGTGAGTTAAACTCTTTATTTAAAAACATTTTGTTGAGAAATTTTTGTTTTAGTATATCCACGGTCATTTAATTTTTAAAAGAAACCAAAATCCCCATTTATCAGTTCATTGAATCACAATACAGCATGTTATGAATTTTTCAGATCCTATGTATGACCTATAGTAAGTCAAACAGAAATTAGACACAAATGCCTACCTATTTGCAAGTGAAGCAAATGTCGTTATTATCATTCAATTGTAAACACCTATAGTCACAGCCAGGATCACATTGTTAGGCTCGGGGTAAGTATGACAAGTTTCCTAAATACTGGTACCTTATCCAGCTGTGTTCTGCTTGTGTGTGTGTGTGTGTTTGTGTGTATGTGTTTAAACATGTAACTTTCTATAGTATATTGTATAGCACTGTGAATCCTGGCTGCTGTGTTTTTTCTCTGCTGTGGCTAAGCAAGACACTGTAACAAGACTGTGGCCTGCTGTAGGGGCTATCAGACATCAAACGAACGGGTACTCTGTGAAGACTAACTTGGAGACAATGCAATAAAATAAACTTGAATGACAGCCCCCAGACTTCATAAAACACATAGGGAAAATTAGAAAAACTCCTCTCATAGCCCAGGCAGAAACAAAACACTGGATTGAAGTGAGAACTCAAAACTGGTAGTAATACATATATTCCTGATTTTAACATGCAGTTTTCCTTAAAGAAGATTTAGTAGAATATAAACAGTAGCCCAGAACTGCCTGCCTGAGAATGAAGTTGGTATATTATTTGGAAAAAGGGAAGGCTGGGTCTCTTGCTATGCAATGTCCTGCAAAGTAACACAATGACTGCTCTTAGGATGGTGGTGTCAAATGCTGTGAGGTGCAATGGAGAACTTGTTATGCAGAAAGTTCCAGGGAGTGTTTAACCCATTCTACTTGTAATAGCTTTCTATGATGTCTGTACTATCCATTTGTGCAAGTCAACTCCACTTCTCAAACTTAAAAAGAAAAATACACTTCATCACAGACTGTTTACCAAGTACTGTGCCCATGATTAAAATAATTTGAACCCCATCCCCCCAAAAATGTGCCATCACATGAACATGCATGATTTATCTGTAAAGACAATTAAAAAAATATATTTCTAAATGCATTAGTAACACTAATGCTTTCAAGATTTGAAACTACTAAAAGACAAGCTACTGTATATGTATGTATATATATATATATATATATATATATATATATATATATATATATAGACAGATAGAATATGGTAAACTAATATTGTTAATCCCAAAAGCTGAACTTTGTTTTTAGTATATAAATGTTTAAGAAATACCCAAAAGCTGTCTATTTTCCTCAGTTTTTAGACACTTCTTAGTCCTTCCTTTTAAGACACCAGGTGACTCTGATAATCATTTGTTCCAAGGGTTTTGAAGTCAGTTTGAAGGCATTTTAAGTATCTACTGTTCTAGTCCTTAACAAAATGGAGGGACTCCACAGACTTGTTCTGTTCCTGGGTCCACATCCCAAACATGTGAGTCTTCTATCAGCATGATAGATCCACCTCATGCCCCTCCCACATGAATAAAAAAAGGTGGTATGGACCTTTTGGAGCTTCTTGGGTGGAGGTGGGGTGGACCTTACTTCCCCTAAAAAAAATGCTGCCTCCCACTACTCAGGTTCCAGTTCTTGTACCATCCATTTAAGAAAGAAAATAGTACCCTGCAACCATTGACTAACATGAAAGCGTATTTATTTGAGGGCAGAAAACATTTCATGGAGGAGGGTAAGGCGGAGGAGACTATTTACACCTTTAGTCAGTTCCATGGACAGAAAACATGACATCACTCCTTTTGTACTTGCAATATTCCTGTAAGCTCTGCCCATAGTCATAAAAAGAAAGGGATCAAATGTAGCTCTGCCCATGCACCAGACTGACCCTGGAGTCTGAGAACAGAGGGGAGTCTAGAGGGTCAATCCAATGAAACAAAAGAGTCTGCATGTGAGCAAGAAGAAAAAAAAGAAGATAGTAGAGGAAAGAAAGCAATCATGGGGCTAAAGAAAAGAATCTCAAAGAGAGTGAACTAACAAAAGCAAGTTCAAAGGAAAGCTGGGGGAACACCACATTCAAAGCAACAAAGTGTAGAAAGTAAAGAAAACCAGCAAAGGGCTCTAGAAGCTGTAACAACAATTAACAGGTTGAGGTGAATTTAAATTGCCTCAAGGTATTTGAACATTCTTTGTAACCAGCAGATACCTCAGACATATAAGAAATAATATGCAGAAATGCAAACATGCAGTGTAAAGAAACCTGCTGCCCTAGAAAATGTTAACAATTACGAGCATACAAACATACAAAATTGCCAGCAGATACAGGCCTTATGGTCTATCTAGCCTGCTCCAGTGTGCAGCACATCAGTCCATTAGACTGCAGCTGCCATCCCACCCTTCATCCCCCCTCCTGGTTTGTACTTTCCTCTTGAATCTGTCCCACCCCCTCTTGAAGCCCCCCACTGACTGCAATGATATGAGTTATCAGGCAGTGCATTCCACCCTGCTACCAGCCTTTCAGTGAAATAGTGCCTCCTCATTTCCCTTCTTAGTCTGCCCCCTATCCAACTTCAGGGAGTGCCCTCTGGTTTCTCTTCCTCTCTTAACAGTGAACCCACCCCTGAAGCCCACTCTGGTGATCCTCTTCAGGTACTTGAAGGTCTCAATCATGTCCCCTCTCTCTCTTCTACCTTCTGGGGTATACATGCTGATTTCTCTTAGTCTTTCCTCGTAAGGTCTATCCCCCAACCCCAGGATCATCTTTGTTGCCTGCATTGTACCGACTCCAGTAGTTTGATGTCCCTTTTTAAGCAAGAGTGCCAAAACTGCATGCAGTATTCCAAGTGCGGTGTCACCAAGGACATGTACAGAGGCAATATGGCTTCACTACTTCTAGATGTGATCCCCCTTGCTATGTAACCTAGCATCCTGTTTGTCTTTGCTGCTGCCTTCCTTCACTGTGCCGAGTGGTTCATTTCCCCAGTCACCAGCACCCCCAGATCATTCTCTTCATTGGAAGTGGATAATTGGACTCCATCCAACCAGTAACTGTATCCTGGGTTCCTGGCTCCGAAAGGCATTACCTTGCACTTCTTGGCATTGAACCCAAGCTGCCAGGTGTGTGACCATTCCTCCAGTTTTGCCAAATCCTCCTGAAGTAATTTGCCACCCTTCCCACCATCCACCTCAGCACACATCTTGGAGTCATCAGTGAAGAGACTGATCTTATTCTTGATCCCTACTACTACTATGTCTGTGATGAAAATGTTAAACAGGACCGGTCCCAGTACCGAGCCCTGTGGGACACCACTTGTCACTGCCTTGGGCTCTGATGCCTCACTCCCCACTAATACCCTCTGCTGTCTCTCCCCCCCTGTCAGTTTTCAACTCATCTGGCTAGTTTCCACCCTACTCCTAGACTCTTCTGCTTGCAGATCAACCTACCACGTGGCGCTGAATTGAAGGCCTTGCTGAAATCCAGCTAGAGTACATCCACCGCATGGCCCCTGTCCAGTGTTCTCATGACCCAGTCAAAAAAATCAATCAAGTTTGTCTGACAGGATCTGCCAGAGACAAACCCATGCTGCCTGTCATCCTGTAGATCATTAGCCTCAAGAAATTGCACCAGCCTTTCTTTGAGGATAGACTCCACCAGCTTTCCTACAATTGTGGTAAGGCTCACTAGTCTTAGTTCCCCAACTCATCCTTGGGCCCACTCTTATGGAGAGGTATCACATATGCCTCCCTCCAGTCCCTGGGCACACACCCTGTATTTAGTAAGGTGTTGAACAGGTCTGCCAGTGGCATTGCCAGGACCTCTGCCAGCTCCCTCAGCAACCTGGGATGAACTCCGTCTGGCCTAGGTGTCTTGTCTACCCTTAGAGACCTAAGGACCTTCAGCACCCTTTCCACCATGATAACCCCATCCTTGGTTGCCTCACACCCCCTTCCCTCTCCCCCTTTCCCTTCAGGTATGGTCCCATCCCTCTCCCTTGTGAACACTGAGCAGAAGTACTCGCTGAGTACTTCTGTCTTCTGGGCCCCTTTATCTACCCACCCACTGCCTTTCCTGATCCTAACAATTTGACCCTTGCTCTTCCTCTTTCCCCTGATATACCTGAAGAAATCCTTCCCCCTTCTTTAATCCCTTGCACTAATCTCCTTTCCATGGCTGCCTTCACAGCCCTTACCACTCTGCTCACTTTCCTGGATTTCTTCACATAATCCTCTCTGTCCTCTGCCTTGTTGGTTTTCTTGTAGGTCAGGAAAGTGCTTCTCTTATCCCTCACCTTCTCTGCTACCTCCCTAGTCATACAGCTTAGTTGCTTGGTCCTGGATTTCTTATGCTGGCTCTTGACACAAGCTGTAGAGGATTCAATCAGTCCTAGTTTTATGATCACCCATTTCTGTTCTGCATCCATGTCAGGGTGGATGCTATCTATGTGTGTCCTTAGTAAGTGCCCCATCCTGCCAAAGTCTGCACTTCTGAAGTAGTTTTTGTAGTGGTGATTTTAAGGTTGTCAAAAAGAACAGCAAATTATTACCTGGTGAACATATAACCAGCTTTTAAAACCAAAAACAAGAACATGAAGTTAACTAGCCCCAGTAGCTCACAAGACTCACAAAATAAATAAAAGCTGCTCCTGTAGCACTTGTGTCTGGTAATGAAAAGGTAAACGCAATGCAATACAGATTAATTAAAGCCAGTGAACTGATGAGCAGTGCTGGGAGAACTAGGATGGAACTTCAACTGCAGACTAATAAGGTATAACAGAAATAGGGTCTCAAAGTTCTAGGCACAGCTGAGCAGGTAACCAGAGTATCCATTAATGTGGCGAGCTGGTAAATATGGCAATCGTGATGACTGCTTAAGGCTGCTCTTGCTGAAGTAGAACATGAAGTTCCTCAAACAAGTTCTTGATCAAAGCAGAATGTCCTGGGAGAAGCAGATACACGACCAAACTCAGCACCAGACACTAGGCAGAACCCCTTGCCAAAACACTCCAACAGAATAAGAGCCAATGTCCTGGAAGGGAGAGGGGATCCAAGGGCTATAATGGATCTGGTTGGAAATCATAAGAATGAATGGAGCCACTAGTTTAGAACAGGGGCAACCAGCAGTAAAGCAGTACTTTCAGTTCAAAACTGGAAGTCTCACAAAGAGAACAAGTCACCGCATTCCACACCTCAAAAACAGGCAGGTTTCCATAGCTGGCAAGCGACATGTTTGAACAAGTCATCCCAACTTGGTGCCTGAGGAGTCCTGCCAGAGGGAAGTAGAGGCAAAAGCTTCAGTCAGGTCTTGGACAGAGGTTTAATGGCAACAAAGAATTGGAGGGGTGAGAGTCCAGATGCTGATGTAAAAAGTGATTGACATCAGCAGGAGAGGTGAATTGCACTGGCTGACCATCCCCAGAAAACACCTACGTAGCCAGCTACAGGAGAGCATAAGTAAGTCCCTTACTCCTAAGTGTCTACTTCACTGGATCAAATTCCTGGTGCCTCTTGAGCACGGATTTAAGGTAGTCAGGGTAGAGAGATATGCAAGCTCCCCAACCTGTGTCTCATGGAGCTTCCATGCCTTAGTAAAGATAAGCAACTTATCCTGATAACGGAGCAATTTATATATGAGGGGTTGAGGTTTGTTGGAGGAATGGGGCTGGGCTCTGTATATTTTGCACCCACTAAATTTCAAAAAGGTATTCATCCAGTGGAAGCTGTAGTCAAACAGGGACATGGTCACAGAGATAGGAAACAGGATTCTTCCTTTCTGTTTCTTCCAGGAGACCAATCAGCCAAAGGTTCTTCCTCTGTCCTTGGCCAACAAGGTCATCCAGTTTCAGAGACAGCCATGCCACCTGGGCCTCTGCCTCCATCAACCGTTGATCATGAACAGTGACTTTCTCCACAGTGGCCAGTAAGGTCGCCTCAGTTTTTCCCACCCAGCCAGTCAGGAGAGAAAGACTGTACTGCATTTCCATAACAGTAAGGTGTATTGCATCCACCAACTGGACAATCCACTTGATGAGTTGTGCTTGCCGAACAGGTTCTGGAAAGGTAGAGTGGCAGTCTCCCATGGGAGCCATCTTTGACTCAGGCAGCTAGCTTTGGGGGGGGGGGGACTTGTCAATGGATTTTTTTATGTTTCTGGAGTGATTGCAGGTCCATCGAGATAAATTCTCTCTGCAGTGGTAATTCAGCATATCAGGTAAGGCAGTAATAGCCAAGTACAATGCCAAACTACTTGTATGGAGCGAGGAAAGTGAAGGGCAGATTGGAGCAGAAGATTTAGGCAGCCATTTCATGCAGGCACTCACGTGACCTCCCTTTCTTGTGTATTTCTGAAATGCCTTTTGAGAATCAGGACTGAAATGGAGCAATCAGATTGAGAGAAATGTTCTACTGGTTTACAGTTCTTTTTATTTTAATGTTGTGCCTGTGTGAATTCATTCAGGTTCAAAGGAGATTGTTTGGTTCCCCCTCATAGCCTGTATGTGAACATTTTTTGCACTGGATTTAATAAACAACATTCTGTGATACACACCCATAATTCCCCTGCATCCTGAATTGTTTGTGTTTGGGGGGGGTGTTAATAAAATGTGAAGTGGGAATGTGCTCGCATGTCTTACATTTAGGAATATTACAAAGTTTAGTGCCTCCTAGTCTTCTGTTGTTCTGGTCAGGTTTACGTTTTCTTCTAACAATAAGGTTAGAAAATTAGGTGGCTGTTTAAAAGACAGTAAAGGTAGTTCTTGGAAGATGCATTTCAAGGTCTCATCCTCACTGAATATTGATTGTAGGTCATTCATGGTCCTTTGATCAATTAAAGGAATATCTAGTTCCAAAAATGTATTAATATCCAGTCAACATGGCTTCAAGGTAACTTTTAGTACCCTGATGGCCACATTAGAAGTTATGAATGTTATTCAAGGGACCTTGGACAGAGGTGGCATGGTAGGTGCATTATTTTGAGAGCTATCAAAGGCTTCTGATCTTGTCAATCTTTCACTTTTTTCTGACTAGACTTGAACATCTTGATCTTTCCTTTAGTACAGTAAGTTGTTTTTCACATTATTTGACTGATAGAAAGCAATCCATAATCCTTAGCTCTGTTAAATACCCTTTGGTTGACTTACATGCCAGTGTTCCTCAAAGATTTATACTTGATCCTATTTTGTTTAGTATCTTTTGAATGCATTATCATATGTTTTACAGGATGCAAATACTTTTATTACTATGTATGCTGATGATGTTGTATTATATAAACCTGGTAAATATTCTGTTGATATTGGTATTCATTTACAGAGGGATTTTGATAACGTCCAACAACGGTTGATTGAAAATAGGATGTTTTTGGATACTTCTGAGACTGTATTTTTGTTATTTGGTACTCAACAAAAGCTTAATCAACCTATGCTGTCTCCCTCCTTCAGTGATTTGACTGGTGTAAAAATAGAAAATGTGACAAATTTTAGATATTTGGGATACATATTGAATCAGAATTTAACTTTTCAAGACCACAGTATGTACATTCTCATTTGGGACAGATGTATCAGTTGAATGGCTGTTTGTCAAATCATGCTGCAAGGAAGGTTCTGGCACAATCATTACTATTACCTATTATTGACTATGGTCTTTCTATTTACTCATCTGCTGCTGTTTCCATTCTCCATCATATAAAAATGCTTTATCATACAGTTTGTAGATTTGCTAGTTCTGTTTTTCATTATACTTCTTATTGTTCCTTTTTCTTAATAGGTTAGCCTGGTTCTCATTTGACTAGATGGTTGTTGACTTTAGTTTGTTGTTCTTTGGAAGGATTCAGCAAACTCAAATACCTTTTTCTTTATGTCTGATGTTGTGATTTATTCTCATTCATACTCTACAAGTTCTGTTCACGTTGGAAAACTGTATCTTTCATGCTGTAGGACATCACTGGGTCAGAGATATTGGCATTATAGAGTTACTAAATTGTGGAATGCTTCATCTGATGATTTGTTATCCTGGGATTCTCTGTATGTTTTCAAAAGATGCCTAAGGAGAAATTGTCTTACTCATTCTGTGTGTTCATGTTATGATTAATTTGTATGCTGTATGTGTACTGTGTTTTGTTATTTCTGGGTCACCCATGAAAATGGGCATTTGATGCCCTCGGGTTTTACATGGTTATCAATTTTTAAATATAAAAAAATAAATAAATCATGAATTTATGTAGGGGCTCCAGATCAAGGTTGTATGTAATAAGCAATGGTATCTGATTGGTAATCTCTGTTCTTTATATTGTAGTAGTTGTTTACTTGTCATAAGTGTGGCACATTCCACAGCTCTGTCAATTTCTCTAGAGGAATGTTCCTGTGCAGTAAATGTTTTTTTTCAGTGTGGCCAGCTGTTTATCTCTGTCCTCCTTTCTCAAACAGAGTCAGTGGTACTGAAGTGATCTACTGTACACTACAGATTTTTTAGTGTGGCTATAGTAATAGCTGTTTTGTGTTGTTATGTCTGTCTGTCTGTCTGTCAGTTTCCTGTTGATACAGGTCTGCAAGGTTCCATCTTTGATGGTAACTAAGGTGTCCAGGAAATTGATACTGATATCAGACTAATGTATGAAAAGTTTAACAGCTGAGTGGAGGGTGTTATGTTCCTGATACAATTCTTTAAGTGTGTGAGTACCTTCTGTCCAAATTATAAATAAATCACCAATATATCAGAAATAAGCAAATTATTTTTGTGTATACTGTTTGAGGAACTCCTCCTCCTCCAAATCTGCCATGCAAATGTTGCCATATTGTTTATCCATCCTGGTGCCACTGCTGTCCTCATAGTTTGAACATAGAGTTTACAGTTAAAACTGAAGTTATTGTGAGTCAGAATAAATTCCTTAAGTCTCAAAATTATTTTCTTGGTGGATGTTGTAGTGCTGTCCTTTTTTCTTGTAGGTATTTAAGACAGGCCAAAAGACCATCAGTATGTGGGATATTAGTGTAGAGGGAGTTCACGACCATTGTGGCTAAGATAGTATTAGGCAGTAAATCCCAAAAAGCAGAAGGTTTATGCAATAAGTATGCAATTTCCTGAATATAGCTGTCTCTTTCTATGACAAGTGGTTTAAAAATGGTTTCTATAAAACCAGCTATCCCCTCTGTCATGGTACCATTCCCAGATAATATAGATCTCGCTGGATTCCAAGGTTTATGGGTTTTGGGCAATATGTAGAATGTACTTGGCATAGATTCACCAGGGATGAGATCAGTTATTATGTCTTGGACATGCTTAGGAAATGATATGATAATGTCCCATAGTTCTTTGGTGAATTGTGCAGTCAGCTCAGTAGTCACAATTGTCTTTTTGCTTCATTAACATAATTTTCATAGGTTAAAATGACAAGTCCAAAGCTTTTGTCAGCTTTCTTTGTAACAGTGTTATAGTTAAATTTCAGTGATTGTATTGCTCTCCTTTCTGATGGGGAGACATTATTGCTGACTTGTTTTTGTTTGTTGATGATCTGGCAATTGACTTTGATGAAAACTCTGAATGTAAGTGTCCAGTTTGGTATTGTGTCCACTAAAGCGGGGGGAGGTAAAATGAGATACAACAGCAAAGTCCATCTCTCCCAAGACAGACTGTAGAAGTAAAACACACTATATAGCAAACAAATACAAGAGCAGTGCTCCAAATTCAATGATTGTGTGGTTTATTTAATCTGTCACCAAGATGTGCAAATAGAGTTACTCCACTTCCACTACAATGATCCAATCCACAAAGAATGTTACCCAGGTGCCCCAACATTTTGCCTGGTCAGAGCCTGGTCAGTGTCAATGGCTCAGTAGGTAGCACACTCGCCTCTGAGGCCAGGAGATCAGAGGGCTGTGGGTTCAGTTCCAATATCTGGCACTTGGGTTAATATCCCAGTACTGACACTGTAGTGCAGCATAAGAGGGATGTTGCACTTCTGAGGTGCCGTCTTTCAGATGAGACATTAAACTGAGGTCCCATCTGCCTGGATTTGTGGTAGTTCAGGTGGATGTTAAGGATCCCATGGCACTTATCGAAAAGAGTAGGGGAAGTTTATTGAGCAAAATAAACATAACATCACAACAAAAACTGAAAGGATAGCAAAACAATTGTTCATATCACTAATAACATCAAATATATACAAAAGGAAAAAAAAATCAAACACAGTAAATTATACATAAATACATTCAAAAGGGAAAAAATCTCCAAAATTGAGCCTGTTTTTCTGCAGAAAATTTACAAGAATTTATTTCTTTAACTTGTAACATCCCCGCCTCAACTTGTGAAATAATAACAGAATGCATAACTTGCTGCTGTTGTAATACATATTGACATCTGGCCTGCCATAAAAAATATTGAAGAAATGCAAAAAAAAACATTTAAAGTACTTTTATGGAATTTTTTCCAAACCCCTGTATAATCTCCTAAAACTAAGGTGTTGTAGGAAAGTAAAGTCAAGAAAGGCAAATTCCATCGAAGAGCTGTCGTACTCCAAAACAATTTACTATCAGCGCATTCTAGAAAAAAATGAGACTGACTCTCTTCTATATTTATACATGTGGGCCTAAGACAATACCTATCGGACTGCGGTTTATATTTAAGATTCCCTCTAACGCCTAATCTCCCCTGAGCGGAAATCCACACAATATCCCATATCTGCACCGGCAATCTAAAATCTGTTAATATATGCAAGGCAAAAGTCATTCTAGTGGGAATACATTCCGGAAAAAGAAGTGATGCATGCTGTACTTCATACACTATATATGAATAAACGGTTTTCCTATCTAGTGAAAGTAATTTTTGAAAGAGCACTTTCCATTGATGTAATTTCTTCAAGGAAGAAATCCCATAACTGGGAAGATTATCTGACACCAAAATCTTAGGAGGCAGTAAAGTCCATTTCTTAAAATACTGTTGCCATAGAAACTGTACCCACCATTGCCACATCAAAGTGGCCAATGCCCATAGAAAACTAAAGGAAGAAAATAAAAAGAGTGGTAAAAAAACACACGATTCACCATCTGTAACCCCCCTTTTTTAATGGGAAGATATCTGATGTCCCTTTTTACAGGATTTAACCTGTTGCCCCATTCCATCTGAAAAAATAAACTCCACAATCTTGTCTCTAAATTAACCAGTGGTGGATAGAGGTAACTTAAATACAGAAACACTGGCAATAAAATTTTTTAATAATCATAACACACCTTTTTCCCCAAATTTCCATTGTTTCCATAGATTAATTTTACTTTCACCCCAAATCAACTGCTGTTCCTAATTATAAGTGGCCATATCACCATGCCCAAACCAGATACCTAAAATTTTCTGGGGGGAGACAGAAAATGAAATGCCCAGACAATCTATAAGACTAGGCTGTGCAGAATCTGAAGAAAAAATAAAACTCTTCTCCATATTAAGTTGTGCACCAGAAAAATGCCCAAAATAATTAAAGACTTCTAGTACCTTTTTCAGGGAAATAACATCTTCCATTAATAAAGTCACATTGTCAGCATATGCTATAACTTTTTCCGTTTCTAACTGAGGTGCTGGGGAAAGCCCAATTATATGCTGATTCCAGTGAATTTGCCTAATGACTGGATCCAACACAAATGCATAAAGCAGGAGGCTTAATGGGCAACCTTGCCTAACCCCTCTACCCAGTCTAATCTCTGTTCCAAAAAGGCCATTAACTATCAGAATTATAGCTGTCTGGTTATAAAGCAGAGCAACCCACTGCACAAACTGCTTAGGTATACCATATTTTAACAATATATGAAAATGATATGGATGTCAAACTCTATCAAAGGCTTTGGCCTGATCCAAAGCTACCACTAAACCTGGACGATTCTTAAGTTTACTGCCTTCAGAAAGGTCCCTTAACAGATATAAATTATGTTGGATTTTCCGAGATGGAATAGCACAGGTTTGGGCTGGATGAATTAATGACTCAGCTACCTGTATTAGGCGTTTGAGCACAATTTTAGCTAAAATCTTATAATCACCATTAAGGAGACTAATAGGTCTCCAATTAGAAAGTGACTTCTTATCCCCCTTCTTATAAAGATAACTCAAAAGAGAAATATTAAAATCTTTACAATGTGAAATGGAAGTTAACATGTGATTAAATACTAATGGTAAGAAATACCCCATATATGTAACACATTTTTTATAAAAATCATTGGGAATACCATCTAACCCAGGCGATATTCCTAAATTTAAGTGTTTAATAGCCTCTTCAACTTCTGTGTAGAAATAGGTTGGGTTAAAAGCTGTGTCATGGATTCTTCCACCTGTGGCAATGGAGGCAAAAACTTATTAGGTAGGGCATCTGCTGCAAAGCTGCTGTTATCGGAAAAGATCTCCATAATATATTGCTGCATTACCAGCAACATTTCTGCATCTGTATCTACTGTACTACCAACAAGTTTATATAAACTAGACATCACAGTTTTATCTAATTGTGATTTATAAGCCTTATACATGTCAGAAGCAGGATATTTTTGTGTCCCAAACCTAAACTCCATTTCCAAAGATTTAGCCCTATCATACTGATAAATTTTCATTTGCCGCTTTATCACATAAATTTGTGAGTTGAATTTTGCATGATCCTTTGGGGGAAAAGACATGAGCTTATATAACTGATTTCTATAATTTAGATACTTTAAATAATGGGAATTAGCTCTGTGCTTTCCCCAACTGATAAATAAAGCCTTCAGTTCTAGTTTAGTATTTAACCACCAATCATAAACATTATCAAACATACATACAGTGGAATTTTTGGCTGCAAAATAACCCTCTAATTTATGATAATAATCTGGCAGGTCTAAAAAAGATATATTTAATCTCCACCTCTGTATGGTGGACAACATTCTAGTTGGAACGTCAGACAAACAAAAATCACATACTAGAATGCGATGATCAGAAAATTCTGTGGGTGCAACCTTACTAAAGATAGGGTTAATATATTTGGACACAAGTACCATATCTATCCATGTAGCATATATATGTCTATAATAGGTTGCCCCATAATGCAAATGTAAATTTCTATATGCATCTGAAAGACCTGCATCCCCTATAATGTGTTGCAAAGCATGTGAATCACAATACTTTTTTTTTCAGAATCCCCAGAGTATTTTATGTCGATATCGCAATTGAAATCTCCACCCCATATAATGTGTCATCTAGTATAAAGAAAGGGTTTTAATTCCTCAAATAATTCAATCCTTGCCAACTTAGTTTATGGAGCATAAATATTAATAAAATGGAAAGAAAAATCCCCTAAAGAGCAATCTAAGACTAGAACTTGCTCAGGCCGCACATCTACTAATTTAGTCATTTTAAAGTTAGTATTTTTGAACAAAATCCCAATCCCATCAGCAGTATCCAACCCAAATGTCCAATAAGAAGGACCCTTAATCCAACATTTTTTTAACTGGTCTATTTCAAAAATAGATGAGACTCTGGTTTCCTGCAAAAAAATAACATCCAGCTTCAGGAGATTTAAATAGGCCAAGAAAGAAATTTGTTTTTTATATGCCTTCAAACTACAGACATTATAGGAAGCTAGTTGTAAAGTAGCCATAGGAATTCAATTAAGTTCAAGGCCCCCCTTTCTGTCTAAGGCTTGATTTTCTCTTGTTCCCTTTTTTCCCTTTTTTTTCTTTTGCCAGCTCGGTAGCCTTACTATCCTCATCTTCAGTAGCCAGTTCTGACCGATGAGAGGTATCTGATTCTAAATCAGAATCCCCTACATCATCCTGTAAAGGTGCAAAAATATTTTCCGTAGGGATGGGGCCTATAACTGTGTGTTGGAGAGAAGCCCTGGTAAACCGCCTACCTTTCACAGTTTCAAAAGGTGGTGGCATAGATTTAGGGAGAGCCTGTTTTTCTATAACAGAAGACATTTTATTGTGAATAGAACCTTCATCAGGGGGTCGTGGCCCAGATGTAGGCATGTCTACATCTTCTGTCACTGAAGGCCCAATGACCACTGAGGAGTCTTGCTGCTCTGTACCTTCCCCTTGTATGAAGGAGGAGAACTGCAATTGGAGTCCTTCCGCTTTTTTTGAGCCTTATTTAATAAGTCATCCTGATCCCACCCTTCAGAATGGTTCTGTTTTGCCCAAAGGCATTGATGGAATGCATGACCCTTGTCATCACACAAATTACATTGGAAGATATTATCACACAAATCCATGGAATGCCCATACCCCCTTAAGGAACATTTTAACATGTCACAAGCACTACTAATATGTGTTTTTGCTCCACACTTGCAACAGGCTCGTGGCTGCCCTCCATAGAAAGAAACTCCCCTATATTTTCCCAAAAAGAAACTGTTAGGGAGTTGAATAATATCAGAGTTAACCAGAAAAAGTTTCACCTTGAATTTCCATCCACCCGTCCTTATCCCTTCCGTATCTAGAAGGACTTCAGGAGGGCCAAAAATATCACACTGATTCTGAAGCCAGTGATAAATGTCACTGACATTTACACCCTTATTTCGGAACATTATGGTCATGTAATTGATCTGGGGATGAGTAAGTGGGATTGCATAAAAGGGAGTCCATAAAGGAGTGGATTTAAGAGTAGCAGACCTCTCCCAAAATGTTTCCAAATGAGCATTAGCCTTGAAGCTGATGTCAAAAGAGTCTTCCCCTGACACATGAATCAAGGCATAGATGTCAGCAGGGAAAAAAATGCATAGAGCCTTTTAAAGGTTGTTTTGAGACGTAATACCGATCAGGATGCTCTATCAAGCCCCCTTTATAGCACAGTCTAACAGCATTCCGTCTTGGTGCCTGTTCTAATTTATTCTTAAATAACTCTGACATGGGTATTTGCCTAGACTGCAATGCATTATGCTCTTCAGACTCAAAGGACCTAGAACCTGCCTGCCCCTGCCCAGAGCCCTGTCTTCACTCCTTGGATGTGCTTGGCCTAGACAACGCCATCACACGATACCCTCCCATTTGCACCGGTTTAACAGGATGGGTCCTAGATGAAAACAGAAAGTCAGTACCTGAGCTCAGGTTTTTGTCGCCGGTGGCATGCTTTGCTGCAGCCGTACCGCCAGAGAAATCTTTGCCCCACGTAAAATCCAGAATCCATTGTCCTGAATCTGTGCGTGTCCATCCGGACTCGCTAAGTGCTTTAGCCGCTGACCATTCATCAGGTAAACAGTCCTCTTCCTCCGGTGATAGTCCAAACTGCCGTAGCATAGCCTGTGACATTGAAAAGCTTGACTGTTGTAGGGGAGCTTCCTCCTCAATACTCTGTTTCCCCGCTATAACTTCTGAGACCATACACTTGGCCCCAGCCAACTCTGAATGATCCGTTGGTGATTCAACAGGAGGACCTCCTGCACACACAATACCAGACTCCTGAAACGTAGCACCACAAGCACTGTCAAACACACTCTCCGGTACTGGAATCACGCCATCATTCTCCGGTGAATCAGCCATAATATCAGGTGCATGCCTGATAGACGTAACTGCTTCCCGCAACAGCGAGGAATCATCAGCGATACCAACTAAAGCTATACCCGAACTTGTAGCAGTCACAAGACCGTCCATCTCCATGCGAGGCCCTGCAGGGTCTGCCATTCTGCAGACTGACGTCAGCAGTTCCCCCTACAGCCAGCAATGCAGTAGGGGAATTTCCCCAGTGTCCTGGCCAAATTTCCCTCATTCATTAAAAATACCACCAACAGCTTAACCTGGTTCAATTTCAGTTGCTTACCATCTGTATCCCCCCTCCCCCTGGTCACCCCTGAAAAAGGGACTTCTAGGCCCAGTGGGCTTACCGGGTCAACAAAAATTCAACAAAAACAAAACAAGAGCTTCATAAGGGGGCCAAATCAGATTACTTTTTTTTCTTCTCTGGTGGAATACTGATTTCTGGGGGTTTTCTTTGTTGTGAAAAAAACAGTTCCTTTAGTATCAGTCAATGGAAGTATTCTTCTAGTTCACCAAAGAATTGTATTTTGTCAAGCTTCTTTGTTAGGCAGAATGAAAGTCCTTTAAACAGTAGAGATAATTCTCCAGTAGTCAGTGTGTGGTTGGACAAATCAATAACAGAGAGATCTTCAGCTGCATTACCTTGTGGTTCTGTATTATTATTCCCTTCTCTTTTTCTACTGCTCTAATGCCTGGCTTCTTGGAGGACTTTCAGCTTCTTGTTTCTGTGAAATATGGCTTTCTTTAAACTTTTTGGTAGTTCAGGTGGATCTCTTTCTAAATTTCTGGATTTGATTTAACAGTTCTTCCCTCCAGTGTATCAGAAATCTTTTTTCAAACTTTTTTTTTCTGAAAGAACTCTTTTGGAGTATACCTTGTGACTGAGGTGATTTGTTAGGTTCTCAGAAGTCCTCTGGCAGAGCTATTCATCATATTTTAAATTATAAGTGGTTATTAGTGGACTGTAGATAGCAAGGCCCTTAGAGTTAATATATTATTTTTTTGCATTGGGTTATGAAATAGATGTCACTATCTAACTGAGATTCCTCCTTCTTGATGTAATGAAGCTGCAATATGAGATGGTGGATTATAGTAATTTCCATGATGTAAATTGGTTAACAAAATAAAGATCAATCAACACTCAGGACATATATCATCTTCTAACTGTGGAATTTAACTAGAATAAGCAAGTAGGTGTACTGAACATATAAACCTAAAGCTTGCTGGTAGTTAAACCTACTATTAGTAGCATTCCACTTGAAGAACAGGTAGTCAGTAACCGGTAACAGATGTAGTTTTCCACACATGGAGAATAGCTGTACAGACTTGCTAATAAGTAATAAATGCAGGGGTTAATTTGGGCAGGAACCTATAGGAAGTCAGTTACACCACCTCTTAAAAAAACTGTATGACAGTTCCCCCACCTCTGTCATCTTTCTCCATTGACTTGTATAGGAAAGTTCTGCCACCTAGATATTTATTTGTTTGTTTTCTTTTGGTGGCTTATGTATTTATCAATGTATTCATATATTGATTGATTGAATTTTGGTAGCTGGGTAGGACCACTGAGACCTAAGGGATGGCCATGGATTAATTACAAGCAAATTAAAAGTAAAAATTACAGAACGTTTAGGTACCAAATATTCAATCATTTACATGGGATGGATTAATTACAGCAACATACAGAGGCAGTATAAGTACCAAGCAATACACACATTTACAAGGGAGTTGGAGTAATTCAAACATACAGGTTGTTGTGCATCACAGAGAAATTACCACAATGACAGTGAGATAACTTGCAATGAGATCCTACACCACAGATAAAACTATTCTCATATGGATAATGCCCACGACAAATAGCAAGTAGGGTAGTCAATCAGAGGTAACACACACAGTGGCAATGCTCCAGAAGTAGAGTCTTAAACTCTTTATAAATCATCCAAGAGAAGAAGAGTTCTGTAACACTGCTGGCTGGAAGCTCCAGTGGGCAGGAGCAAAATAGCAAAGGACCTTTGGCCCAAATTCTTTCTTACTCTGGGTATCTCAAGCAAGCAACTGGTTAAAGAGTGGAAAGACTGGCTGTCAGATTTTGTAGATGTGACACTTTCAGGCTTTGAGGAGTATATATTTTGGAAAGTTTAGCTGTCAGGGAGTACAACATCCTCCTTTCCAGTGTGGAGCAATTTATGGAAGAGAGAACCTCACAGTGATGTTTTCTGGGAGGGACTCTGGAGGAAAAGCAACTCATTTTGTTATATAAAACCTTGAGCATTTTAGACTCAGAGCTGCTGAGGGACTGGTGTACAGAGAAAACAAACAACAGTGTTGGGACATGGAAGTAATGTACTGTTTGCTATGGCAAGTCTGAATTCCAAATTCCATTGTTAGGAAACACCCAGACAGCATATCAGTTCAATTTTCTGGTACAGTGTTTTTGTGATGTGGTCTGAAGGTAACTTCTTGACTGATGTAGACCCCAAGATACTTTAGTTTATCCACCTCTTCAACTTGTGAGCCAGGGAAGGTGAACAGGATAAGCAGGTGTTGCCTTTCAAATCCAAAGTGTTTTTGGCAATAGAGGACAGCCTTGGTCTATTTTTCACTCATTACCAGCTTATTATCAGAACACCGCTTTTAAAATATACAGAACTTGGGAGCAAGTTGGGCACAGACTGTGTTGATAACAGCGGAACTTCTATACAAGACTGCATCATCTGCATAAAGCTTTGGGTTTCCTCCATCACAATGTTTGGTATGTCATTGACAAATATCAAAAATGTATGGTCCCTGGATGGACCTCTGAGGAGTACCATCCATGATAGTCCTCTGACTGGAGTGGAAACCCTTTCATTTGACCTCCTGAGATCTGTTTGTTATATAGTGTGAGAACCAGTGATGTAAGAGGCAATCGAGGTCAAGTTGTTTTCATTTATCAAAGAGCAGTCTGTGACTTGATCAGGTCAACCACCATTGTAAGATCTATAAATACAGCCCCAGTCAGCATCCCTTTGTCCATGGCATTTAGAGCATCAGTGGCCTACCTTGTCAAGGCAACTGAAGCACTGTTGTGTCAAAAGGATGAGACAGCACACAAATAATAGAGAAAAACAGGAACCATTTCAATCTGCTTACTTCAACGTTGCTTAATTCTGTGTTGAACACCTCTTTAAAATTCTGACAAACATGTCTTCCATTGTGGCAACAGCCTGACTAAACAGTAAGCTACATAACAACTTTCATAGCTCAATTGCCTCCTCCACTGTTTTCAAATCTGTAGTTAGCCTCAGGCGAGAAACAATCTGTTATTAGTGAATGCTTTCCATGAACTCCCTAGGCTAGGGGCTGCTTCTCAAGAGCCAAAAATGAAGCAAACAGATGACCAATGAAAACATGCTGATGTTTTGGAGTGTAACAACCACTACTTCCTCAGAATTTTAAAAAGGTGTTCAACACAGAAATTAACAATGCTTTAAATGTGTGTGCCTTGCTATTCTGTTCCAAAGTTTTGTCAGTTACTGTGAGAAAACTATAGGTTTATCTGTGCAAGAACAATTCCCCTCATTCCACTTATCTCAGCTGTGTTGGCATCATGATGTTTTCTAAAGACATGCTGCTTGTCTTAAACAAGGTGGTGCTGTTCTAGGTATCCCTGCAGTTGATTATAAACCAGTCTCTCCTGTACCTTACCCAGTGGGCTAAGAAGAGAGATGGGGCAGTAATGTTCCACTGGTTCCCTGAGGTCACCTTTCTGTATTTGCACAACCATAGCCAATTTCCATTAACCATGGATTTTTCCTTCCATAAAGGATCTGATGAGCAGCATGGTTATCATGACAGCACTCAGAATGGCTGATAGATTGAGGAGGCTGGGCTCCAACTTATGAAATCCAGCAGATACATCAGATTGTATTTGCTTTAATAGGGCAAGCACCTACTGATGCAGGACAAACCAGAGATCAAATGTGGGTGGTTTATTGCTGATTATGTTTATTTGGGTGAGCTGGCAATTATCAGCTTTATTGGCCCCTAATTACCCCTGGTGACTGGGCCACCATGGTGGGACACCCTTTGTCACTTCAGTGCTCTCAGGCCCCCCCAGCAGGGGTGGGTGGGCTATGGCCTCACAACTGCACTCAGGATCCAGCTTTGTAGTGTGAAGGGAATGCACTGTGGCCAGTTGCACAAAGTGGAGGAGTTAGCTTCATGCAGCCTGCATTCCATGATTTTTTCCATGGAACCCACCTGGTAGGCTGCAGACATGCAATGACATCAATGCAGTGTGTGTACACACCCACACATGCACTGCAGACATCTGCCAATGGCCCAAGCTCATCCCTGGACCATCCTGGCTTGATGCCCAGCCACCGATGGATGGCACTCAAAGTCAGACCACAATGAATCCCCCTGGAGGTGAAGAGTGGTCCATAGGATGCTCTGCCAACCTCCCACTGCAGCCAACACTCAGACTCCCAGACTTGCTCTCAAACCTGGATCATCTGTGTCACAAGCAGTAGCCCTACAGTGGTCCTGCCAGCAAATCTGGGTGGTTGAACTCTGGTATCACTTGATCTTGAATGGGGTTCAGCTGGGACTGGTTTGAATCTTTCTAAATCTGTGAAAATGCAATTGAAAGCATTGGCAATGGTCTGGTGGTCACTAATGCACTGACCATTAACCATTATATCCTTTCCTGGAGAACCAGTATGACCCTTTTTTTTTTTATTTAGTTGTTTAACCAGGAGTAGCACACTAAGCTGAAAGCTTTTTTACAGCAGCGACCTGGGAGTACAGGGAAGTTATGTGACTTGCTCAGGTTCACACAGTATGCAAGTGGAAGCTGTGGGATTCAAACCCAGGTCTGGTCTGCTAGATGTCACCAGATTTGCAGCTCAAAGCCTTAGACCACTGCACTATACTGCCTTTTAGCAAGGAGTTAATCTGTGCCCAGAATCTGTTACGGCCACCCAGATATTTCCCTTGTAGATTCCCTAGTATTGTCTTTCTTGGCTAATTTTTGCCCTTTTTACACTGATATCTTAACTCCCTGCACTTGATTTTCAAAGATCCCTTAGATCACCACAATTTCTGATGATCTAGGGTTGCAGCAAACTTGTGGTGTATCATGAACCTTGTGCCCTGTTTTATAAAATTGGGGTCCTGGCACCAAATACTTGAATGTTGCCACAGCCGCAGGGTTGCAATCAAGATTTGGTGTACCTGCAAGGTTTGATGATGGGATCTGTCAACCCCACCCCCACTTGGTGTACCACTAGATGGGCCGCATAGGTGGGTGGTGAATATGCCTGCAAGTAGAGGACCCAGGGCAGAAAGATCATGGGGTAGCCTATAGAGTGATGGGGTACGGTGGCAATGTGATTGTGATGAGGTAGCACCCTGGGGGAGGTACCCTGTAATTGCAGACAGCCAATCAGCCTGAATACAGGGGGTTTGGCAGGATGGGACTGGGACCCAGTCTCAGGCAGACACAGCCCCGGTACCTCCCTGCAGATGCCAAAGACCCCAACACGGTAGGCAGGCAGCAGAGGCTGCAGGTTGCGGGTTGAAAGTGGTGGATGGGAAAGGTTCCTTAGCACTGTGACACTACCCTGGTATTTGATCCCCTGCTTGAGGCAGGCTACTGCCCACCTACAGTGTTGGGTCATTGGCACTAATAGGGCAGGTGCAGGGCTGTGTGCACCTGAGGCCTGGTCCCAGTCCTTTTCTACCAAACCACCTGTACCCAGGCTGATCAGCTATCTGCACTTGTGTAGGGTGGCAACTGAACACCCTCATATTTCAGCCATGCCCCCATCACTCCCTAGGCCACCCCCTTGCTCCATTTGCCAAACTCCCATCCTGGCATCCCCCCAATTGACACTCTACCTGGCAGTGTTCATGGCCCTTAGACCACTTTTTGACTGGTCTATACTAAGCCTCTGGTTGCGACCATAGCAAGGCTTCTAAAATATCAGAAAAGTGGGTGATACAGCCCCACCATTGCACAAGCCCCCATGTGAAGTGGCACATAGGCACTTCTGCTTCAAGAGTGGTGCCGGGTGGCTTTGGCACATGGCATCTTGATTTCAATGCAGCCTGCATTGGAAAATTGGGATTGCCACAAACTATAATGCAAGGTGCCACTTGCATCGCAGCTGTTTGGTGCAGGCACCTTCCGTCATAGATTTTGTTTTGAAAATCGAGCCACCTGTATTTGTTACAGTCTGCTTCAAGGCTAATTGTTGTAAAGAGCCCCTGGCCTTGTTTCATAGATTCATCCATTTTGTTTTTCTAGCACAGGAGTCAGACATTTATACCATGTATCCTTTACATGAGTTTTCTGTAAGGGCATGCTTATTGGTAGTTAACAAAAAGTCATTAATGAAGAAATCAAACACCATCAATATTTGGAAGCTCACTTACTTTATTCAAATTCTTATCAGAGAGGGTGACCATAAATGACCCATCATCAAACTTGGAGAAATCCCATGCAAGAAAAGTTATGGGCATTGATATGGGAGAGCTGTTCTTCCAAATGTATGCTATGGGGGAGTGGTCACTGAAAGAGTCAGAGATGACCCCTGTCAGCCCTGTTTCATAGAAACATAGATTTTAACAGCAGATAAGGACTGTTTGGCACACCCAGTCTGCCCATTTTACTACCTATTGGATAAACTGCAGATCCTAATTAATCAACAGCCTACTTCCTCCTACCCCCACTAGAATTCCGTTTTGTCTGTCCTATGCATTCTTGAATTACCACACTGTTTTTGACTCCACAACCTCCTTAGAATGGCCATTCCATGCACCCACCACCCTCTCAATGAAAAAATACTTCCTCACGATGCCCAGGAGCCATCACCCCTCTCTCTTCAAATTGTGCACCCTTGTTCTTGCACATTTCTTTTTCTGAAAGATGCTACCCTCTTGGACTTTGTTGATTTCCTTGAGGTACTTGAAAGTTTCTATCTTGTCCCCCCATCCCTCCTTTCCTCAAGGGTATACCATATATATTAAGCTCCATTAGTCTGTCTTCATATGGCATCTGGTGCAGACCCTGCACCATTTTAGTTGCCCCACTCTGGACTGCCTCTATCCTGTCGGTGTCCTTGTGGAGATGGGATCTCCAGAATTGCATGCATTACTCCAGATGGGGTTTCATCAACTGTCTGCACAGAGGGATAACAACCTCTTTTTGTTTTTACTGGTGATGCCTCTTCCTATGCATCCCAGTATCCCCCCAGCCCTCCTTACAGCCTTCTCACATTGCTTGTCTACGTTTAGGTTATCTGATATGACTACCCTCAGGTCCCTTTCCATTTTTGTTGTTGTTGGTACCTGCCCCCCACTGTGTACTATTCCTTTGGGTTTTGTTTCCCAGGTGCATTACTTTGCACTTTTTTGCATTGAATCTAAGCTGCCATGCTTTTATTCATTACTCAAACCTTGCCAAGTCCCTTCTCATCCTTTCCACCCTCCTTGTGAATCAACCCTGTTGCAGATCTCTGTGTCATCTGCAAAGAGGCATACTTTTCCTTCCAGTCCCTCTGCAATGTCACTGATAAAGACATTAAAGAGGACCAGTCCCAGTACGGAACCCCACTAGTAACCTCCCTTTCTTCGGAGTGGACTCCGTTTACTATTTTCCTCTATGTCCTCTTGTCCAGCCAATCTTTTACCCAGGCTACTACTCTGGGATCCACTCCCAGGCTGGCTAGCTTGTTTATTAATGTTTTGTGTGGGACTGTGTCAAATGCCTTGATAAAGTCTAGGTAAGCCATGTCCACAGCCCCTCCCTGATCTACTACTTTGGTCACCCAGTCAAAGAAATCTATTAGACTGGTACTCAGCAGTTCTTTCTTTCTGAAGTGATTCCATCATTTTCCCTACCACTGAGGTCAAACTAGCAGGTCTGTAGTTTCCTGCCTCTGCTTTGCTCGCACTTTTATGAAGGAGAATCACATCCGCTCTCCTCCAGTCCTCAGGTACCACACCATCCTCCCATGATTTGTTAAAAAGGGTACTCAGTGGTGTCACTATTTCTCCCCTTAGTTCTTTTAGAATTCTGGGGTGAATCCCATCAGGTCCCATTGCTTTGTCCACCTTCAATTTCAGGAGTTCTTTCAGAACCCTTTCTTCTGTGAATGGAATGGTATCGACCCCTACCCAGAGTGCTTCTATTGACTGGATTAGGTACCGCCCCCTCTTCTTCTTTTGTAAATACTGAGCAGAAGTATTCGTTCAGTATTCCTGCTTTTTCACTGTCACACTCTGCCCACCTCCCTCACCTTTATTAAGCCTCACTATTCCTCCCTTGGTCTTTCTTCACTCCCTAATGTACCTATAAAAGGGAGGAACCAGTCATGCACACCTAACTCATGCACACTGAAATCAAAGCCATAAAACAAGTTGCTTAACCATTGTCAAAGCACTTATTTACCACAAAAGTGAATATAGTTACCTAAAAAGGCCCACGCCAGAAAAAGCAACAGTTACAGACACCACTAACATTTCTACCCCAAAGTCATCTTTGACAAAGACATTGGGGTTGAAACATTAAAGGTGTCTGTAACTGCAGTTCCTCCTGGCATGGGCACCTTCCACCTTTGTGCATTGTTTAGATACCTTAAGGTTATTAGAGATGATGACCGCTAGGTCTCTTTCTTCCTTGGTGACAGTCATCCCCCCAACCTGTAGCTCTCCCTGGGTTCCCTTTACCCAGGTGCATTATTTTGCACTTTTTTTGCTTTGAACCTTAGTTGCCACATCTCTGACCATCTTTCAAGCTTCTCCAGGTCCTCCATCCACCCTTTTGAAGATCTTGGTGTCATCTGAAAACAAGCTGACCTTTTCTTCCAGCCCCTCTGCAATGTTACTAATGAAGACATTGAACAGGCCTGGTCCCAGTACTGATCCCTGCGGTACCCCACTGGACACCCTTCTCTTCCCAGATTGTACCCCATTTACCACACCTCGCTGTCTCCTGTCTGTTAACCAGTTCTGATCCCAGTTCACCACCTTGTCTCCTATGCCCAGACTACCCAGCTTGTTAACCAGCCTTCTATGTGGGACGGTGTCGAAGCCTCTGCTGAAATCTAGGTAGGTGATGTCTACTGCCCCTCCTTTATTTACTTCCTAGTCACCCAATCAAAAACATGCTATCAGGTTCATTTGACATGACCTTCCTGCTGTGAATCCATGTTGCCTCAGATCTTGGGCACCCCTGGATTCTAGGTGTGCCACTATCCTTTTTTCAGCAGTGTCTCCAAGATCTTTCCCACCACTTAGGTGAGGCTGACTGGCCTGCAGTTTACCACCTCTTCCCTACTACTGCTTTGGTGCAGTGAGATCACATGTGCCCTCCTCATGTCCTCTGGCACCACACCTGTGTTGAGTGACTCCATGAACAGGGCTGCCAGAGATGCTGCCAGTTCCCTTCCCATTTCCCTTAATATTCTCAGGTGGATGCCATCTGGCCCCATGGTCTTATCCACCTTCAGCTTCGTGAGTTCTTCCAGAACTCTATCCTCTGTAAATGGATTGGTGTTCACTTCTTCCCCCTTATTGCCTCTGCTATCCATTTGTCGTCCTTGACCCTCCCCCTCCCTAGTGAATACTGAGCAGAAGTATTTGTTCAGTATTTCTACCTTGTCCACATCCCCCTCCTTACACTCTCCCCCCTCCCCTTTGAGGCTCACATTCTCTCCCCACTCAGTGTTTCTTCTTTCACTGATGTACAGTACCTATAAAATGCCTTGTCCCCTTTTTTCACAGACCATGCTAAACCCTCCTCTGTCTGTGCCTTAGCACTCTTTACAGCCTTTCCTGCTTCCCTTAAACATTCAAGGTACAGCTCCCTGTCCTCCTCCCGTTGGGTACCTGTATAGTTCCTGAAACTCAGTCTTTTAGCCCTGACTTTGTCCCCCACCTCCTTAGAGAACCATAGTGGTTTCCTTCTTCTTTTCATGTTGGCCACTATCCTAACACATTGTTTTTTTATCCCCACTATGGCTCCTTTCAGTTTCTCCCATTGTTCCTCCATCCCTCTATTACTTCTCCCTTCCGCAGGACAGCTTGTATACATGTACCAATTTCAGTGAAATCCGCCCTCCTAAAATCTAATACTTTTGATCTTGTGTGGCATACTTGAGTCCATGTTGCCATGCTAAACCACACCATGCGGTGGTCACTGGACCCCAGCTGCCCTTCAATCTGTATTTTTTCTACTCTGTTCCCATTGGTCCATACCAGGTCCATAATTGACTTATCTCTAGTTGGTTCGTGTACCAGCTGCCCGAGTCCAGCCCCGTCCATGCAGGGATTCTAGGATGGCTATACTTCTGGCTGAAGCAGCTACCTGGGTGGTCCAATCCACATGTGGCATATTGAAATCCCCCAATAGCAGGATTTCATCTTTAGCTGCCATGTTGTATATGTCCTCCACTAGTTCCCTGTCAGGTTCCTTCCTCTGTGTCAGAGGTCTGTAGATCACCCCTGTGCATATTGTTGTTCCATTCCCTGGCTCCAGGGTGACCCACATTGCTTTTGCCTCCCCCTGTCTTCCCTGAACTTCTGTAGCCTTTATACCATCTCTGATGTACAGGGCCATCCCCCCACCCTTTTTACCTTCCCTGTCCCTCCTGAACAGTGTATAGCCTAGTACATTGACTTTCCAGCCATGATTAACAGAGTGCCACATCTCTGTTATTACTACTATGTCAAGGTCAGCATCTGCCAACAAGGCTTCCAAGTCTGGAGCCTTATTTCCTAGGCCATGGGCATTTGTTAACATGACCTTCTATATTTTACAGTCTGCCGTCCCTCTGCTCCTGTCCTCCCTCTTCAACATCTTTCCTCCACCCTGGTTTCCTTACCTATGTGTTCCCCATGTATCACTTGTTATACACTCTTTGCCTACCTGCCCCTACCGGCCTGCTTCAGCTGTATCTGTTGGCAACTTATGTTCCTGCATGTTCCCATGGGGAGGTGTTCCTAAACCTCCTGCCCCTTCTGGCTCTTCCCCCTTGGCTAGTTTAAATGACTGCAGCTAAAGCATTTCAACTTCTCACTAAGGGCCAATGTATCCTTCTTGGACAGATGCAGGTCATCCTCTTTATATAAGCTCACATCTGTCCAGGTCAGGCCCCAGTCCCCTTTTGATGCCAAAACCATCCCTTCCACATCAATCCTTCAACCAGGAGTTGAAGGTACAGATGTGGAGTGCCCTATGCTCCCCTGTGTCCTGGACAGGTAGCACCTCTGAGAATGAGACAGAGCATGCTATCTGTTTCAGGCTTTCCCCCAGCTTTCTGAAATCCTCCTGGACTCTGGCTAACTCCATCCTTCTCCCTGCCAGGTCATTGTTCCTCAGGTGGACAATGACATCAAACTGCTCTCTCCTAGCTATTGCCGTAGCAATCCAATGGATCCACTCCCCATCCTTCCATGCAGCACTTCCTGGGATGCACTTGACCTCCCTCTCTCCCCTGCTAGATGTTCCTTACTCCACTCCCTGGACTATAGAGTCCCATACTAGAAGAAACATCCCCCTCCTCCAGGGTCCCCTGCCTTCTTTTCCTGGGGATCCATCCTGGATGACCCACCCATCATCCCTGATCCCAGCCTCTGGTTCCTGAGTGGGGCTTTCCTATTCCTCCAAAACAGTGTAGGAGTTACTAAACGGGACCAGTTGGGGGATTTGCTTTCAACCACCCCCCCTCACCCTCCCTGAACCCACCAGGGTCCAATCACTCTTCTTCAAAGGCATCCTTTAAGTTTCAGACTGTGGACCCGGTGGTCTATGGATGGGAGTGGATGCCACCTGCAGTCTGGCCAACTCTGCTCGGAGACAGGCAACCTCCTCCCTCAGCCCAGAGAGGTGCCTGCAGATAGGGCAGCATCACAGCCTCCAGAACATCTCCCTGAACACTGCTGCTCCACAACCACTGCACTGCACCACTCCCATCATGTCTGTTTCCCTCCTCAATCCACCACCTGCTTGATCTGCCTATTCATTATCTTTCAAAGGTTTTTTTCTGTCTTTGCTACTTCCTGTATGGGTGCAGGATGTTGCAAGGCCCTATGGGACCTACCCTATAACTGTAGGTCGAGCCCTGGGGTGGGTGGATAGTGGGGTTGGAGGGTGGGATTACACCACAGTATTCCAGACACTGCTAATTACAAACACACAGTCACAAATTTACTAGCTAGAATCCCCCAATCTGGCCCAAATTAAATGGAGAAGCACACTGAACTGGCAGTTAAGAAAAGACTTCAAACTCAAACTACACTAATCCCTGTAATATGATGCCTTTCCTTAAGGTTCAGACACAGCCAGTTACAAACACTCAGTCACACACATACCAGATAGAATCCCTCAATCCTGCCCAAACTAAATGGAGAATCACACTGAAATGGCAGTTAAGAAAATACTTCAAATTCAAACTACACTAATCCCTGTAATATGATGCCTGCACTTCAGGTTCAGACACAGCCAATTACAAACACACAGTCACAAACATACCAGCTAGAATCCCTCAATCCTGCCCAAACTAAATGGAGAAGCACACTGAAATGGCAGCTAAGAAAAGATTTCAAATTCAAACTACACTAATCCTTGCAATATGATGTTTGCACTTAAGGTTCAGACACTGCCAGTTACAAACACACAGTCACAAACTTACCAGCTAGAATCCCTCAATCCTGCTCCCTCACCCATGCCATAGACAGAAAGCACCTCCAAGAAGGTTACTCTGTGTGGTACTTGTCTAAGGCCCCTCCCCAATTCCAGAAAACACCTTCTGCACTGCTCTGATCCCAATACCAGCCCGGTCATTTGTCCCTAGGTGGACAATGGCACCCTGCTCCCTCTCCTGTGCAGCTGCTCTCATGCTCCTGAGGATTCACTTTCTGTCCCTCCAAGCCATGTTGCCAGGCAGGCACCTTACCTCCCTCCTCCTCCTCCTCCCTCCTCCAGTTCTACCCCCTAATGATTGAGTCCACCACCAGGAGTTGTTTCCTTCCCCTGTGGAGTCCTGTGCCACCCTCCTGTGGATCTTCTTTGTGGAGGTTCCCAGCATCATCCTTGGTCTCCACTGTGGGTGCCTCCATAGAGGAACCATGCTCCACCAGAATGGTGTATGAATTGTGGATAGGTACAACTGGAGGTATGCTTCTCTGTTACACCACCTTCATCCTTCCTAAGCCCACCATGGTCCAACCACTCCTTTTTCTTGGCAACCTCTGAGGCAGTGGCGGAGGCCCTGGTGGTCCCTGGGTGGGGGAGGAGGTTTCCCAAAACCTCACCAGGTCAGCCTGGAGATGGGCATCCTCCTCCCTCAGACCAGAGAGGTGCCTGCAAAAAGGACAGCATTGCAGTCTCCAGAATGTCTCCCAGAAGACTACCACCCCACAGCCAGTACATTGCACCACTTCCTATATGTCTTTCTCCCTCTCTGTTTAAATGTCATTTTTTTTCTCTTTTTTTAGTGTGTGTGAGCATGGGCATATGTTTACCTCCTATGGTGTTAAGGATACGACAAGTGTATGTCATTTACCCTGATTCTGTTAGGTTTCATGACAACTGCTCAATCAAGCAGGGTGTGTGTGTGCCAGATCTTGTGTGGTAGGCTCACAAATAATTTGCATGACATTAGCATCAAGCTACCAAGCCTTGAGTTCATCCTCTGTGTGTGGGGCTAATCTAGGTTAAAATGGCCTAGAATAATCAGTTCTCTAGGTGAGTGTTATCAGAGTTACTTTATTAATACATCCAGAGCCAATGATGCCACTTGTGGGAGGGGAGTTAAAAACACAGCCCATGTGAAGTGGTTTTGTATCACCTAGTCAAAGCCTCACATTTGGAGGACTCATGGTTAGGGATACCCATATGAAAGGCACTGATCATGGAATTGCCATAGATAAGGACTCCTCCCCCCTTTTTTTCCTAACCCTATCTCTTCTAAAGGCAATAAATTCCAGGAGTTCCACTTTATTGGTCATTACATGAGGCTTGAGCCAGGCTTCTGAAAATGCCATTGAGTCAGGCCTATAGATATCCTCCCTGCTTTCCAGTTCCTAAATTCTAGAACTTAGGCTATTTACATTTAAATGGACTAGCTTCAGGCCTCTGCTGGTAGCCCAGCCTGGATCAGTAGCAAGCAGATCCTTTAATTAGTGTGGAGAGGAACAAGAATTGACCCACAGGGTTTGATTTTCAAGGGGATTTGGCACACGGCGCCTGCACCAAAAAGAATTGACATAAGTGACACTAGGGCCAAATGTTGTGGCAATCCCAACTTTCAGATCCAGGCTGTGCCAAAACTGGATGGCTTGCTTCAAACCCCCCTGTGCCACCCTTGCACCAGCAGAGGTGGTACACCAGTTTGCAAGGGGGCTTGTGCCATGGCAGAGCTGCACCGTCCTCTTATTTGGGATTTTAGAAGCCCTGCCATGGTCACATAAGGGGGCTGAAGTTAGACAAGCCATGAGCAGGTCTATGGGCCCAGTGCCACTAGCTTGGAGGGAGGCAATGGAGAGAGCCTGTAAGGTCAGGACTGGGGGCAGAGGGAGCAGTGAGGGTGTCAGTAGTTGACAGGGATACAGTGGCAGGTTTCAGAGGTAGCATCTAGCAGAGGTGCTGTGACCAGTGGGACACAGCTGCTATACCCAGTGCACCAAGGCAGACATGGACAGGCCATTTATGAGACTCCAAGGTGGGAACAGCCCTGGCACCTGCCACATAGGTGACACAGTTCCTAACATACATTGAGTGGCATTGGCTGCAGAGCACAAGGTGCACTTGGTGGATGGGGACATTGCCAGAACACTGTGATATTCACCTGTTAAACAGCCCACCATGTGGAGCCATGCTGATGCCTGACTACACTATCAGGGACTGTGTTATCTATAGGACAGGTGCCAGGACTGTTGCCACCTGGGAGTGTGGCACATGGTCTGTCTGTGCCTATCCTGGGTTTCATAGGCCTAGTGGTTCTATGCCACTGGCCATGGCACCTCTGCCAGCTGCCACCTCGAACCATGTCATTGCCACTATAGCCCCATCACCCACTAAGACACCCCCACTGGTTCCGCTGCCCTCAGTTCTGACCTTATAGGCATCTTCTTCCCTCACCATCTTTGTGGCTGCACCAGGGTTACACCGGGTTTGTTGGAGCTTGACGGGACCCTCCCTCAAACCCTTCCAGTGCACCAAAGTTTTGCCAGAACACTGTAGCTGGGGCAACTCTCAGGACTTTGACACAGGGGCCCCCTTTTTCTGGAAGAAAGTGCAGGGTCCCTGACACACCCAGAGTTTGACACAGCCATGGGTAGGTGCACCATGTGCTGATCTAGCGACTAATTGAAAATCAAGCCTACTGCCTCCAGATAGGATAAGTTAAAGGGATGCTGATAGCCTGATCAATTGAACTAGGCTGACCAGAGACACTGCCTCCTGGTAGTCATAGGAGACTAAAACGTTTTGCACCACTTTCCACTCCTGTGCAAATCATGGAGTATCAGAAGGAAATTATCATACTCATTTGCAGCTGGTGGCAAGTACTAGAGTGAGTGTAGTATATAATGCCCTTCATTAAAGCATGGGGCATCACAAATTTGAAGCATCTGCTCCATCCATAATCTTAGCATGATGTAGAATAGGTCAGCTGCACAACCTTTTAGTGTCTTGATTAGGGAACAATGACTGTAATATCAAGACACAAACCACTAGAGTGAACTTTGGTGTCCTCAGTGTCTATGAGGTGGGATTTTACTGATGAAACGTAGCACGTGGAAAGGCATCCAATAAATTCAACACATAGAAATAAGAACAGTCATTAAATTACATAAAAGCAATACCTAGATCATGCAGCATAAGAGGGAGGCCATTTATAAGCAGTTAAGGCTAAAGAGAACATGTAAGGCAATAGATAGTTGCGACAATGCCTACTCTCATGAAGGATGCTGCTGGGACCTTGTGATTCCCAAGAAGACAGAGATCAACCTAAACCATGAGAATATATTAAAAACCTACACCTTATACAGGGGAGACAGCTAAGAATAGTACAAAACCCCTGACCTAGATAGGGCGTTACTTAAGTGTAAATTTTAAATAGTACCAAAGGCATACCTAACAAATTATGATCTAACCATGGTAAGGGAATAAGACAGTAAGATGTTCACATGAACCAGGTAGGGTATTACTAGGGAACACAGGATACTAGATACAGTACAACTAAGGAACTTACAGAAGCACTAAACTAGTGCAATACACCTGACCCAGATATTACCATGGTGTATGTATACGATAGCAAGACTTTCACCAGACCCAGACAGGGTATTACTATGGACCACAGGATACTGAATACACTATAACTAAGGAAATTACAATAATATTGAAATAGCTATGCAGCCTATAAGGACTCCAAGATATTCCAACTCAGAGCAGACTAAATGAAAACCTGTAGGTTACCTAACCATTAAGCACCAGTTTTAGTTACAGCTTTACCAATAGTGCTTCATAAGTAGCATAACATAATTCTAACAAGTGAAGTGGAGTACCTGTGGTCGAAACAGTTATCAGCATGTGTTCATCCCAGTGCAAAAGCTCAGAAATGTCCCAATGCAGGTATTCCAAACTGAGCAGCACTTACAGCCACCGGCTGCCTTCCTGGCTGCCTCTGGGCAGATTCCATTGTTCCCTTTACACTATGACCCTTAGCACAAAAGGATCACTATGTGCAAGGCCCACTTGTTACCCTGCTATAAG
This sequence comes from Neoceratodus forsteri, assembly GCA_016271365.2. Lineage (NCBI taxonomy): Eukaryota > Metazoa > Chordata > Ceratodontiformes > Ceratodontidae > Neoceratodus > Neoceratodus forsteri. The sequence continues at coordinate 1,340,775,907 of CM057456.1, forward strand.
AATGAGAATCTGACCCCTGATTTACTGGAGTCAGCAGAAGGAGCCAAGTCTTATTTGCTGGGTCTCCAAAGGTGGCTGCTGTTGCTGGAGGTGGTCACAGGGGGTGGGGAGTCCTGCAGTATGAAAACAAGCCCTCTCTATCCCAAAAGAAGCTCTTGACGCAAAAGGCAAGTACTGCAATAATACAGGGGTGCCACAGTCTCTTTAACAATTAAACTTCCTGGGTTACTGTAGAACGACCCCTCAGGACAAGATTCTGCCCGCAGATTGGCTGGAACTGGCAGGAGGCAGCAAGTCTCTTGAGGTGGTTTCTGCATCTGGAGATGATCGTGGTGGGAAAGATCCTGATGATTAAGGCAAGTGGAGCAGCAGTGCAGAGACACCAGAGTCGTTAAAACAATTAAACCTCCTGGGCTAGTATAGAACTGCACCTCTGAATGAGATCCTGCACCCTGATTGGCTGGAATCAGCAGAAGGAGGTGAGTCCTATTTGCTGGGTCTCCTGAAGTAGACACTGCTGCTGGACATGATCAATGGGGAGGGGGGCATGAAAAAAGCCTCTTGACTCCCAACAAAGCTCCCAATGCTGAACAAAAGTGACACAGTAGTGCAGGAATGCCAGAGTCTCTTCAGTAATTAAACTTCCTGGGCTAGTGTAGAGCCAACCCTCTGAATGAAATTCTGCCCCGTGGCCGGTTGGAGTTTACAGGAGGAGGAGGAGGTGGGTCTTATTTGTTGGGTCTCCTTAGGTGGCTGCTGCTGATGGAGGCATTTTGGGGGGAAGCATCCTGTACCATGAAAAAAAGCCTTCTTGACCCACAAGGAAACTCCCGAAGCAGAAGGCAACTGTCATGGTAGTGCAGGGATGCCAGAGTCTCCTTAGCAATGATATTCCCCAGGCTAGTATAAGGCAATCACTCTGGACAAGATCCTGTCCTCTGACTGGCTAGAGTCAGCAGGTAGAGGCAACTTTTATTTGCTGGGTCTCCTGAGTTGGTCATTATTTCTGGGAGCAATTGCAGGGGGAAGGGCATACTGTAGCATGAAAACAAGACCTCATGACCCCTAAGAAAGTTCCTGATGCTGAAGGCAAGTGGCACAGTGGTGCAGGGATGCCAGAGTCTCTTTAACAATTAAACTTCCTGGGCTAGAGTAGAACCAACACTATAGACAAGATTCTGCCTCATAACTGGCTGGAGTTGGCAGTCCCTAACCATTCACCAGTAGGGATGCAGTGAATTTAAATTTCACCGGCGGAGTGCCGGCGAAGTGGCCAAATTCATCTGGTGAAGCAATTCACAAAATTGTTCCGCATTAGGCAGAATTTTGCCTAGGTGAAATTTCATCTTCCGCAGGAGAATTTTCTCTTTCCATGGGTGAAATTTCGATGTGGAAGGTGAAATTTCACCGCGGAAGGTGAAATTTCACAACTCTTCCAGGTGAAATTTTGAATTTCGCTCTACGAAATGGGTGGAATTTTGCAGATTACTCCGCTAAGCAAATTTTGCTTAGTTCACCCACCATTCACCAATCAGCATTACACCACCATGACAGGAGACACGTCACTTCAAAGTGTTCATTCAGTGCTTCTGAGCATCACTCTACAGAGCAGGCACTCCCTCTCCTTTCACAATCACCATACGCTACCATAATTGGTGCCATGTTGCCCCACTGTGTTCAGTCTGTGCTTGTAAGTATCACTCCACAGTGCAGGCAGTCCCTCATCCTTCACCGTCAAGCAGTACACCACTGCGGTGTGTGTCTTGTCACACCAGAGTGTTCATAAAGTGCTTCAGAGCATTACTACACAGTGCAAGCTGTCCCTCGCAATACATCAGCATACAGTATGCAGCTCTTATGGACTCCATGTGCCCCTCTGTGTACTTGCATTACTTCTGAGCATTGCTCAACAGTACAGGCAGTCCCTTACCTTTCACCAGCACACAGTATGCAAAAGGAATGGGTGCCTTGATGCCCCATTGTGTTAATGCAGTGCTTCTGAGCATTGCTCCTCAGTGCATATAATTTCTACACATTCACCAGTCCACATTATAACACTGTGATGGTACCATGTCATTCCACAGTGTCCATTCACTGCTTCTAAGAATCTCTTTACAAAGCAGGCACTCCCACATCTTTCACCAGCACACAGTATAGTACCGTGATTGGTGCCATGTTACCCAACTGTGTTTAAGCTAGGTTTCTGAGCATCACTCCACAGTGTAGGCAGTGCATCACCTTTCAGCAGCTACCAGTACACCACCGTGATAGGTGCCATGTCACCCCACTGTGTTCATGCAGTGCTTCCAAACATCACTCCCCTGTGTAAGCAGTCCCTCGTTTTTCACCAGCACACAATACACAACCATGATGGGTGCTTTGTCACCCCACTATGTTCATGCAATGCTTCTGAGCATTTCTCCCCCATGCAGGCAGTACCTCACCATTTAACAGCACACAGCACATCACCATGATAGGTGCCCTGTCACCCCACTGTGTCCATGTAGTGCTTATAGCATCACTACCCTCTACAGGCAGTCCCTCACCTTTCACCAGCATGCAGTACACCACTGTGACATATCACCCCACTGTGATCATGCAGTGCTTCTGAGCACCACTCCACAGTGCAGGCCATCCCTTACCTTTCAGCAGCATGCAGTACCCTACTGTGATGGATACCATATATACCCACTATGTTCTTGCAGTACTTCTAAGCATCACTCCACAGTGCAAGCAGGCCCCTACATTTCACCAGCACATAGTACGCAACAGAGATGGGTGCCATGACACCTCACTTTATTCATGCACTGCTTCTAGGCATCACTCCTCAGTGCAGGCCATCCCTCATCTTTCACCAGTACACAGTACACCACCGTGATGGGGGCCATGTCACCCTATTGTGTTCATTCAGTGCTTCTGACCATCACTCCACAGTGCAGGCAGTCCCTCATCTTTCACTGGCATTCAGTAAACAGCTCTTATGGGGGCAGTATTGACCCTCTGTGTTCATGCATTGCTTCTGAGTGTTGCTCCCCAGTACAGGCAGTCCCTTACCTTTCACCAGCACACAGTAAACAATAGGGATGGTTGCTATGATGCCCCACCGTGTTCATGCAGTGCTTCAGAGCATCACTTTTCAGTACAGGTGATCCCTACCCATTCACCAGTCCACATTACACCACTGTGATGGGTGCCATATCACCACATTGTGTTCAAGCTGTGCTTCTGATCATAACTCCACAGTGCATGCAGTCCCTCACCTTTCAACAGCAAGCAGTACACCACTGTGATGTGTGCCTTGTCACACCAGAGTGTTTGTGCAGTGCTTCTGAGCATCACTTCCCACTGCTTGCAGTCCTTCACCTTTCATCAGCATGCAGCACACCACCATGATTGGTGCCATGTCACACCACTGTGTTCAAGCTGTGCTTCTGAGCATCACTCCTGATTGTAGGCAGTACCTTACCTTTCACCAGCTCACAGTACACCACCGTAATGGGTGCGATGTCACCCCATTGTGTTCATGCAATGCCTTTGAACATCACTCCACAGTGCAGGCAGTCCCTCACCTTTCACCAGCATGCAGTATGCAGCTTGTATGGGTGCCACGATACACTTCTGTGTTTATGCATTGCTTCTGAGTATTGCTCCCCAATAAAGGCAGTCCCTTACCTTTCACAAGCACACAGTACACAACAGGGATGGGTGCCATAACGCCATACTGTGTTCATACAGTACGTTTGAGCATCGCTCTTCAGTGCAGGTAATCCCTATCCATTCACCAGTTCTCATTACACCACCATGATGGATGTCATTTTGTTCCCAGTGTTCATACAGTGCTTCTTAGATTTGCTCCTGACTGCATGCAGTCCCTCATCTTACACCAGAATGCAATGCACCACCATGATTGGGGCATATCACCACACTGTCTTCTAGCTGTGCTTCTGTGCACCACTCCAGGTACAGGCAGTCCCTCGCCTTTCACCAACACACAGTACACCACCATAATATCACCATGTCACCCCACTGTGTTCATGCCATGCGTCTGAGAATCACCCCACAGTGCAGGCAGTCCTTCACCTTTCACCAGCACGCAGTACACTACAGTGATGAGTGCCATGTCACCCCATTGTGTTCACACAATGCTTCTGAGCATCACTCCACAGTGCGTGGAGTTTCTTACCTTTCACCAGCATGTAGTATGCAGCTTTTATGGGTGCCATGTCACCTGTCTGTTTTCATGCATTGCTTCTGAGCATTGCTCCCCAGTACAGGCAGTCCCTTACCTGTGAAAAGCACACATTACACAACAGGAAGGGGTGCCATGATGTCCAACTGTGTTCTTGCAGTGCATCTGAGCATCGCTCTTCACTGCAGGTAATCCCTACCCATTCACCAGTCAGCATTACACCACTGTGATGGATGCCATGCCACTCCACAGTGTTCATACAGTGCTTCTGGGCATCACTCTACAGTGCAGGCAGTTCCTTGCCTTTCACCAGCATACAGTATGCAGCTCTTATGGATGCCATGTGGCCCCTCTATGTACATGCATTACTTCTGAGCATTGCTCCCCAGTACAGGCAGTCTCTTACCTTTCACCAGCACACAGTATGCAACAGGAATGAGTGCCATGATGCCCCACTATGTTAATGCAGTGCTTCTGAGCATCGCTTCTCAGTGCAGGAAATTCCTACACATTCAACAGTCCACATTACAACACTGTAATGGGTACCATGTCACTCCACAGTGTCCATTTAGTGCTTCTGAGCAAATCACTTTACAAAGCAGGCATTTCCACATCTTTCACCTGCACACAGTATAGTACCATGATTGGTGCCATGTTACCCCACTGCGATTAAGCTGAGCTTCTGAGCATCACTCCACAGTGCAGGCAGTCCACCTCCTTTCACCAGCTACCAGTACACTACCATAATGGGTGCCATATCACCCCACTCTGTTCATGCAATGCTTCAGAGCATCACTCCCAAGTGCAGGCAGTCCCTCATCTTTCACCAGAACACAGTACACCACCGTGATGGGTACCATGTCACCCCACTGTGTTCATGCACTCCCTCCCAGGCCAACCCGAGTTTCCCAGGTCCATTCTTGAACCTGGGTTGCTGGCTTGGCAGTCAGTGGCTAAAAGCAATTCAGCCAGTGACTAAAAGCATGAAACAGAAATGCAGTAGGCAGACAATCATAGAACTGGAAACTAGAATTACACAGAGTAATGGTCCAATATTAAAAAGTATCAGGCTGCTCCTTGTAATGTCCCTTTCCTTAGTGAAGATTTACATAGTTCATAAATGTGTTATACTCAAAAATGTTTGGAGCAAACTGCGAGTGCCCTAAGTATGTTTGAATACAGTCCACAAAGCAAAAATGAGGCACTAAAACATGCACTCAGAACAATTCACATCCCCCTACTGGCCAATTAGAGCAAATTAGCACAGTTTATGAAATTTGCTACACTCAAACATGTTTGGAGCAAAGTGAGAGTGCCCCTATCATGTTTGACTATAGCTCCCCATAGCAAAAATGAGGCACTAAAATATGTAATCAGCACAGATCACATCCCCCTTCTTAGGCAAAGAGAGATACAGTATCTAGTCACTAAAAACATACAGGCTGGGATGGAGCTAGCTCATTTAGGGCATCACAGACCTGGTGATGTGTTACAATAGGTACAATCAGGACCTCACTGAAAATGAGATGCTGCATGTTAACTGACCTACACTTGTTAACTACACAGTAAAAATGTATAAAAGCAGGACCCCAGTAAAAAGTTAGATTCTGCATTTTACCTCTGCTAACGTGACTAAATGCATTGGAAAAATGTGTAAAAGCAGGACTCCACTGATAATGAGCCATTGTAACTGCTCTATCCTATTAATGACACTCACAACCTATATGTGTGCACAACTGTTTTAACAACTATGGCTCAGATATTCAAACTGCACCATTTTGTGGCGCAAGCCCTTGCGCCGCTCAAAATAGTTGTGCAGGGGTGTGGCTAGGGCGATATGCAGCGGAGTTGCGCTATGGCGCAACTTCTTTGAATATCGCCCCCTGGCCACACCCACTGTGCATGACGCAGTGGAACTGCTCCAGCACAAGTGGTCAGAGTGGAGCATTGAGATGCGGTGGCACAAGTTCCATTGCGCCATGCACAGCACCTGCGATAATCAAAGGGTGACATGCAAATGGGGCCATAATTTATGCAAGGCACAGGGGGGGCCATTTGCATCTAATTACAGCCCCATTTGTATGCCATTAGCATGCGGGTGCACCGATCCTCGACGACTTGTGCCTGGCACCCTGCCAGGCAGCAGCCGTCGGACCGGCGGCGCCCTGCAGCCGATCAGCGGGCATAACTGAAACGTCCCCAGTAGCCTGATCTTGGGCATAACTGAAACATCCCCCAGTAGCCCCATCGCGGGCATAATAGTATGTCTCCCCATTAGCCCGATCGTGGACATAATAGTATGCTTCCCCCATTAGCCCAATCATGGGGCGTAACTGAAACGTCCCCCTCCCCTCCAGCCCGATCGCGGGCATCCTCCCCAAAGTCAATATCCCTGGTGGTCCAGTGGACGCGGTAGCCCGATCCGGGCAGCATCCTCACCCCGTCCGAAATCCTGGTGATCTAGTGGCCCCCACCCCACCCACCCACGGGCCCGACTACACGCTTCCCCCATCGCCCGGCGGGCAGCACTCCACCCACCTGCCGCCCTGTAAGCCCACCGACTGACAACCTCGGTGAGCTTGCGCCCGATGGTTCAGAGCATGAGCCAATGGGCATGCAGCCCATATTGCTGAAGTCAGTCCAGATATCCGGATATCACATATCTGGACTGACTTTACGGTATGGGCTGCACGCCCATTGACTCATCCTCTGAACCAGTGGGCATGCAGCCTACCAGCTCAGCTAGGGGCGGCAGGCAGGTGAGGTGCTGCTGCCTGCCGGCTGATGGGGGAAGTGAGCTCCGTGGGCGGTGGGGTGAAACCACCTGCCGCCGGGGACCGGACGTGAAGGTGATGCCGCCAGCGACAGGGCTACTCGCGATCACGCGGACCACCGAGTGAAAACGAGGGGCTGATGCCTGATCGGGGCTGAGAGAGAGACGTTCAGCCACGTCGGCTAATGGAGGCTTACTAATAAGCCGTCCGGGCTAATCGAGCCTCTATTGTCATAATCGAGCTAATGAGAAGAATAGAAATAACTATGCCTGCGATCGGGCTGCTGGGGGAGAATACTGTTCTGCCAGCGATCAGACTACTCGGGGTGTCACTTCAGCCTGTGATCGGGGCATGGGGGGGCGCCCTCCAAGTGTGGCAGGGACAAGTGGAGGGCCACCCACAGGTGGCAGCTGCTGTGTTGCACCCTGCAATGCGGCAGATCACCTGTGGGTGGTCCTCGACTTGTTCCTTTTTTTTTCTGCGTAACTTTGTGCAGGCACAGGTAAGGGTTGCACCTGCATAACTCTGCATTGCCCAGGCTGAATATCGGGCTGTGCAGTTTATGCATGGGCACACCCCCCCCCACCTGTGCTCAGACACATTACTGATGCGCCCGCCAAGATCGGGATTTGTGCAGGCGCACTTTTCCCATTTAAATATCGTACCGGGGCGCATCAGTGGGTTGTGCATAGCGCAACACTGTTGCGCCATGCGCAACCCTTTTGAATATCTGGGCCCACGTGTGTGTGTGTGTGTGTGTGTGTGCATGTGTGTGTTTGTTGTGCGGATTTTTCAAGACGGAGTGTATGTCCAGAACCAAAAACATTTTTCACTGCATTACCTTGATGTTTATGTTTTTTTTCTACTATTGTTGTGTAAATGTTGGACTTCTACAGTATTTATTTATGTGTGTAGACTTTTACATATATTTATTTATTTATGTATATATTTATTTATTTTAAAACTTTTACAAGGAAAGATACTGAGCTGAAAAATAGCTAATTTCCAGATGCGGTCTGGGGGGGAAGGGGGAAGAGAGGTACAAGAACAACACAGAACAATAAGTCATACCATAAAACATCATACAGAGATGTAAAATAAACAATACAAAATAAACATGAATGAGGTTCATTAGACAAGTAAAATTATAGGGAAATATTTTACAGGGACATGGTGGGGAATTTGTCCCATGAGTTCAAGCAATAGTACTTTCCAATGGTGAGGGCACCAGGGTATAGAGTGCTGAAAAAAGGAGTGCAGATGTGGGGGGAAGAAGGGAAAGTGCTGACAAGTGAGGTGGGAAGGAGGAAGAAGAGGGGGAGAATGGTTGATGAGGTGGGTGGATGGGCAAGGAGGAGGAGGAGGAGGAGGAGAAAGAGGGGAAGATGTTAAATTGTGTGTGGAAGGGCTATGACTCAAGGGCAGCCACAGGTGGAAGCGGTGTGGTCATGGAGAAAGAGGAAAGAGAGTAAACTGAGGAGTGGGAAGGGCTATTACTTATGGACAGGCATAGGAGGTAGTGGTATGGCCATGGAGCAGAGAGGGGAGAGAGCATTTGGAAGAGGTGGAATGAATGGGTAGGAGGAGAGAGTTCTAAAGTATAAGAGAGGAAAGAGAAGGCAGCTTGACCAGTGACAGACTTTACATCAGGGTAATACAACTAAGTCACACATTAATTCTATGTCTCTTCTCCCACAGCAGTCAATCCCCTAGTTTTATTTATTTATTTATTTAAAGTCTAGGAATTACAACCCTTTGAGTCAGAGACTCATTTGCAAAGGCTCCACATCTTACATAAATGGATTAGAACACAGTATAACATAGAATATACAATATAGACAACAGCACTAGTACAGAAAATGACAGTAACCTACCAAGGTGAAAGAAAAAATAGAATAAACACAAACAATGGAACGACAGCAATTGTGAAGTAATGGTGCATTAACATTTTTAAAGTTTCATCTGCAGTCACAGTGGGAGTTTGACATAATGTCATTAAGTAACTTATGTTTCTAAGGCTCAAGCCTGGGAATTGATAAGACAGAGTCAGAGACTGAGTTCATCCAGAGTGGTGCCCTGTAGCAAAAGGACCTTTGGCCAGCAGTGGTCTTTACAAAGGGGACACGGAAAATGGCGGTTTCAGAGTGTCTAGTGGAGCGAGCCGGTAGGTTCTTTTGGAGGAACTTAAGATAGCCTGGGGGGGGCTAGGCCCAACTGATTTTTTTTGGCCAGTAGGCAGGTCTGATAAACTAGTCACCCCTGGAAGTTTAGCCATGATGAGCGTAGATAGAGGTCACAGGTGTGAGTAAGATGATCACATCCTATGGCCAATCTGCAGGCTTTGTTTAGGGCATGTTTAATGCTAGACAGAGCTGTGTCAGGGGTGGCCCCATAGATAATTATGCCATAGTCTACCAGTCAGAGGATGGAGCTGGAGATAGCTAAGCATTGAGCCTCCGGAGGTAGACAGGGCCTAAGCCTGTAGAGGAGACCGATTCTTTTGTTAGTTTCAGTGCAAGTTGACACGATATGCTCATGATAGGTGAGGGCGGAGTCTAGAGTAACCCCTAGATATTTAAAATTGGAAACAGGTTCCTGCTTGGTGCCCATCACATTGTGTATAGCTAATTTTGTAGTGCTGTGCTTATGTTGTGGGTGGGTGAATAACATGACTTTCATCTTTTTTGTGTTGAGTACGAGCTTGTGTGAGGAAAACCAGACTTCAATTTGAGTGAAAGAGTCCTGCAAGGATTCTTGAAGCTGCGTGGGGTCAGGGTGCCGACTGAAGATCACCGCATCATTAGCATAAAGGAGAAGACGCCCAGAGGTGGCCTGAGGTAATGAGTTCGGGTAAAGTGAGAAAAGGAGTGGACCGCGGATAGATCCTTGAGGGACACCCGATCGGAAGTGAAGGTTTTCGGAGAGGGTGTTTCTTATCATCACCTGTTGAGTGCGGCCAGAGAGATAACTGTAGAACCAGCTAGTAGTTTCTTTGGAGATGTCAACAGAGAGGAGGGAGTTTATGAGCATGGTGTGATTGACAGTGTCAAATGCCTTGGAGAGATCTATAAAGACTGTACCAGCCAGATCTCCCTGGTCAAGAGAGTCATGAACAAAGGAGGTGAGTACTAGTAGGGCAGTGGTGGTACTGTGACCTTTCCTGAAACCGTGTTGTTGTTGGAAGATTAGGTGTTGTGTATCTAGATAGTTAGTAAGTTGATCAGCCACTATTTTTTCCAGTGCTTTTGAGAGTAGAGGGAGTATGGAGATGGGCCTGTAGTTGCAGTACGTGTACCATTTTTATGTACTGGCATGATCCTTGCCTTTTTCCATAGAGACGGGAATTGTTCTAGGCACAGGGACATGTTGAAAATTTTAGTAAGAGGTACTAGAACAGCATCAAGGGTTAATAATAGCAATTTAGCATCTAGTGAGTCACCACTATGTCTGGTCTTTCCTAGGAACCTGGAAATATATGAACGGGCATCACTAGTGGAGACAGTTTTGAGACGGAAAGGTGGTGCACTGGGGGGTGGCGGGAAATATCCTACATCAGTATTGAAAAAGTCAGTGGGGAGAATAGAACTTAGGTCTAACAATGCTATATTAAAAGCATCTGCTATATTGCTGGTTTCTTGGGTAGGGATACCATCTAGGATAAGCATGGCAGGGGGAGGGGAGGGAGACTTTCCACTAAGTTCCTTAATATTATCCCAGAACCTTTTACCATCACCCCAAGTGGCAGTGAGTTTTGTTTCGTAGTAAGCAGCCTTTGCCAGCCGTATTTCCCAGGTGCAAGTATTTCTGGCAGCACGATAACATTGTCGGTCAGCGGGTTGATCTGACTGAAGGGCTCTGAACCACAGGTCATCACGTGTCTTCATATGATCAAGCAACGATCTAGTTACCCAGGGGGATGATTTAGACTTTTCAATCCGTTTGACATACGGGGCAAAGATGTCAAAGGCTGATTGGAAGGAACTTATGAAGAAGGACAAGGTGGCATCAACTGACGTCAGGTGATCAAGAGGGGACCAGTCGAGATTTCAAAGTCGGTTTCTGAGATGTTTTAGAGACCCCCTCTTGAGTTGGTGACACATGGAGATCCAAGGTGGGGGTGGTTTCCAGCTATTTGTCCAGAGACACGTTACCGTGGAGTGATCACTGATGGAGTCCGATAGGACCTGGACATCCAGTATGTGCTCAGGATGGTTTGTGAGTATGAGGTCAAGGAGGGAGCTATGGCACATATTTTTGTTTACTCTAGTGGGGGTGAGGACCATTTGAGACAGATTTTGGGCAGCAGCTGCATCCCTGAGGGGGGGTGTCTGGGGGGCAAGCCAGTTAGAGTTAAAATCACCTAGGGCTATGACTTCGGAATTATTTGGGAGTTGTTCAATTATATCTAGGATGGATGTGAAGGCATCCCTTTGGTTACGAGGGGGTATGTATACAGACATTATGTAGAGGGATTTTTTCGAGTTCCCAACTTCAACCCTAACAGTGAGAGACTGTACACCTTCCAAAGGGCTTATGGTAGTAGTGTTTATTCCTTGTAGGTGCTTTCGAAGATACAGAGCACTACCCCAACCCCGTTTATTTAGTCTATCCAACCTGAACAGTGTGTAACCAGGTACACTGACAACCGAGTCAGGGATATGCTGTGACAGCCATGCTTCAGTAACGGCTATTACATCAGGGCAGTGGAGGCAAACCCAGGCTTGAAATGAGGCAAGTTTCTTTTGTATGCTACAAACATTAATGGTGGCCAGCCACAGTCCCTTTTGTTTAGCTGGTTGCCATGGGGTATGGAGAGTGGGACCAAGATTTAGGTGGATGTTGCCCACAAGTAGCAGGAGGATGATTGCTGTCCTGGTTAGGGTAGTTTTGTTGATCTTTTTGGAGGTGCTTTGAGATGTGACCACATGATGGTGCAGTTTATTGGAAATATGGGTGCACGTAAAGCGTAATATTTCCTGGCCATAAAGTAATGAGGTAATCATGGTTTCAGAGGTGGAGTGACATGGTAGAAGAGGAGGGTAGGGGATATAAGACATGGTTACTGATGACGGAGTTTTTATTGGTCGGGTTAATGCAAGGGGTAAAATTGGGGCAGAGGGAGGGGTAGTACTAGAACTAGTATGATGAAGGCAGGAGGGTAATGGTGTTTGGAGAGGGTTAAAACAGGGAGGGTTAGCCATGACGCCGCTATGTGGACAGAGAAAAGTGATATGGTATTTATTTGAGACATGCTTGGGAGGCATTTTAAGTACATCATTAGAGATTTTACTTTATTTTTTTAATTTTACACACACCAAAGGATAAACCATGAGATCAACCATGCAGGAGTAAATGCAGAGAGTGAGAGATAGGCTGTGGAAACAATGGTAGCCCCCTAGTGGCAGGTCCTGATAACCTGCTAGTGGAGAAGTTGCCTGATAAGTTTTTGCTCTTCACCAATCAAAAGAGCTCACCACCTGTATAGAAGGAGAACACGACCAAGAGTGGTGGGGGGGGTGGCAGGGCAGCTGACGCACAGCGTCAGCGGGGCTCGAACGACTGCAGGGAGCGCTCAGGCTGTGTTCCTCACTATACCTGCTGCATGGCTCCATGAGGCAAAAATGCGGGTCCCTTTAATATTTCTCAGCCGCGGGTCCCTTGATATTAGTTGAGGCTCCGGGGAGGGAGTATGATCCCTCACGACCACCTGCACCCACGAGGGGAGCCTCGCTGATGAGTTCTGCTGAGGAAGAAAGGAGAAAGCAAGGATTAATATAGGTGAGTTTCGTGGGGTGGGGGTGGAGTTGAGTAGCGAGTTAGTGCAGTGTGCCTGATGTTAATTCTAACTGCATGGGACACAGAGAATATGGCTACTCACAAGTTTTACCAAATGAAACCCAGAAACTTGTAGTCAACACAATGTTATTTTTTAAAGTGTAAGGTGTACTTTAAACTGCTTGAAAAGGCTATGGGGCTTAGGAGGCAAATTCAGTTTGAACAAACAGACTGTAATTCAGATTTAAAATGGAGCCCAGTAATTCAGTTTTAAATGAAGCCCAATACTTGTAATCAACACGATGTTAATTTCAATTGATTCAGTGGCTAGTGGGGCTCAGGAGGCAACAATACAGCTTCAAACAACAGTGTTTCAGCCCACAGAAAATCAGTTATAAAAGCAAGCCTAGTAATACACAATGTTATTTTAAAGTGTAAGATGTACTTTAAACTGCTTGAAAAGGCTATGGGGCTTAGGAGGCAAATTCAATGTTTCAGCCCACAGAAATTCAGTTATAAAAGCAAGCCTCATAATACGATATAAATTGGTTTGAACAGACAAAATAGGCAAGCTAGGTAAGTTCTTAAAGTAACAGTGCAAGAGTGACAATTTTGGACCTTATTCTGATTTTTGCCATAGAGAGAAACTATCTCCACATGTGTGGGGCAGTAATTTGGTAGTGAAATTAAAGTCCACGACTGCAGAGAGCGCTCAGGCTGTGTTCCTCACTATATCTGCTGCACGGCTCCATGAGGCAAAAACGCAGGTCCCTTTAATATTTCTCAGCCGTGGGTCCCTTGATATTTGTTTAGGCTCCGGGGAGGGAGTATGATCCCTCACGACCACCTGCACCCACGAGGGGAACCTCGCTGATGAGTTCTGCTGCACGGCTCCACGAGGCAAAAACGCGGTTCCCTTTAATATTTTTAATTTTAATAAGTTGATAACTACTGTAGTTTTGGTCTTTGTTCAGTTCCTCAACTTATTGCTTGGTAACTTATTTTTGTCAATTTATTCTTAGACATAATTGTTCTCTTTATCTTTGTTACATTTATTCTATTTCTGTGAACTTTATATTCTGTATTTTTGTACCTGTTATCTTTTCCCCTGTCCCCTTCCCCAGGACACATCTGAAAACAAGCTGTTACTAGCTCAGTTTGTCTTTCCTCATAAAACCTTTGATATAAATAAATCTCTTTTCACATTACTGCACTAGCAGCCATTGTGGTTCTAATCAAAACTAGTTTGAATAGATACCGCAACTGTTGAACACCAGGGTATGGGTATATCTTCTATGACAAGTGATTACTTTATAGTATAGGCAAGGTGTTCTGCTGTCACATCGCATAGTTCCCAAGGTGTGTGCTATGAGGGGGTAGAGGATGGGGAATCATTATGAATCAATGTAGTGGCATGGTGGGATATTATTGCATACGTATGGGAACTGATAAGAACCCAGTGATACTAAAGAGAAGCAAAAAAAAAAAAAGGAAATTCAAATAGTGGCATTGTGTTGACAAACTTACCATTTTGTGTAGTTCTGCCTGCCAAAAATTACATGAAGTGGCACCTTCACTGGTGGAGTGCTACTACACATAGCCTTTGTCTTGTGGTGGCCACTTTGATTGGTGAAGAACTACAAGACGAAGCACTTTGCATACATAATGTTGGTCCACTTTGCTTAGCTCTAGGCAGAGCAAGCACTTCGCAGAGACCTAGTTACTGGCCAATCATAGTCAATAGTCACTCAGCACAGACAGTTAAACAAAAAGCTGTTCTGGTTAAAAAATTATATAATCATTTAAAACATTTAGTAAAATAACACTAAAACTGGTATGTGGCCCTCCCCTCCACCAACAGACACTGCTCAGGAGTACTGTGTTGCACTCTATCAAGAAGCACAGTTACTGTAAACCTTTCACAGTATATTCTAAAAACATTTTCTTCCTCAATAAAAGCTTTTTAAATCCCTTCTACAAATCTCAAAACTCAAACTGAACAAAGATTTCGGCACTATGATTTCTGCAAACTATTGTGATAGGATTGATTTTTTTAGCAATGCAGAACACTTCTTTTCTTTTTTTTTAAATAAAGGCATTGATGATTTTGGGCTAACTGGGAGGCTTATTCAGCCCTGTCCCTGGGTGCCAGAGGTGGTCTGGTACCTCTCACCATCTGCAGATGTCCTCCTGTCAGAGTGGCAGTGCAGGCAGTGACACCTTGGGCAGGGTTTCATGAAGCCCAGTCCCCCATCCATTTTCCCTCCTAAGTTTGTATCCCTCCACAAGGCTACAGCAAACAAGGAGGATGTGTATCAGCTCTAAAACTGCCAGCCCCATTCCACCCACCTGACATTCCATCAGGCACATGAGCACTGGTGCTACCATCAGACCTCCACCTGGTAGCAGTCAAGAGGCAGGAATCTTACCACCCCAAACCAGGAGAGGACAGCTGCCAGGTGGCCGCTCAATCCTCTCCCAGCACTCCCCCTGTTCGACATCCAGCAACCCAAGCTCATTCTCAAACTTGGGTCACTGATGTGGGATGGGACAGGACCTCAGCCTTCTACACCACTGGGCCAGCTAGCGATCAGGGACACTTTTTACTTCTTGTGATCTAACTTTATGAGTGCACATCGAGAGTGGGGAACTTCCTGATACAGCATGTACCATGTGACCCTCCTGTCTGAATGAAATCAGTCATGTGACCTGATCTCTGGCACACAAATTATAATGCACTTCACCAACAAAGTTTTACCTTGGCAAGATTAAGCAATATCCTCTCCTTGATTCACACCAAAATCAGTGTTAAAAATGGATCATTTTCTTTTCTTTCAGCAGACTATGCAAGCAATAATACCCAACAGGGTGGGCAGTATTGGGTAATACTGGACCACCCAGGGGCATAATGAGGCCCAACACCACAGTCAGAGGGCCTTATAGCTCCTGGAAGGTCTGGTGTTGCCCATACCACCTGCCTTGGAGGATATAATTGTGCTAAGAAAAGGGGCCATAAGTAAATCTTTTATTAAAATTGCACTAAAGGTTAAAAAACATAGCAAATAAATATTACACAAGCATTTGTCAATGCCAAATGTTGTCTCGCTGGCATTGGTAGTGCAGAAGTTAGAGAGGCATGATAGAAATGGCAGTGAAGTATTGAACTGATGCCAACCCCACCCCCACCCTGCAGAGACTGACAGGTGTTGGGGTGTGCCTTCAGGTTATTAGCTGTAACGCTCATGCCATTGAACCTCACCCTACCCTATAGACACTGACAAGCATTGTGGTGTGCTTTGGGGTCTTTGGGCCGTATACTTACCCCATTCCACAAGGAAATACTCTGAGATGGATGCAGTAGAGGAGAACAGGGTGTATTTTAGGGCCGAAGACTCCAAGACACACCTCGATGCCTGTGACTGGCTGCAGGGTGGGGGTGGAATGGTGTGAGCATTATAGCCAGTGATCCCAAGTCACACCCCTGATGCTTGTCAGTCTCTACAGCGTGGGGTGTTACAAATGGAAACCCTAATGAAGTAGGCATTTGTTGGTATTTTCGCTCCAAATTTTCAACATGGGCTTTTTGTGACCCCACCTCATGAAGACCGGCACCATCAGTTTGTTAGCGGAAAGGTGGTTTTGCAGAGTGACTATGCCATTTGGTGACACAGGCATGCAAACACATTTTGGGCAGGGTGTGAAAAATGGGAACTGTATTGTTCATGAGGAGGTGTAAAAAAATGGCAACATTGAAAATCTGGAGTGATAATATGCAAAATTGGTGAAGTCATGAGCAGGCATAAAAACTGCACAACACACATCCATAACCCAATTATTTTTGGGATTTTTTTAACCGCATTTTCAACATAGGCATTTTGGGACCTCCCGTCACAAACAGTGGCACTGTGATTTTGTTAATGTGCCCCAAAAGTTGATTTCCCACAGTGACCACGCCATTGTGCGCCACAGGTGAGAAAACACATTTTGGGCAAGATGTGAAAAATGACAGCTGTACTGTTCATAAGGAGGTATGAAAAAAATGCTAGTGTTGAAAATCTGGCATGAAAATATTGCAAATTTGCGAAGTTACAAGGGTGCATGGAAACTGGACAATGCAAGCTTGCAACATAGTCATTTTATGGACTTCCATCACCAAGTTTTCAACATAGGCATTTTAGGACCTCTGCTAATGAACAGTGCCAGTATCATTTTATTAATCTGTTCCTAAAAGTTATCTCCCACAGTGACCATGATATTTTGTGCTGGAGGTGTGAAAACACATTTTGGCCAGGATATGTAAAATGACAGCTGTACTGTTCATAAGGAGGTGTGGCAAAATGCCAATGTTGAAAATCTGGAGTGAAAATATTACAAATTCACAAAGTTACGAGCGTGCGTGGAAACTGCAATGCACGCTTGTAAAACAGTCATTTTTTCTACAAATGTTCATTTTCTAAATGAAGGATAGTGAGTTGACTTTGCCTATCCCTTCTAGTTTGCCTTTTCTTATGTAACTTGGTAAATAAGCTGACAATTTGTCAACATTTGCATAGTCTCCAAGTCTTTCATTATAATGCAAGCCATGTGTGCCTTCACAGATTATCTTTCAACACTGAAATTACAGAAGTGAAATTCACTTGCAAGGATTTTGTGGTAGCATCAGCATTTCGAAATGATTGCTCTAAAAACATCTTGCAACATTACGTCTCTTACTAGCAGCTATACAAATTGCCCATTAATTTTGTTGCCTGAAACAGAAAGGTTATGAGTATCGGACTGATATCAAATAGTATTTATTGACCATAGCATTGTCCTTGGGAGTGGCAGTAAGATATTTTGTCTGCTAATCACATGTAGCAGCACCAGCTGTTCAAACACAGAAAGATCCCACAGCTCTTATGATCACTGAATAACTAGCGATGGTCATGTGTTGTGATTCAGAAAATCAGGCATAAGAGCTCGGTTCCTTTACAGAAACAGATAACTCAAGTATTTGGAGGTGGCTGTTTTACCGGAATATGCATTAATTTAGCTTAGGTTTTAATATATTTGTTCTTTACTATAACCAGCTGTTAGTGCCTATACCTGTTGGTCATTAAGACACAATAGAAAATCCTTCATTTGAAAAACACATGAATTAATGGATTATGAGCAATACAGATAGGTAAATATCCCAGGCTCCCTTTTGTTTAAACTTTAATTCTTGGGAGTCTGGTTAATTCCAGATTTTGATTTAATAGTGTTTTGCCAGATGGGACACTGTAATAATTGAACAACAGAGTCCTCTGACATATTTTTTAAACTGTACTTTACTGTATATTCCCTTAATTTTAAAGATAATTATTATTCCTGCAGAATATGCTCCTAATACTTGGTTTCATCAGTGATGGTTCCACAAACATAAATCCCAATGTTTATGACTGCCAGAATGTATTGTACATGTGTAGACTACAATCTAGTGATGGGATTTCCTGTTATCCTGGAAATACTACAACTCTACATGGCCACGTGGGTATAAAAGTTGCCTTAGCACAAAGCAAAACTGTGTTCTTAGGGATATTGCATAATCCCTACATAAAGGCACTGTCTTATTGTTTGCATATTTCATTAAAGAGACCACATTCCTTTTGGGTGGCCCTTACCTTCCTGTAGTGTGTGTGTGTGTGTGTGTGTGTGTGTGTACAAAATGACTTTCAAAAGATGTTTTAGGGATTACATCACACTTCTTTGCAGTCCTACAAATTGCAAAACAAGTTGTACTACTGCACTTAAATAGTTATCTAACTCTTTGGCAAAATTGTCACATTTTGTAAACAAAACATTCTGCATGTATCAAAGAAATTGCATGCATCATTTTATTTGATTTCAAACAAGTAAACTGTGGCAAATGCTATATGTTCCTATAATATATTAAATATTTATATTTTCAGATTTAATTATCCAACCAATATATATTTCTAACCTACAGGTAATTAGTAAATGTCTGCACATAATATTTATGTTTTAATTGTTGAATGTGAAGCAGGAAGAACATATAGGGCTCAAACTGGGTGAGGGATAAGATTGACCTAGCATCCAATTCTTAAAGCCTAAGTCAAAATGAAAGATTCTGGACTCATCTGACACCATCCTGTGTTCATCTTAAGGTCATTTACAAATTATCCTCCATATATGTCTGAAGTCATCCAGGACTATACGTGGAGGCCAACATATTTAATTAGATGAGACAAAAAATTGCTTTACATAGAAACATAGAACCACATAATTCAATAACAGATAAGGGCCTCTTGGCCCATCCAGTCTGCCCATTTTTCTTTACCTACAGTGTCATTGCAGACCCTACTTGATTGCTACTACTTTTCTCACTTTTATTTTACCTAACATGTATTAACTGGGTAAGAACCCAAATGCATAAAAGTCTCTTTTCAAGGAGGACACACAAATTTGACATATATTCACAGCAGTCATAAGTAAATGTTTTATATGCTGTATATATATATATATATATATTTATTTATTTACCACACTCAATAATTACAACAAAACATAAAAATAATTAGAAAGAGAAGCACTAACATTTTAAATTAAGAAAAAAAGTGATACTTATTAAGAACATTCTTAAAAACAGAGTCAGACTGAATCTGTTGAACCTCCATGTTTGGAAGTGTATTGCAAAATTGTGATTGCACAATAAAGATAGTATATTTTCCCAAGGTATGCTCTAAAAGATGTCAGTGTGGCTCAGTTGGTAGCACATCCGCCTCTGGACCAGAAGGTCATGGGTTCTCATCCCACACTGGGCTTGGATTTGCACCTAAAAATCACTGGCATCTGAGTGCAGTATTGGGGGGTGCTATACTGCTGGGGTATGCTGTCCTTCAGATGAGATGTTAAACCGCTTCTGCCCATCCTGGTGTTGTCCTGTTGGGTGTCCAGGTGGAAGTAAAAGAACCCAGGGCACTCTTCTCAAAGAGCAGGGAACATTCCCGGTGTCCTGGCCAACATTCCCCTTCTCATAAACTGGTTCATGCAATTATCCAGGATGTGTGTGGGTGATGATGTGCAATATGGCCACCACCATACATTCAGTCACTTCACTACCAGCCTAGCATTGCTTGTAAAATACTTTGGGATACTGTGTATGAAAAGCGCTATATAAATGCTGATTCTTCTTCTTCTTCTAAAACATAGTAGTCTAATATTAGGGCCTTGAGAAAATCTAGTCATCTGAAATGTGAAAGTAACTTTGATACCAGTCATAAATGAAAACTCCTCAGCATTTCTAAGATTCTGCTGAAAAGTGAAAACCGTGTAATAAAAACATAGCATGTCAAATGAAAACAAGTTTAGCAAACTAAAACGTTCACAGTGATGTGTTTTACTTGGACTTAATAGTACAAAATGACAAATGGAATTTTACAAAACCCATATTCTTAATAAGAAAGAATCTGAGGCTGTGCTATAAACAGGTGATCCAAAATCCACCAAAGATAATAAAAGTAACTAAGCTAGTACTTTCTTAGAGTGTAGTGTACAGTAAGATAATTTCATAAGCATTATAATTGACCCAAATGTATATGAACTGATTTAACAAATAAGTGAATATGGCAATCGAAAAGCAAACCGTGGTCTAATGGAAAAATAACAACAGGTATCTACATCTTCAATCACAGACCCCGACTTGTCAAAAATTGGACAGGGAGGGATACAAGCACACTTAACAGTGGATCCCCTCAAAAGGAATTAAAAGAGCATTTACATCATCTCAGTGGGTGAATAAGCATGTCAGCATGTATGCCCTGCAGCCTGTCCTTCTGTTTGTGTACCATATTTCATATACTCTGTTTTAGAAACATTCAACAGAAGTGCATTATCGAGCAACCAATTCTGGCACAGAGAAAAAAAAATCAGTTTACAAAGTTGCATTAACATCAGACCACAAGCTTCTCTTAGTGAACAATACTATATCATCTGCATAATACACTGGCTCAGAAACAAATGCACAAACATTTAAGATAATTAAAAAAATAGAAAACAAAATGGGCCCAAATATAGAACTCTGTGGTATACTAATATTAATAGAAACCAGTGCAGAGGACTATCTTGTAATGTATCATGCTGAGATCAATCTGTAAGATAACTCTGAAACCACAAAAATGTGGAAGATGGCAAGTCAGTGTTTCTGAACTTTGAGAGCAGGTGACTGTGGTGCACCAAATCAAAGGCTTTAGACAAATTCAGGAATAATGCACCTGGCACATTCCCACTGTACAAGGCTCCATACAAAAATGAAGTTAATTCCAAAACAGCAGTTAATGTACTATGTTCAGAACAAAAACCATGTTGTCTTTTTGATATTACCTTACCATTATAGAGTAATTGAGAAGTTGGTCATGTGCAATTTCTCAAGGACCTTAAACAGTGGGGCAAACAGGGAAATGGGACAGCAAATTTTAGCTCTAGTTCAGTCAACAGATTTAACATATTCTAGCAAGAGCCAATGCAGCTGCAAAACAATGGTATTGTGGGGTGTGAGAAATGTGTAAACTAGCAATTTTTGCACTAACCACTGAGCCACCTAACTGCACTATCCAATTGTTGTGATACACACACACACACACACACTGACTAATACATATACGCTTATATGTGTATATATATTCCAGTGTAACATAGCAGTGCACTGTCTGCACACATTTTTACAGATTAAAAAAAAAAGACATCAAGTGACAGTTTTCTTCTTTTCAGGCTCCAAGGGACTTCGGAGGGTGGGGAGGGGTTGCCACTAGACACCTCATTTAAATTAGCAATGTCATGCATAAGGCTAAAACTGATCTAGACAGTGCCAGAATGTAAACTAGCAATTTTTGCACTAACCACTTAGCCACATAACTGGACTTTCTAATTGCTGTGATATACCAGTATACTCACACAAATACATATACACATATATGCATATATATTCCAGTATAACATACTGTAGCAGTGCACTGTCTATACACATGTTTATAGATTAAAAAATTACATCAAGGGACTGTTTTCTTCTTTTCAGGCTCCAATGGACATCTGGGGATGGGGGGTTGTCACTAGACACCTCACTGAAATCAGCAATGACATGCATAAGGCTGAAACTGATCTAGATAGTGGGGGAATGTAGACTAACCAGTTTTCCCCTAACCACTGAGCCACCTAACTGCACTTTCTAATTGTTGTGATACACATAGACTGACTAATACATAAACACATATGTACATATATATTCCAGCATAGCAGTGTACTGTCTACACACACAGAACATTGCCACACACACAAACACACACATACACACTAACACACATTCACTTACAGTAGATAGCATTTATTTAGTTATACATCTAACCCTAACATTTACTGTATTTACGATAAGCACTGTATTTTACACAACTCATTGAAATAGCCTATGGCATAACTGGGTAACTAAGGTAGAGGGCCAGGGAGGTGCAGTGGATGTGGCCTATCTGGACTTAATTGGGGACATTGCAGAGGGACTGGAGGGGAAGGAATGGCACTTCACAGATGATACAAAGGTATGCAATATGTTGGACATACCAGGGGGTTGAAAGAATGAGGGAAGACCTTTAAAAACTGTAGAAATGGTCTGAAGAATGGCAGCTGGGATTCAATGCAAAGAAGTGCAGGATCAGTGCAGGTGTGTTAATAAAATAAGTTTTGTGTAGACTGTGTATTGATGGTAATATGAAAGAAATACATAGCAAAGTTATGGTTATATGGTATTAATGGGAGAGAGAATACCTTATAGATCAGATATTAAGTTTTCAGTGGAACATAAACTTATAGACAGAACATGTTTAAATAGTGTAAACTTGAATATTCAGAAATATTATTGACAAATGAACACATAGTTATAGACAGAAACATGTGTTCACAGTGCCATCATTGAAAATGAAATTAAAGTGTGTCTTTCAGTTTCTCTAGTCTTAAAAACTTCAGCACTGGGATGTTTTATGATCTCATATATTTGCATAGCATTACGTTTGTGGCTTTTGACCTTCAGACAGCCACATCTTATTTCTAGTGCTGTGCTTCCCAAATAATTATTTTTCTAAAACTTTGGCATTCATATAAAGAATGAAACTTTTTTTTAGAAGGCCTGCAATTCAATTAGCACAGTGATTATACAAAACCTCCATTATTATCTAGTCTGTTGTGTATCTGGAGAGTTCCTTTTCTCTACTGTCATAGTAAGACATCTGCAAGGCTACGCCCACTGCAGCCATAAAAATTGGCACCACAGTTGCCCACTTCCAAAACACAAGCACATTCGTCTGTGGACTTCCCTCAAATGGAACTAAAAGAGCATATACATCATCCAAGGGAGTGAAGGAATGATCCAGCTAGCTTGGGTGTCCTAGTTAATTACTCTAGTTAATTAAGTATATTAATATTAATGAGGTGGCATGTGTAGAAAATGGAATCATATGCTATCCATCACACCATGCTCCCTGACAACGGATTAGACACTCGAAGTGATGGGACAAGTGCAAATGAGTTGTTTGTGTACTGTCTCACCTGCTATACCTGAATCAAATAAAACAGTTATTGTGGATTAAACCTCAGGGTGGACAGTACTTCATTTTCAGAGCTTGGAGTGCAGGTAAATTACTAAACTATGTGTTTCCGCTGGGTTTGCCACCCTTGCTTGCACCCTTCCCAACCTGGGCCATTTGTAGTTTGACTGTCTGGTGTATGTTTCATTGCTTCTTTGAACTGCTGAAACTGGGGCATCCTCCTGAACAGGGTGATGGGAGATAAGAATCTGCAACTAACCTTCACCTAAGCTGAGGCAAGACACTAAAAACAGCACAAGCGAGTGCAAGCAACACAAGCTCCGTTCTGGTATTTCCAGATATTCAACAGTGGAAAAGCAGATCCACAGCATGCTGCATAATGCAGAAAGAACAGAAGGAGACAATCAATGAGGTGCTAATTTGGGATTCAACTGGGAGAGAACTGAGAATCTCACAAACAGAAGACAGAGAGTGAAACAGCAACTTGTGGGGAGCGAGTGCTCACAGCCATCAGGTAATTTAAAGAATGCTTTCTCAAAGCTAGAGAAATGCTTTCAAAAATACATTGATATTTCATATAATATAATAACATTAGAGGAATATTTAGAAAAAGACCAAGCACCCTGCGGCTTGAAGGTTACTTTAATTCTTTCCTCTAGTCTTGAGGAGTTTGAGTTTAAGGATGAATGGCTGGCAGCTGCTAGTCTTTGCTCACAAACTTTCATAAAACTCTTAATTAAAGCTAATTTAAAGAACCTGATGGTATTTAATAAAGAGTTGGAGGAAGTGAGGTCACAGGTACTGGCACTTACAGACCGGACAGAATACAAAGAGCTAGATACCAAATTACAGAAAAATTTTGATAAAATATAAAAAGGAGATAATCAAAAGAAAGCAGAAGAAATTAAAAAGGGAAGAGGAAGATTTTTCTAAAGGCAACATACAGGCCACACTCTAACAGCAGAGGAAGGAGTCAAAGCAGGGTGCAGTTCAATCTGAAACCACAAAAAGAAAATAAAGCAGCAAATAATCAGGCTAATAGGAAAGAGAGCACACAGCATGGATCTGATTCCACATCAACACCAGGGATGGGTAAAAGTGCTGAGATCGCTTTTTTTTAGAGCAAATGGACTACCTAAACCAAAGAATTAAAGAATGAGAAGAGGGAGAAGAGGAGGCAGAAGAACAAGTGGATGGTGAAAGGGAGCTCCACTCTGACAAAAAGACAGGCTACAAGTAATTAACATTTCAGGAACACCATTAATGGAGGTTCAATGCTCCATATTGAGCAGGGAACATTCTTTCATTCCAACCCCAAGAGTTAACTCTTTTCAAGTTCATGTGGATCTGAAGAAATTTTTCAGAAAAATCAGACTTAAAATGTTCCTTGAGGAGAAAAAACATATTGCTGCAATAGTTGGAAGCACAATGGGTTTCAGCGCAGCAACTTCAAGTCCAGTGGACAGAGATATTGAGGACATTTATTTGATCCTGGGGAACCTCATTGCACAGGAATATGATGGTAATCTGAACATTTCAGATAAGGCTTTGAATCTTGATGCCATTCGTAATATTGAACTATAGCAGTTGCTAGCTGGAAATGAAGTGAATAATGATAATTTGACTAATGTACCGTACTTGAAAATTATTTGTCTGAAGTGGGTAAAAAACAGAAATTTAAAGGCAGGTCTACCTTTTGTCCCTTCATAAATAACACATCCATATTGGCTCATGAAAGGGTTGTCACCACACAAGTGCAGGATTTATTAGCCAAACATAAAATTACTAAATAGTATAACCTGAATAAGGAAGAAAATGCTAGCACTTAATCAATTAAGTGACAATAAAAACTAGGTAATAAAACAAGACGATAAAGGGGTAATATTGTGGTAATGGGAAGGGAACAACATATAGGGATAGCAGAAGCCTTATTAAAAGATGATAGAAATTATAGAACATTGCTGTGCAACCCTACCCAAAGCTTTAACAAAGAATTGTTAAAAATTCTCACTAGAGCAGTTTCCAGCAACAATATAACAGAGGATAAATTCAAATACCTTTGGAATGAGCATCTAGTTACACCTGTTTTTTATATACTACCAAAGGTACATTAAGATATATATATAATCCTCCTGGAAGGCAAACTGTGTCTGGGAACTGCTCTGCTACTGAGAATCTGGGCCACTTCATACACTACTTTTTATAACACTCCTAGTTAATTTGCCTTCTTACTTG
Source organism: Neoceratodus forsteri (assembly GCA_016271365.2). NCBI lineage: Eukaryota > Metazoa > Chordata > Ceratodontiformes > Ceratodontidae > Neoceratodus > Neoceratodus forsteri. The sequence continues at coordinate 1,340,801,448 of CM057456.1, forward strand.
AGAGACACCAGCCATACACTGAAGAAATTTGAGTTGTTTATAGGACATGAAAACTATACCTGGATAGATATAGATGTTGAAGCCCTTTACACTTGTATTAGACATGACTTGGGAATAAAAGCATGCAAGTTTTTTTCTGGAAAACAGGGTGGAGAGGAATTTCCCTATTGATTTCATATTAAAGGGTTGGATTTAATTTTAAACCACAACAATTTTGAGTTTAACAAAGAACACTATTTACAAGTATGTGGCTTTGCTATGGGTGCCAGCATGGCACCCGCTTATGCTAATTTTTTCTTAGGTTGGTTTGAAATGCTAACAAATTACAATAGAGATACAAATCCTTTTTTCCAGACTATCAAAACTTGGCATTGCTTTATAGGTGATTGCCTCTGTGTATGGGAAGGTTATGCTAATGAGATCCCCAGATTCATTGAATGGTAAAGCAATAATGAATACAATCTGCATTTTACATATAAATCAAGTAAAAATGAATTCAAATTCTTGGATATTATGTGTTTGAGTGTGGCTGACAGTATGGTTGTGTCCAAAACTTTCCAAAAAAACCAGCAACAAATTCACTGATTCAGGCAGACAGTGCTCACCCCCCAAAATTGAACAATTTAGTATCTTATGGGGAAATGCTGTGCCTACACAGAAATTGTAGCGATGTAGAAGACTTTCAAGAACAAGCCTGGGACTTAAGTGAAATATTTTTAATGAGTGGGTACACAGTTGAAATAGTTGAGGCAGATAGACAGAAAGTAGCTTCACTCAACAGATGTGAGCTGCTAGTCAGTGGCAAACACAGCAATATGGATGGTTTGGACAAAGTTCCAGTTACTTTCATAACTGAATTTAATAACTTAGGGGGCAGAATAGGGAATGTAAGCCATAGAAATTGTCAAATTTTATTAAGTGACATGAATGTGAGATCTATCACCAGAAAATCCAGGATGTATTTTAAAAGGGCTAAAAATATTAAAGGTAAAATAGCCCACAACAGATTGCCAGTAAAAGAACATACAGATCAGGGTAATTGGTTATGATAGTGACCCACAGGATTCTTTCGGTGCAAACAGTGCAAAATCTGTAAACTTGGAATACCAGGAAAAGAGTTTGCCCAAAATGGAGAACAAAAAGTGCACATCAGGCAGTGCATACCATGTAACACACCGTTTGTGGTGTATGTGTTGTGTGCACCTGCAAAAAGATCTATGTAGGTTGCACCACTAGAATATTTAAAGAATACAGGAACATATTAGATCAATAAGAAATAAAAAGGAAGATACACTTGCAGGTGTGCACTTTTCTATGCATCATAACTCCAATGTGGATGATTTAAGTTTTATGGGTCTGGATCATGTATCCATACTTAAAAAGGGAGGTAACAGAACAAATCTGATACTGAAAAAGGAAAGTTATTGGATTTTCACATTGCACAGTGTTAAACCCAGGGGGCTGAATGAACAGTGGGACCTCAAACTTTATCTTCTTGATTAAATAAAAAACAGACTATGTATCCCTGTTGGGATGCATGGACTTCCTCATTACAGTTTGTAAGCTTGCTATTGATATATAAAATTTGATTTTGAACAGATGTTGCTGATTTTGTGTAGTAACAGAATGTGTTTACAACCCTTTTTCTATAAAGAATGTCTCATGATGGTTACTCTTAATTTATGAAACTGTTAGATGTCTTTATTAGAGACACGAATTCCTACATTGTTAAAATAATGCCTTTAAAGGTTTCCCTTATTTTAAGGTTAAAATGTAGAAACAGAACAATGTGACTCAATATTGATATAACATAGGAATCAAAACATTGATTTAGACATTTTTACAGTTACTGATATAATTAATTTCTTTTATGTTTTTCTCTTTCAGATTTCTTGTTTTGTCAAACATCTTTGTGGTATTTGAATGGCTGATGATCTGGGAGGCTTCTTTCAAGATCAAAGCTGTCTTCAAATATGACTCCACTTCTTTTTTCTTCTTCTCTTTACCGTAAAGTTTTATTAAAGTAAATCAAGCATTAAACTTGCAGTTGAAATGATGGATGTAAGTTTTACATTGTCAAAATCTGCTTTATGTCTAGAATGATTTTATTAACAGTTACAGCTATTATTTTTCCTCCCACTACGTCCCCAATGATCCGCACTACTTTGGGCCGCCATATTCCTGACTCACCCTGACTGTCCCCTCTCAAGCTACTCAACAGTCCCACATTGCAGCCAACCCCAAAGTATCCCAGTGTAACCCTTGCGCCAGGTGGGTCCCCCTCCTTCGAGAGGGAAGGCACCTGGATGGGCATACCAGCACACTCTAAGTAGGTCCTGGGTGCTGCTGAGACTGAAAGAGGGCTCCCTGAAGGACTCCGGTGACAGCAGAGAATGGCAGCCGTCATCTGGCGGCCATTAGAGCTGTTTTACATTTTTCTGGTTTGTCCCCTCCGCGCTGCTACTTGTAGTGCCCATGGTGTCCATTAGGGGCCAATACAGAGCAAGGCTTGCCACCCATTGCACCCCAGGAGAGGAAAGCAGATCTCCAGGCACTCTAGCCTCTCTTTCCCCTGCCAGCCCCCAGCACCCCGAGTCTGTTCCTGAACCGGGGTCACCATTGTGGCTCAAGGTGTGGTGTCCAGTGCCTCAACACTCTGCGCCACCAGGCCAGCCTCAGATATTATTTTTGTTAAACTTTTACTCTTATCTTTTTTCATATTAATTGAAATGAATGAAGTGTATGGTTTATGAAACATAGTAAAGGGTTAAAAAGAATCACTCTAGTTAAGTATTTTAAAAATAATGAGGTGACATGTATAAAAAAGAATCATGTGCTCTCCACCACACCATGCTCCCTGATGAGGGGTTAGACACCCGAAGCACTAGGGCAAGTGGAGGTGAGGTGTTTGTGTACTGACTTACCTTTATCTGAATCAAATAAAGCAATTATCTTGGATTAAACCTCGGGGTGGACAGTACTTCATTTTCAGGGCTTGGAGTGGAGGTAAATTACTGAACTTTGTGCCCTACAGCCTGTCCTTCTGCTTGTGTGCCATGAGACAGCTGTGTATCCTGAAGTTTTTGTGCTGCATTTTATTGACTGTGAGGTCTGCTGTTATTTCTATTAGCTGTACTGCTGCTTATTTTTGGACATGTATTCAGTGAATGCATGCTTGTGGCTTCTCACTGCTTTCAGCTGCCTAGCTCACTGCATTGTAACCTGCCCCACCCACCCTTCTAACTCTCCCTAACTGAGGTGGTAGCTTGGTAGTGGGTGGAGTCGATCAGTTTTAAGAAAACAGCTTGTCCTGACATGGCAGCATCAAGATCGGTGGTGGATAAGTGTCACAGCAAAGTCTGCAGTCTGCCAGAGCCAGGCACAAGCAGCAAAGCAGAGGCCAAAAATTAAACTTTTTTATTGCTTCATTTTGTAGCTTAGTCTTATGACAGTTTAAAAATGTTGAGTTTTACTTTTATCTTTTTTTTTTAGTTGTTTAACCAAGAGTAGTACACTAAGCTGAAAGCTTTTTTACAGGTGTGACCTGGGGGTGTTGCATTTGTACCTGATGGTTTTCAGTGCAAATGTTAACATGGTTAGTTGTTTCAATCTTTTGCATCCATATTCAGTCTCTTGGGATGTCATATTACATAAATTATTTTCCATCTATGACTGGAAAATGGGTCTAACTTTGAAAGGTCTGTTTAGATTGATTATGTTAAAAAAAACATTCCCTGTACTAATTTAATTTGTTCAAAGGTTGAATATTGCCACAAGGAAAATAATGTCACTCTTCTCTCTCCTCCTCCATCTGAGTCTCCCTGCTCCTTCTGAATGCTACCTTTTTAGCCTTATTTTTTTTTTGCCAGGAGAGACACACTAAGCTGAAAGCTTGTTTACAAGTGTGACATGGCAGCACAAGGAAGTTAAGTGACTTGCATAGGGTTACACAGTATGCAAGTGGGGGCTGTGGGATTCAAACCCAGGTCTCCAGATTTGCAGCTCAGAGCCTTAAACCACCGTGCTATACTGCCTCTGTATATCGCTATATACCTTGTATGGCCATGTCCCAGTCATGGTCTCCAGTGCACCATGACTCAATAATGGCCACAATATCCAGGTTTGCTTCTGTCATAATGTCCTCTAGAAGAAATCCCAGTAAGTATTTTAGGATAACAGCAGGATGATTCCAGGATGATAGTGGGATGAATACAGGATGACATCAAGATTGATCACTGATGACCCTGTACAAATGAGACACCTTATTTGGCACATCGGACCATAGGTACAAATTGGGCTGCTGCACTACACCAGGGTTACATAATTGTGCCATACTCCCCAGCCGATATACATCAGACCTACTGTAGGCACACACAGATACTCCATCAACACTTCCAGATATTCACAGATTCACAGATTTCATGATTTGGGGTAGGAATGTATAACATGGGTATCATGAGCTCCATACTAGGGTATGCCAGATTTGTATTTTTGAAGCTGAGCTTGCAGGGTATCCATGGCTCAAGGTAAAAATAGAATAATTTAAAAAAATCCCTATCCCTTCTGAGGTGACCTAGGACTATGTCAATGGTTACCACTACCCCAACTCCAGTCATTTTCCAAACTCCGCCCATCTTCTGAGACATTTATCACACTGAAACTAAGAATCTGATGGCCTGTGGCACTGCGGCAAGCACACGCGCATTAACTGACAGCTCAGTGGATGGCCTGGTCATAATGAAGAAAGGAGTGCTATACCAGTCATCCGCTGGGGTTCAGGTTGGGGTACAGCGGGGTGGTGGACACTCCCTGCTGGGGGGGGGGTTGAGGGGTCCATTAGACCACCAGGGAGATGGAATAACTTCAGATACTGGGGATCAGGGATAAGAAGGGGGTTCACTAGACAACCAAGTAAAAAATGTTTATTTGTATTACAAATACTTTACTATACTATACTATATGGAGATAGGCATTGAGGGCTGTAACACTGGACACATCGGGAGGGTGATTGGGTGGGGGAGGGACCTCCTAGTCACCAGGGATTTTTAATGTAATGTTGGGTGGGTGATCAGCTGGGGGGTGGGTGCTAGCCAACAGGGATTGTATTATTAAAGGTTGGATGGGTGAGTGGGTGGGGAAGGGACCACTAGCCACCAGGGCTTTTTTTTATGAAATGTCAGGTGGGTGATATGGTGGAGGGAGGGACCACTAGCTACCAGGGCTTGTATTATTAAATGTCCGGTGGGTAATCAGATGGGGGAGGGACAGCTAGACATCAGGGCTTTTTTTATGAAATGTCAGGTGGGTGATCAGTTGGGGGGGAGGGACAGTTAGCCATCAGAGATTTCTTATTTTTATTTTGGGCTGGGTAGCACTGGACACCAGGTAAAATGTTGAAGTTATTTTTTTCCACCTATAGGTGAGTGGAATAGGGTGAAATTTTGCCCAAAGGCTTCGGACATTTTCTGAACCACTACAGGCAGAAGTTCGGAAACTTCCACAAAGGTTGTAAAATTCTGAGGAAGTTCTGCTAAGGCAGAAAAAACAAGTTTCACACACCTCTAAAAGTAATAAAAAATATATAAAAAATTACCAAACATATTAACAGAAAATTAATAAATAAACTAAATAAATAGACAAATTCATAATCCTGAGGTGCAAACTATCCTCTACAAGCAGTTTAGTGAACTAAATAAAATTATAGTGTATGGTGGAATGCAGTTCAGCATAGAAATCCATGCCTAGAACAGACTTGTTGTGCTGCAGTACTGACATCATGACATTGTTGTGCTGTAATTGGTATATCACTACTGCAAAACAACAACATAGAACTCCTTTTTTTTTTTTTCATTCAAATTTTATTAAACATTTTCACAATATAGGAGGCAGGAATTGTAACAAATACAACCTGTTCACAGTGCTTTATGTAGACTGCCCCCGCCGCCTCTCCCCGGTACAGGTATAATTCGTATTGTAACATAAATTCTGGAACAATAACCATACACTAGCAAGAATAACTAACAACCAACAACACCTATATCCGTACATTCATGATTAAGGTGTGAAGGGGATCCCAGATACGTTTTTAACTAGATAACCCATTTTGAGGCTAGCTATAGCCTTCTCAGTACGAAGGTTAGCTATAATTTCATTTACCCATTCCTGATATGTTGGACTAGCCCTATCTTTCCAATGCCTTAATATGAGTTTCTTAACTGATAATGCAATCATGGAAATATGAAATCTCCGGACTTTAACCTTGATGGAGGACAGGTCACCCAGAAGGCAAATATTCGGAGTGAAACAATCTTTCAGACCCAGTAAGGGGACCAGGTTATTTTTAATTGAATCCCACAAAGGGATTATTTTGGGACACGTCAAGAATATGTGAAGAAGTGTTCCTTCTCCTTGGGAGCATCTAGTACATAAATCTGATTCGAGGAGACCCCATCTTGCCAGTTTGGCAGGAGTATAATACAAGTTGTGTAAAATATGATATTGCATAAGGCGTAATCTGTCTTGAGACACATATTTGTGACAGAACTTCCATAAAACCGACCAATTAAAGGTATATTGAGGGAAAAAAGAACCCCAGAATCTAGTCGGGCCATAAGAGCCCCTGTGCCGTCGGTGAAACAAAACTTGATATATTTTAGAAATGACACCAAAAGAGCCTAATAAGGGGGAAAGTTCAGGAATCAGTGCAAATGCCGGGGGGCGAGGGGGGGGGTATTACCCAACACAGTGGTAAGCAGGTGCTTTAATTGCAAAACCCTGAATTGTAAAGGTACTGGAATACCAAATTTCTGGGTGATTTTAGCTACAGGAAGCCAAGCTCCCTCATCATCCATAAACATGGATACTATACCATTGCCCACTTGGGGTAACCATGTACGGGGAAATCCTCTGCTTATTTAAAGTAAAGGCTGGTGAGTTCCAAATAGACTGGGACAGATCCAGATATGGAGTATATCCCAGAAGGAACAAAGTTCTGCATATACTTTTAGTGACGTTATAAGGGTGGGACATTTACTAGTATCTTGTAAAAGAGATAGTTTAACATAAAACATAGTCGGGGGTCCATGTTCATAGACCGGATGAAATCTAATTCAATGTTGAGCAAAGCCAGTCTCAAACTCTCTGGACCCAGATTCACCCACTTCAGGCATTTAGCGAGGTGACTAGCTCAGTAATAGATAGCCAAGTGAGGAATCTGCAGTCCCCCATCTGCTTTCGAGGCAGCAAGCTTATAATATGCCAATTGGGGGTGTCTATGCGACCGGATAAAATTAGTAAAAACTCTATGCATTTTCTGGAACCAGGATAGTGGGATGAATGAATTAAGATGATAAAGAGGTTAAAAGAGATGGGGAAAAACATTCATCTTGATTATGGTGATACGGCCCCATAATGAAACTGGAAGTTTAGACCTTCTGTCCAGATCTTGGACAATCATCTGGGTTAAAGGTTCTAAATTGTCTTTAAACCATGAGGAAGGGTTAAGTGTTAGTTTAATACCCATATATTTGAGAGCCCAAGGTGCCCAACACAAACCAAAGGGGGAACTATCCGTCTTAAAAACCTTATGGTTAAGGAGAAAAAAGGACGATTTGTTAGCGTTTAACTTATAATTTGAAAAGGAGCTAAATTTGGCAATTTCCCCCAATAAGGCCAGGATAGATGTCTGCGGATGGGCAATATAGAACTTCTTCACGAAGCCGCCTTTTTGAAACCTTAGCATCTGATGAAGGGGCCGCAGTGGTAAGAGAACTGTCCCTGGAAGTGAGCAGTGCCTGAAAGAACTGCAATGGTAAGAGAATTAGTGGAGCATGGGGGGTTCTTTTTGTGTTGCTTGCATGCATGTGCAAGAGACACATTGCTTTCAGCAGTTAGGGAGAATGCCTAAATGCGTCAGGAAATTCGGGCCACATCACCACACAATCAGCTGTTTTGGTGCATTACAAGCAACCAAAACAGCTGATTGGTGTCCCCATGGTGATGGCTTCTCCGTCGGCCTCTCACAGTCCCCAGGAAGCCAACAAAAAGCTGCTGCCCACTGTTCAGTGTGCCTTCCTGGTTCAATTTGCAAATGGGGGAGCCCACTCCCCATCAGCATAATGTCCCCCTCCCAAATTTGTTATGTGCCGAAGGGTGCCCAATCCCCCTCAGCTCTTGCCACCCCCCACAATAATATGTGCCGACAGGGGTGCCAAATCCCACTGTCGGCATACCTGATTCCTGGTAATTCTGCTGACGGGGAGCCCACTCCCCATTGGCATAATGTTCCCTCCAATTTCTTAGGTGCCAAGAGGGGAGCCAAATCCCTAGGGCTGTTGTCCTCCCAGCACTGGCATGTGCTGATGGGAGTGCTCAATACCCCGTCAGCTACAGCCCCCACAAGTAAACTCAGGTGGCATGCTGGGAGCCCACCCCAATGTGCCAAAATTAAATGTCCCTGCAAAAAAGAAAACCTTCCCGTGAGTTTTTAAAAAAAAAATAAACCTGTATACTAGAAAGGTGTACCTCGTTGATTCTGGTGGATCCTTCCCCAACCAGTGCCCACCATCTGTGTACCCCACCACCCCACACACCCGTCACCCCATACTTACCTCCAGAGCCTGGCACGATGATCTTCAGTGGATCTGGAACACGTTTGTACACTTCAAAGCTGACCGTGAACTGAAGAAATGCCGGTAAGCTGCATAATGGCATAATTTTTTTTTTCGACTTTCGTACATATCTTGGCCATGTTTGGAAATTTTTTCACCAAATTTTCAACATGAGGTTCTTGGTACCCCACGACATGAACGCAGTCACTGTCATTTTGTTATTCGGTCCCGAAAGGTGATTTTGCAGTCACTGCATGGAACCATTTTTTGGGACTGATTAACAAAATGACAGTGTCACAGTTCATGAGGTAGGCCCCAAAAACCCTATGTTAAAAATTTGGTGAAAAAATTCCCCAAAATGACTGTTTTACAAGTGTGCGTTGTGCAGTTCCTATGCACTCTCATAACTTCAAGCATTTTTAATATTTTCATTCCAGATTTTCAGCATTGCCATTTTACCACACCTTCTTATGAACAGTATAGCTGTCATTTTTCACATCTCGCCTGAAATGTGTTTTCGCACATGTAGCACACAATGGCACTGTCAGTGTGCAAAATCAGTGTTCAGGACAGATTAAGAAAATCACAGTGGCACTGTTCATGAGCAGAGGTCTTAAACTGGCTATGTTGAAAATTTGGTGACAAAAGTCCATAAAATGACTGTGTTACGGGCATGCATTGTGCAATTTCCATGCACCCTCATAAGTTCACAAATTCATAATCTTTTCAGTCCAGATTTTCAACATTGGCATTTTTCCACACCTCCTTATGAACAGTACAACTGTCATTTTTCACACCCTGGCAGAAATGTGTTTTCACACTTCCGGCGCAGAATAGCACAGTCGCTGTGGGAAATCAGTGTGTGGGATAGAGTAAGAAAATCACTGTGACACTGTTCATGAGCGGAGGTACCAAAATGCCTATGTTGAAAATGTGCTGTAAAATCCCCAAACTAATTACAGTAAAGATTATTGTATTTACTTTCCCAGTTTCACCGCACTCATGACTTCACCATTTTATATATTTTCACTCCAGATTTTCAACATTGCCATTTTATACCTCCTCACCGAACAGTACAGCTGTCATTTTCACATACTGTTCGAAATGTGTTTTTGCACCAGTGGCTCCAATTGGCGCAGTCACTGTGCAAAATCACTTTTCGGCTAATGAGCTGATAGCGTCACTGTCCATGCGGTGGGATCACAAAAAGCCCACTCTGAGAACTTGGAGTAAAAATACCAAGAAACGCCCAGGGTGTTAGGGTTTTCGACCATAATGCCCTACCCTGTAGGGACTGACAGATGTCAGGGGTGTGACTTGGGATTGTCGACAGTAATGCTCATGCCATTCCACCCCCATCCTGCACCCAGTGGCAGGCATCAAAGTGCACCTTGGACCCTTTAGCCCCAGAGTTCACCCCATTCTCCTATACTGCACCCATTTCAGTGTATTTCCTTATGTAATGAGGTGAGTGTAAAGCCTGAACACTTCAAAGTACACCTCGACACTTGTAAGTGTCTGCAGGGTAGGGTGAGGTGAAATGTCATGACTGTTATGGGTGACGACCCAAAGGCACACCCCACTGCCTGTCCATCTCTGCAGGGTAGGGGTGGAGTTGATGTCAGTTCAATACTTCACTGCCATTCTGATACTGCATCTGTCTTAACTCCTGCACTTCCACTGCTTATGACAACAAGCAACACTTGGCATTGACAATTGCTTAATTTATATGTGCTGGACACAGACTTTCAATAATGGTTGCCTATACACTATAAATGATTGTGTATGAGCAACCAAACACATAAAGGCTGAGTTTCAAACTCAAGGTTTCCATGGTAACACGGGACCTCTCGAGCGGCACGCTTGAGGTCTCTTGTTACCATGTTAGCCTCACGATTGAAACACAGCCTTGTTGTGTGTGGTTGCTCATACACAGTCCACTATAACTCAGGTAAAAGGCTAGCTCAAACAGGTGGGTTTCCAGGTCCCCTTTAAAGATCACCACCATGCTAGCAGAATGAATGTGGACAGTCTGGGAGTTCCACACCATGAAAGCATGTTAAAACCCACCACTCATAGCCCCCATCCCAAAATAAGATCTTTAAAGAAGTTGCCCACACCTCATCCCTAATCCCTGATTTTTTTGTGGGGGGGACACATTATTCTGAAGTTCAGCTTGCAAGTTGAGTCTTTCTTCACTGACTCAAAGCATGCCAAGCACCAACTAACACAGTTGTCATTTGACAATTAAATTTGGCCTATCCCCAAAACCATATTTTGGCTTGAATTTACAAGGTGACACTCGTGTTTGTGAGTAGCAACTTTGCTATCTTGATCATGTGAACCCCAAATGGCCCAAAATGGCAAAGTTATGACCAAAATAAATGAAAAGAAAAATAAGTCCATATGAATGTACAATACATGCATTTCGGGACTTAGAATTTTTCCTGTTTTTTTTGTTTTGCAAGTAACTTGGACATTTTTGGCCCAACTATTCAGGGTGGACATGTCAACTCACAACCGCATAAACTGCATCATTGTAAATATGACCCTAACTGAGTTATTGTGGGTCAGCTTACAGTAGGTGGTCATGATGAGATGGGACAACTCAGGTACCATGTAAATAATGGCCAAATAATGGTCAAAATGGCAAATAATGACGTTCCAAAATACACACACTGTGTGTAATGGAGTCATGGCTGTCCCTCCTGGATCTAGGGGTCTATGATGGTATCACATCCAGGTCACATCCAGGAGAGTGCCCATAACCTTACACCATGAACACCAGTTCTATACTACAAACAACTGCCTTACCATCCTGGATCAGGGGTGATGGGGACCAGGGACACCTTAAACAATACTTTGGGGCACCAATAACATGAGATCACACTCTAACTATAAGGTCCATATTGGATGTGGGATCAAGCATGGTGTTTTTATTATTATAGCATGGGATATGAAAAAGGAGTGAGCTGAAGGGTGGAACACCATCACCTGACTGTGCATTAATGCATGATATATCCCTGGGATGGGTAGTACTCATTATTTTGTGGGCAACTGAAGTGGGAAAGGCAGCCATTGATCGTGCAGAACTCCATCATACAGAGGGCACTGAACCTCATCGTTATGAATCAGGCCAGGTGGGCATTGTCAAGCAGCCCAGCTCAGAATAGTATTTGAAATGCTACAGGACAACTTAGTGGCAGTACTGATTTCCATTACAGTAGGTCGAACATTTCAGGTGCGAGATGCAAGTGAGCTGCAGCCAGCAACGCAGAAAGAGAGAGAGAGAGAGAGAGAGAGTGACACAATCTCGAATTCCCAGTTGCTGCAGTCTCCTTTTTATGTGTGTCTGTCTCTCTCTCTCTCTCTCTCTCTCTGTATTAAGTGCCTGTTGAGCAGTGGCCAGAGAGGCATCACAGTTTTGCACCTCTTTGCTGGGAGAGACAGACAGTGGCAGCAAGAGACAGTGTTCTCTGTCTCATCTTCAACCTGGATCATCCAGTCCGGTTTCTGTTTTATGGCATACCTCGAGTGACAGAGAGGCAAAGTGCCCAGTGCTGCACACGCATTGCACCACAGAGACAGGGGATGAGAGAGATGACTATAGAATATAGGATGTGCTCTGAGAAGCGTTGGAGGGGATAGAGACACACCGCGGTTTTCCACCACTTTGGCAGGAGAGACACACAGTGGCAACAACAGACAGTGTTCTCTGTCTCTCTTTCTCTCATCTTCAACCTGCATCATCTGGTCCAGTTCCTATTTTGTGCCATACCTACAGTGACAGAGAGAGACACAGTCCCCAGTGCTGCACAAGCATTGCACCACACAGACAGTGGGTGACAGAGACAGCTACAGACCAGTGTGGGATGTGTTCTGAGGAGCATGGTGGGGGAGAATTACAACAAAGTATATCTGTATGTGTTGCCATGTGTGTTATGAACAAGAAATGTCACAAATTCTGGTAATACTATTTTGTCGCATTTCTGTGTTCATAACATACATGAAATATGCATTACTTTCTGGGGACTATTTTGCAACTCAGCAGGATACAGTAACATTTCTTGTATTTGCAGTCTTATAAAACACTTTGTCATAACGATTTTTGTTTGTTCAAAGACCCCATGTTATAAGTACAATAACCCAAGACAGGGTATAGGGTTACTGGGGATTAATCATTACCTCGGGTGCTGTGAGGGGACTCAGCCTGCGGCCTCATGCCTCACAACACACCTGGAGTGTTGCTTAATCCCCAATAACTCCATACCCTGTTGTGGGTTACTGCTTACTTATTAGCTGCCCTGGTGATACACAGATCTCTAGGCATTCCCTGGCCTTTAATATTCAGAAAGGTACTGTACATGTTATTTATTTATTGAATTTTGTTAACCAGGTATGCCCACTGGAACCCAAAGTCCCTTTTTTCAGGGTGGCCCAGAGTTAATTACATAGAATACCAAACACTATAGATTTTACAGAGTCAGACAATTCATGGGGTAATGAACTAGTTGTGCTAATACAAATACATACCATAACAAGAAACAATATACAAAAGGGTACTGGAGATTAGTTCTCAGGTTGGAACATATTGCATTTCAAGGCAGTAACACAGTTTTAAACAAACAGGTCAGATTCCCATTACATAGGAAGTGCCAAAAAGAGCACAATGGAAAGGCCAAGTGCACCTACATGCAATGCCAGATGCAATGAGTGGCATCAGTTCCAGGTCAGTGATTGTAGGAGCACAGATCGTATTCAAGCAGGCATGACTTGAGGTCTTTTCTTTTAAAACCTCCAAGTGAGGTGCAATTTTTTTAGGAAGGCTGGAAGCATGTTCTACATAGAAGGTGCTGAGCTGGGAAAGGATCTCCCTTCTCCCTTTCCTAGTGAGGGGTAGGAGGAAGTAAGCTGTTGGTTAACTAGGATCTGCAGCTTATCTGTTAGGTAGGAAAATGGGCAGACTGGGTGGGCCAAGCAGTCCTTATCTGCCGTTAAATTCTATGTTTCTATGTTTCTGCGCTCAATCTGACCCTGGGTACTTCTGGTAGAGTGCATCCGGTGGACCTGAGTACTCTCCATTCTGGCTTGAGAGGCAGGATACTTTGGAGACTGGGTGGAGTTGGGCCTTTTAGAATTTTATAAGTGAGACAAAGGAGGGGGTACTCTAGTTTGCCTTCTAATGATGGTCAGTTAAGAGAGAGAAAGACATTACAGCAATGCACATAGGAGGGGCTCACAAGGTAAATTGCCAGTTTTGTTGTTAAGCACTCTTGAGTTTAAGCTCTGTGTTTCTCACAAAGTGAAGAGCAGGGGCCCCATACTATTAGAGTGGGAGCAACATATTCCTGGCACTAGCTATATGAGATTCATTGGTGTGGTCTTTACCTAGATGGTATAGCAAACCATTTTTTTGGTGTAGAGATTTAGTGAGACAATCAACATGTGCTCTGAAGGAGACTTCCTAAAAAAGATAAACCCCTAGGTACACTATTTAGTAGCCTCAACCACCTCTATTTGGTTACCCCCTGATGTGGACAAGTTTAAGAGGTGTTGCCTATCAACACCTAGGTGCCTGAGGCCAAAAAGGATGGCTTTAGCCTTTTTGGGATTGAGAATCCATTTATTTGATAAGAACCACCCTTCAAGCATTAGGAAGTCCTCAGTGAGGAGTTTGTTGATGAGGGTGACATCATTTGAGCTTCTATACAGTAGTGCATCATCAGCATATAGTTGAAGATGCACCCCTCCACAGTGATCAGGTAGGTCATTTACAAATAAGGAGAATAGCATTGGGACCAGGATGAGCTTTTGAGGGGCCCTTCGGTTATACCTTTCCATTTCAATTTCTGGGATCTGTTATTAAAGTAATGAGTGAACCACCTACAGGACAGGTCATCTAGACCAAACTTCTGAGTTTGTCTATTAAGAGACTATGGTTCACTAAGTCAAATGCCATCATGAGATCTACTGTATGAAGATCGCCCCAGTCGTGCGCCCTGTGTAGATATCATCCAAGATATCTGTAGTCGGCTATCCAGAGCAGTGTCAGTACCATGAGATTTTCTGAAACTGTGTTGCCAGTCACTCAAGAGATGATACTGGTCAAGATATTCTTGGAGTGGGTTATATATAAGCCTTTCCTGAATTTTGACAAGGGTGCTGAGTAGGGAGATGGAGTGGTAATTTTTTATAGGCTCATTGGGGCCACCCTTGTGGACAGGTATTTCAACTGGCCACCTTCCAGCAATCAGGGATTCTTCCTGCCATGAGAGTCTTGTCGAATAACATGGCAACAGGACAGGCAGTTGCATGAGCAGTTAACTTTAACAGCTTGGGCCCCATAGAAACATAGAAACATAGACTTCAACAGCAGAAAATGACCGCTTGGCCCAACCAGTCTGCCCATTTTCCTACATACTGGATAAGCTGCAGATCCTAGTTTTACCAACAGCCTTCTTCCTCCTACCTCCCACTAGAATTGCCTTATGTCTGTCCCATACATTCTTAAACTCCTCTACTGTTTTTGACCCCTTGACCTCCTCAGGAAGGATGTTCCATGCATCCACCACCATCTCTGTGAAAAAAGACTTCCTCACATTGCCCCTGAGTTGTCCCCCCTCTAACTTCAAATTGTGTCCCCCTTGTTCTTGCACATCTCTTTTTCTGAAAGATGCTACTCTCTTGGACTTTGTTGATTCCCTTGAGGTACTTGAAAGTTTCCATCATATCACCCCTCTCCTTCCTTTCCTCAAGGGTATACATATTAAGCTCTTTTAGTCTCTCTTCGTATGGCTTCTGGTGCAGACCCTGCATCATTTTACTTGCCCTCCTCTGGACTGCCTCCATCCTGTCTATGTCCTTCTGGAGATGGAGTCTCCAGAGCTGCATGCAGTACTCCAGATGGGGTCTCACCAACTGTCCATACAGAGGGATAACAACTTCTTGTTTTCTACTGGTAATGCCTCCCCATATGCATTCTAGTATCCCTCCAGCCCTCCTTACTGCCTTCTCACATTGCTTGCCTACCTTTAGGTTATCTGATAAGACCACCCCGAGATCCCTTTCCATTTTTGTTGTTTTAATTACCTCCAACCCCCATTGTGTACTCTTCCCTTGGGTTTTTGTTTCCCAGGTGCATTACTTTGCACTTCTTTGTATTGAATCTAAGCTGCCATACATTTTCACCAGTCCTCCAACCTTGGCAAGTACCTTCTCATCCTTTCCAGTCCCCCTTGTGTATCAACCCTGTTGCAGATCTTTGTGTCATCTGCAAAGAGGCATACATTTCTTTCCAGTCCCTCCCCAGTGTCACCTATAAAGACATTAAAGGGGACTGGTCCCAGTTCTGAACCCAGCAGTACCCTGCTAGTAACCCCCCCTTTCTTCGAAGTGGAGTCCATTTACTATTTCCCTCTGTGTCCTGTTTCCAGCCAATTATTTACCCAGGTTACCACCCTGGGACCCACACCCAGGCTGGCTAACTTGTTTATTAATCTTTTGTGTGGGACTGTGTCAATTGCCTAGCTAAAGTCTAGGTAGGCCACATTCACAGCCCCTCCCTTGTCTACTACTTTGGTCACCTAGTCAAAGAAATCTATTAGATTCATCTAGATTGTCAAAGCCCACCAAGGCCTCTGCTTTTAAATTTTTTTTTTTTGTAAAGTTAGCACTTCTTTTCTAGTTTATATCTCAAATGGAATTTTGGATTGGGTACTTTAGTTTCATGCAAAACTCGGGTGATTATGGTGGCTCCTGCAAAGGGAATTGTGTACCTGTCAAGATCAGTGAAGAGTCTGTTAAATGTATTAGCAGTTTCCCAGGTGCTCATTAAGTAGGTTACCTTCACTAGACTGTCAGACTTAGATTGGGTAGGTCAGTCCTTTAGAAGGGCATTTATATGGATCCAAAACTTTTGGGGACTGGATAGGTTAGTGTCTTGAAGATTCTTGACATATTTTTGCTTGGCCACTTTGATGCTAGTTTTAGAGATTCTTCTACTCCCTGTATTTATCCCAATCATTTTTGAGACCTGTATTTTTAAATACTCCCCATGCCTTGTCTCTCTGCCTCAGCTGCTTTCTAAGATCAGTGTCAAGCCATTCAGACCTTTGTCCTTTTACTATAGTTTGTTTATAGGGGGCATGGAAGTTAATAGCAAAGAGAAATGCCGCTGGCTGCCTTGTTACAATGCTACCCTTGAATTGTATTAATCTGTACTATGTTTGCAATGTCCACATTGTTGTAATGTTTGTCTTGATGCTCCCATAATTTGTATTTCTCTGATGTGGAACCTTTGTAAAAGAGCCAAGGCTCAAAGGTATTTGTAATCCTAGACTTGATAAATAAATAAAAATAAAAAAAAAAAGAAATTGTTGATAAAGAAGTGAAAGGCAGCATTAATATCCAGGAAAGATTTGATTATTGCTCACTGTATTTTGGACAAGGTTGCCTGGAAGACTGCTTCCTCAAACCTTGAGAATTCCCTGGCAAAGGAAGATCCTAGGGGATGCTTGGGAGCACTTTTCTTCCAATTACAGAAAGTAGGGGATTGGACACTTAGAGAGTTTGCGAATATGCCCACAGGTTATATCTTGCCTGGGTTGGAGACTAGAATCCAGTCAAGCAAGGTGTATTTACCTTATTTGATGTTTAGCCTGGTGGGTTCACAAATAGTTTGAGTGAGATGCGCTTCCAGTACAGCATCCCTAAGCCCCCTTAGAAAGTAAGGGGTCCCGTTTATATTGAAGTCACCCAGAAGTATTAGCTCACCAACTGGGTGGTCTACAAGAACCTTCAGAAGTGAGAGTAGTGTTGATGATGCTGCTTGAGGAGGGCTGTAAAGGCAACCCACATAGAGGGGTTCAGTGCTAACAAGGAGTATTTTAACAAGCAATATTTCGTGTAAGTCATCTACCTCCTACCACCTCTCTTGACAGGTCTATCCTTGCAGAGGGTAGAAAATTCTAGAAGCTCAACCTCTTGGGAGAGCACATATGGCTTTAGCCAGGTCTCAGATATTGTCAAAATGCCCAAGGCAGGGAATCACGTGATGCAGCCGTGCTGAGAGCAGCAAGGCTTCTGTTGCTCCATTCCATGGTGGGCTTTTTGCTCTGTTTGTAACCCTCTTCAGTGGTGACCAGTGTCCTACATGGTAGCATCGGTGTGCAGAGATGACGGGGAAGCAGGATGGTAACAAAGTTTGACTTTTTGCTGAAAAAAAATATAAATTATCAGCCTCTCCCCACACAGGTTGAGAAGGAAACTGAAGCCAGCCTAGCAGCATGGCAGCTAAATGAAATTAAAACTTAAATGGGAGGCATACATGCAGATTTAAATAACATTATCATTACTCTGCTGGTGCTCTGAGTCTTGGTTGAAGCTTTGGGGCACAGAATGGAGCAAGCTGAAACAAGGATCAGCCATTTGGAGGATTGTTCGCACCCAGTGGAACGATGACTCGGCTTGGTTGAATGGGAGGTACGCATGTTATGGGAGAAGCAGAATGACCAGGAAACATGGAACCGAAGGAGCAAGGTGTGGCTGTTTGGACTCCTAGAGAGTTCAGAAGGGGGAGATATGATTGGTCATCTACAAGAACAGTTACCACTCTGGTTAAATTAAAAATCAGGGGCTGCCATTGAAATTGAATAGGCCCATAGTGTCCCGACTGGCCCTCCTGTGGGAGATTCATCTGCTGGCCCTCAGCTGGTGGTTTTCAAATTAATGCATTATACCGACAGAAAATATCCTGAAGCAAGCTAGAATTTTGAAGGAAATGTGATGGCAAGGAGCCCAACTGGTCTTCCAACTGGACTTTCTGAAATATGTATTAGAATGCCAACGGTCCTTTGACCATGTTCGAGACTTGGCCAGAGAGAAAGGGATTCACTACTACTTAGCCCCCCCAGCAATTCACAGACTCTGTCTTTCAGATCAGGTGAAATCTTTTGACTTGCCGGAGGTGGCTCTGCAGTTTCTTTTGGACCTACCTCACTCCACAGAGGATTCTTCTTCGAGATCCAGGGGTGTTCAGGACCCAAAACCACAAAAGACTTCTTCGGGGTCAATCTCCACTAAGGCTGACTGTCTAGTAAATCAGAGCTCCCTGCCAGACCTGCCAGTGTGCTGGACGAGGATACCATGGACTGAGGAGTTTCCTTCTGTGAGTGGTATGAATAATTTCTTGCTCATTCTGTTCAACAGCTGCCTTGTTTTTATTGCTACATGGGCTTAATAATGCTTGTGAGCAGTATATCTTAGACTGCCCTGGCACTGGAGGTTTTGGGGAGGAGGTTCCTTTCATTGGTGAGTTGTTATGGAAACACCTTTTACCTGTGCTGAGCTATAGCTTGTGCTTTTCTTTTTTTTTTTAAGGTAAGTGGAGATGTGAAACATTATGCTTGTAAATTTATGGCGGGTGGGGGGGGAATCCATTTATTTATTTATTTAGTTTATTTATTGAAATGTTTCACCAGGAAGGCACACTGAACAACAAGTTCCTCGTCTCCCAGTGTGACTTGGGGGATGTACAGTTGCATGAAGAATTAGACATACAGTGTCACATTTAACATATCCGAGAAAATTAAATATTCGGTTATATTTGTAACAAGACAGACAGTTAAAAAATATCATAAATAATCATACAGTTGCATTAGTAACATATCATGCAATTAAATATATCATATCTGTGGAATATGGATTTAATTACAAGTGGCATGTCTGAGGAACATAGTACAGAAATTTAGTGTAGGCTTGGAGCCAACACCTTACAGGAGTGGACCACAGTTAAGAGGCAGATTATTTAGCAATTATTGAATAAATGAGGTTCAGTGGGGGAACATCAAGGAGGGTAGCAGGGTTGACAGGAGAAACAAGCTGGAGGAAGGACTGGATAAAAATGGGGGAATATTACCAGAGAAAAGTGAGGGAAAAAAAAATCAGTTGTGAAGGGCAAGTTAACACAGTGCTAGTGCAATCTGGGAGCACCTCAGACAGAACAAAAAGTGCAAATTATTAGCTCAAGTGAACTAATTCCTTTGATTAAGTGCAGGGAGGTAGAGAGGGGAGCAGGAGAGAGGTGAGGGTAAGGGATATGGAAGGGAAGGACCAGTCATACCTGGAACTGGCCCCTTCAAAGTGTGGAGATAGTTGCCAGTGGCAGAATGAGGCAAGGACTTAGAGTAAGGGGCAGGAGTAGGTAAAGACAAGTTGGAGAGATAGTAGAGGGGATGGTAAAGGGAAGAAGGAGGAGGGGTGGGAGAAACTTGCCTAAGACTAGGTCTGTTCAGGATGCTGAGAACCCTGCCTGAGAGCAGAGACAAGCAAGGACAAGTTAGGTAGAGAGGATGGAGGGGAAGGGAGACAAAAGGAAGAGTCATTTCCAAGTGCTGGACGCCACAGGATGCTGAAAACCCCTGCCAGGGGGCAGAACTAAGCAAGGACAAGTTGAGAAGAGAGAAAATAATGGATGAAGGGAAAGGAGGGAAGAGAAGGGAAAGAAGAAACTTGCCTAAGACTAGGCCACTCCAGGATGCTGAGAACCCTGCCAGAGCACAGAAACAGGTGAGGACTAGTTGGGTAGAAAGAATATAAGGAGAAGGGGAATGAAGGAAGAGTAATTTCCTAGTGCTGGGCCTCTCCAGGATACAGAGATCCCTGCCAAGGGATAGAATTAGGTGAGGACAAGTTGGGCAGAGGGAATGGGGGATAGAAGAGGAAAGGAAAAAAGAAGGAAGGAGGGAAGAAAATGTACCTGAGAGTAGACATTGCCAGGGTGCTAAGATTTCTAACAGAGGGTAGATTTAGGTGAGGACATGTTAGATAGAAAGGAGAGAGGGGGAAGGGGAGGGGAAGGGAAGGTGGAGCCTTGCCCAGTGCTAGACCCCTCCAGGATGCTGAGAACCCTGCCAGAGGTCAAAACTAAGCAGGGGCAAGTTGGCAATGGGAAAAGAAAGAAAAAAGGTTAGGGGAAGGAGTGAGGGGGTAAGCGGTGAAGGGAGTGGAGAACGTGCTGCTTATTAATCTAGGGAACCTGTTTGAGTAATTCCTTCTAATAATCACTAGTGGGGCTAGGTTTTGTTAGTACTGGCTTATTAGTACGTTATTCCTTTTTCATTAAAATTGGTTACTTTGCATTTCAGGGCTCTCCACCTTACCCACCACAGTAGGGAAAACATAAAGGCTTGAAGACTCTTCCTTTAGTGGAGTGGGATGTTTTTTTCCTTCCCTATGTCTGGAACAGCTACATTGTTTATATGTTATATTGTGCTTAACTGAGCTAGTAGCAGTTGTCATTTAGGCTATTTGGGACTCTGGGAGAAGGGGCCCATCTTTCTCTTCCTTGGATAATTGCTGAGGGAAGGTGCCACCTGTGCTGAGTTTTTGGAATGTCCTGTAAGAAGGGGGAACTTGCTGGTTATTGTTGATTTTTCAACCTGGAGATGGGGGGGTATATATATTATATACAGTGGTGTTCCCCAAGAAGAAACCCACTTTTAAAGTAATCTGCAGTACGCTGCAGCAGACCTACTGAATAAAACAATGTAATTTCAATGGCAATTAGTCCCTTTTGTCATGCAGGAAACTGTGGCATTCACTTCATCCTGGCAGTGTCACATTTCCTGCATAACAAAAGGGACTAATTGCTACTGAAAATACATTACTTTATTCTGTAGGTCTGCTGCAGCATTCTGCAGAGTGCTCAAAATGCTGCAGAATTGGGTTTCATCCTGGGGGACACCACTGTATATATAGTTAATTTCAGGGATATGTTGTTTGGTCCTTCCCTTTGCAACTTTTCAGGGTTTGTTATTATATCATGCTGTCATTTTTTGGATCCCGTATTTTTGAGCTCCTTGAAGGTTTTTTTTCTTGTGGGGGGGGGGACTGGGGGTATTGCATATTTGGTCTGCTCAGTATTGAGTCAGGACATTTATTTTGTTGAGGAAATTAGTAATGTGTCATATATGTTTATGGAAAATTGCTACCAGTAGGAGTTGCAGAGTACATGGGAATGTATATGGGGTGGTTGGTCATCACTGGGGGGGCCTCTAATTTGGGACTGGGTATCATGGAGCAGACACAATGGCCCTGCATATACTCCATGTTAGGATGTTTGAGGGAGACACTGTACTTATCATTGTTCACTGTGCACATAGGTTGTGGGTATTGTGAAGTTTCTTTTCTGTTAGTTGTAATGGGGGATGTGGAGTAGGGAGCACTTTTTGTTTTATCGAAGCCGCCGGAGGGGTGAGGGGATGGGAAGGGAGCTGGCTCCACCCTGTTTGGCAGGTGGTATGACTCGTTGTCTTATAGGGAAGTGTCTTGGAATGTGAGGGGAATAAATAGTCCTATCATGCATGAGCAGGCATTAGCTCATGTTAAACAAGCATTTGTCAATGCCTAATGTTGTCACCCTGGCATTGGCTTTGGTGGTGCAGTGCAGAAACACATTTTTGGCAGGATGTGAAAAATGACAGCTGTACTGTTCATAAGGAGGTGTAAAAAATGGCAGTGGTGAAAATGTGGCATGTAAGTATTGCAAATTTGTGAAGTTACAAGGGTGCGTGGGAAATGCACAATGCACAGTTGTAACACAGTCATTTTATGGAGTTCTGGCACCAAGTTTTCAACATAGGCATTTTAGCACCTCTGCTCATGTACAGTGTCACTGTCATTTCCTGAAACTGTCCCGAAAAGTGATTTTGCACAGCAACTACACTATTCTGCGCCGGACGTGTGAAAACACATTTCGGGCAGGATATGTAAAATGACAGCTGTACTGTTCATCAAGAAGTGTGGAAAAATGCCAATGGTGAAAATCCAGAGTGAAAATATTACAAATGCACAACGTTACGTGCATGCGTGGAAACTGTGCAACGCACACACGTAACACAGTCATTTTATGGAGTATCGTCACCAAATTTTTAACATAGGCATTTTAGGACCTCTGCTCATGAACAGTGTCACTTTCATTTTCATAATCTGCCCCCAACACTGATTTCCCACAGCGACCGCGGTATTGTGCGCTGGAAGTGTGGAAACACATTTCGCCAAGATGTGGAAAATGACAGCTATACTGTTCACAAGGAGGTGTAGAAAAATGACAGTGCTGAAAATCTGGCATGAAAATATTGTGAATTCATGAAGTTACGGGTGTGCATAGCAACTGCACAATGCACACTCTTAAAACAGCCATTTTTTAGATTTTTTCCACCAAATTTGCAACATAGGCTTTTTGAGAGCCCACCTCATGAACACTGCCACTGTCCTTGTGTTAATCAGTCCTGAAAGGTTATTCCATGCAGTGACTGCAAAATCATCTTTTAGGACTAATTAACGTCATAACTGTGACAGAATTCATGAGGAGGGGTCCCAAAAACCCCATGTTGAAAATTTGGTGCAAACATTCCCAAAAATGCCTGAGATATGCATCAACGTTGAAAAAACCCTATTTATTCCATTATACAGCTTACTGGCATTTCCTCAGTTTGTGGTCTGCTTTGAAGAGTGAAGATGTGTTCCCAGTCTACCAAAGATCATCATGCTGAGCTCCGGAGGTAAGTATGGGGTGAGGGGGGTGTGGGGAGACAGGGTGTGCAGTGGGTGGGTGCGTGTGGTGGGTAGGAAGACTACAAGGGACCGTTTTCTGCTTACAGGTACTAAAAAAACACATTGTGGACATTTTTTTTTTACAGGTGGTTTCTTTTTTGGGGGTACAGTAACCGATGGGGGATTGGGCACCCTGTCTGCCTGAATGAGGACATCATGCCGGTCGGGATTGGGCACCCCATCAGCAAACAATGAAGCGGGGAGACACATTCTGCCGATGTGGAGTGGGCTCCCTGTCTGCACATACTTGGGCAGGTAAGCCGACCAGGGGATTGGGCACCCCCAAAGTAGGCAGTTTAGTGGCCACTGTGCCACCATGTTTCCAGCTGGTGAGCACGTAGGAAGGGTCGGCTGCATGTGACAAGCTTTGCTCACATTGCAGCTGACCTTTCCTTAGATGTGCTTGCCCGGGTGGTGTGGTGCCGGCATGCAGGCTGATTGGGAAATGAGGGACGCACCTACTGGTGCGTGCCCTGCTTTCACCCAATAGTGACCGCGCCTCCAAATCTGCACTACCCCCAAGATGTTGGCTGTGCAAGTGCGCCAACATAAAAACTAGGGGGACAAATCGTATTCTTACAGGAATCCCATTTGTTACAAAGGGAGGTGGACAGATTTAAAGCTAGGTGGAAGGGGCAAGTTTTGCTGCATGGACTACCTCAAAGTGGGGGGGGTGATGATTTTATTGTCCAAGGAGGTGAACTGGGTTACCTTGCCAGTTACCAGGGACCCTCAGGGCCATTGGGTGCTGGAAACAGGCACTTTGGAAGGTAATCAATATATGTTGGTGTCTGTCTATGGTTGAATATGGATACCTCTTTTTTTCATTCATTCTAGCAAGTACTCAAAGATAAAGGGAAGGGGGAAGTTATTTTGGGAGGGGATATGAACAAAGTTTTGGACCCCATTTGTGATCATAGTGGTAATCTTACTAGGTTGATTTCTTTGGGTTCTGCTTCACTTGTTAAACTTTGAGATGATCATGGGATTTGGGACATTTGGTGGACTTGTTATCCTACGGGTCAGGATTATACATATCTCTCTTTAGAGCACTTGACTTATAGCCTGATTGATATGTTTTTGGTGTCACACACTGTACTTCAAAATGCCCTATTGGTGACGATTGAGCCTATGGTCATTTCTGATCATTCCCCCATTACTTTTGAATTTTCTTTGGGCCTGCGGGTTCCTGAGATGTAAGGGGGCATTGTAATGTTAGCTTTTTGATGGATCCTCAAATTAAGGCCTGGCTGAGGTTTAGAGGTGGGCGAAAGTTGGTATTTCCACCTTAGTGGAACTTCCATGAAAATCTGGCAACTTTCACAGAAGTTTCCAAACTTCCACCTGTGGTGCATCTGGAAACGTCCGCTAATGTTTCGTATGAAATTTTACCCTATTCCACTCAGATATAGGTGGAATAAAAACAAAAACATATATACTATTTCTGGAGTCCAGTGCCCCTTCCAAAACCCTACCTGGAATAAAAATAATAATTTCCTGGCAGCAAGTCGTCCCTCCCCACACCCAATCACCCATCTGACCTGTAATAAAAATATCCCTGTTGGTTTGTGGTTCCTCCTCCCACCCAATCTCCCACCTGACCTATAATAAAAATATCCCTGTTGGGTAGTGGTCCCTCCCCCACCCTGACACCTGCCCAACAAAAGCACTGGTGGCTAGTGGTCCCTCCCCTCAATCAATCACCCACCCAACCTGTAACAAAAATATCCCTGGTGGGTAGTGGACCCTCCCCCCACCCCACCACCCACCGACAAAAGCACTGGTAGCTAGTGGTCCCTCCCCACACCCAATCACCCACCCGACCTGTAATAGAAATATCCCTTGTGGGTAGCGGTCCCTCACCTCACCATATCACCCACCCAACAAAAGCCTTGATGGCTAGTGATCCCTACCCACCACCCGCTCACCCGCCCGATGTGTCCAGTAGCCAGTAACCCCACCCATCCCTATCTCCATCCTGTATAGTAGTTAAAACTTTTTTCCCTCGGTGGTCTAGTAATTTGAACCCTGATCCCCATCCCTGATCCCCATTCCCTGAGTTTATATGTTACCCAGTGGTGGTCTATTTCCCACCACCCCACCACCCCCACTGGTGTCCCACCATCTCACTTCCACCCCCATCCCGAACCCCAGCAGGCAACTGGCACAGCCCTCCTCTCTCTAAAACAGCCATCCCACCCACTGAGCTGTCAATGAATGAGTGAATTCTTGTACAAGAATGCACTCATTCATTGACATTTTAGTGGGCTAGCCATCAGTGGCAGAGAGAGGAGGGCTGTGCTGGTCCCCTGCTGGAGTTTGGGGTGGGGTGGGAGCAGGGTGGTGGGAAACATCCACAACTGGCAGTGCACATCACCATAAAGCAAGTGCCATGTCTGGCATAGTGCCCATCACCATACAGCTGCTTTGTGAGTGGCCAGCAGTCATGAAGCAAGCTACAGGTCTGGTGCAATGTGTTTCACCATGCACCTGCTATAGGAGTTGCCTGCAGAGTGACTTTCAAAGCAAGCTACTTTACAGGTCTGGAGCAGTGAGTGTTAACATGAAGCTTCTGCATGAGTGGCCTACAGGGCCACTCAGGAAGCAAACTACAGGTCTGGTGCAGTGAGTATTATAATGCAGTTGCTTCACAAGTTCCCACTGGGCCACAAATCAAGCAAGTTACAGCTCTGATGCAGTGAGTGTCATTACGCAGCTGCTTTATGAGTAGCCTGCAGTTTGGCTTATGGGAAAGATCCAGGTATGGTGCAGTGCATCTCACCATGCATCTGCTTTGTGAGTGGCCTGTATGTCCACCTGTGAAGCAATGTACCAGTCTAGCACAGGGAATATCACCATGCAGCTGCTTCTCAAGTGGTCTGCAGGGCCAAAGATGAAGCTAGCTACAGGAGAAATGCAATGCACATCACCATGAAGCTGCATCATGAGCAGCCCACAGGCCCCTCTTAAAGCTGGCTACAGATCTGGTGCAGTGTGCATCATTATGGCCACTAGCAAAGCCAGCCACATGTCTGGAACAGTGAGCATTACCTTGCAGCTGCTTCTAAATATCATTTCTAATCAGTAAGAAAATGAATTGCAGAAAGCTACTTTAATGAATTTATTAGGGTTGAAATGCAACCTAGACAAAGTAAGAAAATAAAAAATTAGAGGTCAATGTCACATTAGCCTTGGCAAGTCAGTTGTGCAATATTCCTTGGGGTGTTTAACCCTAATGTTCACCCCTCTCGACCTGTACACTCATGAATAGAGATGCAGCGAAGTTTAACTTTGCCCGCAAAGTTAACGCAAAGTGGGCAACTTTGAATTTGCATACCACTATGCAACATTCCCAGTAAAAGGTTGAAATTCCCCTTTAATGGACTTTGCATTGTTCACTTCAAGTTAGCTTCAAGTTACAGTTTGAGAATGCAAAGTTGGTAAGAAACAACCCACAGATCACATGTCTGACTGTCTGCAGGTCACATGATGCAGGCAGGCAGTTAATTAGGCAGGACGTCAGTGAACTAGTTTCACTTTCTCTTGGAGAAGGAGCTGTTTAGTCAGCAGTGTTGGTTTACTGTGTGATTCTTTGCTTCAGTAGCTATCAAACTCTATCTATTCAGTGTTTTTTGTGCTTAAAAGGTGTTTGATTTTCTTGTTTAAGTTTTGCAGCCAGTTTGAGTTGACTTGAAACCTTAGTTTAGTTTAAAAAAATGTGTTTTTCTTACTTAGTTTTAGTTACTGTAGTTTGAGTACTAGTACTTTTACTAGTATTTTTTCCTTTTATTTTTGATTTACATTTAATTTTTGTTAATGTGGAGAGAAGTGGCTAAAGTGGTGGGCAACGGGGACCCCAAATGCATGGTGGCCGGGGGTGACCATTTTGTCTCAACCAAGACACTGTTTTAACCTCAGGTGCTCCCTCACAGTCACAGCCCAATGTTGCAAGTGGCCATGTGGTGCTGCTGCTGCTTCTTCTTCTGTGATAAGTGTTGCAGCCACTGCCAGCCCTGCAGCACTGGTGGCTACCAGTGCTGAGGACCCTAAGCAGCAGGACCAGCAGCCTGAACTTCAGAAGCAGCAGGAACCACAGTAGCAGCAGCTTACTGCCCCTTCACCAACTGCAGCACAGCAGGTGGCAGTATCTGATACCCCCCACTGCCTGTGCCTTGTCCTCTATGCAGCTCACCCATTTGCAAATATTTCACCTCCCTCCCCGGTGACCCAACGGTGATTAAGTGCAAGCTACTGTATGTCAAATGTGTGTACATCATGGTCACAAGGGCAACCACTTGGGAACGGGTGGGCAAAGAACCCACCTTGTATTGCACCACTGTGCCGAGCAGGAGGCAAAGCTGCAGAAACTACCAGCCAGTCCTGTAGCAGAAACCATTGAAGAGGGAGTGCATTCACCTGCATGGCAGTGCCAAAGAATGGACAGGGCTGCAGAACCAGTGGTGGCTTCTGCAGCTGCTCACGAGCGTGACCCATCACAAATGCCTGCCACACAGGCTGACCTGGCTGTGCTATGGCGCGAGCTGGAAGCCATCTATAATGTTGTTGAGGTCACATGCCAGCAGCTGAACTGGATTGAAGGTTAGAATGCTAAAATAATCAGCATGTTAATGACACTTACTGGTGGTGGTCAGCTCCAGTCCACAAGCCCAGTAAAAAATTATTATTTAACCAAATCCCCCCCCAAAAAACTGTCCTCTGCTTTTCCTTTTTTTCTTAATCAATATTTTTTCATACAGACAAGTATGTAATTTATGCTCAATTAATGTTTTCTTCCTGATGTTAATTTTGTTAATCCTGTATTTCTTGATGCTCATAATGCTAAATCCGTTGCCCCACGTCCCCCAAATGCCCCCCACACTCCATTATGCTTTCTGCAATAGAAATGTTTTTGTTCTTACTCCTTACTTTATTATATTTAATAAGTCATGTGGTTGCCATCTTTGTGGACACTGTGTGCTTTCATTTCATTTGAAATTGTGGCACCAAAATGCCATCTACAAGACACTTTTATTGCAGTGTGTGTTGCAGCACCACAGTTTCACCTGTAATGAAAGCATGCATCGTCCACCATTTTGCCGACCCTCGGCCATTTAAAAAATAAACTAAATTAAGTAACAACTCCAAAAATACTTGTTACATTTCTTAACATTTTTTCAAGGGATTATTCTTCACATGTGGACACTAATACTGCATGTTGAATGATGTAGCAAGATATCAGCATAATCCTGCCTCATTCATAAGATAATAAATTATGGGGGGTGGTTGATTGTCATGGTAGGTGACTTAGTGGTAATTTGATTGTAGTTGTTCTGGCCTATGGGTATGTATACTATGAAAATGTATGTAACAAATTAAACAGTAACCAAATAGTAATACAGCATGACAATTAAAGCATCAGTGCAAGGATGCAGTTACAATTTTGACCGATACCTTTTTATTCTATTTTACATTGTCCCTTATCTAATAGCATGTGTATACATACGCTACCCTTCTTTCCATAATTTATTTTGCATTGCTCCATTTTTTTAAATGATAAAAAAATAAAAGTAGTGCTCACTGTAATGTTACTGTGACCTGGTTTTCAACAGTATTCCCAGCTGTTTTTGAACAGATGCTTTTCCATTATGTCATGTAGCACTGTCTTCTGCACATGACTTCATTGTAGTAACAACATAACTAAATTTAAATAGTTGCTGTCCAAAAGCATGTGAGAAGACTAATACATAGCTGGTACAAGCCCGAGTAAAATGAACACTCCATTTATTACTTTCGATTAAAAAAAATGTAGTGCTGCATACTTAAATTGTTGAAAGAAGGATATCATTCATATACACAAGTTATTAGATTAGGTGGCAATGTAAAATAGAATAAAAAAGTATTGGTGAAAATTGTAACCGCAATCTTGCACTGATGCTTTCATTGTCAGTCTGTATTACTTGTTGGTTACTGTTTACTGTGTTAAATTTTCATAGTATACATACCCACAACAACTACAATCAAAATACCCTAAAGTCACCTATCATGGCAATCCCCCCTTCCCCAATAATCTCCTATCTTCTGAATGTTGTCGGCTTATAGTATACATCATTTAGCATGCAGTATTAGTGTCCTGATGTGAATAATAATCCCCTGAAAAAAGTTTTCAGAAAATTAAAAAAGGATTTCTTGACATTCATAATTCTAAATCCCCAGCTATCCCAAATGTTCCACCCCCTATTATGGTTTCAGCAATAGAAACCATTATTTTCTTATTACTTTCTTTCTTTAATTTTTTAAAATTCCCTTGGTCACCAACTTTTTGGATGCTGCATGCTTTCATTTCCTTTGAATTCATGGCACCAAAACGCATGCTGCAGTCCACTTTTATTGAAGCAGGCAGTACATCGCCACTGTTTCACCTCTAATGAATGTATGCAGTGTCCATCATTTTGCAGACCCTATGACATTTAAGAAATAAAAGAAAGTAAGAACTCTGAGAAACTTCCTTTCTATTGTGAAAAGCATAATGGTGGTGTGATAGATTTGTGGGAGGTGTGATTTAGATTAAAATTATGACTTTTTTCCTTACATTTGGTTA
Source organism: Neoceratodus forsteri (assembly GCA_016271365.2). Lineage (NCBI taxonomy): Eukaryota > Metazoa > Chordata > Ceratodontiformes > Ceratodontidae > Neoceratodus > Neoceratodus forsteri. The sequence goes on from CM057456.1 coordinate 1,340,831,268, forward strand.
AAGCAGCAGTGCAATAATCACAATATCATTAAATCACCTACCAAGCCCCCAAATGTCCTATCTTGTGAACATCCCAGAAATGTGTCACAGTGTCCCAAGTGAGAGCATTGCCTGGGACACCAGTTGCTGTGCTGCTGTTCTCCCACTGTTTTAATTTCATGAAAAGTCCAGATGAAGAATAAGGCCAGAAATGTGTCACAGTGTCCCAAATGAGACCATTGCCTGGTGATGCCTGCTGCTGCTGCTGTTGTCCCATTATTTTAATTTCATGAAAAGTCCAGATGAAGAATAAGGCTGAAATGTGTCACAGTGTCCCATGTGGGAGCACTGCCTGCATTGACACATGCTGCATCACTGATATATGCTGCCCTTTGTATGTGCCTTCATACCACAATGGTGAGTTATTGTTCACCCCACTGAAATTTTTTTCATAGACACAGCCACTTAATTTCTATTGAATCTTGTAGTGTGTTGTAAGCAGTCTGCCATGTTGTTCCTTTTCAGGGACTCATCATAATACATATGGAATTTTTCCACTTTACTGTGGTGGGCATGTTGATCACATCCACATGACAGGCATATGTTATGAGTCTGACACTTAATTTGATACTGAAACATTTAATTTTTATTTGGGGGGGTGGGGAGTTACTGTTGTGGTTACTGAAATATCATCATTTATGATTACTTTTTTCCTCAGGTTGTAGGTACACTTGTGTTCACACGTTTCGGATTGTTGATCACTTTGACTGTACAGAAACTGTCAAGCCATGAAAGGTAAGTATTTTTTTGTGGGGCATAATTTGAAAACAAGTTTCATTAATCCTTTTGTCTTCTTCCTGGTCTTCAGCATATGCTAACTGTTGTCCATCTTCAGATTAGAAGATACCATCGATGGCAGTTCACAGCACCTCAATGTTACCTGAAAACAGTTGAAGAAGGAATTATTAGGAGTTCATTGCACTGCCACATTCAGTTCCCAGCGTGGCTGTTCCTGTCTTCTGTTATATCCAGCTTAAAATGTCAAGCTATTAGTAAAATCCTTAAAAAAATTAACACATTTAGTGAATGACACACACTGGCCCACTGTCTTAAGTTACATTATATCACCTGGGGGTAGTTATATCAGATGACCTAAAAGTGGGCGAGCAATGTGAGAAGGCAGTAAGGAGGGCTGGAGGATACTGGGGTGCATAAGGAGAGGCATCACCAGTAGAGAACAGGAAGTTGTTATCCCTCTGTACAGACAGTTGGTGAGACCACATCTGGACTACTACATGCAGTTCTGGAGACCCCATCTCTGCAAAGACATAGACAGAGTGGAGGCTGTCCAGAGGAGGCAACCAAAATGGTGCAGGGTCTGAACCAGAAGACATATGAAGAAAGACTAAAGAAGCTTAATATGTATAGCCTCGAGGAAAGGAGGAAGGGGAGGACATGATAGAAACTTTCAAATACCTCAACAGAATCAACAAAGTCCAAAAGGGTAGCATCTTTCAGAAAAAGAGATGTGCAAGAATAAGGAGGCACAGTTTGAAGATCGAGGGGGGACAGCTCAGAGGTAATGTGAGGAAGCATTTTTTTACAGCGAGGGTTGTAGATGCATGGAACAGCCTTCCCGAGGAGGTCATGGAGTCAAAAACAGTGGGGAAATTCAAGAATGCATGAAACAGACATAAGGCAATTTTGGTGGGGGGTAGGAGGAAGTAGGCTGGTGGTTAACTAGAATCTGCAGCTTATCCATTAGGTAGGGAAATAGGCAGACTATGTGGGGGAAGTGGTCCTTATCTTCCAACAAATTCTATGTTGCTGTGTTCTATGTAATTGCCCACACCCTGCAGTCCCACAATTCCCAAAGGGGTGCAACTTACTTTAATCCGTCTTTCGGATGAGACATTAAACTGAGGTACCATCTGCCTGGATTGGTGGTAGTTCAGGTGGATGTTAAAGATCCCATGGCACTTATCGAAAAGAGTAGGGGAATTTTTTATTATAACATCATAGAAAAAAAAGACAAAAAATACAAATGAAACAATGAGTATTGATTATAAATCTGAATCAAGGGAAACCATACAAATCATTATAAACAATATTAATCACAATCCTAACCCGGCACTTAGCCATAGACATAAAGAAACCTACTTTCATACCCCTTGGCACACTGCTGGAAAATAATTCCCAAACCTCCCCCCCTCCTTCAACACTCTTGATCTATTTATATTTAATAAATAACGTAAATCCTTTCCACCAATTAGTCACCTTTCATGCTGTTCCAAATTGTAAATCTTTTAAATACACCTTCTCCATAGCCCCTTTTATCAGTAAACTGATTGTCTCATAAGACATCACCTTTTGATAAAGAACCCATTGGCATCTAGCCTGCCATAAATAAAATTTTAAACAACAACAACAAATCTGTAAGGTTTCTATATTGTAACTGGCCCCAAATTGAGGAAAGTTACCCAAAACCAAAATATCATAGTTCGTATGTAACAACCATCTCATATGCCATTTTAAAGCCAGGAATTTCCAAAGGGAAGTAGCATAGTAACAAAAAAAGAAGAAATGCTCTACAGGTTCTTCCTGATTGATACAGTCAGGAAAAGGACATACCCTTTCCTCTTTAACCTTGTGTTTACCATTTCCCCATACCCCAATCTTCCCATATACAGTTAACCATAAAAATTCCCACATTTGTTCCGGCAATCTTGGATTATTTAACTGAGAAAGCACCCCTGGTATTAGAGTAGTAGGACAGTTTTTTAAAGCTGGCACTGAAGAATATAATATCAACATAACTATATCATATAATTTGGGCCCTGTATTCATTTTAATAATTTGTTTGGAAAGACCCCATTTGTAGAGTTTCTTTACTACTGGTTTGAAAAATAATGGGACTTGTAAATTTTGTGATAGTTTCGGGGAGGTAGTATGCCAAACTGAAAAATAATGATTAAGAACACATTGTAATAGAGAACTATACCAAGATGCTGATGGTAATAATCCCACTTTGACATTTTGAGAAATAAATAAAGTAATAAAAATGTGATTGGGTCCACCATTCCTAGCCCCCCCTTTTTTTTTCCAGATAGGTATATTGCCTTTTTATGGGATTAAGCCTATTACCCCAAAACATCTGAAAAAATAGACTGTATAGTCTGGTTTCAAATTCTTGAGGGGGTGGAAATATCAGTGCAGTATATAAAAATTTGGAAATTAAAAACTGCCTAATGACCTGCATCCTTTTTGTTTTGGCCAATCTCCAATGTTTCCAAACTTGCACTTTAGTATTAGCAGAGGAGAAAGCACATTCCCAATTTAGTGTTGGGAGATTCTGAGGCCCAAAGTATAATCCCAAAATCTTAATTGGAGCTAAGTATATGAAATCCCTGAATGGCAATCTCAGCAGGATAGTTGACCCCAATAAATACACCCTGACATTTTGTTTTATTAATTTTTGAATTAGAAACATGAGAATATGAGACCAAAAAAATCCCCAAAAATTGAAATTTGAGTATAATCTGAGAAAAAAACACAAACGTCATCTGCATAGGCTTGTAAATATAATGCATCCAAACCGGGGGATCCCAATACCCCTTTCCACTGTGGATAATGTTATTAATGATTGTATTAACGTATCTATTGTAAATAAATATAATAGCGGACTTAATGGACACCCCTGACGAACCCCTGTAGCTATGTGAAAGCCCTTTGTAATGCAATTATGAATAATTGGATGAATAATAGCAGTATCATAAAGTGTTTTTATCCAGTGGATGAAGGAAGATGGAACCCCATAATGTTGCAAGGTTAGAAACAAAAAAGGATGATATACCCGATCAAAAACTTTCATTTGGTCTAGGGCGAGGATGCATCCTGACTGCTTATGTGATGAAAGATATTCAATTAAATCTCTGATAATCATAAGGGCCTGCTGTATCTTTCTGCCTGGGAGCCCACAATATTGGGATGGTGATATAACCATGTTTGCAAAGACCCTAAGTCGTGAATTTAAAAGGCTAGTCAATAATTTATAATCTGAATTAAGAAGTGTAATTGGTCTCCAGTTTTCCAGGTTCGCTTTATCCCCTGTTTTAAATATAAAAATCAACAGGCCTTCTGAAAACCAAAGGGGGAATGTAGGGGTTGAGAGGAAAAAATTAAATACCACAGCCAAACATTTTGAGAATTCGGATGGGAATGCTTTGTATAATTCTGATGTTATTCCATCGATTCCTGGGGAAATCCCATTCTTTTGGGATTTTATTGCAACCTCAATTTCTGCAGCTGTTAGTGGGGTAATTAAATTAAACATATCAAAATTAATTTTGGGAAGACGAATCATTTTAAAAAAAAGTTCCATCTCCTCAACACTAGGGGGCTCCACTGGGTTATGTCATTCCCAAAAATGTCTGATTGCGGCATGAATCCTAGTTATATCCTGAACTTGACATCCATCCTCTGTTATTAAAGAGGACATTGTAATTTTTGATTTATATTGTTTAAAGGCCTCATAGGGATCCCCATAAGGCTGTTTCTGAGTGCCTTCTTGAAAAAGCACTTTCATAGTATTGGCCCTGTTGTATTGTACCTCCTGTAGTTGTTGTTTTATGTTTGCAATTTGGGATGAGTAATCAAATTTGGAGGTGTTTGCCATAGTAAATAAATAATACAGCTGCTGACGTAGTTTTAAATAATTCAGGAATTTTACATTTTCTCTAGATCTGTCAAGATTTGAAAGGAGTCATTTTAAATCCTCCTTTGACTCCCTCCACCAGTCACCTAAATCGTCATAAAGAATAGCGACTGAGAGTCATGCACAGAGCAATGATTTTATGGCCTTTAACACAATTGGATTTTTTAACAGAGGAGAACTTAATTTCCACCTTGGTTTTTGGGGAGATATTACTGTACTGGATAAAATTTTACATTGAAGGAGTAAATGATCTGAGAAAGTCATAGGGTATGTATAAAATTTACATGGGAAGAGGTTTTTTGACAAGAAAATATAATCAATTGTAGAACTAAGGGTGTTTTTTTAAAGGTAAATTTTGGACCCCCTTGTTGAAATTGTCTACTATCTACTAGGCCAGACGTATCCAGTAATTGAAATAAAGCGTTGGAGTCACAATAAATTTTTTTCCCCTTATCCGTAAGTCCGCCCTTCACTTTCTGTAACCCACAGTTAAAGTCACCACATAAAAAAATGTGAAATGAAGTAATTAAAAAGGGTCGAATCATGGAAAAAAGGGCCACCTTCTCTGTCTTTATCTGGGAACAATATACATTAATAAATCAGCAAACCATGGAGTTCCATTTTCCATCCAAAATCATTAGTCTTCCTGGAATCAAATCAATAATTTTTAAAAGAGAAAAATTATATGAATTAAAAAGAAAACCTATACCATCAGCAGTCTGTTGACCGAAAGACCAGTAGGAAGGGCCCCAACACCATTCTCTTTGAAAAACCTGGCTTGATCCAGTGTAAACATCCAAGTTTCTTGAATAAGACATACAACAATAGAGGAACTGTGAATATAATCATAAACAATCTGAGGCCTACTTGGATTCAATAAACTATGGACATTTAAGGAACCGACTGTGAAGCCCATTTAATAGAAAAGGAAGATCAAACATCCTTTTTCCTTCGTTTTTTTCTTTTTCCCTCTGTACCCCTCCTGTGGGTGAAAGGGGGAAGAGGGACTATCCTGAAGTGTCTGTGACTTAGGTTCACCACAATCCATGTCAGTATCCCCCCACTGAGTGGATAAAACAGCGAATGGATTGCTAGATTCAATCTCCACCTGAGGAAGGGGGGGGTTTGGTTCCTTGATGACCTCCGAACTACAACTACTGGTGGAGGAGCCGGAGGGTCTGGTACCTGATTCCCCTGTTGTGAACTATAACACACAGGGGTGAGAAGAATAGGGAGAGTAGGGAAAGATAGGGGACGGTCAGAAGGACTGGGAAGTGCCTGGTCTTTTGACTGCCCCATAGTGTGGGATGAATCCATATGTGGGTCAGCCACATCCACAGAGGTAGCTGTAGTTGTCTGAGGAGAACTATCTGCTAGGTCCTGAGCTTTCTGAATAAGAAGGTCAGGGCTGCCACTACAAGCTTTATTTTTTGCTGCCCATACACATTCTGAGAAGACATGCCCAGTGTCTTTGCATAGGTCACATTTGATAAAATTGGCACATTGAAAGGCAATGTGACCTATTTCCCCACAATTGTCACAATGGGGCCTGTCACAAGAACTGGACAAGTGAGTATGAGACCCACATTTATAACAGGCCCTAGGCTGTCCAGCATAAAAACAAACCCCCCTATCACTCCCTAAGAGGAAAGAGTTGGGGATGTGTTCTATACCACTATCTGTTTGTCAAAGTTTCACCTTAAACTGCCAACCTCCAGTCCAGAACTGCTCAGAATCGAGAATGGCTTCAGGGGAACTTAAAACTTCACTTTTTTGGGACAACCAATAGGCAATATTGTCCACATGAACCCCTTCATACCTGAACATAATTGTTACATATTTAACCAAAGGTTTAGATAAGGGAATAACAAAAAAAGGGGTCCACATGGGAGAAAATTTTACCTGGTTATATCTCTCCTAAAATAAATCTAAAGCATAGGCAGAACAAAAACTAACATCGAAGTTATCTTCACCAGAAATGTTAATAAAAGCAAAGACTTCTCTAGGTGAAAATTGCAGAGAGTCTTTTAATAGCTTTTTCCCCACATAATGTTTATCTGGCCTCACCTCCAATCCCCCTTCATAACGCAGTCTAACTGCATTTCTATGAGGTGCAGCTTCCTTCTTAATTTTAGAAAAAAAATCTGACATTAATGGTTTCTCTAAATCAGGTGTCTTTTTTGAAACAGTAGAAAGATTTTCAGTTCCAGAATTTATAACTGAATCAGAAAGGTCAGTGGCTACAGGAACAATGGTCTGGGAGGCCGCAGCTGAGGGCCTTACAGGAGGGAAAGCGTCCGAACAAGCTGCAGCTGACAAAGTTGACAATGTTTCAGGAGATGACTGGGGTTTCCAAGCTGGCTCATTTTTGGGAAAAATTCAATTTCGGATCCCAACCAGGTGTTGGATGCCAGGTACCCTTTTTCAAGGTCCACCCTGCTTCACTGAGAGCTTTCTGGGAGGACCATAACTCTGTAGCCTGGGGTTGTGAAAGGGGGTCGAGTGGTAGTGACCCTGAGGAAAGTTCTGAAGGTCCTTGAGGAGAGGAGGTGTTTGCAGTAGCACTGGTACCTATATTACATTTAGAGACAAAAAAGGTCAGTTTGTTTGTCCTTACTTTCATCCCCCGTCTTATCCTGTAATAATTTTGCAATGTTGAAAAAAGAAATTCAGAAACCCCATCTCAATTTAGGGGGGTAGTTTGAAATATGCAGGAGGTATCAGAAGTAGGGCTATCAGTCAAAGAAACAGGTAATGAACTGCGGAACACAAACCCCGCAGTTTTTGTAAGCATGATACAGCAAGGCTCAGGATCGGAGCTTTTGCTAGCTATGGTAATGTTATCCGGGTCTTTAGGGTGCACAGGATAAGCGGGCGGCAAGTTTAAGACAGGTTGCTGTTAGTATAACTGTTGTGAGGGCTCTAGACACTGAATCGCTGTGGATTCGTTACTGCCAGCTGACACAGGAGCAAAATGCAAGTCATTAACAGTGTTTAAAGTTTGTACAGACTCACTGGAATCAGTAAGCTCTCCTCACAGCTCAGCATCACGGCTAATGACAGCCTGTTTGGAAGTACTGACAGGCATTGCTGAGGAATGCATTACACACAGCTGCTGCTGGAGTCTGTCTTGTTCTTTAGCCAAAACGGCAAGCTGGAGTTTAAGCTGTTCTTGTAAAGCTGCTTGATTAGGAGTTGTATTAAACATGGCATTACTTATCGGTTGAAAAACTGGTAGAACTTCATTCATTGTAGGCGCTGATAATTCTGTATCCGGCAATATTTTATCAACACATACGGTATTATTTTCAGGTAAAACTGTAGAATCCAAGGCAGAGCATGACAGCTGCTCCCCTTCTCTCGGAGCATCCATCCTCCTTTGCAAACCAGACGAATCCATAGCAGGAGAAGTAGGCTGAAGAGCAGAAGCTGGAACCTAGGACAGAGAGCAGCATTTCCACCACCTCCACCAGGATCTGGAACAGCAGCCATCTTGGAGTCACCAGCAAAAGTGTCCCCTCTGCTCACAGGAAGCAGAGTAGGGGTGTTTTTATTTATAATAAGGAACAAAATAGAAAACATAAGCAATGGAAATTAAGGACATCAATAATGCATATACATCCAACAGGAGGAGAAAAATCGAATGAAAAAGAATAAACAAAAAGTTATCTAAACAGTCATACATATCCTAAAAAAAACCACAACAGTGACTTAAATGCAGAAGTCCCCAATAATACCTACTTATATTTAATAATATGTGAAAGTCCCCTCCACCACCGCCTAACCAAATCTGAAGTAAAAATTTGTAATTCTTTGGAGTACACTTTTTGCAATTCATTTGTTACATAAATAAAAAAAAGCTTTTTCTGAAGTCTGCTTTTGGAACAATACCCATTGACACCTAATTTGCCATAAACAGAATCTTAACACAGCCAAAAGTAACCATACTGTCCACTTCTCATATATGCATAAATTGGGAGAGAGGACTCCAATAATGAAAAATTGATAGGAGGGGTTCAATAACCATGGTAATGACCAACATTTAGCCAGATAGGCCCATAATGGAACTGTATTTGAACATTCAAAAAAAAATGTTCCATGGTCTCTTCCGTGTTTATACATTTAACATATGGGCAAGCCCTTTCCTCTTTTGCTTTATATTTAGCAGTCCCTCTAACATTCAATCTTCCGTACATAACTAACCATAGTATTTCCCACATGTAAGGCAGCAATCTTGGATTATTCAATTGGTCTAATACTACCTGAGTCAACAAGGAGGGGCAATTCCTAAAGACTGGACTCGTAGGATATTGTAACTCCATTATTATCTTATATAAAGATTTGACTGAACTGTCACAAATTAGAGATTTTGTTAATTTCCATTTATACAGTTTCTTGGCTATTGGAATAAAATAATCTGGCAAAGGGAAATGGTAATTTATTTTTGGAGCAGAGTGTGACCAAGATTTCAAATATCGGCCTATACCCGCTCTAAACCACTGCTCTTCATGCTTTGTTGAGGAATTTAGAGCAAATTTCAAGGAATTTATACAATATAATGAAAAAAAAAAAAAACACTGGATCTATCATTCCCACTCCCACTTTGTTTTTCTCCAAATATGTATAAACCCTTTTAATTGGGTTAAGCATATTGCCCCACAAAAATTGAAAACAAAGACTATAAAGCTTAGTCTCGAACTGTGATGGTAAATGAAAAATGACTGCAATATACTGAAGACAAGGTAGAATAAACTGTTTCAGGAGTTGCACTCTTTTGAGTTTACCAAATCTAAAACGTTTCCAATTATTGACTTTCCATTCCACCTTACCTAGAACTGATAACCAGTTTTCAGCCAGGAGGTTTTGAGGACCAAACAAGACTCCCAAAATTATGATAGGTTCCGTCAACAGTGGAATAGGTGTATTATGAACCAACCCTATTGGACAGGACCCCATCAATAAACCTTTTGATTTTCTATAATTTAGTTTAGTATTGGCCAATTTAGCATATGTATGGAATTCTTGAAAAAAAGAATCAATTTGATCCACATTCTGAAAGAATAAACACACATCATCAGCAAATGCCTGTATTGTTAACCTAACTTTTGTACCTGGAATCAGAACGTCTTCCCGTAAAGCTTTAAGACTAACAACTCTAAGCAAAGGTTCCAAGGTAAAAACATATAGCAACGGACTCAGAGGACAGCCCTGTCGTACTCCTGTGGAAATTTCAATAGGATGCCCTAACCTCCCCTTGATAACCGGGAATACTGTCATAGTTGTATACAGACTTTTATTCACCTCCACCATTTGAAATGGTATCCCAAAATAACTTAAAGTTTGAAAAAGAAACCTATGATTTACCCTGTCAAATGCCTTTTCAAAGTCCAATGAAATTAAACCACCACCCTTACCCAATTCCGATAAGTATTCTATCACATCCCTAATAATAGTCAAGATTGACTGAATTCTCCTATTTGGGAGTCCACAGTGCTGCATTGGTGAGATGACTATTGACGCCAAGCGTTTCAATCTATTATTTAACTAAGTTGCAAAAATGTTATAGTCGGAGTTCAACAAGGTAATTGGCCTCCAATTTTCCAACTTCCCCTTATCCCCAGATTTAAACAGATAGATTTGTAATCCTTGGGTAAAGGAACTCGGAATCAAGTGACCTGCTAGAAAAAAATTAAATAGTAAAAATAAACAGGCACTCAAATCAGACCGAAAAGCTTTATAAAATGGATTTGATAATCCATCAAGACCTGGTGAAGTGTTATCTTTCAATCGACCAATAACTAACTCAACTTCCTGGACAGAAAAGGGTGTTATCATATCAGCCAACAAATTTTGTTCTAACCGTGGGGGGGGGGGTGGCAAACTGTAAATAGTCCCGTATATCCTGAACTGAGGGTGAGTCAGTGGATGTCAAAGATTTAAAATGCTGACTAATAACCAAACTAATACCCTGTACATCTGACATCTTTCCCCTCTTAGAATCCAAAAAGTCCAAAGAAGTAGAATCTTTAAGAGTTTTACACAAGACATAGGGGTCACCTATAACCGATTTCCCTAAATGATTGTTTAAAAGTGCCTGTAGTGATTTGGCCCTATCATATTGTAACCGTCTCATGTCAGTTTTTACCACATTTATCTGAGAAGATAAGTCCTGATTCGTAGTATTCGCTATCGAATATAAATTTTGTAAATGGGATCTCAGTTTTAAGTAAGCACTAAACTGAGAGTTTCTTCGGTGAATTCCATAGGATTTAAACCACTGTGTACAATCAGCCTTAGTTTCTTCCCACCACAGACTCAAATCAGAATATAAGAAACTCACCGATAATCTTGCTTCCAAGATTAATTTAATTGAGTTTTTAACTCTCGGATCTTGCAAGCAAGTGGAATTCAATTTCCATCTATTGGTCCTAGGGCCCTGCAAGGGTAGTTCACCCACTTCTACCTGCACAAGCTTATGATTGGAAAATTCAATGGGCAATATACAAAAATCATGCACTGTCAGAAATTTAGAACATAGTAAATAATCAATAGTGGAGCCTTTTCGACCCCTTGTAAAATGTATAACCACACTGTACTGTTGAAGACTGGTTGCAATTAAGTAAATCTGCCGTGGACAACATTGATACCAAAAAATTAGAATCGCAGTAAATTTTCTTAGAAGTCATCCCTTTACTAAGTAGGGTGCAATTAAAATCACCACCCCACAAGATGGGTAAGGTCGTAACTAAATAGGGCTGAATTTCTTTGAAACAGTTTATTCTAGCAGTCTTTGTTTGAGGGTTGTAAAGATTTATCAAATGAAACTGAACGCCCAGCCATGCACCGTCCAAAATTAAAACTCTCCCAGGGATCAAATCAATCAGTTTATATAAAGAAAAATTAGAACAACTAAAAAGAATCCCAATACCATCTGCCGTTTCTCTACTAAAAGACCAAAATGACGGCCCCCATGGCCAGTCATTTTGAAAAGAGAGGAGTTGTTCCTTAGAAAACGTCCAAGTCTCCTGAACAAAGCATAGAGAAATTTTCCTGTCATGAAGTAAGTGAAAAAGCGCTTTGCGTTTCATCGGATTTAATAAACTATGAGTGTTCAAAGATGCCCAAAGGAACCCCATTAGTCAAAAAAAAACAAAGACAAGCACCACACCTCATTTTTTCTTGCGTTTTTTTTTCTTTTCTTTATACTCATTTATGGGTTCACCTGGAACTGACTTTTGTGAATCAGAGTCCCCTAGGTCCATCTCCGAATCACTCCAGGCAGGAAAAAGAGCTGCATAAGTATTATGTGTTTCCAACTCTAACTTTACTGGTGCTGCAACTGCCTTAAAGGTTCTACTAGACCTTCTGGGAGGCAAAGAAATGGGAGCTCATCCTTGTTTTCCTCCAAATCTTTATGACACACTGGTTGTAACAAACCTTTTTTCTGAATTTGTCCTACTTGTACCACAATTCCGGGTTTCTTTTCCACAGGGATGGGGGGGAACTACAACCTCTACAGGTACAGAAAATTGAGGTAATACGAGTCCTTCTGCCCTTTCAGGAAGAGAAAGGGTGGGGGTTGCATCCTTTACCACAGCTTCTGCCTTAAGAACAGCCTCCTGGGCTTGCTGTACCAGTAAATCAACACTACCACTGGAGGCCTTATTCTTGACCACCCATGTACAATCTTTAAAGGCATGCCCATAGGTTTCACAGAGATCACATCTTGTGGGGTTAGTGCACTGCATTACACCATGTCCTAAATCCCCACAATTGTCGTATCTGGGGCGTTCACAGGTACTGGATAAATGGGTTTTCGAATCACATTTATACCACACCCGGGGTTGGCCACTATAAAAACAGACACCCCATCCCTCCCCAACAGAAAGGAGTTTGGGATATGTTCAATGCCCTTCTCCGTCTGTCTCAATTTGACTTTAAATTTCCAACCCCCTGTCCAGAATTGTTCCATATCCAATGTAGGCTCTGGGTCACCCTGTATTTCACACTTAAGGGACAGCCAATGAGTAATATCTTCAATATGGACTCCTTCGTTCCGAAACATGATTGTCACATGTTTAATTAAATGGGTAGAAAGGGGGATAACAAAAAAAGGAGTCCACAATGAGGAAGATTTCACCTGGGCATATCTTTCCCAGAATAATTCCAGCAAATATGCGGAACGAAAACTAATATCAAAATAGTCTTCCCCTGAAATATTAATAAAGGCAAAAACATCCCGTGCAGAAAACCCCAGAGATCCTTTAATCAGCAGTTTCCCCACGTGATACCTGTCCAGCCTGTCTGGTAAACCCTCTTTATATCTAATACGCACTGCATTGCTCCTAGGCGCAGCTTCCCTTTTAGCATTAGTAAAAAGAGCAGACATTAATGGTTTTTCCATAGAGGGAAGTGTATTAGTATACATCAAACTAGATTTAGCAGCCTCTGTGCTGGAAACCTTAACAGCACCTCTCCCATCATCACAAACAGTAGTTTCAGGGTCAAGATCCACACTAACATCCCTTTCAACTCCCCCCTTCCTCCCCTGAGGGTTCCATACAAGGGAATTTTTTTTTAAAGTCAAAAACTGGGTCCCAATCCTGTGAAGGAGTCCAAACTCCTTTTCCTGACTGCCGCCATCCAGCAGCCTGTAATGTGCTTTGAGGAGACCAGGAATTATCATGAGCCAAAGGAACTTCGGATTGCTTAAGTCCTATCATTGGTAAAGGAGGATTAATCATCCCTTTAACATCACTCAGCGATTTCGGGCACTGTTCAAACTCCAAGTCCAACCTTTACCCCTTTCTATCTTTGAAACAAAAGTCAGTAACCCCCTCCTGCTCACCAGAGTCTGCTTGAAAACAGACTGTACTTTGAAATGTTGTATAATTCAGTTCTTTATCGAAGGGTTTAAACACAAACCCTGAGTCCTTACTTAAGGAAACCTTTATACTGGCAGAAGATCCAGCATCACTACTCACCACCGGTTTCCCACCTTGTGCCAACTCAGAGTTAATGGCTTTCTTGGTCATCTTCTCAGGCAACCCCCTTCGGTTGCCAACGTCCACACCGAATCCAGGAACAGAGACTGATCCCGAGCCTTCCAAACCATGCAACTGTACCAAACAAGGGTCAGCCATTTCCACGGCCAGAGACACTTCCGCATTCACCCGTGTTGTTGGGTCTTCTCACAATGCAAAGACCTCCCCTCCAGAAAAAACTCCTACTGCATCTGCCACAGGCATTACAGGAACCTCCTCTGCTGCCACCTTTACTGAAGCACTCTCAGGAGCTGTAGTAACCTCACTGGTTTTCGATCCCTCCAGGTTTTCCATCGTAGAGCATGCCTCATGAAAAATCTCCTCGGCAATACTATCAGTAGGCATTATCTTCTGTAAGTTATCAGGAAACAGACGATCCATTCCTTCAAGTGTCTCCTCCACAACCACCTCCACTGGGCTCACTAACGAAGTGGCCATCTTGCCTTCAGCCAGTCGGCCCCCTTCTGAAAAACAGTAGGGGAATTTCCCCGGTGTCCTGGCCAAATTTCCCTCATTCACTAAAAATATCAACAACAGCTTAATCTGGTTCAAGGTCAGTTGGCATTCATCTGTATCCCCCTCCCCCGAGTCATGCCTGAAAATAGGCAGGATTTGTCTAGTGCACTTACCTGGTCAACAAAAACTAAAACAAAAAAAATAAAAAAATCCCCCCAAGGCCTTGTCAACAGATCTATAAGTTGCAGTGGGTGCCTCACGGGGACTTAGATACTATGAAAGCAGGGTAAATGGATTGTTGGCACACTTCCCAACATTATTACATATATATATGGCAAAAAAACTCAATTTAAAGCATCAGTTAGGGTTGTTCCACAGCGACAAAAGCAAGGAAATTCAGTGTTAGGGTTGAAAACCCTAACTCTGCATTTCCCACCCCAACCCCCAGCACCACACACACACACACACACACACACACACACACGTACATGCAAGTAGGGGGGAGGACCAAGGCAACACAGCCAAACTCAGACAACCTTTGTATGATAATGTCAACCATGGTCCATGATGATATTGAACACTTTGTGTCCTATGGTACCTCCTAGCTGCCCAAGTGTATGGGATAAGATGACAGTGCAGCAGCACGCTGTATATAATAGTGTTCTGATACATTATTTGCTACTGGTAGGATAACATTAGGAACCATTTAGACACATGAAAGGTCAATGGAAGTGGTGTCTGATTATCCATTAATAGGTACAAAAGTGGTAGCATGGTGTCTTTGGCCACCCCTGCTACCAGAAATGTAGGAATTTGTATAGAAACAGAAACATGCATTTCCACTCAGAAATTGTCAGCAAGGCAAAGACAGTGAAGTATTTTCATGGAATCCTTTTGGTGACACAGTCTCATATACAGCTGTGCAGCTTCAGATAATAGTGGAGAAGGGCTCTGCAGATAATACTGTACTGATTCATTATTTGTCTTATGTCATGGTAAGATCAGGAGCTATTTAGACAGATGAAACTGTGTTATAATGTTCTGTGATACTACACAGTCATAAACAGAAATTTGTGAGCATGGGACCCTTTGAACAGCATACTAGCAGCACCATATCCATTAGTAGAGAAACAGACTTACCTGTTTCAAATGAGAAACTTCCAGAATTCAAGTATTGTGCAGTGTGACCATGTCCCTTTTAGAGTCTGACACTCCCACACAGATCTGCAACTGTACAATGTAAGATAATGGTGCAGCAGTACTATAGCACAGAATAGTGTTCTGATACATCATTGTCTTATTCTGGGGTAACTTCAGGAGACATTAACAGTAAACAAAGGTCTCTAAAACCAATGCCTGACATTGGCATGTTGTTAGAGTGATGCATTACCAACAGACTGTCATTCAGAAGAGATAAGAAATGTATGACATATAAAAAAATTTTTAATGTGATCCATCAACAACTGATGGCCAGTATGCATATATACCAGCAAGTCACTAGGATGGCAGCAGAACTCCTACAGCTGACGGACCATGATGATGGATGTGTCTTGTAGTACATTTAGACAGTTGTATGTTATTTCTATCAGCTGCTGCTGGTTGTCTGTGATTGGTTGTGTTGCCTTGGTCCTAACCACCTACTTGCATGTGTGTGTGTGTGCGTGTGTGTGTGGTGCTGGGGGTGGGGTATGGAATGCAGAGTTAGGGTTTTCAACCCTAAACTGAATTTCCTCACTTTTGTCGCTGGGGACCAACCCTAACTGATGCATTGAATGGAGTTTTTTGCCATGAATTTACCTTCTTTTAGAGAATATGCAGTATAAATAGTGAATGGAATGTGGTGGTGCGAGTGTGGAGTGCTTCGGTAATGGTAACACAATTGGAAACACAAACGGTGATGATAACAGAAAAGAGGATCCCAAAGGGAACAGTAACAGAAAGGGAAGTGGAAAAGCAAGCATGTAAGCAAACATAAATCGTTACACGCGCGGTCATGGTAATGGAATTGGAAATGCAAACTCTAACAGTAACAGCAATGATCACACCAAAGGAAACAGAAATGGAAATGGAAGCACATATGCAATGCACATGGTGATGCAAAAGGAAATGCAAATGCAAGCAAAACCAATAATGGAAACACAAATAGTAACAGTAATGCAAACACAAGCAGAAACACAAATGCAAAGGGTAGCGCACACGGCAACATATACGGAAGCATCAATGCAAACGGTTACAGAAATGTAAGCGGAAACGCTAACTGTAACAGTAACACAAATGCACCCACTGTTTTTCCCAAAAAAAGTGCATTCAGAAGCACAGTGAATACAAAGAATGTATGCATAATAATGGCCCTCGGAGCAGAAAATGAGCACTTGGAATACTAAATTGCTTATATCTCAGGAACCATACGACATAGAAAAAAAATTTAAATCTCATATCATTTATGACTTTCCTGGCTAGTTTTGCACTTAGCCCCCTAGTGTGGGACTAAGGAATTTTCTGACGAAAAGTCAGTATCTTGAAGCGTTTTTGAGATTCGGCCCCGAAAGGCACGGAGGACGCCATAATGTTAGCCTGTGGGAAAAATTGTCAACGTTGGAGTGCTGTAACTTTGTAGCCTGCTAACATTTTCTCACCAAGCCACTAAAAGGCACATTTGTGGCATCTTGGCCATCTTCCCTCCAAATTTCAGCCCAAAAGACCAAACCATTCTTTTGCAGCAGGGTGGCAAACATTTCCTGTTATTTTAGGCATACTGTCGCAAAGAAGTGTCGTGATTTGTGACACTTTTGCAAAAAAAAATCACGAAAGTGTCACAAGTGGGACATTACTTTCTGACTATACAGTATACAAACATTTTAAAAACATATTTCTGGGGTGTTTAACCCCACAAACAAGAAATGGCTAGCATCTTCAGGGCTCGACTAGGTGAACACAAAAAGAATTGTGTCCCTAAAGAGTCCCAATTTCAAATGCCAAGCATTTCTGTGACCACCAACTGAAAATAAAATGGTGGATTTGTGACACTACAGGGGTCAATTGTGACACTGTTGAACTTTTTGTTAACTTTTCTCATTGACTACAATGGGAAACGTGTTTTTTTGAATAACTTTTGAACCGTTTAATATTTTTTCATGAAATCTTCAAAAGGCACATTGGGGACCCTGGCTGCATGTTCCCTGAAGGTTTTGAACTGGATTTGCAGACCATGCAGCCTGTAGGTGTGAGCAAAGAATGCACAAAAAAGCGTGATTACCACATTATATGACACTATGTAGCTCCACCACCGTATATTTCACCATTATGAAACTTGACAGATCCAGGGATCTGTCATACTGCTTAGTGTCAGCCAAATTTCAGGCAAATCTGTTATACAGTAGCAAAGTTATTAAGCTGCTAAATTTCAGACTTTAACCTTAAATGGGGTACTCAACCTAACTATATGTAGCACTACCGTGCCACTATAATATATATATATATATATATATATATATATATATATATATATATATATATTGCACAAATTTGCTACTGGAGAGACCTATTGTGACTCTCAGCAAAAAATAAAGTCTGTTTCTTTCTCATGACTATGCCTCTGTTAAGATGCATATATATGCAACTGATGGTATACAAAAAATGTAAAGATAGTTCATGAAGTCTATGTTATGAAAAAATGTATTCAAAGTTAGAATATGAAAAATCTAATGTTCGTAACATGGTGTCTTTCTTGTTTAAGTTCTTGTTATTTAAATAAAGGCATCTTTTCATAATACCATGACTTCTGCTTCTATTTATGGGCTGTAGTATGGATCTTTCATTGTCTGTTTCTTATTCATTCTGGAGGGTTGTTTAAACAACAATTCATCTTAGGACACCATTGTATGTTAAACTTTGGAATCTAGCAGTTTTGTTGCAACTTGGATCTTTCTAATATTCCTGAGCAACCATGTTATGCAGCCTTCAACACCTTTGTTTCTAAGAGAGACAACTCTGCATCTCCTAGTTAAAAAAGGAAATGTTATTTGTTAGAAATGTTTTTCAACAGCAAATGTGTGATAAAGGGACACCACATGATCACAGTGATACTGTCTCACTATACAAACTAAAGCTAACTACTACTTGTTCATAAAACAATGCCATATTGACAAACACACAACTAAGCTACTTACAAAGAGCTATGTACACTTAATTACACTATGTACAAGGTATATAATTTCACCTGATATGTCTCAGCCATCCTCATACCAGCTGGTCCCAAACCCAGAAAAGTGTGATGGAATCCAATGTTGTACATTAATAAACAATAACCATCAAAGTACTGCATTGATAAAATGACTGTTGGGTTTGAGGCAAAAGGCATAGCTAAGGGTTTTGTAGTGGATATGGTGTTCCTAGATTTTAGTAATGCATTTGACATTTTGATGCACAGAACATGTCTCCACAAAATGAGAGCCTTGGGGGTGGCTCCAGAGATGAAGAGATGGATGAAAACTTTGCTGTAGGGAAGGAGGCAAAGGGTGATCATTAATGGAGTTCCATCAGGGTAAGGAAAGGTGACTAGTGTGGTACCACATGGTCAGCATTGGGCCTGATTCTGTTCAATATTTTCATTGGGGACATTGTGGAAGGGCTTAAGGGGAAGGTCTATCTATTTACAGACAGTACAAAGCTTTAAAACAGAGTAAGCACTGTTGATGGGGTATAAAAAAATTCAAAGGGATTTGCACAAACTAGAGAAGTGGCTAAAGTGTGGCAGTTGAGCTTAAATACCAAAAGGTGCAAAGTAATGCCCAAAGGGAAGAGTAATCTAAAAGCAGAGTACTGGAAGTGATAGTGCAGGAGAGAGAACTTGGTATAATGATATATAATGATCTCGAGGTGGCTAGGCAATGCAAGGGAGCAGAAACGAGGGCCACTAGAATGCTGGGATGCATAGACATAAGTATTATGAGCAGAAGGGGGGAGGTGGCAATGCCACTGCAAACAACTGGTGAGGTCAGACCTTGAATATGGTGTCCAGTTCTGAAGACTGTACCTCAGGAGGGATGTAGAGAGAGTGGAGAGGGTCCAGAAGAGGGCAATGAAAATGGAGTGAGGACTTAGCCGTTTGACATATGAGGAGAGTTTGAAAGACCTCAACATGTATACCTTGCAACAAAGGATGGAGAGGGTGGACATGATAGAGAGCGTTAAGTACCAAAATAGTATAAACAAGGTCCCAGATAGCAGTATATTACAGAATAAGAGGATCCTAAGGACAAGGGGTTATGACATGAAGATAGATGGCAGATGATTCTAGGGAAACATCAGGAAATACCACTTCAAAGAAATGGTTGTAGAAGGCTGGAATCCACTCCCTGAGGAAGTGGTGGGGGCCAAACCAGTGATGGGATTCAAGGTTGCATGGGATAGGTACAAGGCAATTCTGGAGATGGGGAGATTACCCAGATCACCTAGGATCCTTGAGTAACATGGAGATAGAACACTTGGGCAGATTCGGTAGGACTGGAGGTACTTATCTGCTGACAGTTTCTGTTTCCATGTAAACTAGCTGCATCAGTAGACAGTCATAGGAGGTATCCAGCAATGTCAAACTCCTGGTGATTTTGGCCACCAGGATCTCCCAACTAATGTCTGGTAGATTCAGTTATCTGACCACCATGACTTCCTCCATTGGGAAGCAGTAAAGCATAATCACTGAGGCACTGAGCTGCACACTATGACCTGGAAATGATAGATCTATCAGTCTGACCTCAGTGGCAGATACAATTATAGAATCTCAGCTAAAGAAAAGGATAGCTGAAAACTTTGAATCAAGTGGAGCCAAAGATCCAAGGCAACACAGATTCAGAGCAGGAAAGTCATGTCAAACTAATATGATTGCTTTCTTTGAATGGGTCACTAGGGAAGTGGATTGTTGGGGAGCAGTTGATGTGGCCTACCTTGACTTCAGCAAGACATTTAACATTGTTCCACATAGGAGACTTATGAACAAGCTTGGCAGCCTGAGACTGGGGTATAAGGTGGTGAATTGGGTTTGAAACTGGCTGAAAGGTAGGAAACAGGGTGGTGATAAATGAGATAAAATCCAAAGTCAGGAGGGTGATCATCAGGGTACCACAGGGTTCAGTTCTAGGACCAGTGCTGTTTAAGATCTACATCAGTGACATTGCAAAGGGGCTGGAGGGGAAGATGTGCATCTTTGCAGATGACACAAAGATCTGCAATATGGTGGACAGTCAAGGAGGTGTGAGAGAATGAGGAGGGACCTAGCTAAAATGGAATAATGGTCTAGAATGTGGCAACTAGGATTCAATGCGAAGAAGTACAAAATCATGCACTTGGGGAACAAGAATCCAAAGGAGGACTACATGATGAAGGGGGAGATATTAGTAGTCACAAAAGAAGAAAAGGGATCTGGGGGTCATCATATCTGATAACATAATGGTTGCCAAAAAATGTGCCGAGCCAGTGGTATGCTCAGGTGCAATGGGAGAGGTATCACTAACAGAAAAAAAGGAAATCATAATGCCACTATATAGGTCATTGGTGAGACCTCATTTGGAGTATTGCATCCCTCATCTCAGGAAGGACATAGACAGGGTTGAGACTGTTCAAGAAAGGGCAAGAAAAATGGTACAGGGTCTGTACCACATATCATATGAGGAGAGACTACAGGAACTCAATATGTACACCATGGAGGAGAGAAAGGAGAGGGGAGACATGATAGACATCTTCAAGTACCTCAAGGGAATTAATACGGTATAGGAGGGAAGACTCTTTCAGAACAGAAGCTGCCCTAAAACAACAAAAGGGAATAACATGAAACTACAAGGGAGTAGACAGATGGACAATGTAAAGAAGTATTTTTTCATGGAAAGGGTCGTAGATGCTTGAAATGACCTGCCCCAGGAGGTGGTTGGGGGAAACACAGCTGGGGGTTTAAACAGGCATAGGATAGACATGAGGATATCCAAGAGAGGGATGGAGAGGCAGCAGCAGTGGACCAGTAGGGTCAGTAGCAACTAATTAAAGGTAGGCTATACAGGCAGATTGGATGGGCCTAGTGGTCCTTATCTGCTGTCAATTTCTGTGTTTCTAAATCTATAGACATGTGTTTGAATTCCCTCAGCCCCTGCTTGCATAATGTGTGACCCTGATGGCTAGCAGCTCAACACCACCTTTATTTGTTTACATCTATGATTGTTGACATGGCAAAAGACTATCAACTTTTATTACATGAAACACCCTTTTTCTTACCTTGGAAATGAAATAAATCAAAAAGAAAGTCATATATATTGAGGTTTTGGTTTGCCTAACTGCCCACCAAGTTATTTAAATTATTGTTAACTGTTACTGCTGCTTTAAGAATTTTAATCTGTGTTGGGTGGACTATCAGAAAAAGGTTTGTTACTCTGAGACTGAAATGATAGGTATGAGAAAAGGTGTGATTTGTCTCATTTACCTAATGGAACATTAACTGCAAAGCTTGCTTTTGAATAGCACGGTAGGTTTCTGTCAAGGCATGCTTTCAGTCTGAATGGGCCTGGCAGTATAGCATAGGGGTTAGGGTAACAAGTTGTGAATGAACTTGGTGCATCCAGCAGACCTGTGTTTTATTCCCACAACCTCCACTTGCATACTGTGTGACTCTGAACAAGTCACTTAACCTCTCCAGTGCTCCTAGGCCGCCCCTGCAGACAGGCATGTGTGCCTCATGGGCCTTACCTGATTAACAAAGAATAAAATAAATGGAATTTGAGTCAATTGTTTGATGAGTTTGAATGGCTCTTCAAGTTATACATGTGAATGTGCTTTTGGAGGCTTTAGTAACAGTGATCCATTGCTTGGTGGTCTGGCATACATACAAAGACAGTCTTTTCCCAGGTTCCAAATAATTATTTTAACATCTCTTTTCTCAAGAGAAGGATATAGAGGGCCTTACGTGCAGCACATGGTACACCAAAACATTACTGAAAAGCAACATCCTTTGCTTTGAAATTTAAAAAAAACTCAAAATTTGAAAAAGAAAAGTGCCTTTATATATAAGTATGTTAGCACTCTGCAGTCATCTTGGGGACAAAAGCTGTAAATTACACATTTAAAGCTGTGCTCAGTAGAAAGGAAACAGTCACTTTAGTTTCCCCTGTACTGAACATCGACTGGAGCAACTAAACAGCCCAAATGTTACAAAAAAGAAAAAAAATTTGAAAATACACTAGCATCGAAAGTAACTATGGGCCAGTTACAGGCCAGAGCTGAACTAGGTTACCAAACTTTGTTTTACATCTCTTTTTCACAGGAAAAGGCCATGCAGGGCCTTACATGCAGCACACGGTACACCAAACAATTTCTCAAAGGTACCAGAGAGTGCTCTGAAATGCAATAAAAAATCAAACTTTAAAATACAAAGATGCTTATAGATGAACTTGTAAAACCTCTGCAGGCATCTGAGGAAAATACATTTAAATTAAGCATTTAAAGATGTGAGATTGGTCCAAGCTTATGGTCAGTACAAATGAACCAGCCTTTTTAGCTTCCTCTGTACTGAACATCAACTAAAATAACCAAACATCACAAATATTACAAAAAGTAAAAAAAAAATGTGAAAATACACTAGCTTCAAAGGTAACTATGGGCCAGTTACTGGCCAGAGCCAGACCAGGTTGCAAAACTTTATTTTACACTTTTCACCAGAAAAGGTCATACAGAGCCTTATACACATCACATGGTACACCAAAAACTTACTTAAAAGCACTTGAACATGCCCAGAAATGCATAAAAAAATTTAACTTTCAAATACAGAGGTGCCTACAGATAAACTTGTAAGAACTCTACAGGCATCTGGGGGAAAAAATATGTAAATTCAGCATTTAAAGCTGTGAGATGGCCCAAGCTTATGTTCAGTACAAAGGAAACCGCCCTTTTAGTTTCCCCTGTACTGAACATAGATTGAAACAGCTAAACAGCTTAAATGTTCCAAAAAAAAACAACTCAAAATGCAAAAAAAAGAACTAGCATTGAAGGCAACTAAGGGTGAGTCATTGGTCAGTCTTGACCAAGATTGCAAAAAATATTTTAGATCTCTTTTCCCCAAAACACCCATGCAGGGCCTTAAGTGAAGCATACCGTACACCAAGGAATTACATCTACAATTATTGCAGGTAAAACAAGCAGTGCAGAAAAGTACAGTTGTTGAAAAGGCTGGAAGGGATGGCCAGAAAGCTGATGTGCATTTGAAGATAATGCTGGCTGACTGAGTAACATATGTTCATTACAGAGGAACACTGTGAGGATGACAGAACATTCACCGGCCAAAAATACGACTGAAAGAAACTGAGAACAGCAAGTCAAGCCTTGTTAAAGACCTAGTGGATGACAAAACCAGGTGCTGATGTATAGTTTAAATTCTCATTTGTCTGGACTGCGGCTAGGACAGTACCTTAAGTGGGTAAATATGGGACACTAAGGAGAGATCAACGCAAACTGTAAAAATGAGCAAAAAAGTAAAACTTATACAAAGAAATTCATTTATGAAAGAGGAAATGAAAATGCATCATTGCAGAGAGTTGCACTGAAATTGCAGAGCTCTATAATAAATTGATAACACCAGTCCAGCAAGGCATATAAAGGACACTACATGTTGTGAACATAAGAGGGCAATCCAAAGTGGAACAAAATGCAAAAATTCATTTATTTAACCCAAGCCTCTAAGTTGAGGGATACAACATCTTATCTGGCAATGAATGGAATCAAAGTTTATTAAATAGAGCACAGTGTGCATGCAAATAATTATGACACAATTTGCAATAGGCAGGGATGTCACAAAATGGATGCCAATGTAAGATAATGAGAAAGCAGTTGAAGGGCCATAGTAAACAAAATCAAATTTAACAACAGGTCCTGTTATGCCCAGTATGTCTTATGACAGATCACTACAAAACAGAGATGGAATAAAAGCAATATAATACTGTTTTAAAAAATTACAGGGTAAAATTGTGCATAAGGTATGAATCTCTCCAGTACTGTACACAGAGTTATATATATATATATATATATATATATATATATATATATACACACAAACATATACATATACACATCTCTCTGGGAAGAACAAGGTGCAGGAAACACAATTTTTCACAGAAAGATGCTCCAGGACTAGGTGACATGGAATGAAACTGGAAGGAGGGATGTTCAGGGGGAACGTGAGGAAGAACTTCTTCATAGAGAGGGTGGTGGACAAATGGAACACCCTGCCAGAAGTGACGGTGGAGGCAGAAAAAATTACAGGATTTAAGAATGCATGGGATAGGCATCAGGGGATCCTGGTAGTCGGGGCAAGGGGGCAACCTAGTCCTGGGGAAGATTGAAGAAGAAAAGTTACATGCACAAATGGACTGACTAGGTGGGCCATAGGCCCTTATCTTCCATTAACATCTATGTAAGTTACATTACATCGCATGTTTTCAGGACCAGGATAACATGTCGTACAACTCTCACATACTGAAATATGCCTGTCCCATCTGTGAAGAAAAAATATATTATCTGGCCTGTATGTCACCGCCATTGAATGCTTTACACCGGTGGAAAAAAATTAAAACAAAAAAGAAAGAGGAAATAAGAGTGATATTTATCTTTAGATGTTATCCTTTAGGTGGTCAGTGTAATATAGTCCTGCAAGTTTGCACTGTCTGTAACCTGTGGAAAAAAAAATTAAAATCAGTTGCCTGTATTTGGTGACAGTGGCATCTTTAAAATGGTAAAGAAAGGATTCACACCACAGTTCAAGTCAAAACCATAGTACATGACATTGGTACATACTTACTGTAAACTAATGATAAGAAGCAGGGTGGCTGTGGCTGGCTGTGGGTTCATAGCTTTGGCACAGGTACAATGCATCTCACTCTCAAGAAGCAGATTGGCTGTGGCTGGCTGAGGGTTCATAGCTTTGGCACAGGTACAATGTCTCTCTCTCTCTCTCTCTCACTGTCAAGAAGCAGGGTGGCTGTGGGTTCATAGCTTGGGCACAGGTACAATGTCTCTCTCTCTCTCTCTCTCTCTCTCACTCTCAAGAAGCAGGGTGGCTGTGGCTGGCTGAGAGTTCATAGCTTGGGCACGGGTACAATTCCCAGAATTTCAAGTCTCGAAAAATGACTTTAATTATTTTATGTAACTTAAATCAGTGCCTTGATGATAGTTAGTTCTAAGTAACCGGAAGAAGTACGTGAATGCAAATTTTGTCATTATGCCCTACCACCAACATCCTCCTCATCCTGAGCTCCAGGCAACGCTAACTGAGGGAGCGGTGGATGTGGCAGCGGTCACTGAGACCTGGGCCACTGCAGGACACGACTGGGACCCGAACCTGGAGGGTTACACTATGTTCAGGAAGGACAGGGGGAAGGGAAGGGGAGGAGGGGTAGCAATGATAGTCAAAAACTGCATTGGCATAGGGGGAGTAGAGGAGGTGGAGGGAACCGTGGAGGCGATTTGGGTCACATTCATAACAGGGAAGGGGCAAGAGAGTAAAAATAGGAGTGGTGTATAGACCTCCTGCACTGGCGGGGGAGCTGGAGGAGAGTCTGGTGGCAGATGTTGGGAGACACTGCAGACTGGGCAGGGGAAGGGTGGTGGTGTTGGGGGACTTAAACATGCCAGGAACAGACTGGGAGACTATGACATCCTCAGTGGCCAGGGAACAGAGGTTGCTAGATGTCTTTCAAGCTGCTTTCCTAACTCAGCAGGTGGGGGAACCGACCAGGGAGGTGCGGGTACTGGATGTGGTCCTGGCAGACAGTGACCAGATTGGGGGCCTGGAGGTAAGGGACCCATTGGTTGGGAGTGACCATGCCATGGTCTGGTTCTGCCTGGATCTAGGAGGGGTAGAAGGCTACACAAAGACGGAGGTAACTGACTTCAGGGGGGTGGATTTTAAGGAAATGGGAAGGATCCTTAAGGAGCATTTGGATGGGATTGGGTCAGACATGGATGCTGATAGTAGGTGGGAAATCATCAGGAGAGGGGTGCAGGATGCTACCAGCACCTGTGCAAGAGTAAGATGAAAATGCGGTAGGGCCAGAAAACCCTGCTGGTGGACCAGGGAGGTCCAGGAGGTGGTGCGGGAAAAGAAGGCAGCCTATAGGCAACTCAAGTGCTCAAGGAGTGAAAGGGATCGAGGGGAGTGTGAGCTGATGGCTAGAAGGGCCACTAGGGTGGTGGGGGCAGCTAAGGCAAGAAAGGAGCAGAACCTGGCCAGGGAAATTAGGAGAGGGAACAAGGGGTTCTTTAGATACATTGGGGAAAAATGAAGGGTGAAGGGGCAGATTAGCAGGATTAAAACAGGGGAGAGATGGGCACAAAACCCGGGGGAGCAGGCTGAGGTACTAAATGAGTACTTCACCTCAGTTTTCACCAAGGAAAATAAGGGTGCTACATCATACATGGGAGGAGACAGTGATACTGAGGAGGGGGGACCCTTACCGATCAGCGGGTCTGGGGAGAGGGGGAGGCATCACTGCAGGAGGGGGGAAGGCTAAGCAGGGAGAAGAGGTAGCGGAAGTGGAAATCACAGCAGGGTGAGGGAAGCCCTCGGGTCTCTTAAGACAGAGAAAGCACTGGGACTGGATAAATTACATCCCAGAGCACTGAAGGAACTTGCGGATGTCCTGGTTAAAGCCCTGGCGGAGCTTTTCACCATCTCTCTGAGGACAGGGTGGGTGCCTCAGGACTGGAAGGTGGTGCATATAGTGCCTATCCACAAGGGGGGATCAAAGGAGGTGGCAGGGAACTACAGGCCTGTCAGCCTGACATCGGTGGAGGGCAAGGTGATGGAAGGCATTGTCAAGGAGAGGCTGGGGGGGACCTGGAAAAGTCAGGGTGCCTGGACGATAGACAGCATGGATTTGTCCCAGGGAAATCATGTCAGACAAACCTTGTGGAGTTCTATGACTGGGTGACGAGTACCGTGGACCTGGGTAGACCAGTGGACGTCCTCTTTCTAGACTTCAGCAAGGCATTTGACTCTGTTCCTCTCGAGGGCCTGTTGGATAAGCTGGGAGAAATGGGTGTGGGGAACCAGATGATCAGATGGATAGGCAATTGGCTTCAGGACCGCACCCAGAGGGTCGTAGTTGGCGGGATAGTCTCATCCCCAATGAGGGTCATTAGTGGGGCCACACGGGGATCAGTCCTTGGGCACCTCCTGTTCAACACCTACGTCTCTGATATAAGGACAGGTATCAGGAGTGAAATGAGTCTCTTTGTGGATGATTCAAAACTGGGGGCGGTGGTGGATGGGGAGGAGGGGAGGGTGGCCCTACAGGGGGACCTGGAGGCTCTGGAAAGATGGTCTAGAAAGTGGAAGCTGAGGATCAATGCAGGGAAATGCAAGGTACTGCACCTGGGGGCCAGAAACCCAGGCCAAGTGTACACCCTGGGGAGGGGAAATGCTACAAGTCTCGATGGCTGAGAGGGACCTGGGGGTGGTAGTGGATGTCAAGATGAACAACTCGGAGACTTGTAGGAGGGCAGCAGCCAAGGTCAACAGGATGTTGGGATGCATCGCTAGGGGGATCACCTCTAGAAGGAAGGAAGTGATGCTCCCTCTGTATAACTGCTTGGTGAGGCTGAACCTCAAGTACTGCATGCAGTTTTGGAGGCCACACTTAAAGAGGGACATTAAACTCCTGGAGAGGGTCCAGAGGAGGGCAACCAAAATGATTTGGAGCTTGGGGGACAGGACCTATGAGGAGAGGCTCGAAACATAGAAACATAGAATTTGATGGCAGATAAGGACCGCTTGGCCCACCCAGTCTGCCCATTTCCCTACCTAGTGGATAAGCTGCAGATCCTAGTTAACCAGCAGCCTACTTCTTCCTACCCCCACCCCCTAGAATTGCCTTATGACTGTCTCAAGCATGCTTGAATTCCACCACTGTTTTTGACTCCACAACCTCCTCCAGAAGGCCATTCCATGCATCCACAACCCTCTCTGTGAAAAAATACTTCCTTAAATTACCTCTGAGCCACCCCCATCTTCAAATTGTGCCCCCTTGTTCTTGCACACCTCTTTCTTTGAAAGATGCTACCCTCTTGGACTTTGTTGATTCCCTTGAGGTACTTGAAAGTTTCTATCATGTCCCCTCTCTCTCCTTTCCTCGAGGCTATACATATTAAGCTCCTTAAGTCTCTCTTCATAGGTCTTCCGGTGCAGATCCTGCACCATTTTAGTTGCCCTCCTCTGGACAGCTTCCATCCTGTCTATGTCTTTGTGGAGATTGGGTCTCCAGAACTGCATGCAGTTCTCCAGATGGGGTCTCACCAGCAGTCTGTACAGAGGGATAATAACTTCCTGTTTTCTACTGGTGATGCCTCTCCCTATGCATCCCAGTATCCCCCCAGCCCTCCTTGCTGCCCTCTCACATTGCTTGCCCACCTTTAGGTCATCTGATATGACTACCCCAGGTCCCTTTCCATTTTGTTGTTGTTAGTATCTCACCCCCATTGTGTACTCTTCCCTGGGTTTTGTTTCCCAGGTGCATTACCTTGCACTTCTTAGCATTGAATCTAAGCTGCCATACATTTGACCATTCCTCTAACCTTGCCAAGTCCCTTCTCATCCTTTCCACCCCACCTTGTGCATCAACTCTGTTGCAGATCTTGTGTCATCTGCAAAGAGACATACTTTTCCTTCAGTCCTCTGCAATGTCGCTTATAAAGACATTGAAGAGGACCGGTCCTAATACTGAACCCTGTGGTACCCCACTAGTAACCCCCTTTCTTCAGAGTGGACTCCATTTACTATTACTCTCTGTGTCCTATTCTCCAGCCAATTCTTTACCCAGGCAGTCATCTTGGGACCCACTCCCAGGCTGGCTAACTTGTATATTAATCTTTTGTGTGGGACTGTGTCAAATGCCTTGCTAAAGTCTAGGTAGGCCATGTCCACAGCCCCTCCCTGATCTACTACTTTGGTCACCCAGTCAAAGAAATCTATCAGATTCATCTGGCATGACCGTCCTGCTGTGAATCCATGCTGCCTTGGGTCCTGTGCCCCTCTGGCCTCTAGATACTCGACAATTCTTTCCTTCAGAAGTGATTCCATCATTTTCCCTATCACTGAGGTTAAACTAACAGGTCTGTAGAATTTTCTGCTTCTGCCTTGCTCCCATTTTTGTGAAGGGGAATCACATCTGCCCTCCTCCAGTCCTCGGGTACCATCCCATCCTCCCATGATTTGTTAAAGAGGGTAGTCAGTGGTGTCACTAGTTCTACCCTTAGTTCTTTTAGAATTCTGGGATGAATCCCATCAGGCCCCACTGCTTTGTCCACCTTCAGTTTTAAGAGTTCTTTCAGAACCCTTTCTTCTGTAAATGGGCTGGTATCAACTTCTGTATCCAGAGTGTTTCTATTGTTTGTTTTAGGTACCTCCCCTCTTCATTTGTAAATACTGAGCAAAATATTTGTTCAGTATCTCTGCCTTTCACAGTCACCCTCTGCCCACCCCCACCCCCTTTATTAAGCCTCACTATCCCTACCTTGGTCTTCCTTCACTCCCTGATGTACCTATAAAGGTTTTATTCCCTTCTAACTGAGTTGGCTATCTTTCCTTGGTTTGGGCCTTTGCTGTTCTGACTGTCTTCCCAGCTTCCTTTTGCTTTAACTGATACAGTTATCTGTCCTGCTCCTTCTGTGATTCCTTGTATTTCCTGAATGCTTTCTTTTTCTCTTGAACCTTCACTGCCACTTCCTTTGTGAACCATAGTGGTTTCTTACATTGTTTTGTTTTGTTTATTTGCTTCACACAAAGGCTTGTTACCTCTGTGATGGCAGTTTTTATTATTCCCCATTGTTCTTCCACCCCTCCTTCCTGCCCATTTGCTAGTGCATTCCTTAAGCACTCACCCATTTTGGCAAAGTCAGCCCTCCTAAAGTTCAATACTTTTGCCTTTGTATGGCTTGACTCTATTGCTGTGTTAATTGTGAACCATACTGTTTGATGGTCACTAGTTCCCAGATGGCTACCCACTTCTACATCTGTGATCCTCTCTCCATCTCCATTTGAGAGAACCAGGTCTAAGATTGCTCCCTCTCGAGTGGGTTCCAATACTAGTTGTCTAAGGCATGCCCCCTGTAGGGCATCTAGAATAACCCCACTCTTCAAAGTGGCTGCTGCAACTGCACTCCAGTTAACATATGGCATATTCAGATCACCCATCAGCAATATCTCCCCTTTTTCTGCCATTCTAAGTATACTTTCTATCATTTCCTTGTCCATTTCCTCCCTCTGAGAGGGGGGGTCTGTTTACAACCCCTGTGCAGATTGTGGTGCTGTTGCCTGTCTCCAAATTGACCCACGGTGCTTCTTCTCCTCCCTGTTTACCCTTTTGTTCAGTTGCTTTGATTCCTTCCCTTATATAAAGAGCTCCTCCTCCTCCTCCTCCTCTTTTACCCTCACTGTCCCTCCTGTAGATAGTGTATCCTGGTACGCTTATCGTCCCAGTCATGGTTTTTGTGTACCATGTTTCTGTGACTGCCATGATATCCAGATGCTCCTCCTCCATCAAGGCCACTAATTCAGGAAGCTTGTTACCCAGACTATGGGCATTGGTACTCATTGCTCTCCATTTTTTGATGGCTTTACCTTCTGTTGCAGCAACCCCCACTGACCTTTCTACCTCAGTCTTTTTCTCATTTAGTACCCTGTTTTGTAGGGAGAGGCTGGGATTTTCCTGCTGCTTATCAGTGCCTCCCCTCTTGACTACTTTTAAAAGCTTGCCAATGAAGCATTTAAACCGATTGCTCAAAAGACTTGTTCCCTTCCTGGACAGATGCAGACCTTCCTGCCAGTATAGGCTGGTGTCCCTCCAGGTGGAACCCAAGTCCCCAATGAAGCCAAACCCCTGTGCTCCACACAATTTTTTTCAAACATTCATTAAACTGCATGGTGCAAAGTACCCTCGCCTCACCCATGCCATTGACAGGCAGCACCTCTGAGAAGGATACTGTGTGTGCTACTTGTCTTAGGCCCCTCCCCAACTCTACAAAGTCCTCCTGCACTGCTCTAATCTCATGAAGAGCCAAGTCATTTATCCCTAGGTGGACAATGATGTCCAGCTCAGACTCCCGTGCAGCTGTTCTCGTGATCCTGAGGATGCGCTTCCTGTCCCTCCAAGCTATGGCACCAGGCAGGCACCTTACTTCAGTTTTCCCTGCTCCCCCAGTTCTATCCTCCTAATAATTGAGTCCCCACCAGGAGCTGCTTCCTTTCCCTGTGGTGTCCTCTGCCTCCTTCCTGTGGGCCTCCCTTGTGACAGTTGTCCTCAGCCTCCTTAGTCTCCTCTCTGGTGCATCCATAAGGAACTATGCTCCCCAGAATGGTGTATGGATTGTGGTGGAACAACTGACTGGGTGTGCCTCTGTTCCACCATCCTCACCCTCCCTGAGCCCACTGTGGTCCAACTGCTGTGCTTTCTTCACAACCTCTGAGATAGTGGTGGTGGCTCTGGTGCTCCCTGGATGGGGGAGGTTCCCTTCCTACTGTCCAGTGTGGCCTAGGGGAAGGTTCCCTTACTACTGTCCAGTGTGGCCTGAAGACAGGCAACTTCCTCCCTCAGGGCAGAGAGTTGTCTGCAAATAGGGCAGCATCTCAGCCTCCAGAAAGACTCCCGGAAGACTGCTGCCCCACAGCCATTACATTGCACTACTCCCCACATGTTTATCTACTTTTTGTGTGTGTGTGTGATTGGTTTGTTATATGGAAATATATATATTATACAATGTGTATGCTTATATTGTCAGTGCAGTATGCTAGAGAGGATATGACAGTGATATGCCCCTTGCACTCTTGAGGAAATGATGTCAAAACCCCAGGTATAAACAAACTATTTCCAGGGGTGGGTGGGGTGAGGGGTGGGCAGGGTTGGGCCTAAACTGTGCCCTCACAAAACAATCAGCTAAAAGCTCTGACCCACCACTGCGATGAGTGCCTTTCTGTCATCAAGATGCCCTACACAACAATTTGACAGAGAAAATACCCTGCTAATCAAACAGAGAAAAATCCAGACATCCAAGTCAGACACAGGTAATCCTCCCTAGCCCCAAAACAGCCTGGTGATTTGTGCTCTGAAAGCAGTCAGCCCCAAAATAAGTCAGCTGTGCACCAGGACAGACACAGTAAACAGTATTCCATCCCTCAGGGTTTAAACTCTTCCTGCACTGAAAATCTTAACAATTGTAACAAAAGTAAATCAAGATCCACCTCCCTCTGTTGCTTGAAAGACTGTCTTTCCTGATAGTTCTAAGTTCCTTATTTCACCTTTCAGTTAGAAGTAGCCTCCACCTGCAGAATATCTGCTACAAACCAAAGACAATTGTAAGGTTCACCTCCCGCTGTTGTGAGCACAACTTGCTTTCTTGCAAATCCTATGTTCAGTATTGCAGCTTCCAGCCAGAGGTAGCTTCACCAGAAGAATATTAGCTGAGCTAAATATGTACACATTGGAAGACAGAAGGGACCAGGGGGACATGATAGAGGTCTTCAGGTACATGAAGGGGGTAAATAGGGGAGAAGCAGTCAGGGTGCTTCGAAGGAAGGAGGAGGGGGCCACTAGAGGGCATGGGTGGAAGCTGGAGGGGGGAAGATTCAGGGGAGAAAGGAAGACGTGCTACTGCACTGAGAGGGTGGTGGAGCCATGGAATGCACTGCCTAGGGGGCTGGTGGAGGCAGAGACGGTGCAGGGGTTCATGAGGGGGTGGGACAGGTACAGGGGAAGGGTTCTGGAAGCAAAATCCAATGCAGCGAGAATATCCAGAACTGGGATGGGAGAAGCCAGAGAAGGCGAGGGGGGTAGCAAGGTCAGCTCACAGGGTGGGGGCTGACCAAACGAGCAGACGCGAAAGACCGTTAGGCCAATTCTGCTGGCATTTTAGTATGTTAGTA
The DNA here is from genome assembly GCA_016271365.2 of Neoceratodus forsteri. Lineage (NCBI taxonomy): Eukaryota > Metazoa > Chordata > Ceratodontiformes > Ceratodontidae > Neoceratodus > Neoceratodus forsteri. Next base: position 1,340,864,404 of record CM057456.1, read on the forward strand.
TCATCATCAAGGAGGAAGCAGCCCTCACAGTCATCAAGGCCTGAACTGTACCCACTTGAAAATAATTTTTCCATGACTACATCATCAACCTCAATGGTACACCCACTTGACGCTGCCACCGGGATGGTCTGCTTCACCCGCATCATCAGCACAACCATCAGCGTGACTGGGTACAAATATAGAAGTGGTTTTGCTACTTGGTATGTGACCTTCATTGATTTTGATAAATGTCAGCATGCTGACATTTGTAGGTGATAGGTTAGTATGATGGTCATGCACAATGCCCCCCTTCAGAACTAAACACTGTCTCCACACTTACACTGGAGGGTGGGCAGGTCAGGTACTTAAGTGCTACTGAAGTCAGTACTGGCCATTCACTCACCTTGCCACTCCAGTACACCAGAGGATCACCAAGTATTGTCAGATGCCTGCTCTCTGCCAAATAGGCCTCAATCATGCTTTGTGATGCACGCATTCTTGATGAGTCATCCATCTGTTCACAAGATTCATCTAGGTCACAAATTCTTACTTGTGACAAGGCACCTGAAAGTGGATTAATGGCCAACTGTCCAGCTGACACCACCCCTTGCCCCTCAGCCACCATACTGGATGTACTCAGTTTGCAGTGACCTTCAGCCTTGTTATGTTGTGGTTTGCAGAACTTTGCAGGTGACTTCTGTGCCCCATGAACCAATTGTACCAGCTGTTCAGCCAGATTTTGAACCTGATCATGCCCTACTTCCAGAATGGATGCAATGACATATTTTTAGCATGGGTCCAGCATTGTGGATATTCCAAATTCTGGAGATTGCTGAATAGTGGTGATATGTCAATTGCTGTCTAATACTGTAATCATGTGTATCAGTAATGCACAGCTTGACCAGTCTCCAGTCACAATAGGGCTAGTCTTCCTAAGTACCCAGAGCAGTGGAATGACTTGACTAACGGATGCAGTGTCACCACTCACTGCCTGTGTGGCATGTTCAAATGGCCTCAAAATTAATATTACTGAGTCCATGAGTTGCCATTGTTCAGTTGTCATAGACATTGAGGACCCTGAACTGCCATGACTAGTGTGCATAACTAGGTACTTGGGGATGGCTTTGTACTGCTCATACAACCACTCTGCCATGTAAAGTGTTGAGTTCCATCTTGTGACACCTTCAAGCTTGAGGTGGTGCCGAGGGAGGCTATTTTGAATCTACAACTGCCTAAGTTGATCATGGGCCTTTCCAGAGCATGCAAAGTGGGCACAGATGCGGCATGCAACAATCAGCATTTGCTTGATTTCAGGGTACTGCAGAAACTCATATACCACAAGATTTAAACAGTGTGCCATGCAGGGAACCCTCATAAAGCCACCATTGCTGATACATTTAACAATGTTTGATCGATTATCACTAGCTATGAAGCCAGCTTTTAGGGACAGAGGGTGCAGCCATTAATAAATTTCTGTCAATAGCAAGTCTAGCATGTTTCTGCCTATATGCGACCCTGCTACACTACACATTGCAAGAATGGCATGCTGTCTAATGCCATGAAGGTTTCTACCACCACAACCTGACTTATTACACTGCTTTACCATCCCACCATCACAGACAACTCCAAGTAGCCATGTTCAATGTGCAGTAATACACAGATAGGAACTGCCCACCATTTTGCCACTTGTTCACATATCCATGCTGAAGTGAATGTAAGGTGATGCAGAGTGTTGAAGAGCATGTCTTAGAGACTCTGCCACAGTCCTATATAACTCTGGGACAGCACAGGTGGAAAAGTATGTCATGGACGGGATCTTCCATTTAGGACGTGCGCATGCCACACAGTGCCAGATTCCCACATTCTCCACAAAGGAGAAGGGCAGTGGTCAGTTGCCAGCATGTCAGCTATGGCAGCATTGAGATTACATGCAACGGCATGATTTAGTGGGACAAATGACCTGGCTGAGAATGGGATCAGAGCAGTGCAACAGGAGTTTGTGGAGTTGGGGAGGGACCTTAGACAAGTAACACACAGGGTAACTTTCTCGGAAGTGCTACCTGTCTATGGCATGGATGAGGCTAGGGATTCAATGACTGGTGGAAAAACTGGGGCAGAGCTCAGGGATTTGGCTTCATTGGGGACTGGGACTCAACCTGGCAGGATACAGGCCTATACTGGTGTGATGGTCTGCATCTATCCAGGAGGGGAACCAGGATCCTAGGTGATAGGTTTAAATGCATCATTGGCAAGCATTTAAACTAGCCAAGGAGGGAGGCACTGAAAAGGAGAAGGGAGATCCTAGCCCCCCTCCCAAAATCAGGGTAGTTAATAAGGTAAACACCAAGACAGAGCAGTCGATAGGGAGAAGGGCAGGGGTAAATGGAGGAAAAGACAAAGGCAGAAGAACAGGGATGCGGCAAAAAGAAATAAAGCCATAAAAAAATGGAAGGTAATGAGTACCAATACCTGTAGTCTAGGTAAAAAGCTCCCCAAAATGTTGGCCTTGATGGAAGAGGATGCCTGGATATCGTGGCAGTCACAGAAATATGGTACACAGAGAATCATGACTGGGATGTCAATATACCAGGGTACACAATCTATAGGAGGGACAGGGAGGGAAGAAGAGGAGGAGGAGTAGCTCTCTATGCTTATTTATTATTTATTTATTTCGTTTTTTTGACCGGGTAAGTGTACTATACAAATCATGCCTATTTTCAGGCATGACCCGGGGGAAGGGGGATACAGATGAATGCCAACTGATCTTGAACCAGATTAAGCTGTTGGTGGTATTTTTAGTGAATGAGGGAAATTTGGCCAGGACACTGGGGAAGTTCCCCAACTCTGGAAGGGGGCATTATCCCACACGTCACAATGATGGACGACGACAGTATGCTGTTGGCAGTGGAGGAGGATGGAGGTCTGCTGCAGGACGATATTGCGGAAGTTTCTGCAGCACATTCAAATCATCAGACACAGCCTGGTTTGGTGCCTGTTATTACTACTATTCCTCCTTATTTGGAATGTATGGCTGCTGAGAGTGATGACGACGAGGTGGAAGCAATGGCATGGAAAAGGGAGCAACTACAGGCTCAGTTGTTACAAACGGAAAGAGCTCTTACCTCTGCTAAGGCTGATTTACTTGAGAAAAGGCAGAAACATTTATTGGGAGTCTCTCCTGAATCTCTACATAGGATTTTTAAACTAGGTCCTGGTCTTTGTGATGACATGGTGCCTTCTGCGATGGAAACTATTTTGCAGGCTGCGCAAGATGCTGCTCCGAAAGACCAGCAGCAGAATGAACAGTAGTCCCTGGAATTAGCTCTTTCCACGGCAGGCTGGACAAAACAAGCTGATGGTTCTTGGGTCACGGACCTTACTAAGCCGCAAGATATCTTGGCACATTCCAGCGGACCTCGGGTTATGATGGAAACTCTTCCTGGTAAACAAACTTTGCACCCTAGTGAGTCTACTGTTCTGCAACCTGTGGTGTCAGGTGATGCTGTTTCAGTTTTATTCTCCGAGACTATTGCTCCTCCTGTTGTTAATATAGAGTTGGACACTCTGGTTGTTTCTCTGGGTAAAACTCCTGAGGTACCTAAAGCATCTTTTGCTGACTTATTTGCTAAACCTTTGGAGCAGACTAAACGTAGGAATGCTATTCGCTTACGTTATTTGGGTGGCATGGAAGATTTTCCGAATAGGTTTTATGTGGGCAAGGTGTTGATAAAACAATCTTTGGGCTTTTAGCCTACTGACATCTATGCTCTCATTCATGATCCTGGTGAACATTCTTTCGACATCAGTTTCAGGACTCCTGCAAATTTGGACACCTTTTGGTTAAAATATGCTTCTTTAAAGACTAACCCTTTATGGTCCCATTTTCAGGTTACCCCTTTAATGAAACAACCTTTTCGGGTTGTTACTATTTTGTTTCGCAATGAGGGGGTAAATCTGGTAGATATTCTTTATTGCTTGGGAAAACGTTGTGATGTTCAGGGTACACCTGATCCCATTTTAGATAGTGAGGGGTTCTGGAATGGGGGATGGAAGATAAAATTGAAGCTTCGTAGTGTTCAAAATGGATTTGTCCATCTCCCAAATTGCTTCTTTATTGGCCGGGATAAGGGTTTCTTGTTTTATCCTGGCCAGCTCAGGCGATGTTACAAATGTGGTTCTCCTCGGCATATTAGTACTGCCTGTGAGAAGATTCAATGTTTTCAATGTGGGGAGATTGGGCATTCGGGTTACCAATGTGAGAACTCTGTCAAATGTAACTTCTGTGATGAGGTGGGGCATGTATTTTCTGACTGTCCGTGGGCTGCTCATAACACTGAAGAATCTGATTATGCTTTACAGGATTTAATCATTTTTTTTTGCTATTGACCATCTTTATTGTTTTCCACAACACCACCGCCCCACATACATAAGCTGAAAACCACAAGTGAGAGTGTGAAAAAGAGGAACATAATACCACCAATAGTCAACTCACCCATACATATGAGAGGTTAAACTTAATTCCCACCCCCACCCCTCTCAAGGCTACACATACACATAATCCTAACGTATCATCCCTGAGGTATTCTGGGCACCAGGCCTCCACGCCATAAGGAGCATTTCTAATGAACTCCAAAGGACGATATTTGTCCTGCCTGCCTTGCATGTCAGCAATATGCTTTTCTAACTGTAGTGCCAATATGCACTCACTATACCATTCCAGCAAGGTAGGGGGATGATCATCCATCCAGTGCCTTAAAATTATCAATTTTGCAACAACTGAGACAAGCGACAGCTGGGCCTTTTTAATCTTGGAAGTACCTACTGGGAGCAAGTTCAAGAGACATACCTCAGGGGTGAACATATCTGAAAAGCCAAGGATAGGGTCTAAGAAATTATTGATAGCCTGCCAGAAGCCCTGTATTAGAGGGCATGACCACACCATGTGATACAAAGTACCATCATCTATTCTGCACTTCCCACATATGGACGTATCTTTTGCCTTATACCTAGACATTCGAGATGGGGTTAGATACAAGTGATGCATTATATTAAAATGTACCATCCTCAACCGGTCTTGCTTTATATATTTATACATATTGAGCCACAGCTTCTTCCTCCAAAAACTGGGTACTTCAGGCAATCCTAACTCCCTCGTCCAGTAAAAACAGACTCCTGAGGGAAGTTTAGAATCCCATTCCTGAAGTATTTTATATATCTTGGAAACTGGCCTCGATTGAGAGGCTAAAACAAAAAGTGCATCAATATCTCTGCCCCCATGACCTACTGGCACTATTTGGCCAAATGTAGCAGTTATGGCCTTACTAACCTGCAACCATTTAAATAGGTCCTGACTTGCGACTCCAAAAGACCTCACTAATTGATCAAAGGGTATTGGTCTCCCATTCACCCAGAAGTCCGAGACTCTAAAGTGACTTATCTGGGGCCAAAATTCCGTGGGCAAAGCTGTACCCCCTACCCTGATGCAAGGATTTTCGAAAATAGGCAGGTTGGGCGATAAGTACCAGTTGACTGCAAGGTAATTCTGTAAATGCTGAAAGGCCTTCAATGACCATCCCATAGGGTTATTTTTCAAGGGTTTGGGAATAGCCGCTGGGGGGATGTATAACAGAGCCCAGAGAGAGCAGTTCACCCTTTTAGCCAAACTTCGCTCTATGTCAACCCACAAGGGTAAATAAGTCCTTTGCTCAGATTTATCACTCCAATAGCCCAATTTACTTATAAGCTGCGCAATATAGTATAAGAAAAGCGAGGGAGCAGCTAGCCCACCCTTTGACTTCGGGGTTGTAAGTTTCAAATAAGACCTACAAACTCTTTTCCCATTCCATAAAAAGAGGTTGAATGCTTTCTGTAAGTTAAAAAACCATGCTTTCGGGAGATATATGCCCAACATGCCTAGGGGATATAGTAGTCTGGGTAAAATATCCATTTTTATAATATTCAATCTACCCCAAAGTGACATGGAAAGTAACCGCAACCTATCCATATCCCCCATTATAATTTTAACTTGACTGCTCAGATTACTTCTGATCATATAATTCAAACCTGTGCTAACATTTATTCCTAGGTACATAAGCGACTTTGTCTCCCAGCAGAGACCAAACGGCAATAAATCCGCTTTCGTGACCTCCTTATTTAAGGGGAGGATCTTCGACTTCGCATGATTTAACTTATAGTAGGATACTTTGGAAAAGGAATCAATTTCCACTAAAATCGCCGGAACCGAGGTTTCCGGATTCTCAATATGTAATAGCACATCATCTGCATATACTGAATATGTATATCTAGCGTCCCCCATCTGTATACCTTTGATCAATGGATTTCCTACCAATCTATGCAATAATGGCTCTAAATACAAATTAAATAGCAAAGGGGACAAGGGACACCCTTGCCTGGTGCCACGCTCTAGTTTAACCACTGGCGACAATATCCCATTGCATTTTACACGGGCCGAGGGAAAGGAATATAAAATTTGAACCCATCTCAGGAACACATCCGGCAAGCCAAAGGCAGACAGGGTAGCAAATAGATAGTCCCATGATACCCTATCGAATGCCTTCTCGGCATCCAATGAGATCAATATGGCTGGGGCCTTAGCTTCCTTAGCAATGGTGATAAGGTGTAATAGTTTCCACATGTGGTCCTGAGATGATCTCCCAACCATAAATCCCACTTGTTCCCTGCTAACCAGCTTGTCCATAACTTTGGACAACCTGTTAGCTAAACCTTTAGCTAAGATTTTGATGTCCGTGTTCAAAAGAGAAATCGGATGATAGCTATCCATACTGAGAGGGTCCTTCCCCGGTTTGAGGATTAAAGAAATCATCGCCTCTAAGAAGGAGGTATCTAACAACCCATTATCAAACCAGCTCTGGAAAACCTCCTCTAAAATTGGGGATATAAGCAGGTGACATGCCTTATAAAAATTACTGGGAAACCCATCTGGACCAGGGGATCTATCTAATGGCATTTGTTGGATCGCCTGCTGGATTTCAGTGCAAATTGGGGCACTCAGAGAGGTCACATCTCCTTCGGATACTTTTGGCAATGCTACTGACTTAAGGTACGCATTGATGTCATCCATAGTCGGTTTGAACTCAAGGTTCATCATGGGGATAATGCCTGGAATGACTCCAAAGGCATTCGCCATTTCTCTGGGTCCGCATAAACCTGCTCCCCTGCCCTGCTCAATCCCTGCTGTAAAATGAGTTGAGTGTAACTGGCGAATATGCATGGCAAGTAGTTTCCCTGCTCGCTCCCCAAAATCTAGGTATTGAAGCTTAGTCCTTAAAAGGGCTAGTTCCGCTTTCTGAGCTATGATACCCAGATATTGGGCCTGCAATTGCTGTAATCGTGCCCAATCTGCCTCCGTCAAGGCTCGAGATAGATTACTTTCTATACTCCTGATCAAAGCGAGCAGGGAGTCCAATTGTGCCATCTGTGTGCATTTCTTTTTGGAGGCCATTTTAATCAGTTCACCCCTCAGGGAGCACTTTAAAGCTGCCCAGATTAAATCCTTGTGCGCCACTGAGCCTTGATTATTTTCTAGGAAACTCTTAATAAATTCTACAATACGATTCAGAGAGGATTCCTCTTTCAGCATCTGGCAATTTAACCTCCATTGCGGAGACCGTCTACCCCCAACAGCTAACTGATATTCCAAGCTGACCGGTGCATGGTCCGATATCACCCTGGAAGATATGTCGACCTGAGTAACTCCGGGCACAGCAAACAGACTAACTAAGATATAATCTATTCGTGAATATGTCCTGTGTGTGGCAGAGAAAAAGGTGTATTGCCGCAATTTAGGGTTGATTGCATGCCAGACGTCGACTAGAGCAGCCTTACTCATGAGATCCTTCAGCGCCCTTTGTGCTGGCGACAAGCCTCTCCTCTCATGACATGATCTATCCAGATCATTCCAAAGAACTAAATTCCAGTCCCCCTAACACCGTAAGCTTCTCTGGGTTGGATACTACCCTATTTAATAAATCCGTGAAAAAGGCTGGGGAGTCACTATTAGGGCCGTATATCGAGCCCAATAGTATCGGGTACGATTCCAATAGGCCATGTATAATAATGTATCAACCTTCCGAGTCCCAAGCCTCCTCCACTAATTTGAATGGAGTATTCCTTGCGATAAGGATAGCGACCCCTCCCTTATTCATGGATGACCCAGCCCCGAAAACTTGTCCTACCCAGGCCCTTCTGAAATAATGGATGTCACTTCTCTTTAAATGTGTCTCTTGGAGAAAGACAATCTGTGCTCACAATTGACGCAGATGCCTTAATATTATTTGTATCTTGACCCTATCCTTGGCTCCTTTGACATTCCAACTAATAAACTTGTACGAGTTACTCATAATGTCCAACCCTTAGACTCAGATACAAGTAGGAACAAAGTATTTCCATAGATATTCACAACTCCCGTTAGGCGTGTATCCACCCCCTGCCTAAAAGAATCCTTAGCAGATCCAGACAATGTGTAGCCTTGAGACCACCCCCCCACACTCTGGAGCTCAACTGACTCCTTCTGACCCAGAACCCATCTACCTTCCCACATCAAAATTGCCCCATATATGGCCCCCAACCCCAAACCATACACTCACCCCAGTTCCAGCAAAACTGCCCTCATAAATATTTAACACCACGTGATTCACTTCTAGGCGCCCAAACAAACCAACTCCACCCCGAACCCCCCTCCCACGACCTCTACTAAATTCTAATGATAACTATGTAGATACTCGCTTAACAACCTTAGATTAACCCTTGCTATGCAGAAAATAATTTGAGTCACCCATTACCCTCACCATAGCGGTGTACATAAGCCAGAACTAAGGTAATTAACTCTCCAAGGAGCCACTGAGAAAAAAAAACAACAAAAAAAAAAAACATAATCAATTCTTGAACACGAGTCAGGTAAACATTGTATAATTCAATACCCAGTCTCTGCAGAAACAACTAAAAAGTCCACAGATTCCGCTCAGTAACCAGAGTAACAGTTAATCGGGAAAAAAAAAAAAAAAGGAAAAAGTCCATCCTCACAAAGCAGGCAGGCGTAGAATCAGAGTTGGTGTGAGGCCAGTTCACTTCCTTGAAATGCAACTAGACAGGCTCAGGTCCAGGGGGCATGCACATATCAAAAAGTCAGCAACCGTTCCTTCCAATGCTCATCCAGGTGTAAATCATTTGGATCTACTCCGTCTACTTTAGGGAAACTCGAATGCAGTCAATCCTGCACTATTCGACACACTCTAAGGCCACCAGCAGGGGTCACTTGCCACCGGGTCACTAATCACCTCCAGGTTACTGAGTCTGCAATTCCCCCTCATTTCACATAGTTATTCCTGCCCACAAGTTACAAGTACCATTCAGGGCCCTCACTTCAAACAGTTGTATCACCATTTGCCGATCTCCAGCAGAGAAGTCCTCCTAACACTTATTCATTTAAATAGATCTGGAAAAAACATCTTCAACTCCTGTGCAGCTTGTGCAGGGGATTCAAACGATAACCATTTATCCTCATGTTTCACCATCAATAAGGCAGGATATTTAACCCTGAAGGGCTTAGAGGCTGCCACTAGCTTAGAAACAATCGGGTGCAGCTCCTGTCTTCGAACCCTTACTGAGTGAGGCAAGTCTTTCGCTATGCGTATCTTCTTGCCCTCCCAAGTCAGTTCCTTCACTTCTCTCGCTTTCAAGAAGACATGCTGTTTGTCTAAATAATTCAAAAATTTTAATATTATTGGTCTGGGTGACTGGCCCTGGGTGGGGGGCGGACGTGGTGCCGATGAGCTCTCTCAATATATACTTCCCCCCCCGGGAGGAGTGCCAGCTATTTTACTGCAAAACTTCTGCAAGAATGAAATGATGACACCTCCTTCTTCTTTTTCTGGCAGCCCAATAATTACTAAATTGTTTCGTCTGCTGCGGCCCTCTAAATCCTCCAACTTATCTTCCAGTTTTTTAACTCTGCGCTTTAAGTTTATCATCTCAGTCTCACTCCTTTCTTGTTTTCTCTCTATTGAAATGATCTTGGCCTCCGAGTCCCCGACCCTCCGGGTTAACGCATCGACGGCCCCCTTAATGTCCTGTAAATCCTCCGATATTGAAGAAATGGCTGATTGCAAAGGCTGCATAATCTCAAGGAATCTGGCTTCTGACAGAGCAGCGTCTGGTGCGGCCGACTTGAGAACATTAGCCACCTGCTGTTTGGCCCGCTTTGCGGCCTTCTCTTTTTTGGGTATCCGCGGAGGAGAATGCCTCGGGGGGGCTCTCTTCATGTATACCTCCATCTGTTCGCTGGCCACTGGGACCGGGGGTTGCACCCCAGAGACTTCACTCAATTAGAAGAGGTTTCAGTGCAGAAAAGTCATTGAAAAGGGCCGAAATAGGGTGTGTGAGAGCGGAGCTCCGAGGAGAAGCCGTCTCCGCTTAGGCTGCCATCACATGACCTCAGGATTTAATCATTTTTAAAGCAGTTAGGAATTTATTGGCTGGTGTTCCACCTGATACTTCTATGGGCCCAAAATCTTATTCAGCTGCTCTGGCTACTAAGCCTTATGCTGTTCCCTCTAAACAGTCTAAACTAGCTCCCCCCCCATCACTCACTCTCATCAGGTCACCTGGTCATCGTACTTCCAGGCGTCCATCTGATGGTGATTCTGCAAAGGTTTTAAATGGTAAACTGACAGTTTCTTCTCCGGTTATGACTGAGTCAGCTGGCACTGTCTCTTTTTCTCCAGAGGAGACTTGTGTTTCACGTACCCCTGTGTTGGATTGGGCCCAATCTCCGGAACCTGTATTGGTTTCCAATAAAAATGGAATTTTGGCCTCTATTGGCCCTGAGGAACATGACTCTGATACGGCCTCTCAGGATTCTTCCCAAGTAGAAACCATTTCTGACCATGATTCAGTCTTAGATCCCAGGGTGGGAACGAAAGGTAAATCAAAAAAGATTACTAGAGTTGGATTACGTAAAAGTAATAGAAAACTGCCTCCCAACACTTGAGTTACGTCTGGTCCTAAGGATCATGGCTATGATATTTCCTTAGCTAGTTTGAATACAAATAGTATTTGATCCTTGTATAAAAAAAGAATAACTTTTGCCCTTTTTTCCGATTTACTTTATGATATTATTTTTTTTCAGGACACTAGACTGTATACTACTCAAGACTTTATCACTGCAACTGATCTGTGGGGTTGGGGGCCTTGTTTTTGGTCTGGGGGTATGGATATTTGTTATGGAGTGGGAATTTGTTTTACATCTCACAAGTTTAAAATCATGGACAAAATTCACATTTCCCCTGGTAGAGTTTTGTTATTAGACATCCTTATTGATGGAGTCCAGTTTAGGTTAATTAATATTTATGCTCCTCAAAATAAATGGGATCGCATTCAACTGCTACATCTTATTAGACCCTTTCTGTTTACTAGTAAAAATATTTTATTTGGTGGGGACTTTAATATTTCCCGTAAACCTACAAATTCTGCTACCTCTAAAGTTTACTGTGATATCCATTGTTTGAATAACTTGCTATTACTTTCAGGTCTGTGTGATATTTTTGAGACTACTCCCTCCTTTACTTACATTCAGGGTAATAGAAAAACTAGGATTGATTACTGGTTTATTTCATCTTCCCTTCAGTTTTTGGCCCCCCCTAGTCAAATTGATAGCTTCATCAGATCATGGCCATTTGAGTTCTCCCTTTCTGCCTATAAAACTACTTCTAAAGGACCTGGGTATTGGAAACTTAATTTATCTCTTTTAGAGATTCCTGAAGTAGTGGAGGGTTTTATGGATGTTTTAAGGGCCCAACTGTCATTATTTTTTCTATATGATCAATCACAGGATTGGTGGGAAGATTCAAAACTTAGTTTTAGACAGTATTTTATACATATCGGACGTTTGTTGGGAGCTTCCCGTAAAAATACCAAATGACATCTTCAGGAATTGTTGAAATATTATTATTCACAGATTAATATGGGTGTAGAAGTTGCTGCTTATGGGTTAAATTTGGTGAAAGCTCAATTAGCACAGCTTCTCAATTCTAAACAGATTAATTGGAAAGGGAACAAAAACTTAATACTCATGGTTCCTCGGCATGTACGAACCTGTATGACCATAATATGGTACTTCGAAAAAAGGAAGATATGCATCATTTAATTGATTCACACGGTTGTACAGTAACTTCCTGATCTGATCTTTTCCGGGTTATTGTTGCTCATGTTCACTCTTTATTTCAGGAAGACTCTAATGTCACGCAAGATTCAATTTCTGAGTGGCTTCAGTGTATTTCTTTACCACAAGTACCTGATAAATTTCTAATTTCCCTTTTGGCACCTGTTTCTTTAACAGAATTGCATGTAGTTATTCAAAATCTTTGCAAAGGAAAAGCTCTGGGTAAAGATAGCCTTCCTAATGAACTTTATAGTCTTATTAATAAAGTTTTAGATACACAGCTTATTGATGTGTTTAATAATAGCCTTTTACGTGGTGTTTTTCTGGCTAGTATGAATGAAGGGCTTTTGATATTTTTGTTTAAATCAGGAGATAGGGAATGTTTGAATAATTGGCACCCGATTACTCTTTTAAATTCGGATTGTAAAATTCTCACTAAAATTTTGAGCTTAAGGATTTCATGTATTTTACAAAATATTATACATCCTACACAATTTTGCTCTGTGCCCGGTCGCACCATCACTGAGGCCCTCATCCTTATAATGGAAATCATTGAAAGGAGTACTAGAGAGGAAATGGCAGGTATTTGTGTTACTTTAGATCAGGCAAAAGCATTTGATAATGTGTCTCATTTATATCTTTGGAATTGTATGTCTAAAATGGGATTTCCATCTACTTTTGTTACATGGTTGCGCCACTATTATTTTGACGTGGAGATTATCCCCTATGTCAGTGGTTGGTTGGGTGCTAAACAGAAGTGTAGTAAAGGTGTGAGGCAAGGGTGTCCTTTAAGCCCCATTTTATATATTCTTTCTCTAGAACCGCTCTTTTCTGCTATTTATGCTTCAGACAATATTAGAGGTCTCTCTTTGGGATCTGACGATGCAGAAATCAAAGTCATTGCCTATGCTGATGATTTATGGGTTTTTTTTAGCAGATGTCCCTTCTTGTGCAGCTATGGAAAATTTGACAGTTGCTTATACAAAAGGTAGTGGAGCAGCATTTAACTTGTCAAAAAGTAAGTGTTGTTTCTTTGGTACTAGTAATTTTACTCATTCTCACATTTTGGGGATCCCTGTTACTTCTCAGGTTTTCAAAATTTTGGGATTTTTTTTTTTGTGGAGAAGATACTGCAACATATAACTGGGATAAACTTACTGAAGCTGCAAAGTGGAAAATAGCCACTTGGAAAAAGTGGAATATGTCAAAACAGAAGAGAATTTATATGGTTAGGACGTTCCTCATTGGTTTATTTTTACATTTGAGTGCTGTCTATGCGTTACCGGCTTCTAGGGAAACGGCTCTATATAGTCTTTTTCCAAACTGTATGGGGTAGTCGGTTGAACCCTGTCAAATGAAATATACTGTATTTACCTGTTAAAGATGGAGGCCTTAACATGTTAAATCCTATCTTGTTCTTTTTTAGTATTTTTTTGTATAAAAACATTTTTCCTGTTTCAATGGGTCACTCTAAAATATGGTCAGTTTGGATGATGGACCATATTTCCCGGTGGCTGGTTAGTTGGTCCACTGATGGAGTTATTCATAAACAAGCACGTATCCATACTTTACCTGGGTATTTTCATTCTTGTTTTGAGAAGCTAAAAACATGGCAAGTTTCATATTCTTTGATTACTCATACCTCGCGGAAGGGTATGTATTATTTTTTATTAGATAATTATTTTTCTGTAAGTTCTGTTTTTCCAGATGTAACAGACTCAGATGTGCTTCAGGTTTCTTCAATGCTTACCTCCCTTAGTATTTCGAATTACATGTGGGATGTCACTTGGCTCACTGTCCATGGGAAGTTAAATGTCAAGGATAATTTGAAACATAAGGGCAAGGAGGAGAGATATTGTCCAAGAAGCAGTTCCTGTCCATCTTGTATTGAAACAATGTCTCATTTATTTTTTGAATGTCCTTATATTCTATAATGTTGGTCTTTTTTTTATGTTCAGTGGGCACATTTTTAATTCCCTGTTATTAACAAAGATTGTTTATTTTTTGGAATTTTGTCTTCGGACTGGGAGTTATTTAATCCTGATACTGTTAGATTGATTTTCGGGGGCATCAAATATCATATATGACAAACAAGATGTATGTGGTCCTTACAATCATTGTATATTTCTCCTGATCAATTATTTTGGAAAATCCATGACTGGTTATTGGTTGTATGGGACAGGGATTGTCATATGTTATCAACTTCAGCTTTACATAAAAAATGGAAAGCGATACAGTGGTTAGATACTGGCTGATTTATCAGTTTTAGGTTTTCATTTTTCTTTTGAATTTTATATCATCAGTGTTTTATTTCATTTTTGTCTTTTTTGGTTTTCATTTTGGTTTTTTCCACAAATTTCTAATGTTGTGACATCGAATCAGTGTTGTTCTTCCTTTCTTTCTTATTATGATTCTTGTCTCCTGTACTGTGTTTTACATATTTTGTCGTTTTCTTTTTTTGGACTGATGGTCTGTTGTTGATATTCATATATAACTTCCCCTACTTTTTTAGTGGGTGGGGAGGGGTTGGTTATCATGCTTTTCTTATGTTTGGGGTTACTGTCTGACTTATCACTTATTTATGTTCTTGATTTTCCTTCTTTCTGATTTTGTATGCTGTAATACTGAATTGTATATAATTTGTTATGCTTTCAATACAAAATTCTCTTACTCCTTTTTTAGGGGAGTGTCCTTTTTCTCTTGAGTTTAGAACTGAATTCTACATTTGTATCTGACAGCCTGTTTGGATATGTATGACTGTAATACTTGTTTGCCTTTGTTATGATTTGTACTTTTCTTTTGTGTAAGGCAACACTGTTTTGTATTGATTTGATTTTGCTATTCTAATAAAACATTCCCCTACTCTTTTCGAAAAGTGCCATGGGATCTTTAACATCCACCTGAACTACCACCAATCCAGGCAGATGGGACTTCAGTTTTAAAGTCTCATCTGAAAGACGGCACCTCAGAAGTGCAGCACCCCTCTCATGCTGCACTACAGTGTCAGTACTGGGATATTAACCCAAGTGCCAGATGTGGGAACTGAACCCACAGCCCTCTGATCTCCCGGCCTCAGAGGTGAGTGTGCTACCTACTGAGCTACTGACACTGACATGTAAGGGAAAGGATCAAAGCAGCAGAACTAAAGGGTAAACAGGGAAGAGAGGAGGCACTGTGGGTCACCCTGGAGAGGAAATGGACAAGGAGATGATAGAAGGCATCCTTAGGATGGCAGAGAAAGGGGAGATATTGCTGATGGGGGACCTCAATATGCCAGATGTTAACTGGAGCACCTTTGCTACAGCTTCATCCAAGAGCAGGACCATTCTCAATGCCCTACAGGGGGCATGCTTCAGACAGCTAGTTTTGGAACCCACTCGGGAGGGAGCAGTCTTAGACCTGGTACTCTCAAATGGGAACGGAGAGAGGATCTCTGATCTTGAAGTTGGTAGCCATCTGGGAACAAGCGACCACCAAACAGTGTGGTTCAAGATAAACTTAGCTGTAGAGTCAAGCCATACAAAAGTGAAGGTACTGGACTTCAGGAGGGCTGATTTTGTCAAAATGGGAGAGTGCCTCAGCAAAGCACCAGCAAACAGGCAAGAAGGTGGGGTGGAGCAACAATGGGGAAACATCAAAACCACCATCACAGAGGCAACAAGCCTTTGTGTGGAGCAAATAAACAAATCAAAATAAAAGAAAAAACTACTATGATTCTCAAAAGAAGTAGTGGGGAAGGTAAGGGAGAAAAAGATAGCATTCAAGAAGTATAAGGAAACAGAAGGAGCAAGACAGAGAACTGTACCTGTTAAGGGCAGAAGGAAGAGGGGAAGGCAGTCAGAATAGCAAAGGCCCACACCGAGGAAAAGATATGCAACACAGTTAAGAAGGGGGAATAAAACCTTTTATAGGTACATTAGGGAGCAAAGAAAGACTAAGGCAAGGATACTGAGGCTGAATAAAGATGAAGGTGGTTGGGCAGAGAGCGACAGTGAAAAAGCAGGGATACTGAATGAATACTTCTGCTCATTATTCACAATGGAAGAGCAGGGGGAGATACCTAATCCAGTCAATGGATGCACTCTGGATGGGGGGGTTGATATTAGTCCTTTCACAGAAGAAAGGGTTCTGAATGAACTCTTAAAACTGAAGGTGGATAAAGCAATGGGGTCTGATGGGATTCGTCACAGAATTCTAAAAGAACTAAGACAAAAACTAGTAACACCATTGACTACCCTTTTTAATTAATCATAAGAGGATGGTGTGGTACCTGAGGAATGGAGGAGGGTGCATGTGATTCCCCTTCACAAAAGTGGGAGCAAGACAGAGGCAGGAAACTACAGACTTATCAGTTTGACATCAGTGGTGGGGAAAATTATGGAATCACTTCTGAAGAAAAGAATTGTTGAGTACCTAGAGGCCAGTGGGGCACAGGACCCAAGGCAGCATGGATTCACAGCAGGAAGGTCATGTCAGACAAATCTAATTGATTCTTTGACTAGGTGCCCAAAGTAGTAGACCAGAGAGAGGCTGTGGACATGGCCTACCTAGACTTTAGCAAGGCATATAACACAGTCCCACACAAAAGATTACTAAACAAATAAGCCAGCCTGGGAGTGGGTCCCAGGGTGGTAGTCCGGGTAAAACACTGGCTGGACAACAGGACACAGAGAGTAATAGTAAATGGAGTCCACAGTGAAGAAAGGGGGATTACTAGTGGGATACCACATGGTTCAGTACTGGGGCCAGTCTTTTTTAATGTCTTTATAAGTGACATTGAAGTGGGACTGGAAGAAAAAGTATGTCTCTTTGCAGATGACACAAAGATCTACAACAGGGTTGATATGCAAGGTGGGGTGGAAAGGATGAATAGGGACTTTACAAAGTTTGAGGAATGGTCAAATGTATGGCAGCTTAGATTCAACACAAACAAGTGCTAAGTAATGCAACTGGGAAACAAAAACCCAGGGGAAGAGTACACAGTGGGGGGTGAGATACTGACAACAACAAAACTGGAAAGGGACCTGGGAGTAGTCATATCAGATGACCTAAAGGTGGGCCAGTAATGTGAGAAGGCAGTAAGAAGGGCTGGGGGATACTGGGATGCATAGGGAGAGTCATCACCAGTAGAAAACAGGAAGTTGTTGGCCCTCTGTACAGACAGTTGGTGAGACCACATCTGGAGTACTGTGTACAGTTCTGGAGACCTCATCTCTGCAAAGACATAGATAACGTGGAGGCGGTCCAGAGGAGGGCAACCAAAATGGTGCAAGGTCTGCACCAGAGGACATATGAAGAAAGACTAAAGGAGCTTAAGATGTATAGCCTCAAGGAAAGGAAGCAGAGGGAGGACATGATAGAAACTTTCAAATTTATTTATTTATTTTGTATTTAGCTTTTGTTAACTGGGTAAGTGCGCTAGCCATAAAATGACTATTTTCACTCACATCCTAGGAGAGTACAGACATGCAGAAACTTAACAGAATAACAGTTTATAAGTGCTTTACATACAATGAGTTAAAGAGGATACAATATATCAGAGACATACAGAGTAGACCATTCATAAGTTCATAGGTGCCTACCTATGCAATGAATAGAGAGGACCTTGGACAATAAAGTATCAGGTGACTTATCATATAAACAGAACAAGGTACATAAAAACAAAAACAAAAACAGGTAATACAAAAGGAAGAAATAACCATTGAGAGCAGGGGTGTCATTAAGGAAAAGTTTGATAAGTGAGGAAAAGGGGAGCAAGCCATGAAATTAGATCATATGAGTATATGTAAGTGTAAGGGAGATACCTGCAGTGCAAGATTGTATATGGGCAGGTAAAGGGAGCCGGGACAGGCTAAGGCAGTAAGAGGGTTATATAGAGGTGAGGAAATACTATTGCATGGCAAGAGACATCAGTCATTAGGTAGGGTGAAAGCAGGAAAAGGTATCAGCAATCAGCAGATTTGAGCGCAGTTTTCTTTTAAAGCATGTGTGGGAGCTAGAAAGTCTAATGTCGAGGGGAAGGGAATTCCACAACTGTGGAGCCGCATGCTCAAATGCAACAGTCCCTTTCCTAGTGCGGCACCTCGGCAAATTCAGAAAGGATTTATCAGCTGACGATAGACCATGAAGTGTGTCCTGAGGAACAAGCATAGCTGCAATACACCTAGGGGTTTGATTTTGAATTATCGAATCAATAAGACAGCCAAGGTAGAATTTCCTACTAGCTAATGGAGAGAGCCAACCAAGATCATTATAAAGTTGTCAGTGGTATTTAAGCCAAGTAGCAGAAGAGGCATAGCGACATATGTTGTTATACGTAATATCCCATCAGAGTAGTTCAGTTTTATGAGCAGCCCCAAATAAGGGAGCCCCATAGGGAATAAGTCCAAGAGGGTAGCATCTTTCCGAATAAGAGATGTGCAAGAACAAGGGGTCATAATTTGAAGATAGAGGGGGGACAGCTCAGAGGTAATGTGAGGAAGAATTTCTTCACAGACAGGGTTGTGGATGCATGGAACAGCCTTTCTGAGGAGGTTGTAAAGTCAAAAACAGTGGGGAAATTCAAGAATGCATGGGACAGACATAAGGCAATTCTAGTGGGGGGTAGGAGGAAGTAGGCTGTTGGTTAACTAGGATCTGCAGCTTATCCGTTAGGTAGGGAAATGGGCAGACTAGTTGGGTCAAGCAGTCCTTATCTGCCATCAGACTCTATCTTTCTATGTTTACTGTTCTGTGTAAAAAGGCTGTGCAATGTGGGCTGCATTATTAGGTGCTCTACACGTGGCATACCAAATAGCTCTCCTCTGTGAACTGCCATGAATGGGGTGCCTTTGATGTGTGATGGTGTCAAACCAATAAATGCTGTTATTTTCCTTGTTTTAAGCACAGGGGTTGATGTAATAGTATTACTACATGGACCACCACTGCTACTCTGACCACTGCTTGAACATTCTAAATCATCCTCCTCCTCATGCCTGTAGTAATCATTTGGTGTTATTTCACAACTGTTACTGACATGGCTACTTCTTCTCAATTGGGAAGGGGATACCATGCTCACTAAGGTGGATGAGGGTGAATGCCCCACTACGCTATTTGCTCCCCTCTGGTGTTGAGTCCACAGTGCCATATGCCTGCTCTTGAGATGAGTATGCTGGTCCCCTGTGCCAAGATGGATACCCTTTTTACTACACTTCACTCATGCTTGACAAAACTAGCAGATTGTCACTGTTTCATCACTTCTATATTGTACATAAAAAAATCCAAACTAGGAATTTGGATGCCCTACTCTTCACATGTCGTGGCTGGTGCTGCATATGGGATGGCAGTTTTTGTGTCGATGAAATGGAGGGATGTACTGCATGATTTCCGGTGTTGTGCACACTTGGACTTTGAATGAACATCACAGTCTATGACTATTACTTTAGGGTCATTAACAGACACAGCTACATCAGAACTTTGAGGAGGGGGTGATTGACTAACAGACTGTTTACAAACAGCCACATTCACTTTCTTTTTGTCCGGTTCCCAAATGGGGTCGTTAGCATCATCATCCACAAATTCTCTTTGGATGCTGTCCTGTGGAGATATTCCAGCCACAGCCTCAATATGATCATCCACACTTTTTTCGTGAACATCTGAATGTTTGGATGGCCCGACCTCAAGATCAGTGGAAACATGATACTGTGAGTTATCATCATGATCAGAATCATGTCCAACTACTGTGCAGAGTGGAACATCAGCTACACTCAAGTCTGTAGACTCAGCAACATTTTTCCCACACAATAACTTTGCCAGGGTTGAACTTGTAGCAATACTCATGATGTTACCAACCATGCCATCACTATCTTTACTACCAGCAGGGACAACATTATCACCAACCAGCACTGAAGGGACTGATTTCACGGTGAAAAACACTGCTACCTTTGCCTTCCACTGCGTACTAACACTGCCACAGCCACAGCCACTCTTAACACTGCTAGACTTGCTAGCCCCTGATAAACCTGCCTCATTATCACAACAACTTCCACTGCTAATAGTCTTCTTGGAAGCAGCACCACAGCCAGAAATAGTTTTGCATGACCGTCTCTTCGCTGGCATTTTTTAAAATTACACAGAAAATTACATCAACTTTATATTTCTGCAGTTTTTGGTGGATGGGAAGCAAAAAAGGAAAGAGATGCAGCTGCATTGGCACAAGACCTTAACCAGTCTTCAAAAATCCTGAAGTCCAAAAATAATAACTTGTTTTGCAGTGGAGGGGGACACCAGTAGCTTCACCAAAGCAGGGAGAAATATTACAGATAGGCTGAGAAGTTCAGAGTACTGCTATTGCAGGGCCACAATAAAATGCATATAAATTGACAGAACAGAAACATATTAAAGGTCAGGTGCAGAAACTTTAACTGTTCAGTAAACTACAACACAGGTAGTCTTTTAAACTGACTGAAAAAATGGCCAGCAAACAGCAAAAATGTATAAAAAATTAATATATGTAAAACTGTGTGTACCTGAACACACAAAGACTAAAACACTAGCCAACAACACTTGGAAAGACTGCCTTTCTCACTGTGGTCTGTGAATCTCCCTTCTAAACCACAGTTCCGCCCCTTCCCCTGAAGCATACTTCTACAGTGTCTGTCACTACAGAGACTGAATGTACTAAATTAACATTCAATATTCACACAAAATCAGTAAAAGCTCAATGATCTAAACACACAAGGGCTTACTACAATTGACGTACTGTACTAAATTTTTAGACAAAATTTAGTCACAAAAATGCATTTTTAAAGGTTGTAAACTGGTTTGATTCTCAGACTTCTGGGACCAAACTGTCTCCAGCTTTCCACTACGCAAACTAAGCTGAACTAAGGCTGTTAATGACAATATAGAGCCCATGTGACCTTACATCTCATGAATCACTGCAAAATTCAACTTAAACATTCAAAGCAAGGTGAAGTAACATGAAGTCCATAGGGAACAATGGAGAGTTTGTGTTACTTTGAGATGCAAAGTTATTCACTTTGCCTTGCATAGTATTTCGTGAAATTTGGGTTATATGCCAAATACTATGTGTAGTGCAGTTTATGAACTTCGCCCACCTCTACTCATGAACCAATGGCAAGCTACAGATTTTTGGCCATGGCCCACAGGTCTGCTGCTTCAAGATAAAGATCTGGTGCCCTTGATGAAGAATATAATGATTCATCTTATGACTAATCTGCTTCCCACAGAGACCTCCACAAAGAAAATCATGACTCATCTTTTGCTTTGCACGGAGCCTGTAAGAAAGTTATGACTAACATGATTTTCACAAGGACATCAGGGTTGTGCTTTAAGAAAGTTATGACTGATGTCCTGCTTAACTTGCCCTGCACAATGAAAGTTTTGATTGATTCTGTGGGCCCAATGTACAGCAGCAGACTTGAGGGGAAAGGCTCTTGATCTATGGCTTGAAGCAGCAGACATGAGGGGCACAACCCTAGACATGTTGCTTGTTCTTTGGTTACAATGGTAGGCCTAGTGAAGGTGATAGACACTAGGGCTGAAAACCCAGAAGAACACCACACCACAGATTTGCCAAGGCTCATGAGATTTTGCAACTAATTATTCATTTCCTTATTTTTTCTGGTTTGCATTTCAGCCCTAATAGTTGCATAAACATAGTTTTCTGCAATATATATTTTTAAATTGGGCTATGAAACTCCTGTAATTTCATTGGTCATGACACATTACATGACCACTGATTATTTTATGACAATTGCAAACCTCACCTAAACTAAATACTTTTCAACAAATAAAAACCCTTTTTATAAGTGGAATAACATACTCCAGGGTGTTCAGTCATATGAGAATAATTAACTTCTTGGAATGTTGCAGTACTCAACTTTGCTTCCTGCCTAACAACTACCCAAGTCACACATTATTCACATAGAACCACATACCCTTTCAGGAGTTATCCCTTACATAAACAATACAACTGGATTGGAAATCAACAGAGTTGATTACATACTATTATCTATTTCTGTAGGTAGACATCAGGTAGACAGGTAAAATAAATATTTATTTTCATGTACATACTGCATGTTCTTTTTACCCATATGTTATGTTTCCATTGATCAATTGTATAATCACAGTGAATAGTATACTGTACAGTATGTACTATATGCACAGTATGAATTTCAACCATTTAGCCTATCAAAAGTCACTGTTTAGTTATATTTGCATCATATCTTTGTATTGTGTTTACCAGTTTTTACATTACTCAAATAATATAAACAAATTAATTTTCACTTCCAATCCTGATTACACACTTATGGCCATGCCACTTCTGAATAACTGAGCTTGGAAGCACTAGTGAAAATACATGTGATTATATTAATAGGAAATGTGTAGTGTAGCATGCCCAAACCAAACAGTCCCTGGTATCCAGTGCCCCATTCTTCACACTGCCCCAAGCCTAGCAGTCCCTGATATCCACTGCCCCCCCTTTACTTTGTCCTAAGCAAAGCAGTCCATGGCATACAGTGCCTGCCTCATTCACTCTGCACCAAGTCAAACAGTCCCTGATATCCAGTGGCACCCAGTCATACAACCAGTCCAAAGCCACAGTTACTTATGTCCAGTGGAACTCCTTTCCTTAACCAGGATGAAATCAACAGTCCATGGCATCAAGTCACATTACCTCCTTCATGCTGCTCCAAGTCAAACAGTCCCTAGTGTCCAGTGGCACCCCCTCATCTTGTCCCATGCCACTTAGTCCCTGGCATCCAGAGTACCCTCTCCTACACCCTACCTAAATCCAATCAATCTCATGTGTCCAGCACACCACTTGACAGCTGTGCAAAAACCATTCACTCACCTCCTTGACTGTTAACCATTTGGACACTATTTTTAAGTGTGATTAAGGAAATATAGGTTTAGTTTGTGTATACAGAGGATATAGAACAGGACAGCACTAGAAAAATGATGCATTAGATAAATGATGTATTCAAACAAACTGTGTTGACCTCCATCATTTATCTCATCACTTTATTTTTTTGAAGAATAGCTAGGAACAAGAACTGTTGATGAAGAAGTTCCCATATATAACTATTTTCTAGGTAATTCCCAAGATGTATGAATATGCTTTATGCCTACTGTACCCAATAGACCTATTGAATTGGAAAGACGTTTATTTATTTATTTAGGAAATCTGAATTACAACCCTTTGAGTCATAGACTCATTTCCAAAGGCTCCACATCAAAATAAAACATAGACATTCACACAGTACATACATAGAATAAATGTAGGTGAGCAATCACACAGAGTATAAATACAATGAGCACTGGTTAATGCCTATACATTTGGTAGCTAAAACAGGGCAGAGCTATCGATATAGTAACCTAATGAGTGGTTAAGACCCATACAATTGCTAGCTAAAACAATGCATGTTATGAGCTGGTAGCAAGCTGCCTCAGGGAGACCTTGTCTTATACATAATACAATGCATTCACAGTCCAGTGCAACTATATGGTAACCAAGGGAGGTGAGGAGCTTGTAGGCTAGGAATAGTGAGGGCTCTCCACTGCCAGGCTAAGGGCGGGTGCATGGCCTAGTGGCATGGTACAGGTTTGACAGGTTACCAGCTAAACTAGCATTGATGTGAGGAGAGGATATGGTCCCTTAAGGCAGCTTTAAAAGGACCTAGATTGGTGATTGATGTGATGGCCAGTGGGAGGGCATTGTACCAGGATGGAGCTCTAAGGGGGAAGGATCGTTGGGCCAGGGTGGTCCTGATGCAAGGCACCTTCCAGATAGTTTTTGGGGTGGCCCGTGTGGATGCTGAGATGGTGGCTGCCTGAGGAGCAGCCATGACACCTATTGGGGTTAAACACAGGTAATTTTTTTTGTGAAGAGACAGGTTGGTATAATACTCTTTCCTCAAGGCAGAGGATATTGGTGAGTGCGTATAGGGTGCAGGTATGTGTATTTCTGTCAGCACCAGAGAGGAGCCGGCAGGCCTTATTGATGACTAGTTGTATTTGATGAAGTGCCATAGGGTCGGTGGCAGCAAAGATTGTGAGGCCATAGTCCACCAGCGATACGACTGAGGAAGTAATGGCTAGGTGAAGTGCTTCAGGTGGCAGGCAGTCTTTATGTCTGTACAGCAGACCAATGTGGGTGTTGGTGGTGGAGGTGAGGATTTTTATATGTTCGTGGAACGAGAGGGAAGAGTCAAATGTAATACCTAGATACTTATATTTGTGGACCTGCTTCAGTGGGATGAGAGAGGTGGAGAGTATTTCAAGGGGGAAATCCTTTTATCTGTTTTTGGCAGTAGGCATAGATTATCGTCTTAGTTTTTTTTAATGTTGACCACCAATCTGTGTTTAGCAAAGCAGTGTTCAATCTGAGATAAGGAGTTTTGTAAGGTACGCTGGAGAGAGGATCAGGATGTGTGGCTTAAAGAACATCATCGTCCATGTAGAGGAGAAGGTTGCCAGGGCAGGATTTAGGCAGGGCATTGAGGTAGATACTGAATAGCAGGGGATCCAGGATTGATCCCTGGGGAACTCTTGAGTGTACAGGCAGCAAAGTAGACATGGTTTTATTAATTTTAACACATTGGGTTCTAAATGAAAGATAGCTGGAGAACCATGAGAGTGGACAATGACTGACCCCAATCTGTTTTAATGTGTTAAGAAGGAGAGGGTGAGAAACCATTTTGAAGGCCTTTTAGAGGTCTATAAACACGGCCCCAGCAAGGTGCCCCTTGTCAAGCGTGGAGTGCAGGGAGTTAGCGAATTCTGTGAGGGCAGTCCTGGTGCTATGACCAGCTCTGAAACCATGCTGCTCCCCACATAAGAGGTTGTGTGCGAGGAGGTAGTCAGTGAGCTAATTGGCCATGATCTTTTCAAGGGCTTTAGAGAGCGGGGAGAGAACTGAGATGGGCCGGTAATTGTTTGGGAGGGAGCTGTCACCACATTTCAGTATTGGTGTTATCACTGCCATTTTCCATGAGGTTGGGAACTGGCCCAGGCACAGGGACAGATTTAGAAGGTCCATGATTGAGGATATAACTGAGTCTAGCTCAAGGTATAGGATATGCATATCGAAGGTGCCTTTGCAGTAATTGGAGCTCTGGAGGACTTTGGACAGGTAGGCTTTCGCTTCTGTAGGGGTAATGACTCTGAGTTTGAAAGGGGGTGGAGGAGCTCAGGTGGTGGGGTAGGCTGAATTGGATCCAAAAAGTTGCTAGGGAGGACTGAGCTGAGATCTGAGAAGGTGGAGTTGAGGCAGTTAGCTATGTGAAGTGTGTCTGTGGTGGTAGTGCTGTTAACACTAAGTTGTGAGGGGGGGAGAGCGGGATTTACCATTAAGCTCCTTGATGTTATCCCAGAACTTTCTTGTGCTACCCCAGGAGGTGGCTAGGGCAGTTCTATAGTGCTCCACCTTGGTCTTGTGGATTGCCTAGGTACACTTATTGAGGGCAGCATTATAGGCCTGCCTGTCGCTTAGCAAACTGGAGGCAGTGGCACGATGCTAGATGTTGTCACGCATTTTGAGCTGTTGCAGGAGTTCTAGGGTGATCCAGGGGGCACTATGTTTCTTAGTGGTCACTTTGATGGTCGCTGCAAAAGCATCATAGGCGGTATTAAAGGTGGTGGTGAAGTACTGCAAAACATCATCTATGTGCTGGGCTTGGGAAATAGGGGACCAGTTCCAGTTAATTAGATATTGTTTGAGTTTGGTGTAGTCAATGACGAATGGTGATATTTGGCGGTGGTTTAGGTAGCTGACAGGGCCAACTGAAGATGATTGGGGAGTGGTCACTTAAAAAGCCACTTAAGGCATTGAGTAGGACACCCAGGTTGGAAATATGGTGGGGGTGATTAGTCAGCAGGATATCTAGTAGGGTGTGGGTTCCATTAGTGGGGGTGACCCTGGTAGGCTGGGATACCAGTTGGGTCATATCTAATGCAGCAAAGGTATCTTTGCTGTGTGTTGATGAGCTTGCCAGCCAGTTTATGTTGAGATCCTCAACTAGGATTTGTTCCATTTTGTGGGGGTGGCTGGCTAGGTAGTGAGAGAGCCCTTTACAGGCAGAGGATTGGCTGTGGGGTGGGATGTAGGCAACAGTGAGAGTAAGAGGAGCATGGTTTGGGTCAGGCGAGAGCTTTATTGAGAGGGCTTGGGCGCCATGGTTTAGGGAGGGTTGTGCTTGGTAATGCAGTGAGTCATTTACGTAGAAGGCACAGCAACCACCTCTCTTGCCGTTACTATCAAACCTAATGAGAGAGTAGCCAGGAACAGAGACAAATGAGTCTGGGGTCAGGTTTCTGTTAAAGCCAGAATGTGTGGTTGGTGCTGTGCTGTCCAGTATTGCAGGGGTGCCATTTTTTTTAGGCAGGCTGCAGCAATTCATAGCAGCTATTCGAAGCCCCGTGGGTGACCGCAGTTGGGGGGGGGGCTGCTGGTCCAGGATTGGGGTGAACATTGCCAGATAGTACAAGAAGCAAGTGGAAGATAATGACAAGGGCCATGAATTGGTGACGTGTTGCCAGGTAGTGGTGGCTGACAAGCTTAGAAGGTGATGAGTAGGGAATGGGCCACTGCGTGAGGGCTGGAATGGCCAGGTGGAGGAACAGACATGGAGGGATCAAGGCACAGAGAGAGATGGGGGAGGGGTAGAGGGGAGAAGGTGTAGGGGGCTATGGGGAGAGAGACTGTGATGGAGAGGCTATGAGGGGTGAGGTGCTCCCCCAGCAGTAAAGGTGTGTACATACCAGAGGCAACTGGGGGTTTGTTGCTGAGCAGGGTAAATGTGGTTAGCAACAGTAGTATGGTTAGTTTGTGTGGGTGAGTGTTGTGAGGGAGTACAGTGGTGGTAAATGTGACCATGGACAGGTATGAGTGGGTGTTGCTGACATTTAACATTGTGGCAGCAGACACAGTGGTACAGTGGTAGGGTTGCTGCCTTTGGAGTGAAAGATGCTTAGTTTGAACCCCAGTTTGGAAACCACGTTGTATGCCTAGTGATAGTCCGGGAGACTGTGCAAGGGACACTAAAGAGAGGGGCAAAAGGCATAGAATTTAGGTATGAATGACACAGGACAGAAGTGTTGGGGGGAGCAGTGGGAAGAGGATTGCAACCTAACCTACACGTCTTGTTGCCCTCCAGTGGGATTGCAATATAATCTGCAAATGGAAACATAGACAAAAAAAATCCACTTTAAACTGAAGAAATTCAACACTGATTATTAAAACAGACCAGATATCAGAGGCAATACTGGACTAGGGGGAAAAAGAGGTTAAATAAACTGGCTGATGGTAGTGACATAGTCCAGTCAGGAGGAATTTGGAAATGTCTGGCAGGATGAGGAACCAAACAAGGAGCTCGTGTTCCATGGACAGCCAATAAAAGCTGCCCCAAGATAAAGGCAATTGTCCTTAGTAAATTTACAGAGACAGCCATGAAGCCTTGAGTTCCTGGAATGCTGTGTGGGTTGAACCTGCTAGCAAGGGCTCGGGGAGTGTGACAGCAGGCTCTTCTCACCGTGGAGGTGTGTAGAGCCCTATATGAGGTACTGTTAGCCCAAAGGGCTATGAAAGGATGCCTGAAGGAGAATGGACATCCTGGGGTTAGATATAGCTCCAAAAACAATGGGGGGTATCCTTCTTCGCAATTAACAAAAAAGCTTTGTCACAAATAATGGGAGTTTAAAATTGTAGGGAGGGATTCAGGCAGCAAGCTAGGTGCCGGCTGGGTCTGCAAAGAGAAAAAATGAAAGATGCTGAAATCGGGAGGGGGGCTGGAGAAATTAACTGAAAGTGACTTTTTACAGAAATACCAAATGTGGTAACAGAGACTCAACACAGAATTAGGAATACAGTCTAGCCCTCTAAACTTCCAAGTTCAAACACATACAAGTACAGTTAAAATACACTTTAAACTGAGGAAATTCAGCACTGAGTATTAAAACAGACCAGATATCATAGGTAATACTGGATTAGGGGGAAAAAAGGTTAAATAAATTAGCCGATGGTAGTGACATAGTCCAGTCAGGAGGAATTTGGAAATGCCTGGCAGAATGAGAAACCAAATAAGGAGCTCATGTTCCATGGACAGCCCATAAGAGCTGTCCCAAGATAAAGGCAATTGTCCTTAGAAAATTTACAGAGACAGCCATGCAGCCTTGAGTTCCCAGAACACTGTCTAGGCCGTACCTGCTGGCAAGGGCTCGGGGAGTGTGGTAGCAGACTCTTCTCAATGTGGAGGCGTGTAGACCCGTCTGAGGCATTGTTAGCCCAAAGGGCTATAAGAGGAAAGAAGTGCCCTACTGAAGCCACTATATTCATGCATAAACATCCATCTCCAACCACTGGTGGAAAAAATGTCATCCTACCTCAGAGATATCACACAAGTACTTAATCTGATTAAGGACATACGCCAAACTCGGATACTATTTAATGGCAGATTAGTCACTTGCTGTTTCACAGAGGTTTTTCATGCTATTGGGGATCTTTTGGGCAGAAGACCTAAGGGGATACACTCACCAAACTGGGAGCGCTAAGCATTAGTAGAAACTGCCCTGTGGGGAAAAAAATAATTTGATTAAGTTTGGAAGTGGTTTCTTTAAACAACCAAAAGGTACAGCCATGGGTAGCACCATGGCACCAGGCTACATACATGTTTCATGCATGCATTTGAGCAATGACATATACATATAAGAAACCCCTTTAGATCAGACATCAGAACATGGAAGCAATATACTGTACTGACATCTTATTCTTCATCTGGGGTTCCACTGAAGAAAGAGTACAGCTTTTTATGGACTTTATGAATGGCAAAGATGAAAACTTCTCCTTCACAGTACAATATTAAGGTAATCAATGGCCAACTGTAGACTAGTGTATTCTTTGAAACCACCCATAGGAATACAGTATTGCACAATGGAAGCTTTCATTTACAAAATTCAATAGAGAGTAACCCATACTGTCATGTATTGAGATCTCAGAAAAACTGCAGCTTGGAGAAAGACTTGTAAAAAGAAAGGAATACAGTGGTACAGAGGTTTAGGGATGGGGTTATAACAAGGAAAACTGAATAATGCAGTCTGCAGAGTTAACAAGGTACGAATGGAGAGCATGTTCACTATCAGGCCAAAGAATGAGATGAGCACACATAGGGTAATGTGTTTAACTACCCTTCAGGTCAATTATTCAGAAACACTGGAGTGTCCCCCAAGAGTAAGACTGACCAAGTAGTAGGGTACTTGTTATTTGGTACCCTCAGACCTGGAATGTACCCATGTGGCTGATTTACAGTATGTGCCAACAAATCACAGAAGGATGTGTTCAGACATCCCCTTACTGGGGAAGAGTTTAACATCAGGAAACATATTGCTTGTAATAACAAAGGAGTGGTATACATACTGCAATGTCTGTGCAGTTGTTTGCATATGGGAAAGACCGTGGTCCATGTGCCCTCTGAAAAAAATTATGTTTGAGCATAAAAGTACAATTCACACAAGGCATCAATGCTCCAGTGTAGCCCATCTTTTTACAGAAAGGAGCCATACAAGAGCCTCACTGCAGTTTTGGGGAGTGTAGGAGATTCCCCCACCCCGTGAGAGAAGGAAACAGTAAAAAGACATAAGAAAAGGAGATGCAATGGATGTGCATGCTGGGCGCACATGGCCATCCCTGGAGGCTCAGTGAAGACACAAATTAATAGTCATGTTTTAGCTCCTACAGAATTATGCAAGCCATGACTAGCCAACAGGGTGTCCTATTTTTGTTTATTTGGCAAGTTTAGTACACACTTCTGAGTTACCAGAATTGATTCTCTGTAACTTATCTATCCAAAATAGTTTATGTTACACCTAACAGAAGCCCCTTACTGTCAGTACTCAATTCAGATACAACTAGCCATCCACCCACCATGTACATATCATCACCCTTGTTTCCTCCAGTCCCCCTTAACCACAAACAGTTATTTATTTGAAAAAGATTCACAAGGAAAGACATACAAAGCTGCAATAGCTCATTTCCAGATGTGTCCTGGGGAAAGGGGGAAAATGGGATACATTCAGAATATGAAGTAAGATAAATAAAGAGCTAAAATAAACATGAAAATTGTACATAAGACCAGGACCCCTACTTTTCTGCGGCACAGTGGGACCAAGTTCTGCGGCAAGACTACCATTTGCCGCAGAACTTCTATGGCGGTGGTTTGTAATTTCTTCGGACATTCTGTGGCACTAACAAACTACCACATCACAGTAACAGCTTGTCATTCTGACTTCACTTTCATAGCAGTGGTTATAGCAATCAGTATGGTGGAAAGCACAGTTACACTAGTTCAAAAAATAACAGAATTATAAAAATAATTTCGCTCCGAAAAAAGCAAAACAAATGTCTCTCCCTTAAGGTCCTAGCCTGTTAAATAAATGACATATGCAGAGGGGATCTTATGTGATAAATGAGGTATTTCTATATGCATGCTATCTATCCCACTAATGAGGTTTCCACTGTCTATCACTTATATATTTGTATGTGCTTTCTACACCACTCATGAGGTTCCCACTGTGTATCACTTATATATTTATATGCAATCTGTAACATACATACAAATGTGTGTGTGTGTGTGTGTGTGTGTGTGTGTGTGTGGTGAGAGAGGCAGAGATACTATGTGTGTGTGTGTGTTTATATATTTTTTTTTAATTTCCATGAACTTGCATCCTCATTCATACAGGACCCATTAGAAATGGAATAGAGGAGTTATTGCAAAACTCATTTTTGATGTCAACCTACTTTCCCTGACACACTGCGTAACACCGTCAGGCCATGACATGCATGTGAACCAATTGTGAGCTAGAGCTCTCCAGACCAGCACAATGTGTCCACCATGTGAGAGAACACTGCACCATACCTTCCCAGGCTCCGAGCAATGATGTGTTCCACCAATCCTTGTGCTGCCCAGCCAGCTCCCAGAGCTAATCTCTGAACCTGAGTTGCCGGAACGGAAACACAGCATGCTACCCTCTGGCCTAACAGCTGTCCCTGCACACAGCATTTCTCCATAACTTTTAGGTGATTCTATCAACCAGTGACAATATGTAATCAATAACCCTGGCAAAAATCCGTACAGTGCAATTATTTATTTAACAGGTCTACACATTATTATATTCCACTTTTCTGGGCATCATTACTTTATTTTTCTTAAAAATGACAGTTAAATTCATTTTACCAGTTATTCATATCAGATGGCATCTCTATACCTTAAAGGCACAAATAGATCTGTATAAAGTGAGGTATGGACTTAACAGGTCTGTACTATTGACAAGGTTTTGTTTAAGTTGTCTCTAGTGCAATAATGTAAGTCTGAAAATTGTATTAGGCTGTAGTGCAGGGTGAGCAAATATCACCATGCCTGATGTGCTGTGCCACTGTCTCTTGCAGTGGGAGCTGTGGTAGATAAGTGACTGTTCATTTCTGTTGCAGAATGCAGCCATTTCATTAGCTAATGTATGATGTTATAGCAATGATAACAAAACATTTTGAGCAAATAGGGGGTTTAGGATATAAAAAGAGGGGAAGGGAACCAGATTCAATGGAAAAACAGAAATATTAATAAAAAATCAACAAGAAGAGTGAATTCTTCGGCACCCAGAAGTTCTGGCGCTAGGGATTGTAAGTTCTTATGAAAATTTGCAGCCACAGAATTCTAGGGGCCTTGCATAAGACAAACATTAAAACAGAAAAGGGCAATAACAAAATCAAATTGCAGCTAATAAACAATTATAACAACATACACTGAAAGTCGATAATGCTAAGGACAAAATATATTTACTGCATGATAAAGGATGAAAACTGTGATACTGAGAGGCAGAACCACACAACTGAGTAAACAACAAGAAGCCCACTTAGACAGTACATGGGGGAGAGTCTATCTAAGGATGTGGAGGAATTGGAGGGGAGAGAGAGATATAGAACAAGCATTTGTCAATGCCGAATGTTGATTGCATTGGTCCATTGAGCTCGCTTACTGCCCCTGTGTCACTCGCTCATTCTGTTTCTCCCGGTGCTGCAGGCTGCTCTTTTGCACTGGGCTCCTGCCTGCATTGGCACATTTTTCTGCCCACAAAGAAATCTGCAGCTGTCCTGACAGAGCTCCGTTGAGGTGGGTCACTCCCCCTCTCTCTCATTAGCTCATTCTGTTTCTGCTGGTGCTGCAGGCTGCCCTTTTGTACTGGGCTTCTGCCTGTGTTGTTGCCTTTTTTTGCCCAGAAAGAAATCCGCAGCAGCCATGATAGAGCTCCGTTGAGCTCGCTCACTCCCCCTCTCTCACTCGCTCATTGTGTTTCTCCCGGTGCTGCAGGCTGCCCTTTTGTACTGGGCTTCTGCCTGCATTGGCACCTTTTTCTGCCCACAAAGAAATCCACAGCTGTCCCGACAGAGCTCTGTTGAGGTCACTCCTTCTGCCTGTCTCACTCACTCACTCATTCTGTTTCTCCTGGCGCTGCAGGCTGCCATGTTGTAGTGGGCTCCTGCCTCTGTCGGCGCCTTTTTCTGCCCACAAAGAAATCTGCAACAGTCCTGACAGAGCTCCATTAAGCTCACTCACTCCCCCTCTCTCACTCTCTCATTCCGTTTCTGTCGGTGCTGTAGGCTGCCCTTTTGTACTGTGCTCCTGCCTGTGTTGCCGCCTTCTTCTGGCCACAAAGAAATCTGCAGCAGTCATGATAGAGCTCCGTTGAGCTCGCTCACTCACTCCCCCTCTTTCACTCGTTCATTCTGTTTCTCCCACTGCTGCAGGCTGACCTTTTTTACTGGGTCTCTGCATGCATTGCTGCCTTTTCCTGCCCACAAAGAAACCCGCAGCAGTCCCAACAGAGTTCCGCTTGAGCTCACTTACTCCCCATCCTCACTGGCCATTCTGTGTCTCCTGGTGCTGCAGACTGCCCTTTGTACTGGACTCCTACCAGCGTTGGCCCCTTTTCCTGCCCACAAAGAAATCTGCAACAGTCCTGACAGAGCTCAGTTGAGCTTGGTCACTCCCCCCCCAGTCACTCAATCCTAATCTGTCCCAAACACTGATTTCCAGCAGCGACTGCGGTATTCTGTGCCCGAAGTGTGGAAACACATTTCAGTCAGGATGTGAAAAATGACAGCTGTACTGTTCATAAGGAGGTGCGAACAAATGCCAGTGTTGAAAATCTGGTGTGAAAATATTACTAATTTGCGAACTTACAACTGCACAACACACGCTTGTAACACAGTCATTTTATGGAGTTTCATCACAAAATTTTCAACATAGGCATTTTATGACCTCTGCTCATGAACAGTGTCAGTGTAATTTTCTTTATCTGTCCTGGACACTGATTTCCTACAGCGACCACGCTATTCTGCGCTGGAAGAGCGAAAACACATTTTGGCCAGGATGTGGTAAATGGCAGCTGTACTGATCACAAGGAGGTCTGAAAAAATGCCAATGTTGAAAATCTGGCATGAAAATATTGCAAATTCACAAAGTTACAAGCGTGGGTAGCAACTGCACAATGCACACTCATAAAACAGTAATTTTTGGGATTTTTCACATGAAATTTGCAAAATAGGCTTTTTGAGAGCCCACCTCATGAATACTGGCACTGTCATTTCATTAATCGGTCCAGAAAGGGGATTCCATACAGTGACCACGAAATCACCTTTCAGGGCTGAATAACGCCATGACAGTGCCAGAATTCATGAGGAGGGGGCCCAAAAACCCCATGTTGAAGATTTGGTGCCCAAATTCCAAACAATGCCTGAGATATGCATCAAAGTTGAAAAAAAACCCTATTTATTCCATTATACAGCTTACTGGCATTTCCTCAGTTCACGGTTGGCTTTGAAGAGTGCAGACGTGTTCCCGGTCCACCGAAGATGGTCACACCAGGCTATGGAGGTAAGTATGGGGTGAGGAAGGTGTGCGGAGGCAGGGTGTGCAGTGGGAGGGTGCAGGTTGTGGAAGGGGGCACAGGGCAACTGCCGAGGGACCATTTCTTTTTTCCACAGGGGAAAAAAAAACAAAAACATTGCAGGACCATTTCTGTTTTTACAGGGGCATGTGGCATGCTGGGGTGGGCTCCCAGTGTGCCAAATGAGTCTTTTTGGGGGGCAGTTGTAGCCAACGGGGGATTGGGCACCCTACTGGCACACAACAAAAGGGGGGTTACATTATGCTGGCAGGGATTGGGCACCTCCATCAACACACACCAAAAGTGGGAGGGTTACATAATGCTGATGGGGTGTGTGCTCCCCCATTGGCAACATCAACCTTAGGTCACTGAAGCAGATGGGGATTGGAGTCCCTGTCAGCAAACACACATGGTGGGGAGGCACATGCCGCTGAGGGGGATTGGGCACCCCCTCAGCAGGGGGGGCTTAATATTGTTTGTGAACATGGTGGCAAGCCACTGCCATGTTCATAAACAGTATCATTGTAACAAGGTTCCACCCAGCAATGGTGGGTCACTTCCTCATTGCAGCGAATGGCTTACACTGCAATGACGAGGAGGCCTTTGATTGCAGTGGCTGAAACCTTACAAGGTTGTGGCATGCTGGCTGAACTAGTGTCAGCAGCAGCATGCCACAGCTTTGGGCAAAGCAGGCCAGGCCTTTAAAGGCTGTGGGAGCATTGGCCACAACAGTGCCGCACCTCCACAACCTGCTTCTGGAAAGCTGCCTCAATATGTTTCTTGTGCATGTGTGCAATCAACATAACAAAAAAGTGGAAAGAAAAAACATACGAAAGAGGGTAATGGATAAGGTGGGGCAGAAGGTGAAGAATTAAGAGGAATGAGTAATAGGGAAAGTTATGTGTTCAAGAGCAGGAGCAGGAAGGGGAGATGTAGGTAGAGAGAAGACTTATCTTCTGTGAGTTAGAGGACAGGGCAGAGTGGATATTTAAAGGGAAGGAGTTTCAGATATTTGGGAAATAGTAGAACAAGGCAGCCAATCCTGAAGTTGGAGTATGGGCAGGGAGGACTAGAGTCCTATAAGGGGAGTTACAGATGGTGTAGGTGGGAGAAGGGGGTTAGAGAGGAGGATGTTTAGGTATCAAATCAAATCAAATCAAACTTTATTTGTAAAAGGCACCTTTCCAAAACCAAGACACCTGTACATAACATAATAAAAATCAATAAATAATTTGTGGAAGGGAGCCAAGTCAGAACTTCCCAACTAATGAGGCACAATGGGCAAGGAGTCTATCCCAAAGAGGATGGAAGGAGAGGGCAGAGTAAATGCCACAGTGATGTGTACATGGGGGACAGTTTAGGACAAAGCAACAGAAGGAGATGAAATGGGTGCCCAGTCTGGAGAGGGTAGACTTAGGAGCAACACTGTAAACTACATCTCCAAAGTCAAAGATTGGGAGGATCATCTTCTGGATGATCTCACAGCAGGCTTGAAGGGGGACACAGCCATGGTGTCTGTAAAGAGAACCAAATTTGTGATGTAGTTTTTTGTGGATAGCATCTGCATGTCCAGCAAAATCTAAGTTCTGTTCCAGCCAGAGCCCAAGATAAAACTGAAGACATCCTGCCAAAGGGAACCATCAAGGGTATGAAAGATAGGAAGAGTCAGAAGCCTGGCTAGCCTCTGTCTGGTGCCAAAAGTAATGGAGACCAACTTTTTGGCATTGGGGGACAGCTGATTTGTGCAAAACCTGCTCCAGACATTAACAAAAGCCAACTGGAGGCTGGTCACCTCATCAGAGTGGGAAGTACTGGAGATACACAAGACAGTATCATCCATGTACATGTAGATATCAGCTATTGAGCAGGCAGCAGGTAAGTCATTCAGAAAAATGGAGAAAATAATTGGTCCAAGCACTGAACCTTGAGGGACACTGGTGTTGATGGAAAGAGGGGGGAAGATGAAGTCACCAATCCTGACTGACTAGGACCTACCCATGAGGTAGGAACTAAAGAGTTAGTCACAGACTCTGAAAGACCAGCTGCTGTAAG
Organism: Neoceratodus forsteri; assembly: GCA_016271365.2. Classification (NCBI taxonomy): domain Eukaryota; kingdom Metazoa; phylum Chordata; order Ceratodontiformes; family Ceratodontidae; genus Neoceratodus; species Neoceratodus forsteri. The sequence continues at coordinate 1,340,900,576 of CM057456.1, forward strand.
CTTATTGAGGAGAAGAGAGTGGGCAACAGTGTTGAAAGCTTGGCCAAGTTGACAAAGATGGCAGAGGTGATGCTCCCTTGATCCATGCCAAAGAGAACTGAGTCAGTGAGCCAGAGCAGGGAGGTCGTAGTGGAGTGAACCTTGTGGAAACCAGACTGGAAAGGGGTAAAGAAGGAGGATTCAAGGAAAGAGGAAAGCTGAGCCAGAATAAGGTGCTCTTGCAGTTTTGCAAGGATTGGAAGAAGGGAAATTGGGTAGTAGTTACCTGTGTTTGAAGAGTCCACCCCTTAGAAAGGGGGAAAACTGTGGCAGTCTTCCAGGTGTCAGGGAAAGAAGCAAGTAGAAAGGAGAGATTCAGAGGGTAAATGAGTGGGAGAGCAATGACATGAGCCAAGAGGAGCAGGAGTTTTGGGTCAAGCCCATCTGAGCTTTTGAACTTATGAGGGTTAAGGACAAGGAGTGCTTTTATGGTATCAGCAGGGGAGACTGCAGATAAGGAGAAACAGTGAGGAAAGGAAGACAGTGCTGAAAGAGCTGGAGGAGGAGGAGCCACTGGGAGAAGAGACACAGGAATGGCCAAAGCACAGGTGATGAAGAAAGTGTTGAATTAATTGCTGACAGGAGGGATCAGAAATAGTGACATCACCAATCTTTAGGACCGAGGGAGGTGGTTGGAAAGGAAGGGAGAATATGGCATGGACTACTTTCCAGAATTTGGATGGACTGTTAAGGTTCTCCTGGAAAGTGGTTGAGAAGTTCTCTTTTTTGGCAAGTTTGATGGCCCTGGTGCAGTCATTACAGAGAGTCCGAAATGTAACCAGATCACCTAAAATGTCTGAGGCCTTGTAAGTCTTCCATGTAAGGTCACAAGATCACTGACAGTCCAGCAGTTCAGCCGATACCCAGGGGAGATGAGAGCCTCTGACCTTTGTATCCTTATAGGAGCATGTCGATCCCAAACATGCAAGAACTGGGTCTTGAAGTAGCTCAGGGCTCAGTTGACAGGGGAGGCCTGAGCAATAGGGAACCAGTCAATACCAATGAGATCCTCAAGGAGGGAGGACAAGTCAAGGGACTGAAAAGTGTGAAGAAAGAGGATGTGTGGCAAGGCTTTGGGGTGATGGATTTTGTGCATGCAGTAGACCACGTGATGGTCACTGAGTGCATCTAGCAAGATTCCTGACATAACTACCTAATGAGCTTGAGATGCTAGAACCCAATTTAACAGGTTATGATTGTCTGACTTATGATTAGAAGTAGTTGGTTCAGAGATCAACTCTGTGTGAGATTCAAGGAGGAAATGTGTTGACTGAATTTGGATTTTGTGCTGGAAAGCCAATCAAAATTAAAATCCTCAGGATGAGAAGTTCGCCAGATGTAGAATGGGAGATGAGATTAGAGATGAGATCAGAGGTAGAGGTTGAAGAAGACTAGGGCAGCAGTATACACCGCCCACAATGATAAGAAGGGAGAATGGGAGGGATAGTTTTATTAGCAGAAGTTCATTGACAGAGGGGGAGTAAATGGAGAGACAGAGGTTATACTGGATAGAGGAGGAGATGAAAATGGCCACCCTCTCCACTCTTGGTTGACTGATCCTGCCAAATGATGGAGTAACCAGGGATGGAGATGGCAGTGTCAGGAAAGATTCAGTAATAATCAGAATGCTGGGTTTTAGATTAATCATGAGAGGCTGAAGAAGATCAATTTTAGTTAGAAGGCTCCTAATATTAGGTGTAATACTTTTAATCCTTTAGGGAGATCAATGGGGGAAGGACTGATGGCCCAGGGTTAAGTTCAATGTCACCTGCTGTAAGAAGCAGTAAAAAGATGAGCAGCCTAGATGGGGTGGATAAGCACCTCTGAGGTGGGAAGGATTTAATAAAGTCAAAAGAGGTGGACTGAGCAAGGGAGTGCCTAACTGTAGCTAGAATGGAGTGAAGGGATGCTAAATGGCTATTGGGAGATTGCAAGACAGATGGTCTGAGGCACCATGGTGAATGAAGAAGTGGAGGGAGACAAGAAGATGGAAGAGTAGGAGATAGGAGAGTGGCATTGGTAAGGCAAGAAGGAGGGAGTAAGGAGTGGATGACAGGGTAAATAGGAGGGAGAGGGTAGTGAGAAAGTGGAGGAGCATAGTGAGAGGAGAGGAAAAAGGTGATGCAGCAGTGACAGTTAAAAGGTAGAAGACAGGAAGACAGAAAAGGGAGTGAACAAGTGGAATAAAGACTAATCAAAAAAATTAGTTTGAAGGGTGGTGGGTGAGGAGCAGGAGGGGATAGAATTTAGACAAGAAAGAAGAGAATTAATGCAGAAATAACAGTATTAAAATAAAATGAGATGAACCAAAGTGGAAAGTAACAAGGTGCTAAATGATAACACAATGAAGCAAGGTAAGCAGAGAAAACAGTCACAGGAATATGAACAGCTAGCTGCTGCAGGCAGAAAAATCCTACCACCTACCAATAGTACACACATTACTGTAGTGATAGTAGTAGTAGTAAAAATGTTATTCATTATAATAATGAATTGGTTACTCAACTGAGTTGAAACTCATTTCCAGTGAGATCCACTTAAAATGACATACATAACAATGTAATTAATTCTTTCTTTTTTTCCAATTGTTTAACCAGGTAAGACACACTTAGCTGAAAGCTTGTTTACAGGTGCAATCTGGGAGCACAGGGAAGTTAAGTAACTTGCTCAGGGTCACACAATATGCAAGTGAGGGCTGTGGGATTCAAACCCAGGTCTCCAGATTTGCAGCTCAGAGCCTTGAACCACTGCATTATACTGTCTCCCCATATATAATTCTAACACATATTACTAAAGAAACAAACATAATACAATACTACATACAGTGTTAAATAAATACAAGACTCACACAAAAAACAATAATACATTATTGCACTCTCTCATACTTAACCACCCATCAAATATACAGTACATCACATGACTTTTTTAAGATAACTTTAACTTCCTTGAACCAAACCAGTTCTTAATCTGACCAGTTCATCTCTTACCATCATAGGTTCTAATGTCAACTGGTAATAAATTCCATAAGGATGGACCATGATGGAAAAAATGTCCTCTTCCTAACTTTGTGTTGTATTTTGGTGGCAAGTATTCTATTCCTCTTGCTGTTCTAAAACTTGGTTTTATTCTTCTTTCTTGCAGGCCATCTTTTATATATCCCGGGACTTTAACAGAAAAACATTTTTCCATGTACAATAGCACATGCAAAAACCTTCTATCCTCACAATTTAAACCATCCTAATTCTTTATATAGATCCTCCCTCTGAGTTCTTCTTGGGGTCATTGTAATATATCGTGCCATTCTATTATATACTATATCTAATCTCCCTAAAGATGTTAAATTGGCCCCCATATATACCAAATCTCCATAATCTAGTAATGGAAGTACTGTTGCATGTACTAAATAATTTCTAATTTCTTTTGTTGTACAATGCCTAATCCTATACAATGTCCCCATACATCTATTTATTATTTTTGTCAAGTATTCTATGTGTTTATCCCATTTTAAGGAACAATCAAAATAGACACCCAAATATCTGTAACAATCTACTTGTTCTAAACTTTGACCATGCAATGTTTTTATTTGCATAAGTCCTACAGATTTATCATTACATGTTCTTCTCTGGAAATACATTGTTTGAGACTTTTTGGGGTTCAAGTTAAGTTTTGATAAAGCTAAAACATTCTGCAGTTCATCAAATGCTATTTGCAATTTACTTTCAATCAAATCCAGTTTGTATTCTGGTAGATAAATTATTGCATCGTCAGCATATAAGTTGAATTTTATTTCAGGGTCAGAGAATTTTATGGAATTAACTTATACATTATACAACAATGGTCCCAATAGTGATCATTGCGGAACACCCTTTTTTATTATGGAAATTTTAGATTTCCACTGGTCACTCACCACAAATCGTCCTCTATCAATTAGGTATGATTTAAACCACTCTACAGCCTGGTCAGATAGTCAATAAACTGAAGCCTGGACAGCAGGATATTGTGGTTTAAAGTGTCAAATGTCTTAGAAAGATCCACATAAATGACACCCAATGATAAACCCCTGTCCAGGCTTTCGGATAGAGAACCAGTGACCTGCAGAAGTGCCGAGGTAATACCATGAACAGCTCTAAAGCCTGACTGGTATTTATTTAAGATCTTATTTTGCTCAATATAATTTGAAACCTGTTTTACAACAATCCCCTCAAAAATCTTTGCAATAACAGGCAAAAGGGAAATAGGTCTATAATTATCCAATTTTTCCCTTTCTCCTGATTTGTAAACTGGAACTACCTTTGCAATCTTCCACATGCTTGGAAACTTAGATTGGAACAATGACATATTATACAATCAGTTTAAAGGTTAGGCGATTATTGGGGCAGCGTACTTCAACATCAAACTGGGTATGTCTTTGTCTCCCCCAGCCTTATATACATCTATCTTGCTCAAAGCTTCAATCACCTCATGCACTTCAATGGGAAAAAATCCAAATGTATTTAATGGAGTGTCATTCTTACTACTGATAGTACTGAAGTCTTAAGAACTGAAAATTACAAGGTGGTCCGAAGGAAAAAAGAGAGCTTTTTCACTTATATGCTTCATAGCCATGAAAAGGATCACAACACACTGGCTAGACAGGATGATCATGATCATAACTGAATGGATAGGACACACGAAACGGGTACAGGAACTGGAGTGCATAACTGTGGAACTTAGGCTTGCAAGAGAGAGAGATTTCTGAACACCTAGAAGGGGTGAGATCAATACCTTCCAGAGGTACCAAGAGGAGGAGAGTGGGTACACCTTCATGAAGAAATCTATTAGATTCCTTCATCCTCCAGGCACTCTGAGACCCCTCTTCACCCCCTTGAAAAAATACTAAATCTCCCAAAAGACAGTGAAAAATATATGAAGTACTGTACCAATCTTTGAAACCTGACACACAGTTTGGTTAATAAAATTATGTAATTTGTTTAAACATGACTTTTTGGTTAAAGCTGATCCCTTTGGGGAGGCAAAGGGTTTGACTTTGTTGGATTGTGAGACTGTTGCTAATCAAATAAGCTTCCTATGCCACAACAGAAATGTAAAATTAATATGTAAGCGCTGTATGAGGGTGCTCCTATATGGCAGAAGCGATCATTTTTCTTTTAAGTACTCTTAGCACTATAGCTGGTATACTTTCCTATTTTCTCCTTTTTAAATAAATATGGGTTTTAAAAAACAAAATGCTTGTTACAGTACTCAGTCTTGTTTTTACAATTAAGTAATTTTCACTGGTTTCACAGCATCCTATATTTTATCAGATTGGTAGGGAAATTCATCTTTTTAAAGTAATCCAACTGGAAATCCCCGTCTTTCATAATGGTTAAATTCTCACTAGTAATGTATACTGCAAATGACCCTAAAACTTCCTTTCATTTTTTTAAGTTTTGTTTTACTCATTTGATGTTTCAACAACCCTAAGGCCAACACAATTAATGGAAAACACTGTACACAGAACTGTCGCAAAAGTGAATTACAACACATGTTGGCAGCAGTAGAAATTCAGTCCACAAAATCATGATACAAAAAAATCCTTTCTGTGAAAGGGACATGTTTATCATAGTAAAATCTGTAAGAAAAATATATAAGGATTATTTGACATTTGACAAAACTGTGCTAGAATGCCATTCCACAGCACTAAAGTTGGAATGAAAAGAAACAGGACCAATTTTGGAATTATTGCATCTCTAAAAGTATAAGTATTGGAGGCAGACTGTTTACCCCTCCATACACAATAAATTGTGCATTGATCACATTCACAAACAAAAACAAACAAAAAAATCAAAAAAGGTTCCTGACACAAACATTCTATTACAGGCCAAAAAGTGCATGGTTAAAACTATTAAGATTATATCTAGAGAGTTCTGTAAGAGTAAAATGAAATTTACCAGAATTAACAGCTATCCAATCAAGAACTAAATTACCTACACTATCAGTATTAGTATGAACTAGTTTTTACTGTGACCAAGGAAAAGAAAAACAAAAAGCTTATCTAAACATGGAAAACCATTTTGTGGGGGGCTTGCAAATACAACAGATTTTTTTTTTTAGCCCCCCAAATTCAAAAGTAATACTGATCCAGTTGTAGGGTGAGATTTAAACAATAACAAAGCTTGTGGTTGCATTGCAGTGTTTGAGGTATTTCCACACTAAATTTTAAGGACAAAGAACCTTAGTGTGGAAGCACAGAGGCAAGGGTTACCCTAAAGGGCACTGGGAGGGAAGCCAAGTTTCAAAGAAATACAAAATCACACATACCCCCATAATGCAAAGCATCATGAGCTGTATATGCAAATCACTACAAAATATTATGCTGGTTCAACTTTAAGCAGAAATACATGATGCTGAAAAGCCTCTCACACAGTCTGCAAAGGGTGCCAACAGAAGACACAGACACATGTTTCATCCTACCAGGACTCATCAGTGTGCCTTGTCTGTATGATGCCCCATTGGAATGAACCAGCTACCCCAAGGTGGTCTATCGGGTTTAAAACTACCAAACCAAATTTCTCCAGCTTTGTTAGATTCCAGGAGTCCTTAACATATGATATGAATGCCAAATATGCAGGTCTATATCTGCAAATCAAGGATGTTGCAAACTTTCACATTTTTAGAAAGTTCTCACAAAGTTTCACAAATAATTAACTACAGTATTATGAACATCTGTAACTTAAAAATGTACTTCACCAGCTCTCTCAACGTTTATTAGATTTTATGATTAGTTGTGTGTCAAGTGCAGAAAACTTGCTTTGTTAATTAATTTGTAAAGTGCCATCACGTTATAAAATTAATCTGTCGCATGAAGTGGCACTTTTTCCAAGAGTGAGTAGGAGATCAATCTGTCCCTGTAAGTTGTCAATGCAAAATAAGTTCTAAATCTTTTAAAACTTACGATTGTGTCTCAAAATTTATCTCAATGTGTTCCAGTGTGCCTTTTGCATTTAGATTGTGTTTATTGGTTGGAGATTATTCAGTCTGAAATAGTTTTTTCTTTTTTCATAGAGAAGCCCTGCCTTGTGAGATGGTAGGTGCAGGCAGCCAGGTAGTAAAACAACCTTCTATAACATTTGAGCAATTAGAACATTCGTATTATTTTCTTGTTAGACTTTGTTCTTCATTATTTTTTATTTGCAGTCTGTAATTTCTCATTTTATTTAGGGTCTGAAGTTTTTGAGTGGTTTAGTGTAGTACTGTGCCATTGAACCCTAAAAACATAGGATATGCAAGCAGAAAATGACTACTTGGCCCACCCAATCTGTCCAGATGTTCCCTGCTTAATCTACCTCTGCAGTCCTTTAGTGGTCTCAGGCAACCCTCCCATCTTCCTGCCTCTTTTCTAATATACTTCTATGTTTATTTCATGTATTTTTGAATTCCTCCAATGTTTAAGCTTCCTCCATTTTCACTGACAGTCTGTTCTAGGCATATACCACCCTTTCAGTGAAGAAATACTACAGTACAACTTTTCTGAACTCACCCCTCAAGCTTCATCACATGCCTGCTGGTCCTGGTTCTTTTATTTACTTATTTATATATTTAAACATTTGGAAACTGGGACAGCACACTGAGCTGAGGCTCATTTCCAGGTGTGACCGGGAGGACAAAATATGCAGCAGTTACAAACAATTTAAATACAAGAACAGCAGTATAAAGTGCAATACAGTGGGCATCACTAGTGGTATGAATTCAATGTGAGTAATAAGACAGCAACACAGTACACATGTGTCATTTACTGATTTACAAATTTAAGAAGGGATGGGGGTCAGACTGACTTGAATTCGAGTAGGATAAGCCCTTGGTGGAGGGAGGGAGGGAGGGAGGGGGAGGACATGAGAGAGCATTTGGAGAGGGAAAATTGTGGCAGGGTGAAGGGAGGTGGGGAGAGGGGGAGGAGGTTAGAGAAGAGAGACACAGGAACAAGTATTGGGGGATTGGCTTTAGCAGCTGCTTTAGGGGTAGTAGGGATGTGGCATGATGAAGGAGAGGAGAGACTTGGTTCCATGGGGGGGTGGGGATAGTAGGAAAAGTCAGCCATACTAGCACTAGAGTGAGGTTAAGGGAACGAAAAGGAACATAAGTCTCTAGAACAAAGGGGATAGGAAGAGGGAGCAGAGATGCAGAGGAGAGAGGATATATAGCAGAGAAGGGAGGTGAACCAGTATTTACCAATAAGAGAGGATCAGTGGAAAAGCAGCCACAAGGGTATCAGGGCAATAGAAAGAGAGGAGTAGAAGGAGCAGTGATGTGTGTGTGTGTGTGGGGGGGGTTAGTAGCAAAGGAACTGAAGGCCTTGCAAAAGGTATCCAGTCTAGTGAGGGTTGAAAGAGAGGCTGCACTGTAGGCCACATCTGTATAGTTGAAAATAGGAAGGATCATTGGGGGGAGGCAATCCTTTCTGCAGTAAATGATGGCTGATTTGGGGTGAAGCTTTGAATGAATTGCATTGATGTGTGCTGAGAAGTCTAGGTTACTACTGAGCCACACACAGAGGTATTTTTAAGCGTAGAATCTAGTTGTGTGCCATCAAGGGTGGAGAAAACAGGAAGGAGTGAGAGCCTAGCTAGCTTTTGACTGGAGCCAAAGGTCATGGACACCATGTTCTTGGTGCTTATGTTAAGCTGGTTGACTTCAAACCAGCATAGAACGTTATGAAAGATGCATTGGAGTGAGACTGCTACACCTGATGTGGAGGGGCAGATGCATAGATAACCATGTTGTCAGCATACATATGAATGTGGGAGGAGATACAAATGGAAGGGAGGTCATTTAGAAAGATAGAGAATAGAACTGGGCTCAAAATAGAGCCTCGGGGTACTCCTGTGAGAATGGGAAGGGGAGGGAATAGTGCACCACCCACCTTCATAGACAGCTGTTGATGAGACAGGTAAGAGTGGAACCACATAACTGCTGAAGTGAAGAGACTGACTGCATCCAGTTTGTTTAAAAGGAGAGGGTGTGATACAGAATCAAACACCTTTTCAAGATCTATAAAATAGCAGCTGTGAAGAGACCCTGGTCAATCCATGTAAGGATTGAGTAGGTGATGTGGAGAGTGGAGGTGATAGTGGAGTGTTTTTTCCTGAAACTGGACTGAAAAGGGGGTAGAAAGGAAGAGGAGGCCAGGAAGTCAACTAATCTAGAGTGGATGAGTGATTCCTATAGATTAGCAAGGGAAGGAAGGAGGAAGGTAGGTCTGTAGTTTCCAGGAGGTGGATTGCACCCTTCATGGAATGGGAGTACCTTGGTGGTTTTCCAGGTGAGGGGGACAGCACAGAGAGAAAAGGAGAGGTCCAAAAGCTGAGTGAGGAAGAAGAGAATAGCAGGGGCCAATATGTGAAGATGTTTGGGGTCTAAGCCATCTGGGCTGTATTTAGAGGGGATGAGATATCTGAGAGCTTGTAAAACTTCCCAAGAGGGTGACAGGAGGGAAGTCAAACACAGCAGAGGAGCTGGGTTAGGGCAGGGGGAATGGGATTGCTTGGGGCAAGAGAGGGAGCAGCACAGGATGGGAAGAATATGTTGAACAGGGATGCGACAGCAAGGTAGTCATTGACCAAAGAGTCATTAATGGGGGGGGGGCTGGGGTGGTGGATCAAAAACAGAGTGGATTATTTTCCAGAAACTAGAGGAGGAGATTAGGTTGGACTGCAGGTTTGAGTTGAAATAGTGGGCTTTGCAAAAAGGATAGCCTTGGTGCAGGAGTTTCTAAGGGGTTTGTAATGCTGGTGGTCAGAGTCAGAGTGGGAGGCCTTGAAATGGGCTCAAGCAAGGTAACTTTAGCTGCATTGCTCAAAGAGATCTGATGTAATCCAAGGATGGTGGGAGCACTTAACATATGAACATACAAACATGCTGGAAGAAAAGGCTCACAGGTCTACAAGTCCTTCCGGTTGTCACTGTTGTGCAGCTCTCTGTTTAATACCACTGTAGCTTCCCCTCCCCCCTCACCCAATCTCCTCCCTTCTTCCCCTCTCCTGGTCCTTTTTCTCTATTGTGTTCTTGTCTGTTATAACCCTGCCCTTGACTCTGTCCCAACCTTGCTTAAAGCTATCCACTGTCCTCAGTTCGATTAAATCCTCTGGCAGTACATTCCATCCTACCACCAATCTCTCTGTGAAGTAGTGCCTTCTCATTTCCCTCCTGAACCTTCCCCTTTCAACTTCAGATCATGCCCCATAGTGACCCTACTTGCCCTTAAGCAGAACAGTCCTTCCTCTCTGACTTTGTTTATGCCTTTCAAGTACCTGAAAGTCTCTATCATGTCCCCCCTTTTCCCTTCTCTCCTCCAGAGAGTACATGTTGAGCTCCCTCAGTCTTTCCTCATAAGGCAACTCCCCAGTCTCATGATCATTTTTGTAGCTCTATACTGCACCCCCTCCGGTAATCTCACATCCTTCTTGAGGTATGGGCACCAGAACTGTACACAGTACTCCAAGTGCAGCCTCACCAGCAATCTATACAAGGGCAGGATGACCTCCACTTTTTTAGTGGTGATCCCTCTGGCAATGCATCCCAGCATCCGATTTGTCCTTGCTGCCACCCTCCTACACTGAGCTGATACCTTCATGTCCCCTGTGACTAGTACTATCAGATCCCTTTCCTCCTCTGAAGCTGCTACCTGCACTCCCCCCAGCCAGTAGCTGGTCCTGGGATTTCTGGCTCAGAGGTGCATGACCTTGCACTTTTTAGCATTAAACCCCAAATGCCACTCCTTTGACCAGTGGTTGAGTTAGCTAGATCCTCCCTGAGTGCCTGCCTGCCTTCCTTCCTCACTGTCCACTTTTGCACAAATCTTAGCTTCATTGGCGAACAGGCTGATCTTTCCCTTGACCCCCTCTGCAATGTCTCCAGTGAAGAACTGGAACAAAACAGTGCCCAGTACCAAACCATGCATTATGCCACTAGTTATTGGCCTTGGCTTGGATGTCTCCCCTCTTACAACTACCCTCTATTGTCTGCCCTGCACATGGTACTCCATGTGAGGCCTTGCCAGGGTTTTATACAATGGCATCACTACCTCCCATCTTCTGCTGGTGATACCCCTACCTCTGCACCCCAACATGTTACTCGCCCTTCCTGCTGCCCTTGTACTCTGCTTTGACATTTTCAGGCCATCTGTAATAATAACCCCCAGGTCCCTTTCTTCCCTGGTGACTGTCAGTAACCCTTCCCCGCCATCCTGTAGCTTTCTCCAGGATTTCTATGCCTTAGGTGCATAATTTTACATTTATTGGAATTAAACCTCAGTTATTGCTCCTCAGACCACTTCTCAAGCTTCTCCATGTCCTTCCTCATTTTCTGCACCCCATGTGAACTGTCCACCCTGTTACAGATGTTGGCGTCCTCTGCAAACAGGCAAACCTTTCCTTTCAGCCCCTCTGCAATGTCACTGATAAAGACATTGAACATGACTGGCAAAAACTGATCCCTGAGTTACATTGCTGGTTACCCCCTCTACCTAGATTGTACCTCATTTACCACCACCCTCTGCCTCCTGTCGATTAGTCAGTTTCTAACCCAGGTTAGAAAATGGGCTTTTTATTTCCTGGTCTCTGATTGGCTGGTACCCCTCCCAGTGGGGTACATTAACTTTCAATAGACGACCAGGAAATAAAAAGTGCCCATCCCAGTGCCCCTTTACTCACCGAGGTAGCTTTGTGCCCAGCCTGCTTTCTGATTGGCAGAAAGCACCTAATGTAATTTCAAATTGCCACCATTTTTTTCCTGTCACTTAGCGAAAGAAACTGGGCCCCATAGTTCACTGCCAGCTCCCTAAAAGACACACAGATCAGCCTCTGCTGGGTGCATTCCTTGTTTGTTTCTTTAATTTTGGTTTTTTTATTATTTTTTCGTTCATTGTTCCTCTTGTCCGACTTCTCTGGGCAGCCAATCATGGTCCTTATCTTCCATCAAAATCTATGTTTCTTTTCTTCTCCTCCTTCAGCCGCCCACCCTCTGTCTCCGGAAAATGCAAGTTATCTGTAGTGCCTCCCAAATCCTGACAGCTTATTTTTAAAATCACTGGATATGTAAAGAAATCTATGCCCCAGTGCCATCGATATCCCATACACTGCCTTTGATTTTTAGCCTTTTGAATCATGCAGTTCAGAAGGCTACAACTTAGCGAGCGAGAGAGACAGAGTGGGAGTCGGAGTTGGAGAGAGTCGGAGAGAGATAGTTGCCCCCTGCCCTCTCCCAACAACAAGCAGTTAGTGAGCTTCATACAGTAGAGCTGGGGTAAATTGGGGACATGCTGGTGAGGCAATTCATGTAGAGTGTACGTTTTATAAATAATATTTGTATTTTAAAATAGCAGCGCTGCGCTAACATATCGCGTGCTGAGCGCCACTCAAGACAACTTTCCCTCATCAAGGCTTCTCCCCTGTTCCGCTCCTCATTGCTGAAAAACAGAACACTTTGTACTAATCGCCAACACTTTTTGTGCTAGCTCGTTCAGTACAGCATTCCATGAACTCTATGCCTGACTCACCTCAGCTCTACTCCTGCTCCAGAAAAAAAAAAAACATTTAAAGGAAAGAGAGAAACCGCTAGCTCCAAATGAGCTACAGAGACTGTTAGCTCCACTCTTGTCATACACAGTAGCAGTTCCGGAGCTAACATGGTCTCAGTCTCTCTCTCTCTCTCTCTCTCTCTCTCTCTCTCTCTCTCTTTCAAGTAGCAGCCACTATCCATCCATTTCCCCTGCAACCATTAGCTGCCATTTTCCCTCCTTGCAAAAGCATGTTTTTGTCTTGGTTAGTGGGTTCACTATGGTCCTGACAGCTTGCTCCCCCAAAAGCCTGTGAGCTTTGTTGCTTTAAATTCTACCTTTTTCTTGCCGCCTGCATATTCACACAGTCTGACTTCTGTAGTCTAGCTCAGTTCTAGATGTGCAGCTTGCACTCAATGTTGTCATCGCTGATGGGGGGGGAGAGACACCATAGAATGTGGGAAAAGAGCTCCTTAGTTAAACATGATAAACCAAAAGAAAAATGGATGATGTACACTGCTGTTGTTCACTTCGGACTTCTCCTGGTCCACTTCCGTGTTTTATGTACCAGGGTTGCATAAGGGCATGTGCAAAACAGCCATCCTTGGAACCAAAAAAAAAAATGCCTTTCACAAAGTCAGAGAAGTAATGTTATTCCTAAACAGAGATTGCTTGGGGGGGGGGACTTTTAATTAAAGCATATTTCTTCTTATGCATGTCACAGTGGGTGCATATGTAAAACAGAATGGCCCTGTTTGGGGGGTTGGCACTATTTTTTCTGCTTTTATGATTTTGTTCTAAATAAATAAAAGTGTTTACAAATTCTTTTATTTGTATTTGTATGTTGAAAGGTAGTCCATTTTCTAAGCGCAATAATACCTTGCAAGGTGGGCAGTATTGACACACCAGACCCGGCCAGGGGCGGCGGCCCTCCGCCACCTGTGATGCCGGGCCCCATTATGTTCCCCTGGCTGGTCCGGGTATTGCCTTTAATACCAATTCTGTCGGGTATTATTGCTTGCTTACCACCTTGTCATCTGTTTACATTAAAGGGGAGAATAAATATGTGCTAATTAGCATCAGTTAGTAATGTTCCTAGTAATTGAAATGATAAACTTGTCTCCAAATGAACCACGTGTAACTGTACCTTAATAAATATTGATGTGAAAAACAATGTGTTCTATTGTTTTCTTTTTATGAACAACATTCTGAACAGTTCTTTTTCTGGAACCAGTAATTTGGAGTCTTTACTATGTCATGGTTTGAGTACAGAATGCTAAACATTAGCTAATGTCCTACTGTAACCATGCTTAGAGTTCTTTCCTCAAACTGTGACATAGTTAAAACTCCAGAGCACTGGTTCTGTGAAGAGAACTGCAACAGAATGCTGCCCATAAAAACAAAACAATGCAAAATACAGTTTTTCACATCACTTTTTATTCAGGTACAGTTACATATGGATCATTTGGGCTTATGGATATAATTTCTGTAACCTGGAACATTGTAAACAGCTACCAATTAGAAATAATTTCCTGCCCTCTTTAAGTCTGAGACTTGGTTGAAACCTTTTATTAATGATCAGCAATGTTGGATTGATGGTTATCAATTACTGAGAAAAGATAGAGGGGTTTAAAAAAGGGGAGGTGGGATCTTAGTATATGTTAGGGATTACCTAGAATTTTTAGAATCAACTGTCCGATTACAGTCCCAGTACACAATGCACATGTTTTTTGTTGGAAATTACTCAGTGTAACTGTTATAAGATTACATTTTGTACAGTATATAACCAACAAAAGGCAGGAATTAAAGGTCTGAAGGATTTCCTTGAATTCCTTGGACTGGCAATCTTGGGCAAGGATGTACTAATTATAGGGAATTTTAGAAATGTTAATCAAAAACTGGGAGCTTTATTTGAACTTAACAGTTGTTCAACATTAGAAGCTAGAAACATTATTGCTAAAAGTATGTTACTATTTATATTGAATTATAACTCTTTTGAATGTTCTAACTTATCCTCTACTAACTTAGTTTTAGTAACTATGACCTTCAATGAGATTTGTCATTTGACATTAAATATGCCTTGCAATACACATCACTGTGAGCTGTATGCAAGTACTGGCTGGCTACCATTAAAACTCAGTAGCTTTTGTTTTTTTTCTCTCTTTTAGATATCTCCTGAAGAAGACCTAAGGTCAAAACATAGATTTTTAACTCTATTTTATATTTTCAGCCTGCATTTAATATAACCATTTTGTTTTGCTTATATAATCTAAGCTGTGTTGTGGACAAAACGTTGTTTAACTGCATTGAATTCCCCATTATTTACTCTTCTGGACATTAGAAAAAAATTTGGGAACCTCAAATCAGCTAGCAAATATTTGTTAACCTTTCCTACCTCTTCTACTGTAATGGGGGATTGAGCATTTTCTGTTTATGCTGCTAGATGTTGGAATGACTTGCCTGGTTTTCCTCACAATACTGAAAGGCATACTGTTTCTAAACATCATTTAATGTGTTACCTGTTTAAACAGCTGGATTGTGTTTGTTTCACATGAATACATCTTTTGGTGTTGCTGCATCTAAGCATTATTCCTGCATATTGCATGATGCTTTACTTGTAATTAATTGAATTTATCATGCTGTAACATCTATTAACATCTATTATCTGATCTTCATTTGTAGCTTTAGGTCATTCCTGAAAAGGGACCTTTGGCTCAGTGTACTTATCCGGTATACAAAGTAAATAAATACACTTATTTGTTTACTTATGTATGTACACAGTGCCTCAGTGGTACCTCGAGGTATACCCCAACACTTCCAAACTTTTACATGACCACCACTATGTATTTATTTATTTAAACGTTTAACCAAAAAATACATAGTGAGCTTATGATAGCTAGTTTCCAGATGTGTCCTAGGGGAGAGGGGAGAAGAAGATAACAATATAATTAATAAAAATACAAGAGGTAAAACACAATTATATAGAATTACAAGGAGAATCACAAATTAATAGGCAAATTAGTAATGAGATGCAAGTAAAAAGAAATGTAACAATCTATATAATTAAAGGAGGGAAAAAGTAGTGAATACACAATGCATAAATACATTGAAGCACAGCCCTCGGTCATTCAGATGCTTTCACATTACCATTATATGGTCTTGCTAGATAGACATGACTATGTTAATTAAACTTTGCATTTGCTGGTGGATGAGGAAACAAATGAGCATTTGCACTTTGTTCCAATAAACAGGTTTAGGGGTATAATGTTTCAAAATAGTGATAATGCCTTCTTTAGGGGGGTACATTACCTATAAAGAGTTGATTTTATTAAGGTCCAAGATCCTGTGATGGCAGCCATTAATTACTTGCCAAAAACACATACATGTACAAGCTTATAACCCCCCATCCCACCCTGGAGTTCTATTGTTTCAGGCATAGGATCTTTGTTAGATGATTTAGGTAACATTGTTGATTTTTTTCTGCAGCTAATTGTGCCAAATTTAAGATTCTTTGTTCCTTTGTCCTAGACTCTGCTCACTTTCTACAACAGATTCAGAATGTTTCCTGACAAAGATAAATTGTTGTGGGTTGGTGTAGATGTCACTTCATTATATATAAGTATATAACATCATTTCAATTTACAAGCATTACACTAATTTCTAAGGAGAAATAAATGAACTGGTGTACTCCCACCACTCTTTCTTTTGTTGCAGTAATGTTTTCTCCTTCATTTGGGAAGCTTCCCTCCAAAAGCATTGCACAAACTTGTTTAAGGGTGTTGGGGGCAATTTGTCATCTTTAATAGTATAGACAACACATATCTGGATCAGTTAGTATACTATTACATGTATATTGATGACGTGATTTTCTTTGGAGTGACACAGATGAGATGGCATGGCAGTATGTCAATTTTCTAAATGAGAATGAGCTTCACTTGACATTCACAGCAAAGGTAGAACAATTTGGTATACAGTAGCTATGGAGCCACTATGACCCTTCTTATGCCAACTTTATTTAAGGGCAGTGAGAGCAACTTGTCATCTTTAATGACACTGCACAGATATCTGTGTCAGTTAGTGCACAATGACAGGTATATTGATGATGAGCTTATTCTTTGGAGTGGCACAGAAGAGATGGCATGGCGGTGTGTCAATTTTCTAAATGAGAATGAGTTTCATTTGACATTCACAACAAAGGTAGACAAAATTGTCATTAGTTTCCTTGATTTGAATGTCTACACTGGTGAGGTTGGGATCATTGACACTAAATGGCTCTGCAAACCAATGGTACCAAAAATGTGCTTCATACCACACGTGACCACTTCTCTTATTTCTTTCATCACCTATGTCCCGTCCCCCCCAATGGGGAGAAATGATTTACCTGATAAGCACTTTCATAAACAGACCAATAAAATATAACTTAGATTTTGTAAGAGAGCTTATGATGTAGCCACATTACAGAATGATCCAGAAAGAGCATCAGCAATGTACTGGAGTCAGTGTTTACAAATCATAAATCAGAAGAGAAAACTCATCCAGCCTTTGACATTCATATTGGAGCATAACAACATTGCCCCCAAAGTCAGAAACATTACTCTACAGAACTGGCAGGTGTTGGAACACTGTGTTATCCTTGTGTTTTTTCCAGAAACCTAGAGTTTCCTTTAACAAGTCCAGTTACTAGAAGGATTTGGTGACCCATGCTCACCTTAAGCCTATCAGGCCATTCATTCACAGCTGGGAACCCACTGGATTTTACATGTGTTGCCATTGCTCAGCACATCAGTATGGACAAATATGTAAACAATTCAAACACCCAACTAATGACAACTCAGTCAAGATTAAAAAGCTTGCCACATGCTATGCTTCATTTGTGGTATGTCTGCTTGTCTGTCCCTGCCCTCAGATTTATGTCAGTAGAACTATTACGGAAGTGAAGATGCATATGCAAGAAATCTGGATTACATAATGGAAGTGTATTTTGTTGGATATCACAAAAAGAACCACAGTGGCCCTTCTTTCTGTATCCTTCAACATGGTTCTGCTAAATATAGGGGTTGAGACAGGATATAGACATTGTGAAGGTCTGAAACATGCTGGATATTTACTCTTTGAGCACTGCACCCACAGGGACTGATTGAAGACATTTATTTCTCAATGTTTCTGTGTTATGTCTTATGTTTTAATTAATTATTGTAATAGTAATTAGTCTACAGTCTTTTATGTAAAATTATAAGCCTAATTAATTATTCATGAGCTTAACTAGTTCATTGATTGACTGCCGTGCCAGGCTGAAATCTTTTAGAAATGCCCGGCACTGCAAATGCACTGCTGTTCATGCAGAGTCCTCTCTGTGACAAACTACAAATTTCTCACAGAAAATTAAAAAAAACAAATTTTAAAAATCACTCTACAAGCATTTGTTCAACAAAATACCAGGACACGATACCTCATGGAACACAGAAAATATGAACGGACACTATGGGGCAGTCTTCAACTCATGTGGCAGTATCACAGCACCTCACAAAACCAATAAAGAAAAATAAACCTCCAAAAAGCTCATTACTGCAATTAGACTTACTGTATAATCGCAATGATGACCATCTCTTTGGTCATTATTACTTAAGTACAGGACATGTTTTGTTTTTCATGCAGACTAACATTGTTTCTTTGCCTGTCTCCCTTTTAGATAAGGACAGGCCTGTTTCAGGTGATGATTTTAGATTTAAATAGATACGATTCAGATATCAGTGAGAAAACATGATACAAAATATGGCTATTTTTAAATTTTGCATGTATTTAAAACTTGAGTTTTGCTTTATTGCTACAGCATATTGTATAATATGTTATAAAATCAGTCCTATGTTTCCAACTTACAAACAATAAAGTTGTCTGTCTCCACTTTTTCTCTCTCCCTCCCCCAACACCCTCAATAAAACCCTTGTGCCAACCTCATGACCAAGCTAGTTTTGACAAATTTCCTTTTAGCACTACACAGCTGTTGACTGGCATATTTTGATAATTGCAAGAGACTTTTTTGACATTTGCTTTAATTATGTTTAATTTCTAATTAATTTTTTTAACTCAATGTGTTATTCTTACAGATCATCTCAAGTCCACTTCTATTAAACTTTGAATTTATTTTTGCAATAAATTAATTGCTGCATGATTGCTTAACAGTATATCCTTGTCTGGCTTTGTACAATAATATATTGGTGCAGTTGGCAATGTTAACTCCACCCCCCACCCCTGGAACCTTTAAGAGGAACACTTGTATTTCCATAAAGGAAGATGGTTCCCTTTATGGGATACCCAGTAGGTGGAGGTCTCAGGTCCAATTGCATATTTTTCAAGTCTCCCATTTTCCAAGATTGCCTCCTGATTTTGGCCTGTTTTTTGACCTCCTGAATCTCCTACCTCCCAGAACTGTCTTCCTATTTTGCCCCAACTTCTGAGTCTCCAGTGCAACCATGTGATGTGTCTTCATCTGGAAAAGTTGCCCAATCAAGCTGTCTCACTGTTGGTCTGTGAATGTTCAAGTTATGTCCTGATACTTAATCTGTGCCCTGAAAGACCCTGCAGTGCTTGTGTGATGTCACACACAGGAGCCGTGAGCCATTTAAGAGCTGATGGCTCTGTTCCACACTCAGGTCCAGTGCTGATAACATAGCAGCCTGATGCTTTGCCAGGTATTCTGCAGCCGGCAGCTCACTCAACCAATCAACAGAGAAAGATTCTCCTCGTGATCACTGAGAAAAATATTTTCAAATGTGTGGACTGAACTGCCGAGAAGACGCTGCGGGTAGACCTCCAAAACTACACCAAAGTGTGTTGCCCTTGCTTGATTGGAGACCTGACCTCAGCATGCTGAGAACTCTGTACACCTGAATCTGAACAGAAGCAGTGAGCACACAGAATCTACCTTACATCTCAGCTAGTTACCTCAGCCTTCGATGCAGTCACACCAGTCTGTATATTATGCCAGACTTTGTGCTTGAGATCGCTGTGGTTTGAAGGGGAGATCAGGGAGCAGAAGTCCAGGGGTCAGAGCTAGAGCATTGATGGGGAACATCTAGATCTTTCAAGGAAAAACTGATCTTGAAGATTCACTATGGTGAGTATCAAAGGGTGATCTCCCATAAGAAGACAGTATTCATGTCCAGGAAGATTGATGTAGGGAGAACCTGACCAGCTCATCTCTTCTGGACTGTGACTGACTACTTATACTGGTCTATCTGCAACTGGTAAAAGCAAATTCATCCACTCATTGTGAAGAGTTTGCTTGGTTCTTCTCTGACAAGGTTTCCTTGATTCCGCCCAGGATCTCACCAGCTGGGTTATCTCGACCCAGAAGTGTCAAGCTAGTGAGTGGTGGATGCCCTTTTCCAGTCTAAAGTGAGTTTGGACCAGCTTTGATGGAAGAGGTTTGTGAAGTGCCCCAGAGTTGTGGCACACCTTTTTTCAACTGGATCTGGACCTGACTACCTTGTTAACCAGGTGTGCTTGGTTTGTACACCCCGTGTTCACCAAGCTGATACAGTGTTCCCTTTTAGAGGGGGTGTTGCTGAGGGCATTAAAAGCAGCTCTGGAGAGACCTTTCCTGCAGAAACCACCTTTGGACCTAGACCATCTAGTGAATTATAAACCAGTCTCTAATGTTCACTTTTTGGGGAAGGTTATAGAAAAGATGGTGGCTCTGCAGCTATAGAAACACCTCATGGCCTTTGACATCTATGCACTAGGGGGAGTGGACAGAGTGAAGAGAAATCTAAAGAAACTGGAGGATTGGTCAAGGGACTGGCAACCGGAGTTTAATGCAAAAAAGTGCAAGGTAATGTACATGTGGCATAAAAACCCCAGGGCGATATATCATTGGGGTTGGGGGGATTCAATGCTTCCAACAAGAAAGAGATCTGGGGGAGGTCATCTCTGTTGACCTCAAGGCTGGTAGGCAATGTCACAAGGTGGCAGGCAAGGCTAACAGGATGCATAGGCAGAGGTATCACGAAGAGAAAAAGGGAGGTGATGATTCCACTGTATAGATTATTGGTGATGCCACACCTTGAATATTATGTCCAGTTATGGAGGCCTCATCTATGAAAGGACATTGATAAGCTAGAGCCAGTTTAGAGGAGAGCAATGAAAATGGTTCAGAGACTGCATCATAAACCCGCCAGGGAAAGGCTGAGGGAATTAACTATGTATTCTCTGGAGGAGAGATGAGAGAGGGGGGATATGACTGAGACATTTAAATACCTCACAGGGATAAATGACGTGCAGGAGAATACAATTTTTCAAAGAAAAAATGCTCAAGGACAAGGGGTACAAGATGAAACTAAAAGGAGGGAGGTTCAGGGTGAACGTGAAGAAGTACTTCTTCACAGAGAGAATAATGGACAAATGGAACAGCTTGCCAGCAGAGGTGGTGGAGGCAGAGATGATTACTGGTTTAAAAAAAAGCTTTGGATGGGCATGGCAGGCTGCTGGTAGGCGGGGGGGACAACCTATTACCAGCAGAATTTGAAAAAGCACATTTCTTAGGGATGATAGGGCAGACTCAATGGGCTAAAGGCCCTTATCTGCTGACAACTTCTATGTTTCTATGTTTACCTCTCCAGTCCAGGTTTAGGTAAACATACAGTACCAAGACAGCACTGGTGAGGATACACAATGACCTTTCCAGGCAAAAGATCGAGGAGAGCGGTCAGTTATGGCTCTCCTTGACCTGTCATAGTGTTTGACACCATGGACCATTGGTTGTTGCTGGACCACCTCTGGGAGTACCGCTGGCTTGTCATCATAGTCATCTGCTTGTTTGAGTCAGACCTCAAAGACAGGACGACACAGAGGGTGGTGGTGATGATGGTGAATTTCTCCTCACTCCTGAGACCCCTGCTCTGTGGGGTGCTGCCAGGGCCAGTCCTGTCTGCCATGTTGTTTGTGATGTACATACTGCCCCTTGCAGGGATTATTAGAAGATACAGTCTTGGTTTTCACTATTATGCTGATAATACTCATCTGTATCTGTCTTTTGCACCCAGGATGCCTGATGCTTTTAACATACTAATTGTGTGCCTGACTGAGATTCAGGACTGGATGTCATCAAGCTGATTGAGACTCAGCCTGGTAAAATTGAGGTACTTGTGAATGAGCTTGGCCAGAGGTGGGGTGTAAGGGCCACTGATAAACGGACTGCCTATGGCTAGCTTCCTTTGGGTTGGGGGGCCTCTGTTAAGGTTAAGAACCTGGAGGTCATTCTGAATGAGAGGCTGACACTTGAGGCTCAGGTGTTGGCTATGGTCTGGAATGGGTTTTACCATTGCAGAAACATTGCCTGGATCAAAACCTTGATTCTCCCTGAAGACCTGCCATCACAGGTACACACATGTATCACTTCTACATAGATACATAGATACATACATAGATACATAGATACAAAGACAGTGTCGGCAGATAAGGGCCTATGGCCCACCTAGTCTGCCCATTTGAGCTTGTAAGTTCAGTTTGTTTTCCTAGAAGTCTATTTCCCCTTACCCCTGACCTCTAGAATTCCTTTATGTCTATCCCATGCATTCTTAAATCCCGTGATTGTTTCAGCCCCCACCACTTCCTCTGGCAGGTGTTCCACTTGTCCACCACCTGTTCTGTGAAGAAATTCTTTCTCATGTTTCCTCTGAATCGTCCTCCTCCAACTTCATCCCATGCCCTCTAGTCCTGAAACATCTTTTCGCTTAAAATAGTGTTTTCCTGCACCCTGTTCCTCCCTGTAAGATACTTGTATGTCTCTATCATATCCCCTCTCTCCCTCCTCTCCTCCAGGGAGTACATGTTCAGTTCCTTCAACCTGTCTTCATAGGACTTGTGATGCAACCCATGCACCATCTTTGTTGCCCTCCTCTGAACCTTCTCTACCCTGTCTATGTCCTTATGTAGGTATGGTCTCCAGAACTGTACACTGTACTCCAGGTGGGGCCTCACTAGTGTCTTGTATAGAGGAATTATGACCTCCCTTTTCCTGCTGGTGATGCCCCTGCCTATACATCCCAGCATCCTATTTGCTTTACCTGATGCCTTGTCACACTGTTTCCCTACCTTGAGGTCATCAGAGATACAACCCCAAGATCCCTTTCCGCTTGGTGCATGCTATATCCTCACCCCCAACTGATATATTGTGCCAGGGTTTTTGTGCCCCATATGCATTATCTTGCACTTCTTGCATTGAATTTCAACTGCCAAACCCTTGACCATTCTTCAAGTTTCTGCAGGTTCCTTCTCATTCTGTCTACACCCTCTGGTGTGTCTACTCTGTTACAGAGCTTTGTGTCATCAGCTAACAGTGAAATTCTGCCTTCTATATCCTGTGCAATGTCACTGATGAAGATGTTGAATAGGACCGGTCCCAGCACTGATCCCTGTGGTATCCCACTGGTCACTCTTCCCTCTGTGGAGTGACAACCATTTACCACCACCCTCTGTGTCCTGCCACCCAGCCAGTTACCTACCCACCACACTACTGTCCTGCCCACACCATATTCCCCAGTTTGTGTAATAGTCTTCTATGTGGCACAGTGTCAAAGGCCTTGCTGAAGTCCAGATAGGCCATGTCCACTGCCCTCCCCTGATCCACCTCCCTAGTCACCCAGTCAAAAAATTCAATGAGGTTGGTCTGACATGACCTCCCCCTGGTGAAACCATGCTGCCTTGGGTCCTGTAGTCCATTGACAACCAGATGTTCCACCAATCTCTTCTTCAGTAGTGCTTCCATGATCTTTCCCACTACCGAGGTGAGGCTGACTGGTCTGTAGTTCCCTGCTTCCTCTTTGTTCCCACTTTTGTATAAGGACTACATCTGCTGTCCTCCAGTCTTTGGGTACCTCCTGTTTCAGTGATTGGCTGAACAGGATAGCCGAGGTTCAGCCACCTCTCTTAGTTCTTTAAGGACCCTGGGGTGCACCCACATCTGGCCCCATTGCTTTATCAGCTCTTGACTTCCAGTTCCTTCAGGACCCTTTCTATAGTGTAAAGGGACTTGTGTCATTCTACCATTCTCACCTTGTGCACTCCTTCAGACCCATTACCCCCTCTTCCTTAGTAAAGACTGAGCAGAAATACCTGTTCAATATGTCAGCTTTACTGTTGTCATCCTCCACGTGGCTCCCATCCTCTCCCTTCAGTCTCACTATCCCTCCCTTTGTCCTTCTTTTTTCACTTATGTACCTGTAAAGGTTTTGTCCCTTTAACCACTGATTTTGCAATGTGTTCTTCTGTCTGAGCTTTGGCTTCCCTTACTGACTTCCCTGCCTCCCTTTGTTTCTCCTGGTACTTCTCCTATTCCCTTCTGCCTGTGTCTTTTGTATTGCCTGAATGCAATCTTTTTGGCTTTCACTTTCTTTGCTACCTCTTTGGAAAACCATAATGGTCTCCTCTTTCTTTTCCTCTTGCTAACCTGCTTAATGCATAATTCTGTTGTTCTTATAATCCCATTTTAAATACTGCCCACTGTTCCTCAATCCTGATTCCTGTCCCATTCCCTTAATGCCTCTTTCAAGCATCTCCCATTTTCCCAAAGTCTGCCCCCTAAAATCCAGGATACGTGTTTTGTTGTGGTTTGGTTCTGCTCTTTCTGTGATTTCAAACCACAATGACTGGTGGTCACTGTTACCCAGGTGCTCCCCACTGTTACCCCATCACACTGTCCCTGTTTGTGAGCACAAGGTCCAGTATTGCCTTCTGCCGAGTTGGTTCCATGACCAGTTGCTTGAGGAAGGCACCCTGAAGGAGTCCAGGATAAATCTGCTCTAGTTGATGCTGCTGCTGGGATGCTCCAGTCCACATCTGGTATATTGAAGTCTCCAACCAGTACTACCTCACCTTTGTCTGCCATCCTTTGGATGGCTAGCATCAACTCCCTATCTGTTTCTTCCTCCTGGGCTGGTGGTCTATAGACCACACCTGTGCGGATGGCTGGCCCCATTTTCCTTTCCAGCTTAACCCACAGTATCTCTCCCCATTTTGTTCCTCCTGGATCTGTGTGGCCCTTATGTCATTTTTCACATACAGTGCCACTCCTCCTCCCTTCCTGCCTGCTCTGTCTCTTCTGAATATGTTGTAGCCAGGTATGACCATCTCCCAGTCATGGTTATCATTACACCAGGTTTCAGTGATGGCCACAACGTCCAGGTCTGACTGTACCATGACAGCCTCCAGATCTTCCATCTTGTTGCTAAGGCTCCTGGCATTTGCACACATGGCTTTCCATGATTTGACCTCCCTAGACTGCTTCACTGTTCTACTCCAGCCCCTTCCTTGGTTGTCATTTATCCCTGGTTCTCCTTGCTGTCTGCCCTTCTGCTGAATTTTTCCCCTTTTCTGCTTATCCACCTTTTGGACACTAATCTCCATCTTTTGCACACTGCTTTGCAGAGATAGCCACTCCTCTGGTTCACTTGTTCCATTACTAGCTGTGGGGGATGAGCAAGTAGGTATCATCCTTGCTGGCCTGCCACCCCCCTTTGCTAGTTTAAATGCTTGTCAATGTAGCATTTAATCTTATCATTGAGTGCTTGGATTCCCCTCCAGGATGGATGCAGGCCGTCAGGCTTGAGCAAACCTCCATCCCTCCAGATGGGTCCCCAGTCACCAATGAATCCAAACCCTTCCTCACAGCACCAGTTCTTCAACCATGAGTTAAAGTTCCTGTGCATGCACTCCTATGCTCTCCTTGCCTCTCACAGGTAGTACTTCTGAGAAAGTGACAGAAGTAGCTACTTGCTTGAGACCCTCCCAGTTTCCTAAACTCTTCCTGAACTTCCTTTGGCTTCCCATTTGCCAAGTCATTAGTACCTAGGTGGATAATGACATCCAGCTCACCCTCCTGTCTTGCCTTCCCAGTGATCCCCAGTATCTTCCTTCCATCCTCCATGCCGTGGCACCTGGTAGGCACCTCACCTCCCTGTCCTCCCCTCCTGTGTTCCTAGCTGGATCCCTCTTATGATGGAGTCCCCCACCAGGATTCGCTTCCTCCTCCTCTGGGGTCCACTGCTTTCCCCACTGAGGTCACCTCCTTGCCTAACCTCCACATCCTTTCCTTCCACTTCCCTGGGTACCTCTATTTGGTTGTCCTCATTTGCCAGTGTGGCATATGAGTTCTTGAGTGGAATAGGATCTGGATGTGCCTCTGCCTGACTGCTCTAACCCTCCCTGAGCCCACTGTCATCCAAGTGCTCCTCGTTCTCGACTTCTAGACTTGATTACTGTAACACTATACCTTGAGATGAGTGGAATTGTCCTACAATGTATGCAGCAGGTGCAGATTGCAGAGGCCCTGTTATTGACTAGCCTTCCAAGGTCTTTCCATATAAACCTGGTCCTGTGTGAACTGCACTGGCTGCCAGTGAATTGGCATATCACCTTCTAGGTCAATTTGCTGACCTACAAGGCCCAATACGGACTGAGCTCTGGCTACCTGAGAGACCTACTGACTCTCTATCAGATCACTTGCCCTCTCTGCTCCTCTGAGGTGGCTCTCCTAGTGGTTTCTAGGGTGGGGTGGACATTCTCAGGAGATTGGACCTTTGCACTTGCCAGCCCAGCCCTAGGAACAGGCTTCCCAGGGTTCTGAGGGATGCCCCTTTGGTGGAGGCCTTTAAGAGGGACCTGAAGTCTTTCCTCTTTCAGGAGGCTTTTGCTACATTCTGAGTTATTCAAACTTTGTACTGCAACACCTTGCCTCTCCTGTTAACTACATTGTGGATTTTTAATTATATATAATGTACTGTATACTTTATTCTTTTATGATGAATATTTTATTAATTATGTGTGTACTATTTTTATGATTGTTGTACTGCACTCAGAGCCCCTGAGATTGGGTGTTTAAGAAATAAAGTCTACTACTACTACTACACACAACTCACCTCTCGTGGACCGACTGACTCCATCAGTATATGGGGGGGCGGGGTTCAGGCAGACTGGAAGGGTTGTAAGGCAGCTTGTGGTGGTCAGACTGCTGGGGTTATTGTGGGACAGCTGGGAAGGGGGAGGCAGCCAGGGTAGTATTTACAATTTCAGACAATTTGTACTCTTGGACCAGCTCCATGTGAATATCATGAAAATAAAATCGCGATCGGGAAAATGGCGATTCCATCATAGCGCCATCAACAATAGCTACTGTATATAATGGTGCTACACATACTAGCGTGGTAGTAATAATAGCGATGCCTTACCCTGTTCACCTACACCTCACTTCTGCTATGGACTCGTGCTTCCTGCTTACTGCTTTGGCAAAAGCATCAAAACAAAAACAAAAGATAATTGCACGGTGAGCTAATGTGCACACTCATAGAATCAAGTCCATTTCAATTTCATTTTATAATGTATATTCCAAAAACTAAATGACTATTGCTGTTAATATTAAAAATATGTAACCTAAATCATCTTAGGAGCTCACTCACTAATCTTAGACACAGTTAGATTTCCAAAGGAAGGAGGAGCTCACTCGCTAAACTTAGACACAGTTTGATTTACAGCGGAAGGAGGAGGTCACTTGCTAAACTTGGACACAGTTAGATTTACAGAGGAAGGAGGAGCTCATTTGCTAAACTTATCAGAATAACTAGTTCACTTGCAGGGACCCCTAAATCTGTCCAGACAGAAAGATCTGTGGTCGCTGTTGTTTATACTCAGTAAACTTGATGGATGAAATTCACTGACGTTGACCTGTGCTATAATTATACAGTTGCTGTTATTACATTTGTAATTCTTGATTCACTATAGTTCACTCGCTATTGTTTCCTCGCTTAAATCATGGGCTACCCTTGGACCTGTGCTGGCTGCACTTATATGAGGGTGGTGTAAAGTGGGTGGGTTTCAGTAGTGGCCCCAATAATGGGGAGGGGTGTAAAGCAGCTAAGCAAGGATGTGTGTACAAATTGAGTAAGACCTTTCCTGCACTCCTGTGGACTCCAGCTGCAGTAACCATTGACGGGTGTGTGGCAGTACAAAACTGGGTGTACATTCACTTGAGTTTTTGTAAAACTCAAGTGCATGCACACCCAGCTTTGTGCTGCCTTCAGTTCCACCAGCTTTGCTTTACACTCCACTTACTGCCAGCTGCTGCTAGAGCCCACATCCCTTTGCTTCTATGTGCTCCAACAGAAGATGCAGTAAAGGGAGTATAAGGCAGCTATGTGAGGCAGTTGGACACACAAGGTAGCTGGGTGTGTGTATATACAGTAATAGACTTTTTGTTCCTCTGGTGGCTGTAGCAATGAGGGGGGTGTAATGGGGAAGTGTGTAAAGTGCAGCTGAGCAAAGATGTGTGTACAAATTATCTTATTTTATTTGAATTTTGGTAACTGGTTAGGCCCACTGAGACAGCATGTCCCTTTTTCAGGGGTGACCCAGGGATAGCAGAACTTTTCTTCAAGCTCCAGCTGCAGTGAAAGGGGGAGCTGTGGGGGATGAAACTTGCAAGGCAGTGCAAAGCTGGGTACACATGCACATGAGTTTTTGGAAAACTCAGGAGCATGCACATCCAGCTTTGCACTGCTTTGCACTTCCCGGCTTTGCATATCTGCTTTACTCCTTCCCCTTACTACATCAAAGTATATAGTTAACAGTATGTGTCTAACCTTTTTGTCTGAGCACAAAATAAAATGCAGTCAGTTTTTTTTTGATTTTATGGCACAGATTTTTTCACTCAGTTTTACACATACAAAATGACCATGTGAAAATCTCTTGATTTTTGTTATGGAAACCAGTAGATATTCTGTATTTTAGTGTTGCTCATGTGGAAAGTCTGTAATTATAAATTTGCAAATGTGTCACAGCTGTTATTCTTGTATAAATAACCGTCTGTCTGCTTAGCCACACCTCCCCTGACAAAGAGGCAGAGTATTATTGAAGCACTAGGTTTGTGGCTTGTTTGTCTGTGCACTGTTTTTCCTTAAATGCATTATAATACTTTAAGAATTAACACTGTGAGAGCACCTTTTGTGTTTTCTACAGTGGTGCTACTGGAGACTTGAAGAAGGGTCATTGGTGGGACAGATATTGGTGCAGAAATTCACCATGTTAAAAAAATCAGCTGCTGATGCAGCAGCAGTGCTACCAGCAGAACACCTGGGTTAGTCAGTTGTGTCAGAGTCACAGGAGATGGAGGAGGAGGAGTCTCAGCAGGAGACAATAGTGGTGGTGGAGTCTGCTCAGGAGGAGGTAGTACAGGTTGAGAAATTGCAACCAGTGAAAGAGGAGTAGTAATCTCAGGATGAGGTAGTGGAGGCAGAATAGTCAAATGAAAAGATTGTTTGGGATGTCGTATGTACTAGTAGTTGTTATGCAAGGCAAGATGACAAAGTAGAAGGCCAGTTGATGGAGTTTGATTAGGGCTGCAGTGATACTGATTATGCAGTCCTATATGTAAAATAGCACCCAGAGTACCATCCCAGTAGTTTAAAGCATGACAAAATTTAACAGAGTCTAGAATGGGGCCCTTTTAGGACCATCCATAAGGAAAAAAAGGGACTTGCTTGAGGTGTCATTGAGGCCCAACATGTATAGAGACCCTTTCATGTTTGTTGAGATGTCCGTGACATGCCATAACATTGATGAAAATGGTACTGACATCAGTGCTAATAGCCCTGACCAGGCACTGAGACAGTGCCACTTCAGAAATTCAACAATGCCAGCCTCGAGAATGGAGCTATAGTTACTTTTAAGCATAGTAAAATACTCAATGCTGCACACGGTGCCATCTTTGTTGGTGAGCTGTGTTATTGGTACCATAATAACACCTCTGCGAGAAAAGTATTTTAACACAATTTTGAATCATGTAAACTTTGTGTCCAGAGCTGTAAACAGTACTACAAGTGAGGCTTACAAGTGTCCCGTATTGTATCAATATGACTTGATATTTTATTCTCCTGCTGAACCCCCTACTAATGCAGCCCACCATTCTGCTCACTTTCCCTATATCCTTATTACATTGTACTGACATTTTAAGGTTGCTTGAGATAACCTCCCCCTTATCCTTTTCCTGCTTGGTTACAGCAGCTGTCATGCCCAACCTGTATTCATCCATTGGATTTTTGTTCCCTGTGTGTATGACATTTTACTTTTTGGCATAGAAGCCCAGCTTCCAGATCTCTGACCACCTCTCAAGCCTCCCAGATCTTCCCATAACTCACAGATTCCCTCATAAGAGTTAGTTTCAATGTATTGATATACTAAAATTCAGTTTTCAGTTTACTGATATACAGTACTGGAAATGCACTTTCATAGAATCAATATACTGAAACGCTGTCCAGTTTCAATGTACTGATATACTTAAAATGTACTTTTCAGTGTACTGATGAATTGTACTGGAATGGCACTTACTGAAATACTGAAGTTTTCCTTTCAAAGTACTGATAACCTTAAAGTCCTATTTTTATGTATCAATATATTTGAAAGGCACATTTGCTATATCAATATACTAACAGCATGCTTCCACTATATTGATAGAAAGAAATTGTGCAGAATATTGATTTGATTAAGACATACATATTGTATAACAATATACTAATCATGACTGCCACAATATCAAGAGACATACAATTTAAAAAAAATGCACTTCTTAAATGTTTTCTGATTTTTGATTCATAAATTAGAAAAATGAATATCAATGGCATGAATTGTTAATATGAAACTGGATTTTCAAAATGGTCAATTTACTTTACAGAAAATATTAATTTTCCCCTGGAGTAGCCCTGAATTTCCCATACAGGCTACATGTACAAAAGCATTGGAAGAGAAACAATTGTAAAACTGAGATGGTGCAATAGCATAATGCTTATATGCACACTGCAGATTTACAATATCTTATTAGTCCCCATACTCTTCCCCCAGAAGAATTCATACAACATAGGTCTTAGAGGAATGACTGCAGTCATACGTTTATAAAATAAATTTATAAAATGGCTCTGAAAATCAAAGAACTTTAATTGGTTAAAGCCAGTCAGGTGACTGATCAATATTAGCACATTATGTATTGTCATTCTGGTCCTAAACCACATCACAAAATGATCAAATCAGTCCTTCTACAACAAGAACTATCTTTCATAAGTCCCTCTACAACCAAATTGATCTTCCATCATAAACATTGCTGCTGCCTTTACAGAGTAAAAAACCTTCAACCAGGCCCTAAAAATAAAACTACCTTAAATAAAAAAAAATAATTAAATGTTGCTTCCCTGATTATCACATACTACATACACACGTAAACAAATTACAAACATTAAGTATTGTTCAGAGTTTTCATTACAACTATTTATTTGCTGACAATGAAAAATCCTCCTTCTGTCTTTAACTACTCTTCACAGAAATCTCTTCTTCTTTCCCTGACAGTGAGATAATTCAGTCTGTCGCTCAAGAAAAGGCATTTGTTGTGTGTGTACAGCTTATTAGAAGAGGAACACTCTCCCAGTTGAAATGAGCAGAATTTTGAATCCCTGTATTCAATAGTAAACATTCCATATCTTGAATGTGGGGAAAGACAGAGGGAAAAAAACAGGATGAAGAAAGTAGGCAATAATACTTCATAAACATAGAGCAAAAGTGGGAAACACAGTTATATGTAGGCAGAGGAAGATCTAAACTGCTGAATTATATTCCTGAAGTTTATAACAGCACATACATTTAAATCATACCTGAGTATTTTTAGGTGAAATCTATCAACCCCACACCAAAAAAGGCAACCTGGCAGGTTTAAAGTTTTGAACACATTTTCATTTAGAAACAGAACTTGTATTGATTGATGCAAGGTAATATTTTTTTTCTTCTAAAAATGTGTGCTACACACAGTTTTCATTATGTTTTATGTTTTTAGCTAACCCCACAGTTACCAGAATGCGGACTATTTTTTTGGATTCAGAGTTAAAATAGAAGCATATTTCAATAAAAGGTCCAACTCTTATCTTTTTAAAATACTTTTTAAATATTTTCATTAATTTTAAGTCATATATTTAAATGCCATGCTATAACAGTAATAAGACACTCCGGGGTGTGCCAGTATGGTGAAATAAGCACACTTCTCAGGTGCATTTAATGGCACTCTGCTGCACCTCTTGCCTAACAATGTACGTGAGGTGTGTGATTATTTCACCATAATGCACACCCTGTCATGTCTTATTGCTTACTTATACAATACTGGAGTGGCACACACAACTGGAAGATCTCATCAGTTACTTTGGGCAGCCGCACTCTTTCTAGTGAAGGGCCTTATCCCTTATGCAGACTGAGGGAATGATGTACTTCTCTGAGATGGTGCTGAAACCACTGTGTTGTGGAGGTTAAGTGGACAGGTGGCAAGTGACCACCCCAGTCTGGTGGTGCCACTCCTGCAGGCTAGCCCAGTGAGGTTGAACTCTGACATCCCTAATGGGACCAGGCCTTACAGCCCCACATACATCATGCCAACCAGGGAAGAAGAGTCCTTTGGGAGAATTTGACTCATTCCCCCTTTTCCCTTGTACCATCACTCAATGGCAGTGGATGCAGTGTTCATGGATCTGTCTAAGTCTTTTGACACTGTGGACCATAGACTTTTGATCAATAAACTTCTAGATATAGGTATCTCAGGGGAGTCCTTTTATTGGTTTGGATCCTATCTAATGGGCCAAACACAAAGACTGATGGTTGGTGGGATATCAAAAAAGGCATTGGTACAAAGAGGTGTCCTTTAAGGATCAATATTGGGCCCAATGCTGTTTATAATTTATATAAATCATCTAAAGGACTTAGCTGCAAATTCAAAAGTTAGGCTATTCCCAGATGACACTGCTATTGTAACAACTGGTTCAAATAAAGAACTTATTAAAAAAAAACCTACAAAAAGATTTTGCTACACTATGTGAGTGGCTAAAAGCATACAAATTGGTACTAAATAGTAAAAAGTCCAAAATTATAGTGTTTAATAATGGTTGTACTAAAAAGGGTAGTATAAGTTATCAAACTGAAATTAAAGCAAACAATAAAGAAACTCTTGATTTGAAAACTGAGTACAAGTACTTGAGGCCATGGATAGACCAAAATCTAAAATTTGATTACCATATTGCAGAAATGACAAAAATAATAAACAATACAATTCATGCTTTTAGGCGTACGGGCCACAGTATAAATAAAAAAATGAAAAATACTATTGTAAATCAATTACTGGTGCCAGTTTTGGACTACAGTAGTCACGTTAATGGCTTTGCAAACAAACCTTTATTGAAAAATGTTGATGTTCTTTATAATCAATTGGCAAGATTCTCCTTCAGATGTGACTACAAGACATATCATTGTAACTTATATAAAGAAATTGAATGGTTAACCTTAGAAAATAAAAGCAAAGTAATCTGGGAAATTTAATATTTCAAGGTCATGAAGATAACTAAACCAGAATACCTGTTTGAAAAATTAGAGACAATTGAACATAAATACTATCTACAGAATAAGAGACTGAGAGAATATAAACTATTAAGGCCATTAAATAAATTTGGAGAAATTACCTTTCCCTATGTGGTTATATCTGTATAGAACACTTTAAGTGATGTTTTAAAAAGTGTAGCTAGGAATCCTAAGATGTTTACTATTGCTCTGAAGCAAGAACTATCTGTTCATTGCATGTGTAATGGATGAAGTACAATCTTGAAAGGCCTAGAATGATTATTTCTTTAATGTAAATGTTGCTGTTTATATTTATTATGTAAGTGTAGTTGCTTGTCTTAACTTATTTTTTAACAAAATTTTAAACTTGCTAACCAGACCACCTTGTAAACATGACCCTAGGATCCTAATGATTATAACATTCTGTTCCTGTATAAAAATAAACTATCACTCTGAGAGATTCCCAAGTTGCCATGCTACAATGACTGTGACAGTTAATTATCTAAGCTTACCTGTTTTCAATTAAAACCCTTTGGAGGAGATGTAAAACCTGGGAAACCCCTCAGTGAGTGAAAACTAGGAAACTCCTCCTCGACCCCCAATGCGATCACCCATAGTGAGCAAAGGGTTCCCTGCTCTGGCCTGGTCAACCCAAAACCCTGCTTGTATGAAGGCGGGTGGGTAAAAAATCTGATGAGAGAGGAGGAAGTGAGGAGGAACTGCTAGTTTTAGCTCTTTGTAACCCCTTACTCACTGCCCTCTCTAGATGTGCCCCCCCCTGTGATTCCTCTCCCAAGGGTCAATCAATCAATCAAATTGTTATTTAATATAGTGCACTTCTCAATTGTGACACCATGCTCTTCAAAAAATATAATACTAACATTTTAAAATACAGTACAAAAACATACAAATACAAGACTAAATACAGATATTCATTTTCAATAAAGCTTTATTAGCTTCTCATAAAAGCTTGTCTAAATAGGAAGGTCTTTAGCTCCTATTTAAAAAAAATCCTCTATTGGACTATCTCGCATCTGGGGAGGGACGGATTTCCGCAGCATTGGGGCTGCAGAAGAAAAGGCGCAAGCTCTTGATTCTTTAAATGAATCCTGGGAACTTCCAGCAAATCCTCATCCATGGAATGAAGGGAGCAGGTGGGCTGGCAGGGGCACAGGAGGTCTTTCAGGTAACTGGGCCCTTGACCATGTAGGGCATTATTGGTCAGCAAACTGACCTTGAAGGTGATCCACCACCTAACTAGCAGCCAGTGCAGAGAGCACAGTACAAGTGTAACATGACATGACCTAGATAGGTCAGTTTAAGGGTGGTGCCAGGGATACTTCCCCACCCCTGTGGGTGGAATCTTACCTACCTGTCTAAGGCCAGGTTACATGGGTAGAGGACAGAGACAATGGGATGTCTGCTGCAATTTTTTGGCACACTATATAAGGAGACCAAACTTATAGGGATTTGAAACACCATGCAGTCCAGGACACAAAACACCCATGAGATCATATTGTAGACATGCTCAACCCTAGTCATGAAGTCAGTTTAGCACACTCAGATTATTGCATGCATGTAGGGGTATGTATTTTTGAACAGGCAAAATAGTTTGTGAGCGCAAACATTGTTCGAGTATACCCACTGTGAGAGTAAAGGAGAATGAGGCCACTCAAGGTCCTCAACACAGTGCTCTCAGCAGTGACTTGAAAATGTGTAAACAACAAAACAGATAGGCACCCATGTGACAAACCCAAAAATAGTCAATGGAACTGCTAATGTACAAAAGCAGGGAAATGTGGAGTTAGGGTTTCCAACCCTAACACCCCACTCCCACCCTGAATGCACCAACAGGCATCGGGGGGGGATGCCTTGGGGTCATCAGTGCTAATGCTCACCCCATTCCTTAAGTAAATAAACTGAGATGGGTACAGTACAGGAGAATGGGGTGAGCGTTTGTGCTGACGACCACAAGGCACACACCTGATGCCTGTCAGTGTCTGCAGGGTGGGCGTGGGGTGTTAAGGTTGGTGACCCTAACAACACATTTCCCTATTTTTGTACCTTTAACACAAATTAAAGCAATAACAAAGTTTTTTGCAATTTATTTCCTTCCTTTTTGAGGTAGTATAAATGTATCCCTGCAACAGACTGGAGTTCGCACAAAGAACTGTGGCACAACAGACTAACCAATAATCACACTTCCAAAAAGTCCTGCATATACCTACCTCAAAAAATCGCAAGGGCACAGGTCTCAAAAAACAAAAACTTTTCATTTAAGGCATACAAACAATTATAACCTGATGCGTTTTGGATGAAACAGCATCCTTTCTCAAAGATGACCTTAAAATAGGGAGACAATGTGAAAAAGCAGCACGAAAGGCAAGCTGTATCCTCAGATGCACAGGCAGGAATTATGAGCAGGAAACAAGAAGCAATCATCCCACTCTATAGATCCTTGGTGAGGCCACACCTGGAATACTGTGTCCACTTCTGGAGGTCCCACCTAAAGAAGGACAAGGAGCACTTGGAAACTATTCAGAGAAGGGCCAATAAAATGGTGCAGGTCCTCCATTACAAACCATATAAATCTAGACTCAGGGACTCAGACTTATACTCCCTGGAACAGAGAAGGGACAAGAGGTCATGACAGAAACATTCAAATTCAACAAAGGTATAAATACGTTCAGGCAAGCAATCTCTTCCAGGTCAAGAAAGAGGCATGTACTAGAGAGCACAGCCTATGCCTGAGAGGGGGAAGGCTATGAAACAGTGTCAGGAAGTACTTTTTCACAGACAGGGCGATAGACCCATGGAATAGCCTTCCCTCAGAGGTGGTTGAAGCAAAGACAGTGAATGAATTTAAACACACATGGGACTGACACTATGGTAAAAGCAAAACAAGTAACCTATAGGGTCAGGTGTAGGATTCACAGGCAAATTAAATGGATCACAAGGTCCCCATCTTCTGTTATCTCTTATGTTCTTAAGACAGATAATATTGAAGATTTTAAAAGTTCACACTCCTGTGCCATGCCCTCCATGAAAACATTAAATATCTTGATTCAGTGTTGTGCTGTTTACCATCAAAAACATGTGGCAGCACTGTCCTAACACAGCTACAGTATGAATCTAGCATGTACATTCAACATGTAACCTCAGCAAAAGAATGTTTTAAAAATGGTGAGTGGTGGCCATTTTTAATGACTTGAGTCATTAATTACAAAATTGTCTGTGAAATCTGTTTTAACAATATCTGAGGAAACTGAAAATATACTGAGCATGGCCATGACTCTTACAATGTCAGAGATACTTTTTTTTGCTAAAAAAAACTATATGGCATTTTTTTTTCGAATATTGTTTCTTTAAAGTCTGCGTTTACAGCACCTTCTCTGTGTTGGCAATACCTTTTCCTTGTGGTATGGATGTGGAGCAGAGCACTTATTCTGAAGGGTAAATAAAGAATATACTCCTCATAATTTGGAACATCAGAGCGGTACCGGCCTCTACAAATATTTCAAAGTTTTGGTGAATGAGTAAGGGGTTAGTAGTGCTTATGTAACTGTAGTTTACTTTTCGGTTTTTCTCCATTCTCACCCTTGGCAGGGAAGCTGGACAGTGAGTAGGGAATAGAAAGCCCAGCACCAAGGGTGAGCAGAGTGCTGGAGAAGGAGGAGGCAGGGGTGGATGGTGGGTGTTTCGCAATGTACTAAGCGGGGAACTGCCATGGCAGGCTGGTCTTTATTGGGGATATGGGAGGAGCTATTCCTTCACATTGAACCTCAGGCTTTAGCCCTCCCATTCAATGTTTTGGTGAACAGAGAATGGGGTTAGTAGTGTTTATGTAACTGTAAGTTTACTTTTCAGATTTTCTCTGTTCCCGCACTTGGTAGGGAAGCTGGGTAGTGAGTAGGGAATAGAAAGCCCAAAATGATTACCTCCTCCAACTCATGGAAAGTATGACCAGCAGCATGCAGGAGAGGAAAAAACCCAGTGGGAGGAAACCGCTGAGGACCCATGGCTACTGACCCACCCTTCCTCAGAGCAAACTAAGAGGAGAAAATCCTAAGTTCCTGCAACCATATTCTAGTTTCTGAGTAAGACAAACTGTCTGTAGAGATGATGTTCCATCTCAGAGTCTGTTGGGTGATGTGTTCTGGAAGGCCAATTCAGAGGCTGAGGAGGAAGGTCCATTCTGAATGAGTGTCCAGATCCCGAATATGGAATAAGTCCAGCTGAAAAGGGGTGAATATGGTCCAGGATTCCAATGTGATATTGGTTGATATTCATTGGGGTTACAGAGTCAATGTAAGCATGAAGAGCATGAGCTGATTAAATGAGTTGCCAGACTCTGAACTGTGGGAAGTATGATGGGTTATGAAATTCTTAAAATAACCTATAAGACTTTGTAGAGGGTTTGACATCCGGGTAAGGGTCTCAAGGTTTGAAGTTCAGCAATATGTGATATGTCGCTATGTAGGCATCTATGGAAATAATCAATGATTCAGACAGAAGCTTTAGGTGCCTGGTAGGAGGGGTAACATGGAAGATTTTAGACTAATGAAGGAAGGGTGGTATATGCTGTAGGGATGGTAACTGGCTATCAATGATAATGATTGGAAAGTTCCATACAATGAATCTGAGGGTTGACTAGAGTTATTAATGCTATAATGAGATTTGCGTAAGCTCATATTCAGGATGGACTCCTAGTGAGAATGGTGGATATGGGTATTGCTGTGGCTTAATTGCCTGTGGCAAGAGCTTAAGTGACCATGGCAGCTTTGCAGTGCTACAGCATAAGATGTTGGAATGTTGAGGGGAGCCTGAGAATGGGTCTTTGAATAAGTCTATAGATTGATGTGGCAAAGGAAAGTTGAGATCAATGTGGAATGCCATGAGTGCCTAGGATGCTTAATCCAATATAGGACTGTTGTGGGGCATGACTGGGATAATGAGACAGCTAGATCAGTTGCGGATGTGCAGATTGAGAAATCAATGGAAGCCTGCTCTCGGTAATGGTATTCATTAGAGGGAGTATGGGAGGTAAATCCTGATGGATAAGTTAGAAGAACCACTGGATGGGTAGCTGGCATGATTTAGGGTAACATGATGAAGAGATGTAGATAGCTTTATGAATTATGGTGATGAATAGGGGCCAGGGAACAGTGGCTCAGATACAGTAACTTTAGCAAGGTAGCTAGGCACCTGATATCTAATGATACATATTCTGGGATAGTTGCTGGAGAAGGTCTTAGGAACATCCAATGGCTTTCAGGGAATACAAAGAGAATATCATGGTCAAACAAAGTCAGTGCTTTTTGGAGAAGACTTTGAGGAGAAGGTATAACAGATGATGTCAGTACTGCTATGAGGTATCCTGCAGTTCCCGTTTTCCTTAACAGTGATAGTTATTATGGAGCTGGTACATCTCAGAAGAAAGTAGGGTTACATTTCCAGGCAAGAAAATAGTCGTGAAGGAGACTCCACTAAATCTTGGATACTATGAAGACATGGGAGTTAGTGATACCCATACTGCTTGAAGTGACAAAATATATAAAGAAGCATCCTACAGAGTGGGTTGAGAGATGAGATCTTCCATAGTCCAATCAAATGGGATTACAGAAATGGGTCCTGGGGAGGTTATTGGGAAGTACTGGTGATTCCATGGTGACATAAGAGTCTATAGGGCATGCTGTGCAAGGGATGTTGCTGGAAGAGTTTTCTCAGGTGATAAAAGGTACTCCGTAGAGCATTGGAAGGGAACTGTTATGATTGCTGAGGTAAGAGTATGAGACAAATTAATGGGTAGGAGTAGTTGATCAGGCAGGGATGCTGGATGTCGATAGTTGTAGGAATGCCCAAAAGAGACACATCAAATGTGCAGGAGCCCAGAGCAGCCAGGGTGGTGAGGAGGAGAGCAGCAGTCCTGGGATGGAGGGAAAAGTCCAAGCAGAAGTCCATCAACTGAAGGATGGAGCTGGATAAGAAGATGGCTGAGGTCAAGCAGTATTGACATTGGCAGGTGCAGGAAAGGTACAGGACCAGGGCAAGCACCACAGCATACCAGAATACAATGCAGAAAAGCTGAACCAGGCCTTAGTGGGAGATCTATGTCAAAACAAGAAGCGAATCCAGGTACTCAGTGCTGCGAAGCTGAGGTGCAATAGTTCCACCTCCGAAGGAGCTGGTGAACTAGATCAGTGGGTAGCAAGATGCTGCAGTGATGGGAAATGGGTTCCCACCTCCAAATGAGATGGAGAACTGGGATTGCTGATAGGAAAAGTGCAGCAGTGATGGGGAATGGGTTACCACTTCTGAAGGAGATAGTGAACTAGAATTGCAGATAGGGAAAGTATTGAAATCATTGCTGGAAGACTACTGGATGGGATAAGGGGAGCATCAGGGGAAAACCTGCCAAATGCTTCAGGCACACATCCTTGAAGATGAGCAAATGGCACATATCCAGCAGGAAGCAAGGAGAATGCGGACAGACATGTCCAAGAGGAAGTCAATAGGAAACATAGACATCCAGTGTCACAATGAGGGAGGAGATAGCAGCATGGAGCTGAAGGACTGAATATTGGATGAAGCTGAGCTGGAAGGCAAACCATGGCAACAATGCCCAGGAGCACAGGAAGGGTGGAAGATGAGTAGCATCAAGTCCAGGAGTCTGTCAGACTGAGTGGAGGTGGAGACAGAACAAGTAGGCTAGGTCCAAATCCAGAACGTGAGGAGGCCAAGGTGGGGACAAGTACATGAAGTCCATGGAACTGCAGGATGTAGTCGGGTGAGGTAGGATATTGAAGGCCAATGGGGTATAGTGATCCTGTTCCTGAAGGGAATGCAGCAACCAGGTATCAGGTATAGAATGCAGCTGGTTGAAACAATACAGTAGATTGAAAGCAAATGGGATATGATGGTCCCGTTCCCGAACAGAATGCAACAGCCGGGTATCAGGTATAGAATTCAGTTAGTTGAAACAGAAGACTGAGGGCACAGGCTCCCATCTCCAGTAGTTGAGGCGAGCTAACCTTCACTCGATTCTGCATCAGGCAGAGTTTAGAGATGGAGAATGCGGAAAGTTGACTGGGAGTATAACTGGTCGAGACTGAAGACAGAGGAAACAGACTGTCATCCCCAGTAGACAGGGGAAGCCTACCTACACTGCTATGCCTCAGTAGTCTGAGTTAGGGAAGAGACCGTTGGACTGCCGGTATGGGCTGAGCATGGAAAGGGGAGCTGACAGAGTAGGAAGTAGGCAAAACAGAAGGACAAAGGGGATGGCAGTAAGTAAGAAGTGAGAGGATGAGTGAAGAATGATAACTGTAAATGCCAGTAAGCAGAGATAGGGGAATGCAGTGAGGAGCATGCAGCAGAGCAATGGAATGTAAGGAGCATTCTAAGGCTGGGAAGGCTGTGAGGTCAATGGTTAATTCAGGGATGACTGAAAGCCATGTAGGAAGAAAGAAGGGTAAATCATATAGTCAATGTAAAGCATGCTGCAGCTAATTGAAGCTACGATGCTCCAGCAGACACCGCAGTCCACCGTCGTGGGAGTAACAGGGAAGCCAGCTAAGCTATGTGGACCAAATGGCTCTGCAATGGAGCAGGGCAGGCACCAATAAAAGAGGCTCCGGTACTGGCAAGGTCCCAGTAAAGGACATGTCATAGGTTTAATGGGGAACAAGGGCAGGCGAAGCAAATAACTGTAGTGATAAACAAGGGGAACACCAAACAAAACAAACATAGGAGGAGGAGTGCCAATTGCAGCTGTACTATGGGAACTACCACAAGGGACGCAGGAGAGGGAGCTAGCATGAGTGGTATGGTGATTTGGCAAGTCAGAAAGTCATGAAGTACAAGGGAAGAACAAGGCAACTGGAATGACAGACTGGGCAGGGTATAGGAATATTGGGACAAGGAAATGGTAATGTATAAATAGCATGGGGATGGACATAGACTGGAAGGGAAGGCCAATGCAATGGTTGGTGGAGTGGGGAAATATGAGGAATTGCAGGCTCCAGAAGAGGGTCAGGAGTGGGGCAGGTCTGACATGGGAAAAGGGTCATGGAGATGGAGTGCCATTGTGAGGGAGGAAGCACAAAAGAAAACACAGAAGTGAGGGACAAGGGCCAGGATGAGGGACTGAGGCAGGAAGATGAGGAGGATGAAGATGGGGTGGAGGAGGGCTGGAGAAATGGGAAAGGGGTGCAAACCAGAAAAAGAGAAGGCAGCAAAATCTACAAATCATGTTTTTTTTTTTCGTTTTCTGGTAGTAAGTTGAGTAACAGAAAGGAAGAGTGTGGTAAGCAAACAAATGAAACATAGAATTTGACGGCAGATAAGGACCGCTTGGCCCACCCAGTCTGCCCATTTCCCTACCTGATGGATAAGCTGCAGATCCTAGTTAACCAGCAGCCTACTTCTTCCTACCCCCCACCCCCTAGAATTGCCTTATGACTGTCCCATGCATGCTTGAATTCCACCACTGTTTTTGACTCCACAACCTCCTCTGGAAGGCTGTTCCATACATCCACAACCCTCTCTGTGAAAAAATTACTTAAATTACCTCTGAGCCGCCCCCCTTCTATCTTCAAATTGTGCCCCCTTGTTCTTGCACACCTCTTTTTTTGAAAGATGCTACCCTCTTGGACTTTGTTGATTCCCTTGATGTACTTGAAAGTTTCTATCATGTCCCCCTCTCCCTCCTTCTCAGGCTATACATATTAAGCTCCTAAGTCTCTCTTCATATGTCTTCAGGTGCAGACCCTGCACCATTTTAGTTGCCCTTCTGACAGCTTCCATCCTGTCTATGTCTTTGGGAGATTGGTCTCCAGAACTGCACGAGTTCTCCAGATGTGGTCTCACCACCTGTCTCTCACAGAGGGATAATAACTTGTTTTCTGCTGGTGATGCCTCTCCCTATGCATCCCAGCATCCCCCAGCCCTCCTTGCTGCCCTCTCACATTGCTTGCCCACCTTTAGGTCATCTGATATGACTACCCCAGGTCCCTTCCATTTTGTTGTTGTTAGTATCTCACCCCCATTGTGTACTCTTCCCTGGCTTTTGTTTCCAGGTGCATTACCTTGCACTTCTTAGCATTGAATCTAAGCTGCCATACATTTGACCATTTCTCTAACCTTGCCAAGTCCCTTCTCATCCTTTCCACCCCACCTTGTGCATCAACTCTGTTGCAGATCTTGTGTCATCTGCAAAGAGACATACTTTTTCTTTCAGTCCCTCTGCAATGTCACTTACAAAGACATTGAAGAGGACCGGTCCTAATACTGAACCCTGTGGTATCCCACTGCTAACCCCCCTTTTTTCAGAGTGGACTCCATTTACTATTACTCTCTGTGTCCTATTCTCTAGCCAATTCTTTACCCAGGCTGTCATCTTGGGACCCACTCCCAGGCTGGCTAACTTGTATATTAATCTTTTGTGTGGGACTGTGTCAAATGCCTTGCTAAAGTCTAGGTAGGCCATGTCCACAGCCCCTCCCTGATCTACTACTTTGGTCACCCAGTCAAAGACATCTATCAGATTTGTCTGGCATGACCTTCCTCCTGTGAATCCATGCTGACTTGGGTCCTGTGTCCCTCTGGCCTCTAGGTACTCGACAATTCTTTCCTTCAGAAGTGATTCCATCATTTTCCCTACCACTGAGGTTAAACTAACAGGTCTGTAGTTTCCTGCTTCTGCCTTTCTCCCGCTTTTGTGAAGGGGAATCACATCTGCCCTCCTCCAGTCCTCAGGTACCATCCCATCCTCCCATGATTTGTTAAATAGGGTAGTCAGTGGTGTCACTAGTTCTATCCTTAGTTCTTTTAGAATTCTGGGATGAATCCCGTCAGGCCCCATTGCTTTGTTCACCTTCAGTTTTAAGAGCTCTTTCAGAACTCTTTCTTCTGTAAATGGGTTGGTATCAACTTATGTATCCAGAGTGTTTCTACTGTTTGTTTTAGGTACCTCCCCCTCTTCCTTTGTAAATACTGAGCAAGCAAGCAAGCAGCAGAAAGTGAACAGGTTAAGCAGGAAGCAATGGGACAGAGAAACAAAGAAGAAAGGTAGCAGGCAGCATAC
Organism: Neoceratodus forsteri; assembly: GCA_016271365.2. Lineage (NCBI taxonomy): Eukaryota > Metazoa > Chordata > Ceratodontiformes > Ceratodontidae > Neoceratodus > Neoceratodus forsteri. The sequence goes on from CM057456.1 coordinate 1,340,943,631, forward strand.
AGTATCTCCAGGGAGCAGAGGCGCAGAGTGAACCCCCATAAAGCCTCCATCAAATCACACTCTGTGTGAAAATGTGACCTAACACCGAACATGCAAAAGAAGAGCCAGGGCACACTCCACAAAAGCAAAACTGGTGCTTACAGTCACAGCACCCATAAATAGCAGAAGGCAGGCACCAGTGTAAATGGTGATCCAAAGCAGCACTTGGAGGTCAGAGCACTGGGATGTGAAGAAGAAATGAGGAGGGTACCCAGGAGCTGGACAGCAGGAGCAGAGCAAGGGCAAGGGAGAGCAACTGGGGGGTGAGACAGAGAGAAGGGATCTGCAGGATAGAATGATGCGTTCAAACCATCCACAGCTGATGGTGATGCTACCTATCAGGGTTAGGAAATGCAACAATGCAATGGTGAACAAAGGGCACAAATCAAGTCAGCAGTCACAGAATGTTCCATTACAGGAAGCTAAGAAACTTGTACCTTGGGCAGGTAGATGGAGGGAAAGCCAGGAACTGGTCACAGGGAGGACACAGACTCCAGAAGTACAGGAGCTGCATTGAAGTGGTGGAATGCAACAAGGATGGGGAAAGGCCAAAAGAAAATGGTAAATGAGGGACAGACAGGACACAGACAGCAAAGAGGTAGTCAAGGAAGAGCACAACCATGGGGAAAGGAGTTGGAGGGGCAAGGAAGCACAGGCAACACAAACAACGGGAATGTGGGGGAACGGAGGAACAAAACAGCAGGGAGGGAAGGGGACCAGGACAAATGAAATGAAAGGGAATAAGGGAAGCAAGACAATGAACAAAGGAGGGGCTGAGTGGAGAGGATGCAGGGAGATAGGGAAGAAGGCACAGCCCACAAGCCACGCAGGAGTCCAGTGCTTTCAAAGGGGAAGGATTTTGCAAAGTGCTAAGCGGGGATCTGTCATGGGAGGCTGACCTTCATTGGGGACATGAGAGGAGCTATTCCCCAACTTCAAACTTTGGGCTTTAGCCCTCCCAGTAGTAAGATTGTGGCAAACATAGGGAGGATCCATCACCCATGGTGATCAACCTTGGTCTCCAGGTTCCCAGCTCTGCACTTTATACACTACATGAGCTGCTCCCCTTCAGAATGCTTTGATCCTACCACAGTCTTTGTCACAGGATGTCATAGATGCATTTTTTTTCCAGCGGGTGGGTGTATATCAATTCTCAGTAAGCTACCCTTCACTCTGTATTTAACCCACCTCATTTCTGAAATGTAAGTTGCTCATGCCAAACAAATCATGTTTGTGTATTCAGTTATTGGAATTAAACCATTATCCTGCATTTTACAATTTTCTTGAGATCTGCAACATGAGTTTGCAGTCACTTGCCTTCTGCCTGGCTGATCTTTCTGTAAGGAAAGGTTCTGACTGGTAATGGAGTACAGGAAAGGAAAAGGATAGAAAGGAGGGATGCATTAACTGAGTGCCTGTAAAGAGATACCGAGGGCTGTGGCACTGCGATCAGCGGGCACATCTCTGTATTCACTCACTCAGGTTGACTTGGTTGAAAGAGGGAAACTCATGTAACCAGCCTTTTCAAAAGTTGGCATGGGCTACACAGTGAGATGGGCTTGATGTTCTGGATGACATCTGTCCCTGTAGAGACCGAAATTTCAACCCTTAGACTCTCAGTGTTTTACTGCTGAGTATAGCTAGTAGCTAAGACTTCAGTTTGAAGGGAGCTTGGTGTTATTGGATTAGATAATTAAAAAATCTGAAGAGATACTTTCCATCACCATCAAAGAATACTACTATCATCAGATGGACTGGGAATCAAAGAAGTGCCCGACAGAGAGGAGAACATATTCGGATTATCTGTCTTTTCAAAATCGTGGTTGCATTGTGTACAAATGGAGGGGGGGTCAACAAATTTCATGTTCTGAATCTACACATCTATCCCTCAGTCATGTGCCTGTCTTTGAGATGTGTTAGAGTTAAAGGACAAATGAAGCTGTTAAGACAGTTTTAATACATGCATTTGGAGATTAGTGTTTTACATACAATGTGCAAATAAACTGCAACTGTGGAGCCACCCTTCCATTTGTTAGCCCCTTCAATATTGAAAGGATGCTGCTCATCGACCTGCCCCCAATCTAGGGTGATGCTGAAAGTTCGGGGGAGGAGGCAGTGGAGCAGCATTTTGTTGTTAATATATTTATAATTTGTTATCATCATTCCTTGATGCGTCTTCTGTTTTACTTAAACAATGCATCTGCAGTACTTGTACATACTCTCTCTCCCTCCAGCTCCATTGATCTTCACAATAACACACCGACCAGACTAAATATGTGACATGCAGAATGTCATAGAATTTAAAAGCAAATATCCTAAATATGGTTAAAGTAGTCATTAAAAATATATGAGCACGGACTCCCTGTCTTTCGGAACATGACCAAGGGATGCTTTGCATCTTGCTGAAGGTTGAGATTCTCGTGCATTGTTATACAACAGTTTGGCATAATGGCATTTTGTAATGAATTGGTATTATTTTAATATGTGACCTTCTGAATGCAAGAAGGGAAAGTGTAAGGAGGTGGATCTGGACAAGGCAGAAATACTGGACAAATACTTCTGCTCAGTAGTCACTAAGGAGGGGACAGGTCAAGGATCACAGCTGGGTTGCAGAGGTAATGGGGAGGAGAAGTCGACACCAGTCCATTCACAGTGGAGAGATAGAGTTCTGGAAGAACTCACAAAGCTGAAGGTGGATAAGGCCATGTGGCCAAATTGTATCCACCCTGGGATATTAAAGGAGTTACAAAGGGAACTAGCTGAGCCTCTGGCAGCCCTGTTTACAGAGTCACTCAACACGGGTGTCATTCCAGAGGACTGAAGGATGGCACATGTAGTCTCACTGCACAAAAGCAGCAGTAGGGAGGAGGCAGGGAACTGCAGGACAGTCACCCTCACCTCCGTGGTGGGAAAGATCATGGAGACACTGCTGAAAGAAAGGATAGTGGCACATATGGAATCTAGTGGTGCTCAGGATCTGAGGCAACATAGATTCACAGCAGAAAGATCATGTCAAATGAATCGAATAGATTTTTTTGATTGGGTGACTAGGGAAATAAATCAGGGAGGGATGGTAGATGTCATCTACCTAGATTTCAGCAAAGCCTTCAACACCATCCCACATAGAAGGCTGCTTGACAAGATGGGTAGTCTTGGTATGGGAGACAAAGTAGTGAACTGAGTTAGGAACTAGTTAACAGACAAGAGACAGAGGGTGGTGGTAAATGGTGTACAATCTGGGTAGAGGGGGGTGACCAGCGGGGTACCAAAGGGATCAGTACTAGGACCAGTCCTGTTCAATGTCTTCATTAGTGACATTGCAGAGGGGCTGGAAGGAAAAGTCTGCCTGTTTGCAGATGATACCAAGATCTGCAACAGGGTGGATACTCCAGAAGGGGTGCAGAAAATGAAGAGGGACCTGGAGTAGCTTGAAAGATGGTTGGAGATGTGGCAACTGAGGTTCAATGCAAAGAAGTGCAAAATAATGCACATGGGTAGAGGGAACCCTGGAGAGAGCTACAGATTGTGAAGGGAGGAGCTGGCTGTCACCAAAGAGGAAAAGGACCTAGGGGTATCATCTCTGATGAACTTAAGGTATCAAAACAGTGCACAAAGGTGGCAGGGAGGGCCAGTGGCATACTGGGGTACATAAGCAGGGGTATCACCAGCAGGAGGCGGGAGGTGGTGATGCCATTGTATAAAACATTGACAAGGCCTCACCTGGAGTACTGCGTGCAGTTCTGGAGGCCACACCTGCACAAGATACAAATGCACAGCCTTCATTCTCTTTGAGAAGCAATGTAGATAAGGTGGAGACTATCCAAAGAAGGGCAACAAAGATGGTGCAGGGCTTGCCCCACAAAACATATGAGGAGAGACAAAGGGACCTCACTATGTACTTACTGGAGGAGGGGAGACAGCGGGGGACATGACTGAAACTTTCAAGTACCTCAGTAGAATAAACAAGGTGCAGGTGGGGGACCTTTTTCAATGTAGAAAAAGTACTAGAACAAGGGGGCACAACATGAAATTGGAAGGGGGTAGATTAAGAAGTAATGTGAGGACGTTTTTCTACACAGAAAGGGTAGTCGAAGCTTGGAATAGTCTGCCACAGGAGGTAGTGGGGGCAAGCACAGTGGAGGGGTTTAAGCATGCCTGGGACAGGCACAGGGGAAACTTGAGAGAGAAGGGAGTGATGAAAAGCCATTGATCACATAGGGTCAGTGGCCACAAACAATGTATAGGGCCTATTGGCAGACTGAATGGGCCTAGCGGTCCTATGGTTCTATGTTACTATGAGAGCAGCTCTCTTTTTCAAGTGTTCAACTTCTCCCTGCAGTTGTAGTAGTCAGGGCCCTGATGTGTGGTGGCTTTTGTTCCCTGCAGTCAAGTAGCCTGCGATGGGCTAGAGCAGGGGTGGCCAACCTGTAGCTCATGAGATACATGTTGCTCTAGAAGCAGTTTGATGTGACTCTTGAGGGGTTTGTCAATTATGTGTCAAGTACACGTCGCAGTCTTTTAAATTTGAAAAGTGCCCTGAGTGCTCAACAAGCTACTTACACTAAGCCTGCAAGCAAATCTAAAGCTCCAGAGCTGCTATGAATAATTATTTTAAAATTACAAGTATTTTTTAAAAATACTGTAACAGTAAAATACGATTATTGACTATTTGCTATGGCTATATTATTATTTTAACTCCTAAACATGGGTAAATATGGGTATGGTACAGGCTGCACATTGTTGTGGCTCACGTCTTACTCAGAAATTTAAATGTCACTCACGACCCTGAAAAGGTTGGACACCCCTGGGCTAGAACATCAGGTGAACTGATGTGTTTGGCTGGCCATCTGCAGCAATCGCAGTTCATATGGACAGGTATTGGACTCCTGGCAGGGAAAGGGCTGATGTAACTCCTTCATATTTATTAATTAACTGATTATTTAGTATAGTTTTATTTTGTTTTTGATTTATGTAATTTCCTTACAGTTCTACACTAACCACATCTGAAGAGATTGCATCCGATTCAGTCTACCTCGCATCTAACTTGTGCTGGAGTTGATTGATTAGATAGATAGATAGATAGATAGATAGATAGACAGACAGACAGACTAACAGACAAACAGATGGAGAATGACAGAAGGGGGGGATCTACAGCTCACTGCTCACACTGCAACTGGCAGCAAAAGTTCAGTTGCAGCTGCAGAAATCAAGAAATTCATGCTTGAGATCACGTGATGCAGAGTGCTGAGTAGATGCTCCTCCACGAAGCTCCTGTCTTCCAAATACAAAATCGTTATTCAATATCATTAAATTTAATCTAAATCTTCTGCTCAAAAACAGTGTGCACTCCTGTACTGGGTTCCTGTGTGGTAAATGGAGGCTTACATGAAGAAAGCCCCGCAGAAACACACACACCCCGCCACCCCTGAGAAGGCCTAGAAGAAATCCCAAGCCTCGAGTGGCCCAGACAAGCCTGAACCTGCATGTTAAGCTGGGGACCAAGAACTCCTAACATTTAAAAGATTTTTAGAGGAATTCAAACCATTCCAGGAAGAGATGAAGGATATGGCAATCGACCTGAAGTCCCTCTCCAAAAAGATGGAGGAAGTCTCCACAATTGTATTATACAACACTGCCTGAATATTTTTGATCGAGAGAAAGCTGGAAAATCATGGATCCTGAGTTTTTACTAACGAAACAGAGGGTGTCTAGATTAGAGGCAAAACTCAAGGATCTGGAAGGCCATAGTTAGAGAAATAATGTGGTAATCCTCGGGCTCCCCGAGGGGGAAGAAAGCCAGAATACCGTTGTCTTTATTCAGAAGTTGGTAGAAAAAATCACTGGCCCCTCTCCGTTTGGCTCAAGCTACATAATAGAATGGGCCCACTGATCTTTTCGATCAAAACCCCCACCCGAAGAACCTCCTTGTCCCATCATTTGCCGCTTTCTCAATTATCTGGAAAGACAGCATTTTTTACAGAAAGCTAAGGCCTTGCAAGAAGTCAAATGGGAGAAGGTGAAGCTGAGAATTGCTCAGGATATCCCTGGATCGGTTCAACTGAAACGGAAAGCCTTCCACCCGATTGTATCCAAGGTTATAGCGGCTGGACTAAAGTTCAGGACGGGGTACCCAGCAAAATTACAAGTCTCTGTAAATGGCTCATGGCTTAATTTCGAGGATCCTGATGCTGTGTTACTAAACCTTAAGTCAGCATTGCCATACCTGTTTCACATGACCTGAGAGGGCCTCATGATCTTCGGGGCTCACTGCAACTTCAGAACAAACTGTTGTTCAGATCTTTGTGTTGATGGTGTTCTTTTCGGAGACGGACTTCACTCAATTTATGCTTCCTAATAGATCTGGTCTACTAATAGAGGCTCAACTTTACTTTTAATAGGCTCTGGCCTGTTAATGGGTATATTATTACAGGGAGAGTCTGAGGGGGGGCTTCTGTGGGGTTTGGTTTTGGACTGCATCAGATATAACATTGCTTACTCAATATTCAGGAGAAACACACAGGGCTAGGTCTAGGGTTATGCCTCCTGTTTAGTTCTTGGGAACTTGGATTTTCGAGCGATTCCGGGCTTTCAGGGCATCTCTGAATGGTGGGATGGATCAGGTTATGTCCACAAGAGGGCGCGGTTCACCCGTTTAATGCAATTCTGGTCATCCAGCCTTGAGAGGGATTGTTTTTGTTATTAAGTAGTGCTGGTTTCTTGGGGGGGGGGTCTTTTCAGAGCTAGGGGTACACAACCCCTAGGTAGTTTCTCCCTCGGGTTTCCCATCTCTGGATTTTATCTCACTTCACATCCGGTTCTGTTTTTTTAGGTTTTTATCTTGATGATGGGCTCACCCCTCCATGTTAATTACCTCTCTGGTTCTGGTTCAAGAAATAGTTCCATGCAAGGAACAGGCTTTTTTCATTTCCCTCTCAGGATTTGAGTGATATTTTTTCACACTCACATTTATGGCATCTAGTTCTATTTCTCTTTCTCATTCATTAGTGGACTCACCAGCAGATGTTTGTAGGCTCTGGAAGCCCGAGATCGCTCATTGACTCTGCCCTCAGTAATGCAGCCTATTGACTGTTTTGTATTTTGAATTATAAGGGCGAGCACTTGCAGGGGATACATTCGGAGGGCGGGAGGGGGAGGATAAGATCCAGTGCTGTGCTAAGCGTTGCTTGTGACAGTGGGTGGGTGGGGAAAGGAGAGGGGTATGTGCCCTTGTTGGGAGGGTGGGGATGTACTAGAGGGTTTGAATTAGGGCTTTCTGTGGGGGCTAGGTGGTGGGAGGACCTACAGCAGCAATGGGGGGGGGTTAGACTATTCGGGTTACACACCCTGAGTGCAACGCTGATTTTAGTACACTTAGAATCCTTAAGTAGATGGCTAAGGAGGTGACTTTTGCAACATGGAACGTCAAAGGGATCAGGAAAAAATCTAAACAATACCAGGTTCTCAAACACTTAAGACTTTTACGTACCCAGGTTACTTTCCTCCAGGAATCGCAGCTACTAGAAACAGAAGCCTCACAAGTGAGGAGGCAGCAGGTGGGGATGGTGTATGAGGTGCAAGGTTCCTCACACAGCTGTGGGGTAATGATTATTATTAGCAGGGGCATACCATTCATCCCAACTCATACTATCAGGGACCCCGAGGGTAGGTTCGTTTTAGATTTAGGTACTCTCTGGTTAATACCTTTGCTACTGGGCAGTGTATATGGTCCAAATGCTGATGACCCTGTGTTCTTCACGAGACTTACAAATGTAATCCTGCCTTTCCTTCCCATACGGATTGTCCTGGGGGGCGACTTTAACCAAGTTGCAGATTCCAATCTTGACAGGTCGGGAAGTGTACAGGGGGGGATCTCTCTGGGTCAGAGGGCCTTTAAAGAATTACTGGATCAATGTGGGCTCTGTGATGTCTGGTGTGTTTTGAATCCTGATTCCAGGGAGTTCACATTCAGGTCTTTGGTACATGGGTCACAGTCCCGCATTGGCTACATATTCATTTCTCAGACTCTTTTGCCCGGGGTTAGATCTTCATCGATACAGCCTGGCCCTGTTTCTGATCACTCTCTGGTGCTGTGTGATCTCGCAATTCATGATGTGTCAAGGAGAGAAACACGATGGAGCTCAATGACCAACTGCTTAAAGATTCTAATTATTGCAATACCATAAGGGAGCACATTGAGGCCTTTTTTCTGTCCAACCCTTTAAATAGTGCAAAGCCAGATATTATATGGGGGGCCTTCAAGGCTTACATGAGAGGAGTTCTCATCAGCCTCTTGGTGGCTAGGAAAAGAGTTAGGGAGAGAGAATTACTGTCTTTGTTATCCCAAATTCGGGCTTTGGAATCCAATGATTCGGTTAACTCCTCAGAGGAGGACAAGGTGAGGCTCCTAGGGCTGAGAGATAAGTATTTAGAACTACTCCGAGAAAAGGCTGAGTTAGCTATCATACATACTAAAGCTAGTTATACTGACCAAGGCGAAAAAGCCGGGCACCTTCTGGCACTTTGCATCAATCAACAAGAATCAGTAAGATTTATCCCTTCAATTAGAGATTCTGAGGATGGATCCCTGAAAACATCTCCCACAGAGATAGCTTAAGAGTTCGCAGTATATTATAAATCGCTTTATGGGGACATGGAGCTCCCTCCCAGCCCGGAAAGTGTGGAGAAATACCTGATGGACTCACATCTACCCTCCCTTCCAGCACATTACGTAACCTCTCTGGTCTCTCCCATAATTCAAGGGGAAATCTCTGAGGTTATTAGTGGTTTACCCTTGGATAAAACCCCTGGCCTTGGTGGATTTTCCTCCCTTTTCTATAAAACATTTCGGGTTCTTCTATTGCCAACACTTAATAGTTTATTCCAGCACATCTTATCCAGATCAGAAGTTGATCGTCATCTCTTTGAAGCCTTGATAGTGCTCCTCCCTAAGCCGAATAAAGATCCTGAGCTTGTCCAGAGCTACAGGCCTATATCTCTCCTAAATCAGGATATCAAAATCCTCTCAAAGATTTTAGCTAACAGGCTATCCGTGGTCCTACCCAAGTTAATAGGTATGAATCAGGTAGGTTTCATGAAGGGACACTCTTCAGCGGATCACCTGCGCACATTATCCCATGTCTTCTCGACCTCCAGAGAAGCTGACTTCCCTGCAGGCTTGATCTCTTTGGACGCTGAGAAGGTGTTCGACCGGGTGAATTGGAGTTTTCTCTTCAAGGTTTTGAGTGCCTTTAACTTTCCCCCGGTATTCATCTCCTGGGTTGCTGCACTATATAAATCCCCTATAGCAAGAATTTCAGCTAATGAGGCCTTCTCAGACTATTGCTCACTTCATTCAGGCACCAGGCAGGGTGGCCCTCTGTCGCCTCTCTTGTTTAACCTATATCTGGAACCCCTCATCCAAAACATTCTCCAAAACATCTCTATACAAGGTATCAGAGTTGGACATCATGAGATTAAACTTACAGTGTATGCAGATGATTTGCTGATATATCTCTCCCATCCGGTTTCTTCATTACCACCCCCACTGAATGAAATAGCTAGGTTCAGTGCTTTATCCAACTACAAGTTGAATGCAAGTAAATCCTTATTTTTCCCACTAATTCACAAGGTATTTAAGGATAATATTTGCCCCTTGGGTTTAGGTTGGACTCCTAAAGTAATTAAATATCTGGGTATAAAGTTTTCTTGTAATCCGTTGAAGTGGGTCAAAGACAATCTGGATTCTGTCTCTCTCAGGTCATTATGCATGACCTTGACAGATGGTCTAAACTTCCTATATCATTATGGGGTAGGATTAACATCATTAAGATGAATGTATTTCCTAGAATTTATTACCCCTTATCTCTTCTCAACTCTTTTATCCCCATACGCTGGTTTAAGAAACTGCACAGTATATTTACCAGATTTATCTGGGCAGAAAAGTATCCTCGGTTGGCCTACCATAAATTAGCTACCCCAAAATCTGAGTGGGGGGGTGAGGATTCTCCACATGGCACTATATTACTGGGCCAGTCATCTGGCATACTGTCTGAGATGGATCTCCCCAGGCCCTGTAGTGTTACAACCAGTGGCTTAAGATTGAGTTAGATGCAATTAAATATAAATGCCTAGATCCCTCAAACCTATTCTATCTCAAGTTGTCTCATGTAAAGATTGTGAACTGTGCCACAATAAGTACCTTGCTAAGAGTATGTACACAGTTATGTTTATTTCTTCATTACTCCCCTCAGACTGATTTAGCTCGGTCCATTTGGAACTCCCCAGCTTTCACTCTTAGAGGAAAGTAGATTCCTTCAAACTGGTTGCCTCAACTAGGAAATGGGAAACTACTTTCCCTGGTAGACAGGGAAGGGCACTGGTTGTCCTCATGTGGAATTATCGACAAGTTCCATTATCCCTGGCTCAGCTCATTTTAAAGTTATGCAGTTGAGACACCTTCTTATTGTAGCCCAGGGGAGTTCTCCCCCCTCCCAGAAGGTATCAGCTCTGATTCCTGAACTCTTCCAATTGTCTGGTTCGTCTGGCATAATATCCAAGCTATACAAGGTGCTCTACTATAAGAAGTATGGGTACACCTTTGGACCTACTAGTTTCTGGAATTCACTCCTTCCGCTATACCAGTTGGACTGGCAATCCCTGTGGAGATCCTGTCATAAGTATGTTTCCCAAGATAGGCTGCATTTCATGCAATACCATATTCTACGTAATATGTATTGTACCCCTATCAAATTAAAAAAATGGGGCTCTTCAAATTCTAGTACATGTACTAAGCACCTGCAAGAAGAGGATACTCTCTTGCACATGTTCTGGTCCTGTCCCAAAGTTTCTTCCTTATGGAATACAATTAGGATGTTTCTTGATCCCCCTACTGGGTCTACAGGAGTACTTCATTCCAGAGGTATGTCTTCTAGGGGACATGTCTTTGGTTAACACTAGAATTAGGAAATATCATATCTCTATGGTTGCACTCTCTGTTAAGAAACTTATACTACATCATTGGAAGGAAAAATTGGTTCCTTCCTTCCAGGAATGGTTACACGAAATCATTGCCAGCCTTCGAACAGAGAAGGCAATTGCAAGCCTCCATAACATACTAGAGATATATAGCAAGATATGGGACCCCCTTCATTCTTTACTCTTGTTACCTCACTGAACTTATATCATACACTAGTTTTACCCATACGAACCATTGATCCATGCACTGCACTTTAGGGATATCCAATTTTGTTGCTGCTGTAAGGGTGATGGAGTGGAGGGGTGGTTGGGAGTTTTAATTGTTCTAGAATGATGTCTCATCATCTTGATCTGATGTAACTGCCCATTATAATGGAAATGTATTAATAAAGTTTAAATTGTAAAAAAAAAAAAAGAAAGAAATTCATGCTTTTCTCATACAGAGAATGCGAGGGAAGCCCTCCTTTCACTAAGCTGGGCACCTGGGATTTTGGGTGCCCAGAAAAGGTATTTGTGGACAGGCTATTAAAAACTAAGATCAGAATCTAGCTAAACTGGTCCTGTTTAGCTAGGTTTTGATGTTTATTTTTTGAAATTCAAGCATTTTTATGTATTTTCTATATTTGTTAGTTTGTGGAAAAAATCAACAAGATGGTAGTTGGCATGGCACTAAAAATGTTTGATCTCCTGCCAGTCAAGTGGTGCAAAACCTGCAATGCACATTTGCTGTATCAAATGTTTATTTTGGCTGTAGAACATTATCTAAAAAACCCTAAAGCACATGCACAGGTCAGAAACCCCTAAATTTTGAAGCCTTATAACTCAGGAACCCTTTAATATTTTTTTACCAGACCTTTCAAAGGCAGTACCTTGCAACATGACAAATATCTCTTGCAAGTTGGAATAAAAATTCCATCCCATATAGGCTATAGGTGAGAACAAAAAAATCCCATGTTAAGTATAGGAAAAACTTTAGACATTTACAAAAAATTACACATGCAGACCTTAGAAACTGCACAAGCTGCCAACAAAAACATTTCCACAAATGACGACTTTGCCTTCTAGAAAACCCATACAAACTTTCAGCTCATTTCATCAAAGGGAGATAAAGTTATTAATGTGCAAAGTTAGGTTTAACATTAAACAGGCTACTTAACCCTAACTATAGTATAATACATATATATATATATACATATATATATATATATATATATATATATATATATATATATATATTGAGAGAGAGAGGAGAGAAGGATACATTTTACATGCATTGGGAATGCATAATAAATTATAATACTTTTTTTCAACAAAGCTGTTTATCTCCTTCTGCACGCTAACTGGCCCACATCTGGGCCACTCTTCCCAGTCCCATCACCCTCCTTCTCTGGAACTTACCTTTTCTGGTGGTCCTGTCACAGGACCTTGGATCAGAGGCACCTAGTCATCAGTGTGGGACCTGCAAGAGAGCAGGCCATCACTGTTCTACAGTCAGAGGGCTTTTCCTCCATTTTCTCACCTAGTTGGGCCCAGACATGCATGTACTCAGCCTTCATTGAGACATTTCAGCCATCCAGGTGTGAGGTCCATTCCCATGTTGTCCCATGGTACTGTCACCTAGATTCCTCTCTCTGTCCTACAGATGCCCATCCTCCCTCGCATGATAGTCCCCAAGTAACACAGGTCCATTCATGAACCCGGATTGCTGGCATGGCAGTCAGTGGCTCAAAGCAATACAGTCAGTGACTAAAAGCTTGAAACAGAAAAAGACAAACCTAGAACTGGAAACCAGAACTACACAGAGTAATGGCCCCATATTAAAAGGTATCAGGCTGCCCCTTTCAAAGACTCTTTCCTAAGCGCAAATTAGCACAGTTCACTAAATTTTCTATACTCAAACATGTTTGGAGCAAAGTGTGAGTGCCCCAAGAATGTTTAAATATATGTCCCAAATCAAAAATTAGGCAGTATAATGTGCACTCAGCACAAATCAATATCCTCCTGCTGGCCAAAGAGAGAGATACAGTATATGGTCACTGAAAACATACTGGCTGTAATGGAGCCAACTTATTTAGGGCATCCCAGACATGTGAGTGTTACAATAGGTATAATCAGGACCTCACTGAAAATGAGACACTGCATGTTAACTGACTTATCCTGGGAAAGTATATTGTAAAAATGTATAAAAACAGGACTCCAGTAAAAATGAGATTCTCCATCTTACCTGTGCTAACTCTACTAAATACATTGGAAAAATGTGTAAAAGCACAACCTCAACAAAAAAAAAATATCATAGTTGCCCTGTCCTGCTATTGACACTCACACAGAAGTTTGTTTAACCTGCCTTCTCTTGTAGCTTGGACTTTTTGCATAAGAACCACCTTTTTGGTTCTGGACTGCCAGAGTTGGACCAATCAGACCTCTGAGGACCTAAAATGGAGACTGTCCCCAGAGGTTTTGTGGGATTGAATTTCTGTAAGAATTGTAGCTTTTAAGGTTTTGCACCTAAATGGACCTGGAAGGGGAGCCCTTGCTGTGACACAGTTCCCTCAGCTACTCAAAACATTTGGATCTCAGAGGAATTCCCCTGAACCGCCTACAGCAGTTCAATTGTGAGCTGGAGTTTGGAGAGTGAACAGCTCGAGCCTTTGAGCAGCTGCTCCTGCATTGGAGCACTGGAGAATTTGTGGGAAGGCTGCACTGGCCTGCCTGTCACATCTTCCAGTGAGAAATCTGAAGAATGTGAAAGTTGGACTTAAATCTAATTCCTTTGTCTGAGTGCTGAAGCCTGAAGAGAACGAGAGTGATCATTGCCTGAATTTGATACTGAAGACTTGCTCCATAAGTGATCAGCCTGCCAGGTACCAAAGTGAGTCATGTATTGAGAGGTCTGCACAGAACTTCTGCTAAATTGCAACAGGACTTCACCCAAACTGTGATTAAGAGTTGTGTTGCTTATAAGTGAGCTCATTGTGCTTTTTGGGTCGCGATTTGGTTCCCCACCTTCAAGGTAGTTGTGCTAGCAGGAAGCTGCTCCAGCACTCACACGGACTAAATATGAACTGTCTGCTCTGGTCTGGGCCCTGCTATCTCAGCCTAGACTGCCACTGCTACCGCAGAGACATTTTCAAACGAAAGACCCTCTAGGGGATTCGGCACCTTGCTCAACACCATCAAACAGGTAGCGACCACCTCAGTGAGTCGTGAAGACCCTGCTTCCCCAGGTAAATCAGAACACCATCCAGAGGTCTCCATCTCATCAGTCCTGCCTCCTGGTCTGGATAGCATGAGTACCAAACAGGGTAGCTCCCTGCAATAAAGCTGCAATCATTGTGTGTCATCTGATGTATTTGTTTGGGTTTATTACAACAAACTGAGCCATCCAGCTCCGTGTTACAAATTCTGGGTTGATGTGCATGCTAACTGTTTTCTCTCCTAAGGGCCCTAACAACAGCTGTAATGCCGGCCTACCCTGGGCATCACTTCGGGCTAGCCTGCTTACAGCTGGGTACCCAGGATTGTGTGACTGTATACAAGGGACTCTTTGTGTATAAAGTTTCAGCTTGAAAAAATCAGATCTATAAGCCATCTGCTAGATTCATGTCCCACCCCTGTTCACATTGTCCTGAATAAATCAGATTGTGTTCTTTTTGCATTTAATCTGGCTAGTGTGTTCCTTTTTGGTGGGGGTATTGAACTGCCATTGAACTGTTGCATTACAGATCTTATTTTACAGGGGATCTTCAGGGCAGCTGCAGATGATCCAGCACTGGTGGTAAGAGCAAGGGATGTGAGCAAGTCGTTACTGCCATATGGTATATGTGAAAGTTTTGCTGCTATACTGTTTAGGCTACAAGAGGGGTTGGTGGGGGGTTATAGCATCCTGGGGGGCTATACCAACAGCAGTTACACTACCCCAGAACCATTCCTCCAGGTGGAAGCACCCATTCAGTGAGCTCAGGCCCCTCAACCTACGCATAGTCATGCAGGCAGGAGTTACAACAGGTGTGTGTGTATGTGTGTGTTGTGCACATTTTCAAGGGTGTGTGTATGTCCAGAACCAAAAACTGTTCACTGCATTACTTTGATGTTTATGGATTTGTTTTTTCTACTATTGTGGTATAAATGTGGGACTTTCACATTATGTATTTATTTATTTCAAAAGTTTCACCAGGAAAGACATACTGAGCTGAAAAATAGCTCATTTCCAGATGTGTCCTGGAGGAAGGGGAAAGAGAGGTGTACGAGCAACATAAAATAATAACTTATACAATAAAACAGCATATAGAGACATCAGTTAAGCAGTACAAAATGAACTTGAGTGAGGTTTATCAGACAGGTAAAATTATAGGCAAATATTTTACAAGGTCATGGTGTGGAATTCGTCCCGTGGGTACAAGCAATAGTACTTTTCAATGGTGTGGGCACCAGGGGATAGGGCACTGAAGGCAGGAGGGCAGATGGGGGAGAAGGAGGGAAAGTACAGACATGTGAGGGAGGAAGAAGAGAGGGTTAGTGTGGTGGGTGGAGGGGCAAGGAGGAGGAGAAGAAAGAGGGAAAGAAGGTAAACTGAGGAGCTAGGAATGACTATGACTCAAGGGCAACCACAGGAGGTAGTGGTGTGGTCATGGAGCAGAGGAGAAAAAACATTTGGAAGAGGTGGAACAAATGGTTAGGGGGAGAGAGTGCCAAAGTTTAGGAAAGTGAAAAGAGAAGACAGCCTAACCAGCTAAGGATTTGACATCACAGTAATACAGCTAAGTCACACATTAATTCTATATTTCTTCCCCAGTATCAGTCATTCCCCTAGTTTTTATTTTGATAAGTTAATAACTATTTAATTGATCATTTGTCAGTTCCATAACTTATTGCTTGGTAACTTATTTTTGTCAATTTATTCTTAGACATAATTTCCTCTTTATCTTTGTTACTCATTTCATGTCTATGAACTTTGCATTCTGTATTTTTATGTTTGCTTGCACGCATGCATAAGAAACATTATGTGGCAACTTAGGAGAGAAGCAGGTTGTGGAGGTGCGGCACTGTGGTGGCCAATGCCACCACTGCATTTGTGGGCTTGGCCTTGTGTAACCAATGCAATCGCACACTCCTGCTAACATTAGTTCTGCAAGCTTGTCACCAACTTGAAACAATTTGGCTGCTGCAATCAAGGAGCACCTCATCATTGCAGCATCAGCCATCCACCTCTCCATTGGGTCTCAATAGTGCAGATGACAAGCTGACGGTGTGATGGCGGGCGGTCCCTGATTGTTGCAGCTACCCAGTGTCATAGTCTTGCAGTACTGTGAAGCATAATGTAACTGTAGAATAGGAAATGTATGTGTTTTTTTTTATTTCACTATATTTGAGGAAACAGATTGCAATGCAAACTAAAAAGAACCATGAACATATGCTGCCAGCCTCTGTTAAGCACTCTCTTGATCACTTGTTTGACTGCAACCCAACCCCGGTTCCTGCAAACATGTCCAGCTCTCATAATGGCTTTTTTGACTGGAGTACACTGTTCCTTTCAAAAGTAGCTCACAGACAGTAGTCTTGTTTACTTACAGCTGTCTGCAGATGCAAACGCCAAGTGCTGTTGTGTGCCAGTATCCCTCCCTTTCTTTTGCTTGTCCACCTCCCACCTCACCTCTACTCCTGAAAACAGTACTGATAGCAAAAGGAAAACTTGGACTCGGGCTTAGAATCATTATAGCCATTAAAGATCAATGGCAACCATTTTACACATTGTTAAAATAAGCCTGAATTCAAGTCTGTGTCATGAGTAATGTTTCCTGGAAATGTCATGCTTTTAGGTTTTGTGGTTTTCTTTAAATCAGCATTTGTTGACTTGTTCTACACTAACTGATAACAGGCTGTTTCTGTCCCTCTGACTGAGGCTTGGAGAGTGATGCCATCATATTGGCCCAAGCTACAGCTGCAGCAGTGTAAGTCCCTACTTGACTGAAGAACTGAAGAGCTGTTAACTTCATATTTAGAGCAATCTGTGAGTTATTTCTTTTCTATCCACGGTTTTTACTAACTCAGTCTCTGATATTTGTTCAGATGAATAATCTAAAAATCCACATTTTAAAAGCTGGTCATTTGAATGGCAGTGATGAACTGAGGTGGTATGCATTTGAAAAATCAGCTAGTCTGTATCACAGTTGCTGCCAGTTCTTTCTCGTCAAAACTCTGTTTTTTTCTAGCTATATAACACTGGGTTGTTTAATAGATATCAAATAAATCTAAAGTATGTTAATTCATACAAGTAGTTTGTCTTTGATGTAGCCTCAATAAATAGGTTCATGTAACAATATTTTTTTTCCTCTCAGATTGACAAACGGGTGCCTACCACACAATGCTGTTTCAAACACATGTACTATATGAACTCACAAATTTCAGTTATTTGATGATTTCTGGGTGAAAATACATCATGTATAACTAAAAACACTATATGGCATCTTCATGCCCACATCTCCTGCCTACAGTTGAGGTAGCTGGACTCTGATGCCCCTTGTTACGTGCCCCACACACCCCCTATCTCCAGACCCACATTAAAGTCTGTTGCACCCTGCTGTCCACTCTCTTCTTTCATAGAGTTGGGGTTGCTGCACCCTGTTACACCATCTCCTGCCTAAACAATCAGGGCCTCTACACCCTGCTGCCCCCTGCCTGAACAGTTGGGGTTGCTGCACCCTGCTGCCCCTTCCCCCTACCCACCATCAGATCCATTGTTGTTGCCCCCTGTTCCTGTCACCACAGTGCTGTACTCTGAAATGCCATAGAATCCCATGTCCTCTGCCTCCACATTAAGGGCTGCTGCACCGTGCTATTCATGCCACCAGAGGTGGGGCTTTTATTGCACCCTACTACCTACTTCCATTTTCCCAAAAGGCTGCTGCACCATGTGCATCCCATCCCACAGTCATGTACTGTATCCTGATGCCTCCCATGTTCTGTCCCACAATCAAGGCTTCCGCATTATGCTGCAGTCTATCCCCTGCCACCAAAGCAAGAGTTGCTTCACCCTGTTCCTGTCTACCCAGTCAGGACTGCAGTGCCCTGCTGCACCTTATGGCCCCATGCCTCCATGGCTCATGATTTTACAGTTGGGGTTGGAGAACCATGCTGCCCCCTGACACCAATGTCAGATTTTGTGCTACAGTACCCAAAAGAAAAACCTGAAAAATACTTTCATCTTGTGATATGGGGGTGAAGAATAGAGGGCAGTTGGGTGCAGAATTCATGACTTTTGGGCTAGGAGTCAAGGGAGGCTTTAGGGTACAGCAGCCCAAATTGTGGGACAAGATGCAGCAGCCATATGTGTGGAACTGACACAACTATGGAGGCAGAAAACAGGTTGCAACAAATGCCCTAACTCATTTGTCAGGTGGCAGCATGGCTCTCCAGCCCTAACTGTGGTGGCAAGGGGCTCTAAGGCACAGCAGGCCACAGCAGTCCTACCTGAGTAGGCAGGAGCAGGGTGCAGCAGCCCTGGCTGTGGTGGCAGGGGACTGTGGACAGCATGATGCAAAAGCCTTGATGGTATGGTAGGACTCAGGGGGGCATCAGGGTACAGCAGTCCTGACTGTGTGATAGGGTGCACTTGGTGCAGCAGCCCTGCTCATTTTAGGAGAATGGATGTAGATAGCAGGGTGCAGCAACATCTCCACCTCTGGTGGAATGGAGCTGCATGGCATAGCAGTCCCAGTTGTAGAGGCAGGAGACATGGGACTCTATGGAGTAAAAGAGCACAGCAGCCCTAAAAGTGGAGAGGGGAACAAGGGGGAACAGGATGCAATGTCCCCAACTATGGGGTCGGGGGATTGAGGACAGCAGGGTGCAACAACCCCAACTGTTTAGGCATGGTGCAGCAGCTCTGACTGTTCAGGCAGATGATGGGGGCAACAGGGTGCAACAGCCCCAACTGTGTGGGAGAAGACAGTGGTCAGCAAGGTACAACAGCCTCAAATGTGGGGCCAAAGAGAGGGGGCTTATGGACAGTGGATGGTGCAGCAGAGTGCAGCTGCCTCAACTATGAGACGTGAAACAGGGGGCATCAGGATGCTGTATACTGTTCCTAGTTATACATGATGTATTTTCATACAGAAACCATCAAAGAACTGAAATTTGTAAGTTCATACTTTAACCTCCTCCCACCAGCCCCCCTTGTTCAACTAGCAGGACTGCTCCTCTCACACATGGTGCCAATGAGAGGGATGGGGGTTGTCACTATGAAACAGTTCTGTTGACCCATACTTTTTCTTCATAGCCTGACATCCTCAGACAGGCAAACCAAGTGTGGCAACTACCTGGCTCACACCTGGGGGCATTTAGCATGGCTATCAACCTGGGTCCCTGGGAGAAAATGTTTGCTAGCATTATGCTAGGTTTGCACTTCTGGTCAATGGTAAACAAGTAAATCCAGACACCATGGAAGCAATAACTGTACTGTCCAAACCAGGTTGGGATTCTTGAGTGTGGCTTTTTATTCACATCACAGAGAATAATACAAAGTGAAGATGGACCCCCCACAGGTTACTCCGACTGGTAATGCAGATTACTTAGGTACAGAGCACACACACAGTGAACCCTCAGATTCTGAATGGATTGGCACACACGGCCTGACCTGGTACTTCTCTTCTTTCCCTTAACTTTGCACCCTTGGCCAGTACTAGGAACGTTCCCATATTTCATGAGGAATATTTGGTGGTTCCCTCGACCACCCACAAGCAAGCCTTGGCTCACTGGAAATCCAAAATCCCACTTCTGGGTGTTTTCCTCAGGCACTGGCTAAATGCACTGAGAGAAAACAAAGGTGCCCAAACTGAACTCAGAGAGGTAAACATAGTTACTCCATATGGGGGGTCTCCCACCTTTTGCTTCCAATATTTATACTCAGCCATTCATTTGGTTAGCAACACCTTTCTCTGAAATACACTTGTAGATGCTCTCTTGAAATGTCTTGCACATGTAACATTCTACATCTCACACCTTGAAGGTGTCATGAAATTAAAAGTTCTGAATATGGCTACGTCTTTACTCTAGACTCCCACTTTTGCAGATGCTTTTAAATCAGACACAAACTAAAAGTTCTGTACTTGGCAAGTCTCCCTTGGACCCCACAGTAGGCAGACACTTCTACTCAAAACCCAGTCTTAAAAGTTCTGTACTTGGCTAGTCTCCCTTGGACCCCATAGTAGGCAGACACTTTTAACAGAAACACAGTCTTGGTGACAGAGTCCCTTTGTCAGAGAAAAACTCACCACAGGAATGCAGGTGTCCCTGGGCTTTTTCCACAAGAAGTCTCAGGTACTCACAGAATAAATGAATCTAGGCAGCTTCACCACTCTCCAGGATGGACCACAGGATTGCCCCGGAACCCTGGAATCCCCCCCATCCGTCCGGGGATGGGGCACTGGAAAACCCTCTAGGAACAGTCTCTACCACTTCCTTCACTGGTCTTCTGTGTCCTACTCTAGGATAAGAACACACAACCCAGTCTCCAGAGGTAGCTCTCTTTCAGAGCTAGGTCTGAGGAGCTGCCTTCTGCAGCACTCCTCCATCTACAGACTCTCCACACAGACTAACACTGACTCTCTCCCAACATTCTACTGCTAACCCCTGCAGCTAGCATTCCATTGTGGCTTATGCTGCTGCAAGCATTCTAATGTGACATCATCACTCCAGCTCAGCTGAGACTGAAAACAGAGTGTGACAGTGTGAAATCCATTTAACTGGCATCTCACAAGCTGCCTTTCCCTGTCTGCCACTGATTCTAAGTGGGGTTCTAGTAACCCCTGGGAACAGGGGGGTTACAATATATATGCCTGAAATAACAGAGTGTGGCAGTCATGTGTTTGTCAGTCTGAGAGGAAAACAAATGTTGTTACATCAACCTAATTATTGAGGCTGCATCAAAGACAGACTACTTGCATGAATTAACATTGTTTAGATTTATTTTATATCTATTAAACAATCCAGTGTTATATAGCTAGAAAAAAACACAGTTTTGATGAGAAAGAATTGGCAGCAGATGTGATACAGACTAATTGATTTCTCAAATGCATGCCACTTCAGTTCAGCACTATCTTTCAAATGATCAGCTTTTTAGAAGAATAACATGTGGTTTTTCAGCGAATTCATCTAAACAAATAACCAGAGACTAAATTAGTAAAAACACTGGACATAAAACAATTAACTCACAGATTGCTCTAAATGGGAAGTTAACAGCTCTTCAGTTCTTCAGTCAAGCAGGGACTTATACTGCTGCAGCTGTAGCTTAGTCCAATATGATGTCATCACTCTATAAGGCTCAGTCAGAGGAACAGAAACAGCCTGACTGTTTCCAGTTAGTGCAGGAGAAGTCAACACATTTTGATTTAAAGAACACCACAAAACCAAATAGCATGACATTTTCAGGAAACACTACTCATGGCACAGGGATCTGAATTCAGGCTTGTTTTAATAATGTGTAAAATGGTTGCCATTGATCTTTGAGTAAGCACTTGAATTGTGGTCACTGAGATCTGTGGTTGCTATGAAACCACTTCGCCACGTGATCTGTTTCCATTCACATACAAACTGAGACATGGACATGAGGCATGTTACTAGTATCAGACTTTATT
This sequence comes from Neoceratodus forsteri, assembly GCA_016271365.2. Lineage (NCBI taxonomy): Eukaryota > Metazoa > Chordata > Ceratodontiformes > Ceratodontidae > Neoceratodus > Neoceratodus forsteri. The sequence continues at coordinate 1,340,965,275 of CM057456.1, forward strand.
ACACAAATAAATAAAAAAAAATAAAATAAAACTCCATGATAATTCTCCATCTTTTTCATCTCATATTGATCTATACAAGGTACTGGTACCTAAAAACAAAAAAAAGTTTGTTGTTGCTTATGCTACCATTTTCTACATGGCTTTTTAACAAACGGTAGTGGAGAAGGGGGCTTACTCTATAAGTTGATAGTGAGCTGCAAATAATTGTTGAGGCATTTGGTGTAGGCTTTAGCAATAGCTGCTTGCGCAAACCCCCTCTTGCAGTCCTCAGTTATCATGGAAATGTTGTTAAAGGCTGTCACTAACTACTGTATGTGTAGTGACTTAATGTTAGACATACTGGGGTTGTAAGTCGCTTGTAGCTTAGACAGTAGCAATGCGAGCAGCATAGACAGACACAAACAAAGACGGGTAGTTTAAGTGCTGTACACTAGGGGTGGGATATTCAGACTGCACCAGGCAGGGGGGCAAGCCTGGGAGCAGTGCAACTGGGATGAGCCAGGGCACGGTCCAGGGGATATTCAATGGTGCTGTGCCATGGCTCAGCACTGTTGAATATGGCACTGAGGGTGCACGTATTGTGCATGATGCAGTGGCACTGTGCCAGTGCAAGTGGCAGGAGGGGAGCAGAGGGCTGCGCCAGTGCAAGTGCGGTTGTGCTAGGCACAGCAAGAGCGATATTCAGCTGTGAGCATACAAATGAGGCCATTATGTTTGCAAGGCACAAATGGGGACATTTGTATGTCATTATGGCCCCATTTGCATGTGATGCGCTGATCCCCGGTGGCTTGCACCTGGCACCCTGTCAGGCTGCAGCCATCGGGGACCAACGCCCCTGCCCCTCGGCAGGCAATGCACCCCATTGCCTGATCACAGGCATATATCTAAAATATCCCTGGTGGTCCAGTGTACCCGATCCCCTGCCCAATCTCAGGCATAGTACTTAAATATCCGTGGTGGTCCAGTGAATCGGATCCCCTGCCCAATCGAGGGCATAAGTGTAGAATAATATCCCTGGTAGTCCAGTGGACCTGATCCCCTGCTCGATCACGGGCACATGAAGAATTATCCTGGTGGTCCAGTGTTACCCTCCCTCCTACCCGCCCACTGAGCCTGCCACCCTGCAACCCCCGGTCAGCGGCGGGCAACAGCTCCCCACCCACAAGCCACCTGGGCGCCGCTGACTTGACAGCGTATAGTACAGTTGTATAGTTTGATTGGTTCACTGCATGGTCACTGGTGTGCAGACCACACTGTACTACACAGTACTGAAATGTGAATGAACCATTCACATTTTGGGACTAATAGTACAATGCGATCTACATGCCCGTGTGGCAGTGGACCAACTCAACGTCTGGCTCATACTGTACCCACAATCAAATGGCAGATTGGGTGGGCCAGGCCCTTATCTGCCGACACTGTCTATGTATCTATGTATCTATGTACGCTGTCAGTCAGCGGTGACCTGGCAGCTACAGTGGGAGAGCTGCCACCACCGCTGACCTGTGGGGTTGCAAGATGTCAGGGATCAGTGGGTGGGTGGGTGGGGAGGGGCACCACTGGACCACTAGGGATACTTTTTCATATGCCCGTGATCGGGCAGGGGATCAGGTCCACTGGACCACCAGGGATATTATTCTACACTATGCCCACAATTGGGCAGGGGAGTGGGTCCACTGGACCACCAGGAATATTATATTTATATGCCCATGATCGGGCGAGGGGGGGTATGATGCCTGGACTGTGTCCCGGGAGGCCGGGTGGCCACCCTAAGCAGGCGGCTGCCGTGTTGCACCCAGCAATAAGAAAGACCTCCTGTGGGTGTCCCCCAACATGTTCCTGTTTTTGACAGGCACATCTTTGTGCCCCCCTGTGCAGCGCAAAGAGGGTTTATGCCTGCCTATGTGCCGCACATCATGGGCTGAATATCGGGATGTGCCACATATGCATGGGCATGCCCCCTGCACATGTGCCGCATATATCATTGGTGCACCCCAGCTTATCTGGGGTTGCACTGAGCAACCTACCCCTTTGAATATTGCACCAGGACACATCAGTGGGTTGAGCATGGTGCAACACTGTTGCGCCATGTGCAACCCCTTTGAATATCCCACCCTAGAACTAGATACAGAGACAGAGACACTGGAACTAGAGACAGCTGAATCTTTCAGTTACAGTACTTGGCAGTGATTGGCCAAACTTCTTTGAAAACAGCAGAAGTCTTTTGTATTAGTGGCACCATACTGCTTAAGTACCTGTAATTAACACAGATTACCTGCATATTAGACTGTACTTGAACTGTTGTAACTGCAAGTGCCACGAGACTGTTCATGGCTTTTTAAACTGTGGTCAGTGAAAAAACATTGGCAGAATAACATTTTAATTATGTTTTAAAGAATGGCTTTTGGGAATGGGGCAAAGGTGCGAACATTTGAAGACCACATGCATGACACACTGTTGGCAGTACTAAATTTAATTTACATGGCTTTTGTCTACTGTACAGTATTTGTCTGCAGTTTGTGGGAACAGAAAATGACCCATCAGATCGCAGTACCAGTTGCACCCCCTTTTATCATAAAGATCTGTGCATCTGGTATCATAACAGCAGTCTACAACAATACAAATTGTAGTAGTCAAGCAGGTAGAAATGAGCTGACTTCTTGTTTTCATGCGTTCGCTATCCACCTCTCCTTTCTTTCTCTGTATGCTGTCCTCCTCCATCTCCTTTCCTTCTTTTGGCCATGCTTCACCTCCTTGCCAGGCACCGCTTCCAGAAGTGCTGACTATGATAGCTGAAACCTCCCGTGGCAAGCTGTGCTCTGCCTCCTTGCCAGCCACCACTTCCATAGGTGTTGACTATGAGGGTTGAAGCCCCCGCCCCTGGGAAACTACAGTAAGGCCCTGTGTAATACAATTCAGGGCTAATATGATATGCCATGAAGTTGTATATTAGCCCTGAATTTCATTGGGTTAAAAACTGAAGATGAAAGGAGTAGGAGTGCTCCCGCAGCTGCAACCCACTGCCCAGCGGGGGGACAAATGTAGTGTAGCACTGCACTCTCCATTCTCATTAACCCTCTCTCCCCCATTAGTGTTGGAGGGGGTGGTCAAGTTGGTTACCCTCCGTCAGTGACATTTTGCCAGTGAGGTCCCCCACAGCGACTACAGCACGTAGCCACGGTGGGAGACCGCTGGAACCCAGCGCTGTCTATCGGGGGTCCTGCACCCCCCCAATCAGCACTGACTGGAGTTGAGAATCTTAAGTGGGGGAGTGGGGGGAGTACGGGGGGTGAAGTCCCCCGAAGAAAACAAAAGAACAAAGTGCGAACTGGCTGCCGACTGCAGAATGCGGTCTACCTGCGGTGTTGCTGACGGAGCATTCAACAAAATTTTTGTTGGACTCCTGTCGTGGATCCTGGTCAAGTGATGTGGTTGAGTATCAAGAGTGTGCAAAATGGGAGTTGCTCAACACTGCCTACTTTCTTCAATTCAGGAGTCCTCCACTGGAAATGAGGTAGTGATCTCTCTCCAGCATGCGGAGTGGCAAATTGTTTCTGACTTGACTTGATGATGCGTTAGCGTGGAGGTCGGTCGAATAGTCTGGTCGAGTGGTCAACAGTCAGAGCGGTCCTCCAAAGGGGCAAGAGGGGAAGGGGCCACTCTCATCTGGATCATCTGGATAAAAATAAAATGTAGCCCAATGCGGGCCTGGCAGGTAGCAGCAGCCACAATGCAGAAGCTGAAGAGCACCATGGTGACCACTGACCAGCAGCCAGTACAGACTGCAAGTAGAGTACTGTTCATCCCTGTCTGCACTAAGTATAGTCAGATAAAATAGTTCTGACTCACAAATAATGGAAATATAAAAATACTTTAAAAAATGCAATTCATTTTTAAAATGAACTGCATTTCCTGTTGGCTGTAATTGGCACTAAAGTGCTATTAAACAGCACAAGGACTGATGCTCTATCCCTATTAATAATTTAACTCTCGGTCTTGCTTTCAGAGTCACTCCAGAGTCTTTGTTTCCTAAGAAACTGGAACTGGCTAAAGAGGTGGCAGGTGCAATTTGTGGACAGAGGTTTCATAGAAAAACTTCTTACAGCAGGCTACGTGCATCCAGTCTCCTATCAGCTAGTGGAAGAGGAACCATAGACTGCATTGTAAATCCACATCTGAATTACAGTGTAATTGCCTAGCAGCCATGGTTCTGTACCAAAGCCCTTAGGGACACATTCCCATTTACCAAGGGGCAGCAGAGGCCTGGGATTAGCATATAAACTGAATAGATTTCAAGACTAGCTTCTTTAGCATTGTGCCTAATCCTGGGGTGATCCTAGCCCATGCATTTCTTGTGCACAGGAATGCTACCCCACCCCCAGAAACTCACTTGGATATTTAAGGAGATAAGAGTCCTACCTGCTGCACAGTAGTTTCACTACCATAATCGTTCTGAATCACTCTGTTCTCTATTCATTAAAATATATATATATATATATATATATATATATATATATATATATATATATCTATCTATATATATGTATATTTCAGATTTGCAGAAATTGCAGTTGATTTGACTGCAATGCTACTTGAGGTTCAGTTTGTTTCCACATTGGTGTGCCTTAGTCTCTTTCAGCTTCAGGTGTTTGATGGCTAAAAGCAAGCAGCTGCAGCGGGGTGGTGAATCATGTGAGGCGAGGTGAGTGGTGACTTGGTCTCGGGTCAGGAGTTGGGACCCGGGACATGTGGCTTGAAAAGTACTGTGGTGGCATATTTAGAGCAGGCCAGACTAGGGCAGAGTAAATTATGCAACACAGTCATGACAGTCTCACAGACTACAGTCACAGACAGACTAGTAAATTTATTTTCTGCACCTTAAATTAGGTCCCAAGAAATGAGAGAGAGCTGAGAGATTGGGTGGCTTTTTTTGGGGTGCAGACCAGCAGACTGACGATGGTCAGGAAAAAATAAATGGTCTGGCTCATCAGGGTCGGAGGTTTACTCTATAGTTTATACTGTGCCTGTCTGGTTCCACTAGAGAGGTGGTGTGGGGGTTGGGGGGAGCAGTAGGACACGAGAGGACAAGCATGTGGGGGACAGGACACGAGGTGAACCTGTGTGTGTGTGTGTGTGTGTGTGTGTGTGTGTGTGTCTGTCTGTCTGTCTGTTGTGAGTGGGGACAGGGAGGGTGGGATATGGCTGGCACACATCTTTCAACTTAGTGCTCTGTATGAGTGGCGTTTAATGGCTAGTCCCCTGGCCCTGCAGAATATTTTCCTTAACAGTAAGACTTAGAGTTGAGAGAAAGTAATTCCATTGTGTTGCTTAGTGGGAAAAGGTTTTTGTGCTTTTTTTTCCAGGAAAGTACACTGGGCTGTGTGTGTGTGTGTGTGTGTGTGTGTGTGTGTGTGTGTGTGTGTGTGTGTACAGACCTGTTTAATGGACAGAGGTGACGATGGACCTCTACTTGTTTTGAGAAGGGAGTATGTTGCTTATGCACCAGAGAAACACCCCTGCTCTGCTGCTGGGTGGGAAAGAGGCAGCAATTTGAGGGGGGGAAACAAGAATGAGAGGGATGGCATCCCTATTTTCCATGACTTTTTGGGCAAAGTTTTCTGGTTCTATATAGCATTTTATTTGCACCACAGAACACCAAACACCCCAGAGCTTCTAAGGGCCTTGGTGGCCCCCAGACCCCAAGCCATTTGTTGTCCCCCCCAGGAAAAATAAAAGTTGACTCCTATGACTGCTTCACTTCTCTGCCAGTGCTCTGGGGAGACGTCACCTTCCGCACTGCCATCTAACTCTGCATCTGTGCTCTGGAGACCTGCCTGGTGTGAACTGAGCTCAAAAGATTGTTCCTGTGCTGGTGTATGACTTTTGTTTGCTGCTGTTTCTCATGGGGTGCAATCAGACATCACTTCTGGGACCTTTACCCCATGCACTGTTGATGCCCGTCTTCATCCTGCATTTTCAGAGAGGGACCATTCCCTGGTCCTGTGTTCCTGCCTGAGCGGATCTGTACCACACACCTTGCATGGACTCTCACTCCGATGCCATTGAATACTGCTCCATGTACTATAATTGGGGGTGGAATCTGCAGGCAGTGTCAACTTTATCCTGCTCTCTCACTGCTTCACTACAAGACCCATATTCTCCTCTAAACTGAGGTTGCCCACCTGACTACTGCCATGGGATGCTGCCTCCTCTCCAGTGGATCTCCATTCCCTGATCACAGCCTGCTCTGTTCATCTCATCCTTGTTGCCTTTTGCTGTTCTTCTGACCTGTTGTCCAATGGTGACCATCCCCTGCTTCTAATGGTCACCATAAGCTCTGACATTTTCCTAGCTACTGCTGTCTGCACATTCAAGAGTGCTGAAGTGCTTCACTTTTTAGTGTTCTCACTGCAGAATCAGTACTGCCTCTGCTCAAAGCCAGATCTCAACTAATAAGTGGCATTATGGTAGTCAACAGTGTTGAGTGCTGTTTTACAATCCAGTCTGCACATATTAATAGTGAACAATCAACCCAGTTACTGCCCAGGTGTATCGCGCTACCCTGTCGAAGGTCATATGCTTTCTTTTGAGCTGCCTTCCAGACCCCAATGTTGTCAATTCTCTTAGTTTTAGGAATTGTGCTCCCACCAGCCTGATGCTGGCATGACTTTTGCAGTGTGGGTTTTGGTCTGCCTGTATTCTTCTGCACACAGCTTTCCATTCATGTCTGCTCCTTGGTGCACCATTACCATTATGTGGCCATCGAATGTCTTTTTTTGTGAATGGAGTACAAATTCAAAAATACATTTAGGATGTCTGTCATTAAACATTGTGGGGCACCAGAAGGTAGACAGGATGATGACTCTTTGTATACAGTGCTGAAAATATTAAATAACGTTCGAATAAATGTTTTGACTATAGGTGCTCTTCAGGAATTATCTACAAGAAAAAAGAGGCATATTGTGTTTTTTTTTCTCTTTTAGATAATGTCTGAAGAAGAATTATGGTCAAAAAATCAATTCTAATGTAATTGTCTACCTTCAGCATGTGCATTTAATATTACCAAAGTATTGCAAAGTTCCTTGAGTCGGCAAAATGAGAGTGGGTAGGGCATTGGAGAATCATACCTACAGGGTACTTATTGTTGGATGGCCGTGGGCACCCCAGAGAGTTAGTCCAATGCAATTAACTTGGTGCAGGTCAGGTGAGCTCTTACAGGCCATGCCAGTGCAGTCACAGGGTGCAAGGCATCTGGACGGTACTGTAGGAGTGGACCCATGAGGTGTATGCCAGGAGGCTGGTTCAGGACTTAGTCCAGGGTGTCGGTTCTCATTGTAGACCCCCAACTGGGGACACAAGTGCAGTACCATCCAATGCTGCTGGGTTGTACATGGTCAGACACCTTGTTTGCTAGGAGGTCTCAGTAAACAGCACTCGACTTCTGCACATTAGAGGTGGAGGGAGTAGAACCTGGTTTGGGCCCTAGTCATCAGGGTAGTTCAGGGGTTAAAAGGAGGTGAAGTCCTAGCTGTGGGGCCTGAGGTGGACTTCCCAGAAGAGGGAATTTGGTGTGTTTGCAGGTGGGGGCAAATTTGGAGGAGTACCATTGGTAATGGAGTGTCGCAAGAGTACATGTGAGGAGACCGCAGCTTGAGCTGGTAAGGTTTCCATGAATTTTCAGAATAAGCAGTGTGTGCGCTAAGGAGTTTTGGGAATCAGTACCCTATTTGTCTGGAAAGTCCAGGAGGAGGGGGAGAGCTACATGGCACTTGTATCAGAGGTGTACAAATCCTATTGCCCCCCCCCCCCGTGCAAGTGAATTTCCTTGAAGGGCAAGTACAAAAAGAGAGCTAATTTCATTGTGATGAATAGGGGCAAATGCAAATTCAGCTACAGCCCTGGCTGAGCAAGTCCTAAAAGTTTTGATTTGAACACCCCTGACTTGGATGTTTCAGTGTAAGAGTTTTAGTGGATTGCTTGCCCTGCCTTGTGTGGTGTCATCATCCACATTTTATGCCCAGCGTATCTTAAAAATGTTTAACTTGTAAGGCCCCACTCGTACCCTCCTGGTACGAGCTGAGTGGCTGACCAAGAACTGTAGCCCCACCCCCAAAATGTGCAGTCTATGAATAATGTAATGTAATGGGGGGGGGATGGGGTTGCCTAAATGTATTGGGAGTATAATAGTTGGAATACATTTAGGATGTCTGTCACTATACATTGTGGGGCACCAGAAGGTAGTCAGGGTGATGACTCATTGTATATGGTGCTGAAAAATATTAAATAATGTTTGAATAAACGTTTTGACTATAGGTGTTCTTCAGGAATTATCTACAAGAAAAAAGAGGCAAACTGTTTTTTTTTTCTCTTTTAGATAATGTCTGAAATAGAATTATGGTCAAAAAATCACTTCTAATGTAATTGTCTATCTTCAGCATGCATTTAAGATTAGGGCCTAGGGGAACTGCCATATGAGATCAGTCTAAGAGAGTTAAACATGTACACACTGAAGGAGAGGAGGGGCAGGGGTAACATGATTGAGATCTTCAAATACATGAAGGGGATAATCAAAACAGACACAGAGACTCTATTCAGGAGGAGGGTGGGAAGAGACACTAGGGGCCATGACATGAGATTGGAGGGGGGTAGATTCAGGATGGAAGTGATGAGGCATTTCTTTACAGAGAGGGTGGTGGTGGAGTGGAAATCACTACCAGCTGAGGTGGTGGCATGTAACGCAGTGGAATGCTTCAAGAAGGGATGGGACATGGCAAAGGGGAGGGTAAAGGGAGGAAAGGGAGGAAAGGGGAGTGGAGGTGGGGCAGCTGTTGAATAGGGAGTTAGCTGCAATCTCCAGCAGCCTAGATAGACCAGAATGGTTTTTTGCTGCTGGCAACTTTTGTATGTGTGTGTATGTTCCTATATTTACATGTTTATTTATATATTTTATTTATTTATTTATTTAGTTGTTTAATCAGGTGAGACACACTAAGCTGAAAGCTTTTTTACAGGTGCAACCTGGTGCATGTATTGGCCTAATATAAATATACCAGTAATTAAACTCCCCATTACATTACATTCTTCATAGACTGCTTGCAGTGCTGTCCCAGACCATACCTCATAATTATGCAACATTTTGGGGTGTGGCTACACTGCTCAGTCAGCCGCTGAGCTCATACCAGGAAGGTACAAGTCAGGCTTTACAAGTTAAATATTTTAAAATACACTGGGCAGAAAATAATACTTTCTGGCTAAAAAGCTCCTCGGCCAGTCAGCTCTGTGTATGAGTTGCCTGCCAATAAGCTGCAGAATAATATACAACAACAGAAGAAACTAGCAAACAGACATATTAGCATGATCAAAGAAGTCAATATAAGTCAGTAGAAACAAAAAGAAAACATACATTTGAAAAATAATCCCATAAAACTAAATGCAGCAGGCAAACTTGACCATTAGCTCCACAAGAAATATCTTTGGGCAAAAAGAGGGAAACAACCTGAATCTCCTTCTAAGTGCAGTTTGTTTCATAACAGTTTAGTTTATTTACTTTCGTGGCAAGCAAAATAAACTCCACAATGTGTCTTTTATTTGTTCCTCACCTGTGGTTGTGGCTCAGAGGAGAGTCTTCCTGTGCCCCTCAAGAGAGTGGAACATTCTCCCATGAGCTGTAGGTCAGCAGCAATTGTGCCCCTCCTAGTGTGAGGAGGCCTCCTTCCATGAGCTGCAGCTTGGTGGCAGTTCTGCCCCCTCCCATGCTTCCCCCATTCTGGCTCAACATTGAAAAACAAAAAAAATGAATACAATACCAGCCAGTGCAATACTTCTGCCCCTCCCCCCTTCATTTCCTCCATGCTAGTTTGGGTCCACAAAAAAAAACAAAAACAAGAACCCGCTATACCACTCATCCCCCACCACAGAGTCAGTGCTATCTGTCAGACTCTACATTGAAGAAAATCACTGTCAGTCGCTGACATACATCTACTCCCCTTCCCCCCTTTTTGGCAGGCAGACTCAATACAGAATGAAAGTTAGACTTGTGTAGGGAAGGGCAAATTGTTTAACCAGTAGAGGCACATTAAGGTGAACTTTATTTCCAGTCGTGAAATGGGAGTGCAAGAAAATTAAGTGTCTTGCTCAGGATCACTCAGTATGCAAGTGGAGGCTGTGGGATTCAAACCCAGGTCTGCAGGTTTATAACTGAGAGCCTTAAACCACTACGCTATACTGCCTCCTTGGAGCTTCACTCTGGTAGAAAAAAAATATGTTGCAGCAAGATGATTTTAAGAATAGGAACAGTTTGCCATTTGAGTATTTTCCTAAAAACTTTAATGTTATCTCATGGTTACTTAGCTTGCAGCTGCAGGATGACATTGGGGCTCTCACTCTTCAATTTTTTACAACCCTTCCCCCCCAAAACAAACAAACAACATCTTGCAAAAGTTAGACTAGCATGCACTATCTAGTAAGCCATCCAGTTATGCTACAGAAATAATCATTTTTACAATTAAAATCTATTTTTCGATATTTGAATTATAATTCTTTGAGTGTGGCTCTAAAATTGGCTCACTTCTGTGTTTGCCTCCACCCCAGATTTAGAATAAATCAGGAAAAAAGGCAGAATTACCATTAAGTGGCACAACTGAATGTCTTTTTTTATGAGCCAAGTACAAATTCAAAAATACGTTTTATACTTTATATAAACTATTACATTTCCACAAATGTTACTCTTATTACCTCCTTCTCACCTCCGCCTCATGTTCTTCACACATATACTTTCAACCTGCTACTTACCTACGTAACTCTATACTCATTTACACACATAGCTTCTATTCTTTAGTGCCATTCCTATTACGCATCTCTCTAACTCCAGCACTACCAATGCCAATACCAGCAAGCAAAGATTCGGCATTGACAAATGCGTGTTGTATTTGTTATCTTTTGCCCTTTCTCCTTCTCCCAAGACACATCTGAAAACAAGCTGTTACTAGCTCAGTATGTCCTTCCTCATAAAAACCTTTGAAATAAATAAATCTTTTATCACAATAATGGATTACGAGCCATTGTGGCTCTGACCAGAGTTTGTTTTAAAAAGTGCTAGTATAAGCACAAAATATTGTTGTTGGTGTATGGCACTGGGTTGCATTTTATAGCTATTTAACTCAGTGAGTAATAAAATTCTGATTTATACACTACCAGTGTCACAGATTATTTAGCGGTTGGTAACATGGGTGCTCAGTTTTTTTTTTGTTTTCACAGTGAGAGTAGCTGTGCAAACAAGGCACAAACTCAAGTTCACCCCGAAAATACATCATGTAACCATACTCTTACAAGACCTTTAAGGAGAGCTTATAAGCACAAAACTCCTGCTTCTGAGTCACTAACTTGATTGTTCTTGAAAAGGAAAAGACCATACTGGCACATAAAATGCAAAGGAACCCACTCTTCATTTAAGTCCATGATTCCATAATTACATCTGATTAACTGCAATTTGCATTTAATTATGAAGGCACATTGCTTCTCATAGTGAATGAAGGCTGTGCATTTCTTATTCAAACAGAGCAGTCCTGAAACTCAAAGAAGCAGCACAGAAGGCAGGGGAAAACAAGAGTACTGGGGATGCTACAAACCTTTGTACTCAGTTTCACAAGACAAAAGCAATGCAGTGTTGTTTTTATGTTGTGTATGTTATGCCTTGGTGAATCTAAATATAGTAGTGGAACTTCTGCAATATCTATAGGGTTTTTGTAAGGTATATCATGATTAATTAACGTCATTATGGACTTTTACATTGGACAAACAATGTACACAGCAAAATATTAGTACCCAATATCACTGTATATTGTTGCCTGTCATGCAAATTTGGGAGGCAGTATTGTCTAGTGAATGGGTCACCTGCTTGAAAATAGGAAGGTCACAGATTAACCCCCCACCAAAACCAATATGTTCCTGTGTGACAATGTGCACATCATTTAGCTCCCATCATTCAGTTCCACCAGTCACAGAAATGGATAGAAGCAAAATCCTGTTATAAACAAGATGTTACATATCAGTTAGACTAGGCCAGTTAAACAAGTTGTAAAAGTAGAGCTTAAATTAGCATAGAAGTATTATAATATCTGTAATGTTAAATATGTACTTTCTCACAAACTGCTTGTCGTTACTTGTTTAGCATGCACTGATATAATACTCCATAAGCATTTTATTTATTTATTTATGTATTGAAAATTAGTGACCAGAAAAGGAACACTGAACCAAGGCTTGTTTCCAGGTGAAACTCAGGGAAGGGGAACAGGTGATGTAATTAAACATGCACAGTAATGACATTTGGTACAAATAAAGTGTAATCAAAGTACAATATAACAGGGTGTAAGTGCAACATAAAAGCAGCAAGGCACAATGAGCAGTAATAATGTTCCTATAGAGAGGCTAGTGCAAGGGAATGATGCCAGTGTAGAAGTAGAAGGTTAGGGTGCCTGAAACATGCTAGGATAGAACCCAAGAGGAGGCCCAGCATACTGGAAAGTAGGGACTTTAACAGGGGAGGGTCAGGGAGGGGGTGAAAGGAACAGATGGGGTAAGGAGGAGTTTTAGCTGGTCCCTGAGGGAACCAGAGTATGAGGAGAGATGAGGGAGGATGAGAGCAGGTTCCAGACAGATGGAAGGTGATAGGAGAAGATGACTATCAAGGAGAGGCTTGAGGGTGCGGAAAGGAGAATATCTGAGGATCCGTGGAATGGAGAGTGTATGAGGCAGAGGGAATTGGAGAAAGGAGTGATGATAGGTAAGAGGGAATGGACCCAAACCAGTATTTGGAGATGGAGGTGCAGTGTGATAGATGGCATGAAGGTAAGGGGAAGATAGATAAGGAGGAGTAGAGGGAACAGAGGTGAGTTTGAGGGGGGAGATGGTAGCAAAATGACAAAACATGTTGCAGACAGTGTCCAGTCTGAAAAGGGAAGAGGAGGGGGCAGTACCATAGGCCACATCTTAATAGTCAAAGATAAGGAGCACCATTTTTGCAAAAAGCTCCTGATGGACCTACAGAGACAAACAACCCTTGCTGTGGTAAGGCACCGAGCTTGGGGAGAAGCTTGGCATGGATGTCATCAATGTGGGCAGAGAAGTCAAGCTTTCTATGTAGGCACACACTGAGGTACTTGAAGGCCGGAACCACTTCTAGAGGCATGTCAATCAGAATGGAGAAGACAGGGAGAGGGAGAGCCTGGCCAGTTTTTAACTGGTGCCAAAGGTCATGGACACTGTTCTTTTAAAGTTAACACAGAGTTGGTTAGAGTGAATTATGCATCGGACATTATAGAAGTCTTGCTGGAGCAAGACTTCCACCACTGCAGCTGAGGGACTGGAGGTGAAGATGACATCTGCATTCGTGTGAATATGTGACTCAAGTTGGCATAGGCATGTCATTAAGGAAAATGGAGAAGAGGATGGGACCCAAGATGGAGCCCTGTAGGACCCCAAATTGGATGAGTATTTCACTGCTGATGGCCTTTGATGTAGGAATGGAACCATTTGATGGCAGGAGCCGAGAGGCAAGCAGAGCTCAATTTGTCCAGGAGGAGTGAATGGGCTTCCCCACGTCACATTGTCATGATCCTGGGGCACTTCATAGGTTCCAATTGGACAGACAGAAATGGGTAAAAAGATGGAAACTGACATGCATCCTGCCAACACATACCCCTAAGTTGAGTTGCTTCAGACTTGGTTCTGAGCACTGATTCAATTCACAGGATACTACTGCCTATTTGCGCTTATGGAGGAGGAGACATTGAAGTCTGAAAGGGAGACAGTATGAACGAATAAAGTGGTAGGCATGCTTTCCATTGTAAGAGTAAAATGCTTGTGGTCTGCCCAAAAGAGGTAATCAGCTCCACATGGGTGAGGATCAGAAACATAATTTAAATAAAAATTCAAAATATGGAAAAAAACTTACAATGTAATGGAACTGCAAACTTCAAGTTAAAGCTGAGATAAAAAAAAATCTATTTTATCAGTATTTATATAAAGTTGTCTGAAGGGATCAAATTGCCACTTTGAAGTGTAAAGAGAACTGCCAGACATGAGGGAAACTAACAACAGATGATTTGAGTATCATCAGCATACAGATAATACTCAAACCCAAGCCTTAAAGGGGCAAATAAAAGAACAGTGTATACAGCGATGCTATACAAGTCTAGGTGGTTGGTTGGTGGTTTCTGACCTGTAGTGCCATTTAGTAAATAGCCTTGTAATGTATTGGTGTCTGCACTGTTCTTTTGTCTTCCTCTACTGTCATATTCTGTACAGTAGCACTTCTGGGAGTCAGGTGTGCTCCAGTCTTCTCCTGAATTCAAGCCTTAAAGGGGACATGATTTTGTTTCCTACATGTAACTGTTTGTATTATTCTATTTTCAAGTAATGTATTATATTTATACCACAACAATAGGTAATATTTGACTGTACAAGCACAAAAGTTATTTTGAAGAACTGCATTTTGTATTGGTTTCATCCTACAGACAATTCTCTAAAGCTGTTTTCAAGCATCAAGGAAACTGAAATTCTGGTTATGGTCACTGCATGCAGCCAGAACTCTGACCACTGCTGTGATACATCAGCAGTTTCTGGTCAGAGTACAGAAACCATGAAGTGGCATAGCCAAAATCTTCAAATACCTTGTTCGAAGAAGGGAAATGTACAGAGTGTCGTCCAGAAAAAAATATAAAATAAAACAGTTTTCAGTTTTACCTTTCATTATTGTGTAGTTTAAAATGAATCCTTTATGGGTAGGAATATAATTTCTGAAAATAGGAACATTGCAAGCAACTATAAATTCATATAAATGTCCCCTCTCCTTAGTCACTCATTAGCTATAGTACATGTAATGCAGAGACAGAAGAGGGTCCAATGCAGTGTAAGGTACTCCTAATATGATAGCTAGAAGCCTTGGACCATGTCCATTCCCTTGCAACCTCTTAGGAAGAAGCTGATCAACAGGAAGAAGAACAGTTAAGAGCAATCCCACCAAAACTAAATAGAAAATAAAACCATTATCTAACATCCAGTAAATCAAAGGAAACTTTAAACAGGACATACTTCATAGTATGAGTAAATCTGAAACAAGGCAGATGATAATATAATAGATTCACCTAAAAAGTGAGTTTTTAATAAAAGCAGGACAACACAAGACTGTTTAAATGCTTGAAGAAACATACCATATGCTAGTGATGAATTAATAATCTCAGTAATAGGATGGGAAATGACTGGAAGCAAATCCTTTAAAACTCCAAAGGAATGGGATCAGCCATGCAAGTTGTCAAGCTGACATTATTTAGCAACTGTAAGTGTCACCATATGAAGCTCCATGGAAAGAGACAAAGATTGCAATAATTTCTCACAAAAAACAGAATCATGGCATACCAAGCAGTGACATTCTAATAAAGAGCTTTGAATGACAACTAGTACAGATGTCTGTGGTCAGATGCACCACCCCACTGATTGCATTTTCTTAGGAAGTTTTTGTTTTATTTGCTGAAATTGCCTCATTCCCACATTTTCAAAGGGGATCTGTGGCTCAAAATAGAGATGTGCTGAGCATCCCAGAAAATGTTCCTAAGTGCAATGTTCAACAGGAGGAGATGTGTCTCCCAAATCTGAATGTGCGATTACGCAGAAATTACGCCAGTGGTGCAAATACATGGGGTGTTCACATGAACGTTCCACACAGGTGTATATTCAGCCAAAATGAGCAGCGCAACCCAAAAATGAGCAGCCCAAGGACAGGTATAAAAGGAAATAGTCTAACTATGCAAGTCACCCATAGCCAGGGTACAGAACTGCAGCCATGAAGAGCATACCATTCCACATGGCAGATGTGATAGAGGATGTGAGGAGATGGGAACAGCAACATGGCCAGAGAAGGGTCCGTAGGCAGTATGCCCATCAGAGATAGTACCAGAACAGTGTCAGCTTTGAACAGCTGACCGACGCTGAGATTGTGGGCCAGTATCATCTCACCAGAGCAATTCTGAGGCAGCTGAGTGAGCTGCTCCATGATGAACTGCAGGCACCAACACACAGAAGTCACTCCATGATGGTGGAGACAATGGTGACAGCAGCACTGTGGCTGCTCATCACGGGCACCTTCCAGATACCAGTGGGTGACACCACTGGAATCACACAATCTGCCATGTCCTGTCTCCTCACATAGTTCCTCACTCCTCTGCTGCCCAATGCTACAGAGGTCATCACATTCCCTAGAAAAGCAGCAGAGTGCACAGAAACAATGCAGCACTTCTACAGGGTAGAACGCATGCCAGGCGTGCTGGGCCAATTGACTGCACCCATGTGGCAATCCGTGCACCACCTGGCATTGACAAGGAGACAAAAACAGGAAGGGGTACTACTCCATCAAGTGCCGGGTGGTGAGCAATATCACAGGATGCATCAGCAATATCTTTGCCAGTTACCCTGGGAGTGCACCACATCAGTCTGCCCTGTGCCACCGATTCAAGTCTGGGGAGATACCCAGTGGCCACCTAGTGCACGGGTGAGTGGTACAGAACACCATGGATATGGTGCCCACACATCCCCAGAAACCACTGCCAGTGGCTGTGTGGGGAGGAGGATCAGTATAACAGAGCCGAAGCAATGGCCAACAGACATGTAGCAAACCAGATGGGGTGCGTCTGCCAGACTGGGGCCCAGAGACAGACAGAAACTAAAAAGATGCCTGGAGCTGTGAGTGTGCCACCAAATGTGATTGTACACAGCAGGTACAAGCAATGGGGCGGCAGCCACACACTCCTGAAGGTGCCACTGTGGCACTAGGTCAGAATAGTGCCAGCAAGAACAGTGTAGGCAACAATCACGCCTGCAAAAATGCAGCCAGTTTTCTTTTTAGCCCCCCACACCACCCTACAAGGGGGGGCTCTGCCCCCCTCACCCCCCCAAACTAAAAGATCCCACCTCCGGAGAAGTGGATCACAGGGAAAGAAAGAATTTGTGGGGCCAAGGAATACTCATTTCCACAGCCCCTTGTAAAACCAAAAAGAAGTCCCGATCGGCAAAAGTGAACGAGACCAGGATTAGAACCCTGGTCTCCACTCTCACTCCACCGAAATGCTCCATGCCTCAGGCCTTCATGCTGCAGGAGCAGCTCAGCCAGACACCTGAATTCTCCTCCCCTTGTCCTGTGGTAGCACCACAGACAGCAACCTGGGGAGAGCTTACTGCAAGCTTTGTAAGTCCCCTCCCGTTGTCCGTGGCAACACTGTTCAGATTAGTGCTGTCTTTCCTTGTGCTATTCTGGTAGCACTATTATGACCGGGTATGGCCATTGTGTGTGGGGGAAGGGAATGTGACACTGTGTGATAAGACAGCAACATGGGGTAGTAACAGGCTGTGCCACAGCAATGCACCATAGGGCAGATGCTAGGCATGTCATGGTGGTAGTGACAGTGGACAAGCAATGGTGGGGAGGATAATTCAGAGGCATGTGAGAGTTCATGCAGTTGGGAACAATAAACAGGTGAACAGTATATACAACTAATGAACAGTGTGGACAGACACAACCAGCATACATAGGTCATGCTGGGGGGTGCCTGTAGGACATGAATGGTTGTGTACGGTAGACTAACATATCACATTCCCCCTCATAGGTGACAATGCCGACCCCCGCTGCCCCCATATTGCACACCTCATCTGAGGCAGAGGAGAGATACAGTGAGGCACACATCACTACAAGGGACATAATTGAGTGCGTGTTTGGCATGCTGAAGATGAGCTTCAGATGCCTGGAGAGGTCCGGTGGTGCCCTATAGTACAGCCCAGACAAGGCCTGTGGCATATTCCTGGCCTGTTGCATGCTACACAACATGGCCATAGACTGTGGACTAGTTGTTCAGGTACCTGAGGGTGACAGTTCAGATGATGAGGATCCACAGGACAAGGGTGAGCAGCCACCACTGGCCTGGAGGGACCCCAGACTGGCACTGAGGGCATGGCAGCACTGGGACACCATCGTACAGGAGCATCTCAGACCCCGAAGGTGAGTATCAGAGGGAGATGTGACAGTGCAGTCAAACACACATGCACAGGTAAGTCCAACACATGGTGCCCCCCCCCAGGGCATGGCAGCCAGATACAGTCATGGGGGCATGACTTCACAGAAAGGGCTACAATGCCAAGCATGCACACAGGTGGATGTGAAGCAATGGCATTGGTCAGTGATACAGTAGGCCACTGGCACATATGCACAGCATCATGCCACAACTGCACACATCATTTCCATGCCCACCACCATGACACCATGGTCTGCATCCATGGCTGGATCCCACATAGGTGGCACAAACATGACACAGGCATGTGTGCATGTTGCACAATGATAGTGCATACCCCTGAGCAGCACAGGGATGATGTCAGACCAGCAACAGCCATAGGGCAACATGTGCAGGCCAACTGCAGCCAGGACATCTCAATGTCTTCCTGCATGGTAAGTGGGAACATGGGTGGCCACACACAATATGCAAGGGCGACTCCTCTGGGAGACCTCCTACCACAAAGGGTGAATCTTTCACTGGCAGGGGGTAGAAGCACATGACCATGACCAGCTGCATATGGACGGAGGTGTCATGAAATGCACATTGGACCCATTAGTGTTAGGGATACCAATGGCAGAGGAAGGTGTCTAGAGCACAATGACTTCACGCTGTCTTGGGGTGGAGGTGCTGGTGTTGCTGCGAGTCATGTGGTGGGTGCTCCTGCAGAACCATTTTGCCCTGGTTCTATAGCCCACCACAATGGCCTGTGCAAACCTGCAGTTATATCTGCCTTCGGGAGACACAGCTCTGCGGTCATGTCTCCCCCAGCTGGTGAAGCTCACCAAGCACCTCGGCATGCTGAATGGCTTCCCACTCATCCAGGAGAGCCACCTACATGCACAACCGTTAGACAACCTTCCTGAGCACCTACTGGCACTCCACAGAGTTCTGCAGGGGCCATGTGTGCTCACCGGGCACATCAGCAGGGGACATGTTTTGGGGTGGTGACCAATGAGCAGGGGGTGTTCTGGCCTGCTGTGTTGTAGCAACCGGTAGTGCTGGCTGCTACACAGCAGGACACTGTTGGCCTGGGGACTGAGTGTGTGTAGTGTCTCTGTGTGCCGGGTCTGCCTGCACACATGCCTCTGCAGGCTGCTGCTGGTCAATAGCACCCTGAGAGATGGATATGCTGCACCTTGATAGCACAGAAGCATCCTGCTGCTGGCAAACTACAGCTGGCATGGTGGCCACAGGCATGCAGCATGGCAGGGGCTACTCCTGTGATATCCCAGGATAGCTGCTGCTGCTGTTGGAGGTTGCCTGTGCAGCAACCTGCATGCCAGGGTTGTCCACGGTGTCAGGGATGATGCTTCCCAACCGGGTGACATCATCATTATCATCATCATCATCATCATCTGTGGCTGTGACAAGCACTGCAAGATCATCCAGGAGGTCAATCCCAGACAGGGGGTCCAGATCAGTTAGGCCAAGACCCTGCCCTACTTCCTGTGTGCTTGCCACAACAGCAGTGGCCACAGCAGCTGCTGACGTGCTGGCTATGGGTTTATCTGGCTGCTGTCACCCAGACTGAACCAGTGATACCACTGCACCCCTGCAGTGTGATGGAGCTGTAAAAGCAGAAGTGGAAAGCATGGTCAGTGCTGCATGCCTAGGATGATGAAACAGTGCCAGTCACATGGAGGTGCACATGCATGTCACAGGTGCGCAGGTCATGGCACACATGGCCAGGACTACTATGGTGAGGCACATGGCACACATGCCATACTGACAGTTGGGGTTGTGCTGCAGTATGTGCATGGCCACACAATGCCCCATGCAAGGTACAGCCAAAATGGCAGGCCTCACCCCCTCCCTGGCCCATAATCCCACACAGCAGCCAGCATGTGGCACATAGGCCTAATGAAAATGCCAGATGCACACCCACACCACAAAGCACATGGGTGTAGTCCCACACAACACCCATGACCCTGTGGTATGGGGCATTGACAGGTGACAGTGGCTGCAGACATGCATGGTGCTGCATGTACCTGTCCCACGACATGGGCAGAAGCACCCATGTGCAGAGTTCCTGCTGGCCCACCCCAGGGCTATGCACAGGTACACTGTGGCCACATCTCTGTGCTTGTACAGTGCTACAATGCTGGTATGACATGCCAGACACCACCTGTGAACATCACATGTATGCCTCCACAATACCTGTGCAATGCATACTCACAGTGCAGTGATGGTACACCTACTGTATCAAATCCAAGCCCAGGGACACCCTCAACAGAGGCATGGCTGAGATTGGTGGCAACAAGGGCCTCTTGTGCCATCATGATGGGCAATGATGATGATCCCCCCCCCCACAGTGACAGTGAGGGATGCCCGGAATGGTGACAGTCATTCCCTGGCATTTATCCGCTCACTGTTTATTCTCTTAACGCATTCCTGTGTGTTCTGTTATATTCGCCATGGGCATTCATTGCCTCAGCCACCTCCAACCACCCCTTTACCCATTCTTGCTGGGTCCTCGACTTTTGGATCAGGAGGTCCTCCCTGAGGATGTCGGCCTCAATGAGGGCCATGAGCTCATCTTTAGTGAAGCTCTGCCTCCATCTCTTCTTTCCCTCCTCATTCTCCATTCTGGTGCCTGTGGAAATGACTGAGAATCACAAGGACAGTACAGCATCAGTGCCACATAATGAGGGACATGCAGAGGTAAGTTGCAACTACTACAGATAATGCCAAAGTGTAAACACACTTACCTCCAAGGTTGTAGTACCTCCGGTCACCTTTGCAGTGGGGTGGTGCATTTTGGCTTAATTTATAGCTCATCTCATGCAAATGAGGGGCAGAGCAATCTGTAATGAGATGCAAATGTCTGAGATGGTCCAGAAATGGGCAATGAGCCCATTACCATATCCTGGCTGAATATTGCAAAGTTGGGCCTGGCGCATCTCAAAGTGCATCACCCATGTAACTACACTACAGCACAAACTCATCGTTCATTTCTGACGCATGCATGGTAGGCATATATATCATAGCTTTGCATGGTCATAGGGAGAAAGGACATCAGAGGTGGCGCATCATGCAGTGTGCGGCGAATGCGTATGGTGCATAGCCACAGACTTGCACAATACTGAAGGTTGTGGTCATGGCATTGGATGACCTCCTCAACATGGCAGTGATGTGTGGCATGCATTCATGTTTGGGGGGGGCACGACCTCTGCTTCCCATGTGGCCCATCACTAATGTGCAAGTGTGGTATTGTGTCTTGGTACACCTACTGCGCAACACTATGGTACAGAAGCATGCTGCGTGGGGCTGAAATTGTGTGGTCTATTGTGCAGCCAGCACAGCCCACATGCCTTGCAGTTCCTGACAGTGCAACAGCACAGTGACCCAAGTGCAGCAGAGAGCTGGAGAATGGCAAATGCCACCACATCGGTGGCCAGGCACTACTCCCACAGCTGGGAGGAGGTGGAGTTGGCTAATTTAGTGGACCTTGTGGCCCTGCTGGAGGGTTGTGACTCTGAGGAAGAGGAGCTCCAGGAGGCATGGGCCCAGGTGTGGGCCAGGCTTGCTGTGCACCTCACCAGGTGCATAGGCATCCCCAAATGTGGGAACAGTGCCACCACAGATATGGTGACCTCTGGCAGAGGGACACAGCCAGGCTGGACTGCTTGAGGGATAAGGTGCAGAGGGGAGCAATGCCACACCCAGGTATGTACATAATGTGACTCTGTGCACTATTCATTGTACTGGGTGATGACAGGCTTGTAGCTGTGGCAGGCAGTGTCCATTGTGGACTGTGACATGTCACCAGTGGTGCACGGAGGGTGTGTACTGGTGTGCAGTATGCAGTGTGCACCACTGTCCAGTCCCAGCACCATTATGGGTCATGTGGCCCCACTTGCGGGTCCAGGGCCATGCCACAGTGTGTGCCGCCATGTGGCGGTGAGGGCCATGGTGGCCCGTAGTGATGACACAGTGTCTGATGTAGGTTCAGGTGTGTGGCACCTTGCCGTTGTGCATTCTTGCTGTGTGCTAAGCATTATGCAGGTCAGACATCATGCCCAGCCCCCCTGTATGGTATCTGTGGTGATATCTGATGTTGTACCACATGGCAGTGCCAACATGTGATGCCTATCCACATGAGCCATTGTCCAGGGTACAGGCACCATGTGCATCTCACACAAGGCAGGGGCCTTTTGGCACACCACAATATCACACAGGACACCATGCTGCACCACCAGCCCCCTTGAAAGGCTGTATGGCAAGCCACTAGGGGCTTCCTGCTCTGGGTGAAATATTTGACTGCTTAACTGAATTTCAGCAGAATAAATGCTGAATTTCATTTAAAACTAGCAGTTTCAAGTGTGTCTCTTTGGTGGTTGTTGGCTGCGCTGCTTTCTGGATCTTATTGCTGGTTTGTTGGGTATGTACCCTTGCAGTACACTACTCTCCTCGAGTGCAGGAGACAATGCTGTGTGGAAATCATGCTCAGGGCCACATGGTGATATCCTGTGTGGGCACTGGTGACAGGTGTGTGCTCATACAGGCCTGTTTTGTGCACCACTGCCTGTCCACTGTACACCTGCACCTGCAGGGCTGCAGTGTGGCACATGTATTTGATGGGGCATCACATAACTGGCTTGCACATGGGTGTTGGGGGGGGCAGTGTGTGATGGCTTGATGCTCACCATGCCTTTCTCATTTTGTCTCCATTGCAGGCAGGGAGGAGGTTGCCCAGGCCAGAAGAGCCACCTACAGCCAGGGTGATGATGTCAGCAGGGCACTAGACTGGGACTGCAACAGTGGTGCATTAAGGCATTCACCTCTGCATGCAGAAGGTGACTGTGCATGTTCTGTTACATGTTGCATGGGCAAATGGGGGTTGTGCTTTGACAATTGCAGTCCATGGCATGTAGGTTGCCCGTGCCCTTGGATTACTGGTCATGAGCACAAGCTAGAATCTGTCTGTGTGTCCAGCAGGTGTGTGGCACTCATGGTTGGCCATGCAGGTGGGCACTTGTCCTGACATCAAAAGCCACCTGCAAGTGTGGCCTTCTGTGGTCAATTGTGTTTATCTGAGGCCCTGCCTCTGCTGTGGTGGGGGATGCCCAGGCTTCACCTTCACATACATGTACCACTGTGTGTGGTCAGTGCGCTTCTGCAGAGAACACTGGACCTGTGTCACACAGCCATGTGGTACGTGGCCATATGTCCCTTGGACATATCCAGTGCATGTCTGACCCTGCCATTGCCTGTTTCCCGTGACACTTCCCATACTGTATGCTATGTGTAGCACTTGCACAGCATTTTGTCTGTCAGTCTTGGGATTGGCAGTGTGACAGCCCTATGTAGTGGCCCATGTAGCTGCAGGAATGCACATCACCCTCATTGTGTGTGGGGGATTCTGTGTGTGACTGGGTGACTTGTGGCACTGAGGCAGTGTTTTGTTTGTCTGTTCCTCGCATAGGATTTCTGGATGCAATGGGACATCAGGCCAGGCTGGGAAGGACATGTGGGTGCCTCATGGTAAGGGGGAGAGCAACTTCAATGCAGGAGTTAATACTGGCAATGTACAGGCAGCAGGGGGTGATGCTATGAGCCATTAGGATACTGACCCATGTGTCGGCTGGACACAGGCCACCTCTCAGGGGACTTGGACAGCTTTAGGCACAGTGCTAGGCCATTGTGGCCCATTTGGACTTGGATATTTTGTAAATAGCCCATACTGCCACCCACACCTGAACCCTCACCCATGTAAATAGTTTCCCCCCCTACATACCTTGTTACCCTGTTGAACTTGCTCCCCCCGGGTCTTTTCATAGTTCCTGTTTCATATTGTTCTGTTTGTTACTTTTTGTACTCTTTTGCATACTGCTGTTACTGTTGTCGTTATTGTTGACTATATTCCACTAGTAAACATTTGCATTGGTTTTGGACATGCCTGTGTGTGTTCCTTTGTTCAATGGTTGTTGCTGACTGCTGTGTGGCATATGTGGCCCACATACCTGTGCCACCTCTGCACAGGTGTGTGCCTGCCATTGCCTCACCCTACATACCCTTTCCCCAGAGTGTGGCCCCCACTGTGTCTGTCACAGTTTTCCCTGCCCTGGCTGCATGGGGTTCTTATCGGTGCTCCTCATGTCCCTGTACACTGGTTCCCTGTGCTGGCCCTGTGCCCTTCTCTGCTGTTGTCATAGGCCTTGTGGTTGTCTGCTGCTCTGTCGATGGTCATGTCTCATTGTCAGTGATTTTCCCCCTGTGTGGGCTACAGCCCCTGGCCTTTGAGGTGCTGTGCCAATGGCACACTGTGCCACAGCTCTGCCTACCATGTCTGCACTGTCACTCTGCTTGGGTGTTTAACCTTCTCCATTGGCATAGCCATTACTGTGGCACCCTATCTGTGCCTGGTGTGCATGGCTTTCCCAATGGCTGGTGTTATTTGTGTTGTGCTTTGTACTGTGCACTCAGGGGCCCTGCTTCTGTCCATGTTGGACATTGTGCTGTGTCCCTGTCCTCTCCTGTTCCCTGGGGTGCTGTCCTGTTGCACCACCACCCATCCGACTTGTGCCATCACACTCGGCTGCTTTCCCTGTTTGTGCTCCCCAGTCCCAGCCTGTCATGCGCAGTTTCCCATTCTCAAAGGTGCCCTGCTGCACCATATATTTCCAGTTTCGTGATCTCACATCTTTGGAATATTTAGCCGGACATGCATGATCGCATTCTGTGGCGCATCTTCTGAATATTGCATTATTTTGGGATGGCGCATCTCAGATGCCCGGCACAGGCACTTGCACGATTCAGCAGGCCACTTTTGAATATGGGGTCCTTACAGTTTAAAGTTAGGCACAGCTACATTTGAAATCAAGAAAACCCAGTGCAGTATCCCCCCCCCCCCATTCTGCTCAAAGAAGCCGGCAAATCATTTTAAATTTATTCTGTTTTATTACATTCTTTCTTCATTCCATGATTTTAAAATGAGTTCTTGTTTTTATAAATCGATCAAGAGTAGTAACCTTTGAGCATTATTTTCTGGATGAAATGTTGTACTGTGGCAAAATAATTCCAATGTTTCTAAAATTTTACGTGATCTATTACCCAAGAAGGCTAAAAATGCTGTGCTGCATTCTTTGGAAATAGTTTCGTTACAGTAACTGCTTCAGGTCAGTTATCCGGCTTCCTTATCAACAATTTGTTTAATGGTGAGGTGCTGTATGGCTCAACAAGCTAGTTTCAGAGAATAGATAATTGCTTAAGGTGAAAATGGTGATACTTGGACTAAATAAGGGAATATTTGAATGTCTGAGAACATATTAGTGCATTGTCATTGCTTGCACAAAGAGTTATGGTGAAAGGTTATTTACAGTTTTCTCATGTTTGAGGTTGCATGTCACATGGCTGTGTAATCACCATAATTACATAGGTGCACTTTTAAATGCAGAACAAAATACTTCAGGGACATTAAATTATGGATAATAACCAATTTTCTTAACTGTGCTTAAAGCAGCAGTGCAATGATATATGTTTTTTTTCCCAAAAAAACTAGTTTTATCTACAATTAATAAACATTATTAGCATTCCTGTCAGATCTACTTTTCTAGGTATCTGGTATGCTGCACATCATTGTGTTTTGTTACTTTCTCTAGCCTAACCCTTGCCAGGTCTTCAATGTTATTTAAAAGCCAAATGTGGTTGCCATCTTTTTTTTATGTTGTCTTGCGCATGCGCAAGCAACATTTGTGACAGCTTAATGGAGTAGCAGGTTTTGGAGGTGCGGTCATGTTGTGGCCAGTGGCACCACTGCTTTTTTGGGCTGGACTCTGTGGCACCAATAAATGACCATTCTGACTATGACAGCTGCTCAGAAGTGTGCCACCAACTTGAAACAATTTCACCGCTGCAAAGAGTTAGTGACCCCTCATTGCAGGGAGTACCTTGCCAGGTGTAAAATTTTAACAAAAATGGCAGCGGCTGTTGCAGTCTGCCTCTCACAGTCCAGCCTGAAGGCCAATATTGGGGGTGCCCAATTCTCCTGTCGGCATAGTGTCCCCCTATTTTAATTTGTCTGTTGAGGGGGGTGCCCAATCCCCCTCTGCATCATGCGCCCCCTCCAAACACAGACACATTTTATGTGTCAATGAGGGACCCAATTCCCATTGATTTCAGTCCCTTCCCCAAAAAATACTGGTGGCACACTAGGAGCCCACCTCAGTGTGCCAAGACAAACCTGTAAAAAAAAAAAAAACTTACCATGATATCTTTTTGTTTGTTTTTAACCTGTAAAAGAGAAAATGGTCCCTCATTGTCTCTGGTGCCCCTTCCCCCAACCCACACCCACCCTCTGCACACCCCACCTCCCCACATGTCCCTACCCCATACTTACCTACAGAGTCTGGCGCAGTGATCTTTAGTGGAGTGGAACATGTCTGCAATCTTCAAAGCCGACCACAAACTGAAGAAATGCCAGTAACCTGTTTAATGGCATCAATGGGGGTTCAACTTAGGTAGATATCATGGACATTTTTGTGACTTTTGGCTCCAAATTTTCAACATGGGGTTCTTGGGACCCCACCTCATGAACTCAATCACTGTCATGTTGTAATTCAGTCCCGGAAGGTGATTTTGTGGTCACTGTGTGGAATCACCTTTCAGGACCAATTAACAGAATGACAGTGTTACTGTTCATGAGGTGGGCTTCCAAAAAGCCTCTGTTGCAAATTTTCTGAAAGAATTCCACAAAATGACTGTATTTCGAGCGTGCATTGTGCCACTTCCAGCCCAAAATTTGTTTTCGCACATCTGGCACACAATGCATGGTCGCTGTGGGAAATCAATGTTCGGGACAGATTAAGAAAATCAAAGTGACACTGTTCATGAGCAGAGGTTCCAAAATGACTATGTTGAAAATTTGGTGAATGAAATTCACAAAATGACTGTGTTACGAGCATGCATTGCGCAGTTTCCATGCACGCTCATAACTTAGAGAATTTTTAATATTTTCACTCCAGATTTTCAACATTGCCATTTCTTCACACCTCCTTATAAATGGTACAGCTGTCATTTTTCACATCCTGCCTGACATGTGTTTTCACACATCTGGCACAGAATGGCAGGTCGCTGTGGGAAATCAACGTTTGGGACAGATTAACAAAATCACAGTGCCACTGTTCATGAGTGGAGGTCCCAAATACTTTCATGAGGTGGGGTTACAAAAAGGCCATGATGAAAATTTGGAGTGCAAATACCAACAAATTCACAGGGCATTAGGGTTTCTAACCATAATGTCCCACCCTGTAGACAGTGACAGGCATCAGGAATGTTCCTTTGGATTGTCAACTGTAATGTTCATGCCATTCTACCCCAACCCCCAGCTTGTAGCCAGTGACAGTCATCAAGGTGTGCCTTGGACTCTTCGGCCCCAAAGTTCATCCCATTCTCTTATACTACACCCATCTCAATGTATATTTCCCTATGGAATGGGGTGAGCAAAAGGCCCGACAACCCCAAGGCACAGCATGACACTTGTCAGAGTCTGCAGGGTAGGGTGAGATGAAATGGCATGAGCATAATGGCCAATGATGCAAAGGTACACCTCAATGCCTGTCAGTCTCTGCAGGGTGGGGTGGGGTAGACATCGGTTCCATACTTCACTGCCATTCCTACTATGCATCTCTCTAATTGCTGCACTACGAAAGCCAATGCCAGCAAGACAACATTCAGCATTGACAAATGCTTGTTTTTCTTGAGAAAAAAACAAATTAAAACATAGGTAAAATATTAAAATTTTGATCAAACTAGAAAAGTTTACAACCAAATAAAATGGAAAGATGCCTGGAATCTTTTATAGTGGAAAAAGATAAGGACAAATGTTTACCAAATTTCATTGCACTGCTGCTTTAGAGGAACCTTGTGTCTAATAATACAGTACACCTAGTTATTGGTCCATAATTACTCTCCTGTCATACAGTATCTTACTGCTTACGTGTATGTAACCCACTTAATTTAATGCTTCATGCTTTTTGGCTTCCTGGAGTCTCTTGCTTCACTTTTTGGCCCCATGTTACCCACCAACCATTACTGCAGTTCTCCCTTGGGACTGCTTATGATGAGAACCTCTGGTCATGTATTAGTCTTGGAGGGTCCAAAGCTTATTATCCTGGAGGTGTCAATGGCTGGGTAACAGATAGTGAGCTGATGTAGCCATTCAAAGGATGGCAGACAAGGTTGAGGTAGTACTGGTTGGAGACTTCAATATTCCAGACGTGGACTGGAGCATCCCAGCAGCAGCATCAATTAGGAGCAGATTTATCCTGGACTCCCTTCAGGGTGCCTTCCTCAAGCAACTGGTCATGGAACCAACTCGGCAGAAGGCAATACTGGACCTTGTGCTCACAAACAGGGACAGTGTGATGGGGGTAACAGTGGGGGAGCACCTGGGAAACAGTGACCACCTGTCATTGTGGTTTGAAATCACAGAAAGAGCAGAACCAAACCACACAAAAACACGAATCCTGGATTTTAGGGGGGCAGACTTTGGGAAAATGGGGAGATACTTGAAAGAAGCAATAAGGGAATGGGACAGGAATCAGGGGTTGAGGAACAGTGGGCAGTATTTAAAATGGGGATTACAAGAACAACAGAATTATGCATTAAGCAGGTTAGCAAGAGGAAAAGGAAGAGGAGACCATTATGGTTTTCCAAAGAGGTAGCAAAGAAAGTGAAAGCCAAAGATTGCATTCAGGCAATACAAAAGACACAGGCAGAAGGGGATAGGGAGAAGTACCAGGAGAAGCAAAGGGAGGCAGGGAGGTCAGTAAGGAAGCCAAAACTCAGACAGAAGAGCACATTGCAAAATCAGTGGGTAGAGGGGACAAAACCTTTTACAGCTACATAAGTGAAAAAAGAAAGACAAAGGGAGGGATAGTGAGACTGAAGGGGGAGGATGGGGGCTGCGTGGAGGATGACAACAGTAAAGCTGATATATTGAACAGGTATTTCTGCTCAGTCTTTATTGAGGAAGAGGAGGGTAATGGGTCTGAAGGGAGTACAAGGGGTGAGAATGGTGCAGAAATGGACACAAGTCCCTTTACACGAGAAAGGGTCCTGAAGGAACTGGAAGTAATAAGAGTTGATAAAGTAAAGGGGCCAGATGGGGTGCACCCCAGGGTCCTTAAAGAACTAAGAGAGGTGGTGGCTGAACCTCTGGCTATCCTGTTTAGCCGATCACTGGAAACAGAGGAGGTACCCAAAGACTGGAGGACAGCAGATGTAGTCCCCTTATACAAAAGTGGGAACAAAGAGGAAGCAGGGAACTACAGACCAGTCAGCCTCACCTCAGTAGTGGGGAAGATCATGGAAGCACTACTGAAGGAGAGATTGGTGGAACATCTGGTTGTCAATGGACTACAGGACCCAAGGCAGCATGGTTTCACCAGGGGAGGTCATGTCAGACCAACCTCGTTGAATTTTTGACTGGGTGACTAGGAGGTGGATCAGGGAGGGCAGTGGACATGGCCTATCTGGACTTCAGCAAGGCCTTTGACACTGTGCCACATAGAAGACTATTACACGCCTGGGGAATATGGGTGTGGGCAGGACAGTAGTGTGGTGGGTAGGTAACTGGCTGGGTGGCAGGACACAGAGGGTGGTGGTAAATGGCTGTCACTCCACAGAGGGAAGAGTGACCAGTGGGGTACCACAGGGATCAGTGCTGGGACCGGTTCTATTCAACATCTTCATCAGTGACATTGTGCAGGAGACCTAGAAGGCAGAATTTCACTGTTCGCTGATGACACAAAGCTCTGTAACAGAGTAGACACACCAGAGGGTGTAGACAGAATGAGAAGTGACCTGCAGAAACTTGAAGAATGGTCAGGGTTTGGCAGTTGAAATTCAATGCAAAAGTGCAAGATAATGCATATGGGGTACAAAAACCTGGTACAATATATCAGTTGGGTGAGGATATATACGCACCAAGCAGGAAAGGGATCTTGGGGTTATCATCTCTGATGACCTCAAGGTAGGAAACAGTGTGACAAGGCAGCAGGTAAAGCAAATAGGATGCTGGGATGTATAGGCAGGGGCATCACCAGCAGGAAAAGGGAGGTCATAATTCCGCTATACAAGACACTAGTCAGGCCCCACCTGGAGTACAGTGTACAGTTCTGGAGACCATACCTACGTAAGGACATAGACAGAGTAGAGAAGGTTCAGAGGAGGGAAACAAAGATGGTGCATGGATTGCATCACAGGTCCTATGAAGACAGGTTGAAGGAACTGAACATGTACTCCCTGGAGGAGAGAAGGGAGAGAGGATATGATAGAGACATACAAGTATCTTACAGGGAGGAACAGGGTGCAGAAAAACACTATTTTAAGTGAAAAAGATGTTCCAGGACTAGAGGGCATGGGATGAAGTTGGAGGGAGGACGATTCAGAGGAAACATGAGAAAGAATTTCTTCACAGAACGGGTGGTGGACAAGTGGAACACCCTGCCAGAGGAAGTGGTGGGGGCTGAAACAATCACGGGATTTAAGAATGCATGGGATAGACATAAAGGAATTCTGGAGGTCAGGGGTAAGGGACAACAGACTTCTAGGAAAACAAACTGAACTTACAAGCTCAAATGGGCAGACTGGGTGGGCCATAGGCTCTTATCTGCTGACATTGTCTATGTATCTATGACTAATAAATGAAAAAGGCTTATTATTCTGGAGGTGTCAATGGCTGGGTAGACTAATAAATGAAAAAAGGAAGAACAAGGCAGGGATAGCAAGACTAAAAGGTATGTGTATGTGCATGTGGAAGAGGATCAGAAGAAAGCAGACATACTAAATAAGTACTTCTGTTCAGTATTCATGAAAGAAGGGGTAGCAGAAGGGCTAAAGATAAGGGTTCAGGCATTAGGGGAGGGAGGTGGACAATAGCCCTTTTATGCAGAAGAAACTACTCAAGGAACTAGTGAAACTAAAAGTGGATAAAGCAATGGAGTCAGATGGGGATTGACCCCAGGATACTGAAAGAACTAAAGGAGGTGCTGACTGCATCTCTGTTGGTCCTGTTCAATCAATCTTTGGATATAGGGGAAGTTCTGAGGGACTGGAGGAGGGTGGATGTTGTCCCACTCCACAAGAGTGGAGACAGGGAGGAGGTAGGAAACTACAGACCTGTAAGCCTGACTTCAGTGGTGGACAATGTCATGGAAACACTACTAAAAGAAAAGATTGGGGAATACCTAATGGCAGTGGATTACAGGCTCCGAGGTAGCATGGGTTCACAAGGGGGAGATCTTGTCAAACAAACCTGATCAAATTATTTGACTGGGTTACCAGAGAGAGAGAGAGAGAGAGAGAGAGAGAGAGAGAGAGAGGACCAGTGGATGTGACATACCTGGATTTCAGTAAGGCATTCAATACCGTTCCACACAGATGACTGGTAAAGAAGTGTGGCAGCCTAGGAGTGGGTCCCAAGGTAGTCAAATGAATATGAAGTTGGCTAAGTAACAGGATTCAGAGGGTGGTGGTAAATGGGGTTCACTCTAAAGAAGGCATGGTGAACAGCAGGGTGCCTGCAAGGGTCAGTAATGGGACTGGTCTTCTTCAATGTGTTTATTAGTGACATCACAGAGGGGCTGGAAGGGTAAGTATGCCTGTTCACAGATTATAAAAAAATCTGAAACAGAGTGGACACACCAGGGGGACTATAAAAAATGAGGGTAGATCTAAAAAAAAAAAAGCTGGAAGACTGGTCAAGGGTTTGGCAACTAGGCATTAATGCCAAAAAGTGCAAAATTATGCACATGGGACACAGAAATCCAAGGACAACATATCATTTGGGGGGAGATGATAGTAACCAAAAAGCAGGAAAGGGACCTGGGAGTTATCATTACTGATGACATGAAGGTAGCAAAACAGTGTGATAAGGCAGTGTAGAAGGCTAGCAGAATGCTGGGGTGCATAGGCAGGGGTATCACCAGCAGAAAGTAGGAGGTAGTGGTACCCTGTACATCTCGATGGTGAGGCCCCACCTGGAGTACTGTGTTTAGGGCTAGAGATCCCTTCTCTGGAAAGACACAGATCAGGTGGAGGTGGTACAGAGAAGGGCAACCAAAATGGTTCATGGCCTACATCAGAAGCCCTATGATGAAAGACTCAAGGAATTAAATATGTACTTCCTGGAGGAAAGGAGGGAGAGGGGGGACATGATAGAAACATTCAAATACCTCAAGGGTATTGATAAGGTACAAGGGGGGCATCTTGCACAGAAAGAGATGCTCAAGGATAAAGGGGGCAATATGAAGCTGAAGTGGTGGAGACTTAGAGGAACTATGAGGAAATACGGCTTCATGGAAAGGGTGGTGAATATCTGGAACAGCTTCCCAGCAGAGTTGGTGTGTTCAGAAATGGTAGCAGGATTCAAACATTCATGGGATAGACCCAGGGGAACCATAGAAAGAGGGTGGGGGGGTGGTAAGGCTGGAGATCAAATAGGGTCTACAGTAGTACAGTAGGTAGGGGCTTTCAGGCAGACTGGGTGGGCCAAGAAGTCCTTTTCTGCCTACAACTTTCATGTTTCTATGTTTTTAACATTTCTGTTTTTCTATGACTACTCTTCATCTGCATTTGCAGGAGATTTCCTAAATCTGATGAAAATTGATGGAATTTCCTCAAAATGTAAGGAGGCCTGTGCATGCTGCTGGCTTCACTCTTGATTTTATTTTTACTTCTGGTATAGGGATATCTAAAATATCTTATGAATCAGTTGTCTGGTTTGACCATTTTATTGTGCGGTTTTAGATAATGGGTGATGTTATCATTACTTCTCCTCTCAGCTGAAATAACCAGTTCCAAGGCATAACAGCGATTCCCAAATGGTGCAGAGTCAGAACAGTGCCAGATTATGACGAATGCCAAAATCAGCGAACTCTCTGTTTGGGGGGTGCTGTGCCCCCCACACACCCCGTCTTACTAAATATACCAAATCCAGGGGGTGGACCTCAGGAAGGGGGGATACTGTGAGTTTTCTGATTTTGTAATCTGGCACTGTTTTGACGCTGCACCATTAAGGAGTCACTATTTCGATGATATATGGAAATAATCCACAGTCACAGTGGAGGAGTGTTGAACCTAATATAGTTTGGGCTCAAGTGGACATTTTAGGGATATTGGCTTCCACCTCCAGTGGGTACAGTGCAGTGGTTGAGACTTACAATGTAGCTGCCTTTGCTGCTGCTTACTCCCTGTTGCCAGTCCACCTTGGCCCATATCTCGGATGTCACTGCTCTCCTTAGTTTAATGATTAGATGAGGGAACTGTAAATATGTAGATAGAGGCTTGAGAGGAGTTAAAGGAGATCTGGCCTGACAAACTTGTTCCAGTCTCCCATTATTAGTATTATCAGGAGCCGATGACTGGCGTGAGGAAAACACCTGTTATTCCTCCTTCATTGCAGCTAGGAGGAACAGACCCTCAGCTCTCTTCAGACTGGTTGATAAGATATTAAATCCAGACTGTATTGGCTGTCAGTTGGAGCCATGATCAGTGAAGAGATACAAGCAGTTTTCTGATTTCCTCAGGACCAAGATTGCAGATATAAGGCATGATAACTCCTCCACGGATGCTGGTCACAAGGGCAGTGTTCTTGGAGTTGACACATCTGAATTATTGATGTTGTGACTGGATTTTCATCTTGCAGATTATGTAGAAATCTAGCAATTGCTGTCAGCAATGCTCCAATCCACTCGCATCTTAGACCCTGCCCCCTCTCCATTGGTAAAGGTGGGCTGGCAGATGCTAGTGTTTGTGTTTGTGAAAATTGTGAACTCTTCTTTGGGAGAGGGTGTCTTTCCAGACATTCTTAAGGGAAATTTGTAAAACTCCTCCTGAAGAAGAAGGCAAGTTTAGATCTGAATGATCTCACAAACTGCAGGCATATCTCTAATCTGCCTTTTAAAGGACAAGTTATGGAGAAAGTGGTGGTAATTCACCTGACAGAACTCCTGAAAGAATTCAAACTTTACTAACCTCTAAAATCCAGTTTTGGACTTTTCCACAGCACAAAGACTGCCTCAGTCCAGGCCATAAATGATCTGCTCTTTGCAAATGTTTAGGAGGAACTCTCAGCTTTGGCTCTCCTGGATCTGTCATCGGCATTTGATACTAAAGGAATAATGCCTGACAGAGTGGGTGTTATGTTGGGATAATATCCTGCCTAGGGTGGTTGGGTACGAGGCCAAAGGCTGAGGGCATCCAACACCCGAGAAAGGATGTTATCCCAGTATAACGCCCTCCCTGGAGGTAATTATTCCTATTATACAAAGGCAGTTGTTATATATAGAATAATAAAAAATAATTTGAAAGAATGTTTGTTAGTCTGGAAAACTATTTTTGTTTCTTAAGAGAAGATGAAAATGATGCAAATGCAAAGCCAAGAAACAATCATCAGGGATGTTATGCCAGGATAGCATCCCTTCTGTGGTGGTCAACTGACCAATCAGAAGCCAGGATTCTTTCTTGTCATTGTATAATGTTGATTATAGGGAGTAAAGTCTCTGAGCTGTTTCTGTGGTCTGTCTGGCACAATGTTAAACTGGCTCAGATCTTAGCTGGAAAATCACCACCAGAAGAAGGTACTGGGTGATTTTCAATCTGTCCCTCCCATATTGTCTTTAGCATTACTTAGGGCTCTATACACTCCCATTTGTTATTCACATTATATGTGTGTCTGCTGGGAGATGCAATCTGAAGGTAGAGTCTGAGTTTTCACTGGTATACAGATGAAGCTCAGCTTTACCATTTATTTAAACCTGGTCAGGGAGATCCAGTGCGTGTGGTTAAGAAGACTGTCATGGAGATCAAAAGCTGGATGAGGGTGAGTTGACTGAGATGCGGCCCTAACAAAGCTGACTTGCTCCTGGTGATCCCAGATGGCTTGCTTTCTGCAGTAAAAGAAAATCTTGCTCTTACAGTTTATGATGGTGCAAAACTAAAGATTAGGGAGGAAGACTGCAATCTGGGAGTAATTTTTGACAGTCAATTGGCTTCAACATCTCAGATTTCTGCAGACAGATTGTTAACAGATATATCTAAATTTAATCTCATCACTCCTGCATTGTAAGAGCTGCACTGGCTGCCTACTAGATGGAATTCTGAATTAAAAATATTTTTGCTGGCTTGTAAGACTGATAATGGACAGGGCCCCTTCTACATTCATGAGCTACCAGTAACCCATTAAGCAGATCATTGGGGCTCCAGAGTTCTCTGCTTGGACAGACAGGGGCTTTTGTTAGTTCCATCAGCAAGACTAAAAGCTGCTGGGGATCGAGCTGTTTCTGTGGCTGTATTAAGATTTTGGAGTATTTTCCTGAAAATCATCCATTCGGGCTCTTTGGTTAAACATTTTAAATCACTATTGAAGACCTGGATGCATAAACAGAACTTTTCAGGAGACTGATAGCTCTGATCATTTTAAAGTAATATGCTGAGCTATATTTATGTTTATGTATTCAGATCTGTTACTTGATATAATGTATCAGTTATTTGAATTGTACAGGGTTTTGAGCACTGGAAAGGTGCTATATAAGTAAAAAGCCTATCCTATCCTATCCTGTCCTGTCCTGTCCAGTCCTGTCCGGTCCTGTCTGGCCCTGTCTGGTCCTGTCCTGTCCAGTCCTATCCCATACTCACGTATCTCAGTGCACACACCAGGGTCCTAGGCATCTGAGCAGACAAACTTTCTATGATGGACATACTAAAAACTGCAAAAAAGCCCTTAGGAGTAGCCACGTTTATACATAATAACCTGCAGCGAGGTTGGAGAGCAGCCGAACAGTCAATCGGCTGAGAGATGCCAAGATTGCTAATACTGAAACAAACTGATGATTCATGTGAAGTACTATATGGGCATTGAAGTGGGTGTAAATGACCCAGCATGTCAGGGCTGAGATATTGTCATACAATTCCACCCCCTCAGCGACTGAACAAATGGGAGCTGAAGTTGCATCTGAGAGAGCTTTGCCAGCTCAAGTGTGTAGCCAATCAGTTGTGGAGTCGATAGTAGAAACAACTTGTATTATAGGTAATGTGAAAGCAGGTCAGAATGCAGAACAAAAAGCACCATTATAGTCATGATTTTGCTGCTGTGACAGCTAATTGTTTGAGAGATTATACAAGATCTGTCTGCAGCCAGAAAAATACTTTTTTTACCACCTGCTCTTGCTTGACAGCTGATTGCTTTTGGCACTGAAGACAATTATGCAGTAGGGGCATAAGAGTAGTGGGGTTGAAAGTCCCCTCTGAAGTGATGAAGACTAAAGTTCCCTAATTGGGTGATGATTCAGTGTGGTGTCAAGGCATCTGCACAGCTTGCTCTTACATGCTGTCTGCCCTGCAAATTTTGAATTGCTTAAAAAAACATGAGTACTACATCAGAGTATAGGCTTTGCAAATTTTGCATTTAAATTACTTAGTTGTGTAGCAAGGGCCTGCAGGTTCACTGGAATCCCTGAGCTTGCAATGACTGTGTGGAAGGCTTGTAGCTTACATAGAAAAACTGTGTTACTAGGCTCTCACTTCTTGTCTCTTGAGCCCAGTTTGTAACTAGTTAATGTTCTCAAATGTCTTTGGAGCAGGGGCACTTCTACTTCACTTCCTGTAAATAAACATGGCTGCTGAATGATAGCTCATTGTTGGGCCACTGACTAGTAGTTGGTGTTTGCTTTAATGCTGCCTTCTCTCCCTTACCTTAAAAAGGCAAGAGCACATGCATCCTGAGGAGTGGTTCCTAGGTGTATAGCCCAGATAAGTGAGATATGCTGGCCTTGAGAAGAGAGACAGCTGAAGAGATTAGCAGCTTTATCTCTTGAGTGGATTTTTCCCATGAGGGGAGAAGAATGCCAAGCCAGAGGCAGCAGGGAAGATATTCATAGAGAACAAAGGAAAGAGCTGAGATAAACTGCCAGACGATTCGAGCCAAGAAAGTAAAATTCAGAATAATGAGAACCAAATAGGAAGAGTTCAGAGGTCCTGAGGTACTGACTGAAGAAGATGGGGACAAAGTAGTGGAGGGATTCCATCATGGGATTTACCTGGGGGTTGTGAGAGCCCATTTTTGGTTTTGAGGTGGAGGAGAGCAGTCTCATGCATCACATGCAGCCATGGAGAGCCCAGGAGCAATTGCTTCACCATATCTGACCATCAAGAGCCTTCCATTCAAACACCTGGATGGAGGAGGAGGAGCTTGGTGATCCAAGATGGTGCTGTGAGCATTCTACCTGCAGGCCATGGAGTCACTCAAGCCCTGCATGACTGAAATTAGCAGGATCAGAGCAGTATTTTAATAATTATTTTTTGTCTTCATGAATGAGACTTACCCTAAAATTGATTGTCTCTGAATCCTCACTATTATCTGGTGGAGCATGTGCCTTCTGAGTTGCAGAAAGTACACTTTGCAAAACACTGCTTGAGAGCTTCAGGAGCAGCATGCACAACAGGATCCATGGAAAAAGAGGAAGGTATTACAGGCATCAAGCCTAGTATCAACAAAAATTTCCAAGGCATCAGGGAATAATACTTCTACCTCTGGATGTAACCACTTATGACAACAGAAGCTTGACTCCTTTCTACTGTTTCCCACAATTTTCTCCGGCAAACTGCTTTCCCCAATTTAAGGCACTCCTTCATCTAATGCTTTTGCCACCTCATCTGAACCTATGGCAGAGGCAGAAGAATTAAACTACACTACAGCGGACGAGGAGGAAGAAAATCTCTCCAGCTTTATCCTTTCCACGGCAAACATGAGTTCCACAGCTCCCGAGGTTAGTTCAGCCAATTTATACTGCCAAAATACAGCAGATTATATTATTGAAACTCATACCATTCAAGCAGCTCAATCTGAATCAGTGAAACAAATATATGAAGTTGTTAGTAATAGGGAGGTATCAGCAGAAGTGGGGTTGATTCAAACAACCCATGAACCTTTTAATGTACAAGCTAACAATAAAATTACTGGCCAAGTAAACTGTGGTACCCAGGGGGAGAGATGTTTACCTCTGAAGCTTTCAAAGCTTTGCAAGCTGAAATAAGAAACACAATACATAATGGCTTCACAACAGTCTCTACTGCACTCTCAAATAAGACCAGAGTCTTTAATGACATTAATCAAAAAATGGAGTCACTGATCCTTAGAACTGGTGAAGTTGAAACCCGAATAAATCAGTTGAAGAATAAGGTTAATCCATTTGCAAAAAAACCAAGCAGAACACAGTATCATTCTTATAGAACTTCAACAGAAAATTTCAGAACTTGAGGACTGCTCTAGAAGAGCTAACATTAAGATTATTGGCTTACTGGAGGGCAGCGAGGGGAAAGGGGACACCTTACAGTATTTTTAGAAATTTCTGATGGTGGCACTTAACCATAAATACCCTGAGGAAAAAATCATTTTAGGCAGAGCGTATTGGGGGGGCCAAAACAACATTCAAACCAGGTTAGAAACAGAAAATACTCTAGACCAGTGTTTGTGAAGCCCCACTATTTCCAAGACCGCAAGGTAATTCTCTGGACTGCTAGAATAAACAAAGGTCTGATCTTTAAAAATATAAAGATCTCATCATACCCAAACTTTTCATTCTCAGCTATGCAGAATCTCAAGAGAACTATTAAGAGCAAAGAACATTCAGCACACAATATTACCACCTGCCCATCTCAGGTTCTCCGTACATGAGAAAACAATGATTTTTTCTGATCCTAAAAAGGCAGAAGTTTTCCTTTAAACTTTATTCAATATTCTAACTTCTAAAACCTTGGACATCAAAATCCTTTCCTGTATTATTTCTGACCATGCCCCAGTTCAACTCCTTGTTCAATGGGACCCAGTAGCCCTCCCATCATGGCATTGAAGACTGGACCCCCTCCTAATGAGAGACCCAGACTTTATCCCCTGGGCCCGAACCAAAGCCTCCCTCTTTCTTGCAGAAAATCCCATCTCTGACATCTCTCAGGATAACACCTGGGAGGCATTCAAAGGCCACAATGTGTGGCAGTATCATGGGCTTTGCAGCGGCAAAATGAACGGAGCGAGAGCACCAATTACATAACCTCGAGCAGGACTTGGCCATAGCTGAAGCTTCCTTCAAAGCCCTGCCCTTCCCCCCTGCTCTCTCCACTCTAGGTAGAACCATTTTGGGGCTTTGCTTTGAAATCAACCAACAGCTTATCAGGAAGGTGGAAGTGGCTATCCTTCATCTTCAACATACTTTCTGGAAAGGCGGGAACAAAGGAGGAAAAGTTCTGGCCTGTCAACTTTGCAAGCAGCAGGTGAGTAGATACATCCATGGCCTGAAGGATAAGCAAGGTGTATTGAAAACTACCCCAGAAACCATAAATACCATTATGGCATCCTTTTACAGATCTCTTTATACCTCTACACACGCACACACAGAGCCCAACTTAGGGACCCAACCCTTTCTAGACTCTCTTCAATTACCCTGTCTGACAGGACAGGAGTCCCAACTCCTTTATCTTCCTATCTCAAAGGATGAGGTGTGTTCAGCCATCAATGACTTGAAATTAAGGAAGTCTCCTGGTGCAGACAGCTAAACAGCTGATTTCTACCAGACTCTTGCCCCATCATCTCTCCCCTTCTAACTGAGGTATTTGAGGAGACAGAACAGAAAGGGTAATTTCCCCCCTCAATGTGAGAGGCCACTATTGTTCTCTTTCCCCAAAAAGGTAAAGACTCCACAACCCAGGGAATTATCACCCAGTTTCTCTCATCAACATGGACAGTACATTATATGCCAAGATCATGGCATCCAGACTTT
The DNA here is from genome assembly GCA_016271365.2 of Neoceratodus forsteri. NCBI lineage: Eukaryota > Metazoa > Chordata > Ceratodontiformes > Ceratodontidae > Neoceratodus > Neoceratodus forsteri. The sequence continues at coordinate 1,341,005,146 of CM057456.1, forward strand.
CTCCTTTACTCCCAGGACTTATACATCCCTCACAGGCAGGCTTTATCCCTGGTAGACATATTTCAGACCACTTGAGGACCCTCATGAATCTCACGCACTTTTCTAGATCTCTCCCCTCCCCAGCCGCTGCCATAGCAGTTGATTTTGAGAAGGCATTTGACTCAATCGAGTGGGACTACTTATACCTAGTCCTTCAATATTTTGGAGTAGGAGAAATATTTTTATCCCAGATACAAGCCATTTACCAGTTACCCTCAGCCAAAGTAAACACAAATTTAGTACTTTCCCCTCCTTTCCTCTAGAACGTGGGACGAGACAGGGTACCCCTGTCTCTCCTCTTTTGTTTGTCCTAGTCAGTGAACCTTTGGCATGCACCATTTGAGATTACCCTGACATAGTGGGCCTCATAGTGAGCAACACTACATATAAAACCCTTATGTACACTGATGACCTTCTTCTTCCTCTAGCTGATGCCTTACACTCAGTACCTCCATTAATTGGCCTCTTAGATTCATTTTATACTTATTCTGGTCTAAAACTGAACCAGACAAAGACCAAACTAATGCCCCTTAACAAGTACTGTACCCAGCAGGTGGTGGACAGTTTTGGTCTTCTATGGGCCCCTAATGGGATTACCTACCTGGGGATAGTGCTGTCTCCCTCTCTTGACATAATATGGCAAAGTAACATACACCCTCTCCTTTCTTCTATCAAAACAGAATTTGGTTCATGGAAGCTCCTTAAACTCACCCTGGCATGCAAGATAACGGCCATTAAAATGGTTACAGCCCCGAAACTCTTTTATTTACTTATGCATATCCCCATGCCCCTCCCCAAACATTGATTCATGGGCATTGTTGTTGTGTTGTGAAACACTGCCGAATGAGATATTTTGTGTGGATGAGTGGTTAGTACCACATCTAGAATGGAACTGTTGGCAGTATTTAGAGTGTTGCTCCTAGTAGGTTCACTGACTAATTGCCCAAGACCTAGCTCGTCACAAAGGGATTTGAGGCCGTGTGATTTAGGTGACAGCCAGTCCATATTTAGATCTCCTAGAAATATTGTTTCAGTTTTTGCATCTATGAACATGGATTTCAAAAGATTAAGGACTTCATCACCACCAGACGGGGGTCTATAGCCACCTAGGATAGTGATACATTCTGAGGAGGGGAGATGAAGGCTCAGCGAAACTAACTCAAATTCCTTGGCTAGAGATTTGCAACTAATATTGGTGACCAAGTACTTAGATTGTACTCTGTGGACATCCCTGAGGAACAGTTGCATGGCTGCCCCTGCCCTCTTTCCAATGCAGTCACAACTAAGGCAGCTGCAAATGCCATCACGTCAGTTTGTAACCATGCAAGGAGGGCTTTCATCCTCATAATCAGCTGCACAGGATGCAACCTCCCATTCCCAACTGCTATGAATGTAATGATGATTTTGTTACAGGAATGCTCTCCTGCCAGTTCATATGCCCCACTTATGGGTTCTGAGTAAACAAATAATATTTCTAACTGCATTTTTGCATTTAAAGTTACCTTTCAAAAGAAGCCCTTAAACTTCCATTTTGCAATGCTGGAGACAGCTATCTTGTAGATCCACTTACTCCGTCACCCGGGATGTGCTAATGCCCCTCTGCCAGCCCATGCTGAGTCACATTAGCATAACCTGGCCGGATGAGGGATCAAGCGGCTCCTCTGAGATGACTGCCAGCAGCATTGAAAATGGAAATTTAAGAGCTCTTTTAAAATTAAACTTAACACAAAAATGCAGCAGCACTGCTAACCAGGAGCATATGAACTGATGGAGAGCGTCGGAAGGTAAGCAGTGTTTTCATTTAAACATTACCAAGACAAGTTGTATCCAGTGCTGGAGCCTGCTTAGTGTCAGTCAGCTTAGCCTAGCATCCTGACAACAGCAACTGCACTAACCACTTCACATTTTTATCCACAGGGTGAAAATAGATTAAAAATAAGGAACAGATAACTCTACCAGCAGTCACTACTAGTCAGATGACAGACAGACTCAGTGTCTAATGATGTCAATAATAAAAAAAAAATATACATTTTTATCTTTTTCAGATGAACCCTCACTCACTCACTGTGTAGACACTGGACTCAGAACCAAATTTAGCGACTATAATGTTGACAAGTTCAATAGGGCTCATACTGGCTGTAGTGGCTGACTGGCTGTGGTGGCTCAGATATGGTTGGCTGCAGCCTGCCCCTTCGTACATAATGTTATTTTTACCTCCACTGCCTGCCTGCAACTTGAGATCCCTGCTGCTGCTGGTCGCAGGCTTAGTCACTAGGGAAAGAAAAAGAATGTTGGGCCACTTACTTGGGTCAGAGTGATCACTGATTGGGAAGGGCCTGCTCTCTACACTCTTCCAGACGATGCCTCCAGGCGATGCCTCCAAACCACTCCTCTCCACTGCAGTCCACCATCCACCTTCCAACCATTGCACACAGCATGACCAACCTCAAGCTCCTCTGGATCCCTGTCTCATTCTTGCCTCTTCCAGGCTTCCACCCTAGGCTCCTTCGCACTTGTGTGGTTCACAGTCCTCTGCTCTGGATCCTCTCACAGTCTCACTATCACTGTATACTGGTGGCTGGGCTCATTGTGGCTCCTCTAAATTTACAGCAATCTGCTGCAGGCGTCAACAGAGCCGAAAAAATTATCTGGACAGTGTGGGCTGATGAGAGAGGAGAAAACTATCTTTCTCAGATTTAGTGTCTGACTCCTGGCCCTCACTTGCTACTCACTCCATGCTTGTATGGTCTGCTCTAGGCTGCTTTCTGATCACCATCCTCATGATGACTGTATGCTCCAAATAGATTGTCCATACACATGCACGAAGCAAACGCTGCTGGCAATTGGTGGTGGTGGGGGGTGTGCAGAGACCAGAATTAAAAAAAAAAAAGATTGCAATGACAAGTGACAATAAGTCCACAGGACTGAAAAAAAATTAAAGATATGATGTTCACACAATGAAAAACAGACATCAGCCTTAAACAAGGGAAATGTTACTGGACGTCAGTGACTCCAGAGACTAAATTTTTGGATGTTTTGAGCTAATTTCTGGATGTAAAATACATCCAAAATAGACTTATCTAAAGGACTGTGCGCACCTCCAGTGCATTATTCCCATCCCTTGAAGAATTCTCCCATTAAGAGTTAGAGTTAGAGTGACTTTGAGAAAGAGACAGATTGAGAGAGAACAGAGGGAGATATAGTTTTGTCTGCATGATAGAAAGAGTGAGAGAGTTAACAATAACAACGCTATTCACAATGGCAAGTGAGAGTAAGAACAGTGTCACCAGTCCCACCGGTGCCGCCACAATCTCTAGTGCCACCAGAAGGTCAAATTCAATTGCTGCCCCATTTTCAGTGAAGAAAATAAGTATCCCTGAAGCAGAGGTAACTAAAAATGCAGGAAAATTGTTAGGTGATAAGCAGGTAGAATTCACCACACAGGAGAAGATTTGGTCCTAGACTGGCACTAAAGTTAGTGATGATGGCAAGCATCTGGAGAGTTCCACAAAAACTCAGACACGGATGGGATGATCTACAGATGCGGGAAGCCCACTTACTCCACAGACTGGTAGTGCCCTCACCCTGACAAAGGTCACGAAATGCCGACATCAGACTGCTGGTCAGTGATACTGCATTTCATTTTTTAAATTTACCACAAATAAACTTGAAACAATTTAGTAAGCAGTATTATCAGTTCAATTAATGGAATGAACACTCTGAATAGGCCTAAATCAGCAGCAATCACATCAGGGCAGCTATCAGTTCACACAGCTGATGTTTTTTAGCATGGCAGAACCAGAGACATGAGATGACAGGAGTGGAGAAGGCACAGAAAGACAGGCCTATACAGCAGCATCATCCACATCAGGGCACCTATCAGTTCGATCAGATGAGGTACTTTATTATGGTAACACCAGAGACATGAGATGGCAGAAGTGGAGGAGGCACAAGATGACAGGACTAAAGCAGCAGCATCCACATCAGGGCACCAAGCAGATCACATAGCTGAGGTTCTTTAGCATAGCAGCACCAGAGACAAGAGATGGCAGAAGTGAAGGATGCACAGGAGGAGAGGCCTAAAGCAGCAACAGCCACATCAGGGCACCTATTAGTTCGATCAGATAAGGCGCTTTAGCATGGAAACACCAGAGACATCAGATAGCAGGAGAGGAGGAGGCACAGGAGGACAGGCCTAAAGCAGCAGCAGCCAGATCAAGGCACCTATCAGTTTACACAGCTGAGGTTCTTTAGCATGGCAGCACCAGAGACAAGAGATGGCAGGAGTGGAGCAGGCACAGGAGGCTAGGCCTAAAGCAGCAGCAGCAACATTAGGGCACATATCAGTTGAAACAGCTGACTTTTTTTAGCACAGCAATACCAGAAACATGAGTTGGCAGGAGTGGAGGAGGAACAGTTGGACGGGCCTAAAGCAGCAGCATACACATCAAGGCACCTTTCAGTTTACTCAGCTGAGGTTCTTTAGTATGGCAGCAGCAGAGACATGAGATGGCAGGAGAGGAGGAGGGGGGATAGGAGGACAGGCATAAAGCAGCAACAGCCATAACAGGGCACCTTTCAGTTCACAAAGCTGAGATTTTTTTAACACTGCAGCACCAGAGACATGAGATGGCGGGAGAGGAGGAGGCACAGGATGACTGGCCTATAAAGCTGCAGCATCCACATCAGGGCACCTATCAGTTTACACAGCTAAGGTTCTTTGGCATGGCAGAACCAGAGACATGGCAGGAATAGAGGAGGCAATAGAGGGGGGAGAGGGGAGACTTGGGGGAGTGTTTGGTATCCTGCATCTGGAAGGGTGGGGGGTCACTGGTGGGCAACAACAGCAATGGGTAGGGTGGTAGGCTGCAACAACTGCGTGCATCAATCTTTCTAAAATTGCCTGGAGTGTGGGAGGATGTTTAGTGTGTAACCACATAGAGAAACTTAGAAAGGAGATCGAGGTCTGCAGGAGGAACTAAGACATGCAAGGGAGATTGGGGGTGGGTTTAGCCCAATACTGGAGGGAGGAAGAAGGGGAGATGAAGGAGGGTGATTTAAGCCAACAGTGGTGAGGAGAGGGTCAGAAGAAGGGAAGCAGAGACAAAGGGGCCCAGGCCAGGAAGAACGATTGCCAGGGAATCGAGGTCAGGAGACAAAAGACAAACAGGTTACTATGCAGAGAGAGGGAGTGGGCATTTGTGAAGGATCTTCAGAAAATAGTTTTGCACTGCTAGAGAGGAAGATGGTGGAGGAGGGGAATGATGAAATTAGAGGAGTAATTGATAAATGCCTGGACCAAACTGGAGCGGGGGGAAGTTCTGCTGGGAGAATTGCAACTCGGGCAAAAGGGGGAAATAATGTGCAGGAGGAAGAAGAGGAGCTGGAAATGAGAGAGGAAGAGGGAGAGGAATGGAAGCAAGCAGGGAGTAAGAGTGGTGGAATCTTAGTGCTGGGGGACTCAATACTAAGAGGAGTCAGGTGGGGTAGCAAGGGGGAGAGGCATAGTCACATTTGGGTGGAGGCCATGCCAGAAATGACAATGGAAAGGGTGGGACAATCTGTTCTGAAATATGCTAGAAGGGGTAGGGACAAGCCTCATTTAATTATACATCTTGGGACAAACGACCTGGCTGACAAGGCAGTAGATATAGTCCAGAGGAGGTTTGAGGAACTAGCACATTTATGTGAGGGAGCAGGAAGATCAGTAACTTTTTCAGAGATACTTCCAGTGTCCAAGGCAAGCACAACAAGAAAGCTGAGAATAGAGGCATTTAATGGATAGCTAAGAACCTGGTGTTGTACTAAAGGGTACGGGCTGTTGGGGGGTGGGGAGGGACCTGGGAAGACAGTAGTCTCTATGCCAAGGACAAACTACACTTGAGTGAGGAGGAAAAGAAAGTGTTGAAACAGAGGATGGAGGAGTACATAGAGGAAGTTGGGAATTTAAACTCGGAGTGGGGGGTGGCAAATGGGCAAGAGATATGCAGAGACCACAGGTTGGGAAACCATATGAGCGTACCCTTCATAACAGTGACAAAGGACAAATGGCAAGTATTGTTGGTGATGCTAGGAAAGGAGGGCAGGATGGGGGGGAGGGCGGAAGGTGGTTACCCTTAATGCTAGGAGCCTTGGGAGGAAAACTGCAGAGTTGCAGGTACTCATGGCAGAGGGAGAGGTGGACATTGCAGCCATCACAGAAACATGGGCCACCCAATACAATGACTGGGATCTGTCTGTACCAGGGTACAGGTTATTTCATAGGGACAGGGTGATTGGGAAAGGAGGGGGTGTGGCACTATATGTGAATGAAGGACTGAAGTGTGTAAGGGAGGAAGGGGAGGAGGGTAGTACAGAATCACTTTGGATGCAAATCCAGGATTCCAAGAATAGGATTCTTAGAATGGGAGTGGTGTACAGGCCACCATCTCAGAAGGAGGAGTTAGACAGGGAACTAGCAGAACAGATCAGGAAGACCTGCGAGAAAGGTAGTGTGGTGACTGTGGGGGAATTCAACATGCCAGCAGTGGACTGGAGTACCACAACAACCAGGAACAGAAGGGAGCAGGAACTGCTGGATGCCTTCTAGGACAGCTTCCTGCTGCAAATGGTCAGTGAACCAACTGGGTTAGGAAATACCCTTGACCTTGTGCTGGCAAATGGGGACTTTGTGAGAGAACTTACAGTGGAGGAACCGCTGTCAGGGAGTGACCACCACTCAGTATGGCTCACATTGGATATGGGCAAGGAAGGAGTGGAATCGGACACAAGAGTGCTGGACTTCAGGAGGGATGACTTTGGGAGGATGGGGGAAATGGTAAAAGGGTACCTGGCCAGAGATTCAATCTAGTATGAACACTAACCAGAGGTGGGAGCTCATAAAGTTGAGGATAGTGGAGGCAACCAAAACCTGCTGCAAGGCCCAGAGCAAGAAGGCTAGGGCTAAGAAACCAATCTGGCTGAGCAAGGTGGTCATGGAAAAGGTAAGGAGGAAAAGAGCTGCCTTTAGAAAGCACAAGAAAACAGGAAGGGGGGGGAGGACAGGGAGGAGTACTTGACAGAATCGAAGTAGGTGACAAGGGCAGTAAGGGGAGCCAAAGCATCTACGGAACTCAGGCTGGCACAAGGCATTAAGAAGGGGGAGAAGGACTTCTTTAGGTACATCAGGGAGAAAAGGAGCTGTAAGGACCACATAGTAAGGATTAGGAAGGATGGGGGTTGGGTGGAAGCAGGGTGCGATAAGGCAGAAGCACTAAATGAGTACTTCTGCTCAACATTTACTAAAGAGAAGAGGGAGGTGACACCCAAGGGGGGAGAAATGGCAGAAACGGGGGGAAGGGGTGACAGATGGGGAAATCATTGAGGACAGAGTTCGGGAGGGTTTGAAGGCACTGAGGGTGGACAAGGCGCCAGACTCAGATGGCCAGGATACTGAAGGAGCTGGCAGAGGTCCTTGCAGGACCTTTGGCAGACCTATTTAATGCCTCACTATATCCGGGGGGTGTGTACCTCAGGACTGGAGGATGGCTCATGTGGTGCACCTCCACAAGAGTGGCCCCAAGGATGAACCAGGAAACTATAGATCAGTGAGCCTCATATCCAACGTGGGTAAGCTAATGGAGACTATCTTGAGGGAGAGGCTGGTGGCTCTCCTAGAAGCCAAAGAACTACAGGACATCAGACAGCATGGCTTCATATGGAGCAGATCCTGCCAAACCAACCTGGTGGAGCTCTATAACTGGGTAACTAAGCAACTGGACAGGGGCCATGCAGTGGATGTTCTGTATCTGGACTTCAGCAAGGCATTTGACTTGGTGCCACATGGAAGGCTGGGAAGTAAGTTAGGAGGCACAGGGGTGGGTGCAAAGCTGGTGAGATGGGTAGGAGACTGGCTTCAGGGAAGGCAACAGAGGGTGGTGGGTGGGGAGCTCTCACACCCAAGGGTAGTGATGAGCGGTGTTCCACAGGGCTCGGTGTTGGGACCAGTGTTGTTTGGGATATTCATTGCAGACATATCATGGGACATCAAGAGCAAGATCAGTCTGTTTGCTGATGATACCAAAGTAGGAGTGGTGGTGGATGATCTAGGGGGATGGCAGGGGTTACAGGATGATCCGGCAAAGCTTGAAACCTGGTCAGACACCTGGCAACTGGGGTTTAATGCCAAAAAGTGCAAGGTGCTGCATTTTGGGATAAAGAACCCAAGGAGGAGATACCAGCTGGGGGGAGTTCAGCTAGCCCAGACAGAGGAGGAGAAGGATCTGGGGGTGCTCAATACAAGGTCAATGAACAACTCGGCACAATGTAGGAAGGCAGCTGCAAAGGCCAACAAAATGCAGGGTTGTATTGCAAGGGGTATATTCTCGAGGAGGGAGGAGGTGATTCTGCCACTGTATAGGTCATTAATTAGACTGCACCTGGAGTACTGCATGCAGTACTGGTGCCGGTATCTGAAGAGGGACATTAAGTTACTGGAGGGGGTGCAGCGCAGGGTGACAAAGATGATCAAGGAGCTAGGGGACTTATCATACGAGAGGAAATTGAGGGAGTTGAACATGTACTCACTGGAGGACAGGAGGGATGGGGAACATGATTGAAACCTTTAAATACATGAAAGGAATAAACAAGACAGGTACAGAGGGGCTATTCAAAGTAAGGGAGGGGAGGGACACCAGGGGCCATGATATGAGACTGGAGGGAGGAAGGAAGGTTCAGGAGGGAGATGAGGAGACACTTTTTTACAGAGAGGGTGCTGGCTGGGTGGAATGCGTTATCTGCAGAAGTGGTATCCAGTAGAACAGTGGACTGCTTCAAAAGTGGATGGGACAGGACAAGGGGGAGGGTTAATGAAGGGGAAGGGTGGAAGGGAGGGGCAGCTGCAGAATAAGGGGTGCTAGTTGTACATTCGAGCAGGCTTGATAGACCTCTAGGCCTTTTTTTGCTGGCAAATTTCATATGTTCATATGTTTGTAGGCAAAGGAGGACAGGCCTAAAGCAGTAGCAACCACATCAGGGCAGCTATCAGTTCTCACAGCTAAAGTACTTTAGCACAGCAGCACCATAGCCATTAAATTACAGGAGTGGAGGAGACACAGGAGTACAGGCCTAAAGCAGTAGAATCCACATCACGGCACCTATCAGTTCACATAGCTAAGGTTCATTAGCACGGCAGCACCACAGACATGAGATGGCAGGAGTGGAGGAGGCACAGGAGGACAGACATAAAGCAGCAATAGCCAGAACAGGGCACCTATGCATGCTCCTAGCATTGATCAGGGCTGTCCTCCATCCTGACCCCTCTCCATTCTCCAGTCATCTCGACCCTGAGCAGTCCCTAGATGCCCTTTCTTGCACAGCTCTGGATGGATTTAGATCACAGTTACCTGCCTTCTTTTCATGCCCTGGACCTGGACCCTCAAGCAGCCCTCCTGGAGCCACTCTTTTACTTAACCCCCCGCTTTACAAGTTTAAACTCCACCTCTCGACTATGAATCCAGCAAGATTTAGTTTCAAGATCTCCTTCCCCTCCAAGTTGAGGTGTAGCCTATCCCTGGCATATAACCCCTTGTTCTCCCATGTATCCCTGTGAGGGAATTTTTATATATCCTAAAGCTATGTTTGCTATTATATGCCTTGAAGCTATGCTTGCTTTGTAAGCCATGCTGTAACAAAGTCATAATGAATGTAGTAGAAATTTCTGAGTTCATGCAGTTTTCTACAGGGTTATAGAATGTTACTGAGGTTACTTGAGGTACATTTGTAGAAACAGAAAGCAAGATAAAACTGGTTAGAACTGGTAGTACCAGCCTGAATAACAGGCTCAGACAAAGTGTAAGATAACAACATGCTTGGGCAAAGTATAAGATAACAGCACGTTGAGGCATTGAAGGCAAGCTGTACGTTGTTGTATGTTGCTATGGTGTGAGTGAAACTCATTGTTTCACTCAGGTCAGATTGACCCACTGGCATATGTATCAAGAAATATTGGGTAAGAAATGAAGTAAGCAGTGGAAAAGTACACCACACATTGGTATCAACTTGTTATTCTGTTACATTGGTATCAACTTGTTATTCTGTTTTATGATTGGCTTATACTGAAATGTTGGTATTTTTTCAAGATAAGAATTGCAGAATCTAGCTTATAAAAAGCTGCTGTAAATTGTAATCAGGGAGCTTTCTCCTTTGCAGAACTCCCGCATGCATGTGAAAGATTTGATCAAATAAAGCGACGTTAAGACAAAACCCAGTGGTGTGGTTTTGGCCCCGTGACGACGGGAGCGGTTGTTCAGGTAATACTTACAGTGAGAGAATTTGCGATCACAGTTTTGGCATAGTCGGCAGGATGAGTTCTTCGTTCCATGTTACCTCATGATCGGGTTGTTTCCCTTGACAGAAAGAAGGACATTTTTGTGGAACCCCATTAGGACTTGACGCTTAGGGGCCGGCGACACTCATCATCACTGTAAGTACAAGAATACCTTGGAGCGAGTGTGCACTATAAAGGACAGGCCTAGATAAAATGGGAAACAAGGGAACAAAAGATAACCTAGGTCCAGAGTTAGTATTATCTGGACCAGCAAAATGTATGGTTGATAAGTTTGGCCAGGATTCGTTCTCTGAGATAGGACAATGGCATAAGTTGACCAGGGGAATATTTCCCCTTATAGGTACTTTTAGTATAGATGTACTAAAGGAAGCAAGGATAGCATTGGAAGAAAAAGAAAAGAGCAAACAAAAAGGGTGCAAGGTAGATTGGTCAAGGTTTAGAATATGGGAAAGAGAGGCAGAAAGGTGACATGAAAATCAAGTGAGAGGGTTAATGTTAAAACAAGAAGAGGAAGATACTGAACACCGTAGGAGGGTGTTTCATCATCACGATACCCCTCCACCATATCGGCCCCCTCCCCCAACTGTTCCGCTGGGACTACAGGAAGGGGTGGTGCCAGATGCACCACCAGAACAGGTTGCCCTGGCTGTGCCTGCTGCCCTACCTGTTCAACAAGCACTGATAGTCCAACCGGGCCAAGCAGTACAACCGGCAGGGGCATTCCAACAGGCTGCCCAATTGACTAGGGACACGCCTGTTCGACATCCCTCCTGTGACTCTGGTGCGGGAGGCTGCGTCACAGTCCCCACAAAAGCCCAAGATCCCCCACACCCGTTCAGTCGGATGAGGAGATAGGAAGTGAAGAGGGGGAAAAGGACCTGGTTGAAGCAGTGGGATCTATGTCACTGGATGGGAAGGTACATGGCAAGGGAGATGGGAAGCCATGGGTATTTAGGCAAACTGTTGCAAGGACTAAGGGCCCAAAACAGGCAGGGGGAAGAAAGAAACTAACACAGCAGTTGTCTTTGATACGTTATCCCAACACACACCCCGAGGCAGGAAGACTGGCTGCCAACGACCAGCCTGCAGTCCCTAAATACATTAAAGTGGACCACCCATGGAATCCTGAGGAGTTGAGAGAGGACCTGAAAGATGTACCAAAGCCTCAAGATAACTTAGAAGAATATGTAAAGGAGTTAACAAACTTAATAAAAATGTATGAACTGTCTACGACTGAGGTTGGAGAGTGTCTTAGATGGACATTAAAGGGCAGGTGGGAGGAAGTAAAAGAGGCCTGGGACCCAGAGAAGCCAAGGGACCAAATTATGCCACAATTTAACGCAATGTGCATAAAACTACGGGAAAAATACAGAGATGTGACAGACTGGTCTCGCATCCGGGATAGGAGACAAAAAGATGAGGAATCAGTAAGCGATTACAAGGAACGATTGAAGGGGGTCTTTAGGCAATTTTCCAGTATTGGGCCAGATAATCCCGCATACCAGCATCAGTTGGGTATGACTTTTTGCACCGGACTGAGTGAGCCAATTAGATTGGGAGTTACCACAGTGTGCATTGGATGGGAGACAAAGAAAATGGCCGACCTAGTGCCGTATGCTGAACATGCTGAGAGACAGCAGAAGGAGATACAAAAGGAAAAGAAAGAAAAGCTGGAAAAGGCTCAGCTAATGTACTTTGAGGGAGACAATAATCAGCCCCAACCGGGAGGTGGAAATGGCAACAGAAGAAGACGGAGAGGACGAAATAATGGAGGTTATCCACAGGGAGGAGGGGGAAAAGGGCAACCATCGGAAGGATCGGCAGGACAAAGACCCGGACCGGGAGGTGGTATCATCTGCTTTGCTTGTGGAGAACAGGGACACATAGCAAGAAATTGTGTAAAGGCAAATCAGTGGCAGCGTAATCAAGATTCCAATGCCCTCTTGCCTCCGCCACCACCCCCTCCTGCTCCACAACAGTGGCAGCCAAATCAGCAGCAACGTTGGGGTGGAAATCCTCAGGATCCTCAGTTCTGGACTAATAATGTTGGCTTTGCCAATGACAGCTGAAGGTTAGAGGAACACTCCCCCTCCCCCTTTTCACAAATGCTATGTGCTTCAACAACGCCAGAAGGTAGTCCAGTAATAGACTTAATAATCATGAACACCAAGTTGACCTTCTTGATAGACACAGGTGCCTCGATGTCAGTAATTCAAAGAAGCAAGTTAAATGCACCCTTATCCAGTCAAATGGTGACAACAATAGGGGCATCAGGAGTACCACAAAGAGAGCAATTAACAATCTCATTTCTGGTTCTGTGTGGAAAAATGGAATTACAACATACTTTCCTCAGTAGCACGACCTGTCCTGTGAATTTATTGGGAAGGGATCTCCTGTCAAAGGAAAATGCACATATTACTTGTACCTAGAGGGGTTAATATAGAAGCGCCGGGGGTGGGTTTGTATCCATGTTTAGCAGAAAGAACAGGGGATTGGCTGTATAGTTGGGAATTAACAGAACCAAAGGAGGTGGGTTGGCTACAAGAATGGGCGGAAGTAGTAACACATGGCCAGTTGCAGTTACAGACAGATTTGCATTGTACAACACATTATGCAGTGGGAGGTCGGGACCTAACTTATGAGTGCAAAGAGTGGGGAAAACAGCCAGTAGAACAGGCCATCTGGGTGTCAGAGACATATGTGGCAAAGGATCATTGTGCAGCCTCAGTGAGGCTGAATGCAGAGCAATTAAAAGTATTCCAAGAGCCAGGGTCATACCCGCACATTTCCATGGCAAGACAACCCCCTTGGAGTGGAAGGAATTGGCCAGAGTAAAAGAATGGTAGTTGGTTGTGATTGAAACTGTAGGAAGCAAGCTAATATCAAGGGCTGGAAACTGAAAAATACATAATTAACAGAAAGGTTAAGGTACGAGTGGATGAAAGAGAAGTGAATGTGCAAAAGGTTTGTGAAGGAATAGGCATGCAGGAGAGTGTAAGTTGGATAAATGAGTTACCAGCAAAGCTATGGGCAGAATCAAAGTATGATGTGGGATTACTGAAGAATGCACAACCCCTTATGGTCAAGCCAAAGTCCTCTTACAGACCGAATAGGCATCAATATCCGCTGGCTAAAGAGGCGGAGGAGGAATAGCCCAGTGCATGCAGCATTAGTGGAAAGGGAGTAATCGTCCCTGCCCATATGCAACAGTAAATACCAAATTTTACCAGTGAGAAAGCCAAATGGAAGTTATCGCTTTGTGCAGGACCTGAGAGTGGTAAATGAAGCAGTACATGTCGTGCATTCTAGTGCCAAACCTGATTACTGTATTGTCATCCATTCCACAAAACAGCTGTTATTTCACGGTCATTGATTTAGCAAATGTGTTTTATAGTATCCCCGTAGAACCCAGTAGCCAGGAATGGTTTGCATTCACCTACAAAAGGGAAAAGTGGACCTGGACTCGCATGCCCCATGGCTATGCTGAGTCTCCAGCAGTATTCTCAGCTCAAATGAGAGAGAATCTATCCACTTTTGTGGCCCCATCGGCCAGTACCCTAATACAGTATGTGGATGATCTATTGCTTGCTAGTCCCAGTAAGGAAGCAAATGAACAGGATACAAAAGCTTTATTACTTTTCTTGGCTGAGAAGGGGCATAAAGTGTCTCGAGATAAATTGCAATTGTGTAGAAAGCAAGTAAAATATTTGGGTCATGTGTTGTCTGGCAGTGGTAGAAAGCTAGACCCTGAGAGAATTAAGAACATAACAGCATGGCCACGCCCAGTTACCAAGTAGCAAATGATGTCTTTTTTGGGTATGGTGGGCTATTGTAGAGACTGGATCATGGATTATGCTATGTTGGCACAACCCCTCCATGAAGCTATATTTGGCAAGAAAATGCAGATCAGGACACCTGATCTAGAGATCTGTTTTGCGAAACTTAAAAATGTATTGGTTACAAGTCCTTGTTTGGGACTACCTAATTATGAGAAGGGTTTAATCTGTTTGTAAATGGTAAAGGAGGTTACATGTGTCAGCTGTATTGACACAGGAACATGGAGGACAGAGGCCCATAGCATATTACTCAGCGCTTTGACTCAGTGGTATGTGGGATGGTGTCTTGCTTGCAGTCACGGTGGCAGGCTACTGAAGCGTGTTGGCATCGTGGATCTGGTAGGATTCTGTGCTTTGTGACGGTGCATGTGCCTCATTCTGTATATTCTGTTCTGCTACAAGCTCACGACAGCTCATTTAACGCCTGCACGATTGCTTCAGTATCAAAATGTGTTACTAACCATGTCTAACATAACTTTGAAAAGGTGCACCACTTTAAACCCAGCGGCGTTGCTCCCCACCTCGGAGGAGGGGAGCATGACTGAGAGCAAGTGATTGACAGAACTATAGCCTCGACCGGATGCTGTCACTGGCGTACCCATGCTAGCACTTGACTTAAATTATTTGTTGTGTTCGGCACAAAGAGACAAAAAAGGATCCCTTGTAGGTTGGTGCAGTGTGTACTCAAAACTATGTGTGGAAGGAGCAAAGTTACTCCCATGGAAGTCAGCCCAAGTTGCTGAACTCATAACTCTGACAAGAGCTTGTATAATAGCCGAGGAACATAGATACATAGATACATAGACAGTGTATAGATATGTCATGGCCCACCCAGTCTGCCTCCATTTGAGTTTGTAAGTTCAGTTTGTTTTCCTAGAAGTCTGTTGCACCTTACCCTGACCTCCAGAATTCCTTTATGTCTATCCCATGCATTCTTAAATCCGTGATTGTTTCAGCCCCCACCACTTCCTCTGGCAGGGTGTTCCCTTGTCCACCACCCGTTCTGTGAAGAAATTCTTTCTCATGTTTCCTCTAGAATCGTCCTCCTCCAACTTCATCCCATGCCCTCTAGTCCTGGAACATCTTTTCGCTTAAAAATAGTGTTTTCCTGCACCATGTTCATCCTGTAAGATACTTGTATGTCTCTATCATATCCCTCTCTCCCTCCTCTCCTCCAGGGAGTACATGTTCAGATTCCTTCAACTTGTCTTCATAGGACTTGTGATGCAATCCATGCACCATCTTTGTTGCCCTCCTCTGAACCTTCTCTACCATGTCTATGTCCTTACGTAGGTATGGTCTCCAGAACTGTACACTGTACTCCAGGTGGGCCTCACTAGTGTCTTGAATAGCGGAATTATGACCTCCCTTTCCTGCTGGTAATGCCCCTGCCTAAACATCCCAGGCATCCTATTTGCTTTACCTGCTGCTCTGTCACACACTGTTTCTACCCTGAGGTCATCAGAGATGATAAACTCAAGATCTCTTTCCTGCTTGGTGCATGCTATATCCTCACCCCTAACTGATATATTGTGCCAGGGTTTTTGTCTCATATGCATTATCTTTACCTTTGCATTGAATTTCAACTGCCAAACCCTGACCATTCTTCTTCAAGTTTCTGCAGGTCGCTCTCATTCTGTTCACACACCCTCTGGTGTGTCTACTCTGTTACAGAGCTTTGTAGTCATCAGCTAACAGTACCCTGCCTTCTAGGTCCTCGCCATGTCACTGATGAAGATGTTGAATAGGACCGGTCCCAGCACTGATCCTGTGTGACCCACTGGTCACTCTTCCCTCTGTGGATTGACAGCCATTTATTTGCACTTTCACCCTCTGTGTCCTAAGCCACCCAGCCAGTTACTACCCACCACACTACTGTCCTGCCCACACCCATATTCCCCAGTTTGTGTAATAGTCTTCTATTGGCACAGTGTCAAAGGCCTTGCCGAGATGTCCAGATAGGCCATGTCCCTGCCCTCCCCTGATCCACCTCCCTAGTCACCCAGTCAAAAAAATTCAATGAGGTTGGTCTGACATGACCTCCCCTGGGTGAAATCATGCTGCCTTGGGTCCTGTAGTCCATTGACAACCAGATGTTCCACCAATCTCTCCTTCAGTAGTGATTCCATGATCTTCCCACTACCGAGGTGAGGCTGATCAGTCTGTAGTTCCTGCTTCTCTTGTTCCCACTTTTGTATAAGGGGACTACATCTGCTGTCCTCCAGTCTTTGGGTACCTCTCTGTTTCCAGTGATTGGCTAAACAGGATAGCCAGAGGTTCAGCCACCACCTCTCTTAGTTCTTAAGGACCCTGGGGTGCACCTCATCTGGCCCCATTGCTTTATCAACTCTTATTACTTCCAGTTCCTTCAGGACCCTTTTCGTGTAAAGGACTTGTGTCCATTTCTGCACCATTCTCACCTTTGTACTCCCTTCAGACCCATTACCCTCCTCTTCCTCAATAAAGACTGAGCAGAAATACCTGTTCAGTATGTCAGTTTTACTGTTGTCATCCTTCACGGGCCCCCATCCTCCCCCTTCAGTCTCACTATCCCTCCCTTTTGTTCTTTTTTTTCACTTATGTACCTGTAAAGGTTTTGTCCCTCTACCCACTGATTTTGCAATGTGTTTTCTGTCTGCTTTGGCTTCCCCTCATTGACCTCCTGCCTCCCTTTTGCTTCCTCCTGTACCTTGTCCCTCTGCCTGTGTCTTTTGTATGCTTGAATGCAATCTTTTGGCTTTCACTTTCTTTGCTACCTCTTTGAAAACCATAATGGTCTCCTCTTCCTTTTCCTCTTGCAACCTGCTTAATACATAATTCTGTTGTTCTTGTAATCCCCATTTTAAATACTGCCCACTGTTCCTCAATCCAATTCCTGTCCCATTCCCTTAATGCCTCTTTCAAGTATCTCCCATTTTCCCAAAGTCTGCCCCCTAAAATCCAGGGACATGTGTTTTGTGTGGTTTGGTTCTGTTCTTTCTGTGATTTCAAACCACAATGACTGGGGTCACTTGTTTCCCAGGTGCTCCCCCACTGTTACCCCATCACACTGTCCCTGTTTGTGAGCACAAGGTCCAGTATTGCCTTCTGCCGAGTTGGTTCCATGAACAGTTGGTTGAGGAAGGCACCCTTGAGGACTCCAGGATAAATCGCTCCTAGTTGATGCTGCTGCTGGAATGCTCCAGTCCACGTCTGGAATATTGAAGTCTCCAACCAGTACTACCTCACCCTTTGTCTGCCATCCTTTGGATGGCTAGCATCAACTCCCTATCTGTTTCTTCCTCCTGGGCTGGTGGTCTATAGACCACACCTGTGCGGATGGCTGTCCCCATTTTCCTTTCCAGCTTAACCCACAGTATCTCTCCCCATTTTGTTCCTCCTGGATCTCTGTGCCTTATGTCATTCACATAGAGTGCCACTCCTCCTCCCTTCCTGCCTGCTCTGTCTCTTCTGAATATGTTGTAGCCAGGTATGGCCATCTCCCAGTTGTGGTTATCATTACACCAGGTTTCAGTGATCCCCGCAATGTCCAGGTCTGACTGCACCATGACAGCCTCCAGATCTTCCATCTTGTTGCTAAGGCTCCTGGCATTTGCACACATGGCTTTCCATGATTTGACCTCCCTAGACTGTCTCACTGTTCTACTCCAGCCCCTTCCTTGGTTGTCATTTATCCCTGGTTCTCCTTGCTGTCAGTAACATATACACAGTTAACATATACACAGATAGTTGATATGCATTTGGGGTAGCTCATGATTTTGGCACCCTATGGAAACACAGAGGGTTTTTAACAGCAGCTGGAAAACCTATTGTGCATGCGAATTTGGTAAAAAATCTTTTGTTAGCAATCCAGAAGCCAGAAAAGTTAGCAATTGTAAAATGTCAAGCCCATACTTCTAACCAAGATTTTGTTTCTGCAGGAATGCGAGGGTATACGCTTTTGCAAAGGAAGCAGCTCTTTCTGGGAGCGTCTAATTTCAGATGTCTTTTACTGTAATTCAACCGCTTGATTTATTCTCAGTAAAGGATGTTGCAACTTTACAAGAAGTCGGCCAGTGCAAAAGAGAAACCTAACTGGCAAACAAACTGTAAATTTGATGCTAGCACTAAGGGTGGACAAACCCGATAGCAGGCTCTGCCTGCCCTCGGCAATATTTCCCTTTTGGCAAAATTGGCCCATGGGGCGATCATATTCAAAAGTGGAATAGTCGATCTTGTAAATAAACATTGGTATTTGTTGGCTTTAGTTATATGCTGAAAATTTTGTAAAAGTGTGTAATATGTATGCAAATAATGTTGGCAGAGGACTCCAAGTAACCCTCTGCCTATCCTTTTCCTACAGGACCTTTTGAACATTTAATGATGGATTTTATTGAGCTAAACCCGTGTGAAGGGTATAAATATTGCTTAGTGATTGTAGATATGTTTTCAAAGTGGGTAGAGGCATTCCCAGTACGGAAAACCACAGCTGTACAGTAGCAAAGGCCTGATTAGAGAAATCATACCAAGGTGGGAGTTCCCACCCGGCTCTCCAGCGATAATGGCTGCGCATTTGCAAATGAAGTCATCAGAACCTTGTGAGGCACTGCAAGTGGATTTTGAGCGCACTGTGCATACCACCCTGTAACGGAGGGCAGTAGAAAGGGCAAATCAGACATTGAAGCTGAAATTGACCAAAATTATGGCAGATACTGGCCTTGTTGGTAAAGGCACTACCAATAGCTCCTAATGAGTTGAGAAGAGCTGACCCATGGGTTTATCACCTCATGAAATTTTTGATGGAAGGCCCTCAGAATGACAAATGTCCCTTCCACAAAACGAATAACATTGCACGGTTTAGATAATGAAATGATTGCCTACTGTTTATCTCTTAATGCTGTTTTAAGATCTCTCTATCCTAGGGTAAAAGCTGTACTTCCAGTTCCTTGGAGGACCCTGCATAGGATACAGCCAGGAGACTTGTGGTTATCAAGGACTTCCGAAGAAAGAAGTGGTGCGCCCCGAGGTGGCGAGGACCGTTTCAAGTGCTCCTGCCTACCGCCACTGCCATAAAGATCCCGGAGAGAGAAACATGGATTCACACATCTCATTGTCGCTTGGTGACAGCCTCTACAGTTGATACCATTGCACAGTGAACTGAGCAACCATGAAAATTATTATCGTTCTGTTTTCGTTCGGACTATCACTGTTATTTTTGCTATGGGGCTCTGGATATGAGGGGGGCAACTGCTCCCACCGCAGCACAGAGCCATTGCACATTACGAACACTTGGTGGACTTTAATGACACATGCTAATAATGCTAATGTCTCTGATTGCTATGTATGCACTAGCTCTCCTTTCTCTGCAGCACAGGGCTCCACCTAAAACCTAAGCCTGTAAATAGCACTGGAGGCCAGCGAGATTCCTCGTGCCATCAGGGAAGAAACATCACTAATGCCCCAGATTAATCTACAAACAAAATAAAAAACCTAACTGTGTTTCGGGGGGACGATTTTACTGCATGGTACAGCCCACTGAATGATACAAATGTGTCAACCCCGTTGTATCTAGATGTTAGACAGCAGAATATATCAGCCAGGCTCTGCCTGTGTAATAAGCAACTATCCTCAAGTTTAGCGCCACTGGGATGATCCATGTGCCAATATTGTAGGCACTGCAACAGCACCACCAAGTTCGAGTCCACCATAACCAACTGCTCTCAAGCAGATGCCCACACAGTACATCCTGATTTCACTGCCGTGGGCGATCTGTCGAGTCTATACTGGGTATGCGGATAGGGCTTATCTTTTTCTACCTATGGGTGGACGGCTGCTATCTAGCCACCACCCCCGCGCCCATGTATATATGTACAATGCATCTGCTATACATCAGCGTATAAGCTATATAAATCAAGTTCAAAAAAGGGAGGTGCCAGACGTGAATAAACGTGTCCCAGTGGGAGAAAAATTTGGGCAGGAATCTTCCCATGGTGGGGTGTTGTTCAAAACATGCATTACATTGACCAGTTAAGCTATGAGTTGGAAACATTAATTAATGATACCTTGAAATCAACTGCCTTGCTGACAGCTGAAATTAAAGCCCTTAGAATCATAGCTTTGCAGAATAGAGCCGCACTTGTTTATGTATTAGCCTCGCAAGGGGGGGGTGTGCGCCATTATAGGGGAGGAATGCTGCACCTATATACCAGATAACTCCCAGGAACTGGAGCAAGTGATTGAGGGAATAAAAACGCTACAGCAGTGTGTTCTTAGTGAGCATGCACCTATATCGCAGGGCTGGGACCCCTGGTCATGGTTCTCAAGCATATTTGGTGACTGTAGTGCTACCCTCCTCCACTGGGTAGCAGTAATCGGTGGTGATACTGGCATTATGGCTCCTGACTGTGTTGCTCAAATTTCTCTTGCGACGACTGTGTAGCACCTTGTCGCCACATGCCATCACCCAGCTGCACCCTCACTACACCCCAAGGACCAAGACCCTAGCGTAATTAGTCGGTGTTCCGTTCTATGATGTACCAGGCTGACTAGATGTATTAGTTCACAAGTTGATACAAAGTATCAAAAGGGGAGAGTGTGAGGAATTGTTATATATCCCGAAGCTATTTGCTATTATATGCCTTGAAGCTATGCTTGCTTGTAAGCCATGCTGTAACAAAGTCATAATGAATGTAGTAGAATTTCTGAGTTCATGCTGTTTCTACGGGTTATAGAATGTTACTGAGGTTACTTGAGCACATTTGTAGAAACAGAAAGCAAGATAAAACTGGCAGAACTGGTAGTACCAACCTGAATAACAGGCTCGGACAAAAGTATAAGATAACAACATGCTTGGGCAAAGTATAAGATAACAGCACGTTGAGGCATTGAAGGCAAGCTGTCGTTGTTGTATGTTGCTATGGTGTGAGTGAAACTCATTGTTTTCACTCAGGTCAGATTGACCCACTGGCATATGTATCAAGAAATATTGGGTAAGAAATGAAGTAAGCAGTGGAAAAGTACACCACACATTGGTATCAACTTGTTATTCTGTTACATTGGTATCAACTTGTTGTTCTGTTTTATGATTGGCTTATACTGAAATGTTGGTATTTTTCAAGATAAGAATTGCAGAATCTAGCTTATAAAAAGCTGCTGTAAATTGTAATCAGGGAGCTTTCTCCTTTGCAGAACTCCCGCATGCATGTGAAAGATTTGATCAAATAGAGCGACGTTAAGACAAAACCCAGTGGTGTGGTTTTTGCCCCGTGACGACGGGAGCGGTTGCTCAGGTAATACTTACAGTGAGAGAATTTGCAGTAGCAACCACATCAGGGTAGCTATCAGTTCTCACAGCTAAAGTACTTTAGCACAGCAGCACCATAGCCATTAAATTACAGGAGTGGAGGAGACACAGGAGTACAGGCCTAAAGCAGTAGAATCCACATCACGGCACCTATCAGTTCACATAGCTAAGGTTCATTAGCACAGTGACACCACAGACATGAGATGACAGGAGTGGAGGAGGCACAGGAGGACAGACATAAAGCAGCAACAGCCAGAACAGGGCACTTATGCATGCTTCTAGCATTGATCAGGGCTGTCCTCCATCCTGACCCCTCTCTGTTCTCCAGTCATCTCGACCCTGAGCAGTCCCTAGATGCCCTTTCTTGCACAGCTTTGGATGGATTTAGATCACAGTTACCTGCTTTATTTTCATGCCCTGGACCTGGACCCTTGAGCAGCCCTCCTGGAGCCACTCTTTTACTTAACCCCCTGCTTTACAAGTTTAAACTCCACCTCTCGACCATGAATCCAGCAAGATTTAGTTTCAAGATCTCCCTCCCCTCCAAGTTGAGGTGTAGCCTATCCCTGGCATATAACCCCTTGTTCTCCCATGTATCCCCCATTCCCTCATCAGCCCATAACCTTCTGCCCTGCGCCAGTCCCTGAACCACTGGTTTACACCTCTAAGTTTAGGTTTGGTCTCCCTGGACACCCTAGCTACTGGCAGAATCTCAAAGAAGGAGATTGCGCTTCTATAGAGTGGTAAACCCTGGCCACTTCTCGGAATCTTACCTGGATTTCTAGTTCACTGTTCCCCTCTAAGTAATTTGTTCCCAGATGTTTTGTCTGGGGATTACCCGCATTCCAATGCTAGCGAGTATAGCTGGAATTTGGCCTTGTGTACGGCTAGGCCTGGGATACATTTAGCCTTGACTGGGCTGCTTTTTCCCTCCCCTGCCCCCTCCCACTGGATGCCCCAGGTCATGGAGTCACCCAGCAGGATCACCCCCCCACTTTACTGGCTCGTCAGATTCCATCCAGGCTCTTCCTTCTGTCATCAACCCCCCGCTTACTTCTCTTGTCCCCTCAGCATGGGGATCACAAGCCTGTGCTTGCCCTACCATGCTCATTCTTCTACCTGTAGCTCCCAGCTTGCTTCTTGTCCTCCCCAACCTCCTGGGTGGCACAGATTGCTCCCCACCCAGATCTCCATGGAATCTTTCTGGACTGGTATCCTCAGATCCCCCACCCAGGCTCCCTTCTACTGCTTCCCTCCTTGCCTCCCCCCCAAGTTCTGCATCCTTCACCCCATCTGCAGTGTTTCTCCCTACCCCGTCTTCCCTTTCTCTCCACCTCATTTGATTTCTCCCACCCTGAAGCTGGCCTATCTAGAGTATTACTTATCCTTGGTTGACTTCTCTAACCTGGATGCTTGCCCAACCTAGTCCTCCCTCCTCCCACCCTGGCTTCACTCTGCACCCCTTCCTCCCCACCTCCCTCCCACCCAGGCTAATGTCTCTTGCCCCTCCCTTCTGTGGATCTGGCTCTTTCCTGCCCCATCTCCCCAGCTTATTGAGCCAAACCCTCTCTATCTGCCTGCTCCTCCTCCTGCCAGCCTCTCCACCTCATCTCTATAGCATAGTGAATAGATTAGTAACTGTGATGCTTGCCCCCAACCTGCTCTCTCCTGTCCCCACTCCTTCTGGTCAGCCACCTCCCCACGAAGTGATTTCCATACATTGCTTGCTTCATGCCCCACCCCTCCTGAGTAACCATATGATCCTTGTCTGCCCATTCCCTGGGTTATGCCATATTGGCCTCATGTACTCTCATGAGGTCCTTTCCACACCTTTCCTCCCCACCCCTCCCACCTTCCAGCTGCCTTCTGATCCTCTACTTCCTCCCTAAGACCTGCCAACTGAAAACACACTGGGCACCCTCTGAACCTCCTTGCCCAATTTAATGTTGTTGCCTTCGCACCCTGTACACCTAATCACTCACTAAGGTGCCTGCTTGGCCACCCCCAAGCCTACCCTTATTTTAGGTGAGCAATGCGGCCTCTAACAGAAATAATTCAGTCGTGTTGTACTCAAACCCAAGCAGTTTGCCCCCTCTGATTGCAGCAATTTTCCCTCTTTCTTGACAGTAGCCAGTTTTCTAGCCTTAGCAGTAGATGGTTCACAAGCAAAATTAGCCCATCACATCACTAGCCAGCTCAGAGGCCCTAGCTGTAATCGATTCACACACAGTTTGCCTACTCCCTCAGATGTAGTTGACATTCACAGTCATTTATACAGTCTGCTTCATTATGCCCCTTCCTGGTAGTAGTCAGTGTTGCCCAAGCAGCACAGTGTACAGGACCCTTTTCCCCCAATCAATAACAATCCAGCTTCCTAATGTTCCAGTTCGCCCAATCTAGACTTGTCCTCCTCCAAGGCTCCACCCTCACTGACCATTTAATACAGGTCGGGGCCAGGGTGGGTGGTGTGGAACAAAGAACAGCTCTCCTCCTCTGATTGCGACTGGACTATTTGCCTTTTATGGCCCAGTCACACAAAGGTTTGCGCCCTATTCACTGATTGGCCACTCCTTCCTGAGTCTCTGGCTTGCAAAGTTGTGGCTGATGTGGACCCGGTATGCATTGCCCGTTCCCAGCGAGCAAGAGCTTCCTTGTCGATCACCAATGTGATCCCATCTTCTCCCACTGCCGATGTAGCCCCAGAATGCCTGCCCAGACCACTTCCAGCAACAAGCCCCGGTCTGGAAAGAACAGCTCTCCTCCTGATTGGAACTGGGCTAATCATTGCTATAGATATTAAAAGATGGGTCCCAGCACCAACCCTGGGGCACATCACTGCCCCTGGAATGCACCCATTTGCCTTACCACCACCATCTGGTTTCAGTCTTTGAACCAGTTCTCCACTCACCTTGTTTTTTTCGTCCCACCCTATGCCTTCCAGCGTCATGTACCAGCCTTCTATGTGCAAAGTGTCAAGACATTGCTGAAATCGGGTAGGCCACATCCTCTTCCATCCACCTTCCTTGTTACCCAGTCAAAAACTCAGTTAAGTTTGTCGGGCACAACCTGGTCTCCCATTAAACCAAACTGCCTTTGGTCCTGGAGGCAGTATAGCACGTTGGGTAAAGGCTCTGAGCCAGATCTGGAGACCTGGGTTTGAATCTACAGCCGTCTAAGTGCATACTGTGTGATTCTGAGCAAGTTACTTAACTTCTTTGTGCTCCAGGTTGCATCTGGAAACAAGCTTCAGATTAGTGTGCTACTCCTGGTTAAACAATGTTCCCTTCCCCCACTTCCCCTATAGACCATTGACAACCAGTTTCTCCACTATTCTTTCCTTCAGCAGTATGTCCATTACTTTTCCACTGTTGTGGTCAGGCTGACCAGTATGTAGTTCCTGCATCCTCCCTGTTAACACTTTTGTATAGTGGGACCACATCAGCCCTTCTCCAATCCCTGGGCATGTCACCAGTTTACAAAGATAGGGTGAACAGGGTAGTTGGAGGCCCTATAACACCTTCCTTAGCTCCCTCTGTGTCCAGGGGTGCATCTATCTGGCCCATAGCCTTATTGCTGCCAGTTCCATAGGGATCCTTTCTTTTTCAAAGGGAGCTGTGTCCTTTTCTATGACCTCTCCATCCTTATTAATGCCGGCCCATTATCCTGCCACTTCCTTTGTAAAAACCAAATAGAAGTATTTGTTCAGTATTTCTGCTTTTTGGTGGTCATCGTTTACCCTCCCTCCCTCCATCCACCCTTTTCAGACACTCAATATCTCCCCTTGCCTTCCTTTTCTCCCTGATGTACCTGCATGTAAAAGGTGTTGTCCCTTCTTACCACAATATCCACTGGCTGGCTTGTGTCAAGGGTCCCACATAAGTGTGGGTCTGGTGCCAATGTGCACTTTGCATGGAAACATTTTGGTTTGCCTGCTGTGTGCTGTAGTGTAGTGGATTATGATGACTGGTGTTTGCTGGATTCTGCACTGACAGCTTCATTTACAGCAGATCCTGGAGTTCTTTGCAGTGGGAGATTGTCCTACAGCTACAGTGCATGTTAAGAGTTTATATAGGCTCTCAGCTTTGGTTTACTGGCCCCACTGAACTCCCTGAGCTAAGTTCTGTCACACACTGACTTATCCTCTGGAGAAGAGCAGAAGTGGAAAACATCTGATAAGAGATTGTGTAGGCTCAAATGTGTACTGCAGGCTACTGGAACTTCTATTGCCTGTTGCCAGCTGCAGGGAGTTCTGGGACTGGCTATGTCTGCATATATCTGCCTAGAGATGGTCACAGTTGGCCTGCTGCTGTGTGCTATACTGCAATAGATGGTAGCTGGAAATTCCAGATCAGTTGGGGGGGGGACTTAGAGGAAGGATTAGGAAGTACTTCTTCACTGAGAGGGTGGTGGAAAACTGGAATGGGCTGCTGAGAGAAATGGTGGGAGGGTTCACGAGGGCATGGGATAAGCACAGAGGGCAACTGGCATGGGGGGACTACAGAAAAGGCCTAGTGGATATCTGGGCAAACTGGGCAGACTAGGTGGGCTTGCGGTCCCTTTCTGCCATCACACACCTGTGTTCCTGTGTATTCACAAGCAGATTGGGAAAAGGGTGGGGATCACTACACCACCAGGAAGCATTCATTGTGCCTTGAATATCTGTTCCTTGTGTGTCTTTATCCTACCCTGTGTTGGTTGATGTGTGGAGCAGCATGACGACCTCCACCCCCAAAAAGATCAGTTCTAGGGGCCACGACAGCGAGTCCTCCTCCTCCCTTCCCCAACCATGACATCCCCTGAGTGACCGAGTCCATTCTAAAAGCCAGGTTGATGGTGTGGTACAGGTCTGGTATCTCCCCCCAACTCACTTTTTTTTATTTTAACCTCTACAGAGCCTTCCTAACTGACCCAGCTGATCAGTATTTTTATTTTCATACTAACCATTTTCCCTTTTTATATCTACAGGTCTGACAGGACATTGACTGGGAGTAGGAGACTGACCATATGTATCAGATAAGTATTGCTTTTTGTTTACCCTACATTGTTTGTCATATAATGTTCATAATCGAGCTGCAGATCCTTAGAGCCCATTGCTGTTCTTGTTTTACAGGTACAAATGGCTGCTATTAGAGGCACTGGGTTGGAGCTGTACCTTGTGCTTTAGAAAGGAGGCTATGGGCTGGGGGGGTATGGGATGGGCATCAAGGCTGGAAACTCCATGGAACACCACACAACCAATTTGCCAAGACTCGTGAGGCTCAAACCCTGTTTTTCATTGTCTTGCTTTGTGTGCTTTGCATTCTAATGCCTGCATTAATGTAGTGTTTTTTTGCGATAAGTACTGTCTGTCTGTGTGTGTGTGTGTGTGTGTGTGTGTGTGTAATAACCTACTATAGGGTGTGCAGTCAAGCTCTGATATATGCACACCTTGATGTGTGTTGTTGCACATGAGGCTGCAGGCTGAGTGCATCAACCACCCAAGCCGTGTGTATATCACTGCACTTCCACACACCACACGTGGGTTATCTATCTTATAAAATGGCAAAATTGCTTTGGAGGGGAGTAAAAGTGCAGGTGTGTGGTTGCACTACGATATACGCACAGTCACCTAATGGTGTTTGTCCAATGCAATATATATATATAGAGAGAGAGAGAGAGAGAAAGAGAGAGAGAGAGAGAGAGATAGATAGATAGATACACACACAGACACGCTGCACACACACACACACACACACACACACACACACATATACATACACACACACTTCCACTGGAATGCCCTTGATACTGAAAATAATTTTCCACACTGCATAGTTCTCCCAGTCCAAGAGGCTTTTCTCCTTTGAAGATAAACCTGAAATACTGGTCGGGACCTGCATATCAGGGAGTCTCCCATACCATTTTCTGCAAACCAGAATGATTGTTGGTCATTCCTTTACCTAAATGTCCACCCCCTTCCTTGTGACTTTGAGTCAAACATGGGGTGACAGACTTTAGTACCTCCTATAGACATAGCCCCCAAGATCTCCATCTTCTTTGGAATTCACAGACGACTTTCTCACTCAGGAACCCTTAAGCAATGCTTCCTCTGCTGAGGTTGCAGATACTTGCAGATGAATACTATTTTGTTTTTGTTGAATTTTATCTGACGCCATCTTTAATGTAGCCTAATACACTGAAACAGAACTACACCACTGCTGACAGGAGTGCTACCAAAATCACACTGCACACTGAAGTAATTCGTACACACTGAAAAAGCAATGCAACACTGCTTCAGGCAGTGTTGAAAACACTGCTAATCGCAGTTCTTTTGCAGTGTGATTACAGTGCTAATTAACATAATTTGCGCACACTGAAAAAGCAGTGCAAAACTGCTTAAGGTAGTGTTGCTGACAGAACATCACCAGGCAGTGTTGATGACAACACACTGCTAATTGCAGTACTTTTGCTGTGTGATTACAGTGCTACATTAACATAATTCACACACTGTATCAGCACTCCATGTACACCAAAAGAGACCTGAAGATGCACTGATTAAACACTGATGGACTGCATTATGAAATGAAGTGTGCAGGAAGTGTACACTGCTACTGTAACACTGAAATAACACCATTTAGTGACTATTTGAACACTTCACTTCACTCAGGGAACCTCTGTGACCAACTGAGGACAGAACCCCAGTTTTGCTCTCATGTGCCAATTGTATAAACAGCTGTGTACAGTTAGCACATGATTGTGAACTATCATCCATTTTGTGGCCTGATCAAGGAGCTGAGAGGATGGTTCAGAGCAATGTGGAAGGGTGTCAAATATATAGTAAGGCTGGGGACCGTGAGGGTATTTTCTGTAAGAACTAATCCGGGTCATGGTAAGGTTTCTTGAGGGCAGGGGCAAGGACTTCTGCTCAACACACCACTGCTCACTCTATCAGGCCCTGGGCTGGCTTCCCATCAGTTCACAACAGACCTACCTCCTGGCCAGCACAGTCAATAAGGCCATCCAAAACTGAGCTACCTCTCCTTAATCCCACCTTCTTTGGCCAAAGTGTTTGTACAGAGCTCTGCCTCACTGTTGGCCCCATGCTTGAGTGCCCCTGTCTCCACTGTATGGTAAATGTGCATTCTCATCTGCAGTCCTTTCTTGGAATAACCTACCCACCCACTTAGGCACCACTGACTCTCCAGGACTCTTCCACTCTCTCCTTGGTCTTACCTCTCTGTCCTCACTACTTGCTCTCTGCCCTCCTCAACTTATTATCATGCCTTACTTCCTACCCTCCTTTTCCTTCTTGGTCCAAACCTATACTGCCATAATGCACTTTTCCTTTACTCATCTCAGATCATGCCTAATTTGTATTACAACTTGGCTACTACTGTACCTGCTATTGTCATAAATGTTATTTATCCATTGTGCAGCAAGTTTATATATCTCATATAAATATCCTGTATATTTTATTACTATCTATTGTATGCCTTGTCCCAGCCTCCTTTGTACTTGATTTTTATTCCCGTGCCATCTTCAATGGCCCAGGTCGTGCCTGAAATGGTTCTCGGACTAGTGCACCTACCGGTAAACAAATGATGAGTACATAAATAAATGGAACCACTGAATATCAGGGATAGTAACAATTCATCAGAATCTGCAGGGTGATTGTAGGATGGGGACTGTAGAACAGGTAAATTAAGAACCCAGACCTGTGGAATAATTAGGGAGGGTACCCATGGAGACTGTTTCAGGAGGGCTCTTTTGTGGTGTAACTCCCAGGATATGTTTTGCTTGGTGCTGTAATGTGGCCTGTGCTGTAATCAGTGATCAGCAACATGGTCTGTCACACCAGCATGGGTGAACCCTTCCACTCCTCCTGAGTGTCAACCCTATAACAGGTTTTTGGTGGCATCTGCAAAAGACATACCCTCCCATTCAGTTCTTCTGTAATTTCACTATGAAGACACTGAAGAGGCCCCCTAGTACTGAGCCCCACCCTGCATCCATGCCTTTAACTAACTGTTGAAATCTGTGTGGAGAGTCCTATTTTCTCCAAAGATGTATATAGGCAACCTTTGACAAAAAGCCACAATGCATGCTTGAGGACCCTCCCACTATCCCCAAATTTCCCCTGCACTACTCTACCCCGTCTCAGCTAGGTCATTGTCCCAGGTGGGACAATGACATCTAGCTCCCTCTCATCTCCTGCTGCCTAATGATCCACTGTATCTGCTCTCATCCTCCAAGCCAGTACCCTCTCAGGTATTTCCACCTCCTCTTACCCCACCCTGCCTGCAAGTCTATCTCTAATTAAGTCCCCCACCAGCAGTTGCTCTCACTCAGCTGGGGAGCCTCTTCCTCCTCCTTGTAACTGTGAAATGGTCCATGGACAGTGCTTCTTGGGTAAGGTTTCCTCCAGGGCTGAAGGGTGGTTCTAGCTGTGAGAGTGGTTGGCTGTAGGGCCCATTCTGTGATGCAGGGAGAGTGGTTGTAAACAAAGCAGGTGAACTGAAACCTGACAAACAAACTGGCAGAGGGGCAGAAATTTCAAGCCCCATAGGAAAAGCACAGTGAGCTATCTACAGATCATTTACAGGAGAAGTCTCAGGTCAGAACCACAGCTGAAGAGAACATATAGAGAACAGGTAGGTATCAGAAATGATGGGGGCAGTGGGACAGACATGGACTCAAGGAAGGCATGCATGGGAACTACATGGCTAGATGTTAGTTTAAAGGCCAGCTTAGGTGGGTGGACACTGACCTGTAGTTAAGTGCACAACGACATGGACTCCTTGCATCCCTGCATGCTGGACAGTAGGGAAGTGTACCATGGAGCATAGCCCCGCTTCAGCACAGTAGCTGATGGGGGTCCAGGACACTGTGGACACAGAACTTGAATGTGACCATGGTACAGCACAGCCTTGCACACTGGGACTGTGGGTGACAGTGGTACTACAGTACTGGTACAACCCACCCACAGACAGTAGTAACTGCTTACAGGTATGGCCTATGGAGTGTGATGTGCAACTGTGTGCTTAATCACACCCAATGCCTGAGCTGGAACCAAAGTCGGTTATGTTGGACAGTCCTGGCACAAGGAGATGTGGCTGTTGAGGCCAGGTGTCAACTGCAACCCAACAACATGGACAATCTGTGAGGTGGTATCCAGGAGGGAAAGTCCAAGTTAAATGTGATGGTACTCTGTCCATGAATGACCTGCATAAGACAGTACTGTTTTTAATATATCATATTCACCTGTTGCAGCACAAACTCCGGTTGGTGATCCGGCAACCAGATCCACCCACCTGGAGAGCTAGGTAGCTCAACTGCACGGGGATCAGGGCCATCATGCCATCTTGCTGAGGGCCTCTGCCTGTGCCAGCCAGGACAGCCTTGGCCCCTCAACAGGACTCACCAAAGTCCTCCTGGTGTCTCAGAGCACAGCCATCAAGCTGCAAGGTCATGCCCAGCCATTTTCCTCTCGATGCCTCTAGCACGGACGTAATGACGCTCCAGGAGCAATGTACTGACATCTGCTGTGTTTCCCCACAGTGTCACTGACACTAGTAGTGCCCTGGCATCCCCAGTGGGCTGCAGGCACAGTGAAATTCCCAGCCCACCCCAGGACTGGGAAAGCTGTCTGTGGATGTTCAACCAGTCCTCCCTGCCAATCCACAACGGCCTAGGCTCAATCCTGAACCCAGGTCACTGGTGGCATGTTGTGGCATCCAGTGCTCAACCTCAGCATCACTGGAACAGCCTGAGACAGTGTAATGGTGCTACCAGTACCATAAGTCCAAGTCCTGCCTGCCAGCCATCACACTGCCCAGGATGCCAGCACCACCTAAAGAAAAAAGAATGACACAGTCATGTTTGAGGTGTTAGATGCTCACCAACACAGGTGTTGGCTGGTATCAAGTAGAAGGCACGCATACAATGGCTCTCTGTATAGCTCAGAGGAGCTAACTGCACGACCACTGAGCTGTGGCAACAGTTGCCAAGATGGCCTGCTGCAGACTGTGAACAGGACCCCGCACAAGGACCTCTCACCAGAACCAGTGACATTGGCTGACTTCACTATTCCCAAGCAGCTACAGACTGTGACTGATGGCCATGGTAAGTGATCACTGGCACCACCCACCAGGTCCCCACGCACCTGCGACAACATCAGGACCCACAGGCACCTCTGATGATGGATGGTATTTCAAGACTGTGCCACACCTGTTCACTTATTGTACACCATCCATGCACCCATGGAGATGGGCCCTAATAACCCCATTATGTCATTAGTGTATACACTGATGACAAAAAAAGAGCCGCAATGTTACTGCACCTGTTCCAGGAGTTGAATATGCCAGTATACAGTCCTGCACCCTCAAACCAGGTACGATCATCACTACTTGAGCAGGCTGCATCAATGCTTGTAAGATGGAATTTCACAAGCTATAAACAAGGGATGCCTGTTCCACTTTGGGCAGATTGTGTGGTTGAAGGTCCAGAGCTTGGTCTGCACCACAATACAGAAGTGACCCAGACTTAACCTGAAGATCCATGAACTCATGGTCTCGCCCATCTCCCACAGACATTCCAGCAGCTCAGCCTCCTGAAGTCAACCATTCTGCCCAATGCCACCACCTTCTATTGTTTCAAGAACATGTGCTGGGCAGGATATGGTTGTCCAATAGGGTGACCTAGGTGCCCATGGTAGATACCACTTCATGTTCCCACTCAGCTGTGGTGATTTCAGATCTCAACGAGTGAGGTATACCATGACCTAAAGCAATGTCGAGACCTACGTTATCTCCATGCTCTGGGTTTGGAAGGTATGGTGGGGTCATGACACGCTAGCTGAACCCACAGGGAACAGTACGGACCCATGTCACTGGGAAGGCATTTGTTGTGACTGCCATGGACACCACCTAAGAAGAGCTATGAGTGGATAGATGGTACTAGCATCCAAGAACAAGGGCAAGCTGCTAGTTCTCTGTGGCATGGCACCCAACACCACCCTGTAGTTTCCAGGACTTGCACCTGATAGTTGTACTCACAGTACATATCATGCACAGCCACCAGTGCATCAGGTTTCACTGTTGAATAAAGTTTCATTTCACATTTAACATGCACCAACCTGGTGGTGATGTCTCATCACAACACTGGGTATCGCTAAGCAGCCCACTGCACACTGCCATCTGCACTGTGTGTCCATGTCACACAGGCCTGTGTGAGTCCCCAAACTTTTAGCTGTTCATGTGTGCCACACGTTGCACAGGTTGAAGGTGTGAGTTTCACCAATCCCAGCTGTGCAACTGTGTGATAACAGCATTCCTGAATGGGCCCTGGAACCCCCACAACACACCTGGCAGCCTCATGCCAGGTCTCCTGTGGCACAGGTCTCCAAACACCTGCAGACTTTTTTCTGTTACCGTAGGCCCATAGTGGTTTGGCAGACACGCTACAGCTGCATTTGTATGATTGTGCGATGGCGGTTGTTTGTGTCCTGGCATCCACATGTGTGTTGTTGTGATGATTTCTGCAGTTATTCATGTTCACTGTGCCACTCTGTTGTGTGCCTGCAGGCGTTCGCACCGACCAACAGGCATGGTATTCCAATTCCTTCATGCATGCCCAGCTGGCTGGTCAACTGACATAATCATGCATGCAGGGATGACGGACAACCACCATGCTGCCGATGGTTGGTCACACTGGGGCACACGACTATTTGTTTCATCCCTGTCCCATGGATGGGAGACAGTTGTCCTACCAGGGGCTGTGATCAGGACAGGTGTCCTCAGAGGGTACCATATGGGTGGGTGTTTTATATCGTCTGTGTTGTTAGTAGTGTCTCAGTCCTGGGATGGTGGGCGAGGTAGGATCGGTGTCATGTGTTTGTGGAAAACCACTCACAGTTGGGACAGCATCCTGACTCCCTGGCCTGACAGTGTCCGGCGCTGTCCAGGTCAGCCACTGTGTGTTGGCTGCTGGGGCTGTTAGGTTGTTGTGTGGGATGGTATGTCAGACTAATAGCACTGGGATTATAAAAGGACAGTAGGCAGAGTTTTCTGTGTGCATGCAGAGTGGTTGGGTGGGATGGGTAACTGGTATCTGGGCAAGATGGGTAGTCTGGTGGGTCCAGCTGCAGAAAGAGTTGTTATTAGAGGGTGCTGGTCCAGTTCATGAGGGTTCTTTGTTTGGTGAGACTGGAGGTTGTCCAGCTGCAGGTGGTCTACTAAGATGGAGGCAGGTCTGGTGGTCCATCTGGGTGGGGATCGGTTGAGAGTAGGAAGGATGGCCTGGAGCAGCCAGCTACAGGGTGGTGATAGTTATGGGGAGAGGCTGTTTGTGCTTGTAGGGTGGACTAGCTCAGGCAAGGTACACAACTTGGGAGATGTCTATTGGATGTTGATATGGCTCAGCTGTGGGTATCTGGGCAGGGGTGTTCAAGATGTGAGTGGTCATGGTAGGCCAAGGACTGTACTTGGAACCTCTCTGAAGTCAACACTAAATTTAGTATTAAAGCTCTATTAATTTGCCTTCAGTACTAATTTTAGTCATTTTGCTAATCTTTAATCATTCAAATACAACCGCTAAGAATACTGAATTCTAAGAAGTATTTTAGCAGACTAGTTGTTCAAGAGTGTTATTGCTAAATGAGGATTAGAAATAGATCTGTACGTTTTAAAGTATAATTTTTTTAATACAATTGAATCATAAATGAAGATTACAGTCAGTGGAGTAGTTTTAGATTTAAATTAGCCAATCAAGGCTGGGTACCACTGCATTTCAGTTCTACTAGTTATGAGACAGATAAAACAACTACAACATCAATGAATTTACAGAAGGTAAGCAATAATAAATGATTTTTACCTGAAATAATATGGTAAAAAGTTGCAGTGTCCTGTTAAAAGTCTATTTCTAAACTACTTTTCCCATAAGTCTGCTCAGTCAGAGGCCTATATTTCCAGCTCTTCCTGTCTGTGTCTAGTATGAAACTGCACGAGTGCCGTGGTCTCCATTTTGAACAATTGAGGTTTTCAGCCAGATTACATGTTAAGGTAAGATTTATGTTTAAAAGCATCTTTAACTCCCTGAAATGTTAAATACAGTAAAGGAATTATCACTTAGGTTTTTTTTTTTTTTTCAAATGAAATGCTGAAGTTTCACTTTCAATGTTTTGTCTTGAGAATACTTTCCTGAACTCTTGCAAACTTGAAATACACATTTATTTCAATCAACCCTCCCTTTAAAGTGTTTAGGATGGTGTGCCTCTAGATTACTTGTTATTTTGGAATTTTGTTGATTTAGTTACTAAAGTGATGGTTGTGGGGGCAGGAGAATAACAGCAGAAGATTGATAATTGAGCAAATTCAGAATGCATAGAGAAGATTACAACTTTTAATTTGAGAAATCTGAGTTACTCTAAAGGGAAGAATTATTTACTACAGATATTGAGTGTGTTTTGGTGGAACTGTTTTTTTGTATTTAATATTTGTATTTAACAGGCAAATCCATTTGTAATCTGGGGATCAGTGTATTTTTTTCTTTGTTGAAGACTGTATACTTTATATTTTGGCGTTTACTTTATTTTGCTTTGTTGACTGGCTGGCGCATCACAGATTCTGTCACTAGGCAACGCATCTGGAGGAGAGGAATAGAGATAAAAAGCCAACTGACCTGAACCAGATTAAGCTGGTGGTATTTTAGAATTGAGGGGGGTGGATGCCCAGGGCACCGAGAAAATTTCCCTGCTTTTTTGAGAAGTGCCATGGGATCTTAACATCCACTTGAACTACCACCAGAACAGGCAGATGGGACCTTGGTTTAACATCTCATCTGAAAGAGTGCCCATCAGGAGTGCAGCCATCTCCTTATGCTGCACCACACCTGGGTATTGGGATAACATAAGTGCCTGTAGGAATAGAACCCACTGCCTTCTCTGATCTCTGAGCGAGTGTGCTACCTGTTGAGTCACTGATACTGCAAATGCAGTATGTTAGTGTCATATATATATATATATTTTTTTTTTTACTATGTTGAAAAGTAAGGGTTCACAGTTATAAGGGTGATTGGGGGTTCTAGGTAGGGAGTTCTGCCGATGTGGTGTGTCCAGTTTTGGAAGGCTGTCTGGCTCTGGGGATACTCAACCTGCAGAGGGAGTAGGCTGGCTGTGGTGGAATGAACCCAGGGCTAGCTGCAGGAGATTGCTGTTGGGGAGGCTAGTCCAGGCATGAAAGAGTGAGGCAGCAGGAGTGGTGGTTGGGGTGGTGGTACTAGTTAAGGTTGGGGTGAGTCCAGATGGTGGGGGTGGGTTGATGGTGAGGCTGGTATGGGGTTTGGGTGATCTAGCTGTAGGTTGAGGTTACGGGGACTGCTGGTCCAGGGCTTGGGACAGTCAGATATGTGGTCTGTTAGAGTGGGAGGTTTGGGTGGTGCCCAGCTACAGTGCACATGGAGGTTGGAATGTAGTGGGGGCTGGTCCAGTGGGGGGTGGTGGCTGTGCAAGCGGCTGACCCAGCCTGTGGTGCCAGCCCAGTGCTCATTATGTGAAAGGTGAAAGCCAATGATTATCGCTTTGTGCAGGCCTGAGAGTAGTAAATAAACCAGTACATACACGCACTGGTGCAAACCTGATTACTGTATTGTCATCCATTCCACAAAACAGCTGTTATTTCACGGTCATTGATTTAGAAATGTGTTTTATAGTACCCGTAGAACCCAGTAGCCAGGATAGTTGCATTCACCTACAAAAGGTGGACCTGACTCGCATGCCCCATGGCTATGCTGAGTCAGCAATATTCTCAGCTCAAATGAGAAATCTATCCACTTTGTGGCCCCATCGGCCAATACCTAACACAGTATGTGGATGATTATTGCACTAGTCCCAATAAGGAAGCAAATGAACAGGATACAGCTTTATACTTTTCTTGGCTGAGAAGGGGCATAAAGTGTCTAGAGATAAATTACAATATGTAGAAAGCAGTAAAATATTTGGGTCATGTGTTGTCTGGCAGTGGTAAGCTAACCCCTGAGAGAATTAAGAACATAACAGCATGGCCGCCCAGTTACCAAGTAGCAAATGATGTCTTTTGGGCATGGTGAGCTACAGAGACTGGATCATGGATTATGCCATATTGCCACAACCCTCCATGAAATATTTGGCAAGAAAATGCAATCAGGACACCTGATCTAGAGATCTGTTTCATGAAACTTAAATATATTGTTACAAGTCCTGTTTGGGACTACCCAATTATGAAGGGTTTAATCGTCAAATAGTAAAGAGTTACATATCAGCTGTATTGAACAGGAACATGGAGGACAGAGGCCCACAGCATTACTCGCGCTTGGACTCAGTATATGGGATGGTGTCTGCTTGCACGGTGGCGGCTACTGAAGCGTGTTGGCATGCGTGATCTGGTAGGATTCTGTGCGGCGATTACTGTGCCTCATTCTGCACATTCTGTCGCTACAAGCTAAGACAGCTCATTTCGCCTGCACGATTGCTCAGTATCAAAATGTACCTAACCATATCGCATAACTTTGAAAATCACTTTAAACAGACGACGCGGCTCCCCACCTCGGAGGAGAGCAGATGACTGAAACAAGTGATCAACAGAACTATAGCCTCGACCGGATATCACTGGCATACAAAACGCAGACTTAAATTATTGTTATGACTCGCACAAAGGCCAAAAAGGATCCATGGTAGGTTATGCAGTGTGTACCAAAACTATGTCGAAGAACCAGTAACCCCCATGGAAGTCAGCCAAGCTGCTGAACTCATAGCTCTGACAAGAGCTTGTATAATAAACGGTAAAACATAGATACATAGATACATAGACAGTGTTGGCAGATAGGGCCATGGCCCGCAGTCACCATTTGAACTGTAAGTTCAGTTTGTTTCCTAGAAGTCTGTTACCCTTACCCTGACCTCCAGAATTCCTTTATGTCTATCCCTTGCATTCTTAAATCCGTGATTGTTTCAGCCCCCACCACTTCCTCTGGCAAGGGTGTTCCTTGTCTACCCGTTCTGTGAAATTCTCTCATGTTTCCTCTAGTCATCCTCCTCCAACTTCATCCATGCCCTAGTCCTGGAACATCTTTTCGCTTAAAATGAGTGTTTTCCTGCACCATGTTCATCCTGTAAGATACTTGTATGTCTCTATCATATCCCTCTCCCCTCCTCTCCTCCAGGGAGTACATGTTCAGTTCCTTCAACTTGTCTTCATGGGACTTGTGATGCAATCCATGCACCATCTTTGTTGCCCTCCTCTGAACCTACTCTACTGTGTCATGTCCTTACGTGGGTATGGTCTCCAGAACTAATACACTGTACTCAGGTGGGCCTCACTAGTGTCTTGAATAAGCGGAATGGGCCTCCCTTTTTCCTGCTAGTAATGCCCCCTGCCTAAACATCCCAGCATCCTATTTGCTTTACACCTGCCTTGTCACACTGTTTCCTACCCTGGGGTCATCGAGATAAAACTTCAAGATCCCTTTCCTGCTTGGTGCATGCTATATCCTCACCCCCAACTGATATATTGTGCCAGGTTTTTGTGCCCTATGCATTATCTTGCACTTCTTTGCATTGAATTTCAACTGCAAAACCCTGACCATTCTTCAAGTTTCGCAGGTCGCTCTCATTCTGTCAACACCCTCTGGTGTGTCTACTCTGTTACAGAGCTTGTGTCATCAGCGAATAGTGAAATTCTGCCTTCTAGGTCCATAGCCATGTCACTGGTGAAGATGTTGAATAGGACGGTCCCAGCACTGATCCATGGTACCACTGGTCACTCTTCCCTCGTTGGCCATTTACACCACCCTCTGTGTCTGCCACCCAGCCAGTTACTACCCACCACACTACTGTCACTACCCACACCCATATTCCCCCAGTTTGTGTAATAGTCTTCTATATGGCACAGTGTCAAGGCCTTGCCGAAGTCCAGATAGGCCATGTCCACTGCCCTCCCACCATCCACCTCACAGTCAAAAAAGTCAGCCAGAGGTTGGTCTGACATGACCTCCCCTGGTGAAATCATGCCTTGGGTCCTGTGGTCATTGGCAACCAGATGTTCCACCAATCTCTCCTTCAGTAGTGATTCCATGATCTTCCCCACTACCGAGGTGGGGCAGCTAGTCCTGTAGTTCCCTACTTCATTGTTCCCACTTTTGTATAAGGGGACTACATCTGCTGTCCTCCAGTCTTTGGGTACCTCCTGTTTCAGTGATTGGCTAACAGGATAGCCAGAGGTTCAGCCACCACCTCTCTTGGTTTCAGGACCCTGGGAACACTCATCTGGCCCCATTGCTTTATCAACTCTTGTACTTCCAGTTCCTTCAGGACCCTAGTTCCGTATAAAAGGACTTGTGTCCATTCTGCACCATTCTCACCCTTATACTCCCTTCAGACCCATTACCCTCCTCTTCCTCAATAAAGACTGAGCAGAAATACCTGTTCAGTATGTCAGCTTACTGTTGTCATCCTTCACGCCCCCATCCTCCCCTTCAGTCTCACTATCCCTCCTTTGTCTTTCTTTTCCTTATGTACCTGTAAAGGTTTTGTCCCTCTACCCACTGATTTTGCAATGTGTTCTTCTGTCTGAGCTGGCTTCCTTACAGCCTCCCTGCCTCCTTTGCTTCTCCTCCCTTCTCCCTATCCTTCTGCCTGTGTCTTTTGTGTACGCTTGAATGCAATCTTTTTGGCTTTCACTTTCTTTGCTACCTCTTCAGAAACCATAATGGTCTCCTCTTCCTTTTCCTCTTATAACCTGCTTAATACATAATTCTATTGTTCTTATAATCCCCATTTTAAATACTGCCCATATTCCTCAATCCAATTCCTGTCCCATTCACCTTAATGCTCTGACAAGTATCTCCCACTTTTCCCAAAGTCTGACCCCCTAAAATCCAGGATCGTGTTTTTTGTAGTTTCGGATACATAACCTGTGATTTCAAACCACAATGACTGGTGGTCACTGTTTTCCCAGGTGCTCCCCAACTTTTATCCACACTGTCCTGTTTGTGAGCACAAGGTCCAGTATTTGCCTTCTGCCGAGTTGGTTCCGCAGACGATTTGCTTGAGAGGCACTGGAGGACTCCAGGATAAATCTGCTCCTAGTTGATGCTGCTGCTGGAGATGCCCAGTCCACGTCTGGAATATTGAAGTCTCCAACCAGTACTACCTCACCTTGTCTGCCATCCTTTGGATGGCTAGCATCAACTCCTATCATTTCTTCCTCCTGGGCTGGTGGTCTGCGGACACACCTGTCTGCGGATGGCTGGCCCCATTTCTTCCAGCAACCCACAGTATCTCCCCATTTTGAACTCCACAGATTCTCAGCCCACTATGTCATTCACAGAGAGTGCCCTCCTCCTCCTCCCTGCTCTGTCTCTTCTGAATATGTTGCAGACAGGTATGGCCATCTCCCAGTTGGTTATCATTACACCAGGTTTCAGTGATCCCGCAATGTCCAGGTCTGACTGCACCATGACAGCCTCCAGATCTTCCATCTTGTTGCCAAGGCTCCTGGCATTGCACATGGCTTTCCATGATTTGACCTCCTAGACTGTCTCACTGTTCTCCAGCCTTCCCTGGTTGTCATTTATCCCTGGTTCTCCTTGCTGTCAGTACACTTATACACAGTAACATATACACAGATAGTTGATATGCATTTGGGAACAACTCATGATTTGGCACCTATGAAACCAGAGGGTTTTTAACAGCAGCTGGAAAACCTATTGTGCATGCAATTGGTAAAAATCTTTTGTTAGCAATCAAGCCAGAAAAGTTAAATTGTAAAATATCAAGCCCATACTCTAACCAAGATTTTGTTTCTGCAGAAATGCGAGGCTAGCAGCAGCTGCAAAGGAAGCAACTCTTTCTGGGGCGTTCGAATTTCAGATGTCTTTTACTGAACTTCAACCAGCTTGATTATTCTCAGTAAAGGATGTTGCAACTTTACAATGAGTCGGCCAGTGCAAAAGAAAACCTAACTGGCAAACAAACTGTAAATTGATGCTAGCACTAAAGTGTGGACAAACCCACGATAGCAGGCTCTGCCTGCCCTGGCT
The DNA here is from genome assembly GCA_016271365.2 of Neoceratodus forsteri. Classification (NCBI taxonomy): domain Eukaryota; kingdom Metazoa; phylum Chordata; order Ceratodontiformes; family Ceratodontidae; genus Neoceratodus; species Neoceratodus forsteri. The sequence continues at coordinate 1,341,045,680 of CM057456.1, forward strand.
GATATTTCCTTGCAGCAAAATTGGCCGCCAGGGCGATCATATTCAAAAAGGGTGAATGATAGAATACTGTAAATAAACATTGGTATTGTTGGCTTTACGTATATGCTGAAGAATTTTGTAAAAAGTGTGTAATATGTATGCAAAATAATGTTGGCAGAGGACTCCAAAGTAACCCCTCTACTCCTTTTCCTACAGGACCTTTTAGACATTTAATGATGGATTTTATTGAGCTAAACCCGTGTGAAGGGTATAAATATTGCTAGTGATTGTAGATATGTTTTCAAAGTGGTAGAGGCATCTCAGTACGAAAACCACAGCCTGTACAGTAGCAAAGGCCCTGATTAGAGAATCATACCAAGGTAGAGTTCCACCGGCTCTCAAGCGATAATGGCTCGCATTTGCAATAAAGTCATCAGAACCTTGTGTGAGGCAACTGCAAAATGGTTCTGAACGCACGCATACCACCCTGTCGGGAGGGGCAGTAGAAAGGGCAAATCAGACATTAAAGCTGAAATTGACCAAAATTATGGCAGATACTCAGCCTAGTTGGGTAAAGGCACTACCAATAGCCCTGTATAATGAGTGAGGGAAGAGCTGGACCCATGGGTTTATCCCTCATGAAATTTTGATGGAAGGCCCCTCAGAATGACAAATGTCCCCTTCCACAAAACCGAATAATAACATTCACGGTTTAGATAATGAAATGATTGCCTACTGTTTATCTCTTAATGCTGTTTTAAGATCTCTCTCTATCCTAGGGTAAAAGCTGTACCCAGTTCCTTGGAGGGACCCTATAGGATACAGCCAGGAGACCCGTGGTTATCAAGGACTTCCAGAAGAAAGTGAGTGCGCCCGAGGTGGCGAGGACGTTCAAGTGCTCCTGCCTACGCCACTGCCATAAAGATCCGGAGAGAGAAACATGGATTCACATCTCATTGTCGCTATGACAGCCTCTACAGTTGATACCATTGCACAGTGAACTGAGCAACCATGAAAATTATTGCTCGTTCTGTTTTCGATTCGGACTATCACTGTTATTTTTGCTATGGGGCTCTGGATATGAGGGGCAACTGCTCCACCGCAGCACAAAGCCATTGCACATTACGAACACTTGGTGGACTGTAGAACACAGCTAATAATGCCATGTCTCTGATTACTATGTATGCACTGAGCTCTCCTTTCTCTCTGCAACGTGAGGCTCCACCTAAAACCTAAGCCTGTAAAGTAGCACTGGGCCAGCGAGATTCTCGGTGCCATCAGGGAAGAACATCACTAATGCCCCAGATTAATCTACAAACAAAATAAAAAACCTAACTGTGTTTCAGAGGGCGATTTTACCGCATGGTACAGCTACTGAATGATACAAATGTGTCAACCCCGTTTATCTAGATGTTAGAACAGCAGAATATATCAGCCAGGCTCTGCCTGTGTAATAACAACTATCCTCAAGTTTAGCGCCACTGGGATGATCCATGTGCCAATATTGTAGGCACTGCAACAGCACCACCAAGTTGAGTCCACCATAACCAACTGCTCTCAAGCAGATGCCCACACAGTACATCCTGAGTTTCACTGCATTGGGCAGTCTGTCGAGTCTATATCTGGGTATCTTGAGGATAGGGCTTATCTTTTTCTACCTATGGGTGGACGGCTGCTATCTAGCCACCACCACCCAATGCATTATATGTACAATAGCATCTGCTATACATCAGCGTATAAGCTATATAAATCAAGTTCAAAAGGGAGGTGCCAGACGTGAATAACGTGTCCCAATGGGAGAAAAATTTGGGCAGGAATCTTCCCATGGTGGGTGTTGTTCAAAACATGCATTACATTGACCAGTTAAGCTATGAGTTAAAACATTAATTAATGATACCTTGAAATCAACTGCCTTGCTGACAGCTGAAATTAAAGCCCTTAGAATCATAGCTTGGCAGAATAGAGCCGCACTTGTTTGGTATTAGCCTGCATAGGGGTGTGCGCCATTATAGGGGAGGAATGCTGCACCTATATGCAGATAACTCCCAGGAACTGGAGCAAGTGATTGAGGAATAAAAACAGCTACAGCAGTGTGTTCTTAGTGAGCATGCACCTATATCGCAGGCTGGGACCCCTGGTCATGGTTCTCAAGCATATTTGGTGACTGGGCTTACCCTCCTCCACTGAGTAGCAATGTCGTGGTGGGTGATACTGGCATTATGGCTCCTGACTGTGTTGCTCAAATTTCTCTTCACGACATTTGTAGCACCTAGCCAGCCACATACCATCACCCAGCTACCTCACCACCCCAAGGACCAAGACCCTAGAGAATTAAGGGTTGTTCCGTTCTCAATGTACCAGGCAGTGACTAGTAATAGTTCACAAGTTGATACAAAGTATCAAAAGGGGAGAGTGTGAGGAATGTTATATATCCCCAAACTATATTTGCTATTATATGCCTTGAAGCTATGCTTGCTTTGTAAGCCATGCTGTAACAAAGTCATAATGAATGTAGTAAAATTTCTGAGTTCATGCTGTTTCTGGGGTTATAGAATGTTACGAGGTTACTTGAGTACATTTGTAGAAACAGAAAGCAAGATAAAAGCCGACAGAACAGGTAGTACCAACCCTGAATAACAGGCTCGGATAAAAGTATAAAATAACAACATGCTTGGGCAAGTATAAGATAACAACACGTTGAGGCATTGAAGGCAAGCTATACGTTGTTGTATGTTGCTATGGTGTGAGTGAAACTCATTGTTTCCTCCAGGTCAAGATCGACCCACTGGCATATGTATCAAGAAATATTGGGTAAGAAATGAAGTAAGCAGTGGAAAAGTACACACACATTGGTATCAACTTGTTATTCTGTTACATTGGTATCAACTTGTTGTTCTGTTTTATGATTGACTTATACTGAAATGTTGGTATTTTCTCAAGATAAAATTGCAGAATCCTAGCTTATAAAAGCTGCTGTAAATTTGTAATCAGGGAGCTTTCTCCTTTGCAGAACTCCCGCATGCATGTGAAAGATTTGATCAAATAAAGTTACGTAGAAAAAACCCAGTGGTGTGGTTTTTGCCCCGTTGACGAAGCGGTTGCTCAGGTAATGCCCACAGTGAGAGATTACGGTAGCAACCACATCAGGGTAGCTATCAGTTCTCACAGCTAAAGTACTTTAACACAGCAACTTTCCATAGCCATTAAATTACAGGAGTGGAGGAGACACAGGAGTACAGGCCTAAAACAGTAGAATCCACATCCACGGCACCTGTATCAGTTCACATAGCTAAGGTTCATTAGCACAGTGACACCACAGACATGAGATGACAGAGTGGAGGAGGCAGGAGGACAGACATAAAGCAGCAACAGCCAGAACAGGGCACTTATGCATGCTTCTAGCATTGATCAGGGCTGTCCTCCATCCCTGACCCCTCTCTGTTCTCCAGTCATCTCGGACCCTGAGCAGTCCCTAGATGCCCTTTCTTGCACAGCTTTGGATGGATTTAGATCACAGTTACCTGCTTTATTTTTCATGCCCTGGACCTGGACCTAGGCAGCCCTCCTGGAGCCACTCTTTTACTTAACCCCTGCTTTACAAGTTTAAACTCCACCTCTCGACCATGAATCCAGCAAGATTTAGTTTCAAGATCTCCTCCCCTCCAAGTTGAGGTGTAGCCTATCCTGGCATATAACCCTTGTTCTCCCATGTAACCCATCCCATCAGCCCATAACCTTCTGCCCTTCGCCCAGTCCCTGAACCACTGGTTTACACCTCTAAGTTTAGGTTTGGTCTCCTGGACACCCTAACTGCAGAATCTCAAAGAAGGAGATGCGCTTCTATAGAGTGGTAAACCCTGGCCACTTCTCGGGAATCTTACCTGGATTTCTAGTTCACTGTCCCTCTAAGTAATTGGTTCCCAGATGTTTTGTCTGGGATTGCATTCAATGCTAGCAGCATAGCTGGAATTTGGCCTTGTGTAACAGCTAGGCCTGGGACATTTAGCCTTGACTGGGCTGCTTTTTCCTCCCTGCCCCCTCCACTGGATGCCCCAGGTCATGGAGTCACCCAGCAGGGACCACCCCCCACTTTACTGGCTCGTCAGATTCCATCAGGCTCTTCCTTCTCATCAACCCCGCTTACTTCTCTTGTCCCCTCAGCATGGGATCACAAGCCTGTTAACTGCCCTACCATGCTCATTCTTCTACCTGTAGCTCCCAGCTTGCTTCTTGTCCTCCCAACCTCCTGGGTGGCAGAGTTGCTCCCCACCCAGATCTCCATGGAGATCTTTCTGGACTGGTATCCTCAGATCCCCCAGGCTCCCTTCTACTGCTTCCCCTCCTCCCCCAAGTTCTGCATCCTTCACCCCATCTGCAGTGTTTCTCCCTACCCCATCTTCCTTCCTCTCCACCTCATTTGATTTCTCCCACCCTAAGCTGGCCTATCTAGAGTATTACTTATCCTTGGTTGACTTCTCTAACCTGGATGCTTGCCCAACCCTAGTCCTCCCTCCTCCCACCCTGGCTTCACTCTGCACCCCTTCCTCCCCACCTCCCTCCCACCCAGGCTAATGTCTCTTGCCCCTCCCTTCTGTGGATCTGGCTCTTCCTGCCCCATCTCCCCAGCTTGCAATGCCAAACCCTCTCTATCTGCCTGCTCCCTCCTCCTGCCAACCTCTCCACCTCATCTCTATACTTAAAGGCGAATAGATTAGTAACTGTGATGCTTGCCCCCAACCTGCTCTCTCCTGTCCCCACTCCTTCTGGTCAGCCACCTCACCACAGTAATTTCCATACATTGCCTTATGCCCTACACCCTCCTGAAGTAACCATATGATCCTTGTCTGCCCATTCCTCTGGCTTATGCCATATTGGCCTCATGTACTCTCATGAGGTCCTTTCCACACCTTTCCTCCCCACCCCTCCAACCTTCCAGCTGCCTTCCTGATCCTCTACTTCCTCCCTAAGGCCTGCCAACTGAAAACACACTAGGCACCCTCTGAACCTCCTTGCCCAATTTAATGTTATTGCCTACCGCACCCTGTACACCAATCACTCACGAAGGTGCCCGCTTTGGCCACCCCCAAGCCTACCCTTATTTTAGGTGAGCACGGCCTCTAACAGAAATAATTCAGTCAGTGTTGCACTTAAAACCCAAGCAGTTTGCCCCCTCTGATTGCAGCAATTTTCCTCTTTCTTGACAGTAGCCAGTTTTCTAGCCTTAGCAGTAGATGGTTCACAAGCAAAAATTAGCCCATCCACATCACTAGCCAGCTCAAGGCCCTAGCTGCAATGGATTCACACGGTTGCCCCTGCCTCCCTCAGATGTAGTTGACATTCCACAGTCATTTTATACAGTCTGCTTCATTATGCGCCTTCCTGGTAGTAGTCAGTGTTGCCCAAGCAGCACAGTGTACGGACCCTTTTCCCCAATCAATAACAATCCAGCTTCCTAATGTTCCAGTTCGCCCAATCTAGACTTGTCCTCCTCCAAGGCTCCACCCTCACTGACCATTTAATACAGGTCGGGCCAGGGTGGGTGGTGTGGAACAAAGAACAGCTCTCCTCCTCTGATTGCGACTGGACTAGTTGCCTTTGTGGCCCAGTCACACAAAGGTTTGCGCCCTATTCACTGATTAGCCACTCCTTCCCTGAGAGTCTCCTGGCTTGCAAAGTTGTGGCTGATGTGGACCCGGTATGCATTGCCCGTTCCCAGCGAGCAAGAACTTCGTCTTCGATCACCAATGTGATCCCATCTTCTCCACTGCCGATGTAGCCCCAGAATGCCAGCCCAGACTTCCAGCAACAAGCGGTCTGGAAAGAACAGCTCTCTCCTGATTGGAACTGGGCTAATCATTGCTATAGATATTAAAAGGATGGGTCCCAGCACCAACCCTGGGGCACATCACTGCCACCTAGGAATGCACCCATTTGCCTTACCACCACCATCTGGTTTCAGTCTTTGAACCAGTTCTCCACTCACCTTATTATTTGTCCCACCCTATGCCTTCCAGCCAGTATGCCAGCCTTCTATGTGGCAAAGTGTCAAAGACATTGCTGAAATCGGGTAGGCCACATCCTCTTCCATCCACCTTCCTTGTTACCCAGTCAAAAACTCAGTTAAGTTTGCGGGCACAACCTGTCTCCCAGTCAAACCACTGCCTTTGGTCCTGGAGGCAGTATAGCACGTGGGTAAAGGCTCTGAGCTACAGATCTGGAGACCTGGGTTTGAATCTACAGCCGTCTAAGTGCATACTGTGTGATTCTGAGCAAGTTACTTAACTTCTTTGTGCTCCAGGTTGCATCTGAAACAAGCTTCAGATGGTGTGCTACTCCTGGTTAAACAATGTTCCTTCCCCACTTCCCTATAGACCATTGACAACCAGTTTCTCCACTATTCTTTCCTTCAGCAGTATGTCATTACTTTCCCACTGTTGTGGTCAGGCTGACCAGTATGTAGTTCCTCATCCTCCCCTGTTAACACTTTTGTATAGTGGGACCACATCAGCCTTCTCTCAATCCCTGGGCATGTCACCAGTTTACAAAGATAGGGTGAACAGGGTAGTTGGAGCCCATAACACCTTCCTTAGCTCCCTCTGTGTCCAGGGGTTGCATCTATCTGACCCTGTCATTGCCTTGCCAGTTCCATAGGGATCCTTTCTTTTTTCAAAGGGGCTGTGTCCTTTTCTATGACCTCTCCATCCTTATTAATGCCGGCCCATTATCCTGCCACTTCCTTTGTAAAACCAAATAAGTATTTGTTCAGTATTTCTGCTTTTGGTGGTCATCGTTTACCCTCCCTCCCTCCATCCACCCTTTTCAGACACTCAATATCTCCCCTTGCCTTCCTTTTCTCCCTGATGTACCTGCATGTAAAAGGTGTTGTCCCTTCTTACCACAATATCCACTGGCTGGCTTGTGTCAAGGGTCCCACATAAGTGTGGGTCTGGTGCCAATGTGCACTTTGCATGTGGAAACATTTTGGTTTGCCTGCTGTGTGCTGTAGTGTAGTGGATTATGATGACTGGTTTGCTGGATTCTGCACTGACAGCTTCATTTACAGCAGATCCTGGGTTCTTTCAGTGGAGATTGTCCCTACAACTACAGTGCATGTTAAGGATTTATATAGGCTCTCAGCTTTGGTTTACTGGCCCCTGAACTCCACTGCTAAGTTCTGTCACACTGACTTATCCTCTGGAGAAGAGCAGAAGTGGAAAACATCTGATAAGAGATTGTGTGAGGCTCAAATGTGTACTGCAGGCTACTGGAACTTCTATTGCCTGTTGCCAGCTGCAGGGAGTTCTGGGACTGGCTATGTCTGCATATATCTGCCTAGAGATGGTCACAGTTGGCCTGCTGCTGTGTGCTATACTGCAATAGATGGTAGCTGGAAATCCAGATCCAGTTGGGGGACTTAGAGGAAGGATTAGGAAGTACTTCACTGAGAGGGTGGTGGAAAACTGGAATGGGCTGCTGAGAGAAATGGTGGAGGGTTCACGAGGGCATGGGATAAGCACAGGGCAACTGGCATGGGGGACTACAGAAAGGCCTAGTGGATATCTAGGCAAACTGGGCAGACTAGGTGGGCTTGCGGTCCCTTTCTGCCTCACATACCTGTGTTCCTGTGTATTCACAAGCAGATTGGGAAAAGGGTGGGGATCACTACACCACCAGGAAGCATTCATTGTGCCTTGAATATCTGTTCCTTGGTGTCTTTATCACTACCCTGTGTTGGGTGATGTGTGGAGCAACATGACGACCTACCCCCAAAAAGATCAGTTCTAGGGGACGACGACAAGGTCCTCCTCCTCCTTCCCCAACCATGACATCCCCTGAGTGACCGAGTCCATTCTAAAAGCCAGGTTGATGGTGTGGTACAGGTCTGGTATCTCCCCCCAACTCACTTTTTTTTATTTTAACCTCTACAGAGCCTTCCCAACTGACCCAGCTGATCAGTATTTTTATTTTTCATACTAACCATTTTCCCTTTTATATCTACAGGTCTGACAGGACATTGACTGTAGGAGTGAGGACTGACCATATGTATCAGATAAGTATTGCTTTTTGTTTACCCTACATTGTTTGTCATATAATAGTTCATAACGAGCTGCAGATCCTTTGTGAGCCCATTGCTGTTCTTGTTTACAGGTACAAATGGCTGCTATTAGAGCACTGGGTTGGAGCTGTACCTTGTGCTTTAGAAAGGCTATGGGCTGGGGGGTATGGGATGGGCATCAAGGCAAACTCCATGGAACACCACACAACCAATTTGCCAAGACTCGTGAGGCTCAAACCCTATTTTTCATTGTCTTGCTTTGTGTGCTTTGCATTCTAATGCCTGCATTAATGTAGTGTTTTGCGATAAAGTACTGTCTGTCTGTGTGTGTGTGTGTGTGTGTGTGTGTAATAACCTACTTAGGGTGTGCAGTCAGCTCTGATATATGCACACCTTGATGTGTGGTTGCACATGAGGCTGCAGGCTGGGTGCATCAACCACCCAAGCCGTGTGTATATCACTGCACTCACACACCACCCGTGGGTTATCTATCTTATAAAATGGCAAAATTGCTTTCAGGAGGGATAAAAGTGCAGGTGTGTGGTTGCACTTACGATATCGCACAGTCACCTAATGGTGTTTGTCCAATGCAATATATATATATAGAGAAAGAGAGAAGATGAGATACACACACGAACACGCACACACACACACACACACACACACACATATACATACACACCTTCACTCGAACAGCCTTGATACTGAAAATAATTTTCCACCGTGCATGTGCTCCCAGTCGAAGAGCTCTCTTCTCCTTTGAAGATAAACCTGGAAATACTGGTCAGGACCTGCATATCAGGAGTCTCCCATACCATTTTCTGCAAACCAGAATGATTGTTGGTCATTCCTTTCACCTAAATGTCCACCCCTTCCTTGTGACTTTGAGTCAAACATGGGGTGACAGACTTTAGTACCTCCTATAGACACTAGCCCCCAAGATCTCCATCTTCTTTGGAATTCACAGACGACTTTCTCACTCAGGAACCTTAAGCAATGCTTCACTCTGCTGAGGTTGCAGAATACTTGCAGATGAATACTATTTTGTTTTTGTTGAATTTTATCTGCGCCATCTTTAATGTAGCCTAATACACTGAAACAGAACTACCACTGCTGACAGGAGTACTACCAAAATCACACTGCACACTGAAGTAATTCGTACACACTGAAAAAGCAATGCAACACTGCTTCAGGCAGTGTTGAAAACACTGCTAATCGCAGTTCTTTTGCAGTGTGATTACAGTGCTAATTAACATAATTTGCGCACACTGAAAAAGCAGTGCAAAACTGCTTAAGGTAGTGTTGCTGACAGAACACTGCTTCAGGCAGTGTTGATGACAATACACTGCTAATTGCAGTACTTTTGCAGTGTGATTACAGTGCTAATTAACATAATTCACACACACTGTATCAGCACTCCATGTACACCAAAAGAGACCTGAAGATGCACTGATTAAACACTGATGGACTGCATTATGAAATGAAGTGTGCAGGAAGTGTACACTGCTACTGTAACACTGAAATAACACCATTTAGTGACTATTTGAACACTTCACTTCACTCAGGGAACCTCTGTGACCAACTGAGGACAGAACCCCAGTTTTGCTCTCATGTGCCAATTGTATAAACAGCTGTGTACAGTTAGCACATGATTGTGAACTATCATCCATTTTGTGCCTGATCAAGGAGCTGAGAGGATGGTCTGTGCCAAATGTGGAAGGGTGTCAAATATATAGTAAGGCTGGGGACCAGAGGGTAGTATTTTCTGTAAGAACTAACTGGGTCATGGTGGGTACTTTGGATATACAGGGGGCAAGGACTTTCGCTCAACACACCACTGCTCACTCTATCAGGCCCTGGGCTGGCTTTCCCCATCAGTTCAACAGACCTACCTCCTGGCCAGCACAGTCAATAAGGCCATCCAAAACTGAGCTACCTCTCCGCAATCCCACCTTCTTTGGCCAAAAGTGTTTGTAATAGAGCTCTGCCTCACTGCTGGCCCCATGCTTGAGTGCCCCCCTAGTCTCCACTGTATGGGTAAATGTGCATTCTCATCTGCAGTCCCTTTCCTTTGGAATAACCTACCCACTCCACTTAAGCACCACTGACTCTCCAGGACTCTTCCACTCTCTCCTTGGGTCTTACCTTCTGTCCTCCACTACTTGCTCCTGCCCTCTCAACTTATTATCATGCCTCTACTTCCCTACCCTCCTTTTCCTTCTTGGTCCAAACCTATACTGCCATAATGCACTTTTTCCTTTACTCATCTCAGATCATGCCTAATTTGTATTACAACTTGGCTACTACTGTACCTGCTATTGTCATAAATGTTATTTATCCATTGTGCAGCAAGTTTATATATATCTTCATATAAATATCCTGTATATTTTTATTACTATCTATTGTATGCCTTGTCCCAGCCTCCTTTGTACTTGCTTTTATTCCTGTGCCATCTTCAATGGCCCAGGTCATGCCTGAAAATGGTTCTCGGACTAGTGCACCTACTCGGTAAACAAATGAATGAGTACATAAATAAATGGAAACCACTGAACATCAGGGATAGTAACAATCTACTGTATACCTGCAGGGTGATTGTAGGATGGGTAGGACTGTAGAACAGGTAAATTAAGAACCTAGACCTGTGGAATAATTAGGGGAGGGTACCCGATGGAGACTGTTTCCCAGGAGGGCTCTTTGGTGGTGTAACTCCCAGGATATGTTTTGCCTGGTGCTGTAATGTGGCCTGTGCTGTAATCAGCATCAGCAACATGGCTGTCACACCAGCATGGGTGAACCCTTTCTCCACACCCTCCTGAGTGTCAACCCTATAACAGGTTTTGGTGGCATCTGCAAAAAGACATACCTTCCCATTCAGTTCTTCTGCAATTTCACTTATGAAGACACTGAAGAGGCCCTCCTAGTACTGAGCCCCACCCTGCCATACCTTTAACCAACTGTTGCAAATCTGTGTGGAAGTCCTATCTTCTCCAAAGATGTATATAGGCAACCTTTTGACAAAAAGCCACAATGCATGCTTGAGGACCCTCCCACTATCCTGAAATTTCCTGCACTACCCCCTACCCCGTCCCTTGCTAGGTCATTTGTCCCCAGGTGGACAATGACATCTAGCTCCCTCTCATCTCCTGCTGCCCTAATGATCCACTGTATCTGCTCTCATCCTCCAAGCCAGTACCTCTCAGGTATTCCACCTCCTCTCCTTTACCCCACCCTGCTCGCAAGTCTATCCCCTAATTAAGTCCCCCACCAGCAGTTGCCTCCTACTCAGCTGGGAGCCTCTTCCTCCCTCCTTGTAACTGTGAAATGGTCCATGGACAGTGCTTTCCTTGGGTAAGGTTTCTCCAGGGGCCGAAGGGGTGGTTCAGCTGCAGGGAGAGTGGTTGGCTGGGTAGGGCCCATTTCAGATGCAGGGAGAGTGGTTTGTAAACAAAGCAGGTGAACTGAAACTCTGACAAACAAACTGGCAGAGGGGCAGAAAATGCAAGCCCCATAGGAAAAAGCACAGTGAGAGCTACAATAGATCATTTACAGGAGAAGTCTCAGGTCAGGGAACTACAGCTGAAGAGAACACATAGAGAACAGGTGGGCATCAGAAAATGATGCGTGGGGGCAGTGGACAGACATGGACTCATGAAAGCATGCATGGGAACTACGGATGCCAATGCTGGGGGTGCAAAGGCCAGCTTAGGTAGGTGGACACTGACCTGTGGGTAAAGTGACACACACAGGACCCTGCATCCCTGCATGCTGGACAGCAGGGAAGTGTACCATGGAGCATAGCCCCACTGCAGCACAGTAGCTGATGGGGTCAGGACCTGTGGACACAGAACTTAGATGTGACCATGGTGCACAGCACAACCTTGAAGCACTGGGACTGTGGGCAGACAGTGGCACTACAGTACTGGTACAAACCACCCACAGACAAGTAGCAACTGCCACGAGTGTAGCCCATGGAGTGTGATGTGCAGCGAAGTGCAATCACACCCGAATGCCCTGAGCTGGAGACCAAAGCCGGTCATGTTGCACAGTCCTCTGGCACAATGGAGGATAGCGTGGAAGCCATGGAGGGGCCAGGGTTGCTCAACTGCAACGCAACAACATGGACAATCTGTGAGGTGGTACCATCCAGGAAGGGGAAAGTCCAAGCTAAATGTGAATGGCTACCTCCTGGTCCATGAATGGACCTGCAATAAGACAGTGTACTGTTTTTTTAACATATCATATTTTTCACCTGTTGCAGCACAAACTCCGGCTTGGGGCATCCAGCAACCAGATCCACCCACCTGGAGAGCTAGGTAGCTCAAACTGCACCCGGGAGGATCAGGGATGGCCATCATGCCATCTTGCTGGAGGGCTCCCCCTCTGCCTCTACCAGCCAGGACAGCCCTGGACCCTCCTCAACAGGACTCCACCAAAGTCCTCCTGGTGTCTCAGAGCACAGCCATCAAGCTGCAAGGTCATGCCCAGCCATTTTCCTTCGATTGGCTCCAGTAGCACGGACGTGCAATGACGTCCAGGAGCAATGTACCGACATCTGCTGTGCTCCCCACAGTGTCACTGACACTAGTAGTGCCCCTGGGCATCCCCAGTGGGCTGCTATAGCACAGTGAAATTCCCCAGCCCACCCCAGGACTGGGAAAGCTGTCTATGGATGTTCAATCCCAGTCCTCCCCTGCCAATCCACAACGGCCTAGGCTCAATCCTGAACCCAGGTCACTGGTGTGGCACAAGGTATGGCATCCAGTGCCTCAACCCTCAGCACCACTGGAACAGCCTGAGACAGTGTAATGGTGCTACCAGTACCATAAGTCCAAGTCCTGCCTTCGCCAGGCCATCACACTGCTCCAGGATGGCCAGCACCACCTAAAGAAAAAGAATGAGCACAGTCATGCTCTGGAGGTGACAGATGCTCTACCAACACAGGTGTTGGCTGGCATCAAGTAGAAGGCACGCAGCACAATGGCTAGCCCTGCATAGCTAATGCAGAGTGAGCCAACTGCAATGACCACTGAGCTGTGGCAACAGTTGCCAAGCAAGATGGCCTTGCTGCAGACTGTGAACAGGACCCGCCACAAGGACCTCTCACCAGAACCAGTGACACTGGCTGACTTCACTATTCCCAAGCAGCTACAGACTGTGACTGGATGGCGATGGTACAGTGGGATCACTGGCAGCACCACCCACCAGGTCCTTCTACGCACCATACAGGACAACATCGAGGGACTAGCACAGGCACCCTTCTGGATGATGGATGGTATGTTCAGGAACTATTTACACCTGTTCCTCATTGTACACCATCCATGCACCTGGAGATGGGCCCTAACAACCTCATTATGTCATTAGTGTATACACTGATGACAAAAAAGCAATGTTACTGCACCTTGTTCCAGGAGCTGAATAAATATGCCAGTATACAGTCCTGCCCTCAAACCACCTCGATCATCCACTACTTTGAGCAGGCTGCGATCAATGCCTGTAGATGGAATTTCCACAAGCCATAAACAAGGGATGCCTGTTCCACTTTGGGCAGATTGTGTGGCTGAAGGTCCAGAGCTTTGGTCTTGCACCACAATACAGAAGTGACCCAGACTTAACCTGAAGATCCATGAACTCATGGCCCTCGCCCATCTCCTGGCAGAGGACATTCCAGCAGCATTCAGCCTCCTGAAGTCAACCATTCTGCCCAATGCCACCACACTCTTCTATTGTTTCAAGCAGTCACATGTGCTGGGCAGGATATGGCTGTACAATAGGGTGACCTAGGTGCCCACGAGATACGACCCCATGTTCCCACTCAGCTGTGGTTGATTTCAGATCTCAACGAGTGAGGTATACCATGGACCTAAAGCAATGTCGAGACCTGGGGCTGCCATCTCCATGCTCTGCTTGGGAAGGTGCATGTAGGGGTCATGACAATGCTAGCTGAACTCCACAGGGAACAGCAATGGACCTATGTCACCAGGGAAGGCATTTGTTGTGGACTGCCATGGACACCAACCAAGAAGAGCTATAGAGTGGATAAGATTAGTACTAGCATCCAAGAACAAGACAAGCTGCTGAAGTTCCTCTGTGTGCATGTAACACACACCACCCTGTAGGGTTTCCATGGTGACAGCACCTGACAGTTATACACTCACATTACCACATCATGCACAGCCACCAAGGTTGCCACTGTGGCTCTCTGCCTGTTGAATAAAGTTTCACCCCATTTAACACTTTGCCCCAACCTGGTGGTGATGTCATCCACAGCTACTGCTGGGTATCGCCAAGCAGCCCCTGCTGCCACATCTGCACTGTGTGCGCATGTCACACAGGCCTGACTCTGTGAGTCCCCAAAATCCTTTCAGCTGTTCATGTGTGCCACACGTTGCACAGGTCTGAAGCTGTGAAGTGCCACAATCCTCAGCTGTGCAACTGTGTGATAACAACATTCCCGAAATGGGCCCTTGTGGAACCCCCCACAACACACCTGGCAGCCTTCATGCCACAGTGGGCTCCTGTGGCACAGGCCCCCCCCAAACACCTGCAGACTTTTTTCTGTGGTTACCGCAGGCCCATAGTGGGCTAGCATGACACGGCCACATGCACACATTGCATGATTGGTGCGATGGCGTGCTGCTCTGTGTCTGGCATCCCACATGTAGTGTTGCTGTGGATGATTTCCTGGTGCAACTATCCATAGTTCTCACTGTGCCACTCTGCTGTGTGCCTGCAGTGTCATGCCTGCACCGACCAACAGGCACATGGTATTCCAATTCCTTCATGCATGCCCAGCTGGCTGGCTGTCCAACTGACATAATCATGTGCATACGGGATACGCGGACAATCCACCATGCTGCCTGGGATAGCGGTCAGCACACTGGGGCACTGCGACTATTTGTTTCATCCCTGTCCCATGGATGGTGAGACAGTCATCCTTACCAGGGGGTCTGTGATCAGGACAGTGTGTCCTCAGAGGGTGCACCACATAGGGGTGGGTGTTTTATATCGTCCGTGCTGTTCAGTAGTGTCTCAGGTCCTGGGATGGGTGGGCGGAGGTAGGATCGGGTGCTTCATGTGTTTGTGGAAAATCATCTCTACAGCAGCACTACATCCTGACCTCCTCTGGCCTGACAGTGTGTCAGACTGTCTAAGGTCAGCCACTGTGTGTTGGGCTGCTGGGGCTGTTAGGTTGTTGTGTGTGGGATGCAGCATGTCAGACTAATAGCACTGGGATTATAAAGGGTACCTAGCAGGGCAGAGTTTCTATGTGTGCATGCAGAGTGGTCAGTGGTGGGATGGGCAACTGGTATCTGGGCAAGATGGGTAGTCTGGGTGGGTCCAGCTGCAGAAAGAGTTGTTATCTAGAGGGTGCTGGTCCAGCTCTAAGGAGGGTTCTTTGTTTGGTGAGACTGGGAGGTTGGTCCAGCTGCAGGGGGTGGTCTACTAAGATGGGGAGGCAGGTCTGGGTGGTTCCATCTGCAGGGGGATCGTGTCTGAGAGTAGGAAGGATGGCCTGGAGCAGCCAGCTACAGGGTGGGTGATAGTTGATGGGGAGAGGCTGGTTTTGGGCTTGTAGGGTGGACTAGCTTCAGGCAAGGTACACAACTTGGGAGATGTCTATTGGGATGTTGATATGGTTGTCCAGCTGGGTGGGCATCTGGGCAGGGGGTGTTCAAGATGTGAGTGGTCATGGGGGGTGCAGGCCCAAAGAGGACTGTCTTGGGAACCCTCACTCAGAGTCAAATACTAAATTTAGTATTAAAGCCTTCATTAATTTGCCTTCAAGGACTAATTTTAGTCATTTTAATAATCTTCAATCATCATTCAAAAATACAACAGCTAAGAATACTGAATTCTAAGAAGTATTTTAGCAGACTAGTTATTCAAGAGTAAGTTATTGCTAAATGAGGGATTAGAAATAGATCTGCAATGCTCTTAAAAGTACAATTTTTTAATACAACTGGAATCATAAATGAAGATTACAGTCAGTGGAGTAGTTTTAGGATTTAAATTAGCCAATCAAGGCTGGGTACCTTACCGTGCATTTCAGTTCTACTAAACAGGAGACCAGAATAAACAACCAAGCAACATCAATGAGATTTTACAGAAGGTAAGCAATAATAAATGTGGATTTACCTGGAAATAATATGGTGCAAAAAAAGTTGGCAGTGTCCTGTTAAAAGTCTATTCTAAACTACTTTTCCCATAAGTCTGCTCAGTCAGAGGCCTATATTTCCCAGCTCTCTTCCTGTCTGTGTCCAGTATGATGAAACTGCACGAGCGCTCTGTGGTCTCCATTTTTGAACAACTGAGGTTTTCTACAGCTAAGATTTACATGTTAAGGTAAGATCTTATGTTTAAAAAGTACATCTTTTTAACTCCCTGAAATGTTAAATACAGTAAAAGAATTATCACATGGTGTTTTTTCTAAATGAAATGCTGTGCAAGTTTCACTTTCAATGTTTTGTCTTGAGCATTTCTCTTCTCTGAACTCTTGGCTAAACTTTGAAATACACATTTTATTTTCAATCAACCCTTCTCCCCCTTTAAAGTGTTTAGGATGCAGTGTGCCTCTAGATTACTTGTTATTTTGGAATTTTTGCTGATTTAGTTACTTTAAAGTGATGGTTGTGGGGGCAGGAGAATGAACAGCAGGAAGATTGTATAACTGAGCAAATTCAGAATGCATAGAGAAAAGATTACAACTTTTTTAATTTGAGAAAATCTGGAGTTACCCTAAAGGAAGAATTATTTACTACAGATATTTGAGTGTGTTTGTGGCGGAACTGTTTTTTTGCATTTAATATTTGTATTTAACAGTTGCAAATCCATTTTGTAATCTGGGGATCAGTGTATTTTTTTCTTTTGTTGAAGACTGCATTAATTTATATTTTATGTTTACTTTATTTTGTTTGTTGACTGGCTAAGTGCACTAGACAGATTCACTATTTTCGAGCACGACCCGGAGAGGAATACAGATAAGCCAACTGACCTTGAACCAGATTAAGCTGTTGGTGGTATTTTTAGTGAATTGGAGGGGGTTATGCCCAGGGCACGAGAAAATTTCCCTGCTTTTTTCGAGAAGTGCCATGGGATCTTTAACATCCACCTGAACTACCACCAGAACAGGCAGATGGGACCTTCGGTTTAACATCTCATCTGAAAGACAGTGCCCATCAGGAGTGCAGCCATCTCCTCATGCTGCACTACAACATCAGTATTGGGATATTAACATAAGTGCCTGGTATGGGAATAGAACCCACTGTTCTGATCTCCCAGCCTCAGAGGCGAGTGTGCTACCTGCTGAGCCACTGATACTGCAAATGCAGTATGTTAGTGTCATATATATATATATATATATTTTTTTTAATACTATGTTGAAAAGTATGGGTTCCACAGTTGAGGAAGGGTGATTGGGGGGTTCTAGGTGTAGGAGGTTCTGCTCTGGATGGTGGGTGTGTCCAGCTTTGGAAGGCTGTCCAGCTCTGGGGGTTACTCAACCTGCAGAGGGAGGGAGGCTGGTCTGTGGGTGGGAATAGACAGGGGTCTAGCTGCAGGGAGGATTGTCTGCTGGGGGAGGCTAGTCCAGGGCATGAAAGAGTGAGGCAGCAGCAGGAAGGGTGGCTGGTGGTGGTGGTGGCACTAGTTCAAGGTTGGAAGTGAGGTCCAGATGCAGGGTGGGTGGTTGGATGGTGAGGCTGGTATGGGGCTTCTGGTGGATCTAGCTGTAGGTTGAGTGGTTACGTGGGGGACTGCTGGTCCATGGGCTTGGAGGGACAGCTTCAGATATGTGGTCTGTTAGAGTGGAGGTTTGGGGTGGTGCTCCAGCTACAGTACATGGAGGTTGTATAGAATGTGGTTGGGGCTGGTCCAGATGTAGGAGGTGGCTGGCTGGGTGGCGGTGACCCAGAGCCTGTGTGGTACGCTAGCTCAGTGCTCATTATGTGAAAGGCTGGGGCTAAAGGGTTGTCCAGCTACATGGAGGATAGTCTGGTGCCTGGAAGGGTGATCTAGCAGAGAGGATGGTGGCTGACTATTTTGGGGGGATGAGGCTAAAGAGATTGATCAGCCTAGGAGGGATCCAAAGTGGTAAAATTAATTAGAAACTGGTTAACATGTGTGCTGTTCAGCTTAACAGTAGCGCTATGATGTGTGGCGTAGGTGACCTTAGTTCAGGAATGAGCTCGCATCAGGGGCTCTCTAGGGAGAGTAGGAGGATCATCTGTTATACAAGAGGCTCTCTTCTGGGGAAGGAGGACTGCCAGCTCAGCAATAGTACTGCCAACTGAGTGACCACAAGTGGCAGTGCAGGTGGGAGTAGCCCATGGATGGGAAGTCATTGACTTGTGCTGTGCCACACATGTCTGTGCAAGTGTTTGTGCACCCTTGCTGCTTATGTCCTAGGAGATGGAAGAACATGCAAACGTATCCTGACTATCTAGGCAGCTGCTCCACATATTGGATTCATTCTATGGTGAGCAAGTCCTGGCAGATGCCAGAGTGATGGTGTTGTGGTAGCTGAACAGAAGGGGGGGGCGACCAGAATGCAGGTTGGAAAAGCGGGTAGTAGTTGGGGTGAGGGTTGGGTGTCAGAGGGTGATGGTTGTGACACTTGTGCCACAGTGATGGCACAGTGAGCAGCTCAGCTCAGTACTGGTGCAGATCCTCTTCTGTGTCTTCATAAGGGACATTGCAGAAAAACTGGCAAGAGAATGCCTTTTTGCAGACAATACCAAAATTTGTGGGGTGGGCATTAAGAAAGGAGCAAAGAGCATGCACATGCCTCTTGGAGAAACTGAAAAGTGGTCAAGATTGGGGCAGTTGGGGGTTCAATGACAAAGTGCAGAATTGTGTACCTAGGACATAGGAAACCAGGAGCTGCTTTATAGGGTTGGTACTGATGATCACTAAGTGGGTGGGGGGGGGACCTTTGAGTTATTATGATCTTAAAAGAGACTTGCCAAGATACTGCCCTGCACCATACCCATTGGTGCTTTGCTGCCAGAAGACCCGAAGGAAGTTAATATGTCCCTCATAAAAATATACAAACTGGGTCCCACGGACTTCCTGTTTTTTTTCATGCTGCACAAGCTCCACCCCCATGCTCTCTAGCAGGATGATGAGATGCCAGTAAGGGCGTGGGGGTGCACTCCATTATATGTAATGGGCGGCAGCATTTCTATTGATTTTAAACTATATAGTGGCTACCTGGCAATTAAATGTGGGCACTGTTCAACTAACAAGGGCCTTATTACTTGACTGATGCCCATGTTTCATTGCCAGGTGGTCACTAAATCATTTAAAATCAGTAGAAAAGCTGCCACCCATTACAGATAAAGACAAGCACCCCCACGCGCTCACTGGCATCTCGTCATCCTGCTAGAGTGTGGGATCGAGCTGGGCAGCAGCAAACAACTGGGAAGTTCTTGGGACCTGGTTCTATATTTTATGAGACAGAGACTTTAGTAGCTTAAAGATTTGGGGACATATTGCTTCGTTGGGGTCCTCTGGAGGCAACACCGATGGATATGGTGCAGAATAACTCCGTTACCTTGGTGGGTCTCTTTAAAGTTGCTAGGCTGTGGCAATGCAGTGGGTAGGACTAGTAGGATGCTGGGGCTGCATGGAGGGTAACTTCAGCAAGGGAGGGAGGAGGTGGTGAGGTGTTGCACGTAATCCCTTATTAGTGAGATCCAACTAAGGCCCATCCACTGCACCTCAGACCCCGTAACAGATGAGAAACTGTTACAACTGTGGGTGGTACAGTGTGTCTCACTGCGCGGTGTCCATTTGGGACAGCACCACCGCCCACACTTCGGAAGCTAGGCAGCGCTTTCCGTGGGCACCTGATCCCCACAATGCAGCTCGTGCTGTACTAGGGACCAGTGCCATGCGTCCACGACCACACCCAATGTTACTACAGACAACTGCTTTATAACCATTGTTGAAACCACCTCATGTGGTTTCAACAACGGTTACGAAACTCCTTCTGTAACATTACAGGTGTAAAATGCAAACGTTGTAATAACAGTTTGGGCACTCTGTAACATTACAGAGGGTAGTGTGGATAGGCCTCAGGTTCTGTGTCCAGGCTTGGAGGCTGCACCTTAGAAAGGCCATAGGGTGTAGGCAATATAAAGGGCAACTAAAATTGTACATGGGCTTTGGCAAAAGCCCTGTGAGGAGACTGGGATCTCAACATATAAACCCTGAAAGAAAGGGGACATGATGGAGACCCACAAGTACTTTTCAAGGATGAACAGGGTGCTGGGGGGGGCTCCTTCAAGTAGGAAAAAGGACCATGGGACATGATGAAGCTTATCGTGGGGGTAAGATGGATGTGAGGAATTACTACTTCATTGAAAGGGTAGTAGACACCTGGAACAGACTGACAGCATTATAATGTTGGAGGTCAGGAGTGAAATATGGTGGGGGGGACTTAAAACATGTGTGGTATAGACACGGGAAATCTCAGTAAATAAGCAGGGAAGAGAGGAGGGCCATAAGGGCCTGAGAGCCATTAGAGTTTACAGAGAAGGACTTCACAGGAGCCTCTGGTTGCAGTTGTAACGAGGTCTGGAAACCACAGCAGAAGTGTGACCTAGGTGAGGGCTCATCAGCAGTGGGGTTTGCGTGAAAAGCAGTTTAAGGAAAAAATCTGACAGCTTCTGGTGCTGGGGAGCTCTAGTGGCAGTTAGAACGAGGTGGGGAAACCAGAGTGGAAGAGTAAGATGAGGGCTTATCAGTTTTGAGGAAGCAACATTAAAAACAAAAAAAAGTCTGGTTTTATATCGAGAGTTGTGGCGAGGACTGCGGCAACAGAATGCAGAGCAATGCAACGGCTGGAACTGACAGCTTAGAGCAGCCAGTTGAAAAAGGTTTGGTAGAAAAGCAAAAAAAAAATGTTAAACAGAAACAAATGATCACTGTATGATAGTGGGAAGAATGGGAAGAAAGTATGACTAAATGGCAGGTGGCATGGCTGAGGGATGGTCAACCTGGAAGAAACAAAAACTAAAGCAAGATACCAGTAAGCAGTATACAAACAACGAAGTGAGAGATAGGGAGGTGTGGCGCATGATCCACCATGCACGTGTCGAGGATGACCGTAATAAATATAATAAATGTAAAGGTTCTGCATGTATACATGTACATGCTCGGATAAAATGATTTATCACACTCCATTTATGTCCACTCCTATTGCATCAATTTACTTAATATTTATAACCCATCAGAGCTCCTTCTCTTTAGTACTCTGTGTTTTTAATTGTGAGCTGTCCTGGACCTTATGTTGTTCTTTTCCTCCCCCAAATCCTTTTGTTAGCTCCTAGTTACTTTGACGGCTAGCTGCATGCACGACTCTGTTGTATGCAGTGCTTGCTGCTTTCATCGTCCCGTCCAGAAACCCACTGATTTCCCTGTTTGCCTCCCACCCACAGTGCCAGCTTTAAGTCAAGTTCAGGCATTGCCCTTCAGCTGCACTGTGGATTTTCCTTTGTGTTCCCTATCTTGTGCATTTGCTGTCCCAGTCCCTTTCTACCAGGCCTCAGGGCACCTACAGTCTGCCACCATGCGACATTAGCTAAAGGTTCTACCACTCACTGCTGGCTGCCCACCCTCCAGACCCTCTTCCCGTGGGGCTCTTCACATGCCACTTTGTGGCTGATAGATAAGGAGGCATATTGCTCTAGTCTCTTTCTCCTCCCAAAATCCGTCTTCATTCCCACACATGGAGACGAGTTACAGCCCCTGAGCTCTGTGGGCTGAATCATAGACATAGATCTTGATGGCAGACAAGGATCTTGGCCTCAGTTGGTCCATTTCTCACTCTAGTGGATAAGCTGCAGATCCTAGTTATCCAACAGCTGGACTTCTCCTACCCACCAATAAATTGGTTCATGTCTGTCCCAGTATTCTTGAAGTCCCCACTATTTTTGGACCCCACAACCTCCTTAGGAGGGCCATTCCATGTATTCACCACCCTCTGTGAAAAAATACTTCTCAAGTTGCCCTAGAGCCATCCCTCTATCTTCAAATTTGGCCCCTTGTTCTTGCACATCTCTTTTTCTGAACGATGCTACTCTCTTGGACTTTGTTGATTCCCTTGAGGTGCTTGAAATTTTCTGTCCTGTCCCCCCGGCCCTTTTCCTCAAGGGCATACATATTCAGCTCATCTCTCTTTGTATGGCTTCTGGTGCAGACCCTTCGCTATTTTAGTTGCCCTCCTCTGGGCTGGCAGTTGAAAGTGCCTGCCATTACTGTCACTGTAGTTCAGTAGCACTAAACTGGCTGCCTAGCAACAGCCGCAGCATTTCTGGTCAGCAGTTTTCTGAACAGCCTCCTGCCTGCTACATACAGTCTGGGCACAAGAACAACACCCCCCCCCCTCACATTAGATTCCAGGGAAAGACAATATAAAAAAAAAATTGCCACTGTCCATGAGGGAGTGACCCGTTATATCACCAGAGCTATACCTTTCAAACCACTGGCCTCCTGGGACAACTCAAGACTCCTGAACACCAGTGTCCCCTTTTTAAATAATATAGAGGCCACTGCCCAAAATACATTCCACCCACCCATCTGGACTACTTCTTAGATTTATTGGCTACCTGCAGGTCACCTAGGGGAGTGGGGTTGCTAGTCCCAAATACCACTTTATTCTCTGTTCTTAGCTGTCTGAATTTTTATTCCATCTCTAGTTTCTTACTTTGCCTAGTTGGTCTTTTCCTCTGAAACTTCTCTTCCTTTCTCCATATGCTATATACCATTTTGTATCTTCTACTCTTTACTATAACTTCCCCATGCTGATCTATTTTCCTTTATTTCTACAGGTCTGGCCAAACACCACCAATCAGATAAATATCTTTGTTTAATTCTAACACTCTAATCTCTCCTCTAGCACCTCCAACCCTTTGTGTCCCTTCAACCTTCTCTGTTCTTCCCTGTCAGGTCCTACCAGGATACCCTGAACCAAGGACACCCCAACTCTGGACTTCACTACTCTGATGGAACGAGTAAGTCCTAACTACTTAACTGCCTTGGAATCATAGAAATCTGATGACAGAAAAGGACCATTTTGGCCAGTCGAGTCTGCCCCTTACCCCCACCGCCAATCATCATCTTTGTCAAGAGACACCCCACTCTGCCCATGGTCAGCTCCTGGTGTCTGTCCCATACCCCCTTGAATCCTTTCACCATTTTCGCACCACCTCTTCTGGTAGTCAGTTCCTGGACTCCACCACCTTCTCAGTGATGTAATGCCCCCTCACATTGCCCCTAAACCTTCCTTCTTCTAATCTTAGTTTATGATCCCTAGTACTAGCACTTATTTTCCTTGCAAATAAGCTTCCCATTCTCACCTTACTAGTCTCCAGTGGGTACAGATCAGATTCCTTCCACCTCTCCTCATAGGGCTGCCTATGCATAGCGTGCACCATCTTGGTTGCCCTTGTCTGAACCCTTTCAATCCTGTCTTATATCCTTGTGTAGGTGAGGACTCCAGAACTAAACCATACTCCAGGTGAGACCTCACCATGGATTTATAAAAGCGCATCAGCACCTCCTTTTTCTGTTTTATACCCCTCCATATACACAGCATTCTATTCACTTTGCCCACCACTGTGCTACTGATTCTCCACCTTAGGTTATCGAAATTATAATCCCAAGATCTCTGTCCTGCTGGGTTTCCTTTTATGTAGAAATGGTTTCTTGAGTTTATTACACCCATAATGCATTACTGTGCACTTTTTGGCATAAATTCTCAGCTGCCAAGTTTCCGACCACCTCTCTAGAATCTTTTGGCCCTCCTTACTGCCTCCACCTCCCCTACCAGGGTATCTACCCTACTGCAGATCTTCGTATCATCTACAAATAGGCACACCTTCCCCTGCAGTTCCTCCGCTATATCTAACATACTAAAAGCCAGCAGAATAGGCCGGATGGTCTGTTGTGTCTACTCGGTAGCCAGTCTCCTAATGGGTTCTTTCTTTCCCACCCAGCCCCAGAGAGGGTCATCCTCTTCTTCAGTTTACCCTTGAACCTGTCCTCCCTCTTCAAGCCCTCCACTGTGCCTCCTCCACAGACTCCTGGACAGTGCATTCCAGGGCTCCACCACCCTCTCAATGAAGTAAGGTCTCCTGCATCCCCTGTAATTTCCCTCCTCTAGCTTCCACTCATGTCACCTGGTTGTTTCCCACCTTCTTTAGTCTGAACATCTCTTTGGCACCACTCCTGTTTATCCCTTTTACATATTTGAAGACCCCTATCATGTCCCCCTATCTCTCCTCTCCTCCAGCGAGTACAGCCCAAGCTCTTCCAGCCTTTCCTCATAGGGCCTTCCTCCCATGCTCTGAAGCATCCTGGTTGCCCTCATCTGGACACTTTCCAGCAGTGTTGCCTCATCCTTGAGGTGAGGTCTCTAGAACTGCATGCAGTACTCGAGATGTGGTCAGACCAAGGCATTATACAGAGGGAGGATCACCTCCCTCTTCATGAAGGTAATCCCCCTGGCTATGCAGTATCCAGTTTGCTTTGGCCACAGTTCTGCAATTTTTAGTGTTATTCATTTTGACATCTACCACCACCTCTCGCTCGTTGTTGCTTGCAGTATGACACCCCCGGGTGTATACATGGCCCGGGTTTCTGACCCTCAGATACAGCACCAACATTTCCCTACATAAACATCAGTCCCCACCTCCTTGACCACCCCTCCAGGGTATCCAGGTCCCTCTGGACTGTCTCTCTCGCTTCGTCCCCATCCGCCAATGCTCACAGTTTTAAGTAATCCAAGAGACTCCATCCTGCTCTTAACCACCTCCCACATATCGAAGACCCTAGGCAATGAACAGGAGTGGCCCCAGTACCGAACCTTGGGGAACCCCTCTGGTGACCTTCGTGGAGGAGGAGACTACCCACCACTACCCTCTGTATTTGCCCTGTTAGCCAGTTTTCTACCCATCTGAGCAACTGTCCTCTCACCCCAACCCCCCACAATCTGAGCAACTGTCCTCCCACCCCCAGCTTTACTAGCAGCCCATTTTGGGGTACCGAATCAAATGTCTTACTGAAATCCAGGTATAGGACGTCCTCCGGTCTGTGCTGGTCCAGGGTCCCAGTCATAAAAATCTATGGGGTTGGTCTAACACGATCTCCCCAGGATAAAACCATAACGTTTGTCATCCAGTTGCCCAAACCTTTCCAGCTGCCTCCTGAGCCTATCCTTGATAATGCCCTCCATTACTTTGCCCACCACAGACATTAGGCTGACAGGCCTATAATTCCCCATCTCCTCTCTAGACCCCCCCATTTGTGGATAGGTACCACATGAGCCACCCTCCAGTCTTGAAGCACCCATCCTGTCAGCAGAGAGATGTTAGAGTGCTGCCAGTGGTGCTTGCTAACACCGGCCAATTCGCCAGAACCTCCGGATACAACCAATCTGGCCCGGTGCCTTATCAGTTTTAGTGTCCGAAGGGCCTCCTTCACCCTTTCCGCTGTGATTTCTCCCTCCCTCCCTCCAGCCCACCCCTTATTTAACCACCCACCCCTTCTAGACTTGGCCCAGCCTGTACCCCAACACTTTCCAGTCCTCTCAACTCCATCTGACCTCCTCGACTCTGCTGGATCCCTTCCCTTCCCATTGGGCTGGAGGGATCCCTACCTCCCTCCATAAATATCAAGGCAAGTACTCTTTAGCACCTCTGCTCTGATTTCCCTGCCTCCTGACTCCATCCTCCTCAGTCCTAATCATGCTGATCTGTGCTCTCCCTTTCTCTTCTCCCTTGTGTATCTATAGAATCCTTTTCCCCCTTCGGATATCCCTAGCCAGGTTTGCTCCCTCCTCACCTTGGCTCCCCTCACCGCTGTGGTGATCCTTCCAGCCATCAACTCCCTCCTCTCCCTATCCCCCAGGCGCTTAAAACATGCAAAGGCAGCCTTTTTATCCTCACTGCCTCCTGCCTGAATCCAGCCAACATGGCTTGTTGGCTCTACCATGCTTCGCGCCCCTTTACCTTTGTACAGGAGATGGTGAGTCTCTGCACCTCCCTGCTTAATGGCCTCCCACAAGCTGCCAGCATCCATTTCCGGCCTAATCTTGTCCAAGCTCCCCTGTAGAATCCTGCCCATGCCCACAAAGTCCGTTCCCCTGACGTCCACTACTACTGTATTAGAATGGTTATCCTCCCCCACCCAGATACAGCAGAAACCAGACTGTAGTGTGATCACCACCTGCCAGCGGGCTGCACACCTCTAGGCCCTTTATCTGGTCACTGCCTGCTAGGGCACAATCCAGTATCCGCTTCTCCCTAGTAGGTTCCCCCACCTGCTGGACCAGGAAGGCATATTGGAACACATCCATCAGTCTCTGTTCCCTGGCCACAAAGGATGCCATAGTGTCCCAGTCTGTCCCCAGCATGTAAGGTCACACATGATCACCATCATACCCTTTCCACGGTCACAGTGCCCCTTGATGTTCTCAACTAGTTTGTCCTCCAGGGCCTCTTCCATCGTTGGAGGTTCTGTGCACCACCCCTATTTTCAATCTTTTTCCTTCCCTCTTTTGTAGGGTTACCCAGATCTCCTCCACCTCCCCCTACAGCCTCCTCCACTCCACTAACCGCTATGTCATTTTTGACTATCAGCGCTACACCACCTCCTCTTCCCTCTCCTCTATCCTTCCTGAATATTTTGTAGCCCACCAAATTTAGGTCCCAGTCATTTTTCTGAGTGGCCCATGTCTCAGTAATTGCTACCACATCCACTGATCCCTCAACCAGCATCGCCTGGAGCTTGGGCATTTTGTTGCCCATGCTCCTAGCATTGATCAGGGCTGTCCTCCATCCTGACCCCTCTCCCTTCTCCAGTCATCTCGACCCTGAGCAGTCCCTATGCCCTTTCTTGCACAGCTCTGGATGGATTTAGATCTCAGTTACCTGCCTTAATTTCATGCCCTGGACCTGGACCCTCGAGCAGCCCTCCTGGAGCTACTCTTTTACTTAACCCCCCTTTACAAGTTTAAACTCCACCTCTCGAATATGAATCCAGCAAGATTTAGTTTCAAGATCTCCCTCCCCTCCCCTCCAAGTTGAGGTGTAGCCTATCCCTGGCATATAACCCCTTGTCCTCCCATGTATCCCCCAGTCCCTCACCAGCCCATACCCTTCTGCCCTGCGCCAGTCCCTGAGCCACTGGTTCACACCTGTAAGTTTATGTTTGGTCTCCCTGGACGCCCTAGGTACTGGCAGGATCTCAAAGAAGGAGATTGCACTTCTATAGAGTGGTAAACTCTGGCCAGTTCTCGGAATCTTGCCTGGATTTCTAGTTCACTGTTCCCCTCTAAGTCATTTGTTCCCAGATGTTTCATCTGGGTATTCCCTGCATTCCAATGCTATCGAGTATAGCTGGAATTTGGCCTTGTGTACGGCTAGGCCTGAGATACATTTAGCCTTGACTGGGATGCTTTTTCCCTCCCCCGCCCCCTCCCACTGGATGCCCCAGGTCATGGAGTCACCCTGCAGGATCACCTTCCCCCCCCCCGCATTTTACTGGCCCGTTAGATTCCATCCAGGCTCTTCCTTCTGTCATCAACCCCCCGCTTACTTCTCTTGTCCCCCTCAGCCTGGGGATCACAAGCCTGTGCTTGCCCTACCACGCTCATTCTTCTACCTGTAGCTCCCAGCTTGCTCATTGCCAACCCAACCTCCTGGGTGGCACAGATTGCCCCCCACCCAGATCTCCGTGGACTCTTTCTGGGCTGGTATCCTCAGATTCCCCACCCAGGCTCCCTTCTACTGCTTCCCTCCTTGCCTCCCTCCCCCCAAGTTCTGCATCCTTCACCCCATCTGCAGTGTTTCTCCCTACCCCCCATCTTCACCCCCTCCTCTCCACCTCATTTGATTTCTCCCACCCTGAAGCTGGCCTATCTAGAGTATTCTTTATCCTTGGCTGACTTCCCTAACCTGGATGCTTGCCCAATCCTGGTCCTCCCTCCTCCCACCCTGGCTTCACTCTGCACTCCACCTTCCTCCCCACCTCCCTCCCACCTAGGCTAATGTATCTCCCCCTTCCCCTTCTGTGGATCTGGCTCTCTCTCCTGTACCATCTCCCACAGCTTACTGACCAAACCTTCTCTGTCTGCCTGCTCCCCTCCTCCCGCCAGCCTCTCCACCCCATCTCCCGTATATAGCAAGGCAAATAGATTAGTAAGTGTGATGCTTGACCCGACTTGCTTTCTCCTGTCCCCCCTCCTTCTGGTCAGCCACCTCCCTATGAAGTGATTTCCATACATTGCTTTTTTCATGCCCCACCCCTCCTGAGTAACCATATGATCCTTGTCTACCTGTTCCCTGGGTTATGCCATATTGGCCCCATGTACTCTCATGAGGTCCTTTCCACACCTTTCCTCCCCACCCCTCCCACCTTCCAGCTGCCTTCTGATCCCCTATACTTCCTCCCTAAGACCTGCCAACTGAAAACACAGGGGGCACCCTCTGAACCTCCTTGACCAATTTAATATTATTGCGGCCCCGCACCCTGTACACCCAATCACTCTACCGAAGGTGCCCGCTTTGGCCACTCCCAAGTCTACCCTCATTTTAGGTGAGCAATGCGGCCCTCTAACAGAAATAATTCAGTCAGTGTTGCACTAAAACCCAAGCAGTTTGCCCCCTCTGATTACAGCAATTTTCCCTCTTTCTTGGCAGTAGCCAGTTTTCTAGCCCTAGCAGTAGACGGTTCACAAGCAAAA
This sequence comes from Neoceratodus forsteri, assembly GCA_016271365.2. Lineage (NCBI taxonomy): Eukaryota > Metazoa > Chordata > Ceratodontiformes > Ceratodontidae > Neoceratodus > Neoceratodus forsteri. Next base: position 1,341,074,461 of record CM057456.1, read on the forward strand.
TTAGCCCATCACAACACTAGCCAGCTCAGAGGCCCTAGCAGTAATCGATTCACACACAGTTTGCCTACTCCCTCAGATGTAGTTGGCATACACAGTCATTTATACAGTTTGCTTTATTATGCCCCTTCCTGGTAGTAGTCAGTGTTGGCCAAGCAGCACAGTGTACAGGACCCTTTTCCCCAATCAATAACAATCCAGCTTCCTAGTGTTTCAGTTCACCCAGTCTCGACTTGCCCTCCTCCAAGGCTCCACCCTCACCAACTATTTAATAGAGGTCGGGGCCAGGGTGGGTGGTATGGAACAAAGAACAGTTCTCCTCCTCTGATTGCGACTGGACTATTTGCCTTTTATGGCCCAGTCACACAGTCAAAGGTTCGTGCCCTATTCACTGATTGGCCGCTCCTTCCTGAGTCGCCAGCTTGCAAAGTTGTGGCGGATGTGGACCTGGTATGCATGGCCTGTCCCCTGCCGACAAGAGCTTCCATGTAGATCAATGTGATCCCATCCTCTCCCACTGCCAATGCAGCCCCAGAATGCCTTCCCAGACCACTTCCAGCGACAAGCCCCGGTCTGGAAAGAACAGCTCTCCTCCCCTGATTGAAACTGGGCTAATCGTTGCTATAGATATTAAAAAAGTATGGGTCCAGCACCAACCCCTGGGGCACACCACTGCCACCCTGGAATGCACCCCATTTGCCTTACCACCACCATCTGGTTTCAGTCTTTGAACCAGTTCTCCACCCACCTTGTTATTTTCTGTTCCACCCCTAAGCCTTCCAGCTCATTTACCAGCCTTCTATGTGGCAAAGTGCCAAAGGCATTATTGAAATCTGGGTAGGCCACATCCTCCTCCATCCACCTTCCTTGTTACCCAGTCAAAAAACTAAGTTAAGTTTGTCGGGCACAACCTGTCTCCCATAAAACCAAACTGCCTTGGGACCTGGAGGCAGTATAGCACATTGGGTAAAGGCTCTGAGCTACAGATCTGGAGACCTGGGTTTCAATCCAACAGCCACCTAAGTGCATATTGTGTGATTCTGAGCAAGATGCTTAACTTCCTTGTGCTCCAGGTTGCATCTGGAAACAAGCTTCAGCTTAGTGTGCTACTCCAGGTTAAACAATGCTCCCTTCCCCCACTTCCCCTATAAACCATTGACAACCAGGTGCTCCACTATTCTTTCCTTCAGCAGTATTTCCATTACTTTTCCCACTGTTGTGGTCAGGCTGACCAGTATGTAGTTCCTGCATCCTCCCTGTTAACACTTTTGTATAGTGGGACCACATCAGCCCTTCTCCAATCCCTGGGCATGTCACCAGTTTACAAAGACAGGTTGAACAGGGTAGTTGGAAGCCCTACTAACCCCTCCCTTAGCATCCTCAGTGTCCAGGGGTGCATCTCTCTGGCCCATAGCCTTATTGCTGCCAGTTCCATGAGGATCCTTTATTTTGCAAAGGGAGCTGTGTCCTTTCCTATGATCTCTCCATCCTTATTAATGCTGGCCCATTTCCTGCCACTTCCTTTGTAAAAACCGAACAGAAGTATTTGTTCAGTATTTCTGCTTTTTGGGGGTCATCTTTTACCCTACCCCCATCCACCCATTTCAGACAGTCAATATCTCCCCTTGCCTTCCTTTTCTCCCTGATGTACCTGCATGTAAAAGGTTTTGTCCCTCCTTACCACAATACCCACTGGCTGGCTTGTGTCAAGGATCCCACATAAGTGTGGGTCTGGTGCCAATGTGCACTTTGCATGTGGAAACTTTTTGGTTTGCCTGCTGTGTGCTGTAGTGTAGTGGATTATGATGACTTGTTTTGCTGGATTCTGCACTGACAGCTTCATTTGCAGCAGATCCTGGAGTCCTTTGTGGTGGGAGATTGCCCTACAGTGCATGTTAAGAGTTTATATAGGCTCTCATCTTTGGTTTACTGGCCCCACTGAACTCCCTGGGCTAAGTTCTGTCACAGACAGACTTATCCTCTGGAGAAGAGCAGAAGTGGAAAACATCTGATAAGAGATTGTGTAGGCTCAAATGTGCACTGCAGGCCATTGGCACTTCTGTGGCCTGTTGCCAGCTGAAGGGAGTTCTGGGACTGGTTGTGTCTGCGTATATCTGCCTAGAGATGGTCACAGTTGGCCTGCTGCGGTGTGCAATGGATGGTAGTTGGAAATTCCAAATTGGCTGGGGGGGGGACTTAGAGAAAGGATTGGGAAGTACTTCTTCACTGAGAGGGTGGTGGACAACTGGAATGGGCTGCTGAGAGAAATGGTGGGAGGGTTCACGAGGGTATGGGATAAGCACAGAGGGCAACTGGCATGGGAGGGGACTACAGAAAAGGCCTTGTGGATATCTAAGCGAACTGGGAAGACTAGGTGGGCCTGCGGTCCCTTTCTGCCATCACATACCTGTGTTCCTATGTATTCTACAGGCAGATTGGGAAAAGGGAGGAGGGGATCCACTACACCACCAGGGAAGCATTCATTGGGCCTTGAATATCTGTTCCTTGGTGTCTTTATCCTACCCTGTGTTGGTTGATGTGTGGAGCAACATGACGACCTACCCCCAAAAAAGATCAGTTCTAGGGGCACAAGCAAGGAGTCCTCCTCCCTGCCCCAACCATGACATCCCCTGAGTGACCGAGTCCATTCTAAAAGCCAGGTTGATGGTGTGGTACAGGTCTGGTATCTCCCCCCAACCCACTTTTTTTATTTTAACCTCTACAGAGCCTTTCCAACTGACCCAGCTGATCAGTATTTTTATTTTTCATACTGACCCATTTTCCCTTTTATATCTACAGGTCTGACAGGACATTGACTGGGAGTAGGAGGGCACCGACCATATGTATCAGATAAGTATTGTTTTTTTGTTTACCCTACATTGTTTGTCATATAATAGTTCATAGCGAGCTGCAGATCCTTTGTGAGCCCATTGCTGTTCTTGTTTTACAAGTACGAATCGCTGCTATGGGAGGCACTGGGTTGGAACTGTACCTTGTGCTTTAGAAAGGAGGCTATGGGCTTGGGAGTGTGGGTTGGGCATCAAGGTTTGGAACTCCAGGGAACACCACACAACCAATTTGCCAAGACTCGTGAGGCTCAAACCCTGTTTTTCATTTTCTTACTTTGTGTGCTTTGCATTCTAATGCCTGCATTAATGTAGTATTTTTGTTTTGCAACAAGTACTGTCTCATATATACATATGTGTGTGTGTGTGTAATAGATAACCCACTGTAGGGTGTGCAGTCACGCTCTGATATATGCACACCTTCGTGTGTGTTGTTGCACGTGAGGCCGCAGGCCGAGTGCATCAACCACCCAAGCCGTGTGTATATCATCATGCCCACACACTACACAGTGGGTTATCTATGTTATAAAATGGCAAAATTGTTTTGGAGGGGAGTAAAGTGCAGGAGTGTGGTTGCAATCCAAATACTCACAGTCACCTAATGGTGTTTGTCCAATGCGATTGATAATCCCATTATATATATATATATATATATATATATATATATATATATATATAATATACACACACAGACACACACACACACACACATATACATATTCACACACTTCACTCGAACAGCCCCTTGATACCGAAAATAATTTTCCACACCGTGCATGCACTGCCAGTCCGAAGAGGCTCTCTTCTCCTTTTGAAGATAAACCTGGACATACTGGTGAGGACCTGCATATCAGGGAGGCTCCCATACCATTTTCTGCAAACCAGAATGATTGTTGGTCATTCCTTTACCTAATTGTCCACCCCCTTCCTTGTGTCTTTGAGTCAAACATGGGGTAACAGACTTTACTACCTCCTATAGACATAGCCCCCAAGATCTCCATCTTCTTTGAAATTCACAGACGACTTTCTCACTCAGGAACCCTTAAGTAAAGCTTCCTCTGCTGAGGTTGCAGATACTTGCAGATGAATACTGTTTTGTTTTTGTTGAATTTTATGCAACGCCATCTTTAATGCAGCCTAATGCACTGAAACAGAACTACAACACTGCTGACAGGAGTGCTACCAAAATCACACTGCACACGGAAGTGCACTACAGGTGTTGATGCAGTGCTAATTAACATAATTCACACACACTGAAAAAGCAATGCAACACTGCTTCAGGCAGTGTTGAAAACACCGCTAATTGAAGTAATTTTGCAGTGTGATTACAGTGCTAATTAACATAATTAGCACACACTGAAAAAGCAGTGCAAAACTGCTTAAGGCAGTGTTGCTGACAGAACACTGCTTCAGGCAGTGTTGATGACAAAACACTGCCAGTTGCAGCACTTTTGCAGTGTGATTACAGTGCTAATTAACATAATTCATACACACTGTATCAGCACTGCATGTACACCAAAAGAGACCTGAAGATGCACTGATTAAACACTGATGGACTGCATTATGAAACAAAGTGTGCAGGAAGTGTACACTGCTACTGTAACTCTGAAATAACACCATATAGTGACTATTTGAACACTTCACTTCCCTCTGGGAGTTCACAAAGCTGAGATTCATTAACATGGCAGCACCAGAGATATGAGGTGGTAGGCGAGGAGGAGGCACAGGATGACAGGCCTATAAAGCTGCAGCATCCACATTAGAGCACCAATCAGTTCACACAGCTGAGGATCATTAACATGGTAGTACCAGACACAAGAGATGGCAGAAGTGGAGAAGGCAAAGGAGGAATGACCTAAAAGAGCAGCAGCCACATCTGGACACCTATCAGTTCGATCACATGACACACTGCAACACAGATGCACCAGAGACTTGAGATGGAAGAAGTGGAGAAGAAACAGGAGGACAGGCCTGAAGCAGCAACATCCACTTCAGGGCATCAATCAGATCAAACAGCTGAGGTTGTTTAGCACAGCAGCACTAGAGACATGAGATGGCAGAAGTGGTGGAGGCACAGCAGGACAGGCCTAAAGCAGCAACAGCCACATCAAGGCAACAACCAGTTCACTCAGATGAGGCGCTTTAGCATGGCAGCACCAGAGACATGAGATGGCAGGACTAGAGGTGGCACTGGAGGACAGGCCTAAAGCAGCAGCCACAAAAGATCACCTATCAATTCTTACTACTGATGATTGTTAGCATGGCAGCATCAGAGACATGAGATGGCAGGAATGGAGCAGGCACAGGACAGGTCTAAAGCAGCAGCAGCCACATCAGGGCACGTATCAGTAAACACAGCTGTGGTTCCTTAGAACTGCACCACGAAATACATGAGAAGTCAGGAATGGATCAGGCAAAGGAAGAGAAGCCTAAAGCAGCAGAAACAGCATCAGGGCACCCATCAGTTCAAACAGCTGAGGTTTTTTTGCACAGCAGCACCAGAAACATGAGTTGGCATGAGTGGAGGAGGCACAAGAGAACAGGCCTAAAGCAGCACCAGGTATATGAAGGCACCTTTCAGTTCAATCAACTGAGGTTCTTTAGCATGGGAGCACCAGAGACATTGGCTAGCAGGACTGGAGGATGGATCAGAGGACATGCATAAAGCAACAGTAGGAACATCAGGGCAGCTATGAGTTCACACAGCTAAACTTCACTAGCATGGCAGCAACAGAGGCACTAGAAGGCAGGATTGGAGGAGGCAACATACACAGCAGATCACCAGTCAGTTCACACAGTTGATGTTCTTTAGCATGGCAGCTCCTGAGACAAGAGATGGCAGAAGTGGAGGAGGCACTGGAGGACACACCCAAAGCAGCAGCAGCCACATCAGATTTAGTACGGCAAAACCAGAGACATGAGATGATTGAAATGGAAGAAGCACAGGAGGACAGGCCACATCAGGGCACCTATTAGTTCACACAGTTCAGATTCTTAAGCACAGGAGCACCAGTGATATGAGGAGGCAGGAATAGAGGAGGCACAGTAGGACAGACCTAAAGCAGCAACGGCCAAATCTGGGCACCTATCAGATCACACAGTTGAGGTTCTTTAGCACATCAGCACCAGTGACATGAGATTGGAGGAGTGGAGGGGACAGAGAAGGACTGGAATAAAGCAGCAACAGCCATGACAGGGCACCTATCAGTTCACATAGCAGAGGTTGTTTTGCACAGCAGCACCAGATACATGAGTTGGCATGAGTGGAGGACGCTCAAGAGAACAGGTCTAAAGCAGCAACAGGTATATGAAGGCACCTTTCAGTTCAATCAGCTGCAGTTCTTTAGCATAGGATCACCACAGACATTGGCAAGAAGGATTGGAGGAGGGATAGGAAGACATGAATAAAGCAGCAGCAGGAACATCAGGGCAGCTATAAGTTCACATAGCTAAAGTTCACTAGCATGGCAGCAACAGAGACATTAGATGGCAGGATTGGAGGAGGCACAGGAGTACAGGCCTAAAGCAGGAACATCCACAGTAGGGCACCTAACAGTTCACACAGCTGAGGTTCATTAGCATTGCAGCACCAGAGACATGAGATTTTAGGAGTGGATGAGGCACAGGAGGAGAGGCCTAAATCAGCAGCATACTCATATGGGCACTTATCAATTCTCACAGTTGAGTTCCTTTAGCATGGCAGCACCAGATACATGAGATGGCAGGAGTGAAGGAGGCACAGGATTACAGACCTAAAGCAGCAGCCGCCACATCAGGGGACCTATAAGTTCACTCAGCTGAGGTTCATCAACATAGCAGCATGAAACACATGAGATGGCAGGAGTGTAGAAGGAACAGGAGGATAGACTTAAAGCTGCAGCAGCTACATCAGCTCACCTATCAATTCACAAAGCTAAGGTTCTTTAGCACAACAGCACCACAGACATGAAATTGCAGTAGTGCAGCAGGCACAGGAGGACAGGCCTAAAGCAGCAACATCCACATCAAGGCACCTATCAGTTTATAAAGTTGAGGTTGTTTAGCCCAGCAGCACCACAAACATGAGATGGCAGGAATGGAGAAAACACAGGAGAACAGGCCTGAGGCAGCAACATACACAGCAGATCACCAGTCAAGTTCCCACAGTTGATGTTCTTTAGCACGGCAGTTCCTGAGACTAGAAATGGCAGAAGTGAAGAAGGCACTGGAGGACACGCCCAAAGGAGCAGCAGCCACATCAGGGCATCTATCAGTTCAATCAGATGAGGAGGTTTAGTACGGCAGAACCAGAGACACGAGATGGTTGAAATGGAAGAAGCACAGGAGGACAGGCCTGAAGCAGCAGCATCCACATCAGGGAACCAATCACTTCACACAGCTGAGGCTCTTTAGCACGGAAGCATCAGACACATGACACTGAAGGATTGGAGAAGGCACAGGAGCACAGGCCTAAAGTAGCAGCAGTCACACCAGGAACCTACTAGTTCACAACAGATCAGATTCTTCAGCACAGCAGCACCACTGATATGAGGAGTCAGGAATAGAGGAGGCACAGGAGGACAGGCCTAAAGTGGCAACAGCCAAATCTGGGCACATATCAAATCACACAGTTGAGGTTCTTTTGCACATCAGCACTAGTGACATGAGATGGGAGGAGCGGAGGAGGCATAGAAGGACTGGAATAAAGCAGCAACAGCCACGACAGGGCACCTGTCAGTTCACACAGCTGAGGCTGTTTTGCAGAGCAGCACCAGAGACATGAGTTGGCATGAGTGGAGGACGCTCAAGAGAACAGGCCTAAAGCAGCACCAGGTATATGAAGGCACCTTTCAGTTCAATCAGCTAAGGTTCTTTAGCATGGGAACACCAGAGACATTGGCTGGCAGGACTGGAGGAGGGATAGGAGGACATGCATAAAGCAACAGCAGGAACATCAGGGCAGCTATAAATTCACATAGCTAAAGTTCACTAGCATGGCAGCAACAGAGACATTAGATGGCATGATTGGAGGAGGCACAGGAGTACAGGCCTAAAGCAGGAGCATCCACAGTAGGGCACCTAACAGTTCACACAGCTGAGGTTCATTAGCATTGCAGCACCAGAGACATGAGATTTTAGGAGTGGATGAGGCACAGGCGGAGAGGCCTAAATCAGCAGCATACTCATATGGGCACTTATCAATTCTCACAGTTGAGTTTCTTTAGCATGGCAGCACCAGATACATGAGATGGCAGGAGTGAAGGAGGCACAGGATTATAGGCCTAAAGCAGCAGCCGCCACATCAGGGGTCCTATAATTCACTCAGCTGAGGTTCATCAACATAGCAGCACAAGACACATGAGATGGCAGGAGTGTAGAAGGAACAGGAGGACAGACTTAAAGCTGCAGCAGCCACATTTGGGCAAATATCAGTTCACACAGCTGAGGTTCTTTAGCATAGCAGCAACAGAGATAAGAGGTGGTGGGAGTGGAGAAGGCACAGGAGGACCGGTTTAAAGCAACAGCAGCTACATCAGGGCACATATCAGTTCACAAAACTAAGGTTCTTTAGCACGACAGCAACACAGACGTGAAATGGCAGTAATAGAGCAGGAACAGGAGGACAGGCCTAAAGTGGCAACGGCCAAATCTGGGCACATATCAAATCACACAGTTGAGGTTCTTTTGCACATCAGCCCTAGTGACATGAGATGGGAGGAGCGGAGGCGGCAGAGAAGGACTGGAATAAAGCAGCAACAGCCACGACAGGGCACCCATCAGTTCACATAGAAGAGGTTGTTTTGCACAGCAGCACCAGAGATATGAGTTGGCATGAGTGGAGGAGGCACAAGAGAAGTGGCCTAAAGCAGTACCAGGTATATGAAGGCACCTTTCAGTTCAATCAGCTGAGGTTCTTTTTCATGGGAGCACCAGAGACATTGGCTAGTAGGGTTGGAAGAGGGATCGGAGGACATGCATAAAGCAACAGCAAGAACATCAGGCCAGCTATGAGTTCACACAGCTAAAGTTCACTAGCATGGCAGCAACAGAGGCATTAGATGGCAGGATTGGAGAAGGCACAGTAGTACAGGCCTAAAGCAGGAGCACCCACAATAGGGCACCTAACAGTTCACACAGCTGAGGTTCATTAGCATTGCAGCACCAGAGACATGAGATTTTAGGAGTGGATGAGGCACAGGCGGAGAGGCCTAAATCAGCAGCATACTCATATGGGCACTTATCAATTCTCACAGTTGAGTTCCTTTAGCATGGCAGCACCAGATACATAAGATGGCAGGAGTGAAGGAGGCACAGGATTAATGGCCTAAAGCAGCAGCCGCCACATCAGGGGACCTATAAGTTCACTCAGCTGAGATTCATCAACATAGCAGCACGAGACACATGAGATGGCAGGAGTGTAGAAGGAACAGGGGGGGATAGACCTAAAGCTGCAGCAGCCACATTTGGGCACATATTAGTTCACAAAGCTAAGGCTCCTTAGCACAGCAGCAACAGAGATAAGAGATGGTGGGAGTGCAGGAGGCACAGGAGGACCAGTTTAAAGCAACAGCAGCTACATCAGGGCACCTAACAGTTCACAAAGCTAAGGTTCTTTAGCACAACAGCAACACAGACGTGAAATGGCAGTTGTAGATCAGGAACAGGAGGACAGGCCTAAAGCAGCAACATCCACATCAAGGCACCTATCAATTTATAAAGTTGAGGTTGTTTAGCCCAGCAGTGCCAGAGACATGAGATGGCAGGAATGGAGAAAACACAGGAGAACAGGCCTAAGGCAGCAACGTACACAGCAGATCACCAGTCAGTTCACGCAGAGACAAGAGATGGCAGAAGTGGAGGAGCACAGGAGGACACATCCAAAGCAGCAGCTGCCACATCCACGCACCTATCAGTTCAATCAGATGAGGAGGTTTAGTACAGCAGAACCAGAGACACAAGATGGTTGAAATGGAAGAAGCACAGAAGGACAGGCCTGAAGCAGCAGCATCCACTTCAGGGCACCAATCACTTCACACAGCTGAGGCTCTTTCGCACGGCAGCATCAGACACATGAAACTGAAGGATTGGAGAAGGCACAGGAGCACAAGCCTAAAGCAGCAGCTGCCACATCAGGGCACCTATTAGTTCACACAGTTCAGATTCTGAAGCACAGGAGCACCAGTGATATGAGGAGGCAGAAATCGAGGAGGCACAGGAGGACAGGCCTAAAGCAGCAACAGCCAAATCTGGGCACCTATCTGATCATACAGTTGAGGTTCTTTAGCACATCAGCACCAGTGACATGAGATGGGAGAAGCAGAGAAGGCAGAGAAGGACTGGAATAAAGCAGCAACAGCCACAACAGGGCACCTATCAGTTCACACAGCTGAGATTGTTTTGCACAGTGGCACCAGAGACATGAGTTTGGCATGAGCGGAGGAGGCACAAGAGAACAGGCCTAAAGCAGCACCAGGTATATGAAGGCACCTTTCAGTTCAATCAGCCAAGGTTCTTTAGCATGGGAACACCAGAGACATTGACTGGTAGGACTGGAGGAGGGATAGGAGGACATGCATAAAACAATAGCAGGAACATCAGGGCAGCTATTAGTTCACATGGCTAAATTTCACTAGCAAGGTAGCAAAACAGGCATTAGATGGCAGGATTGGAGGAGGCATAGGAGTACAGGCCTAAAGCAGGAGCATCCACAGTAGGGCACCTAACAGTTCACACAGCTGAGGTTCATTAGCATTGCAGCACCAGAGACATGAGATTTTAGGAGTGGATGAGGCACAGGAGGAGAGGCCTAAATCAGCAGCATACTCATATGGGCACTTATCAATTCTCACAGTTGAGTTCCTTTAGCATGGCAGCACCAGATACATAAGATGGCAGGAGTGAAGGAGGCACAGGATTATAGGCCTAAAGCAGCAGCCGCCACATCAGGGGACCTATAAGTTCACTCAGCTGAGATTCATCAACATAGCAGCACAAAACACATGAGATGGCAGGAGTGTAGAAGGAACAGGGGTATAGACCTAAAGCTGCAGCAGCTACATCAGGGCACATATCAGTTCACACAGCTGAGGTTCTTTTGCACAACAGCACCACAGACATGAAATGGCAGTAGTGGAGCAGGCACAGGAGGACAGGCCTGAAGCAGCAACATCCACATCAAGGCACCTATCAGTTTATAAAGTTGAGGTTGTTTAGCCAAGCAGCAGCACAGTCATTAGATGGCAGTAACGGAGAAAATAAAGGAGAACTGGCCTGAGGCAGCAGCGTACACAGCAGATCACCAGTCAGTTCACACAGTTGATGTTCTTTAGCATGGCAGCTCCTGAGACAAGAGATGGCAGAAGTGGAGGAGGCACTGGAGGAGACACCCAAAGCAGCAGCAGCCACATCAGGGCACCTATCAGTTCAATCAGATGAGGAGGTTTAGTACGGCAGAACCAGAGACATGAGATGATTGAAATGGAAGAAGCACAGGAGGACAGGCCTGAAGCAGCAGCATCCACATCAGGGCACCATTCCCTTCACATAGCTGAGGTTCTTTAGCACGGAAGCATCAGACACATGAAACTGAAGGACTGGAGAAGGCACAGGAGCACAGGCCTAAAGCAGCAGCAGCCACACCAGGGCACCTATTAGTTCACACAGTTCAGATTCTTAAGCACAGGAGCACCAGTGATATGAGGAGGAATAGAGGAGGCACAGGAGGACAGGCCTAAAGCAGCAACAGTCAGATCTGTCACCTATCAGATCACACAGCTGAGGTTCTTTTGCGCATCAGCACCAGTGACATGAAATGAGAGGAGTGGAGGAGGCAGAGAATGACTGGTATAAAGCAGCAACAGCCATGACAGGGCACCTATCAGTTCACACAGCTGAGGTTGTTTTGCAGAGCAGCACCAGAGACATGAGTTGGCATGAGCGGAGGAGGCACAAGAGAACAGGCATAAAGCAGCACCAGGTATAAGAAGGCATCTTTCAGTTCAATCAGCTAAGGTTCTTTTGCAAGGGAACACCAGAGGCATTGGCTGGCAGGACTAGAGGAGGGAGCAGCAGCCGCCACATCAGGGGACCTATAAGTTCACTCAGCTGAGTTTCATCAACATAGCAGCATGAGACACATGACATGGCAGTAGTGTAGAAGGAACAGGAGGACAGACTTAAAGCTGCAGCAGCCACATTAGGGCACATATCAGTTCACACAGCTGAGGTTCCTTAGCACAGCAGCAACAGAGATAAGAGGTGGTGGGAGTGGAGAAGGCATAGGAGGACCAGTTTAAAGCAACAGCAGCTACATCAGGGCACCTATCAGTTCACAAAGCTAAGGTTCTTTAGCACGACAGCACCACAGATGTGAAATGGCAGTAGAAGAGCAGGAACAGGAGGACAGGCCTAAAGCAGCAACATCTACTTCAAGGCACCTATCAGTTTATAAAGTTGAGGTTGTTTAGCCCAGCAGCACCACAGACAGTAGATGGCAGTAATGGAGAAAACACAGGAGAACAGGCCTAAGGCAGCAACGTACACAGCAGATCACCAGTCATTTCACACAGTTGATGTTCTTTAGCATGGCAGCTCCTGAGATAAGAGATGGCAGAAGTGGAGGAGGCACTGGAAGACATGCCCAAAGGAGCAGCAGCCACATCAGGGCACCTATCAGTTCAATCAGATGAGGAGGTTTAGTACGGCAGAACCAGAGACACGAGATGGTTGAAATTGAAGAAGCTCAGGAGGACTGGCCTGAAGCAGCAGCATCCACATCAAGTCACCATTCCCTTCACACAGCTGAGGTTCTTTAGCACGGAAGCATCAGACACATGAAACTGAAGGATTGGAGAAGGCACAGGAGCACAGGCCTAAAGCAGCAGCAGCCACACCAGGGCACCTATTAGTTCACACAGTTCAGATTCTTAAGCACAGGAGCACCAGTGATATGAGGAGGCAGGAATAGAGGAGGCACAGGAGGACAGGCCTAAAGCAGCAACAGCCAAATCTGGGCACCTATCTGATCATACAGTTGAGGTTCTTTAGCACATCAGCACCAGTGACATGAGATGGGAGAAGCAGAAGAGGCAGAGAAGGACTGGAATAAGGTGGCAACAGCCATGATAGGGCACCTATCAGTTCACATAGCTGAGGGTCCTTAGCACAGCCTTAACAGAGATATGAGATGGCAGGAGTGGAGGAGTCAGTGGTGGACAGGCCTATAAAGCAGCAGCATCCATATCAGGGCACCTATCAGTTCACACAGCTGAGGTTCTTAATATGACAGCACCAGAGACATGAGATGGCACTAATGGAGGAGGCACAGGAGGACAGGCCTGAAGCAGCAGCATCCACATCAACGCATCAATCAGTTGACACAGCTGAGGTTCCTTAGCACAGCAGTAACAGACACAAGAGATGGCAGTCATGGAAGAGGCACAGGAGGACAGGCCTGAAGTAGCAGCAACCATATCAGGGAACTTAGCAGTTTGATCAGATGAGGAGCTTTAGCATGGCATCACTAAAGACATGAGATGACTGAAGTGGAAGAGGCATAATAAAACAGGTCTGAAGCAGTAGCATCCACATCTGGGCACCAAATAGTTCACAAAGCTGAGGTCCTTTAGAAATGGCAGTACCAGAGACATGAAATGGCTGGAGTGGAGCAGGCATATGAAGACAGGCCTAGAGCAGCAGCCGCCACATCAGGGCACCTATCACTTAACAGCTGAGGTTCTTTAGAATGGCAACACCAGAGACATGAGAAGGCAGAAGTGGAGCAGGCAAAGGAAGAGAGGCCTAAAGTAGCAGCACCCACATCAGGGCACCCATTAGTTCAAACAGCTGAGGTTCTTTAGCAAAGCAGCAACAGAGAGAGTTGTGCTGTGCAGGTACTCATTAAACCCAACCCCAAGGCATGGATGAGTTCTCCATTGCAACCATACTGAGGAGAGGCTTAATGCTTACATACATATCCTCAAAAATTATGTACAGAACTTACAATTTTAATTTTTATGGCATTTCCTTCTTTGCTGCCCACTGCTAGCCATGAATACTCCATGGTATACCATCGGTGGAGTATTATGCCACAGAAACGGAAATATTTCCATGGATAATAATTCTGCCAGCAGTACATTCAATTTTCATTATAATGAAGAGGTAATTTGCTATTTAAATTGATCCATCTGCTTTCCAATGGATATGACATGTGGACACAGTGAACTGTGTGCTGTTCAGGAGGTCCACATTGCATAATGTCCAAGTTTTTTAAATTAAGTATTTGTCTCACAGCGTTCCGCTGAATAATGTTCCACCAGTTTCCAATTCTGCGGAATACTATTCTGCCTCACATTTTTGATGACATTTTGCCAAGCTGCTGGAATATTATTCTGTGCAACACAGATATTCAACCCTTGGAAGTACTGTTACAGCGGAAGTTGCTGTATTCAGATCCACAAGTGGAAATCAGGGTTCTGTTTTTGCAGTTGTAAGCAGTCTGTTGGAGATAAAGACATTGTTTTTACTGTCACAGTATAGTTATAGTTTGTGACAATGGCTAGTGCTACTAGTGAGGATAAGTCAGAAGCAGGTAGAAGCAACACCACAAGGTCCATTTCCTCACCATTTCTGCTGAGAAGACATCCATACTAGTGATGGAGGTCACAAAAAAGCCCACTGAACTGTTAGGGGAAAAGAGACCAGACTTCTCCCAAAGGGAGGCTATTTGGGCTGCCATAGCAGCCAAGGTCAGTGGAGATGGTAAATGCCTGGCTAGAACAATAAAAAAACTAAAACACCACTGGGATGACCTGCAGAGAAGGGACCTGCACATTTTAGAGAACCTGGTTGCTATGGTCACTGTAAAGAAAGTGCCAAAAAGAAAAGACAGTGCCAAAGTTGTGAGGGTGGTGAGTGTTACCTAACTGATTACTTTTCTTTATACTGGTTTATATTTCTGTTCTTATAATGCTGTGTGTGCACTGTGCAGCATATCAGTAACGAAGCAATATGGCATGACAAGGGGTTAAATATGGTACGAGGTGCAGCTGAGTGCCATATTGCCCCTAGGGAGTGATTAACTGATTTCTAATGTAACTCCTGGGAGTGCCTTATTGCTAGTTTAAAAAAGTATTCTAAAAGAAAACTGTTAAAAGTATACTTTGGGAATTTTTCATTCATTTAGAGGGAGATTTTTAACAAAATAGTTCTTTCACCAACAGTTTAAGAATGCTTGCTGGTTCACATCAGAATGCGTCATTCCAGTCATTCAGCAGTGGTAGAGCATGGAATGCTGACAGGAAGAATCCATGTGCCATTGTGATTAGGCTGAACATAGGCAGTGTAACAAGGATAAATGTAAGGCTGTTGGAATCCTAACAGCCAGTCAGATTGCAGAATTTTTGAAATCCTCTTTACAATATTTGTTTCTAAACGCATGCCAATATTACTTTGTATATCGCAAGTGTATTGTTGTTCCTTTGTCCATTGTAGATATATATACAACAGGTTACTAAGAGTGACCTGTGAAACAGAAATGTGATTGGAAGCTGAACTATGGTTATAGTCCACCACCTCTGCATCATCAGCAATGTATCCTCATAGAGTATGGCATAACAGCTAAAAACAAAGTGACATCCACTAGCTGCCAGGTCAATGTCATGTTATGTCACAGTCAGTGAGCTCACAGTACTGATGGTGTAATGAGGGTGATAAAACTAGATCTGTACACTGGGCAACCACCAAGCACACTGGTGTTTCACACAGCCAGATAATACTGTGACTTATCACACTTTATAATGAGCCATTGGAACACGGATAAATTGATCACTATTTAGCACTAACAAGTGGTTAGTTTTTTAAATTATGTAACATTCCCTGGCTGTAAGGTTTGATTTTCTCAATGTACCAAACAGGGCATGCACGCCCATCTCCCTATGGTTGCCCACACAAAAAGCACTCAGTCAGAGGGCAACCAAGCGGATGAAAGAAATTGAGGCTCCCATTAAAAGCCATACAGAGGCAGAGGAACAGCAGCAGCAGCAGGACGAAGCAGACAGTGTTGAGGCCTCTACAACACCTGTAGGGAACAGGCAGTGGCCTCAATGATCATATCCTCTCAGTGGATCTGGCAACCAAGTGGCATTTTTTATGTTGGTTGCAAACTGCACAAGTCCATTTGCATGGTTTGGACCTCTTTTATGTACCATCCTAGGGGAGTTCTCCACTTCCCTTTCTAAAACACCTTCCACAGACAGAATGTGCTGATTTCTAGTTATCACCTCTTTGACTTGAACTTGATCGGACACTGTATGAAGTTATAAAGTGAAGCTAGTTCTCTCTCTGGTTTGGAGCAGAATTTTCTTATTCTGGTCTGTAGCACTTGCTTTGGCCTGCCCAATAACCTCCCTTCCACTGTAACTTCATTCTAAGAATCTGGCATGCATTCCATCTGCCCTTTTGTTAAAGTCTGAGATTCAACTAAAATTTCTTTGTAAATGAAAAATCTGGGATTTGGGGATGTTTCTGATGTCGTGGCAACTGGAGGAGTGGAGTGAAGTATTTCAGTCAGTGGGCTTATGGTATAAATCTGTGTCAACGTACCCATCTGGAATACTTAAATATTTATAAGTCCAAGACGTTAATCTCTGTAGGATGTAAATTCCCAGTGAACCTCAAATTGAGACTGGTAGAATGCAAGAATTCCACAAATTTGTCTCAACTCCTCCCTGCTCCAGAGCCACACCATCAGAACATCAACAGGAAAGTATCTCCACAAATCCATTTTGTGGAAAAAGAGGTTATTTTCTAGAAAATAAATAAATTCTGTCTCCCAATATTTCAGATGTAGATTTGCTTGATTGGGGGGCAAATGTGGCCCCTATTGCTATACTTATAATCTGGTGGCAATGTTGCCTCTGGAAAATTAAGAAATTATATTTTATTACAAATTTTGAGAGGCTGATTAGGAATTCCTTCTTGTCCACTAGCAAGTTAGTGCTTAGGTCCAACCATGCATGCAGTGCCTCAAGGCCTCCATCATGTGGTATGTGGGTGTACAGGGATTCAATATCCATAGACACAAATAACCAGTCTTGTACAAGCTGGTTATCCTTCTGGATGTGTAAAATATGTGTTGTGTCCCTGTTGTATAATGGGAGGGTCTTCACAATGTCACCTATTTATGCACCAACATACTGTGAGAGGGGCTCCAGAAGAGACCCAATGCCAGCCACAATGGGCCATCCTAGGGGATTATCCAGCCTCTTGTGTACCTTGGGCAGTATGTACATGGTGGACCTAATGGGAAATTGGACAGTAAGAAATTCAAACCTACTCTGTGACATAATCTTTGACTCAGAGACTTTTTCAAGTATTGGCCAATGGATTCCTTAAAACCTGGCAAAGGGTCAGATCTGAGTTTTAAATGATATTCCTGATTGTATTGTTGTCTCAAGACTTCACTAATGGCATCCTGAGTATTTATAACCACTGCCCTGCTCATAACCTGCATCATTTTTCCCCTTTAGTATCCCCACCTTCCCCCCAAAAGTGTGCTGATATCACGGGTGTCAGTACACCTTATACATCAAGATGACAGAGTTGCACTCCAAAGACCCCTTCTGCATTCCACTATTCCCCTGCACCATAACCTGGGATCTCCCAGGTGGCAGTAGAGCAGTGGGTCACAGAAATTCCCCTCCCTGGAGGAGGAGAGTATCCAAAGGGGCACTTGATCCTGCACCCTCTGACTAGCCCTCCAATGACCCAGGTTCATTCCGAAAACTGGATCGTCGGTGTTGGGAGCAGCAGTGTTACCACAGCATTGGTGGGCCAGCTACCATGTGACTTTTTGTACAAAATGAACAACATTATAAGAATTTTAAAACATGATTTAAAATGGGCACTTTCAAAATTGTTCAAATTGCACATAGGATAGGAAGAAGAAGAACAGTGTACCAAATAGCACATTTGTTTTGAGTGGGAGGGGTGTTTTCCTGTTATTCCTGGTCAGTTTACACTGAGCATGCTTCAGTGTTGTGAGCCATCTCAATGCATTTGACAGCAGTCAGAGCAGTCAGACCTACACAACTGCAATCTTGTTTAATCCTCAAAAAAACAAACTTGATAATCTATTCTTTTTTTTTCAGTCTGCCAGATACAGTATGACTCTCAATTCTCAAGTCTGATAATTGCAATGCCTTCATTTTATAGGATGTGTTTAGAATATTTTACTTTTGCCACAGCAAAATCATTAAGGAAGGAAAGAGTGGGTTTTTCTAGGATTTAAAATTAGTGTATATCCATTATGAGGTCAAATACGGTACACAGAAGCATGAGGACAGCAACTAAAATGACGCAGGGGTTGCATGAGAAGTCCTACAAGGAGAGACCGAGGGATCTCAACATGTGCATCCTGGAAGACAGCACAGCAAGAGGAGACATGATAGTAATCTACAAGTACCACAAGGGGTGCACAGGGTGCAAGAGATGAATCTCTTTCAAATAAGAAAGAGCAGCAGGACCAGGACACATTGGATGAAGGTGGGGGGTATTAGGGTAGATGTGAGGAAGTACTACATCACTGAAAGGGCAGTACACTGGCTTTTCTCTCCCCAGATCTGATTTTCAGAAATATCTGCAGCTCCGTAGTGTAGTCCTAGCCTATCGAAGGCATGCATACCCGTCTGTCAAAACCTGCCTTTCACCTCTGTTATCCAAATGGCTTAAACATGGCTAGGGTAGGATGGGAATAATACACCTGGTTACAAAGGACACCATGCCTGAGCCGATGAAGGTGGCCAGGATCAAACAAGAAGAAGCACTTAACCCTCCTGTATCTGCAGAAACCTAGCTGCAGTTTTTGTTGCTGGCCTATAAGGCTTGTTCAGATTGTCGCAGCCTATTCATACAAAACACTTTACCAATGGTATTATACTTGGTGGTTTACAAACCTGGTTCACAGCATAAAATGCTGACTATCTGTCACAATATGGGTCAGGTACTGTTGAAGACCATGTAACTGTGACAAGATTGTGTATGGTGTGTATGCATAACTGTACCCTATGCTGTGGGAAGGAGACTACTAGGGAATATTATGTGGAGATACGGTAATCTCATTCTTTTTGTGTATTTGAGTGTCCCTAGGAGTGGAGTTCCTGGTAGAGGGTGGGTGAGGGCTCCTTTAACTCATTTCTCAGCTCTTGAGATTTGTATTTGGTAAGTCATCACCTGTGGTAACTAGTTCCCTCCTGAGGGAGAGGGGTATGTGAGAGGGTCAGGGTCCCTCTCCCTGATTTTTTTTAATTAGGTTACAGATAAGGAGGATGTTTGTTTGAAGTTGTACCTCCTCAACAAGACTCCCCCCATACCTGTTAGAGGTATACCAGAGAATCATAAGAAAAATTAAAATTAAAGACAATAATTTCCTGTATCTTTTTTGGTTGTGACCTCTGTTTTCTGTCATTCTGTCCCTCTCTCTGGTTCACAAGTTGACCACCTGTGAACATTTCCCCTTCTTTACATTCTTACCTTTTTGTAAGTTCTGGGCCCCTAAGCCTTCTTTCCATTTTCACTCTCCTTTTAATTAGTGCATGCAGGTTATCATAAATGAAAGAAATAAGTTTTGGGGAGGAACACGATAGCTGTTTTTGCTACTTCTGTCACATTCAGCAATTTGGGAATCTCCTCTGTAGCATTTATTAAACTTCAGTAAAGTAAGGGCTATAATTTATGCAGTTTTCTGGCATTTATCTGTTGCAGCTGAGCAGGCCCTGCCTTCCTCCTCTACAGTGTTGTAAGAGTGTGTGAGAGAGATATAGAGAGAAAGAGAGAGAGAGAGAGAGAGAGAGAGAGAGGAGGAGGAGAGAGAAAGAGAGAGATGAGAGACAGTGACAGAAACAGCAGGAAGTGTTTTTTTTTTCTCATAGAGAGCGAGCTATAGCATGGTAAAACAAGCGTTAGTCAATGCCAAATGTTCGCCGCTGGTATTGCTGTTGTACCAGGTGTTGCTTGTATACATTTTTATTACATATTCACCCAGGATAGCACAGATGAGATGTAATATCTCATTTTCAGTTGTGTCCTGCTTTGACACATTGTTAGACTGTAATTACCCAAGATAGGGCAGCTGAGAGGCAATATCTACTTTTATGTTGGCTCCCGCATATTGACATCAAATGTCCAACAGTCTTATTATGATCTGACATTATGATGAAGACAGGTGGCATTTTTAAAATCCCATCTGAAAGGTAATTTCATTGTGCGACTGTAAAAACAAGTTTCAGATAGAATTTGACACTTGCCATGTTCAGAAGGTGGGGTAACACAAGGGATATGTTGAACATTAGGGACCAAAATCTGTAAAAAATAAAGTTATGGATAAATGTTGTAAACATCTGTTTCCTCATAACTTATTTGTTTTTTTACAGTTTACCAAATTTCAACATAATCTTTCATGACCACTCCTTTGAGCATTGCAGGTGTCATTATAAATAAAGCACCAGCACACGGACGCTTGATGCAAGCTGCCTTTTGTCGCAGCTTGCATCACTCTAAGGGCCCTTTGGAAATTGAGCCCAATATTTTTCCACCCTAATGTATTTCCCTTAGTGCATTTTAGCCCACATAGAAAGCTGCATATACACTTTTTCTCAAGCAGTTTAACACAGGTTTTAAAACAAACTGAAGCTTACTTGGAGACGTAAATCCTACCTCCTTTGCTCACTGCTTTCCTATGCTATTGGGTGAGGCGTCCTCTGTTTTCTATGGGAGTCTAGCTGGCTCAGATGTGTAGGCTTTATAGTATCCTAAAGATGTGAGGAAGAGTTAAGGGATGGACATGGAGTAGTCCCTTCCCCAATTTACCATTTTTTTTTAGCTTATATTTGTTCCATTTCTCTATAGCGTGCCCATTTGAAATGCTGGCAATTGTGTGTATCTATTTCTGTTATGATTTATTTTCCACTTGGATGTACAGTAGCTTTTGTAGTTGTTAAAAACTGATTAATTACTGTAAATTGGTGAATCAACTGATCAGGGGGAGGGCTATGTAAATCCTGGGGTTATGGGCAAATGGTAGCTTGAGCTCAGTCGTAGACTGACACTCGTGGAGTGAGGAACAGCTTTTCCTTATTCTTAAGAGCAAGGTGACCACTGTTAGCACATGGGTGTGAGCAGAGGCACTCATAGCTAGTTTACCAAGGATAAGCTCTTATTTTCATTTAAAGAAGGGAAAAGTAAAATACTTCCACACTGAACAGTTGGTTTTCACCATACCAAGCTTTAGGATAAACTTAACTGTAGAGGCATGCCATACAAAAGTGAAGGTACTGGACTTCAGTAGGGTTGATTTTGTCCAAATGGGAGAGTGCCTCAGAAAAGCACTAGCAAACAGGCAAGAAGGTGGGGTGGAGCAACAAAGGGGAAACAACCGCCATCACAAAGGCAACAAGCCTTTGTGTGAAGCAAATCAAAACAAATGAAAAAAAACACTATGGTTCTCAAAAGAAGTGGCAGGGAAGGTAAGGGAGAAAAAGGTAGCATTCAGGAAGTATAAGGAAATACAGAATAAGCAGGACAGAGAACTATACCAGTTAAAGCAGAAGAAAGTAGGGAAGGCAGTCAGAATAGCAAAGGCCCAAACCAAGGGAAAGATAGCCAGTTCAGTTAAGAAGGGAGATAAAACCATTTATAGGTACATTAGGGAGCAAAGAAGGACTAAAACAGGGATACTGAGGTTGAATAAAGAGGAAAGTGGTTGGGCAGAGAGCAACAGTGAAAAAGCAGGGATACTGAACAGATACTTCTGCTCAGTATTCACAATGGAAAAGCAGGGGGAGATACCTAATCCAGTCAATAGAAGCACTCTGGACAGGGTGGTTGATATTAGTCTTTTCACAGAAGAAAGGGTTCTGAAAGAACTCTTAAAACTGAAGGTGGATAAAGCAATGGGGCCTGAAGGGATTCACCACAGAATTCTAAAAGAATTAAGGAAAGAACTAGTAACACCACTGACTACTCTTTTTAATAAATCATGGGAGGATGGTGTGGTACCTGAGGACTGGAGGAGGGTGGATGTGATTCCCCTTCACAAAAGTGGGAGCAAGACAAAGGCAGGAAACTACAGACCTGTCAGTTTGACCTCAGTGGTAGGGAAAATTATGGAATCACTTCTGATGGAAATAATTGTTGACTACCTAGAGGCCAGTGAGGCACAGGACCCAAGGCAGCATGGATTCACAACAGGAAGGTCATGCCAGACAAATCTAATTGATTTCTTTGACTGGGTGACCAAAGTAGTAGACCAGGGAGGGGCTGTGGACATGACCTACCTAGACTTTAGCAAGGCATTTGACACAGTCCAGCACAAAAGATTAATAAACAAATTAGACAGCCTGGGAGTGGGTCCCAGGATGGTAGCCTGGGTAAAACACTGGCTGGACAGTAGGACACAGTGGATAATAATAAATGGAGTCCACAGTGAAGAAAAGGGAGTTACTAGTGGGGTACTGCAGGGTTCAGTACTGGGGCCAGTCCTTTTTAATGTCTTTATAAGTGACATTGCAGAAGGACCAGAAGGAAAAGTATGTCTCTTTGCAGATGACACAAAGATCTGCAACAGGGTTGATATGAAAGGTGGGGTGGAAAAGATGAAAAGGGACTTGGCAAGGTTGGAGGAATGGTCAAATGTATGGCAGCTTAGATTCAATGCAAAGAGGTACAAAGTAATGCACCTGGGAAACAAAAATCCAGGGGACGAGTACACAATGGGGGTTGAGATACTGGCAACAACAAAAGTGGAAAGGGACCTGGGGTAGTCATATCAGATAACCTAAAGATGGGCCAGCAATGTGAGAAGGCAGTAAGGAGGGCTGGGGGGATACTGGGATGCATAGGGAGAGGCATCACCAGTAGAAAACAGGAAGTTGTTGGCCCTCTGTAAAGACAGTTGGTAAGACCACATCTGGAGTACTGTGTACAGTTCTGCAGATCCCATCTCCGCAAAGACATAGACAGGGTGGAGGCTTTCCAGAGGAGGGCAACCAGAATAGTGCAGGGTCTGCAGCAGAAGACATATGAAGAAAGATTAAAGGAGCTTAAGATGTATAGCCTCAAGGAAAGGAGGGAGAGGGGGGACATCATAGAAACTTTCAAATGCCTCAAGGGAATCAACAAAGTCCAAGAGGGTAGCATCTTTCAGAAAAAGAGATGTGCAAGAACAAGGGGGCACCATTTGAAGATGGGGGGGATGGCTCAGAGGAAATGTGAGGAAGTATTTCTTCACAGAAAGGGTTGTAGATGCATGGAACAGCCTCTCTGAGGAGGTTGTAGAGTCAAAAACAGTGGGTGAATTCAAGAATGCGTTAGACAGACATAAGGCAATTCTAGTGAGGGGTAGGAAGAAGTAGGCTGTTGGTTAACTAGGATCTGCAGCTTATCCATTACTAGGGAAATGGGCAGACTAGGTGGGCCAAGTGGTCCTTATCTGCCATCAAATTCTATGTTTCTATGTTAGTGTGGACTTATTTTGTTTGCCTTTATTATTTATTTATATGCATGTATTACATATATATAACTATACATTCTTTGTAACGAAAAACTTCATTAATGCAGCAGTTAGGGTTAAAATGACAAAAGTAAGGAAATGTGGCATTAGAGATTCTAACCCTAACACACCACACCTGCACTGCAGGCAGCGGCAGGTGTGGGGTGTGTCTTGACATTGTCAGCCCTGACAGTCATCCCATTCCATGAGTAAGTAAGCTGAGATGGGTACAGTATATGAGAATGAAGTGAGCATTAGAAGTGACAATAGCAAGGCACACCCCATGCCTGCCGCTACCCTGCAGGGTGCAATGAGGTGTTAGGGTTGGAAACCCTAATGCCACATGTACCTACTTTTGTTGTTTTAACCATAAATAGTGCATTAACAAAGTTTTTTTGCAAACAATTTCCTTACTTTTTGAGAAAGCATAATTGTATTCTTATTTGCCTGAGGGAGTGCAGGGCCCTCTTAGCCCTGACCCTCTGAGCACTGCACTGCCATCCATCCATACATTTTGATATAGTGTAATCCTATCCTTTTTCCCTGTGGGAGTGAAGGGCCCTGTCCATAATGCTGTCCTGCAGTCCCATACATGCATAACTTTTCAGGTACGGTAGTGGAATCCTTATTTGCCTGTGCTCCCATCCAGTACTGAACAGAATCAAAAGGCACCTCACATTGCAATCTTATGCTATAGTAAACACATCAAAATTTGAAAGCTGTGTAAAGTGACACAAAATTACTATATTTTCTCAAAACCACCAAAAAGGCTGTCCCAGTGGTGCTGAGGGTTGAGGCATTGGATGCCACACCTTGCGCCACACTGGTGACCTGGATTTGGGAAAGGACTTAGGCTGCTGGGGGTCAGCTGGGGTGGGAGAGAATAGAGTGTCTAGAGGATGGCTTTCCTCTCCCAGAATGAGTAGTGGGCATTGTGACATTCATCAATGGCCCCTGGTGGAGATCAGGGGCACTGTAGTTAGTGATGCCAAGAAGGGGTGGAGCAGTGGCAGGCATCAGCACATAAGGTGCGCAGATGCTATTGCATGACTGCGCTCTGGGGACAAAAACAAGAAAATACCCCCACTTCCCGGATAGGTGATGGTGCCCTCCAGGACTCCCACCATCACACACCCATTGTCAGGCTCAAACCTCTAGCTCTCCTGATCCCTCCATCCTTCCTTGGTCCAGCAATGGGCTCCTGGGTTGGTGGATCAGGTAGGAGGGGGTAGTGTCTTTCCCCAGTTTCCCAGAGGGGAGAGCTTCAGATGGGCAGTAGATGGTGGTGGTGAGTGAGAGATGTTTGAGAGTGTTTCGGGTAAGTGGGTAATAAAAAAAGTTAACAAAAAAACCCCACCAAAAGGCACATTGGTAGCATGAGCCCCTTCTACCCTGAAAATATCACAGCAAAATTGCGAGCCATTTCTTAACACCACAGTTACAAAGAAACAGTTCAGTAAAGCTCCGAGTACAATGTCATCCTATGGGAAAGCAACCAAAATTCAAATCCACAGAACTCCAAACCAAAGTAATATATTTTCACTAAATCAGCAAAAGGCACATCTGTGGAGCAAGCACTTTCTACCCTGAAAATTCCAGTCCAAAATTCCAAACTGTTTCTTTGCTATGAAGTGACAAAGAAGCAACTAAATAACATTTATTTTTTCACAAATTGTGAAATAGAATCCTGTTTCGCAAATCCTTTAAAAATGTAATTCTGCACAACTGTAACACCATTCTGAGCCACAGGTGTGGAAAAGCATTTTTGGCAGGATTTGAAAAATAGCAGCTGTACTCTTCATGAGGTGGTGTGAAAAAGTGCCAGTGTTGAAAATCTGGAGTGGAAATATTGTAAACTGCCAAAGTTATGCGCATGCGTAGAAAAATTTCAATGAATGCATGTAACTTGGGCATTTGTAGGTATTTTTTTACCAGATTTTCAATATGGCCCCTTTGGGGCCCCACCTCATGAACACTGGCACTGCCATTTCATTACTCAGTCCTGAAAGGAGATTTCATGCAGCAAATGAACCATTCTGCGCTGCTGCTGCATAAACACATTTATTGCAGGATGTGAGAAATGACAGCTGTACTGATCATGAGGTGGTGTGAAAAACTGGCAATGTTGAAAATTTGGAGTGTAAATATTAAAATTTGCTAAAGTCATGTGAGTGCATAGTGAAATTTCAACAACAGCATATAACTTGGTGTTTTGGGGTATTTTTGCACTAAATTTTCAACATGAGCTTTTTGTGACCCCACCACATGAACAGTGACACTATCATTACTTTAATTAGTCCCAAAAGGCGACTCTGTGTAGTGGCCACAAAATCACATTTCAGGACTGAGTAATGAAATGTCAGTGGCAGTGTTCATGAGGTGGGGTCCCAAAAAGGCTATGTTGAAAATTTGGTGTCAAAATTCCCAGAAATGACTGAGATATCAACATAAGTTCAAAACACCATTGACAGCCATTATATGGCACTTACCTCAGTTCTGCAGTTCAAGGTTCAGCTTTGAAGAGTGCAGATGTATCCTGGTCCACAGAAGATGATAGCCCTTGACCTCAGGTGGTAAGTACAGGGTAAGGGGGGTGAGGTGGTGGGGTGCTCAGTGGGAAGATTTGGATGGGGGAGGGGCGGTGATGCTGACAAGGGATGGTTTTCTATTTTTCAGGTAAAAAAAGGAAGATGTTGGGGGCTGTTTTCCTTTTTGCAGTAATACATATACAGTATTTAAATCAGATTGTGTGACACTGGGGATGGGCTCCCCAGTGTCCCATACTACTGGTAGGAGGGGGTTTGAAAGTTAAATGCCTTACTCGAGGATTGGGCCCCTGATGTTGGCCCATCCGTGGAGCTGTGGGTATGGGGGTTATCAGACACCGGGAGTGGGCATCCCAATGTTGGAATATTTTATAAATTAAAGAAACCAAACAGGAAACAGCAATCAGAGGGTGGGGGGGCACTAGACACCAGACAATGAATTTGGGACACACATAGGTGGAGTGAGGGGTTAAACTAGACACCAGGAAATGGAGCTGAAGGCTCCTCTTGCTAAGCTGAGCACCAAGATTTTGGGTGTCCAGAAAAGGCCTCGTAGTCTATCAAGTCTGAGGGGCTAGCTGCACAATCGCACAGACTCGATAGACCATGAGGACTGTTTCTTCTGGCCTCTTCATATGTTTGTATGTTCGTAAAAGGCATTTCTGGCAGTTATTTTAAAAAAAACTAATTTCAGAACTTGGTAAATGGGGCCCATTTAGCTAGGTTATGGTGTTTGTTTTTTAAAATGAGAACAGTTTTATGTATTTTATCCACTTTTTAGTTGGCAGGACGAAAACAGGTGGCTCGCGACCAAGGATTTCTTCTCACAAAGAGGGATTCCAAATCCCGCGAAGAAGGAATGCCTTCTTGAGACTCAGTCCTTCTTTGTGAGATGAAATCCTTCTTCACAATAAAGACCTCTATCCTATAAATGGAATGTTCAGCAAAGTCCCATAGGATATAATGGGAACTAATAAACTTAATAACTTTGCAGCAAATTAATATTATTACACAGATGTTTCACTGTCTGTTCTTCTATCAAACTTCTTTATACCCTACAAAAATCATGCAGAAATTCCACACTTTCTGGCTGCAACGCAACAAGGAAAAAATTGCAAAATGCATGGTATTTTACTTTTTTCACATAGATACATAGATACATAGACAGTGTCGGCAGATAAGGGCCTATGGCCCACCCAGTCTGCCCATTTGAGCTTGTAAGTTCAGTTTGTTTTCCTAGAAGTCTGTTGCGCCTAACCCCTGACCTCCAGAATTCCTTTATGTCTATCCCATGCATTCTTAAATCCCGTGATTGTTTCAGCCCCCACCACTTCCTCTGGCAGGGTGTTCCACTTGTCCACCACCCATTCTGTGAAGAAATTCTTTCTCACGCTTCCTCTGAATCGCCTCCTCCAACTTCATCCCATGCCCTCTAGTCCTGGAACATCTTTTTCGCTTAAAAATAGTGTTTTCCTGCACCCTGTTCCTCCCTGTAAGATACTTGTATGTCTCTATCATATCCTCTCTCCCTCCTCTCCTCCAGGAGTACATGTTCAGTTCCTTCAACTTGTCTTCATAGGACTTGTGATGCAATCCATGCACCATCTTTTGTTACCCTCCTCTGAACCTTCTCTACCCTGTCTATGTCCTTACGTAGGTATGGTCTCCAGAACTGTACACTGTACTCCAGGTGGGGCCTCACAAGTGTCTTGTATAGTGGAATTATGACCTCCTTTCCTGCTGGTAATGCCCCTGCCTATACATCCCAGCATCCTATTTGCTTTACCTGCTGCCTTGTCGCGATGTTTCCTACCTTGAGGTCATCAGAGATGATAACCCCAAGATCCCTTTCCTGCTTGGTGCATGCTATATCCTCACCCCCAACTGATATATTGTGCCAGGGTTTTGTGCCCCATATGCATTATCTTGCACTTCTTTGCATTGAATTTCAACTGCCAAACCCTGACCATTCTTCAAGTTTCTGCAGGTCGCTTCTCATTCTGTCTACACCTCTGGTGTGTCTACTCTGTTACAGAGCTTTGTGTCATCAGCGAACAGTGAAATTCTGCCTTCTAGGTCCTGCGCCATGTTACTGATGAAGATGTTGAATAGGACCGCTCCCAGCACTGATCCCTGTGGTACCCCACTGGTCACTCTTCCCTCTGTGGAGTGACAGCCATTTACCACCACCCTCTGTGTCCTGCCACCTAGCCAGTTACCTAACCACCACACTACTGTCCTGCCCACACCCATATTCCCCAGTTTGTGTAATAGTCTTCTATGTGGCACAGTGTCAAAGGCCTTGCTGGAGTCCAGATAGGCCATGTCCACTGCCCTCCCCTGATCCACCTCCCTAGTCACCCAGTCAAAAAATTCAATGAGGTTGGTCTGACATGACCTCCCCCTTGTGAAACCATGCTGCCTTGGGTACTGTAGTCCATTGACAACCAGATCTATCAGAATCATCAGAACTATCTGGATCTCAGAATCTACACATCCAAGCAGAACAAAACATGCCACATCAAGAGATCTACCCAATAAGACAATGCATACCAAATTTTGTGCACATTCATTGATCAATTGCAAAGTTGTTAAAGTGTAAAATTTAAGGTTTAACATAAAAATTGCTTCTTAACCCTAACTATGCTATTGTGCATCTATAATATATATATATATATTATATATAGGGGATATGACATGGCCTGACTGAAGATATCATATTTATCTTCATGAGAGGCCAGTGATATCATGATATCTCACGAGTGGCGAAGCCACGAGTGAGATATTTTGATGTCACTGGCCTCGAGTGACATAGAGAAATTGTTGATTGCAAGAATATTAATACTTTTAAGTTTAAATTAGATAGATGGCTTTTGAATAAACAATAACTTTATTAATGATCCACATGTGTGGAGGACATTCTCAATGGGCTTCAGCCTACTTATGTCCCAATTACCAAGTTACCAAGTTACCAAGAAAGAGATTGCCACAAAGAACAAGACAGCTTTGGTTTGGTGAGAAAGTATTTATCCTTTCTAAAGTTATTCAATTTTGAAATTCTGGGTTCTGAGTATTTTCAGTTCAGTCTATTGGATAGTTGCTTGGTGTGAAAAGGGATTTAGGGCTCACAAAAAAGGGATTTTGACAGTTCATGAAAAGGGATTCATGGAATCCCTTTTCATGAGAACACATTTCCTTTTTCCAAGCCACCATCTTGTTTTCATTTTTTCTGCACAAACAAAACATTGTAACTTTGCCCAGGGATGTATTCTGCAAACATCCAAACATTAATTTTGTTCATGTGGATGTCCTTTACAGTTCTCTGACTTTGGTTTACTTTTCTGTGGCCCCAGAATGTTTATTTTTGATTTTTAAAATCCCTTTTCGTGACTCGCTTCCGATAAAATGGAGTTTGACACCTCACAAAAAGGGATTTTGACAGGTCAGGAAAAGGGACTGGGCTGACAGACCAGATGGCCCTCTGACTAACCCTTCTTGCAATGTAAAAAGGGATTTGGCACCTCACAAAAATGGATTCGTCTTGCGAAAAGGGATTTTGACACCTCATGAAAAGGGATTCATTTTTCCGATCCCTTTCAAGAGCTATCAATATCTCTCTTTGTGAGCTGAATCCCTTTTCACAAGCTGTCAATAACGCTTTTTGTATCACAAAAAGGGATTTCTGTCAGGGCCATCTGGTCCCACAATAGCAAAAAGGGATTTTGACACCTCGAGAAAGGGATTTAGCTCGTTGACCTAATGAAAAGGGATTCATTTTTCAAATCCTTTTTCATGAGCTTTCAAAATCGCTCTTTGCCAACCAAATCCCTTTTTGTGAGGTATCAAAATCCTTTTTCGTGTGGTGAAAATGGATTATCCACAGGGCCATCTGGTCTACCAACTCAAATCCACAATTACTGTGTGGTGTTGTTTTAATTTTTTACTCACAGGGATTGCTACTGTTTGTTGCTAACATTTCATTGATTTATTTTTCTCTGATTCAAATTGTTGTTGCTGGTATACCTTCTTTACCATTATTACAAGGTGTGCCTACAGGTGTGTGCTAACAGAGTACTGCTGTAATCTTCTGATTCAAATTGTCTTTTGCAAGGTATATCTTCTGTTACTGCTTTATTTTTCTCTGTAGCAAAGTGTTTCTTACAGGGTATATCTTCTCTGAAATTACTGTATTACAGGTGGAGCTTACATTTTTGTGACTTTTTTATCATTGGGCTAAGCAAAACTACTGTTTGACATGGTGTTTTATTTTATTCTTTTTTTTTTTGTTTGTCTGTTTTTTTGTTGTTTGTTGAAAAGGTTTGTTGTCTCAGAGGTGTTTCAGTCTCCTATTCACATTGAAGGAGCTAATTGCTTTTCTCCCACAGCTCTTCCAAAGGATTAGGTGTGTATGTGGGGGGGGGGGTGGATCTGGCAAACTGTCAGTAATTTCCAACAGAAAGAAGGGTTAAAAAGTCAGGTTAGTTGATATCTTGGAGGTAGAAGACTTGGTTTGCTGGCCAGGGCACCTAGCTTCACCTGAGCTCTTTCCTTCTAAGACTGCTTGAAAGACAGAGTAGAGAAACTTACGAGAGCAAGGGAAAAGGATTAAGACTTATTTTGGCTAAGCAGATTTACTGTGTGGTGTTGTTTTGATTTTTTACTCACAGGGATTGCTACTGTTTGTTGCTGACATTTCATTGCTTTATTTTTCTCTTATTTAAATTGTTGTTGCTGGTATACCTTCTGCATTATTACAAGGTGTGCCTACAGGTGTGTGCTAACAGATTACTGCTGTAATCTTCTGATTCAAATTGTCTTTTGCAAGGTATATCTTCTGTTACTGCTTTATTTTTCTCTGTAGCAAAGTGATTCTTACAGGGTATATCTTCTCTGAAATTACTGTATTACAGGTGGAGCTTACGTTTTTGTGACTTCTTTATCATTGGGCTAAGCAAAATTACTGTTTGACACTGTGTTTTATTTTATTCGTGTTTTTTTTTTGTTGTTGTTTGTTGAAAAGGTTTGTTGTCTCAGAGGTGTTTCAGTCTCCTTCTCACATTGAAGGAGCTAATTGCTTTTCTCCCACAGCTCTTCCAAAGGATTGGGTGTGTATGTGGGGGGTGGAGCTGGCAAACTGTTAGTAATTTCCAACAGAAAGAAGGGTTAAAAAGTCAGGTTAGTTGATATCTTGGAGGTAGAAGACTTGGTTTGCTGGCCAGGGCACCTAGCTTCACCTGAGCTCTTTCCTTCTAAGACTGCTTGAAAGGCAGAGTAGAGAAATTTATGAGAGCAAGGGAAAAGGATTAAGACTTATTTTGGCTAAGCAGTTTTACTGTGTGGTGTTGTTTTTTTTTACTCACAGGGATTGCTACTGTTTGTTGCTAACATTTCATTGCTTTATTTTCTCTGTAGCAAAGTGTTTCTTACAGCGTATATCTTCTCTGAAATTATTACAGGTGGTGCTTTACAGGTTTTACAGTTTTATCTAACATAAGGATAAGCTTTCAGGGTTACTGCATTTGTTGCTGACTGATTGTTTCTGCTCTTACCTCCTTGTTCTTTCATCCGTGGTTCTTCTTTTTCAGCAAGGGGTAATGATCAGATGTCTCCCAGGTACATCAGCATGGAGAGACACTGACAGCATTGCTAAAATTGTTCACAAAGCAGGAGAAAACATTGATATCCTAGTACACATAGGGACTAATGATCTCGCCAGCCGGTCAGTTGTGGAGACCAAGGAACACCTGACCAGGCTGGGTGACAAACTATCATCTATTTCAATGGTTCTTAGACTTCGTCACAGTGAGCCTCCCCAAATCCATGGAAAAAATTTTGAGCCTCCCCCAAAAACTGAAATATTCTTGGACCTCCCCAAGGAAAAATAACATGCTATACTTTGCGCAGTACACCATGAATAAATTGAAACCCCTTTGAGTACTTGGCTCACATTCAGTTCTTTCATTCAGTTCTTTGTCTTATACTGATGTGGAACCTTTAAAAAAGAGCACCTGTGCTCAAAGGTGTTATCTGAATAACAAATAAATAAAATAAACAAATATTATTATTATTCAGTTTATTGTAACCCCTCGGCCAGCCTACTTGCTCTGCTATTTTCATTCTTAAACCATTGTTACCCCTTGTTGCAGAACCTTCATGGGTCAGGCTACTTTCTCTGTTTTCTCTCTATATGAAATAACCTTCCTGCATACTTTGCCTCTCCTCCTCTTTCCCTGCTCCTAAGCAACTTCTCTGGGATTACTTTGCTCCTTCCTGCTATTGCTCTTAGAACTTCTATGCTCAATCATTGTATTTGGGCTGTTCTGCCATCACCTACTACTATCCTCTTTCAGTTTGCTTAATCTCTTCACACAAAATACATAAAACTCAAAATTTAAATACTGTACTTTTGAGACTTGCTTGAGCCTCCCTTGGAACAGGTCGGGGCCTTCCCAGGGAGGCTGGCCTCACCATTTGAGAACCCCTGATCTATTTCATCTGGAATCTCCTTCTCTGAGATCCTGCCAGTCTGGGAGAGGGAAGCAGATGGATGGAAGGTCAGAGAAGGGGAGATAGGGGAGCTAAACATGTGGCTCAAGGGCTGGTGCCAGGAAAAAGGACACAGATTTGTAGGGAACTGGCAACAGCTCTGGGAGTGAAAGTTCTTTAAATTTGATGGACTGCATCTGACTAAGGAGGGAGTCAGTGCATTGGGACAGAAGTTTGACGTCTTTGCATAATATTTAAAGTAGCAAATTGGGAGAGGGATGCAGCACCCCGTACGTCGAATGGGAAGAACACCCTTCCCCCCTCAGCTAGTGGTCAAACAGGGATTCAACATGTTTGCAGTTCATTTGCATCACGAGGTAAGAAAAAAGGTTTGTCTCCCCATACGATGCACAGGGGTAATGCCAAACCTCACCCAACAACTTACACAGCAAAATCTGGCCAATGGAAAATCATGTACACAAATACTCACAGCTTGGGAAATAAGATCCCAGACCTGCAGGCAATAATGTCAGAGGCTAAACTGGACATACTAGCAATTAATGAGATGTGGTTTACCAGTAACCACACTTGGGAGACTTCAGTACCTGGCTATGTATTGTTCAGAAGAGACTGAGATGCAAAAAAGGGGGGGAGGAGTGGACCTGTATGTCAATGAAAATATCAAAGCTACAGAAATTCAGAATACACATAAGGAGCCAGAAGAACTGTGGGTCACCCTAGAAACAGGAAATGGGAAAGCCATAAGAACTGGGGTTGTCTACAGGCCCCCAGACCAGGGGGAGGACATAGACACATTACTGTTAGAAGATATACAAAACATGACAGCTAAAGGGGAGGTTCTGATAATGGGAGACTTCAACATGCTGGATACAGATTGGCCAATACCAGCAGGAACATCTGCCAGAACTATACACATAGTGGTTTCCCTGCAGGGGAAGGACCTCAAACAACTGGTACAGCAACCCACAAGAGACAGGGCTATCCTAGATCTAGTACTGACTAACAAGGAAGGGATCACAGATCTCCAGGTAGAAGGTCACCTGGGGGCCAGTGACCATCACATGGTATGGTTCAATTTGGCTACTACATCTAAATCATCCCATTCCAAGGCAAAAATATGGGACTTCAGAGGAGCTGACTTTGATAAGATGGCCAACAGAGTTAAGCTAGCCCTGGCAAAAAGAAACACAGATGAGGGGGTACAGGCAAAGTGGGCAAGCATTAAGGATGCAATACTTGAAGCAACATCCCATTGTGTTAGACAGAAAAGGAAGTGCAAAAGAAGAAGGAAACCACTTTGGTTCTCAAATACAGTAGCAGAAAAGGTCAGAGCCAAAAGGCTGGCCTTCAGGAAATATAAGGGAACACAGCGGGATGAAGATAGGGAGGCATACCAAACTGCCCTAAGGGAAGCAGGGAATGCAGTAAGGGAGGCAAAGTCCCAAACTGAAGAAACACTAGCATGAACAGTAAAAGAAGGCGACAAGACTTTCTATAGATACATTAGTGAAAGGAGAATGTCCAGAGGGGGTATTGCTAAGCTTAATAGAGAAAAGGGAGCATGTGAGGAGGAGGAGGACCCTGTAAAGGCATCTATCCTAAATAGAAACTTTTGCTCAGTATTTACTGAAGAGAAGGTAGGGCAGGGCCCACAGCTTAGCATCATGGACACAGTGGGGAGGGAGCTGAGCACTACTCCCTTCACAAAAGAAAGGGTCCTACAAGAGCTTGCTAAGCTCAGGGTGGATAAGGCAATGGGACCTGATGGCATACATCCCAGGGTACGTAAGGAGCTAAAGGTGGAACTAGCAGAGCCATTAGCAGAACTGTTTAGTGAGTCTCTGAGCACAGGAGAGGTCCCAGAAGACTGGAGAAGGGCTCATATGATCCCGCTCCACAAGAATGGTAGCAGGGAGGAGGTGGGGAGCTACAGACCAGTCAGTCTTATGTCAGTAGTGAGCAAGATTATGGAGGCACTCCTTAAGGAAAGGATAGTGCAACACCTGGAATCCATAGGGGTACAGGATCCAAGACAGCATGGGTTTACAAAAGGAAGGTCCTGTCAAACTAATCTCATAGATTCCTTTGACTGGGTAACCAGAGTGGTGGACCAAGGGGGAGCAGTTGATGTCTCCTACCTTGACTTCAGCAAAGCTTTTGACACTGTTCCACATAGAAGATTGATAAATAAGCTGGGTAGGCTCGAGGTGGGTCAGAAGTTGGTCAACTGGGTGGCAAACTGGTTGATGGGCAGAAAACAGAGTGGTGGTAAATGGTATACAATCAGAAGAGATGCAAGTCACAAGTGGGGTACCTCAGGGATCAGTTCTGGGGCCAGTCCTCTTCAACATCTTCATTAGTGACCTTGCAGATGGACTAGAGGGTAAGGCTTGTCTGTTTGCAGATGACACCAAGATCTGCAACAGAGTAGATGATCCAGATGGGGTGGGCAGAATGAGAAGAGATCTGGATAAACTAGCAAAATGGTCAGAAGAGTCCCTCTTTACAAGACTCTGGTTAGGCCCCATCTGGAGTACTGCATGCAGTATTGGAGGCCACGTCTTCACAAGGACATTAACCAAATTGAGGCAGTCCAGAGAAGGGCAACCAAAATGGTGCAGGGACTGCATCAGAAGACATATGAAGACAGATTAACAGAGCTCAATATGTATACCCTTGAGCAAAGGAGGGAGAGAGGTGATATGATCGAGGCATTCAAACACCTTAAGGGCATTAACAAGGTGAAAGAGTCTAACATGTTTAAATATAAGAAAAATAGCAGGACAAGAGGTCACAGCATGAGATTGGGGGGGGCTGATTAAGGGGGAATGTGAGGAAATTCTTTTTCACAGAAAGGGTGGTGGATGCATGGAATGGCTTACCACAAGAAGTGGTGGCTATGAATACAGTGCAGGGCTTCGAACAGGCATGGGACAGGTATAAGGAAGCAATGCAAATGACTATGAATAAATAGACCACTGACAGAGCAAAGGCCGATGGCACATTTATAAGGTAGAAAAAGAAATGGGCAGACTTGCGGTCCTTATCTGCCGTCAACTTCTATGTTTTTATGTTTCTATAATCCCTCTTTGTGAGCTGTCAAAATCCCTTCTTGTGAGACGAATCCCTTTTAGTCAGCTGTCAAAATCCAAAAGGGATTTCTGGCAGGACCTGTCAGTGTCAGTGGCTCAGTAGGTAGCACATTTGCCTCTGAGGCCAGGAGATCAGAGGGCAGTGGGTTCAGTTCCCGCATCTGGCACTTGGGTTAATATCCCAATACTGACACTGTAGTGCAGCATGAGGGGGTGCTGCACTTCTGAGGTGCTGTCTTTCGGATGAGATGTTAAACTGAGGTCCCATCTGCCTGGATTGGTGGTAGTTTAGGTGGATGTTAAAGACCCCATGGCACTTATCGAAAAGAGTAGGGGATTTCCCCGGTGCCCTGGCCATTCACTAAAAATACCACCAACAGCTTAATCTGGTTCAATTTCCATTGCTTACCAACTGTATCCCCCCTTCCCCCGGTTGCCCCTGAAAAAGGGACTTCTAGTTCCAGTGGGCCTACCGGGTCTGCAAAATTTAAAAAAAAAATAGAAAAAATCTGGTCCCACAATCACAAAAAGGGATTCTGACACCTCACGAAATGGGATTTGGCTCATAATAAGGCATTTTGACACCTCACAAAAAGGGATGTCTAACATTTATTGTTTCTTTGCCACTTCACTTAAAGAAACGGTTTGGAATTTCAGGATTAAATTTTAGGGTATAAAGAGCTTGCCACACAGATTGTGCTGATTTGGTGATAAAATTTACACTGCTTCCATAGTTATAACATTTTCAAGTTGGGAAAATTTCCACAGAATAACATCGTTGTGGACTCACCACCTTCCGGCACCTGTATCTCAAAAATGGTTCAAGATATAGATTTTTTGCTAAACGCTAAGTATGTGTGCAGATTGTCAGGGCATGATTACAACTCAGTAGTTTAAGGGTTACTTGTAATATCTTAAGGTCTGCACTGTGTCTCTACACTAATTGGTAGGTTGGAGTGCAGGGCCAAGAGGGTCCTGCTCTCCCACAGAAGGATACCATTTTTCAGTAATGGGAGTGCAGGGTCCTCCATTATGCAGTACTGGGTATGCAGGACCCAGATGGCCCTGCACTCCCACAGGGAGATGCAACCACAACACATTATAGACTGGTGGGAGCCTACAGCCCAGAGGGCCCTGTGTTCCATAGAAACATAGAATTTAATGGCAGATAAGGACCGCTTGGCCCACCCAGTCTGCCCATTCCCCTACCTAATGGATAAGCTGCAGATCCTAGTTAACCAGCAGCCTACTTCTGTCTACCCCAACCCCCTAGAATTGCCTTATGACTGTCCCATGCATGCTTGAATTCCACCACTGTTTTTGACTCCACAACCTCCTCCGGAAGGCTGTTCCATGCATCCACAACCCTCTCTGGGAAAAAATACTTCCTTAAATTACCTCTGAGCCACCCTCTATCTTTAAATTGTACCCCCTTGTTCTTGCACACCTCTTTTTTTGAAAGATGCTACCCTCTTGGACTTTGTTGATTCCCTTGAGGTACTTGAAATTTTATATCATGTCCCCCCTCTCCCTCCTTTC
Organism: Neoceratodus forsteri; assembly: GCA_016271365.2. Classification (NCBI taxonomy): domain Eukaryota; kingdom Metazoa; phylum Chordata; order Ceratodontiformes; family Ceratodontidae; genus Neoceratodus; species Neoceratodus forsteri. The sequence goes on from CM057456.1 coordinate 1,341,111,512, forward strand.
CTTGAGGCTATACATATTAAGCTCCTTAAGTCTCTCTTCATATGTCTTCTGGTGCAGACCCTGCACCATTTTAGTTGCCCTCCTCTGGACAGCTTCTATCCTGTCTATGTCTTTGCGAGAGATTTCCAGAACTGCACGAGTACTCCAGATGGGGTCTCACCAGCTGTCTGTACAGAGGGATAATAACTTCCTGTTTTCTACTGGTGATGCCTCTCCCTATGCGTCCCAGTATTCCCCCAGCCCTCCTTGCTGCCCTCTCACATTGCTTGCCCACCTTTAGGTCATCTGATATAACTACCCCCAAGTCCCTTTCCATTTTTGTTGTTGTTAGTATCTCACCCCCCTTTGTGTACTCATCCCCTGGGTTTTTGTTTCCCAGGTGCATTACCTTGCACTTCTTAGCACTGAATCTAAGCTGCCATACATTTGAACATTCCACTAACCTTGCCAAGTCCCTTCTCATCCTTTCCAGCCCACCTTGTGCATCAACTCTGTTGCAGATCTTTGTGTCATCTGCAAAGAGACATACTTTTCCTTCTAGTCCCTCTGCAATGTCGCTTGTAAAGACATTGAAGAGGACCGGTCCTAATACTGAACCCTGTGGTACCCCACTAGTAACCCCCCTTTCTTCAGAGTGGATTCCATTTACTATTACTCTCTGTGTCCTATTCTCCAGCCAACTCCCCACCCAGGCTGTCATCCCGGGACCCACTCACAGGCTAGCCAACCCGTACATTAATCCTTTGTGTGGGACTGTGTCAAATGCCCTGCCAAAGTCTAGGCAGGCCACGTCCACAGCCCTTCCCTGATCCACCACCCAGGCCACCCAGTCAAAGAAATCCATCAGATTTGTCTGGCATGACCTTCCTGCTGTGAATCCATGCTTCCCACAAACATATAAGGATAAGATTACACTTTCTCAAAAAGTAAGGACATTCTTTGCAAAAAAACTTTGTCAATGTAACAGTTAGGGTTGAAGCAACAAAAGTAGGGAAATTAGGCATTAGAGTTTCAAACCCTAACACCCCCACCCCTAGCACCCCATCTCACTCCCACCCTCAACACACCAACAGGTGTCAGGGTTTGCTTTGGCTTGTCGGGCCTAACACTTAACCCATTATCCTATAGTGTATAGTTATCTCAGCTTCCTTACAGATGGAATGGGGTAAGAGTTAGGGACGATGACCCTAAGGCACACCCCCACAGCTGCTGTTGTGTGGAAGGTGGGGTGGTAAGGTTGGGGGGGTGTTAGGGTTTGTAACCCTAATGCCTCATTTCCCTACTTTTGTTGCTTCAACCCTAAGTGATGCATTAACAAATTTTTTTGCAATGAATATATATATATATATAGAGAGAGAGAGAGAGAGCGAGAGAGAGACAAGTGCAGCAAAATGTTATTTCACTGGTGAAATGTCGGCAAAATCAGGAATTTTGCCCCTTGAAATATTTTGCAAAATTCACACATTTCACTTAATATTTTGCATGTGCAAAATTCAAGTACACAGCTAAAAAAAATTAAAAAACTGTTTTCCCCCTCCCGTCCCATCCAGGACAACATTAAAACCCCATATCCCTGGTGTCTGGTGGCCCCAACTTCCTAGCTGATTGCTGGACCATGAAGTATCCCCTCCTGAGATTCAGTCCCTTCCCCAACCCCATCCCATTCCATAATTAGCAATACAACATTTCCTTGGTGTCTGGTGGTCCCCCCTAGCTGATCGCCGGCCCATGAAGAATCCCCCCTGCCAAGATTCAGCCCCGTCCTCCATCAGGTTCCATAAGTTACAATCTTCATTCATGTAATTAAAAAAAAAACTTTCCCTGGTGTCTAGTGGACCCCCCACCATGTCCATAGTAACAGTAACCCCATCCCAACTCACACACCCCCACCTTGGACCCCAGGCTGGACCACCAACACAGCCCTCCACTCACCTCCATGGCTGGCAGCCCAACCGAGTGCTGTCTTACAATGAGCCCGAGTTCTAGTGAGCCCTTTCAATGAATGAGCGTGCAACTGCAATTACCAGTTCAAAGCCTGTCATAGACATAGAGGAACTAGTTATATACACAGACAGAGCCAGAAATGTCAATACCTGCAGGAAAACTCAAGCAGATGTTGCTATGGTCAAGTTACCTAGCTGAAATTCTAGGGATAAATCAGGCCCTTCCTGACATAGCTCCAGGAGAACTAAAGACATACCTGTGCCACTATTTTATTAATTGCAAAAAAAAAATGCTTATGAACAACTCTGACAACCAAGCAGACTTTCAGCTTATGAACCGTTAACATTGATTGATTTTCCAGAGTTTAGAAAGATTTCTATGTTCCAAAAACTACCCCTGCTCTCTATCGACCTCTCTCTCCTTTGGAAAGTGCAGAAAGGTATTAATGTCACATCAAAAGAATTTTAAATGTGAAGGCAAGGGCTGTAAACATAAGAATGCAGACAAGTTTCATGACAGTATCATAGATATACTGTATGAAAAAAAAAACAGCTTGGCCCAGACTCCCCTGACTCCTTGCTTCAGCTATCTGTTTTATTATCAGCACCTACTTTAGAGTCATGGGTAACACTGAAATGTGAAATATTAAATTGGGGGGGGGGGCAAAGATCTCCACCAAGGAGAAAATTGGAAAAAATATCTACAATACTCCCATAATTAGCTCAGAGCCTGTTGTGTGGCTGGCTGTTTGTGTTTGTCCCTGTCAGTAGTTTATTTTTTGTGGATTTTCATGTGTTTCTGCTTGGAGGAACTGGACCATTCTTGGACGTAACATCTATGAACATTTCCTGGACTAAGAAACTGCAAAACATCACCCCCAGGTATTGGCATTCTCATTGTAAATCAACTTTTTTGGAAGCCATCAAAAGCAAAAGTAAGGTCAGTAAATCTGTTATAGAAACATAGAAACATAGAAACATAGACTTTGACGGCAGATAAGAACCGCATGGGCCATCTAGTCTGCCCATTTCCCTACCTACAGGATAGACCACAGATCCTAGTTATCCAACAGCCTATTTCTTCCTACCCCCCCACAAGAATTGCCTTATGTCCATCCCATGAATTCTTGAATTCTCTCACAGTTTTAGACCCCACAACCTATACAAGTTCTTAGTTGTGGAGTGCTGCATTGAATCCACATTTCCATCTGACTTGTTCTTAAAGGATGTTTGCTTGTCTTTGAGGTCTATTCACAACCATATTGGAGAACAAAGGGATGATACTAAAAAAGGATTTTTACATCCTGCATATGCCCCAGGCCAGTGTTAATCACCTTCAGGAATTTAACGCGTTCTGGGTCTGTGATCTACAGTAACAACAGTTTTCTGGTCCCCAGTAGTTCACCATTTCCTGTGGATTTGATTACTTTTCATCATCTGACTCCTGGTACCTTGGACAAGTTTACTATACTACATATCCCTAAACATAACTATCTGCACGGTTTAATATTACTACATCAAGAATGCAACTGAACCTGTTCCTGCTGCAGCTGCTCCTTCTGACCCTTCTGGCATCCAACACTACCAATATATTTAAATGCCCACTGCAACCAACCTCTGATTACCTGGTTGATAGCTCCTTGCACAGAAGTGGAATGGTTACCAGTAGTCTCAGCTGCAACAACACTCATCTCTTCTCCCAAATAGTAGAATACATGAACATGCTACTGTGTCCATGGTTGACCCTACCATCAAACTATTTCTCCCTGTTCATACTATCGGGAGCCAGGTCACTACAGACAACTATGAATAAGTATAAGGGAAAAAGTGCATGTAGAGGTCACTGCTGATACCTTAAGGAACTCTTAAAAAGACTAATACTGCTACTCTTGCTAATATCGGGCAATGTTCACCCCAACCCTGGACCACTCCTAGCTATCCCCAGGGAGCAACGTAGAACAGGAACTCTCTCGCTAGCTGGCATCGACATCTGCAGCCTTACCAAAAAATTAGATGCCCTCACTGCCTGGACAGTACAACATAGCCCAGATGTACTATCTGTAGTTGAAACTTGGTTGCCTCCAATTATCCCTGACACTGCTGTGGCAATACCTGGGTATACTATCTTTCGGCCAGATCGACTATTCAAAAAAGGGGGCATCTGTGCCCTTTATCTTAAAGATTCTATGACAGGGCATGCCCTGACCCTACCCATTAATGGAGATGAGCTTCAGGTCCTTGCTATGACAGTCATTCTTGGGGCCCATAACAAAGCTCTGACAATAGCCTCTGTATATATTCCACCCAAACTTACAACAACAAGCCTGAACCCATTCCTTACCTGCATCAGTAGTCTAAAGCTTAACTCAGAAGTTATATTGCAAGGGAATTTTAATGTCAACTAGCTTGCCCCCAGTGCAAGCAACTACAATGATTCCTTGTCAGCTGTGCATTTTACACAGCTAGTTACCTCACCCACTAGGATCAACTATAGAACAAGAACCAGTACCTAACTGGACTGAGTTCTCTCAAATCGCCCTGACCATATTAGCCACACTACAGTTCTCCCTGATGCCATTAGTGACCATTCCCCAGTCCAGTGCATATGGTCAAATAAATTCAATATACCCCTCGAGAAAACTATCAACAGTCAAATGCTAATCAAGGGACACCTTGCACCATTTAAGGCATTCCTGCGACAAGAAGACTGGTCCCTGATGGACACCACTCTGGATTTTGATGCTGCATTTCAATACTTCATCTCAAAGTTCAATGCAGCATGTGATATCCATGCCTCCTTTAAGAAACGCAAAATTAAAGGTCTTGACAACCCTTGGATCACAGGCAAACTCCTAGACCAACTAAAAGCTCAGGACCTGCTATGGGCTTATGCTACAGCCTCTGACAACCAAGCAGACTTTCAGGCATACAGGACCACCAGGAATGCCTGTACCAGAGCTATCTGCACTGAAAAAGCCAGCTACTACAGGAGCACCCTATCAAACTCATGGTCGAATGGAAGGAAATTCTGGTAAAGTCTCTATGAAGTGATAGGGAAAAAGTCCAAAGCAACTCCTAATATGCTAAAGGTTGATGGCAGCAACACCCTGGACCCCACCACAATTGACAATACTTTCAATTTGGCATTCACTGACCTCAGCCATGTGCTTCCCTCTAACTTCTTTGACACCAGCCAAATCATGGCCTCCCAATATCAACAGACTCAGGATACAAATCATCCACATTTCTATTTCAAGCCAGTTACTGAAAGGGATGCCAAAAAATACCTCCTCAAGGTGTTAGGAAAATTCAGATCAAGTGGGGACACACTTGACTTGAAGCTCATCGCCCTCACCCTTGACGATGTTGTGCACCCTCATACCAAGTTTATTAACAAGTCCCTCATGCTCTCCCAGTTCCTGCTCAAGTGAAAGTCCAACCTGGTGACCCCTATGCACAAGTCTGGGGATAGGACATTACACTGTAACTAGAGGCCATTCTCCATCCTACCCCCTTTATCCAAAGCTCTTGAAAAAATCATCACAGACCAATGGTGGAGTACTTGGAGAAATACAACTTGCAATGACCACAGCAACACGGCTTTCACAAAGGACGTAGCACCACCTCAGCCATCCTTGAATTTACAGGCCACATTCATCTAGCACTAGACCAAGGACAACTTGCTGGTGCCACCTTTATAGACCTCTTGAAAGCCATCGATACAGTCAACCATCCATTACTACTGGAACAACTTGCCAACTTAGGGCTTTCTCGTGACACTTTACAATGGTTCAACAATTATCTCTCCAACCGGTCACAACAAGTTAAGATTGGTGACTCCCTCTCCTTGGAATTACCTTTCTGGGCTGGTGTTCCCCAAGGGTCAATATCGGGACCCCTTCTTTTCAGCATCTTTCTGAACAATCTCCATTCTGACTGTGATGAAAACATTATTCTGTATGCTGATGACACAGTGATTTTCTCTAAGAATTCTGACCCATCCCTCTTGGAGAAACAACTGCAGGAAAGTTTCAAGCAAGTTGAAGCCTGGTTCGTCTCACAGAAACTAGTGCTAAATTACAAGAAAACAAAGACTATGCTGTTGCATGGCACATGTATCAAACATAAACACCAGCAGTTGACAATCAAAAACAGCTCGGGTGTGACCCCGGACCAGATGCAGACTTTCAAATATCTTGGTATAACCCTGCACCCTACTCTGTCCTTCTCCACCCATGTCGATTCAGTTGCAAAATTTATAAATATCTGTATAGGCCTTCTCTACAAACATAGACACTGCCTGACACCTGACACCCTTAAGCTAGCAATCCACAGCTCTATTGTCTCCATCATTGATTATGGGCTTGTTATCTATGGAGCTGCCACAGCTATAGCACTACGATGAATTCTTACATCACTGAATAGGGCCTACAGGCTGCTTATGGATTGCTGCCCATTGCATGCATACCTGCGACCTCTACAAACAGTTAAACTGGCTACAACTTCAGGGAAGGATTACTTTCCAAACCTGCCCACTAGCAAAAAAGTCATTGATGAGACTTATTCCTCGTGGGGTTCAATCTCTCTTAAGCCCAGCCAACCACCCCCATTACACAAGAAGCTCGGACAACTATTCTCTGACTGTTCCCCACTGTCGCACCACCCAAGGCCAGCGATCTTTTGCAGGTAGAGCCCCTAAGATGTTTAACTCCATGGGCAGCGAACTCACCAACTTAGGCACCCTCTGATCATTCAAACACCAGCTACATCAAACTCCTGTGTCCAGAGCCACCTGTGACTATTTTTCCTAACCTCCCAGGTAGTCACTTCTGTTCTTCGCACCTCTCTACTATCACCACCTCTGCCTGCCACCACCCTCCCCCCACCAATATTTACCCCAGCCTCTCTCCCTAGCCCAGGCCCACCACCTTCCTCTCTACCCTCCTTCAACTCCCTTCCTCTCCCCCTTTTCTAATCTGCTCACCCCACCCAATGTTGCACTTGTTCCCCGATCCTTGCCTCCCACCCACCTCTCCTTCTACCTCCCCCCAAGTTACCCCTCTACACCCACTCTCTCTTCCACTTTCCTATGCTACCTGGTACAATTGGCAGCAACTCAGTTTTTTCCACTCTACCTTTCCCCTTGACAATGCACTTCTGGCTGCTTTAATAAATGTAAATATTATTTGTTGTGACTCATCATTCTTAATTGTATGCCTGATTATGTTGTTCTGACTGTTATTTATATCACCTGTAGCTTTAGACCATGTATACCCTGTACTGAATTTTGTATTCAAACTGCTTGCCTGCTAATCTCACACAAACTGTACTTCTATTCTTTGTGTACTGACATGGAACCTTTGTAAAAGAGCCATTGGCTCCAAGGTATTTATCCAGAAATTCTAATTAATAAATAATGAAAGACAGACAAAGGCTAGGAAAGGCAGTAATCCAAATGACACCCACAAAATAATGCCTAGAGCATATGAGCTACAGGGGAAAATTAAGAGATGTCCAGTGAAAATCTATTTTCTGTATAAGTCAAAAAGACAACAAAAAGCACTGTCATCTGAAGCACCATTTATTCCTGGCAGTTAGCAATAACTTAAAGGACTATTACTCCACAGCCTGGTTTAAAAACCAGCCTATGGGCATCAACAAATTATCCACAATAGTCAAAACCATAGTGCACAAGGCAGGCATCCAGAGTGACAAAAGGTTGACAAATCACTCAGCAAGAAAGCACCCGATCCAAAAATAGATGATTCTGGGATAGCACCTACAGAGATCATTCAATTCACAAGCTATAAACAACTAGCTAGCCTAAATGACTATTCCAAACTCAATGAAAACAAGCAAGTAAAGATTTCTAAAATTTTAAGTGGAGAACTACCAACCACATCACAACAAGAGCCACTTAACCTGCCAACGGTAACAACAGTCTCAGAAAATGTACATTAAATTTTGGGAACTTGCTTCAACCGTCTCAATATTAAAACAAAGAGTATAACTTTTAACATTTTTTAAGGCACAAATACCACCTTACTCCCCTACCCCATCCAAAAAGTAAAATCTCAATGTACAATAACGTATTAGTAAAACAAGAACTTTTTTTAGCACTTTGCCTCTTGTTCCCCACACTCTATCTAGGACATCACTATGAATGAAAAAATAGAAAATGTCCTCAAGTACTGGTTATAGACTCAGACAAACAGGTAAGCATCACCACCCCACCGCACCCCCACACACCTCCCCTTTCACACCCCAACCCAAAACTGTAAAGATGTAATTAAGGGGAGATCACGTGATGTTGCTGTGAGATTAGCTGCTCTGGAGACCTGCTCCTGCTTCGTTCCTCCTATAAACATCCAAAATACGTGATACTGAGCATTGGTGTTAATTTAAAAGAAGGGCTTCATCGCGGCTCACCGTGTGCCGCATATTTGGGTTCCAGGAATCTCTTTTGCCTACCTGTAAGCAAGCGCCGAGCTAAAGAAATCTGGGGCCTAAGCTGAGGCATGGAAGCTGAAATGCCAAGGCGCTGCCGCTTCACACCCCCGCAAACCCCGGATAAAGGATCGAAGATCCAAAGGCCAGACCGAGGCTCTGTTAAACCTTTCATTCCCACGGCATCTCAATCGGCTGCACTCAGCTATCGGAACAGAAATTCCTCGAGGAATGCAGTTTTCAAGTCTGCCTTGCAGGACATAATCTAGAGAAATCAAATCACTCAGAAGTGATTTGGCTGATACGAATCGAGCTATTTCAGATCTCTCAGCTTGCACAGCTTCATTGGAAAATTGGAAAAATAAGATGGACCCGGAGGTGGTTTCTTTGAGGCAAAGACTGCACAAAGCTGAATCCAAGTTAGAAGATTTGGAGGGCCGTAGTAGGAGGAACAACATCATTATTTTTTGTCTTGCTGAGGAAGCGGAAGGAACAGCTCCCATTTTATTTTGTCAGAAGCTCATGGCTAAGATTGCTGGTCCCTCCCCGAACAACCCCTCATACATAATAGAGAGGGCTCACCGGTCATTGCAACCTAAGCCCACAAGCGGAAAGCCTCCGAGACCAGTTATCATCAAGCTACTAAATTACCTGGATAAATCTTATATTCTGGAACAGGTTAGGAAACTGCAGCAGATTACCTGGGAGGGCCAACAGCTTCGCTTGACTCAAGATATTCCTGCCACAGTGAGACAACGCCGAACGGAGTACCACCCCATAGTGTCAAAGTTAATCGCTGCAAGTATTAAGTATAAAGTCCAATACCCTTCCAGACTGATGGTTATGCAAGCAGATTCATGGCACTCCTTTGACAATGCGCAGTTGGCACTTGCCTCACTGCATCAGATGTACCTTGACCTGTTCCCTTCTCGCTGAAGGGCCATGAGACTACTTACTAATTCACTCGCCTTCAAGTGATGATGTGCTTTAGCAAGGCTGACCACTGTGGGGACCTGTATTTTAAGTGGATGCCTGTGGATTTGCCACTTAATAAATCACTACAATTATAACTGACAAATTGATAAGAAACCTCTGACCTCCTGGTATTAATTAAAAGCGCCACATGAGGGCAGTAGAACTCCATGTGTAAGAAAGACAGCATCTGCAGCTGCTCCAATTGGACTCTTCTTCATTCCTGTCAGGCTGGAAACTGAAGCCCCCCCCCTTTTTTTTGTTTGCTATTCTGGAAGCTCCTGCTGCACTGATTGGAAGACATTTTACAGATGAGAGTGTGCTGAGTACCGGGGATTACTGTGTGATCTGAAGATGTCTTACATATGGACATGTGTTCAACTCCTGTGACTATGATGGTGCAGGAGGACTTGGATCCCTTCTCCCCTTCCTCCCCTTTTTTTATTTCTTATTATTTTGTAGCTCCTGTTGAAAACGATTTGAGGACGTTTGCATATGGACTTATATGAATACTCTGACTAATGTGGTGCAGAGGCTTAGACTCCCTTTTTTTTGATGTCTATCAGATGGATGTAAATAGTACTATATTCATGTCTCTGATTTAGGGGGCCGGGGTGGGAAGCGGGAATCTCTGGATAGTCTTGCAGTCTACTCAGTGCATCACAATCTGGCACAGGGTGGGTCATCTACCCACTGAGTTGTTGGGAATAAGAACTTGTAGTTTATCACTGATAATACTTCTCGTTTTCAAAGGGCGGATAATGTTGGCCCATAATCTTGTTTCTTGTATCTGGTATAGTGCCTACCCCAATATGGGTAGAGGGATTAAATGGGGGGAGGGGCAATATAGGGGAAAGGAACATATTAGTTTATTAAGGGCGGGCATGGGAATGGGGGGTGGAGGGTTGAGAGTGAATAAATGGGGTAGGGTGGTTGGGAAGGGGGATTCGTGAAGGATGTTGTTGTAGGGAGGGTGGGAAGGATTTGGGGTTCGCCACTAAGTCAATATGGAATAGTGCACTGGAAACGACTCCTTCTTGAGGAAGAGTCAGATGATATTGGGCTCTTATTGATACCGTTTAATTATGACAAGTGTGTTAAAGTTTTGTTCTTGGAATGTTAAAGGTGCTCAATCCCCTACCAAAAGGGCCAAGATATTGCTGCATCTTCATAAACTTAACATAGATGTAGCTTTTATTCAGGAGACACATCTACCTGGCTCACAAATCAATAATTTAAAGAGAACATGGGTGGGACATGCGCTTGGCACTGGGTTAGACTCTCATAGAAATGGAGTTGCGGTATTAATTGCACGTCGTATACCTTTTTGCCTGTTGCAATCGATAGGTGACTCACAAGGTAGATATATACTTTTGAGAGCAATATTAGGCCATACTGAAATGGTAATAGGATCCGTTTACGGACCACTTAGTGATGACCCCCAATTCTTCTCAAGTCTCATGTCCAATCTGGCATCATGGTCTAAGCTCCCTATCTTACTCGGTGGAGACTGGAACTTGGTTCTCAGTAACAGCCTTGATAGATCAAAAACAAGGCATGCCCCATACACCCCAGCTCAGTTGGCTCTCAGAGATCTTATGAATACTCTGGGTCTTGTAGATCCATGGAGGACCCTTTTCCCTTCCTCTCGGGACTACTCATTTCACTCCCTCCCCCACAACACATTCTCAAGAATTGACTTCTTTTTGTTGGGGATTGAGCACCTTGCGAGGGTTCAGAGTTGTGCCTATCTTTCCAAAGTGATCTCTGACCACCACCCAACTACTTTGCAATGGTCTATACCTTCCCCTACTAACCAATTTAAGGTCTGGAGATTTAATCCCCAATTACTTAGATCCCAGAAGATAGTCGATCTCTTACAAAGGTACATTACAAATTTTCAGGAGTCTAACACCGGGTCTATGCCAAAGTTAGATGTGCTCTGGGGGGCTATGAAATGCTCGTTAAGAGGTGAGATTATCCGGTTGGCCACCATTAGGAAAAAGAAAATTTTATCAGAATCTCCCTCACTCTTACAACAGATTAGGGCTCTGGAGCAAACTGTATCTCCCCAGTCACACCCCATGGAATTCGAAAGGCTGGAAAGCCTTCGATTCCAATACAATACTCTTCTTGGCGATAAGAGTGGAATATCTCCATTTTAAAACAAAAGCCACTTACTTGATCAAGGGGACAAAGGGAAACTACTCGCCCTAAGGCTCAGGTCGAGGTGACGGATAGGATGGTAGTTACCATACAGGAACCAACGGGCAGGTACCATACTACCCTGAAGAGATAGCTCTATGTTTCAAAACATATTATCAGTCTTATATTCTGCCCCTTCAATCCTCTAAGAATATCACACTGGACTGTTTTCTAGAGGATATAGATCTTCCAAGTTTATCCCAGCACCAAATAGCCCTTCTACAAGCTCCCCTCAGTATAAGCAAAGTACATGAAACTATTGAAGCTCTCCCTGCTGATAAAGCCCCGGGCCCGGATGGCTACACATCCAATTTTTATAAGGTATTCAAATCTCAGCTGAGTACTGTCCTGCTTGATACATATAACTATATGTTCCATCATGGTCTCTCAGATCTCAGCCTCACTGAGGCCACTATTGTTGTGCTCCCCAAGCCAGACAAAGACCCCACTTTAGTATCGAGCTATCGTCCAATTTCATTAATAAATGTGGATATGAAGATTCTCCCAAAATCCTGGCTAATAGGTTAGCCAAGGTCTGGCTTTCCTTAATAAGCCCCGAGCAGGTTGGTTTTGTGGCAGGGCGTCTCTCATCGGATCACTTACATAAAATCTTTCATCTCATCTCGGCAGCAAGGGACTGTCATACTCCGGCAGCTCTAGTTTCCCTTGATGCGGAAAAAGCCTTTGACCGTGTCTCATGGGACTACTTGTTCGAATTATTACCCAGATATAGAATTCCTTTACAGTTTATAAAGTGGATCAAAATTCTTTACTCCCACCCTACTGCTAGGGTACTGTGTAATGGGGTAATATCACAATCCTTCCCTCTCCAGCAGGGAACGAGGCAAGGCTGCCCCCTGTCTCCCTACTTGTTTAACTTATTTTTAGAGCCACTCATCAGGAAGATTAATCACTCCGCATCAGTATCTGGCATTCCGATCCAGTGATTTCAATATAAGTTATCGGTATATGCCGATGACATCATGCTTCATGTCACAAATCCAAGTACATCTATACCAGCTACCCTCAACATTATCAAAGAGTTTGGGGAACTCTCCAACTATAAATTAAATGTAGCCAAAACAGAAGTAATGCCTCTAAACAGTTGGACTTTAAAGGCAGACTTGGAGCACCTCGGGTTCACCTGGGTAAGGGATAAAATAAATTATCTAGGCATATTTCTGTCACAATCCGTAAGCAAAATGCAACAATATAACTTGGACCAGTTACTTATACGCATTAAAACGGACCTTAATCATTGGGTATCGCTTCCCATTTCTCTCTGGGGACGTATCAGCATTATAAAAAATGAACGTCCTGCCTCATTTATTGTATCCCCTCCAGATGCTGAATTTATTCCTTCCCCATTCGTGGTTTCGTCAGGTGCATAGCATTATCTCTAAATTTATTTGGAGAAATAAATCGCCTCAGAGAGCAATTACTAAATTGCAGAGGGCCAAAGAGCATGGTGGATTGCAAGTCCCTAATATCTACCTCTATTACTTGGCCATTAATTGTGCCACAGTCTCTCGATGGTTAAAACCCACAAAGGACCCCCCACTATGGTTACAAATAGAACAGTCAATATGCAGTGCTGCAGGAATCGATATTAAGAGCCTCCCTTACATTATCGCTAATAAAGTTCCCAAATTGTGTGAACCCACACCAATCACGATCTCGATACGGATACATGATCAGTTGAACAAAACCTTCAGGCTTTCACCATCAAAGGACGTGTCCCAACCTCTTTTCAAAAACCCTAATTTTAAAATAGGGGGGTAAGTTTGTCACTGCTTCATTTTGGCCGTCGGAATGTGAAATCACGGTGGCTGACCTAACCGAAAATGGTAAATTACTTGCCTTCTCAGCTTTTAGCACAAAATACAAATTACCTGCTTCTTTTTGTTTCAAGTACCTTCAAATATCCCACGTCCTAATACAGCATTTTGGTAGCGGCCTCTGGAGTCGGTCTATGTCCGGTCCTATACTTAGCTCACTTACCAGGAGACCTTCGTCTCACCTTGTCACCTTCTACTATAAGGCACTTCAAATAAGTAATAGTGAACAAGAAGGTGTACAATATTACACGTGGGATAGGTCCCTCCCCTCCGCCTCCCAAGTACCTCATCAATGGCAACAAATCTGGAAAAGGCTGTATAAGGATATCAGGTGGGATCGGTATAGGCTGCTTCAATTTTATGTGCTGCATGACCTATACTACACCCCTGTAAAACTTAGTAAGATGGGGCATCATACATCGGAACTTTGTACCAGATGTGGTTCACAAAGAGGTACATGCCTTCATATCCTCTGGGAATGTTACAAAGTTACTCCATTTTGGGCTGCCATCAGGTCTAAACTGGATCCTATACTTGGGCTCCAAAATGCTTTTAGTCCGGAAATCTGCATCTTGGGTGACTCAGGCGAAACTCTAGTAGGTAATCAGAGGAAACATATGACACTGATATCTCTCTGTGCTAAGAAAATCATATTGCACCACTGGTTAGACCAGCAAACTCCTTTGTATGTAGAATGGCATAAAGAAATACTATTTGCTTTGCAAGTGGAATACTTTATTGCCAATATGTCCAAGTGCAGTAAAAAATATCAGAGAGTATGGGCACCTCTACACGCCCTGTTATCCACTTAGGAGAGCCTTGTTTTGGATCTGGTCTTGATACAGCCTGGAGATGGTTATTGACTTAATCCCTCTAACTCTTCCTTATTGAGTAATGTGACTATTCCTACATCGTCTAGGAAAGGAATTATTCTTTTATATATTGTAGTGGCGAAATGGGGGTGGGGGTGGGAATATAAGGTCTTACTAGTTCTGTGGTTATACTCTACCATGCTATTGGAATCAGATACTCTTGTTAGGTAAGGTCAAGTTTATTGAAATTACTCGGTCTTGGTTACAAAAGTGAGCAGATGTTACAATCCACAGTCTGTGTACCAATGTAGATGTACAATATCCTGACAAATATCACTGACTGTTTGTTTAAGTATCTGAACAAGAGATCTGTGTATTGTACAAAAAATCTACAGTACTTTGTAATACTACAATAAAGCAAACTACTTAAAAAAAAAAGATGTAATTAAGAACTGTTACCATAACAGATAGACAATGTGAAAACTTGTCATAAAGTGTACCTATAGTCAGTTAATAAAAAAATAGCAATAAAAGTAATATTCAAGAAGCAGCAAAGGCAACCTGAGTGTCATACTAAAATGCAACAGTTATTTATTCACAGCACCAGTGCAGTACAATACAGTTTAGTATATTGATCGGTTTAAAACCATTACAGTAACAAACACTAAAAACATTATAAGCATGAGCATACACTTGTACAGTCAGATATATACATCACATTTCCAAGTTTCACATTCAATTAAAGTGTTCAAGGTTCCAGTGGTAGTGTTTATAACATTTACAGATGAATAGTACATAAGTAGCTAACTAGATCTGATAGTATAATTATATCTTGGGCATTAAATAATTCCACAATAATTTTATCAGCTGGTATGTTAAATGTACACAAGATTTTTCCAAGCCATTTATCTCTATTTTTCTTAAACAATGGACACATTAAAACTATCTGCTTCAAATCATCCTCCAACGATTTTCTACACTTACAAGAAGGTGTAAGAGTATCAGGCCTTTTCTGCATATAAAACAAATAATTTGCTTTGTACTGCTTCATTCCATATTTTGTTATAATATGCTGAAGTTCTGGGTTTGTCAATATTATTAAGTAAGTTTCTAGTTCATGTGTTGATTTTGATTTGTTTGTACCATCTATAGCATTTATAGTTAGTTTTTCAAAACTGTTTGCTTTATCAGTATCTCTTACCCAAGTTCTTATGATTCCTTTAATTTATTTTCCAAGATTTTGTATATATTTCATTTAAAGTTGAGCCAAGGCCTAAAGGGTAGAGCTCCTTTGTAATTATGGTGGTCAAATGTGTCCTATGACCTTGATCCACATATTCTATTTGTTCTTCCAGTCATTGTCTGGGAAATTGTGATTCTGGAAGCAAAAATAGTTTTCATAAAAATTAGAGTCTCCTTTCTTTGTCCATTGACTCTATTGTATATTGCCCCAGTTCTAAGCATAACTGGGATGAAGGAACAGATTGGGGTATCATAAGCAAGTGTCTATATAATTTGTTCACTGGTACCTCAATGTCCCTCATGTTTTTCTGACTCCACACTTCTGCAAAATATAAGATACTCATTTTAATCTTAGCATTTAGCACTTTTAGAGTCTCCTTAACAGAACGTCTTCTTAATTTAATATTAAACAGTTGGAGGGTAGCTGAAGCTGACCCCAGTCTGTTTAATATCTTTGTTTTATGATTTGTCCATTTGGTGTTCCATGAAAATCTAACCCCAAAATAGTTATATGTTGTTACTGTTTCTAATTTTCATGTTGGCTCATGCATGCGCAGCCAACATATTGTGGTAGTAGCAGAGTTGGAGGCGCTGTCACTGTTGGATGAATGCAGGGCACGCATCAGTGCGTCCCTCATTCCCCAATAAGCTAGCAGCAGGCTTTGACATAGTGCATCCCTAATGTGGCCAACAGATCTAGCAAATGGTCCACTGCAATGAGATCAAAGCTCTCATGCAGCAGGACCACAACACACCTCCCGACGTGCATGCAACATGGTGGCACTGACTGCCGCCACTGCTGCCACCTGTTACAATGCCAGCAGGGGAGCCCACTCCCCATCGGCATAATGACCCCACTGCCATTCAGAATGTTTGCCGAGGGGGTGCCCAATCCCCCTCAGCATCATGCGCAACCCCCAACGGTCTTTCTATGACTACGGGGGGCCCAATTCCCCTCAGGTTTAATCCTCCTTCAGCTTTATTTTGCCAATGGGGGAGTCCACTCCCTGTTGGCATAGTGTCCACCCCATTTTTGTTGTGTGCCGAAGGGTTACCCAATCCCCCTCGGCTCTCATTCCCCCCCTTCGGTATGTGCCAACAGGGGTGCCCAATCCCCTGTCAGCTAAAGCATCCCCCCCAAAACAAACACTTAGGTGGCATGCTGAGAGCTCACCCCAGTGTGCCAAATCCCCAAGAAAGAAAAAAAGTCCCACAATGTTTTTTTTTGTTTAAACCCCGTAAAAAAAAAACAGTCCCTCGACGTCTCCCTGCCCCCCTCCTGCAATCCTCGCCCACCCTCTGCACACCCTGCCTCCCCACACCCCCTTCACCCCATACCTACCTCTGGAGTCCAGCGCAATGATCTTCGGTGGACCGGGAACACGTCTGCACTCTTCAAATCCGACCGCGAACTGAAGAAATGCCAATAAGCTGTATAATGGCATAAATAGGGTTTTGTTCAATGTTGGTGCATATCAGCCATTTTTGGGAATTTTGGCACCAAATTTTCAACATGGGGTTATTGGGACCCCTACTTATGAATTCACACTGTCATGGTGTTATTCGACCCTGAAAGGTGATTTCGCGGTCACTGCGTGGAATCACCTTTTGGGACCGATTAATGAAATGACAGTACCACTGTTCATGAGGGGGGCTCTCAAAAAGCCTGTGCTGCAAATTTGGTGGGAAAAAAAAACAAAAAATGACTGTTTTATGAGAGTGTGTTGCACAGTTTCCACACACGCTCATAACTTTGTGAATTTGTAATATTTTCACTCCAGATTTTCAACATTGTCATTTTTCCACACCTCCTTATGAACAGTATAGCTGTCAATTTACATACCATGGCTGAAATGTGTTTTTGCTCATCCAGCGCAGAATACTGAGTTACTGTGCAAAATCAGTTTTTGGGACAGTTTGAGGAAATTTGGAGCCTTTGGAGATCTTAGGGCTCAGCTCCGGGCAGCATGGGCAGAGATTGCACGCCTCAAATTTCATATTGAAGAGGAAATACATTATAAGAACCACCCGCCATTTCCCCAGCATCCAACAGAAAAACCTCGACCGCAGAGGGTACTTGGTCCAGGAGGTTGGCAGGTGGTTAGGAGGAGCAAATCAGGTGCCCCATCACTCTCTGCTCTCCAACACATTACCTCCAAAAACCATATAAACACTACAAACAGGTATCTGCCTCTATCTCTGAAATCAAATAAAGAGGCAGAAGACACTGCAGAGCAGGACACTGCGGCACAGGAGCTAGCACAACAAAACTCACCCAAATCAGGAACCAAAACAAAACAAGCACAAAGGAAATCCAAAAAACTTCTGATCATAGGAGACTCCATGATTCGGGGAGTTGATACCCATCTCCAGCCAGGGGTGATGGTCAGATGTCTCCCAGGTACATCAGCATGGAGAGACACTGACTGCATTGCTAAAATTGTTCACAAAGCAGGAGAAAACATTGATGTCCTAGTACACATAGGGACTAATGATCTCGCCAGCCAGTCAGTTGTGGAGACCAAGGAACACCTGACTAGGCTGGGTGACAAACTATCATCTATTTCGTCTGGCATCTCCTTCTCTGAGATCCTGCCAGTCTGGGAGAGGGGAGCAGATGGACGGAAGATCAGAGAAGGGGAGATAGGGGAGCTAAACACGTGGCTCAAGGGCTGGTGCCAGGAAAAAGGACACAGATTTGTAGGGAACTGGCAACAGTTCTGGGAGCGAAAGTTCTTTAAATTTGATGGACTGCATCTGACTAAAGAGGAGTCAATGCATTGGGGCAGTAGTTTACGTCTTTGCATAATATTTAAAGTAGCAAATGGGGAGAGGTGCAGCACCCACTCATTGGGAAGAACACCCTCCCCTCAGCTAGTGGTCAAACAAGAATTCAGCATGTTTGCCGTTCATTTGCATCACCAGGTAAGAAAAAAGTTTGTCTTCCCATACGACGCACAGGGGTAATGCCAAACGTCACCCAACAACTAACACACCAAAATCTGGCCAATGGAAAATCATGTACACAAATGCTCACAGCCTGGGAAATAAGATCCCAGACCTGCAGGCAATAATGTCAGAGGCTAAACTGGACATAGTAGCAATTAATGAGACGTGGTTTACCAGTAACCACATTTGGGAGACTTCAGTACCTGGCTATGTATTGTTCAGAAGAGACCGAGGTGCAAAAAGGGGAGGAGTGGCCCCGTATGTTAATGAAAATATCAAAGCTACAGAAATTCAGAATACATATAAGGAGCCAGAAGAACTGTGGGTCACCCTGGAAACAGGAAATGGGACAGCCATAAGAACTGGGGTTGTCTACAGGCCCCAGACCAGAGGGAGGACATAGACACATTACTGTTAGAAGATATACAAAACATGACAGCTAAAGGGAGGTTCTGATAATGGGAGACTTCAACATGCGGATACAGATTGGTCAATACCAGCAGGAACATCTGCCAGAACTAGACTCATAGTGGATTCCTGCAGGGGAGGGCCTCAAACAACTGGTACAGCAACCCACAAGAGACAGGGCTATCCTAGATCTAGTACTGACTAACAAAGAAGGGATCACAGATCTCCAGGTAGAAGGTCACCTGGGGCCAATGACCATCACATGGTATGGTTCAATTTGGCTACTACATCTAAATCATCCCATTCCAAGGCAAAAATATGGGACTTCAGAGGAGCTGACTTTGATAAGATGGCCAACAGAGTTAAGCTAGCCCTGGCAAAAGAGAACACAGGTGAGGGGTACAGGCAAAGTGGGCAAGCATTATGATGCAATACTTGAAGCAACATCCCATTGTGTTAGACAGAAAAGGAAGTGCAAAGAAGAAGGAAACCACTTTGGTTCTCAAATACAGTAGCAGAAAAGGTCAGAGCCAAAAGGCTGGCCTTCAGGAAATATAAGGAAACACAGCGGGATGAAGATAGGAGGCATACCAAACTGCCCTAAGAGAAGCAGGTAAGGCAAGGCAGGCAAAGTCCCAAACTGAGGAAACACTAGCACGAACAGTAAAAGAAGGTGACAAGACTTTCTATAGATACATTAGTGAAAGGAGAATGTCCAGAGGGTATTGCTAAACTTAATGGAGAAAAGGGAGCATGTGAGGAGGAGGACCCTGTAAAGGCATCTATCCTAAATAGATCCTTTGTCAGTATTTACTGAAGAGAAGGCAGGCAGGGCCCACAGCTCAGCATCATGGACACAGGGGAGGGAGGTGAGCACTACTCCTCTCACAAAGAAAGGGTCCTACAAGAGCTTGCTAAGCTCAGGGTGGATAAGGCAATGGGACCTGATGGCATACATCCCAGGGTACTTAAGGAGCTAAAGGAGGAACTAGCAGAGCCATTAGCAGAATTGTTTAGTGAGTCTCTGAGCACAGGAGAGGTCCCAGAAGACTGGAGAAGGGTTTATGTGATCCCGCTCCACAAGAGTGGTAGCAGGGAGAGGCGGGAACTACAGACCGTCAGTCTTACCTCAGTAGGGCAAGATTATGGAGGCACTCCTTAAGGAAAGGATAGTGCAACACCTGGAATCCATAGGGGCACAGGATCCAAGACAGCATGGGTTTACAAAGGAAGGTCCTGTCAAACTAATCTCATAGATTTCTTGACTGGGTAACCAGAGTGGTGGACCAAGGGGAGCAGTTGATGTCACCTACCTTGACTTCAGCAAAGCTTTTGACACTGTTCCACATAGAAGATTGATAAATAAGCTGGGTAGGCTCGGGGTGGGTCAGAAGTTGGTCAACTGGGTGGCAAACTGGTTGACGGGCAGAAAACAGAGAGTGGTGGTAAATGGTATACAGTCAGAAGAGATGCAAGTCACAAGTGGGGTACCTCAGGGTTCTGTCCTGGGGCCAGTCCTCTTCAACATCTTCATTAGTGACCTTGCAGATGGACTAGAGGGTAAGGCTTGTCTGTTTGCCGATGACACCAAGATCTGCAACAGAGTAGATGATCCAGATGGGGTTGGCAGAATGAGAAGAGATCTGGATAAACTAGCAGAATGGTCAGAAGAGTGGCAACTGGGATTTAATGCAAGAAGTGCAAAATCATGCACATAGGGAAGAGAAACCCTGAAGCCACCCATAGACTGGGAGGAGTTGCTAGCAGTCACAAAGGAAGAAAGAGACTTGGGCATCATCATCACTGATGACCTAAAATCATCCAAGCAGACCCTCTAAAGCAGTAGGTAAGGCTAGGGAGTGTTAGGGTGTATTAGTAGGGTATCACAAGTCGTAAGAGGGAGGTAATAATCCTCTGTACAAGACACTGGTTAGGCCCCATCTGGAGTACGTGCAGTATTGGAGGCCACACCTTCACAAGGACATTAACCAAATTGAGGCAGTCCAGAGAAGGGCAACCAAAATGGTGCAGGGACTGCATCAGAAGACATATGAGGACAGATTAACGGAGCTCAATATGTATACCCTTGAGCAAAGGAGGGAGAGAGGTGATATGATCGAGGCATTCAAACACCTTAAGGGCTTAAACAAGGTGAAAGAGTCTAACGTGTTTAAATATAAGAAAAATAGCAGGACAAGAGGACACAGCATGAGATTAGAGGGAGGCCGATTAAGGGGGAATGTGAGGAAATTCTTTTTCACAGAAAGGGTGGTGGATGCATGGAATGGCTTACCACAAGAAGTGGTGGCTATGAACACAGTGCAGGGCTTCAAACAGGCATGGGATAGGCATAAGGGAGCAATACAAATGACTATGAATAGATAGGCCACTGACAGAGCAAAGGCTGATGGCACATTTATAAGGTAGAAAAAGAAATGGGCAGACTGGATGGGCCTTGCGGTCCTTATCTGCTGTCAACTTCTATGTTTCTATGTTTCTAAATTACGCTGACACTGTTCATGAGCAAAGGTTCTAAAATGCCTATGTTGAAAATTTGGTGACGAAATTCCATAAAATGACTGTGTTACAAGTGTACGTTGTGCAGTTTCCATGCACCCATGTAACTTCGCAAATTTGCAATATTTCCATGCCAGATTTTTAACACTGGCATTTTATCACACCTCCTTATGGACAGTACAGCTGTCCTTTTTTACATCCTGCCCTAAATGTGTTTTCACACCTGTGCTGCACAATGGTGTGGTCACTGTGGGAAATCAACGTTTAGGACACATTAACAAAATCACAGTGCCATTGTTCATGAGGGGAGGTTCCAAAATGCCTATGTTAAAAATGTGGTTAAAAAAATCCCAAAAATAATTGGGTTATGGACGTGTGTTACACGGTGTCTATGCATACTCACAACTTCTTCCATTTTTCATATTTTCACTCCAGATTTTCAATGTTGCCATTTTTTTACATGTCCTCATGATCAATGCAGTTGTCATTTTCCATGTAATGCCCAAAATGTGTTTTCATCCCTGTGTCACCAAATGGCATAGCCGCTGTGCAAAACCACCTTTCAGCTAACAAACTTATAGTGCCGCTCTTCATGAGGTGGGCTCACAAAAAGCCCATGTTGAACATTTGGAGTAAAAATACCAACACATGCCTACAGTGTTACAGTTTCCAGCTGTAGCACCCTACCCTGTAGAGACTGACCAGTGTCAGGGGTGTGACTTGGGATTGTCAGCTGCAATGCTCATGTCATTCCACCCCAACCACCCACTTACAGCCAGTGACAGCCATCATGGCGTGCCTTGCAGTGTTCGGCCACAAAGTTCACCCCATTCTCCTATACTGCACCCACCTCAGCATATATCCTTATGGAATGGGGTATGTATAATGACCAAAGACTCCAAAGCACACCATGACACTTGACAGTGTCTACAGGGTAGGGTGAGGTAAAATGGCATGAATGTTATAGCTCATGACCCAAAGGCACACCCCAATGCCTGTTGGTCTCTACAGGGTAGGGATGGGGTTGGCATCACTTCAGTACTTCACTGCCATTCCTATTATGCATCTGTAACTCCTGCACTACCAATGCCAATGCCAGTGAGACAACATTTGGCATTGACAAATGCTTGTTCTTGTTCTATCCATATTTTTGGTAGCATTCTTTTCCTGTCTCCGGATCAGCCCTTCTCCAATAAGAGTCTCACACAGTAAAATGCTGGTGCTCAGACAGCTTATAATTTATTAAGTCATAATCTTTCAAATTTTGGCTTTCTTATGTCATACAAATCATCCCATATTATCCAACGACACCACAAATATAATTTACATTTTGCATTTTGACATACAATCAAACATCGAATTTTTCATTTCCTTGGACCAGATGTAAACCTCGGTCACCCAGTTTGTATGGGCTGGATGTAAATCCCAGCCCCTCCCTTTTATCCTTCTATGATTATGAGCTCATGTGTATACATCGTGCCCTCTTCAGGAGTCTCTGGGTGTCCCTGAGGTCCCCAACTACACTCACTCTCTTTCTATCCCACCTCATCCAGCCCCCTTTTTCTGTTCTCACAGAAACCATGCCACCCAAAAAAAAATAAAACACTGCTGTCCACCTTCTGTAGGCTATCCAATCCCATCTAAATGGCCTTACTGGGACACTTTTCTCAAAAAACCCTTTCTCTCCCTCATTTAGGGTGGGTGGGTGGGACAAAAGTACCCATCAGTGTACAGTCAGCAAGCAGAAAGGTCTTGCTGTTGCTGGGTGCCCCTTTGTTGCTCCCTCCCTGTCTCTCTCCCCATTTGGCCAATCTCTGCTTGCAACCTGTTCTCTAAGTCCCAGCCCCCATACCTGCATGTCACTGTCCCTGCCCATCACCCCCCTGGCCTCTCTTAGGCTTCAGCTTATTCCAATGCTGACACCGGATGCTGGGAGGGCTGCCATGGACAATCAGCCTTGCTCCTTTAAAGGAGGGCAAGTTCCCTTGTCCTCAGATCAGCCTTCCCCAGTAAGAGTCTCACACAGTAAAATGCTGGTGCTCGGTCAGCTTATAATTTATTAAGTCATAATCTTTCAAATTTTGGCTTTCTTATGCCATACAAATTGTCCCATATTATCCAACAACACCACAAATATAATTTACATTTTGCATTTTGACTTGCAATCAATCATCGACTTTTCTTCTCCTTGGACCAGGTGTAAACTTTGGTCACCCAATTTGCATGGGCTGTAAGTAAGTCCCAGCCCCTCCCTTTTATCCTTCTATGGTTCTGAGCTCATGTGTATACATTGTGCCCTCTTCAGGAGCCTCTGGGTGTCCCCAAGACCCCCACCTACACTCACTCCCAGCTCTGGTGTCAACCCTAGGCTGGGTTCTCCCTCCCCTTCTATCCCCATTAGACCACCTCCAGCTTGCATTGGATGGTGTTCTTCCCCCCATTATTTCCTCCTCTGTGCCCCCCTTTTTTTGCCCCATATGCTATTCCTAGCACTGCCTATATCTCTTGACACCCTCCAACCATCTATCACTAAGGCCACCCTATGGATCATCCTTCTCCTGGCTTTTTACAGGGCCCTGTGGTCTTGGACATGACTCTACACCCTCCTGGGAAGCATCTCAGACCAAAACAATGTGGCACCCAGCCACCATCCCCTTACAGTGTCCATGTCCCTTCTGATCTGCAGATAAATGTCCATCCATGGTCAGGTGCATAGGTCATTGCCCCTGATGTGTATGACCAGTAGGTCAGATGCGGGCCTGGATCTCCACAAATCTTGTAGAAGTGGTAGCAATTGTCCCCAGTGCATTCCTCTGATGTTGTGCCAATGTAACTGCACCTTGGTCCAGTCGTGATAAAGCAGACACTCCTCCCACTCTCATTGCCGCTGTCCACAACACCCAATAAATGAATGAATGTATGCAGATCCACACCAGCAGCTTGCCTTTCTTACCTGAGCAAAACAAACAGACAATGTAAGGTACTAGATGGAGCTCATCCCCCCCAGGCTCCCTCTTATTATATCCATCTAGTTTGCTTTTTTTTTACCCCACAGCTCTTGAGAGCAAAAACTCCCGGTCCCTCCACCTGCAGGGGAACAAAGAAAACAGCATTAGTATGAATCAGACAGTTGCCTAATGTATGTCTTATAACAACCGAACATCCACCTTCCCAACTACTCCATGTCTTTCATTGTCACACCCTTAGCTGCAGCCTGGGAGGCCCTTCTGATTCTAAATGAGTGGGATGAGTATCTGGTAGGGTCTTCCCCCAGGAAGAGCAGGCTCTTCCACAATATTGCTGTGGTCTGGGCATTTGTAACCCATGAACTGTCCCCATGCTGAAACAAAAGCCCTCATCTGGCCAGGCAGACTGCTACATACTGCCATAATGTTTTGACTGGACATACCCAGGACTCCTCACTGCCTCCCAGTTTTACCATCTTCCCTCTCCTAGTCAGGTCTGTCTTGGACCATCTAACCAACAAGCTAGCAGTGTTCTCTGCCCAAAGAAGGTCCTCACATTGAAATCTGGCACCCCTGGCTTACCCCACACCTACAACCTCACTTACCCTGAAAGTTCCATAATACATCGTGGTGAACACTGCAGTGAACACCGTTGCCTCAAAGGAGGAGTGGCACACCGATGGCAATGCTTTGGTCAGCAGCCCCAGAACGGGTTCTGAAATTGGCTGCCTCCTGTCTGGTTCCTTCCCCTGCACCTGTTGCCATCCCTGCATCATCCTCCTAACCAGGTTGCTTTTTCCCAGGTCCCTCCAGCCTTTCAGGGCACACATGGCGCCCACCACTGCCAAGTGAACTCCCATGGTTGAAACTATCATCCCCTCCTTCCAGCTGTCCACTATGAACCTGGCTGTCTGGTCTTCAGTCACCTGCCTACTTACCTGGACTCCCAGCCTCTCAAGGTAGGTCTGAAAAGTCTGCCAATATGAATCATATGCCTTCAAGGTCCTTGGTGCCCACAAACTTTGTAAGAGAAGCTCAGCTCCTTCCACCCAATTTCCAAGGCTGGTTGTAGAACTAGGGTTTTGTGTCACTTTGCCTCTGGGGCAAAGGCCCGGAAATGTTCCACCTGTAGGTGGGAAAGGCTATCAGCTATGGTGTTCCATGTCCCTTCAATGTGCCTTGCCCTAAAGGATAGGTTCAGCTTCAGGCCTTGCAAGACAAGCTTTCACATTGCCCTCATCACTCTCTCTTTGACCTAGCCATTGGCTTTTTCAGGACCTCCACTACTGCCCGATTGTCACACCAGAACGTGATTTTTTGGTTCCTCAGAACTTCCCCCCATACCAGAGTAGCTACCCAAATCAGGAAAATCTCCAAAAATATGATATCTTTTCCCAGGCCCTGCTGGACTCATCACTCTGGACAGGGTTCTGAAATCCATTTTCCTTTAAATTATGCCCCCATCTCGTGGCTCCCCGATGCATCAGTATATAGTTCCAAGTCAGTGTTAAAAACCAAATCATCTTGCCAAAACGTAATGCTGTTGTGTCAGTCCAAAAACTGTTCCTACACCTCCAGGTCATCCCTTGTGCCCTTCTTCATATAGATCTAATGATATGGTCTGCTAGCCCCCTTCGTTGTCTGTACCAGACTGCGTGTAAATGTCCACTCTGGTGCAATGGCTTGGCATGCAAATTTCAAATGACCTATCAGTTGCAGAACCATGTGAAGGGGGACCTTCCTGCAGCCCCGCACCATCTTTAGCAATTCCTTCAAGCAGAGTATTTTTCCCTGTGGCAGCCTAAAAACCCCTGTGGTTGTGTCAATTTCTATCCCTGGGAACTCAATGCATTGACTAGGCCCCTCATTTTTTTCTCATGCCAGTGACACCGCTGAGGTATGGCACATGGCCCCAAAATGCTCTAGCATTCCCCTCATCCCCCAGTTCCCTTCCCCAATCAGCAGGAAGTCATCCAGTTAATGTAGGACTATCCCAGAGCAGACTTCCTTTGGAAAAACCCATTATAACTAGGTGCTGAAAGTCTCAAAAGCTGCACACACAGTCAAGCAGCCCATCAGCATGGCTTTGTGGAAGTAATAGTTGCCCTCTATCACAAAAAACCTAGCAAATCCCAATCCTTGGGTCTCACCGGTAAAAGCCAGAAAGCCACCTCAATGTCTGTCTTAGCTAACCACGGTGTATCCAGGACCTGAATCAGCCTAACTGCTTTGTCCAGCATCGCATACGACACCTTGCTGTCCTGTTCACTGATGTAGTCATTCACCGACTCCCCAAAGGGTAAGACAGGTGATGAATCACCCTCAATTCTCCTGGCTGTTTCTTAGGCACCAGGCCCAGTGGGGAGATCCAAAGATTGGGGAGCGGAGGTTCCACAACTGGGCCCTCAACTCTCCCCATCTTCACTTCCTTGTCAATTTTCTTGTGGAGGTGGTCCTCATACCCCGTCACTGAGCTCAGGTTCTTCGCCTGTGTTGCCACTCACTGCCCCCTGTAAAAAAGGCTAAACCCCCTCCAGAATCTCTCCCCTAGAGTCCTTACTGCCCATTCATCAGTGTAGCCAACCAGCCAGGCTTCAAGGACTTCTATTCTTACTGGGGTGGTGGCTAAGCTAAATATAACCCACCCCCTACCCCATCCCCATCCTTCCGTTCCTGCTGATGGCCTGTTTAGTCAAGGACTTGCCCCCCCTGACTCATGATGAAACCCCTTCCTTGGTCACCCGTGGCCCAATCCCACTGAGGCCCAAGTGCCCCCCCCCCATAAGGGCTGTTGGTTGTGAGTTGAGCCCCCAGTGCTGGCTGTGTGGATCCTGCATTTTGATGCGGGGTAGCTCCCCCTACATTTTGAGCATGTGTGCCAAAAGCAACAGTTGGGCAAGGAGCAGTACACCCTATTGAAATCCCAACAGCATTTTTGTCCCATGCCAGCTGATTTGCCCCAGTCTCCTTCTCCTCCCCTGGTACTGTCATGGTCTTGAACCAAATATCTGAATGGTGAGTGTCCCAATTGATGTGACCATCCATGGCCATCCGGGTCTGGAACATCTCATCATACTGAATCCAGTTATTACATCCTCATATCTTGTAGGCGCTGCATATGATCAGGAAATAGGCCAAAAATGGCTTTGCCAGTTTGGGCTTCTTCTCTCCTTCCCTATCACACTGAAGTGGGTGAAACCCAATCTCCATGTATCCCACGTCTTCCCCTTCTCTGCCTTGTCGCTATCCTTCTTTCCCAACAAGACCGCTGTGGCCATGCCTTTCTCCCCGACACTCTCCCTTTCTTCATGCTTTTTCACGCTTCCCTTGGTTGCTAATAAAAACATGTCTACATATTCCCCCCTCTAAATTTTCTCCTTGGTGGCAAGGGGAACATGGTTACTCAAGCACACCCCAGGTGAACCCATGTCCATGCTATTCTGGACAGGGGGTTGCTATGCCACAGGTTCCACCTTTCTGTCCCCCTTTCCCTTTTTTTAATTTCCTGAATCGCTTTCTCTAGCTGCACCACCCAGCCACCCCCATGGAGCCTAGCATCTGCTCTACATATTCTTTTATAGTCACTTCCATGATTTTATTTGATGTACCTGCTCATACAGGGCCCGTAGTCCCAGGGATCATCAAGCTCACTGACAAAACTGGTTCAGGAGGAGGCAAGAGCTATAGCAGGGCACTCACTCCCTTCTCCTGGTGCCAGGGGCTGGTTCAGCATGGGGGGTGCTGGTACCAGCGTGGGGTGGAGGCTTTCAGCTGGGGTTTCGGCCAGTGGAGGAACTGAGGTTCAGGGGGCAGGCCGCAGGTCATCCGGGGTGTCAGGGATCATCTTCCCCCGGGCTTGCTGCTTCCCCCCTCATGGCCCTCTCACTGTCCCATCCACACCCTCATCCTTCCTCTTCCTCCCCCGTCTGCCTGGTGCTGAACCTGGAGGCAGTATAGCGCAGTGGTCTAAGGCTCTGAGCTGCAAATCTGGTGACATCCAGCAGACCAGACCTGGGTTTGAATCCCACAGCTTCCACCTGCATACTGTGTGACTCTGAGCAAGTCACTTAACCACCTTGTGCTCCCAGGTCGCTCCTGTAAAAAAGCTTTCAGCTTAGTGTGCTATACCTGG
Organism: Neoceratodus forsteri; assembly: GCA_016271365.2. NCBI lineage: Eukaryota > Metazoa > Chordata > Ceratodontiformes > Ceratodontidae > Neoceratodus > Neoceratodus forsteri. The sequence goes on from CM057456.1 coordinate 1,341,139,943, forward strand.
TTAAACAACTAAATAAAACAAAACAAAAAAAAAAATCTCCCTGGTCCTCTCCCATGGCATCCAGGATTTTCATATCTTGCTCCATCATGTGGGCCCACTGCCACATGGCTTCTTCTTTGGTCATCTTCTTCCTGGGAGCCATCTTGTCGATCTGCAAAATATATTGCTGCAACAACATAAAAAAAGAGTTAGCAAATGTTTGGTGTATGTGCCGCAGACTGTGCCTTGGCTCCCACCACCCCAAACCCCGCCTCTCCCAGGCAGCCCTAAGGCAGTGGAAAAATGTATCCATCTCTGCAAAAGGACAGCCTGAAGCTGAATTGCTACCCTCTCTGATACCCAGCTAGCAAATGCCCCAGCTATGATAAACTCCCCATTTGGGGCATGGTTCCACAGTCATTGGCCCAGCAAGATGGCTGACACCACATGGTGCCAACATGGTATCCCTTGCATTCCCTGACTCCCCGCAGGCTGGAGGGAACAGCCTCTCCCCCCCAAACTAGGCCTTGCAGATAATGCAGGCACAAATGCAGCTGGAAGACTTGCCAAAAATGTCTTGTGGCACAGCAAAACACTGTGCACTCTGAAGCACCCGATTCCTGACCCTCCACTGTCCCAAGCATGTGCATGCATGGTGGTGAATCCCAGCCTGCTTTTTAGACCCTGTTTTATTTTTTTATTTAGGTGCATCTTTTGCCCCCAGACTGACTTGGCCACAAGCAGGAAACACAGGTCTCCAGGTTAGCAGCTCAGTGCCATGGCCATAGTGTTATACTGCAATCCTTGACCTGAGAAAACTGGCTAACTGCAACAGCTGTAACACAGCCAGGAACCCTTTTCTTAATACATGGACACAGTACCTGTTTTAATGCTCCTGTGTCCTTCACTGTGGCAAATCATTCTTGCAGCAGGGCTCCTGAGGTGCAAAACAGATAAACACACTCATTTGCCAGCCAAAACGCAAAATGCAAAATGCAACCTGCAGTTCACACTCCGCTACTCCTGCCCAGCTGCAAAACGCAAACCCAGGTCACACTCCACTAATCTTTCCTGGATGCAGGCTGCAACTGCTAACTTCTGGAAAAATTCACCACTTGCAGTCATGAAATCCCTGAAAACAGCAGTGTGCAAGTCACCAAAAATGTCAAAAACCATCAGACCTCGCCTACAACAGCAAGGAACATATACTGTATAGAACCAGAAAAACGCTGACTGAAACGTGCTGACCCTGGAGCTCCAAGCATAGGCTCAAAAGCACCCAGCAGTGTACAACCAGCAAGCAGAAAGGGCTTGCTGTGGCTGGGTACCCCCTTTTTATTGTTCCCTTCCCCTCTGTCTCTCTCACCCCCATTTGACCAGTCTCTGCCTACTACCTGTTCTTTAAGTCCCTGCCCCTGTACCTGCCTGTCACCTGTCCTCACCCCCCTGTCCCCCTTAAGCTTCAGTTTATTCCAGTGCTGGCACCAGTTGCTGGGAGGGCTGCCAAGAATATTCAGCCTTGCTGCTTTAAAAGGAGGGCAAGTTCCCTTCTTTCCAAACATCATTAATTTGATTTTATCTTTGTTTATTTTTAGTTGTTGAATATTACATAGTTTTGAAAAATAATTCAATTTTCCCTGCAAACCCAGAAGTAAAGTGGATAACCAAACCAGATCATCTACATAAGCCAGTGCTGGTATTAATTTGTTGCCTATCTTCGGAGAATGAAAATCAGGTTCATACAAACTGTCTAATAGTGCGTTGATATATATATCAAATAAAATCAGTGCCAACAAGCAACCCTGCCTGACACCGCTATTTGTTAAAAAACTTACTGTTATCTGTCCATTTTGATTATGTTGAATTTGTGTTCGCATGTCTGAATAGAGCTGTATTATTATATCTGTAATATTTGGATCTAGTGCTATTTCTTCTAAATGTTTCCAAAGTATATTTCTCCTGGTACTATCGAATACTGTGGAAAATCTACAAAACAACAAAGTTTATGTTTCTTAAGTGTTACACATTTCCAAACCAGATGATCTAATACAAAACATCATTGAACAGTGGACCTGTTTGCTTGAAAACCATTTTGGACTTCATTCAACTTTGAATTTTTCTCTAGCCACTGAATTAGATGTTCTAATATAATTTTAGTAAGTATCTTTTGGGAAACGTCTATGAAGCTAATGGTTTGGTACATTTTTGGGTCCTTACTATCACCTTTTTTATATATTGGATAGATCATGCTGCCTTTCCATGATTCTGAAATCTTTAATCCCTGAATAATTGCATTGAAAAATGTTTTAAATATAGGTAACCAACAGTAAGAAAATGTTTTGAAAATATTACCTATCACTGAATCTGGCCCAGGGGCTTTGTTAGAGGCCAATGATGTTAGAGCCATATAAACTGCATTCTCCGCTATGTAAATTGTTCTTTCCTTACTATTCTAGATGCTAATTTCTATTCTTCTGTAGAGTAATATACATTTTTAAAATATGCTGTCCATGTATTTGGAGTTATACAAGCTTCCACTTTTCTAGAGTACTTATTGTAGCCTGGTGGCAACAGTCTCCAAATGGATTTAATGTCCTTTTCTCCCACTGTTTTCCTTAGTTTTTCCCACATGCTTACATTATATTTAAATTTTTCCTTTTCCTGGATTTGTTTATATTCTCGCGTATATTTATCCATATTAGTAGCCCACTTCCTAAGATCAGATATTTCCTTTTTAACTTTCCTTATTTTGTAATTCAAGTTCCTTTTGGCTATTTTACAATTTTTATTATACCATGTCTGGCCTAATGAAGTGCTTGAGGTGACTATTCTTTGCTCAACACAGTACGGTCTTATTAATGTTATTATTAGTTCTCATGACTCCTTAGTTTTAACATAATCTAGTGGGTAGGTTATTTGTTCTTTCAGTTCTGTTAACTGGGATGACTCCAATAGAGCTTTAAAATTGTTAACATTTTTGAAATAACATCATATTCCTCTTTGATTTATAATATCTAAATTTGTATTTACAGGTAGAAGAGTTTGTGAGTTACCCAATGGTCCATCTGTGATTAGCATAAGTGCCGTTGGGTAATGTGCTGATTCGTATCTTTCTATAATTTTAAGATCTTCTATTATTCTTGTGGCTTCTATGTTTGTCCATACCAGATCTATTATGGAAGCTCCCATGTACCCATTAAATGTCAAGGATCACATGGCGTCTCCATGTGTGTGTCCAGTTATTAAACTCATATTTAAATCTTGCATCACTTCCTCTAAGGCCTTTCCTCTTTCATTAGTTTTGAGATCTACAGATGCTCTAACACTCTTAAGTATTGGATTAATGACTGTTATATAAGAAAAAAATGAAAATTACGTACCTACCGTAATTCTTGATCTTCTCTTGTATCTTCACCATTCATTACTTACTGGGTGTAAGCAGGAGTCGCGCACCATCACGGGAACTTTTTTTTTAAACTTTAGCTACTGGCACCGCCCTCGAGTAGCGCATGCGTCATGTAGGGGCGGCCATTAGTAGCGACTCACCCTCCTCCAACTTAGTTCTAGGAGCCGACAGGCAAAAGCAAAAGCAGAGAATAAAGATAAGAGGTAAGATAGCCAAGGATAGCAAAGCAAGGAAGAATGAACTGAAAATGAATAAGCCGATGGAGGAAGGACAGAGGAGATAAGAGTATCCCTAACCTAGGGACTTCAGGACCTCCTTACCTGGGCGACTCTAGGAGGAGAGAGAAGGAGGGAAATGAGAAAGAAGAAGAAGAAGAAAAGAGAAGAGAGATGGGATGTTGAGGGGACCAGAATGCCCAAGGAGCCTAGTTAGCTTATGGCTGAAGGCTCGACTTAACAGGGAAGCAAGAATCCCCGGAGATAGAGCTGAAGAGAAGGTTCACCAAACCCGCTAGACAGACTCAGGAGGGCATAGTCCTCATCCTCAACATGCCATTGTTTTGATAACCACTTCGGGCTCCTGGCCGTGGAAGGCCTTTAACTGGAGGACACCCGGGAGGGAGAATAAAACCCCGGCAGTATGAGAGCACTGCTCAGGGTTTGGAAATGGAAACTGTTAGCCTTTCAGGAGTTTATAAGTACAGAGTGGGACTCAGTCAGACTTGCCAAGGCAGGCCAGAGGCTTAGGCTGGCTGGGATTGGTTATGGTCAGCACTGCTTGTCTGTAAACTGTCGAGGACACTAGAAAGGAAAACACCAATTATCAAAATCTGGTGAGAAGGTAGTCTGCCTCTCATCTTACTTCTTGTTTGTGTTTCTCTTCCTTTTTTTTTTTCACAGATAATCACTTGCAGGCTAGGAGCATGACCTGAATACCAAGAATGCCTATGGCAGTCGAAGAGAGTTCCCTCAGCTTTTTGCTTTTTTTTTTTTTTACAAAAAACAGACATGCCCGTTCCTCTCCTCTGCAAGGCAAGAATTAGGGAAGGGGGAGGGGTTTTTGATTCTAGGGCTTAACAGCTGGAGCATGGGATTGCAGGATCAAAACTGAATAGCCTGAGCCAGGCTAAAACCCCAGAGGTATCTGCTCGAGGATGGCAAGAGATAGTTGTGCAGTTTGATCGCAAAGCAAATCCACTAGATGGCCCAAGAATCTTAGAGTAAATAATTTTCTGGAGAATATGAACCCCCAAGAAATAGATTTTTTTTTTTTTTGGAAAAATTGAGCAATTCTTCCCATTTTTTATAATTTTTTTTTTTTATATATTGCAGAGAGAGGAAGGAGACGGGAGGTGGAGAAGCCACAGGAAGAGGCCACTGAGGGGATGGAGGGAGGGTGTAAGTAATGAATGGTGAAGATACAAGAGAAGATCAAGAATTACGGTAGGTACGTAATTTTCATATCTTCCCTTGTCAATCTTCACCATTCATTACTTCCTGGGTGAGTACCAAGCTCCTCTTCCCCCAGGAAGGGGGAAGAGGCCATACCCTGAGGGAACAAGACCCCCAGCCTTCTGTTGGTGAGAAACAGAAGGAGAAGACCCTGGCTCATTCAGAAAGCCTAAGTGGGGGAAGAGCTAGGAGGTGCCTCCCGAGGACGAGGAGACAGAGGGAGGCCCTGTAAAAGTCTCCTAGCTCTAGAGGAGAAAAGACGGGTCCCCTGGAAGGCAGAGCAAATCACCCTACGCCGGGCCAGGGGTGACAACCTGGAAAGACAAAGCCATGCCGTCCGCCTGATGCAGATCGCTGTCCCTGCAAGCCTGGAAGCCACCTCATTAGCGTCGTAAGATGCCCTTGCTTGGTGTCTTGCCAGCTCCAGGCCTACCATGGAGAGGGCAATGGCTTGTCTGGTTTGTCTGTCAGGCATTGATGCCAACAGCTGGGACATCTTCACCACAATTGCCGTTGTAGGCAGCGTGGTGAGCCTGATGAGATGCAATACTGGCACTCACATGAGAAGAAGAGAACACTCTTCGCCCCCAACGGTCGAACTGGAGAGAGTCCGGATTCAGTGGGCGGTCGTGCGCCAGGCAGCGGTGCCCAGAAGGAGTGTCTAGGTAAACCAAACCAGAGGGCGGGTTGGGAAGAGAACCTAGAGACTCTGAGGGGGCACAATATCTACGCTGACAGTCAGCCGGGGCTGGAGAAGAAGCGGCTGGGGACTGCCAGGACCGGATAGGACGCCCTGGAAGGGGATAGGCCAGGAAGGTACCACCAAATGCTGGGCACTGAATTCACCAAGGAATTCTCACGCCTCCGCTCGGTATTGTCTCTGAACATAGGAATCCAAGATCCTCACCATCCTCGAGAGGAAACGCTGATATTCAGTGAAATCAGCATCGGAGGAAAGATGAGAGGGGTTCCTCTCCTCAGAGGAGGAAGACGAGATGATGGGGAGCTGGAATGTCCAGAGGATTCCTGCGGCGGTGGGAGAGTTGAAAGACCCGGCTCATGCATGTATCTAATGTGAGGAGGAAGGCCACACGAGAACTCCTGAACTGCTCCCAGGATAACGGACCCGTAGGACCGACATGGCCTGGGAGCGGGGGTGGAGAAGGCAGAGAGATGGGAGAGGGGCACCTCCGAGGAGGCAACTGCTCTCTGTGAGGGCTCTGGAATCCGGGGAAAGGAGCCCTAGTAGGAGGGATCCCGGATATCAGACCAGGCTGCAGAACGGAACTCTGGGGAAGCGGAGCCTGGAAGAGCCCTGGGGGAGAACCTCCCCTGTGATGACACCGGGACTGCATGGATCCAGAAGGGCAGTCTGCACAAACGCCTCCTGAGGACACCCTAGAACCCTGGAGGGAGGGGCGAGGTTCCGCACTACGGCTCCTGGCCACCCCCCCTGAGGTGGCCAAAGAAGACTGAGTGGCAGACCCCCTGCCCCTCAACCCCTCAGACTCTGAGAGGGCCCTCCTCCTTGACCACAGAGTCCCCCTGTCCCTAGAGGGGGCAACAGCACCGTGGGGGGTAGCTGTCACCGGCCCTCCAGAGAGGGAGCCCCCCGCCACCCCATGCCTGCCCCCCAGGGCTCCTGGCCACCCCCAGCCAGGGAACCTCAGAGATGATGGAAGGGGGACAGAGGAGGGCCTCTGTGCCGCCTGGTACCTGTAGCCACAGGGACCCAGACCCGAAGAGTGGGGGTGCCAGGATGGGTCCACGTCCGAGTCATCGCCCTCCGAGGAGGGCGAGACCAGCTGGACCTCAATGCTGGCCACCCCAGGGGTCCCTGAGGCAATGGAGCCATGAACGGCCCCAGTACTAAGGGTGACGCCGCTCACCCCCCCACACCGGTAGCAGCCAGGCCCAACTCCAAACCCCCGATGGCGCCGGCAGGCCCGGCACCGCTAGGAGGAAGGACAAGGCCCACGGCACTGCCGGCGGCATCGGGAGGTGAGGCAGCACCGCCGATGGTGCCGCCAGGTCCATCGGCGCTGCGAACGGCGCCGATGCCCAAAGCGGCACTGCCAACGGCGCCGCCTCGATCACCGGCACCGCGAACAGCACCAGGATCCAAAGCGGCACCGCCAATGGCACCGCCCTGATCACTGGCACCGCGAACGGTGCGGGTCCTAAATAGTGCCGAATGGTGCCCGACACAGCACCGCTGTATGGTGCCGGGATCCAAAATGGCGCCGAAAGGCAGCGTCGAGGGTCCACCCAAGCCAGGCCCAAAAGCCAAGAGCCTCAACACAGGGGGAGCCTGCACCTCCGAAGAGGTGACTGCCGAGGCGGTGTCGGCATCGCGGCCCCGGAAGGGACCACGACGCTCCCCCAACACCGCGGAAGGGGCCTCCTCCTCGGCAAGAAAAGATGAGGAGACCCCTTCCTCCTTGGACCGTATAGGCCCAGGAGGGACCCGGGAGGGCCTAACGACCTTGTCCGAGAATCCTGAGAGCGTCGTCGTCCCCCGAAAGTCGGCGGGGCCTTGCCGAGCTTAAATGCATGGATTTCGAGGACGTGACGGTCCATCAAGAAACAGGCATCGCACGAATCCATATCATGGTTGGGTCCCAGGCAACGAAGGCAAATGTCATGCCAGTCCAAGATGGAGAAATGCTGGCCAGGAGCACTGGATTTATAGCGCGCCCATGGAAAAGCGCTAGCTCCCCGAACCGGACATAATGTGAAAATAACAAGGTTAAAACACAGCAAGAACACACCCGTGCCGTAGATAGAAAAAGGAACAGTCTTACCGGATCGGCGTCGGAGGTGAAGAAAACAGGAGTCGGCAAACACGCAATAAAATGACCGCTACTCACAACAGGTGCTGCCTCGATGGCGGGAGAAACAGAACTGAGTTGGAGGAGGTCAGTGGCTACTAATAACCCCTACGCAGAGCGCATGACGCCACTCGAGGGTGGTGCCATTAATAAAGTTTAAAAAAAAAAAAAAGCTCCCGGGTGATGGGTGCACGCCTCCGGCTTACACCCAGGAAGTAATGAATGGTGAAGATTGACAAGGGAAGATTGTCCTCTGTATAATCTGGAATCTTTCCTCAAAGTACTATTCTGGCATTAAAGTCACCTAATATTATAATAGATGAAGTTAACCAACTTTCAGATATTTTTCCAGTTCTGTTTTGAATATCTTATTGGAGTCATATGGATTTGTTTTATTAGGAGGGAAATATGTATTTAAAAAAATTACAGTACCATCTTGTCCTATTTTTAAGGCCAATATATTGTCCAGATCCATCTGTATTTTAACAACTGTACAATTTGAAGAGGTTTTAACATATGTAACTATTCTGACCTTATATCTTCTGTACTTCTTGTCCCTACTAGCAGGTATATTAAAACTACTATATCCTGGGAAGGATGGTAGAAAATTCACAGGACACCAAGTTTCCTGTATACAAATTATGTCATATGACATTATAAATTCTTTTACTTCTATGTCTGCTATGTTTAAGTGGAGAACCTCTATTTCATAAGACAGAATTTTAAAATTAGTTAATTCCAAGTTCAGCTTCTTAGAGGTAGAATTATGTTTACCTTAATCTTTGTTTGATTGTATTGGTTGTCATTCTTCAGTCAAGATTTCTAATTGCTGAATCTATTATTTAATTCCATACATTTGTTCCTTGCCAATCCTTGAATTTTTGTTCTTGTAGAACAGTGGTTGTCAACCTTTTTTGGTCTGGGGACCCCCGGTCACCTTTCGGCCCGGTCAGGGACCCCCTACCAAAAACATGCATTTGTTCTACTGTAGCATAAAAAACAGCAGCAAGCAAATGTTATAAAACAATGTAGTTTTTAATAATATCTTTACTATTATACAAAAAATAGAATAGTTAGGTATAAAGTGCATACTTTTCTATTTGGCAATGACTTATCTGTAACACAGAATAACTACATTCTTACACTGTCCTTAGCAGTTCTGTCATTAAGAGCAAATTATCTGCTTTACTAAATAGCACTGTCCTTATCAGCAATCACCCCTGAAATTATAGCTGTAACACAGACTACAGAATAAGTAGGACATACATACTGTACATGCCAAGACAGATATCTGTGAATCCATGATTCCTTTTCTCATGAGGGAGAGACTGGATATACTGAACAAGAAGTGTTAGTGAGAGGCGAGAGGAGCGAGAGGAAACAAATACACTAGGAACATAAAGCAACGAGTGTTCAGGCAGCATTCATTGGGTCACTAACTGGACTGAAAGGAGCAGAAAGTGAGCCATTGGCTAATTGGGTTCAGATAAGCAAATATATTAGCACGTAGTGATGAGTCAGTTACAGATGAATGAGTAAGAATGAGCTGTGAAAATTGTGAAAATTGTATGCAGCTTGTTATCATTCCCTTCCAGTGTTGCGAGCCATGGGACTGAATAGTAAAAGAGCTGCAAATCGGGATAGTAGCTGGTGGTTGTGTGTTACAATTATAAAGTTAGAATGAGCTGTAAATAGGGAGGTGATTGTGGGAAGCACAGAAATGAAACAGGGAGACAGTCAGTGAGTGGTTCAAGGACTGAATTTTTATTAACACTCAATTACCAGCTTGCTCATGGTTGAATTGTTATGGCAAATGTAGAATGTAAAAAATACAGCAATTTGCATTTGACTTACTGACTGTTCTGCTGACCCCCTGGCATGTGCTCACTGACCCCTTTTGGGCCACGGACCCCCGGTTGAAAACCACTGTTATAGAAGGACTTAATAGTATCTGAGAAGAGACTATGGGAGGGATATTCAGACTTTGCCAGGCTGTGGCACGAGCCTGGGCGCAGTACGACTGGGATGTGCCAGGGTGCTGACAGGGTGATATTCAATGGTGCTGTGCCATGGCTCAGCACCATTGAATATCGTGCTGTGGCCACCCACATTATGCATGGTGCAGGGGCACTGCACTAGTGCAAGTGGCCAGAGAAGGGAAGGGGGATGCGCTAGTGCAAGTGCCGTTGCACTAGACAAAGTGCCCCGCTGCCCGATCGTGGGCATTAGTATCATAATGAATTGTCCTATATCCCTGGTGGTCCAGTGACTGGACCCAGCCCAATCGCAGGCTTTAGTAATAAAATAACAAGTCCAATATCCTTGGTGGTCCAGTGGACTGTGTCCAGCCTGATAGCGGGCATAAGTTATAGATTATGACATACCAATCCATCCCTGGTGGTCCAGCGGTAACCCCCACCCACCTGCCCACTGAGCCCACCACCCCACTCCCCCCGGTCAGCGGTGGGTGGCAGCTCCCCACCCGCAAGCTGCCCTGCCACCTGCCAACTGACTGTGTACAGTAGGGCTGTACCCACATTGGTCCCTGGCGGAGCCAATGGACGTGCAACCCATACCGTAATACACAGTCTAGAAATGAATGGATCCATTCACATTTCTCATTTAATAATGCGGTATGGGCTACACACTCAAATAACACACACTGGCCACAATGGGCGTACAACCCTACTGCCTGCATCAGTCGATGAGTGCGGCGGCTTGCTGGTGGGGAGCTCAGTGGGCATGTGGGGAGGGGGTACCACTGGACCACCAGGGATGGATTGGTATGTCATAATCTATAACTTACACCCACGATTAGGCTGGACGTGGTCCACTGGACCACCAGGGGTATTGGACATGTTATTTTACTACTAAAGCCCACGATCAGGCTAGGAGTGGTCCACTGGACCACCAGGGATATTGGACATGTTATTTTAATACATATGCCTGGCGATCAGGGGAGGGTGGGCGCCACAAAGGTACTAGAGCTCAGGTGGCCACCCACAGCTGGCAGCTGCCGTGTTGCACCCTGCAATATGGCAGCTCACCTGTGGGTGGCCAGCTGTTGCTCCTTTTTTTTCTTGCTCAACTGTGTGCAGAGCAAGTAGGGGTTGCACCTGCATGGGATTAGCACATCCCGGAATGAATATCGGGATGTGCGGAGCATGCATGGGCATGCCCCTCCACTTGTGCAGCATACATTTCTGATGCACTCCAGCACATCAGGATTTGTGCCAGGCACTTTCCCCTTTTGAATATCACGCCGGGGCACAACCCTTCTGAATATCCCACCCTATATGTATACCTAGTGAGTTGAGTGCACTTGCTCATTCCTCAATTATTTTAGCTATATGTGGTGCTCTGAAAGTTACTTCGATCTGAGTTTAAGCATATTCATATCTATTTATCTTAAGCCAGGTAATGGAATTGTTAGGTTATTTTATATGTAGAGACTATGTCAGAAATGTTAACAAATCATTTCTGATCTTTCTTATAGATTTATTTATTTCCATCTCCCAGCCAAAAATCTAAATAGCTCTACATTCTCAGTCCTGTTTTGTTTGTGTTTCATCTAATTTGATTACTTCCATGTGGTTATCCACTGTCTTTCCCAGACATTTTGTTCCTACAGAAGGGCTTGTTAGTGTCTGGGTTGAAACTTATATATATATATATATATACTGTATATATAACACATATATATATATATATATATATATATATATATATATATATATATATATATATATTTATATATACACACACACATACCCAGTGGTTCAAGTTTGCCTACTTGATCTAGGACTATTTTGGCTATTTGTGATGTCTTAAAAGTTACACCAATCTTGATGGAACAGTAGGCCCAGCCTGATGTTAGCAGCTTTTAACACAGTATTAATGTGGGCAGCATAGGAGAGGTGTGAGTCAAGAGTGATGCCAAGGTATTTGAAGGATTGAACTTGTTCAACAGTGACTCCTTGGTTGGTTTTGATGGAGAGGTGATACTGCTTATTTTTGTTGTAAGAGCTGCTGAAGATCATGGTCTTTGTTTTTTTCTGGTTTAGGATCAGTTTGTGCTTTAAGAAACAGTTTTCGACTGATGTGAAGCCACGCTGGAGGTTTTCTTGCAGTTGTTTTGGATCATGGTGGGAGGCTAGGATTACAGCATCATCTTTGTAGAGTATGCGTTGCTCTGGACAGGAATCTGGTATTGAGTTCAGGAACAGGCTAAAGGGGAGGGGGTCCAAAATAAAGCCCTGGGGGACACCAGAGTGGACTGGTCTGGCATCTGACAGCATGTCAGCAATTTTCACTCTTTGAGACCAGTTGTCTAGGTAGCTTTTGAACTAGTTTTCAGAGTTGGGTGAGAGCCCCACTTTCTGGAGCTGGACAAGCAGGAGGCCATGGTGGACTGTATCAAAGGCCTTTGTTAAATCGATGAAGGTAGAACCAGTTTGCTGCCCATTATCCAATGAGTGGTGGATGGCACCGGTGAATTCCAGTAGTGCCGTGGAGGTGCTATGATTCTTTCTAAAACCGTGTTGCTGCCTGTACAGTATGTTGTGCTTGTCTAAGAAATCAGTGAGCTGGTCTGTGACAATATGTTCCAGTGCCTTTGAGAGGGGAGGTAGGATGGAGATTGGATGGAAATTCTCATGGGCAGTTTTGACACCACTTTTGTGTATAGGGGTTACAGTGGTAGATTTCTGTCAATCAGGGAACTGGCTGAGGCTGAGGAAGAGGTTAAAAATCCTGGTTAATGGCCTGAGTATTTCTTCAAGGGTGAGGGATAGAAGTTTGAGGTCCAGTGAATCATTACTGGTTCTGGACTTGCTAATGGCTTTGGTAACATAATTGCAAACCTGGTACATCTTGACCACTTTAAAGTAGAAGAGGGGTGACTAGTGGGAGCAGTAGAAATTGGGGACATAGAATTGTCCACTTCTTCAAAAAAATCAGGGGGAAGTACAGTACTAAGATCAGTAAAGTCAGTATTGAAGGTGTCTGCAATGATTTTCAGGTCAAGTGTAATTTCTCCATTTATGCTGAGCACCGATGGGGTAGATTTTGACTGCTTCCCAATGACTTCTTTTAATTTGTTCCAGAAGTCTCTTCCATTTCCCCAGGAGTTAGTAAGAGCGTTCTTGAAATAGGCTGATTTCATTTGCCGAATAGATTAGGTGCAGTCATTCCATGCACGTTTATAGTTAGTGATGTCAATTTGCTTCCCAGTGGTTCTGGCGAGCTCCCAGAGGTGGTCCCTTGCCTTTAGCTGCCTTAGGAGGTCTTCTGAGAGCCAGGGATTACAGAGGGCTTTTACTTTTTGCCTTTAATCTGTGCAAATTTGTTGCAGGCCTCATTAAATATTTTGATGAACTGGTCCAGGGCAGTGTTCACATTAGTTGCTATGAAGATTGGTGACCAGTCCTGTTGGAGGAGGTGAAATTAGAGATGAATTAATTGGCCATGGGGTAGAACTGTACTGGTGATGGTTTTTGAGGGAGGTTTATTGAATTTGTTAGACCAGAAACAGTTGACAAGGGAATGGTCACTAAGTGAGTCTGGGAGGACAGTGGTGTTTGAAATCTGGGTGGGGTGGATGGTAAAGATACAGTCCAGAAGGGTGCTGGTACCAGTTTTGTAGTTTTTCCTGGTTGGTGAGTCCACCATCTGGATGAGGTTGGATGCTGCAATGGAGTCCCCATGTGCCCCTGCCTCAGCAGAGGGACAGTTTATATTAAAGTAACCTAGCAGGATAGATTCAGTATCCGGTGGGAGTGACCTGACAAAGTCCAGAACTGCTGAAAGTCCATTACCTTGCTCTTTAGGCGGTATGTAAACTGTGACGATTGATTAGCACACACATCCCATAAGCTTCAGGCACAATATGTGGTGCTGTAAGTAGCTCTTCTTGAACCGAGGAGTTATTTTCTTTTCACTACAGTGGTAGCCATCACCACACAGAGTTATGACATGCATCTGGTGCATGACATCATGATACTGGTAGAAAAGCCACATTCAGATGAATGAGGCTTTTCAATATTTCCTGATAGCAGAACCTGATGGTTACAACAGTATAAATGGCCAGAGTATAATACTCAAAATGACTATATATTTATTTTAACACACTAGGAGATATAACTCTGGGCAGTTACTCCCTCTTTAAAGGAATGATCCAATAAAAATCCTTGCTTTTAAGGGTAAAAAAAAAAGTTACATCAATCTGAGTTGAGCCATGCTCATGTCTGTTTATCCTAAGCCATGCAATGGCATTATTAGATAATCCTAGGTGCAAGGAATGAGTCCAAAATGTCAATAGGTCATTTTTGATCTTTTTTATAGACTCATTTCTTCCAATTTCCCAGTGAAATATCGAGATAGTTGAACATTTCCAGTCTTGTTTTATTTGTGTTTCTCTAGATTTAATTACTTCCACCACTTTTTCAATACTTTTGTAATCTGAAAATGTCCTGTTTTTTTGAGTATTTTGCCTTAATGGATTTCTTTCTTGTACAATTGGAATTATTTTGAGGAGGAGGAATGGTTATTCTGCAATGGTTAAGAATTGAGTTTTTTTTTACCATATTTTATTTGCAGTGTCTACTGTTTGACAGTACACTAGAACACAATCTTGTAATTTTGGGTTTGGAGGTCTCATTACAAAAATCTGCTCCTTATCTTGTTGAATCTGTAATAATTGAATTATTCATTCATGTAATGAGTTTTGTGTTTCTTTCTTCCACTGCTAGACCATATATTTCAAGTGGAAATTCTGAATTCTCCTAATTTTCCTCTGCAAAGATTGTTAAAGACACTTCTTCTTCTTCTTCTCCAGACACTCTATAATTTGACTTTTCTAGTAAATATTCTGACTCTGTATTTTGATTCCCTAAATTTTGTGTTGCATCTTGAGTGATTATCTCTTCAGATTGGTTTCTCTTCTTAATATGTGTTGTTGTACTCTGATTATTTATTTCTTTTGTTTTTGGAGCTTTATTTGCTATATTTGATTCATTTTGATATTTGATGCTATTCCTTATATTACCTTTTTGTATGTTTACTTCTATTTGGATGTGTTTATCAGATATTTTAGTCTAGGAACCTTCCTTTATCTGTACTGTTTTTTTTTTTTGTAGTTTTTATTTTAATTTTTTGCTTTTAGGAGTCCATTCCTTGATTTTCCTCTCATATTGAATAGTGCACTTCACATAACAGTCACATATTTTATCCTTGTTGAAAGACAAATGTAAGGTTACTTGGATAGCTTTTTTTTCTAACTCCTGTTCCAAAATTGCACTATTCTCATGTTCAGTGAACTGATTTTCCCTCTGGTTCTCTTTTGCTTTACTTATTCTATCTAAAAGTTCTTTATCATAAAAAAATATGTTCTTAGATTAGTAATCTCATCCTTGATCACAGCCAGGTTTTCTAGGATAACTATTTCAGTGTAGTATCTATTTTCAATTATTTCTAGCATTTGTTTGGACATTGTAGAGCTAGCAACAAAATTTCTTCACTGGTAAAATATTTCTTGTCATAAAAAATTTCCGAAGTCTCTGTTTTCTTACTCTTAGCCTGTACTATTTTGCTTTGTCCATGTTCATGTGCTTCTCCTTTAGTAATATATGACTTTTCATTTATTAGCTCTGCTTCCAGCCTTTTTAGTCCTTCTATCATGGCATTAAAGTCCTTAATATTGTTTATAATTGATTTTGATTAGTTCTATTGATTATAGATGCCCTTTCGTTGGTTCTTGGGAGGGCAAATTGGTAACTGGGTGTTAAAGCTGCATTTGCAAATTCCCAGTCTTGTTCTGTTTCACTGTATGGGGAGAAACTGCTAGTGGAGTTGCCTCATATAAATCTGTCTCCTTTTTGAATTCTGTTGATTCCCAAACATTAGAGTAAATTGAAATCCCATCTATAATGATCATGTAAGAGTCTGGTTCTGGTTCTAACTCCATTTTGGTATTATTACTTCCTAATATCTGCCCTCTCTTATTTTCCTGTTTATCTTTATTAATAATTGGAGTTGAGATACGTGTGGGATGCCTTGGTTGAACATCCCATAATTCTGTAATAGCTGATTGTTTACTATTTTTAGGCCTTTTTTTTGTTTTTCCTATTTTCAAGGGGTAATAAAAAAGGCATCTCCTCTAGCAAGTCCCTTTGCTTTTTTCAGGAAGAAGATTTAAGATCCCTGATCACAACAACATGTTTTTCACTCGGTGTATGAGTGTTTCTGTTATTTGTACATGTGAATAAATTGAATATTAGTGTTAGCAAGTACCAACCTAATCTAATCCCTATACCAGTTGCTAATAAGGTGCTCTCAGGTGACTAAAGCTGCTTCAGAAATACTGAGGAATAACAAAAGTGCAATAAAAATGCTTATAAATAATTACACTTAAATACTTCAGGTTGATAAACCACTTAGATAGACCATAGCTTAAAATATAAATGACTGAATCACAAGTGCTCAATCTTAGAGCTCCCTATTAAACCCAGTGTCTTTAAAATGTAGCTCTATATTTTTAACCAGGTTCAAAGTTAGTAAATATTCTTAGATAGTATTTATAAGTTTGGATGATAAGCACATTTACTCATATAATTGATATGAATTCCCAGGAATTAGTCTTCCTGTTTCCTAAGCCTTCAAGCCTTTACATTTAATCATGGGTCTTGCTGACTTTTGGCTGTTTCAAATGCAAAACAGTCCTGTTATACAATGTTCCATGAACTATTCCAAGGGTTACTCCAGTGGAATTGCCCTTCTTCTTTATGTAGGAGCAGGTCAATCTGCTGGTAAATAGCAGAGAACAATGGGTAAATCTCAGAATAATCTGATTTTTAGTGCTTATACACAAATAAGAGAACAGACAGAACATCAGGAGGAAGGAGCTACTGGTATAACTAAAACTTCTCTACTGGGACTAAGAATGAGAACTCTTGTACTGGGACCTTCAATTTAGGGTAAAAAAAAGAGTTAGTGTGTTTGTCAGAGGTAACTGGAGTCAATTGTTATCTGTTATCTGTGTTATCTATGTACTTATCTAGGTGCTTGTCACAGGTGTCAGAAGGGAATTGTTATCTGTGAAATTAACTAAGTGTAGAACGATTTGCAAAGTGGGGGAGTGGCTTAGCTAGAAGGAGCCAGGTTAAAATCAGTTTTAAGCACTGCCCTAGATAGCTTGTGCCAGAGAACAGACAGAATACCAGGAGGAAGGAGCTACTGGTATAACTAAAACTTCTCTACTGGAACTATATTGCCCTCCTTCCTTCCCCTCCACCCCCCACCCTATACCAGTTCTACTTTTATAAGCATAGGATTTAACTGAGAACAGGAACTTCCTGATTGGGAGCAGTAAGTGAGTGATCACAGAGCCACCAAAGACTCACCATCATAGAAGGGCAAGAATAACTCTCTGCCCCCCCCAGCTGCTGGAGGTCTGACTCTGAGCAAGTAAGGAGACTACTGAGAAATATAGGAACTTCTTGTCTCAGAACAGGAAGATTAGGAGCTAAAAGGGCACAGAGGCAGTAAGTAAGTAGGTAGGGGAAAAAAAGAAAATAAACAAACAGAGGATAAAGTAAGTATTCCAAACACCACTTAGGGGGCCAGAAAAAAGACATGATGGGAGTGGTGCAGTGCAGTGGCTGTGGAGCAGCAGTCTTTCAGGAGATGTTCTGGAGGATGCAGTGTTGTCCCATCTGCAGGCACCTCTCTGGGCTGAGGGAGGAGGTTGCTCATCTCCAGGCTGAGTTGGCCAGGATTTGTGAGACCTCCTCTCCCACCCAGGGACCACCAGGGTCACTGCTGTTGCCTCAGAGGTTGCCAAAAAAGAGGAGCGGTTGGACCACAGTTGGCTCACGGAGGGTGTGGGTGGTAGAACAGAGGCACATCCCTCCAGTTGTACCTCGCCACAATTTCTATGCTGTTCTGGAAAAGTGTGGTTCCTCTATGGATACACCCACAGTGGAGACCAAGGAGGATGCTGGGAACCTCCACAAAGGAGACCCACAGGAGGGTGGCATGGGATCCCACAGGGGAAGGAAACAACTCCTGGTGGGGAACTCCATTGTTAGGATGGTAGAACTTGGGGAGGAAGGGGAAAGGGAGGTAAGGTGCCTGCCTGGTGCCATGGCTTGGAGGGACAGGGAGAAAATCCTCAGGATCACAGGAGCAGCTGCACAGGGGAGGGATATGGATGTCATTGTCCACCTAGGGACAAATGACTTGGCTAAGAAAGGGATCAGAGCAGTGCAAGAAGTGTTTGTGGAAATGGGAAGGGGCCTTAGACAAATAGCACACACGGTAACCTTCTTGGAGTTGCTGCCTGTCTATGGCATGGATGAGGCTAGGATGCTCCACACCATGGGATTCAATCAGTGGTTGAAAAACTGATGCAGAGCTCATGGATTTGGCTTCATTTGGGACTGGGGGGTCCACCTGGTGGGATGCAGGCCTATACTGGCATGATGGTCTGCGTCTGTCCAGGAGGGGAACCTGGATCCTAGGTGATAGGTTTAAATACTTCATTGGCAAGCATTTAAACTAGCCAAGGGGAGAGGCACTGGAAAGAAGCAGGGAAATCCTTGTTCCCCCCAAAAAATCAGGGTACTAAGTGAGGTAGACACCAACATAGAGATGTCAATAGGGAGAAGCGCAGGGGTAAATGGAGAAAGTGACAAACTTAAGGATAGGGATAGGGCAAAAAGGGGTAAGACCATCAAGAAATGGAGGATAATGAGTACCAACACCCATAGTCTGGGCAACAAGCTCCCTGAACTGGTGGCCTTGATAGAAGAGGGATGCCTGGATATCGTAGCAGTCACAGAAACATGGTACACAGAGAACCATGACTGGGATGTTAACATACCGGGGTACACAACCTGCAGGAGAGACAGAGAGGGCAGAAGTGGGGAGAGTAGCTCTCTATGTAAGGGAAAGGATAAAAGCAACTGAACAAAAGAGTAAACAGGGAGGAGAGGAGGCACTTTGGGTCACCTTAGAGACTGAAAATGGCACCACAATCTGCACAGGGGTTGAATACAGACCCCCATGTCAGGGGAAGGGAATGGACAAGGATATGATAGAAGGCATACTTAGGATGGCAGAGAAAGGGGAGATACTGTTGATGGGGGACCTTAATATGCCAGATGTTAACTGGAGTGCCTTTGCTGCAGCCACATCCAACAGCAGAGCCATTCTTGATGCCCTTCAGGTGGCATGCTTCAGACAGCTAGTTTTGGAACCTTCTCATGAGGGAGCAATCTTAGACCTCGTACTCTCAAATAGGGACAGTGAGAGGATCTCAGATCTAGAAGTGGGTAGCCATTTGGGAACAAGAGACCACCAAACAGTGTGATTCATGATAAACTCAGCTACAGAGTCAAGCCATACAAAAAATGAGGGTTCTGGACATCAGGAAGGCTGACTTTGGCAAGATGGGAGAGTGCCTTAGTAAGGTACTAGCAAACAGGCTAGAAGGAGGGATGGGGCAACAATGGGGAAATATCAAAACTGCCATCACAGATGCAACAAGTCTTTGTGTGAAACAAATAAACAAATCAAAATGAAAGAAAAAGCCACTATGGTTCTCAAAAGAAGTGGTGGTGAAGGTTAGGGAGAAAAAGATAGCATTTAGGAAGTATAAGGAAACACAGAAGGAGCAGGACAGAGAAGTGTACCAGTTAAGGCAGAAGGAAGCAGGGAGGGTAGTCAGAATAGCAAAGGCACAAACTGAGGAAAAGATAGCCAACTTGGTTAAGAAGGGAGAATAAAACCTTTTATAGGTATATCAGGGAGCATAGAAAGACAAAGGGAGGGATAGTGAGGCTGAATAGAATGGATGGTGGGTGGGCAGAAAGTGATAGTGAAAAAGCAGGGATACTGAATGAATACTTCTGTTCAGTATTCACAAAACAGGAAGTGGAGGAGGTGCCTAATCCAATTAACAGAAGCACTCTGGAGAGGGGGGTCAATCCCAGTCCTTTCACAGAAGAAAGGGTTCTAAAAGAACTCCTAAAACTGAAGGTGGACAAAGCAATGGGGCCAGATGGAATTCACCCCAGAATTCTAAAAGAATTAAGCAGAGAACTAGTGACACCACTGACTATCCTTTTTAACAAATCAGGGGAGGATGGTGTGGTAGCTGAGGACTGGAAGAAGGCTGATGTGATTCCCCTTCACAAAAGTGGGAGCAAGACAGAGGCAGGAAACTACAGATCTGTCAGTTTGACCTCTGTGGTAGGGAAAGTGATGGAATCAATTCTGAAGGAAAGAGTTGTTGAGTATCTAGAGGCCAGAGGGGCACAGGACCCAAGGCAGCATGGGTTCACAGTGGGAAGGTCATGTCAGATGAATCTAATTGATTTCTTTGACTGGGTGACCAAAGTAGTAGACCAGGGAGGGGCTGTGGACATGGCCTACCTAGACTTTAGCCAGGCATTTGACATAGTCCCACACAAAAGATTAGTAGTCAAATTAACCAGCCTTGGAGTGGGTCCTAGGGTTGTAGCCTGAGTAAAACATTGGCTGAACAACAGGACACAGAAGGTAATTGTAAATGGAGTCCACTCTGAAGAAAGAGGGGTTACTTGTGGGGTACTGCAGGGTTCAGTACTGGATCTAGTCCTTTTTAATGTATTTATAAGTGACATTGCAGAAGGAATGGAAGGAAAAGTATGCCTCTTTACAGATGATACAAAGATCTGCAACAGGGTTGATACACAAGGAGGCGTGGAAAGGATGTGAACAGACTTGGCAAGGTTGGAGGAATGGTCAGAAGTATGGCAGCTTGGATTCAATGCAAAGAAGTGCAAAGTAATGTACCTGGGAAACAAAAACCCAGGGGAAGATTACACGATGGGGGGGGGGTAGCAACAATAACAAAAATGGAAGGGTTCCAGGGGGTAATCATATCAGATGACCTTAAGGTTGGCAAGCAATGTGAGAAGGCAATAGGGAGGGCTGGGGTGATACTGGGATGTATAGGGAGAGGCATCACCAGCAGAAAACAGGAAGTTGTTATCCCCCTGTACAGACAGTTGATGAGACCCCATCTGGAGTACTGCATCCAGTTCTGGAGACCCCATCTCCGCAAGGACATAGACAGGATGCAGGAAGTTCAGAGGAGGACAACTAAAATGGTGCAGGGTCAGCAAGAGAAGCCATACGATGAGAGGCTAAAGTAGCTTAATATGTATACCCTTAAGGAAAGAAGGGAGAGGGGGGACATGATAGAAATACTTAAGTACCTCAGTGGAATCAACAAAGTCCAAGAGGGTAGCATCTTTCAGAAAAAGAGATGTGCAAGAACAAGGGAACACAATTTGAAGATAGAGGGGGACAGCACAGGGGCAATGTGAGGAAGTATTTTTTCACAGGGAGGGTGATGGACGCATGAAACAGCCTTCCTGAGGAGGTTGTGGGGTCTAAAACTGTGGGAGAATTCAAGAATGCATTGGACAGACATAAGGCAATTTTTGTGGGGGGTAGGAAGAAATAGACTTTTGGTTAAATAGGATCTGCAGCTTATCCTCTAGGTAGGGAAATGGCCAGGCTAGGTGGGCCAAGTGGTCCTTATCTGCCATCAAACTCTATGTTTCTATGTTTCTATATTTCTATAAAGCTCTATTTGCCAGTTCATGAATCAGATATCAAAATAATTTTAGAAACTTCAATCCTTTTTGCTAATGACTGACACTAGAAATTTCCTGTTGATCTACTGGTATAGACTGTAAATAATGACAAGTTTTCAAATGCTCAAAAAAAAAAAACCTTATATTTGATTTGTACTCTAACTTACATTCCATATTTCATTTTGATTCATATGATCCAGACAAGTAATATGGCAATTTGTAATCACAGTTTTTCTCTAAAGTAGCTTCTCCAATCCAGTGGCAGTGTTTGGTTTATTGCAGGGCTTTGTCACAATCTACGTTTTGAGGCTTAACGGAAGCAGACAAAAAACAGTTCTTTAGTTTTCCTGCTTTAAACATTAAGGCTTTGAGAAAGAATGCTTCTAAATGTTACTAATTAGTTCCCCTTACCTTCTATTTTGCTAGATTTCTGAGCTCTGTATCTTTCTTTTTCAAAGTGCTGTAAGCAACCAACATGTGTAACAGCTCAGAGTTCACCTAGAAAATGTCACACATGCGCTTTCATCTGTATGAGTTGTTTGCATCACTTTCGGCACTTTCAAACACAGAGGGTAGTCATAAACATTAATTAACCTCCAGTGGTTTTAATCAAGCTCAGTTTAGATTAAGATCAATTAGATCAGATATATTCCTTTTAGAGCTGTTTTATTGTCTACCTCCACATATCTATTCTTTTCTAGTGAGGGTAAGTTAACTAATTCCAGCTGATTATTTAAGCTAATATACTCAAGTACGTTTAAACTGATATACTCAAGTTTCTATGTGTTCCAAAGGAATGCCTTTCAGCATTTGTGTAAATGAGTATAAAGTGTGAATAAGTGTGCATAAATATTTATTACAAGCATGGTCATTTCCTTAATGAAATAATGAAATTAGCAATGTAATTACTAGCCTCTTTTACTGTAATGCCACTATAGCTCTTCTGATATCTTGTATTGTCAGGATACAAGTTTTTTTAGATATTGCATATCTTGTAGTAAATAATCAGTATCTGCATCAGTATCTAGATTAAATTAATACCATCTCCATTAGGCAGTTTCCCAAAATTTTGGATAACTACCCAGCCCAACTGGAACACCATATCTTTTAAAATGCTAAGTTAAAATGTAATTATTTAGCCAGACGCTAGGAAATACTTTAACAAATATTTGACAGACTTAATAAAACCTAAAATAAAATCAAATACTTTAGCACTTTGAAGTGTGCAACACACTTTCTTTATATGTGTTATTCTATATGGGAGTAGAGTGAACAAACTACAGTATATGTCCTTTCTTCAGAATTAATTCAGAGTTAGTCCAAGTTAGTTTGAGAAGATTTTGTAGCTTTGCAGCTTAACATTTTCTGAATTTGTCTTTTCGGTTGCTTCCTGTTCGATGGATCTCCACAGAGCTTTCCTTTCTCACTTGCAGGGACCTGTCCCCCCACCATGGGGAATAAAAGACCTAGTACCCTCATGGGAGTTAGGTGAGCAGGATGCAAACCTGCAAAACAGCTGCACAAGTCATCCTTGAAAGACCCAATACACTTGCCTTCAGGTATTAGTGTGACAATGGTGGAATACCTGTTTTAGGCAAAAATGAGCCTAGTATGGGTCCTGCTTCTACAGCTCCTTCTTGGGTGTGTAGCATTCAGTGGCACCTCAGTCTGCTGACTGAATTCTCTGACAGCACCTCTTCAAAACATCAAAGGCAGAAATTAAATCCAAGCAACACATGACATTTAACAGTTCTACATACAAACAAAGTGTAGATTTTGTTTCTTTTTTTAGGCTTGGTTTACTCCATGACAGCTTCTTCCTTCCTTTCATTTCTGTTTTGTTACAAGCCTTAGAATCAGCAACTTGTAAAATAAATCACCAAATGGATGTTAACATCTCTTTCATTTCTTTTGTTCTCTTTAGGAACCAAGCAGAACACAAACACTGCAATTTGCCAATAGCAAGCATTTTTTTTTCCTTTTAAACACAGATGCAATAACTATGTCTTTGTTTACTTCCTATAGGAAGAAGAGCAAAGCACAGCAACTCAGAAGAAAGGAAGCACAGTTTTGGCATGAAACAGAGAAGCTTCCGAAACAATGAAAAACACAGAAAAAAGACTGAAGACTGACTAAAAATTATCACTTTCTTCAATTGTTTCCTATTTTCCATGTCACCCCTATACTACACATCCGTATACCAGTGAAACAGTGAAATTCGGACAGTGAAAACTATTACAGCAACAACTTCAAACTATTTTTATATTGTCACTGTAATGGTCCCAGTTTTCAAAATGTTTTGCTGTGTTTCTCCCCCATTCTGAAAAAAATTCAGACTCAGAGTTTATTATACAGAAATCAGCTGGTGTGGGGGGTAAAGCCCCCCTCATGGGGTTGTGGGGGAGAATCCCCATAAAAAAACACAGAATATCTGACAGGCGAAATTTTACCTGTCGACATTGGGGATGTCACTGTGCCGCATGTCGACAAAAAGTTGTCGATGCAGCTTTGTGGAACCCTACACAACTATCGATAAAGAAAACTTTACTACTTTAAACCTCTGCACTACCTTTTTTTCTCACTCATTAACTGTTCATTTAAATATACTCATTGCAATAAATTATAGAAACAAAATTACCTTGTTGCAGTCTTTATTCTTTTCTTAGTATTGAAAGTACAGTAAGTAATAAAAAATGTGTGAAGAAATGTAGAAAAAAATAGCAATGTTCACTCACTGAAAAGATGGACTCTTCACATCCTAGTCCACAGTATGGACTCTTCATGTCCTAATCCAATTGATAAACCCCACATGTTGAAACAATCCACATAGCATAACCAAAAAAAAAAACAACAAATAATGCCACAGTAAACAAATGTCCACTCTTCCATGTGGGAATCCATCCCATCAAGCAATCGACAGTAACACAGCTAGACAAAGACCTGAAGAACCACATCCCTATCACCTTACACCAGTGAGGTCTTCTTGAAGACACTGGGCAGCATTAATCCAGAATTAAACCATCTTAAATCCAAATGACTCCTGTATGTCTGACCACCACAAGCTACCTGTCCCATGATGCCAATCTCATGAACCACATAATCCAAATCTGGATCACAGAATGACCACTGCTTTCAAACTCAGACCAGATGTTCCTGGCCTGCATGAGGAACACACCCAGATGCACATCCAGAAGTACATCTATGATGCTTTCAACTTGGCAAAGCTTCCTTCAGCTCCCCAATCTTCTACAGCTCCTCTTTAGCCACTTTGGAACTCTTTCCCACTCCTCTGGAAAATCACTCAAATAAGCTGGTCCCAGATCCTCATCCTTTGATGGCAACCTCCATACTGAACTCTAACTGTGCAACAATCATTGACTACACCCCTCAGTTGTCAAGGCCAGCCCTTCAAACAATCACTAAATTTCTGCACACTATGCTGACCAATCAAAAAATGTCCATTCGCAACACACAACCAATGAAAATTTACACACTTACACCACATGACCAATCACAAAGCACTATCACTCTCATTCAGAAATATCCAAGTTAGGCAGAATAACACAAATCCATCATTACCAGAGGCAAATAATCCCTTAAAAAAGCATTTAAAAACAAAATCACCCAAACTACCAGCGAGCCCCCACAAAATACAGTAGCCTATTGCATAAATTGAACATTTTGGGGTCTGCTTTGTGACAGCATATTTATCTTTACTCATTGTCAGTGACTGCAGTACCATCTGCCACTAATTTGGTAACATGCGGTCACTGACAACTCATAAAGATAAATACCATATCACACAGCAGAGCCCCACATATCATATATATATATATATATATATATACATATATTTTGTAAAATTGAAAATAATTGCAGGTGCTAAATTTAGTGATCTGACGTCTGAGGACATATTAGTGGCAGTTAAAGATTGCATTGTCATGCCCAGGCCCCATTCATTACAGTATTATGCTAACAGAGGTTGCTTTTAATGGATGATGTGGAGAATGAGATGAAAAAGATCATTAAAAGCCTTTGTTCTGAGGGCGCTGTTGTAAACGCTAAAGTTGTAGCAGCAATAGCAATGGGGGTAGTGCGATCAAGTAATCCAAAAATGCTGGCAGAATATGGAGGCAGGAGGCGCATTGAACATAACAAAGTAGTGGGCATGGTATTTCCTCAACTGCATGGGTTTTGTAAAGAGAAAAGATGCTATGTCCGGCCGCAAAACTCCAGCTGATTTTGCAAAATTGAAAACAAATTTTCTTACCCTTACAAGTCGGGTACGTAGGCAGGAGCTTGTTCTGCCAGAACTCGTCATTAATACAGGTGATGAGATCGGTGATCACCTTGTACTGTGCAGTCACTGGATGATGGAGGAGTTGGGAGCCAGACAGGTGGAAGTCACTGGTCTAGGAGACAAAAGACAGGTGTCCTTACTGCGGGGCTGCACACTGTCAGCTGACTCCCCCCCAGGTAATCTATCAGGGGAAGATGTCTGATAGTCTTCCACCCTTTAATTTTCCACCTGGATGGCGCATCACACAAACAGAATATCATTGGGTGAACACAGACACCATGCTATCCTTTATTGACTGTATACTTAAGCCCTACATAAAAAGTGTGGTGTCAGCAAATGATCTACCAAAGAAACAGTGTACCCTACTGATTTTAGATTTATACAGGACACACACCATGCCTGCAGTTTTAGAGAAGCTGGAATATCTGAATATTGTGCCCATGTTCATTCCAGCATCTTGCACAGACCTTCTACAGCTACTCCATGTGGTGATTGACTCCTAAAAGATTTCTTAAAAACTGCTTTCATGGAGTGGTATGCGGGATTAATAACAGATCAACTCAATGCAATTTCTCAGCCTCAGGAAATCAAGATGGATTTAATGATGTTATCTATTAAAATGAAGCATGCCTAGTAGTTGGTGTCAGCTTTTATGAAATTAAAGGAGTGGAGAGATCACTGCATCTGGTGGTTCCAGCTAGCTGGCATTGTAGGAACTCACTTGCATTGTTTGAGTGAGGTACAGTACAGTATTGAGGCTACTCACTCCCCCACTCATCCCTCCACAATAAATTAAGATACTGAACTTTACTATTCTTTGCTATTCTTTGTTGTAAATTTCAGACACACTCACTGAATGAAGCAAAGCTGAATAAAGCTGAACAGTGCAATACCAGAGGTATGATAAAAAACACATAAAACAAATAGTCAACTAATTACAGACACACAAAACAGTGATAGTAATACTCTTTTATTTTTAACAGGACCACAAACATGCTGTGCCATAGGACAGAACAAGGACTGTGCATCAACTTTAAAAAAAAAATACACTTTTCGTACTGTGTGATGAGCTTTGTACTTATTAAAGTTAATGGCAAATAATATTAGCATTTTGTTCAATTTAGCGGTACCAATGAAGGTGCAATTTTAGCGATATTTGTTTAAACAGCAATATGTTTCAATTCTACAGCATAGATAGGCAGACAAACAGACAGACAGACAAATAGATATAGAGGTGTAGTCGCGCCTCTATAGTTAGGGTTGAGTAGCATGTTTAATGTTAAACCTCAAATTTTGCACTTTAATAACTTTGCAGCAGTTCAATGGATTTGCATACAATTTGGTATGCGGTATCCTATGGGGTAAGTCTCTTTATGTAACAAGTTTTATTCCAGTCAGATGTGCAGATTCTGCGATCTGGATAGTGAAACAAAGTTAAAATCCACCTTTTTTCAGTTTTTTCCTCATCGTCTTGTGGCCAGATGGTATGGAATTTATGCATGAGTTTGTAGGGTAGAAAGAACTTTGGTAGTAGAACAGACAGTGAAAGATTGGTGCAATAACATTGATCTGATGCAAATATATTAGGTTTTTTAGCTGTCATTATATTCTAATGGGATGTTTATGAACATTCCAATCTTTAGGATAGCTGTCTTTTTACAACAAATGATTTGATCTTGCAAAAAAAGTATTTAGTATCATGAGAGCATTCCTTTTTCTTGAGAATAAATCATTTTTCATGAGAAAAAAAAATCCTTTTTCATTAGCTTGTTTTCTGTTTTCAAAAAAAAAAAAAATTAAAAGGACCCAAAATGAAGATATCTAGAGAAACCAACACATGTATCTTGTCAGTTGAGATTCCATTAGGTGAACTGTGAAGTTATTTGGTGGAAGATCAACCTTGTAATGCCTTTTTTTTTAACATTTAAATTCCCATTTCGTGACTAGCTTAGATCGTTTTTCTCGAGCCAATTCCTTTTATCATGAGCTGATTCTTTTTTTGTGAGCTAACGATAAAGGATGTCACATGTTACTTTGATGCTTAACTCAGCCATTTTTTGAGATTCTGACCCCACATTTTCAACATGGCCTTTTTGTGGACCCCACCTCATGAACAGTATGACTGTCATCAGTCAACTCCCACCCAAAAGGTGATTTCGCGGTCAGTTGTCACAATCACCTTTCCAGTGGGATCTGTGTAATGAGTCATATTGTTCATGAGGTGGGGTCCCCAAAAGTCCATGTTAAAAATTTGAGTTCAAAATGTAAAAAATGGCTGAGTTATGATGACTAATTGCAATTGTGCTATGCACTGTCGTAAGTTAATCAGCTAAAAATATTTTGACCCCAAAATCTTGTACATGGATTTGATATTACCCCACCAAATGTATATCACAACTGTCAGTTTTCAAATCCTGGCTGAAATGTGTTTTTGCAGCTGTGGCGTGGAAATGGCATTGCAGTTGCGCAGAATTATGCTTCAATGGGGATTTGAATATTTTGTGTAGTGTGTACATTAGGTGAGGTAATAACATGGCTACAATGGCAATTCCATCACTCATGCTGTTCTGATGCTGTGTATGTATTATGCATCTATGGAGAAATGGGGTCACAGGGCCTGAATGACCCTGCTTTCCACCAATCAAATTACAATATGATTATACTATCTCAAAAAGTAAGAAAATAAATTGAAAATAAAAACTTTGTTAATGCATCAGTTAGGGTTAAAGTGACAAAAGCAGGGAAATGTGACATTAATGTTTCCAACCCTAACACTCCACTCCCACCCTGCAGAGATGAAGAGGGATTGGAGATGGCATTGGGGACATCAGTCCTAATGCTCACCCCATTCTCCTATGCTGTTCCCACCCTGTTTATTTTTTTTGATGGAATGGGGTGAGCATTAGGATTGATGGCCCCATTGCCACCCCCAATCCCTCTTCATCTGTGCAGGATGGGGATGGGGTGTTAAGACTGGAAACCCTAGCATCACATTTCCCTACATTTGTTGCTCTAACCCTAAGTGACGCCTTAACAAAGTGTTCTGCAATTTATTATAGGGATGCAGTCATGCCCCTGTAGTTAGGGTTGAGTAGGCATATCAACGTTAAGCTCAAAGTTTTGCACTTTAATAACTTTACAACTGTTTAATGGATTTGTGCAAAATGTGGTATGCCCTGTCTTGAGGGGCAGGTCTCCTGATGTGGCAAGTTATGTTCTAGTCAGATGTGCAGTCTCTGAGTTATGGAGAGGTGAAAAAAACATGTTTTTGATCATTGACTTTGCTGGGATTTTTCTTTGAACTTGCTTACAGTCCAGACAGGTTGGTTTTTTGGTCTGAAATTTTAGGGCAGAAAGGGACTACTCCACAGATGTGCCTTTTGCTAGTCTGGTGAAAAAAAAATAAGCAATTAAGTTATTGCAATTTAAAAATTTGAAAAACAAATTGTTCCTGAACATGCTCAGTAAGCACTTCAAGATAGCTGTATGAAACAAAGAAGGAATCCTGGGAAAATTACTACTTTGCATGCCTGCCATCATATTTTCAGGTTTGCCTGAAAAATTAAAAATTGGGAACCTCCCAAAATAATATTCTAGGGAGGAACCAACACATGTAGCTTGCTTATTGGGATCCCCTAGGTGCATTTTACACTGTACTGCTCAGAAAATGCCCTTAAAATGTGTGTTTTTTAACATTTAAATTCTTTGTTTGTATCAGCATTATACTAAGTATTATCTTAGTTCATATGATGGGATATGAACTAGGATCCTGTTTCATGAGCTGAAAATCTGGAAATATTTATTTTAAAACGTAAATGTGTTTCTGCTGACATCGGGGTGCCCAATCCCCATGTCAGCACTAGATGCCAGTGTCCCCAAATAGAATAAAATGCTCTCCCACACTGTCAAAATTGTGGTGCCCAATCCTCTTGTTGAAAGTAGCCCCACAAGGTGGGACACTGGACTAGCCCACTACAAGTGTCCCCAGTTATGTTATACTCCCCCCAACACCACCAGTACTGTTGGACACTGGAGAGCCCACCCTCAGTGTCTGAAATGTTCTATGTACCTGAAAAAAGGAAAAAAGCCCCCCAACATAATTTTTTTATCTTGTTAAAAAGAAAACGGTAACTCATTGTCTCCCTGTCCTCTCTCCCCCATCAAAACCCTCCCACTGATCAATCCACCACCATACACTACTCTTGCCCTATACTTACCACTGGAGATCCTCTTCTGTCATTTTCCTTGGACCAGGACATGTCTGCACTCTTCAAAGCCAAACGGCAAACCGAAGAATCAGTAGCCTGTGATGATGGTGTCTGTGATTGAGTGCTTTCAAAAAGGATAACTCAATCACAGTGCCTGTGCACATAGC
The DNA here is from genome assembly GCA_016271365.2 of Neoceratodus forsteri. Lineage (NCBI taxonomy): Eukaryota > Metazoa > Chordata > Ceratodontiformes > Ceratodontidae > Neoceratodus > Neoceratodus forsteri. The sequence goes on from CM057456.1 coordinate 1,341,169,928, forward strand.
TACCTGGAAAGGAGGGAACTGGATAGGGGGTTCAGTGTATACAGCAACCGGATGTCGCTATGTATACATGTGTGTGGTGGAGAGGGAGGAACCATGCCGTGTGATGGGCAGAAGGGGAGGGAGGGCTTGTGGGGTGTAGTGTGGTGGGGTGCTGCCAAACTGGCTGTGTGGCATGGTGGGTTGGTGGCAGCCTGGGGTTGGGAAGGTGCCGGGTTCATTTCTGGGTGTACTCGTGATTTTTGCACTGGGTCAGGTTTCTTTTTTTGTACTTTTGCAATCCCCCTGACGTGCCCCATGGAGTTGAGAATCCTTTAGTATGGGGGCGCAGGGGCACAGACCCCTGCATAAATGAAGGAAACCTAAGCCTCGGGTGCCCTCTTACTGTTCGCTCAAATGTACATCGCTGAAATTTATTTTCGGTGGTGTACACTCACCCAAACAGCAATTGCCATTCTGTGATTGCAGTCATGACATGGAATTGAAGAATCAAGGTAAGTGCTGTATAATGGCTGTCACTGGTTTTTTGATCTTATGTTGATATCTCAGCCATTTTTCATTATTTTTGCACCAAATTTTTAACATGTGTTTTTTAGGACTCCGTCTCATGAACCCTACCAGTGTTGTATTGTTATTTGGTCCTGAAAGGGAATTTTGTGCCCACTGCATGGAATTACCTTTCAGGACTGAGTAAGGAAATGACAGTGCCAGTGTTCATGAGGTGGGGTCCCAAACAGGCTATGTTGAAAATGTGGCGCTAAAATGCCCGAGTTATACACGGTCATTGAAATTGTGCTACACATGCAAGTAACTTTGGTAATTGTTAATATTTTCACTCCAGATTTTCAACATACTCATATTTTCACACCACGTCATGAACAGTACAGCTGCCATTTTTCACATCCTGCTCAAAATGTGTTTTTGTACCTGTGGCACAGAATGGTGCAGTCAATGCAGAAAATCACCTTTCAGGACAGAGTTATGAAATGGCAGTACCACTGCTCATGAAGTAGGGTCCCAAAAAGGAAATTTTTTTAAATTTGGGGTCAAAATTTTGAAAAAGGGCTGTGTTATAGCTATTCATTACCATCTAAATATGCACGCTCATAATGTTAGAAATTTTCAATATTTTCACCCCATATTTTCAACATACTCTTCTTAGTACCCAACATTGTGTATGCCACAACTGTCAATTTTCAAATCCTGGCCAAAATGTGGTTTCACACCTGTGGCATAGAAAGGCATTGCAGTTGTGCAGAATTATCAGTGTTATCACTGTTATCACAATTATCACAATTATCAGCAGTGTCAATGGCTCAACAGGTTGCACACTCACTGCTGAGGCCTGAAGATCGCAAGGCTGTGGGTTCTATCCCCATACCACCCACTTGGGTTAAATCCCAATACTGATACTGTAGTGCAGCATGAGGGGGTGCTGCACTCCTGAGGTGCTGTCTTTCAGATGAGACATTAAACCAAGGTCCCATCTGCCTGTTCTGGTGGTAGTTCAGGTGGATGTTAAAGATTCCATGGCAATTCTCAAAAAGAGTAAGGAAATTTCCTGAGTCCTGGCAAATTTCCACCATTCACCAAAAATACCACCAACAGCTTAAACAATCTGGTTCAATTTCAGTTGGCATCCATCTGTATCCCCCTCCTCTGGAACAAGGCTGAAAATAAGAATCAAATTGTCTAGCCCTCCTTCCCGATCAACAAAAACTAAATAAATAAATTATGTTTTGGGTTGGATTACATACAGTGAGGTGATAAGAAGCTTATCTTGAATATTTGGGTTGAAAATTATTTAAGGTGGCACAGTTATTTATATTTGTTGTAAATTTGCTACACCTGCTCGTAACTTTATGCATTGAAGCAAAAGGGCCAGAGGCCCTTGCGTTTCCACTGCTACATACATATATGCATCTGTGGGGCTGTGTGGTATACTCGGTTGCTACATCTACATACTGTGCATATGGGCATCTGTGGAGGGATGGGAGCGCAGGGTTCGAAGGACCCTGCACTCTCATAGTAAAATAAAGAAACTATTGTAGTATCTCAGAAAGTAAGGAAATTCATTGTAAGAAACTTTATTAATGCATCAGTTAGGGTCTTTACTAAACTGGCAAAAGCAGAGAAATGGGGTATCAGCATTTCCAACCCAAACACCCCACCCCCACTCCCACCCTGCAGACACTGACAGGCATTGGGGGTGTGCTTTGGGGTCATCAGCCATAACGCTCATGCCATTCCAATGAATATCATAGAGCCTCACCAACCAGTAGGCGAGACGATGTGGAGAATGTGCTGATGCAGAGCACTTGCTCCAGGCTAGGTGGCTAAAAAGCTACATCTCTCCATCGCACCATGGATTTGGGGAGATCTTGGTTAATTCGTCTGGCCAGGTGGCGAGTCTAAAACACAACCGATGCAAGTTTATGTAAGATGGTCCATGGTACAGCTCAGTCGGTATGGCGCTTATATGTGTCAGACAATCAATGGATCCCATGAATGTTGTTGCCCTCTGCCTCCCTCCCTCCCTCCTCTCATGAATGTACAGAGATGCCAAGCCCTTTTCTTCAGTTTTTTGGCAGGCAACACACACATCTTTCAGAAACTAGAAAGATGGTGTTTAACAGCTCGCAGTCCAAACAATGTAACTTGAGGAAGCGGTAATTGTGATGAGAATCTGTGTCTAACAGCACTGAATTTAAAACTTTTCACCTAGCATGCTCAATTTCCCTCAAGATTTTGACTGCAGGTGATGGACACAAATACTGTGCATGTAAATGGAACATTTTCTCTGTCAAAGGCAAAGAAAACTGAGACACTTTTAAGCAAGCATTTCTTTATGGAAGCTTGATGAATTTTTTCATGGAGGGTGGTAAATCTTAAGCTACGAGGTTAACTTTGCACAATTTGTGATAAATATATAACAAAACTGCTCCCTTTGAGATAAGGAAAAGTACCAGGGGTACTTTCGTGGAAAAATGAAGCATATGGAAAGGAGGACTGTTTTTCTCTCCCCTTGGTCCTTCTGCAGTTATGGTCTTAGTAGGTAGTACCTGAAATGTTAATGGAATAAACACCCCAGTTAAGAGGTATAGAATATTTAACAGAATCAGAAAAAAAGAAGTTGGACTTAGTTTTTCTGCGGGAAATTTTCCTCAGTGAGGAAAAAGAATTAAAAAAACAGGGAAAATGAAAGGAGTTTCCAAAGTCCTATATTCAGTGAGTAAGAAAAAAAGAAGTGCAGAGGTGGCCATAATTTTTAGCAGAAGCTTCAAGGGGAAGATTATTGATCAACTAACAGACACTAATGGATGAATAATGTTAACCAAGATAGAACTGCATGGTAAATAAATGGTTATAGCTCTATTAATGCACCATTCATAGAATATGGTAACTTTTTGGCAGAAATTGTAAAACTGTTGGGTAAATTGAAGTGTACTCATATTTTGATTGCAGGGGACTTCAATGTTGTATACAACCCTAAGTTATACAAATCTCCACAATCATTCCACAATTTGAGCCAAATGTGGCACCTTGCTCTGTTGGTCAGGGCTGCCATCCTCGCTGCCGTCTTCAATGCATCAATGGACGAGTCGGCAGTGTACTTCGCTGCCTGTATGGCATATTCAGCTAGGTCTGCCTGTCTGGACTTGAGGTCCAGGGAGGAGGCCAGCTCCTTCAGCCATGTCACCAGTGTCCTCGAGGTGTATGTGGCTGCCGTGTTGGCTCTACAGGCCATGCCTAACATTTTGAAGTCTCTTTTCAGTAGCTCTTCCATCTTTTTGTCGGTTGGGTCATGTAGAGGGGTTGTGGTCTCTGAAGGTAACACTGTTTTCTTGCATAATCCAGTTGCCTGGTGGTCCACAGTTGGTGGATAGCACCATGTTTTGTGTATGTCCTCTTGGATTGGGTAGAACCTGTCAAATGTGCATTTCTCAGATATCCTAGATGGGTCGGGTGCCTGCTGTTCTTTGTCTATGACCTCCTTTAGGGCTTTGCAGATGGGGAAGGATTCGTCCTTCTCTAGTTTCCCCCTAATGAGGGGGTTTAGCTTCGATTTTTGTTGCTGGGCCTTGGGTACCTCGAAGCCCATGGATTCTTTAACTGCTCTTAGGAGCTCTTGGAGAGCCTCTACATGTGTCAATTTCTTCATCAGGATAAGTTCATCCTCTTGTTCCTCCTGGTTCTCCTCCTCACTGGATTCTCCATCTTCTGGTTTGTCCGGCTCAGCACTGCCTGGGTCATTTTGGGGGCTCTTGCTCCCCTTGTCCTTTGTCTTGTCGGTATTAGGGGTATTTGTTTTGTTGGCTTGGGTGAGTTCTTCCAACCTTTCTAAGATTTTTAACATCACTGTCTGTTGGGTTTTGAAGAACTCCTCTACTGTGGAGGGGAGTCCGTTACTGGTGGGGCTAGGGGAGTCTGACTCTTGCTCCATATCTGCGTCCCTGTCACTTGCCATTCTGGTGTTCGTCTGTGAGCAGGTGGGGCAGAGGGAGCCTGATTGGTTTCCTGTTAGCACGTTGTGGCAAGATTGGCATTTTCCTGTCTTGGTCATGCCCTTAGTCTGTGGAGACAGGTAAGGGAACAGGGTATGGATCGGTTAAGATGGTTCCTTGTAATGTGGATTACCAGTTGAGGCATGGTCTATAGATAGACCCAACCCACTAAAAGAACCTCTACCTCTGCTGCTGCTATAAGTAAATCTGCAGTGTGGGGGGTGGGTGCACCAGCCCATAACAGTATTGTTGGGGGAATGCCTTATTTTGCATAATTCAGGTTGCTATGGCTTATGATATGGGGCTAAAAAGGTTGTTGCGCTCAAAATTCATGCCCAAGCAAAGGGAGTACTTTGGTTGGCCAAGGAAGTGAACATCTCCTCGTATTTGCAGCTATATATGTCTTGATTTACCCTCTTGTGCTCTGCCTCTGTCCTATGTTATTGCTGCATTGCAGAGTGCCATTGTTGGGAGGGGGGGCTGGTGTGTTTTAATTAGTGCCCCACTGCAGTATGAGTCAGAGGGCATGATCGCTTGGGCTTATTGCACAGCTGCTGGTTATTATTTTATTTAAGTTGCTGCAATGAGCGATCGCTGATACTTTTAATGTGTCTCCTGGTGTTTAAATTATTTAGACTGCTGCATACAAATGAATGGGGCTTTCTCTCCACCCATCTCAGGCTAGAGTGGCTGCTCTGGACCACCTCCATTGAGTAGTGCACCTTGGATGCTCATGCACACGGGCATGGGACTCACATGCATGGTATCTCTGTTTTGTAGCCGGTCGCCATTGTAAGACAGTGGTCAGGTCCATAGTGCCACCAGCTACAGCTCCTCATGAAATCTGAGATATGGCATGAGATCCTGACAGAAATTGGGACAGAAGGTGCTGTAGAGCTGCCGAGGAGTGCTGGCGTTTACCTCATGCAGAGGTCGAGGTTGGGTGAGGAGCATTTTCCTCTGCAGGGCAGCCAAAGGATGCCATGAGGTAAGGGAGCTACAAGGTGCAGATCTTTTCCTTCCACTTTCAGCTGGACCCACTCGGAAGGAGGCCTGACTTGTGTTAGGTGTACTAGAGCTGCTCGCAAGGGTCTCTCGTACTGGATATTGGACACACCAAGAAATTTGGGTTATGGGGACTGTAGCAACCATTTGGGTGCACAGTTTGGGTCCTTGTAAGGTAGTTGCTTGACTCTATGCCTAAAGGGCTGATGTAGCAGTAGCAATGGCGGTAACATACAGTAGATATCAAGCTTGCTCTAAATATTGTTCTATGCTTATTCTCTAAATCACTTAACATGATGGAGAAACCACTGTAAACAATCGCAATACTGTCCATGCAAATAACTTTTTGAGCTGTTGGTAATTAAGCTAGGCCTAAGCAGCTGTACAAAAGAATGCTGAGACTATGTAAGGCTGCACAGGAGATACCCGTTCGACTAAAGTTAATGAGCTGGTTATAAATAATTTGCACACATGAACAGTGAAGTTAGCTACAACTGATGGATTTGAGAGGCAAACTTTTCCTGGTTTAAATACAGTAGTAAACATATCTCTATTTTTGTAACTAGTGTCCTTTCTTATCAATTACTGTCTATATACATAGCATTGCAGAGTGGTCATCTAAAGCCAATATCCTGTTCAGTTGCAGATAGACCGCTCTTTTTTTCTTTTTCTGTGGAGCTAGGCAATATTCTGGCAACCTCTATGATGCACTTGAATGAACTGGAGACTTGTGGGAAAGGAGGAGACCTAGGCAGGATCAGATTTCTATTCTGGTCACATGAGCATTGGCAGCCTATGAGATGGAAATAACCCAAAAGTAATGGATGGGGGGATGCTGTAAGGTGATGCAATATGCAATGAAATATTCAAGACGCTCCATGCTGCAACCCACATAGAAAGCTTATGGGCTCAGGTTTTAGGCAAGCCAGAAATGTTCATTTTACAAAATAAAATGATTTAAGGAATTTTTTATGTTTTTATGCACAATCCTGAAATAAAAATAATAACAAAAAGGGTGTCAGAGGGAATGGCAAGTCCCCATTCCATTTCTCAGCAACTGACACAGCATTATATAGCAAATGACAAAGGGGATCTATCTATATATAGGATAGTGTATGGTAGTCCAAACACAACAATGCACTGTTCTGTTACCGAGCAGTTTCCATAAACAAGTGGACCTCAAGAGCGAAGCTCGAGAGGTCCCTGTCATCTTGTAAACCATGAGGTAACTGAATAGCGTGGTTGTGTATGAGGGCTCCCACACAATTTTCTTTATAGTGTTTGGTGCCCAAAAATAAGAACCTGCTTACTTTTTAGCCCGTTTTTGTCATTCTTGGTGCTGGGCTGGCTCTTGTCTTCCAAAGGAGTGCTATCCAGCTTGTGCACGTGACAAGTTAACCACCCCCGTCCTATGAATAGCACTAGTGGGGGCAGTTGCATTGTGATGTCCTTACTAACGCAGAACAAAAAGTTGTTCTGTGTTAGTGAGTATGTCACTACTGCAGCAGAACAACTTTTTGCGGTGTATGGATTTCCATATACAACCACATTCCACCATACACTATAGCACCATTCTGTCTTGTGCTATCCCCTTTATAACCTAGCACAGAGCACTTTGGAAAGAGTAAAATTGTACTGTTGGCATTACAATGCAATGTTGAGCAGGTGGAGAATTCATCTACCTCCTTTTAAGAAAAGTTGTTTTTTTTGTCTGTTATTTGTTTATCTCCCCTGCACCCCAAACACCACTCCTTCAGGCCAATTGCCAAGAACACTGTACCCCACAGCTCTGATGCTGATTCCTGACCCCACATCGCAGCCACCTCAGGGTAACCCAACATGACCCTTCATCAGATGGGTCCTCCTCTTCTGAGGAGGAATGGCCAGGCAGCCTAGGCATTGGCCCTTGGTGCTGCTGAAGTTGGGTCAGTTTCTCGGAGATTCCGATGAGGCACTGGTTCGGGTGGCCATCATCTGGCAGTTTGGACGTGGCATTTTCTATGTTTTCCTCCTTTAGTTCCCTGTGTGTCACATCTGCACTGCCTCTGGTCTCCACTGGGCACTGCTACAGAGCGATGCCTCTCCCTAACCCACCCCAGGAGAGGAGAGCAGTCCTCTGGATGCTCGATCCTTCTCGTTCCTCTGCCGACCCTCCGGTGCCTGAGTCCATTCCCGATCCCGGGTTGCCGTTATGGTTTGAGGTAAGGCTTCACTGCCTCCCTCTGTGCCACCAGGCCAGCAAGAAAAGTTTTTAAGTTTTAAAAGTTTGCTACCTGCTGTTGTTAGTGCTGAAACAAAGAACAACATGCACACATACAAACTTAGGTGTTTCTGATTTGTTTTAAAGATTTCATTAAAGCTGCTATAATGCATGTACTGATGTGTGACTTAAGCCTTCCAAGTAGTCATGCTGCAGTTTGCTCTCAACTAGGTAACTTTCCCAATCAATTATTATTTTTTTTTCCTTTTTGGTGGTGGACGGGGTCTAAAAAGCACTACACATCCTATATACAGTAACGTATTACATCATTTTTACTTGGCTATGGTGACCTTTACTTCTGTTGATACATCTGATCATTCAGGTGATTATTTCAAAAGAGGAAATGTCTAATATCTTTATTTGAAAATATGCAACCCCCAGATTGTTCTGTCAATATTAAGCTACAGTGTCATTGCATGAAAGTTTAATATCTGCTATTGTTAGCGCTGCAACAAAGAAAGAAGACTACACCCACATAAACTTAGCAGTTTCTGATTTAAAGATTTCATTAAAGCTGCTATAATGCATCACTTTATTCAAAAAGTGGAGGCAGAAGCTAAAGCCATTCCATAGAGAGAGTATGCAGCTTGAATACACACCACATTGACTGACAAACACACACAAATAGTACTGCTCCACCCTGTCCCCACAGTAGTCCTGATTTCATGTTGCTCCAAGTAGGTATCAGAAAAAAGGGAAGCTAAAAACAGAAATTATATTATGAATTTAAAATTAAATGTGTCTAATACTGTTTTCCCAAAGCCTGCCATGTAATAGGGGGCTCTCTACACTTGATCAGACCAGGTCACACAGTAAGCTAATGATACTAGGGGGAGCTGAATCAAAGTCTCCTGATTCCCAGACACATGCCGTGACCCCTAGTCTATGCTTCCTGCACTTAGACAGGATGAAAAAGAATAATGCAGTATGCAATCAGCCATTAAATATTACAACACAGTGCTGAGGAGGAGGAGAATCCATCTACCCCCATTTAAGAAGGTTTTTAACTTTTAAAAGTTTACTATCTGCTACTGCTAGCTCTGTAACAAAAAAAAGAACACCAAACACACATACAAACTAAGGTGTTTCTGATTTGTTTTAAAGATTTCATTAAAGCTGCTATCATTTATTACTTTATTCAGAAATGGGAGGCAGAAGCTAGATCCACTTCTTAGAGAGAGTCTGCAGGTTGAATACACACCACACCAATGGAAAAACACACATAAAATCTTTGTAACAACAGTAGGACAAGATGGCAAACATGTATAAACACCTCTTGAAACTGCTGCTGATCAGGGACAGCAGGGTCAGTAAAACCTGCCCCATCACCGCTTTGCCAAGGACAACATTAGCAGCATATACATCTCCACCATTGGTGAGCCCAACTCAAGCCCACACCAAAGCTGGCAAAAAAGAGTTTTTTGTTCCTTTTGTTGCTGGAGATGAGTCAGTTTAAATCTCCAAGCTAATACAGCCAGAGTGATGATTTAAAAATAACCTTTGCAATAAGAATGTACAATCCCTTCTCCAGGGATGGGTCAGTAGTGGCAGCTACCTGAGTAGCTGTTGAGGTAAGGGTTTGGTTGGCAAGCCCCCTTTTCTTTCATGTAAGCACTTGTTTACTTATTAACCAGGCACTTATTATTGTCCACTCTTTCTACATATTATGCACAACACTGTTTTAACATTTTGTAACACCTGTCTTACATCTGTATGTTAATGTTGATCATGTAACTTGAATGTAACCTAAACATGACTCTTCCCAATCCTCCACCTCACCCCTCCCTCTCCTTTCCACCCTTTCTTTCACATAAGCACTTGTTTACTTATTAATCCAGCACTTATTATTGTCCACTCTTTCTACCTATTATGCGCAACACTATTGTAACACTGCTTGTAACACCTGCCTTACAACTGTATGTTAATCTTGATCTTGTAACTTTAATGTTTAATGTCTCACTCCTTGTGTACTCCTTCCCCCCAGGTTGCACTGGAAAACAAACGACTTGTCACTCAGTGTGCCTCCCTGGTGAAATATTTACATAAATAAATTGGCTTGTTTGTTGTGCATTACACCTGTCTATTGCCTTGGATTTTCCATAGAACATCACCCCCCCCCATCCCCAGTGTTTAGTTTTCCTTCTAAATATTGGGGTCAGCAGGAAGACTGTGTAGTATTCTTTGTGTTTGGCAGTCCCCCCCCACCCCCAACTCTGTTTCAGTGTTCTTATTTATATTTCTGGTCTTTTCCATTTCTGCACTATATTTTGTATACTACAATTGTTTTTGTTTTATTTAATCTTTTTTAGTTTTGTTTGTTGTTTTAGTATTTCTATTGCCTTAGTTAAGCCTAGAAACATAGAAACATAGAATTTGCTGGCAGATAAGGACCGCTTGGCCCACCTAGTCTGCCCATTTTCCTACCTAACAGATAAGCTGCAGATCCTAGTTAACCAACAGCTTACTTCCTCCAACCCCCCACTAGGACTGCTTTATGTCTGTCCCATGCATTCTTGAATTCCCCCACTGTTCTTGACTCCAAGACCTCCTCAGGAAGGCTGTTCCATGCATCCACAACCCTCTCTGTGAAAAAGAACTTCCTCACAGTACCTCTGAACCATCCCCCCCTCAATCTTCAAATTGTTCCCCCTTGTTCTTGCTCATCTCTTTTTCTGAAAGATACTACCCTCTTGCACTTTGTTGATTCCCTTGAGGGACTTGAAAGTTTCTATCATGTCCCCTTTCTCCCTTCTTTCCTCAAGAGTATACATATTAAGCTCCTTTAGTCTTTCTTCATATGTCTTCTAGTGCAGACCATGCACCATTTTGCTTGCCCTCCTCTAGACAGCCTCCACTCTGTCTATGTCTTTGGGAGATGGGATCTCTAGAACTGCACACAGTACTCCAGGTGGGGTCTCACCAACTGTCTGTACAGAGGGATAACAGCTTTCTGTTTTCTACTACTGATGCCTTTCCCTATGCATCCCAGTATCCCCCAGCCTTCCTTACTGTCTTCTCACATTGCTTGCCCACCTTTAGGTCATCTGATATAATTATCCCCAGGTCCCTTTCCATTTTTACTGTTGTCAATATCTCACCCCCATTGTGTATGCTTCCCCTGGGTTTTTGTTTCCCAGGTGCATTACCTTGCACTTCTTATCATTGAATCTAAGCTGCCATACATTTGACCATTCCTCCAACCTTGCCAAGTCCCTTCTCATTCTTTCCACTCCATCTTGTGTATCAACCCTGTTGCAGATCTTTGTGTCATCTGCAAAGACACATACTTTTCCTTCCAGTTCCCCTGCAATGTCACTTATAAAGACATTAAAAAGGACCGGTCCCAGTACTGAACCCCGCGGTACCCCATTAGTAACCCTCCTTTCTTCACTGTGGACTCCATTTACTACTACCCTTTGCGTCCTGTTGTCTAGCCAATTTTTTATCCAAGCTACCATATTGTGACCCACTCTAAGGCTGGCTAACTTGTGTATTAATCTGTTGTGTGGGACTGTATCAAATGCCTTGCTAAAATCTAGGTTGGCCATGTCCATAGTCCCTCCCTGGTCTACTACTTTGGTCACCCAGTCAAAGAAATCTATTAGATTCATGTGACATGACCTTCCCATTGTGAATCCATGCTGACTTGGCTCCTGTGCCCCACTGGCCTCTAAGTGCTCAACAATTCTTTCCTTCAGAAGTGATTCCATCACTTTCCCTACCACTGAGGTCAAACTAACTGGTCTGTAGTTTCCTGCCTTTGTCCTGCTCCCACTTTTGTGAAGAGGAATCACATCCACCCTCCTCCAGTCCTAAGGTACCACCCCATCTTCCCATGATTTGTTAAAGAGAGTAGTCAATGGTGTCACTAGTTCTACCCCTAGTTCTTATAGAATTCTTGGGTGAATCCCATCAAGCCCCATTGCTTTGTCCACCTTCAATTTTATTAGTTCTTTCAGAACCCTTTCTTCTGTAAATGGACTGGTATCGACCCCCATCTTCAGAGTGTTTCTCTTGTTTGGTTTAGGTACCTTCCCATCTCTTCCTTTGTGAATACTGAACAGAAATATTCTTTCAGTATCCCTGCTTTTTCACTGTCACCCTCTATCCACATACCCTCCACTTTATTAAGCCTCAGTATCCCTCCTTTGGTCTTTCTTCACTCCCTAATTTACCTATAAAAGGTCTTTTCCCCCTTCTTAACAGAGTTAGCTATCCTTTCCTCAGTTTGGGCCTTTACTTTTCTGACTGCCTCCCCAGCCTCTTTCTGCTTTAACTGATAAAGTTCTCTGTCCTACTCCTTCTGTGTTTCCTTATATTTCCTGAATGCTATAATTTTCTCCTTAACCTTCCCTGCCACCCCTTTTGAGAATGATAGCATTTTTTTCCTTCATTGTGTTTTGTTGATTTACGTTACACAAAGGCTTGTTGCCTCTGTGATGGATGTTTTGATTACTCCCCTTTGTTCCTCCACCGCTCCTTCCTGCATCTTTCCTAGTGCTTTTATGAGGCACTCTCTCATTTTCCCAAAGTCAGCCCTGTTAAAGTCCAATACTCTTGCTTTTGTATGGCTTGATTGTATGACCATGTTTATTGTGAATGACATTGTTTGGTGGTCACTTGTTCCCAGATGGCTACCCACTTCTAAATCTGAGATTCTTTCTCCGTCCCCATTTGAGAGTGCCAGGTCTAAGATTGCTCCCTCCTGAGTCGGTTCCAATACATCATACTGGTTTTTGTATACCAATTGTGTGGCAGCAGTATGTGTTTATTCCAGTAGACATTGTTTCATCTCATTCCATATTTTTGTACAATATATTCTCCACTAGTTGATTTTCTATGCAGCAAGACAGCACTTTGCACAGACGCCTTTTTTGACTTGTACGCTACTTGGCTGGGGATTTTACTTACTTACTACTTGCCAGCAGAAACAGGCCACATGGTCTATCAAGTCTGCTTGAGTGTGCAGCTAACACCCCACTTTCTGAAGCTGCCACTCCCTTCCCCCTCCACCTCCCCAATTACCCCCCACACAGATGAATGCCAACTGACCTTGAACCTGATTATGCTGTTGGTAGTATTTTAAGTGAATGGGGGAAGTTTGGTCATGACACCAGGGGAATTCCCCTACTGTTGGGTAGGGGGCACTATCCCATAGGTGTTTGTGATGGAGGAGTTCAGTGAACAGCCAGACATGATTGTGTTTGAATGCATAGCAGGGACCTCTGCGGGTGCTTCAAACACCAATAGAGCGGCCCACTCAGTGGAAATATTGCAGGAGTCATTTGTGCACAGTGAATGAAATACTTCAGAAATCTCAGAAGAAGAAACAGTTCTAGCTAATATGGAGTGACAAAAGAAATTTCTACAAGCACAGCTTCAGCACACCAAAAAGGACTTGGTTTCTGCAAAAGAAAAATTGATGGCAGAAAAGAAATTTAAAAGATTAGCTGGAAATTCACCAGAACAGGGATAAGCATTGCAGAAAGTCTTTGTTCTCAGCACAACAGAGGAAGTGAGCACTACATAAGGGGACCTACAGGAAACAACACGAGCAGAAGAAGGAGAACACCTAGTGCCGGGAGAAGGATTGTGGATGCCAAAGCCCGCTCTTTCTTGAGTGGGGTGGAAAAGAGATGCTACTGGTACATAGATTATTGATGAATTAGTTGAAAATGCAAATATATGAAAGAAGAGGATGGATAATGTAGCAGAACTTCAGGCAACTGACACCATTAGTCATATGGGATGCCATAAGGAAAATCAACAGTACCATTCAGGTACTATTTCTTACTCACCCAGAAGTTTGCAGGAATTGTTTTTTGATGCACAACAGGAAAATACAGGACATTGAGCTGACTTAGGGGAAAGGGGGGGCTCAGAAGAGGAGGGGACAGAGCCTGAGCAACCCCAGCAGAAACAAAATAAATCATCATACGCAGAGCTTTTTACAAAACCTATAGAACAGGCCAAATGCAGAAATGCAATTAGGTTATGATACATGGGAGGAATGGAGGAGCTCCCATACATGTACTATGCAGGCAGATTTCTTTTAAAACAGTCCTTGGGATTTACCCCTGCAGAGGCATATGCATATATGCATGTTCCAGGTGAGCACATTTTTAATGTCAGCTTTCATACTCTAGATATTCTGGAAAAATTCTGGACCAGGTATACAGCTGAAAAAACAAACCCACTCTGGTCTCATTTTCAGGTTATATCCCTGACCAAAAAAACTTTCAGGATTGCAACAGTGCTGTTCAGAAATGAGAGAGTAAATATAGCTGATGTTTTTTATTGGATGGAAAAAAGAAGTGAAGTGCAGGGACTCTCTGACCCCATCCTGGATGAAGAAGTATTCTGGAATGGTGGGTGGTGAATTAAAATAAAATCGTTTCATGCTGACAATGAATATACTTATTTGCCAAATTGTTTTTTTCATAGGAAGAGACAAAGGGTTTGTGTTCTACCCTGGACAACCCAGGAAGTGCCACAAGTGTGGGTCTAATCGTCACATTAGTACAAACTGTGAAAAAGTGGTATGTTTTCAGTGTGGGGCTTTAGATTATTCTGGGTACCAATGTGAGAATTCTATTAAATGCAACTTATGTGATGAAGGGGGGCACACATTTATCGACTGTCCATGGGTGGCGCACTATAAAGAAGATTCTGATTTTGCTATGCAGGACTTATATATTTACAAAGTAGTCAGAAATGCTGTGGAATCAAATGTTCTTAGACCACCTCTGAGCCCTCTGTTTTGCAAGAGAAATGAGGGATAACCAGTCCCAAATTCCCCAGGGAAACCAAACCTCCTAGATGGTCTTCCTCTGAGACTGACAAAACACAACCAAGGGTTATAACTGACTTAACCTCTGCACAGAATTTGAACCAACCTGTTGAAGTAATAATGCCCCCCATGAGCCAGCCTGGTTCTTTTTAATTTCAAGAGATCAGGCAAAAAATTAAAAAAAAAAGGCCAGAAAAAACAATGGAACAATTATAGTTATAAGAATCTTTACCGCTGTCAAACAAATGTGAGATTCTACAGCCAACAGGGGAAGAGGATCTAGACTCATATACATCATCACAATCTTTTTTACAGATAGATGCTGTTTCTGAAACAGACACTGGTGAGCAAAAGACACAAATAGGCAAATCTAAGAAAAAGAAAATAGGAGTCAGGATAGTTTTGCAAAAGAGCTCAGGAAAGACCTCTGCTCCCACTTAACCTACTTATCTCTCTAAAGCAATAGGTTATGACTTAAAAATTGCAAGCCTTAATACTAACAGTATCAGAACTGAAAAAAAAGGCTTGCTACTTTTGGGAACTTTTCAAGTTGTGATTATGACATTGTGTACTTCAAGGATACCAGATGATACACTTTAGAAGAATTTGATATAGCCACTAGTGCATGGGGTTGGGGTCCATTCTGTTGGTCTGGGGGGGTCATGCTTTCTGTTCTAGGGTGTGGATTTATTTTTTTGACTCTTCCTTTTCAATAATAAATGTTGAGGATATTGTTCCCGGATGGGCCTTACTCCTGGATGTTGCAATAGATAGTATAGTGTTCTAACTTATTAATATTTATGCACCACAAAGTAAGCTAGAAAGGATATAATTACTACAAAAAATATAACCCTATCTACTCACTAGAAATAATATTTTGTTATGTGTTGACTTTAATATTAACAGGGCAATTACAGATAGAGGGACAAAAACTTCAAAATTGTACAGTGACACAAATTTTTTAAATGAGTTGTTACACCTCACTGGGTTAAGAGATGCATTTTTACCTGCCTTCCTCAGCTCCCTTTATGTACTTTCAAGGACAAAGAAGATCAAGAATTGATTATTGATTTATCTCCCCAAGTCTACAATTTAGTAATCCAAGTGTCACGTTAGTGGCTACATTGGATCATGGACTTTTGAGTCTCAAGATTTCAAATTCTGGAGACACATCAAAAGGACCTGGTTATTGGAGGTTGACTCTCTCCCTGCTAGAATATCCTGAGGTACGGGAAGGTTTCCAGGCTGTATTGAAAGCGAAGGAATCTGTTTATTTTTTTTGTAAACATCCCCACAGACCTGGTAGGAGGACAGTAAAAGGAACTTCCAAGATTATTTTAAACACATAGGACAGTTATTGGGAAAATTCAAAAGAGATAAATGTCAGAAGTTGAGGAAACAACACCAATATTTTTATCTTGGTTAAATGAGGGAGAATTTGTTGACCCAGATGAATTTGCAGAAGCGGAAGAGCAATTATCGCAAATTTAGTATACGAAATGTAAAACTTTGGAAAGAGAACAGAGATTTGGAATGCAGGGAAAAAAAGCTAGTGTAAACCCTTTTGAAAGCTGTGCAACACAGAGAAAAAAAAGGATATTAAAAGTATCATTACGCCACAAGGGGAACAGAGAAAAACACAAAAAGGAATCATGGAGGCAGTAGAATAATACAGCTCAGAGATGTTGAACCCAGATCCTACTATTACAAATGACAGGACAGAACAGTAGTTAGAACATTTTGTTCTTTCAAAAGTACCTGAACATTTTTTTTAACATTCGGTTGTAAGGCAGGTGTTACAAACAGTGTTAACACAGTGTTGTGTATAATATGCAGAAAGAGTGGACAATAATATGTGCTTGGTTAATAAGCAAACAAGTGCTTCAATCAATCAATCAATCAAAATCTTTATTTATTCAGGCGGACATCATTGAGCAAAGCTCATTTACAAGATGGACCTGATAGGTCAAGGAACAAATTGAAGGTACAATAGCAGACATATACAGAACACTTCTATTTAAACAGATACAGTAATATAAACATATATACAAATGGAGGATAAGGGTTGATAAAACTTGACAGGGCAAGGTAGGATACAGTGAAAGTACCACGCAACACAGGGTAGCCGGTATTACAGGCTCCAAGGCAAATTAATGCAGACAGATATGATTGTTGACTGCTAAAATGATGATAAACAGCCTCTGAGGAATGACATGGAGGAAATGGTGGGAGATTTAGATAGAGACTAAGGCTACTAGTAGTAGGAGGTATGGAGGAGTGTTTGGGGTAGAAGTAATTGCCAGGAGATGATGTGGAGGTCTTGGTCAGGGGTAGCAAAGCTGTAGAAAAAGGTATGATAGGGGGCTGAGATACAAAATAAGGGGGCTGTGAGGGAGGGAAAAAACTAAGGGGATGATTTATGGAAGAGCTGTCAATAATAATTGCTCGCTGAAAGGGGGGGTTATGAATGTGATTGGACTAGGCCTTGTGATAGCAATTGCATTTCTCTGGGAAGAGACTTATGTAGAGCTTTTTAAAGGATGTTAGAGGTATAAAGATGGACAACTTTAGAGTCTTCTGTAGAGAATTCCATGCCATTGCTAGAGAGTAACTGAGTGCAGATCTCCCATGCTGGGTGCAGGCTTTGGGTAGCTTAAACGTGATGAAGTTGTTGCTTCTTAGGGCATATGACCTAGCTGTGGCCAGTGTAAAGCAATCTAAAATATAGGATGGAAGTTTGTTAGACAGAGCTTTGTATATCCATAGTGCAGCATTTCTGTTCCTTCTGAGGTGTAGGGATGTCCAACCAATTGCAGCATAGAGAGAGCAATGATGAGTGTTGGATGGAAGATCTTTGATAAGCCTTAGAGCTCTGTGGTACAAGGTATCCAATTTGCTTAAATAGGAAATAGGACAGTGACCATAAAGGAAATCTGCATAGTCGATAAGTGAAACAAATGAGGCCTGGATTAGTCTCAGCCTTGAGTCTCTGGTTAGAAAATGTTTAATTCTGAAGAACAGGCCGAGCCTCTGGCGAAGTTTTTTCAGAAGTTCTTCAATATGCTGAGTGTAATCAAGCCTGTTACCAATCCACACCCTTAAATATTTGAATTTGTCTACATAGTCAAGGCTTTCTCCAAGGATGGTGGATAGTTGGAGAAGATTGCTTGATGAGGAGGTGTTAGTATAGTAATTAGTGGAGAAGAACATAGCTTTTGTCTTCTTTGCATTTAAGAGGATTTTTTTCCAAGAAGTTGGTATTGCAAAAGGGAGAACTCTGATTGTAGTATTTCACAGGCCATTGACGGTGATGGGTTACTGACATATAAAACAGTGTCATCTGCAAAGAGGTGAACATTGGCTTTGGTGAGATTAGAGTCAATGTTGTTAATGTAAATGGCAAAAAGGATAGTGCCCAGGATAGATCCTTGAGGAACTCCTCTTAGGAGTGGTTTTGATGAGGATAAGTCACCTTCATCTTTCACCTGCTGCATTCTATCAGTGAGGTAACATCTGAACCACTTAAGAGAGCATGGGTCTAGGCCTATGGAGTGCAGTGAAGAGAGTAGCAGCTCATGATCCACTGTGTCAAAGGCTTTTCTTAGGTCAAGGAATACAGCACAGACACTGTTCTTTTTGTCTAGCTCAGTTTGCCAGTCATTTGTGACTTTGGCCAGTGCAGAGACGGTGCTATGCCTGGCCCTAAACCCAGATTGAGCAGGGTTTAAGAGATTATTAACTTCAAGGTAGTCTCTTAATTGGATGCTCACTAATTTCTCTAGCATCTTGGAAAGCACTAGCAGAATGGATATGGGCCTGTAGTTGTTGAGGTCCATGGGGTCCCCTGATTTTAGGAAGGGAAACACTTGTGCTGTTTTCCACAGTGAAGGAATAGAACCAGAGGCTAAAGATAGATTAAAAAGATGTGTTAAGGGAACTGCAAGCACATGAATTGCAATGTTTAGAAAATGGGGGTCAAGAGAGTCTGCACCTGCACTTTTTTTAGTGTCCAATTGCAGCATTAGGTCCTCTACTTGCTTCAGTAAAACTGGTTTGAATGAGAAGGAAGAATCAGCCCTCTGAACCTCAGTAGACTGGGAGTTAAGTTGTGCCCACAGTAGATTAGCTGGAGAGGAGTCAAAAGCAAAGCCAGCCATTGTGTGAAGTGATTATTGAACGCATCTAGTACTTCCCATTTATCGGAGATAGCAACCTTATTAAGGTGCACTTGAGATGGCAGAGAGGTGCTAGGGTCCTGCCCTAAGATCCCCTTGATGGTGCCCCAGAATCTAGCAGGATTGTGGTAAGAGGCATCAAGTTCAGCCATATAGAAAGCAGCCTTAGCATCCCTTACTTTTTTTGTGCAGCTATTTCTGGCTTTCCTGAACAGCAACCAGTCATTTGGTTCCTTAGTCTTCCTTGCCAGTTTCCATAGCTTATCTCTCTCCAGCAGTGCAGATTTAAGGTCGGCTGAAAACCAGCGGCAAGATTTGCTTTTCGTTCTAACACTAGTGATTGGTGCATGAGTATTGAGGGCACCTATGATTATGCTATTTAATACCTGATGTGCTTTTTCCACAGAATGCGTAAGGTAGAACTCCTGCCAGCGTGTAGAGTGGCATGGGTCATGGAGATATCCCTCAATATTAAGGTTTTTTTTAGGTCTTCTCAGGTGGAATTTTGCTGGGTTAGCTGGTTTGCTGGATGATCTTATTCCTACAATGAGACAGTGGTCACTTACTGTATGTCACTGAATAGCACTCCAGCGTGCGAGAACAGGTGGGGTTTGTTTACCAGCATGATGTCAAGTAGGGTGCTACTACTTCTATTCTTTAAATTGATTCTTGTTGGTTCATTTATCAGTTGTGTAAGCCCATATATATCACAAAATGATACTAAAGGTGCAGCTGTCTTGGAGAGCCAGTTTAGATTCAGATCACCTAGGATAATGATTTCTTCAGGGCCCGGTTTGATTAGGTTTCCCAGGTGGGTTAAGAGCTTATGGTCAGCAGAGGGGACCTATAGCAGCCAACTAGATGAAAAGCTGCCATGTTGGGGAGAGTTATTTTAAGGGATATACATTCAAATTCTTTGGGCAATGATGTTGCGCTAAGGCAAGATGCAGATATATTTGATTTTACATAAATAGCTACTCCACCACCCCTTGTCAGGCGGTCTGCCCTGAATATTTGGTAGTTGGGTAGATTTACCTCCCTATCTGTTGTTGCAGGTTTGAGCCATGTCTCGGAAATTACCAGAAAGGCTGGCAAGGTATGGGAGACCCAGGCTTGTATCAATGAAAGCTTTTTCAGGAGGCTGCATGCATTGATATGAAGGAAGCTTAGTCCTTTGATGGGGGCTAGATCTGCTGGGGAGGTGATGCCCTCTGGAGGGCCTGGATTGATTTCAACATTACCAATACAGATCAGCAGAAAGAATAAGAGTTTTGTAAGGGCTTCGAAAGACAGGAGGATGGGACTGTCTTTGGCCTCTTCTTGCTCAGTGGCCAATGCTTTGAGGTGATCCACTCGGGTTGCGGCTTGGTATCCTGTCACAGAGTGCTAATTTGGAGGGCAGGTGTAAGGGGGAACTGTAGACCCAATAATGGAGCATCAAGCATAAAAAGTACATGACAGGTTGCGTCCCTTTTTGGGGGTTACCCCACTGATTATGGTGTAACAACGGTAGGGCATATGTGAGGATCCGGTCGGCACCCACTGGAGGTGTCACAGAGAGGCTAGGCTGGCAGGCCGCATTATTCAGTATGGCATGGATCGGGATGACTTCATCCTCAAAGAACACCACAGTTGAGAGAGAGAGAGAAACAGTAAGAGGAGCCCCCCCATTTTGAATGCGTCAATTAGTGGTTATCTACAATGAGGACAGGGGAAGGACTGCTGAGCAGGTAACAGATTATTGGTTAGAATATTGCTGTGGGCGGGAGGTAAGAAATTTGGCGGGAAGATGCTTATAAAAGTAACACACAAGGGGGGAAGGGCAGGTGGGCAAAAATTTTGTGGCTTTCCCGTACCTTCCTGGCTGTCTCTCCCAGCCTCCTGGTCCCCTAGGGCGGCCTTGCTGTCACTGACCGCCCGCTGGCGGAGCGTAGCCCAAGCGCTCACTGGGTGCTTGAGGGCAGGGAAGGCTAGACTGGAGGGAGACACAGGAAAGCACAGTCAAATAAAGAAAATAGCAGCAATCAAGTGATTCGGCAAGCAGTGTGAAATTACTTTACACAACAAAAGGCTGGGGAGGGTTTAGCGCCTTAGCGTCTGGCCCACTAGAAATCCCACCAAAAGGCTGTAAGTCACATTTCACGTTAAAATTCAACAGAAATCCTTAGTTATTTTAGCAATAACAGGAAAACAGCTCTTTTTAGACAGTTTAGATCAAAAAAACACACAATCCCCGACCAGCTTCAGCAGTGTAAAGTTAATACAGCAGTCTATGGAGCAGGAGGACCAATCAGCTGCAAGGCTCAGTCAGCGCTTGCCTCCCAATTGGCCGCGGCTTTCCCGTACCTTCCTGGCTGTCTCTCCCGGCCTCCTGGTCCCCTAGGGCAGCCTTGCGGTCGCCGACCGCCCGCTGGCGGAGCATAGCCCCGGCGCTCACTGGGTGCTTGAGGGCAGGGAAGGCTAGACTTCCTGGCTGTCTCTCCTGGCCTCCTGGTCCCCTAGGGCAGCCTTGCAGTCGCCGACCGCCTGCTGGCAGAGTGTAGCCCCGGTGCTCACTGGGTGCTTGAGGGCAGGGAAGGCTAGACTTCCTGGCTGTCTCTCCTGGCCTCCTGGTCCCCTAGGGTGGCGCCTGCTGGTGGAGCATAGCCCCGGTGCTCACTGGGTGCTTGAGGGCAGGGAAGGCTAGGCTTACATGAAAGAAAAGGGGGAAAAGGAGAGAAAAGGGTGAGATGGGGAAGGGGAAAGAGTTGTGTTCCTGAAGACCCCTTCAGGATGTGAGGAACCCTACAAGGGGACTGGGGGGGCAGAGAGAAGAGGATAGGCAGTGTCCCAAAAAGAACCCTCCAGGATGTGGGGAACCCTGCAGGGGGGCTATGGTGCTAGACAGAAAGGGGGTTAAGGCTGTAGGGATTTAAAGAGGGAGGAGAAAGAGAAGGAGGAGGTGTGAATTAAATGCTAGGAGGGGGACTAGGACCTAACTCAAGAAAGGACCCTTCAGAATGCTGGGTACCCTGTCAGGGGGTTGGAGAAGGTCAGTAGATAGGGATTAAGAAAGTGATAGGAGAGTGACAGATTGAGAATTTAACCAATGAGGGGGAGATAATTTGCACCTTTAGAGGGGATGGGGCCCTAATCAATAGTCCATCAGAATGCATGGTCCCATGAGGAGCATTCAGGGCCCCTTACATTCAGTGAGAGATCAAGGGAGGACAGAAAGGGGGGAGCAATTTGTGGGAAGGGAAGGAGAGCTAGAAATTTGGGAGGGTGTGGGTGCACAGGGTAAAATGAAGGTGATGGTAGAGGGGTAGGGTTTATCCAGGACTTAGATGAGGGAATTAAGGAGGGACATGGCAGGATCAGCTAGGTGCAAGGTAATTATTGAGGGCAGAGAGCAGATGGAGTAGAGTAGAGGATGAATTCCAAATATTTGGGGAGGCAGTGAGAGTAACTGGATTGGTCGATTAAGGTGGATCTGTGGGGGAATACAAGGGTGTGGGAGTCAGTTAATCTAAGGGAATGGGAGGATGGGGGGGTTGTTATAAAGGAGGAGATGAGGTTGGAAGGGAACTCACTCAACCAGTGCTTGGAGGTGAATTTAACACAGTGGGAGAGTCGCCTATTTGTAAGAGGGGGAAGGATAGGGCACGATAAAGATTTCAGTGGTGGGTGTGAGGGGGGCATCCAGGGCAAAGTGGCAGAAGGAACTGAAGACAGTATCCAGTCTGACCAGGAAGGACTTAGAGACAGCACCATACACTACATCACAGTAGTTGAAAATGGGCAATATCATTTCTGAACAAGTTCATGCTTAGTTGTACAGTAGGGGGATGCAACTACGATTCCTGAACAGGGCACCAAGTTTGGAGTGCATTTTTTTCTGCATGGCATCAATATGTCCAGAGAAGTTTAGATGTTGGTCCAACCAAACACCCAAGTACCTGAAGGAGGATGTGCCATCAAGTAAAGTACCATCAAGGGTGTAGAAAGTGGATAGGGAGGGAAGCCTAGAGAGTCTCTGCCTAGTGCCAAAGGTCATAGAGAGTCTTCTTGGCATTGAGAAAAAGTTGATGGTTAGAAAACCAGAGCTGAACTTTGTTGAATTCTTGCAGTAGGCTGGTTGTAACCTCAGCTACACTCCACAGCTTCTGTTACTTTTTCCACTACTAACAGCATATTGTATGTAACAAATATGAATACTCCCATCCTCTGTGTGAGCTACTGATAAGTTAAGGTGTATACCTCCCCCACCCACCATCTCTGTAGTTTATGATGCACTACATGTGTTAGCTGAGTTTCTTGCAAGCATGCCACAGAAGTCCCCAACCTCTAGACCTCCTAAAGGATCCATGTTCTTTTAATGTGTGACTGTATTTCTTTCACACAATAAGTAGTTACCCTGAGTACTGTCAAGTTGGATATTGAACACCTCTCTTCTTATCCTTCTTTACAGGCATTTAATTAATGAGACACATCAACATAAGTAACAGAACACTGAAAACAGTTTAACCTACTGTATTAACAACCGAATTTACATGTGACTTCAAGGTTCTTATGAGCCGTTATCTTTGTATACAACAGCGCTCATATACAAGGTTTGCCATGACCCAATAATACTAGCCCTGACCCTCTTTGGCATTAGCGTGGAGATTGCTTGCCATTTTCCTATCAGCTGGCACACTTCTCCAACACTTGCATCAGTGTCTTGAATCCATTTCATGTGTTGTCTTACCAAACTGTTCTCCATCTTGATGTGGGTACAAGGGGGCTATGTTCCTGAAAGGTTGGATCCATGAATCCCCCCTCTACTTGAATCACACTACTATTCTCCCTCCTCCATTCTGTGATGATCACAGTTCCCCATTCCTGGAGAACTTTTCCGCCCAGTGCATCTAGCAGCCACCTACAGGGAACTGTATAACCTTCCCCCTGTCATCCAAACCAGTCCCCAGCACAATCTTCCAGCAGTGCAAGGAGGTTGCCATTGCCCCTTCCCCAGCAGCTTAGAATGTCCTCGTGGAAAGGGACACTGCTGGAGCCTCAGTCTGGGAGAAAGGTTCGCAGTCTGCCATCCCAGAGAAGTCACCTTTCTTATTCCATCAGAGTTCCACTAGATTTGATATTTAGACCTATGGAGGCCTTTTATTACCAGGTCAAGCTTGGGTTAAATGCTCCCCAGGTCTTCCAGGTTTAGGTCACCCCAGAGTCATGCTTGCTTAAGGAGGACAGCATAGAAAATGCACAGTGTGCTGCCAAAGGCTGAGAGAAACCTTTCTTCTTCCTCCACAGGGCCCATGACGTACCATCAGGCACAGCTCCCTCTTCCCCATGGCAGCCTACAGGCTGTCTGTTGCTACAGTAGTAGCTGATATGTAAGAAGACCACCTCCCCCTCAGTTGCAAAAATGTATAATGGACCATTTTGCAATTGAGACTTATACATAAGCGGGTATACCAATACACTCTAGTTACACTTTAATGGGAACTCAGAGTGGTCAGAGAGGGCTCTATGAAAATGTTCTCCAAGTGCTGGGTCCCATGCCAACCCCCCACTTTGAATATGATGTAAGATGTCCCCCTGGTGAGAGATGGTTCAAAATGCTAAATTAATTACTCCCACCATTGCTGACACCACTGCCATTGTCCTCCATTCTCCTCTTTCCAGCAGTGCACTGCAACAAATGTGGGAAACCCTTCACAGCCAAAGAGAGATTCCCCACTTACTTTTTAACTAATAATTTGGGCACTCACACATCCAACCAATTCATTTGACAATTTCCAGTCATACCCAGTACATTTATCATGCCATTTCAACCAAAACAGAAAATAAACTTGCAGATACCTAGTACAATGTCTATTTTCAAATTTCCCTTCAGGTAAGGAGCTGGTGCTCCGATAGTAAGGTGTGTCCCTGATCTTTGTAGTTTGGCCATCTCAGGTGTTTTGCAGATGGGTCAGGGTTTGCTTCCCCTGCCATGGCTTCTTCTAGAATATTGTTGCTGGATTCTCCCGTAACGGTGTGACAGTCATTTTGTTGACATCAAGAGGGCCGCAGGCAATACAGCACCTGGCTCAGGAGCACCAGGCTTTACAGCTCCCTCGAGCCAGAGTGCCAAAGAACCATGGAGAACAGATCATTGTTTTGCAGAGGGCCCTGTCCCCCACCACCCAAAAAATAATAGAATGAACTACGGGTAGGGAATGCCTCAAAAGAAAGAGAAACTGTTGGGGCACAAAACATGACAAAAGTGGTGGGCAAAAATCAGGATTGCCTCAGTCGCTCTCACTGTTGTTACAGAGCCCTAATTGTGGCAACAAAATTAAGTCACTGCTCTAATGGTATACCTTGCCGCTGCTAGTCGAGCAGATAAGTCTGTGCCCTGCTTCTTGGTGCCTTGCACAGTTCACTGATACTATAATAAGTCCCCTTCTACCAATACCTGTGATGCAAATTCTATTTTGAATCCTAGCTGAGGTTGATCTGAGGTCCGCATCCTCCAAGCTGTGATATAATTTCACTCTCTTGCCAGTGAAGATTTAATGTTTCACTGGGGCAATGAGATGGGTCCAAATTTTCAGCTTGTTTAACTCCTTAATCACCCCTACAATCTTCCTCCATCTGTCCATCACCATTGGTGAGAAATTGTGTTCTATGTATATTTTTCTGGCTTTGAAGACAGTTCTTTTTTTATTCTAAGCAGTTCAGAGTACCTTCATTTTCATTGAATAATTGATGAATCTCACCTCAAAGGAGCATGACCAAGATTTTAGATTAAATGGTTTTGGAGCAAGGGTGCGGTGAGACTTCTCTGTAGATTTATGTCACTCGCTGAACTGAGCAGTATGATTAAGAAAGAGGCTACAAATACCTCCATCTCATCTCCCACACAAAATATTAATATACAAGTTAGCCAGCCTGGGAGTGGGTCCCAAGCTGATAGCCTGGGTAAAGAATTGGCTCGAGAATAGGACACAGAGGGTAATAGTAAATGGAGTCCACTCTGAAGAAAGGGGGGTTACTAGTGGGGTACCGCAGGGTTCAGTATTAGGACCAGTCCTCTTCAATGTCTTTGTAAGTGACATTGCAGAGGGACTGAAAGGAAAAGTATGTCTCTTTGCAGATGACACAAAGATCTGCAACAGAGTTGATGCACAAGGTGGGGTGGAAAGGATGAGAAGGGACTTGGCAAGGTTAGAGAAATGGTCAAATGTATGGCAGCTTAGATTCAATGCTAAGAAGTGCACGGTAATGTACCTGGGAAACAAAAACCCAGGGGAAGAGTACACAATGGGGATGAGATACTAACAACAACACAAATGGAAAGGGACTTGGAGTAGTCATATAAGATGACTTAAAGGTGGGCAAGCAATGTGAGAGGGCAGTAAGGAGGGCTGGGGGGGATACTGGGATGCATAGGGAGAGGCATCACCAGTAGAAAACAGGAAGTTGTTATCCCTCTGTACAGACAGCTGGTGAGATCCCATCTGGAGTACTGTGTGCAGTTCTGGAGACCCAATCTCCGCAAGGACATAGACAAGATGGAAGCTGTACAGAGGAGGGCAACTAAAATAGTGCAGGGTCTGCACGTGGAAGACATATGAAGAGAGACTAAAGGATCTTAATATGTATAGCCTCAAGGAAAGGAGTTAGAGAGGGGACAAGATAGAAACTTTCAAGTACCTCAAGGGAATTAACAAAGTCCAAGAGGGTAGCATCTTTCAAAAAAAGAGGTGTGCAAGAACAAGGGGGCACAATTTGAAGATAGAAGGGGGGGGCCACTCAGAGGTAATGTAAGGAAGTATTTTTTCACAGAGAGGGTTGTGGATGTATGGAACGGCCTTCTGGAGGAGGTTGTGGAGTCAAAGACAGTGGTTGAATTCAAACATGCATGGGACAGTCATAAGGCAATTCTAGGGGTTGGGGGTAGAAAGAAGTAGGCTGCTGGTTAACTAGGATCTGCAACTTATCCATTAGGTAGGAAAATGGGCAGACTGGGTGGGCCAAGCGGTCCTTATCTGCCGTCAAATTCTATTATTTCTATGTTTCTATGTTTCTTCTATGTTCAGAGGCACACAATGTTACTGGAGGTTGTTTTTCTGAGATCTCTGTTCCAGATTAATAATTTCCTCAATTAGTTCATGCTACCACTTGTACAAATCCTGAAGTGTCACATTATGGTGGTCCCCTGAACCATGATGTCTTTGAGGCCTAGTTCTTGGTTTTCTGTTTTGACTCCGATGTCTCAGAACTCCCTCCTGGTCTCTGCTATGTTGGATATAGGCATTTCAGTGTGCCACTGATTTTCTGCAGCTCATTAATTAATTTCTTAGAAGTGATAACGCAGCTAGCCTGTTTTTTCTCAAGATCACTCATACACTCCACCAATTTCTTCTGCTTGGGTGAAAGCAGACCTGCCAGGCCACCTTTTTGTAGTGGCAAAGATTTATTTGATCGTGGACTTGCTGCACCAAAATCTTTCAGTCTCTGTTTCCCTGCCATTCAAATGTCTCTGACTCCGTCAGTTTCTGTCTGCAAAATCATAATTAGATAGGCTATTAACTTTGATTTTGTGATTGGGGGTATGGAACAATGATTGCTGCCTACTCATAGAACAGTGACAGCAACAGAAGTCCAGGCCCACCACCACCTTTGGGTAGGACATTTTTCTTTAAAAGTCAAACAAAAGCAAATTAATTAAACATGTCCAGCACATTCTCAGCACCTTCATCACCTGCTTCCCAGAGAGCTTACCATAATGAATGACCTCACCATCACAACAACAAATCCCACGATCTTTCCAGCCCAGAAAATAAAGTAAAACATATGCAAAAACATCCTTTCATACCCTTCATCCACCCTCACAGTGCATTCTTCTTCAAATTCTAGTATCCTAATCCCACCCTCCCCCTGCACCAATTAATTAAAACTTGAACATTCCCATCCCCCACTGTCAAGGCACCCATTCCCGCCTTACTGTAATATCATAACTGTAAAGTATTCAGCCTCATTCAGTATAGGATGACTGGTGTAGATCCTTCCCTCACCTCAGCTTGTTGCTATCTGAATTATTAAAGAGAGTTAACACTAACATTAGTAATCATCTGCAGATTTTAGTGGAACCCATACATTAATTTAGACTTCTTGAAACTTTCAAGAAACCCCAATAATTGTGTGGTTATGCTGGATTAAACAATGATTCTTGTTCAATC
The DNA here is from genome assembly GCA_016271365.2 of Neoceratodus forsteri. Classification (NCBI taxonomy): domain Eukaryota; kingdom Metazoa; phylum Chordata; order Ceratodontiformes; family Ceratodontidae; genus Neoceratodus; species Neoceratodus forsteri. Next base: position 1,341,197,866 of record CM057456.1, read on the forward strand.
ATACTCTAGGATTATTGGAACCTACAGAATTTTGCAAATATATACTAATTCCTGTATTTATACTAGGTCTTGTAGACAGACAGGAGGCTATAAGCCCATTTTAGTCTGCCACCCCCAGAGTGGTATTAGTTTCCCTTATTTAGAAGCTATCTTTCTAACCTCAATTTGAAAATATTTAGGGTATCTGAATCTACCACTTTTCTAAGAAGTCCATTCCACATTGGGATAGTTCTCTGTGTATGAAATCTTCTCCTCTTAATACTCTTGGGATAAGCTACTTGCTTTTTGACCACTTAGTACCTTCTTGCTTCCTTACCCCCAGCATTGGTCTCCTTTGACCAACACCACTCTCCTTTGATCTCAACTTACCCCAGTTCTTTCTACATTAGTACTAGTATTGCACCTGTTTAATCAATGCATCACTCTCATTGGTCATGGCCACATGCCACCTTGGCTAAGCTTCAGAAACACCTTATGCTATCTCATCCACCCCCCCTTCATTGATTCTCCTGCCTTCTTCACTTTTTACCAGTCTAGCTTCCAGAAGTCTCACTCCATCTCAATCTCCACCTCTGGCTTACTGATTCAAGTCTGTCTAGCATAGATCAGGGCCTGGTCACCTCTACCATCTTTAACAACTTGGCCAAAGTCTTCAGCACTGTCACCCACTCCCTTCTCCTGGACAAACTTTGGGCAGCAGTAGGACCCACATGTGTGAATTAATACACTGTATATGCTTTGCCTTTATGGAAACACCCCTGTCATCTGAACAAGGGGACCCCATCCCCAGCTCTCCCTGAGCACTGGTGGAGCCAGGTTTGGGAGCGTTTGGGAGCTGGGGGGGCCATTCAGTCAATCATGGGCTCCACATTGGGCACTAAACAGTGAATAAAGATAGTGGCAGGGTACCACTACTAACATTTGGCAGCCAGGAGGGGCGACAGGCCCCCAGCCCCCTCAGCTCTGCCACTGTCACTGGGTGGTGCCACAGAATGGGTAGTCACCCCCCTACCTGAGGTACAAGAGTTGTCCTATGGATGCTCAATCCTCCTTCCCCAGCCATCCCTAAGTGACCCAGGTTCTCCTCAATCTCTCCTCAGCATTTAACACCGCGGACCACACTGTACTATTGAATTGCCTTAGAGTGTATTGTGTACTCACTGGAGCAGTTATCAAATGGTTTGAGTCCTATCCTTATGACAGGAGGCAAAGAGTGTTGATGGAGAATTTCTCCTACTCCTCGAATCTCCTATCATAGGGAGTGCCTCAAGGCTTGATCCTTTTGCCAATGTTGTTCACAGTCTACATGCTGCCCTAGGAGAGTACATTAGACAATTACAGTCTGGGATTCCACTGCTATGCAGACGATACCTATCTCTGTTTGTTATTTGCCCCTGGAGCTGGAAATGCCGTTGAAGTGCTAAATAAATGCCAGGCTGAGATTCAGGATTGGATGTCCTCTAATTGGCTGAGGCTGAACCCTGACAAGACAGATGTGCTAGTATTGAGCCTAGTTGCTAGCATGATAGGGAGGCCTCCAGGGTGGTAATATGTTTGGTCCTGTGATCTACCTCATTAATGGCCTCCCCAGGAAGAAAAATGTGGGCCATATCCTTGATGACAGATTTACTCTGGAAGCCCAGGTGTTGTCTGTCGTCAAAAGTGGGTTTTACCACCTAAGAAATATCTCCCAAATTAAACCTGTTTCCACCCAAAGACTTGCCATCACTGGTACATGCCTTTGTGACTTTCCGGCCTGACTACTGTAATGCTCTATACTTCAGGGTCCTTGAAGGGATCCTCCACAAACTGCAGCTAGTGCAGAACACAGTGGCCAGGCTAGTGATGGGCCTACCAAAGTTTTGTCATGTGACCACAGTCCTGGGGGATCTGCACTGGCTGCCTGTCAGGGGAGGATCATCTTCAAGGTGGGCTTGCTCTCCTACAAGGCCCAATATGGCCTGGGCCCTGGATACCTGTCTGACCTCCTAACTCCAGCTGTCCTAGTACCTTCACTCTTCTCCTCCACCGAGGGCCTCCTGGCAATTCTGAGGCCCAGGCTGAAAACTTCAGGGGATCATTCCTTTGAGGTGCCCGGCCCAGCCCTCTGGAATTCTCTGCCAAGATCTTTGAGGGAGGCCCCAATGGTGGAGGCATTTTAAAGGGGCCTGAAGACCTATCTTTTTTTTGTATGTTCATATTTATCACCCCCCCACGCACCTGATGGGTCTTCCCTTCAGGTGCCCACATGGATTACCCCATCCTGGCACTCCCGACCCCACCTCCCCCACATTGCAGTCAGCCCAGTTATCCCTGATGTATCCCTTCATCAGGAGGGTCCCTTACTTTCACAGGGGATGAGCCTTCTTGCAGTGTATCCAATGACCCTGGGTGCTGCTGAGGCAGCTGATGGAGGTCCGGGAGCCCAGGGGTGAGGCTCTGGGGAGGCCATCATTTGATTAGCCAGGGCATCATTTTCAGTATTTTTCCTCCAAGGAGAGAAATGCCATGATGTCTAGGCTGGTGTCAACGTCTATCTCTCCTCAAGCGTCATGGATCGGACATCATACTGAGCCCCCTGGCCTCTGCCAGGGGTCAACAGACACCGAGCCTCATCTTCTCCCTCCCCCCGCTGGCCCTCCAGTGACTTGAGTCCATTTCTGAACCTGGGTTGCCGGAGCCGCAGGTAGAAACTCAACCTCTCTGCCAATGGGCCAGCTGACCAATCTTTTTAAGGAAGCATTTTGTAATAATTTGTAAGTGATTTTATATATAACTGGCTTTAGCTATTGTAATAAATTTGTTGTACTGTCTATACCCTGCTTTTGATTGTAATGGCACCCAGAGCCTCCAGGATCGGGTGCCAAAATAGAAATAAAGAATTACTTACTTACTAATTCTGTAAACATGATCGTCAGAGGGTGTTTGATGACCACAGGATGCACAGGTTTGAATATTAAGGGAAAAGTGGTTTTTGAGATGTGAATGTTGGTTTTGTTTGCAAAGCCAGGACAAGCATTTCGCTTTCTTCATCATGCCAGGATTTGAAAAACAGCACTCACAAAAGGGGATGTAGCACTCACATGTTATAGTATTTTACATCACATTCTGGGTATGTAATCCCTAAATCCAAATAATTATTTGATGACCACAAGATACCCAGATTTGAAAATTAAGGGGAAATAGTTTTCAGGCTGAGAATGTGGTGCTCTCTGTCAAACTGGAGCAGGCTATTAATGTAGCTTTCTTCCCCAAGTCAGTGTATGAAAAACAACTTAGAAAAGGGGACCTAACTCTGGCATTTCAGAGTGTATTTACATCAAATCCCATATGTCTGATCCTTGAAGCGTTCTCTGATGACCAGTTGGGGCCAAGGCTTGAATATTATGAAGAAAGAGGTTTACAGGGGGTGAACGTGCAGTTGTCTGTGAAACTGGACCAGGCCATTTTCTTTTTTTCCAGGGCCAACATTTGAAAAACAGCACTTGAAAAAGGGGACATAACTCAAGCATTTTTTGATGCACTGTATTTCTACCACATTGCAGTACATGATCCACAATGGGTCATCTGAAGACCATGAGAATTCTATGTCTGAATATTAAGTCATAAGTGTTTTTTGAGTGGAGAATGTGGATGTTCACTGTCAAACCAGAACAGGTCATGTGCTTTCTTCACAGGATCTGTGTTTAAAAACTGCACTAGTGAAAGGGGACATACCTTTGTCCTGTCATGATGTTTTTACACCAGATTCTGGGAGCACAATTCACATATGGCTCTCAGACGACCAAGAGATGCCCAGGTTTGTAAATGAATAGGAAAGTCATTTTAAGGTGATGAATGTGGGTGCTGTCTGTCAAACTAGAGCAGATCATTTACTTTCTTTGCAGGGCCTGCATTTGAAAAACAGCACTCACAAAAGAGGACAAAACTCTTATCATTTCTTGTTAGGGTTTCATCTGATTCTGTATATGTGATCATCAGAAGGTCCTCAATGACCACAGGATGCACAAGTTTGAATATTAAGGGAGATGTGGATTTTGGGATGTGAATGTTGGTGCTGTCTGCAAAGCCAGAGCATTTTGATTTCTTCGTCATGCCAGCATTTGAAAACCAGCACTCACAAAAGGGGATGTAGCACTCACGTTTTATAGTATTTTACATCAAACTCAGGGTATATGATCTCCAAATCCAAATAATTATTTGATGACGACAGTATACCCAGATTTGAAAATTAAGGGGGAATAATTTTCAAGCTGTGAATGTGGTGCTGTCTGTCAAACTGGAGCAGGCCAATAGTTTTCTTCCCTGAGCCAATGTTTGAAATACAACTTAGAAAAAGGGACACAACTCTGGCATTTCAGGGCTTATTTAAATCAGATCCCATATGTCTGATCCTTGAAGTATTTTCTGATGACCAGTGGGGGCCAAGGTTTGAATATTATGAGGGAAAAGGTTTTCAGGGGTAAAAGTGGCAGTTGTCTGTCAAACTGGATCAGGCCATTTTCTTTTTTCCAGGGCCAACATTTGAAAAACAGCACTTGAAAAGGTGACATACAGTAACTCAGGCATTTCTTGATGCACTGTATTTATACCACATTGTAGTACATGATCCACAATAGGTCATTTGAAGACCATGAGATTCCTATGTCTAAATATTGTCATAAGTTGTTTTTGAGGGGTGAATATTAATGTTCTGTGTCAAACCAGAACAGGTCATTTGCTTTCTTCACAGGACCAGTGTTTGAAAAACTGCACTAACAAAAGGAGGCAGACCTTTGTCATAACATAATGGTTTTACACCAGATTCTGGAGATATGATCCCCAAATGGTTCTCAGAAGACCATGATATGCCCTGGTTTGTAAATCAATGGAAACACCATTTTAAGTGGTGAATGTGGGTGTTTGTCAAATAAGAGCAAATCATTTGTTGTCTTCACAGTGCCTGCATTTGAAAAACAACAGTCACAAAAGTAGAAAACATTCTGGCAATTCTCAGTATATTTTCACCAAATTCTGGATATAGGATCCTGAGAAGGTTGTCTGAGGACTATGAGATGTCCAGGTTTGAATATGAAGAGGAATGTTTTTGGTCCAGGGGTGAATATTGGTGCTGTCTGCCAAACCAGAGCAAGCCTTTTAGTTTTCTTCACTGGACCACAATTCGAGAAACAGCACTCACAAAAGGGGACATAGTTCTGGCATTTTATGGTGTTTTACACCAAATTATGGGTATATGATCTCCAAATAATAATCTAATGACCGCAAGATACCCAGGTTTTAACATGAAAGAAAAGTGGTTTTGAAGGAGGTGGATGTTAATGTTGTCTGCCAAACCAGAGTAAGCCTTTTGCTTTCTTCACAAGTCCACCGTTTGAAAAACAGCACTCATGAAAAGGGACATATTTCTCACATTTGATGATGTTTTACACAAAATTATGGGTTTATGATCCCCAAATAATTATCTAATGACCACAAGATACCCAGGTTTGAAAATAAAGGGGAAAGGGATTTTCAAGTAGTGAATATAGGTACTCTCTGTCCAACTGGAGCAGACCATTAGCTTTCTTCACTGGGCCAGCATTTGAGAAACAGCTCTTGAAAAAGGGGAAATATCTCTGGCAATTCAGGGTGCATTTACACCACATTCTGTGTACATCATCCCTAAAACATTCACTGATAACCAGAGGAGGCCAAAGCAGGAGACATGGCTTTAGCTTTTCTGGATGCATTTATAGTATATTCCAGTACATGATCCTAAAAGGGTCATCTGTAAACCATGAATTGCTCATGTCTGAATATTAAGGGGTAAGAAGTTTTAGAGGGGTGAATGTGGATGCTCTCTCTCAAACTGGAGCAGACCATTTTTGTTTTCACAACACCAGGGTTTGAAAAACAGAAATCACAAAATTAGACATAACTCTAGCATTTCTTTTTGTATTTAAGTCATATTCCATATACATGATCCCCACAAGGCTATCTGACAACTACAAGATCCCCAGGTTTAAAATATTGTATGAAAGTTGTTTTTGAGAGGCATGTGTACTGTACTCTAACTGGTATCTGTCAAGCTTGTCTTTTTCTGATAAGCAGCAGAGAACAAAAGTGTCACCCACATGTAACTCAGTAACCAGAGACCTTGAGCACAAGCAGATGAAATGTTGAATTCTTGTGTGCACTCCACAGACTGCTGAAAATGACACCTTTCTGAAGTGTAATTGAATGGCAAGAAGTGCAGCAAATAAAAAAAAATAAATAACCACAATGCCATGAATTGTGGCATAGAAACTAAAAACCTCTGTACTATATTGTGGCAGAAAACAACAATCCAATGGCAGCAACTGTAAATGTGAAATTATATGGCCAGATAAAAACCTTTTTGCAAAAAGTAATTAATTTCTGTTAGCTCAATAGGTTTTCTTAACTTGGTGACACCTGCATCAACACTGATATCATTCTTAGAAAATTAAAAGGATATATAGTACACTCACATAAACACAAAGAGTTTTATGATACACTTCAGTTGCTGTCCATGTGTAAAAAAAAGATTAACAGAACATCTTCAACTTGAAGTAAATGGTACAATCTATTAACTGAACAGTTAGAAACATAGAAACATAGTCGTTGATGGCAGCTAAGGACCACTTGGCCCACCTAGTCTGCCCATTTCCCTACCTACAGGATAAGCTGCAGATCCTATTTAACCAACAGCCTATTTCTTCCTACACCCCACAAAATTGCCTTATGACTGTGCCATGCATTCTTGAATTCTCCCACAGTTGTAAATACACTCATTCTCATATATTCCTACTACTAAATTTGCATAATTCAGGGAAAATAATGACCCCATTGTTATGCCCCAAATATGGCTGTCAAATGTCTTTAAAAATAAGATGCCAGTAATTGTGTTGTAGTATTATCTTATTAAATGTAAGACTGTTGGAGGAAGGGGTAATTGTATGCCATGTAAGGCTGTATAACTATATTAGCTAAACCTTCGTCAAGGGGAATTACAGCATATAGTAATCCTACATCCACTGTAACTAAATATAAACCTAACAGGATTTCTGTATTGCCCACAACTTTAACAACATACATGGTATGTGCCAAATGTGAATGAATCTAGATGACACACTTTGTGAGGAACCTATCAACAAATTCTGATAAAGATTCAGGAATTGTCCTATTACAGTACCTGAAACACTAGGGGATGGACTTTCAGAACCTCTGCAAGTCCTGCAGCTGTGTGGAAAAACTGGTGCAAGTTGGTCGCCACTTGTGGAGCCGCAGTTTTTCCCACAGCTGAAGTATTTTCAAAGTGGGAGCTGGTTTATTACTAATTCACTTATTTATGACAGTTTGTGGTCAGTTTTTCACTGCAGCTATGTTGAAATGGTATGCCTAGTGGAACCAGGTATTTCATCTACCACAGCGGCATGTGCCAAAGATATGGAAGTTCACAGGTGTGGAGATTTCAGTCTCCATTGGCCGCTACAGAGTGGGACTTAGTCCCAGGAGGGCTTAAAATTCAGCCCTATGTCTACAATGAGGACTCTAAATTTTTATGTACCATGGGGATAATAATAATAATAATAATAATAATAATAATAATAATTTTAGGTTAAGCCCTTTCATAGTATCAAGGCGCAGTACAAAAATGATAAAACAATAACAAAATCATTAATATAAACAATAAAAATCTAAAGAGATCCATTCAGTCAGTTACATTAGGGCAAGCCTGATGCCACAGAAAAGTTTTAAATGCCTGTTTAAAGTCCTCCATGATCACGCACTCCCAAAGCTGATGGGGTAGAATGTTCCAGAGGGTAGGGGCAGTGCACATGAAAGCACAGACTCCAGAAGATTTTAACAGTACCCTTGGAATCTCTAGCAACCCCATATCAGCTGAAAGGAGCAGTTGCTTTGGGGAGTAAGGAACCGGAAGCTCTTTCAAGTAGTCAGGGCCAAGTCTGTGTATGGCTTTATACATCAGTAATCCAACTTTGAAGGTGATCCACCATGGAATAGGCAGCCAGTGCAAATTGCACAGCACTGGTGTAATATGGGACAACCGAGAAGTTCCCATCAACAACCATGCTGCAGTGTTCTGCACTAGCTGCAGGTGGTGGATATCAACACCCAGTAGCCCTAGGTAAAGGGAGTTGCAATAATCAAGGCGTGAGGTCACAAAGGCATGGATCAGTGTAGGGAGGTCACAGGATGGAACAAGGTGCTTGATCCTGGTGATGTTCCTAAGATGGTAAAAGGATGACTTGACAACTGCCGACACCTGAGATCGCAGTGTCAGCCCATCATCGAGCACCACCCCCAGGTTCTGCACCCATTCAGAGGTAAGGATCTGGGAGCCTCCTAGAAAAAGGCCATGAGGCTGACCAGCCCTCAACCCCTCTATCTGGCTACCTGGGTCCAAGACTGCCACCTCGGTCTTTCCTGTGTTCAACTTCAGCAAGCTGGAATTCATCCAATCCTGGACTTCAGTGAGGCAGTTATTAAATATCTAGAGAGCACTATCCTGGTCGGGTGTGAAAGACAGGTAGATCTGGGAATCATCAGCATAGCAGTGAAACCTTAGCCCATGCCATCTTACATTGTCTCCGAGGGGCAACATATACATTGTGAAACAACATGGGAGATAGCACCAAACCCTGATGGACCCCACATGACAGAGAGAGAGAGGGTTAGAGGAATAAATCCCAGAAACCACTCTCTGAGTTCTGCCAGTGAGGAAAGATTTAAACCACCTAAGGACTGTACTAGTTAGGCCACAGATGAACCTCAGGTGTTCAAGCAGCACCCCATGGTCCACAGTGTCAAAAGCTGAAGAGAGATCAAGGAACACCAAGATGGAGTGGTTTCTCCACTCTCTAACAATCAGGAGATCATTGAGCACCCAAACCAGTGCAGTTTCAGTACTATGCCTCTTTCAAAAACCTGATTGGAGAGGTCTGTAGGTGTCCAAACTACAGCATGTAGGGCACATACTTTGGACAATCTGCATGACATCCACAAACTGCGTCCAGTCAAAGGTGCTCCAGGAAATATGAGGGACAGTGACCAGGCACTGATCAATAGCGTCAACCATAGAGCGAGTCAAGAGGATCTCTACCCTGACGTTAGCCACTGAGTGAGTACATTGCACTGTATTTGTGAAGAAGATCTTTGAGACTGCACACAGTATGGGTTTCACAGCCTGTCCACAGTTTGAAACAGCCAAGCCAGCTGGTTCTGAGTGGCAGCAATCTCCCTGGACAGGAATTCTGCCTTCTTGAGGGAGATCACTGATTGGTAGACTTAATAATGTTCTACCAACCTAAGGTGGTCAGCTTTCAGGGTGGATTTCCTCCAGCGCTGCTCTAACCTTTGTTCGAGTCTCCGCAGCTGACTCAGGGTCTCATCAAACCAAGGGGCCCGAGGGCGTAGGGAGAGAGGCCAGGGGCAGAGGAATAGCCAGTGCAGCTGGTGCATTGGCACAGGGGCCCAGACACTTAAGGGGCCCACTGAAACGTGTTGTTTTTTTATGTGTTTTTTTATTTCCCTCACAGTTCTGCTTCTGCAGTTTATTGTGCCACAAACTACTGACTGCTGACTGACCTGTCTGTTCCCTCCTGTGTGTACAGTCCAGGCGGCTGTAGGTGGCAGCAGAGAGCATCTCATATCGGAGCGAGAGTGCGCAGTGCAATGCCACTGGCAAAAAATCCAGGAAGTACTGTTGTGCCATGGTGGCCTGTCTTACAACTGCGGGGCGCGCCTGGAGTGGGCATGAGCGAGCGAGGCGAGCAAGCATCAACAGAGAGCATGTGAGGATGATGCAGCACACAGGATCATGGATTGTTTGTGACTGTGCACCACCGTCACAACTTGCAATGCGAGTGCATGAGTAAGGACTGAGAGGTGGGTGAGCTAGTAGTGAGCCTGAAGCAACAAGTCAGTCTGGGACTGGGAGGAAACAGCACCACTAGCCTAGGCTGGTGATGTAATGGTGGGTAGGTGGGTGACTGGGCTCTGGTGGTGTGACCTTTTTTTTTTTTAAGCAGGCACATGAGGAGGATAACCATGGGTCCTCTTAGCACTGAACTATTGCATCACATGACTGGCTGGCTGACTGACATGTGACTGGATAGGGACAGTGTCAGTCAGTCAGTCAAGTCACTACTTGCTCTGTGGTTGGGTAGGAGAGCTGAGAAGGTGGAGATTCGACTGGGAAAGCGATCGAGTTGAGAGCACCCAGCACCATAGTTGAGAGAGAGAGATCCAAGTGAGAGGGTGGTGGAGATTGTTTGACTCCATGGGGCTCAGACCTTTTTACATTGTCTGCCTACTCCTAACTCTGATCCTCTTAAATTTTGCTCTAGAACTTTTCAAGGGTGCACAGAGAGCAGATATTTAACATTTTAATTGAATTTATTGATCTAGTAGTTGATCTGATTGAACCTGTAGCAGCAGTGCAACCTGATACAGACTAGGCCAGGACTCAGGAAGGACAGGTGGGGACTGGGTTACTGTTGATCTCTAAGGGCTGTGGTCCCAGCCGGGCCCCAGCTGGCTGGTTGGCAATTGCCTGGCTCGTCTAGCCCACAGCATAAAATAAATCTAAAGATTTGATTTACGTCAGTTCAGAACTCTCTTCACTTGTCGGGTTGCTGCTGCCTGCTGCTCCAGCCAGTGCTCATGCTCAGTTAGTGAGGAGCCTGCCCTTAGAATCAGTTCCCAGATAGACAGCAGCACAGCGGTGTATGACTCCAATGAATATTGTTTGACCCACGCAGCCAGGTGGCCACTAGAACCACTGCACTAGCCAGCATAAAATAAATATGTTTTTTGTACAGTAAATATTGTTGGCAGTGCAGTCCAGACTCCTTAGTTGCAGTTGCCAGGGGAGAGTGAGGCTGGGGTCAATTGCCTGTGCTGTGTGACCTTTTTTTCTGTGTCCAGGCTTTCAGCAGCAACTGCTCTCCAGTATCTCTCTCTCTCTCTCTCTCTCTCTCCCTTCTCCTCCTCAGTAAAACTCAGAAGAGAGTGGACAGAGCAGCAGAATCGAACCTCCTCCAGAGTTCTAACCTTATTATTATCCACCTCATGCTGACTTAGGCAGTCAGAAAAGGCTAAAAAGTAAGACTGCTAGACAAACACAGACTGGACTGATCATAAGAAAAGTGCTGACTGGTGTCTGCAGCAGCACCTGCATATGTATGAGTGTTTGTGTGTGTGTGACAGTGGAATAACTGTGCTGTGGCAAATAAAAATTAGTAAAAAAACAAAAACAAAACAGAACCCCCCCCCAAAAACAACAAACAAACCATGAACAGTGCACCAAGCATTCACTGTCTGTAACATAAATACAGTAAGGGTGTTTATAGGGGAAAAACTGGCAATTATTAACTAAAATAAAGAAGTAGGAGTACCTCCTGTCCTGTCCTGAACTGAATCTCTCCCTCCCTCCCTGGCCTTGTTTGCCATTACTTGTGCAGTCTGCACCCAATTTTTTAAGTGAAGCAAGCAAACAAAAAGTAATCTATATAAAAAGTGTAACAGTTCACTGAAAAGGCAGTGGTGGTGGGACTAGTGGACAGTAGGGGACACTAGGCCAGAGGGGACTGAGTACTGAACTAGGGTGATAATTGATATCAGTGAATGAGCACCGCTTGTCCTGTCCTGCAGTTCTCCCTTCCTGTTTGCCATTACTGCAGCCTGGTCCTGAAAAACACTGATTCTTTTTCTAAAGTGAAGCAAGCTAACAAAAAGTGACCTACATAAAAAGTGTGACCGTTCTCTACAAAGGCAGTCAGTGGTGGTTGGGTATAGTTGGCAGTGGGCCCTAGGCCGGGGGGAATGTGTTCTCAGCTAGGGCAATATCAGTGAAGGAGCATCTCTTGTCCTGTCCTGCACTTCTCCCTCCCTGTTTGCCATTACTGTCTGCAGTCTGTAAAACACTGATTCTTTTTTTAAAGTGAAGCAAGCTAACAAAAAGTAACCTACATAAAAAGTGTGACCATTCTCTGCAAAGCAGAGGCAGTTGTGGTGGGGACTAGTGGGCACTAGGCTGGGGAGACTGAGTTCTGAGCTAGGGCACTCTCAGTGAAGGATCACCTCTTGTCCTGTCCTGCACTTCTCCCCCCCTGTTTGCCATTACTGCAGCCTGAAGGCAAGCAAACAAAAAAGTAACTACCTCACAGTTTATTGTTGGATGTAACAGTAAAAGATGCCTCCAAAATTCAAAAGTGTTGCACAAAAGTGCAAGCAGAAAAGGCAAGAATTGCTGCTGGCTGCAAAGCTTCCTAAAATCAGTGTTTTCTTCCAAACTGTGACTGAGCCTGACAACACACCTGCTAAGACTGAAATTTGTGAAAGTGACAGTGACACAGATGCAAAGAAAGACAGTGGACCTAGTACTGTGGTCGATTCCGAAATAGTCTGTGTTGATCACTCTGATCCTGAAACTAACTTTGCTAAACAATCTGAACCAGAATCAGACATGGAAAGTGTATTGGAGAAAGAACTCGACAAAACAAGTGCTGCTTTAAACACCTAAGACGAAAAGCAACCTGTTTTTTCCAAGTTTTCCTCATGCTGATGAAAAAAAAAAACACAGACAGAGGTAATTTTCCCTTACATTTTAAGGACAGCCAAGTAAAAAGATATATTATATCACAAGGTTCATGTAGACCAGATGGGCCATTTCCATGGGACAAAAATCAAGATAGGCGCTGTTTCTCCAGAAGCTATTATAACATAACAACAAAGGCAGGTGCTACATTACCACGTACTTGACTTTGTTATTCCCCAAAATTAGACTGTGCATATGGTGAGCCATGCTGGTTATTTGCTGATCGTAGTGCACCTGCATATAATGTTGCATGAGTTAAAGGAGTTTGAGACTGGCATCACCTAAGCAGTAAAACTGAATATCATGAAACATCAGCAATTCATTTAGAATCTTGCTTAGTGTATCAGAGTGGCGATTACATGGAACAGCTGATGAAGATTTGGAAACTCAAATGCAGAAGGAGAAAAACTTCTGGAGACAAGTTTTGGAGCGTCTCATCAATGTGACTCTTACATTAGCTATGTGCAATTTAGCTTTCAGTGGGCACAGAGAGGTCATAGGACAAGGTAACAGTGGGAATTTTCTTTCAATAGTGGAACTGTTAGCTTGGAATGATCCCATGTTGAAGCAATTAATTTCCATGCCCAGTGGATCGATTCGCTATCTTAGTCATACTGTACAGGACGAACTTATTGAAGTTTTATCAAAGCGTGATGAGCAAGATATTATTTACGAAATAAAGGCTGCACCTTTTTTCTCTGTAATAATGGATACCACCCAAGATATTGCGAAGACTGACCAACTGAGTCAAATTTTTCGGTATGTCACGATTGAAAGGGATGACTAGGATGTGGCAACTGAGGTGAAAATCAATTAATCTTTCCTTGGTTTTCATGAAATTAGTGATCAGTCTGCAGCTGGACTTGAGAATGTAATAGTTAGCTGCATTGAACAGAAAGGTTTAGAATTATCTAAATGTCGTGGTCAGGGGTATGATGGAGCCTCTAATATGAGTGGTGTGTACTCCAGTGTGCAAGCAAGAATATCCCAGAAGGCACCAAATGCTGCATATGTTCACTGTGCTGCTCGCAACTTAAATCTCACGTTGAATGATTATGTTAGAGGAATACCAGAAGTGAAGAATTTTTAAGATGTGATAGAACGAATATACACTTTTTTCAGCCACAGTATAAAACACTGGGCCATGTTATCTTCATTCGCTTCCACTTCAGAGCTTTCCAGCAATGTTACTTTGAAAAAGCTTTGTCCTACCCGTTGGTCATCCAGGTTTGAATCACTCCTTGCTCTGAGGTTTCGGTATTCAGATGTTATGAAGGTACTCACAAAAATAATTCTTCAGAGTAAAAATGCTGATGAGCGCAATGAAGATTTGGCATTAAAGAAATTATTAGAAAATTTTAGTTTTGTTCTTCTAGTGGTGCTCCAAACAAAGATTCTGGAAACAGTCAATGCTGTGTCAAAACTGCAACAATCTAAAGACACAGACCTTTACAAAGCAACCAACTTACTTCACAAAGCCAATGAAGATCTAGTTATATTTCAAAATCAGTTTGATGAGGCAAAAAAATCAGCAATTACATTATCAGAAAAATGGGGTGTACCAGCCAAGTTTGAAGAAAAGCGCATGAGAAGGGTCAAACACCATTTTGGTGAGCTATGTTAAGATGAAAGACTTGCTGACTCAGAACAACTTTTCAAAGTGAACGTGTTTTACAGGTGCCTTAATATGATAAGCACATAGCTTTCAAATCAATTTCAAAGCATGCAGGCAGTTGCTGATAGATTCAGCATAATCCAGCCAAGTACGTTGATTTCTGCAAGTGCTGATGATCTGTATAAAGGAGATGAAAAACTAGCCCATCATTTCTACAAAGACATTTCTTTTGCTTTTCCTGGGCAGTTGCTTTCATTCAGATCTTCTCTGAAATCTCAAAACAATCATCAGTGAAAGAGTTTGCAAAAGTGTTAATTATTGACAATAGTGCATTAGCATCCAGTTTTCCAGAAGTCTGTACTGTACTTCTGGTGTTTCTCACCATCCCAGTAACAGTAGCCAGTGCTGAACGCTCATTTTTAAAGCTTAAACTTACAAAGAACTACTTAAGGAGTAGTATGGGACAAGAGAGACTTCATGGATTGGGAATCTTATCTATTGAAAATGAACGAACAAGAAAAATTAACCTACAGCAGATCATTGATGAGTTTGCAGAATGAAAGGCTCGCAAAAGGTGATTCAGATAGATGAGTAGAGAATATTACTATTATGCATTGCAGTGTACTGTGTCATGGTCCCACTGTCCCAGATGGAAGAATTTTGATAATTGTTATGCAGTGCTGAACACTTGAACCGGCAATGGCATGTTTAATGTGTATAAATAAGTGTGTATGTGTTATAATATCCTCGATATTTGAGGGTCCAGTGTGCATAAATGTAATAAAAATAAAACTGATGGGGGGCTGGAGCAGGGTGGGCACTGGGGGGGAGCGGGACCCAAACTTACAACATGCACAGAAGCCCATCTTTCGCTTCCTCCACCACTGAGAGAGGGCGAACACGGACTGGAGCAACAGAATCCAGCACAGTGGAGATGGCCTTATTATAGGCCAACCCCAAAGCCTCTGGATTCCTGCTTGCCACAGGAAACTCCAAGAGGTCAATTCCTGCTGCTAGGCCATCAGGGCTCAAATCCCATAAAGGGCGGTAACTGACCATCTCCACAGGGGTAGGCCTAAGAAGGGTGGCACAGAAATGAAACCTCATGATATAGTGATCGGACCAACTGACAGGTTCCACCCCCAAACCAGAGGCTTCGATCCCCAGGAGGAAAACCAAGACAAGGGAGTGACCATGTTTATAGGTAGCAAAGGTAACAATCTGTGTAAGTCCCAGAGATGTCATCAGCTGGAGGAAGTTTTGTCCAAATTGTGAAAGTTCATCATCGACCCAGGCATTGAAGTTGCTTGGACCATCAGTCTGGGTGACTCAAATGTCGTGTCGATCATGAAGTCCGTGACTTCCTGGAGGAATCACTTCTCATCCCTGGGTAGATGGTAGATGAGAGCTATCCTACAACCTACACCTGCTACCATGGTACACTTGAATGAATCTGCCTCCTCAACTGGTACACTTGTGATGCTCAATTCAGTCTTGAAACAGACCACAACCCCCCCCCCCCCCGACATGGTCCAATCTCGAGTGGCGTATTACCGAGTACCTGTCTGGAATTGCAGCCTCCAATATGGGACCAGCATTTTCATCCAGCAAGGTCTCTGTGATGCGTGCCAGATCAGTTGTTCTAACAACAGCTGCAATAATTGCAGTTTTGTACTTAATTGAACTGGTGTTGCATAACACTGCTTGAGTTGGACGGGTTATAGGGCTGCCCCGGCTACTTGCTGGACAGAATTGGTGGTTCCCTTGGGTATGGGGACCAGACATGGCGGACCATGTTCCAGACTCCATTTTACCCCAGGACTTCTGCTGGATCTGACTACCCTGATGTGAGAGTCCCATTCGTTCACCCTCTGATGTCTGCACCCCACCCCACCCTCCCATGGGCAATACCTAGCACTCTGCAGCACTGTTAGGTTGACAATATCAAAGGGGAATGGGTGGAGGGCATGAGAGCAGAGGATGAATAGCGCAAACCAGGGGGAAAGGCTGATGACACATTCCACAAGCTTAACAAAGTCAAAATGCCACAGGCCTATAAAAATGCCCCCCAACAAACCAAAGATAAGACAACACCCAATTTAAGCTTTCAAAACTATAAATATGAATGACACAAAGAAAAAGCAGCCTAACACTAAACAATTAAAATAAACCCCTGTTTGATGCTCTCCCACTCTCTCACAGAGGAGAGCAGTTCAATAGTACAATTAAAATAACAACCTAACTTTAAACAATAAACTATAGTGTACATCATATATAATGATAAACACAAATAAAATAAAAATAGCCACCCAACCCAACACTTCCTATTAAAACACAAATTAAAAAACAATCCCCTTCTGAAACTGCAACTATTTCAGTCCAACACTCAGTTCATGAGTAAACACAGTCAGTCTAAAATAAAGAAAATACAAACCAGAAAGGTGGAGATCCAATGAAGGACTACCACTTTAAAGACTATAAATTAAGAATAAAACAAAAAAAATAAAATAAACAAAATAACAATCATATAAGAAAAGACACAAAATAGTAACTCTCCAGCAACCCCCTCTCACTGGGTATGCAGGGATCATAAAAAAGAAAATGCAGCCTAATAGTGTTCACAGCCTGGGTGTACAAAACGTCAGGGCACTCTCACTATCCACAGTTGAAGTCCAGTAGTCCCCTCACACTGGAAGTACAGGAAAACATAGAAACATAGAAACATAGAATTAGACAGCAGATAAGGACCACTTGGACAACCCAGTCTGCCCATTTCCCTACTTAATGGATAAGCTGCAGATCCTAGTTAACCAGCAGCCTACTTCTTTCTACCCCAACCCTCTAGAATTGCCTTATGGCTGTCCCATACATGCTTGAATTCAACCACTGTTTTTGACTCCACAACCTCCTCCGGAAGGCCATTTCATGCATCCATAACCATCTCTGTGAAAAAATACTTCCTTACATTACCTCTGAGCCACCCCCCCATCTTCAAATTGTGCCCCGTTGTTCTTGCACACCTCTTTTTTGAAAGATGCTACCCTCTTGGATTTTGTTGATTCCCTTGAGGTACTTGAAAGTTTCTATCTTGTCCTCTCTCTCCCTCCTTTCCTTGAGGCTATACATATTAAGCTCCTTTAGTCTCTCTTCATATGTCTTCCACGTGCAGACCCTGCACCATTTTAGCTGCCCTCCTCTGGATAGCTTCCATCTTGTCTATGTCCTTACAGAGATTGGGTCTCCAGAACTGCACATAGTACTCCGGATGGGGTCTCACCAGCTGTCTGTATAGAGGGATAACAACTTCCTGTTTTCTACTGGTGATGCCTCTCCCTATGCATCTCAGTATCCCCCAGCCCTTCTTACTGCCCTCTCACATTGCTTGCCCACCTTTAGATGTAAACAAGAAGGTGATGGATTTATGAAGGAAGAGAGTTTTTATCATATAGACTTGCTTCATGGTGTGGAGTTCATTCTGGTGAACTGCTGAATTGTCAAATTTGAACTCTTTCGTTTGGATACTGGACCCTGCATTTTGTGATCATTTGTCTGCCAAATTGAAATAAAGAAATTAATAATATAAAGGACACTCAAGCCCTCTCACTGCCAGAGAGTACCGGAGAAAATACACTCTCACTATCTGAGAGAATAAAGGTCTGACCATGATTCCAGAGTGAATGGAGGGTTTTCTAATAGTACACAGTCCAGTCAGGTAGTAATCCACAACATAAGAACCCTGCCTGTGAGGATTGGCTGCCAGAAAATAACTAAACTGCAGCTATGGCACTCTACTCAAGCCAGCCCTTTGACTGAATTGGCAGAAGGCCTAGGTAGGCCACACAACTACCGTCCATCTCCCCGACCCACACGGTCTACCAGAGCAGAGTAGAATTTGGCAGCCAGACAATCACAAAATGCAGGATCCAATGTCCAAGTGAGAAAGTTCCAATTTGGCAGACAAATGACCACAAAATGCAGGGTCCAATATCCAAATGAAAGAGTTCAAATTCAACAATTCAGCAGTTCACCAGAATGAACGCCACACCATGAAGCAAGTCTACACGATAAAAACTCTCTTCCCTCACAAATCCATCACCTTCTTGTTTTCATCTAAGTTCTCCTTGGCTCACAACAGCACAGTCCAAGACTTCACTCCTACTATCTTCTTTCATGAAAGCACATCAAAAAATAGGCACATCCCCAATCTTGCTGTTCTCTCAAAACTTCAGGCACAACTGACTTTCAGGACTCCCGCCAACAACCGGAACAGCACTGGGGGAAAGTTCATATATAGATATATCTATCTATCTATATATATATATATATATATATATACACATAGATATATATCATATATATCTATATATATATATATATATATATATATATATATATCTATATCTATATATATATATATATATATATATATATATATATATATATTATATATATATATATATATATATATATACATATAAATATATGATTGTTTATAACAGTTTATCCATGCATAGTATTCACATTCACTCTTGGTCAACCAACCTTTTTCATAGCTTTTATATAAAATTCCACCCACACCTTTTTTAATCTGTTCTGGTGTGTTATCTGCAGGTTTTTAATTAAAGCTTGTCATCTTCAACCTGTTGTAACACTTCCTTTCTAAATCCTCTAAATCCATGATCACTTAACTCAGCCCTTATCCACCACATTTTTGACTACTTCTTCATTATTCATTAACTCACCCAAAGCTAGTTTTTCACATCATGACAAATTATATTTTGTATATCACTGTTGATTGCTCTACTATACAATAACATCGATATCTGCCTCAAGGGGATTTTTTTTAAGTATAAAAGGTGATGTACATTACATTACCAAATTATTCTTGCAAGTTGATATTACTGGCAAACACATCTATTCAACTGTGCTGGATAATCATTCAGGGTAGTATTCTTGTCACCTTCATAAAAAAAAATATTTAAATGACATTGATTAAAAAATATCTAAACAATTCTATGCATCTAATTTTTTGTATCTGCCCTTCATTGATACATTGTTGGGATAAAGGACAGGCAACAGGAAGGGATATTTCCCTACAATGTTAACAGCATTATTTTGGACAAATTCAGTGTTTATATTTGACTCCTTGCAAATGTTCTCTCTCAATTAGTCACATTCTGTTGTACCATTTGAAGTCCAGCATGGCCACTAATGCTGTTGGGATTCCATTGGGCTCTCACATGGTCCCAAATGTGCTTTTCCTTGTTGGTGGCAACTACTCACTGAATTCCCCCTCAATCTTAACAGCCTTTTTCTTCTCCTTTCTGGTTGTTTTAATATAACTGCAGGTATGCTACATACAAGACACCATCAGTGATCTCTCAATAGTTTTTTTTGCATCTGGAATGCACAAACCCAGAAGCCCCCCACCCAAAGAAATACTATTTAGGAATTTTTCTAAGTTGAATATAGGGGCCCTAAATCCTGAGTTACACCAAGCTGACTAGTCCTCATTATATCAAACGTCTGACATAGGTAAGGCACTCAATGTCTTTGTATACACTATCCAGGCCCTTCAAGACAAACATGTTCCCCCTCATGAAGTGACGGGTTAGAGGCACAGTTACTGGATGGCTGCATAGTGACCTGCTTGCAACTATTAATCTCAGGGACAAAACCTGGGTCAGATTTGAAAACTCAAAGTCTTTGGTTCTCTGATTAGACTACAGGAGACAAAGAAATAATTGTAAAAAACCAATAAGAGCTGCTAAAAGTGTACTACAAAGAACTACTCAAGGCATCTGTCAGTAATTCACATAGTTTTTGGAGCCATATAAAGTCTTTCATTGGACAGGGTACACACTCTACTATATGTGATATGACTCTGGATGATATAAATAATGAAAGGACCAGTTCAGTTCATTGTAGTGGATCCACATTTTATTCCTTTCAACAGCCTGAAATTCAAATGTTTATTCAACGTTTTGAGGTAATCTTATCTCTTCATCAGGGTATGGCTGTAAATGATGTAAAATAAGATCATGAATCCCCATTCAAAATAATATGATCATAAATCACAACATATATTTAGATAATGTGGCATGGAAACAAGTCTCCCATTAGCTTGTTACAAATCCAAAGGTGTGTACTTCCAAGTTTCTAACTAAGTGATTCAAATTCTCTTGTTTTTTCTATAAAAAAGAAAGATATCTATAAATAAACAACATTAATTTCAGTCAGTATACAATGTACTAGAGAACTCACTGAGTGCCTTTTCTTAAAAGGGGGCACAGAAAAACAAGCTCTCTAGAATCATTTGTCTAAACCCACACCAAAAAACATAATTTTGTTTCAGTAAATCTATATTCAGTATAACCATTTGTATGCAATCAGCTCTTAAATGTTTTTCAAGCTAAACAAACTCTAAAAGAAATATATTTTCCTTACATCACTCTATTAGTTTTACATTGTATTTGAAATTCAATTATTAACTCAACAAACTGTCTGTACTTAATTGTTTTGTAATTATAACTTTTTTCTCAAAAACTTCATTACATGAAATAAAAATAAATATAAATGGCTAGATAGGTTCCTACCTGAAATCCTAAATAATACTCCCTCTCTGGTGTTTATTGTTTGGTACTATCTCAGATTTAGTATCAGTTTTCTTTTATGTGCTGCATACAAAGAATAGTTTTTAAATTGCCATTTTATTAATATCTTCTGCATAAGACAGCAAACTATCTATATACATTTTATTTGAAGGTCCGTATGTATTTAGAAGTTACTTAATATCACAGTATTCACTACTTAAATGTCAAAGTTCCTACCTCCCTCACTGGCATTTTAAAATTAAACACCTTACTAATTTAACTCCAGGCTTTTTCTTTGTGCTGTTTACAAAGAGTACTGTTTTAATTAACAAGTTCTCATTCAAGTAAAGTTACCAAAAATATTTTGAAAGCTGCTGTGCCTACCTTTGGCAAGGAGGCACTCCCTCTCTGTCACCTAAAAATCTCCATTACTGCTAACTTGCAAGTTTGAAACTTCCTACTTTATGGAGAAAGAGACAACACTGGACAGTGATTGGACTGTCATAATGGAGTTTGCCCTTTAAGGGGCAGACCAAGTTGACCTGGTGCACCCCTTCAACCGTTTTGAAAATGGTTTTGCTCAGATAAGGAGGGGGGAAGGTAAGAGGAGAGGCTAGGAGCCAGGACAATAGGCAAGCAGGCAGGAAAGGGAGGGATAAAAGGGGGTACAAAAAGGTCAGCACAGTGGTGGTTCAGACACTTTTGCTGAAGTTTTGTTAGCTATTATACTGGTAAAACTACAGCACATCAGATTGGTACTTTGAAATCATTGGGATCAGTTGACTGAAGTTTGTGCAGGATGAGAAAGGTGAGAACAGCCAAGCAATGTATAAGCAATCATGATACAGATATATATATATATATATATATATATATATATATATATGAGACCTGGTTTTGAGGACTGTGAACGCATGTAATTAGGGGTACTGAAGGCAAGAATCACCTGAGATGATGTTTAGGGCAGTCAGGGTAAATGATCTCCCAGATGGGAGGCTGGGCCTTGATCCAGAAAGAAAAAGTTGGTGGTGCAGGAGAGCGCGAAAGTGGGCAGCCTAGGGTGGTCAGGAAGTGGCAGTAAATAAAGAAAAGGCTAAAAAATGCTGTTTTGGTGGACTGGGAATGGCAGTTGTGAGCTAGAACAAAAGGGGACAGAAATCAAAAAGCCACTAGGCGTGATGTCACACGCCACGGTAGGTGGGGGCCTTGCTTGGGGGGGGTAGAGATAGTAGTGAGAGACAGCAAGAAAGAAGCAACCTGGGAAGAAAGATGAAGAGGGGCAGGGGGTAGGCAAAAGAATGCTATGGTAGGTGTGGGCTGTGGTGTGGCCTAGCGAGCATGGGGAAGCAGAGGAGCTTTGGTTTGGGAGAGCATGCAACCTTGGTGAGGAGCAAGGAAGAAAACAAATGAAAACGGTGACTCTCTAATGTAATATTCCTGTTGTTTGGTGGCATTAAGGTATGGATTCAAAACAGTTGTGTTGGGGATGTAGAGGGGCTGTTGTTTGAAGGCCTGGCCTGAATGGGCTAGCGCAGCATTCACGCTGGTCGGCCACGTGGCATGACATAGGACACTGTGGGTGCAGGGCAGCAAGAGTTGTATGGACAAGGGACTTGAGGGGGTCCTTATTAAAGGAGAACAGCGGGAAGCATGGGTCCAGGCCAAAGTGTATGGCTGGGAGCACTCGGCAAGATGACAGATGCTACAGGAGTCAACGGGTGGGATGAAGGGTGTGTTCAGGCTGAGAGGCCACACGGGCAGCTGGAGGCATGTGGGGGCATGAAAGGAGAGAATGAATAGGCCTAGTGGGCCACGTTGGTAGTGACAGTCACATGGGGTATGGAGTGGAGACGGGTTGTGGACAGGGATCTAGGGGCGCACAAGAAAGAGAAGGGATGGGCCTAGAAGGCCATGAGGTCAGCGGCAGATGCCGTAGAGGCAGATATGACATGATGTCAGACTCCATTTCATCACAGCGAACCAGGCCATAGGATAGGCCTAGCACAAAGGAAAGTGGCATGCATGGCCACAGGGCTAGTTCAAGGAGGAATTAAAAAAAATAATAATAATAATACAGGGTGACCATGGTAACAATCAGAAGGAGCCTAGTTATAGCAGAAGTGAGTGGATGGAGCGGGGCAGCTGCTTACAGGGAGAAGCGGGGTGAGGGCACTTTAAAAAGAAAGAAAAAGCATGGCGAGTCATTAATGAAAATGCTTTGTCAGTTTTCAAAGCTTTTATACAGGCAAAGAAGAGAGGAGATGGCACCAAAGTGGAACAGGCCATCCAAGGAGGATGCATACAAGGCCATTGTGGAGCTGGCGGAATAGGCCAACAAGATGTGGCAGATGGTGGAAGGAGAGGAACTGGGGAGATCTGGGGAGAAACATAAAATGGGAAAAGGAAAAGGAGGCGGTGGGAAATGACCAGTGGGGAGACCATGTAGTCCTAAGAGATTGCACCTGCCAGCGGTGGTGCCTCGCTGAGCGGTTAGCCCAGTATCGCCGCAGCCTTGTGTACCAGAACCACCAGTACCTCCCCAAGAGCAGGTGGTGTTCCCACCAGTAGAACCCAGATCATATCCCTCGAACACAGTGGTTCCCTTGCGTACAGTACCCCAACCAGCCATCCAACCACAGGAAGCCAGGCCAGGGCAGCTCGATGACAGCAGGCTACAGGGAGCTGATAAGCCTGCAGGTAATGTATCCAGTACCGTGGGAGACAGCATTAAGGAATACATAGGCCAAATTATTGTGTCACTGTGGTAAGAGGGATTGGGGCAGATGGAATCAGCAATAGCAGAGATCAGGTCAGATAAAGGAACAACGAGGGGGTGGATAAGATGCCAGAAAATGTAGGAAAGGGAACAAGAGAGATAGGAGCCCCAGGGATGAGAATAGGGGAGCACGTACCACTGGCTACGAGGAAAAAATATGGAAAGGGGAGTATGTAGACATTTTTGCCTTGGTGAGTAGGGAGTTGGCTGCAAAATATGAGGAGCAGAGAATATTGGGAAGAGCAAGATGGCGGCAGCAGTGGTTTTATTGAGTAAGAAAGAGGACAGGTTCCTATGAAGACAGGTTGAAGGAACTGAACATGTACTCCCTGGAGGAGAGGAGGGAGAAAGGGGATATGATAGAGACATACAAGTATCTTACAGGGAGGAACAGGGTGCAGGAAAACACTATTTTTAAGCGAAAAAGATGCTCCAAGACTAGAGGGCATGGGATGAAGTTGGAGGGAGGATGATTCAGAGGAAACATGAGAAAGAATTTCTTCACAGAATGGGTGGTGGACAAGTGGAACACCCTGCCATAGGAAGTGGTGGGGGCTGAAACAATCATGGGATTTAAGAATGCATGGGATAGACATAAAGGAATTCTGGAGGTCAGGGGTAAGGGGCAACAGACTTCTAGGAAAACAAACTGAACTTACAAGCTCAAATGGGCAGACTGGGTGGGCCATAGGCCCTTATCTGCCGACACTGTCTATGTATCTATGTATCTATGTATCTATGTAAGAAGGAAAATTTATAAAAGGCAAGACGTGGGATGGGTGGTTTGTAAGTTTCACCATATACTCAGTGATAGTGTTGGAAAAGGAGCCAGCATTGGGCATCCCTCCTATTTAAAAGACAGTGCAAGCACTGAGGCAATGGTTACCCCAAAGGGCATTTGGCCAGGAAGCCAAATTTCAAAGAAATTTTGTATTTGATTTTGTGTTTGTATTTCTTTGTGTCCCTCTTATTACATACTCGCTAATTATCAGAAGGGTGAAAGCAAAAGAGGGAGTAGAGTGGATAAATTATGATGAGGTTTTTTTCCAAAGGATGGCAATGTATGAGGATGTGAGGTGGGACACAAAGCAGTTATACTTGTGGACTGACTAGATAATGGATCAATCCACACCAGAGGGAGAAATGGGAAAAAGAGTGGGAGTACTCCAGAGGTGTTGCTGGGGATATAACAGGGCATTTTGCTCATGGCCCCAATGCAGGTTCCAGCATGCATGCTCAAAATGCGGGGGAGACCTCCCTGTGAATAGATGTAGGACAACATGGACGCAAGTGGTCTGGGAGAGGGGGACAGGGAACAGTCCAGCAGCCCTTTCGAGAAGGCCAGGGCTACAGGGGCCAAGCATGGCACAGAGGTTCAGGAGGAAGTGGATATGGGGTAGGGGAACCAAGCTTAGTGAACAGAAAGAGGAGCAAGACTGGGTGGGTGGGTGTGGGGATCAAAAACCGGGGGGACAGGGGTAAGGGAACAATTTCAGGAAGCAAAACTCCCATTAAGATAGAGGTGTGGGAGAGATGGTTAAAAGAATACCCAAACAGAGAGGTGGTGGAAGTGATAAACAAAGGTTTTAGAACAGGTTTCTCTTTACGGTTCGAAGGCCCAAAGAAAGGCAAGAGAGGCTAACAATCTGAGGTCCATTAAAGGGAAAGAGGAGATTCTGAAACAAAAAAATAGAAAGAGAGAAAGAGAGGGTAGCGGGCAGGGTAGAAGGGCCATACCAACCCCCCCACAACGGAATATGAGAATTTCCCCACTGGGCCTGGTTCCCAAGAAACAAAAAAGGGGAATATAGTGTGATTCACCATCTGTCATTTCCAGAGGGGGACTCAGTGAATGATTTTATAAGTGAGGAACACAGCAGAATCACCTATGCCACATTACAGGAGGCAGTACAGATTATCCGGGTGATGCCCGATGCATGGATGGCCAAGACAGATATAGAGTCCACATTCAGATTGCTCCCAGTTAGAAGGAAGGATTGGGATCTACTGTGTTTTAAAGTGGTGGACCAGTATTATTTTTACATGGCTATGCCAATTGGTTGTTCCATAGCCTGCGCTACCTTCAAAGCATTCAGCAGCTGTTTGCAATGGATATTCCAAGAAAAAACAGGGTATAAGGCAGTCATACATTACCTAGATGACTTTCTGTTAATAGGTAGGGGATGAAGGGATACAGAGAGGATGCTGGCTAGTTTTCAAGAGCTGCGTACAGAGCTGGGGGTACCGTTGGCACTGGATAAAACTGAGGGCCCCAGTGAGGTGTTACAACTCCTGGGAATTGAGATAGACACACTGAGAGAGGTGTTTAGATTACCAGACACAAGGTGGTGAAGTTGAAGGATCTGATTCAGGTACACACGAGCAGGAGATGCATGCAATTGAGGCAAGTACAACAAGTTATGGGGCATTTGAACTTCGCCTGTAGGGAAATTGGACCAGGAAGGACTTTCAATAAGCGGCTAACGAAGGCCACAACATGACTAACCATACCACACCCCTGGGTGGACATAACAAAGGGAGTAAAAGAAGATTTCAAGGTGTGGGAAGAATTCCTTAGCAGCTACAATGGCTGCTCATTTTGGCAGGATGAGTGGGTTTACAATACTGATCTCGATTCATATACAAATGTGGCAGGGGGTTTGGGATGGGGGACTATTTGAGAGGAAAATGGTTCTCAAAGCCTTGACCAAAAAATTGGGTGACAGACGGAAGGGTAAAGGACATCACACTGTTGGAAACTATGCCCATTTGGGCCTGCACCTTAGTGTGGGGAGAGGAATTACTGAATCAAAGGGTCACATTTTGGTGTGACAACAAGGCAGTGGTAGAGGTTTCAATCAACAAGGGGGCAAGATCTGAGACAGTCATGAGGGTATTGCAACAGTTAGAGCTAAGAGCTTTATAATTGAACATGTCATTCAGGGACAAGCACATAGAAGGGGTTAAAAATATCCTAGCTGACAGCCTTTCCCATCTGCAGCTGGATCGTTTCTGAATGCTGTCACCAGTAGCAGAGGAGCAGAAAACACCCATACCAATGAACATCTGGGACTTTGGCAAGAGGGAGCCGAAATGCTGTTTCACAACTCATGGGCACTATGGACCTTGAGGGCCTATGAAGGGGCATGGCGGGCATTGCAAACATTCAGGAAGCACACCATATGCAGGTAAGTGGGCCACTTACTGAGGAACAACTAGGAAGTTTACTGTGGACCAATGGCAGAGAGGCATGGCCCACACCACGATGGGGGTGTACCTAGTGGAGATTAGTTTAGTTTGTAGCCTAAAGAGGTGGAAGGACCTTATGAAATCAATGTTGATATGGAGAATGATGCAAGGTTGGAGTAGGTTGAACAAAAGGCCCAAGGATGGTAGGCGACCAATAGCAGATCATTGGCTAGCAAAGTTAGAGGGCGTATCACCGGCAATTTGCAGATCTAAGGATGAGGTGCAGCTATTTCATACAATTTACTTAGTAATGTTTGCAGGAGCCCTAAGAGTGAGCGAAGCAGTAGGGCATGGCAGAAAGGATGAAGAAGGAGGGTTGGAATGGGGAGACATAACCTAGGGACAAATGAGATACAAGTTATTATTTAGATGTGCAAAAACGGATCAGGAAGGGAATGGGTGTGCCATAACCATTAAGGCACACATAGACTGCACAGTGTGCCCAGTAAAGGCTTTGTGACTTTATGCCTCATAGCGTGGGTTTAAAAAAGTGAGATTATTTGTACATGGAGATGGGAAGAAGGTGACAAGTTATCAAGAAACGGCCATGCTCAAAAAAGGCATGGAGTTTCTGGGCGAGGACCCAGGCAATTATTTGTCTCACTCCTTTCAAATAGGGGCTGCTTCACAATGGGCAGTGACAGGGAAGACAATGAATAATATGTTGAAAAAGGGACGCTGGTGGTCTGCCAGCTACAAGAGAAATATTCGAGCCCTGCAAGCTTGTGATTAACATGTCAGCTGTTGTTTTGTCTTGCAGGTATGGAACTGAGAGGGTGGGGGGAAGTTTTAAAAAAATAAGCATGTCAGGAAGGTGTTCAAGGTGTATATTTTACTTAAATTCTATAGGTAGAGGGAGGAACACAGAAGTATGGATCTGCGGGCACTCCTACATTTATTGGGTGGAAAGGAGAGTGGAGAAAAAGGCTGGGGGAAAGCAGCTGTACCTGGATGTCAGAGAATGTAGGCTGGTTTGGCATGGCATCCAAGGGATGAGATGGGCACAGTTACTTCTGACCCTGAAAGAAATAAAAGAGTGATGACCCATCCCAGATTTAATTATTATACACCTGGGAGATAATGACATTGGGGGGAAGCCATGGGTGGACACGTATATGCAGGTAAAATGGGACTTAGAGAAGATACAACAGTGGTGGCCGGAAGTGAGCATAGCTTGGTTGGACATGATACTAAGGAGGGTATGAAGACATGAGCACAGCCATGTAGCAATTGGTAGAGCTAGGAGGAAGATGAATAGATAGGTGGGTACATTGCTAAGGAACATGGGGGGCATGTCATACTACATGGGGTAGAAGAATGGGTAGAGGAGTTCTACAGATCAGATGGGGTACAACTGTCAGACTTAGTAAGAGACATGTTTAATACAGAAATTATGGGATTTATTGAGGCTTGGAGGAGACACATAGGGAAGATAAAAAAGAAGGGGGGAAGAACCTGGGGGGAAGGCCAGTCATCCAATGCAAGCTGGAGACAGGCCATGGGGAAAAAGGGGGGGGAAGGAGGGAAGGGGGGAATGAAAAAGAAATATGATAAGAAGAAGAAACTGATGGACAAAAAGCAGTCTTGGTTCTCACCGTTACCTACCAGAACAGAGAAGAAGAAGGTACCCAGATTTTCCCTTGGGGAAGCGAGAAGACAAGAGAGAGAGATGATCAGAGATTGATATTTGAATACAATGCAAATAAAATTGTGGAAAAGGCATTAATAAAATAATGACAGGAACTGAAAATGAAATTATGATACATAATAAATGAATTGCCAATCTGAGCACAACATACAAGTGAGTTGTCTTTTGTGGGTGAAAAGGGAGGAATGTGGAACAATGATGTCATCATCTCATACCCAGTCCTGGCAGGAAAACCTCAAGAGGCTGCTAATAGCAACCCCTGCTGCAATGGATTGCAGCTGAGAGGTTCAGTGTCTTCCATTTACTAATGGCAGTTTCAACTCACATTTAGTTTACACGGTCATCTGTAGTCAGTCTATACTCTGCACCAACTTAGTTTTATTTTATTTTATACTACCAACAATATGTTTCACATTAATGTTAGTTTGAAGCAACTATGTTATCTTCAAGAAGAATTATATTTTACAGGGTTGGGGAAGAAAAGGGGTTTAGGCCACAGATGCCATTATTACCATGAAAATAATGTTTTTAATTCAGACCTGATGTACACTCCTAGAAAAAATTTTAACAATTGAAAATCTGAAAAAAGGGGTGTGCTACTCCTGATTTATTTTCCATTGAAAATACATAAAAAATGTGACACTTTTATATCCTAGTTAGTCAGCTGTTGAAACTTTAGTTCATTATTGTTACCTTAGAAAAAAAATATAAGCACCAGCCTAGAACTTAGAATCCATCTCACATAAATCCTACCCAATTAATTTCTTCATTTTGTCTATGTATACAGATAGATAGATAGTTTATTTATATAGCACCCCTTCCCGGAGGCTCAGAGTGCTGTACAATACAAAATATAAACAAATCCAACAATGAAACATTTCATAATATCTCATTACAGAGCATATAGCACCTACAAATCTTAATATATATAACAAAAATAACAAGACAGTAAGTAAAACATATAAAACTTTCAACAATTATGTCAGATCAAATGCCTGATTGAATTTAAATGTCTTGTGTTCCCTCTTAAAGGCTTCAACTTAGGGTGCCTCTCTCAAATATCCTGGCAATGAATTCCACAGGGCTGGCATGCAATTGTAAAAGCATGGTTCCCGACTGCTGCAACCGAGCCCTGGGAACTACTAAGAGCCCCCCCTCGAAGGAACGGAGAAAGCGAGTTGGGCAGTGAGGAACCAGAAGGTCTTGCAGATAGTTGTGTCACTTGTTTATGTTGTGTAGAGAATCAATCCACTAGCCCTCATGTTTTAAAAGTGCTTTCTCCCAGTCCCCCATTCTCACAGGTTTGTGTACTCTCTCACATGCCATGAGGTGAAGTGTACTAACTGAGTGTCTGGCTAACTTAAAATGTCTAGCCACTATAGATTTCATATCTTCTTTCCTAATGGCACTTTTGCGCTTATATATTCACAGCTTCAAGGGTCTAGTAGTCTTACCCACATATATAAGTCCACACGGACACTTTATTATGTATACTACTTAATCTGAGTCACAATTCAAAAAATCTTTAATAACAAATTTCTCATTTTGACTTGTATTAAAACATTATTTAACTTTTATGGCTTCTGAGCAGTAGTCCCACGTTGAAAAAACTTTTTATGCCTGGTCCTTGCCAAACACAAATGGGATAAGGTGTACTCCAATGTTGTGTTTCAACTAATTTTTGTTTAATAGGTCTAACTTTCTTAGCAGTGACCCAAGGTCTACATTAAAAACTCTTTGTAGTACAGACCAGTGTTTTTAAACTATGTGTTTTATCTGATTAGTCACTATATGATGCGATCATAGAAATTCTAGACTGCTCATTTCTTTCTATAGTAATGGTATTCAGTATTTGTTCCCTAGTTTTTCCATCTAGTTTTTTTTTTTATGTGATTGTTCTAAAATCTCACTTGGGTAGCCCCTTTCTATAAATCTCTGAGTCAGATCTCTCATATTTCTATAACACTTCATGTCATCAGCACTATTTCTTTTGTACCTTAACATTTGAACATAAGGTATACTGTTAATCAATTGTATTTCTCAAGACTGTTATCTCCTTGCACTGCTCATCATTTCATGTTAATCTTAATAATAATAAGTTTTTTTATCAAGTGCCTTTCAAGTTATCAAGGTACTTTAACATACAGATTAGATAAAACAATATAAAATATAAAACACAGTATAACTATAAGTAGTCCGTAAAATCAATAAAATCAATCAGGGTAGGCTTGGCGCCACAAGTAAGTTTCCAAGGCCTACTTGGAATCCCCCACGGTCATGCACTCCCGTAGCTGACGGAGTAGAGAATTCCACAGGGCTGGAACCACATACATAAATGCACAGGTCCCCGATGACTTTAAGAATAACCTTGGAATCTCTAGCAACCCCTCATTAGCAAAGCAGAGCAATCACCCAGGGCAGTAGGGTGACAGGAGTTCTTTCAGATAGTCTGGGCCCAGTCTGCGTAGGGCTTTATAGGTCAAGAGTCTGACCTTGAAGGTGATCCACCACTGAATTACAGCCAGTGCAGTTCACGCAGCACAAGTGTGATATGACCCCTTTCAGAAACTGGGCTACTGCATTCTGCACAAGCAGCAAGTGGCAGATATCAACCCCTGGTAGCCCTAGGTAGAGAAAATTGCAATAATCAAGGTGCGAGGTCACAAAGGTGTGGATCAGTGTGGGAAGATCACCAGATGGAACAGGGTGCTTGACCCTGCCAATGTTCTTCAGATGGTAAAAGGAAGACTTGATGACTGCTAACACCTGAGATCACCATGTCAGCCCATCGTCAAGAATCACCCTCTGGTCCTGCATCCGTTCAGAGGCAAGAAGCTGGGAGCCCACCAAGAAAAGCCCCATAGGCTGACCAGCCCCAGATCCCTCTATCCAGTGACCCAGATTTTTTTTTTATTTATTTAAAGTCTAGGAATTACAACCCTTTGAGTCAGTGACTCATTTGCAAAGGCTCCACGTCTTACATAAATGGATTAGAACACAGTATAACATAGAATATACAATGTAGACAACAGCACTAGTACAGAAAATGACAGTAACCTACCGAGGTGAAAGAAAAAATAGAATAAACACAAACAATGGAATGACAGCAATTGTGAAGTAATGATGCATTAACATTTTTAAAGTTTCATCTGCAGTCACAGTGAGAGTTTGACATTATGTGATTAAGTAACTCATTTTATAAGGCCCAAGCCTGGGAATTGATAAGACAGAGTCAGGGATTGAGTTCATCCAGTGTGGTGCCCTGGAGTAAAAGGACCTTTGGCCAGCAGTGGTCTTTACAAAGGGGACACGGAAAGTGGCGGTTTCAGAGTGTCTAGTGGAGTGAACCGGTAGGTTCTTTTGGAGGAGCTTAAGACAGCCTGGGGGGGGCTAGGCCCAACTGAATTTTTTTGGCCAGTAGGCAGGTCTGATAAACTAGTCGCCCCTGGAAGTTTAGCCATGATGAGCGTAGATAGAGGTCACAGGTGTGCGTAAGATGATCACATCCTATGGCCAATCTGCAGGCTTTGTTTAGGGCACGTTTAATACTGGACAGAGCTGTGTCAGAGGTGGCCCCATAGATAATTATGCCATAGTCTACCAGTGAGAGGATGGAGCTGGAGATAGCTAAGCTTAGAGCCTCCAGAGGTAGACAGGGCCCAAGCCTGTAAAGGAGACCGATTCTTTTGTTAATTTCAGTGCAGGTTGACACGATATGCTCACAATAGGTGAGGGAGTAGTCTAGAATAACCCCAAGATATTTAAAATTGGAAACAGGTTCCAGCATGGTGCCCATCACATTGTGTATAGCTAATTTTGTAGTGCTGTGCTTATGTTGTGGGTGGGCGAATAGCATGACTTTTGTCTTTTTTGTGTTGAGTACGAGCTTGTGTGAGGAAAACCAGGCTTCAATTTGAGTGAAAGAGTCCTGCAAGGATTCTTGAAGTTGCGCAGGGTCAGGGTGCTGACTGAAGATCACCGCATCATCAGAATAAAGGAGAAGATGCCCAGAGGTGGCCTGAGGTAATGAGTTCAGGTAAAGTGAGAAAAGGATCAGACCGAGGATAAATCCTTGAGGGACATCCGATCAGACAGGAAGGTTTGCGGAGAGGGTGTTTCTTATCATCACCTACTGAGTGTGGCCAGAGAGATAACTGGAGAACCAGCTAGTAGTTTCTTTGGAGACATCGACAGAGAGGGGGGAGTTTATGAGCATGGTGTGATTTATGGTGTCAAATGCCTTGGAGAGATCTATAAAGACTGTACCAGCCAGATCTCCCTGGTCAAGAGCATCATGAACAAAGGAGGTGAGTTCTAGTAGGGCAGTGGTGGTACTGTGACCTTTCCTGAAACCGTGTTGTTGTTGGCAGATTAGGTGTTGTGCATCTAGATAGTTAGTAAGTTGATCATCCACTATTTTTTCCAGTGCTTTTGAGAGTGGAGGGAGTATGGAGATGGGCCTGTAGTTACTAGTAGCAGTACGTGTACCATTTTTTTGTACTGGAGTAATCCTTGACTTTTTCCATAGAGAAGGGAATTGTCCTAGGCACAGGGACATGTTGAAGATTTTAGTAAGAGGTACTAGAACAGCACCAAGGGTTAAAGATAGCAATTTAGCATCTAGTGAGTCACCACTATGTCTGGTCTTTCCTAGGAACCTGGAAATATATGAGTGGGCATCACTAGTGTAGACAGTTTTGAGACAAAAAGGAGGCACACTGGGGGGTGGCAGGAAATATCCCACATCGGAACTGAAAAAGTCTGGTGGGAGAATAGAGCTTAAGTCTGAGAATGCTATATTAAAAGCATCTGCTAGTTTGCTGGGTTCTTGAGTAGGGATACCATCTAGGATAAGCATGGCAGGGGGAGGGGAGGGAGACTTTCCACTAAGTTCCTTAATATTATCCCAGAACCTTTTACCATCACCCCAAGTGGCAGTGAGTTTTGTTTTGTAATAAGCAACCTTTGCCAGCCGTATTTCCCAGGTGCAAGTATTTCTGGTAGCACGATAACGTTCTCGGTCATCGGGTAGACTTGACTGAAGGACTCTGAACCACAGGTCATCACGTGCCTTCATATGATCAAGCAAAGATCTAGTTACCCAGGGGGATGATTTAGACGTTTCAATCCATTTGACATAGGGGGCAAAGATGTCACAGGCTGATTGGAAGGAACTTATGAAGAAGAACAGGGCTGCATCAACTGACATCAGGTGATCAAGAGGGGACCAGATGAGATTTCAAAGTCAGTTTCTGAGATGTTTTAGAGTCCCCCTCTTGAGTTGTCAACACATGGAGATCCTAGGTGGGGGTGGTTTCCAGCTATTTGACCAGAGACACGATACCGAGGAATGATCACTGATGGAGTCCGATAGGACCTGGACATCCAGTATGTGCTCAGGTTGGTTTGTGAGTATGAGGTCAAGGAGGGAGCTATGGCACATATTTTTGTTTACTCTAGTGGGGTGAGGACCATTTGAGACAGATTTTGGGCAGCAACTGCATCCCTGAGGGGGGATGTCTGGGGTGCAAGCCAGTTTGAGTTAAAATCACCTAGGGCTATGACTTCAGAATTTTTTGGGAGTTGTTCGATAATATCTAGGATGGATGTGAAGGCATCCCTTTGGTTACGAGGGGGTATGTATACAGACATTATGTAGAGGAATTTTTTTGAGTTCCCAACTTCAACCCTAACAGTGAGAGAATGTACACCTTCAGAAGGGCTGATGGTAGTAGTGTTTATTCCTTGTTAAGTGCTCTCGGAGATACAGAGCACTACCCCCGCCCTGTTTATTTAGTCTATCCGACCTGAACAGTGTGTAACCAGGTACACTTACAGCCGAGTCAAGGATATGCTGTGACAGCCATGTTTCAGTAATGGCTATTACATCAGGGCAGTGGAGGCAAACCCAGGCCTGAAATGAGGTAAGTTTCTTTTGTAGGCTACAAACATTACTGGTGGCCAGCCGCAGTCCCTTTTATTTAGCTGGTTGCCGTGGGGTATTGGGATTGGGGCCAGGGTTTGGGTGGATGTTGCCCACAAGTAGCAAGGGGATGATTGCTGACCTGGTTAGGGTAGTTTTGTTGATCTTTGTGGAGGTGCGTCGAGATGTGACCACATGTTGGAGCGGTTTATTGGAAATATGGGTGCATGTAAAGCGTAATATGTCCTGACCATAAAGTAATGGGGTAATCATGGTTTCAGAGGTGGGGTGACATGGTAGAGGAGGAGGGTAGGGGATATAAGACATGGTACTTGATGAGTGAGTTTTTGTTGGTCGGGTTAACGAAGGGGGTAAAATTGGGGCAGAGGGAGGGGTAGTACTAGAACTAATATGATGAAGGAAGGAGGGTAGTGGGTGTTTGGAGAGGGTTAAAATGAGGAGGGTAAGTCATGACGCCACTATGTGGACAGAGAAAAGTGATATGTTATTTATCTGAGACATGCTTGGGAGGGATATAAGTATATCATTAGAGGTTTTTTTTTTTTTACTCACACCGAAGGATAAACCATAAGATCAACCATGCAGGAGTAAACACAGAGAGTGAGAGATAGGCTGTGGAAACAATGGAAGCCCCCTAGTGGCAGGTCCTGATAACCTGCTAGTGGAGAAGTTGCCTGATAGGTTTTAGCTCTTCACCAATCAAAAAAGCTCACTACCTGTATATAGGGAGAACACGACCAAGGGAGGTGGTGGGGGCGGCAGGGCAGCTGACGCACAATGTCAGCGGGGCTCAAATGACTGCAGAGAGTGCTCAGGCTGTGTTCCTCACTATACCTGCTGCACGGCTCCACGAGGCACAAATGCGGGTCCTGAGTTCAACTTCAGCCAGCTGGAACTCATCTAGTCCTGGATTTCAGTGAGGCAGTTATTAAATACCAAAAGTTTACTTACCTGGTCGGGTGTGAAAGACAGGTAGAGCTGGGTATCATCAGTATAGCAGTGAAACCTCAGTCCATACTGTCTTACAATGTCTTTGTGGGGCAGCATGTACACCTCGAACAACATGGGGGGACAGCACTGAACCCTGAGGGACCCCACGTGGCAGAGATAATGGGTCAGAGGAAAACATCCCTGACACCACACTCTAAGTTCTGCCAGTGAGGAATGACATAAACCACCTGAGAACTGTACCAGACAGGCCACAGATGAACCTCAGGTGCTCAAGCAGCACCCAATGGTCCACAGTGTCAAACGCTGAGGAGAGATCAAGAAGAACCAAGATGGAGTGGCTTTTTTGATCTGTCGCCATCAAGAGATCATTGAGCACCTGAACCAGTGCAGTCTTAGTAATTGTGCCTCTTTTGAAAACTGGATTAGAGTGGTTCGTAGATGTCATGGATGGTCAAATGGTTCTATAGCTGTACAGCCACTACCTTCTCAATCACCTTCCCAATGAAAGAGAGGTTAGAGATGGATCTGTAGTTTTCAAGGCAGCCTGGGTCCAGAGAAGCTGTCTTCAGGAGGGGTGTCACCATTGCCTCCTTCAGGGAGCTTGGGAACTCACCCAACTCAAGGGAGCACCATATTATCCATGCAAGGACTGGGCCAATGATGTCACAACAACCCACAATCAGGGAAGTTGAGCCTGGATCCAAACTACAACATGTAGGGTGCATACCCTGGACAATCCGCATAACATCCCCAAACTCCAGCCAGTCAAAGGTACTCCAGGAAAAGTGGGGGAAAGTGACCAAGCACCGATCAATAGCATCCCCATAGAGTGTGCTGGTTGGATCTCTGCACTGATATTTTCCACCTTATCTGCAAAGAACCGAGTGAGCTCATAACACTCCAATTGTGAAAAAGCTCTTCGAGACTGCAGACAGGCCAGGTTGCACAGCCTGTCTACAGTTCGAAAGAACTGAGCCAGTCAGTCGTGAGCAGCAGCAATCTCCCCAGACAGGAACTCTGCCTTCTTACAGGTGACTGTTGATTGATAGACTTGATAATGTTCCATCAATCTAAGATGGTCAGCCTCCAGGATGGATTTCCACTAGCAGCACTCTAACCTTCATCTTAGTCACTGCATCTTTCTCAAGGTCCCATCAAAGTAAGGGGACTGAGGGTGAAAGGAGAGAGGATGAACTTGTACAGGAGCGAAAGAGTCCAGGGATGCATTAATGACCTTATTAAAGGCCAGAACTAGGGCCTCTGGGCTCCCACTTGCCTCCAGAAACACTGATAGGTCAAGTATCACTGCCAGACCATCAGGACTCACATCCCGTAATGGGCAGTATCTGACCATCTCTACAGGGGTCGGCCTACAAAGGGTGGTGCAAAAACTGAACTCCATGATGTAGTGATTGGACCATCTGACAGATTCCACCCCCAGATCAGAGGCTTTGATCCCCAGGAGGAAGACCAGGTCAAGAGAGTGACCGTGTTTATGAGTAGCAGAGGTAACAATCTGTGTAAGGCCCAGTGATGTTATCAACTGGAGGAAGTTTTGTCCAAATTGCAACAGTTCGTCATTGACCCAGGCATTAAAGTCACATAGGACCATCAGCCTGGGTGACTCAAATGCCATGTCGATCACGAGGTCCACTACTT
The DNA here is from genome assembly GCA_016271365.2 of Neoceratodus forsteri. Taxonomy (NCBI): domain Eukaryota; kingdom Metazoa; phylum Chordata; order Ceratodontiformes; family Ceratodontidae; genus Neoceratodus; species Neoceratodus forsteri. The sequence goes on from CM057456.1 coordinate 1,341,234,923, forward strand.
CCTGAAGGAATTGCTTCTTATCCCCGTGTGGACGGTAGATGAGGGTGATCCTGCAGCCTACACCTGCTACTACAGTACACTCAAATGACCAGGCTTCCTCAACTGTTACACTTGTGAGTCCCAGTTCAGTCCTGAAACAGACCACAACCCCCCCCCCCCGCAGTCCAATCTCGAGTGGTGTATCATCGAGTACCCAGACAGAATCGCAGCCTACAACATGGGGCCAGCATTTTCATGTAGGCAGGTCTCGGTGATGCAGGCCAGAACAGCTATCCTAACAAGATCTGCAATAATTGCAGTCTTGTTTTTAATGGATCTAGCATTGCATAACACCGCTCGAGTTGGACAGGTTTCCAGGGCTGCCCAGGCTACCTGCCCACCAGTAATGGTAGTGCCCTTGGGTATGGAAACCAAGCATGGAGGACCACGCTCCAGAATCCATTTCACCCCAGGGTGTCTTCTGGACCAAACAAACCTGATGTGAGAGCCCTGCTCATTCATCCTCCGCTGTTCACACCCCCCGCCCATCCCCTCTGACTGGCATTACCCAGCATTCTACAGCACTGATAGGTTGCAAACTGTAAAGGGGGAGGAGACAAAAGGGTGGAGGCTGTGAAGGGCAGAGGAGGAATAGCGCACAACCTGGGGAGCAGGCCTCCAACACATATTACTACCCCAAAATCAAATAAACTACGCCAACAAAAAATAAACACAGAACAAAATCCAAAACAATAAATAAATAATCCAATTCAATACTCCCACATCTCTCACTTGAAGGAGGATCGTATACAAATGAATAAAAAAGTAAAACAATCAAACAAGCAAAATAAAAAAATTAATTAAACCCCCCTTCAAAGACTCCTCCTTTCTCTCTCACCGAGAGGATAGAGTTTCAAACAATTAAAACTAAATCAAAGTTAAAATATATAACCCTGCACCCCCCACTCATACAATAAACTACAAGTTAAAAATTATAATAGCAAATGCCAGTGGCCACTCATAACTTGGGCTGTAAGGCCAGTCACCAGAGTTTCTAATAAAGACAGATCCACTTGAGGAGTTCAAATCACAGAAAAATAAATGATATAACTTCCTAGACCGTAACTATAACCTGTTTCAATGTGCAAAATATGATCTTGTATTTTGACAGCCCACATTGTTTTGATTGGATGTCCCTGTAATGCTGTTCATCTATATTGTCTGTAACTCTCCCAGGTCATGACTGAAAATAGGCAATATTTTTGTCTAATGCACCTACCCAGTCAACAACAGCTAAATAAATAAATTTCCTTGATGCTGCCTGCCCTGTGGATTGTTTAAAATGTTGCTGGATGCAATACAATCACTGTGCTCAAACTCTAATTTTCTGAGTTGAAAAACATTCTTGAAACCTATTTTTATGCCTGTATTTGTTTTCAGCTGGTAACATAAATAGTCACATTTTCAGTCTCCATCATTAATTTCAAGTGTCTTCATTTTATATGTGAAAATCTGTTCTTGTAATAGTAAAAGTTATTAGAGAAACAGAAACATAGAAATATGCTGACAGGAAAAGACTTTATAATCTAGTGTGTCTGCCCTCTGCAGAGCCACATGCACCTTTGGGTTACATGTCAATCTGTCACTCCTTGCCAGTCATCCATGCCCTTCCTCTTTTACCATATCCCACCCCCTCTTAAAACTGGCAATGGCTTCTGCACTGGCAACCTTCTCTACTAGTTTTTTTCAACCACTGCCCCACTCTTTCCATGATGCACAATCTCCTTTCTTCTCTTCTAAATTCCTCCTTCCAATTTGCAGCTATTCCCATTCATATTTTTGTTTGCTGCTGACCCAGAATAATTCACTGTGGTCTACCCTGTTGATACTGTTCAGGTGCTTAATGGTATCCGTCATGTCCATCTGCATCTCCTACCTTTAGTCAGTACATACTCAGGTTCTCCTGTCAAGGCTCATTTGATTACCCCGGCTGCCACTGAATCACTTTGGTGGCCTTTCTTTGCACCCCTCCAGCTGATTTATGTTCTTTTGGTGGTAGGGGTTCCAGAATTAAACACAGTATTTCAGATGCAGCCACACCAACGATCTGCACAAAGGTAGTTTAACTTTATTCCTTCTGCTCTTGCAACCTCTTCTTATGCAACTCAGCATCCTATTTGCCTTTTTTTCACTGCTTTACTACGTTGTGTAGATAGTTACAGTGTACTTATAATTACAAATCCTAGGTCATTCTCTTTTACTGTAACCATCAACCCCCAATCTGTGTACTGCCTTTAAGTTTTTGCTCTCTATGAGCATGAGTTTGCACTTATTGGCCAGTGGCTATTCTTTGTTAAAACTGCTGATGAAACTCACCTTGTGTCTTACAGCCTGTTCATTTCTGCTAGGTTGTGACTATTCCATGTTATCACCATGGCTGAAACTCAGCTTACTAATAATGCCGAGTTACAACTTCTGATTCAGAGTTGCAACTTCTGACTCGGCATTGCCACCATTTGAAACTTCCTTAATATTTCACATCGGTGCTATCGCACTTTTCTACATTCTTAGATTCATTAGCTTCCACTATAACAGTTCGCTTGTCTTAGCTCCTCTTAAGTTCTTTTTTGTGAACTGGATCTATGAGACTCTACTTGGCTCAGGCAATTGTACCTGCTGAAAACCATGTGCTGACATGAAAGATGTCAACAGGTTTCACTAGAGGCACCATTGCTAGACAACTGTGGTTGAGTTGGTCATGTATCCATAGCACTCCAGACATTACATCATGAGTTTTAGCCCACCTGATAGGCTATAGATGTGGCTGTGACCAAGTATCAAATTTCACAGTATACCTTGATCCCAGGAGTCCCTGCTTCTCCAGTTCTCTTGTGCATCTGAAAGGCTAGCAAACAGGGGTCCCTGTTTAGGAGTCTAAGCAAGGTAAGATCAAAGAAATTTAGTTGGCTCTTTAATTGATAAAGACTGTCCCTCAGTAACTGAATAGTTAGCTCAGTGGTCTAGATATACACTGGCTAGATCTTGAACAGTAGAATGTGGTACTTCTAAGAGAAATTTAATGGATTATTGACTAGGGCCTAGCAACAATTAACCTGCTGGGTTCCTCTAAGTAATTATTCTAAAGCAAATTTTTGCCTGTAAAGAATAATATTGATGTTGAATTTTTACTCTATCTCATGATTGTTTAGGTCTTGCAAAAGAGTAATTTGGAAAAGCTCAGGAAAGTTTTGTCTTAGGGATCTGCAGTGCTTTCAACAGGAAAAACATAATGTTGGTGTTGGTTTTCCTCTATCTATGATGAGAGAGCTGGTTGAAGGCGTATTGCATGCTGTTGTTAAAATGTTTTATTTTCACTGGCTGAACATACATGGTAGTATTGGTTACAGTGAACAAGGGAGAAGGCAGACTTGTTGATCTTTATTCAATGCTGATGATGAAAAAGGCTAGATATACCATGCCACACTCTCACCACTTAGCACAGTAGTTTTCAATTTTAATTTTTTATTTTGTTTTTGTTAATTTAGTAAACTCTAGGATTACAAGTTCCTTTGAGCAGGGACTGCTCATTTACAAAGGTTCCATGTCAAAGGATGTAGGGGAATGACAATACAAAGGAAGCAATAGATACATATATTACATTTCAAGGTTGAATTAAGCATGGTATGTACAGTGGTTTGCAGAGAGAGAGACAGCAATAGCCAGTACAAGTAAGTTTTGAAGGTGAACTGCATATGGAGTGGAGAGAGAGGTAGGAAGGAGTGAGCAGGCAACGCCATTCTCAGGTAGAAGTGGTGGGTGGCATGAGATCGGTCATGGTGGCTCAGAAATGCATTGTAATGGAGTTAGTATAGCGACGAAAGCTAGGTTCAGCAGGCACTGGTCTTTGTTTTGAGTTTCATGCCACACAGCACCATCAGGCAGATCCTCGCTCCATGCCATGCTCTCACCCCCCAGCAGCCAGCTGCATGGTAGCGAGCACCCTCTTCTGATCCTCGCTTCGGCAAGCCACAATCCTGTGCCTTACAGCGCTCTCATGTGCTCACCCCTCTCTCTGGCAAGCACGCTTTCCACAAGACAGGGATCTTTTGTATGCTTCTCCACTGAGAACCTGGCAGCTTTCGAGTGCTTGTGTCCCTTTTCTGCTGGTCGGCGCTCCACTAGCAACTGGAGGCTCGAGTCTCACCCTCAGCAAGAAAACACTATGATAATAGTCATCTTGTTCTCTTGTTCTCCTGTACGTTCAGAGGGAAGAGATGAGAAGTTAAATGGAGGCATGTAAAACTTCATGATATAGCCATAGACACATTTCCTTTCCCCTTCTCCCACCCCCGGAACGAATGCAAAACAGCATGGCGGACAGAATTAGATACATAGATACATACATAGACAGTGTCGGCAGATAAGGGCCTATGGCCCACCCAGTCTGCCCATTTAAGTCTGTAAGTTCAGTTTATGTTTTCCAAGAAGTCTGTTGCCCCTTAACCCTGACCTCCAGAATTCCTTTATGTCTATCCCATGCATTCTTAAATCCCGTGATTGTTTCATCCCCCACCACTTCTCTGGCAGGGTGTTCCACTTGTCCACCACCTCGTTCTGTGAAGAAATTCTCCTCACGCTTCCTCTGAATCGCCCTCCTCCAACTTCATCCCATGCCCTCTAGTCCTGGAACATCTTTTTCACTTAAAATAGTGCATTCCTGCACCCTGTTCCTCCCTGTGAGATACTTGTATGTCTCTATCATATCCCCTCTCTCCCTCCTCTCCTCCAGGGAGTACATGTTCAGTGCCTTCAACCTGTCCTCATAGGACTTGTGATGCAATCCATGCACCATCTTTGTTGCCCTCCTCTGAACCTTCTCTACCCTGTCTATATCCTTACGTAGGTAAGGTCTCCAGAACTGCACAGTGTACTCCAGGTGCGGCCTCACTAGTGTCTTGTATAGTGGAATTATGACCTCCCTTTTCCTGCTGGTGATGCCCCTGCCTATGCATCCCAGCATCCTATTTGCTTTACCTGCTGCCTTGTCACACTGTTTCCCTGCCTTGAGGTCATCAGAGATGATAACCCCAAGATCCCTTTCCTGCTTGGTGCATGCTATATCCTCACCCCCAACTGTATATATATATATATATATATATATATATATATATATATATATATATATATATATATAGATGGCTGCAAGACATTCAATGGTGTTCTGCTTAAACTCTAAATTTAAAGTATCCTTTGAATTCTGAACTTTTTTTCTGGGGATTTTGTATACCACAGTCCTCATGTGGTTAACGATTACAGGCATATGGGCAGGTCATGAGGCCATGAGAAATGTGAGGACTATGGTGGCTATTTTGAGCAGGGCTACCATTTTCAAAATTCCAGCAGCTGTTTCAATGCTGGCTACTATAGTCTGGCCATGTGGCCATATCAACAATGGGGGATATGGTGGCCATTTTGAGTGGAGCCACTATTTTATAGCTACCAGCCCTCACTAACTGGCCTGCCTTTCGATCACCTCAAACAGTGGGTCGGAAGAAGGCACAGTGTGGCCACTCACATAGCGAGCCCCAGAATAAACTTAATTTGGGATTACTCACTGCTATTTCCAGAATTCTTAAGTCAGCTTCGATCACCTACCACAGCAGATTGAAGCCCACTGAGATGGATACAGGGGAGACATGATACTGAAAAAAAAAATCCCAGTCAAGACCACCTAACAAGTGGATCAAGACAGAGTTTGCAAGGTTCCCCATAGCACCTAGTGATTTTTATACATAGTTGACACTGCTCCCACAAAAACTCAGTGTGATGTAGTTCTCTCTAGTGGTGACTGCTTTTCATTTACGTTTACCATTTACAAGGTCAAAGAGGTGCAACCACTGGTTCACCCATCTGGTCCCACATCTGGTACTTCCTTTGTCACCATAGTTTTGTCCAATTATATCTTTCAGATGGCAAAAGCAAAAAAGTGCACATCATGCAGCACCATGCTCCACCCTCACAACCCAGACCCGCAGTGTCCAGCCTGCCTGCATGATGATGATGACTTATCCCTAGAGCAGTCCTCTTCACTGGATCCAAGCATCCCAGGAACCAGCAGAAGTACATGGGTTAATCTGGGGGCTCTCCTCATCCAGAACCAACAGGCCACAGTGGCCATGATGGAAAGTAAGCAGAACTTTATGTTACAAGTTATGGAGAAACTGGAGGTGCTCGTCCAGAACTTGTCCCATAACCAAACCCCAGACCAGAACCCATTCCAGCTCCTGCTGACCATGAACCTGTGCCTACCCATCCACTGCCAGACAATAGACAAGGGAAGGAAGATCCACAGGATGAGGAAGGTGAAGAATTGGATGAGGAAGGGATAGACATCTCCCAGTCAACTCCATCCCTTACTTCTTAGATGTGTCCCTTTGATCTCATCCCAGGGATCATGAAAACCATAAATCTCACAATGGGATTTGAGGAGTGCCCGCTGAACCAGAATCTAAGCTTGACCCAATGATCCTACAAAGACCAAAGTGTAAAGACACCTTCCCAGTGTGCCCCGCGATTGATGACATATTCACCAAGGAATGGGAATTGAACGAGCCTGAGTGCATGTCAGAGAAGAGGAACCCAGATAGGCTGTCTCACATCCAGGAGGACAGAGCACAACTCTGGTGTGAGGCCCCTACAATAGACCCACAGATTGCCACCCTCAGTAAGAAAACAGTCTTACCATGTGGAACCATACCCCTAAAGGACCCAACACACAAGAGGGTAGAGGACATGTTAAAAAAGATGTTTGAGATCATAGGAATGGCAGCACGGGCTGCCACCACAGCAGTCTATGCAGCTCAGGCTCAGATCAGATGGCTGGAGGGACTTTTATAATGGGCAGATCCAAAGTCAAGAGATGCACACCTGCTAGAATGTTCCTTAGAAACTGCAAAATATTTGGTGGATATGGCCATAGATACACTTAAGCTAGAGGCCAGAACTTCAACCTTAACTAATAGAGCTAGGAGGGCTCTATGGTTGAAACTGTGGGAAGCAGGTAGTGAATCCAAGAATCTTTTACAAAACATTCCCCTAATAGGAAAGCATATCTTTGGAGAGGGCCTTCAGGAGTATCTAAAGCAAAAATAGGAAGACAAGGATTTAAGGGAGAATAGCAACAGGTCCACATACCTTCCGTCAGGTAGATGCAGGTTTTGGGCAAATTACAGGTCTCACCAAGGGAGAAGGCAGAAACAATATAGTTAGGACAATTCCTTTCAAGGCAGAGGGTTCCACAATAGCAACACCAACCATGGCACCCCACCCACCAACTATGCATCCTCCTCATTATCCTTATTCTGAGGAAGAAGCAAGATCAGGGGAAGAGGAGGCATAAGAAAGGCACAATGACTACCATCACAGGGACTGATCAACACCCAATTGGTGGGAAAGAAGACTGTTCCCCCCCCCCGGTATGAATGAGACTTTCACTGTTTCTGCAACAGTAGGTGGGCACTACCTCAGACAAATGGGTACTAGAGGTAGTATCCAGAGGATATGCAATAGAATTCACCCAGTGTCCGCACCAGAACAGATTTGTACAATCCCCAATCTCCAGGAGAAGGGCATCTGCTCACCAAGTACAGCAGATCCTCCTGGATCTAGTACAGAACATTGCCATTCAGCCCATTCCCACTCAAGAACAGGAAGAAGGGGTTTACTTCATCTTCGTCCTGGTCCCCAAAAACACGGGGGAGCTTCATCCAAACCTGGATTTGAAGTATGTTCAGACTCAGAAGTTCAAAATGGAAACACTCCCCTCTACCCTCAGGAGCATCAGGGTTGGAGACTTCCTAACCTCAATCAACCTAAAGGACACATACCTTCATATACCCCTGCAACTGAGTCACTGACGGTACCTATGTTTCCATGTACTGGGCCAACACTTCCAGTACCAGGCGCTACCCTTTGGCCTAGCATCCACCCACAAACCTTCACAAAGGAGTCAATCATTCTGGAAGCACGTCTAAGGGAAAAGGGGGTGAACATCATCCCTTATCTAGACATCTGGCTGATACGGGCCAGGTCCGGGACTCAGGCTCGGAGGAACACCCATCTAGTACTATGAACCCTGGAAGAGCATGGTTGGGTAATCAACTATGACAAGAGCTCTTTGTTACCAACACAACAACTAGAACATCTAGGGGCAGAAATAGACACACCCATAGGTATAGCCTGACCATCACAGAAGTCAGAATCCCTCTACCTCTGGAGACAAGACACTCCCTTGCCTCATGGTTAAACTGGCACAACCTCCAGAAGAGAGCCCCTCTAAACCTGACCTATGAGATCACAATACAGACAGATGCCAGCCTCATGGGTTGGGGAGCATGTCTAGGTCACCTGTCAGCACAGGGCCTATGGACACCTGCGGAAGCCAGGTGCTCCATCAATGTCCTGGAAATGAGAGCCATATTTCTCACTATAAAAGCATTCAAGGATACTGTGCAGCAGTGCAACATCCTGATACACTCAGACAATCAGGTCAAGGTGGCCTATCTGTCAAAACAAGGATGCACAAGAAGTTGGGCCATGTTGTCCCATGTTCCTGTGACAAAGCCATGCTATCTACTGTACTACAACCCATTGGACTCCAGCAGGACCATCAGCCTCTCCTTCATGATCTTTTCCATTAGCTTACCCACAATGGATGTGAGGCTCACCAGTCTATATTCCCCTTGTTCATCTATGGGGCTGATCTTATAGAGGGGAACCACATGAGTCAACCTCCAATCCCTGGGTATGCATCCTGAGTTCAGTAAGGCATTGAATAGGGCTGCCAATGGCCCCACCAGTATCTCTGCCAGTTCCCTCAGCACCCTGGGGTGAGTGTTATCTTAACCTTCTGTGATCATTCCATTCATTAGTCCCTACCCCCAGCCTCTACAACCTCCCCACCCACCTTGGGTAGCACTCCCTCCTCTCTTTCATAAACATCGAGCAGAAGTAGTCATTGAGCACCTCTACCTTCTCTGCCCAACCCCCATCTTTCTAATCCTTACTATCTGTTCTTTACAGCTCCTTTTCTCCCTGATGTACCTGAAGAAGCTCTTCCCCCCCTTCACTTATGCCTTGTGCCAACCTGAGATCTTTGGTTGCCTTTGCTTTTCTTAATGTCCTTGTCACCTCCCTTGCCTCCTGCATGTACTCCTCCCAGTCTTCCTCCCTCTCTGAATTCCTGTATCTCCTAAAGGCCACCATTTTTCTCCTCACCTTTTCCACAACCCTCCTGCACATCCAGCTTGGCTTTTTTGCCCTGGCCTTTTTACTCTGAGTCTTCCTACAGGAACTGGTAGCCTCTAGTATCCCCGTCTTTGTGAGCTCCCATCTCTGAACCATATCCATACTAGGCTGGATCCTGCCATGGTACCCACTCACTACCTCCCCATCTTTGCAAAATGCACCCACCTGAAATCCAGCATCTTCGTGTTGGATGCCACCCCCTCTTTGCTCATAATCAGCTTGAACCATACTGAGTGATGGTCACTCCTCACTAATAGTTCATCCACCTTGATATTCCTCACAAACTCCTCATTTGTGAGTATTAAGTCTAGGGTGCCCATCCCCGTTGGTTCGCTGACCACATGTGTCAGGAAACATTCCTGAAAGGTGTCCAGCAGTACCTGCTCCCTTTTACTACTGGTGGCTGGGGTTTCCCAGTCTAACCCCAGCAGGCTGAAGTCCCCCACCACCACCACACTCCCCTTCCCGCATGCCCTTCTAATCTGCCTCCCAAGTTCTCTGTCCAACTCTTCAGTCTGGGATAGTGACCTGTACACCCCCACCTGGATAGCCCTGTTACTGGAATCCTGGATTAGAAGCCATAATGCATTTGGTTCTCCCTCCTCCCCCACTTCCCTAATGCACCTTAGTCCCACCATCATGTATACTGCCACTCCCCCTATCCTGTTTTCCTTAGCCTTGCAGAATATTCTGTATCCTGGGACTGCCAGCTCCCAGTCATGGTATTGGGTGGCCCATGTTTCCATGATGGCTGCCATGTCCACCTCCTTCTCCACCATAAGGGCTTGTAAGTCATTCACTTTATCCCCCAGGCTCACAGCATTCATGGTGACCACCTTCCATCCCCTTACCCTTCCTACCCCATGCCTTTGCCTTCCACTTCCAGCATCCCCTCTATTGCTTCTACCTACTTCATGGCCCTTGTTCTGGGGGGTAAGTGTGTGCTGCTTCCCATCACATGGCCACTGTGTGCCCTCCCTCCACCTGCCACACCCCTCGTCTAGTTTAAATATCCTGCTACCTCAATATACTCCTCAAGCTTCCATTTCAGCACCTTCGTACCCTCCTTATTTAGGTGAAGTCTATTCTTAGCATATAGACTGCTGTCCTCCCATTTCTATCCCCACCATCCCCCTAACCCATACCCTTCCGTGTGACACCATTTACCTAACCATTCATGAAATTCCTTGCTCCTTTGTTTCCTAGCCTTACTTGCCTTGGGCACTGGAAGTACCTCAGAAAAAGTTACCAATTTACCCTCCCCCCCTTACATAACGTTCTCTGCTCATTAAACCTCTTTTGGACTACACCTAATGTACTATTTGCCAGATCATTTGTCCCCAGATGTAGAATTAAGTGAGATCTCTCCCTTCTCCCCTTCTATCATTTTTCAGGACTGACTGTCCCACTCTTTCAGCTGTCATCCCTGGCATGGCCTCTACCCATATACGACTATACCTTTCTGCCTTGCTACCCCACCTTACCCCCTTAGTATTGAGTCCCCCAGTACTAGCATCCCCCTATGTCAATCTGCCTGCTTCCCCTCCCCATTCCTCTCTTGTCTGACTCCACCTCCTCCTCCTACAGCACATCATTTTCCCCCATCTTTCCCTGTTGCTGAAATTCTCCTGCCTGTCCCCTCCTCTAGCACATAATTCCCCCTGCCTGTCTCTGCCACTATTTCTTTCCTGACTTCAATGACTTGTTGGATATCTTCAGATTATTGCCTCTGTCATGTGACCAGTACAACTCACCAAGCAGCGGCTGCCACAAGTCAAAATGACGTTCAATATGGACAGACAATATTGTGTTGTGACCAAGCTTAAGAACTTCTCTTTTATGGTCATATATAATGTGTGATGTTGGCATTCCTAACTTCTGCTTTGTGCCTCATGAATGTACCATTCTTGTTCAATCCATGATCACCCCCATGCTCACTCCTGAACAGAACTATATTAACAGTGACCATGATTATCAGAATGCTATAGACCAGTAATTACCAGTCTTTAATGTGCATATCGACCCTCTCACCCTGAATCATAAATCCTTATTAGACAGAAAAGATACACATCTCATATATATTCAAAACACTATTAAAAAAGTTATAAAAGACTTAAATGACTTGATGGTAACAAGGGAGGGAAAATGTAGACCTTTACCACCCCCACAACCTCATACTTAGTGCAGCATAATATGGTACAGACACATTTACATGTGATTTGTTATGATGTTATGATTTATTTCCACATATATGTAGTGGGCTAGAATACAGTGTAACACTAATGTTATACTAATAATAGTATGAGAACATATGATTGTAACACACGTCTATGTGCTGTTAACCTCTCATCCTGACTACAATTATTAGCATTACTGATGTATTTATATGCCACACTGGCAAATGAGGACAACCAAATAGAGGTACCCAGAGAAGTGGAAGGAAAGGATGTGGAGGTTAGTCAAGGAGGTGACCTCAGCGGGGAAAGCAGTGAACCCCAGAGGAGGAGGAAGCGAATCCTGGTGGGGGACTCCATCATAAGAGGGATCCAGCTAGGAACACAGGAGGGGGAGGACAGGGAGGTGAGGTGCCTACCAGGTGCCACGGCATGGAGGATGGAAGGAAGATCCTGGGGATCACTGGGAAGGCAAGACGGGAGGGGTGAGCTGGATGTCATTATCCATCTAGGTACTAATGACCTGGCAAATGTGGAGCCAAAGGAAGTTCAGGAAGAGTTTAGGAAACTGGGGAGGGGTCTCAAGCAAGTAGCTACTTCTGTCACTTTCTCAGAAGTACTACCTGTGAGAGGCAAGGGAGAGCATAGGAGTGCATGCACCAGGAACTTTAACTCATGGTTGAAGAACTGGTGCTGTGAGGAAGGGTTTGGATTCATTGGTGACTGGGGACCCACCTGGAGGGATGGAGGTTTGTTCAAGTCTGACAGCCTGCATCCATCCTGGAGGGGAATCCAAGCACTCAATGATAAGTTTAAATGCTACATTGACAAGCATTTAAACTAGCAAAGGGGGTGGTCCAGCAAGGAGGGTACCTACTTGCCACCACCCACAGCTAGCAGTGGAACCAGTTAACCAGAGGAGTGGCTATCTCTGCAAAGCAGTGTGCAAAAGATGGAGATTAGTGCCCAAGAGGTGGATAAGCAGAAGGGCAAAATTCAGCAGAAGGGCAGACAGCAAGGAGAACCAGGGATAAATGACAACCAAGGAAGGGCTGGAGTAGAACAGTGAAACAGTCTAGGGAGGTCAAATCATGGAAAGCCATGTGTGCAAATGCCAGGAGCCTTAGCAACAAGATGGAAGAACTGGAGGCTGTCATGGTGCAGTCAGACATGGACATTGTAGCCATCACTGAAACCTGGTGTAATGATAACCATGACTTGTAGATGGCCATACCTGGCTATAACATATTCAGAAGAGACAGAGCAGGCAGGAAGGGAGGAGGAGGCACTGTATGTGAAAAATGACATAAGGGACACAGAGATCCAGGAGGAACAAAATGGGAGAGATATCAGGGTTAAGTTGGAAAGGAAAATGGGACAGCCATCCGCACAGGTGTGGTCTATAGACCACCAGCCCAGGAGGAAGAAACAGATAGGAGTTGATGCTAGCCATCCAAAGGATGGCAGACAAGGGTGAGGTAGTACTGGTTGGAGACTTAATATTCCAGACGTGGACTGGAGCATCCCATCAGCAGCATCAACTAGGAGCAGATTTATCCTGGACTCTTCAGGGTGCCTTCCTCAAGCAACTGGTCATGGAACCAACTCAGCAGAAGGCAATACTGGACCTTGTGCTCACAAACAGGGACAGTGTGATGGGGGTAACAGTGGGGGAGCACCTGGGAAACAGTGACTACCAGTCATTGTGGTTTGAAATCACAGAAAGAGCAGAACCAAACCACACAAAAACACGTATCCTGGATTTTAGGGGGGCAGACTTTGGGAAAATGGGGAGATACTTGAAAGAGGCATTAAGGGAATGGGACAGGAATCAGGGGTTGAGGAACAGTGGGCAGTATTTAAAATGGGGATTACAAGAACAAAGAATTATGCATTAAGCAGGTTAGCAAGAGGAAAAGGAAGAGGAGACCATTATGGTTTTCCAAAGAGGTATCAAAGAAAGTGAAAGCCAAAAAGATTGCATTCAGGCAATACAAAAGACACAGGCAGAAGGGATAGGAGAAGTACCAGGAGAAGCAAAGGGAGGCAGGGAGGTCAGTAGGGAAGCCAAAGCTCAGACAGAAAAGCTCATTGCAAAATCAGTGGGTAGAGGGACAAAACCTTTACAGGTACATAAGTGAAAAAAGAAAAGACAAGGAGGATAGTGAGACTGAAGAGGGAGGATGGGGCCACGTGGAGGATGACAACAGTAAAGCTGACATATTGAACAGGTATTTCTGCTCAGTCTTTACTGAGGAAGAGGAGGGTATGGGTCTGAAGGGAGTTCGAGGGTGAGAATGGTGCAGAAATGGACACAAGTCCCTTTACACGAGAAAAGGTCCTGAAGGAACTGGAAGTAATAAGAGTTGATAAAGCAATGGGGCCAGATGGGTGCAACCCAGGTCCTTAAAGAACTAAGAGAGGTGGTGGCTGAACCTCTGGCTATCCTGTTTAGCCGATCACTGGAAACAGGGAAGGTACCCAAAGACTGGAGGACAGCAGATGTAGTCTCCTTATACAAAAGTGGAACAAAGAGGAAGCAGGGAACTACAGACCAGTCAGCCTCACCTCAGTAGTGGGGAAGATCATGGAAGCACTACTGAAGGAGAGATTGGTGGAACATCTGGTTGTCAATGGACTACAGGACCCAAGGCAGCATGGTTTCACCAGGGGAGGTCATGTCAGACCAACCTTGTTGAATTTTTGACTGGGTGACTAGGGAGGTGGATCAGGGGAGGCAGTGGACATGGCCTATCTGGACTTCAGCAAGGCCTTTGACACTGTGCCACATAGAAGACTATTACACAAACTGGGGAATATGGGTGTGGGCAGGACAGTAGTGTGGTGGGTAGGTAACTGGCTGGGTGGCAGGACACAGAGGGTGGTGGTAATGGCTGTCACTCCACAGAGGGAAGAGTGACCAGTGGGGTACCACAGGGATCAGTGCTGGGACCGGTCCTATTCAACATCTTCATCAGTGACATTGCAGGACCCAGAAGGCAGAATTTCACTGTTCGCTGATGACACAAAGCTCTGTAACAGAGTAGACACACCAGAGGTGTAGACAGAATGAGAAGTGACCTGCAGAAACTTGAAGAATGGTCAGGGTTTGGCAGTTGAAATTCAATGCAAAGAAGTGCAAGATAATGCATATGGGGCACAAAACCCTGGCACAATATATCAGTTGGGGGTGAGGATATAGCATGCACCAAGCAGGAAAGGGATCTTGGGGTTATCACCTCTGATGACCTCAAGGTAGGGAAACAGTGTGACAAGGCAGCAGGTAAAGCAAATAGGATGCTGGGATGTATAGGCAGGGGCATCACCAGCAGGAAAAGGGAGGTCATAATTCCACTATACAAGACACTAGTGAGGCCCCACCTGGAGTACAGTGTACAGTTCTGGAGACCATACCTATGTAAGGACATAGACAGGGTAGAGAAGGTTCAGATGAGAGCAACAAAGATGGTGCATGGATTGCATCACAAGTCCTATGAGGACAGGTTGAAGGAATTGAATATGTACTCCCTGGAGGAGAGGATGGAGAGAGAGGGGATATGATAGAGACATACAAGTATCTTACAGGGAGGAACAGGGTGCAGGAAAACACTATTTTTAAGCGAAAAGATGTTCCAGGACTAGAGGACATGGGATGAAGATGGAGGAGGATGATTCAGAGGAAACATGAGAAAGAATTTCTTCACAGAACGGTGGTGGACAAGTGGAACACCTTGCCAGAAGAAGTGGTGGGGCTGAAACAATCACGGGATTTAAGAATGCATGGGATAGACATAAAGGAATTCTGGAGGTCAGGGATAAGGGGCAACAGACTTCTAGGAAAACAAACTGAACTTACAAGCTCAAATGGGCAGACTGGGTGGGCCATAGGCCCTTATCTGCTGACACTGTCTATGTATCTATGTATTTACTTATGTGGAACTTGAGGCAGCGTTTATAGTTATTTTCTTTGCTGCATAGCTGTTTTTAATCAGCAATACTAAGCATTTTGTATTGTTCGCCAAACTAGCCTTTGCTAGTTTTATTTTTATCAATGAGTGCATGCAGAGAGAAACAGGCAAGCTCACCGTACACTGTCGAAACCTTCTACCAATGAGAGTTCTGTTACTTGCAAATATGCCTTACTTGAAAGTGCCATTATCTAGTAATGAGCTTTTCTTATCTATGAGTATAAGAATGTATGCAAAATATAATTTTGATGAGTCCAGATCCAGAACAGAGAGACATTATGGTGTTTGGGGATGTCTTTCTGGCTCCCAGCGGGTATACTCTGTTTTCTGTGTGACTGGTAATAAACCTTTCTCCTGTCGTATCTTTGACTCTGTGTCATGTCTCTTCATCAGGTCCAGAACTCTGCCATAACTATAAGAACACAAGTACAATTAGTTACTGGTATGTACACTGTGAGTTTTATTGCATCATTCATGTTTATAACTGAATATGCTGAATGTAGATAAACATATACATTAAATTAATGTACTGTTAGTTTAATTACATTCCCCTAAAAGAAGAATTTTAAGGTGAATTGTCTGGTTGGTGAATTAACTGCAACTGAAATAGACTATTTGTGTAGTGGCTTTTTGGCCCAGAGCAGCCCACACTTTTCATAAATTCAGTATTCAGTTTATGGGATGGCACCAGTGAACATTTTAAAGGACTTTTGGGAGATTACCCAGAGGATTCATGCAGACTGTGTTGGTTTTGTCAAGACAACTGGAGTCGAGGTACCTGAGGATGTTCACCATTAGAATATATTCACAAAGGTGTAGCAGCACCATTGGATACTGACTTGATAGCAATATTTACTTACTGTTGGCATTTCCAATGATAACGCATATCTATTATCTGTTTTTTTTTTTGCTACACCTTCATTTTGTTTTCACTTATAGTCAATTCCATCCTCCTGGGCACAGTGAAGGAGTATACTGAGAAGGATTTTGCAGACATAGGAGAAAGCGTAAATAGCAAATACAAATTCAGTATATTTAATACAAATTCTGTATATTTAACGAAGCTGAAATGAAAAATGATAAAAAACTATGAAAGATTTCAAGGATCTCATGGTGACAGAGGTTGACAATGCAAAAACAGTTAAACAGAAGATTTTAAGTGTCAGGATCTTCATATAGTGTGTCATGGCCTTACTCTGGCATAGTACCTCGAATATAAATGAATTCCCAGACAGCATAGGTTAGCTGTCAAGCCTAATATAGATATCAATGATGACACATTAACAAAAAAATGGGATGGAATCCACCCAAAGTGCAGTGCGGACTTCATGTATGCTCTTACAGTATAGAAGTTATAATTAAAGCAAGAGCAAAAATAGCAGAGGAAGTACAATAACAGGAGGATAGTCTAATATCTCAGTTAATACTGGAAGAATTCAACAAATGGCTAGAAGTATCATAATGAAGATCATACTAAGGAATTGAACAGAAGTGAAAGGCAATAATTCCATAGTAGCTCCTATATTACATATAGTAGGTCAAATTTCTGTTAGCCAATAAAAGTAATCCTTTCTACTTTTAAACAAATCTTTATTAGTATTGACAATAATTGTTATTGGTAATTTATTCCACGGTTTTACAATCCTGTTTGAAAAGAAATTGGCTCTTTTTTTTATTTTACTCTAGATCTTAATAACTGAAGTGGGTGTCCTCTTGTGTTAAACACTACCTGTTTAAAATCTAGGCTGCACTTTGTTGTGAGAGACTGATCATTAATGATATCCCATGCCAATAATAGATCACCTCTAATCCTATGGAGCTCTAAAGACATGAAATTATATTTACTAAATTGTGCTTCACAGAGCAGAAATTTATTTGGGCAGATAGATGTGTCTTTTCTCTGCATTTTTTCCAATCTAATACTGTCTTTCCAATGGTCGGGACACCATAACTGTGAGCCGAAATCAAAGTGAGCCCTAATGTTTGCTCAGTATAGTGGCAGTAGAATATTTGGGTCTTTAGATTTTGTATTATGTTTTATAGACCATCAAATTTTATTAACCCCTAAGCTGCCAACAGAATTAGAACAAATAGGAATTTTGGACTGATATATCGGTCCGTGGCACAGCAAGGGTTAACTGTATTAAGGATGTTTGAAATATGCAAATTAAAATTTAGATCCAAGTCAACTGTAATGCACAGATCCATTTCGTGAGATTTGCTAGTAAGTAACTTGTTATTCAGAAAGTACTCGTTTCTACTATTCTGCTTTCCAAAATGGAGAACACAACATACAAGGCAGAAAAGAAAAATTAAAAAAATATGAAAATTCGATCATGCAAATAAAAATCAGAACATTTCAACATGACACCATAGACTACCATGATAACAAGGTCCAGCCATAAAAAAGATGTAAAAACACATACAGGGACTCAGAATTAGATAGCTCAGGCAGCTACACCAAAAGTTCATACAGGGAGGGAAACATGAGACAAGATTTTTTGGAGAGACCACAAACACAGGGGAAACTGGGAAAACAAACATATATAATTCAGGATACAGTACAGGGCTACCTCAGGTAGGTACTACATTTGCAACAGGGCAGGTCAAGGAGGAGAAATGGAAGAAGCCACTGGAGGGAGTGGATGAAGGAGACAAATATGATATGAAAGTGAACAGGGGCAGATAGCAATTTTTAACTTGAGCTACAAATCACTATTGGATACAGAGCTGCAAGTACTCATTCTAGGAATCTCATTTTCATTCTTCAAACCAACAGACACGTTTCTTGTAGAAGCACTTTTGCATGCTTTTATTGAAGTCTCAGAGTAAAGGTACAGTTTGCAGATGAAACAGAACAAGTCCAACTGAAAATGGACCTGAAGTTATCACTGGTGCTTTCATCTACCTATATGCTAGGAGCCAGTCATAATAACACAGTAGAGCATACATAGGTATAATACAGGAAGATATAAAACATTTTTAGAAGAACATGGTGAAAATGCATATAATTTTACAAAGATTCAAGAGGATGCACTTTAATAGCTAGTGAAGGATGCAACTATAGTTATTGAGCCAGCTGAAAAAGGTAGCTCTATAGTTGCTCAAAGTGTTGAACAATAAAAAAATGAATCTGGACTTACTTAATGTCCAACAGAATTATTAAGATTTGGATAGACATTCCCCCCAGATATAAAAGATATCAGAATAGTTGAAAGAGATGGTAAATTTAGCATGGCTCACAGTGCTGGAAAGTCAGCTTTTAACTAAAGCATATCCTCAGACACCACTGTTTTACTCAATCATGAAAATACATAATAATCAAAAATTTCCTCCAGGGAAAGCAATAGACTCTGAAATAGACTCCATCCTTGGACCCCTGTCCTCATGTAGTGGTGAGTAGGGAAATGGGCAGACTAGGTAGGTGATATGACCCTTATCTGCCAACAGATTCTATGTTTCTGTGTTTCTATGTTTCTATTTGTGAACTTCTTCCTGCAGCCCTAAACTGAAGGCATCCTCACACACATCAGGGACATGACCCATGCACTACACATTTTTTTGAGAAATTCACAAAGTCACCATAAACATGACTGACATGATCCTGGTCACCATTGATGTCAAAGAGTTATATACCTCCATCACCCATATTGGAGGTATACTAGTAGTAGTAGTCTTTATCTGTTTAAGGTATCCATCCCTGGAGGCTCAATATGCAATTACAAAAAAAAAAAACCTCAACATTTATAGAATATATAAATACTTAGACTCTACCCAATAAATACAAATAAAACAATCACAAAATAAATATCTGTAACTAATCAAGACTTCATTGTCACCACGCTAAACGAGCCTCTGGAAGTTGTAACCAAATTTAAATATCTAGGTATCTGGATCGACAATAAATTATCTTTCAGTGACCACATCGAAGATGTCTCTAGAAGGTTAAAAGCAAGGTTAGGTTTCTTCTACAGAAATAGGCCCCTTTTCCCCCTTGAAACTCGAAACAAGCTTGTGCAGGCCACTTTTCTCCCCTACTCGACTATGGCGGCGTAATCTATTCCTCCACCACTTGCAAATCTAAGTAAACTGACATCCTTTATCACCGTATGCTATGGTTCATTACCAACTCCCCCACTGCTCGCACCACTGTGACTTATATGCAGCTGTTGGTTGGACATCCTTACTACTAGACGCCTGCTCCATGCACGCTATGGACTCTTAAACTGCTCCTGCAGAAATTGCCAAGCTATCTCTGCTCTTATTAGTATCTCACAGTGCATACTTGTTAAGAAAATCTGACTTTATTATGCTTGACATACCAAGGACGCGGACTTCCTTTGGTAAACGTGCTATTGCATATGCCCTTCCCTCCATTTGGAACCAATTACAAACCGTACTGAAACTAACTAGCACAGTTTCAATAAACTTCTACAAATCGCTAAGTTCAGCCAAAATAAAAGACACCTGTAACTGTCATTAAGTCTCTTCCTTCCCCATGTGTGCCATATTTATCCACTGGTAAGGTATAATTGATTTGTCATATTAACTGCTTTCCTTCCCTTTCTACTCTTGGCTTTATCTTTGCTTCGCCCACTGCTACTCTATCAAATCTCTCCCTCCCATATCAGTTGTAGACTGTTGTTTGTCCTAGCTGCCAAAATACTGTATATTTGATTTGATTTGATTTGATTAAATCAAATCACACCAGTCATCATGTTTCATTTATCAGTATGCGACCTGTAAGTCGCTTCCCTGTCTCATATCAATGTTTACCACCTGCGGTCACCCTATGTGGTACCCTTGTATGTATATCCAGCCTGCATCATGTAACGTGTATTTCATGTATATACTGTTATTACCTATCTGTGTTTGTACTTTAAGTGTTTATGTCACAGGACCTCCTTGTGAATGAGCTTGCTCAATGGAGTTTTCCTGCAACAAACTTGAACTTGAACTTGAATCAGGTTCAGTTAAACCCCAAATGCTTGCATAAATAGATCATTTTTCAAATCCCTTTTAAAAGGCTCTACCAAGGTGACCTCTTTCAGAGTCCAAGACAAGGAATTCCAAAGGACTGGTGCTGCTGCTAGAAATGCATGGTCCCTGGATGATTTTAGTCTCACCCTACAGACTACCAGGAGGCCTTCCTTGGTGGATTGGAACAGATGCCTAGGAGCCAGAAGATGCAGAACCTCTAACAGGTAGCCTGGGCCCAGCCCATGTAGGACCTTGTAGGTCAAAAAACCCACTTTAAAGGTGATATGCCACTTCACTGACAGCAAGTGCAGTTTGCACAACAGTTGTAACAAATATAATGTCCTAGAAAGGACTGTCAGTAGCCAGGTTGTAGTGTTTTGCAGCAGCTGCAGGCATTGCAGTGCACCTTCCTTGACCCCAAAGTATGGAGTGATGCAGTAGTTGGGTATGGCACCACTACAGTGACATCTGCACAGTGAACCCCCCACAGAGAAACTCCCACCACACCTAAATTGGCAGCGACTGGGTTTTTGATTCAAGACACGTTAGGGCAACATGGGTAAATATCTAACTCCACTGTTTGTGTGACATGGAGTTAGGTATAAATAGTAGGAGGATGGGGGCACAGCCCCCTGCATGGAGTGATGTGGGGGTTGCACAGCCCCCCCACATGGGGTGCGGTGGTGTGAGGGAGCACAGCCTCCCCCGATTGTGAATCGCAATGTTGCCTGTCAGTTCAGGATCGTATTGCAGTCCAGGTTGTCAAAGGGTTTCTGGTGCTGTAGCAGACATCTTGGTCAAGGTTGTCACACTAGCATCATGGATCCAAGTAGTTCAGCCTCAAAGTAACAAATGTATGTACCAGCATTGCCAAGTCATTGGACGGGACAATGGACTTAATCTGCCTGATATTCTGAAGATAGTAAAAGCCATACCAGACTATTGCTGCCACCTGAGCTTCCAGTGTCAGTCTGTTATGCAGAATGATTCCAAGATGTTTCACCTTGGTGGAGGCTAATAGCATACAGGGGCTGAGCCAAAGTTCAGTTTCCCGATCAGAGGCTTTCACTCCAGCTCCTCAACACATCTCCACCACTAGCATGTCAGTGTTCTTAGAGTTCAATCTCAACCAGCTCAATGTCTTCCTGGTCTGAATTTCAGACACGCACTTATTGAGCACATTGTCTGTGCCCAATGTCCCAGGTGCAAAGAATAAGCAGAGCTGTGTATCATCAACATTATAATGAACCCCAAGCCCATACCACCTAATGACCACAACCAGAGGCAGTGTATATACTGTGAATAACTAGCAATGGGTAAGATACTACATTCTAAATCAGAGCATGCAAGACATAAAACTACATTTATTACAGGAGATGGTGGCCATGGTGCTCCACAATAATTACTTTAAATTTAAAAATAAATTTTATATGCAAATAAAAGGAACAGCAATGGGGAGCACAATTCCCCTAGGTTAAGAAAATGTATATTAAGTTATGCAAATGCAGGTATGTGTGAATTTGAAAAATGCATGTACTTAATCATGAAGACACAGAAAATAAATATATTAATGGGATCAAATTCAGCAAATGTTTTATAGATGATGTGTTACAATTATGGCAAAACAGTGAACAATTGTAAAGGAGTTTTTGACATGTATTAATATCAGAGATCCCAATTTACAGGTGTGATAAGGAAAGAAAAAACTAGATTTCTTAGACATCAGCATAATGAAGAATAGCACCAAACTGGATACTACATTGTTTACAAAAGCCAGTGACAGGAACACAACCTTACCTGCCAGTTTTCAGCATAAGAATTTGATAGAAAGCATTCATTTTCCTAACTATTAGGGGCAAAAACAAACTATGGTAAGAATAAAAATTTCCAAAAAAGAAACGTCAGTCATCACAAATAAAATCAGACAAAAGGGATACAACAAATCAGTGTTGGCACATGCACAGACAAGGGTCAACAATACACATAGACAACAAGTGTTTTTAATCAAAACCAGAGGAAAGAGAACATACCACATGGATAGTGTTTTCCACCATGCACTGTACCCAGATGCCAAAAATTAGGACTGCATTAAAGTACAAAACAATTAGCATATTCTGGAAGTACAAACTAGTACAACACATTTTTTTCTCACATAATTTTTCTTTCACATCTAAAAATGCACCTAGTTTATGTGATAAAGTAGTGCATACAGAGTTTAAGTCACAGAAAGAAAAGACAGATCAGTTCCTTTTGGACCACTGAAACATGGGAAATGTACCCCCATGGATGATGTTCTGTGAGTGGCCATATGTTGCAGAGAGAACTTTTTAGTCACCCACATACTGGTTAATATTATAAAACATGTTCACGCATCCAATGCAATACCACAGGAGTCATTTATGAGATGCAATGTCACTGTGACTACCTATATGTTGGAAAGACACTAACTGCAGTATAAAAGAGAATAATCAAACACAAAAATGTCATTAGAAGGTAGAACAACAATTTGAGTCTACCAAGACATTACAAAGAAGGAGGATGTACTGTAGTACAAATACAGTTTTGAAGATTAGATCAGATATAACCACCAACAAAGAGAGGGAATTACAATAAACTTGTGGAGACATGGGAGAAGTGGTGGATACATGAATTAATGACACTGAATGCACCATATGACATAAATGAATAGGCTAAATGGCAGGATTGCTTGTAGCCTCCTTAATGCAAATTTGTAACTGAAATGATATATTTGCACATTGAACAGTCACATAGATATCTGTGGGATTAGCAGGTCTTGCTTTATTTTAAAACTACCAGGCAGTACTGCAGACTGGCCCAGTGTATAACAAAGGAACTGGGTCTGTGTTCAGGCCAGCTCTTTTTGCTAGATCATGTTACATTGCCAAGAAAGACCTTTGGCAAGAAAATAAAACAAATTATATTCATCTAAATTTCTATATCAATATTTTCAATAGTTAATCAATTCACAGGAAACTGCACATTCCACTGTACAATGTAAAAAAGCAACAACAAAATGCATAAAATGGAATTGATTGAGCAAGTGAACAAATGTGACAAAATATGGCAAATCATGAGTTATAGGCTAACATGAGTATAAAGGTTAACTCTGAGGGTAATTCACGAATCATAAATAATATTTACAGCTTAGTGCAGTCCAAAACATAAAAATAAAGTTTAATGCAGCACGTATTTAAAAGAAACAAACAAAGCTGTCCCGGTGGTGCTGAGGGTTGAGGCGCTGAACACCACACCTCATGCCTCGCCGGCGACCCGTGTTCAGGAATGAGCTCAGATTGCCGTAGGTTGGCAGAGAGGAGATGGACTGAGCATCTGATGGACTGCTCTCCATCTCTGGTGAGTGGGGAGTGCAGCAGCTGGTACACGTCTGACCCTTAGCAGAGGCTGGGGCATGGCAGCACTGCGCCGCATGAACAGGGTGGGACATGTGGCAGATAATTGCAGTGGGCAAACACAGGAGAGTGTGCGAACACTGTCACAGGTGACATTGCACACCATTCTCCAGCAAGGGGAGGAAAAGCAGAAACAGTGGCTCCAGGTAATGCGGCTTGATGGCAGTCCATCGGCACATGCCGTTCCTTGGGCTCCACCACCTCTTCCAGATCCATGCTTGGTGGGAGATTAGGGGGTCCCTCAACTCCCTGCCATGGGGTGGGTAAGCCATGAGGGAGTGCAAGGTGGTGGCCTGTGATTGGTGCAGGTTGACGGTGGCCCATGAGGAGAGGAGGAAAAGAGCTGACTGGGGCCATGACCGGAAAAAAATTAAGCAAAAAAAAAAAAAAGAAACAAGATCACAGAGATGGCAAAAGCCCAGTCATGGCAGCCCTTCAAGATGTTCACACCAGTCATGTGCCGGCATGAAAACTTTGGTTGTCTAAAAATGGCATTTCTAGTTACACCAGCTGACATCTTTCATGTCAGCACCGGGTTTGTAGCAGCTAGAAGAGGCTGAGCTCACCAGAGTCTCCTACTAATAATTCAAAAGAAAAAAACTTAAGAGGAGGTGAGACAAGCAAACTTTTATAGCGGGCACTAATGCTGAATCTAAGAATGTAGAAAAGAGAGATAGCAAAGGCTTGAAATAAGAAGGAAGTTTAAAACAGAGGCAATGTCAAGTCATACATTCAAACTTTTCCTTATTAACAAGCTAATGCTCAACAGCGGTGGTAACATGGAACAGCTGCAAGCTTGCAGAATCGAACAGGCTGTGAGACACAATCTGAGTTTTATCAGAGGGTTTAACAAAGCATAGTCACAGTTAGTTGAAAGTTTCAAGAAATTGTCATTATTATTATCATGGCTGCATATAATCAAGAGTAGCTGGTCCACTTTTAGACTGGCTGGCAAAGCCAGAAGTGGTGCTAACAGAAGATATAGCAGCCTTGTCTCAATAGACCACTGTATGCCCCTCGGAGGCATACTGATGAGTCCTGTAGGACGAAACACGTCCATGTCTCTGTTAGCACCCTTTGCAAACTGTGTGAGAGGCCTTTCGGCACCATGCAATTCTGCTTAAAGTTGGACCAGCATAACATTCTGTGGTGATTTGCATATGCAGCCCATGATGCTTTGCATTGTGGGGGCATGTGTTATTTTGTATTTTCTTGAAACTTGGCTTCCCAGCCAAATGCCCTTTGGGGTAACCCTTGCCTCAGTGTTTGCGCACAGAGGTGCTTTGTCTTTTAAACAGTTTTTTTATTTTAATGGGTTCACCACAATATATCTAAGGCACACTGCCTTAAGGGTAGCTGGTCCATTCCACTGGGGTGTCAAACAAACGAGGCATACTGATGAGTCCTGGTAGGACGAAACACGTGTCTATGTCTTCTGTTAGCACCCTTTGCAAACTGTGTGAGAGGCCTTTCGGCACCATGCAATTCTGCTTAAAGTTGGACCAGCATAACATTCTGTGGTGATTTGCATATGCAGCCCATGATGCTTTGCATTGTGGGGCCATGTGTTATTTTGTATTTTCTTGAAACTTGGCTTCCCAGCCAAATGCCCTTTGGGGTAACCCTTGCCTCAGTGTTTGCGCACAGAGGTGCTTTGTCTTTTAAACAGTTTTTATTTTAATGGGTTCACCACAATATATCTAAGGCACACTGCCTTAAGGGTAGCTGGTCCATTCCACTGGGGTGTCAAACAAACGAGGCATACTGATGAGTCCTGGTAGGACGAAACACGTGTCTATGTCTTCTGTTAGCACCCTTTGCAAACTGTGTGAGAGGCCTTTCGGCACCATGCAATTCTGCTTAAAGTTGGACCAGCATAACATTCTGTGGTGATTTGCATATGCAGCCCATGATGCTTTGCATTGTGGGGCCATGTGTTATTTTGTATAGTCATTAGCTTGCAAAAACAAGCAGGCTGTACTGTATAAAGACAGTAGGCTTTCCAGCTGCATGACCAAGCAAAATAAGTTTGAGTTAATATAAAAGGAAGTAGTAAGTGTATTAAAATATGATTAAACATACATGGCAAGTTTAGGTAAAAATGGGTTGAGAACAGTACCAATTAATATGAAATAGTTAATAGAAAAAATAGTTGTAGCACACATTCTGAATTCACACAAAATTATTTTCTCTTCTGAGGAATCAAAAGGAGGATTTTTAAAGCCACATGTATAAAAATTAATTTAATTTTCTCATAAATAATATGTGATAACAACTTGGAGTTTTTTTATAAGCTGCATAAATTCATTATAAATTGCTTATGGTTATTGTTATTCAGATAAAAATACTTTAGAATAGGGGTATTCAATTATATTTTCTGGTTAGCCAGATAAGACCATGTCCAAACCTTCACAGGCCAAATTTTTGCTCTTGCTCATCCATCTGTGTTTTTCACTCTGGGAAAGTACCGGAAAACTACTGCAAAGCATGCATTCAGATTATCTAGTGCTATCACATTTTTTACTGACCCCTTTATGTTGTAGCCATAATAAGCATCTGATGAAGTGCCTGATTAAAAGTGTTGTAATGTATTTACCACAAAATGTATCCTTTGATGTCATGAAAGGATAATGGTCCTTGAAAGTTGTGTCTTTCATCTGAAAGTGACATTTTCATACTTCCTAAAGATCTGTTTTTGGTTCAGTTCACTTGTTAAAAAATGAGTCGAACTGCTGAACTCCAGTGTTTAAAAAAATAATAATAACAACTCCAAAACTGTTTTACTGACATGCCATGGCGGCAGATGAACTGAGGGAAAAATGGAAGTGCATCCCAATACACGTCCCCTGATTGGACTGCATCTGTGCATAGCTAACAAATCCCTGGCATCTGCTGTGAAACAGGTGGCTCAGTTTCATTGAAAGTACAATTACTGTTGCATAGCAATGTATTGTCAATGCCCCAAATAAAAGGTGATTTGTTCAGCTTATTTCTTTAGGTGTGACATTTTTCTCTGTCTGCCTCACTCTCTCTATTTCACTCTTTCTATATTTCTCACTTATTTTCTCTCACTTTCATATTTTGCCATATTTTGCCTGAATTGCATTAGGCAACAGCTGTCCATCTGGCAGGCCAAAGGGAAGGCCATCATGGGCTGAATCTGGCCCACAGGCTGCCAGTTGAAGATCTCTGCTTTAGAAAAATATACATAAGTTATGGCAGTCTAAAGATCAGTGGGAGTGCCGCAAGGCTGGTAAAATAAGTGGTAGCCATTTTTTGTGCATGCATAGAAAAGTAAGTTGATCAGGTGATGGTTTTGACTGAGTCAGTGTTGACATGAATCTATAATGGGTATGTACAACTATCATTTTACAGATAAAATATTTGCAAAGAACTTAAAAACAAAGAATAAGAAAACAAGTACATTTACTTACTGCTATGTACATGGTGGGTTTTATTGCATGATTAGTGCTTATAAGTGACTATAGTAAATGTAGGTAAACATATATATTAAATGAATGTACATTTAATTTACTTACAGTCCCCCCAGAATAAGCCTATTAAGGTGAAACATCGGGGTTGGTGAATAAACAGCAATTGAAAGAGACCATTTGTGCAGTGGCTTTTTTGCGGAGAGCAGCCCACACCCTTTATAAGTTCATTACTAGGCAATCCCACAGACTCCTTCTCCTCATCTCTGAAGTAGTCCTCCATGGCCAACTCTATCTCTACCATGCTGTTTCTCTACCACTTTGGGATGCCCTGCCAAATAATGATAATAAGGAAGAAGGACATCCTGCATTGGCTTCTCTTTGGCCCAGAGTCCGGTGAAACTGGTGACTGGACATGAGGTGTGTGAATTGTCCAAGAGTGCTTAGGTGGCTTCCCTTTTTCCCACAGCTAACTTGCACTTGACACAGCTGGCAGAAAGCCACTGTTTTGTCAGCTGGGTCCAGGCTGGGTCGAGTATGTAAAAATCCCAAACTAGGGATTTTGTAGCCCTTTATTTTGCATGATGGTGGCATTGGGATAGTGAAGGGAGTGGCAGCTGGTGTTTTGGGGATGATATCTGCATTGCAACAGTGGGTGACTCATGCTGTGTTATTGGCTTAACAGTCCTAACAAGAACAATAGTTGGAGGATTTGGGCAGGGAAGGGAGCTTTGTTAATTCCCTGAAAGAATTGCAGTGTACATAGTACCACAAGCAGCATAACCCTTACTGTTTTTTAATTTTTAATTTTCAGGTTCTTATAGGACATGCATCCAAATCATCATCTCCTGCCCCACATAGGCTGACAACCTCCTCCAGAGATCTGTACTCCTCACTTTCTGCACCTTCTCTTTCTATTTCCTCATCCTTGTATGCAACAATCAGATCTCCCCCATCAGACCCCATCTCCTTCCTTGATCTTATTTTGCTCCTTCCACCCCCCCAATTCACCCACTGTACTTCTCTCCTTGTAATCCCTTTCACCCCTCTCCAGAACAGGCTACTGTCTGCACTTGACACAATATTTATCTTGCCATATTGTTCTTTTGTTTATGCAATTATTTTTCTCATGTTGTACTACTTATTGAAACCATTGTAATTTGCTGTTCTTGTTACTTGACATGGAACCTCCGTAAAAGAGCCCTTGGCTCAAAGGTCTTTCCGATTTGTTAAATAAATAAATAAATAATAGACTATGAGTCATGCTCAAGCTCAACACCCTTATTACGAAATGGGAACCTATCATCCAGATCAGGCTCAGTGCCACCAATAACAGCAGTAATGAGGACAACAGCAACCACCCCCTTGACCACATTTCCAGAGCAAGACATTTTTCTACTTCTTGGACTGATCCACTTGCTGCTGCCTCCCCCAGCAGTGCCAGCACCCACCAGCATTGATGCCAAAGTTGTGGCAGAGAAACATTTGTCAACACTAATGCCACCACCACTTATGCCAACCATTCCTTTGCTAATAGTACTACTTCCCCCTGATGAATGTGTAGCAAAAGCAGTTTTTTTGTGATGCAACACCCTTTTGACCCACAGAACCTATGCTCTTCTTAGCCACATCAGTGCCAATTTGAACTTTTCTTGAACATCTTGTTTGGGGCATTTTGATATTTAAATTTTAAACATGGCAGTTAAACTAAATACTGTACCACCAGCAGCAGAGACAATATAACACATCACAAGATCAGTGTGATCATTATCTCAACACTCAAGTTTACTGAGCTAACAATAACTATAGTAAAAACACCACAAAAAAGTTGTTTATTATTTTTTTTAACATGATACATGCCAGGGATTAGGAAGTTACACAACATAGTTGTAATACTAAACAAGTTACTGTTAAGTATTAATGTAAAACTGTCACTTCAATAACTATGCAGAATAACAACAATCAATATAGTAACACCAGACTGAAAAACATAATTCACTTACACACAACTGTTCTACAGAAACAAAAAACCAAAAACAAATCACAGACCATAGAAAAAATAATTAAGAAGAAACAAGGAGGAAAACAACATCAGTGCATATGAACAGGGCTGTGTTCCTTGCTAGCTAAAACAGCTCCACATCCACCACACACAGCACTACTTTAGTGCACAAAACAAAACAATTACTTTAAACTAAATACGTCCGAGAAACTACAAAACATATTGCTAATCTATTTGTACAAGGCACTCTTGATACATGAAGGACTGATTTTGTTTAAAATACTACTCATTTGAAGCTCTTTTGGGCTCAGAAATTCAGGGAAAGCTCTCTCTTCATAAGACTGCACTGAACTCAGCTTAAGCATGGAACAAGGGGGCACTATTTGAAGATAGAAGGGGGGCGGCTCAGAGGTAATTTAAGGAAGCATTTTTTCACAGAGATGGTTGTGGATGCATGGAACGGCCTTCCGGAGGAGGTTGTGGAGTCAAAAATAGTGGTGGAATTCAAGCATGCATGGGACAGTCATAAGGCAATTCTAGGGGGTGGGGGTAGGAAGAAGTAGGCTGTTGGTTAACTAGGATCTGCAACTTATCCATCAGGTAGGGAAATGGGCAGACTGGGTGGGCCAAGTGGTCCTTATCTGCCATCAAATTCTATGTTTCTATGTTTCTATACAACTCATTTCAGTACCATGTGACATCCCATTCCATGGTACATTACAAACTTCACCTGTGGGGCCAAGTTCACATTCAAAGTCATCAAATCCACTGTTCATGAAGTTAGCCCTGTACTGTGAATTACAAACTCTCATGGAGGATTGTATTCACAAATTTGGGTGAAATTGTGAATTATTTCATGAAGCAAAGTTGGCCAACTTTTCATGCCTCTAATTATAAATGAGTCTGTCTTTCAGTTTAGCAAGGCAGGATAGTACAGTACTGAGACTGATCTAGTGTTTTCTGCTATAGTTCTAGCCAGTTCCTTGCTAATTTAGGGAGGTAGTATAGCGCAGTGGTTTAAGGCTGTAAACTGAAAATTTGGTGACATCCAGCAGACCAGACCTGGATTTGAATCCCACAGCTTCCACTTGTATACTGTGTGACCCTCAGCAAGTCACTTAAATTCCCTGTGCTCCCAGGTCACACCTGTAAAAAAAGCTTTCAGCTTAGTGTGCTACTCCTGGTTAAAAGACTAAATAAATAAAAAAAAGTGGAGGTACCAATGTTGTTTTCAGGATATCAATCACTTATCCTGTGACCAAAGACAGGATCAGTATTTCCATGAGTGGGTCAGCAATTTCCATTGAAACAAGTTTCAGGAAGCAGGCTCCTGGTCATGGCTATGCTTGCTCTTTGTAACTTATATTTTGAAAATGAATTTACAGACATCTTTTACTGTCATTGTCCTTAGTAAGAAATTTGCCCTGCTCTGTTCAGCATTATTCAGTATGGGAAACATTCCAGAATTGTTAAAATTCAGCAAGTCTACCATTGATTTCGGTCAGCACAGTCTATATCTACCCCTTGTAGCTTATCAGTTATATTTTTCAGGGAGGATTTAAGTTCCCGATAGAGTCCCCAGATGTTCAAAGACATTGAAATTACTTCACAATTGCTTCTGGCAATAATTAATTTTAGCTAGGCATGTTTGTTTCTTGCAGTAATTTCTTAGCTGCCAGTAAAATAGTAATGACTCTTCTATTCTTGTGGATTTATAGTTTTCACTCTATTTATAATCCTTGCTTACATAATGCATATTATTCATTATTTGGATCTGGTCAGTAACATTGCGGAACAAAATAAAGTGGACAAAAATAAAGCGGCAAAAGCAGTGTCATCAATAATATTGGCAGCACAAAGTGTAGTGTGCCAGAACAATGCAGGTCACACAACACACAGATAGCACACAACATCCACTGCATGGAGACACTGCACTGGAATACACAGCAGCAGTCACCAGTGCACAGGAACAGCACAGGGGTGCAGGGAAATGGAACAGGGCAGGGTGCAACCAGTAGCCTATGACATGGGCATCGGCAATTGGGTGCCTGAAAAAACAGTGATTCAATCACCAGTGCATGTCATTGGGGCTAGTGATAGGGTATGGTGACTGAATGAGGGGGGTCAGCGAATATAGTGATGGAATGTCACTATATGTACCTGTGCGAGGGGTGAGCATGCACAGCGAGGGTGGGAGGGATTGTGAGGGGTGGTGCCTCAGTGGGTTGCTGAGCTGGCCCCATGGCATGGTCAGTGTGGTAGGTAGGGTGCTGGGTTCATGTCCAGGCACTATTGTGTGATTTTGTTGTGTCCAGCCCAAATACTTTTTAAATGGTATTGCACCCCCCTGACATGCACCTCCTCAGAGTTGAGAATCCTTAAGTAGAGGGGAGTGATGCCAAAGTGGGTGCAAGGGCATAGTCCCCCACATAAACCATTTAGAAGATAAGTTCCAGGCACCATTTTGCTGTGCACTGGGGAGACAGTGCCAAAATTGATTTTTGGCACTCTGGCTTTGTGATAATGGCAATCGCCTTTGGGCTTCTGCAGTTATCACATAAATCTGTGCAACCACCACTGGGGGAAGTAGGCCACTGGACAATTACCATGGTAGTCTAATGGCACAGGTACTCACATGGTGGGGTACGCCTAACCACAATGTTGAATGATGGAGAAAGTGCATTGCGGTAACTGCTGGAGAACAGGTGGAACGTGGCCACCAAGGGGCCAGGAGCACAAAGTCAGCATGTCCCCAGCAATATGCACAACACACTGGACAGGGAAGACAGCATGCTGGCTTGTGCTTCTGGCCTCTTGCATTATGCATGGCCATCCACATGGTGGCCATGGTTCACCTGTCCTCCAGTGGTTACCCCAGTGTACTGTCTTCATCACTTAGCATTCTGGGTGGGGGTACACCACCATATGAGTGCCTGTGCCATTAGATTACCATGGTAGGTGTCCAGTGGCATGCTTCCCCCAGTGGTGGTTGCACCTTGCCCTGTTCCATCTCCCTGCACCCCGTACTGTTCCTGTGCACTGGTGTCTGCTGCTGTGTATTCCAGTTCAGTGTCTCCCTGTGATGGGTGTTGTTTAATACCTGTGTGTCATGGCCTGCATTGTTCTGGCACACTATATTCTGTGCTGCCAATATTGATGGTGGCACTGTTTTTGACACTTTATTTTTCTCCACTTTATTTTGTTCCACACTGTTACAGGCCAGATCCCATTATTTGGTCTCAAATAATGAACGGGCCATTGTTCTTGGAATTCAGCAAACAATATGTGATATTGTACTTACATAATCCAAGATGGCAGCATTCACTAACCCAGATCACTCCTGTCTGCGTGTGTTGAGATGTAACTCTGAGAGTAGTAAATGTCTATTTACATTTCTTTCAATTTTAAGGCTAAAGTAAAACATTTGTTTTCATGGGGCCTTCAAAGGATAACTTATAGGTACTCGTGCTATTCACCCTACTGCAAGTTTGTTTAAATGGTTGCATCACATGAGAACCATCAATTATAGTGGTGCAGTAGCACCACTATAGTTAGGATTGAGTAGGCAGTTTAATGTTAAACCTCAATGTTTGCACATTAATAACTTTGCAACCATTAAACAGTTTGCATGAAAATTTGCATGCAGTCTCGTTGGGTAGATTTTTGGATGTGCCACATTTTGTTCTGGTCAGATGTGTGGATTTTGAGTTCTGTATAGTACAAAAAAATGAAATTTTCAGAATTTTTTTCCTATTGGTTTTGCTGGGATTTCTTTGAATTTGGCTGCCACCCAGACAGTTTGGAGTTTTGCTCTTAACTGTTCTGGATTCAAAGGGGCTGGCCCATTAATGTGCCTTTTGCTTGTTTGGTGAAAAAAAAATTAATTCCAAAGATATTTAATTTTGAAATTTTTAAAAATGGTTCTATGACTACCCAGTGAAAGACAGAACAGTGCGGTAAGGAACCACATATCAAACACAGTGAAAAACAATACCTCACCTGTCAAATTAATCTAAAACCAAAGTGGAGAAAAGTAATATCATATTCAGTACGGTGGCACAACCCAGGGAGATAGGTGTATTTACTGATGCAACTGGAGGAGGGGATGCAACTAGGGGAGGTGCAACTCAGAGGCAGGAGGATGTAATATTCAAAATCCAGGGTAGGGGGACACAACTCACAGAGGGGGAAGTGGGTGGCAGATGCAACACAGAGCAGCCCCCTCAAAAAATGAACACATTGGTGGAAAATCCAGGTCTTCTGGGCCTACGGCATGCACTCAGAAGTGGTACTGTAACTCAAACCTCCACACCACACTGCCAGCATGACTAAACCACATGCAGAAGCAAATTTTAACTTGTGCAATTCAACTGGCTGTAGCATACAATCAGCAAAACCTTTCTGTGAAACTACAGCCTTTCATCAATAATTTCATTTGCTGACCGAATCCCCTTTACTATAACTATACAAATTCTGAGACAGCACAAGCTACAACAAAGTAAGTACTGTGCCACGACAAGTCAACAAACTCGTGATGCAAGGCTATGCTATAATGTCTCTCTCCCTGCTATACCTTTGTGGATTGATTTCACTGCACATTATTTAACATGCAGTAATCACATTCATTCTGATAGCACTTCAAATAGCTGTTTGAAACAAAAGAATATTTTTTTTTATTTTGTCCCAATCTTTTTTCATGAGGGGAAAATCATTTTTCAATTGCTGCCATCTTGTTTTCTGTTTTTCCATAAAAATTTGAATTTGAAAATCCACAAAAATGACGGGAGAGTGATAAAGACATTTGACTTGCTTATCAGGGTTACCTTTGCTGGATTCTGCACTTAACTGTTGCAGAAATGCCCTTGAAATTTTGTTTTTTTTAAGATTAGAAATCTTTTTTCATGATTTGTGATATGAAAAAAGATTCTTTCATATAAGTTTTGATATCCCAAATCAAAAAAAATCATTTTTTGGGAGGGGAAATCCTTTTTTCTTCTGCCACCATCTTTTCCCTTAATGGACACTTACAAAAAAAAAATAAGTAATGGGATTGAAGACATTTTAGATGTTGCAACTGACATACATTTGTGTGTCCAAAAAACTGCAGCTCTAGGGTAATTTTGTAATATTATAGGGATAAAATTACTTCCAGAAATCTCACATACCACATTGTTCCCAGACTAAATGAAAAATGGCCATTTTGTTACTTTTAATGAGTTCATGAAGGGATTTCCTTTAAAATCACATAACCTTTTGTTTCTTATTAGCAACTAAAGTATAAACTGAGTTTGAAAATGTTGAATGGATTTAGTTAAATACAATTGCAAGTGTAGCTATTTTAAGTTATCTGTCAACATTAATACACATTGCCTCAGGTTGCACATCTGTCCTTTAAACCAGACAGACAGATACTGTAGCAAGATAGATGCCTATAGACTGTAGCACGATAGATACATATTGATCAGCTCTGTATTGAAACACTATGGCTTTCTCTGGTATCAATGCATGATTCTATAACTAGTAACACAATCATCCAGAATAACTGCTACTTTTACAGTGCAACTGGAAGCTGTCATCTATTCATGACATTTATTTCAGCCTTAGAATGATAGTATAATATAGCTTGAAGTTTCCAGAAGACACTTTTACAGATGATGGGATCTTAAATAATGATAAATCATGCCTAACTGCATTTTATATAACACACATAAAAGAAGTCCTGGGTTAAAATACATTTGTCAGGGGCAGCAAGATGGCTGTGCTGCTGCCCCACTCCACACGCCGTGCTGAAAGGGAGTACTAATTTTAAAGTTTCATTCTCTAAATTTGATGAGAAGATTTTGAATTAAATTGCTATTATTTTGTCACTGGAGTGCCTGCACCAAGCTTAGCACTGCTTTATATTTCTACATTTTGCCACTCCATGCTGTCTATTGTGCAGTTCAGTGTTTTGGGCATCTTGAACATTTTAAACGTTTTAAATTAAGAAGCCTCTCGAACCCACACAACTCAAGTTTTGATGAATGAAACCCGTTTAATCTTAGCTTTTATTTGCTGAATTGGGTTATTTTTCTTCCATAGAACTAAGCATTAACTAGTATGCATTACCATTACCATTATTGTTGATTGTGTTAGGTCTGGTGTGGATACAATTGTCGGGCTCTGAGTTGTTGGTCTGGAGCCTGTGGATTGGCAAAGGAACATTTGGAATATTTAGTGAGCCCTGACTGCTGTTCTAGTGACCGGAGGAAAGCTGACCTGCATAGGGAGGAATCTCAACTTACAGCAGCACTGAGGGTGCTAACAGGCTCATTAAGCCTTTTCAAAAGGTATGCTAGTGTTGCCTAGGGGCTATCAGGGTTGACTTGTGAACCCTGTAATTACTGCACTTAGTGGAGTGCTTTCTCTTGAATATTTTTTCAGGTGATCACAGGAGTACATTACCAGAGTCAGAGCGAGGAGAGTTCTGGAGGAGATGAACTACAGAAAAGCATCCTGGAAATTCCTGAAATGGGTAATGAACTCCCCAGTGAAGGATAACCCATGAGGATAACTGGAGATTCCATTCATGCTAGCAAGTTTCAAAAGACTCCCATGTTGGAGAAAAAGCAATGGTTGTAGTATGCTGGGAATGTTGAATCTCACTTGCTGTATCTGAGAGACTGTTGTTCAGCAATGGTGGAGACTGGGCATGGGTAAAAACCTTTAAGAGGTATTACATTTCAGCCTGTTTTGTCTACTGACCAAAACAGAGACTTGAGTAGAATATTTGGACAGAGTTGGATACTGTTGATGCTGTTTCCTTACTGGGGTCTTGTGCCTTTAAAAACTCTTTAAAACTCTTAATACTGAGTTTATATTCTGCTCCTGCCTTTGTGCTTAATGCTTTAATTATTGTGGCTCCCACTGTAGGACTCCTAATTTAATAGAACCTTGAATATCAGGCCTAAAAAACAATTAAGATGAATGGATTTCTGAATACAAAGGAGCCAAACTGTGTAGGGATTTCTACTATTTTATATTCATTTGCACTCTGAGTTGTTTTAACTAAGGAGATGTTATTCCAGGTTTTCTTAGGCAGGTGATGAGAGTTCAAATAAGAGCCTTTAAGTATATAATCAGCAGTTGTTAAATGCTACTAAACGCTATCATTTAAGAAAGTGCTACATCTATTTAGGGTGTTTTCATGGAGAGGGTACATGATACCGATATTACTCAGAAATTTTGTGAATATGCAAACATAAATCCAAATGTGTTATGTGCCCTTAGGATTGTCCGAATATTCCCTCAGTCTAGATATCAATGTTGGCTAATGAGGCCTTAGGACTGGCCTACAGCCATCTATTATCAGGTAGGACAAAATGACCCATTATGGATCGTCCCACTAGTGATATGGAGCCCCATTATATACCCAAGAAGTAGTCAATAGGAGTGGCTGAATCTGGGGTAGCCAATGGGGCACGGAGTGGCATGTGTCACATGCTGCGCCAATGGATGAGCCTCAAGACCGGTGTGTCCAACCGTCCATCAGGGAGGTGCAAATGTGTCATGGTGTGGATGGATGGGACTGAACTGTAACACAGAGTTCTATTGTATGCCTCAACAGTAGCTGACAGGAATAGCTGGACAGGGGGGTAACCTTGGAATACAGAGCAGCACCACTGCATGGTGCCCCTAATGGTTATACCCTCAATGCCAGCAGGTTCAACTGGCCTCTAGGTAGTATTGGTGGGTACATGGTGTGGCCAGATGGGCCCTTCCAATACATGTAGTTTCATTAAGTGCCTCGGATGTGGCCAATAGGAGTGGCCAGATAGGAGGTGATCTGTAGGGTACAGAGCAGTGTACTCTGCATGATACCTCTGACGGTTGTCCTACAAATGCAGAGTGCCCATCTGGCTGTCAGACAGGCACAAATGGGACAGGATGTGAGTGGATAGGCTAAACTCAGCTGGAACAGATTGGACTGAAATGGTGTCACTTGGCCTAAATGCTCTCTTCTGGCTTCATTTACATAATGTTGGTTCGGACCGATTACTAGTCTGCCTAAATCATTAGTTTGAATATAGAGAGGCATGTATGTTCACTCTAAGTTTAAAAAGTGAACTAATAGGGTCAACTGATGAAGGTAAGTCTTGCTAATATATTAGAGTTTACAATTCAATTACTAAGTTTATTTGTTCAACAAAGTCATTACAAATATTTAAATTAGATAAAACATACATTTAAAATTGCCAGTTTCCAAGGTTTCATTTACATCCATTATATAAATGCATCAATATATAATAGCAACAACTTGTTATTATTAATTACAACTTCTTAAGACAATCAGTGCAGCCACATTTTGTTCAAAGTTATTTTATAAATGAATGAATTATAAAAAGTCCAGCCACTATCTATGAACTATGTGAATTTTCATTAGTAGAATCAGCACAAATAAAATTCATTTGAAATGTTATTATAAGTGGGTGAAGTGTAAAAAACCAACCACTTTCTGTAAAATATGTAGATTTTCACTACTCAGTAAATATTTCTCAAGCTTATCACGGGGGTAGGTCGAGATCTGCCATGATGTCACCAAGCCATTTTGAGTGAAAACCCTTATATAATGGGCACAAAAGTAATATATGCTTTAGATTGTCCTCTGGTACTTTGTCATATTTACAAAATGGTGTTAAAATATTTTTCTCTTTTTTTGTTTGTGGAGTACATAGTTAGCCCTGTATGTTTCTAACCTGAATTTAGGTATTATTCTCCTATCCTTTGGATTAGTTAATTTGACCAGATAAGGCTCTAGGCCATGTGTTGTTGTTATATACTTATACCATCTGTATAGTTTTAACTTTTTTAGTTTTATATACATATTAGTTATCTCTTGATCCCTTAATCTACTCTTAACATTTTCAACTATTATCTTCCATGGATATACATACATGGTCCATAAAATATGTTCAAGTCCATTTGGTAAGCAACATTGCCTAAAAATGTCTAGAGTATGGAAAACTTTCCCCATTAGTGTATATTTTATCTTGTCTTCTAGACATTGTCTCAGAAGTCTATTTTCTTCAAGTAGACATAGCTTTATTGATGACAATATCTGTTTTTCATTAACATTGAAACAGAGTATTGTCCTAATTACAGATTTAATATTCCTGCTGCTACTGAATGTGAAACCATTAAAATGTATCTTTTATTTTTATTGCACAATACCTGTAGTTTATTGAGGTCTTCCATTCCCCCAATCTCTGCTGCATGGAGTATACTTCAGTTTATTTTATCTTCTAGAACTCTCAAAACTCCTTTGACCAAGGTTCGACCAATCTTTGCATTAAATATTTTGAATGCATTGAATGCTTTCTTTATTTTTGTTATAATCTGGTCTATCTGAACTTTCCATTTCCATATCAGAGTTTAAATTATGCATCTTATAATATTTTATAAATATTAGCATAGGAGAAAAATAACTCGAGATGCCTATTTTAATCATTAATAGATACTTTCAGATGTTTTGGCACTCCCTTTTGTTAAATTGGCATTAAATGCCAGTAGATTATTATTAGCACAAGTAAATTGCTTGGTATAGAGTAAATATTAAGTGTTAGAAATCTACTGATATTGTAATGGATAGTTTTTGCATTTTTTGTATTTGTATTTAATAATGTACATTTTAATGTATCATGTTTTTAATGACCTTTTACAGTCAAACAAATAAACAAACAAACATACATTTGATAGCTAGGGACACTTTCAGCTATCAGGAAGTGGCAGTGAAAGTTCAAGAGAAAAAGAAAGCATTCAGGAAGTACAAGGAATCACAGAAGGAGCAGGACAGAGAACTGTATTAGTTAAAGCAAAAGGAGGCTGGGAAGGCAGTCAGAACAGCAAAGGCCCAAACCGAGGAAAAGATAGCCAACTCAGTTAAGAAGGGGGATAAAACCTTTTATAGGTACATCAGAGAGCTAAGGAAGACCAAGGGAGGGATAGTGAGGCTTAATAAAGGGAGGGAGGGTGGGCAGAGGAGACTGTGAAAGGCAGAGATACTAAACAAATATTTTTGCTCAGTATTTACGAAGGAAGAGAGATACATAAAACAAACAGTAACTTACCTCTGGATACAGAAGCTGATACCGGCCATTTACAGAAGAAAGGGTTCTGAAGAACTCTTAAAACTGAAGGTGGACAAAGCAATGGGGCCTGATGGGATTCATCCCAGAATTCTAAAAGAACTAAGGGTAGAACTAGTGACAACACTGACTACCCTTTTAGCAAATCATGGGAGGATGGGGTGGTACCGAGGACTGGAGGAGGGCAGATGTGATTCCCTTCACAAAAGTGGGAGCAAGGCAGAAGCAGAAACTATAGACCTGTTAGTTTAACCTCAGTGATAGGGAAAATGATGGAATCACTTCTAAAGGAAAGAATTGTCGAGTATCTAGAGGCCAGAGGCACAGGACCCTAGGCAGCATGGATTCACAGCAGGAAGGTCATGCCAGACAAATCTGATAGATTTATTTGACTGGGTGACCAAAGTAGTAGATCAGGGAGGGGCTGTGACATGGTACTACCTAGATTTTAGCAAGGCATTTGACAGCAGTCCCACACAAAAGATTAATATACAAGTTAGCCAGCCTGGGGAGGGTCCCAAGATGACAGCCTGGGTAAAGAATTGGCTGGAGAATAGGACACAGAGAGTTATAGTAAATGAGTCCACTCAGAAGAAGGAGGGGTTGCTAGTGGGTACACCACAGGGTTCAGTATTACGACCGGTCTCTCAATGTTTTTATAAGCGGTTACTGCAGAAGGACTGAAGGAAAAGTATGTCTCTTTGCAGATGACACTAAGATCTGCAACAGAGCATAATGCCCAGGTGGGGTGGAAAGGATGAGAGGGACTTGGCAAGGTTAGAGGAATGGTCAAATGTATGGCAGCTTAGATTCAATGCTAGAAGTGCAAGGTAATGCACCTGGGAAACAAAACCCAGGGAAGAGTACACAACGGGGGTGAGATACTAACAACAACAAGAATGGAAAGGGACCTGGGGTGTCATATCAGATGACCTAAAGATGGGCAAGCAATGTGAGAGGGCAGCAAGGAGGGCTGGGGGATACTGGGATGCATAGGGAGAGGCATCACCAGTAGAAAACAGGAAGTTATTATCCCTCTGTACAGACAGCTGGTGAGACCCCATCTGGAGTACTGTGTGCAGTTCTGGAGACCCAATCTCCGAAAGACATAGACAGGATGGAAGCTGTCCAGAGGAGGCAACTAAAATGGTGCAGGGTCTGCACCGAAGTCGATGAAGAGAGACTAAGGAGCTTAATATGTATAGCCTCAGGAGAAAGGAGGGAGAGGGGGACATGATAGAAACTTTCAAGTACCTCAAGGAATCAACAAAGTCCAAGAGGGTAGCATCTTTCAAAAAAAAGAGGTATGCAAGAACAAGGGGGCACAATTTGAAGATGGGGGGGCGGCTCAGAGGTAATTTAAGGAAGTATTTTTTCACAGAGAGGGTTGTGGATGCATGGAACGGCCTTCCGGAGGAGGTTGTGGAGTCAAAATCAGTGGGGGAATTCAAGAATGCATGGGATAGTCATAAGGCAATTCTGGGGGGTGGGGGTAGGAAGAAGTAGGCTGCTGGTTAACTAGGATCTGCAGCTTATCCAGTAGGTAGGGAAATGGGCAGACTGGGTGGGCCAAGTGGTCCTTATCTGCCATCAAATTCTATGTTTCTATGTTTCACATAAACCAGTGCTGCAGAAGAATCCATCAAGACTGTTTTAATTCATTTTATTCTACTAAAATTTAACACACATAAAACAGTAAATGTATCTCCACTGAAAAACAGCTACATTTGAAAACAAATCAGCATTAAGAAAAAAAAACTTAACCTTTTTTGTCATGTCAGCCTCTTTTGTTCCTTTTTAACTTGCTGACTGAATTTGCTTGTCCTTTTACATTAATAAAATTAATTGTGCATGTTAGAGTTTTGTGTGTATTGTGGATACATGACAAATGATACCCTTTAAAGGTATCCTTAATGGAGTCATATTAAAGGCACTTTCCTCAATTGCCAAATATGTTTCCCAGGTGTGTTACTCATCTGTCTATATAGGGCTTGCACATCCAGTGAATAACTTCAGATTTGGCCATTAGCATTTTTATCAAAGATTTCTACTATGAAAATTGATGAGCACAGATGTGTCTCAGTTTGCTCAGGACAGGCCCTTGCCTCAAAACATCTGTTTTTAACTACTTCAAAGTTTAATCTGGAATCTCCATTGCTGCAGTTTGCAGGCAGTGCCACTTCCTTCATCATAAGGTATTTCACTGAATACAAAACTCAATTTTGAGAAAATGTAACTGATTATAATTTTTGCAGAGGTCACTTCATTTTAATATGGTCACAGCTCTAAATCCAAGTTATGCATTCTGGTTTGATTTTGTCATAGTTGTTTAGTATTGGCATTCGCAGTCATTAAAGGTATATGTTCTTTGGAAAGTTTTGCTTGTTTCTGTCAGCATTAAAGATTAATAGCAACTTCTATAAAATTACTATAGTTTCATTTGATTTGTCTTTGTAAAACTAAGACATTTAAAAATAGCATTCTCCATATATCCATGTACAGCCCAGTCTTTGTCTACTGCAGTGTTTCTCGTATCTCTAAGTTTTCACTTTAGACTAACCCTTTTATTAACTTCTTATTATCACTATAATTGTGTTATTATTAAAAAAGTGATACCTATAGCAACTACTGAGGATGCTAATTGCTCAGGTGAGAACTCAACATCATGGGTATAGACACAAGTCATCAAGCTATACTCTTAACTGAACCCTTTGACTCTAACCATGGGGTGAAGTTTTGGAACATAAAAGTTTGCCAGCTGCAAGCAGAGAGAAGAACATGACAACACATGTAGGGTTATGGGTCTGAGTTTAATTTCATAACTGTTCTGGTACAAAAAGAGTGTGTTCTCACATTGAAGTTGGTGCTCAGGGGACCCTCTGGCTATGTGCTCTTTCCTCACTAACTTTAACTTTTATTAACTGCTAGTGCATAGATCAGCTCTGGCAGCCAAGTCTGGTGGGGTCTAGCAGAGATGGAATGTGATTTCAACTCTGCTGGCACTTCACTTGGGGTTTGTATGCTTAAAGAATATCAGAGAACTTTCCCAGTGTAACAGGTACAGTCTCTCTGTCGCTCTCTGTCAGTGTGTTCATGTCTCTCTCTCTCTCTCTCTCTCTCTCTCTCTCTCTCTCTCATATCTATTCCATTTAGGAGTATCTTTTTGTTTTCATACACATTTTGCAGCAGTTGTGTATCAACACAAAAAGATGAAGAGAAAAGGAAACATGAAGTAATAACATAATTTTTCCTTTAAAGGTAAGACCAGAAGAAAGCCACGGTTAAATTTATCTGGGATCCTGCTAAAATTCTTAAAAGATGTTGCTTCTCAAAGGAGGCATCAAGTTGAATTTTAAACTGTATAAACATGTTGGCATTTCAGTGTAAAACAAGGAAAGAAAACAAAATATCCTTACTGTTCAGGAAGGCAAAGATTAAAAAATAATTTCCTTTTGCCATGAGCATCTTCTTAATTGCATTTTGGGCAGTAATGCATACTCTTCAGCATTGCCTTAAAAGTAGAACATATTATAAATGTAAATGTTAATAATTAACATTAGGTGTCTGTGTGTGTTTGTGTGTATGTGTGGGGGTGGCACATGTGTGGTTAGTAGGTGTTTATTTATCAGCCTGCCTTCATAGTTTCTTCCCATCTGAGTTTCACAGCAGTTATATGTTTATACAGACAAAGTAACTCTCTTACTGCTACACTGTAAATATATATATATATTTATATAGGATACATGATGGCCATGAGTGTGATATGGCAAATATTGTCACTTCTGCGGAGTGAGCTCTAGGTATCTCATGAGTGCTGAAGGCGCGAGTGAGATATCCGGAGCTCACAATGCCGGAGTGACAATATTTGCCACAGCAAATGATCTGCACATCATGTATTCAATATATATAATAGTGCCAAAAGTTTCAGAAGTTTTGTTATGCTGTCTTGTGTTCTGTTCCTGTTTATGTCTTTGCTCATTCTGTGTGTGAGCTTTTGTGAATGGACTGTCAGTGTTATAAACTCTGGGAGACACATGAGTGTGTTTTGCAATGCTAAATTAGTTAGTTTTAGGTAGGTGTGAGAAACATACTTTTGTGAAGCTGTATTGTTTAGAAGTCTGGCTGCAGTGAAGCTGAGAGCATCACAGTAATTGTAATGGGCTGAGAGGCAGAGTGTCAGAACAGCTGATACTGTTTTTAGTGGTAATTGAGTTAGCTGCAGGCAAAATGCAGAGTGTTCTGTGAAATTGTGCTCTTTAGGATTCTGGCTGCAGTCAAGCTGAGAGCATCACAATAATTGTAATGGGCTGAGAGTAAGGGTCTGAGGAACAAGTGAGAGTGTGTTTCAGTGGTAATTGAGTTAGCTGCAGGCAGCAGTGAGGAATAGACTGTTCTATGAAGCTGTGCTCTTTAGAATTCTGGCTGCAGTTCAACCGAGAGTATCACAGTAATGAGCTGGAAGTTAGAGTGGGGAATAGGTGTGTTTTGTAATGCTCACTGAGTTAGCCATAGGCTGCAGTGATACCTCTCATGTAGTTCTGCATTTGTGTCTATGGTAACAGCACAGGTGTTTCTTGCATGCTGAGGGCAAAGCTGCCTAGGGTGTTGATATCAGTGACCTTTTGTGACCTGTGTGTGTAAATGGCTGATATCATCACTGTAGAGCAGAGGGTAAAAATATCACACTGCAGTGGAAGATACACTTTTCTCTCACTCATTTATCACTCACCCCTATTGTATATATAGGGAATACATGATGGGCATGAGTGTGATATGGCAAATATTGTCACTCCTGATTTGGCACTCATGAGATATCCAGAGCTCATGATGCAGGAGTGACAATATTTGCCATAGCTCACGATCTGCACATCATGTATTCAATATATACAATGGGGCCAAGAGTTTCAGAAGTTTCATTATTCTGTCTTGTGTTCTGTTCCTATTTATGTGTTTGCTCATTTTGTATGTGAGCCTTTGTGAATGGGCTGGCAGTGTTATAAACTCTGGGAGACACATGAGTGTGTTCTGCAATGCTAAATGAATTAGTTTTAAGTAGGCATGAGAAACATACTTTTGTGAAGCTGGATTCTTTAGAAGTCTGGCTGCAGAGAAGCTGAGAGCATCATAATAATTGTAATGGGTTGAGAGGCAGAGTGTCTGAACAGCTGATACTGTTTTTAGTGGTAACTGAGTTAGCTGCAGGCAGCAGTTAGGCATATACTGTTCTGCAAAGCTGTGCTCTTTAGAATTCTGGCTGCAGTCAAGCTGAGAGTATCATAGTAATGAGCTGGAAGTTAGAGAGGGGAATAGGTGTGTTTTGT
Source organism: Neoceratodus forsteri (assembly GCA_016271365.2). NCBI lineage: Eukaryota > Metazoa > Chordata > Ceratodontiformes > Ceratodontidae > Neoceratodus > Neoceratodus forsteri. Next base: position 1,341,279,639 of record CM057456.1, read on the forward strand.
AATGCTCATTGAGTTAGCTGTAGGCAGCAGTGAGACCTCTCATGTAGTTCTGCATTTGAGTCTGTGGTAACAGCACAGGTGTTTCTTGCATGTTGAGGGGAAAGCTGCCTAAAGTGATGATATCAGTGACCTTTTGTGACCTGTGTGTGTAAATGGCTGATATCATCACAGTTGAGCAGAGGGAAAAAATATCACACTGCTGTTGATGATACACGGTTTTGTCTCACTCATTTATAACTCACACCTATTGTGTGTGTGTGTGTGTATATATCTATATATATATATATATATATATACATATCTATTTATCTCTCTATATATCTATATATCTATATCTATATTATGGTAGCACGGTAGTGCTACCATAGTTAGGGTTGAGGAGCCATTTCTATGTTAAACCTCAAAATTTTGCACCTTAATAACTTTGCAACCGTTTGACAGATTTTCCTGAAATTTGGAATACTTGATCAAGAACCATAGGCCTTGGGATCTGCCAAGTTTTATACTGTTCAGATATACGGCTGTGGAGTTATTAAGCATGATCTGTGCGCGCGTTCACGCTTTTCTGGAATTCTACGGTCGCACCTACAGGTCGTACGATTTGTGCGACCGGTCCAAAATCTTCAGGGGGCATGCAGCCAGGGTCCCCGATGTGCCTTTTGAAGATTTCATGAAAAAATATTAAACGGTTCAAAAGTTATTCAAAAAACAGTTTCCCATTATAAGTCAATGGGAAAAGTTAACAAAAAGTTCGACAGTGTCGCAAATGCACTTTTTAGTGTCACAAATGGCCCTGTTAGTGTCGCAAATCCGCCATCTTGTTTTCAGTTGGTGATCAGAAAAATGGTTGGCATTTAAAATTGAGGCCCCCTAGCAACCTAATTCTTTTTGTATTCAGCTAGTCAGGCCCTGAGGATGCTAGCCATGTCTTTATTTTGGGGTAAAACACCCCAGAAATATGTTTTCAAATTTCTAGAAAAGTAGTGTCGCAAAAGTGATTGTCGCACTTGCGAAAGTGTCATAAATTTTACTGACTTTTACATGAAAAAATCACGACTTTCTTTGGTGACATAACCCAAAATGACATAATTCTTTGGCACTCCGCTGCAAAAGAGCGGTTTCAAGTTTTAGGCTGAAATTTGGAGGAGCATGAAGATATCTCATAGATGTGCCTTTCAGTGTTGTTTTGAAAAAATATTACATGGCGGCAAAGTTGCGGCACTGCAAAGTTAGCCGGTTTTCCCATAGGATAACATTACGGTAGCATTGCAGAAATCCTTTGGCACCCTTCTGCAAAATAACAGTTTGGTCTTTTTTCCTGAAATTTCGAGGGAAGACAGCCAACAGCCCACAGATGTGCCTTTCAGTGGTTTGGTGAAAAAACATTACAGGGAGGCAAAGTTATGGAGCTCCAAACTTTTCTTTTTTTCCCATAGGATAACATTACTGCATTCGCCGCACCTTTCAGGGCCCGTATCTCGAAAACGGTATGAGATATGGACTTTTCGTCGGAAAATTTCTTAGCCCCCTAATAGGGGCTAAGATTCAAATTAGTCAAGACAGTTGTAAATAATATGACTTTTAAATTTTTTTTCTACGTCATACGGTTCCTGAGATATAATGTATTTAGTATTCCAAGATCTCATTTTCTGCGCCGATACTCATTATTATGCATACATTATTTGTACTCACTGTCTTTCCCTATGCAGGTTTTGGGGAAAACCAGCCTGTGCGCTTACATTACTGTTACTGTTGCCCTTTCCGCTTGTGGTTCTGTGCCCGTTTCACTTACCATTGACGTCTACGCCACCATGTGCGTTATCTTTTGCGTTTTCATTTGCACTTGTGTTTCTGTTATTTTTTGCCATTTCTGTCTACAGTACTGTTTCTCTTTCTGTTTCACTTTGCGTCACCATGCCCATTGACATTTCCATTTGCAGGCACCATGTTACTATGTGACAACACATCGTGTGGCAGACCATTCCCGTCTATGCCAGCATGTGCGTTACCCTTTCTGTTCTCATTCGCGCTTGTGTTACCATGTGCGCCACTGTTAGCATTTCTGTTTGCATTGCTGTCCCTGTTAGTATGCCACAATACATCATGTGGGGGGAGCGTGGGGCCCAGAGGGCCCCGTGCTCCCGCCACCACGATATGCGGTGGGCCCGCGCTCCTGCCGCTGCATTACATTCACTATTTCTCGTTATTATTCTCAAAATAAGGAAATTAGAGGCAAAAACTCCATTTAATGCATTAGTTAGTGTTGTTCCACAGTGACAAAAGTGAGAAAATTCACTGTTAGGTTGAAAACCCCTTACCCCATCCACCTCCCCAACGGCATTGTGGTGTGCATTTGGATCGTGGGTCCTAACTCTCACCCCCATTTTCCTTTACTTCTGCTGCTTTACACATGTGATGGGGTGAGAGTTAGGGCTGATGATCCCAATGCACACCCCAATGCCACCACGTGCGTCAGCCTTTGCGTTTTCATTTGCACTTGCGTTTCTGTTACTTTTTTGCCAATTGTGTCTACCGTACTGTTCCTCTTTCTGTTTCACTTTGCGTCACCATGCCCATTGACATTTCCATTTACAGGCACCATGTTAGTATGTGACAAGACATCACATGGCACACCGTTCCCATCTACGCCACCGTGTGCGTTACCCTTTCTGTTCTCATTCGCACTTGTGTTACCATGTGTGCCACTGTTAGCATTTCTGTTTGCGTTGCTGCTCCTGTTACTATGCCACAAGACATCATGTGGTGGGAGCCGGGGCCCGCCACCGTATTACATTCACTATTTCTCATTATCATTCTCAAAAAGAAGGGAAATTAGAGGCAAAAAACTCTGTTTAATGCATTAGTTAGGCTGTTCCACAGCGACAAAAGTGAGGAAATTCGCTGTTAGGGTTGAAAACCCTAACTCCGAATTCACCCCCCCCAGCACCACACACACACAGACACACACACACATTCAAGTATGGAGGAGGACCAAGTCAACACAACCAATGACAGACATCCAGCAGCAGGTGACAGAAATAACAAACAATTGTCTAAATGTACTCTGAGACATCCCACCCACCTGACCAGGTACTGCATGCTCAGTGGAGATCAACAGCAAAACTGAGGCCATGTACACCAAATGTACACATCCCTGATTGCAGCTGCACACAACGTACCACACTTAGTAGTTGCATGGCCTTACCTACCGATGCCCCACACCACACCACTTGTGGTGGGCCACCTGAGCAATAGAGTTCAGCAAAACCAAGGAGTTGTACAGGTATAATATCTCTGATTATAACAAGGGTTTGAGAAATGCAGCTTTCTAATTGACTGTAAACATTGTAACAGCCTTATGTTTAGTTTTTATTAACATACATGTAGAGCCTAACCATATGATGAACATGGTTTAATGTTGTTTAAAAAACAGTTTTATTATGATAGCAATAAGCCACTCCCAGGTATTATGTCAATGGTCAGTTTATCACTGTCTAGCGACATGTGGCACTCAGCTATGCCTCATTCAACATTAAACCCCTACAGGGTGATTAACGAACCATTTAACATAACTGTTGGTCATGCCTTTTGTAATTGTCTTTATGAGTAGATACTCTCCCTCTGCTAGGCACTGCAGCAGCTTTGCAACACAGTGTCCACCCAGTTACACCATACACTGCCTAGTTACTGGAGAATGGCTGTGAATATGAACTCATGAAGATGAACAGTGTAAATTGATCATTACAGTCATCGAAACCCTAGTGTGATTATAACTGACAGAGTCAGTGATGAAGATAACCCCTGCTGTCCTAGTATACTTACCCCATTGTGAGTTAAATCAATACTAAAAGACATTCTGTTTATATCTACACCATACCTACTTAATTCCTGTTGTACCACAATTAACATAGTTATCACTTTGATAGCATCAGTGACAGAAGTGTGGCAAACCCAAACAGTAGGCATACAGCCTGAGTATGAAACAACTGTTAAAAAAAAATCACACTGTGTCCATAAGTGGCATAGATCACTCATTGCAACAATAGTAAATGTATTACTATTTGAATAAGTTAGTCCTCACAGATGCAATGAGATTGTCTTTATCAGGTACAACATACTCAGTAAGTGCCTACAGGAAAATCTTTCATATATACATCTCCAATACAGGTACATCATTGTTGGCTCAGTAGTGCTATGATATTTAGAAGTTGCTTGGCCTGATCCATGCAATTACAATGTTTCTTACAAAGAATACTTACTGCATCTTTAGTATTGAAACACACTGAAGGTCTATGTATGTACATCAGCAGTACACCTTCATCAGCAAGAATGCATGTGATACTGGCAATCAAATTTCACAGCGTTGAACAGGCAATGCTTTCCATACGTTTACATCAGCCTCTCTATGTTGAGTAAACCATTGCAGTAAATGTACTACTATGTAAATCACCTACTAAATTTATCACTACGTTTATCTTGAGCATGCTAGTGTCTTGTAGTTAATTTATGTGCTTCTCTTAATTAATGTATACTCACTAGTGTTAAAACCTTTCTACAACTGTCATCATGCACCTTCAGTATTTATATTGAATAACGGCACAGTGCCAGTTGTGGTGTGGTGTGGGGCATCGGTAGGTAAGGCCATGCAACTACTAAGTGTGGTACGTTGTGTGCAGCTGCAATCAGGGATGTGTACGTTTGGTGTACATGGCCTCAGTTTTGCTGTTGATCTCCACTGAGCATGCAGTACCTGGTCAGGTGGGTGGGGATGTCTCGTGGTACATTTAGACAATTGTTTGTTATTTCTGTCACCTGCTGCTGGATGTCTGTCATTGGTTGTGTTGACTTGGTCCTCCCCCATACTTGAATGTGTGTGTGTGTCTGTGTGTGTGGTGCTGGGGGTGAATTCGGAGTTGGGTTTTCAACCTAACAGCGAATTTCCTCACTTTTGTCGCTGTGGAACAACCCTAACTAATGCATTAAATGGAGTTTTTTGCCTCTAATATATATATATATATATATATCTATCTATATAATATATATCAGGGTTTTAAATAATTGATTAGCAGTTTTTTTCTTGGGACTATACTAACTGTACAGAAGGTATTTATATAGATTTTCTAGAAGTGCTGTGTTTGTTAAACACAGTGAGGCAAGAGCTATGCATTTTCACAAAGATTTAGCACTTTAATGAGCAAAACGCTAATCAATTTTTAGAGTTAAATAAATCCCTGTATATATATTTTTTAGAGGCAAAAAACTCCATTTAATGCATTAGTTAGGGTTGTTCAACAGCGACAAAAGTGAGGAAATTCGGTGTTAGGGTTGAAAACCCCCCTTGGACCCCCTGCCCACTCCCTCAACCAGCATTGGGGTGTGCATTGGGGTCATCATCCCTAACTGTCACCCCATCACATGTGTAAAGCAGCAGAAGTATAGGAGAATGGGGTGAGAGTTAGGACCAACGACCCCAATGCACACCCCAATGCCGGTTGGGGGTGGGCAGGGTCCAAGGGGTTTTCAACCCTAACACCAAATTTCCTAACTTTTGTCACTGTGGAACAACCCTAACTAATGCATTAAACAGAGTTTTTGCCTCTAATTTCCCTTCTTTTTGAGAATGATAATGAGAAATAGTGAATGTAATGCAGCGGTGGGAGCGTAGTGCCCTCTGGGCCCCGTGCTCCCACCACGTGATGTCTTGAGGCATAGTAACAGGAACAGCAATGCAAACAGAAGCACTAACAGTGGCGCACATGGTAATGCAAGTGCGAATGAGAACAGAAAGGTTAACGCACACAGTGGCGTGAGCGGGAGCAGTCTGCCACGTAATGTGTTGTCACATAATAACATGGTGCCTGCAAACAGAAATGTCAATGGGCATGGTGACAAAGTGAAACAGAAAGAGAAACAGTACTGTAACACAAATGGCAAAAATAACAGAAAGCATGAAGTGCAAATAAAAACTCAAAGGATAGCAGCACATGGTGGCGTAGACATCAATGGTAAGTGAAACGGGTACGGAACCACAAGCGGAAAGGGCAACAGTAACAATAATGTAAGCGCACAGTGGTTTTCCCCAAAACCTGCACAAAGAAAGACAGCGAGTACAAAGAATGTATGCATAATAATGGGTATCGGAGCAGAAAATGAGGACTTGGAATACTAAATAGGTTATATCTCAGGAACCGTATGACGTAGAAAAAAAATTTAAGAGTCCTATGATTTATGACTGTCCTGGCTAGTTTTTTCTGATGAAAAGTATGTATCTCGCACCGTTTCCGAGATACGGGCCCTGAAAGGCGCGGCGAACGCCGTAATGTTATCCTAGAAGAAAAAAAGAGAAGTTTGGAGCACCATAACTTTGCCTCCCTGTAATATTTTTTCACCAAACCACTGAAAGGCACATCTGTGGGCTGTTGGCTGTCTTCTTTCCAAATTTCAGGAAAAAAGACCTAACCGTTATTTTGCAGCAGGGTGGCAAAGGATTCCTGAAATGCGTCAGGCACCGTAATGTTATCCTATGGGAAAAAACATCAAATTTGGAGTGCCGTAACTTTGCTGCTGTGTAATATTTTTTCAAAACAACACTGAAAGGCACATCTGTGAGATGTCAGCTGCGTTCCCTCCAAATTTCAGCCCAAAACTCCAAACCATTCTTTTGCAGCATGAGTGCAAAGAATTGCTGTAATTTTCCCACAGACTAGAAAACTACTGCGCACTTGGTTGCAGAAAGCTTTCATAAAAATTTGTCTTTTGTGAAACGAAAGTACTTTGTGAAGTACTTTTCCATAAATTGAAAACATATTTCTGGGGTGTTTTACCCCAAAATAATGACATGGCTAGCATCCTCAGGGTCTGACTAGGTGAATACAAAAGAATTAGGTTGCTAGAGGTCTCAAATTTAAATGCCAAGCATTTTTCTGATCACTAACCGAAAACAAAATGGTGGATTCAAAGTAACAGAGGCCATTTGCAGTAAAATGCCTTTGCGACACTGCTCGAACTTTTGTTAACTTTTCCCATTGACTTACAATGGAAATTGTTTTGAATAACTTTTAAACCATTTAATATTTTTCACCAAATCTTCAAAAGGCACATCAGGGATCCTGGCCACATTCTCTGAAGATTTTGGGCCAGTTACGCAAACCGTGCGACCTGTACATGCGACCGTAGAATTCCAGAAAAAGCGTAAACGTGTGCGCAGATCAAGCTTAATAACTCCACAGCCATATAGTTGACTGGTACAAATCTTGGCAGGTGCCAAGACCTATGATTCTTGATCTTGTATTCCAAATTTCAGGCAAATCCATCAAACGGTTGCAAAGTTATTAAGGTGAAAAGTTTTGGGGTTTAACATAGAAATGGCTCTCAACCTAACTATGGTAGCACTACCATGCTACCATTTTATATATATATATATATATATATATATATATATATATATATATATATATATATATATATATATATATATATATATATACAGTGCAGCCCACCAGGATGAAGTGCAGCACTGCAGAATTCTGCAGTAGAGTCACTGTAGCAAACAATGCAATTTCAATGTGAGTTAATCCCTTTTGTCATGCAGTAAATCTGTGACACTGCACTTCATCCTGGCAGGCTTCACTGCATATATATAGATATATATATCTATCTATCTATATATATAGATATATATATATATCTATATATATTCAATTTTTGCACTTTAATAGCTTTGCAACCACCCAATGGATTTGCATGACAATTTGAATGTGCTGTCTCCTGTGGTAGATCTTTGGATGTGCTTAGCTATGTTTCAGTTGGATGGTTGATTTCTAAGTTCTGGAGAGGTAAAAAAGTGATTGTTCCCTTATTGACTATGCTGGGTTTTTTTCTTTGAAGTTGTTCACAGCCCAGACTGTTTGGAATTTTGGTCTGGAATTTGTAGTGTAGAAAGGGGCTGACCCACAGATGTGCCTTTTGCTTGTTTGGTGTAAAAATATTAATCTGTTTTTAAAGTTATTACATTTTGAAAATTTTAGAAAGTTGGATCTGGGCATGCTCAGTAAGCACTTTAAGATACCTGTGTGAAACAAAAAAAGGAATCCTTTTCTGTACAGGAATACTCCTGTTTCATTTACTGCCATCTTGTTCCAGTTTTTTCTTTCTAAAAATAAATATACAAAAGTGACATCCTGGAAAGAGACCAACACATCTAGCTGGCTGATTGGGATCCCATTTAATGTAATCTGCAATTCACTGTTGCAGACATGCCCTTAATTTTTTTTTAATATTATAAATCTTTTTCCGTGATTGTGTGATATGAAAAAAGAATATTTTTCATATCATGAGTCATGAAAAAAGATCCTTTTTCATGGTGAATCCTTTACTAATTGCCATGTTGATTTCATACAAAAATTCTTTTTAATGTGCCATTTGATTCACACCTTGTACCAAAACAGTGTATAAACATTACATATCACCAGTTAAATAAGTTTAAATTACTTCTCATCTTTGCTCCTAGCTTTCTTAGTCAATTTTTATAGAGTGCTGGAGCCAGACAGATTTAGAGCAATTGCAAGTTGCCCTCCAAGTTGATTATGAGCTTCTGCCTTACTGTGATTGCCTGTGATTACTTTTATGCCTCTCATCCCAATACATCTGTTAAAACTGGTGAACAGGCTAATGGAAAGAAACCAAAGGGAACCATGGATAATGTATATACTAATCTGACTAGCACACATATGGGTAGGAGCAATGCAGAGGGTGTTAAAGATTTTTTTCTTTTTACAATTCTACTTTAGTAGTGACACTGGTTGATGATTTTTTTGTAATGAAGAGATGGAGGGCTGGCAGAGCAAATGAACAGTTAATGCTGCACAGTGCTATACTTTGCTGAGCCCTTTGTGTGTTTAGTGCAATAAAAAAAAAACTTTAGCTAAAACAGACAGGGGACAGTACTGTTAAAAAAAATGCATGTTAAAAGTCATGGGAGAGACAGCTGTGGACTACATTTACCTTCCCAGTAAAAGTGATGACAATATACTGTCTCTGCATTTTGAGTTGCTGTCATGAGACAGCACACTCAGTGTGTCAGTAGACAGGAACAAGGCACACAGCAGCAAGTAAGGGAAGTACTGGTGCAGACTGTCATGTATGTGGCTGTACAGGCAGGAGAACTGTCTTTGCAAGACTGAAGTAGCCTTGCAGGAGTTGCAATACCTGCTGCACAAGCCCTTGCCATAAACCAGTATGGTTATACATACTGAACAGAAAACAGAACCTGCTCTCCTTCACTGCTAAAGCAGGATTAGTGCCACCGTAAAAGCCAATAACAAACAAAACAAAACAAAACAAAAAAGAGGCACATACTATCTCAGTGTGATATTAATGTATTTGTTGAATACAAATGAATTGTATTTTCTTTGCTCCTAGTAAAACCTGACGAGGAACATTTGTAAAAGGGGCTGGTTCAAAGGTACTTGTAATCCTAGTTGTAATAAAATAAAATAAATAAAACCTTTTTGGCTGAATTTTCAGCAAGTCAGGTTTTACTTTGAGTAAACTATGTCAGCATTCATTCGTACAGGGCCAATATTGAGATGGGTACTAAACTGTGCAGACGCTCTGCACTAAGGACCATTTTCTTTATTACTGGTTGTATCATTTTGCTTGGTTGCTCTAACAGAACCTCTAATCCCGAGGAACTGACCATGCACAAAACATGTCAGGGTTTCTATCAGAGTAGTTACTGTATTTCAAATGATGCTAGATCTGGGAGTGATTTTCTTTCCTTCTGAGCAGCACTTTAACACAAATTTCTTGTGCTTGGTGTCTGCCAGTCTTTGTTTGCCTTCTGATATTTTGTGCAACCAGGCACATCAGTGAACTGAGCTGCTTTCTTCTGTTTTGGCCTCTAAAAAAATCTCCAAAAGTCTGTAAAAGGAGACCTTATCAAACATAATGAAATGATGTACTAGAGAAATATAGTTCACTTTCCAGTAAATGATATAACAAGCCAATATGCCCATGTCATCAATGAGATTACAGGTTCTGGACTGGGCTATCTAGAAAATAAAAAAGTCAGTGGCCTGGAGGATAGAAAAGAAGGTAGTGTCCTGTCTCATAATCCTGTGCCATTGCAAGACAAGAAGAACAAGTAAATCTAACACAATTATACATCTTGCACTAGTTGTGTTGTCACAGCATATAATATGCTCTTCATTTGTTCGATTTTGTGTTTACTTGTAGAAAATCATAATACTATTCTTTATCTATGGTAAGTGAATTTATGAATGCTTTAGCACCGTAAATCCAAGAGGTTCTTCCTCAGCCAGGAATCTGAAATTTTACCTGTAACTTATATTGTTTGCTGACCCTAAATTAATAAAATGTTAACTGCAAAAAATAAATACATTAATTGTAGAAACATAAACTGCAAATTCACAAAATGGTTCTATTACTGCTATGCATATAGATTTTGGACAAACACTTCCTCAGTTTGTCAAGTTGAGACCAATTGTTTCATTTCTTTGCTTATTTGTATAGCCTTACCATTATGAACTATATACTGCATTACTGGAGTCATAGAAACAGTGAATCTTGCACTTCAAAAATGCTCTTTCAATAAAAAAAAACAATAAAAAGCAGTCTTTCTAGGTGTCTAAAAGCCAATGTAATGGTAAAACAACAATAGATCAACCATACACTTTATTTTTAAAAAAGGTTTTTTTTTTTCATTTTGGAAGTGTGATATCCAATTCAAATGTGTTATTTTCAAATTCTTCTAAATGCTGTATTATTGCCTCAGGTGTCAACAGAAAAATGTCACATATTAATAAATTAATTGAAAAATAACAGTTTATTCTCTCTCTCTCTCTCTCTCTCTCTCTCTCTCTCTCTCTCTCTCTGTCTCTCTCTCTCTCTGCCCAGTTTTCAAAACAAAATGGATGTTGTTTTTACACAACCAGGTGCTCTTCCACAAGTTCTTACAAATTGGATCCATATCAGCTCTTATTTGGCACATCTGTGTAAAATGCCCAGAGTGCAGAAATTTCTATTTTTCAAGCTCTAATGGAATAATGTAGCATTTGCTTTCCTGAGCAATGGCGCACAATAAGGTGACAGGAGTCAGAGAGGAGGAAGGGCAACTTTGAGGTAGAATCTTCTCTAGTTTTATGTAAAACCTAACTTCATTATAAATTTGTATCTTAAAAAGGCCACTTTGGGGGGCGTCGCTAGACAGCAAGCATGGAGGACACTCGCTAACTTAGCTCCCTGTGGTGGCGGCTCTTAATAGTTACCTACAGCTGAAGGAGTGGATTGTGACAAAACTACTGGTGAGATTTCAACTCCCTGACCTGATGGCTTCTAGTAAATCGAAAAATAGGCAAGCAAAGTTGCAGTTTGGATCCAGGGCACTGACTAACAAAACCGAGTGCAATCCTTGTGGTTCTGGGCCTCTCTCACCAGGCGCTAGTGCTGACGACTCACAGACTGGAGACGGCATGATGGAACTCACTGAGTCACTGGCAGGGGCTCCTGATTCCTTGGCACAGAGGCAGAGCGACATGAAAGCCAGAGTCACAGAAAACAGCTGACTTTATGGGTGACACATGGGTATCTTCAACCTTTTCTTCTAAGGCTTGTGGTGCCTCTATCTGGATTCCCAGTGGCTCCCCAATACAAATACTGGATAAGCTGGTGGATCAATTCAGCTGCCAAGCATTAGCAAAGGTTAAGGTTCCTGGAAAAGAATAATTTTGCTATGCTCAATATATGCCCCAAATGTAGAGAATCCTGGCTTTTTTCAGAAGTTAGCATTGAACATGTCCAGTTGTGAGGGACCCTGGATATTGAGTGAGGATTATAACTGCGTCATAGACACAGTCCTAGACCAATCCAACAAAACCCCTGTGCACAAGTCCCACAAGGCAAAAGCTCTTGATGTCCTACAAGGTGATTTTGATTTGGTGCATGCATGGCACCACCTCTACCTCTTGGGGTGGGAGTATAGCTTCTATACCCATGCCCATAACTCCTGTGCCTGCATAGATAGGCTGCTGCTCTCAAGCATCCTAATGACACAACTGGGGATGAAGGTATTCACTAATTCTTATTTCAGATCATGCCCTCCACTATGTTAGCATTCAGGGTATTGAATCCACCGTGGGTACCAAAGCTTGAAAATTGGACCTGCTCCTTTTGCAGAACCAAGAATATCTTTCCTATATGGGGGCTAATCTACAAAGGTTTTTAAAATGTAACCATCTGAGAGACACCTCTAACCGTGCCTGTTGGGAGGCCCTGAAGGCTTTTGTAAGAGGGTAGCCTATTTCATTTGTGGTGCAAACCAAATGTACTGCCATTAGAGAACTAGAGTTTCTCAGGAGCCAAATTGCAGCCTGTGAAAGAGTGCATATGTTAAACCCCACAGCAGCCCTCTATGACATTGTTTAAAAGTTAAAGTGGAAATTCAATACTCTGTCTAGTGCTCAGTTGAAGAGAACTATACCCTTGTCCAATGCAGGCCAGTATTTCGATGGGGATAGAGCTGGGAAATATCTGACTTGGCAACTAAAGAGGAAAGAGTCAGTCAAATCTATAAGCCAGATTCAAGATACCCATGGAAACTTAGTAAGGGGCACCAGTGACATAGGGAATACTTTTGGTGCATACTACAATTCTCTCTACACCTCTGAATGCAGTCTCCCACAGTATGCATATGACCAGTTTTTTGATGGGGGCCCCCCTCAATAAGATCAGTGAAGAGGCTGCAGATAATCTTGACTCACCTCTAACCAAACAAGAAATTAGGACAGCCTTGAAATCTTTAAAAAGTGGGAAAGCCCAGGGGCCTGATGTCCTCCATATAGACTTTTATAAATTCTTTTAGAGCCAACTCTTTGAACCCCTGTTTGACGCATTGGAGGAGGGACTGCAGAAGGGAGAGCTACCCCCATCCACATGGTCTGCAACCATTATAGTACTGCCTAAATCGTGAAAAGATCTTGCCTGATGCTCCTTGTATTGGCCGTTATCGCTGCTTACAGCAGATTATAAAATATTGGCCAAAGCCTTTGCCACTAGATTGGAGGTGGTATGCCTAATGTTGTGCACCCAGATCAATCTGGGTTCGTTAAAGTTTGCATGGGCAAACACAACACTAAGTGTACCCTTAGCATTATTATCTGGTGGGCTCGAGCTAAGAGATCACATGGAGCAGCTGTGGTGGCTCTTGATGTCGAGAAGGCCTTTGACCATGTGGAGTGGGGGTATCTGTTTAGTGCCCTAGGTAGACTAGGAGTGGGATCCATTTTCTGTTCATGGATGTGAGTGCTATATCAAAGCCCTTCAGCCCATGTCTTGGTTGGGGGTGAACTGTCAAGCTCCTTCCATCTGGGCAGGAGAACACTGCAGGGTTGCCCGCTGTTCCCCCTTCTCTGTTTACTATCTCTGGAACCTCTGGGAGCAGCTCTAAGGGTGCATAAAGTGATAAGGGGGTCTGGAGTGGGGGCAGGGAGCACAAAATTGCTATGTACACTGATGACTGATTGCTATATTTACAGAATCCAATGGAGGACCTGCCAGCAGTTCATAAGTTAATGCATACCTTTGGAGCTATATCGGGACACAAAGTAAACTGGTCAAAAAGTGAGCCGCTCCCGGTGGGAACTTTGGATCGTGCACAGTTGATTGCCTGACTGGGAGGGGGGGCTCCAATTGGTTCAGAAATTATGATATCTAGGGGTACAGACATCTGCCTCTAGTGGGGACCTCTATAAATTAAACTTGAAGCCTCTCATTATTGATATTGCTGAGGATTATGACAGGTGGGTGTCTCTGCCTATATCCTTGCTGGGTAGAGTTGGGGTCACTAAAATGTCAATATTACCCCAGCTTCTATATCTTTACCAGACCCTCCTCATCAGGGTACCACAAATCCATTTTAAACAATTAGAGGTGATAATGCACAAATTCCCATGGTAAGCAGGGTGGGCGAAGATCCCGTGGATCTCATTGCAGAGAAAGCCAGGAGAGGAGGGTGGGACTGCCCAATTTTTAAATTCTATTATTGGGCAGCTCAGCTGGCCTTTATACCAGCTAGGGAAACAAGCTCTGACTGCCCATGGTTGAGCCTAGAGGAAGACACATTAATGGGGAATTTTAGAAATGATATGTTGGCTGGGAGCCTAAGGGACTTAGGAGTAGTACAATTATGCAGTCCCTTCACAGCTACTACTCTGACTATCTGGACATATGCTCATAAATTAATAGGGTTTGCAGAGGGTAACTTCCCTAACCTGAGTATACTCACCTTTATGTGGTCAGCAGGGGGGTGTACTTAGGGTTGCAACCTATCTTGTTTTTGACCGGATAATCCAGTTTTTAGTGTCCTTATCCGGTCATCCGGTTTTGATTAAATGCAGTCTGGTTTTTGGGCCATTTTGAATGCTCATATACTCTTAAAACTGAAGTATCAAATCATTCACTGTTTTGGCTGCATTAGTTACAAAGTTCTGATGTCATTCAGACCTGCCTTTGTCTGTAAAACCAGTCTGTCTGGGAGGTGTAAAGTATGGCCATTAAGATCATTAGCAGTAAATTAACTTAATCTTTTCCACTCTGAATTTTAAGTATGGTCTTTTACTGCTATGACAGGAAACATTTTGTACACCTTTATTTGCTCGCATGTGTTTCTTTTTGTTTGTCCTATATTCTGGTATGTTTTAGACCAATTTTTGTTAAATTAGTAACATTCCATGATATTAGCTACATTTTTGTAGGTCATTCACATAAACAGCATGGAATGGTGTGTCTGAAATTGTGGAATATCTTAGAAATATAAAAAGAAACACCAGTAGCTGCTGAGGTAAAGGATAACAGAGTGCAGTATTAAGGGTGCCACAAGCACCAATAATTAAATGATCAAAAATTGGTCAAAACATCAGAATACATGACTGACATGGAAAGGAAAATGGGAGAGTGTTTAACAGAGGCTTGAGCAATAAGCTGTGAATGAGCTTGGCACATCCAGCAGACCTGAGTTTGCTTCCCACAGCTTCCACTTGCATACTGTGTGACCCTGAGCAAGTCAGTTAACCTTCCTGTGCTCTTATGTCACTCCTATAAAATGGGCTATGTGGCCTATGGGAGTTAACCTGGTTGCCAAAGAATAAAAATAAATATCTGAATAAATAAATCAAATAAATAACAGTATAAAAATGTTTTCCTATCATTAGCAATGTCTATTCCAACATTACAAATGGCTTTGAAGGAGAAGCTATATACTCGCCAGTCATAAAAAGGGGGGGGGACCAGAGGCGGAGTTTGGGGTGTGGTTTAGCATCCAGTTTTTACCTCATTCAAAGGTGGTGACCCTAGGTGTACTGCCAGGATGGTGCAGAGATTATATGCCTGGAGGAGAAGGAGGGGTCTTGTTGTAATTAATCAATTACATGAAGGGGGATTGATGCAGAGCTTTGCACAACTGCACACCCTGTGGAATACACCCATAGGGGATTTCTTTGTTTATCTGTCAATTTGGTAGAAGTGTGGCATTTGCCTCTCAGCTGCAGATGGGTGGCCTGTCCCCTCTCCCATAGAGGAAGAACTTTTCTGCCCCCAGCCAACTAGTAAACCACTGGCTACTTATTACTGGGTCCTTTTTGGTGCCTTGCCCCCTGTGTGCAACTCCAGTCAGGAAAAATGGAGTGCAGACCTGTATCTGCCACTGGATCAAAAAACATGGGACTTAGCTTGCTCACATTATCTTCACTGCTGTTGTAGCAATAAACTGTAGCAAATTCAGCTGTGCTTTCTACACAGGGCCTATGTGACCCCTAAATGTCTGAATAAGGTTGATGGTACAAGGTCACCTATGTGCCCCAAACATACAACTGTTGAGGCTGATTTTCTCCACCTAGTACTTATGTGCTCTAAAGTGGCCCCCATCTGGCACCAATTACATAACATTATGTCTCAAGTGTTAGGGTACACCCCATCCAAATCTCCTTTAGAAATGTTATTGGACACAGACCCTTTGCATCCAAACCAGAGCAGTCTAACCCCCTTTGGTCCATTGCTCTGATTAATGCTAGGAGAACTTCTGCACAGCTATGGCTGTCCCCATCATCACCAACAATTACAAGATGAGTGCAGAATGTGAAGTCTTGCATGGTGCTCAAACGGGCACAACTAGGTGCTCAAGGTAAAACAGCACAGTTTTGGGAAACCTTGGAACCTTGGCTTGCAGCTGTGGAGACTGGTCTGATTCCTGACTAGTACTCAGTGTCTGTAAGGTTCTGGACTCAACTGCCCTCTAGGGGATAACACTTGAGCATCTGTATTGTACTTCCAGCTTCACTAGAACATATATATTGTAACTCCTGTTTCTCTTATGTATGGAAATCAGAGTATAACCTATGTAAACCAGCTGCTCCTATTACTCTTAAAAATTGTATAGCTTTGTGATTGTCTGCTGCTCTGTATGCTTACCCGTGTACTATTTGCATAATTGTGTATCAATTTGGATGTAATGTAAGTCAATCTACCTTAATAATAAAAACAAATTAAAAAAAAAAAGGAAATTTCCATGGAAATAAGACCGCTGTCCTTTGAAATTCATCTGCTATGGTTTCCATCCCACTTGACATTGTAATCCTCGGTAGTAATATTATGATCTTTTTGCATGCAAATAATTCTGCTGTCATTAGCAGAGGATAAGGACTGCAAATTTTAAAAAAGCTGAAGCAGATGCCAAGGAACAAGGACCCTGTTTTGTACAAATTTCCCTAGAAATAAAATAAATAAAAATACAGAAAAAAAACTACAAAACAGTTATTTAACTGAATTTGAATATTACATATTCATGAATATCCAAAGGTGTCTGCTGTACTTCAAACTCAGAGTTAATGTGTTTTAAAAATATGATCTGGGTTTCAAACGTTAGCCATTACACTTTTTCAGGTATTTTTGTTTTCATAGTTTCTTAATGTTTTTCATGAAGCATCATTGGAAAAAGTCTGCTAATGGAAGGCAGAGTGGTATGTCCGATAGCATACTAAACTTAGAAAAGTGGACATGCTGTTAGTTTGTGTTCCTTGACAGCATGATCACTCTGTGAGTAAATATGACATTCAACAAGTCACTTGACCTCCCTGGACTTCAACCCTCCATGCTGTATAATGAAAGCACATACCAGCACTGAAAACTAGAAGGAGAATCATGAGCGTGAACTTTTCTGAGTAAATACTGATAATTGTGACAGAAAGAATGACAGACTGAGTACTGGTTTGACACCCGCTGTATATAAAAAAGGTGCCAGTACACAAACCAGGATGTCATTTAATTTCATGGCTCGCTCTCTTCTTATTGGTGCTCTTTAGAGATGAAGCAAAGTTTTACTTCTCTCTTGAATGATCTGTGAAGTTGCCAAATTCGCCTCCATGGATCAATTTGCAAAATTGTCCTGTTAAGTGAGAATTCACCATTTGTATATTTACCTTGCTTTTGGAGTGTTTTTAGTGCAAAGTGCACTTAAAAAAAACAAAGCAAGGAGAAGTTACACATTCCAAATCCCCCAAATCCCTGGTGTTTTGTGCCTCCACCAGCCCCAATGTAAAAAATATATCTTAAATCTCTGGTGTCAGTGGCCCCAACTACCTTCCCCCCCTTGCCGATCACTTGGCCAAAATTAAAAAAAATGTATTTAAATCCCTGGTGTCTAGTGGTCCCCCCCCCACTACTCACCAGCTCCAATGTAAAAAAATATATGTTTAATCCCTGGTGTCTAGTGCCCCCCCCATGATTGCCTGCCCAGTTTAAAAATATAATTTTTAAATGCTTATTTTCTAGTGCCCTTCCCTGAGTTACCGGCCCCAATATATAAAAAAAATATCATCAATGAAATCCCTGGTGTCTAGTGGACTCCCAACCCCATCAGGTTGTGCCCCACCACCCCACTACCCCCAACCTCAACTCCAAGTGGGTAACCAGCACAGCCCTGCACTCTCTACCATGGCTGGCTGCCTGACTGACCTGGAATGAATGAGCATGTACTTACACAATTATGCACTCATTCATTATAGGTCAGTTGGGCAGCTAGCCATGGTTAAGAGTGGAGGGCGGTGCTGGTCACCCACTCAGGGTTGGGCTGTGGGGGCAACTGGGTGGTGGAGCACTACCTGACAGTGTGGGGAACCACTGGACACCAGAGATTTCAAAAATATTCCTTTATGTTTTGGCCAGCGATTGGGGGGGTCACCACTTGACATCAGGGATTTAACATATAATGTTCTTACACTGGGGCCAGTGTTTGGTGGGGGGGCACAACTCAATAGGGATTTAAAATATACTGTTTTACAATTTGGCCAGTGACTGGCGAGGAGCGGAGACCATTAGACACCAGGGATTTAATATACACTTTTTTACATTGTGGGGGTGCCCACTAGTACTAGTAGATAGCAGTTTCTGCCACAAAGTGTGGAATTGTGCCTGAGAAATTCCACACTTCGAGGTCGATCTCCACTCTTCGAATTAGTAAATTTTGCAAATTTCACTTTGCGAATTAAGTGCAATTGGCAAAATAATTTGCAGAGCGAATTATGCTGACTTGGCATATCACTATTGCTCAGAGGAAACTGACAGACTGTGGTCACACATACTGCCATATTTTGAAACATCATTAAAAAATAGGAAATTAAGTTTACACCTGCCCTGCTTCTGTATGTAATCAACATCACTTTGATAAGTAACTCATTTAAATCGAGGCAAGTAATGGAGTCAAACATGTAGATAATTTCCTTTCTTCTTTAATCACTACATTTTACTTGCTGCCCACATGCTGATGCAGCACCCTGTTTATTATAGTAATGTTTGCCGGTGATCCAGTTTGAATACAGAAAGAGAGAGACAGAGAGATAGTCATCCAGTTTGGATACAGAAAGGTAGAGAAAGAGAGAGAGATGTGTGTGTGTGTGTGTGTGTGTGTGTGTGTGTGTGTGTGTGTGTGTGTGTAACCCCCCATCCTCCCATGCACACATAAACAAGACATATTGTGCAGAATCCCTCTTCAAAGTATCATCGAGCAGTGAAGGCCATTTTGTAAATTTTTTTCAGTACTCTTTTGTTTGCACCATCAAACTTGGTAAAATAATCACCACTTGTTGTTGGAAGAAGATATACTGTAGTTCCAAGTACTTTGCTAAAACACCCCAGGAATAATTTGTTTAAGGCACCCTTGTTTAGTTTAAAATCTATGAAGCTGGGGTATTTGAGTAAAGAAAATGTCGCTGATATCAAATCACACAAGAGCCTGCACCTGGCCCTGCACCCTGCCTGCAATAATAGGACTGAATTGCAATCCTGTCCACCTGATAGATACAGTATGAAGACACCTTGTTGTCCCAAGCAGGTAACTGCATGCACTTTGTATATACTGCAGCACTGGTGGTCTATTTACCTCCAGCAAAGCTGTGCATACAAGCATACAGCTTTAAGAAAGAAAGACCATTGTCCTGTGGAGTTCTCCCCCTTCCCCCTACTAGCTAAGTGAGACCCTATCCCCACTTTTTCTTAAGGCACTTATTTAGTTTCGAGCTTAAGCTATAAGTTGTGTTGGCTTCAACCAAGAATTCCTTTCCAAGTGTCTGTCAATTCATTTTGTGAAGTATTTTCCTGATAATGGATCTTCCTTATTTGAAAGACTGTGGAGCAGTGGAACTATACTGTGTATCCTCTTGCCCTTTAGTCCTTGCATGTCCTGTGCTCAACCTGATGATGTTAACCCTTCCTGCTTTATGACTCTTGTTGAAAAGTAAGGATGGAAATGTATGGAGAGAGTGAGAGAAGCGAGAGAGCTAACTGTGGATGCTGATGCTTCTGATCAAATGTAACTATCTCAAGTTCCCTTTTCTCAGTTTCTAAGTTCTTGTAAGAATGCGCTCATTCATAGACAGGTCAGTAGGCAGGCCAGCTGTGATAGAGAGAGGAGGGCTGTACTGGTACGACAGCTGGGGTTTGGGATGGGGTGGGAGTGGGATGGTGGGACACCTGCTGGGGTGGGGTGTGGGGGGCACTAGACCACCAGGGAAATAATATAGGACTGGGGATCAGGGATGTGGAGGGGGATTGAGAAACCACTAGATCACCAGGGATTTTTTTTTTAAAGTACAGACAGAGATAGGGATATGGGGGGTTTCTGGACTTCACTGAAGAATTAATTTGGGTAGGTGACAAGGAGAGGAGGGACCACTAGCCACCAGAGCATTTGTCGGGCAGGGATGGGATGGGGGAAGGGATCACAACCCCAGGGCGAGATATTTTATTTTAGTTCAGGTGGGTGATCCAGTGGTGGGAGGGATGGCTAGCTACCCAGAATAATTAATGTGTACCTATGGGGCAGGTGGGGGGAGGGGCCACTAGCCACCAGGGCTTATTTCTTTAATACTGGGCAAAATTTCGCCCATAACTTTCACAGATGTTTTCCATTCTACCACAGGTGGAAGTTTGGAAACTTCTGCAAAAGTTCCATGATTTCTGTGGAAGTTCTGCAGTGGTGGAAAACCACACTTTCACCCATCTCTAGTGCCTATCCCATGAATTTTTGAATTCATCCACTGTCTTGTCCCCCACTACCTCTAGGGGCAGGGTATTCTATGCAAATACCACCCTCTCTGTGAAAATGAACTTCCTGAGTTTGCAAAAATCAGAGCCTCAACAAGGAACTGGGTGCTCAAATGACCAAAGCAATTATGAATTAAACAGTCATGGCACACCATGCAACCATAGGACCATACCTCAGGACTCACTTTTTTGTTTAAAAGTCAATTTTAATTTCCACCACAGGAATAGAAGGACAGAGAGAAAGAGACTCACAACAAACAGCGTCTTCTGTTTGAGGTATAGTTTTATGGTTGTGTGGTGTGCCATGACTGTTTAATTAAGCAATAAGGCACTACAAGTGTGCATTATTAGATCACCCTGGTGGCTAGCTAACGAGGTGAAGCTGCGTGTTTCCACCACCCCAGGAGTGATGTTATTACACAATAAGACACACCTTGGAGTGCCTTATTGCAATTATACAATGGCTTGATGTTAGACAAAATAAAAAAAAGTAAATATTTTTAGTAGATTTTTAGTGAGGCAGTGTATCTTTGTTTCTTAAGAGAAGAGCAAAGACTAAAGAAGATCATCAATACAGTGATGTTATTGTGTAATAACATCACTGTCTCAGGCATACACTGACCAATCAGAGTCCAGGATTCTTTCTTGCCATTGTATAATTCATAATGAACTTCCTGATGCTGGTGTTAACTTGCCCCTTTTTAGCCTTAGATCATGCCCCCTAGTTCTAACGGTCTTCATTAAAGTGAAAAAGTTCCTGTGCTTGCACCCTATTCATTCCTTTTATGTATTTGAAGCAGAGGCGGATCCAGGAGTCCTTTAGATGGGGGAACTCAAGTCAGATAAAAAATAAAAATAATAGGCCGGGGGTCTGGTGAGCTGCCTAGGCCCCCAGAAATTTTTTAACATTTTGGTGTATTCTGGTGCATTTTTGAGGGTATTTCTAATGCAATTTCTACTCATTTTCTCCCTCCCCATGCTTTGTTAGTCGCACCCCAGCACCATCCCCAGAGTCCTCAGAGTCCACATGACAGTATGTTGCCCAAAAATACCCTCCCACCCCCCACCCCCAAAAACATAAAATACCAAAAGACTGCAGCTGGGCAGCAGCACATCCGAAACAAATGAAAATGAGAAAAGTTCAAAGAGACTCGGTGATAAAGACAAACTGCAGACAAATTAAATGACAATCCAAGTAAACAAGTTCACAAATGTCACTCACTCAAGCACATTATGACATTATCATAAAGCCAACCCATCCCAGTTTGTCCTGCAGTTCAGATTAACGTATCCCCCAACCTTATCTCAGTAAAAAAAAAAATATAATAACTATAGAAATATGGGAACAAAGTCACTTTGCTATCTAGTTTCTGAAAATAGCATTTCAAGTCTGCTTGCTATTTTTGCAAATCAAATTTTGTTCTATAGAACAATTTATTCCAAAGAAAACACATTTTTAAATAAATAAAATATGTTTTATTGTTTTAAAATGTCCTTTACTTGGATAACTCCACGGTATGAGGCATCTCATTTTTATGATAGGCCCAAGAAGTCAGTAAGCAGACAGAAAAACAGTTTTTAAACACGTATAAAAATGCATTTTTTTTATTAGCAACAGCACTTGCTTGGGTACATCACAACTTGCCCCCAAACAAGGTCTTATGACTTCTGTTGGCAATTCTGCTCTCCAAGCATGCAGAAACTCCTACACATACCATAATATACAGCAGAACACCTTCAAAGTCCCTATGTCTATTAATTCCCTCTGTACTCATTCACACTGTATAACCATGACTGAAAAGACAACACAGATTAGACATACAGTACATGCTGAAGTTTTTACCTCAGTTCAAAGGTCTCATGTACCAGTTTCTGCCTCTCCTGGTTCATGCTGTTGCTGAGACCAGACCAGCCCCAGCATTAGTTTTGTACCATTCCTAGCATGGTATAGGAGGGCACTGCTCTCCAACTTCCTCTCCAGCAAATCCACACCAAAATCAAATTGCCAAATAGGACAAAACTAGCAGTGACCTTAAACAATTTTAGTGTCTTGAATTTAAGCTCCCCATACTAGAAATTAATAACACTAGTACTATATTTATTACACACCCAGTTTGATGGAACACTAATGTCCTGTCCAATCCCAGCAGCTGCTCCACTGCTAGTTTAACCAGCATCTTTTAATTAGTGACATTGAATGCATTAAATTATTTGACTTCACCATTGGAAATGAATCTGACTGAGTCTGGAGCAAGAACTTAAGTATGGTACTACTACCATATTCATTTCTTTTCTTTATTTTTTTTTTCAATTAAGATTTTGTTAACAGTTTTTATACAGAGAATGTATCCATTGACACACAGAACCTCCATGTGGAATGTACATACATGCACAAAACATATAAGATATGATACATCCTCTGCCCCCCCAAACCACCCCCTTCCCCACCCCCCACAAGGCTCTGAGATACCTACCCAACTCTGTAAGCTGAACAAGAAAGAAAGGAAAAACATCTCTATATTGTATAACAGGTGTAAAGGGGCCCCATATCTTGTTAAACCTAGAGAGTTTATTTTGAAGAATGGCAGTCATTCTCTCAATTCAGAGATTGGCAAGAAGATCCTCCAACCATTCCGCATAACTAATCACACTAGAATCCTTCCAGTGTCTGAGTACTACTTTTTTGAGGGATGCTGAGATTAATAACATATGAAACCTCCTATTTTTAGAAGGAATAGAAGCTACATCTCCCAACAGACAGATTTCATGAGTGAAAAGGTCACCCAGTCCTAATAGCAGATCTGCCCCATTCTTGATACTTGTCCAGAGTGGCACTATCTTGGGGCAGTTCTAAAATATATGTAACAAATCTCCCACCCCCTGCTGGCACCTCACACAGGATGCGGCTGAAGTTATCTTCAACTTCGCCAATTTCTGAGGGGAATAGTAAATATTGTGCAGTATTTTGAACTGGATCAATCTCAACCAATCTTGGGAAATCAATTTATGACAACTATGCCACAATCCTGTCCAATCCAGTTCCCTACTAGGAAACACGGAAGCCCAATAAGCCGACGGGGCTAAATTCTGAGAATAGGCCCAATTAAATAACGCAGAATAGAGCTTAGAGATGGCATGTGGTAACCCTGCCAAAGGCCATAAAGTCTCGGAAAACTCAAATTTTGGAATCTGTATTTCCTTATGACCCAGCTTACTAACTATGAGATGACGGAGCTGGTAAACCTGAAAAATCGCCGAGGTTGGTAACCTAAACTTGCTCATAATCTCGGATGCAGGAAGCACATATCCATCTGCTGAGATTAAATCCCTTATACAGCACTCACCCCCCCTGTGCCAACCAGGCAGCCTTCATAAATCTACCTTCAATACGAAACCTAGGATTACCCCTTATGGGCTGAGATGGATCAGTAGCATGAGAATATTTCAGGAAACCACAAAGCTGCATGTGAGCCCTTACAGAGACCCCAATCGGAGATTTCCTGAGAGCCTCTGGCAAGAACTTGGGATTAATATACAACAGAGCCTCAGGAACCAGACCCACTCCTTTAATGAGGGCTAATTCAATCTGTAGCCGTAAAGGAGTATACAAAACCTCCCTGCCCTGCACCCACCTCAGATACTTGTTGGCCTGGCCCGCCCAAAAATAAAGTCCCAGATGCGGTGATCTAAGCCCACCTAATAATTTGGGGCCGGCCAGCTTGTGATAGGCCATTCTTGCTTTCTTGTATCCCCACACAAAGTTAGCGATGAGTCCATGAATCTTTTTGAACCATGTAAGCGGGAGCGAAATATTCACAGCATTAAGGGGATAAAACAGCCTAGGAAACACATTCATTTTGACCAAGTTTATCCTCCTCCACAACGAGATCGGAAGTTTGGCCCACCTTTTTAAATCTAGGTCAATTGTATGGACCAAAGAATCCAGATTTAGCTGCCGTATACGCGTCGCATTTCTAGTTAAAGTAAGGCCCAAATATCTAATGGCGTCCGAATTCCACAACAAACCCAACTCCGTTATCTCCCACCTGAATACCTTTCCATTAAGAGGATAAACTACCGTTTTACCCAAGTTTAATTTATAGTTAGCCAAAAAGCTGTAGTTTTGTATCGTTTTCAATAGGGCTGGAATAGAATCATTCGGATACGAGATATATACCAAGAGATTATCCGGAGAGGCTGTCACCTTTATAATGTTTCCCTGAACCTTAATCCCATTTATTTCGTGATTATAAAGTATCCTCTTAATCAGAGGTTCAAGATATAAATTAAAAAGAAGGGGGGACAAGGGACATCCCTGACGAGTACCCACATATAACCTGAAAGGGTCCGATGTCACCCCATTACACGAAATCCTTGCTGTGGGATTAAGGTAAAGAGATCTAATCCACTGTAGAAATAATTCCAGGAAAACAAATTTTCTCATTGTAGTTATTAAATACCGCCAGTGGACCCTATTGTATGCCTTCTCCGCATCCAACGAGACCAAAACCATGGGGTCATTGCATTCCTCGGACACGGAGAAGACATGCGCCACTGTTCTTAAATGGTCATTTATCGACCTTCCCTGCATAAAACCAACCTGTTCCATGCCAATCAGATCAGGTAAAACCCTATTTAAGCGATCTGCTAACACCTTCGCCAAAATTTTTATATCATAATTGAGCAGGGAAATGGGCCTATAACTAGCCAGTTGCTCGAGCGGTTTATCAGGTTTCAGGATTAGGACAATGAGTGCCTCGGCCAAGGATTGATCTGAAGCCTGACCACTAAGAATATACTGGAACAAGGACACCAGGAGTGGTGTCAGTTGTTTGGAGAATACCTTGTAAAAGTTAGGCGAAAAGTCATCCGGCCCCGGTGTTTTGTCCAAAGGGAGCCCCTCAATAACCTTCTCCACCTCCTCCAGGGAAATGCCAGAGGTAAGGGCCACCCGCTGATGTTCCGCCAGAGAAGGAAGGTTTAAATCCTCGAGGAAGGCCCATATTTCCTCCTCTGAGGGGGGTTTCGCCATTGGACTATAAAGGGACTCAAAATAACTTCTAAATTCCTCTACTATCTCTGATGGAGAAGTCTTAATCCGACCATCTTTTTCAGACTGAACCGCCTGAATTATCCGGGAGGCCTCAAGTTGTTTACTACGCCTTGCCAGCAATTTACCCGCCTTCTCCCCCTGATCCTGGTAGCTAGCTTTAGTTTTGATTAATGCCAATTCAGTTGTTCCCCTAATAATGTGAGATAGAAATCCTTTAATTTAATTAATTCCTGCCTATCTTCCTCTGAAAAACTGTGGGACAGGCTGATCTCCCTAGATCGTATCCGAGCCAGTACATCCGTCATGAGTTTCTCTTTTCCTCTTTTCCTCTTAACTGTCTGCCCTATCAGAACCCCCCTAATGAACACTTTAAATGCCCCCCAAACCATGTCTGGATGAGCGTCCTCTTTCACATTGTTTTGAACAAACTCATCTATTTGAGAGGAAATATATTTAGCTATATTCTGGTTTCTCAAGATTTGGTTGTTGAGTTTCCATCTGTTACTACCTCTGGGAAGGGAAGTGAATGTAAGCGATACCGATACTGCTGCATGGTCCGAGGGAGGCCCAGATTGTATTTCAGAGCCTAATACCCCTGGAAGGAGGGTACGAGAAAGTCAAATGTAATCAATACGAGAGGCCATACCATGAGCTGATGAAATAAAAGTATACTCCCGATCCCGGGGGTGGAAGACCCTCCACACATCCGATAAACCAAAATGATCCACCCAATCCCTCATGGCTCTTTGAGCGGGTGAAAGACCTGAATTTATACTCTGGGACCTGTCCAATAAAGGGTCCACCACCACATTAAAATTCCCACCAATAATAATAGGAACATTAACAAAAGGTGCCAGAACTTCCACTAACTGCACGAAAAAATCCTGCGTATCCAAATTGGGACCATAAACTGAGCCAATCAATATCTCTAAAGTCTGCAATTTCCCCAGAACCAATATATATCTACCTGCTTTATCCTGTAGTATCTGAAGGGGAGTGAAGGGCACAGCCCTGTGAACTAAGACCATAACCCTCTACTCTGGGAGCTACCCTGTGAAGCTTAAAACTTGTCCAACCTGGAGACGCTCATAGTATTACTCTCAGCATCTAATAGATGTGTCTCTTGCAAAAAAACTATATCTGCTCCTAAAGCATTTAAATGTTTCAAAATTTTGTATTGTTTGGATTTTTGTCTTGTCCCCTTAACATTCCAACTTAAACACTTAAAAACTTTATGAGATACCATAGACCCAAACCAATAAACCAGAACTCAACCATAACATGCTTCAAACTCATTCCCCCATCTATTACCTCAGAGCCTTGTATAAACCACCCCCACCCCTCCCACCAAACAACCCGTATCAAAAAGCTAAACCCCCCATACCCCCAAAAAAAACATAACCCTCCCACAGCATCCATGCCCATGATGACAGCTCACTCCGCTGCCTCATCCACTGCCCTGCCATCCCCAAGACCAATATCAAACTGACCTAGTCCATAAACCAACCCCAGCAACATTCCAAATCGAATACCTGGGTGAGCCTAACCTACACCTAACCACATTATACCCCATTATAAATCATCCAGCCCTACACACTGCCATCATAACCAACCCCGCTCCCAAAACTAACCCGAAACCATTACATTGACTCACCCACAACACTCAAAAGGGAAAGACTTGCAAAATTTCACGTTAGCCACAACCATCCGGTATTCCCTCCCCTTCCCGTAGCCCTGTTTAATTAATTCAAATGCAGGTAGAGGAGAAAAAAAAGAAAGGGGAGAAAACACCTCAAGGTCCTCTCAACTAAAAAGCTTTGAAAAAGCTACTTCATATTGGCCACAGAATCGTGTTGGCCTGCTTAGTCCCCGAAGCATAAGTCCCATGAGCAGACCGTACTCAAAATGTCCAGCATCTCCTGAGAGCATCTCCTTCATGTCCCCGGACACATTCAAATTCCATATAGGGAACTGCAGCTTCCTTCGGGCCCTTGAACAATCTGAAGCCTGCCTCCGGCCTCGTAAGCATCCAGTAAGTCCTTAGGCGTGGAATCTCCCGGGTTACAACTTCAACCAGCAAAACGAATGGCAAGCGATCCGGTATTCCAATCAAGCGAAACTCCACAAAATTAAACAGGCGATATCGAAAGGTTCCAACTCCCTTAGATAAAAGACACACCAGCTTTCCTTACAAACTCTCAACCGGGTAGCTCCTTACTCCTGGGGGAGCCAAATATCCCAGTCATTTAGCTTTAAACAGATTAGGAAAGAGCTTCTGAAGCACATCCAAAGCTGACTCCACATCCTCAAAGACCTTCCAAATATCACCCACCAGGACATGTAGCCTTGCAGGATAAGTCACCTTAAACTTAATACCCACTGCAATTAACTTTGAGACCAGCGGGTGAAAGGTCGCTCTCCGTTGCCGAACAGATAATAGCAAATCTTGTGTCACCCTAAGATTCGCACCTCCCATTGCAGCGACTTGACTTCTTTAACCTTCTGTAGGAACAGTTCCCTCCCTTGATAGCTCAGAACTTGGCCAAAAAATATGGGGTGCGCCTGAGGCGAATATTAGGTCGCAACGCCGATGTGCCCTCCTCAATGTTGTAACAGGCAATCAAGGGCTAGGGCCTGCCACCTTCTCCACAAACCGCTGAAAATTTGACTGGGTCCTCTCCTTCCTCTCTCTCAGGTAGGCCCATTAGTACGATGTTATTGCACGGCCTCGACCCTCTAAGTCCTCTGTCTTCCTATCCAGCTTGGTAATGCGCTGATTAATATGTCGCGCCCCTCGACCTTGTCTGCTTTGCTTTCCAGTGACTTTACCGGGCCTCATTGTCGCCGTTCTTTTGTAAGATCGCTTAAAGCACTGGCAATACTTTTGAGTTTCCGAAGCCAATTCCGCCATTTCTGCGCTAAATGGATGGAATTCACGAGAAATCGTGAGACCGTCAGCTGTTCATCCCCTCCGTCGCCTGGGCTGCAGGACTGGGAAGGTTGTAACGGCAGGGCCCGTGACTTCTTTGCGGCCTTCTCGGGCGTTGCGGGTGGTGTGCGCTCCGGCAAAGCCTTCGGCATCTCCTCCTCCATCAGCCACCCAGTAGCTGCTTCCTGATATCCGCAACCTCAGCAAACGGACCAGATACCGGTTTACAAAAATAAAAACAACGAATAATTTTTAAATTAGGCAGGGGTTAGGCAGAGCGTACAGCGAGTGCAGCTAGCAAGGAAACAGCATCACGTGACTCCTTACCATATTCATTTCTATAAGGACAGGGACATCATCACTGGACACTCACACCTCAGATACTCTGATTTGCAAACAAGTTAAACAACTTAACTTTTCTGGAGGTGTGAGTGAGAGAGAATAGAGAGGATTATCATGCTGGGACACCAGTATGGTTGCCACCTGTCAGTTTTTTTACCTGGCGATCAGGTTTTCAGGGTCCCTATCAGGAAATCCGGTTTTGCTCTGTGCTGGTCAGGTTTTTAAACCATTTTGAGTGCTCACATACTTTGAAAACATATTTTGTCATATCATTCATTATTTCACCTACATGTCCAGGTTACAAACAAGTTCTCTTGTCAGTATAGCCCTTTGTTTGTGAAAGTAGTCAACCTGAGAGCTGTAAAGTATGGCCATTAGCACTATTAGCACTTACTTAACCTAATCTTTTCCACTGCAGCAAAGCTGCCCCCACCTTTTGTAACAGTAACAGAGCCAGCTGTGTTCCACTTTCATTTGCTGGTAAACATTTTCAACTCTAACAACATTTAGGCATTTTTAAATGTTTTAAATTATTTTTTTTCTTCAAAAAAAAAAGCATAGGCCCCAAGGTGCAGGGGCACAGTTTGCACCTAGCTAAGGCCAGCTCTGCTGGAGGACAGATGAGACCTGTGTTGGCTGTGTGGCTCAGACAACTTTCATGGAAGCATTAGTGCATACTGATTAAGAATGCAGCACAGTGTGTTACTAATAGAGGAGCTCCATGATGGGGGAGCTATAGCACCCTTAGCCCCCCCTCTAAATCCGCCCATGTTTGAAGGTTTCAATCATGTCTCCTCTCTCCCTTCTCTGCTCTAATGAATGCAAGTTTAACCATAACCAGTGCATTAATGAAGTCTTTTTTGCAATGACTAGATAGGTAGGTAGATAGGCAGACAGAAAGACAGATAGGCAGACAGACAGACAGACAGATAGATGCACAGGAAAAAAAAAAGTTACTTTATTCCTTCATTTGGATTCAAAAGTCCTGCTTTGACATCATTATTAAAATGTATTTATAGTATTGTAATGATAATTACATTTAATGGTTAGGTGTCAGCTGCAATCAAAGTTGTTTTTTTCACTTTAGCAGTAGCAGATCCATTGATATGTATAGTATATGTAAGGATTGCCTTCATGAAATTAAACTAATCTGTAGAGTTCTCTGTAGTAGCTTGATAGTTGCCTTATCTGAGTAAAACATGTTCAAAGATAGGAACTAATCCTTTAACAAGTCAGACAAAGGGTAGATTGCTTGATATTTGAATTTTCTGTAGTACAATTGCAGAATATGTGACAACTAAGAAGGTCTTTTTAGGCTCACAGGACGAGCCAGCAATCAATCTCATTCTAATAGAAAAAAGCCATAAGGATTACTATAAGACTTTATATAAGGAAACCCCCTGCTTTCAGCCTGAACTCCAGCTATGTAACCTAAATAACTGTATTTAGTTCCTAGTTGTATGCTGCAAAAAGCAGCTATTGGTCTTGTAGGAAGAGTAATATTCAATCACCACAAAGGTCCCTGTGAAACCATTTAAACAGCTTTATTGATTTTTCCCTGAAGTTGGTGGTATTTAATTCAAACAGCTCCCAAGGAGTACAAGTATCACCGCAGCTGAATTATCAAGTGTTCAGGCCTCTCTCTTTGACCACACTGATACTATTACTAAATCCAAAAGTTAGAATAATGACGACATTGATTAGGTACTTGAAGCTTGACAAAGGGTGAAAGAATGCAGCGCATCAGCCACAGTCAATAAAAGCATTCATTCTACAGAAGGAAATGGAACTGTAAAAGTGAAAGAGATCAGTCTTTCTGAAGCAGTGCCATTAAATACTGCATGAAAAAAGGGTTGTGATAGGTGATGCTGATTTGGGGCTTGGAACTCAGATGTTTCAAATTTGGACTTCAAAATGACTTCTAAATTAATCAGAAGACTTTTCTAACTTTACTAAAAAAGTGTTTTGAAGTAACAAGTTAACTTTACTAAAGTGACTCTCATAACTGAAAGAACATCATAAAACTATACCCTCCTGATGGTTTAAAGGTCAGCCATGTGAACATTTGCAGCCTGCTTGCTAACCAATGCAAATTAACTGCTTGGGTTGATAGTTAGCCTTCAGATATCTTCAGCCTTACTGAGACCTGATTCAATCCATGTACAAGTGATGTGGTTTGTTCCCTCCCTAGATTTTGTTTATCACAGGCTCTGGCTGCAGTTCAATGGATTTGAGCAACTAGCCTTGCCCCCTGCCTGAGCTATTTAAGTCAGCTTCCTGCAGTCTCATTCAGATGCATTCTTTCTTTGCTGCAGCTGGAGGGAGGTTCTGTTGGAGCTCTGTGCCCCCCTCCCTCCACCCTGGTGTTTGTCTCCTGCTTTGTTTTGTGCTTTTGGACTTTCTTCTTGCTTCCTGCTTCATTTTGTGCATTTGTGCTTTTTGCTTACTTTGTGCAGCCTCCTTCCAAGGTCAGTATTTTGCTCCCGCCTCCTGGCTGCAGTTTATACTTCTCTGTCTGCTGCCCTCCTGTTTTCAGGTTCTGTGTTTTTTCTCTGCTCTGTTTCTTTTGGATGCTTCTAGTCTTCCTAGCACCTTGCCTTTGCTCAATTTTGCTCTTGTTTTCTGTCTTTATGAACCAATACAGTCTCCCTGCTTATCTACATTATTATCCGTACCATTTGCAGTCCCCTGTTCATCTCCACTCCCTAATTGCTTACACCTAGTTTGTAACCTAGTAACCATTCCCTTTGGGTTCAGTGGTTTCATTACTTACTCCAGCAGCACATTGTTTCCTAGTTTGATTCCCCATGTTACTTCATTTCCTACCACTATTTATTGTTGATTTTCATTTTTCCAACATGCCTCCTTGCCATACTCAATACTACCAATTGCAGTAGTACTCCACCTCATGCCGTCTCGATGTACCATGCTGTCTCCCTGTCCTCAGTGCTAACAGATGCACTTCACTATTGCAGTCTCACATACTCAGTGCTATCAGCTGTATGCCCACTCATGCCATCTATGGTTGTTTTCAATTCTGAAAGTTGCACTACCAATCCTGCATTCTCAGTTGCATCCCCACCAGTCTCTACCTAGCATGGCTCTACCACCTTGAAGTCCACATCTTGAGGGTGGGTCCCTCGCTGGGGGTGGGATCCTTCTCTTCTACCATTAAGGTGAGAAGGTCCACTGCTCTGGGGGAAGTCTTTGGCCATGCAGACAGCATCGGCAGCGCCTCTTGATTTATCATGTAAGACCTCAGCTGCTGGAGGGTAGGTCCTCCAAGACCCTTTAGCTGCTGATAGCATTGACAGCATGTTTAAAAGCTATTCTTCCTACAGCTGCCTATGGTTCACCTGGTCTCCATTCTATACCCTCCCTTGTCCATCCAGCCTCTCAAGGGTGAAGACTGTTCAATCCTCCTATTCTCACCTCTTCAGGGCTTAGCCTTAACTCTCCTGAGTTTGGCTCCTCTCCCTAGGCTTTACTTGGAGGCCAGGTGAGTGCCTTTCAGCAACCATTGCCCTCCTCCTCAGCCAGTGGGGCTCCGCAGGGTTCCCCTTTAGCTGCAGAGGCCTCTACTCAAAGTGCCCTCACAACTCTCCCCATAGAAGGACAGAGAGAGAGAGAGAAGAGAGAGTGACCTTCCTCTGAAAGTGTCCCTTGAATTGGGTCTCTAAACTGAAGTAGTGAGCCATCATTAATTCATCCCAAGCCTGGAGGGAAGTCAACCAAGGTCTTGGATCAATAGAGATTCCC
This sequence comes from Neoceratodus forsteri, assembly GCA_016271365.2. Classification (NCBI taxonomy): domain Eukaryota; kingdom Metazoa; phylum Chordata; order Ceratodontiformes; family Ceratodontidae; genus Neoceratodus; species Neoceratodus forsteri. The sequence continues at coordinate 1,341,312,332 of CM057456.1, forward strand.
CCTCAGAGGTTTTTTTTCCTATCCTCCATGTCAAAAGTCATAAAGGTTAGGTAATCCAACATGTACTATAGCTATAGTGGTTAATTTTGACTCAGGTAGGTTTACACTGTTGAGCTGGGGTTGGATGGTGGCCTTCTTTCTACTTTGCCGTTCCCCCTGTCCTTATGGAAGTCATGCCCCTTCTTCTATCAATGCCAAAATCATCAGTCATTGCACATTCCCGCTATGTGTATTACATGTTATCATTACTCTGTTAATCCATGCTCATTCAGTTTCTGCTTTCACCATTTCTGCTCAACTTTCTGGGGAGCTCCTTCCTAAGATACCTTTAGCCTAAAGGAATTATCTTCCTGGAGCACTTCTAGGTGTGGAAAGCTCCTAGAGATGGTTCCTTTGCCTTCACAGTACCCCGACAGGTTGGTAGTACCCCTTGGGATAGAGAGTGCAAATGGACAAAGTATATATTTATCACAGTTTATTTATTTATTTGTTTTTGTTAACCAGGTAAGCACACTAGACAACAAGTGCCTATTTTCAGGTGTGACCCGGGAGATTACAATACAGAAAACATAGTACATTGTCATGGTAACATACATGCCCACATAAAGGTGGGGCCAGAGAGATTTCAATACAGAGAACATGGTACATTGTCAAAGTAACATACGTGCCCACATACAGGTGGGGCCAGAGTACAATATATAGACATGGTACAGAGTCAGAAATAGAAAACATGAATACAACTACAACTAGAATTAAAAGGTGGAGAGGACATTGCATCTTGTCTATACGATAAGGAAGACATTATAACCACAGGGTAACATGGGAGCATGGAGAGGCAGGAGATTAACAGGTAACCATGGGGGGAGTGTAAGCAGTGCACTATCTGGGTGATTGTCAGGTAACAGGCAAGGGGGAGAGTAAACAGTGCAGTAGGCCAGCAGGGTACTTAGCGGGTACAGAGAGGGGGAGGAAACTGCCGGAGGACCACCATGACAGAGTCTGGCTCAAACTGAAGGGAGAGTACTGCCAGAGGTCAAAGCAAGAATAATGTGGTGTCATCTAAGTGCTACAAGGGAGGGAGCTAATGGGTAAGTGGGTAAGGGGGCACCTCTCAGAGGAGGGTGAGAAGTGCTATAGTGGGAGAGTGGCAGAGGCCGAATTCAGCCTGTGGGAGAGGTGTCAGGGGAGAGGAAGAGACTCCTAGCAACTAGTTGGCACAAAGACAAGTGGAGGCTGCTTTGAGAAACTTCCAAAGGGAAGTTTTGAAGCTGGGGTAGGAGGGGGCAGCCCAGACTAGGACGGGAAGGGAGTTCCAAAGTCTCAGAACACTGACGGAGAATGCCCGATCACCAGTAAGGGAGCAGGTCCTCAGGACGATGCAAACCTGAGTCAAGCTGGACCTTAGGTGACAGGCCGGGGTGCAGTGTTTGAAGGGAAGGGCAAGAGCAGAGGGTCATGCAGTTCGGACTATATTATCAACTGTGTTACTGAGGACAAAGGCTTAACAGCAGTTAACAACATAAGCTTTCAAATACTATCAGTGTATCAGTGAAGTTGCACAAGTATACACTAATCATTAAGTTGCATACACACATTGAAATCAAAGGCTATGACTGCAGTTCAATGGGTGGGAGAAACTAGCCACGCCCCCTGCTTGAACTATTTAATTCAGCTTCCTGCAGTCTCATTAAGATGCATTCTTTCTTTGCTTTGCCATCCTCCCATCATCCTCCTTTGACAAGCCTCTCTCCCAGGGGGCTCCTTCCTATGGTATCTTTAGTCTAAAGGGATAATCTTTCCATGGCACCTCTAGTGGTTGTATCCACCTCAAGAGGGTTCCTTACCTACTTGGTACCCCGACAGGATGGTAGCTTTCCCATGAGACAGAGAGTGTGAATGTCCAAAGTATCTATTTATCACAGTTAACAACAAAAGCATTTAAATACTCAGTCTATCAATGAAGTTGCACAAGCATATACTCATCACTAGTTTGCATACATACATTGAACCATGCTTTGCTTGTCCCCCATTCACCCTGATCAGCTCCCCCATCTGACAGTGAACCCCAGCTCAATCCTTCACCATCCTGGGACTTACCCCAATGATTTACTTATGTTGTTGGGTGAGTGGATGCCATGGGTGGTGGAGTAGAGCCTGTGGGGTCACCAGTCATTATTCTAGCATTCAGGAGGATTTCCTCCTTGGTTTTCTTTGCCCTAGTCCCTGAGGTTTGGAATGTGTGAAATGGTATGGGTGTATGGGGTGAAGACACCATATGTACTCAAGCACCTGCCCTCAACCCTCTAGGAAGTGACTACTAATGTTGTGCCACTCAGCCTCCATTGGGTGGCAGGCAAGCAGCAGCTTGTTCTATCCCCTTCCTGAAGGAGGGGACCTGTCTATGGATGCACAATCCTCCTTCCCCTGGCCAACTCCAGCAATTCTGGTCCATTCTCAAACCAGGGTCACCAGTTTGGTGGGTGGTGGTGGCACTGGGTGCCTTAACCCATTGCACCACTGGGCTGACCATCTAAGCATCTTGTTGCATCAGACTACTTGCTCATCTATTGCACCTGTTTAATACAGTGGCACCAGCAAGGATATAACATAGTAATGCTGCAGTATATCACACAGTGCTGCAGTATTCTGCAGGGAGCAGTGTAATTCAGTGACAAGTCCTTTTCTACTGCAGTATTTTGAGATGTCATTTGCTGCAATTTACTGTGTTGCATCATGGCTGATGCCACTTTACCTGCACACTGTGTTCTTGCAAAGCAACACAAAGAAAATTAACCTCCTCTGTGTGTATAATCTCCCCAGTGGTGGCCTTGGAGGACTGTCACAGCTCTTTGACCATGTTAGGTGCTCAGCGGGGACAAGCAATATTCTGATCTTGGGGGACTTTAACCTAAAGCAACTCGGCTCCAGCTGTAGTCAGAAACTATGCTGTCTGAAGTTCGTCTCACCCAGGTTATCTCCAAACCCTACCTAGCTGTCTTTGCAGAATGGGTCCTGTACCATTATTGACTGGGTCTTCAGATGCAGGTCTGAGAGAATTATACAAGCTGGTGTGCTCTCTGTTGCCTTCTCCTATCACTGCCCTACTTATTACATTTAGAAAATCAGCCTAGAAAAAGTTCAGCCCAAGATTATATATCTCAAAGAATAGTCTAAATTCATCCCAAAGTCATTTGTCGTGGACCTCCCCAGTGCTGACTGGTCCCATATCTACTCTTCCTTCTTTGTCACTCTGCCTACATCCAGGTCTTTGCATTTCAAGAAGCCCATGATCCCTTCATTCACGGGGGGGGGGGGTTAAGGGTGCCATGACAAATTGCTTAATTATGACCTGCTCAAGCTCAACAAACAGAGAAATAAGCAGTGGAATCATTACAAGGATTCCCAAATCTGCCTGATTTTCTTGAATAAAACAGACTACACAATCCATGCAAGCATGAAATCCACCTTGCTAACAGTGCTTTTTATCAGGAAACCACCCTGGCCACTGTTAAAGACTCCAGGACTTTCTAGAAACAAACTGAAAGCCTTGTGGGTAACACAGCCAAGAAGCACCCTCCTCAATTATTAATTGCTGATGTAAGTTGCAGCAACACTAAGACCACTGCTGATGCTTTCGACCGGTACTTTACAGACCTTATGACCTACACCTCCTTGTTGCTGTCCTCTAGTGAGTTGGAATCTCTTGATCACTCATACTCCTCCCTTCTACACTCAAACTGTTCTCCTTTTTATTTGAAAGTCATGTTGACCCTCAACACTCCAAAGCTACCTACTTGCTTTCTATGTATATCAGTGAGGGGTGTGATTGCCTTGAGCCAAAGTTTCTTAAACTCAGTGACCCAATTATAGCCCTCGTTCAGCACATTTTTAACTTATTATTGGTATCTGGCACTGTTCTGGAATGCTGAAACTCACCAGAGTTGTTCATTTACCAAATGCAGGGGACACAAGGTACTTCAGTAATTACTGTCCCACAGCATTCCTACCAACCTTAAGCAAGCTACTTATGTGAACCATTGGCAACCTATTGACTGACCACCTCTATGACTAAAATATTCTGTCACCCAAGCAGAGTAGTTTTCACAAGGCCCACAGTACAACCACTTCACTCCCTAAATTAACCTTTGAGACCAAAGCTGCCATGGATCATCAAGATCAGCTTATGGTGATGGTGGGTGGGGGGCAGGGGTATAATTGTGGAGCTGTATAAGGTCTTCAACATGGTCAATCACAATCTCTTGTGTGCTAAATTGCAGATTCTGGGCATGACATCACATGTTGCCTACTGGTTTTATACTAATTGTTAAATCAGCAACATGTGGTCAAATTTGACTGGGCCCTCTTAAACCCAGCCTTTACTACTCATGATGCTCTTCAGGGCTCCATACCTGGGCCTGTTTCTTTCTCACTGTTCTTAATCAGCCTTCCCTGTGTTATTTTATTGTGTGGCATTACCCTCTGTGCAGATGACATGGTGCTTGCCCATTGTTCAAAAATATTAAAATCATTAACTCCCAAATTGCTGCTGACTTCTGCAGACTTGAAGCTTGGCTTGGTAACAATAAACTTGTTATGAACACTAAGATGACACGAATCAAGTTGCTTCTTTCCCCTGCCAAGTTAGGTGCTTACCCAATTCTCCTTTCCATCTCTGGCATTACTGGAATGCCTCTGAAGATAGTATCCCTTTTCAAAGTTGTGGGAGTCACACTGTACCCACATCTTCAATTGTTCCTCCATATCCTCAATGTGTAAAAGACAGTAAATATAAAAGAGTAGGTGTTCTCTTGTTTGTAGGTAATTTGGATTGTCGATTCCCTTGTGCTTTATTAAACATTAATAAGTTACTAGATTTTTGTGTGGTGTCTTTTTTCATTATTTTAACTCCCTGTAACAATTATCTTCAGAAATCTAGGAATCCTAGGATCACTCCAGCTGCAGTGTTAAAAAATCACTGCAGTGAAGGCTGAGTCAAACAAAAAACTCTGAATTATATCAGTAAGAAGCTACTGTGATCTGCAGAGGAGCATCCTTGTGAGCTTACAGTAGTTACTCTTTCTAGGACTAAAGCACTCCAACATGAGTGGGCAGACCCGCTCTCAAAAGGACAGCTGATTTCACTAAATGATGCCATGTTTTTGTTACCTGATTGGGCACTGGGGTAAAGTGAAAGATTCTTGCAGAGTAAATTTGTTTAGTTTTCCTTACTGGCTATGCTATTGAAAGCAGCACTTATTTATTTCCCAAAATAAAAAAAAGATAATTTTACCAGGCTGTAATAGGTACTTAAAGTAGTTACACCCTGTTAGCCAAAGCACTCCAATGTGAATGAGAAGACCACCTGTTTAAAGGACAGCTGATTTTACTGAGCACTGCCACATTTCTGTTTATGATCATGCAGTATGGTTAATCAAGAGTTCCACCAACTGGCTACACTTGCTAAAACCAAGTTTCTTTGTTACCCAAAAGAAATACGGCTTTGAGAGTAACAGGATCACAAAAAAAAATCAGCCTCAAAATATGTCACTGCCAAAAGATTTTGCAATAATACAGAGTAAAGAAATCAGAGGCAGAAGCCCAGATGTAAAGAGAACCATCTTGCTAACACCATTGTCACACTTCTAAGAGGCTACCACACATATTACAGTCTGGCAAATTTTCTTTTCATAAAATCAGCTGTCATTCAAACAGGTGGTCTTCCTGCTCACACTGGAGTGCTTTGGACTGAGAGGGATTGACTACTGGAAGCATCTATTACAGTCTGGCATGGTTTCCTTTTTATCATCTTGGGAAATAAAGAAACACTGTTTTAACAAGTGTAGCCAGTCAGGGGAACTAAACACATTTACTCAGCAAGAATCTCTCATTTTACTCTACTGCCCAATTGTGTAACACAAACACAACATCACTAAGTGAAATCAACTCTTTGACTCTGTATTCATATTGCTTATAGTTTATACTATTCCATGTATTGTTTTGTATTTACCTTTAATCTAATCTTCTGGGTTGTATCTTAAAATAAATGCACTTGGGGCCAGATGTTCAAAAATGACCAAAGTGGAGCACAAAGGTTTGCACTGCTCTTGCATTGCCAAGGGCCCCGAGGGTGCCATATTCAGTCAGATAATGCACCAGTGCTATCTGAGTGAATATAGGGGCATATTGGTGCAACACTAAGCAAGTAGCACTACCCTGACATGGATTCCTTCGGTGCAGGGAATTGTGACCTCAGACCCAGCAGCGCATGTAGCTCTTGTCATGATTCTCTGATGGCCCCCATGGAAATAAATCCATTGGACATGCTAGGTGCAAAGAGGCCATTTTCATGCCCATTATGGGCAGATTTGCATGGGAAGCGGCGGCAAGTTTGCACCCCTGTGACTGGCTTCATCCCCATCTCAAATGATGGTCCCTTAAAAATCAACTATTCACTGATGACTAGTGGTTCCCCCATCCTCTGATTGCCAACACTGGCAAAAATAAAAAATAACCCCTGGTGCCTAGTGGTCCTCACACCCTCTGATCACCAGCCCAGTACAATAAATATAAGCCCTGGTGCCTAGTGGTCCCCCCACCCCCAGACTGCCAGCCCAAGTACAATAAAAATAATCCTTGGTGCCCAGTGGTCCCCACACCATCTGGTCACCAGTCTGGTATACTAAAAATAGTCCCTGGTGCCTAGTGGTCCTCTCACCCCCCGATTTCCAGCCCCAGTAAAATCAAAATAATCCCTTTTACCTAGTGGTTCCCCACCCTCTGATCACTAGTCCCAGTATAACATATAATTCCCTGGTGCTCAGTGCCCCTCCCTCCAATCACCAACCCTGGCAGTAGATTAGAACTCCCTTGTGTCCAGTGGTCCCCCCAGCCTCTGATCTTTGGCCCAGAAATAAAATAATAACTTCCTGGAATCTAGTGGTATCCACCACCCACTGCTTTCCATCCCCATACACTATCACATAGTCCCTGGTGTCTTTTGGCCACCCACACATTATTGGCAACAACCACCCACCTGCACCTCCTCTTACCTGAAGTGCTAGTGCCATGAAAGGTCATGTAGTTACTGGCACAGACCTCCTATCACCACCTCGGCTGGCCACCACATGCAATGACAAGGAGCGTACATCCCCTGTATTGTAATGGGAGCATGTGTACTGTCTACTGTAGACAGCACATGCACTCTCTTTACAGTACAGAGTATGTGCTCATCCTGTCACCACATATGGTGGCCAGCCAAGGTGGTGAGAGGAGGATTCTGATGATCACCATATGGGCTCCAGTGGCACCGGCACCTTAGGTAAGGGGGAGTTGGCACAGTGGTGTGTCAATACCCACAGTGAGGGAGGGCTGCCAGACACCAGAGACTAAATGTACAAAGATGGAACAAGGTGGGTGGTGCCAATAGATGCCAGAGAGTCATTATTTTATTCCAGGGCTGGCAATTGGAGGATGGGGGAACTACTGGACACCAAGGAGTTCTGATCTACTACCACAGCTGTTAATCAGAAGGCAGGGAGAACAATGGGCTCCAGGAACTGATTATTTTATACCAGGGCTGGTGATCAGAGGGCAGGAGGGACACTGGGCACCAGGAATCTATTATATTATGCCAGTGCTACTAATCAGAGGGTGGGGGGGACCAATGGGCACCATAAACCTATTATATTACACCACTGCTACTAATCAGAGGGCAGGGGCACCACTGGGCACCAGAGATTTATTTTTATTGTACCATGGCTAGCGATTGGAGGGTGGGAGACCACTAGGAAAAAAAGGGATTGTTTTTATTGTGTCTGGGCTCATGATTGGAGGGTGGGGAACCACTAGGCACCAGGAGGAGTTCTACAACTGTATGGGATGGTGACCCGAGGGTTGCAGGCCCCCTACACATCAGGGAACAGGTCTGTCCCCCCCCCACCAATGTGGCTGTTGTCTGCAGCTGCTCTCCCAGCTGTTAATGTTGCCCAGAGTAAGCTGGGCTTTTTGAAGCAGTATTTGTGCTGCACAAAGTGGCCTACTCTAAACCTTTTGTGTAGCATAAATGTGCTGAATATTGCACTGCACAGATATTCCTATCCGCACCCCTCCCTTTGCCCACAGCATACATTTTTTTTGGGTGTGCTAACCCTTTTAGTGCCCACCACAGCCCTCTTGTAAGGTTGTGTATGGGTGCAGACCAGGGAAAACAGGGTACAATACCTTTGCCCACCTGGCAAAGTTTTGAATATCTGACCTCTGGTGTATAGTGTACTCACCTGGTCAATAAAAGCTAATAAATAAAGTGTTGTTTGGAAAGTTCACTGAAATAAAATAATAGTAATTAAAAAAAGGATAATGGCATGGGCCCAATTGTTGAAAATGGCACAGAACAGAGAACTACTAGGGACATGGATGACACATTGACAACTACTTTGGATCCATCTTTACTGAACAAAGTCCAAATATAACCGATGAAGTAATAAAATAAATTGACTACAAACATACATCTAGTGAGGAAGTGGAAATTGCTATGAAAGCACTTAAAAATAACTATGCGCCAGGACCCGATAGCATAAACACAAACTTCTTAAAAAACATTTCAGATAAGATTATATTACCATTGACAATAATTTTTAATAATTCATACTGTTCCAGGGAGGTACCAGAGGACTGGAAAAAGACAGCAGTGATCCTGATCCACAAGAAGGGTAGTAAACAATTGCAGAGTCACTATAGACCGATAAGTCTGACATCTGTGGTCGGAAAAGTAACAAAAAGGATACTCAGATTAAGGCGTGAAACTGAAACAATATCAAAAGGTTTAAAAGATCAAACACAACATGGAGTCATTGCAGGACAATCCTGCACCAAAAATCTCATTTCATTTTATGAAAAAAACAGTAAAAGTATCGATAAAGGTACACACATGGATTTAGTATTGCTAGACTTCAGAAAGCATTTGATACTGTTCCACATGGTTTATTAATAGACAAAATAATGAAGTAAGAACTCAATTCATAAACTGTTAAATGGATAAAATAATGGCTTTCTAATAGGATTCAAGAAGTCAAAATCCAATATATACAATCTTAGGAAATAAAGGTAACAAGTAGTGTACCTCAGGGGTCGGTTTTGGGATCTGTTCTTTTTGGAATCTTCATTAGCGACCTACATGCCAACATCAAGGGGAATTTAATTAAATTTGCTGATGATTCCAAAATCAGTGCCAATGTTGATACAGAAAATAAAATTAGTATTCTGAAGACAGACATTTTACATATAGAATATTGGGCACAAAATAAAATGGTCTTTAACATCGATAAATGCACAATCATTTACCTAGGGGAAAAAAGAACATGATGCACAATTATGTACTTAATGGTGCTATAATTAAAACAGACAACTCAGAGACAGATCTGGGGATTCTGATCAATAAAGATCTAACTGTGGGAGATCGCTGTAGGAAGGTGGCTTTAACAACAAACAGACTGTTAAGGTCAATCAGGAAGGCATTCATTACGAGATCTGAAACATGTATCATCCCCCTCTATATAAGTCCATCCCCATCTAGACTATGCAGCTACCTTTTGGTAATCATATTTAAGGAAGAATATAGATTTACTGGATAGGGTGCAGAGATGGGGTAGCAAAATCGTCACATGGGTAAGAAACCACCATATAAAGAGAGACTTATGGAGCTGAATTTGTATGACCTGCAGTTGCGTAGGGACGGGGGGATATATTAATGTTATTCTAGATTCTTCATGATAAGGACCTGAGTGATGAATTCAGTGTGACCTGGGATAGTAAACCCACAAATCTCAGTTGCCATAGAAAGCAATTGTACACACAGAGGGCAATGACAAATAAAAGAAAATTCTATTTCACCTTAAGGGCATGTAAAATGTGAAACACTCTCTCACATTATATTGTGGACATAGATGACTTCAGTCAGTTTAAAAACCAACTGGGCATGTACCTCTTTAGGGATAGAAACATAGAAACACAGAATTTGATGGCAGATAAGGATCGCTTTTCCCACCTAGTCTGCCCATTACTGTACCTAACGGATAAGCTGCAGATCCTAGTTAACCAACAGCCTACTTCCTCCTTCCCCCCACTAGCATTGCCTTATGTCTTTCCCATGCATTCTTGAATTCCTCCACTGTTTTTGACTCTATGACCTCCTCAGAAAGGCTGTTTCATTCATCTACAACCCTTTCTGTAAATTAATACTTCCTCACATTACCTCTGAGCCGTCCCCTCTCTATCTTCAAATTGTGCCCCCTTGTTTTTACACATCTCTTTTTCTGAAAGATACTACCCTCTTGGACTTTGTTGATTCCCTTAAGGTATATGAAATTTTCTATCATGTCCCCCCTCTCCCTCCTTTCCTCGAGGCTATACATCATAAGCTCCTTTAGTCTTTCTTTATATCATAATATCCCCCATGTGTTTGGGGAAGGTGGTCCCGATGGGCCTAGAGCCTACTTCTGCCTTTACAGATACTAAAAGTAATACCGAGTAAATGTATTTCTAAACTGGAAAGTGCATTAAACTCTCAATTGCAAGCCTGCCTAGATCTTTTGAAGGAGCAATCTAACTAAGACCTCACCTTGACATTGCTCACGGTGTTTTGTCACCAAAGTTGATATATGGTGCATTGATCTGCAATGTGCCCTAACTTAAAGGAACACCATCAACCCCCTTAGGCCCCAAAGTGTCACTAGTTTATAAAACAGAAGTTATGATCATTCACATTCTGTGCAGACTGCTGATGTAGCTGGTAATTTGATTCTCATTATTATTTTCTTTTACAAAGTGAAAAACTGACTGCCCACCATAGTGGCATTACCTCACAAAAACATGTTTGTGTACATTCCTTGAGCAACTTCCACTGCATCTTTCCTGGACTTAGAAACACCTCTAATACAGTCTAGCCACTCATTATGCAGTGAGAGTAAAGTAGACTATTGTATCATGAGTATCTGCACTGTTTGGGGGACTTTCTAATTTTCAAAAATATGCATTAAGAGTAGCTCAATGATTTGAAGCAAAACAAGTATGGGTATAACTATTCATTATCATGCATTTCAGTTCTACTAAGCAAGGAGGCAAATAAAACAACCAGTAACATCAATTACTTTTATTTTATTTTGAACTTATAAATTTTATTGCAGAATTCAGTACAATAAACTGTTTTTTTCTGTCTATCTTATTGTCTTGTATTATTATTGTGCCCCACTGTTCTGCATTATCCAGAACACAGAATACAGAATACAAAAACATAGAAACATAGAAACATAGAAACATAGAAACATAGAATTTGACGGCAGATAAGGACCGCTTGGCCCACCCAGTCTGCCCATTTCCCTACCTACTGGATAAGCTGCAGATCCTTGTTAACCAGCAGCCTACTTCTTTCTACCCCCACCCCCCAGAATTGCCTTATGACTATCCCATGCATGCTTGAATTCCACCACTGATTTCGACTCCACAACCTCCTCCGGAAGGCCATTCCATGCATCCACAACCTCTCTGTGAAAAAATACTTCCTTAAATTACCTCTGAGCTGCCCCCTCTATCTTCAAATTGTGCCTCTTGTTCTTGCACACCTCTTTTTGAAAGATGCTACCCTCTTGGACTTTGTTGATTCCTTGAGGTACTTGAAAGTTTCTATCATGTCCCCTCTCCTCCTTTCCTCTGAGGCTACATATTAAGCTCCTTAAGTCTCTCTTCATATGTCCTCCGGTGCAGACCCTGCACCATTTTAGTTGCCCTCCTCTGGACAGCTTCCATCCTGTCTATGTCTTTGTGGAGATTGGGTCTCCAGAACTGCACACAGTACTCCAGATGGGGTCTCACCAGCTGTCTGTACAGAGGGATAATAACTTCCTGTTTTCTACTGGTGATGCCTCTCCCTATGCATCCCAGTATCCCCCCAGCCCTCCTTGCTGCCTTCTCACATTGCTTGCCCACCTTTAGGTCATCTGATATGACTACCCCCAGGTCCCTTTCCATTTTTGTTGTTGTTAGTATCTCACCCCCCATTGTGTACTCTTCCCCTGGGTTTTTGTTTCCCAGGTGCATTACCTTGCACTTCTTAGCATTGAATATAAGCTGCCATACATTTGACCATTCCTCTAACCTTGCCAAGTCCCTTCTCATCCTTTCCACCCTACCCTGTGCATCAACTCTGTTGCAGATCTTAGTGTCATCTGCAAAGAGACATACTTTTCCTTCCAGTCCTTCTGCAATGTCGCTTATAAAGACATTGAAGAGGACTGGTCCTAATACTGAACCCTGCGTACCCCGCTAGTAACCCTCCTTTCTTCTGAGGGACTCTATTTACTATTACCTCTGTGTCCTATTCTCCAGCCAACTCTTTACCCAGGCTGTCATCTTGGGACCCACCCCAGGCTGGCTAACTTATATATTAATCTTTTGTGTGGGACTGTGTCAAATGCCTTGCTAAAGTCTAGGTAGGCCATGTCCACAGCCCCTCCCTGATCTACTACTTTGGTCACCCAGTCAAAGAAATCTATCAGATTCGTCTGGCATGACCTTCCCTCTGTGAATCCATGCTGCCTAGGGTCTTGTGCCCCTCTGGCCTCTAAAACAACTAAACTTTTAAATGCCCCTACCCGATTAAACATGGGCAGGACTGACACTGCACTGTTCCAGTTTTGCGTGATCCCCTAGTGAATTTCTTCTCAAGACATGCCAATTTGAGTAAGGATAGGAATAAAGAGGAGGTTTTACCAAGGGATTGGTGCAATATCCTCCCTCATTGGACTAGATTTCCCCCTCCCTAGCTCCCGCTCATGTGGGTCTACCCCAGTTTACGGAAACACACACCTTAATCCTTTAATAATTGTTCCAGTACCAGGGTCCCCTCTTTTTCTTTTGTATCATTGAAATAAGGTAGCCATCTGGAATTAAATGTGTCGGTGGCCATCCTTAGCTGGGAAGTGATGGCCTCCATCATCAATTACTTTTAAAAAAGATAAGAAAATATAAAATGAGGGTTTTTAACTACAAATGATAGGATGCAAAATAAATAAGGTTGACAGTGTCCCTTTAATCTAAGGAGGTGAGATGTTACCTATTATGGTATATGTTGTTTCGTCTTGGCCTCGAACTATAACATTTATCACTGTACCCTTTATTCATATCTTAAGTGGCTCCCCCATGTATTCTACCATGAATATACACTGAGTTTTGTAATTAGTAATATATGTAACCAATCTCCTAAGCCTCTGACTTGTCTCCTAACTCCTTCTTATTTATGTATTTATTTATTTATTTAACCTCTTAGAGTAACACCATTGAGCTAGAAGCTTGTTTACAAGGTTCCACATCATAACAAGGGATCAGAATGAATTCCTGACAATTGTCAGCCCAACAGTACTTAGCCTGACTCCAATTGCCCATGTTGTACTTGATGCCAACAATAATTTTCCCGTAAGTACATATCCCGTCATGAACAAGCTGAAATCTGAAACAAACAAAATCCCTCTGCCAGCATTTTAAATGGGAAACCATGCATGAGTGGACACCATTGGGACACAGAGCAGTTTAACAGTGAGCCAGCAGTATCAGAAATGGAGTGTAAAAACAAACAGGTTTTGTGTTTTGGAGACAGTGTTTTTGTGTTTGGGGGAATGCGGTGGGGCTAGGAGGAAACAACCGAAATAGTACGTAAATCCCTTGATGAACAAATTGCTGAAAAGCTGAGAACTGAAACAACCAAAATAGCTGTTTTGGGGACAGTATTTGGGGCTAAGAGGAAACAAACAAAATAGCTAGTCATGAAATAACAACAGAAAGAGCAATATACCTTCATGTTGGAGCACGCATCCTGTCATTTCTGTATGAAAATGCTGTAGTCCATTTAAAATCAATCAATTTTATTAAATTAAAGTATTAAAACCCTAGGTTTTGTGCAATTCCTCTAATGAAATCCTTAGTGGTTCTGTGTTCGCAGTCTGCAACAATTGAGGAAATCATTTCCTCCCGTTTTGCATACTTTTTTCGCATTGGCAATTTCGGCATTCCCCTCAATATGTTTCAAAGAGGCAACTTCAGTGGCAACTGGGGCCTTTGTTGCATCAGGGGCATGGTTATGTTCGGTGGTAGATCTTAAGTGGTGTTGACCACCGATAAACACTGTAGAAGCTCTTCCTCTACATCCCTCCTTCCTGTGCTGACAACACCAGTAATACAAATCAGCACAATGTCATTCTTGCATATATAAGAAGCCATCAAAGCTTAGTTTCATATTCCCCCATTATGAAGGCACAACTGCACACATTTGAGGAACCGAATCAGACATTGCTACGTGAACAGACCACAGGAAACATCGGCATTCATTTACCGATTTATTATGTCGTGAGCTGCTAATTGACAGTTGATGGAGTTGTTAAATCGTCAGCTGAATTCAATTATGGGTGAAATTACATTGTTGTAGATGTACACTTTTTAGCTCAACACACAGTACATATGGGGGCACTAGTTGTCAGTAGAATACAATTACAGGTGAAATAACCATACGGGCTAATTTAAGTCGGTAAATCAGAGACAGTAATTTACAAGTCAGGAGATTTAGAGTCGGGAATTCGTACTAGACCCCATAACAAATACAGTTACAGGTCATATTACACAACATTGATACATAATACATAATACAGTAGCATATTACATAATGCAAACATTGGGTTAAACAGCAGTAGACTCCGTCTATTAATCCATACAGCTATATACAATTTTTTAGGTTGCTACTGAAGGAGCAATCAGAGGTTGACTTTGTTAGGAGGAAGAGAGGGGGTTAGAGAGGCATAGTCGGTAAGATTAGGAGTTTGAAGGAAGGGTGGGGTAGCTTGGGTAGAGGAAGGGTGGTTGGTGCTAGTGCAGAAGGGTAAGGAGAAAACAAAAAGGGGAAGGACAGAGACTGAGTGGGTGATGAAACTAGGGTAGGCAGTCACAGTTACTTAGCGAGGCAAGGTAAAAGAGGATTTTTTTTCTTAAACTGTCCAAGTTTAGGTATTTTAGTAATGTCTGAGGGGGCATTTAGCCAATAGGGTGCTCTATATGTGAAGGATCTTTGCGCTTTTGCCATACAATTTCCTTCTGAAATTAGAAGTATAAAAAGTTATGATCTATTTGTAAAAACTTTAAAATCACATTTTTGAACCTTGAGTAGCTGTGACTGCTTTTTAAAATGAATGTCTTATTTAATGACGTGGAACCTGTTTTCTAGTTACATGCTTTACTGTATGCTGTTTGTTGTGTTTTGTAATTTTATGAGATGTGTAAGTTACTGTGTAATGTGTTTATTTATTTATTTGTTTATGATATCTGAGATTAACAACCTTTGAGCTAGAAGCTCATTTAGAGATTCCACGTCATGAGGCAAGACAAATATTTCTATAAACATTTACAGTACAACAGTATACAAGTTATAATATACAGTATTACATTCAGATTTACAATCATATGTTTTATTACATTGGAGGAGCATGTTATGAGGACAGAGAGGAGGAAGGGAAGGGGAAGGAGGCAAGCAGGAGGAGGGATAAATTAAGGATAGCACCAAGTGGGTGCGGGGAACATATAAGGGATGGTATGGATAAATGTGAGAAGCCAGACCCCTTGTCGAGGATACATGGATGGTGCAGGGGTATCAGAGTGAAACAAGGTAGGAGGTTGTAGATATCAGGTGCAAGGTTGCTGTGCAGGAGAAAGAGCTGATCAAGCAGTTGGTATGAGTGAAAGGATGAGAACAGCCAGTGGGCCTTGTCACTATGAAGTAGTCGGAGAGTGAAGGGGGCATGGAGGGGGGGAGAAAGGGTGATGGAAGGTGAGGGATAAGTGCTGAGGCTTGAGCACAAAGGTGTCTGTGACACTGGAGGATGTGGGGCTAACAGTCACACCCACTGATAGTGGCAAGATGTGATCATAGATATGATATGAAGGGGCCTAATTTGTGTATGTAATTGTAATCTTTTATGGACCAGGGGTTGTACCTATAAAACGGATTGTATCCCAGTGTACTAACCCGTATTCAAATAAAAAAAAATCCAGTACAACAGAGGTGGACTTGCAATGAGTTTCTAGCCATTCCTCTTGTCTTGTGAGGGTTGGCTGAAGGTTTAAGGAGGTATTGGATGAATGTGGGGGCTAAACCAAGTCAAGTCTTTTTACCTAGGATGCAAACCTGGTACTTTTTATCCTGCCTTAGAAGTTGAGCCACTTGGTTTGGGCATAAAGGTTGCATTTGTGGGTTAATCTATGCGCTCCTAGCACAAGCTGGCAGAATTTATTTAATGCTGTACTGTTTCTTTTAAGGGTAGTAACAGTGGCAGCACTGTAAACCGCTAGCCCATAATCAATAATAGAAAAGACTGAACATTTTACAGTGAGTGACAGTGAATCATCAGTCATACTGTGATGATGTCTATATCACAGGCCAATTCGAGTATTAACAACCTTGACTACATGGCCAACATGATGGGTGAAGGATAGCGTGCTATTGAGTGTGACACCTAAGTACCTAAACGTAGTAACCTGTTCCAGTGAGGCTTGCTTGTTATTGAGTACTGTCATTTGATAGGATTTATATTTATTTTGTGAGCTTGTGAAAACCATAACCTTTGTTTTTTATAGTTTAGAAAGAGCTTATTTTTGGAGAATCAATCTTCAACGTTGGCAAAGTTTATTTGAAGGTGGGTTGCAACTGTGTGTGGGTCCAGATTATTTGAGAAAATGACTGCATTGTCCGTGTAAAACTGTATTATTTCCATGCATACTAGCTGGAGGTTGTTCAGGAACAGGCTGAGCAGTAGCGGACCTAGAATCAACCCATGCACTACTCCCATGTGCACCTGTCTACAGCTGAAGAGGGTATCGTTTATCTTTACCTGTTATGTTCTGTTGGTGAGATAGCTTCTAAACCACCCTATGGAATATAGTGAGAGTCCAGTGGAGTGTAGTTTGCTAAGTAGTAAGTTGTGAGTAATGATGTCAAAGGCTTAAGTGAGGTAGATATAAATCTCCCCCACAAGCTGACTCCTGTCCAGGGCTTCATGAAGAAAGCTGATGTACTCAATTAGTGTTGTGGTGGTACTGTGAGATTTCCAGAATCCATGTTGTTGGGGTCTTTGGATATTATATTTGTCAAGGTAGTCTACCAGTTGGTTGGATACAATACATTCTAGGGCCTTGGAGGGGGGGGGATGGATTGAGATTGGTTGGTAACTGGCATGGAGTGCACGGTCATTGCTTTTTTGGACCAGGGTAACCACTGTGGCCTACCATCTTGGTGGGAATTGTCCTAGCCTGAGCGATAAATGAAGAATTTTTGTAAGTGGTGGTGTTGCTTCATCCAGGGTGAGGGCAATCAATTTTAGACTGAAGGAGTCATTACCGTGCCTGGATTTGCCTATATGCTGGAGGTATTTTTTAATGTCAATGTAGAAGATTTCCTTAAAGTAGAAAGGGGGATCCAGAGGGGTGCCCACTGCTGATATTACCTCTTCTGACTTGCTATTGTCTGCAGTGAGGAAGTCAGGAAGGAGTATGCTACTGAGGTCAGAAAACACCACATTGAATGTGTCCACTAATCATCTTGGGGTCTTTGGTAATTTCCCCATTCACAAGGAGCATGGAGGGAGATGATTTATTTGTTTTGCATTTCATGATATTTTAAGTTGTTCCAGAATGTTTTACATTCCTCCTATGATTTTGTGAGGCAGTCTTTGAAGTATCCTATTTTGGCTTTCCTGATTTCACAGGTACAGGCTTTTCTAGCTGTTTTGTACTGCCGGATATCACATGGCTTGCCAGAGGCCTTGTCTCTATGCCAAAGGTCATCCCTAGTTTCCATGATACCTAGCAGAGGTGAGGTAATCCATGGGTTGTTGGTCCCAGCAATTCAGTTGGAGGCAATGGCCCAGCTTCAGAAGTGAGCAAGTTGGTGGCAGAGTTGTGCAGGCCACTTGCAGCTTTCTGACTTGAAAGCACTTCTTGCGTTATTCTGGACTTTTAAAGTTTATTTTATTGTTAAGGAAGAAGCTATCTGTCTGAGTTTGATCTCTGGTTCACTGTTTGACCGGAGTTCCAAAATTACATTTATTTTGCAGGTTAGTTTAGGGCTTCTAGTGCAAGACAGGGCAAGGGAAGTGATTTAGTGGTAGGAGCTAGCTTTTTTTGTTTTCTTTTAGCTGTTTACCCCAATCCCTACCTGTGGTATGCTGTTGGCGGCATTACAAAACTCCCAGCTGCTGCAAGATTTCAGCTTTTGTGCTTGGCTATAGTGCTGTGGACTTCGAAACAACTGGTGGCTGGTGGCTATTCAACCTGTTGCACAGGGTGAGTGCAAGTGCTCTTTAGAGAAAAGGGGCTGGCATTTGAAACTGTCCTTGTCCATGCTTTTGTTTTCTCTCTGCGGTGGCAACAGTCTTCACTCAGCACGGCTAGCTGATCTGTGGCAGCGTCCTGCTTACCATCAAGTACAGGGGCTGCCGCAAGCATGTTGGGCTTGGCTGTGGAATTGACCTTCCCAGGAGAGCATGGGTGTGGAGGGCTTTCCTGTGCTCATTTTCCTGGGAGAAGCTCATGATTTGTTGCTGCATTTGCAGTCAAAAGACCTGCGCCATTTTTTCTTGGCTGGCTCGGTGCCTGTGCCATCCATTGTGTGGTGTTTCTCCACAGTTTCTCTGGTCGCTCCCTCCCCGCAAGTCTATCAGAAAGGAGGACTGAGACTGTGGACTCCCATGGCTCTTTTCACTCCTTTCCTCCCTCCCCCAATTATCATAAAAGGGGGGGGGGCCGGATGGTGTGGACTATCATATCTGAATCACTGTAAAGGGACCTGGGCTGCTGATTTTTGTGGTTCTTTGGGTTTCCTTTCTCCCTCCCCCTGGATTCTTTTAATTGGGGGGGATTGGATGGTGTGGACCATTAGAGTCAAGCCTGCTGGAACCTTAAGGATTGCTGGACTGCAGCTGCTTTGGTGACTTTGTTCTGTGTTCATTGTTTTTTTTCCCCTTCTTTAAATAAAATCTGTCTTTGTTGGTCAAATGTTATTTAAGCAAATAGGGATAAGGGGATTCATTGGTTTTTCAAAAAGTATTTTAATGCCTGCTCCTTATGTTTTCTTTCTTTTGGTGGGTGGTTTTGTGAATTGAGTTATTATTTTTGTATGAATGGTGTGTGAGTGGTTAAGTTTGTTATATTAGTGGCATGACTGATGTGACTGGGTCTGAGTGAGTGGATAAATTAGCTGTCCGGGGGCCTTCTATAATAGGGCTGTATGTGTCTAGGAGGACTGAGGGACCTGGGGCTGGCCCGGATAGTGTACGGGGCATCTTAGCTATTTTATCTGTGGCCTTTCACTGAACTTCCAATTTCCACCACTACAGCTCATTTCTGTCATGAGGTCAGGATTAAGAGAAGGCAGAGTGATCATGTATGGCATGGCACCCCATGCATTATGGGAGGGGGCAGGATTGGGGTGGTTGGGTGCAGAAGGCACCCGGGCTATAATCGGGTCTCTGTGAAAAGTTAAAGGTACCTGGTTTCTGTTTCCAGGGTTTCCACCAGACTGAGTGGTCAGGTAGCCAGAAGGACTACACTGTCCACCAAGTTCCTCAGGTCAGTGCTGTGCAATGCCAGATCGATTAGGAACAAGACTGCCGTTATTGTGGATTTGATTTCCTTGGTCGATCTAGCATGCATTACAGAGACCTGGGTAGGAGACGATGCTGGTCTGGTTTTAGAGGCCACCATCCCTCTGGGTACTCTGTGGTGCACTGCCCCAGAGTGGAACGCATGGGCAGGGGAGTAGCCATCTGTTTTAGATCTGAGCTTGGCTTCTCCATGCACTCTTTGGGAAGGCCAGGTTCATTTGAATGTGTGCCAGTATTGGGGGTCCGGGTGCAGGTTGCAGGATTCTTCTGATTTACTGTCTCCCTGTGGTGGCAGGGGAATTCCTGCAGGAGAAGGCCAACCTCATCACTGGTGAAACATTGGAGTCCCCCAGGTATTTGGTCCTGGGGGACTTTAATGCCTGGACCAACAAAGAGGATTCTGGACTAGGCTGTCACCTCCTGCAGATCATGTCATCTCTGGGCCTGTCGCAGGAGGTTTTCATCATAACCCACCGGGACAGCCACATGTTGGACTTGGTCATCTCACTGATGCTTGAGATTAGCAACCTCAAGATTGATTGGGTCTGTTGGTCTGATCATTCCATGGTGGGGTTCTCATTCGGGCTCCCCCTGCAGAGATGGTCAGCTATTTCCCTTTGAGGGGTTTGATCCTGGAGGGATTTCTGGTGATGGCTGACCTATCTAGTGTGGACAGTGCATGTGTAGGGGGTTTGGGTATTGCTGTTTCCACCTATAATAGGGTGATGACTGCGGCACTTGACCCCCTCACACCAGCCCGTGTATGACCCAAATGTTCTCACTTGAGGTCCCCTGGTTTGATGGGGAGCTCATGGTGATGAAGATTGCAGGTTGGAGGTTGGAGTGCTGATGGTGGCAGTCTCACCTGGAGGTGGATAGGCTGGCTCTGCACTCACACTATTGTGAGTATCAGGGAACAATCACTTGTAAGAAGGCAGAGTTCCTGTCCAGAAAGACTTCTGCCAGGAAGAATCGACTGACTGTGCTTTTTCGGACTGTGGACAGGCTCTTAAATCCAGCCTGTCTCCAGATGAAGAATACTTTTTTAGACACCTTGAGTGAAGAGTTCGCTCAATTTTTCTCGGACAGGGTATCCACCATCCTGCAGGATGTGCTACCAGTGAGCCTTACAGTGGCTTACAGTGATCATCTGGATTGTCCAGAGAGCGCTCTGGCTTGTTAGGGGGAATTTAAACCAGTGGAGGTGTCAGAGGTCATTGGGGTTGCTGTCAGGTTAAAGTACACATATTGTGAGCTGGACCCAGTGCTGATGTGTTTCTTGATGAGATGTGTTAACACTGTTGGCCTGGTGTTCACCTTGATTGTCCGGTGCTCTTTGACAGAGGGAATTTTTCCAGATGTCTTAAAGGAAACGCTGGTCCATCCCCTCCTGAAAGAAACATTATTTGACCCCGATGTCAAGGCGAATTACCATCCAATCTCCAACCTCCCATTTTTGGGAAAAGTTGTAGAGAATGTTGTGGCGCAACAACTTGAGGAGCACCTCATGGCATTTGATCTCTATGAGCCATTCCAGTCTGGTTTCCATGCAAGGCATAATACTGAAACTGCACTGCTATGGGTGCACAATAACCTCTCAGGAGTAGAGATCAGGAGGAGGGGACAATTCTAATCCTTCTCAATCTCTCTTCAGCTTTTAACACTGTAGACCATTGTGTATTGCTCGACCGACTGAGGGACTTTTGCAGGCTCATTGGCTCTGTCATCTGCTGGTTTGACACATACTTAACGAACAGGAAGCAACGAGTAGTGATGGGGAACTTCTCCTCCTCCTCCTCCTCTAGCGTCCTGTCATGTGGAGTACCTCAGGGTTCAGTGTTGACACCAATGTTATTTACCGTGTACATGCTGCCCTCGGTTAGCTCATTAGAAAGTATGACTTGGGTTTTCATTGCTATGCCGATGACACCCAGCTGCATCTTTCTTTTGCCCCGGGAACTTCTAGTGGATGTCCTCCAGCTGGCTGTGATTGAATCTCGAAAAGATGGAGGTACTGGTGGTGGAGTCAAACAGAAGATAGAACAGGTTGTTCACTAGTGCTGAAACCAGTTTATCCTGGGATCTGTGCCATTGAGGAATTCCTCTAAGGTATGAAACCTTGGTGTGACCTTCAACAGTGGATTGTCATTTGATGTTCAGGTGTCATCAGTTGTCCGGATCAGCTTTTACGATCTTGGGAATATCGCCAGGGTTAAGCCCCAAGTTCCATCTATGGACCTCCCAGCCTTGGTACATGCCTTTGTGGCATCCAGTCTTGATTACTGTAATGCGGTCTACCTTGGGGTTTCTGGAGGGAACCTTCACTGGCTACAGCTAGTGCAGAATGCAGCCACTAGGCTGCTCACTGGGCAACCTAAATTCTGTCATACTGCATCGGTCATGCATGAGCTGCACTGGCTGTCTGTTAGGTGGAGGATTCTATTCAAGGTGGGCTTGCTTACCTTTAAAGCCCAACGCAGGCTGGGTCCCAGTTACCTGTCATACCTTCTTATACCCACTGTCCTGGTTTGCTTCCTCTGGTCCTCATCTAGGGGCCTCCTGGCAATTCCCAGGATGAGGCTCAAAACCGCTGGTGACAGAGCATTCAGTGTCACTAGCCCCATCCTGTGGAATTCGCTGCCTCCATCAATTAGGGAGGCCCCATCAGTTGAGGCTTTTAAGGCCCGTCTCAAGGCCTTCCTGTTTAACCAGTCCTTCCTGGATGTTAGGCATTACTCCATCCTGGGCACCTGGCTCATTTGTTTCAGTAACAGCTTTTAGATATATATTTATTAATCATATTTATGTATACTGATATTTTATTGTTTTTATATTATTTGTATTATTGTATTGATAGTCTGTTCTTGTTGTTCAGTGCCCACAGCCTCCGCGATTGGGTACCAGACAATAAAATGTTTCCTTGCCTTGCCTTGTCCCCTTCAATTTGCGTTTTTTAACTGGGGCGTAAATGTCACATCCTGTATTAAATGTGGTGATGAAGTAATCCAACGCTTTGTCCATGTCAGGTAGGGAGTTAAGGGTGGACCAGTCATTTGCTTGAGGTGGGACTTGAGTACGTTAAGTTATCCACTCTTAAGAACCCGACTTGTAATGATTTTTTTGGGGGGAGGTTGGTTGTTTTTTTGGTCCAGAGGCATGTGACTGGAGAGAGATCACTGAGTGAACCAGCGAGGACAGAAGTGCCATTAATCCAGTGAGGGTGATTTGTGAGGACCCAATCTAGAAGTGTTTTAGACCCAGTCCAGTAGTAATCCTGGTAAGTGATGTAGCCATCTTGGAGATGTTGATACTAGCTTGGGAGTCCTTATATAGGGCAGCCTCTTGTGACAACCAGCTGATGTTTAAGTCCTCTAGGACTACAATTTCCCAGTTATGGTGTAAGTCTTTTATATTGACTATTACCTTGCTAATCCCAAATGATTATTTCTGGGAGGAATGCAGACTGAGAGGACAGCAATGGATTTTTTTTTTTTGTGAGCACCAAGTAGTATTCTGATGGCTAGTGTGTGCACATTATTCTTGTGTTCATTTGTGGGATGGTATGACCACAGAGGTTGTCCCTAATGTAGACTATGCAGCCACCTCCCCTTTTATCTAGTCTATCCTGTCTGAAGAGTGTATACCCATTTAGCATTAGGGCTAAATCAGGCACCTTAGGTGAGAGCCAGGATTCCACTATTAAGAGCACATCTGGATTATGCTGACTGACCCAGACTTGCAGTTGTTCTATCTTGGGCATTAGACTACAGATATTTAAAGAAGCCAGTTTTAGTGCCCCAAGGTGGGTTACTTTGCACTGTGCCTGCTGGATTGGGCCCGGATTTGTGTGGATGTTGCTTCAGAGAATTTGCAGCATGAGGATGGAATGCAGTAGGAAGTTGTTTTAGTTTTTTTAGGGTTGCATTTTGTTTAGTCCTGTTTACTTTCCCAGGTTTTTGTATGTGTGGGGGTAGTTCCGGGCTGTGTAGAGGCGGGATGGCTGTTTCTGTAGTGTTATGGACAAGGTAATCAGTGAGGTTACATGGTCCACACTTGGTTCCATCCTCATGTCTATTTGTGCCTGTCCTATGAAGTGACAGTGATAGGGTGACTGAGTGACCAGTACTTACTTGGCAGTGCTCAGATGAGGTCTTGAAATAGATTGTTGATAGGAGGAAGAGTGTTAACAACCGATTTTTTGGGCTAGCCATACTGCAAATGGATCAAATTTGGTCTATTGTAGGTTACCTGGGGTTGTTTTCAAGTTGGCTTGTAAGCACATTCACCTGCTTAGTGCATGTTTATTAGGACTGTGGTGCAGAGCAGGGTGAAATCAATTTACAGGTGGGGGGAGTTGAATGAGACCAATGCAATGGGCATTGTTGGGGGACAAAAGTGAGCTGATTGTTTCCACAGGGGCACTATAAAATGTGGATCACCTTTGGATGGGGGTGGCTGGGGATGGAGTGCTGTACCCGCTAAACAGTGCCTCGCAAAGCACAGTGCCATTCCAAAGAGCAGGAGTGGGTACGCAGAGCAGAACCTTGCACAGAAAGTTTACTTTGCTGGGAGAGATGGTTGCAGGCTTAGGGAGGGGTCTAGGTTCCTGCTAGCCCTCATGGCCTGATGTGTGTTGCCAGCAACACAGTGGTGGAGCCTGGGCTGGGGTACTGAAATAGAGGAGACAAATGGTGGGTTAAAAAGGCAGGTGGAGTGGGATGGGTAACAGAAATCTGACCCATGGGAGGGAGGAGATAGACTGGAGAGACAGTGGGAGGAAGGAAGGTGACAAAGGACGCTGGAGGAAGAGACACTAGAGAAAGGATACAATTTTCTTTTTTGAGCACTGCTATGTTGCCTCCAAAACTCCAAGAGCTACTGCTTAAGAGAGATGGTGTTTCTGTGAGGCAGTACATGTGGACAAGGCTTTGTATGTGCAAAGCAGCTTACAGTTTAAACAGATCAAACAGCAGTGAATAAATTGATAAGAACTGTGAGGAAGCACTAGGTCTGTAATACAACAAGCTATTACAGCAATACTAAGCCTCAGAGAGGACACTATCCCATTTAAACCCACTTTTAAATGGTCTTAGAGTTTCTGGCTACAGGGAGCCAAGAGCCATAGAAACTTGAATAAACCGTACCGATTTATGTACAACACGATATGACATCTCTGTATTGTGACTATAAAACAAGCATTTGTCAATTCTGAATGTTGTCGCTCTGGCATTGGCTTTGGTAGTGCAGTGCAGAAACACACTTTGGGCAGGATGTGAAAAATGACAGCTCTACTGTTCATAAGGAGGTGTAAAAAAATGGCTGTGTTGAAAATGTGGCATGTAAATTTTGCAAATTTGCTAAGTTACAAGGGTGCATGGGAAATGTGCAATGTATGCTTGTAACACAGTCATTTTATGGACTTTTGACACCAAATTTTCAACATAGGCATTTTAGCACCTCTGCTCATGTGCAGTGTCACTGTCATTTCCTTAAACTGTCCCAAAAAGCGATTTCGCACAGCGACAGCGCTATTCTGTGCTGGACATGCGAAAACACATTTCGGGCAGGATATATAAAATGACAGCTGTACTGTTCATCAAGAGGTGTGGAAAAATTCCAATGGTGAAAATCCAGAGTGAAAATATTACACATGCACAACGTTACGAGCGTGAGTGCAAACTGCACAACACACGCTCTTCGCACAGTCATATATTGGAGTATCGTCACCAAATTTTCAACATAGGCATTTTAGAACCTCTGCTCATGAACAGTGTCACTGACATTTTTGTAATGTGTCCCAAACACTGATTTCTCACAGCGACTGCGCAATTGTGCACCAGAAGTGCGGAAACACATATTGGCCAGGATGTGAAAAACGACAGCTGTACTGTTCACAAGGAGGTGTAGAAAAATGACAATGTTGAAAATCTGGCATGAAAATATTGTGAATTTGTGAAGTTATGAGAGTGCGTAGCAACTGCACAACACACGCTCGTAACACAGTCATTTTATGGAGTATCTTCACCAGATTTTCAACATAGGCATTTTAGGACCTCTGCTCATGAACAGTGTCACTGTCATTTTTGTAATGTGCCCCAAACACTGATTTCCCACAGCGAACACGCTATTGTGCGCCGGAGGTGCAGAAACACATTTCAGCCAGGATGTGAAAAATGACAGCTGTACTGTACACAAGGAGATGTAGAAAAATGACAATGTTGAAAATCTCTCGTGAAAATATTGTGAATTCACAAAGTTACAAGCATGCGTAGCAACTGTGCAACACATGCTTGTAAAACAACAATTTTTTGGATTTTTTCCACCAAATTTGCAACATAGGCTTTTTGAGAGCCCCCCTCATGAACACTGCCACTGTCCTCGCATTAATCTATCCCAAAAGGTAATTCCAAGCAGTGACTGCAAAATCACCTTTCGGGACAGACTAATGTCATAACAGTGCCAGAATTCATGAGGAGGGCTCCCAATATCCCCATGTTGAAAATTTGGTGCAAAAATTCCAAAAAATGCCAGAGATATGCATCAAAGTTGAAAAAACTCTATTTATTCCGTTATACAGCTAACAGGAATTTCCTCAGTTTGCGGTTGGCTTTGAAGAGGGCAGACATGTTCCCGGAACACCGAAGATCATTGCACCAAGCTCCAGAGGTAAGTATGGGGTGGGGAGGCAGGGTGCACAGTGGGTGGGTGTGGGTGGTGGGTAGGGAGACTACGAGGGACTGTTTTCTGTTTACAGGTGTTAAAGAAAAAAACATTGCAGACAGTTTTCTTTTTTTACAGGTGTTTTTTTTGGGGGGATACAATAGCCGATGGGGGATTGGCCACCCCCAGTCGGCACATAGGGAGTGGGGACAATAGCTGAGGGGATTGGGCACCCTCAACAGAGAAGAAGGGGGGTACATCATGCCGATGGGAGGGCTCCCCATCGCACATTAAAGTGGGAAAGGGGGGACGTATGCCGATGGGGATTGGACACCCCTGTTGGAAAACAACAAAAGTGGGGGGTGCATGAGCTGAGGGGGATTGAGCACCCTCTCGGCAAGCAAAAAAGGAGGGGGGGCACATTATGGAGACGGGGAGTGGGCTCCCCCATTGGCACATACATGAAGGGCAGGGTAAGCCAAGGAGGGGATTGGGCACCACTGAATTCAGCAGTTTAGTGGCTACTGTGCTGCCATGTTTGTAGCAGGTGAAGCATGTAGGAAGGTCTGCTGCATGTGACAAGCTTTGCTTGCATTGCAGTGGACCTTTCCTTAGATGTGCTCACCCGAGTGGTGTGGCGCTGGCATGCAGGCTGATTGAGGAATGAGGGACGCACCTACTGGTGTGTGCCCTGCATTCACCCAACAGCGACTGAGCCTCCAAATGTACACTACCACAAGATGTTGGCTGCACAAGTGTGCCAACATAAAAATGGGTGGTAAGTGGCTAGGGATGGAGGTTGGCACCTTCTATACAGCACCACATGAAGCACAGCACCATTCTAAGGAACAGGAGAAGGTAGGCAGAGCAGAACCTTGCACAGAAATTTATCTTGTTGGGAGAGACAGGTTGCAGGTGTGGGGAGGGGTCCAGGTTCCTGATAGCCCTCATGGCCTGATGTGTGTGGCCAGCAATGCAGCAGGTGAGCCTGAGCTGGGGTACTTGCTGAGCGAGATGGGTTGCAGGCATGGGGATGGGTCCTGATTCCTAATAGCCCTTATGGCCTGATATGTGTGTGTGTGGCCAGCAGTGCAGCAGTGAATCCTGGGCTGGGGCACTTGCTGGGAGAGACATGCTGCATGCATGGGGAGGGGTCTAGGTTCTTGCTAGCCCTCATGGCCTGATGTGTGTGGCCAGAAGTTCATTGGTGGAGCCCAAGCTGGTTCTTTCTGATGTAATTCACTATGATCCTAAGGACAAGCCTTACTAGCTACCCCCAAATGCCACACCACCTATGATGACCTTGACTTCACCAATTTTGCACCAACTCTAGGTTTTGGAATTCTGTTCCACTGCCATTCATGCTAGTTTTACTTACCAGTTCTGTAAAAATGTTTATAAATTATCTGCTACAATCATATATCTGCTCTTGTTCTTCATCTATATGCTTTTTATGTTGGTGATCTGTCTATTCTCTTATTATTGCTGTACCTCTTAAACAGTTGCCTGTTTAATTTTTTTTATTTTGCCTGCCTATTACCATCTGGGGCCAGATATTGAAATCTTGGCATAAGCTGAGCACAGAGATTTGTGCTGCGCTTGCTCATGTGCTCAACCCAGAGGTTGCTATATTCAGTTAGATAGCATACTGGTACTATCCGACTGAATAGATGGCCACGTCAGTGCATCACTACATCCATTAGCACTGCTCCCACAAGGATCTGGACTGAATACCACCCAAAAGGAATTGCAGGTAACTGTGCCCTCAGACCTGACAGCACTGGGAGCCACTGCACCATAATCTGCCCATAACATCCAAATGAACCCATTGGGCAGGCAAGCCATTAATAGGCCATAAGCATGCCATTATGGGCACGTTTGTATTAGAAGCAGTGGCAGGTCTGTGCCCCACCTGTGGCCATCCCCCACATCAGGCATGGTGGTGAGTGACCCCCCCAACCCAATCTCTTGACCCTATAAAATGCATGATTTCCTGATGTTCAATGGCACCCTGCCCTCTGATCTGGTACACCATGATGTGTGCTACTGTGATTGAGTGACCCTGAAAAGGGTGACACAATGGCAGCGCATGGCACAGTGGCTACCAAGCAGCTACAGTGACTGGATGGTGTGGGTTGGTGACCATAGCAACAGGAAGTCTCTACAGGTATGTGCACAGGGGTGGGTCGGAGTGAGCACACTACAGGTACATGCGCGGGGGAGCAAGCATGCTCAGTGAGGGGTTGAAGGGGATTTCCAAAGCATGGCACCAGCAACACAGGAATGGAGGGTGGCAGAGTGGTGTGCTCAGTGCAGGCAGTGTGGGGGGTTGCTAGCCATCAGAGAGCAAGGTGGCATCCAGGTTCGGTGCTGAGTAGCTTGGAGTGTACCACTAGACACTAAGGACTTCACTAGTGATACTATGACAGATGATCAGAGGGTGGTGAGTACCACTAGACATCAGGGGAATTGCTATTAGTATGGTGATAGGTGATCAGAGGGTGGGAGTTGTCACTAGACAGCAGGGAAAAATAAACATTTACTGGGATGTGTGATTGGAGGGTGGAGAGATGCCACTAGACACCAGGGCATTCATCAGTGCAACAGGCTGGGGTTGGGGGAGTCAGGGGGTGGCTGGCTGTAGTACCACAGCCCACCACCAGGGCCTTGCACCCCATTAAGTCAAGGCTTGAAAAGGCAGTGACTTGCATCCATTTGGGTGGCATTTACAATCAATCAATCAATTTTATTTTATACTGGAATGTATTGTTAAGAGGTCTAAACCTCGCTTTCAGGTTCTTGACGATATTGGGAAGGCAAGTAATCACAGCCACGTTGCATAAGAGTAATAAACAAGTTCATTACTACCAAAAGGATAAATCACAGTTTCCCTAAGCAGTTCTTACCAATACAAACTGGGAGCCAGTGCTAAGCATTCCTTATACCTCGAGGTTTCTCTGTGTCTCTATAGGGGTCTTTCCTGTCTCTGAGGTATAAGACTAGTGTATTACATTATATACCTATGATAATTACTATGGTTACTGTAAGATAGAAACATTTCTAGTTACAGAGATGAGCCCTATTGGCTAAATTAGAGGTGGCTCCATGGTCTAAGATAACATTATACAATTCTGTATAGTCATCAGTTTATGAACAAAAGAGTTCTTATACGGAGTCTTACATAACTCAGTGTAGTAGTACAAATCACCAAAAGGTGGCAATGCCAACTTACATATCATAATTATTCCAATGACACAGATGTCTTGGCACCTTGCAAGTAAGAAATACACAGAAAATACATAGAAGAATATATGTACTGTATTAGCAAGCAAAGTGTATTACAACCATATGCATTTATATCCTGACATCTGCTCTTGTACGGTAAATGCCCTTAGCCCTATGTGTTAGAATAACATATACTTAAGTGCTAGCTGTCTATGGTGTACCTCTGAGGGTACCAATTAGGGTGCAGGGGCCTTGTGTAACATTCCCCCCCTTGTTGCCTCCAAGGGCAACACAGGCAAATGTCTAGGGAAAGGTCTGGGAGCAGTGGTCGTTTACAAACCTGACGCGCGAGCTTTGTAAAGGAACTCGAGCTGCTCACGGTGTTGGTGTAGTGTGCACCGTAGGCAGCAGAGCATAATAATCAAAATAAAGAAAACAATTCTTGTATAATAACAAAACCTTTAAAAGTAATCTCTAACCAGGTGTTAGTGAATGCATCATTCATGTCACCATCATTAATCAATGAGAGGATAGCTTCATTTGCCTTGGTCATATTATTGCTGATGTGGATGAAGTGTGTGTCTTTCCTGTCTAAAAGTGATTTTAATGTAAGTGTGAATGGGTCTATGTATACATTAAAATATGGTAAGTATTCAGAGAGTGTGAGCAGATAATCGGGGTTACCATTAATGATGTCTGCATCTAGGAGGGGTACGGGGTTATGACAGTATGTCCAATGACAGTCTTCTGAAGGGGGACAAAACAGAAATTGGGATAATCAATAACACATGTAACAGATCCATAAGTATAGCTTTTGTAATTAGTCGCCATGCAGTACTCTCTATCGGAATTATACTAAGAGCGAACAGTAGGGAGTCTCCACTTTTGCAATTGGACAGGGCAGGTCATCTTAGAAATCTGTGTTGACAGGCGATGAACCTCCTCATGATATGATTGGTAGAGCTTATCCGGAGCCAGAGTTGAGTCCAAGGAGTCAGTGCCATTCGCCGTGATGTCATCATCCATGGTGAAAGTCCAATCAATGCTGTCTGGAGAATAACCACAAACAGGTTGAATAACATCAAATATATCACATCGGCACAAGTAAATGTATTGCTTTTTCACACAGCAGTCCATGTGTGGAGCCACCCAGGCATCCAGGAAAGGATGGTAAACCAGTAGAGGTGGTAGATGCAGATGTTCTCTGTAGATGTCTTCATCCAAATGCCTAATCGAATGGACCAGTGCAAGCTTGTCAAACAAAGCTGTAGTGGGATCAAAATGTGGTAAAGAAAACAGTAAAAGAAACAAACATGGTATCTGTTATGGGACATTTCTTAGCAGCAAAGCAAGGACCAGTATTAGGGTGTCTGGTCACAAACCCCAAATTCCTAGCTGTATAAAGAGGAATGATTAAAGCTTTTTGCATACACATAGCAATACAGCTAGGGGTTTTACATCATGGACAATACCATTTGGAGATGCGTCTGTCATGTATGATATCAGGGATTCTTCCAGATTCTAGATCATGGAAGAGATTGTTGATGGTAGTGATAATGTAAGAGCCATAGGCAGAGCAAAGGATTTCTCTAGCAATGTATTCTTTATCTGCTTCTTTATTGTTCTGTTGTATGAGTGCGTTGGTCTAACTCTTGAATCAGTGAATGCCTTAGCAATGTCGTGCATGTTGTATACAGTGTATCTTTCTTCCTGACTAAGGCCATCCACACCATGCAATAATGGGGGTAGTATGTTGTTGACCAAACCAGTGGAGAACTTGGCAAAATGAGCTTTGGTAGCAGCAATGTCTGCTTTATTCCAAATAGACATAGCTGTACCAAAAAGGCCTGTGACAGTACCTGTTGCACCAGTGACATCAGAACTGTCAACTTCACGTGTCTTATGTTTACGAGTTAGATCATCAGGAGTGGGTTTTCTCCTGAAGTTGCCTCTATGTTTAGTAGAATGGACTCTGGCAATAAGGTCTTGAGTGTGAATCTGAAATGTAGCTAAACTATCAAGCAATAATGAACTATAAAATGCTGATGTGTTAGTATTGTGACACACACAGTACCAAATTCTTTCATATTCCAGTAAGTAAGATTAAACAAAACAGGTATATGCATAAACTGTAAGTTATTAAACAAAGAATCAGGAAGGGAAGTGGCTGTTAGACCACTGCGGGGACCAGGGGTATGCTTTAGACATTCCAAAAGCTGTTTATCAGTAGGTGGTAACACAGAGAGGTACACGGCTGCAGAAGCCATGTGGTGTATAGCACCACATTTTCGAGCAGCATCTCTAGACGCAGAATTACAGTACGAAGGATCAGTTAAGGCAATAATATTGTACAAACCAGAATGTCTTAATGCATTTTGTAACAAGGACAAAGAACCATTTGGGGATATTTTTTTTTTTATTTAGTTGTTTTTAAACCATGTATAGCACACTAAGCTAAAAGCTTTTTTACAGGAGTGACCTGAGAGCACAAGGAGGTTAAGTGACTTGCTTAGGGTCACACAGTATGCAAGTGGAAGCTGTGGGATTCAGACCCGGGTCTGGTCTGCTGGATGTCACCAGATTTGCAGCTCAGAGCCTTAGACCACTGAAGTATACTGCCTCCACAAGTCTGCAGGACTAATTTAGCATTGGGCTAACCCTGGAAAGTTCCTTTGGAGAGTTTGGCCACAGGGAGAATTTGTCCTTACGATGTTGTTTGCAACTCAATTTGAAGGGTAGATTTATCAGGAGCAACAACCAAGGCAGTGAGGTAAGCATCAGAACCTTCCTGGACAGTGATCAGACTATCTGGTATATTG
The DNA here is from genome assembly GCA_016271365.2 of Neoceratodus forsteri. NCBI lineage: Eukaryota > Metazoa > Chordata > Ceratodontiformes > Ceratodontidae > Neoceratodus > Neoceratodus forsteri. Next base: position 1,341,344,724 of record CM057456.1, read on the forward strand.
ATGGATACTCCCTCTGGAGGAGGTGCTGGAGGATCGAGGTGTCTTAGGAGGTTCGGTACTATGCCTTGGATGCAGGGGGTATCTGAAAATGAAAATTAAAGATTAGTATGTTAGTACTATTCTGCCCAATGAGGTGAGGAAAAGTAGTTAAGCTCCTTTATACAGTTTCAGGTGGTTTGCATGTAACCATTTGTCAGTCAACTTATTGTTATGCAGGAGTCTAACTTGATAGACTGCAGGACTGAGCTTGTTGATGATGGGGTATGGGCCTTCCCACTTGTTGGAGAAGGAGTGTGTAGGATGTGCAAATCGGAGTACCATTACCTGATCTCCAACTTGCCAATCCACTTCTTGTGTGTGTTTGTCAAACTGGATTTTGGATTGCTGCTGGGCCTTGCCCGTGCAGTTGGCAGCATACAAGTCTGTGTGTATGAGGTCTTTTCTGAGTTTTTCCACATATTGGTCTACAGACACACGGTCTGCAGTGGGGGTGTGCAGGTCAAACAACAGGTGTTCAGGTAATCTCATCTGTCTGCCAGTCATCACCTCAAAGGGTGTGAGCTGGGTGGTGGCTGAGGGTGTGCCCCTAATTGCCATAAGGAGTAATGGCAGTAGGGAATCCTAGGTTTTGGGATTATCCTCAATGAATTTGGAAAGCATTTGCTTAATCCATCTGTTGGCTCTCTCTACTTGACCTGAGGATTGGGGGTGATAGGGTATGTGGAACTTCTGCTGAACTCCCAGGAGTTCAAGGGATTCTTTCATCAACTCACCTGTAAAACTGGTTTCTTTGTCAGAGTCTACTTTTAGGGGTAGACCCCACCTGGAGAAAATCTGTTCCTCCAGGGTTTTGGCAGTAGTCTTTGCAGTGCATGTCTTAGTGGGGAAAGTTTTGACCCACTTAGAGAAGAGATCAGTTACCACAAGAGCGTACTTGTTATTTCTGCTGGTGTTGGTTAGGGGGCCAATAAAATTAATCTGTATGGCATGCCAAGGGCCAGAGTGTCATTGTGGTAAAAGTTTGGCATTTTGTTTGGTAGGGATGGGGTTGTTTTGTGCACAAGTGAGACAGTTGTCTATGTATTGTTTAACATCTTTGGTGACACCAGGCCACCAGGCGCTGGTCTTGAGCCTTTGGAGGGTATTTTCCACTACCTGGTGTCCACAAGTGGGTGTATCATGCACCTGGTGCAGGAATTCAGATCTTAAGTGTCTGGGGATCACCCACAACTTGGTGGTGGAGTCATCTGGTTGGAACCAGATGAGCTTGTCATCTGGTGACAAACATAACTTACCTTCATGCCTCTGGTAGGGGCTGTGTGTGGGGAGTTTCTCTTCTGTACCCTTGTCAAGGAATCTGAACACTTTTTTGAGTTCAGTATCAAAATCCTGCACTGCTGAGAGGTCCAAGGGGGAAAAAGGTTCAGGTTTCTTCCTGAGTGCTGCAATCTGTATGTCTGCATTGGCCTCAGGATGGTCCATCATCCAGATGTCCCCCCCTCGGGCCCCTTCCTTAGCAAGGGTGTCTGCTGTGTCATTGAAGGCATGATAGGGGTCATGAAGACAATGAGTTCTGACTTTATGTACACAGAGTTTGTGTGCAAATTTTTGTGCCAGTGAATGTATGTATATTACCAATTCCTTGTACTTCACTGGGCTGCCATCAGAGGAGAGGAAGTAGTTCTTCTGTCAGAAAGGAAGAAACTCTGTAAGAGAACAACAAACCCAGTTAGAATCTGTAAAAATGATAGTGTCCTCAGTTTCACGCTGGATGAACTCGGGGGCACAGGCCACCGCTGCCATCTCTGCATATTGTGATGATGCTACACTACAGCGCTTAGATATTTTAACAGTGTTCCCGTAAGGGTAAATCACTAAAATACCCAACCCTGCAATTTGTTCTCCCTGATAGTAGGATGCTGAACCATCAGTAAAGACAAGACACAAAGAGGTGTTATCAAGTATTTGTGGTGTGGCAGGGAGGAAAGGACCTGGATGCAGAAGATCAGGTGACTGTAGAATACAGTCATGGGGTTCTCCCTGGAAGAGGAGTCCATGAGCCAGCATAGATGGAATTTTTGTCAGTTGTACCTGTATGTCTCTATCCTGGAGAAGAAGTGACCATTGTGTCAGCCTGGTGTTGGAGACTGACCCATCCTTCACTCTGTCTTAGAGAAGAAAGGTAGTTGGGGTGTGATTGGTGTTGATGATCAGTGGTGAGTACCTGATGAGATACAGGAAGTGCTTGACAGCCCAATAGGTGTCCAGAAGGTTTCTTTCACAAAGGCCGTACTTCTGTTCCACTGGGGTCAAGAGCTGTGAGGCATATGCAATGGGTCTCAGCGTGCCATGTACCTTCTGGGCCAGCACTGCTGACATGGCAATGTCAGAGGTAGCACATTCCAGATGGAATGGTAGTGCTGGATTGGGGCTGACCAGAACTGAGGCGGAGGCCAGGGCCTGCTTTAGTGACATCACAGCCTGGGTGCGTATAGGGCCCCAAGTCCATGGGATGTCCTTTTTGACTAGCTCCTACAGAGGAGCAGCTTTCTGAGCAAAATCACAAATAAAATCTCTTGAGTAATTCACCATACCTAGAAACTTACTAAGAGTTGCCACGCTGGTGGGCTATAGCAAGTCTTGCAATCCCTGTCCTTCTTCCAGGTAGGGCTCCAACATTGGTCAGTTATTTTCAGACCTAGAAAGAGTACTTATTTCTGACATAGTTGTGCTTTTGTTGGATTTCATTTCAAGCCTGCTCTCTGGATGAGAGTCAGTAGTTCATCCAAGAGAGCCAGATGTTGTTCCTGTGTGGCTGTTGCCAGCAACAGGTCGTCCACATATTGCAAGAGACATTGGGGAGCAGAGAAACTTTTGAGGGCATCCATCATGTGTAGATGGAACAGGGATGGACTGTTATGGAATCCTTGTGGCAAGCAAGTCCATGTGTACTGTCTTCCTTCAAAGGTGAAGGCAAACTTATATTGACTCTTAAGGGCCAATGGTAGTGACCAAAAACCATTGGAGATGTTCAGGGCACTGAACCATTTCAGGTCAGAGGTCAAAAGTAGTAGTACATCAGGTGCTGATGTCACAGTTGGAGAACAACTAGGGTGATCTGATTCAGTTTCCTGTAGTCAATAGTAAGTCTCCAGGCACCTGTGGGTTTTTTCACAGGCCACACTGGGGAGTTGGCAGTGGAAACGCAAGTTCTGATTACTCCTTGCTTGTGGAGTGACTTGATCATCTTTCTAAGAGAAGGCAAGGCCTCAGTTGGGAAAGGATATTGCCTTTGCCTCTCATGTGCTGGGCCTGGCACTTCGATGACAGTGTGCATTCTACCACAGTCATGTTTGTTGATTGCTAACACTTCCAAATGTCATTGCAAAATAGGGAGGAGCTTTGGGAAAAGTTCATGAGTCTTGAACAAAGCTATGATGTCATACTCTTTGTCATTGGCAGATATTGTTGCCATGACATGCGAATCAGGAATCAAAATCATATGATATTGACCCTGAATCTGTATCAGTAGCATGTTGGTTAGGTCCACCACATAGCCTTGCGGTGCAAGGAAGTCAAGCCCTATGATACTAGGATGATCATGCAATACCATCAGTTGGAAGGTGTGTGAGGCCTTTAGATGGCCTAGCTCTACCAGTAGGGGTAGAGAACGGTATGCAGGTAATCTAGTACCATCAACTCCTGACATGTTGGTCCTCCATCAGGTAGACCAAGGGGATGTGTCTGGATGTTCATCTTGTAATACAGATACAGCTGCACCTGTATCTAACAAGACTACTAGTAGGCGGCCCCCGACCTCGACCTCGCTGCAGGGCCTTCCATTTGTATCCAAGACTAGCTTGTTTACAATCCAGACCGGGCCTGTAACTGTCAATCTGTACTGCTGGGAGCATAGAGAGGTTGGGCCTGACTCCTGTGAATCACTTAATCATGCTGCACTGATGCTATATAGGGAGGAGATTCTGGATTCAGGCCCGTATTGGCCTGAAGGCCTGCACTTCCAGTATCCCCATGACCTGTGGTCGCCGGTTGTACTGCCGCAAGGGCTTGTGTGGGAACAGCATCCGCTACAGAGCACACTTGTCCCAGGAGCTCTTGGAATTTCCAATTCTCTTCAGCTATCTCCCTGTATGAAGGGCCTGTTCTTTGTTGTTGTGGTTTACCTTTACCCTTATGCTTTTTATACTTATGCCAATTCTGGTACCCACCCCACTGTTGTTGCTGTAGTGCTTGTTGTTGATGGGCCTGTTGGGGGTGTTGGTTATCAGCTGGAGGGGCCTGCCCGTGTTGGGCCTGCCCTTCTACTGTGTAGTGCGTCGTGGCCTTGGAAGTAGGCTCCATTGCAGCTACCTTCTTGGAACCGGAGCCCAGATCATGGATATAGAGTTGGTACACTCTCTCAGTTTTCCAAAGGATGTCAGCAAACCTATCTGTATTAGGGTAGGTGGTTGGCTCTACCTTTTCTCATACTGCTGGAATCATGTTCCTAAGGTACAGGGTCTTATATTCAATAAGATCTACATCTGCAGCTTCTTGTGCCAAGTGCTTTCCTGCTCGGTAGGCCATCCAAAATCTCTGGTGGTAAGTCGCTGGACTTTCCATTGCATTCTGTTTTACAGGGTATGCAAGCATCACTCCTACTACAACTGGACTGTGAGCAGAAATGGCTCAGCTGCAATCTCATCAAAGGTGGCCTTCCCATCCTGGCGGATGACATTGGGGAGTTTGGCCCACAAACTTGGATCGATGGTTTGGCGTAGTATTTAGACCTGATATTCTGCAGTGAGGCTAAACATCTCACATTTAGAAAGCACCTTTTCCAAGTGACAGCTAAGGTTGTCGGACGGGTTCATCTGACCGAGGCTGTCAGCTATTGGTTGAACAGAGTAGGCCATTTGTAGGGGATTACTGGGTCAATCAGGCAGAGGTAGATTGTCTTGAGCACCGTCCAGGGTGGCCCAATCAGCAGCCTCAGCCGCAGTGCTGACAATACCTTCCTGAGTGCCAGCCTTTTGCAGAAGCTGCCTAATCTGGGTTTTAATGGCCCATTTACTTCTCTCAGGAAGGGGTACATAGCCTATCGCAGTTTCAGTCATGGTTTCTATCTCATGCCTATCTTCCACATTAATAACGGCTATCAGTGGTGCCATCTGGACCAGGTCTGGGCCTGCTCCCCCCCATCATGGGGGCCTCCATGTTGGCATCTCCCATGATGGGCTTCATGATGTCGATGATGTATGACATGGTGAGGGTGCAGTGGGGACTCGCCATGTTGTGGATGGCTGGGTGGGTTATCTGGGCCATAGTAGGGGTGTGACTGGGTGTTGTATTGAGAAATGTCATCATCTGACAACTCCCCTTCAGATGACGTATGTAAGGCAGGGGCTACACCTCCCATTGCCTTAACATGTCCAGCCAGAACCTCCCACTGATGGCACAGTTTCACCATTTTGGTTCTACATTCAAAATGACTCACACTTGCAACATCCATATCAACCTCATCTTGCTTTTGCTTTTGTAGCACTCTATTCACGGTGCTCGATTCATGATTGTCCCTAATAGACACTTCTAAATCATTACCTACCTGGTTTATCTCATCCTGCAACTCACCCATTTCCTCACTCAACTGAGCATTTGCAGCACTTAGCAAATCATTCATTTGCAACGCCTGTCCCTTATCCTGTCTCAAACTTTCACATTCCTGTTTCAACATACACAGTTTCTGTTCACCAGCTTGAGCTGAATGATGCAATAGTGAATTCTTTTCATTCTGCAGAGTTTGTAGTTCGGCTCCAAGTTCTGCTGCAGTCTGATACATTCTGTTTCCTGCTAACCCATCTGTTGCTTAAGAGATGAAATTTGCAGATTAAGGGTTTGAAACCTCACTTCGGAGGCTTCCAGAGCAGCATAGAGAGCCGTGATCATCAACCCTTTAGCTTGTTGCTTATTGGCTAATTGTCTCGTCTCCGTGTACTGGGTTGAAATCCCCAGTATAGGGTTTTCGGATTGACTTGCATCCTGCGCGAAGTCCGCCCATCCTCCATGGGAGGTAAGGAAGTTCGAGACATTGAGTCTCAGTTCTGCGCAGATATTTGATACGGTGGCCATTCTGTGGGAGGGAATGAAAAATCAAACTGTGAAAAAGACGCCGTGCTGTGTATCAATCCACAGCAGGGGCACTTAATACACAGCTGGGCTACTGCAAAAGTCGTAGACTTACAAATCAAAGCTGTAATAGAATGAGTCGAGTCGGCATCAACCACACCTGAAAGGATGACAGCCAGACTTTGTAAGTGACTACAAACTGGTTGTAAAACGGGAGAGGTGATATGGGAATGTACACCTACTGTCACCATGGGAAAGGGAGAAAGTTTTAGCAACAAGTGGAAACTTACAAACAAGAAATATTGCCTGCACGCAGTAACCAATTTGTTAGGAGGTCTAAACCTCACTTTCAGGTTCTTGATATTGGGAAGATCCAGAAGCAAATGATTTGATATTGGGAAGGCAAGTAATCACAGACACATTGCATAAGAGTAATAAACAAGTTTATTACTACCAAAAGGACAAATCACAGTTGCACTAAGCAGTTCTTACCAATACAAACCAGGAGCCAGTGCTAAGTGTTCCTTATACCTCGAGGTTTCTCTGTGTCTCTCTTGGGGTCTCTCCTGTTTCCAAGGTATAAGACTAGTGTATTACATTATATACCTATGATAATTACTATGGTTACTGTAAGATAGAAACATTTATAGTTACAGAGATGAGCCCTGTTGGCTAAATTAGAGGTGGCTCCACGGTCTAAGATAACATTATACAATTCTGTATAGTCATCAGTTTATGAACAAAAGAGTTCTTATACAGAGTCTTACATAACTCAGTATAGTAGTACAAATCACTGAAAGGTGGAAATGCCAACTTACATATCATAATTATTCCAAGGACACAGGTGCCTTGGCATCTTGCAAGTAAGAAATACACAGAAAATACATCGAAGAATACATGTATTAGCAAGCAAAGTGTATCACAACAGTATGCATTTATATCCTGACATCTACTCTTGTACAGTAGATGCCCTTAGCCCTATGTATTAGCATAACATATACCTAAGTGCTAGCTGTCTATGGTGTACCTCTGAGGGTACCAATTAGGGTGCAGGAGCCTCGTGTAACATTATGTAAGCAAAAATACCTGTTTTTACAAATGTCCAATTGTACATGAAATTACAAAGATACAGAGAAACATTTACAGTATGCATCAAACATAAATGCTGAGATAATATATTAAAAACAGAAACTTATTTACAGGCATGAGAGAACGAATGTGCAGGTAAAATAATTATTTACAGGACATAATTTACATAAGCGTTTAGAGTCATTTACATACGCAGGATAACCTAAAGAATAAAGAGGGAGGGAAACAGGAGGGGGGTGGGATGGAGAGGGTGATGGGGAACAAAGAGGGATCGAGGGGAGGTATGAGGTAAAAACAGCAGGGGAGAAAAGGTGTGGATTGGAAGTGGGGACTAAAAGCAGAGTTAGATTCAGCCAGAAATAGTAGAACAAGTGCAAGCCAATTTTTCTTGGAAGTGACTATTGAGGGTCCTATAAAAGGCATTTATAGTGCTGCAGGCTAAGTAGTCCGATGGGAGCAAATTGTGCTGTTTTGTGCCCTTAAAAGCAATGGAGTTTTGTGCAAATGTGGTGTGAAAGAAAGGGATGCTGAAAACATCTCTAGAGGCTCCTCTGGTTTGGCGGGCAGGAGCAGATTTGGGGAATAGTGATGTCACACTCAGTGGATGTTGATTCAGGTGAACTCTATGGAGAAAAGAAAGATTTTTGAGGATGAAATTTCCCTCAAGAGGGAACCTATCAATAGCTTTGAACAGGGTGCTGTGCTATATCTAGGTTTATAGAACTGTTGAGAAGTAGGGGAGGGGGCATAAATGATGGAACCATAGTCGAGAGAGGGTATGAGAATAGAGCTTGCTAAAAAGTCTAGATTCAGGGATTAAAAAGTTACGGATCCTGTATAGGAGCCCCAGTCTCATGAGAACCTTATTTATGATGTTAGAGATGTGAAGGTTGAAGGACGGATGGGATGAAGAAGAAGAATCAGCATTTATATAGTGCTTTTTATACACAGTGTATCCCAAAGCACTTTACAAGCAATGCTAGACTGGTAGTGAAGTGACTGAATGTGTAGTGGCAGCCATATTGCACATCAGCACCCACACACAGCTTGGACAATTGCATGAACTGGCTTATAGGAAGGGGAATGTTGACAAGGCCAGTGGGAATGTCCTTTACTTTTTTTGAAGAGTGCCCCTGGGTTCTTTTACTTCAGTCTGGACACCCACCAGGACAGCACCAGGATGGGATGAGGGGACCTCGGTTTAGCATCTCATCCAAAGGATGGCACACCCAGCAGTACAGCATCCCCCTAATACTGCACTTGGATGCCAGCATTTTAGGGGCAAGTTGAATCTCGGTGTGGGACAAGAACCCATGACCTTCTGGTCCAGAGGCAGATGTGCAACCAACTGAGCCATGCTGACACATGGATCACTGGGATCAACTAGGAGACTAAGGTATTTTAATTCAGAGACTTGTTCTATGAAAATTACATGGTTATTGGATAGAGTTTGTTTTAGGCTGTAGATTTTGCTGGGTCTAGAGAAGACCAAGAATTTTGTGTTTTTAGAGTTAAGGACCTTACCTTTACTGATGAACCATGAATGCAGATTCTTGAAATTGAATTGTAGGCTGGTAAGCATTATGTCCAGGTTTTCGTTCCTGCAGTACAACACAGCATTATCCACGTAGAGGAATGCTTTGGTATTGCTACAGACTTCTGGGAACTTATTGATAAAAAGGATAGAGCCCTGGAGAACCATGTGTTTAATAGGTCATTCAGAGGAGACCTGCCAGTCGATTGTGATCATCTGTGTTCTGTGGCAGAGACAGTTTCCAACCCAATAAACCACATTATTCAAGGAATGGAGGTCAGATAGGGTGTTCAAGAGCATATCATGGTCTACAAAGTCAAAAGCCATAGTCAGGTCCACAAAAACCAAGCCTGTGTAAAGAACGTTGTCTATGGCTCAATAGATATCCCTGGTGAACCTAACTAAGGCAGTCTCAGTGCTGTGAGCAGCTTTAAAACCATATTGGGCATCTGTGAGGATGTCATAGCTGTTGAGAAAGGAGATAACCTGAGAAATGTACTACTTTTTGCAATATCTTGGAGAGGGGGGCACAAAGAGAAATTGGCCTGTAGATTCCTACCTCATTTTTTGAGCCAGACTTAAACAGATCTTTGATTACAGCTGTTTTAGAGATGCATGGGAAGGTGTCAGTGCAGAGTGAATGATTTAAGATGTTTGTAAGGGGGGCTACTAGTGGGGCAATGGCAAGCTTGAGAATTTTGAAATCAACACCGTCTGCCCCTTTACTTGGTCTGGGGTTATTAGAATGGATGAACTTAACTGTGTCAGAGGATAACAATGCATAGAAGTAGAAATTGGGAATGTAACCAGAGTGTGGTATGGTGGGAGAGTGGGAGGGGTTTAGGTGAGCATGGGTGGTGGAGGGAAGGGGAGGGGGGTTTGTATTTGTCTAAATCCCTGAAGAGAGTTATTTGAGATATTGATATATTTGGCAGTGTTTTTGCATTACTAATGTTGCCTTCATATAATATTTTGCATTCATATTTTGATTCTGCTTTTATTACTTACTTGTATTTATCTTGTTATGATACTGTTAGCTGTTTCCCTTTCCCCTGTTCCCCAGCAGTCATCTGGAAATGAGCTGTATTCAGCTCAGTATGTACTTTCCGGTTAAACGTTTAAATGAAAAAATAATTGAAGCAATTTGTATTGTCTATAACCATCGGTTACTGACTGTGACCAAGGTCTGTTTATATCCTTCTGTTTTGACCCATTAGAGCCTCCAAGACTGTGCCTGAATACAGGTACTTACTTATCTAGTTCATTTGCCTGGAAAAAAAAGTGAAATTAAGAATAAAATAAATAAATCTGGTTATGTAAGTGTTAGACCTATACAGAGCCAAAGAAAGTTCCATACATGTCCCAAAGAAACCGTACTTTTTCCTTCCTTCCTTCCTTCTTCTCAGACCAGAAGTATCAATACAACTGAAATAAAAATGGTTCATCAAACAGAAACAGCTTCAACTTCAGTCTTGTTAAACAAATGTATTAAGGGCCTCACCAAATTTTTCTATCGCACCTGTTTTGTTTCATTTATTGTTTTACTTGGAAAAGTACATTGAGCAACATTGCCCTTTTTCAAGTGTGACCAGCATTCATAGGTTACAATGCAAAAAACCAAATCACATACACAAAATAAATAAATAAATACACATGACAGCTGTAAAATTATTTACAGCAACACTGATTCCAAAAAACAGTTGCTGATCTACTTGTCATAATGGATTCTGGTAACTGATTGCAGATACTTGGCCCAGCAAAATTAATAACAGTTAACTCTGTTGTTTTTTTTTAAACACACCAAACCGCTAACCAACCAGCAGAAAATCTGATTTCTGCCATGACATTTAAACATTATTTAGCAAAAGGACATAAGATATTTGGAAGTTTATCCATGCCTTATGTGGTGTGGAATGAGGCTGTATGCTGAGTACCTTTAATCACATGAGAAGAGGGTAAATCCCTTAATTCCATACAACCTGGAGTGTCCCATTGTTATTATAAAAAGGACACAAGAGTAAAAAAAAAGAAATAATTTATTTCAGACTTTAAGTTTTAAATAAAAACAACTTTCCATCCACAACCAAACAGAAGAAATAGTCTCTCCCTTTCAAGCAATACTGACAGCAGCATTTTTGTCTATGAACTGGAAACTCAGGGCCAGATATTCAAAATGTTGCCCACGGGGTAAATTAGCACTGCCCAGTGGGCACACTTAGCCCAGAGCACAAAGCAAGCCATATTCAAAAGGAATAGCCCAAGGCAAACAGCTTCTCAAAATAGCATGGGAATGAGGCTGGGAGTGCAGGGCAACTTAGCCCTGGAATAAGACAGCTCTGAATATGGCAACCAGAAAGTGCAAACTACAACACCAACACAGTGCACAGCAATGTGAAGGTAGGTAGAGGTGAACTATGTGGCCAATGTCTGTGCCAGCAAATGTGAACCAGTACAGCACAGACAACATATGTGAAAGTACAGTGTGCAAAACATAAAATTTTCCCTGAACTGTTTTGTGTGGCGCTAACACATTGTGAGGGTTTAAGCGCGAGGCTAAACCGTTAGCGTTTGACACCACCCGGCGCTAAACTTTTCCATATTCAAAAGTGACATGCAAATGAGCCTACTTAGGTAGTCTGTGGGCAAACATCCAGATTAGCATCTCATTATCCTCTGATCTGCATGCAGTTTGCGCCAGCTAACTATTTAGCCCTGTGCTAAACCCGCGCAAACGTGTTAGCACTGCACAAACAGTTTGGGGAATATTATACAGTTTTGAACACTACTTCCACATGCTCTGCTGCCTGCAGCTGTACTGGAACAACATAGCATAGGCACAGATGGTGGTGGTGCTGCATGCAACTGTTACACTGTAGGTCATGCTACAGTGCACAGCAGACACTACAGTAGCAAGGGGGCCAGTAATGTGTGGATGCAGCAGTGCCTATGGTGTGTAGGGCAGTGATGATGACTGCACTATACAGAGTGAGAGGCCCAACCTGCAGGTGTTTACTAACAGTGGACATTACTGTTATGCTGTTTTGTGACCCACAGATGCTGTACCTCTGGCATGGGATGCTCACAGTGACAAGTACATGTCAGGCTTTGTGTGCTGTGGAAGTTGTACAGCTGTGTGGTATGTGGCTGGGGGGGCCATATATTATCTGAAAGGCACACCGTTGTTGGAGTATTCCCAATACTGGCCTATGTGCACTGCATGATGTGTCCCAGCCTTGTGGTCACACCTGGTCTGTGGCACAGCCTGGCCACCCATATACTCTCCCCTCAACCTCCTCCATGCCCACAGTACTGCATGTATGTGCTGGCATCTGCTGGTGTCCACAGAAGTGTGGTCCACAGGTGTGTGCTATATAGCCACACTGCCATGCTGTCCACTGGCGGCAGGGTCACCACTTACTGCCTGGCATGGCTGGGACTGGTGGCAAATGATGGCATCATTGTGATGCCATCAGTTAGCAGCATGCTTCCTCTATGTTTGGCTTTGTCTAAGTGTCATATTTATTTGTTAGGGTCACGCAAAACCTGCTCAAACACCGTGCAAAGCCATAGTGTCATGCAAAGCTGATTGCCCAGGGCAAAGACAAACTTTTCCTGGGCGGTAATGTGCACCATGCTAAGTGTTGCATTAAGTCACGCAAAACCACTTTGCATGGTGCTAGTCACTGAATATAGCATTGCACCTGTATTCATGTCAGTTTGCCCCTTGCATACATTATGATTTGCCCAGCGCTAATGCAGTTTGCCTGCGCTATTTGGCCTTTTGAATGTTGCAGACCCACGCCAATCCATGCTAAACCTGTGCAAACAGTTTTTGCCTGGCATAAAGTTTTGAATATCTGGTCCTCAGTTTGCTAATTTTTTCAAACTGTCTTTTTAGAATGGATGCCTTGGCATGAAAGTACATTCCCATTTGGGGGGAGAGATATGTACATTGGACAGGTGACATGGCACAGGAGAAGTATGCCATCTCAAAATAGATGCTAGGGTTTTACAGTGCAGTGGTGGTTGGAGATCATGGGGGTTGGAGAGAGAGAGATACAGCAGGTAGCAGGAGAGCAACAGATGCTGCCATATTATTGCAGGAGGGATGTCTGACAACATGGGAATAGCATAGCATAGGCATCACCTTACAGGGAAATGTTGGATTCTGCAGGTTTAAAGTATGCTGGTAGTAACTACTGGTGGGAAGAGAGACAGATAGACAGAGAGAGAGGGTGGGGCACTGGATGCTGTGGATTGTGTTGGGCAGGAAGAGTGAGTACAGGTTACTCTGTCTCTTGAAATTTAGCTACACCAGTGATTGCAGCATGCTGTACAGGAGGGCAGGGTGGGGTAAAATGTGGTCTAGAAAATGTTAGTACAGGTTTTGGAGTTTTGCTTCAGTGCTGCATGAGCTGCTGGATTCAGATTTATTTATTTATTAAATTTTGGTGACTGGGTAGGCCCACTGGGCCCCAAAGGTCCCTTTTTCAGGGGTGACCGGGGATGGAGGAAGGATAGACAAATGTCTGTGGGAGTCAGGAGCTGAGGAGGAGAAAGAGGCAATTTGGTAGCAGAATTGAATTTCACCTTCTGTACAAGATTTTGTTGTGATTTATTTTGGTGAGGTTTGATATGAAGTAAGCTGGGTTATAACCCATGGGTTATTGTATAATTATTAATGGGTAAAGAATACTAAAGACTCAAGACAACCTTTTAATTTTCAGCATGTTTATGCTACTTGTTTAGTTCATAATTAATTGTTGTATCTGTTTTAGCTCATGTGTCCCAATAGATTTTAAGTCCTGACATTTAGTATTTCCATATCTCTGGTGGGGTTAGACAAAAATATAATAACTAGTGACCCCTTATAAAGACTGGATATCCAGTTCTGATAAAAGGCTGTAATAACTTGGAAGTGGGTTATTATGGCATTTTTCTCCTTGTGCTCTCACATCGCTGAAGCACAAGAGAAAGCATACTGTATTTGTAGGAGTACAACAGCTGCTCAGGGGCTTGCTCGCACAAATGCAGTTTTTCTCATTGAAACTTTGCTTCAGTTAGTATAAGAAATAATGCATGTACAAAGTTTGTTTTATGAGGATTTTTCATGCATGTTCAGTGTGTGATAATCTCTTTAATCCATTAAGCTTTGTGCTCAAGGTTAATGGATTATCACACTATTCGGGTGTGTGAAAAATCTACATAGCACACAGCTGCAAAGGCATTATTCTCTATATAATGGGCTAGATATTCAAAAGAGTTGTGCCATGCGCAAGTCCGAAATGTGCCATTCTGCGATATTCAGCATGAGGCAGTTGCGCCACCCAAGTCATGCTGAGCAACAGCACAATGCTAATGAAGGCATGCTCAACTGAAGGGGGAGGAACCATGCATAAACTGCACAGCCCGATATTCAGCCGGCTGTGCAGAGTTGTGCAGGTGCAACCCCCTACCTGCGCCTGCACAACTTTGAGCCCAAAAAAAAAGGATCAAGTCAAGGGCTACCCAGAGGTGAGCTGCCGCATTGCAGGGTGCAACACTGCAGCTTCCACCTGTGGGTGGCCTTCCACTTGTTCCCTGTGCCCCGCCTGCAGCCCGATCGTGGGCATAATATTAACCCCCCCAGCCCGATCATTGGCAGAACACACTCCGCCCACTAGCCCAATCGTGGACATGAAGTAAACTTCCCTCATGACTGGCTCGATCATGGCATAACGTAATGAACCCCCAACTGTTCGATCGCGGGCATAATGTAAATGAACACCCCCGATGCTTTGACTGCAGAATGAGTTCAACCCACAAGACTGCCTGCGGTCCAGTGACCAGATCACTGGAGTATCACCTCAAAGTTCATTTTATTTCGGTGCTCTCACAGCACCCACTTGGCTTATCATTCGCTGGTCAGTCGGCGGCAGCACTATTTGAGCCTGCCGCCGACGACAGGCCACAGCCCAGAGCAAGCCAATGGGCGCAGAGCGATAACATAGTATAGCCTGTATGTGTGAACGTATTCATTCACATATCTATTGTTTATAGTGGCACGCCCATTGGCTTCTGTTTGAACCAATGGGCGACAGCCCTATTGAGCTGTCAGTCGGGGCGGCAGGGCGGCAGGTGGTGGTGCTGCCACCCGCCGCTGACGGGGGAGCGGGTGGTGGGATCCGTGGTGGGTGAGGTGGGGCCACTAGAGCACCAGGGAAATTGGACTTTGGGGGTGGGTTTGACCTTATGTCTGCGATCGGGCTTTGTGGTCCACTGACCATCAGGGATATTGGTATTTGGGGGTTGAACTCGCTCTGCCCACGATCGGCCAGTTGGGGGCATTTACATTATGCCCGTGATTAGCCAGTCGGGGGCGGGTTCATTCACATTATGCCCGCAATCGGCCAGTCGGGGGTTCATTTACATTATGCCCGGATCAGGCCAGTCGGGGGAGATTTACTTCATGCCCATGATCGGCTGCAGGGGGCATCGGTCCCCAATGGCTGCTACCTGGCAGGGCGCCAGGCACAAGTCATCAGGGATCGGCACACCTGCATGCTAATGGCATGCATATGGGGCCTTAATTAGATGCAAATGGCCCCCCGTGCACCTTGCATAAATTATGGCCCCATTTGCATGTCACCTTTGAATATCAGAAATTTGTGCATGGCGAATGGAACTTGGCGCCACCGATCTGAATAATCCACTCTGACCACTTGCGGTGGCACAAGTTCCACTGCGCCATGCACAGTGGCTGTGTCCGGGAGGCGATATTCAAAGGAGTTGTTCAATAGCACAACTCCGTTGAATATCGCCCAGGCCACACCCCTGCACACCTTTGTTGAGCAGCGCAAGGGCTTGCACCACAGAATGGCACAGTTTGAATATCCAGCCCAATGTTTAGAACATATTATCTTCCAGCACACTGTACATAGTTCTTAATTCAAGTTCTAGCTTCCCAAGAGGATGTTGTTTTTTTCTGACTTTTGCTGTTTTTTTCTAGTTGTCTTAACACATTTAACATTGTTTAAATTAGTAGATCATTTACACTATCTTTGAAGATTTAACACTCTGTTAATCACTACAAAAAAATTGTTTTTAATTCAAAGTTTGTCATATATGCCGAGAGGTACACTTCATGTTATCTATGAAGGAATCTTAGATTATTTTGTTCTTGGAATGCAATAAATATCAAACTAGTCTCCTCATGTAATGTATATTTTTGAACTTTTTTACATACTGTATTCTTTTACCTTTTGTCACATAGAGCAATAAATTATTTTTGCTAGGCATAGTTGGAGTGCCTCTGCTACTCCTTTATATGGCAGCAAGTCAAAGCAGATTATTTTGCAAACTTTGTCATGTATCTTCCTCCTCCTAATGTGGCAGGGCAGGCCACTCAAAGCTCAGCCTATTCTGGACTGAAGCTCACTTCTTACTACTGTTTTGTCTGGCAAAGAGAGAACTGCAGTATCAGGCAATGACATTGTTGCTTCATAATGGAAACAGTAACATTAGATGATCATCATTGTGAAGCAGCCTGTATGCTTAGTTTCATATTATATAGCCACTAACCTGTCACAGCAAATTGTTATCCTCTCAATGGTTTCAGATTTTCAGAGGTGTCCCTAGTTTTGCCTCAGAAATTTTATCCATCCTTCCTACATTCAGTGTTTCTGACATTGAAGAGCACAGGTTTGAATCATAAAATAGTGCCAGCTATTAATGCCACAGACTAGTTCTTATTAAGATAATGATATTTGATATGATTTGACATATGAAATAGCCTATATGCTTAGTTTCACATTATATATCCACTAACCTGTCACAGCAAATTGTTATCCTCCCAATGGTTCCAGATTTTCAGAGCTGTCCCTAGTTTTCAATCAATCAATCAATCAAATCAATCAAAAATCTTTATTTATTCAGGTGGACATCATTGAGCAAAGCTCGTTTACAAGATGGACCTGATAGGTCGAGGAACAACTTGAAGGTACAAAAGCAGACATATACAAAACACATCTATATAAACAGATACAATAATATAAACATATATACAAACAGGGTAGCCGGAGATTACAGGCTCCAAGGCAAGCTAAACCAGACAGTTATGATTGATGACTACTAAAAAGTTGAAAACAGCCTCTGAAAAATGGCATAGAGGGGCTGGTGGGAGTTTTGGGTAGGGACTAAGTCTACTAGTAGTGAGTGAATGGGGTAGAAGTAAGTGACAGGGGTAGCTGTGGAGGTCTTGGTAAGGGCAAGCAAAGCTGCAGTAGAAAAAAAGGGGGGTAATGAATGTGATTGGACTAAGCCTTGTGAAAGCAATTGCATATCTCAGGGAAGAGACTTGTGTAGAGCTTTTTAAAGGATGTTAGAGGTATAAAGGTGGTCAACTTTAGGGTCTTCTGCAGAGAATTCCATGCCATTGCTACAGAGTAACTGATTGCAGATCTCCAATGCTGGGTGCT
This sequence comes from Neoceratodus forsteri, assembly GCA_016271365.2. Lineage (NCBI taxonomy): Eukaryota > Metazoa > Chordata > Ceratodontiformes > Ceratodontidae > Neoceratodus > Neoceratodus forsteri. The sequence goes on from CM057456.1 coordinate 1,341,361,929, forward strand.
GGCTTTGGGTAGCTTCAAAGTGATGAGGTTGTTGCTTCTTAGGGCATATAACCTAGCTGTAGCCAGTGTAAAGCAATCTAAAATATAGGATGGAAGTTTGTTAGACAGGGTTTTGTATATCCATAATGTAGCATTTTTGTTCCTTCTGAGGTGTGGATGTCCAGCCAACTGCAGCATAGAGAGAGCAATGATGAGTGTTGAATGGAAGATCTGTGATGAACCTGAGAGCTCTATGGTACAAGGTATCCAGTTTACTTAAATAGGAAATAGAACAGTGGCCATAGAGGAAGTCTGCATAGTCAATAAGTGATAGAAATGAGGCCTGGATTAGTCTCTGCCTTGAATCTCTGGTTAAATAATGTTTAATTCTGAAGAAAAAGCCAAGCCTCTGACGAAGCTCACTTCTTAGTGTTTTGCCTCAGAAATTTCATCCATCCCTCCTACATTCAATGTTTCTGACACTGAAGAGTGCAGATTTGAGTAATAAAATAGTGGCAGCCATTAGTGCCACAGACTAGTTCTTATTAAGATAATGATATTTGAATAAAGCGGCATATTGTAACAGTTTCTTGAGTTGCTATGTTTTTTTTTTCTGCTATTTTGGTCATTTGTTTCTAATATTTTAAAGTTGTGTTCCTGATTTTTAAGAGAGGCGCTTGAGAGGTATGAATATTACACCTATCACTGTTTTCCCACCATTGAGTAATAAATTCGTTTTCACATTAGAACAAAATATGCAAACGGTTTACTACAGTATTCTTTCATAGAAATGGGTGAAATTGAGAAACTTCACTCCACAAATTAATTTGTGAATTTAGTGCAATTTGAGAAGTGTTGGGTGATCCACAAAATGTGAAGTTCATCCCATGAGGTGCAGAATTTTACCTGTGAATTGTGAAATGTTGCCTGCGAATTTCAGAATTTCATCATGAATGGAAAAATGTCAGTTTGCAGATGAAATTCCTTTGCTCACAGGTGAAATTCTGCTGTTCACAGTGAAATTCTACAAAAGAAAATGGGGCAGTCCCATATGTGACTTTTGAGGCTAATAGCAAAACTTTGAGGATTGCTCTGCAGAGGCAAACTTGCTAACTTAGCCAGAACCTCACTGGTGAATTGAAACTTCACAACATCTGTATTCTTTCACACACACAAAATAAAAAACTACCACTAGTGGGACTATTGGAACATTCCTCTTGATAAAATATCACTTACATTAAAAAACTAGCATGAAAATATCTGTCCATTTTCTTTCCTTTTTCAGCAATATAGTGGGGCAGTAATACCACTACAGTTAGAGCTGAATCGGTATTTTAATGTCATATCACAATCAGTGGCCTTTTGTAACAGGGCCATCATTTAATCTAGGGATGTGACCATTGCTAAAGTATTCATGTACTTTTTGACAGGATCTCCAAAGCCTCCAAATTAGGAGAAATTTGGTTAAGTAGTAATAACTTTAGAGAAGTGGGCATCAAATATGTGATATTTATCAATTTTAGAAAGCTTTTTTAGATTGCGACAATCAGAGCTTATCCCTGGTGGTAGACAGCAAAACACATTTTGAATTAACTGATAACATTCACTTCATTGGAATATATGAAGTAATAACTGGCTGGTTTGAGTCACTGAATTTGGCCTTGGTGTTCATGTAATCCACACCTGACAGTTATTGCGCGTATAATCAAACAAACTGAATGTTATTTGGTAACTTGATAACTTGGTAGTTAGGACATAAGAAGGTCAAAGCCCATCGAGAATGTCCTCCACACAATGTGGATCATTAACAGTTAATGTTCTATTCAAAAGCCATCTATCTAATTTAAACTTAAATGTGTCAATATTCTGGCAATCAACAATTTCCTGTGGCAAGGAATTCCAAACTCTTCGAGCTCTAATGTTAAAAAATTGCTGTCTTCTATTTGTTCTTGTTTTCTCAATTTTGATTTGTTTATTATGTATTCTGGCTAAATTTTTCTGGATGCAAAGACAATCCACAAGATTTCATTAATGTGGGAGATAATACGATTTTAAATAATTGAAGGATATCTCTCTTAGTCTTCTAGTTTCCAATGAGTATAACTTGGTTTTATGAAGCCTAGTTTCATAATCAAAGCGAGAAAGGTGGGGTATAATTTTTGTAGCCTTTCTTTGAACCCTCTCAATTTTTGTGATATCCTTAACTAAGTATGGACTCCACAGGGGTGAGCCATAATCCAAATGGGGTCTAACATGAGTCTTATATAAAGTCATAATACATTCTTCTGTTTTAAGAACAAAAGTATTATTTATCCTGCACAAAAGAGCATTGGCTTTATTTGTAACTTTGTTAAAATGGTTTGAAAAGACAAGCCATTATCAACAATATACCCAAGTCTTTTGCCACGACAGATTCTCGAAGTTTGATATTATTAAGATTATATGTTTGTTTTAGATTTTTTTTGCCAAAATGCAACACAGAACATTTCGACACGTTAAATGACATCTTATTGGTTACTGCCCAAGATTCAATTTTTTTAAGGTCATTTATTATGATATTCCTGTTGATTTCATTATCAACAGGTCCCCCTAATTTAGTGTCATCCGCAAATTTAGACAACATATTCTGTGATAAGATAGTAAGATCACTAATAAAAATACCAAACAGGGTGGGACCCAACACGGAACCCTGAGGGACCCCACTTGTCACAGATCTTTCTTCCGATACTTCCCCATTAATTCTAACCGTTTGAGTTCTATTGTATAGCCAACTGTTCACTCAAGACACGATACATTCAGAAAATCCTAATGTTACTATCTTTTTTATTAATATAGAGTGTGAGACCTTATCAAACGCCTTACTATAATCTAACAGAATGACATCTACTGAGATGTTTAAGTCAAGATAACTGCTAACTAGATTGTAAAAAGATAGCAAATTTGTAGTACATGAGTGCCCGGGTTTAAATCCATGTTGTGTGGTATCATTTATTTTTAATGCGAGCATTTCCTCATCAATTATATGTTTAATATATTTTTCTAATAATTTACATGGAATGGAGGTGAGGCTGATAGGTCTATAATTTTCAGCCTTATAATGCTCCCCCTTTTTGAAGATCGGTGTTACAGTAGCTGTTCTCCAATCGATGGGCACATTAGATTCTGCAAGTGATTTATTAAAGATAATTGTAAGTGGAATGACAATACTATTATATGTTCCCATAAGAAATTTAGATGTAATACCATCAGGGCCTGAGCTAGTAGTTGGTTTCAAGGTTTTCAGAAGTTTATAAGTATCGGAAATAGTGATAGAGTAACTATGGGATATGGTGGTATTAGTAATCAATATAGGCTCCTTGTCCTGTTCGAAGACAGAGCTAAAATACTTATTAAACTCTGTTACAGTCACCTTATCTGAGAGGATGGTTGTATTATCGATAATTAATGGACCTATTTTATTTATATTACCCTTTTTGTTATTTAGGTATGAATAAAGACTTTTATGTGAGTCCTTAGTATGGGCAATTCTAAATTCTAAATTCCGTTTGGCCAGGATAATTGATGTTTTTAGATTTTTAAGTGCTTGCTTATACTTAATAAAATTATCCTCCTTTTCTTCCGGTTTGCACTTTTTTAATAAAGTAAATAATTTTTGTTTATGAATGCTAAGTTTTCTGATATTATTATTATACCAGGCAGGGACCTTGCCTTTATTGTTATACTTCCTTCTTTCAGGTACATATTTTTCTTCTAGACTATGTTTATGATTATTACTATTGTACAACTTGGTGTTGGTTTTGAACTTTTTATACAGGGGCAAGTCATGTAAGTATGAAATGCTGTTACCAGTTTCACTATCATAGCACTAGCAGCACATGTGGCAAGGAAAGCAGGCAGTCATGTTTTAAATGGTGTCTGTACAGTGAAACAAGCTGGTGCTCTTAATGAGGAAACCAGTTGAATAGGTGAGCATTCATTGTGGCCAAAATCAGGAAAATGATTTAAATAATTGTGAATGTGGTTTGGTCTGCAAGAGAAATGACACTGATACCTCTTTGTAGTGTATACATTTAGTACTGATTTGTGTGTGAATCTGAGTGCAGGCACAGAGGGAGGGCATTATGGCTGACGATTTCTAGTGTTTTAAATGGTAAAATCAGTTCAATATGTGGAAAACACTGTGTATCCAGTGCTGCAGTGAAGTGCTGCTGTTGTCATGGTCACTGTGGCAAGTGGAGGAGGATGTTCCATGCTGCATGATAGTGATAGAAAGTGAGGGGGAATAGATGTCATGCTGGGGAAAATGATAAAACATAAGGAGATAGATTTGTAATGTGGAAAAATACTTTTTTTGGCAGTGCGGTTACCTGAGAATTTGTGTGGGGGGGGTTACCTCATGATTTTTCTTTTCTGTTAAGGTGTAAAGCTTTCTATTTACTTGTTGTGTAGCGACTGAAGTGGATGGATTTTCTGATGACATTTTTTTGATTTTTGGTTTTCATTTTCAAGGAGTGAATAACCTATTGTGGGCATGATTAAAGGGTGATTAACCAACCATGGGCATGGGTAGAGGGCAATTAACCAACTGTGGGAGGGATTTACTTGAATAACCATCTCTGGGTGTTTTTAGATGTAGTTTGTTGGAGAATAATTGAGTGCTGTTCTCTGTTGTGATTGGATTACAACTGATACCTGTCATGTAATAAAGTGCAACATTCTACCCCCTGCCCTCTGCTCACAGTGTTTAAGATTTTATGACACTGGGTACCCATCCCTGTTGTCAAATGTCTGTATACCATGACCCCTTGCTATCTATTGTCTCCTACACCCCATTGACCCCCCCTCCGCCCTTCATGGCAGCCAGTAAAAACCTTCCACTCCATGACTAGCCTCTGTTTGAATCACATTATTAAAGTATGATCTATAAAATAGAAACAAATTATTGCACATCTATTTAGTCAATTGAGGTTTGCAATAATATTTTCATAAAATGGGATTTATGAAATACAGCAGATGCACAATGTCTTACTCACATATAACACTTTGCAATAATGTCACTCCATTGGCTGTCAACCAAGGAGTGAAGTGGAGAGTTTCTGATGTCTGCCATTTAGGGAGTGGTGTATGTGGGCAGGAAGACTGATTATGGGACTTTTGACAGTGTGCAGTGTACAATTAGATGCCAGGAACTGCATGGCCTGGGGAAAGGTGAGGTAGGTTGTGTAAGAAACATACAGCTGTGCCACTGGATGAGAGAGTTTGTTTGGTTTTGGAAAATGTGGCAGCATGCTACTGAATTCCAGGGGCTGTTTGGCTTTTGGAAGGGGAAGGGAGGGTATGCCATTATATCCAGGGAGTGCTCGGGTCTGGACATGGATGGAAAGGGGGGACCCACTGGATTGAAATTACTGCTTGTCTTTCACCAAGGTTACGGAGGGAATGTCACTTTTTTTTTCCAAGGGACTGCTTGGTTTAAGAATAAGGGTAAGAACCTGGAGTGAATGGGTGTCACTGCACTCCAGGGACTGCTTGCTACATGGATGAAGTGAGTGGGGGATGCTACTGGATGCCTGGTACTGTTTGACACTGGAGTAGGGTGAGTGAAAGGTACATATTGATACTAGGCATTGCTTGGTGTGAGGTAGACTAATGGAAGGGGTATCACTAGACTTCAAGGAACTGCTTTGCATGGGAATTTGGTGAGGTTTGGGAGTTCCTTTGGATACTAGAGACTGCTTGGCACAAAATGTAATGATGGCTCACATTATCAGTATGAATTAATGTGCATTTGCTATTAAATATCGTCTTAAAAAAGATTAAACTTTCTTGCAAAAATTCTATGTTAAGGTATCTGTTAGAGTTTAAGCACTAAGACACAAAATAAAGAAAATGCAACATGAAGGTAAAAAAAGTCTTCTAAACTTTTGGGATTGTGTTGTGTTGAGTTCCTGGGTATTTGAACAGTTGTATGAAGCAGCACAGATGTCAGCTTAACTTCAGCACCCTCTCTCAAAGTATTGTCATGTGATTAAATCTCCATGTCTTGAAAGAGAGTACCATAGTTGGGATAATGCTGACACTACTTAAAGCAACTGTTTAAACACTACTCAGTCTCAAAGATACAGGGGCATTGTACCATACTTTTCTGTTTTCCAACTTTTATGGCAGAGTGCTTTAAACTATTTGTGCCTAAACTGATGACAGTGGTCATGAGTGTTACTCAGAATTACTCAGTGTTTTTAAAATGGAAGAATGCATGAAGTCCATTATGACCATCTTCCCCACAGTTGTGGGGCATATATAATTCTGTCCCTACTAACAGTTTATCAAGGTTATTCTTGAACTCATTCAGACCTACTGTATTATGTCCACCATATATTGTGGTGGTGAGTTCTAGAGTGATGAAGCCCTTACTGGAAAGTAATACTTGTGCTTGTTACTGGTGACTGTAGGTATCCTTATTTATTTATTATGGCACCATAACAATATTACACACTTTCATTAATTCAGGATCATTTAATATATTAAATAGCATAATCAAGTCCCCTCTAACTCTTCTAGCCTTTCATTATAAGGCAAATTTTTGACCCTTGAGATTAGTTTAGCAGCTCTCCTTTGCATACTTTCAATGATTTTTTTATCATTATAGAGGTATGGTGCCCTGAATGAAACAGCATAATCAGTATATGGGCATATGTATGAATTATATAGGAGGATGATGCCATTCTCATTCCTTGTTTATGAATGATCTTTTGATTGATGACAGTATATGATTACCCATCTGAGCTACCTTTCTGCACTGCTCTTCATTTGTTACCTGGTATGTTACTGTTATTCCTAGATCCCTCACAGTTTTGGCTGATCTTATAGTATTCCCATGTAGAGAATAGTTTGTTAGTGTATTTCTTACTCCAAGGTGGATTACCATACATTTATTTGTATTAAAGGTCATTTTATTAGCAATTGCCAATGTGTCAATGCATGCTAAATCTAGTTTTAATGTGTTTACTTTTTCATCTGTGTCTTCATCAATCCAATTAACAGAAGCACACTTGATAGGGGGGTTGATCCCAGTCCTTTCACAGAAGAAAGGGTTCTGCAAGAACTCCTAAAACTGAAGGTGGACAAAGCAATGGGTCCTGATGGAATTCACCCCAGAATTCTAAAAGAATTAAGGGAGGAACTAGTGAAACCACTGGCTACTCTTTTTAAGAAATCATGTGAGGATGGTGTGGTACCAGAAGACTGGAGGAAGGCAGATGTGATTCCCCTTCACAAAAGTGGGACCAAGACAGAGGCAGGAAACTACAGACCTGTCAGTCTGACCTCTGTGGTAGGGAAAGTGATGGAGTCACTTCTGAAGGAAAGAATAGTTGAGTACCTAGAGGCCAGTGGAGCACAGGACCCAAGGCAGCATGGGTTCACAGCGGGAAGGTCATGTCAGACGAATCTAATAGCTTTCTTTGACTGGGTGACCAAAGTAGTAGACCAGGGAGGGGTTGTGGACATGGCCTACCTAGACTTTAGCAAGGCATTTGACACAGTCCCACACAAAAGATTAATAGTCAAATTAACCAGCCTGGGAGTGGGACCCAGGGTGGTAGCCTGGGTAAAACATTGGCTGCACAACAGGACACAGAAGGTAATTGTAAATGGAGTCCTCTGAAGAAAGGGGAGTTACTAGTGGGTACCACAGGGTTCAGTAATAGGTCCAGTCCTTTTAATGTCTTCATCAGTGACATTGCAAAGGGACTGGAAGGAAAAGTATGCCTTTTTGCAGATGACACAAAGATCTGCAACAGGGTTGATACACAAGGAGGCGTGGAAAGGATGAAAAGGGACTTAGCAAGGTTGGAGGACTGGTCAGAAGCATGGCAGCTAGGATTCAATGCAAAGAAGTGCAAAATAATGCACCTGGGAAACAAGAACCCAGGGGAAGAATACACAATGGGTGGGGAGGTAGTAACAACAACAAAAAAGGAAAGGGACCTGGGGGTAATCATATCAGACGACCTTAAGGTTAGTAAGCAATGTGAGAAGGCAGTATGGAGGGCTGGGGGTATACTGGGATGTATAGGGAGAGGCATCATCAGCAGAAAACAGGAAGTTGTTATCCCTCTGTACAGACAGTTGGTGAGACCCCATCTGGAGTACTGTGTCCAGTTCTGGAGACCCCAACTCCACAAGGACATAGACAGGATAGAGGAGGTCCAGAGGAGGGCAACTAAAATGGTGCAGGGTCTGCAAGAGAAGCCGTATGAGGAGAGACTAAAGGAGCTTAACATGTATATCCTTGAGGAAAGAAGGGAGAGGGGGGACATGATAGAAACTTTAAGTACCTCAGTGGAATCAACAAAGTCCAAGAGGTAGCATCTTTCAGAAAAGAGACTTGCAAGAACAAGGGGACACAATTTAAAGATGAAGGAGAGGCGATTCAGGGGCAATGTGAGGAAGTATTTCACAGACAAGGTAGTGGATGCATGGAACAGCCTTCCTGAGGAGGTTGTGGGGTCTAAAACTGTGGGAGAATTCAAGAATGCATGGGACAGACATAAGGCAATTCTTGTGGGGGGTAGGAAGAAATAGGCTGTTGGTTAACTAGGATCTGCGGCCTATCCTGTAGGTAGGGGAAATGGGCAGACTAGATGGGCCTAGCGGTCCTTATCTGCCGTCAAAGTCTATGTTTCTATGTCTATGTTTCTATGTTTCCTCTGAATATATTTTAGTATCATCTGCAAATTTACTGACTCTGTTGTATACATCTTTCTGCAAGTCACTTAAATAAATACCAGAAAGTATTAGTCCCAAAACCGACCATTGTGGGACCCTACTCACACCTATCTCAATCGATGTAACATCTGTTTTATTAACAGTCTGAGAATGTTCATGTAACCATGATGCAATCCATTTTACAATATAATGGTTAAATCCAAGGATTGATAGTTTATGAACTAGTACATAATGATTGACCAAATCAAAGGCTTTTTTTAAAATCTAGGTAAATAATGTCAACAGGTATGTTTCCATCAAGGCTTGAACTGACACCCTCATAAAAAGTTATAAGGTTGGTCGCACATGATCTTCCTTTTCAGAAACCATGTTGGGTGTGATCTTTTAGTCCTTTTGACTGTATTTTACTTTCAATCCTAATTTTCAGTACCTTTTCCATTATGTTACATGCCACAGAGGTCAGACTTATAGGTCAGTAGTTTTTAGTAAGTTTTGTGTCCTCTTTTTTGTGAATAGGTACCACTGTGGCCTGACGCCAGTCCTCAGGGATATCTCAATTTTGGTATGATTTATTAAAAATTATTGCTAGAGGAATTATTACGTGTTCAACTGTATTCTTAACAAGAGCTGTGCTTATTTCATGTGGTCCTGGTGCAGTATTATTTTTCAATACTAATATTGCTTTTTTTATTTCTTTAGGTTTAATATCACAATAAGGATCAATTGTAGTACTGTAATTGTCTAAGTGCATTTCATGATCATTTTCTGTAAACACTGATCCAAAAAAGGAATTAAATGCATTTGCAATTTGTATTCTAGATGTTATTTCAGTTCCATTTTCATTAATGCTACAAACTGAGTTATCTCAGTCAGTGGCTCAGTAGGTAGCACACTCGCCTCTGAGGCCAGGAGATCAGAGGGCTGTGGGTTCAGTTTCCACATCTGGCACTTGGGTTAATATCCCAGTACTGACACTGTAGTGCAGCATGAGAGGGGTGCTGCACTTCTGATGTGCAGTCTTTCGGATGAGACGTTAAACTGAGGTCCCATCTGCCTGGATTGGTGGTAGTTCAGGTGGATGTTAAAGATCCCATGGCACTTATCGAAAGGAGCAGGGGAATTTCCATGGTGTCCTGGCCAAATTTCCCTCATTCACTAAAAAAATACTACCAACAGTTTAATCTGGTTCTAGGTCAGTTGGCATTCATCTGTATGCCCCTCCCCCAGGTCGTGCCTGAAAATAGGCAGAATTTGTCTAGTGCACTTACCCGGTCAACAAAAAATAAATAAAATCTCTATCCTTATTCAAATTTATATAGGCAAACAATTCCTTGGTATTACCCTTAGTTACTGCTAGTTTTAATTCAATTTTCTTTCTTTCATTTTTAATAATAGTTTTGTTTTTCTTCAGTTCTGACTTAAACGCATATATGTTTTCATTGTATTTTATATTTCTGAGTTTCCTAAATGCTCTTTCTTTCTTTTTAATTTGTTTAAGAATGCTATTTGTCAGCCACACAGGCAGTTTCCCTTTTTTAGTTCTTGTTTGCTTTCATGGAATATAGATTTATTCTAATTCATGTATTATTTCTTTCAATAACATCCAACTATAATTAGTATTTAATTCTAACGTCATATCTTCCCACTCATAATTTTGTAGGATGTTGTGGATTGTTTGATAATCACCCTTTTCGTATTGCATTTATAGGTTTCATTTTTAATAATTGTTTCTTTATTGGTTAAATTAAAATAAACTATATTATGATCACTATTCCCAATGGGTCCTGCAATGATCAGCTAAGAATATCAAATGCTATATTGGTAAGAACTAGATCCAATGTATTATTTTACCTAGTTGGTTCAGCAACCATTTGTTCTAATCCAAGGGTAAGAAATGTATCCATATATAATTATTCTATTTTGGATGATGCAGCCAGATTGTTCCAGTCAGTCTCTGGTAGGTTAAAGTCTCCCAGGAGTATTAAATCCTTTTTTGTGCTAGGTTCATTACGGTTTTAATCAGTTTTAGGTCATAGGCTTCATCCACTGAAGGCGGTTTAAATATATTACCAATTGTTATTTTTTTCTTGTTTAACTGATCAATTTGGATATGGCCTCCTTTTATATCATGGTTGAACTCTGCAGGGACTATAACCTCTACAGATTTTAATGAGTCTGTTACATATATACAGACTCCACCCTCTGTATTTCTATTTTTCCTTATACAGCCTATATCCTGGAATTGTATTATGCCAGTTGGAAGTGTTGTCCCACCAAGTTTCCGTAATGGCTGCCACATCAATATTATGCTGGTGCAAAAGTCCTGCTAGTTAACTTACTTTAATTAAGTTTAGACTCTGAGCATTACCCATTATAAATTTTAAATCATCCATTTGTAGTATTGTCTGTTTAGTTTCTGTCCCTGTTTGCCCCTTCCTTATTGGCTTAAATGTTTAGATATTTCTGTGACAAAACTCTTGCCAAATGTATGACTGCCCTTTTTACTTAAGTGGAGTCTATCCCAGCAGAACAATGAGTAGTCATTATGGAATTGTTCTCAGTGAGTGATACACCTGATAATCTTTTGAAGTCACCACTTCATTAACTATTCATTGATCGATTTAATTTTTTGAGTGCAATTGGCAGTAGCTCATGGTACCTGGAGAATTTCTAAGATACAAATCCCACTGCCTGATTCCTCTAAGGTTTCTACCAGGGATATATAGCTGTTTTTAATATCAGTAACTGAGAATTTATTTATGTCATTGGTCCCTACATGAATTATGGTCAAGGAGTTAGATCCAACGTTTTTTACTATATTAGGTACAACTCTCTGTATGTCCCTAATCCAAGCTTCCCTAAAATTAGAGCAGGTTCTATTAAACTTATCTTCCTTACAGACAAAACCATCAATGTATTTTATAATCGAGTCACCTAAGACTGTAACATGTCTGGCTGTTCTAGGTGCATCAGTATCATTAGGTTGTTCAGTGTCCTTTTTCTGTACTGCATTATTCACTATTAGTACATTAGGTTCAGGGTTTCTGTTTCTGTCAAATACAGATACTTCTATGTGTTTGCTATTCTGCGTAGTGAGTTTAGTACTTACGTCAGGAACTAACGTTTGATTAGGATGACTGTGATGCACCTGGGCAATTGTTACAAGGGTTGATTTACTAGGAATTGATTTGGTGGGTGATTTAGCTATGATTATCTCCTCTGATGTATCCTATGATTGGGCAATAGTTACAAGGGTTAATTTACTAGGAAGTGATTTGGTGGGTGATTTAGCTATGATTATCTCCTCTGATGTATCCTATGATTGAGCAATAGTTACAAGGGTTAATTTACTAGGAAGTGATTCGGTGGGTGAATTAGCGTAATTATCTCCTCTGGTGTATCCTGTGATTTGTCTGTCCTATTTACAGTCTACTGTGTTACTGACTCCCTATTATCTTTGATAGTTAATAATGGTGTAAATGAGCTTCAGAGGGTTATATTAAATTCCATGCACCTCCTGCCTTTTTTCCTTCTTTTTTTTTGTTATGTAGGACTGGATTATGTTCCTGTCCATCCTCACTGTCATCCTCCCTTCCTCTTTTAAGAAAATCCTTTGTAGGTTTATTAGGGCATAGAGATATGTTATCCTTAGATGCACATGACTTGTGTATTTTGAACCTAATTGATTTCTTTGATTGGGTGACCAAAGTAGTAGACCAGGGAGGGGCTGTGGATATGGTCTACCTAGATTTTAGCAAGGCATTCAACACAGTCTCACACAAAAGATTAATATTCAAGTTAGCCAGCCTTGGAGTGGGCCCCAAGGTGGTAGCCTGGATAAAAAACTGGCTGGACAACAGGATGCAAAGGGTAATAGCAAACAGAGTCCCCAGTGAAGAAAGGAGGGTAACTAGTGAAATGTAGGTTCGTACTGGGATCGGTCCTCTTTAATATCTTTATAAGTGACATTGGAGAGCACCTGGAAGGAAAGGTATGCCTTTTTGCAGATGACACAAAGATCTGCAACAGGGTTGATACACAAGGTGGGGTGGAAAGAATGAAAAGGGGTGTGGCAAGGTTGGAGGACTGGTCAACTACGTGACAGCTCAGATTCAATGCAAAGAAGTGCAAGGTAACACATCTGGGAAACAAAACTCAGGGGAAGAGTACACAGTGGGGGGTGAGTTAATAACAACAACAAAAATTGAAAGAGACTTAGGAGTAATTATATCCGATTACCTAAAGGTGGGCAAGCAATGTGAGAAGGCAGTAAGGAGGGCTGGGGGAATACTGGGATGCACAGGGACAGGCATCAACAGTAAAAAACAGGAAGTTGTTATCCCTCTCTACAGACAGTTAGTGAGACCCCATCTGGAGTACTGCATGTAATTCTAGAGACCCTATCTCTGCAAAGACATAGACAGAGTGGAGGCTGTTCAGAGAAGGGCAAACAAAATGGTGCAAGGTCTGCACCAGAAGACATACAAGGAGAGACTAAAGCAGCTTAATATGTATACCCTTGAGGAAAGGAGGGAGAGGGGGGACATGATGGAAACTTCCAAGTATCTCAAGGGAATTAACAAGGTACAAGAGGGTAGTATCTTTCAGAAGAAGAGATGTGCAAGAACAAGGGGGCACAATTTGAAGATAGAGGGGGGACGTCTCAGAGGTAATGTGAGGAAGTATTTTTTCACAGAGAGGGTTGTGGATGCATGGAACAGCCTCCCTGAGGAGGTTGTGGAGTCAAGAACAGTGGAGGAATTCAAGAATGCATGGGACAGACATAAGGCAGTCCTAGTGGGGGGTAGGAGGATGTAAGCTGTTGGTTAACTAGGATCTGCAGCTTATCTGTTAGGTAGGAAAATGGGCAGATTAGGTGGGCCAAACGGTCCTTATCTGCCGTCAAATTCTATGTTTCTGTGTTTCTATGTAATCCACGTGCTGTGATAGACTTTCTGTCAGTGACCCCGTTCCACTCACTATGGGGCAGCCTGGGGGTTTATCCAAAGATTTATGAATTTTGGGCAACAGATAAAGAGTTGCTCTTATTGGTGACTCAATGATTAGAAAGTCCATTTCTTTTTTCTCAATTTCCCCATTTCTAAACACTTCTCTTATTCACTCATCAGTTGAAGTTTTATATTCATACTGTAAGTAGGGTCAGAATGTAACTTCCTGTAAAATTCTGGATTGTTTAATTGTCTTTCATCTTCCAGTATGTAGTCTCCTTTATTAACTCATTAACTCCATAGGAGGTCTTTGACAGTTCCACCGATTGCCTCCTGTAAATTCTTAACACAGCATCCTGGGCCTTTCTATGCAAAATCAATCCATAATTAGCGTGCCACAAACAAATGCTAATATCTCATGAACTATAAGTGCTACACACAAAGTTTGAGTAGTGAAGTTGTTCAGTGCAAATTTTTTTTCCAGTGATGCTATGCAATTAATAATAAGTAATTTTGTTTTCTATACTAGTCAAAATAACCATTTTGTTAGACAAAAAAGGCAATGTAAGCCCTTTTTGGTTGGGAAATATGTGACATACCAACACCAGATTAAGATTCATACATTAGATGCAGTTATAACAGTACATTTGTACAAAAAATCATTTTTTTCTAGTATAAAACATATATTTTTCCCTGTTTTATGCAAGGTGCTTAGGCAAGGCTTGATGGCTAAAATATCTGCCATACACACCATGTCATAAACAAATGTGAATAACTCCTAAAGTGAGCATGATACACACAAAGTATCAGTGGAACAATTGTTCGACACAGCATTACCTTTCTAATGGTGCTATGCAGTCATTTCTAATCAATTCTGGTTGGCAAGTAATATTAAAACATATGAGTGACATCTCCAGATGTTACTAGAGCACACAGGAAGTCCGTAGCTGACTTCTGGAGTTGTTCTGGGACTAGAGATGTTGCAAAATTTAATTTTGCCGGAGAAATCACCAATTTCACCCAGTGAAATATTTTGTATAATTACATGCTTATGGCAAAATTTTGCCAACTGCTATGGCGATATTTCACTGTAAATTTCGCCTTGTGTTAATATTAGGTAAAATTGGGCTTGTCACATGATTTACTCTTTGCAAGTTGCATGGATGACTGTAAACCAGCAGGAAGTGACAGACTGAGTCCCTTTGTTAAGTGGCTGGAGATTTTGGAGAAGCAGGCAGAAGCACAGAGATTGTTTTGTGTGGTACACAGTCTTTAGTTGAAAAAAATAATAGAGTTGTTCTCTTATCTTTAGTCTATCTGGTGTGTTTATTATTTCCTTTCTGTCACTGAGATTTTGTGTGTGTGTGTGTGTGTGTGTGTGTGTGTGTGTAACTCCCTCCCTCACTCTCTCTCCTTTCTTTTCCTTTTTTTTTTGTAGTAAGGAGTTAGGTGAGGTGTAGGAGACTGGATGGGAAAGGTAGGGACAAGGTGGAGACTGGAAAGAAGGCAACTGGATTACCTCCACCCAGGGTTTGCATTGACAGGCGGGCCTTTATGTCTGTGCCACCACAACAGCAGGAGCATGTGTCCCCACCTCCCAACAGGAGAATGAAGCCCCCAATCCCCAGGAGCAACATGAGCCCCTCACCCCCTCCCAGCAGCAGCAGCAGTGTAATACTCAGCAGGATAAGGATCCTCCTGTTGTCCAGCAGCAGCATGTGGCCCCAATCCCCAGGCAGTAACAGCAGGCACCTCCAGATACCATCCCCCCACCTGTAGCATGCACCCCCTGCCTCCCCTGAGCAGGAGCATGATGTGGCCACCAGCCCCAGGACATCAGTTATTGGTCCCCCCCACTGAAAGTGTCATTAGCTGTGTGGTGTTTTTTTCACAAAAAACACAAATGACAACACAGTGGTGATCTGAAACTTGTGTGGCAGATCTGTTTGAAGGGGCAAGACCGGGGGCCATTTTGGCACTGTGGCCAAAGGAGTCATCTGCAGCACCACCACCCTGCAGATTGGTTGAAAAAACAAAAAGAGTTGGCAGCAGCAGGTACAGGAGCCTGGGGTGCTGAGCAGTTAGAAGGGGAAGGAGGACAGCGGAAGGAAGGGGCCATTGGTCATCAGAGACACCAAATGAGTAGGTGGCAGTGGCAGCAGCAGCAGGAGGCAGTTGCAGAGCCCCCATCAACCTCACCGCACAGACACAGGCATCGCCGGGTTCATGGTGATGACCCAGTACAGCCAGCAGCTGCCCCAACTGCTCATGTTCCAGCACCAGCAGCAGTGAGCCAAGAAGACCTGACAGCTGTGTACAGAGATGTAGAAGCTCTGCTCAGTAAGTTTAACGATTTCCCCCAGGAGGTCAGAGGGGACCTCAGGAAACTCCTTGAGGAGCAGCATAAAATATTTCAACTTCTGGAGGAGCTGCATGGTGGTGGTAGTGGCAGGGCAGAATTGGTACCTGGCACTGGTGCAGTGTAACGTCCAGTCCAGAAAAGATAATGTCAGTGCAGCACTGGCAGCAAAACTTTTTTTTTTCTTTTCTTTCGCCTGTCCTTGCTTTCTTACTGTCACTCTTCCCTCATCTGCACCCTCTAAAAATAACAAAAAGCAAAATATATGTATGTTCTGTCCTCTTCTTCTATATCCTTGTTTCTTTTTGTCCTTTTTTTTGTGTGTTATGCAATGTTTATGCTCCCTCACTTTCCTTTTCATATGTATACCCTGTCCCTGACCTGACCCTGCATGTGCCCCCATCATGTGTTACTGTCTGTTATTCACTTTTAGTCTTTACCCAGATTACCTTTCTACTTGGTTTATGTTAGTCCTTCTGTATGTATTTCCTCCTCCTATTCACAAATGTCAAGTATTGTAATTTGTAAATTGTTCCCATTAACAAAATTGTTTTCCAAAGCTATGTATGATGTTGTGGGCTGGCAGTTGTTTTGGCTGTGTGCAGAATCAGTCTGAATATGTACACAACAATCATAGAAACATAAACACTTTTATTACGAAGTTAAAGAGCCACCAATGCCTTGAGAAAATTTTGAAAAACATAATATTTAGACTCAAAGCAGCTTGTATTTCTCATCAGCTCAGCGTTCCTTATCCCCATTACTTATTTATGAAGTAATTTTCTTCAAAAACAGGGTAGTTATTTCTTGAGGGTGCATCATTTCCTATTGCTTTTTCCTAACCTGATGTCATAATACTCTGCTTGTGACATCACAGTTATTTCCACAGCAATAGTAACAAAGTAACAAAGCAGCAAAGTAACGTCACAACAGGGCATTGTGTTTCAGGTCAGGAACAAGCTATAGAGACAGGTGAACTCTAAGGGATAAATATCTTGATTTTGAGGGAATTTCTTCAGTAATAAATAATGGGAAGAAGAAATCTGTACAAGGTATATGAAATGCAAACTGCCATGTCTAAATATTATATTTTCCAAAGTTTTCCCAAAGGCATCAGCTGCTCTTTAAACATAATGTAAATGTTTTTTGTGCTTAACACACATGTCCCCATGGCTTGCCACAATGTTAACTTGGTGTTATAGTGCCCAACCACACACCCACCACCTGGTCCAAAATGTGCTCTAGTAGGACCACAGTTTAACACAGCCTCTTGAAGCCATGCTGTGCAGAGTAGGCATGATAAGACGAGAAACATGACTGGAAAAAATTAGGATGACATTGAGAATGTAAAATGAGTTACTGTGATGCCACTGTCTAACATGGCTCATAATTCCAGAAATGTTTCTCAAAAAATGTTACAGTAAATCAAGACTGAAATCAGGTCTCATGATGTTTTATATTGCTCCCCACCACCATCACCCAGACATTAAATAGCTGTTTTAGGGCCTGTTTGCCAAACATTTCTGCCTGAAAATCACTGCTGCTGGTGCCAAACATGGCCTACAAGTCCAGAAATGTTTACCAAAAAATATTACATCAAACTGAGACTGAAATCTGCTGTCAGTCCTGATGTTTTATGGTGCCCCACCAGCAACCAGACATTAAAATGATGTTTTGGCCACTGTTTACAATTGTTTTTAGCTTACATTTTGTTTCTGTGAGTGCAGCACAGGTAGTACATGTCCAGAAACATTACAGGATAAATGGTACATCAAATTGAATTGAATCTGGTCTCAGCCATGATGTTTCATGGTGCTAAACCCCCACCTGGACCAAATGATGGTCTTTGGTCCACTGTTTACAATTGTTTTTAGGCCACATTTTGTTTCTGCGAGTACAGCACAGGAAGTAAATGTCCAGAAATGTTACAGGAAAAATGGTACATCAAATCGAGACTGAAATGTGTTGTCAGTCCTAATGTTTTATGGTGCCCCCCACCCAGACATTAAAATTATGTTAAGGACTCTGTTTACAATTGGTTTTAGGCCACATCTTGTTTTTGCGAGTGCAGTACAGTCAGTGCACGTCCAGAAATGTTTACCAAAAAATTGCACAGTATATTCAGATCTAAATCAGGTGTCAGACATGCTGTTATATGTTGCACACCTTCCACTTGGACCAAAGCATGTTGTTTGGTCCACTGTTTACCAATAGTTTAAGGCCTTATCATGGTGTTGACACTGCCTAACATGGCCCAGATGTCCAGAAATGTTTCCCAAAAAATTGCACCGTACATTCAGACAGAAATCAGGTGTCAGACATGCTGTTATATGTTGCACTCCTTCCACCTGGACCAAAACATGTTGTTTGGCCCACAGTTTACCAATGGTTTAAGGCCTAACCAAGGTGTTGACACCGTCTAACATGGCACAGAAGTACAGAAATGTTTCCTCAAAAGTTGCACAGTACATTCAGACAGAAATAAGGTGTCAGACATGCAGTTACATGGTTCACATCCACCATGAGGACCCAAATCTGTTGTTTTCTGCACCGTTTCAAAGCTTTTCAGGCCTAACCATGGTGCTGCCACTGCCTAACATGCCACACAAGTCCAGAAATGTTTCCTAAAAAGTGGCATATTAAATTCAGACTGAAATTTGGTATCAGACATGCACTTACATGGTTCAAGTCCAGAAAGAACCCAAATCTGCTGTTTTCTACATAATTTAATATGGTTTTTAGGCCTAACCGTGGTGCTGCCACTGCCTGACATACAACATAACATAAACCAGTTTGTCACGCTGAGAAAAATAAATCCTCATACAAAATGGCCCTGCTACTTGAAGTTGTACTTGCTTCTTCCTGCTCCTGGTTTCTCAATTGATTGAGAACTGTGGCATTATCATTTCACAATGATACATAGATACATACAGTGGCATGAAAAAGTATTTGCCCCCTTCCTGATTTTCTCTATTATTGCATATTTGTCACACTGGATGTTTTCAGGTCTTTAGACAAAATATAATATTAGATAAAGGGAACCTGAGTGAACAAATAACACTTTTTTTTTTTACTTATTTCATTTATTTAATGAAAAAGTTAACCAACACCAACTGGCACTGTGAAAAAGTAATTGCCCCTAGTTAAATCAACCCAATTAAAGGGATAATTAGAGTCAGCTGATTGAACACAGCCAGGCTTGATTACAGCCAGCCCTGCTCAATATAAACCTCACTTATTTTGGCCCTTACCATCAGAGTCACGTTGCCAGCACCAAAGATTCAACAAGCACATTATGCCATGATCAAAGGAAGTTCCTGAAAAAGATCAAAAAAATTTGTTGCCCTCTATCAGTCTGGAAAGGGTTACAAAGCTATTTCTAAGGCTCTGGGACTCCATCGAACCACAGTGAGAGCCATAATCTCAAATGGAGAACACTTGGAACAGTAGTGAACCTTCCCAGGAGTAGGCGGCCTCACAAAAATTACTCCAAGGGCGCAGTGTAAATCATCCAAGAAGTCTCAAAGGATCCTAAAACAACATCCAAAGAACTGCAGGCTTCTCTTGCTTCAGCTAAGGTCAGTGTTCATGACTCCACAATCAGAAAGAGACTGAGCAAAAATGGGCTTCATGTGAGTAGCAAAGCGGAAACCACTGCTAACCAAGAAGAACATAAATGCTCATCTCTCATTTGCCAAGAAGCACCTGGATGATCCACAAGCCTTTTGGGAAAATGTTCTATGGACAGATGAGTCCAAAGTGGAACTTTTGGACAACATGGATCCCATAATGTCTCGCGTAAAGCAAACACAGCATTCCACAGTAAGAACACCATACCAACAGTCAAACATGGTGGTGGTAGTGTGATGGTGTGGGATGCTTTGCTGCCTAAGGACCTGGATGACTTGCCATAATTAAAGGAACCATGAATTCTGCTCTGTACCAGAAAATTCTTAAGGAGAATGTCCAGTCATCCTTCCGTCAGCTGAAGTTGAAGCGTGGTTGGGTCATGCAGCAAGACAATGATCAAAACACAAAAAGCAAGTCCACATCAGAATGGCTAAAAGAAGTAAAATTAAAGTTTTGGAGTGGCCTAGTCAAAGTCCAGACTTAAACCCAATAGAGATTCTGTGGCAGGACCTGAAACAGCAGTTCATGCTCGAAAACCTACCAAATGTTACTGAATTAGCAAGCGTTCTGTGAGGCAGAGGGTTAAAATTCCTCCACAGCTATGTGAAAGACTGATATTGAATTATAGGAAGTGTTTGGTTGCAGTCATTGCAGCTAAATGTGGCATAACCAGTTATTAAGTGTAAGGGGGCAATTACTTTTTAACACAGTGCCAGTTGGTGTTGGTTAACTTTTTTTCATTAAATAAGTGAAATTAAAAAAAAACAAGTGTTATTTGTTCACTCAGGTTCCCTTTATCTAATATTACATTTTCTCTAAAGACCTGAAAACATCCAGTGTGACAAATATGCAATAATAGAGAAAATCAGGAAGGGGGCAAATGTTTTTTCACGCCACTGTAGATACATAGACAGTGTCAGCAGATAAGGGCCTATGGCCCACCCAGTCTGCCCATTTGAGCTTGTAAATTCAGTTTATGTTTTCCTAGATGTCTGTTGCCCCTCACCCCTGACCTCTAGAATTACTTCATGTCTATCCCATGCATTCTTAAATCCCGTGATTGTCTCAGCCCCCACCACTTCCTCTGGCAGGGTGTTCCGCTTGTCCACCACCCATTCTGTGAAGAAATTCTTCCTCATGTTTCCTCTGAATAGTCCTCCCTCCAACTTCATCCCATGCCCTCTAGTCCTGGAACATCTTTTTCACTTAAAAATAGTGTATTCCTGCACCCTGTTCCTCCCTGTGAGATGCTTGTATGTCTCTATCATATCCCCTCTCTCCCTCCTCTCCTCCAGGGAGTACATGTTCGGTTCCTTCAACCTGTCTTCGTAGGACTTGTGATGCAATCCATGCACCATCTTTGTTGCCCTCCTCTGAACCTTCTCTACCTTGTCTATGTCCTTACATAGGTATGGTCTCCAGAACTGTACACTGTACTCCAGGTGGGGCCTCACTAGTGTCTTGTATAGCGGAATTATGACTTCTCTTTTCCTGCTGGTGATGCCCCTGCCTATACATCCCTGCATCCTATTTGCTTTACCTGCTGCCTTGTCACACTGTTTCCCTGCCTTGAGGTCATCAGGAGTAGATAACCCCAAGATCCCTTTCCTGCTTGGTGCATGCTATATCCTCACCTCCCAACTGATATATTGTGTCAGGTTTTTGTACCCCATATGCATTATCTTGCACTTCTTTGCATTGAATTTCAACTGCCAAACCCTGACCATTCTTCAAGTTTCTGCAGTTCCCTTCTCATTCTGTCTACACCCTCTGGTGTGTCTACTCTATTACAGAGCTTTGTCTCATCAGCGAACAGTGAAATTCTGCCTTCTAGGTCCTGCATAATGTCACTGATGAAGATGTTGAATAGGACTGGTCCCAGCACTGGATCCCTGTGGTCCCCACTGGTCATTCTTCCCTCTGTGGAGTGACAGCCATTTACCACCACCCTCTGTGTCCTGCCACCCAGCCAGTTACCTACCCACCACACTACTGTCCTGCCCACACCCATATTCCCCAGTTTGTGTAATAGTCTTCTATTGGCACAGTGTCAAAGGCCTTGCTGAAGTCCAGATAGGCCATGTCCACTGCCCTCCTGATCCACCTCTCTAGTCACCCAGTCAAAAATTCAACGAGGTTGGTCTGACATGACCTCCCCTGGTGAAACCATGCTGCCTTGGGTCCTGTAGTCCATTGACAACCAGATGTTCCACCAATCTCTCCTTCAGTAGTGCTTCCATGATCTTCCCCACTACCGAGGGTGAGGCTGACTGGTCTGTAGTTCCCTGCTTCCTCTTTGTTCCCTCTTTTGTATAAGGGGACTACATCTGCAGTCCTCCAGTCTTTGGGTACCTCCCGTGTTTCCAGTGATCGGCTAAACAGGATAGCCAGAGGTTCAGCCACCACCTCTCTTAGTTCTTTAAGGACCCTGGAGTGCACCCCATCTGGCCCCATTGAATTATCAACTCTTATTACTTCCAGTTCCTTCAGGACTCTTTCTTGTGTGAAAGGACTTGTGCCCATTTCTGCACCATTCTCACCCCTTGTACTCCCTTCAGACCCATTACCCTCCTCTTCCTCAGTAAAGACTGAGCAGAAATACCTGTTCAATATGTCAGCTTTACTGTTGTCACCCTCCATGTGGCCCCCATCCTCCCCCTTCAGTCTCATTGTCCCTCCCTTTGTCTTTCTTTTTTCACTTATGTACCTGTAAAGGGTTTTGTCCCCTCTACCCACTGATTTTGCAATGTGTTCTTCTGTCTGAGCTTTGGCTTCCCTTACTGACCTCCCTGCCTCCCTTTGCTTCTCCTGGTACTTCTCCCTATCCCCTTCTGCCTGTGTCTTTTTGTATTGCCTCAATGCAATCTTTTTGGCTTTCACTTTCTTTGCTACCTCGTTTGAAAACCATAATGGTCTTCTCTTCCTCTTCCTTTTGCTAACCTGCTTAATGCATAATTCTGTTGTTCTTGTAATCCCCATTTTAAATACTGCCCACTGTTCCTCAACCCCTGATTCCTGTCCCATTCCCCTCAATGCCTCTTTCAAGTATCTCCCCATTTTCCCAAAGTCTGCCCCCAAAAAATCCAGGATACGTGTTTTTGTGTGGTTTGGTTCTGCTCTTTTTGTGATTTCAAACCACAATGACTGGTGGTCACTGTTCCCAGGTGCTCCCCACTGTTACCCCATCACACTGTCCCTGTTTGTGAGCACAAGGTCCAGTATTGCCTTCTGCCGAGTTGGTTCCATGACCAGTTGCTTGAGGAAGGCACCCTGAAGAGGATCCAGCATAAATCTGCTCCTAGTTGATGCTGCTGCTGGAATGCTCCAGTCCACGCCTGGAATATTGAAGTCTCCAACCAGTACTACCTCACCCTTGTCTGCCATCCTTTGGATGGCTAGCATCAACTCCTATCTGTTTCTTCCTCCTGGGCTGGTGGTCTATAGACCACACCTGTGCAGATGGCTGTTCCCATTTTCCTTTCCAGCTTAACCCACAGTATCTCTCCCCATTTTGTTTCTCCTGGATCTCTGTAGCCCTTATGTCATTTTCACATACAGTGCCCTCCTCCTCCCTTCCTACCTGCTCTCTCTTCTGAATATGTTATAGCCAGGTATGGCCATCTCCCAGTCTTGGTTATCATTACACCCTGGTTTCAGTGATGGCCACAATGTCCAGGTCTGACTGCACCATGACAGCCTCAGATCTTCCATCTTGTTGCTAAGGCTCCTGGCATTTGCACACATAGCTTTCCATGATTTGACCTCCCTAGACTGTTTCACTGTTCTACTCCAGCCCCTTCCTTGGTTGTCCTTTATCCCTGGTTCTCCTTGCTGTCTGCCCTTCTGCTGAATTTTGCCCCTTTCTGCCTATCCACCTCTTGGGCACTAATCTCCATCTTTTGCACACTGCTTTGCAGAGATAGCCACTCCTCTGGTTCACTGGTTCCACTGCTAGTTGTGGGTGGTGAGCAAGTAGGTACCCTCCTTGCTGGCCTGCCACCCCACTTTGCTAGTTTAAATGCTTGTCAATGTAGCATTAAAACTTATCATTGACTGCTTGGATTCCCCTCCAGGATGGATGGAGGACGTCAGGCTTGAACAAACCTCCATCCCTCCAGGTGGGTCCCCAGTCACCAATGAATTCAAACCCTTCCTCACAGCACCGGTTCTTCAACCATTAGTTAAAGTTCCTGGTGCATGCACTCCTATGCTCTTCCTTGCCTCTCATAGGTAGTACTTCTGAGAAAGTGACAGAAGTAGCTACTTGCTTGAGACCCCTCCTGAATTTCCTAAACTCTTCCTGAACTTTCTTTGGCTCCCCATTTGCCAGGTCATTAGTACCTAGGTGGATAATGACATCCAGCTCACCCTCCTGTCTTGCCTTCCCAGTGATCCCCAGGATCTTCCTTCCATCCCTCCATGCTGTGGCATCTGGTAGGCACCTCACCTCCCTGTCCTCCCCCTCCTGTGTTCCTAGCTGTATCCCTCTTATGATGGAGTCCCCCACCAGGATTCACTTCCTCCTCCTCTGGGGTCTACTGCTTTCCCCGCTGAGGTCACCTCCTTGGCTAAGCTCCACATCCTTTCCTTCCACTTCTCTGGGTATCTCTATTTGGTTGTCCTCATTTGCCAGTGTGGCATATGAGTTCTTGAGTGGAATAGGATCTGGGATGTGCCTCTGCCTGACTGCTCTAACCCTCTCTGAGCCCACTGGCATCCAAGTGCTCCTCGTTCTCGGCATCCTTTGAGGCAGTTGCATTGGACTGGGTGGTCTCTGGATAGGGGTGATGGTACTCCTGACCCAGTTTACTTTCGCTCTGAGTCTGGCTACCTCATCCCGCAGTCCAGAGAGATGCATGCAGATAAGGCAGCACCTCAGTGTCCAGAAGGTCTGCCTGAATATGGCTGCCCCACAGCCACTGCATTGCACCACTCCGCACATTATACTGCAATTTCACTACTTGTCTGCTGCTGAAGCTCTCCTAGTTCCCTTTTTATTAATTTACTGTCCTAAAAATCCTGCCACTGATCCTCAGATAATTTTCTTAAAAAAAAGAAAAGAAAAAAGAAACCAATAAATAAATAAATGAGTCAAAACACTTGTCATGCTGAGGGTGGGCTTCTTCTCCCTTATGCTGCCCTGGTTAGCTCTGTTGGCTATGTGGTTTTAAGTCACTGTGGACTGAATAACATTTTGTGTGCTGCTGCTGTTGCCTGTAGCTGCTGCCTGCTGTTCTAACTAGTTGCCACAAGAAATAATGCTTTGTCTGCTTCATGGGGATCCTCTTCACATAGTCAATCGATGCTGCTGCTGCTGTACACATAAGTATCTGTCTGTATTTATTTTTTCAGGTGCAAGAGAAAGGGGATTGGGACGTCTTGAGTTCTTATATGTATATATACTAATTTTATATAATCTAGTGTGCTGAACAGTACATCATCATGACATGCATGCCAGGATTTGGATACAGGATGTTGGGATGCACCACATTTCACATTGCGCAAGGACAAGGTAGGTATTGAATTTTTAATTACTGGGAGGGATAGGTGACTGCAGCTCAGATATCTGAGTCAGATTGTAATTGTATTATTTTTGCATTTGTCAACGTACAGGAATCCAGGTGCAGTTAAATCCAGGCACACTGCTGCTGTTGCTGCTGCTGCTTAATATGTGTGCAGTTCATTAATGTGTGGTAAGTATTTCTTAATTTCTGATGGTCTTTGGTGGGCTGGTGGTGGAGGAGGTGGTTGAGGGTTGGTGTAGGGGTGGTGGATATGGTTAAGTATTAAGTATGTGGTTACTGTAATACAGAGATATCAGGATTTGACAGTAACTATTTTCTATATGGGTCTGTCAATATTCAGGAATTCTGCTGCTGGGGTGTATCTTTGCCATTGACACTGTGGAATAACCTATATGCAGCTTGAATAAGTCCCTTGATTGAACCACTGTATGATGATGAAGGATATATTGCTTTTATCCATGAATGTGCAACTGACACTGTAAAAGGCAGCATAACCATTTATCACCTGCACTATGATGCTACCTGAACTAACACTGTTACCAATATTAAAAAATGTATTTCTTTTCAACAGAAAATGTCATTTGCCTTGTCAGTCACCCGATTCAAGACAGATGTTGTTTGAACCAATATTATCTGTAAAAAGGTGGAGAAAAAATATCAAAAGAAAATATATTTGCATTGATATTTACCTGTGCTGATACTTACCATCGATGTTGACAATGTGCACAAAAATGTTCCACTGCTTAAATGATTTCAATTATGAGCCTATGGTGAAACACACCAGGATGTACAGTACCTGGAATGGAATACACAAAATCTAGCAAGTGAAAAAAGTTACAATTCCAATACTGACCTGTACATAATGATGCTTGAAATGTAGATTGATTAGGCTCTGAATGTGCCAAGTCAATGTATCATCCTTGATCTGTGGTCCTGACCTCACATGGCATGATCATGGTAAACTCTGCATAGAGTGAAATGGAAATACATAAGATGACTTATACATTAAGGTGTGCTGCCTTGCATGCATACTTGACATTCTATCGCAACAGAGGCATGCATAACAGCACAATGGAGGTATAGATAATAACATGACAACAACTGAAATCTAATTACCATGAATCAGTTGAACAGAAGACAGGCCACTGAAGAAGAAGATATACTGTATATTTCTTGCTTGATGATGATATGTGTTGCTTTCTGACTCTGAGTAGCTGTTTCTTTAGCTGGAGGAAAAATGACACCAATTGTGCTTGTTGGGATGAAAGTGCTGCATCGTGCTGGTTGACGTACTGGCCCAAAATGTGCTGGCAATGCTGTCAGCATGGGTGGTCGTCAGGAGGGAAAACAACACCAAGTGTGCTTGACGGGATGAAAGTGCTGCATTGTGCAGATTGATGTATTGGCACCTAATGTGCTAGCATTGGCAATGCTGTGGTTCTTCTTGGTGGAAGACTGCTGGAGGAGGAGGAGGAGTAATAATTTAGCTGGACTCGGTGGTAGAATTAATGTACTGGGCAGAGACTGCTGTTTATGCTGGACCATGCATCTGTCAGCTTCATAGATTTTTAGTGGTATTTCTTGGCAGTATGAGAGTGATGACCCACACTGTTGAAGTCTGTGTTATACACATTAGGATGGATGACAAGGAGGTGGATTACATGATAGTTAATTGTAAACATGTGATTGGAGTATGCGTGCATTTCTAGTAACATAGTGCTGGCTGTGCACTGTCTGACTAAGCTGTTATTGTTACATCATATATGCAGTGGTGACACGCTCACTAGACACTCATTCATGGTCTCATGGAGAGGTATATTGGGAATGGGGAAGATGTTGTTTAATATTTGCCACTCGATGGGGCCATTGTGTATTGCTGAGATGACATATTTATTCCAGTTAGCATAGCAGGGGCAAATAAATTTTCAAAAATGAAATGAAGTAAACATTGTTACTAGGTTAGGTAATCAAATTAAATGGTTTAACTGGATGTGTAACACAGAACAACCAGCAAAATAACATTTAAAATGTATAACAATAATACAAAACAACATATTCAGTGGAAGTGGGAGGATGCTGGCGGTGGCTGGGGGGGCAGAACACCTTTAGCCTTCTTCCACTGACACATCATCCATTAAGCAGCCCTCACAGCCTTCAAGACTGGAGTCATCACTAGGTGGAAATTCGGTCATCATTGCTGCTTCATCTACCTCCCTGATAGTAGAGGCCTTACCAGTGTGGACATCTTCATTGTCATCATCTCCAAGACACAGTTCTTTGAGCAACACCATTGAAATAACTGCGTTATGTGGAATGTGAGTCTCATTCATTTTTATAAATGTTAGGATGGAAACATTCTTTGGCGACAGATTTGTCCTACAGTCAAGCACAATGGCCCCAGCAGAACTGAATACCCATTTCACACTGACACTGGATGGTAGACAGCTGAGGTATTTAAAAGCAACAGATGCAAGTGCAGGCCAATCACTCACTTTGCTGCTCCTGTACACCACTGGCTCATCAGTGATGCTAAGATGCTTGGTGTCTCCCATATGGGCATCTACCATACGTTGTGCTGCTTTGAATCCTGCTGTCTCATCATGTTCTTCCCTGTTGTCTTCAATTTCTCCCATGCTCACCTGGTACAGAGCATCTCAAATAGGAGTACCTGCTGTGCTATACTGTGACTTTGACATTTTCTCTGATTTGGTGGCCTCTGATGATTTACTGGTGGTGGTGGTGGTAGCAAAATCAGGTATATGTGCCCTTTGTGTCTCTGCATTTTTCATCTGTGTGCCATGTACCCGTCTGACAAGGTAATTGGTCAATTTGTCCACTCGCACATAACCCCCTTCAGTCATGGCAGGCAAGCCACATTTGTACCATGGATTCAGCATGGTAGCAATAGCAAACTCATTAGACTGCATAATGCCAGAGATATGTGCATTGCTGTCCAGTATACAGAGCATGTGACCCATTACATGAACAGAACTGTGATCATCACTTGCCTCCATCTGGTGATGGACATTTACCAGTGTCTGCCTCAGTACACGTATAAGGGGTATTTAGTGACTTATACAGGCAGTGTCTCCACTCACAGCCTGTGTTGCATGCTCAAATGGAGGCAGAATACATATTATACCATCCATTTGTCACCACTGCTCTGTTGTTAGGGTGATGGACACTCCAGCACTGTTCCAGGTGATGTGCAACAGTAGGTAATCTGAAACCACCTTATACTGCTCTTAAAGCTGGTCCAGCAGGTACAGCATGGAGTTCCACCTGGTAACTACATGAAGCTTCATATGGTGCTGAGGCAGATTGTTAGTGCGCTGCAGTTCACTCAGATGGTCATGGGCCTTTCCAGAATGGGCAAAGTGCATGAAGATATGTCTGACAACAGACACAGTTTCCTTTATTTCATCATAGCTCAGAAATTGCTGCACAACTAGATTAAGGCAGTGTGCCAGGCAGGGAACTCTGAAAAAACTACCATCAGTAATGCACTTAAGCACATTGGAGTCATTGTTGCTGTCAAAAAACCCTGCTGTGCATGAGTGTGCGTTGAGCCACTCATCAATCTGATTTAGCAGCATATTCAGCATTTTCTCACCAGTGTGAGACCCTGCAACACTTTGCACAGTTATGGTTGCATTCTGATGAATACCAGGTGTGTTGCTACCACCACAATTTTGCTCTATGTAGCTTTTGCCAGACCCCAAATCAAGAACCACCCCAGGTACCTGTGCCCAGTGTGCTGTTATGCACAGATATGAGCTGCCCACTGTTTGCCCACTTGTCCACATATCCACGCTAATGTGAATATATTTTGAGGCAGAATGCTTCATGGTATGTAGGACAGACTGTGAAACTCTGCTGTAGAGTTCGGGCATGGCATGTTTGGAGAAATATGTTTGCAATGGCACCTGCCATTTGGGATAGGCACGGCCATCAAAAGGCAGAATCCTGGATTCTCCACAAAGAATAAGGGCAACAGGTCAATGGAAAGCATTTCAGCTGTGGCTGCATTCTACTCATGTGCAGCAGCATGATTGGGGGAAGACTTTGAGTGCCACTTAAAAACACACTCTTCAATGTGGGCTGCACCTTGGGAGCTAGTCAACAAAAATGCTTTACTTGTGCCACCAATGTTGATCTTGCTGGGGTACCAGGTGACTCTTGTGGCCTGGGATATGCAGCATGTATGAAACTGGTTATACTTATATACTTAGGTTGAATTTGGTGCCTGGTGGTGTACTTTTATAACTCGAGGGAGAGGCAGCTCCACTGCTACTATGCCCACTGCTCAAGAGAGAAATTGATTCCTCACATTTCTCCTCCACTGACCTACTCAGTCCTCCTCCTCCTGCTCTATTGCACTTCTGTCACTAACATTAAGCTTGACAAGGGAAGTTCTGTCAACAGCTCTGGTATCTTTCTGGTGTTGGTGCCAGCACAATAGGTGCTTGTTTTTCAAGTGGGCGTGCTGGCCACCGGTGTCTATGTGGCTGCCCTTTTTTCCACATCTTACACGTGCTTGACACAGCTGACATGTTGCCATGGTGTTATCAGCTGCATCAAGCATGGAAAAATCTCAGACTAGGGACTCTGCACCTCTAGATTTGACATGGGACTGAGACTTGGACAGTGGAGCCAAAGGTGTGGATGTTTTTGCTTTTTGTGCCACTTGCATGATATCCACCATGCTACATTTGTGAGGTGGGGTGACTGGACTGCTTGTTGTAGGCTTGCTGATTTCCTCACCCTCAGTCTTGTCATCTAAATGGGTTACATCATTACCCTTCATCTTTTTCACTTCTGGCTCCCACAGGGGATCCAACACCTCATCAACATCTGTTCCAAAATGTATTATATCCTCCTCCTCATCCCTATCACTGTCTACTGCCAGACAAACTTTTCTCCTCTCTGGCATCGCCTCTCTGTGGGGGGGGCTGACTTTCCTTATCTCCTTCTCCAGGAGAAACACACTGAAGCTGGACACTATCACCCTCACCACCATCAGCTCCTCCTCGAGCAGGAACAACAGTCACACTGACAACTTTTTCAACCTCCTCCTGGACCTCTGTGCCTCCACTGGTGTGAGTGTCTCCCTTATTCCCAGTATGATCCCCATCAAGCATACTAGCTACAGATTGGGCAGTAAAAAATGAGTCACAGACTTGAAGCCACTTCTAACTTCGATGCTGCTGCTACTGGTTGCCACAGCAGCAGTGGAGGTCACAGAGGGTGCTGATTCAGAAATAGGTTTGCTTTTTCCAACAGACTTCTTTGAGCCTCCTCCCATCCTGGCACCTTTACCTGAAGATAAACATCTCTTAGCACACACACTTATATGCTTGTTTCATTTGGCTTCCTCTGGAAATATATTATTATGTATTTCTATTAAATAAAAAGGGCAAACAGAAATCAGAACAGGTAGCTGCACTGTAGTGTATATAACTGCCTACAACTGCTACTGTAGCATATTTGAGTGTGAAAACACTATTTTATTTTTTCAATCACAAAAACATGAGTTAAGTTACATGGGGCAACAGGAGGACAGAAGTAAGAGACCTTCAATACAAAACCGACAGAGAACATCACCACAACAAGATTGTGCAGTAAATCTGAAAAAAATACTTAAGTAGTTCTTAATCAAACATCAGTTTTTAAATGGAATGATTGTTACAAAATGTGATAATAACTGGGTAGGTGCTGGTAGGTTCACAAAAACTAAACTAAACCAACCACACAGAACACCTCTCAGTCAGAATATAAACTATGGTCTGGATAAGTGATTTCTGGATAAGGCGAGTAATGAAATGTTAGTACTTACTAAATACATTTTTGGCTTACAGATATATCAGATGTAAGGGACAACAAGATTTGAAATGAACAAGCAAAGTCACCTCCAGAACTCGTGCAGGGACCACCACTATCTTTAAAACTAGGTAGTTTTTTATATAATATATCAGGTAGTAAACAACAGTGGTATAACAGGGAGGAAAGGGTTAATATGGTAAGCAAATTAAATAGAAAAACAGGAACACTGCAATGCAGAGGCTAGATCACAATATTAATTTCGAGCAATTCAACAATGCAGCATACCTGGATATGCACAAGTCAAGTGGTCAATGTACAAAAATACTTTCAATAAAAAAATTAATCACAAAAGTGATTAAGCAAAGGGAAACAGGAACTCAGGACTCAGTCAGAATGTAGTAACTGTTCAGATAAAGTTACTCAAAAAAGGGTCAATATGTAAGAAAAATATAACAAATAACTGGCACACAAACAAAAAACGTTAAGAAATTACAGAAACTCACTCACAACTTGTGAGAAATCTATCAAATATTAGAAACTCTCCTGCTCTACATACACACACACACACACACACACACACACACACACACTCTCTCACACACCACATGGTCGACCCTCCCCCACTCAACTCCCTCACAGACACAGACACAGAGAAAACTGAAAACACTACCTAAGTTTAACTAAGTATTATCCAAAGATGCAAAACCAAAAACAAAAATGTTTACTAGCAGCACTAGGAGCTAAATTGAGATTTCAGGAGCAATTAAATCTCAAAAATCATAAATAAAGAGGTTTTTGAAGGGTGTATTGGCTGTGATGCACCACACTGAACTGTTCTCCGACTCAGCAGATAATATACTGTGCAGGAAACAGCCTGCATATGGTATTTCAGCTATATACCCACAATGCATTGCAATTTCACTGGCAAAATTGAAAACATTAGCGAAATTAAGGATACTGGCAAAATTTAGCCTTAGAAAGTGAAATTGGCAAAATTTGGCGAAATTTTGCATTAAGCAAAAGTGAAATTGAGGCGAACTATGTTTCACTTAGGAGAAAAATGTCATGGAATGCGGGAATTAGGTGAAATATTTCGCTAGGTGAAATTTTCCAATTTATGTTGGGAAAACTAAAAGAAGTTTACATATCAGAATTGATGAACATGTTAGAGCTATTAGTAAGAGGGATCTTACGCATGCAACCTCAACACAGGTTGCATGGTCTCAGAACCCACAAGAGCACATATTTAGCCTTATGGGGATTGATAAGGTCTACCCAAAACCTAGAGGTGGAAACTTTAATGATTTACTTTTGATTCGTGAGGCAGTTTTGATAATTAATTTGAGTGCTGAAAGAGACTAGGGTTTAAACCAGGGTTTTGCATTGAAACCTTTTTTAAAGAAAAGGAAACAATTGGTCAGTTACTGCTGTTCCTGATGCTGGATGTTTGCACAAGCTAGCTAAACAATGAATATTACAATTACTCTAGTAGACTTTCCTCTATCTATACTTTATTGCCCCATTTCCCTTCTTTCCCCCTTTCTTTCCTCCCTCTTCCTTTTTTCCACTTCCCCCTCCCTTCCCCTCTTCTCTGCCATCTTCTTTCCTTTCCTACCCCACACACACTTTTCTCTTCCCAATTCTATTCTTATACTATATTTATTAATGTATATGTGCTTTCATGATTTACTGTGATATATATTTCAATGAATGAAAATATATTTTTATTACACTTTTTGGTGTTTGTAAATGGTGATATTCCTTTAAATGGAGATGTGTTTTTAGCCAATCATATGGTCTGCTTTTGTGTGACGTTTTTTGAGTCTGGTACTTAAGTGTTGAGTTATTATATGATTAGCCTTTGAGAAAGGGTGATGAGCCATCTGAAACATGTCAGGCACATATAAGTTATTTATTAAATAATTTTTTCCTTCTTTTAAAATAGACCTGTGCCCCTGTTTTATTGAGGTTGTGGTGAGTGCTCCTTTTTTGAGTTGTCCATTTTCATTTAATTTGTAGCACCACCTGTCCTTGTGCAGTCCCAAGTCTGTTTGTTCCTGCTACATACTCCTTGCCTGTTGTGTAATTCACAATATCACACTCTACGGTGGGATTGGCCTCCTAGCCCCAGAGGAAAAACATGTACCAGATGCTGAGCCAGAAGATCAGGAGATGCAGGAGCACTTCGACAGACTTGACCCCATGATGGCTAGGAGGTCACGGGCATACAGAGTCCACATCATTATAGACCTCTTTAGATCTAGAAGATGAATACAAACAACACAGGAGTCTGTAATGTTTAAGGCCATACAGGTGTGTGCATTTGTGTGTGTATGTGTGTGTGTGTGTGAGAAAAGGGACTGAAAAGAAATAACATGCCATCCAGAGAGACTATCAAAGGATGATGAAAATAAATAAGTTGCCATCCTGGATAGGGGGAATTCAAAAAGAGGTTAAATGAAATAACATGCCATCCAGGGAAGGGGTTTTCAAAGGGGTCTGAAAATAAATAAGTTGCCATCCTGGCCAGGGGATTCAAAGGTGGCTGAAATGAAATGACATGCCATCTAGACAAGAAAGGGGAGTTCAAAGGGGGCTGAAAATAAATAAGATGCCATTATGGTGGGGAAGGAGTTCAAAGAGGACAGCAGAGAAATAGCATGCCAACCCAACAGAGGGATTTGAAAGGGTCTAAAAGGAAATGAAATGCCACCCCAATGGGCGGGGTGGTGGTTCAAAGGGAGTTACAAAAAATAACATGCCATCCTGGCAAGGGTGATTCAAAGGTGATGAATATAAATAACATGCCAACCCTGTCAGTTGGTTTCAAAGGGGGGATGACAATAAATAAGTTGCCATTCTGGCAAGTGGGTAGAACAGATGATTTAGGTTAGTCGGGCAGGAGGTGGGAAAACATGGGTAATGTGAAGGCTGCCTGAGGTGACACACGTGGGATAGGGTGGAGGGCAATATTCACTCTTGGTATTCCCCTTCTGAGTCCCTGGGTATGGACAGTAAATGTGTGTGCTACACTCAGGAGGGCAGGGGGGTCTTCATCCCATGGAAAGGAGGATGAGCATGGTGATGGTGTTAACTGCCTACAGCCATGGCCTCCTGAGGTACTGACACCCCCCAGTACAGCAAGCCATGGCCAGGAGTGCATGGTGTCCTGGGTGTCATGGGTGTGCTAGGTGTCCAGACATCTGGGTGCCAATACTGTGTGGTGAGCTGTATGTTGAGGTGTCCATTGTGGGGTAACACTCTTCCCACTTGAACAGCCAAGGCTCTGGCCATCCCCTGCATTGCCTGCCACCA
Organism: Neoceratodus forsteri; assembly: GCA_016271365.2. Taxonomy (NCBI): domain Eukaryota; kingdom Metazoa; phylum Chordata; order Ceratodontiformes; family Ceratodontidae; genus Neoceratodus; species Neoceratodus forsteri. Next base: position 1,341,396,239 of record CM057456.1, read on the forward strand.
TGGCCACAACCTTCTGCAAAGTGGCACATAGTCAATCCATGGTGGCAGACATGTCCAGCCATAGTCTACAAATGGCCACCATGTGCTCTGCAATGCATGCCTCTGTATATTGTTTGGCACACTGCATGTTGTCATACAGCATTCGGTGTATGCATACCAGTTCCTCCTACATGCTCTCTTGTGTTCTCATGGCTGACTGAAACAGCTGCTAGTTGAACCCTGCCTCCTACTGTTGCTGAGGGCTGTCCATTGGGACAAGTTTGGTTGCACCCTTGCTCATTGTGTAATCTGGGTTTGCACCAAAGATAGTGATGTGTGTTGTGGATGGGATAGCACAGCAGAGGCTGGGATGGCAGGATTGGCCTGCTGGGGAAGGGTGATGGCTGTTCCAGTGGTGAGGTCATGGGGTGGCTCACCAGTGGCTGGCCCTGTATTGTTGGCCTGGGATGGCAGCACAGTGACCATCCCAGCAGTGGAGTCATGGTGTGGCTCAGTGGTGGCTGTGTCAAGGGCAGTGGGTGAGTTCACCATTGTAACAGCAGTGCACAGAAGGGGTGGTTGCTGGTCCCCATTGGCAGAGGGTCTGGCAGGGGCAGACAACCCCACCTGGTCTGGGACAGACCCCTCTCTCCTGCATTACTCCACATCTGTCTCTCTTTACCCTCATATTCATCCTCTGCTCCCTCATCCTCATGGGAGTCATTCTCATTTGCAGCAGGGGTGGTCCTGCAGGGCAGCCACCACTGTGATGGACCCAGGATATCTTGGATGGTGTCCAGTGCAGTGGATTAGGCTGTTGAAAGAGGAGAAGAAAGATATATAGCAATGTAATGTGCAGACCTTTGTGCTGACTATGGCAGCATGCATGCCCAGTGTATTGCAACTCAACACCCGTGCTGTCTTTGCAGTACAGTGCCCATACACCCCAGGACCATACTTACCCAAGACAACATTACCAGTGATCACACAAGTGATGGCACATGTGACACAATAGTGGATTACCCCACAGATGGTCAAAACACAAGGATATATGGATATCAGCTCATGACCTACAACCAATGTGTCACACATCCAACAGTCAGGGTCATTTAGGAGTATGGGTGGCCCAACAGTCAAGCCAATGCAGTGGACAACTTGCGATATCAGTAGGAGAGACTAGGGAGAAACACCACTCTAATTATTACATCTAATTATAATACAGTAGTTCCATATGTTCCTTTAACTACACCAGGGTGGTACTGTCTAGCCCTGTAAACAGGTACATCATGACAAACAGAGTATGCATCAATAATAACACACATGTGTTATGACCCAGGATCATACAGGATGCGTGATTATGCCCACGGGTTGTATTGGTACATGTACCACAGATCTGTGTATTGTATTCTGTGCCTCAACACTGTGCCTGTCCATGCTGAAGAAACAGAACCTCCACTCTGACACACAACACCATCACTGCCATATGCATGAGCATATACACATACAGACACACACACACACACGCACACACAGACAATGTGATTGTTCAAAGTTAGTCACTCACATTGGTGTGCCGGGTCCACTGGGTTCTCATAGCCTTCTCCTAGCATGTCCATCACCTCCATGGATCAGAGGGTTGAGGCTATTGCCTCCTCTACATGGGCTACATTTACTGTAGCTGGGCCCACCACCTGTGGCCAGGATGTCCTGGCATATGTTTGCCAGGACCTGTTTTGTGCAGCATTTGGTGTCATCCAGCCATTTCTTCACCCCCTCCACCGAGTGGTTTTAGACATCAATCGCATTCACTGTCTCAGTGATATCTAACCAGGTCTTCTTTATCTTGGCATTTATGACTCTTTTTCTGGCTACCAAATTCTCCCAGGCAACAAAGGCCTGCACCAGCACTTGCACCTCATCCTCTGAGAACCTGTAGGTCTGTTGTTTGGAGCAGTCCTATGTAGTATCTGTTGGAAACAGAGAGAAAGCTGTGTTTATTGTTGATTTTCTTTGTTGAGATAAAATCAATAAAGAGTGCTGAATTAAAAAAAAGGAAACAAAGAGAAAGAACAGATCTAAGCACTGCATATACATAGAAGAGCACAGAACAAATGTATATTGTTTTGAATGCCTCATAGACCCTTGGCAGAGACACAGAAGTGTTCCAGCATTGCTTGACCCAACACATAGCCAGCAGCCTGCCTGACAAAGGTCTTGGCCATGTGCAGATACAGCCATAGTCTAGTCCAGATACAGCATAAACACAGGACTATAAACACACATATACCTGTGTAAGCCATTTCACAATACAAGGGGGTAGTAAGGAAAAGCAGGGAGAAAGGGAAATGGTGGGGCAAGAGGCTGGGAAGACAGAGAATAGTACCAGACAGGGTAGCAAGGAGGAGCGGGGTAACGAAAATGACATCTGCAGAGGTGGAAAACTGAAGATTCAAACACAATGCAAGGAAACTCAAGGGAAAGTAGGCAGGATAGAGTTACAGAGACATACTCAGGCAAACAGAATAAAAACCCGGTAATGATATATGGGGACTCAATCATAAAATGAATACACTGGTTGAGGAAGAAGATAGAGTATAAAGGGAGGTCAGTTTTTTTGACCCAGGGATGGAGGCAAGCAGGGCATTATCAAGAATTATGGAAAACATTAGGTTAATTCGACATAAATCACACCTGATCATTCACCTTGGAATAAATGACCTGGCAGGGGAGGAGGTGGAAGAGGCACAAATGAGATTCATGGAGTTAGCCAAGAGGTGTAAGGGGACAGACAGTTCCTTGGCTTTTTCAGAAGTCCTGCCAATATACAGTGCAAGCACAGCTAGGCAGCTAAGAATCAGAAATTTTAATCACTGGCTAAGGCAGTGGTGCAGAAGGGAGAGACACGCATGCATAGGGGGATGGGGGACACATGGGTTGACGTACACCCGTAGGCAAGGGATAAACTACATATAAATGATGAGGGAGCTAGGCTGCTAAGCGGGAAGCTGCAGGGGTACATAGATGAAACACAAGGATTTGATTTAGACTAAGGAGGGGGGAGTACGAAGCTGGGGAGGACTAGAGAAAGTAGCTAGTGGGAGTTGCTTAACTCCCACTCCCCCACAAAAGGGTGCAGTGAATGACAGAAAGAAGGAGAACAGAGGCAGAGGGGATAGGTGGAAGAAACTGCTGGCAAATGCTAGGAGTCTGGGGAATAAAATGGGGAACCTGGAGGCAGTGGTGGGGGTGGAAGACCTAGACCTGATAGCAGTAACTGAGATGTGGTAGACTGATAACCACAGTTGGGAAGTGGAAATATAGTCTCTATAGGAAGGACAGGAAAGAAAAAAGGGGGGAGGGGTAGCCCTCTACATAAAGGATGGGATAAAAGCCATGGTGAGCAGGGAGGGACAGGGCTCAGCTGAGATCCTCTGGGTCACAGTAACTAAGATGACTGGAAAGGTAGTAAGGATGGGGGTGGCATACAGACTGCCAAATGAGGGATAGGAGGTAAATAGGGAGCTAGCTAGGGAAATACAAAGGATGGCCACCAAAGGTGAAATTCTAGTGGTAGGGGATCTAAATCACCCTGATGTGAACTGGGAGATCCCACCAGTAGCACCTGAAAGGAGCAGGGAGCTATTGGAGTCAGTACAGGAGGCATTTATTCAACAGCTGGTCAGACAACCAACTAAGGGAGAGGCCATACTCGACCTGGGGATGACCAATGGGGATAGTATTGAGGATGTGGAGGTCGGTGAAAATCTGGGAGATAGTGACCACAGGATGATAAGGTTTAGTCTTCAAACTGGATGGATAAAATTAGTTCCCACACTAGGGTACTGGACTTCAAGAAAGCAAATTTCAGTAGAATGAGAGAAATTTTCAAGGAGGAATTAGAAGGAAAGGAGAACATACAGGCAGTTGAGGAACTATGGGGAATGATAAAGAGGGGAATTCTGCAGGCGACTGAACAATGCATTAAGAAAGTGAACAAATACAAGAGTTAGAGGAAACCTCTGTGGTTTACTAAGGAGGTGAGGACAGTGGTCAGGGAAAAGCAGAAGACATTTAGGACTTACAAAGCCTCACAGGGGATGGAGGATAAGGGAGTATACTGGGAGAAGCTGAGGGAACTGGGGAAAATAGGAGAGCTAAGGTGAATACAGAAGAGGAAATAGCGAGGGAGGCAAAAAGGGGAGACAAAAAATGTTTTTGGTATGGAAGTGAATGAATGAAAAGCAAGCAGGGGATTATAAGGCTAAGAGGGGAGGGAGGAGTTCTGATAGGGGAAGATGAGGAGAAAACTAATCTGCTAAATAAATACTTAACCTCCATCTTCACGATTGAGGGAGAAGGGACGGGCCCAAAACTAAGCAACAGGGGTAGTGTGGGAAGGGAGGTGGATAGAAGTCCCTTTTCAGAAGGTAGGGTGTTAGAGGAGTTAGGAAAACTGCAGACAGACAAGGCAATAGATCCCAATGAAATTCACCCCAGAGTGCTCAAGGAGTTAAAAGAGGAGCTAGCCACACCTCTCGCAAAGTTATTTAGTCTTTCTCTTGACAAAGGGAGAGTCCCAGGGAATTGTAAAAATGGCTGATGTAGTTCTGTTGCACAAAGGGGGTAAGGAAGGAAGAGCCAGGCAGCTATTGTCTAGTTAGTTTGACCTTTGTGGTGGGTAAGATAATGGAGATACTGATAAAGGAAAGGATGTCACACTACCTGGGGGAGGAGGGGCACATAGACAAAAACCAGCATGGATTTACAAGGGATAGGTCTTGTCAGACCAACCTGATTGAATTCTTTGATGGTGTAATGGAAATATGTGACCAGGGAGGGGTGATGACGTGGCCTATCTAGACTTCAGAAAGGCCTTCAGCACCATTCCTCACAGGAGATTAATAAGCAAATTGGGTAGCTTAGGGGTAGGAAACAAACTAGTAAACTTGATGGAAAACTGGCTGGAGGGGAGAACACAGAGGGTGGTGGTAAATGGGGTGCACTCCATGGATGGAGGGGTGATGAGCGGGGTACCTCAGGGGTCGGTGTTGGGTCCCATACTATTTAACATTTACATTGGGGACATTTTAGAAGGCCTTTATGGGAAAGTGTGTCTGTTCACAGATGACACAGAGATTTGTAACAGAGTGGACTCAATGGGAGGGGTGGAAAAAATGAGGGAGGAACTGGTCAGGTTGGAGGAGTGATCAGAGAAGCGGCAATTACAATTCAATGCAAAAAATGCAAAATTATGCACATATGGAGTAGGAACCCAAGGGCAAAATACTGACTGTGGGGGGGATTAGAGGTAAAGGAACAGGAAAGGGACCTGGGGATCATCATTGAGGATAACCTGAAGGTGGGGCACCAGTGCAATAAGGTGATGGGGAAGGACAGCAGAATGTTGGCATGCATAGGGAGGGGCTTCACAAGCAGGAGGAAGGAGGTGATCATACAATTATACAAAACTCTGGTCAGACCACATCTGGAATAAGGGGTCCAGTTCTGGTGGCCACACTTGCAGGGGGATAGAGACAGGTTGGAAAAGGTCCAGAAAAGGGCAACCAAGATGGTTCAAAGGCTGCACTGGAGTTCATACAAGGAGTGATTAGAGGAATAAAATTTATACACACTGGAGATGAGGAGGGAAAGGTGGAATATGGTAAAACCTTCAAATATCTAATGAGAATAAACAAGGGGAGGGAGGGAGGGTGGTTTATTCAGGATGAGTGAAAACAAATCAACAAGAGGACATGCATTCAAACTGGAAGGGGGAAGATTTGCAGGAAATGTGAGGGGGAGTTCTTAACTGAGAAAGTAGTGGGTCCCTAGAATAGACTGCCAGAATGGGTGGTGGGGTTAAATTCGGTGAGCAAGTCCACCTTGCAAATAAGCCTTGCTCAATGGTACCTGCCTGGATAAATAAAGATTTTGATTGATTGATTGAAATTCAAGAGGGCTTGAGACAACTACATGGGGCTAAATAAAAGCAAAAATGGCATGAAAGTGAGAGGGTAGGTTAAAAGGACAAGGAGGGTATTTTGGGCACACTGGATGGGCCAATGGGTCCTTTTCTGCCGGCAAATTTCTATGTTTCTATGTTTCACTTAACCTCTAACCACTTGCAGTTTTCCTGTGGAATCTTGGTGGTGTACTTCACATCTCTTGTATGTGCCACGTATAATTTGTCATGCTCATGAATGAATACATACTGGTAATGTCATGCTAGTGTGCCTTTTGCCCTTGAAATGCAAAATTAGCTAATTTTTCATATTCTGTTTGAGTATTGCAGGTTTGCTCTATGCATTACTGTATTTGCACTAGCACTAGTGTTGTGATTGCACTAGCACAATGTCCGTATCCAGTGCTAACATGACAACACATGTCAAGTTGTCATGGATGATGTCATCATACAGAGCTGACATGCACACTATGATGTGGCACAAAGATATTGTGCAGGTCAATGCTGGGCATTATGTGTGCACACTGTGCACATACCATCTCATGACCACTATGTATTGAAGGATCCACATCTCACATAAATGCTGCATTGTGTATTGCAAAACAATGTTAGTACAGCTCTAATGGTGAAACATGCTCAATCTGAATTGCCACACCCATACAGCCAGGACACTATTGTTAGTGCTGTGGTGCTGCCGCCAACGTTGAGACTCAGCAACAATGGCAGATTTCAGGAAACCTGTCCAACAAAGGGACTCCAGTTGGCCCACAGAGATCTATGCCATAATAGCAACTGTGGAACGGTGACGCATGATAATGGTGCCAAACCCACATCGTGATCACATCTGGGCAAAGTGTTTTCTTGCAGGGGGCTTTGTCCCTGAACCACCCTTATTATAGATTTTAACTCGGGGGGGGCTCAAAATCAGGGATGGGAGGTAACCATTGTTCACCCAGCAGTGTTGGCACTGTGTTTCAGTTGCTGTTTTCATGCTTCGCCATCCTGCAGTCACCGTCTTCACTAAATACCAGCCCACAGCTGAGCTGGTCAATCTGGTGGAACTGGTGGTTGCCAGGGAGGACCAATTGCTCTGCAAGAGGGAGACTGACAGGCCCTGAAGGAAATATGGGCATCTGTGGGTAGAAGTCTCACCTTCAGGACTGGTCTCATCCGCACAGGTGACCAGTGCTGTCCCAGGTACAATGACCTGTGACAGAGGGAACATCGCCTGCAGCAGCTCAGGGCAATGGTGGAGAGTGGCATGATGCTCAGGCCAGCAAAGTACACAGAGCTCTGACTATGTTTTAGGTGGTGACCTGTGTGCAATACTGTATTCAGGATAATATACCTCCTGGGATGTGTGCTTGAGGGACGTGTGCAGGACCACTGTGTCCCTGTTGTGTCCCCTCTGTGTTATGAGATCCTCTCAATTGTATAGCCCGATCCCACCAATTTTGCTGTGTGATAGTTATACCCCTGTAGTGTCAGGCTGAATGACTAGTTAATGTATTTATTCATTTTTCTTTATTTAGATTTTGTTTACTGAGTATATTAGACTAGACAAGTAAGTCCCTTATTTTCAGGAATGACCCAGGAGGATATAACATGTTCTACAAGTAGCTATAGTGGGAGGTGTACCCAACAGCACTTAGCTGTGGCCACTGTCTGTTTCATGTACACTGTCATGTTATGCAGCATGGTTGCCTATATGCACATACGATGTAATGCATGGTGTACTATTTTATTGCACAGGGTGTGCTACATTTGTACCAGCCTATGGGCTGCACCTACCATACAATGTCCTCCCCTACTGTTGTATAAGCATACTTCTTGTGCCCCGTTATATGATACCTGGTGTTCCAGGCATCCTACTGCATTGTATGAGGTGCACACGGCCTGTAGTTGACATGTATTGGTATGTTGAACAGTTGTGATGACAGCTGCTCTGGGCACTACTCAAGCTGGTGTACACTTTGCTGTGTCATACCTAAAACTGTGGGATGTAGCATTCCTGATTCAGCTGGGCATTGTCAAACCTGTGTGGTTACATAGTTGTTCACAATGGTAAGATGTGGCCTGCACAGTCTTGTCCATCCACACCATGCACATGTGGCAGCTGGAGCACAGAACCAGCATATTTGTTCAGGGTTTATAGAACTGTGCAATGTGTTCCCATGAATGCTGTTGATCACGTCTTCTTTGTCCTCCTCCTCAGACCTCAGCGATCAGCAAGGCCATCCCAGGTGCTGGGAAAAGCAGCAGCACCACCAGGACCAGCCACAGGATGCACCAGGCCATGATGGGGCCCAGCAGCTCTAGTTTATAGACAACTAATCAGGTAAGTACCCTGTGTTGTGTGTTTCACACTCTGGGTTGCATGTCTACTCTATGCTGCATGCTCCTGTGGTTGTACGCAGATGTCCATGTGTGTCTTGCCATAGAAACATAGAAACATAGACTTTGATGGCAGATAAGGACCACTTGGCCCACCCAGTCTGCCCATTTCCCTACCTACTGGATATGCTGCAGATTCTAGTTAACCGACAGCCTGGCATGCCTGTGGTGGCAGCACTGATGCAGTTGTGGTTAGGGACAGTCATCCTACACTTTGGGCATTGCCCCACCAATGACACTATGATGTGTCAGGGTCTGTGCAGTCTAGTGTTGTGCATGTCCTTGCAGCAGGCATGCTGCCCTGTGTATGTAAATACTGTGCATTGATATGCATTGCACTGTACAGTGGTGTGTCCCCTGTGCCACTGGCCTGGTGCACAAGAGAATTGGTGGCAATGCTCACAGTCCCAACTGCTACACACATCATTTTTGATCAGGTATGTTGTGTCACATGCTCAGGACTATGTATATATTACTTGCTGGTGGTGGAAAGAATATGCCAATGTTGTACCAGTACACCACTGTACCATGCCATATACATCATACAGCATCCATGGCAGTATTCCTGCAGTAGTGCCATCTCCATTGCCACATGCACTGGGTGGCATGCAATTGCATCACAACAGCTCTCAACAGATCTCAACAGATACAGGCTTATGTGGCATGGGGTCAGCAGCGGGGTGGGCATTGGTGAGCATTGCATGTACTTTACCATATGTGACCAACATTATGATGCATAGTCGGTACTGTCTACCCAACACAGTGGTGACCATAGTATGATTATTCCTCTGTACATGGGCAGGGCCATGCATACATTCTGACACAACTATGTCTTTGCAGGTCCCACCCTCCTGCACTGTTTCTATATGAGTGGAAACCCAGCACTTACGGTGGATCCAGCAACTGCTGGGATTGGGTGTGCCTGCAGGTGGCTCTGCATCCCACATGGGGGTGGTATGCTGACCATGGTGCAGTGTGTAAAGTGCCCATCCACATACAACACCACTGCACACATGTGTTATCATGGATGCTGCTCATAGTGCTGTATGACAATCCTATCTGTATACAACTGTGTTGTGTGAGCCATGTATGCCTGGGTTTGCCTCTGCAGCCAAACTGGGTGGCTTAGAAATATCTGTTGTCATCTACATGTGTGTTGGCCTGTGTGCTGGATGGCTTGTCTGCAGGACTCTTGGTATATATATATATATATATATATATATATATATATATTCTATGCTAAAACTTCATTAATGCATCAGTTAGGGTTTTATACAGTGAAAAAGTAGGAAATTTGATTTTGGGTTCCCACCCTTGCACCCCACCCCAGCCTGCCCCCACCAACAGGCATTGGGGTGTGCATTGGGGTCATCGGCCCTAACTGTCAACCCATCCCATGTGTAAACAAGCTGAGGTGGTGCAATGTAGGAGAGTGGGGTGAGAGTTAGGGCCAATGACCCCAAAGCACACCCGGATGCCTCTTGGTGGGGGTGTGCTGGGTTGGGGTGCAAAGGGTGGGAACCCTAAAATCAAATTTCCTCTCTTTTTTTACTGTAGAAGAACCCTAACTGGTGCATTAATGAAGTTTTTTGCATAGAATTTCCGTACTTTTTAAGAAAGAATAGAAAAGTAGAATGCTGTTTACGATGGTGGGAGCACAGGGCCCTTCGGGCCCTACTCTCTCACCAACTTGTAAGTGTTGAGCCACATTACACACCCAATGACTAAAAAGTACATTGACAACAGCAAGGCCACCCACCAAACAAATGTTAATCTAATAGAGCAATAGAAAACGCTGTCCACAAAATGTAAAGTGTGCAACACAATATCTCCACAAAAAATATATTGTCTAACACATAGCACCGTTACTGACATCTACAGGCATGCAATCAACACCTTCCAAATTTCAATTAAAAAGACCAAGCTGTGTCCGAGCTATAACATGTCAAAATTTGAAATTTTCATTCATCAGACTGGCACAGTTCCACACCTGTTGAGATTTAACACACACAACAACTGAAAATTACATCCATGACACTAAGGCTAGGCACCTTATCAATTTCAAGCCACCAGCAGAATCCAAAACACTGTCTGCAATAAGGAAAGTGTGTCACATAATCTCACCGTAAAAAAAATTTCTCTGACCCATAAACACCATAATTGACATCCACAGGACATGCTGTAAACACCCTCTGAATTTCAAGTAAAAAGACCAAACTGTTTCCGAGATATGCAATCTTAAAGATTGGTAAAATTTCCCTATCTATTGCTTTGTAAAAAATCTGGCCAACTTGTCCCAATCTCGTGATCAAAGATGGCGATCAAAGAATCTCACGATCAAAGAATTTTCAGGCTCATGATCAAAGAATTTGCAGGCTTACGAACAAAGAATTAAAACTGTTCAAATTTTAAAATTCAAGGAATTGCGGTAAACCACCACCATGGTTCATCAGAATGAAGCCCCCTGTGTAAAACCCACCCTCATTTGTCTTCCTAGGACACCCCTGGGCTAAGAAAATAGATTTTTTTATCTGGCCATCTCGTCCCTTGCTCGAGACGCACGATCACGATCACGATCAAAGAATCTCGCATTCAAAGAATTTGCAGGCTCGCGATCAAAGAATTTGCAGGGTCATGACCAAAGAATAAAAACTGTTCAAATTAAAAAAAATAAAAGAATTGCAGTAAACCACCACAATGGTTCGTCAGAACAAAGCCCTCTGAGTAAAACCCACCCTCATTGGTCTTCCTAGCACACACCTAGGCTGAGAAAATTGATTTTTTAATATGGCCATCTCGTACCTTGCTCATGATGCACGATCATGATCAAAGAATCTCGCGATCAAAGAATTTGCAGGCTTACGATCAAAGAAATTGCTCTCTCACAAACAGAGAGTGAGGGATGAGATTGCCAGATTTTAAACTAGATTTATGTAGCCCAGGGGTGCCCTAGAAAGTTATATGAGGGTGGGTTTTGCTCAGGGGGCTTTGTTCTGCCCCATCTGCATAAAAAAACATAAGTTTTCAATATCCCTGGTAGTCTAATGGCCCCCCCACCCATCATGATAATATACATAATGATCTCTGTATCCCTGGTAGTCTAGTGCCCCCCCCAGTGTGTATATTTTATTAATATCTCTTTTATTATCCCTAGTAGTCTAGTGGGCCCCCATGAGTATTTATTTATATTTCTTGTTTATATCCCTGGCAGTCTAGTGCCCCTCAGATCTGTATTTAATTATTATTATTATTATTCATATCCCTGGTAGTCTAGCACCCCCATCATAATGAAATACATAAGATTTGCTATTTCCTGGTAGTCTAGTTGTCCCCACCCCCACCCAGCCATGCCAACTCACCTAGCACCCTCCTATCCTTCCCCAGCCGGTGACTGGCACAGCTCACCTCTGGCCTCTTCCATGGCTAGCGGGTTAACTCTGTGAATTACGAGCGCTAATTCAAACAGGCACTCAGAAATAATTTCAGAGCACCATTTGAATTAGCGCTCGTAATGCACACAGTCTGCGGCTGGCCGTGGAGGTGAGAGTTGGGCTGTGCCAGTCGTTGACTGGGTGCCGGGTGGGCTGGCACAGCTGGATGGGGGGGTGGGGAGCCATTAGACTACCAGAAAATGGCAAAATCTTATGTATTTCTTTATGATGGGGGGTGACCGCTAGACTACCAGGGATATGAATAATAATAATAATTAAATACAGATCAGGGGGGCACTAAACTACCAGGGATATAAACAAGAAATATAAATAAGTACACTTGGGGTGAGGGCACTAGACTACCAGGGATAAAAAAAAAGAGATATTAATAAAATACACATTGGGGGGCCACTAGACTACCAGGGATACAGAGATCGTAATGTATATTATCATAATGGGGGGGTGCTAGACTACCAGGAATATTGAAAACATATGTTTTTTTTATTCAGATGGGGCAGAATGAAGCCTCTTGAGCAAAACCCACCCTCATATAACTTTCTAGGGCACCCCAGACTACAAAAATCTATTTTAAAATCTGGTTATCTCATCCCTCACTCGCAATGCATGATCGCGATCAAAGAATCTTGCGATCAAAGATTTTGCAGGCTCGCAATCAAAGATAATTAGCGAGCTGCAAAAAAAGATTTTTAAAGCTCAGTACTCTATTTTTTTACCAATTTGGATAAAACCAAAGGCATGGCTTGGTAGATCGGGGTCCCTTGAATAAAACCCATCCAAGTTTTACTTCAGAAATGACCCCTGAGCTGAGATATTTGTGTTTTTTCGATCTGAAAATTTAAAACAATATGACAGACCTCGCAATCAAAGAATTTTAAAAATCCTCGGGGACAAAGATTCTTGAACCACAAGGCTGCAAATTCTTTGATCACCAGATGGGACCAGATGGCCAGAACCCCATTCTCTGTTCGCAAAACATACATAGAAATTTTCCCTTTGACTTATAATGGGAACTTAAAACTGGCATAACTTTTAAATGCCTTAATATTTTTTAACCAAATGAAAAGTGGCATGTTTGGCCTCCAAATCTCTTTCAAATGAGCCATCTTGCACAGCAGCATGCCACACACCGGCTGTGCAGGGCCACATCCAAAATCCCAAAAGCTGCCTCCAAAAATGGATAATTTTGTGTTTTTCAGTGCTTTTGTATGCAAAGACCATACATCTGACTGAAACACAATTTGGCAGATCAAGAGAACTACCATTCCCCACCACACGTACCAAATGTCAGACGAATCTGTTGAATGGGTCAAAAGTTATTAATGCCCAAACTTTTGACTTTAGTATGTAAGTGACCACTGAACTCTAACTATAGTGGCACAACTGCACCACTATAATATATATTCATGGCAAAAAACTCTGTTTAAAGCATCAGCTATGGTGGTTCCACAGTGACAAAAGTGAGGAAATTTGGTCTTAGGATTGAAAGCCCTAACTGCGCATCCTTCCCACCCCCACCACCACCACCACACACACACACACACACACACACATACTTGCAAGTAGGGGAAAGACCAAGGCAACACAGCCAATCACACACATGCAGCAAGAGGTGTATAGCTGTGTCACTGTAGAAAGTGGAGAAATCCAACTTCAGATATGATACATTATTTGCAAAGTTGTTCTTCGAGATTAGTTCACATAAAGGTGAAGCAAGCTAGCAGTAGCAAAAATGGTGTACCTCGCTTCATTCTCAACATATGGGTGGAGGAAGGTGTCATGGGTGCCACAATGTTAGTCTATGGCAAATTGCTCAACTTTGGAACAGTGTAACTTTGTAATCCTTAAGTATTGTAGCACAATAGCAGGAAAAAGCACATCTGTGGGACCAGGTGTTGCAACCCTGCAAATGTCAGCCCAAAGGACCCAACTGTTTGCTTGCAGGATGATGGCAAAGATGTGCAGTAATTAGGAGCATACTTTCACAAAATAGTGCTGCAAAAATGAAAGTGTCATAGCACAATATGTGTTTAGCGGTGCATGGAATATCCGGAATGACAGTTAGCAGTGATGACCCATGCCACAGCCCGATGGGAGCATGGGTGTGTGGTTTCGTGGTTTAGATAGATGTATGTTATTCCTGTTACCTTTTGCTGGTTCTGTGTGATCGGTTGTGTTGCCTTGGTCCTTCCCCTACTTGCATGTGTGTGTGTGTGTGTGTGTGTGTGTGGTGGTGGTGGGGGTAGGGGGGGAATGAGCAGTTAGGGTTTTCAACCCTAACACTGAATTTCCTCACTATTGTCACTGTGAAACAACCCTAACTGATGCATTAAACAGAGTTTTTTGCCATGAATTTCCCTTCTTTTTAAGAATGTGCACTATAAATAGTGAAGTAACGGTAATGTAAACGCAAGTGCAAATGGTAACCCACATGGTGATACAAACATTAATGATAACACAAACGGTAATAGAAATGCAAGCACAAATGTGAATGAAAACAGAAATGCAAACGCAAGTGTGTACGCAAATGCAAATTGTTTTGCGCATGTTCACAGTAAAGAAATTGGAAATGCAAACGCTGATGGTAACACCAAAGATGACACCAAAGGAAACACAAATGGAAATGGAAATGCAAATGGAAGCGCTTATGCAAATGCAAATGGTAACGCACATAGTGACGCAAAAGGAAATGCAAACAAAAACAGTAATGGAAATGCAAACGCATAGGGTAACGCACACGGTGGCGTAGACGGGAACGCTAATGCAAATGGTTATGGAACAGCAAGTGAAAACGCTAACTGTAACAGTAGCAGAAATGCACACCCTTTTTTTCCCAAAAGTTGCATTGAGAAACACAGTGAATACAAAGAATGTATGCATAATAATGGACCTCAGAGCGGAAAATGAACACTTGGAATATTAAATTGCTTATATCTCAGGAACTGTATAAAGTAGAAAAAAATTAAAATCTTATATTATTTATCACTTTCCTGGCTAGTTTTACACTTAGCCCTTTGGGGGGTGCTAAGCATTTTTCTGATGAAAAGTCCGTATCTCGAACATTTTCTGAGATACGGGCCCCGAAAGGCATGGCGGATGCTGTAATGTTAGCCTATAGGAAAAATTGTCAACTTCGGAGTGCCATAACTTTGCAGCCCTCTAATATTTTGTCACCAAACCACGAAAAGGCACATCTGTGGGATCTTGGCTTTCTTCTCTTCAACTTTTAGCCCAAAAGACCAAACCGTTATTTTGCAGCAGGGTGGCAAAGATTTCCTATTCTTTTGTGCATAGTGTCACAAAGTACTGTAGTGTCACGATTTGCGACACATTCACACAAAAAAAAGCACGAAAGTGTTGAATGTGTGACACTACTTTGCCACACTACTGTTTACAAAAATTTCTAAAAAATATTTCTGGGGTGTTTAACCCCCAAAAAAGACATGGCTAGCATCCTCTGGGCTGGACTAGGTGAATGCAGCAAGAACTGTGTCCCTAGAGGGTCCCAAATTTAAATGCCAAGCATTTCTGTGACAACCAACTGAAACCAAGATGGTGGATTTGCAACACTACTGGGGTCATTTGTGACACTAAAAACTGCATTTGTGACACTGCTGAACTTTTTGTTAACTTTTCCCATTGACTATAATGGGAAACGTGTTTTGAATAACTTTTGAACCGTTTAATATTTTTTCACAAAATCTTCAAAAGGCATATCGGGGACCCCAGCTGCATGTTCTTTGATGGTTTTGGACTGGTCAAGCAGACCTTATGACCTATAGGTGCGAGCAAAGAATGCTTGAAAAAGTGTAAATACCACATTACATGGCTCTATGTAGCTCCTCAACCGTTTATCCGACCATTACTAAACTTGGTAGATTTTGGAGATCTATGGTACCGCTCTGAGCATGCCAAATTTCAGGACAATCCATTATATGGTGACAAAAGTTATTAAGCTGCCAAATTTCACACTTTAACCTTAAATGGGGTACTCAACCCTAACTATAGTGGCACTACCGTGCCACTATAATATATTAATATATATATATATATATATATATATGTATTGTAAAAACAAAGACAAGGTGCTGCATCAGCATGTGGTCTGAAAGCAAAACAAAATGGTTATATTTAATGCACGCTGAAAATAGAAAATGGAGTTAAAAATCTACGTTTCGACCTTAGGTCTTCTTCAGGAAATATCTAAAAGAGAAATATATATATACTTTTTTATGGCAAAAAATCAATTTAATGCATCAGTTAGGGTTGTTCCACAGTGACAAAAGTGAGGAAATTCAGTGTTAGGGTTGAAAGCCCCCCCTTGCACCCCCTTTGCACCCCCCCAACTGGCATCGAGGTGTGCATTGGGGTTGTTGGCCCTAACCCCATTACATATGTAAACAACCTGATGTATAGCAGAATGGGGTGAGAGTTAGGACTGATGACCCCAAGGCACACCCTGATACTGGTTGGGGGGTGCGACCTGGGGGGGTGCAAGGGAGTCTTTCAACCCTAACACCAAATTTCCTCGCTTTTGTCACTTTTGAACAACCCTAATTGATGCATTAAACAGAGTTTTTTGCCATGAATTTCCCTTCTTTGTGGGAATGAGGACTATAAATAGTGAATAGAATCCGGTGGTGGAAGCGCAGGCCCTTTGGGCCCCGCACTCCTACCATGTGATGTCTTGTGACATAGTAAAGGTAACTGCAATGCAACTGCAAGCACTAATGGTTATGCACATGGTGGGTGATGCAAACGTAAATGGTAACGCAAACGTTAATAGAAACGCAAGCGCAAAGTGACGCCAAAGCGAACAGTGACGCAAACGGAGATGCAAGCACGTACGGAAACACAACTGGTAACATGCACTGTCTTGGTACCACTATTGTAAATGCAAGTGATAACTGTTACAGCAACAATAATGCCAAAGGGAACAGAAACGGAAAGGCAAATGCAAGCGCGTACGGAAATGCAAAGCGTAACGAGCATGGCCACGGTACCACAATTGCAACCACAAATGGTAACAGTAACAGGAAAAAATGAAAGACAAACATAAACGCAAATGCAAATGGAAGGACAGCCGCAAATACAAATGGTAATGCGCATGGTGATGCAAAGTGAAACATAAACAGAAACAGTACTGCAGACACAAAGGGTAAGAGTAACACAAACGCAAGCACTAACAGAAACACAAAAGATAACCCACACAGTGGCATACACGGGAAAGGTAAAGCAAATGGGTATGGAAACGCAAGTAGAAATGCTACATGTAACAGTAACTGGAGCGCACACCCTGGTTTTCCCCAACAGCTGCATAGAGAAACACAGTGAGTACAAAGAATGTATGCATTATAATGGTGCTCGGAGCAGAAAATGAGGAGTTGGAATACTAAATTGCTTATATCTCAGGAACCGTACGACGTGGAAAAAAAATAAAAATGTCATATGAATTATGAATTTCCTGGCTAGTTTTGCACTTAGCACCCAGTTTTGGGGGCTAAGCATTTTTCTGATGAAAAGTCTGTATCTCGCACCATTTCAGAGATACGGGCCCTGAAAGGCGGGGCAGACCCTGCAATGTTAGTCTGTCGGAAAGAGTGTCAACTTCAGAGTACAGTAACTTTGTATCCCTGCAATATTTTTTCACAAAACCACCAAAAGGCACATCTGCGAGATGTTGACTTTTTCCCCTCCAGATTTCACCCCAAAAGACCAAACCGTTCTTTTGCAGCAGGGGGGCAAACAATTCCTGTCATTTTGGCCATAGTGTTGCAAAGTAGTGTCGTGATTTGCGACACTTTTGCAAAAAAAAAAAATCACAAAAGTGTCGCAGGTGTGACACTACTTTGCGACACTACTCTTCCCAAAAATTTTAAAAACATATTTCTGGGGTGTTTAACCCCAAAGTAAAGACATGCCTAGCATCCTCAGGGCTCAATTAAGTAAACACAAAAATAATTGTGTCCCTAGATGGTCCCAATTTTAAATGCCACGCATTTCTGTGACCAGTAACTGAAAAAAAAAATGTCTGACTCACGACACTACAGGGGTCACTTGCAACACTAAAAACTGCATTTGCGACACTGTCGAACTTTTTGTTAACTTTTCCCATTGACTATAATGGGAAAATGGTTTTTTGAATAACTTTTGAACTGTTCAATATTTGTTCATGAAATATTCAAAAGGCACATCAGGGACCCTGGCCACATGTTTCCTGAAGTTTTTGTACTGGTCGCGCAAACCCTGTGACCTGTAGGCATGAGCAAAGAATGTGCAAAAAAAGTAAATGCGCCCCAGAATGTCACTTAACTCCACAGCCGTATATCCGACCGGTATGACAGTTGGCAGATCCCAAGATCTATAGTTACACAGCAGGCCTGCCAAATTTCGAGCAAATCCATTGAACAGTGACAAAGTTATTAAGGTGCAAAGTTTCACCATTTAACCTTAAATGGGGTACTCAACCCTAACTATGGTAGCACTACTGTGCTGTTATAATATATATATATATATATATATATATATATATATATATATAAATATATATATATACACACTGTCAATCAGGCTCTGGCTTGGCACTGTGTTACTTGTGCTCTGTTCCCACATCTTGCATGCCTTTCATTGTCATGGGTGCATAGTAGAGTGCACCTGTTCATCATTTCTGTACTCATCTGACCTGATATTAATAGGTTATGTAACTTTATATGAATCTTAACCCCTACTTGTGGTCTTGGTGACCGCTTCTCTGAAATCAATATTGCCTATATATATCTACATCTATATATAAGTTGCAAAAAACATTGTTAATGCTCCATTTAGGAACAAAGCAACAAAAGCTGGGAAATAAGGCATTAGGGTTCCCAACCCTAACACCCCACTGCCCCAAATTAGGCAGGAGGTTAGATGTGTTGTGTACCTTGGGCTTCTCAGACCTAACGCTAACCCCATTCTCAAAAAGTCTATATATCTGACCTTATTTACAGATAGAATAAGGTGAATGTTAGGCTTGAGAAGCCCAAGGCACACTCCACACTTGCTCTTCTGCCTGTATTGGGGTGGTCGGGTGTTAGGTTTGGAAAGCCTAACTCCTCATTTTCCAGCTTTTCACTTTGACCCTAACTGGAGCATTAACAAAGTTTTTTCAACTTAATTCCTTACATTTTGAGGTAGTATAATCATATCCTTATTTTACTGTGGGAGCACAGGTTTCTTCAGACCCTGCCCTCCCAGGCATTCATTTCCTTACTTTTTTAGACAGTATAAATGTATCCTTATTTTACTGTGGGAAAGCAGGGTCCTTTGGACTCTGCACTCCCATGCATTTTGTTGTGGGAGTGCTGCATCCTTTAGAACCTGCACTCCTAGGTATACATCATTTTGATGATCCATGTACTCAGTGTACTGCAGAGGACAGGGGGCTAGGAAAGACCCCATGTACTGGCATCGTGGAGTGAGTTGAGCTAGGAATATCAGAGGTACTGCTGATCCTAAATTCAGTATCCTTGAGTATAGGATTTTCTCCGCTTCCTGGGCACACTGTAGGTAAACAGAAATGCTTGACCATCTAAGTTTACCCTCCCTCCAAACATGATGGAGAAGAGCAGAAGGGATGTCCTGAGCATGCAGTGAATTCTGAAAGGGGTCAAAAGGTTTCAGCCTGGCAAACAGATACTGAGGTAATATCAGGATATACTGTACTTGCAGCTGTATGCCTTGCACAGGCAACCCTTTTTGATCCTAGCCTTAAACAGGACGTGTTCCCTGTGGTATAAATTGTAATGTTTGATAAACACAAACCTGGGCCTTCTATTCTGGTATCAGCTTGGGTTACTTCTGTACACTCTATTCAGTAGCACTTCCTCTTTAGGAAATTTTAATCCAAGAAGCTTCTGCCAGAAGCCCCTGGAAGAATTGTAGGGAACTGTCAATTTTAATAATGTTTTGGCAGGATCAAGACTCCAAGTCTTTGACTTTCATTTCAAGTGCTTTCAATGCTATGTCCTGGCCTATGACAAGGGCTTGCAGCAGATGGAGAAAATCCTCATCTCTGTTCACACATTTTTTGAGATCTGCAGGTTGCCGTTCATGATTTCAACTGTGGTGGATTTTTTTCCAAAGTTCCTATGGTTACTGAGATATTGCCACATTTGCACCACAAGAGATACTTGGAATGTCTCTAGGCCTGCGCTGTCTCTAGACTTACAGTATGTGTAGATGAAAGTGCAGGCCCAGAGGTCCCTGTGCTCCCACATAGAGATACCATTATGTAATAATTGGAGCACAGGGTCCTCCATTATGCAGTACTGGGAGTGCTTGGCCCAGAGGTCCCTGCGGGCTTCCACAGGGAGATGAGAGTTCATTAAAGTGTCTCTACACTTACATATAGATGGAAGTCAGAGACAACTATAATATGCATACATGATGGGCCCTGCACTCCCACAACAACATACGAGTAACATTACACTTTCTCAAAAAGAAGGGACATTTATTGCATAAAACTCTGTTAATGCATGAGGGTGTGTCTTGGGGTCATCAGGCCAAACTCTCACCTCATTATCCTATATTGTACCATCTCAGCTTTCTTACAAATGGATTGGGGTGAGAGTTACACCTGCTGACCCCAAGACACACCCTGATGGCTGTTGGTGTTGGGGGGTGGGGTGGAGTGGTAGGGTTGGTAACCCTAACACTGAATTTCCAAACTTTAGTCACTGCAAAATCAACCCTAACCGATGCATTAACAGAGTTTTTTTTGCAAATATTAAACTGGCCCGGTAGGACCAGTATAGTTAGGGTTGCATGGTCACTTCTATGTTAAACCCCAAAGTTTTGGGGGCATGGCTAGAGTGATGGAATAATGGCAACCTAGGATTCTTGCTCTGTCCTTATCTGGACACAATCCTTGACAAAGCAATGTGATCCGGGTCTAATCTGCTCTGTTTGGTCGAGGGGGACCCAATGAACCTCTGCCACTTGCCAGGCACCAATTTCTTTGCTTAATCTTTCTGCAATAGCCCACACCAGCACTTGAAGTACTAACATGCTGACTGATTAAGGCCGCTCAGGCCATGAATGACACATCCCACTATAGTTCTGCCAATGACTGGGGTAAATGGTGCAAACCCTGCTGAATGCAGCATGTTAAACAAAGGACCCCAGCCTCAGCACTACGTGACTAGACTTTCTTTGGAGTCACTCAGGATCCTCTTCTGATACTCACAGCAGCAGGCTGAAAGGATGGCCACTTCCTTGAACCAAGGGGATCCACCAGAACCTATGGGACAGCAAATCCCATTTGCGGACTCTCTCTCATACATCACAATGATGTTAGTGGCCCTCCTGATCAGAGTATATGGCATAAGTACTACTTTGATGTGGCTGACATCCGTTGGCTAAAGAATAAACTTAATGTAGCTGAACAACAGATGGAAGAACTTGAAAGACAGGAGTGTCTGGCCTGGCAGAGGCTGCATGACCATGAGATAAAGCTGACCAGGCTCTGGGAGTGGGCAGAGGACCAGGAAAATAGGGAATGCTGCAGCAATATTAGGATCCTTGGCATCCCTAAGGGCATGGAGGGTCAAAGTATGGAATGATTCCTCAATGACCTCATCCCTTGATTATTTGGAGAACATTGGAGGGGCCCAGTCGAGGTGGAGCATGCACACAGAGTTTGTGGTAAAGCTGGTCCACCCAACTCCACCCCAAGAACTGTCATCGCATACTTCTTAAGATAATCTGTGAAGGAACAGATTTTATGGGTAGCCAGAGACCTGGGGAATATCATCTGGAGAGGGGCCCATATTTTGTTTTACAGGGACTTTTCACATGAAGTGGTGACCAGACACAAGGCTTTTGTACTTCTCAAGAATGCCCTTTGGGACAATGGGTTTAATTATCATTTATAAGGGCTCATGTCTCTGCTGATATACAAAGATGGCACAGATATTTTGGCTGATTCCCTGCTCAAGACCAAGGCCTGGCTGAACAAATATTGGCCTTCAACCCTAAAATGAACTACATCTCCCAGATGCCTCTGGGCTCCAGGACACCAAGGGATGAACAGGGGAAATGGAGGGAAAACAAGACAACCCTACAGGGACTGCAATGCTGAGCAGACCAGTCCCACTGCACAGCTATCCCTCAGGGCACAACCGCAGGGAAACAGGACCCCCCTGCCCACTTGGCCAGCATCAGAAGATCTCCGAACTCTGGGCTGAAACATGTCAATGCAAACTGGGAGACTGAAAACACAGCATGTATCCCACTCAAGGCTGAGATCGTGGAGTTGCCACCATCAGTGGCACCTCCAATTTCCTACCCTCCTGCTAAGCACCCAAGAGAGGATTTACTCAGCAATGAGGATCAAGCTGACTCCAAAGATACAATAGCTGACATGATGGACACTGCTGCCCCACTAGACTGGGCAACTGAACTCAATCTGGAATCACCAGACCCTGCAAAAAAACAGAAAGAGCAACAGCCAGTAACAGCAACACCCAGTAGTAAAGCCAGGCCTGAAATCCTTTGCGGAAGCAGTGGCTGATGGCACACTACTGCAAAGATGGGAGGTCCATTGCACTAGCTCTGCTGTGCCAGGAGGGGAAGGATGACCTGGAAAAACCATCCACAGCTCTAAGGACACTTCAGAGTATCAAGGCTAAGTGGAGTACTCGTTATAGACTCCTAGTATGTCGACAATTGAAAGTAACTGGGGCTACAGGGTTTTGTAGTTCTTTATGGAGGGCCCAGCAATGGGGGTCACATGGTCTGGTGATCTTGGTTGCTAGGGAGATCCCTAGCTGGGTCAAACCCCTCTTTTTTCATTAACTCATGTAGGAGACCAGTTCCAGTCTGATATATTCCCCTTTTGTATACTCAGCCAACTGTAGCCCCCCCACCGATTTAGTCAACTCTGTATGGCACAGCCAGGGGATAACTCTCCATGGGAGAGGCTTTATGTAGCCAATGATGCTCCCCAGAGCTAGGTGTGCCATTGCAAGGCTATGGACACTGCCAGGTGTTCCACCCTCCCCCTACTTCCACTTTTTCTCCGCCTTACTGCCCTGTCCAGATGAGGCCTGAGAGAACTTCCCCATGGACCTCATTATTGGCCCCATCGACCTTTAACTTCAGCCTTCCGATTAGAGGAAGGGCTCTTCTTGAAAGTTGAATTGGAAAATAACACTGTTGTATACTGAAAAATGGTTGGGATGTTTGTGCATCGGTTTATGTTTATTGTTTCTGTTAGTGTTAGTGTAATGTTTTATACAGTTTGGTTCATACTGCTTTTGTGCAGATCATAGGTTCTGGCAAGCTGGTAGGAGGTGGGCCCCCCAAATCTCAAACCAGTACCCCCTTCCCATGTATCCCAGGCTGCTGGGATCCCCCTCCCCCCTCCTCCCCGGATTACCTATTAGTGGTGAATTGTCCAGAATGGGAAGAGTGGTCACCCACCATCGAACTACCAACACCTCAACTGGGTGTATGAACCAGCATAGCTGGAAGTCTTAGTTTGTGCTGAGTCTCCCATACGTGTATAACTCTACACCCTCAGTGTAAACACATTTAACACTGTAACAGGTTTTTTGACTCTGACTGAAAATACAGCTGGAAATTACATAACTAAGCTATACTACTGCTATAAGAATTCCCCTGATAAAAATTCCTGGGACTTCTATATCATTAAGTTAGGGGATAGGAAGCCTGGTCACAGACTGTTGTTGATTGTTTTCCTTTTTACCGCATCATTTATAAGACTTGTTTATCATTCAGAAATACTATAGGATACCCCTGCACACAGTGCCAGGAAGACAGCCTCTCCAGGAACAGTATCCTTTTGCCACCTCCCCTGGCTGAGGAGAGCATACCCTAAGAGATTCACTGAAGATGGGCAGCTGCTGACCCTACCCAGGTTTGGTAGCCTATAGGTAAGTGGAATCAGGTCCTTGTATGGGGAGGTCATGTCAGGTGATGCCAAGCAAGGGTGAAGGTGTGTTTCCTGGAACGTTGAAGAGAATCAAAGTTCTACACCATCTCCATTCGAAGAATGCTGATATTGCCCTCCTCCAGAAAACACACCTCACTGTCAGGTTGGTACAAAATTCCAGGTTGTGCCTGAAAATAGTCATTTCTATGGCTAGCACACCTTACCCAGTCAACAAAAAATGAATAAATAAAATAAAATGGCTTACAAAATTGTGGGTGGGTGAGGTCCTGGCTAGCTCCGCACCTTCTTAATCGAGAGGAGTGGCCATTCTACTTCATAAAGCATGTCAATGGGTTGAAGAGGCAGTCAAGACAGATACACAGTGCCAGTGGATAGAGGTTTGGTTCACATACCAGGGAGGGAGGGTTATGGTTGTGAATGTATACTGACCCAGTTCAGACTCGGCTGACCTTCTTGGGGAATTCAGTCATGTGTTGGCTTCTCTCAATGAAGGAAATCAAGGCATCCCGATCCTGATTAGGAGAGACTTTAATCTAGTAGCAGACATCTTCCTGGACAAGTCCCTCCCTACCCCTCAAACCCACCTCAAGGCCGGAGCAGCCCTGCAAGAGCTCATAAAAGAATGGGGGATAGTAGATCCCTGGAGAAGGGATAACCCCACAGGACATGACTATACATTCTTCTCTCCTGTGCATAATACCCATAGTCACATAGACTATTGGCTGGTGAATCACTGCAGGTTATTCGCAATATCAGCATTGGTAATATCCTGATCTCCGACCATGCACCTACAGCTACTGCCCCCCTCCCCCGGGCTCTGCCTGACCTCCCCAAGGTGGAGATACAACCCTCTACTTCTTTGAGAAAAGGAATTCTGGTCCATCATAGCTGATGAGGCAAGGGTCTGTTTTCAAATTAACTCAGAGGGGGAAGTGGGAGCAGGTACGGTATGGGAAGCCTTCAAGGAGGTACTACGAGGACAAATTTTATCTTACACACCAGCCAAGAATAAAGCTCACAGGGAGGAGATTACTCAACTGCAATCAGAGTTAACTGCCCTGGAGTCGAGATTTAAGGAATCCTCCCCCACCATAAGCAACAATCTCCTAACCTCCATACTAGGTCTCAAATATAAAATCAGTACTCTATTGCACCACAAGGTGGAGTGGCAACTCCTCAGTTCTAAGATAAATCCTGGGAAGGAGGTGAAGAAAGTGGCAAATTGCTAGCCTATCACTTGAGGAAGCAACAAGCTTCATCCAGGATTCATGCCCTGCAAGATCCCACTGGGAAGGTGTCTCTGACCGTAATGGCATCAATGAGGTTATACGGCAGTATTACCCCACACTATACCAGTCCAAAACATCTCTAAATGGCCCTAGTGTAACCAGGGAATTAGAGGACTTCTGTGACTTCATCCACCTCCCCAAACTCTCCTTGGAAATAGCCCAATCCCTGGATACCCCATATCCTTAATACCAGCTACTGCAGGATATAATCTCACCACCACTCCTCCAAGCCCTACAGGAAGACCACATCAAGGGCTCCCTTCCTCCAATCATGAAAGAAGTTATGGTCACCTTGCTACCAAAGAAGTCTTCAGACCTGCTCCATGGTGCCAGTTTTAGCCCCATATCATTGCTGTCCATAGACACCAAGATAGTAGCAAAGGTTCTGGCCAACAAGATGGTGGACATAGTACCTTCCTTGATCCACCCTTCACAGGTGGTTTTCTCTATAGGGAAGTCTGGAGCAGACAACCTAAGGCTGGTACTAAACCTGAAATGACTCAAACTACAATAACCCCAGTCAATGGCTGCCCTAGCCATATACTTCTCTAAGGCATTCAACTCTTTTGGAGTGGAACTGACTTCACAGGGTCCTGGACCTCTAAGGATGTGGCCCCTATTTCTGGGGGTGGATATACATCCTGTACAACTCATCTTCCACCAAGAAATTGACCAAAAGAAATGTATCATCCTCCTTTCTTCTCCAGAGAGGCACCAGGCAGGGTTGCCCCCTCTCCCTCATGTTATTCCTCATTGCCTTGGACCCACTAGCAAGGAAATTCATAGCCTCCAGGGATATATAGGGGATTCTGGCAGGGGACAAAAAATATTTTTTCAATTCATACGCGGAAGACCTTCTCCTTACTATATCTAATCCAAAGCAGTCACTGCCCAAGATCCTAGACATATTTCAAAGCTTTGCAAGATTCTCAGGGCTCCACATGAATCAGAAAAAGATGATTCTCTCTCCCCCAAATCTGGCCTGCCTTCAGGACTGTCTCCTGGGCACAGGCATCATTTGAGCCCTTCAGAGCTTTTCCTATTTTGGAGTATGCATCATTACCAGGTGGAGAGAGCTGGAGGGAGCCAACTTCACTCCACTACTTGCCACCTTAACGGCTGAAATTGGCCACTGGCAAAAATAAAATTTTTCCTTTAAGAGCAGAACAGAGGCGGTGCGGATGTTCATCCTCCCAAGGGTCTCATATCTTTTCAACAACCTCCATCTCTGCCTCTCCCCAAAGCTATTTCAGTCCATGGACAAACTAGTATCCCTTCTGCTGTGGGAAGGGAAGGCCGCTCGTTAGAGTAGAGCTAAGCTCCGGGCTCACTTGTCCAGAGGAGGCCTAGGACTCCCGTGGTTCCAAGGATACCAGCTGGCATATAGGGTGGTACAAGCAACAAAAAGGTTCTCACCACCTTGTCCCCATCCCCCCATGGGTTGGATTAGAGGTCACACTGGTGTGGGAGGGCACCTTGAGTGTGTTGTTCTCCTCCAGAAACCTTCCTCCCTGCAAAGCTATCCCCATCATGATAGAAACTGGAAGAGTCTGGCAGCTGGCCATGGCACTGTCACACATTCCTAAGGGAGCATGGAACCCACATCTTGAGTTTACCCACCTTTGGAATAATTGACTCATCACAGTAGACAACAAGCCGCTCAACTGGCCAACATGGGCCAATAAAGGTATCAGTCTGATCAGGGACCTTTATATATCAAACACGAGGGTATTGATGTCCTATGAGCAGATGCAGGCACGGTACAGCCTTCCCATCCTGGATTTCTGGAGATATCTCCAGATTTGTAGTGTGATTCATGCCCTCTAGACTCGTCAGGTGCCGGATGACAAGTGGGTATGGTTGAGCACACTCCATGAACCTCACAAACAATGGGGTCTAGCAGGGAAAGTCTACCGGACACTGCGGGACTCTCAACTGGATCTCACCGTAAAGTGCAGACTGCATTGGGAGTCAGATACCCAGACTGGCACTCATCCCTGGGATCTTCAACTTACAAGCCAACTGTAAAGCGCGCTCAACTCAGAGGAAGCTTCACAAACTCAGCAACAAGCAGTTAAAGGAATATCTGTGTAGACTGGCCTTACTGTTGCTGTTGCTCTCTGGCAATATTCACCCCGACTCTGGCCCTCCACAATTTACGGCATACCCACAGTCATCTACTGGGTTACTTAAAATTGCCTCACTTAATATATGCAGCCTCCTCCCCAAAATAGATGTACTGAAAGCATGGATCTTACAACATAACCCAGACATCCTCTCAGTCATAGAAACATGGCTTTCTCCAAAAGTAGCAGATGCTTCAATTTCCATCCCAGACTACACAGTCTTTAGACAGGCTCATCTCTCCAAGTGTGGGGGCAGTTGTGCGATCTACCTCTGAAACAATCTTCAAGGTCTCGTACTAACTCTGCCCAAAACTGATGACCATATGCAAACCCTTGCCATAAAAGTGCTTCTAGGTGCACACAATAAAACCCTTACTGTGTTTTCAACTTATATTCCTCCCAGACAGACGGCCTCCTGCTTTGATTCACTCCTGGAGCGTTTTGGCACTCCGAGTCTTAATTTGGAAATTATCATGTTAGGAGATTTCAATATCAATTGGTTCTCTCCTGACACAAGCCCTTTCAAAGATGCAGTTTCAGCAGTTCACCTCACCCAGCTAGTCGAGTTCCCCACTAGAATCAACTATAAAACTGGGACAGGTACCTTACTGAACTGGGTGCTCTCTAACCACCCTGATCATATATTGGACACAACCGTACTCCCAGGTGCCTTCAGTGACCACTCCCCAGTCTTATTTCATTGGGCAAACAAATTCTCTAAACCACCCGCTAGAACAATTACCACCAGGGTACTCATCCATGGGCATCTTGAGCCATTAAAAGCTGACCTGCGTAATCAGGGCTGGTCAATGGTTTACACAACTAACAACGCTGACATTGCCCTTGACCTGTTCATTCTTCAGTTCAACGTTATATGTGATAGGCATGCCCCCCCCCATAAAAAGCGTAAAATCAAAGGCCGCTGTAATGCTTGGTTTTCTCCTGACCTTCTTGAGTTTCTGAATGCCAGGGACCATCTATGGCACAGGTCTAGGTCCCTGTATAACCAGGCCAACATCCAGAAGTACAAAGTGGCTAGAAACAACTTCACAAGGGCTATTCGTGCAGCTAAATATCAATATTATAAGGAAGTGCTCTCTCAGACCTGGAATGATGGCAGAAAATTTTGGACTAACCTTAAAGAGGTCACTGGGAGAGACCACAGATCTGCCCCTACCATGCTTAACATTGATGGTGTACTCTCACTCAACCCCAGACTTATTGCTAGCACTTTTAATAATGCCTTCACAGACCTGAGTTGTGTCCTGCCACCTGGCTACTTCTCTCACCCCCTCACAAGTGACTACTCTGGGAAAGAGACTCAGCATCCTTCTCATCCTTCTTTCTACTTCAAAACCCTCTCAGCCCATGAAGCCAGGAATTACCTACTCAAGTTATTAGGGAAATCAAGATTTAGTGGTGACAGCCTGGATCTTAAGTTTGTAGCCTTTATGCTGGATGAAATTCTGTCTCCTCTAACACATATTATTAACATGTCACTTAGTTACTCTCAATTCCCTCAGAAATGGAAATCTGCCACTGTGACACCAGTTCATATGTCTGGGGATCGCACAATTACTGAGAACTACAGGCCTATCTCTATCCTGCCCCCACTCTCGAAAGCTTTTGAGCGTATAGTGGCTGACCAACTGGTTGAATACTTAGAAAAATATCAGCTACAATGCCCGCAACAACACCGGTTCAGAAATGGTCATAGTACCACTTCTGCCCTTCTGGAGTTCACAGGCTTTATTCACCACTCCTTAGATCAAGGACATCTGGCCAGTGCTGCTTTCATTGAATTAACCAAAGCTTTTGACACAGTGAATCATGCCCTCCTGGTCGAACAGCTTACCACCATTGGTCTAGCTCATGACAGCGTAGCTTGGTTTGAAAGTAACCTGCACTACCATACACAGCAGGTGAAATTGGTAACACCATCTCGGATAGCAGACCTGTCCTATCCGGAGTTCCTCAAGGGTCCTTCTTGGGCCCTCTTTTATATAACATTTTCCTCAACAACCTTCCTTATTCCTGTCAGGCTCACATCCTTTTATATGCTGACAATGCTGTCTTGTTTACCAGTGATCCAGACCCTAAGGTTCTTGAATCCAGGCTACAGAGTAATTTCGTAGTCGTAGAAAGATGGTTCCATAAGCACAAGTTAGTTATGAATTACAACAAGACTAAAACTATGCTGTTCTCCAGCTCCCAAAATAGGCACAGAACTTACCCTCTTTCTATCACCAATGATGAGGGCTCTCCCCTGGAGCTGGTTCAGCTCTTTAAATATCTGGGGGTTACTATTGACAGTACAATGACCTATGCCTATCACATTGACAACATTGCTAAAGCTGTTAACACCTGCATTGGGCTACTTTATAAGCATAAGCAATGTTTGACTCCAGACGCTCTTAGTCTGGCCATTCAAAGCTCTCTTGTCTTGCTTATCGATTACGGCTTACCAATCTATGGATCAGCTACTTAAACAACTCTTCACCGCATCATTGTTGCACTCAACAAAGCATGCCGGCTCCTTACCGGCTCAGCCCATCTGTCCCATAACTGCGACATGTACGCTCAGGCTAACTGGCTCCAATTCAAAGGTAGACTCATGTACCAAACATGTTTACTGTCCAAAAAAGTAAGCTTAGGCAAAATGCCCTCAGGAGTACAAAAGCTTATTACCCCCACTATCAACCATCATTGCACCAGAAGCTCTACTAGCCAGATTTTTAATATACCCCACTGTTGCACCTCTCTGGGACAAAGGTCCTTTGCCTACCATGACCCGCTATGGATGGACCCGCTGCACCATGACATCACTTCAGCATCCACCTTGGTCTCCTTCAAGGTTAAACTTAAGCAACAGCTAGTTGCTGATGACAGTTGTGACTGCCTCCAATAACCTTCCTTCTTGTGACTAGCACTTATCCTAACCTTATGCTATCCTGACCTTATGCATAACTGTTCTCTGCATGTAAATAACTGTTCTAAGTTGCTAATCATTCTCCTTCACATTTCCTCTTGATCCCTTCCACTCTTTCCCCTCACCCATCTATGGCTTTCCCCCTATCACCAATCCCCCATGTTATATCTCCTGAGCTCCCTTGCTCACTTTAAAATGCTGTGTCCCATACCTTCTCACCTCTGATGATGCCTCTGGTCTGATGCCATCCCTTACCTTGTTGATTAATAGATATTAGGCAGAGTCTGTTCTCATTTTCCTGTAAAGAGTTGTTTCATAAGACCCCACCCCCTTTAATATGATCCTTTGAATTCCAGGTTTTAATCAAATATGCACCATGGCATACATTGTACAATGCCACATGTATTGGAACTTCTCTAGTTGTACACTCTTGTCATGTCTTGTATAATTCCTTGTTTTGTTTGTTCCCTGTCTCATACTTTTCCAATATGTATTGTTCGTCTGACATGGAACCTATGAAATGAGCTTGTTCTTAAAGGTGTTATTTGAAATTTCAATATATAAATAAATATATTATACAGCTGCTAGAAGCCGAGTAATCCAACTGAAGATCCTGATGAGATGGTACAGGACCCCGACCATACTCCAGTCCATGGGGCTACTAGATCACACACAGTGTTGGAGATGCCAGCAAAGTCCTGTGCACCTACTACACATACTTTAGCTATGTCCAGTTTTGCCATCCTTCTGGAGGATGGTCCTTGAGGACTGTTCCAGAGTGGTTGGTATGGTCATCAACCAACCACACCCTCTGCTACTTTTAAGGGACTTCTCACCCCTTGATCCCATGTTGGCCCTGCTTAAATATGGGTTATACTGCCCTGCTGAAAGCCAAACATGCCGTGTTGATGAAATGGAGACAGCCACTACCCCCCCTTTTCTGACCTGGCATTCCACACTTGCAAAGCTGGCCATCTTTGACAGACTGTCAAACTCTAGCCAAAATCAGATTCACAAATTCCATAAGAAGTGGGACGCCTATCAACATTCACATCTATGCTCAGTCCAACCCACTCTGCCTGGCAACCCCCTGGCTTAAGGAATCTCCTGACCTATTCCACCATACCAAGCCTATCAGGCAGACTACTGAAACCTCCATCATTAGCTCCTTTGGGACTGAACACTTCCACAAGCTTAACTTCCTGGAATGTAGGGATCAAGACAGTTAACATTCATTGGCTGTTTGATCTGGAACATTGAAAGTGAAACTATTTGTCAGTTATGTGTAGCACTGGGTGCAATGCATTACCCCTTCAGGGGGTCCAACTGGTTCTCTTGTTTACATCCTTTTCATGAGATGTTATTGCCTGGATGTACAGTGCTGTTTGAGAAACTGAAAATTAATAAACTTTTTCATTATAAAAAAAAAACAAAAAACGAAGTTTGCACTTTAATAACATTACAACTGTTTGTCCGATTTGCCTGACATTTTGCATGCATGGTGTCCAAACAAAGATTTCTGGATCTGAAAAGTTTTGTTCCAGTCGGATGTGCAGTTGCAGAACTGTAGAGCATCCAAAAAGTGAAAATTACCCCACTTTTGCAGTTTTTTTGTTCAGCATAATGGACTGAAGAATATGCCTGAGTCAATTCAGATTTGCTTGACTATAGATGGCCTGGATTAAACTGGTGCCTTTTGAAGATTTGGTGAAAAAATATTAATCCGTTCAAAAGTTATGCAAGTTTTTCATGTCCCATTTTAGCCTATGGGAAAATGTATATGTGCATTGTGAAAACTTTAGCGAAAAATTGAGATATTGCCCAATAAGTGTTATAAGAGTTACTTTACAGCAGTATGGGGCTGCTGTATGGCTCCATATTTAAGTGTAAATGGGAGTGCAGGGCCTGGAAGACCTGCACTTCCACATATGCATACCATTACACAAAAATTGGGAAATGTGAAGGACGTGCAGGGCCCAGAGGGCCCGTGCTCCCACAAACACATACCACTAACCACTTACATTACACTTTCTCAAAAAGAAGGGAAATTCATTGCAAAAAAACTCTGTTAATGCATCAGTTAGAGTTGATATCACAACAATAAAAGTCTGGAAATTTGATGTTAGAGTTACCATCCCTGTCACCCCACCCCCACCACCCCACCCTACAGGCACCAGCAGGCACTGGAGCATGCCATGGGGTCATCAGATCTAACTCTCACCCCCATTCTCCTATACTGTAGAGTATCAGCTTGCTTATTATTATTTATTTATTATTTTATTTAGTTTTTGTTGACCAGGTAAGTGCACTAGACAAATCCTGCCTATTTTCAGGCACGACCTGGGGGAGGGGGATACAGATGAAAGCCAACTGACCTTGAACCAGATTAAGCTGTTGGTGGTATTTTTAGTGAATGAGGGAAATTTGGCCAGGACACCAGGGAAATTCCCCTACTCTTTTTGATAAGTGCCATGGGATCTTTAACATCCACCTGAACTACCAACAAGCCAGGCAGATGGGACCTCAGTTTAACATCTCATCTGAAAGACGGCACCTCAGAAGTGCAGCACCCCTCTCATGCTGCACTACAGTGTCAGTACTGGGATATTAAGCCAAGTGCCAGATGTGGGAACTGAACCCACAGCCCTCTGATCTCCCAGTCTCAGAGGCAAGTATGCTACCTACTCAGTCACTGACACAGCTTACACATGGAATGGGGTGAAAGTTGGGCCTGATGATCCCATGGCACAGCGTTCCATATTTGAGAAATTTCCCATAGGGTAACATTGCGGTGCCCATGGTGCCTTTCAAAGCACATATCTCAAAAATGATTTGAGATACAGATTTTTGACTACCCACAGCTTAGGTGGACAAAGAACACATGGAGGTTTGGAAGTCATGATTATAACTGCACTGGAATTTTTTTATAGGTCATACGGTTATTGAGATATTGACAGATTAGTGTTACAGGGGTTCCTTTTTAGGACTATAGGGCTGCTGTTTGACTCCACTGTTAAAGGTAAGTGGGCATGGAGGGCCTGGAGGGCCCACGCTCCCACAGATACATATCATTATGCACAAGTGGACAGTTTTCAGGCCCCGTGCTCCCACCAACACATACTATTTACTAGTTACATTACACTTTTTCAAAAAGTAAAGAAATTCATTGCAAAAAACTTCATTAATGCATCAGTTAGGGTTGATGTGACAGTGACAAAAGTTTGGAAATTCAATGTTAGGGTTGCCCCCCTACAACCTAACCCCCAGCCCCATCCTCCACACACCAACAAATGTCAGGGTGTGCCATGGGGTTGTCAGTCCTAACTCTCACCCCACTCTCCTATACTGTAGCCTGTCAGCTTGCTTACATATGGAATGGGATAAGAGTTGGGCCTGATGACCCCATAGCACATCCCAACATCTGTTGGTGCATGGGGGATGGGGAGGTGGGGTAACCCTAACATTGAATTTCCAAACTTGTGTCACTGTGACATCAACCCTAACTGATGCATTAATGAAGTTTTTTTGCAATGAATATATTATAGTGGTGCGGTTGCACCACTATAGTTAGGGTTCAGCGGTCACTTACATATTAAAGCCAAATGTTTGGCCATTAATAACTTGGGATCCATTCTATGGATTTGCCTGAAATGTAGTACATGTGGTGAGTCATGGTAGATCTCTTGATCTGCCAAATTGTGTATCGGTCAGACTTATGGTCTTTGTGTACAAAAGTGCTGAAAAATGCTAAATTATCCATTTTTGGAGGCAGCTTTTGGGATATTGGACATGGCCCTGCACTGCCATCATGTTGCATGCCACTCTACAAGATGGCTCATTTGAAAGAGCTTTGGTGGCCAAACATGCCGCTTTTTGTTTGGTGAAAAAATATTAAGGCATTCAAAAGTTATGCCACTTTTAATTTACCATTATAAGTCAATGGGAAAATTTATATGTATGTTTTGTGAACAAAGAATGGGGTTCTGGCCATCTGGTCCCACCTGGCGATCAAAGAATTTGCAGCCTCACAGTTCAAGAACCTTTGTCCCTGAGGATTTTCAAAATTCTTTGATCGTGAGGTCTGCCATTTTTTTTTATTTTCCGATTGGAAAAACACAAATATCTTGGCTCAGGGATCACTTCCGAAGTAAAACTTGGATGGGTTTACTCAGGGGGCTCCGATCCATCAAGCCATGCCTTTGGTTTCATCCAAATCTATCAAAAAATAGAATTATAAGCTTTTAAAATCTTAAATCAAATTATTTGATCGTGAGATTCTTTGATCACAATCTTGCATCATGACCTAAAAACGATAATATCTTGCCTCAGGGGTGGGCTAGGGACCCAAATGAGGGTGGATTTTGATCAGGAGGGTCCATTCTATTGAGGAATATGGTTGGTTCAGTTCAAATCAGTGAAATATCCACATTCCACCATTTTTAATTCTTTGTTTGTGAGCCTGCAAATTCTTTGATCGTGAGCCTGCAAATTCTTTGACCATTAGATTCTTTGATCTCGATCATGCACCGAGAGCGAGGGATGAGATGGCCCAATTTTAAAATCAATTTTATCAGCCCAGGGGTGTCCTAGGAAGTCAAATGAAGGTGGATTTTACTCAGGGGACTTTGTTCTGTTGAACCATGGTGGTAGTTTACTGAAATTCCTTAAATATTTTGATTTATAACATTTTTAATTCTTCGTTCGTGAGCCTGCAAATTCTTTGATCGTGAGATTCTTTGATCGCGATCATGCATTGTGAGTGAGGGACAAGAGGCCCAATTTAAAAATCTATTTTCTCAGCCCAGGGGTGTCCTAGAAAGTCAGATGAGGGTGGGTTTTACTCAGGGGGCTTTGTTCCATTGAACTCTGGTGGCGGAATACCGCAATTCCACAATTTTTTGATTTTTAAGATTTTTAATTTGTTCATGAGCCTACAAATTCTTTAATCATGAGGCTGCAATTTCTTTGATCGTGAGATTCTTTGATCGCCATCTTTGATAGCGAGGGAAGGACAAGATTCTTTATAATGGAGTAGATAGGGAAATTTTACCAATCTTTAACACTGAATATCTCGAAAATGGTTTGGTCTTTTTACTTGACATTTGGAGAGTGTTTACAGCATGTCCTGTAGATGTGAATTATGGTGTTTACATGTCAGAGAAAATTGTTTTGGGGAGATATTACATGACACACTTCACATGTTGCAGACAGTGTTTTGCTGGTGGTGGTGGCTTGAAATTGATAGGATGCCTAGCCTTAGTGTCATGGATGTAGTTTTCTGTCATTGTGTGTGTTAAATGTCAACAGGTGCAGAACTGTGCCAGTCTGATGAAAGAAAATTTCATACGTTAAAATGTTATATCTCGGACACGGTTTGGTCTTTTAACTCGAAATTTGGAGGGTTTTGATGGCATGTCCTGTGGATGTAAACTACAGTGTTTCTGTGTCAGAAAATTAATTTTGGTGTAGACATGGTGTGGCGCAGTTTACATTCTGTGGACAGTGTTTTGTTTGTGGTGGTGGCTTGAAATTGATAGGATACGTAGTCTTAGTGTCATGGATGTAGTTTTCAGTCATTGTGTGTTTTAAATGTCAACAGGTGTGGGACTGTGCCAGTCTGATGAATTAAAATTTCAAATTTTGACAAGACATATCTTGGACATGGCTTGGTCTTTTTAAATTTGGAGGATGCTGATGGCATGTCCTGTAGATGTTAACAGACGTGTTTATGTGTCGGACAATATATTTTTTGCAGAGATATTGTATGGCATAGTTTACGTTTGGTGGACAGCATTTTCTATTGTTCTACTACATTAACATTTGTTTGGTGGCTGCCCTTGCTGATGTGAATGTACTTTTTAGTCATTGGTTATGTAACGTGGCTTGGCGCTTACAAGTTGGTGGGAGGGCCCAGCACTCCCACCAACTTGCGCAACTTTCTATTTTTCCATTCTTTCTTAAAAAGTAAGGCAATTCTATGCAAAAAACTTCATTAATGCATCAGTTAGGGTTCCTCTACAGTGAAAAAAGTGAGGAAATTCTATTTTAGGGTTCCCACCCTTTTATTCTTACTCCTTATTCTCGCCTGTTTGTCACCAATAGCATTGAGGTGCATTATCATCGGCCCCAACTCCTCACCCCATCCCATGTGTAAACAAGCTGAAGTGATGCAGTATAGAGAATGGGATGAAAGTTGAGCTAATGACCCCAAAGCACACCCGATGCCTGTTGGTGGAGGTGGGTGCAAGGGTGGGAACCCCAAAATGCATTTTCACTTTTTTCACTGTAGAGGAACCCTAACTGATGCCTTAATGAAGTTTTTTTTGCATAGAATATATGTGTATATATATATATATACATATACATTTATATTCATCGCAAAAAAAATCCATTTAATGCATCAGTTAGGGTTGTTCCACAGCGACAAAAGTGAGGGAATTTGATGTTAGGATTCTCCCCCCCTTGTGCCCCACCCCCACCCAGCACCTACCATCACCAACAGGCATTGAGGTGTGCATTGGGGTCATCGGCCCTAACTCTCACCCCATCCAATGTGTAAACAAGCTGAAGTGATGCAGTGTAGGAGAATGGGATGAAAGTTAGGGCCAATGACCCCAAAGCACACCCCGATGCCTGTTGGTGGAGGTGGGGTGCAAGGGTTGGGAACCCTAAAATGCAATTTCCTCACTTTTTTCACTGTAGAGGAACCCTAACTGATGCATTAATGAAGTTTTTGCATAGAATATGTATGTATATATATATATACATATACATTATATTCATGTAAAAAATCCATTTAATGCATCAGTTAGGGTTGTTCCAGGCGACAAAGTGAGGAATTTGATGTTAGGATTCTCCCCCTTGTGCCCCACCCCACGCACCACCAACACCAACAGGCATTGAGGTGTGCATTGGGGTCATCGGCCCTAACTCTCACCCCATCCCATGTGTAAACAAGCTGAAGTGATGCAGTGTAGGAGAATGGGATGAGAGTTAGAGCCACTGACCCCAAAGCACACCCCGATGCCTGTTGGTGGAGGTGGGGTGCAAGGGTTGGGAACCCTAAAATGCAATTTCCTCACTTTTTTCACTGTAGAGGAACCCTAACTGATGCATTAATTAAGTTTTTTTTGCATAGAATATATATGTGTATATATATATATATATATATACATATACATTTATATTCATCGCAAAAAAATCCATTCAATGTATTAGTTAGTTCACAGCGACAAAAGAGGGAATTTGATGTTGTGATTCTCCCCTTTGCACCCCAATTCCCCACCAGCACCCACCAACAGGCATCGGAGAGTGTGTGTTGGGGTTGTCGTCTAACTCTCACCCCATCCCATGTGCAAACAAAACTGGGGTGGTAGTATAGGAGAATGGGGTGAGTGTTAGGAACGACGACCCCAATGCACACCCCGATGCCTGTTGGTGGGGGAGGGTTGGGGTTAGGGTGCAAGGGGGTTGGAACCCTAACATCGAATTTCATCACTTTTGTCTCTGTGGAACAACCCTAACTGATGCATTAAATGGAGTTTTTTTTGCTGTGAATTTCCCTTCTTTTTAAGAATGTGCACTATAAATAGTGAAGTAATGGCAACGCAAACGCAAGCACAAACACTAACGCACATGGTGACACAAACATAAATGATAATGCAAACAGTAATACAAACACAAGCGCAAACATTAATGAAAACAAAAACACAAATGCAAGCGGGTACGGAAATGCAAACCGTAATGCACATGGGCACGGTAATGTAAATGGAAACACAGACACTTACGGTAACAGCAAAGATGACACCAAGGGAAATGCACATGGTGTCGCAAAAGGAAACGCAAACAAGAACAGTAATGGAAATGCAAATGTTAACAGTTACGCAAATGCAAGCGCAAATGAAAACACAAAAGGTAATGCACATGGTGGCGTAGATGGGACCAATAATGCAAATGGAAATGCAAGCGCATACAGAAATGCAACTGGTAACGCACATGGCCATGGTACTGCAAAAAGAAATGCAAATGCTAACAATAACAGCAATGATGACACCAAAGAAAACACAAAGAGAAGCACGTATGCAAATACAAATGGTAATGCACATGGTGACGCCAAATGTAATGCAAACAAAAACAGTAATGGGAATGAAAATGTTTACAGTAACGCAAACACAAGTGCAAATGGAAACACAAAGGGTAATGCACATGGTCGCATACACGGGAATAGTAACGCGAATGGAAACACAAGCGCAAACAGAAAAACAAATGGTAATGCGCACGGTCACGGTACCGCAAGAGGAAAAGCAAATGCTAATGGTAAAAGCAATGATGATGCCAAAGGAAACGCAAATGCAAATGGTAATGCACACGGTGATGCAAAATGAAATGCAAACAGAAACAGTAATGGAAACACAAATGGTAACAGTAATGCAAATGCAAGCACAAACAAAAACGCAAAGGGTAACGCATACAGTGGTGTAGACAGGTATGCTAATGCAAATGGTTATGGAAACACAAGTGGGAACGCTACCTGTGACAGTAATGAAAGCACACACCCTTTTTTTCACCAACAGCTGCATAGAGAAACACAGTGAATAGAAAGAATGTATGCATAATAATGGGCCTCGGAGCAGAAAATGAGCACTTGGAATACTAAATTGCTTATATCTCAGGAACCGTACGACATAGAAAAAAAATAAAATTTCATATGAATTATGACTTTCCTGGCTAGTTTTGAACTTAGCCCCCTAGTGGGGTGCTAAGCATTTTTCAGATGAAAAGTCCGTCTTTCAAAGCATTTCCGAGATATAGGCCTTGAAAAGCTTGGTGGATGCCGTAATGTTAGTTTATGGGAAAAAGCATCAACTTCAGAGTACCTTAACTTTTTGCATCCCTGTAATATTTTGTCACCAAACCACCAAAAGGCACATCTGTGGGATGTTGGTTTTCCTCCCTCCAAATTGCAGCCCAAAAGACCAAACTGTTCTTTTGCAGCAGGATGGCAAAGAATTCCTGTTATTTTGACCATAGTGTCACAAAGTAGTGTCGCAAATCACTACACTTTTGCAAAAAAAATCATGAAAGTGTCGCAAGTGCGACATTACTTTGCAACACTACAGTTTACAAAAATTTCAATAACATATTTCTGGGGTGTTTAACCCCCCACAAAAGATATGGATAGCACTAACTGAAAGAAAAATGGCTGACTCACGACACTGCAGGGGTCATTTGTGACACTAAAAACTGCATTTGCAACACTGTTGAACTTTTTGTTAACTTTTCCCATTGACTATAATGGGAAACTTATTTTTTGAATAACTTTTGAACCATTTAATATTTTTTCATAAAATCTTTGAAAGACACATCAGAGACCCTGGCCACATGTTTCATGAAGTTTTTGGACCGGTCATGCAAACTGTGCAACCTGTAGGCATAAGCAAAGAATACACAAAAACGTGTAAATGAGCTACAGAATGTCACTTTATAACTCTGCAACTGTATACCCAACCATTATGAAACTTTGCATATCCCGATATCTATGGTACTGCTCCATGCGTGATAAATTTCAGACATATGTCATACAGTGTCAAAGTTATTAAGATGCAAAATTTCACACTTTAACCTTAAACGGGGTACTCAACCATAAATATAGTGGCACCACCATGCACTATATATATACACACACACACACACGGGGTGACAGTATGATAAATTATTTAATCAGTGTAGCTGCCATTGACCTCAAGTAACAGCACGAGTGGTGGAATAATATCTTCCCATACTCCAGCAACTTAACATGCGAGTGAAAACAATCATTTAGGAGCTTTTTTAATTAAAATAGCTTTTTAAGTTGTATTGTTATTGATAATGTTATATAAGTAATGACCATAACAATTTTATAAGTTTAATAAAACACACAACTTGATATTTTTAAAAATTAAAAAATGGTTTATAATTTTGTTAAAAAATATTTTTAATTGACTCATAATGCTAATAGTAGCATTGAAACAAAAATGAGTCTGATTGGAAATACATATAAATATTACAGATAATATTTGTGTTTAATTTTTAGTGTGGTGAAAAAGAATTATAATCCAAAAGTATAGCAATAACACTACTTGGTAAGCATACCGTATATGCTCAATTATTCAGCATGGCTGGTTTAAGGCACAAGCAGTAGTCAAGTGCTTAATCACGCAGGTCATGCAGTATTGCCACATACAGTACTTAAATGTGTATATGAAAATTTGCTAGTAAAAGTAACAAACAAATGCTTGCATTTTAAACACTGAATTCTGAGATTGCTGTCAACTACACATGTCTTGTGATATTATAGCTTGGATCAGTTGGGGCAATAAAGGAGAGGATGATAATGACAATCACCCAAGTAAGCACAGTATATGGCATGATGTTTATTTATTTGCTTTTGGTTACCGGGTAAGTGCAGTAGGCAAAAGACCTGCCTATTTTCAGACATGGGAGCATTCAGATAACAACAGTAAAGATACAATCATATTTGAACAATGTACAGTGAAAGCAGGTATGCATGCAGGGATAGACTATAATTAAAGACCAGAAGATTGAAACACCCATAAAGGCATGCATAAATAGACAGTGTTGAGCCGTATTAAACTAAATGTTAACAGCACTGGTACCAGAAGAGACATTTAGAATGCAAAAGGTAATGCCAAAAATTATTAAGTGCATTTGCAGGCACCAAGTGCATTAAGCTGAGAGAACAGGTCTTTCTTGAAAATAGTGTGAGATATAGAACTCCTAATATGTAGAGGTAGGGAATTCCAGAATTTGGGAGCAAAGTGGGAGAATGCTTGCTCACTTGTCTTAATCGGGCAGAGTGGGACTGAAAGCTGGGCAGAGGTTGCTGACCTCAGAGGTCGATAGTGTATCACTGGGTTGAGCATAGTACCTAGGGAGATGGGATGGGGGTGTCAGGTAATGGAGTCAATGAAACAACCTAGGGTATAGGACCACAAGTCAGAGGAGGACAGCCATTGCAAGGCAGAGTAAAACAAGCAGTAGTGGGTAAGGAAAGGGACCAACAGGGCTAATCTTCAAATACGGTACTGTTATACTGTAAGTGGTGTCCCACTTATGGAGTACACCCGCTTTGGCCTGGGCAAGGACAGGGAGACAATAACTGAGTCCAGGGAGCAGAACACCCCGGGTGACCAAGATCCTGGCAGCAGGGGTGAGAGAGTGTTGAACCCTGTAGGCCACACCAATCTTGGAATTGACAGATCTACAAATCTCACTTATGAGAGAAGAGAAGTCAAGGGCAGGGTCAAGTGTTACTCCAAGGTATTTAAAAGAGTTTGTTACAGTGACAGCAGACCCGTCAAGTCATAGGACCTGTAGCTTGTTGGTGTGGCATAAGCCTATACACCCAGAAAATTGAGTAATGACACAGTGACAACTAGTAAAAAGTTATGATACTTCTAGATACCTGTGAAATTCTCATTCATTTCAAGTGGATTTCTTGTGATATATCTAGCTATAGCATATAATGTTACTTAGCACTGGCTTCAACTCAGTTGAAGAAACAGCACACATGACAAAAGGGGAAATACTGTACCATGCCAATTAGAAACAGTATAAATGATGACTGACAGTCTCTAGCTATTAAAAACAGTTTGGGAAAAACATCTACTGTAACTCTCCAAAAAATAATATTGTGGTCTGGATAGAGGATGGTGCAATTAAGCATTTAAATAAGATTTTTATTAAATTTTGATAAGAAAATAACATCCAATATATGCCTTGAAATAAGCTCTGTAGTCTTGCCTAGAAAAAGCAAAAAAATGTTTCAATTATTAAATTATTTCCTTTGGTAATAAGAAGTAACCAGTAGTGAAAATATATAGGATTTAAATACATTATTTAGTTTGCTGACAAGATATTTCATCTCATAAATGTATTTCTATCTGCGGAAAAAATTCAGTGCATAAATTTAGTGTGAACAATCAATGGCTGAACAAGCAAGTGATGTCCTAACAAATCAAAAGCAGACTGCATCAGACAACAGGAAATGGTGAGTACATGGGGAGCAATATGGGAGAGCAACAAGGTGAGGGTTGGAAAGGGTAGGAGGATGAAGGGCTAAGGTAGAAGAACATACATGAATAGTACTGTCTCAGTGAGAAAGTTTCAAGTGAGTTGGGGACATGGAAATAGAATAGAGGCAGAGATTTGCCCAGAAGCATGGTAGTCTATAAAAGAAAGTAGCCTGGTCAACAGAAGTCTCTGAATATGGAAGGGGAAGGAAATAGAGTCAAGGATTCTGGGGGTAGAATAAGCAGAGACAGTGGAAAGATAGATAGTAGAGATTACTATACAGATTGCTGAGTTTTAAATATTTGGTGCAGAATTTTCAAAACATTTCTTCTGAGATGTGTTCACCATTATTTTCAAACTGGAAATACATCCTAACTGAAGATCATCTGTTAAATCATCTAAGAGCAGAATGGGATTTCTTGCTGCAGGTGCTAGAAGTTATGGGATTTGGACCCCACTTTCGGGCCTGGGTTGCTGCTTTGTATAATCAGCCCATAGTAAGGGTCCTCACGAATACCACACTGACTGATCCCTTCCCTCTTGGGTGGGGTACTAGGCAGGGATGCCCATTATCTTCCCTACTTTTTATACTAGCACTGGAGCCCCTTGCAATAGCCATTAGATCCTCTCTTAATATTGGGGGTATACAAATTGGAGAAAAGGCCTACACTAATTTTTTATATGCAGATGATATGCTAGTGCCACTAGCCGATGCCCCAGCCTCCATCCCTCTCCTACTCAAGCTGCTGGTGGAATTTCCCACACTTTCTGGTCTGAAGATCAATCGCTCCAAAGCAGAGGTATTATCACTAAACTCCTGATGTTTCAAATCCTCAGTTGATCAGTATGGGCTGCAGTGGGTGGCTCATTCGATAGTGTACTTGGGTATTAAGCTCCACATGGATTTAGTTAAAGTCTGGGAGATAAACTTAAACCCCCTGCTTGCAGACATTAGGACGGAATTGGTCTGGTGTCGTAAACTCCATCTTACGTTGGCTGGGAAAATATCGACCATAAAAATAGTCGTTGCCCTAAACTTTTACATACTTTGTCATGTATCCCTCTGGCTCTCCTGGAAATGTGGGTTATGACCACAGATAGGATGTTCTCTAGCTTTTTTGGGGAAAAGGCTTGATCTAGATATAGCAGGAACATATTACGTGCACATTGGAAACAAGGGGGATGAAATCTCCCTTGGATAGAAGGATACAAACTAGCCTATCTTACAGCGCAGACCATGGTATGGTTCCTAACACCAGGAGACAATACTCCACGGTGGACTGAGATAGAGTCAGAAAGGGCCATACTATGGAGTCAATCGACCTTGCTGTACCCCCCAACCACCCCAAACCCTAAGGGAGCATCCCACCATTTCGGTCTCAGCCCTGACGTGGCACTCAGTTCATAAGAAGCTAAAGGCCAATCTGTATCCGCTAGCTGAAATGCCAATTTGGTACAACAATGCCCTTACGATTGAGGGGAAAACACCATTTTGGATAGACTGGGCAGATAAGCAGATTTTTAAATTAGCTGAAATATTTGAAAATGGGGGACTAAACTTGAAATCCTTTAGGGAACTAGACGCTGAATACCATTTGGGGAAAAAGACCTTTTGGCAATACTTGCAATTACATAGTATAGTACAGGCGTATATCAAGCATCACCATGGGGCACAACAGAGTAACCCAACCCCTCTCCCTAGCTGGCTATCTGTGAAGAAAGGAGTGGTTAGCTACATATACTCAGCCCTTAGGTCTCAGCTCCTCTTTGGTTCCAATACAGCTATGATTAAATGGGAAAAGGCCCTCAATCAGCCTATCTCAGAGGAACAGTGGTTAGCATGCTGGAGGGAAGCTCATAAAAATCTTCTCGATGCTTGTAGTCAGCTAATACAGCACAACATTCTCTCTCATTGGTATCGCACCCCCAGTATGCTTTATCACATGCATCTTGCTGGCAATGACCGATGTTGGAGGTGTGACACTCAGGTGGGAGACTTGGCCCAAATACTGTGGCAATGTCCAAAACTGACATCTTTCTGGCTTGCAGTATCGGGCCTTGCTGAACAGATACTGGGGGCTACAACTGGTGTGACCCCCATGGTTTGGATCCTGGGTCTTCCAGCTTCGAACATGAAACTCTTCAGGATGCAGGTCCATTGGTTATCAATTTTTAGTTTGCAGGCTAAATGACTCATTTTAAGCTGCTGGCAAAGTACAGAGATTCCATCTCTAGCTGAGCTATATAATTCCACTGCCCAAATAGCCCAGCTGGACTGCTTATCCCACATAGCTGTTAATAATCTGTCCCAATATCATTTTTGCTGGGGCCCTTTTATGGCTTTTCTCCCCCCCCCCCCCGTGCTGGGGTAGGCTGACATCCAGCG
Organism: Neoceratodus forsteri; assembly: GCA_016271365.2. NCBI lineage: Eukaryota > Metazoa > Chordata > Ceratodontiformes > Ceratodontidae > Neoceratodus > Neoceratodus forsteri. The sequence continues at coordinate 1,341,440,781 of CM057456.1, forward strand.
ATAACCCCCTGTTGGTTATAATCTGGTAATGAAGGGAAGCAGCTGGAAGACCTTAGATTCTTCAGGTTTAAAAATGTAATATTGGATTTGCCTGCAGGTATTTGTCATTGACTAATATACATGACACCCGCGAAGAATTTGAATTATACTGTTCAATATAATGTAAGAACAAGTTATCTCCTCATGAGAAATGTCTCAGTGCCTCTAAATAGAGACTTATGTACCTTTCATATTCTCAGACACTAGAATATATAAGTTAAAGAATGTGATTGCTGAGGCATACCTATTTGAGTTACCCTGTGGTAGTTAAGTGTGTGCAGTCTTAACTATTGATAATTGTACATAACATAATGATACAGAGTTACAATGCCAAATATGTACCACTCTCACGTTAAGACGCTTTATTATATGCTTCCTCTCAAATATAGTCCTGTCAATTTTAATCTTTTGTGCAAGTTTGTTCAAATAAGATCATGGCTATGAAGCATAACTGCAATGTATCTTACTGATAAACTACCAATAAAAAGTATTAACCATAAATCATCTAAGAGCAGCTGAACTGTGCAACAAAAAAAGGCAGAGGCCCAATTCTGAAAGAGCCCTTAGATCACCAAAGTCTTCCAGCAATCTAGGGCTGTGGCACACTTCTGGTGCATCAGGGATCATGCGCTCAATTTCATAAAATTGGGTTCCCTGCACCAAACACCTGGGAACTGCAGCAAAGGCAGGCTATCATCGAACACTTGCCACACCTGCAGGACCTACTGAATGGATCTAGCCCCTCACCAGGTGCAAGATGGAAAATAATGCCAGGAGGGCTTCTGGGGCAGAAGTGGCAAAGGGAATGCCATAGGGGGTGGTGAGTATGCTGGGGGGATGATTGGGCACCTGTTTGGGGTGCTTTTGCAAGCACCAGTCATGTAATGGTGTCTGCTGTGCTGTATAAAAATGGCACCCTCCACCAGGTTCCCAATCTCTCCCTGGCATACCTACTTGCTCCCCAACACCTCTAAAATATGCCCCTGTCCCTTCCACCCCTGGACTCCACATATGGAACCCCCCTGCCAGCACCCCACCTTGAGAGCAATGCCACAAGGGGTGTAGACCACCTCCTGGCTGTTCTAATGTGACCCCCTAACTACTGCCATGGTGGGGCTTTCAGAATCCCAATGAAAGGGATGCTGCAGCCCCACCATGATGCAAGCTCCCTTGTGACCTGGTGTACCCTCATGGTGGTCCCAAGGGTGGTGCAGTGCCCCTTTATCACAGCTGCGTCCCCATCTGTCACTGAACACATTCAGGAATAGGGATCACCACAATTTTCTGATGCAAGGTGCATTTTGCATTATTGTTGTCTGGTGCAAGCACCTTGCATCACTCCGGAGTGCTTTTTGAATCGGGCTCACAGCTGCAGCAGGAAACGATTGCATAGCACCGTGGCAAAACAGGAAACACAGACCAGTTAATCTTATTACCTGGTTTTAATCCAAACAAGTGTATATAAAAATCAAATACACTACATCTGGCAAAAAAATGCCAGACCACATACATGGAGCAGTTGGTGGATAAACACTAATGTTTCACTCGTTACCTCACAGGCTTCATCAGGGTTACAGACCAATGATTAACGCATCTTTAAATAGTGTAACTTAGTGACATCACACTTTAAAACATCCAATGAACAAGTACCACATTGTGCCATTTCATAGTGTAAACACATATACCTAATTCTTGGTCATTTTCATGTTCTAAAATCCTGCCGTTTTGCACCACATATAGGTATACTTAAAGCCAGTTTCAACCCTTTATAAAAATACAATACCATGTTATTTCTAAAATGTTATCTAATACTTTCATGTATTTTACTATACACAATTACTTTACAAATTTATATGAGGTGTCTATATTTAGAATTGCACCATAGTGAACTACGTGCAAAACTTTAAACAGATATGGCACTACGATCCCTGTCAGGTACATTAACATACTAGAATGGCTGTACACACATACTTCATCTAATATGTATTATGTATTTCTTGTTTCTATTTCTTATATTTTTATTTTTATATCAACCCCTATATTTTATTTTTATTTATTCAGTTACATTCATATAATCAGCACCTTTCACGCTCATTTCATAAATCCATTGATGGATTTATGAAATGAGAGTGAAAGGTGCCAAGGGCTTAAATGAACAGCTTGAATTATCAGCTTTTTAACTAATTTATAACGCATCTGTTTTTCCTGATGGCCTTTATAAATACTGTAGTGATTATAAGAATGCAACTGAATAAATAAAAATAAAATATAGGGGTTAAAACTAGTTAATAAGAGTAACTGGTCTGTGTATCCTTTTTGGCCACATGTGCTGCTATACATTTCTTTTGATTGTTGCCATTTAGTTAAAGTACTGTGGCAGTATCCTGGTGCTGCAATTTGCTGCTTTTCTTCACAACAAAAAAATGATGCAAACTGCATTCCCATCATGATTTTCCTACAACTTGTGATTTTGTGTCACAAACATAGAAACACAAAAACAAGAAATGTATGATTAGTAACAAATGGAATACCTCGGGGGTTCGTACAGGGCTGGTCCTTTTCAATGTATTCATTTCTGACATAAAGGAATGCATTAAGGGCAAGATCTGCCTCTTCAAAGATGACACAAAGATATCCACAAGGGTGGATATGAAGAAAGGGATACAGGAACTCAGAGAGGATCTGGGTAGATTGGAGAGCTGGTCAAAGATCTGATAGCTGGGCCTCAACACTACAAAATATATAGTGAGGCACTTTGGGAAAAAGAACCAAACAGTACAATATGAAATGTGGGATGCCGGAAAGCAACATGGAGGAAAAAGACACAGGTTTTTGAATATTGGAGAGCTTTAAGACAACAGCACATTGCAACAGAGCTGTGGGTAATTCAAACAGAATGCTGCATTGCATAGGGAGGGGAGTAAACAGCAGAAGCTTCAATTGTACAGGTCACTAGTGCAACCATATTCTGGGATTTTGTGCAAGGTAATGAAGTCCACACCTTAGGAAAGAGTGTGACAAGGTTGAAGCAGTGCAGCACAAGGGAATCCAGATGACCAATCTATTAAGGGAGAGACAAGCAAAGAGAAGTTGAAGAACTTGAACGTGTAAACCCTTGAGAAATGGAGGAAAGGAATGACATGATCAAAATATACAAGTACCTGCATGAGTTTTTTTCAAGTTTATTGATCAGTCAATGATCTTTACACTATAAAATATCACATACTGTAGTACTGCACATATAACATTTAAAAAGTAATTAAAATAAATACACATTTTCCACTTCATATGAAATACTTACAACTTAAGTTACTAAGACATTCTATTGCATACATATTATTTCACCAAAATATATTGGACAACTTAGCAATGATTTCAACTTCCCAAAAAAATTTCCATTTCCTAGTACATGTCTGTCACAATATATCAGTTATTAAACCACTGCATACAAAAACCTTAAAATATCATTAAGTATACACACTAATATAGATTAAGCCATTATTCACATTCATTTTAGCAGCTCAATATGCAGAGAATATAATCTCATGAACAATAGTTGTTTGTGTTGTAGTTTTATTTTGGTTATTGCAACAAGATACCCTGCAGGTTTTTTTCAATTATTAGTTTACCACTGGTTGTGAAAATAATATTTAGTAATAATGTCTTATCAGTAGTATCAGTTTTGTCCCATATTGGGGCAAGCCAGTATTTTCTTGGATTTTTATAGCGGGGCAAATCATTGTCCCCTGAATCCCCCCAGAAATGATGGATGCCACAACAGTTTAACATGTTGGTTGCCTGTTGGAAATTTATTTATGGCACAAATAATATATTTACAACCACAGATTTTGAATTTTCAATTCAATTCCACACCAAAATGTATTTCAAAGCTTCCTGGTTCTGGCCTCTGTCCTTCTTCTGGTTTTTCTTCCTTCTTGTCTTTCAGGGCCGGGACACTGTGAATCCGTCCCCCTCCGCCACACCAGAACCAGGCTGGTTCCACATACTTGGGCTTTCGCCCTCCAGGCTCAGACACTTCTGAATCCGATGCCTGTACCTGTCCCCCTCCCCACTTTACCACCACATCTGGGTTCCTTGTCCCCAGTCCATGTATCCTACCCCCTCACCCCTTCCTTCCACCCCGCTCCCCCCTTTTTTTTCTTTTCACTCCCATGGGCATCCTTGCTCCTCCCTACCAGGGGACTCTGACCTAGCACCCTGGCTCGATGCTGCCTCCCCACAGTGGAAACACTGTCCCTATGCCCAGAGCCCCTAGGGCACTCAACCTGCCCTCCATTTCTTTTCTTTGTGCCAACCATGCCCTCCCAGAGTCTTCCTTAATAAGGGTGGAAGGGTATGAAAAATTCCCAGCAAAGGAGGTCATCCTGCCTGAGCCCTAGCCTAATATACACCTATAGGCCCCTGGTCAGGACACCCTTCAGGCTCTGCTCCCCTAGCCAATCCCTGGTGCTCTGGTATGCCCTTGTCATTTTACACCTTACTTACTTGGTGATGTCAGCAGGTCCCACCCCCTCTATTCTATCTGTTCCCCCCTCCCCCTCCTGTGCCTCTTCTTGGAAGGGATCATTAGACAACCTGGCTTGCCTTTTAGTGGCAAGCCCCATTATCACATGAATCAAGTCTTTTATGTACTTGTTTGTACAGGCACAATAAAAAAATTATATATTCAGTGCTTTCTTATATCTAGCTAGAAGTACATTGCTAGGAAACATTTCTACTCTAAATCTTGTAAACAACTGTTTTTGTTTTAAATATGTTAGTATATCTAAGTAATCTCTAAAACAAAATAAAATATTATTAGCACGCAGCCATGGTGATATTCTAATTTTTTGAAATGGCTTTCAAATCCATATGCTTGTAATGATTTACAATCTTGTTTGTAACTTATGGTTTATATTTAGGACTAATGGTTATATTTTTATCCAGGTATTTTTTCAAAAAAGTTAGGCCTGTTTCTTCTAGCATACTATACATTGTAAACAGCCATTTAAATCTTCAACAACCCAAATTCTCCAATTCATATTTTTCCTTAAGTGAAAGAGCAGGCAATCTACTGTGGTCCAAGGATAGCAACTTTATCCAGTAATTTACCTTTCTAGAGCGTGCATAAGCTAGAGGTCCAGTCAAACCAAGTTCAGCGCATAAAAGCACAACAGGTTAGGAATTGTTCAGGCTTAAAGTAACTCTGTATAGCTTATTCAAGGGGATTTCTAAGACCTGAATATTATCATAGTCCCATATTTCTATATGATATAACATCTGAACATAGCATTTTGCCTTAACTGCTTCTATGAGAGGTTTCATGGAATTTCCCCAGATTTGTAGATGAATATTTTTAATGAGTTTGTAGTTTGCTTCAGTTTCGGTAGTAACATGCTGATACGCTTAAACCATTTCCCATCATTGGACAGGTGCAAACCTAAGTAGACATATGATTTGACAGTTCTAAGTTTTCTGACTCCTACCTTCCAAAAAGTATTTATTTTATTTCATCTTAAAATCATGATCTGGCTCTTTGATTCATTAATTGTGAGTTTGTATTTACTAGCATATTAATTTAGGGTGTTTAGTTTTCCTTGGAGATCTTTCTGTGAAAATGAAAATAGTATGAGGTCATCCACGTAAGCTAGTGTAGCACACAATTTATTTTCAATTTTGTGTGGATCTGTTACAGAATGTTTAAGGGCCAAAAGTAGGTTATTGATACAGATGCAAAACAGTGTAGGGCCCAAAATGCAGCCCTGCCTTACACTGTGATTTGTTTTAAAAGTAGCCAACAGTTGTCCAGAGGTACCCAGCCTAATCCAAGCCAAAGTTTCAGAATATAGTTCTTTGATAATCACAATAATGTCTAAACTTATACCCCAATCCTTCATCAACATCTATAATAGATTACGTGAAATAGAATCAAAAGCTGAACTAAGGTCTATAAATGCTGCATATAATTTTTGTTTACAAAGTTTAACATATTTTTCATAAAGATGAGTTAACATGAAACAATTGTCCCTGGTACAGTAGCCTGAAGGGGAACCTGGTTGGTATTCCAATAAATTTCCTAATGATTTCATCTGTTCCAATAATTTGTTTAATAATATTCTTGAAAATATTTTACCTCAATTATCCAGAAGGGAAATTGGTCTATACATATGGGATCAGATTTGTCACCTTTGTTATGGATTGATATTATAGTGGCACCTTTCCAGGATTTGGGGAAACCCAGTTTAGTCATATGATGATTAAAAATTGGTGTGAGAATTGTTGCCCAAAGTGAAGGAGAGGCTAGGAACACTTCTGCAGGAATTTAATCAGGACCTGGCACTTTGTTCTTTTTCATAGATACAATTGCCAGTTACACTTCTCCTTGTGTGCAAAATATAGAGTGTGACATATCAACAGCTATTGTAAACAAGTCCATCTGGTCCTTTAAGTCAAAGAATATTTCAGTATAATACGATTTGCAGGTATCCATAGAGATAAAAGAATCTATACTATTTATTTGATTATTATCCCACAACTCTCTACCATCCTTGGTGAAAATCTGGAATATGTTGACAAATTCAGATACCTAGGAGTATGGATAGACAATAAACTAGACTATAGTACCCACGTTGAAGAGGTCCTGAAAAAGCTAAGACAAAGACTTGGTCTATTCTATAGAATCAAACACTACCTGACCAAAGATTCCAAACAAAGATTAATCCTTGCATCATTCATGTCCCTCATTGATTATGCTGACTTCCTCTATGGTCATTGCTACGTCTCCCATCTAAACAAACTAGACACCCTGTATCATAGAGCTATTAGATTCATTACTGACCTTCCCTCTAGCACCCATCATTGCTCTCTCTACAATGCAGTCAGCTGGACATCCCTGCAACATAGAAGAAGAAAATGCTGCTACCTGGATCTACAAAGCTCTGACAAACAAACTCCCTTCCTACATCTCAGACTGCTTCAACCAGATCACATCCAGGCTCTTCACTCCTTGAGGATCAACAAACTGATCCTGCTGAAGATTTCTATCACCTGCACCCGGTATGGAAGAGCTGCAATCAGTTATTCCTAGCACTTATCTGAATTCTATCCAAAAGACATTGAAAATGGAAACACTGATCCCCTACATCCTTCAAAAGCTGTACACCAGCCTAATCCCAGATTCATGCAATTGCTTCCACAAGGCCTAGTCCTCCACACCTCCACACCCCACACCCCTCTCTCCCCACCCCTTCTAAAGCTCCTCCCTATTCTTCTATCATTCCTCTGGTCCTTTCCACATCAAACCTCAAATATATGCCCACCCATGTACCATTAGCCAAGCCTTATCCCTACCAGACTGTTTGTTTCTCACCTTTAATAGGTTTTGGTTTACTGTCCTTGCCTTGTATATATGTAAATAATTGTACATCTATCTCACTCATAAATGTTTGTATTTGTGCTATTTCAATATCATGTTTTTGTATACACTCTGTAACCTTTTTTGTTATGACCACTCAGGTCCATCTTGTAAATGAGCTATGCTCAATGATGTTCACCTGAATAAATAAAGATTTTGATTGATTGATTGATTGATTGATTAGTGCCTTTAGTTACCATCTGCAAATAGGTCTGACAATCTTTGTTCCTGATAGCTGACAGCATTCTTTCCCATTGGGCATGTTGGAATTCTATTTATTTATTCTTAAGCAATTTTTTATAGTTCTCCCTGACATGATTGAATATCTTGTACTGCCTTTTCTGTTTGTTACTTTGAGTTTTCCTAATTAGCTGATTTAATTCTCTTTGGCCTGACAGCATTCTCTGTTGAACCAAGTATTAGAGTTTTTAAAAGGTCTCAAAATCTCCATGAGAAGTTCTCTGATGACTACAAACCAAGCATCTAACTGCTTTATTAGCATTGGTCCATTTTGCATGACACAACTGGAACTTGGAACAACCTTTTAGCAGTAAAAATGATATCCTTGCTGTGTACATGTTTCCATTTAATCTTTCCATTTTTTCTTATCTCAACATCATAGTGTTTGTAGTCTGTCTATTTTGCATTCAGATATTTATAAGTCAAGGCAAATGGAAAATGATCACTATCAATCCTGGGTACTACTATACACAATTCCCATATATCCACAGTGTTATTCCAAAATAAATAATCTAACACGGAAGAGCTAGAAAAATTATAGTTAGTGTAATTACCTTCAGTATCACCTGTAATTCTGCCATTAAGTGGGGCAAGATTATATGGCATTAAAATGTCAATTAGTCTATGTCTCCTTTTGTTAATTTTAACATTCTGTGAGACCCTGGTAAATTTATGAGCATTGTCAAACCTCCAGTTTTGAATATCTATGTCTGAGAAATCATCATATGTGCCAAGTCTTGCATTAAAGTCTCCTCACATCAGGATATTTTCACACACAGTTATGGCCCATGCTTTATGTATAACCTCTTCTAGATCATCCCAAATTTCAGGATAAAAATATCTTGAATTGCGAGGAGATATATAAACATTGATAAGACAGAACTTTAAAGAATGTAAGTTTGTATAAAGAGCTTGAGAAAAAGAGTTTGTAAATATTATTTCATCTGTAACATCCTTTACAATCTTGTCCCATGTTACTAAACCTCCAGACAGTCTACCAAGCTTGAGTTGTTGTTTACTCGGGCTCTGAAATGTACAATAACCATTAAGTGTGACATTATTCTCTGCTAAATGCCATGTATTATGAAGACATATAATTAAGGCTTGACTCAAAACTCTATACGCTCTTTATCAGCAAATTTTGCAATTAACACAGCTACATTCCAGGAGATTATTACTGTATTGGTGTTTAATGCTGAATCATTCACTCCCTCCAGGGTGCCAAGATCTGAGAGTTAATTTCCTTCTGAGCTCAGTGGATCAAAGTGGTTTGATAAAGTAACATTATAATTAGTTTCAATTCTTACTACATCTTTCACTCTATTATCCTTTAAATCACAACCAGTGATGTTATCACTCATATTTCTAGATAAACTGTTTTCAGTGTGAGAAGTAGAGGAGACTATATAAAGCTCCATCACATCTAACATGGTTAAATTATCTAGAATGTTGTTATATAAACTCTCATACTTTACTATAATTTGTATTTGATCTGTTTCCATATCTTCACCACATCCGCATACTCTTAATGCTTCAAGATGTTCAATCTAGATATTTAACAGTAGTTACAGTAAATCTGATACTATCAGTTTAAATTTGTTTTCATTTTCATTTGTAGTTCTACTTAGGCCATAATGAAACATTGTTCTAGATACTTGGATCTCTTCAGTTGTTTTAGTAGTGCACCTTTTGTTAGCACTAGTTGAGCTGAGAATATTACTGTCCACAATGTGTATACCCACAGGATCCAGTAATGGAGCTCCCTGCAATATTTTATCTATGACATCATCATCACTAATTGCAATGTCAACTTACCCTATGTTGTTTGATGTTTTTCGCCTGTAAATTTTGTTAATTAATTTCTTAGGCTGTAATTTTAAGGGCATGTGTAAACAAATTAAGCACAGTGTTTCTTAGTTTACCTGGATTTTCATTTGGCATAGGTCTTAAGCCAAATATACTAATAAATCTGTTGTTTTTTCCTGGTTGTAGCTGATTCAGCTGCTTCCTATTTATAAAGTCAACTGAGTATCCAAGTTCTTGTAATGTTCTAATACTTAACCAGATCTGATTTGCTATTCTGACATTAGAGCAAAATATATAAACACACCTATTGGCATCACAGTCTTTGTCATCCCAGATTTGTACATCATTGTCTGTGATGTCAGCGCCCATAGCTGCCCTTAAAAGACGCACAATCTGCTTTTTATTTTGACACACAGAAGTTACTTGATTCCACAGATAGCCATACAGACACAAGATGGCACAGTCCAATATATCAACCAAATCCCTATCAGCTTCTGAAATCTGAGTAGTAGTAGCAACTTCATTAATATTTTGTTAGTAATGTCAAAGTGTTCTGTGTCTCACTTCTCCAATTTTGCCAATCTTGTCTAAAGGCCATTAAACCATCTTTGAACAGATTCAACTGTTGATTAATGCATTTCATTGCATTCATACTGTATATTCCTGGACACTAACCTTGTTAGGTAAGCTTTGATCATTCTGGGTATCATTATTTTGTTGATTACTATTCTGAGCTGTGGTATAACCTTCATTATCATTAGTTTCCATAATTACAGACCTATTGATTTCATGAGTGGCAACTATTAAATCTCCTATCCCAGAATTTTCTGTTTTTTGTACTTTTCTGTTTGTTACTACCACGGTAGCATCTGTTGTCTTTATTTTTTCCTTTTTATTTTGTTTCCTTGTTCTCTTATTTTTCATTATTGGAGAGTCAGGGATACATGTAGTAGAAAAGTCTGGTCTAGGTTGGGAGGCAACTTACATAAGTATAGATGGGGAGCCATTTGGAGGGACAATCTTGTCTAATTTGTTAAGGACATCATCCAGTCTGCAGCCTTTTATAGCTATATTGCATTTCAGTGTTTGCAGTTCATCACAAACATCTACTAACTGATCAAGTATCATTAAGTGTGCTGCATAAGGATCATTCATGAATTTCTTCAGCTCCTCATTTAAGCTAAATGGATAGGATGATACAGGGTATTTGCTGTCATCAGTATGCACATGTTGATTAATATGCGTGCTAGTAGGTGTTCTAATTTTACTTTCAGATTCCAGGACTTTTAAACAATCTATAGCTTCCTGTATGCCCTCAGTTATGTCCTTTAGCTCTGGATTCCAATTATTATTATTCATAATACTTAGAGGTTCTGGTGAAAAATCAAAAGAATTTGAGATCTCAGCAAAGGAATCATAGTATAGGTCAATGGAAACCTCTTTAGGAGGGTTATTATAATCCTTTTTTTTCCAGCAGTATTTATGTCTTTATTCTTTTTAACTGTTTATACTGAAATGTCTGAGAAACTACTGTAGTCCTTGGATTGAAAGGAAAAATTATCCTCCCCAAAGATTTTAGGAGTTGATTCGAGTCTAGAGAAATCTTAGCTTAGCTCTATATTCCCCTGCTGCTTTCCTTTAGTAACTGTTTCCAAGGGAAAAGCCATTTTCATCTGATCAGAACAGTCCAAAGATCTATTAGTAGAGATATTTTTTGAGAAAAAAGCACTAATTCTGGTTTGTTTAGATTTTTTCTTTGTTTTGGAATTTTTCTTCTTTAAAACTTTTTATTTGGATTTTTTTTTCTTTTTTATATTTTTAACTGTTGTTTTATAGCTCCTGATTTTAACAGGTAGTGGTTGATTTAGCAATTCTACTGCATCAAGTTTGCTGTGATCTTTACTCTGGGCTATAGCAGCTGAGTCAGAGAAAATGATGTATTCTTTGTGGGTATTCTGACTATTCAATGCAGCCCTAGTGGGGTTATTTTCTTGCAAATTTACTATACCAATTACACAGTCTGCCTCAGCATCTTGTTTCCTAGTATGACTCTGTGCTAAAATAGGTGCGGAATTGGGCAATAAGAAAAAACAAAGAAAAACACATTTGTAGAACAAAGTATGCTATTACCAACAAAAAACACATGCATCAAAAGATCATATTAGGCCCTAATATCCTTTAGTCCAAGTTAATATAGCACCATTTCACTATTGCTCCAAAGCTCTGAGAATCTGAATAGTTGATCTTACCCTTTTGAAGGTACTCAATAATTTGTTTCAAGCTTTTGGAAACAACCAGTCCCATATGAATTTGCAGTAGAGGAAGCATTGATACAGTAGCTTTCTTCTTTTCCCCTCAGTTACTTCAGTACTCCAGATTATATCACACACCAATAATTTAAAGCATTGTACTGGAAAGCATTGTGTCAAAGTAGTGAAAATTTTATGTTGGTGTTTATGGTCCATCAACTTTTCTCCTTCTGCTGTATCCTGAAGTTCATTCACTATGATGTAGTATTATTAGAAATAAAAAAGAACAATCCTATAATACTAAGTGGGGACCATTGGATGCGATCTTGGCTGCCTGGAAGTCTTAGGTTCCATATGTCGATGTAGTGCTAACTCTAATGTTTACAATATCTGCCGAGTCCCTGCCCTAGGGAATCTAGTGGCTCCTTGATTTAGTAGATGCTAGGGGGGAAGGGGGAGGTATTAAATTCTAGGGGTGGATACATGGGTTTTGTTATTTGAATGTTAAAAGGACTTTACTGAAAGTGCTATTTTCATTGTCATTTATACCAAGCTATGTCTAAAAATAATGTTGATGTATGTATGTACTGGTCTGACTAGGCCACATTTTCACTGTAAAGTCAATAAAATATATTAAATAAATAAAAAAGAAACAAAAAAGAGAACAAGATGTTAGCCCCATTAAAAATTTTAAACCTTGTGAATTTCTAATAAAATATCACATATGATGCATGCGTTAAATAGCCAATTTAACTACTAGTCTAGCTATTCAGTATTTGTCTTAAAACCATTTTAAACAATAAAAGCAACACTCAGAGCAATCTTAGGTTACTCACTTCTAGTTAAGTGGATTTAAGTCTCCCAGATTCTTGAAACAGTTCTTAAGAGCTGCACGGCTATTCAAGAGACTGTTCGCAGCAAATAACTGTTCCCCACTGCATGTCTCCACCTGGAGCTTTATTCACATTTTTCCTATTTAAAGTTAGTCAGCTTTGGTAGCACAGCAATCCAACAGTGTGGCAGTTAATAAAAAGGCTACACCAAAACTTGTATGCAAGCTAAATTTAAGTTTAAAGCTTCCAGGAAACATCCCTGATAATTTTTCAGGAGAAACATATAAACATAGAAACATAGAGGTTGAAGGCAGATAAGGACCACAAGGCCCATCCAGTCTGCCTGTTTCTTTTTCTACCTTATAAATGTGCCATCGGCCTTTGCTCTGTCAGTGGCTTATCTATTCATACTCATCTGTATTGCTCCCTTATGCCTATCCCATGCCTGTTTGAAGCCCTGCACTGTATTCATAGCCACCACTTCCTGAGGTAGGCCGTTCCATGCATCCACCAATTTTTCTGTGAAAAAGAATTTCCTCACATTCCCCCTTAATCGGCCTCCCTCTAATCTCATGCTGTGTCCTCTTGTCCTGCAATGCTTCTTATATTTAAACATGTTAGACTCTTTCACCTTGTTAATGCCCTTAAGGTGTTTGAATGTTTTGATAATATCACCTCTCTCCCTCCTTTGCTCAAGGGTATACATATTGAGCTCTGTTACTCTGTCCTCATATGTCTTCTGATGCGGTCCCTGCACCATTTTGGTTGCCCTTCTCTGGACTGCCTCAATCTGGTTAATGTCCTTGTGGAGTTGTGGCCTCCAGTACTGCATACAGTACTCCAGATGGGGCCTAACCAGTGTCTTGTAAAGAGAGATTATTAGCTCCCTCTTATGACTTGTGATACCCCTACTAATACACCCTAACATCCCCCTAGCTTTACTTACTGCTTTAGAGGTCTGCATGGATGATTTCAGGTCATCGGTGATGATGATGCCCAAGTCTCTTTCCTACTTTGTGACTGCTAGCAACTCCCCTCCCAGCCTATAGGTGGCTTCAGGGTTTCTCTTCCCTATGTGCATGATCTTGCACTTCTTTGCATTGAATCCCAGTTGCCACTCTTCTGACCATTTTGCTAGTTTATCCAAATCTTTTCTCATTCTACCCACCCCATCTGGATCATCTACTCTGTTGCAGATCTTGGTGTCATCTGCAAACAGACAAGCTTTACCCTCTAGTCCATTTGCAATGTTACTAATGAAGATATTGAAGAGGACTGGCCACAGGACTGATCCCTGAGGTACCCCACTTGTGACTTGCATCTATTCTGACTGTATACCATTTACCACCACTCTGTTTTCTGCCCGTCAACCAGTTTGCCACCCAGTTGACCAACTTCTGACCCACCCCGAGCCTACCCAGCTTATTTATAAATCTTCTATGTGGAACAGTGTCGAAAGCTTTGCTGAAGTCAAGGTAGGCGGCATCAACTTCTCCCCCTTGCTCCACCACTCTGGTTACCCAGTCAAAGAAATCTATGAGATTAGATTGACAGGACCTTCCTTTTGCAAACCCATGCTGTCTTGGATCCTGTGCCCCTATAGATTCCAGGTGTTACACTATCCTTTCCTTAAGGAGTGCTTCCATAATCTTGCACACTACTGAGGTAAGACTGACTGATGTAGTTCCTGCCTCCTCCCTCCTACCACTCTTGTGGAGCGGGATCACATGAGCCCTTCTCCAGTCTTCTGGGACCTCTCCTGTGCTCAGAGACTCGCTAAACAGTTCTGCTAATGGCTGTGCTAGTTCCACCCTTAGCTCCTTAAGTACCCTGGGATGTATGCCATCGGGTCCCATTGCCTTGTCCACCCTGAGCTTAGTGAGCTCTTGTAGGATCCTTTCTTTTGTGAAGGGAGTAGGGAGCACTGATGTTCTGAAGTGCTGTCCCAAAATGGTGCTTCTGTGGAGTCTGACTGCCCAAAGTGGCACATGCACAGTATATACTCCCTGGTCATGTGACTACACATTGGCTGAGGGCATGAAAAATAAAAGAAGTTTTAATGTGTTTAAATCCAAAAAAATAAAATTATAATCAACTATCCCATGGGCAGTAAATCTCCTTTAACAAGGTGAAAAAAGGAAAAAGAAGAAACAATGAAGACTCCACGCAACACAGTTTGTTCTTACAAAGTATCCATGATGCAAGTCGACTAAATAAAAAAAAAAAACTAAAAAAACTGGATAAACTTCACATTAAACAACAATCATTCCATCATTCCACATTATAAGTGTTGATATACAGTGGCGTGAAAAAGTATTTGCCCCCTTCCTGATTTTCTCTATTATTGCATATTTGTCACACTGGATGTTTTCAGGTCTTTAGAGAAAATGTAATATTAGATAAAGGGAACCTGAGTGAACAAATAACACTTGTTTTTTTTTTTAATTTCACTTATTTAATGAAAAAAAGTTAACCAACACCAACTGGCACTGTGTGAAAAAGTAATTGCCCTTACACAATAACTGGTTATGCTACATTTTAGCTGCAATGACTGCAACCAAACACTTCCTATAATTCAATATCAGTCTTTCACATCGCTGTGGAGGAATTTTAACCCACTCTTCCTCTCAGAACTGCTTTAATTCAGTAACATTTGGTAGATTTTCGAGCATGAACTGCTCGTTTCAGGTCCTGCCACAGCATCTCTATTAGGTTTCAGTCTGGACTTTGACTAGACCACTCCAAAACTTTAATTTTACTTCTTTTAGCCATTCTGATGTGGACTTGCTTTTGTGTTTTGGATCATTGTCTTGCTGCATGACCCAACTACGCTTCAGCTTCAGCTGACGGAAGGATGACTGGACATTCTCCTTAAGAATTTTCTGGTACAGAGCAGAATTCATGGTTCCTTTAATTATGGCAAGTCATCCAGGTCCTTAGGCAGCAAAGCATCCCACACCATCACACTACCACCACCATGTTTGACTGTTGGTATGGTGTTCTTACTGTGGAATGCTGTGTTTGCTTTACGCGAGACATTATGGGATCCATGTTGTCCAAAAGTTCCACTTTGGACTCATCTGTCCATAGAGCATTTTCCCAAAAGGCTTGTGGATCATCCAGGTGCTTCTTGGCAAATGAGAGACGAGCATTTATGTTCTTCTGGTTAGCAGTGGTTTCCTGTCTACTCTCACATGAAGCCCATTTTGCCCAGTCTCTTTCTGATTGTGGAGTCATGAACACTGACCTTAGCTGAGGCAAGAGTAGCCTGCAGTTCTTTGGATGTTGTTTAGGATCCTTTGAGACTTCTTGGATGATTTTACACTGTGCCCTTGGAGTAATTTTGGCAGGCCGCCACCCTGGGAAGGTTCACTATTGTTCCAAGTGTTCTCCATTTGGAGATTATGGCTCTCACTGTGGTTCGATGGAGTCCCAGAGCCTTAGAAATATCTTTGTAACCCTTTCCAGACTGATAGAGGGCAACAATTTTTTCTGATCTTTTCAGGAACTTCCTTTGATCATGGCATAATGTGCTTGTTGAATCTTTGTGCTGGCAACGTGACTCTGATGGTAGGGCCAAAATAAGTGAGGTTTATATTGAGCAGGGCTGGCTGTAATCAAGCCTGGCTGTGTTCAATCAGCTGACTCTAATTATCCCTTTAATTGGGTTGATTTAACTAGGGGCAATTACTTTTTCACACAGTGCCAGTTGGTGTTGGTTAACTTTTTTCATTAAATAAATGAAATAAGTAAAAAAAAAAGTGTTATTTGTTCACTCAGGTTCCCTTTATCTAATATTATATTTTGTCTAAAGACCTGAAAACATCCAGTGTGACAAATATGCAATAATAGAGAAAATCAGGAAGGGGGCAAATACTTTTTCACGCCACTGTACTCTCCTTTAGTTACAGTTATAATTTGCAAATATCTCAATTTTCCTGCATCTTACAGCTTCCTTTGTAGGTCAGTCAGTCTGACTATAGAAAAAACACCCTGTTGCAGCCACCCAGCTGACTTTTTTCACCCCATTCCAATCCAGCCTGGCGAACCACCTTTTTGCGGCCTTCCTCCTTGTGCGGGTAAAGAAAAGATAGATACAAAAAAACTGATCTGACAGACAATGCAAACAGTAAGATGTACTGGTAAGGCTGCATTTCTCAGACAGTAGGTAGCATACCTTTTAAAAATATAAAACAAGCTGTGCAGCCCTGCTACTTGCGTCTTCTTCTGAAGCGCAAGCTCATGTCGTCAGCTCTGCTCAGCCACATGAGTTAAAGAACAAAGAACCTTAGTGTACAAGTAGCGAGGCAAGGGTTACCCCAAAGGGTATTGGTCGGGAAGCCAAGTTCCAAAGAAATACAGAATCACACATACCTCCATAGTGCAAAGCATCATGGGCTGTATATGCAAATCACCACAAAATATTATGCTGATTCAAATTTAAGCCATAAGCTGGTTTAAAGTTGAACAAGCATAATATTTTGTGGTGATTTTCATATACAGCCCATGATGCTTTGAAATATGGGGGAATGGATGAGTTAAAGAAGATGGCTATCAATATACTTTTCTCTAGAGCTGAAATACAGAGAAGAAGGAGACCTCATTAAGTCTTGCATGGGGATGGTCAAGAGGGATTTGGGTGTCTGCAGCAATTTTTCATAGAAAGAGTGGCAGACAAGTGGAACACATTGTGGGAGCAAGTGGTACAGGCCAAATCAGTTAACCATTTTAAGCAGGGATTTGGCCTGTACTACTTGCAAGATAAACAACTTCACTTACATCATCTGCTCAAATTTGTTTGGAAAGGGATGGCAGGAATAAAGGAGGAATGGGCATTAGGGTAATAGTTAGGTAGGGTGGGCAAATTGAAAGATCCAATGTGCCTTTTTCTGCCATAATTGTCTTAAGTATCTATACAGTTGCAGCCATTTAAATGGCCTAATCAGACATTATAAGGTCCAGGATTGCATTCCCCTTGTTGCCCTCTTTCCCTTTGACTTAGGAAGCAGGCTTGTCTTGCCTCCAATCATTTCTGGCTGTTTTAACTTTTACCCTCCAGAGTTCCCAGTTGATATTCAAGAAGTTAGAGTCACTGTTAACAGATTTGCTCTCCCAGAACACAGTCCACTCTGTGCTACCAGCTTTTCATGACCTTCCAGCCACCTAAATATCACCTCAACATGCTGCCACCATGCAGCTTGACTATCACTTGGGATCTATTTTGGTTTGCTTCCCACCACTGACCACTGCAAGCACTGCAGACTGTCCTTTTGCAGTTGCAAATGACCAACCCATACAAGCACAGTTGGGAAACCTCTTTCACGTGCCTTTATTAGACTCATGTGTGCTTTGAACAGTTTAGCAGTCTGCCTCTTAACAGATGGCTCATAGAATTGCTAATTGCACCAATTTATCGGTATCCTTGAAAGTACAGTCAGTAAGAGCCAGAAATATATAAAAAAATAATATTTATTCATCCAGATATTTACATATGGTACAGGATTATACACACTAAAGTCTATGGGGAATAAAGTAGCACTACAGAAATCTAAAAACAAAGTTGTTGCACAGACAGAATGCAGGAAGAATAAGCTCACCATGTCATAAACTAGATTCTAAGTAGATAGTTTAATCTTCTCCAACAGAGATCTCTTAAGTCATAGCAAAATATGACTAATGTTTGCAAGGAGATACAGTGAGTGGAATGCTGTTGCAAGAGCAGCCACTTTACTTACATCATCTGCTCTGTTTTCCTTACATCACACCCAGGCATTACTTTGATATGTGAGCCAGCCTCCAATACAGAACTTGTCAAAGCTGGCTATATAATTTATGTAAACCTTCTCATTGTTCCTCAGGCCCAATCCTCAGTAGGAGTCCATGTGGTCTGTGGAGTCATGGGATGGTGTCTATTGAGCAGCTGTTCCTCTCAACAGCTTCTACCTTCCCTGCAAATAAACCTCAATCTCAGCTGCAAAATTCAATTAATTTCTCCACCTACCTATTGCTGAAGGTGTCAGGACATAGTATCTGTCTGCTGAAAGGACTTTGTCACAGTATGGAGATCAAAATGAAGTCAGCTGTTCCACAGCACACACCACCACCTACCCCGGAGAAGACCCCTAAGAAATCCAAGGCACAGTGTATGAGATGTGGATGGACATCGACTCCTGATTCAGGGACTACTCCACTAACTGAGGAATGTTTCCTATTGGAGGTCATCCCATTTTGAGACGAAATGCGGTCCTTCACTAAATATATAAAAGAATAGAAAATCTCCCATGATGACCTGGCCAAATGAACAGGAGATAACAAGGTGTGGCTAGATTCCTGGAAAAGAAAACAGAACACACTGATCTCGAGGTTGTGGCTCTGCAACAGAAATTGGCCTGTCTTGAAGCAAAGTTGGAGGACCTAGAGGGTCTGAGCTGGAGGAACAACACTGCCATCATTGGGATCCCGGAATGGGAGGAAGGCTCTGACCCTCTAATTTTCATGCAAAAATTTGTCCAGAAACTAGCTGGTCCCTCACATTATGGGGCTACCTACTCTATCAAATGTGCACATCGAACTCTGTGCCCCATATCTCAAGAGGGTGCTCCACCTCTTTCAATTATCATGCATTTCTTGAATTATTTGGAAAGGCAGCACTTTCTGATGAAAGTTAAAGAGATGCAAGAAGTGCTCTGGGAAGGATGGCATCTTTGCATTGTACAAGATTTGCCGAGTTTGGTTCAGCAGAGATGCAAAGTCTTCCATCCAATTGTGGTGAAGGTGCTTGCCGCTGTACTGAAATGTTGCATGGGCTATCCAGCCCCTCTGGAAGTTCTAGTGAAGGAACAGTGGTTGTCATTTGATTCCCCAGAGAAGGCTTTACAGGAGCTAATGGTAGCCCTGCTGGATCTCTTTTTTTTTGACTCCTCCCCGCACTTGGCTGGTCTCTCCTTCGGGTCCTCACACGAACTCCCCACCGTGGCTACTCTCTGACCCCTACCGTCCCATATTGCAGCCATGCCCAGGTAACCCTGGTGTATCCTTTCACCAGGCGGGTCTCTTACCTTTGTAGGATAATGGCCTGGGTGACCAACCAACAATCCTGGGGTGCTGCTGGGATGGCATATGGAGGTCTGGGAGCCCAGTGGTGAGGGTTCTGGAGGGCCATCACCCGATCGGCCTGGCGCCATTTTTCTGCTTTGCTTTCCGAGAAGTGACATGCCACTGATGTCAAGGCATATGCTGATGTCCCTCACTCCCCTAGTGTATCGGGGCCAATGTCCTGCCATACTCCCAGCCTCTGCCAGAAGTCAGCAGGCACTGAGCCGTGCATCCACCCTCCCCCCTGAGAAGGCGAGCCATCGTCGGACGCTCATTTCTTTCTCCACCGGCCGGCCCTCCAGCAACCCGAGTCTGTTTCCAGACCTGAGTCACTGGCATCGCAGATGGAAATCCAACCACTGTGCCAATGGGCCAGCATTACTGGATCTCTTTAAAGACTACTGGGCAGCTTGATCGGCATGGAAGGTGCTTGTTTGTTTGGCTCAAACAGCAGGTTTTTGTTTTGCCTTGGTGTTTGCAAATTTTATTGTTCAGGGATCTTATTTTTTTCCCTCAGTTGTTGCCTGCCAGTTTGGATGGACCTTCATTGTTTATGTTCTAGCCCTGTGGATTACATGACAAACTTATAAATTACTTGTCTTAAGCTCATTTTTGAGAGAGGGACATGACATCAGCTAATTTGATGAGCAGTTTTCTACATTTGTCATCTATATGCACTGCCATACTTCCCTCCTTGCCGGTTTGGGTCTTTCAACCTGGCTGGACACTCTGAGGAGAACTGGAGCATGTATTTACACCCGGGCCTGTCACAAGGTCACCATTCCTGTTGGTTTTTGTTTGCCAGATTGAGTTATACTTTTTTGTCTAATTGGATCTCACATTAAGGGTTTGATTGAGACTTTAGTAAAATGGTCTCCTATTTTATATTCTAGAGACTGTAAGTGTTGTGAACTTGTTCAGGACAGGAGTTATATTCATGCTGGTTCAGGGTCCATGCCTATACTGTTTTTCTTATTTAAACAGTTTTGAGGTTGTTGTTATTGTTCTGCCCAGTCAGGGCCTCAAATATCTTTCAGGGTTAATCTCCCTTTTCTGTCTAATTTTAACTTTGATCATGGTAGTCTAGAAGGTGGAGAAGGGGGGCCCTGAGTGATTTCTGTGTCTTCATTATGGTTAATTCACTCGGGATAGGGCCTCTTTACATTTCTGGTTTTAGGGGTTCATTTGAGAGGGGAGGAGGGTGCTGGGTATATGCATTTGGTTGGACCCAACATGGGCCTGTTTGTCTATGGTTTGGTGGATGGGAGAGGGGACTGGGATTGGTTTCTGGTTAGAATACTGTGCCTGGTGTTTTCTTTTTAAGGCTTGGGTGGGTGAATAAGTTTTTGTTTCTGGTGGGATGTGTTTGGTTCCTTTTCAGATTACATGTCTATGGTATTCAGGAATTATTGAGGTGAATTACTGGGCGGGTGGAGGGGGGGTGGGACTTTTTCCAGAATCTACTCATCCTCTTCTTCAATATTTTTGGTCTTTGTTCCCATTTTCATCTACTATTTTCTCAGGCATCTCTGAGCCTGGGTACTTATGACCCATAATATTTAATATTGTTCTTGGAATATAAAAGGGGCCCAGTCTCCTATCAAACATTTCAAAGTGCTACTGCACCTTTGAAAGTTGCAAGTAGATGTGGCCTTTTTCCAAGAAACCCATCTTCCCCCATCCCAGGTGCTGTCATTTCAATGTTGCTGGGTAGGGTAAGTTTTTGGATCAGGGCTAGACTCATGTAAAAGAGGTATGGCCATTTTAGTGTCATGTTCTATACCATGTCATCTCCTACAGAAAGCGATAGATCCTCATGGGTGCTATATTCTGGTATGGGTTCTGTTGGGGAACCTGGAAGTGATTTGGGGCTCCATTTATTGTCCCACTTCAGAAGACCCCTCTTTTTTTGCCAGCTGATCCCTATCTTGTCCTCTTTGACCAATCTCCCCATAGTCATCACCGGAGACTGGAATACAGTCCTGGACAATGACTTTGCGCTCTCTCACCTAGTCGGCTAGCCCTAAGAGATCTAATGGACTCCCTTGGGTTGGTGGACCCCTGGAGGATTTTACACCTGGATGTGAAGGAATATTCTTTCCATTCTCTTCCCCATAACTCCTTTTCCCGTTTTGACTTTTTTCTGTTAGGTCTGGAGGCCCTGCTTGGTGTTGACCTGTGTCATTATGGTGCCAAAGTACTAATTACTGATCACCATCCTCCAGTGTTAGAGGCCACCTTAATGACATCAGTGGACCAGGATAAAACCTAGCTTCTTAATAACCAGTTACTGCATTACCCATAGATAGTTGATTGACTCTCATATTTTATTTCCACTTTTTTTACTTATAATGCTCCCACTATGCTCAAGCTAGATATCCTTTGAGGTGCCTTCAGATGTGCTTTTTGGGGGTGAAATCATACATCTGGTTACAATATGAAAGAAGCAAACCTCCCAAATGGCCTCTTCCCTCCTGCAACAGATTAGGACTGTCGAAAGAAATCTCTCTTTGTCTTCTCCTCAGTCAGATCTAGAACATATAGAAGCCCTCCGAGCTCACTATAATACCTTGTTGGGGGAAAGATTGAGCATCTTCACCTCAGGTCCAAGGTCAAATATTTTGATCAAGGAGAGAAGGCTGGGAAACTCCTTGCCTTACGCCTCTGTACACAACTCACAGATAGAAGAGTGCGTTCCCTAAAACTGACCTCTGGCACTCTTGTCACCTCTCCCAGAGATATTGTGTCTCAGTTTCAGCCATTTACAGATCACTATACACAGCACCTCACACCTCATTTGATTCCCTCCAGTTTGAGGAATTCCTTCAAGATTTAAAACTACCCACATTGGACAAGACTTAGGCTGATTCACTCAAAGCCCCTCTAAGCCTCACAGAAATCTACAATACAATAGACTCCCTTGCACTGGATAAATCCCCTGGCCCGGATGGTTTCTCCTCAAACTTCTATAAGAAATATAAGGAGTTACTAGCCCCGCATCTCCTAACACTTTTCCAATATGTTTTTTCAAATAGTTTGTCTGATCTGTCTTTCACCGCTGCCACCATAGTGGTCCTCCCAAAGCCAGGGTGAGACCCCTTGTTGGTATCTAATTACCAACCTATATCTCTAATTAATGTTGATCTCAAAATTTTAGCCAAAATTCTGGCTATCAGCTTAACTCATTATGGGATTGTCTTCTTAGCAGAGAGCAGGTGGGGTTTGTTTTAGGCGGTTGTCGGCTGATCACCTTCGGAAACTTCTGCATCTTATTTCTGTGTCCAGGGATTCCATTACATCCTCAATTCTGTCCTCCCTAGATGTGGAAAAAGCATTTGACAGGGTTTCATGGGATTACCTCTTTAACTTGCTGCCAAGGTACAATATTCCCCCTAAATTTATTACGTGGGTCAAGGTGCTCTGCGCTCAGCCTTTGGCATACATCCTGTGCAATGGAGTACTTTCTGACCCCTTCCCCTTGCAACAGGATATGTATCAGGGTTGTTCTCTTTCTCCGTTCTTATTTAATTTGTATCTTGATCCTTTAATTAGGAAAATTTATATTTATTCCTGTGTCCATGGAATTCTCTTAGGCCCATACCAGTACAAGTTGTCTGCCTATGCTGACGACATCCTCCTCCAAGTTACATCCCCTGCTTCTTCATTAGCTGCTGTGTTAAATATTGTTTCCCACCTCATTGCGATCTCCAATTATAGACTGAACAGAAATAAAGCCGAATTGATGCCTTTGAACAGTGTTACTACCAAAGCAAGTATTTAACATCTTGGATTTCTTTGGGTTAGAGACAGGCTGCAGTATCTGGGGATACACTTTAGTGTTGATCTGACCAAAATGAAGCAATACAGCACTGACCATATTATGTCCCAAATTAAGGTTGACCTGGATCGTTGGTCCTTGCTGCTTTTAACCCTGTTGGGCCACATAAATATACTTAAAATGAACATCCTTCCTAGGCGTTTATATCCCCTTACAATGCTTTCTCCAAAGTTGCCCAAAGTATGTTTTCATCACCTAAATAGGCTCTTCCCCAGGTTCCTCTGGAAGGGGAAACCACCCCAGCATGCCCTGGGTAATTTGATGAGGTCATGGGAATCTGGTGGCCTTCAGGTCCCTAATATATACATCTATTATCTCGCTATTCACTGTTCCAGAAACTTCTCGTGGTCCCATCAAAAAGGTGGTCAAACCTACATACCCCACTGGCTGGAACTGGAATCCACATTGTACTACCTTCACAACCTGGACCCTCAAGCCCTGCTTTATGTTCCCCCTAAAATCTTATCTGGTCCTTTATGGGATACTCCCATAGGTAACTTTCTTTATGCCCATCAACAGTTATATTCCCTGCTAAAACTAAACCCTGGTTTGGACATCTCCCAACCTATTCTTGGCAATCCTAACTTGAGAATAGCCAGTAACATCCTGACCCAATAGGCCTGGCCATTCCTTGTCTCACTTTGGGTAAAACATCTAGAACAAGCTGGTCAACTCTTTACTTTCTTAGAGGCATAATCCAAATTTAACTGGCCCATGTCCATGTCCTTTAAATACTATCTTATCAGGCACATGTTACTACATAAATTTGGGACTGGCAAGTGGAATAGATTATATGGTGACACCATACTCCCTTTAATCTTAGTGCACCCTTCTCTCATACTGTGGCCTACTACCATGCCTGGCTTCAGGAGGCATCAGAGGAGAGGGAACATGCTTTTTTTCTATACCTGGGACCACTCCCTTCCCTCTCTGTATGGCTCCTGGGACTGGGTACATGTTTGGAAAGTTATTTATAAATATGTTAAATGGGACCAGTACCGTGTAATGCAATTTAAAATTTTACATAATATGCACTATACTCCTGTTAAGTTGCATCACATGGGTAGGCTGCCCTCCAACCTATGTACCCAGTGTCAGAAGGAACCTAATACCTTACTACACATTTTATAGACATGTGGCAAAGGTAATACTGTTCTGAAATGATATCAAACAATGAGTGGACCTATTACTCAGAGTAGAGAAGGTGTTTACTCCCAAAATTTGTACTCTTGGGGACTATCATGGGGGCCGTATAGGAACACAGAAGCCACATATTGCTTTGATAGCAGCATGCGCTAAGAAAGTAATACTGTGGCATTGGTGTGACACCCAACTTCCTACTTATATGGAATGGTACCAGGAAATCCTCTTCACTTTACAGGAGGAGCATATCATAGCCTATATGTCAGGCCACAAAAAGAGATATGTTAGAGTAGGGAGCCCCTTTACACTTTGCTGACACTGTGAGTCACATGCTGTATGCTTGTTCTGTCCCCATGTAATTTCTTTCCCTTCATGAAGTGGACCAAATCTCATTATATACCAACCCATTGGGTTAAGTTTGGGGTGACTCTGGAAAAAGAAGAGTTTTGGAGGGATGAGGGGGTTGGGGGGTGGTTGGGTTTTTCTCTTCCTTTTTTTTTCCGGGGTGGGGACAAGGCAGGTACATGGCAAGCATTCTGTTTTTGAAAAGTCCACATATATGTGTCAATCTGTTATATTGCTTACCTAGATTACTTGTTCATGTGTTTTAATAGTGAATTGCTTCTTTTTTTTGTGTCAACCTGTCCTGGTAAAACTAAATAAAGTTTATTGAATTTGAAAAAAAAAAGGAGTCCATCTCATCTATGTTTATACACAAACACATACTCTTTAGATGAAAGAAGCTCTGGTCTCTGGTGTGATCACAGGAATGTTTACCATCAGACATACAGTAAGATAGCAAAAGGAAAAATGCAAGATTCCATTTTCCCAACATATCTTCCTCTGTTAAAAAACTTTCACAATGAAATAAAAAAAAAATACATTTCATCATTGTCACAGTCACCCATCACAATGAGTATATTGCCCATTTCAGTTACCTTTCTAATTTCTCCCTCTGATTTCTCTAACAGATTCAAATGGATACATCTTTTGAAAATAGTAGAAGGGTTGCTTGGATGAATTTAGGGGAAGCAGTTGCTTCCCCATGTGACCATCTGAAAATCATGCTCTTCATGTCTAAATAAGTTGGAGACATAGAAAAGAATTGTGTCAGTTGATGAGAGCCTTGCAATCTATTAAGTCTAAGATGTGGAGGTACATGCCATGAATAGGTTCATGTCTCTCCACCCCTCTGCCTGGCCCACTAACCAAATGTCTGTTCTTGTCTCTCCGCATCTTGTAGCTCTCCATGGTTTAAGAATAAGCAACTGTCTCTGGCAACATGTTCCACCCTTACATCACCCTTTCTGTAAAGACGCACTTTCTGGCATCCCTCCTGAACTTAACTCCTACTATGTTGCAAACATTTTCCCTCATGTTTATATTCTCACTGGGTCTGAATAGTTCACTGAAGTCTATCTTGTTAATGCCCCTCATGTATTTGATGGTCTCTTCTGTGTCTCCTTTCTCCTTCCTGGTCTCCAGCAAGTACATGCTTAGGTTATCCAGTCTCTGCTCATATTTATTCCCCTGCTGACCCAGAATTAACTTTGTTGCCCTTTTATGCAGTGACTTCACCTTGTTCATGTCTTTCCTTAGGAAGGAAATCCAAAACGGGATACAGTAGTCAAGATGTGGCCACATCAGAATTCAGTACACGGGCCTCCTTTTTCATTTAAAATAACTTCCATTCAGTTTGCCAACTTCGAAAGTCAAGCTTATTGGCCTGTAGTTCCTTTTCTCATTCCTGGCCCATATTTATGGGACACCAGATCTGCTGTTCTCCATTTTATAGGCACAACTCTAGACCCTAGGTGGCTGTTGTAAAGATCAACTTAAGGTGCTTCCAGTATCTGTGCCATTTCTCTTAATACCCTATGGTGTACCCCATCTGACCCTAGAGATTTATCTACCATAAGGGTTAGTAGCTTTTTAAGAACCTGTCTGTGGCAATGGGTTTTGCAGAGATGTTTGTTCTGCCCTCCCAGCCCCTGTCCACTTACTCCATTGGAAGTGGCCTCTACTTCACTTTCACAAATGCTGAGCAGAAGTATGAATTCAACATTTCTTCCTTCTCTTTACTGCCCTCCATTCAATAAGCCCTTCTTTCAGTTTCACGATGATTCTTTTATTTTCATTTTCTTTCTGATGTAATAAAAAAAACTCTGTCCCCTCTTTTAACACCTTACCCTGTTCTGAACTCCATGTCTGCTGTTACACTGTTTACCTTCCTGGTGGCTGCCTTCAGTTTTTCATGTCACTCCTCAATGTCCCCTTTCATTTGTCTCCTCTTCTATTTCCTAACAGCAACCCATTTCTCCCTCATTGCTTTCTACCTCTTCTGTGAACCATATTGATTTTATGTGTCTTCTTCACAACTCTACATGCTTCAGACTGTAGCTGGTGATGTCTTGGCTTAACTTCCTTCTAATGACCCACTTCTCTCCCACCACTGACTCTCTCAAACTCAGTCCGGTGTTCCGAGTTTTTCTCTCATTATGCAAAAGTTCTTTCTAATTTCTAAAGTCCAGAACATGTATTTCAAGCAAAAGTTCTAACTTCTAAAGTCCAGAACATGCATTTCAGTGTTCAAGAACTCTTTGTCCAGATCTATCCTAAACCACACCGATAGGTGGTTGCAGTTGCCTAGGGCCTCAGTTATGCTTATGTAATCACTACTTCTCAGCACCAGTCCATGATTTCTTGTTCCTTTGTTGGTTCCCCAGCACTCTGGACAAAGAAGCTATGTTGGAATGCATCCAATAATGACTGACTTCCACCACTGCAGAACTTTTGGCTTCTCTAATCTATATCTGGTAGATTAAAGTCTCCCATGATCACTACCTCCCCTGAATTGCTACCCTCCTAATCTCACCTTCCAGTTCATTGTTTAGCTTTTCACTCTGCTTCCTTGGTCTATAGACTACCCTCAACTTCCTACCATGTTTGCTTCAATCTGGACCTATAGTGTCTATGTTCTGATAATCCCATTTGCTTCCTTAGGAACCTTTATGCTCTTTCTGATATAAAGCCCCCACCCATCCCTGCTCCTTAACCTTTCTTGCCTTTTCTGTGGAATGAGAAGTTTGGTATGGAAATACCCTGGTCATGGTTTGGAGATGCCCAGGCCTCCATGACTGCCACTAAATCCAAATGGCTGTCTGCCACTAACCCATGGAGGTCATCTCATCTGGGTTTCCAGGTTCCTGGTTAAATACATATTTTATTATGAAATGCTGAGATTAGAATTTATGTAATTTAAGATGTGTTGATTTTTTACATAGCACATGCCTTCTCCTCTCCCACTCAATCCCACCCTTCCCTATTTCTCCCTCCCTCCCTTCTTCCTCCTCTCTCACATTCACTTCCAACCCCACCACCCCTCCTACCCCCTCTTCCCCAGTTCACCCTCTGTTCACTTTCACACCCACTTCCTATCCCTCCAGCCCTCCTTCTTCTCCCCTACTTCTCTGCCCTCCCCTCTGCCTCCTGCTCCACCCACCCCTCCTCTCTGCTCCTGTCCCAACCAACAGCCCTTGACTTACCCCCTTCCCCACTTAACCTCACTTCAGCCTTCTTTTCCTATAAATTTCTGTTAGTTCCGTGGTTTATTTCCCTGTCTACAATTTGTTCCAAATGCTTAACCTAATGTTCTCACCATGTCTTAACCTCACTGTTCTGTACACCTATGGCCTGTACTTGTATATATATTTTGTTTATATTATTGTAAACCTCTTACTCTGTACATGTGAATTTATTGTTTGCTTGTTTTACCCTATACATTGTATAGCTGCTAATTATGGTTTGTGCCTTTGACTGTTTGCTCAGGACCTCCTTGTAAATGAGCCTGCTCAATGGAGTATTTCCTGCCAATAAATTTTGACTTTAACTTTGTTACATGATATCCAGTGGGGACTAAAACCTAATAAACAATACAGTAAAAAAGTATAAGTACACCAGTGAGTATTTTGACAGTGATAATGTATGTTGCAAATCATTTTCGTTCTGTTTTTAGTATGGACATTTGCCTATTTTTATGAAATAATGTTTTTGTTAAATTTAGATATTAATTCTTCTAATGTTTATTAACTCTAGATGAGTGATGAAGAGGCACCTCTATAAAACATAGATGCTGCAAATGTATATTTGTGGATTTCATAACTTGCCCAGGAGAAATAAAAATAAAATATTCATCTCATGAATATGAACACAACAGTGAGAGAATCTAATCCACGTTATTCTAAATAATTCTTTGTGGAGTCTTTGGATCAGACATCACCTGTTTAGACTATTTTGTGTTACTAGTGGGGTTAGAGGACTCCAACAATGAAAAAAACTGTGTGTGATTAAAAAAAAAACATGACGGTCATAAATGTAGGATAGATGATGTTTGTATTTCACATCCTGCTCAAATTACTGTACTGTGAAACTAAAACTGGAAGACCTGCCAGAATATCAAAATTACAGATAACAGATGCCCAGCCATAATATTATATTCTGGGATGCCTTAAAATCATTTACAGAGCAAATGTTATTGAACAGACAATAATCAATAAGCAAGTTAGGATAAGAAAAAGTTAAGCTGAAGGAGGAATAAGGAAAATAAAGACACTTCATAAACAAACAAGGGATATAAACATAAAACACCTAAAAGTGCAAAAGAAGAATTCAGTTTATTCATTAATGAAGAGACTGCAAGAAATTGGCAAAACAGAAATGGTAGATCAGGAATTGTCCTTCCCTATAATATACAAAATTATAAAATGGGCAAGAAAAATCCAGAGATCAATAGCTGTCCAGACCTGTGTGGTAATTGACTTAATAATTGCCCTGGTCTGGAAAGTGCCTTGCAAATCTTAGAATTACACTGTTTCAGAAGGGTTCCACGTCAAAGTAGTGAAGGATAAACAGTGACCACCACAAACATCACAGACAGTACAACGCGAGCACATATGGTGAAGGCTCTTTTTTCTGAGGGCTTTGACCTCCCACACCATCCTTACAATAGGTACCAACTCTGGGGGGAATGCACCTCTTGGGGAGGGGGGGACCTTTGATCGATGTATGTGCTTGCATTGTTTTACCATTGCTGTTTTTGCCACACTGTTTTGTCCTCGCTATCCTGACAGGATACCCTTCAGAAGACCTGTACAGTAATTGATCAATAACTGCATGGGTCTAGTAAGTGCCATGCAAGTCCTGGAAAGACACTACTTCAGAATTCTCAGTAACTGTGTCAGTTGGGGAAAAAAAGGTTCAATTAACAAGAGTGAATTTCCTGCCAGCCAATCTGATCTCTTTGATGAGGCAAACCTAGCTGTTTGGTGTGAGAACTGATTTACCAATGAAAAAAATGTATTTCTTTTTAATTTAAAGTTTTTAGTCTTGTGTTTTCTTATTATTTTGGTGCCATTTTTTGTAACTGCAATAACACACTTCAGGGCTTGCAGTTATTGGGTAATTACCACACTTCCCCCCCACCCTGTTGTTGAAGGGGAAAATCAGCTAACACCCCAGCCTCCAACCCACAGAGTGAGGGGGCGTGCAGTTATTCCTTAGCAACTGCATGCCCTGTTGTGTGTTTTGCTTACATAATTTCCGGCGAAGCAGTTTCCAAAAAGGCTGGGATGGGGTAAATTGCTGATCCCACAGAAAATAGTACTGTGTCTGCAATAATGCTGAAGATAGAACTGTGTCAGAAGGTTGAGGGTGGGGCATGTGTCTTCTGCCCCAACACCAGATTACACATATGAAAAAGAATGTAATGAGGACTTTGCGTTAAAGAAAACTATATATAGTAATATGTGAATAATATGAAACAACCCACAGCACTTACTATAGCCGATACAATTGTAGAATACTATAATAATCATTGCTTAGATAAAAAAGGTTCACCATTTGATAACATGACAGCAAACTCCTTTAGCAAATTAAGCATCTGATACTTGATAAAACATCAGTCAGAGATATAGACTAGACCAATAATAGAAAAAAAAACATTATTTTAATCCAAAAATACATCCCCCACCATACCTGCCGGACTAGAGCAGCACAGCAGACTAACCCAGTCACCTGCCACTTGCCAACAGGACAAGCCTGACCACATAGACCTGAGTCATGAGAGCTCAGTATAGAAGCCCTTCCACCACCGTACCTGCCTGGACTACAGCAGTGCAGAACACTACCCCAGGTATTGAACCAGAGGATGCAGGTTTTAGGTGCCAAACTGCTTCAGGACTCTGCTTGGGCAATTTACCCTTGCCTGTACTGTTTTTAATTTGCAAACTAGGTTGATTGTTTTTATGTGTGATTGTTATATTTTTCCTGCTGCCCCAGACTGTTATTATTTCTTATTTTGTGCTATTATCTGAACTGCTTTCTTGCTGTCACTGAGCTGTTTTTGCCTTTCCCCTGTCTACTTGCTCCTTTCTCTCTCCCATTGGCTATCCCTCACCCCTCTCTCTTCAATGTTTCTCCTTTTCTCTAAACAATAATCCCATTTTTATTCC
The DNA here is from genome assembly GCA_016271365.2 of Neoceratodus forsteri. Lineage (NCBI taxonomy): Eukaryota > Metazoa > Chordata > Ceratodontiformes > Ceratodontidae > Neoceratodus > Neoceratodus forsteri. The sequence continues at coordinate 1,341,471,947 of CM057456.1, forward strand.
GTCCTTGCCCAGCCACCCACCACTTGTCAACAGGACAATCCTGATGGCAGGGACCTAGGTCACATGGGCACAGTGTAGAAGCCCTCCCCCTACCATCCCTACTCAGACTACCCCAGGTATTGAACCAGATGACGCAGGTCTTTTGGCATGCAGCACCGCTAGCAGGGTGCTAGACATGTACTACCCACCCAACCACCCCACCCTCCCACCCATGGTTTCTAAGTTTAAATGTATGCCCTTTTTCCACCTTGACTCCTCAGCCAAGGGTTAACACCTGTCACTAATTACTTTGGGCTCTGCTGCTCTTTACCTAGTGTCTAGTTCTCACCCTCCCCACATGTACAGTAATCAACTACCAGGGACCCACTGCATTTGTAACATATTCCCTCCATTACTCTTTTCTGACCCTTCGTATTGTGGTGTCCTTCTACCCTTGATATTATTTTTTTTCCTTTAGAGCTTTTTGCTCCCCATTGCTGCCTCCTGCCTGCTTCGGCAATGGGGAGACATAGCATTTTCTGGTGTTTTTCACCTATTCCTGGGGCCCCAGAACATGGTTGTGCATCTCTGTGGAGGTGCGCACACACCCTGTGGCTCTGGTGATGACCCCTTCCCCCCACCTGGCCTAGCAACAAGTCTCCTGCTAGGCTTGTCACTACCACTTAAACCCACTCAGTAGCAGCCAAGAGCCCGGGAGACTCCAGATCCCTCTCCAGGAGAGGAGAGGAGAGCTGTCTGTTGGCAGCTGTTTCCAGCTCCGCTCCCTCCCCCTAGCTGATCCATAGCAACCTGAGCTCACTCCTGAACCTGGGTCACCAGTGTGGCATGAGGTGTGGTAACCAGTGCCTCAACCCTCAGCACCACTGGGCCTACCCTTGATATTCTGATTGTTTATTGTTAAACCCTATTGCAGTGCCTTGGTGGCTGGCTGGCACTAATGATTGCATAACTGCAGCTTCAGTCAGTGAGTCTACTTTTTTATTGAGGTGCCCTTCTCACCCATGATGTTCTGCTGTCTAATTGTTAAACCGCATCATGGTGCCTCATCAGCTGGCTGGCACTAGCCATTACATAATCGCAGCTCAAGTCAGTGAATCTACTTTTCCTCTGCTGCTGTCTCTCCCAAGTCTCTGTGGTGTAATTCTTTTCCTGCTGCTCTCTTTCATTTGGAACCTGTTAGTGCCTGGTTTACTTAGCCCTACTCTGAGAGCTATGAGTCAGACTACTAGGAGATCCCCAAGTTTCCACAGCCCACAAATTGTAAGCAATCACCACATGACTATGCCCCACACCAAAGAGCTATGTCCATTCTTTCCCAAATTGCTGCTCATATAGGCTATATTACTATGTCTATTTCTGGTGGCTCCTTGCTCACAGTGGGCTGATATCTGGCAACCCACTATGGCTGGACAGGTTACACCCCAACCACATAGTTTTAGGTCTGAGGATGCCCCTAGTAAAACTTCTTATAACACTGAGTTCTACCACCCATTATGCCCCATTGTGCCTATCATTGCCAGCAATATGGTATCTCTCATTGCCAACCATGAACTGTATATGGCCAACTTCCACACAAATGGGGCACAAAGAATTGCTGTGGAAATTCATGGACTTGCTAGGACTAAGCTACCTCGAAAGCATACTCTGGGAGGGAAGATCCGATATAAGCTTTTACTCACACTCACCCTCATCTTGGGCAATATCCAACCTTACCCAGGTCCTCCAAGCATCATTGGATCTGGTAAGGTCTGCAAGAATAAGCTGTTAGTTGTCTTGCTCAACACTGGTAGTTTGCTTCCTATGTTCCAGAAACTGGAAGCCTGACATTATTGCCCTTTCCAAAATTTGACTTACCCCTAAAATACCTGACTAACATTGCCCTGCATGAATACAACACATTTAGTGAGGACCACATGGGTAAGAGGAGAAATAACTGCTTGATCTATCTTCTCACAAACCTCAATGCCCAAAAATTGATAATAGACAACCTCACAAGTTACTGTGAGTGCCAGGCTGTACAAATTGGACTGGGCTGTGGTCCAAAAGTCCTAACTGTAATCTCAGTCTACACCCCCCCAGGTAGCCAGCAAGCTGGCATCAAATCCTTTTCCAGGTACTACACACAGGCAAGCTCTTCTGGCAAAACAATTATCACTAGGGACTTTAACAACAACTGGGTTGCTAGTTCAAGTGCTGATCTTAAAGGCCAGGTACCTAGCCTCTTCCTGATACTAGTTGTGAATGACACACATTCATGTCAGTTTCAAAACTGGGTCTAAAGCCCTTACTGACTGGGTTCTGACTACTCATCACAAAAGACTAACTAAGGTACTGGTGCTGCCTGATGCCATCAGTGATGATTCTCCTGTTATCTGTGAAGGTCAGCCCAGATGCAAAAAATGCAAACATCACTTCCAATAACAATATCCAGCAGGGTCTTATGTAAGGACTTGATCAGGGCCTTCAAGGCACATCTGGCTGTAATCGATTGGAGTTATCTCGATGCCATTATGGACATTGATCTAGCATTTCATTACTTCTTTGCCCAATTTACAGATGCCTATAACAAATTCACTCCCCTAAGAAAGTGCGAAATCAATGGTAAGTCTGCTGGGTGGATCATCCCTCTACTGCTTGTCCTTATGTGAGTTAAAGATAATCTCTTGTATCAAGCCAGGGCCACTGGCTCTCAGGCTGACTTGCAAAAGTATTGGGAGGCCTGCAAAAAGTGCACCTGGGAGGTTAGACAGGCCAAAGCAACCTACTACAGAGAGCAGCAAAAACACAATTGAAACAATGGGAGGAAGAGCTGGGACAACATAAAAGAACTCCTTGGTGACAAAGACAAATCCCCCCAATCAATTCTTAACATCAATGAGAAAACCTCCACTACTCCATCTGAAATTGTGAATGCCTTCAACACAGCCTTCACAGACCTGAGGTCAGTTCTTCCACCCAATGCAGTGAATGCTGATGGTGAAGATGATGGTTCCTAGCAGTTTAACCTTGTCTGACCCAAATTCTATTTCAAATATATTACCCACAAAGAAACACTTAAGTATGTAAAAAGAGTTCTGGGGAAAACAAGAAGAGGGAGTGATTCAATAGACATGAAACTCCTGGTCCTAGCTCTTGAGGAACTGGCAATCCCCAAGACCAAGATCTTCAACTTCTCCATGCAATTTCTCAGTTCCCACAGATTTGGAAAGCTGCAATAGTCACTCCAGTCCACAAAAGCAGGGACTGTACCAATGTGTCCAACTACAGGTCCACCTCTATTCTCTCTCTCCCCTATACGAGGCATTGGAAAGAATAGTGTCTAACCAGCTAGTATCCTACCTCAATAAGTACAGTCGGTTGAATAACAAACAGCATAGTTTCTGGAAACTTCACAGTGCTGGAATGGTTCTCATTGAATACACCAACAATCTGCATGAGGCCCTGAATAAGGGTCATCTGGTTGGTGCAATCTATGTGGACATCAGTAAGGCATTTGACCTTGTGAGCCACTCACTCTCACTCAGCAAGCTCTTCTCCCTGGGCCTCTCCTCTGAAACTTTGACATATTTCAATGCTACCAATCTGGATGTTCTCAGAAAGTCAGAATTGACAGAGCACTTTGAGACACAAGGAGTGTAACAGTTGGGGTCCTCAACGGTCAATAATTGGCCCCTTTCTCTTTAGCCTATTTGTTAACAGTCTCCTGGAAGCTTGCCCACATGCTATCATACTGCTGTATGCTGATGATGCCGTGATTTATAACAGAAGCTCTCTGCATGGGGTACTCTCCAATGACCTACAGTGCAGCTTTGGTCCCAGGAGGGTTGGTTTGAGTGCAATAAGCTGGTCCTTAACTATAAAAAAAAACAAAGTTCATGCTGTTTGCCGGTGCTGACCTTAAGAAAAAGACCACTTCCCTGGTTGTTCGTAACAGCATAGGTGCCACGCTGGACCAGGTGGGATCCTCCAAATACTTGGGTGTCACACTTGATGATACCCTTTCTTTTGCTGAATACAATGACAACATATCAAACCTTGCCAATAGGAAGCTAGGTGCACTCTACTAACAATGACTAAATCTCACCCTGGAGGCTAGATGTGTGGCTCCAGCATGACACACCCACTCCATGATTATCATCTCCCAGTATATGCAGTGGCTAATGACACAATTCTAGACAGGGTAAGGGTGATGCTCAACAAGGCATGCTGTTTTGCATTAGGAGCCGACAGACTCAACCATAGCTGCTGTCTCTATGCACTTTCTGACTGGCTAACACCTAGGGCCAAGCTTCAATACCAGACCGTCATGCTGGCTAAGAAAGCACAGCTGGGCCTCTCTCCACCTTTTGCTGGTGCCCTCCTCTGCCTGGTCTACAACCTTTACTCTACAAAGAGTATGGCCACACAGGCTCTTACTGTTCCCCTTCTCAGAACCTGCTCAGGTAGGTGCTTCTTTGCCTATCGTGCCACCCAGTGGATGAACAAACTCCCAGATTCTTTTGTGGGACTCCCCAAGATTGCACTCTTCAAGAAATCCCTTAAGAAAGTGCTCACTCTCTACTCTACTCTACCTGTCAATTCTTCAGCTGACTATTCACCTGTGCTCCCATATCTCATTCTTCTTTGGTGTCCATCCTCCCTCTGATGCCTGTATCTCCTCACCACTTCTACTCTAGGCCAATACTGCTAGACTGCAATCTCCTGATTCTGATCACTGTAATAATGATTAACTGTAATTATCTATGTATTAACTTTCATATTCTATGCAGTCTTCCTGCCTTGGTAATTGTATGTGACTAGGCACCCATCGGAGCTGCTTTGCGTCTTCACTTGACATGGAACCTTTGCAAATTAGCACATTTGCTCAAACATGTTTCTCCAAAAATCAAATAAATAAAAATAAACACACAAAAAAAAACTTGGGATCAGTCAGTTACCATACTGAATTTTATGTCATTTTTATGTCAGTGTGCTTACGTAACCAACATCTTGGGGTAGTGCAGATTTGGAGGCACGGTCGCTGTTGGGCGAATGCAGGGCATGCACCAGTAGGTGTGTCCCTCATTCTCTAATCAGCCTGCATGCTGGTGCCACACCACCCAGGTGAGCACATGCAATGCAAGCAATGCTCATCACACACAGCGGACCCTTCCTACGTGCTCACCAGCTGGAAACATGGCACAGTGGACGCTAAACTGCCAGCTTCGGGGGTGCCCAATCCCGGGTCAGCTTACCCTGCCCAAGTATGTGCTGTTGGGGGAGCCCACTCCCTGTCAGCAAACAACAAAAATGGGGGGAGAGACATCCATCCCCCTTTCCCAGTTTACTGTGTTGATGGGGGAGCCCACTCCCCATCGGCATGATGTCCCCCCCTTCTTCTGTGCCAACAGGGGTGCCCAATCCCCCATCAGCTACTGTACGCCCCTAAAAGAAACCACCTGTAAAAAGGAAAACCATCTGCAATGTGTTTTTTCAGTTCCTGTAAGCAGAAAATGGTCCCTCATTGTCTCCCTACCCACCACCTGCACCCACCCACTACACACCCTGCCTCCCCATACCCCCTTTCACCCCATACTTACCTCTGGAGCTCAGCGCAATGATCTTCGGTGGACCTGGAACATGTCTTCACTCTTCAAAGCCGACCTCGAACTGAAGAAATGCCGGTAAGAAGTATAATGGAATAAATAGGTTTTTTTTTCAACTTTGATGCATATCTCGTGCATTTTTTGGAATTTTTGCACCACATTTTAAACATGGGGTTTTTGGGACCTCTCCTCATGAATTCTGTCACAGTTATGATGCTAATTGGTCCCAAAAGGAGATTTCACAGTCACTGCTTGGAATCATCTTTTGGGACTGATTAATGCAAGGACATTGGCAGTGTTCATGAGGTGGTCTCTCAAAAACCAATGTTGCAAATTCGGTGGAAAAATTCCCAAAAATGGATGTTTTCCGAGTGTGCATTGCGCAGTTGCTACACACATTCATAACTTCATGAATTCGCAATATTTTCATGCCAGATTTTCAACATTGTCATTTTTATACACCTCCATGTGAGTAGTGCAGCAGTCATTTTCCACATCCTGGCCAAAATGTGTTTCTGCACTTCCGGCACACAATACTGCAGTCGCTGTGGGAAATTAGTGTTTGGGGCAGATTACAACAATGACAGTGACACTGTTCATGAGCAGAGGTCCTAAAATGCCTATGTTGAAAATCTGGTGATGATACTCCATAAAATGACTGTGTTAAGAGTGTGCATTGGGCAGTTTGCACGCAAGCTTGTAACGTTGTGCATTTGTAATATTTTCACTCTGGACTTTCACCATTGGTATTTTTTCACACCTCTTGATTAACAATACAGCTGTCATTTTACATATCCTGCCTGAAATGTGTTTTTGCACTTCCGGCACAGAATAGCTCAGTCGCTGTGCGAAATCACTTTTTGGGACAGTTTGAGGAAATGACAGTGACATTGTACATGAGCAGAGGTGCTAAAATGCCTATGCCGAAAATCTGGTGTCGGAACTCCATAGAATGACTGTGTTACAAGTGTGCATTGTGCATTTCTCACGCACCCTTGTAACTTTGCAAATTTGCAATACTTACATGCCACATTTTCACCACTGCCATTTTTTTACACCTCCTTATGAACAGTACAGCTGCCATTTTTCACATCCTGCCAAAAATGTGTTTCCGCACTGCACCACCAAAGCCAATGCCAGCGTGACAACATTCAGCATTGACAAATGCTTGTTATATATGTTAAATGTTACTGAATGAACCTTGGATTTACAATAAAACCGAATAATCTCAGCAGACAGTTTGAAATATATTGTGTCTTCAGCATATTGATGCATTGATGATGAAATGAACAGTTATTTAAATACAAATTTTATTGTAGCTCTACATTCATTCTTTTTTGTCACTGGCAGTGGATCCTCTACTACCTTTAAACCTCTCTTCTCTGGTGAATCAAGGTATTGTTGTCAAGGACCAATCTTCTTCTCCTCCTCCAGTTGTCTCCTTCCTTCTGGCCACCCTATTTAAACGTTCAGTACAGGGATCATATCTGTGCAGATGATACTCAACTTTATATCTCTAGTAACTCATTTTCAGATTCAACTTTATCTTTTCTTTATGTGTCTCTTAAAGATGATGTATTTTCTTCATCTTTACTTCCTCCAACTCAATATTCTTTAAAATTAAAATTCTCCATCTTTAAAAGCCAGTGACCTTGGTCTCACCTCCACTAGCTCCAGTACACTACTTGACTCACCAATACATTGTCACGTGTGCCAGAAATCTTGGCTTCGTTATTGACTGTGAACTTTTTTTTTAGTATCCTCATCACTATGATCTGTAAATTTGTCTGCTACAGTACTACCACTGAAACACTCTCTGCATTCCCTCATCTGTCTCTCATCTGACACCCTCATTCATCCCTTCATATTGCCTGACCAGACTACTGCAAATCTATCTTGCAGGGAGTTCCCAGGTCCCACCTCACAATTGCTCAATCTGACCCTAAAGAGACACAATTTTCAGGTCAAGTATGGACCCTAAGTTTGTAGATTTGGCCTGAAATTCAAAATGTGTTTTTTTTTTTTTCTGCCTGCCTTTCTTATTTTCTCTTTGCTCTTCAAACTTATCATCTATGTAGAAAAAGTAAGCAATAACACATGGCAGAGCATGTAGTGGTTTTGTAATTACCACATGCTCCCACACACCGTGGGTTGGAGGCATGCAACATTAGCTGAGTGCCCTTCAAACAGGGCAGTGTGGGAATGTGATAATTACCCAATAACCACAAGCCCTGGAGTGTGGTATTGCATTGATAAAATGGCACCAAAATACTAAAACACAGATGACTAAATAAATCTTTAAGAATAAATAAATCTTTATCATTGATATATCGGGTCTCACACCAAACAACTGGCTTTACTCCATCAAAGAGATCAAGTTGGCTTGCAGGTAAGTCACTCATGTTGCTGGTATCTTTTTTTTTTGTTTCTCACAACTGTCGCAGTTACTGAGATTTCAAAGCAGTGTAGTGATACTCTTATGCAGTTAGGTCAACCTAAAAAACAAGTTCCAAGACTTGCAAGGCACTTTCAGACCTGTGCAGTTATTGGTCAATTTCTGCACAGGTCTTGACAGTTATTGAACAATCAGATCACTGGGTTATTGTTGCCCATTTTATAATGTACTTTATTAAATTGCTTGTTTTCTGAAATATTTGTGAAGATGCAGTGTCATATCAAGCAAGCAAAAACACATGACAGGGTGCACAGTTACTGGGTTATTACCAGTTTCTCAAGTCTGTGATTTGTAGGCACCAGGTGCCAGCTGAGTGCTCTTCAACCAAGGGGTCAGGGGGGACAGTGGTAATTAATCATTAACCATAAGCCCCATAGTGTATTACTGCATTTATAAAATTACACCAAAATAATAATTAAAAAACACAAGACTAAATAAATATTTTTAGAATAAATATATCTTCTCCATTAGTAAACTAGTTTTTGCTTCAAACAGCTGGCTTTGGTCAATCAAAGAGATCAAATTGACTGGCAGGCAAGTCACTCATGTTCTTAGTTGATTTTGTTGCTTATTTGTTTGTTTGTTTTTCACAGCTGTCACAGTTTAGGATACAGCCTAGAAAACTAGTTTCAAGATTTGCAAGACATTTTGCAGACCCATGTGCTTACTGGTCAATTACTATTCAGGTCTGGACAGCTATTGATCAATCAGACCAGCAGATTTTTCTTGCCCATTTTATAAACTTTGTTGAAAAACTCCAAAGGGATAAGTGAGACCTGATTGTGAACTGTACATAATTCATTTAATTAAATTCTGCATAGTCATCCAATTGTCAAATGACATGGGTTGGAAAATGTTTTCTATGAAAAAGTTTATTGCATAAAATATGACAACTTCTTGAGAGAAGTGTATCTGGTACCTTCCAACATCCAATGATAACATTATCAATGTGAGGTGTGGTATTGTAAATTACTACCTAGGTACTCATCATCATTATTATGGCATCTTTTAAGATCTTAGACTACCATTAGAGGAGATGGTGTTGGCTTTCAACAAGGCAGCAAAGGAGCAGGACACCACTCCACAAACAACAAATAAATTGCAAAGACCACTGAAGGACACCAACATGGCAGGCTGCAAAACTGTCTTGAATATTGGGAAACAAAAAAGACAAATTCAAACCCACATGGGGGGGGGTACACATTTGGAGGTGTATATCATTAGGACAATGACAGCCCCACAGCGACTCCTCCACAGTGATGGATGTTGCAGTGATGGATGTTCCTTGCCAATGGACTTTGCAGCAATGGGGGATATGTATCTAACTCCACTGTCTGTGCAACATGGAGTTAGATATATAAAGTAGGGGGGTGCGAGGGGCAGGGGGAAGTGTAGGTCAATGACTCCCTATCAACAGAAGGAGTGGTAACTAGCAAAGTACCCCAGGGCTTAGTGTTGGGGTCTCTACTTTTCAACATATTCATAGCTGATATCGCAGATGGACTGGAGGGAAAGGTATGTCTGTTCATGGATGACACCAAGATATGCAACAGGGTTGACTCCATTGATAGAGTAAGTAAAATGGAATCAGATCTAAAGAAGCAGAAGGAGTGGTCCAGAGCATAGCAGCTGAAGTTTAATGCCAAAAAATGCAAAGTCATTCATCTTGGGAAGTGCAACCCCAAAATGGAGTACTACTTGGGTGGTGAGAGGCTGGAAGCCACCAGTCAAGAACAAAATCGAGGGATCATCATATCAGATGATGTGAAGGTGGGTAAACAGTGTGAAAAAGCAGCACTAAAGGCAAATGTCATGCTGGGTTGCATTACTAAGGGACTCACAAGCAGAAAAAGGGAGGTGGTGTTGTCATTATACAGGGCACTTATGCAATCTCACCTGGAGTACTGTGTACAGTTTTGGAAGCCCCACCTCTGGAAGGATATTTACAGGACTGAAATGGTGTGGAGGAGGGCTACACAACTGATTCAGAGACTGTACCATCTGTCCTATGAGGACAGGATGTGGGATCTAAACATGGACTCCCTGGAAAAGAGACGGTAAAGAGGTGACATGATAGAGACCTTCAAGTACATCAAGGGTATAAATAGGGTACAGTCACATGACCTCTTTCAACTCAAGGAGGACTCTAGAACAAGGGACCATGACTTTAAAACTCCAGCTTGCAACCTGCTTGAAGTGGTACCTACTTCAACTGTTTAGGGATCTGGCTAGACCAGAATCTCAGCTTTTCCACCCACATTGATGCCATGCATAAGAAACTTTACCCTAAGCTTGATGTGCTGTACCAAAATATATCCTGCCTTCCTTTTCTAATCTGCTAAGAAATAATTCTTAAGAAGATCTTGCTAGTGTTTGACTATGCAGTTGTAGTTCATAGTGCTGCCCTGAAGTCTACACTTCCCAGGCTGGATTCTCTTTTTCAGTCATTTTGCTGTCTAACCCATAGTGCTTCATCTCTCAGCCACCAATGTTCTCTACATGCTAATTAAGCAATATACCACAACAGGGTGTGGGTTATGGAAGGATTTACCATGCCTGGTATGGCTTGGTCATGAACTTGCAGGCCAAGTGAGTAAACCACACCAGAAGTCATACATCCTGCCATGGCCCACACCTTGGAGTGATATATTTTGATTATACAATGTCTGTTTCACTTTTTGTGATAAAAAAAGTAAAAAAAAAATAGAGTCATTCCCCCAAATTTAATCATTTTTATTGAATTTATTATTGCACCACAAAAAATGTTATCTGCTAGTGGAATAATGCCCCCTCATACACACACACACAAACTAGAGTATGCGAGGCTTCAGATTTCATAATTTTGTTTTCATGGTCTGGTTGTTCCACATGTTGATGCAGCTACAAGGAATGGTACTGTGATTTAGTGTTAGGGTTTTATTGTAGACATTTCAAAGCCAACAGTTGTCACTCTGTGTCTGTTTGGTCCCTGCGCTAATGGGCTGCCATCAGTGAGTCTGTACTTCTGGGTTGACTTTGCAGTAGTTCAGGACAAAGTAATGGTGTGATGCAGGGGAATATTTTTGCTTTTTTTTATTTTTGGTTTTATATGTTCACAAATTCTGCATTTTTCATGGAGGAGATCGTGACAGTTATGTATGAGTTAAAAAGTGCACACAGTGTGGTTGTGGCAGGTAGCTGATTTTGATCATCAATATCTAAAGAATGGTTGCAGAAATGAGGTACCTATTTCAGGAGGTAGACAGGGAAGTAGCGGAGGACATACAAGACATGGCAGCTTAAGGTGAAATCCTGCTACTAGGGCATTTCAATATGCTGGACATGGATTGGACCACCCAGGTAGCTGCTTCATTCAGAAGCACAGCCATCCTGGAATCCTTGCAGGGGTTTGTCCTTAGGCAGCTGGTGCATTAGTCAACCAAGGACAAGTCAATTCTGGACCTGGTATGGATCAGTAGGAAAAGAGTCAATGGAGTACAGGTGGAAGGGCAGCCGGGGTCCAGCGACCACCACATGGTGTGGTTCAGCATGCAGACAGGGACTCAAGTAAGCCACACAAGAGCAAAAGTATTAGATTTTAGCAGGGCAGATTTCACAGAAATGGCTGGATGTATAAGAACAGTTTTGGGGAAGGTAGAGGTAATGGGGGAGGAGGAACAATGGGGGAACTGAAGGAAGCCATAGTGGAGGTAACAAACCAATGAGTTAGGATAGTGGCCAAAGGGAAAAGAAGAAGGAAACCACTATGGTTTTCTAAAGAGGTTGGAGACAAAGTAAGGACTAAAAGACTGAGTTTCAGAAAATATAAGGGACCCAAAGGGAGAAGGACAGGGAGGTGTACCTTGAATGTGTAAGGGAAGCATGGGAAGCTGTAAGGAGCACTAAGGTACAAACAGAGAAGGGTTTAGGACTGATGGTGAAAAAAGGGGACAAGATGTTCTATAGGTACATCAGCAACAGAAGGAAAAAACAGGGTGGGGATAGTGAGGCTCAAAGGGGCGAAGGGAGAGTGTAAGGAGGGGGATCTAGACAAGGCTGAAATACTAAACAAATACTTTTGCTCAGTATTCACTAAGGAGATGGAGGGTCAAGGACCACAGCTGGATGGCAGAGGCAATAGACCCATATGGAAAAGAAATGTATTTTGAATATATGTTGTAAAATACATTTGAAATCGTTTTTGAATTTCATCCATAAATAGATGTTCATAGTTCTTTCCAGATATATGCATTATATCTCAGATTGGCTGGTTTTGTAATATTTGAGATATACCTGATTCATATATTTCAGTTATATCTTAGATACTATTTTTGTATATTTCATAGAAATACCTTGTTAACATTCTGTGAATTTTCATTCTCCCATATTTTAGATATATTTATAAAAGTGTATTTATTTGCAGAACATATGTGACAGATATATATCAGACATATCATAAATATATTTCCATTATATCTTTATTATAGGTGCATGATACATATTTTATATATCTGTGTATATATATATATATGGAATATTTAATAGGTATACTTCTTATATAGTTAACATACTTCTAAAATAGTTTTATTTAAATACGTACATTGTAAAACATATCTTAAAATACCCAAACAATAGCTTAATCTTGATGCTGCACTCCACAACTGTGTATTTGGAATTCCTCTTATTAACAACCACTTAGATAACTACAGTATAGAACACCTATCATGTAACAATGAACCATTACTACAGATTTACAGATTACACTTTTATACTTATATGGCTCTGTGTGTTAACATCGCCATAAATACAATCATGGTACATAACATCATGGTCACAATACCACAGAACAAAATAATGTGAGGATAGACCATTGCAGGACATAACTGTGCAGACAGGGAGTGGGAGGCAGGACATCCAACTGGTGGCATATGAGGTAGGTGTCCTCCTCGAGGCAGGGGCAACACAGGCATGGGTAGCATTGTCCGTGGCTAGAGTAGGCAGGCTGTCTGTTGGCACGGTTCGGGGCTGTGGGTGGTTCTGCATTCCTTGGGCTCACAGGGCTGTGTGGAGTGGTGCTCTGGAGGCACATCCATCCATTGGGTGCAGGCACTGGGATACATGGCTACAGTGTACCCTGGGAAGTCCTGTCAGTGCCCACCCCCTGTTTGGCTCCCAGGTGTAGGCCTTAGGCAACTGTTGGTGCAGCAGCAGGGTGGCATTGTGGCTGTTGTCCACTGGTCAGTGTGGCACTGTACTCCCTCTTATATGTCCCGGTGCCATGCCGACTGGGTGCCACACCATGTCTGCTGCCATTGCCCCACCTCCATCTCTGATAGGTCCCCATGGGGTTGGCAGCACACCGCAGGTTGGTACCATGTGATATTGTTGCCCGTGATGATATTTACCTGCAGTGTTATTGACCACGATGTGCTGCCTGCGATGTATAGCCAGGCTTTATTTTGCAGCCGATGTTAATGCACGGAACCTACTTACACATAGAACTTACCTCTTGATCTCATTATTTTGTAAGACTCAAATTGGTATTTATACCACCCCTGTTTTGTTCCTTTTTTATGTTGGGGTGAGTGCTAACATGTACTTATTTGTTGCTCTTTACCATTCCCTCTGGTTTGTAAGGTAATGCTGTCAATTCAAAACTATTTTGAAAATAGAAATTACCATGCTTTTGGTTGATAAACTGTACTTTTGAAGTATGCAAATTAGTTATGCAAATCTGTACACAGTACCTAAACAAACATTTGCAAAAATATACAGTATTTGATATATACATACAAAAATATATTCTGCATATATTCTACACATACTGTATCTTGCAAGCAAACAAGATTCATATTTTACTGACAGCAGAAGCTCCAGAAGGCACTTCTTGGATTTTTCATCACAAAATTTATTTGTACAGTAAAAGAAAAAATTGTTAGACTTAAGTCAAAAGTAGCAACAGTAAAAAAACAGACTTTCCCACAGCACAAATATTTTGCACTGTTCTTGAAAAAGCATGAGAACAGCACAAAATGCCAGTCCTGTGGGGAGGTCTGACTTTTACTACATGTATTGCTTCTTTTGGCTTTGGTTTTACATTTTATTTTTTATGCAGAAATAGTGCATTCAACATATATTGACAGAATGTAGACTATTCATATTTTAAATGTATATGTAATATATATTCATCATATTTATAAACTATAAAACATATTTATTTGCTATGTGAAACATATATTTAAAATGTATTATGAGTATATGTAATACATATATTACAGATACTTTCCAAATGTATATCAGGCCAAGCCTATTTTAACATGTATGAAATATATCTCAGAATATAAATTTCTAATACATTGAAAATATATGTTTGTTAACATACACTTATTCTAGAAATTCCATGGTAAAATTATATTTGCATAAAACTATAATGATTTTTTTCATTATACAGTACATAAAAACATTAAAAAGTAAAACAAAATATTTCTTTGACAGTATAACAAAACATACATTTTGAATATCAATGTCAAGTATAAGACAATACCTCATTGAATTCTGCACTTATCTAAAGTATAACTGGAAAAAATGCACAGATATGAGAAATATGGGATGTAATTAGGCATTTTCAAATACAATCTCGATATTAGCAGAATACACTATAATTCTTTTCCATATGGGTATAATTTAAAACTATGTTATTAGTATATTTTTGTATATGTGTGTGTGTATATATATATATATATATATATATTTAGCATCTTACAAGGGAAACCAAAAAAGGAAATTTGTAAGTAACTCAGAATATATATGTTGGATAGATTCAAAATATATGTTTACCTAAAATGCAAAACATGTAAAAACTGCAATAATATGTAAGCACAAATAAGTATTTTTGATCTTATTCAAGGACATAATATTGAAAAAAAAACTTTCATTTTGAAATTATACAGCAAAAAAAAAAATTCAAATATATCTATATCAAAGATGTATCCCAAATATGATACATCTTGGATCAATCTGAAAATATCTAGAACAAATCTCGAAATATATCTGAAGAGTGTTAATGTATCTAACATATATTTGAAACATATTTGGGGATACAAGGATATATTTCAGAAATAAAAAAAAATATATATACAGTAAATCTTTTCCATATGGGCTGATATGAAACAGTTGCTGATGATCCACAAGAGACCAGTGATATCATAGATTATTAAAATAATATATAAAATATATTTTATTAATATAATTTTAGGGTTTGTACTATGATTGCCATAAATAAGGGCCTCAAAAAAAGTGAATAGGAGCAGCTAAATCATAATATATATCTTGGACATATTCAGAATATATATTTATACAATAGGGGTAAGGATTTATTTTTATGAATAAATCCATGTATTCTCACTGCCATGAAATAAATAACTGATGATGTAGACACTGTGATATTTCCGGAAATTTATACCAAGGTCCCAATATTCAGACTGCACCAGGCAATGGTTCAGGTGGTGCAGTGCAACTGAGATGCATGGGGCCAGGACAGGGTGATATTAAAAGGTGATGTGCCATGGCACTTCACCTCTCAATATGGCACAGAATGTGCATGGTGCAAGTACAATGTGCCAGCACAGTCCCCAGACAGGGAGGACCGGGAATGCTCCAGCACAATTATAGTTGCGCTGGGCGCATTACCCATGATATTCAGACATGGGCATGCAACTGGAGCCATAATGTATGCAAGGCACAAATGGGACCATTTGCATGTCATTATGGTGCCATTTGCATACATTGAGCAGGGCAGCCCAGGTGAAGTGCACTTGGTGCCCTGCACTGAAACTTGTGTGGACTGAGGGGGTCCTGGGGCACCCCGGCCCCATAAGTATGATCATGGTAAAAATGAATAGTGGCAAGTGCTGGTGATCTAGTGTTCCCCCCTGCCTGTACCCTGATCACGGGTGCTAATGACCAATGACCAACATAATCCATGGTAGTCTAGTGGCATCCCCCCTTCCCTCCCATGGCCCGATTGTGGGTATCTGTATAGAAAAAAGATTCCTTGTAGTCTGGTGGCAACCCCCCTCCCTCCTGTACCATAATCGAGGGTGCCAGTGCTCATAATATTATACCTGGAAGGCTAGTGGTAACCCTGCGCTCTTCCCGTAGCCAGAGTACTGTGGAAATGAGTAGAAACTAGCCCTGGTGATCTAGTGGTCCCCCCACTCCATCCGATGCAGTGATTGCTGTTGAAAGGAAGACATCCCCTTCCCTGGTGATCTAGTGGCATCCCCCACCCCCATCCACATAGGACCCCTGCCCACCAAGCTCTCCCTCCATCATCAGTGGCCAGCTGCAATCCACCCGTATACCTCCCGACTGCCCACAAAATGACAGCTTACAGTATGATCTGTAAGCCCATTGGTCTACATTGTGGACCAGTAGGCTTGCATGGCATACTATACTACACAGTAGAACACATGTGAATGGAGTCATTCACATATTTTCAGCTGTCTAGCACAGTAAGCCCTGCAAGATCATTGGTCCACAGTGTGGACCAACGGGCTTACAGATCATACTGTAGCTGTCATTCGGCAGGCAGCCAGGTGGTATGTGGGCAGGTTGTGGCTGTCCACTGATGCTGGGGAGCTGGGGCAGGGGTCCCTGTGCTGGTGGGGGGTGGGGTGCCACTAGATCACCAGGGAAGGGATTTCTTGCATTCAACAGCAATCACTGCATCAGGTGGGGTGTGGAGAGCTCTAGATAACCAGGGCTAGTTTGTACTCATTTCCACCACACTTGGGCTACAGTAAGGGTGGGAGGTTACCACTAGACTACCAGGCATTATATTATGAGTACTAGCACCCGTGATCAGGCTATGCGAGGGAGGGGGTACCGCTGGACTGCCAGTGACAGATTGGGTGCTTGTGGACAGTGTTCTATGTGGGCAAGTGGCCACCCACAGCTGGTGGCTGCTGTGTTGCACCTTGCAATACAGCTGCCTGCCTGTGGGTGGCAAGCATTTGAGCGATTTTTTTCCAGCTCACCTTTGTGCCACAGTATTTGGCGCATTCGGGTTTGTGCCAGCAGATGCACTACACATCCCAGACTGAATATTGGGATGCACCACATATGCATGGGTTGCATGCATTAGCAATATGGCCAAGTGCATCAGGACTTGCACTGCACCAGTCCCCCTTTTGAATATAGCACTGTGCTGCATTTCAGGGTTGCGCCAGCGCAACTCGGTTGCGTCAGGTGCAACTGCTTTAAATATCCAGCCCCAAGTGTTTGCGTCACAACTAATTATTTCACTCTGACTACATCACCCACTGCAGTTCCCTACCATCCCTCAAAGCTGGAACTACTTCCAATTAAGTAGAACAATTAAAATAACACACCTCCGAAAATCACGTTTAAACTGCAGGTTCTCCATCATTCCCCTTGTGTATTTAAACCCCATCGTTTAATTAACTGCAGCACATTACAAATCACAATACCTGAAAGAAAAAACAAATAAAAACCATTATAAAACATGGCATTCTTTCCAAAACCTCAAAAATATACTCCACAAACAGCTATAGAAAACATAAATAAACTAAGCTTGAAGCGGCACAAGGAACTGATAAATTTAGAAGAAAGAATATACTTAAGCTGCTTGCAATTCGAGAAAGACAGAGAACCACTACTTGATCCAGCAACTACCAGCAACAACTCAACCAAGCAGAAAATGGAGGTAAACTACAACCACCTCACAAAAAACAAAGATAGACAATTTTGACATAGACAACTTTATCCGTAGTACTAAAAATATAGACACTCTGAAAAAGACAGAAGCCGACATTATCAATTTACAAATGTTCTTACAAGAACTAGACATCACAGAATTAATGCAAAACATGTCCCATGAAAAGCTGAACCACTGTCTCTGTCAATATTGTATTTCCTTAAAAAGACAAGATGGTACACACTCTGAACTATTAACAGTCAGGTCAAAATGTCAAAGCTTTGAGAGATACCTCATAGAATGTGATTACCCTGAGTCCCTATCCAAATCCAACAAATTTCTGAAGACCCAGCAGGTAATATTCTCCAAACAAAAAGTATTAAAAGACAAGGGAAGGAGTAACAGACGACAAGCAGCTGATGAGCTAACAGACACCATTATCGAACAACTCTACCAGAAAAACATCCTGGGACCAGCATCTCCGCAATCCCTCATTAACACCATATGGATCATGGTAACCATGCAATTTGGGATCTGTGGCAACACGGAAACCCAAAATTTAAAGTAGGGTGACATTGTTCTAGGACAAGATGAACATGGAGTACAGTTTTTAGAGTACATCAGGGAAAGTCAAACAAAGACAAGGTCGGGGATAAATCCAAAAGAAATATGGATGTTAAAACCCTGAGCATATGCCATGCCAGAGAAAAAGTGCCCTTTAAATAATTACCTGAGATACTGAGCTAAAAGACATTTATGAGCAAACACGGTCTCCATTCGTCCTAGCCATTAATCAAACCAGCAAAGCCTACTATCCAACAAATTGATTTAAAAACCAAGCACTAGGCATCAGCACCATCAGCCGACTTGTAAAGAGTATGATAGAAGAGTCATACGTCCAAACAACAAAAAGACTGACCAACCACTCCATCCGCAAACATCTGATTCAAAAACTATCTGACTGCAATATACCACCTATGGAAATAACACAAATTTCAGGACACAAAAAAGTACAGTCTTTAAACGAATATGCAAAACTAAATGAGGAAAAACAAAAGAACATCTCCCATATATTAAGCAATAATCTGGAAACCGAAGTATCCACCTCTGCAAAATCATCCAGCAAAAATACATACCACCTACTCAACAGTACTAAGGAACCTCAGCCATCCACCTCCAGAATGCCATCCACATCTTCACAGAAATCTTCACAAAAAAAACATCAATTATGGCAGTAATCTTCTCCAGGAAGGAATGTCCGCTTGCTTTCACAACCTGACCATATGAGCCACAAACATTACATTCAACATCATACAAGGTAAATATAAAACACTTAAAATCTACAATATATGACAATATCCCACAAAAATAACATATTTTGCTTGTTTCCCATGGGTGGACAATATGACCCCCATCAAACAATCACAACACAAATACAAAACCTATTCAAAGGACACTGCAACTGGAAAGTAAAATAAACTGAAGAACACTGGAGGAATAACACAACAACATAGAAAAAACACCACAGAAAGCAAATGATAACCAAATAAATAACAGCCCCTATTGTATAAATCGCACACATGATATGCAGATCGTGAAATATGGCAAATATTCTCACTCCTGCAGAATGAAGTATGGATATCCCACTCATGCCTTCAGCACTCATGAGATAGCCATACCTCACTCTGCAGGAGTGAGAATATTTGCTATATTCCACTCCTGCCCATCATGTATCTCCTATATATTTGGTTAAAATAGAACTGCATGAAAAGATTGTGCAAATTTAATTTAAAGAACTTTATTTCAAACATATATATCGAAGATGTTTCAAAATTATGATATATCTTAAATTCTGTGAATATTTTAAATAGATCTGAAAACTGTGACTAATATCTGACACTTCTGTGAATATTTTGGATATATCTGAAAATATATCTGAAAAACATGAATAATATCTGACATATCTTTGAATCATTTTGTGAATATCTTGAATATATCTGAAAACTATGACTAATATCTGACATGTATTTGAGATATATTTAAGGATACTAGGATATATTTAAGATATTAAAAAAATATAGATATTTTCTATATGGGGAGTGAAGGGAGTGGACACCAGTCCATTCACAGTGGAGAGAGTTCTGGAAGAACTCACAAAGCTGAAGGTGGATAAGGCCATGGAGCCAGATGGAGTACACCCAAGAATATTAAGGGAGCTGCGAAGAGAACTTGCAGCACCTCTGGCAGCCCTCTACACAGAGTCACTCAGCACAGGGGTTGTTCCAGAGGACTGGAGGAGGGCACATGTAGTACCACTGCACAAAAGTGGCAGTAGGGAGGAGGTGGGGAACTACAGGCCAGTTAGCCTCACCTCAGTGGTGGGGAAGATCATGGAGACACTGCTGAAAGAAAGGATAGTGGCACACCTGGAATCCAGGGGAGCCCAGGATGTGAGGCAACATGGATTCACAACAGGGTGGTCATGTCAATCAAATCTGATAGATTTTTAGAATGGGTGATTTGGGAAGTTATTCAGGGAGCAGTGGCTGATGTCGCCTACCTAGATTTCAACAGAGTCTTCATCATCATCCCACTTAGAAGGCTGGTTAACAAGATAGGAAGTCTGGGCATGGGACAAAAGGTGATACACTGAGTTAAAAACTGTCTGACAGACAGGAGGCAGAGAATGGTGGTAAATGGGTTCAAATCCATGGAGAGAGAGTTGACCAGTGGAGCACCACAGGGATCTGTACTGGGACCAGTACTGTTCAATGTCTTCATTAGTGACATTGCAGAAGGGCTGGAAGGAAAGGTCTGCCTATTTGCAGATGACACCAAGATCTGCAACAGGGTAGATACTCCAGAAAGGGTTCATAAAATGAAGAGGGACCTGGAGAAGCTTGAAAGATGGCCAGACACATGGCAACTGAGGTTCAATGCTAAGAACTGCAAAATAATGCACCTGGGTAGAGAGAATGGGGGGAGGAGCTAACTGTCACTAAAGAGGAAATAGACCTAGGGATTATCATCTCTGATGACCTCAAGGTATCAAAGCAATGTGCAAAGGCTGCAGGGAGGGCCAGTGGCATGCTGGGGTGCATACACAGGGTATCACTAGCAGAAGGAGGGAGGTGGTGATGCCGTTGTTTAAAACATTGATAAGGCCTCACCTGTAGTACTGCAAGCAGTTCTGGAGACCACACCTGCTTAAGGACATAAACAAGCTAGATGCTATCCAGAGAAGGGTGAAGAAGATGGTGCAAGGCTTGCAACACAAAACATATGAGGAGAGACTAGAGGACATCAATAGGTACTCACTGGAAGAGAGGAGAGAGAGGAATGACATGATAGAAACTTTCAAATACCTCATGGGCATAAACAAGCTGCAGTTGGGGTACCTTTTCCAAGGGAAGCAAAGTACTTGAACAAGGGGGCATGATATGAAATTGGAGTGGGGTAAATTAAGGGGTAATGTAAGGAGGTTTTTCTACACAGAGAGGGTAGTCGATGCTTGGAATAGCCTGCCACAAGAGGTTGTGGGGGCAAGCACAGTGGAGGGGTTTAAGCATGCCTGGAACAGGCACAGGGGAATCTTGAGAGGGGAGGGAGTGATGAAAAGCCATTGATCACATAGAATCAGTGGTCACACACACTGTATAGGGCCTTCAGGTAGACTGGATGGGCCTGGCAGTCCTTATCTGATGGCAATTTCTATGTTTCTATGTTTCTGTGAGGTGGGTGTAAGCATCTCGAAGAAGGAATTATAATGAAAAGTGTCTGTTCCTTTTTATGTTTGTGCATGTGCATCAAACTTCTTGGGATGAGTGACTTTTGAGGGGTGTGACACAATCTGTCCAATGCAGAGTGCTCTGTAAGGGGTTCAACAGTATCACACCAATCATCAGCCAGGATGATCATGACACTGTTTTGCCTGAAGTGGTCTGCACCTGAAAAGAAAAAGCCACACCAATCATGTTGCAGCTTTTTCCTTTCAGCTGCAGATCACCGTGCAGCAAAGAGCTGTTTGCCTTCCAATCAGCCTGGCCGACATCTCCGTCCCCCCCTCGTGAACCTACCAGTCCCTTCCTGGAAGGTGGGAGGAGGCACTTTCCTCCCCTGCCTCCACCACTTCCTGCTGACTACTTTTTCTCCTCCTCTTCTCCCACCCATGTGGAGTAGGCCACAGCCTAAGCTCCGCAGAAGCTGGGAATATACAGTGCCCAGAGGCACTTTCACTTTAAAAGTGATCATGCTAGTGGATCCTTCCCTGCCTGCTGACATCAGGGTGCTCAATCCCCATGTCAGTATGTATCTCCTCCCTCTCTAATGTGGCACACTGGGAGCCCACCCCAGCGTGCCAAAAAACTACCTCTGATGTTTCCGACACCGGGATGCCCACTCAAGGTGTCAAATGCTGTGCCCCCCCCCCCACTCTTATATTCTCAGATGACCTTGGGGTGCCCAATACCTGGGTTGGAATTGATCCCCCTGCCATACTCTGACACACTGAAAGCCCACCATAGTGTACTGAAATCTGTGTTATTAATATTTTACCTGTAAAAAAGAAAACAGTCACAGGAGGATTTTTTTTTAAACCTGTAAAAAAAGAAAACAATCTCTCATCATTCCTGTCTGTCCCCCTCCCCCAACCTGCACCATCCCTCTGTGCACCCCACCTCCCCCCCCCACACCCTTACTTACGTCCAGAGGTTGGGAACAGTGATCTTCTGTGGACTAGGAACACATCTGCACTCTTCAAAAGCTGACTGCAAACTGAAGAAAATCACGGTGAGCTCCATAATGGCAATCAATGGGGGGTTTCAACTTAGGTTGATATCTCAGCCATTTTTTTGAGTTTTGGTCCTAAATTTTCAACATTGGGTTCTTGAGACCCCACCTCATGAACACTGTTACTGTCATTTTGTTTCTCAGTCCTGAAAGGTGATTTCACAGTCACTGTATGTAATCACTTTTCAGGATTAATTAATGAAATGACAGTGCCACTGTTCATGAGATATGGTCCCAAAAAGCATTTCTTGCAAATTTGGTGAAAACACTCTCAAAAATGACTGTGCAATGAGCGTCCTTTGCACAGTTTCTACGTATGCTCGTAACTTCATAAATATTTAATAATTTCACTACAAATTTCCTACATTGCCATTTTTTAAACTCCGTTATGAACTGTACAGCTGTCATTTTTTGCATCCTTCCTGAAATGTGTTTTTGCACCTGTGGTGCAGAATGGCAAAGTTATTGTTTGAATCAACATTTGGGACAGATTAAGGAAATCCCAGTGCCACTGTTCATGAGGGGAGGTCCCAAAAATGCTATGCTGAAAATTTGGTAAAAACATTCCAAAAAATGACTACGTTATGAGTGTGCATTGCAGTTTCTATGCACACTCGTAACTTCATCACTTTTTCATATTTTCACTCCAGATTTTCAACATTGCCATATTTTCATACCTCCTCATGAACAGTACAGCTGTCATTTTTCACATCCTGCCTGAAATGTGTTTTCACACCTGTGGCACTGAAAGGCACACTCACTGTGTGAAATCACCTTTTGGGATTGAGTAACAAAATGATACTGCCACTGTTCATAAGGTGGGGTCCTAAAAAGCCCATGTTGAAAATTTAGAGCAAAAATACCAACAAATGCCTGGGGCATTAGGGTTTCCAACTGTAACACCCACCCTGTACAGACTGTCAGGCAACGGGGCTGTGACTTTGGGTCATTGGCTGTAATGCTCACCACCATTATACACTATCCCCCACCCTGCAGCCACTGACAGGCATCGAGGTGTGCCATGTGGTCTTCATCCCTAACGCTCACCCAATTCTCCTATACTGCACCCATCTCAGCTTATTTCCTTATAGAATAGGGTGAACATAAGGGCCGAAGACCTCAAGGCACACTGCGACACCAGTCAGTGCCTGCAGTGTGGAGTGAGGTGAAATGGTGAGTGTTATGGCTAATGACCCAAAAGCACACCCCCAATGCCTGTCTGTCTCTGCAGGGTGGTGGTGGGGGTTGGCGTTACTTCAGGACATCACTGCCATTCCTATTATGCATCTCTCTAACTCCTGCACTACCAATGCCATTACCAGCAAGCACACATTTGGCACTGATAAAGGTTTTTTTTTCTAATGAAGTGAACCAGTGCTGGAAGAACATAAGAAATTTGTATTGAGAGTGATGCCTTAAAATGCAAGGCAGAGACATATACACAGAACAATATGGGAGGCATGTACAACAGCTATATCAACAGTGAACTTCCAGCATTAACAAATGATTGTTTTAAGCAAAATGGAGGTGAAAGTTTTGCTTGTAGTTGGGGGATTATACAAAGGTACACACAGTTCAGATAAAATCTATGTTTCTTCCTGATTTTGCATTCTGCTTTAGTGGAGAGGGAATATGGCAGTTCAACTGCTTTCATGCTTTTACTGTTAGTCCACTTTTGTTTTCAGTGCTGCACCAGCAGTTGTGGAACTGCACCGTTTACCAACGATCTAACATGGCTGTTGCTGCCTTTCATTTTTGGGTGTTGAAATTATTTTTTATACTGGCCATTCCAGATGCAATTGACTGGCACATTTTTCTATTGGTATGTCGCACAATTTACCATGGGTAAAAGGGGCCAGTTAGCCAATGAGAATGCATCATTTTCAGTGCACATTGTATAATCTCTCTTTTTCCCTTCCTTGAAGCCCATTGTCTCTCACACTGTTTCTCCTTCATGGCTAAATACTGCCTCAATACTATTCCAACTTACTTTGCTCTCCACTTACCCTGCCATCCTTGCTTTCTACTCCCTCTGACAATACTGTGCTTGTTTATTCATATTCCTTGCTGTAAATCTGTAGAAG
Source organism: Neoceratodus forsteri (assembly GCA_016271365.2). Taxonomy (NCBI): domain Eukaryota; kingdom Metazoa; phylum Chordata; order Ceratodontiformes; family Ceratodontidae; genus Neoceratodus; species Neoceratodus forsteri. The sequence goes on from CM057456.1 coordinate 1,341,496,556, forward strand.
GCAGTCTGCTTTCTCTGTCTGCCTTCCAACACTATGGAGCAGTCTTCCTCTACCCATCTGTTTTTCTTCCTTCCTGCACTTTGTCAAATCAGTTTTACTGACACACTTCTGAAAAGCATGCATCTGTAGCTAGGCTTCTTCTTCTTCCCTCTGCACTACAACCACCCATGCCCTATCTTCTACTTTTTTACCAGTTTTCCATTTTACTTCATTGCATAGCTTAAACTCTAGGTACTGTGTAATTTGCCATTTTCACCACCATGTTTGTTTTACAAATATCTTGTCATACAGTATGTTGGCTTCACTCTTCCTTAGCTCTCATCTTGGCTACCCCAATAACCAATGTATTTTGTGCATGTTTTTGTATTGTTTTTTTCTCCTTCTCTGACACTCTTCACGTTGTACTGTGATGTAATTGTTCATGTAAATGTACCTGTTGTCACTTTGTTATTGCTATTTCACTCACATCTGTTTCCTCAACCTTGGTCACACCTGGAAACAAGATCCAGTTGAGTGTGTCTACCACAGTCACCAGATTTTGAATACATGAATAAATAAAATTAATAGATAATTTGAATTGGGTATACACCAAGCTGAAATCAGGACTGACAATGTGAGGGTATCAGCTTAAAAGGGACTGTTTCAACAATGTATCTTTACAGTGACCCCTTGTAGGAGGATAAAAGACTGTAATTAATTTAATGGGCAGCTAATAAAAGTGCTGAAAAAAAGCATTTTAAACAGACTGTTGTTTAATTACTTGTTAATTGTCTATATATCATCTTTTTCTGCTTGCATTGTAACTTAATACTAACTTAATAACTGAGCTGAGCAAAATAACCACCCCAGAGTGAAGGGTGTGCATAGAGAAACACCAAATATAGGAAACAAAAAACTCCAGCATCACCCACTGCTAAATCAGTCAGACTAAATGATAAAGTAGCAAATAGCCAAAATGTATTCCAACAGTGACTAAAAAAACCTCTCACCGGGAGCAAACGAGCAGCCCACACTTCCTACTGGTTTTCAGGATCTTCAGGGATGCCTATTGGTGAAATCGGTAGAAGGTGTAGACTGCTTCCCTGCTCCTGGTGAAAGGTTTTTTTACTCATTATTGGAATGCATTTTGGTTATTTGCTACAGTACTTTATCATTTAGTCTGACTGATTTCCTTAGCAGTGGGGGTTGCTGGAGTTTTGTGTTCTTGAACTTAAAAACTGAGCAATCTTTTCTATTGAATGATATATCACAAGTTCTTTTAATCTGTTCTTCTAAAGTGAAACTCATGACATTGTGGGATTTATGTCAAGTCTCATAAACTTGGATTAAAGCTTACTATTGAGCTAGTACATAACAATTAGGTTATCTCCCAAATACTGTACTTGACTTAAAAATTTTGGTTGGGGAAACATAAACTAAGTCATTCTTGCTCACATACTTGATGTCCTTGATGTGAGGCCTTAAAAGATACAAGACCTGACAGTAAGATAAGAGCTGAACCATGCAGTATCTCATAATGTAAAGTGAATTCAAACTGAGATATCTTTTGCTAACTGTCTCTCTGAGTTACAACTCTAACAGGACTGGTAGGCATGACCTTGAAGCAGTGAACACTAATGTAGGATTCAAAGTCTATAGTATGTCTATGTCTGCAGCAATAGATATGGTCATATATTTCCTGATATTTAGTTATACTGTATTTCTTCAGAGATTCTCCCTAGTGACATGCAATGGAACAGCAGGCAGGCAGGGAATTTCTATAGAGATGTCACAGAATTTTGGAAAATACAGTCTCTGAGGTTATCAGTTGCTGCAACTGTAGATGAAGTTTTCTGTTGTATAACTTAGGACATAAGACCAAATTGCCCCATGTCTAATATTCAATGCTGGGACATACTATAACTTGATCCAGTTTTATAAACTCTGACTAAGTAATATCCAGTTTTCAAAGTCCAGATACCAATGTGCCTGGAGACAGTATTTAGACTGAGTGTACACTGCCTATCATTTTAAAATTTCCAGCATTTATTTTTATCCGGCGTGGATGTAAAGTACCCTTAAATGGCTAGAAATTCTGCAGATAACATCAGCTTTTGAAGATAGCTCCAACAAGATAAAACATTGTCTAGACAAACCTTTCTGATATTAATATAACAATCAGTGTCAAAGTTTATAGAAACATAGACATAGAAACATAGACTTTGACAGCAGATAAGGACCGCTTGGCCCACCTAGTCTGCCCATTTCCCTACCTACAGAATAAGCTGCAGATCCTAGTTAACCAACAGCCTATTTCTTCCTACCCCCCCAACAAAAATTGCCTTATGTCTATCCCATGCATTCTTGAATTTTCCCACAGTTTTAGACCCCTCCACCTCCTCAGGAAGGCTGTTCCATGCGTCTACCAGCCTCTCTGAGAAAAAAATACTTCCTCACATTGCCCCTGAACCGTCCCCCCTCTATCTTCAAATTGTGTCCCCTTGTTCTTGCACATCTATTTTTCTGAAAGATGCTACCCTCTTGGACTTTGTTGATTCCACTGAGGTACTTAAAAGATTCTGTCATGTCCCCCCCCCACCTTTCCCCAAGGGTATACATATTAAGCTCCTTTAGTCTCTACTCATACGGCTTCTCTTGCAGACCCTGCAACATTTTAGTTGCCCTCCTCTGGACTGCCTCCATCCTGTCTATGTTCTTGTGGAGCTAGGGTCTCCAGAACTGGATGCAGTACTCCAGATGGGGTCTCACCAACTGTTTGTACAGAGGGATAACAACTTCCTGTTTTCTGCTGGTGATGCCTTTTCCCTATACATCCCAGTACCCCTCAGCCCTCCCTACTGCCTTCTCACATTGCATGCATGCTAACCTTAAGGTCATCTGATATGGTTACCCCCAGGTCCATTTCCATTTTTGTTGTTGTTACTACCTCCCCTTCCCCATTGTGTAATCTTCCCCTGGGTTTTTGTTTCCCTGGTGCATTATTTTGAAATTTTTTGCATTGATTTCCTCAATCATTAAACACATTCATTACAACATTGCAGAATTATACATTAAAACATAAAAAGGATAAAAAGACATATTCAAAAAGCATGTCTCACAAATCAGTAAAGACCTTAAGCAGTTTTTATGTTTTTCAGCATCCTGTTTCTAATTTTCCAGGTAAGCATAAGGTATTTACCAACCCTTTGTACTATATATGTGTCTTCTTTAGTTAAGAGGACTGTTATTATGGTATTGTCATCAGTTTGCATTAATGTGCTGAGGACTGGCTGAATCCATTTATATCTTGCTTTTTTATACCAAGTACATTTCAAACAAACGTGTCAATGCCGAATGTTGTCTCACTGGCATTGGCATTGGTAGTGCAGGAGTTAGAGATGCATAATAGGAACAGCAGTGAAATATTGAACTGACTCCAACCCCACCCCCACCCTGCAGAGACTGACAGGTGTTTGGGTGTTCCTTTGGATCATCAGCTATAACGCTCATGCCATTTTACCTCACCCTACCCTGTAGACACAGACAAGTGTTGTGATGTGCTTTGGAGTCTTTGAGCCTTATACTTACCTCATTCCATAAGGAAATATGCTTAGATGGGTGCAGTGTAGGAGAATGGGGTGAACTTTAGGGCTGAATACTCCAAGGCACACCTCGATGCCTGTCACTGGCTGCAGGGTGGGGGTGGAAAGGCATGAGCATTATAGCCAATGATCCCAAGTCACACCCCTGATGCCTGTCAGTCACTACAGGGTGGGGTGTTACAGTTGGAAACCCTAACACTGTAGGCATTTGTTGGTATTTTCACTCCAAATTTTCAACATGGGCTTTTTGTGACCCCACCTCATGAAAAGCAGCACTATCAGTTTGTTAGCCGAAACGTGGTTTTGCACAGCGACTATGCCATTTGGCACCACGGGCATGAAAACACATTTTGGGCAGGATGTGAAAAATGACAACTGTATTGTTCATGAGGAGGTGTAAAAACCTGGCAATGTTGAAAATCTGGATTGAAAATATGAAAAACTAGTGAAGTCATGAGCATGCATAGAAACTGCACAACACATATCCATAACCCAATTATTTTGGAGATTTTTTTAACCACATTTTCAACACAGGCATTTTGTGACCTCCCTTCATGAAAAGTGGAACTGTGATTTTTGTTAATCTGTCCCAAAAGTTGATTTCCCACAGTGACCATGCCATTGTGCACTGCAGGTGCGAAAACACATTTTGGGCAGGATGTGAAAAATGACAGCTGTACTGTTGATAAGGAGGTATGAAAAAATGGCAGTGTTGAAAATCTGGCATGAAAATATTGCAAATTTGCAAAGTTCAAGGGTGCATGGAAACTGAGCAATGCATGCTTGTAACGCAGTCATTTTATGGACTTTCATCACCAAATTTTCAACATAGGCATTTTAGGACCTCTGCTCATGAACAATGTCACTGTCATTTTCTTAATCTGTCCCTAAAACTGATTTCTCACAGCGACTGTGCTATTCTGCACCAGAAGTACGAAAGCACATTTCAGCCAGGATATGTAAAATGACGGCTGTACTGCTCAAAAGAAGGTGTGGAAAAATGCCAATGTTGAAAATCTGGAGTGAAAATATTACAAATTCATGAAGTTATGAGCGTGCATGAAAACTGCACAATGCACACTCATAAAACAGTAATTTTTTGGATTTTTTTTTCATGAAATTTGAAACATAGGCTTTTTGAGAGCCCACCTCATGAACAGTGGCACTATCATTTTATTAATTGGTACTGAAAGGTGATTCCGCACTGTGACTGAGAAATCACTTTTCCGGACCAAATAACGCCATTTCAGTGACTGAATTCATGAGGACAGGTCCCAATAACCCTATTTTGAAAATCTGGTACCAAAATTATCAAAAATGCCAGAGATATGCGCCAAAGTTGAAAAAACCCTGTTTATGCCATTATACAGCTTACCTGCATTTCTTCAGTTTGCGGTTGGCTTTGAAGAGCTCAGACATGTTCCCAGTCCACCGAAGATCAACCCGCCAGGCTCCGGAGGTAAGTATGGGGTGAGGGGGGTGTGGGGAGGCAGGATACACAGAGGACGCATGCAGGTTGGGGAGGGGGCAGGAGAGACTGCGAGGGACCAGTTTCTTGTTTTACAGGGAAAAGAAAAAGACAATGAGGGGTGGTATTCTATTTTTGCAGGTATTGCTTGGTACACTGGGGTGGGCTCCCAGTGTACCACCTGCATTACAGGAAGGAGGATCACAGCCAACAGGGATTGGGCCCCCCGTTGGCACAGAAACTGGTGGGGGATATGCACATGATGCCAAGGGGGATTGGACACCCCCTCGGCACACAGCATATATCAGGGGTTGGAGACATTATGCTGATGGGGAGTGGGCTCCCCCATAGGCAAATAGAACTGGGCAGGGGGGACTGAAGCCCAGAGGGATTGGATACCCCATCAGCAAAGAAAGACTGTTGGGGGGTGCATGATGCCAAGGGAGATTGGTCACCCCCTCAGCACACAATTGGAATGGGGGGGCATTATGCTGACGGAGAGTGGGCTTCCCCGTCGGCAAATGAAATGGGTCAGAGCATGCCGACAGGGGGATAAGGCACCCCTGAAGTCATCAGCAGCAGTCAGTGCCACCATGTTTGGTGAAAATCTTCACCAGTAAAGGCACATCGGGAGGCATGTTATTGTGCTGCTGCATGATGAGCTTGCCTCTCATTGCAGTGGCACTTTTGTTAGATCTGGTGGCCACTTTATGTACTGCTGGTGTTAGCACCTGCATGCTGTCATACTGGGGAATGAGGGACGTGCCTACTGATGTGTGCCCTGCATTCACCCACAGTGACTGCACCTCTAATTCTGCTACTACTGCAATATGTTGGCTGGTGCTCAAGCGTGAGCTACAATGAAAAAACATGCACCAAGTTCTCCTTGTCATTTCCTGTGCAACAGCACACAGAGGGTCAGATTTTCAAATGGGGAAGCAGGGCTTGCAGCCAAGCTCTGCATCCCCTCAAAGTTGCATTCAGTTTTATAACCTGGGATGCAAGTTACGACGGTGCTTTCATTTTAGTGCACCTTGCACCAAAGCTGTGGTGCAAGCCTCATAAAATGGGACCCCCGGGTGCAAAGTTAGACTGGGGGGAGAGGGTCTAACTTTGCTACAGTGCTGCAATGGATTTGACTCAGAGGGGTTGCAATAAGTTTCTTTCAAAACTGCACTTGTAGCACAGTTTCAATCAAGTTGCCACTTGAGTCAAACTCTCAGTCGCAAGTCCATTGCAATGACAGCAGCAGCTTAAAAAATCAGGCCCAAAGAGTTTAGGATAATTAGATTTATTGTATTTTGTGGTTCTAGAGTCTGACTCAAATAATTCAATTTTGAAACAGATAAAAATATTACGAGTGTTAGGCTCTTCAAGCACATCCAGATAAAATATATACCTGTGTTGGGGGTCATTTTTACTATACCATTTAGTGTATTTTCAGGTTTTAACTAAAGCCGAGCCATGCTCTTTGTAGTACTGTATGTCATGATTTTTCTTTTTAATAAAGGCTTGTACTTATCACTGAAGGTAATATTCCTGATTAAATACTGTGGAAGAGAATCCAGAGCATGTTTCTTGAGTGTTTTTTTGAGATGCATATGCCACAATGATTCCATACCATCCAGTCTTCCCACTTTTATTTTTCTTCAAGAAAGTGTTGGAATAATCTGTCATCAGACAATCTGGTTAATCTTATCCAGTAATTGAATATTCTAGTATCTACAAGGGCCTGTATGCTAGAGATGCCATGTTCTGTATGAACAAAATAGGCTGGAGTCAATTTTTGGCAGCCTAATGTGAATCTTAAAAGTTGCATAATGGGTTTCTTTAATCTATCTTTATAATAAGGGCCCAAAAATTTCAGCTCTGTAAAGTGTCTGTGTATTGTATTTTGCTTCTATTGCACTCAGAAGAGGTCTAACAGAAAGTCCACCATACAGGTGGTTAAATCTGGCTAGCGCACATGCTGTCAATTACCGTTACTTAAGATTTTTGTAAATTAATTTTAAGAGAAAGTATTTCAGAGTGTTTTACAAGAATGTTGTTTCTTCTGCAAGCCTTGTGATGTAAGAGAAAAGAGAATCAAGTCATTGGCATAAGCCAAAGTGGCACAGAGAATATTATTAATCTTGGGGGAGTCTGCAGTTGAGACTTACAGATCCAATAAAAGTCAATTTATGTAGATACAGAATAATATGGGGACTAGGATACAGCCTTGCCTGACCCCCTCATTAGTTTTAAAAGGATCAGACAACTGGTTACCTACCCTTACCATTGCCCAGGTGTTTGAGTACAGGTTCCTAATGCTATTTACCAGTACAGAAGTAAAACCCCAATCATGCATGATGGGCAACAGTGTATCTCTATTAATTGCATCAAAAGCTTGACTATAATCAATGAATGCCATTTAAAGCTTATGTTTCCATATTTTGAAGTATTTTTCAATTAAATGCTGGACTATAAAACAATTATTTGTTGTAGAATGGTTTTTCATGGAAGCCTGCTTATGATGCGGCCAGATCTCCTAAATTTCTGAGCTCCACCTTTAGTCTGTTAAGTAGAACCTTTGAAAAGACTTTACCAATGATGTCCAGTAGGCTTATGGGCCTGTACATCTTAAGATCATCCTTTGGTCTTTTTTTATGAATGAGGACAATTATGGAGCCGAGCCAAGATGGAGGGGTATAATTCTGAATTACACAATTATTGTAAAAGGGCATTAGGAAATCTGCCCATTCATTTGCAATGCATGAATATACTTCACCCGGCATTCTGTCAGGGCCTGGTGATTTATTTTTGTTTTAAATTCAAAACTGCTGATAGTATTTCTGGTTTGGTTACGTGATTAACATCTAACTTAATATATCATATATCTAAAGGGGCCCAAGAATGAGCTCATTCAGGATAGAAGAATATCTCTGTAAAGTACTAAATCCATTTTCCTGTCTCAATATAATTATCAAGATCAATTTGTCTTCCTTTACTCCTTTTGGCAATCATCAACCAAAAAGATTTCAAATAATTTTTTATAATTGCTGAGAGCATATATTCAAATTGGTTTTCATAGTATGCTTTTTTTCTTTTGTTTAAGAAAAGCCCTTTATATTTTCCTGGCATTTCTTAGGTTAATGGCCCTTTCTTTATCAACTTTTCTTTTTTCAGTTCTTAATGTGAGACCCAGCTGCTTTTCTTGATACCTGCACTCTGCATCAAAACAGTTCTCTCAAAAGTTTGATTCTTTCTCCTGACTTTCTCAACATATAAGTAAGGACCTAATTCTTTAAAGAATGAATGAAGTTTCTGGTTCAAGTCATTGGGTCTCATATCCATTAGGCTTTGTTGTGCCCAATTGATAAAAATTGAGGTGATTATATCTTTGGCTGTATTTTCAAGCGTTATTGTCCATATCAGCTTCTTAAAATAAATTAGTTCCAGGTAATTTATTTTAACTCTCTTATCCATGAGTCTATTTATCTATTTTATTTTATTTATTTATTGAGTAACTGGAATTACAACCTTTGAGCAAAAAGCTCATTTACTCATTTACAAAGGATCCTCGTCATAAAGGTAGGGGAGAATACATGAGTTTGGGTATCAATAGCAGCTAAATAGGCATTGTCAAAAAACATGATAATGTGATCAGTAGTAGTAGTAAATAATTTTTATTCAAAGAATAATGGAAACATTCAATTGAGCAAAGCTCATTTTCAATGAAGTTCCAAGTCAGTAGCAATCAATAACATTGGAGTTGGAAGCCTTCTCATAAAGGGAGATTGGGAAGTGGTCACTCTCCATCAAAGGATGTATAGTAAGCCCTACCCAGGTATCTAGGGAGCTCTGCCACAATATTAAGTCAATGACAGAATCTCCTTGCTTATTAAAATAAGTGGGGGCACCCCCAGAGTCACCTAACAGGCATCCATTTAGAGGGCATACTCATTTTTTTTTTTCCATTAGTTTAAGTAGCCTATAGCCATTGTGAATATACCTTTGGTAAATAGATGATCTTTTATACATATCAGTTAGTGGAAACATAAAACCCAATATAGAGTTATCACATAAACCATCATAATTTCTTGTTCTAGCATTAATATCTCCTACAGATGCAGTGAAATTTAATCAGGAATTTCACCCCGCTAAACTATTTTGCAAAATTTGCTCATTTCTTGGAAGATTTTGTGGGTAAAAATTGCAGAATGTTGTTGGTGAAACATGGAATTTCACCACCTGTGTATGAGATTTCACCATTTGAGGGCAAAATTTCACTTTTGAGGGGGGGATGAAAATGCATGTCTATTTAAAAATTTGGAAAAAAAAGTGTTTCCCCCCCTTCTGGCTAACATTAAACTAAATGTTTACAATCCCCATGATCCTTGGTGTCTAGTGGCCCCACCCCCCATGGCCGATCACTGGCCCAATATGAAGAATCCCCACCACTGAGATTCACCCCATCCCCCATCCAGAATGTTATTATAAATAAATATAAATGTCCCTGGTGTCTAATGGTTCCATTACCCTGGCCAATCACCAGCCCAATATGAAGAATGACCGCCTCCCACTGAGACTGACACCCCATCTCCCATTGTCCACTAGTGCTGCTGTACAGACTCCACATCATCAGTCGTTTAATTAAAAAAAAAACTTTCTCTGGTGTCTAGTGAACCCCCCACCATGTCCAGTAGTGACCCCCACCTCACTCCCCCCCATTCAGGACCCCAGCAGGCCACCAGCACAGCCCTCAACTCAGCTGCATAGTGGCAGTCCGACTGAGCACTTTCATAAATGAGCCCGAGTGCATTCAATGAATGAGCGCCAGGGGTGTGTGGGACCACTAGACACCAGGATCATGGGGATTGTAAGAATTTACTTTAATTTACATTAATGTTGGCCAGTAGGGGGGAAAACACTTTTTTTTTTAATTTTTAAATATACGTGCATTTTCCTCTCCCTTCAAATGTGGAATTTCACCTGCAGGTGGTTAAATTCCATACTTGAAGAGCAAAATTCCATATTTCACTTGCAGAATTCCACATTTTGCAGCACAAAATTTTTGATTTTCACCCATCACTACTCCTGTTAATAGTAGATAAGCATTAGGAGTTTTTAACTGGGTCGCCCTAATGGATTCTGTTAGTTTTCCCCAGGTATTATTAGAATAATATTTGGATTTATAAGGAGGATTATATCAGTTAAACAAAATGGTTTCAATGCCTAAATAAGAGGCTCTGATACCAGTAAAGTTGTTGTCCTGTATTATGTTTCCAATACCAGAGAGGGCACCTAATTTTATAAAAGTAGCCAGACCCCCAAACTTACAACCAGCTTTAGCAACTTGTAATCCAGGTTTATCATTTAACTCAAATGTATCTGTGGGGTTTTGCAATGTCTCCTGTAAACAGATTATGCAATGCTGTCACATAATAAAATTGATCTAATCAGAATCTTGCTGTTTGGATTTGATACCAGCTACAGTATGTTCCAAGTAATTAGAAAATTATACTGACTTTCAGTATTGTCTGAATGTTTAACTATAGAACTTAGTAAGTAATAATTTTGATTTACAGAATTTAGCCAACCATCATACTTGGCTAGTGCCAAAAACCTTTTCTGGGTCAAATGCTGAGTTATGTTGTTTACATCTGATACACACCTTCCCTTATTGAACTAGAGGGTGCCAAGGTGATGCTTATAAAACCCTGATTTAGAATCTAGATTATTAAAGTCAACCAAAAATAACCACAGTGCATCTAAATTGTTTAACTTTTGTCACACTCTATTTGTTATTTTCAAATTTTTAAAGAGAATATCAATCTGCCCATCACCTCTTAGGCTCTTGTGTCTGTAGACATTCACTATACCATTTTGACCCAGCCTAATATTCAAGAAACTGCTGAATAGATTACACATGACTAGTGTAAGTTTGGCATCTGTTTTGTCATACAATTTGTTACATCAGAATAAACTTAAAGTAACCAGTTCATATGAATTCTCATTTTCAGATACCCTTGGTTGCATATAATGTCTAATGATATCCTTTTGAACAAGGTCACCCTTAATGAATGTAGCAGTTAAATTTAAAAGTGATATTTTGTAAATATTTCTCCACAAAAAGATGGTAACTCTATGTTTGAACAATAAACATCCACACTTTCCACATAGCTTTTGTCCCCAGTATCTCTAAGTCTATCAGGTTCAATTATGCCTTCCAATTTAATTTCTAGATCCAATTCTACCCTTAGTAGATGAAAAATGTTCCTTTAGAGTTTGAGATTTTTTTGTAGACTTTATTTTTGTACCTTACACTGAGGGGAACTCTCTCCAGTGTCTTCTCTACCTGGTCTCTACCTCCCACTGTGAAGCTGCTCCTATCTCCTAAACCTGAACCCAGTGACCCCCCTGGATCTGAACCCCCTCAGGGAAGGGCCACCCTATCTGCCCAGGGTGCTCTATCTGTATTGTAGAGTGCCTGGTCAGGGTGCTATGGCAGAATAGGAGAGTGACCAGCATTGGGAGTGTGGTCCAAGAGGAAACACCATTGCCTATCCCCAAAAAGGTGACACAAGACCGATAAGCAAAAACCAGGGGTACAGTGTGTACGCTTGTACCCTTTTACGACAAAACAGGAAGAGGCCAGGCCCCCCATCATGTACATCTGGGGGGCAGAAGAAAAAAAAAGAATTGTTAGAAGTGATGAATTGAAAAAGAATGTGTCTCTATATAATGTACATACAGTAAATATTAATTGAAAGTGAATGTAAATCTGAAAAGTAATGGAAATGTTTTTTATGTTATTTGTAAACAATATACCGTGACCATTTTCAGGAAATAATTGCCAAACTGAGCTACCACACACAACTTGTCTATATCTTTATTGGTGAGGATCTGGGGACAAAGAGGGTTGCCCAACTAAAGGGCAGACCCCATTGTCCCAAGGCCCAGACAAGTGGTGTGGATGAAACCAGGAGGCAGGGGGAAGGGGGAGGGAAAGGGGGAGGTATTACAAAAAGAAGAAGGACATGAGGTCACAAAAAGGGAGAGACCAATGAGGTCACAAGAGGGGTGGGCAAAGGGGTGTGGTGGGAACAGTGAGTTGGCATTCCAGGAATGGCACAGGGAGACAAGGGGCAGGACCTGATTGGGCAGTTATAAGGGACTGCACAGCCAGGGAGCTCACAAATTTGCTCCACAGAATTCTCCCACCCACCCACCCTGAGAGAAGAAGTAGGAGGGTACTGTGATAGGGTGGAGCACAGTGCACCACTGTGGCAGGTGGAGCACAGTGGTAATTAGGATTTGGACTGCTGTAGTTGGATGGCAGGAAAAAGGGAGGAGGAGGAGGACAGCAAATAACGGGGGATGAAAAGGGAAACTCTGAAAAGGTGACACAGGAATGATAAGCAAGAAGCAGGGGTACAGTGTGAACAATCGTACCCCTTTACAACAAAAGAGGAAGAGGCCAGGCCCCCCAATGATGTACATCTGGGGGGCAGAAGAAAAAGAAGGAATTATTAGAAGTGATGAATTGAAAAAGAATGTGTCTGTATATAATGTACATAAATATTAATTGGAAGAGATTGTAAATCTGAAAGGTGATGGAAATGTTTTTATGTTATTTGTAAACAATATACCTTGACAATTCTCATAAATTAATTGCCAAACTGAGCAACCACACACAACTTGTTTACGTCTTTATTGGCGGGGATCTGGAGACAGTGTCTAATGGTACTCTTTTCAACAAGGTCACCCCTAATCAATGCAGCAGTTAAATTAAACAATGATAATTTGTAAATATTTCTCGACAAAAAGATGGTAACTCTATGTTTGAACAACAAACCACTTTTCACATAGCTTTTGTCCTCAGTATCTCTAGGTCTATCAGCTTTAATCATGTCTTCCAATTTAATTTCTAGATACAATTCTACCCTTAGTAGATGGAAAATCTTCCCTTAGAGTTTGTGATTTTTTTTTGCAGACTTTATTTCTGCACCTTACACTGAGGGGACATCTCTCTGGTGACTTCCCTACCTGGTCTCTACCTCCTGCTGTGAAGCTGCTCCTATCTCCTAACCCCAAACTCAGAGAACCCTCCGAATCTGAACCCCCTTCAGGAAGGGCCACCCTATCCACCCAGGGCACTCTATCTGTATTGTAGATTGCCAGGTCGGGATGCTGTAGCAGGAGAGGAGAGCGACCAGCATTGGGAGTATGGTTAGGAAGGAAGCGACAATGCCTATCCCCAAGGAAAGGGGATTTTTCCTTGTTTTTGGTCACCAAGGAGCTTGGGCTTGCAATGGCAATTAGGCACAGCGTGCCGCCAGCTGCTGAGCTCCTCCCCGCTATGTGTACACCAGCTGCTTGTGCTGCCCCCGACCACTTCCAGGCGCTGTTACAGTACGGTGCATCCCTAGAGCCCTCCCCAGTGAAGGGAGAGCTGTCCTCTGGACGCTCGATACCTTCCCTCCCCTGCTGACTCCTGGTGCCCTGGGCTCATTCCCAAACCCAGGTCGCTGGCGCAATGCGAGGTGTGGTGTCCAGCACCTCAACCCTCAGCACCTCCAGGCTGGCAAGAGTTTGTGATGTTAGCCCTTCATTTTTTTAAACCAAATAATCTGATGAAAGAAACATTAGTCTCCAATAGTTTTGCTGAATTAAGGTACCCATAGTTCTCAGATTTTGATAGTTCACTTCTTGTAGTAATCGGATGTTCCATATCTCTGTGGGTAGCATCTGAAGTTTGGGTATGTTTATCCTGTGATGTTACAGGTACAGTGGCCTTGTGATTCTCCTTATGAATTCCTGAACGTTCAGCTTTTTTTTCCATTTAGAAGTCTTCTGGACACAATTAATATCCTTATTTTATTGCTCCCATTTGCCTTATCTGTGTTTTTGACTTTAGTTTTTTTAATTTTTTTAACACCTTTATTTTTTTTTCCTTTTCACATTTTTTGTGGACATAGGAAACTCTATGGCTGAGAAATCAGGTCTATTACATGCAAGGAATTCCTCAAGTCTCTTATTTTCCTCTAGTAGGATAGAAGAGGTTTCTTTAGGTGGATGAATATTGTACAGTAGCCTAATAATATTATCAATTCTGGTGCCATTTGTGGTAACATTCGCTTGAATGTTTCTAATTTATTTCTTGTTGTTATGAGTTGATCTAGGAGCATAAGGTTGGTAGCATGCTGATTCTTCATGACCTTAGTAATATTATTACTATGGTACTAAGGTATGAAGGTCAGGGACTGACTGACCTGCATACCCTCTAGCATTGAGAATGAGCCCATCTCATTTTCCTTATTTAAGAATAAACTGGGCTTTGTGCCTCCTGCTAAAGATTTTTGTGCACAGTCAGCACTGTTCTCCTGAAGTGAATATATGGTTTTATTTTTGAATATTATCTCTTTCCTTGAGCCCCTGGATTGTATTTTCTAGCTCAATAATCATGTATTTCAGGGCACTTTTTCCCATGAATTTACCTGAAACTGTACTGTCAGTTAATTTTGGTGATAAGTTAGTAAAGGAATAGTTGGGGCTAATCTTGCCAATGGAATTAAATAAATTGGTTTGGTAAGATTGCAAAGAGGCCCTACCTCAAAGATTTAAACTGAAGGATTCATTTCTCACAGTATCATCTGTCCCTGAAGGGGGATTCATTCTCAGCCCTTTATCCAATATTGGAATTTGTATTGGGTCACTTGTCCCAGCATTTGAGGATCAGGTATTCAATACTTTTGTGGTAGAAACTATACAGAAAATTTGAGGTATCCGTGGGGTACTTTTCCCTGAATAGCTTAAATTTGTTCTGGTTTGTGTAAACAATTGAGAAATTGTCAATTGTTTCTTACCAGCTGTACATTTTGAGCTTTTATCAGTAATCTTGGGGTTCGGGGTGCCTACACCCTTAGGCCTAATTGAGTCTGTGATCTTATCCTGTACTTTCTTGCCCTTTCTACCCTTTGATTTATTTCCTATCAAAGGAGACGTTTTTCTAACTACCATGTCTTGCAATCTTTTTTAGCTGTTTTGGTCTTTCTGTGTTTACTAGCTATCATTATATTTTCCTTCTCTGAAAAGGTTACTTTATCACCCTGGCCCCCCCATGTTTATTCTAACACTATTGCAGTTACATGCCTGTGTCTTACTCTGTTTGTCAGTGACTACAATTATTTTGTCTACTTGACCATTCTGTTGGTTCCTTGCACTAACAACCATGATACTGGGACTAAAAGTTAAACAAAGTTATAAACAATAAGATTATAAAGTTATAAGTAAACAAGATTATAAACAAGTAAAGTGCAAATATGATACACGGTTCAAAGTTGAAAGATAAAACAAAGGCCTGGTGGTGCAGAGGGCTGAGGCACTGGATGCCTTACCTCACATAATGCCAGCAACCCAGGTTCGGGAATTACCTCAGGTCATCAGAGAGCCAGCATGGAGGGGAGGAGGGAGCAGGATTGAGAACCTGAAAGGCAGCTCTCCTTTCCTGGGGAGGTTGCTCCCCCATAGTTCTGCTCCCATCAGGTGGAGGTTCGATGGGTAGCATAAGTGGAAAGGGGGCAGTGGCAATTGCCAGGGGAGGGGTGGATGGGGCTGAGCCAGCATGCACAGTCCATGTGTGCCTCCATGCGCAAGCAGTGCCGCAATTGCCGAAGTCCTGAGTTGGGGAGAAAATGGAGAAAAAAATCAAAAATTATATATAGAAAAAAAGAAAGATAAAGCAATCAATCAATCAAAATATGTATTGCTTGATGCAGAAATGTTGTAACAAATTAAAATCACTTTGCTTACAGCATTATAAATTTTACATAATTGTTTCCATATAATATTTCAGTATTACAGTCATAATCCATGTAAAACATCTCTACATATAAATACATATTTTGACAAGCAGTATATCCCTCATATACAAATATTCTTAAAATATCTCCACTTCTGTACTCTGTATACATGCCTATGCAATTCCTTTTGCTTATAAGAATTATCTTGTTTCTATTATTTCCATTAGCCATATTGCACCATTCTCTGTAACCACAATTACTCTTAATAGTTTGATATCATATTGTCTCAATGTCATGTTCTCACAAATTTAGGGCCTTAAGCCAGTCAATAATTACTTCATTCCATAAACTTTGTGACATTTCTTTTTTTCCTATAGAGGAGAGGAAGGAGGCCACACAATCCATTTCAGTGTGTTTTTCTGTTTTTAAAAGATATGTTACACTATCCTTAGGTTCATACTCTAAATTACATATTATCTCTCCCCAAAACTTCTTTCTTTTTTTTCCATAGAGGGGACAAAGCATCATTATGTGTTCTAAATTGTCCAAGTCTAGATTACACTTACATTGTTTACTGTCATTCCCCTATATTTTGCATTAAGCCAATTACTTTCATACACTTCAAATTGAAACCTGGTTATACTTTTCCTTTTAGGGGGGTCTTTAATTTGCATTAGATAATTTTTCAAATTATTCCGACATTTATTTTTGCCCATCCATAAACATCCCTTATTTTGTTTACAAAGTTGTAAATCTCTCTGTATTTCTATATCTTTTATTCTTGTCTTTATTTCCTCTGTTAACATTATCATAGGTATAGTAATCTAAAGATATCGATTAAACTGTGCTTATGTCCATTTGGTTTAATTATTTTTTTCTACAATTTCAATACTGGGAGACTATTCCCTTCTTTAAATATTCAATTGATTATTCTATACATTTCCTTGGGAGTCTGTTTTCCTCCATCATATATGCTTTTAACCAATAATTTATACATATTATTTTAATTGACCTTTCCACAGTATACTGACCCAATTCTGCCCTAATTACTGCCATAGGGGTACCATTCAGGATCCCCAATGATTTCTTATAATGTGTGTTTAAACATTTATCTATTCCCTTACTTTAATCTTTTCCCCAAATGTCTGCACCATACAGGAGACAACTCCGTATTTTGGCATTAGCAACTCTTAAGTAACCTAATACCAAGTGTCCACCATATTTGTATAGGAATTTACTAATTGTTGGGAGAAATCTTTTTGTTTTAAGTACTATATCTTCCCCACTTTAAGTTCTTTCTTATTAATACCACTAAATTGCAAGATTCATTAACTATTTCTAACTAATTATCTAGTTTGTATGTGTCTTTGTTACTAGTTTTGCCACAGACCACAACTTTTGTTTTATGATCATTTATGTACAAATCTGCTTTATTACATTCCTCTACAAATCTTCTCAACATTCTTTTTATATCCAGATAACTTGTTGACATCAGCATGATGTCATCTGCATAAGACAAATATGGGCAGGCTTGATTTCCTACCTTGGGTATATGAAAGTTTGCATTTTACATCTTCTCTAGAATTTGGTTTAGGTACAAATTAAATAGAATAGGTGATAATGTGCATCCTTGTCTGACTCCTTTGTTAGATTCAAATGGGTCACTTTTATTTCCTTTGGAAATATGTATTATTTGAGTGGAATTATCATGATATAATATTTTGATTATCTCCACCAGACCTTTATCTATTTCCAATTTTTCCAAGGCTTCCCATAAATTAATTCTATTTACCCTATCAAAGGCTGGTTTTAGGTCTATGAACACACAGTATTGTTTTTTAACATTCTTATGCTTATAAATTAGATGTGTTAATGTAAAACACTGATCAATGGTCCAATAACGGATTCAGAAGCCAGTTTGATCTTCATCTAGTTTACCTTCCTAGTCTATCCATTCTGTTATTCTACTATTTATAATTTTTGTGAAAACTTTTTGTGTGCAGTCTATCAAGCTTATTTGTCTCTAACAGCTTGGGTGACTCAGCTCTCCTTTTTGAATAAAGGTACAATTATATTATATCTCAAGCTCTCTGGGATTTTCCCTTTTTCCATAACTATTTGAAATAATTCTTGTAATTTCTATATTCACCTAGGCCTTTATTTGCAATTATCCATAATTTTTTGTTGTCCCTGGCTTTCTACTGCAATTTCTAATTTTTTTTTCCATAACTCTTTAGTATAATTACACTTATTTTTATTAACTACATGTTTGTATTCTTTCCTTAATTTATTAAGTGTTCTTTTATTTACTATGTTTCCATCTTTTTTGACTTCTTTAATCTGTTTATTCACTGCTTGTTTCTATCTATCTTACATTCTATGTTATACCATTCTGGTTCTTTTTTATTTTGTATATTTATTTCTTTTGTTATTGTCATTGATATTATTTCCATTATTTGTTGGTATTCTTTTAACAGTGCTGTTTCCATTACTTCATTTCCTATAAATTTCTCCATTCTATCCCATATGCCTTTATCCTCCAAAATGTATGCTGAAACTCTTCTTCTATCATTTTACAACTCTCACATTTTCTATTTCTAACCTCTAGAGGGATATAATCCTTTTCTTGCATTCTTCCTTTGCTTAATCAAAATATTTAGCTGTAATCCAGAACCTTTGGTTTTATATTAAGGTCTAAACATATTTCCATCATATTCATATTCGTCCATGTATTGTCTATGAGCCTGCACCTCCCATATACTGTAGGTGAAATCTCCATTTCCATCTGATTTAGTTGTACCATTGATCAATATTACATTTTATTGATCATATTCCTATATTATTTTTCACCCTGTTTAGTTCTTTTTTATCCTTAGAAGCCCTGTTTAGTTTTAAATTATCAATATTTATAATCCCTAAATAGTCGATTACATCATCTGTTAAATTTGTAAGATGACCTATCCTGTAATTAAAATCTCTTGTAATTATCAGACTGCATTGTAAATTGCTATTTATATATTTATCTTTAAGTATTTGAAGATATCTATTTATATTTACTTCCATCTGGTGGGCTATATACATTAATAAGTATTATTTTTCTGTCTTTTTCTCTATTTTTTATTGCTAAAATGGGGCCCGATTCCAAGTTGAATGTCACAATTTGCTGGAGTATGCGAGTTGCAACATTTGCTGCTATGCCAGGGACCCTATGCCACATTCCAAGAGTGGCAGGGTCCCAGCACTTGCAACATGCAGGTTATGCCATGCAGAGGTGTATGCCATGGGCATGGCGTTAGAAGTCCCGCATGTCACAAGTAGCAGCCAGCTACCGGTAGCCCCCCGAAGCCCCTCACCCCAGAACACCATAGCACACATCAGGGGGCATGGGAGGTGTGACAGGTGGCACTGGAGTCCAGGAGTGCACCAGAGAATGGACCCCAGTGGTCCCTGACATCTGGGGGTTGGGGCTGGGGTATGCTTGTGGGGACACGGGAGGGCACATTTGCGCCATTGTCACTACACTAAGGGGTAGGCAGATGGTAGATAGCACCATCAAATGCCCTTTGCTGCAGCTCTGGGCTTCTCTACCTTAACGCCACCAGTGCAGCTCTCAGAATCATTCTTGCGGGTTATGGCAGCCACCCTCTTGAAATAGGGTGCAGTTGCTGCTGTAATCTGCCCTTGCACCATCTCGCTGCGGGCTGCATTGTAGTGGGTGGTGTAAGCTGCGGTTGTCATAGCCCACGGCCGACATGGTGCAAGGCATCTCTTGGAAGCTGGGCTGGTGTATCACATGGCATATGCCATGAGATACACCAAGGGGTTTGGTGTATCTCAACTTCTGCTGACATACCCGGTATCTGAATCAGGCCCATCTTCTAATTTTTTATTTCTAGTTCCTGTGAAAGTCTTGTTACCCTTAACTTACACATTGTTACTAAACCCCCTAAATGACATCCAAATCTCCCTATGTTGTATGAATCTTTAGTGTATATTTTGAATCCATTAATATGCAGCTTTCCTTTATACCATGTTTCCTGCAAATTTACATATTCAAAATCTTCCAGATATTTTATAAATTCATCATCTGCCAAACTATTGGCAAGCCCTGACTCATTCCAAGACAGAAGTTTTATAATTTGTTCTGAGTCATTTATATCCAACTTTCTAACTGAGCGATCACATGGCCTCCCTCCTCTACACTCCTTAGTTCCAAGTCATTGTGCATTTTCCTCATTTTCCATTTTTCCATATCTGATTGATGTTCTAACTTTTGCTTTCCATTTCAAATTCTGTTTATTTCCTTTTTGATTATTAACATTGTTGTCAGGTTTAGACTCATCATAGACAAATATTCCTAACTCATCAAGCTTTTTACTTTTTTCCAGTAATAATTCATGTATTTTGTCATTGGTCAGCCACAATGAAATGTAGCCTTCTGCCTCCCATCTAACCAAACTGCTGACATCTGTCTTTTTAATTTCCAATTGGAGTAGCATTCTCAGTGTTTCCAAAAGTTTATATTGTAGATTAGTTGCTGCTTCCATATGGAACTGCTTTAGTCCAAATATAGATACCAGCTTCTCTTCTTCTGTAAATTTCTGATATCTATTATACATTTCTGAGAATAGCTCTCTCAGAGTATGTTTTCTACATCCATTCCCTTGTCTTTCAGCTCTTTACTTTTTTTCCATATTGTCTATAAAATATAGTACTGGTCATAAATTATCAAGACCAGTTCCTCATTCTCTATTGGTCTTACCACACTGGTATAATGTATCAGTGCCAGTGGCTCAGTAGGTAGCACACTTGCCTCTGAAGCCAGGAGATCAGAGGGCTGTGGGTTCAGTTCAGTTAGTGCAGCATGAGAGGGATGGTGCACTTCTGAGGTGCCGTCTTTTGGATGAGGCGTTAAACCAAGGTCCCATCTGCCTGGATTGGTGGTAGTTCAGGTGTATGTTAAAGATCTCATGGCACTTATTGAAAAGAGTAGGGGAATTTCCCCGGTATCCTGGCCAAATTTCCCTCATTCACTAAAAATACCACTAACAGTTTCATCTGGTTCAAGGTCAGTTGGCATTCATCTGTATTCCCCTTCCCTGGGCCATGCCTGAAAATAGGCAGGATTTGTCTAGTGCACTTAACTGATCAATAAAAACTAAAATAAAAAAAAAATAATAATCCAAAATGTGCTTATTTCCTGTCAGTAAAGTGCCCCCAGCTGAACTCACACCTACCTTCTCCATACTACCACCAATCTGCCCAACTTTGAGGAGCGACTGGCTCTACCAGACCTGCCTTCTCACTAAGAAATCACTGCTAGGACTCTCCCCCCATGGGTCTCCACCTCCCTACAGCAGTCATCATCATCCATCACCACCCTTAGCTCTGTTAAGGCCACTTTCAAGGTGCCCAGAACCAAGACCTCTATTGCCCAGAGATCCTTCCTCTACTGAGCCCCCACCTGGTTCAACTCTCACCCTAGCTGAATCTCCAACTTGCCAAAAATTGGCTCCTTCAAAACAGCCCTTCGGAACCATATCTTTAATACCAGCTGTTGTAGGTGCAATTAACCCCCTGTTGTAACCTGTGTACCTGCCCACCTTGTCCCCTGGCTCGACAATGTCCACTGGACAGCCTCTCCCTCCCCCAGACCCAGTCCTTCCCTACAACGTCCAAACAGGGATGTAACCAGCTGTCTTCTCTGAGGACCTACTATATCCATGAGTGTAAGTCACAATTTTGTAACATTATGTAACCTAAGTAACATACAAACTACTACATTATGTAACCTAAGTGTATCTATGTTAAATGTTCCTTTTTACTGCACCTGTAATGTTATCCTCTATTTTAATCTGCACTGTAATAACTATCTTGATGGCTGCTCCCCCCATGAGGTGCCTTTGTAAATGAGTCTCTGAATCAGAGGTTGTAAACCCAATTTGTAATGAATAAATGAACAATAGGTTTTTCAATATCTTGTTCAGATCTTCCAACTTTTCTTGTGATAAAATTCCTACCCCATGCATTAGCAGTACAAAATCTGATCCTTTGGTTTTTGCCAAAAAAGTTTGGAATGTACTGTTTATTTTGGTCCCCGTCTCATCACTCTTAACATCTTTTTTTTTTTTTACTTTTCATTAGATTTTACTTTGGTATCTAATCCTTTAACTAACTCCTCTTTCACTTCTGGATGTTTATTCTCTACCTCCACCCTTTCTCCCTGTTTCACAATCTTTTTCCTTTTTCCTTTTCTTCCTCCTGATTTTCCTCTCCTTTTCTTTCTACCTTTTTTCCTGTCCTTTTAACCTTCTTTTTCTGTTTTGTTTCATTTACCTCAATCTCAGAGATGTATGGATCCTTTATCTTAACATTCCTTTCTTCTTGCAGATTACTAGCCTCTTGACTTTGCCTTGTCTCTTTCACCTCTTGTATAGTAATCTGTCCTACTTTAGGGTTTTGGATATTTTTCTGCAACTTCTTTTCTACTTTACTATTCCTTTTCTTTCTCTTTTTTTCATTGTCCCCTGCCAACTTATTTTAAAGTTTTGCTAATGTACTATCTTCCTGTTTTTCTCCTTTCTCCCACAATATAACATGGGCAGTTTTCAATTCCTTACTTATGCTATCATTCCTTTTACTTTTCTTTGACAGCATGATTAGTTCCCTTGGGTCTGATTCCCAAAGATCCCCAAGCACATGTTGCAAAGTATGCCTTGGAGCACAATTGTGCCTCAAACTCTGTGACATGCAACTTGCGCCATATTGCAGAACATGGACAACATGGCCCAGATATTCAAAAGGGTTGCATATGGCGCAACAGTGTAGCACCATGCACAACCTACTGATGCACCCTGGTGAGATATTCAAAAGGGAAAAATGTGCCACACAAATTCCGATGCGCCGGAGTGCATCAGTAATGTATGCAGGCACAGGTGGGGGGGGCGTGCCCATGCATAACCTGCACAGCCCAAAATTCAGCCCAGGATGTGCAGAGTCATGCATGTACAACCCCTACCTGCACAAAGTTAAGCCCCCCAAAAAAGGAACAAATGATGGCCACCCACAGGTGAGCTGCCGCATTGCAGGGTGCAACACAGCAGCTGCCACCTGTGGGTGGCCACCTGAGTTCCTGCCACACCTGGCGGTGCCCACCCATGCCCCATCATGGGCATCCATCTAAAGACACCCTCGTCCAATATCCCTGGTGGTCCAGTGGGCCGCACTCTGCCTGATCGTGGGCATCTTTAAAACATAGAACAGTTCTATTACCCTGGTGGTCTAGTGTACCCCTCTCCCACCTGCCCACTGGAGCCCCACCACCGCCTCCCTCCAGTCAGCCAGTGGTGGCAGCACTCACCTGCCTGCCACCTGCCACCCGCTGACTGACAGTTAGGAGCAGACGCCCATTGGCTCACAGTGTGAGCCAATGGGCATGCAGCCCATACTGTACAACACAGTCCAGATATGTGAATGAATTGGTGCAGGCCATCTGTACTGCCACAGCTGAGGAGACACAACAATGTTGTCTGCAATTGTACTGGACCATTGTGTGGTCATTAGGGGTGTGTACAGGGGGGGTGGCATTTGTCATGTGGTGGTGGGTGGATGTGCTACTGGTGGCAGTGATGGGTGTTGACATGTGTCACTGTAGCCTCTGATGTGGGGGGCTGTGTCAATGCTGTGCTTTGTCCAGGTGTGCAGGCATACACAAAACATGCCTGTGTATTCCATACACACATGCTGCATATGCGATGTGTGTTGCTGCAATATTGTCTGCAATCTGTGTGACTGCAGCACTAATGATCACATATGTGATGATACTGCTTGTATATGTGGCAAAAGTGATAGCACTTGCAGCAGAAATGCATCGCATTTGCAGCCTGACATTTGAGGCAATGCAGATTGCCTATGTGGCTTGTGGCAGGGTAGGCCGTATGTGAGGCCCGCATGTGTCTCATGCAGGAACATGTGAACTCACTCTGGAATGATGCCACTGTCACTGAGCATAACTGAGGCAAGGTCCACATTACTGGAACAGGGCAAGAGCCACAGCTGAACTGCTAACAGCTGCAAGATGTGCTCCCTTAGTGGCAGGGCTCCAAATTACACAACTGCTGAAACAGCCCAGCTGATCAATCTTCTTCAGCAGTGGCACACCACACTGCTGCCACCTGGGTACAGGAACCAACCAACCACTGCCAGGAATAGGGTGTGGGGAGACATTAGGGTGGACCTGTATGAAATCAGTGGTGTGAGATGTACCCCACGTCAGCTCAAGCACAAGTGGAAGGACCTGACAAGGCATGACCCTAGCATACTGAGGCACCTGATGTCCATGGCTGAATGGAGGGTTATGGAGATACGGACTGGCCAGCAACCTGTTGAAGGTGGGTATTTTATGCCACCACGTAGGCAAACATACACACATTTATGTCACCAACAACATGCCCATGTGAACTACACAGCTAACAATGTGTTATCTCTTTGCACAGGTCAATGCAGCGCAATCCAGGGTCTAATGGGAGGCATGCAGGAGATGAATGACATGGTGAACCACATGAGGATGTGCAGAGTCACAGGGGCATGGTAGGTGCACAATTTCCAGCATGGGTTATGGTTGGGGTAAGTGGGTATGACATATGACTATGGGGTACAGTGTGCATACAGGTCATCCCCTGGCAGGTGGATGCACTGCTGGGTCATCTGGCCACGTGGATGTGTTGGGTCAACATGGGCCACGAGTGTTAACGGGGGCCACTGCATTGTGACACATTCTGCAGTATGGGATGCTGTGGGATGAGCAGGCTCAGTGTGGGGTTGGGTTGTGGCACTCAAATACAGTATGTCAACTGCGGAGTGTCTCGTGGAACACATGGTTATCACCCGGCTGCACACATGCACTGGTGTCAGAGCAATAATTGGGGTGCCATGACAGCCACTGCCGTGTGTCATTCCAACACTGCAGGTGAATGCACCCATGTTACACCTCACCACAGGGCACTGCTACGTGCCATGGCAGAACATAAGAGGAGTGATGCCAGGGCATATGTGTGCTCTGGACAAGGCGAAGTCACCACAGGGCCCACTCACTGCCACTGGAGACAGAGGATGAGGAGGAG
Source organism: Neoceratodus forsteri (assembly GCA_016271365.2). NCBI lineage: Eukaryota > Metazoa > Chordata > Ceratodontiformes > Ceratodontidae > Neoceratodus > Neoceratodus forsteri. Next base: position 1,341,521,511 of record CM057456.1, read on the forward strand.
GAGGCCAACTCAGAACAAGAGGGGGTGGAACCACCTGATATGGATGTCATGGACAAGGGCACAATGCAAAGCCAGGTGGCAGAGCAGGTGAACAATGCCATGGACTGTGTGGCACCAGAGGTGGATAACAACATGGCATGCTCATCTCAGTACCCTGGGGATGTTGTGCAGGACACAATCAAGGGGGACATGGACAGTGCTTGTCAAGATGAGGACAGCCAGCAGGGAGGCACAGCCACCAATGGGCATGAGAAGCAGGACATGCAGGAGGGTGAGACGTTACCTGCATCAAGCCAGGTGCAGGGGGAGGAGGTTGTGCCGGTTGAGGACATAACAGCAGATCATGGTGGAGACGGTGCCATAGCTGACCAGTACCAGGTGGCCCTGGAAGTGGACATCAAGGCACCTGCAGCACAGATGTGGCTGGCCAGGTACCACAGGACCCCATCCAACAGGCCAAACCAATCAACAGGGACCATGTCCTCACCCAACTCATTGCCGCCATAATGGGCAATGTTGCCAGCCTCCACGGTTCCCTTGGGGCCCGGCTAACCTCCCTGAGGGACCAATAGAGAAAGGGACACATGAACATAGGTTCCCAGTTAGTGCCTGTTGTGGTTTTAGTGCACTGTGCCTATGCTGTGCTGTGTTGGGGGGAGGTTATTGCATTCCATTGCTTGCAGGGCTGTTATGGTTCTATATTTAGAATTCCATTGTATGTGTTGTTGTTTAATGGGGTGGGGGTTACAGTTTCTACCTTATCTTTGTATGGATGTTGTATACGTACATAGCCATTGTTAGTGTTGTTTTTGGGGGTTACAGTATTTAGCATAACTATATATTAATGTTCATTTGTACCTACTCATTGTTTGTGTTGTTGTTACCCGAGGGGTGGTGGTTGTTGTTGTCGGTACACTATGCTGAATAAATGTTGTACTTTTCACATGTCCCTGTGTGCTATCTGCATGTTATTGACTGTGTGCCATATGTGCATGTGTATGTGTCTGCCAATATGCACATGCAGTCACATACATGTAGCAGACATGTGCTATTGTATGTGTGTCCGCATCTAGCACATGGACCATGTGTGACAGCTGTTCACTCAAGTCTTTATATCAAATCATCAAGTCTTTATTTAACCAGGCGTTCATCGTTGAGCAGAAGCTCATTTGCAAGATGGACCTGGGTGGAGCATGAACAATTGTATATACAGGTCAACACAGGTATTTACAAGGCATTATAGATAATACTCTTTACAGAGAGGAAGAAAAAGAAGTTCATATGTACATAGAATTATACAGATATTGTACAGATTACACGGTATTTACATACATAGAAGTGTCTATAGGAAGATAAAGCAGGTTATCTAAGGTTGCAGGAGGAAGTAACGGAAGAAAAAATTAAAAATAAAAATATACACCAGGTAGAGGTGAAGGTAGGGGGGAAGAGACGGAGGGAAGTAGGGGGAGAAAGGCTAGGAGGGCATGGTGCACAGAAAGGAGTTGGTAAAGCTGGATGTAGAGAAGGTGGATGGAGAAAAGGAGTATGTGTGAGCCCCGGGATTGAATGTTATAAAGTACGGGGCATGGTAGGATGTCACAACCTAGGGTAGTGAGCTCCTATCCGAGGTTGGGAAAGGAAGAATAAGGGGATGGATCTGTCTAGTGTTGATAAGACAGGGGGATAAGAGAGAGAACAATTAGGCTGGTGAGGAGCAAGCTGGGGGTCAGTACTTAAAATTGGTTCATGGTTATATACCAGTGCAGACACCGGTACTGGGTCTGAGTGGGTGAAGCAGTTACATACTTCTCTGATTGTATGGAAATAAAGCATCTTGAAAGCATTTATACGATTAGAGTGCTTAATTTGAGGGTTTTTTGTAGATCGTTCCATAAGGTAGGTAGCACGAAGCTTATGGCTGCCCTGCCGAAGTGGGATTTTGCTTTGGGTACTTTAAGTGTAATAGCTGAGTAACTTCTTAATGCGTATTTCCCAATTATACTCAGGGGAAGACAGCAGGAGATATAGTAAGGCAGCTTATCAGAGATGGCTCTATAGGTCCAGAGAGCGGCGTTTCTGTGGCGCCTGAACTTTAGTGATGTCCATCCCACTGCCGCATATAGGGTGCAGTGATGTGTCTCGAAGGGGAGTCCCATTATAAACCTCAGTGCTCGATGGTAGAGTGTGTCCAGTTTAACCATGTAAGAGTTGGGGCATTGGCTGTAGAGGAAGTCAGCGTAATCAACCAATGATACGAAAATGGATTGGACCAGTTGTTTCTTGGCATCTCTGGTGAGAAATTGGCTGATTCTTAAAAACAGTCCAAGCCTTTGCCGAAGTCGTTTTAGCAAGTCCTCGATATGTTCAATGAAGGAGAGTCTTTGGTCTGTCCAAACTCCCAGATACTTGAATTTTGTAACAAATTCTAGTTTTTCACCTAGAACTGTGGTAATTTGAGGAACTGTCCCACTGGACACAGGGTTAGCTGTACGGATAAAAGGAGAGAGGACCATTGCTTTAGTTTTTTTGGCATTAAGGAGTAGCTTTCTTTGGAGGAGTTGTCTTTGCAAAAGGTTGAATTCTGACTGTAGGTCATTGCAGGCAGCTTCAGTTGTTGGGCTACTCACGTAGAGAACTGTATCATCTGCAAACAGATGGATGTTGGCTTCTTTTATACAGTAGTCGATGTTATTAATGTAGATTGCAAAAAGTAAGGACCCTAATATAGAACCTTGAGGTACCCCTCTTTGCAGAGTTTTTAAGGGGGACAGGCCTCCTTCAGCTTTAACTTGTTGAAGGCGCCCTGTAAGATAGTCAGTGAACCAACGCAGAGAGGAGGGGTCCACACTCATGGTTTGAAGGGTTTAGGAGAGATCATGGTCGACGGTGCCTAAAGCCTTGCTTAGATCAAGGAAAACAGCACAAATAAAAGTTTTGCTCTCAAAATTACACTGCCAGTCGTTAGTAACTTTGGCGAGGGCTGAGATAGTGCTATGTTTAGCTCTGAATCTGGACTGCATAGGATTTAGCAGTTCCTAGACTCAAGGTGAGTCCTCAGCTGTGCATTTACAATTTTCTCTAGGAGCTTGGACAGGACCGAAGGAGGGAAATTGGCCTGTAGTTTTGAGATCGCCACGGTCACCTGATTTGAACAGTGGTATGACATGTGCTGTCTTCCATATAGGTGGTAAGGTGCCCTGAGACAGGGATAAGTTAAAAGGTGGGTGACGGGTATTGCTAGTACGTGGTAGCAATTTTAGAAGTAAGGGTCAAGGGAGTCGGCCCCAGCACTTTTCTAGTATCCAACTGAAGCAAGAGGTCCTCTACCTCTTTCAGTGTGAGGTTGAAGAAGTGAGAAAGGCAGTGACTAGTTTCAGGCAGTTGGCTGGCAGTCTGAGGCAAGGAAGTATGTTTGCAGGAGTTATCAAATGCCATGCCTGCAGTAGCAAGGGTTATTGAATGCGCCAAGTATATCCATCTTTTCGTTATAGTCAAGTTGCCAGAGGTAATCTTGGTCGGGAGTGAATTTCTGGGGAGTGGCCTAGCAGATCACTGATTGTGTTCCAGAGCTTGATTGGGCTCTTTGTGGCAGAGTCGAGTTCGGATTTGAAGAAGGTGGCCTTCAATTCTCTGATTGTTTTGGTACATAAATTTCGTAGTCTCCTGAACTGGTTCCAGTCCTCTGCAGTGTTCAGTCTGCTTGCTTTTTTCCAGAGCTTATCTCTTTCTAGAAGCAAGGACTTGATCTGAGGGGTGAACCATTTACAGGTTTTGGTCCTAGTTCAAACTTTAATAAGGGGAGCATACTTATTAAGGGCTCGTTCACTCCATAGCTGCGGTCACAACACAGTGTGTGTGACATCATAGTGCATTGCACTGGTGGCAGTGCTCTGTGGTGGGTACTGTACACATACCACCTCACTCCATCTGTCATATAAATGTGGTATCCATGGGCCTATATGGCACCGTTCCACCAGATGGCATACAGGGCCCTGCGGGTGGCACCAGTAGCACCTTGACATGGTGAGTCTGTTCACAATCCAACAACAGGAATGTGCTGCTCGGTGTTGCATACCTGTTGCAGTATCACTGTTATCATGCACCAGTGGCCATGGCAGGTGCCTGGTGGCAACAGCTACATGTTGTTGTGTCACTGTCCTGTGTGCTGACTGTTGACAAGTGTTCCTGCGCCAACAATGTCTCTGACATTGTGTGCCCTGTGCACTGTTGGACTGTGTTTGCACCTGCCAGTGTTGTTTTGTACACTTTTTGACATTGCCTGTCTAGGGTATTGTGCTTTGGTCGTGTACAAGTATGCCAGATTTTGTGTAAGGGCCAGTATTGGGGTGTGTATCCGGCAGTCCATGGCTGACCTCAGGGGTGTCTGCAGGGTGTTGTGGGGTCACTGGGGTGGACATAGGTGTTGCAGAGCTGTACCCATGGTGTGTGGTGGTGGATCAAGGATGTAATATGACATGAATGCCTGTCTGGCTCTCCAACAGTACTGCGGCATGGTGCCCTTGTCACATACACCACAGTGCTTCATGTCTGCCACTGACTGCGGGCCTGCCACTGTTCAACCTCACTCCCAACTCCAGCACACAACACATGTCTCTGCAGGCAGGGCCTTGTGCACTATGCAGTTTCTGGTACCCACAGCTGCTCTAATCATGCCACTGTGCAGTCTGGTGTGGTCGATCACTGCTGAACTGTGTCACTCATCAGTAGTGCACATGGCCCCCTGTTGTTGCTTTGCCTATGCATCATAACAATGTGGACAACTCTCTCCATATCAGTGTCCTGTACCTCTCCCTATGCATCCCATTGTGCTGACTGCCCTTTCTGCAGCAATTGACCACATATATGTACACAATGTGTGACTGTCCACATTCCAGTACATGTCAAGACTGTGTGTCCACACCTCCTTCCTAGCATACTGTGCTTGTCCTTGGATAGGGCATCAGCCTCACATTGTGTGCAGCCATGTCAACCAGTTGCTGTACAATGCATATGGACACTGGTACAGCAGCAGTTCTGCCATGTGTGTTGCATGGCACCTGGCAGACAGTATCCCATCCTGTGTTGTACTTTGTTTGGTGTTTGTGGTGCCATTTTGTTGGTGTTGTCCACCTCTGTGTGTTCTGCACTGCTGTAGGTGCCACCCATGGGGTGTTGTTGGTGTGACACCTCAGAAGTATTGCTGTATTACTTCCTGCCTTGCACTGTGTCATGCCGATGCTCCCCCATGTGTTGCTTCACCTAACGTGCTGTCAGGCTCACCATGCCCTTCCTCTGCAACACCACCTTCCTGGTCTGTGTCAGGCAGTGGCACGTGATGTGACAGTGCTATGTTATGCAGGATGCAGCAGGCAAGCACAAATTATGCAGGCCATCTCAGGGCTGTACTGTAATGCACCACCTAATTGGTCGAGGCATCTAAATCTGGCCATTAGGAGTCCAAATGTGAGCTCAATGACAGAGCTTGTGCTGGATAGGGCTTTGTTGTATTGCACCTCTGCTGCAGTCTGTAGTGTTCTCACAAGCGTCATCAGCCAAGGCAGTTGAGGGTATCCTCTGTCATCTGTTGGGGTTGAAGAACATTACAGGTTAGTTGCCCATTGTGATGCTATGCACTGCACACTTCTGATCCCTTTTGTGTGAGACACACACACACAACATGGCCCATGCACATGCGCAGCATGGCTGGCATGTGGTCATGTGTGCCTCACACATGACTGTGGGTGGTGCAATGTGTGTGGTCCATGGCTCTACATGCATCCCTAGTGTGCTGTGCCACATGTCTGTTCAGCTGTCACATCTGTACATTGTGTTGACTGTGCATCCTGTTCCCATGTTGTGCTGCCTTATGCATACACCACTGCCCACACTATGTGTGCATGTCCCATACCCATTCACTCATTCACTCTACTACAGGTATTAATTGCACTGGTGCCTACCTATCAGCCATCCACCTGTAATGTCCCCTCTCTTGAATGCCTCATGTAGACCACTATTGCAGAATATGTGGAAGTCATGGCAGGATCCAGGGTACTTGGCCACCACATCCAGTATGTGACAGTCACTGTCACGTACAACCTGAATGTTCATGGAGTGGTACCCTTTTCAGTTGATGTACACCTCACCATCTGCTGTTGGTGCTCTGATGGCCAAATGAGTGCAGTCAATCGCCCCAAGCACACGGGGAACTGTGCCATTGTATAGCATGCCTGCTTCACATGACGGTGTTCTTGTGCATCTCATGGGTAGCTGATGTACCTTGCAGTGCATTGTATCAGGGCTGTGAGGAACCTCCTAAGGCACTTCAATATGGCAGGCTGGGATATGCCCACTGTGTCACCAGTGGGGGTCTGGAAGGTGCCAGTGGCTAGGAAACGAAGTGCTGCATTGACCCGCACCTCCATGGGTAGTGGAGTTTCCTTATTGGTAGCACTGTGTAGGTCCTCCCACAGCACCTGGCACAGCTCCTTTATGGTACTCTTATTCATGTGGTAGAGCACTATGCATTGCTCTACTGTGAGCTCCTCAAAGGACTTTTATGAATGTCTCATACATGGCACAGGTCTCCTTGGCATTGTCACCTGCAGCTGAGGTGCGCCATTCCCCTGGATCCTGCCACACTGCCTGGCATGCCTTTGCTGGTGGTATTCTGCTGTCATGATGCCCAGTAGGGCTAGTGGTGCTGACATTGTTAGTTGCTGTGAGTCTCTCAACACGCTGTTTTCACAACATTAGCTCCTGTTGTTTGGGGGGGGGGCTTGTATATGCTGCTACCTGCTTAGACCACATCCACCCTGGTCTAACTTGTGCCACTTTGTTTTGATGTAGATGTTTGCTCCTTCTGTTCTAGAATATCATTTGCAGCATTGCTCTCATTTGCGCATGTCACATGTCACATTACTCATTACACATTGGCACATGGATTCTTGGATGCGAGGTGGTCATAAGTCCTGGTGGGTGCAGTCCTTGCATCCATGGGCACAGCCTTTCTTCTGGAATACCACATGTCGCAAGTTGCAGGTGCAACCCGTGTTTTGCATCATTTGTCTCGAATGTATGTCACTTGTGCCATTCTTAGCCCTTTTGGAATCGGGCCCTTGACTCCAAGTACTCTATTTCTGATGACAGTGATGACCAGATACAGTTATCTTTATCCTTATCCTCCTCTGCCAAGACTGTTATATATTATCCTATCTTATGGCCATTTGCTTCTTTTTCCTTACCCTTTCTTACATATTCTACCCTCTTCCAAGTTTCCAAACTTATTCCTTTCAGAAATGAGATTTCTTTTTTGATCTCAACTATTTATTATAAATCAGTAGATTAGCCATAAACGGGTCCCTTAATGATAACTGGACATCTCTTGCTATGCCTGCCACATCAGGTATCTCATTTACTACTGGGCTCATAACCTGGGTCAGCCCTGTAGTTTCCCCTAACTCCCCTCAGTCCAGTTTTTGAAGATCTAGGTATTGTTTTCTCTAATGACCTTCTAATTATATCAGCCTTTTTTGTGTCATGTCCCTTTTTTGTCAGGGGACATAGAGTTAAACCACAGCCCTGATAGGAATGGTTTTCCCTGTCATTGGAAAGCTAAAAGGATAAGAGTTGTACATTTATCTGTGTAAAGTCTACTTTCCAAAAAGTCTGAAATTGAATCTTCAATTACACTGTATCAGCTAGATTTTCTGAGCTTGAGCCTAAAAATTATACTCAATGCATTTAAAATGGTTACACGTCATTTAGATATCATAAGACTAATAATAAGATGTGTGGAGGCATATTAGTGTGTGCTAAAATAGTTCTAATTTCACTGAACCTGTCTCTAATTGCATGACTGAAACTAATTTTGAGTGACTCTTGCTTGAACTGAGTTTGGGTGGAGTGCATAAGATCACATTTTAAACTGTTCACAACCCTCCTAAAACTGGTTTGGATGGTTTAGATAGTTTTGCCGACTTTGTTAGACATACTGTCTTGGACAAGGACATATTAGTTATGGGAGATGTTCATCTGAACTGGGGTACAATTTGTGTAACAGATCATGAGCATCTGATTTCAAGTATAAGGTTCTCTCAACTAATCTATGCATTTATTTGAATGAACTTTCATAGTATCAATAACACAGTGTTGGACTGGATTTTAGTCACCAGCACCCTTAAAGTTAGAAATGGTGGAGTTTTTGCTGACTCCATAAGCGACTATCTACTTATTTTTGTGTATGGAGCAGAAAATTTGCCAAGGCTCCACCTAAATTTAACTCTTATAGAGATTTCAACAATTTCAGTCTTGATAAACTTATACACTAGGTCAATGCCATGGTCTGTTCCTTTATTGATGCTATGCTCACAGTGGTTATGACAGTAGATTTTTTTGTTGGGATTCTGGCTGAGATACAAAATACAATTTTTCAACTTAAAAGCCATCAGGTTGAAGCCCAAAGAAATATTAATTTTCAACTGATTTGCTTTCTCTTACAAAGCAATGAAACAGTTTTGGAAACTGTGTAAATCCTCTAATAGTATTTCTAACTGGAATAAATATAGACAGTTGAGAAACCAATGTAAGTCTGAAATTCATACTTTCAAATCTAAATATTTTCTGGAAAAACAGAACAATACTCTTGGAAATCTAAAAACAAATTTGGACCGCTATAAAAATGTGATTGCTCCAGCAGTTAAAAAGCCATGTGGTGCTATATCTCATTAATAAAAATAACACTACTTAACCTTTTGTTTTTAGTGAAATACTCATGGAAAATGTTTCTGATTTATCAAAATTCAAAGCTGTTCTCGAAAAAAGTGTCTCTTCTTCCTGTGAGTTTTTCTCACCATCCTACTCACCTCTTTCTTTCCATTCATGTGAGTTAAACCGGTGGTACAAGTATTAAAATTAGGCACGGGGTCAAAATGTTGATGGCATTTACAGTGTAGTCAAAAACTGCGCAGCCAAAATGCTGAAAACAAAGGTAGCATTTATCCAAAACAGCAAGCACTACCTTTGCAAACTCAGCACAGCAGATAGAACACACAAACTGTATGTTTGTGGGGGTTGCTCCCCTGCATCCAATTACAGGGGGCTGCCCTACCGAACTCCATCCCAATATTAAAATAACTAACTCTGGGGAAGGGGGATGAAATTCATGGATGGGAAGAAGCCTGGGTGGGGGTGGATTGCTAAACACCCATAATAAAACCAAAAATGAATCCAGGACTAGGAATTGAACTTTGGTCCACTAATGCTCCGCCACCCCCACTTCATGTGGCTCTATCTTCTGAGCCATGGCAGCTGCTGGACAGCACACACAGCAACAGAAACCTTCTCCCTATCCCCTGAGCAACTACAGGAACACCGCTAGCTATTATTCTCCTTTGCTATTGTGCCCCTGTAGCTGTTTTTACTTTATCTGTTTTGAACAAACGGTATTGACCCACACTATTTCAGTTTTAACATTTTAACCTGGCACCTAAAATTATTGAATCTTTATGTCAACCAATAAAAGTGCAGGAGCTGATGGGATGGAACAAAAATTTCAAAAATTAATAACAGCCAATATTTATCTGCTTTAGACATCTATCTTTTACTTATCATTAATAACTGATGATTTTCCTATGCTTTGGAAAAATACTACAATCATTCCTATGTTGTCATCAGACTCTTTTCGGAATGCAGATAATTATTGTCTGAGCTCCATTTTATCACCTTTAAGTAAGCTGTTGGACAAACTTATTAATGAACTACTGTCATGTACCTACATATGTACAATCTACACACCAGGGAGCAGCATGGATTCAGAAAACACTATAGTATGGTGGCTAGTGATGCAGCAAATTTAATTTTTGCCCATGGAGTGCCAGCGAAGTGGGCAAATTCTTATCACTGAGCACTTCATGAAATTGTCATGCAGCAGTTGAAATTTTGCCTAGGCGAAATTTTGCCTTCCACGGGCAAAATTTTACCTTCCACAGCGAAATTTCTCCTTCCCTCCTTGGGTGAAATTTAATCCCAGACAGACTTTTAGACTAGTATAATAAGTAGATCCTTGGTGGGTAGTGGTCCCTCCCCCCACCTGCTGTCCCACATGTAAATAAAAATCCTAACCCCTTCCCAGTCTATGCATTACATCCATAAGTTACATAGTATGCTAACCCAGTCTCAATCTATGGATTATGTGGGGAAAATAATGTAGCAGGGTTACAAGATATATCACATTCACACATGCGGCTAGTGGTCCCTCCCCCTACTTGTTCCACATGTAATTATAATTAAATAATTAAATTAGCCATGGTGGCAGGTGGTCCCTCCCCACCACCCAGTAATAACCTGTCCCGCCACCCACTGTGGAAATGTACGGTAACCTCCCAACACTTGCATCCTTGTTATTTTTAATTTTCATAAGTTCAGTTCCTTAAGTATTAAAACATTTCCATTCCATCTTATACACCAATGATATAATTTACCGCAGTTTTTTTATGTTGCTGAGATTAACTTAGATTTAAATTTAGAGTATGCATGTTTCAAATCTTGGTTAATCAAACACTGCTTCAGATAAATAGTAAGAATATAAATATATGTTGTTTGGATTTAAGCCAAAGCTAGCAAAAAAGTCTCCATGTCTTGGTATTTCTAACCTTTATGATATCCAGTTAGAACAAGTTGAGATATTTAAATCTTGGGAGTTCTCTTGGATTCAGACCTTACTCCCATATCAGTTTGATTGGTAAAAAAGTTAATCAAAATATGGGTGTCCCTTCTAGACTTAAAAAGAAAATATTTGTCACCTGCTACTATTTAAACAAGTTCTGGCAGAGCCACTACGACTGTGAATGCATTAACTAGATAAGGGTGTTTCATGGGCTTAAACATAAACATTTCTTTATTTATTTAAAGAATAGAAGTTTTACAAACCTTTGAGTCAGAGACTCATTTACAAAGGCACCTTGTCGAAACTAATACACAGACAGCACAGTTAACAAATCCAAAAACAATGGCTCAGAGAGCAGACAGTTATAACAATCATTCATTGGAGATGCATGGGTAGCAGTAGATAAACCAATTACATAGTTTAGGCACACAGTCACCACATCAAGAAGACCAAAGCAGTTCAAACAATATACAATAGCTAAAGCAAATAGACATCAGGAGTCAAAGAGAAGCCCAGAGTGTTCACATGGAGGCTGTTGCATATACTAACTGAATCAAAGTATAGTACATTGAGAAAATACATATTTAAGCAATAAGGCATAACATTGTGTGTGCTATCATGTAATAACATCCCTCCTGGGGTGGGTTGAAGCATGAGGCAAAGCTGAGTATTTATTTTTTTGCACATATTTATTTGATTCACTGGATCAGCAATATTTACACAAGCTGTGCCCAGTGCAGATTTTACAGCACTGGTCCTGGTCTGGTGATCAGGGTTTTACCCATACCAATTCAATGTGTGATCTGCTCAACCCTGGCTTTATAAATGTATTTAATTGTTTTTAGAGGGGCTCCTGGTTGAGACCAATATCAACAAACAAATGAAGTCCAGTGTGCCCCATCATCTGCCCAAACAGGCCTGTAATGGAGGATTTTTTAATCTCTTATGTCCCAAATAGGGGCCTTTAGTTATCAAACTTTGGCCAAAATGTGAACAAGCCAAACCACTCTGTTAAAGTGTCCCCAATCAGTTCGATCCTGCACTTTATATAATGTAAAAAGTACCTTGCTGATCTGAGTTAGAGTCCTGCTGTTTCGTGCTCTGTTTGCAAATACAATACTCCAGCTTCCTTGTCTCACATTTATAAACTGCAGTCTGATAGGTGTGACTGGGAGCAAATCACTAGGAAAGTAGTCATAGCTTCCCCCTAATCATAAACCAATTTAATGTGTGATCTACTCAACCCCGGCTTTATACATTTATTTAATTGTTTTTAGAGGGGCTCCTGGTCGTGACCAATATCAACAAACAAATGAAGTCCAGTGTGCCCCTCCCCCGCATCTGCCCAAACAGGCCTGTAATGGAGGATTTTTTTAATTTTTCATGTCCCAAATAGGGGACCTTAGTTATCAAACTTTGTCCAAAATGTGAACAAGCCAAACCATTCCATCAAAGTGGCCCCAATCGGTTTGGTCCTTTATATAATGTAAAAAGTACCTTGCTGATCTGAGATAGAGTCCTGCTGTTTCATTCTCTGTTTGCAAAGACAATACTCCAGCTTCCTTTATGATTAGAGGGAAGCTGTGACTACCTTCCTAGTGATTTGCTCCCAGCCACACCTAGCAGACTGCACTTTATAAATGTGAGACAAGGAAGCTGGAGTATTGTCTTTGCAAACAGAGAATGAAACAGCAGAACTCTAACTCAGATCAGCAAGGTACTTTTTACATTATATAAAGTGCAGAACCAAACCTCAATCCCTCCCCCCCGGCAGATTGCATTCTGAGAAGATTACCTTGGCAATGTGCTATAAAAAAACCTAAAAAGACAGGGTTAATTGAGTGAATGCTGACACCCTATTTCTACTATCCATGATAAAATAAAAAATAGTTAAGATTTTTTTTATGTCATCTCTGATCAGAATAGCTTTTGAAGTCACCAATTATTTTCTCGTTCAATGTTGTCTAATACATCTCAAACTTAAAAGAAAAAACACACTTTATCATCAAAGTCTGTTTTCAGCTTCCTATCATACACTTCATTTGTAAAAAAAAATGATCTTGTCAAAGCCCACAATCAGCACTAACTACTAACAGAATGCTGATACCTACATTTTACAATTTAGCAAATACTTGAAATCTAACTGAGTGTGGTTTCTGTAAGAAAACAGCTAGTCTGTTAATTATAGCAATTTATAGCATTGATGATCTAGGCAGTTAGATCTGGGTTTGAATCCCACAGCCCCCTCAAAAAAAAGAACATTTTCTTATATAGCAAGATGTGTCTCTAGGTCTCCTTCTGAGGCACCAGGTGTTCCAAAGGATTTTTAAGTCAATGTGAAGGCATTAAATATCTTTTGTTCTGTTCTCCACTGCAAAGGCTATAAGGTCCCAAACTAGTGTATCTGGTTACAGCATGATAGAGCTATCTCATGCCCCTCCCACATGAATCAGAAAAAAGTTTGGGGTGAAGGCGGAGGTGGATCTTACTCCAAAAAAAAAAAAAACTAATGCTGCCTCCTACTACTCAGGTTCCAGTTCTTGTACCACCCATTGAAGAAAGAAAATAGCACCCTGCAACCATTGACTAGCATGAAAGCATATTTATTTGAGGGTGGAAAACATTGCTTGGAGGAGGGTAAGGCAGAGGAGGCTATTTACACCTTCATTCAGTTCCATGGACAAAAGAAAATGGCATCACTCCTTTTGTACATTCAATACTCCTGTAGGCTCCGCCCACAGTCATAATAATTAGCAAAGGAGTCCTTCTCTGTAAACTGAATTACAATTCTTTCATCCTCAAAACTACATCTCAAACAGCCCTAATCCATTTAAAGTGTCTCAAACAATCTTTCTTGTCTTATTCTTGTTGTATCCCTTAGAATACATCATTATGTACTTGACAGTCAGCCTGATTTAAACAGAGCATGTTTTCTTTGTTGCATGGTGGTTAATACAATTAGACTAAGCTCTGATTCACCTTTAATCACAATGTCATTGACTACAGAAGTCTAAGATCAAGTGAAAACCTTCTGTCTATCTCATTGACATAGTGTCTACTAGCGTGGGACAGCATTTTTTTCCTTTTCAGTCTGCAGAATGTTGGAATGAATTGCATTTGACTATTCACACTATAAAGACACATCTGATCATTAAACAGCAGTTGAAAAATATTTTGCTTACCAATTCATGTTGCATAGAAACATAGAAACATAGACTTTGATGGCAGATAAGGACCACTTGGTCCACCCAGTTTGCCCAATTCTCTACCTATCGGATAAGCTGCAGATTTTAGTTTTATCAACAGTCTACTTCCTCCTACCTCACACTAGAATTGCCTTATGTCTGTCCCATGCACTCCTGAACCCCACATTTTTTGAACCCATAACCTCCTCATGAAGGCCAATCCATGCGTCCACCACACTCTCTCCATGAAAACATACTTCCTCATGTTGCTCCTGAGCCATCCCCCATCTTCAAGTTGTGCCTCCTTGTTCTTGCAGATCTCTTTTTCTGAAAGATGCTGTCCTTTTTGACTTTTTTGATTCCCTTGAGGTACTTGACATTTTCTACCATGTCCCCCCCCCTTCCTCAAGGGTATACATATTACAATCCTTTAGTCTCTCTTTGTATGACTTCTGGTGCAGACCTTGCACCATTTCAATTGACCTCCTCTGGACTATCTGCATCTGGTCCATGTCCTTGCAGAGATGGGGTCTCCAGAACTGCATGCAGTACTCCAGGTGGGGTCTCATCAACTGTATATACAGAGGGATAACAACTTCCTGTTTTCTACTGGCGATACCTCTCCCTATGCATCCCAGTATCCCCACAGCCCTCCTTGCTGCCTTCTCACACTGCTTGCCTACCTTTAGTTCATCTGATATGACTATGCCCAGGTCCCTTTACATTTTTGTGTTCATTAATACATCTCCCACCCCAACTGTGTACTCTTACCTTAGGTTTTTGTTTCCCAGGTGCATTACATTGCACTTCATTACATTGAATCTAAGCTGCCTTACTTTTGACCATTCCTACAACCTTGCCAAGTCCCTTCTTATGCTTTTCACCCACCCTTGTGTATCAAACCTGTTGCAGATCTTTGTGTCATCTGCAAAGAGGCATAGTTTTCCTTCTGGTCCCTCTGCAATGTCCTCTATAAAGATATTAAAGAGGACCAGTCCCAGTACTGAACCCTGCAGTACCCCGCTAGTACCCCCCCATCAGAGTGGACTCCGAAGAATAAATATCTTTATTATGCATCACTGAGGTCTCTTATCTTAAAGTATTTCCTGTATATTGCAAGATGTAATTTATTTTATTGCCTTTACAGAATTTATAATTGTACATAGTGTTAAAGACAATGGATGCTTTTTACCATGGCTCTGAGCCACCTCTAAAAAAGGGGCTTTTTCTTCAGTGTGACATCATAGTAAACAAATAAAAATGAAGTGAAAATAAAAATGAAGGAATTGCAACCATTTATGTCTTTTATCTTTTGAAAATTCCACATGACATAACTGTTATTTGCATACATTTTATGATTTTTGAAAATCCAACCCTAAATGTTTTGGAAAAACAAAATTATCCTATTTTTCCTTTGGAGAGAGAAATGTATTTTTCCATGAAATTACTACACAACAACAAATGTGAATTGTTAAAGTGACACACTGACTTTTATTCAGAGTGTTTATTATGATGGTATGCTTAATTGAGAACGTATACATAAAAGTTGTATTTAGTGAATTTTTTGTTTTGCAGATTATTACATCCAGTTTTTTATGTGTTTAAGAGTAAGAAAATGATACTCATGGCACTGTATGGGCAATTCAGAAAAATTCCAATGTAGGCATGTATTTCAATACTGCAGTCAGTATATTAAACTCATTTGGCCATATTCTGGGTTGAATCTGGGCTCAATCTGACCCCGGTAGCATGCCAATCCCAGAAGAAAACTGTAACACTAACATCTGTCTCCATTGGCAAACTGCTATCCAGAGTTCAGACAAAGGAAGGAAGGTTTGTAATCCTTTCCATACATGTAACACCATAGAAAAGTCCTTCAGACAAGAGGTGTTTCTAAAAGGCATGGTTACCATAAGTTATGAAGGCTAAAGGTGTTCTTTCACAGATGCTTTCCAATCACCCAAATAAAGGAACAAACCCTGGTCAAAGCAAATACAGCTGCCCAGAGCAACTGTGATTCTTTTGTGTTGCAAGAGTGAATGAAACCATAGTCAGAGCTCTTGCTGCACCAGATCTGCACACCAGAGCCTGTCATGTGCAAGATGGTGGTTCCAACATATCCACACATGCACGATAATCACGCATGAGCAGTTTGCTTTGGGGCCATCATTTCCACAGTTGCAGAAAGAAGTGCACCACAGGGACTGAGTGCCATGGATGGGATCTGCATCCATGGAGGGCTGTAAAAGAGGAGACACTGTAGACTACAAGTGACTTCAGCACTGTGGACAGGTGACCGGTTCATTGTAGGAAAACAAGGGCATTGGTTCTGCTCTTCTTCTACAGTGATATGATCCCAAAATAACTGCAAGGCTCTGCCCAGACAGTCATAAAAAGGAAAGAGTAATTTCTGGAAAATATAGTTTGGAGCATCCTGGGATCAAGATGCATTGCCATCTCCCTTCCCCATCACAAAAATATGCAAAAAGAGTTTCAACAATAAAGTGCAGAGAATAATGAAAGACTGCCCACCCCTTTCCCCTCCATAACCTTTGCTAATCCATATGTGTAATTAACCACCATAATTATAGAATCCAAGTATCTTTATGACCGTAAACATGATTTAAAATTCTTGCCTGCACTGGTTCAGTGGAGAAGAAATAGGGCTATCCTTTGCAATTCCAGTGACCTGAATTTGAAAACAAGCCCAAGGCATCATTGGCCAAATGAGGGAAAGAGGACTAAGCATCCCAAAGGAGGCTTTCCTCCTCCAAGCATGGAGGACTATTGGTTGTGATGCATGGTGGTGTAGTCATAGTAGTAGAAAGGTAGAAGTAGACTGGCTGTGAGGGAGCCTGGGCACACTCTGTGTGTGTGTGTGTGTGTGTGTGTGTGTGTGTGTGTGTGTGTGTGTGTGTGTGTGTGCGTTGGCTTCTTGATACCTTACATGTTGGTGCACTGTGGAGGAGCCCTGGTGTGCACAGTATGATGCTGGTGCCCCTTGCTGACCTGACTGGTTTCTCAATCCCTGAATATTAGATAGACCCAATGATAGGGGAAAAAAGTCTGAGTCACTCCCAAGAAGAAAATTCACCTAGGATGTAGGAGCTGCACCGTGGAAATCCTAGAGTGAAGCTAGCCACCAGAGAACGGGAAGATGGGGCTAAGAACAGATAAGCTGACAAGGGCCATACCAGAGAAAGGGGAATAATCAAGGTAACAAATAAATAAAATAAAATCCTTGCAATTGCACAAACCACCAAATTTCTAGAAGCCTGTTTTTAAATTCTAAAGCACTTAGGAACTAATCAGATGCATAGAAAATTGTAAAACTAACTTCTTGATCTATTAATGACTACACAAATAATTTATTTTTAAGGCAGTACCTGAAGTACACATGTAAGAGGAGAAAAAGGTACAGTATTTTAAATCTTTGGAGTTTTACGCCAACACCTTCAAAAAAACAAAAAAGTTTCAGTCCAAAATGCTACAGTACCATTTCCAGCCCTCTGTCTTTTGTATCTCTATTATGCTACATGTTTTTTTGTTTAATAAACTTACACTGATGCTCTTGTGAGTGTTTAAACTACTACTGTGTGTCCAGTTACTAAGTGCAGGTCACCTAATGCATTGCGCTAGAGAATTTCCTTGGCAATGCACCCAGACCATGCCATATGCCAAGATTCTAGTTGTTTTCTGAATTTTTCAAAAATATTAGACCAGACCTTAAAGATGCAGCAGGTACTGAATTTTGTTGTCAAAAAGCATTGAGTAACATGATTAGGTAAAAGTTTGCCTACAACTGTCCATTTTATTGGAACACTCTGACTGCATTAGAGACTCTCTTCTGGTCCCATGTCTTCAGTTCGACAAATTATAAATTTGATGACTGAGGATACTCTGTACAATGTATCAAACTGTTAAAGATGTTGCTTTTAATTTGTTCATGAAATATCCACTGCTGTATCTTGTATGGGTATAAATTAACTATTGCTTTTACAAGTTAATATTATTTGGTATCTGTGTAATTCATAGAATATATCCTGTTAGGACTCCATAGTAAATGAGCTGATAGCTAAATGTTTCTTCACTTTTCAGGTGCTTTTGCTTTGAGTAAACTTAGATGCATAAAATAACCCACCAAATCCTAGTAATAGTAGTTCTGTTTATAAAATAGGCATATGATCATATTAATTGTAGAAAAAGCAAGTGTTGTAGAATTGCTGCGATTACAAATCCAAATTGCTCTCCATAACAAATCCATGTTCTGCACTGAAGGATGTCTGTCTCAAATGATCAAAATATGGTAGAGCCTGATTTAATTTGCATAAGCTACTTTGTGGAAACCCCAGCCATGGCTTTTTATTTCAATAACTCCCAGTCATGGAGCCAGGCCTGGAAAATGGTTCAACACAATGGTCTCAGCATTACTGACCCCCAACCATCCAAGTCCACTGGGATGGGAACCAGATTTGGACATAAGCATCTGCATATTGATGTGAGAAACAGGGTAGAAGGCAGTCAAATTAAAGGTTTATGAACTGAAGAGAGTCTAAACCCTGCACATAAGGTGGAGGGGGGACTGCTTGATGTTATAATGGAGCACTGTTGTCAGGTACCATGTCAGACTGACCCTTATTAGTCACTATGCAGCAGCATTGCTTCTGAAAACTATTATTATAGTCACAGCTTGCTGAAGGGCTATGGTTGCGTGCCTTGCATGCAGCTGATGGTAGAGGTAAGTGGATGGAGCACTGGAGAGAGTCTGTGTTATGACTTGGCTGGATATGTTGAAGGGCAGTGCACAAAAGTGCCAGCATTGGTAAGTTCATCCTGTAACAGATGCCACACAGCACACTCCATGCCAACATCATGTCTCATTGCACTAACTGCTGCTGATAGAGCACATTGGACACCTTTGTCAGTTTAACATATTTTATGAACTATGATGCATAAAATGAAGTAGAATTGCATTGTGAAATAAAATTCTGATAACCTGAAAAAGGAAGCACTCAGATGCGAATTAGGAAGTCAGAACGGCAGCATGTATTGCACAGATGAAACATACTGCCTAGTTGAGAAGTGATCAAAGAGGTGTCAGGGATTACTTCATGAGACATTATGAGTGAAATCTGGAACTTTGATCGGTACATGTAGCATGAAATTCTCAACTTGGCCCAAACTTTGTCAAGTTAAATTTTGCAACGCCCTTAATTTGTGGTAGGAACTAAGGAACTGTATATAACTGCCAAAAATGTATCCATAAATGAATTCTAAATAAATAAATAAAGACAGTGGCCAGTATTTTTAAAGAGTTGTGACTGACACAACAACAAGTTTCGTCATGTGTGCATCACAAATTGCAGCTGTGTCTGCTTTAAAAAGTTGCACAGACATCAGAACACAGCTTCACCACATTCCCTTGTGCCTGCACTTGCATCTAGATTAGTAACAGAAAAGTGACATAAAAGTAACACAATTATGATACAACCTGCAAATATACTGCAATGTTGTAAATATGCTGCACTTAGGATGCTAGTATAAGTGTAGGTTTTGACACAGCTACAATATAAACATAAGTTCAGTTGTTTGTCACATCTGCATGATGTAATTTTTTTTTGTTTTGATATCAATGTGTTATTTTTGAGGTCTTCTGAAAATACCACTGTTTACTTTTTTATAAAAATATAGAATGTCTACATTTCACTGTGAGTCTTTCAAGAATTCATACTCATAATTCATTTTATTCTTGCTGTACTGTCTTTTGTATATTATTTTGTATTTTATATTTAACAGTTCTCAATGTATTTGTTTTATATTTTAAATGTGTATGTTCCATGTCATACTAGTAAAAGGGTCATGTTGCCCAGTGTATTTACCTCAGTAACAACATTTTGAATAAAAATAAAGATGATAGAAATTATATGGAAAATACTATAACATATATAATTGCCTGATATTAAATAAAATGAAGGAATGGGAAGAGGGGCATCAAG
The DNA here is from genome assembly GCA_016271365.2 of Neoceratodus forsteri. Classification (NCBI taxonomy): domain Eukaryota; kingdom Metazoa; phylum Chordata; order Ceratodontiformes; family Ceratodontidae; genus Neoceratodus; species Neoceratodus forsteri. The sequence goes on from CM057456.1 coordinate 1,341,541,355, forward strand.
AATTTATTACATACAAATTAAAGGATAAGGAAAAATGATATGCCTCCTGCACAGTGACTCTTCTATAGTGACATACATTGATGCCGACAACATTGACATGTTGCTGTAGAAGTCCGCCCGGGACCCAGCAACACTTTCCCCCATTATGCACCCCCTCTCAGAACCAACTCTGACTTGGAGTTGGAATCCATTAGTATGGGGGATGTGGGGCGCAGAGCCCCCCACGTGGTGGGTTAAGGGGTGAAGCCCCCTGAAGAAAAAAACAGTGTCTGACGTGCATAGCTCCCTGCCGACTGCAAATCACAGTTGAAATAGAGTCTGTCACCGTGATGCTGGTCAACAACGTTGTTGCCAAACCGGCATGGTAAAATATATTCATAAATTAAAAAAATTTACTGTATTACAAGAATCCAGTCTTGTTGCCCTCAGAACATGATCACCTATGGTGCTAAAAGATATAGCAAGTGTCTTTGGCTTAGAAAGTAGCATGCTTGTCTCTGGGACTAGAAGATCAGAAAGTGCCATTTTGAGTCCCACACCAGAAACTTGAGATAATGACCAGTACTGGTACTTTAGTGCAGCACTGTGAGTGTGCTAAACTGTTGAGGCATCATCCTTCAAATGAGATGTTAAACTTAGGTTATTTCATTCTATCTTTGGTGGCTGTACAGATGGAAGTATAAGATCCTATGGCACATACAGTATCATAACAGTACAAGATTTTTCAGAGTGACATGACACATTTTCCTACTAGCAATAAAAAAGTTCCATGTAACCTACTCCACAGAATGAACCTTGGACTAAGTTTTAAAGCTCAGCATGTGTTTCTTGGTTAAAAAAGGCAAACAAACAAACAAAAAACCTTTTTGTTAAGAGGTAATATTTAATAATTCTTTATGGTTGTGTGGATTACACTATTAAAAAGGTATCACTTTTGGTGAAAGTGTTTAGACTTCCTACTAGATGGAGAAATCAACCTACTGCCTCTTTTATCTCTGCCAATATGGTACCTTCACCTCATTCATTTACAAATATTTCTACACTTTCATCTGCCACACCTGTCACATCTCTAATTTCAGTGAAATCACCAGCAGTTCTTGTGCAATTTGCTCTAGAAGCAGATCATGAATCTGTCATTAAGAAGGACAGACTGAATGGCTCCCTTACATTTGAACAGAATAAAGTGCAAGCATACCCCAACATCAGAGCACCAACTCAGGCAAATAATTTACCTGTTACCATCACCTCTTCAGTTTTATATGTGGCTTATATATACATTAATTTAAAAATATGGTAATCTCTGCCTATAAGCTAAGTAGGGTGTGACCGTGTATTTCTAATATTAGTTCAAAACAAATAGTTGTATAAATCAGTTCAGAAATACTACATATTGTTAAATGGTATGACTAATAATACAATTCTTTAATTGATGTTTCAAAAGGGTACAGTAGGTATGGTGTAGGTCTTATACTTATTTTTTTCTCTTTCAATTTACAACTATACATGTATGGCTTAGAAGAGCTAAGTAATAACATTTTACTGTCATTTAGTTTTATCTGATTAGTGATGTTTTCTCTAAATTTTTTATCCCTCTAATGGCCAGAATGTGATATATTTCTTTTGTCAGTTATTTGCTTTGATAATCTCACATTACTCTCTCACAACTTTTTCTATAAGGACTTACTCTTACACTTCAATATTCTTGATCCTAATAAGAAAAGTGTGCAGAATATTGTTATAGCTATCTGTCAAGTGTGGACATAATGGAAGCACCTGATAACAATACATATATTGAACATTCGAAAAATAAATAAGTATAAAAATGGTTGTATTTGAACATGCCACCTTCTGGTCCTGACAAGACTGCAGCCTTCTAGCCCTAAGAAGATAGCACTGCCTTGTAAGTAAAAATGAGCTGATGCAGAATTTATATTCAGAGATGTGCATAAATTCAACGCTTTTACCTTCAAAGTGCTGTCTGAGGTGTTTTTTTGTTAAACACTGATATGAAGGATGAAGGGAAGGTGGCCAAAGTTGGAACTGACAGCAGCAGGGAAGAGGTCACAAAGGAGGGTCTCTAGCCCCCATTTTTAGCATACTAGATTGTCACACAAAGGACCTGAACCAAGAACAGGGGTCTGAATGGAAGCTGATCATTCTTTACCAGTTTTGCTTTCAATCATCTTACTACTCAGCCAGTAATGTACTCCATAATATAATAAATAGTCTGGTGACAAGATGTAGAAAAATGGTAACAGAAGAGATGTTTGGGGACATTACCTTTGTCTCATGCAATTTAATTTAATTTTCACATTTTTTATCAACTGCAATGGAAAACACATTGTTGCTCCTACTATTTCTAAATAACATTCATGTCCTTCCTTTATCTACGCTGTAATCAAAAACATAAGAGTTTCAGAAAATAATCTCCAAAAATTCAGTATTTAGAGCATAATGTCAATTGTGTGATGTGTATTAATGAAGGTGTTTTCAGGGGAACCTGACCCTTTGCAGGCAATTAGAAAAGTGAAATATTGGTAGGCCTCACTGTAAAAGTTAAACACTCCTGTCACTATGATTTCCATTTGGTTGGTCAGTTAATGGACTGCTGCCAGGCAGTCTGCCAATTTTAGTACTTATCAAGAAGTCAGCAGTGCCTAGGCTTGCTGTGTATAACTACCAATAATAAGTTTATTACTGATTTACACTGAACCATACAATATGTAACTCATCAGGAGGTTTTAGCTGGTGAAAGTTAAGTGGAACTCTTTTTCTGGCTTGCACTGCTGAAGTTATCATGGTGAGATACAGAACTTCACTAACATAAGCAAGAGTTTCAGGAAACCTCCAGGTCATGCTGTATTGCAGTTGTACCTGTGTCTGGACAGCATTTTTGGAAATAAGATGCCCTTTGTCTTTTTCCCCCAACCAAGTTTTATATATATATATATTAAGCTTATAGTAAAGGTAAACCATACTCTTGTGGAGCAGTATCATGTATACACTAACACATACACATGAACATTATTGTTATTAAGAAATGTGTCTTAAAGAGATCTCGGAAGGCTTTGTCAGGTAACTTAAAGTATGAAGAAGAGTGTGTGTGTCTTCTAAAGTCTTTACCACCCCCTTACTGGCTAAATAAGCTTGAATGCTATTCAAGTTTAATGTTCCATAGCTGAGTAGGAGTTCTGTTTCTGTGTGTTGACTTGTAGCTAATAACTATATCCAGGAAACATGCAGTAGGAGTTGATCAATTACTGTAAAAAAAAATGTTTTTTTGTTTGGTAACACCAGTGTGGTGGGCAGTCTGTTTTTCACTTTAAAAGGAAAAAAGGAATTGGAATCAAACCACCAGCTGCATCATTGATTTTTGCAGAATATCAACAATCCTAACATGTGTCTTTTTAAACTAGAGACACCTTGAGGCCTAAAGAGGTTGACAGTGTCCCTTTAAGTTTAATGTTTCAGAAATGGTAAGTTCCAAGTTTTTTTTTTTGTTTTGTTTTCAGTTTCAAGATGACAGACTAGGCAGAGCAGGATAAAGCACTAAAATATCTCTCAGTGCAGGTTCCCAAACATAACTCTTTCCTAATATTAAATATATGATTTAATATCATATTTATCATATTCTCTACACACTCACTAAAAGCTTTTTTTCCCCAAAGTAAAAAGGATCAAAGGAATATTTGAAGCCAAAATGTAATGCATCTATTATGATTGTTATTATGATTAGTATTAACATACTAACATAATAATTTAAGGTCAGAAGAAATAGTCGGTCCTTTATGTCTGCTGCCCTCATTTGACAAGTGGGGATAAGATAAATATGACATTCAAAACATCACAAATTTATTCTTATTCACTACTTCTTCTGTTATTCAGAGTCCCCAGTGGTTCTTTTAGAAAGCAGAAATTTGTTTAGGTTTGACATAAAGACCTATATCATCTTTGTGTTCACTGTCTCCACTGGTAGGTTGTTCCCCTAGTTTTACCACCATTTGAGAGAGAAAGGACCTCCCAACATTACCCTTGAATTTACAACTTCTGAGCTTTTGGGTGTGCCTCTATGTCCAGCGGTAGGATTCCAGATCAAACATCTTGGTTTTCAATCTTGTCAGTATCCATGAATAGGCAAAATACTAAGACAATGTTACTCTTTCAGACTATGTTACTCCATGGTAAGCATGTTAAGGGCCTCCAGCCTCTATGCATTTCTTATGTCCCCCATATAGCTGACTATTTAAGTGGTTCTCTGTTGCACCTCTCAGATATGCTTTTTGGTTTTTTTTTATTGAGGAGACAAAAGCTGCATACCATTCTCCAGGTGGGGACTGAATTGGGCCTTGTAAAGTGTCAGGATTACTTTCTGTGCTGTTCTGACCAATCCCTTGTGATGCACCTCAGAATTCTGCTGACTCTTTTGACAGGAACCATGTACTGCTGGTCCTACTTCAACCCATTTTCTATTATGATCCCCAGGTCATTTTCTCCTTATCTGCAGCAAGAGGAGCCCAAAACAATTGATATGTCCTACAACTGTTTCCCCTCCAAGATGTAATGCCTTGCATTTACTTACTTTAAACTTGAAGTTCCAGGACTCAGACTAATCACCCAGCTTGTTCTTGTCCTTCTAAAGTTCATCCCTATTCACATGGCAGTCCACCATACTGGCAAGCTTAGTGCCATTTGTGAACTGAGGTAGCCTACTGGACACTACAACTTCAAGTTCATTGATGAAGATGTTGAATACAGTGGCAGTGGTCCAAACTTCCATCCCTATAGAATGCTGCAAAGCACTTGTCTCATCTTAGTGTAGTGGCCATCCACCACAACTCTCTGCTTGCTGCCATCAAGCCAGTTAGGAGTCCACTGTGTGTATGTCTCATGCATACTGCATTGATTTACTTTGCCCAGACGTTTGTCACGAAACATAATATCAAAGGCCTTGCTTGAGAACGGATAGATTACATCCACAGCATTGACTCTGTTGATCTCACTGGTCATCTTCTCAAAGAAGGAGATCTGGATAGTTTGGCATGATCTGTCCCTCAAAAACACATGCTAAAAGGGGATAAGACTTCTAAACTTAATGAAGTGGTCCATTATTCTGGCCTTGAAGATGGCCTTGAGGACCTTACCCAGCATACATGTTAGGATCATTGACCTGTAGTTTCCCAAGTCTGATCTTACTGCATTGTTGAAAATGGGAACCATGCCATCAATGTTCCAGTCTTCTGGCATCACACCTGTCTAGACAGACTTGGGAAAGATTACTGCAAGTGGCACTTGAAATTGTTCCTTTAGCTACATTGTGATCATGGGGTATATCCCATCCACCTCATGGGACTTAGCTGACTTGATATTTGCCAGTTAGTCAGGTGGTATAATGACTGAAGTTTCTACAGTGTTGTAGTTATCCCTGATATTATTCCAGTGAGCCCCATATGCCATAAGGGTGACAGAAATGGGCCAATGGAACATTAGTTCCTCTTTGAATCAGGGTCCATACATTTAGTTTGGCTTCGAGAATCTAGCTAGAACAATTTGGCACCAACTGCAGTAATTGACATCAGGAGAAAGCACACTACGGGGGGGTAGAAATGCCTTAAGGTCAGCAATTAATATTATTTATTGCATCTTACTGTTGACATGCACCTGCTGTGAATTACTGTCTATGATGTTCTGACAGTCTACAAAACCCACAAAAACTGCCATGGCCTGGTGTTAGCCACAGTAATAGTTACTGTTCATAGCCGACCTCAGGGTGTATCTCCCCATAGTCTCTGGGTTATCTCCTTGCCAATTACTATATTCTCTTTAGAGTCTAGTCCTATTAATTTTTCCATTATATAAAACTTTCTTCCCATGCACCCCACAAAAAAACAAGTTAAGCATCAAAAAACAAAAAGAAATGAAAATACATTAAATATAGGTCATTGCATTGCCATGGATTGGACTTCTTTAACTGATACTGACCCTAAGTGCTGTTTTCTCAGTGGTACACCTGATCATATTGAATTTGTTGGTGATAACAACTTGAAAGCTGTTGTAGGTGTCACCAGGATGAGGAGCTCCTTTCCTGCTTCTGTGTGTGGTGGACCTGACTCTGGTGCCAGTGCTCATATGACGACTCTTAGGAGACATGCCACCAGAATGTATGTATGTATATAGTTATTTATTTATTTATTTATTATTTCAGAAGACACCTTTGAGCCAAGGGTCTTTTACAAAGGTTTCATGTTGGGGAAACAATACAGAACATAGTGAGGACAATAACAAGTACAGTAGTTTCAAGCAGCCATAGGCTTTGTCAGGTACATTAAAGCTTTCATATGAAATTAATGTAACATGTACAATGATTAACAGTATGTATGTTAAGTTACAGTAATTTGTGTATATTATTCAAGAACTCATGTACAATAAAAACACAGTTGTAATATGGTTCACTAGAATAAATTAGAAACTGCTATGAGAGATGGTAAATACATGTAGAGGAAGCTATAGGAGAGAATGTAGATAATAGTGGGGAAGTAAAAAGGGAGGCGTTAGGAGATAGTGGGGGTAAAGGTGGGAGGGACTTAGAGGGGGAGAAATTAGAGGGAAGGAGAGTAAGTTTAGTTAGGAGAAACATTCACAGGAGGCCATTGCAACACAGTGCTGATGCAGGTTGCACTTAAAAGTGTCCAGGGTAGTGTCGTTGGTAACAGCAGGTGGAAGCGAGTTGTACTAGGATGAGGCTCTGTATGTGAAGGAGCACTGTCCTTGGGTAGTGCAGCAGTGTGGAACAGAAAAAGTAAGATATTCTCAGTTCTTGGTTAGGCGGGGGCCACAGTGGGGGCCAGTAAGGACTGAACCCTTGAGGGTAGGAGATTTAAGGTAATCTTTTTTGCTAGCATACAGGTCTGGTATTTGAGTCTGCTGGGGAGTTGGAGCCAGTTTGCTTGCTTGTAGAGGTCACAGGTATTTCAGACATATGGAGCAGAGGTCAGTAGATTACATGCCTTGTTAAGGGCACTGGCTTTTCATCAAAGTGCAATGTCAGTGGCAGCCCATAGTTGATTATTGATATAATAGAGCTCTGAATGGCAATGCTTAGGGCTTCATTGGTGAGGCAGCTATTATGTCTAAAGAGAAGTCCTATGCAGGTGTTCACAATCTTGGCAATGCTCTTGATGTGTTCAGAGTAAGACAAGGTGCTGTAAAGGATAACCCCCAGGTATTTAAAAAGTTGAACATGTACGAGCAACGTCCCTTCACTGTTTGTGATAGACATTTGTTTTTATGTTTGTTATGGATGCCATCAAACATCATTGTTTTAGTTTTTTTGTGATTTAGTATGAGTTTTTGAGATTTAAACCATGTCTCCACTTGTGTAAAGCTTGTTTGCAGTTGCAGTTGAAGGAGAGAGAGGTCAGGGTGGGAAGTGAAAATAACTGCATTGTCTGCGTATAACAGGAGTCTATTAGGGCATGATGCAGGGACATTGTTCAGAAAAGTACTGAAAAGCAAGGGACCCAAGATGGACCCTTGGGGAACTCCAGAGTGAATCAGATGGGAGGGTGCGAGGGACTCATAAACTCTGACCTGTTGGGTTTGGTCACTATGGTAGCTTTGGAACCAACGTGTGGCATCATCTGGGGGGGCCAAGGAAAGATAATTGTTCAAATAGCAGGGAGTGGTTGACAGTGTCAAACACCTTTGTCAAATCGATTAAGGTGGCGCCGACAAGATGTCCCTGGTCCAGAGCATTATAGATGTAAGTGGTCAGTTGAAGGAGAGCCATGGTGCTACTATGTTCTTTTGGAAAGCCATGCTGCTCCTGACGTTGCAGATTGTGGTCAGCAAGGTATTCTGTAAGTTGATTGGCAACTATTCTCCCTAGTGCTTTCAAGAGAGGGGGAAGAATGGAGTTGGGTCTGTAGTTAGAGGTTAGGGTTTTATCCTGACTTTCATGAATTGGCATTACAACAGCAGATTTCCATATTTGGGGAACTGAGAAAGAATTAGGAATTGGTTGAGGATTTTAGTAAGCAGGGTCAGGACTTCACCAATGGTGAGGGCAAGGAATTTCAGGTCTAGGGAGTTGCCACTGAATCTGGACCTCCCAAGCACTTTGAGCAGTTGTGTTTTGGCTAGGGCATCCAATAGAGTTTAAAAGCAGAAATGTGGATGGCCTTGTGTTATTTTTGCTTTGTCCAAGACTGGAGAGTCTGGTGGGGGGTCAAAGAAGGTTGGAGGAAGCACATGACTAATGCTGCATTAAAAGCATTAGCCATGGTGACCTTGTCCAGAGTAAGGCTGCCATTTATGTTGAACATAGGAGGTGGCACTTTGGGGATATGCCCTGTAACTTCAGAAAGATTCACCCAAAATGTCTTCCCATCTTTCCATGCCTTTTCATTTTGAATTGCTCTAGTACAAGCATTTCTTGTTGCTTTGTAAGCCTGGGTATCAGCCTGAGTGCCAGTCAAGTTGGCCAGATGCCAAAGATGATCCCATACTTTGTTTTTGACAACATATTTAGCACTGTCTAGGCTGTATATGCTGGGCCTGATACAAGCTTTTGGTTGTTGCACCCTTTGTGATGCAGTGGTGGTCTGGTACCAAATGATGCATTAGTTGATGCAGGTTACTGCCACCCATGGTGGTTGGATTACTCGAATGAACCATCTTATTCACCACTTTTTTTATTTTTATTTATTTAAGAATCAGTTTACAACCTTTGAGCCAGAGGCTCATTTACAAAGGTACTTTGTCACATAAAGACATACATTACGTTTCAGTTACATAGCAAAGATTTGCCAAAAATCAGTAGGCATTCACCAGAGGTGCCACGTCACATTGTGGTCAGACAGATACAATTGGGTACAGGGTACATGTAATCGATAGCAGGTATTAAACAAGTTGGTATCAAGTGAGCAATTCTGGTAGATAAACATTGAAACAGCTGGCACTGGCCAGGTTAAACCTAGGCATGGTGGACAGGGAAGTGGTGGAGGAGATGGTTGGGTGGAGAGCTGCCCGGGGGGCATTGTCAAGAGAGAAAAAAAAGAGGTGGAGGCTACTTCATGTACCTAACCCTGCCCAACTGTCCCTGCTGTTGCTGCTGGATTGTCTAATTTGATGGGGAATTAGGAGTGAACATGGCACTCAGAAGGGTACCATGCTCACACTTCAAGTCATTGGCCACTGTTGCCCAAAGCTTGATCACTGACTCCAAACAATCTTTTTACCACTCTGTTTACAACATACTTTCAGTGAATTATTGGTGTCATCTGTAAAATACTCCCATATTGCACAAGATCCAGTTGTATTTTTATGTAAGGAGCACTTGTGGTGGTGGTGGTGGGGTTTCTTCTGGAGGAATTTGGAGGCAATTATGGGATGATTTATTTTTTCGGCCACTGGAATGATGTGCCTTCAGATAGCATTTGGCAGAGCAGGCAGGACAACAGACTGATATATGAGAAGATAATATTTACTACTTTTTTTGGTGCCTCCCATCACTGGCACCATCTGCCCGATCACAGACTCCTTGGCTGAGGCTTCCCATATTTAGCTGCCCTCCTGGTAGGGAGGGATCATGGCACCCGACCTCTCTGAAAGGTGCTTTATCGATGGGATAGGGTGGGAGTTGGCCTGGGAGCTGACTGCAGCTGGGGGGTGGGCATCATAAAGGCAGTGGGTGGCAGGCTTTTTCTCCCTGTAAGTGGGGGCAGGAATGTTCAATGACACCAGCATCCATCCTGCCCCTCAGACTCCTTCTTAGTTCCTGTCACAGTGGTGCTCCGGGCCTCTGCCAGGGTTCCCTCGAACACCAGTCACACATTGCACCCTCCCCCCGGAGAAGGAGAGCAGTCCGTGGGATGCTCGATCCTTTTCCCCTGGCCGGCTGTCTGATGACCCAGGTTCATTCCCAAACCCAGGTTGCCAGTGTCGCAAGAGGAAATCCAACCGCTGCACTGATGGGCTGGCAAATATGAGAAGATAATATAATCTGACATAGTAAGAGATGATATATAAGAAGATAATAAAATCTGATATGTAATTATATACAAAAGGATAATTTAATGTTATACAAGAAAATATATGAAATTTCAATCATTTTTATTATGTGTTATTTACTATTCTTTGTCATTTTTATTTATGTGACAAGAAATCATAAATCTTGAAAATTAACTTGTGATTTGGTCTTGCTGCTTGACTGACTCTCCTCTCTCATGCTTTTTTCAAAAGTCCTAGTGTCAGCTGGGGTGCAGGAGTTGAGGAACAGCATTGTGAATGAAAGACGATTTTTTGTCATCAATGAAAAGTAACATTTCTGGATGGATCACTTCTGTCCTGGGTAGGGGAACTAAAAGCGCTTAAAGAAGAAAGATAGGGAAATTGGTGTGCATCTTGACTTCTTAGGATGGTTTCATGAACAGATCCACTGGATGACTGGCATGGAAAGCTGCTTAGACTGCACTGGAAGTGGAACCACTGGATGTTTGGGGACTAATAAACTATGATTTCTTTGGCAGTAATATCACGTTCCCAACCCTTGTACTTTCAGCCAGATGAATATGACTTGGTGATTGTGTGTTTTTTTACATTCCTATGAGGAACTTGTAACTTTTTTCTTTTTAATCAATTATCGTTCTTCATTAGATGAACTATAAATATGGAGCATTCTTCAGTGTGTACGTTCCCATGATAAAGCCTGTTTGTGGATGAATGCACATGGGGTTTTTATAGTTGTGTGGTAAATAAAATTTGTTGTTCATACCAGTCTCAGTGTGTGCATCCAGCCTGCATATTTGTTTTTAGATGACCGTCACTCCAGTCTCTTTCCCAGCATAACTAGCTCATTCTCCTCCATCACTGTTTGAGAGAACCTGTACTTGGTGGAACTGGCATGTCAGAACATTTATCAGCATCCTTCCTTCCTCACCCCACCACCCTTTATCCTCCATTTCTTCCTTTCAGGTTTCCTACATGTATTTACAACATGTGAATGACAGATGATGACACAATGCAGCCACCATTGGATGCTAACAGTAATGGCTTACAGCTCTCATCAATGATTCTTAGTTGCCCACATGGCACGCATGCCCAGTGCACTCACAAGTCCCAGTGCTGTATGCCATGCTAAATAAATGGGAAGTGCAACACCATTAGGCCACTGAAAGACTACAGTCCATCCCACTGAGAGACTCTGTGTCCCACATAGCATTCTCCTTAACTTTTCACTCACTGTCTGGCTGGCAAGCTCACATAAGCAGGCAAAAAATAAAAGATGGATTTTTGTGCCTTGCTGCACAACCAGCTGTTAGTTAAATAAATAAGTAAATAAATAAATATCTGATAAATAAATCCAAAATCCCTTATCCGCACCTTCCTAGTCTGCATTATTCTTGCTGCAGGAGGCAATAAAATAAAATGAAACACAAATAAATGGGGATTTCTCTGCTGTTTACTCCAGCAGCATACAATAACAAGTATTTGTCAAATAAGTCTTTCAAAAATCACCCTTGCACCTTTCTCCGTCAGCTAAGTGTACCTTACCCTGCCCCTGATGGCCAGAATTTCACAGTGCAGGGCTTTAGGCTCACTCAGTGTACTCTTTACTGTCATATGCAGCACAATTTCACTAGCCTACCTGCCCAAAATTACAGTTAAACATAGTGAATTAGCAAACTGGAATAATAATGCAGGATTATCTGATGATTTCTTAAGTATTTAGACCAAAAGTCATTCTTTTTCACATTAAAGGAGCTTCAGTAGCCAGGTTCTTCCCCTGTGAGAGAGAACTAGAAATGCCATTGAGATGTGCACAGCATGAGGAGTGCTTGAGCTCCAGTGTTTGCTGATTGGCTGCTACAGGTCATGTGACTTGCTAGCAATTTAGACATACACAATGATGAAGTACCTAAAGGAAAAATGAAGTTCCATTAGACCAGCTACACCGGTGTCCAAATGTTGGATTTTTGGCATGTTCATTGAATGCAATTTCAGCATCAGCTTACCCTTAATCTCCCCTGCTGAAGCTGTTTATTGAATACTGAGGTGAAGCATTTGTTCAGCATTTCAGCCATCTCCTGTGACTCTCTCACAGGTTCCTTCAACTTACCCCTCTTTTCAAGCGTCCAATCCAGTCCTTCACATCTTCCTTCCATTTATGTACTGTAAGAAGGCTTTGGTGTTGTTGGCAGTTTCTGCCACTATCTTTGCTTCATGTCCTTCTTTTCCAATTTTTAGTCTTGTTTCACAGTCTTTCAGTGCCGCTCAATACTCCTAGTTAGTGTCAGAGTAACTCATCATTTTCCAGTGGTCATAGACCTTTTTGTTCACAATCAGTTGCATTATGTAGATCCACGTTGAGTTGGGGAGCACATTTGACCTTGTTTCCCTTGTTCATTACTGGAATGTAGACCTCTGCAGCTATTTTGAGCAGTTCATTTGATGAGCACCACATTTATTCTGCATTGCTAGCAACATGTAACTACTCTAAACCCATGGACACCAGGTCCTTCATCTCAGAAATGGTTGATTTCTCACGTTTCTGGTGCTGGTGGCTGAGCCCATAGCTAGTTTTCCCATTCACCTTGGAGAAGGTGACCTGATCATGATCTCTACCTCCCACTTTTTCCTTCCCTTTTAGGCAAAAATAACCCCATCCTTGCTGCTGTGAACAAGGTTTAGTACAGCCACATACCTAGTACCCAGTTGGATATGCTTCTGTATGTATTAATCCTTGATAGTTGACTGGAATTTAATTGGAGGTAGTAACACAGGGATCCATGATGCCAGTTCAACAACAATGTTGTCGACCAACATTACAGTGATGGATTTATGTTGACTGCAACTGCGGTCAGCATAAGTCCATCAAAAAAACTTTGTTTCTGTCGGGGGCTTTGCTCCCCAACCCTCCACTCCATAATTTATATAATTAACTCTGAGTCAGAGTTGATTCAGGGAAGGGGTGCAAGACCCTGAGAAAGCAGTGCAAGGGTCCTGCAGTGACAGTACAGTGATCCATCACTGTGTCACTGCATTTTCATTCTCGGTACAGGCATCACTGTTCAGTTGGCGTAAGGTAACACAGTTTGTTTGTACAATAGAATGAGAAGTTAATAGAAGCAGAGTGAGTGCTGTGTAATGTATGCTTTTGTCCTGAATTTCAGTTATCCCACCCAACACATCAGTATGTAACTTGGAGACTGAAGTCTCCCAGTGTCACCACTGCACCTGATTTGACTGTTCACATTATTTATTTGGCCTGCACGCTCATGAGGAGTGCTGCCTCACCCTGCTTCCTTGACTCCAGGATGTCTTTTTTTATTGTGCTTAACCGTTCTGCTCTCTTTCCCTCTATGCTGGCCAGTATCTGCCTTCTGCTAGTAGTGATTCCCAGCATCAATCGCCATGCCTTCGTCTAGTTCAGATCCCTCATAACTGCTCTGCCTATTTTCCTATCCAGTAACCCAACTCCATCCTGGTGCTGGTGCAGCCCATTATGGATGTAAAGGCCTCCATTGTTGCAGAAGGTCCTTTAGCTGGCCAGAAAATAAAGCCTCCCTATTACAACAGACCCCTAATCATCTGTTAGTCTGCCTAATGGTCCACTGCCACTTTTCATTATCCCCCAAAACCCAATGGATCTAGGGAAAAAAATCACCCATATATCACATATCTTTCCCTTCGGAAAAATCCATACTTCCATAAATTACCTCTTTTCGAATTCAGAATGAGTGCATATTTTGTTCATACTAGCATGGATGGTAACATGCTGATCCTACCCTAAGCTGTGTTGCCTGGTCATTGTACTACACTCGCTAAACCTGCCCTCCAAGCAAGAAAACCACTTCAGGTGATCTACCATCCTTTTGCAGTGATGCTCATTAAATTTCAACCCAACAGTACAGACAAAACTTAATTCTACCTTCCTGCCCCTCTCCCCAGTCATTTCCTTTCTCTGTCTTGCAGGACTGGGTGTCCGAGTGCTAGGTCTGCTCCCACCAGTCCCAATCACATGTTGGCCGCCTCAACCTGGCCAGCCAGAAGATGATATAGTATCTGTTGCTGGTGCCAACTGGCAATGGTTCTCCCTTATGATCATGCCTACTATCACCCTGCTCTACTTTTTTCCACCCCCACTTTTCCACTTGAAATCATAGGTATTGTTATTCTTCTCCCCACACTATATGTGCTTGCCAACTGCTCCACCCAGGCCTGATACACATCTCTATAACCTAACGTACTTCCATTCTCCTTAGCTGTGTGCTCCCCTCAATGCAACCCTGTGGTACCTCCAACTCCCACTCCAGCCTGGCCATGCACCATTTAAGAGCATCAACTTAACAGTGGTGAAGCCAAGGGGGGAGATGTTGATAGGAAACAGGAAAGTTCAAGCCTCCCCCCAAAAAACATGGCAGGTAGTAGGGTAAACACTGAGGTACAGAGTTTGACAGAGGGCAGAACAGGTGTAAATGGAAAAATAGACAAGGGCAATAAGAGCAGGGATGGGGTAAAAAAGGATAAAGCCAACATTAAATGGAGGGCAATGAGTACCAATGCCCGTAGTTTTGGAAACAAGCTTCCAGAGCTAGTAGCCCTGATGGAAGAGGAACACTTGGATATTGTGGCTGTCACAGAAACATGGTACACAGAGAACCATGACTGGGATGTCAACATACCAGGGTACACAATCTACAGAAGGACAGGGAGGGTAAAAGAGGAGGTGGAGTAGTTCTCTACATAAGGGAAGGGATCAAAGCTACAGAACTAAAAAGTAAAGGGGAGGACAAGAGGCACTCTGGGTCACCTTGGAGACAGGGAATGGCATCACAATCCACACAGGGGTTGTATACACACCCTCGTCTCAAGGGGAGGAAATGGACAAGAAAATGATAGAGGGCATTCTCAAAATGGTTGAAAAAGGGGTGATACTGTTGATGGGGGACCTTAATATGCCAGATGTTAACTGGATGACATGGACTGCAGCCACATCCAAGAGCAGGGTCATTCTCAATGCCCTACAGGGGGCATGCCTTAGACAGATAGTGGTGGAACTCACTCAGGAGGGAGCAATATTAGACCTGGTACACTCAAATGGAGAGAGGATCACAAATTTAGAAGTCAGTAGACATCTGGGACCAAGTGACCACTGCACAGTGTGCTTCACAATAAACACAACCATGGAGACAAGCCATACAAAGACAAAGATACTGGATTTTAGAAGCGATGACTTTGACATAATAAGTGACTACCTGAGGAATGCACTAGCAAATAGCCAGAAAGGAGGGGTGGAAGAACAATAGAGAAAAATAAAAACTGCCATCATGGAGGCAACAAGCCTTTGTGTGAAACAAATAAAGAAAACAAAGCAGAATAAAAAAAAAATATGGTTCTCAAAGGAGGTGTCAGGGAAGGTTAAGAAGAAAAAGGCTGCATTCAAAAAGTGTAAGGAATTACAGAAGGAGCACAACAGGGAACTGCATCAATTAAAGCAGAAAGAAGTGGGGAAGGCAGCCAGAAAAGCAATGGACCAAACTGAGGAAAAAATAGCCAACTCAGTTAAGAAGGGCGATAAAACCTTTTACAGGTACATTAGGTAGCACAGAAAGGTTAAGAGAGGGATAGTGAAGATTAATAAAGGAGAGGGGAGGTGGGCAGAAGGAGACAGTTGAAAGGCAGAGATACTGAATGAATAGTTTTGCTCAGTATTCACAAAAGAAGAAGAGGAGGAGTTACCTAAATCAAACAATAGAAGCACTCTGGGTAGTGGGGTTGACGCCAGTCAATTTACAGAAGAAAGAGTCCTGAAAGAACTCCTAAAACTCAAGGTGGACAAAGCAATGGGGCCTGACGGGATTCACCCTAGAATCCTAAAAGAGCTAAGTGAGGACCTAGTCACACCACTAACCACACTTTTTAACAAATCATGGGAAGATGGGGTGGTACCTGAGGACTGGAGGACGGCAGATGTGATTCCCCTTCACAAAAGTGGGAGCGATGCAGAAGCAGGAAACTAAAGACCTGTTAGTTTGACCTCAGTGGTGGGGAAAATGATGGAATCACTTCTGAAAGAAAGAATTGTTAAGTACCTAGAGGCCAGTGGGGCACAGGACTCAAAGCAGCACAGATTCACAGCAGGAAGGTCATGTCAGTCGAATCTAATCGATTTCTTTGACTAGGTGACCAAAGTAATAGACAAGGGAGGGGCTGTGGATATGGCCTACCTAGACTTTAGCAAGGCATTTGACACAGTCCTGCACAAAAGATTAATAATCAAGTTAGCCAGCCTGGGAGTGGTTCCCAGGGTGGGCCTGGGTTCAAACTGGCTGCACAACAGGACACAGAAGGTAACAGTGAATGGAACATTCTGAAGAAAGGGGTTACTAGTGGAGTACCTCAGGGCTCAGTACTGGGTCCAGTCCTCTTTAATGTCTTTATAGGTGACATTGCAGAGGGTCTGAAAGGAAAGGTATGCCTCTTTGCAGATGACACAAAGATCTGTAACAGAGTTGATACACAAGGGGGTAGAAAGGATGAAAAGGACTTGGCAAAGTTGGAGGAATGGTCAGACATATGGCAACTTAGATTCAATGCAAAGAAGTGCAAAGTAATGCACCTGGGAAATAAAATCCAGGAGAAGTGTACACAATAGCAGGGGAGGTACTAACAACAATAATGGAAAGGGATCTGGGTGTAGTCATATCAGATGACCCAAAGGTGGGTAAGCAATGTGAGAAGTCAGTAATGAGAGCCAGGGGGATACTGGGATGCCTAGGGAGGGGCATCATAAGTAGAAAAATGGAAGTTGTTATCCCTCTGTACAGACAGTTGGTGAGACCCCATCAGGAATACTGCATGCAGTTTTGGAGACCTCATCTATGCAAGGACATAGACAGGATGGAAGCAGTCCAGAGGAGGGCAACTAAAATGGTGCAGGGTCTACATCAGAAACCACATGAAGAGAGACTGAGACAGCTTAATATGTATACCCTTGATGAAAGGAGGGATGGGGGGCATGATAGAAACTTTTAAGTACCTCAAGAGAATCAACAAAGTCCAGGAGGGTAGCATCTTTCAGAAAAAGAGATGTGTAAAAACAAGGGGGCACAATTTAAAGTTAGCGGGGGATGGCTCATGGGTAATGTGAGGACATTCTTTTTCACAGAGAGACTGGTGGACGCATGGGACTGCCTTTCTGGAGAGGTTGTGGGGTCTAAAACAGTGGGGGAATTCAAACATGCATGGGACAGACATAAGGCAATTATAGTGGGGGGATGCAGGAAGTAGGCTGTTGGTTAACTAGAATCTGCAGCTTATCCAATAGGTAGGGAAATGGGCAAACTGGGTGGGCCAAGTGGTCCTTCTCTGCCATCAAAGTCTATGTTTCTATGTTTCTATCTTTCCCTGCCCTCCATGTCCTGCCAGTGAACTAGCAATGCATTCCTTCAAGTGTCTTAGATTCAAGCCTCCATCCCACACCCCTGCCACCATAGGCTGCCAACCTTCCTCTGCATGCCTCCACTGTCCAGCCAGCTGCTATTCAAGAGTGGCAGTATGATTCTCCAGAGTAGCAACCAGTTCACAGTGGCTACATACAGTCTGCAACCCTCCCTAACCTCTGCAGGTACTTCCATCCTCCACGACAACCTATACGGTTAAAAATACTGTTATCATCATTGTCCGGCAATTTCACTTCCACAGTTTTTATTAAGAGGTTTTAGCCTCCTAGCTCATGCACTATAGCAGGCATGCCTCAGACAGCTAGTGTGTGAGCCCACTCAGAAGGGAGCAATCTTAGACCTGGTAATTTCAAACAGGGATGGAGAGAGGATCTCAGATCTAGAAGTGTGTAGCCATCAAGGACCAAGTGACCACCAAACAGTGTGGTTCATGATAAACACAGCCGCAGAGTCAAGTCATACAAAAGTGAAAGTATTGGACTTTGGGGGGCTGACTTTCTCAAAATAGGAGCGTGCTTCAGAAAAGCACTAGCAAGCAGGCAAGAAGGAGGGGTGGAGGAACAATGGGGAAATATCAAAACTGCCATCACAGAGGCAACAACCCTTTGTGTGAAGCAAATAAACAAATCAAAATGAAAGAATAAAGCACTATGGTTCTCAAAAGAAGTGGTGGGGAAGATTAGGGAGAACAACATAGCATTCAGGAAGTATAAGGAAACACAGAAGGAGCAGGACAGAGAACTGTACCAGTTAAAGCAGAAGAAAGTGGGGAAGGCAGTCAGAATAGCAAAGGCCCAAACTGAGGAAAAGATAGCCAACTCAAGTTAAGAAGAGGATAAAACCTTTTATAGGTACATTAGGGAGCAAAGAAAGACCAAGGGAGGGATAGTGAAACTTAATACAGGGGAGGGTGTGTGGGTAGAGAGGGACAGTGAAAAAGCAGGGATACTGAATGAATACTTCTGCTCAGTATTCACAAAAATAGAGAAGGGGGATGTATGTAATCTAATCAATAGAAGCACTCTGGATAGGATGATCTATACCAGTCCTTTCACAGAAGAAAAGGTTCTGAAAGAACTACTAAAACTGAAGGTGGACAAAGCAATGGGTCCTGACAGAATTCACCCCAGAATTCTAAAAGAACTAAAGGGAGAACTAGTGACACCAATGACTACCCTTTTTAACAAATCATGGGAGGATGGTGTGGTACCTAAAGACTGCAGGAAGGTGGATGTGATTCTCCTTCACAAAAATGGGAGCAAAGCAGAGGCAGAAAACTACAGACCTGTTAGTTTGACCTCAGTGGTAGGGAAAATGATGGAATCACTTCTGAAAGAAAGAATTTTTGAGTACCTAGAGGCCAGCGGAGCCCAGAACCCAAGGCAGCATGGATTCACAGCAGGAACGTCATGTCAGATGAAGTTAATAAATTTCTTTGACTGGGTGACCAAAGTAGTAGACCAGGGAGGGACTGTGCACATGTCCTACCTAGACTTTAGCAAGACATTGGACACAGTCCCACACAAAAGATTAATTAACAAATTAGCCAGTCTGGGAGTAGGTCCCAGGGTGGTAGCCTGGATAAAACATTGGCTGGACAACAGGAGACAGAGGGTAATAGTAAAAGGAATCCACTCTGAAGAAAGGGGGGTTACTAGCGGGGTACCTCAGCTTTCAGTACTGGGTCTGATCCTTTTTAATGTCTGTATAAGTGACATTGTGGAGGGACTCGAAGGCAAAGTATGTCTCTTTGCAGACAGCACAAAGATCTGCAACAGGGTTGATACACAAGGGGGGTGGAAAGGATGAGAAGGGGCGTGGCAAGGTTGGAGGAATGGTCAAAAGTATTCCAGCTTAGATTGAATGCAAAGAAGTGCAAAGTAATGCACCTGGGAAACAAAAACCCAGGGGCAGAGTACACAATGGTAGGGGGCATATTAACAACCAAATAAATGGAAAGGGACCTGGGGTTAACCATATCAGATGATCTAAATGTAAGCAAGCAATATGAGAAGGCAGTAAGGCAGGCTGGGGGCATACTGGGATGTATAGGGAGAGGCGACATCAATAGAAAATAGGAAGTTGTTAACCCTGTATACATACAGTTGGTGAGACCCCATCTGAAGTACTGCATGCAGTTCTGGAGACCCCATCTCCACAAGGACATAGACAGAATGGAGGCAGTCCAGAGGAGGGCAACTAAAATGGTGCAGAGACTGCACCAGAAGCCATATGAAGAGAGACTAAAGGAGCATAATATGTATACCATTGAGGAAAGGAGGGACAGGTGGGACATGATAGAAACTTTCAAGTACCTCAAGGGAATCAACAAAGTCCAAGAGGGTAGCGTCTTTCAGAAAAAGAGAAGTGCAAGAACAAGGGCACACAATTTGAAGATAGAGGGGGGACAGCTCAGGGACAATGTGAGGAAGTATTTTTTCTCAGTGAGGGTGGTGGATGCATGGAACAGCCTTTCTGAGGAGGTCATGGGGTCAAAAACAGTGGGGAAATTCAAGAATGCATGGGACAGACATAAGGCAATTCTTGTGGGGGGTAGAAAGAAGTAGGCTGCTGGTTACCTAGGATCTGCAGCTTATCCAATAGGTAGGGAAATGGGCAGACTAGGTGGGCCAGGCGGTCCTTATCTGCCATCAAAGTCTATGTTTCTATGCTCCATCAGACTAGCTCACACTTCAGCCAACTCCATTGGCCTTGTTGCTCTACGTTACTTAGCCAATTGTAAAACTAGAGTAAAAGAAATTCTTCTTCTGCCCTCATTGTCTATGTTTTTACGACAGACTGAAAGGATGGTACATTGCCTGGTGGTGGGGTTGGGGACTGGGCAAGCCAGGTTTTCTTACTGTTCATGGACTTGGGAAGAAGAGGGGGACCTAGTATGAAAAATACTGAAATGTTTTTTTAAATGACTGTGTTGGCTTCTGGCAGAGTACTAGGATCTTGCATTTTCTTTTAAAGATTTATTCATTATTTCACTTAGCTTTGCTTTACAGCCAGAGATCCCACTCAGCTCCACACACATCTCTACTTACTCTCAAGTAGTTCTATGTCATAAGAGTGAGAAAATTACAGTAACAGCAAAACCAGTGAGTCAAGAATAGTGAGTCCATTGACAGTGACCACACATCACAGCAATCACTGTCAATGGTGAAAACTATGCTGTTATGACTTTTTGCTGGGGCTCTGCCCCCTACACCCCCCATAATTAAAAATACCAACACTTGGGAGGATGAACCTCAGGGACAGCAAAATATAGAAACATAGAAGTTGATGGCAGAAGGAGACCACCAGGTCCATCTAGTCTGTCCATTGTATTTTAGCCTAGCCTTCTAACCGCCCTTGAGTTTGAGGGCTCCCTTGCATCTGTCCCAAGCCTTCTTGAAACCTACCACTGTGCTTGCCCCCACTACCTCTACAGACAGGCTGTTCTAGGCATCCACCACTCTTTCTGTGAAGAAACACTTTCTAATGTTGGTGGAGAACTGCCCTCCTTGCAGCCTTAGATCATGTCCCCTGGTTCTGCTGCCCTTCTTAAATTTGAAGAGATTGTCTATCTGCACCTGGTTTATGCCTTTCACGTACTTGAATGTTTCAATCATGTCACCTCTCTCTCTTCTCTGTTCCATGGAATACAAATTCAATTCTTTCACTCTCCCCCTGTAGGACATCTCGTGCAGTCCCTGAATCCTTTTTGTTGCCCTTTTCTGCACCGTCTCCACTCAGTCGATGTCCTTTTTGAGGTGGGGTCTCAGAATTGGACACTGTATTCCAGGTGAGACCTAATCAATGATCTGTATAGCAGCAGGATCACTTCCCTCTTCCTGCTTGTGATTCCCCTCCCAATGCATCCCAGCATACCACTGACCTTTAATGCTGTCTTCTTGCACTGTTTACCTACCTTCAAGTTGTCTCAGGTAATGATTCCCAAATTGGACTCTTGGGTGGAAGCAGCTAGTCTTTTCCCTCCAAGGTAATATGCCTTATTTGGATTTCTTTTTTCTGTGTGCATGACTTTGCAAGTTTTGATGTTAAATCTCAACTGCCATGCTCCGGACTATTCTTCCAGTTTCTTGAGGTCAACTTCCATCTTGTCCACTCCCTGCTGGGTGTTGACCCTGTTGCATATTTTGGTGTCATCTGCGAACAGACACATCTTTCCCTGTAGTCCGTTAGCTATGTCCGATATGAAAATATTGAAGAGCAGGGGCCCCATTACTGAACCTTATGGCACACCACTGGTTACCCTACCTTCTGATGATAGTGCTCCGTGTACTTGCACTTTCTGGGATCTGCCCTGTAACCAGTTTTTAACCCATTTAACTACTTTTGATCCAACTCCTGCGTGGTCTGGGGGGCTAATGTGACTTGATAGTGGAGATCCAATACCAACAGTCCAAAGCACTAAAATGAGAATTTAACTTCATAGGATAATCTTGTTATTTTATTTAAAATAACAAGATCATCCTACAGCATTGAACTCTCTTCTTATTTTAGTACTCCTGGTAGTCACAGTATTATACCCCATGACAAGGGATTATCCTGGGCAGCAACACCGGTTGGTTGCCATATGAACTGAAGGGGGTATTGCAAACCTGTGGTTCAATGTGCCAAATAAGGCCAATAATTTCTGCAGCATCACTGTGGAGCAATACTGATGTCATCCACGATTGTCTTGATCTCATCCTAGAATAGTTATTGGGATTACTTCACAAATCATCACTAGAGTCATCTAATTGAATTATTTGGCCTCCAGGCATACTCTAGGATGACTACAGCCATATACAGAAGATAATTCAAATATTACATTAAAATTGGCTGGCCCAGTAGAGTATAGGTCTAATTCATGGAGCACCTTATCTTCTGCCATGCCAGCAACCTGTGTTCAAGTAGAAACATGGATTACCAGGGGTAAGTGAGGTGGGAGAAGAGCAAGCATCTCATGAACTGCTCTTTCTCCCAGGGAGGGGTGGTCAGCCATCTCGGCCTCTGACTGCCACTGGGTGTAGTACCAGTGGTAGTGCAGGTTAACAAGCAGCTCAAAGGGTGTAGCAGTTGGATCTGCAGGATGTGTGCACTTCCACGCACACATAATGAAGTGTAAGCACTGCAGGGGTCAGTAAGGGGAAACCAGAAAAAATGGAGAGGATGGGTTTCATAAAGCTGTGCCTGCTTCCTCACAGCCTGTGCTGCCACTTGACCACCAGGTTAATCTCTATGCTTGACTAGGGGGATGACCTTCCCTCTCCCAGCAACATCATGGAAAAAATCCATGGGGCACTTGGCCCCCAGTGCAATCAAAGGAGAGGGAGTGCAGTTGTAGGGAAGAGGGCACAGGGTTGATAGCCACCTGTCTTCTCCAGAGGGAGAAAAGCAATGTGGAAAAAAAAAGACAGGCTTACAATGAAATCATCTGAAAACTCTAGGAGGATTCTAGGAAGCTCTAACATTTCAACTCAAGCAAGAACCCTTGTTAAATACATGAAATGAAGAAAAGGTTAGTAGGAATATAGATTCATTTTAAACTTATTAGCAGCTTCATTTGAGCAGTATTGGAGTAGAGGGATGCCTTAGATACTGTTTGTTTCTGCCCTGGCTACACACCAATAGTATACCTACTAAACTAAAGAAATGTATAAGAAATGTGATTCAAATTCAGTGGATGAGCCAGGGTAGAACTTTTTACATCCTTAATTACCAGATGATCAGGTGAAGTGCATCCATCTCCTTTATAGCATGCTCCTCACTGGCCATCTGTGAATCCCTTGAGGGGCAGCATTCTGTTTAAAAAAGAAAGCCAGTGAGTTCTCTCCATGCAAGATGGAGAAAGCAGTGGGACCACAGTTCATATTAACATGTTAAAATTAAAATAATAGTACCTGACCTATAAGGGGTCACCTTATAGTTGGTAGTCAGGTTCAATCACAATGGGAAATATTTTGAAAACAGGAATCCCTTTTGTAAAATGATGGAATTAAGAAAAATAAGAATAATTAATATTTTACAATGATTTACATGCTCCTTTAATCAGCATTTGGGGGTGCACTGGCTAATGTTTGTTTCTGATATTGAGCATAAAGCAGAAGCATCCCTACAAAACTGCACAACCATATACGAAATGTGTTTAAAACTCAGATGATAAACCGGGGTTGATCATATTATGTTCTTAATTACCACTGCATTTATTATCCACTTAGTCAGTAAGTTAGTTAGTTAGTTTGTTAGTTCATTCAAAAGTTTCACTAAGAAAAACATACTGAGCTGGTAACAGCTTGTGTCCAGATGTGTTCTGGGGAAGGGGAGGAGAAGTGAACATATACAAGTACAATTCATTAAATAGGGTAATGCAATCAGAATAATAAATCAAAGTAAATAAAATATAAACAATTCAGAATAAATTCTCAAGCAGTAGATTACTATGAATTAAACTGTGGAAAGGACAAAAGAACAAAACAAAAAACAGCAACTATATGAACAGGAAGAAATAAATGAAGCAAGGGAGGGCCAAGGTAGTGTCAGTATAGGTGGATGGTAAATAAGGGAATCTACCCCATATCAGAAACAACTGCAGGAGTGAACAGAGAAATTATTGAAAGAAATTTCAGAGCAGGAAAAGAAGGAGCAGAACGAATGGAAAGGAGAACAGAATTATTTATTTTAGAGAAACAAAACAAGAACACAGATTGACCAGCAGTAGATTTCACTTGAGGGAGAGCAAAAGAGTGAGAGCAAGCATTGCAAAGGCAGTAGGAGGAAGAAGGGGGGGCAGAAGGGAAGCAAGCTAAAAGGGGCAAGAGCTGAACCAATATTTGGAGATGAAGGAAACACAGTGGGAAATGTGCATCGCTTCAAGAGAGGGGAGGGAAAGGCAAGAGTACACAGTACAATGTTGTGTGCATAGGGGTTTATCAAGGGTAATGTGACATAAAGTGTGAAAGAGAGTATCCAATCTAGTTCAGGTGGACCTAGGAGCAGCACCATAAACAATGTCTCCATAGTAAAAAATGGGGAGAATTGTTGTAGTGAGGATTTCTCTCAGAACAGGAAGCGGTATGCTTAACTTATTTCTGTAGAAAGCACTAAGCTTGGGCTGAAGCTGTTGTGGATAGCATCCACCTGAACAGAAATATCAAGGTGGTGATCCACCCAGACCCCGAGGTACCTGAAAGATGAGACATCTTTGAAAGCCAGACCATCAAGGGTATGGTAACAGGGAAGGGGAGAGACTTTGGTAAGCCTCTACCTGGTACCAAACATCATTGAGACTGTTTTCTTAGCACTGAGGGATAAATGATTTGCATGAATCTAGAGCTGGATGTTGTTAAAATCCAGTTGGAGTGTATTCATGAAATCGGCCGGAGGGGAGCCAGATGAAGAGAGTTCTGTGTCATTTGCATACATATGAATTGACACAGAGGAGCATACTATATCATCTGTGTACATATGAATGGAAACAGAGGAGCAGACCTTATGGAGATCATATACCAACATGGAATTAAACATTGCGCCAAGGATAGCTCATTGGGGTACACCTGAGTTAATTGGAAGTGGAGGGGATAGGGAGTTCCCAATACAAACAGCTTGTGACCTGCCCTCAAGGTAGAAGTGAAACCATTCAACAGAGGAAGCTGAAAGTCCATCTACCTTAAGCCTGTCCAAGAGAATGGAATGACTGCACTTATGAAAGCTTTGGCTAAATCAACAAAAATGGCAGAAATAACAATGCCCTTATCCATGCCTGAGAGAATAGAATCAATAAGCCGAATGGAGAGGTGGAAGTGGAGTATAATTTCCTAAAGTCAGAGTGGTAAGGAATGAAGAACAAAGCTGAATCAAGAAAGTAGGAGATTTGGGAGAGAACAAGATGTTCCTGGAGTTTAGCCAGAATGGGAAGGAGAGAGCTAGGATAGAAATGACTAGGGGAAGAGAGGTTTCACCTTTTGGGAAGGGGAATGACAGTAGCCATCTTCCAAGAGTTAGGGACACAGGATAATGAGAAACAAATGTTGAAGAGGAAGGTAATAGGGAGAACAATGGCATGAGTAGAGAGAAATTAAAGTCTAGGATCAAAGTCCAGCTGTGCTCCCACCCTTATGTGGATTAAGAGGAACGAGTGTCTTAAGAGTAGTAGCAGGGGTAATCTGTGAAAAAGTAAAGTGGGCTGAAGGGGTCAGAAGGACAGGAAGAGGAGAAGAATGAGAGGGAATAGAAGGGTAGGTAAAGGAAGAGGAAGAAAAGAGGAGAGATTGGGCCACAGGTGGTGAAATAGGAATTGAAAGACAAGACAACAGCAGGAAAGTCTGAAATAGAAGAATTACCCATCATGAGTACCGGGAGAGGGAACTGGGTCAGAGGGGAGAAAAGTGAATGAATTAAGTTCCATAACTTAGAGGGGTGATTACAATTGTTCTATAGACTGGATGAGAAGTGTACAGGCCTTGCAAGCATAGCAGCTTTGGTACTGGCATTATGAAAGAACCTGTAATTAGTAAAGTCAGAAGCAGAGCCAGAGGATCTGTAGGTTCTCCATGTAAAGTTGTGTGCATTGTGACAAGCCATCAACTCACTGATATCCATTGGAGGTGGGAACCTTGGACCCGGGTTCTTCTAAGGGGAAGGGTGATGATCCCAGACAGACATACGTTTAGTGGTGAAGAAATTGAGGGCATTTTCCATCTTGCCAGCGATTAAAATAGGTGACCAGTCAGTGGCTACAAGTTCAGTGAATGAAAAAAGCATATATATATTTTTATATATAGCTGTGTGGACAGTATTCGAGAGACAAAGTGTGACATTCATACACTCAAAAAAAGTTTTATAATTAGGCATGACTCAACCTTAATTTTAATGTGTATATGTTGTAGTTGCATAATACAAAATATAAAGATAGTTCTGTATTTCTAAGTTTGGAAAAATGGCACAGTTGTTTATAACATGTAAACTACTTTCGTGGGTAATTCGATGTCCATTATGCATTATTTCCCATTTCTAGTAATAAATAAAATGTTGAAATGCAGTGTCTCTGTCTTCTATTTAAGTGCATTCATTTGCAACATCTAACAATTTGATGTTCTTCCATACGTATGTGTTGCTATCTATCCTCCAATGTAGACAACGCTAAAAATACAAACAGGAGGTTACCTAAGTTTCATTACTTCATGCTGATAATGTGTATGCCCAGTCTACATGCCTTTCACTCTTAAGCTGGACATTAAGTAGAAAGATAAACATGAACAAATCACTTGGTTGTACTTGATTTATTATGTGATCATCTCTGTTGCATAAAACTACTGTGGGTAACGTGGACACCACAGTAGAAATGCAACATGTGAAATGCATGGTAAAACATTTATTAATGGCTTATTATCAATCAAACAGCCAATACACATTGATAAGTACCATGCCACATCAGGGGCCATTTTGACATCACTGTAGCTCAGCAGAGCCAGACTGAGGAGAGGCCCACCCACAATTAATAACCAGAAAGCATCCCAGGCAAGCTGTTTGGTACTGATAACTATATATGAGGGTGCCAAATGATGCTCCCTGGAAACCCTGTGCCAGCCTTTGAGGGGAAAATGATGCCAAAATATCACAAAGGTCCACCTTAGGCTCACCACCACGTGCATCACAGGGATGCCGCTGCAGCAGGGTTCTTGTTCTGCACATGGAATGCCACATCCAAACTACTCTACAAGTCAAAACAATACACCAAAGTTCACCATAAACAAGCAAAGGCAAGGCAAGATACAGCTGGGTGTTACACAGTGGGCCTGAGACACATTAGGGGTCATTTTGACATCACCGTACCTCCACAGAGTCAAACTGAAGGCAGTCCTAACCACAGTTACCAACCAGAAAGCACCCAGGCAATCTGTTTGGTGTTGATAACTGTAGATGCAGGCACTGCATGGCGTCCCCTGGCAACCCATTGCCAGCCATTATGGGGAAAATGATGCCACAATATCACACAGGCCTACCCTGTGCTCGCCACCATGTGCATCACAGGAACACCGGTGCTGCAGGGTTCTTGTACTGCACATGGAATGCCACATCCAAACTGCTTGAGTCAGGCCCAGGTGATGCATTTTTTTTATTTTCAAACAGTTCCAATATGTTATGCCAACACTTGACATTTAATTTATAGGCAGTCTCATTATAAATAAATCTGCTAAACCCATGATATTGCCCAACAGGCACTAGTACACCCAGACAATGACCAGATTCCAGTACTGTGCATGGTATCCCTCTCATACCCATGAATGTACTAAGAAATGCCATGAGCAGCCTTTCTGAGGTAAGCCCAAGTGCTGTATTTTATTTATTTTTGAACAGTTCCAGCATATTGTGCCATCACTTGACATCTAATTTAGAAACAGTCTTATTATAAATAAATCAGGAAAATGTTTTTGCCAGATAAATCTAAAACAATGATCTTGCCCTACAGGCACTAGTACACCCAGGCAAAGACTCAATTATTGCACATTGTACCCCCCATGCCATGAGCAGCCATTTTGAGGTAGGCCCAAGCACTATATTCTTTTATTTTTAAACAGTTCCAACATATTATGCCACCACTTGATGTCTCGTTTAGAAGCAGTCTCATTCCTACACTTGGTAACCCCCCCCATAACCTCGAATGAACTGACCAATGCCATAAGAAGCATTTTTGAGGTAGGCCCCATTGTTGTAGTTTTTTTATTTCAAACAGTTCCAATATATTATGCCACCACCCACACCTGATCCCCTAGTTCAGAATGCCAATACAATGATGCTGTTTTATAATTTTACATCAAGAAATGCAACTTTATCATTTTAAAATAAAACACATACACACATGCATGCACACACACACACACACACACACACACACACACACACACACACACACACCTACCTTAACCAGAGCCAGCATCACTCCTTCTTTCCAAAAATTACAAGCATCTCACACAAATTGCATTTATTTTTATTTAAAACATTTTAAGAGTGCAGCTTTTATTTTCATTCCATATACACACTTCTAAAATAGAGCCATCATCACGTCAACAGGTGCAGCATTCATTCGACAAATACACATTCTTAGAATTTACCAGTAGGAACCTCACAGATGTTGTTTTATCCCCATTTAAACATGACTGAAGTCATCAGCATGGGAAAGTTCACCAATATTAGCAATATTCTGAAAAAATCTAATTATACAATGAAAACCGCTGGATGGATTGTAAACAAAAAACTATAAATCTCAAACAAAACTCTATTTGGTTAGACTGGTCACATTTATGCACAGCCCCATTTTGAAGAGGTCCCTTCACAAACATCTGGGCCATGATAGAACACACAAATTTAACTTTTCAGCCCCCAAAGATGATAGAACACAACTGCTGCACTATAGCCAAATAGTATTTAATATGACCTATATAACAGTGCCAGCAACAGAGGAAAGTTCAGCTGATATACGTCCCAAAGCTTTAAAATATACTACTTAATATGCTCCATTTAAACACTAACCACACCAGAAGAAAGTTCTGCTGATATACTTCCCATACACAACTTTAAACTATACTATTTAATATGCCCCATTTACACGGTGTTAGAACCAGAGGAAAGTTCTGCTGATATACTTCCCAAACAAAACTTTAAAATATACTCATTGTGCTGCTCAGCCCACTAATCCAATCATCCTCTGTTTTGTAGAGGGGACCTTCACAAACAGCAGGACCATGAAGTCTTAAGGTGAATATTTTACTTTTTCTGTCCCCAAAATGACACAGAATAATTGCTGCACTTTAGCCAGTCACTATTTAATATGCCTCCCAGAATTTTAACTTGTTGTTTTGCAGCAGAATGCTGAAAATCATGGTTTCTAGTGCCTGGAGACCTCTGAGATCCATTCAAACTCCTGCGCAGCACAGCAGATTGAAAATGGATGACGCTTCATTCTACCTGTTTTTAAGAATGGTAAATGTGAGAAGCAGCGGAAAGAGAACAGTTTTGCTTAGAGCCAGAGTACCACAACTGAATGCTTGATGTCACCTTCAGGTCCTGGCTATTTGTTCAAGTACCAGCATCATCATCATCCACATGGGTAACATGGACATGATAGCAAGAGCCACAGCTTTTGATGTTGCTGCTCCTAGCAGGCTCTATGTACCACTGCATTAAGATTGCAGGTTTGTGTGGATGAAACACATTAAGCAATGTGAACTGACACTGAAAAAAAACCCTCAAAGCATAAAGGTAGAAAATACAAAAGAAATTATGCAGCTATATAAAGACACCACAGTAATGCACAAAAGTAATAAATTACATGTGGTGTCATGTAAATGTAATTACATCTGCATAAAATCAATAATCACTGGGGGACAGTTACGCATCCACTCTCTCCACTAAAAAAGAAAACTTTAGTATTCTGCTTTAAATACAGTAAATTTAATGGTCACCAAGATGTGAAGCACAGCCATGTCACAAAATGGCTTCCCTTTTTAAGGATATTTTCATTATTAAAATGTTGTCACAACAAAATAAAAATACATACACACTTTTTTTAATGCACACTCTCTTGACCATATTGGCAACAGTTCAGAGCACAAATTCTGTATTTTTAATAAATTATGAGTAAAATACAGACTTTATTTTAAGTGCACAGCCAAGTCTCTCGAATACTGTCCACACACACATATATACCACAGGGTGAGAGCTTTCTCAGTAGGATATCCTGTGTTATTTCCACTGCAGTGAGAATAAATCCTGAAGACGACATTTATCCATACTCTGCTGATGTCACCAGAGTTAGGATAACTTCACTGCAGCTTTTACATTTGTTTTTACCAGGAGAGAGACACACTAAGCTGAAAGCTTGTTTATAGGTGCAACCTGGGAGCACAAGAAAGTTAAGTGACTTGCTCAGGATCACACAGTATGCAAGTGGGGGCTGGGGGATTTAAACCCAGGTCTCCAGGATTACAGCTCAGAGCCTTAAACCACTGTGCTATACTGCCTCCGTAAGTTTTCTCTTATCTCTTTCCCACTGAAGCTGCAACTTACTCAATTAACTTTGCAAATGGCTCTCACCTGTGCCCCATTATGTTTCTGACTTTCCTAGCCCATTACTGTGTTGATCTCAGCTTCAAAATAACCTGAATTCTAAATGAAACTGTTTTACAAAGCACTTTCTGTTTCTGAGTGCTACCTGCAGCAATTTGGCTTTCTCAGTGAGCCTCTGACTCACTCAATTAGCTTTGCAAAACACTGTCAGCTGTGTTTCTCACTCCCAGTCCATTCAGAAAACACACACACACACTGACAGCACACACAAAATGAGCAGGAAACACACAGAATCAGAAAAAAATGTTCCTACAGCTCTCATCCCTGTGGTATAAATTGCACACATGATGGGCAGATCATGTGAGATGGAAAATATTCTCACTCCTGTCTCATGAGCTGTGTATTTTCACTCGTGCCTTTGGCACTCGTGAGAATAGACAGCTCACTCTGCAGGAGTGAGAATATTTTCCATATCCCACTCCTGCCCATCATGTAACCACATTATATATATATATATATATATATATATATATATATATATACATATTATGGTAGCACGGTAGTGCAGCCATAGTTAGGTTGAGGAGCCATTACTACATGTTAAACCCAACATTTTGCACCTTAATAACTTTGTAACTGTTCAACAGATTTGCCTGAAATTTGGAATACAGAATCAAGACCCATACACCTTGGAATCTGCCAAGTTTCATACTGGTTGATATACGGCTGTGGAGTTATTAAGCATGATCTGCATGTGCATTTACGCTTTTTTTGGAATTCTACGGTCTTGCCTACAGGTCACACAATTTGCGCGACCGGTCCAAAATCTTCAGGTAACATGCAGCCAGGGTCCCTGATGTGCCTTTCGAAGATTTCATTAAAAAAATATTAAACGGTTCAAAAGTTATTCAAAAAACAAGTTCCCATTATAAGTCAATGGGAAAAGTTAACAAAAAGTTCAACACTTTCACAAATGCACTTTTTACTGTCACAAATGGCCCTTTTACTGTCGCAAATCCACCATTTTGTTTTCAGTTAGTGATCAGAAAAATGCTTGCCATTTAAAATTGAGACCCTCTAGGCACCTAATTCTTTTTGTATTCACCTAGTCGGGCCCTGAGGATGCTAGCAATGTCTTTATTTTGGGGTAAAACACCCCAGAAATATGTTTTTTAGATTTCTGGAAAAAGTACTTTCACAAAGTAGTGTCACACTCATGAAAGTGTCACAAATTTTTGTGAAAGCTTTCTCAAATCACAGCACTACTTTGCGACACTATGTCCCAAATAACAGTAATTCTTTGTCAGTCCACTGCAAAAGAATGGTTTGGAGTTTTGGGCTGAAATTGGGAGGGAGCACAGCCGACATCTCACAGATGTGCCTTTCAGTGCTTTGCTGAAAAAAATATTACATGGTGGCAAAGTTACAATACTCCAAAGTTGACGCTTTTTCCCATAGGATAACATTATGGCGTATGAAGCATTGCAGCAATCGTTTGGCGCCCTGCTGCAAAATAACGGTTTAGTCTTTTGGCCTGAAATTTGCAGGGAACACAGCCAACATCCAACAGATGTGCCTTTCAGTGGTTTGGTGAAAAAATATTACAGGGAGGCAAAGTTATGGCAGTCCGAACTTCTGTTTTTTTCCCCTAGGATAACATTACGGCATTCGCCAAGTCTTTCAGGGCCCGTATCTCGAAAACGGCAAGATACACGACTTTTGTCAAAACTTCTAGCTCTCTACCAGGGGCTAAGTATAAAACTAGCCAGAAAGTGGTAATACATATGACTTTTAAATTTTTTTCTATGTCGACGGTTACTGAGATATAAGCAATTTACTATTCCAAGTCCTCATTTTTGTGTTCCGAGAGTCATTATTTTGCATACATTCTTTGTACTCACTGTCTTTCTCTATACAGCTTTTGGGTAAAACCAGCCTGTGGCGCTTACATTACTGTTACCATTACCGTTTCTGCTTGCGGTTCCTTACCCGTTTCACTTACCGTTCACGTTTACGCCACCATGTGCGTTACCCTTTGCGTTTTCATTTGTGGTTGCATTTGTGTTGTTTTTAACATTTCTGTCTACAGTACTGTTTCCCTTTCTGTTTTGCTTTGCGTCACCATGCGCATTATGATTTGCGTTTGCAGGCACAATGATACTATGTGACAAGACATCACGTGGCGGGAGCGCGGGGCCCTCAGGCGCCACATTACATTCACTATTTCTCATTATCATTCTCAAAAAGAAGGGGAAATTAGAGGCAAAAACTCTGTTTAATGCATCAGTTAGGGTTATTCCACAGCGACAAGAGCGAGGAAATTCGATGTTAGGTTGAAACGCCCTTTGCACCCCTCCAGCCCACCCCCCAACTGGGATCGGGGTGCACATTGGGGTCATCGGTCCTAACTGTCACCCCATTCTCCTATTCCTCAGCTTCTTTCCACATGTGATAGGGTGACAGGGCCGATGACCCATTCTCTTATACTTCTGCTGCTTTACACATGTGATGGGATGAGAGTTAGGGCTGACGACCCCAATGCACACCCCAATGCCAGTTGGGGGGGTGGGCAGGGGTCCATAGAGGTTTTCAACCCTAACATCAAATTTCTCACTTTTTTGCTGTGTGAACAACCCTAACTAATGGCATTAAATGGAGTTCTTTTGCCTCTAATATATATATATATATATATATATATATATATATATATATATATATATATATATATACACATTTGGGAGGAGCTTTTCGATGATAAATTTTACTAGCACCATAAACCAAATGGTGGTCACTGAGGGCAGCAGGGAGGATGTTAACATTTTCAATATGATGGGGATGGGAGGAGATGATCCAATCCAATAGGAAGTGATTTAAAGAACTGAAGTTAAAGCAAGTAAGAACATAAATTAGCTGAGTTAAAAGGAGGGATTAATCATTGAGACAAAATTTATGAAGAGATGGAGAGTGCTAATTTAAGCTGAAATCACCTAATATAAGTAACTCACCAGAGGAGGTGTGGGAGAAAATGAAGATGAGCAACTCAATTACTGAAGATGGGACTATGCCAGGGCAGTAGTAGACACCAGCAATAAATATACTGTAGGTACAGTAAAAGGGAGAGAGAGTTTGAGAAGAAGCAACTCACCGGCAGAGGTTAGTGAGATGGAGAGCACATACTCAAACTGAATGTTTGAGGAGAGGTAGATGACAACACCACCTCCTCTCCTAGTTGAATCTTGTCAAATAATAGTGAAACTGGGGATAGCAATAGGGAAGTCAGGAATCTTGAAGGACAGGCAAGATTCCAAGATCACAAGCACATCCTTTCCCCTTTCATCCGTACAGCTAACCCTGTGTCCAGTGGGGCAGTTCCACAAATTACCACAGTTCTAGGTGAAAAACTAGAATTTCTTACAAGATTCAAGTATCTGGGAGTTTGGATAGACCAAAGACTCTCCATTGAACACATTGAGGACCTGCTAAAATGACTCCGGCAAAGGCTTGGCCTGTTTTTTAGAATCAACCAATTTCTCATCAAAGATGCCAAGAAACAACTGGTCCAATCCATTTTCTTATCCTTGGTTGATTACACTGATTTCCTCGACAGCCAATGCCCCAGCTCTTACATGGCTAAACTGGACACTCTACCATCGAGCTCTGAGGTTGTTAACAGGACTTCCCTTCAGCACGCATCAATGCACCCTATATGCGGAAGTGGGGTGGACATCTCTAAAGTTCAGGCACCACAGAAACACCGCTCTTTGAACCTATAGAGCCATCTCTAATAAGCTGCCTTACTATATCTCCTGCTGTCTTCCCCTGAGTACAATTGGGAATTACGTGCTAAGATGTTACTCAGTGATCACACTTAAAGTACCCAATGCAAAATCACACTTCGGCAGGGCAGCCATAAGCTTCGTACTACCTACCTTATGGAACGATCTACAAAAAAACCTCAAATTAAACACTCTAATCAGTATAAATGCCTTCAAGATGCTTTATTTCCATACAATCAGAGAAGTATGTAATTACGTCACCCACTCAGACCCAGTACCATTGTCTGCACTGGTACACAGCCCTGCCTAGACCCAATTTAAGCTGTGGACCCCCTGTTTCATCAACACTAGGTCAGTCCATCCCCTAATCCTTTCCCCCCAACCTCAGACAAGAGCTCACTACCCCTGGGTTGTGATAGCCTCGATTCCTGTACTTCATAGCAGTAGATGCTGGGACACTCACACACTTCTTCCTCCATCTACCCTTCCACTTCCAGTTTCACCAACTCCTCTCTGTGCACTGTCCCTCCTAGCCTTCCCCTCCACCTCCCTCTCTTTCTCCCTACCTTCACCTGTACCAGGTGTGTATTTTTTCACCTATTTTTCCTCCATTAGATCCTCCAGCATCCTTAGATATCCTGCTTTATCTTCCTATAGACACTTAGATGTATGTAAATACCTGTAATCTGTACAATGTCTGTATAATTCTATTTACATGTGAGCTTCTTTTCTCCTCTCTGTAAACAGTATCTATCTGTATTGCCTTGTAAATATCTGTGTTGACCTGTATATATATTTGTTCATGCTCCACCCAGGTCCATCTTACAAATGAGCTTCTGCTCAACGATGGATGCCTGGTTAAATAAAGGCTTGATTGATTGATTGATTGATTGATTGACATCAGATTTTAGATTCACCATGAGTGGTTGCAACAGCTCATTCTTAGGAAGAAGGCTACAGATGTTGGCATGGGTCACTCTCAAACCTTAAGGGAGAGGAGAAGATGGAGAGGGGCCAGGGTTAAGCTCTATTTCTCCTGTAACTAAAAGCAAGAAGTAGATGTTGAGCTTTAAAGAACCTATGAAATGCTTATGAGAAGAGAAAGGGGGAGAGAAGGAAGACTAGGGGCCCAATTCTCAAAGCCCTTAGACTGATGCAAGGAGCCTGCGTCAAACATAAATGAAGTTGAGTCCTTTAGGTGGCCTAACTGTACTTAGAAATCCTCTGGGAGAATATGCCAAAGTGCTGCCCCCCTGCCCCAATTGGCATAATAATTAATAAAATCCATATCCCTGGTAGTCTAACGGCCTCCCTCCCCAAGCCCTGATCAATATTATTAAAATACAATAATAAAATCCTGTATCCCTGCTAGTCTAGTGATCCCCTGTCTGAGGCCTGATCAGTATAATATTAATAAACAAATAAAAACTGGTATCCCTAGAACTCTAATACCCCCCCTCCTAAGTTCTGATCTCCCATTATATAACATTACCAGCCCCAATTCCCCATGAATTGAATGTGGATATACCTGGTGGTCCTGTGAACCTCCCCACCCCCCACCTGGCAGTGCATTACTGCCCTGCTTCCATCCCCAACCTGTTCCCAAGCCACTGACTGGCACAGTCTACCTCTCACCACGATGATCAGCCACCAACTGAGCTCTAAATGAAGCTATTTTGTGGAATGTCCATGGGCTGAACAGCCAAGTTAAATGGAAGAGGGTCTTTATGCACCTTAGGCATTTAGGGGGGCATATAATATCCCTGCAGGATTCCCATCTGGTTAAGAAGGAAGTAGAGTAGCTGGGCAGGCTATGGGTGGTGGGAGGGGGTCAGGTAGTTGAATCTTCTTATTCATCCACAAAAAGAGAGGCAGCTATTTTGTGCCACCACAGCTCCAGCTGGGTGCCTGATCAGGTTAAAAGAGATAAGGAAGGGAGGTGGCTACTGGTGAAAGGTAGGCTAGATGGCATACCATTAGTGCTAGGAATGGTGTATGCTCCTAACTCCAATGACCCTCATTATTTCCATGCTCTGTCCCAAGTACTAGTAAATATGGAAAATAATCCTGTCTTGATAGGTAGGGACATGAATCAGGTAATCGATCCACTCTGTAACAGGAGTGGTACTCCCTCTAGATTGCCCACCATGGATTCCATGCTTTTAATTCACTTTTACAAGACCATGCTCTTTGAGATGTCTGGAGATTAGAGTATCCAACTGGTAGAGACTATATGTATTACTCTGCATTGCATGATTCCTACAGTCAGAATGATATGGTTATGGCATCCAGTTTTGTGGCTTGAGGGGTGATGTATTCCATCATTGAAACTATTTTGACAATGGACCACTCCCCTGTAACTTTTACCTTCCAATCTGGGAACTCTACAATAGAGGATAAACATTGGTGGTGCAATGTTAGTTTTTGTAGAGATGATCATTTTAAACCTTGGTTGCTCCAGGAGGTTAAGATACACCTTGAGTGCAACTTGAATGGGGAGGTAGCAGATAAATGGATTTGGGAGGGATTAAAGGTTTTTCTTCATGGCGGCATTACAGTCTATGCTTCTGCAGATAAAAAGGATAGAGGTCTAGAAATGAGTTCCTTGGAGACAAAGCTAACTGACTTATAGAAACATTATAAAAAAGGGGACCACTCACCTAACTTTTTGAATTGCAGTGTCTTCCATATGGAATCAATGCATTAAACTCCCAACATGCTGAATTTTCTCTTTCTAGGATGCAGCATGCTTATTGGGTGAGGGGAAAGCAGGCCACCTGATGACTTATCATTTAAAAAAAATGGCAGTGGAGGAGTCAAATGATGCCTTACAGCTAGCGGCTGCACGTCTGACCGGCTCCTGCCTCTCCCGTTAGTTACCAGCAGCTTTTTGGGCATGTTCTACCACTACTGTGCTGTTTATTAATTGAACTTACCTCTGGGAGTCATCCAGTCATTAATTCGTCCTGGTAATCGCTGGTGCTTTTCTGGGATGGACTCTGAGATGAGGCAGGCCCTACCATCACACACACCACCTGAACCCCAGAGAAAGGTAGTAAAAAAGCTAAGGTGCAAGGGGGTTCTTCCGCTCGTATTGTCACTACACCCTCGCATCCTTCACCACTCACGGAGGAGTGATTTTTGGCTGAGCTGCAGCCCTTCAGAGATCTTGTGTATAACTTTATGGAGGAGTTAAAAACCCTTCGGGGGGATTTGAACCTAACTACAAAGAGAGTGGGTGATGCAGAAGCCTGAATAATGTCAGTTGAAGGCTGGAGGGATAAAACTGACATACAGATCACCTCGTTAAAACAAAAGTTGGCCAAGACTGAACCTATCAAATCGTCTTATTTATCTCACCTGCACAATGGCAAAAAAATCTATCTTGGGACTGACTCCATTATGTATTCAAAACCTACTCCGACTGAATCCTGGCTCACGACCCTCAACCAGATCTGAACTCCAACCTTTCCTGGTTCCGAGATGCTGGACTGCACAGGGACAAAGATCTTCTGCATACAGGGCCCCGACATGGTTCAATGCGTTTAGTCCACCTACTCTATCCTCAACGCTTGAAGCTTTCAATCCATGCTCTATGCCCACCTCACCACCACTAGCAACTGTGATTGCGCTTAGATAAAGACTACTACTCCTCATGTCCATCCTCACATCTGAGGCCTCTTCCTCCCTGACTAATGAACCCTCTGGTACTCTACTACTTCCTGTCTCCCCACCCAAACTCACCCCCTTTTTCCTGTCCTCTCACTTACTCTCCCGCTCACCACCTTTCCTCCTCTCTAGCCTCCTTTCGCTTAATGATCACCCTCTCCCTGGAAGTTTCTGTAACCTCGAAATTGTCTACTCACTTGAACCTGTTAAAGCTTGTTTTTCTATGAAACTTAAAAACATTACTGCCTTAAACTGTTAATAGCAAATTTATGATGTAACTTTCCTGTCTGGTTTTACCTGTAATGTGTATCGTGCTTTGTTAAATGTTCTTTGTGATGTGGAACCTTTGTAAAAGAGCCCTGGCTCAAAGGTATTAATTCCTAGACTAATAAACTAAACTAAACTAAGATGGAGAGGAAATTAGAGGATTTAGAGGGTAGAAGTCAGTGCAGGGAGTTTGCTCCTTTTTGGACTACCAGAGGATGATGAGACCTCTTCTCCAGTGCTGTTCACTCAAAAGCTGTTAGAAAAGATGGTGGGACCCTCCCCCAACCATACTTGCTACATCATAGAGTGGGCCCACAGCTGTTTACGTGCCAGTCCATAACCAGGTGCACCACCATGGCCTCTTATAATAAAGCTGCTGAACTTTCTGGACAAGCATAACATTTTTCAAAAATGCAGGGATTTGAAGGAAATATCCTTGGAGGGTCAGCGCCTTCATATATCTCAAGATTTGCCAGCCACAGTATGGCAGAAAAGGGCCACGTTTCATCCTGTGGTCACCAAGTTACTAGTAGCGTCTATCAAGTTCAGGATGTAATACAGTATCCTGCTAAACTGCAAGTATTTTGTAAATATATTTGGCATTCCTTTGAGATCATGAAACAGGCTACTGGGGAATTGCAGCCTTTGCTACTGGAGCTTTTCAGCACTCCTTGAACTGCCCCCAGTGGGGGCTGATTGGTAGGCAAGTTCACTGCCATATACCCAGAATATTTGTGGGTTCTACTTGTTGGTATGTCATAGAAGGACTCAATTAGTTTGTATGGACTGAAAAAAGGAACATTATTGATCTTCCCTCCATCCTCTTTTATTTACTTTCATTCTTGGTCTGTTAACCTCCATATGGGGCTATGTGAACTTCTGGCCCATTGGGCACGTTAGCTTCTCGAAGTAGAGGGGTTTTTCACATATGCAGGGGGAGGCAGCTACAATAACTGCCTGTGTCTATGACTTTATTTAGGCTGGTTCGGGTCTCTCTTGGGAGCCATTTTCCTTTCTGAATGTGCACTAAATGATTTAGAATTTTCTAAATACAACTGTTTATGCATAGGATTTTGGGTGCTATCTGTTCTGGTTACCCTGTTTGTTAAATATTGTTATATACATTGTTGTCTGAATTTTGGGGGCTGCCGGGGGGGCACGAGAGGTGTTATGCTGGTAAGCTAATAAGGCTGGCACAAGCTGTGATGTTGGGGGAGCTTCTCTCCAGACAGGTTGGAGATTTTCTATTGGAGTTAGCTCGGATCTTACAGCGAAGAGATTTTCATTGAGATGTGTTGGCATTACAGGGAGTTTACTTTGGGGGTTTGGGTAAGGTTGAGGGAGGGGTGGGGACTGGGTGGGAGAAGTTCTGGAGCAACCGGAGTACATATGGTTACTACACAACATACAATGGAATATTTTTTGGTATCTCTGAACCAGGAGTATGGCTAACCAATTAAATGTTGCCTCTTGGAATGTGAAGGGAGCAAGGTTTCCCCTTGAAAGATTTCAAATTCTTAAGCATTTGTAGCCGCTCCAGTGTCAGATCGCCTTTCTGAAAGAGACACATTTATTAGCCTCGGAGACCAATCTTTTTTGAAGACAGTTTATAGGGCAGGTGTATGGCAATGGGTGCACCTTGGCAAGCTGAGGAGTGCCCATTTGGTATTCCAACAGGTCCCCTTTCAACATCATCAAACATTCGCTGATACTAATGGTAGATACATTTTCATCACAGGCCTACTGGACCATACTGAGCTTATTCTGGGATTTGTTTAAGGTTCTAACCAAACAGATCCCTCTTTCTTTATGAATCTCGCAGATTAAATTTCAAGGTTACCTTCCCCTCCTCCTTGATTATGGGGGGTTGGAATATTACCCTAACGACTGATCTAGACGGGTTGGGTATCTGGAGAGCAGAGCTATCCTCTGAGCAGTGTTCCCTGCTTGACATGGTCCAGAACTTAGGGTTATGTGATCCCTGGTGGCTCCTGCATCTGCAGGACTGGTTATTCACTTACTACTCCCCTGCCCATGGATCTTACTCCAGGTTGGAGTTCTTACTCATTAGCTCCTCTCTTCTCCTGGGGAAAATGGAGGCTGAAATTAGTCCTCGAGACATTTTTTGACCACTCCTTGGTGTGGCTTACACTCGTCCCTCTGTCTAATGAGGAAAAGGACAATCTGGAAATTTAATAACCAGCTGTTGTCTGATAACTTCCTGGTTGAATGGATCAGGGACCAAATTACCTTGTTTGACCAACAGAACTCGGGTTCGGTGGGGAAGGCACACGTAGAATGGGCTGCTTGTGAATGCTTTATCAGGGGAGAATTTATTCATTTGGCATTCAAACATAAAAAAGTTAATGCATCACAGATGGCAGACCTTTTGCATCAGATCACTGCTCTTGAAAACATCCTCTCCCCTCAAACCCCAGAAGATGTTTTACAGGAACTGACCATTTTGTGTAATGCATATGTAGCCTTACTAAAAGAAAAAGCTGAGTATGTCCTCTTAAAAACCAAGGCAAAATACATTGACCAGGGGGATAAGGCGGGTTGCCTTTTGGCTCTCCGTTTGCAACAGATGGAATCTTCCAGGTTGGTTGCAACCCTTAAGGCAACAGACAGGGCCACTCTGTCCTGTCCCCAGAAAATTGCCCAGCAATTTGCTACTTTCTGTGGAGAACTATGTGGACCCTGACCTTCCCTTAAATCTCACTCAGATATCCTCCTATATCTCTAGCAGTGTGATCCTCCACGTTTAACAAATGAGCAGCAGACCTTGCTTACCCCGCTCATCTCTGCAGTAGAGATCCGACAGGCTATAATAAGTCTGTCCTCAGATAAATCCCCAGGTCTGGATGGATTCACTTCCAATTTTTATAAAATTTTCACAGACCAACTGTTACCCCCTCTTTCATGCTTTTTTTGCTTATATCCATAAAAATGGTATTTCAGACCAGGGGCTCCTTGAAGCTCCTATTGTGGTACTTTTAAAACCCGATAAATCTCCAGAACTTGTGGGCAACTGTAGATCCATCTCTTTAATTAATTGTGACATTAAAATCCTGGCTAAAATCCTCACTTCCAGGGTACTTCGAGTCTGGGATGGTCTCCTGTCTTGGGAGCAGGTGGGGTTTGTCCCTAATAGATCCTCCTTGGACCACTTCCGGAAACTGTCACGTATCTTTTCTTCATCCAGGAGAACAGACACCCCTATGGCTCTGATATACTTGGATCTGGATAAGGCTTTTGACAGGGTAGATTGGTCCTTTTTGTTCTTGACTCTCGAGGCCTTCAGTTTTTTGCAGGATTTTATTAGGTGGGTACAGATCCTGTGCTTTTCCCCATCTGTGAAAGTTTATTGTAATGGAGTTTTTTCTACCCCATACCTTTGGGAATGGGCACGCATCAGGGCTGTCCACTCTCTCCTCTCCTTTTCAGTTTATACCTGGAGCCATTACTTCGAAGACTTCACAGATCCCCTGAAGTGACTAGTATCCAGGTAGGCCCTGAAGTTTTCCTGATGTCTGTGAATGCAGACAATATCTTGTTCCACCTTTCCCATATGGACACTTCCATCCCTGCAGCATTAGCAATCATTGAAGATTATGGTAGGTTTTCTCATTACAATCTCAGTGTTAGTAAAACAGAAGTCCTTCCCCTGATGATAATGGTTAGTAAACACAAGGTGGTGTCTCAGGGTCTGACATGGTCTTCTCACTCGCTTAAGTATTTGGGTCTGTTTTTAGCTAAGGATTCTTCCCTTATGCTCAGACTTAACTTAGAGGACTTGGTACACTAGGTCCAGCAGGACCTAACATGCTGACAGGCTCTACCACTTTCATTATGGGAATGTATCTCAGTCATTAAAATGAATGTGCTTCCAAGGTTGTTTTATCCCCTACATACATTTAATTTTTGGATACGGCTGAAATGGTTTCAGAATTTACATCACATTATTACAAAATGCATCTGGTGA
The DNA here is from genome assembly GCA_016271365.2 of Neoceratodus forsteri. Classification (NCBI taxonomy): domain Eukaryota; kingdom Metazoa; phylum Chordata; order Ceratodontiformes; family Ceratodontidae; genus Neoceratodus; species Neoceratodus forsteri. Next base: position 1,341,583,573 of record CM057456.1, read on the forward strand.
GATAAGGCCCTGAGAAGAACATATCAAAAACTGGTAGCTCCAAAATACATGGGTGGCCTTAAACTTCACCATTTTTTGATTTACTATCTCTCCAGCCATTTTAGTAAGCTTCTTCAGTGTTTCCTCCCTTCTTTTGTGGGCCCCTCTATCGGGTACAGGCCTCCCTGACTGGATTTGGAAATTTGCTTGTTACAGCACTCTGGGCTGGAACTGTCCTCCTTACAATATATTCCATGGTCTAGCCTCCCCATAGGGGTTTATTGGACTCAGTCATGGGTGTCTCACTTAAAGTGTACTCCCAATTCTGGACACTGATGAAATCTCTCATCTCAAAGGACATTTCCCAATCCATTTTCTGCAATTTGAATCTTAATATAGGGGGATGTCCCACTAAAGGGCACTGGCTCCCTTATTTGGGGCCCTTGATGGTTAGAGACCTACTGGATTCTGTACTCTTTTGCCAGGTTTTCCAAAAACATGCAGTGTCCTTTTTATATAGAGTTCTGTTTTCCCAATATACTCCCAAAATGGATGGCTCTTCTCCTTGCCGGGATCAAATATTCCCTGTCTCCCAGCTACAGTGGCTGGGTATTTGGAAAAGCACTTACTGCTACGTGGGGCAAGATAGATTGCGACTGACACAGTTTAACATTTTGAATAACCTGTACTATACCCCGCAGAAACTGGCCCGAATGGGGCTGTTACCTTCACCCGCTTGTACTAGGTGCAGAGAAGAGGAGGGTTCCCTACTTCACATCTTCTGGTCTTGTTCCAAGAGAGCTCCACTGTGGCATACAATAGAGAGTAGAGCTGACCCTCTGTTGGGGTTACAGGGATTGTTCCAGCCAGAAACCTGCATATCAGGGGATATGGCATTGATACCGATGTTAGAATGCAGATATATATGGCAATGATTTCCCTGTTATTAAAAATAGTAGTCCTTAGACATTGGTTAGATCAAACCTTGATTTCTTAAAATGAATGTGTACAAGAACTACTTTCTAATTTACAGATTGAGTGCATGATTGCTCGCCTGCGACATAACCCCAAGGGATACGATAGGAAGTGGAGAAAACTGTACACTTTGTACACTGTAGGATGTGGAGACATTTAGAGTCAGGTGGATACAGGGGAGGCCTGCTTTGCAGTACATCCTCTCACTTGTAATCTCATGATGTTTGTTAGCCCATACTCTCCTGTAGGGTTAGTTAGAGGGTTGCTCGGTGAGGGGACGGGAAAGAAGCTGGCCTGCCTCCAGGGGGGGTGGAAGGTTGTGGAGGGTGGGGAGGCCTGTGTGCCTCTGGGGGGTGGACATCCAGAAACTGATGTTATTTCATTGCCTCCATGTCATGCTGTGTTTGTTATATAATCAATAAAGCTTTCTAAATTAAAAAAAATAAAATAAAATGGCAGTGGATGGGGCATGGTCTTGCTAAAGACAAGATGGCAGCTTGAATCTGCTGCTGTAAGGTACCAGTATGGGGATTCCATAAATAATCCGTAAAGAACATACCACCGCAGAAACTAACAGAATTCATAACACAAACAAAACCTCCGGTTTGGATACATACCTTTTTTGTGGGTGCCAGAGGCAGTTACTCAGATTGGGACCAAGTTCTGAAATCTGGGCAGTGACCGGCAGCATGACTCTCCAGAAAGACACCCTGATGAGTGTGGAAGAGGTGGAGAGGATGTTCACACAGTTCATACAGAGGATGGATACTCTGACCCTCACTACCCAGCAAACCACTACAGCCATACAACAGTTGGAGGGCCGACTGGAACAAACCGACAGACAGTCCATGACACAAGAGAAGGAAATCACTGAGGTGCAAGTTACAAATAGGGAACATCAAACCACATTGCAAATGCTTCTCCATAAAGCAGACTACCTGGAAAACTGCAGCAGGTAGAACAACTTACGCCTGTTGGGTTTTCATGAGGGCGCGGAGCGTATAGACACACTCTCCTTTCTAAATTTGGTCCTCCCCAAAATCCTGAGTCTGGCACCATGGTTCTGTGTGGACATAGAGAGGGTGAATTGGACATTGGCACTGGCTCTGAAGAAATGAGAAAAGCTGTGGCCTATTCTGATGAAACTGCTAAACTACAATATGCAGCAATTAATCCTGGACAGATCTCGGGAGAAGGGTCGCCTTGGTTGGCAGGGGCACCCAATCTCCATGTATCAGGATTTTTCAATGGAACTTTTGGACTGACATGGGAGTACACTGCCACCAGGAAAAGCATGCAGCAACTGGGCCTCCAGTACTCCCTGCGGTATCTGGTCACAATGAGGGCAGTCTATAATGAAGCAGCAACATCCTTCAATTTTCCTAAAGCCCTGGAGAAATTTCTGGTCAATATCAGCAGTGGGGCCACAGAATCCCTAGACAAACCCAGCACACAGATTTTGCAGTGGGCATGGAGGCTGACCAAATGGAAACCGAGGGGGACTGCAGCATGGTATGAAGCAAGGGCCTGCCATTCTTTTACAACCTCCCCATTTGACAATACCAGGTCCAGTGTCCTCTCCAATCTAGTTGACTCATGTACCAACTGCACCAGCAAGCTGTCCTGAAATGCATCTAGTATGACCTGCTTCCTTGCACTCAAGGTGGTTGGAGTGCACCAATCCACTCCAGGTAGGCTGAAGTCCCCCATCACCACTGTGTTTCCCTTCCTACAGACCCTTCTGATTTGCTCAGCTAGCTCTCTATCCAGGTCATCCCCTTGTGCTGGTGGTCTGTATACTACCCCCATCCTCAGTGTCCTACCTTTCGAGTCCTGAAACTGCATCCATAGGGCCTCTGTTCTGCCTCCCCCCCTTTCCTCCCTTATACACCTTATCTCTTCCCATACATAAAATGCCACACCCTCCTATTTCCCCTTAGTCCTATCCTTCCTGAATATTCTATACCCTGGGATCATCATATCCCAGTCATGGTACTGGGTGGCCCACATTTCCATGATAGCTGCAATGTCCACCTTCTCCACTATCAGGAGAGCTTGCAACTCAGTTGACATATTACCTAGGCTCCTCACATTCAGTGTGACCAACTTCTACCCTGTTGCCTTCCTTACCTTTCCCTGGTTCCTCCCCGTGCCTCTGCCTCTGCCCCTACTCCTATCCTGTTAACATGGGGGTAAGCTCATCTGGCTCCCCTCTCTGGGACCCCTGCCTACCAGCTGTCCACTCATCACACCACCCACCAAATTTAAATGCACCTTTGCTGTTATGTTCCCCTCTATCCCCTCCTTTAATACTCTTTTCCCCTCCCCACTCAAGTGTAGCCTGTCCCCTGTGTACAGATTTTTATTGTCCCAGGTTCTGTCCCAGCCACCCAATAAACCATACCCCTTGGATCAACACCATTCCCCCAGCCATGTGTTGAACTCTCTAATCCTCCCTTTCCTCACTGTACTCACACAGGGCACTGAAAGCACCTCTGAGAATGCCACTGATTCCCCCAGCTCCTCACACAACCTTCTTAGCTCCTTAAATCTCTCTCACAACTTCCACCATCTCCCCCACCAGGTCATTCATACCCACGTGCACCGCAAGATGCGGTTTCCTTCTACCCTTCCTTGCTCACTTCAGAGTTGATTGCCCCACCCTGCCCGCCGTTAACCCAGGTATGGACTCTACCCATATATGACTATGTCTTTCCCCCTTACTGCCCCATCTTATCCCTTTTTATTCTGGAATTCCCCAGCACTTGTATCCCTCCTTCGTTATTCCTCGCCCCCACCCCTCCATTACCAAGGTACCTATCTTAAGAAGCCACCAGATTTGTGGCTCTGCCCTTCCCCCATACGGTTCCCTCATCACAATCTTTGACCTGTCCCCCCCCACCCTCACTGTTCCTTCTCTTTCCTCCACATCCCTCCCAACCTCCCTGGATCACCCTTTCTGCCCTTCCTGTCCTCTCTAGCAGCATTGCTCCTCTCCCCTTCCCCCGTTCCCTTTGATCGTCCTTCCAGCTGTGCTCCTCCCCCTTTACCCATGTCTCTCTCCTCTGACCAACTAATGTTTCCTGTGCCTTCCCCTCCCTGTCCCTCTCCTTCCTCCTCCTGGAGATCCTTCCCTCCTCCACCTCCACCAATGTTACCAGCACCTTACCTGATAGGGCCTCCCCCCTTTTCAATTGTTCTATGCCTTCCTTCATGCTTGCCTCTGCATCCCCTGTGTAATCTTCAGCTCCCTTTCCATGATCTTCCCCCCATTTAGTACCTCTAGTGGGGCAAATCTATTTCTCTGTTTTAAGCCCAATGCCTGTACCCCTCTGGTAGATAGTCCTTCGCTTGCTCCATCCTCCCTTGTCCTCTGCACAGGCTTTGTACGGTTATACCGTATCACCTACCATTCCCCCAGAATTCTCTTTTACCCATTGCTGCCCTTATCCAGGATTCCTGTATCTCCTCTGGTGTTTCCCCTCCCCCCCTTGAAATCGTGCTCCCCAACTTACCCCCAATCCCCATCCCATCTTCCCCTTTCTACCACTGTGTTTGCTTCTTGTCCCCTTGTAGCTCCACTTTTAACTGTGCCTTGTCCCACCACAGTCCCCCCTAGCTGCTGTAGCTCCCTTGTTAGGACCCTTCATGTCCTCCCATCAATTCCCTTCCCTTTTCCAATGTAGTGCCCATCTCAGCAATCCCATCTCCTCCCTTAGCTGTACAATCTGCCTACATACCATACATCACCACATTTTCCAGGCTATATTCAGTACCAGTGCTGACCCACAACCAGTACACCATACCAACCTTCCAGAGATGCCCCCAGCCCTTGAGGCACTGGGATCCTGGCCTGGATCTGCCCTCACCCTGCTCCATTTGCCCCTCCAATGCGGTCCCCCCCATTCTCCTCTCTTCTATGTTAAGCTTTTGGTTTAGTCTTAAGGGCGAGATTTTCCTTGTTTAAAAGATATGTGTTTACATGCCCTGTGGCTTTCATACTTCTGTGAGAGATGAGGTAGCTTCACCTGTCAGTCCGTCCCCAATCATGGGGTGGCTCCTCCCCATAAGTGTGCAGTAGTCTGGGGTGGGAGGGATGGGAGGTGGGATTTGGGCCCCTACCCTGACTCTCATGAGAATCAATCAGCCCTGACCCTTTTCCCCACCAAGACCTCTCAATCCCCACACAAAGGTACAAGGCCAAACAGCAGCTTCCTGTCTGAGTTCCACACCTGAGTGAAACTCACACACTAACAGCTCCAAAAATGCAAACAGCACAGATTAAACATCACAGCCCAGAATTTCACTCAGTAAGAGTTGTAACTGATTTAAATCCCCACCACCTTATCCCCTCACAGCACAAACAATTACAATATCAGCAGTTAAACAGAAAAAACAATGAAATAACAAAGCACTTCCCTGAACAGCTCTCTTGCTACTGCAGCTCCCACAGCGAAACTGCTAGCCAAAATGGAGCCTGCCGTTCACCCCCCCCCCAACAAGGCTAATAGATAGATGGAAACATTTACATCTTTCCTTATGGGGGAAAATCCAGTCATTGCAAAGATGGTACTCCCTTAAATGTTATACCTACTTCAGTAACTACTATTTTACATACAGACATTGCTTTGTAAATTTCTGGAAAATTCACTGAGAGATTTCTTGTGGGAGGGTCACAAATCCAGAATATCTATGTTGAGCACCTTGGTTTAAAGACTATTACTTATCAACAGCCCTCAGGCAGATCTGGATGTGGATCTAAGCTGACAAGTTCAGGGAGACAGCCAGGTGGATTGCTACTGGGGACTATCTTATGCAAGGAATGGCACCTGACATGATCCTCTGGGATTTGTTTAAGGTTCTATGAGACCACCCTATTCATATGCACATACTTAGTGTTTGGAAGTATTTAAGGAAAATAGTCCCCTGCAATTGGCAGATCCCATTTAATAGGTAGCCGCTTTGACATAATCCTAAAGTGTCAGTAGGAGGCAGTCCTATATACTGGCATTAATAGGAAGTGGAAGGTATCTTGCATGTAGCAGACCTATTCTACCCAGACTCCAGTCCACTTAAAGACTTCACAACAATTACACCCCAGGCTTACCTACCCCAGTACCCCAGTCACATCTGTGGAGATATCTACAGATTAATCATTTAATTTCCTCCTATACTGTGTCTCAGCTTAAATTACCAGTAAGGGGCATTTGGGATGACATCCTAGGACATGCAGTTGGGGCAAGTACCTTGAGACACCTCCAAAAATAGAACAGATATACAAGGGACTCCTGCAGGTATATACCTGTACAACTGAGAAACTAAAAATCAGATGCAAAAAGCAGCTTGGCTGCCCACTAAAAGAAGGGTACTGGAATGGTTGTTGGTTCAGTGCCTGTGGATCCTGCAGAGATGTAGTGGGGAGATTTATGCAGCTGAAAATATTACATTTGTGGTACAGAACTCCCACTCAGTTGAAAAAGATGAACTTGGCAACTACATCTGCCTGCTGGAGATGCCACCAGCAATGAAAGCATGTTGTTGCACATTTTTTGGTCTTGTCCCAAATTGGAGTACTGGTGGAACCAGCTATGAGCAAGAATTTCAGGGGTTTTGCACTGCCCACTACCCATTGATGCATCCTTCATGATCCTGGGCAACACTAATAAACTCCCAGTCTCCCATTAACCCCTTCACTTATGTTTCATAGCAGCTATTACTGAAGCCAAGCAGCTGGTGATAAGTACCTATTATGGAAGAATGGAAAGATAATATGCACAAGCTAGCCAGCCTAGAGAGTCTATCTTTTATAGCAGCAGACAAGCTAGCACTATATGAACAAGTGCAGGGGTCATATTTTTCTTTATTGCCATGCTGTTTCAAATTCAGTGAAAGAGAATAGTTAGTCAGTTCATCCCCGCATGCTTTGAATACACTGGGAACCTTAGCCATGGGTTACTATACCCCTTATTTCCCATCCGTCATGGCTGCAAGATACTTATTTCTAGCGTACACCCCAATATGGAGGGAATTTCTTTTTCTTACCTACCACTCTTTTGCACAAAGTATTGTTTGTTCGTATTTGTTTTCTGTTTTAATAATTACATTTTAGTGTTTTTAGTTGTACAGTATTTTCATATTATGGTTGTAATTGGACTTTTTCTTACAGTTGAGGTCTTGGTTTGTTTGAATGCAGCAACGCTGTAACCAGATTGGTGAGAAGGACGTTATAGTCCACATTTGGCTGCCGGTGTTACATTTAAAATTTCATTCTTGAAGATGTCTCTGTACTTGATGCTTTAGCCTGTAATCCATGGCACTCAGTTTATGGCTAGGTTCAGAAAGCCATATTGGCATTACTGGTTTGTTGTAAGCATTGTCACTTATAACATAAAATCTCAATAAAAAATAAATTAAGAAAAACAAATTAAATTCTCACAGGATCTAAGAGAGAGACAGCATTCTGCTTTGGAAATGTCACCAGTTGTGCTGAAACAGCTTTCCATAACGACTGATGTTGGAGGGCATTTAAGAAAGTTTTTATTTATTTAGCTTTTGTCTACCAGGAAGCACACTAGACATAAAATGCCTATTTTCAGGTACAACCCGGGAGGTTACAAAGGTAAAAATACAGAATAACATGAAGGTACAACAAAGAAAATGATAATCTGAAAATCATGAACATAATAACAAAGGTGATAATACAATCAAGACAAGGTACATTACATAGAGGAATGAGCATTTAAGACAAGTCATAATACAGTGGTATTAATATACAATAAAATTCATTAAGTGCAAGAGTGAAACAAAAGATGTAGGACACCAAATTTAAAGCCAGTTTAGCCAATCTAAGTCAGAGAACGTTCCTGTGTTGCCAGAATTTGATGGGAACAGAAGTTTGCATAGAATGGGACTTTCCTATATATGTAAGCCTTCATCATACACTCTGGCAAGATGTCTTTGCCTTCTTGCAAAATGTCTGCTTGGTGCTTGGTGTCAGCAGTCAGTGTCAAAGATCTCACAAACATCCTTTGTTGTCTGCGGATCATCACTGTCCAAGTCATTTTCCATGTCACGAGTAGAGATGGGTAAACCTCAAAAGGTTCAGAGGTTCTAAAAGGTTCTGATAAGGATCAAAACGTTCAGAGGGTTATCCGAGCCTTACCTGAACCTTTTAGAACCTTTATGCAGTGGCATTAGGGTAACTGTTGTAGTTGTCCCTGAGGACCCCCATTATTTAAAAATAAAATACAAACTTTTCCATTCTGTTCGTTTTTTGTATGTTGTTTAAATTTTAATAAAGCTTACTAAGTTGCAAAAAAAAAAGTAAAACTTCTCATGGTGTCATGAACCCCCAGTTCCTTTTTTCATGAATGTCTAGCAGACCTCCACCTGGTTTTCCTTTTCCTTGTGTCAAGTGGACCTCTGCACTTCCAGGTTTTCCTTTTCCCTTCCTGCTATCCCCAACTCCTGAGCCGCAACCAGTATAGCCCTCCTCTCCACCATGGCTGGCCACCAGACTGAGCTCTATGAATGAATGAGTGTTTACCTGTACAAGTACCACTCATTCATTGTTATGGTAACTCTCTGTCTGTGGCCACCAATCAGTCAGGAAAATGAGTGGGAGCCTTCACGGTCACTGGGGGTGGAGGGAATGGCATTGTGCACCCCAAGGGTCCACAATGCTGTTTCCCCATCCTGACCCCTATAGGTGACTGGAGCTGCCCTCTACTCTCATCTCCAACCACCACAGGCAGCCATAGACAGAGCTGAATGAGCTGAATGAATGAGCATGTACTTGTACAAATACTCAGTCATTCATGGAAGAGCTCATTCCTGCAGGGGCTGTGCCAGTCACTGGCTCGGGGATGGGGAGTGGGGTGGTGGGGAACTACATGCCGGGGTGGGGGGCCCACTAGACACCAGGGAAAAAGAAAACTGTGGGGGTCTACTAGATACTAGGGAAAAGGAAAACTGAGGGACAGGGGGTCTGATAGGCACTGGAGAAAAGGAAAACTGGGGAATGGGGGGTCTGCTAGAAACCAGGGAAATTAATTGGGTGCTTTAAAAGGCCTGGAAAATCAACATTTATTTATTTTTTAACATTTTTTGAACCAACCTGAACTGCAGAAAAAGTTTGGATGTGGCTTGACTCCCTACAATATTGTTGGTTCGGGGAGGTTTGAGTTCTTCTCAAACCAGTTCACCCATCCCTAGTTATGACACTGGCACTGGAAGCATGCAAAGTTAAATGAGAAGCAGTATGAGCAAGAAGAGATTGATTCTTGGTTGTTTCTACCTCCTGTATGTGCTACTCCACTTGAAGCATACTGTGCATATAATTTTCTGCTTAGTTTAGTTAACCCATCAATGGGGAAAGCACATATCTATATATTCTGAATTCAGTACTGAAGCCATGCCAAATAGTGTGCTGTATCAAATGCTTTTAAATACTGTATGTCTGTAATATACGTCACACACATCTCTGTGACTTCCTGAGTGAGTATTTCATCCTGTTCATGTTTTATTTATTTACTTTCTTGGAATAATACCTTTGAGCTGGAAGCTCGTTTACAAAGGTTCCACATCAAGTCAAGCAAAAACATTACAGGTAGCAATGGAACAATATAAGCACAGAGTTACAGAGTATAACTAACATACAGGTAAATACATGTTTAAGAAACACTCAAGGAGGCAGTCAGAAGTTGAACTTTGTCAGGAGTGATAGAAGGAGGAGGGTGGAGTGAGGGGTTGGGTGTGAATAGGTGGGAAGGAGGGGGTAGGGGTGAGGGGGTTGGTGTGAATAGATGGAGAAGTGGGGATAGAAGAGCAGGATTAGTGAGAAGGGGGTAAGGGTGGGAATAAGGAGGATATTTTTATTTATTTATTTATTTAGACAGCAGTTTGGAAAACCTTTGAGCCATAGGCTCATTTACAAAGTTACCTTGTCACAGTAAGACAAACGAAAATACACAGTATAACAGTATAACACAGTATAACAGTAACTCAAGACATAGATACAAACAAGCTGGTACAGGTAGGATTGATGCAAACAATACCAGAGTTATATTGTCCTTAGCAGCTTAGTAGTAAGCTTTGTCATTAGTATTGAGTACGGCTTTGACTAGTGGCAATTACAGCTTCGGGTGTTAACAAGGTGGTTCCGTAAGGATGTTTTGAAGCACGATATAGTTGGAGCTTCAGAGATGGAGGGGGGCAGTGTGTTGAACCAGGTGGGGGCCCTAAAGCTGAAGGCTCTTTGGCTGTGAGAGGTCCTAGCTCTAGGGATAACAAGAGAGATTTTCCCAGAGGTCCGCGAGTATGAACTAGTGGGACAGAGCGGCGGATGGTGGTGGTCAATCCTGGCGGGGATAGCCCAAGGAGGGTCTTTTTTGTAAGGGTACAGGTCAGATATTTGAGGCGCTCATCAAGATCAAGTACCAGTGCTTTAGCGTACAGTAGACAGGTGTGTGTTAGCCTAGGTGCCCCAGTAATTAACCTGCAGGCCTTATTCAGAGTAGTGCAAATTTTATGGAGTGCGGTCTGATCAGCAGCACCATACACCGGCAGTCCATAATCCACTAGGGACATGATAGAAGAGGTAACTATGAGTCGAAGAGCCTCCGGGGGGAGGCAGTGTTTATACCGATGTAAGATGCCCAATCGGATATTAGTGGCAGTGGCTAGGGCAGCGATGTGTTCATGGAAGGAGAGGGAGGGGTCAAAATGGATCCCTAGGTATTTATAGGAGCAAACTTGTTCGAGTGGGAAAGAGGACCCAGAGTGAATGAGGAGTTTGAAGTTGAAGGACTTGTTTTGAGGATGAGTGAAGAACATGGTTTTTGTTTTTTTAAGATTTATCACCAATCTTGTTCCTTGAACCAGCCCTGGGCTTCAGCGAAGCACTTCTGCAGCGAGTCCTGGAGGGGAATAGGGTTACGACTTGAGGCAAAGATGACTGCATCATCAGCATACAATAGAATGTTCCCCGAGCAAGAGCGTGAAAGGGTGTTAAGGTAAAGGGAGGAGAATAATAAGGGGCCCAGAATGGAGCCCTGGGGAACCCCAGAAAAGATGGGACAGATGTCTGAGTAGGTCCCATTAATTTTTACACTCTGTGAGCGGTCAGACAGATAACTGGTGCACCAGGAGATAGACCCGGCAGGAAAACCAGAGAGAGACTAAGGGCATCAAGAAGGAGGGGGTGGGACACAGTGTCGAAAGCTTTAGAGAGGTCAATGAAGACCGCACCAGCCAGAGAACCAGTGTCTAAGGAGGAGTGGAGAAAGTTGGAGAACTCTAGGAGGTCTGTGTTGGTACTGTGGCCCGCTCAGAAGCCGTGCTGCTCAGGACATAGGACATTGTAGGTGGAGAGGTAGTCAGAGATTTGAGAGGCTACCACTTTTTTCAAGGCCTTGGAGAGAGGAGAGAGAATGAAGACTGCCCGATAGTTTCCAGCCACAGTCCTATCACCACCTTTAAAGATAGGGGTGACAGTGGCGACTTTCCAGGCAGTTGGAACCTTCTCCAGGCAAAGAGAGTGGTTGATGAGGCATGTGATCGGGGTAAGGACTGTGTCTAAGACCAGCCGTAGGATACACGGATCCAGGGTGTCACTGCCCGTACTATTACTCTTGAGGGCAGTGAAAAGGTGCGGCCTAAGTTCTTGGGCAGAAACACGGCAAAGGAGAAAATAAGAGCGAGAAAGATTTACGGCAGGCGCTGGGGGAGGAGGGTGAAAAAAATTTGTAGGGAGGATAGGGCTAAGGTAAGTGAATGAGGTGTTGAGGTGGTTGGCTATGAGGGCTGGGTCTGAAGAGATCACACCATTAATGTTGATCTGGGTGGGTGGGGGGAGTGTGCACTCCCATTTAACTGTTTAATGTTATCCCAGAAGGTTCTGGGGTTCCCCCATGAGGCTGTGAGTGAGGACCGATAGTGCTCAGACTTGGCCTTTCTGATGGCCTGAGTGCACTTGTTTCAGGTGGCAGCATATAACTGCCTGTCACTGGGCTGGCCAGTCTCAATGGCACGGTGCCATAGGTTGTCTCTATGTTTGAGTTGGTGGATCAAAGCTGGGGTTACCCAGGGGGCATTCTGCCTTTTAGAACGGCAGGTCGACATTGGGGCAAAGATATCACAGGCATTATTAAAAGTTCGGGTAAAGAAGGAGAGAGCTGTGTCAATGTCAGGAGTTGCCTGTATAGGAGACCAGTCAATTTTGGACAGAAGTTCCTTAAGTTTTGTCAGACCACCAGGTATTAGACACCGCCGGCATGTGGCCTGTGCTATGGGTTTGGGGAATGAGGATGACCAGTGGAATAGAATGGGGGAGTGATCGCTGAGAGAGTCTGGGAGGACTTGTACATTGGGGATCCGATTAGGGCGGTTGGTGAGTACCACAACAAGCAGGGTACTGGAGCCTCTCTTGGGGTTAGTCCTGGTAGGTTGGGTAACTAGTTGTGTTAGGTCTATTGCAGAAAAGGAGTCACGGATAGAGGAGAAGGAGGGGCTGAGCCAGTTGACATTTAAGTCACCCACCAGAATTTGATCAGCGGAAGGAGGTAGTGAGGAAAGGTATTCTGTAAGAGAGGCAATGGCCTGCTTTTAGTCCCTGGGGGGGCACGTATGCAGTAGTCAGATAAAGGGGTCCCTTTAAAGGGTCAGGGGTTAGTTTCAGCGTAAGTGCCTGGGCCCTGGAGTCAAGGATTGGAGTAAGCAGGGCTAGTACGGAGAGACCTGACATAGTTAGCGCAGCCGCCACTCCTGCCTCCAACACGGTCGGACTGGAAGAGGGTGAAACCAGGAAGGAGACCAGAGAGTCAGGGAGGATTTGACAGCCAAGTCTCAACCAGAGCGATGACATCAGGGTTAATTGATGTGACCAGGCATTGTAGTGAGTCAAACTTTTTAGGAGGCTACAGATATTCATGGAGACCATGCTAGGCCTATGGTGCTAGTTGGGGAGCTCCTGGGAACCGGCCAGGGTTTGGATGAATGTTCCTGACAGGAGTAGTAGCATGACTAACACCCTAGCTGGGAGATGGTGAGAGGTTTTCCTACGATTGACATGGGGGGGAGGGGACATTAAGGGAGCAGGGGGTGGGCAGGGTGGTACAGGAAGGGAAGGCAAGAATAAGAAGACACCCAGATGTGCCTGAGGCGAGGATATGTAGAGTAGGCTGGGGGGGAGAGGAGAGGAGCAGAGGGTAGGTGAAAATTAGGGTTGGCAGTCAGTTGCTTAAGTAGGTAAGGAGTTGGAGGAGTTTTCTCTTAAATGGCACACGCTAAGGCTCATTGGTTATGTCAGGGTGTGATCATTAAGCCAGCATGGTACACAGTAGGCAAAGGACTGCTGCTCTTGTGCCATTCGGAAGAAAGGGGCTTCAATAGATTGTCTGGAGATACCTCTTGTCCGGTGGCAATTGGATGCTGAGTTTAGGAGAATCTGGAAAGCTGGTGGGGTTAGGCTGAGGCAGTTTTTTCCCTAGGAGACAGACCTAGTAATATATCCTGTCCTGTAGGGTTAATCAGCTGGTCTGGGCATAAAGGCTGCAAGTGCGTGTAAGTCTGTGCACACCTAGTACTAGTCTACAGGATTTATTAAAGGTCATGTTAACTCATTTGAGGGTAGTGCCAGAGGCTGGGCCATATACCACGAGCCCATAACCAATGATAGAAAGGATGGAGCTTTTAACAGCGAGTGACAGCTCATCAGGGGTTATGCTATGGCAGTTCCTGTACAAGAGACCAGTTCTGAAATTGACAGCCTTAACAATATGATCAATATGATGGGCAAAGGATAAAGAGCCATCAATGGTTACTACTAGGTATTTAAGGAAATACACCTGCTCTTGGGTAGTTTGCCTGCTGTTTAGGATTCTCATTTGATAAGCCTTGTGTTTATTGTGGGGGTTCCTGAATAACATGACCTTGGTTTTTTATAGTTCATGAGGAGGTTGTTTTTGGAGAATCAGTCCTCAATGGCTGAGAAGTCATTTTTGAGATGTTATTCTAAGGAGCACAGTTCTTGGTTTTGGGAAAAAAAATGACTGCATCATCAGCATACAGTATTTGTTCTTTACAGACTAGGGGAAGGTGGTTGAATACAATTCTGAATAATATGGGGCCTAGAATTGACCATTAAGGCACCCCATGAGCACCTGTCTACTGTTGGAAAAGGTATCTTTTATGTTTACCTGTTGTGTTCTGTTACTGAGGTAGAAACATAGAAACATAGACTTTGATGGCAGATAAGGACCATGTGGCCCACCCAGTCTGCCCATTTCCCTTCCTATTGGATAAGCTGCAGATTCTAGTTAACCAACAGTCTACTTCATGCAACCCCCCACTACAATTGCCTTATGTCTGTCCCATGCATGTTTGAATTCCCCCACTGTTTTAGACTCAACAACCTCCCCAGGAAGGCAGTTCCATGCATCCACCACTCTCTCCATGAAAAAAATGTCATCACATTACCCCTGAGCCGTCCCCCGTCTATCTTTAAATTGTGCCCCCTTGTTCTTACACATCTCTTTTTCTGAAAGATGCTACCCTCCTGGACTTTGTTGATTCCCTTGATGTATTTGAAAGTTTCTATCATGTCTCCCCTGTCCCTCCTTTCATCAAGGGTATACATATTAAGCTCTCTCAGTCTCTTTTCATATGGTTTCTGATGCAGACCCTGCACCATTTTAGTTGCCCTCCTCTGGACTGCTTCCATCCTGTCTATGTCCTTGCATAGATGGGGTCTCCAAACTGCACAGTATTCCAGATGGGGTCTCGCAAACTGTCTGTACGGAGGGATAACCACTTCCCTTTTTCTACTTGTGATGCCCCTTCCTATGCATCCCAGTATCCCCCTGGCTCTCCTAACTGACTTCTCACATTGCATACCCACCTTTAAGTCATTTGATATGACTAGCCCAAGTCTCTTTCCATTTTGGTTGTTGTTAGTACCTCCCCTGCTATTGTGTACTCTTCTCCTGGGTTTTTGTTTCCCAGGTGCATTACTTTGCACTTCTTTGCATTGAATCTAAGTTGCCATATGTCTGACCATTCCTCCAACCTTGACAAGTCCCTTCTCATCCTTTCTACCCCCCCTTGTGTATCAACACTGTTACAGATCTTTGTGTCATCAGCAAAGAGGCATACCTTTCCCTCCAGACCCTCTGCAATGTCACCTATAAAGACATTAAAGAGGACTGGACCCAGTACTGAGCCCTGAGGTACTCCACTAGTAACCCCCCTTTCTTCAGAATGTGTTCCATTCACTATTACCTTCTGTGTCCTGTTGTGCAGCCAGTTTGCTACCCAGGCTACCACCCTGGAACCCACTCCCAAGCTGGCTAACTTGTTTATTAGTCTTTTGTGCAGGAATGTGTCAAATGCCTTGCTAAAGTCTAGGTAGGCCATATCCACTGCTCCTTCCTAATCTATTACTTTGGTCACCCAGTCAAAGAAATCAATTAGATTTGTCTGACTTGACCTTCCTGCTGTAAATCCATGCTGCTTTGAGTCCTGTGCCCCGCTGGCCTCTAGGTACTCAACAGTTTTTTCTTTCAGAAGTGATTCCATCATTTTCCCTACCACTGAGGTCAAGCTTACAGGTCTGTAGTTTCCTGCTTCTGGCTTGCTCCCACTTTTGTGAAGGGGAATCACATCTGCCCTCCTCCGGTCCTCAGGTACCATCCCATCATCCCATGATTTGTTAAAAAGTGTGGTCAGTGGTGTCACTAGGTCCTCCCTTAGTTCTTTTAAGATTCTGGGGTGAATCCCATCAGGCCCCATTGCTTTGTCCACCTTGAGTTTTAGGAGTTCTTTCAGGACTCTTTCTTCTGTAAATAGACTGGTGTCAACCCCCCTACCCAGAGTGCTTCTATTGTCTGGTTTAGGTAACTGCTCCTCATCTTCTTTTGTGAATACTGAGCAAAAGTATTCATTCAGTATCTCTGCCTTTTCACTGTCTCCCTCTGCCCACCTCCCCCCTCCTCTATTAATCTTCATTATTCCTCCCTTAACCTTTCTATGCTCCCTAATGTACCTATGCAAGGTTTTATCCCACTTCTTAACTGAGTTGGCTGTTTTTTCCTCGGTTAGGGCCTTTGCTATCTTGACTGCCTTTCCCACTTCTTTCTGCTTTAATTGATACAGTTCCCTGTCGTGCTCCTTCTGTGATTCCTTATACTTTTTGAATGCAGCCTTTTTCTCCTTAACCCTCCCTGCCACCTCTTTTAAGAACCATAGTGGTTTTTTACTCCGCTTTGTTTTATTTATTTATTTCACACAGAGACTTGTTGCCTCTATGATAGCAGTTTTGATTTTTCTCCATTGTTCTTTCACTCCTCCTTTTTGGCCATTTGCTAGTGCTTTCCTCAGGTATTCACCCATGTTGCCAAAGTCAGCCCTTCTAAAGTCCAGTATCCTTGTTTTTGTATGGCTTGTCTCCATGGTTGTGCTTATTGTGAAGCACACTGTGCAGTGGTCACTTGTTCCCAGATGTCTACTGACTTCTAAATTTGTGATCCTCTCCATTTGAGAGTACCAGGTCTAGTATTGCTCCCTCCCAGTGGGTTCCAACACTAGCTGTCTTATGCCTGCTCCCTGCAGGGCATCGAGGAAATGACCCTGCTCTTGGATGTGGCCACAGTACATGTCATCCAGTTAGCATCTGGCATATTCAGGTCCCCCATCAACAGTATCTCCCCTTTTTCTGCCATTTTGAGAATGTCCTCTATCATTTTCTTGTCCGTTTCCTCCTCTTGAGACGGGGGCCTGTATACAACCCCTGTGTGGATTGTGATGCCATTCCCTATCTCCAAGGTGACCCTGAGTGCTTCTTGTCCTCCCCCTTTACTTTTTAGTTCTGTAGCTTTGATCCCTTCCCTTATGTATAGAGCTACTCCACCTCCTCTTTTACCCTCCCTGTCCCTTCTGTAGACTGTGTACCCTGGTATGTTGACATCCCAGTCATGGTTCTCTGTATACCATGTTTCCGTGACTGCCACAATATCCAATTTTCATCTTACATCAGGGCTACTAGCTCAGGAAGCTTGTTTCCCAGACTATGGGCATTGGTACTCATTGCCCTCCATTTAATGTTGGCTTTATCCTTTTTTCCCTTGTCTAATTTTTCCATTTACCCCTGTCCTGCCCTCTGTACCTCAGTGTTTACCTTACTACCTGCCATGTTTTGTTGGGGGAGGCTTGAAATTTCCTGCCTCTTATTAGCATCTCCCCCCTTGACTAGTTTAAAAGCTTGCCAAGGAAGCATTTAAACCTGTCACTTAGCAGCTTGGTTCCCTTCATGCTCAGATGCAGACCATCGTGCCAGTACAGACTTTCATCTCTCCAGGTGAATCTCCATTCCCCAATGAAGCCAAAGCCCTGTGCTCTGCACCAGTTTTGCAACCATTCATTAAACTGCATGGTGTGCAGTACCCTAGCCTTACCCTTGCCATGGACTGGCAGCACCTCTGAGAAGGTAACCATGCTTGCTATCTGTTTGAGGCCCCTCCCCAACTCCACAAATTCATCCTGCACTGCACTGATTCCATGCCTAGCTAGGTCATTTGTCCCAAGGTGGACAATGATATCTAATTCCCTCTCCTGTGATGCTGCTTCTGTAATCATGAGGATTCACTTCTTGTCCCTCTAAGGCATGGCAGCAGGCAGGCACCTTACTTCCCTCTCCTCGCCCTTCCCCAGTTCTACCCCCCATACAATTGAGTCCCCTATCAGAAGCTGTTTCCTTCCCCTGTGCTGTCCCTTGCCACTCTTTTGTGGGTCTTCCTTATGGATGTCCTCAGCATTCTTCTTGTTTGCCACGGAGGGTGCCATCATAGAGGAACCTTGCTCTGCCAGACTGGCATATGATTTGTGTAGAGGTACAGCTAGGGGTCTTCACCTCTGTTCCACCACCTGCACCCTCCCAGAACCCACTGTGGTCCAACTGCTCTTCATACTTGGCAACCTCTGAGGTAGTGGTTGTGGCAGTGGTGCTCTTTGGGTGGGGGAGGCCTCCTTATTCCTTGCCAGTTCAGCCTAGAGGTGGGCAATCTTCTCACTCAGAGATGACAGTTGCCTGCAAATAGAACAGCAATGCAGTTTCCAGAATATCTTCCAGCATACTGCTGCCCCAAAGCCAGTGGATTGCACCACTCCCCACATGTCCCTCTCCCTTATAATATATAATATGTTCTCCCCACATGTCCTTCTCCCTTATAATATACAATGTGTCATATATTTATATTTTTTTTGGTGGTGTGTACTTACCCTTTATGCACTGTGATGGGTTATTAAGAATATTGCAGTTCTGCCCCAAGACCTGTTGAGGAAGTGATGTCAGAACTTTGGCTATAAAGGAAATGCCATGCCTGGGGGGAGGTGTGGGGAAGGGGTGGAGGGTAGTCCACAACCACAGATGACTGTTAGAAACAATCAAATACACCACTGCTCCACCACCCTGGTTAGTACTGCCCTTTGTAGTAATTCAACTAACCTCCAGTAACTTATTTAAAAATCGTTTAACTATCACAAAATCCTATGCAACAGTAAATTTTAAAAAAATAATTTCTGTCCCAAAATCCTAGTAGTCAATCCAGCTACCCCCAAGGGACAACCAAAATGCAGTATTCAAACCCTTGTGAAGTCACTTCCAAGATAAGCAGAGTTTGCAAGCTCCTTATTCACTTCTCAGCCACCTGTAATTTATTTAAAAATAGTTTAACTGTCAGAAAATCCTAGTAGACAATCTAGCTACCTCCAAGGGTCTACCCAAATGCAGTATTTAAATTCTTCTGAAGTTACTCACAAGATAAACAGAGTTTGCAAGCCCCTTCTTGGTTAAACACTAAATAAATATGTAAATAAAAAGCAATTACCAAGGGTAGTTAGTTTCACCACCCACAGGATTGAGCAAAAGTGCACGTTGTTGCAGATATCAAGTGCAATATAGAATGCCCCACACAGCTCTCAGCTGAATAAAGAAGTAGTGTCCTTCCAGGTCAAGAAGATGGGCTTTGTACAGGTAGCCTTTGAATCACTCCATAGCTTCAGCTGAGAGGCCAGTGGAGTTTGTTAGCAGTGTGTTTGGATTAATTGCATCAAAGGCTTTAGTGAGGTTGATGTATATCACCTCCACAAGCTGGCTACTGTATAGGGTACCATGAAGGAAGCCAGAGTATTCCAGAAGCTCAGTAATGGTACTGTGTGCCTTCCAGAAACTATTTTGCTCAGGGCATTGGATTTTATACTTATCGAGGTAGTCGACCAGTTGATCAGAAACAATTCATTCTAAGGCCTTGGAGAGGGGTGGTAGGGTTGATATGGGGTGGTAATTGATGTGGAGGGCTCAGACACTGCTTTTGTGGACTGGGGTGACTATTACTGCTTTCCATCACTGGAGGAATTGCCCCATTCTGATGGATAAGTTCAGGAGTTTTGTAAGTGGCAATAGTACTTCATCCAGGGTAGGGCAATTAGTTTTAAGTCCAGGGTGTCATTACTGTGCCTGCATTTGCATAGTGCTTGCAAGAGATATTTTTTGGCATTGGCCCTGGAGATTATCTTGAAATAGAAGTGGGCAGGGGGGTTCAGTGGGAGAACCACTGTTGGTGGTCGTAACGTCTTCATCATTGCCCCTGGTTGCATCAATGAAGTCTGTCCATAGTATGCAGCTCAGATCAGAGAATGATGCTAAATGTGTCAGCTATAGTTTTATGGTCTTGGATAATTCCCCATTCACTATTAGCATGGAAGATGAGGTTTTGTTAGTTTTGCCGGGTTAGGTCCTTCAGGTTATCCCAAAATGTTCTACCAGCTCCTCATGAGTTTGTGAGGCAGTCTTTGAAGTATTGTATTTTGGCTAGTCTGATTTCATGGGTGCAGGCATTTCTAGCTGATTTGTATTTCTGGATATCTACCTGTCTGCCAGAGGCCTTGGCTCTTTGCCATAGATGGTCTCTAGTGGTCATAAGATTTAGTACAGTAGGGGTGATCCGTTAATCATGGGTGCCCTATAATTTATGTTTTCTTATTGGGGCACAGATGTCGCAAACTTCATTAAATTTAGCGATGAAGAGATCCAATGTCTGATCTACATCATTTAGGGAGTCGAGGGTGGGCCAATCAATTTGTTTAAGGTAGGTCTTCATCAAGTTTAGTTGTCCTCTTTTAAGGACATGACTTGAGATTGTGTTGGAGGGGGGGCTTAGTGGCTTTATTGGTCCAGTGGCATATGATGGGGATGTGGTCGCTGAGTGAGTCTGAGAGGACTGTGGTGTTGAAGATACACTCACGGTAGTTCATAAGGATCTAGTCAAGCAGGGTAGTGGACCCAGTGTGGTGGTTGACCCTAGTGGGGGATTCAACCATTTGAGAGATGTTGATATATGACACAGTGTCTTTGTAATAGGCTGCCTCTTGCAACAGCCAATTTACTTTGAAATCCCCTAGTATTACCACCTCCCAGTTTTGTCTCAAGCTTTTGATATAGTCAATAATCTTGCTAAACCCAACAGATTGTTCTCTTAGTGGAATATAGACTGAGTCAAGATTGTTCTCTTAGTGGAATATAGACTGAGTCTTCTGTAAGGGATTTGATATGTGCAAATAACAATAGTCCGATGGCTAGGGCTTGAGCAGTTTTCCCGGTGTCAGATTGGGGAGGGTGTGACACCATATGTTATCTCTAATGTAGACTGAACAAATGCCTGCCCCTTTTACCCAGTCTGTCCTGTCTGAAGATGGTATACCCATTTAAGGCTAGGGTTGGGTCAGGGATCTTAGGTGAGAGCCAGGTTTTCACAAGGGAGAGGATATCTGAACTGTGCTGGCTTATCCACACTTGGAGTTGGTCAGTTTTAGCCACCAGGCTGCAGATATTAATTGAGGCCAGTTTTAGTGTCCCTGGGTTGTTTCTGCTGCTCTGAAGCTGTTGGAGAGGGCCAGAATTAGGGTGGATGTTGCCTGAAAGGAGTAGAAGCATCAGTGTGGTCTGCAACAGGAAGTATTTTTAGAATTTTTAGATTTGCAGTACTCTTTCACCTACTAGGATTCACCTTCTTTTTTGTGCGTGTCATGATGGTGAGGTGAGGTTGGAGGAGTATGTCTGGTTCACAGTACTTGATGAACAGGTACCCAGTGGGGGTGCTTGGTCCAGCATAGGTGTCTGCAATAACACTATTTGTGCCAGTTCTGTGGGATAGTAATATTAGGGCTTTGGCCTGGGTGGTGTTTACCCTGGTGTGCTTATTAGAGCACTTTAGATATAAGATAATTACAAAGAGAACCTTTAAAAACTCCTTTTTTCAGGGAGCCATAATTGTAATTGAGAGGGCAGGGTTATGCATGTGAGGGTAGGGTTCCCTGATGTCTAGCAGTGCCCCTCGGATTTGTTGCTAGTATGATAACTCAGATGTACTGGCGGGTCACCATCACTTCCTGCAACATCATCATCCTCATTGTCATTCTCAGCAGTGCCAATACCTCACAGACCACCACCCCTACTAGTCTTGCTTTGTTGGGCTGCTGCAGAATATCCTAAATTTAGGTGCGTTTGTCATTCAAGTAGACTCCAAAAGGCAAGGACCATGCTAAACTTGCCTTCCACCTGTCCTGCACACTCCGTACTCTATGCAGACAGTGCTGTTATCTCTGTCCCAGGGAAAGACCTGGGATCAATTAGCTCTGGACTTCATCTCAATTTCTGTGCATTGGAATCCTGGTTCACGAGAAATAAACTGCTACTCAACTACAAAAAGACAAAGAGCATGCTCTTCAGCACCCCTTAGAGCAAGAGTCGAGGGTCCTCACTGCATGTACATAGTAGAGAAGGAGAGGTAGTAGACCAAGTCAACACATTTAGGTACTTAGGGATTCACCTTGATGACACCCTCACCTTCACTGCCCTTGCTGAGCAACTGGTAAATTCCACCAACATGAAACTTGGCATTCTGTACAGACACCGCACCTCTATAACACCGGCTGACCTGAAACTTGTTACGTGCAGTTCAGTTTTCTCATCTGTGGATTATGGCCTTGTCATATACGGGGCATGCACAGACACAGCCCTTAAAAGGGTCAAAATCATCCTCAACAAGGCCTACTGCCTGGTCCTGGGAGTACACAAAATGACTCACTCTTGTGACCTATACAAGGAAACTGGCTGGCTCCCACTCCACCACAGACTCCAATACCAGGTCTGCCTCCTTGCAAAAAAAGCCCTGATGGGATCCATGCCTAGTACTACTTCAGCCCTCTTTGAGCCTGCACAACCATCTAAATACACAAGGAGAGCATCCAGGGCTGTCCTAACTGTTCCCTTCAAATGAACCACCATTGGCCAAAGATCCCTTTCCTACTGTGGGCCTAAATGGTTCAATGATCTGTCTGCAGACCTTTTCGACTCACCCAGACTTGGCCACTTTAAAAATGGCCTTCGATCTCTTCCTGCCAGCAGATCTGACTGCCAGTGTTTCTGTTAACCCATGGCCTCTTACAGTTGTTCTCGCATCCGTGTAACACTTTTACTCCCACCCTCCTGTTCCACAACTGACAACCTCCCCCCACCTCTCACCACCTACTACCTCCCCTTGACAAAGCCTCACCTTGGCAGCTAAAGCTGCATTTCTGCAGAATGGAAGCACCCCATCTGAACTGTAATATGATTGTTAAACACTGTACCACACTTGATTATTGCTGCATTAATATGTTTCTCCACAAGTGTGGTCCTGTTTCTCCTCAGTTGTCGTACCCTGCTTAATGTTGTAACTGCACACTGATACTACTTGTTAGTTGATGTTCTTTCTGTTCTGCAATGTTTCATCACCTGTAAATGTCTTGTATACCTTGTTGACTTGGAACCTTTGTAAACGAGCCCCCGACTCAAAGGTATTAGTCCAAATTTAAAATAAATAAATAAATAAATAAAAATTTGCTGATTCTGCTCTGAACATGTTTCTTTTTTACTTAATTCATTTTATTCTTTTGGTAACTGGATGAGGCCCACTGGGCACCACACCCACTTACAGCGCTGACCTGGGAGCACTAGAGATATTAATAGACTTGCTCAGAGTCACACAATATGGAAGCAGAGTTTGTGGGAATCAAGCCCTCATCTGCTGGATGTACCATGCTCGTTCACAGCTTGTTACTCTATCATCTAGGCTATACTGCCAGTCCCATATTTATGTTCATAAGCCCTCAGAATCAGAAAAATCTTTGCACTACACACCACTGCATGAGGGACACATATCACCCACTGGCCACATATCTAAATTCTATAATACAGAACACAGCTCTATGTTCCACCAGTCTCTCTGCCATATAAAAGATGGAGTTTTACCTTGTTGCCACAGTTTTCATTAAGCAATGCTATGGAACATTGTGATTCTGCTGGTACTGGTGGAGGGGTTCATCACTTTTGGAGGAATGATGTAAATATCTAATGATGTTGCATACAGTAGCAATTATTTCTTTTAACTGTGCATGTTTGTTCGGCATACGACCCACCACCAGATTCACTGCACGTACAGAACAAGGTGCATGGCTGAAACCCCAATCAGTCTTGATCTTTAGCATGTTACTCACACTACCTATCATGAACATTCCCACCTTAAGATCACAAAGGTATTTTCTGAGGTCCAGCAGTGATTGGATGAACTGCAGAATGTTCTCCCCACTGTGCTTACCCACCATGACAGACACTTAAAGTAATGTATTTCCTCTATGTGTTTGTCTTTTTGATGCTTTTTGTGTTATTATAACCCCTGCAGAGGCTGGTGGCAGCAGAGGTGGGGCAGGATTGGTTGTGGTGTTGTTTGAGTTGGACTCAACCCAGTTGGCAGTGAGACTTATGAAGCTTTAGTTTACACTACTGCACCAAATGACTATTGAAATGCACATACCCCCTCCTCAGTGTCTGAGTAGACTTAATCAGCTAGTCTTTCTGCCTCAGATTGCAACATTCTCTCAACGGATTTGTTGGGTCATTAATGAAATACTCACACACTGAAGAAGGCCTCTTTGCCTTTTTTTTATCTTCAAGATTGGATGGCTGGGTTTCTTAGGGAGCAATAGGGAGTGAATGAAATGTGATTTCATTTTTTTTCTGCCATGCTGGAATGGTGTGGCTATAGGCTGAATGCTCTGGGAGGGCAGCACTGGCAGAAGCAGTATTAGGGATAAAGGCCTGTCTACCCATCTTGCTTTATTGTTTTAATGTTTTGAATTTTTTTTAATTTGTCTTCTTCTGTGGTGGCTTTCTATTCTCTTTATCACAGTTATCATCAGAACGTGTTGGTATAACTGGCAAAACACTTTCAACCTCCTCTGCTTCATCCACCTCCACTCCTTTATGTGCTTCTTCCTCTCCTGCTTTTTCCTCTATCACTTCAACCCCCTCTTTCTCCTGCTCTTTGACTTTTTCCCCTTCCCAATTCCAATGAGTCTTGCATGATTTGTCAGATTTCCTCTGCTCTTTTGCCACCTCTTTGTCATGTGCTTCATTTTCCCCCTCTTCTACCACCTCACCTTCATGTCCCTCTGTTCTGATAGCTCCACTTCCATATCTCCTGGTGGTGGCTTTGGTGGATGGCTTCATTTTATTAAATTGTGGAGGTCGTATACCTAATTCTAATCCAAACAATTATACAGTTTCCTCAGGTTACAAGATAACAGTAACATCGGTATCAGAATCAGACTCACTGTTGCCTTCCTCACACAATGACTGAGCATTTAAACTGGGCTTGTTGATGCTACTGCTGCTCATGCTGAATCTGAGTGATGGGGATGGAGGTTGGACATCATATGGTGCCTCAGTGTAGACAGGAAATTGCCCATGCCCATTGCACAAAGGTGCCTGTGGTGCTGCTGGTGTCACTGTCGCTAACATTTTTTGTCATATTGTTTATGCAAGATGGTGGGGGAGAAACATGCCCTTAAAAAATTCTGATGGATCTTTTATATCTCTATGATAGAAGACCTCAGGGTGCTCAGATGAGGGACAGTGGGACAGCTGCATGCTTCCAATTTACTCAAGGTGCTTTCATCATCAGATTCACTGAACGATTAGACCTAGCTGGGAAAGCTGCTGCTTGAAGTGGACATAGAATCAATTGACTTATAGTGATTAAAGAACCATGCTTTCTTTGGATGGACTATCACACTCTAAGCCATAGTCCTTTCAGGAATAGTCTACTTCCCTTAACTGTGATTCCCAGTCTCTGTCCCAACTCCTTCCACACCAAACTGCATACAGAATGTTTACTTTGGAACTAGTATGACAGAAACTTTCCCTGCTACTTTTCTCCGCATCCAGCCATTTCTCCTCCAGTTCTTTTCCTCATGGTTTCTACACAATACTACACTATGGCAGAAGCCCACACACACACCTGTGGTATCACCCACTGACACCCACTTGAGTCCTGCTCATTCTGTCTGTGAGATCTGCCGCAGCCTACTTCACTTAGGCTTTACTCACAGGCAAATAAAATGAAAGATGCATTCCAGTGTCCTATACTAGAAATCAAATTATTAATCAAATGAATCCTTCAACTTCCCCTGCACCTTTCCCAGTCAACTAAATTCACTTTGCCTACTCATGTTGTATGGGACAAAAAATAAAATAATAATAAAATAAATGAATATGAATTTCTGTGTCTACACCACCAACTCTCAGTAAAAAAATGTAAAACACAGCAGTTTAAGGTGGTTATGCCACTGACCAGACAGTACTGAAGGCCAATGGCCTCTTATTTTAACTGACTCAACTTACAGCATGGCTTGAGCCAGGGCTGCTCCCGGTCCCTACTGATCTTTGCTCTATTTGCAGAGCCCATGGCAGAATATTAGTGTGTGTTTTACAGGAGTGATGGGACCTTCCCATTTTTGCATTATCTGTAAAGACAGGATGATATATATATATAGGAAGGAAATAGGTGGGATTGAGCACAAATTTGCTTGTTATTCAGATGACTTACTTGTCTATTTGATGAAACCAGAGACCTCCTTGATAGCCCTATGGGTCTCTCTATGAAAACTTGAGGCTCTGAGAGGGTAACGTATTAATCAAGACAAAATGGTGGTACTTCAGATAGCTTATAAGCTCCTCAACATGATGAAAACTCAATATAAATTTAAATGGGACCAAAAAGCAATGAGATATCTGGAAGTTACGATACCCCATGACATCAGCCTCCTGTCAGCCTTCAACTACACCCCATTCATGGTGACACTGACTGCAGATGTACAACACTGGCAAATACTGCCACTACATTGAGTTTCTCGACTAGAGGCAATGCAAGTGAACCTGCTCCCCAGACTCCTGTACTATTTTTAAATGCTGCTACAGCAGTTGCACCCAAACATAGGCAATTTAATTACTGGGATAAGATTATATCTTGATTCCTGTGGGGATGTCATCCAGCCAGAGTTATGAATAAAAATTACAGCTTCCAAAAGCTGGGGGACTTGGCTCTTCCTAATTTACAAGTTTACTAATCAGTAGCACAGTTAAAACATATATGTGTGTAGCTGGACTCTATATACCAAGGTCACTGGAAAAAATATTGAAATGAGAGCTTTTCTTCCAGACAGACAGTGTGCTCATTGTCTCATTTTTACCCCCTCCATCAACAGTCACAGAGCTATACAGTCTTCATACCTGCCTCAAGACTTAGGGACAAATTAACAACAGCTCCTCCCCAACCCCCAGACCATCTTTATATGAAAACCTTGCAAAATAATTATACAGTCACATCACGATGAATATACAATAGATTTCAGAACTGGACATGCCTTGGTCTTACACACACATATATATATATATATATATATATATATATATATATATATATATATATATATATATATATATATATATATATATATGTATGTATATATATGTATATATCACAATTTTATCACCAAGGACTTCTGAATTCATATGGTCAACTTAAAATGGAGTTCCAGCACCAGACCACAGATTTTTATAGATTCCTACAGGCCTGGCACTTTCTCACCAAACTTCTAGGCTTGAACAAAGACCACCAGAAATTATACTGTATCTCTTCACCTCATTAATTATAACAGCTAGACAAGGACAATACTGGACTATTTCATCTCTTTCTACTGTACGGCTGTTCGTCATCCCCCTATGTTGAAGTGGAAGTTAGACAGCTCTTAATGGCAGTAGGAGGATGAACTACACATGCCCATATCTGGAGCAAAATGGAAACATGTTCTCTCTGTAAAACATAACATTTCAGCATCATACACCTGGCATGAATTCTCATGGAAAACAACAAACAGATATTTTAAAACACTGGCCATAATATCCAACTACTTTACCAGTGGATCAGCAGCCTGCTGGTGGAATTGTGGGTGTTAATACTGTGTGCAATGTACACTCATATATTCTGGGACTGCAAAACATTACATCTCTTCAGGCAGGAGGTACATGATGAAATCATAGAGGTTACTGTAGGGATGGACTGGCTCACACCTCAGCTGAACCTATTAACACTATGTCACAAAGAAATAACATTACACTACTTAAATATTTACTCTTCTTAATGGTACTTGCAAGTAAAAAATGTATAACAAAACAGTGGTTACAAATGACTGTAACAATCATAGATCTCTTGGAGGAACTCTTGATACAATTACACAGAATGGAGAAAATCACTTTCAGTTTACAAAAAAAAAAAAAAAAACTAACTAGCAGCCTTTACCAATCGGTGGAAATCTTGGCTGTTGCATATAGTTAACATGCAGATTTTGTCCTGTGACCCCAGGGAAGTAGCTCAAGAGGGCAGGTGACCCCATACTTGAAAAAACATACAAAAGTAAAATTGGTAATTAGAAAGCTGGGATGGAAGAAACAACAATATGATAATTTATTAGACTTATCTGGGGAAAATAGAGACAGCAACACATTACATATTGATCTCAAATGCACTCATTTGGGCCTGGAGTGGTGGGGGAGGGGTTGGAAGTGTCTCATGTTATATGTAGTCTGTAATGAATTCTTGCTCACTCACTCTGACTACTGTTGATTTACTTATGCAAATGCTGAGATATATTTTTACCATGTCTCTGTACAGTACCTCTGCAAAGAAAGTTTAATAAATTGCAAATTACAATATTGTAAAACAAATTTTTTACAATTATCCCTTCACTATTCCACATCTACTAAATTCAGTCTGCAATCTGCCTGCTCCTGCTGCAGGGCAGGCAGCTACTAATGCATGTTCACACTGAGCACTATCTCCTCTCATCTGAACCATGATTTTTCTTGCAAGCCTGCCCAAAACTACAGCTTACCATTGTAGACTAGCTAACTGGAAAGATAATGCAAAATACTTTAAAGTTTTCTGATCAAAAGTTGCTCTTTTTATGTTGATTGTGTGCATGAGCAAGAAACATGTTGCATCAGCTTTCTCCAGAAGCAGGTTGTGGAGACATGGCACTGTTGTGCCCAATGCCTCCACAGCCTGCAAAGCCTTGTGCCACTTCCCCCAATGCCATGGCATGCTGCTGCTGACACTAGTTCAGCCAGCATGCCACAACTTTCTAAAAAATCAGCCACTGCAATCAGGGGCCGCTTCATGATTGCAGCGTCAGCCATCCACTGCAATGAGGGAGTGACCAGTCATTGCAGGGCAGGATGTAGGATCTCTAATGTTGTTTATGAACATGGCGGTGGCTTGCCGCCGTGTTCTCAAACAATATCTAACCCCCCATGTTTATTTGCCAACTGGGAAGCCCACTCCCCGTCGGCATAATGCAACCCCCCCATTTAATTGTGTGCCGATGGGATGCCCAATCCCCACTGGCGGAAAGGAATTCCCCTCCTTTTGTTTTTTGCCAACGGGGGTGCCCAATTCCCACCGGCAGAAATAAACTCCCCCCTTTTGTTGTTTGCTGACGGGGGTGCCCAATCCCCCGTCAGCTACAGCTGTCCCCTCAGACCCCGGTGGCATGCTGGGAGCCCACTCCAGCATGTCACATGCCCCTGTAATGTTGAAAGTGGTCCTGCGATGTTTTCTTGCTTTTGTTGTACCTGAAAGTAAGGAAACGGTCCCTTGTAGTCTCCTCGCCCCCCTCCCACAACCCACACTCACCCACTGTGCACCCAGCCTCCCCACACCCCCCTCACCCCATACTTACCTCCGGAGCTCGGCACGACGATCTTCGCTGGACCGGGAACACATCTGCACTCTTCAAAGCCGACCACGAACTGAGGAAATGCTGGTAAGCTGTATAATGTAATGAATAGGGTTTTTTCAACCTTAGTGCATATCTCAGGCATTTTTGGGAATTTTTTCACCAAATTTTTTACATGGGGTTTTTGGTACCCCTCTTCATAAATTCTTGAACTGTCATGGCATTAATCCGCCCTGAAAGGTAGTTTCACAGTCACTGCACAGAATCACCCTTTGGGGCTGAGTAATGAAATGACAGTGCCAGTGTTCATGAGGTGGGCTCTCAAACGGCCTATGTTGCAAATTTGGTGGAAAAAATCAAAAAAACGACTGTTTTACGTGCATGCATTGCGCAGTTGCTACACATGCTCGTAACTTCGTGAATTTGCAATATTTTCATGCCAGATTTTCAACATTGGCATTTTGTCACACCTCCTTGTGAGCTGTATAGCTGTCATTGTTCACATCCTGGTCGAAATGTGTTTTCACACTTCCGGCACAGAATGGCGCTGTTGCTGTGGGAAATCAGTGTTCAGGACAGATTAAGAAAATGATAGTGACCCTGTTCATGAGTAGAGGTCCTAAAATGCCTATGTTGAAAATTTGGTAACAATACTCCATAAAACGACTGTGTTATGAGCGTGCGTTGCACAGCTGGCATGCACACTCGTAACCTTGCAAATTTATAATATTTTCACTCCAGATTTTCAACATTGCCATTTTCCCAGACCTACTTATGAACAGTACATCTGTCATTTTTTCCATCCTGGCCAAAATGTGTTTTCGCACTTCCGGCGCAGAATAGAGCGGTCGCTGTGGGAAATCACTGTTCGGGACAGATTAAGAAAATGACAATGATACTGTTCATGAGCAGAGGTCCTAAAATGCCTATGTTGAAAATTTGGTGATGATAGCCCATCAACTGACTGTGTTATAAGTGTGCATTGCGCACTTTCCACGCACCCTTGTAACCTGGCAGATTTGTAATATTGTCACACCAGATTTTCAACAGTGGCATTTTTTCACAGCTCCTCATAAGCAGTACAGCTGTCATTTTTCACATTCTAACCGAAATGTGTTTTTCACAGTTCAGGCACAGAATAACGTGGTCACTGTGGGAAACCAGTGTTTGGCACAGATTAAGAAAATGACAGTGGCACTGTTCATGAGCAGAGGTCTTAAAATCTCTATGTTGAAAATTTGGTGACGAAACTTCATAACATGACTGTGTTACAAGCGTGAGTTGAACTGTTTCCACGCACCCTTGTAACTTTGCAAATTTGTAATATTGTCACGCCACATTTTCAACAGTGACATTTTTTCACACCTCCTAGTGAACACTACAGCTGTCATTTTTCACATCCTGATTAAAATATGTTTTTGCACTCCTGCCAGAGAATAGCATGGTCACTCCGGAAAATCAGTGTTTGGGGCAGATTAAGATCAATGAGTGAGGGGGCGAGTGACCGAGCTCAGCTGAGCTCTGTTGGAACTGATGCAGATTTGTTTGTGGGCAGACAAAGGCCCCAACACAAGAGACCAGTACAAAAGGTCAGCCTGCAGCACTGGGAGAAACACAACAAGAGAGCGACTGAGGGAGGGGGAGTGAGCGAACTCACCGAAGTGCTGTTAGGACTGCTGCGGATTTCTTTGTGGGCAGAAAAAGGTGTCAGTGCAGGCAGGGGCCTAGTACAAAAGGCCAGCCTGCAGTGGTAAGAGAAATGGTATAAGCGAGTGAAACAGGGGGACTTAGTGAGCTCAACGGAGCTCTATCAGGACTGCTGTGGATTTCTTTGTGGGCAGAAAAAGGTGCCAATGCAGGCAGGAGCACGGTACAAAAGGGCAGCTTGCAGCACCAGGACAAACAGAATGAGCTCATGAGAGAGAGGGAGACTGAGTGACCTCAACGAAGCTCTGTCGGGACAGCTGCGGATTTCTTTGTGGACAGACAAATGTGCCAATACAGCCAGGAGCCCCATACAAAAGCGCAGTCTGCAGAGAAACAGAAAGAGTGAGTGACAGAGCGGTAGTGAGCGAGCTCAACGGAGCTCTGTTGTGACAGCTTCAGATTTCTTTGTGGGCAGAAAAAGCGGCAACGCAGGCAGGAGCCCAGTACAAAAGGCCAGCTTGCAGCGCCAGCAGAAACAGAATGCATGAGTGACAGAGGGGGAGTGAGCGAGCTCAATGGAGCTGTGTCAGGACTCCTTCAGATTTCTTTCTAGCCAGAAAAAAACACCAATGCTGGCAGGAGCCCAGTACAAAAGGGCAGCCTACAGTGCCAGGAGACACAGAATGAGTGAGTGAGGAAGGGGAAGTCAGTGAGCTTAACGGAGCTCTGTTGGGACTGCTGCAAATTTGTTTGTGGGCAGAAAAAGGCAGTAATGCACACGGGGCACAGTACAAAAGGGCACTCTGCAGTGGCAGGAAAATCAGAATAAGTGAGTGAGCAAGCTCAGCGGAGCTGTATTGTAACTGCTGCAAGTTTCTTTGTGGGCATAAGAATGCAGCAACGCAGGCAGGAACCCAGTAGACAGGGGCAGTCTGCAGCGCTGGCAGAAGCGGAATGAGTGAGTGAGAGAAGGGGAGTGAGCGAGCACAATGGAGCTTTGTTGGGACTGCTGTAGATTTCTTTGTGGGCAGAAAAAGGCATCAACAGAGGCAGCAGCCTAGTACAAAAGGGCAGTCTGCAGCGCTGGGTGAACCAGAAGGAGTGAGTGAGACAGGGGGAGTGAGCGACCTCGATGGAGCTGTGTCAGGACAGCTGTGGATTTCTTTGTGGGCAGAAAAAGCCACCAACACAGGGAGGAGCCCAGTACAAAAGGGCAGCCTGCAGTGCCAGGAGAAACAGAATGAGCAAGTGAGAGGGGGGAGTGAGCCACCTCAATGGAGCTCTGTCGGGACAGCTGCAGATTTCGTCATTGGCAGAATAAGGTGCCATCGCAGGCAGAAGCCCCATACAAAAGAGCAGCCTGCAGCACCGGGACAAACAGACTGAGCCAGTGACAGAGGTCCACTGAGTGAGCTCAGCAGACCAACGCAATCAACATTTAGCATTGACAAATGCTTGTTTATGTAAAAGCAGGGCTCACAGATTTACAGGGAAACTGAGCCATCTAAAGGAAAATAGTTCCCATAGGTTTGCATTCATTATACAGGAAAACAAATCAACTTGACTTCCATAGGAAGCAACATAATCTATAGGAAAAGCCAGGAAAATTGCCCTGGAGTTACATGAAAAAGCCAGACTGAACTGTTAGCACTATTAATGGAGGTCCTTTCCATAACAACTTCCATCCTCTGGGGGAGAGAGAGAGAGAGAGAGAGAGAGAGAGAGAGATGGAAATGGCATTGAGATGTGTGAAGTACAGTCTCACTAATTTGTTGCTGAAGGTCATGTGGCATGCCAATAACATGAACATGTTCAGGGTGTGCTTCCTGTTAAAAGTGCTGCATCATGACACTGAAGTGTCAAACTGCTGAAGGGAAATCAATTTTCTTCAGGCCTGCTTTGCTGGTGTTCAAGATACAAGAGTTTGGTACATTCTCCAGTGCTAACTTGGCATTGGATCATCCTTTGGTTTACCCAGGTTTTGGGGTCTGCAACCTCTGTACCAGTGTCCCTGACTTCATCTGGTGTTCCAAGAAGTTAAAAACTGCAGGTTTGTATGGATGAACTGATCATAGATCTAGATGTTATGTTGCTTGGATAGTATCCTACCACGTCAGATACCACTGGATACCATCCTTTTGTTCAGATTTTGAATGGCATAGTCATCTGGCCAAGGATCTGACCTCCTAGGATCCACAGTAAGTATCTGTGGTATCCATGGATCTGACCAGTATCTGATGATTACTAACCATCGGATCCAGATATCTAACCATCAGATACAACTATCTGATGTTGGATCCATCAGATGCAACCTCAAATCCATAACTATCCAACTATGGATCTGGACTCCACCTTTGGTCAGATCCTAGATTGAATACCAGCTTTATCTGATGCAGGGTAGTATGATCCACAAAGCACTATCCAAGCACCACTAACCAGAAGCCTACTGCAATAATATATGCTGTTGCAGATTTTAACATTTTGATCCAAACCTCTCTCTTAGCTGTGGAAAATTCCTGGACTTATTGAAAACAGCTACCGTGACACCTGTCCATAAAAGTGGAGATAAGACGAATCACTCAAAATTATCACCTTATCTCCATACTGCCCCCACTCTCTAAGGCACTCGAGCGCATCATGGCTGATCAACTTACTGACCACTTGGATAAATACAATATACCTTGTCAACAACAACATGGTTTCTGGAAAGGTCACAGCACCACCACAGCCCTTCTTGAGCTCACTGGAGCGTTGCACAAATCTCTTGACAACGACCTTCTCACAGGGCCCATTTTCATTGATCTCTCCAAGGCCTTCGATACAGTGCACCATGGACTACCAATTGACCAACTACTGAATGCTGCGCTATCACCTGACTCTTCTCTCTGGTTTAAAAGCTACTTAGAAAATCGGTCGCAAAAAGTAAAAATTGCCGACGCTCTTTCTGACACCCTGCCTGTTCACTCGCATGTCCCATGGGGATTCATACTGGGCCCCCTCCTTTTTAGCCTTTTCTTAAACTCCCTCCCTTACCACAGCTCTGAGCAGATCATACTATATGCCGATGATGCTGTTGTATTCTCCACTCACAAAGATCCTGCAACTCATCAACACAACCTTCAACTTGGTTTCAGTTCTGTAGAGACATGGTTTCTTAATCATAAACTGGTCCTCAATGACAAAAAGACCAAATCTATGCTCTTCTACAGCTCTCATAACCCACACAAGCTACACCACTTGGCTATCTCCACCACCCAGGGAAACACTCTAGATCAGGTGGGGTCCTTCAAATACTTAGGGATACAGCTTGACCCTAATCTCTCCAATGGACCTCACATAGATAATGTAGAGAGAGCTGCTAATACACAGCTTGGTCTCCTCTACAAACACAGACAACACCTCACACCAGAAGCTTTGAAGGTTGCAGTCCTGAGCTCTGTGATCTCTATAATAGACTATGGTCTCATCATTTATGGCTTGGCAACAACCACAACCCTTAGACGCCTCTCAACTGCCTTAAATAAGTCATGTTGGCTCATCACCAGTGCTCACCATCTCACCCACACATGTGACCTGTACACCAAGACCGGCTGGCTCCAACTATCAAACTGCATAAAGTTTCTCAGCTGCTCCTTGGCAAAAAAAAATCTACCTTGTCCTTGCACCTTCTGGGGTCTCAACTCTGTTACAACTCCGAACCAACAAATGGTACCTTCAGAGATCTATGCTACAGCTACTAAAAGTCCCCCACTGCCACACTTCACAGGGACAATGCTCTTTTCCTTATCGAGCACCACTTAGGTTCAATGGCCTCAGCCCCACCATCTCCTTTGCCCCAACAATTGGTATGTTTAAAACTAGGCTCTGGGACTATCTCACTACCAACAGCTCCTGTAACTGCACAACTTAACCTTGTTTCTCCACTTCCCTGCCTGCTCTAGTGGTCCCCCTTCCCCTCCTCACTGGATTCTACCCTCACATCTTAGTATACTCAATGCTGCACTTTTCACCCTCTACCCACCCTACCTACATTCCTTCTTCCCTCCTCCACTTTTCCCTCTCCCTATGACTCTGGCACTTCTTATCTCTTGTCTGTTTTCTCTGACAAATGCCACTGGCTGCCTTGCTTACAATGTTACACTTGAATTGTATCAATCTGTAATCTGTTTGCAATGTCCACATTGTAGTAATGTCTGTCTTGATGTTCCCCATAATTTGTATTTCTCCGACATGGAACCTTTGTAAAAGAGCCTTGGCTCAAAGGTATTTGTAATCCTAGACTTGATAAATAAATAAAACAAAAAAATTAAATAAAAAAAATATAAATTTTACTACAATTTTCGGTTCCTTCCCTCTCTTAATTTGTCCAAATGACATTTCAAATATTCAGTATCTGTGTATGTCAGGGTCATCATTTAGCACAGAAGGATATGGCTAGAGAAAAATTCACCATGAAGAAAACTCTCTTCAAAAATATACAGTATAATAAACAGTAGTTACTGTAGGTCTGAACTATGATGCCCCAATAGGAAGGATGTGTGATACTATGATTTTCTGCACTAACTTCGTGGAGTTTATGTGAAAGCATCCCTGTTGAGATTCACACTATCTATCTACAATGAATGAATAAAACACATGTTTGACTTCATGTTTAAGTATATATAATGAAAAACAAATAATTAGTCCTACAGTGGAACTGATGCATATACCTCATACTATTCAACAAATTACCATGACGTAAAAAATGATGGATCTCCTGTGTGCCATGATAATGTGCAGTAGTGGATGACTGGGGTATATTAACCAGAACAGATTACCTTCCGGAATTACAAGGGGTAGTAAAAGTTATTAGTCAAGTTGGAAGCAAACCATTCAGCTTGGACTGCCCTGCATCTTTCATGCATGCATCACACAATTGTGTTTAATTTGCTAGTGTACAGTAATTCCTCTGGAGAGCCAGAGACAATGTTGTGGGGCCAAAAAACTTTGAAAAAAGCTAAAAGTCTTGTGCATAGTTATTGACTTTATTGTATGCTGAGAATCACACTGCTATGGTAGTTAGTTCTTCTGGGTCAGTACTCATTTATTGTGCTTCTCATCATTTGAACTGCAGAAAACTAGTATGGTATGCGACTTAAGTATTTATGTATTTATTTGTTAACTGGATCTGTGTGCTTTTTCAATTGGCTCTTTCAAGGCATGACCTGGGCCCTGACAGACAGTACTGTACATAAGTCTAAAGTTTGATCAGGAGGTACAGAAATGCTTAACAGAGACTCATGCAGAAGACTTTGTTATCAGTCTGTGAATTAAAATACATTGCGAATAAATTAGAATACAAGTCATTGGTAACAAATTATTATTACAAAAAGGGTTTCATAAATGATACAGTTAAATTGGTTGTCTGCATCTGAAAGCCCTATGTTAATCTTTTAATTAATATACATTTAGAGCCTGATTACCTGAACATGGATTTAATTCCAAGGATTTTTTTATTGAATCTATATAGGGAACTCAAAGCTGCTATTATACTTACCAGTAGACCTGAACCAAATAAAACTTCTCAGAGTAAACAAAACCTGACAACCAGTAAAATCAATCTGAGTAAAAATTAGACCTTGTTCCAGTACAGTTTGCTTTTATTTTCTATCTGCATTACTTAGAGTGCTATCATATTGTTTGTACTCTGGATAGCTGTCCTTTAACATTACTGCAATCTCGCTGTCTCTATTTTGCCCTCTTGATCAATCACACATCTTATCATGTCTGAAAAAAAGGAAAAGAAAAATACTGCTGGGTATGGTTTTGTGTGGGTAAGCCATCTTTAGTACAGTATGATTTATTTTTCTTTAATTAAAAAAAAAAACAACTTTTGGGTTATTGAACATTACCATGATAATGATGAGTGCATCTCAGCAATGCAAGCACATATGTTCACAGGACTTGCAGTACACCTATCTCTTATGGCCCATCTATGTCTTGTTTGGTTTTCAAAAATATGGTGTGACACAGAAACAGTAAGAAGTGCCCCTGTAATTTCATGAATGAACTTTCACCATCTCTCTTTGGAAACATGCAGCACAGCTGTCACAGCATTCCAAAGATGGTTGATGGACAATTTCATATCACATATTCATCTGGATAGTATCAGACATATAAAGACTTGTATTTATAGACTTATATATAGACTTTTTTAATTAAGTATACTTTACTGAGTTTCCAATAGTAAATAACAAATGAACGCACAAAGGGTACAATATCAGATACTAACAAAAAGTAAACAATACAAACAAATAGAAACAAATCCACCCTCTCTCACCCACCCACATCCCCAATACTCAGGCAGGACCCCTGTAAGCACCCCCAAGCCAGTGGGGAAACCCCAAAACAGACAGGGAAATCTTTAAATAAATAAGTACATGGTTTTAATGAAAAGTATATGGTCCCACTTAGTGTTTAAGAAGTAACAAGGTATATAAAGTCTCCCAGTGAGACCTATAAGTATGCAAAGTAGGGAAAAAATGGGCTATTGTTTTTTCATATTAAGATCTGTCAGTATCTCCTTTAGCAACTCAGCCTTCACTGGGATCACAGTGTCCAACCAGTGATGCAAAATAATTAAATTTGCGACTGCAGCAATTAGTGTCATTGACTTTTCCTTGGCCCCAAGCGTTGGTTACCATACTTGCCTGTCAGATAAATCTCTGGGGTGAAGGCATCTTGGAGGCCAAAGAGAGAATCCAAATAGGTTCTAATAAATTCTCAAAGATTCCCCAAAATGTTGTATTTTCAAACATTGCCATAACATACTGTATGATATAGAGTGCCATCTTCCTGACCACAGCTAGTGAAAGTGGGAGTCTATTTTTTACCCATTTGAAATAGCTTCATAGGTGAAAAATAAAGATTGTGAAGGATGTTAAATTATTGTAACAGGAGATGATGTTGCTTAATATATTTATATAAACATGCCCATATTCATTGTGATTGCTCATCAGAGTAGTCCAAACTAAGAGTTGCCTCCCAGTAAAAAGCCTTAGAAGGGGTAGTATCCCAAAAATGTTGATTAATTACTTTATAAAAGTTCAAAATTGGGTGAGGCTGTTGGGCTATGACTGACAGATTTTCAAAAAACAAACCCGCTAGGTTGGATCAGGGAGGAGGGCCTAGAAACTGTAAAACACAGTATGATGTCTGGAAATATTTAAAATAATCTGTTTTGTGAACCCCATAGTCTTGTTGAAAAGAGAGAAAGGGCTTAACAGTTTGGCCTGTGAGCAACCCTTCTAAGTAAGGGATAGCAAGCCCATGCCAAAGAGATGGGGTAATCGGCTTTTTAGCTATTAAGAGATTGGGATTAAAAAATAGTGGTTGCCGAATGTCTTTGTGATAAGGAAGTTTCAAATGTCAGCATAGTGGGGCATGAGCTCAAATGGACCATGCAATTTGGGTGTGACCCTGAGTTGATTGTTTTCCTCCACAGACAAGGAGAGGAGGCTCAGACTCACCCACCCTCACCTCATCCTACCCCAGGATTCATTCACCATTATAGGTATCCCACAGGTTATAACTTCCTGTGGCCAGGAGGAAGCTGCTATAAGCATAGTTAAAGGGGTCAGTCTACTGCAGAAAGTGTCAGTTCAGAGAGGGCACCTTCTCAATAATGCTTCACTATAGTAATAGTCAGTAAGGGAGAGGACAGATAATAGAGAGAGAGTGAGAGAGAGGAAAGGATTAAAGGGGGGGTCAATAACAGTGCAGAAAAGGAAAATGTATGCTGACACCACAGCAACATTTCTATAGCGAAGTACATTACAGCGCAAGTTGCTGTTGCCACTGTAGTGTACCTGTAGGTTACCGGCACTGCTTTCTCCAGGGTTTGCTCCCCTCCTTGAATCAACTCTGACCTGGAGTTGATAATCTTTAGTTACAGGGGGAGCAGGAGGCAGAAGCCCCCACATGGGGAGTTGGGAGTAGTAAGGCCTCCCAGAAAAACAGACAGTTTCCTGATGGATTTATGCCAACCGCAACTTGCCGTCAACATAAACCCATCACTGCAGTGTTGTGTCAGAAAAAAGTTGACTGCTCCATGTCATGGATCCAAAGGAAAATGCTTAGAATGGTGTAGTGCAGTGGATGAGGGGCTGCAGTCGTCAGAAGGATGTTCTGTGTACTGCAGTGCTGCCTCATATACAGGCACCTCTCTGGGTTGATGAAAGAGGTTTGCAGTCTCTGGGCCAAGCTGGCAGGTGTACTGGCAGCCTTTACTCCCACCCAGAGGCCACCAAGTCCTCAGGCACTGCCACAGTGGATGCCCAGGCAGAGGGCTGGCTGGACAATGTTGGGCTCAGGATGGTTGATGGAGGGGGTTCCAACTTAGGAACTACTTTGCTGTCCTGGAGGAGTGGGCAAGACCCACAGAGAGGCCTGAGGTTGAGATTAGGAAGGATGAGCAGGTCCCCCAGGATGGAGACCCAAGGGCAGGATGTAGAGGACCACAGATGAGGTGGAAGCTACTCTGGGTGAGGGTCTCAATAGTCAGGGGAATGGATCTGGTTACAGGCTGCGGGGAGGAGAGGGAGGTCAAGTGCCTTCCAGGATGCACTACTAGGAGAGAAGGGAAGCAAATCCAGAGGATCACCAAAACAGTAATAAGGAGGGGGAACTGGAGGTCATGGTCAATCTGGTGGTGAATGACCTGGCAGTGGAGGAGGTGAGCATAGAACAAGTGCAGGAGGAACTCTGGTGCTTGGATAGGCACCTTGGAGAGGTAGCATGTTGCATAACATTCTCAAAAGTGCTGCCAGTCCAAAGCAGGGGGGAGGCATGAAATCACAGCATTAGCAAGTTCAACACTTGGTTGAGGGGCTGATGTGGAGATAATGGTTTTGGATTCATTAGGGACTGGGAACTGACCTGGAGGGATGGGGGCCTGTACAGGGCCGGTGGCCTTCATCTGTGTAGAGAGGGAACGCAGTTCTGAATGAGAAGTTTGGATGTTTCCTTACCAAGCATTTAAACTTGACAAGGGTGGGGGCAGTCAGTAGCAGGGAGACATAGACAGCTCACCCTCTCAGGTCAGAAAAGCAAGCAGGGTGAAGCAAGAAAAATTGTTTAGTGCAGACATTCCCAAGCTCATTACAAGGGGTTAGGAAGAGGAAGAGAGGCCACAAAATAAAGAAACCAGGGTTGGAAAGGAAGAATGAGAGGGAAAGCATAGACAAACAAGAGAGACAGGCTTAGAAAGATGGACACAGAAACCTGGGGTCAGTGTAAGAGAGAAGTCAGAGGTAAACAAGCAGAAGGAGAAAAAAAAGAGGGCTGTAAGGAGGGAAGTAAAAGGCAAAGGTAGAGGTGCAAGGGGCACAGCCTGTCAAACGTGGACAGTCATGTATACATACGCATGCAGCCTAGGAAATAAACTCCCAGACCTGCCTGCCTTGATGGCAGAAGTAGACATGGACTTACTGGCAGTTACTAAGACATGGTACACTTGTTATCATGATGGGGAGGTAAATGTGACAGGGTACATCCTGCATAGGAGGGATAGGGACGATAAAAAGGGTGGGGGGTGGCCCTCTACATCAGAGAGGGAATTAGAGCAACAGCAGTGCAGGGTAGAAGGGGGGAGGCTGAGGCACTGTGGTTTACACTTGAGCCAGATAATGGAACAGGAATACACACAGGAGTAATCTACAGGCCTCTGGCACAGGAGGAGGAGGTTGATAGAGCATCAGTGTAAGAAATACATGAGATGTCAACAAAAGGTGAAGTTCTACTGCTAGGAGATTTTAACATGCCAGACGTGGACCAGGCTACCCAACTGCCATCTCAGTCAGGAGACGAGACATCATATAATCCTTGCAGGTGGCAAGCTTCAAGCAGTTGGTTCTTGAGCCCACCAGGGACAATATGATCTTGGACCTTTGTTCTGACCAATAGAGATAGGATAAAGGAAGTCAGGGTGATGGGGCACACCTAGAGTCCAGTGACCACCACACTGTATGGTTCAGCATCAGTATAGTGGCACAGGACAGCCACACAAAGACAGGAGTCTTGGATTTCAGGAGGGTGGACTTTTCTACAATGGGGAGGTGATCAAGGAGGCCCTAAAAAGAAGGGAACCAGGGGGAGGGATTGAGATAGCAATGGGCACACTTAAAAAAGGCCATGGGGAGGTGACAAATCAGTGAATTAGGCTGAGCAACAAGGGAAGAAGAAAGAATAAACCATTATGGTTCACAAAGGAGGTGGCAGAGAAAGTAAGGGACAAGAGGGGGTGGCCCTCTGAAAATACAAGGAGACTCAGAAAGAGGAGGATAGGGCAGTGTATCTAGAGAGACAGAGGGAGGCAGGGAAAGCAGTTAGGAGCACAAAGGCACAAACGGAGGAGAGGCTAGTTCAGATGGTAAAGAGTTGGGACAAGACATTTTACAGTATATACATTAGAGATAGAAGGAAGGCCAGAGTACGGACTGTAAGGCTCAAAGGTGAGGAAAGAGGGTTGGTAGAGGGTGACTTAGACAAAACATTAATACTGAATGATTACTTTTTTTAATTTACTATTTACGCCTGCTGCAGTGTCTAACCGGTGGGGGCATCCAGCCACTAGCCCTGCCTACTGGTAGAGCAGCAGGCTCACTTAAATGATGGAGGGGTAAAGGTATGGCTGTCACCGACCTGCTGGAGGGTTCCCCTTACTCTACCATGTCAGGCCAGCCCCGAACCCCCCCAGCACAATTGCATGACAGTCATCCTGGAACCACAGGGCATGGCCATCAGGCTGCTTGGTCACACCCAGCCATTTTCCTTCAGGTTTTTCTCCCCATTGGGAGTGCGGATGTACAATAACATCCATGCACATATGTGCAGACATCTGCCATGCCCCCCCCTCAGTAACACCAGCACATGCAGTGTTTCTGGGCATCCACAGGGGTTGCCACAGTGCAATGTAGTTTCCCCAGCCCACCCTAGGACTAGGAGAGTTGTCTCATGATGCTCAATCTTAGCCTTCTCCTGCTGACCCCCGAAGAATCAAGCTCATTCACGAACCTGGGTCGCTGGCATTGCAGGAGGTATGGCGTCCGGTGCCTCAACCCCCAGCACACTGGGCTGGCATCTGAATGATTACTTTTGTTTGGTATTCACAGTGGAGGGGTAGGTACAGGGGCCACAACTAAGCAGACAGAACAACGGGGAAAGAGAGGTAGACACCAGTCCTTTTACAGAAGAAAGCACAGGATCCATCACAGCATGGA
Source organism: Neoceratodus forsteri (assembly GCA_016271365.2). NCBI lineage: Eukaryota > Metazoa > Chordata > Ceratodontiformes > Ceratodontidae > Neoceratodus > Neoceratodus forsteri. The sequence continues at coordinate 1,341,625,596 of CM057456.1, forward strand.
TTCACAGCAGGAAGGTCAAGTCAAACAAATCTGATTGATTTTTTTTGACTGGGTAATAAAGGAAGTTCATCAGGGTGGGCAGTGGATATCATCTACCTTGATTTCAGCATAGCATTCAACACCGTACCCCACAGAAGACTGGTGAATAAGCTAGGCAACCTGGGGTTGGGACACAAGGTGGAAAACTGAGTTAGAATTTGGTTGAGAGACAAGAAGCAGATGTTGGTAGCAAATGGGATCAAGTCCAAGGAAAGAAGTGTGCCAGTGGGGTGCCTCAGGGCTCAGTCCTGGGGCCAGTCCTTATTAATGTCTTCATCAGTGACATTACAGAAGGTCCGGGGGGCAAGGTTTGCCTATTTGCTGATGACTTCAAGATCTGCAATAGACACTCCAGAAGTGGTTGAGAGAATGAGGAGGGATCTAGGAAAACTGGGAAAAAAGGTCACAAATGTAGCAGCTACAATTTAACACAAAGAAGTGCAAAATCATGCACCTGGGGTAAAGAAACCCAGTGGAGAGCTACAGTATTGGAGGGTGGGATTGCTGATGTCACTAGGGAGGAGAGAGATTTAGAGATAATCATCTCAGATGACCTTAAGGTGGCAAAACAGTATAACAAGGCTGTTGGGAGTGCCAGTGGGATGTTGGGGTGTATAGGAAGGAGTATTACTAGCAGAAGAAGGGAAGTGGTTGATGCCATTGTACAAAACTCTGGTCAGGCCTCATCTAGAAAACAATGTTCAGTATTGGAGGCCACATTTTTGCAAGGACATAGACAGGGTGGAAGCAGTCCAGAGAAGGGCATCCAAGAAGGTGCAGGGCTTGCAACATATATCATATGAGGACAGATTAAAATACCTCAATATGCATACACTGGAAGAGAAGAGGGAACAGGGGATATGATAGAGACCTTCAAATATCTTAAAGGCTTAAACAAAGTGCAAGTGATAAGAGTTGTACCAGGACAAGGGTGCACAATATGAGATTGGAGGTGGACAGGATGAGGGGACATGTGAGGAAGTTCATCTTCATAAAAAGGGTGGTTGATGCATGGAATAGCCTTCCCCAAAAAGTGGTAGATGCTAACACAGTGGGGGATTCAAATATGCATGGGATAGACATAAGGGAACCCTTTATGTAGGGAAGAGAGGCAGAAGCCAATGACCATGTAGGGTCAGCGGTCACTGATGCAGGCAGGAAATACAGGCAGACTGGGTGGGCCTAGCAGTCCGTATCTGCCATCAGCTACTATGTTACTACATTGCTATGTCAAGAAGTAGGGAAGGCAGATGAGATGGAGGGATATATAACAAGAAGGTAATGAACAGTGATATCTGGCCACTAGCTCCCACTCTGTCTGCAACCAAGTAAGAACATAAGTGGTGTCAGACTGGGCACTGTCGCACTGCCCCCACAAAACATATTTATCCCAAGCAATGCAAAATAATAGCAAGTGAAGTGCAATAAGTGCAAACCACCATACATTTTAGGTTTCACTAGTTTCCCATAAGCTCTACAGGCCTGATTATTTAACCAAAGAAACTGACTTAAAATGGAGTGAAGGCATTTAAACCAAGTTGAAGAGAGTACTATGTTGAGCATCCCTAATTGGTAGAGTGACCTAGGCAACACATTCTTCTTAATTATATTGGCCCGACCCCATAACATTAAAGGCAACAACTGCAATCTAGAAAGGTCTTGTTCAATAGTCTTGAGTAAGGGATCAAGGTTAAGGGACTTCAAAGAAGTTGGGTAATGGACAAGTTTAATGCCCAAATAGTTGAGACATTTATTTTCCAACTGTAGACCAAGGGGCTCCACCACGTGTTTTCTAATGTGAGGTGAAAGGGGGGAAAGCACTGATTTGGATATATTGAGTCTATATGCTGACAATGCACCAAATTCTCTTATTACTTTAAGAACCATGGGTATGGAAATTTGAGGTTCCTCAATGTGAAAGAGAATATCATCAGCGTAGGTTGAAATTTTGAGTTACTGAGAACTAATGTAGATGCCGCTAATAGAAGGGGTAGTGTTAATCTTCAGGGTCAAAGGCTCTAGATACAAACTGAAAAGCATTGTGAGAGGGAAAACATCCGACAGGATCTCATTACATCCAATCCTAGCTGAAGAGGATTGATAAATGATACACATCTATCAAATATAGGAGTCCAGGAAGCAGTATTTAGGTAAAAGTAAGAAGAGGTATTTCCATGACACTCTGCAAAAGCTTTCTCCACATCCAGGGAGACCAAGATCTAGTCATTGTGGGTCACCCTGGACACAGAGATCAAATGATGTATTTTATGGAGATGATCAATGGAGACCTTCCCAGCCTTGAAACCAATCTGTTTCAGACCTATTAGAGTTCCCCAAACCCTACTCAGCCTGGCAGCCAGGACCTTGGCTAAAATCTTAATGTTAGTGTTGTTTAGAGATGGGTCTGTAGCTGTCAGACTGGGTTTCATCTTTATCCAGCTTAGGAATCAAGGTTATTCTGGCCTCTAGAAGTTGGAGCACTCATAATTCATGATTATGCAGATAATTATACAATTGTGCTATTACAGGGGCAAGTTTTTCCAAAAAGAGTTTAAAAAAATGCAGTGAAAAACCATCTGTGCCAGGATCTTTGTCAGCCGACATGCTTAAAGCAGCCTGTCAACTTCATCTTCTTGAATCAGGCCCTCCAATAACTGTTGGTGTTCCACCGACAGTTGGGGAAGGGAAATATTTCCTTGGAATTTAGTCAATCCTGCATCTGTAACAGAATTCCCTAACTCGTTGGTATAAAGGTTTAGAAAGTAATCTTTAAAAAATGCCTGCAATATGCCTAGGCTGAGTAATTAGCTCACCCAAAGATAGATCCTTCAGGGCTTCACACCATCTAGAGGTCTCTTGTTGGCAAAGGTGAATGGTCAGCAAATGATTAGCATGCTCTTCCTGCCCTAAATAAGTAGCCTTAGCCCTACTGATAGTTCTTTCTGCCTGTTCTAAAGGGTAACTTGAGTAGTGAGCCCATAATTGAGATAGACAAATAGGGACCTGCTCTGGGGAAGAAGGATGAAGATGTGTTTCTCTGTCTCCTGGATTTCTGAAATTAATTGGGTGGCCTGCCCTTCCCTGTTCCTTTTACATTTTGTAGCTAACCAAATAACTTCTTCTCCTCTAAACACATTAAAGTCATCCCACATCTGGCCCAAGTAAAGGACTGAACCCATGTTTTCTTGCATAGAAAGTTTTATGAACTGCCTGAACTTGTCTGCTAAAGTGGTATCTTGTAACAATTGTGCATTAAGGGACCAAGTGTAATCTTTTGGAGTAGACTGTGAGATATCTAAGTCTAGAGAGATGAGGACATCGTTAGAAAGGGCCTGTGCCTCAGTTTGACTAGCGTATTTATTTATTTATTTATTTATCCATCCATCAGAAAGGTATAACTGGTGGGTGTAAAGCTAAGTAGTAGGGAAAAGAAATCAAGCCCTCTATAGAAATGAGGCACCCCGAGCTGAGGCTTGTTTCCAGGTGTGAACTGGGGGATGAGGGAGTGAAGGGAGTAAAATATGTTTGCAAAAAATGATACATTTACAGTTATATATAGTACAAACTCAAAGTCTTGTTGAGAGCAACAGAGTAATAAGTTTACATAAGTATACATTTACAGATATTTACAGGACAAAGTTCAGGACTAGTGAAAGCAGTCAGTCAAGAGAAATAGAGAAGTCAATTTTGAAAATAGATGCTTTGATTACAGAAAAAAGAGCTGGTGTGAAGTAGCAGCATAGAAGGTACAGGTGAAGGTGGGAGGAGGAGGAGGAGAGGGAAAAAGGGAAGAGAGGACAAGGGACAGGAGGGAGGAAAAATGGTGAAGGTGGAGGAAGGAAAGTGGGGCAGTAGTCACAGGACCAGGTAGTGTGGGGGTAGCAATCTGCTAGTGGGGGGGGGGGGGGATGGGGCACCATGAAGTAAATTTGTATTTATTTATTTATTTAATTGGAATGTTTTGAGTACACCTTTCAGCAGAGTTCATTTACAAAGGTCCCATATCAGAATACAGGTTAGGGTACAGATACAGTTACACAGTAATTCAAGTGGAAGAATCATGAAAGGTCCCAAGTATATTTACAGTATTCAGAAGTTCAGTCATAAACTTAGTGAGAACATGTTTCTATGTACAAGTATGATACAAAGGTACAGTAGCAGCAGGTGTTGCATTGTCAATGGTTAGAGCTTAGGGCAGTTACAGAATGCAACTGCAGAGGAAGTGTTTAAAGCAATGTAGGGATGGGGATAAGTGGGTGGATCTAGGAAGGGAGTTCCAGATGAGCAGGAGGCAATGAGAGAAGGGAGCTTGTCCAGCATTAGTACAGTGGTGGAGGAGAGAAAAGGTGCAGGGAGTCTCTTGAGTGGAGCAAATAGGATGAGGAAGAAGAGGGAGAGAGAGAGAAAGAGAGAGAGAAGATCTGAGAGGCAGGAAGGGAGAAAGTTGAACCAGAATTTGGCAATGAGAATGGTGCTGTGAAGTAGTCGGCATGATTTAAGGGAGGAAAGGGAGGAATAGAGAATGTGGTGGTGTGTTTGTGGGGGAGTACTGGAAAAAAATGCAGAAGGTGTTTAAAATAGAGTGTCTAGCCTAGCTAAGGATGATGGAGGGGCAGAGTCAAAGATTACTTCAGTGTAGCCAAACATGGGGAAAATCATCTTTGTAAGTAATTCCTGTAGGACTTCTGGGGAGAAGGCATCCATATTTCTATACATGTTCCCGAGTTTAGACCGGAATTTTGAGTGTATGTAGTTGATGTGTGGTGAAATCCAGATGGCTGTCAAGCCATACACCAAGGTATTTTTCATATGAACACCATATTTTGGATCTAATTAGTAGATTACACAAAAGATTGTGGTTTCTATACCATATAAGAAGTAATCTTACAGTTGATATCAGGTATTTGTAAACACAGCCTTCTTTTTTTCTATAATTGACTATGGATCTACAGTTCATTCATGTACCTCAGATAGATTATTAACAAAACTTCAAGCAACATATCATTCTGTATTACATTTTGCCACTGGACAGCCTAGATCAAAACACCATTGTACTCTGTATGAATCTTTTAATTATCTTTCTTTGGTGGAACATTTTAATTTAAGGTCCCTGATCTTTTTATATAAGATTCAATTGGATGTACGCCCTAAAATTATTTCAAGTTTGTTTCCAATGATTTCTAAACTTTGTAACACACAACAATGTAAAAACTCTTTTCTGATCCCATTCTGCCATATTGTACTTGTTCAAAATTCTCTGACCTTTTCAGCCTCTAAGCTATATAATGAGATGCTGAGTATTATAGCTAGTTGCTCAAAGAAAACTTTTAAAATAGCCCTTAGAAATAATATGCTTGTTAATTCTGTCTGTAAGTGTTTTATACAAACCTAGTAATTCTGCTGTTATTTTAAGGTGTTTGATGATATTGTCTCAATGATTTGTATGTATATTGTATGACTAAATTGGGCCTCTGAGAAAATAGGTTTTTAGCCCACAGACATTTCAGTATAAAATAAAAAATGAATGAATGAATGAATGAATTTGTAGAAGGGGATTGATTTGATGAGTGTGCTGCTGGGTGTGTGAAAGGAGGGGAGATAAGAGGTAATGGCTAGTAGTTTGTGAGAGGTGCTGGAAAGCATGTAGACAATCTTTTTGCAGTTGACCTTCAATTGGTTGTAATGAAACCATTGTAGTACTCAGGAGAAACTTTCTTGCAGCTTTGATTCAATTTTCAGGGAAGATGAGCCAGCATAAAAAAGAATGGTGTCATCCACATAGAGATGGATCTGGGAAGGGGCATGGATAGAAGGGAGTGCATTTAAAAAGATGGAGAAGAGAATAGGACCAACCATATCAAGTGGGAATAAGCTGCGAGCTAGTAAGAAAATAATCTATGTGGGAATAAGAGTTGTGGGGCAGAGAATAAATATGTAGTCCCTCTACCAGATGCAACAATCTCCAGGGGTCTACAAGGCCAAGATGATCTATGAATTTCCTGAGGGCATGTTGAGCCAGTGAAAGCCCTGCATTGGGTCTGGTAGCATGGTCTGTGTTGCTCTGCAATACTAGGTTCCAGTCACCACTGAAGATAATGGGGACATGAGCAAAGTGTGCCACAGACAAAGCAAGTTTAGAAAAGAAGGCTGGCCAGTCATTATTGGGACCATATATTGAGTCCAGTAAGACCTCTGCCTGTCTCAGCTGGACATGCTCCTTAATATATCTATCTTCAGAGTCACCAGTTTCAGTAATGCAGGAGACAGGAACTGTTTTAACCATCAAAATTGCCACACCATGTTTTTTGGTACTGTTCCCAGTTCCATACACAAGCCCAACTTATTCACGCCTAATCAAGGAAATCTCCTGTGTAGGTAAATATGTTTTCTGTAAAACGATAATACAGTATATGCCTTTAATCTACACAAATGTTTAAAGAGATAATGGCATTTTTCCCTTGATTGTCCACCCTTAATGTTCCATGAAACCATCTTCCATGGACCACTCATGGAATGCGGTATGAAGTTGTCAGCACAATAGGAGACCCCACCCCGGTTGTTCCAGTAGTCCTGCATGAGAAATAACCTCAAACCCCCAAGATATACAACTCCAAAGAATCACACAACATAGTATAGGTAACAATGGTACCACCTTCAAAGATATCCCATGTCATAAAGAACAAACAGTAACTTTCATTCTAGGGTTCATACTAGGTTTTAATAGAACGTAGAGAGCCAAAAAGGCCCATGATTTACTCCTATATGTTAATAATATCTAGAAATTGACCCAGAAAGGATATATTTATCTAAACGTATTTTATAGATATGTTTTAACTTACTGGTAATTGCTTCCAAGGGCAGTGCATTCCATAACTTAACAACCCTTACTGAAAAAAATAATTTCCTTGTGAGAAAATTAAATTTCTTTGGTTGTAACTGTAAAGGATGTCCTCTGAAGTTATACGGTACTTCTTTGAAATTAAATCCCAAGATAACTATTAAGTAAGGATCATTTATAATATCGTACATTAGGAGGAGATCACCCCTTAGATGCCTGAATGATAAAGGCATTAAGTGTAGAGAGTTCAATCTACTGTCATATGGTATATCTCTTAGATCTCTCACCATTTTGGTGTATTTTCTCTGTACCTTTTCTATTACTAAAATATCCTGTTTCTTATAAGGGCACCGTAAATGGGATGAATAATCCAAATGTGGAATAACATAGGCCTTAAAGAGTGGCATCAGTTCTCTTTTGTCCCTAGATACAATATTTCATCTGATAGACCAAATAATACGATTTGCTTTTAAAATAACCTCATTAATGTGTGTGGTAGGCTGAAAATCTGCTGATATTTGGACACCTAAATCCTTTTCAGAGGATTTACTTATCAATATCTTATTATCCAGTATATATATATATATATATATATATATATATATATATATATATATATATATATATATATATATATATGCCTAGGGTTGTTTACCCCAAAATGTATAACCTTACATTTAGATAGATTTAGCTTCATCCCCCAGGTAACAATCCACTTGGATACAAAGTCCAGGTCTTTTTGAATAGCAGATATTTGCTCCGGATTTGCACATGGCCCTCCAATTTTTATATTGTCAACATATTTAACAGTATTTGAATAATTTTCTTTTGTTATATCTGATATGAAAGCTGAAATAAAGTGGGGCCCAGTACTGATCCCTGTGGAACCCTGCTAGTAACTAATCCCTTACAGGACAGCTGTCCATTGATCATTACTTGTTGTGATCGGTTATCCAGCCAATCTACTATCCATTTAATTAAGTTTGGGTTTATATTCAAAAGATGTAATTTTTTTATTAATGCCCAATGGGGAAGATAATCAAAGGCTTTACTAAAGTCTATATGGACAACATCATAAGGATGCCTTTCATCTAACTTTAAACGTAAATCTTCATAGAAGCAAAGTAAATTTGTTAAACAGCTTCTACCTTTCCAGAAACCATGTTGTTCAGTATCAGTATTTTCAAATGTAACAGTTAACCAGTCTTTAATAAGACTTTCCAAGATCTTTCCCTTCGGTGGTGTTAAGCTTATTGGTCTATAATTTTCCCACACATTTCTCAATCCTTTTTTATGAATGGGTACCACATAAGCAGTTTTCCATATATCAGGCACAAAACCATGATTTAAACAATGTTCAAACAGCAATTTCAAGGGTGTGGCCAGACTATCAGCTAAGAGATGTAATAAATGTCCTGGAATATCATCAGGGGACATGCTAGTTTTACCTTTTAACTTTCTTAGTTTGGTAAGAATATCAGATTTTGATATTTCTATATGATCACTGGAGGGAAGATCAAAAGTCCCATTAGTCTGATGTTTTTGGAACATACTACAAAAATTGGTGTTAAACAAATTTGCCATATCTAGTGGGTTACACACTGATTTATCATCTGTTTGTATGGGACCAACTTAACAAACAGATTTCTTAAGGGAATTTATGTATGCATAAAATGATTTACTGTTATCCTTACTTGCATTTGAAGCTAAATTAATTTTGTACTTTCTTTTTTTCTTGCCTATACTGTATTAGAATTTTTTTTTGGATGTCCAGAAATAATTTCCAATTTGCTGAGGTACATGATTTTAAATAAATCGCATAACATTTGTCCTTCTTTTTTTTAAGTTTAAATATATCTTTAGTCGTCCATTTTGTTTTTAATTTATCAGAAAAAAATTTTTGCCACGATGTTTGTTCCTCAAATCAATTATGTTGTTATATAGAACCTCATAATATTATTCTATTTTCTTGGTATTAAACATATAAGATCAGTCCACATTATCTAATTTGCTTTTTATGATATTAATATCAGCTTGATTATATGGATAGATTTTTGTATTACATGGTACCACTGTAGATACATGTGCTACAAGGAAACCAATGGTACAGTGATCACTATTTCCAATTTGAGGAAGCTCTGTGATATTAGTTAGTGTCAGAGATTTACTATGCAAAACAAGGTCTAGTAAATTCTAACCACAGGTCAGAAAATTAACTCTCTGAGCCAATTCACGTTGTGCACATATATTGATCATCTTAGTCCCTGATATGGATGTAGCAATCATATTTCCCCAATCAATATCTGGTAGATTAAAATCCCCAGTCAAGATAATTTCACCTAATGAACAGGCAGTTTCTATTTCCTCAATGATAATATCCAGATAAGCACTAGAAACATTCGGTGGGTGATAACAAACCCCCAAAATAATAAACTGTAGACTGTCAATTAATATTTTAATCCATATTGTTTCAGTAATTGCACTTGATTTTTTTATTTATTTGGAAATATCAACAGCTTGTAGGTCACTTTTTAAAAAGATGGTGACTCCACCTCTTTTTTTTTCCTTTCTATTACACTTATGTAGGGTGTATCCAGGAAGGTATAAGTCCCAATATGATTTATCATCTCCCCATGTCTCTGTAATACAAACAATGTCTGACATTAAACATACCCACCCCAGACCAAAAATCAACAAAGCCAAAAAATATCCCCCAGAAACAAAGTGCAAGTTGAACAGTCCCCTTCACCCAATACTCCCCCAGTCTGAAGGACCACTTCTACAAAAACCTTAAGCCTGAGATGATTCTCATCTTGCCTGTGTAGCAACTGCTTTGACCTCATAATGATATCAGAATAATGAAAGCCCAGAGTGGCTAGAAAACCTCCATAAAATGGTTCCTGGCTGCTGGGATAGTCTGCTGGAAAGAGTGGTGCCCCAAGCATCCTATGAACCCTGGAACCCACCAGTGATGATGCTGAAGTGGCTCTCAAGGTTGAAAGTAAACCAAAGAGAGAAAAAAAAAAAGGTGGGAGGGTACGGGAAGAATAAATCCATGGGCCCCTCAATAAGTCAGAATATAATATCAACTATATCAGTATGTCTCTAACTTCCCTGAACTGAAAGTGATCCATCAGAAAGGTATAACAGGTGGAAGTAAAACTAAGTAGCAGGGAAAAGAAATCAAGTCAAATGCCAATGTTATACAATAAAAGCGTACATAAGCTGGGAGAAGGGTTAAAAAATATAACAGCCAAGAAGGAGAAAGCATGACAGATATCCAGAAGAGTTGGTAGGGGAAATAACAGCCACAATGGATATTCAGTAGGCAGAGTAACTCCCACAAAGGTACAGAGCCTCCTCAGAGCTCTCCCTTCTTCTAAGGCCCATCAGACTCATGAGTCATTAAGTCTAAATCTGGAGGAAAACTAAGGGTGAAATCACAAAAGGGAAAAATAAAACCATAAGTTCAGGCATGTACAGCCATGGTGAAGTCAGCCAGGGAACCCTGACCTCCCCACATCAGCACACCTGTAACATTGTATACAGGCTTTTAGATGGCCCCTCACATGTTGTCACTAGACCAGGGCCCATTTGCTTAAAGACAGAAGGGCTCTGTTGAAAATCTACCTCACACCATTAAGGAAGCAAGAGGGGGATTCACAGATAATCCAGTGCAGAGCAGCATGCTGGCTGCATGGGATAAATTATAAGAGAGCTATAGCATCAACATAAGGCAAACCAGTGTAGAGACAGCCAAAATGAAAAGCCCCCCAAACTGTAGCCCACAACAGTTAGTTAATGAACTTAAAAATTTATTACCAAACAATCAAGCAAACTAATTAGATTACTGTCCAAAGAACAAAGTTAGGCAAAACCATGTCAGCATGCATCAATAAGAGACAACCCTCCCCAAAGTCCACTGTGACAGTCTTACATAGCTATCCCAACTGATGGAAGGTCCAGAACCCTGCTGCAGTGTGAGAAAATAGGCCAGAAAACAAAGCAGGAAAGGTGTCAGGAAAGTCTACGGGAATCACAGTAAATGAAAGTCTAAACTACTGAAGTCGCAACATCTGAAGTCTGCAACAGAGTGATAAACTGGGTGAGGATCAACACCATCAAGGTTCAAAACACCTCCCAGATGGTGCACTTCTCCATGGCTGATATTGAAAAGGCTAGACTACACTGTAGTCAGATGGCAAGACCAGCCGAACAAAACAGAAATAATGGATCCCAGTCAATTATAAAAAAGTCCAGTGCATTCTCAATTCAGGTAATGTGCAGTCAGTAACTAATCCCACAGCAGTATACTAAGCAAAATCACAATAAAATCACAGACCATATCTTAAAAAAATAGGGCAATATGGGAGCACTGTAATCCTAAGCTCCGGCATATGAAAATCCAGTCAACACCAAACAAAGTTTAGGTTTCATCTAAGACAGCCAGGTCAAATTCTAAAAATAAAATTTCAGCTGTGATGACTCAGCAAGGTCACTAAACTTACTACCAATAAGTAAACTAAGTACAGGTATCCCTCATCCTGCCTTGAACAAATCGAGGTACAGTGAAGGCAGTTCTCATCTGGCTTGCTCTGAGGATTCAAAACTCTGGGTAGCTCCATTACAAACAAGCTGGAGTCTGGCAGGATACATCTTGAAGCCCATATGAGCAGCTATCAGTTTGAAGATAAGAGGTCAGTAGGCTGATCATCAGTCATGGATCAAATGAGGAAGGTCATGGAAAATACATATCTTGGTGCCCTCCCATGTAACCTCTTGGAGACCTCTGATTTTAGTAAAGAGATCCTGCTTGCCCAAGTACAGTAATTAAAAGAGCTACTGACACCTCAAAGAAAACTTTAAAAAACACAACAATTAGGTACCATTCAGCTTGCATTCTATTTGTATTTTATATATTTCTCCTCCACGTAATTTATTACTAAAGAAATGTGTGTGACTATATGATCGGTGTCCCTTAGAGTTCATTTTGAGTTCATCTGCCTCTATAGCTTACTCCCTACTTCAAGTCATAATCCATTGTTGTGACATCACAATCTGTTGCCATGGGAGTAACTGTGATATCACAAGCAATGCTCAATGACTTCAGGCAGGAAAAAGCAGCAGGAATAGACAAAATCTTCAGGAGCAAAGTTCCTGTTTTCTTACAGATAACCTCACTACTAAATAATTGGGAGGAGGAATACAGAACTAATGAGAAATACAAACTGGACAGTGCCTAAATATTATGTTTGGTTAAAGCTGTCCTGAATATGTCACCAGCCCTTTAAGAAACTTAAAAATTAAAGGGCAAGGTTTAAATCCTTCAGAAGGCACCAGACAACATGCCTGGTGTGCTCGTTCAATAATATAGGATGGGCCATTAGGGGAGAGCCCAGAAATTTTTTCACACATCCTCTGAACAAAGAGGATCATGTTGGGGCCCTTGACCTTCTCCAGTAGCCAGTAATCACAACATTATTACGTCAGCTCCGATCTTTTAAATCTTCCAGCTTGGCTCCCAAATGGGTCATTTTTTTGCCAAACAGCAACCACCTTATGGTCTAGTCTTTCCCATCAATCATTCACATTGCCCACTCTCTGGGTGAGTTCCTCTATGGCTATTCTAATAACTTTGACATCCCCTGTTAGGGACAGGATGGCTTCTTTTTGAGGACCAACTCTTGAATGAAATGTTCTTCAGTAAGGGCTTCAGCAGAGAGTGCAACACCACCAGAAGTTGAAGGTTGTGGTTTTGTACACTTCAAGCCCTGGTTCCGCTCTGGAGTAGGTGTCAGAATATGACATAAAGGAGCAGATTTCATTTCTGCATCCATGTCAAATGATGCAACCTATACCTGGGCATACAGAAAAAGTATCCGCAGACTGTTAAATTACAGCAGGTATACAACAAAGAAAACCCAAAAAAACAAATAAAATTAAGTCGTCAGAGTCACAGCATTCCGACTAGGCTCTTGCCCATGGCAGCACATCATGTGACTCTCCATAGACTTGTTTTTTTATGTTTGCTTGCACACATGTGCAAGAAACATGTTGCGGCAGCTTGCTGCAGAAGCAGGTTGTGGAGGTGCGGCACTGTTGTGGCCAATGCTGCCACTGCATTTTGGGGCTTGTGTGTTGGGCACCAATAAAGGAGGACGCTGCCCCTGACACTAGTTTTAAAGCATGCCGCCACTTTGAAAGAAAATAGCCGCACCAGTCTGAGAGAGCCTTGTCATAGCAGGAGCAGCCTGTTGTTTCAGCCTGAGCAGTGTGCATGGAGATAGAAGTGGACATCTTGCCATTTGCAGTTTGCTGACAGAAGCTGAGGCTGCGATGGCGGAGAGGAGCCGATTGATATGGCACAGTGTTGCTCTTCTGGCAGTATGCTTTTATGCCCAGTTCAATAGCTGTGAACAGTTTCTACTCAATTTATGCCCCTTCACCAGTGCCTTTGTGTGGGTGACCACAGCAGAGACCAGTGCATGTACAAAAAAATTAAATTCCTGTTCCTCAGTCCTAGTGTCTAACAGGTTAAGCTAGTTCATTTGCTGATGAGGGAGCCCACTCCCCGTTGGCATAATACCCTACCATTTGTTGTGTGCTGAGGGGGTCCCAATCCCCCTCTGCCTCACGAACCCCCCCAACAGTCTTTATTTGCTGATGGGGGCCCAATCCCCATCAGCTTCAGTCCCCCCCTTCCCAAGTCAATTTACCAATGAGGGATCCCACTCCCCTTTGGCATAATGTTCCCCCTCAATTTGTTGTGTGCTGAGGGGGATGCCCAATCCCCTCAGCTCTTCCCTCTTACTTTGTATGTGCGAGGTGGCCAATCCTGTCCTTTAGCAGCCCCCCAAAAAACACTCAGGTGGTACACTGTGGGAGCCCACCCAGTGTGACAAATGTCCCTGTAAAAAAAAAAACTTCCCGTGATGTTTTTCATTTGTTTTCTTTTTTAAACCTGTAAAACAGAAAACAGTCCTTTGTTGAGTCTGGTGGCCCTTCCCCAACCCACACCCTCCATCTGCACACCCCACCTCCCCACACACCCCCAACCCATACTTACCTCCGGAGCCCAGCACGACGATCTTCGGTGGACTGGGAACACATCTGCACTCTTCAAAGCCTACTGTGAATTGAAGAAAACCGGTAAGCTGTGTAATGGCATAAATAGGGTTTTCTCAACTTTGGTACATATCTCTGGCATTTTGGGGAATTTTGGCACCAAATTTTCAACATGGGGTTATTGGGTCCCCGCCTCATGAATTCAGTAACTGTCTTGGCATTATTCTGTCCTGAAAGGTGATTTTGCAGTCACTGCAAGGAATCACCTTTTGGGACTGAGTAATGAAATGGCAGTGCCACTGTTCATGAGGTGGGCTCTCAAAAGCTTATGTTGCAAATTTGGTGAAAAAATAAAAAAAAATGACTGCTTTACGAGCGTGAATTGTGCAGTTTCCACGCATGCTCGTAACTGCATGAATTGGTAATATTTTCACTCCAGATTTTCAACATTGGCATTTTTCCACACCTCCTTATGAATAGCACAGCTGTCATTTTACACATCCTGGCCAAAATGTGTTATCGCACTTCTGGCACAGAATAGCTTGGTTGCTGGGGGAAATCAGATTTTGGGATAGATTGAGAACATGACAGTGACACTGTTCATGAGCAGAGGTCCTAAAATGTCTATGTTGAAAATTTGGTGATGAAAGTCCATAAAATGACTGTGTTACAAGTGTGCATGAGCAGTTTCCATGCACCCTTGTAACTTTGCAAATTTGTAATATTTTCATGCCAGATTTTCAACATTGGCATTTGTTCACACCTCCTTATGAACAGTATAGCTGTCATTTTTCACGTCCTGGACGAAATGTGTTTTCGCAGAATAGCATGGTTGCTATGGGAAATCAGTGTTTGGGGCAGATTAAGATCGAGCGAGTGAGAGAAGAGGAGTGAACGGGCTCAACTGAGCTCTGTAGGGACTACTGCAGATTTCTTTGTGAGCAGAAAAAGGTGCCAATGCACCGCAGGAGCCTAGTACAAAAGGGCAGCCTGCAGCACTGGGAGAAACAGAACAAGTGAGTGAGAGAGAGAGAGAGAGAGAGAGAGAGAGAGTAAGAGTGAGCTCAATGGACCTCTGTCAGGACTGATGTGGATTTCTTTGTGGGCAGAAAAAGGCTCCAATGCAGGCAGGAGTCCAGTACAAAAGGGCAGCTTGCAGCACTGGGAGAAACAGAATGAGAGATTGAGGGAGAGGGAGTGAGCGAGCTCAACGGAGCTCTGTCGGGACTGCTGCAGATTTCTTTGTGGGCAGAAAAAGCCAATGCAGGAAGGGCCTAGTACAAGGGCAGCCTGCAGCGTCGGGAGAAGAGAGGAGTGAGTGGTGAGTGAGAGGGGCGAGCTAGCTCAATGGAGCTCTGTCAGAACAGCTGTGAACTTCTTTGTGGACAGAAAAAGGTGCCAACGCAGGAAGGAGCCCAGTACAAAAGGGCAGCCTGCAGTGCTGGGAGAAACAGAATGAGCAAGTGAGGAGGAGAGTGAGTGAGCTCAACGAAGCTCTGTCAGGACTGCTGTGGATTTCTTTGTGGGCAAGAAAAGGCACCAACGCAGACAGAAGTCCAGTACAAAAGGGCAGTGTGCAGCATTGGGAGAAACAGAATGAAAGAGTGACGGGGTAGTGAGCGAGCTCAACAAAGCTCTATCGGGACTGCTGTGGATTTCTTTGTGGGCAGAAAATGGCACCAATGCAGGCAGGAGCCCAGTACAAAAGGGCAGCCTGCAGTGCTGGGAGAAACAGAAAGAGCAAGTGAGAGAGGGGGAGTGAGCGAGTTCAATGGAGCTCTATCATGACTGCTGCGAATTTCTTTGTGGACAGCAAAAGTTGCCAGCTCAGGCAGGAGCCCAGTACAAAAGGGCAGCGTGCAGTGCCGGGAGAAAGAGAGTGAGCAAGTGAGAGAGAGGGAGTAAGCGAGCTCACCGGAGCTCTGTCAGAACAGCTGTGAACTTCTTTGTGGGCAGAAAAAGGTGTCAATGCAGGTAGGAGCCCAGTACAAAAGGGCAGCCTGCAGTGCCAGGAGAAACAGAACAACTGAGTGACAAAGGGGGAGTGACCGAGCTCAACGGAGCTCTGTTGGGCCTGCTGCATGTTTCTTTGTGGGCAGAAAAAGGTGCCAATTCAGGCAGAAGCTCAGTACAAAAGGGCAGAATGCTGCACCAGGAGAAAGAGAGTGAGCGATTGAGAGAGGCTAAGTGAGCAAGCTCAGCGGAGCTGTCAGGACAGCTGTGAACTTCTTTGAGGGCAGAAAAAGGCACCAATGCAGGCAAGAGCCCAGTACAAAAAGGCAGCCTGCAGCACTGGGAGAAACAAAATGAGCGAGTGAGAGAGGGGAGTAAGTGAGCTCAATGGAGCTCTGTCAGGACAGCTGTGAACTTCTTTGTGGACAGAAAAAGGTGCCAACGCAGGCAGGAGCCCAGTACAAAAGGGCAGCCTGCAGTGCCGGGAGAAACAGAATGAGTGAGTGAGAGAGGGAGAGTGAGGGAACTCAACGGAGCTCTGTCAGGACTGCTGCAAATTTCATTGTGGGCAGAAAAAGGTGCCAATGCAGGTAGGAGCCCAGTACAAAAGGGCAGCCTGCAGTGCCATGAGAAACAGAATGAGCATGTGAGAGAGGGGGAGTGAGCAAGCTCAGTGGAGCTCTGTTGGGCCTGCTGCAGATTTCATTGTGGGCAGAAAAAGGTGCCAATGCAGGCAGGAGCCCAGTACAAATGGGCAGCCTGCAGCGCCGGGAGAAACAGAATGACCGTGTGAGAGAGGAGGAGTGAGCGACCTCAAAGGAGCTCTGTTAAGCCAGCTACAGATTTTTTTGTGCGCAGAAAAAGGTGCCAATGCAGGAAGGAGCCCAGTACAAAAAGGCAGCCTGCAACACTGGGAGAAATAGAATGAGCAAGCGAGAGAGGGGGAGTGAGCGAGCTCAATGGAGCTCTGCTGGGACTTTAGAGTTGCCCACCCTCCCGACCAGGGTCCTCTGTGGTCCTATATTACAGCAGTCCCTCTGGGGTGGAGACAAAGCATTGATTGGATACTTTTAGGATTGCTGTAATAATACAGATTTAGTTGTTCTGTTTATTTCTCTAACTGAGCTGAGTAATACTTGGAGTGCAATATGATTTCTAACTTTGCTAAGTAAAACTATATGAGAGCTGAGAACAAAAAGTATGGCAGCTGAGGGGTGAAAATTGGGGAAGGATTCTTTAGGATTTCTACAGTAATACAGTATCAAATAGATGAGATTTGAGACTGAATTAACCCAGTTGGCAAGGGGGCAGTAGGGGGACTAGTGTGGGGTGAGGAACAGAAATTTGAGTAAATATGGGCCTAGCAGTTGTAGTAGGGTGCAGAACCTGGGAGTAAGAGCCTGTAACATAAGATGGGGGCCAAAATGGGGCAGGTGCCACATGTCAATAGGGCGGGCATCTTTGGAAGGGTGGTGGGGTGTACAGGGTGTGGGTCCGCCATGATCCTGGACTGGGCTTGGAGGATGGGACGGTGTATGGTCTGTAGACAAATGGCTAGTTTGAGGGAGGAACTGTGGAGGTTAGGGAGGTGTCCAAGTGGCAGGGCAGATGAGTATTGTAGGCATCCTGGCTGGGGGGGTATAGAGGATGGCAAGGGGGGATGGAGGAAGAACAACTAGGGACTGAAACCGACCCTAGTATCAGAGGCAATAGCACAAAAGAGAGAAGAAGAGAGGTGGTGCCTGAGGCAAGGGAGGGCATCTTTATGGGGGAGGAAGAGACCACAAGGAGTACCAGGGGACAGAGAAGATGGCTGCGGGTAGGGAGGAACCAGGGTTGGGATCAGGGGTGGCACAGAGGGGAACAAGTAGGAGGGGGAACCAATAGGGGGAAGAGATGTAGGAGGGGTATCAACTAGGAATAGATGTGAGACTCTTCTATGGGAGAGAGAGGAGGAGCAGGAACATACTGAAGGGGGAGGACAAATGGGGCATGAGAGGGGAAGAGATAGCGAGGATGAAAGGGTAGAAGGGGACTAGTAAGGAAGGAAGGAGTGGTGACTGGAGGAGAGAAGGCTATGGGAAGGGAAAAGGATGGGAGGGGAATCACTATCGTGGTAGAAGGGAAAGGGGGCTCTACATCGACAGGATAGGAGAGGGGTTGGTAATCTCCAGGGGAGGAGGTGAGGTCAACATGGGAAGCCCAGTAGGAAGTAGTCAGGCTGGGAAGGGGTTCAAGGGGGATGGGAGGAATAAGGCAAAGAAAAAGGATGAGGTGGAAGTAGGGGTTACAGATACAGAAGTCACAGAGGATGCAGCTGGTTGGTGTAAAGGGCAGGGATGAACAAATACTGGGGTGGTGGAAGGGGCATTAGAAGGCAAAAGGGGTAAGGGATGGAGGGTACTCATCCTGGGAGATTCTATACTAAAAGGGGTGAGATGGGGCAGAAGGGAAGAAAGGTTCAGCCGTATTAGGGTTGAAGCTATCCCCAGGTTGACTGCAGGAGGGGCAGGGCAGGCATTGCTCAAGTGTGCAGCGAGGGTTAGAAAGAAACCTCATTTAGTGTAGCATGTGGGTACAAATGACTTGGCAAGGGAGACTGTGGAAGTAGTGAGGGGGAGGTTCGAGTAGTTGGGCAGGCAGGCAGTGTGAGGGGGTGGGGGAGTTGGTGGCATTCTCAGAGATACTCTCGGTACCATGTGCAAGCATGGGGAGGAAGGGTAGGATTGAGGGGTTCAACGAATGGCTAAGGGAATGGAGCCACACCAAAAATTATGGGTTAGTGACTAACTGGGGTAGGGTCTTGGAGAATAGTGACTTGTACTCGGGGGGGACAGGGTACACATGAGCAGGAAGGGAAGGGGAGGGGAGTATTAAAGGCAGGATTAGAGGGGTATATCTCTACTAAGGTGGATTTATACTAGTGAGGGGGGTGGCCAAAAGACTGAGATTGACAGAAAGGTCTGGACAGGGGAGCCTAATGAGCTCCCTCCCTAAATGTAGGTAAAGGCAGAGGCTTAGTAACCCTGGGAAGGGGTGGGCAGAGTGGTCTGAGTGTAATACAGAAGGCACCACCACCCAGTAAGAATAAGGAAGAGAAATGGTGCAAACTACCTGGAGGAGGGACACAGGCCAAGGAGGAGAAGAGTGAGGAGAAGGAGGGTACAGGTGAAAGATGGTTTCCCTCAACGCAAGAAGCCTGGGGAACAAAACTGCAGAGCTTCAGGTACTCGTTTCAGAGGGGAAGGTGGACATTGCTGCAGTGACAGAGACTTGGGCTGTAGAGTACCATGATTGGGGTTTGGCAATCCCAGAATACAGGATATACAGGAGGTACCGGGGGATTGGAAGGGGGGGTTGCACTCTATGTGAGGGAAGGGATTAAATGCATAAAGGATGAAGGAGAAGAGGAGAGGGCAGAGGCACTTTGGGTGCAGCTTCTGGACTCCAAGGCCAAAAAGCTGAGGCTAGAAGTGGTGTACAGACCACCAGCCCAAACTGGGGAACTGGATGGAGACTTGCAGAGCAGATAAGGAGGGTTTGTAGAAGGAGGACTGTGGTGATAGTGGGGGATTTTAACCTACCACGGGTTGACTGAAGCACCCCAGCCACTAGCAGTACCAGGGAGCAGGTGCTCCTTGATGCATTCCAGGATGCCCTTCTGATGCAATTGGTAAGTGGGCCTACAAGGCTTGGTAGCACTCTGGACCTAGTACTGGCAAATGGGGAGGCGGTGAGGGAGGTAAGGGTGGAGGACCCACTAGCAGATAGCAACCACCAAACAATGTAGCTCATTGTCATGCTGGGCAGGGAGACAGGAGGCATGGGCACTAAGGTGGTGGACTTTATTAGGGTGGACTTTGGGGGGATGGGAGCAATACTGCAAGGGAGACTCCAGGATACAAGGCTGGGGATGGATGCAGAACTAAAGTGGTGAGTCATAAAGACCGGGCTAACAGAAGTCACAGTAGCCTGCACTAGGTCCAGGAGGAAGAAGAGCAGAGGCAAGAAACCATGTTGGCTGAACAAGGAAGTGCTGCAAGGGGTGTGGGCAAATATGGCTGCATACCAGAAGTACAGGAGAACAGGGAAGGGAGAGGATAAGGAGGCTTTCGGGAGTTGGTCAAAGGAGGTTGCCAGGAGGGTGAAAAAAGCTAAGGCCTCCAGGCACTTAAGTTCCGCACAGGGCATAATGGGAGGGGAAAAGGACTTATTTAGGTATGTCAGGGAAAAGAGGAAGTGCAAGGAACATATTTTGAGGATAACTTGGGAAGGGGATTGGGTAGAAAAGAGGAAGGATCAAGTGGGAATTCTAAATGAGTGCTTCTGCTCTGTTTTCACTAAGGAGAGGAATGGCCCACTACCAGAATGGGCTGGGGGGTGAGGAAAGGGGGGAAAGAGGAGACAGACAAAGTGATCAGAGAAATTAGGGTGCTAGAAGGACTGAGGGCAGTAAGGCTGGACAAGGCACCAAGTCCCAATGGTATCCACCCCAGGATGCTGAGGGAGGTGTCAGAGCTGTTGGCTGAGCCGCTGGCAGATCTGTTCAACACCTTCCTGGAAACGGGGTGTGTGGCACATGACTGGAGGGTGGCCCATGTGGTGCCCATTCACAAGAGTAGGCTTACGGAGGAACCAGGAAATTATTGGCCGGTAAGTCTCACATCCATAGTGGGTAAGAATATGGAGGTGATACTGAAGGAGAGGCTGGTGGCATTCCTAGAGTGTAATGGCCTCCAAGATGGGCGGCAACAAGGGTTCATCTCAGGGAGGTCTTGTCAAACCAACCTAATAGAGTATTGTGACTGGGTGACAAGGGAGTTAGACAGGGGCTATGTGGCGCATGTTCTGACCTTGAACTTCAGTAAGGCCTTTGATACAGTGCCTCATGGGAGACTGGGGGGGAGCTGACGGCAGTGGGGGTGGGAAAAAACTGAATAAATGGATAGAGAACTGGTTACATGGGAGGGTGCAGAGGGTGGTGGTGGTGGGGGAGCTCTCGGCACCTAGATCAGTGACAAGCAGGGTGCCGCTGGGGTCAGTTCTGGTCCCGGTGCTATCTGGGCTCTTTATCTCTGATATAGCACATGGAGTGGGGAGTAGGGTTAGTCTGTTTGCACATTATACCAAATTGGGGGTGGTGGTGGATGAAGAGGATGGATGGAAAAAACTGCTGGGGGACCTAACCAAACTAGAAACATGGTCGGTGGAGTGGCAGCTAGGATTCAATGCAAAGAAGTGTAAGGTGCTAAGAACCAGAAGAGTGACAAATGGTTGGGGATCACAGAGGAGGAGAAGGACCTAGGGGTGTTGGTAACTGGGAGCATGAACAACTCGGCCCACTGCAGGAGAGCAGCAGTGAAGGCAAACAGAATGCTGGGTTGCAGCGCAAGGGGGTCCTCATCCAGACACAAGGATGGGATCTTACCTCTCTACAGATCATTAGTCAGACTGCACCTAGAGTACTGTGTGCAATACTGGAGGCCATACCTGAGGAGAGATATAAAGTTACTGGAGGGGGTGCAAAGGAGGGCAACAAAAATGTTAAAGGGTGTTGAAGGAAAGGAATGTGAAGTTAGGTTGAAGGAGCTGAACATGTACACACTGGAGGAGGGGAGGGATGGGGGGTATGATTGAAGCATTTAAATACCTGAGGGGGTAAATAAACCTAGCACTGAGGGGGTGTTTAAACTGAGGAGTGGAAGAGAGATGAGGGGGCATGGACTAAGGTTGGAAGGGGATGTTTCAAGAGGGGAATGAGGAGGCACTACTCAGAGAGGGTGGTGTCTAGTTAGAATGCTGTGCCAGAGGTGGTGGTAACATGTAGGACAGTCAATAGCTTTAGGGAGGAATGGGATAAAGGAAGATGAAGAGTCAGGGAGCAGGGGCTGGGACAAGTGGGGGAGGAACTGAGGAGAAGGAGGCTGGGGCACCTGCAATCTAGGGTGTTAGCTGCACACTCGGGCAGACTTACACAGACCTACTGCCAGTATGTTCTGCTTGCAGATTCATATGTTCATATGTTCGTATGCATGTTTGTATGTAAAATCACAGTGACTCTGTTCATGAACAGAGGTCCTAAAATGCCTATGTTGAAAATTTGGTGACAAATGTCCATAAAATGACTATGTTACAAGCGTGTGTTGTGCAGTTTCCACGCACCTTTATAACTTCACAAATTTGTAGTATTTTCACTCCAGTTTTTCAACATTGGCATTTTTTCATACCTCCTTATGAACAGTACAGCTGTCATTTTTCACATCCTGCCCAAAATATGAGTTTACATATCTGGCGCAGAAAACCATGGTTGCGTTGGGAAATCAAGGTTCGGAACTGATTAAGAAAATCATAGTGACAGTGTTCATGAGCAAAGGTCACAAAATGTCTATATTGAAAATTTGATGAAATAATTCCACTTAATGTGTTATGCACATGCATTGAGCAGTTTCTATGTACGCTCAGAAGTCTGAACATTTTTAATATTTTCACTACAGAATTTCAACATTGCCATCTCTTCACACCTCCCTAAGAATGGTACAGCTGTCATTCTTCAAATCCTGCCCAATCTTTATTTTCGTACATCTGGCACACGATGGCATGGTCACTATGGAAACTTAAATTTCGGGACACATTGACAAAATCACAGTACCACTGTTCATGAAAAGAGATCCCAAATAGTTTCATGAGGTGGGGGCCACAAAATGGCCATGTTGAAAATTTGTACTGCAAATACCAACAAATGCCCCGGAGCATTACGGTTTCTAACCATAATGTCCCACCCTGTACAGACTGACAGGCATCAGGGGTGTGTCTTTGGGTTGCTGACTGTAATGCTCATGCCATTCCAACCTCACCCCCACCCTGCAGCCACTGACAGGCATCGAGTTGTGCCTTGGACTCTTCAGCACCAGAATTCAACCCATTCTATATTGCACCCATTTCAGCTTATGTCCTTATGGAGTGGGGTGACTGTAAAACTGAACACCCCAAGGCACACCTCAACAGTTGTCAGTGTTTGCAGGATAGGGTGAGGTGAAATGGCATGAATGTTCTGGGCGACAACCCAAATGCATGCCCCAATGCCTGTCCATCTCTGCAGGGTGGTGGTGGGGTTGGCATGAAGTTCAATACTTCACTGACATTCCTACTCTGCATCTATCTCCTACATTTCCAATGCTAATACCAGCAAGCAAACATTTGGCATTGATAGATGCTTGTTATATATAGGCTTTGATTTGTTGTGCATGTTGCACTATATGGATGTGCTTACTCATGTAAATGTAAACTTTGCATTGTTGTTTATGTGTTATATACTAAGGATGACTTAATGCTGAATTTGTATTTGGTGAAATTGGCAATATATCTTCTATGGACACCAGCAAAGCTGTTCTGAAGAAACTTGGATCTCTTCAACACTTTGACACTTCAGTGTCATGATGCAATTCTTACACAAAGTGCTCCCTGTAAAAAAAGTCAGATTGTGTCCAAAGTTGTTGGCAAGCCACTTGACTTGCAGCAGCCAATATGAGATGGCGGAGATAAAGAACCCATTGGGTTGTGCACATCTCAAGCTATTTCTAGCTCCTTCTGACAGGGAAAAAGCCTTCTAAAAGTGGCTTATTTTAAATCAGAAAGAGTAAGAAAACAGAAGAAATCATTATAGAATTGTGCCGTATCCTTCTGGTTAGATCATTTACTACACTTGACTAAAGTTTCAGACATTCCAGCTAGTGCAATTGTCCTGAAGAGGAAAAGAGAAAGTAGAGTGTGAGTAAGCCTGCAGTGGCATCTGCTGGTCTGGCCTGCAGCAGGAGCAGGTCTGAGTGAATTTAGCAGAATGGAAATCGTACTGATTGGACTTTCAAAGGATTTGCTTAACAATTTTGTTTTAATGAAGTGCTAATATTACAGAGCAAATAAATCAATATTTATTTGTTTATTTATTTATTTATTTATGTATGTATGTACTGTGATGTAGTCTACAGTGCTACTCCCAAATCCAACTTATTCAGATTGGACCCCCTTTTCAACTTTTTCTGCCATTTTGCCATGGACTCTCCAAGACATACTCACCACTGTGATCTCTATCACTCATTTTCCTTCCCTTCGCTTACTAATAGGTGCCTCTGTCACTGCACCAAGCTCATCTCTAAAGACTGGCTAAGCTCTCTTCCTCCATACTTATTTTCTTCCCTCACTACCCCTCCTCATCCAGCTCACTCCTTAAGATCCTCTGACTCCCGTACCTTTCTGATCCCCTATGTTCTACCCTTGCTGGCCAGTTTACTTTTATTAATTGCTTTCCAAAAACCAGGAACACCCTTTCCAATCAAATCAGACACTCCTCTTCCACTCATTCCCTCTTCTCTGCCTTGCATAACTACCTCTCCTCTAACTGCATTTGCTACCATTAACCACATCCCTGCCTTCTCCCCATGCCACAAACCCAGACTGCATCTAAGTTTTTATCCCTGCAGCACTTGTGTACAATGAATCAGCACTTCTTCGTCAATTAATTTTGTTTTCTCTGTATACTGATTGTATTATGTACTCTGGCCTTCTCCTGTTATTCCATGTCTCAGTCCTTATGTATTATTTGATCCCTATGTAAGAATGTTCTGGGTTTTATGTGTTAAGTTGTACAGTGTTTTGTAATTTTCCCCTTGTTCCCCTCCCCACAGGTTGCACCGGGAGACAAGCAACTTGTTGTTCAGTGTGCCTTCCTGGTGAAACATTTCAATTAATAAATCAAAATAAAATAAAACATATTTATTTATGTATACATGTCTGTATATATGTATATACATATTTATTTATTTATTTATTTGCCTGAAAGTGAAAACTAAGTGAAAACAGTTACAGTATGATACAGGCTCTTCCAGGGATGATGAGGAGGGTGTGTCAGTGGACAACAGGAATGAGTAGGAATGGCAGCTATCATCATATAGAAACCACAAGGGAAAAAAAGGAGGAGAAAGGGATGCAGTGGGAAGGAAAGATGCAGAGAAAGGTAACACATATTTAGAAACCATGATGAAAAAAAACTGGAGTAGGAAAGAATGCAGATGGAAGAAAAGAAGCAGAGAAAGGTACCACTATGCCAGTACCATCAAATACAGTACCAGTTCTGTAAGTGGTGCTGGTTGAAAAGGAGTTGGAACATGGATTGGGAATCATAGAGGTAGTGGTAATCTTGAGATGATGACTATGGCTGAATATGTGATAGTACAGCCTAGAAAACCATAGTTCATTAGTTCCCAGAACTCTCCTGGCTCCATTTCCACTGCATGAAGCTTTCCAAGCCAGTTGTCCAGTGCATCTGTTAAGGAGACCAACCTGAATAATCCAGAAGCACATCAGACTATCCCTCTTCTCCCTTTCAGTGCTTCTTATTCCCCTACCCAGGATAAAAAAAGATCTATCCACATTTGTGAAGGCAAGTCCACCCATCAGCTTTGTATGAATAACATGGCAACACCTGCAATCATAGCCACCTAAGCATGTGCATGGGTGTGTGGGTAATAGCCAGTCGACCTTGAAACACTAACAAGGCCCCTATCCTCAAATCACACATCAGCAACAGAACCACCCAAAAAAGTGCTGCTGCTCAAACATTGTATAAGGAAGGTGACAGTTAGTCTGGGTCTGGCAAGGAAACTTCATGAGATTTTCATACGTTTTTCAGACACATGTATGGAAATCCTCCCAAAAGGTTAAACAACAAAAATGTGGTCTAACTTTCCAGATGGAATTCCGTACTTGCAACTGACGAATCTGGCAATTGCAGCAGAAATTGAGATCAACTGCAGGTATTGTTGCAAATGCATACAGATGTCTGTGACTAGGATGCAGACATCTGGGCACATCTTTGTAAATGCTGCATGAGTCCGAAATGTGGACACAAGTGCTGCAACCAGTGGTATGAAAATCCAACCCATTATGTTTATCTTGTCTGCAGCACTAAAAAGTGCAGTTGTTCCTTAGAGTACGGGGCAGGCCTGAGGCAGGGCATGGTATACCAACCCAACAGTTCTACAAAGCAAGCTTGAAGCACTCCCACCAGACCAGCTTATGGAGAGTGCCAGTAGGGAGGATATTAATGCAGAATGGTCAGAGCATGGCCATTGAGATGAGGAAAAAAATAGAGGAGAAAGCACATAAAAAGGAAGAGGAGCAGAAGAAATGACAACGAAAAGTGTATCATACATGCAAGGAGACAGGAGCAGGGGAGAAGAAATACAAGATGAGGAGGAGCAGGGAGAAGAACAACAGAGGAAAGGCATGGGGAAGCAGATGTTGAAGAGGAAGATGAAGAACTAGAGGAGTTTAAAGTCTGATGACATTTTCATCACCCACTAGTGGTGATAATGAGTGCAACACTGAGGAATTGAGGCCATCACAGGAAGAGAGAGAGAAAAAAAATGAACATTAGAAAAGAAAGAAGGCAAGCATCTCAGGCTGGGAAACCTAAAGCTCAGCCCCTCCTCCCAGCAGGATCAACACCACATGTTAATGTCAGCTGTCCCACCTGGCCATCTTCGGCAGCCACATCGTAACCATGGTACAACAGAAATACTCTTTTAGTTGTAACTCAAATATCTGCCTCCCAGCAGTCCATTCATGTGGTGAAAAAAACAAAAGTGATCTTCAGCAGTGTGGGAGCATTTTACAGATGACACCTCAAATCCACTGAAAGCATATTGTAATCAGTGTGGTAGAAAGATCTGTTAGGGTCGGTCCATTAAAACGTTGCAAACTGTACTCTGGCTGATCATATAAATCATGAGCATGGCATCCTCCTGTTAGTCACATCTTTCCCATTTCCCACTCTGGTCAGATGGGCCAGCAGGAGTGGCAGTATGGACCTCAAGTATGGAAAGCAGTGGGATTATATGGATTGTCTAAGTGATGATGCCAACATGGCAGCCAAAGCAGCAAGGAGGCATGAGAGTGAGGAGGAAAGAAAAGGGAGGAGAGCACATGAGGAGGAGGATAAAGAATAGGGGAAAGAACATGATTCATGCAAAGAGAAGGAGGGACAGGGAAAAGAAAGACCAGAAGAGGAGAAGCTGGCTGAAGAAGCAGAAGAGGAGGAAGGGTATGAGGAAGTAGATGTGGGAGAGCAGGATGAAGAATGAGAGAAGCTTGAAACTCTGAAGTCAGCTACACCACCAATTTATCATAAAGATGGATGTGACACTGAGGAGTGGAGGTCATCAGGCAATTAAGAACTTGAATCAGCTGTAGAAGCTAAACTGGCAGCCAGTGAGAGGGGGTGTGGTCTGGGAGCTTGTGCTATTTGCAGTGGAGAAGGGGCAGTCAGCATAAAAGGGTGCTTGCAGCTACTGTTTAAAAGGTACCTGACTTTTTTCCATTCACCACATTCTGCCTGCAACAAAGGTTTACTGCGTGTGTGAGAGAAGCTGTTTTTGCTGGACTTTACATCATTATGTGAAAAGCTGTTTTGTGCTGGACTTGAAACATCTTTGTGCCAAGGCTCCCCCCGCAATTAAGAACTTGAATCAGCTGTAGAAGCTAAACTAGCAGCCAGTGAGAGGGTGTGGACTGGGAACTTGTGCTCTCTGCAGTGGAGGAGGGGCAGTCAGCATAAAAGGGTGCTTGCAGCTACCACGCGAGCATGGTAACGCAAGTGTGAGTGGCGAGCGCCACTCGGCATCAAAAAATTTGTTTGTAGGTTTAGTGAAGGCTTGCGCTCTTTTGCTTGAAGTTTGGATTTATAGATTGAGAACTATCTGTAGTAATTAAATATTCACACTCTCACTCAGATTTAAAAAGTCCAAGCTTGGTGAGTGTTATACTGAATTTTGATTGTTTTAATTATTAACCATGCAGAAATATGTAGTGTACTGTGTCCCAATTGTGATATTTAATAATCAATGAAAGAAGATTGACTGTTGGGAACGGCGGTCACTCCATCACCTGCAAGGCAGCAAGAAAAAAATATGTTGTGGCATTTATTTATGTTGTTGGGTTCAGAACTTATTCATAGAACCAGAAGAAATGGATTCTCTAGACAGTGGAGATTATTTAATCAAGTTAGAATCCAATGTTTTTCACCTAGAAAATCCCACTTAAAATTAACTACACCATTTGTTTGTAGCATAGTAATACTGCTTGCTGGTAATGTGGAGATAAATCCCGGCCCCAAAGGAGTCAATAAACAAAATTTAAAAATTTCACTTGAAAATGCAAGAAGTGTTATAAACAAGATGCATGAATTTCAAATATGGACTAAAAGTTATGAACCAGATGTGATAGGATTAACTGAAACATGGTTATCTCAAAACATACAGGACAAGGAAATATTAATGGATGGTTATAATCTTTTTAGATTAGATGGGGAAAGAGGGATGGTGGGATTCTTTTATATATCACAGAGAAACTGGGTTTGGGAGAAGTTGTTTTTCAGGGTAATTTAGAGGGAATTGAATGTCTTTGTGTTAAATTTGAAAGATTGCAGCTCTTAATTAGTGTAGTATATTCCCCTCCAAAAATAAATACTGCCAAGTTTGAATTATTGGCATCTAAATTAGCATAAGTGTCAGATGGTAAAGATTTAATACTAATTGGTGATTTCAACACTGCTTGGGGCAAACCAAGAGGATTAAAATTGGAACAAAGCTTTGAGATACTAGATGTCAATCAAATAATAAATCAAAGTACTAGGAAACGTGGGGTTAAAAGTAAGGGGAGTATTTTGGACTTGATTTTTCTTCTCTCTAGGAGCTTTCATGTCGAAAAATGTTTGATTTTACCTCCAAATTTGGGGGCTCATAATCCAGTATATTGTGCTGTAAAAGATCTTAATCAAATAATTGAGGAAGAAAAAATTACACTAAAAAGAAACTTTAAGAACTATCACACAAATAATTTTGTTTATGATTTAAATTGTATAGAGTGGGGAAGATTAAATTTAATTCCAGATGTAAATTTAGAGGCCTGTAATAGGCATGCACCATTTTAAAAAAAACTAAAACAAAGAAAAAGCATCTTCCATGGATAAACAAATATTTGAAAAAGAAAATTTGTATCAGAGATAGAATCTGGAAAGGAGCAAATAAAACAAAAAGGGAGGAAGACTGTGTTAATTTCAAAATTAAGCAAAATGAATGCAAAAGGTTAATTAGATCTGCAAAAAAAAAATTTTTTACAACATTAAAATTGAGACAACTCGGATTGGTCATGTGATGTAGGTGCCGATTGCAAACCTCCTTCGTTTCCTCCAGCCACCCGATCGCTATTTTCATTTAATTTCACGATTAAAGTCTGGCAAATTCTTGGCAAAGGGAAAGAAAAAGTTCTTAGAAGGCTCTTTACACTTCGAGTTAAAGTGATAGCGTGAATGGAGACTGAGATGAAGAAAAATCTCCCCAAAAGAACGCTGCCTAACACTCCTGAGAAAGGCCCTAAGAAGCCTAGGTCTACGAGTTCAGTTGATCCGGGCGAAGTAACCCCTAACCCTGCTAAGCAAGAGCCATTAACCCTGGTCAAATTTCTTGCTGAATTTAAGCCCTTTAAGGAGGAAATCACGTCTATGACGGCTGAAATCAAAATATTGTCATCAGCTTTAGAGGAAGTAGCACGGTGAACCTCAGATGTTGAAGTGAAAATTCACTCCTTGGAAAAGAGAGTTGAGAAAGCTGAATCGGAGTTGATAACTACGAGGCAGAAGCTATCTAGAATGAAGTCCAAACTAGAGGACCTTGAAGGTCGAAATAGAAGAAATAATGCAGTCCTGATAGGGCTGCCCGGAGCTGAAGAGGGGCAAGATGCAGTTCTCTTTATTCAGAGATTCGTGGAGCGTGTGGCTGGCCCCTCACCTTACAGGGCCAAATATGCTATAGAGAGGGCGCATCAGGCCCTTAGACCACCCTTCCCCTTCGGGATCACAGCTGAGACCCCTGATTTTTAGGTTCCTCAACTATCTCGTGCGCCAGTATTTCCTAAAGAAAGTTAAGGAGGCACAAGGTATCATCTGGGAAGGTAAAAAAGTAAAAGTGGCCCAAGATCTCCCTGCTACAGTCTGGCAGCAGCGCTCTGCCTTTCATCCCTACGTATCAAAATTAATAGCAGCTGGAATTCACTTTAAAATGTTGTATCCAGTAAGGTTACAAGTTTTCATTTCGGAGGTATGGCACAGTTTTAACGAACCGGAGTTGGCTCGGTCTGGATTAAAGGAACTGCTCCTCGATCTCCTCCGAGAAGTCTGAACTGTATTTATGGCCGACTTTGCAAGTGTAAAGTGCTCCGGGGTCTTAGTTTGGAGACCAGCCTTGTCCATTCTTCACTTATGATTTAGGGGGAAGAATTACCTGCAGTATGCTTTGCTGATACGCTTGGCAGAACGAATGTGGCAGAAGCAAGTTAATTTCGTCGGAGATTCAAGTTTTTGCTGAAGTCTTATTTAGTGCAAATTCCTTTAATAAAAGACTCTGCTAGTGTTCAGATTCCGAGGAAGTAGCGGAAAGTAGATTTGCTGGGTTTATGTTTAGGTTCAGAGGGGAATGTTTGTTTATCGAATAATTATGTCTTTTTATATGTTCTTATTTCTGTGTCATTCTCCTCAATGTCATAAAGCCGAATACAGGGGGCACTGAATAGTCTTTTTTCCTAAGGGGCTGATGAACTTTACTTTGGGTATTTATGTGACTCCCTGGTTAGTGAGCACTTTGTTTCAAATCCAGAAGGACCATGTTACCGAGCTTAATACTGGTTCAGAAGGGGAAAAACTCAAGTCAAGCTTTACATGAGTGGAGTCATTTTCTTTTCACTCCCAAAACAAGGGACCATATCCGGTATAGCTTAGTTAGACCGCTAGAGGGGGGTATTGTTCTATTGTGCAGATTCATTTTCTGGGCTGGCCGTGTTTGCATTGGATTTAACATCTAATTTATAGTTTTCCCCCCAAGAGAATAGTGATGTGTTAAACTGACAAGCATAAAATGGGGAAAGACCTGCAAGTTACTCAAATTCTTGGCAATTAATTTAATTTTTGTATGACACCTGCCAGCTTTGCGACCTAATTGGTGCCTGAGTTAATAGAGGGTTTCCTGCCTGAAACTAACTCCCATGGAATGATGTTCATGATATTACACGCTGTAGCTAGTTCAATATTGCTTCCTATTTCTAAGGCTAAGATAACAAAACTGGCAAGATAACATCAACGAGTGCAGATATTGACAGGCACATAACATAGCTCAGGTTAAGTTTCAAACAAAGCGAATTCGCAGCTGTTACTCGAGATAAAGCTGTATTATTGAACTCGCTCATGGGGATCCCAATAAAAGCCAGTAGGTTAAATTAAGTTTTGAAGTAGTGAATGGACATTGGTAGCGGGGCTATAGAGCTGATTCAGTTTAGGACTCCATTTGCAGGGGGGGTAGACAGATCATTATAATATAGCTTACATCGTTGGGGCTTATTTCTATTTCTCTTAGAATGTAAAATGAACTGAAATATCTAAACGTAACTTTGAGATAAATACGTCTAATAGAGAAAGAGCTGGGACAAGTATATATGGTCCCTCAGTGGACTATGCTGGTTTTCAGATTTGTTTTGAAGGACATTCTAAAGGTGTTTCCCTTGCTTATTAAGTTTGTGTTCAAATGCAGGGCTCTCTAAGGGTGGCTGGGGTGGGGCTAAGGTGTTGGTATGCTGCAGAGGCGGAACCTATAACAGATGGGTGGGAAGGGGAAGGATTGTTTATGGTTGATTTTCTAATGGGTTGGGGGAGTGGGAGGGTGGGACAGGGATAATTTGGGGTGAAATCAGCACAGCTCTTAGGGGCTTTTCAAGGATTTACATCTTTGGTAGATTTATCTTTGTGCATCTTACATTATTGGAAGCATGCAATAATGACTAATATACTAAAAATTGCAACATGGAATGTTAAAGGATTAAGGTAGTGTGTGAAACAATATAAAGTCCTTAAGCACCTTGCCTTGTTGTCCATAGACATTGCAGTCATACAAGAGTCACACTTACTGGATTCGGAAGCCAATTGTATGAGATGGCAGCAGATTAGTTATGTTTTTTCTGCTGGGATTGCTACTAATAGTGCCGGTGTATTGATTCTGATTAATAGAAAGACCCCATTTGTTTTGAAGCAGGTGCTTAAGGACCCGCAGGGTCAATTCTTGTTTATTCACTGCTTTCTATATGCCACTGAAGTCCTCCTGGGAACTTTGTATGGGCCCAATGTGGATTCCCCTGACTTTTTTGTGAAACTAGCTGAACTGTTATATCCTTATATTACTTTACCAATTATCATTGGGGGAGATATGAACACCGTTATGGACCCATTAATGGACCATTCCTCTCCTATAAGAAGAGGCTGCTCCCCTGCCCAAAGGGCTCTTCAAGAGCTCTTGGAGCATTATGCTATGTGTGATGTCTGGAAAGTATTACATCCTTCAGAGAAGGAATTTACTTTTCTATCCCCAGTACATAAAACTGCCACGCGTATCGATTATATTTTTCTCTCCCAAATTCTTCTCTCTGGAGTGATCGAAGCTTCCATACAGCCAGGCCCACCTTCGGATCATGCACTGGTAACATGTCAGCTAGCTCTTTCGACCCTTCCTAAGAAGTCTTCCAGATGGAAGATTAATAACCAAATGTTAAAAGATGATCACGTTGTTAAAACTATTAGGGAACACATAGGGCATTTTATAGAGACCAATATCCAATCTATTTCCAGACCAGATCTAATATGGGGGGGGCTTTTAAAGCATTTATTAGGGGTGTGTTAATTAGTACAGCTACACACAGAAAGAAAGAAAAAGATAAGAAATTAGTCTCACTATTAGGCCAAATTCATTTAAAGGAAACAATGTTATCCCAATGATTTTCGGAATCCGTACAGCAGGACCTGGTTAAATTAAAAGAGGATTACTTGAAAATATTAAGAGATAAGGCCAAATTTGTGATTCTTAAAGCTAAAGCAACTTATTCAGATCAGGGAGAGAAAGCAGGAAGACTATTGGCACTCTGGATTAAGCAAATGGAAGCGAATAGGTACATTCTGTCAATACGCTCCCAGATAAATGATGTCCTAAAAACATCTCCAGAGGATATAGTTTTAGAGTTTCAGAGGTACTATACTAGTTTATATAGTTCTAAAATGAACTCAGTATCCGGAGACATTATAGATAAATATTTAGGGGCATCTGGATTAACTTCACTCTTGGAATCCCAGCAGGAATGGTTAGTCTCCCCAATAACAGCCGATGAAATTTCCAGGATTATTAAAAGCTTACCCTCGGTTAAGTCACCTCGCCCAGATGGCTTCTCAGTGAATTTTTATAAGAAATTCCTAGACCAGACATTTCCCTTGCTACTACCTTTATTTCAACACATATTATCGGGCGCCCAGACGGATCCTATTTTATGGGAGGCTTTAATAGTCTTAATTTTGAAGCCTGGGAAAAATCCAGAACTACCTGCGAGCTATCGTCCAATATCCCTGATGAATCAAGACATCAATATATTAGTCAAAATTTTAGTGGATCGCATGGCATTAGTGTTGCCCGATCTTATCCGGCTGGATCAAGTAGGATTCATGAAAGGGCATTCCTCATTAGACCATCTCCGAACCCTGTCGTACGTTCTCTAGGCATCCAGAGATGCCTCATTCCCAGTGGTCCTGGTCTCTCTGGATGCTGAAAAAGCATTCAACAGGGTAGACTGGAACATTTTATTTATTTTATTTATTTATTTACTTATTTTATTTATTTACTGTAAATTCAGAATTACAAACCTTTGAGTCAAAGACTCTTTTGCAAAGGCTCCACGTCGGTTACAGAAGGTGGAGGGGGGGCCAATTTAGGGCTCTTAATGCTTATAAATTCCATGAGCTTTTTCAAAATTGGGTTAAAGCCCTTTATAACATCCCATCAGCTAGAGTAATGGTTAATGGGGTTATTTTGGAAAGATTCCCACTGCATTCAGGAACTAGACAAGGTTGTCCGTTATCACCCTTACTGTTTAATTTATATTTGGAGCCCCTCATTCGCCACTTAAAGTTCTTTCCGATGATTCAAGGAATCACTATCCAGAGATATGAGGTTAAAGTATCGGCATATGCTGATGACTTACTCTTCCAGTTATTGGATCCGCATAAGTCAATACCAGCTGTGTTGACCATTGTACAAGAATTTGCCAATCTCTCCAATTACAAATTGAATATTGACAAATCCCTTGTTTTTCCACTTAACCATAAAGTGATTAAATCAAGTGTGGTAGAGTATGGTATGTCTTGGGCGTCGAACTCTTTAAAATATTTAGGGATACAAGTTGTCAGAAATCCCACTTTGTTTCATAAGTTGAATTTGGATGACTTAGTTAAAATTTTAGGAGCTGACTTAGACAGGTGGACCAAATTATCTATTTCACTCTGGGGACATGTGAATTTAATTAAGATGAACCTTTTTCCTTGGATCTTTTACCCGTTGCACTTGCTTAGTAACTGGATTCCCATCTCATGGTTCCGTAAAGTTAATGGTCTGACAATAAAATTTATTTGTGCTAATAGGCAGACCAGGATTGCATTTCATAAGTTGGCAGCTTCCAAGGATAAAGGAGGTCTCCGTCTTCCACATATGATTTTTTATTACTGGACTTGTCACATGGCAAAGTATATCAGATGGATGGAGCGCATGGGAGAGCCAGACCCCATTGGTTGGCTACCTATTTGGATCAAAATAGAGTTTTCTCTAATTAAACTGTGTGGTCTATTGCCAGCTTCATTATTTCACATCAGGCCGAGTGCCCTCCCCCATTGTTGAAATCTACCCCCATTGTGATCTGGGTCAGAGTGCATTCCCAGATATGTTCATTCATGGAATATAGTCATGCTTTAGACCTAGCTCAACCCATTGGGGGTAACCCTAATTTAAAAATAAGTAATAAGCCAATCTCATCAAAATGGCTCCCTCAGCTAGAAAATGTTAAGCTTTCTCAGGTTGTTGCCCCGGACGATTCTTGGTTTTCAATTACTGGAATATTGAATAGTTTTAATATTCCCACTAAGTCTATTTTTAAAGTGTTCCAGTTAAAACATTTATTAACGAAGCTATTTGGACCGGTACCGCCTCAACGAAGTATGAGTAAGTTTAGGGATATGTTAGTGTCGATGTTAGGTAGTCCTCACTCAGTATCCGACATTTATAAAATTTTATATAACTGTAAATATTCAGAGGTGTTTATACCGGAAAGATATTGGGCATCATGTTTCCCCGACTCGGAGATAGACTGGGCAGCATTGTGGGCAAATTGTCATAAATATGTTACTCAGGATAGGCTATGACTTACACAGTTCCACATTTTACATAACATATATTATACTCCCCAAATGCTATATAAGTATGGTCTTATTGATTGCCCTTCCTGCTCCAGATGTAGGCAGGCAGAGGGTATGCTTTATCACATATTTTGGTCATGCTCTAAGGCCTCCACCCTCTGGGGAGATACTCGACAGAGGATGGATCCTTTATTGGGCCTCTCTGACCTTTTTACTCTGGAGGTATGTCTATTAGGTGACTACTCCCTTACTCCTGTGATATCTAGAAGGTATTATATGGCACTGATTTCCTTATCGGTTAAGAAGGTTATTCTCTGGCACTGGAAAGATGATGCAGATATTCCTTTTTCAGAATGTCTTAAGGATATATTGGCTAATCTCAGGATGGAGAAAATGGTGGCAAGTTTAAGTAATAGGATGAATAGATATAAGAAAATCTGGGATCCTTTCTACACGCTGCTTGTCACTTAGTTGATATTAAGGTAGTTTTGTTGTTTTGGATGGATCACCATTTGATTAGTTAGAGCTGTGCTGATTGTGGAGGGAGTTTTAGTAGGGAGGGGGATTGGGTATGGGGGAGAACAGCTCCAATGTATGTAGCGAAAGCTTATTTCCAGTTATATGTACAATTTTGTTTATCATGGTTGGATCTGTTCTCATTTGTGTGAAAATTAATAAACTTTGATTTGAAAAAAAAAATTGAGACAACTCATGATCCTAAACAATACTGGAATATGATAAAAGAATTGGAAAACCCATTGAGAGCTTAGTCTTGTATAAAAATGTCTAATAATAAGGGTGAGCTCCTTGACTCAAAGAAAACAGCCCAGTTGTTGAATAACTATTTCTTAACATAGCCTGATATTACCATCCCAGCTGGTTCACAAGTACAAACAGAGTTAGTAAATAAACTAATAATGAAAATTGTCCTCTTTTTTTTTATTTAAAAAATTAAAAATATCGGAAGTTAGGCGGGAGATCTTAAAATTAAATAAAAATAAATTGTATGGTATGGACAATATTGAAGGGAAATTTATTAAAGATGGAGTTGAAGTCTTACCACCAATACTGGCTGATTTGTTTAATCAACGTTTGATGGAAAAGGTTTTTCCCTCTATCGGAAAATAGCCAAAAAAGTACCTATATTTAAGGAGGGGCTTCAAATGACCCCTCAAACTATAGACCAATAGCAATCCTCTCCATCCTTTCTAAGTTAATGGAATGAATGGTGTTTGGCATGTTGTATAGTTACTTAGAAAAATATTCAAAATTGACTAAATGCTAGCATGGCTTTAGGGCAGGTTATTCAACTTGCACTGCGCTCGTGGACTTTGTTGATAAAGTGGCAGTGGCCATGGATAAGGGATAGTCCACGGGCACAGTATTTGTTGACCTTTCCAAAGCCTTTGGTTTGGTCTACCACCATTTATTGTATGAGAGGATGGAGAGGATTGGTATAGCCCCTAGGTCATTATTATGATTTAAATCATATTTGAGTCAAAGAAAACAGCAAGTAGTAATAAATGGTCTATTTTCTGAAGTAGGTAGTATACTAAGAGGTGTCCCTCAAGGTTCAATTTTGGGGCCATTATTGTTTTAGTTATATATTAATGAATTACCTACCAAAATAAATAATACACAAATCAGGCTGTATGCAGATGATACAGTACTTTTAGCATCAGCCAAATCTCAAAATGAAATGATAGTTAAATTACAGATGGATTTTGTTGTTCTACAGGACTGGTTGTCCAGCTCTAAATTAGTGATAAGTGAAAAAAAAAACTCAGGTAATGTTTTTCAATAAAAAAAACAAAGGTTAATAAAAAAACAGATCAGAGATAGGGAAATACTAATGAAGAATTTGAAAAAATCGATAATCACAGATCAATATAAATATTTTGGTGTAGAGATTGATTATACTTTATCTTTTTCAGCTCATATTAATAATACAATAAAGAAAATTAATAATAAGATAGGGGCATTACGTAGGTCTTCAAGGATATTAAATCTACAAACCCGGAGGTTAATTGCAAATCAATTAATAATGCCTGTATTAGAATATGAAATTATGGTGTATAATTTTGCAGGTCAAACACATTTAAATAACTTAGTCATATCATATAATCAATTGGCAAGATTTGTCCTGAACTGTAGTT
The DNA here is from genome assembly GCA_016271365.2 of Neoceratodus forsteri. Taxonomy (NCBI): domain Eukaryota; kingdom Metazoa; phylum Chordata; order Ceratodontiformes; family Ceratodontidae; genus Neoceratodus; species Neoceratodus forsteri. The sequence goes on from CM057456.1 coordinate 1,341,662,968, forward strand.
ATAATACTCATCATTGCATTTTGTATAAAGACCTAAACTGGGACAGTTTATCAGCATGATTTAAAAAACAATATTTAGTATTTATCTATAGAATAATAAATTGGATGGTTGATGGAAACATGGAATTGTCTTCTGTTAGTAAATATTATCCATATCTTTTAAGGGATGTAAAGCATAGAGGTTACACTTTTCCAAAAACTGATACAAGATATAGTACTATGACACTTGAGGCTCAGACTGCAAATATTTGGAATAATATTCCCCCTAATTAAGGAAAGCAACTAAACTATCCCAGTTTAAATTAGGATTGAGCACTGTATTTTATGATGAATGTACTTGTTTTTAAAATGTGGATGAATGTGTTAGTTGTTGGTCTGATTGAAGATTGTTACTTGTATAATGTCAAAAATTATTTATTAATTGTTTTACGTAGTCTGAATTTTTGTATGTTATATTGAATGTAATTTATTCTTGACACAGGATAACTTTGAAAATAGGTCTATGACCTAAAGTTTGCTATCCTGTATAAAAATAAACATTTTTACTACTACTTGCTATCCTGTATAAAAATAAATATTTTTACTACATATGAGCATATGGCAATTCTAAAAAAAGTTAATGAAAAAGAGAAAAGAAAGAGAGCATGTTTCTCAGGCAGGAATATCTAAATAGCAGCCCCACCCCAGTCCTTCCAGCATGGTCAGCTCCATGGTAATAAATCACCTGATGCTGCCTTTCCTGGCAATCTCCAGCTACATTGCAGCACAGTGGGGGGAAAATAAATATTGTTGTCACAACCAAATTCTTCATGAAGCCCCCTGCAGTAGTCCATGACTGTAAGAAAAACCAAAGGAATTTTCTGCACTATGGGAGTATGCCACACCAGCACTTTTCCTGAATTTGTTCTCAGAAAACAAACTATAATGTCAGAGTCATTACATGCCTGCAGTAAACTGTTACATAGTCAACCAAGTTATTCTGAATGACACAGCTCACTGGGCTGATAATGACCCTTGATCATCATCCCATTTTCAATTGTATAAGACACCAGCTTTTGAAGACTGGTGCATAAAATGAAGCCAACATGCAGCCATCCATCATGCTTCAAACTTTCTGACATATTCTACCCAGTATGCAAAAGGCAATATGCACACAGATTGTGACACTTCCGAAGGAGGAAGAAAGGACTAGGTACATTTCACTAGTGATATCTGTATCAGTAGTGTAAATTACAACTTTATAAGTCTCACTGCCCACATGATATGAGGCTAGAAAGGGGGAGACTCAGAGGCAATGTAAGGAAGTACTTCTTCATGGAAAGGGTAGCTGAACCCTGGAACAGGCTACCAGAAGAAGTGGTGGGTGCAGACACCATGGAGACATTCAAGCATGCATGGGTTAGACACAGAGGACTAGGGGCGTTAGGAGACAGGGGAAGTATGGACACAGGTCTGGCAGGATCAGTAGTAAAGAAGTAAGAATTAAATTAAAACCTACGGGTAGAATAGATTGATCAGTGGGTCCTTTTCTGCCAACAACTGCTATGTAAATGTATGACTCCAAATGAATCCAGTGTCTGGATGAGATCCAGAGTTGGATGTCATCAAGCTGGCTAAGATTTAACCCAGACAAAACTGAAGTACTGGTGATTGAGCTGGGTGGAGGGGGGACTGGCAGTGTCAAGAAGGGAAATGGGGCTTTGACTTACTACCTCCAGGCATGACAGTGCTATAAAGGTGAAGAATCTGGGTGTCATCCTGGACAAAATGCTAACATTTGAGTCTCAGGTGCTAGCAGTCATCTGGAATGATTTCTACTATCTTAGAAATATTAGCTAGATGTGTTCCCTTATCCCCCCTTAGGACTTGCCATCTCTAGTACACGTGTTTCTGACATCTTGCCTCAATTACTGTAACATCCTCTACCTTTCGGTCAATGAAGGTATGCTGCAACCTCTGCACCTAGTGCAGAACACGGCTGCAAGGTTGTTGGCCTGCCTTCTGAGGACAAGTCATATTACCCCTGCCTTGTGGGAATTGCACTGGCTGCCAGTTAAATGGCATATCTCCTTCAAGGTTAGTTTGCTAACCTATAAGGTCCTGCATGGTTTGGGTCTGGGCTGCCTGAGCTCCTGCATCCATATCATCCTGCTCATCCCCTTTGTTCTGCTGAAGAAGGCCTCCTGTTTGTCTCCAGGACCAGACTTAAAATGTCTGGGGAAAGACCCTTCAAAGTGACTAGTCGGTTATTACTTATTACTTGGTATGAAAGAACAGAAGACAGCCAGAGTCCATCAAGACTGTTCCCCACTCTATGTGGGACATTATTTATCTATTATCCCTCAACCAAACATCTAATTTGTTTTTAAAGACAGTGGCACTAGTTGCCTCTACCAATTCTTGTGGCAAGGTGTTCCATACAATGGATGCTCTTATTGGAAAAAAGTTTCCCCTTTTGCTGGTTTTATAAGTTTTTACTTCAAGCTGTTTATTATGCAGTCTTGGAACATGTCTTCTTTTGGAGAGTGTTAGACCACATTTTTCCATTAGATCTGGTGAATTTAGTAAATTAAAAACCATAAGCATATCACCTCTTAATCTTCTAGTTTGAAGAGAGAAGAGACCAGTAGCTTTTAATCTGTTCTGATAATCCAAATTTGTTAATCTTGGAATTTATTTATTTATTTATTTATTTTATTTTGCTTTTGGTGACCGGGTAAGTGCACTAGGCAAACAATGCCTATTTTCAGGCACGACCTGGGAGAGAACGGTTTACAGACAAACAATAAACATGTGACGCAGCACATGACTGCAGTACAAATTCACATGAAAACAGTGTGTAAGAAGTACAGTGACATAATAAAAACTGAAATTTAAGATACAATAAATACAGGGAAAAAGCATGATTGGTAGCAAAAAATTCAACATGGGAGGATAATAAGCTTCAGGACAGTAAGTGCCATAAAAGTAGAGAGGGAGAGAGAGGGAGGAAAGAAATGAAGACAGAGCCAAGCAGACAAGGTCTTAAGGGGAGGGAAGGTAAGAGGGGAGGACAGGAAGGAGATGGGGAGAGGATAAGAATGAGTGAGGATTCAAGGTGGGTTAAAACAAGTGCAGGGATGTAAGGTGTGAAGGTGTTCCATGTAGTTTCTTAAAGACCATGGGTGTTTGTTTGACAGATAGAGAGAATAGAGTTCCAGTATTTAGGAGCAGTATAGGCAAATGCACGAGTGCCCATATTAGTTCTACACCTTGGGATTCAAATGGGCTTTTATCATTTGATCGTAATACATGTGTAGAAGGTTGTAGTTCCAGTATAGAAGAAAGGGATACGGGAGACCTGTTCTGGTGGCGGAGTCAATTAGTGATCCAAAGGTCTGAAGACGATATGCAGAGGGGCTAAGCCAATTAAGGTCCCTATAGAGGTAGCAGTGGTGCTTGAAACGTGGAGAGGCGGCGCATGGCGACAGATGCTATTATACGTGGTGTCCCATTTATAAGTGAAGATCTGGATGCAGATAGGAAGATTGAGCGAGCCATATGCTAGGGCTGGTAGCAAGAAACCTTGGAGCCACGGCTAGTCTGGCTTGTGAAGTAAGGGCATAGCTGGTGCGAGCAGGCACTTCCCAATTTAGCATTTACCCACTTACAAATAGTGGAGATATGAAGGTCAAGGTCAAGAGATTCATCCAAGGTGACACCAAGGTATTTGAAGGATTTGGTGGAGGGTAGAGGAGAGCTATCCGCACAGAAGATGATAAGTGGATTCAGATTTGCTTTCAGTCTGGACTGAGAGCCAAACAACATTGAGTAGGATTTGCTAGAGTTGAGGACGAGTTTATTAGCAGTGAGCCAGGTCTGGATACTCGCAAAATCCGAAGCGAGGGGATGGTGAAGGGAGGTTGAAGTTTTTGCACTGTGGTAAATAACCAGATCATCCGCATAGAGCAGAGATGAGCAGTTCGGTGCAATTGAGGGGATGTCATCAATGAAGATTGTGAAAAGTAGAGGACCAAGAATAGACCCCTGGGGAACTCCCACATGGATCGGTGCTAGATCCGAGGTTGCTGAGTTAAAGACCACAGCCTGTTGCCTGTCAGTCAGGTAGCTTTCAAACCAGGCTATGGTATCTGGGGAGAAACCAAAAGACTGAAGTTTTGAAAGAAGGAGGAGTGGTTCACCAGATCAAAAGCCTTGGTTAGGTCGATAAAAATTGCTCCAGTCAGGAGGCCTAAGTCCATGGAAGAGTAGATGTCATTGGTCAACTTTAGCAGGGCAGAGGTGGTACTGTGACCTTTACGGAAACCATGTTGGGAGTTAGAAAGGAGTTTATATTTTTGGAGGTATTCAATCGTTTGCATAGCAACAAGTTTTTCTAGGATCTTGCATAAGACAGAGAGTATAGCGATGGGACGATAGTTATTGATCTCCTTTTGATCTCCTTTTTTTGGAATAGGAGTGATTTTAGCAGTCTTCCATATAGTTGGGACTATACCATGGCATAGGGACATATTAAAGATTTTAGTTAGTGGAGAGGCTATAAAGGGGGCCGCTGCTTTCAAGAGCCTAGGTTCAAGACCATCAGATCCAGTGCTAGTGTTTTTCTGGATGGAGAGAGTAGTTTTCAACTTCTTTTTCGAACAATCCGGAACCTAAAGAGGGGGTTCAGGGGTGGTGGTTTGGTGTTGCAAGGGGGTATAGTAGCACTATCATTTTGGAACGAGGACAGATAGCTTGATAAATCTGAGAAATAGTGATTGAAGGTATTGGCTAAGGTTAACGGTTTGTTGCAATGTATACCATTAAGTAACATTGTGTTTGTATGGGATTTTTGATTAGAGCCTAGGAGAGTTTTAATGGTAGTCCAGAATTTCTTAGGGTCACCAGAGGCATTTATTAGTAGGTTCCTGCAGAAAGTACTTTTGGAGAGACGGATTTTTCTTTTGCAGGCATTCCTTAGTAGTCGGTATTGACAGTAATCAGATTCCAACCTTGTAGATTTAAAAAGACTCCAGGCTTTGTCTCTGGCCCTAATCTGGGTTAGCAGATCTTTTGTTAGCCACTTCGTACGAGTGCCTCGAAAGCGCCTAGTGATCCATGGAGCATGGGCGTCTTGGAGCTGACTAAATTTTGTAAGGAAGCTATCAAGAGCGGACTGTACATCTGACGCTTTGTGAGTGGGGGACCAGTCAATCATGGCGAGGTCATTGGTAAAGTGAGTAGGATTAAAATTGGCAAGGTTGCGAAACGTTACAAGCCTTAGGGCGGAGACAGTTTTTATTTGAGCTCCACGTACAGTATATTGGGAGTGATCACTGATTACATCTGGTAAGGTACCTGCGCAGCTGATGCTCTCAGGGCGGTTTGTAAGGGATCCAATCAATAAGCGTGCTAGACTGAGAGGGAGCCCTGACCCTGGTAGGGTCAGAGATCAACTGATGAAAATTGTGGCCTTGCACTAAGGTATGAAGGGCTTGAGACACTTTACTAGCCCAATTTAGGTTAAGGTCACCCAATAGCAAGACTTCGCTGTGACCAATGTTGCTGTCATTCTAGTTACTCTCCTTTGAACCAGTTCAAGAATTGCTGTGTCTGTTTTTTTGGTTTGGATTCCAGAAAGGGGAGCCATAGTCTAGATATGGTCTAATGTATGCACTATACAATGGAATAAGGCATTGTTCAGTGCGATTAACAAAAGTGCATTTTATTTGCCTCAAACGTCTGTTGGTCATGCAAGCAGTTCTAACACAGTGATCATTTGATGTAAATTTATTATTAACATATATCCCTAAATCTTTTTCACAATTTGATAAGTGAAGTGGTAGTCCGTTTATATGATATATTGTTTTTGGATTATTTACACCGAAATGCACTACTAAACATTTGTCTTGATTAAACTGCATATGATTTTCATTTGCCCAAAGTGTTAATTTTTCCAAATCCTTCTTTAATGCAGAAATATTTTCTTGATTATTAACCTTGCCCCCCAATTTAGTATTGTCTGCAAATTTAACCATGAAGTTATTTGGCCCTGTTTGTAAATCACTGATAACGAGGTTAAACAGTGTTGGTCTCAAGACCGACCCCTGTGTACACCACTTGTCATGCTACCCGAATCAGAAAAGATATAATTAATTCTGACTCTCTGAGAATGATTTTTCAACCAGTTTAAAGTCCAGTTGACAATATCAGGTGACAAACCTAGATTGTGCATTTTAGTAAGGAGTTTTTCATGTAAGACATTATTGAAAGCTCTACTAAAGTCCAAAAGAATTACATCAGTAGGGATACCCACATTTAGTAGAGTACTTATATTATTGTAAAAAGATATCAGATTGGTGGTGCAGGAATACTTGGGAGTAAACCATGCTGATTTGAATCATAAATTCCTAATTTTTTACCATCTTGCTCTATTAGAGATTTCATTACTCTTTCCATTAATTTACCAACCACTGAGGTCAGGCTAATTGGATGATAATTTTGCACAGAACCTCTATTGCCTTTTTTAAATATGGGAGTAACTATTGCTGAATGCCAATCATTTGGTACAATGCTTTCTTGTAAGGATTTATTGAAAATAATTGACAATGGTATAGAAATATTTATAGAGGTTTCAATCAGAAACCATGGATGAATACCGTCTGGGCCCAGACTGGTATTTTTTTTTAGTTTTTTGATAGACTGTATAATGTCAGTTGGATAGAACCTATGATAATCTATGTGGTGAACTTTAAATGTACTAATAGGTGATTTTTGAGAGAAGACAGAACAAAAGTACTTATTAAAGAGATTTGAGGTTTCTATATCAGATAGAGAAGAGCCATTGGTTATACAGTAATGGGACCGATGGTCCTTGATGCACCTTTTTTACTATTTATATAGGAGAAAAGAGATTTGTGGCAGTCTTTTGTGTGAGTTAGTTTAAATTCTAGCTTATTTTTTGCCAATTTAATACAATTGTTTTAAGTTTTTGCAGATAGTCTGTATTTATGTAATAGAGTAGTTTTAAATGGATCCAAACTATTCTTAAGTTTCCTAAAAAGTTAAATTTTTATTTTAATCTGATTTTTAATTGTCTTGTTGAACCAAGGGGGAATTTTTCCTTTATTAGTAAATTTCCTCTTAGATGGAATAAAGGTATTTTCCAAATAATGTACAATGTTTTTTAAAAAAAGTCCCACGCTTGTTGTGTTGTACAATTCAGAAGATTAGATTCCCAGTTTATGTTTTGTAAATATTCATTGATTTTAGAAAAATTTGCTTTGTTATAATTTTTTGTACAGTATAACTTCCTTTGTGTAGTTTTAAACTGTTGAATTTCAAAAAGAATAGATGAATGATCACTGGTCCCAAGTGGATCCCAAATTTGTAAATTGCTAATTTGTTGCTCTATGTTACTAAATAATAGATCCAAAATATTAGGACCTTGAGTGGGTTCAGTAACAAGTTGTTGTAATCCAGTACTAATTAGCACATCTATTAGTCCTTTCTCGGCATAGGACTGTCCTGAAAATGAGTCCCAGTTAATATGAGGGAGGTTAAAGTCACCAAATGTTACAGTATCTTGAGATTCTGAAAAATGTATAATTTCTTTAAACATATCAGTTGTGTAATCTGAATTTGCAGATGGAGGTCAATAGATGTTACCAATAGTTATATAGGACTGCCCCTTCAATAAGATTTTAACCCATATACTTTCCAAAGGAAAGGGAGAACACACTTCAAAAGAAAGAATATCATTTCGTATGTACATACAAACTCCACTGCCTTGCTTATCTAATCTGTTTTTATGATATAACTTATAACCTGGAATTTCTCTGGACCAAACCGAGGATGCGTCCCACCAAGTTTCAATTACTCCAACCACACCTATATTTAAAGTTTTACATTTGGCTTTGAGTTCTGCTAATTTGAGTTGGTTTAAAGATCTTGCATTCAAAGCTAGGAATTTACATTTAGTTGTAATAATATTTTGGTAAGTATTCAGAGACTTGGGAATAGACCCATTCTCCTCCATAGTTTTTAGTTTAAACAAATGATTTATGATTTTAGTGATGCTTTTCCCCATAAGTGTACTACCCCTACGACTGAGATGTAAACTGGCCCAGCAAAACAAGGAAGAATGATCTGAAAATGATTTCCAGTGGGTAATACTGGGTATATCCTGCTTAAAACACCACTTTCTCAGCCATTCATTTAGGGCTTTGATTTTCTGTGTCATGGTAGATGTTGCTCTAGGGACAGGTAGAATTTCAGATATACATACACAACATGCCCTATCAAGTAACAGGTTACTTTAGAATTTGTTGCTGAGGGCTGTGAGGGAGGCCGTCTCAGTGGTAGTCTTTAAAAAAGGACTTAGACTCTTTGTTTGCTCAAGGGTTTATCTTCTAAATTATTTATTTATGAGTGGCTTATCTACTCGTGTGCAATCCTGATTTCACCTTTTTTTATTTGAGTGTAGGGGTTTTAGTTATATCTATATGTAGCGTAGTTAAGCATCATGCATTGGGGCATTGATTTGTTTGCTATGCCCTCTTTGTACTGATACCCTGGACATCTGGGGAAGGATGCCATAAATAACAAAAAATATTACTACTATTACAAATTCAGATACACCACCATTCCCATCCCAACTACACCACCACCAGCGCCTTCCTGAGTTACACTGAATCAGACAGCCTCACATAGGTACACCAAATCATCAGGGGTTTTTCCTAAATTGTCACACATGGAGTGGAAGAAAAGTGGAGAAAACATTATGTGGTACATTCACTCATTGCTGGACATCTGGATATATCCATACAATCTAAGGATGTGTAGAAAAATTGTTATGGTGACAGTGTCAGTAACATCCCATTAAAAAAAAATAAAACATAAGTCTGCATATACACAATGTTTCACTTTTTAATAGGGAATAACTAACTAAAAAAGTTGAGCATTATGCTTGCTCATTGTTTGAGGGGTTTTACTCAGCTAATGTTTAATCCTTGCTATCTAGCCATTAGCAGAGACATTTTTTTTTTACATTTGCATTAGTTGAGAAATCAGACTTTGAAAAATGCTATAGTTATGGATTGATTGAATTTTTCAATTTAAACATAATCCTGTTTATGTCTTAGATTTGTTTTTTTACTTAGAAAATATCTCAGTTGTTAATTACTTGAGATTCAAAACTTAGACAATGTTTCAGTTATTAATTACTCGAGATTTTAACTTAGATTTTTTGTTTGCTGTTTCTATCTCTCCAGCGTAGAAGAGAAGTAGCTTACAGGGAAAGCAGTGCTGTACTGTAGTATACTAGGAGAGAAGAAATATCCAAATAGTTTGCTTTTTGTGCATCTCTCAAAACCATATGCAATATGTATACACTCAAGCCTCCTTTCCTGAGCAAGGCATTATGCGTATGCAATTTCTTGTGCAAGTCAAGCTGGCAAGGCTTTGCCAGAACAGACATCATCTTTCAAACATGCATATAGCATATGCCTGATCCTCTATAAATTGAAAATTATGGAGTACAGATATATGATTCATCCTTTTTGGGACTGCTCAGTGTACTGTAGTCATACTCACAACCAAGTGACATAACAGAACTCCAATGCACACATGCCCAGTCTAGTGGGTCCTCCCTCCTGCACACAAGCAAAGCCCACTGGGTCCCCTCCTACACCCAAGCCCAGCCAACTGGGTTGCCCTCCTGTACCCATGCCCAGTCCTCTGCATCCCTTCCTGCACCCAAGCCCAACCCACTGGGTCCCTCCTGCACACAGGCCCAGTTCTGTGGGTTCCCTCCTGCACACATGCCCTGCCTACTGGGTCTCCTCCTGCACCTGATCCCAGTCCTCTGGGTCTCTATCTTGTAGATAAGACCTGCTTAATGGGTCCCCTCCTATATACAAGCCCAGCTTACTGGTTCACCGCTATTCACAAGTCCAGTTTACTGGATCCCTTCCTGCACCCAAGCTCTGCTTACTAGGTCCCTTCCTGTTCACAGGCCCAAATCACTGGGTCTCCTCCTATACAGAAATCAAGCCCACTAGGTCCCCATCTGCACACAAGCTCAGCCAACTGGGTCTCTCCTGTACCCAAGCCCTGCCCTCTGGCTCCCTTCCTCTATTCAAGCTTCTCAATACACCCATCCCTGCACCCAAGCACAGCCCACTAGGTCTCCTCCTTTACATAAGCCCAGCCCATTGGGTCCCATCCTACACTCACACCCAGCCTACTGGGTTTCCTCCTGGACACAAGTGGAGTGAACTGGATTCCCCTCCTATACCCAAGACAACCAGCTAGCTCCCCATCCTGTACACATGCCCAACTCTCTGGGTCCCCTCCTGTATACAAGACCATACCGTTGGGTCCCCTTCTGTATCCAAGCCCATGCCACTGGGTTTTCTCCTTTGCACAAGCCCAGGCCACTGGATCCATCTCCTGCACCCAAGCCCAGTCTACTGGATCCCTTATTATATCTCAGCCCAGCCAGCTTTGTACCCCTCCTGCAACCAAAGTCAGCCCTTTGTGACCCACTCCAGCTCACAATTCTACCTCTCTGGGTCCCTCTTGCATCCAAGCCCAACCTACGGTGTCCCTTCCTGCACATACACCCAGGTCTCTGGTTCCCCTCCTGCAATTAAGCCCTGCCATCTGGGACCCCCTCCTACACCCAAGCCAGGCCTGATAGGTCCCCCTCTTGCACACAAGCCCAGCCCACTGGGTCCCCTCCTGCTCTCATGCCCAGTCCTTTGAGTCAGTCTTCTGCACACAAGTACAGCCCACTTGATTCCCAATCTGTACCCAAGTCCTTTCAGGTGGGTCTTCCCCTACACCCAAGCCCTGTCTAATGTGTCTCCCCTTGCACCCAGGCCCAGCCTAGTGTATCCTCCTTGGTACCCAAGCCCAGCCCACTGGCCCCTTCTTTTACCCAAGCATAGCCCAGTTTCTCTTCTGTAAAACAAATCCCAGTGGTTGCCCCCTGCACATATATCTAGTGGGTTATATGATCAGATGGTTTAACTATAAGCAAGCGCACCAATGCTTTTATTCCAAAGAAGGCGGACAGTCATAGAGGAGGGTGGGTTCTGTCAGTCACCTTTCCTCTATATAGTCACCACTCACCAGCTTCTCAGTGCTGGGAGGGGGGGTTGAGGGTGGAAGGAGGGCATTGCCATGGTGGGGGGGGGTTATATTTGAGTTAGTGCAAATAAGTGCTGAAAATGGTGGCTGGCCATGGAGGTGGTTGGGCTGTGTTGGCTGCCCATCATGGATGATCTTTTTAAATATAGCCAAAGGAAATTGTGGGTGCTGCAGGGGAAGGGGGATTCTAACAGAGGTTGGAGGAAGGGGTTGTATATCTTATAGGATATAGGGTAGGAGTGGTTTCTTTTTTAATATTGTATTTACCAAATAGGTTCAGCAAGAATAGTGCATTTTTCATTGCATTTGAGAATTACTATTCATTACTCGCACACCCATAGTTAACCCTTTTTTTTTTTTAAAGTAGATCTCATTAAGGATATGGCAGTCCTTAGAGTACATTTTTTCTTGGCTCAGTATGCCTTTCCTAGTTACTAATTTATTTATTTATTTGTTAACTGGGTTGGTGCACTGCTCTAATGGCCTGTTTCAGGCACGGCCTGGGCCAGAGACTGGCATATAGAGTTAGAGGTTACAGTAAGGACAACAAAAAAGTGCACAGAATTGAACAGTAACTGAATCTGGGACAAGTTAGGAGAACATATAGTAGAGAGGTACTAACAAATAGGTAAAAATAATGGATATATCAGTCGGTGTTTAGGCAGCAACAATGGAAAGAAAGAAAGAAAGAAAGAAAGAAAGAAAGAAAGAAAGAAAGAAAGAAAGAAAGAAAGAAAGAAAGAAAGAAAGAAATATCTCCATATATCATTTTGGTTGCCTGCAGAAAATAATTTACTACAGTGGAAAGTCATATGCATACCTGTAGCCGTCACTTGAATTTATGCAATGGTTTTAGACACTGACTATAGATCTGCTTTGTTTCTTTAAATGATTTCAACTATAACTACCACAATGCACCAGGTGCTTCCTGACTAGCCTAACTAAGCTGCCTTGCTAGTATTTTTGAGTCTGGCTAGGCAGTCACTACACTGGATGGATTACATTTTCCCTTAATTTAAAAGTGTCTCTTCTAGGGAAGAAGTTTAACTTAGGTCTTTTTTTCTCACCGGAATGCCAAGTTCTGCAGTTTTCATGTGATGTAGAGTTTTGTGCATTAAGTACATGGCAGAATTAAATTATTCAGTGACTGCATGTGTTTGTGTCAAATGGATGAGGTGGGGGGAAATATAGCATCAGGGCTTTGTTGCTGTATTTTTATTTTGTACCAGAACCAAAAAATATCACGTGGTTGTATCAAATTAGTAACCAAAATGTGTGTTCTGTTTGAGTCAAATATTTAGAAATAGTAATTGCTGTAATTATACAAAGTTCACATGTACTGTAGAATAGTATTTGCAGGTAAAACAGCACTGTATAGAAATGATCCCACTGGAGTTAATCAAATGTGTTTGATTACTACATTTGTATGGCTGTCAGTGAACATTGGTTTCTGTACTATACTGGATTTCCAGCACCTGGACCAGAATGATGCTGTAGGTGCTGGTGAGACATGCTGGTGGCTCCAACCCTTTTTCCACTCCAGAGCACACTTCGTGGGCTGGATATTCAAACTACGCCATTCTGTGGCACAAGCCCTTTCGCTGCTCAAAAAAGTTGCGCAGGGGTGTGGCCGGGGCGATATTCAATGGAGTTGCGCTATTGAGCAACTCCTTTGAATATCGCCCCCCGGCCACAGCCACTGTGTATGGCGCAGTGGAACTTGTGCCACCACAAGTGGTCAGAGTGGAGCATTCAGATGTGGTGGCGCAAGTTCCATTGCGCCATGCACAAATTTCCAATATTCAAAAGGTGGCATGCAAATAGGGCCATAATTCATGCAAGGAGCATGGGGGGCCATTTGCATCTAATTACGGCCCCATTTGCATGCCATTAGCATGCAGGTGCGCCGATCCCTGACTACTTGCGCCTGGCGCCCTGCCAGGCAGCAGCAGTGGGGGACCGACACCCCCTGCAGCCAGATCGCGGGCATGGAGTAAATCACCCCCTCCTGACTGGCCCGATTGCGGGCATAACATCAATGAACCCCCTCGACTGGCCTGATCGTGGGCATAACATCAATGAACCTCCAACTGGTCCGATCGCAGGCATAATATCAATGAACCCCTGACTGGCCTGATCACGGGCATAACATCAATGAACCCCCCACTGGCCCGACAGGTGGCCAGAACAGAGCTCACCCCCAAAGAGCAATATCCCTGGTGGTCCAGTGGACCGCAAAGCCCAATCGCAGGCAATAGAGTCAAACCCCCAAAGGTCCATTTCCTGGTGATCTAGTGGCCCCACCCACCCACGGAGCCCCACACTGCCTCCCCCGCCAGGCGGGCGGCAGCACTCCACCCTCCTGCCGCCTGCCGCCTGCCGATCGATTGTGCCAGGCTGCACACCCATTGGTTCAGAGCAAGAGCCAATGGGCTGCAGCCCATACCGCACAAGGCAGTCCAGATATGTGAATGAATGTAGTATATTACATAAACAAGCCAGGGGTGACACGTTCTTAACCCCTATGCAAGGAGGCAACGAGAGTTTGGTACTGAGCTCTAGACCAAAGTCTAGAACTGTTGGCCTTCATGTTCCAGGTATCCAAAATGTCCTAGCAGACAGGCTAAGCAGGTCACAATTGAGAATGCATGGCTGGGATCTTTTGATCTCAGTCCTAGAAGATCTATTTGACAGGCAGGGTCATCCAGAGCTGGACCTTTTTGCATCCCCATGCAACACAAAACTGATGCTTCCTTGCTGCCTTTATTCTGGAGTTATCTGGCTAGACACATTGTCCCTCTCTTGCAAAGGGAGGTTCCTCTATGCCTTCCCTCCCTTTCCTCTAATTCATAGGATGCTAATCAAACTCCAAATGGAGGTTGCCACCCTAATTCTTATGGACCTTTCTGGTCTCATCAGATATGGCTTCCATTACTGCAGCAATTAGTAGTGGAACCTCCAGTACCGCTGCCCCCATGCAAGGGCCTGCTATCTCAGGGACAGGGAACCCTGGTCCATGCAGACCCCAAGTCACTCCATTTCCATGCCTGGCTCCTGAAGACATAGCCATTGTGAGAGTTGGGGTGTCCCCAAGTGTGGTAGACGTCCAGGTGGCTGCCAGGAAACCCTCCACTAGGGCCACATATTCCATGAAGTGGAAGTGCTTTGCATTTTTGGCTGTGTCCCATCATCTGGATCCTTTCACTTGTCCAGTGAATCAGATTCTGCAGTATCTGCTATCCTTGTCAGATGCAGTGATGCAATACTCTTCACTAAAATGCACTTGTCTGCTATACCAGCCTTCCATGTGCCTGTTGATGGCTGTACGATGGCCCAGCTGGACTAGCCTGTTTATTTTTGTGAGGCATTTTACATTTGAAGCCTCCAATTCACAATCCAGTCCTGGTGGTGGGACCTGAATTTTTTTTCAGAGAAGCTACTTTGGCTCCTTTTGAGCAAGTCGTGACTTGCAATCTAAGATTTCTGTCATGGAGAACATTATTTTTAGTTGCTATTACTTCTGCATGATGGATTTCAGAGCAGCAGGCTTTCATGTATGAGTTTCCTTATTTGATTTTCCACAAGGACAGTGCATATTTGTGTACAAACCCCAAGTTTCTTTCTAAGGTGGTGTCTGTGTTTACCTTAAATCAACCCATCCACCCACCAGTTTAATTATCCAGAGCATACCAGTCCAGGGGAAGCATTGCTCCATAACTTAGATGTACATAGGATTACCCATCACTATACACACCAGACAAAAGACTGCAGGAAGTCCTCGCAGCTTGTTGTTTCTTTTGTCCCAGGAAAAAGCATTCCAGTCTCTAAGCAGTGTTTGTCCAAATGGATAGCCATCAGCATTACCTATTGTTACAGGAAATTTGGCAAGAAACTTCCAGGAGTTGTTCGGGGCCACTTGACCAGAGGCATGGCCACATCAGTTACCTGTTTCAGGAATGTTTCAAAGATCTGTGTTGCTGTCACTTGGAGTACAGTCCACACTTTCAAAAAGCACTCCAGTCCGGACAGTGCTTCTACAAGAAGGACAGGCTTTGGCCTTGCTGTGTTTCAAGGCCTTCTTTCTTAGGCCTCTGGTCTCCTGCCACCCAGACTGTCTCATTGTCAGTGCTAGTTGGAACTTGTCCTATAGGTGTGACCTGTTGAAAGAGATATCTTCGAAGAATATAGAACAATAATGTACTTATCATAACAGCAGATCTCTGAGAGAATCTTTTATCAGACCATGCTGACCCACCCTCTTTCCCACTTAGACTCTGAGCTTTTTTGCTCCTGTGCCTCTGTCCAGGATGAAACACCTATTGCTCCAGCTCCTTTAGATTGCTTAACACCTCATCTCTCTCCCCAGTTCCCTAGAGGGAGGCCTAGCGAGTATGTTCTCTGGGGGGGGGGACTGAGGAAGGAGCAAGGCTGCCCATGCTTATATACTTAGGGATGTCGGCATCTGATCTCATCATGGGTGGCCCTAGTAGTCTGCTACAGAACATTTCTGTGTGGTCCTAGTGCCTGATGGCATATAGTCCTACAGGTGGGTCCTGATGAAAGAGATTCTGTTGAAGATCTGCTGTTACAGTAAGTATGTAGCTGTTCTACATTCTCCCCGAGTGGAGCCATAAATGATGTCAGAGGTCAAAGGGCATGAGGGGGAATATCACTGATATGTCCAGTAAGGGCCAAGGCATGTCTCTTATGCAAGGCCATTGTCATTGTGAGGCATTTCCTTTTTAGGTTTTTGACTGCTTTGTTTTTAAATCTTTTTCAGGTGGCTGAGCACTAAGGAGCACTGAAATTGAGTAGTAGTTTCATTTTTGTGTGTGACACTGTGCGTCAGCACATCATTTCCTCTAGGGAGGGAGCAGCTGAGGTTGCGGTGATGGGAGACAGTGGAGCTCTTTTTGGGATTTGGCTCGGCACCAGTGGCTTCAAGCTGGCTGGAAAGTGCAGTCAGGCTGTGTGAGCCTGTGGCTGGTGAAGAATGCAAGTGATGCTTAGGGATTGGTGTCTGGGAAAGCGAGATCAGGTACTGTGAGAGATATGTGAATGGTAGATGAGGATTAAAACAAAGGAGTTATAAAAATGCCTGTACATAAAAAATGTGACACTTGCTGAGCAGAAAAGTGCCTTGGCAGCTGCAGCACAAAAATGAAACTTAGGTGGAGTCGTACGAGTGAGCAGCGGTTTTGAAACTGCATGCACTGCCAACAGCTTGGAAAGTGGAAGGTGTTTAAGTGAAAAGGGCTGACTGGAGTTGACAGCTCGCGCTGCCACCTCTGGCCAGCCACAACCTACAGTGTGGATAAATTTGTCAATGGGATCTACACTATACCGAAGATAAACATATTATTCTCACTCTTGGTCTGACCACCCTGTGAGTATAGAAAATATTTGATCAACTTTATCCTCACAAGCATTATATAATATTCACTACAAAAATACTCTTTTGTCAGCAATTTTATTGAATTGGAAGTTTTGGGAACCATCAGCACTCAAACCCAGCAGATCTGGAATTCTTTCAGTGAATCCAGATACACACATGCTGAGGAGCAAATTATGACTACCAGCTCTCCAGATTGTTCAGGGGAATAGGGTCCTCTCTACTGCAATTGAGTACATAACCAAGAAAAAGAGCGTAACGCAATTCTGCGTCATTCTGACGTGGAATGCATTTTGGAAAACAGCGAGGAATTAGTTATTCTTAACTAATAACTATGCATTGGGCATGTGGAATAGGTGTAACTATCAACTAATGATAAGCAGGTTAAGTGCTGATTGAAAATAACTGAGTCATTACATAATATCAACTAATAATATATACATTCCAAATTAATACTCAGCTAGTAAGGATTAGTTAATTCTTAGGTAGGAGACAGATTAATAAATAACTGCCAAAAAGATGAAGAATTAGTTAGCAGTTGGTTGTCCTACAGGGGGGTAGCAACTAATTAATTTGCATGTGAACATTTCAACCAAAGCAAAACTAATGAATAGTTGAAATTGTATTAGTTACTAGTGATTTCAGTCAGTTGAGCATTAGGCCTATTTTTTGTATGGGATGATAAAGGAAATGAATTGTGGGGATTTCATCCACACACCTTGTTTAGCATATGTACTAAAGTTACTGGTGAGTCAAGTGGTTGGCAAACATGCACAGTATAAGAAATTGTTAACACTGTATGGGACATCACTTGATCTTGGAGTTGACATGAATCTGATTCTCAAAATCAGATATAATCTCATTTGGGTGTCTTTTGCTGAATTGAGGATTTAGGGGATGTGAGGCCAAAAAAAATTATTATGAAAAGGACATTTTTAATTATATGTAATTATATTTAAAATATAAAAACTCACCCACCCAGAGGTACCACAATCAATTTAGTGCTACCTAGACCCAATAAGTCCTCCCTTTCCCCATCATTGTTTTCCCCAAACTCCCCTTAACTTATGTTAATGCTGCTGCCAGGGTGGTTGTCTGCTGCTGGAAGGTCATCTCTCCAGCTGTGGCTGCTGCTGGGTATCCTCCTACTTTCAGTTGTACCACGTCAGGTACTGCCATATCTGATGCCATACCACCCATTTCACATGCATGCATTTTACTTCCAGAAGACCTCTCTCCCCAAACACAGTCCACAACCATCAGATCCAGCCACAACCAGAACCGGTTCCTTCTGACTTACCTCTGACTCTCCTAGCCCCACTCAATAGATGCCATTATCGATTATGACTTTTAAAAGAAAACTAAAGAAAAAAGTTTCTCCTAATCTGTCTGTTCCAATTTGAGCCAGTTCTAGCCAACCACCCACTAATAACATCGAGTCCAGCAGCCATTTGACAATCTTCCCTGCCCCTGAGTTACCTGGGTAAATGGTAGCCTACCTGGACAACACAGTGGGTTGCCCACTGGATGCCTTACTCAATAAGCATCTGGAATATTTGGTGAAACTTAGGGTGTTGTCCAGGTTGGCTACAATGTACTCAGGTCACTCATGGACATTGTGGATCATTGGTTTGCTGCTGTCCTCGATGCAGTGGATGGCTAGCTAGTGGCTGGATAGTAGGAGAACAGAGCAACTCAGAGAATCATATTACTTTAATTTTCTTTTAAAAGTCATGATGATGACATCTTTTATGATCAGACTGGGGATTAGAGATGAGTTGGGACTGGATCCAAGTCTGATGAGGGGAGACTTGGTGGTAGACTGTGGACCGTGTTTGGGGGAGGGAAATCTTTTGGAATCAAAATGTATGAATGTGCGATGATGGGTAGCATCTAGTCATTGGGAATGGCAGTGACTTCATAGTTCAGCTGAATGGAGAGGGGATCTCCTAGCAGCAGACAGAGAGGTAGTCATTTTACCAGGTGAGGAGGTTTAAGTTGTAGTGGGATGTGGAATCAACAATTCCAATTTTGACTACAAATCTTATGCCTTAATCAGCATGATAATGGGATCAGAATTTAATTTCTGATAATCTGATGGATGGAGACTGACTGAATTCTACAGAATTCAGTCAGTCCTACTAGATATTTCCATCACTCTGCCGAACACGCTGAGCTTTTCCACCATTGCCAGCAGGACCGGAATGCTGCTCAGCATTGTTAAATCAGAGATTTTCCACAAGCTGGAACTCTGCATTTTACATGACAGAGAGACTAAAAGAACAGAGCCTTATGTTTTGGTCGACAGAAGTTGATGATTTGGCCAGTAGGGGATATATAATATGTCACTGGTGCAGTGGTCTGTATTCTGGCAAGATCGACAGGCAAGCTACTGAATTTGGCCTGCACTTGTTAAATGGGCTTTGTATTTTCTTGGAGGTTCCCAACATCAGTCACATCAGAAATATGATTCCGTGAAACTGGGAATACTGCCTCACTGCATCACTTCAGGCTAGATCCTGAGACTCTTGAATCCATTGCCTTTCTCAAACTCAACCTACCAAGGATCAGCTTTAACAACTCATTTGATTAGTTGCATATCTATCAAGTGGCATCTACTACTATTTCCACTCCTACACCTCCTGATGGCAAGGTTCCCCAGAATTCTTCCACTTGTACTGGCAACGGAGTCCAGCACACCACTCCCAACAGTAGTGGCACAACTATTCCTCCTCCTGATAACAGTACAACAACTTTCACATTGTCAGTACCAACAAACTTAATAAAATCAGGTGTGCCACTGAGCAAACAGAGATGGTGTCAGTTAAATAAGATCTATCACCTCACCCATCATGCATAGGCCAGTAGTGGAGTGAGTAACCTGACTAGACGTGCACATGTATACATACTTCTTCAGTCTTACATCATGTTTATTTTAATGCAGTCACTAAACCACTCTGGTGGTTTGTCGTTAAGAGTAGAGATACAGCAAATTTTTTTTTCTCCAGCAAAATTATGGCAAAATTGCCAATTTTGCCCAGCAAAACATTTCACATAATTATGGCCTTTCAGCAAAATTTCGCCAGCAAAATTTCACTGCCAATTTTGCCTGCACATCTGAGGTGAAATTAAGTGAAATTGGGCTTTTCACTCTGCTGGTGGTCACATGGTTGAGTCTAAACAGGCAGAAAGTGCGTGGTTCATTTCCTGTGTTATATATCTCAAGGAAGCAGGCAGCATTTATACTCCTTGTGACTGCAGAATGAACTTTTACACCTAAATTACTTAATTTGTGCTACTTTTTTCTAACTTTTTCTTGTTTGTCCTTGTCATGGTTCATATTTTAGTACCTGGTGATTGTGTGTGTGTGTGTGTGTGTGTGTGACTGCATGATTCCTTGGCCCCCCCCGGCTTTCTCTGAGTCTCTATCTCTGTTTCTTTTTTGTTTGAATTGGTGGTGTTTGTGGATTGTGGACATAATGGAGAAGGGTGAAGACAGTGGGGCACCTGTACCAGTGCTTCAGCTAACCATCACAAATGAAATGCCACAGCAGGAGGCTTTTGGCTCCAGAACCAGCACCCAGCAGCAAACTGTGCCCCCTCCTCAGCAGCAGGAGGAGACCATGGTCCCTCCACCGCAGCAGCGGCAGTTGGAGACAGTGACCCCTCCCCAACCCAAGGAGGATACTGTTCCTCCACCCAGGCAGCAGGAGACCATGCACTCTCCTGAGCAGCTGGAGGAGTCAGTTCCTGGGGCATTATCTGCAGACCCATCCCTATAGCCCCATCATCTCTGAAGTTCTCTCTGGGATTTTTTCTACTTAATATCGGTTGGTGACCCAGTAGTCACCAGCAATCTATGCGGGCAGGAAGCGCATTGAGGAAAGTGTGGATCCCACTTTGTGACAACCGGCCATCATAGCCACATGGTCCATCTCCACCCACTGCAATGGGACCTCAAATTGCGGGAGGTGGTGGCATCATCAAGTGCAGCTGTGGGGAGCAGTGTGGGTGTAAGCACTGAAGGAGGTGAGCAGGAGGGAGGCATGGCTGGACCAGTTAAACATCCTTGCCATGCTCACTGTACTAGAAAACAGCAGTAGTCAGTAACATCAAGACCCCTCCAGGCCCCCCCATCCAAAGCCAGCAGCACAGGCAGCCCCCACCCTGCTAGCAGTGCCAGTGACACATGCAGACTTATCAGCTGTCCTGTCTGAAGTTCAGCATCACCAACAGGAGTTAAATGAGTTCAGACAGGAATTTAGCGATGCTCAGGGGGAGATTTCTAAACTGCAGTGTGATGTTAACAAAATCATGGGCATCCTGTCTAAACTCTGTGGCGGCCCCACTGGCACGTAATGTGGCAGCACAAATTAATTTGCCTTTTTTGTTTTCGTTTTTCTATCTTCCATTCTGTTGTTTGTGTGTTCCCCCATAAAAAATTAAAAAACAAACAAAAAAATCTATTGTCTTCTTTAATTTACATCCATTCCTTAAGTCCTCTTGTTTCTTTATTTTGTATGTAAAATAATTTTATTGACCATTGCTGTTGTGTTGTTGCTGTCTTATGCTCCCTCCCTATAGAATTCAGTCCCTTTTCTTGTTCTCTCTCTATTAGTTCTCCCCATTCACTGTTGTATTACCCTTGTCCTTCTGATCCTGCCTGTCATTTGTTATGCTTATTCTGTACCGTGTCCATGTACCCTTCCCCTAATAAACACCTTATTCCCTTATTATCTGTGGTGTGTGTTATTTCTTTGAGCTGGTTACACCTACAAGATTCCTTTTAACAACATACTGATGTGTAATGCAGTAGCATTCCCTATATATTGAGTTTGCAAATGAAATGCCGGATCCTGCCAAAGACTGTTGGCCAACTGAGACTTCTGCACAGACTAGTGCATATTCTTTTTTAATTTAGATACCTTGTGTGAGTTGCTTCAATTCAAAGTTAGATGTACTCATCCCAGCACATGTCCATAAGGTGCTCGTTCCTTATTCGATTCTCTAGTGTGGAAAGTCAACAATGTAAAAAGTGCTTCCATATAACCAAATTAGAAACACCCGCTCCCCCAAGGCACCATCATTCCTTATAAGTACCTTGAAGTACAGTGCCTTGAGGGAGCGGATGATTTTTAGCTTAGTTATATGGGAGCACTTTTTACATTGTTTGCATGCCACACTGTAATAAAGAAAGAGCACTTTATGTATATGTGCTTGTGGTGATTACTTCTCACTTTGAGCTGAAGCAACTCACACAAGGTATTTGAATTCAGAAAATACAAACTCTGTGCACAGGGCCCTAATGGTCCATAGCCTTCAACTGGTGCCGGCCTTTACTTTGCAAACTCCATATATGGGGAATTAGCACATACACAAATGAAGAGCACCTTTAGCAAACAGAGACAGCAGGACTGCTAAAAATGTTATCAAAAGCATACAGTCCTTTATTAGATAAATATGTGCAAAAACCTGCTGTAGTAAAAAGTCCAGAGCTCTGGACATTTTACTGCAGTAGCTTTTTCCACATATTTATTTATTAAAGGATTATATTCTTTTGATAGCATTGTTAGCAGTCCTGCTGTCTCTGTTTGCTAAGGGTGCTCTTTATTTTTGTATGTCCCAGTGATTTTTTCCAAAGAGCACCATAGCCTTGTCCTGGAGCTCCTAGTCATTTACCTGCTGGTGCATATATGGGGAATGCAACTGAATTGTTGGTCAATGTTATATTTTTTTAAGTTGTGTTGACGGTGTCACCTGCTTTTTATCATGTTTCCTCATCCTATCTACAAATGTCAAACGCACTGTGCCTTTCAAAAAACTGTTTCACAATGCTACATGATGTTGCATCACATATTGTTGTGTGCAACATTACGAAGATGTAACACATCTGGTGCCAGCACTGACAACATGCCCTAGAAGGCCAGAATTCCATAAATGTTTCACAGAAAATGTTACAGTAAATTCAGAAAGAAAACAGGTATCAGACATACTGTTACATGGTTCACATCCACCATCAGGACCCAAATCTGCTGTTGTCTGCACCATTTCAAATGGTTTTCAAACATAACCCTGGTGGTGCCACTGCCTAACATGCCTCACAAGTCCAGAAACATTTCCTAAAAAATATTACAGTAAACTCAGACCTAAATCAGGTGTCAGACATGCTGTTATATGTTGCACACCTTCCACCTGGACCAAAACATGTTGCTTGGACCATGGTTTGACAATGGTTTAAGGTCTAATCATGGTGTTACCACTGTCTATTATGGCCCAGATGTCCAGAAATGCTTCCCAAAAAATGTTACAGTACATTCAAATAGAAATCAGATCTCAGTCATGTTGTTATATGGTGCCCAAGCCATCACCCGAACCAAACCATGGTCTTTGGTCCACTGTTTACATTGTTTTTACACTGAATGTTGTTTCTGTGAGTGCAGAACAGGCTGTACATGTCCAGAAATGATACAGAAAAAATGGTACGTAAAGGTGAGATAGAAATATGGTCTGAGTCATGATGTGATGTGGTGCCCCCCCCCCCATACAACACCCAGACATTAAATTGCTGTTTTGGCTCTGTTAACCAATGATTTCAGCAAGAATCTCAGTGCTGCTGATTCAAAACTTGTCCTACAAGTCCAGAAATGTTTCCCAAAAAATATCACAGTAAATTCAGACCAAAATCAGGTCTCAGTCAAAAGTGATTAAGCAAAGGGAATTAGGAACAGAACTACTCAGAATGAGTAACTGGTTAGATAAAAATACCCCAAAAAGGGTCAATATGTAAGACAAGTATAACAAATAAGTAGCGCACAAGCAAAAATATTAAGGCTTAAAAGAAATTACAGAAACTCACTCACAGCTTGTAAGAAATCTGTCAAATATTAGGAACTAGCCTGGTCTGCTTTCACATACACACCCACACCACATGGTCGACCCTCCCCCACTCAACTTCCTCACAGACACAGAGAAAACTGAAAACACTACCTAAGTTAAAAAAAGTATTATCCAAAGATACCAAAACAAAAAAAGGTTCACTAGCAGCACTCGGAACAAAATTTAGATTTTGGGAGCAATTAATTCTCAAAAATCACAAATAAAGAGGTTTTTGAAGGGTGTATTGGCTGTGATGCACCACACTGAACTGCTCTCTGACTCAACAGACAATATATACTGTGCAGGAAATAGCTTGCACATGATATTTCAGCTATTCACCCACAATTCATTGCAATTTCACTGGCAAAATTGAAAAACATTGGCAAAAGTCTGTAATCTGGTGAAATTTCACGTTATGCAAAAGCAAAATCAGCAAAATTGGGTGAAATTTCACATTACAAGAAAGCAAAATCAGAGGCGAAATTATGTTTCGTCTAGGCAAAACATTTTGGGTAATGCTAAATTACGCGAAATAGTTCGCTAGGCAAAATTTTCCAATTTTGCACATCTCTAGTTAAGAGTGGTATCACATGCATTCTTAGAAGATGAGAACTGAAAACTTAAGTTTAGCAGTTGTGATTTCCTAAGAATACAAGTGAAACCAGAAATGACTAACCCCATTTGAATTATGATGTTGCATATCAGCTGGCCTAAGCTGGGTACTTGTGTTGTACACATAAGATGTGGGTTCAGTAGTCCATCTGTGATAAGTGAATTTCACTTTGGAATGTCACACACAGTCACATCTGTGATTTGACATGCAGTGATAGCTTTCATAGTCATTTTCTAGATGTCTGTTAAGGAACACAGCCATTTGTACTCTGTCAAAGTATGCCTTTGCAAAATGTTAAGTACATTAACAGCATGTTAGCATCTTCAAATGATGTGTAAGTTGCAGCCATAGTTATTTTCAGATATTTCCAGATAGTTTACAATATATATAAATAGATTCTCTCTGGTGGCCCACAGTGGTACCGCAGGCAGACAGGGAATTTCTCTGTAGATATCACAAACATTTCAGGAAATATCTGGCTATGTCTTTAGCCTCAGCTGTAGTACAGTGCAATGGATGCATGACTCTCTCTTACCTTAACATCTGCACAAGCCTTGACTTTGTTGTGTGGTGCAGGCTATTTTGTTTAGCAAAAAAGGATCCTACCTCTAGCTTATTACCTAAGCATGATGAAATTAGGGCTTGGACTTTAAACTTCAGTCTTTTCTTTATGGTTAAATCACAATACTATCTTGCTGCTAAACTAATAATTAAAAAAAATTGTTTATGGGTATTGCATTTATTATTAATTTATTTACTTATTTGAAAATTGGTAAATGGGAGAGGCACAGTGTGGAAAGGCTCATTTCCCAGTGTGACCTGGAAGAGGGAAACAGTGGAAGAATAGCAGTGCAATACATAATAACAAGCAGATTGAAGCGCAGTTCATAAAAAAGCTTGTACAAACTTTAATAAATACTAAATAGAAGGTACACAGAATAAAATGTGGTAGATACTCAGTAATTATCACCTGTGCAAGTGCAAAGTCAATCTGGCAGCAAGACAGTATTGAAAATAGGGGAGAGATCTGTAGGGTGAGTTCTTACCTGGCCATGTAATGGGTGGAGAAACAGAGACATGGTAGAGAAACCAGAAGACTGGTAGTGGGGACCCAGCCAGCTGTCTTATCACGGATGGTTGAGGCTCAAGCTAGGGAGGTATCAAGACAAAGGGTAGCAAGGACAGGTGGGGTGGGGTTGGAGTTTCAACCAGTGCCTGAGGGAGCCAGGAGATGAGAAGTGGTGGAGGAGAAGTTGGTTCCAGAGTGAGGAAGTTGATAGGAGAAGGCAGATTACCTAGTAGAGAGTGGGTGGGTGGGAGGGTGAGAAGCAGTGAAAGTGCAGAGATACTTGCACTGGAGGGAATAGGATGTAGGGGATCTGGAAAAAGTTGGGGGGGAGGTAAGAGTGAAGGAAGCCAAGCCAATATTTGCAGATGAAAGATGTTCAGCACTTCTAGCAATGTGACAGCAGAGGGAGTATGGCTAGGAAGGAATAGAAAGAGCAATGTGGGTATGGGGGGGCTTTGTAGTAAAGTGGCAGAAGGAGTACAGTGTGTATCCAGTCTGATGAGAGAAGTGGCAATGGCAGTGCCATAGGCCACATCTGCATACTCAAAATCAGGGATCACTATTTGAGTAACAAGCTCCCTGTAGACCTTGAAAGATAAGTAGTCTTTGTTGTAGTACGAACACCAAGCTTGGGACTGAGTTTTGCATGGATGGTATGAATGTGAGCTGAGAAGTCAAGCTTACTGTCTAGCCACACAACAAGGTACTTGAAGAACTGAACTGCTTCATGCAGCATGCCATCTAGAGTAGTGAACACTAGGGGAGCAGTATGTCTGGCCAGTTTCTGACTGGTACCAAATGTCTTAGACACCATTTTTTTAGTGTTGACTCTGAGTTGGTTAGATTGGAAACATTTCAGAACTCTGATGATGTCCTAATGGAGCAGATCCTCCACAGTTGCAGTGGAGGGATATGAGATGAAGATGACTGTGTCATTTGCATACATATGGATATGTGCGTTGGCACAGGTAGAAGGGAGGTTGCTCAGGAAAATAGAAAAGAGGATGGGAACCAGGATGGAGCCCTGTGGGACCCATGATTGGATGGGTAGTGAAGGCTGGAGGATGAAAAGAAGTCAATGAGCCTGGAATGGACTAGTTTATCTTTCAGATTAAAGAAGGTGGGAATGAGGGACATGGCAAGGATGTTGCCAAGGGAGATGGGGGTGCCACAAACCCATTTCTGGGGACTGGGTCCACTGAGCTCACAATGCCCTCCCCAAGTGCAACCCATGACTGGGTGGTCAGAAAATATCCTCTGCGTGTCCTTTTTAGGGTGCTCACTGTTTTCACTACTGAACACTCGCCACAAGGGCCCAGGGTTTCCTCTCCCTGGGTATCGGTAAAATACAGTCTCGAGTCTGCAGCCAGGTGAGAACCCTCCTTGGTTGCTGTGCTGGGGGGTGGGAATCCAGGTGTTACAAGCTCTTCAGAGCTGCTGTCATAACCTGATTGTGTCTTCTTCCACAGGGGTACAGGAACCTGATTCAAACCCCTCAAATCCTCTCTGGAGACCTTGTGTACTTTTGTCCTATTGTATGGCCCCAGATTCCCTTCCAAGATTCTAGATTCAGTAGCAAGGTGCACCTTAGTGCTTAACAAGCATGATACAGATTGAATAAACCTTCCCAAAACCTTCACACATACAACAAATTACTCCCAGGCAGTAGTAGTTTAAAATAAAAGCAAGAGCTTTTACTGATTACTTAAATATGTACAATACAAACATACAGACACATTCTTTAGATATCTGGTTACGTGATAACTACAAAAAAGTTGGAAAATACATTCAAAACAAACTAATGAATAAACTTGATAATTTCTACCTTTTCTGTAAAGAATCAGAGTCCCAAAAATAAGTGAGTTTTGCAAAGTCTCTCTATCTCTCTGCTGTGTCTTGGAGTTCCAACTTTTCTTACATGGTCTTCAGTTTGTCTGGCAGTCTTCATGTGTGTCAGGAAATTTGGCTTCTGCCCAGAGTCTCTGTTTAAGAGGACATATATAGCCCTCTTCTGCAGTTTGCAAAACTAGCCTGTGATTGGCTAGGGGCCTTAATATTTCCAGGTCCAACTGTTCATCTATAGGCCAGCAGGGGTCTCTCTTGCTCTTTCCAAAGTTGCAAGTGAACCAAAAGTATTAGTATTTTGATTTTCCACAGTCCCAGCTACCTGGCTGGTTTTTATTTACACTACCTTCCTGACACTACTAAAATGGAAACAGACTGTGGCATTTGGTAGAGAATTTAACAATAGCTTCCTAGACTGGGTGTCTGCAGAACCATTCATCTAAAACCATTTCTCTTTGAAATTCAAAGTGTTAGAACCAGAGGAGATGGCTCTTATATCTCCTGTCATTTATGGAATCTTCATCTTTGATAAGTTACCAGGAAATTCCAATCCTCTCTTGAAATGTAACTCTTGTTTACCTCCAAGCAAGCCTTTGTCCTAGGCAAACAGGAGATGTCAAACACTAAAATACACATCAACACTTCCTAAGTACCCTTGCAAAAAATTGGGCATTTTCTCTGACAAATTATAGGTCCTGGCCTTTTTGGAAGTTAAAAAAAAAAATACAGATAAATATGACAAAAATATGACTTCAGTAGCAAAATCACCGTGGAGCGGGAAGGGGGAGGGGAGACAAGGGAAGAGCATTTGATGGAGACACACAACAAATTTGGAGGTTATGTTGCATTTAGTGGTGTGACACAATAATTTAAGGAGGCATGGTTCTTATTCACAGATATATCTATTATAGAGCAAACATGTTATTAGGTTTGTACTCCCTGGATGTGAAAAAATACAAAAATGAAGAGCACCTCCAACAAGTATTTCATCACACATTGTAACTGAATGGGCTTACTGATTTATTACAACCTGTGCCAAAACATTTCCCCCAGGCTCAGTGTGGAAGAGTAACTTTTATCAAATTGCTAGTGAGTGAACCACACTGGCAATGACAGACTATGTCACAATTTTGCATTAAGAACAACTAATGTTTCACTTGGATAATTCCAAGAGTCATCAAAGGTGAACCCTGCTGAAACTTGGAAGTATCCAAGTGAAACATTAGTGGCTACTAGTGCAAAACTGTGACATGGTCTATTGAAACAGGCATGATTCACTCACTAGCAACTTGATGATGACTATTATTCCACAAAAACAAATTCTATGCAAAGTTACAAATTGCTTCAATTCACATAGTAAAAGTCATATAATTGTGAAGTATGCACTACGCTAAAACCTTGCATAGTGGGCAGTGAATAAACTTACCCCAGTTTGTGGGTGAATTTAAAACCAGCAGAAGTTATAAAATCTGCAAGTAGCATTATATTATTATGAACAACAGTAAAATAAAAGAAAATAATAATAATATTGTTCAGAGTAGTTCTTTACAAAGGTAGTACAAAGTAAACAAAGTCCTTCATCTGAGGGTTTCTAAAATTCTAAATTTCTATCTCCCTCTCCCTCTCTCTCTCTCTCTATCTCCAACAAAAAACATTGCTGCTCTTTTTATAAGACGTTTGTGCCTAGCAATTAACTTCAGGATCCTGAGATTGTTATTATACTTCCGGTTTCTCACAAAATGTCCCAAAGCTTTGTCAGTTTCTTACCTTGCAAGTACAACAAGCTAAAACATTGTGTTCCAGAACTGACCTCCTGTTGACAACTCTGCAAATGAGCTTGTGGATGTCAAGATGCATATCAAGGTTAACACATTGGGTCTGATTCTGGAAGTCGTCTGCATCGGGCACAACTTGCAGCAGAATAGAGGGCTATGCCTGATGTAGTTGCAGCAAACGCAAAAGGTACTATTCCAGAAAGTTTGTCACTTGCAGCAAATGATCTGGAATAGCTGCACAATGCAGCCCTGCACCAGAAGCAGTGGCACAAACAGCATCAGGTGCAAGTTCCCAATGCTGCCACAGACTAGGTCACAGGGGACCACCCAGGTGTAACAAGGAGCGGCACGGGGTCAAAATGTTGCACGGCAGAATGCCATGCAACTTAATTGCATTGCACAATTTCTGTAAATATTTTGTTCTGTGGGGGGCTCTGCTACCCACACCCCCCATTATGGGGTGTTGGGCCCCCAAGACCCCCCACTTAGGATTCTAACTCCAGGGTGGTCCATCACAGAGAGTGTACAGGTCTGGTGTGCATGCATAATGCGTAAGGTATTAAGTGTACAACATCATGACCCAGTAGGACAGGTAGCAGCAAGCTGGGCACAGAAGGGGCAGCTGAGGCCAGGCTGTGACATGTGCTGTTATGTCACCATTTGGCGCTGTCTCACTGTGCCCTGGGCACTTGTGTGCCACTACTGTGGGATACCTGCTGTGGCAGACTAATGCCAACCCACTCATTCCTGAATTATATGGTGGTGGCAGTGACCATTAGCCCCAGTCCCCATTCCTGCATCTCACAAAAGGATTCCAGTCCCTGTTCCTGCTCCCATATGCCCCTGCTGTGCCCACAAACTGCTGATCAATTATCTGGTGATCTAGTGGCCTACCACCTTCCCCACTCTGACAGACTGTGGTCACCCACCCCGCTCACTACCTTACCCAAGCCACTTCTGCTACTAGCAATTCCCTTCTCACACCACCATGGCCAGCAGCAGAATGCAATTGCACAGACTGTGTAAGTGAACAGTTCATGTGCACGGTCTGTGTGAGCACATTCTGCAGCTGGCCATGGTGGTTTGAGGAGGGTAGTGCCAGTCACAGAAGTGGCTTAGGTAGGGAGGATCTGAGTGAGTGATCACAGTCTACTGGAGTGGGGAGGGTGGGAGATCACTAGACCAGCAGGGAGTATGACAACTGTTTTTTGTTGTTTTGCAGTATATTGTGGATTGGGGGTGGGGGGTGCTATCCCATAGAAGCACTTCTTCATGGACTCTCTGGGGGGAATCAGGGATTGTGGGGGGGCACTATATCACCAAGTCTTCCACTGCAGCCTCGGGACTTGGGGTCAATACAAGGGATCTTGATTTTGCAGCTATCTCCTGATGTTGACAGTTACACTGGGGCAGCACCCCAATTGTCACCGCGGTGGTACCCCACTGGATGCCAAGGCACTACAGGCTGACAGACGGCCATGCCTGAACTCCCTCCATCTTTGTGCACCCCACCTTCTACTGACTTCCAGGGTCCTACTGCCACAGCTGCTTAGACCAGCTCCTGGCTGGTCTAAATTGTGCCCCCTGCTGCATCCATGGTGGGGCTTTGGGAATCCTAACAGAGGGGATATGGCAGCCCTGACATGGGGCAAGCCCCCTTCTGATGGGGCACACTGAGATCTTGGGTGCAACCTTGGCACAAGGGAGCTTTGCTGCAGCTGTCCTTGGCTCAGATGCAAGACAGGTTCTGGAATTCCACTTGATGCAAGTTGTGATGCAAATCACAAATTGACACAAATCTCTTGTGTCATCCTAGCCCCTTTTAGAATCCAGCCCACTGAATTCCAAATATGTTTTTGCAATCATTTCAACAATTTAACTACATACATATTCAAAGTAAGGGATCCCAGTTTCACACAAAGACTCACATATATTTTTATAACCACAGATAAGCAAGGGGAAAGAAAAGATAGATACAGTAAGTGAAGGCAGGGAGATAATGGGAGTAGGGAATCATGAAACTGTCAGAGTGATCAGTTCCTAGGTCTCACAAGAAAATGTGATTTTACAATTAGACAGAGAAGAGACAGAAAAGAGAGGCTAGAACAGATCCTTGCTTTAAACTCTTTCTGCATAACAAAAGTGTCTTATTCAACACTGTCACATAGTCCCCTCCCCTTAAGAGGGAATCTGTTTAAAAAAACAGGTTTCCAAAACTTTCTTTTAGTTTTCTTCTAAAATTGCCTTATAACCTCTACAGTTCTGTGCATATGCTGTACCTCTTTTTCCAGAACAACCAGTACAGCACAGTTAAGTTTAAACCAACATATTTTTTTAACCTTCAGAATTCTAAATTCCTGGGACACATCCCGAGAGATAATCTGCACAAATATTATCTTTTCCAGATTTGTGCATCACTTTATATTTAAATGGCTGCAGTGCATGGCAGCACCATGTGATTCTGGAATTGTTATCCTTCATTTGATTAAGCTAACAGAGAGGATTATGATCTGTCATAAGTACAAAGTCAGCTTCTAGCAAATAAAACTTAAGGTACTCCACAGCCAACTATGCCACAAGGTATTCCTTTTCAATGACTGACTACCTTTCCTCTTTGTGATACAATTTCCTCCTGATATATAGAATGGGATGTTGCTTCCCATCTATATTCTGACTCAAGACTGCACCTTGGCCTACCTCTGATGCATCTGTCTGTAACAAAGTTGTTTCTTAAATTCTGCTTTTCTTAACACAGGGTCTGAACACAATGCAGCCTTGATGTCTTGAAAAGCTTCAACACACTCTGAGTTGATTTCACATTATTAGGGCACCGTTTCTGTGAGAGTTCAGTTATGAGGGGCAGCTCTTTGAGCAAAGCTGTGAACAAGTCTCTCATAGTAACCAGCCAGCCCTAAAAATGACCTGACATGTTTCTTTGTTTTAGTTACAGGACTGTTAGCTATTGTTTTACTCTGTATAGCACCTTGATAACTGAAAGGTGCTTTATAAATTAACATTATTATTAATATTATTATTAGCCATAGCTTCTATTTTAGAAAGTTCTGGCTTTACTTCTCCATTTCCCAAAACATAGCCCAAATAGCTGGTTTCCTGCATGCTCAATGCAGATTTGGTAGAATCAATGGCCAGACCTGCCTTCTTGATGGATTGGATAGCTGTTCGTAGGTGTTCCAGGTGTTTTTTCCAGTCTGGACTGTATACCACAACATCATCCATGTAAGCAGCACAATAACCAGTGTGAGGGGCTAAAATGACATCCATGTACCACTGGAATGTAGCAGGTGCACCATGTAAATCAAATGGCATGGTGATGAACTGATAGAATCCAACAGGAGTCACAAATGCAGTTTTGTCTCTGGATTCTTTAGCTATGGGAAATTGCCAGTACCGATGTACTTGGCACTTCCAAATCTGTCCAACAAATCATCTATCCAGGGCACAGGATAACTATCAAATTCAGACACCTGATTAAGTTTCCTAAAGTCAAGGCAAATTCTTACACCCACTTCTTTTTTTATTTACTGTCACCCCTGGTGATAACGAAGCACTTCTCAACTCTTCTATGATACCCAACTGTTTCACTTTTTGAATTTCCTTAACCACATCTGATCTTAACCATTCTGGTAATCTGCATGTCTTTAGTCTAAATGAGTGAGCATTCCCTGTCATGATTACAGGCTCAGATCCTTTTGCTTGGCCTGACACTGTGGTAAAAATACTGCTAAATTTCTTTACCAAGCTATGAATTTCTGCAGTTTGTTTGGAGGTTAAGGAAACATTCACTTTTACCATAACATCAGTTACTCTTCAAACTGACTTTGATAAAGTTGTTGATTGGTTTTCTTCCAATTTATTACTTTTAAACAATTAAAAAGAACAGATGTTATTCAGGTCCAAATCTTTCATTAACAATGCACCTTCCTTTACCGTCCATTACGCTTAATAATGTTCCCTTTCAGCTTGTTCACAATTTTAATTACTTGGATTTGACTTTTGATTCTACTCTTTCTACTATACCTTATATTTATCATCCTTTTGTAAACATTTGAGAGTGTTTAAGTCAATTGAAAAGAGCCTGACACTGTTTATCATTATATGATTATAAAATCATTGTGGCTCAATCAATACTTCTAATTTTGGATTACAGTGATTCTATCTATCATAACTCAAACATTACTGAACCTACATTAATTGATACAGTATATTTTCAGTTATTATGGTTCATATTAAGTATTCCAAGAAATACACATCACTGTACTCTCTTATCCCAATCAAATTGGCTATCACCCTCATTTAGACATTCACTTCATTAGTTTACTTTGATGTATAAAACATTAAATCATTTAACCCCCCCCCCCCCCGGCTTATCTATCAAATAAATTGTTAGCTTCCACCCATAGTCATAATTTAAGAGAAGTTTCTAATCAGGGTTTATGCTTTCTTAGATATCAGTCTCATTATGGGAGAAATTGTTTTTCTTTCTATGCCCCTCTTTGCTGGAATAAACTATCATATGAGTTACAAAACTTTGGACTTTTTGTATTTTTAAACATAACCTTAAGAGAAAGCTCTTGCAAGAACAAACTATTTCTAACTGTTTTTCAAGAGGAACAAGTTATCAGTGGCATTACCTATTGACAGTACTTAGTGTGTAAATGTTATTTATTATGTGGTGTTACCTTTTAATAGTATTTAGTGTTTATAAGTGTATCATTTATGTTTTAAATTGTTGCGCCATAAGTTATTTGTTGTGTTACTTATTAGAGTGCTCACGTGTTACTATGTATCTTTTGTATTACTATGTATTCCTATTTTATCATGTTTGTTCTTAACGGACTTGGGACATTCTGTAAATGAGACTTGGTCTCATTGAACTTATCCTGTAAATTCAATTTTTTAAATAAAAAAATACAGTCTGTTCCCCTCTGCCATAAGCTTTATCGATACATTTTGTAGAAGTTTCTGGTAAAACTAACAAAGCAGCTTTTGGTGTTTTTTCATCCCATTTGTTCAGGCAGTTAGCATGGTATTTGATAAAGGATTTTGAATCTGAACTGCATTAGGTGGGCATAGTCACTGTTTGCTTGCAGTAATGTCTGTGTGTTACTTTAAATAAATGGACAATCTAATTTGAAACTTATAGAGACTGGTGCTTTTGTACAGAGGTGTTGAGTGCCCAACTTTGGAATGTATTAGCATGGTTTATCTTGGTAGGATTTTTTCTTATTAGTGGTCTCAATCTCATAGTTAACTGTACCAGTATGTCTAAGCACTTTATAAGGCCCTTGTGACTTTATTAACAGTTTATTTCCTGTAGTGGGTAACAGTAACAAGACCTTTTCACCTGGCTCCAAAACCTTTTCTTTTACCCCATGGATATAATACACCTTCTTCTGGTTTTGGGCCTCTTTCTGTTTACTATGGGTAATTTCAACATACTTTGCCAGTTTCTTTCTCAGGGCACACATATATATGATGTAATAATTTTTTTTTCTGATTGTGGTGATCTTCCTATGTTTCATTTATTACATCTAGTGGCTCTCTAGGTTGTCTACCATACAATATTTCAAATGATGAAAATGTGCTGAGGCTTGTGGCACTTCTTTGTAAGCAAAAAGCAGGTAAGGTATGTGTTGGTCCCAATCTTTCCCTTCACCTTTCACAAACTGTTGTAATATGCATGTTAAAGTTTGATTAAAATGCTCAAGACTGTCTGTCTGAGGTTGATGATGGGGCGGTTCTTATGGCAGTGATACCTAGTAATCAGTACAGCTCCTTAAGCAATACTGAACCAAAATTACTTCCCTGATCAGTAATAATCTATTTAAATATGCCCACCTGCTGAAAATTTTGGCATACTCTGCTGCCACTTTTGGAGCTGGGACAGTACGCACTGGAATTGCCTCTGAGTATCGAATAGCATAGTCACATACTTCCAAATTAAATCAATTACCCTTTTTACTTTTGTCCAAGGGACCAACCACATCCATTGCAATTCTCTCAAAAGGCACATCTATCAAGGGCAGGAACAGTGTTATGCCCTCTGATTGGAATCAATCAGTGAGGAGTTCTCTTAGTCGGGTGAAGGCTTCTCAGGGATTGTCAACTGAGCAGTACTTCAGGAGTTGGAATCTCAGTCTGTAGGTCTCCTTAGATGTTATATCTTTTTAAGGATTTCTCTTTTTACAATGCAATACTTTTCTTCTGACTGTGCAGTGTCCATAGTGCTGTAGGCAAGTTCTGCTTTACATATCAGATAAGGTACCAGCATGCTTGCCCATTGCTGTTTTGGCCACTGGCAGGCCACAGTGACACTTTCAAAAGATGTCCTGCATACTTTGTTGTCATCCAAGGGACACAACTTTGTAAGGTTAATATCTTTTAAGCTGTTTGTATTTTGTTGATCTGCTGGGCCTGCATGAGGTCCTCCAGCACTGATCACATGCAAAGCATCCAGCCATTGCTGCTTCTGTCACTGTATCTCTTCTCTTCTCTTCTCTTCTCTTCTCTTCTCTTCTCTTCTCTTCTCTTCTCTTCTCTTCTCTTCTCTTCTCTTCTCTTCTCTTCTCTTCCCTCCTCTCCTCTCCTCTCCTCTCCTCTTCTCTTCTCTTCTCTTCTCTTCTTTTCTCTTCTCTTCTCTTCTCTGTTTCTCAGTCTATCTTTGTTGTATAGCCCACCATTTGAAGAAGGCAGACATGCTTTCACGTTCTGCCCCTGTCTGTTCTTCGTTCATCACTGGTTTTGTCTGTGCAGTCTCAGTCTGGATTTTTGTTTCTGCTTCTACTTTGGCTGCTTTTCTTCTGGTAATTACTACTGGGAATGCTCTTGCAAGATCTATACCTTTTGTTCTATGCTTCCCTGGTACCATGTCTACTACCCACACACAAAATCCTGGCATAGAGTATGCACAGTGTTAATCCCACTTTTTCTGTCACCAACAGTCATAGAGGCATTGGTCAGGAAGCATAGGCAGATCAGGAGGAGTTATAACATTTGCAAGTAGCATTTTACTTGTATCAATAACAATAAAACAAGAAAAAATAAAATTGTACAGGAGCGCACCGTGTCATAATGTCATACGCTTAATAGCATACGGCATTATGGTGAAACCTAGACCTGTGTGCACTCTTAGTTGGAACCCCCTCCGGAGTTTGAATCTTTAGTGGGGGAAGTCTGGAGGGCACAGCCCCCTGTAATGGGGGTGTGTGGGGGGCAGAGCCCCCCCAGAACAATAAATAACAAGTAATTGCTCAACATGATTGTACCACATGGCATTCTGCTGTGCAACATATTGACCCGGTACCATACAGGAGAACCCTTCATACAGGCAGAACAAACAAAGTCGTACATGTGAGATTCCTCCAAACAAACAAACATTGCTCTGATTGTATAAGATACTTTTGCCTGGCAGTCCAAAATCTGCATCCTGCTCTTGTATGTTTCATCACCCATCATTCACAAAATGTATCAGAACATTGTCAGTTTCTTTTCTGAGGCCAGTCTGAAGAGCACATCCAGTCCCAGCATGTGCACCAATATAATACATTTTGTCCTGAGCTGGTTTCCTGTTGACAATTCTGTAAGCAAGCTTAAGGAGGTCAGAATGGATCTCAAGGTCAAGGCTACGTGCTGCAGACTGCCATTTCCTGTAATAAACCCAAGTTGCTTTTTGCAATCATTTCAACAATATAATTGCATACATATGCAAACCAAGGGATCCCAATTTCACAAAAAGTTTCAAACATATATATTTTTTAATCACACAGGAACAAGGGAAAAGAAAGAGTAGAAACAGCAAGTGAAGGAAGGGAGATTGAGAGAAATTGTGGAACCATCAGAGTGGTTATTTCTTTGGTGCCACAGAAATAATTTGATTGCATAATTGACAGGCAAGAGACAGATAAGTGGCAGAAAAGGAGAGAAAAAGTAGATCCTTGCTTTTATCTCTTTCTGCATACTATCATACCAGCACCCAGAAGAATCAGCCATGCTGCATTTCAAGGCTGTGTTTAGTGTTTTTTTTTTAATAAATGGCTGAATTTTTTCATCTGGCATGTCACTATTTGCAGTTCCTGTAATGTAGCACATTGAATTTGAGCAATGTGATCATCTCCACATACTGAGGTGTCAGCATAGTTCAATACAACAGAACCAGCAGCACTAAACATTTTTTTTTCAGAGTAAATGTTAGCAGGTGGGCAGGACAGGAATTTCCAAGCAAACTATGTTTGCTTAGAACAGACATTTTTCTTGCTATACAAGAACATAAAAGGACTGTCATACCACCTAGTAGTTGGTTCTCTGACATATGCTTCAACTGTAGCACTGACTAACAGTTCTATTTTGGCTATGTCATCAGATGGTCAGTGTCTTACTATAAGGTCTGAAAGATGGTCTCATATTCTTTCACACTGGGACTGAGGAGTAGGCTGCCCATTTATTACATAGCCAGGGGCTTTTCATGGCTGTGGTTAGAGAATCAGTAACAATCATGATATGAATTTCCTATTTTTACAACTTTTTTTTTTACACATTGTAATGCATTGTTAGGTAACTGACCTACTTTGAGTTGGGGGTCAAGGACTGTGTCAATAATGTCGCTGGAGCATGGGCGGAGGCAGGCATAGCAGTGGCAAGCATGATACATGTGCACTGCTGCAGAGTACTACTAAAGGTGAGTCTAGCAATTTGCTGCCTATTAAAATGGTAAATGACTGGTGCTGGTCATCCTCAGGAAGGAGTTGGTGGCAAGGACTGCTGGGAGCTGTAGTTCTGCAAGAAGGTAAGGAGAAATACAGCCCAGGTCACTAGGGGTTGCTAAAGCTGGTAATCTCCTAAATTATGATGTTTTTATCTATCTCTACAAGGAACTGCAAGGGCAGGACATAGTGGTGTCTTGGGTTGTGCATCAGGGTAAAAACAAAATTATACTGGTGTTTGTGGGAGATGGCAGCATGTAACCCCAGACCATCACTTCCTGGTTACCAGTTATAAACACTGGGGTCCCTGCAAGTGTTGGTAAGCACAGGCAGAGTTGGACATGGCAGAGGCAAGTGTCTGCCATGTCAGCTGTAACGTCCAGAACTGGTGCCGGGAATCTTGGCTCTCATAGGCACAAAGTATCCCATAGCATTTAGAGTCATAAAAACAGGTATAAAATGTCTGATGGAGACAAATATTACAGCTGAGGTACTAGTTCAATGTACTAAATGCAGAATGTTTATGTGGGTAAGGGCAGTGAAGGGACTGAGGGCATTATCTGTACAAAGTGTAACTATATAAAGACACTGGAAGAAAAAAAATCAGAGGACGAAGAGATAGAATGGCTGAAACTGATAGTATTCAAAATTTGGAGACATTTGTGGACAGCATATTTAGAGCATTCACTGGAGGGATATACAGTGAGGTCGAGTCCATAGTAGTTAGCAACCATGACAGTATTGGCGAAGGCTAGGTTAAGAAAAGGAAAAAAAGTTAGAATGACACTGACAGTGAGGAGGAAACAGATGAGTTACCATCCTGGACAATAGTAGGGAGAAGTGGACCCAAGAAAAGGGAAAGGAGAGCAGAGGCACATAGTTCAATTGAGCTAGTTAACTGATATCAACTACTAGCAGAAAACCTAGGGCAATTAGAGTGTTTTAAACAAGTGGTTACTCGGATAAAACCTACTACAGAAATGTTGGTAATAGGAGACTCTATAACTAGATACACAGATGTAAACTTACGCAAGGAGAAAGGACACACAACAATGAGCTTTCTACCAGGAACAAAAGTTGCAGATATAAAAGACATCTTAGATGGTTTACTGAAAGGAACTGAGATAAGTCCCACAGTGGCATGACACATAGGTATAAATGACTTTGGGTTCAGACTTGACGATGACATCAAACAAGACTTGCAAACATAGGTGATAGGTGAAGGGAAATGGGAGCAGCGCTGTAATCTTTAGAAATTTGCCTGTTCCTACAGCAGTGACTGGAAGTTCAAGAACAATTATGAAAATGAATAATTGGCTGATAACTTGGGCTAATCGGGAAGGATTCACTTTTGCAGACAATTGGTACACATTCTACAAAAAATGAGAACTGTACAAAAGAGAATGACTGCGTCAAAATAGATACAGGGCAAATTCTGGACAAGGGTTTAAACTGATTGGTAAGGTGAATGAGGGAGGGAGCATTATTAAGCACGGTAACCATGGGGCAATTGACACAGAACAAAGAAAGACGAGTTCAGTTAATATGGGATGAAGAAAAGACAAAGAATTGTAATGTCTATTGATAAATGCAAGAAGCCTTAAAAATAGGTTTGGTGAGCTAGAAGTTATACTACACAGGGAAAAAAAATGTATGTTGTTGGTATGACAGAAACGTGGTGGTCAGAAGAAGGCACATAGTCCAAGGAAATAGATGGGCACAATTTATTTAGAAGGGATAGAAGGGGACAGAAAGGTGGTGGCGTAGCGGTATACTGTACATAGACAAAATCTTATGGGCAGAAGAAATTAATCAAATTGAGCAGGACGATACAGAATCTATTTGACTAAAGGTAGGGAAAACCAGTGCAAGGTATATACATTTGGGAGTAAACTACAGGTCACCAAACCAAAAAGCTAGTTCAGACAAAATATTAATTGATGTGATTGGGGAACTTTTCAGGAGGATTAATATTATTTTAATGGACAGTTTAAACTTCCCAGGTGTGAACTGGAAGTCACCAGAAGAGGGCAGTAGCCAAAATAAACATTTAGCTAACAGCTTCTTACGCCTGAATCTGGAACAACATGTACAACAACCAACAAGCGATAAGCTATGAAAAAGGAAATACAAAGTTTGGAGTGGAGAAAAGAGATGGAATCGAAGGACATGGTTGTCATCTGGAAGTTCTTTGTTAATAAAATAAAATCACTAGAGGAGAGGTTTGTGCTGGTTGTAGCAAAATACAATAGGATGGGGAGAATATCAGTGTGGATAATGAGAAAACTGGCTGCACTAATTAAAGAGAAAAGGAAAGTGTTCAAAGGTGGAAAAAATAACAAATGACCCAAAGCTGTCTGAACAATATAGGATCATTGCTAAGGTCTGTAAAAAAAAAAAGAGATTAGAGATGCCAGAAGGAGAAAAGAACTACACATAGCACAAACCTCTAAAATTAATACAAAAGCATTTCAGAATTATATGAGAGCCGAAAGAGGAGGGGATAGAACAGTAGGACCCCCTAATGGAAAATGAAATTAAGTTTGAGGATGAAAGGGATGTACCGTACAGTAGCAAACATCCTAAATAATTTTTGGGGGATCTGTATTTCAGGATACAGAGTGATCTAAGGTCAAAATTCCTGATGTTGGTAATATATGTAGAACAGTGAAAGATGAGGTTGTAAGCCTTTGCAGAACATAATGAGAATAAAGCTCAAAGTCCTGATGGTTTGCACCCCAGGGTATTGAAGGAACTGGGAATGGAGTTGACAGACCCATTAATGAAAATATTTAATACATCTTTGGAAATGGGGCAAGCCTCATTAGAGTGGAGAAGAGCAATTGTTACACCAATTTTTCAAAAAGGGAAAAAAATGACAAATCTAATTATAGACTAGTGAGCTAGACTTCAGTGGTAGGAAAACTCTTTGAAAAAAGCTTTATAGACAGATTAAACAGATTAATGGATGAGAATAATACATGGGATGTAGCGCTGCATGGGTTTAAGCAGGGCAGATTATGTGTAATGAATTTGATGGACTTTTTTGGTAACGTCAGTAAGGCACTTTGCCAAGGAAGGCCAGTGGATGTTGTTTTCCTGGACCTTAGTAAAGCCTTTGATAAACATAGACTTTGACGGCAGATAAGGACCGCTTGGCCCACCTAGTCTGCCCATTAAAGTGCCACATGATGCTCCATTAAGGGAAATGATGAATAATGGTTTTAACCCAAGGTTAATAAGATGGAT
Organism: Neoceratodus forsteri; assembly: GCA_016271365.2. Taxonomy (NCBI): domain Eukaryota; kingdom Metazoa; phylum Chordata; order Ceratodontiformes; family Ceratodontidae; genus Neoceratodus; species Neoceratodus forsteri. The sequence goes on from CM057456.1 coordinate 1,341,703,639, forward strand.
TAAATCTTGGCTAGAAAACAGAGTGCTGACAGTTAAAACAAATGGCTAAAATCTGCAGAGATTAAAGTGACTAGTAGAGCACCCCAGGGGTCCATTTTGGAACCATCATTATTCAACATATATATTAATGATATGCAAGAGGATAAAGGGACATGGTTAGAAAAGTTTGCAGATTATGCTAAAGTGGACCATATTGTGACCACTGAGAAGGGTAACACCTTGCTACAGATGATCTGAATACTTATACACATAGGGCTAGATATTTAAAGCAGTTGTGAATGGCACAACTGAGTTGCACCAGTGCAACCCCAGAACTGGGCCCCCAGGCAATATTGAAAAGTGGGAACTGCACAGCACCATTCCCGATATCCTGGGGTGCAAAGATAATGTATGCTGCACATCTCCAGGGAGAGTGCCCATGTATATGAGGCGCATTCTGATATTCAGCCCGGGATGTGTGGCGCATCTTCTGGCACAACCCAGAGATGTGCCACATACCCGGGCTCAAACATCAGTCTGTAAAAAATGGCTCAAGCACCCTACACCCACAGGTGTGCTGCTGCATTGCAGTGCGCAACATAGCAGTCACCAGCCATGGATGGCTACCCCCCCCAGAACACCATATACAAGCATCCACATATGTCCATGGTAGTCTAGTGCTACCCCTTCCCCTCCAGTACCTCTGATCCCCATATTGTACTACAAATAATAGTCCTAGTGGTCCAGTGGTTCCTCCCACCCTGTCCATACCTCCGATCACTTGTAAATCTGATTCAGAATTCCCTGGTAGTCTAGTGGTACCCCCCCACCCTGCCAGTAACCCCAATCACCTATAATAGTGACCAAAACAATTCCATAGTGGTCCAGTGAAACCCTGCCACCCACATAGGACCCCCAGCCCTCCCAGCTCCCCCCCATTATCGGAGGGCAGCAAACCCACTCGCATACCTCCGTGGCTGCCAACCCAATGACAGCATACAGTAGCAGCTGCAATCCCATTGGACCACACTGTGGGCCAATGGGCTTACAGAGCATACTGTAATATTCATTCACAAATATGTGAATGAAGTTTCATTCACATATTTCTTTTATTTTATTATGTATTTTATCTCCTATGTGGCTGGGGGGTGTTACCTATGGATCGCCCCCCCAGCTTGATCTCACAGCCCCGCTCTACCCCAAGCCCCAAGCTCTACCTCTTCCTCCGGTCCTGCACAGTGGTCCTTCCTTTGAGGAGGGTACACAACCACTACTGTAGAAGCCGGGGGGGGCAGATCAGGGGGAGCATCCAGAGTTTTAAAGTCAGGTGGTGCAGCCAGACCTGCCATCATGTAGTGTGCCGAGGTGTTTTTACATGTTTCCCTCCCTCGCGTGCTGTTGTGCAATGATGTCAGCATGGAAGGGTCCATAGACGTCAGCTGCACGCATCCCCAGTTTTGCTCCCAGCATCACTAGTACCTCCGGTCTCCACCAGAGTTCACTATTGTACCAGGATGCTCCTGGATCCCAGCCCAGGGAGAGGAAAGCTGTCCTCAGATGCTCAATCCTGCTCCCTCCCTGCCGACCCCCAGCACCCAGGTGTTTTTTCCTGAACCCAGGTCGCTGGCATGGTGCGAGATGTGGCATCCAGTGCCTCAACTCTCAGTGCCACTGGGCCAGTCCATTTACATATTTATGAATGAGTATTACAGTATGCACTGCAAGCCCATTGGTCCACAGTGTGGTCCAATGGGATTACAGCTGCTATTGTATGCTGTCATTGGGCAGGCAGCAATGGAGTTATGCGGGTGGGTTTGCTGCCCGCCAGTGATGGGGGGGAGCTGGATGGGCTGCAGGTCCTGTGGTGTTGGGGGGTGGGGGTGCCACTGGACCACAAAGGAATTGTTTTGGTCACCATTACAGGCAATCAGTGTTACCGGTGGGGTGGGAGATACCACTAGACTACCAAGGAATTCTGGATCAGATTTACTAGCAAGCCGAGGTACAGGGAGGGAGAGGGGAATCATTGGATCACCAGGGCTATTTATAGTAATAACGTACAGCAATCAGAGGTATGGGCAGGGTGGAGGGAACCACTGTTCCACCAGGGCTATTTTTATTAATAAAATATGGTGATCGGAGGTATGGGAGGGGAGGGGGTACCATCGGACCACAAGGGTAATACAATTGACATGTCACTGTGCTCGGGGTTGTGGGTTGGGAAGGGGGTACTACTGCAGTTCCTAGTACAGGGGCTGCATGCTGTGCAGGATGACAGGTGCATCTCGCTGGCCGTCCCTGCACGACACATGCAAATGGGGCCATAATGACATGCAAATGGCCCATTTGTGCCATGCATGCATGATGGCCCCATTTGCATAACCAGGTCTGAATATCTGGATATTGCACATGGCACAGCTACAGTTGCACTGGAGCATCTCCAGTCCTGGTATTCAGACCTCTATGGGGGATGCAGCAGTGCATAGTATTTGCACAGCGCACATTATTTGTTGTATTCAGAAGAGATGCGCCATGGCACATCTCTTTGGAATATATCCCTTAGGTGCTCCAGCTCAACTCAGTTGCACTGCACCACCACTTGTGCCAGTGACAGGTGCATTTATGAATATAGGGCTCATAGGTATTAACAAACAAAATGTTTTTTACTTTGATAAGCGCATGGTGATTCACTTTGGTAGTAATAATATGCAGACAAAATATTGCATGGGTGGCAAAGGGCTAAGAATTTCAGACTGTGAGAAATATTTGTGAGTTATAACAGATAGTAAGCTAAAATTTTCCAAACACTGTAATGAAATTGTTTCAAAGTGTAATTAAATCTTAGGGTATATAACATGTAGGGAGAGGAAGGTGGTGTTGCATTTTATAGTTTGCTGGTTCATCCCCATCTGGAGTACTGTGGACTATTATGGAACCCATCAAATGAGGGAAATATAGACAAGCTATAGATAACCATTTTTTACTAAGTTCCTAGTTCCCCACTTGCAGATTATATGAACTCCCCACTAGAGGGCTTTCTTTCTTTTCCTCCTAAGAACCTCAGCCTCTCCTTACCCACCCCTCTCTATCTCCTCTTGCTGACACTCTAGACCCCCCACCTCCACTACTCCTCACCCTCTAACAGCTCTCTACTATTCTCACTCCTCCCACCCCCCTCAAACTCCTTGCCCCTCGTCCTTCTTGAACACACACACCCCCACCACATGCTGCCCTCCTTCTGGCCACCACTAGGAGTCACTCTCGAACCCCACCTTTTCAGCCTGCCTCCCACTGCTTCTGTGGCTCCTCACATCGTACCTTAGGGTCCTTGCAGGCTGTTTTCAGGACACCCTCTCGGTTTCAAACCCAGTACCTCCCATTCCAAAGTCTGTCACCCTACCACTGCACCACGGAGACTCCCTCACTCAGGAGATGCAGTGGGATCCCCTTATACTATCACACAGTTATACCCCACCCGACACAATGGCTGGCCCCACCTGCCTTCACAACCTGGCTCCTCTCCTACTACTGACACTATCCCTCCCGCTACTTTGTCCACCCCCCCAAGAATTGTACCACTCAGCCACCCCAGGCTGCCCTCCACCATGACAGCTCCCCCACTCTGACCACACCAGTACCTCTCCCTCCCCACCCACCAGTGCACATGTCCCCACATCTATCCCTCCCCAGCTCACCATGGCCCCCACTGTTCCCTGCCATCCCTGCCATACGCTCTCTCTCTATACTGTGCACCTGTTCCATGGGTAGTACTCATAGCCCTCCACCTGACCACATAAAAAAGCACCTCCCCCTGTTTAGAATTATCTCCTTGCTCCTCTTATGGTCTGAGAACATCTACCCTAACCCAGACCCTGGCACCCCTGTATCACCCTACCCCCACCAGTCTCTGACCTCTGCATTCCATCCATAAACATATGCAGCATACTAAAACAAAACAGCTGCACTTCAATACTTGATTACCATGCACCAACCTGACGTCCTTGCACTGGTTGAGACTTGGCTCTCCAAGTCCACCCGACTCCTTCATCTCTTTTTCCAGTTACTCACTCTTCAGATTGGACAGAGTAGGTAAACGGGGTGGTGGCTGTGCAATATACTTGTGTAATACCCTGCTGGCCCAAACTATACCCCTACCAGTCCTAGACGATGGAGCCCAATCCTTGTCCCTAAAGATCACCCCTGACCCATCCAAGGCCCCCTTTATTTTATTTTATTTATTTAACAGACAATGGGTTGAAATTTAGAGTCAAACAAATCAAAATGGTGGTTACATGGATAAGTGTAGCTAGGCAGGCTTAAGCAAGTGGAAGTACTACATATCTGTGCCACGTGGTTGGTGGCATACATGTTTGATAAACATAGAACTACCCATGGATTACATAAGTGCCATAATCTAGAGAATAAGAGAAAGAGAAAAAAATGCATCGGGCTGGCAGTGCGAACTGGGAGCATGAGCCTGGGGAGATAAGAGCAAGGAATGTTGTGGCAACTTTATTATAAGCCAGTCAATTGGGCGAGGCCCAGCCTCTGGTCAGGCGCATAAGGAGGAGGGGCATGGGTGGGGGATGTGTCATCGGGGGGGTCAAGGGCATGTACAATTGGGTGCGAAGAAGTTAGAGAGGGCGGAGGATAGAGAGTATTTGGAGGAAGAATGGCGGATTTGGGCCGGCAGTTCATTCCAGAGGTTAGGGAGGTGGTAAAAGAAGGCAGATTGGCCTGCAGAGGTTCTTCGATGAGGGATAGCTAATTCCCTGGAGTAAGTAGACCTGAGGGAGTGCGCTGGAGTTGGTGGGGAAGATAGGGAGGAAATGAGGTAGGGTGGCAGGGAACCAAGCCAGAAGTTAGAAACAAATTTAACACAGTGAAGTAGGTGCCGGTTGCTCAGGGATGGAAGGGCCAGTAAATGGTAAAGCTTACAGTGATGGGTGCAGGGGGGCATCGAGGGTGAAACAGCAGAAGGCATTGAAGAGAGGGTCTAGTCTGGATAAGATGGACTTGGGGACAGTGCTGTAGATGACATCGCAGTAGCTGAAGGAAGGAAGAATCATTTTCTGGACTATTTCGTCTCTCACAGGAAGAGGTAGACTGGCACTGTTTCTATAGAGGGCACCAAGCTTGGGGCGCAGTTTTCATAGGATGGTGTCCACATGGGTGGAGAAGGAGAGGTGGCGGTCAAGCCAGACCCCTAGGTACCTAAAGGAGTGCACGTCTTCCAGGGCGGTGTTATTTAGGGTACGGAAGGTCAGGGGGGTTGTAAGTTGGGATAGTCTCTGTCTAGTGCCAAAGGACATAGAGACTGTCTTCTTGGCATTCAGGAAGAACTGGTTGGAGTTGAACCAGTGTTGTACTTTGTTGAAATCGGTCTGGAGATTGTAGGTGACTTCTTCATGGGAGTGGCCGGAAGTAAAGAGGACTGCGTCATCAGCGTACACGTGTATAGAGATAGTCGAACATGCCATTGGCAGATCGTTTAGTAGGATGGAGAAGAGAATGGGGCTGAGGACTGAGCCCTGGGGGACACCGGTGGTAATGGGGAGCGAGGGGGAGGTGTAATCAGTTATTTTTGTAGATTGGGTTCTATTTTGTAGGTAGGCTCTGAACCAACTTATGGCCGAAGGCGATAGACTAGCACCAGCTAGGCAGGACAGTAGAAGGGAGTGGGATACTGTATTGAAAGATTTGGCTAGGTCAATGAAGATAGCGGCGGTGATATGTCCTGTGTCCATACCAGAGAGGATGGAGTCTGTGAGTCTTAGTAGAGAGGTGGTGGTGGAGTGGTTCTTCCTAAAACCGGACTGGAATGGAGTGAAGAAATTTGTTTCAGAGAGAAAGTGGGTAAGCTGTGATAGTACTAGGTGTTCCTGGATTTTGGTAAGAGTGGGGAGGAGGAAGATGGGGCAGTAGTTAGCAGCAGAGGTAGGGTCACCTCCTTTGGGTAGAGGTAGGACAGTGGTATGTTTCCACTCAGAGGAGAGAGACTCAGTGGTGAAAGAGAGGTTTAGCAGGGCAGCAAGGGGGGTAGCTATGGCCAGTGAAGATAGGAAGAGGAGTTTGTTATCGAGGCCGTCTGGAGATTTACCTTTGGAGGGGTTCAGGGAGTGAACGGCATCTAAGGTTTCAGTGGGGGAGATATGTCTGAAAGAGAAAGGGTTCTGGCCAGGTGGAAGGAGGGTAGCTGTCTGGGGAGTGGGTGTGGGTACTGGAGGAAGGGAGTCCAGGAGGGTCTTAGCACAAGTAGTGAAGTAGAAATTGAACTCAGAGGCTACTGTCAGAGGGTCAGAGAGTAGGGTCCCTTGTGAGAGGAGGAGAGGAGGGGGATTTGTCGTTGTGGGGGAGAATAGGGAGTTTATGACTTTCCAGAACTTAGAAGGCCTCACAATATTTGAATTTAAGGTGTTGTTAAAGTATTTGTCCTTAGCTATGCGGATGGCCTTTGTGCATTTGTTTCGGAGCATGCAGTAGGTGATATTCTTGCCTGAGAGAAGCGTGGATTTGTAGATATGCCACGCCTTGTCTCGGGTTTGTTGGCAAGCTATCAGCTCGGGAGATATCCAGGGAAGGTGGGACCCTTGGACCCTAGCACGACGCAGGGGGGCATGTTTGTCCCAGGCGCTGAGGAAGGTGTTTCTGAAGTGAGTGAGGGCAGTATTCATGTTAGAGCAACTTAGGATAGGGTCCCAGTTGGAGTGAGCTAACTCTTCCAGAATAAGGGAGAGGTTTAGGGATTTATATGACTGTTGAAATATGAACTTGGTAGGGGATATAACTCGGTGGATTTTGCGGACCAAGTATGTTAGGTGGTGATCGCTAATGAAGTCAGGGAGGAGGCCAGAGCTGACGACACGGTGAGGATGGGAGGTAAGCGCCCAGTCAAGAAGGGAGTGGTTACCGGATTTATGGTTTGACCATGTAGGTTCCCTAATGGTTTGGGTAAAGTTGAGTGTGGATATCTCGGTTCGTGTTTTGTTAAAGGTGGGATCAGACCAGTTGTGGTTAAAGTTGCCCAAGACATATAGTTCACCCGACTGGGCTAGGAATGACAATTGGTTCAGGACGTTGCTTACTGTTGCAGCTGGGGTGCCAGGGCAGCAGTAAACTCCTGCCACAAAGATGGGGAGTGAGGAAGGAGGGGACAGTTTCAGCATGAGCAGCTCGTAGGCCTTGGGTTCAGCTTTTGAGAGAGTGACAGCAAAATGTAGAGTTGAGCTGGTGTAGATTGCCACCCCTCCACCTCTGGTGGGTCGGTCTTATAATCACTGTGCCTTATATCTCACTATGCAGACAAACCCACAAGCTTCACTCCATCACAGAATACATTGCCAGCCTCCCCCACAAATCTGAGCACATCCTACTGGGTGATCTCAACATAAATTGGCTCGCCAACACAGCTGCCACCTTGAAAGACGCACTTGCAGTGCTTGACCTTCACCAAGTGGTGACCCAACCAACTAGGCACAACCCAGCCCCTGGTATGTGCACCCTGCTGGACATTATACTTTGCAACTGGGCCATAAAATTCTGAATGTCATGGTCCTACCAAATTCCCTTAGTGAACACTCTCCAGTAATGTTCTCATAGTCTGGGAGGCTACCTGCACCAGCTCCAACTGTCACTCTCTGATGCCATCTCCACCCAGGTAATGTTTCAAAATTCAAGCAACATCTGCTCACTGGGACTGGTCCCCAATATACCAGGCCACAAGCATTGATGTGGTTTAGCCTACTTCTACAACTCCTTCACTCTGGCCTGTGACACCTTCGTCCCCCCTTAAAAAGATCCACACCACAAGACAAAATACACCCTGGATAATGCCATCCCTCATCCAGCAGCTCAAAAAAAGGGGACAACTTGTGGCACAGAGCCTCTGACTCAGGCAAACCTGCTGAAATGCTGGCTTACTGAGCCAAATGGAATAGATGCACCTGGGCCATTCGCAAGGCGAAAGCTGAACACTACAGGTCCACCCTAACTGCCTCCTGGGGATAATCTCGTAAATTCTGGGAATAACATAAAAACCCTAAAAGACAAATCACGGACCCCACCCCTCCCAGATTGAAACAAATGGCTCAATCACCACTGACTTGAAGAAAATTGCAGAATCCTTCAACACCAACTTTACAGACCTAAGCTCGGTACTCCCCAAAATTTCTTTGACCACATACCCATCTGTGACCCACCCCTCCTCTCACATCTACCTTACTTTCTCTAGACTATCACCCCACAGGAAGCACAGCCTTACCTTGCCAAAGTCCTAAATGGGTCCAGTCCCCTAAATGACCCCCTGCATATAAAGCTCCTCTGTCTGGCTGTAGACACACTGCTCCTCCCACTCACCGGCCTACTAAACCACTCCCTCTGCCTTGGATAGTTCCCTAGAGAATGGAAAAACACGATAGTAACACCCATCCACAAAGGAGGGGACAACCTATCACCTGGGAACTAACAACTAATTTCCAGCCCCCCCCAAAGCCCTAGAAAAGGTATTGACAGACCAGCTGACAAACTACCTAGAAACCCACAACCTGCTATGCAAAGGGCATCACCCCCACAGCCCTCCTAGAATTCTCAAATCACATCCACTCTGCACTTGACAAGGGGCAGCTGGCAGGAGCCATGTTTATTGATCTCTCCAAGGCCTTTGATGTGGTCAATCAGCCCCCCTGCTTGATACCCTCCTGCAAGTTAGTTTCTCACAAGGACCCCTGGACTGGTTCTCAAGCTACATGTCATCCAGTACACAATGTGTGAAAATAAACTTGACACTATCCTGCACCGGCCCCATCCATTATGGAGTTCCTCAGGGCTCCATTCTGGGAACATTACTTTTTAGTCTGTTTCTTAACACTCTTCCCACCTCATGCCCAGGAAAAGTTCTATGTTATGCTGACGCCACCATCCACTGTGCCTCCCACACCAACTCAACCAGTCTCCAGTCCTCACTTCATCACTCATTCAGCCAGACTGAGCAGTGGTTCACAGAGCATAGGCTGGTCCTGAATCTGAAGAAAACCAAGACCATGTTATTTGTACACCACCAAAGCAAATTAAAAAACACCCACCTACATATCCTCTCCAGTTCCCCCACCCACTACAGCAGGTCTCATCATATAATTATCTGGGGGTTACCTTTGACCCTGCGCTCACCTTCCATGCACACATCAACACACTCACATCTGCGACTAACGTGCGTATCTGCCTCCTATACTGCCACAAAGACTGCCTGCCACCTGGAGCCTTATGACTAGCCATCACCTCATCTGTCATGTCCTTAATTGACTATGACTTACTGGTCTACGCCACTGCAGATGCCACAGCCATCAACAAAATAAAAGTGGTTATCAACAAAGCCTGCAGGATCCTGTCCGGAGCAGACCAAAAAATGCACATCTGCACCCTTTACTCCCTCACCCAGATACTCAGTTTTGATGAAAGGATCCTTTACCAGTCCTGCCTCATGGCCAAAAATACCCTTCTTGGGCTAACAGCCCCAGGAGTGTCAGCTCTCTAATCTCCACCACCCCCATGGTCTGCACTCGCAGTTTGGATAAATCATCCATAGACATCCCTAGGGTAAGGACAACCCTAATCCAGAAATCTTTCCCCATTAGGGCCCCAACCTGGTTCAATGCCCTACTTGCATCGGTCACCAGTCACCCCAAACTGGGTACCTTCAAAGTGGCCCTCAGAAACCACCTCCTCACCACCACCCGCTCCTGTATGTACCCACGGTGATGAAATGGCAGTACCCTGGCTCCTAGGAGCCAATCTAACTCCCATGAAGAATCCAGATAGGCCCACTACAAAGCCTGTCCTCCTAGACTACCTCAACAGTACTGCATACGCTGTAATATTTCAACTGACCGGCATGGTGATAAAGTCTAACCACCAGGCTGCTTTTATCTGGGACTAATAACATGTCTCCATAGCTTAATTACCAACTTAGCTAACACTCTGCATAGGCCCTACACAGGCAAACCACATCCTCTGCACTCGCTATGTGTTGTGCATTTCCAGTGGCAGTTGTCTTGCACGCCACTGTAACTAGGGTCCTATACGGTAAGACACTGTAACTGTTATCATACTGTACTATAGGTAATGATTTAATGTGTTATATGTATTGTACTATGTTGTTACGATGTTATATGATGTGGAGCCTTTGGAAATGAGTCTATAACTCAAAGGTTTGTAATTTCAATACCTTCAAATAAATAAAATAAATAAAGTATATAGGAAAACTATAAAGATCATTAAGGGGATGGAGGGATTGAGTTACGAGGAGAGGATGGATAAATTGGACTTGTACAAATTAGAGACAAGGAGACTTGGGGGTGATATTATATACATTTTCAAAGCCATTACAAATAAAGGTCTGAGATCAAATCTGAATGTTGAAATTTTAAACAATAAAAGACAAACTAGGTGTCATAAATTACAACTTAGGGGTATGCAATTTAAAACTGAAAGAAGGAGAGCATGGTTCTTGTAGACAGTGTTGAGAATCTGGAATTGTTTACCCACGGAAGTGGTGGAATGTAAACATAGAAACATAGACTTTGATGGCAGATAAGAACTTCTTGGCCCACCTAGTCTGCCCATTTCCTTACCTACAGGATAAGCTGCCAATCCTAGTTAACCAACAGCCTATTTCTTCATACCCCCCACAAGAATTACCTTATGTCTGTCCCATGTATTCTTGAATTCTTCCACAGTTTTAGACCCCACAGCCTCCTCAGGAAGGCTGTTCCATGCATCCACCACTCTATCTGTTAAAAAATACTTCCTCACATTGCCCCCGAACCACCCCCCCATCTTTAAATTGTGTCCCTTTGTTCTTTCACATCTCTTTTTCTGAAATATGCTACCCTCTTGGACTTTGTTGATTCCACTGAGGTACTTAAAGTTTCTATCATGTCCCCCCCTCCCTCCTTACCTCAAGGGTATACATATTAAGCTCTTTTAGTCTCTCCTCTTATGGCTTCTCTTGCAGACCCTGCACCATTTTAGTTGCCCTCCTCTGGACTGCCTCTGTCCTGTCTATGTCCTTGTGGAGATGGGGTCTCCAGAACTGGACTCAGTACTCCAGATGGGGTCTCACCAACTGTCTGAGCAGAGGGATAACAACTTCCTGTTTTCTGCTGGTGATGCCTCTCCCTGTACATCCCAGTATCCCCCCAGCCCTCCCTACTGCCTTCTCATATTGCTTGATAACCTTAAGGTCATCTGATATGATTACCCCCAGGTCCCTTTCCATTTTTGTTGTTGTTACTACCTCCCCCTACATTGTGTAATCTTCCCCTGGGTTTTTGTTTCCCAGGTGCATTATTTTGCACTTCTTTGCATTTTCCAAGCTGCCATACTTCTGACCATTCCTCCAACCTTGTCAAGTCCCTTCTCATCCTTTCCATGCCTCCTGTGTATCAACCTGTTGCAGATCTTTGTGTCATCTGCAAGAGGCATACTTTTCCTTCCAGTCCCTCTGCAATGTCACTTATAAAGACATTAAAAGGAATGGACCAGTACTGAACCCTGAGACCCGCTAGTAACCCCCACTCTCTTCAGAGGACTCATTTATAATTACCATCTGTGTCCTGTTGCCCAGCCAATGTTTTATTTAGGCTACCACCCTGGGACCCACTCCCAGGCTGGTATGTTGACTATTAATCTTTTGTGTGGGACTGTGTTAAATGCCTGCTAAAGTCTAGGTAGGCCATGTCCACAGCCCCTCCCTTGGTCTACTACTTTCGTCACCCAGTCAAAGAAATCAATTAGATTCATCTGACATGACCTTTCCTCTGAACCCATGCTGCCTTGGGTCCTATGCCCCACTAGCCTCTAGGTACTCAACAATTCTTTCCTTCAGAAGTGATTCCATCACTTTCCCTACCACAGAGGTCAAACTGACAGGTCTGTAGTTTCCAGCCTCTGTCTTGGTCCCACTTTTGTGAAGAGGAATCAAATCCACCTTCCTCCAGTCCTCAGGTACCACACCATCCTCACATGATTTGTTAAAAACGGTAGTCAGTGGTTTCACTAGTTATCCCCTAAATTCTTTTAGAATTCTGGGATGAATTCTGTCAGACGCTTTGCTTTGTCCACCTTCAGTTTTAGGAGTTCTTTCAGAACCCTTTCTTCTGTGAAAGGACTGGGATCGACCCCCCCTATCAAGAGTGCTTCTGTTAATTGGATTAGGCACCTCCCCCTCCTCCTTTTTTGTGAATAGTGAGCAGAAATATTCATTCAGTACCCTGCTTTTTCACTGTCCCTCTCTGTCAACCCACCATCCATTCTATTCAGCCTCACTATCCCTCCCTTTTTCTTTCTACGCTCCCTGATGCACCTATAAAAGGTTTTATCCCCCTTCTTAACAGAATTGGCTATCTTTTCCTCAGTTTGAACCTTTGCTATTCTGATTTCCCTCCCTACTTCCTTCTGCCTTAACTGGTACAGCTCTCTGTCCTGCTCCTTCTGTGTTTCCTTATACTTCCTGAATGCTATCTTTTTCTCCCTGACTTTCTCCGCCACCTCTTTTGAGAACCATAGTAGCTTTTTCTTTCATTTTGATTTGTTTATTTGCTTGACACAAAGGCTTGTTGCCTCTGTGATGGCAGTTTTGATGTTTCCCCATTGTTGCTCCATCACTCCTTCTAGCCTGTTTGCTAGTGCTTTTCTAAGGCACTCTTCCAACTTGCCAAAGTCAGCCCTCCTGAAGTCCAGTACCCTAACTTTTGTATGGCTTGATTCTGTAGCTGAGTTTATCATGAACCACACTGTTTGATGGTCACTTGTTCCCAGATGGCAACCCACTTCTAGATCTGAGATCCTCTCACTGTCCCCATTTGAGAGTAGGAGGTCTAAGATTGCTCCCTCATGAGTGGGTTCCGAATCTAGCTGTCTGAGGCATGCCACCTATAGGGCATTTAGATTGGCCCTGCTCTTGGATGTGGCTGCAGAAAATGTGCTCCAGTTAACATCTGGCATATTCATATCTCCCATTAACAGTATCTCCCCTTCCTCTGCCATCCTAAGAATGTCTTCTATCATATCCTTGTCCATTCTCTCCCCCTGACATGGGGGTCTGTATACAACCCCTGTGTGGATTGTGGTGCCATTACCAGTCTCCAAGGTGACCCACAGTGCCTCCTCTTCTCCCGGTTTACTCCTCTGTTCAGTTGCTTTTATCCCTTCCTTTACATAGAGAGCTACTCCTCCCCCTCTTCTCCCCTCCCTGTCTCTCCTGTAGGTTATGTACTCTGGTATGTTAACATCCCAGTCATGGTTCTCTGTGTACCATGTTTCTGTGACTGCTACAATATCCAGGCATCCCTCTTCCATCAAGGCCACCAGTTCAGGGAGCTTGTTGCGCAGACTATGGGCATTGGTACTCATTACCCTCCATTTCCTTATGGCCTTACTCCTTTTTGCCCCATCTCTGTCCTTATTGCCTTTGTCACTTTCTCCATTTACCCCTGCCCTTCTCCCTATTGACATCTCTGTCTCGGTGTTTACCTCACTTACTACCCTGACTTTTTTGTGGGGGCTAGGATTTCCTTGTTCCTTTCCAGTGCCTCCCCCCTTGGTTAGTTTAAATGCTTGCCAATGAAGCATTTAAACCTATCACCTAGGATCCTAGTTCCCCTACTGGACAGATGCAGCCCATCATGCCAGTATAGGCTTGCATCACTCCAGGAGGACCCCCAGTCCCCAATGAAGCCAAATCCCTGAGCTCTGCACCAGCTTTTCAGCCACTTATTGAACCCCAAGGTGTACAGCACCCTAGCCTCACTGATGCCATAGACAGGCAGCACGTCCAAGAAGGTTACCGTGCATGCTACTTGTCTAAGGCCCCTCCCCAACTCCACAAACTCTTCCTGCACTGCTCTGATCCCTTTCTTAGCCAGGTCATTTGTCCCTAGGTGGACAATGTCATCCAGCTTCCTCCCCTGTGCAGCTGCTCCAGCGATCCTGAGGATTCCCTCCCTGTTCCACCAAGCCATGGCACCAGGCAGGCACCTTACCTCCCTCTCCTCTTCCTCCCCCAGTTCAATCTTCCTAACAGTGGAGTCCTCTACCAGGAGTTGTTTCCTTCCCCTGTGGGTTCCCTTGCCACCCTCCTGTGGGTCTCCCTTGTGGAGGTTCTACACATCCTCCTTGGTCTCCACTGTGGGTGCCTCCATAGAGGAGCCACACTTTGCCAGAAAGGCATAGGAATTGTGGAGAGGTACAACTGTAGGGATGCACCTCTGTTCCACCACCCTCACCCTCCCTGAGCCCACTGTGGTCCAACCACTCCTCTTTCTTGGCAACCCCTGTGGCAACAGCAGTGGACCTGGTGGTCCCTGGATGGAAGAGGAGGTCTCATAAATCCTGGCCAACTCAGCCTGGAGATGAGCAACCTCCACTTTCAGCCCAGAGAGGTGCCTGCAGATGGGACAACATTGCATCTTCCAGAACGTCTCTCAGAAGACTGCTGTTCCACAGCCACTGCACTGCACCACTCCCATCATGTCTTATTTCTGGCCCCTGCACTGTTGTTTGGAATCCTTACTCTTTTCTTTTTTTTCTCTTTCTTTTTCTTCTCTCCCTACTTACTTACTGCCTCTGTGCCCTTTAAGCTCCTGATCGTCCTATTCTGAGACAAGAAGATCCTATATTTCTCAGTAGACCCCTTACTTGCTCAGAGGCAGACCTCCAGCAGCTGGGGGGGAGAGCTACTCTTGCCCTTCTAGGATGGTGAGTCTTTGGTGGCTCTGTGATCACTCACTTCCTGCTCCCAAGCAGGAAATTCCTGTTGTCAGTCAAATCCTGTGCCTATAAAAGTAGAACTAGCTTTGGATGGGAGGGTGGAGGGGAGGGAAGGATGGTAATATAGTCCCAGTAGAGAAGTCCAGTCACACAGCACTCCTTCCTCCTGGTGTTTTCTGCCAAGTTTCTGTCAGAATCTATCTAGGGCAGTGTTTAAATCTAGCTTCCTTCTAGCTAAGCCACTCGCCCTACTTAACAGATCTTTCTACATGTAATTAAATTTCACAGATAGCAATCTCCTTCAGCGACCTGAGATTTACACCTAGATAACTGCTTCAGATAACCATTCACTTCAGCTAACTCAGACAAACACACTAACATTACCAATTTTAAGTTAGGTCTAGACAAACATCTGGATAAACTGGGCATCGGTGGTTATACCTGTAGAAAATTGGCAGACAAGTTAGATGGGCTAATGTGCCTACTCTTGTCGGATTATTCATATGTTCCCTACATGTCTGCATGCTTAAGAATCACTCGTCATTACCAGCCTAGTGCCACACTTGTCTGTTTCGCATCTTACTCACCAAACACAGGGCTCAATTTTCAAAGGGTTCCATAGCCAGAACACCCCAATGAGAAAAGCAATTTAAAGTGTGTGATAGTGCAAAAGTTGAGCAGCTAATTCTGGATTTGCTCTCCTACTTCCTCCCGTCCTGTTAAAAGGCTATTTCTGTTGTCCACTGAAACTCCTTGCCTTCCTCATCCCATTCCAAGTACTATTTAGTTTCCAGCAGCACCAGTCCTTCTCCCTGCCCCATAGCAAAGCCTCCCTGATGTCAGATCACTGTATTCCATTTCCTTCTCTTTCTGTCTCTCTCTCTCTCTCTCTCTCTCTCTCTCTGACCTTTTGTAAATATTTGCTAATGTTTAGTAGCACCTTCCCGGCTCCACCCATTTCAAGTACTTCTAGGAGCCTGGTGGCACCCCTTCCCTCTTACTCAGCCCATTCAAACACACCTTAGAGTCCAGTTTTGTTTTCATTTTTTTTAAATAGCTGGCAGCTGTTAGTGCCCTGTATTCACATGAAATACCATTACTGGTATTCATGAAATTGTAGGACAATGCCATAACCACATAAAACGTGTATGGTTTTATGCCATTTCATTACGATAATGTGAAAATATCTTATGGGATAAGTTTTAAAAAGTACAACAGCAACAAACAGTTGCCATTGGATACAATATTTAAAATGGAAAAGAAATATTTTAATGTTTTACTCAAACCAACAAAATCATGGCTTGTGTGTATGGATCTTACAAAAATATGAAGAAACCAGCAGAATAAGGCCATTTGGACTATAAGTCTGCTCATATTGCAGGGTCCTCAGCTTAACCTACTAACATTGCCACCCCTCCCCAGTCTGCCATTCCCCTCCGTCCTCCCCTCCATTGACCCTTGTTTTCCCCTTAGCTCTGTCTCAGCCTCTGTTGAAGCTGCCCACCATCTTCATCGAAACCACCTCTTCCGGAAACACGTTCCAACCTGTCACCACCATATCTGTGAAGAAGTGCCTACTAACCTCCCTTCTTAGCCTCCTCCCTAACTTGAGACTATGGGCTTGATTCAGATATATGTTGGGAATGCAGCAAGCCCCAGGTGTGCCAAACATATGGTACATGGAGCTTGTGGCAATTCCTGGCTGGCAATCAGGATTCACAATCCCATGTGCCACTGGCCATGAGTTAGAGTAGGTTTTTTTTGGTCCAAGTTTGCCATACTATTTATGGTTGCACTATTTATTTGGAGCAAGCCACTGTAAAGTGGGTAAAGAGTCAAAAATGAGTGCGATCCCTCAGAATTGGGTGCAAACTGCAGCAATGTGTTTGGCATAGTACTGGGTTAGACACAGGACTGGATGGGTATGCTGACCACATGGTGAAACTGCAAGAGCGAAGACCATCACAGCAATAGGATTTCAGGGAAATAACTTGGGTCACTGTGATGGTCTCTGCTGGTGCCGGGACTGCATTGCCTGGTATTTTGCCCCCTCCCCCATGACAACTCTGACTCGGGGTTGTATCCTTAGAGACTGGGGGGTGTGGGGACAGAGCCTCCCACATGTGGTGTTCGGAGCTGCAGCCCCCAATAGAACCATAGAAACATCCCTAACAGTGCAATGCCGACACTCAGCATTGCGGCTCTCACTGTCAGGGATGTCAGCAAGGTGGATGTCGCCTCACTATAATAAAACCTGTTGGATGCAAGCCCTGTATCACCCTTTCTGAATTGAGCCCTGTGTCTCCTCATGGTTCAGCTTCCACTGAGCTTAAAGAGACACTCCTTGTCCACCTTATTTATTCCTTTCAAATACTTGAAGGTGTTAATCATGTCCCCCCTCTCTGTCTCCTCTCCTTGAGGAAGTACATGTTTAGAGCCTCCAACCTCTCCTCATACATCCTACCCTGCAGGCCCATGATCATCTTTGCTGCCCTCCTTTGGACAGTCTCCTGCAGGTTAATATCCATTTTAAACTATGGACACCAGTACTGTAAACTGTACTCCAGATGCAGCCTCATTAATGTCCTGTACAAATGCAGTATTACCTCCTCTCACCTGCTGCTGATCTCCTTGGCAATGCAGTCCAACATATTATTTGCCTTTGTTGCTGCTTTCCTACACTGAGTGGAGTGTTTCAGGTCACTGGTGATCATCACTCCCAGATCCTTCTCTTCCTCTGATGCCGACACCCAGACCTCTCCCAAGCTATACTCAGTGCTGGGGTTCTTTACTCCACTGTGCATTTCTTTAAATTGAAGCCACGCTTCCAAATCTTGGACTATAAGAAAGGAAGCAGATCAAACAACCAGTAGCATCAATTCATTTTAAAGATGGTAACAAATTATAAAATGGGTTTTAACTAGAACTAATATGATGTATAAAGGGTTGACAGTCTCCCCTTTGAGTGCCAAAAGGAACATGCCTTTTCACCAATGTGAAGGCTAAGCTATAATTTACAGAACTAATTATAATTCAAGAAACAGTATATCAACCATTTATTGTTCACTGTAGCAGATTACAACTCAGACTGAGGAAATTGATGTGCAGAGTTTAAAAATTTAGTATTTTTTAAAAAATCTTGTTTGGAACTCATTACTTCCAGTAGCTCAGTTTGAAGTCCAAACCATCCTTTACTTAACCTTGAAAGAAAGTGGTTGTTAGGTGAAAATGGATTAAAAATACCCCTAGAAAGCAGCACAAAGCAAAGCAGTAATAGGTGCTCAGTTACTAGGTTGGAATGATGTCTGTCAAAAGCAGTATGTGGTGTGGAGTACCTGTGCTGTTGAATAATTTTATGTTGAAGATTGTAAACAGTTGGTTAAGCAAGAATATCAGGTGACAAAGTAAATAAGGAAGGCACTCCCACTTCAGGTAGCTCAGCATCTACTGAAGCAGCAACCAAAACATAACAACAGCTTGCTTGCAGGATAGTGTGATACACATATGTCATGAAGTCATAGACAGGGATAGACAAGGTACACTCCCACTCTGCTGAACATTTTCATGATGAACCTTAATGCTTCCTTAAGGCAACTACATCACTGGTAGACTGGTGTGCACATATGAAAGTCACATTTAAACTGATAAAGTACAAAATTCATAAAAGTGCATACCTAAATGAGTTGCTACTTCCTCCAACAAAGAAGTACAAAATAAAGTGCATACAGTGCAATACATACAGAGACAGTTGGTAAGCACATAATAAAACATGATTGTAAAAATAGGTCAGTACAATAGATGAGAAACAAGGGAAAGGGACAAAAAGAAGGAAGGGGAAGGGTTTGGACACAAGAAAGTGATAAAAAGTAATACTATAATGCATTCCATGTGTTCTATTCCTATGCTGTACTTTTAAATTTTTTTAATGTTACTATTTTTTAATCAGTGTGGAGAAGAAACACTACACTACTAAATACAACTATTGTATATCTTAAAAAAATAACCTATATTGCAACTTAACATGGGAATACCAATGTCTCCTTAAAAAGAATTTCTTACTGCATGGAACCAAGATTGTGAATATACTGTACAGTACAGTACAGTCAGCATTAAACTTTTAATTGATACTGACTTGTTATTCAGTTTAGTATGAACCCATTTTCAATGAGCTTCTAACACTTAATGTTTAAATTTCTTATCAGTTTACAATAAAGTACAAAGCAGTTATCAACTCTGTGACATGATCATTAATATTAGAGAAAATGTATTAACAACTGATTAAACTCTACTTATTTATCAGACAACCTGTATTAAAAAACACCAACCAACTGAAAATCAGTTCTTACTTGAACTGGCTAACAACTCGTTTCAATTAAAGTTTAATGCTGACTCTAGCGTATCTCCGAAAAGAGACTTAAATAACCAAACGTGGAGAATTAATACAGTATTGATGGTGCCATTTATAAAAAAAGAAGGGGCTAGTTGTAAGTGTTTGTTCAGTTGTGGCATCTCATTGACTCCCATTCTGTATTGCCTATAGTTTTCGTGGTGAATCAGTTTCTTGCTGTAATCCCCCATTCGGTATGGGGCATCACATGTTCAATAGCTTGAAATTGAAATCCTTAATTGTTATTGTTCTTCTAAATGTGTAATGCTAATGCATTTTCCAATTCACCTTTACAAATACTTTTAATGTGCTCATTCATTCCGACCTTATATTTATAAGTGCTTCTACTTATGTAAAACACAGAGCAAGTACAAAAAGATGCGTATACAGTACAATGTTTTACACGTAGCTTTCTGAACTTGTTCAGCATTTTACATAGAATTATTTTGAAATTTATGGTCAGAATGAGGGAGCACCTTACAAGTATTTGTAAAAAGTTGAATTGGAGGATGTACTTGCATTACATATTTCAAAGACCAATAGTGTATTCAAATTTAAATTTCAACCTCCTGAACGTATAAGGTCCAATAGTGCCATAGAGGGGGTAGATTTGAACAAGAATTTGCTTCATTTCAAATGCTCTTGGTAATACATAATGGGAGCCAGTAAGATGACAGGGCTAAATGAACACCTCTAACTATTCCCTTTTCTACAAGTGGTACAGTCAGAAACTTAGAAACATAGAAGTTGATGGCAGATAAAGACTGCAAGCCCCATCCAATCTGCCCAAAAGGTCTCTACTGTATTAATGTTCCATCTTTGGTTGTTATGAGAATAGACTACTAATGAATCCCTCTAAATCTCAAGTGATTGTCTTTGGAACTACCCACCAACTAAAAAACATTCGCACTC
This sequence comes from Neoceratodus forsteri, assembly GCA_016271365.2. Classification (NCBI taxonomy): domain Eukaryota; kingdom Metazoa; phylum Chordata; order Ceratodontiformes; family Ceratodontidae; genus Neoceratodus; species Neoceratodus forsteri. Next base: position 1,341,723,680 of record CM057456.1, read on the forward strand.
TGTTAAGTGTGGTTGGTGATAATGGCTCCCCCCTGGACTCTGTAAACTCCCTCAGATACCATGGTGTGACACTTGATCCCTCCCTTAACTTTTCATTACAGATCACTTCCTTCAGTAAGGTTGTAACATAAGGCTTGGACTAGCTTATCAAGCCAGTTGAAACTGTTCCCCATCGGCATGCATTGAAGAAGTGTGTGATCTATTATTCCCCAAACTATCCTATGGCCTGCCCAGTTTTGCTTATGCCTCCAGCTCCATCCTGCATAAGTGAGATTTGACGTATAATAATATCTGTTGTTGTGTCCTTGCATGCAATGACTTACTCATCACTGTATACTTCATTCCAAACTAGGCTGGCCCTCCACTTCTGCTCTTTGGGATCTCTCACTTGGAAGTATTATCCACCGTACCTTGCAGAACCAAGTGCCCTACTCCTTAGCCTTCTTCCTGGTGCCTTGTAAAAATACCTAAACCTTCAGATCCTGCCCTTGACCTACTATCCATCCCTAGGACCAGGACTAAGCACAGGGAGATGTTTCTGCTCCAAAACTATGGAACAACATACCAGCCCACATACGTCAATGCCCAGTTGACCACACCTTCCGACTCCACTACAAATCATACCTGCTTCAACGTACACTATGTTCCTGTTCCTGACTCCTACTCATAGCACTACTCTTCCTGCTTGTATTTATCAGCGCATTGCACTTACTTACTCTGTTGTCTGCACTTTTATGTTTCCATCAATTTACCCACTTCCATGATTCCCTGCTTTTAGTCATGTGCCCTGTTGTGTCTTTCTTTTTCTTGCAACTCTCTGTTTACAGTTTTAGCCATAATCACAATTCACTGTATGGAATTATATTGTATTTGTACTCCAATAATTTTCCCTCATCAACTCTTGTATTATACACATTAATGTACCTCTCTGGTTCTTACGTTAATGCATTGTGTTATCCCTGTCTGCACTGTAATAGTCCACTGGTTGTACTCTCCTGCATCATTGCCTGCAAATATGCAAATATATGCCTAGTGCACGTTACCTGGTAAACAGAAACCAAATAAAATAATTAGTCTCTTTTTTGAGATTTCTTTATATATTTATAATCTTGGTTTCATGCAATAAGAAAATCTATATAAGGAGAGATTAGTAGTGCCATGTTAAGCTGCTATACAGGTAATTCACTTATAACTTAGATGTATTTAGTAGTGTAGGTGGTCTTCCTCCACACTGATTAAATAACGGTTACATTTAAAATTTGTAAAACTTGACCAAAGGAAAGAATAAATGCAATACATGACATTATTGCTTTGTAATCCTTTTGACTTGTTCCTCTTGTTCTACCCCTTCACCCAGTCCCTCCCTGTTTTTTGTCCATTGCCCTTGATTGTCATCTACTGTTGTGATCTATGTTTATGATTACATTTATCATGAACTTATCAACTGCATTTGTAGATATAGCACTGTATGCATTTTATTTTGTACTTCATTGTTGAAGGAAGTAGTCATTCATTTATGTATTTACTTTTATAAATGTTGTACCATCCATTAAAATATAATGATTATAAGTGCTCAGCACTCTAGTAGTGACCTAGTTGTACTGTCTTTCCCTATCTACTACTGGATTCACTAAAATATAAGTGTACCACCCATATCCTGCAACCACGCTGGAGTAATTTTATTATTTATTTGGGTTCTGTTTTGGTAGTTGCTGAGCTACCAGAGCTCTTATTGAACTGTATGGTGGGCAATTTATCATAAAAGGTATGCCACTGTTGCCTTAATGAGGGACCAGAGTTCTGTACTAATACATTTATTCTTACCAGTATATCTGGTTGTCTATAGTATTAATTTCGGTGTGCTGATCCACTTGAGCAGTTGAGGTTAGATAGAGGCTGGAGAGCGGTGGACTTAATGAGAGGATGAAGATGGCTGGTATCTCAAGGGAATCAGCAAAGTCCAAGAGGGCAGCATCTTTCAGAAAAAGAGATGTGCAAGAACAAGGGGGGCACAATTTGAAGATAAAGGGGGGGATGTCTTAGGAGCAACATTAGGAAGTATTTTTTCATGGAGATGGTGGTGGATGCATAGAATGGCCCTCCTGAGGAGGTCATGGGGTCAAAAACAGTGGGGGAATTCAAGAATGCATGGGACAGACATAAGGCAATTCTGGTAGGGGGGTATGAAGAAGTAGGCTGTTGGTTAACTAGGATCTGCAGCTTATCCAATAGGTAGGGAAATGGGTAGACTGGGTGGGCCAAGTGGTCCTAATCTGCTGTCAAAGTCTATGTTTCTTTGTTTCTATGCCAGCATTGCCCAGAGTTCCCCAAAAGATGAGATTGGAGGGAAGGAGTCAAGTGCCATCATTGAGGTGAAGTGTCACTTTGAGCCCTTGGACATCAAAATGACAGAATTAAAAGTGGAACAGAGTGATGATCAGAAAATCACAAAATCAGAAAAGTGGTCTTAAGCCAGCTCTGCTCGGGCAGCAGTAGTGCTACCACTCTTGATGCTGGTGACTCAGGTTCAGGAGTGAGCCTGGGTCATCAGAGGGCCAGCTGGATAGAGGACAATTTAGCATGCAAGGAATGCTCACCTCCTCCTGGGAGGGAGGGAGGGAGGGAGGCGGATGATCTCCAGTGCAGTACCGCCACCTGGGTGACCACAGGTGGAAGTGCAAGCTGAAGCCTCAGATTTTGGAGGGAGACATCAATGGCATGATGCTTTGGCATTAGCAAGCCCTCCAGGCACTGGGAGGGGGCAGAAAACAGAGAAAAAAAATCACTGTGCAGAATGCTGTTCATCACTTGTCACAGGCTCTGCACCACCGACCAGGCTTTCCACCTCACCAACCTAAACTTCAGCTCCTCCAGGGGATCATGAGGCTTATTTCCTGGCTTCCCTTCCCACAGGGGAGATGTCTGTGGGAGAGCATGCAAGGCACAGATAAGTCCCAGGGATGGCAAATGACAGGGCTAGGCAGGGCAGTCAGACTGATGAGGGCCAGTGGAGAATTTTGGAGGATAAAAAGATTTTGCCCCTAAAATATAATGATATCTGCAAAGGAGAACCAGGAGACTGTGATTTTGAGCAAAGTGGTATTTTTCTATAAACCATATTCCCATGTGGTGGAGATATTTTAACACAATATTAAATCATTTTTATATTTTTATACCAACTTTAGAAGTGTGATGGGTGCTGATTAGCGGTAATATTTTTTTAGAATTGCTGATTAAAGAAATAAACAGAGGAATTTATCTATTTAGTTTCTTTTAATAAAAATATATTTGTTCTTTTAAAGGAGATAGATTTTTTTTTGCTTAAATTTCTTTGAATTCATTGGATTCACATGTCCTGCAGCTTTTTAGTGGTGCAGTCAGATGCAGTATGTCAACAATAGCTCAGACTGGTTATTGTTTTTTTTTTTTTTTTTTGAAAGGTCATCGCTATAACAGGCAGTGCTTAGTTGGTGCCCTTTGTTTGTACTTAACACGGCTAGTCTGTCTTTTAATCTGTCTTTTAATCCATTTGAGAGCAAGTATTTTCATTTAAGGCTACTAGAAATGGAATAAAAAAAGAGAGGAAATACATCCATTCTCAAGCATCATATTTTTATTGGCATCACTTCGTGGGCCTGTATGGTCTAAATAAATTTAATTCTATGCAGAAGCAAAAACACAACAATTTGGGATTTTCAAGACCGTGTGGACCTAATAACATCCAAAGTACTATAAGTAGCTGTTATTGCTCCTGAATCTATGTATTATCATGTCATTTAAGCTGAGGTCTTACATTTCTTACCAATTAGTGACTGAGACAGAACAGCAGATTTTATGAGTAGGGGACTCTATGTGCAGGTTATGTAGCTGAAGATATTATTTATGTTGTATTTATTTATTTATTTGATAACTGGATACATACACACATCCAAGGGACAATCTTCAGGAACAACCTGGGAAATCGAGATGGCACATATAATACATGAGATTCAGCACACAGTACATAAGTAACAATGCACAATATGAGGATATACCTACAATCAGACACTTCAAACAAATAATCAGTACATTAGAATCAATATACAAGTACTTCTAACGTGTCCTAAGCAGTAAACACTTTCATTTATCCGCAAACGTGGGTGAAATATTTTTCTTCAGTGTTTATTGATGTACATTCTGAATCTGCTTCTGTTTTCCCTATGTACTATCCAAGTACTCCTTACTCTATCTCTGAGGTCTTAGATGGTATTTCTTCCTTGAAGAGAGAGAAAAAGCTCCCAGTCCAGATTTAATTTCAGCAGAGGACTATTTACAGTCCCATTGATATGGGCACATATTTTTGTACTTTTTTTTTAATAAATTCTTCAGATAAGGTTACATTACATATTCATGGAAAGGTGCCTTGATTGTTACAATTTTTAAAAAAGGCAGTAAAGCTGACCCTAAAATTTACCATCCAATCAGTCTGCTAGACATTTAAGGAAATCTTTTTTCCAAGATTGTTCTCACAAATTCTCACACATTTGCATAAAGAGATTAAGATATCTAGTGGTCTCCCTCCCCCCCTTCAATTTGGATTCAAGGTAAACTACTCCACTTTAGTAGAGATGCAGTGAATTTTAAATTTGCTGGCATAGTGAACACAAAGTGGCCAACTTCAAGTTTGTGAATCACTATGAAAAATTCCCATAAAGAAGGCAAAATTCACCTTAATGTACTTCATGTTGGTCCCTTCACATTCACTTTGAGTTGTAGCTGGAGAAAGAGAAGTTGGTAATAAACAGGACACTGGCCACTTGCCTGATTGTCTCTGCAGGTCTGCAGGTCACATGATTCAGGGAGAAACTTAAGTAGGCAGGAAGTGAGTGTTTTACTTTCACTTTCTCTTGTAGAAACAGTTGTGCATATCACTGATCTGTTTAGAGCAGTTTGTGTGTGTGGGTTGTTGGCAATTGCAGAGTGCAAAACTTCTTTGATTTTGCTTCTTTCAGTTCAAATCTTTTTAGATTTAGTTTGTTAATTAGTGTAGGAAGTTTAATCAATTTTACAGTCTTTTTTTGATTTAAAAAAGTTATTTTGTGAGTACTTTGATTTTGATAGCGTTACTAGTACTAGGTTTTTTTTTATGATGATCATTGGCATTGCAGAAAAAGTGGTGGCCAGCATGGGCCATGGATGCGGAGCAGCCTTATCTGCCCAGTTATGTTAAACATTGCCAGTTTTGTGCACTCAAGTGCAGGCACGGCCAGCTCTGCAGCAGCAGTAGCTGTCTGCCAGCATGAGCAGCAGCAGCAGTCAGATCTGCAGCAGCTAGAGAAGCAGCAGCCAGATGAGCAGCAGCAGCAACCACAGCAGGTTGTTGCTCTTCCAGCACTACCACTAGCAGTAGCAGCACAGCACGTGGCCTGCAGTGCTCCCCCCCACTGCCTGTACCGGGCCCTGCATGGCGCTCTCCTATATGGGAGTTCTTCATGTGTCTCTCTGGGGACCCCACTGTTGTGCGGTGCAAATTGTGCCTGGTGCTTGTCTGTTGTGGGCCCAAGGGTAGGTGCCTTGGCACTGCTGGTCAGTGAACCCATCTAGCTGGCCACCACAGGGTCAAATGGGAGACCAAGCTACAGGAGTTAGCAGCCATTCCTGCAGCTGTGGCCAAGGCACCTCATCCACCTGCATGGCAGTGGTGGCTCAGAGAAATGCAGGCAGCGGTGCTGGAGGTTCTTGCAGCTGGACCCAGAGAAGATGACTCAGAGTGTCCTGTGACCATGGTGGACCAGGCTGTGCTGTGAGCAGAGGTCGAGGCCATGCAAATGGTGGTGGAGGCAGCCATGCAGCATCTCTCTTGTATTAAGGAGCATAATGAGGAGATAATAGGCTTGCTGCATAATATCAGTGGTGGTCAGCAACCAGCCCCACAGGCCCCTTAAAAAATGATTTTGTATGTCAACCCCCCCCCCCAAGCGTCTCCTCTGGTTTTATTTTATTTTTTTTCCTAATTAATATTTTTGTTTTGATGCACACTATGTATGTCATTTATGTCACTACATGGTTTCTGAACCGTGGGCGCTGTACTGATAAGTTCATGCTCACAGGTCTAAAACCATGAAGTGACATAGTCAAAACTCCAAATTCTTGGTTCCATGAAAGCAACCGCAAAGACTGTTGTCCATACAAAGAAAACAACACAAAACACAACTGACAGCTTCAGATTTTATTCAGGCACATTTAAATACAGATCATTTGGAGGTATGAATATAATTTATGAAAATAGAGATATTACAAGCAGCTGCACATAATTAATCAGTTCCTGTCCCCTTTAATTTACTTTATGCCATACATGATTGATGGCATGCAAAATGGGGGATGCTACTTTCATTACAGGTGAAACTGTGGTGCCATTATGCATGCTGCAATAAAAGTGCTTTGAAAATGGCTTTTGGCCTGCACAATTGCAACTGCACTGAAAGCATGCATTGTCCACACAGTTGGCAACCACACGACTTGTTATTACATCAAATTAAGTAATGATGAGTGACAAAAAAATTATCATTATTGTGGAAAGCATAATGGCGTGGGGTGGTTGAACATTTTGGGGAGGTGGTGAATTCATTTATCATTATGAGGGTAAAGAAGAATCAAGATCAAGAAAAACAAGATTAACAAAAGCCACCCCCAAGAAATAAATATCTGCTTTTATTCATTTTCTTAAGCCCTATTTATTTTATTACATACTTATATGACATTTATGTTCAGTTCATGTTTTCTTTGTGATGTTAATTTTGCTAATCCTGTATTTGTTTAGCCTCAGAATGGTAAATCTGATTCCCCACCTCCCCCCTAAGCCCTCCCCCCAGGCCATTATGCTTTCAGCAATAACAATTTTTAAGTCCATACTCATTACTGTATTTTATGTAGTAAGTCTTGTGACTGCCAAGTTTGCGGACATGACGGACACTGTATGCTTGCCTGTAATTAAATCTTAGGTCTCCAAAACACTGTCTGCAAGACACTTGTATTGCAGCATGCTTTGCAGTCTGACAGTTTCACCTGTAATGAAAGCACACAGTGTCCACCATTTTCATGACCATCAGTCATGTAAAAAATAAAGTAAATTAAATAACAACCATGAAAATACTTGTTCCTTTTCTGAACATGTAGTTAAAGCACCAGGGCAATATTCACAATACCATAACACCACCTAGCATGCCCCCAACAATGTGCTATTTTGTGTTTGAACGTCCCCATTTTTTTAATACCAGTCCAGAAATGCATCACAGTGTGTTAAATGACATCATTGCATTGTGAGGACACTTGCTGCTGCTGCTGTTGGTTTTGGCCCTTTCTTTTCATTTCAAGAAAAGTCTCAATGAAGAATAATCACATGAAAAACTGTTCAGAAAAGTCAGAAGAATTTCTTGACAGGCTGCTAAAACTGTGCACCAAGAGTCAGAATTCTACATGAGTGTCCCACTCCCAAGTGAGAAAATGGCTTGCTGGTACCTGCTGCTGTTGTCCATCTGTTTTCTGCTGCTGTTGATGTACAGTGTGTTGCTAAAAGATGATACCTGTAGCCAGAACTTTGCACGAGTGCCCCAAGAGAGAAAATGGCTTGCTGAAAGCATGCTGCTGCTGTTTAAATGTCATGAAAAGTCCCAATGAAGAATAATCACATGAAAAACTGTTCAGAAAAGTCAGAAGAATTTATTGACAGGCTGCTAAAACTGTGCACCTAGAGTCAGAATTCTACATGAGTGTCCCACTCCCAAGTGAGAAACTGGCTTGCTGGCACCTGCTGCTGTTGTTGTCCATCTGTTTTCTGCTGCTGCTGATGTACAGTGTCTTGCTAAACGATAATACCTGTAGTCACATATGACCATGGGGTTGAACTATAATTTGATATTCTGGGAAATTCTTCTGCTGCACTGACTGTAACATGTGTTCATACCAACACTGGTAAGTTAGTGTATGTGTCACTGCCATGTTTTTTCAGAGACACTGCCATTTAATTTGTATTTAATCTTATTTTTTATTGTAAGCAGTGAGCAGTCTGTCCTGTTGTTCCTATGCAGGGAATTATCATCATACATGGTGAATGTATCCCCTTCACCGTTGTGTTGGCCATGGTCACATTTACATGCCATACATATGTGCCTCCATCTAATGCGGTACTTTACATTGATTACATTGATTACATTGACAGTACAGAGCAATTTAGGACTCTCCACTAAAACCTACAAGTAACCCTTAATTCCTTTATTGATTCAAAAGTGATCGAACTTTGATTTAAATTCAGATATGGTTTTACTTTCAACCACGTCGCAGGGCAATGCATTCCATATTTGTGTTACCCTATTATTGATCCAGTATCTCCTCTTATTTGTATTTGTTTTTTTTCTTTGATCAATTGATTGCAGTGTGCTCTTGTATTATGTCCATGATCCCTATGTTCCAGACCCATACTATCCCAAAGAAAAGAATCTGTATGAGCCTTAAAAATCAGACACATATCCTCCCTCATCCTTTTATACTCAAGTGAATATAATCCCAATGAACTCAACCTCTGCTCATAACTCTGACCCTCCAATCCTCTAACAGTTTTTGTGATCCTTCTCTGGACTTTCTCAAGTGTTCCCACATCCTGTCTTTTATAGGGTGCCCAGAACTGCATGCAATACTCCATATGGGGCCTCACAAGTGCAGTATACAAAGAGACTATAACTTCTCTTTCTTTACAGCTGATATGTCTGTTAATACAATGTACAATACCACTAGATTTTTTCATGATCTTATTGCAATGTGTACTGAAATCCAGATTACTGCTAATGTTAATCCCAAAATATCTCTCTTCTTGTGAGACCTTTACTACTGTACCTCCCAAATTGTATTTAAAGAAGTTATTATTATTTCCAGAATGCATAACAGAGCATTTATCTATGTTAAATACAGATTGTTTTTGGGAGGCCCAAATTTCAAGTTCATTTAGGGCAGCTTGCAAAATATTGTATTCTACTATACTGTTTACAGTACCCCCTAGCCTGGCGTCATCCACAAACTTTGACAATCAAACCCCTTGATCAACCTGCATTGTTGACATGTAAAGATTGAAAAGACAGGGTCCCAACACAGATCCCTGAGGGACACCGTTAGTCACACAGGATTGGTGAGAGAATTCACCCTCACACATACCCTCTGGATTCGATTTGCAAGCCATGCTCTAATCCATAGTCCAGTCCAATTTGGTAGTTCCAGCTGTAGAATAACTTTAACAAGCTCCTCATGGGGGACCTTATCAAAGGCTTTTGCAAAGTCCAGATATATGACATCAACTGGGATACCCCTATCAATTGACTTACTGACCTTATTGTAGAATTCCAATGAATTTGTCTGGCATGAACTCCCTTTTCTAAACCCATGCCGAGATCTAGCTTCCTTGTCGGAATTTTCAAGGAAGTCTATAATAAAGTCCTTTATTATACCTTCTAATTTTTTTCCCAACACAGAGGTCAGACTTATAGGACTATAGTTGGACACCATTTGTCGTGATCATTTCTTACGTATGAGGATTACTACTGCTTGGCGCCAAACTTCTGGGACCTCCCCAGTTTCAATAGATGTTTGGAACAAATATATCACAGGATCTACCAGGACCTCTGCCAATTCCTTTAACATCCTAGGATGGATTCCATCTGGTCCCTGTGTCTTATTCTGTTTAACTTGCTTAAGTCTTGTAAGTACGTTAGCGCTATCTATTTTATAGCTGGAACTTGGCTGTATAGTGGCATTGACATATTGGCTAGGATGTGGACTTACATTAAAAACTGTGGAAAAATAATTATTAAATTCCTCAGCTATTGTCACATTATCAGTTATATTTTCCCCATTATTGGTTTTAAGGGGTCCCACAAATGAGTTTTTCCCTTTTTTGCTATTTATATAAGTATAATGTACTGTAAAATTAAATTTTTTTCTGGTTTCTGGGGTGTACTGCTGTTGGTGAGTGAATTATAAGCATTTATCATTACTGCTCTTTTCTTTTACATTCTCAAGTACAGCACACAGATTCATGACCGTAGGGATGAAACCATATTGCCACTGCACATGTATTCCGCATGTGTCTGATTGTTGACTTTGGTTGTACGAACAATGTCAATCCATGAAAGGTAAGTATTTTTGTGGGGGAAGGGATTGCATGGGTCATTTGGAAAGCAAATTTAATTAATATTTTTGTCTTCTTGGGAGATCACGTGATGAGCTGAATCTGTTCGGACGTCTCCTGTGCTGCTCCGAGGCCCTACTATAAAGAATAGGCTTTAAAACCTTCAAGACCAGTTTATTTTAAACTAGAATAGTGGTAGCTGAGCTGAGAAGCCCCACGGTCTTATTATAGGAGGACTCTGTGAAAATATCAGGTGAAAAGGAAGCAAAATAATCTTGCAGACAGTGAACATCTGGCTGCAGTAGCAGGCCGACTGTAAGCAGCAGGATGGAGGTTGAAGCTGGCGAGCCTTTAGAGGTGAGAATCCCCGATACCAAATGGCCAAAGCCCCAATCCCCTACTCCAAACAACCAAGAAGACGAATCAGTGAAGGAGGGGGGTTCATGTTCGACTAACACGGACATTCAAGACATTAAAGTAATGCTACAGGGGCTGGTGACAGATTTTGTAGCAATGAAGCCAGTGTTGCATTCACTTGCCCAAAGAATGGGTGATGCGGAAGTTTGGATTTCTTCGCAAGAAAGGAAAACGTCTGTGATGGAACAGGATTTGGTGGGGGTTAGAAGGCAAGTTAAAAAGCTGGAAGAAAGAATAGAAGACCAAGAGTCAAGAAGTAGGAGGAACAATCTGATCATCGCAGGATTACCGGAGAGGGCTGAAGGGCAGGATTGTGTTACATTTATCCAGGATCTCCTGCTTAAGCTGTTGGGCCCTTCCCCATTTGGTGAGGCATACAATTTAGAGACAGCCCACTGGGCATTACGGGAGATGCCACCACCTGGAGCCAGACCCCGAGTGATAATTATGCATTTTTTCAATTTTAAGGAGAAATCCTATGTGTTGCTTACTACTAGGCAGAAGAAGACGCTACAGTGGACCAGTGCCTTGCTCTGGCTGTTCCAGGATCAAATGCCAATGATTAGAGAGAAACAGAAACAATATGTTGAAATTAAGAAAAAGCTATATTTGGCTGGGATAAAGTTTCGTCTGCAATATCCAGCGACTCTAGTTGTGCAGCTGCAATCAGGGGAGAAGAGGTTTCTGACTGCAAAAGGAGCTCTTGAGGGGTTGCGATTTGAGCTTCCAGATCTATTCAAGACAGCAACATGAATGTGTGTTTGAAGAGCAGGACATTGGGACAAGCTTAAGGACTGGGACTGGGGAAATGGCAATGAATTTGTTGTTTAACATTTTAAATAGTTTGTATGTTACACTGGGTCATTGGACTAGTGCTATTAGTCCTGGATACAAAGGGTTTATAGAAGTTGGGGGGGTGCCAGAGTCCTCTTCGGGAAAAGGGAAGTAGGTGTTAAGATTCTGCGTTATTAAAATGAAGGCGCATTAGCTGTTCAGTGAGTTGGGGTTGAGTGTTAATGATAGGGAGATGGAAGAGTTGAAGGGGTCAATCCAGGCTGGGTACCTGAAAGGGAACTGCCCTGTTGGGGTCAAGATGGGAAGCAGTAACAAGGATGCTGAGGGGGGGTTAGAAAAGGTTGCCTACAAAAGCAGAGGAGTCGATGCCATGGGGGGACACAGTTAAATGGAGAGATGGTTTTGATGGTGGGTGGGGGGGAAGCACAGGAAGGTGAGACAGATAGGGCTTGTCTTACTTTCGCAGGGTGGGACTCGACAGAAAGGAGACCAAGCGTTGATAGGGCAGTGCTGTTTATCAAACGAATATGGCCTCTTTGAGATGGGGTGCCCTATGGGATTAGTAAAGGGGGTGGGCAGATAATTTACCAACCTCTAGGGGGGCTAGGCAATAATTGTAGAGCTTTTAGTGCTTTCTGAGGTAACTGATTCTAAGCGGGGTGGTGTAACACTTTATCTTCAGGTAAAATAAAGTAAATGGCACTTGGTGGTATAATTGTAGGGGCAGTGCTATAGGGAAAATATAGAGGGGGTAACTTGGGAATGGGAGTCTTTTAATGGTTCCCCCTAATGTACACGAGGAACTGTTAATGGAGTAGGGGACATGGGAAAGGGAGTGTCCTCTAGGTCTGTTAGCTTATTAGGAAACTGGGGTTGGAGGATCCTTACCTATTTTGTAGGTAGGGATAAGAGGCAGTTCTTACAAGTGGGAACATGGCGCACTGTAGGTGAGGGGGTTGCAGAAGATAAGAAGAATCAAAGATAGCGGGGAAAGGAGTACTACTATGCATTAATAGTTCGGTGGGTTCCGGGTATGGTCTTGGAGTTATCTGGACATGGGTGGGGTGGGGGGTAGCACAGGAATGGGTTCATCCATGACTCGATATTTGTAGGAGGATGATCTATGGATCGGGACTGGAGGGGGAGATGGGGTGGGAGGGAAAGAGAGAGAGTCCAACATGGGGAGTAAGGTGAAAGCAGACCTGGAGCAAAAGAAGAGAGCTGGCTTAACCAAAGTACATCACGGTTTTGGTAAATGTCAAGCATTAAAATAATCTCTTGGAATGTTAAAGGACTCAGGGGTAGACGTAAGAGAATGCTGATTTTAAGGCATATGGAGCTAATGGAGGTACATATTGCTGCCTTGCAGGAGACACACCTACTGATGGAGGAACTGAATGGGCTTAAGAGGTGAAGGGTGGGGCAGGTATATGGGGCAGGTAGGGAAAGAGCTTCAGGAGGGGTGGTGATACTAATAAAGAAATCTTGCCCATATGAGGTGGTGCAAGTTTAGGCCAGGGAGGACAGTAGAGGGATATATCTCTCGGGCACCTTACTGGGCAAGGCAATTTCAGTGGCTTCTATTTATGGCCCAACACCCCCAGATCCTGGGTTCTTTGCCTCTATTGAAAGAGACTTAGCAGATCTTCTATTGCCTCTATTAATATTGGTGGGAGACTGGAATACCTGCCTTAGTAATAATGAAGATAGAATTCCACCATCTAAAGGGCCTTTGTCCAAAGCCCAGACTGCCCTGAACAGATTACTCAAGGCGATGGCATTGGTAGACCCAATTAAATTGTATTCAAAGGGGGTATGTCTATGACCTTTTACTCGGCAGCCCACAGGAGCCAGTCTCGAATCGATTTTTTTCTGGTAAATAGAGAAGTGATTGGGGAAATTAAGGAAGTGACCACAGGGCTAGAATTTATTCGGATCACTCGCCCATCCAAATGTTGTGGGAACCTAGACCCACCCCTCCCATGCTGTATAGGTGGAGGCTGAATGATTTCTTGCTGGCGGAGCCCCAGGTGCAAGATAGGTTAGAGGAGGCATTGTCAGAAATCATACAGCAGCAAATACCTACACTTCAAAATAAAAATTTGGCATGGCCCACTTGCAAGATTTTATATGCAGGGGTGGCCTAGGGTATTGCTGTACAAAAAAGTAGAGAAAGAAGGGAAAAAGAGGAGTTTATTTGGGGGCGATTGATTTGCTGATACCATTGGAAGGGTCCTCGGGGGAGATCGAAGCCGAACTCAAAAACTCGCAGGAGGAACTGGGGGATATTGTTAACAGTAAAATAGAATTCTGGTTAGAAAAGATTAATGCCAAATATTTGATGCAGGGAGATGTCCCAGGGCAGCTGTTGGCGGCTAGAGTTAGAGAATGGGAAGCAAGCAGAACGGTTTCTTCCATACGATTGGGGGAACTCCTAACTGATCCACAAGAGATGGCGGAGGCCTTTACGTCATACTTTGAAGAAATATACCAGGCGGAGGACCTAGCTGGGGAGGTAGAGATTGAGAATTTTTTAGAGGGGATCCCCCTACCAGTACTGGACCCAATACAAGCCAGGGAGTTGGTGGCTCCAATAAGAGCCTCTGATATTATTGGGGTAGTGCAATCGTTACCTGCTGGTAAAACCCCGGGGCCAGATGGCCTCTCCGCCAAATTCTACCAGGTACATATACAAACTATATTTCCTATGCTCCAAGATTTGTTCAGTGCTATAATGCAGGAAGGGGTACCCCACCGTCCGATGTATCAGGCGTACATTACTTTGATTCGCAAGCCAGATAAACCCAGGGATGTCCCCGGGAATTACAGACCTATAGCCTTAATGAATCAAGATATTAAGATTCTTACAAGAATTATAGCAAACAGAATTCTGGATATTGCCCCTAGTCTTATTAGTCAAGAACAGGTGGGATTTATGCCCGGGAGAGGAGCTCATGATGCCCTTAGGAAGTTGCACCATATATTAAATTACGTGCCCGACTCCCAGTTACCTCTAGTGCTGCTATCACTAGATGCAGAGAAGGCTTTTGATAGGGTCTCCCACCCTTTCCTTTTTGCTATGATGGAGAGGATGGGATTCCCTGAGGGTCTTCTTAGGGGTATTAGGAACTTATACGTGGCGCCAACGGCCAGGGTATTATGTAATGGCTATCTATCGCGGGAAATACGGTTAGGGAACGGGACCCATCAAGGATGTCCTCTTTCACCGATACTTTTCAATATATACTTAGAGCCCCTTTTGAGAGCTATCAATAGGGATGTCCATATTAAAGGGATTAAGATAGAGGGGAGGGAGTTGAAACTTTCAGTCTTTGCAGATGATATATTGCTGCATTTGGAGGACCCAGTATCTAGCTTTAAGAGGGCAACTGAAGTAATAGAGCAGTTTTCCAGGGTCTCCATCTATAAGCTGAATTTGAACAAGACCCAAATTCTCCCCTTGAAGCCACAAGTCACTAGGGCTGATTTTATACCACTGCAAATACAATGGAGGACAGATAAAATCAAGTACTTAGGTATTTGGATTACGGCGGATTTGGGGGGGGGCAGAAACTAATTTGGGGGAAATTATATCTGAACTTAAAGGGGATATAGTAAGGTGGAATAAATTGCCCTTAAACTTTGTGGCTCGATTGGGTCTTATCAAAATGAATATATTACCCCGCTTGTTATACCCGGTATATTTAGCCCCATATAGTATTCCTCAAAAGCGATTCAGTATAATTAGGAAACTAATCTTGGGATTTCTATGGAAGGACAAGCCACCTAGGCTAAAGTACAATATTTTGCGATTATCGCACAAAAGGGGTGGGATTCTACTACCTGATCTCCATATGTATTACGTGGTGGGCCAGTTAGGTCTGATGACCCAGTGGGTTAAAGAGCTTGAGGGGGGGAGAGTTATAATCCAATTTGGCTCCAATTGGAGAGACAAATGTTAAAAGACGTGGGTCTCGCCCCTGATGCAATGTTGTATACTAATACTGGAAACATTTTCAAAAGAGGGTATGGGAACCCAATTGCGAAAACAGCAGGTGCTTGGTGGTCTTTTCTTGCCCCTGCACAGAGATAGGGCCAAATGAAGGCTGGAGATCAACCGGTGTTGGGTAACCCTAATTTTGTGGTTGGGAATCGGGTAGTTAACTCGCGGTGGGCTAAACAGATGCTAGGAGTGAGGCTAAGGGAAGTTGCCCAGGGTACCAGAGTGGTCTTACAGCCAAGATGTGATGGAATGCCTTTCTTCCAAAGGCTACAAATCAAGCATATGGTAGAGGGTGCGCTGAGGAAGCTGGGAGTTATTACAGACATGCCTCTTTCCTGGGGAATGCTTGAGAAGGTTGATTCAAGAGCTCATCCTTTATCACAAATATATAAAGTAATTCTAGATTTTTGAGCCCAAGCTCTACTAGAAGAGTTGGATACTGGGATAAAGCGATGGTTCTTCAGAATTTAGATTGGGACAATATTTGGGAAAGCAGTAAATACAATTATATACCCAAATATAGAAGTATGCAATTTTTTACTGTTTCCAATTTGTACTTTACCCTGTGAAACTATGTGATAGAAACCTGAGACAGACAGACCTGTGTTTTAGATGTGAGGGGGGAGTAGGTGATCTTCTACATGTGATCTGGGGATGTACTAAAATATCACCCCCTGGGGGGGAAATCAAAAGACGTATGGATCCAATGTTGGATTATTCAGAATTTATAACACCAGAGATATGTGTTTTTGGTGACTTTTCCCAAATCTCGGGTGTTATACCTAGGTATCATCTCCCCTTGATGACTGTGGTAGTTAAAGCATTTCTGGAAAGATGACCATGTTTACACTTATAATCAATGGGTAAAAGACTTAATGGGGATGTTGGTTAAAATAAAAAGATATCTTTACATGAGGGAGAGAGGGGGATTATATGTTAAAAGAAGGGCGATGCTTGATGCAGTATATACTCTCCAGATCACAAGTGGGTAAGCACAGGCTGTCTGTCAGAGGGGGATTAGCAGATGAAAGCCATTTGGGAGCGTGGAAGTGTTATTTTTGGTCCTACTTTGCGTGTTGTAGTGGCGATTAGGATATATCGTTGAGGGTAGATTTAGGATGGTAAGGGTCTGTTAGCTTCAGAGGGGGGATGGGGAACTCTCTCTCTTTCCAGGGGACACAGATGGGTGCCACCCTTGAGGGGAAGATTTGGGATAGCGAACGGGTCTCGATGCTGATAAAGGGTTATCGGGGTATGGGGAGTTAGGGCATGATGGGTAGAATGAGTTGATATGCAGATCTATTGTGATTGTGTATGGATGATATATGAGACCTGGATTGTTTCAGGGGTGGCTACCTGCTGTGGATGTATATAGGTGGGTTGTACATAGTTTGCACGGTCAGTTTGCATGGTCAGTTTGAGGCTGTGTACCCTGGTTCTTGCCAGGTTTATGTATGTTTGTCTGTTTTATTTTTTCTTGGAAAAAGCGAATAAAGATGGATTAAAAAAAAAGAAAAAAACATATTTTTGTCTTCTTTCCAGGTCTTCAGTGTATCCAAACTGTTGTCCGTTTTCAGATTGGAACATTGTGCCAGTCCACAATACCTCAATGCTACCTGCAAAAAGATGAAAAAGAAATTATTCTGAGTTCATTCCAGTACCCCATTCAGTATCAGTACCCTGTGGAGCTGTTCCTGTCTTTTTTTATATCCATCATCTGGCCTGTATGTCACCGCTGTTAAATACTTTACACTGGTGGAAAAGAACTGAAACAAAAAAACTAAGGAAAGCAGCCCTTGCAATCCTCAATGCCGGAGTTGTACCCACTTGGAAAAATGTTTTCCATGATTGCATCAGCATCCTCAATGGTACACAGTTTTACACTGCACCAGGATAATCTGCTTCACCTGCATTATTCAGCACCACCATCATTGTGACTGAGTATAAACATAGATGTGATTGTCTTGCTTGGTATGTTGGGCAAAAAAAGTTAAAGTTATGTGATTTGCAATTATGAAGATGAAGATCGTGATTCCTCTCATGACTCATGAATCTGTGATCATGACATGACAATGAGTACAACGTTCAAAGTGAAATATGCACCACATTGGTACTCTGAACACTACTTGAACATTCAAAGCCATCCTCCTCATGCCTGTGGCAAACCTCTGGTATTAATTTGCAACTTTTACCTACATGGCTTCTTGCTGTTACTTGAGGACTGGCTGGCAGATTTTATTTCAGACACACACAGAATTTATTTCACACACCACCTACGCTAAGGTCTCATGACTTGTGATTGTGACATGATGTGACTCAGTCATGGTGAACTTCCCGGGACCATATAATGTTCATGCCAAGATAATATCTACTGGATTAAATAGATCTGGCTTTCTGTGAGGACAAAGATTCGAGTAGGGCAGCCTACAGATTGTGAACACAAACAGAAGTATAATACTAGACCAAGGATCTTGAATGATGTGACATGATAATTGGGTGTTCCCCAGTCCTGACTCATGATGAAACCAAAGATTTAAAAAAAAAAAAACAATGTTGGACCAAAAAAAGTTAAAGTTGCATGATTTGTGATCGTGAAGATGAAGAACATGATTTGTCTCATGATTCATGATGTGACATGACAATGAGTACATCTGAAGTGAAATATGCACCACACTGGTTCTTTGAACACTACTTGAACATTCAAAGTCATCCTCCTCATGCCTGTGGTAAGCTGTGTTAATTTGCAGCTTTTACCTAAATGGCTACTTGCTGTTACTTGAGGACTGGCTTGCAGATTTTATTGCAGACACACACACGGAATTTATTTCACACACCACCTACACTAAAGGTGATGCTGCAGGCACTGCTGTTACCTACGCAGATTCAGGAACCTTGCCTGGCCTAACCCTCTCTGACACAGTACTTTTTCTTTTCAAGGATTTTTTAATTTTTTTTTTATTCCATGTGATGTGATGGAAATCCCTGCCCACAGACCCAAAGCTTATACCCCACTGACTTATGTGGCTCATATGCCACAGTCGGAAACACCTTTGCCTAACCGTGTCTTTGTGGGCATTTTTACAGATTGCACAGAATCACCAAGAAAATAAATATGTTTCTTGCAAACAGTTATTTTTTCTAATTGTGTGGGCTGCTAACAAATTCAGCTTGGATACTGTCCTGTGGAGAACATGTTCCAAGTCCAACCACAGCCTCAGTATGATCAGCCACTATTTTTTCTTCAACATTTGAATCATTGGATGGCCCAGGCATAACCTCAACAGCACAGGAAACATGAGACTGCGATTGTGAGTCATCATCAGGATCAGAATCATGTTCAACTACTGTGGGGACGGGGAGTGTGACATCAACTACACTCTGACTCATATCTTTGGACTCCACAATATTTTGGCAACCTGTTAACTTTTCACAGGTTGAACTTGGAGCAGTACTCATGCCATCACCAACTTCGCTACCACCTCCAGCGGGGACAACAGCATCTTCAACCATCATTGAAACAACTGATTGAACTGTGAAAAACACAGTCAGGGAAATCCCTTTACTACCATCCAGCTCTTCTCTTATGCCTACTACAATACACACGCCCATGCCCAGCCATACTTGCCACTGGCAGCAGTGCCATGGCCAGAAACATCTTTGCATGCATGTCTCTTTGGGGGAATTGTTTTGGGATTACACCGAAAATTAACAACAAATTTAGATTTCTGAACTTTGAGGTGGATGGGAAGCCAAAAAACAACTGTGGCTTACACATGGAGATTGGACCCTAAACAGATGCAGACATACAGATAGATGGAGATTGAGCACTCGAGATGCAGCCACACAGGCACAACAACACCTTGACCAGTGGTCACAAACCCAAAACTGGACAAATAATACTTCCTTTTGTGGGGGGGGGGACAGCTGCAGTACCAGTCCACTACCTAGATAAAACGAAGCAGTAAAAAATACCGCAGACAGATAAGAGATTCAGAGTGCTGCAGTTATGGTGAGGCACAATAAAATGTGTCTGACTTGATGACATGCACACACACACTAAAGGTAATACACAGAAAATTTAACAGTTGAGTACACTACAACCAAATCTTTTAAACCGACTGAAAAAAGGTGCAGCACTACAGCAAACAGCAAAAAAATTATCTAAACTTACTACAAGTATTACTGTGTGTACATGAACACACACATGCTAACACACTGGCTATCCGACAGCAGTTAGAAAGACTGCCTTTCTCACTGTGACTCTCCCTTCACCAAAGATCCCTTCCCCCGAAGCACACTTCTACACTGTCAGTTGTTACACAAGGTCCCTGCACCCTAATTGGTACCTCAGAGGTACACCGTAGACAGCTAGCACTTAGGTATATGTTATACTAACATATAGGGCTAAGAGCATATACCGTACAAGAGTAGATGTCAGGATATGAATGCATATTGTTGTAATACACTTTGCTTGCTAATACATATATTCTTCTATGTATTTTCTGTGTATTTCTTACTTGCAAGATGCCAAGGCATCTGTG
The DNA here is from genome assembly GCA_016271365.2 of Neoceratodus forsteri. Lineage (NCBI taxonomy): Eukaryota > Metazoa > Chordata > Ceratodontiformes > Ceratodontidae > Neoceratodus > Neoceratodus forsteri. The sequence goes on from CM057456.1 coordinate 1,341,743,589, forward strand.
TCCTTGGAGTAATTATGATATGTAAGTCAGCATTGCCACCTTTTGGTGATTTGTACTACTACACTGAGTTATGTAAGACTCTGTATAAGAGCTCTCTTGTTCATAAACTGATGACTATACAAAATTGTATTATGTTATCTTGGACCATGGAGCCACCTCTAATTTAGCCAATAGGGCCCATCTCTGTAACTAGAAATGTTTCTATCTTACAGTAACCATAGCAATTATCATAGGTATATAATGTAATACACTAGTCTTGTACCTCGGAGATCCCAGGAGACACAGAGAAACCTCGAGGTATAGGGAATGTTTAGTACTGGCTCCTGTTTTGTATTGGTAAGAACTGCTTAGGGCAACTGTGATTTATCCTTTTGGTAGTATATGCAACTTGTCTGTGATTACTTGCATTCCCAATATTGCCAAGAACCTGAAAGTGAGGTTTAGACCTCCTAACACAGTACACAGACAATGTTTTAAATTAACATTTGAAATGCACACAAAACAATAAACACTTAATTATATAAGCACAGGAGAGGTTCCTACAAGCTATGTACTAAATTTGAACCAAAATAATTGCATCAAAGTTACTTTTTTAAAGCTTTTTTGATGGTTTGATTCTCAGTGTTCTGAGAGCAAACTGTCTCCAGCTCTTCACTATACACACTAGGCAGAACTGATTCTATGCAAGACAATATAGAGCCCATGTGACCTGCCATCCCATGAATCAATGCAAAATTTGCCTCCCATAGAAATTAACAGGCGAAGCAAAGCGAAGTCCATTCAAATCAATGGCACTTCACATTAATAGTAAGGGGAAGGCTGTAATATGGCCAGAATATTGCGAAGTCCATTGAAACAATGCAATTCATATTCCTCATTATGAATGCAGAGCAATTCATTTTGCGTTGCAGAGCACTACATGGATTAAGGAACAATATGTGAAGTGCTCCACATAGCAAAGCAGGAGCACTTCACCAACCTCTACACTTTAGACAATTGTTTTATTTAATGCCACCTATAGGAAAAATATTGTTTCCTGTGTGGACAAAAGTTGTATGTAGATTTTTCCTCTGCCTTTGATTCCATTAATAGAGGTAAAGTGTGGCAGAGTATGTGAGAAAAATGCACTGACTACTCTCTAACTTCTGTGATCTCTGCTCTTTATACCGATATGTGTGCTAGGGCATACTAGGCCCTGGGGGCAAATCTTCTGACAACTTTCCAGTTAACAGGGGACTTCATCAGGGCTGCCTTTTTGGCCCATACTTTAGGCAATATTTATATTGACAACTTACTATTGGCTCTGGAAAAGATTTTGTCTGACTTCCCCTTTGATTGGCTCACTCTCAGTCCCTGTTCTAGGTTATGCTGACAATTTACTTTTGCTTCTTTTTCTCACTCTGGACTTTAGAAAAAGTTAGATTGTTTAATTAATGAAGCTTGCAATTTACATTTATCTATCAACAACCAAAAAAGTCAAGCTTTGGTCTTGGGCATAGAAAATTTTCTTAGAAAAGGCAAATGGCATATTGGGGGTCCAACAAGCTGATTTTTTAAAATTATGTTTTTCTGGAAATGAATTTTGTGCAGAATGTATCATGGCATACACATGTCAGTAATGCTATAAGCAAAGCAAAAAAAAGCTGCTATGGGCTTGAAAACATTTAACTTTAAATACGGGGGGAAGGCATTCCATCAGACCTCTAAATAAAGCTATTACATCAAAATATAATCCACAGATTTTATTTAGTTCAGAACTGTGGGCTCCTATTTGATTTCATACTGTGAAAGAATAGCTTTATAACTTATTAGGTCTTCTCTGGGACTCAATAACTCCTTACCTGCTTTTTATCTTAGAGCTGAATTGGACCTCAACAGTTATAAAACACTGACAAATGCATATATTTTTGGATATTGAATTAAGTGCACTAGAGATTCTCCTGGTGGCTTCTTATATAGCTGTCTAAATTTAAAAAAATAAGGGGGATCAACTGGGGTGTAAGAAGTCCCTGTGGCAATCTTATGTGTATGATGTGTTAAAATGGTACCAACTGCCTTACCTTCTAAACTATTATTTTAATGGAATCACAATTAGCCTAAAATTAAAAAAAAAATGTAATGAACAAAAATCCACTATATAATCAGCCTTTGGATTTTAATGCTGTCTCTAACTCCAAATTTTCTCCCTGGTATTCAGCTAATGAAGCCAAATTTGCTTTCAGATACTGAATAAATTAATGGAGAAAATTATTAGAAGAATTGTGGAAAAGGAAATAATCTCCAATTATATAATTGCCCAAACTCAACATGGACTTAGGCAGGGGTATTCCTGTACCACTAACCTGGTATGCCTTTATAATTATATAAGCGAGGGACTTGACAATGGTAACCCCATGGATGTAATCCTGCTCGATTACAGTAGAGCGTTTGACAAGGTGCCACACAATAAACTTATTGACAAAATGCTGAAACTGGGTTTTTCACAGATATTAATTAAATGGGTCTCTGGTTAGTTGTTCAATAGACAACAACAAGTAAGAATAAATGGCATACTTTCTGACATTAGTAGCATGACTAGTGGGGTGCCTCAAGGATCTGTCCTTGGACCAATGTTGTTTAATATTTTTATCAGTGATATGCAAGTTAGTGCAGACAATCTCATATCTAAATTTGCTGGCGATACTACTGTAAGTTGGGGGGGGTCAGTAATTATTGCTACTAACAGGACCACTATTAGGAATAATCTAAAAATTTTTGAAGAATGGGCAGTTTGTAATGGGATGATACCTAATCCCAATAAATGTAATGTATTACACTTTGGCAAGAACAACCCAAGACAGAGCTATTTCCTAAATGATATCTGTCTTAAAGTCTCATTAATTGAGCAGGATCTTGGAATTCTTATTAAAAACAAACTGTCCTCTACCGACCATTGCACTAAGGTAGCCAAAACATCTAATGCATTACTTACTCGAATTAAAACGATCCTTCATCTCTAGGACTCAGGAATGTATTATCCCCCTTTATAGGACCCATGTAAGGCCACATTCCAATTATGGGTCCCCCTTCTGGAGCCCCTACCTAAGACAGGTTACAGACAGAATTGAGAAAATTCTGAGGAGGGCTATGAAACTGGTTCCTTGTCTGGCTAATATGGATGATCAGACTAGACTTCAGGAAAGTGGTTTACATTCACTTCAAACTAGATGAAATAGAGGTGCCTTGCTTCTTTTGTATAAAATCCAGAACTCTCAGGACTTAATGCACCATTGTGGTTTAAAAATCTCCAGTAGAAGGATTGCCCCATGACTTCACAATAAGCAAATAGATGTGGCAAAATCCAAAACTAATAAAAGGTTAAATTACTTCATGGTAAGAACCCTCAGACTGTGGAATATGCTACCACAATATCTTGTGGACAGTAATTCCATTCTTTCTTTTAAAAGAGGACTGGATAAATGGATGGAGTCTAATAGGTCCAGGGCATGAGTTTTCCCACCATTGTGGTGGTGGACAATCTTGATGGGCCATGGCCTTCTTTTGTCCTTCAGAACCAAGTAAACCAAGTACTACTTAGATATTATTTTGGAGAAAAAAATGCCTACACGTCTTATAAATTTGAAACATTTCCTAGTAATGTTCTTTATGCAAGGTTTACAATATTTCAAATGCTGCAGAAATCATCCACACTTGTCAAATGGGAGGTCCTGAAAATATGGAACATGTTGTCCTGAAATGCCCCTGGTACTTGAAAGCCCACAAAACTTGAACTGATAGCATTGTTTTCAGCGCTAACAGAGGTCCCAGAAAAGCCTTTAAAATTCCTTTTCTCTGTGTAATATTCTACTATTATTAATAATTTACCTAATTTCTTTTGTATTGTATGAAAAATCAGGAAGAGTAAACCATTCATCTTTTAATCTTTTTAGACTTTTTGTACTGAGCGTTATGTATACATGTCCTTTTGTATATGTTATTGTCTAAGCTGTAAGTGCATTTATGCTGATCAATAAACTTTTGAACTATTACTATATACAAGTGAAAGTGATATAAACAGTCCAAGAATACACACAAATAAAAACCAGCATGAGGGCATGCGATTGATTAGACAGAGAAACCAAACAAGAACAGAAGCTGATTCTATTTATGTTATTGTTAGAGGCGTGCAGTTATCTCTCGAAATTGGGTGTTCCCCACTCCAGATTTACTAAAATATACATCTTACATATTTTATGCTTTTTGGGGGTTGGATTTTGTTTTATTTGGGGGCAATATGTGATAACAATGGCTCACTTTTACATAGCAGAGATTGTATCTAGAAGTGTCTGTGTATATAGCTGAGATCCTTTAAAGGAGACCCAAGTTCATCCCAATTGTAAGTGATATATGGTTATTTGTTTCCAGTCAGCGTTCTTTCTGTAGCTGTTAGGGGTTCGAAATGTTTGATCAGTTTATAATATATGGTTACCAATTATTGTCCATGAAAATCAGAGGCTCGCAAAATATTGTTGTATAACAGTTCAAAGGTCAAAAAGTTGTGCTATCATTCTGATATCACATCGATAGTACAACAACTTTGTAGCATTGAACTGCCACCTGATTTGCTCACAGGAAGGAGCTCTTCAGAGAAAACTAATACAAACAAGGAGGTGCGATTTAGTGAATAGAGGACACTGAATGGACCCACATAGTTTACAGATGGGACACGAAGAGCACCACACTGTGTGACAAAAGTAAGTCGCTTCTTTTTGTAATTTAAGAAAAAGAAATGGTGTAGCTAGAGAGAGCGAGAAGCTGGAGTGACCAGCAGTGACAACTGCACCAGAGTGAGTGGGAGCAGTACCAGTCTAATACTTTACTCAGCAGGTAACATTTTGCAAGCCTCTGATTTCTGTGGTCAGTAAGGGATAACCTTATTCTATATAAGAAGAGTGAAGGGATCCTACCAGATGGCCGCTAGGCTGAGCATGCTGCTGCTGCTGCTACACATGTTTGTGCTGCTGTTTTATATGTTATTTTAAGGCATTTTTTAAATTATTTTATTTAGTTTTCATTTGGTTTACTTGTTTTTGCTTTTGACGTTTTGTGCTACTCGTTTTCGCCTGACTTTGATTTCGAATGAGCGCAGAGTGAATACAGAGCAAATTGGCCCTGTGCTTAGAAATGCTGAAGGACGCTGTTCTATGGGAGCTATTAGCGCCAGAGACTTGTGTTCAACTGGAACTGCTTGAACTGCGTGAACTACTTCTGGTGCTATTTGGATTTTTACCTGGACGATTTGCCGCTTTTCCATTTGTTTTACAGCCAGTAAAGAATGTGCCAAGTCTGATAGTGCTATCAGGGTGTCGGGGTGTCACTGGGATGCCCCTGAAGTGAACGCTGGGGTTTTTTCACTGACCTCTGTACTGTCTGACATTCTCAGTGATTCGACTCATTTTCTGCAATTCAACTTGCTTTTTGTTGTTGGATTTATTATCATCTGGGATTTGTTTTTTGATTTGGAAAAAGAAAGGAGCCATTACCTGTGGAGCCCAAGGAAAGGAGTGTGAAGAGCAGGCTGGGAGTGTGGAGAGTAGGGCGTGGAGTCTTGGTGGAGTGAGCAGTGATTTGGACTGCTTGATTTGGAGGTAAACGCTGGTGGACTATGGAGAGGAGCTCCTTCCTTGCCCCTGACTTCGACCTGGTGGTGTGCCGTGGAACTGCTGCCATTGGGCTGCCATATCCATGGCACTTCCACTTCTGCCGCTCGGTAGCTGAAAGGCAGCCATGGTGGGGAGTGGGTCTGGGAAGAGGTTATTGGGGTCTGGTTGGGACTTTCGAGGATTCTTTGAGAATTGGCTGGAATCCTGACATCTTTTGCACCTAAAGCGCTGTTTCAGCCCTGCTATCGGCTGACATAAGGAATCCCGTGGAGTGGTGAACTTGGATCATGATTCCTGGGTGACCTTACTAGTATTGTCTGCTCTCTGACCTGGATCTCACAGTGAGTTTTTGTTTTCATCTGCAAACTGTATGTACTTTTCCAGGGATTTAAGATCATTGCTTGGGGCTTGGTTGACTCTCAAGTGGAAGTGAGAGCCCCATGTGGGAGTTTGAACAGTGCTACCTTTCTCTGGTGGTTAGAGCTCCAGGGCATATTCTGTGACTAGTAAAGAGGCCTGTCATTTACTATCTGTTGATCTGGTTTATCACCTGTGAGATGGGTGAATTACCTTTTGGCCGACCCTGAGCTTCGATTAACCTGTGCCTCTCAGTTTTTTTTGCTCTGTATTTCTCATTGGGAACTGGTAGTTTTTGGGTTCCTTCTGTGTATTGGACTTGAATCTGTGAAAGATTCTCTGTTATATTCTGCTGTTAAATTGTTATATAGGGTGTTGTATTTGTTTCATTTTTGTGGACGTTTGTTAGAGTATTTGAGTATTGTTTGTTTGGATGTGGGTTAAATCTGTATTTTGGGGTTGTTTATTTACTGTTATTTGCTTAGCGCGGTAAATATGTGTTGGGAAGGCATAAGGACGGTCAGGCATTATTCCCCATCCAGGCTCAGGGACCTCTGTCCTTTTTTCTGTCCTCCCCTATCGCCAGAGGTGTACAGGTGGTGTAGGGCTCTGGGGATTGTTAGAAAGAGGAGGAGGAAGAGGGTTGGGCCTGGAAAGAGAATGGAAAGGAGTGGGCGGATAAGGATAGTGGGGACAAGGAGATGCCCTGGGGTGAAATGGGTCCAGGAAAGGGGTCTGCCCTGTCTGGTTCCCATACCCAAGGGTTCTGCTTGTAGTCAGCAGGTAGCATGGTCATCCTTGGATTCTCATCCTACTTGGGTGGTGTTATGCAACACCAGGTCTTTTAAAAACAAAACTGCTATTATAGTGGATTTTGTTGGATCATCTGACCTGGTGTGCATCACCGAGGCCTGGCTGGATGAGAATGCTGGCCCAGTTTTGGCATCAGCATTTCCAGCCGGGTACTTGATGATACACCGCCCTAGGATGGATCATAGGGCCGGGGGTGTTTTAGACTGGAACTGGGCCTAGTGAAGGTACCAGTGGGAACTACCAACTCCTTTGAATGTATCATGGGTGAGGGTGTGGGGTGCAGGATACTTCTCATTTACTGTCCACCAGGTAACAGGAATGTTTTTCTGCTGGAAGTCGCAGACTTCATTGTCGACCTGACATTGGGATCCCCAAGATGGTTGGTTCTGGGGGATTTCAATGCCTGGGTCGGTGATGAACTCTCGCAGTTTGGCCAGGACTTCCACCAGTTAATGATTTCACTGGGCTTCGCACTTTTTTTTCCCTCCTCAACCCCTATTGGTGGTCATTCATTGGACTTGGTGTTCCTTCTGGGAATGGAGATATCTGATTTGGTGGTGGAACCAGTTGGGTGGTCTGACCATCACACCATTGGGTTCAGTTTTGAGGCTACCGCTAGTAGGCCAGCCCCTATGGAGATGGTCTGGTACCACCCTTTGAGGGGTGTCTCCCCAGATGGCCTGATGGTGGTACTGGACCTATCAAGTTTACCGAGTGATTGCATGGATCCAGGGGACTTGGTACTCGCCTATAATAAGGTGGTTGTAGGGGGCCTGAATTCCATTGCTCCTGTTCATGTTTGTCCCCTCACTCTTCACCCCAGGTCTCCTTGGTTTGATGAGATGCTGAGGGAGTTGAGGAGAGTTGGACAAAGGTTAGCGAGGTGCTGGTGGAAATCAGGCCTGGACTGTGACAAACTTAGTTTGATAGACCATTATGTGGTCTATCAATCAGCGATCTCTCGTAAGAAGGCAGAATTCCTGTCCAGAGAGATTGCTGCTACACAGAATCGACCAGCTTAGCTTTTCTGGACTGTGGACAGATTGTGCAATCCAATCTGTCTTCAGCCCAGAAAAGTCTTTTCTCAAGAATGGTGTGAGGAGTTTGCTCAATTCTTTTCAGATAAGGTTGCCACAATTAGGACTGACGTGCGCTTGACCCTCCCTAATGGGAGCTGTGATGGTCGGCAGGAGATGTCGGACACTCAATTTGTGTGGTCCGACTTCAGCCTTCCCACAATCAGTGACATTGTGATGGTCATCCAGTCATTGTGTCTGACCAACTGTGGTTTGGAGACAGGCCGCATGCATCTCTTAGTGGGCTGTGTGGATAAAATCGGTCCGGTCCTTGCTGAGATAGTCTGGAGGTCTTTGGAGAGGAGGATTTTTCCAAATCCTCTGAAGGAGGATGTGGTTCAGCCCCTTCTTAAGAAGTCCTCCTTGGACCCTGATTGTCTGGCCAACTACAGGCCTCTCTCTAACCTGCCCTTCATGGGTAAGGTTATTGAGAAGGTAGTCGTGTCGCAGCTGGATGATCATTTGACTAGCCACAATGTCTATGATTCTCTCCATTCCATATTTAGGAAGAGACATAGTACTGAGACAGCTCTTGTCCTGGTACTAAACGACCTCCTAATAGCGAGAGATCGAAAGACCCATTCCATCTTGGTCCTTCTTGATCTTTCTGCAGCATTTGACACCGTGGACCATGGTGTACTATTGGAGCACCTGCGGTTTATCTGTGGGCTGTCTGGTACAGTGCTCAGTTGGTTTCAATCTTTCCTTGAGAGTAGGACTCAGAGGGTGGTGTCTGGGATTTTTTCCTCAACATCATTCCTCCTATCCTGTGGTATGCTGCAGGGCTCCATTTTGGCACCCATGTTGTTTGCGGTGTATATGCTGCTGTTGGAAGCAATTATTAGGCAGTATGGTTTGAGTTTTCACTGCTATGCAGATGATACTCAACTGTACATGTCCTTTGTGCCCAGCCAAGATGCTGCTATTTCAGTCTTTAACAACTGTCTAGCCGAAAATCCAGGACTGGATGAATATGAGTTGACTGCGGTTGAATCCAGAGAAAACTGAGGTGTTGGTTGAGGACCCAGGTTCCCTGGAGGTGGGTTTGTTGGCGGGATCACACTCGGGTTTATGGCTTGGAGGTGTTCAGCTAACTACCTCAGACTGGGTGCGGAATCTGGGGGTTGTGTTTGTTGACTATTTGACACTTAAATCTCAGGTGTCAGCAGTTGTCAAAGCCTCTTTTTACCATCTGAGGAACATCGCCTGGGTGAAGCACCTGGTTCCTCCTGACGATCTTCCTACTTTGGTCCACGCCTTCGTTACCTCCCGCCTTGACTACTGCAATGCCCTTTATCTTGGGCTACCGGGGGTTGATATTCACTTCCTGCAGCTAGTGCAGAATGCGGCAGCCAGGCTATTGACTGTTTTTTTTAGGGCCAGTCATATAACGCTTGTGCTCCGCAGACTGCACTGGCTGCCGGTATGCTGGCGACTCACCTTCAAGGTCAGTTTGCTGACCTATAAGGCCCTACACAATCATGGACCTGGTTACCTGAAAGATCTCCTTTGTCCCTACTGTCCCTCCCGCTCTCTCCGATCCACTGATGAGGGATTGCTGGAGATTCCCAGGGTTTGTTTAAAGACATCTGGGGCCAGATCTTTTAGTTTTATGGCTCCAACCCTGTGGAATTCTCTACCTCGTCAGGTGATAGATTGCCTGACTGTCCAAAGTTTTAAGGGGGCGTTAAAAACATTTTTTTTAGCCATGCATATAATGATTTTTAATGTTGCCGCCTTGGATAAATTTTTAACGTTGTTTTGATTATTTATTGATTTTTATTATGTTATGTACAGGCGCCTTGGTTTTGGAAAGGCACCTTTTACAAATAAAGTTTGATTTGATTTGATAAAACAGTGGGTGTGTAATCATCCACAACTAAGGCTGTGTTTCTCTATAATATCATCAAGCCTGTTGATATAAACACAGCCTTGTTGTGGATGGTTACCCATCTACTATTCTATATGGGCCCTATGCACAAGGGTGTGGAGTGGCTACATGCCATGTAACGTGGGTGAGTAGCCACCCCACAATCATTGTGCTCCCCACATGGGTTGCACAACCGGGGGGTGCGCAGACACACTTCACCAGATCCCCCATGTCCCCCATGTCTGTGGACTGCACCGCACCAGAGACATTCCAGGGGTGTGCCAGCACTATGCGATATTCACTAACCCACATAGTGCTAGCTGCATGGTTGCGGAGGGTACCACGACCCAGTGTGTGCCCCCATAGATGCCTCCATCTGGGTGTGGTGGACCATTGCTATGACCACCCATGCTGCCACAGCCCACTGGGATATACTGGGGGGTGGGGGCTGCTGAAGGGGTGAGTGCCTGGCACCAAGTGGCTGTTGGGGGGTACTGTTGGTACCACGGGGGTTGACATTGCCTTCCATTGGGGGTGTGGGGTAGTGGCAAGGGGTATGGCCAGGAGTGGGTTGGGGCACAGCAGCAGTGTGGAGGTGCATTCCATGGGACAGGGTGGTGCCTGCCACTGGGGTCTGTCTGTGTGATGAGAGGACGCTGAGTGCCACAAGCTGGGATGGGGATGGGGCTATGCCACACAGGTCCGGATGCCTACTGTAGTCATGCACTACCCTGGATCCATGCCCAACTATGCGAGGAATCCACTGTGGGTCTTAGGTGGGGCATCCCATTGGATGCCCTCCCGGGATCTCGACTCCTTTCCCGACAGCCATGTGGAGTCTTGCACACTGGGGGGACAGAGCTGCGGACAGGTGGCCAGCATTAGTGAATGCCAGTATGGGCGCACCTGTCCATGGGTGCTCAGCTACACAGGTGGGGTACGCACTAATTTCACATACCTGTGCCCATGTCATGCATAGGGCCCATTGTTTTTACTGTTAGCAATAACCTCCTGTAACTATCCTGGTTGACTCAATTTGCTGAAGTCTCCTTCATTCTTGAGTACTGCTTTAGAATATGAGATGTTATCAACTTGCCAGTTAGTCTTTACAGCACATCTACTAATTCAGAATAACAGAGCTGGCAGCACAAAAGGTGTGAAATACCCTGATCACCTTCAGTTATTTTCAAAACCTCCTTAACAGTGGTAGAGCAAAAGATGCTCATGTAATTGTTGTTTTCACTGTACGGTATTTTTCCTAAGATTATGACAGCAGTGACCATGGAAGTAGTTCAGTGAGACAGACTGAGTCATGCAAACAAGTGTAAGAGACAAACCCAGCCCAAAACATTAAGAATCAAATAACATTCTTGAGAATGGCCAACAATCCATATAATATTAGCAGGCATAATGATACTGCACATACATAGGTGAAAAACAAAACATGGATAGAAGTTACTACAGTACTTACTTAGATTATTGTAATTTTATATTGTACAGCTGTTTAGGCTAGGGCAAGTCTATGTCATGATCTCATGAAACTTGTTGCATCCTGGGAAACAAGATCAGAGAACAGCAGCGGAAACAATTAGGAAATGGAGATCCCCACACTGAAAATGAAGGTATGCAGTCTTAAAAAAAAGTCAGTAAACAAAACACTACTGCTGAAATGGAGAGCATAGATAGATTCAACAGGCATGCTGGAAAATACATATTTTGGAATTTTTTTGACTTTATGAGGGAGTCTACAAGGCATTGCATTGGCCAGGGTTTTGCCTGCAGGCAGGTGCTGAGAGACACCTGGGTGGACAGGTAGGTGAAGGTAGCCGCCCACTAGGGGTGGGGGGCAGGCAGGTGTGAGTTCCCAGGGAGAAGGTGGGTTGGGACCAGGTGGAGCAGCATGGCTCATAAAAAGGGCTGCAGAGGTGAGGCTTGATCTCATTCTCCAACCCTCAGGTTTGAACTCACCCGAACCTCACCCTTGTAAAAGCAAGGAGGGGACTGGGGGGAGTTGGGAACTTGCTGTCTCACTACAGAAGATCACCTTAGGGTCAAGAAGGAATTTTTACCATTTTTTCTCCTTCACCAGCAAAGTGGGGGGGGGAATAGAAAGCAGGTAGGTCTACAACAGGATGTCACAGTCATGTATATTTGTAAGTGATGGCACAACTCAGTAATCTTGGAAGGTCTATACAGAGGGGGTAACAGGGGATCATGAGTCTCATGCAGCCAGATTACCCTAAGGCTGACAGGAGGTCAGTGCTGGAAGGCTGGAGGTTCCCTGGCAAAAGGGAGGCAGTCAGGAAGGCAGCCTCCTTAGTCATATGCTTGCAGTATGGCAGTGTTCTCTGATGGGGGAGGACATGTCTGCAGCCAGTCAAGAGAGCCATCCCTCATGCCTCGGAGCAGGTGTCCTCATGTTTTTTTTTTTGTGTGTGATTGGTAGGCAGCCCCCAGTGGAGAGGGGGTTGGACAAAGATTCTGTATCATAGCAAGCTGATTGAGTTTACCGACCAAGACTACCTGGCTGCACGCATTATGTTGACTTTTTACTTTACTGGTTGAATCAGTGGCTAATATATAAATACATGGCTGTGATCATTTTCTCCAAAGCTTCTTGTCTGTCTCAGTCTGTCCAGGTGAATGAAGGTAAGACAAGAGCTCCTTAAATGTGTCAACGACTTTTGATTGCTGTTTGTGCAGAGACTGCCTTTTTAACAAGAACAGTATCTAGTGTTCAGGAAAAAATAAATAGCCTGCTGCATATTTTATCCTTTTAGAGTTTATTTCAACATTGAGACTGACTGTGTATCTCAATGGCTCCCAAACATGGACAATTTTAAATGTTGTTTTATTACTGGGGAACTGGGTTGCTTTCTGTAGTGACTAAATCTATTGTAGTTTCTATCTCCCACAGTTCCCCTTAAACTTACTCTATCTACATTACTCTTTTTTTAATTCTGTTTGTCCCCCTCCTATACCCTGTCAGTCCTACATCCTCAGGACATCCTCTGAGTCTACCTCTGCAAGCTACCTTACCTGAGTCCATCACTGGTACTCCATGGAGCCACAGTTTTCCCACTGGGCAGGGACTAGGTGGGACTCTTACACCCCGACAATCAACTTTCATTGGTCCAGGTGGTCAGGTAGGTGGCTGCAGATTAGGGCTAGCTCCTGGAACTCTGTCTCTGCTGGGCTGGCAGGCATTTTCCTCCTGGTTTCCTCCCCACACACAGCATGTGCCTTGATATCAAGGTGCAGTATACCAATGTCCACTGTGTGTCTATGTCCAGCCCTCCCTTGCAAGCAGGGCTTGCTATAAGGCAAATAGTGGGCAATGGCCCCCTCCATCCCCTTGGAGAAGGCGAGCTGTCATGGGACGCTCAAGCCTATCTTTCTATGCCAGCCCTCCAGTGACCCAAGTCCACTCCCGAACCTGGGTTGCCAGCATCACAAGTGGAAATCCAACTGCTGCACCAGTAGGCTGGCTCTTAGATTACTCTTTTTTAATAAACAAGACAAGGGGGAGTGCTTCAGTGAACCGGTGCAAACATTCTTGAAAAAGAAGCCCTCAACCCAATCAATTCTCTTACTTTTTAATACTTTCTGATAACATAAACATACTCCTTTTAGATTTTCATAGTACATTTTAAACTTATTATTGGTCCAAATATTATCCTGTGTACATGATCCCTTCAAATTTTCTCAATGTTAACATTTTGAAACTATCCTGTTTCTTCTTCAGAACAAAGAAGCACAGAATTTAAAAACACAAACAAAAAAATGTTTAAATTAAATATAAATATTAAATGTCTTAAGGTAATTTTCTAAGTCTGTGGGCTTCCTTTTCACAAATGCTTACTTTCTGTTGTGGAAATAATGAGCAAAAGACTCTGATACTGAATTTATTTGATCTGAAAAATTAATGTCCACCATTATAGATCAAAAGAGGACTTCTCTTACTGATATTGGTTTGAATTGTTGATATTTTATTATTAACTTTCTTGCCAAATTCTGGTTTCACTCCATCTCTCCCTCCCTATCTCTTCTTCTCTATCTCTCTCAAACCATCTTCTTCTTACTCACTCAGAAACCATGACCACCACAATTTAATAATTCTGCCCAGGACTACCTCAATTGGTCAGACTGCATTCTCACACCATTTCCCAAAAATTGGGAATGCCCTCCATCCTCCCATCCATAATGCTGCCTCCCTGCATATCCTCAACTCCTTCCTCAAGGACCATTTCCCCCTTTCCTGTAGATGCATTTAATGTCTAATTTTTACCCTTACTAATTTGGCTCTGCAGTTGTTTGCTGATTAATACCTATCCTATTTTTAATTATTAAACTGTTGTTTTTTTTTTTAGTCTCCTAGGACCTTACTTGTTATTGTTGTTGTTTATTGTAATATATTGTTATCCATTTTGTTGCTCACACTGTGTAAGTTTTATTCTATTTCCACTATCCACTGTTTTGACTTTTGCTGCTGTATCACAGAGTATCCCTTTCTCCTCTCTCCAAGGACACATTTGGAAATGAGCATGTCTGCTTGGTATGTCTTTCCTGGTGAAACTTATAAATAAATAAATAAGCTACTTTTAAGCAATAGCACTGCATGGGGTAAATCATGTTTACATGTAGCGGCTGTTCCTTACTAGAAAGACACTAAAGACAGTAAAACAAAATAAGGGGAAAAAGACAAGTCAAGAGAATTACTCTATAGTTAGTAAGCAAAGCACAATAACTGATTTAGTTATGTCAACTCCTAATAATTGTATTTAATTGTTTTTCTATTAATTGTATTTGTTATTCTTGGTGTACCTCTGTTCCCCCCCCTTTTCCTCCCCCTGGGCACATCTGGAAACAAGCTACTACCAGCTCAATATGTCTTTCATGGTAAAAGTTTTGAAATAAATACATACATACATGCACACATACATAAATGTAACTAATGTAACAACTAATCAAGAATGTATACAAAATAAAATAACTAATAAGTTTATGGTATTAACATCTGAGTTAACTGTTGATTAAGTTGATGAGGAGAAGAAAGTAAAGAAGAATCCAGGCTGTAGCTTAGAGGTTAATTAAGAAAAAAAAGATAAAGGTAAGAAGAAATCTTAAAAGCAGCCCATGGGGAGAACTTAAAAAATTTTTAAAAAAGTCTGCTCATAAAGATCATGAATAAAATAAAATACAATGCAGGATCCAGGTTGAAAGATTTTTGGGAATACAGTAAAAGCCATTTAATTGGTTCATAGTTAATCAGGACATCTGCTCAATTGGGACATCCCACCAGGATCTGATAAAGTGGTAATAGGTTTCAGTTTAGTACATTTCTGTTTAACTGGAATGGAGCAGCCAAATTATCAGGAAGAATTTTCCCATTTTTTCTTCTTTCACTGCTTGCTTATCATCCAGTAGCTTTACCTTCCTTAGAATATAAGTCAGACAGTGAACAGAGAAAACATACAGTGTAATATGTAACCTCTTGCAATCTCTTGTGTCCTGGTTGACTTTATATTTTGTAGACTGCTCCTGAGCAATACCCAAGCTCCATGGTTATCCGGACTTTTTGTGTTAGCATGCCAGTTGTGGATAATTGATTGTGGGCACATCTAGTAGCAAAACAGACTAAAGAACAAAAATGTTTTAGAATTTTATTTTACATTTTTAGTTTAACTTTTTGATTATTTTCTCTCTTGCTGGACTTATGGGTTGGTGACTGTGTGTTAGTATGTTAATGTGCCATTGTCACTGATGACTTGTTGGACCAAGGGGCACAATATAAAACACCATCATTTTCTGTGAGATTAATGTATTTCATTTTTTTATTTGGGATCTGAAATTTCTAAAAAAAATAAAAAGGGTTTCAGAAGTTTAAATTAGTATGATTAGCATCTTGCTGAACTGATTGCATGTTAGCGTATTAGCATGCGGACACAGACTCCAATAATTAAGTGCCAGGTAAACATCAAAGTTAATTTTTTAGTTAATTTATTTATTCTATCCAGCAAATTGTTAACCTGCTCAATAATTCAGTAATGCTTAGTAATTCAGTACTGCAATACTGAACAAACACCCTACCCTAAATGATCATGAGTCACTAAAAAAAATACCACCAACAGCTTAATCTGATTCAAGATCAGTTGGCATTCATCTGTATCCCCTCCCCCGGGTCATGTCTGAAAATAGGCAGGATTTGTCTAGTGCTCTTACCGATCAACAAAAACTAAATAAATGAATAAATAAAATAAATAAATGTGTCTGTCAATGAGAGATTGCTGCTGTTTAAAAAAAAGCATGCACTTCACTTTATTGGATCAACCACTTAATCAGATCAAAATCCAAATCACAGAGGTTTCCTGATTAAGCAGTTTTGACTGTACTGAAAAAGAAGTGTTGGAAGACACTCATATTCAGCCAATTCAGCTTAGGGCAAATCTTGTGACTGTTTATCCTTACTATTATGTCTATAAGAATGTTGTTCCTGTTATAACAGAAAATGAGGTACAGGGCTTAATAAACCTGTGTTCCCCTACACTGACAAAAATTTCTGTTAAAAAAAAAGAAAAAGAAGGTTCACAGTTTTTTTCCCCCCATCTGTGATAAGCCTTCATTTCCTAATGTAAATACAAAAATTGGACTGGAATTATTAAGCCCTCTGAGTATCATTTCAGACTAAGACTCAATGTTGACACAAGTGTTTAACTCAGACATAAATGAAAAGAGCAATGTAATGGATCATATATCCAATAGCCAATGAGAGCTGCTAGTCCATCTTGGTATCTTGGTACATTGAGACAAAAGAAGACTGAAGCCCATCGTGTTTGCCTTTCAACATTTGATGGATTATTGTCTGGATCTAGAATGGATAATAAATTTATCAAATTCCCGCTTAAAGCTATCCATTGACTGTAGGTTAACTAAGAATCCAGGTAATGAGTTTCACATACGGGCTGATCTTATAGTGAAACACTTCAACCTTTTGTTAGTCTTTATCCCTTTATACCATGAGTTGTTTATTATAAGATCTCAACTGGGTGTGTCTTTCATTAAATGTAATACCTAGTTCCTTCATGAGGTCCTCATTCTTAAGTATGTTGTAGAGAAATAGGAGATCCCCTCTCTGTCTCCTCTCTTACAGACTAAACAGACTCAATTTTTCTAGTCTATTTCCATAGTCTATTTTACAATAATCTGGATGTTGAGGTGATGGATACTTCTGATCACAGGTTAATTAATAGTATGTTAAATATTTCTGATATACAAAGTAAAGGGCACTTGAGTGACAGTGTATTATATTCTAAATATTTTCCCAGTCTGCATTTTTGAATATTGTATTGCACTTGTAATGTGTTTTCCCTTTTACCCTTCCCCCTGTTGGCACCTGGAAATGAGCCCTGGCTCAGTATGCCTTAATCGATTACCAACATTTAAATAAAGAAAATCTCTCTAAAGATTTAATAAGTGCCTTAGGAGTACCATGTGTGGCCACTGTCTTACTAATGGAAATGTTAGTAAGTATTCAAAATAAAATTCATGTTTTTAAAAACAAACTACTGTGTAACAGAAATTTATAAATGTATACACTATTATACATTATAAATGCAGTGCATGTGAGGAGGTCACATGACTACACACTCTCCACACAAAATATGAACACTTCAATTCAACTTGGTAATATATTAGACTAGCCAGGAATGTCAGCTCAAGAGCTTAGAATACAGTATGAAACAAACTGACTACTGAATGTGACTAGTATGGATATTTCAAGTTCTACATCAATGGGCACTGTACTGAATTATAAGGTTTATAAGTCTAATGTCATATGGCATTTGGACTATGCCATCTGGCATGCAGGAGTGAGCAGGCACCAGCAGAAGATAAGTAAAACTGCTTGTCTTTGTCTGCTAGGAGGGCAGAGTCCTGTATTGTTAGTTTGAGCACTTCATAAGGTAAACAGAGTACTGAATTATGAAGTGATTTGCTATGGGGATGTGTCTGGGAGCTGGATGGAGGGAGGAGATACCAGAGGATAGGCTGGGGGAGGGAGGTCAGACGCTAAATTCTGGTACCATTAGCGGCCCAAGCAGATCATGTGACTACAGTCAGCAAATAAAGCAGCTGCAGTTCAGTCACTGTAAAAAAGAGGCCAAGTTGTAGTATGCTCAGTCAGCTTGGAGGATGACATTGGAGGTGGAGGAGTGAGTGGATGCCAGCAGAAGTTAAGTAAAGCTGATTGTGTGTGTGTGTGTACTAGGAGGGCTGAGTCCTGTATCATTAGTCTGAGTGCATTATTTGAAAAATGGAGTACTGAATTATGCTTTGGTTTGATTGGGGGCTGTGTGTCAGAGTTGGGTGGAGGGAACAGGCACCAGAGGGTGGGTGCAGGGAGGGAGGTCAGTGGCCAAAGTGCAGTGCCATTGTCAGTCCCAGCAGACTGTGTGACTACAGCCAGCCAATAGGGTGATTATAGTTCACTCACTGTAAAAAGGGGCCAAGGTGTAGTCTGCTACCTCAGCGTGGAGGTTGCCATCAGGTGTGGAAGAGCAATTGGATGATAGCAGAAGTTAAGTAAAACTGCGTGTATGTATATATATGAGTGTGTGTGTGCGTGTGTGTGTTAGGAGTGCTAAGTCCTGTATTTTTCATTCAAGTGCTTTACAAGTAAAACAGAGTACTGAATTATGCATGATTTGCTGTCGGGGCTGTCTGTGGGAGTTGGGTAGAAGAAGGAGTAATTGGAGAGTAGGTTGGGGGAGGGAGGTTGGCAGCTGAATTCCGGTGCCATTGACAGTTTCAGTGAACCACGTAACTACAGCAAGCCAACAGAGTGGCTGTAGTGTACTCACTTTAGAAGGGGACAAGGGTTAGTCCATTCCCTCCATTTGGAGGATACCATTGGGCATTGAGGAATGAAAGGATGCCAGGAGGAGTTAATTAAAGCTGCCTGTGTGTACTAGGAGGGCTGAGTCTTGTATTGTTAGTTCAAGTGCATCATTTGAAAAATGGAGTAGTTAAATATGCTGTTATTTGCTGTGGGTGCTGTGTGTGAGAGTTGGATGAAGAGAGGAAGCACCAGAGGGTGGGAGGATGGAGGGAGGGAGGGAGGGAGGGAGGATGACTGCCAAATTCCAGCACAATTGGCACTCCCAGTGGACCACATTACTACAGCAAGGGAATAGGGTGAGTGAAGTTCACTCACTGTAAAACTGGGATGAACTGCAGTCCTCTTCTTCACTTAAAAGGATGCCCTCATGTGAGGAGGAGTGAGTGGTCACCAGCAGAAGTTAAGTAAAGCAGCTTGTGTGTGTGTGTGCTCACTAGGAGGACTCAGTTTTGTATTGTTACTTCAAGTTCTTTATAAGAAAAACAGAGTACTGAATTATGCTGTGATTTTCTGTGGGGGCTGTGTGTGGGAGTTGGGTTGAGGAAGGAGGCACCAGAGGGTAGGATGAGGGAGGAAGGTCGGCAACCAAATTCAAGCAATATTGGTGGTCCCTGCTGACCACGTGTCTACAGCCAGCCAACAGGGAAGCTGTAGTTCACTCACTGTAAAAAGGGGTCAAGTTGTAAACTGCTCCCTCAGTTTGTAGGAGGCCATCGGGTAAGGCGGAGAGAGTGGACATGAGCAGAAGGAAGTAAAGTTGTTTGAGTGTGTGCACTGGGAGGGCTGAGTCCTGTATTGTTAGTTCAAGTGCTTTATAAAAAATGGAGTACTGCATTATGCTTTTAATTGCTGTGGGGGCTGTGTGTGGTAGTTGGGTGAAAGGAGGAATCACCAGAAGTGGGATGAGGGAGGAGGTCAGTGACCAAATTCTGGCACCATTGGTGGTCCCAATGGACCACATTACTATAGCTAGCCAATAGGGCAGCTGTAGTTCCTATATAATATGCAGGAAGCCAAATGTACCTTTGCCTGAGTGACCCCAAAGTGTGAGTGGCATAAAGCAGGAGTGTAGCATCTAACTCAGTGATGTCTGGGGGCATGGATAGGGTGTCTGTAGGGATGATCACAGGCTACTGGCCAAGCAGATCAGTGGAGAGTTGTAGGTTTAAAGGGAGGGCAGAAAATACACTGTTAAGTGTTGTTATGGGTTTACAGTTGTTCCCTATGTAGGGTTAGCTTGTAAATGTATAACAGATTAGGAGAGTGCTAAGGATGGCAGCCAACTCCTACCTGGGAACAGCTTACAAGGGTAACACAGGCAAGCAAGTGTAGCTGGTTCATATCTGGCATGAGCTTACATTTGAATTCAGGTTCGATGTAGCGGTAGGGGTAGGAGTATCGAGGGTTAGCTTCCTAGGATAACAGTGATTTGTGGCTCTTGCAGCTATCCTCAGATGGATTATATATAGAGGTTCCAATCTGGAGGGTGACAGGGCCTTGGGTCAGGAGGATGTAGTGGAATAGGAAAATGTACAGTCATCAGGGTAAACATAGAAGCATAGAACATGTTGGCAGAAAAGGACTGCCAGGTCAACCAAGTCTGCCTGGTATGGCTAGCATTCCATTAGGACTTCACTGTCACCTCCTGCCCCCCATTCCCCAACTCTAACAGGCCCTTGGATCTATCCCACACTCTTCTGAATCCCTCAAAGTCCTTACCCCCACCACCTCCTCTGGGAGTCTGTTTCAGTTTTCTACTACCCTCTCCATGAAGAAGAATTTTCTGATGTTATCCCTGAACTTTACTGCTACTATCTGCAACCCATGCCCCCTTGTTCTTGGCTGCTCCCTTAGCTGGAAGATGTCACCAACTGGCACCTTGATGATATACTTTACATATTTGAAGGTCTCAATCATGTCCCCCCTTTCCCTTCTTTGCTCAAGGGAGTACATGCTGAGGTCCCTCAGCCATTCCTCATAAGACAAATGGCTAATTTCCTTTACCATTTGTGTCACCCTCCTCTGGACTCTTTCCACCCTGTCCACAACCTTCTTGAGGTATGATCTCCAGAACTGGACCCCATACTCAAGGTGAGGCCTGACAAGCTGTCTGTACAATGGCTTTATGACCTCCCTCTTCCTCCTAGTTATTCCCCTGCTGATACATCCCAGTATCCTGCTGGCCCTTGCCACTGCCTTCTCACACTGCTTTGCCACCTTCAGGTCCCGTGAGGTGATTATACCAAGGTCCCTCTCCAACTCTGTCACCTCCAGGGCATGCCCACCCATACAATATTCCACACCCTGGTTATTTCTACCTAAGTGCATGATCTTGCATATTTTTATGTTGAAGGACAATTGCCATTCCCTGGACTACTCCTCCAGTTTCTCCAGATCCTTTTGCATGCGCTCAACCCCCTCCAGCTTATCAGCTCTATTACAGACCTTCGTGTCATCTGCAAATAGACACACTCTTCCCTCCAGCCCCTCCGCTAGGTCCACAATAAATATATTGAAAAGAAGTGGCCCCAGCACCGACCCCTGAGGCACCCTGCTCATGGCCACACCCTCCCTTGAAGTAGTAGTAGTAAAGATTTTATTCATCTATAATGAACGCGTTAAAACAATCCCATTGAGTACACAAGTACACTCATTTTCAAGGGACACCTTCTAAAGTGCATAACCTGGTTACAGTATAGGGAGAAAAAAGTCTCAAGAAATACAAAAATAAAAAAATACAAATATACATATACTTAATAAATACATTTCCACTTATTAAATCACATCCCACTAACCACCAATTACCCTTCTATTAAAAATCTATCCATTTTCCAATGTTATGCAGCATTCATGGGGTTCCTCATTTTGTTTATGTTACCACTGCCTAATCTTAGTCCAATTTATTTTTACACCATAAGATCTTGGGTCAACAGGCAGATTATTCCAAATTTTTGGAACCAAGTAAAACAGCGTTGCACACCCACATTTTGTCCTACACTTTGGCACTTCAAACTCTATTTACTGGGCTGATCTCCAACCCTTAACTGGGCATTTAATTTTTAGATCTTTGGTAATGTATTCAGGTAATTTATTTTCGATGAACTTATACACAATTTTAGTTATATGCTGATTTCTCCTATTATACAAATGATCCCATTCTACATTTCTATACAACTCACAATGATGTGTAAGTCTATGTGCCCCCATAACATACCTGGACATTTTGTTGTATATGCTGTCTAACTTTTTCGAATCAGTTTTATTTGCCCCCCCCCACCTCCATATATTATGTCAGCATTATCAATCACTGGCACTAGCATTGTGTTAATCACATGCAGCCTGGTATTCTTTGAAAAATTATTTTTTATTCTATACAACATCCCCAATTGTTGCCCTAAGCTCCAGACCAAATTGTCTATATGAACGGACCACTTACAATTTATGTCCATCCATAACCCTAGGTATTTGTACTCATTTAGCATCTGTAATATAGAACCATCTCTCACTATTATTTCCAAGGTTTTTTTTATTATATGGGTCTTAATCTTTTTGCCAAAATAATATTACCTTGGTTTTAGTAGTGTTTAATACCAATTTATTTTTAATATAATAATTCTGTATATCATCAAAAGCTAATTGTAATATGTGTTGAATACAGTAAAAATCCATTCCGGAAACATACATAATAATATCATCAGCATACTGATGATATATTAATTTTTCTTGTTTAAATTCTAAATCATTTGTATATAAATTAAATAAAAGGGGCCCAGGACTGATCTCTGAGGTATCCCCTGCCCTATTTGTCTAAAGTCTGAACAATATGTGTGTAAAAACACTTCTTGTTTCCTACCCCTTAAGTAACTGGAAAACCAATCTACAACATTATCTGAAAATCCCATATTTTTCAATTTATCAATAAGTATACTACAATTTAAGGAATCAAAAGCTTTTGACAATCAATCATAATTGCACCTGTTAATAATCCATTATCCATTGCAATGTGAATATCCCCTGTTACTTTTATTAATGCAAGTTAGGTACTATATCTTTCTCTAAAACCTGACTGATTACTATGCAAAATGCCCTGCTCATTTAGCTACTGCTTAATCTGCTTAGTTACCATTTTTTCACAAATCTTTGCTACCACTGGTATCAAAGATATTGGTATATAATTACCAATCTCTTTTTTAGAACCAGATTTAAAAATTGGAATTACTGTAGCAAGTTTCCATTCATCAGGTACTTCAGCTGTCTGTAATGATAAATAAAAAAATTGTGTCAGGGGGTGGGCAACAACCGGGGCTGCAAATTTCAACAATTTTACTACTAATCTCATCTAATCCTATTGCCTTTCTTTCATTGAAGTTCAATAATTCTAACATTACCTCATTAACATTTATTTTACCAAACCTAAACACCTGTTTTATCTCCCTTTTATTGTTAAAAAGCTTTTGTTCCCCAACTAGAGTAACATATTCTGTAACATCCTTTACAACACCCATATTCACAAATAGGTCATTAAAACAATTGACCACCTCAGAACACTGTTCCATATCCTTACCATTAATGCAAAAGGGTTTTGAATGACCATTTTTACCTGGATTTTTTAATTTATTAATTAAGTTCCAAAATTTGTATCTTGTAATACATATTTATGGTAATCTACCTTTGCCTTCCTTACTTCCTTTAGATATGTATTCTTTAAGGCTCTATAACTATCCCAATCCACCTGAGTCTTTGATTTCCTTGCCTTTTGCCATTGGATATTTCTCTTTTTATGGAAATTATGGAAATTCCCATTATACCAGATAGCATTTTTCAACCAATGATACACCTTTCTCAAGGGTGCATGCTGGTTACAAATATTTTCAAATTCCTCCCTAAAATACTGCCAAGCCTCATTTATGGTAGGAATTAAAGCTGTCTTCTCCCAATTCACATTTTCCAAATCCTGCATAAAGGCAATGTAATCAAAATGCCTAAACATTCTTTTAGGAACCCAATATCCAGATTTAATTCCTTTTTCTTTAGCTCTCACACACACACACCCCCCGGTGTTCACTAAAGGTATCTAACAAAACACCACTAATTTTGTAATTTTACTTTCTTGTGGTAAACATCAAGTCTTCATTAACAATTACCCTCTGTCTCCTGCCCTCCAGACAGTTTTTTCACCCACCTAACCACAAGAGGCCCCAGCCCTAGGAATGTCATTTTGTGCAATAGCCTCCTGTGTGGCATGGAATCGAATGCATTTTTGAAATCTAGATATGCTACATCAGCCGACCTCCCTGATCGAGCACTTTGGTGACCCAGTTGAAGAACTCTGTTAAGTTCATTTGACACGATCTTCCCTCAGTGGGTAGTGGAAAGACGATAGCATGCTGTAATGGTTGTGGTGCAGCAGTATTCCTAGGGATGATGCAGGTAACAGGGGGATGTCCAGGGTGCAGGAGCCTGGAGCACCTAAGGGCTGCAGTAAGGCAGCTCAGATGGGATCTGGGCAAGCTGGCATGGAGTGTAAGAGGAGCAAGGCAAGGGAGAAAAACAGATGGGGATGCCAAGAGGAGTGAGTACAGTATGTAGAGGATGAGCAAATAGGAGATACCCTAGGTTTTAGGGTACCCCTACCTCAGAGTGTGGGTAAGCCCCGAGTATAGGAAAGTCAAGTGGTGAGGGAAGGGTGGACTACAAGAGATGCATCAGGAGAGGGAATATTGAAATCAGTGCCTTTAAGGAATATATTTCAGCCACTGTTTGGAAGCAAGGACTGGAGAACAGGAGGTTGGGAAAGGTCAGGGTGTAGGACAGGAGAAGGGGTTAGGACAGAATAAAGTAGTCACATTGGGTGGGGAAGAGATAACTTAGAAAGTGGAGTAGGAGGTGGGGGAGGAAAACAGTAAGGTGGCAGGAAACAGGACGGTGAAGGTGTGTGTGGGTGGCAAGAAAAGAAAGGACTGGGAGGGGGTGGGAAGACAGATGAAAGGATGAGTAGAGGCTGTGAGGGTGTCAGGCAAACAGGGCTTGGGGAAAATAAGGGTGATGTAGTAACCATGATGGAGGGGGAGTAGTTAGTAAGTAAGTAAGTAAAAATGTGTTTAGTACCCAATCCTGGAGGCTGTGGGCATTGTCCCCATAGGTAGGGAAAACATAACTCAATAAAAGGCAGAAACAAGTGACAATAATAAACCAGGTAACACAAAAATCCTGGAGTAAGATAAAATAGTGCAACATTTTGATAGTTTTTAACTATAAATCATCTTCAAAAGCTTTTTAAAAAGATGGGCCTTCATACCCCACTTCAAAACCTCTACCGATGGGGCCTAGCTCAACAGTCTTTGTAGCAAGTTTCACAGCATCGGGTCCACCACCTCAAATGAACAATTACTCAAGAAATTCAGATGGGCCCTGGAAACTGCTAGAAGGCCATAGGTAGAGGAGCAAAATGAGCACATGGGACGGGCAGGAGTCAGGAGATTATTCAGGTAGCCAGGGCCAGACCCATGTAAGGCTTTATATGTGAGCAAGCCTACCTTGAAGATGATTCTCCATCTACCCAACAGCCAGTGGCATTCATGCAGAACCAGGGTCACATGACATGACTTCAGAAGGCACATCAGCAACCTGGCTGCTGCATTCTGCACCAGCTGCAGGTGGCAGAGAACCCCCTCCCCATTTACCCCACAGTACAGAGCATTGTAGTAGTTGAGCTGTCACGTCACAAACACATGTATTAGTGAGGGCTTGATCCAGGCAACATTCCTCAAGGGATAAGAAGCACTCATTGGTGGGGAGAAGCTCATAAGGCAGTTAGAGAAGGAACAGAAGGAGTCAGGAGTGGAAGAACAGAAGGGTGGTAATCATACGAGACTCCATAATTATGGGTATTCTTTGGAAAAAGAAGGGTGGCCCAAATACATGTAAAAATGTGGTTTACATGCTAGGGATGACAGCGGAAAGGGTGTGCCCAAAAATTGGGGAACCGGTGAAGGGATTTGGGGGGCACTACTAGTAGTTGTACACATAGCAAGAAATGCCCTATCCAGGGAGTAGGTGGGGTTGGATAGAAAAGATTCAGGGTGGTAGGGAGGACTTGCAGAGAAATAGCCAGATTGCTTTCATTATTGGTGGTGATGTCAGTACCAAGAGCCAGAATGGTGAAGATGAAATGGATAGAGGAGTTCAATGACTGGCTAAGGTAGTGGTGCAAGGAGGAAGGGTATGACTGTACTGGAGGCTGGGGGGGAGAACCATGTCAGACAAAATACTTTTTGCAGCAGAGAAACTGCACCTTAGTGGTGTGGGGTCAAAGGTCCTTATAGACAACATGGGAGCACACAAACCAAAAACTTTATTTAAACTATGGGGGGTGGGACAAGGCCCTCAGTCTCTGGGAAGAAGAGGTCAGCAGACCTCCCCCATATTAGTAGAGGGGTACTGGAGAGTGGAGATTTAGGGGGAGCAAGGGGGATAGAAGTAGGGGGGATACACAGGTAATAGGGAGAAATGAGAAAGGCAGATAGGAGGGAAAGGAAGGAGTCTCAGGCTCTTGGTGGAAGCTGGTGTCCCCGAAAGTCAGAAGTCTTGGAAACAAGATGGATGACCTGCATGCATTATTGGGGGAGAAGGGAGTGAACATTGTAGTGGTCACAGCTATGGGCCACACCTAACCATAACGGGTACCTCTCAGTCCATGGGTTTAAATTAGACAGGAGAGGGAGGGGTGGTGGTTTACATCAGGGAGGGTATAAATTGTACAAGGGAGGGGAGTCAGAAGAGGGGAGGCAGAATCAATGTGGATTCAGTTACTGTCTAATAGAGGAAGTAAAGTGAGGTGAGGGGTGGTTTACAGACCATCCAAACAGGAGGAAAACAGAGGGATAAATTTTCAAAGGCCTGTAGGACTGGCACAAGACCCCTGCTTGCAGCAAACTCCAGTGCACCAAGGACCCTGTGCCAGATATTGGTAGAAGTGGAGTCCTGGTGCCAAAGTCCCTGAAGATGCCACAATTGGTCCCATGAGTCAAACAAATGGCACATGAGAGAAGCAGCCAACAGCCCCTGGCTGGTGACACAAAGGACCATGGCATGCATTGATTCTGCACACATAAGAATGACAGCATCTGATGTCACCATGACAGGTACCCATGCATGTGGCAAGCCACACCAGTGCAACATGTGGTAGCCTGCCATACCACAAGGAGCTCTGGTCCTCAGACACCCATGTCTCTCATTTCAGACTGGAATGAGACACTGACAGCTGCAAGTTAACAAGGGATAGTACATGCTGCAGGGAACATGCTGCCGAAAGGCATATCACGTGGAACCCAGATACAGCATGCAATGGCAATGGTGACCACTATGGAAAACAGTAGGTGCACGTGCCTGTACATATCATAGCAGATGTGGCCATGACACATGTGACAACTGCTCCAGATGTCAGGTACTGTTGTGACAGGTACAATGGTGGGATGACCATGGGGCCAGTGGACCCTGCGGTGTTTCAATATAGCACAGCAAAGCATTGTGCAGGGCATGGGTGACACGTGACAAGTCACAAGCTAATGGCATCCTGCATGTTGTGATGAGCTGTGGAAACACACACACATATACATATACACACACACAACACACACACACACACACACACACACACACACACACACACACACACACCAGCCCAGTTGTCATGTAGATACTGAAACAGATGTGCAGCAGGTAGCACATGCTGGCACCTTTATAGTGACCTATGCATTCCATAGTCTTTGCAAGCAGCCAGCAATGCCAATGCAATGTAAGGTGTATTGTACTCATACTAGACAGAAAGGGATGGATGGTGCAGTCTAGTTGCCTGTCCCCCTGCATGTCATAGACATCGTCATGAGATGGTAGATATCACAAGATAATGGTGTCCAACTGTGCAGCATATGTCCTGGCTACAGGAAGGACCACAGCCCTGCACATCTCTACCTGTGGTAAGGTTTTGGTTGCAACAGCTGGCAGGCATGTGCTATAGGGGTGAATACAGGTCTCTGTATCTGTGGGACATGACAGTGCGCACAGCATGCCACCAAGTGTTATCAGCCTTACAATGACTGGTAAGCCAGAAGGATGCACAGCTTTGGTAGTGCACCACCACAACCAGCAGAATATCCCTTGTGGCTGCGTGCTGTGCATTTGTTCAGATTTTGCAGTTTTAATCCCCTAGCATATATTACTTCTTTGTGGTCCACACCCTTGTATGTCTGCCAAGATCAGGATGTCTTCCAATGGCAGCTCCCAACAGTCTGTCCTGTGTTCATATGAGGGAAAGAAGTTGGCACTCACCCACCCTGGTAGGAATTTCCATGCACAATCACACACAGCAGTATGGAGTTTCATTCTCACTGCCAGGAATGCTTTATATCATTTTCTGCACACAAATCAGCATATCTAGTGTGCATGCCCACTGGGTGTGGAAATTGTGGCCTAAGGGTCCTTAGACCAGCTCTGGCTGATCTACGCATGGGCAGGCTGTGGAGGTTTCAAAAATCCCAAAAAATGGGGCTGATGCAGCTTTCCTGTGGCACATGGTTCCCTACACCATGGTACTCCAGAGCATAGGTGCAAGCCTGGAGCAAGCCTGGTGGGTGCAGGTGGCCCCATTTGGGATGGAAGCAGTGTTCCAAAACAGTGACTGCTGCACAGTGCAGTGTAGGGGGTCCATTGAGCCATTTTGTCTTGGCACAAGGAATGTGTGTCAGTTCCTGACTTTTGAAAATTGAGCCCAGGGAATTGAATTTGTAAATATTGGCTAATGAAAATGAAAAGAGGAGGGGGACGAGCACACCAGTTGTAGTGGGCCAAATGTTCCCAATGGAATGGGGTTTGAGACTCCATAAGAACTGCAGAATAGGCCAGATAAATCTGAAAGGAGAGACAGGAAACTCAGTCAGGGACCAAGATGCAAAAGGCTTTTTTACAAGAGACAAGAAGAGTAAAAAGGTAACTTTTTTTGATACAATGCTAACATAATAGGACAAGCAAGAAAGCAATACAATCTGGACCAACAACTGGTTGAACCGATAACAGGGGGTTAACCTTTTTTAGTCCAAGTCCTGCGTGCACTTCACTGAGATGACAAGAAAACTGACAAACCAAGCTTAGGCTTTGCAATGCGTCAGCTCATCAGAAAGTGGGAATGGACCCCACAAAGTGATTTTTATAAACAGGCCATAATCAGAGAGGAACACTGCTAGCTGGACAATGAAGAACTTGGTGATCCTCTGCAGCTCTGGGCAAGAAGATGACATTTCCTGGTTGAGCAGATGGTTCTCTGGATGATCCACAGCAATAATGTAGCAGTAGGTCCCTGGCACCCAGGCCACCTCCTCACAAGAAAACTGCTAGCTATACAATCCTTGGGTGGCCTCTAAGGAGCGGAACAGTACTGGTTCCCGCACACTTGTGGAAAGGTGACAACATAGGAAAAAGGTCATGCACAATGCTAACTGTGGTCCCTTACTCTTGAGCCAGGGTGGCTCTTAAGCTGACTCATTACTGGATACCTAACTAGAATCTCACTACAACTTATCATTGCAGAACTGATGTAGGAACACTATGGTGGAGATTCAGTGTGGGTTGACATCACTGGAGAAAGGTCTGCTGAAGATGGAGTATGGGACCTCCCTAGGTTGACATCAAGCACTGAAGAAACTGATCCTGGCAATGAAGTTGAAGCTGGTCATCAAGTACACAAAGGAAGCTGTCCAATAACACAGTTCTGGTTGCAAGCAAACAGTCTGGATTTTAGTTAGTCAGTTCAGATCTTAGGCAAACAGTTCATTTCTTGGAAATGGGTTCAGACTCCAGGGGTGCCAGACAAGCTATAGCACAGTTTGGGTCAGATGAGGCTCAGGTACATCCATGTAACTCTGTGGGCAACCTAGGACCAGCAGATAATTCCCCTCTTCCTGTAGGATGCTGTGCCATTAAGGATCTTCCTTTCTCTAGCTGACCCTACTGAGCCAACCCCCTTCATCAATATTAATACCAACCCCGATGCCTGATTGTATGGGACCCTCCTTCCTGGTCCTGCCTCCCTCACAAATACTAATGAGGCACTGCTTTGTGTGTGGCCTTGTCTAGCCATGCCCTCCACTTAATATGTATGAGGGCAGGGACCCTTGCTACTAGCCCTTCTCTCGTAACGGTTTTCTCTGGGATCTTTGTTCCCTGACCTGCCCCCCGGTGCAGAATGGTGCCAAAGTAGAACAAAGGTGCTTTAAGCCCACTGTATCACCAGTCTGCTCCTTTCCCTTGATTAGTGGCCATCAACCCATGATTCTCTGCCCCCCCACAGGCTTTTAAATCGCAATGCCGCTCTATTTCCTGTGTGGGCACTCTGTCCACTTCTTAATTGCCTCCCTCACAAGTAGCACCTAAAGTGCAAAATAATTGAAATTTGGGAATCACAGATCACTCTAGGAGCTTACTATGCCCCCTTTGCTTAATTTGGACTTTGGCCCTTTAACACGTTTCCTTTCTCCCCCCATTTCATGGCACCTGTGGCTCAAGCAAAAACTATTTTGGGCATGGCCCACTCACAGCCATGGTCCAGGACTTTACTGCTGCTGGGGGTGGGTGGGGTGGAAGAGGTAGCTTGGGAGCTGCTTTAGTGCAGTTGCTTTTTCTGGCTGACAGTGGAATTGAAAGGTCCAGGGTGAGTTTTCCACTTGGACCAGTTTTACCGCCACATGCCAGGGTCTGTCCCACACAACCTGTCCATGCTGCCACTACCTGGATGCTCGGCAAATGGAAAATAGTCCATGTCTGGGAGCTTCAACTTCTACCCAACCACTGCTGCAGCCAAGGGCCCAAGCTGGAGTGGAGCCACAGACCCACTTCAGGTATGGTTTTACCATCTGTGCTCCCTGCATACTACACCCTCCAAGCCGAGTGATCAAAGAAACCCCCAAACTGCTCCCCAGACCCTTTTGAAGGGCAGAGGAGGTCTGAGCTAGCTGTCAGGGTATCGGACCTCTTGGAAAGGGGTGAGTTCTGCCCTCAGCCCTTCCCACCATGCCAAGTGTGTGAAATTGAACAAAGGCTTGAGCAGAGTTGGAGGATGAAGCAGGCAATGAGGCAATGAGGATGAATAAAAACAGTTACATTTTGGGGCATCAAGAAGGGTCTCTGTACTTTTGTGGTGCCCTCCAACTTTGGGTCACTACACAGTCTCCTAAAGTTGCTACTGTAAAATCACAATTGAAAACAAAGGAAAAACAATGCATACAAGACCAGCTCAGAAACAAATTACTATTTAATAAATGGTGTAAAGAAACACAGAGCAACAGCCCCTACATACTGGCACCCAATGTGGCTTCCTTGGGGTGGGGTAGCTGTTTTACAACATATTCATTTAAATATCTCATCCATTAATTAACAACAAGTGAGATCACTCAGTGATATGAAGAGTGCTAGGTCAAGGAGCAATGGTAGCTGACCATTTAGAACCAGAAACAACATTAGTATTGTAAGTGGGGAGGGCAGCAAGATGACTGCGCTGCTGCACAGCTCCATATTTTGACTCCTCTTGATGCCATTTTAGTAAGAGTTTTATCATCTACCCTGAACTGATTTAACTGTCTACATTTCCCTCTTAAAAGGTGTTTTAATTTACAGTATTTTATATGTCTGACAGTTTATTTTTTGGCAATGTGTGGCTTGAGTTTTTTCTCAGTTGTCACCAAGTAAGCAGCTGGCGTGTAGGTGTTCTTAAACATAAATTTTAAAGAACTGTGGGGTGTATTGACCCTAGATTTCTAGCTGTTTTGTGGGCAGTGAAGTGTTAGCAAACTAACTTTTTGCTCTGCAGGGTGAACTGAGCAGACTGAGAATGAGCCACAACAGAGTTAGGGAGAATGCTCATACAGACCCTTAGATGAGAAATTTGAATGTGTATCAATGAGGGTGGCCTATCTTTGCAAGGGAAGAACCATCTTGGAGGCTACACCTGGGAGTGCTAAGGGTGAAAATGTCACCTACAACAGGTATGTTAATGTTGCCGAAGACAGGAAGGGCTTGGATGTTTCTGTACCATGTTTACTACGTTCAGGTCTAGCAATGTTTTCTTTGTATTTTTAAGTATCTGCCAGAAAAGCTATTAACTCAAGTTCAGTGCTAATATGTAGACAGGAGCAAAATAGAGTGAGGAGAACTACAGAAAAATATTCAAAATGATCCAATGGGGCTTAAAGAGTTTAAAAGGAATGGATAATAGCATTGCTGACCTGGAAAGTGACTATGGAGGCACGGACTATAGTTCGACTACAGGGAAATGGAAAATACTACAACCAATCTGTGGGTCTCTGAGGGAAAGAGAGAGAGGGAAAGGAAGATTTAAAAGGTGCTTTGCAAACTTTAATTGCTGTTTCTTGGATAATACAGATGTTAAAGAAATAGTTTATCTCTTCTATGCTGTTATTTAATAGGCAAAAAGCTCAATCAGGATTGAGGCAGTTTTGAAATAAGTTTTGAATTATATGCTGTTTTGGCCTCATTGTGAGAGGGCACAATATATTTATAAACTACTTCCATACTGTATGCGTTAGTTACTAGATACGTAATGTTATATGTCTTGTGTCTGCATTTCAACGCTAAAGAATGGTTCATTTGCAAATATGCTTATGTATATTTTACTAATATTTTTAGTTTATACATATTGTTTTTGCTGTTGTATCACAGCAGGTTCTGAGGACCTCCAATACAGTTTTATTATGTGCTATTATTAATATAGCATTTTATCAAACAAAGAACATGATCTAAGTGGAATTTTAAGAATTATGGAAACAAAAAGAGAATTTTCTGCTGGGTGAGTAACCCATTTTGCTGTGTGTTTTCCTGGAAAACTAGTAATTATTTAGGATTAATTATTTTATTAGAATAATATGTTTACAGTCTACTATTGTAGAGGTGGTTGTGTAGGACTGAGTGACCCCACCCCCATAGGCCCTGGACTATTAAATCCATGCCCTTTTATCAGGGAAGTAGAGTTCGATTAGGGTGAGAGTAGGCCATGTTTGGCCCAGCAGGCCTCATTTATGGCCGTCTAGGTCAGGCAACTTTTCAATTAAGCACCTAGAAATTCCTAACCAGGGAATTAATGGGAAAGGAAAGAAGCATACATTTTTATCAGAATTTAAATGAGCATTGTCTTGTATAGACCACTGCAAAGTTTTAGTGCTTGACTGTTGGCAGTAGCTGTAACAGAAAGCATTGTGCTAGTATGTAAGCTCAAGTCTGGCCAAGTAGTGCTGGTGGATGTGGAAGGCCTTGGATAGGCCACCCCTTAGAACTACCACTCAAGTGCTTGCAGCAGCTATAACAGAAAGTACTTTACTAGTATGTAAGCTCAAGTCTAGCCAGGTAGCGCTGGTACAAGAGAGAAGACTTTTTGGCAGGCTCAATAACTCTGGTTACAAATTTGTCCTAAAGTAAATCCCAGTTTTGATTGACTGTTTGGAATAAATAGATTGAAGATGGAATATAGGGTGGAAAGGGGGAATTGCTTAACCAGGAAAGGCACAGTAATCCAGAACTTGTTTCCAGGTGTGACCGGGGAAGCACAAAGAAGTTAAGTGACTTGCTCAGGGTCACACATTATGCACAGTACAGACAGACATTGTGCTTCATATTGAGGCCAAAAGCTGACTGAGGATTCCTCTCCCATTACTTGACACCCTACCCTGGTAAAGGTAAATAATGGATAACTACTCCTGGATTTTTGGGAGATTATAGGCCTTGGAATATCAAATCCATGCCTTTTTAACATGAAAGTACAGTTAGGATAGAGTGAGAGTAGGCCATGGTTGGCCCTGCAGGCTTCAGTTATGTTCTGTTAAATCAAGCAAATGTTCAGTCAAGCACCTAGAGATTTCTAACCAGGACATTAAAGGGACAGAAAAAAAAGCCTTCCAGAATTTAAATGAGCATAGTCCTGAATAGGCAACCCAAAGTATAAACACTTGGGTGATCACAGTAGGTATAACAGATAGTATTGTGCTAGAATGTAGGCCTAAACATGGCCTGGTAGGTCGGGTAGATGTGGGAGGCCTTCTATAGGCCACCTCTTAGTACTAAGCTCTCAAGTTCTTGCAGTAATTATAACAGAAAGTACTTCATTAGTGTGTAAGCTCATGTCTAGACAGATACTATGGGCAGACTAGATGGGCCTAGCGGTCCTTATCTGCTGACAATTTCTATGTATCTATGTATAGTGCTGGTACAATAAGGAGGCTTTTTAGGTAGGCTCAATAACTCTAGCTACAGATTGCTCCAAAGTAAATCCCTGATTTGATGCAGATGGTCATTCGTTCTATAATAAACTAAGATGTGATTGACACTGAGCTTGGGTACCACTTTTATAAGGTTTATGAGTGCTCTAAACTTTTTTTGGTATGTAGAATTTGGAAGAAGTAGGGTGAATATGGAATATAGCCAGATGTTGTGGTTCATGTTGAGGCCCAAAATCAACTCAGGATTTCACTCTCATACCTTGTGATAAGGTTCAATAAGACGCTGTCCCATTTGTTATACAGAAGGAGTTAAATGCAAGGATCTGTTCTATCCTCTCCTTTTCTGTTTCTTGTCTGTCTGACTGTGCAATCAAATTTTCTTGTGAGTTCTAGGAACTGATCACTCCGACAATCTCGAGATCCCCGGCCCCCGCTATCTCTCTGCCTTCTCTTGTTGTTTCTATCTTTTCTTCCTCCTTGCATATCTGTGGTTATAAAAATATATGTGAATCTTTTTTTGAAACTAGGATCCCTTGGTTTGAAAATGTATATAGTTATATTGTTGAAATGATTGCACAGAGCTATTTGGAACTCAGGGGGTCAACTTTGAGATGCAGTTTGAGCTCCACAAACTCTTTTGCAGAGTTGTCAACAGGTGATTAGTTCTGGGGCACACTGTTCTATACTGTTGCACCTGCAAGGAAAGAAACTTGCAAAGTTCTGATACATTTTGTGAGAAACAGGATGTCTTTTAATGTTAGCGGGATGTAGACATTAATTGCCAGGCAAAGACTTATATGAAAAGAGAGCAATCTTTTGGGAGTGAGAGAAACTAAGATTTTAAAGAAAGACTGTCAGATGAAGGACTTCATTTTTCATTTGAACTGCATTTCAGAAAAGCTATGCTGTACATTTTTTTTAAGTTATTGTTATTGATAATAATAAAATGCTACCTGCAACTTTTATAACTGCTTCCAGTTTTCCTGTGCTTACTGACCTGCACCTCAATGACATCTGACACACCCACACCCTGGCAAAGGTAAATAATGGATGACTGTCCTTGGATTGTTGAGTGATTTTCTATTATGTTGTAAGGGCCCCTCTGCTTTTGTTTTATATAAAATGTTATGAATTTATTTAAATGATTGATACTGTTTCCTTGGAATACTAATTTTATGTGCAATTGAAAGGAAGGTTATACAATTATCAGAATCTTGAAGAATTAATGTTCTTTTTATGAACAATACAAGGAATGGATTATAAACTGTATCTGTGAGGTACTTTTAAGCTGATATGTGACATTGTAAGTTATGTTTTGTGCTGTTGAATTTGTAATGATTTAGAAACCTAATGAGTGTATTTCTACTACTATTAATAGACCTGGTCAAGTGACCCCACACTGATAATTGCATTTACATCAAAAGAAATGTGTACATGTGTATATTTTCTATCTGTAACTATGATATTTAAGTTTTATAATGTGTATTTGCATGAAATGTGTATATGTGTTTTTTTAGCATATTGTAAAGGCTGCAGCCACAAATAAAACCAAACTTGATTGGTTGGTGAGAGAACACCACAGGAAATGAGTGCATTACGAATAACTACTGATATGAATCAAGTTGCATTTATGGCAATTCTAGAGCCTCCTCTGGACTCGCTCCAGTCTCTTTGTGTCTTCTTTTTATAATGAGCCCACAACTGGACACAATACTCCATATGCAGCCTCACCATCAAAGCATACAAAGGCACCACCACCTCCCTCTGCCTACTCCTGATATGTCTACCTATACATCCCAAAATCCTGTAATGTTTTGTGGGCCCCAACCCGCTTTTTTATTTTTACTCTTTGGTAACCAGTTAGGCCCTACTAGGCACAGGTGTCTATTTTCAGGGGTGGTCCGGGAGCACTGGGAAGGTTATGGGGCTTGTTCAGAATCACACAGTATGCAAGTGGAAGTTGTGGGAATCAAACACAGGTCTGTCTGCTGGATGTACCAAGTTCATTCACAGCTCATTACTCTAACCTCTAGGCTATGCTGCCAGCCCAAGGGTGATATTTTTCCATTTGTATTCTAGACTTTTTTAACACATTGAACATACTTATTCCTTAAATCCAGTAATTAATCTTTAAATATTTGCCAGCTTTTCTTTGTGTCTTTACTATCCATATCAAACATCCAGTTCCTGTTAATATCAACCTAAATCAAAGCATAATGTCCTGTATTATATGCACAGCATAATGCGTTACCCTTATTGGGCATTATGCAGTATTCCCTAGATAGCTCAATAACTAAATGGACACTTATGCACAGTGGTTCTGGAATATCATATTTAATCACATTGTTACTATTAGTAATAACAAAATCAAGTATGTTTGGACCTCTCATAGGTGAGCATATTATTTGCTTTGGACTTAATTATCTCAGTGGGCTGGATTTTCAAAACTCTGAGAATGCTGCAAGCCCCTGGTGTGCTGAACATATGGTGCACTGGGCTTGGGCATTCTTCTTTTTGTATCGTGTGGCAATTGCAGCAAGTTAGACCAACCTTTTGTGGTCTGGCTTGGGGCATTCCCGAGGGCCTTTTTTTGTGGAGCTTGCACCATATATTTGGTGCAAGCTGCTGTAAATCATAGAAACTGTTGCAACTACACCCGTGATTGTAAAATTGAGCGCAGTTGTGGTGAGGGGGTATGGCACACTGCTGAAACCTAATTGTTGTGGTGGAGGGCTTGACACAAGCCCTGCGCCATGTTTTGAAAATCCAGCCTTGTGTGGCTAGAAGCAAGTTACCCTTAACCCCTTCTAGTTCAGTTTTATCCTAGTCTGTTTTGGTGGGGCTAAAAATCACCCAGCAATACTA
The DNA here is from genome assembly GCA_016271365.2 of Neoceratodus forsteri. Lineage (NCBI taxonomy): Eukaryota > Metazoa > Chordata > Ceratodontiformes > Ceratodontidae > Neoceratodus > Neoceratodus forsteri. The sequence continues at coordinate 1,341,780,386 of CM057456.1, forward strand.
TGTTGCTGTTATTCAATTTCTCATTAATTTCACTGATACAGTACATGAATCTGTCCTTCGAACAGTCCCGTCATTCCAAAAAGGTGAGACCGTGCTCCTGTTATTTTCAGGCCAGTGCAGCTGCAGGGTGGCTACCCCAGAGTAAATGAATATGTCCAAAGTCAACTGCACACAAGGAAATAAATAAATGTCCACAACAGCCATTATAAAGTAACTGTGAGGTCCTTTTATTCAGGTACACTCTCTAGCAATTACAACTCAATGAGCAAGTAAACAGCCCAGCGCTTCGCCTTCTACTGAGGCTTCCAAGGGGATAATGAACACAAATTGATACTGCATTTAAATTCATCTCCTTCCTGACATCATATTATTTCACTGCCTTCCTAATTGGCTAAAAAAAAAAATTCTGTTACATTGATACAAAAGCAGAGGAGCAAAAAGTAAAAAATGAAATCAACAATTAACTTCAATAGTGCTGTTGGCTATCCAGACTTAGTTTAACTTGTATTTAATTAACACATACAGATACTAATTTATAAGCATGAGCCCCAAAATGGAGGTTCATCCACAAAATAATGCAATAGTATACTGGCTCAAGTTCATTCATAACTGACCTGTATCTATGTATTCTTATATACCAGTCTATTGCCTTTGGATCAATTATAAGGTAACATGAAATGTAATGCCTGCACAATCTCATACCTATTAATATTTAAAACTATTAATTTCATAATTCATCTCTTGTCATGTTATGACCTAGAAACCTATTTTAATAAAATTAAAATACAGTGCACTAATAAATGAAATGTGGTTAGGGGTATGTTACCAGAATTTGGTAAACTAGGATAGAGCAGTATAATAATGTTATAATTGTGCCGGGGAGATTACGTGATGCATTCAACTAGGTAGCTACTTTTGTGAGTGCTCCCAGTACTTCCTCCTGTACAACTGAATTTAAATCTACAATTTCACAGGTGCAGGTCTAGAGATATGTCTAAGAGGAAGATATACTCACTGGGCTGTTTTTTGGAAGTTTTGGTGGTGTTCTGGAAAGGATGGATACGGAGATGCAATTGGCTCTCCCATGGCACACTCTGCCTAACACGCCCAAGAAGGTTAGCAAAAAGTCTAAGGCCCAAGCTGGGCCTATGAGGCATCACTCCACTGGTTCCCAGGAACAGTCTCCCTTAACTCTGGATCATTTTCTTGAAGAATTCCTTCAGTTTAGGGAGGAATTGAGATCACTAACAGATGAATTTAAAATGTTCTCTGTGAAGCTAGACAATCTCACACTGCACACCGGGGACTGTGAAACCTGAGTTACCTCCAAGGAAAAAAAAAGTAGACAAGTTTGATCCAGCCATGGAAACATCAGGGCAATGAATTGCAAAATTATAGGCTAATATTAAAGATCTGGAGGAGAGGAGCTGCCGCAATAATGTTGTAATAGTCGAGCTTTCCAAACATGAAGAAGGAAATAATCCAGTAGTATTTGTCCAGATGCTTGTGGAGAAACTAGCCGGCCCCTCACCATTCAGGCCAGCTTACACAGTCGAGTGGGCCTATCAATCACTAAGACCCATGACCCCTCCAGATGTCCCACCAAGAACTTTTATTTTCAGGTTCTTAAATTATCAAGAGTGCCAATATTTAATGCTGAAATTAAAAGAAATGAAAGAAGTGCAGTGGGGAGGCAACCTGATATGAGTGGCACAGGATCTTCCACTATCAGTGTGTCAGAGGAGAGTGGCCTACCATAACACTGCCAACAAATTACTGGCTGTCAACATTAAATTTCGGTTGGGTTATCCAACCAATTTCCAGGTATGCCTTGAGGGGAAATAAATTGCTTTTGAAGACCCCAAAACAGCAGAGGACTCATTCAAAAAAGTGTTCCCTGATCTGTTCCATGATAGCTGATGGGGCTCATCCAGCAAGTTCGCAGTTTCCTGAAGTAAAGTGGCTCACCATTGTGAGTACGATTCTACAAGTGCTGGGATGAAGTAATGGCTATCTAAATTCCCACAGACTAAAATTTACAGCTCTAAGATTGTTATTCTGATTGGCAGTTTTAAATTGTTGTAGCACCCTTTATTGACAGGCCCTCAAATGCAAGACCAGACTCCAACCGTTTAATTTTTTTTTTTTTTTTTTACCAAGGGTGTTTTGACTCATAAACCATGAATGGTTGCATACATGCAGAAAAAGGGGGCCTTTACATTGCGTGGACTGTTATTTACAGCTTTATCTTCTTTAATGTTACAGTTTTGAGGTGGTTGTTCAATTGGGGTTAACCTGCTTTTTTCCCCGGATATTATGGGGCAAGAATGTTGTCTGCTTCTCTCTTTAACTGGGGGCGACTCCAACATGTTTAGGCCAGAGACCAGAACCCTTCAAGGTAGGTTATGGTTGGGGGGTGTAAACTGCTTCTTCCTCTGGGTGAGGGCATAGTACAGTGCCTTCCCATATGTTAGCTGCATTTATTGCAGTTCTCTGCAGTTTAAAGTGAGGGGCGGTCAGCAGCCCTGGGTCACATGCCTGGGCATATGGGTCTGGAATAGATTGTTTTGCATTCTCAGGTGCTTAGTTGAGCCTGGGGAGGAAGCACTATTCACGCATCACTCGCTGGATGGCTCAGACTAGGATGGAACTTTGCTGATTACCCAGCTGGTGCAAGGCTCTGGGATGGCAGTCCACTTATTTGAATCTGCCTCACTTTCTGATGTGTAAATTTTGCCTAACCTGCATGTTTTCAGGAGAAGGCATTTTTCTTTCCATCATGTTTCAGTTGGGGGGGAGAAGGGCTACCACAGATTGTACATCACGTACCGAAAAGATAGCATGCAAGAAAGTGGGATTAAGTTCTTCCTTGTGGTCATTTTCCCCAGGAATATGCTCCAGAAGGTGGAAGATGAAGAAAGGGGGGAAGGGGGTTATTATTTTTTTGGGGGGATATGTTTGTGTAAAGAGATGTTATTCTGTGGGGACATGGGTGGGGAGCGGGAAGGGATGACTTGGCATCCAGATGGGGCTGGTTCTAACTACTTGTGGCATATTCACCATGTTATAGTACCATTGTTTCCAATATGGGATTGTCTCTAAAGGCACTCACTAAAAAGTTTCCATCATGGAACATCCATGGGGGCCGCAACAAAGTCAAGAGATATCAGGTTCTGAATCATATCCACTTGCTCAAGAGTGACATTTCCTTTTTACAGGAAACTCATTTGATAGACGTATAAGGCAATTTACTTCATTGCCAGTTTGTTGTACAGGTGTTTAATGCTGGGGATAGTACTCAAAGCAGAGGTGTGACAGTTTTAATAGTGAGGGGCACCCTGTTTGTATGTAAGCAGATTATCAGAGATCAAAACGGGAGATATATTTTCAGGCAGAGCCTACTTGATAGAGCCACAGTGGTATTAGGGAGTGTATATGGCTGAATGAGGAGTCCCCTGGCTTTTTCACTGAGCTCTTAAAAATGTTATTCCCCTACACAAGCCTCCCTATTATAATAGGGAGGTCTGGAACCTCCCTTTTTCTCCAGACCTGAATAAATCTGAGTCTAAACAGAAAACTGATGGATCATCTTGGGTTATGTGTCTCTTGGAGAATTCTTCACCCCCACTTGAGGGAGTATACTTTTCGATTCTGGAGTACATAAATCCCTTTCCAGAACTGATTACATCTTGCTCAGTCAGAAATTGCTGGGGGGGGGGTAATAGACAATAAAATAGATCCTGGTGTGATCTCCAATCACTCTGTCACATGGTGCTCCCTAACATTCTCTGCAGATGTGCCCAAGGAATCAATTTGGAAGCTGAATAGCCAGCCTCTTAAAAAACAGATGGTTGTTGATTGTATTGTACAAGAGATTGACCGGTATATGTCAGTCAACTTAAATTCCACTGGCTGGCCAGATCTAGAGTGGGGAGCTCTAAAATGCATCCTACATGGTGCATTCATTAAGTTAGCAGTTCAGAGAAAATGTAGCAGAGAACAAAAGGCCTTAGCCTTCCTGGTAGACATCTGGAGTTTAGAGAGGTCCCTGTTTCCTACTACCCCTAAGTCAGAGTGGACAAAATTATTAGGACTCCAGGATCAGCATAGTAATTTGCTGCATGAGAAGGCAGAATATGCAGTTTTAAAAACTGGTATGAAATACATAGACCAGGGAGGAAAAGTGGACACCTTTTAGCCCTACAGCTTAAAAAGTTAGAATCCTTCAAAATAGTAGAGAGTATTCATTTACAGATGGATAGATCCCTCCTACTCACTCCTAAGGAAATCACAGAGGAATTTGCCAAATATGCAGATCTATATAGTCCCATTCCAAATTTGCCAGAGGTCACTCAAGTGCAGGGATAATTGGAGCCCATCCTACTTTCCTCCTTGAGTTCTGTGCATGAGGATTCACTGATTGCAACCATTTCTGAATCTGAGATTGAGGCATTCATAACCTCTCTTGCAGCAGACAAATCTCCTGGCCCAGATGGGTATTCCCCCAACTTTTATAAGCAGTTTAGTAAACAACTCAGTCCCTCAGTCCCTGGTCATCCCGACTTTTTGGGTGGATCTTAGATGCCAACCCCCTGGACAGTACCCTTTTGGAAGCATTAATTATAGTGCTCCATAAGACTGGCAGAGATCCAGAGAATGTAGCAAATTACAGGCCTATTTCACTGAGAAATTATGGTATCAAAATCCTAGCGAAGTTGTTGGCCAACAGGCTCAGACCGGTAATGCCGCATATTATACACCCGGATCAAGTGGGTTTTATGTCGGGCAGACGTTCTTCAGACCACTTCCGAAAACTCGCTCACATCTTCTCTGCATCCAGGGATGCAGATGTTCTGGCTGGCCTGCTATCCCTGGATGCAGAGAAGGCATTCAACAGGGTTGATTGGCAATTTATTTTTAGTACTATGCATAAATTTGGCTTCACCTCCAAATTCATCAGGTGGATTTCATCCTTATATCAAAACCCCTAAGCTCGGATATATTGTAATGGCTTGTTTTTGGATCACTTCCCACTCTGTTCTAGTACAAGACAGGGATGCCCCTTATCCCCGGTCCTTTTTAATATTTATCAAGAACCTCTGCTGGCCAAACTGCGAGACCATGAGGGTATTCAGGGTATTATTCTGGGGTCTCAATCATTCAAACTTTCAGCTTATGCTGATGATGTGTTGTTACATACTGAACACCCAGTGCAATCCTTCCTGGTCACCCTCTCTGTCATCGAAGAGTATAGTGCAGTCTCTAATTACAAAATTAATCTGAATAAGACCACAGTTTTTCTCCTGAATGGGAGACTCACCAAACAGGATATTGCCCCTCTGGGTTACAGTGGTGCCCAAGGAATCTAAAATACTTGGGACTCCTTCTAACAAGGGGGGACTCTCAGATGAGGAAACTTAATCTTGACCCTTTACTCCTCACTATTCAACAAGGCCTCAACAGGTGGCAGTTTCTGCCCATTTCACTTTGGGGTTGCATTAATTTGATTAAGATGAACATCCTCCCAAGGCTGTTTTATCCTCTTAGTATATCAAACTCGTGGATCCCTCTATCATGGTTTAAAAAAGTGCACTCCATTATTTCTTCCTTCATTTGGTTAGGTAAAACTCCTAGAAGGGCTTATACTAAGCTTGTGGCCTTTAAGTTATCTGAGGGATTGCTACTCCCACACTTTGGGATATATTTCTGGGCAAGCCAACTAGGCAAGTATTTGCATCCCATCATCTTGGCTCCCTCAACTTAAGGATGCCAGACTTGGAGAATTTTTCTCAGGAGGAAGCTGTAGGATCACACCCTCCATCATGGACCATTTCGGGATTGAATGAAGTAAGGCCTTTAAAGTGTACCAGTTAAGGCACCTCTTGGTCCATTTCTTGGAACTCCTGGGTGGGGACAATGAAACAAATGACTGGTTGCTTTCCCTAAAGAGTATTGTGGTAAACCCTATGCTGTTTCACTACTATATGCAACTCTCCTGTCCAACTCTCTGGACACTCAGTATAGTGACCCCAAGTTCTGGTCCAACCAATTTCCTAACTCAGTTGGCAGATGGGGAAGGATTTGGAAGGATCTACACACATATATACCCCAAGACAGATTGCGTTAGACCCAGTTCCAGATCCTAAATGATATGTACTGGTCTCCCGTGAAGCTACACAAGGTGGGGGGAGCCCCCACTCCTATGTGTAATAGATGCGAGAAACATGAGAGCACCCTAACTCACATATTCTGGGAGTGTCCGCCCATTAAACTATTATGGGAAATGATCCAAAATTAAGCAGATTCACTATTGGGCATTGATGATCTATTTACCCCTGACATCTGCCTTCTTGGAGATTTTTTCCAAATTCCCGTACGCACCCACAGGTATCATATGCCAATGATTTCTCTTATATTGAAGAAATTGGTTCTATGACACTAGCTGAAAAGGAAGACTATTTCTTATCTAGAATGGCTTCAGGAGCTGTTGTTTAACCTCAGATCTGAACAGCTTAAAGCCAGCTTATGGGTCTCTATGGCACGGTACAACAAAGTATGGAAGGAATTTTATTCTTTATATCTACTACAATCAGGCACCTCTCCAGATTACAACATTGGGCTTCCTGGCTCCATTACAAGGGGTGGCAGCCAAATAAAGGCACAGAATATAAATATGTCATGTGTGACAATATTAATTAAATGCTAAGTCAGGGGAAGGGGGGCTTGGGGGAGGGAGGCTTGACATGGATTGAGGTTATTCTTCATTTGTTTGCACACTGTAATTCTGTATTCATGTCAAGTCATTGTGATAAAATGTTAATAAAGTTTTATTTAAAAATAAATTATAATTCTTCCAATTAAGTCCATTGGTAGGTGTTGCAATCTCCCATCAGTGACATGGCTTTTCCTGGTGATCAGAAGCCTCAAATCCAATCGATCTCCATCTCCTACCAAAAACTGGATACCTAAAGATAATAAAGAAATATAAATCAATTATCATACATATGGAAAATAAACACAAGTTATTTTAGTCATAACTGTGATCATTTCTACTTAAAGTAGTGTTTGGGGAGGAGTATCAATGTATACAGTTCCAAAGGACACTTTTTTGAAAGACAGTGGAAAAATGTTAATTTAGTAGATAGGCAACATATCAGAACAGTTACAAAAAGAACAGCACATTGTTAATGTGTCTATATGATAAAGACAAAAATATTGTTTTTAAATATTTACTGTAGAGGAGAATGAGGGAGGAGAGAAAAAGGGGTGTTAAAGAAAAAGGAAAAAGGGGGAGACTGAAGTTTTTACAGAGGGCTGAACCAGGAGCATACATGTCAGCAACTTATAAGTTACAAGTATGGCTTTAGGGTCAACATTTCATTCATGCCTTTTGGGTTAATAGTGTCCATTCCATAAATCCAATATGCTTCTTTTTTAATAATATGTCTGTCCTAGTTCCACCTCTCTTACCACACTTTGCAACTTCTATGCCCATGCATTAAAAGCTACTGGGATCTGCATCATGTACTTCAGTAAAGTGTCTGCTTACAGCTTTATCCATTCTCCTGTTCCTGATGTATCCAATATGCTCCTAAATGCATTCTTTAAAGCTTCTTACTGTTCTCCCCACATATGTTAAATTACATGCACACCAAACAGTGTAAACCACCAGGGTGGTATTACATGTAATCAGATCCTTGATAACTATTTTTTTGTTATTTTTAAATGGATCAAAGTTGTTTGCTTCCATCACAATGTCCTTTCCTCCACAGCTCTTCTAGGGATTAGGAGTTTAATTGGGGGGAGGACTTGAATAAGCCTTGGTAAATTCAAAAGAAGTAAGGATTAAAAGGTCAGGTAAGTTCATGTTTTTGAGGTGGAAGACTAGGTTTGCTGGCAAAGACACCTAGCTTCACCTGAGCTCTTTTCTTCTAGATTTGCTTATAAGGGCAGAGGAAGGAACAACATTATCAGAGCAAGGAAAAAGATTAAGGCTTCTTTTTGCTAGGTAGATTTACTGTGTGTTATTTTCTTTTGTGCTCACAAGATTTGATACTGTTTTTTGCTTACATTATTCTGCTGTAATCTTCTCTGATTCAAATTGCTACTGCAGTGTATACCTTCTGCTGCATTATTACAGTGGTGTGCCTACAGGGTTGTTACTGTTTTATGCTTACAGATTACTGCGTAATCTTCTCTGATTCAGTTATTTTTCTCCAAGTTATATCTTCTGTTACTGCTTTATTTTTCTCTCTCTAGCAAAGTGTTTTTTTTGCAGTTTATTTTATATATTATATAAATATAATACTTACCTCGAATTCTTCATTAGAGTCTTTTGTTTGTTTAGCATGCCATTTGTCCAGCTCTTCCAGTTCTCCCACACATTATGTTATACTCTGGCAGCCTCCCAACAGATACAACTGTTACCATGGGGATAGGGGTTAACATGGCATGGGACCCACAGGATAGCCAGCAACAATAATCTAGACTGCAAGGAAGGTTTTCTGTCCCTTTAAATACTCTTGACCCTCCCACCTACCTATGGTAGCATGCTGAGTTCATTAGTTGCCTCATGCACGTGAAATGTGTCTCCACTGGATGTTTTTGCTTCCAATCCACCTTTATGGTTTAATAGGCCAGCATAATGTACCACTAGTCTTCCCAAACCTTAGACCAACTGCCATGTGTAGTTCTTTTTGTAGCTGTCTTTCAGATTGCCAGGATCCAGGCACATTCCTGAAACTCTGTCACTGGCACAGTGGCATGATGAGCTGCTGCTGCACCTTTGGGTGACCAAATTATATATTTTTTCTAACAGAAAACTATTAAAGCATACTTCTCTAGATAATCCTAAAATATTTGACAAATTACATGTAGTGATCTCTTAAACACAAATGCCTATAGTTCCCCCAAGGATTTCGACTCTTCCAGTCTACTGGATGTCTATAGAGTTTGGACATGCACTGATGATAAAGGAGAACTCTATGATGCATTCTGCATGAAATTGTATATCCAAATCCATATGCCAGAAAATACAAAACAATAAATAAATAAAGTCAGTGAAGGAAAGAATTATTCTGCTCATTTTTATACTTTCTTTCAGACTAGACTTCATACATTATTAATGTGATTGTGTTTTGCTTCTCAACCTCTGGTAAATTAGGGCTGATTGTAACTGATATCTCGGTACTATTTTCATGTAAACAGTCAGAGGCTGTTTTTCATATTAGGCCATTAGGCAATTATATATATATATATATATATATATATATATATATATATATATATATATATATATACACACACACACACACACACACAAGTGGATCTGGCACAGGAACCAAAGTATAAGAAAAAAATGTCTGTCTTTCATTTGTAGATGTAGTATTATACTACTCCTGCATCCCTCATAATTTTCCAGGAAACTGAACATGAGAAGCCTAATGCCTAAACATTTACAAGTCATGACCAGAAAAAAAAAAAACAAGAATTATGAAACACAACAAAAAAAAATCACAGAAAAGACAAAAATGCCCTGTTTTGTTAGAAATAGGATTAAAAGTCTTCACTGCTGGACTGTAGTTGAAGTTCCAAGGAACATAATGCATAAAAAAAAACACATTTGAATTAACTAGCAGTCCACCAGTGATGAAGAAAAGCACAAATGGGCTATCTCTCATATAATTAAAGTGCATTCTCATTTACTCTTGTAGAATAAGAAGATTACTTTAATGTAATTTGCATAGTTGAGGTGAAAGAAATTTTTAATTTCAGGATGAGAACGGTATGATCTCTTTGAGAGATTTTATTTCCAAAGCAGTCTTGCAAAGCCAGCTGCCATATGTAATTGAAAGCTACATGAGACAAGATAAAATTATTGTCTGGAGAATCTGGATTAGCTGGATGATGGAGTAAGTCTGATGTTAGTAGCAATCAATGGCCAATTAAATATCTGACCTTACACTGGAGATCTTCGACAAGAGCATATAATATTTACTACTACAAGCTTTAAGATTCAGAATGTTTCAACATGAGTTGCTGTATGAAAAGTGAAACAAATCAATACATAAAGTTTATGAATGGTTACTAGAAATACCATCTCTATTTGAGTCTCATGAACAGTGTTCATGTGGAAAGCGCCCAAAGAACTGACAAAACATCAAAAGCAAAATACCCTTATATTCTAGAACATGCACATGCTTATCAGCCAAATTATTTCTGTTACTATTAAGTACATTTCTTATAACAAACATACTCAATAAACATGCATGTTTAAATAAAATTCACAAAAGCTGGCATTTCTGTGCAATTTTAAGAGGTACTGCTCTGTTGCAAGTGCCATCCTTAGGATGAGAATATAAAAAATTATTTCTTCTGCCTGTCTCTGGATGTTGTCCAGGTCAAAGTTAATGATACTCTGGCAATGACGGACATTAGAAGGAAACATTTCTGGTAACTTGTGAATTTTTCTGTTTTGTTATGTATTAGTTTATTTTATATATGTATTTATTTATTTACTTACTTATTGATTTATTTATTCATTGTAACTTTTGATTGTGGAATGTACGGTACACTGAGCTATGGTAGATTGTTCCAGGTGAGTTCTGGGAGAAGAGTAACTGTCCCCATTCCAATCCTCTGTACTCTACCCTGGCTGCCTATTTAATGGCACATCATCTTTGAGACTGGCTTGATAAAATGCAAGGCCTTTCCAGAAAATAAGAAGATTTAACAATAAATAAGTTATTTATGTATTTATTAACATATGTACTGTGTGTTTCTATGTATGTCTGCATTTATTTATTCTATTTATTTATTTGTTTGTGTATTTATTTATTTACTGATTATTTTATATCCATAGTTTAGACCCATCTTTGTTAATTCATTTATAAATTATTGTTTATGTGTGTTATCTCTGTAGAGCACCCAGAGCCTCTGGGCTTGGATGCCAACAAAAAAAAACTGCCTTGCCTTGTTGTACTGTACATGTACCTATCTTATTGACTGGGCAATGCTAGTCTGGGAACAAGAGAAAAAAAAACTAATCTTTGGATAACTACCATGGGATTTTTAATTTCATTCTGTACAGCTGCCAGAGATGGGGAGAAATTACCTTAGTGTGAAGTCTCATCTTAAGCATGGCATCCCTGAAATGTAGCACCCTAATGCACCCTAATTCCAGTCTGGTTTCAGGATTCTTCCCATCCATTGCAAACCAAAGAATAAAAATTGTGCAGCAATAGTTGGAGAATAAGTTAATGAATAACTGAAAGAAAAGATAGCCCACTATGGACCTTGGTGGAATTCCATAACTACATTTTTAAAGAAGAAAAGATGCTGTTAAATGTTACAGTCTGAGAACAATTTGCAGGGCAATAAGAGAACAGGTCTAAGGATGTCTGACTATACCTCAGTGATTTTCACTTGTGTAAGAGGACAGTTTGAGCTACAAGAATGCATACCTTGCTCAAGTCCATAAATAGTGCACCATTAAGCATTGCTGCATGTATAACACATGGGTACACCTCATCAGTGAATTTGAACTAGCCAGCATTTGTTCCAATCTGCACAGTGGTTATATATAGACTTCCTTCTCAGGGGGAGGAAATGGACAAGGAAATGATAGAAGGCATCCTTGGGATGGCAGAGAAAGGGGAGATATTGCTGATGGGGGACCTGAATATGCCAGATGTTGACTGGAGCACCTTTGCTGCAGCCACATCCAAGATAAGGGCCATTCTCGATGCCCTACATGGGGCATGTTTCAGACAGATAGTTTTGGAACCCACTCAAGAGAGAGCAATCTTAGACCTGGTACTCTCAAATGGGGACGGAGAGAGGATCTCTGATCTTAAAGTGGGTAGTCATTTAGGAACAAGCGACCGCCAAACAGTGTGGTTCACGATAAATTTAGCTGTAGAGTCAAGCCACACAAAAGTGAAGGTACTGGACTTCAGGAGGGCTGATTTTGTCAAAATGGGAGAGTGCCTCAGAAAAGCACTACCAAACAGGCAAGAAAGTGGGGTGGAGCAACAATGAGGAAACATCAAAACCACCATCACAGAGGCAACAAACCTTTGTGAAGCAAATAAACAAATCAAAATGAAAGAAAAAAAACACTATGGTTCTCAAAAGAAGTGGCGGGGAAGGTAAGGGAGAAAAAGATATCATTCAGGAAGTATAAGGAAACACAGAAGGAGCAGGACAGAGAACTGTACCAGTTAAAACAGAAGGAAGCGGGTAAGGCATTTTATTGTATTTTATTTATTTGTTTGTTTGTTTTCGGTTACCAGATAAACCAGCTTGCAGTTATACCCTTTTAAAGGAGAAACACATTGGATAATTAGGAAAGATCTCTGTACTATTTGTGAAAACTTGCTATGTGTCACAGATCAGCCTTTTCTTACATAAGAAGAACAACGACATGTTTGATTGACTCATGGGGCCCAATTCTATGAGCACCCCTATGCATTTTGCAAGTTGTGACATGTGAGGGGTGCAGTTGCGACATGGACCCTGCACCCAATTCTGTAAGGGGCAGGGTTCCCTCGGCTAAGTCCCATGACTTGTGACAAACCCACATGTATGCCAAATGAAGGACATATCTGAAGGGCTTGTCATGAGCCGCAACCCTGGACATGAAGGGCTCAAGTGCTACCCCCAATCCCCGATCCCCACATTGCATTATTGAAAGCACAGCAGAGCTACACACGGCCTCCCCCAAGCCCTGATCCCCAATGCCAGCCACCTGCAAATGGCACATCCTGTAAAAATAGAAAAAAATAGACAAACCCTAACCTGTAATCCCTGGTAGTCTCGTGGCTCCCCACCTGGCATTACCAGACCACTCCACACCCTCCACCCAGCTCATGACTGGGATAGCCCACCTCTCACCACCGTAGCCAGCCACCGACTAAGCTCCATCTGAGCGCATAATGTATATGCACTCAGTGAATGAACTGTCATTCATTCATAGAGCACTTACATACAGTATGTGCTCAGATGGAGCTCAATCGGTGGCTGGCTGCTCTGGTGAGAGGTGGGATGTACCAGTCACCAGCTGGGTAGGGGGTGCAGGGTGGTCTGGCATTGCTGGGTGTGGGGATGAGGGGCCACTAGATTACCAGGGATTATGGGTTAGGGTTTTCATAGTTTTTTCTAGTTTTACAGGAAGTGCCATTTGTGAGCAGCTGGTATTAGGGATTGGGGCTTGGGGGGGGCTGTGTGTAGTCCTGTGGGGCTTTAAATAATGTATTTGGGGATCAGGGCTTTGGGGTCCATGAGTAGCCCTGTTGGACTATTTTTCAGGTACTGGGGATTGGGGGCATGAGTCCTGCAGGGCATTTTGGTATTGGGGGGGCATTACCATGTTGTTTCTGGGTTGGGACATGGGGAGAAGACAGAATTAGCCCTGCAGAGCTTTTGAGTTTGGGGGTCATGACAGTGTTTGGGGGGGAGGCTGGCATACCATCAGGGTGGATGCGTGGGCTGCACATGCAGGCAACCTCCGGGGGCATAAGTACAGTTACGCCAGCTATATGCTGGTGTAACTTATGTTAACAGTTTTCCCCAGGGGTTGTTGGAGAATAACCCCCTGGGGGACTTTGCTGCTGCCCTTCCAGAATAGCGTGCAACTCCTGCCATAACCCTCCTAGTGCCATGCTGCAGGGGGGTTTACAGTGTAACTGGTGGCATAAGTTCACTTTGGTGCAAGCAGCCTGTGGCATGTCACAGGCTGCTTTGCAGAATACCGTATGTTGCAACTGCTGGCTTAACTTGCACTGTTTTCTTTGGTGCAAGTCAAGTAATGCCAGATGTAACCTTTTGAGACTCGGGCATATATACTTTTCTAATCTCCAGGGTAAGGCATACAGGTCTTTTGTTACTTGTGTTTTACTGTTTCCTTCTACAAAATGGGTTGACACTGATTATGTTCCAGTCCTTTGGTACTATCCTTGTCTGTAAGGAGTACAGAAAGATATCAGTGAGGGGTCCATCCAGAACCCCCCTTTTAACTTCACCAATACCCTTTAGTTAGATATTATAGGAACATTCACAGCCAGTGTGGCTTCAGATACCTGCAATGATAAAACATGTTGGGACGAGCTTATTCCAACTAAACAAAAATGTAGTACAGAAATTGTTGAAAAATAAGTCCACTCACCCAGAGTTCAAATTTTTTTCCTGATTTTTTTCCCCCTTTTTTTGTAAATTTTATACCATCAGACAACAATGCCAACATTTCATCAGCACACTGCCTACTTCTTCAGGGCTTTGTATAAGAATATACATATATATATATATATATATGTAGTAGATCAGGGAGGGGCTGTGGACATGGCCTACCTAAACTTTAGCAAGGCATTTTACACAGTCCCACACAAAAGATTATATACAAGTTAGCCAGCCTGGGAGTGGGTCCCAAGATGACAGCCTGGGTAAAGAATTGGCTGGAGAATAGGACACAGAGAGTAATAGTAAATGGAGTCCACTCTGAAGAAAGGGGGTTACTAGTGGGGCACCGTAGGGTTCAGTATTAGGACTGGTCCTCTTCAATGTCTTATAAGTTTACATTGCAGAGGGACTGAAGGAAAAGTATGTCTCCTTGCAGATGACACAAAGATCTGCAACAGAGTTGATGCACAAGGTGGGGTGGAAAGGATGAGAAGGGACTTGGCAAGGTTAGAGGAATGGTCAAATGTATGGCAGCTTAGATTCAATGCTAAGAAGTGCAAGGTAATGCACCTGGGAAACAAAAACCCAGGGAAGAGTACACAATGGGGGTGAGATACTAACAACAACAAAAATGGAAAGGGACCTGGGGGTAGTCATATCAGATGACCTAAAGGTGGGCAAGCAATGTAAGAGGGCAGCAAGGAGGGCTGGGGGGATACTGGGATGCATAGGGAGAGGCATCACCAGTAGAAAACAGAAAGTTATTATCCCTCTGTACAGACAGCTGGTGAGACTCCATCTGGAGTACTGTGTGCAGTTCTGGAGACCCAATCTCCACAAAGACATAGACAGGATAGAAGCTGTCCAGAGGAGGGCAAATAAAATGGTGCAAAGTCTGCACTGGAAGACATATGAAGAGAGACTTAAGAAGCTTAATATGTAAAGCCTCGAGGAAAGGAGAGAGAGGGGGGACATGACAGAAACTTTCAAGTACCTCAAGGGAATCAACAAAGTCCAAGAGGGTAGCCTCTTTCAAAAAAAGAGGTGTGCAAGAACAAGGGGGCACAATTTGAAGATAGAGGGGGCGGCTCAGAGGTAATTTGAGGAAATATTTTTTCACAGAGAGGGTTGTGGATACATGGAACGGCCTTCCGGAGGAGGTTGTGGAGTCAAAAACAGTGGTGGAATTCAAGCATGCATGGGACAGTCATAAGGCAATTCTAGGGTGTGGGGATAGGAAGAAGTAGGCTGCTGGTTAACTAGGATCTGCAGCTTATCCATTAGGTAGGGAAATGGGCAGACTGGGTGGGCCAAGCGGTCCTTATCTGCTGTCAAATTCTAATTTTCTATGTTTCTATATACGATCGATTCAATTCATCAACTTTCTTTATTACACATTATTATTCTATTTAATATTATTCACACACCATGTATTGAAGATGGGCTGGGTGCTGTAAATCCCATATTACCTCAATTAAATTCCATATTACTTTTCTCATATTGTCAAACTGAACACACATTTCTTATGTAATTCATTGGTGTTCTGCAAACCATTGATTTGTTCTTTTTTTTCCCTTAATCTTGTTAAAATAAGACTGAAAAGAACCTTAATTATATAGTTTAAAGGCATAGTACCTTTTTAATTTTTAAGGTTACTTGCCACCCACTTCATCTGCCTTGCAGCTACTATTGGAGCACACTCAGAATCAAAGGGTAAAAAAACATATAATTATTTCCATTCAAATTCTACAACTATCTTTGTTTGCCTTAAAAGGCAATTCCAAACTTTCTCAGGAAGTGATTACATCACAGAGACTTAATCAGCCAATAGCTTTGGTAACAGACCTGAGCACAATAGTATTATAAGCAAGTGTATATAGCAAACTCATCAGAACAGCTAATATTTTTCCTAGTCAAAATCTCTCTTGTTGGGAGCTGCAATACTGAACATAGGATTTGCAAGAAAGCGAGTTGTGCTCCACAACAGAGGAGGGAACCTTTCAATTGTCCTTGGTTTGTAGCAGATATACTGCAGGTGGAAGCTGCTTCTTAACTGAGAGGTGAAATAAGGAATTTACAATTATCAGGAAAAGACAGTCTTGTTATAATTCTTCATTTTCAGTGCAGGAAGAGTTCAAAGCACAGCTGACTTATTTTGGGGCTGACTGCTTTCAGAGCACAAACCACCAGGCTGTTTTGGGACTGGGGAGGTTTACCTGTGTCTGACTTGGATGTCTGGATTTTTCTCTGTTTGATTAGCAGGGATTTTCTCTGTCAAATTGTTGTGTATAGTATCTTGCAGACAGGAAGGCACTCATCATAGCGGTGGGTCAGAGCTCTTAGCTGATTGTTTGTGAGGGCACAGTTTAGGCCCAACCCTTCCCACCCTCACCCTCCCACCCCTGGAAATAGTTCCTTTATACCTGGGGTTCTAACATCATTTCCTCAAGAGTGCAGGGTGCATATCATGTCATATCCTCTCTAGCACACAGCACTGAAAATATACGCATACACATTGTATAATATATATATATTTCTATATAACAAACCAATCACACACACAAGCACACACACACACACACACACACACACACACACACACAAAAAAAAAAAAAACATAGTCATGTTGGGAGTAATGCAATGTAATGGCTGTGGGGCAGCAGTCTTCCAGGAGTCTTTCTGGAGGCTGAGATGCTGCCCTATTTGCAGACAACTCTCTGCCCTGAGGGAGGAAGTTGCCCGTCTTGAGGCCACACTGCACAGCAGTAAGAGAACCTTCCCCATGCCAGACTGGATGGTAGGAAGGGAACCCCCCATCCAGGGAGCACCAGAGCCACCACCACTACCTCAGAGGTTGCAAAGAAAGCACAGCAGTTGGACCACAGTGGGCTCAGGGAGGTTGAGGAGGGTGGAACAGAGGCACACCCAGTCAGTTGTTCCACTCCACAATCCATACACCATTCTGGGGGAGCACAGCTCCCCTATGGATGCACCCATGGAGGAGATTAAGGAGGCTGAGGACACCTGTCACAAGGGAGGCCCACAGGAAGGAGGCAGAGGATGCCACAAGGAAAGGAAGCAGCTCCTGGTGGGGGACTCAGTTATTAGGGGGATAGAACTGGGGGGAGCAGGGAAAACTGAAGTAAAGTGCCTGCCTGGTGCCATGGCTTGTAGGGACAGGAAGCGCATCCTCAGGATCACGAGAACAGCTGCACGGGAGTCTGAGCTGGATGTCATTGTCCACCTAGGGACAAATGACTTGGCTCAACATGAGATTAGAGCAGTGCAGAAGGACTTTTGTAGAACTGGGGAGGGGTCTAAGACAAGTAGCACACACAGTATCCTTCTCAGAGGTGCTGCCTGTAAATGGCATGAGTGAGGCAAGGGTACTTTGCACCATGCAGTTTAATGAGTGGTTGAAAAAATGGTGTGGAGCACAGGGTTTGGCTTCATTGGGGACTGGGGTTCCACCTGGAGACACCAGCCTATACTGGCAGGATGGTCTGCATCTGTCCAGGAAGGGAACAAGTCTTTTGAGCAATCGGTTTAAATGCTTCATTGGCAAGCTTTTAAACTAGTCAAGGGGGGAGGCACTGATAAGCAGCAGGAAAACCCCATCCTCTCCCTACAAAACAGGGTACTAAATGGGAAAAAGACCGAGGTAGAAAGGTCAGTGGGGGATGTTGCAACAGAAAGTAAAGCCATCAAAAAATGGAAAGCAATGAGTACCAATGCACATAGTCTGAGTAACAAGCTTCCTGAATTAGTGGCCTTGATGGAGGAGGAACATCTGGATATCGTGGCAGTCACAGAAACATGGTTCACACAAAACTATGACTGGGAAGTAAACATACCAGGATACACTATCTACAGGAGAGACAGAGAGGGTAAAAGAGGAGGAGGAGTAGCTCTTTACATAAGGGAAGGAATCAAAGTAACAGAACAAAAGAGAAAACAGGGAGGAGAAGAAGCACTGTGGGTAAATTTGGAGACTGGCAATGGCACCACAATCCGCACAGGGGTTGTATACAGACCCCCTTCTCAGGGGGAGGAAATGGACAAGGAAATGATAGAAAGTATACTTAGTATGGCAAAAAAAGGGGAGATATTGCTGATGGGTGATCTGAATATGCCAGATGTTAACTGGAGTGCAGTTGCCGCAGCCACTTCAAGAGTGGGGTTATTCTAGATGCCCTACAGGGGGGCATGTCTTAGACAACTAGTACTGGAGCCCACTCGAGAGGGAGCAATCTTAGACCTGGTTCTCTCAAATGGAGATGAAGAGAGGATCACAGATGTAGAAGTGGGTAGCCATCTGGGAACTAGCGACCATCGAACAGTATGGTTCACAATAAACACAGCAATAGAGTCAAGCCATACAAAGGCAAAGGTACTGGACTTTAGGAGGGCTGACTTTGCCAAAATGGGTAAGTGCCTAAGGAATGCACTAGCAAATGGGCAGGAAGGAGGGGTGGAAGAACAATGGGGAATAATAAAAACTGCCATCACAGAGGCAACAAGCCTTTGTGTAAAGCAAATAAACAAAACTAAACGATGTAAGAAACCACTATGGTTCTCAAAGGAAGTGGCAGTGAAGGTTCAAGAGAAAAAGAAAGCTTTCCGGAAGTACAAGGAATCACAGAAGGAGCAGGACAGAGAACTGTATCAGTTAAAGCAAAAGGAAGCTGGGAAGGCAGTCAGACCAGCAAAGGCCCAAACCAAGGAAAAGATAGCCAACTCAGTTAAGAAGGGGGATAAAACCTTTTATAGGTACATCAGGGAGCGAAGGAAGACCAAGGGAGGGATAGTGAGGCTTAATAAAGGGGGAGGGTGGGCAGAGGGAGACTGTGAAAGGCAGAGATACTAAACAAAATATTTTGCTCAGTATTTACAAAGGAAGAGGGGGGTACCTAGAACAAACAGTAGAAACACACTGGATACAGAAGTTGATACCAGCCCATTTACAGAAGAAAGGGTTCTGAAAGAACTCTTAAAACTGAAAGTGGACAAAGCAATGGGGCCTGATGGGATTCATCCCAGAATTCTAAAAGAACTAAGGGTAAATTAGTGACACCACTGACTACCCTGTTTAACAAATCATGGGAGGATGGGGTGGTACCCGAGGACTGGAGGAGGGCAGATGTGATTCCCCTTCACAAAAGTGGGAGCAAGGCAGAAGCAAACAAACTACAGACCTGTTAGTTTAACCTTAGTGGTAGGGAAAATGATGGAATCACTTCTGAAGGAAAGAATTGTCGAGTATCTAGAGGCCAGAGGGGCACAGGACCCAAGGCAGCATGGATTCACAGCGGGAAGGTCATGCCAGACAAATCTGATGGATTTCTTTGACTGGGTGACCAAAGTAGTAGATCAGGGAGGGGCTGTGAACATGGCCTACCTAGACTTTAGCAAGGCATTTGACACAGTCCCACACAAAAGATTAATATACAAGTTAGCTAGCCTGGGAGTGGGTCCCAAGATGACAGCCTGGGTAAAAATTGGCTGGAAAATAGGGACGAGAGGTAATAGTAAATGGAGTCCACTCTGATGAAAGGGGGTTACTAGTGGGGTACCGCAGGGTTCAGTATTAGGACCAGTCCTCTTCAATGTCTTTATAAGCGACATTGCAGAGGGACCGGAAGGAAAAGTATGTCTCTTTGCAGATGACACAAAGATCTGCAACAGAGTTGATGCACAAGGTGGGGTGGAAAGGTTGAAAGGGGACTTGGCAAGGTTAGAGGAATGGTCAAATGTATGGCAGCTTAGATTCAATGCTAAGAAGTGCAAGGTAATGCACCTGGGAAACAAAAACCCAGGGGAAGAGTACACAATGGGGGGTGAGATACTAACGACAACAAAAATGGAAAGGGACCTGGGGTAGTCATATCAGATGACCTAAAGGTGGGCAAGCAATGTGAGAGGCAGCAATGAGGGCTGGGGGATATTGGGATGCATAGGGAGAGCATCACCAGTAGAAAACAGGAAGTTATTATCCCTCTGTACAGACAGCTGGTCAGACCCCATCTGGAGTACTCGTGCAGTTCTGGAGACCCAGTCTTCGCAAAGACATAGACAGGATGGAAGCTGTCCAGAGGAGGGCAACTAAAATGGTGCAGGGTCTGCACTGGAAGACATATGAAGAGACTAAAGGAGCTTAATATATAGCCTCGAGGAAAGGAGAGAGAGGGGACATGATAGAAACGTTCAAGTACCTCAAGGAATCAACAAAGTCCAAGAGGGTAGCATCTTTCAAAAAAAGAGGTGTACAAGAACAAGGGGGCACAATTTGAAGATAGAGGGGTGGCTCAGAGGTAATTTAAGGAAGTATTTTTTCACAGAGAGGGTTGTGGATGCATGGAACGGCCTTCCGGAGGAGGTCGGGGAGTCAAAAACAGTGGTGGGATTCAAGCATGCATGGGACAGTCATAAGGCAATTCTAGGGGGTGGGGGTAGGAAGAAGTAGGCTGCTGGTTAACTAGGATCTGCAGCTTATCCAGTAGACAGGAAAATGGGCAGACTGGGTGGGCCAAGCGGTCCTTATCTGCCGTCAAATTCTATGTTTCTATGTTTCTATGTTTCTATGTATGTTTCTATGGTATAGCACTAGATGCTTCTTCATTCTCATGAATACATTATTTTATGAAATGCTTTTATGTCAGTGGTTTCTTACTGGTTTCTTTAATTGTATTTCAATATTCATTTACCTCAGTTTACTTCAAATTTCTTCTGCTTTTTTTTAACTTACAAGACCTGTGTCACACTTGTGTAATATCACTGTAGCACTGTGGAAAAACATTAATACATTTTTTTGAAGTTCATGAAACATGTAGCTTTATTTTAATCCAATAGTTTTACAAATCATGACAGTCTTTTGAAAACCCAGCCATTTTTAAGCACTGGGGCACATTCATTTTATTATTCTGTCTATACTTTCCCAACAGAAAACATGAAACAATTTCAAAGAAACATATTTTGTTAATGCAGCTGATGTATAATTATTTTAGTTAGTTCATTTAAGTTGCTATCTTTTGCGTTTATGCTGTGGCATTCCTGTGTTTTCATTTTTCACTCCATTTGAAAATTCCTCCTTTGCATGCAGCTCCTTCGAGTGTTGCAATGGGAGAAAGGGGAAATTGTTTAATCAGGAAAGGCACACTAAGTCAGATCTTGTTTAAAGGTGAGACCTGTGAGCGCAAGGAAGTTATGTTACATGCTCAGAGTTATAGAGTATGCAAGTGGGGTCTGATGGGATTCAAACCTAGGTCTCCAGGTTTTCAGCTCAATGCCCTTAACCATTACACATACTGCCTCATGAAAGAGCTGAAGACATGAATGGTTTCAAATTATACCCTTTTATACTCGGCTATGGCAGGACTGGGCAGCTCATGATGATGTAAAGGAGGGACTTAAAGGTGGAGATGTCGGCCTTCCTGGATTTCAGCAAGGCTTTCAAAACTGTTCCACACAGGAGACTGGTAAGCATGCTGGGTAGCTTAGGGGTGGGCAACAAGGTGATAGCCTTGGAGACAGAGCGTAGTTGTAAATGGAGTTCACCCCGAGGAAGGGAGGGTGACCGGCAGGGTACCTCAGGTTTCAGTGCTGGGATTCATCTTCTTTAATGTCTTTATTTGTGACATAGCAGAAGATCTGTAAGGGAAAAGCTGCCTGTTTTCAGATGACACTATGATCTGCAAAAGGGTGGACACTCCTGTTAGGGTGAAAAGGATGGACAGAGGTTTGAAAAAAACGGGAGGAATGGTCAAAGGTATGGCAGCTGGGTTTTAATACAAAAAGTGCAAAATAATGCACCTAGGCCATGAAAACCCAGGACAGAGTACAAAATGGGTGGTGTGATACTAACAATGGCCAAGCAGGAAAAAGACATGGAGGTAATCATGCGAGATGACCTAAAGGTGGCTGGCCAGGCAGTGTGTCAAGGCAGTCTGGAGGGCTAGTGGGATTCTGGAGTGCATAGGAAAGGGTATCAACAGCAGAAAGAAGGGACTTGGTGTTGCTCCTATATAGGCTGCTAATAAGACCCTACCTGGAGTATTATGTCCAGTTCTGGAGATCACATTTCAGGAAGGACATAGAGTTGAGGCAGTCCAGAAGAGGGTTACCACAGTGGTGAAGGTTCTGCATCAAATGCCTATGAAGAAAAGCTAATTGAGCTCAATATGCGCACCCTGGAGGAGAGGAGGGAGAGTGGGATATGCTAGAGACCTTTAAATACTTCACAGGGGATAATTAGATACAGGAGAGGAGTATTTTTCAGAACAAAGGTTACGCTAGAACAACGTGACATGCTATGAAGCTGGAGGAGGTAAATTCAGGAGGGATGTGAGGAAGTATTTCTTCACAGAAAGTTTGGTGGATTCCTGGAACAGCCTTTGAGCTGAGGTAGTGGGGGTAAAAGCTGTAGTGGGGTTTAAAAATAGAAACATAGAAACATAGAAGTTGATGGCAGATAAGGACCACAAGGCCCATCCAGTCTGCCCATTTCTTTTTCTGCCTTATAAATGTGCCATCAGCCTTTGCTCTGTCTATGACCTTTCTATTCATGCCTGAAATAGGCACAAGGGATTCATAGTGGTAAGGAAGGGGGGGATGGGGAATAGCACAGTAGATCAAGTGGGTCTGCACCACAAAGGAAGGTATGAAAACAATTGGCAGACTGGGTGGGTAACGTGACCACTATGCCATCAATTTCTATGTTTCTATTTATGACAAAGTCCATAGAGCCTGCACTGTGCTATTTAAACACACTGCAGACTGTATCTCAGTGTTATTTTGGTGTGAGGATGTTGATGCAAACTCACTCTGCCCTCCCATGTCATTGTCCACTTCCCCACACCCTGGACCAAACAGTTACAGTGCCCCTGTACCTGTCCTATTCTACCTGTACAGAACAGATGCATTGAAATTTAAAGAACTTAAACTATCAGCTATATTCATTAAATATTGTTATAAAAACAGTGTCTGCCTGGTGTTTTATTTGAAAATCTAACATTTCATATGTTTATTAAAGATTTGTTGTGTTCACTGGTTCAGCCACACTGCTAGATTCTGAGACTTGCTGTTCCAGGAGATAAATAACATGTCCTCACCCTGGTGATGTCATTTGGGGTGCCACTCTCTTTTAGAGATGAGTGAAGTTGGAAAACTTTGATTTTCGAATAAATCCATCAATTTAACACAATTCTTTGATTAATTCACAGACATGAAGTATGAAGGTCCACCTGCAAAGAATGGAATTTTGCCTGTGAAGTGCAGAATTTCACCACCAATGGTGGACTTTCATCATTCGCATGTGAAATTATGCCATTTCTGGGCAAAATTCTGCACTTCACAGTGAAATTCCACAAAAAAAGGGCAAAGTCACGTGGGCAAATTTTGAGCCTAGAAGCAAAAATGTGTAGACTGCTCCCCAGAGCCGAGTTTGCTGACTTCTGTGGAACTTTGATGGTGAATTTAAACTTCACATCTCTATTCTATTTTTTCTATGAAGAAGTCAGAGAGATTATCTGATTTCTGAGCTCTGTAAAGATAATTGTTTTCTTGTTCTGTGCCCGTTGCAAGAAACTAAAAGACAAGCAGCTGTTTGATTGTAGTTTTGTCATGTTTAATACCAGTAATACACAACAGTAGTATAAAATTACCATTTTATCCTGTGCAGACATCAGGAAGAGCAGCACATTGCTGTAAGGTCTGCAGACTCTATAACTTTCTGTTGTGGTGAAAGGTATCAGTTCCCTTGTCTTCTTAATGACTACTGTGCTCATTCACACCTGGCATTCAACAGAGGTGATTTCTCAGGATGGCACTAAAATAATTATCCCATCACCCTATAAATTGGAGTGAGAGAAGTAATGCTGTTTTGAAACCTTAGTAAGAGTTTCTATGCACTAGCCAGCCCAGTGTTGTCTCCCTGTATGCAGATGCCACGGCGACATTTTGAAAACGAAGTACATTATATCAGCAAGTCACTGTTGCCGCTGTAATGTACCCATTGTATCCTGGCACTGCTTTCTCCGGGTTGTGTACCCCTCCCCAAATCAACTCTGACTTGGAGTTGATGATCCTAATTTACAGGGGGTGCATGGGGCAAATGGTTTCCTGATGGATTTATGCCAACCACAACTTGCAGTTGACATAAATCTGTCGCTGTACTAGTGTGTCAAAATAAAGTTGTCACTGAAGTGTCATGGAACCTTTTCTTCCTTGCAGATTTTTACTTGACAGGCTCATTTATTTTTTTGCTCCATATTAAAATGATCATTTTACCAGGGTTGACACATCCATCCCTAGTAGGAATTAACACAGATAAGGCCCATATTAAATCTTATTGTAAAGTAGACACACTGACCAACAGCAATGAAGTTAACAACATTACAATACTAGTAGCAATACAACCTCTTAACAGGCACAGTAGAGTAGCACCCCAAATGACATCAGCAGCCAGGAAGCATGCTGACTCAGCATCCAGTAACCATACAGAAATGAACCACACCTAAAAAGGCATTGATAAAATACAAATTTGTCAACTATTTTTACAAAACCTGTAACAGACATGGTTTTTATAGCAAAGTTTATTGAGTGCTGCTGACTGTTTTAGTTTTGAAAACCATTGCATGTGAATGTTTTAACCCTTGGAGAGACCTTGCTCTTATAGATCACATGGCAGTCTGGTCCACTGTCAACTACCCTCTCTGTGACATTATACTTCCTAATGTCTCTTAAATATAATCACTACTAGTTTATAACCATGCCCCCTGGTGTCTAGCCCCTTACAGTGTTTCAGCAGGGTTTACCAGTCACCTCTATTGATCCCATGAATGTATTTAAATGTCTCAGTCATAGCACCTGTCTCCCATCCGGCCTTGAGGGTGTATATGTTGAGGGTAAACAACCAGTCCTCTTACTGTTGTGGCCTGCGGCATTTTGTTTTCTGCTAAATGGCTGCCGTGGTCAATTTTGGCACAATGAGGTGCTGCATAATTAAAAGAACCAAAAGACCTTTTGTTTCCTTTTGTTCTTTTAAGTGTATACTGCATCCCCTGTGATGCAATTTGCTGGCCATCCCTACAGTGAAAAACAGCACTCCATGGGTCTTAACTGTATATCTTCCCCTGCATACCCCTTATCATTTTAGTAGTCCTTCTCTGGACCCTAAGTAATTGCAATCCTTCCTGAAGTGTGAACTCCAGAACTGTGCACAGTATTATGGGTGCAACCTATCCAGGTACTTGAAGAATGGCAGGAACACCTCCTGCTTCCTACGGGTGTTGCCTTTATTTAACTCTGACATCCCCTATCTTATTCAAGATAGAGGGATGTCAGATAGGAGGTTCTTGAGTGCATGGGATAGGCATAAGGGTACACTGGAGATGTGCAGAGCAGGAGAGCTGCTGATCAAATAGGATCTGGGGCTGCAGCAGTGAGCAAGGAAATGGGCAGACTAGGTGGGCTGTATAGTCCTTATCTGCTGACAGATTCTGTTTCTATATTTCTAATACTCCATTTTGGGGGTCTAGTTTCCAATATGCAACACTTTGCATTTCTTTGCGTTGCATTTGAGATGTCATATCCAAGGCCATTTGTCCAGTTTTGCCTGGTCACTCCTCAGAATCCTTGATTTCCACTACCATGTAGACTTTGAAACATAACTTTGTGTCATTTGTAACTGGTTGAACTTGCCTTGAATTCTCAATCCTATGTCTAAAATATAATTACATTGAAGAATGCCAGTCCAAGTATTAACCCCTGTGGCACCCCACTTGTCATGTTACTGAGCCCTGAGTGACTCCTGTTCACCATCACCAATCATGTCCTATCCCCAAACCAGTTTCCAACCCAGTTAATGGAGTCTGCCTGTTAAGAGGCAAACAGGGTTGTCCTGGTTGTGCTGCTCAATGGCTTACTCACAGGGGTAAGCAGTAAGGCATGGGGGGGAGTGGGGGGTGAGGGATGACCAGGATGATGAACAAGGGGAGGGGCCAACAGGGGTAGTGAGACACAAGATGACATCATGAAAGGGGAAGGAACACGACATGGGAGGCAGAAAAAGGGCTAGGGCAAGGGAAAGAGGAAAGAGGTCATGATCAAGGGCCTCTTAAGGGGCTGCACAGAGACATTCATCCTCTTTTTTGCTGCTACTCTTGTTTTTTGCAGGGAGCAGCACATCAGATTGGATTTAATGGTGAGAAACCTTCCTATTGAAAGTGTCAGTGGAATCTGCAGGTTTAAGAGAGAAAGGTCACAGTCTGGTCTTTCGAAGAGCGAACATATATAATATTACTGGGTTTTCCGAGGATGAATGTGTTTTTTTTTTGCACTAGTTTTTACCAGGAACAAGCCTCATGGAGATTCAGACTGAGAAGGTGGAACCGAGTGGACAAGGTAAGCAATGGGCATTTAGCCTATAGGAGGAAAACATCCATTTCAGGTGGTTGTTTCAAGGTTGTGCAGATGTTGGTAAAAAGCTGGGGTAATTATCCAAAGAACTCCCGATGGAGCAGACCACAGCCCAGCTAGGCTGCCAGATGGGGTTGAGGTTGTTTGGGTGAGAGCCCATTTTTGGGGGTTGGGGGGCATCCAGCTGCTCCAGTGGCATTATGGGCTGGGAGGTGGTTTGGGGATGACCTGTTTGGGGGATGGCAGAGAAGTCAGAGGAGCAAGGTAGTGGTGCCGATGCCAAAGGAAAGAAGTCACTCTGCCATTTTTTGCCTCATCTCTTGCACTGAAAAAAGGGGGGGTAGGGCAATGAGGAGCCCGAAGTCAGGAGAAGAAAGTAGCTGGGAGACATGCAAAAGGGCCCAGTTGACTGACTGGGCCTAGCTGTGAGCCACACAGTGGATGGCATCTGATGTTCTCACCATGTGGTAGGTCGGGTCGCACCTGGGAGGATCAGAATGGCTGCTTGGTTTTTCTGCACTCCTTTTCCATTTCAACAAAATGGAATCATTGGAGAGAATTTACCTGATGACAGAGCTCAAATAAAGAGGCTGATGTGCTGGAGAGAGGGATCCAAGGGCCCTGGTCACCTGGACAGGCTAAGTGGGCCGTGCAGAGGACGGCATCTGTCATCATCATCACCATGGGCTAGGCTAGGCCACAACCAGAGCAGGGCCTCCCCTTTTCCAACCTGTGAAGGCAATTGAATTGGTGGAGATAGTTATAAAAAGAAAATGGACACATTTTATGGGGGAAAGAGAGCAGTAAGGGACATTTATGAAAAGACAAAGGGAAAGAGGGAAAAGGAATTGCAAAACAGAAGGTGGCAAGAGGGGGCACCTTGGGGGCAACAAAAGATGGGGTGCAGGGGCTATGAGCAGAATAAAGAAGTGTGTACGCATGGTTAGACACCAGCCCCTGAGCACAGCAAGGCAACATGCTAGACAAGGGCAAGAGTGGGTTTATAGTCACATTTGCAGATGACAACAGGGCACAGCTAAGCAATAGGACATCAGGGAGGTGTCATGGAAGCTGACTCTGGTATATATAAACAAATTCTGACCAGAGCCAATAGGGCTGTGAAGCGCTACCAAGTGAAGAAAGTTACATATGTGCGTAGAAATTATTCAATGCCCAAGTGTAACTTGGCCGTATGTTGGAGGTGTTGCATCAAATTTTCAACATGGCCTTTTTTGGACCCCTCTTCATGAACAGTGCCAGTGTAATTTTGTTCAATTGTCCCAAAAGGTGATTGCACAGACCAAATGCACTATTCTGAGCAAAAGGGTGAAAACATGGTTAGGGCAGGTTGTGGAAAATGATAGCTGTATGGTTGTGAAGGAGGTTTACAAAGATGCCTATGTTAAAAAAGTGAAGTGAAAATATTAAAAATTAGCGATGTTAGGAGCGTGCGTAGAAACTGCACAGTGCACACTCGTAATGCAGTCATTTGTTGGAATTGTTTCAGCAAATTTTCAACATGGCCTTTTTTTGGACCACTCCTGGTGAACAGTGCCAGTGTCATTTTGTTTAATTTTCCCAAAAGGTGATTGCACAGAGCAAATGCGCTGTTCTGCACCACAGGTGTGAAAACACATTTCAGACAGGTTGTGGAAAATTACAGCAGTACTGTTATGAAAGAGGGGTGCAACAATGGCAATGTTAAAAATGTGGAGTGAAAATGTTAAAAATTAGTGACGTTAGGGCGTCGTAAAGCTGCACAATGCGCTTATGCTTGAGTCATTTTTGGATTTTTCCACGAATTTGCAACAAGGGCATTTTGGGACCCCACCTCATGAACAGTGGCACTGTCATTTTCTGAACTGGTCCCGAAAGGTGATTCCATGCAGTGACTGAAAAATCACCTTTAGGGACCGAGTAACAAAATGACAATGACAGTTTTTTATGAGGTGGAGTCCCAAGAACCCCATGTTGAAAATTTTGGGCAAAAATTCCAAAAAATGACTGCGATATCAGTATAAGTTGAAAACCTCATTGAATGGCTGTATAGCACGCTTACCTTTAATTCTTCAGTTCATGGTTGGACTTTGAAGAGTGCAGTCATGTCCCGGTCCAGAGAAGATGACAGCGCCGACCTCTGGAGGTATGTATGAGTAAGGGTGGGGTATGGGAGGTGGGTGTCCAGTGGGAGGGTGGGAAGGGGCAGGAGACCACAGCAATGACGAGGAACCATTTTTCGTTTCACAGGGAAACAAAACCGACAATGCGGGACTATTCTCAAATTTTCAACAAAAGGACACATAAAAAACATTTTAGCACACTGGGGTGGGATCCCAGTGTGCTACAGGATAGCTGACATAGGGATCGGGTAACACGATGTTGGGCATGACGTGAGTAGGGGTCACTACAGGACAAAAAAATACCCGACTAGGGACCGTTATCTAATTTACAGAAACAAAACAAATTCTGCTCACTAGGGTGGGCTCCCAGTGTGTGACATGAGATGAGCATAACTTCAGGAGGGGGGCACAACACAGTGAATGGCACAGTGCCATACACAACATGGTGGCACCGTATCACTTGCCATGTGCACAATTCCATGCATGCGTGTGACCCATGCATATGCGCAGTGCACATATCGGATTGCAGAAGTAACAGCCAAAACAGTGTGGCTGTTATTCCATATGCCAATCGTGGCAGAGGGCTTTCAGCTCCATTGGGCTTTTGGAAGGATACTTCCAAAAGTCAAATGGAAGAGGTTGTGAGATTGGCCATTTTCAGAGCTAAAAATCTCTTGCAAAATGGCAGTAGGCTCTGCTCACAACCCTAAAAAGAAATAAGACTAATAAAGAATACAAAAGGGGAAGGACAGGAGAAGAAAGAGAAAAAGAAATATAGAACATAGAATCTGATGGCAGATATGGGTTGCTTGGCCCACCTAGTCTGCCCATTTCCTTACCTAATGGATAAGCTGTAGATCCTAGTTAACCAACAGCCTACTTCCTTCTACCCCGCACTAGAAATGCTTTATGTCTGTCCCATGCATTCTTGAATTCCCCCACTGTTTTTGTCTCCACTACCTCCTCACGAAGGCTGTTTCATGTATCCACAACCCTTTCCATGAAAACATACTTCCTCATGTTACCTCTGAGCCGTCCCCCCTCTATCTTCAAATTGTGCCCCCCTTGTTCTTGCACATCTTTTTTGTGAAAGATGCTACCCTCTTGGACTCTGTTGAGTCCCTTGAGGTACTTGAAACTTTCTATCATGTCCTCCCTCTCCCTCCTCTCCTTGAGGGTATACATATTAAGCTCCTTTAATCTCTCTTCATATGTCTTCTGGTGCAGATTCTGCACTATTTTAGTTGCCCTCTTCCAGACAGCCTCCATCCTGTCTATGTCCTTGCTGAGATGGGGCCTCCAGAACTGCACACAGCACTCCAGATGGGGTCTCACCAACTGTCTGTACAGAGGGATAACAACTTCTTGTTTTCTACTGGTGTTGCCTCTCCCTACACATCCCAGTATCTCGCCAGCCCTCCTTATTACTTTCTCACATTGCTTGCTCACCTTAAGGTCATCTGATATGACTGCCACCAGGTCCCTTTCCATTTTTGTTGTTGTTAGTATCTCACCCTCCACTGTGTACTCTTCCCCTGGGTTTTTGTTTCCCAGGTGTATTACTTTGCACTTCTTTGCATTGAATCTAAGCTGCCATACATCTGACCATTCCTCCAACCTTGCCAAATCTCTTCTCATCCTTTCCACCCCACCTTCTGTATCGATTCTTTTGCAGATCTTTGTGTCATCTGCAAAGAGACATACTTTTTCTTCCAGTCCCTCTGCAATGTCACTTCTGAAGACAATAAAGAGGACCAGTCCCAGTACTGAACCCTGCTGTACCCTGCTAGTAACCCCCCTTTCTTCAGAGTGGACTCCTTTTATTATTACCCACTGCATCCTGTTGTCCAGCCAATTTTTTTAACCCAAGGCTACCACCTTGGGACCCACTTTAAGGCTGGCTAACTTTTACATTAATCTTCTATGTGGGACGATGTCAAAGACCTTGCTAAAGTCTAGGTAGACCATGTCCACAGCCCCTCCCTGGTCTACTACTTTGGTCACCAAGTCAAAGAAATCTATTAGATTCATCTGACACCACCTTCCTGCTGTGAATCTATGCTGCCTTGGGTCCTGTGCCACACTGGCCTCTAGGAACTCAACAATTCTTTTCTTCAGAAGTGATTCCATCATTTTTCCTACCACTGAGGTCAAACTAACAGGTCTTTAGTTTTCTGCCTCTGTCTTGCTCCCACTTTTGTGAAGGGGAATTACATCCACCCTCCTCCAGTCCTCAGGTACCACACCATCCTCCCACAATTTGTTAAAAAGGGTAGTCAGTGGTGTCACTAGTTCTACCCTTAGTTCTTTTAGAATTATTGAGTGAATCCCGTCAGGCCACATTGCACTGTCCACCTTCAGAACCCTTTCTTCTGTGAATGGACTGGTATCGATCTCCCTATCCAGAGTGCTCCTATTCTTTGATTTAGGAACCTCCTACTCCTCTTTTTTTGTGAATACTGAACAGAAATATTCATTCAATATCCCTGCTTTTTCACTTTCACCCTCTGCCCACCCTCCCTTCCATTTATTAAGCCTCACTATCCCTCTCTTGGTCTTTCTTCACTCTCTAATGTACCTATAAAAGGTTTTATACCCCTTCTTAACTGAGTTGGCTATCTTTTCCTCAGTTTGAGCCTTTGCTATTCTGACTGCCTTCCCCATTTCCTTCTGCTTTAACTGGTAAAGTTATCTGTCCTGCTTCTTCTGTGTTTCCTTATACTTCTTGAATGCTACCTTTTTCTCCTTAACCTTCCCCACCACCTCTTTTGAGAACCATAGTGTTTTTTTTTCCTTTGTTTTGTTTTGTTGATTTGCTTCACACAAAGGCTTTTTGCCTCTGTGATGGCTGTTTTGATTTTTACCCAATGTTCTTCCACCCGTCCTTCTTGCCCCTTTGCTAGTGCTTTTCTGAGGTACTCTCCCATTTTCCCAAAGTCAGGCCAGCTAAAGTCCATTACTCTTGCTTTTGTATGGCTTGACTCTATGGCTGTGTATATCATGAACCACACTGTTTGGTGGTTGCTTGTTCCCAGATGGCTATCCACTTCTAAATCTGAGAGCCTTTCTCCATCCCCATTTGACAGTACCAGGTCTAAGATTGCTCCATCCCAAGTGGGTTCCACCACTGTCTGTCTGAGGCATGCCAACTTTAGGGCATCAAGAATAACCCTGCTCTTGGATGTGGCTGCAGCAATGGTGCTCCTGTTCACAACTGGCATATTCATGTCCCTCATCAACAATATCTCCCCTTTTTCTGCCATTCTAAGGATGCCTACTATCATTTCCTTGTCCATTGCTTCTGCCTGAGATTGGGGTCTGTATAAGACCCCCATGCAGATTGTGATGCCATTTTCTAACTCCAGGGTGACCCACAGTGCCTCCTCTACTCCCTGTTTATCCTTTAGTTCCATTGCTTTGATCCCTTCCATTACATAGAGAGCTACTCCTCCTCCTCTTTTACCCTCCCTGTACCTCCTGTAGATTGTGTACCCTGGTATATTGACATCCCAGTCATGGTTCTCTGTGTACCATGTTTCAGTGACTGCCATGATATCCAGGTGTCCCTCTTCCATCAATGCCACTGGTTCAGGAAACTTGTTACACAGACTATGGGCATTGGTACACATCGCCCTCCATTTTTGATGGCCTTACCCCTTTTAGCCCCACCCCTGTCCTTACTGCCTTTGTCTTTTTCTGCATTACCCCGTCCTGCTCCCTATTGACTTCTCTAGCTCGGTGTTTACCTTGCTAACTACTGTTTTGTTGAGAGGAGGCTGGGTTTTCCCTGTTTCTTTTCAGTGCCTCCCCCCTTGGCTAGTTTAAATGCTTGCCAATGAAGTATTTACACCTATCACCTAGGATCTTGGTTCCCCTCCTGGACAGATGCAGACCATCACACCAGTATAGGCCAGTATCCCTCCAAGTGGACCCCAAGTTCCCAATGAAGCCAAAATCCTGAACTCCACACCAGTTTTTCAACCATTCATTGAATCCCATGGTGTGGAATACCCTAGCATCACCCTTGCCACAGACAGGCAGCACCTCCGAGAAGGTTACTGTATGTGCTACTTGTCTAAGGCCCATCCCCAACTCTACAAACTCCTCTTGCACTGTTCTGATCCCCTTCCCAGCCAGGTGATTTGTCCCAAGGTGGACAATGACATCCAGCTCCCTCCCTCCCTCATGCAGCTGCTCCCACAATCCTGAGGGTTCTCTCCTTGTCCCTCCAAGCCATGGCACCGTGCAGGCACCTTACCTCCCTCTCCCCTTCCTTCCCCAGTTCTACCCCCTAACAATTGAGCCCCACACCAGGAATTGTTTCCTTCCCCTGTGGGATCCCTTGCCACCCTCCTGTGGGTCTTCTTTGTGGAGTTTCCCAGCATCCTCCTTGGTCTCCACTGCAAGTGCCTCCATAGAGGAACCACTCTCCACCAGAACAGCGTATGAATTGTGTAGAGGTACAACTGGAGGAATGTGCCTCTGTTCCACCACCCTCTCCCTTCCTGAGCCCAACTTGGTCCAACCGCTCCTCTTTCTTTGCAACCTCTGAGGTAGCAGCAGCAGCCCTGGTGGTCCCTGGGTGGTGGAAGATGTTTCATGAATCCTAGCCAGGTCAGCCTGGAGATGGGAAACTTTCTCCCTTAGACCAGAGAGGTGCTTGCAAATAGGCAGCATCGCAGCCTCCAGAATGTTTCCCAGAAGACTGCTGCCCCACAGCCATTGCACTGCACCACTCCCATCATGTCTTATTTTGTGGCCCCTCTCCTGTTGCTTTGTATGCTTACTCTCTCCTCCCTCTGCTTATTTTTCCACCTACTTTCCTACTGCCTATGTGCCCTTATAGCTCTCGCCCTTCCTGTTCCAGGACAGGAACTTCCTGTATTCTTCAGTAGTCAGCATCTTCCTTGCTCAGAGTCAGACCTCTAGCAGCTAGGGGGCAAGGTAGAGCTACTCTTTTCCTTCAAGGATGATAAAACCTATGTGTCTCAGTGATCCTTCCCTTCCTACTGCCAAAGAGGAAGTTCCTGTTGTCAATCAAATCCAGTGCCTATAAAAGTAGAACTGGCTAAGTGTGGGTGGGTGAAGAGAAGGGAAGGAGGGCAATTAGTAAGAAAAGTTCTAGCTCTTTAGTCAGTTGCTCCTTGCTCTGAAAGCAAGATTCCTGTCTGCCAAAAGCTAGCAGCATGGAACTTTAACTGGAAACACCTGGTTTTCTACTCTTAAGCCACACCTTTCAATTAACTTCTCTCCTCTCTGATACAGTCCCCTTTCCCCCAACAAAGAAAAACACAATAACTTTCTTTTTGTTACCCTAAATGAGACCCCCCACTTCGAATAAAGTATCTATTTTCTTATTTCCAACAGGCACTGATGCCTGCTGAGATAGAATTAATAAGACAAGTTTTATCTCTTTATTCAGCTGCAGTTGCTCTGAAAGCAAGATTCCTGTCTGCCAAAAGCTAGCAGTAGCTGGCAGGTACACAGAGATACATGTAGATTCAGGCTACATTCACAAGGACAAAGGTAAGGCCGCATGGCCCAGGGGGGCATATATACAACCCACCCCCAAAAAAAGCAGTATTTCCACATAATGTATTAACGTTTGTTCTTTCACTCAGTTCATTCCTGGCTTTCTTTAGGGACCGTTTTTTAGACATGGCACAGAGGAAGAGCAAGCCTACTAGAGAAGACATCTACAGCACCATACTGCAGTTAGCAGACAGGGCAAACAAAGTGTGGGAAATGGTAGAGGTTATGGAGCCCAGGAGGATGGGGGAAAAGCATAAGGCTAAGAGAGGCGGGAGAAAAGGAAAACAACCCCTGCCTAGTCCAGCTAGCCCAGAAAGGCCACCTCCAGCACTGCCTGGACCTGCCCAGCCAGTCAGCCTGGTCAGGCCACACCCAAGTACAACCATTTTGCCTCTGCCTTAGTTCAAGCCTCTTCCTCTGCTGGCACCAGATCCCACCCCAGTGTTTTCTCCAGTGCCTAGTCCACTGTCCACTCTGGCCCCAGCCAAACATCAAACTCCAGGGCAGCTACCAGTGAGGCCAATGGGCCTGGGCCCATTTTAACTGCCTAGGTCAGCACCAGCTCCGACAGCGACAACAGCCTCACAAACAGATAATGGTGGGGTGAGTGTTGAGTACAGCATGAAAGAGTATGTGGAGCAGATTATTAGCTCATTGGGGGAGGGGGTTGGGGCAGCTGGATAAAGCTTTGTCCAATATTAAGACAGGACAGGCAAAGAAAAATCCCACAGAGGGACCGGGTTTGGGGATGGTGACAAGAGAAACTGGCTCCCCAGGCATGAGGATAGGCGAACACGTACCGATGGCCACAAAAGAAAGGATATGGAGGGGAAATATGTAGATATATCTGCACTGGTCAGTAGGGAAGTGGTGACCAAATATGTTGAGAAAGAGAGCATAGGGAAGAGCGAGATGGCTGCAGCAGTAGTCCTGATAGGGAAAAAAGAAAAGGATAAGTTTACTAAATGGAAGAAGTGGGATGCTTGATCTGTAGGTTATGCCACAAACTCAGTGATAGTCATGGAGAAAAAAACAGAATTAGGTATACCCCTCATCAAATATTCCCTGATCATATGGAGAGCAAAAGCTAGGGGAGGTTTCGGGTGGCTGTACTATGATGGGCTTTTCAGACAAAGGATAGCAACTTATGGGGATGTCATGTGGGATAAAAAACAGCTTGATCTGTGGACAGATTATGGCATTGATTAGGCCACCCCAGAGAGAGAAGGGGGAAGGAAGGCCACCCTAATAGAAAAATGTTGTTGGCGCTGTAATAGGGCATTTTTCTCCTGGCCACAATGCAGATTCTGGAATGCTTTTTTGAAGTGTGGAGGTACTGTAGCCATCTGGTTTCTCAGCATTGGATGAATTGGAACCAAAGGGGCAACCTGGAGGGGCACCAGGTTTGGCCAACCAGTCCTTTTAGGGTGGGATGCAGGGGAACAGAGGCCAAACATAGGGTAGAGGTTCCGAAGGGAGGGGTTACAGTGGGAGGAGAGGACAAAACTACTGGGGGTGGACAGGGATAGGAGGGGGGAGGGGGTGCAGGGGGATAGAAACAAACCAGGAGGAAGCAGAGAGAGTCAGAAGGGGACCATCAAAGTGTACTGAACGGATAGACAGTTTCCTATAGTCTAGGACCCTCATCAAGGTGGAAGCAGTTGAGAGTTGGCTGAGAGGCTATCCCATTGAGAAAGCAGTGGAGCGAATCATAGATGGTTTCAAGAGAGGTTTCAGTTGCAATTTCAAGGCCCCAGGGGGAACAAGGAAGTGAAAAACCTGGGCTCGGTAAAGAGCAAAGAGGATATTTTAAGGAAAAAGATTCAAAAAGAGGATACCAGGAGGATAGAAGGACCATTTATGGACCCACCCTTACATGGTTTCAGGGCGTACCCATTGGGTTTGGTCCCCAAGAAACAACAGGTAGAATACAGGGTCATCCATCATCTGTCTTTCCCAGATGGGATTCAGTCAATGATTATATTGATGAGAAAGACAGCAGGGTGTCTTATGCCACACTAGAGGAAGTGGTACAGATCATCAGGGCCACCCCAGAGGCTTGGCTGGCCAAGATGGACATAGAGTCATCTTTTAGATTACTGCCGGTATGGCCAGAAGAGTGGGACCTGTTAGGTTTTAAGATGGACAGGCAGTATTACTTCACCAAATCCATGCCTATGGGCTTGCTCCATGGCTTGTGCCATGTTTGAATTATTCCGCACATGTCTTCAGTGTATTTTTCAGCAGAAAACACATTACAGGGTTGTCATACACTATCTGGATGACTTTCTACTCACAAGAAATGGGAAATTGGAAGTGGAATGCATGCTCTCCTGTTTTCAAGACTTGTGTCAAGATCTAAGGGTGCTGCTGGCTCCACACAAAACAGAAGGGCCCAGCAGAATGATAGAGTTTTTAGCGATAGAGATTGACACTCAAGCACAGATGTTCCGTTTGCCTGATAACAAAGTGCAGCAATTGAAGGAACTAATAGAGGAACACTTGAACAGAAGGAGGGTTCTGTTGAGATAGGTACAGTAGTTATTGGGGCACCTCAGTTTTGCCTGCAGGGCAGTAGGCCTGGGGCAGGTGTTTACCAGATGCCTGGTCGGTGCAACTAGGGGTACTACCAGACCACACCACTGGGTCGACACTACAAGGGGATCGAAAGATGACTTGCGGGTCTGGGACAAATTCATACAGAACTTTAATGGGAGATACTTTTGGCAAGATGACTGGGTCTACAGCACAGACCTAGAGTTGTACATGGACGTGGCACGTGGTCTGGGCATGGGGGTTATTTTCAGGGAAAAAGGTTCTCTGAGCCATGGCCAGATGAATGGACTGGGGGGGTTCAAGGGACATGTTGGAGATCATGCCGATCTGGGACTGCACCTTATTATGGGGTGAAGAGCTTTGTAATCAAAAGGTGACTTTCTGGTGTGACATCAGAGTGTTGGTGGTTCTACTCAACAACAGAGGGGGGACATCAGAGTCAGTACTGAGTGTGTTACGTTAGTTAGTGCTGCTGGGTTTACAGCTAAACATGTCTTTTAGGGCTAGACACATTGGTGGGGTACAGATCACCTTAGCTGTCAGCCATTCCTTTCTGCAGCTGGACTGATTCCAGGCCATTGCCCCAAGGCAGAAGGACAAAAAACACCCATTCCATTGAACATTTGGGACATTGGCTGTAAGGAGCTGAACTGCTTTTTCACAACTTCTGGGTGCCCTGGATCTTAAGGTCTTGGTGGGCATTCCAAGCATTCAGGGAATTGCATCTCATGGAGGTAAGTGGATTGGTCACAGAGGAGTAGATTGAAAAGTTCTTAGTTTATCAGTGGGAACGGGGCCTAGCACATGCCATGATGAAAGTCCATTTGGCAGTGAACAGCATAGTATGCAGCCTAAAAGGTTGGCATGACCTAACTAACAGCATGTTTGTTAGACAAATGTTACAATGCCTGGGACATCTAAAACAGAGGGCAACGGATGACAGGAGTCCTGTTTCAGATCAATTGTTGGGCAGGTTTGTAGATATCTTACCCATGATATGTAAAACAGGAGATGAAGCCACTTTATTCCAAGCCATATATTTGGTAATGTTTTTTGGGGTCCTGAGGGTGACCGAAGTGGTGGGTCATGGGAAGAGAAAGGACACCAGCAGTTTAGAGTGGGAGGATGTAACATGGGGGATGAAACAGATTCACATATTGCTAAAGAGGTCCAAGATGGATCAAGGAGGTAAGGGGTGTATGGTGTCTCTGAGACCGCACAGCAATCCAATAGTATTACCTGTGCAAGGGTTGTGGGCCTACACTGCAGTGAGACACAAAAAGCAGGGTCAGCTATTTACTCATGGGAATGGAAAAGGAGTCACAAGTTATCAAATCATAGCTGTCCTTGAAAAAGACATAGAGTTTTTGGGTGAAGATCTGACAAGGTACTCATCCCATTCCTTCAGAATTGGGGTGGCATCTCAGGCCGCCATGGAAGGGGGTTCCATAGGGCAAGTACAGGATCTAGGACATTGGAAGTCTGAATGTTATAAGAGATATATACAACCCCTGAATAATTAAGTTATTAGCCAATTTTCTTTTGTCTTTCAGGTTAAGCATTTAAAAAAATGTATTTTGTTTTTTAAGGTAGAAGAGATAGGGAGTGGTCCGGGGGGGCATGGGGAGAGACATTTTTGAGAGAGGTAGAACTCTGCTCATTTATCATTTTGTCTCCATACCAGGACACAGCTGATGCACAGAAATATGGATATGCAGGCACTCTTATATTTACTGGGCAGAGAGGAGAGCCAAGAGGAAAGCAGGGGGCAAGCAGCATCTATGAACATATGAACATACGAAACTGCAGGCAGATACAGGCCATTCGGTCTATCTAGTCTGCTTGAGTGTGCAGCACTTCAGTCCATTAGACTGCAGCTATCCCCCTCCATCATATGCCCTCATATGAACATACAAATGCATCAGGATGTCAGACATTGTAGGCTGTCATGGAAAGGAATTTGGTGGATGAAATAGGCTCAACTATTACCCACACTGTGGGAGATTAGGGACAGATGCCCCATGCCATATATGATCATTGTACATCTAGGGGGAAATGACATTGGCTCCAGGCCCTGGTTGGACATTTACTTGGAAATAAAACATGATCTTGAAAAAATTAAGCAATGGTGGCCCTTGGTAATGTTGGTGTGGTCTGACATGGTACCGAGAAGAACGAGGTGGAATGAGCACAGCCATGTAGCTATTGAAAGAGACAGAAGAAAAATCAATAGGAGGGTAGGCATGCTATTCCGGGCCATGGGGGGGGCAGGTCATTTAGAGGGGAGTGAAAGAAAGAGTAGATAAATTTTATCAACTGGATGGGGTCCATTTGTCTGATTTGGAGGTAGACATGTTCAATACAGAAATCAAGGGTTGCATCAAGGCTTGGAGGAGACAGGAAGGGAAATGAGGAAAGGGGGGGAATGCCTGTCATCCAACACAAGCTGGAGACAGGCTGTGGGAAGAAACTATATGTAAAAAGGGGCCAAGTGTGGGGGTGTAGGGGGGAGTGTGGGATAGGGTTGAAAAAAATAGACAAGAAGGACAGCAGCATCAATTGAGAAAAGTGGTAACAGTCTACACTGTTACCTCCAAAAAGAAGAGAAGAAGAAGTCACCCAAGTTTACAGCTGGGAAGCAAGACAAAGGAGGGAGAAGAAAACGATAATATACAATGTCAAATGGTTTGATATAATGGAAATAATGATTTTGTAAATGTAAATTAAATTAATTGCCAATCTGAGCACCACAAAATTGTGGGTGTCTGTCATCACTGGGATAGAAAGAATCCATGACAATGGAGTCTGCCTGTTAAGAGGCAGACCAGGTTGTCCTGGTGCCACCACCCAATGGCTTACTCACAGGGGTAAGCAGTAAGGAATGAGGGGGGATGACCAGGATGATTAACATGGGGAGAGGTCAACAAGGTTAGTGAATTACAAGGTGACATCATGAAAAGGGGAAGGGAAAAGACATGGGAGGCAGAGAAAGGGGATAAGGCAAGGGCAAGATGGGAGTGGTCAGGATCAAGGGCCTTTTAAGAGGCTGCGTAGAGGCATTCAGCCTCTTTTGCTGCTACTCTCTTGTTTTTTTGCACCTCCCACCCACCCTGCAAAGGGGTAATAATTTTCAAATGGGTGGGGGGTCTCAGGAGGAACAGGGACTGCTGAAGGTGGATGGCAGTGGGGAACAAAATACAAAAATAGAGGTTGTGAAGCACACCACAAGGTGATCTGGACACCTGTGGTGGTCAGCTGAAAGAAAGAAAAACAAGAAAAGGGGAAAATATTGAAAATAATTATATATATCTAGAAAGAGTATGGGAAGAAAATAGATATAAAAAGGAGCCAAGACTGGGGGGTGGGGATTGTGGGAGGGGGTTGAATAAACTGGACAAGTAGGACAGCAGCATCAATTAAGAAAAGTGGTAATGGTCTACACCATTACCTCCAAAAAGAAGAGAAGAAGCCACCCAGGTTTACATCTGGGAGGCGAGAAGGAAGGAGAAGAAAAGGATGATATATAATTGAGATGGAAGTTATAAAGGAATGGAATGTGGAAGGATAAAAATTTGAATAATGACAATGTTGAATGGTTTGATACAATGGAAATAATGATTTTGTAAATGTACACAAATGGTTTGTAAAATAAATTAATTGCCAATCTGAGCACCACAAAATGTTGGGTGTCTGTCATCATTGGGATGGGAAAAATTCAGGACAACTAAGCTATCTCCCATTCCCAGGCTGTTCCACTGCTTCACCAAGCTCCCATACAGCTCTGCATTGAAGGCCTTATTGAAGTATGAGCACAACACCTTCACTGTTTGGCCCTATCAACCACATTGGTTACCATGTTGAAACTGTCTATGAGTTTTGTTTGGCATGAACTTCCCCTTGCAAAGCTGTGCTGCCTTGAATCTAGCAGTCCCTTAGTCTCAAATAATTTGCTCATTCTCTCCTTTTACTTTTTGATTGCATGAGTGTTTATGGGTACCACACAAATTTAAATTACACTATCTATCTTCTTGTATCATTTATGAATCATACATATTGTTATTCTCCCTTCTTAGTTCAGATAGTTTGTCTAATACCTGAGCTGTATCTGCCATGTGTATAAACAGAGGGCTTTTGCTTCCAGTGCTATCAATCCAGCATCT
Organism: Neoceratodus forsteri; assembly: GCA_016271365.2. Taxonomy (NCBI): domain Eukaryota; kingdom Metazoa; phylum Chordata; order Ceratodontiformes; family Ceratodontidae; genus Neoceratodus; species Neoceratodus forsteri. The sequence goes on from CM057456.1 coordinate 1,341,821,343, forward strand.
TTTGCAAGCACTAAAGTCACAAACAGAAAAAAAAAATACTTTACCTGTTTCTGCTCACTACAAGCATAAACGTTTGTGTCTAGTTCTATGCTCCCAGTGAAGAAAAGCAATAAAAACATCCAGTTTGGTATGACTTTCAGCTTCTGTTAGTAGGGGTTTTCATCTGGGAGTACTATATATAGTGATAAACGTCCAACAATAAATATGATAAAGAGTAGTGATCTGAATACCAACCCCTGTGTCTCCCCACTATTCACCTTTTGACCCCTTAGTGACTCCCATTATCCACCAACAAATGTGTCCTATTAACCAACCAGTTACCATTGTATTTAACTATGCTATCTCCAGTTACAAGGTTTTCAGCCCTTTTGCTAGCCTCTCATGCAGGACAGAATCAAAGGCCTTGCTGAATTCCAAGTACAGAACATCCATTACGTGTCCCTTATCAGTTGCCTTGGGTGCCATGTTGAAAATGTCCACGAGGTCTGTTTGACATGACCTCACCCTTACAAAGCCTTGCTGTCTCTCATCCAGCAATTGCTTACTTTCAAGGAATTCCACAATCCTCTTCTTTATGGTGGTCTTGAGTAGTTTCCCCAGCATTGAGATCAGACTGACCAGCATGTATTTGCTTGGATACCCCTTATCCCCTCCCTTGTGAGAAGGGATCACATGTACTTCACTTCAGTCACTCAGAGACTGCCCTTTGCTCAGAAAACAATTACCTAGGTCGATTAGTGATCCTTCTAGAGCTTCCCCACCATGTTCAATACCCTAGGGGGAGTCTGTCAATGCTCACTGCCTTATGTTTTATTTAGTCACTTCAACCCATTATGCCCCCTGTCCCCTGTGATCAGACTGAAGTATAGTTCCTGCCTCTGTGACTCTGAGTCCTCCACTGAGAGGTCCATACATTCTGGAAGGGGTCCCCTTTTTCCACTGTGAATACTGAGGGGAAGTGTTCATTTAGGATTGCCACCTTGCTGCATTGTTAGTCACCCATTCCCCCATTACTGAGCCTCTCTATACATGCCTTGTATGTGTTGTGTTGCTTACCTGCTTTTATGTAAGGTACCTAGAGCCCCAGGGATTGGGTGCCATATAAATAAAATTGCCTTGCCTTCCCTTCATATTCCTCATGTCCATTATTTACCTGAAGAAGTTAAGCTATTCTCTAAGATAAACAGTCTGAATATATGTAATCTTTTCTTCAATCTCTTGCCTCCCAAACTGTAATCAGCTTGTTGGTCTGGTGATAGCAATGGACAGAAATTAGGTTTTATATATTGTTTTTAATGCACACTGTATCCCAAAGCTCTTTACAATCCATAAAGAGTAGGCAGGTGCCATTAAGAACACACAGAAAGGTTAATAAATCAAGGATTAAATAGCTAGAAAAAAAGAGAATTAAGCACAAGAGTTATGTGACTTGTTAAACATCACTAGTAACTAAGTGGAGGTTGTGGGATTCTTTTTTTTTTTTTTTTTAGTTGTTTAACCAGGTATAGCACACTAAGCTGAAAGCTTTTTTACAGGAGCTACCTGGGAGCACAAGGAGGTTAAGTGATTTGCTCAGGGTCACACAGTCTGGTCTGCTGAATGTCACCAGATTTGCAGCTCAGAGCCTTAGACCACTTCGCTATACTGCCTCCAAGCTTGGACTTGCTGGGTCTTCAGGTTCAAAGCTCTGTCTATAACCACTAGGCTATATGACCACCCAGAGCCACTTACTGAAGGCTCTCAACATTTCTCCTTTTAGTTTTGTTCCATTTTGACCAGAACCAGATGCATTTCTCCTGCTGTAGTCTTACAAAATCCTTTTATAATAGGAGAATCACTCTCCTTCACCTGTCTCTTATCACCTTCTAAGTTATCTAAACATTGCATTTGCTCCCTTGACTGCAACAGCATACTGTACTTCCTATCTGGCATCATCTATCTATAATTGCTTACTTATTGCTTTTGACTCTTAAGTCATCTACTGCTACACCCCAAAGAGTGTATTATTAATCTGGATTAATTGTCCCTAGGTACAGTACTTTAAATTTCCCACAATAAACTTATCTTCTATATGTTTTAGGTCCTAATCAAAGAGGTGTGAAGTTGACTAACATTGTTTCCCAGATTTCACCTCAATTCACAAAGTAAATACACAGTATAGGGTTAATTTTGCAAATGGCACATTTGGTAACTGTGCTGCATGAGAGTTACGTTTACTACTTTGCCAAAGGCCTTGATGTACTCCAGATCGACTACATAAACTACACTGCCCCTATCTATCTTCCTGTTTACGTCCTCAAAAAATTCAGACTGTTATGGCATAATCTACCTGTAAAAACATCATGACATTTAAAGAGCAGTGCATTCTCTCCTATGTGCTGGATCACTACATTTTTTTTTTATTGATTTAAACTTTTTTCTGAGCACTGAGGAAAGACTCTCAGGTCTGTAATTACCTGTGTCCTTGCTCACCTTTGCTGTAAGTGAGAAGACATGTGTCTTTTTTTTCTGTCTTTTGTCATAATTCCCAAAATAAGGATTCCTAAAATATATCACTAGGGTCTCAGTCAGAACCCCTTTTTACTCTGCTAAAACCCCCAGTTAGATACCATCCATACTCTGAGACTTTCTCATTTAACACCCTCCAAATATCAAATACTCATTTATTCCAGCATGGGAAGCACTGCAATGTCTTCTGCTTGGCCTAGCTATTTCCTGCAGCTTCCACCTCCTGCTGGTCATGCCCCTTGATTCATTGGTTGAATACCTATGCCTCTGCCATTCCCCTTCCCTCCCATGTTCTATGCTTCTATATTATCACTTAGGAGATTCACACAGTAGTAGCCACAGACGTGGCCAGCTATTTCCAGATATTTCACGAAATTTCTAAAGAGTTTCTCTCTGCTTCCCCTACTGTGGAAATGCAAAAAGCAGGAGATTTCTCTAGAAATATCACACAAATTTTGTGAACTAGCTGGCAATGTCTGTGGCTACTACTGTAGCACTTACCAAATTTGTCTCAAGCAGAAATATTGCTCTGACCTAAGGCTTGTCCAATAATCAATTGCACTATTTTCCTTACCTGAAGAAAGGTTATTCAGAGATAATGCTTGATATTATAATGCCACAGCACTTAAACAACTATTTTCCAAAGGAGTGAGATCAGTCACCTCTGTCACTGCTTTTCCAAGTCATAGCAGGCTAGAATGGATCCTCTGATTTGGCAACTGTCACAAGACTACAGACAGAAGGGTTCACATCAATCTGCAATGGATCAATGCACATTAGCTACTCATTTTAGAGATCCTTTCCTGAGATCTGCCAGCTTAGTTTATGTAGTCAAATGTTGCCTTCTTGAGGTTCAGGCAGTAGAATTTTTGCTTGATATTGTTTCTTCCCTTACCACCCTCTCTTCTGCTCTTCTGTTGAGCTCCTGGACCTTGATGACCACAACACCAATTAGCTCTTCTTATTAAAAAAAAGAAAACTTGCCCAACAAATTCAAGCCCACAGTCTCATGCGACTAATCTGTAAGCCAACACAACTTAGCTCTTCGTCCTAGAAAGACAGAGACATAGGAAGGTGCTGGCAGAAAAAGACTTACAGTCCAGCATGTCTGCCCATTTTCCTGCTGGAGTCATACCTACTTAAGCCTGATCTTACCTAGGCCATATGCCCATTGGTAGATCAGTCTCACCACCCCAATACTCGACCCTCTTCCTTGTTTTCATTTTCATTAACTCCTCACAGCTGTCCCACACTGACTTGACAACCACCACCTCTCTTGACAAACTAGTCCATCTGTACATTACCCTTCCCATGAAGAAATACTTTCAAACACCCTTCCTGAATCTCCACAGCACCAGTTTATAATTGTGTCCCCTAGTTACTGATCCCTTTTTATACATAAGCAGGTCATGATGTATTATCCTGTTTATCCTGTTTAAGGAATTTTTTCCCCAGTCATCAGTAATATATCCTTCCTCTTCTTTACCTCTCTAACCTGCCACCCCATACACAGCCTCTTTCCCCTATATGTGTAGTTGCCGGCTGCCTCACTCAAAATATCTCTGCTTATAACCCCTGTATGCCTATGGTTGATTGTACATCTGCTGACTTTTTCAACTGTAAAATAATGCTGTTTTTTATTTATTTCAACCTTGTACTCTACTGTATACACTGTATATACTTGTTCTTCCTTGTATATTATTGCTTTTTGTATACCTGCTTCTGTACTGTACTTTGATGTATTCAAGACCAGGTCCACCTTGCAAATGAGCCTTGCTCAATGGTGCCCGCCTGGATAAATAAAGATTTTGATTGATTGATTGATTGATTATCCCCCTCCAACAGATAAAGGTTTCTATCAGGTCACCTCTCTCCCTTTTTGACTTTAGTGGGTACATATTCTGCCTGGCAAAATGGTCCTTATATGATTTACAATGCTGATTCTGTATCACCTTTGTAATATGCCATTGACAGATTGTAGAGGTCCTTATCTTTTGTAAGGATTGGGCTCCAGTACTGAACACAGTACTCTAGGTTTGACCTCACTAGTAACCTATAGGGGGGCAACAACACCTCTTGCGTTCTACTGGAGAAACTCCTCTATGTAGATCCCAATTTTCAGTTTGCCTCTCCAGCTGCAGTGAATTAGAAATTTAGACTGAATGGTGAGTGACATCTATCCTAGTAGTAGTAGTACCCAATTGGCTGGTTATCTACCAATAAGATATTAGTATTAGATAGATGTCACTCACCATTCATTCTGATTCAGACACTAAACCAAGAAAAGCCCCACTCTGATTCAAGGCAGTGTTCTTCTTTTACAGAATTGAAGACAACCAAATGGAGGTTTGAGGGCTCTGGGGGCAGGAGAGGTATTTATTCACAAAAGGGTGGGAAAGACAAGGCGTTTCACTTATTAAGGGAAAGGGAAGGGAAGTGGGGAGTAGGCAGTTTTATGGGCATTGCAATTAATGCAAATTATCAACTTTGCAGAGTACAGGAGAGAGTAAAGTTAAAGCATAGCAGAGGGATGCAGGGTGTGATATTTTAAAACTATATGGCATGGTGGGAGGGGATGTCAATAACACAGAGGTTTTTTTTTTTTTTATTTAAAACAAAAAAAGACACTCGGCCACATTGCCTAGTACTTTGCAAGTGAAATGCTCATTCACTCAGTGAAGTAGGAATTTTGCTACGCAAAGAACTGTGTGAAGGAGGCACTTCTCACTTTGCAAAGTTAGAGAACTTTGCAAAGTATTTCATGAAGTGATGTTTCCCATCTTTGCACATCATTACTTAAATCCCTTTATTCTGTGCAATTGCATTCTGAACAGAAGCAGAATGTATACTTCAGCTTCATTAAGATATTTGACTCAGTTCCTCATTGAAGATTGTCGAAGCAGTTAGAGGACCTAGGTTGCGGCAAAGGACCTAGTTTGATGGGTAGGACACTGGATAGGGGAAGACAGCAGAAAGTGGTGGTAAACAGAGTCAGGTAGGGGGAGAGGGAGGTCACAAGTGGGATGCCTGAAGGATCATCACTGGGACCAATCCTCTTCACCATATTCATTAGTTACACAGGAGAGGAAATACAGGGAAAGATGCTAAGCTCTGTTTCAGGGTAGACAACAAGGAGAGGGTAAAGGAGTTACAGAGGGACATGCAAAAGATAGAGCCATGGTCCAAAGTTTTGCGGTTGAAATTCAATGCCAAAATGTTCAAGGTGATGCACATAAGGAACAAGAACCCCATGATGGAATACTGGATAGGAAGGGATAAGATGAGCACTACATCTGAAGAAAGGGACCTGGGAATCATCATAAGTGACTCCCTAAAACAATCTTGTCAAAGCAACAAGTCCATCAAAACATCAACCAGATTGTTGGGGTGTATTGGAAAACGAGCGGCTGGAAACAGTGCAGCTTAGGTTAACTGAGAATGAATTGCTGACAGAGAGGAGAGTAGGCAGCCAGCTTAAACCTAGAGGTATATATTTATATCTCCTCTCTATACTTAAAGTAACAAGGTAAGTGGATAGACAGAGGAAAGATACATTTAACCAGAGTTTTGTGGCACTTCAGAATTTTTTCTTTAACTTTGTAAAAGGTGTTGTGAGGAACCAAACAATAATATAGTCGGGGGGGGGGTGAGTAGATTCAGATAGCCTTGTGAATCTGTTGTATGAATGAGGAAAGGAGCTAGCTGCCAGAGGGTTGTGGGGGGCAGGCAATTCAGGGACACAGGAAGGAAGAAAGGGAGATAAAAGAGTGACAGCCAGCATTTCCCACCATGCTCTTCTCCCATCGCATGAGTGGTAGGTTTGCCACGTGTCAGGGATTTATCTGGTAATCTGGTTTCCAGGGTCCCTATTAAGTTATCCAGTTCTGCTCAGAGGCAGTCAGGTTTTTGAGACTCACATGCTCATAAAACAGATGTCATATAATTCATTATTGCAGCTGCATGACCAAGTTACAGTACAGACACGTTCTGTTATCAATATAGTCATTTCTTTGTAAAAGCAGTTGGGGGGTGAGGTGAAGTATGGCCATTAAGACCACTGGCAGTTACTTAACCTCATATGTTCCACTCTGCATCTTAAAGCAATACTGCAGAAAAGCTGGGAAAAAGGCCAGACCCCACCTTTTGTAACAGTAACATATTCAGTTACAGTACCTTCCATTTTCATTAGCTGGCAGACTTTTCTATCTTTACCAGAATTTAAGCATTCTTAAATGTTTTAAAGTATGTTTTTCCTTAAAAAAAAAAAGATTTTTTTCTTCTTTGATTTAGCATTAGTATTGTGAACATGGAAAGGAATTGGATAAAAAATATATACAGTATAACACACATTACAGGAAGCAATTTGTTTATTACAGCATGTATTATTGTATAACATTTATAGCATTTCCCTTGTTCCCCACAAATCATACCTGTAAATAAGAGTTCCATTATCTCTGTATTTTTTTTTTATTTTATTTATTCCATTTTGCAATAAAAATACAGAGGGTCTCCATAGAAGGATACCATATAGCAATCATCCAAAATGCATTTCACTTACAAAGGTACAAATTACAACACTTTCCCACTTGTTACTACATGGGGGAGTTAAAGGTACAGTATGAAGGAGATACTTTTAGCATTATAGCTGAAATGCAGCACATAAATGCTGGTAGCTGGCAAAATACTTTAAGTAAGTAAGTAAATCAATTGGATAGATCACGTAATGTCTTCCTCCTAAGCAGACACATGGCACTCCCGCTCCCACCTCAACAAAATAAATTCACTTAAATAACTAATATTTTTCATCTGTTAATCAAACTGCAGCAAATTTTCAACCTCTTTTGCACCTGGTGAATCATCTGGACACTGACTTTCATGGAAGAAACAGACCAAACAAAAGAAATGGAGGCCAAAATGAAACAGGCCCTCCCATCTAGAACACAGCCTTCAATTCCAGAAAAACAGTCTAAAAGGGCCAAGACACAAAGCGCAGCCACCGGTAAGAGTTCTCAGCCTGCCACTGCCATAGCTTCACTTTCTGAAGATAGATTCCTGGCTGAAATGGCACCACTCAAGATGACATTTATAGAATTTGCATCAGATTTAAAATTTATCAAGTCCAAACTGAAGGACATAAATAAAGATGTATCTGATGTCTCAGCCCACACATCCTCATTAGAAAAATGACAGTCCCAAATGGAACCTGAAATGACCTCTCTGAGACATAAACTAAATAAGCTGGAGCTACAACTGGAAGATTTAGAAGGCTGAAACAGGCATAATAACCTGGTGATTTTCGGCCTTCCAGAGGAAGTGGAGGGTCATTCTCCTGTCGTCTTTGCCCAAAAATTACTAAGTAAAATAGCAGGCCCTCCTCCACACTATGGACTATGCAGCTGAAAGGGCCCACAGATCCCTTAGGCCCAGACCACCTCCAGGTGAAAATTCCAGGCCATTTATCCTGCGATTGCTGAGTTACTTTTGTCGCCAGCATGTCCTGTCAGCAATCAAAGACTTGTAAGAAGTTAAATGGGAAGAATCTCAGCTACAGATCTCCCAAGATCTACCAGTGGCCACACGTCAAAAGCGGGTCGAGTACCATCCCTCCATCACCAAGTTGATTGCTACCGGAATAAGATTCTGGATGCTTTATCAAACCAGGGTCTCAGTCTTACACCAAGGCAGCTGGAAAACATTTGAGAATGCAGAACAGGCTCCAAAAGATCTTACAACTCCATTACCCAACCTTATTAACCCACGCTGAAGTCTCACCATCGGCATTCTTTCATCCCAGTAAGCATAGAATCTGAATAAATATTTGTGCTGCCTTAAATACAGTACCTTGACCAAAACTGAAACTCTTGACAGTTGATTGGGGGAGAAACTTGTTTTGTGTGTCTATGGGACCTTGGTTCCTGGTCCTTGGATCTGTGCTCCTGGATCCTTCTTTCCCCCCGACTAGAGTCTGGACTGCAGTCTGGATGGTTGATCTGAGGCTGACATGGTCAGCGATGAGGCTGAATCTGGAATTGGGCTGACTGTCATCTGCGGGCTACTTTGGAGTCCTGTGCTGGATTGAAATGTCAGGGAAACACTGCCAAGAGCTTGCTTACTCGCCTACTTGCTCAGCTTTGTTTACAGCTCTCCTCCACAACAGTGTGAGTAGTTCACCTTAGCGCCAACATGCGCATGTTCTCACTGCTGCCACATGATTATATGAGTGCCCAAGCTACATTCAAAACAGTGACTCTACTATGGAATTTAAATATTTACTTGTCTTGTATTAACCAGGATTTCCTCTGGTTACTAATTAAAGACTGCTGTTTCTTAGTGTAGGTTTTTTTTGGGGGGGGCTGTCACTGTGTTCTATAAATTGGGCATGCCATTCCCTGACTCATGGCCAATTTTACACATTGATAAAGTGAGTCCTATTTTATTTCTTGGATTTTAAATATATTCCCAGTCACATCAGAGTTTGTTCACTGAACTCTGGATTTGATATAGCAGCCCAAAAAGTTTATTTATCCTTTTGAAGTCATTTGCATAAAACATTACATAGGTTTTTATATACGCCTTTAGTTTGATTCAGACTCCTCATCCTTAGATAGATTTGTTCTAAGAATAGATCCTGGATTACCACAGGTATATTGGGGGTATACTAGTTTAATCACCCCAGTTTACATAGTTACTATAGTTAGGCTTTAGCTGTTAAAGCTTGGTATTTTTTTTTTTAAATATAAAAATTGCTGGTGTATTAAGAAAACAGGTTTGAATACTGCATGGTTTCTTATTCCTAGTAAATGTGAGGTTGGATAGTTGATATGGTGTTTTTTCGTAGATAAGATATAGCTTAAACAAGTGTTTAACTATTAGTTCAATGTTGGGGTGGGGGTCAGAGCTGTGCAGCTGTTGAGGAAACAGTCACGATTTGGAAATTGGGACCAAAACTCTCCTATGGTTATCCCACTATTGGACTTTCCTTATTTTAAATAATTATGTCATTTTGTGGTGTTTGGGAGGGGGTTATCAAAGTTCAAATATGATGCATTTGACTTTCTTGGAGGGAACTGGGGATTTGGGGGTGGTTGGTATATTCTTTTTCTTTGAGAGGATAGGGTTTATTATTAATTCTGCATTGTGGGGTTCAGGGTTGGGTTTTCTGAGATTTGGTTATACAGATTTAGAGTTCTTGTGTGGGGGAGGGGAGACACAGGTTCATAATAAAGGGGGTGTCTGCCACTAGGAGGGGTTGGTTCCTGTCATTACAGGTATTCTGGACTGGTTGCTTCCCTATAAATCACATTTCACTCTTCTGCACCTTAATTATTTTTATGGCAGGGTTAAAGTACTGTTCTTGGAATATTAAGGGGGCACAGACTCCCTCCAAGCGATCTAAAGTATTGCTTCATCTTAAAAGTCTGCAAATTGATGTAGTCTTTCTTCAAGAGACACATCTTTTGGCCAATCAGATTCATTATCTATGCAGAAACTGGGTGAGTCAAGTGTTTGGTTCTGGTATCGATTCCCACGGAAAAGGGGTAGCCATCATTACATTCTGTAGAATTCCATTCCATCTCATACAGGAAACTGCAGACCCTGAGGGTAGATTCATTATTCTGAGGGCCCTTCTGGGTCACTCTGAATTGATAGTAGATTCCATCTATGGACCCAACTGTGATGATCCAGAATTTTTTGCTAATCTTATGGCCATACTTGCTCCCTGGACAAAGTTTCCAATAATTCTGGGTGGTGATTGGAATCATGTCCTATCTAATAAATTAGATAGAACCAGTCAGGTTTGGCAAAGTTTATCATTAGGACAACAAGCCATTCATTAGTTAATGCATTTCCTTGGTCTCACTGATCCCTGGAGGCTTATGCACCCAGACAGCAAAGAGTATTCATTTCACTCCCTTCCCCATCACTCTTTCTCCTGTATAGATTATTTTCTCATAATTGTTGATCATCTTCCAGGTGTTTCCCTAGCTTACTATTCATCTAAGGTCATTTCTGACCATCATATTACCCATCTCCATTTGGATCTCTCACCGAATATACATAGAGATAGAATATTGAAACTCAACAATCAACTTCTGAAATCTGATGAACATGTACAACTCCTCCAAACTTTCATCAATAATTAGATGGGACTCAATGCCTCATCCATGCACAAAAAATATTTTTAAGGGGAGTCTCTGAAATGTGCATTGAGAGGTGAACTAATTTGCCTAGCAACTAACCGTAAAAAACAGAGAACTGCAACTCTCTCCTCTATACTGGATCTGATAGCAGATCTGGAGAGGCATCTCTCTCTCTCCTTCTTCCCCTATAGAAGAATGGGAGAAAGTGGACTCTCTCCGTGCCCAATATAACCAACTATTAGCTGAAAAAGCTGAATTCCTTATGCTTCATTCTAAAATATCCTATTTTGATCATGAGGAAAAGACTGGGAAACTCTTGGCTCTTCGTCTTCGTACTCATGTTGCTGTTAGAATAGTCATTTCCATTTACTCGAACTTCTGGTGAACTTCTCACCTCCTCCAAGACATTGTGAATGCTTTCAGAGACTACTATCAGCAATTATACACAGACTCTGCATTCCCCCCTCTGCCCCAACAACTAGGCACTTTCATTCAAGATATCGACCTCCCAGTGCTACCTGATCCCCAGATAGATAATTTAAAAGCTCCTATTACCTTAACAGAAGTTTGTGACACCATAGACTCCCTCTCCCTAGATAAATCACCTGTCCCTGATGGTTTCTCAACTAATTTTTGTAAAACATTCAAGGATATTACAATATCCTAGTCTTTTAGACACCTTTCACTACATTTTCAAGAAAGGTATATCTGACACCTCTCTGACTCTGGCCACTATTGTTGTTCTTCCTAAACCCGGCAAAGACCCCCTTCTGATTTCCAACTACAGACCTATCACCCTAATTAATGTGGATCTCAAAACCCTTGCCAAAATATTTTCTTTCAGACTAGGCCAGGTTTGGGAATCCCTCATTAGTGTAGAGCAGGTTGGGTTCATTAAAGGAAGACTTTCATTTGATCACCTTAGGAAGTTAACATATCTTTTTTCTGCATCCAGAGATTCTTCTATGACAGCAGCTCTTGTTTTTCTGAATGCAGAAAAATAATTCGACAGGGTTTCATGGGAATATCTTTTTATGTTACTACCTAAATACTGTATTCCATTGGAATTCATACAGTGGGTTAAACTTTTGTACACATCTCCAACAGCCCAAATTCAATGTAATGGAGTTTTCTATACCCCCTTTTCCTCATCTCAGGGTACCCATCAGGGCTGTCTCTTCTCCCCCTATCTTTTATAATTTGTATCTAGATCCCCTTATCAAACTTAAAAATTCTTTACTTGTAACAGGCATACCAATAGGTAATACAGAGTATAAAATCTCTGCTTATGCAGATGATATACTTCTGCACATCTCTAATCCTACCCAGTCTCTTCCCACTGCTTTTCAAATCATTTCCCAGTTTGAGTCAATTTCTAATTATAAATTAAACCTGGGAAAAACTGAAGTCCTTCACCTTAATAAATATACACTGAAGGCCAATATTGGTCATCTGGGGTTACACTGGAATGCAGACAAATTGAAATATTGAGGGATTTATCTTCACCCCTCCCTTCATATTAAGAAAAAGTTTAATTTAGATACTCTCATTATTATATTAACAGAAGACTTCAAACTCTGGTCAAAACTCCCTTTAACCTTGTGGGGACGTATGAGCATAATAAAAATGAATGTCTTACCTCACATTTTATATCCCCTACAAATGTTTAATTGGGTTCTTCCACTATCATGGTTCTCACAAATACATAGAATTCTTAGCACCTTTATATGGCAGGGGAATTATATTAAGCTTACTCATCGAAAAACTGATGGTGGCCTTCAAGCTCTCCTTTTATTACTAAAAAGAATCTTCTTAAATCCCTGCAGGATACACCATTAAGCTCCCTGCTTCAAACACAACATAAACTAAATGTCTTCCTTAAAACAGATGCATATAGCGAAACTGCCCAACCCCTGTTTCAAAATCCTAATCTCTTAATTTCGGGTAAGATAATCAAACCTCATCTTTTTGGGCCGGATATGGGTGTAGAATGTGTGGCTGGTTCAGGAACAAAAACTGCTCTCTTTTCAAGAAGCCCACTGTCTTTTCAACTGGTCTATCACTTATGTTTTTAAATACTTTCAGATATCCCACATGTTGATACAATACTTTGGATCAGAGGTATGGGTCCGCTTTTTTACATCTACCTTGCTTTCATTCATTAGCTCCATTCCTACATCTCATTTGATATCCTATCCATATAAATTCCACTTATCAAATGTTGCTATTTTAGAATGCCAGAGGTTTTAATGGTGGGATAATATCCTACCATTGACTACCCCTTCCAGGGCATGGTCTAATCTTTGGAAACACCTATATAGGTATATCAAATGGGACAGATATAGATTCATGCAATTTTATATCAATCATAACTTATACTATACACCATTAAACTCCACCAAATGGGCATACTACACTCTAATCAATGCCCCAAATGTCAACAAGCCCCTATTGACTTATTCCATATGTTATGGTCCTGTGAGAAAATTGCCCCCTTCTGGCACAGCATTTAAAACAGTCTCCACCCATTACTTACATTATCCAATAACTTCAATCCAGAAATTTGTATTTTGGGATATTATACACAACTACAAGGGTACAGACAGAGAGCTCACATGACCTTAATCTCAGTCTCTGCTAAGAAAGTAATATTGAGGCATTGGTTGGACTCGACTATCCCCAACCATGTGGAATGGTTTAAGGAAATCATGTTTGCCCTCCAAGCAGAGATCACCATTGCAGGAATTACTAATAGAATGGGTAAATACAAATAAATATGGGAACCACTGTACACTCTTATTTCAATTCATTAGACCTCTGTCTCTTATACTTTTTGTTTCCCCAAGACAGTTTTTTCCCCCCTTTGGTGAACTTTCCAAACCCATCCTTCATCATTCCATTCTTTTGCAACTGTCCTTAAGCAATAACCAGTGTCAGACTGGGGTGGGTTGGGAGGGAAGAATGGGTGGTGGGTGGAGGTACAGATAACTGTAACCAGCTACAGCTTTTCCACTACTGTAGTTCATCACTGAAAGCTATATAATTATGTACCTGGATTGTACCAACTGAACTTTATTCCAGCATTATCAGGTTGTCTTTACATGGAGTTGTTTTTTTTCTTCAAAAACAATAAAGCATATTAAATACAAAAAAAAGTAAGTAAATCAATCAATCAATGGGAAGAACATAAAAATGCAAATTTAACAGGTATGGCATGTCTTCATGTTTGTTAAACTGTTGCTTTAAGTATTGCCTTTTGGGGGTGAAGTCTGGCAGCCAACATGGTGGCATGCTAATTCTTGCTGGAGTTACCCTGTGAATCCCTAGCAGCCCGTCTGTGACATCCAGTTGGGAGATCAGTGCTTCTAAGAGCAAGCTCTCATTGTTGGATCACCGGATCTTTCATTTAAGACATTTCTTGTGAGAATTGGAGGCAGACTCACAACTCTACGCCACAATTAACAACTCGGGCCTGGCTGCATCTCACCCACTATATAGGCCAAGAACCAAGCACCTCCTGAGTTTTTGGAGCACCCAGTTTGATGCACGGTGTACAGGCATCATTCCAGAGACTGCAGGGGGGAGAAATGGCCTCCTCCACCACTTCTGAAAGCTTGGCCAAGGACATTTCGAATATGACGGTGATGTTAAGCAAAGTATTACAAGATACTACAGAGCTAAAGCAAGCATCTACACAAATAAACAAGGAGCTGCGAGTACGAGCCCAGCAGTTGGAGGGCTCTGAAAATGCTATATAGCAGCAATCTGAACAAATTTTACAGCACGACGGTCACCTGAGGGAACATCATGGCCAGATTCAGTACTTACTCTCCAAAGTGGATGATTTGGAAAACAGAGCTTGAAGGCAGAAAATCAGAATAGTGGCAATTCCAGAAGGAATGGAGGGCAAAGACATGATATCCTTTTTGGAGGATGCACTGCCAGTGATGCTAGGGCTAGAGCTCGAGGTCCCACACCAGAGATTGAATGAGCCCACCGCACATTTGCACCCAAACCCAAACCTGGTGAGCGCCCTCATCCAATATTGTGCAAATTTCTTCAATACCCGGTAAAGGAGAGATATCTCCACCTAGTGAGAGAACTAAAGTCCCTAACATAGCAAGACTGCACAATCCAGCTTTACCAGGATTTCTCTCAGGAGCTAGCAAGGCGGAGAAGAACATACGCAGAGATGAAACAGCAACTATACAAGATGGGTATTCCCACCTCGCTCAGATATCCAGTGCATCTCAGAATCCAATACAATGGGGTCTCTCATACATTTAGCAGCCCTGGGGATGTGGAACACTTTCTGCATAACATACAGATACCAAGCAGTGACATGACAAAATCCCCATAATCTCCAAGTAGCACAAGTAAACCACACATGGAGAACTCCCCGATTTCTATGGAGATAGCAACCAGTTCCGAGCCAAAGGATACAGAGCCAGGGGAGTCCTGGTGGAGAACTCAGTGGGGACGATTGAGGAAGCCTGGGAGGGATACACTGAGCAGAAAGTCATCGGTCAGGAAGACCAGATCTAGGAGCAGACAGAGATTGCAAATCCTCTCAGATGACAGCACAATTTCCCCAGCCATTACACCTATTAAGCTGTCCAATAGATATGAACCTCTGAGGGACCTTGTGCCGCACACCCTGGACTTAACAAAGAATTTGGACTGTCCATCCCCAGAAGATCTCACGGATCAGAGTTTGCTTAAAGACTGGGTCCCACAGTGCACAGACTGGGCTGAATGTGAGGGGGATCTGCAGGATGAGCAACAGCCACCAAGATGACTGAGGGGTTCCAACCTTACTTTACCTGCCCGGCTTGCTGGGCCTTGAAGGGCTATGGAGGTGTTGAGTTACTCTCCCCATCCTTCCCTCTTGCCAGTTAACATATAGGGGATAGTCCCCCTTGTTTGGCTGGCACCCGAGTAGGGTCTTTTATGTTTGGCTGGTTATGGCGAGGAGGCAGTATTCTGGGGCTTGCTCTGCCTCCTTTGTTGGATGGCCTAAGGCCTAATATGGGTCATGGTATTTGGGTGAACCAAGTTAGGTGTTTTCTAACTACATCAGAGAGCTAACACAAAGCCTTTTATTATTTTTTTTTAGATTTGCACAGCAAATACTGGGTTCACTCAGTTAGAGAGAGTGCTTTCCCCATCTAGTAGTATAAAGGGTGAACTGATTTGGATTTTATTGTTTCAAACATGGTTTAAGGGTGTCAATTTTATGTTCCATGGTTTGCTGCTTTATAACCTGGTACTCCCCGCATGGTGAGTTTTGAGGGGGTTCACAGGGCCCTATTCAGGGCAAGTAGCAGTAGAGGTCACACTATAGGATGATTGCAAAATTAGAGGTTTCTGGTAAATTACCAGGCCCTGCGCTCAGGAGGGGTTCTCTTGATCATGGACCATATCCATATGCAATGGTCAGATTGTACAAGGAGAGCCTTTTAGGTGATGGTTTGGTGCAAGGAGGGTGGTATGGAAAGGTACAAAAAAGTTATTATAGGGACTAGAAGGGCATTAAGTGAATTGTTTCACAGTGTATGTGGAGATTGCAGAAATACAGAGGGCAGACATAGGAAGGGACTAGGGGTTGTTTCGAAGGCCAAGCTTCCTACATACACACTTCTTAGTTTCCTGGTAATTTGGTGGGGCACTCAGGCATTTATGACTGTTACTACTCATGGCAGGTTAAGATATGGTGACGGCTACCTCATGGAATGTGAGGGGCCTGAACTCACCTATTAAACGTAAGAAAGTACTTGTCAGACCTAAATTCCTGAGAACTCAGATAGCCTTCTTACAGAAAACTAAGCTAAATCATATGGAAGCGCAAAAACTAAGGCGGGAATGGGTGGGATGGGAAGTTCATAGTGTACCTAACAAAACCAGAGGAGGGGTTGCTATACTGTGTCATAAAAAGTTAAAATGGTCTATGCAAGAACAAAGAGCTGACAAAGGAGGGAGATGGGTATTAGCCAAAGTAGGCACCCCCACAGGGAATATAGTTTTAGCTAACATTTACGCTCCAAATGAGGACACCCCCAATTTTTTTCATAAACTCTCACAAGAGCAATTGGAGTTGTCGGAAGGGGAGGATGACATTCTCCTAGGGGAGGGTTTTAATTTAACTATGGCTTCCCTCCTGGATAGATCCAGCTCCAAGCCAGATGCACAACCCCAATCCATTAGGGCTTTAGAGGATATGTTATCCCTGCACAAGCTGCAAGACATATGGAGAGTAGCCCACCCGGTTGAGATTGACTATACCTATTTCTCTGAGGCCAAACAAGTTGCTAGTAGATTAGACTATTGGTTTATCTCTCTGAGCATTATAAATAAGGTACTTGATGTTACAATTGCCCCTTTATACATTTCAGACCATGCCCCTTTAACATTAGCCTTGGGTCCTTTTGCTCCCCACACTAGGTCAGTCAGTTGGAGGTTAGACCTCCTATTGTTGCAGGAGACAGACTTCAAAGAGTGGCTTAAAGGGGAGGATAAAACCTTTTTTTCTGACAATATGCGTGGGTCTGCAACTGCAGCAGTCATCTGGGAGGCTTTTAAAGCCATGATTGGAGATCGCATTATTAGTTATGCTGCCTACCGTAGGAAGCAGAGAGAAAATGAGGCTAAGGAACTAGAGAGGGTATTGGGAGAGAAAGAAGGCCTATACAAGAAGGACCCTACTAAACTCCAGAACCCTGATCTGCAGCACAACCTCCTGGCCTTATGAATGAAATTAAACGTGCTTGCGTCTAGAAAAGCAGAATTACAAATTCTAAAATTAAAACATAAATACTGGCAGGGGGAGAAAAAGCTGGGAAACTCCTAGCCTTCCATCTTAAAAAACAACAAGCTGAGAGGCATATACCCCAACTAAGGGACAATAAGGGGGTAAAACATAGTAAACCAGAGGTCATTAACTGAATCATGCTATCTTTCTACAAAACCTTGTACAGCTCCCACACTACCTGGGACGAGACTAAATTTGAGGAGTTCATGGCAGGTACATTACTTCCTAGACTCACAGATGCCCAGAGAGACCATCTAGAGAGGTCCATGAAGATTCAAGAAATAAAAGAGGCAATTAATAAAATGGCCCCAAAAAAAGCCCCAGGGGGTGATGGGTTCTCTACTGATTTTTATAAGGTAATACCAGAGATAGTATCTCATCCACTAAGGGATATGTTACAAGAAGCTTGGGATCAGGAGATTCTCCCTGCCACCCTTAGGGAGGCAATCATCACAGTCCTTCCTAAAGAAGGTAAGGACCACACCCTACCTACAAGCTATAGGCCCATTTCATTGATTATCGCGGACACCAAAATTCTGGCTAAGGTACTAGCAGTTAGATTGGAGAAAATCCTCCCCTGTTTGATCCACACCTCCCAGGTGGGCTTTGTGAAGGGTGGTGCCAGTTCAGATCACATTAGATCCTTAATTTCCCTTATACAGAAGGCAGGGATGGCCCCCACTCCAGCAGCCACTATTTCAGTAGATTTTGAGAAGGCCTTCGATTCAGTAGAGTGGGATTTTCTCCACAGGATGCTGCTGCACTACAACTTTGGTGATGTGTTTAGGGGCTGGGTCAAAACACTGTACACGTCTCCTATGGCCAGACTGCTTACTAATAACACACTCTCTGCACATTTGAACTACATTGGGGCACCAGGCAGGAATGTCCCCTCTCCCCGATGTTATTTATTTGTGCTGGTCGTAGAAGCCCTGGCTAGTGCTTTGAGACAGCATCCAAATATTAAAGGTATACGGGTAGGCTCTGAGTCATATCAGGCGCTGTTATATGCTGATGACTGTCTCATTCTAACTGACGATTTTCAATTGAGTGCCGAATATATTATGAAGTTACTCCAGTCCTTTGCTAGTGTCTCAGGCCTTAGGATTAATCGGGTAAAACAGAAGTCCTCCACCTGAATAAGCAGCTTTAATTTGAAAATATCTCAGTGGTGGGCATGGTTATGGCCAAGGCGGAAATTAAGTATCTGGGTAGTAGGGTAAATGCTAATGTATCCTCTCTTCCAGAGACTAACCTCTCTCCACAGATTGATAGCCTCAAGGTAGAAACTCAAAGGTGGAAACAGTTAAACCTCTCTCTCCTCTGGGAAGTGGCGGCAATTAAAATGATGATTGCACCGGGGGTGTTTTACATACTATCCCACCTTCCAGTTGAGATCCCCAAGAAATGGTTTCAATTACTGGATAATATAATATGGGCGTTTATGTGGGAAAATAAAACCCTGTGGTGTAGTAGAGCCAAACTCCGTGCTCCATGGAGCAAGGATGGGTGGTGCCTTCTGCACTTTCAACATTACGCATATATGTTTTCAGCTGCAGCCACATGCAGACTGCTTCAGAGAAACAACTCTGATTTACCAGCTTGGGAAGCAATAGAGAAGTTTTGCTTCACAATAAAAGCAGCTCATAAGGCCTGGTATCAAGTGGGGGCCATAAGTAACTCCTGTTTGAATCTGGGAAAATACCTCCCTCTATGGAACAACCCAGGTTGGACCATTGATCATAAACCCTGAACTGGGAGTGCTGGATGGGGAAGCAGATCAACACTCTACAAGACATACTAATGGAGGATGGCCATACCATAGATAGTTTTACCTGTCTGAAAGAGAAGTTTAATTTGGGTCCTAGTGATTTTTGGAGATATCTTCAATTGAGACATGTTTATTCATCTGGATTGAAAAGAGAGTGCAGGTGTTCGATGTGTCAAGGCAAGGGCAGAGCCAAACAAAACAAACTGCCTCTAGATGGCTGGCTACAATCACAGAAAGGCCTGGCAGGCAGTATTTAAAGGTATATGAGGGGTGCTCTAACAGACCCATCCCTACCTGCCAAAACTAGGCGGCAGCATATGTTAAATCTTCCCGTCACCGAGGAAGTCTGGCAAAGGGGCTGGTTAAAAGCAAAAAATGCCTGTGGGGACCCCAGAAGCTTCTTTATCCAAAATAAGATAAGACACCTCTGGTACCGTACTCCAGTAGTACTGAAGAAAATGAATGTACTTACGAATGATAGGTGCTGGAGATGTAATGCAAATGGAGCAGACTTACTCCATATACTATGGCAATGTGATCCCATCCGTCCTTTCTGGTAGGAAATACTTACATGTTGTTCCAATGTATTGGGGCAAAAGGTTCCTAACTCTCCTAGTTTTTGGATGTTGGGGCTCCCGCCCACTGAATTCAGATCATCTTAGCCCCACTTGTCCTGGCTTATACAGGCCTCAGTGGAGGCTAAATGGCTGCTTATATGTAGATGGAGGACTAGGGAGGTACCCTCTCTCACAGCTTTGTTATTAGCCATGACTAATTTAGCCAGTTTCTCCAAGCTAACTCACTTAGCTGCAGCAACCCTGTGTGCCTTCCTGGATAAATGGGATCCATTTATGCAGTACCTTCAGAATGTACCATCACATTTCGTAAACCCTTTGGGTAAAGATATGTTAAAGGCACCTTGAGTGCTCCCAGTATTACTTCTTCCCACCAACTGGTGATAACTGGTATGGTGAATGAGCCCCCTCTCCCCGGAACCCCACATTGCGAGTAACAACCCAGTCCCATGTCATGACCGTGATTTTGTCCACTTTCTTCAAATATATTGTAAATGCACTGTGAATACTTTACTATGATACAGTATGTAAAATCTGCATGAAATGTATCACTTATATATGCACTGTGATATATGACCTGTCTCTGTAACAAAATAAAAGAATCTAACTGCAAAAAAAAAAGTATTGGCTTTTACTGTTCCAATAAAGTCTTCACTGATATAACAAATCACTTTGGAGGAGGAGCAATGCATGATTAGCCATGAAAAGCGGTGGAACTAGGGGTGTAGTTTAGTATCCGGTTTTTGCCTCACCCAAAGGGGCAACCCTAGTGAGTGGGATAGAGCAGGAATGGAGATTCTTCCTTGAAGGCATCTGCAGGGCTAATGGAATAGACAAAGGAGTGGAGATTCTGCCTTGAAGGCATCTGCAGGGCTAATGGGACAGAACAGGAGTGCATAGCTGCCTTGAATGCATCTGCAGAACTTCTGTAGATGGTCTGCAGTCCAGCTTTCTTTGAAAAGAAAAGGGTGCACACACTAACTTAAAACTGCCACTATTATTTATTAAGCAAGCATGGGATGGCAAACACCCCTACGTAGTGCCTCAAACCATAGGCTTCATCAGGGAATGGTGCTCCCATACAAACAGCCTCATTTTATACAACAAAAGTAATTATGTCAGTCAGTACTTAATTACAATTTAATGACCCACTTCACAATTTAATCATTTGAATATGAAGGAAATAGGCCAACATTTGCTAAACAAACATTCAGAACTCAAATAAATGTAAAATATCTATTTAAAAAAAATTTAAATAGGACATTCAATTAATGTGTGCAACCACTTGCCATAATTTAATACTGTGCAATACCATAACCTATGTAGATGACTACAGAACATCACCATTAATGTATGTATTAGCAACAACTGATCCCATAAATTGCTGATGGGATGGTCTCAGGTGGAATGCACAATCATATAGCAGTGTGAGGCTTTGAATCACTCTTCCAAACCAACAAAAACGTTTGCAGTTTAACTACTACTGTAGTAAGACTATGGTAACCCAACCTCACACTGCCTACATTTTATTACAAATGTAACCCCCCTCCAAATTGGGGTTTACTATAATGTATTCCTGGGCCCCTAATGCTCACTGTCAGGCTGGTGTCTCATCTTAGTGTGATTCTGTGTATCTGCATGTGAGTGCCATATTGAGCTTCCACCACTGTCCCTTTAAGAAAACAACTAATCTGTGTTTAGAAACTGATCTGTGCTGGGTCCGAGTGATTTAGGGTTTGTGACTGGCCAGAGAGTGATTTGTTTTGCTCCTTTCTGCAGTTGCTACTTGCACAGAGGGAGCTCATGTAGGAAATGTGATTATTTACTGTTTGTGCTTTATTATATTTAAGATAGAGATGTTTGTCTAACCTGTTTTGATTGCAGTTTATTCATTTGGATGGAAGCCACCATGTTAGGTCCAGGACTTTCAGTAATTGGACCAATAGAACCACTGGTGACCTAAAATGGATCCTGTCTCCAGGGGTCTTGTAGGAAGGAAATTCTGTAGTCTTGTAATTTTATCCAGTTGACTCCCAAATGGACCTGGAGGGAGAGCCCTTACTGTGGCTGACAGGTCCTTTAGCCAACCAAACCTTTGGATTTGCAAGGGAAATGCCCTGTGTGCCAGGTGACAGTGGATTAGTTAGAGTTGGAGGTTGAAGTGTGAACAGCTCAAGCTGTCGAGCAACTGCCCCCAGAAGGAGAGCAGGGGAATCAGCAGTTAGAGGCTCAACTTGCCTTCCTGCCACGTACTCCTGCATTGAATTGCCTAATTACAGCAGTTGGACCTGCCTGATTCCACCCTGGAAATGTGGCAAGAGAAGAAGAAGAAGCTTGTTAGTGCAACTTGCAATTTGGACCAAAGACTTGCTCCTGAAACGATTGGCCTGGCTTGTGTGTGACCTATACTCGGATTGAAAGTTTTGCATATTAAAACTGTTGATTAGCAACCGGATGAATCCGAACCATTGTCAGAAGCAGTTATTGATTTAAATGTGCTGAATGTGTTTCATGGGTTGAGATTTTGTTCCCCCAAACAAATCTGTTATGCCAGCTGGAGGCTTCACCAGCAGAAGATCACAAACTTTGCCAGACTGTTCATCCTGCCTGAGCCCAGCCATTTCAGCCTAGGCTGCTACTCCAGCACCAGAGACTGTCATGGCAACAGACCAGCTCATGGATCCAGCCCCTGCACAGCACCAACATGCAGGTTGCGGCCACCTGGAGGAAGGCTGTGAAGAAGAGATGTGTCATGTCAGCCATTTTTCCCCAAGCTTCCCTGTTATCACCACAAGGTCTCCATATCACCTGCTCCACTACAGATTCCTGGTAGCATGAGTACAAATCAGGGCAGCTCCCTGCAATGAAAGCTTAAATCATTGTGGTACCATCTAATTGTCTTCTTTCATTGGGTTTTGCAAAGGACTGAGCCAGCCATCTTGGATTACAAATAATTGGGATGTTTTGCATGCCAACGGTTTTTACTGCCATCAAGGGCCTCAACATCAGCTGCAACGCTGACCACCCTCGGGCAATGCTTCAGGCTAGCCTGCATAACTTTCTGGGTACCCAGTGTTGTTGAACTATATATTTGGGACTTAAAGTGCTTGCCAGAAAAGTCTGATTCAAATCAGAATACTAATCATTTGACTAGATTCACGCCCCTCCCTTGTTCACATCCCCTTAATAAACCTGATTGTCTTTTTCACATTTAACCTGGCTAGTGTGCATATTATTAGTTGGGTTACTGCATTCACGGTGTGCATCTGCATTGCTAACCTTATTTTACAGGGAGTCTCCATGGCAGTTGCTTCAGGTCCAGCCCTCGTGGTAAGTGAGAAGGGTGTGATCACATTATTACTGCTGCCTATTGATTGTGAATTTAGCACTGTGTTATACCTTAGGCCACTAGGAGGGTTGGTGGGTGGTTATAGCTTCCCAGAGGGCTATACCAGAACAGATACTGTATGCAACTTCAATACCATTTCCCTGGGTGGAGGCACCTAACTAGAGAACTCAGGCTCCTCAACCTGTGTATAGCCGTACAGGCAGGGGTAGTAGTTCTTAGAATAGTGTTGCCTAGAGGTTACACAAATGCCAGTTAACTTTCAAACCTGAACTAGACCTTAATGTATCCCTCCAATATAGCCCCAGCAAATATGAGAAATAAATATTTTGTTTGCATTAAAAACCAATATTAAAAACATTTTGTATGCTTCTTATTGCATACAAGCATCATACAATAATGGATGACATATAACTATTCATTAATTGTGAAATTTTCTTCCAGGGGGTCCACTTAACTGAACACTCAGCAGCTATCTAAGCCATTAAAAAAAATGGTTTAAAATCCAATTGTAGTTTAAACCACTGGGATACAGTGATTTGAGATGGCAAATCCATTTTGTTTGCTTTCTTAATAGCATTTTAAGACAATCACCTTGCCTTTCATTTTGGAGCATGTGATCCACAGCCCTGAAGGAAAAAGTAGTGGTGGTACACCCGAGGCAAGCCCTAAAGTGTTCATCCAGGGCATTTTCTAAATTCCCTTGCTGACTTGCACTCACAAGTTCCTGTATTCTTTCCTTCACACATCTGATGGTTCTTCCCACACATACAGCTTGTCAAAGATGCACAACACTACGTACACTACAAGTCTTGTCTGACAATTCATATTAAATATTGTGGTAAATTCCTCCCACTATTAGGATGTTGAAATACTGGACCAGTCACTGTATATTTGCAAACATTACAACTGTGTCACAAAAAAAAAATTCTGTTCTCTGTCCAGTGGCAGCCAGTGAATTATACTGGTGCGGTAACACCAGCTTAGAGTTAGGGTTAGTGAGAGTGTTTAATATTAAAGGCCAATTTGTGCAAGTTAATAACATTGGAATGCTTCAACGGATTTGCATGAAATTTGGCACGCAGCATTGGAAGGGACAAGTGTATCACTGTGCCAAATTTGGTTTGAATCCCTTTTGTGGTTTCTGAGATACAGAGTGTTGCCAAAATAGAGTTTTGTGTTTTTTGCTGTTTTTTTGTCAACTTGTATCTCAGAAATGGCTATAGCTATAGCTCTAAATCCTCAAGGTAGAAAACATTGGTGCCACAGATATGCCTTTTGAAGGTTTGGTGAACAAATATTAATCCATTCCAAAGTTATTATACTTTGTTTTTCCCATTATTTCCTATGGGAAAAATATATGTCCCCAGCAGCATAGGATTCTAGTATGGAGCAGTAGTCCAGTATAGGATTTTATGCTGAAGTTTAGTAATAGGCATAAAATTCTAGGTCAGAGCAGCTGTCCAGAATAGGATTTTATGCCGATGGATCACCTGGCATACTTGTCAACATAAGGGTGCCTAACTCCCATGTCGGCATTTATTCCCCTCTCCCACAGTAGTGTAATGCCCCTCCAGCTGTGTGTGACACTGGGAAGGCCACTCCTAGTGTCCCCAACTAAGCATTTTCAAGTGGGAAAAATCCCCATATCAATGCAGAATCCTGCATCAAACTGCCATGTTACGATTATTTATCACCTAAAAAGAAAATGGTCCCCTCACATACTTGTTGACATCGAGGTGCCCAACCCACATGTTAGCATTTCTTCCCTATGCCCCACTGGTACAATGCTCCCCTTCTCAAGCTGTATTGGACACTGGGAGGCCCACTCCCAGTGTCTGCAAGTACATTTTTTGACTTGGCAAGAAAGAAAATGTTCCCCCGACACACTTGCTGCCATTGAGGTGCCAACCACCCGTGTCGGCATTTCTCCCCCCAAGTTGTATTGGACACTGGGGAGCCCACTCCCAGTGTCTGGAAGTACATATTTTGCCCTGGCAAAAAAGAAAATGGTCCCCCCACATACTTGCCGACATCAGGGTGCCCAACCCCCTTGTTGGCACTTATAACCCACTCCCACAGTACTATGATGACCTCCCCAAGCTGTATCTGACACTTGGAAGCCCACTCCCAGTGTCCACAAGTCAATCTTTTGCCCTGATAAAAAAAGAAAACAGTCCACCAACATCTTTTTTTAATCCTGTTAATCAGAAAAACGTCCCTCATCATCTCCCTTCCCCACTCCCCCATCTCAACCATTCCACTGAGTACCCACCTCCCCACACCTCCTCACCCTATACTTACCTCCACAGGTCAGCAGCTATCATCTTCTTTGGACTGGGACACATCTGCACTCTTCAAAGCTGAACTGAAGAATTCAGGTAAGCACCCTGTGATGGCTGTCACTGGCGTTTTCAACTTATGTTGATATCGCAGCCATTATCAGGAATTTTTGCACAGATTTTCAACATGGAGTTCTTGGGACAGATTTTCAACATGGAGTTCTTGGGACACCACCTCATGAAAACTGTCATTGTTGTTTCATTAATCAGATCCAGACGGTGATTTCTCAGTCACTGCACAGAATCACCTTTTGGGACTGATTAATGAAATGACAGTGCCAGTGTTCATGAGGTAGGGTCCCAAAAATCCCATGTTGAAAATTTGGTGCAGACATTTCAAAAAAATGGCCAAGTTATGCGAGCTCCATGAAATTTTCCTACACATGTTCAAAACTTTGGACATTTTTTATATTTTCACTCCAAATTTTCAAGAATGCCATTTTATTCACACCACCTCATGAACAGTACCACTGTCATTGTTCACATCCTGCCTGAATTGTGTTTTTACACCTCTGGCTCACCATTATGCAGTCACTGCACAGCACCACCTTTTGGAACTGAGTAACAAAACAACAGTGCCACTGTTCATAAGGTGGGGTGCTATAAAACTCATGTTGAAAATTGGTGGAAAAATACCAAAAAATGCTCGAGTTACATGTGGTCCTTGAAAATTTCCTATACACGTGTGTAACTTTTTCAATTCATTATATTTTCACTCCAGATTTTCACCATACCCATTTTTGCACACCACCTGATGAACAGAACAGCTGTCATTTTGAACATCCTGCCCAAAATGTGTGTCTGCAGCTGTGGTGCAGAATGGCACCGTTGCTGCCCCAAATCTCCTTTTTGACCGAGTAATAAAATGGTAGTGCCAGTGTTCATGAGGTGGGGTCCAAAAAGCCGATGTTGAACATCTGCAGCACAAATACCAAAAAAACTCCCACAAAACTGGGATACTGTTATACTATCTCAAAAAGTAAGGAAATTCATTGCAAAAAAGTTAATTAAAGTATCAGTTAGGGATCTTACTAAAGCGATAAATGCAGAATTGGGTGTTAAGGTTTCCAGCCCTAACACCCTACCCCACCCTCCCACCCAACCCTAGCATTGCAGCACCACTCCACCCTCAACACACACCAACAAGAGTCGGGGTGTGCCTTGAGGTTATGAGCCTCATCCCCACCCAACCCTATCATTGCAACACCACTCCTCCTCCACACCCAACAAGTGTCAGGGTGTGCCTTATGGTTGTGGGCCCAATGTTTACCCATTCAATCTGTAAGGAAACTGACATGATACAGTATAGGAGAATGGGGTGGCGTTAGGGACCACAACCAAATTACACCGATGCTTGTTGATGTGTCAAATGAGGGAGTAGTGTGTTGTGATGGTAGGCTTGGGTAACTTGTGTGAGGGGCTGGGGTGGGACCCATGACTCTAAGGCACACCCGGCACTTGTTGGTGTGTGGAGGGTGGGGGTGGTGTTGCGATGGTAGAGTTGGTGGGATGGTGGGGTGGGAGTTACGGTTTGAAACCCTAACACCCAATTTCCCTGCATTTCCCTGCATTTATCACTTTAGTAAGAACCCTAACTGACGCTTTAACAAAATGTTTTGCAATGAATCTATATAATGGCTACTGATTAGTAGGTCTTTAAGATTGTTTTTCCTATGATATGATATTCTAGGTGCATGACCCACCACTGATTTTAACTCCGGGTCTGCTGTTGAGATCTGCCACCTGTTCTTCACAATGCTTGCCACCTCCTATGCTCCCAGTCCATAATCTAAAACAAAGTTAATCTTAGTCTTGGTGCCTCCCCCTCTTTTTTAGGGACCACTAGAGAATTACTGGGCACCTGTTTTGTTTTCTTTTCAGCTTGGTGTACCACCTGGGCTGAACAGCCTCACTGCAGGAACCTTGTTGACAGCATTAGGGCTTCCTTCTTGTAAATCTCCTCTAATGTTCAATTATGTGTAACACTCAAGAATTGCCCAAAATGGATGCTGTCGACCAGGTCCCTTGGATGTGTGCTTTCTGCTCTCAATAAACTGTTACCAAAGACTGGTTTTCCATATGGTTCACTAATCAATTTATTATCCACCCCCACTTTGAATCTTATATCTAAAACTGCTATCTCTCTACTGTTTTTATTGTGTGCGCAAGTGGTAGTCATAGAATTCAGATTCAACCATTCAATACAATCAGGCACAGTATTCCCCCACCCAAGACAAATACTATATCATCAGTAAAACAATGCTATTTAATGATGTGTCTGAGGTGGGGGTTGTCCACATCAGAAACTATTTGGTCCTTCCTCCATATCACAAAAATGTTGGCATATGAGGGAGCTAAAGCCATCCCCATAACTGATCCACTCAACTGAAGATAAACCTTACTCTCAAACAAAAAGTAGTTGAGTGTTAACACAAATGTCAACAAATCAAAATTAAGTCTCTGTGGTGCATCATTTGTGGTACTCTCCACTGCTATAAAAACTTTACATGCCCTCTAGAGTGGTGCAGAAAATTCTCCGCTGGCAGAATTTGTGCAAAAGTTCAGAAATCATTTTGGCAATGTTTGCAGAAATTCTGACTTAGAACGGTGAAAGAAATGTAAGAAATGTGGATTATTGTATTAAACTGCTACTTTTTGTAGATGATACCAAAATTTGCAATCCAGTGGATACTCAGAAGGGTGTGGAGAGAATGAGTAGTGATCTGGGGAAACTTGAGGAATGCTCTAAAGCATGACAGTTTGGTTTAAGGGCACAAAATGCAAGATAATGCACCTAGGGAACAGGAACCCAGGCACTGAGAATAGGATAGGGGATGTGCAGACAGTTACTAAACAGGAAAGAAACCTTTGAGTTATCATATCTGATGACCTCAAGGAGGCAGGGCAGTTTGACAAAGCAGTAGGTAGAGCTAGTGTGATGCTGGTGTGAATTGGGAAGAGTATATCTAACAGGAATAGGGATGTGGTGTTGCCAATGTATCACTCACTGGTGAGAGCCAACCTGAAGTACTGTGTCCAGTTTTGGATGCTACATCTCAGAAAGGACAAAGACAAGGTGGAGGAAGTCTAGAAGAGGGCAATTAAAATGATGCTGGGGTTGCATGAGAAGCCCTAAGAGGAGATACTGAGGAATCTGAACAGGTACACCCAGGCAGAGAGGAGGGCAAGAGGTGACATGATAGAAACCTACAAGTACCTCATAGGGGTGAACAGGGTGCAGGTGGGAAGTCTTTTTCAAATAAGAAAAGCACCAGGACCGGAGGCATGCAATGAAGTAGGAGGGGGGAAGTTTAAGAGAGATGTGAGGAAATATTTCTTCACTGAAAGAGGGATATATTCTTGAAACAGACTACCAGCAGAAGTGGTAGGATCAAAAATAGTCCTGGACTTCAAGTACACTTGGGATAGACATAAGATTGTATTAGAAAACAGGTAGGAAGGAGAGTTGGTCATTGGGGAACTGTTAGGGTCTGCAAAGACAGACTGAGCTGGGAATATACAGTAAGGGCTGACTGGATGGGTTAAACAGTCCTTTTCTGCCAACAAATTCTATATTTCTATGTTTCTAAGATTCAGGGTCAACAGGGCTAATCCTACAATGAGTGGCTTAGGGCTCGGAACATATGCTTCCTGGAGACCAAAAGGGAGAGAAGCGATATGATTGAGACATTAAAGTTCCTGAAAGGAATGCAAAAGGTAAAAATGGTAGGAACTATTCAACAGGAATGGTTAGTCAAAAACATGGAGACATGAGTAGAAGCTGGCGGGGGAGGGCAGGAGATTTAAGAGAGATGTGAGAAAGTTTTATTTTGCAGACAGAGTGATTAAGCCGTGGAACAGCCTACTGGAAGAGGTGATGAGTGCAAAAAAAAATTAATGGTTTCAAGCCCAGTTAGAGCAGAGTGAAGAGCTGAATAAGTTACTCAGGAGGGTAGCAAACAGGCAAGGGCAAAGGGAGGAGGTGAGGGCAATAACCTCATCTAGACAATAGGTCTCAGATGTTAGATAGGTTAGAACTGGGTGGTCTGAAAGGGCCAGTGGTTATTTTCTGCTGACACTGTCTGTGTTTTTAGGACATTCTTAAAGAGAGGAAGAACAGTTTAATTGATGTGTTAAAAGAAACACAGAATGTGATGACAGATAAGGGCCGCTGAGCCCATCCAGTCTGCATGTCTTTCAACATTCATTTTTTGCTGCAGGTCTTTCTTTGATCTGCAGTGTCATCCTTTCCCCTCCATTCCTTACTCTAATGTAAAAGGTTTTGTGACAGGAATTCAGGACCTGATGAAACACTGAAATACACAAGTATAGGAGAAGTACAACAGAAAGAAAACAAGCATTTGTCAATGCCGAATGTTGTTGCGCTGGCATTGGCTTTGGTAGTGTAGTGCAGTGCAGAAACACATTTTTGGCAGGATGTGAAAAATGACAGCTGTACTGTTCATAAGGAGGTGTAAAAAAATGGCAGTGGTAAAAATGTGGCATGTAAGTATTGCAAATTTGTGAAAGTTACAAGAGTGCATGGGAAATGTGCAATGCACACTTGTAACACAGTCATTTTATGGAGTTTCGGCACCAAATTTTCAACATAGGCATTTTAGTGCCTCTGCTCATGTACAGTGTCACTGTCATTTCCTCAAACTGTCCCAAAAAGTGATTTTGCTCAGCGACCCCCCGCTATTCTGCACCAGACATGCGAAAACACATTTTGAGCAGGACATGTAAAATGACAGCTGTACTGTTCATCAAGAGGTGTGGAAAAATGCCAGTGGTGAAAATCCAGAGTGAAAATATTACAAATGCAGAACGCTACAAGCGTGCATGCAAACTGTGCAATGCACGTTCGTAACACAGTAATTTTATGGAGTATCGTCACCAAATTTTCAACATAGGCATTTTAGGTCCTCTGCTCATGAACAGTGTCACTGTCATTTTCATAATCTGCCCCGAACACTGATTTCCCACAGCGACCACAGTATTGTGCACTGGAAGTGCGGAAACACATTTTGGCCAGGATGTGAAAAATGACAGCTGTACTGTTCACAAGGAGGTGTAGAAAAATGGCAATGTTGAAAATCTGGCATAAAAATATTGTGAATTTGCGATGTTAAGAGCGTATGTAGCAACTGCGCAAGGCACGCTAGTAAAACAGCCATTTTTTGGATTTTTTCCACCAAATTTGCAACATGGACTTTTTAAGAGCCCACCTCAGGAACACTGCCACTGTCCTTGCATTACTCAGTCCTGAAAGCTGATTCCATGCAGTGACTCAAAATCACCTTTCAGGACCGATTAATGTCATAACTGTGACATAATTCATGAGAAGGGGTCCCAAAAACCCCATGTTGAAAATTTTGTGCAAAAATTCCAAAAAATGCCTGAGATATGCATCAAAATTGAAAAAACCCTATTTATTCCATTATACAGCTAGCCAGCATTTTCTCAGTTAGTGGTCAGCTTTAAAGAGTGAACACGTGTTCCCGGTCCACGAAGATTGTCCATACCGATCTCCGGAGAGTAATATAGGGGTGGGGGTGTGTGGGGAGACAGTGTGCGCAGTGAGCGGGTGTGGGTGGTGGGTAAGGAGACTACGAGGGACCGTTTTCGGTTTACAGGTACTCAAAAAACATTGCGGACTGTTTTCTTTTTTACATTTGGATTCTTTTTTTTGGGTGGGGGATACAGTAGCTGGCAAGGGATTGGGTACCACTGTTGGCACAGAAGAAGGGGGGGACATCATGCCGACGGGGAATGGGCTCCCCTGTCAGCACATTAAAACGAGAAAGGGGGGGACAGATGCCAACAGGCAGTGGGCCACCCCATCAGCACACGCTTTGAGGGGCAGGGTAAGCCGACCGGGGGATTGGGCACCCTCGAAGTCGGCAGTTTAGCAGCCACTGTGCTGCCATGTTTCTAGCTGGTGAGCATGTAGGAAGGGTCCGCTGAATGTGACGAGCTTTGCTCGCATTGCAGCGGACCTTTCCTTAGATGTGTTCACCACATTAGTATGCATGGTGTGGTGCCAGCATGCAGTCTGATTGGGGAATGAGGGACGCACCTACTAGTGCATGTCCTGCATTCACCCAACAGTGACCGCGCCTCCAAATCTGCACTACCACAAGATGTTGGCTGCGCCAGTGTGCCAACATAAAAATGAACTGAAAATAAGAAGGGTACATTAGCAATCAGAATAACTGTGTTCAAACATATGAATTTATGAAGAAGCCAACAAAATAAGGCCATTTGGTCTCTCTAGTCTGCTCATATTGCAGGGCCCTCAGCTTAAGCTATTGATCTTGTCCCACTCCCCACTGCACTCTTCCCCTCTGTCCATCCCTCCTTTGACCAATATTTTCCTGCTAACTCTATCCCAAACTCTCTTGAAGATGCCCACTGTCTTCAACAAAACCACCTCTTCTGGAAGCACATTCCAAGATGCCACTGCCCTCTCTTTGAATAGGTGCCTCCTAGCCACCCCTAAATCCTCCACCCCAACTTGAGAATGTACTCCTTCATGTTTTGGTTACCACTAAGCTTAAAGAGATCCTCTTTATCCACCCTATTAATTCTTTCAAATACTTGAACATCTGAATCATGCTCTCCCTCTCTCTCTCTCTCTCTCTCTCCTCTCTCCTCTCTCCTCTCTCTCCTCTCTCCTCTATCTCCTCTCTCCTTCCTCACCTCTCTCTCTCTCTCTCCTCCCTCCCTCTCTTTCTCTCTCTCTCTCATCCAGGGAGTACATATTCAGGGCCTCCAACCTCTCTTCATATATTCTACCCTGCTGGCCCATGATCATCTTTGTTGCCCTCCTTTGGACCATCTCCAGCAGGTTAAACAGTCCAGCATTTTATTTGTCTTTGTAGCTGCTTTCCTTCACTGCATGGAGTACTTCAGATCACTGATAATAATCACTCCCAAATCCTTCTCCTCCTCGGATGCAGGTACCCGGACCCGTCTCAGGCTGTAATCAGTTCTGGGGTTCTTGGCTTCATTGTGTACAACTCTACATTTCTTTGCAATTATGCCAAGCTGCCAAATCCAGGACCACCTCTACTTTTCCCAGATCCTCCCTTAGATCTTGTATCCCTTCTTCTGTGTCCACCCTCCAACAGAGCTTGATGTTGCCCACAAACAGACACATTTTGCCCCTCATGCCATCCCAAATATCACTGATGAAGACACTGAACAGCACCTGTACTAGCACTGAGTCTGGTGAGTCCCCACTTGTGGCCTCCCTGGTATCATATAGCTCACCCCCTGCTACCACACTCTGGGTCCTGCCCCTCAACCAGTTTTCCACACATCTGGTCAACTTGACTCCAACCCCAAGGTCTGCCAATTTCCTGAGCAACCTCTAATAGGTACAGAGTCAAAGATCTTGCTAAAGTCCAGGTAAAGGATATCTACCACTTGGCCCCAGTTCACTTTTTTAGTGGCCCTAGTCAAAAAAGTCAATCAGATTTGCTTGACATGACCTCCCTCCCATAAATCTATGTTGTCTCACATCCTGGAGAAAGTGATCATCTAGATACTTTATCATCCATTTCATTAGTATGGTCTCCATGAGCTTTTGCATGATTAAGGTCTGACTTAAGAGTCTATAATTCCCTGGATCATTCTTAGGGACACTTTTTTTTGGGGGGGGGTGCTGCTTGTCCCATATTATCAGCCCTATCTGCTGGATCACTGCCCCCCTGTAACCGATCCCACATTCACCCCAGTTTACCCCCCAAGGCAGGGCTGCTGAGATGCCCACCCCAAGGAGACAGGTCCAGATTACTGGCCATATCACTGAACTGGCAGGGCTCCCAAGGTTTACCCTCCCCGGGTGGGACTGCGAGGGCAGGACAGCCAGCGGAACACGGTTTCAGGTGGGGTCAGGTGCTTGGTGGGCAGCAGTACCAGGAGGTGGCATCATCCCTGCGACAGGCAGCATTTTATGTGGATGCTAATCCCCTTAGGATGTGGAACATACATTGACATCAGTGGGATGAACCCGACATCAATCCCACCTGCCCACGTATCAGGCACCAGTCGATTCAGATTCCCCAGACCCCTCTAGGGGTCCACACTTTTGCTCTGGACACTCAATCACACACACTCTCCTCCCTAGAGGAGGACAGCAGTCCACTGGATGCTCAACCGCCCCCCCCGCCTGCCCTCCAATGTCCCGAGTCTGGATTTGAACCCAGATTGCTGACATCACAGGAGGAAATCCTACCCCTGCTCCAATGTGCTGGCCAGGACCATTCTTTTGGAAGGCACTACACGTGCCAATCTCCAGTCCTGTGGAATCATGCCAGACTTCAGTAAACTACTGAGCAAGACAGCCAATGGATCTGCAAGCTCCTCTGCCAGTTCTCTCAGCACCCTTGAGTGTACGCTGCCCTGGCCTGGGAATTTGTCCACCAGCCATACTAGCAGCCCTGTTCTCCTCCATTCACCTCTAAAACTACGTATGTGCTCCTTGCACCCCCTCCTCTTCTTCACCATACTAGCACCAATGTGCCTTTCTTGCTGATGAAGATGGAACATAAGTACTTATTCAGTACCTATGCTTTGCCCCCATTTTCCACCATTCACCCATCCCTTTCTGAAGCCTAAACATCCCATCTTTCTTGTCCCCTAATATAGCAAAAAAAGGCATTCTTCCTGTTCTTAATTCCATCAGCTAGCTGCAGTTCCTTCTGAGCCTTAGCCCCCCAGACTACCTTACCTGCTATGCTAGCCATCTTCGGGTACTCCTCCCTGTCTTCCTCTCTTTTGGTCTTCCTGAATTTCTTGTAGGCCAGCCTCTTGTCTGTTACTGCCTGGGAGAACTCAGTACCAAACCAGCTGGGTGCTTTGGCCATTGAGTTATAAGAACATAAGAAAATGGCCAGCAGAAGAAGACCAATCAGTCTATTGGGTCTGCTCGTAATAATGAGTTCTTCCCCTTGAGCCTAATGCACTCCTTTCTGGCAACCGATGTTCCCTCTTTAATGATGGACCACTTTTGGTCCACACCCATATCATCTCGATTGCTTTTCAGGTGACTCCTTAGCAACTCACCCAGATTTCTGATGTCTGCATTCCTAAAATTCAGGATTTTAGTCTTAGTGGGGCTCTTTTCCCTTCCCTTTTCCCTGCCCATGTCCAACTGGAACCACACTGTGTGACTGCCATTTCTTGGATATGTCCCCATTCCCCAGCACCAGATGAAGGATTGCCCCCTCCATGGTAGGTTCTGTGATGCCAGGAACCCAATTTATAGTGCATCTAGGATCACCTGACCGCTAGTGCAGGTCATAGCTGGTACTCTCTAGTGCACCTTTTGCAGGTTGAAGTCTCCCACTATTACCAACTTTCCGTTCCCTGCTGCATTCAATAGTTGCAAGTTAAATTCCTTGTCTCTTTTCTCCTCCTGTTTGGGTTGTCCATAAATTATCCCCAACCTCACCTTCCTCCTTCTATTAGACAGTAACTGAATTCACATTGCTTCTGCCCTTCCCTCCTCTAACTCCTCCCTCATACACATTGTGCCCTCCCTGATTTAAACTGCCACCCATCCCCCTTATTCTACCACCCTGTTCCTCCTGTGTAATTTATACCCAAGGATACAGAGGCCATAATCATGGTTTGGTGTAACCCAAGTTTCAGTAACTGCTGTGATGTCCACCCCTGTCTCTGCCAACAACACCTGAAAGTCATCCATCTTGTTTCCAAAACTTTGGGCATTTTGGACACTGCCTTCCACCTAGAGTCTGAACCTCCTTTCCTTTCCTCTCCTCCGATTTGCCTTTCTCATTTCTCCTCATTGCTTGTGCACCACCACACCCCTACTTACTCCTTCACTTCCCCTCCACCTCTACCTTCCAGTCCTCCTCTACTGCTATTGAAGAGAGGTCTGTTGACCTCTTCCTCTCAAAGTCCCAGTACCTCAAGGCCCACTTGCCTTCCCAGTGCTTTAAATTACTTTTATGGTTTATGTACTCCCCCAGTTTGTCACAAAGGACCCTTAAGCCTCCGCTACTGAGATGCTGTCTGTCTGGTGCAAAAAGTGATTTATTTGATCAGGTTTCTTCCAAGCCCCCAATATAGTCATTCCTTTCCTCCATGCACTATTCCCTCAGACAATAATTGAATTGCTCTATCCTTTTCTTCCACACTGTGCTGACTCCTGCTACTGGCAACACTTCTGATAATGCCAGCAATCTGGCTGCCTCCATGCAGGTCTTCCATATCACCCTGATTCTCCCTATAAATAAGCAATAAGGCATGACAGGGTGGTGGTTGTTATGTGATAACCGCACACCTAGGTGCTTGGTGAGGCACGAGGCCGAAGGCCAAGTGTCCTTCAGCACCTAGGTGTGCGGTTATCACAAAACAACCACCACCCTGGAGTGTCTTATTGCGCTTATAAAATGGGAAATAACTATGGAAACAAAGAAAATGACAAGGTGTTTATATTTTGAAAACTTTGTAACATTTATTTCAATACAGAATAGAGAATTAATTGAAACATTGAGATAAAATAGTCCCTTGGTAAACTTTTTTGAATGGTAAAAAATAGCAATTACTAACAACATTAGCAAACAACAGTCTACTTGTTGTAGTTTATGAATTGCACTTTACTTCACTGTGATTTTCTTAATCTGTCCCGAACATCGATTTTGCACACCGACCGCGCCATTGTGCGCTACATGTGCAAAAACACATTTTGGGTGAGATGTGAAAAATGACAGTTGTACTGCTCATAAGGAGGTGTGGTAAAATGGCAATACTGAATATCTGGAGTGAAAATATTAAAAATGCTCGAAGTTACGACCGTGCGTAGGAACTACGCAACACACGCTCATAAAACAGTCATTTTGGGGAATATTTTCCCCAAATTTTCAACATAGCCAGTTAAAGACCACTGCTCATGAACAGTGGTCACTGTGAGTTTATTAATATGTCCAGAACATTGATTTCGCACACTGACCGCGCCATTGTGCGCTACATGTGCGAAAACACATTTCGGGTGAGATGTGAAAAATGAAAGTTGTACTGTTCATAAGGAGGTGTGGTAAAATGGCAATACTGAAAATCTGGAGTGAAAATATTAAAAATGCTCAAAGTTATGAACGTGCATAGGAACTGCGCAATGCACGCCCGTAAAACAGTTGTTTGGGGAATATTTTCACCAAATTTTCGACATAGGTTTTTGGGAGCCTACCTCATGAACTGTGATAGTGTCACTTCATTAATCATTCCAGAAAGGTGGTTCTGCGCAGTGACTTCGGAACTACCTTTTGGGACCGATTAATGAAATAACAGGGGTACAGTTCATGAGGTGGGACTCAAAAAACAATGTTGAATTTGGTGGAAAACTCAAGAATAGCTGAGATATGCACTAAAGCTGAAAAAATCCATTTATGCCATTATACAGCTTACCGGCATTTCTTTACTTCGCGGTCGGCAGAGGGGTTCCCGGTCCACTAAAGATCATCACGCTGGGCTCTGAAGGTAAGTATGGGTTGTGGTGGGAGTGAGGTGGGGGTGTGGGGAGGTGGGTATGCAGATGGTGAGTGTGGGTTGGGGAGGGGCAAAAGAATCAGCAGTGAAGGTTTTTGTTTCAGGTTTGTTTTTATTTATTTACACAAAGGACTTTTGCCATGCTGGGTGGGCTCCCAGTGTGGCTTGGGAGCCGCAGTGAAGCTGGCGGGGATTGTGCACTCCGTCGGCTGAGAGAGATTTTGCCATGCTGTGGTGGGCTCCCAGCATGGCATACAAACATTTTGGGGCAGTGAAGCCGACGGGGATTGGGCACCTCATTGGCTAAGGAGTTTTTGCCATGCTGGGGTGGACTCCCAGCATGGCATACGAACATTTTTTGGGAGGGCAGTGAAACTGACGGGGATTGGGACCCCCATCAGCAAATGTGAGATTCAAACCCAGGTCTCCAGAATTGCAGCATAGACCATTCAACCTCTATAGTATGCTGCCTTCTTTAATATTAAATTCCTCCATGATCATAGCGGTCGCTACTTCTTTAACTTTTTGGTGCCTACCATCATGCACCGCGCACTTCCATCTCGGGAAGCAATCGGCTTTTTTTTTTTCAATGTCTCTCTGCACTCGCGTTGTATGTTTGAGTTAACTGATAGCCCATGTCACCGGCCGACACTCTATGGATTGCTTTTATTAATATTAGTAATGTATTTGGGCACTTTGGGTCTGCCTCTGCCTATTTAACTGTGTTTTCCCACCTTTTCTTTTTGTTTATAAAGTATTACTGTATTGCCTACTTTCTTCATCCTGTTTTTTTGTTTTCTGTTTTTCCCCACATTCAAGACATAGAATGTTTATCATGGAATGTTAACCATGGAATACAGAGATTCAAAATTCTGCTCTCTTCCACTTGTAGAATGTTACTCTCCTGACATTCTGTACACACAGACAACAAAGGCCTGTTTTAGAGCCAGAGACTCAATTATATCACTGTCAGGACAAGCATGAGAGATTTCACTGATGAGCAGGTAAAGACAGAAGGAGGATTTTTCACTGTTAGTAAACAAACAGTTGTAATGAAATCTATAAACAACACTTAATGTTTCTAATTTGTTTATGTGTGTAAGGGGAGTGTGATGATCAGGGAAACAACATTTAATGAATTTATTTTCATTTTTTATTTAAGGTAGTTTTATTTTTAGGTCCCAGCTGAAGTTTTTTTACAGTGTAAAGGTAGCAGCCATGTTTATAATGGAAGATTAGTTCTGGTAGAAGGGGGACTGATGGAAGATAGTTCTGGTTGTATGAGGACTGACTTGCTTACTGTGTGATGTGGTTTAGGACCAGGATGACTGTGCATATATAGAGATTTAATGTACAGTCAGCTGATGTCTCTTGGCCAATGAGTTTTCTAGATGTTTTCTTATCATTTTATAATGTACCATTTAGTAATACAGGTGTTAGAATTCTCCATTGTGTGTCATATATCCAATGTTCCAACTGAGCTCATTGCATTTAGTTAAATCGCTTTGTATTTTTTAATTCCCATGTTCTTTTCTCCTGTGTGCTTTTGAGGTTGTTTTTTAGTATTAGGACAGATAGGTATGTGAATGATTGGTTCTGACTGGGAAAGATGCTGTCCTACTGGTTTGCTTATAACCTGATTTTATATTGTGTAAGACTGAGGGTGAAATTGGCAAGCCAAAATTCTGATTATCATTTTTCAATTAGTTATCCATCATATTTACATGCAGTTTTCATGAAATTATGGAACTTTGCAAAAGTCCTTGCACATTGTGAAAATGGACTCCATTTGAAAGTGTTCCTTATTTTATGGAACAAGTGTGCACTTTTTAAGTTATGCAAATGTGAAGTACAAATAATATGCACTGGTGGAAATGTGCATTTTAATAAAAGTAAGTATACAAAAAAATTATCAATTTCACACCTGAGCAACATAAATGTACAAGTGTCATACTCTGGTAAAACTGTAGACAGAAATTGGTACCTTTGAAGTTTCACAATGTTAAAGTGCAAATATAGCACACTTTGTTCAATATTAGAATATTTTATGAACTTGTCCATTTAAATGAAATGCTTACATAAAAACATGCACTTTCAGTGTGAAGCACAAAAGGGCCGAACTGCAACTTCATACAATTCTGGCACAATGTTTATGTAATTTCATGAAAGCAAAATTGACAATTCTGTGCAATTCTGCTGGTAAAATTAACATTCATCTCAACATAGATCATTGCCATTGTTAACTCCTGAAAACTCAGAAATGTATAGAGCAGGATTTTCAAAAGTCTGTCTGCATCTAGCAGCACTCACTATGCAGAGCTGTCAAATAATTTTATTTGATGCAGTTCCCCATTGCACCACACTTTGATGCAAGTCTCTTGCATCAAATAATTAGGATATCCTTTCAGTGTGTCTAACGGACATTTCATTAGACAGCAGTTCTTTGGTCTCTATGCA
The DNA here is from genome assembly GCA_016271365.2 of Neoceratodus forsteri. Taxonomy (NCBI): domain Eukaryota; kingdom Metazoa; phylum Chordata; order Ceratodontiformes; family Ceratodontidae; genus Neoceratodus; species Neoceratodus forsteri. Next base: position 1,341,860,808 of record CM057456.1, read on the forward strand.
TTAAATCTCAAGCCCCTTGCATGCATCTTATTTATTTATTTTCACACAACCAGATTTACAACCTTTGAGTCATAGACTCCTTTGCAAAGGCTCCACATCAAAAATACACAGTTAGGCAAACTACAATATAGAGCAGACAATTATAGTGCAACACATGTTACAGAAAACAAAGCTTTCAAGGTTCAGTAGTCCCACAGTTTACAGAATATAGGGCTACTGATACAATCTAGGTTAGAAGACAAAAGCATTTTAGGGTTAGAGAGACCCAGTGTTTACAAAGTATGAGGCTGGTAATACATTCTAAGGTAAACACGTTGACACAGTGTTAATGGGGCTAAGGAACCAGGTGCAAGGCTGAGTCAGGGACAGGATGGTTTCAAGGTAACCCAAATTAGGGAAACATGTACTTGCACTTTGATGCAAGTTGCCCTGCAGCACATCCATTTGCTGCAAAATTGTCTGATGTTTGAAAATGTGATCTAAGTGTGACAAATGGTCGAGATGCACAAGCGTGAAGTACGGCTGCATCTGTGAGCAGGATCCTTGACCCATATTTTGAATACCCTGCCTACTATGTCCATTACCTTCTTTGATGCAGGAGACACTGTTCTCAAAACTGCAGTCAATTTTTGACAATAAACTATGTTTTTCAGAAGCCTCTATCCAAATGTGGATGCATTTGCTGATCCCCTTAGACCAAAACATAGTCTACACTCAGTAAGTGAAAATAATCCCTGTTCCCCTTTGCACTGTACTATGGCTCCTCACTTCTACCTGTATCCAGGGCTACAGGCACATTGAAAACTGCTAGGTATATTGTGCTGGCTTTGGGGCTTTGAAAAATCTGACTGCATTGTTAAAAAGATTACACACTACACACTTCCTGAGTGATGTACTGTAACTACTTTATGTACTAGACAGTAGTAGCAGAAGTAGCAGTAAAAGTAGTAATAGTTTTATTTATACTGCACTCATCCATGGAGGCACAGGATTCCTTATACAGTAGATACCACTATAAAATGCAAAAACAATTTTCAGAGCTAGCATATACAATCCCCCCCAAAAATTTCTTGGCACATAAATTAAATAAACAACAGCTCCAACAAATAATGAATAGCATACAGGGGCCGCTACACATGTCCAAATACCTCCCTAAAGAGGTACGTTTTTAGATCCCTTTTAAAGGCCTCTACCGAGGGGGCCTGCCTCAGAATCCTCTACTAGGCCGACCACCTCAAAGGCATGATACTCCAAGGATTTTAAACTGGCAGGTTCCAAAGGGTTGAACTGCAAATAGCCCAAGTTAGCTGGGGTGCAGGTACAGATTGCTAGTCCACATGACACTGAAAATTCAGAAGGTACCTGCACTCCAAGTACAAAATATTGTACACCAGATGGAAAGTGTACAATTTAAAGCTTTTATTAAGCATTCAAGGTGAAACTGTGCAAGGTCTCTCACCGCCACTTGCCCTGGCACTTCGTGTGTGTAGCCCTTCATTAGAGGGCATGGTTTGCAAGACAGCACATGATTCTTCTATACACATGTCATCACATTAATGTCAGTTACACCAGCATTAATAGGTACTCGATTTATTTATACAAAACTCAGAAAAATCTCTTTCTGATTTCATTTAAACTATATATAAAAATATTGTAATAAATGGTAACCAGTTCCTATATGTTCCTACAAAAGTCTAAATTTACAATTTTGAAAAAGTGATAATAAGCATTTTAAAGAGCTAATGCTTCTAATTATTGTTACTCTGTTTGGACCTAGAAGGGACAGAGAGAAGAGTGGAGTTTTTGAAGTCAGCTGTGATCTTTCAGGGAACTTCCCTGATCATCAGTTCTCCATGTGCCAAAGAGTTTAGATAGCAGCTTAATAAAGTATGTAAAAAAAAAAAACAAAGTTAAGGACTAGGAAAGATAATTCTGTTAGTCACTTATGCAATAAATTTCAGTGTCCAAGTTATGCATAGTACAATTTTCACGTAGTTATTTCTGTCAATTTTGACTTTAAAATAAACAACAGTGAGTGTACTAAAAACAGCACATCTATCACTCCAGTATTAGATATACAGCTAAAGAAACCCACAGAATTACAAAATTAAGAGCAACCGTATTATTACATTTTTCACGCCCAAAGGGTTGTAATAACCAAAAGTTCCCAAATTAAAAAAAAAACAAACTTTTTCTGGTAATGTATCTCTACATCAATATATTGTTTAGGAAAGACATTTGTACTAGGGCAGGGGCTCAGTTTGCAATACTGTTTATTAGTCTAGAAGATATGGTTTGAGGAACCATTGTTCATTCGGTCCTAAGGGTTTCACACTTTTTAACATAAAAATCCAATAGATTTCTTTCTTTACAAGAATATTAGTTCTAATACCTCCTTATTTAAAGGCAGGCACATGGTCAATCCCCATAAAGCTCAAGTCATTTTCATTAGAATTGTGATGCATTGCAAAGTGTACACCCACTGGTGTGTCTCCCTTTTATTTTTCATGGACCTTATATGTTTTTGAATCCTTTGTTTAGGGGTTCTAGTTGTACATCTTAGATAGATTTTCTTGCATATGCACCACAGCACATACACCACAAAAAATGTGTGACAAGTTATACAATGTTGTATAGTGAGTTTTGAATCATCACTTTGTAAAAATATTTTGCCTGGTATAGTGAATTTGCAAATGTTTCACCGGTGACACTTATAAAACCCAATAAGCCATTGTGGTTACCAAGTGCCCCCTTCCTTGTGTTATTGTGTAAGTGATCTACTGTGTATTACTCTATCTTTCATGTTAGTAAAAGATCCTCAGATCCTCAGACTCTCATACATTGGTGGTCCCCCGCCAATCAACACTCGTTGGTCAGTCTAGCTTTGCCCATTGCTTCCCAAAACTCTGGAACTCACTCCCCTCCCAAATATGACACTCTTCTTCCTCCTACTCCCCTGCCTCTTCCTTACATAACAATCTCTCCTCTAACTGCTCCTGTTGTAATCCTATTTAACTTCCTGTCATGTGTTCATATGAGCTGTTCACCAAGCTTTTCACCATTTCCCCAATCCCCTCCTACCCTCTTTTCTTGACTACTCCACTGACCTACACCTGCCCCCCCACCTCCTTCCATCCTCGCCTACCTATTGCCTCTGTCTGGCTCTGCCCCCTGGCAGGGTTCTCAGCATCCTGGAGGGGACAGTCCCAAGCTTCACCTCTCCCTTCCTCTCTACCCCTCTCCCCCCTTCTACCTATCTTCCTAGCCTACTATTTCCTCTTCCCTCTGCATGCCCCCCCTTTTTTCTTCTTTTCCTTTGTCTTCACCTAGCTCTGCCCCTGGCAGGGTTCTCATCATACTGCAGGGTGTAGATCTAGGTCTGCCTCCTTCTTCCCTACTAAACCTCCACTCCCCCCATTCTACCCCACCTTCACCATACCCCACTGCACTGCACTTCATTAGGCAGCCCCTATGCCCACTCCACACAGTATGCTACTTAACCTCTCTCCTATTCGTCAATAACTTTTTTGTAGTGTCTGAGCTAATTCGTGCATTCCCAAGGCCTGCCTTCATCACACTTAAGTAAGCCTAGTAAATATTTTTTACTGGTATTGTCTGGGCCCCCCTTGTTCCCTGTTGTTTTCCCTCCTGCTAGCTGACTCCTATGTCCCACCTGCTTCATTCCCTAAGCACTTGATATTCTATTATGTACTGTTACCTGTTTCTAACTGTAATAACAAACCAGCTGTGTGTTGTGATATGTGGTTTCATTCTGTACCTAATCATTATCTAAGAGATCTGTAACTGTATGTATAATCTCTGTTTTTAAATCCACTTGTACCCCCCCCAGGTTGCACTGTGAGATGAGCAATGTGTTGTTAGCTGTGCCTTTCTGGTGAAACATTTCAATAAATAAAAGAAATAAAATAAATTAGTGGCCTTTATAAAAGAGACCCTTGGTTAATAGCGATAGAGCACTCTACATTAATATAACTTGTTAAAATTGGCCAGTTCTTATAGATAACATTTCTTATTTTCCCTGCCAACATACTAAATTCTTTTACAAAGGTAACTGGGGCCTTCTCCAAACACTCTGTTGTTTTATTTACACTGCCTTTTAAAAGTTCCTTCCTATCTAATGATGCTGCTTTCTGTTTCATTGTCTCCACTGTTAACATTAATGTGATGACATGTGTTTAAAAGAATCATGTGGTCTCTTCCACACTATGCCCTCTGACAAAGGATTACACATCTGAAGCACCGGGGCAAGTGGCGGTGAGAGATCTTGCACTGTCTCATCTTGAATGCTTAATAAAAGCTTTAAATTAGACACTTCCCATCTGGTGTGCAGTAATTTGTACCTGGAGTGCAGGTACATTCTGAATTTTTTTTATTTTAAACTGACCCTGGGGATTGAAAAGAGGCCCTCCTCAGAGTACTGGAGAGGGCATGAGGACCAGTGAGAAAAAAGGAACTCAGACAGGTTGACCTGGCACAACTCATGTAGGGTCTTATGGGGCAGTGAGTGATGACCCTCAAGGTGCACCTGGTTGTCATCCCTGCATACTGGGCTGGTATGTCAATGGCATCAGTGGCACAGAAGAAGGTGGTCGGGTGTACTTTTAACAGCCTGGTCCACCTGTCCCCTCAGGTGCATGAACCACCTCCACCTTGGGAGAAGGGAGAGAGGGGACATGATAGAAACTTTCAAGTACCTCAAGGGAATCAGCAAAGTCCAAGAGGGTAGCATCTTTCAGAAAAAGAGATGTGCAAGAACAAGGGCGCACAATTTGAAGATAGAGGGGGGACGGCTCAGAGGTAATGTGAGAAAGTATTTTTTCACAGAGAGGGTTATGGATGCATGGAACAGCCTCCCTGAGGAGGTCATGGAGTCAAGAACAGTGGAGGAATTCAAGAATGCATGGGACAGACATAAGGCAGTCCTAGTGGGGGGTAGGAAGAAGTAAGCTGTTGGTTAACTAGGATCTGCAGCTTATCTGTTAGGTAGGAAAATGGGCAGACTAGGTGGGCCAAGCAGTCCTTATCTGCCATCAAATTCTATGTTTCTATGTTTCTATATTGCTAATATAGGCCATGCTTACAGGCAAGCCTTATGAGCCTATGTACAGGTGTGAGATGTTACAACTGTTATGGAAGATGGCCTTCTTGGTGGTTATCATGTCAGCTAGAAGGATTAGTGACTTGCAGAAGCTCTCAGTGGAATCTCCGTACCTAGTCTTCCACAAAATACTCCACTTCTCTGCCTGTCACTGTAGTTCATACAGGCATTCTGTACCAGCTGTATCTGACATAAGATACCTCCATCAACCCTGAGGTGTAGGGCATTACAATAGTCAAGCTTCAACATCATAAACACATGCACTAATATTGTCAGGTCCTTGTGGAGTGGATTTAATCTGGCTGATGTTCCTGAGAGGGCAAAAGCCTATCTAGACTACAGCTGAAGCCTGAGTGTCAAATGTCAGCCTCTCATCCAGAATGATCCCAGAATGTTTCCCTTAATGGAGGCTTCAAGCCTAAAGGACCTGAGCAAAAGTCTCAACACATCTTCAGCAATCCCCCCAACTACCCCATGGCCTGGCTCAACCACTGGCACCTCAGTCATATCCAGGTTGAGCCTTAGTCAGCTAAATGTACATATGAAAATATGAACATATGAAATTGCCAGTAGAAACAGGCCTCATGGTCTACTGAGTCTGCTCGAGTGTGCAGCTAGCCCCTCATATCTCAGCTGCCCCTCCTGCCCCCCTTCCCAGTATTCCTTCCACTTCAACTGTCTCAATCCCTCTTGAAACTGCCCACCATCTTGCAGGACACTACCTCATCTGGTAAGGTGTTCCATTTGTCCACCACTATTTCCAGGAAAAAAATGTCTTCTCATTTCCCTCTTGAATCTTCCCTCTCCAATCTCAGTCCATGCCTTCTCGTGTCCCTCCCCCTTCTCATCTGAAAAATCCCTTCTGTGTTGGTCTTGTTTATCCCCTTCAGATACTTAAAGGTCTCAATCATATCCCCCCTATCCCTCCTCTCCTCCAGTGAATACATATTCAACTCTCTCAGCCTGTCCTCGTAGGGCTTGCTCTCCAATCTTTGGATCATCTTTATGGCTCTTCATTGCACCCCCTCCAACAATCTGATATCCTTCTTCAGGAATGGGTGCCAGTACTGCATGCAGTACTCCGTGTGGGGCCTGACCAATGACCTATACAGATGTCATCTAGTCCTGGATCTCAGGTGGACACAAATTTAGCACCACAATCAAGACAGGCTACAATTAAAGATGGCAGCCATGCTGGGCTGACCATCAGGAGAGTAGAGTGACAGCAGCATTTTAACTTGTTTTATTTTTAACCTTAGTCAGTAATCCTAAAGTAATTTAGTGACAGTAGTAGTTTTAAGATATAGCTGGAACATTGTATCGTTTGCGTCGTTTGTGCTGTCATTTTGTTACCGCCAGCTTTATGGATTTGAACCCAGTATACTGAGCTGATTGAAATTAGTTAAATCATAAGCATAAGCATAAGTTGCTTGCTTATACATTGCCTTTTGTTTGATTATTTGCCCATTTGCACATTTGCTAATTGGGCAGAATTGTCATCATTTTTTGAAACTGTTACCTGCCTATCTGAGGAAACCAGGGGAGAGTCCTATTGGCAGAGTTCTGTTGGACTGGAGGCAGGAGGTTGCAGCCTGGAGTTGGATGACTGAAGATGGAGGACTGAAGATCTGTCGTGGAGACGGGGTTGCAGGCTCTTAGTTGAAGAGCAGTGTGGGGATTTCTCTTCTGGATCTGGTCCTTGATGTGGTTATGCTTTGTGGTGTAGATGCTGTGTGGCGACCGGTCGGCGGATGCAACAGTTGTTAGGTCCGGGAAATAGGGCTAGGTTCTGGGGGGGTGGTCTTCCCTGTTTAGGAGTTTAAAGTGCCTTGCAGGAAATACTGCTGGTTGCTGGTTTGGTGGTTCTGCGAAGTCAAGAGGGTGAGTTATCACGGCATCCTCGGCTTTGGTTGGTGCCACCAGAGACTCAATTTTACCTGTTGGCTCTGTGGGGGTGGAGGAATCAGGCCTGAATGCTCTGGAAGAACACTATGCAGATGTTTGAACTCTCCTTGGGATGTCAAACTTGTAAACCTCTTTGAAATCTTCAAGTAACTGTAGCTGGCATTTGGGACAAAATCAAGAAAATTATAAAGCAGTTTAAATCTGGTGTGGGGCAGTGCTAAAATTTGTTTTCAGAACTTTGTGGAGTGAGAGTCCTCAACTTAATCGATATTAATATTTATTAGCCCTAGGAGGTGGGAGCTCCTAGGCTTGGCTGGCAAGACTTTGTTTTGTTACAAGTAACTGAATTTCTGAGCTTTGGGGAGTGAAAGTCCCTAAAAGGCTAGCTATGGACACTTTGTAATCCAAGGAGATTGGAGCTCCAAGGACTATTCTTCTAAAGACTATTTTCTGGACTGGTTTCTATTCAAACATATTTTAATCAATTTCACAGTCTGACTGTTGAATTATACTTGATGCTAATAGCTCTTTCTTGGAGAAAGGTGAGTATTTTGTTATAGTTTATAGTTAGTTGTGGGGTGGGGCGATTTTGGTGGGGATTGTTATTTTATTGAACAGTTTGTATTGTGTAGATGATTTTTGTATGTAGGAGTGTGTATGTGGATTAGTTTTTGTGTTGTTGTGGGGTATGTGCATATGACTGTGTATTGTGTCACTTCTGTTAAATTAGTAATTTAGTGGGTATGTGCTGACTGAGGACATCAGTGGTCAGGCACTACTCTCCCACCAGGCTCAGGGATCTTTGTCCTTTTGACTTTCCCCCCTTTAATACCAGAAGTGTATAGATCATTGTAGATCCAGAAGCAAATGATTTGATACCTTTTAATGGACCAATATAGATGTAACAACAAGAACAAAGTGCTCTAGCTTTCAGACCTTTGTCAGAAGAGTAATGAAAGTTATTTAGAAAAAAACAATACTTTAAACACCCAGATCATGCAGAAAAAAACAGAAAAAATCCTCATTGGTTTGAAATACTCATTTAAAAAAAATGAAGATGATGTCAGAGAAGCTAAACAGTACCATGTCACCTTCAGCTTGGAGAGTCTCTGGATCAGAGATGCTTAGTGCAGAAGACATACAAAGAACTCTACTGCATATAAATTAAATTGACATGAGAACAACTACTTGAGCAGATGGCTTGTAAATCAAATTATGAGTGTCACAATGTGTATAAGAATGCAATTACTGAAAAACAACCCCCACCTGGATCAATGACATACTAAGATTGTCTTAGCACTACAAGAAGCATCCACGTATGTATTATAGACAAAGAGTAATCAGTAAAGCTTCCTTAACTAGATCAGTAGTTACACACTGTATGATGCTTAAAACTTAGCTGGACCCATTATCCAGCTACTGTATACTCTTCAGCTAGATATTATGCCCCATAAACTTCAAAAGCCTATAGTATAGGAACAGAATTTCATAAATGATAACATAGAAACATAGACTTTGATAGCAGATAAGGATCACTTGGCCCACCTAGTCTTTCCATTTCCCTACCTGCAGGATAAGCTGCAGATCCTAGTTAACCAACAGCCCCACAAGAATTGACTTATGTCTGTCCCATGCATTCTTGAATTCTCCCATGGTTTTTAGACCCCACAGCCTCCTCATGAAGGCTGTTCCATGCATCCACCACCCTCTCTGTGAATAAATACTTCCTCACATTGCCCCTGAGCCTTCCCCCTTCTACCTTCAAATTGTGTCCTCTTGTTCTTGCACATCTCTTTTCTGAAAGATGCTACCCTCTTGGACTTTGTTGATTCCACTGAGGTACTTAAACATTTCATAATGTACCCCATCCCTCCTTTTCTCAAGGGTATATATATTAAGATCCTTTAGTCTCTCCTTGTATGGCTTCTCTTGCAGGCCCTGCACCATTTCAACTGCCCTCCTCTGGACTGCCTCTATCCTGTCTATGTCCTTGCAGAGATGGGGTCTCCAGAATTGGACGCAGTACTCCAGATGGGGGTCTCATCAACTGTCTATACAGAGGGATAACAACTTCCTGTTTTCTGCCGGTGATGCCTCTCCATATACATCCCAGTTTCCCCCCAGTCCTCCCTACTGCCTTCTCACATTGCTTGCTAACCTTAAGTTCATCTGATATGATTACCCCTGGTCCCTTTCCATTTTTGTTGTTGTTACTACCCCCCCCCCATTGTGTAATCTTCCCTGGGTTTTTGTTTCCCAGGTGCATTATTTTGCACTTCTTTGCATTGAATCCAAGCTGTCATACTTCTGACCATTCCTCCAACCTTGACAAGTCCCTTCTCATCCTTTCCATGCCTCCTTGTGTATAAACCCTATTGCAGATCTCTGTGTCATCTGCAAAGAAGCATACTTTTCCTTCCAGTCCATAATATAAACATAAATTGACAGTATAAGTGTCAAACAAAAAAACTCTTGTCAAGGACCACCAAAGAATTAAGGCAATGCAGCCTGAAATGTACTGATGTAGATAAATTATCAGTGTGTATAGCAACTTGATGTACTGAAATGTCTAAGGAATCTGAATGAGAAATAAAAATTAAATGCTCTCCTCCCCTCCACACACACAACACAACCTACCCCACCCCCATCCCCATAATGTGGGGGGCGGGAATAACTAGTTTTAAGGAGACACACACACACACACAATCCTAATGCACCATCATTCACTGCAATCACTGCAATTGTTACCCAAAGGAATTCAACTTGACATGAAATCCCAAGTAAAAGGGATCAAGTATCATAATATCTACAGAGTAAAAATATGACACTATTTAACACTCTTTAACCTTACTCCTATCTGCACAGTAACATCTCCAAGGATTCTGGAGAGAACCACAATGAAATAAAACTTCCAACCTGCCCAGGGTAAGGTAACTAGAAATAAATATAAAGTAGGTGTGTAAGAGAAGAGTCCTAACATACCTACATTTCCACAAATAGCTATAATATTAGTCTAATGTAAATAGATCTGTCAAGGACCCCCATGCAAATGAGATGTAGCACCCCAATATGTTCAGAGTTAAAACATTTAACAGTCTACAATAACACTACTGTTTTTACAGTAACAGGCTAGGGAATCTGAATATGGCACAGTGGAATCAACCCCACTCCCGGGTGAAGGTAAATAGTAAGAAGGAATTCATTAAAAAATAAGGCATGACGGGGTGTGTGTTATTGTGTAATAATGTCACTCCTGGGGTGGGTTGAAGCACGAGGTGAAGCTCAGTGCTTCCACCACTCCAGGAGTGACATTATTACACAATAGCACACACCCAGGAGAGCCTTATTGCTGTTATACAATGGCTCATTTTTTAGTTAAAAAGAGAACAGAAAAAAAATAAACATTTATTGGCTTTTTCAGCTTTTTTTGTGCATGTAGGTATATGTTTTGAAAAAAAAAGTCCTTTATACTTTTCTTCCAGTAGGTGGAGCAGCTATCTAAATTATGCTGTCTGTGCAGTTACTTGTTTAACTGAGTCACCCCCCCCATTTAGCTGAGTCACCCCCCTACGCACACACACAAACTCACATGGCTATTTGACTGCCCAGCCATTGTATTTTAGCTTTATTTCTCTTTTTTCTCCCCGTGTGTGAAAAATGCAGCTGTTACATTTGCAGAGAACTGGGCCGACAAGCTGATCAGGGAGTGTGGCCGGCGAGTCAAGGGAGGAGTCAGCTACTGAGGTGATTTTGCATAAAAGCTGATTACAAGTACGGCTTTTGTCTCATGTGCTTTTTTTTAACAAGGCTTCTTGAAGATAATAAAAATGAAAGTTTGACAATTGACCACAATGTGTACCGGAAATGGAAAACTGCACGTGCTGTCTTTTTCCGTAACCGCTCGTTTGCTTAGAAAGAGTTACAGTGCTGTTTTAAACATACAAGGAAATGTGGTCTAAGTAAGTTGTCTGGGAAAAGAGAATGAGGATCGAGGGAAATGGGGGTGTGACATCACTGGGGGGGGGTTGCTGAAATGCTTTCCAGCAGCTGCTCTGAGAGGTAGGAATTTCTGAAGGGTGCATTCTTTTTTCAGTCTGTCATGCAGTCATGTGTGTACCTGGACATCATCCAGTGATGTTATCATGTAATAACATCATTGTCCCAGGTACACACAGACCAATCAGAGTCCTTGATTTTTTCTTGCCATAGTATAATATTCATCATGTGTGTGAAGTAAGAGTAATAACACACTGTGACTCCATGTGTCTAAATAGAAGTCTACCTCAATGTGACAGCAAGCCTCACACCTGCCATATTCACATACCTCCCAGCACACACACACGCACACACACACACACACACACACACACACTGAAGTTCTATAATATGTCAGTCTGAAGAAGAAGTGGTCTGTAGATGTTAAATTCTGTAACGTCCCATGAAACCCAGATCTATGTTCATCCCATCTGCTACCATATTGAGATGTAAAATAAGTTTAATCTCTAAAGCTCGTCTCTGTTGTGTGCTTTTGAGATTTCCTTTTAAGACCATTACTGACATATCTGAAATTGAGTAGTCAGGCTGGGAGACTTGTTGCCCCACTGATTTTTCAGTCTTCTTTGTTTTAATAGTATGTCTGTGCGGATTTATCCTAGTGCGGAGTCATTGGCCTGTCTCTCCAACATAACTTATTTGTGGACATCCCTTGCCACTGAATTAAATAAACAACATGCTGTGATCTTCAGGTATAACTCCCAAGTACCTTGAATTGTCTGTTTTGTGATGTAACCACACGGTCCGAAGTGGAAATGAGCTCACAAGTCTTACAGGTGCTTTGATTGCAGAGTCGTGTACCATTTAGTGTCACGGTATTCTGTTCTGGCAAAAGCTTGCTCCTAATAATCAGGCTGGCTAAGTTTGGTGGTTGTTTAAAAGACAGTAGTGATAGTTCCTTAAAAATATAATTAAGGGTCTCATCCTCACTAAATATTGGGTGGAGGTCTTTAATAATCTTACACAGAAGTTCAAGGTCTGGATGATATATGACTACTAAGGGTATTCTGTCTGTAGCTGTCTTTTCCTTATACTGAAGTAGTTGTTTTTTTCTGTTTTTTTCCGCATGATCTGGGTGTTAAAAGTATTGTTTTTTTCTAAATAACTGTCATTACACTTCTGACAAAGGACTTGGTCCAAAAGCTAGGTCACTTTGTTCTTGCTGTTACATCTAAGTTGGTCCATTAAAAGGTATCAAATCATTTGCTTCTGGATCTGTTCTTACAAGGACCAATACGGCAAACACTAAATCTAGATTTAGACATTCTAGGGCACTCAGGATAGCCAGAAAGGGGGGTGGACAAAGACCAAATGGGCCTGGTGGGGTTGTGTAGTGGGGTGAGCAGACTGGTGTGGTGAGGACATGAAGACACCCTGGGTCGAAATGGGACCAGGAGAGGGGTCCTCCCTGACAGGTTCCCATACCCAAGGGCTCCCCATTTAGTGGGCAAGGTACTGGATCTACCTTGTCCACCTATCCCTCTCGGGGAGTGTTGTGCAATGCCAGATCTATAAATAACAAGACAGTGATAATTACTGATCTTATTGGAACAACTGATCTGACTTACTTCACCGAGACCTGGCTGGATGAAAATGCTGGCCTAGTACTAGAATCAGCAGTTCCAGCTGGGTACTCGGTGATACACCACCCAAGAAAGGATTGTAGCATCGTGGGAGTTGCTATTTATTTTAAATCATGCCTGAACCTTGTAGCCATCCCAGTGGGAGAGAACAGATCCTTTGAATGTATCATGGTTGCAGGTGTAGGTTGCAGGATCCTTCTCATCTATTGTCCACCTGGTGAAGGGAAGGAATTCCTGCAGGAGGTTGCAGACTTCATCATTGACCTGATGTTGGAATTCCCAAAATGGATTATTCTTGGGGATTTCAATGCTTGGATCAATGATGAACTCTCACAATTTGGACAAGACTTCTCCCAACTAATGAGCTGCTTGGGCCTTACCACAACTCTTATTCATGGTCATTCATTGGACCAGGTCTTCCTACTTAGGATGGAGATCTGTGACCAAAGGGTGTAACTGGTAAGTTGTTCAGACCATCATATTATAGGGTTCACATTCGTGGCACCACCTAATAAACCTGCCTCTATGGAGATGGTCCAGTACCCCTCCTTTAAGGAGTTTGACCCCAGATGATCTTATGGAAATACTGGACCAATCAGGTTTGATGAGTGTAAGCTAGGAGCTGGGGGAACTGGTACTAGTCTACAATAGGGCAGTAACCTTAGCTCTCAACTCCATAGATCCTGTCCGTGTTTGCCCCCTCTCCCATCACCAGAAGTCCCCGCAGTTTGATGGGACTTTGAAGGAGATGAGGTGAGGGGGTCGAAAGTTGAAGTGGTTTTGGAGGAAATCCAGCCTGGTTGATAGCAGACTTAGACTGATGGTTCATTATAAAGACTATCAATCAGCACTATTCTGTAAGAAGGCAGAGTTCCTGTCCAAGGAGATTTCAGCAGCAAAGAATCAACCAGCTCGGCTCTTCAGTGCTGTTGACAGGTTGTGCAATCCAACCTGCTTTCAGTCTCTGGGAGCCTTTTGCTTGTTTGTTTGTTTGTTGAATTTTGCTGACCCGGTAAGCCCACTGGGCCTAGAAGTCCCTTCTTCAGGGGTGATGGGGGGGAGAGGGATACAGATGGTGAGCAACTGAAATTGAACCGGATTAAGCTGCTTTTCACAGGTCAAATGTGATGAGTTTTCTCAATTCTTAGCTGACAACATTGCAACCATCAGATCGCAGATCTGTTCAGCACCCTCTAATGGGCCTTGCAGTGATGGGCAAGAGGTTGCAAGCACCTGGCCTGTCTGGTCTGACTTTGACAAGCTGGTGATTGTGGACATTGTGCTGGTCATCCAGGGACTGTGTCCTACCCACTGTAGTTTGGACAGGGCCAACATGCCTCCTTGTGGGGTATGCTGAAGTACTCAGCCTGGTCCTTGCTTGAATAGTCCGATGTTCACTTGAGACAGGGTTTTTTCCAGACCCCCTGAAGGAGCTGGTAGCTGTACCACTCATGAAGAATCTTCTCTGGACCAGGACTGCCTAACCAACTAGAGACCTGTCTATAACCTGCCTTTTGGAAGCAAGATTATTGAGAAGGTGGTGGCCATACAACTGGATGACCATTTAACAATGCATGATGTCTATGATCCTCTCCAATCTGGTTTCAGGTAGAGGCATAGTAGTGAGACCACCCTTGTTCGGGTACTGATAGATCTCCTGATGGCAAGAGATCGAAGGAGTCATTCCATCTTCGTTCCCCTCAATCTCTCTGTGGCATTTGACTCTGTGGACCATGGGGTGTTGATAGAGCACCTGCAGAGTTTCTGTGGACTGTCTGGTACAGTCCTCAGTTGATTTAGGTCATTCCTCACTAGGTATGCAGCGAATTTAAATTCTGTCGGTGAAATGAACGCGAAGTGGGCACTTCGCATTGCCACTCCGCTATGTGCAGTGAGCAATGCAAAGTGCTCACTTTGTCTTGTCATTACCACTTCACGTTAAGGTGGAATGGCAATGAGAAGTAAGGCAAAGTCATTGTTTTTAATGGCCTTCGCTTTCCTCATTATGATTCTAAGTGATCCACTTGGTGTTTCTGATTTGGCAGCCCCCCCCCACGCATCACATGGCTTACAGTACTGTAAGTCACATGCTATTTAGCTAGGCAGGAAGAAAGTGAATCATATGAGCATACACTTTTACTTTTTCCTGTGCAGACAGAGAGAGAGAGGAGTGTGTTTTGTGACTGCTGATACTTTGAGATCAGAACGAGGAGGAGATTTAAACTTTGATTTAGACCCAACAGCTTTTTTAAAAGCTACAGTCTTTACTCTTTTTCACTTAATTTCTTCTTTCTGTAAATTTTGTTTTTCTTGCATAGAGGGACATCAGTTGCAAATTATGTCCATGCTGGAAATGCTGCTGGATCACCATGGGATCCCACATTAGTTTTTTTTTTTCCTCACACCATGTGCCCCCCCCACACCTTCCTTGCTGTGTTATGAAATGTATTCCTCCACCATCCCTGATCCTTGTATGTAATTATGCCATTTTTTTGTTGTCTTCCATATGTATTCTGAGCAGTGGAAGTATACTGTGCTAAACTGCATGGGTGCAGTTTTCTTTCCAGTCTGTGTATGTACTGCAGACACAGTCCAACTCCCTGACTTAAAAACACTTATTAATGAGTACAATGGTGGAGTGGTGAAACCTGGAGAGGTACTACAAAACAGGCTTACAATACATCCACGTAACTAGTAAAAATATTAATGTTGTGATTTGTGATGTAATCGTAAATAGTGATTTGCGACTGCATTTGTGACCGTGATGATAAAGAAACGCAAATGCCTATGGCTGTACTTCCCTGGGCCCTGATGAGGTGTGGCACAAAACTCCCTGACTTAAAAACACTCATTCATGAGTACAATGGTGGGGTGGTGAAGCATGGAGAGATACTACAAAACAGGTTTACAATACATCCAAGTAACTAGTAAAAAAAATTACTGTTGTGATTCGTGACGTGATCGTAAATCGTAATTTGTGACTGCATTTGTGACCTTGATGATGAAGAATGTGATTTGTATCACCAGTGACTCCTGATGATGGTCCTGACTTAAAAATACATATTAATGAGTACAATGTTCATACTGAATTATGCACCACACCTGTTCAGTACTCTGAAGGGAAGCCAAAGAAACAACTGTGACTTAAGTTAGAGATGGAAATTGGTCCCTAAGGAGATGCAAATGTACAGACATATTAAGATTGAGCTGTGCACTGAAGAGATGCAGATGCAAAGGCATAACACTTAACCAGTGCTCACCATCATAAATTCAAATCTGGAAAAGAATATCTTTGCGGTTGGGGCCAATCGCGGGCGGGGCAGGTGTACCGCTTACTGCTGCAGTAAGAGTCACTAGACGACAGTACCAGTAAAGATACCACAAAGCAGTACAAAAAATTACACAGCTGCAGTGGATAGCAGGTTCACATTGCTGAAATTATGTGGCACAATGAAAGGTGTCTGATTTGATGACACGTCATACACATGCTCACACACACACACACACACACACACTAAGTAATGCATAGCAAATTGAAAACTTCAGTAATATAACCACATATTTTAAACAAACTAAAATTATGCACTGCTGCACCACAACAATCAGCAAAAAAATGGCAAGAATTATTGAAAATATTACTGTGTGTACATTAACACAGTTATACAAGAAAAATATCACCAAAACAGAAAGCACTGTCTTTTTCTCCAAGTTAATCTACCTACACCACAGATACGTCCCTCCCCCAAAGCACACTTCCACTGTCTCTCAGTACACAGACTGAATGTTGTACTTTAACATTCAAAATGCACACACACAAACAATAAATGCTCAATGATATGAGCACAGAAGGGTTTCCTATAATCGATGAACTAAAGTTTCAGCGAAAAAAAATGACTCAAAAAGGCTTTTTTAATAGTTTTTATAAGGTTTGAATCACAGAGAGCTCTCAAAGCAGATTGTCTCCTACAGCTTCCGACACACACTACCCCAAACTGAGGCTGCGTAGAACAATCTAGAGTCCATGTGACCTGAAACCTCATGAATAACTGCAAAATTCGCCTTCGGAGCTTAAAAACAAGGCGAAGTAAGGTGAAGTACATTGTTTTCTATGTACTTTGCCTTAAGGATTAGTGGAGTAGTGGTTTGGGAAGGCGGAGTAATGTGAAGTCACTGATTTCAATGGACTTCGAGTTACTCATTAATAACGCAAAGTACTCCGCTTCGCGTTGCAGAGCACTCTGCGAATTCACTTTCACTCCACATTCCACTTCGTGGAGCGAATTGGGGCCACTTTGCCCATCTCTATTCCTCACTGACAAGATGCAGAGAGTAGTGTTAGGGATTTATTCATTGCCACCTCTCCCCCTGTCATGTGAGGTTCCACAAGGCTCCATCTTATCCACCATGTTGTTCACAGTGTACATGCTGCCATTGGGGGACATAATAAAGTGGCAAGGGCTGAGTTTTCACTGTTATGCAGATGATACTTGGCTCTACATGTCCTTTGTGCCTGAGCAGAGTGATGTGGTCTCAGTTTTCAACAACTGCCTCACCGAGATCTGGGGTTATATAAGTGCCAGCTGGTTGAGGCTGAATCCAGACAAAACTGAGGTGCTGGTTCTAGAGCCAAGTCTCCAAGGCATGGGGTTGCAGGCTGGTTGATCCTCTGGGCTTTGGCTCAGAGATGCACAGCTGCTGGCCTCAAATCAGGCATGAAATATGGGAGTTGTGTTTGACAGTGGCCTGAAGCTAAAATCTCAGGTGTTGGCTGTTGTAAAGACCTCATTTTATTATCTGAGGAACATCACTCTGATCAAGCGCCTGATTCTGCCTGGTGAAATGCCAACTCTCATTCAGGCTTTTGTAACCTTGTGCCTTGATTACTGCAATGCCCTGTACCTAGGGTTACCAGGCATTGATATCCACTGGTTGCAGCTAGTGCAGAATGCCACGGCCAGGCAGATCTACCGTGCTGCATTGACATGAAATTTGTCAATCGGCATTACAATGGCACAATTCCAACAGTTGGCATTGTACCATCAGGAGTAGAAGGTGTTTTTTGCAGTGGGGTTGTGCCCCTCGAACCCCCCATTTGGGATGCTCTGCCTCCCACACCCCCTGCCACATTTAAGATTATCAACTCTGAGTCAGAGTTGTTTCAGGGAGAGGAAGAAATCACGGCAAGCAGAAGTGTTGGCAATACCATGGACCATTACAGCGAACTGCAGATTTTGTTACTGTAATGGTCTTCATGGTATTGCCATTGCTGTATGAATGGTATACCCAGCCAGACTGTTGACTGGCTTACCAAGATCTTGCTATATCACACCTGTGCTCCACTATCTCCACTGGCTGCTGGTACATTGGCTAATCACCTTTAAGATTGGTTTACTGACATATAAGGTCCTACATGGACAGGAACCCAGCTACTTGCAAGATCTTCTGCCCCCCTACTGCCCCCTCTGCCCACTCCACTCCAATGATGAGGGATTGCTAGAGGTTCCCAGGGTCTGTTTAAAGACCTCTGGGGTGCATACTTTCGCATTTGCAGCCCTGATCCTGTGGAATGCTCTACCTTGTCTGATTATTGAGGGCTAGGCCACTGACAGCTTTAAAATGGAATCAAAAATGTTCTTATTCAGCCAGGAATTCCCTAATGAGATTTAGGTATACTGTTTTTTGCATTTTTTTATCAGTATTTAATTAAAATTAGACATATCATAGCATAATTGTATATGTATGGGTTGAAATTTTATTTATTATTAGTTGTAAATCACTCTGATCTATTGAAAGAACATTGATAAAGAATAGGCCAGCCCACTGGCACTGAGAGTTGAGGCATTGGATGACACACCTCGTACCACAATGGTGACCCAGGTTTGGGAGTGAGCGCGGGCCACCTGGGCTTGGCAGGGGAGGGAGAGGATCGAGCATCCAACAACAGCTCTCCTCTCCCAAGGATTGGTGGGCACATCGTTCCACTCCATGGTTGCCTCCTGGTGGAGGATGGAAGGCATTGCTAGATTCCAGGAGACACGAAGCATGGCTTCATGATGTGCATGTGCCTCATGTGCATGATCACAGCTGTGAGGGATGGGGACCAGAAATGAGAGAAAATGATGACTGCTGGCTCCATGATGTCCCTTCTGGAATGCCTACACTGCTACCTCAGGACTGCCTGTAATTGCCTGCTCCAGATATGTTCACAAGAGGGGGGATGGCCTCGTTCCCTCCTGCCCCACCATGGGGTGTAATCCATGGGGGAACTAAACTTCAGGAGTACCTGGGTGGTGGTGACCAGAAGACTGGAGGATAAACCTATGTCTGCAGGCTAAGGAGGATAAAAATAAGATGGAAAGAGTTTTGATAAATAAATGTTGATTTATTGATTGATTGTGGTGTCCTGGATAAAAATGACAGATACAGCTAGGTATCATCAGCATAGCAGTAAAAACCCAGTCTGTATCACCTAATCATCCTGCCTAGGGGCTGCTTATACACTGTAAACAGCATGGGTGAGAGGACAGACCCCGGGGGTATGCCACAAAGCAGGGGCATTGGGAGTTATGTGATGTTCCCTATCCCTGCCTTCAGCATCCTATCCCTTGGGGAGGACTCAAGCAAGATGAAGACATTACTAGTGAGTCCATCATACTCTTTCAGTCAGTCCGACAGCAACCCATGGTTTACAGTATCAAATGCTAAGGAGAGATCAAGCAGTACAAGTATGGACTGTTCTCCTCTATCCCTTGCCTTGAGAAGGTCATTGTACACTCTAACCAACACAATCTCAGTGCTATGTCTTGACCTAAAACTGGACTGGAGAAGCTTATAGATGACAAAAGCTGTTAGGTGTGTCTCAAGCTGCAGCACCACAATCTTCCCAACAACCTTGCCCAAAAAGTGCAGGTTAGAGACAGATTGATAGTTTGCCAGGTCATTCAGGTCCAGTGATGTTTTGTTCAGAAGTACAAGTACATCTTTCAATGTAACTGGAAAGACCCCTTTTGAAAGAGATCACTGTGCAATTTCAGAAAACACTAAACCCAGGAAAACAAGAAAGGATAGAACACTGATGCTTTCAAAGGTGCAGGAGCTAGAACAAAGCTCTAGAAATCATAGATAAAGAGGTCTGAACACACAAGACTAGAATGCTTAAATGTATTTTATTAGCAAAATTGCAAGCATATAATTATTGGCTAACACCCCATCAAACACCAGACCCAGATGTCCAATGCAACTCACTAGTAATTATGTTGGGCCAGGAACCAGTTCATAGAAGGTGGGCCACAACTCTGAGATCATCCCATAGACTTCTTCCATTGCTATAGCCCACTTGGGGAGATCCCACCCCATATGGAGGGCACCCTGTCAAAGAAAAATAAAGCAAACTCTTTACACTTTGCAGTTGAAGCAGCCCTCACTGACTGCTGACAGTTCAGATGAAGTAATCTGTCTGCAGTCCAGAAGGGCTGAGATGGTCAATGCCTCCCAGCAGCAATCTCTCTTGACAGAAAAGCTACCTTTCTCTGTGTGATTGCTCTTTAGTATTCATTATTGTGAACACTCAAAATCAATTTGTCAGGTGTGAAGTTAAAACCTTCTGTAACCATAAAATCTGAATCAACTATATAGAATTATCTTTTTGTGTGTGTTATTTAGCATAATCATTTCTTAATTTATTTTTTCAACATCAGCTACTGCTTAACCAGCTCTAACAAACAGTCCTATGCTAAGAATTGCTAAAAATAGGGACAGGGACAGAATTTCATCCCTGGACTTGTTAAAAAAAGCCATAAGGAAAAATTGAGGGTGAAGGACATTTATGAACCAAATTCTTATGCCAATGAATCTGAGTCAGATGTAGAAGAAGATGTGTTCAATTGCTGTAAGGTGAATAAAAGTTTGTGTCAAGAAAATATACAGGCAGAGGACACAAAGCCTTCTTTCAAAATGCAAGTGGAACACAAACAAGGATGTGCCTGTTCAAGAATCTCATTTTAAATCCCTTACTACTGTCTTGAAGCATCATTCTGTCTGAAAGCCAAGGACTGGCCACATTTGAATGATAAAAAAAAAATTTCAGTTTATATAAATATTGAAATCTAGAAAGTAATGGCAAAAAAAGGTTCATTAGCCCATCCAGTCTGCACATTTATAAGTTTAGAAGCTCTTATGTCTTGAAAAGATTTATGTACAGTTCTATATCAGGTATTTAGGGGTTAAACAAATATTGTGCTTATTAATATGCTTGTTTATAAAAATGTCCCCTTCTAACTAAGTGAAGTAGAGTAAAAATCTGTTTAGCTGGTGCTCTTTGTGTGAGTAGATGAAAATGCAATCTTTCCAAGAGGACAGAAATGTTGCAATTTGAGTATTTGAGTTATGTAAAAATATATATATATTGAGTGTTTGGAATGGACAAATAGTTTTTCTGTCATACACAAAATTCTACACACACACACACACACACACACACACACACACACACCCTGAATCAGCTGTTCAAATATCCTTTACTGTTCATGCCCACTACCACCAGACCCCACACTCCTTCAAAAACAAAAAAAGTGAGATAAAGATGCATGAAGGTCATCACTACAGAATCATAGACCATTGTGAATAATGTTAGAAGGCTCAGGACTATAATTTAATTTGTGGTCCATCTGTCACATTCTGTTTGACGAGCACAAAATGTCCAATTATCATTTAATATCTGCTCTAATCAGTTCTGGCAAATTTTGCAGGCACATGAGGGATGACATTAATGGATGGAAGGGAAACTACTTTCACCACATCATCAGAGAATACTCCTGCAGTATTTTTAAACTAGACATAAGCAAAACTGAAGGAAGGCACAAAAGCATAGCAATTAGTAATGATATGATGTTTTATTCTATGACACGTTCTCTTAGACTAAGTCTCAAAGCATGCATTAAAGAGCCCCTGATGCCTTAGGGAAAGCATTAAAAACTATGATTTAGACACAATTTAGTTTGTATTTATTTTATTTTCTGTAATCACCCCACTTTTTTTAATTACTGAGGACAATTGCATGAAAATGTGGTCACTGTCCCACACACAGAAAACAAAGGACCATTCCCACAGATGTCAGAGTCTAATTCCATAACCATAAAATGTTAATGCCAAGGCCCAAAACATGCATCCTGAAAACATCTAACAGGTTCTGAAGTAAGGTGCTTTAAATAGAGAATAATAGATAGGCAACTGTGTGTTATGGATTTTTTTTACACACCCAAGGTGTGTGATAACCCATAAACCTCGAGAGCGAAGCTCAAGAGGTTTATGAGGTAATCACACACCGAGGGTGTGTTAAAAAAATCCACATACACACAGTTGCTTATTTTTAATTTTTTATAATTACTGGCAACCCCTTTATCAAACTGTTTTCAAGCATCTTAAAAATGCAGAGTATCTGCTATTTACAAACACACATACACACTCTCTCTCTCACACACACACACACACACACACACACACACACTGTCTCTCTCTCTCACACACACACACACACACACACACTGTCTTTCTCTCACACACACACACTTTCTCTGTTTCTCTTTCAGACTGACTTTTTTTTCGGTGACGGCATCTCCCGATCCGGAGACATGGCAGTATCAACCAGATAGTCCTTTTCTATTTGGAAGGTGGGATCAACCAGATAAAACATTTTAAAAATCAAATAGAGATGGGGAGGGTGGTAAATAAATCGGCTCGTCGGCAAGCGAGAAAATGAGCCGCCATTTTTTTAAAGCTATTCAGCCCTCCCACTCACAAAGTGCAAACCAATGAAAAGGCAGAATACAGATGAGTGACACACAAAGGAGACAGATGGTTTTGCAAATGCCGTAATAACTCGTTTTTGAGTTATTACGGCATTTTTAAGATGCTTGAAAACAGTTTGATAAAGGGGGTTGCCAGTAATTATAAAGACTTTATTTACCCATCAGAGAGTGTACTAAGCACAATGAGGAACCCACAGAAGGCTAACATTTCATACATGAAAACTCCCTGGTGCAAGCCAGCCCAACAGCGCTGAGGTAGCAGTACCACTCCTGACACCGGTGACTTGGGTTTGGGAATGATCCCAGGACATTGGTGGCCAGCAGGGGGAGGAGGATTGAGTGTACTTGAGGATGCTCTCCTCCTGCAAGGGGGTGGACACAGGTCTGCCTTGGCACCTGAAACAAGTACTGACCTCCATGGAAGCATGGGTAGCAGTCTCAGACTCAAGGAGTCAGAAGGGAAGGACACTGTCAAAATGCTTTGCTGCAACATGCGTCAGTACATTAACAGCCAGGACCCATACCCTTTGTGCTGGTGCCCTCTGGGGTTGGGATGAAGGGGAAAAACAAAAACTTGCAAAAATCCTTGGCATCAAGCAGCATGACACCAGGATCCCAGCATGCTGGGTTCCACCCATGAGTGCTGGGGATCCCACTACACCAGGAACCAGCTGAGAAATTGAGAGGGGGGGGTATACCTCTGAGACACCATCCAGAAAAAGTAAAAACAAAAAACTCCCTGGTGCTTTCATGAGGTAGGACGTCCTCTGTTCAAATATATCTATACATTCTTCTTACAGGCAAACAGCTCACAAACCAAATTAAAACATTCACTGTACAAGTGCGACACCACAGTAATTTAGCAATATTTGCCCAACAATATTTCTCCTTCTCTCTCAATTCCTTCCAGAAGCTTTACTGCTGGACAATGTGCTTTTTCTTACCGATTTCCTAACTTGGGCTCCCTCTTCCCTCTTCAATTCAATCTGCCTATTCTCCTTCTTCCTTAAAGTCTTTTCATTATGACTTTTGTTATCCCACCTGCAACTATGACCCTACCTTCTCCTTATTCCCTTTCTCTATGCATATATGAGTTTGTTTTATTGTTTACTTGCTTTCATTTATTAATTAGCCTCTAATATTTATAATTATACTTCTTAGTACTTCATTATTGTATTTGAATTCTTATCTTCAGCAGTTTATTGTTTAGCTATTTCCTTCTTCCCTCTCCCCCACGGTGCATCTGGAAATGAGCTGTTTCAAGTCTGTATGTCTTTCCTGGTTAAACTTTTAAATAAATAAGTTATATAATAGATAAATGTGTCAGTGGTTCAACAAGTAGCACACTCGCCTCTGAGACAG
Organism: Neoceratodus forsteri; assembly: GCA_016271365.2. NCBI lineage: Eukaryota > Metazoa > Chordata > Ceratodontiformes > Ceratodontidae > Neoceratodus > Neoceratodus forsteri. The sequence continues at coordinate 1,341,884,636 of CM057456.1, forward strand.
GGAGAACAGAAGGCTGTAGGTTCTATCCCTATATCAGGCACTTGGGTTAAATCCCAATACTGACACTGTAGTGCAGAATGAGGGGGTGATTTACTCCTGAGGTGCCATCTCTCAGATGAGACATTAAGTCGAAGTCTGTCTGTTCTTGTGGTAGTTCAGGTGGCTGTTCAAGATCCCATGGCACTTCTCAAAAAGTGTAGGGAAAAGTTTTATTAAAGAACAAATCAGAACAGTTCCAAAAAATAACAATACAAAAAAACACAATTGAAGTAAAACAATAATCATGACAAAAAAAATTATACAAACAAGCATCCAGGACAAGAGGTCTAGGGTAAACAGAAAAAAGGACTAGAAAGAATATACCAATTCCCACACAGTTCAAGTAACAGCCGCATCTGTATCAGTGATCCAGGGCAAATGCTTCCATAATCCAGAAAGTCCCAGGACAGAAAGATGCGAGCTGTCCAACAAATAAACTACAAGAGCATCAGTAACTATCTTGTTGCGCAGTTCAACATAAGTGTAATGGTATTGTTGCAAAGTAAATAAACAACGGGAAATCCAGATATTCCATTTGATAACTGTGAATAAAATACACAGAATTTCCAAATTCCATTTCCCCCAAGCAGAGGACACATGGCCATACATAAAATTTGCATAAGAAATCCCAGAGAAAAGTGGTTCCCCCCATTGGTCAGCTAAATATGTCCAAAAATCTTCAATAAAGGAGCACTGAAAAAATAAATGGTCAATCATTTCAAGGGAGGCAGTACATTGCGGTCTACTGTAGAACCTATGAGAGAGCTGCTTATGTTTGTGATTACTCTTGACATTAATCTTCTCATGGCAAAAGAGTCAATGGAAGTCCCACATATGTGCAGGAATCCTAGGATTAATCAACAGGAGTTTCAGGGAAGCCCTGTACAATGCATCACATTTAGGGAAGGGGTCAGGGGAGGGACAGACAGAAGCCATCAAAGTTCTATAAAACATCTTAAGTGAAGAAACCATCAAAAGCTGATGTGGAGTAAACTTCCATTGTTTTAAATGAAGGAACGTGTATTTTAGGTATTGAAGGACTTCCAATCCCCGGAAAACCATAATAGAGTTCCATTTCCAAAAATGGAACCATAAGCTGCAATTACTATAGAGCCAACACTCCCATCCTCTTTGTCTATTAATCAAAAGAGGTCAAAAATTAGACATAAAAAAAACACTAGAAAAGAAAAGAATTGGGTTCGCCATGTTCAGCCCACCTTCCGGAACGGGCAGATAAAGAACATCCCTCTTAATTGGGTTAAGGCGACTACCCCATATCGCCTGGAAAAACAAACTTAAGAGAGGGGTTTCAAGTTTTTTTGGAATAAGGAACACAAAACTTAAATATAAAAACATAGGAAGAAGAAAGATTTTCACCAAAAATACACATTTTTTCTTCCCAATCTTGCTACGATTCCATTGAGAAACCTTGAGTCACCCAATAGCTAGCTTTTCCTCCTAATTTTGAACATAAATCTCCGGGGGGCCAAACTTAATTCCTAGGACAGTAATAGAGGAGGAGGAAACAGTAATCGGGCCAATAGAGAGGACAGCCTGTGAGGAGAAGCCAAGCGGAAAAGCATGACACTTGTCCAAATTCAAGCCTGCACCCGAGACTAAACCAAAAGAAAAGCATTCAGAAAGTGCTACCTGAACTGAGGAGGCATCTGCAGTCAACAAACACAAATCATCAGCATAAGCCAAAGAGGAAGGCGTATCCTGAGCAGCAGGATTAGAAATCGGGCTAATAGTCAGGAACGTAATTAATTTACGTAATAGGAGGTCAATAAAAAAGACATATAGAAGGGGGCTCAGTGGGCACCCTTGTCTCACACCTAGCTTAATGGGAACCAAGGAACCCAGCCAACCACTGACCAGAAGGACCACAGTGGTGGTCCGATAAAGAGATTGTATCCAAGAGACAAATGTAAGAGGACTACGATAATGTAAAAGAACTTCCCACAAAAAAATCATGACAAATGGAGTCAAAAGCAGACTTTTGGTCCAAAGAAATGACATACCCCGAACATCGACCAGAATACCCAGAGGTAAAAATTTCCCTCACCCAAAAAAGGTGATACTGTATTTTCCTCTGAGGAATAGCACAAGCTTGCTCAGAGGAGATGACAAGATCCGCAACAGATACCAATCTGTTGGCCAGAATTTTTGACAGTATTTTACAATCCACACTAAGCATGCATATAGGGCTCCCATTATGCAAGTCAGATTTATCCCCTTTTTCATGTAAAAAAATCAAGGATCCTTTAATAAAGTTAAGAGGAACATCTCCCAATTCCAACATAGTGTTAAACACCAAGGTCAAGTTTGACCCCAGGGAGTCACCCATAAGCTTATACAGCACATTCGGAAGCCCATCAGGGCCCGGGGTAACATTAGACTTCAAATGAGGGATAACATCCAGCACCTCAGGTAAAGTTATAGGCTGGCATAAGCCTGTAAGAACCTGTGGAGAAAGATCAGGAATAAAGACATCAGATAAATAATGTTTGTTCTGCCCAACATCAGAAGGGAGTTCTGAAAACAAGTTATCAGAAAAATCTGCCACAATTTGTATAATATCATTTGGGGAGCTATGTAAAGTACCCAAATCATCCAGCAGGCTAGTGATGCCTTTTTTGACAACCTGTGACTTGTTATGGGTAAAGGGACATGTTTCATGAGCCGCACCATGAGTGCCAAAGTTATGTTGCCAATAAAGCTGGGCAGCCCGATTTTTAGAATAACACAACACAGTTTGCCAAACTGAGTGAATATGTGCACTCAGATCTTGGCCAGTAATATGAGCAAGGGACAAGAGGGATTGTAAGTGCTGGCAATCTAGTAAGTATGACAAGTAAGCAGAGGTGCTTTGAGTCTTACTGTACCACCAAAGGAGTTTCGATAGATCCAACTTCAAATCCTCCCATCACTGTACAGGGTTCTCATAACAAAGGAGCACAGATTTCCCGGTAGTTAAAAATTGAATCAAGGAGCATAAGAAGACATCATCCTTAAGTAAAGAAACATTACATTTCCAAATACAAAAGTAAGAGAAATAAGTCTGTGGTCTGAAAATTCAACAGGATCAACAGAGACTTTTGAAAGAACAAGATAGGGGGACAAAAAAACATAATAAATCCTGGTTGCCATGACACCTTTCTGAAATGTGGAAGAAAAATAAATAATAGTAATAATAATGTCTCGTAAATTCCAGGACAGCATCCCACAGGTTCGCAGTGCTTATCATAGAATTCAACGAGCGGGAATCACAATATAACTTTCTAGTAGTGGTATGCAAGTCCTTATCCAGAAGACTAAGCCCACAGTTAAAGTCACCTGCAAAAATCACATGTTTAGAAGTATGTAAAAAGGGCTGGATCTGAGAAAAAATGTCAATCCTTGCAGTTTTAAGTTCAGGGGCATATAAACAGATAAGGCGATAAAGGGCCAGGTGAAGCAAAGCATCAAGAATCAGTACCCGACCAGTGACAATATCATAAAGCTTCAGAAGCACAAAGGCAACAGAGTGAACCAACATCCCCACACCAGAACATCTGTCCGGACCCACTGACCAATAGGAAGGGCCCAGAAGCCAGTATCTTTGAGTCTGTTCAGTTCATGCAAAGCATAAAACCTAACATCCTGTAGGAATATTATACCACCTGGCAAGGAAGCTAGGAAAGTGAAAACAGTGTTACGCTTATCCAGTCTCATGATACTGCTAACATTCAGATAGTAGCAGGGAAAGGTGTGGGACACCATGGCAAGAAAAAGCAAAGACAGGAAGGCAAGAAACCAGCATTATTTTTTCTTATCTTTCCCACCTGCAGCTTTCAGTTTAGATCTGGCTTTCTGTTCTTGGGCCCCACTACCCATAGAGCAAACCTCAGTATCAGTAGCATCTTCTGGATGGGAAGACGAAATAGAGGAGGAATCAGTATCCTCACCAGAGTCCACCGAAGTCTCCTGCAAAACATCGTAGGTGTTCGAAAGTTGTACTGGGGCAGTCTACACAGCCTTAGAAGGAGTGGGGTAGCCTTTAGCTTGCAGCATGCAGAACGCCAACAGATGACCTTCATAGGTTCCTGAGGAGGAGGCATAGCATTCAGGTGATCAGAGACCAACATCTGATTCTTGGGGTCAGCCACTACTGGGTCTGGGAAAACAGGTGGGGGGGCTAACACTACAGTGTCACTCAGAGGCAAAGCACACTCTGGAGCAGGTGGAGGCACAGTAGAAGAGGGGGGTCCAGCAGGGGCTCGAGGAAGCTCAGAGGGACAAGATTTATTTTGGAAATTAACTTTGGAGCCTGAGTAATAACGAAATGCTGATCTGCCCCACCATCATGTGTTCCTGATTATGGGCCACCCAGGAGCAATTCTAAAAGGTGTGACCAAGCTCATCACAGAGGCTGCAGTGACATTCATTCAGTCAGGATGCACACAAATGGCCCAATTCCCCACATAGGTTATACTTCACAGTATCACAGACACAACTCAAATTCAAAGAATCCCCACACCTATAACAGGCCTTTGGCTGACCTGGATAAAACAAAACCCCTCTATCCCTGCCCCAACAAAAGGAGTTCGGGATGTGAAGAATGCCAGAATCATAAGACTTCAATAAAACCTTAACTTTCCAGTCACCAGTCCAGATATTTTTGGAATCCAGAATGGCCTCGTGGTCCCCCAGAATAGTACATCTGAGTTTTAACCAGTAGACAACACCCGCCAAGTCCACACCTTCATTACGAAGAATAATGGAATTTGTTTTATAGGCAGGTTTCGTCAGAGGAATGGATAAGAAGGGAGATCATAAGGCAGACTTTTTCAGGGTGTGATATTTAGACCAAAAATCTGTCCAAACCCTTAGAAGTCTTAAAACTCATGTCAAAGGTAGTCTTTCCAGAGATGTGGATAAGGGAATAAATCTCATGGGCGAAGAATTTCATGGAATCTTTTAGCAAAGTTCGGGCCACAAAGAGACAGTCAGGAGGTTCCCCCATACCGCCCACATATGAAAGACGAACCACATTATGCCTCTTAGCTGGTAAAACAGGCAAGCAAAAAAGGGAGGAAAAGGATTTCTTTTGGTGATCAGGTAGAACACTAAGTGGAGCTGACACTAGGCTAGAGCCTGGGGATAAGGTTGTAGAAGTGGTCGGCAAGGTAGGAAAGGCAAGACTAGGACTTTGGGTCAGCAAAAAATCATTAGGCAGGGCCAAAGGGTCAGCTGGCAGGATAGATCCATCCAAAACCTGGTCAGTAGCAGCGGAAGAAGGAACCACCGAAGGAGCAACTGAGAGTGGAGACAAAGGCATGCGGATTGGAGAAGAACCAGAGGTCCACTGACCCGAAGAAGGGTGTTTCTCCCAACCCATGTCTCGAAGTGCTTTATCAACAGACCAAGGTTCAGGACCAGAGGTCAGAGCCCCAGGCAACCGAGTAGAAGAAGTATGAGAAATACCAGGCTCACTCACTGTGATAATGTTTTCCTCAGTAGACGACAGCTCAGTAGCTAAGGCAGGTCCAGGCTTCAGCGGAGACTTCTTGACAGGGCCAGATGCACTGTCAACCTTGAGCTGTCAGATCTTCTGCAGCAGGTTGATCTTTTCGAATGAAATGATCGCTCCTCTGATTCGAGCAAATGCAGTAATTCGTGTGCCTCTCCTGAAGTAGTGTGGGGTAAGTCCAAATGGTCATGTGACTCAGAAATATCAGATGTAGGAGTAGAAACTAAAGGTACTGCAGACTTCTGATCCAAGTCACCAGCTACAGAGTCACCCCACTCATATCGTGCAGGTGCAGGTTCTGATGAAATATCCCCAAGAGAAACATCCACAGCAGACTTGTCCAAAGCAGATTCTAGCAGAGGTGAAGTGTGGACAGAAACAGACTCAGCCACCTCAGTAGCAACCTCCTGCACACCAGGACTGTCATCCGCCATCTTGGACAGCCAGAAAGTCCCCCTCAGACGAGGAGGGGAATTTACCTGGTGCCCTGGCCAAATTTCCACTCATTAACTAAAAATACCACCAACAGCTTAATCTGGTTCAAGGTCAGTTGGCAATCATCTGTATCCCCCTCCCCGGGGTTGTGCCTGAAAATAGTCAGAATTTGTCCACTGCACTTACCTGGTCAACAAAACCTAAATAAAATAAATGAATATATTTTTTTGTTTGTTTGTTTGTTTAACCAGGAGTAGCACACTAAGCTGAAAGCTTTTTTACAGGTGTGACCCGGGAGCACAGGGAAGTTAAGTGACTTGCTCAAGGTCACACAGTATGCAAGTGGAAGCTGTGGGATTCAAACCCAGGTCAGGTCTGCTATATGTCACCAGATTTGCAGCTCAAACCCTTAAACTACTGTGCTATACTGCCTCCCAATATAGACAGTCATCACATAATAAATGTTGAAAATTAAAACCATAGTTTCAAAATGTATTGCAACTGATTGAAAATGCATCCTGAATCATTTGAAGTACAGTGGGGGGGGTGGTTGAGCTTTTCAGAGGATGCCTGTCTTCCTCGGGGCTGGGGCTTGAGGTTGACCAATCCCACCATGCAATCAGCAGTGTCTGCTGGGGTAACAAACAGTGTGTGTAATGGCAAGGTGGTAAAGCTGTGACGGGGGCAAATAGCTGGCTCTAATCAAATCCACAATGCAAAAGTCCAGGATTCTCTGTCTTCTACCAGAAAAAAATCACCAATCTTATAGTCTTGGGAATTCCCAAATCCCAAAATCAAGTTATTAGGGGAGTCACTCCAATATTCCAAGGTTTAATAATCTTTTATATTGTATCACCATATACATATCTGTAGTGTACACTGTTTTGTGGCAATAACGACAGCTTATGTAGAAAATGAAGGATACCCTAAGTACCCTATATATACTGAATTTATTTAAATTCTTTAGTTGGGGATGATAGTGGTTCAGTCTCAGTTTACACAAAAGACAAATCAGTCAGTTTTATCACAGGCCATTATTTATAAGGTAACATCAGGAGACTCCATAACATCATCTCTTCCCAGAGGGGTTGGGAGGCTTTCCAAACTGCTATCTCCATGGATGCTGAAAAGGCACTTGATAGGGTTAACTGGCTATTCTTACAAAAAAAAAAACATGGAAAAGACAAAATCTGGCTCCAAAATTTTAGCAGTAATCTCCAACTTACAGGATCAACCTCAAGCCATGGTATGAGTGGATGATATAATTCAGCTTATTTTCCCCTTACTAGAGGAACTCGACATGGGTGCCACCTGTCCCCTTATCTGTTTACTTTGCGTCCATAGTCCCTGGCAGCAGCTGTCAGGCAGGAGGTGCCGATTAGGGGACTGATGGTGGGGTAGGGGGGGCTAGGATACAAGGTTTCCTTATACATGGACAATTCTATTTTTTTTCTCAGTCATCCAGAAGAATCAGACCCTCATCTCATGTCTCTCCTTGAAACATTTGAGCATGTTTCTGGTTACAGAATAAAATTTGATAATTCTAAAACTGTCAGACTGAGTGGATCCTGCCTGTGTTTATTTAAAGAATCATATCACTTTTCATAGGCTAAACAAATCCAAATCTGATATGTAGATCACATCTATGAGGTGTTGAGAGGGGGGTTAGCTATCAAAATTCACTGACGACACCAAACTAGGATGTATGGAACAGAGCACTAGCGACATAGACAAGTTACCGTTGGAACTGACAATACTAGAACATTGGGCCAAGGAGCATACGTTGGTATTCAGCTTTAAAAATATCCTGTTATGCACCTGGATAGCTCTAATGCACTGGCACAGTACTCTTATCAGGGGAAGGATATTACAGGAAACCAATGAGGAACATGATCTAGGGGTAATAATTATCAAGGACTTTAAGCCGAATAAAAATTATTGCCTAGTAATGGTGCAAAGGGCTAATGGTATACTGGGCTGCATATCAAGACACATAGCTAGCAGGGATCAGAGGGTACTGATGCTCTTGTATACCTCTCTGTTGAGGCCCCACTTGGAGTAGTGTGCACAGGTCACACCTCCTTCAGCCAAAACTGACATCTCATTGCTTGAGGGGATGCAAAGAATGGTTACAAGAATGATCAAGTCAGTTAAACATCTGAGATATAGAGATAGACTGGAGGCTCTGGGGTTATACCAGTTGGAGTATTGGCATTTGAGGGGAGACATGTCTAGTCTATAGGGCCTTCACAAACAATGACCTGTGGGAGTGCATGGGACTGGAACCTAAACCCATTATTCATAATATAAGATTGCATGAGCTCCAGTTAAAAGGTCAATTTTATAGAACTAAAAAAAAGCAGGATGTTTCACCCTGAGGGTGGTGTGTATAGATGGAGAAGGCTGCCTTTGGGGGTGGGGGGCAGTGCTAATATGACAACATTTAAAAAGTGTCTTGACACTTACTGTGCTTCACAGGTTATAGGTAGATATTCCCTGGAGTTAAAGGTGAGCTGTATATGGGCTATTGCCTGCTTTGGCTAGTATACTACTATGAATCCTATGAATCCAGGGATCCAGGTCAACACCAGTCTTTTCCAGCTATTTGACATAAATTATTATAAACTATGAAAGAGTTACAACAAGACTTTGCCAGATTAACACTGCTTCCCCAGATGGTGTTGAGCAAAGTGGACACCATTAAAATGAACAGCCTTCCTAGGTTTCTATGTTTGTTTGGCATGCTTCTGTTATCAATCCCACTAGCATATTGGTTATCCCTCCTCAAAGGAATACTTAAGTTTATTTGCGGAGGCCACAAATCACAAATCAGTAAAAAGATCCTGATGTTGCTCCAAGGGAAGGGCAGTAGTGCTCTACCACATTTTAAACAATATTACTTAGCTAGTTAGATGGTGGCTGTGTATAGCTGGGCAAAACAATGGCTGAGGTCTGGGTGGTAAGAAAATTGAAACTGTAGAAACAGAGGAACATCCATTTTTTTACTTTAGCCCTAATGTGTTACTCAGCAGTATATCAGGACTATCCCAAATATTTGGGTCAAGCAAACACTTAGACTGTTAAATAAAGTTAGGAAAATACTTAGCACAACAGACGGGTTGGACCCCACCTTGTTAATTAGGTAGGCACTGTGTCAAAACCCTGAGATGAAAAATGGCACAGGCAAAAAACATGCTGTGCAGTTCACGTACTCTAGCATGGTCTGAAACCACACTTTATCATATAAACAAACTCTAAGACCTTGCATGCATTTATTGCCTGTGCAGATTTTAACTGCTCATATGTGTGGTCTTGGTTTTGACTGGATACCAATTACACAGAATCCGGATTTTCTTCCTCCCATAATGGACTTGGTCTACATTAATTGGGAAAGGAAGTGACTCATTGGATTTTTCCCAGATCTTAGAAAATAGAAAGTGCATGTCCTTCCGGGCTGTATAACAAAAATATTAATTAGCCCTCACAGATTCCCATCAATACTTTCATGTCAGTCATTTTATTAATTCAGGAGATAAAACTTTACTAACTACAGACATGAACATATGGGAGGATTTTCTCTACTGGGTGATGACATTAAAGGACTACTAGCTCCCCTATTTTCACAATAAGCTATTTAAAAAATCTGGCTTCATAGAAAGGTAAAGGAAAGGCTGCTGTTTACAGTGATACCAACATTTCATTTATGTAAGTAACATAAATACAATTTCGTAACATTTGAAAAATGTAAACATCAGCCTTCCCATTTCAAATATCCCACTCTGTCTGCTCCTTAAAATGGCTTCCAGAGGTGCTGTATGATGTCATAGGAGCCTCAAACAGACAGCTACCTTGCTCTCTCTAATGCTAACAGGCACCCTTTTTTTCCTTTTCTTTTAGTGTTGTTTCACAAAAATAAACAATCCCATGACTTAACATGTGTATTATTTTGATCAATACACATGTTAGGCTATGGTTTTTGGTTTTGTTAATTTAAACTTGCAGAAACTGAGTTTCAATTTGACAGCTTTCTATGAAAACATGGGTGTAAACAGCAGTACAGTAAAACATTACAGATACCTGGTGGTCTAGTGGTTATGATGAAGTGCCAGTCCGTTCCAGTGCCAAAGTTGTTTTCTTCTGTTTTTAGTAAGCTATTCTACAGATATGCTGCTGAAGAAATGAATAAATCCATTGCAGAGTGAGGTTTTCCACAATCTAGCCCCAACCCAGCCATCAGTGTGCTCGCTTGCCCGCCCACTGTCACACACTCAGCTGACCTCTTGCGTCCACTCCACTAGTAAAACCTGATGCTATGTATCCTGTTATGCTGCTAAAGAGTGAAATAGATGCAGACAAGTTTGCCCCAATATTTGAATCTCCCCTATCCATTAGCCTTCAAACTCAGTCAATCACCCATTTGCCCGCCAGCCCACCCACTGTCATACACTCCGTTGTGTGTCTACTCCACTAGAAGACCCAGTGCTACCTATCTACCCAGTTCCTCAAGAAGCACCACCATTCACAACATGTACCTGATCAGGGTTGACCTTAAGTTTTTTTTTTTTTGCACTAGCCAGTAGTCTAAAATTACACTAGCCCACAGTGATTTGGATTGGTCTGCATTCAAAGTCACCACGTGCTTTTGACCCACAACACAATGAATAAATAATGAAAACAGCACAGTTTAAAATTTTATTACGTCTATATAATGATGAAAACACACAGAATGACCAGTGATTTAAAAAGATAAGCATTCATTAGTTCAAATAAATATAAAAAAATCTGCTCCTCACAAAAAACTTATAACCCCCAACAATGTCCCTTTCAAGGATTGCCACATAAGGATGATGCATTACTGTATGTCATTTCAGTATGTTGAGCTGAGGTCTAAACCTTTCACTTCGTCTAAACTGCACATCCATGCAAAGTCTCTGAGGGACACTTACACTATTGACTTAGCCAGGAGCCTTTACAGAGTGTACCCAGTCCCCACTTTTGCAGTTACTGGGTCTTTATGTACTTGTAAGTCCAATTCAGCAGCAAACTGGTTTACTGAGGAAACCCAGCTTCAATAAAGCACACAATAAGGAGTAAGCATAGGGGGTAAGCCACTGAAAAGTTTCCAGACCACAGCCAGCAAAACTCAGAAGAAGGCACAGACATTCCCCCCACCACCCACCCACAAACATTTTTGCAGGCAATGAGGCAAATAAGCAAACAAATTGACAATGTACGGACAATAGAACAGATAACACAGAAAATGCAGGAGAATGTTACACTCTGTATCCCCCCCTTTTGCAGTTAATGAGTCATATTTACTTCAATGCAAGTAAATTGCAAGATTTAACAGCAAACAGAGGAAACCCAGGTTCAATGAAATAACTGTCATGTTTTCTGAATACAGTGAACAGACTCAGAAGAAGGCATAGACATTCCGCCCCCGGCCCTCATACAACCTTGGAATCGTTCTACCTGAAGGTAGCGTCGTAACCACCAGTGTTCCTTCTGAAGTCCTGCAAGTCCAAATCTGTCCACTGCCTTGAACCAGCACTCGCTACCAAACTTTAAATAATTCTAACTGCCATAACCCCTGAAAACAGTGAATCTTCAATGCTGAGCAGCACGTTCCTCTCAGATACTAAACACCATGCTGCCAAACACCACACCACTGAACACCATGCTGCCCGAACACCACTTTGCCAAACACCATACCGTAGCACTTCTCTTCAACACTTCTGGGCATTTTTCAAATCTTCTGGGCTTTTCCTCTTCAAAATGGACTGCTTATATCTCCTGTTGCTAAGCAATGAAGCCCCATCCCACCCCCACTTGCTGCCAATGACCATCACAAACTTGCACAAAGGAATCACATCCTTAGCACTGCCCATCATCACCGTGTTCTTCTGAATTCCTACCTCTACTCCTGCCTGCTGCTAAAGATGAAAGCATTCATTGGTGGCCTCCCTGTGACATCAGCCTCTCAGAGCTCCAGGAGCACTTTCCCACAGCCACCACTTCCTCCTTCCTGCCGGCTTCCAAAATACAGGGCTGGCTAATAGAATGCCACCACACACTGCAGTGAAAAATTTGCTGGCCAACAGACTGCCCTCTTAGAGACCCCCCCACAAGGAAATTCTGGAACTACAGATCATTCGGGTCTCCCACTGGTAGTTTGACTGACTCATGACCAATCAGGGCTCCAGGCACTCGATATGCTTTTGTAGCCTTACACCGTTAGTGCTCTGAAGAGGAGAACTGAACAGGATTGTCAGATGAAACTGCACTAGCCCACATGGACAGGTAGGGAGGCATTTGCACTAGTTTGAGGCAATCTGCCCTATGCCCCAGGCTAGTAAGCATATGTTAAGGTAAAACCCTGCACCTGATCCTCTCTGTAAGAAAGAACATGCTGTCACCAAAAGGCTCCATCCTTTCTGGTGGGCACTATTGAATGATGTCATTTAACAGTGACCACTTGGAAGGAAGGAGCCTTTCAGTAACGGCGTGCACTTTCTTACAAAGAGGATTGGTTACATCTTGTGAATGGTGGTGCTTCTTGTGGAACTGGGTAGATAGGTGGCATCAGTTCTTCTAGTGGAATAGACACACATTGGAGTGTGTGACAGTGGGTGGGCTGGCGGGTGAGTGGGTGAGTGACCGAGCATGAAGGCTAATGACCGGGGAAGGGGAGAGATTCAAATATCAGGGCAAACTTGTCTGCATCTATTTCATTCTTTAGCAGCATACCAAGCTACACGGCACCAGGTTTTTCTAGTGGAATGGACTCAAGAGATTGTCGGAATGTGTGATGGTAGATGGGCAGGCAAGCAAGCAGACTGATGTCCGGGCTGTGTGTGAAATCATAGAAAACTTAACTTTGCAATGGATTTATTCATTTTTTTCAGCAGCATACCTGTGGAACAGCTGGCTAAAAACAGAAGAAAACAACAACTTTGCCACTGGACCAGACTGGTACTTCATCATAACCACTAGACCACCAGGTATCTGTAATGTTTTACTGTACTGCTGTTTGCACCCATGTTTTCTTTTTTTAACTTTTTATTTATAGATTTTATGAGATTACAGTACAGATTATAATACATAAAATGCAAGAATTGAGGTACACAGAACTTCAGACTGGTTGTATAGATAATTAGTTATAAACAGTGGCTCAGATATTCAAACTGCGCTACAAAGTAGTGCAATAGCAGGAGCAGGCACAAGTACAGTGCACCTATGCGCAACACGTGCAATATTCAAACATTCCACAGGGCTAGATGCGCTTGCACCACACAACTGAATATCATGGCAACTGCGCCATGGAGCAACCAAGGATGCGGAATGGCGCAGGTCTGGTGCACAATAGCACAACCAGGGACGTGCAGTGGAGCAGGGTAGTAGCACATCAGCACAACCAGGGATGTTCAGGGACAGAATGCAGGGGTCCCCCACACATGGAAGATATGGGCTGAGGAGCACACAGTAGAACAGACAGCTCTGCCCACACCCCATGAACAGCCCAACCAGATGAGAGCTGGAAGAACCACTGGCCCATGGAAACCAGCCACAATCCCACAGCTGGGGCATGGTACCCCAGCACACCCCCTGGCAAGCTGTGACCAGCAAACAAGGAGGTCCATCCACCCCATGCTACACCATCCCACCAATGCAGAGCACACCCTGCACTGCGTTCCACAGACACCCTGCCCAGGAGCAGCGCCCAACACTGCAGGACATCCCATGCATGCCACCACCCCCACTGTGACAATGCAACCCTGTGCACCATTGGGACATGCAAGGCAGCCCCAACCCAAGCACCCTGAAGCATGCGGCAGCAGACACCGATGCAACAACTGCAGACACAGTGCCACCCTGCATGGCCCTCCTGATGTACAACTGAGTGACTGACCACGAGGTACCACACATGTGATAGGGCATGCCCCGGACACCACCACCAGCAGTACAGCACCCTGCACACCCTCCCAAGGACAAACCCCATCCCAGCACTGGCCTCAACAGCCAGCAAAGAAGCCCACAGTGGTGCATGGAAGCATGCACCACACAGGATGTAACACAGTGCATGGACAAACACCAACCCATACCCAAGTGCACACCAACACAGGGACACAGGGACAAAGTAGTGGGTCAAAAAACCCGCTGGTGTCAGCTGCACAGCCCATGGATGGTCTGACAGGGGTGCCATGGACACAGAACATGCACCATGGACCACTGCACAGGCAACCAGTGCACAGAAAACAACACACTAACCACAGACAGTGACTGGTTCCCCAACCCACACCTTAAGTGGTTCCCCTCTGGACACACACACACACCCATGCCTGCACCAACCCTGACACCATGCACACCACTGCAGCTGAGTACCTGTAGCCCGCTGCAAATCATAGACCACCACAGTTGTCATAACAAAACAAATGTATTATAATTAGTCAAGAAACACAACTATATACATAGACATACACAATGGGGGGAAGGGCCACAGACCAGGTTGGGGTGGGTAAGGGGCAGGGGTGAACAACTGGGAGAGGGAAGAAGGGGTGCGAGGGTGAGTCCAGGGAGGTAACAATCTTCCGGGGGGCATTGAGGGCCTAACGTCCGCCCCGCTCATCAGTCCTGTGGTGCCTGTGTGACCGCAGTCTTAGCACACCATGCCTCTCTAGCCGCTGGAGGATTTCAAGGGATGCCCTTGAAAGCTGCAGCAACTCCTGCAAGGCCCTCTCAAGAGCGATCCATCACCGACCACCTAGGACAAGGGAGCAGAGTCAATAGGTGTGAATGTCCATCCCTCTGCAGCCCACCCATTGTGCATGGCATACAGCCATGTGCCACGCCCCCTGTGATGGAGTGAGACTACCCACAGTGATCGTGTCCACAAGACCTACCCAGACCACTGCACACACCCACTGCCCAAGTCCTGCACAGCACCACCGTGGCTGTACAGTGACATGGCTATGCGGTACGAAGGCAGTGGCACAGCCATGTACCTGGTGCATGCATGGACCACCAGCAATGCACACCCACACATGCAGTGCCACAGGACAGTGCTGAGTGTACCATGTGGCATGCACGTCAGTGGCATCAATGGATGGTGGCGAAGCCCCGCCTCCTACCCCACAACACAGCATGCACAGAATATCCAGGAAGAAAGGAACTCACCTGCATCTGTAAAATCTTGTTGCTGATGTAGATGGGACCCTCCATCACGTGGCTGTTGCTGGGCAACCTCCTGATCCACAAGTGTCCGTGCCTCTCAGGCTTGTCACCTCTTCTCAGGGCCTAGGGTGCAAACATGGAGAAGGGAATATCAGTACAAAACAGTAGCAAAGGCCCCCCACCGGTGTGTGCGATCCCGCTCAGCCCAGCCATGCTGCAACTCCACTACAACCAAAACTGCCCACACTGGACAGCCCCCCCGGGGTGGACACATGACCACCATGAAACCCGGATGGATGCGACCAGTGTATGGATGGAGCACCTACCTGGACATGGTACTGCACCTCACCTGGCATGTGCCCGTAGATGGGCAAGCCTGTCTGGGTCCCTCCGCCGGAGGTCCCCATAGCGGTGGCAACACTGCTCTGGACTCCTGGAGATACCAGTGGCCTCTTCCAGTAACACTGCCACCTCCTCCCACACTGCACTCCTAGCCCTATCCAAGGGCACATCCCCAAACAGGGCCCCAGCATGGGGCTCTACAATGGCCACCAAATTGGCCAGCTCAAGAGGGCTCCACAGGGCTGCTCTCCTGTATGCCATGACTACAGCAGCTAGGCTAACAAAATGGAGCTCTGTAGCACACGTCCACCATGTGCAGATGCTGCACGGTACAGCACTGCCATTCCCCATTGCGCTGTCACCAAACAGCACGATAGGGGTGCACCCATGTGGACACATGGCACCTAGGGGGCAAAGGTCGACCGGAGGATCAAGGGTCTGTCGTGCATGGACTGCCACAGCATGATTGGGACTCCCTGCATGTAGTGCAGTTGGGTGCCTGTGTGTGACACCCTGCTGTGGTCTACCATGCTGTGGCACCATGGCGCCTACGGCACTCCAGGACACGAGTGCTATACATGTGAACAGCACACTAGTGCCGCTGGCACAGTGGTGACCTTGCCTTGCACTGCCTCCCACACTCAGCACGGCATCAGAGTAGCAGGTGTCGGCATCAGCATCCCCGGGCATGTGCCGTGCAGTGCCTACTGTGCATGTCACGGGGCTGTGCCTTTGCCTGAGCACACTCAACACAATTGCACAAGACACAACAGCACGATATTCAGCCAGCATAAGCAAATCAGCTCATCAGCAATTACATGGCGCAGCCACTGCATTAGCATCCACTTAAAGTTGTGCCTCACCTCATTTGCATGCCTTGCGCTACATAAACGACATGGGGCTTCAGAGGTCATTGTTTGGTATTGCAGTCTATTGTGGTGGGTTGCATGCTGTTTGGAAGTGTGGACTGTAGTGTGTAGGAGAAGCATGGGACTGCACATTCAGAGGTAACACCTGTCATTCTCACAGGATCAATAATGACCGAAGGTGAGGAGGAAGGAAGGGAGGAGGAGGAACAGAGACGTGGGAGACAGAGGAGGCACAACTTCACCAGGGCAGAATCAGATGCCCTGTTTGAGGCCTACCTCGACAGGGAACCACTGCTCAGTGGACAGCGGGGAACACCACAGGCCTGTGCTGTGGCATGGGATGAGTTAGCACATGCTGTCAACCAGCATGGCAGCCACCAGCGGTCCATGCAGGAGTGCAAGAAGAAGGTGGGCACAGACAAGAGGAGAATAAAAGATAAGGTGGCTGCCATCAGGGCAGCATGTGCTGCAACTGGTGGTGGATAGCTGGATGTGCCACGCCTGATGCCACAGGAGGAGCAGGTGGCTGACAGCATGTGGTGCTGTGCCCTAGTGGGCATTACAGGTGGTGGCTTCCAGATGGGTGGCAGCCCATCACTGCATGGTAGGTCCTGTTCGGTCACTGTGTGGGGTGGGGGGAATGCCACAGGGTAGGGCAGAGACATTATTGCTACTGTGTTCCCTTACAGCTCCTGAGGGTCTACATGGATCAGCAGTGGTGGGTCTGTCCACGAAGGGTGATACCCTGAACATGGAGGAGCACCCATCCACCTCCACAGGTGTCCGAGGGTCAGAACAACAGTATCCCCGCCTGCCTGTCTGGACTGAAGTTGGTGGTGCTGGTGCGGAGGAGGCCCTGCCAATGTCCCAGTGTGACAGCATCCATGGATGCCAGCATGCTGTGACATGGACTGGTGCCAGATCCGGCACCGATGATGATGGAGCACACATCATGGACAGTGATACGTATGGGCCGCAGTATGGCCCCACAGCAGGTAACAGCATGGGCATAGCCATGGGTGGTGCTGTCGTGGAGGCCTGCGTGACATCACAGTCCCAGCCTGTGCCTGTATGCACAAGTGGGGCAGCACTGGTGTGCATCCAGGCTGGTAGGGCTGTTGCGGCCACTGTGGTGGCACCAGTGAGCCGTGGTGGGTGGCGGCCAAAGGAGCAGTGTCAGCAGTTGGCCAATGGCAATAGGGGAGGGCAGTGTCAAGGGCGGCGTCAGTGTACCACGTGTGGACATGCCCCGTCAAGGATCTTGTGTGCAGCACCCGTCATCAAGGGGTGATGCTCAGCATGGCCAGGAACACCATGAGGGACATCATGCTGATCCGGCGGATTACCTCTTTGATGAGCACAGCCAACTACTCCAGGCTTCCATGGATCAGCAGTCGTGGCTTGTTAGGGCAGTGGACACACTCAGTGCAGTTCTGCACCAGGAAGACGAGTGGCACAGCAGAGACCACACTCTGCTCCTGGCAGAGATGGTCCAGCAGTGGGAGGATGTGACCACTGTCATTGACAGGCAGACACGTGCATTCACGGCTGTCATGGCCACATTTGGCACCCAGTTTGTTGCCCATGAGCTGCAGACACTGTGCAGTGTCATGTCCATCCCCCGTTCCTGGCGTTGTACAACACCCTCCATGTTGACACTGGATTCAGCTGTGGGCATCCCGATCACACCTGGCACTGGCATGTTCAGTGAGC
This sequence comes from Neoceratodus forsteri, assembly GCA_016271365.2. Classification (NCBI taxonomy): domain Eukaryota; kingdom Metazoa; phylum Chordata; order Ceratodontiformes; family Ceratodontidae; genus Neoceratodus; species Neoceratodus forsteri. The sequence goes on from CM057456.1 coordinate 1,341,902,717, forward strand.
TGCAGAACCCTGCTCAAACACGGTCACATTCCCACAGCGTCACCCCTGGGGGACCGTCAGTGCCACCCCATGAGGCCAATGGTCAGCTTGTCATGGCTGGCAGGTCTCAGCTGGGCCGTCCATGCATCCGTGGTGGCCGTGGCACTGTGCCACGTGACTGACCTGTCTCCCACCATGGCTACTGTCTGATGTCGCCCTGTGTGCAGTGTGTTGTGCATCGTGCGACGCATGGGTGGGGTACCCGGCCCTGCACACACACACATGGTCCATGTGCACACCCTCCCAGCTGCTGGCCACTGTAGCGTATGCATGATGATGCCTGCGTTTCGCTGTCCACCAGTGTGCAATGGTGCCCAGCGTCTGAGACACACATAATGACGGGCACTGGGCATGGTCGTCTGTGGACCTGTGTGTGGCTAGGGGTAGCAGACAGAGTCGGCGTGCTTTCTATGTCTTGTGTGTGTGTGTGTGTGTGCATGTGCATGACCGTGTGTCATGTTAGGCCTTGCCCATCCCTGACGGCATGTGCGGTTCCAACCTCAGCCAATTCCCTTGCCACCATGCACCCCTGGGGTTCATCCATGCATGTTTGTGGGTTGTGCCCTTGCCATTGGTGGCTGCACATGGCCCCATGACCTACCTATGTTGGTTGAAGTGCTCCTCTGTGATGGTGTCCAGGTGCAGCTGCGACATCCGGATCAGGCGAGGGTCCCTTCGCCCAAGGGGTGGCTGCACATCACCATCTGGACCGGTGTCCTCATCATCCCCATCGCTGTCCCCCTCTTCAACTTCTACTGCTATCCCACAGTCATTGGCCATGTTCTGCAGGATGCAACAGGCCAGGAATAGCCCACAGGCCTTCGAGGGGCTGTACTGTATGGCACCGCCAGACATGTCCAGGCAACGGAAATGTGCCTTCCGCATCCCGAACACCTGCTTTATGACATTACGTGTGGTGGCATTGCCTCATTGTACTGTTGCTGCAATGGGGTCACAGGGCACCGGTATGGTGTGAGAAGCCAGGGACAGAGTGGGTAGCCACTGTCACCTGTGTGTAGAGGGTGGACATTAGTATGGTGGTCAGTGGCACTCTGCCATGGGCCGTTAAGGCCGTTACCCATGGCACCTCTGACTATGCACCCCCCCAGATGCCCATGTCATCCTGCGGATGTACATATTCACTCACTAGGTGGCCAGCGGGGATGTCGCCACTCTCCAACCTGTGGCACAGTGCAGACTGGTGCCAGAAGAAGGCATCATGTGCTCCCCCAGGGTGCGTGGCACAGACATTGGTTACGCGCCCCCTGGCATCGCACACCACCTGGCAGTTGATGCTGGCATAACCCTTTCATTTGATGTATGCTACACCATCCAGGCCAGGTGGTGTGTGGATGGCCACATGGGTGCAGTCAATGGCCCTGAACATGCCAAGCTTACGTGCTACCCTGTGGAACTCTTGTATGTGTGCTGTGCGTTCCGCCTGTGTGCTGGGGAAATGGATGTACTCCGCAGCATGTGGCAGCAGTGTGCTGAGGAATTGTGTGAGTAGGCGTGATGCAGCTGATTGGGTTATGCCTGTTGTGTCCCCTGTTGGTCTCTGGAAAATGCCTGTGGCGAGCAGGCACATGACAGCTGTCACCATTGTCTCCACTGACAGAGCATGGCTCTGTCATGTGGGTGCCTGCATCTCATCACTGCACAGCTCACAGAGCCGCCTCAGGATCGCCCAGTTCAGGCAGTACTGGCCCACAATCTCTGTGTCACTGTAGTGCTCGAAGGTGGGGTGGGCTCGGTACCGCCTGTTGGGGGCTTACCCGCCAATGGCCCTTCCATGGCTGTGCCCTCCCTGTTGCCTGCCTTCTCACACCCCTCATTACCACCTCCATCTGGAAGGTAGCACTGGCCATGTCCCTGGCTGGTGTCACCCCCCTGGCAGCTGTTATCCTGTTCCCCCCACTGTCCTTTGTGATGCTCCACCCTGCACTGGGTACACCTCCAGCCTTTGGCTGTCCTGCCTACTGCCACTGCCCTCAGTCCACTGTGGCACTTCTCTGTCTCTCCTGCACAATGGCACAGGCTCCCCACTCCTGTCCTGTTACTGTTTGTTCCCAGGTGTGCCCTGTCCTGCTCCTGCCCAGTCCCACTCACTGCTACCCTCTTTCCTGTTGCTGTCACCTTGCTCCCACCTTTTACTTCCCTGTAGCGTTCTTGTGCCTCTCTCTTGTTCCTTTTTATTTTGGATTATTTCCGCTATCGTGCAACTTCTGCTTGCTCCCCTATTGGGCATGTCACGTGCTGTTGAATATTGCACTGCACCATTTATTCAAGGTTCCTCCTCCTACAGTTGCACATGCATTCATTGCCATTGTGCTCTTGCGCATTCGACTTGTCTTGACATGATTTGCCTCCCACTGAATATACTTGAATGCATTAATTTCATACTTAGCTGGTGCATCTCTATTGCACATGGTGAAACTTTTTGAATATCTGGGCCCGTATCTTAAAAATAAGAGGCCCATATATCCATATAGTAAGAAGGACTTCCCAGTTTTAAACTTGGGCGTAATGTCCAAGGTGATTATGCTGTACAACAGTTACAATCTCACTAACAATATTTGCATATAATTACTATGCTAGCATATCAGTTCCCAAGCAGAACTTAAAATCTATGGGAGGGAAGAATGGCACAGTGCCTATAGGTAGAAAAGGAAATACAATAGCTTTGACTCAGTTAAGTTATATTTTCTCCCCACATTCCAAGGCAAACCAACCCACTCTGTAAGGTAACAGGGTCTGTCATGCTGATCTAATTAATGTTCACAAATTGAGTGGTGTACTAACACACCCACGTTTATAATTCCTGTAACACTGGCCATTGACTTTAACCATAAACAGCAGTATTGAATGGAGCAGCAAACATGCTAACATGACAAGTAGAACATTAATGTTTTAAGACTAGCCTATATATGCTAGAGTCTATATGCACTCTGATTCTCAGTACAAGTCCTTCCAAGGAACAACAGTGTTAGTGAAAATAACAGCAGAATGCAACAAGCACCGGATCACATACTGTAGGTATATTTAAAGCAAACACATTACATTCAGGTTCCTATTGACAGCCTTACTAAGATAATGCAGTCTGTTACCACAATACTTCACCCTTTATCATCGGAGGTAATCTCCAGGGGATTTACTTGTCCAATTATTTTTGTCGCAAAAGTGGCAGCCGAAACTGGATCCACAAAAATATGAGTTTTTGATTTATAGCATATTTGCATCTGAGCCAGATAGTTTAGCTGTGCCTCAATGCTATTTTGAAAGAGTTCCTTTTTGATTGCTTGAAGTTCTTTCTTTCTTGCTTGACTCTGGGCTGACTAGTCTGGAAAGAAAGCCAGCTGATTTTCCTCCCATACAATGTGCCCTTTGGATCAGGCAGCTTGCAGTAAAGGAATCTGGGCCTATGGAGGTGATAGGATCGGAATGGCATTCAGTGAATATTGCATCGGGCTTCCTCATGGTCGAGGCCACTGAGATATGGAAAAACCTTTTACAACCCTGACATTAGAGTCCTGTGGAAGTAACTGTAGGTCTTGAAAGATCATTTTACTCACAGCATTCAGGATCTTTGTTTTCCCTGCAAATCGGGTGTAAAACCCACAATCCAAACACTGGCTTGCCATTGAGTGTTTTCCAGGCTCTCAATTTTGGCTCTGAGAAATGCAAAATCCCACATGCAAGTGGCCTTACAGTCCATTGGCCTGGCAGTGGGATCATTTAGTTCTTTTATCGCCTCTGAATTTTCTTGGATTCTACAGTCGTTTTCATTGAGTTTGGCTTCCGCCGTTGCTAGCCTTTTATTTGTTTCATCCCCAGTTGCTTGAATTTTTGTTAACATGGCCAAGATCTGTCCTGATAGTAATTCAGGTGCTACCATTCCACTAGTTGCAGTTGGCCCCGAGCCTTTTGTGAAGCTCACTGAAGATAAGAAGATGTCCAAGCTTTGGAAAGCATGCTTGGCGTCATTTTTTGGCCCCATTTTGTACCATAAGACTTTGAACAGATATTGGTGCAGTGTTGGTTTACCAAGCCAAGAAATATATAACTTTCTGGAAAGTTTTATAGATCGATGAATGGAGCTGCATTAGGAAGTGTCTGCCATGTTGCACCTGTGTTTTCATAGAAAGCTATCAGATTGAAACTCAATTTCTGCATATTTAAATTATTAAAACCAACAAAACCATAGCCTAACATGTGTATTGATCAACATAATACACATATTAAGTCATGGTTTTATTTACTTTTGTGAGATAACACTAAAAGAAAGGAAAAAAAGAGCACTTGTTGGCACTAGAGAAAGTAAAGTAGCTGTCTGCCTGAGGCTCCTATGACATCACACAGCATTCAGACAGCCATTTTAGGGAGCACACAGAGCGGATTTTTGAAATGGGAAGGCCAATGTTTACATTTTTTAAATGCTATGAAACTGCATTTATGTTACGTACATAAATGCAATTTTGGTATCACTGTAAACAGCAGCCTTTCTATGAAGCCAGATGTTTTAAATAGCTTATTGTGAAAACAAGGGATTTAGTCATCCTTTAAGGGAAACATTGAGGTACACCTCTCAAATACACAAGATTTTAATGATTAGCAAATCAGATTCCCTTATTTATATTAGGGAAGCATAGGAGACAGGTGGCACCTGCTCTATCACAAAGGATGACAGGAATAGGCAGCTCCAGAATAGATGGAAGGCTACCTATCCCCCACCAATTAGAGAGAGTTCTTTTGGAGAGTAATGGTCCAATACTTTAGGACCACTACAATTACTAAACATTTCAATCTTACTTACACAGCAGATTTCTGGAACAACTGTTACATTAACACCATTCCAGGCAATAGCATCCCAAAGGCCTTCACTGATTGGTAACAGGACTTCCCAACATAGTTTTTTTCCCAACTGACATTAGAGCAGTAGCGCTTACTTAAGTTGTAGCAGCATTGAAGTGCATCACTGCACATTTGTTGTAGGAGTAACCCCACTTGACTACTGAATGACGCAACAGAGTAGGTCAATTACATCATTTAGAACAAATGATGGCCAAGCTGAGACCTAAGGAAACAAAACATCAAGACAGATGGAGGACCAGGCAGTAGTGGGATTCCAAGATAGCTGTAATGGGGGACTTCTATTAGACAGACAGCCATCTTAACTGTAAAGTCCAGATGACTAGCTTTCAAACAGCTCAGGTGTCATGTCTACCCATCAGAACTTTTTTGCCCTTGACTCATTCTAGCCACCTTGTAAATTTTACTTTCCTTAAATTCCATTCTTCCTGACAGTGCAGTTCATTCATTGGTTGTTAAAGTTTCATTACAGGGATATTGTTATTTTTTTCTTGTTTTAACTTTGCATTTTCCCTTTGAAAGGTAGAGGAAAGGGATACAATTATTTACTACTAGAATCGCAATGTATAGTATTAGTAATACCGATAGTAAATGTTAACTTATTCCAGAGTGTCTTAAAGTCATATGGTATTCTAGCCATGTTTTCATTGTTTTTTAAGAGTCAGTTCAGCAAAGGTTATGGATTGAGACCATTTGGAAAATGTTATAAACCTTTCTTTTAAATTTGGATTTCTGTTAAGGTGTTATGTAAAAAAGGGACAACTGACAAAGAAATTTCTGTGCTATCTTCTGGCTTTCATAATTTACCCTGCAGTATGAAGGTGAATATACTCTGGCTATCAAGTGCAATGTGTTTCCATATTTTGTACTATGAATGAATTAAAATGTGGTTGGATAAAGCTGATTTAAAAAAAACAACAAAGAACAACCTGACAAACTCTAAAAAAATGCACTGCAACATATATTAGCATTTATTTGTAGTATCCAGCAAACAGAGACCACATGCTGTCACAACCCAGCATTACATGCTATGTATAGGGCTTCAGCATCAAGACATGGCTCACTTTCATAATACGTCATAGAGTTTCACTTTGATTTTTTTTTTAATTTTTACACTGTATTTTTTTAACAAAGTTCATTACTTGTGTTTGGCATACCTTGCAGAGTAAACAATTTATTAGTGAAGTCCAGATTGCATGGCAAGTTTGCTTTCCTAGTCTACTGGGGCTTTTCTCATATTTTGATATTAATTCTAAAGCAGTGTGTTCTTTGCCAGCTTTTCACTAGCACCTAGTTGACAGAGAACATGCTGCTACAGAGGTGATAATGAAATATGAAAAAAATACCTGTAGACTAGAAAAACAATCCTGCATGTAATCTGGACTTCATTGAATAAATTGTTAGCTCTGTTGGGCATATGCCAAATACAGATAATGAACTGTGTTGAAACATGAGAATTAAGAAAAGCAAAGGGGGACTTTATGACATATTATGAAGGTTGGCAATGTCTCTCTGATGAAGCCCTATACATAGGGTGAAACACTGGGTTGTGCCAGGATGTAGCTACTACTTGCTTGCTACTACACGTAATGCTAAAAAATTTTGAAAAGTACTTTTTGTAATTTAGTTATTTTCTCTTTTGTTTGGAATAACACCAGTTTCTTAGATCCATACCATGTCTGTGGTGAATCTTTCATAAAGTTTTAGTTTCTTCAGAAATAACTTTTTTAACTTTGCATTCTTTGAATCTTAAATAGTAATTTCAATTCACCTAGCCATAAAACATCATCCATATCCTTTACAGTAATGTATTCTTGGCTCTTCACCATTGTCAGGGAACTTGTACAGTTCTGTGGCTATCTCCCTCAGTTTCAGATTGTATGACTTGTTTGATGACTGAGAGATTGAGAACAGACATGGTATGGGCTGGATAAGAGGAGTTATTGCCATGAAACATCAACCCCTAGAAATATCTGCATAGTGATACAATAAAGATTATAATACCATGGAGTACTGTAGTGGCCCCCATAATAAATTGATTCTGCTCTTCCCATGTACTCATGAGTTTTGGAACATTATGCTAATAATGCCACCTGTGGGGAAGGGAGGGAAGGGGATGAAAAAAGGGGAAATCACAGACAATGGCAGGATGAAGCTTGTGCCTTATAGACCCCATCCTGTTCATCAGGCTTCATGCTATGTCAGGTCTATTTGCTACTGCTTCCACTTTTGAGATCTCAGGCTTCACTTCTCCATTACCTGATATGAATTCTGTTTTCCTGCATAGCAAATGCACATTTAGTAGTGTTTATGGTCATGCCTAGCCCATGGATGATTTTGATCACAGATTGCAAGTGACCTAGATTTTTTTACCAAGTGGTACTATTAATGATAACATTATTTAAATAGGCAGCCCAATATTAAGTTTTGAAGTATTATATATAGTAACCCCAGGAATGTTGCAAGGGCTCCATGAAGACCAAAAGGTACAGTAGTAAATTGGTAGAATAAAGTTCAGGTGGCAAAGGCAGATTTGTCCCTTGATGCCATCTCCAATTGAATTTGCCATTATCCTTGGTCAAGTCTAGGGTACTGATATAAAGGGCACCCCTTACCTTTTTTAAATAAACTTTATTAAGTACTGAATATAAAAAGCATATACACCCAAAGTAAACAGAACAGAATAAAAATAAATTACATCTCCTCGTCATTCTTGAAAATCTTCCTTACATAACAACACTTTATGAGACCCCTCCTTGTAATGTCTGCTCCAAACTTTAAGCAAACTCTGGCCAGAGCCAATAGGGCTGCAGGTGAGGAATCTGGTATAAAAATATTGAAAATTACCAGTGTTTTGAGCCTTTGTTAGTAGAGTGAAGATGTGTCTGCAGTCCAGAGAGGATTACACTGTTGTAGCCCTGATCAGTAAGTTAGGGCTTGGGGATGTGTGGGGTGCTGGGTGCTGATAAAGACACCGCATCTAATGTGAGTGTTTGTCAAGGGATGAGGCCAGAGATACAGACACCCCTACTTAAGTGCAGTAAAATGCAAAGGAATAATAGACTGGACTGTTATAATATGCATCTGAAGCACATGCACCATAATGGATATTATACCAAAATGTGTCACAGTGCGACCTTAATATTTAATAGGCATTAACATTTGAAAAAAGTGAAGTATATAAAAAAGTGAAAGAAAGTGATAAAAAGTGATAAAAGAAAGAAATGAGCAAGTGGGAGAAGGAAAGTCAAAGGTCAGAGACACAAAGTGAAATACTGTAAATGGCTAAAATGCCATGTTGAGTACAAGTCCAAAAAAATTAATACGCATTGTAGTAAGCTGCAATCGAAGTGTGTCATGGCAAGGGCCTTACAGAGGAACGGGAGTCAGAAAATTATGACAACTAGATGACTAGATGAGAGCAGTGGAGGGACATGCGGAGGCCAAGGGAAGAGAAGAGCAGGGAAATGTAAAAGAAATAGTAAAAAAAGTGGGAAAAGGTAACAGGAAAAATGCAGGGAATGGGGTAGGAAGGTGACGAGATATAAGTAGAATAAAAAACACACGCAACCACAGTACAGAAAAGGGTCACATAATTTGAAAATAATACAAAAGGCCAAACAAATTTATATTATTACAAAGATAGGAAACAGGCAACCATACATGCATTCAGTAAAGAGGCAAATTATAACCAATACAAGATCAAGAATAAGGCCAATCCCAGCACAATAAATGTAAAAGCAAAATTAAATGCTGATTAAATATACAACTATATAAATAAAGTCCAGAAATTGAAGAGCAGCATGTATTACAAGGGTGTGCAGAAGGCACATCCAGGAATATTATCATAGTAAAGAATACACACATAACTGGACATAATTGGAACATGTGGGAGCATGTGCAAGATGCATAAGGCACTGCTGCAATAGCTGAACAATCAACAAAACAATGTAGTGGACACCACTACTATTAGCCAGCTGACTGTGGGGAGAGTGGGACCTCTGACCCTTAAAAAACATGTCCTGTAAAATTAATTGTAGTACAATAAATCTTTGATATTTCAGTGATCCAAGTACCCACACCCATGTTGACATGCATGCTTCAACTCCAACTTCTTTTTTTTTTAAAAAGCACAAATTAAAATATCTAAGTGCTTATACAAAAGATAAAATACAGCATAAAACATTCCGCATGACTTAAAACAAGGGACAGCATATCATCAATCATCCATATTCTGAAGACGCAAGCCTGAATTAATAAGTTTTCAATGATGACTTGAACCCCTCCCCCCCATGGTCGGGCACTACATTACCGAACAAGGTAGAGAATTTCACAAGGTCGGTGGCACAAATACAAATGCCCTTGCACCTGATAACTCAAGTTGGACACTAGGAATCTCCAGCAATCCCTCATTGGCAGAACAGAGTGGGCAGAGGGGGCTATAGGGATGCAGGAGTTCTTACAGGTAGCATGGACCCTGTCTGTGTAGGTCATTATAGGTCAGCAAGCTGACCTTGAAAGTGATTCTCCACTGAACAGGCAGGCAGTGCAGTCAGTGGAGAACAGGTGTTACATGACAAGATTGAAGTAAACCACTCAACAACCTGGCTGCCACATTCTGCGCCAGCTGAAGTGATGAATATCAACCCCCGGGAGCCCTAGATAAATGAAGTTGCAGTAATCGAGGGGAGAGGTCTCAAAGCCATCGACCAATGTTGGAAAATCATCGGGTTGGAGCAGGTGTTTTGTCTTGGTGATATTCCTCAGATGGCAAAAAGAGGATTTGACAATGGTGGACACCTGCATCTTAAGTGTCAGTCCCTCATCAAAAATAATGCCCAGATTACGCACCCGATCTGAGGTCAACTGCTGGATACCTCCAAGCCAAAGCCCAAAAGGCCTTCCCACCAGTTGTCCCTCAATCCAATGTTCTGGGTCTACCACCAGCACCTCAGTCTTGTCTGGATTCAGCCTCAACCAATTGGCACTCACCCATTCCTGGATCTCAGTGAGGCAGTTGTTAAATATCAAGTCAGAATCATCCTGCCCGGGCACAAAGGACATGTAGAGCTGAGTATCATCCACATAGCAGTGAAAACTCAGCCCATACCACCTCACAATGTCCCCCAATGGCAGCATGTAAACTGTGAATAACATGGATGATAACACAGAGCCTTGAAGGACCCCACACAGCAGGGAGACCGGGTCAAAGGAATAAATCCCCGACACCACTTTCCGAGATCTGCTGGTGAGGTATGAATGGAACCATCTGAGGACTATTCCAGATAGTTCACAGATGACCCTCCAGTGCTCTAAAAGCACTCCATGGTCCACAGTGTCAAATGCTGCAAAGAGATCAAGGAGAACCAAGATGCAGCAGGTCCTCTGATCTCTCGCTATCAGGAGATCATTTAGTACCCGGACAAGTGCTGTCTCGGTACTATGCCTCTTCCTAAATCCCGACTGGAGAGGATCGTAGATCTCGTGGATGGTAAGATGATCTTTCAGCTGCAGCGTGACTGTCATTTAATAACAGGGTGTATCCAGTGCTCCCAGACTTGGCATTTTTTTATTAACTCCAGGTAATTTTCTGTAGATTTCATGAATTCCTTTGTAAACCAAATTGCTCTGTTTTCCTCCATAAGAAATACAAGTCTATGGGAAAAATTTCCCTGTAGATGTCTCTAATCCCTATAAAATACAAGAATCCCTGTAGATCTGTGATGCTTTGGTGTGTCAAAGTCGGCAGAATGCAGCACTGAAACAAAACACTCCCCCACCCTGCTAGCATCTCTGCCAAGGAACATGCCAGATTGGACTCCGAAACCCTCTCCATTCGTAGCTAGTCACTTGACAGGAGTGAGGATACCTTATCACACACTGCTATAGATGCTGAATACTGAAGGAGAGATTGGTGGAACATCTGGTTGTCAATGGACTACAGGACCCAAGGCAGCATGGTTTCACCAGGGGGAGGACATGTCAGACCAACCTCATTGAATTTTTTGACTGGGTGACTAGGGAGGTGGATCAGGGGAGGGCAGTGGACATGGCTGGTCTGGACTTCAGCAAGGCCTTTGACACTGTGCCACATAGAAGACTATTACACATACTGGGGAATATGGGTGTGGGCAGGACAGTCGTGTGGTGGGTAGGTAACTGGCTGGGTGGCAGGACACAGAGGGTGGTGGTAAATGGCTGTCCTCCACAGGTGAGAAGAGTGACCAGTAAAATTTCACAGAGATCAGTCTGGGACCGGTCCTATTCAAAATCTTCATCAGTGACATGGCGAGGACCTAGAAGGCAGAATTTCACTGTTCGTTGATGACACAAGCTCTGTAACAGAGTAGACACACCAGAGGGTGTAGACAGAATGAGAAGCGACCTGCAGAAACTTGAAGAATGGTCAGGGGTTTGGCAGTTGAAATTCAATGCAAAGAAGTGCAAGATAATGCATATGGGGCACAAAAACCCTGGCACAATATATCAGTTGGGGGTGAGGATATAGCATGCACCAAGCAGGAAAGGGATCTTGGGGTTATCATTTCTGATGACCTCAAGGTAGGGAAACAGTGTGACAAGGCAGCAGGTAAAGCAAATAGGATGCTGGGATGTATAGGCAGGGGCATTACCAGCAGGAAAAGGGAGGTCATAATTCCGCATACAAGACACTAGTGAGGCCCCACCTGGAGTACAGTGTACAGTTCTGGAGACCATACTCACGTAAGGACATAGACAGGGTAGAGAAGGTTCAGAGAGGGCAACAAAGATGGTGCATGCATTGCATCACAAGTCCTATGAAGACAGGTTGAAGGAACTGAACATGTACTCCTGGAGGAAGAGGGAGAGAGGGGATATGATAGAGACATACAAGTATCTTACAGGGAGGAACAGGGTGCTGGAAAACACTATTTTTAAGCGAAAAAGATGTTCCAGGACTAGAGGGCATGGGATGAAGTTGGAGGGAGGACGATTCAGAGGAAACATGAGAAAGAATTTCTTCACAGAACGGGTGGTGGACAAGTGGAACACCCTGCCAGAGGAAGTGGTGGGGGCTGAAACAATCATGGGATTTAAGAATGCATGGGATAGACATAAAGGAATTCTGGAGGTCAGGGGTAAGGTGCAACAGACTTCTAGGAAAACAAATTGAACTTACAAGCTCAAATGGGCAGACTGGGTGGGCCATAGGCCCTTATCTGCCGACACTGTCTATGTATCTATGTATCTATGTTACCATTTTATATGTTATTGTAATATTTTAAACAGCTAGTAAAACCACAAATAGCAGACAGAAAAATGTTTAAAATTTTAAAAAGTAGTCATAACTTTAAACTTCTGAAGTATTTTCCTTTCTCTTTTATGCTGAGTGAAAAGTTTTTTATGTGCTAGCATTATTCATCAGCAATGTGACCTAATGGACAGTGACATCGCAGGTGACTGACCTGGCAGCTACTGAGTGGCTCTTCCTGAGCAGCTGTGATGTCAGTCAGTGAAGTAATAATACTGCTGATGCAATAGGAGGAACACAGCTAGATATGAAACCTTCATACTGCCTCATCCTCTGCGTCCATTCATAGGTATGCTGATAATATAGAGGTTTTTGCCTCTGGCTCCTTTGCCTATGACCTTACTGCCTGGCTCCAGATGGACTTTGAAAATATTTAGTTCCGGTTCTAGTCAAATCAACTGTCCTGCAATGCCAAGAAAACTGTTTCCATGATCTCTGGTTCCTTGCAGAGGCTTACTGGACTTATCCCCTCTCATCATTTCATATACTCAATAGTGCTGTGATAGATGATGTCTGCTTCTTTAAGAACACTGGGGTCTGGCTTGACCTCCACCTTGATTTCTCAGCTCACATTGATGCTATCCACTTTTAGCTTCACCCCAAGCATGGTGCACTCAACAGGAACAAAATAAGTATCCTTGCTTACAGTCCGCCATGAACTGTTTTGAAGATGATCCTCCCAATCTTCAGCTATGATGACATAATGTACAGTTCTGCTCACAAATCTCTCTTTCATTCCTTCTGCCATTTTGCTTTTGACTGTCCCCCACTTACCCAGGACTGTTCTTTTTACTCCTCCCTGGATGCCTGTGACTGTGTGGGTGCCTTGCCCACTGTGCCTGCTTTATAATCAAATTCTCATTTGGCTCCCTTGCTCCATACCGGTCTTCTTTCTTCTCTTCTCCTTCCTCCTCTTGCCTCCGTCCCACTCCATAGCATTGTCTCTCATTCCCTTTCTATCCTCCAGAGGAAATTGATTACTGGACAATCTGCTTTCTCACACTGTTTCCCTAATCTGTGGTCCTGTCTCCCCATCTTTCTGCTCTGCCCCTTCCATCTTCTCTCAAGTCTCTTCTTTGTGGCTTTATATCTCCCTCCTTACCTGTCCCTGACCTCACACCTTCTGACAGCCCCCCACACCAGCTGCCTCTGCCCTGTTTTGGAAACATAGACCATGAGAGCAGAACTAGATTAATGGTCCATCCAGTCTGCCCATGGTTCCACATTTTGCTTTGATGTGTCCTCCACCTACTTTTACACCACAGTTAGGATAGTTTATCATTATACCAGTCCAGTGCAGCTGTAGCTACCTTGTGCACCTTGTGCTTTTTTTACTGCATTCAAAATTATGCACATGACTAATATATTGTACTTTGATCATATTCCAGTGCACTTTCTTGCTTGTCATTTTGTTGATGTTATTATTTTATCTATTCTATTATATTTTCTTCCTCGCTCCCCACACATCTGGAAAGGAGCTATTATCAGTTCAGTATATACTTCCTGGTTAAACTTTTGAAATAAACCCCCCTTTGTTTTCCTTTTGATTACAGTATTTGCTATGGAAGCCAAATTATTCACATTTTCAGTATAAGTAATGCACAACCATAGGGACAATATCCTAATCCCTGCAGATATCTCCATCTTTTCTAAAATGCAGGATCCCTATACATCTAGGAGCCCTGCACTTGAGACCTGTGAGAAGAATTACATACTGAAGCCTCGGGTTCATGCGCAGGCAGCTGGCCACCCCACCACACCTGCAGCACTGCTCCACCCAGCTGCTGACAGTCTCGTTTGAGCAGCAGACTAGGCAGTGCTCTGATTGGTGCATGTCAAAGGTACACACCCCTGCCACTCCCCCCTGATGACTCACCTCTACATGCCAATGACACCACCCAGGACAGAATTGGGAAAGGAATAGATAGAGAAATTATTACAGCATTAGCATAAATAACTCGCTTGCTAGTCAACAGTCAGGGCTGTATTTAACAAATTGAAAAAAAGATTATGATTTATAAATTATTAGTTTTTCTGTAGCTTTTAGTTTTTGTTTGAGATACAAGTGCAACCATCTAAAAAACGTAAAAACATTTAGCAAGAAATAAATTCAAATACACCCTAGAACCTTCCCCCTCACCAAATTAGGGTGTTGCAAGCCATGGCATGCACAGATGCTGACTCTGGCTTCCCTGCCACAGCTTACATGCTCCGGGTGTGCCACTTCAGTGAGGCCATTGACAAAGAGGATAACCCGAGCTTCTTCAAGATGGTGGAGGGCTTCTTTAAGTGTGGCACCTCAGTCATGGAGGTTAAACTGGTGGACGTGAAGACCAAAGAGATTGAGCAGCACAAGAGGGATGTGGGTGCATGGTATCCTGTGGTCATCAAGCCATGTAACAATATCTTAAGTGTCTGCTTCCCTATCAAGAGGGATAATGGGAAGTGAGAGTTGATCAAGGGTTACCAAGATCAGCACAGCCAACACAGGACACCCTGCAAAGGGGGTGAATAACTAACTTAGGGAACTATGGAGGGGATGCCATTAGTGACAGTATACCATTGCAGTTAAATATTGGGCACTTTGTTATGAAATATAGTATTTTCCTTCTGCTTTGCAATAGCTGCAGTAACTGATTTGCTTAACATTAATCAAAGCTGAGGCAGCATTTGGGAGAAAAGTGCAGTAGTGGAAAGGTGGTGCGGAACGAGGATAAAAAAAGTAGTGCAAGAGTGAAGTGGTCCATTGGTCACAGACGCAGAGATGACTTTTGTCACCTCATAAGATTGTTTGTTCACAAGCTGCTTTTTTTTCCTAGTCCTAGCAAGAGGACTGTAGGGCTCCACTCATGCAGCCCTAAAAAGGAGAAAAGAAAACATCTCTATACACTTAATCATTTAGGTCTAGTTGTACAACCCACAGCTGTAAGGACTGGCCATAATCTAATGTTATATCATATGCCTATTTGGCTGATATACCATGTGAATGGAACTACCTCGTTATAGGATCAAAAACAAGAGAAAATGTCAGTTACTTCTGCTCAGTATTTACTGAAGAGAAGGTAGGGCAGGGCCCGTAGCTCAGCATCATGTACACATGGGGGAGGGAGGTGTGCACTAGTCCCTTCACAAAAGAAAGGGTCCTACAAGAGCTCGCTAAGGTCAGGGTGGAAAAGGCAATGGGACTTGATGGCATACATCCCAGGGTACTAAAGAAGCTAAGGGTGGAACTAGCAGAGCCATTATCAGATCTGTTTAGTGAGTCTCTGAGCACAGGAGAGGTCCCAGAAGGCTGGAGAAGGGCTCATGTGATCCCACTCCACAAGACGGGTAGCAGGGAGGAGGCAGGGAACTATAGACCAGCCAGTATTACCTAAGTAGTGGGCAAGATTATGGAGGCATTCCTTAAGGAAAGGATAATGCAACACCTGGAATCCATAGAAGCACAGGATCCAAGACAGCATGGGTTTACAACAGGAAGGTCCTATCAAATTAATCTCATAGATTTCTTTGACTGGGTAACCAGAATGGTGGACCAAGGGGGAGCAGTTGATGTCGCCTACCTTGACTTCAGCAAAGCTTTCAATACTGTTCCACATAGAAGAATGATTAATAAGCTGGGTAGGCTCAGGCTGGGTCAGAAGTTGGTCAGCTGGGTGGCAAACTGGTTGGTGGGCAAAAATAGAGAGTGGTGGTAAACGATATACAGTCAGAAGAGATGCAAGTCACAAGTGGGGTACCTCAGGGATCTGCCCTGGGGCCCGTCCTATTCAATATCTTCATCAGTGACATTGAAAATACACTGGAGGGTAAGGTTTGTCTGTTTGCAGATGACACCAAGAGCTGCAACAGCGTAGATGATCCAGATGGCGAGGGCAGAATAAGAAGAGATCTGCATAAACTAGCAAAATGGTCGGAAGAGTGGCAACTGGGTTTTAATGCAAAGAAGTGCAATATCATGCACATAGGGAAGAGAAACCCTGAAGCCACCTATAGGTTGGGAGGGAAGTTGCTGGCAATCACAAGGGAAGAAAGAGACTTAGGCATCATCATCATCAGAGATGACCTGAAATCAACCAAGCAGACCACTTAAGCAGTAGGTAAGGCTAGAGGGATCATAAAGAGTAAACTTTTTTTTTCTCAAAAGGGGGCTCTCTGAAAAACAGGGGAGTGTGCACTTTATCCCAGAGCTGAAAACATTTCACATACCATAAGAAAAGACTCAAGTTGGGGTCAGCACAGAAAATAATCATTACTAAACAGGCACCAATAAATATCTTTTAATAGAGTAAAAAACAACTATAAAAAAAAACACACACACTATAAATGGCATAAGTCTCACCCAGAGCAGTTGTAGAAATGCAGGTGTGGAAAAATATGGAAATAGTCACAGCTTCACAAAGAAAAAGTGCCCAGGTCCCGAGTCTCCATAGTGCTTTGCATGAGGACTGTGGTGTAGGCGTAGTATAGCATTTTCACATTAGTAATAATAAATACCAAAATGTAAAACGGATTGCCGTTGTGCACATAAATCCGAATCTCAGGGTAAATTACACTCTAAAGAAGATCGCCTTTACAGTCCCTACATAACTGCACCAGGAAGCTACAGTGCCTTTGGCCGTTGTGGGTCTCGGCTGCGACATGAGTGTTTGGCATCTTTCTTTTCTTTTGATTTTAGCGTTTAATGGACAGGTAATTTACCCTGAGATTCAGATTTATTTGCACAATAGCTTTTTGTTCGTGTATTTATTATTACTATTGCGAAAACGCTATACTACTCCTACATCGCATTCCTCTAGCAAAGCACTATGGAGACTCGGGACCTGGACACTTTTTCTTTGAGAAGCTGTGTCTATTTCCATATTTTTCCACACCTGTATTTCTACAACTGCTCTGGGTGAGACTTATGTCATATATAGTGTGTTTTTTTATAGTTGTTTTTTACTCTATTAAAAATATTTATTGGTGCCTATTTGCTATTGATTGTTTACTGTGCCGACACCAACTTGAGACTTTTCTTAAGACTAGAGGGATGTTGGGGTGTATTAGTAGGGGTATCACAAGTCATAAGAATGAGGTAATAATCCTTCTTTACAAGACACTGGTTAGGCCCCGTCTGGAGTACTGCGTGCAGTACTGGAGGCCGCACCTGCACAAGGACATAACAAAATGGAGGCAGTCCAGAGAAGGGCAACCAAATTGGTGCAGGGACTGCATCAGAAAACATATGAGGACAGATTAATGGAGCTCAATATGTTTACCCTAGAGCAAAGGAGGGAAAGAGGTGATATGATTGAAACAGCCAAACATCTTAAGGGCATTAACAAGGTAAAAGAGTCTAACGTTTCAAAATAAGAAAAATGGCAGAACAAAAGGACACAGCATGAGATTAGAGGGAGGCTGATTAAGTGGGAATGTAACATAGAAACATCTGCTTGGCCCACTTAGACTGCTCATTTCCCTACCTACAGGATAAGCTGCAGATCCTAGTTAACCAGCAGCCTATTTCTTCTTACCTCCCACAAGAATTGCCTTATGTCTGTCCCATGTATTCTTGAATTCTCCCACAGTTTTAGACCCCACAACATCTTCAGGAAGGCTGCTCCATGTGTCCACCACCCTCTCTGTGAAAAAATACTTCCTCACATTGCCCCTGAACCACCCCCCATCTTTAAATTGTGTCCCTTTGTTCTTGCACATCTCTTTTTCTGAAAGATGCTACCCTCTTGGACTTTGTTGATTCCACTGAGGTACTTAAAAGTTTCAATCAAGTCCCCCCTCTCCTTCCTTTCCTCAAGGATATACATATTAAGCTCCTTTAGTCTCTCCCAGTATGGCTTCTCTTGCAGACCCTGAACCATTTTAGTTGCCCTCCTCTGGACTGCCTCTATCCTGTCTATGTCCTTGCGGAGATGGGGTCTCCAGAACTGGACACAGTACTCGAAATGGGATCTCACCAACTGTCTGTACAGAGGGATAACAACTTCCTGTTTTCTGCTGGTAATGCCTCTCCCTATACATCCCAGTATACCCCCAGCCCTCCCTACTGCCTTCTCACATTGCTTACTAACCTTAAGGTCATCTGATATGATTAACCTCAGGTCCCTTTCCATTTTTGTTGTTGTTACTACCTCCCCCCACTGTGTAATCTTCCGCTGTCTTTTGTTTCCCAAGTGCATTATTTTGCACTTCTTTGCATTGAATCCAAGCTGCCATACTTCTGACCATTCCTCCAACCTTGCCAAGTCCCTTCTCATCCTTTCCATGCCTCCTTGTGTATCAACCCTGTTGCAGATCTTTGTGTCATCTGCAAAGAGGCATACTTTTCCTTCCAGTCCCTCTGCAATGTCACTTATAAAGACATTAAAAAGGACTGGACCCAGTATTGAACCCTGTGGTACCCCACTAGTAACCCATCTTTCTTCAGAGTGGACTCCATTTACAGTTACCTTCTATGTCCTGTTGTCCAGCCAATGTTTTACCCAGGCTACCACCCTGGGACCCACTCCCAGGATGGTTAATTTGACTATTAATCTTTTGTGTGGGACTATGTCAAATGCCTTGCTAAAGTCTAGGTAGGCCATGTTCACAGCCCATTCCCTGGTCTGCTACTTTGGTCACCCAGTCAAAGAAAGCAATTAGATTTATCTGACATGACTTTTCCACCGTGAACCCATGCTGCCTTGGGTCCTGTGCCCCACTGGCCTCTAGGTACTCAACAGTTTTTTCCTTCAGAAGTGATTCCGCCACTTTCCCTACCACAGTGGTCAAACTGACAGGTCTGTAGATTCCTGCCTCTGTCTTGATCCCACTTTTGTGAAGGGGAATCACAATTGCCTTCCTCCAGTCCTCAGGTACCACACCATCCTCCCATGATTTGTTAAAAAGGGTAGTCAGTGGTTTCACTAGTTCTCCCCTTAATTCTTTTAGAATTCTGGGGTGAATTCCATCAGGCCCCATTGCTTTGTCCACTTTCAGTTTTAGGAGTTCTTGCAGAACCCTTTCTTCTGTGAAAGGATTGGGATCGACCCCCCTATAAAGAGTGCTTTTGTTACCTGGATTAGGCACCTCCCCCCTTCCTCTTTTGTGAATACTGAGCAGAAATATTCCTTCAGTATCCCTGCTTTTTCACTGTCCCCCTCTGCCCACTCTCTGTCCATTCTATTCAGTCTCACTATCCCTCCCTTTGTCTTTCTACACTCCCTGATGTACCTAGAAAAGGTTTTATCCGCCTTCTTAACCGAGTTGGCTATCTTTTCCTCAGTTTGGGCCTTTGCCATTATGACTTCCCTCCCTGCTTCCCTCTGTATTAACTGGTACAGTTCTCTGTCCTGCTCCTTCTGTGCTTCCTTATACTTCCTGAATGCTGTCTTTTTCTCCTTGACTTTCCCTGCCACCCCTTTTGAGAACCATAGTGGCTTTTCTTTCATAAGGAAGTTCTTTTTCACAGAAAAGGTGGTGGGTACATGGAACTGCATAGCTCAGAAAGTGGTGGATATGAATACAATGCAGGGCTTCAAACAGCCTTGGGACAGGCATAAGGGAACATTAAAGATGAGTATGAATAGATAGGCCATCAACAGAGTACAGGCCTATGGCACATTCATATGGTAGAAACAATGGGCGGACTGTATGGGCCTTGTGGTCTTTATCTGCCATCAACGTCTATGTTTCTATGTTTCTAGTATAACCCCCCACCCCCCACCCCAACTGTTAAGGCCTTATGAGGTTCTGCATCAGTGCTGAAAGAAATAAAAAATCGCTATTAACTTATTCATTTAAGCACAACTGTGCAACCCACAGCTGACAGATCTGGACATTACCTAATGTTGCATTATGGCCAATTGGGGCATATATAAAACTTAATTATACTGGGTGCATGGAAGTGCATCATTATAGGATCAAAAATATGAGTAAATTTCAACTTAACAACCCTGCCCTGCTCCTCCTGGTGGTAATAAACAAACAAAGATAAACATCAAATAAGATGCTAGCTAAGGACTTGAGTATCAAGGAAAATATGCAGGTTAACTCCGTTTTTCTCCTTTTTTAACATCCATCTAGTTACAACATCAAAGGCTAAACATTCCATCAATAGAGTTTAGTTTAAGAAATGGAACCATTTATTAACACAGAGTCACAAACACTTGAAGAAGTTCCCTTCATTGAGCAGCATCCTTTGTGTTGCCACAGATACCAATAAAAAAATACTGAGTTCTGATTTATTTAACCCTTAGTAAAGCTATATGTTTCAAAACCAACACCTCAACTTCACAAGGGATATCAACAATTAACATATCAGATAGCTCCTTGGCTGTCTTCTTCCACCTGATTTAAATAAACTGGCAGGACCATAAACAGTGGTACAATACCCCTTTACCCACAGCCATGCCAACGTTGATCAGAAATGGGACTGCAAAGCTTTTACAATCCTGACTGAGGGTCACATAGATCTTGACCAATATTTTAAGCTGTATGATTTCATTACTGGGCAAACAATTATTTATTAAGGTGTGACAAGATATGTATCATTCTGGGATAATGGAAATGCCATTATCCCAGCACATGGTACACACTAGAGTCCATTATTGCAATAATGAAATGAATAAAAAATTGAGTGATATGTTGTATTTATATAAGAAAGAAATCATAATTGAAATGACTAATATAGATAAAAAAAGAATCAATGTTAAAAAGTTCCCTTTGATGTTTAAAATATTGCTACTTGGCCAGAAAGTGGCACATGTGTTTCATGTAAGCATCTATGTTTGCTGTCTGTGTGTCCTCTCATTTGTTGTGGACCTGCCATTTGAAAACAAAAACACAGTTTTATCTGCAGTTACAGATGTACCATGCTGAGAAGTGTGAGGATCTGCCTTTGGCAACACTAGTAGAAGAGGCTGCTCATTCGTTAATAGGTTAATGAGGAACTTCCATTAACAGCATTGCAAAGACTCAAAGCTGCCTTTGGCAGCATTGGGAGGAGAGAATGCTCTCCTGGTTAATGACAAGGTCAGTGAGAGGCCACAGTTGACAGAATGGAGAACTTAGATTTACTTCAGTTTGTTTCTTTTTTTTATAATTAAACTTTATTGAATATCTTTAGCAGACAAAGAACCTCTGTGCACAAACACTGAGGCAAGGGTTACCCCAAAGGGCATTTGGCTGAGAAGCCAAGTTTCAAGAAAATCCAAAATCACACATGCCCCACAATGCAAAGCATCATGGGCTGCATATGCAAATCACCACAGAATGTTATGCTGGTCCAACTTTAAGCAGAATTGCATGGTGCCGAAGGCCTCTCACACAGTTGCAAAGGGTGCTAACAGAAGACATAGACATGTTTCATCCTACCAGGACTCATCAATATGCCTCGCCTGTTTGACACCCCAGTGGCATGGACCAGCTACCCTATAGGCAGTGTGCCTTGGATATATTGTGGTGAACCCATTAAAATAAAAACTATTTAGAAGACAAAGAACCTCTGTGCGAAACACTGAGGCATGGGTTACCCCAAAGAGCATTTGGCTGGGAAGCCAAGTTTCAAGAAAATACAAAATCACACATGCCCCCACAATGCAAAGCATCATGGGCTGCATATGCAAATCACCACAGAATGTTATGCTGGTCCAACTTTAAGCAGAATTGCATGGTGCCAAAAGGCCTCTCACACAGTTTGCAAAGGGTGCTAACAGAACACATAGACAAGTGTTTCGTCCTACCAGGACTCATCAGTATGCCTCATCTGTTTGACACCCCAGTGGCATGGACCAGCTACCCTATAGGCAGTGTGCCTTAGATATATTGTGGTGAACCCATTAAAATAAAAAAACATTTAAAAGACAAAGAACCTCTGTGCGCAAACACTGAGGCAAGGGTTACCCCAAAGGTCATTTGGCTGGGAAGCCAAGTTTCAAGAAAATACAAATTCACACATGCCCCCACAATGCAAAGCATCATGGGCTGCATATGCAAATCACCACAGAATGTTGTGCTGGTCCAACTTTAAGCAGAATTGCATGATGCCGAAAGGCCTAACACAGAAAATACTAAATAAATTATATACAGCAAGTTAATGCAAAAAAAAAAAATCAGGTCCATCAAACAATATACAATAAAAGATAAATGCTGTAAACTAGATGGTAAGCTGAAAATTTCATCTTTTATCCCAAGGGTATGTCTAAAAGCAAAGACAAAAAAAGATCCCAAATATTTGAAATTCAGAACCAGTACTATGAAGACTATGATAAGTGCACTGAAATAATTATTTATGCTTATCACAAGATCCACAATGCTCAGCTTTATTGTTGTGGGGGTGGACAAAGTCCTCATGAGCTTCAATCTGGAATGTCCCCTTTACTAAGGCTAATCATTTCAATTAATTCTGTTAATGTCCTTATTTAAGGGACAAATCTAGAGGATTCTTATAGTTGAAAAATAATCCAAGGAGACCACAATCTTCAGTTTGTTTCTTAATTGTATACAGTTGCAGTTTGTGAGATGGAGTGAGCAGCCATTTGGCAGCAGTAAGGAGTGACACCCTCAAGACTGGATTGAGTAAAAAGGACTCAAATCTTCTTCCCATGCTGTTGTCATGGGATAACAGCACAGGGTTCCAGAGTTCTCAGCCAATCAGTGCCCTACATTTTCACAATGCATTCAATAATATCCTTCAATCACTAGCATCTTTAGCTGAGTCCAGTCTCTGTGGCTTCTCTTGAAGCTTGCTTCTGCTTTCCATTTCAGATTCACATTATTTTTGGGGTCCACTTTTTGTTTAAACAGTTGGCTAAATATTAATGCAATTTTTTTTGTTTTTTTCCCTTTTCAAAAAATTTCTCTTCCATCAGCACTCTTGCTTTCCAGTTAATCCTTGACTGGAACATGTGTTTGCAACAAAATATTTAAATTTGCCCTTTATTAAAAAATAGTTATGGCAATTAAATTCCAGGGCTATATCTATATATTTATTCTAATGTTCTATAAAGACTACTAGTCCTTGTTGACCCAGCATGAGTTTCCAAGAGTAACAACCTATTCTTATGAGCAGAAAGACACATTTTTTCATAGTTGTGTTCACATAAGCAAATGTTTTTAAATCATATATAGGGGTATGTAACCAAGGAAAAAATATGCAGTCATGTTTTCCCAGCCAGCTTGTAATACTTTTTGCATTTTCCCATAAGTAAGCAATTTTGACAGGCAAAGAATTCAATTTAAATAGTAGCCTGTGGATATCCCCCAATCCTTCAGCTCTGAACCAGTTCATCAATACTTTATGTTGAAGACCCAATTCCAAACATTAGCTGTCATCAAGGTTATGCATTTTTGGTGGGGATCACAGTAGCCGTCCTCAACCTTTATAAGCAGAGTCAGGGTTTCCCAGGTAATTCTTGGTCTGCCACTTCTCCATAAAAAAGCCTTTAAATTGAACCTTAAACTTATATCAAGTTTCACATATCTTGTTCAGTATCACTTGCCCAAGATACATTAGATGTATGAGAGAGACATATCATTTTAATACATTCCATGTGGCCCCAGAAGGATAGTGATGTTTTTTCCCATTTATTTCCCATATTGCTTAGTTACCCTGTTTTGTCATATTAGCTTTAACTGTATTGGCCAATTTTGAGGTAAAAGTGATCCCTAAATATTTGCATTCTTTCTGGATATTAAAATCATGTAAAAATGTTTATTGAGAAATGTCACAACCATTCAAGGGCAACTAAGCCACTTCTGCTTATTTATTCTGAAATCTAAAAATGTTGAACATCTTCAGTTTTCCTTACTAGCTTCAGGCAGTACAGATTCTAACAGATTAGTTAGAGTGGATAAAATATTATCAGCATATTTATTCATTTTATTTGCTGTATCACCTATCTTGATATACTGAATATTACAGTTATTCAATATTTTAACAAGTAAGGGCTCAAGAGCCACAATAAAATGTATAGGAGCAGAAGACAACCTTGTCTCACTCCACTAGCTATGTCAACCCTCCCTGACAGCTTAAAACTTTTCCAAAATACATAATGGCAATTTATCACATTGGGGCTTGCCACTAAAAGGCAAGCCAGGTTGTCTGATGACCTCTGCCAGGAAGGAGCACAAAAGGGGGAGGGTGGGGGAAGGAAAGAGCAGGTAGAGAAAGTGGGGCTAGTGGCATCAAAAAGCAGGTAGAGGGTGTAATATGTCAAGATGATGCTAGAGCCCCAGGGATTGGCTGGGGGGGTGGAGCCCCAAGGGGTCCTGACCAGGGGTCCTACAGGAGTATATCAGGCCAGAACTCAGGCAAGATGGCCTCATTTGCTGGGATATTTTTCCACCCACCCACCCACCCTTATTAAGGAAGGGCCTGGGGGCATGGTTGGCACAAAGATAGGCAGAAAGTAGGTTGATTTACCTAGGAGCCATGGGCTAGAGGCCAGTAGGTAGCTGCAGGGAGGCAGCTGTAGCCCAGGGGGCTGGATCATAGTCCCCTGGGGAGGGGGTCTGCGAGGCCCCAAAGGATGACAAGTAGGAAAGAACTTGGAAGAAAGTAAAGGGGGAGTGGGGGGATAAGGGAATGGGGAGTGGGTTAGGATACACAGGCTGGGGACAAGGAACTTAGATGTGGTGTTAAAGCGAGGAGGGGGATAGGTCCAGGGGTCAAATTCAGAAGTATCCGGGCCTGGAGGGTGAAAGCCCGGGTAGGTGGAACCAGTCTTGTTCTGGTGTGGAGGAGGGGGCTGGATTCACAGTGTCCAGGCCCAGAAATGTCAAGATGGAGGAACAACCAGAAGAAGGAAGAGGCCGGAACCAAGAAAGCTTTTAAAATAGAAGCATAGAAACATAGAATTTGACGGCAGATAAGGACCGCTTGGCCCACCTAGTCTGCCCATTTTCCTACCTAACAGATAAGCTGCAGATCCTAGTTAACCAACAGCTTACTTGCTCCTACCCCCCACTAGGACTGCCTTATTTCTGTCCCATGCATTCTTGAATTCCCTCACTGTTCTTGACTCCATGACCTCCTCAGGGAGGCTGCTCCATGCATCCACAACCCTCTCTGTGAAAAAATGCTTTCTCACATTACCTCTGAGCTGTCCCCTCTATCTTCAAATTGTGCCCCCTTGTTCTTGCACATCTCTTTTTCTGAAAGATGCTACCCTCTTGGACTTTGTTGATTCCCTTGAGGTACTTGAAAGTTTCTATCATGTCCCCTCTCTCCCTTCTTTCCTCAAGGGTATACATATTAAGCTCCTTTAGTCTTTCTTTGTATGTCTTCTGGTGCAGACCCTGCACCATTTTGGTTGCCCTCCTCTGGACAGCCTCCACTCTGTCTATGTCTTTGCGGAGATGGGGTCTCCAGAACTGCACACAGTACTCCAGATGGGGTCTCACCAACTGTCTGTACAAAGGGATAACAACTTCCTGTTTTCTACTATTGATGCCTCTTCCTATGCATCCCAGTATCCCCCAGCCTTCCTTACTGTCTTCTCACATTGTTTGCCCACCTTTAGGTCATCTGATATAATTATCCCCAGGTCCCTTTCCATTTTTACTGTTGTCAGTATCACACCCCCCATTGTGTATGCTTCCCCTGGGTTTCTGTTTCCCATGTGCATTACCTTGCACTTCTTTGCATTGAATCTGAGCTGCCATACACTACCGGTCAAAAGTTTTAGAACACCCCCATTTTTCCAGTTTTTATTGAAATTTACGCAGGTTAATGTCTCAATGTATTCTGAAATTAAAGCATAGAACAAATAAACAATTGGAGATAAAAAAGAAATCATAGAATCATTTTGTTTAACAAAATTTAATCTAAATTTTTGACTCATCAAAGTAGCCACCTTTTGCAGATATACTGTAACCGCCGAACACACTTGTGGCATTCTTCCTACACTGGACATCAAATATTGTTCGGGAAGTTCTTCCCAACACTGTTGCAGAAGTTCCCACAAATGTGTTGCACTTGTAGGTTGCTTTGCTTTCACCCTTCTGTCCAGTTCATCCCAAACCAGCTTGATGTGGTTTAAGTCTGGAGACTGTGCTGGCAATTCCATGATTTGAAGCCTACCGTCTTGTTCTTTTCCTCGAAGGTAGTTCTGACATAGCCTGGAGGTATGTTTTGGGTCATTATCTTGCTGTAGGATGAACCCCTGACCAACTAGGCATAGACCAGAGGGTATTGCATGGCGCTGCAAAATGCTGTGGTAGCTCATTTGGTTCAGGGTGCCAGTCACTCTGTGCTGTTGTCCTGTGAGCTGCCTATCACGCAAGCTGTTGACTCTCAGAAACTTGTCTTCTGATTCTGTTGTGGCTTTGGGTCTGCCAGACCTCTTCCTGTCAGAGTTTCCTCCAGTTTCCAAGTGCCTTTTGATGGTGTAGGAAACTGTACTCACTGACACCTTGGCTTTCTTTGCAATTTCTCTAAAGCAGTTTTTTGCTAACCTAAACTTTTTTTTTTAACCTCTAGCAGTTTACCGCTTACCTTTGTACCAGTTCAGGTTATTCACTGGACTTGAATTGCTTAAATTTCAATACAAAACTGGAAAAATGGGGGTGTTCTAAAACTTTTGACCGGTAGTGTACATTTGACCATTCCTCCAACCTTGCCAAGTCCCTTCTCATCCTTTCCGCTCCATCTTGTGTATCAATGAATTATTATGTGCAGAATTTGAATTAATAAAATGGTGGATGTAAATATTCTTTGTGCCAAAATAAATATTGCCAACGAGCAACCAAAAAAGTGAAATAAGTGTAGCGTCCATTATTCCTGGTGGGGGTTCAGCGGACAACGTATACTTATTATATTTAACAGTGGTGGTCAAGTCTCCCCTTTCTAAGGCAATAAAATAGATTTTTTTCTATTTAACAAATGAAAAGCCTTGTGTGCTGCCAATGCAAAGGCTGTTACAGGCTCTTAAATATTCTGTACTAATTCTGCTAACATTTGAACTTTCTGTAAAAAGTCAAACATTTTTCTTCCCATGACAAAACCAAATTGGCCTGTGTGTATTGCTTTAGAGGGAAATGGTTCAAGTCTATTAACAATAATTTCACCAATATTTTGTAGTCTATGTTCAACATTGAGAGCGCGTTGTAGTTATCAAATAGCATGGTATCTTTTCCTTCTTTATGTATTAGGACAACTATTGCCTATCTCGGTGTAAGAGGTAAGGCATCTTCTTCTGTAAGCTCATTACCCATTTGATGTAACTATGGAGCAAATAAAGACCTGAAATGCTTAAAAAAATTCTGGGGTGTACCCATCATGTCTCGATGATATAGCATTTTAGGCCTTCTATCTCAATTTTAACCTCCTGTTCCACAGAAGGGTGACTCAAAAGTGGGAATGTGTTTAAATCCATACTTTCTAAATAAGTATTTCTTTTTCCCCTTTATTGTGGACTTATACACAGAGGTAGAAAACTAATTCACCCCATCCAAAAGGTCCTCAGAATCAGTCAGCATATTGCCCTGCACTATATTCAAAGGTGTTATCATGTTTTGATGTTTTTTTTGCTTTTTTAGTGTAAAGACAAGCAACTTGCTACTTTTGCCACCTTGTGTATAAAAGACACAGCTGACATTCTTAATATTACTGCCAGCTTCCTCATTCATTATTTAAGCAATAAGGTATTTCTTAGGGTTATGTTAATGTCCTGTTAATCACACCCTGGGGGTGTAATGTGGCTCGAGGCACAGCCGAGTGCCACATGCCCCCAGGGTGTGATTAACAGGACATTAATATAACCCTAAGAAATACCTTATTGCTATTATGGTATTGGCAGAAGCAAAATTTTTGTGTAATTTTATGTTTAATTAGGTGTTTTGTGTACTGTTACTGTTTTTCTTTGTAGAATAGTCCTTCCACAATGTTGAGGTCTGGCAGCTAGTGTGTTACCTAGGGGATGGCATCGTAGGAGCTAGCATCACTAATCGCTACAATTTCTATCATTGCCATGCAGTGTTGTAAGGTACAGAAAGTGGCAGCGTAATTTTAACACGGCGGGACAGTTAGCTTTGAGAGTAGCATATTTTCCTTTTGCAGGCTGTTTTAATATGTGAGATTGTGGAAGCATCATCCAGTAGAGCTCAAAGTTTGAATATGCATTATTTTTAATAAATACGTCGCTACCTGACACCCTCGTTTGAGCGCTGAGCCATTGAAGCATAATAATTCGATGAGAGCGCTAGCAATTGAAAACTACTGCGAGAAATGTTTTTATTTTTTAGTTCTGCTTTCGGTGATACGAGTTTGTATGCGGTCATGTTTCCTGGTGACAGTGGTATTGTGGCCAATGGCATTGCTGTGTGTGTCATGGCAACCAGTATACGTCATGTATATTTATGAGGAGATCTTATTGGCCAAATTTAACTGTGGTTTCCATGCTCGCTCTTTATTGGGTCTCAATGCTGTGTCTGTGGACACCAGGGAAGTGGTGGGTGGGGAGAATGCTTATGCTAATTGTCAAGGGCATATTTACATTATGGCTACACATGCCATTGGTTTTGTTTTATGATAAACTGAGAAATTATTATGTAATTTTTTCACTGAAATGGGACAGTGTTAGTGACTCACAACCTTGAGTACGATCGCAGTTGACGACTGAATCATGCTTTGGGTGCACAGTAAGGACGATATTATGAGAGGTACTTCTTTTTTTTATGATGCAGCATCGTGACAAATAAGGATCGAAAATGTTTAAAACTGATGACAGCTGCTGCTTCATCTGCTGTCCAGTTGTCAAACCCAGATGAGTCGCGACTGTCATTTTCATTTAGGCTATTTAGAAAGAACTCCATGTCTGTGTCCATTAACTCAAATGAGAGATCCATTTATTTATGTATGCCAGACAGATGAATTTCTTTTACAAATCATTATTCAGTCACTGCGAGTTTCGAAATGGTTATTTTTTTTATGTGACTTTGTTTACGATTGCCCGATGGTGCGTATTGTTTCAGTGAGGCTGTCAGTGCTACTACAGATCGGTCACTAAAACAATGGCGGACAGCTAAACTGTTTTACAATTATTTAGTAGAATGTTTTCAAATATGGGATTCCACTGTGTGTATCACTGCATTTGTAGTGAGGCTGCAGAGATATGTTAATCAAAGATTAACGTAGGGCTGATTTCATTGTGTCAGCCAATGAAATGCTGCCAATCTGTATCCCATTGCTATAATGACTGTTGATCCAGTCATTCCTGCTGCCATTCTGAGTAATATTTCTGATTCTCTCCTTGTACTAAAATATCTGAAACAATGTTATGCTGTCATTTACCTCATTCTCTGTCTTTTCTTTTCTCTTTAATATGCCTAGATGGGTAGGAGATTATGTGACCCCTGATTAATTACAGCCGTAAAAGCAGCCCATAACTATAGCATTTGGCCTTCTCCATTGTAATTTTAAGCCCAGAAATCTTTAATAGCCTCCTCAGTCTTTTTTTATAAATTTTGGTTTGTGCAAATGTCTATTATCAAATTTCCAGTTAGATGTTTTCCTAATTTTAACAAAAGAAATACACAGAAACATAGAAACATAGAGGTTGATGGCAGATAAGGACCGCAAGGCCCATCCAGTCTGCCCATTTCTTTTTCTAACTTATAAATGTGCCATCGGCCTTTGCTCTGTCAGTGGCCTATCTATTCATACTCATCTGTATTGCTCCCTTATGCCTGTGTCATGCCTGTTTGAAACCCTGCACTGTATTCATAGCCACCACTTCCTGAGGTAGGCCGTTTCATGCATCCACCACTCTTTCTGTGAAAAAGAATTTCCTCACATTCCCCCTTAATCGGCCTCCCCTCTAATCTCATGCTGTGTCCTCATGTCCTGCTATTTTTCTTATATTTAAACATGTTAGACTCTTTCACCTTGTTAATGCCCTTAAGGTGTTTGAATGTTTCAATCATATCAACTCTCTTCCTCCTTTGCTCAAGGATATACATATTGAGCTCCATTAATCTGTCCTCATATGTCTTCTGATGCAATCCCTGCACCATTTTGGTTGCCCTTTTCTGGACTGCCTCAATTGGGTTAATGTGCTTGTGAAGGTGTGGTCTCCAGTACTGCATGCAGTACTCCAGATGGGGCCTAACCAGTGTCTTGTAAAGAAGGATTATTACCTCCTTCTTACGACTTGTGATACCCCTACTAATACACCCTAACATCCCCCGAGCCTTACCTACTGCTTTAGAGGTCTGCTTGGATGATTTCAGGTCATCGGTGATAATGATGCCCAA
Source organism: Neoceratodus forsteri (assembly GCA_016271365.2). Lineage (NCBI taxonomy): Eukaryota > Metazoa > Chordata > Ceratodontiformes > Ceratodontidae > Neoceratodus > Neoceratodus forsteri. Next base: position 1,341,933,150 of record CM057456.1, read on the forward strand.
GTCTCTTTCTTCCTTTGTGACTGCCAGCAACTCCCCTCCCAGCCTATAGGTGGCGTCAGGTTTCTCTTCCCTATGTGCATGATCTTGCACTTATTTGCATTAAATCCCAGTTGCCACTCTTTTGACCATTTTGCTAGTTTATCCAGATCTCTTCTCATTCTACCACCCCATCTGGATCATCTACTCTGTTGCAGATCTTGGTGTCATCTGCAAACAGACAAGCCTTACCCTCTAGTCCATCTGCAATGTCACTAATGAAGATATTGAATAGGACTGGCCCCAGGACTGATCCCTGAGGTACCCCACTTGTGACTTGCATCTCTTCTGACTGTATACCATTTACCACCACTCTCAGTTTTCTGCCCGTCAACCAGTTTGCCACCCAGTTGACCAACTTCTGCCCCACCCCGAGCCTACCCAGCTTATTTATCAATCTTTTATGTGGAACAGTGTCGAAAGCTTTGCTGAAGTCAAGATAGGTGACATCAACTGCTCCCCCTTGGTCAGCCACTCTGGTTACCCAGTCAAAGAAATCTATGAGATTAGTTTGATAGGACCTTCCTTTTGTAAACCCATGCTGTCTTGGATCCTGTGCCCCTATGGATTCCAGGTGTTGCACTATCCTTTCCTTAATGAGTGCCTCCATAATCTTGCCCACTACTGAGGTATGACTGACTGGTCTGTAGTTCCCTGCCTCCTCCCTGCTACCACTCTTGTGGAGTGGGATCACATGAGCCCTTCTCCAATCTTCAGGGACCTCCCCTGTGCTCAGAGACTCACTAAACAGTTCTGCTATTACTTGACAGCTTCACTACTGCTTGGTTTAAGAACAGGATATGAAGAGTTTCTGCACTGCCCAGTTGAGGAATTATCTCCTTTGAGGGAACAAGCAATCAGTCTTGGAACATTATTTGACTTTTCCTGAATAATGTGTTTTCTCTTTATTTGTTTGGTTCCTCAGTCTGCAGGCCTCTATTAGCCCCAGTTCATGAATTAACTGTTGCAATTTAACAGATTGGCTATGTCCTCTCTGGAAGGAGGAGATGATTTCATTCTAGTCAGCACTGATCCTTATTTTGGTAGCAGATGACTCTTCGCACCCAAATATAGTATCTATTTAAAACTGATTGCAGGCCACAAAGGTCACAGTCTGATTCAATAGTGACATTTTGCCCCCAAGAGGCCTTTTACCAAAACTGTCATGCCTTCAGAATAATTTTATAATTTGACCAATTTAAAATCTAAGTTTTTCCTGATCATTAAAGCAGCCCCAGTATTTTTATTAGTTTCAAATTAACAAAAAAAATCTCTATTTATATTTGTTTTAACTTCCCAGCTTCTTCTGAATTTAGATGTATCTCCTGTAAACACAAGATGTCAGTCTTATTTTGCTTAGTAAACATTAATTTCTTTTTCTTTTAATTGGAGAATTTAAACCATTTATGTTCCAGCCAGACTGTTGTACTGTAACGTTTTCCTAAACAGTTGAACAGCAAGGCCCTAGCACTCATGTCCAACACACATCTGGGAGTCCCTGTCAGGAACGTCTTCATCTCACTCTTGGCTGCTTACCAGGCTGCTCACACTCTATTTCTTCATCACAGAAGCTGCCAGCATAACTTTCTGGAGTGGTGTTTTACCGACCATGAAAATGTACCGACAGCTGAGACCAGGCCATATATTTTTCAGGGAGTGGGTTGGGTTACAGTCAGACAGGGGAGTTGCCACTGCTGTTGGCAGTATTGATAAAGACCCTTTGTTCAAGGAACCATTTCTGCTGTAGGCATAACATGAAAGACTTTTAGGAGCAAAAGACGCTACTGTGTGATGCAACATCGATAAAGCCCCTATGGGAAAAGCACTGCCACTGCAAGGTTTAATGTGTCATACGTGTGTGTGTGTGTGTGTGTGTGTGTGTGTGTGTGTGTGTGTATATGAAGGATAGACTAGCTTTGAGGAATCACTGTGCTGATTATCAAAGGGCAATCAACTGTAAGAAGGCAGAGCTACTGTCCAGGGAGATTGCCGCAGGGAAGAACAGTCTGGCTCAGCTCTTTCAGACTGTGGACAGGCTTTTGCATCCTGTCTGTCTACAGTTGAAACAAGCCTTTTCAGTAACACTTTGCAAAGAGTTTGTTCTGTTCTTCTCTGACAGGGTATCCTCTATTTGGGTAGGGATCTCTCCAGTGGGTTTAGATCAATCCCACAGAGCTGGGTCTGATTGGAGTAGGGGGCACTCCTATTGTCTGGGTGGAGTTTCAGCAGGTGGAGGTGGCCGAGGTCTCTGAAGTGATATCAAAGCTGCAGCCCACGTATTGTGAAATGGACCCTGGCCTGACATGTCTCTAGGTGGGATATGTTGGGCCATTAGTCCATTGTTCACCAGGATAGTCTGGTGCTCACTCTCAGAGGGGGTTTTCCGCAATGCCTTGAAGGAGGTGTTGGTGAAACCCCTTCTGAAGAAATCATCTCTTGACCCCAGCGTCCTGGCGAATTATAGACTTATTTCCAGCACCCCATTTTTAAGGAAGGTTGTCAAGAAGATAGTGGCACTGCAGCTCGAGGCACACCTGGAAATCTTTGACATCTTCAAGCCATTCCAGTCTGGGTTCAGAGCAAGGCACAGCACAAAGATGGCACTAGTTTGGGTACATAATGACCTCCTCAGATCAAGAGAATGAGTGGAGCGGTCAATTGTCATAATCCTTGATCTATCATGTGCATTTGATACCGTGGACCACATTGTGCTGTTAGATCACGTTAAAGAGTATTGCGGACTCACCGGGTTCTGTCATCAACTGGTGGGAGTCCTTTCTCTCGGGCAGGAGGCAGAGCATAGTGATGGGGAATTTCTCCTCCTTTCCGATGCCCCTGATCTGTGGAGTTCCTTAAGATTAGATCCTGTCACCGATGTTATTCACAGTATAGATGCTGCCCCCTGGGGAGGCTCACTAGACAGTAAAATGTAGGTGTTCACTGTTCACTGTTATATAGATGATATGCAGCCGTATATGTATTTTGTGCCAGGAACAAATGGTGCAGTCAAAGTGTTGAATAAATGCCTCACCGAGATCCAGGACTGGATGAACTCTAACTGACTGAGACTAAACCTGAACAAGACAGAGTTACTAGTGATTGAGCCAGGATTCAGGTGTGATGAGGGTGCCTCTAGTACAACAACAGGTTTGGTCCTAAGGTCAACTCCTTTGATGGCATCGTCTAGGGTGTGAAATCTGGGTGTTGTCCTCAATGATAAGCTGACATTTGAATTTCAGGTGTTGGCTGTCATCAAATCTGCTTTTTACCATCTGAGGAACAAATCCCAGATTAAACCCTAATTCTGTCTGAAGATCTGCCATCACTGGTACATAACTTTGTGACATCCAGGCTTGACTACTGTAATGCTCTTTACCACAGGATAAGTGGAGGGAACCTTTGCCAGCTGCAACTAGTGCAGAATGCAGTGGACAGGCTGCTGACTGGGCTGTCAAGGTCCTGTCATGTGACCTCAGTGCTGTGGGATCTGCACTGCCTGCTGGTTCATTGGAGGGTTCTCTTCAAGGTGGGCTTGCTCACCTATAAGGCCCTATGTGGGCTGGGCCCTGGCTACCTGTCAGACCTCCTTTCTCCTGCTGTCCCAGCCTGCTCCCTCCGTTCCTCCACCAAGGGCCACCTGGCTGTTCAAAGGACCAGGCTGAATACCTCGGGTGATCTCTCATTCAGGGTGGCCAACCCAGTCCTTTGGAATTTGCTGCCAAGATCTTTAAGGGAGGCCCCTATGATGGAGGCTTTTAAGAGGGGCCTGAAGACTCATCTTTTTAAAAAAGCCTTTCCTCCTGACGTATTTTAAGTTAAACTCTGAATTTATTTTATTTGTGAATTTAATGTATTATGTATGTATTTTGAATGCTGTGTATCTCCCTGCTGAATTTTACTGTAAGGTTCCCAGAGTCTCTGGGATTGGGTGCCAAACAAATACATTTACTTACCTGTTTTATTTATGTACTTTCATTGAAACCTTAGCACTATCCAGTACCATTGGTACTTTGATTTAGTTGGGCCCATCCTCACACCCATAAACAGCCCACTGCATCAGGCTCTCACATTCATTTTTTGCTCACCAGACTTACCCTCCATTGTCAGCATCTCCAGACTCTTTAGAGAACTCAGTAGGATTCTTCCTTCCCACTGGTGGCCTGAAAATAGGAGTATTTTAACTCCAGTGGACTGCAAAATGTTTGCTGGTGGAGCAGGATTGGTGTTTTAGGGGGTTGAGTGAAACAGAGGACTGACTCATTGCCCTACTACACTCAGCATTTGCATGCAAGGGGGCTGAGTGCAATAGGGGGATGTCAGACGTTATCTGAAGTGCAGAATCAGACACAAGTTTCCATTTTTTAGCCCCTCCTACCTCCTTAGCTGTGGACACCATTTTGGTGTCCTTGGTGTGGAGTCCCCTAGACTTAATACCCAAGCCACCCAAGGCTCTGTACTCCACTCAGTGTCACTTTCAGAATGGTTCTGCAAAGCACCCTGCCCCATGTGACAGCATATATGTGGATGCTTCTATAAGCTCTACAAACTGGACTTATTGTGCTTGTCTGAAACATGGCTTAAATCCTTCATCTCTGACTCGCGATGTGCAATTCCCTCCTACAACGTTTTCAGGAAGGACAGACCATCCACCAAAAGAGGAGGTGGTGTCGCCATCTACTTCAAGGATCACCTGCACCTTTCAGCTTTAAACACAGGTTCCATGACTCACTGTGAATCATTGCATGCCCTCCTTACTCTTGGGCTAAAACACTGCACATCATTTGTGCCTACAACCCCCCAAACAGTGGCTTCTCTGGTCTAGAGGCATCCTTACTCGCCAGCTATGATGAAATGCTCATCTTAGGTAACTTAAACATAAATTGGCTAGGAAAGAACCAGGCCACATCTCTCACAAAGCTACAGGGTCATAACCATCACCAACTAGTCACTGAACCCACCAAGACTTCTTCTTGCTCTAATTCAAGCTCCCCTTATCGACTGGGTGCTAACAAACTGTACTGAGCATGTCCTCACTGCTGGCACTCTTGCTGATGCTGTTGCTGACCACTCCCCTGTTTTTTTGTATTTGGGGTCAGCAGCTGCCCCCCCCCCGCTAAACCACGTTTCATCTCCTTCTGTAACTATGTCAAACTAGACCACCAAAAATTCCTTCTCAACATCTCAAAATCAAACTGGACCAGTCTTTACAATGTTAGAGATGTGCAGACCACTCAACATATTTATTACAAACTTTGTTTCCTTACAAGACCTTCACCCCCCTTATAACTCAGTGAGTAAAGGGGAAACATACAAGGTGGTTAAAAAAGGGCTTGTTTACTAAACTGAAAGAGAGAGATAAGTGCTGGAGCCTTTTCAAGTCCACTGGTCAACAAGGTGACACTTACAGGCAGCAAAGAAATGCTTGCAAAAATGAAATAAGATCTGCACAAAGCTCTACTGCAAAACCTTGCTAACCAATGCCTTGACTGACCCTGAAAAGTTCTGGTCCAACATCAAAACATTCCTGGGTTCCTGTCACTTTTCCACTCCTAATGAAATGGTCCTGAATGGTATACACTGCAACAATCCCCAAACCACAGCCAACTTCTTTAACAAACAGTTCACTGACCTTACCAGGTTTACTTCCACCTTCCCTGCCTCTCAGATAAAGGACACTCCTGCTCAGTTCTACAAAGGGTCAGTGACCCCCTCCTTTCACTTTAAGGCCATTACTAGTAAGGAGATAATACAACTTCTCAGATCAATCTCTGACAGTACTGTCACAGGTTGTGTTGGTGTTGAACCCAGGCTACTAAAATTAGCTGCCCCTCTCATTGCAGCCCCTTTGGCCAGAATTTGTACTCTCTCCTTGTGTCAAAGTTGTGTTCCTGACATTTGGAAGATTGTGTGGGTCACGCCTGTTTTCAAGAAAGGTGATCACAAAGACCCATCTAACTATAGACCTATAGCTTTACTATCAGTCCTAAGCAAAATCTTAGAAAAATTGGTAGCCTGGCAAACTGTAGACTTTCTCCTTAGACATGACCTCCTATCTGATGCCTAGCATGGCTTTCACAAAGGACATAGCACTACCACTGTCCTGCTCAGATTTCCCTCTGACATTACATAGAAACATAGAAACATAGAATTTGATGGCAGATAAGGACCACTTGGCCCACCCAGTCTGCCCAGTTCCCTACCTGATTAGTTAATCAACAGCTTACTTCCTCCTGCCCCCCACTAGAATTGCCTTATGCCTGTCCCATGCATACTTGAATTCTCCCACTGTCCTGACTCCACAAGCTCCTCAGGAAGGCTGTTCCATGCATCCACAACTCTCTCTGTGAAAAAATACTTTCTAACATTACCCCAGAGCCATCCCCCCATCTTCAAATTGTGCCCCCTTGTTCTTGCACATGTCTTCTTCTGAAAAGTATTACCCTCTTGTACCTTGTTAATTCCCTTGAGATACTTGAAAGTTTCTATCATGTCCCACCTCTCCCTCCTTTCCTCAAGGATATACATATTAAGCTCCTTTAGTCTCTGCTCGTATGTCTTCTGGTGCAGACCTTGCACCATTTTGGTTGTCCTCCTCTGAACAGCCTCCACTCTGTCTATGTCAGAATTGCACACAGTACTCCAGCTGGGGTCTCACTAACTGTCTGTAGAGAGGGATAACAACTTCCTGTTTTCTACTGTTGATGCCTTTCCCTATGCATCCCAGTATCCCCCAGCTCTCCTTACTGCCTTCTCACATTGCTTGACCACCTTTAGGTTATCTGATATAATTACTCCTAGGTCTCTTTCGATTTTTGTTGTTGTTATTTTCTCACCCCCCATTGTGTACTCTTCCCCTGGGTTTTTGTTTCCCAGATGTATTACCTTGCACTTCTTTGCACTGAATCTGAGCTGCCACATATTTGACCATTCCTCCAACCTTGCCAAGTCCCTTTTCATTCTTTGCACCCCACCTTGTATATCAACCCTGTTGCAGATCTTTGCGTCATCTGCAAAGAGGCATACCTTTCCTTTCAGGAGCTCTCCAATGTCATTTATAAAGATATTAAAGAGGACTGGTCCCAGTGCCAAACCCTGCAGTACTCCACTAGTTACCCTCCTTTCTTCACTGTGGACTGCATTTACTATTACCTTTTGCATCCAGTTGTCCAGCCAGTTTTTATCCAGGCAACCACCTTGGGACCCACTCCAAGGAAGGCTAACTTGTATATTAATCTTTTGTGTGAGACTGTGTTGAATGCCTTGCTAAAATCTAGGTAGGCCATATCCACAGCCCCTCCCTGGTCTACTACTTTGGTCACCCAGTCACATAAATCTATTAGGTTCATCTGACATGACCTTCATGCTGTGAAACCATGCTGCCTTGGGTCCTGTGCCCCACTAGCCTCTAGGTACTCAACAATTCTTTCCTTCAGAAGTGATTCCATCATTTTCCCTACCACTGAAGTCAAACTAACTGGGCTGTAGTTTTCTGCCTCTGCCCTGCTCCCACTTTTGTGAAGTGGAATCACATTTGCCCTCCTCCAGTTCTCAGGTATCACTCCATCCTCCCATAATTTGTTAAAGAGAGTTGTCATTAGTGTTGCTAGTTCTACCCTTGGTTCTTTTAGTATTCTTGGGTGAATCCCATCAGGCCCCACTGCTTTGTCTACCCTCAGTTTCAAGAGTTCTTTCAAAACCTTTTCTTCTGTGAATGGACTGATATCGACCCCCCTATTCAGAGTTTCTCCCTTGTTTGGTTTAGGCAGCTCCCACTTCTCATCTGTTGTGAATACTGAGCATAAATATTCGTTCAGTATCCCTGCTTTTTCACTGTCACCCTCTGCCCACATTCCCTCCCCTTTATTAGGTCTCTGTATCCCTCCCTTGGTCTTTCTTCACTCCCTAATACTCCCTATGTACCTATAAAAGGTTTTATCCCCCTTCTTAACATTCTCACCACCATGGACTCAGGTCTCCTAACCAGGGTGGTTTTTATTGACATGACAAAAGCTTTCAATCTGGTGGACCACCCTCTTCTCCTCTGCACCTTAAAGACTATGGGCTTTGCCTCACATGTTGTCAGTTGGTTCTGTAGCTATCCAACTAATAGGATCCAAGTAGTAAAGTTCAATCCAACTTACTCTGATCAGGTGACTGTTAACATAGAAGTCCCTCAGGCCTCCATCATGGGACCACTTCTACTTCTATTCTCACTATTTATTAATAATATCTCCTTCAACCTCTCCTCCACTTCCTCCCTTTTCTATTCTGATGATATAGTTTTATACACCTGTGGTAAAACTGTAAATAACATCAAGCAATGGCGCTCCCTGGACTTTCAATGCATGCAGGCCTGGCTATCTGACTACAAACTTGTCCTTAATGAAGCCAAAACACAGTCCTTGTTATTTGGAATGCCCTCAAGGCTCAAATCATGCCAGCATGACTTCAGGGGCTCCTGCTTTGATGGTTCACCAGTTGGTTCTCTAACCTCTTTCAAGTACCTTGTGGTGACCCTAGATCAATCCATTAGCTTTGAACTGCACACACAGAACACTTGCAACTCTGTTAACTCTAAACTAGGCATTGCGTACCGGACCAGTTATGCATGAACCCGCTCAGCTAGATAGGCTATTTCCAGGGGTATACTTCAACCAACCCTTACCTATGGGTCAGCTACATATGCTGCCTTTCTTAAATCTAACCTTCATAGGTGGTATGTTACATACAGCAGTAGGTTTGCCTCCTTCTCCCAAAGGCTGAAGCACCACTGCCTCTTATACTCATGATATGAACTGGCTATTTCCCAGAGCAACAAGACTCCATGTCTTCTGCTCCACAATTGATAGTATTGTGAGAACCCAGATCCCCTTAACACTGGTAGAGCTGCTAACTCACCAGTCCTCCAACTGTAGTTTGTGCTCTATTGATAAACCACTTCTATGCATGCCAAAGCATAAAACAGCCAAAGGTGCTGGTGCTTTTGCTCTCTATGCCCACCAACAATGGAACTCCCTCCTGCCTGAAGTACACCTGGCATCCTCCCATGATGCCTTTAAAACAGCACTCCACTGTCACCTCATCTCATCAAGTCAGTGCTCCTGCTTTAAACTGCCTTAGCACTATGTCCTCCCCCTGCTATGCTCTTAACCTGCCAAATGCCTAGATACTATAGGGCTGCTATTTTCCTCACTAACCCTGTTACCCTCCCCAACATTTTTTTACTCCTCTCTTTTCTCTAAAATCAGCTCCCTCTCTCTGAGCATTACCTCTACTCCAAACTCAAACTATCTCAACTTCAAGTCTTCTGCTGCTTTCCCACATGCACTTATCACCCTTGTCTCATTTCCTAGAGCCATACTGGCTATCTCTCCCTGGATTAGTTGGTTTTTGTCCTACTTGTAAATAGCTCTATATAAATTGCTGCTGACTGAATTTCTTATACTGTAACCTGCCTCAAATGCTATACTTCACTAATGATTTAACCTGACATATCTTACCATGTTTGTATAAACCCTCTGTACCAAAAAATGTAACTTTGTTTTTAATTAACTGCTCTGTACTTTGTACCTTAGTTTCATGATGTAATCCTGGTGTATGATATGTTTTGAGTCTTCTTCTGTATTTGCCACTGTTTGTCACCTATGTAATTGCTCTGTAATTCTCCTAGGTTATGCCTGAAAATAGTCATCCCTATGGCTAGCGCACATACCCGGCAAACAAAAATGAAATAAATAAATGTCCTCCCTGCCACTGTTTACTCCTGACATTCCAGGTTCATGAACATACAGAAGAGTCAGCCAGAATGCAACACAGTACTTTGCAGTACATGACATGTTACAAAATACTGTATGACGAAAAGGCTTAAAACAGCAAGACTGGAAAATCAGGAAGAGATTATCAAAACTCTACTTTTTGGCTGGAAGCATGCAGCCATAGTTCCATTTTTATATCTGTAAATATTTTTTTTCTAGCAATCTTTATTTTTTTTAGGTATTTTATATTTATTTCCATTGTTTTGTATATCCACAGTAAATATGGCTGGTTCCCAATTTGTAGCCAAGCTCCCTCCTCACATTGCATCATGCCTTCTGTTTACTTCCAAGGGACTCTGTGCTGCACTTTCCCACTGTCCCTGTGTAGTACCGTGAGTCTTGTGCATGCTCGGTTGGCAGCAGAGGGTTCCAGTTCAGTATGGTGGGTGGAAGCTATGTAAACAAAAACAAAGAAAAATGGAGCAAATTATGGTGAAAACAAGAAAGATGACCAGGTAAGTGCTCAACAGACCATAAGGAACACACTTTTGCAAAAGACTGAATTTCTTTTATTTAGCACTGCTGATTTAATTGCCACTAAATTACACTGTTCCCTGCAGCATACTGCAGCACTCTGCAGAACTTCTGCAAGGCACTTCATTGTATTCTGACCAGCACTGCTGTAGGTCACCAGCATGCCAAACACATGTGCCACCATCTGTCACAGAGGAGCCAGTTTCCATATGACAGCTTAATGTGACTCATGCTGCACAATCCTTCAGATACCAAAACTATGTACTTTCTACCCTCTGCATCACCAAGATCTCTGTGTGCAGTTTGTAAGAATTATGTTTTAATACTCAGTGTGTTGGCTATTTTGTTGAATATAGTCTTTATGACCTGACCTCAAGCACAAAAACAGAGCTTTTTATGGAAATGAAGATTTATGCTTGAAGAACCAATATACTGTGTGTTAACATCCTTACTATAGCTTTGATGTAGTTTCTTTTTCTTGCTGTTGTTCTGACTTGAATTGATTTGAGAGGTAGGGTGATGGTCAGATCATTACACAACAGTGATTGGAAACAAGCTAGTCATATTGCATTGTTGTTTCCAGCTCTGTGACTGAGGTTCCAATAGTATAAATGTACAGTATCATCCATGTGCATGTGCAGGGGTGCACAGACTGAGGGGAAGTCATTGCGAAAGACAAAAATAATGTAAATCCCTGGAGAACACCTTTGGTACTTGGAATGGGAAGGTGAGAGGGCATCACCTACTTGGACCAGTTGGTACTGTACATGTCAAACAGGTAGGAGCAGAATCAGCTCATTAAGAGGTCAGATAGGTCCACTTTGGCAAATTGTTTGAACAGAAAAGAATGAGAGCATTTATATATCTAAAAAATGTCTCTTCCCCTTTCGTTACCTCCTGGGCTATTCTATCTCTCTTCAGTTTGCTCCTTTGCTCCCCTTACTGGTTTTTCTGCTTCCCTCTGTTTCCCCTGATGCAACTCCCTATACTCCTCCCTCTGTGTCTCCTTATACCTCCTTAAAGCTACCCTTTTAGCTTTTACCTTTTCAGCCACCTCTTTCAAGAACCATAGCAGTCTCTTTTCCTCTTGCTTTTGCTCACTTGTTTGACACAGAGGTTTGTTGCCTTTACTATGCTCCCTTTTAGCAAAACCCAATTATCCTCTACCCCTCCCAGGCCATGCCCCTTGCAAGGTCATCATTGTGGCATTCACCCATCTTTATAAAATCTGCCCTCCTGAAGTTCAAGACCCTCACTCTTGTATGGCTTAATACCGCAGGTGTCCTTATATTGAACCACACCATACAGAGGCCCTTTTCTTGCCATTATGTCACCATTAAAAGCTCTTCAGAATCCCTCAATGCATATGTATGCATGGAGGCATTGTTCAGAGCATTGAACATTGCCCCCACCCTCACTCAATCACTGTACTATAATGTATAAATCCCTAGCAGTCTAGTGGTACCCCAACCACCTCAATCTCTGTTATGAAATTAAATTACCCCAGTAGTATGGGCATACCCGCTTCACACCCAGATCCATGATGTGAAAAGAAATTATCCTGGTAGTCCAGTGGTACACCCTCCTGCTCTAATCCCTGTTATAAAATAAATGGCATCCCCCCTCCCCAACCCAGTCCTTTTACTCTCACTCACAACTCTCCAATGTCAAGTACCTGACCAAACTAAAAAGCCTATGGACATGGCAGGCAGAATGGTGGGTTATGACTGGCACAGACCCCCCCTTCCATTCACCTCAGTTGGCAGCCATCTGAATGGTAGGAACTGAGTACCTGCATACTATATTTCTACTAAAGAATCAATTTGAGTTCAGAGCTGCAGGTTTGTCTCTCATGCAGTATATCTTGTTTCACATACTGTAATAAATGCCTATTCTTTTTTATTCAGCTTGATTTGTATTTGTATGTGCACCCCAGTTTCTGTATTTGCAGCTATGTCTTACACTGCTGCTAGAAGTCCACGTTTGTAGATTGTTTTCTGTTTGCTAATTCTGTATTCTAAGAAAAACAAAGACTTGCTTGCTAATATTATATGAGAAATAATTATATTACTTTTATAAACAGAATTTTCTTTTCAACAGCTGTAATTATCCTTGGCAAATATGTATACTACACAAGGTACTACCATTAACAGCACACATTTTTTAAGGAATTTAAAGCTGTGTGTGTCAGAAAAAAATATTTTCATGGAAATCACTCTGAAACAGAACCCTTAAAGGAGATGGGAAATAAACGCAGCTTTTTCTACTTTGATTTCAATGTTTAACATATCTGTTTGCTTTTCAACAGTTCACTAAAGACAATTGTGCAGACAATATGCTTGTTATTGTGATTTTTACTTATTAAAACATTTACCACAGCAGAGGTTTTTCCTGACTCTGCCCCTTGTGTCCGCGTAGAAACTGTTCTGTAATATGCGTCATCTCTGTGTTTTGAAATGGCTAAACATGATACAGCCATTAATGCTGCCAAAGTAAACAGCTTCATTAAGGAGACTGACAATGAAGACAGTGGTGCTTTTTACTGAAGAATGGATTATATTCACTGTAACTGATGGCGAATATCGTAATAATTTTGTAGTATACTTATATGGTGCTGGCAATTTATGTCACCCTGGTACTAGTATCTTGCTTAAACATGTGTAAGCCCTCAATCCCCTGGAATCTAGGGGTATGTTATAGAAGGAGATAAAACAGGGAGGAAAGCAAACATAAACCAAATCACTTACTTGACCTCCAGGCTGATGGTCACCGCCTGCTAATCCAAAATATGTTAGGGCAATCAGGCTGCAAGGCAAGAGTGGTCTGCATACAAAAAAAATTTCCAAAGTTGGAATTAAATGTCAAAAAATGGATCCCTTTGTTAACTGATGCTCATGAGCAGAGTATTTATTTTTCCTCAAGGGCAGGCTGAAAAATCTCCCAGGGTTTCACATTACGGCAGTCTATAACTCACCAAGTCCAAGGACAATAGTAAAGGCATTTTATGAGGTAGTAAAGATCAATGGATATTCTCCAGTGTCACTCCAACAACCCCAAAAGGCATGCAGGTACATTTTAAACCATTTTCCTCCCAGCTGAATTTACATTTGCATTTCCACACAAGACTGCCCTGGACTTGCATTATATATCTGGTCCCCTGTAGCATGAACCTCTAAGGGTTCTTTATCACAGGTTCCATAGCAACACTAACAGAAGCTTCAGGCTTCACCCTGTACTGTCCTTCTTAATACAGACAAGGTTATTGGGCTTCATAGAGCTACCCAGGAAATAAAACAGACTTCCCCTTAACCTGATACCAGGCATACCCTACCTGCCCCTCTGCAGTGGATGAAACAGGAATCTCAGCCCTTACAGATTCACACATACTGCAAAAGCTTTCAGCATGGATTAGGCACTAAATCCCATTTGGGGCTCAGGTTTCTGACACTATTATTTACATGGCCAGACTAAGAGAAGCTACAGGAGCAGATTTATGAATTTACTGCCTAATGCAGTGAGGGGGAACACCACTGGTTGCCATGTGCAGTCCCAGTTTACAATAATTTGCTATGTCATCACTTTTCTCTGGATTGCAGAAACACACAGTTCAAAGATTTTGCTATTCTCTCCATCTCTGAATTGAGGAAACCCAATGTTCCCCTCCCATAGAGATTCTTGCCACTGGCTGCTGACATGGTTCAGGAAGTTCTTGTTGAGCCCTTCACAATGGAGCAAAGGTTCAGCTCAAAGGAGTATACATTGCTTAACTGAGTACCATTCCCAGACACACTGTGCCAGATTTTCAAACAGCCCCTAGACTGCCAAAAATTTGCAGTGATCTAGGGCTGTGGCACACCCTGGCTGCATCAGTGACCCTGCTCCATATTCAGGAAGATCAGGGTCCCTGCAACAGAAAGACAGCAGTTGCCACACCCACAGGCATGAGCCAAAACAATTGGTACACCTGCAGGTAATACCACAAGGATCTGGTTACCTCCCTGCTCAGTGCAAGGGCAGAGGTGTCAGGATGGATGAGGGTGGGGGGAAAACACATGTGAAGTATGTGGAGTGCAGGGGCAGCATGAGTAGGGGGTGCCATAGTGGCAGTTGGGGGGGTCGGCAGCCCTATTAGTGATGGTGCAGTCCGCAGGGGTGCCGATAATTGGGCAATACTGGCACTGCCTAGGAACAGCAACTGGGGTCACAGAGAAACACAGTCCCATGGCCCCATGAGGGCACAGTCCTGGCCGCAGCCCAAGTGCTGTGCCCATGTGGAGCCATGGCACTGTGTGTGTCTCTGTGCCCCCCCTTCACTGCTCCTTGGCAGTGCCTGTATAGCCCAGTTATTGGCACCCCCACCTGGTGCACCAACACTAATATGCCTGCCCACCCCCAACCACCACTATGGCACCCTGGGCCCATACCACCTCCTACACAGCCATCAGGGCCCCCCAAAGACAATCTTCATAGTGGTGTAGACTGGTGCAAGGGGCTTAGACCAGCTCATTGCTGGTCTATCTTGTTCCCCTTGCTGCGGCCACAGTGGGGCTTCCTGACTCCCAGGAAAGGGGATGTTGCAGCCCCACCATGGCGCAAGCCCCCTTGAGACATGGTGCACCCTCAGTTGTGTCGCAAGGGGGGGATAAGTAGCATCTTGCCACAGAGGCTCCCGATTCAGACACAGACCATGTTTCTGAATAGGGAATACTGCATCTTATGACAAAAGGTGCCAGTTGTATCACCACTGCTTGACACAAGCACCTTGTATCTTCCGAAGAGCTTTGACAGTCAAGACCACTAGCTCCCAAACTTCATGCAGCTCATTTAACCACAGCAAGCTAGACTAGCAAACTAGAGCAGACAATCTGGTCCAGCCTCCTGAGACACCAAGGGATTTAACCTTTTATAGAATTTTAACCAGGCCAAACAGACCCACAGAAGATCAACAACTCTTTTTTTTTTGTATTATCTCTTTCACCTCCTACATGCTCCACTTCAGCCTCTCCTTCAGGCTCACCAAGGCTGCTCTGATCCATCTGCCCTCCGAGCCTCTGGACCCACATGGCAGCCACTCCCAGGGTAGCCTGGTGTAACCCTTCACCAGATGGGTCCCCTCCTCTGAGGGGGAATGCGCCAGCCCTACACTTGGCCCCAGGATGCTGCTGGGATGGAGGACTCAGCAGGGACATGAATGGCACCAGAGAGCCAGGCAGCCATCATCTGGCTGACATGGAGTGGTATTTCCACTTTTTCTGGTCTGTTCCCTCTTGCATGTGTCTGTAGTGCTCCTGGTTTCTACCAGAGACCACTACAGTGTGACGTCAACCCACTACCGACCCCAGGAGAGGAGAGCAGTCCTATGGATGCTCGATCCTCTCCTTCCCCTGTCAGCCTCTGGCATCCCAAGTCTGTTCTCGAACTCGGGTTGCCGGCTTGGGTTGAGGTAAGGCGTCAGTGCCTCAGCCCTCTGTGCCACCGACCTGGCTCGATCAGCAACTCTTGATCATGGTCACAAATCTGATTGGGACCTCAGCACTCCATCACAGACCTCAGACAGCTCTATTCTTTTTTTTTTCATACCTTTCCATGCCAGAAGTGAAAAAGGAGAAGGAAAATGGTGGGCTAGCCAGAGTGCAAGGGGACAAGGTACAAGGGAAACTTAATTTTCCTTGTAGTAAGAGAAAAATTAACAGTGAGCTAGTAGACAACCCTAGGAAATAGCAGTATATTCAGTACATTACAGTGCAAAGGAAAAAAACATAAACAAACTGTAAGTGCAGACTGTAAACCATAGTCTATTATAGTAGTTACAAACAGGCACATTTATCGAAATTAATAATAAACATATAGGCCACACATCACAAGACAAATGGCTTAGCAGTTGAAAAGACTTCTCTCGTAATCAGCTCAGTTGGACTGCCTATGCATTTTGTATTTTTGCACTTCCAATGTCTGTAATGCTTTTATGTCTGTACACCCATCCCCCCTCTCCCCGCCACACCTGGAAATGAGCCTTGGCTCAGTGTGCCTTTCCTGGCTACCAACATTTTAAATAAATGAATTATTTAATTAATTACAAGGTAATTGACATGCACTTCAGGTTGAAACAGCACATTGAGGATGTGGGAGTCAGTGATGTGCTTGATTCAAAGCTTGTCACGGACTGTCTCTGGATCAGAAAAAACAAACCAATCATGTCACAATTTGGGGAAAGGCTGAATTGTCCATTATATAAATACTAAAAGAAGATGAATAACAAAAATGCAATTGGGCACTGATGCTGGCTTACTTTATTTTAAGTACAAATTCAACAGAAATCCATATCCTATCTCCTTTACTACCTGAACAAGAGATGCAGCAAAGTAAAATTCCGACTGCGAAGTGGCCACGAAGTGGGCACTTTGAGTTACCATCCTGCTATGCGAAGTGCCCATTTTGAAGCTCCACTCTGCCACTTCGTGTTGTAATTATGACTTTACGTTGTTCACTCCACCTTATAATTCACTTTAAGGTGGAGTGAGAAGTCTATTGGCAGCCCACACACATCACATGGATTACACAGTGTAAGTCACATGCTTCAGGCAGGCAGGAAGTGACTCATGCTTGGAAGAGAATTTCACTTTCACTTTGCACTAGGAGAAAGAGACTGTGTAGGAGAACTTGGAGTGAGAGAAGAGAAGCTGTTTAGAAAAAAACACTTTAAATCTTTTAGTTTTTTTTGCTCTAGGTGCTTTTGTTTGAATATTTGTTGTGTGGATTTGTGTTTGTGCAGCATTTCTGTTTACTATTTGTTTATTGTTAATTGTTTGTGTGTGTGTGTGTGTGTGTGTGTGTGTTGTGGAGAGTTAGCGAGATCCCACAATGGAGGGTGAGAGATGCAGGGGGTTTAGTCGATGTGGTGACAATCAGTGGGCGTGCGCACATGTGGTGGCTGGCTTCATCTGGACCGGAGCACCATTTTGAGGTTCCCTCCCTGAAGCAAGAGATACTGGAGTTGGTGCTGCCATAGAACCACCACCTCCTGTGGCACCAACTAGTGCCCCCCAGTGCCAGCAGCACCTATGTCCCCTGTGCCAAAGGCTCAGCAGCAGGAAGTGGGGAAGGAGGAGCTACAGCAGCAATTGCAGCAGCAGGTTTCTGCACCACCGGCCCCAACTGTAGAGCCATAGCTTCTGGCCCCACACCACCAGGGTCCCCCCTTGCCTGTGCCTGGTCCTCCCTGCACCTCCTTAGCGTGAGTTTTTTTTACTCCACTGCCAGGGGACAGCAGTGTAGTAAGGTGCAATTTGCGCAGTGTCGAAGTGCACCGTGGCCCCCAAGAAAGTCACCTCGGCACAGGGGCTCAGCGCACCCATATGTATAATCACCACCACTTAGAGTGGCAGGCTAAGGTCACTGAACAGGCCAGCAATACACCTGCTGGCCCCGCTGGGGAAGAGGAGGCAGAACAGCGTACACCTGTGTGTGGTGTGAAGAGGGGCAGGGACATGGCAGAACCTGCTGTTCCACCACCACCACCACCAAAACCTGCAGTACCTGCTGCTGAGCATGGCAACCCTCTTGAACTGCCTACCATAAAGGCCAATTTGGGCCTTCTGTGGAGCAAAATGGATGCTGCAAACCACCGGCTCAACAATGTTGAGCAGCAGTTAGCGCACATCAAGGGGCACCAACTTCAGATCATGGGGATGCTTCAACTGCTGCTGTCCTATCAAAACATTGAATATTAGTTTTTCAGTTTGTCCTTGCACCCACCACCACCACTCTCTGTGTGAAAATATATTTCCAGGTGTTGCCCCTGATCCTTCCGCCCTCTATTTTGAAACTATGGTCCCTTCCTCATGCACATCTTTTGTTCTGGATGTGGCTACCCTGTTGTTGAGTCCATTTCTGTACTTAATAGATTCTTTCATGTCCCCCCTTCCTTGTGTTTGTATGTAATGTCCTTTAGTGTATCTTCGCTGGCTTCATTCTGGTGCATACCCTTGTGCATTTTATTTCCCCTCCTTTGTACAGCCCTTTTCTAACTTTATTTTGATGTGATGGCTCCCAGTACATTCCAGTATACCCTGTCCCCCATCCCTCCCTAGTTCCTTCTGGCATTTTCCTTGCATACATTCAGGTAATCTGACACAGGTTACTATCCATTTTTGCTGTTGCTTGTCTCCCCCCCCATTGTGCACCGTTATGTGTATAAAAATGTTAAGTGTGTGTGTTCCATTTTTGTGTTCCATAACCTTGTTTAACTCTCAAAAATGGTGATAACCATGCCCAAAAACAGCTGAGATAAAATTAAGTAAAAAAAGGGTTGCCCTTGCCCTCATTATGTTCAAACTTAACAAAACCAGAAAGCCATAACTCCACATGAATAAATGCCAATAAAATATATTCACTGGTAGTGCAAATGTATTTATGGCAAAACAAGGCACACAGTAATGACCCTTGTGCTTTGACGGTTAGGCCTTTGTTAGTGTGCCCCCAATGAAGACCAAAGCACTGAAGCACAGTGGGCATTTGTGTGTGACTTGTTTTGCCATCAATACAGTTGCAGTATCATTGAACAGTTTTTATTGGCATGTATTCGTATAGAGTGGTGGCTTTGTGGGTTTGCCTTGCACTGTTTGAGCCAGCTACTGTCTACCAGCACCCATCCACATAGTGCAGTGTGCTTCTTGCAGCCCTGTTATAATCCCACTTAACAATGTCTGTTTACCCTGAAATATTTTTGGTGCCTCAGTAATGTTTCTTTTCTGTCGTGGAGGGTTTGTTTGTTAAAAAGCAGGATTGAGTGGCACAATAATAATGTCCTATACAGCATCTGTGCAGCGCATTGTCATGTGCACACACTGTCCAGCTCCCTGAAAACATATATGATGACTTTTTCCACTGTTGATGGTATAAAGAATAAAAATAAAAATACACAACGTTATTTTATTTGTACCATCATCAACAGTGGACCAAGTCATATAATATGTTTTCAGAGGGTTTGCTGGTCAGTGTGCACCTCAAAGTGCACACATTCTGTTTAGCATATCATTGCACTGCTCACTCCTGCTTTTCAACAAACCATGACAGAAATGAAACATTGCTGAGGCACCAAATATATTTCATGGTAAACAGACATCATCAAGTAGGAATATAACAGGTTCAGTCCAGCAGCATGCTGCTCTAACACTGGAGCCAGGTGCTGGTGCAGAGTGAGAAATTCATCGATCATGACAGACGCCGTCTTGTTTTCAGTTTGGGGTTGGAAAAAAACAAATATCCCAGCCCAGAGGTGACTTCTGAAGTAAAACTTGGATGGGTTTTGATCAGGGGGCTTCCCTCTATAAAGCCATGCCTGTGGTTTAATACAGCTGTGTCAAAAAATGGAGTTTTAAACTTTTAAATTCTTTGATCGCAGCTCACTAATGATCTTTGATTGTGAGCCTGCAAATTCTTTGATCACGAGATTCTTTGATTGCGATCTTCGTTCGTGAGGGAGGGACGAGATGGCCAGATTATTGGGTTGGAAAAAAAAAATATTTCAGCCAGGGGTGACTTGTGAAGTTGAACTAGGATGGGTTTTGCTCAGGGGGCTTCCCTCTATTGAGCCATGCCTGTGGTTTAATGTAGTTGTGTCAAAAAATGGAGTTTTACCATTTTTAAATTCTTTGATCATGAGCTTGCAAATTGTTTGGTCATGAGATTTCTTTGATAGCGAACTTTGTTCATGAGGGTGGGATGAGATGGCCTATTTTTGCTGGACCAGAAGTCTCTGAGAAGGGACCAGATAGCCCAAATTTCATGACCAGGTGTCCCCTCATGATCAAAGATGATCTTTGATCGTGAGGTAGTGGCCGATTCTTGCAATCAAAGAATTGTTAAAGGTGCAAAAACTTTAAAATTAAATATCTCGGAAACGGTTTGGTCTTTTAACTTGAAATTTGGAGTGTGTTGAATGGATGTCCTGTAGATGTGAATTATGGTGATTCGGTGTCAGAAAATTAATTTGCTGCAGACATATTGCATGACACAGTTTACATTTTGCAGATAGCATTCTGCATTGTGGTAGTGGCTTGAAATTCATAAGGTAGCTAGCCTTACTGCCACGGAGGTACTTTTTAGTGGTTAGGTGTGTAAAATATAAACAGGTGCTATTTATGCCACTCTGATAAATGATAATCTAAAACTTTAAAATTTAATATCTCGGAAATGGTTTGGTCTTTTAACTTGAAATTTGGAGGTTGTTGAGGGGATGTCCTATAGATATGAATTATGTTGATTGGGTGTTGAAAAATTAATTTGCTGTGGAGATATTGCATGATGCAGTTTACGTTTTGTGGATAGCATTCTGCATTGTATTAGTGGCTTGACATTTATAGGGTAGCTAGCCTTACTGCCATGGAGGTAAATTTCAGTGGTTAGCTGTGTAACATGTAAATAGGTGCAGAATTATGCCACTCTGATGAATGAAAATTTGGTTCATTTCAAGTTGGTGGTAACATGGGGCCCAAAGGGATCCCAAAGGGCCCCATGCTCCGAACAATACATGCCCTCGCCAATACATATGATAGTCAGTACTTGTACTGTTATGTTAGGCAGAAATCTGCAAGTTGGTGGGAGCACGGGGCTCAAAGAGACTGACCTCCACCAGCTTGTGTAACATTGCACTTTACTATGCTTTCTCAAAAGTAAAGACATTCTTTGCAAAAACTGCATTAATGCAGCGGGGTTTTACAGTGACAAAGGTAGGAATTCACTGTTGTTACCACCCTCGCTACTTACCATCACTTCCCACCAACAGGCATCGGGGTGCATCGGGTCATCGGTCCCAACTCTCACCCCATTCTCCCTATACTGCACCACCTCGCTTATTTACACATGGAGTGGGGATAGTTAGGGCTGACAACCCCAACGCACACCCCAATGCCTGTTGGTAGGGTTGGGGTGGTCGTGGGATGCAAGGGGTGGTAACCCTAATGGTGAATTTCCTCACTTTTTGTCACTGCAAAAAACCCTAACTGTTGCATTAATGCAGTTTTTTGTAAAGAATATACAGTTGGTTTGCACATTCCTGCGCTTGATGAGGAATTTTGGCATTGGAATACTATCAAGCCAGTGAAGGTAAGTATTTTTTTTTGGGGGGGTCATTTGCAAGCACATTTCATTAATTGTTTATTGTTTGGTTAGTTCTTGGCAGGTTTTATCAGCATCCTTCAGTCCAGTAATGATGGTCATGGATTCATACTATTTGTGTATCTCCCAGCTCGGGGTATGATGTTGAACTTGTTAGTTGTAGAAAGCAACAATGACAGCACACAGCATCAGAATGTTTCCTGCTAAAAGAGATGAAGGAGTTATTAGAACTTGATTGCAGTAACACATTATGTTTAAAGTGTGCCTATTCCATTCTGTCATATATGCTGAGTAAAAGATAGCAAGCTGTCTCACTAAGCCAATTGAAGACCAAATCATCACAAATCACAATCACAAATGTATTACCTGTAACCCATACACTGTATCACTGTCCCTATGTCTTAACTTGAGTTACATAGTAAAACACATCTTGACAAGTCACAACCTGGATCAATCTTTGTTCAACACTGGCATGGCTGCTGCAGCAATATAGTGTGTGATGTGCATGAGGGACAAATATATTATGTGACAGACGTGTTACTTGTTTTATATGATTTGAACTCTTTGGAAAAAATGAACAACAAAAAATTACTGATGAAAGAAAACTTGCATACTTAGCAGAAATGGATATCCTGTAGGTGGTTGTAGACAGTACTGCATTACCATAGTCCTCCAGCAAAGGACAGTGCTTGAAACTGTTAACCTTTAAAAAAAGAAAATAAGTTGACTGTATGCGTTTCACCACTGCATCTCAGAAAAACAACAGGAAACATAACACAGCTCAAGGAAGTTCCATAGTATGAAACATTAGTACATGTACTTACTTAAACATATTGATAGTAAGAAGCCTTGTGGCTGTGGCTGATGGATGTGATCTTCTCTCTGACTCCATCTACCATGGCAAGTGCAGGACACATGATGGAAAATATTGGCATACTGGTGGTGGTCATGTGCACATGATGTTGACATTCCCTCTAAGTATCTGATTGCTTTGGCTGACAGCGGTTTTCTGGTGGTGGCCAAGGGAGCACATGATGACATTCCCTCTCACTATCTGGTGGCTTTGGGTAACAATGGTTTTCTGATGGTGGTCATGGGGACACATGATGACATTCCTTCTCACTAACTGGTAGCTTTGGCTATCAGCGGTTTTCTGGTGGTGGTCATGGGAACAGCTGCAGCCTGCAGCACATTCACTATCACTGTCAGACACACACATGAGTGGGTGCCGGACGGGATATAGTGTACACTGTGTTACAATAAGACATATGGAATTTGAGTCATTCTGAGTGGGACACTGATTTAACTTTATGAAAAACAAAACATGCACTATACAAAAAATGTGACAGCCTTTTAACCACTTCACTTAAAACCAACCAACATCAACCTCATCATCATCATCATACAGAAAGCTGCCCTCGCAGTCATCAGTGTATGAATTTTGTCCACTAGGGAATTCTTTCTCCATCATGTCACCATCTACCTCACTGGTAGGCCATTTCATGCTGCCAGGGTAGCCTGTGACATGTGCAACTGTGATTGAGCGAAACCCAAAATGGCGACTCAATCATGGCGCATGTCATGGGGGCTACTGATGAGGTAGAGCAACCAGATGGGGGTGGGTTCACACATATAGCAAC
Source organism: Neoceratodus forsteri (assembly GCA_016271365.2). Taxonomy (NCBI): domain Eukaryota; kingdom Metazoa; phylum Chordata; order Ceratodontiformes; family Ceratodontidae; genus Neoceratodus; species Neoceratodus forsteri. The sequence goes on from CM057456.1 coordinate 1,341,956,233, forward strand.
AGGATGTTGCTACATGTACAAGCATGTTGGGGGTGGGAGTGAACACACTCAGCAAGGGGTGAGAGGGTTTTTGAGAGGTGGTGCCTAGATGTGCTGCTGAGCTGGCCCTGTGATGTGGTGGGTGGGTTCATGGCTTGGGTAGATTTTTTTTCCATGTTTTTCATCCCCCCGACATGCACCCCACTGGAGTTGAGAATCCTTATGTGGGGGGGCAGGGGGCACAGCCTCCCACATATAACATTAAAATTGTAAGTCCCTGGCACCATTTGGCTGTGTGCCGGGGAGTCACATCACCGAAATTGATTTTGGTGATGTGACATCGCTGTTATGACATAGAACCACTGCCAGTGCCACTAGGATGGTCCATTTCTCCAACATCAGCACAACCATGACCATGCTGGTGTATGAATACAGAGGTTGCAGTTTGAGCTGGTATGTGCCCCTCATTCTTTTTTATGGCTATGTAGGTGAAGCCTGCAGCTGTTTTGTGACAGCTCAGAAAAACAAGCTATTGGAACAGGCCTTGAAATGCCTCCATTTTGGAGTTTCGGAAAGATCCTTCCAAAACTGCAAAACGCTCAGTAGCAGTCTGCCACGGCCGCTCGTGCCGCTGCTCTGTCAGCTGAAAATGGCCACTCTCACAACAGCTTCCAATGGACTTTTGGAAATATCCTTCCAAAAGCCCAACAGAGCTTAAACCCTTCAGCCGCTATGATCAGGATACGGAATAACAGCTATACTATTTCAGCTGTTTCTTCCGCATTCCGATGTGTGAACTGCACATGCCTTGTGCGCATGCACAGTTCTATGGGTACCACCATTTTGGGAATGGCACAATGCCATTCCCTGTAATACAACCCCCAAACATATTGTAATGTAAGTCTCTGAAATGTAGAAAATGGTCCTTCATTGTCCTGTTGGCTGCATCCCTCCTCACATTATGCCCGACATCAGGGTGCCCAATCCCCACATCAGCATCCTGTCCAACCCCCTTCGCCAATCATGTGGCACACTGGGAGCCCACCCTGGTGAGCCAAAATGTGTTTCCCATTCATGAGGCACACTGGGAGCCCACCCCAGTGTGCTGAAATGTGTTGTTTATTGTTCTCTCCTGTAACTTAGAAAAGAGTCCCTTGTTGCATTCATGTGGCACACTGGGAGCTCACCCCAGTGTGCTGAAACAAGTTTTTAATTTTTTTTCTCCTGTAAATTAGAAAATTGTCCCTTGTTGCATTTTTGTTCATCCCTGTAAAACTGAAAACAGTCCCTCATCATCGCTGCAGTCCCCCTCCCCACTCCCCACCCTTCCATTGAGAGCCACCTCCCCACACACCCCCCTTACCCCATACTTACCTCCAGAGGTTGGCACTGTCATCTTCTCTGGACTGGGACACATCTGCACTCTTCAAAGTCCAACCACAAACTGAAGAATTGAAGGTAAGCATCCTATACAGACATTCAATGGGATTTTCAACTTATGCTAATATCTCAGATATTTTTCACAATTTTTGGCCCAAATTTTCAACATGGGGTTCTTGGGACCCCACCTCATGAAAACTGTCACTGTCATTTTGTTACTCAGTCCTAAAAGGTGATTTTGCGGTCACTGTGCAGAATCACCTTTCGGGACAGATTCATGACATGACAGTGCCACTGTTCACAAGGTGGAGTCTGAAAAAGACCATGTTGCAAAGTTGGTGATAAAATTCCAACAAATGACTGAATTATGAGCATGCATTGTGCAGTTTCTATGCACGCCCCTAACGCTGCCACTTTTTACTATTTTCTCTCCACATTTGTACCCTTGCCATTTTTGCATACCTCCTTCAAACCAGTACAGCTGTCATTTACCACAACCTGCTTGAAATGTGTTTTCGCACCTGTGGCACACAATAGTGCATTTGCTCTGCACAATCACCTTTAGAGACAATTGAACAAAATTACACTGGCACTGTTCATGAGGAGGGGTCCAAAAAAGGCCATGTTGAAAGTTTGATGAACACATTCCAAAAAATTACTGTGTTATGAGTGGGCATTGCACTCTTTCTATGCACATGCCTAACGTTGCTAATTTATAATATTTTCACTTCACATTTTTAACATTGCCATTTTTGTACACCTCCTTCATAACAGTACAGCTGTCATTTACCACAACCTGCTCGAAATGTGTTTTGCACCTGTGGCACAGAATTGTGCATTTGGCCTGCTCAATCACCTTTCGGGGCAATTGAACAAAATGACACTGGCACTGTTCATGAGGAGAGGTCCAAAAAAGACCATGTTGAAAATTTGGTCCACCACCTCCATCATATGGCCAAATTACACCTGGGAGTTGACTGATTTCTATGCACATGTGTAACTTATGTCACTTGGTAGCACTTCACAGCCCTATCAGCTCCGTCCGCCATATTGCGTGTGGCATTCACACACATTTGGAGGCAGTTGTTCCCCCCATGGCAGCGGTGCTTCTACAAGCCATATTGGCTCTGGCTAGAACTTGTTATGAATGTCAGCAAGCTGACATTTGAAGGAGAGAGGTTTGTACGATGATCCTGAACTATTGCACCCGCTGAACTGAATACCCTCTTGACACTTACGCTGGAGGATGGGCATGTCAAGTACTTCAGTGCCACTGAGGTCAGCTCTGGCCATTTTCTGATCTTTCCTTTCCAGTATAAAAGAGGATCATCAGTCACTGACAGATGCCTATTGTTAGCCAAATATAAGTCAACCATGCGCTGTGCTGCACGAAGTCCAGTGGTTGATGCATCATCCTGTTCTCCTGATTCATTTATGTCACAGATCCCGACTTGGGACAAAGCACCCCAAAGTGGGTTAATGACAACCAATTTTGATGACAGACCACCTGGAACTGCAGCCGCCTTACAGGATGTGCTTGTTACTACTCCAAACTGTCCTTCAGACTGATTATGCTGCTGAGGTTTTCTGACCTTGGCACATGACTTCTGTGCCCCATGAACAAAGCACACCAGTTGCCCACTGACATTCTTTACCTGATCAGGCCCTCCTTCCAGTGGTGAGGCAATTCCACATTTGTATCATGGGTCCAGCATTGTTACTATTGCAAACTCACCACTCTGCTGAATGCTCAAGATGTGCCGATTGCGATCAAATAGTGTCAGCATGTGTTTCAGCAACACACTGCTAGCACAGTCTCTGAAACTATCAAGACTATGCTGTAGATTCAGCAACGTCTGCCTCAACACCCGCAGCTGTGGAATTGATTGGCTAATGGAAGCAGACTCACCACTCACTGCCTGTGTGGTGTGTTCAAAAGGCCTCAAAATCATTATTACAGAGTCCATGAGGTGCCACTGTTCAATCATGAGAGACATGGAGGCCCCAGAAGTGTCACAGCTAGTGTACATGATGAGATATTCTGAGATGGTTTTGTATTGTTCATACAACCTCTCTGCCATGTATAAAGTGGAGTTCCACTGGGTGACAACTTCCAGCTTGAGGTGGTGCTGCAGGAGGATGTTTTGGATTTGCAACTGCTGAAATTGGTCACGGACTTTTGCAGAGCATGAAAAGTGAGAACAGATATGGTGTGAAACTGTCAACATTTCCTTTATATCAGGGTGCTGCAGAAACTCCTGCGCCACAAGATTTAAACAATGGGCCATGCATGGAACCCGAACAAAGCTACCATTCATGATGCATTTAACCACATTTGACCCATTGTCACTTGCTATAAACCCAGTTTTTAGGGACAGGGGGTTCAGCCACTCGTCAGTTTCAGTCAGTAGCAAGTCCAGCATGTTTTCACCAGTATGTGAACAGGTCACACTGTGCATAGCAAGCATTGCCTGCTGTCAAATTCCTGGAAGATTGCTACCACAACAGTCTGCCTTACTCCACTGGTTATTCACACTACCACAAGCACAAACAACCCCCAGCACCTGCACCCAATGTGCAGTTATACACAAATATGAACACCCCACTGTTTTGCCACTTGTCAACATAGCCATACTTAAATGGATGAATGGAGAGGAGGAATGTTGAAGGGCATGTCTTACAGAGTTGGCCACAGTATGGTATAACTCAGGGACAACACCGGTGGAAAAGTATGTCCTGGATGGGACTTTCCATTTCAAACAGGCACAAGCTGCAAACCATAGGATTCTGGAATTGTCCATGAAAGAGAAGGGCAAAAGATCATTTGCCAGCATTTCAGCTACAGCAGCATTATGTTCACTTGACACAGCATGATTGGGTGGATACTTCAGATTATGGGCAAAACCACTCTCCAACATGGGCTGACTTACATGTTTTGCACAGGTTGTGACAAATGGCTGTGCTCTGTGAATGGCCAGGGATGGGGTGTGGATGTGTGATGAAGAGGGCTGCACTGGTGGCAAGTCCAGCAATTAAGTTATTTTCCCTGATTTATGTACAGGAGTTGATGTACACTTGCACTAGACATACTGCATTGACCACCACCACCACCACTGCTACTCTGACTACCACTTGACAAGATTTCAAAATCACTATCCTCCCTCTCATCATGCCTGTAGTAATCCTCTGTTGTTATTTCATTGCTACTGCAGACATTCCTACTTGGTCTTACACTCATGGAAGGGAATAACATGCTCATTAAGGTTGATTATGGGGTGAACACCCCACTATGGCATTAGCTGCCATCTGGTGCCAGGTTCACAGTGCCATGTGCCTGTTCTTAAGATGTGTATGCTGACCCCTTGTGCCCAGATGACTCCCCTTTTTACCTCGACTCACTCGTGCATGGCAAAGCTGGCAGATTGCAACTGACTCATCATTTGCATCTTATGCAAAAAAAATCCCAAACAAGGGATTGTAATCCCTTACTTTTAACATGTTCCTGATACTGTTTATTGGACTTTATTTCTTTAACCCCTGAAATGAGGAGGTGTGCTACATGATTTTTCAGGCTGGACACACTTGGACTCCAAATGACCACCACAACTGCCTCTGATTATTACTGGGTTATCATCATCATCATTAACTGGAACTGCTAAATCACAACTTTTTTGAGATGGGGGGATTTAACACCAACAGACCCAGACACAGTCACCTTGACTTTCTTTTTCTCTGGTTCCCAACTGGGGTCACTGACATCATCATTATATTCATCAACATCATCTGCATCCACATTTTCTGCTTGGACAATGTCATGTGGACTACATGCTGCAACCACAGCAACATCATCATCATCAACACCCAATGTTTTTGCACCACACCGTGAATCATTGGATGGCAAAGGCATGACCTCAGCCACGGTGGAAGAAATGTGACATTGTGAGTTATCGTTGCCATGATCAGAATCATATTCAACTATGGGGATGTTATTGGAGAGTATGACATCATCTAAACTGTCAGTCACAGCTTTAGACTCAACTATATTTTTTGAAATGGTTAACTGGTCAGAAGTGGAACTTGAGGCAGCAAATAATACTCATGCCAGCAGAAACTACACTAACACCACCAGCTGGGACAACATCATCACAGTTTACTAGAAAAATAGACCACTTAGGCCTACCTGCCCAACAGGGTGAGCATTATTACTGTGCACTCCCTTATCTTGCTCTGGGCCCACTCTATCCCAATGTGACTTCTCTTTGCCTACCTGCAAGCCTTACAACATTGCTGCCTGGAGCGATGAAACCACACTGTACTTCTTCCTACTGCCTGCAATGTAAATCCCTGCTGGTACTGTTGCTTGTATTGTCCCTGTGTGCTAATTCTCTTTAATGTAATCCTTCACTTGTTTTTGTCTGATGTTCATGTATGTACCTAGTACTCTCCTGGGTCGCACCTGAAAATAGGCACTTGTCTGTCTAGTGTGCTTACCCGGTTAACAAAAGCAAATAAATAAATCTTCTCCAATTATGAGTGAAGCTACAGATTGCGCTGTAAACAACATTGATGGAGAAATCCCTTTACTCACATCAGCTATGCACTTCTGTGTGCTACCATGCCCACAGATAATCTTGCCACTGGCAACAGTGCCTATTGACAGAAACAGCTTTGCTTGCACATCTCTTTGCAGGCATTTTGGGGGATCACCAAGAAAATTGTAAACAAATTGAGATTTCAGAACTTTCAATCGGGCCCGGTGGATGTGAAGCCCCAAAAAAACAGCAGCTGTGGCTTGCAAATGGAGATTGGACAATAAACAGATGCAAAGTCACAGACAGATTAGATTGCACTGCAGATTCAAGAAGAGATGCAGACGCAAAGTCACAATAACATCTTAACCAAAGCTGCTCACAAGTCACAATCCAATATGGAAAAGAATACCTTTTTCCAGTTGGGGCGGAGGGGCAGTGCACTGCAATAACAGTCCAAAACCAAGATACCACAATCTACAAAGTAGTACAAAATCACACAGCTGTGGTGGATAGCAAGTTCTCACTGCTGCAATTACTCTGGCACAATAAAATGTGTCTGCGATTTGATGGCAAGCATTGCACACACACTCACACACATACACTACAAGTAATGTGTGGCAAATTGAATACTTCAGTAATATAACCAAATCTTTTCAACAAACTGAAATTATGCACTGCTCCACCACAAAAATCAGCAAAATAATGTCACAAATTACTGAAAATATTACTGAGTGTACATTAACACAGTTATACAACAAAAATATAGCCAAAACACAAAGACTGCCTTTTTCTCCCAGTTAAACTACCTACATCACACAGATACGCCGCTCCCCCAAAGCATACTTCAAGTGTCTGTCAGTACACAGACTGAATGTTCAAAATTAACATTCAAAATCCACACACAAACAATAAACTCTTAATGATATGAGCAGAGGAAGGTTTCCTACAATTGATGTACTACGTTGTGAGCAAAAAAATGGCTCAAAAAGGCTTTTTTAACAGCTTTTATATGGTTTGAATCGCAGAGCTCTGACAGCAAACTGTCTCCAGGTACCACAACATACACACTACACAGAACTGAGGCCATGCAGAACAATCTAGAGCGCATATGACCTGCACTGCCATGAATCACTGCAAAATTCACCTTGGAGCTCAATAACAAGGCAAAGTGATGCCTAGTACATTGATTTCAATGTACTTCACATTAAAACTGGCACAGAAGTGGTCAGGGGAAGGCAGAGTAATGTGAAGTGTATTAAAATCAATAACTTCACTTTCCTCTGTATGATGTGAAACACTCTGTTTCGCATTGTGGAATACTTCGCAGATTCACTACTACTCCGCGAATTGCTTCATGGAGCAAATTTCAGCCACTTCGCCCACCTCTAATCTAAAGTTGATTAGAGTGAACCTATTCATGTTTTTATTCTCCCATGAGACTTTTATTTCTGTGCTCTTACAGTACTTGTGTTTTGACTGTCATTTTGTATTGTACTGCATTACGTTTTAACATTTTATTAATCTAGTAGAGTTTTAATGTCTGTTGTATTAGAAAAATTGGAAAAGAATGAAACAAAGTGAAATTGCCTTCAGAAGAAAATAATTTAAAGAGATGCATGCCAGGCGCTATAGAACTGCTCTTGGATATCATTGGCTAGAATTTCTTTGCTATATACTGTCTGTTTGACTCTAAGCAACTTACTTAAAGTACAACTCAATACTGAAATAGAAAGCTAAAAACTTTTAGATTTTCAACAATTTTTTTTAACTTTAGCATTTTCTAGTTTCCTTGTATATGTTCTAGTAAATATTTTAGGGAATGTTGTGCATATTTCACAGAATCTTTCAAAAAAAATCTGATGTTTCCAACTAACTTCTTAGTTGCTGAGTTTGACTTTATATTCAGTTGTCACAGTGAGCACTATGATGTCATGAAACAATGGCAACATGAGGCCAGCAGGACATAGGCTAATACTTTTTCTACAAACATTTTGGTAGACTACCAAAATGTGTTATAATCCCTGAAAAGAAAATCTGAAAAATAAGACAAAAAGTATTAGCTACTGAACTGATAAAATAAAAACAACTTCTTTATGAGAGTACACTCAAAAATTCTGAGTTCCTCTTTATACTGCAAGTGCTCCATTCCACCCAATTTGGAAACAGGTGAAATAAGGCATCTCAGCTGAGCTATCCTGGGTAAATACATGAACATGTAACAGGAGATAAAAGCAGAATCCCAGTAAAAATGAAAAATAAATTTTGCATCTCAGCTGGAGTATTCTGTGTAAATTTTATTCATTAGTGGTCTAGGACCTGGCATGGCGCACATTGCTATGATAACTTGTTTCCAGGTGCTTTCTGGGGGTAGACTGCATGAACCTGTAAATACAGTATATTGCACAAATGTATAAAGGCAGGACCTAACTGGAAACAAGTTTTTGAAGCTCAGTTGGTCTGAGCTGGGTAAATAAATTGTAAAATTAATATATTGTCAGCAGTAATTGGCTCTTCTAGTCCCCCCCCCCCGACAGAGGAAGCCATGGGGTTTAATTAGAATTGGGAGATTACATATTCTAATCATGTTACAGTCATATACATTCTGAGTAACCTTGAGCTACTCAGTTACCCTCCCAGTGCTCTAGTGAACCCAGCCATCTATGGAAATGGGTAGAAGCAGGACCACACTGTGAATGAGATGTTGTATCAGAGAAGCTGGACTAACCTGGGGAAATATAATACATTGGGTATCCGGTGATATGGGCAAGTCAAATTGAGCAGCTCAATATGAGTGACTCAATTTGATCGCCTATTAGATGAGCGAGTCTAGAATTATAGCAAGGTGCAATGTCAGCTACCATGAAAGGAAGTAAATGGCAAATAGTCAAGAAAGTGACTGGTAGAGGGAGCTATACAGGAAAAAGATATGGAACATAATTGGGCCAAGAACAGCTAAGCTGGCTGCTTGGTGCTGGGGATTTGGACACTGCGTTCAGTGCATGAGGTACAGGGTTCATATCTTGCTAGGTCCGTGTATGTTTTTTTGATTGTGTGTGTTCCTGGACTTAGCATTTTTTTTTCCCACTGTCCAGCCCTCAAACACTATTGCTCCTTTTTGTGTTGTGCTTACTGATATTGTGGTCAGTGTTGTGTAGGGGCATCATTTCTGTTTTCAGCATTGTGTCATCGCTGATGTGTCAGGCTCTGTTAAGTCCTCACTCTTATGATAAGGAATCAGTACATTGTAGGAAACCAAACATTAAAAAAAAACTCCAGCAAGAGCAGCCAATATGGTTGCAAAGCACTGGCATTGTGGGTAGTGAGTAATATGTAAACTAGCAATTTTTGCTCTAACTACTGGGCCACCCAACTGCACTTTCTAATTGTTGTGATACACACACACTGACTAATACATATACACATATATGAATATGTATTCCAGTGGAAAATAGCAGTGCACTGTCTACACACATTTTTATAGCACCTCCTAGTGCTGAACAACAGTGTCAGTATTGGGTATTAGCCCAAGTTTCTACCATGGAACTATAACCTTTGTCCTTCTGATTTGCCAGCCTCATAGGTAAGCTCGCAACTTACAGAGTGACTGGCACTGTATGTGGATAAATGGATGTATTGGTGTGTCTATGTGGATGTGGGTGTATCTGTATGTGTTTCTAGTGTGTGAATTCATCTGTATCTATGTGCATGTGTGTGTGAACACAATTAAACACTAAGGGCCTTTTGCAGGATCATACAAGTTCCACTTCTCTAAGTTAAAATACCAAATCAGTATATACCGCCCAAGCCAGAAATTCATGGCCTCCTGAGCCCACTCTTCTAACAGAACTATATAAGTAGCCAGGTCACTGAATGGCGTATGAGAACCCACTACAATGTAAATGCACACCACAGGTGCAGCATATTCTGGCATGGAACTCCCTCATCATCCCACAACTGACTGGATCCAGCCTCCATCTGTGCCATAGAAGGTCTGTAGGGGCATGGGATGGGCAACTGGTGGGGTCTTCTTCTTTAAAGCTATTACCCTTCTAAGATGTTTTGGAAGTACTGGTCAAAGACTGCTATATACCATGATGAACATCCTAGCCTGACTGGACTAGATGCCTTGCACAGCTCAAACCCTAGAGCCATCCCCTCCCTTCATACAGATTTCTGAACATGCACAAAAGGGTGGGTGCATTCTGTGTATGAAGTGACTGGGTTCCTTCGAAAGCAGTTCTGGCAAGTCTGCAGACAATTGCTCTGCAGGAAATCCCAGTTAGTGGTGAATTAGGATTGCATGCATTCTCAGAAGATACTAACAAGGACATTTTCTGACCCTCACTGTCACATATCATAATTGCAATGTGCAGGTGATGACCTAGCCTGCAGTGATTCTTGTTCACTAGTCTGTTCTGCCACAGTGGTGGTGGTGGTGGTTAAGATAAGAACCAACTCTATGGAGCCTGTTTGTGCTGGCACCACACATTCAAGAGCCTCTGTGATGGGGATCTTGAAATCTCTCTAGAACTCAATTATCCAGTTTTCATTGAGTGTAAGTTGTTATAAGCTAACACACTGCAAGATCAAAGGGATAGTCACAGTCCCACATAAGCAATAAAATAACCACTCAAGAACTAGATGGCGTGCTAATGTACAGCAAGTCTCATTTTTTCAGAAAAAAATCAGTACTCCACAGTGATAAAGAAATATCACAAGCTCAGCTCAAATGTACTGCAAAAATTTGTGACAATTTTATTGAAAAAGTTGCACATGTAAGATGGTTAAAAAGCCCAGGAAGCAGTGGCAGATGCCACATTTGCGTAAAGTGTTTATTTAAGAGTCACAGTTCCCCTGGTCTGAAAAAGTACACCACTAACTATTGAAATCATAAATATCTGGTGGCACAAAATGGATATGATTACTGAGGAAACAAAACACCAAAAACTGTAAAGGGAGCCACTACATAACAAATACAGTAGAGATGGTGCAGTGATTTCAGGTCAGCTCAACCTGTATAACATAACTGTGTACTGCCGATTAATCCTGCTCTTATTCAAGTTATGTAGCACTTAGGTTAACATCCACTTCCAAGTTTCAAACAGATATTCACTTTCCAACCACTTTCTTCTTTAGCAGCTTAATGTTTTTTATCGCTTCAATGGAACTTCATTTTAATACAGCAATAAATTAGCAGCAAATAGGAGCAAAAGTTTGAACAGTGTATAAACTTGTTTTGCTACAGTCCCCATGTACCAAAATGCATATAAATAGTTAAACAGTTTATCCTTGGAATGAAATGCTTTGAAAATCAGATGCTTATACAAATTCAGTGCTCACATCTCATCAAGCTGCCCCTATATACCCTTGCACTTCAATCCTCCCGATCTTAGAAGATTGAGAGGATCAAAGCACAAGGGCATATTGGGGCAACGTGATGAGATGTGAGCACTGACTTTGTATAAGCAGCTGACTGTTAAAGCATTTCATTTTAAGGATAAACTGTTTAACTGATATTTATATATGTTTTTTGCACTTGGAGACTGTGGCAATACAAGTGTATACACTGTTTAAACTGTTGCAGCTATTTTGTCACTATATCAAAATTAGCAATGAGATGCAGCACTGTGTGAAGAAACTGGTAAATGAAAAAATTTTCATTATTTATCAGAAACGGGTATGTGGAAGAATGAGTAGCAAGAAAAGTGAACTGGAAAAGACAGTGATGGGGGCAGAGGGGGACTGCATGAACACTAGAGTCTGGGGAAGGGGAGAGCGAACAATAGAGGTCCGATATATCATTCCATATTACCTTCATAAGGAAAACCCTGTGAAGTCAGGCCCAGGTGGACCAAATAACTTGTGCTAGCCACCAGAAACTGGGTCTCCTATTTTGGCTTAACAAACAACTCACCCCTGACTCTAGACTTGCAATTGCAAAAAGTATCCTACTGCCTAAACTTACTTATGCCACCTCCATCCTCCTGTCCATAGGAAAAACTGAAGCTCATTGACTGGAGCTGCTATACTACAAAATAAGACATTTCACTGCAAAGTCCCCTCCTAGGACACACCACTGTGTCATGTTGACATCCTTAAACTGGCTCTAGCTGCCTAGTAGGCTGCAGTATCCCCTACTAGCTGTAGCATACAAACTAATCAATGGATTGGCTCCCCCAAGCCTTGAAGGCCTCCTCTTCCTCAAGTGCTCCTACAGAATACTCCACACTTCTGGGAAGACATTACTCAATGTACCCAGGACAAGGACTACACCTGGAAGTAAATCCTTCATGCATTCTGCCTCTAAACTCTGGATTACCCTACCAGACGACCTACTCTCAGCTAGTTCCTTGGCCACTTTTCGGAAGGGTCTAAAAACACACCTCTATGTGCAGCACCAATGTACCAGCTAGTTGTTGCATGTAGTTTTAGCACTTGCTCCCTAACCTTCTACTGTACTCAACTTCCCTAAACGTTTAGTCTAGCTCTACCATATGAAGTTGCTTAGCCCTGCTTGTCTCCACTGTATGAATGTAACCTGCTGTAAATAACAACTGTTTGTCGAATGTTGCTGTCATGAATTTATCTTTCAACTGTATTCTCCTTCTGTACCACTTGTTATGATATCTGCTATATTTACATGTGACTAATTCTGGGTCACCCCTTAAAAAGGGACCTCTGGTTCCAGTGGGCATACCCGGTTACCAGAAAGAAAGAAAGAAAGAAAGAAAGAAAGAAAGAAAGAAAGAAAGTCTCAAACAAGGTTTAGCCATACCTCTCAACCTTTTGTCTCCTAAATCAGGGACATGGCCTAAAAAAATCAAGGACTACGCCCCCCAAATCAGGGACACATCTTAAAATTTAATAAACTCAGAAAGCTGATATAATAAGGGGATTCTTGTAAGATTAATTTTCTGATGAACAACAGGTCAGTAACACTAATGTTTGACATTGTTTTGCACTTTAGTGCCTACTTATAATCCCCACTTTTCAGCCACAAAAACACAAATTTTAAGAGGAACAGAGGAAGATTCTGAGGCAAAATAAGGGATGCCCTGAAAATTGGGGACAGCTGAGTATTGGTTTAGGTCCAGAAAGATACATTGATTTATGGGCAGTCAGTGTAATTGAAGATGTACATCTTTCCTATTTAATAAAATCCTAGTTTCTATGTAGGTGTGTGTGGTTGGGAAGGGGTACGTTTGCACTGGAGAGGGAGTTTTTAAGATGTTTTAATTGAATTTTGAAATGTTTAAAGCACATTAACACAAATCAAGAAGATGTACTGATTTGTCATCCCAGTATGTGAGACTGGGCAGTGATTCAATTGCAACGATGAGAGCAACAGGAATTCAACTGCCTTGTTATAATAGAATTGATGCAAAAAAAAAAAACAGTTAATACCTTTTTATTTGACTAACATAAACTTGTTGCACAGGGTTTCAAAGCCACGTTGGCTGTCATGCAGTGTGCTGAAACAACTACGTGGAGATGACCATATGGAGAACCCAATGACACAATAAAACAAGGTGCCCATGATGGTGCCCCCCCAACCAAAACCATGAATGCCCACATGAAATTGCAGAAGCCGACCCTTCATCCTTTCACTGCTGGAAAGCAGGAGGAGATTTGACACACAGCCACGGGACACCCATTTCCATACATGACTGTAGTTGGTATCTCTGTGTCACTCTCTCTCTCCCTCATTACAGGGATCACCATTATGGAGAAGGAGCACGTCAGCAAGGGACATGTTTGCCTCAGGTTGGGAGGGGGAACACAAACGTGGGCACCTCTCTCTCTCTCTCTCTCTCCTTCTCTCTCTGACTCATTCTGCCTCTTGCTTCAGGGCTTCTTCTTACCAAAAGTGGGGGGCGTCAAGTTCAAGTTCAAGTTTATTGTGAAGGGATAAAATCCATTAAGCAAGTTCATTTGCAATGAGGTCCATTGTACAAGCAATGATATAATACAATACATGGAACAGAGTGCAAAATAGAGCTAACATAGGTCAATATAATAATAGGAATAGCAATTTTCTAAATGGTATTTACAACATGTACAATAGTTGCATTCGATATAGAATACAGGTCAAATGCAGTTATGTAAACATAGAAATCACAGTAATCATGTATGCCCATGATGTAGGAGATGAGAAGTAAGACAAAGGAAGGAAACAGGGAGGTAGAATGTAAGATTAGTAGCAGTGGCAGGCCTCAGTAGTGATTTTGTGGATGAGGGTTTTCAGTACATTTAAGGGGATTAAGGTTTGGAGCTCTAGCGTTGTTTGGAGTTTATTCCAGGCTGTGGAGAGTGCATAACTGATGGCTGCTTCACCATAGCATGTACTTATTTCAGGAACCTCTAGGGTAATATATGCATTCTTCCCTAATGCATACAAGGTATGTGAGTGATGGAGGAGGGTAGTAATGTAAGGAGGTAGTTTGTTTAAGATAGCTTTATATATCCAGACATAGGCATGTGCAAGTGTCCTTGTGGCCAGGAACGTCCAGCTTACCTCTTCCTACAGAGTGCAATGATGGGTTCTTGCTGGAGCGTTGGTGATAACCCTTACAGAAATATAAGTGTGCTATGTACATGCAGAATGTATGCCACATGCTTAATTGTAAAATGTTTGCATGTAATTTGCATACACAAAGTGAAACTATGTGAACCAGGTCTAAAAAGCACATCAGGTTTGCATGGTGCAAGCTTGACGTGTGCAGCAGGTAAGCTGGTGCACACATATTCTAAAAGTCACATTAGGTTTGTGTGTTGCACGCTTGACATGAGTGCAGTAGTTAAGCTGGTGTGAACATCACTTAAAAATCACATCAGGTTCACATGTTGCACACTTGCCATGTGTGCAGCAAATAAACTGGTGCAGAACTCATCTAAAAACACATCAGTTTCGATTTCTCATACTACTGCTAGCAATTAGAGCATTAAAATACCCATTTCAATAATTTTCCATTAAAATTAGGTAAACTCATTAATTTTGATCCTTTTGCAAGTTGTTTAATGGCTTTTGATTTTTGCCATTAAATAGCCTTTAATTTGTAAAGTATTGTTTGTTTACTGCATTAAATGCCTAGTGTATAATTAGCCAACATCCACATTCCAGATGTGCAAAGAGGGGCCTCTGTGTTGTGAAGCCTGATCTTTTTATTTTGGGCCATGCAAATCCCCTTATGCATATTTAGTGCTACAAATACGCTTCTCCATGACTGTTTTGGCTCACTTACTTTCCCTTTGTCATTCTGTATGGAGCATACACACTATGACCATACTCAGCACTCTCTGTGCTGAGTAGGATCTTGGAAGAGCATGCACCATACCTCACGTTTTGTCACTGAAATGAGGGACATGGACATGGGCACTGAAAATGAGGGACACTAAGCCTTATAAGAACATACAAAAATGCCAGCAGAAACAGGCCTCATGGTCCATTAAGTCTGCTGGATTGTGTAGCTATCCCCTCAACTTGCAGCTGCCGCACCCACCCCTCCCCTTCTCATAATTACCCCCCACACTCTGTCCCACTCCCTCTTAAACCTGTATACCATACTACAGGCTACTACCCCCTCCAGCAGCTTATTCTGCTTATCCCCCACCCTCTCAGTGAAATAATGTCTCTCTTGACTTCCCTCCTGAATCTTCCCCCCTCCAATCTCATCTGGTACCCCCCTTGTGACCCTTCTCCTTCTAATCTGGAAAATCCCTTCTTTACTAGTCTTGTTAATCCCCTTTAAGTATTTAAAGGTTTCGATCATGTCCCCCCATCCCTTCTCTCCTTCAGGGAATACATGTTCAGCTCGCCCAGCCTCTTCTCATAGGAGTATCCCTCTAAACCCTGGATCGTCTTTGTCGTCCTCTGCTGTAAACCCTTCAACAACCTGATGTCATTCTTCAAGAATGGGTGCCAGTACTGCACACAGTATTCCAGGTGCTGCCTGATCAGTAATCTGTATAAGGGCAGGATCACCTCCCTATTCCTGGAGGAGATTCCCTCTCACTATACACCCCTGCATCCTGTTGGCTTTTGCTGCTGCCTTCCTACACTGAGCTGCATTGTTCATACTCCCCATTATAAGCACCCCTAAATCCTTTTCCTCCTCAGTGCATTCCAGCTGTACTCCCTCCAGCTGATAGCCCCTCCCCTGGTTGTTAGCCCAGAAGTGCAAGACCTTACACTTTTTGGTGTTAAACACCAACTGCAATGCATCTGACCACTACTGTAGTTTGATGAGGTCCTCCTGCAATCCCCTCCACCCTTTGATGTCATCTACCACAGCTCCCATCTTTGTGTCATCTGTGAAGAGACTGATCTTACTCCAGACCCCATGGTAGATATCAGCTGTGAATATCCCGAACAACACCCGTTCCAATACTGATCCAGGTGGCAGTCTGGTTGTCACATCCCTCATGGATGAGACTTCCCCACCCATCACCACTCTTTGCTGTCTTCCCTTCAGCTAGTTGAAAATCCAGATTCATGATGATCAGAACACATTCTGAACCATGGAAATACAGTACCTAAGAACACAGTGGAAACCATTGTATTTACTTGTACTGATGTTAACCCCTGAAAATTAATTCATACCATAAAGTTGGGGTGCCATTTAGGTAGGGCAGAAGAGGCAGTTGCCACCTTCCGCATTTTTGCCTAGATTGTATTTATGGTGTAGCAATAATGGCATTAAATTTGGATTTAATCTTTTGCCCAATAAGTACCTCCCCCCCGGCCTGTGTTGCTGTCATGCTGCAGGTGCACTCCTGACTTGACTGTGTCTGTATTGTGTTGTCCACTCTTTCCACATATTAGTGGCAGTGCCATCACACATGACATGGAGGAGCTGCAGCCAAGCAGCAGCACATGAGTCAAGTGAGTGGGCTACTCTCTTTCATGCTACGGAGTAGACAGGCTGCACACTTGAAGGAATCAGGGAGCACTGAACTCTAATTAGCAGTGTTGTGGAGGCATGTTTTTGTTGGTCTACTCTTAGTGAGTCTCCATCTCCCTTGGTGGCTGAAGGGGCTGGCGGAGAGCTAGAAGCTAACTTGAGACTAGACTACCTACTTCCTGTACTAGGCTCACCTTGCAAATAAAACAAACAGTGCAGGCCCCCCGCAGCAGAAAGCTAGGCCTTGCAGCAGCAGTGACAGTGGTGTAGGCAGCCTTGATAGGCCTTGATCAGTGCAGTGCAGCAGCAGCCATGGCAGTGGCCGAGTAAGAACCAAGCAACACAGGTTGGGCAGGTTCAGTTGGTGAGGTGACTTGGTTGCAGACCACGTTGGGGACCTGGAATGGTCGGTTCTAGCATCCAGCTTCAGGCAGAAGGACGGAGCAGGAGCAGACTGAAAACTGGGCTGGTGGCACACTGGGCTAGGATGCAGGTTTGACAAGATGGCTAGGTAAGTAAAAGTAAATAATTTTTTACAGGCAGATTGGGGAAGGAGGAAGGACTGAAATATTGATGCATTTTTCACATTTTTGTGACTTTGGGCGGCTTCCTGACCCATATGCAATGGGTATTGAATTGAATGAAGTCGGGGAGAGAAACTGGAAGTTTTTTTGTTGGGGGTGGGTTCAGAACTTCAGCCAGAAAAAAAAAATAATTACTAACTGGGTGGGTTAAGCCCAAATTTGATGCACTGCTCTGTGGTATAGACAGATGAATCTTATGCATTTGAATTTTTCCTGATTTACATATCACTTTTTAGTCCCAACAAATACGTTTTACCTTTTAGAGATGATCCAGACATTCCAGATCATGCCGCCTAGAGGCTAACTAGCACCTAGCCTCCACTGAATGTTAACTCCTCCAGCTGAAATCTGAAAT
The DNA here is from genome assembly GCA_016271365.2 of Neoceratodus forsteri. Classification (NCBI taxonomy): domain Eukaryota; kingdom Metazoa; phylum Chordata; order Ceratodontiformes; family Ceratodontidae; genus Neoceratodus; species Neoceratodus forsteri. The sequence continues at coordinate 1,341,973,964 of CM057456.1, forward strand.
GGTGCCCCTGTCATAAAGTCTAAATTGACATTATCTGTACACTGTATAAAACAGTAATAAAAAAATACCCTCATTCATTTAAATGGGGCACACTCCTGCACTCTCCCTTGCCCTGTGTCATAATGTACCTGAGTGTGGGCATGTGGAGGTTAGTTTCACTGGGGTGGGGGGGGGGCATAAGCCTGACTATATTGGGCAGCAATAGTATGTGCATAACATACCATTCAACTGTCCCTGAATGCATGGGGAAGCCCTCATTTTACCCCTGAAAACTGATCTTCATCTCATCCATCCCTCATGAAAAACATGTTGCTCACACAGAAGTTGTCCTCTAAATTTAGAATTTATGTCAGGGGCACCATTTCAGATTACAGCATGAGGGAACCAACGACCAGTGGAGGCCAGGTGCTGGTTAGCACTAGGTGGCAAGCTCTAGAATGTTTGGAACATCTCTAAAAGGTAAAACTTATCTGTTGTAACTGAAGAGTGATATGCAAATCAGGAAAAATTCAAATGTATAAAATTCCTGTCTATACCCCAGAGCAGTGCATCAGATTTGGGATTAAACTCATCCAGTTACTAACCATTTTTTTTCCTGGCTGAAGTTCTGAACCCACCCCCTCTCCCCCAAAAACATTGTCCTGATTTTTTTTTACCCCTTCTCCATTTCATTCAGTACCCATCCTATATGGGTCGTGAAGCCACCCAAAGGCACAGAAATGTGAAAAACATATCAATATTTCAGTCCTTCCTCCTTCCCCAATCCCCCTGTAAAAAACATATATATATATATATATATTTACTTTTACTTACCTGGCCATCTGGCCAGAACCTGCAGTCTTGCTCAGTGTACCATCAGCCCAGTTTTCAGTCCTCTCCTTCTCCATCCTTCTGCCAGAAGGTGGATGTTAGAACCGACCATCCCAGGTGCCCAACATGGTCTGCAATGAAGTCATGTCACCAAGTGAACCCACGCAACCTGTGTTATTTGCTTCTTGCTTGGCTGCTGCCATGGTTGCTGCCACACTGCACTAATCAAGGCCTAGCTGTCACTGCTGCTGCTAGGCCCAGCTTGCTGCCTGAGGGGGCCTGTGCTGTTTTTTTTTTTTGGGGGGGTGAGGTGAGCCTAGTAGAGTAAGTAAGTAGTCTAGTCTCCAGTTAGCTTCTAGCTCACCCTCTGCCCCTTCAGCCACCAGGGGAGATGGAAACTCACTAAGAGAAGAGCAACAAAAATATGCCACCACAACTCTACTATTAAGAGTTCACTGCTCACTGACTCCTCCAAGCTACAGTGTGCAACCTATCTACTGTGTGGGAGGAAAGACAGTGTCATACTCACATGACTCATGTGCTGTTGTTGGCTGGAGCTCCTCCATGTCACATGTGATGGCACCACTGCTAATAGGTAGAGATAGTTGACAGTGCAATACAGACAAAGTTGAGCCAGGAGTGAACTTGCAGCATGAATGCACACAGGCTAGGGGGGCACTTACTGTGCAAAAGATTAAATCCAAATTTAATGCCATTATTGCTATACCATAAGAATAACCTAGGCACAAATGTGGAGGAGGGCAACTGCTCCCCTCTTCCCTACCTAAATGGCACCCCTGATTTATGGTAGAAATTCATTCTCAGATGCTAATATGAGTACAAATAAATACAATGGTTTCCACTGTGTTCTGAGGTACTGTATCTCCATGTTTCAGGATGTGTCCTGATCATCATGTGGGTTAATGTCCCTCATTGTCCCTCATTTTGAGTGTCCATGTCCCTCATTTCAATATCAAAATGTGAGCTATGGTGCATGTTTACAAGACCCTACTCAGAAAAAAATGTGCTGAGCATGGCCGTAGCATATATGCTCCATACAGAATGTCAAAGGGAAAGTAAGTGAGCCGAAACAGTCATGGAGAAACACATTTGTAGCACTAAATATGCTTAAAAGGATTTGCATGCCCCCCCCCAAAAAAAAGGTCAGGCTTCACAACACAGAGGCCCCTAGTCACACAGCTGGAATGGGGGATGTTGGCTGACTATATCCTATGCATTTAACAGAGTAAGTAAACAATACTTTACAAATGAATGGCAATTTAACGACAAAAATCAAAAGCCATTAAACAACTTGAAAAAGGATCAGAATTATTTAAGTTTACCTAATTTTAATGGGAAATCTATGAAAAATGTATTTTAATGGCTCTAATTGCTAGCAGTAGTATGACAAATAGAAAGTTATGTGTTTTTAGATGAGACTCGCACCAACTTAGTTGCTGCACATGTGGCAAGCATGCAGTATGTGAACCTGATGTGATTTTAAGAAGATGTTCACACCAGCTTGTCATGAACATAATCCTGGGGATCAGGTCCACTGAGCTCACAAGACCCACCCCTAAGTGCAATATATGATGGGCATAACAGGAATACGCTACTCACCCTTATTGAATGTCCACCGAGGGCACGACTGCACCTCTGCCATGAGGATCCAGGGCATTCCTCTAATGCTGGATAAGGGCACAATACCAGCCTCAAGTCTGGTGGCCAAATATGAACCCTTCCTTGGCTATTACACAAAAAAGGAAGACCCAGGCATCACACACTCTTTATGGTAGCAGTGTAATCCTGATTTGGCCTTCTCCGTACAGGACATGTATCAGCCTGGATCAAAATCCCTGCAGACTTGTCCCTGCAATGCTGGTATTCTCCCTATCCTTCCAGATTCCTTCCAGACCCTTTTCTCAATTTGGTTGATTATGGTGGCACATACATGCAATTACCTGTTATCGCAGATTATTAATACTACCCTACATTTCACACATAAATACATAAAACGTCACTCAGCAGATATTCTTTAGAAAAACAAAAGTTTTTACTAAAATACTTAAATAAATACAGTTACAACTAAAAATAAATTACACTAATTTGAGTTACAGAGTGCAGAAACAAAATGGGACAGATATATACATGTGAATGCTCTAACACTGTTAGCTAAAAGTCTACCTTGAAATTGCAGTGAATTGAAGACCAGAAAAGTGGATGAAAGTTTTCAGTTCCTTTAGTCCTTGTAGCCACACTGTGTTTCAGCAGTTTGGCTTCTGTGTGTCAGGTGGAGTCCAGATGAACAAGTGTGTCTACATGCCCTGAGCTGGGGCTTTAAATACCCTTTGTCATCTGCAGTGTCATCAATTTTTTTCCAGTTCTCCGCAACTACTCTGATTGGCCAAGAGATGTCACTGTTCTGCTGTTTCCTAAAATCAAATCCTGACTCATAATATGACAGTTAGAGTTAAAGTCTTTGAAGTCTTCTGTAGACAGTTGGCACCTAAAAGATAAAATTCAGACTGTCCTATTAGAATGGACATCTGCTGTTCAATTTCTGGCTAAAACATCCTGGGCTTTTGAACTGACTTAATTTAGTTAGTTACAAGAAAGATCATGTAAGGTTTATGTTTATACAGAGGAATGATCAAAAGTATGGCAGCTTAGACTCAATGCAAAGAAGTGCAAAGTAATGTACCTGGGAAACAAAACCCAAGGGAAGAGTACACGATGGGGGGGAGGGTTACTAACAACAAAAATGAAAAGGGACCTGGGGCTAGTCATATCAGATGACCTTAAGGTAGGCAAGCAATGTGAATAGGCAATAAGAAGGGCTGGGGGAATACTGGGATGCATAGTGAGAGGCATCACCAGTAGAAAACAAAAAGTTGTCATCCCTCTCTCTATACAGACAGTTGGTGAGACCCCATCTGGAGTACTGCATGCAGTTCTGGAGACCCCATCTCAGCAAAGACATAGACAGGATGGAGGCTGTCCAGAGGAGGGCAACTAAAATGGTACAGGGTCTGCAACAGAAGCCATACGAAGAGAGACTAAAAGAGCTTAATATGTATATCCTTGAAGAAAGGAGGGAAAGGGGGGACATGATAGAAACTTTCAAGTACCTCAAGGGAATCAACAAAGTCCAAGATGGGAGCATCTTTCAGAAAAATAAATATGCAAGAACAAGGGGGCACAATTTGAAAATAGAGGGGGGTAGCTCAAGGGCAATGTGAGGATGTATTTTTTCATGGTGAGGGTAGTGGATGCATGGAACCAGCTTCTTGAGGAGGAGGTGGTGGGGTCAAAAACAGTGAGAAAATTCAAGAATGCATGGGACAGACATAAAGCAATTATAGTGCAGTGTAGGAGAAAGTAGGCTGTTGGTTAACTAGGATCTGCAGCTTATCTAGTATGTAGGGAAATGGGCAGACTGGGTGGGCCAAGCATTCCTTATCTGCCATCAAAGTCTACAGTATGTTTCTGTTTTTATGGACAAGGCAGATATAGTGCTGTGGTGACATCTAAATCCAGGTTGTAAAGGGTTGATCAATTGGTGCTTATGAAGAAAATCCTTGACCTGTATATTAACCAGTTTTTCTAAGAGTTTAGAGAGGACTGGCAGAATTGAGATAGGCCTATAGTTGTTCACATCGCTAGGATCTCCAGACTTGAATAGAGGTAGTATGTGGGCTACCTTCCATTCATGAAGAATAATGCCCTCAGTTAGTGATAAGATGAACAGATGGGTAACAGTGGCTGTGAGGTAATGGTAGCCTAGCTTCAAGAAGAAATGATCGATGTCACTCCAGCACTCACTTTGGTGTCCAGTTTAAGTAACTGATCTTTGACTTGTTTATATGTGATAGTAGAAAAGGTGACGGTGTGGGTGGAGGGACTGGTTATTGACGCTGTTTGTATAATATTGGGGCATAGGGTGGCTGCATGGGAAGTATCAAAGGCAAGGTCTACTGTTGTGAAATGTTCATTAAGTTTATTTAGTATTAGAGATTTGTCAGTGATGTAGGATACTTGGAAATTAATTATATCGGGCAAGGTTGGAGGTACTTCATGACCTTCGACTAATTTAAATGTCAGCCAGAGTTTTGCAGGATTCCTTTTTGAAGATTCGAGAATGTCCTGATAATAACTCTCTTTGGTGTTTCTTACTAGTCTAAACAGGCACTGCAGCAAATCCTGAAAGCTGTCCAATCCTCAGGGGATTTAGTCCATTTTGCATTTGCCCAGAGTTGATCCCTCTTTAATAGGGCTCTTTTGAGGTCTCCATTAAACCACAGACAAGATGCTTTTTTTACTCTGCATCTAATCATCGGATCATGTTTATTTATGACATCACTAAGGGTGGAGTTAAAAATGTGCATGTCCTCATTAGTAGTAGGTGCCAGGTAAAAACTTTGCCAGTTGATGTGTCTCAGGTTCGCTAGAAAGTCAGCCATGCTGAACTTCCTAAAACTCCTCTTAATAAAAATATTTGACAATAGGGGCATGTTTTAGTAGATTCCTAGCACACACTACTATATTATGGTTGCTGAGATCATTGTGGAAGACAGCTTCTTGTAATATTTTGTTTGGTCTATTCATAATGACTAGGTCTATCAGTGAACTAGTGAGATGATTCTTATGGTTTGGTCTAGTGGTTTCTGTAATTATCTGACTCAGATCCAGGTCATCGAAGAGATTCTTGAGAGGGTTTGATTTTGAGCTAAGCCAATCTAAATTCAAGTTGCCAAGAAATATAGATGTGTTTGTATTAATGTCTATAAATTTATGCAAATGGGGCAAGAGGTCCAAGCCACCAGAGGGTGGTCTATAACAGCTTATTATGTTCATTGATTCAGCAGATGAGATGGATCATTTTAATGCCAGGCATTCAAATTCCTTTGGCTTGTGACATGGTCCAAATCAAGGAACCAGCAACTTTCTTCACTTACTTCTGCTGAACAGCTCTTTCTCACTGCATCTTGGTGCGCTGTTTGTCCAATGTCTCACTCACTGTGTCTCGCACTTTACAGCTCCTAACTGGACTTGCTGTTGAGGGGGGGGAGTGGGGGTCATGACACCAGACAGCCACATGCAGCTCCATGGGGCAAGAAGAAGGAGCATGTCCCGACTGAAGACTTCTGCAGCTGCTTCTACCCTGTTGGGATTGCTGATTTGTGATGTCCCCAGACCAAAAATAGCACCAGCACATGGAACAATGCTTCTTACTACCTGCATGCCTGACAACTGACAGACAGAGAGTGACACACACTGACAGAGAAAGAGAGAGAGAGAGAAAGAGAAAGTACACTGCAGGGATTGCGCATTGCATGTCTTAGTGTCTGCTTGCTGTCACTCTCTCACTCTCAGTCTCTCTAATGCTAAGTCACTGTGTTATGGTACTGTTTACATCCCACACGCCTTGCTGGATCCCTTTCAGTTTTCCCATTTGCCACTCTTGCAGCCTGTCACAAAATTGTGTGCAGACACACACACATTGATTGGGGGAGGCAGAAGCTCAGTCTCTGTCTGTCACTGTCACAGCTGTCTCTCTCCCTCTCACTCACTCGGTTTCTCAGTACCTGGGCTGACACTGTGCTCTCTCTGTCTTGGTTGCTTGGATGGGGGGGGCTGAGAAACTTAAGTACTGCTGGTCACACTCCCACTTATGCTTGCTGCCTCTATTGGGGATGGTGCGGGGGGGCACAATTGCCACTGACCACAGGGGACACTCCGTTTCGATGACTGTGTCTCAGAAAGTCCTTCACCACTCATGTACTGTACAGAATACCACAGTGACAGGGAGAGAGACACACACACACACACACACACACAAACACACACACACACACACACACACACACACGCACACACTTATGCTACTCTGCACCCCATCTGTTGCTCAACTGAGTGCTCTTTCTCTCCCCCCCTCGTCTCTTTGTTCATCCCTCACCCCACTGAAGCACTCACCAGTCTGCCCCTTGCTCTATCAGCTGTTTCATTCATGTATAACTTCTCCCTGTCTCTGTGTCTTCTTTCCCCACAGTGCTCTTGTGTTCTACATTAATGGGAGGTATGCTTTACACTTGCTTGGGGGGCACCTGGGAATGAAACCGGGAATGGCAGTGGCTTTGCTAATACATTACAACATGGGTTAGAAGGAATGTGGTACTTCCCTACAGTGTTAGCACACTTGCTCCAGCACACTGACAGCACAGCAATGGGGACAATACCCACAATCAGGCTCTCTTGCTACGGCTTACTGCATAGCTGTGTTTCATGCTGTATTCTTTAATGAAATTTGATAAAAGTTTAATAAAGTTCATGATAACAATCCAAGCAGCCACAGCTAAGAAGTACCTCAGGCTCAGTAAGTCATGTGATATCTCAGGTTCAGGTCAGTAAGAGGGTCAGGGGACTTTTTGAATGTTTTGAACCACAAATTATGTACGCATTAGCCTGTGAAACCACTGAGATTGATAAACTGTATGAGCCTGACCTGCTTCTTAGATGTTGCTGCTTGGATATGTATAAAGCACAGTCTGAGTTCCTGAAGGGGGAGGGGGGGTGACACTTGCCACTAGAGATGCAGTGAATTTTTAATCCAATGGCGAACTGAACTTGAAGTGGGCTCTGTAAAGTGCTCACTTCATGTTACGATTATTACTTCGCGTTGCCATTATGCCTTAACGCAAAGTAAGGAGAAGTGACAAGTAAATAGGCAGCCCCCCACACATCACATGGCTTACAGTACTGTAAGTCACATGCTTTAGCCAGGCAGAAAGGAAGTGAGTCAGAGAAGCAGTTTCACTTTCTCCTTTGCATTCGTAGAGGGAGAAGGCTTTGTGAGAGAGCAGTGTACAGTCAGTGACTGAAAGTGCTTTATTGCCTTTCTGTGAAGAAAACAACAGCTTTTTTGAAAGCTTTATCTTTATTTAGTTGGTATTTATTTCTTTATTTAGTTGGTCCTCCTTGGACCCTGTCGATCCAGCTAACTACTGACCTGTCTCTAACCTTCCCTTTGCGGGGAAGGTTGTTGAGAAGGGCGTTGCATTGCAACTTGACAATCACCTAGAAACTCACAGTGTCTATGAAGCTCTCCAGTCTGGATTTAGGAAGAGGCATAGCCTGGAAACTGCCCTTGTCCAGGTATTAAATGATCTCCTGATGGCAAGAGATCGAAAGACTCGTACCCTCTTGGTCCTTCTCGATCTCTTTGCGGCTTTTTACACTATGGACCGTTGGGTCCTTTTGGAGGCCCTGCAGGTCCTTTTTGGACTGTCGGGTACAGTCCTCAAATGGTTTTGATCTTTCCTAACAGGCAGGTCTCAGAGGGTGGTCACTGAAATTTATTCCTCTGATGCCCTCCCCCTATCCTGTTGGGTACCGCAGGGCTTCATGTTGGCTCCCATGTTGTTCGCAGTGTATATGCAGCCTTTAGGAGACATCATTCAGCGATACGGCCTGAGTTTTCACTGCTATGCAGATGATACTCAGCTGTATAATTCTTTTATGCCCGAACAGGTTGATACGGTTTCCATGATAAATAGCTGCCTCTCCAAGATCAAAGAGTGGATGAGTTTGAGTTGGCTGAGATTATATCTGGATAAGACTAAGGTGTTGGTCATGGAACCGGGTCATCTGGGGGTAGGTTTTGGTGCTGGGCACATATTGGGCCTTTGGCTCGATGGTGTCCAGCTCATTATCTCAGATCGGGTGCATAACCTGGGTGTTATTTTTGATGATGGCTTGACCTTGAAGTGTCAAATGTCAGCTGTGGTCAAATCCTAATTTTTACCACCTGAGGAACATTGCCCGGGTGAAACACCTGATCCCTGGGAACGATCTTCCAGCACCAGTCCAAGCTTTCATTACTACCCGTCTTGACTACTGCAATGCCCTCTACCTAGCGCTATCTGGGGTTGATATCCACCGCTTGCAGCTGGTGAAAAACGTTGCAGCTAGACTATTGACTGGTACCTCTAGGTCCAGTCATATTACTCCAGTTCTGTGCGAATTGCACTGGCTGCCAGTTCAGTGGCGGATCACCTATAAGGTAGGCTTGCTTACCTTTAAAGCTCTACAAGAACAGGGACTCAACTACCTAAAAGATCTCCGCATTTCCTACTCCACAAATTGTCCCCTCCAATCCGCCGATGAGGGATTGCTAGAGATTCCCAGGGTTCATCTTAAAACATCTGGCACACGTGCTTTTTTGTTTGTGGTACTGACCCTCTGGAATTCTCTGCCTCGTCAGTTAAGAAAATGCCTGACCATTACAAATTTTAAAACAATGATGAAAATGTATTTGTTCTCATTAGCATTCCCTGATTAATTATATTATATGATGTTTATTTTAATATTTTTATATTGTGTTTTAATGTATTTATGGTCTGTGAAGCACCTTGCTTCCGAAAGGCGCTATATAAAGATTGATTTGATTTGATTTAGTTTTTGTATTGTGTTTGTGATTGTGATTGTTTTTTTGGTAGTGAATTTTTTTTTATAAGTTTTGTTCTGTTTTGTGTGTGTGTGTGACTTTGCGTGAGTGTGTGTGTGTGTGCCGGGGACTTATGTGGAAGGGAAGGACCCTGGAGAAGGTGAGTCACTGGCCCATGGGCACAGTCAGAGGAGGGAAGTGCAGACACGTGAGGGCGGCCGTATAATGCTGGACCACTCCCGACTCCTGGGTGTTGCTTTCCCCCCAGTGGAAGCAAAAGCAGCAGCAGCAGCACCAGTGCCACCAGTGGCTGCTGTACATCCACCTTCTCCGCCAATACCACCACCACCGGTAGCAGCTGTAGGGGCTCCAGCAGCACCCCCTCGACTACCTCCACAGCCACAGGAGGTGCTCCTGGAAACTATAAGTGGTGAGAGGACTGTGTCTGACACCCCCCCCCGCAGCACCCCAGAGTGGGAATTTTTTAACTCTGTGGGGGGAGTCAGTACAGTCATGGTGTGTCATCTGTGTGGTGTGCTGATGTGCCGTGGCCCCGGGGGACACATTTGGGGACCGGTGGCCAGTGCACCCACATGTTCAGCCACCATAAGGCGGAGTGGCTGGCTGCCATGGAAGGGGCCAGGCATCCATCTGCTGGCCCTTCTGTGGCAGTGGCCGAGGGTGCTGCTGGGGTCAAAGTTGTGCAGGAGGAGGGACAGTACAGCAGCTGTAGCACCACCACCACCACCACAGCCACAAGCACCACCCTCTCCACCACCATCACTACCTAGATTTTCATCTGCAGTGGACCCCGCCACAGTCCCTGCAACAGAGGCCGACATCGCCCTGGTGTGGGCTGCCCTGGAGGAGAATATTCAGAGGGTCGGTGCTTTGTAGCAGCAGGTTGACACAATACAAGAACATCAGCAGCAAATACTGACAATGCTGCACCTGCTGCTGGACCACCACGGCATCCACGGCCACATTAAGGGATTGTTTTCTGCCCCTCCCACCCCACTACTGTGTTGTACTGTTTTTGTGTGTTTTTTCTTTGTTGTTGTTTAAAAATACATATTTTCCCTTCCAGGGGAATCTTTCTTGCTCCACATAGTGCAATACATTTCTGTGAAAACCACCTGTAATTTCATTACAGTGTGTCACGTGATGCAGGAATTCATAGAAACATAGAAACGTAGAATTTGGTGGCAGATAAGGACCACTTGGCCCACCTAGTCTGCCCATTTTCCTACCTAACAGATAAGCTGCAGATCCTAGTTAACCAACAGCTTACTTCCTCCTACACCCCACTAGGACTGCCTTATGTCTGTCCCATGCATTCTTGAATTCCCCCACTGATTTTGACTCCACGACCTCCTCAGGGAGGCTGTTCCATGCATCCACAACCGTCTCTCTGAAAAAATACTTCCTCACATTACCTCTGAGCCATCCCCCCTCTATCTTCAAATTGTGCCCCTTGTTCTTGCACATCTCTTTTTCTGAAAGATGCTACCTTCTTGGACTTTGTTGAGTCCCTTGAGGTACTTGAAAGTTTCTATCATGTCCCCTCTCTCCCTTTTTCCTCAAGGGTATACATATTAAGTGCCTTTAGTCTTTCTTCATATGTCTTCTGGTGCAGAACCTGCATCATTTTGGTTGCCCTCCTCTGGACAGCCTCTACTCTGTCTATGTCTTTGCAGAAATGGGGTCTCCAGAACTTCACACAGTACTCCAGATGGGGTCTCACCAACTGTCTGCACAGAGGGATAACAACTTCCTGTGTTCTACAATTGATGCCTCTCCCTATGTATCCAATTATCCCCCCAGCCTTCCTTACTGCCTTCTCACATTGCTTGCCCACCTTTAGGACATCTCATATAATTACCCCCAGGTCCCTTTCCATTTTTACTGTTGTCAGTATCTCACCCCCCATTGTGTACTCTTCCCCTGGGTTTTTGTTTCCCAGCTGCAATACCTTGCACTTCTTTGCATTGAATCTGAGCTGCCATACATTTGACCATTCCTCCAACCTTGCCAAGTCCCTTCTCATCCTTTCTACTCCACCTTGTGTATCAACCCTGTTGCAGATCTTTGTGTCTGCAAAGAGACATACTTTTCCTTCCAGTTCCCCTGCAATGTCACTTATAAAGACATTAAAAAGGACCAGTCCCAGTACTGAACCATGCGGTACCCCGCTAGTAACCCTCCTTTCTTCACTGTGGACTCTGTTTACTACTACCATTTGCGTCCTGTTGTCTAGCCAATTTTTTATCCAGGCTACCACCTTGGGATCCACTCCAAGGCTGGCTAACTTGTGTATTAATCTTTTGTGTGGGACTGTATCAAATGCCTTGCTAAAATCTAGGTAGGCCATGTCCACTGCCCCTCCCTGGTCTACTACTTTGGTCACCTAGTTAAAGAAATCTATTAGATTCTTCTGACATGACCTTCCAATCATGAATCCATGCTGCCTTGGGTCCTGTGCCCCACTGGCCTCTAGGTACTCAACAATTCTTTCCTTCAGAAGTGAATCCATCATTTTCCCTACCACTGAGGTCAAACTAACTGGTCTGTAGTTTCCTGCCTCTGTTCTGTTCCCACTTTTGTGAAGAGGAATCACATCCTCTCTCCTCCAGTCCTCAGGTACAACCCCATCCTCCCATGATTTGTTAAAGAGAGTAGTCAGTGGTATCACTAGTTCTACCCTTAGTTCTTTTAGAATTCTTGGATGAATCCCATCAGGCCCCATTGCTTTGTCTGCCTTCAATTTTCTTAGTTATTTCAGAACCCTTTCTTCTGTAACTGGACTGGTATTGACCCCCATCTTCAGAGCGCTTTTCTTGTTTGGTTTAGGTACCTCCCCCTCCTCTTCCTTTGTGAATACTGAGCAGAAATATTTGTTCAGTATCCCTGCTTTTTCACCACTATCTCCCTCTGCCCACATTCCCTCCCCTTTGTTAGCCTCAGTATCCCTCCTTTGGTCTTTCTTCGCTCCTTAATGCACCAATAAAAGGTCTTATCCCCCTTCCTAACAGAGTTGGCTATCCTTTCCTCGGTTTGGGCCTTTGCTATTCTGATTGCCTTCCCTGCCTCTTCCCGCTTTAACTGATAAAGTTCTTTATCCTGCTCCTTCTGTTTCCTTATATTTCCTGAATGTTGTCCTTTTCTCCTTAACCTTCCCTGCTACCTCTTTTGAGAACCATAGCGTTTTTTTCCTTCATTGTGTTTTGTTGATTTGCTTTACACAAAGGCTTGTTGCCTCTGTGATGGTTGTTTTGATTACTCCCCATTGTTCCTCCAGCCTTCCTTCTTGCCTGTTTGCTAGTGCTTTTTTGAGGCACTCTCTCATTTTCCCAAAGTCAGCCCTCCTAAAGTCGAATACTCTTGCTTTTGTATGGCTTGATTGTATGGCTGTGTTTATTGTGAACCACACTGTTTGGTGGTCACTTGTTCCCAGATAGCTACCCACTTCTAAATCTGAGATTCTTTCTCCATCCCCATTTGAGAGTACCAGGTCTAAGATTGCTCTCTCCTGAGTGGGTTCCAATACTAGCTGTCTGAGACATGCCCCTTATAGGGCGTCAAGAATGACCCTGCTCTTGGATGTGCCAGCAGCAAAGGTGCTCCAGTTAACATCTGGCACATTCAGATCCCCCATCAACAATATCTCCCCTTTTTCTGCCATTTTTCTATTCCCATTCTGAAAAGCTGCCCACATTCTGCCTGCCTTCTCAGCAACATTAGGACGTGATGCCAGGGAGAGCGTGGGTGCATGCTCCATTACAGTGAATGTCCAATTGTCCGGCAGCTTTCCAAATGTTTCTTTGTGTTATAATGGTCAGTTTGTGGTGAAACATGTGGGCAAGTTTCCAGTAAGAAGAGCCTTGTTAGTGGAAATGTTCCCACATTTCAAAACAAAATGAACCTTATAACATAACAAAACATTAGGATAGCTGCCGGACATTTACTATAGTGGAGCATGCACCTGCGCTCCCCCTGGCATCACATCCTAACATTGCTGAGAAAGGGGGGCAGCATGTGGGTGGCTTTTCTGAACGGGATTTCCTCTGTCACATGACACACTGCAATGAAATTAAGGGCAGTTTTCTCAGAAATATATTGCACTCTGTGGAGCAAGAAATATTCCACTGGAAGTAAGGCACCCACATATTAGGTTATGTGCACCACCATAACTATGTAACATGGTGAATCTCTGTAAAGCAGCAGCAGAACAATCTGTTGAGAACTCTGACCTATATTTTTTAATGCTATGTTACAACTTCCTTTACTTACATCCTGACTGGAATGATACAAGAATTTCGAGTAGTTGAGTCTGCTGTACTACATTTTTTTCATGTGTGAAATAATGAAAGGAGCATTCCTTTTAAATTGGTGCTGACCAGGTCTTTGTCATTGTTTTCCTCTGTTTTTCTCCATCACACCAGTTAGTAGTTATATATCACTTCTGTTGTAAATTAACAGTTATGCAACAGGCAGTGTTTTATGACACCACAGAACAATATTTATTGAAAAGCAGCTGCAAATAAATACAAACCTGGTCAGAACAATATTGAAAGGTGTGCTCATTTTTTTTTTTCATAAATGAAAAAAAGTAGTCAACTAAGTAAAGCAGACAGAAATTGTGAAAAGAAGCATATCATTCAAGTCACGCCTCAGAGTAACTAGTGGCTGTGGCAATGTAAAGTAGCTTAAAAAAGTACCATTCAAAATTGTCATGACATTCTTGCAATGCTGCTTTAATTGATAATGTCAGTATGACATCATGAGCTCACAACAATCACACAACAAACAAAATACATCCCAAGAATTTATGGTGCACTCAATCATGCTTGCAGTGCTGGCACAGGGTCGCCAGATTTTTTCTGCAGGCACAAAATGCATTCTCCTTCTGTGCAGAAAATTGACAAATGGTAACACAGTGAAATGAGACTGTTTTGGCACATACAAATTCCCCCAGAATTAATGGCGCACTCAGTCATGCGCGCAGTGGTGGCACAGTGTCCCCAGATTTTTTTCTGCAGGCCCAAAATACATCCTCCTTGCGTGCAGAAAATTGACAAGTGGTAACACAGTGAAATGGGAGTCTTTCAGCACATACAAAGTCCCCCAGAATAAAATGATGACCATGAGCATCCTGTTGCTGGTCCAATGTGTTCTGCGAGGTGATTCGAGCAAATGCAATGTGTTCATCTCACGTGGATGGAAGTGTGCCCTTTGGATGTACACTAATAGTAGCCTTGGTGAGTAGATATATATGTATATATATATATATATATATATATATAGATTTATATTTGTGTATTTTGTAGATGAGGAGGGGGGTTGACATGGACATGTACTCATGGTATTGTTCTGTATCACAGGTCACAGAAACTGTTGGTGTGCACATTCCAGTGCTCAATGAGAATTTTTTGCATTTAAATTGGAAACGGATAACTCTCAAGCACATAAGGTGAAGTATTTTTTTGGGGGGTTGGGGAATCATACTTACAGGTTTGTCTGTAATGGTTTCTTATTTTGTTACTACTTCACAGATTTCATCTGCATGCTTCTAAAGTCCGGTTTTTAATGATGGTCATGGTCATCTAATGAAATGACTTCTGCGTGTTGCATGTGTGCCCAAGCCTGGGGAAGGGGGGTGCATGATTGATGTTGAAGAACTTTTTTGGATAAGGCCACTTTGACAGAACATCAAAGCATCTGGAAGTTTCCTAAAAAAAGAAATAAATGACTTCTTACAACTTAATTGTTATTTGTCCTGCCTTGGTTCTCAATCTCAAGTCAAGTTACATTTCAAACCCACATCTTGTCAACTAATGCAACCTGTGTGCAATATTTGCTGAAGTCTTTCCAAAACAATGAAACAGATGAAATAAAATCTTCATACTTACCAGAATGGATTTCACATGGAAATTCCATAGGTTCCTCTCTGTATGGCACAGCTGCAGTACCATTACCACCGAGTTTTAGCGATGGAGACTTTTTTTATTAACCTGTAAAAAAAAATAAATAAATAAGTGCACCGTATGTGTTTTACCATTGCAGCTCTGAAAAGCTACAGAAAACAAAACATACAACTAAAGGAAGTGAAACAGCATAACAGACATGAGTACACATACTCAGTTTATGGTTTAATTATTAAGAAGCTTTGTGTCTGTGGCTTATGGATGTGGTGGTCCGGACAGATTCATGCTCAGTGGTGGCAGTGGCTAACATCAGTCCCGGTGGTGGTGGTCCAGGGGTCAGACAGACTCATGCTCAGTGGTGGCAGTGGCTAACATCAGTCTCGGTGGTGGTGGTCCAGGGGTCAGACAGACTCATGCTCAGTGGTGGCAGTGGCTAACATCAGTCCCAGTGGTGGCTGTCTGGGTGTCAGACTGACTCATGGTGGCAGTGGCTAACATCAGTCCCAGTGGTGGTGTTGGTGGTCCGGGGTGGCACACCGCCTTTTAACAACTTCAGTTAAAACCTGCCAACATTAACCACATCATCATCCTCATAAAGAAAGCTTCCCTCACAGACATCTATGTCTGAACTCTGACCACTGGGAAATTCTTTCTCCATTGTGTCATCATCTACGTCAGTGGTTGGCCGCTTCAGGCAGCCACTGCCAGTGCCACTAGGATGGTCCTTTTTCACATCACCAAAACCACCAAGACTAGGCCGGGGCACTAATACCGAGTTGCAGTCTGTGCTGGTATGTGCCTCTCGTTCATTTTAATGAATGTTAGCAAACTAACATTTGCAGGAGACAGGTTTGTCCGATGATCCCTGACTTTTGCACCAGCTGAGCTGAATACCTTCTCAACACTTACACTGGAGGGTGGGCATGTGACATACTTCAGTGCCACCGCAGTCAGCTCTGGCCATTCACTGACCTTTCCACTCCAGTACAAAAGAGGATATTCAGTCATTGTCAGATGCCTGTTTTCAGACAAATATGACTCAACCATTCTCTAAGCCGCACTAAGTCCAGTTGATGATGCATCATCCTGGTCTCCCAAATCATTTATTTCACAAATACTCACTTGGGACAAAGCCTCCCAATATGGGTTGACGCCAGCCACTTTGGATGATAGACTACCTGGAACTGCTGTCCCCTTCCCCTTGCAGGATATGCTTGATAGTCCTACAGGTTCACCTTCAGCTGGATTATGCTGCTGAGGTTTGCTGACCTTGGCACGTGACTTCTGTGCCTCATGAACCTAGCGCACGAGTTGACCACTGATATTTTTTATCTGTTCAGGCCTTCCCTCCACTACTGATGCAATTCCATGTTTGTTTCACGGGTTCAGCATTGTTGCTATGGCAAAGTTGTCATTATGCTGAATGCTCACAATGTGACGATTTTGGTCGAATACTGTCAGCATGTGTTGCAGCAACATACTGCTACCACCATCTCCGGCAACATCAAGGCCATGCTGTACATTCACCAATGTCTGCCTCAGCACCCACAGCAGTGGAATTGATTGGCTAATGGAGGCAGACTCTCCACTCACTGCCTGTGTGGCATGTTCAAAAGGCTGCAAAATTGTTATTACAGAGTCCACGAGGTGTCACTGTTCAGTCGTCATAGACATGGAGGCCCTGGAACTGTCACGGCTAGTGTGCATCACAAGGTATTGTGAGATGGCTTTGTATTGTTCATACAACCTCTCTTCCATGTATAAAGTGAAGTTCCATTGGGTGCAACTTCCAGCTTCAAGTGGTGCTGAGACAGGCTGTTTTGTATTTGCAACTGCCGCAGTTGGTCACGGGCCTTTCCAGATCTTGAAAAGTGAGAGCAGATACGTTGTGTAATGGTCAGCATTTCCTTTACATTAGGGTGCTGCAGAAACTCCTGCACCACAAGATTTATACAGTGGGCCATGCATGGAACACGAAAAAAAACACCATTCATGATGCATTTCACCACATTTGACCCATTGTCACTTGCTACGAACCCAGCTCTCAGGGACAGAGGGTTTAGCCATTTGTCAGTTTCAGTCAGTACCATGTCCAGCATGTTCTCACCAGTGTGTGAACAGGTCACATTGCGCAAAGCAATCGTTGCATGCTGTTGAATTCCTGGAGGATTGTTACTGTGACAATCCACCTTACTGCACTGATTACTCACACTATCAACATCACAAACAACCCCCGGCACCTGCGCCAAGTGTGCAGTTCTACACAAATATGAACTCCCTGCTGTTTCGCCATTTGTCCACATAGCCATACTTAAATGGATGAATGGAGAGGAGGAATGTTGAAGGGCATGTCTTACTGAATCAGACACAGTGTGGAACAACTCAGGGACAGCATGGGTAGAAAAGTATATCCTGGGTGGGATTTTCCATTTTGGACAGGCACGTGCAGCAAACCACCACAACCCAGAATTCTTTACAATGGAGATGGGCAAAAGATCAATTGCCAGCATTTCCGCTACAGCAGCATTAAGTTCATGTGACACTGTATCCAAAGGATACATTGTCAAAGGATGGCAGACAAGGGTGAGGTAGTACTGGTTGGAGACTTCAATATTCCAGACATGGACTGGAGCATCCCAGCAGCAGCATCAACTAGGAGCAGATTTATCCTGGACTCCCTTCAGGGTGCCTTCCTCAAGCAACTGGTCATGGAACCAACTCGGCAGAAGGCAATACTGGACCTTGTGCTCACAAACAGGGACAGTGTGATGGGGGTAACAGTGGGGGAGCACCTGGGGAACAGTGACCACCACTCATTGTGGTTTGAAATCACAGAAAGAGCAGAACCAAACCTCACAAAAACACATATCCTGGATTTTAGGGGGCAGACTTTGGGAAAATGGGAAGATACTTGAAAGAAGCATTAAGGGGAATGGGTCAGGAATCAGGGGTTGAGAAACAGTGGGCAGTATTTAAAATGGGGATTACAAGAGCAACAGAATTATGCATTAAGCAGGTTAGCAAGAGGAAAAGGAAGAGGAGACCATTATGGTTTTCCAAAGAGGTAGCAAAGAAAGTGAAAGCCAAAAAGATTGCATTCAGGCAATACAAAAAGACATAGGCAGAAGGGGATAGGGAGAAGTACCAGGAGAAGCAAAGGGAGGCAGGGAGGTCAGTAACAGAAGCCAAAGCTCAGACAGAAGAACACATTGCAAAAGCAGTGGGTAGAAGGGACAAAACCTTTTACAGGTACATAAGTGAAAAAAGAAAGGCAAAGGGAGGGATAGTGAGACTGAAGGGGGAGGATGGTGGCAGCGTGGAGGATGAGAACAGTAAATCTGACATATTGAACAGGTATTTCTGCTCAGTCTTTACTGAGGAAGAGGAGGGTAACGGGTCCGAAGGGAGTACAAGGGGTGAGAATGGTGCAGAAATGGACACAAGTCCCTTTACACAAGAAAGGGTCCTGAAGGAACTGGAAGTAACAAGAGCTGATAAAGCAATAGGGCCAGATGGCGTGCACCCCAGGGTCCTTAAAGAACTAAGAGGGGTGGTGGCTGAACCTCTGGCTATCCTGTTTAGCCGATCACTGGAAACAGGGGAGGTACCAAAGACTGGAGGACAGCAGATGTAGTCCCCTTATACAAAGTGGAGAACAAGAGGAAATGGGAACTACAGACCAGTCAGCCTCACCTCGGTAGTGGGGAAGATTATGGAAGCACTACTGAAGGAGAGATTGGTGGAACATCTGGTTGTCAATGGACTACAGGACCCAAGGCAGCATGGTTTCACCAGGGGGAGGTCATGTCAGACCAACCTCACTGAATTTTTTGACTGGGTGACTAGGGAGGTGGATCAGGGGAGGGCAGTGGATATGGCCTGTCTGGACTTCAGCAAGGTCTTTGACACTGTGCCACATAGAAGACAATTACACAAACTGGGGAATACGGGTGTGGGTAGGACAGTAGTGTGGTGGTTAGGTAACTGGCTGAGCGGCAGGACACAGAGGGTGGTGGTAAATGGCTGTCACTCCACAGAGGGAAAAGTGACCAGTGGGGTACCAAAGGGATCAGTGCTGGGACCGGTCCTATTCAACATCTTCATCAGTGACATTGCGCAGGACCTAGAAGGCAGAATTTCACTGTTCGCTGATGACACAAAGCTCTGTAACAGAGTAGACACACCAGAGGGTGTAGACAGAATGAGAAGGGACCTGCAGAAACTTGAAGAATGGTCAGGGGTTTGGCAGTTGAAATTCAATGCAAAGAAGTGCAAGATAATGCATATGGGGCACAAAACCCTGGCACATATATATCAGTAGAGGTGAGGATATAGCATGCACCAAGCAGGAAAGGGATCTTGGGGTTATCATCTCTGATGACCTCAAGGTAGGGAAACAGTGTGACAAGGCAGCAGGTAAAGCAAATAGGATGCTGGGATGCATAGGCAGGGGCATCACCAGCAGGAAAAGGGAGGTCATAATTCCACTATACAAGACACTAGTGAGGCCCCACTTGGAGTACAGTGTACAGTTCTGGAGACCTTACCTATGTAAGAACATAGACAGGGTAGAGAAGGTTCAGAGGAGGGCAACAAAGATGGTGCATGGATTGTATCACAAGTCCTATGAGGACAGGTTGAAGGAACTGAACATGTACTCCCTGGAGGAGAGGAGGGAGAGAGGGGATATGATAGAGACATACAAGTATCTTACAGGGAGGAACAGGGTGCAGGAATGCACAATTTTTAAGTGAAAAAGATGTTCCAGGAGTAGAGGGCATGGGATGAAGTTGGAGGGAGGACGATTCAGAGTAAACGTGAGGAAGAATTTCTTCACAGAATGGGTGGTGGACAAGTGGAACACCCTGCCAGAGGAAGTGGTGGGGGCTGAAACAATCACAGGATTTAAGAATGCATGGGATAGACATAAGGGAATTCTGGAGGTCAGGGGTAAGGGGCAACAGACCTCTAGGAAAACATAAACTGAACTTACAAGCTCAAATGGGCAGACTGGGTGGGCCATAGGCCCTTATCTGCTGACACTGTCTATGTATCTATGTATATATGTATGATTCGGGGGGAGTACTTCAGCTTATGCACAAAAACACTCTGTAATGTGGGCTGACTTAAACATTTTACACGGGGTGTGATCACAAATGGTTGTGCTCTGTGATGAATGACATTGGCAGGGGGTGGAGTGTGGACGTTTGATGAAGATGGTTGCACAGGTGATGATGACAATCGCAGAAATACAGTTATTTTGCCAGATTTGCCAACCGGGGTTGATGTACCACTTGCACTAGACATACTGCATTCACCACCACCACCGCCACCACAAAAACTGCTACTCTCACCAGCACTGGACAACATTTCAAAGTCATTATGGTCCTCCACCTCATCATGAATGTAGTAATCCTCTGCTCTTATTACCTCAGTATTGCACACGTTTAATTTATTACTGGACTTAACAGTCATGGAAGGGGATAACATGCTCGCTATGGTTGCAGGTGACAAGGGTGAACACCCCAATGTGGTATTAGCTGCCAGCTTGTACTGGGTCCACAGTGCCAAGTGCCTATTCTTAAGATGCTTATGCTGTCCTCCTGTGCCCAGATGGCTCCCCTTTTTACCTCAACTCACATGCACATGGCAAACCTGGCAGATTGCAACTGACTCATCATTTGCATCTTGAACAAAAAAATCCCAAACAAGGGATTGTGATGCTCTACTTTTAACATGTCCATGATGCGGCTTATTTAAGTTCATTATTTTAAGCACTGAAGTGTGTGGGGGGGGGGCATGTGATGTTTCGGGCACTGCACACCTGGACTGCAACCGACCACCATGACTAAGTATCATATTTATTACTGGGTCATCATCATCAACTAAAACCAGTAAATCACAACGTTTTACAGGTAGGGATTCCTGCAAACAGACTCAGTCACAGCCACTTTGAATTTCTTTTTCTACAGTTCCCAATGGTTCAATTACATCATCATCATATTCATCAATGTCACACACATCCACATCTTCTGCTCGGATGCTAGCATGTGGACTGCATGTTGCAACAACAGCAACATCATCATCATCACATTCATCATCAGCATCTACACCACAATCACCTGATATTTTTTCGCCACACTGTGAATCACTGTATGGAAAATGCGTGACATTAACTGCCACGGTGGACGGAATATCACATTGTATGCTGTCATTGACATGATTATCATAATCCTCAGCTTCAGTCACTGGGATGTTACTGGGAAGAATGACATCATCTACGCTGCCACCCACTTACACTGTTTCACACTCAATATTTTTGGATACGGTACACTGGTCAGAATTCGAACTTGACGCACCAATACTAATACTACCACCTCCACTAACACCAGTAACACTAACACAAACAGCTGGGAAAACATCATCTCCTCCAACTATGAGTGAAGCTACTGATTTGGCTGTAAATAACATTGCAGGAGAAATACCTTTCCTCACATCAGCAATGCACTTCTGCGTCTGCGTACTACCATGCCCACAGACTATCTTACTGCCAGCATTGCCATGGTGAGAAACAGCTTTGCTTGCACGTCTCTTTGTGGCCATTTTGGGGGATCAACCACAATATTATAATTTGATATGTTCACTCTCTGATTGGGGGGATGCTGGATGTGAAGCCCAAAAAACAACTGTAGCTTTAGCAACAGACAAGAAACTAGTCTGTCATGCAATGAAAACAACTTCAGTCACTAGTGGTGCTAATGAGGTCACAAAAACAATCCAATCTGGTAAAAAATTCATTTTGCCAGTGGGGGTGGAGGAGGCATTGACTGCAGATTTTTACGGCAGTACAAGTAGCAAAACAAAGAACAGATACTATGATTGCAGTCCAAAATCTGGCAGCTGCAGTGGATAGCAGGTTCACACTGCTGCACCTGCAATTACACTAGTCTGTGGCACAATAAAAGGTATATTATTTGATGTCACACAACAACGCATACACATTCACACACAGAACAGTTCGTCTATAATGCTGAGCGAGTTGTATAGCAAATTGAAAAGTTCAGTAATATGCCACGTATTGTAATGTAAACAACCTGAAATTATGAACTGCTGCACCAGATCCACACAACACACAATCAGCAAGAAAATTTCAACAAGTACTGACAATATTTCTGTGTGTACATTAACACAGTCAGTTTTATGACAAAAATATTACCAAAAAAAGAGAAATCACTATTTCTGCAACTTAAATCTACCTACACCACAGATACGCCCCTCCCCAAAGCACACTTTCACTGTCTTTCACTACACGCACTTAATGTTGTACATTAACATTCAAAATCCACACAAAACCAAAAATGCTCGATGATATGAGCACAGGAGGGTTTCCTACAATCAATGAACTAAAGTTTGAGCCCCCCAAAAATGCAACAATGCTTTTTTAACAGCTTTTAGAAGGTTTTAATCACAGACAGCTCTCAGAGCACAATGTCTGCTACTCCTTCCTACACATACTACCCCGAATTGACCCGAAATCCCATGAATCACTGCAAAATTCATCTTCGGAGCTGAAAAACAAGGCAAAGTGAGGTGAAGTGCATTGTTCTCAATGCACTTGCCTTAATATTTGGTGGAGTACTGGTCTGGGAAGGTGGAGTAATGCGAAGTCATTGTTTTCAATGGATTTCACGTTACTCATTTGTAACGCAAAGTACTCCGCTTCACATTGCGGAGCACTCCGCAAATCCGCTTTGGCTCCATGAATAACTTTGTGGAGTGGATTAAGCCCACTTCTCCCACCACTGCTTGCCACACAGCAATTTGCTGTCTCTGTACAGTAGCGCCCTCTCTGTGAGGATTGGCTGCTGGGACAAGACAGAAGTGCACAGCAGGAGCAGCTGCAGGGCTTACTGGCTGGGTCCGTTTTTGTTTCTGGTTTGGCGGTCCTGCAGACATTCCCAGTGAAATGGTGCAGTGTTGCAGTTGGTAGGGACAACATGGATGGACTGGTTCACATACACGGAGGTGACTGTGATGCAATACAACATGCTGTTTGTTCAGAAGGAATGCAGAGTCCTTTTACTAAGTGATCGTAAAAGGACCACAGGGCTCCACCCAACTGCAGCCCTAAAAAGACACTGTCAGCAATTGCTTGTCTTTCATGCCCAGCCCCAGAAGCCGTGTTGTCTAATGGTTTGGGCACTCTTTGGAACCAGGAAATCGCAGGTGCAATCCCTAGTAGCAAGAAATATTTACTGTGTAACCCAAAGCAAATCACATAACCTCAGGCTGAAAGGTTTACTGTACTGATTGGATCACTGTTGGGAACCAGGAGATTGCAGTTTTAATGACTGTTATAGCCAAATACTGTGTGACTCTTAGCAAGTTATTGAAAATATCTTGCATCTAAGCTGTAGTATCCAGGGTAAATATGTTGTAAAATGTAGCGTAAAAGCAAGACACCACTTCAATCAAGATACTGCATCTTAGCTGGGCTTTCTGTAGCAAATCAATTAAAAGGCTATGCCTGCAGTTCAATGGGTGGAAACTACAAGCCACACCCCCTTTCATGAGCTTTTCAAGCCGGCTTCCTCCAGCCTCATTTGGAAGCACTGTATCTTTGCTGCAGCTGAATGCTATGCTAGGGCTCTGTTCTCCCTCCCTTTTCTTCCCATGTTTGTCTGCTGCTTTTCCTTTGTGCTTTTGGAATTTCTGTTCACTTTGCACCTTCATCAGCTTTCTAGGTCAGTATTGTGTTTTTCTACTTTTCCTGGCCGCAACTTATGCTTCCTTCCTTCTCTCATTTAGCTAGTCCTGCTGCACTCCTGACTTAAATAACTCCTGTGTTTCTTTCTGTTTCAGTTCTTGGTGTGCTTACTAGTTTCCACAGTATGTCCTATCTATGTCATTCTGTTGTTTTGGCTTGTGCTGTCTCAATTGTTTTATTACCATTTTGCTGTTCATACCAGGCCACTTGCAAACCTCCTCTCAGTTCCACTGCATTCCTCCACAGTTACTTTTACCCGATTTCCTAGCTAGGTAGTTGCTTTCACTCCTGCTCTGTCATTTTAGTTAGTTTTACTCAGTCAGTCTGCTTCAGCATTTACCACCCTAATCTAGTGTGAATACAACTTTCAGCCTTTTCTGCTGAGGCTGGGTTATGCCTCTCATTTTGACATTTGATGTTCATTCAAATTTCAGTACCTTTTTAGTCTTTATATTGTTCAATATCAGTCATTCCATTCAGCAATCATCATTCAGTTAGACGTGCACTCAGGGCTTTTTCTGTGGGTAGATAGATCTTGCTCCCCTTGAAGTCTACAACTTGAGGGTGTCTCTCATCTTGGGTGGGGGTCCTTCTCTGTAGGCTGCTTGTCTCCTATGCCACCTCCTGGCTACCCCACCAGGTGGTAAGGTCCAATACACTGGGGGAAGCGTTAGCCATGCAGACCTTTGGTTAGCGGTACCTCAAGATGCAGCATTTAAGACATTTGATGGCAGACAGTGGAGTCTTAAGCCCACAGGGGTTCCTTTCACTTTGCAGACCACATTGGCAGCAACTCTGTGTGCTACTTTCCCAGTGTCTGCCTATGGTCAACCTAGTCTAATTCTATATTCCCTTTCTTTATTTTTAATTCAAGGTTAAGCCTCCTTACAGTCTCAAGGCTGGGTGATAGCCTTTCAGCAGTAACAACTCTCTTCATGCAATGTTTTGAGGAGTGAGCATCCTTTGTAGGGAGATTCCTTTAGCTGCAGAGATCAACTCACGGCACTCCCATCATTATCCTATTAGAAGGACACACATATATATATATATATATATATATATAGAGAGAGAGAGAGAGAGAGAGAGTGGGAGAGATATCACTCTAAAAACTTCCCCTGAATTTCAAGGTCCAAATTAGCATTCAGAGCTGTCATAGCAATATGTTCCCATGCCAGGAGAGAGAGTAGCCAAGGCAATGGATCTCCAGAGATTTCCTGTACAGGTTTTCTTTTTTCTCTCCAGAGTGCTACAGGCCATAATGTAGTATACATGTAAGTATATCATTTAACCTAGTAGTAGGTTTTCTGTTGTGAGTTAGGATTGGATGGTTGCTGTCTTATCCTTCAGTCCTGCTGTTCTCTCTCTCCTTATGGGAGTCAGGCCTGTGCCTACTATTAGTCACCAGTTGCTGCTAGTCTTTAGTCCAATCAGTCTCTGTCTGTTATCAGACATCTTCAGCTGCTGTTAGCCATTAGTGCACTCAGTCTCTATGTTCACCACTTGCTCTGCAGTACTTTTGGACTCCTTTCTAATGTACCTTTAGTGTAATACAGAGGCTGCAACAACTGGTGGCAGCCATATTTTGTCTGGAGCCATCCTTCCCTGGACCTAGGAAGAGGTGGAGGAGGGTAAAGAACAGATGGTGGTCCCTAGGGGGATACTAACTGTCCAGTTATTGGATGCAGGGACCACTGAGGCTTCCCACATGGGAAGGGGGATACATCCTGTGGGGGAGAGGAGGGGTGGATATCTGGGACTGGGGCCAGCAGTCCTGCCTCTTTCTCCTCTCTCCCTCAAAGGATCAGGATCGACAGCAGCTCTAGCTCCCAGACACCAGAAAAGAAGGTAAGGTAGCTGGGGCCCAGGGATGGGAGGGAATCTCCTTGGGCTGGCATTGCCCAGAGGCAAGCTGGAGGAATTTTAAACCAGCTTGGTCATCCAGGAAAATATGGATTTGTGTCCCAGGGCCTGATATTATGGCCCCCAGGGCCATTGTCCTGCAGCATGGAGTATTTTGCAATGAAGAGGGGCCTGGTCTAGGAGCTTGAGGTGGGACAACTTGGTCCCAGGTGATCCCAGAGATGGGAAGGCTTCTCTCCTGGTCCCCCAGAGGGTAGTTAGCACATCCCCCAGGGCTTATTACTAAAAAAAAATAAAAAAAAATAATAAGGAACAAAAAGGAAGAAGTAATCCTCTTATTTTAATGGTGAGGCTGGATGGACCTACCTGGGCTTGCGGAGTCCTTGCAGCTTCTGGAGATCATCATTATGGCCTGGGACCCTTTGTGGATGTAGGCGGGTGTATCGCGGGAGAAGCTGTATGCTTCAGGCACCTCCGCATCTCTCCTTCAGGCCTGCTTGAGTGCCGTTAGTGTTCCATCCCTCGCCCCGAGCCCTCATAGTCTGGAAGTCCCACCGCAGGCCCATGAGTGGTGATCAGTGCCGAATCTGTGCAGGGTCCAGGTGTGGAAGGGGTTGGTCTGGCTGCTCTCTGGTTGTGGCAGCAGGCAGCCATGTTGCAGCATCTGGGTATCAGCCTCAGAGTGCAGTGGCCCATCAGCAACACTACAGGTCCCAACATCCTGTGGGGCTTGTGGGTGGTCAGTGGATTGGCCGAGTAGGCAACTCATGCTGTGTTGAGCATCCCATGAGATCTGGGCCCTGAGAGGCATAAAGCCTTTGCAGATCTCACGTGACCACATGAGGGGCAGGCACCATCTTGGGTGGGCCTTCAGTTGGTTGGCCTGGTTGTGGGCATCATTCCCAGGAGTGCCAGTTGGCTTCCCTCCCAGTTGGGACCTCAGATGGAGCAGAGCCAGGAGGCCTAGGGGGCAGCTGAGCCAGCATTCACTGGAGAATCAGGGGCTTGAAGCAGATGGATGGCTGCAGTGACCCCCCCTTGATAATCCTTCAAAAAAGAATGAATAAATAAAAATGAACTAAAAGAAGTTGACAAATAAGTGAGGAGGTTAACGCGCTTGGCCTCCCAGCAGTGCTGGGGTGGTAGCCAGTGCACTCAGTGTAAAGGGGCTAGAAGGGTGCCCTCAATGTCTCCAGCTGTGGGGTTGTAATCCCACTGGGGACAGGCTGAGATCTCAGGGCTAGCTGGCACATGGTCCCGAGGGTACAACAGGTGACATGGGGGAAGTTGCCTGGGCCTGGTCATTGGGGGACACCTGAGTGGGTGGGCATACAGGTACCTGCATGGGACTTGCCTTCGGGGGGGTCACCTCTGGTCGGGAAGAGACCTGAGGACAAGGAGCAGGCCATCCTATACTTCCTTAACAAAAAAAAAGAAGAATGTTTAGCAAATAAGATTCAGAAAAATATTAAGAGGTTGAACAGTGGGGGGGGGGCAAGTGGTCAGATTACTTGGGGATGGCCTTACTTGGTGGATTGATCCCAGGTGACATGGGCATAGCACAAGTCAATGCCTTCCCCCTTTCCCTCCATTGCACTGGGGAAGGAGCTGGGCCTTGCGGGGCCGGGGGAGCTAAGAGGGGGAGTCGAGGCCCACAAAGTGGGATGGACCATCCTGATGTCCTTACTGGGTGGCAAAACTAACTGATTTTGTATGGGGGGATCTTAGTGCTTTACAGATTATGGCTACATGGCAGAGAACCCCATCACAGAAAGCCACAGAGGGCCTGGAAGGGCAGTTTTGGGAGGTGCACCAGAAGAAGGGAGCTGCTTGGCTTGAAGCCTGCTTGGAGGGTCTGGATGGCCCGTCAACATCGACGGCCAGCTGGGGGGCACCATCACAGAAGTGGCCAGCAAGAGGGAAGGTGGCACCTCCGGCTAAGGTGCCTAGGACACCAGGGAGAGGTAAGCAGAGCAACAGGGTGTGGGAGCTGACTGACAGGGACATTCAACAAGTCCTTGACATAGCGTTAGGAGTAGGAGGGCAATTACTGAACAGGGAGGAGGTCACAGAGGAGGAGGGGCTCCCAGCGACACAGGAACGGGCCAACAGCAAAGGGGGTAGGGGCCGGGGGCTACCCCTGCCGATGGGGCAGAGGCCAAGCCAGACAAGCTTTTGGATCTCATGGCAGTGATGGTAGCAAAGATGGGTTGCAGGACACAGCCAGGGGGCTATGGCCCTGGGGGAACCATCTGCTTCTGTGCCTCTTCCTCCTGCCCCAAGTTCATACACCAGCTTGGATAAGCAGCCAGGGTCCCACCTTACAGAGAAGGTCAGGCAGCAAATCATGAACAGGGAGTATGTGGACAGACAAGCTTCTGGACCTCATGGCAGTGATGGTAGCAAAGACGGGTTGCAGGATGCAGCCAGGGGGCTATGGCCCCAGGGGCACCATCTGTTTCCATGCCTCCTCCTCCTCCTGCCCCAAGTTCATACACCAGCTTGGATAAGCAGCCGGGGTCCCACCTTACAGAGAAGGTCAGGCAGCAAATCATGAACAGGGAGTACGTGGACATGTTCTCCTTGTTGAACAGACTGGTGGAGCAGGAAGACAAGAAGAAGGAAAAAGGGGGAAGAGACACATAATAAACTCAAAAAAATTCCCTGCACCTTTGAGAATTGGATAGCGGCCTTCCCCATATATGCAGGCACCATACTGCAGGCAAAGAAGGATCAGGGAGTGGGACTTTATACTTATCAGAACAGGATCATGCTCATGCGCTGGAGAAAAGGAGGGATGGCATGGCTCGAGTATGATGAAGAATTCAGGAGGTGGAGACAGGGGGATGGGTCCCTGGGTTGGGAGACGGTGGACATGACTCTGCTGGTGGATATCACCCATCAGACTCATCCCTTAGAAAATGCCTGGGGAATACAGGATGATAAACCACTGGTTATACCTGGAAGGGGACTTGGTGAATGACCATATCGGCCCATGTCACATGGCAGTGTAGTATGCATCATTTGATAGAGCAGTTCAGGTCATGCAAGAGATGGGACCACGGGCACACCTGGCAAAGGCGGACACTGAGTCCACTTTCTGGCTGCTTCTTCTTCACCTGGATGACAGGGAACTACTGGGAATGAAGTCTAAAGGGCAGTACTATATAGACAACTGCATTCCCATGGGGTATTCCATAGCCTGTGCAGTCTTCAAGGCATTCAGTGGGTTCCTTCACAGGGTAACGGAGAAGTAATAGGGCAACAAACTTGAGGTCCACTACCACGACGACCTTCTGTTCACTGGGGAAGATGGAGAAGATGTTGGTGATAGGACACTGTCCTCCTTCAAGGCAATCTGCAGGGACTTCAGGGTCCCCTTAGCCCCAGGGAAGGTTGAGGCACCTGCTAGTTTGCTAGTGTTCTTGGGGATCAAAATCAACACTGTCAACAAGCTCTGTTGATTGCCTGGAGAGAAGGTGGAGGTACTGAGATGACTGCTCGATTCCATGGAGGGGGCCAGGAAGATAATCTTGAGACAGCTGCAGCAGCTGGTGGGGCACCTCAGCTTTGCTTGCTGGGTCATGCCAATGGAGCGCACATTCTTCTGCCACATGACTAAGCTGGAAGGAGGGTACACCAGGCCACATCACAGGTTGCAGGTCACGGAGGACTTTCAGGAAGACCTGTGGATATGGAAGGTCTTCTTGGAGCACTTCAATGGTGTGGCTGTCTGGCAGGTGGACAGCCATGAGCAGGAGCTTCAGCTGTTCACAGATGCTTTGGGACCTTTAGGGCTCTGGGCATACTTTCAAGAAGAGTGCTGTGCTGGGCAATGGCCGCCGGAATGGGAGGCAGCAGGGCTGCTTAAAAACATCACTTTGTTGACATTTTTCTCCATAGTAGTAGTAGCCCTGCAGTTATGGGGTGCACAGCTGAAGGACCACAAGTTTCTGTTCAGGTCAGACAACATGGGGGTGGTGAACACTATTAACAGGCAGTTGGGGCCAAAGGGCCCAATGGGGAACTTGATGCGCATCTTTGTCCTAAAATGGTTACTCTTGAACATCTCCTTTAAGGCCATTCACATACCAGGGGTTGATAATGGGATCACTGATGCTTTGTCTCATTCACAGTGGCAACAGTTCTGGGAGCTGGCTTCAGCAGCATAGCAGCAGCCATGGGCGGTACCCCCCTTCTTGTGGAGGGTAGTGACATCTCGACTTGGAAATGAGTAGGTAACTCCATCGCACCTAGGACAAGGGAAGTATACAGGAGGGGAGACAAACTTTTTTTTTCTTGTGATGAGCACACAGGTGGCATGGCTGGAGGTTTGACCCATTCTGGCGGAGCAGCTATACTGGTACATCTTCCAGTCAAAGCAGGTGGGGGCCATGCCGGGGGGGGTGGCTGGGTGCCTTGTTGGCTTGTCCTGGGTTTTCAGGGTCCTAGGGATCTCGGACACCAGGAAAGTGTTTAGGGTGAGGAAGGTCCTCGAGGGGTGGACGAAATTGGTTGCTGCTCGCCAGGACACGAGGCATCCAATCACACCGGCAACCCTCAAGAGCATCAGGGGAGTCCTGCAGTCCTTTTGAGGCACTAATGTTCTACACCATGTTTCTGTTGGCATTCTGTGGGGCAATCCAAGTAGCGGAGGTTACCCAACCATCCAAGAGGGTCAAGCACATAGGGCTAAAGGAGGGAGATGTGCTTGTGTCAGCACTGCTGGTGCCTGTTGCAGGCCCCACCTGGGGTGCCCTGGAAGATTCATGACAGGGTGCAGGCCTACATGGCGATTGTGCCAAGGTTAGGGGGTGCCTTCTTTAAGCACACAGATGGGGCCCCAATCATGGCTTACCAGTCCGGAAGGCAGGACTGGATCCAAAGGAGTATGGGACACATTCCTTCAGAATTGGGGCCACCACATACGCTAGGAATCTGGGATAGGAGGACAGTCAGATTCAGGCTATGGGGCATTGGAAGTCCCAAGCATTCTTTGGGTATGTGTACCCCCATTTTCAATAACAACCTTTTGCTTTCCAGGATCCCCCATTGGATGGTTTGAGCTGGTCAGTAGCTAGACCTTCATGCTGCAAGGACATTGGGTCAAGAGGCTGCTCTGATGGAAGGGGTCATCTGAAGGTTTTCACTGGGAAGGCAGAAGACCATGGACTTGCTGGGTGGGGTATGAAGAGCGAACCATAGGGGAATAACCATTGCACTTCCTGCTCTCCTGGCCAAGTTGATCTAGTAGTTACCAGGCCAGAGGGGGAGTGGTGGTCCCTCTCATGCATAGCCCACATTAGGGTCAGCTTGGATGATGAGCAGGGTTGGGTAGAAGTTCAGGGGACCATGGAAAGACATAGCCAGATACAGGCTTTGGGTCAACGTGCAGTAGCTGAGACAGGCCTTAGTCCCAAAGAGAGGGATCTGGGTTAAGTGAGGCAGGTGTGGGTCTTGGAGGAATTAGGTGAGCAGGCGGCTTGGGGGGTTCAGATGTTGTCCATCCTGTGGCATCTCGGGAGGATCACGATATATTGAATGGTCAATGGGGGCGGTAATGAGCCATGTTCTTTTATAGGCTTATGGCTCCCCCGCTCTGGTTAGCATGGAGGCAGAAACTGAGTATCCTGACCCAGGGAGGGGTTGAGGTCCACCTCCAGCAGTTACAGCTATCTTGCAAGGCTAACAGCGCCCGACAGTGGTCAGCCAGCAAGCCTTTTGCACTTACAGCCTCAAACCATTGATCCTCCATGTGCACATGCTGCTCTCAGTCTGGTTATATTCAATAAATGTATGGCTGTGGCCATTTCCTCCAAGATTAATGTCTGTGTGTTCTTTCTGGGGAAAGGGGGCTATGGATGGGTACCAGACAAAGGAATTATGTTCCCATGGCACCTCAAGTGGTGGAACCCTTAGCAAGAGGGTTCCTTTGCCATCACAGTACCCCAACAGGGTGGTAGTCCCACATGGGACAGAGAGTGTGACTGGCCAAAGTATCCACATATAACAGTTAAATAACTCATGCATTTAACTGCCTTTAGACTATCAACAATGTAGCACAAGCATAACTGCTCACTAAGGTTGTGTACACCCATTTAATTGGATGACTATGGCTGCAGTTCAGAGAGTGGGATCTACCAGTCACAGCCCCCTTTCATGACCTATTTAAGCCAGCTTCCTTCAGCCTCATTTGGAGGCACTGTTGCTTTGTCCTGACATCCTCCCCTCCTACAGTGGCACACCTCTCTCCTTGAGCTCCTCTCTAAGGCACCATTAGTCTAAATGATTTATTTTCTTTTGGTACTGTACCTCTAAGGCTGGAACACTCCTTAAGAATTTTTTTAGCCTTCACCATATCCCAAGTGGGTGGTAGTCCCTCACAAGACAGAGAGTGTGATGGCCAAAGCAGCCATGTATAATACTCCAACAACTCATTCATTCAACTACCTTCAAACTATCTGCAATGTTTGCATAAGCATAACATCTCACTCAGGTTTCCCACTGAACTGTGAATAAGAAAAAAAAATATTACTGAGCATTACTTTTCTTGACTTGCTAGTCGTTTCTATCACAAATGTTCGTGAAAAAGAAATAATGTAACTTACTGGAAACTGAACCCAAGCCCCTGGACTACTATCCTGCTACTCCACCACTAAGCAGTAGGCTCATTTAGTTGGACATAGGTTTCTGGATAGACTTCTTTCTCTAATATTGTATTTTCTGCAGCTAAGAATAATCAAGAATACACTTAGCTGTTTGATGCAGTATTAGCCACAGTTTAGCAACTGAATCACAATTTACTGTAAAAAAGAATAAATAATTAATGTATAACGTGCCAGTAAATATGAAAGCATTTACAAAGGCTTGTCTTATTTGTGTATCAATCTATATATAAATTCTAACTTAGTAGAGATTCCCTCCTCACCACACATTTGCAGCTACAGGCCCTACTCAAGTTGCATTCAATTACATAAACTACAGTTGGGATTAAATTTACTCTCTGCAGCATAGAATTTACAGTTCCATGGCTGCAAACCTACTCCAAGCTAGCCCTATCAGTGACATAAGCAATTACCTCAGAATGAAATTAATCAAAATCAATGTAACCTTAATCTTTGGTAGGTGCAGAAAAGAGTATGCATGATTTCAAGAGGTGCTACCAGATATGAGTGTTGGCATCTAAAAACTGTCACTCCATGGGAGTGGGGTGTAGCAAGCAGCCAAACTGATGAGATGCATTAGCCATGAGCTCCCACCGAGCAGAGACATAAACCCATTTAAAATAATATTAAACTGAGAAAAATCTTATTCAACCAGCATAACCCTACAGAATAATACCAAATGCACACTCTGACCTAAATTTCAGCAAGATGGGTCACAATGCATGAAGTGGAAATGGAGGAGAAGGGCAGGGGGCAGGAGCACTGCATAGGGGCACTATGGCATGGGGGGATAGGCAGCTGTTATATGCAGGCTGAGATAGGTGTTACTTTCTGTTTTCTGGGCCCCTCCCCACATCCCAATTGCATGCACTATGACAAATCCCTGGATGTGGAGCTAGCTGACGTGTGGTGACCCATGCTGGTACTTTTTGCACACCACTACTGTAGGTGTTGCTGTCCAAGCGGTGCTCTGCAGCACCATCCCATGAGAGGAGATCATCCATGCTTTTTTCAGTCAGACTCTCTGCCAGCCTCTGCTCCTGATGTCTTGGGCTTGGGGCTCAAACGCAGACCACCAGCATGCCAAGTAGGGGCCCCCTGCTCAGTGCCATGGAGTGGTCTTCAAAGACCATTTAAATTTAAAGCGATTAATTTTTATAACACACTCCTAGAATCTTTGGTGCAATGTAATAGGCTCACTATTTTTATAACACATCTATTTAAAATGCTCATGGATAACTCTGAATGTACTTGTTTTACATGTTTTTACCTTTTTCGATCTCTTTTTATTGTATCTGTTGTGTGTCACTTATTCAGTGTTAAATGCATACTGTACTGGGAGCTGAAGTGTTCTGGCCAAAGTGTCAAAGCCGAACCAAATTCTACTCCCTGTGAAATCCTAACCGAAGCTGCCACCAGGACACTTCGCTCACCCTTAATTGTGATAGAACTACAGTAGTGATACTTCACAGGTACATTCCTAAAATAATTTATAAACGTTGGTCTTGAACTAATTAAGTGTAGAAAAGTACACTGTAAGTTTCCATGGCATAGCCAAGTTAAAAATCAATACAAAAAAGCTCTCTGGAGTGATATTGCATTTCAGCTAATAAAAACAAACGCTTCCATCTAGACCACTATTTCAATCCATGTTTTACGTAGTCAGTTCCTATACAGTATTACAACAGGGTATTTCTGAGTGTCTACAAGTTGTGACATAGAGAGTTCCACAAGAAATTGTTAATGTATCATTCCATTTCTAATAAGCCTCTAGCAGCCAAGAAAAAGTACAACATTGTTTTAGGAAAGCAATAAAAGTGGATCTGTACACTGGAGTAAGATTGTCTGTTCTCACTGTATCTGTAATTAGGCTCTCTGGACAAATCAGGATGAAAAAGCCCTCCACCTATGAGCAGTAAGCTTAAACCAGCCACAACGTATGGAGAGTTTAGTAGCTAAGATTTATATCTATTTAACACAACATTAATTAATTACTAATTTATTTGAATATGACTGGTATTTCAATAAGCAAAAGTCCAACAAACAGTCTCTGAGATGCATTAGTCATGCAACACAGCCTGCATTCCTGCACACTGCTGTGGAGACGGTGTAAAATTGAAGCTGAGTCTTTTGCAGAAGCCCAATCCATTTGTGATTTGGCCGAAAAGTTTGGGAAACGTCTAAAACACAATATGGTGAAAAAGAAGGCACTGAATGGGGTGCATCATGTGGGATGCCATTTTAAAACTGTTAACCAACTTTCCTAAACAAGTGCAATGTACTGTAGCTAGTCACTTAACTACAGTATGATGAGAATTATTCAACAAACATAATGATTTGAACAGTTACCTTAATGTAAAATAAGCAAAAATGTTTGGTTCTCTCCCAAGCTGCTCTAATGTGCAGTCCCAGAGTCTCTGTCATTTGTATACCTCAATAGACATACCTTCAGTCCAACTCTGACCCCTTCTTGCTCGTATTGAATTTCTTCCTGTTATTATACACTCTCTTGCGTGCATCCAGAGGGTCTTGTGAACTTGCAAGTCTTTCTCCCATGCACAATCTTCAGTCTTGCTGGGAGCATAAGGCTATTGTGTACCCCCAACTCCTGAAATTGCCCTCAGACTTTATAAGAATCTTTACTCCTCATGAGAGTTACATAGCTGAAATCTGGGAACAGCCATACTGGATGTCTCTACCATCTGATGGAGTATGATTGTCTGGCTGCCAGCAAAGATGTATCTATTTATGACTGATCTCAGAGTATTGCTAGCAACATCACTGATGGGGTCTGATACCCATGGCTGATTGGGGGTGGGGAGGGTGGGATGATTCAGTAAGTCCTCTTTAATAAGTATGTTCAAATTTTACAGTGTCTGTGAGCCACTGATGTTAAAAATCACTTGGGTCATCCCCCTCCTGTAGTCTGACAGTGCAGAGGTTATTGGCCCTGGCAGAGTTTTATAAGTGCAAACAAAGTCCTGCTGCTTTTTTGGGCTCTGTTGGTGGAGTCTGATGCAATTTTCATGTCATTTATGTATTTTTTTTTGTTCCATTTTCACTTTTACTAATAAGCAGGTGGGCAATACTGCCATTTTGACAGTGGCCAGATCACTTCAGCTCCCAATGTAGTAATTAGTATAAGGCATAAAAACACACTACAGAAAAGGGGGGGGGCCTTGAGGTTAAGAGTGGGCATAATGTACTATAGCTTATGTGCAGCAGGTGGTGTTTGCATGCCACAGCTGGGGATCACCACAGTGCCAATCACATACAACTGCTAAGCACCCCATCAAAGCTACAGGAATTCATAGTTTCCTTTGCTGGCCTTAAGGCTCTCCCTGCCCTTCATGCCAATTACAACGTTAGTTCGACATACTGTCGGTTTTCATAATAAATCAGTCCCCAAAATATGCATCCCCCAAAAGTGCAAGTACTACTGTACTATTCAAGGGCATTGCTTTCTCGACCTTACCTTCTCAAATGTGCATATTTATTATTTTTCATTTTTGTGTAAATATTTTTAAGTTCTTCTTTTTTGTTTTATTATTTGCTACCATGTAGTGCTAAGAGCTACAGGATTTCTTAGTTTCTGTGGCTAGCTCAAGCCCCACCCCCACTATTGTCCTACTTTAAAAAAATATTATAATTTTAAATTTTTTTTCTTTTTACTAAGATGTAGTGTTCACTGATAAGACCTATATGAATTCTTAGTTTCCTTGGCTGCACTCAAGCCCTATCTTCCTGTGTAGTCCCTCCATTTTTATTTTTGTAAATATTTTAAAAGTTGTTTTTTTTTTTGCTAACATGTAGTGCTAAGAGCTATAGGAATTTTTAATTTCTTTGGCTGAGTTGAAGCTCCCCATAGTCCCCACTGTTTTTACTTTTTTAAGTATTGTTAAGGGTTTTTTTTACTATTTTTTTGCTAAGATATAGTTCTAAGAGTGAGCTATAGGAATTCTTAGTTTCCTTGGCTGTGCTCAAGCCCCATCCCCATAGTCAGATCTTTTTTTTTGTTGCATATTTATTTTTTTTTTACATTTTTTGTTTCCCACTTTCTTTTTGTCTTTTTTTTTGCTAATACATAGTGCTCAGAAATTTAGGAATTCTTAGTTTCCTTGGCTGAGCTCAACCCCCCATAGTCCCTTTTTTATTTTTTGTAATTTTTTTTAAAGTCTTTTAATTTTTTTTATTTATATTTAGTATTAATCATTACCATAGCAGCTGCTGCCTCATGGGAATGTCATTCTAAAATCCTTCTAATCTTCTGCTCTTCCCATGCTGTCAGAGATGAACGTTTACATCCTTTGCCAGTGCCATACCAATGGTTTAGGTGACACCACAGGTCTGATTTAACTGGTCATGACTGTTTGTAACTATGTGAGGCAGAGGCTGAGTTGCACTGAGGCAGGCAGCTTCTGCCACCTCCTCAAGTTGAGCTTGCTGGTGATGACATGGTTAAAGTCATTGTGCTACCTTCTGGAGAACTCAGGATGCCAGAGTGTGTCCAGATCCTTTACCTGCTGGTGACTGCACTGCTAGGTGAGGTTGTTTTCAGCTGGACAATGGTGCTGCCTGTACTAGTGAGAGCATGGGGAGACTTGTCTGCAGGAGG
Organism: Neoceratodus forsteri; assembly: GCA_016271365.2. Taxonomy (NCBI): domain Eukaryota; kingdom Metazoa; phylum Chordata; order Ceratodontiformes; family Ceratodontidae; genus Neoceratodus; species Neoceratodus forsteri. The sequence continues at coordinate 1,342,011,048 of CM057456.1, forward strand.
TAAAGGATTAGTCGATGATACCTTCTGGAATTTGAAATAATAAAGTGCATAGGAGAAGTTGATGCATGGCAAATTCAGTTTCAGAAAGGCTAGGAATTCAGTACTGTCCAGATCTAGCCTATAGTGATGTGGTAAGGCAATGTCTCCAGTTGTGCTGAACACCTTTTGGAAGCACCCAATGCTGGGGGACATCCCTGAAAGTAAAAAGCAACTTTTGCCAGTGCTGACCAAATCAATTTTCTGTCTTGCCAGAATTTGATGGCATCAGTATTTCAGCTAGACAGTAGTTCTACTAAATATGCCTCCACCACATAGTCTGGTGTCATGTCCATGTGTTCATCAATAATGTCTGCACAACATTAGTACTTTGTGTCAAACAGCTACCATGTGACTTTTGTTGTGTCTCCTGGAATCAAATAATCAATGTCTTCCTCTTCCCATCGGTTGTCACCATCATCATCATCATCATCACCACCTTGCTGATGCTTATGTCACCTGGCACTGGAAGCATGGGAAGTAGACCCAATAGGAGGAGGAGGAGGAGACTGGGTTCTGGCTTCGGTGAATTGTCTGCACTGCTTTATCTGAATTGGCTGCAAGACTTTCAGTTTGACATAGTCAACATGTGCAGTAGGAAAGCAGACATGTTTATATCTGGGATCCAGTAATGTTGCCATACCAAACAGGGTGTCCAGCTGAGTGTTTTGAAATTGTTCTTCAAGCTTTGTCAAACTGTATCAGAAACACCTCTGCCACTTCCCCAATAAGAATTGCATCCAGTTTTGGATGCTGCAGAGATGATAAACTAGTAGTGTCACTACCACCACCAGCACTACCATCTTGTCCAGCACTAGAATCCTGTTCACCACTGCTGGAGTCATTATCATCACCTCCATCACAACAGAAGCCACAACCACCACCACATCTACCTGCCCTACCACTGGCACCACTGTGACTGACCTTTCTTTGTTGGGTTGTTGCTCTGGTAGATATCATATAATTTGTGTGTTGTTTAAGTAGAGTCACAATAGGCAAGACCATGCTGAGAATAGCAGATTCAGCAGTCAGATCTTTAGTGGTCTGTTCATAAGGTCTCAGAAGCAGAACTAGCCCTTGCAGTACACACCACTGTACCCATGACAGGTGTACCCTACAAGGCAAAGCATCAAATGTCATAGTGCAAGACATAGCTTTCTGTTCCACGTGTTGCCACATCTTTACTCAAGCAGTGTTGTGGGACATTGTGATTAAGTTGGTAATGTCGAAGGAGCTCAACATATTTTTGGAAGCAATGGAAATATCTTATAATGTCCCTAACAGTGTCCAGCATTTCATTTAACTGTGCATGTTTCTCTAGCACATAATTCACCACTGGTTCTATGTGATAATGGAGAGTGACAAATGGCAACCCTCATTATTGTGATGTCAGGGTGGTGAAAACAATTTTGCCACCCTGACATCCTTGGCGCACTGAAGAATGGTGCCGGGGACTTAAAGCATTTGCTTTCTCTGGGGGGGCTGTGCCCCCCACACTCCACCCCACATGGGGGGCTTCACCCCCCCGCACCCCTCTACTTAAGTATTCTCAGCTCCATGGAGGTGCATGTCGGGGGGGGGGGGTGAAAGCAAAAAAAATAAAATGTTTGGGCCGGGTGCAACAAAGCCTTAGTAGCGCCCAGACCCAGACCCGAACCTGGAACCCCATGCACATGCAAGTGGAGGCCAATCCCCGATGCCATGGCACAGCTTGGCAGCTGACCACAGTCCACCCCCTACATCCCCTCTGCCCATTCCTAGGCCATTCTTGCTGTGCTCACCCCCCTTGTGTGTGTGTACATATAGTGACATCCTGTCACTAGGGTCACCCACCCCACCACATCAGGTCACCCTTTCTGCCCCCTAGCCTATCAGGCTTTCACCCACATCATGTAGCTGTTTTGGACGGTGCCTTAATTCATGCGCTGATGTCACAGGCTACCCTCACCTCCAGATTTAGTGCATGTGTAAAGCAAGGTGCATGGCCAAAACCTCCATCATTTATGGCCAGCATGTTACTCCCACTGTCTGTCACAAACATTCCCACCTTCAGTTCATGAAGGTATACCCAGATGTCCATCATTGATTGTAGAACGTGCTGCACATTCTCCCCACTGTGTTTTCCCTTCATGACTGACACATTAAGTAAGACACTCTCTATATTAATATATATATATAATAAACACAGCAATAGAGTCAAGTCATACAAAGGCAAAAGTACTGGACTTCAGGAGGGCTGACTTGGCCAAAATGGGTGAGTGCCTAAGCAATGCACTAGCAAATGGGCAGGAAGGAGGGGTGGAAGAACAATGGGGAATAATAAAAACTGCCATCACAGAGGTAACAAGCCTTTGTGTGAAGCAAATAAACAAAACAAAATGAAGCAAGAAATCACTATGGTTCTCAAAGGAGGTGGCAGTGAAGGTTCAAGAGAAAAAGAAAGCATTCAGGAAGTACAAAGAATCACAGAAGGAGCAGGACAGAGAATTGTATCAGTTAAAGTAAAAGGAAGTAAGGCAGTCAGAAGAGCAAAGGCTCGAACTGAGGAAAAGATAGCCAACTCAGTTAAGAAGGGGGATAAAACCTTTTTTAGGTACATCAGGGAGCGAAGGAAGACCAAGGGAGGGATAGTGGGGCTTAATAAAGGGGACAGGGTGGGCAGAGGGTGACTGTGAAAAGGCAGAGATACTAAACAAATATTTTTGCTCAGTATTTACAAATAAAGAGGGGGAGGTACCTAAAACAAACAATAGAAACACTCTGGATACAGAATTTGCTACCAGCCTATTTACAGAAGAAAGGGTTCTGAAAGAACTCTTAAAACTGAAGGTGAACAAAGCAATGGGGCCTGATGGGATTCATCCCAGAATTCTGAAAGAACTAAGGGTAGAACTAGTGACACCACTGACTACCCTCTTTAACAAATCATGGGAGGATGGAGTGGTACCTGAGGACTGGAGGAGGGCAGATGTGATTCCCCTTCACAAAAGTGGGAGCAAGGCAGAAGCAGGAAACTACAGACCTGTTAGTTTAACCTCAGTGATAGGGAAAATGATGGAATCACTTCTGAAGGAAAGAATTGTAGAGTACCTAGAGGCCAGAGGGGCACAGGACCCAAGGCTGCATGGATTCACAGCGGGAAGGTCATGCCAGATGAATATAATAGATTTCTTTGACTGGGTGACCAAAGTAGTAGATCAAGGAGGGGCTGTGGACATGGCCTACCTAGACTTTAGCAAGGCATTTGACACAGTCCCACACAAAAGATTAATATATAAGTTAGCCAGCCTTGGAGTGGGTCCCAAGATGATAGCCTGGGTAAAGAATTAGCTGGAGAATAGGACACAGAGGGTAATAGTAAATGGAGTCCACTCTGAAGAAAGGGGGGTCACTAGTGGGGTACCACAGGGTGGGGTTTAGTATTAGGACTGGTCCTCTTCAATGTCTTTATAAGCGACATTGCAGAGGGACTGGAAGGAAAAGTATGTCTCTTTGCAGATGACACAAAGATCTGCAACAGAGTTGATGCACAAGGTGGGGTGGAAAGGATGAGAAGGGACTTTGAAATGTTAGAGGAATGGTCAAATGTATGGCAGCTTAGATTCAGTGCTACAAAGTGCAAGGTAATGCACCTGGGAAACAAAAACCCAGGGGAAGAGTACACAATGGGGGGTGAGATACTAACAACAACGAAAATGGAAAGGGACCTGGAGGTAGTCATATCAGATGACTTAATGGTGGGCAAGCAGTGTGAGAGGGCAGTAAGGAGGGCTGGGGGGATACTAGGATGCATAGGGAGAGGCATCAATTGTAGAAAACAGGAAATTGTTATCCCTCTGTACAGACAGCTGATGAGACCCCATCTGGCGTACTGCATGCAGTTCTGGAGACCCAATCTCCGTAAAGACATAGGCAGGATGGAAGCTGTCCAGAGGAGGGCAACTAAAATGGTGCAGGGTCTGCACCAGAAGACATATGAAGAGAGACTAAAGGAGCTTAATATGTATAGCCTCGAGGAAAGGAGGGGGGGACATGATTGAAACTTTCAAGTACCTCGAGGAATCAACAAAGTCCAAGAGGGTAGCATCTTTCAAAAAAAGTGGTGTGCAAGAACAAGGGGGCACAATTTGAAGATGGGGGGGCAGCTCAGAGGTAATGTAAGGAAGTGCTTTTTCACAGAGAGGGTTGTGGATGCATGGAACAGCCTTCCGGAGGAGGTTGTGGAGCCAAAAACAGTAGTTGAATTCAAGCATGCATGCATGGGACAGTCATAAGGCAATTCTAGGGGTTGGGAGTAGAAAGAAGTAGGCTGCTGGTTAACTAGGATCTGCAGCTTATCCGTTAGGTAGGGAAATGGGCAGACTGGGTGGGCCAAATGGTCCTTATCTGCCATCAAATTCTATGTTTCTACGTTTATATTGCTGTTCCTCTGTTCAGCTGCGTACTTTACAATAACACCTGCAAGGACTGGTGGTGGTGGAGGTGGAGCAGCAGTGGTGCTACTGGTTCTTGACACAACTCAATAAGCAGTGAGATTCAGGAATCTTCGGTTTGCAGTACTTCTCTGGATGTCACTAATGAAATGTACATATCCACTTTCTGTCTGCTTCAGAAAGGGTCACCATCTGCATGTGTATGGCCTCATACTGTACATTGCAGGGAGAATATGTGAGAAAACATGAAGCATGGTGGAATGCTGTATTTGGGTTTCAGCTCATATAAGAGTCTTTGAAAACTGGTGATTTCCACCATAGAGAATGGCTGCAGATCAAGCACTGTCATCTCATCTATCAATTGAGTGATTCACACAGTAGCTGGATGAGTAGGTGGCATTTTTGTGTGGGCACGTAATGATTCCTGCAGTGTAGTTTGTTTGGTGGTAATAAATTCTGGACTAGCACTGGTGCTGGTGCTGGTGTGGCCACCACCACTGTTATCCCTACTTAGTAACGGTGCTGGTGGTGGTGATGGTGATGGTGTTGTTGGTTGGAGTGGTGTTGTGGAAGGAGTGCCACTAGTGTCAGTTGACTTTTATTGCTGCTGCCATGGGGGCTGCATAATTTGAACAAACCATTTGATCCCACCACCCATACCTGCCTGCTGCTGATGATTCTGACCTATGAGTAGATTGTTTAGGGATATGACTGTTAGCAAGATGCATATATGGTGCATTTCTAATGATTACCATACTTAAGTTGTGGGTTTGGCACCATCATCAAGTTGGGAGATGATTTTGGTGTGCTGTGCATACCCCTTAAAATTTTCCAGGGGTATTGTGTATTATTATTTTAGCATTCAATGAGACCATTGTTTAGATATATAGCGTGTCCCTTAACTACAAAGACTGATGGAGTTATTGCTTGTTAAAGTTACAAAGTTATCCTATAGGATATTAGGGTAAGGGTTAGAGTTAGCATGGTCACTTGCAACCTGTGCAATGAAGGTGTCCCCAGGGACAAGAAGAGGACCCACATGGGTACTGGGGGCCAGAGAACCTATCTCATGGCAAATCACTGGGCTGAGTGGGAGGAAAAGCAGAGGGAAGTGGTGAATGGGTGTGGTGGAGGCTGGGTTCCATCCATGCCAGCAGTGCTTCATGGAGGGTGAATGAATTTTCTGTGTCATTGTTGGATGATAGGCACACCCTATGGAAATAGCACCCTGTGTGGAAGTTCAAACTCGTCATGAACCAGCATCGCCAGCAGCACCCACGTTGACATCAGTTTTTTTTTTACATAACCCATATACAACAGGGATTTCAAGGACTAAGAGATACACACAAGTTGCAACAACACAGGTATTTAGAATGATGTTATTTTTTTACATGAAAAACAGCTAACCAATCAATAAACAAAAATGAAATCGATATAAAACTACAATGACAAAAACACCTAATTGTTCTACAAAACTAAAATTACAAACCACAGAAAGCAGGAAAGAAAATCACACAAAACACTATCTACAACAGCACTAGTACTGCTAAGACAGAAAGCCTAACCTGCCATTTTCTTTCTTAAAGTTGGTGCAGCTAAGCTCTCCTCCCCATAGCACTGCCTCACTGCATAATACAGAAAATGAAACTACAAATCTAAACTACCTAAATCACAAATAATACTACAAATAATTGGTGATCTAGTGGCACAAGGCACAGTAGATGCTTAAGTGGAGATTTGTTTGAAAAAAAATATCTGTTTTAAATGCTTTCCAATGTTTTTTAGGCACAAAGATACAGAGCACACTTAACAGCAACTGTCTCTTCCTCACACTTCACTGAATTCAGCCTGCACATGGCAATACAGTTCATTGAAGTACCATGTGACCTCCAATCCCATGGATCATTGTAAACTTTGCATTAGAACCAAAATTCAAAGGGGAATTTTGCAATGTTGACATTCGCTAAGTTCTCCTTTAAGGCAAAGTAGAACTTTGTCTTAAAGGAGTATTTCACAAATTTGGTAACATTTGTGAATTTCTCTGCGAAGTGAAGTTTTTTAATTTAGACCATCTCTAGTTGTAACTGTCAACATACTTTCAGCCTCCACTTCCTTTTTTCCTTCTCCTGCTTCCTCCTGCAATGTTGCCTGCTTCTCTTCTGCAACTTCTCCTTTCCCACAGTCTCCACCTTGCTGTCAACTGATGCTTCGCTTTTCCCATTCCCATTTCATGTTGCCTCCTCCTTTTCCTGTGCTTCTGCTTCCCTTTCTGAATTATCAGCACCTCTCTCTCCTATGCCATCTCCACTACCATATCCTCTTCCTCTGAGGCAGTATCCTCCACTGCAACCAGCTGTGCTGGTGGTGGACATGCTACTGGCTTGCTTTTATAAAACAGAGGGGTTGGTATACTATAAGCAGCACCTCATTCATGTACACCTACCATTTTTTTTACTAAGGTGACAGGACAACAGTCATGTCAGACACTGCTGACTCAGTTCATGATTTGTGGCCTGTGGGTACACTCAGATAAAGGGCACCATATAGATCCTCAAGCTAGTGGCCACTGACTGGAAATTGCTGTTAAAATTGCCCATGGTGCTCATCATGGTGTGGGTGTACAGGTGGCTGAATTGGCACCCCACCTGGCACTGTCAGCTGCTGTCATATGTTTCACATGACACTCAGGTGGAGGGCTCACCTGTACACCTTTGACTGGGATGGAGGATCCCTGGGTATTACATTACCACCATGGGCTATAGGAGAAAGCAAGATACTTGCAGGAATATACCATTGCTAGGGCACCGCCTTTAGGGTGCTGCATCAAGACAGCACCAGATTTTAGTGACTGTCATTTAGAGCGTTCTGTCTGTACCTCCATCCCCGAGGTCAGCCCCCACCGAGTTGGTATATTTAGTAAGGAGGGGTGTGCAGTATTGCTCTAAATGACAGTCACTGAAATCTGGTGCTGTCTTGACATGGCACCCTAAACACAGTGCCTAGATGTGGTAGATCTCTTGCAGGAGGAGAAGGTGGAGGACCATGAGCAGTGGAAGACCTATGTGTTGCTGCTTTGCTCAGGCTAGTTTCAGCACCACCAGATACACCACAGGATACTGACTGTGACTGACTGGGAAAGTTCCTGTATAAAGTGGATATACCACCAGATTACTTCTGCAGACTAAAAATTCCCCATAGTTTCTCTGGAAGCACTATTACATGACTCACCCTAGTATGCCATTTAGTCTCAGACCCACACTGACATCACCAGCACCAACAACAACACCACATCCTGTCTCTGTCTTCTCTCTCTAACTTCCTCACCATGTGCATCACCCCATCATGGGCCACATGACTACAATTGCTATTTGCAGAACTGCAACTTGCTGTGGGGATGGATACAGTACCATAGAGGAATCCTTCCCTGTAGCTCCTCCTCCTCCTCTCCAAGTCCTCCCTGCTTCCTTTTCAAGACATCATTGTTTCATCTTTATGACATGCCAGGCATGGCAAACACCGCCTGTCATGAAGACTAAGCTGCAACTGGATAAAGTGTTTCACAAGATTTTTGGGGACTCCTACTCCCGCAGGCAGGCCAGACATGGCACGCACTGCCTGTCATGAAGACAAAGTTGCAACTGGATAGAGTATTTCACAAGATTTTTTTTTGGGGGGGGGGGGCTCCGGCTCCCACAGGCAGGCCAGGCATGACACACACTAACTTGTCATGAAGAGTAAGCTGCAACTGTATAAAGTGTTTCACCAGATTCTTATGGGGGGCGATCTGGCTCCCACATGCAGACCAGGAACAGCGCTCACTGCCTGCCATGAAGACTAAGCTGCAATTGGATAAAATATTTTACCAGATTTTTTTTGTGGGCGGGGGATTAGGTAAGCTGGAGCCAGGAAGCACCCTATCCCTGACCAGGGAGTACAGCCATGAGCCACCCACAATCACCAAAACTTCAAATTGATAAAGTTAAGATTTGAGGCTTAGGTACCCACCCAGTCCAGAAAAGTACTACAATGCCTGTCACAAATACTGAGCTGTAACTGTATAAAGTGTCTCATAAGGTTTTGGAAGGGGGGGCACTCAGGCTCCCATAGGCAGGCTTGCTTGTGCATCTTCAGAATTGGATGGAGGATCCCTGGGCATTACATCACCACCATGGGTTGTAGGAGAAAGCAAGGTAATTGGAGGAGGAGGAGAAGAAGGAGGAGGACCACAAGCAGAAAAAGACCTGAGTGTTCCTACTTTGCTCAGGCTGATTTCGAAACCACCAGATACACCACTGGATACTATCTCTGACTGACTGGGAAAACTCCTGCATAAAGTGGGCATACAACCACCTGACGTCTGTAGACTAGCAAATCCCCATGGTATCTCTGGAAGCACAATTACATGACCCACCCTAGTATGCTTCTCAGACCCAGACCCCCACCACCACCACCACCACCAACACCAAAACCACACCCTGTATCTGTCTTCTCCCTCTAACATCCTCACTACGTGCATCACCCCCATCATGGGCCACATGACTACTGTATAACTGCTGTTTGCAGAACTGCAACCTTCTGTAGGGATGGGTACCATAGTGGAACCCTTCCTTGTGGCTCCTCCTCCTTTCCCAATCCTCCCTGCTTCACTTTCTGGGCATCATTGTTTCGTCTTTATGTCACAACAAGCATGGCACACACACCGCCTGTCACAAAGACTAAGTTGCAGTTGGATAAAGTGTTTCACAAGATTTTGGAGGGTGCTCCATCTCCCTCTGCCATACCAGGTGTGGCGCACACTGCCTGTCATGAAGACTAAACTGCAACTGGATAAAGTATTTCACAAGATTTTGAGGGGGCTCCAACTCCCACAGGCAGGTCAGGCGTGGCACACACTGTCTGTCACAAACACTGGATAAAGTGTTTCACAAGATTTTTGGGGAGGGGCTCCAGCTCCAACAGGCAGGCCAGGCACAGCACGGCATGCCTGCCATGAAGATGAAGTTGAAACTGGTTCAAGTGTTTTACTAGATTTTCTGTGGGGGGGGGTGCCAGCTTCCACAGGTAGGCCAGACATGGTTCACACTACTTGTCACTAAGACTAAACTGCAACTTCATAAAGTATTTCACAAGCTTTTTTTGGTGGGGGGGGGGTCAGGCTTCCACAGACAGGCCAAGCATGATACCAACTGCTTTTTACGAAAACTAAGCTGCAACTGGATAAAGCGTTTCACAAGATTTTTCTGGGAGGTGCTCAAGCTCCCACAGGCAGGCCAGGAAGAGCACACAATGCCTGTCATGAAGACAAAGCTGCAACTGGATAAAGTGTTTCACAAGCTGTTTGAAGGGATGGGGCTCCTGCTCCCACAGGCAGGACATGCATGGCACACATTGTTTGTCACAAAGACTAAGCTGCAATTGGATAAAGTATTTCACAAGATTTGTTTTGGGGGGGGGGTCAAACATGGAGGAGCCTGGCAGCACCCTGTCCATGACCCAACAGCACAGCCATGAGCCATCCACAATCACCAACATTTCAAGTTGATAAAATGAAGATGTCGGGCTTAGGCACCCACCCAATCCAGAAAAGTACCAAAAAACTTTGGTTTGGAAGATTTTAGTAAAACAACAGCACTGGACTAATGCAGCAGAGAAGGCCCCGCCCCCTCCCAACTTGCCTTCATGATGCTCTTCTTTCCTTCCCTTTCCCTGCCTAACAAAATCTGTGGAACTGCAGCAGCAGCTTGAATGTTATCGCCAAGAAACTGCTCTTCACAAATTGGTGGATTTTGGCAATCTTTTTCTGACAAAAAGAGTAAAACCAGCACACATAGCAAGGTCCTTCCTCCCTGGCACCAGAGCTGCAAATCACTCAGCTTTGCTGAGATTCAACATCCTTGATTGGTTGCTGAAAGTCAGGTGGCTGCCAGAAAGTGTTGCACATTCCCAGTGAAATATAGCTGTGTCATGGCCGCTGAAGCAGCAAAACGCTGAAGTGAAGACGGCAGCTCACTGAATGCTCCTTCGGCTTCGTGCTTACACTTAGTCACAATACAACTCAAAACTGAGCTACATCTCTATAAACAGCATTTCCAATGCTTTGTGCTGGATCCAGCATCACTTATGCAACTAATTAAGAAATGCTAAAGCAGCACATTGGTGTAACCATTTAATGTGAATTGTAATGTACAGTAATGCAAAACAAAAATACTTCAAAAAAGCCTGGGGGGGGGGGTGGATTTGCAGTATGTACATACTTTACATATAGTATGTTCACGTCTAACAGCTTGGAACCTAACCTAGTGCCTTCAGGCACAAAAGTGAGCTTTCTACTGATCTAACTCCAAATACATCCCATAATATGAAATTCAAATGCTGGATAATACAACATCAATTTATTTTGTTCAGCAGTTTCTATTCTCATAGGCTGTCATAGACTGGTCAGTGTCTAAAGGGCTTATAACTCTTATCCTGCTTACTGTCCAAGCTGTACCTAAGAGGGACTCAGAATGAACAAATACAACTCCCTAAATCCTGATTTCACAAATGTCACACACTCAAGATTTGGTGCAGCATATGTGCAGTCACTTGTTGCCTAGGAAACAAATGAACTGGGCAGTAGCTGCACAAGATCATAAGCATATGAAATTTGTAAAAGGGACAGGTAACTATTCAGTGCAGAAACGATAATAATTGATAAATGACTCTCACCGTTGGTGTGAGTGAACAGGTTAATAATGAAATTTGTCAAAAAAGTGTTTATAACCCTTCTCCCTTCACCTTTACCCTTCAATAAGACATTTCTCATATGTATATGCCCTACAGGCACTAAGATAGAAGGCTTTTGACAAATTTTGCTCTAATTAACTGTGCCAAAGGGTCTACAGTGCTGTCAGATTAATGTCTTCTATCTGGCTCTTCACTGGCCATCATGTATCATTGTTCAGGGAATGACAGCAGTCAGGTTATTAGATGTGTAGATATTAAATTAACGACAGTAGTAAACATTGTAGCAGTACTTCACATCTCAGCAGAGCCAATGAAGTGGATGACACTGAATCCATGCTGATATGCTACAATGACAGATGGGCGTCATTTAACACAATACATCAGTGGGCAACCCACGTACCACAGCTGTCCTCCACTAAATGAATTAGATCAGGGTAATTAATCTAAGGCAGAAACTATTACTAAAGTGGGTTCAAAGCAGAATGAGAAAAGAACAAAGCATATTTTATTTTAAGGAAATCGTTCCATATAGATTATCTGAACAGTACCTTGAACAGCCTGCAAAGTCTTATTCATTCCTTAAAGACCCAAACACAATGTGGAGCTTTCTTTCCTTACTAAATATTTTGGGAACGTGCATTGCTTTATAGATTTCTAAAATGAAGTTTGATTGAAAAAGTATGACAATCATATACATTTTCACAGGAAATCATGGCTAAGTTTATACTGTATATCACAAGTTTCTAAATGGTTGTGCAAATAAAGTGTTTTTGTTCCTACTGTAATTTATCTTTAAAAAGGTTTTCAACTCACTGACCAAAACACATAAAAAAGAGAAAAGTGATTTTTTAAGCAAAAAGATAGAAATTGGGATCCCAAAAGTGGAGCACTTGAATAGCAAGGGTAAGATCTGCCAGGATTTCTGTGTATCCCTGTTGCAGAGAACCAAATACAAAACTATTCTTTTGTGCAGCATTGTGCATTAATACTAACGTTTAGGAAGAAGCATACAGAAAATCAAATACTACAGATCTATATTATTAACTAGCTTGCAAAAGCCACTGTAGTCTTACAGTAACAGGCACAGGATTTGCAGAAAGAAAAGGAAAGAAAGGAGAAGTATAAAGGAAAGTAATCTTGTTGTGCATAGTGCTTTTAATACACAATGTATCCAGAAAGCACATTACAAGCTATGAGCATTTGCAATAACCACATGCAGACAGCAACATGAGATTCAGGAAAACAGAAAATGAGAAGGGTTTGAAAAATATCCATCAAACTGTCCCACCGGCACAGCGGCAAGGCGACCGCTTGTGACACTGACGTCCAGGGTTAGGGAACGTACCTAGGAATCAGGGGTCTTGCTGGATGGAGAAGGAAAAGTGCCCGAGGGGCGGATCTCCTTCTCTGGAGGGGGGGGTTGAGTGTCCAGCTTGTTGGTGACCTCTGGTGGAGGCTGAGGGAATCGGAGGAAAAAAGCTGGCGCCTGCTTGCATTTGAGGTGGGACAGATGCTGGCATTATTGCACACCCCACCTCTGAGGGGAACAGCCACAAAATCTCTGGTCCCTCAGCCATGATGCCCCACTGCGTTGCCATTCCTACTACCACCAGTGCCCACTGGGGGGTGTTCTGCTCCTGTGGTCCCATCCTGGGGGTAAGCCAGGGTTCACCTACATTGACCATTGGGAGGGGGCACCCACCCAGTGGCCCTACCCAGGGGGGTAAGCCTGGGCATGGTGAGTCAGCATGCGGGGCAGGGGCTGATCTCCAAAAGGGGCATTGAGGGGAGGACCAGAGGCAAAAAAAGAAAACAAAATATCCACCATGGTGGTGCTGCATTTTAACTCAAATGTGACAGATGTTTGGAGTCACTAGACCACCTAAAAGTTTATCTCACAGCATCCAAATGTTTGCACCAGTTTTGTGCAATTGGGGAAAACAAGGCCATGAGTGCATCAATGACATGTCATTTTTTTGATGCAAGTAGCTATAAATCATGAAAACTGTCACATAACATGAGTGCACATGAAAAAAGGTGATCAATTTGTAATGCAAAAAGGAGGACACTACTGGGGCCAGAAATCAACCCATCCATCAGTGTTGTCCAGTTTGCAAATCCTGCCCAATACCTTCAGAAACAAACACTCTCTTTGTTTACTAGAGCAGGGATTTATATGAACACATTTTAGTTTGCGGACTGCAGAAAAAAGTTGCAAGTTAAGATATTTAAAAGTAATGGGGCCAGATATTCAAAGCCTTGTGCCTGGCGCAAACCATTTGCTCCGCAATTGTGCCCAGCAGCAATATTCAAAGTACCAAATAGCGCCGGTGCAACGTGTTAGCATCAGTGCTAAAAGTTAATGTATATGTGGGACCAGGTGAGAGGCAGGGACATGCATACCAGTGCACTGTCACATTCAAAAGCCTAGCATGGTGCAACTTGCATTAGCTCCACACATAGCACAGCGTGAAATAGAACCCCTGAAAAGGTGCTCTTAACTCTGGGAAATCCCAGTCCAGTGCATCCCCCAACTCCGATCCTTGACACAAGTGGAAGACACAAACAGACATGTGCCTTCAAGTCAAGTCCCCTGCAAGCCCCGATCTCCAGTAGAAAAAATGTAATTATCCCCTGTGCTTTCCTGGACTGCCGCATCCCTGATCTCCATAGTGACATATTTAATAATCCCTGGTGTTCCCGGCAGTCATTAAATGATTCTGGGAAGTGAGGCAGCCCCAATGTTATGACCCTGGAGTACTGTTACAGTGAATTGCGACCGGCACAGGTAGTGCAACATTGAATGAGTCCTGCATGGTTGTGGCTGCCAACTGTTCTGTATCTTGCCAGCCCCCAACACCCATCCTGTGAAGCAATTGGAGTGTACTGTGCTCTGTAAATTTGTATGTGCTGTCACCCATCAGACAGTAACAAAGCAGACATGAGTGACAGTCCCTTGCAGACACTTATACCTGTCATCTGGTAACATGACCACCTTGGTGAGTCTGGCGGGCAGCGAACCTGCTGTAGGTCAGCAGTAGTGGTGGGTGCTGTTGGTCCACAGTGGACATTGTAGCAGTCGGGAAAATCTCTCTGGAAAGTGTCAGTAGGAGAGGTCATGTGTTGCAGCAGGAGTGGGGTCTGGGGTTGTGAGTCCAAAGGGGAGATTAGGCACGGGAGTCAGTGACAGAGGGAATGCATTGCTGAGTACAGTCTTCAGGCACTGATGTAGTGGGAGTAGTGACAGAGGGTAACAGATATGTATGCATCTGGAACTGAAGTGCACTATCTCTGTATTTGTGTTTCACTTCCTTTCAGTGTGGCAGTCAGGATGGGGAATGGGGGATGTGCTGTGCCAGCATTGTGGAGATGTGCATCCTTGTGTTGTACAGGATAGAATATGTTGTCTGTGAATAACTGCGAGTGAAAAAAAAGACAGCAACTGCTATCTGCTACTGTGGGTGGTTGCTGCTGCCCCTACTGCAGTGTATCAAGTCCCAGGCATCAGTGGAAGTGTCAGCTGCAAAGTTGTGCATGAGAGAGACAGGTAACAGTTCCCCTACTTTGGCAACATTGGAGAGAGAGAGTAAAGCCGCTGAAGCCTGTCCTCCTTTAACGGCCCTCCCTGCATCCCAAAAATAACATCCTACCCTGGTGCCTGATGGTGGGGAGAGAGATATAGAGATCAAAGCTGCCTGTAGAGCAAAATGGCAGGACAGTGGAACATGCTCAGTGTTCCTGACTTTCTGTTGTCTGTGGCTTGCGCTCCCAAAGAAGTGCAGTGAACCACATTTGCTTCCTGATAATGTGATATGCCTTTATGAGTATGATGTGTTCCC
Source organism: Neoceratodus forsteri (assembly GCA_016271365.2). Lineage (NCBI taxonomy): Eukaryota > Metazoa > Chordata > Ceratodontiformes > Ceratodontidae > Neoceratodus > Neoceratodus forsteri. The sequence goes on from CM057456.1 coordinate 1,342,026,082, forward strand.
TTGACAGTTCCACTCCATTTTCCCGCCCTGCCAGACAGAAAGAGAGAGCCAGTCTGAGAATGCCCCATTGAGCAGAGCTGTGTAGCAAGTCAGAGAGAGAGAGAGAAACAGCTGAACACACAAGTACTGCTGTGTGCTGGAGTCAGTAAGTGCAGAAGTCCTCCTCCCTCTCTCACTCACCCTCTCTCTCTCTCGCTCTCTAATCAATGTTTGCTCATGTCAGAGAGGGAGCAGCTCATGGCCTTAGTCTGCAGAGGTCCATGGTGCGACTGCAGGAGTCACCTTTGTCCCTCTGTCTCTCTCTGGTGGGGAGGCTGGAATTGACATGCACAGTGCACGGTATCCTACAGTGATATGCAAAAGAAATGTGACAGATCAGCACAGTAGTGTGTCTGTCACATTTCTATGTGCACAACAGCAGGTCAGTGTGCATTTTTTGTTAGGGACTGTTTTCCATGGCTGCAGGATACATTGCCTTTCTGGTTTTGAAATGGGGGAAACAGAATTCTGGGGGGGTGCCAACAGTGGTCGACATAGCCCATGTGATAAACACTATAGGGCATGGGTTTATAGGTATGTGGCCTAATGCCTCGGAACGCACCCCAGATATACATTAAATGCCTATAAACCCACACCCTGTCATAGGTTATTGCTTACATAATCCCTGTTTTTTTCCCTGGACAGATGCATCCCCAATCTGCACAATGAAATATGCAAGCACCCCCAGTCGTCCCCTGAACTGCCCCATCTCCAATATCCATTCATTAATACAGAAATATTCCCAGTGGTCCCATGGACCACTCCGACCCGATCCCCTGTAACTAGCAACCCCTGCATAACTGGTGGTCTAGTGGACCCCAACCCCACCCTGCAGTGCCTCCGTGCTCTGTCAGAGCTCAGTCGGTGGCTGGCTGTGGAGGTGAGTGGTTGACTGAGCAGGTTCCGCTTGGTTCAGGATGGGGAGTGGGGTGGAAGGCACTACAGGTGGGGGTCACTAGACCACCAGGTAGTCAGAACCTGTACATTATGGGGATCAGGGCTGAGTGGTCCACTGGACCACCAGGAAAAGGTGACATTTCATTGTGGGATATTGTGACTGCGGTGGGGGGAGACTACACTGCCTGATGAGGGACTGTACTTTCAACATGTTTGGGGGACTAGGGATCATGGATGGTGGAGCCACTAGACTACCAGGCATACCTCACATCATCTTGCCTCATGAATCATGGACAATACTTCCAACTATCAGAGACTAACACCCCAAAGCAGGGACACATCTTCAATATTGCTACTATTCGCTCAGACTGGTAACTGGCAACAGGGATTTGTGTTACAATTAATTTCCTGATAATGAACATGTCTGTCACTGTCCTGTTTGCATTATTTTGTTCTTTTCATCCCCACTGTGCTGCCACAAATCCACAGCTTTTATGGGGGACTGTGGAACATTATGAGGCAACATCAGGGACATCCCTGGCCATCAGATACACTTGTGAGGTATGCTACCAGGGAATATGTTTGTTTCTCCTGGTGATCCATAGTCTCTGTTGCTGTGTACATTGGTAGCCTGCAGCTCCAGAACTGTTTCCCTGGTCTGATCTACAGGTGAAACTGTGTGCACCTCCCAGCCTGTGGCTACTGATCTGTAGTTCCTGTCTGACCTACATATGGAGCTGCCTGCTCCATGCAATAGAGCTGAGCAAACTACATGGGAGTGCATGCAAAGCAGGCCATAATGAGATGCTAAAGTGGCTGTTTGCCCACAGATTGCCTGAGTAGGCTCATTTGCATAGGTGCTTTGAATATAGGATATTTTTGCCTCAAGCTAATGTGTTAGCACTGTGCAAATGAGTTAGCCCCGGCCGAACCTCTCAGATCCATAGCACAGTTCTGCAGTGTGTGGCCTGCAATGTTGCTTGCAATTGTTGTGCACCACTTCAGTGCTATCACCCACACTGGCCACCTGCTGCAACACTGCCTTACTCCACCTCTGTGTGCACTGGGATGCTGTTGCAGTTAACACTGGCCGGTTGCTATATTCAGAGCTGTCTTATTTACTGGGCTATTTTTGCACTGCACTCTCAGTCCTGTTTGCAAGCCTTCATTTGCACAGTATGTTCAACTGATTTAGCCCCTTGGCTATTACTTTGAATATAACATGTAAATGATTCTGGGCTACTTTAGCATGCTGGGCAGTGCTAATTTTGCCCCAGGGTTGAGTTTTGAATATCTGGCCCTTGATCTCTTGCTGCATTATTTACATATTCCATTTTAATTCTTGCTGCAAATTGCACAGAATAGTATTTTTTTTTCCTACTTATTTCTGGATGAAAATGATATTATTTAAAAATAAAATGCCTGGGTCCTGTCATCTTCAGTATGTTCAGCAATGACATTGAAGAGGGCATCCAGAGAAAATTGTGTCTCTTTGCAGATGACATGAAGCTCTGTGGTAAGGTACGTAACAAAGAATGTATCAACGATAGAGGTGTGCAAAAAAAAGTTCCGCCAGCAGGATTTCTGTGAAAGTCAGACATTCGCTTCTGAGAAAGTTAAGAAATCATTTTGCCAACTTTTGTGGAAATTCTGTCTTAGAAAGGAGGAATAAATGTACAGACTGTGGGTTAATATATTAAACTGTGGCAAAAAAAAAATCAGCAGAACTGATCACTGACAGTGGTCAGTTCTGAGGCTTTTCCCTTGCAGTTTAATACATTAACATTAATCTTCCCCACTCCTGGATCATGTGCCCTATGAATAAAAAAACACCCTCCACCCTCCTGGTGTTGTCTAGTGCCCTCCCTTCCTGCCGATTGTGGGCCACAAGTAAAAAAAGAAATCCCTTGTGTCTAGTAGTGCCCCACGCTCGTGGGTCCCATGTTAAAAAAAAACCTCCGCTCCTCAATGGCTAGTAGTCCCACCCCCACCCACTAATCCCGGTTCCCATCATGAAAAATAAAAACCTTCTCTCCCTGGTGGCTAGTGGTCTGACCCCCCACCCATCACAGGTCCCATCATGTTAAAAAAACTCTGCTTCCTGGTTGCTAGTGGTCCCACCCATCCCACCCCACCCGCCGATCATGGGTCCCATGTTAAATAAAACAAAACTCTACTCCCTCATGGCTAGGCTGCCATTCTTGATGTGTTGCTCATTTCACATGTATGAAAACACATTTTGGCCAGGATTTGAAAAATGACAGCTGTCACGTTCTTGAGGCTATGGCTGTGCTGAAAATTTGGGTTCAATATATTTAAAAATAGGGGGTCACGTGATGCCTGCCTGCTAGAAGGAGCGTGTCTGCTTAGCTCCGTCCCCTTTTACTTAAAAGTTGGATTTTTTCCCTATCTTTTTTTGAGGATTCAGCTGCTATGTCATTGTTGAGCCTTCTCAATTATGTCCTCGAAGCCAGAGTGAGAGAAACTGAGAGCCACTGCGAAGAAAGGATCTAAAATCTTAGCTTCTCCACCTGCACCTGACAACAGCTCAAGCCTAGGCCCAGATACACACCTCAAGAAGGAGTTGGAGTTCTGCCTTTTATCCAGGGAGTTGGCTGAAATTAAAACCTTTATGGGCAGCATTTGATAGGACCTGAACCACATAATGGTTCAACTGACAGTGATCTGGGTGTCTGTTGAGATGATGGGGCACTGAGTTAAGCAGGTGGAGGGCTGCATCAGCCATTTGGAAGATTGGGCAGGGCCAGCTGAACAGAGATTGACTTCTGCGCAGAGAGACAACTCCTCACTCTGGGATAAATTAGATGATTTAGAAACACGACACCACCAGCTTTTTAGACTACCAGAAGGAGCGGAAGGCTCTGATATTCTCCTCTTTTTGACCAAAATCCTTTGCCTTTGACTTAATTGGGACCATTTATCACTAGTTGAAATAGAGCTGGGCCATTGTGTACCTATGGGCCCTCACCCAATGACTCCCTGGCTCGTCATCGCCTGGTGGTCTTCAAGCTGCTCCGTTATGGTGACCGGGAAAAAATTCTGAAAGTCGCTTGGGCAGCCAAGGATATTTGCTTTCAGGGCTTGCACTTGTTTTTTCATCAGGGCTACTCTAGGAGGATCCTGGAGCATTACAAGGCCTTTGATGGGGTGAGAGGCCAAGGCAGAAAGCAAGACCTGGTGTGCTTTTTAATTCCCCCTGCTACACTCTGGATTAAACTTGGCACCCAGATCAATTCCTTTTCCAGTCCAGCAGAGGCTCTTCATTTGTAGTTGACTATCAGCGGCTTGACATGACTGGGCCCTGTTCAGGAGCTGGAAGAGGCTGAAGATCATCTCCACCACCACTGCCACCCAGGAGGAGAGAAGATCTGTCCCTTGCAAGACTTCAGTCGGAGGACCAGCCTTCTTGATCAATGTACTCCAGGAAAGCAGCTGTGGATGACACATCGGATTGACCAAGACAGTGGCAGGGGGCTTTCTGCTCTCACCGATGGAATGGCTTGAAGTAGCTGTTTTTATGGCTGCTTCATTCAATTGGCTTCTCTGACTGGTTTGGATTTTCCCAGTGGCTGTGGGAGATCATTCAGTGGATTGGCGATTGGCTTCTCCAGAACCTATGGACCAGGTATTTCTTCAGTTTTTTAGGTTATTAGTGTGTTGTAGTTTGGACTGTTTAAAGTTATTTCCTTTTTTTTTTTTGTTAAGTATACTTTATTAATTTTTCATAGGTACAGACATCTTACATACAGGAGACCATACAATATTATATATATGTTTGTTGAACAGATCTTCTGATCCCCATACACAATTACATAATCACATTTAACGTCTGTAACCCCCCCTTGCCCCCCCATCCACCCGTATCTTCCCCATCCTATCCCCCCTCCTTCCCTATCCCTGGCTGCCACAAATATTATCTTGACAGTTATGAATACACATCAATGGAAAATTCTATTAAAAAAAGTAGGTTAGATCATAGAGGGGCATTAGAATTAACCATTACTGTATTGGGTTGGATTAGTAACAGGTTATAAAAGGGATCCCAAAGCTTTTTGTACTTTCCCATTCTTTGGGTTAATCCTGCAGTAACCCGTTCTGCCTCTATAGCAAACATAATTTTTTAATACCATTCGGTATAAGTTGGTATTAGGGCATCTACCCACTATCTAAGTAATACTTTTTTGGCACAAACAGATATCAACGCCATATGTGCTCTTTGGGTTTTGCCTTGGAGAGTCGTGTAATCCCCTAAAATACAAATTTCAGGGATAAATTTGTCTGAAAGGGCAAATAGGGGGTCCAGTCGGGACTTAATACTGTTCCATAATGGAGAGACCTTATCACATGACCATAACATATGCAAAAAATCTCCTTGAGCTCGAGAGCACTTGGTACAAGGATTAGACTGCAGAAAACCCATCTTAGATAATTTAATTGGAGTACAGTACATGTTATGTACAATTTGGAATTGCATGTATCTATACCTATCCCACTTAATATATCTATATAGGTGTTTCCAAATTCTTAACCAACGTCTAGGAGGATCAGAAGATGGAAGAGATTGATCCCACCAGTAAAATCTCTGTCCTTCTAGCCCAGCAATCGTAGTCTGTAGGAACTTGTAAGTGTATGAAATTAAGTGAGTAGACAGAACCGACTTAAGATACGGGGTTAATACAGTTAGAAGGGGGGTAGTCCACCTCCCAGTACCAAAATACTGTGTTAACATGTGACTGATCTGCAGATACTTAAAAACGTGAGTAGTGGACCAATGACATTGGCTATTGGCTTCCTGGAATCACATCAGTTTCTGATTAATAATTAACTCCTCTACTCTTTCAATCCCCATATTGGGCCAGAAAGTATTACATTTTTTTGGTTTGCCAGAGATTAACAAATTAGGATTATTGAAAAGAGGTTGTGTTACATCCTTATACCCATTAATCCGTAGTAGGGTGTTAAGTTGGTAATGTGTAGCCAGAAGAGCATCAAGCGGGGACCCCTTCAATTTATTTGGAAGATTTTTCTTATTCAGAAAGGGAAGGACTTCTGGGCTCATATCATATAGTGCACACAAGGATTTCTCAATTCCCAGCCAGAGAAGGAAGTACGTAAAGTCAGATGTGTGCTTTGACGGGAGTATGCAATACCTGAGTCAAGTGTATTGCAAGGTAATATAGATATAGATTAGGGGTCTGAAGACCACCATCATTTTTAGCCTGTGTAAGTTTACAATAGCCTCTTCTTGATTTTTTCCAGGCCAAAAAAAAGGCGTTAATAATTTTATGTACCTGCATGAACCAAGATTTGGATAAATCCCAATTGTACATTTGCAACGGGTATAATAAATGGGGTAACACATTCATTTTTATTATACTCATACAACCCCAAAGCAATAATGGTAATAAGGACCAATGCTTAATATCCTCTTGTATGTGATTTAGGGTAGTGTGAAGGTTAAGCTTTTTCATTATTTTTGGGAAGGGATGAAGGAAAATTCCCAAATATTTAAGTTTATCTGGTTTCCACTGTAGGCCCAGTCTAATTATTTCTGCTTTCTGAAAATACTGATTAAGAGGAAATACTTCCGATTTGTCCAGATTCAACTTGTAATTGGGAATCAAACTAAACTGCGATATTAATTCAAGTGCAGCTGGGAGGGATTGCAAGGGAGCTGATATATGTAATAAGATATCTTCCGCAAATACAGAAAGTTTATCTTCTGATTTCCCTACTGCAATCCCTGATATTGAGGGTGAAGAGTTAAGTTTCCTAATAAGGGGTTTGAGAAATAAATTGAATAAATATGGCGAGAGGGGACATCCTTGACAAGTGCCTTGACTCAAATTAAAGGGTGTAGAGAGTATTCCATTACAGTGGACTCTTGCAGAAGGAAAGGAATACAATATTTGACCCAATTGAGAAACTCTGGTGGGATACCATATCTGGGAAGTAGGGAAAACAAGTATTCCCAGGATACTTTGTCAAAAGCTTTTTCTGCATCCAAGGAAACTAAAGCTGCCAGTGTGGAAGAATCCTTGGACACAGAAAATAAATAAGCCAACTTCCAGAGATGGTTTGATGAAAGTCATCCCTTGACAAATCCTACTTGTTCTGCACTAATTAGAGAGTCCCATACTGGCCCAGCCTTAACGCCAAAATCTTGGCCAAAATTTTTAGATCCACATTAATGAGTGAAATAGGCCTGTAATTATGTACAACTGAGGGATCCTTCCCAGGTTCGGGCAATACTACAATAATGGCTTGAGTTAAGGATGTGTCTGAAATACAATTTTCATAAAAATTTTGAAAGGTATTTAAAAGGATAAGTGCTAGTGTATCTCTTAGGGCCTTATAAAAATTAGATGAAAATCCATCTGGGCCAGGAGATTTGTCCAGTGTAAGTGAGTCAATAGCTTCTAGTACCTCTTTTATTTCTATTGGAGCCTTTAATGTAGAGGATTGTGCCTCCGTAAGTGTTGGCAATTTAACATCAGTGACATATAAATCCAACATTTGTTGGGAAAAGGAGAAGTTAGTGGGAGTGTATAAATTCTCATAGTAAAGTTTAAAATTTTCACAAATGTCTTGGGGTGAAGTCAAAACTATACCAGTAGATGATTGGAGGGAGGTCACTATTCTATTGGAGGGAGGTCACTATTCTATCAGAGACCTAGGCTCTTATTCTAAGTGCTAATAGTTTTCCTGCTCTCTCCCCCTGATCAAAATAAGTTATTTTAGATTTGAGCATGAGAAATTCTGCCTTTTCAGCCAGCATGTGATTATACTGGGCTTGAAGGGATTCAGCTTTTTCCCAATTCACATCAGGGGACATAGCTGAAAGATTCATTTCCGCCAATGTAATCTGGTCAATTAAATAAGAAAGGGCGTGATCTCTTTGCTTTTTATGTTTGACTGCCAAACGTATTAGCTCTCCCTTTAGGGCGTATGTAAGTGCACACCATAAGATCTCCCTTTTGGGCATTGATGGAGAGTTATCTGCCATAAAATTAGAAATGAAGGATTGCATATGTTATATTTGGTCTTCTGATTTTATAATCTGGTTGTTAACCCTCCAAAGTTTATCTCGCTGAATATTAGGGGCAAAATCTATAAATAATTGAACAATTTGGTGATCTGATATAGTTTTTGAGGAGTAGAAAACTGATGCAATGCCAGGAAGGCAGTCACTGCTGACCAGAAAATAGTCAATACGAGAAAATGTATTGTGAGTAGGTGAATGAAATGAATATTCTTTCCTGGTTGGGTACATGATTCGCCAGGGGTCTGCTAACCCTACTAAGTGCATTAGTTCCATCTGGGCTTTTTGACCTGGAGAAAATGATATTTTAGGGGGTCCTGTTCTATCCAGGCTATTTGACAACACTTGGTTCCAATCCCCTCCCACAATTATTGGAGTCGTAGACAGTGGCGCTAGCATAGACATAAGATCTATAAAAAATTTTGGTTTGTCAGAATTTGGGCCATAAATAGAACCAAGAATGACCTCAGTATGACCTAATACCACCCATAAAATCACATAGCGGCCTTCCGAGTCTGAGATCTCTTGTAATAACCGAAATGGGGTTTTATGAGCAATTAGAATTGCAGTACCCCTTTTATGTGAATTAAAACCAAACTGAAAGACTTGTCCCACCCAAAGCCTACGAAAGTAGTGCACTTGAGTGGATAGAAGATGTGTTTCTAGCAAGAAAACCACATCTGCTTGTATATTACAGAGATGTATCAGTATTTGCATACATTTTGCTGGGGTTTGTGCCCCTTTAATGTTCCATGCACAAAAATGATACCCTGACATTTTTAGTTGTCTGTAATATTATTATGTCTCACCTTTGCGAAGACCACCAACACCACTGAGTGATATTACTACTTCACTTATAAAATTTGTGGCAGTACCCTCCTTCCCCAAGACTATTTTCCCAATCCCATCCCCTTCCCCCCACCATCTTGAAAGAAGACCCCCACAACATACCCTCTTGAGCATCGCATAACCAAACCAACAAAATAGCTATCTTGATCCCAAAATACCCCATTGATTGTGTATGCTAAGTCCCCCTTTGCTAAGACGTGATGTTCCACCCGGATTAGCGTATCTGACTCACCTCCAAAACGAACATTGAATATTTTAATTAAAGCATGTTCTTCCTCCCTTGCTCCACCTTTCATAATGAATGCGCCTCTGTACAGCCCCATATTCTTATTAGTTTCTAAGTTCAGAATTGTGACAACCCCTTCCAACAGTAAGCCCCAGTCTGTATATTTATTTATTTGTTTAGCAGATTTTGAGGTTTTTATAAACAAAGTAACCTCTCCCTTATCACCCAACTTCCCAATCCTCCCCCCCTTAGTAAACTCAAACATCTATTCCCATCATATTTCGAGCTTAACCCCTCAGCTCTTTGAAATCAAATTGTTATGCAGCCCATAGAAAATCTTTTGGGTCTACAGTGAAGTATAATACAGGCCATTGCCTCTCCGATTTATATACTGGTGGTTAGCATGAGGATCTACATAAAGTCCACAATGAAATAGTAGATAAACTGCTAAGCTTTCCCTCTCTCAATGTCCAGATATTGTCCCACCATCGAGATGTCAAAGGTAACCAGAAAAAGAAATGCCATGCAGGTCTTAAGCAGAAAGAAAAAAAAAGAGTCTTGCGGTACTTGGTGCGGTCTGTCATAATGCTCGCCCATGTTTCAACTCAAACAGAGTCGGTTTCAAATTAACTGGGAACAATTCCACATACTAGATTTGGGCTGGTATTTGTTGCTCGTTAATGAATTCTCCACCATCAGGAATCTACATAGAAAGAAAAAAGAGATAAAAAAAAGGGGGAGGGGAGAAAAAGGGCTTTCAGTTGCTGGACCATACTAGGCAGGGGGTCCAGGTAGAGGTGTGTTTAATATAATCAGATTACAAAAAAAAGTTCTCTCCTCAGGCAAATACCACTATGCTAAGCAGCCAGACTGTTGATCTTTCCTTCGTATACTCAACGATGAGTAAACAAATCAGGATACATAGTGGGTAACTCTTCAGCTGCCAGGTTTGCATCTTCAAAGCTTCTCCAATTACCCTGATGCTGCACCATCAGTTTAGCCAGGTAAATCATCCGGAATCAAATTCCAGGTGCTATCAGCTTTTTAATGCAACTATGATAGGCTACCCGCTTCTGTCTGACACTGACTGGCAGATATTGAGAGAATCTAAGCTGGGCATCTTCCCATTTAATCTCTTGCAGCTCTTTAACTTTCCCTAGTATATGCTGTCGGTAAATGTAGCTTAAGAGCTGAATAATGAATGGCCGAGGCTTAGCCCCTGGGGGAGGTCGAGGTTTCAGTGAGCAGTGGGCCCGTTCTACCTGGTACACTGTGGATTGTAGTGGAGGACCTGCTATTTTGGCTAAAAGCTTCTGTGTGAACTGAATTATGACTGATCCTTCAGCTTCTTCAGGCAGCCCAAACGCAACAATATTATTCCTCCTATTTCTCCCCTCCAGGTCTTCTAGTTTACTCTCAACTTTATTCAGCCTCTGCCTTAATGTTACCACTTCTGGCTCTAATCTTGTCTGACAATTTTCTAGTGAGGATGTACGGGCAGAAACAGCCAAGATTTTCTTGTTCGTTTCTCTCAATTCCATTTGAATATTCTTCAGGTCCAGGGCAAATTCTTTAAACGAGTCTTTAATGCCAGCCATTTCCACCAAAAATGTGTCTTCTGACAGGGGAGTAGAGTTGCTAGCTGATGCCGCTGCCCTATTAGGGGTTGCAGTCTGTGTTTTGATTCTCTTCACCGATTTGTCTGGTGTCTGCGGCGGTGTCCGGGCCGGGAGAGCCTGTCACATTTCCGTGTCCATTTTCACCCTCTTGGATATTAAAAGCTGCTTCAGTTGCTTTTCTCAAACCCTCTTAGCTTCAGACAAATATTAGTAATGTTCGAGAAATCAATCTTAAATAAGGCCTTACTAAATTTTGTAGTTTTGGAGAGTTTGGGGGGAACCGAGTCGGAGAACGTCTACTCAGGCTGAAGACATCATGTGATCTCTGTTATTTCCTTTTTGATGGAACTGCTTAATGTGGGGATTTATTTTTGTAGTAGTAGCAGTTATGGGTTCATATTGTGAAGTTGCATTTTGTGCATGTTGCATGTTGGAGGGGCCTGAGACTCGTCTGGGGATCCCCTTGTTTGCTTCCTTGACTAGAGAGGGTTTAGATTGTTGGAGGGTTTTGGGGTGGGATATGGGAGGGGAGCACAAGCAAGATTTAATGGGGTGCAAGTGACTTGGGGGGTCGAGTCCTACTGAGAGCCCAGATCGAGGGTTGGGTAGCTTTCACTGATGGCACGACAGCATAGGGGTATAAGGCCCTTTTTCTTGTAATTTATACGTGGGTCTCATCTGACCTGTGTGGTCTACATGGTAATGCCTTTACCATGATATTATCCCCAATGGAGTCTTGTGTTTGGTTTGCTCTGGGCTAGTAACAGTTTGTTGCCTTCCCCCTCATGTTACATCCCAAGCCCTTTCATTTTCTGACTGCAGTTTTTGGTGCGTACCGTTTTTATTTATTTTATTTTTTTATTTATTTGTACAAATGAATTTACAACCTTTGAGTCAGAAACTCGTTTACAAAAGCACCTCGTCACAGTGAGAACAAAACAATAATACAAAGTTCTAAATACAGACAGTTAAATCATAAAATACATAAGTAACAGTGATAAAAGCATTATTACAGTGATACAGAGCATTATGTAGAGCAGTCCAGAGGACTTTGTCGAGGTTGGAGTGAGAAAGATGGCATGAGTCTTCGGAGGCCCAAGGAGGTTATCGGGATTTAGTTAGTTGCATTTACAGCAACGTGAGTTGAAAAGGTGGCCATGAAGGGCGATTTTAAAGGGACCAATTTTGAGCATGTTGGTGATGTCGACTGGGAGGGAGTTGAACCAGGAGGGAATCCTGTAGCAGAAGGATTGCTGGGCTAGGGCGGTCCTGGTCCTGGGCACCTATAGCATGGCCTTATCCAAGCTGCGGGTGGCCACAGTTGGGGTGGACGAGTTGAAGGGATGAAGCCACCCCTGGGGGGCAGAGCCCAAGAAGAATTTTCTTGGACATGAGGCAGGTTTGGTAGGTTCAGGAGGTTTGAGGTGGCATAGAGTAGGCAGGTATGGGTGAGTCTGGATGCCTCAGTCAGGAGCCTGCAGGCTTTGTTTATAGAGATTTGGATTTTACTGATTGCAGTGTTATCAGCAGCACCGTATATAGGCAGGCCATAATCCACTAGGGACAGGACACAGGATCTGATGGCCAACCAGAGTGCATGGGGAGGAAGGCAGTCCTTGTGCCGGTAGAGAAGGCCTAACCAAGAGTTGGTGGCTGCTGAGAGGGCATTTACGTGGTGGTGAAAAGTGACAGCAGTGTCTAAGGTAATCCCTAGGTATTTATATGTGGACACTTGCTCTAAGGGGTGCTGTGTGCTGGGGAGGATTAGGAGGGAGACATTTCTGTGCTCGTTTTGGTGGTGGGTGAATAGCATAGACTTTATCTTTTTTAGATTGATAACAAGTCTATGATCCTTAAACCATTTTTCAGCTTGGTTAAAGGTGAGCTGGAGAGAGTCCTGGAGTGAGGCAGGTTTATGGTGAGAGGCAAAGAGAATGGCGTCATCTGCATAAAGAAGAATTTTGCTAGAGCAAGCACTGGGCAGGGTGTTGAGGTACAGATTGAACAAGAGGGGTCTCAGGATAGAGCCCTGGGGGACCCTAGAGCGAAGTGGACAGGTGCTGGGAGTGAGCTGAGAGATAGCTGGAGCACCAGGTGAGAGGACCAGTGGAGAAACCAATTTGATAGAGGGAGTCAAGCAGGAAGGGATGGCAAACAGTGTTAAAGGCCTTGGAGAGGTCAATGAACACTGCACCAGCAAGATTGCCAGAGTCTAAGGAGGAGTGCAGATAGTTGGAGAATTAAAGAAGGGCTGTGGTGGTACTATGCCCTGTGCAGAAACCATGCTGCTCAGCACATAGTATGTAGTATCTGGTCAGGTACTCAGTGAGCTGAGTGGCCACCACTTTTTCAACAGCTTTGGAAAGAAAGGGGAGTATGGAGATTGGCCTATAGTTGTTTGGAGAGGACTTATCACCACTTTTGTGTATGGGTGTGATGATAGCTGTTTTCCAGACACTGGGGAATTGACCTAGACACAGGGATCAATTCAGTAAGACAGTCATCGGGGCAAGGACATCTTCAAGTACTTGTTGCAGGATCCTGGTGTCCAGGGTGTCATTACTAGGGCTATTGCTGCCAGGGCTTTTTGCAGGTATGGTCTGGCTTCTTGGGTGGAAATCTTGTAAAGGTGGAAGTGAGGGCATTGTAGAACAGGTGGTTGAGATTCCGGCATGGGGTCAAAGGAACTACTGGGGAGGACAGAACTTAGGTCAGTGAAGGTGGCATTAAGGCAGTTAGCTATGTTGAGGGGGTAGATAGCTGGGAGGGAGGGATGTGTTTTCCCATTCAGCTCTTTTATATTATCCCAGAAGGTCGAGGCTGAGCCCCATGAGGAGGTAAGGGTGGCCTAGTAGTGCTCTACTTTGGCCTTGCTAATGGCCCATGTGCACTGATTGCATGCAGTATTGCAGGCTTGCCTATCTGACACTGCCTGACTCCACAGCAGTATGTCAGAGGTTGTCCCTCTTCTGGAGTTTTTGGAGCAGGGATGGGGTGACCCAAGGTGCATTTGGTTTTTTTGAGCAATGTCTGGTGAGCGTTGTGTAGAGATCACAGGCCTTGTTGAAAGCCTGTGTGAAGAGGTTGAGTGCAGCATCAATGCTTGGGGCATGGTTGCTGGGGGACCAGTCAATCTGGGTGAGATAGTGCCTGAGTTTTTTACAGCCACTTGGGCATAGGTGCCTGCAAAGACAGGATTAAGTTACTGCTTTGGGAGTGGTGGAGGACCAGAGGAAGAGGATCAAGAGTGGTCACTTAAGGAGTCAGAAAGGATTTTAATATCCTGGACTTTTTGGTGGTGGTTGGAGACTATGACATCCAGGAGGGTGCTGGATCCTCTGGTGGGGTTGAGTCCAGTGGGCAGGGAGACTAATTGGGTCATGTCAAGTGCAGCAAAGGAATCCCTTGCTTGTGAAGCCAAGGTGCCGAGCCAATTGACATTAAGTTTCCCTAATAAGACTTGTTCAACTTTGTGAGTGACAGAATAGCTGGGTTTTAGTTCTTAGGAGGCACGTAGGAGACCGTGATGTAAAGCAGACCTCTAGTAGGAGCAGGGATGATTTTGAGGGTTAGGGCCTGAGCTCCATTGTCGAGCTTGGGAGCAGGGAGTGCATGACCAATAATGGTGTCACATAAGTAAACAGCACATCGGCCCCCTCTTTTGCCTAATCGATCTTCCCAATAGATGGTGTACCCAGGGAGTGAGATGAAGGAATCGGCAGTAGATTTGGAGATCCACATCTCCACTAGTGCAATAATGTATATTTGGTGTTGGATGACCCAGCATTGAAGCTCAGGAGATTTTTTTAGCAAGCTGCAGATGTTCATAGAGGCAATGTGGAGCCCAGAGGATGAAGTCTTGGGCAGGCTTGTCGGAAGTAGGCCCTTGATTGGGGTGGACACTCCCACAGAGTAGCAGTAATAGAGTGATAATTTCTACCAATTGCAGTGGTAGCAGGCATCCTTTACTGGTCTATGGGCTGGGGGTCCAACCTCAAGAGTGCAAGGAATGGGTAGGGCACGAAGGGTGGGAATAGCAGTAAGAGGTGGGTCCAAGGGGGTCCCAGAAAGGCAAAGGAGCCTGGTGAGTGGTGGGGAGGTGGATGCTGAGGCCCCAGGTTTGTGACCAGTGTGGGTGGTGGTTGGGAGACCAAGGTATAGTCGGAGGTGCAGTACCATGAGTGCAGAGAGTATGACATGGTAGGAGAAAGGCTAGTATCAGGAGGGCTGGGATGGTCAGGCTTATCATTGTGGAATTGGCACCCATGGTCCCTCTTGCTGATGGGGTGGTAGAGAGGTATAAGGGTCTAGGCAATGCTTTCAGTTGTGTGGCTGCCACAGTGGTGTAGTGGTAGGGCTTTGGACTTTGGTGCACAAGGTTCAAATACCCTGGGGGGAAGGTGTCCTTAAAACCTGGGAAAGATGGTAAATCAGGCAGTTGGGAAGCTGGAGTGTACTGGTTAAGGTCCAAGATGGAGGGGTGAAATAGCAACTCCTAGTGGCCGCAAGGGGAATGGAAGATGGTCAGGGGGGTATACAGCAAGGGGTGTGGAGGCTTGGATGTCAGCAGGGAGGATGGGGCAGTGGGAGGTGGGCTAACTAGAGGGATGGAAGAGGGCAGTGGTAGCTGACACAGGTAGAGTGGTAGAAGAGCAGAAAAGAATATAGAGGTCAAGAGTGGATAGGGAGGTTGTGCAAGAAGTACCCTCTAGTGGCAGGCGAGTATAACCTGTTAATGGAGAAGTGGGAACTTAGAAAAAATGGTAACCGGAAGTGATGTCATAGGAAAGGGACACTATATTGAGGGCCGGCCTTAGGTGGGAGGGTGGCTATGGTGGGCAGGGCAGTCGATGCAAAGCATTGATGGGCTAATACCCCTCACAGAGTTAAGTTGCAGGAGGAGAGCAGTTACCTTTCTTCTGGTCTTGGCTAATGTCACTGACCTATGGGAGACAGCGGATAATGTTGGGGATTGTTCTGCACACCTGCCTCTGTGGTTCAGTTATTAGGGGACCCCCATCTACAGATGATAGGGAGGGTCCCATGTCCCTTCCCTTTCCCCCTTTTGTTTTTGTCTGCCAGCCAGTCTGGAA
Source organism: Neoceratodus forsteri (assembly GCA_016271365.2). Classification (NCBI taxonomy): domain Eukaryota; kingdom Metazoa; phylum Chordata; order Ceratodontiformes; family Ceratodontidae; genus Neoceratodus; species Neoceratodus forsteri. The sequence continues at coordinate 1,342,041,868 of CM057456.1, forward strand.
TATTCCTTTCCTGTGGGGTCACTTGTCACCCATCTCCCCACTTTTTGGGAAAAGGGGTGGGGTTGGGGATCCCTCCATGCATGGTTCAGTGGTTCAGGGGACCTACTGTGGACCTTGCTTTGGGGTGAGGTTACTGCCCCCCCTTTTCCTCTGGGAGGTAAGCTGGCAGTCCTGGGGAATCACCTGGATGAGGAGGTAGAGTTGTTTAGTTTTCCCATCTGTATTCTGAGGGACTTTTTTCTGAGGTTAGACAGCTGCTTCCATGGGTACTATTTTGACAAGGTGTTGAGACTAGGAAGGGATAAGGTATCTGATTGGTGTAGCTTATGGGGATGCAGGGTGTGACCGGGGAGAGTATACATGTGGGTGAGTGTGCCGACTTGCCAACTTATTACAACCTTGTTTTCTGTAAATAGTTAATGGGTGATGGGTAGGGATTTTGCCCTTCTGATTGAGCCTGTAGAGTGTCCAATAGGTGGTAAGCTGGGGTTGGTTATTCTTTCTGGTGGAAAGGGGAAGGACCGATCTTTTGTGACATAATATGCCATGGGAGGGCCCTATAAGGTTCTGTCCTGGAATGTGAGGGGCATGAATGGCCCCTTTAACTGGAAACAGGTGCTGTCCCTCATTAGGAAGTTGCGGACCAAATCATTTTTCTGCAAGAATCTCATCTTCTTCCTAAAGAGGTGGAGTATTTTCGGAGGGCTTGGGGGGGACAGCTAAATGCCACCTCTAGTACATCAAAGAGGGGAGATGTTTTGATCCTTCTTGCAAAAGGGATTAATTGGGTTCACAAGCAGGTCTGGAAGGATCTCAAGGGATGGTGAGTGATTGCCACCAGTACCCTCAACCGAGAATCTTTTACATTGCTTTTGGTTTACTTTCCCAATGAGGATGGCACTCCTTTTCAGGACTTAGCCCAGCTTATCCAGGATAAGTTGGAGGGTTGCCTAATAGTGGAAGGAAATATAAATGAAGTATGGGACCCTGTTTGTAATTGAAGTGGTAGTCCCAAACACTTGTCATCTCCGGGTTTCTGTGTGCTACAGGCTGTATGTAAAGAACATGGTTTGGGGGATGTCTGGAGGCTCGGACATCCGACGGAGTGAAATTACACTTATTATTCTTTGGTACATCAGACCTATACTCACCTGGACCTAATCTTGGCTTCTAACAAGTTGCTTCGATTTTCTGCCCAGGTGACTATAGAGTCAATCTTGGTCTCTGACCATGCCCTGGTCACCTGGTCTTTCTTGTTGGATCTCAATGACAGTTCCTCCCCACCCCTCTGTGGTGTTGCAATGTTAGTCTTCTGTCTGATTCTTTGGTACAAACATGGCTTAAAAAGGAAGTGGAGGGCTATTTTTTTTTAATATGGATGGGGTGGTAGCCTCCCAATGTTTGTGGGAGGGTTTGAAATCTTATGTGAGGGGAAAATTGATAGCCTGTGCTATGGCTAATAAGTGGGAAAAGTGCTCCAATATGGAGGTGCTGAAGAATCAGTTACACGCTTTAAAGGATCAGCACAAGAAGGGTCAGTGGGACTCCTTGCTGATGAACTGAATTCAAGCAGTTCACTTTCAACTTAACTAGCTAACCACTCAGCAAGCTGAAATGGGGTTGTATAGAACCTGTCAAGCCTTCTGAGAGGGAGGGGAGAAGTTTGGGCGCCTTTTGGCCTACCGGTTTAAAAAGATGGCGGCATCAAGGGTTGTCCTGGGTATTCATACTTAGGGTCAGCAGGTAATGGATACTGTGGGGATTAATAGGGCCTTTTATGACTTCTATTGTGACCTTTATACCTCTTGGAGGGTGAGTGGGGGAGATAGAGTGGACATCAGGAAGTTTCTGGACCCTCTTCAGCTGCCTAAGCTATTGGAGTCTCAGTTTGCTTCTCTGGAGGCCTCCGTATCAGTACGGGAACTTTGGAAGGTTATGGGACAACTTCAGAGGGGAAAAGGTCCTGGTCCAGATGGCTTTCCTGTTGAGTTCTGCAGGATAGTAGGGGACAGGGTTTGCCCACTCCTGGCTCAGGTGGCATAAGAGGCTTGGACTTGAGGGAGGCTACCTCCATCGATGTATGATGCAGTTATCTCAGTGCTTCCCAAAAAGGGCAAGGACCCCTTTCAGTAAGGGAGCTACCACCTGATGTCCCTGCCCAATGTAGATTATAAAATTATTGCTAAGACTCTGGCCAACCGTATGTTCAATATTCTGTCATCCCTAATTCATCCAGACCAGGCAGGCTTCATGGGGGCGGAAGTGGAGCTGACTATCTTTGCCGCCTTGCAGACCTCTGTGTCTTCAAGAATTCTGGTGAGGCTGGAGTGGTTGTGGCCCTGGACACAGAAAAGGCCTTTGATTCTATAAAATGGCCTTATTTATTAGTGGCGCTCGAGAAATTTGGCTTTGGGCCATGACTTATCCACTGGATTGAGGTTATCTATGCCTCTCCTTGGGCCTTGGTCCTCACCAATGGCCATCTATCTCCTTCCTTTGCACTGGGTAGGGGCACTAGGAATGGGTGCCTGCTCTCCATAGTTCTTTTTCTTTTGGCCATTGAACCACTGGCTCACAAGCTGCGGGATTTCTCGGCCATAAAAGGTATCCATGTGGGCTCTAAAGAGTATAAAGATATGTTCTTAGCTGATGAGATCTTGCTCACACTTAGGGATGTCAGCTCCTCCCTGCCACCCCTGCTGCACTTCTTGGAGGAATTTTTGCCTGTCTCTGGACTTCGTAAGAATTGGACCAATACTGATATCATACCATTAGGCCCCCAAGCCGCTTCTGTACCCCTCCCAGTACCTGACTTTTCATGGTCTGCAAGTCCCATCAAGTACTTAGTGCTCCTTATTTCTTCTAATCCTAAAGACTGGGTTGATTTGAACCTTCAACTTCTGCTGAATAAACTCAAGGAAGATGTCCTCCACTGGATGCATTTATGAGTCACTCTATAGGGGAAGGTCCAGGCAGTGGGTATGCTATTTCTACTTTGTATTTTGTACCTTATCAGTTACCTCCCTTTGGCCATATCACTAACTTGGTGGCAACAATTCCAGCAGCCATTGTCGTTCTTCTATTGGGAGGGACAAAAACCTTGCCTTTCTGCTTTTCATCTGATGGCACAATATGACTGGGGTGGCTTGGCCTTGCCTTGGTTGCAGGGTTATTATGTTGCTGCAGGGCTCTGCCATATTTGGCTTTGGTTGAAATCTAACCGCATTGCTCACTCAGTTCGATGGTTGGAGCTGGAAATGGAATGGTCCTCCCCTAGCTTCCCAGAATGAGTGCTCCAGGAAAGACAACATCGGTCCAGTCAGTTGCCCACTCAGAAATGTGCGGCACATGTCTGGTAGTTGGCTAAGGATATAGTGGGGCAAGATTGGCAAGTTCCCTTTTCCCTATGGCCCTTATGGCACCAGCCTCAGTTGACTATGGGAGGGTCACCGGTCAGATGTCAGTCTTGGGCTGAGGCAGGAATTATGATGGTGGAAAATCTTTATTCTTCCTCAGGGGGGTTATCTCAAATCGTTCAAGGAAATGCATTGGCAGTTCTCCCTTCCAGCCTCTCACCACTGGTGATATCTGCAAATTCAACACTTCCTGTATTCAAAGTCACTGGGAAGTTTAACTCTCCCATCTTTGAAGTTATAGGATACCACATTTGGTGGCTGTGGTTTGGCTTGACCCCCCCCCAGACTCCTCCAAAATTGGATGTGGCATATAAATCCCTTTTGTGGGCTCATGCTCCAGACCTCACCAACTTACAGCAGAGGTAGAAAGGTTAGTGGGTTACTCCCTTGATGACAGGGAATGGAAGCCAGTATAGAAAAATGGATACACCAGAGGTAAGAATGTTACGGGATGACTTATGCAACTTAAGACACTATGGTTATGGTATAGGACCCCACCCGTATTATATCGTATGAAACTACTTCACCATAGCAGATGTTAGAGATGTGATTTGGGGGGTGAGCACTTTATTGCATATCTTGTGGGATTGTCCCAAATGTCTCCCCTGGTTGATAGCCATTATTCAGTTGATTGAGGCAATTCTGTCAGTTAAGGTAGTGCCCAGTGCCTCTTTGTTGATTCTGGGCAATACTTGCCTCCACCCACCTTTCTCCTTCTCAACAATTGTGGTTTATGATGGCAATAACAGAAGCCAAACACTTATTACTGCACCATTGGTGCTTCCCTGACATCCCCATGAGAGATCAGTCAGTTGAATCCATGATGAGGGAAGCGAGCTATGAACACTTACATTATATTGCTTCAGGGTGGTACCAGAACTTTATCCAGGATAGACACCCTTCTGTGATCACCTGGAGATTACGCTTCATTGGGAATGGGTGTGGATTCCCCGTCTCACATTCCAGGGATGAACCCCTTCTTTGCAGGGGCCTCCTCTGGCTTAGCCACTGGTGGTTTAGCCTCATGGTTTGCAGGCACTGGGAGACAGTTTTCCCAGGGCTATTTGAATTCTGCCCTCTGGTTCTTCCCAATCTTAACCCTTTTTTCTCCCTCAGATACACTAATGCTCCCCATCCCCTCCTCAGGATTTCTTTGTTGTTTGCTTTGTACCTTGCTTATACTTAATCATGGGGTGGGGGTTGGGATAGACTTATTTCTTAAACCAACCTTGTGATAGGATCCTTGGAGGATGTCTGTTTGCTATGTAGAATCTGTATATCTCCCTAGCTGAACAAGCTTTTTTCTTTTGATTTCATTGTGGATCATATGGGGGGGACTCTACAGTAGCCACCCAAGCAGGCTTCTTCTTCAGAGTATCAGACACTCTCTGTTTGTTTTCCTATTTCAACAGTCTTTTGTTATTCTTTTCATTGTTGTTGTGGTTAATCTTTTTACTGGTTACAGAATTAGTCATCACCTGTGTGTATATCCACTGTAGTTTACTCGGTGTACTTACTCTTGTATACTCAGATAATTGTAGATTGCATCTCCAAGGAATTCGACTCTGGCTAGGTATCAATGATGGATGTATTGTGATGTTCTGTAATTTTATTTCAAAATGTCAAATATTAATTAAAAAAATATTTGAAAATGACCACAATTATGAGCATATATTAAAAAATGTCAATGTACACTAATAACTTTTTTTATTTAATATTTTTACTCAAATTTTCAGCCTAGCCTTCAGCAAGGGTGGAGAAAATGTTCAAATGTTGCCCAAAAGGTGATTTTGCACCAAAAGTGCAAAAACACATTTTGGGCAGGATTTGAAAAATCATAGCTATCACGTTCATCAGGTGGTGTGAAAAAATGGCTATGCTGAAAATTTGGGGTCAAAATATTGAAAATTACCAAAGCAATAAGCATCCCTTGAAACAGTTCAATGTACACTTATGCCATTGTTTTTTTTAATATGTTTACAACAATCTTTCAACAGAGCCTTCTTTTGACACCACCTCATGAACAAGGGTGGAGAAAATTTCAAATCCTACCCAAAAGGTAATTTCACACATCAATCGCAAAATCACCTTTCAGTATGGATTGGCATAATTTCATCACCTTTGTTCAAAGGTGGGGTCCCAAAACGTCCATATTGAAAATTTGAAGAAAAATATTAAAAAAATGACAACATTATAAGGAGATACTGGAAGGTTTGATGCCTTTTATTGGATCAGCAAATGTCTTGTACAAAGACAGAATTATACACAAGCTTTCAGGGCCTCACAGGCACCTTCTTCAGGTGAATAACAAAACTAAGCAACATAAGCAGTATTTCTATACACAGTGAAGCAATGTGTAAAAATAATTGAAGAGAATTATAGGAATGGTAGAATGGCAGGAAGTGTGAAGCCAAGAAGTGGTGAAAGGGACACAGAACAATAAAGCCCTGAGATAAAATTCTGCATAAGTTACAAAGTAATAAACATAGGATGGGTCAGAAGACCTAAGGAGGTTGGGCTGGTAATTGATAGGAACAGGTCATGTAAAGAAGTAAAGAGAGTGACCAAACCGGAACATAGATAAGAAAAGACTTGAGATACAGGATGACTAAAGTAGGCAGGATGGGAAGATGGGTAGGAAGTGTTAAGAAATGAATTGAGCTATTAAGAACTGAAGGAGACACACAACATCAAAGGCCTAGATAAACAGAGTATAAGATTAGTATACACAGTGAGGTGTGAGAATAACTAATCAGCCTGTGGGAAGGGGGCTAGGAAATTGTATAGGCAAGTTCAAAACCTATTGAAATACATTGACCACATACCTTATTTCCTCAGTTACTGGTCCAGTTTGGAAGAGTGAGGATGTGTCTCTGATAGAGACAAGATTACAGTGTTGGACCCCAACAGGTAAGTTCTGTAAGGGGTGGAGAGTGGTGTGATGGGTTCTGAGTGAGAGGGTCAGGTCGGGAGAGGGTAACAATGGCAGTGGGCCACTGACAGCAACAGACATTGATGGAAAATTTTATTTTTCACAGGGTGTATAAAACAATCCCAATAATATGCAAATTGGGAAATGGATGTTTTTCCATGTATTCAGGTTGTCCCATTGAATGCTTATACAATGCTGAAATATTCAAATACTGCAGGTCCTGGGATCTTTGTAAAGAAGCACTACAACCAGCAACTTCTTCAGTGTTTCTTATAATTTATATTTTATATTAATCCCAACATTTCACCTAATTGCATTTGCTTTTTTGAGGGGAGTTATTTGAAAGTCTAAAAAACAACATGCTGATGTGTCAAGCCAGGATGAAGCACAGAAATGCAGCAAAATATCAGAGAATACTGCATTTACTTATTTTTTTTTACATTAAATTCGTTATTGGTATTTCCAACATTTTATAACAACACATAAAGAATACTGCAATTTACTGCAGGGGCCATTATAAGTCAATGGAAATTAAGCCCTTTTGTTATGCAGGACTTAGTGACATGTCATTACTGCAAGTTACTGCACTTCATCGTGGCTGACACATCTGTATATTTAAAATGTACATTAGGCATCTTTTTCAGATAAAGAAAAATATATTTTGAACAATACATAATATGCTGTACCTTCAAATTGTACTAAAGCTGCTTTAAGCAGTGTAACAAAAAAAAACCTCTAAGCTGCTCTTTTCCAAAAATTGCTACAACAAAGCATAAATGGATTTATATATTAATTCACTTATAAAACATTTTTACAAGCTGACTGCAACTTATACCTTCCCAGTGCCTAGTATAATGATCACTCAAAGTGCTTCAGTCCCTCATCATATGTTATTCTGTTGGTATCAGAAAATTATTTTTATATACTTCTCTGAGTAGAGGACTCTGCTTCTTAAAAGCTTTCCAAAATGGCTACCTCTCTAAGTAGAGGACTCTGTCTCTTAAAAGTTTTCCAAAATGCTCCCTTATACTTATTGGCTCGATGCCTTTGTATAGTTTTCTGTTGAAAAATAAATGAATAATGCCATGCCTTATTTCTCTTGTGTGTGTTGACTAATTGGCTAGGTTGCTAACTTTTTACTGTTTACTGAAGACATATAACAATTCATTGGAGCTGCCAGATAGGCCTGTTTGTGTCTGGTAACAAACCTGTTTTTGAGTGTACAGCATCCTATACATTTTTGTTTACAACCATTGCCATTGAAGTGCAGGGCCCTCCTGTGCTTGCATTTTGTCACAACAGTAACCAAACTGTCAGCATAGCCTTGTTACTACCCCACCTCATGAATGCCATGCTGAGAATTTTCAAATCCTTTCTGAAATGTCATTCCATGCCTCAGATGAAAAAAATAATTTTGGCCTGGATTTGAGGAATCACAACTGTCACATTCATGAGGTTGTGTAAAAAAATGAGCATGTTGAAAATTTGGGGTCAAAACATTTTAAATTACCAGTTACAAGTGAGCATAGTACAATTTCAATGTAGGCACATCATTTTGCCATTTTTACATATTTTGACCCCATATTTTCCTTCTTTTTACCCCACCTCATGAACAAAGGTGGTAAAAATGGCTGCCACTCCACTAGGAACCAGGAAGCAGAACACAACAGAAGCAGAACATTCAAACGCCATTATATAATGAATACCAAAAGATTATATCAGGATTGGTGGTGAAAACTAAACAAAATAAACCAAAAGTCATAGGATATCAGTTTCTGAAATGCACAAGCAAACATTCTGAAATGATACGAGAAAGAAAACTAGGCATGTGGCAGCCATAGAGGCAGAAGCCTGGATAAAAAATTCCAGAGAAGAAGCCAAATACTGTGAAACATTGGGGCCATGTTATTTGAATAAAAGAAAAAATCTGAAAGAATAACTTTGGTGTTTGGCTATTTTTAGCCAGAGCAGTCATACAAACATTTTTTTCTGGAACTTTTACTACTAGTTACTAAGCTCCACTCCTTGCTGTACTAAGGACATTTGTGTTTACCTTGGACCCTTTGCATTTTGGTGTAAAAAAATGGGCACGTCAAAAATTTGAGGTCAAAATATTTAAAATTACCAGTTACAAGTGAGTGCAGTAAAATTTTAATATAGGCACATAATTTTGCCATTTTTACATATTTAGACACAACATTTTCTTTCTTTTGACCCAACCTCATGAACAAAGGTGGTGAAAATTTTCAAATCCTGCCTAAAAGTTGATTCCGCCAAGCAACCATGAAATTGCCTTTCAGGATGGATTTGCATAATTCCACTGCCATTGTTCATGAGGTGGAGTCCCCAAAAGGCAGTGTTGAAAATTTGGTGTCGAAATATGTAGAAATGACTGAGTTATGCATCAAAGTTGAAAACCCATTTGAAATACACTGAACTGCACTTACCTTAGTTTCCATACTGCAGTCACCGGTTCTAGCAGCAAGACATTTCTTGTATCAGAGAGTGGATATTTACCCTATGACCTGTTCAGGTGAATGAGGTTGTGTGGGAGTATACTGGGGTGTGTGGGGTGGTGGATACTGAATGGGATTTGAGGGATTTGGGGGGCAAGATCAGTGAGGGACTGTTTTCTGTTTTGCAGGTTGATAAAAAAACATTGAAGGACCATTTATTTGAGCTAGGAATGGCAAGTAGAGGGTGGGATGCGCCACTAGACACTAGGGAAACAGTACAAAATGAATTCCAGCTGTGGCTGCATAAGACAAGAAAGTCCCACTGTTCTCATACAGGGATCATGGGTCAAGGATTCTTCTCACTAAGCTGGGCACCTGGGATTTTTAATGCCAAGAAAAGGTAAGTGTGGCCATCATGTTAAAAAAATAAACATCAGAATCTAGCTAAACATGTCCGTTTAGCTAGGTTCTGGTGTTTCCTTTTTTTTAAAATGCCAGCATTGTTATGTATTTTCCATGCTTGTTAGTTTGTGGAAAAAATCAACAAGATGGCAGTTTTCACAACACAAAAAAATGTTTGGTGCCATGCCAAGTAAGTGGTGAGAAACCAAAAAAGGGTCCTATGACATTCAATTTTTTTCATTTCGCACCAGAATGTTACCTCAAAAACCCTACTGTGCATGTGCAGAATGGAAAGAACAAAACTTTGAAGCCTTATAACTCTGTAACCATTTAATATGTTTTCACCAGTCTTCTCAAAAGCAGTACCTTAGGATGTCCCACATGTGCCCTGCAAGATGGGGGAAACAAATTCCATTCAATGTTGGCTGTAGATGAGAGTAAAAAAAAAGTTAGGTATAGGAAAACAAATCAGACTTTATCAGAAATTGACAAATGCAGATCTCAGAAACCAAGTACGCTGCTGTCAAAAAACTTTCCATAGATCAGGATCTTGCCTAATAGACAACACAGGCAAAATTTCAGCTGATTTAATCAAATGGTGCCAAAGACATTAATGTGCAAAGTCTGGGGTTCAACATTGAACAGGCTACTCAACCCTTACTATAGTGGCACTATCATGGCACTGTGTGTGTGTGTGTATATATATATATATATATATATATGTGTATGTATGTATATATGTATTATATGTATATATATATATATATTAGAGCAAAAAACTCCATTTAATGCATTAGTTAGGGTTGTTCCACAGTGACAAAAGTAGAAATTCGGTGTTAGGGTTTGAAATCCCCTTGGACCCTTGCCCACCCCAACCGGCATTGGGGTGTGCATTGGGGTCATCAACTCTAACTCTCACCCCATCACATGTGTAAAGCAGCAGAAGTATAGGAGACTGGGGTGACAGTTAGGACCGATGACCCCAATGCACATCCCAATGCCGGTTGGGGCGGTGGGCAGGGGGTCCAAGGGGGGTTTTCAATCCTAACACCAAATTTCCTCACTTTTGTAGCTGTGGAACAACCCTAACTAATGCATTAAATGGAGTTTTTTTCCTCTAATATCCCTTCTTTTTGAGAATGATAACGAGAAATAGTGAATGTAATGCAGCGGCGGGAGCTTGGGGCCCACGTAATGAGTTGCCGGGAGAGCGGGACCCTTTGGGCCCCATGCTCCCACCACCACGGATGTCTTGAGGCATAGTAACAGGAACAGCAATGCAAACAGAAGCGCTAACAGTGGCGCACATGGTAACGCAAGCGCGAATGAGAACAGAAAGGGTAACGCACACGGTGGCGTAGATGGGAACGGTCTGCCACGTAATGTGTTGTCACATAGTAACATGATGCCTGCAAATGGAAATGTCAATGGGCATGGTGACACAAAGTAAAACAGAAATGGCAAAAAATAACAGAAACGCAAGTGCAAATAAAAACGGAAAGGATAACGCACATGGTGGCGTAGACATCAATGGTAAGTGAAACGGGTACGGAACCACAAGCAGAAAGGGCAACGGTAACAGTAATGTAAGCGCACAGGCTGGTTTTCCCCACAACCTGCATAGAGAACGACAGTGAGTACAAAGAATGTATGCATAATAATGGGTATCGGAGCAAAAAATGAGGACTTGGAATACTAAATAGGCTATATCTCAGGAACCTTACGACATAGAAAAAAAATTTAAAAGTCATATGATTTATGACTGTCCTGGCTAGTTTTGTACTTAGCCCCTCCAGGGGGCTAAGTATTTTTCTGACAAAAAGTCTGTATCTCGCACTGTTTCCGAGATACGGGCCCTGAAAGGCGCGGTGAATGCCGTAATGTTATCCTATGGGAAAAAAGAGAAGTTCAGAGCACCATAACATTGCCTCCCTGTAATATGTTTTCACCACACCACTGAAAGGCACATCTGTGGGCTGTCTTCCTTCCAAATTTCAGGAAAAAAGACCAAACCATTATTTTGCAGCAGGGTGCCAAAGGATTCCTGTAATGCGTCGGGCTCTGTAATGTTATCCTATGGGAAAAACTGTCAACTTTGGAGTGCCATAACTTTGCCACCATGTAATATTTTTTCAACACAACACTGAAAGGCACATCTGTGAGATGTCAGCTGCGTTTCCTCCAAATTTCGGCCCAAAACTCCCAACCGTTCTTTAGCAGCGCAGTATAAAATTGCTGTCATTTTCCCACAGACTAGAAAACTACTGTTGCAATTTGCGAAAGCTTTCGCAAAAATTTGCAACACTTTCGTGAGCACGAAAGTACTTTGCTGAAAGTACTTTTTCCAGAAATTTGCAAAACATATTTCTGGGGTGTTTTACCCCAAAATAAAGACATGGCTAGCATCCTCAGGGTCCGACTAGGTGAATACAAAAAGAATTAGGTTGCTAGAGGGTCCCAAATTTAAATGCCAAGCATTTTTCTGATCACTAACTGAAAACAAAATGGCAGATTTGCGAAAGTAACAGGGCCATTTGAGAAAGTAAAAATGCATTTGCGACACTGTCGAACTTTTGTTAACTTTTCCCATTGACTTATAATGGGAAATTGTTTTTTGAATAACTTTTGGACCATTTAATATTTTTTCACCAAATCTTTGAAAGGCACATCGGGGACCCTGGTCGCATGTTCCCTGAAGATTTCAGGCCAGTCAAGAACCGTGCGATCTGTAAGCGCGACCGTAGAATTCCAGAAAAAGCGTAAACGCGTGCGCAGATCATGCTTAATAACTCCACAGCCGTATATTCGACTGATACAAAACTTGGTAGATACCAAGGCCTATGGTTCTTGATCATGTATTCCATATTTCAGGCAAATCTGTCTAACGGTTGCAAAGTTATTAAGGTGCAAAATTTGGGGTTTAACATAGAAATGGCTCCTCAACCCTAACTATGGTAGCACTACCGTGCTACCATAATATACATATACTGTATATATATATATATATATATATATATATATATATATATATATATATATATATATATATATATACATATCTAGAGAGAGAGAGAGAGAGAGAAAGAAGTAGATTTTGTATTTATTTTACAATTTTTGGCCAGGAAAGACACACTAAACCAAGACTTGTTTTCAGCTGTATCCTGGGAACACAGGGAAGTTACTGAAAGTGATTTGCTTATGGTTACACAGTATGCAAGTGGTGGCTGAGGGATTCAAACCCAGGTCTTCAGGTTTGCAACTCAGTGCTCTTAACAACTATGCCATACTGCCTCCCAGTAAAGAGGTTTTATATCTGTAAATGGGTAATCAGTATGGGTAAAAAGGAGCAACAGGAACTTCAGCACTGAAAAGGCATCCAGACAGATGTTAATAATAAGAATTTCATTTCTGAGAACAAAACATGACAGTGATGATTGCTCATTACACTCAAAAGTAACTTGTAAATTATAGCTGTGGCATCCACTGAAGCAATACAGAAACACTTCCAGCTCTACTGTTTCATTCGAATGACACCTAGAGTTACAAATACTAGTGGCCATGTGTTCAAAAGTCTTCCTCGTTCAAGGAAACGGCTTACAATCTCAGAAACATATGAATGTAAAATGAAATATCCCCTGATCCTCCCCCGTTGCTGTTACAATAACAAAGAAAATTACATATGTGATATCTGTTGACTTGCTGCCATATAACGTCTTTGAACATGTAGGATTCAGTTGACCGCTTGAGTACCTTGAACCTCAATATAATATACTATTGAGAAATTATTTCTCCACAACATGGATTTCAGAACTGTACAATGTTGTTTGTATAAAACTCAGATGACTTTTGGCCAATGGGTTTCAGGGGGGAGGGCGCATCTCACAACAGATACCTGGACAAGAAGTCAGCGTAACCCTGCATGTCTATCAATGTATATTGGACATGATTTGTTGATAATTTTTGTGGGGCAGTGAAACTCAGTTTACTGTTTTATCAATGTTTTATTTTCCATCTAAGCACAACTCGTACAGTATCAATGAGGAGCTAAGCAATGAATACAGCAACGGTTTACATTACAGGGACTGTCAGTTGGCTTTAAAGTTGATGATAATGGGCCATATTTTCAAAGGCCTGAGAGTGCTGCAAGCTCTGGGTGTGCCAAAGATATGGAGCACCAGGCTTATGGCAATCCAACAGGATTTTCCATCCTGTGTGGTAATCGATGCAAGCTACACCATCTCTTTGTGGTCTAGCTTGCCTCATTCCAAGGGACCATTTTCGAAGTGCATGAACCTGAGATTTAGTACAAGCTGCCTTAAAGTGGGTAAACTGTCATGACTCCACCCAGGCTTTGAAAATTGGGCACATTTGTGGCAAAAGGATATGGTGCATAGAAAGGGCTTGAAGCAGGGCTTCATGCAACCCCTGTGCCTCTCTCTGGAAATCTGGCCCTATGGGTCAAAAATAGGGATGGCCTTGGAAGAGGGGGGCTTTGTTCATATCCATTGCTTTGTGCATTGCTTGAATTTAGTTGTTCTGTTTTCTTCATGAGGACAGGGATGTTACGACTTTTGTTAGCAGTGCTAAAAAATCTGCACTCATTTCAATAACTCAAGCAAATCCTGTCACGTTCTTGAACAAAATACAAGAGGAGCACAAATTATGAATGCATAGACTGATCTAAGAGATTTCTACTATCATAATTCAACCAGTTTATGTTCCAAAGGCTGCTAGAACAAAAGAAAGCTGTCAGACAGTACAACTTGCAAAATAAAATTGGTAATGCAAATGTTTATATTACTCCACCACAGTGGGCCATACTGGAGTTTGTAATTTTACTTTTCCAGTCATTTGAGGAAATTACCAGAGAGGTGATTGCAAACATGACAACTCTGAGCCAGGTGATACCCTTAAACAATTTTAAATACTGCTTGAACCTGATTAGTGAGAATTTAAGGAACGCAGACAGTTCTATCCCACATGCTACCACTGCTGACACAAACAGGCTACCCACCAGAATACAAAAAGATCTGACCAAATAAATGATCAAAAAGGTTAATGAAGATGAACAACTACATAAAATGCTTTGGTCTGAGCACTAAATAAAGGCAACAGTCCCTGACCCCTTAATACAAATCAAGGCAGCTGCTGAATGATGATGATACCTCTTTTTGAGATAAACAGATAACAAATAACAATGAAATGCATGCCACCATCGAACAAAGTATAGAATCAGGTTCAGTACAATCTTCTTCAAATACAATACAACATCAGGCAATCTCTGCTCTGGGGTTAAAGTTGTTTTATTTCATCTCTTCCTATTCTTTGGCCACTGTGCCAGGGTGTTCTCCTTCAGCGCAGTATCAGGTTTCTGGAGTAACATGCAAGATGTTATATCTATCTATCTATCTAAACAATGGGTAGGAAAAATTATGTCTGCTAATTGGTTGAAACATATCACATGACTGTGAATATATCAAAGTGCGACCACACGCCTGCATTGTCACCCCATCCAAATCAATTTTGCCATTTTATAAGATAGATAACCCACACTAGGGTGTGCGATCATGTTCTGATATATGCATGCCTTGGGTGGTTGACACACACCAAGGCATGCATATATCAGACCGTGACTGCACACCTTAGAGTGGATTATCTATTACATATATGTGTTTATATATATATATATATATATATATAAATGGTAGCACCAGTATAGTTAGGGTTGAGTAAGCACTTTAATGTTAAACCTCAAATTTTGCACCTTAATAATTTTGACACCATACGATTGATTTGCCTGAAATTTTGCATGTGCAGTCTGGTACCATAGATCTCTGATTCTGGCAAGTTGCATTATAGTGTATGGTAAAATGTTGTTATGGATAGAAATCTATAACTAGAATGGAGTTGTCATGCTGCAGTAGCTATGTTATCACAGTTGTTATGCTGCACTAGCTATGTCACTACTGCAGCATAACAACTTGGAATGCTGCCACATAGTTGCATTCCTCAATCCAGTTAAGCTGGAAGTTGCTGTTTTTTTAAACTTGAACTTGCAGAAATACGTGCAGCACACTGTGTCAGTTAAAAAAAAAGAAAATATTAACGTTTCTATTCTCTGTTGTCTTCTCCAGCTGGTTTTGTATGATTTTCTATTCTGTGACTGCCCATACACTATAAAAGATTATGCATGAGAAGTCATACACAAACAAGGAAATTCTGGTATCTTGAGGTTCCCTTGGTAACAGAGTACCTCTTGATCTGCGCTCTCAAGGTCGTCTATTACCAAGGAAACCTCTCAATACAAGAATATCCTTGTTGTGTATGACTACGCATACATAATCCTCTGTATGGTTGGATGTACAGTTGTGGAGCTACAGAATGGCAAAAAACTGACTTTTTGTGTGTTTCTTTGCTCACGCCCAAAGCCCACACAATTTGTCTGTTTGGTCCATAATCTTCAGGGAAGATGAAGTCTGGATCACCACTATGCCTTTTGAAGATTTGGTGTAAAAAATTTAAACCGTTCAAAAGTTATTCAAAAAACAAATTTCCCATTATAGTCAATGAGGAAAAAATATATGTGCCTCACAAAAGTTCCGCAAATGCAATTTTACTTTTGCAAATGGCCCTTTTACTTTTGTGCTGCCGCCATCTAGTTTTCAGTTAGTGTGAGAGAAAAATGCCTGGCATTTAAATTTGGGACACTGTAGGTAAACACTGACTGCTGGGTTTACCTAGTCGGGTCTCGACGATGCAAGCCCTGTCTTTTTTTGGGAGGGGTTAAAACCCCCCAGGAATTTTATTTTAAACATCAGAGAAAAAATACTTTCACAAATCACAAAAGAAACTGCTGAAATAAACTTCACAAATGTGAAGGTTTCATGCTACTTTTTGCAAAACTTTTGTGATTTGCGAAAGCATTTAAAAACAAACAGCAAATCTTTGCTCTCACCCTGCAACTTTTGGGCTGCAATTTGTAGGGTGGCAAGCCCTGGTCCCACAGATGTGCCTTTTGATTGTGTGATGCCAAAATATTCAAGGGGACTAAAATTACAGTGTTCCAAATTTGAGAAATTTCCCATAGGATAACATTGCAGCGCCTGAGATGCCTTTTGGCGCCTGCATCTCGAAAATGAAGTGAGCTACGGATTTTTCGCTACCTGCAGCTGAGCTGACCTTTAGGTGAGCAAACCTGTAGAAACAATTCTGTAAACATTTGATTACACCAGCAGTGGAACTTTTTTTTCTACTTGCTACGGTTATAGAGATATTGGCAGAAACATTTTCCAAGGGTTCCAAGGGTGTCTTTTCAGTTATTTTCGGTGTCTGTAACTCATAAACAATGTGAGATATGGATTTGGTCTATTTATGTTGCATGGAGTACTCACTACCATGATTATGACACTTTAATTTTTTTGTAGCTGCTACGGTTGCTGAGATATTGGCACATTAATGGCACAGGGGTTCCTTGCCCTATAGGGCTGCTGTATGGCTCTGTACTTACATGTGAGTGTGAGCGCAGGGCCCAGAGGGCCCATGCTCCCATATATGCATACCATTATGAACAAAATGGACAATGTGAAGGAAGCACAGGGCCCGGAGGGCCCACACTCCCACTAACACATACCAGTTACCAGTTACATTACACTTTCTCAAAAAGAAGGGAAATTCATTGCAAAAAAACTCCATTAATGCATCAGTTAGGGTTCACAGCACAGAAACAAAAGTTTGGAAATGTGCTGTTAGGGTTCAGTCCCCTAGTTCTGCATCCCCCCACCCTCACCCCACCTCCACATCAGACACACACACACACACACACACACACAGATGCAAGATTGTAAGACACTGTACCACTCTGCCACATCTGTAAGCACAATAATCACAACACTGTACTAATTTCACATGCCACTATGCAATGAAAAACCAAATACAGTATGATCGATGTTATACTGCCAGCACAGTATGATGACACATTATTGCTGGCATATCTTCTTCATACAATGAGATGTAGTCTGTATACATTTTCAAAATGTTGATTTTTATGTGTCATAATTGAACAATTGGCTCACTGCAGGATATAGCTGACATGTACATATTACTTTTCAGATACTGCTCAGGCAGCATCACATGTTGTTACACTGCTGCATTACCTATAAATACTCATTAGCAGTATGTTATGGTTAGCTTTGGATGTTACAACTGTTGCTATTACATCTTACTTGTAAACTATACTACAACACATTAATTTTATTATCACTACTGTTTGTTATTAAGACTGACTCACTCTATCAGGAAAAAAATGCAAACATCCAATGGCTGTTGGTAGGCTTATCCAAACTCTCATTTCCAATAAACTATCTGTGGATGACATACTGTGTGTTTTACCTGATGCTAGTTGTCTCTGGTTGGTTGTGTTGCCTTGCCCTTTCCTCTGCTTGCATGTATGTCTGTGTGTGGGGGTGGGGGTGGGAGGAATGTGGAGTTAGGGGATTGAACCCTAACAGCACATTTCCAAACTTTTATTGCTGTGCTATGATCCCTAACTGATGAGTTATGGCCGACAACCCTAATGCGCACCCCGATGCCGGTTGGGGTGTGGGCAGGGGGGGCCAAGGGACTCTTTCAACCCTAACACCAAATTTCCTCACCTTTGTCAGTGTGGAACAACCCTAACTAATGCATTAAACAGAGTGTTTTACCTCTAATATATATACAGTATATAGACATGTACATATACAGTATATATATATATATATATATATGTATGTATATGTATATGTGGGTTATGTGATGGGGAGCCGTAGGATAAAGGATGTATTTTCACAAGTGCCTCAGTGACCTTGGGTAACCTCACAAGTGGTGAAGCATAGCAGAGCCATGAGTGATTTGCCCGAGGTCACTGGGGGATGAGTGAAAATAAATACTTTATCCCATGCCCCTCCCCACATTGCATGTCCGATTTATGAAATAAGTGTGGAGTTTGTTTGTGTCTTTATTATTTATTTTTTCCTATGTTTGAGTTTTGTTTGGTTTAAAATATGTGGGATTATTTACTGTATTTATGCTTGTGGGTGGTTTCCGTGGTTGCTAGCATGGTTGTTCTGCAGCTGGCATCTTGGCATTGAGAGCGGCATTTTAATTGGTGAGTTATGGTATGTGGGAGGGTCTGAGAGTTTTAGAAATATGGCAGCTCCAATTCTCACTTAGCGAGAGTTGCTAAGACCTGCTCTGGTGCTGGTGTTTCTTAAGTCTTTTTTTTTTAAATAATAATTTATTTGATTGCTCCTGCCTTGAGTGTGAGGTTCTGGATTGCATCACAGTGAGAAGTAATAACTGAGTGAGTTCCTAAAGAGTGGAAGACGAGGAGAGGAAAGAAAGAAGCCTGTGAGGTACAAAAATAAGGCAGTCATGGGACAGATAACATTTTTATTTTTAGGTCAGTAGTTGCTGTGGTTTTGTTCTGTTGCTGCTGGGGGTAGAGTTTAGTCAGTTGCAAAGAAATTAAATGGGGATAGCAGTTGTTGGAGAGTACATATTTTGTGAGAGTTGTAGGGAAAAGTGAAAGTTGTGAAGTAGTGCTGACAGAGGGATTTTGACTGACAACTTGCGTTTGGTTCCATGTGATGATTGCGATCACAAAACAGCAATTGCTATCATAGCGAATTTATATAGCCGAAAAGCATTATGGTGATATATAAAGCTTGGTGATCCATCTTCCAGCATATTAAAGTGTTTTTGCAGGGGAAGCTGTGCCCCCCTTGATCCCCCTTGAGGGATGCTTAGTCCTCCATAACCCCCTGATTTATGATTATTAACTCCAAAGGGGTGTATGTTGAGGAGGGGGCAAAGCATAGCAGTGAAAAGAAAAACAACAGGCAGCCACAAGCAGCAGCAAAATAATCGCCCCAGTCAGTCCAGAACCCAGTGCCTACTGCACTGTAGCAAGCCACCCTCACCACCACACCACAAGGCTGGCTTAGATGCCCTGCCTATCTAACCCTCCCTCCTGTACCTCCTGTACACCTCCCTGTCCCTCCCCTTCTGGTCACTTTCCTCACTATATCATTGCCATCCTTGCAGGGTAGCTGATGATGATAGCACTATAAATGAGTCACTGTTTTTACAGTCACTCATTTGTAATCACTATCATCACTGGAGACCCTTATGTTTATTTCACAATTGTGGGATACATTTTGGGTGCTGAGATTTATCCCACATTCAGTGTGTGGAGATAAATGGATTTATGTAATAGATTTTTTGACTCCATACCTGTGCTCCCAAAAACAAATAAGGCTATGATTATACTATCTGAAAGAGTAAGGAAATGCATTGCAATAATCTTTGCTGAAGCATCAGTTAGGGTTGTTACTAAAGCAACAAAAGTAGTGAAATGTAGTGTTAGGGTTTCCTGTCCTAACACCCCACACCCATCCTGCAGACACTGACAGGCATCATGGGCATGCCTTGAGGTCATCTGCCCAAACACTCACCCCATTCTCCTATACTGTACCCATCTCTGCTAATTTATTTATGGAATGGGAATTGAGTATTAGGGATTGATGACGATGAAGCTCACCCTCAATGCTTGTCAGTGTCTGCAGGGTGAGTGTGAGTAGGGTTGTAAAGCCTAATGACACATTTCCTACTTTTCTTCAGTAATAAACCTAACTGCTGCATTGACAAAGTTTTTAGCAATGAATATATCTATATCTATATCAATATCTACATCTACATCTACATCTACATCTATATCTATACCCATATATATATATATATATATATATAGATAGATAGATAGATAGATATACAGATGTCTCAGCCATGATGAAGTACAGTAACTTGCAGTAATGACATGTCACAAAATCCTGCATGACAAAAGGGCTTAATTGCCACTGACTTACAATGGCCCCCACAGTAAATTGCAGTATTCTGTGATATCCTTCAGCATTTCTGTGCTTCATCCTGGTGTAACACATCTGTATATATATATATATATATATATATATATATATATATATATATATATAAAACTTCTTCATACTTTTCTTGAAATGGAGCCTCAGCAGTCAGCACATATCATTGTTGAGATGTACCAATTTTGATCAGAATGTTGAATCTTTGAAATACTGGAAATCCAAACAAATTATGTGTCCTGCTTTAGTATAAATTGCAGGGAAGTACATGAAATGCTCTCTGGCTACTTTCTATTCAGACTGATCATTTAGTTCAGCTGGTAATGTTATTACTGACACAAGATCATGTTTGTCACCAGAAAACACTGAATGTTCAATATTTCTGAACGCAAATATTCCTCTCTTTAATTTCAAATACAATATCTAATGAATGTAAAAAAACCAGCTCAGAGGCCCTCTACAGAAAGCAGTTTCTCCCAGTGACCCTATGGTAAAACTTTTGTTAATAGGGACTTTACTTAACAAATGAGGCTTGACAGTGATATTTTGGCAACAAGTCTGGTTAGATTAGGATTGCTTGAACTGAAGTAATGAACACAATGAGTACAGGAAAAAAATACAGTAACATCAGTCAGTCCAGACAAAGTCCAAGGTACATTTTTTCTTCACAATACATCATAGCATCAGGCAGCCTCTATTCCCGAACTCCAGCATTTCTTCTTCTTCTACTTCTTCTTCTACTTCTTCTTCTTCTCCTTCTCCTTTTCCTTCTCCTTCTCCTAATCCTTCTCCTCCTTCACAATCAGCATGGGAAAAATATACAACAGCAGTGGATCCAGAATCCAAGTTTTTTTTTTTTTTTGCCACCAACAGCTGCATTTCATGTGACAAATAGTGTAGGTACTGAGTCTGATTTGGATGTTAGGGTATTACTTTGGATTAATATTCATGTCCTTCCATATTTGTCTGCACTCACTTTACTGAGAAAAATGTTAGTATTCATTCATTCATTAATGTGTTTGCAATATGATGAAATCCTACATCTTGGTTAGAATGATTGATTGAAGTGACATTATATTTTATATTACTTGGCAGCACTTGTTCTGTAGAACTAGAAGGGATGCATTATGTATGTCATGAGGTGCACAGCAAATGGTAAATATTATTAATTGCACTTGACTGATGTGACTGGATGGTAATCAGTAGTGGTGTTATGAATTTTTAATCCACTTGTGAAGTTAGTGTAAATCCACTGATATTTGTGATACACAAAACTTGAGAATTCCATGGTGGATGCACCAACTTTGCCAGCAGATTATGTTTAAAACTTTAACAAAACCTCCTCACCCACTGTGCTGTAAAAAAGACCCCTTCCCCACCCAAAAATGATTAAAACCATGACATCCTCTCCCACCCCCTTGCTGGCACCCTCCTGCCTTCCAGTCCCTTTGAAATGCTACCAGATGTGACCTTGCTTACAAAAGCAATTCCTTTTCCTCCAACCTGTGCACCAAAGAGACACCACCTGAATCCCACTGTCTATTAATCCACACAGTCCCAGTCCTCTGACCCTCATCAGCCCCCTTCTGGTCCCCACCACCTTCCTTTCCCACCAGCACCCACAAAATTAACCTGGAATAAAGAAAGCAGTCCCCCTGTTTTGATTGTTTGTTCTGTTCATTGTGCATCTCATAATGGTGGGAATGAATGAGTAGTGATGGTTTGTTCCTAGTAAAACTTGATTGACTGAAACTTCAGCCCCAGCCATAACACTCACCCCATTCCATCATTAAAGAAGTTGAGATGTGTAGAGTACATGAGAATGGGGTGAGCATTAGGGCTGACAACCCCAAGGCACACCCCACACCTGATTTGTGAAGATGCAGGAGAGGGCAAACCGTAATGGTTTCTCTTGTTGCTGCCTGCAGGGTGGGGGTGGGTGGGGTGAGGGTTGGAAACCCTAATGCCACATTTCCCTACTTTTGTTGGTGTAACCCTAACTGGTATATTAACAAACTTTTTCACAAATAATTTCCTTACTTTTTGAGGTATTATACTTGAATTCTCATTTGCCTGTGGGAGCATAGCCCTTCACTCCATCCCTCCGTAGATGTGTACATGTATGTTGCTATAGACGTGCAAGGCCATCTAAACCCTGCACTTGCATTTGTGGTAAGAAAGCAACAAAACTGTCAGCATAGCCGTCATACTACCCCACCTCATGAACCTCCCTACCATAATGTCATTCCATGCCACAGTTGCCAAAACACAGTTCAGCCAGAATTTGAAAAATTAGAGCTGTCACATTCATGAGATGGTTTAAAAAATGGCAATGTTGAAGATTTGGGGTAAAATAAAATTAAATTACAAAGTCATGAGTGAACATAGTAAAATTTTAATGGATGCATATAACTTTGCTATTTTAAAATATTTTCTGACCCAATATTTCATAATAGCCTTCTTATGACCCCACCTCATGAACAAGGATGGTGAACATTTTCAAATCCTGAATGAAAGGTGATTTCATCAGTCAATCACTAAGCTGCCTTTCAGACTTGATTTGTGAAATTCCACCACCACTGGTCCTGTGGTAGGGCCCAAAAAGCCAGTGTTGAAAAGCTGGATTCAAAATATGCAAAACTGACAAAGTTATGCATCAGAGTTCAAAACCCCACTGAAATACATTAAACTGCATATTGTAGTTGGTGGTTCCAACAGCAAGATAAGTCTTCAATTGGAAAGTGGATCTTTAATCTGGACCTGTTCAGATGAGTGAGGGTGTGTGGGGTGTGTGGGGGGGTGCAGGGTGGTGAATGCTCAGTGGAAGATTAGGGTGAGGGGGGTCAGATCCGTGAGAGACCATTTTCTTTTACACAGGTGAAAAAAGACATGGAGAGATGGTTTTCTTTCTTACAATTTACTGAAATACAGGAACAGGGATCAGAGGGTGATGGGTGCCACTAGACACACGGGTGTCATTGAAAAAAATATGGGGATGGTGATCAGAGGGTGGGGGAACTTCTAGACACCAGCAAAACATTAAACAATATGGAGATGATGATCAGAGGGTGGGGTTGCCATTAGACACCAGGGAAATATTCAAAATTATGAGGATGCTGATTGGAGGGTGGGTGCCACTAGACACCAGGGAGACATTAAACAATATGGGAATGATGATCAAAAGGTGGGGGTGCCACTAAACACCAGGGAAACATTATAAAATATGGGTACAGCAAATGTTTAGGGAGTTCTGGCTTCCAGAAGTTGAAATCAGGGACAAAAACTAAGTCAAAAAACTTTTTTGTCTCAAGGAATCCTTTTTCATACAGTATGAAGCAAAAAAAAAAAAGAAGAAATGAAAAAGGATCCCAGCAAATGAAAAATAAATCACAATTACTTCCAAAATCTTTACCCATATGGAGGGATCCTTTTTTGTTTGAATGAAAAAAAGCATATGAAAAAGGATTCCTTCAAACAAAAAAAGAATCAGAAAAAAAAAACAAAGTCTAAAATCTTTTTTCATTTGAAGGGATCCTTTTTCGTATGGCTGAATTCTTTTTTTCATATGGCCATATGAAAAAAACTGCAGTAAGTCATGAAAAAGGATGGAAAAATTAAATAAAAAACATATTTGGGGGTCATTTTGACAAACGCTAAGTACAGAATCCACCTTTCAGGGTCCCAATGATTTAAATACATATATTGGTTTATCTACAGTATGTGATTTTTGCAGGTTTTAAATTTTTTTTTAAATGGAAAAAAGATGGTGGCAAAAAAAATATTTTTTTTTCTTATGAAAAAGGATTAGCTGCCATATGAAACAGAATACTATTTTGTATGGCCCAAATTCTTTCATTCCAAGCAGCTATCCTGAAATGACAACTGAGCATGCTCAGAACCAAAATTTCAGAATTTAATAAGTTTGGAATGGATTAATATTGTTTCACCAAACCAGTGAAATGCAATGTATGGGCCAAGTTTTCTGTACCCTGAAAATGTCAGACCAAAATTTGAAACTGTCTGGGCACAAGGCAATGACAAAAAAAAAGCAAAATACAGTGATTTTTCAATTTATTTTTGCTATCTGCATCTCATAATCCACACATCCAAATGGAATAAAACTTGGTATTTCATGAAATCTCACCCATGAAACTGCACATGCAAAAGTTCATGCAAATTCATTGAATGGTTGTGAAGATATTTAAGTACAAAATTTGGAGACACTCCTTCTCAACCCAAACTATAGTGACTCAACTGCACCACTGTCTGTCTGTCTGCCTGCCTGTCTGTCTGTCTTTTTCTATCTATCTATCTATTCTTTGCAAAAATCTGTGTTGATACAACATTTAGGGTTCATGCTAAAGCGACAAAATCAGGAAAATGTGGCTTTAGGGTTTCCAACCCTAAAACTCCACCCCAAAACAAATCAGGGGTGTTCTCTTTCTTGGGGTTGTGAACCCTAGAGCTCACCCCATTAGGTGTGTACACTTCCAGAGTGCATGGAATTGGGTGAGCTTTAGGGTTGACATCCCCAAGGAAGACTGCACCCCTGATTTGCTTCAGGGGTAAGGGTGAGGTATTAGGGTTGGAAACCCTCATACCACATTTTCCTACTTTGTCACTTTAGCCTGAACCCTAAATGCTTCATTAGCATAATTTTTTTGTAAAGAATTTCCTTACTTTTTGAGATAGCATAATTGTCTCCTCATTTGTATTAATTCAAGGAAAGGAAAAAAGCAGTGCACCAATGTGAGGGGGGTGCTCTCTGCAGGGGTTGCAAAACCCATAGATTCAGTAGTCCAAGAAGTGAGAGCACTCCACAAATCTTCAGATTAATAGCTCAGTTTATTGCCAAAGTATTCACGGCCAGGAACCCAAGTGCTTCAGCTGATTAGCCTTCAAAGGGGTTTGAAGGCTAATCATAAGTTGGTTCCTACCGTGAATACTGTCAACAAACTAAGCTATTGAAGATTTGTGGTGTGCTCTCCCTTCTTGGACTACTCTTTCCTCATTTGTATACTGCAACTTGGCAAACCAATGAACACTACACCATGACACATATACTTAAAAATGCAGTGCAATTAAATTGAATACCTTTACATAACAATGTAAGGTCTGAAAATCAAGACAATTCTTCCTCTGTAAAGAGTCATGCAATATTTTATCTGTAAAAAGAAATCACATTACAACATTAATTTCACCCTGCTAATCAAACTGGTGTAGAAACTGAAATTGCAGCAATTTTGCAGTTAAATACTATTTTGAATTAAAAAACTGATTAATACAGATGACTGTAGCTATACTACCTTTTGGTTTAACTTTCAGTGTAGTGGTGTTCACTTTTCTTTCTTGTCAACAATATTGGCCAAGAAAAAAAGATTTATAATACAATCTGGAAAGAACTGACATTCACAGAAATGTGAAACAAACCTGAAGACTTTTGAATCAACTTACAACAAAAAACAACAGAAGGCCACATCAGTCTCATTGATGCTGACAGGCAAAACAGTAGCAAGCCAGGAGCAAAAGACTGGGCACATCAACTCACTCCACGATGAAAAAAGCCAAAAGTGGACTAACACTGAAGAAATCAAGATTGAATGAGTGCATGAACAGCTGTTTTTTTTTCATTGTGGAGTGAGTTTATGGTCCAGGATTTTTGTTCCTGAATCAATTTTCACCACAATAAAAATCCCAGTAGGGTCCCAAAGAGTTGAAGGGTCTATGTCCAACAAACTTTTTGCAGATGAATTGTTCACCATATTTCAATAGAATACACTGCAATTGCAATCTGTTCCATTCTTCCATCATGCTACATGTATCCATTTTCTACCCCTCTAGATAGCCTATCTGCAAACCCACCACCTAGTATAGTGTACCCTATCTCTGCAAAATAAAAAGCACCCAAATCATATTCATTCCATCATAAATAATATATATAGCCATTGGCTGCTGCAGACACTTGCCGACATGGATCCTCTTCTAGCCAACTTAACCAGCTGCTATATAAATAAAATGGGGTAGATACATTTAGTGGGGGAGTGAGGCAATGCTTGTGAATGGATAGTGAGTGAGAAGTCAGATGAAACTTAACATTTAAATAAAAGCAATGGACATGGATTTTCATACTCAAATAAATCATAGCACACAAATAATTACCACAATGAAGTCCACTATATTCAAACTGTGCCAAAAAGAGAAAATGCATTAGAAACCAAATTTTAAAAAAAATCAGCGAAAAGGGCATAGCACCACTGCTTTCATGCCATGTGATTTTGTAAGGAAAGACAGTAAAAGTACATAAAAGTGAAGCAAGAGTGAGGAAAAGAATTTTGGTTTACCTCCAGAAATGCCCTTGAAATATTGTTTTTTTAGGACTATAAATCTTTTTTTTTTTTTGACCTCGTGATATGAAAAAAGAATCTTTTTTCCTATCATGAGTCACAAAAACATATTTATAATCTTGAAAAAAAGAAAATTTCAAGGCATTTCTCCAACAGTTAAGTGTTGAATTCAGCTAACACAGTCTCGAATACCAACATACATGTGTTTTTGTGTCCTCCTTCTCATACAGGGAGAAAATAACACTGACTACAATCTTCTTTCAGCAAAACATTGCAGAGTTTGAATTGTAGCTTTCTTTGGCTGTGCTAAATGTCTCTTCAATGGACCACTATATTCAAACTGTGCCAAAAGGAGAAAATGCATTAGAAACCAAATTTAAAAAAAAAATCAGTGAAAAGGGCACAGCACCACCGCTTTCATGCCATATGATTTTGTATGGAGAGACACTGAATTTACATAAAAGTGAAGCAAGAGTTAGGAAAAAGAATTTTGGTTTACCTCCAGAAATGCCCTTGACGTATTTTTTTTTAAAGAATCTTTTTTTCATATCATGAGTCACAAAAACAGATTTATAATCTTAAAACAAAAAACATTTCAAGGGCATTTCTCCAACAGTTAAGCGCTGAATTCAGCTAATGCAATCTCGATGACCAACATACATGTGTTTTGGCATCCTCCTTCTCGGACAGGGAGAAAATAACACTGACTGCAACCTTCTTTCACCAAATCATTGCAGAGATCGAATTGCAGATTTCATTGGCCATGCTAATAGTATCCTCAATGGATCATATGGAAACAATTCCATTTTCCAAGTTGCATTCTGACTGTGGAGCTATCAGCACTGGTAACTACTGGAACTACGGCCAGAGAAGGAAGATCCTGGTGAAGGGAAGGCTGGGATATGCAAGCTGCTCAGGGAGCCTGAGTGAGCAGTACTACTGTACCAGTCTTTATGTCCTCTGCTGGGCATGTCAACTGGTATACTGTGAGATGCGAAGAAAGAAGTGCTCCAGATCAGCCAGAGCTGCCCTGCATCTGAGGTGCCTGGCAGCAGCCTGCCACTGTAAAGATGTAAAAAACCTTTGTTATTTCCACTATGATAATTACCCAGACTGTTTTGATTTGGTCATGGCCTCCTCATGAAAGAGGAATCATTGCTGATAACCTCAAAGCTATCCTGAAATGTGCTGGTGCTAACACTGATGCTGCCTACTCATGCAAAAACACCTTACCTATCATCAGCTGTTGAAGGGAGCATATATAATGGATTTTTAGTGTGGAACCTTTGTAGCTTATAGCTATGGAGCAGAACATATTTTCTCCAAGCATGCTGATAGTGTGCTGCAGAAAAAAATGTCAAATGTTTTTAAATAAGAAAAACTGCTAGCACACTGATTCCACGGACATGACAACTACAAGATGCATTTAATTTGCACAGTTAGATAGGATATTTGGCACCTTTTTACAGGTAAAATGCTTTGTGCATATCCTCCCTGTTGCAGGCAACATCTCAGTAAAGCCAAGAGAGATCCTTTGATGCAGACAGGGAAAGGAGGGCAGGGATGATCAAAGGAACCTCCCAACAGCCTGCACAGGTTTGCTATGTAATACTACCTGCTCATTTTGCGATTGCATATTATGCCAAGCAACATCTGGAAACTGAGGGATTCTAACCTCTTACATTCCATTGCATTTCTTCTTGTCTGATTAATCAGCACCTCCCATTGCCCTACATATATCAGTTCATGCCAGATATCAACATTTTGTTACAAAATAATAATGCATGCATTGCTGATATTATTACTTAGTAGAGTATTTGCCTTGGACAGCCCATGACTCACCTGTTGTGCTCCTCTGGCTTGCATGGACTCCCATCCTTGGATGCTGCTGCTGCACCAGCTCCAGCAACAATTGCCCCAGGCATGGCAGAGACTGTGTTAGCAAATATCATCTAAGGACTCAAGATGAGGGGAAGGAAAATGACTTATGCCTTTTGTCCCAAATAAGTACCACACATTCCCTTCACCACCCTGTTGCACTTCTGCAGCTAATGGCTCTTAGCCTCTCCCCCCCTTGAGTGACCCATCATCCTTCACTCAACTCCCACCCCTAAAAACAATAGCATGTGAGCAAGTATGTGTCAGGGAGGTAGTACAGTATAAATCAGAGTGATCCACACAATTTGATTCTAAAGAAGTCACCACCTTCTCGATCCCACTGTAAAGATTGCCACAGCCTTGCAAATGAAAGGGAAAATTCATTTAAAAACAAATTTAAAAAAAAAAATCTGAGAAAATGGCACAGCACCACTGCTTTCATGCCATCTGATTTTGTATGGAGACACTGAATTTACGTAAAAGTGAAGCAAGAGAGGAAAAAGAATCTTGATTTATCTCCCCCTTGAAATATTGTTTTTTTAAGATTATAAATATTTTTTCATGACTCATGATGCAAAAAAATAATCTTTTATCCTATCATGAGTCATAAAAAGGTTCATAATCTTAAAATCAGAACATTTCAAGGGCATTTCTCCAATAGTTAAGTGCTAAATCCAGCAATCAGGGTCCGATGACCAACATGCATGTGTTTGTCCACCTCTACTATGCCATTATTGCGGCTTTTCAATATTATTTTTAATTTTTATTTTTTAAAGGGGAAAACAAGATGTTGGTATATGAAAAACATAATAAAAAAAGATTTCCCACAGGAAAACTCGATACAGCTATTTTGAAGTACTTACTGAGCATGCTCAGAACTAAAATTTTTAAAATATAATGACATTGGAATGGATTAAACTTTTTTCACCTAACCAGAGAAAGGCACTTTTGTGGGCCAGGCTCTTTCTACCCTGAACATTTCAGACCACAATTCCAAACTGTGTGGGTGCTACGTGATGGCAAAAAAACAGCAAAAAAGTGCAATTTTTTGTGGATTTTTTTTTTTTTTGCTATCTGCATCTCAGAATCTGCACATCCGACTGAAATAACACTTGACACATAAATAGATCTACCCTACAAGACCATGATGCATAATTTCATGCAAATCTGTTCAACAGTTCCAAAGTTATTAAAGTGCAAAAACTGGGGTTTAACATTAAAGTGCATACTCAACCCTAGATATAGTGGCACTACTGAGCCACTATAATATATGTTCTTTGC
This sequence comes from Neoceratodus forsteri, assembly GCA_016271365.2. Taxonomy (NCBI): domain Eukaryota; kingdom Metazoa; phylum Chordata; order Ceratodontiformes; family Ceratodontidae; genus Neoceratodus; species Neoceratodus forsteri. Next base: position 1,342,071,493 of record CM057456.1, read on the forward strand.
AAAAAAAATGTGTTAATGCAACAGTAACGGTTCAGATTAAACCATCAAAGGTAGGGAAATGTGATGTTAGGGTTTCAAACCCTAACACCCCTGCTCGCCCCTTGAGACAAATAAGGGGTTGAGTCTTCCTTGAGATTGTCAACCCTAACACTCACCGCAGTAACAAATAAGCATTTGTCAATGCCGAATGTTGTCCCACTGGCATTGGCATTGGTAGTGCAGGAGTTAGAGATGCATAATAAGAATGGCAGTAAAGTATTGAACTGATGCCAACCTCACCCCCCACCGTGAAGAGACACATTTTCAACATGGGCATTTTGGGACCTCCCCTCATGAACAGTGGCACTGTGATTTTGTTAGTCTGTCCCAAAAGTTGATTTCCCACAGTGACCATGCCATTCTGTGCCACAGGTGCAAAAACACATTTTGGGCAGGATGTGAAAAAATGACAGCTGTACTGTTCATAAGGAGGTGTGAAACAATGCCAGTGTTGAAAATCTGGCATGAAAATATTGCTAATTTGTGAAGTTACAATGGTGCGTGGAAACTGCACAACACATGCTTGTAACACAATCATTTTATGGACTTTAATCACCAAATTTTCAACATATGCATTTTAGGACCTCTGCTCATGAACAGTGTCACTGTCGTTTTCTCAAACTGGCCTGAAAACTGATTTCGCACAGCAACCATGCAATTCTGAGCCAGAAGTGTGAAAACACATTTCGGCCAGGATATGTAAAATATCAGCTGTATTGCTCATAAAGATGTGTGGAAAAATGCCAATGTTGAAACTCTGGATTGAAAATATTACAGATTCACAAAGTTATGAGTGTGCGTGGAAACTGCACAATGCATGCTTGTAAAAGAGTACTTTTTTGGATTTTTTCACTAAATTTGCAACATAGACTTTTTGAGAGCCCACCTTATGAACAGTGGCACTGTCATTTTGTTAATCAGTCCCGAAAGCTGATTCCGTGCAGTGACCGTGAAATCACCTTTTGGGACCAAATAATGACACTGCAGTGACTGAATTCATGAGGAGGGGCACCAATAACCCCATGTTGAAAATTTGGTACAAAAATTCCAAACAATGCCCGAGATATGCACCAAAGTTGAAAAAATCCTATTTATGCCATTATACAGCTATCCAGCATTTCTTCAGTTCGCAGTCAGCTTTGAAGAGTGCAGACATATTCCCGGTCAACCAAAGATCGTCACGCTGGACTCTCAAGGTAAGTATGGGGTGAGGGGTGGTGTGGGGAGGCAGGGTGCCCAGAGGGTGGGTGCGGGTAGGGAGAGGGAGCAGGATAGACCGCAAGGGACCGTTTTCTTCTTTTACAGGTTAAAAAAAAATTGCAGGACTTTTTTTTTTACAGGGGCATTTGGCATACTGGGGTGGGCTCCCAGTGTGCCACCTGAGTGTTTGGGGGGCTAGCCAATGGGGGATTGGGCACCCCCATCAGCACATACCTAAGGGAAGGGCTAAAGCCGAGGGGGATGGGGCACCCCCCTCAGCACACAACAAATGGGGTGCATTATGCCGACAGGGAGTGGTCTCCCCCATCAGCACATGAACTGGGTGAGGGCATGCCGACAGGGGGATTGGGCACCCCTGAAGCCAGCACTGTGGCAGGCAGTGACTTCCACCAAGTTTACTATAATGCTTCACCAGGAAAGGCACATCGGGAGGTGCCGCTGCCTGATGAGCTTGGCTCTCATTGCAGCAGACCTTTTCTTAGATATGCTGACCACATTACTTGTTGCTGGTGTGGTGCCTGCATGCTGCCTTATTGGGGAATGAGGGATGCACCTACTGATGCGTGCCCTGCATTAGCCCACAGTGACTGCACCTCCAAATCTGCTACTACTGCAATATGTTGCACGCGAGCCAACATAAAATGCTTTGATGTAATGGATACAGGTGTGTATGTTTCAGGAGTTTATAGAATGTGGTGAGTGTTAGGGTTAACAAACCCAAGGAGGACACCACCCCTCATGTATCTCAAGCATTGGGTAGGGGTGTTAGGGCTTCAAACACTAGCATCACATTTCCCTATTTTTGTTGGTTTAATCTGAACCCTAGCTGCTGCATGAATGCAGTTTTTTGCAAAGAACTTCCTTACTTTTTGAGACAGTATAATTTTAGCCTCATTTGCCTGTATTAGCGTAGGGCCTTCCGGTTATGGTGCTTTCATCCCTCCATAGATGCGTACATGGATTTTGCTTTGGAATAACAGGGCATTTACATTTGTGCCAAAACAGCAACCACGTTGTCAGTATTGCCTTCTTATTACCCCTTCTCATGAACTCCACAGTGAAAATGCTCAAATCCCCACCAAAATGTCATCCTGCAGCATGGAAATGTCATTCACAGGTGCAAAAACACATTTTGTCCAGGATTTGAAAAAATGACAGCTGTCATGTTGATGAAGTGGTGTAAAAAAATGGCTATGTTAAAAATTTTGGGTTAAAATATTTAAAATTATGAAAGTTGGGAGTGAGTGTAGTAAAATTTCAATGTGTGAGCATAACTTGCCATTTTCATATATTTTGACACCAAATTTTCAGCATTGCCTTCTTATGACTCCACCTCATGAACAAGGGCAATGAAAATTTTGAAATCCTGCCCAAAAGGTGAGTTCAATAAGTGACTGCAAAATCACCTTTCGGGCTTGATGTGCATAATTCCATTGACAGTGGCATGAGGTGGTGTCACAAAATGGCCATGTTGAAAATTTGGGGTCAAAATATATAAAACTGGCAAAATTATGCATCAAAGTTGAAAATCCCACTGAAATGCACTTAACCACACTTACCTTAATTTCTCATATTTCAGTCAGCAGTTCCAGCAGCAAGACGTGTCTTCAATCAAAGAGTGGATCTTCCACCTGTGACCTGTACAGGTGAGTGGGGTTGTGTAGGGGTGTACAGGGGTGTGGGGTGGTAGGTGCTTAGTAGGGGTGGGGGTTGGTTGGACAGATCAGCGATGGGCTGTTTTCTTTTTTCCAGGTATTAAAAAAAATGCTGAGGAATTTTTTTCTTTACTTCAGACTAGGATGGCTATCATAGGGTGGGTGTTGCCACTGGAAACCTGGGAAATAAAGAAACATTGCAGAGACAGTGATTGGAGGATGGAGGGTGCCACAAGACACCAGAAAATGAGAAAGTTATTATGGGCATGCTGATCGGAGGGTGGGGGGATGACACTGGACACCGGGGAAAGACACCAAACATTACAGGAATGGCAATCACAGGGTGGGGTGCCACTTGACAGCAGGAAAAGAGAAAGTTATTACAAAATGGTGACTGGAGGGGGGGCACATGCGAGTCCATGATCCCTGATGGCTGCCTGATTTAGGAGCTCTGCTAAGCTGCATCAAAATCTTTTACTTTTTATTAAGTAACTCGCCTCTTTTCAACCAGTATTTGCTCTGCTGCACCTCTACTTACCTGAGGGCTGAGTTGGTCCAGTTTGTTGCTCCCTTGAGACCATTTTTTTTCATATTTGTAGTCACTCCTTCATTTCAGAAGTACAGACTCTCACACTAGTGGGATGCTGACCTCTGAGACATGTGGCGGTGAGTCCGGCTAATCTTATGGACATATGGAATATGCTACAGGCACTAACCCAGGATCTCCCTAGCATTAAAACTGTGGTCTCCTACTGGAGCGAATGGGAGGAGAAGGCAAAGGAGTGCTTAAAAGGGAGAATAAGAGGTTGGAATGTCTAGGGACAGATTGAACATTGTCTCTTGGAATATCAGGGGGCTCTCTACTCCAGTTAAGAGGACGGCTGTTCTGACTGCATTAAGAAGAGCAGGGGCACAGGTTGCTTTTATACAAGAAACGCATCTGACGCAGTCAGAGCACCAGAAATTGGTCCAGGGCTGGGTAGGGGCCTGTTATGCTGCTTCCTACACATCCCATAAAAGAGGAGTAGCGGTCCTGCTACACAGAGGGCTGCCATTCGAAGTTAATAGAGTGCTGAGAGATAGAAAGGAGGGGAGATACATTTTCGTGGAGGGGATGCTATATGAAGAGCCTGTAACGTTTGGGAGCGTATATGCACCAGCCGTGTTTGAGCCACTATTTTATCAGAAGATCTTAGACTTGCTGATTAGAGAGCAGTTTCAAGGATTAGTGATGGGGGAGACTTTAATTGCACCCCAGACTGAAATCTGGATCATTCTGAAGGCAAGGGGGGGCACTGCATGCGCAAATGGTGTGAGGGGCTGACTGAGCTGGATATATTAGATGCCTGGAGAACGGTGAACCCCCATGAAAAGGAATTCACCTTCTACTCCCCCCCGCACAAAATATGGTCATGAATAGACCATATATATATATTGCTGGAGCATGGTGGTACTATAGATTGATAGCTATTAAGCATGGCCCCATATATGTCTCCGACCATGCAATGGTCGTTGCCTCCATAGAGCTGGCCCCACAACAGGTGAGAACAAATAACTGGCAGTTCCCATCGTATCTTCTTGGCTCCCAGGATTTTTGGGAATACAGGAAGGTACAATGGGAACTGTATACCTCTATGAATCAGCTGTCTGCTCCTTCCACTCAGGTGTTTTGGGATGCTGGGAAAGCATTCATGAGAGGTGCTATTATGGGATATGTTATCAGGTATAAAAAAAGTAAGCTTCAGAAGCAGGTAGAATTACAGAACTGAGTCAGGGAGCTGGAGCATCAGATGGTGAGAATTGGGGGAGTGGAGATTTCCCAGCAATTGGCAGCTAGCAGGGAAGCGCTGAATAAATTATTAATGGATGAGGTCCGCACACAATTGTTTTTCTGGAAGCATAAATTTTATGAATGGGGTAACAAGCTGGGCCCCCTGCTGGTTAATCTGATTAAAGGGAGGAGAGGGTGTAAGAGGGTCAATGAAGTGAAGGATGTGAAGGGAGTGTTGCACAGGGATGCACAAGGCATCCTGCGCGGGCCGAACGGGCTACCCGTGGAATTTTATAAAGTGATGGGAAAGGAGGTGGTAGGACATCTGTGGACCCTCTTCAGGGAGATCAGAGAGGGGGAGCCCCTGCCTCATTCTATGGGTCAGGCGATTATATGTGTTATTCCGAAGCTGGGCAGGGACCAAAGGCACTGTGCCGCTTACAGACCCATATCTTGCCTCAATGCTGATGCAAAGATTTATGCTAACATACTGGCCTCTAGACTAGATGAGCTTCTCCTGGACCTGATACATGTAGACCAGACGGGATTTATCTGAGGTAGACACTCATACCATAATGTCAGAAAGGTCTTAAATGTAATACAGAATGCCTCAAAGGCAGCAGGATCTACTGTAATTATTTCCCTAGATGCCGAAAAGGCCTTTGATCGCATTGAATGGAAATATCTATTTGAGGTACTGAAGAGATATGGGTTTGGTAAAGAATTCATGGGGATGGTACGGACCCTGTATACCTCTCCATGGGCTTCGATTTTAGAGAATTGAAGCCTCTCTGAGTGGGTCTCTTTGTGTAGGGGAATGAGGCAGGGGTGCCCACTGTCTCCCCTTCTCTTTGCTCTGGCAATAGAGCCCTTGGCTATTGCAATCAGACAGGATCCAGCAATTAAGGAAGTAGAGGTGAGGGAGGGGAGACAACACAAACTGTCCCTATACGCGGATGACATGATTCTGTATCTCAGAGATCCAGTGAACTCGGTGCCGGCTTTACTATGGGCAATAGCTGATTTTGCAGAATTTTCCAGATATAAGATCAATATAGATAAATCAGAAATCCTATTGGTGGGGAGCTTTGGGCTGCAGATGGAGAGAGGGGGGGGCCTATGGATGGTGTCCTCCTCATTTAAATACCTGGGAGTAGTGATTGGGAAGAAGTTGGAGGACCTATACTGGCTGAATTACACTCCCATGATTAAGCGAATGCTGGAGGAGATGAAAAGATGGCGGGCCCTGCCCCTTTCCTGGCTAGGGCACATCAACTTAATTAAAATGAACATCCTGCCCAGAATTCTGTATCTATTACAGATGCTTCCAATTGGCCTTAATAATAGAGACACGAAGACACTGGAGAGAGGGTTTGGAGAGTTTCTGTGGAGGGGAAAGCTGGCGAGGATAGCCTTGAGGAGGTTGAAGGTGTCCACTGAGAATGGAGGTCTGAACTTCCCAGATTTGAAGCATTATTTCCTGGTGGCCCAGATAAGGATTATTAAGGACTGGCTCAGTGGGGCGGATACAGCCAGCTGGTTGGAGTTAGAGGAGAAAGAGGCGGGAGGACGGTTGACTGCTTATTTATAGGAAAGAGGTAGGAAGGGATATGCCTCCCTGAGACATACTACCCCCTTGGTCTGGACGGTATTAGATAGCTGGGCCAGAATAAAAGCAGTCTTGGGCTGCAGGGAAGGAGAGACATTGTTGTTGCCCATTGCGAGGAACCCCTTTTTTAGACCTAGCATAGAGGATCAGGGCTTTCTGGAGTGGGAGAAGAAAGGGGCACACTGCCTAGGAGATGTGTGTAGGAGGGGCATTATATTGCCCTTCCAGCAGATTCAGGAGAGACTAACGATACTAGTAACCCACCTTTTTAGATTTTTTGAGGTCAGGAACTTGATCAAGGAGGTGGACAGACAGTGGATAGGGATCCCGGGGCAGGAGCAGCTGGAGGGGTTAATTGGAATGGCAAGGAGGAACCCATCTGGGATTTTAAGAAAGGCGATACACCTCCTAAGACTAAGTTTTAAGGATTTGTCTGATCAGTCAAGGCAACTATGGGAAAGGGACTTGGGCCTTGCTATATCCCGGGATAACTGGGGATTAATACTGGGATCACATGTAGGGCTTTTGACCTGCAATAAATATAAAGAATGCACATATAAATTTGTCCATAGACTCTATTGCCCGCCAGTGATGAGTCACAGGATGCATCCCGAAGTGTCTGAGATTAGTGGAAGGTGTGGGAAGCATAGGGGTACATATTTTCATTGCTTCTGGGACTGCCTCTCTTTGAAGGTATACTGGCAGGCGGTGGGGCGACAGTCGAGTACCATGCAGGGAAAAGAGATCTTAGCTACTCCCCTCAGTTTAGTTTTCGGTACGGAGGAGGGGGACGGAGAGGCATGGAAGCCATATCAGAGATGGATCAGAATATTGTTAGCACAGGCTAGACAGGTGATTCTCAACACTTGGGTATCAGGAGATCCCCCTACGGTGGCCCAGTGGTGTTTGTTATCTATCCAAGCACTGGCACTGGAACAAAGATCATATCAGCTACAGGATAAGATAGATAAATTTTCAAATCAATTGATACATTGTAACACTTTCAGTGGATGAACTTATGATCCTGCACTCGGGATAGGTTAGGAGCTGGGGTAGGGAGGATGCTGGGGAGTGTGAGGGTATGACCTAATGGCTAGGGATGTTTGAGGGGAGAAATTGAATGAGGGGAAGTATGTTAGATGACCTTGGTAGATTTGTAAATAGGTTAAATAATGTATTGTATGTTTTTATTTTTATTATGGTGATGTTTTCCAGTATAGATGCAACTTGCAACTGTGTGGGTATTTGTCTTTTTGTTTTCTTTTCGCCCCTCTTTTGTACAGGGTCCTTTTCTTTTTTTTAAAGAAATGAGATGGAACTGTGAGAGAGAACATGGATTTAAAAGGATAGATGGAATGTCTGAAAATATGATTTATAATGCCTCTCTTAAGCTGATTATATGTTGTCTTACTATGTTGGAAAACTCAATAAAAAGAGTTAAAAAAAACAAAAAAAAACTGTGGTCTCCCAGCTTGAAGAATGCCTAGAGGCTGTGGAGCATCGTATAGCTGACAATGAACTTTTTACTATGAAAGTGGAATCGGACACAGCCTCACATCGGGACAAGGTTTGTCACCTGGAGCAACAAATGCAGTCCCTTTGGGCCAAGGTGGACAATCTTGAAAATCAGGGCAGGCACAATAATGTGTGTGTGTCATAGGGATATTAGAGGGGGGGCCAAGGGACAAAATGTGTGAATTTCTACAGATGATGAAACCGCAAGCCCTTGATCATTACAGGGACATCCCTTTAGAAATTGAATAGGCACACTGATCTCTTAGCCAGAAACCTGCAAGACGGCTGCCTCCCCTTCCCATAATAGCGCATTTTCTGCATGTTTCTATTAAAGAGCAGATTCTTCGCTTTTCCAGAGAACGTGGCCTTGTCAAGGGGAATGGATATACTCTCTACTTCTTTCAGGATTTTTTCAAATAGGTAGCTGCTTGATGGAAAGCTTTTGCACCCATATGGAAGGAGCTAGTGCAATGTAGACTGCAATATATGGTTCACCCTTACCAGTGCAAAAATCATTTTGTGGACACCAATATGGGTACAGGCAATAGACTGCCTGGCTCTGCAACATCAGGCATTGCCATTCCCAGGAGCCTGACCACATTCCTGTTTTGTGGGGGGCTTTGCCCCTGCATGCCCCCATATGGGGATCTCTGCCCCATGCATCCCCCAGCAATAAATATAACAAACTCTTGGGTGGGGAGGAAAATTGCATGGGCGCAAAGGATGGCATCAGTGTGGGGTGATAAAAACCAAGATTACTCCTGTCACTCTCACCCTTGTAGTGGTGCCCTATTTGAGGCACACAAATGTAGTCAGCAACTTAACCGGATACCACAATATACTATGAAATACCATGCAACATTATCCATGTTCAGTAAGGGCTACTGGATGAAATTTGATTCACCACAGGAACCAGCATTTTTTAAAAGATCTCTGGAAGAGCCACTCACCTCTATTCAGGTGTTGGCAGGTCACCTTTACCCTTCAAGTCATAGTTTCCATGTTAGCAAACCAGATCAAGTGGGTGTCTCACAAAGTTCACAACCCAAAGCTCTCCCAAGATCCTCAAAGCAGGGGTCTAACATGATCCCTTCCACTTTGGCTACTGGTAATTCTGGGCTCACACAAAAACCTGAAAGGCAAGGAGACATGGTTTGAAGCATAGTTTCAAGCTAGCCCCTGCAAGCTCAGGTGAGCTGTATCACCAGTGGGAATATGAGCCCAAAGTCTCCACATTTATCCCTCAAGTTCAGCCCTACAGGGTGATCAATTGATCCAGACCCAAAGCACCCCAGGATGTCTCTGACCCTGAATAAAGACTTCTCTCAGTCTTCAGGGCTGGACTGGGTGGACTATGTGGAAGAAGAATTAGAAGACTCATTGCATCTAGAAGCCAAAATTCCTATCTAACAATCCTCTGGTGTGAACTCCATGAATGGTAGTGCAGCCATTCCTTGGCCAACAGCATTAGAGTCACAGAAAACTCTGACTGTTGAAGCCAAAATTGCTGGGTGAGACCTGTAAACACTGGAAATGATGAAATTCACCCTAGAACTGTTAACACAGATAATGGACATGATCAATCAGTTAACAATGTACTCTGTATAAACCTTGCTGTCACATTTCCCCACAAGTGAAATGAATACAGGAACTACCTGTAGAGCTGAGCAGAACTTACAAATTCCACTTTTGCAGAACATTCACAAAATTTCGTAAATTTTGCAAAATTTTCCAAACTTCCACCTTTGGTGAAATCAGAATCTTCCAAATGAGTCTGGTAATATTTTGCCCTGTTCTGTGGAATTTTCCTGCTGAACTGCAGAATACACATTAATATCAGAATGCCAGTTCTGAGGAATTTTGTTCCGCAGTTTAATGGATCATTCTGCAGCACATGTAATCATTCTACAGTTCAGTGATCAGTTCTGCAGAATTCCTTTCTGAGGTATAATACCTTAATGCACAATTTATACACGCATTACATAGTTCAGTGACTCAGTGAACTGTGGAATGAATGTATGAATTGTGGATTAAGGTATTAAACTGTGGAAAGAAATTCTGCAGAACTGACCACTGACAGTGATTAGTTCTGTGGAATTTCTTTCTGCAGTTTAATACAATAATCCAAAATTCATTCGTCCAGTCTGATGTTTTAAGTCAGAATTTCTGCAAAAGTTTCCAAAGTCCATTCTGAAATTTTGCAAAAGTGAAATTCTGAGTTTTGACAAAATTCCACTGGTGAAATTTTTAATTTTACATAACCATAATAGGAAATAATGGAGAAATGTAAATACATAATACAGTCTTACCTGAAGCTGAGAGTATGTGTAGAGTCAAAACTAAGGTTTGTCTTTAAATGGAGTGCCATGGTAGGAGATAAGGTCATCCACAACAGTCAGGGGACAGTGGAGGCAGAACCAATTACTTTTCTACTCTGCATCTTACCAAAGAGGAAGAATGCTTGGGGCAATGTAAATTAAACTCATTATGAAACAAACATTTGTCAATGTCAAATGTTGTCTTGCTGGCATTGGCATTGGTAGTGCAGGAATTAGAGAGATGCATAATAGGAATGGCACTTAAGTAGCCAACTGATGCCAACCCCACCCTGCAGAGACTGACAGGCATTGAGGTGTGCCTTTGGGTCGGTGGCCATAATGCTCATGCCATTTCACCTCACCCTACCCTGCAGACACCAACAAGTGTTGCTGTGTGCCTTGGGGTCTTCAGGCCTTACACCCACTCCATTCCATAAGGAAATACATTAAAATGGGTGCAGTATAGGAGAATGGGGTGAACTTTGGGGCTGAAGATCCCAAGGCACACCTCGATGCCTGTCACTGGCTGCAGAGTGGGGGTGGGGTGGAATGGCATGAGCATTACAGCTGACAATCTGAAATCACACCCCTGATGCCTGTCAGTCTCTACACGGCGGGGTGTTACAGTTGGAAACCCTAATGCCCTGAGTGTTTGTTGGTATTTGCACTCCAAATTTTCAACATGGGCTTTTTGTAACCCCACCTCATGAACAGTGGCAATATCAATTTGTTAGCAGAAAGGTGATTTTGAACAGCGACTGCGCCATTTGGTGCCATAGGTGCAAAAACATATTTCGGGCAGGATGTGAAAAATGGCAACTGTAATGTTCATGAGGAGGTGTAAAAAATGGAAATGTTGAAAAAATCCAGAATGAAAATATGAAAAATTGTTGAAGTCACGAGCATAAATAGAAACTGTGCAACTCACGCCCATAATGCAATTATATTGGGCATTTTTTTTAACCAAATTTTCAACATAGGCATTTTTGGACCTCCACCCATGAACAGTGTCACTGGGATTTTGTTAGTCTGTCCCAAACATTGATTTCCCGGAGCGACCACACCATTGTGCACCACATGCGCGAAAACACATTTTGGGCAGGACGTAAAAAATGACAGCTGTACTGTTCATAAGGAGGTGTGAAAAAATGGCAATGTTGAAAATCTGGAGTGAAAATATGAAAAACTGGTGAAGTCATGAGTGTGCATAGAAACTGCACAATGCACGTCCATAACGCAATTATTTTAGGGATGTTTTAAACCAAATTTTCAATGAAGGCATTTTGGGGCTTCCAGTTATGAACAGTGTCACTTTGATTTTGTTACTGTGTCCCAAACATTCATTACCCACAGTGACTGCCCCAATGTGCACCACATGTGCAAAAACACATTTCAGGCAGGATGTGAAAAATGACAGCTGTACTGTTCATAAGGAGGTGTGAAAAAATGGCAATGTTGAAAATCTGGAGTGAAAATATTAAAAATTGTCAAAGTTATGAGAGTGCGTGGAAACTGTGCAACACATGTTCATAACACAGTCATTTTTTAGAATTGTTTCACCAAATTTGTAACATAGGCTTTTTGGGAGCCCACCTCATGAACAGTGGCACTGTCTTCTCATTAATCAGTCTTGAAAGGTGATAACATGCAGTGACCACGAAATGACCTTTCTGGACTGAATAACAAAATGACAGTAATTGTATTCATGAAGTGGGGTCCCAAGAACCCCATGTTAAAAATGTGGGACCAAAACTCCCAAAAGTGGCTGAGATATCCACCTAAATTGAAACCCCCCATTGATTGCCATTATATGACTTACCATAATTCCTTTAGTTTGCGGTCAGCTTTTAAAGAGTGCAGCCATTTTTCCTGGTCCGCTGAAGATCACTGCTCCCAACCTCTACAGGTAAGTATGGGTGAGGGGGGGGTGTGGGGAGCTGGGGTATGCAGAGGCAGGGTGCGGGTTGGGGGAGAGGCACCAGTGGCAATGACAAGGGACTGTTTTCTTGTTTTTCAGGTTAAAAAAGTGAGTCTGTTTTTTTTTTTACAGGGAAACCATGAATGTCAGCACACTGGGGTGGGCTTCCAATGTGCCACAGTACTGGTGGGGGATCAATGCCGACCCGGGGATTGGGCACCTGAGGTCAGAGGATATGTGGGGGGGTGTATCTGACACCAGAAGTGAGCATCCCGGTGTTGGAAACATCACAGCAGGATTTGGCACACAGGGGTGGGCTCCCAGTGTGCCACATTAAAGGATGGGGGGATTATGCACTCCAGTGTCGGCAGGTGGGAGGTCCACCAGCATGATCGGATCATACTTACAGTCAGGGGTGTAGCCAGAAATTTCCATTTTGTACACACAATTTCCAACACTTACACCCCCCTGTTAAAAAATGTACACATCCTCTCCAAATGGTACCCCCTTCCAAACGAATCAGACTGTTCTCAGATGATTGCTCTAATCTCTAGAGAGGTTATACATGTATCTGTCTCCTAAACAACAGAAGTTTAAAGAGAGAGACTTCTCAGTGGCCTACACTAACCCAAATACTACATGTAAGAATGAAAATGTCAATAGAAAGACATGGTTTTTGACAGTCACTCAACAAAACTGTACACAAATGTGTACAGCGAGTATGCCTGCCTACACCCATGCTTACAGTACAAGTGCCTTCAGGCACTGTGCACTCCCAGCCCTTACGGACCTTAGGATGTGGTCTACTCCACATGGGTGGGAGAAACTTTCCAGCTGGAGACAGCAGGACGTAGAGGATGCACCCAAGGAAAGTGCCTCCTCCCACCATTCATGCAGGGACCAGTGGGGTGGCGAGGTCGAGATGTTACAACATTTGCTCTCCTCCTGCCACCACCACCACTATATTTATTGAAATTTTTCATAAAATAAAGGCTCATAAGGGAGGCATGTCATCTGTGCCTCTGCATGACGAGCTTGTCTCTGATTGCAGCGGCAAGTTTGCTAAAAGTTGGCGACACTTTTAATACTTGTGTCACCGCTAGCATGCTCTCTAATTGGGGATGAGGGACACACCTTCCAAAGCATGCCCTGTATTCACCAAAACTGACACAACTCTGCATTTCTCCTACTACCACAAGATGTTGCTTACGCATATGCAAGACAACATAAAAAATTGATTTGAGAATCCACTCACTGAACTAGTTATGAAATATGTGACTTTCTAAACTATTATATGGAGAACACTGTTTATTTAGCAAAATGTTCCTGTGAAGGCATGTATGTGCAAAAGACTACAAAATTTAAAGTTCTGATAGGAAAGCATCTTAGTGATACTGTATATTAAATGAAGTACTGGATAATGCACTGGCAAGACATGCTAAGACTAAAAAAGAGGGGCAGAGTTTCAGTTTTATAGGTAAATATAAAATGTCCCCATAAATATGGTATGGGAACCTGAACAATACCATCCTAAAGAGAGAAGCAATATGGATGTTTAAACTGGGTTCTGTAAATGAATCTCTGCATCTAAATGCTGAACTGCAATTGATGATGTTTTGATGTAATGTTTTTGTATTATGAAATTTGTAAGAAGAATGCTTGATCCTGTTTGGTTGAGAGGTACAGTCAGCTGTGCCATGATCTCAGCACAACAGACCAGCTGAAAGTACTCACAGCAACGCAAGCTCAGTAGTCACTTTCAGAGCCATCTTCTTCTGTTCTGCACAGAAATATCTATAACAAACACCTTGCGGGCTCCTTCCCATCAGTGCACTTTCTAAAAAAAAAAAATGTTAGTATATTCAGGTCTCTCTTTTTCCCTACTAACTTGAATTCAGACCTACTCATTCACTCCAGTTGACTTTTTTTCAGCAGAGATTGCCTAACCAGCCACAAACTTTCCCATTCCTGACTGAGCCTGTTTAGAAAATTACCTTGTTTGTTTTTCATATCCTCTCACCCCTGCTCTTCTCCTGGATTTCTTCAAACACTGCTCACTGTGGTATCTGAAACTGCCACCCAGCTTGAATCCCCTCAAGCCATTTCACCTGACTTTATTTTTAACTGCATCTGTCCTTATAACTTTCTCTGATTGTGTGGCACATGCAGTGACCGACAGGATTATCTAACAAGCCACCAACTTTCCTTTTCCCGATTCAGACTGTTTAAAAATTTACCTAGCTTGTTTTTTCTAACCTCTCACTAGTACTGTGTGAAAAAAATATTCTGCTGGTGGAATTTGTGTGAAAGTTGGACTTTTGCATCTGCAAATGTTCAGAAATCATTTTGGAGGGATAGGGAGGGGGGGTCCGCTAGACACCAGGGAAATCTTATTCTATTACTAGACGGGCCCTCAGAGGTAGGGAGAGGGGTCACTAGACACCAGGGGAAATCTATTTTAGTACTACATGGGCACTTGGGGGAAGGGAGAGCAGTCCAGTGGACGACAGGGAAATGTTATTTTATTACTATACCAGCGATTGTGGATAGGGAGAGGGAACCACTAGACACCAGGGGCACCTTTATTAGGGGGATGGTGATCAGAGGTTGAGGGTGCCATTAGAGAGCAGGGAGACATTTCTTTCATAAGGAGGCGGTGATCATATGGCGGGGTGCTACTTGACATTCAGAAGATTTCCAAGTTCACCAAAAGCAGAAGTTCACAAAATACTACTAGAGTTGTGAAATTTCATGGAAGTTCTGCTAAAGCAGAATTCTAAAATTTTGCCCAGCTCTACCTTTCACTCCTGCTCTTTCTCTCTTCTAGATCTCAGTGACTGTGGTATCTGAAAGTGCCACCCAGCGCGACTCTTATTGAAAGGCAGCAAACAGACTTACAAACGTTGGAAACTGTGGTGTGTCAAACCGATGTCAAAGAGCTTTTACTGAAAGGCACTGTTGGGCCCTACAAACACTGCATGTGCAGACTCTAGTGTCCAAAAATGCCACCAAATATAACTCTTTTTAAAGGATCCTAAGGCCATGTCTCTGCACTTACTACAAAAAGAAAAAAAAAAAAAAAGAACAAAAACAGCAGCTTATATGAAGGTTTTTTGCCATATGTTGGATTAATACTGAAAGTGAACTCCCAGAATAGGATTAATTTTTCCATATTGTAATTGTGTTTACCTTTTCTCATTTTTACTAATTGAAATTAAAAAGCAAAAGCATAAAAATGTTATCTCCTATTACTTATGGACCCATTTCATAATTGCAATAAGGCACTCCGTGGTGTGAGTTATGATGGAATAACAGCTCTACTCAGGTGGCGGAAGCCATTAACATGCAGTCTTGTGCTTCAACCCACCCAAAGCAGGCCACTATCACATGATAACACCCGCTGCTGGATCTGACATCTTACTATGTTACATGTCCAGCATTTTGATATCAATTGTTGATTACCCATATAAGAAAAAAAAGGGATTTATAAATCTGAACCTGAAAAAGGATACAGATGAAAGAATTAAAACACATCTAGAATTGTAGACACTGGACTATGAGTGGACTCAAGAAAATCAGAAAATCATAACTGAAGAGGCATTTAAACATATGAAAATAGAGTCTAATAGGGCATCTCTTGATACATAAAACTTTTGTATATAAAAGTGCTATCTGTATAAATTCCCAGTCTCTATTGAGACAAATTTGTTTTTAACTTTTGTAGTTTTCACATTAGATGTTCTGGAGTTTATGCTATTTTCACATAAGACCTATGAAGCACTATCACTTTAAATATTGTCTTTGCACTGCTTGATTTGGGTATATAAGGCTACCTCCAGTTGGCAGAGTTCAGCCTTGAAAAAGTGCACAAGATCACAAAATGTTGACTTTCTGTACCATATGCTGCTGCTTATGAATAAATCTCTGTTTTTACACTTTATTGGCAAGTAAATAAATGGGGCCTGATTCTCAATGAGGGCTTAGCATGGGGCAAGCTGCTGCATAGAGCTGCTTGCAGTGAATCTCGGAGTGCCAGGGACCCAGCATCAGATTATGGTACAGGAGGGGTACCAGTGCCTAAGTCCCCACACCTGTGGCAACTTCTACCATGCAGCAAACACATGGTGCATGTAAGGGCTTTCTGCTGGCGCCTTGCTGCAAGGCAGCAGTCCCCTCAACCCTGATCCCCTGATAAATGCCCTTCCAATCCCAGATGCAGCCGGTAAGAATGATAAATATAAAGAGTACCCTTTCCCATCCACAATGTCCTGAATAATAAAAAGTAATAATCCCCTCTTTCCTGGTGGTATAATGGCTCCCCTCCCTGATCCCCAATGCTGCTGGTAAGTTAATAAATATAAATAACACCCTTTTCAATCCCCAGTGTCCCAGCTAATAATAATTAATACCCCCTCCTCTTTCCTGATGTTCAGTGGAACTTGTGCCCCCCACCTAGCAGGTAGTGCCCATCATTTCCAGTTCCCCCAAATCATGAAACAGAGACAGCACTCAGCACATCTCCACAGTTGGCATCGACTGAATTGTTACTGAGCATACTGTATTCTGTATACAGTACACTTAGTGAGAGTCTAGTTGGTGGGGAGATGAGAAGAGGGTTGTGCTGGTGGCTGGCTCTGTTTTAGGATTTTGGGGTGGGAGTGGGGTAGTGGGCACTACCTGTTGGGGTAGGGGGGTGGGATTCCACTAGAATACCGGGGAAGGGGGGTATTAATTATTAATAGCCAGGACATTGGGGATGGGAAAGGATGTTATTTATATGTATTATTCTTACTGGTGGTATCTGGGATTGGGGAGGGGAGCCACTATACCACCAGGAATGGGGAGTTATTACATATTATCTGGGAACACAGAATTGGAAAGGGTGTTCTTTGTATTTCTTATTCTTACTGGTGGCATCAGAGATCGGGAAGGGGGAGCCACTATACCACCAGGGAAGGGAGGTATTACATATAATTACTGGGGACATCGGAGATGGGAAAGGGTGTTTTTTATATGTCTTATTCTTACCGGCAGCATCGGGGATCAGGGATGGAAGCCACTCTACCACCAGGGAAGGGGGGGGTATTTGTTATTAACCAGGACATTGGGAATAGGAAAGGGTGTTATGTATATTTATTATTTTTACCGGTGGCGTTGGGGATTGGGGGGGGGTCACTACACCACCAGGAAAGGGGAGGTTATTACATATTATTACCAGGGACATCAGGGATGGGAACGAGTGTTCTTTATATTTCTTATTCTTACTGGCGGCATTGGGGATCGGGAAGGGGAGCTACTATACCACCAGGGAAGGGGGGGTATTATATTTTATTACCGGTGACATCAGTGATGGGAAAGGGTTTTGTTTATATTACCTATTCTTACTGGCAGCATCAGAGATTGGGGAGGGGAGCCACTAAACCACCAGGGTTTTATTTACTACATTCATTTCAGCGACACTGGGGCTGGGAAGGGGGGACAGCAGCACATTGCCCCTTGCGGATCAACTATCCCAGAGGGAGAATTTTCTAAGTACCCTTAGGCCAGCTCTGGCTAGTCTAAGGGTACTTAGAATGTCTCCCTCTGGAAGAGCTCCGTGAATCATGCACTAGGGAATATGGCAGCCTGTGTCTGCTGCAAGCCCCATAGCATTATGCTGCAGCCCATTTTTGGGTGTGCAGGTGGTGCAAGCCCTGTTTGAGGCAGGCAGGCTGTGATTGATGCAGGCTGCCATTGAGAATCATTCCTGACTCATCTTTTGGTGCAAGGGCACTTTGCACCATTCTTTGTGCTGCAAGCCCCTTGTGCCATGCTTGGAGCTTTGAGAATCAAGCCCACATAGTTTTAAATTGCATATAGCTTTATGTGTGCATTCACCCATGAAAACATATCAGATCATGTGGTGACACAGCCCTCTGCTCACTTACTCAGCTGACAGCCATCTGATTGTCACAGAGTGTAACTGTGAGTACTGTGCTTACTTGCAATCATGCTCTGTGACATTAAAACAGTGGCTAGCCAAGGAGGTGAGTGGAGAGCTGTGCCTGCTGCCAATCTTATATGTTTTCATGGGTGAGTGTTAATAAT
The DNA here is from genome assembly GCA_016271365.2 of Neoceratodus forsteri. Taxonomy (NCBI): domain Eukaryota; kingdom Metazoa; phylum Chordata; order Ceratodontiformes; family Ceratodontidae; genus Neoceratodus; species Neoceratodus forsteri. The sequence goes on from CM057456.1 coordinate 1,342,089,626, forward strand.
GGTTAGAGTTTTGCAGGGCGGGGGTTCCTCAGTAAGTGGGTGAATGGGGATGTCACTCCGATGGAGAGTCAGTGGTGCTTGGGAGGCAATAACCCACCAGGGATGTAGATGTACATGGGACCTAGGCCAAGGAGTTAAATATGAACATAGACCAGGAGATCAGGGGTGAGGGCCACTAGACTACCAAGGAGTTAAATATTAACATAGACCAGGTGAATTGGGTGACACCAGATACCAGGGAAGGGAATATAATATATTATGCAAGGATCAAGCAGGGGGAGGAGTCCATTCGGCTACCAGAGAATGTCTATTGCTCTCCCCCTGCATCAGTGCTAGGGGGTTTACTCCACACATGCAAATGAGCCCATAATGGGCATACAGATGGCCCAATAGTACCTTGAGTACTCAATGGGCTTATTTGCATGCCAGGGCTAAATATGGGTCAACAGAAGCCCTTGAACTATCCCATTTTACCTCCACTGTCTCCTGTGGGACATATGCAAACTTGTACCATGTTAGTCCAGCCCATATCCATGTAGCACCCAATATTCTGTCAGTTAGTTTGAGTATAGCTAAGCGCCAGCCATGCACTATTTTTGGTGTGGCATTACAGGCTAACTTTGGAACTGTTAGGGCTAGAAACTTTCTTATAATAAAAGTATATCAATAATGTGTAGCTAAGTCAAATTTAATTCAAGCTTTCAATAACAAAAACAGTTTTTAGCTCTAATATAAGGCCCAACTTTTGAACCATTGAAACACTAGGGCTAGAGACTTTGGACAACACAGTCACAATTTTGTGTTTCAAAGTTACGGCAAGACCCATTGTGCAACCCATTTCTGTAGTTCATCTTTTGTGCTAAACCAAAAGGGTTCTCAAGCTATTCCCTGAGCTATCGCACAGGTTAGTGCAACTGCACAGGAAAAGGGGCATAGGACATCCCAGTTAATGAGGACTCCAGTAAATAAGGAAGAGCTGTGCTGTGCACAGTAGTTCCCATGTGCACCCACTATGCTAAAAGCAGTTTTTCAGTGGGTCACTACTTTGTAAGCTGAAATGTCCATTTTTGAAGGGGAGGGATCTCATCTACAGGAATTAGGCTGGGAAGGGAGAATCCACAGGAAACCAAGGAAAAGAGGGACATGACAACATGACTTGTGAGTCACTGGACCACCAAGGAAGAACAGTGTGGGACATGAAAAATAGCTACAGGGCCAGCCACAGACAGAAATGGAGGTATACGGCAATGGGGAGTAGACAGAAGACTTCAGCAGCTGTACCTTACACCTGAGGCATGAGTCACAGCATGGCACTGTGCTCCTTGTGTGATGTCATTGTCCAACCCTGCAGTTCTTGTAATCTAAAATGTTAGTGATGGCACAGCTTATGTGTAACCACTAACATCTTGATAGACAATTTGCATAATTAGCGTGTGCACCATTTCAGCAAGAGACAACCCCCCATGCAAACAGTAGCGTCCTCTTATGTAGATGGCAGCACAGGGAACCCTGTGTGCCCCTGAAGACTGACACCCACCACTGTGACTGTGTAAGTGTCCCTTTTATTTTTTACGATTTTTTTTTTTTAAATAAAAGCTTGTAGTCAGGTCAAAATAGTTCCATCATATCACTAAACCTCCAGTGTATTGATATGCTTGAAATGCATTCTTACCATATCAATGTACTATCAATGTAGTTACAGTATATTGACAAAAAAAAAATTATGTTTGAAAGAATTAGTAGTTTCTGTATGTCGGCATAAACGAATTATAATTATACTTACACAATATTGGTATAATAATGATATTCTTACACAGTACTAATAAAAGTATATTTAAAACAATTACAATCATTGTTCCCATGTTTCAGATTTTATTTTACTAATTATTGATATCAAATACCTCTTCATATTTCTGTGTATACACATATTGAAATGTTTTCTGTTACAGAGTAAGAGGTGAGGGGGCACTTCAAAAATTAATTCTGTAGACAGTCTTTCTTGTTTCCAAACTCCTTTTTATTTTAATTATGGCAAACCTCAACATTTCACCAAGTGTCTTGGCTTTATCAAGAGATGCCCTATCAAATAAATACAAATATGTACAATTAGAAAACTGTCCACAACAACGGAAAAATAATACAAATTTTCAACATATATAAACATACACACACTGATGCCACTTACTTCATCCAAGTTTTACTAATATAAAATCCCTTCCTTTAAGTTTTATGTAAATTCACAATCCTACAAGAAAATATAAAGTATTAAACTTCACTTATTTTTATAAAAAATCATTAGAGACGGAGCCCAACACCAAAACACCATATTATAGTAAACAGAACTTCAATTTTTCAATAAATACTTATTAATACCTTCATATCAGAATATTTTATGGATCCTAATTTCTGTTATTTATATATGACCTTGTTCATTTTTGGCTTCAATACATGTTTCATCACACTTCATTCATGTCTGAAATTTAAACAAAAGAAGGATCTTTCTATTCCTTAACATACATTTCATATTCCATATAATTGTCAGCCTTAATGTTCTTTTTCCCGAAAATCTTATACATTTTCTTTTAAAAGAAACATCTATGTATTCCATGACCTTTCAAGAAAACATATATATCCTCAGGCTTAACCATGTAATAGCTGTAAGAGGCATAATGTTTAACCACGTAAAAGTTGCAAAAAAAGGGGTAAGGTGAGGCAGAGCACAATGGGAGAAAAAGAGGTTTAAATGTCCTATAGTGACAGTAAACACTTCAAATACCTTAAGCTCATAATTATTTCTCAAAAACTTTCATAAAGACAAAAGGAATATTAATGTCTCATCTTTTTATATTAATACCACACGTTATGAATGCTTTAGCATGTACCATTTACCCCCAAGTATTCTAATAAGTGCTATAAGTGAGTGATAATCTATTTTCATTTGTTCAGTTAAACCAACTCCTGTATCAATAATAAAATAAGGCAGAGCACAATGGGAGAAAATCTGGTTTAACTGTTCTATAATGACAGTAAACAATTAAAAAGCCTTAAGCTTATAATTGTTTCTCAAAAACATTCATAGGAACAAAAGAAATATCAATATTTCATCTTATTATGTTAATACCACACATTATTAATGCTTTAGCATACACCATTTACCACCAAGATTTTAGTGAGTGCTGTTAATGAGTGATATTCTGTTTCCATATATTCATTTAAACCAGCTTCTGTATCTATTTCTCTTCACAAGATTGCTCATTTACTATTACGAAACCCCGTTGGTCTAAAAAGACCCAGTTAATATATCAGTTCCACCCTTCGATAGCATTTTGAATGCACTTCCACAAATAAATCATAATGGGGCGATTGAAACTTCTATATTATTTCATGTAAACTGTATTGTTACGTGTCTATGCCTGTAAATGCTAAACCATCTTTAAAGCTCCTATACTCGCGCTAACCTTTCTATGAACTCTAGCAAAACCAACATAACACTCGTACTTGTATGTTTCTAATGTTATTTCTCTTTTAAAATTTATGTCATTCATTTAAGATTTACTTCTATTTCTCAAAATCGTCTATATGCGTATAACCTCTCCTTTACTTTCGAAAGGGCATTCAAGATATATTCTCTAAAGATTCTAACCTTAGTCCTACAAACCTTCTCCCTGCACAAGACACTATAGTTGATTTCTCCCAAGTTATTTGGCCGTCGCTTCTATGGGCCTTAAAAGTGCTCTTGTGATTACGTCATATTACCTCATCCTTAAAGGTGCATTGTTAATAAAAATAAAATTACAATCTCATACATCTTAAATTGGCTTTATAGATAATCTAGTCACCGATTAGATCTTTCTTTATCAGTCATAAGGCCCTCTTCATGTTTTTCAAAAGTACTTCCTTTAAGTTTGCAAACCCTAACATGTTAAACAGCTCCAATTTCTCCCTATATCTCAATCGCTCCAGTGTCCTTTACTGAAAATAGCTGTCATAAACCTCACTAGTCAGACTATGTTTCCATTAACTACCTTTCAGTTTACAGACCCATGTCTGATATACAAATACGGTATCTCTCTGCATCTCAATCACTCTGATGTCCTTCACCGAGAGTAGCTTTCATAAACAGAATAATTCCTACAGTCTCTTTATCTCAATTTCCCCCATACCTCTTATTCAGTTTACAAACCCATATCTGATATACAAATACGATATCTCCCTGCATCTCAATCGCTCTGATGTCGTTCGCTGAGAGTAGCTGTCATAAACAGAATGATTCCTACAGTCACTTTATTTCAATTTCCCCCATACCTCTTTTTTGGGGCCCTTGTCTCAAGCAAAAACACTATGTAAGAATAGTTATCCATAAGATGTTTATTTATAAATTATATTGCTTACTCTTTGGAGCCACACTCCAGTCAGAGTCTTATTTCACTGCTTATTTTTAAAAAAAGACGAAAAACTACTTTTTATTATTGTATACTAGTAACTATATATCCTTCATGTCATTCTTCCATTCATTCACTTTTAGTTCACAAACTACATGATGGGGTAATACGTGCACAAGATTTCCACCAACTGGAAACACTCCATCTTAATCACCCATGTGTCTCTAGCTAGAAATAAAAATAAAAACTAACTTCACTTTCATAGGCAGGGCTATCATTCTATTCAATTTATACATTATAGAGTAACCCCCACCATCTAATAGAATTTCATCTTAGTTGCATTGGGTCTTTTACTAAGGTAAAATTACCTTCACCATCTATTTGCAGTTTTATTCAGGACACCACCAATTTCTTCAGGAAACTGAAACAAATTGGACAACTACCACTGAACACTATCCTAGTCACAATGGATGTCACTGCTCTGTACACCAATATCCCACATGAAGATGGCATAGCAGCAGGTCAGGAGTTTTTAAAGGAAAGCACATCCACAGGAGACATTCCAGAAACCACCATCAGCACCTTAATATAATTTATTTTGACATACAACTTCACCTTTAATGGGAAACACTTTTTACAAATCATGGGGACAGCCATGGGCACTAAAATTGCACCACAATATGCCAATCTTTTTATGGTCTGTTTAGAGGAGGATTTTTTTTAAACACCACCCTTATAATCCATCTGTCTACCTCCATTTTATTGATTACATATTCCTGATTTGGACAGATGGTGAAGACTCTCTCAAAATATTCCATCATGATTTTAACAACTTTCATCATTCCATAAATCTCACTATTGAATACTCCACCACCAGTATACATTTTATTGACACCACAGTCAGTGTCACTAAAAATGGACATATACAAAGTGCTGTTTACAGAAAACTGACTGACAGACACTGCTACCTGCATAATTTCAGCTTCCACCCAAATCATACAAAAAAATCTGTAATCTACAGTCAGGCGATTTGATGCCATCGAATCTACTCTGATGACAGAACAAGAGGCAGACAGCTCTCCACACTTTGGAATTCCCTGATTCAGCATGGCCACTCTCCAAGACAAATTGACAGAGAATTTGAATGGACCATACAAATACCACTAGACAATCTGCTGTAATACAGACAAAGACATTAAACTGACCTCACACCCTTAGTGGTCACTTACAGCTCCAAGCTAAAACTCCTTCAGGAAATTGTCAAAGATCTACAACCCATGCTGAGAGAAGATGAAGCACTGAAAGGTATCTTCCCTGAACAACCAGTCATTTCCTATAAGCAGACCCCTAGCCTCTCAAACATAATAATTTACAACAAACTCCCAGCAGATCAAAATAATCAGAAAACAAGAGGGACAACACCATGCAACATGACACGATGTAAGACCTGCACCCACATATGCACACAGGCCACCATTAAGACAAGCCAGAACATCATAATACAAATTAATGGATCCTACACATGTCAATCCAGCGTTGTGGTTTACCTAATTCAATGCAAAAAGTGCACAAATGATTGCTATATTGGGGAAACTAATCAACCACTGAAAACCAGGACGAATCACCACCATCACACAATAGTAAACCAGATTATCAGCTCTCCAGTAGGAAACCATTTTTCACAAACAGATCACTCTGTCTTGGATTTATCTGTCTTGATACTAAGAGTAAACTTCAGAAACACACAGGACGAAAGGACATGGGAATTGAAATATATTAATTTAAATCTAACATTTCTGGACTGAATTGGGACATCAGTTTCATGACACATTATGGTAAACTGTAATTCTTTTTTATTGTGTACTAAATCATGTCATTATTTATCACACTTTGGTTCTGTATTTCTCTTATTATAATTTTTTTCTCTGAGTTCTGCATGATTTGTTTTTTTTTTACCTATACCTCGCATCCTCCCTGCCTCTTTCCTCCTTAGCTCAGTCCCACCCACTCCCTCTTGTTTTCACACCTCTGTTTATACTACCTCACACTCTGTTTATCTAGGCCTTTGATCTTTTGCTTCTCCTGATTTCTTGATTTCCTTACATCTTGTAGGCATCTCCTGTTTATTCTACCCTAAAGATAGTCTCTGATCTCAGATCCTATCTGCATGCATTTGTCTTCCCTTTAGCTCCCTTTCATCTCCTTCTGACCTGTTCCTACTTAGCCCCCTCCCCATTTCTTCTGTTTTTATTTTGCATCTTAGACTTTCATCTCTAGTCCCCTTTGTCACCTTCCTACTTCACTTCCTGATTTTTAATTGCTCCACATTGAATATAAATACTGCTTATGTTGCTCAGTATTGCTGTTCACCTGAAGAAGGGGCCTATGTGGTCCTGAAAGCTTGTATATAATTCCATCTTTGTACAAGACACTTGGTCCAATAAAAGGTATCAAACCTTCCATCCCCTTACATATTGACATACAAATAGTAAGAATGGAATTACATTTAAAGAAAGTGTGTTTATATATAACAAATCAGAAAATATTAGTGGTTGTCCATCAAAAATATTTTCTGTTCTCTCTCTATTCCTTCTAGAAAATCCACTGTTGGTAAATCTGATTTTTCTTACCGACTTCCCAAACTTTTGTCCTCCCTCCCCCTTTCAATTCAATCTGCCTATTCTTCTTCCTCCCTAAAGTATCTTCAAGCCTTTTGTTATCCTACCTGCAACTATCTATAACAATTTTCTCTTGATTTCACTATTTTCAGCCTGTTTATGCTTTTCCACTATTTTCTCTTCTTTATATATAAGAATGTGTTTTTTTCTTGTATTCATTTACTATTTGCTACTAATTTGATGGCTATTTTGCTCTTATTTCTTTATTTAGTATTTTACTTTCTTTTTTAGTTGTTTCAGCTCAGTATGTCCTTCCTGGTTAAACTTTTCTTTTAAATAAATAAATAGGAAGAACCGCAACCTTTTTTAAGTGAACATCATTTTTACAATAAGGCCACTTCAGAGGTTTGTTACTGTTGGATTCAATGCAGCTCCAGCTGCTATGAGCTCAGCAGTGACAGTTCAATGATCAGTCAAGTTGACAGAGACAGTGTTCTCTGCTTGCTGGGCAGAAACTTCTCACAGTTCAAAAGAGCGAGATGCTCCTATCACTGCACAGCAAGCAGGGAACTCTCCCCTGCCAAGCCAAATCAATGAGCCTCATCTTAGAGCTCCTCTATCAGAAGTAACTTTACTTCCAAACCCCATTCCTGCAAAACTGAAAGTTTTGTGCCCTACTGGTGCAGTCCTGTATAGCAATCCTGAGGAAGTACTGGCTGACTTGAATAAGAAAGTTCTTGTGCCGGCCCGGTGGTGCTGAGGGCTGAGGGTTGAGGTGCTGGACACCACACCTCACACCATGCCGGCAACCCGGGTTCAGGAAACAACTTGGGTCAGCAGGGAAAGTGAGAGGATCAAGCATCCCAAGACAGCTCTCCTCTCTTTGGGGTGGGCATGGGGCTTGTGTTGCTCTGCAGTGGCATGTGGTGGCTGTCAGATGCACTGGAAGCTGTGGTGCACAGAAGACTTGGTATGCAAGTGTGCAGCACATCTCTGCATGCTGGCTCTGGGGAGAAACACTCAGGTGGAAAATAGTGGGGCAGTTGTGGTGGCTGATGGTCATGGACCTAACAGGTGCACACCCAGGTGTTGGTTCCAGATCCCTGAGGGAGGATACTGAGTGTGCCAGCCTGTGGAGGAGAGCATTTCACTGACCAGATCAAGTCCCGACTCCAGAGGTGTAGGTACCAGCAGCCGGACAACCTGCCATGCTCATGCCACAGGATGAGAAATAAAATATGATATGATTAAAAGAAAGGTCTTGAAGTAGCCAAGTAGCAACAGCAGAGGACCCACACAGTCTCATTAGGAGACTGCTCCAATCCTTATGTCTCTGTGCAGCAGGATCAAAAAGCCCAATCAGCCATCTGGGCTGGTTTACAAGGGCTCAGGACTTCTGCCATGTCACTCTCCCATGCTGTTGATTTGCAATAAGCCTGGTGTAATTGGTAGACTTTCTTCATACCTGTACATGGTCCCAAGATCCAATGCATTACATTCACAGCCCAGGAGAGGTAAGAGCCCTTGTTTTAGTATGGTGTCAGTCCTTTTGGTTGTGGATGGGGTTTCTATTGTAGCTGAGTTGTCATTGTGCAAGCAGATCTGGAAACTGCTTTACAGCCAACATTTGAACTGACACAAAGAACTCATGCTTAAGGAAGCAAGTGGGTGCTTGCTTAGCATACAGACATAGTCAAACCCAAAAAGAAGCAGTCAGTGAAAATACAGTACATATTTAAAAAATAACTTACAAACTTAAGGCATCCATGGTGAAAAAATGAACTGAAGTCACAGCACTTACCCCAGCAGTTCCAGTCTTAGGTGAGACTCTTTGTCGGGGGTGGGGCTATGGTGCACAGTAACTCAATGTATTCAAAAATGATATAAAGTTATAGTCACATAATTAAAACATGCATACTAAAGCACGTCAGTCCTAACACATATACATAGTGTATATTCAAATTAGAGAGTGCTCCTAAGTACTTCTTTTTTAAAATACCACTACAGTAAGTCAAAACAAGCATTTCATTATAAATAACACATTTTAATTTAGATTCAGACCGGCAACCAAAAGAAAAGTGAAAAGGGGGGGAAAGGCAATGGGGGGTTGGGGGGAGACAACAGGAAGGGGAAGAAAGCCAAAAAAGTTTTGTAATATATATATACTGTACCCCTGGTCAATTGCAAAACTTACAGATGGGCTTGTTCTAAAGCAATATCTGTCAAATTGATCACTTCTGTGATCTGCTCCTCAAATTCTTTATCAGAATTCTGGAAATGTTTGCCTCTGCCTTATCTTGCCTTGCATTTCTTATTGTAATACTACCCTTGGTCTGCTGTGCAGCAGTTTGCTTTGATAAAAAAGGGAGTCTTATTTAACACACTTTTTTTAAGAAATAGTGCTACAAATCTATAGGACAGCACATTTTTTTTATTGTTGTGTTTTAATTCTCTTCTTATAAAGTGTAATATAAGAATAATTGATTTTATTATGTCCCTACTCTAGTTCCCTCCTGCACCCCCATTTTCTTTTTTATTTTACGAGTGTCTTTGACTTTAATTGTTAATGAATAAAGAAATTCTGCAGTTTTATGTAATATTTATTCATAGGCATCCTGAAATGTTTATTATGTTTCAATTAATATTTTTCAGGTTTTTTGACCACCCCCCTTTCTTTTTTATTTGACTCCTCTATTTTACTGTTCTTTGCTATAACAAGTTTGTCCCTTTATTTTAGTGTTCCTTACCATAACAAGTTTGTGTTGACATATATATATATATATATATATATATATATATATTCCCATTCTCTCACCATCCCCACCCCATTGCCATTTTCCCTTTTCTTTTGACTGCTGGTCTGAATCTAAATTGAACTGTTTTATTTCCAATTAAATATTTGCTATGACTCACTGTAGAGCCATTTGAAAAATGAAGTACTTAAAGGGGAGCACTCTTTAATTTGAATATACACTATGTATAGGTGTTTAGATGGACATGCTTTAGTGTCCATGTTTTATTTGTAGGAATATTACTTTAAATAATTTTTAATAAATGTAGTGGCTGTGCACCATAGCCTCACCTCCTGACAAAGAGTCTCACCAAGAACACGAAGCACTTAGGTTAGTACTGTATCTTCGGTTCATTTTTTTACCCTGGATGGTTCAAGTCTGTAAGTTATTTTTTAACTTTGTACTGCATTTTCACTAAGTGATGCCTCTTGTGTTTTTCTACATTTGGGCTGAGACTGGTAGTTGGTGGATAGTTGGCAAGTGCAGTTACAGTGGCTGTTTTTTTTAGTTTGCAGCAAACAGTTTTTTTTTTTCATGTCTTTGTTGTAACTGATCAACAGTCCTAAGGAAGTACTGGCAGACCTAAAGAAGATGGACCTTGAACCAGCAAGCAGAAATGGCAGAGGACCCACACAGATCTGACAAGAGACTGCCCAACTCTCAATCTCTCTGTGCTACAGTATCAGAAATCCAAATCAGCCACCTGAGCTGGTCTACAACGGCTCAGGAAAGCCAACAATTGTTAAATATGTGGTCAATGGTACCAGCCACAATATTGCCAGCAGTTTCACTGTCACCTCCCTAGGACTCGATCTTCTTTTAAAAAAGGTGTCCACTTTCAGTAGAAAGTGGGATATGTAATGGGACAGCATACATCGAAATGAAAAGTGGCAGGATTTTATAGCCCCAGAGAAGCAGGGACTGTAACTCTAATATGTCATGGGTTTGCATTCAGCCTGGTAAGATCATTGGATTGGAGGCAGTATAGCGTAGTGGTTTAAGGCTCTGAGCTGCAAACCTGGAGACCTGGGTTTGAATCCCACAGCCTCCACTTGCACACTGTGTGACCCTGAGCAAGTCACTTAACTTCCTTGTGCTCCCAGGTCACACCTGGAAACAAGCTTCTGCTTAGTGTGCCTTTCCTGGTTAAACAATTTCCCCTCCCCCCCCTTTCCCTATCATCGGAGTTCATCATGTCCATTCATGGTCCCAAAATTTCACTGCTTTGCATTTGCTGCCCAGAAAGGGTAAGTCCTTGTTTTAGTATGGTGTTGGTTCTTTTGGGTTGTGAAGGGGTTCTGTTGTAGATTAATTGTCATTATACCATGCACCTCACAGAACAACCAATCACAACAGCAGGCTGGCACCTTACCACCATTGCAAAATCTAGCATTACCAATGGTAAAGGTGCCAGTCAGCTGCATCTCTAAAATCAATTCAAGCCCTCACTCAGCAAAGGTACGACCACCATTTTAAATCCTTGCTAAACGTGATCGCTGGATTACACTCCCATTTCCCGTTTCTATATTGTACATGTCTCCCACCATAGCCATTCAACAAAGCACCTTTTTTACTGTCTGCAGTTATGCTGAACTGGGAAAAGTGTGTCTGAATAAAAAACGAGGGGTAGAAGTTATAAAAATAACATCTGAAAACCTGAGCCGTGATACTGGGCATGTGCCTATACAGCATAACAGATCGGCTTTTCAGCAGTTATTTCTGTAACTTCTGCACCTTGTTTTAATTCAGATACACTTCCCCCCATTAAGCATTACTCAGAATCTTAAAATATTTCTGAAGCTGAATGGGGATGATGCAGCCCGACTACGAGCAACTGCTATTCCATCTTGTTCCACACCGCACTTAAACAGCTGCTGCCTGCGCACCAAATAATCACACATCACTCTCCAGCATATACAAATTCAGGAAAAGAAACAAACATAGGTAGTGGAGTGTGTGACTCTGTTTGTCTGTTTGTGTGTGCGTGTGTGTGTGTGTCTAGCAAACCTGCTGCTTCTACTACTACCAACCAGTTACTAAAGGACTATTTATTCTGACGGGGTAACAAATACACAACAAATAAATTAAACACCCTCCAAAAAAAACATTCTATTTATTTTTTTGAAATAAAAAAAAAGGGGGAGACATGGTATAATCACAATAAACCACTCCAGGGTGTGGATGATTCTGGGATTTACCTATTCCTGGATGGTTTGGTCACTCGGCCTGTGGCCTCGTGACCGAACCACGCCAGGCATGGGTTAACCCAGCATCACCCACACCCTGTTGTGGTTTATTGCTTAATTGTGCAAGCATATCTGGTAACTGCTTTACAGCCTACATTTGGAATAAGACTGGTAATGCATGGATAGTTGGCAAGTGAAGTTAGTTATATTGTTATTTTGTGGCAAGCAATCTTCTTTTCAGAGCTTTATGGTGACTGATCAACAGCCTGTTAGTGAATTGTGACTGGTAGTGTGAGGACAATCGATAGAGCAAGTGTAGTTACTTGATTTGCAGCTGCAAGTAGTCTTTTTGTCTGTACCCAGAATCATGCTTGAACTGAACTGTTTAAAAAATTCTGCCTACATCAGATGTCATGGTATGAGGGTGTGCTGCAACTTGCTTTACATTTTATCTCTTACTGGCATTTCAGACTATGGGGCTTCCTAGTAATTCATCACTGGACCAGGAGCACCAGTGTATCAGTGTTAGGGTAACTGAGTGTGTGTGTGTGTGTGTGTGTGTGTGTGTGTGTGTGTGTGTGTGTGTTGTGTGTGTACATGCATGTGTGTGCATGTGTGTGCGTGTGTGTGTGCATGTGTGTATGCATATGTGTGTGTGTGGGGGGGCTCTCCAAGCCACATGAAAACCTTGTCTGCTTATGCCACCTTCAATGGCTTGGGTGGGGATCAGTGAGCCTGATCCACATTTGAGCATGTAGGTAGGGTTTTCAGTATCTCCCCAGCTAGTGAAACACCCCAGTACCCTTGCCTGCCTTTCCTCTGCAGCTCTAATTTTTTGGCTCCTAGATATTCCTGCACAGACCAGCAGCCCCCATCTACCCGGAGGAGGACTTCCGAGCTGCATCTGTTGGGGTGGGGAGGTGAGGGTGCCTCAAACTTCTTAGGCCACCTTTTATTGCCTTTGTTTTGAAGGAAGCTGCAAAGTTCTGAAGTGCAGGTCAGTATTGGTGAGGTGCTGCATGGGTCTAGGTATTGATGGCAGTAGGGCTCCTTTTAATTCCATTACTGCCCTGTATTCCTGAAGTACCACTGGGAGGGCTGCTCAGTTTTGTCTGTGTGTGGCTCTGTGGTATCCCCACTGGTATAACCCTCGCAGACAACCCCATTTCAAAACATAACCACCACAGGATGCCCAACCCCACAATTGGTATTCCCCCTCCAGCCCAACAGAGTCTCTAATCTTAACCAGTGGTTGGTGCCCAACTCCACCACTGTATCCCCTTTCCCACCTGGCCCATCACCACCACCAAATGAAATCCTGGTCAAAATGTGTTTTTGCAATTGTGGCATCAAATTGCATTTCAACCAATTTTTATAAATGACACCTGTCATGTTCAGAAGGAGGGGTCATGAAAAGACTATGTTGAAAACTTGGCATCAAAATGTCACAAAACAACAAAGATATGAAGAAACATTGAATTTCTTCAATGTTTACTCATAACATTGTGATGTGTGCAGATTTTGGCCCCTAATTTTCAACATAGCCCTCTTGCTACCTCACCTCATGAACATGATGTGTCATTTTTCAAGTCTCCTCCTAAATGAGTTTATGCATTTGTGCCACAAAGTCACCTTTGGAACAGGATTTTAAACATTCCACCTGCCGTGATCATAAGGAGGGTCATAAAAACAGTGTTGAAAATTTGGAATCAAAATGTCAAAAAAAAAAGTTATGAAAAAATGTTTAATAATTGTGATGTTTACTTCTTACTTTTATTTGTTGCGAATTTTGGAACCAGTGTGCACATAGACCTTTCGTTACCAAACCTGATGAACATGACAGGTGTCATTTTTCAATCCCCTTTGAAACATGTTTTGCAGTCCCTCTGTGAAAATACCTTTTGGACAGCATTAAAAAGATCCATCTTTCTTGATCATAACATGGGGTCATAAAAAGACTATGTTGGAAATTTGGGGTCAAAATGTGAAAAAAATAACTAAGTTATGAAGAAATGTTGAATTGCTTCATTATTTACTCATATGGTTAGTTTTGCACATTTTGACCCCTAATGTCCAACATATACCGCTTGTTATCCTACCTCATGCACATGACAGGTGTCATTTTTCAAATCCTCTCCAAAACATGTTTTCTTATTCAACATTTCAAAATCACCTTTCGGATGGGATTTAGAAAATTCCACCTATCTTGTTTATAAAGTCAGGCTATATACATTTTTGGATCAAGACGTGGGAGCCCACTAAAAATTAGATATTGCCTCTCAGCTGGTCTGTCCTGGATAAATATTATCTAAAAATGAGTAAAAACATGACATCATTGAAAATGTGATATTGCATCTTATGTGGTATATCCTGGGTAAATATATTCTGTTACATCTTGGTTCAAGGATTACTTAACAAATCCCATGCAACAGGTTACATTATTCTTTCTCGAAAATGTTACCAGTAGCTTTAAGTGTTCGAAAAGGGTCAGTCCTTGGACCTTTACTTTTTATTCTTTTTTTGAACAATTTACCAAATGTCATAAAATCCTCTAAGATCCTGTTGTACGCAGATGACTTGGTAAGCCTTTTCAGAACAGGGATTTAAATAACTTGTCCAACATATTATAGTCTGATTTCTATGCTGCACACAACTGGTTTATTAATAACAAGTTATGTCTGAATTCAAAAATGACAAGTTATGTTATTTCATCCTAGACAACATTCAAGTTCACCAAAGTCTATTTCTATAAAAACATCTGATGGAATTATACTGGACCGAGTTACTGAATACAAATATTTAGGTCTGACCCTTGATAGTTGTCTTAGTTACCATCATTATATAGAAAAGGTTGTAAAGTCTATTAATCAGTGATGTGGTCTACTATACAGGGGCAGCTTTAACATTACAGTTGATGCAAAAAAAACTTGTTGTACAAGTGCATATTCTATTGTTGATTACGGTTTAGTTTTTTATTCTTCTGCTAGTAAAACTGATGCAAAGAATTGCACTGTTACTAAATAAAGCTTGTAGGTTTATTATTAAATTGTCACACTTGCTGTTTGTACAGTAGATTGAATTGGTACTTTGCAATAAAGGATTAATAAAGGATTAATCATCAGCTGGGTTGTTGGGCTTGGAATATGGTAAATGGATGTGTGCCAGTTAATCTAAAGTTGTTGCTAAAAAGATCAACTTTGTCAGATATTAAAACTAGATTGATAGATAATTTATATTTAAAATTACCAAAGTGTTCTAAAAGTGTTTGACAAGCTGCTTTTTACTACACTCTTAGTAGTTACTGGAATTCTATACTTTTACCTATTAGGACTTTAGCAAATTATAAATCTTTTGTCTCAGCTTCGCCATGCTTGTGGTGCTGCCGTGGTCAGAATGGAGTCAGACAATGGGGACAAGCTCAGACTTTCTTAGTATGACAGATGCCTGTAGTGGGCATTGCTTTTCTGTAATTTCTATTTATTGTTTGTTTATGTTGTTACATGTTTCTGTATCTTGTATTTGTATTATGACCATGGTTGCCTATAAACACCGGCATTATTTGCCTATAGGCTTTTGTTTTAAAATGAAATTAAATAAAAATATTGCAAAACTACGTAAAACAGGACCTACAGCAGAATGTACAGTAAAAATGAGTAAAAGCAGGACTGCACTAATAATGTGATATCATATCTCACCTCTACTGTCCTGAGTAAATGCAATATATAAATATGGACTCCATTGCAAATGACATACTGCATCTTAGCTGGTCAGTCTTGGGTAAATATATAGTAAAACTGCATACAGGCAGGACCCAGTACCCAGTACAGCAGGACCCAGTACAACAGCATGCAAGCAAACAATCAGCATTGAGAAATGCTTGTTTCTAGTTTTAAACTTCCTGTTGTACTGTAGCAACCCATTGTTAAAAAGACAGGTGTTTGTCAAAAGTAAAGAGACCCACAAGTGTGACAATATTCCTGTCTGACACAACATCCAACCCTATATTAGTTAATTAAACTACTTGAGACAGATTTTGCAAAGGTTAGCACTGGTGTGAATGTGGTTATCACTAATGCTAACCTTGGTCTGCACTATTGCTCCATGATGGGCCATTTTCAAAGGTCTCAAGAGTGCTTACCAAACCCAGTAGCAATAAGGGACTACCTATACTGCTCTGCATATACTGTTCAAATGAAGGAGTCTCTCATGCATACTGGTGGTATAGTCAAAGGTTTTTAGTGGTGGTATGCAGCCGCCAGAGCAGTGTTGTTTACCACTGCCAAAATCCACATCTTAACCAGGCACTAAGCCTGTGCCCCCTAAAGGCAGGGCAGCGGTACTGCAGCTGTCTTCCTCTCTGCCAAGCATTCCCACACCTGGTTTCATGTAGTGTAAGATTCCCTAGTGAACCAGTGATTCCCCCACACTTGATCCCCTGATTTCATGTAGTACAAAATTCTCCGGTGGTCCAGTGGTTTCCCCACCCCTGTTCATCACATTTCATTGTAGTGTAAGATTCTCTGGTGGTCCATTGGTTCCCTCACCCTGATTACCTGACTTCAAGTAGTCTAAGGTTCCCTGGTGGTCCAGTGGTTCCCCGACCCACCTGATTGTACATGGACCTACCACTTGCCCACCGGCTGTGAACCCCCACTCTGCACCCTCCACCACAAGTGCCAATCCTTTAAATTCAGTGACCGGCACAGCCCTTATCTCACCTTCTTGGATGAACACTGTCTGATAGTTATGAAGTACAACAGTATGATGTTGTGACTATAATAGAATCATGGCTTACCAGCAGGATTCCTGACAGAGAAACAGAAATTAAGTCCTACACCCTGTTTAGAGAGGACAGAGCCTAAAGAATGGTGGGGGCTGCCTGGTGTATATTAAATACTGTACTTCCCTAAAGCTGACACATTTCTTATTAGTGTTGAGCCATCTGCCTGTGAGCTCCTTACTCTTAATATAAAGTTTGGCACAAAAGGAGAAAAAAGTTTAACCCCCTTGTTGTCTACATCTTCCTAAGAATGTTCCTAATAACTCTGATTGTTTTATCAAAGCAGTCTCTACTTTTAATGCACAGCATTAGAGAATTGTGGTTGATGATTTTAGCTGCAACTAGTTTGCCTGTAAGAACAAGGACTTCAGGAACAAATTATGGCTAATCTCTATCTAACAAGAGTTATTACCAAACCTATGCACGTACACTATAAAAATGGTACTGCTACTCTTCTTGACTTGATTCTATTCAGCCACATTGACAAAGTAACTTCATGTGATGTCCTGACAGACTTCCTAAGTGATCACTCCCCTGTCACTTGTATATGGTCTGCTAAAGTCTGTAAAATAAACCAACAACTTTGACTTCCTATGTGCTCTGCATTCAGAAGCTCTCCCACAATAAAGTCCTAACACAACAAATTGATTGGTAATTTCTAAGACATACACATGGCATTATCATAGCCCTTAATTACTTTATCATACAGTTGACCAGAGTCTGTGATACTGTTGCCCCCTTCAAGCCTACAGTAAGGAAAGCAAATCATTAGACATGATTCACCCCAGCAGTTATAAATATGTGCCAGGAGAGAGACAGAGGTTTAAACCTTCATAAAGAGCTGGGCCATCAAAAATGGCTCCAAAAAGCAGAGTTATGAAACTCCTGAAAAATTCAAATAGGAAAGTCAAGACTATCTATTATAAAACCCAACTAAACAATTTGTTGAACCGCCACAAAAAGCATTACAGCAACATCAATGGACTCTTGTGGAAGTCCAAAAAATCCCTGGTTAACACTCTTATCCATGGACGATCTGCTACAAATGGTGATAATAGCATAGCCAATGTTTTTAACATAACATTTAGTGACTTATCAGCATACATATCTGACCCTAACAAGCTCACTGCATCATCAGGGGACATACCATTGGTACAAAACCTACCTAAATTTTATTTCAAACAACTCGCCTGGACTAATGTTCATGGATCTTGGACTAAGCTAAAAATTAAGACCAGACTGGGGCCTGATGACACTGATATGAAGCTCCTGAAGTTTCATCGTATTTTCTTACCCTCTACAGATAATTTTGAACTTGTCCCAGAACACTGATAAAGTTCCAAACACTTAGAAAAGGGTCTATATTGTCCCTGTTTTCAAGGGTAGTTATGTTAATTTGCCCTCCAGCATTGCCCTATATCTATCCCCTTTCTGTCTAAGACACTTGAGAGGAAAGTGAATGATCATTGTGTTGATTTCCTCAGTAAACACGAGATTCAGGCAAAAAAGCAACATAAGTTCAGGACACATTTTAGTACAATGACTAGTGTACTTGAATTCACAGAATCTGCTTGTGGTGCTCTGGAATGAAGTGAACTGGCAGAACCAATAATTATTGATATAACAAAGGCCTTTGACTTTATCAGCCATGCCTTTCTATGCCAGAAATTACTATCGCTGGGTGTATCTATGGATATGGTTTACTGGGTTAATGATTACTTGTCTAGCAGACAGTGCTGTGTGAAAAAAAATCTTCTGCCAGTGAAATTTGCATGAAAGTTGGACTTTCACTTCCATGAAAGTTTGGAAATCATTTTGAAACTTTCACAGAAATTCTGACTTAGAACAAGGGGCAATTCATAATTTCATTTCTCTGCTCAGTGAGTTACTGAACTGCAGAACAAATGTATGAATTGTCCCTTCCTGGTGTCTAGTGGACCCCCTGCCTATCCCCAAGCATCTGTGTAGTAATAAAATAGGTTTTCTCTGGTGTCTAGCAAACCCCACTCCTTATCCCCCAGTGCCCATATAGTAATTTTTCCCTGGTGTCTGTTGGACCCCCTTACCTATCCTTGAGTGCCCATATAGTAATTTTTCCCTGGTGTCTAGCAGACCTCCCACCCTTGCAGGAAGCACCCCACCACCCAGCACCCCCTCCCCGTCCCAGAGCTGGAGACTGGCATAGCCCTCTGCTCTCAACCACAGCCAGCCACTGTATGAGCTGTTAATGAGCATGTAATGTTACAGCTGATTGTACAGTTTTTGCTACCTGACAGCTCAGTCAGTGGCTTGCCATGGTGGAGAGTGGATGCCTGTGCTGGTCACCGGCTAGCGGATGGGGGGAGCAGGGTGGCATGGTACTACTTGCTGTGGTGGGGGGTGAGGGGTCTGTTAGAGTCCAGGGAAAAATTAATGTATGGGCACTCAGGGATGGGGGGGGGGGTCTGCTAGATACCAGGGAAAAAAATACTGCCGCTCTTAAAGTTTGCTTAAACATTGTTTTCATATCTTCCTCTATCCCTGGAATTGCATTTTTTATTGTGAAACAGGTTATACTGTTAAGAGATTCAAGTTTAAAAAAATGCACAGTAGGATGCTAGTAACTGTGGTGGTAGGTTTAGAGAGCAAGTTTCAGGACAAGAAGATACATGTTAAAATCCCATCATAGCCACCAGCTCACTGCATGCTGCTAAGCAAGTCTTTTATCCCCATGCACTTTTATAGTAATTTTTCCATGATGTCTAGTGGACCCCCAACCCTGACAGGTAGCACCCCAACACTCCACTCTCCCTCCCCATCCCTGATCTGGTGACCAACACAGCCCTCCACCACAGTCAGTCACCGACTGAGCTGTCAGTGAGTGCATACTGTACAATCAGGTGTTGGAGTATGTGCTCATTGAGAACTCAGTCAGTAGCCTGCCATGGTGGAGAGTGGGGCGCTGTGTCGGGCACTGACTCAGGAATTAGAAGGTGGGGAGCAGGGTGGTGGGTCACTACCTGCTGGGGTGAGGGCATGGGGGATCCACTAGACACCAGGGAAAATTACTATATGGGTGCTCAGGGATAGGGAGGGGTGCCATTAGACACCAGGGAAAAATTACTACACAGGCACTCTGGGATATACAGAGGGGGGTTCATCCACACCAGGGAAATACTGTTTTATTACTATACTGGTGATCAGGGATCGGGGTATCACTGGATATTGGGGAAACATTTCTTTGGGTGCCACTAGACATTCAGAAGATTTCCAGTTTTGCCAAAGGCACAAGTTCAGAAATTTCCGTGAAAGTTGTGACATTTTGCTGAAGTTCCGCTACAGTGGAATTTGCATCTTTCACTCAGCTCTACTGGCAGGCTGTAATCTGTAAAATGTAAAACTGCTCTTAAGGATGACAGGTCAGCCTTGGTAGGGGTTTCCCATGGATCCATACTGAGTCCTCTGCTGTTTTGCCTATTTGTCAAGGATATCTCATCTTTCTGCAAATCCACCAGCATACTCCTGTATGCAGAAGACACAGTCATTGTTTAAAGATCTTGTGCAACAGTTTTTACATATTTTTTATAATAGCTTGAAAAGCTGAAATTCAGGTCCCTGTGTCATAATTAGTGTTTCCTGAAAATTTCATGCTGTGTATTTTTTTGGTTTTCTTTATATCAACATGTGTTAACTTGCCCTACAGTGGCTGAAAACAGTGGAGTTATTTCTGTCCTCTCAGTCCAACTTAGAGTGCGATTACATCATTTTGGAGTAGCTTGCTGTTTCAGATTCCCAATCAGAGCAGTAATTTGTAGAGTTAATGGTTGCTGAGCTCTCTCAAGTTTCTTACAAACCCAGTCTATAGCTTGTGTTTAGATAGATCAGCTTGAAATACATCATTAACTTCTCATAAAAAGCTGATCATTTTAATTTCAATGCTGAATTGAAGTAGTGTAAATCTTTCTCTCTGAGAAATCAGCTTGTCTGTACCACAGCTTTTAGTTCTTTCTAATCAAAACCCAGATTTTTTTCTAACTATATAATACAGGGCTATTAAATGAATATAAAATAAATCTAAATTTTGTTCATTCACAGAAAGTTTTCTTTGATATAGCCTTCATAAATACATTCATGTAAGAACATTTTTTCATGCCAGATTGACAAATAGTACATGTGCTTGAAATACTGTAGCAGAGTGTGACAGGCACCTGTCAGAACTCACAATTTTCAGTTCTTTGGTGGTTTCTGTGTGAAAATACATCATGGTAGGTATAATTAGAAACACTGTGTAGCATTCTGATGCACTGTATCTCTTCCCCACAGTTGAGGCAGCTGCAGTCTACTGCCATCTGTTCCTGCCCCCACAAGTCCCCCTGCCTTCTGGTCCACATTTGAGGCTGCTGCATCCTGCTGCCCACCGTCTTCTCCCACACAGTCAAGGATTGTGCACTCTGCTGCCTCCATCCCCTTCCTGAAGAATCAGGGCTGCTGTACCCTGCCACCCCTGCCCAAACAGTTGGGGATGCTGCACCCTGCTTCCCTCTCTCCCCTACCCTCATAGTTACATAGTACACCTTGAGTACTGTGTACAGTACTGGAGACCACACTTGAAGAGGGACATACAGCTCCTGGAGAGGGTACAGAGGAGGGCAACAAAGATGATACGAGGGCTAGGGGATTTGACTTACGAGGACAGACTTGAGGAGCTCTGCCTGTTTTCATTGGAGGAGAGGAGAGACAGGGGGGACATGATTGAGGTCTTCAAGTACCTCAAGGGAATAAATAGGGTAAACATGGAGGGGATCTTTAGACTAAAGCAGGGAGGCATCACCAGAGGGCATGGTTTGAAGTTGGAAGGTGGAAGGGTCAGGGGGGAAAAGAGGAGGAGGTTTTTCACTGAGAGGGTGGTTGACCCTTGGAATGCTCTGCCTGGTGAGCTGGTTCAGAGATCCACAGTGGAGGGCTTTAAGAGAGGGTGGGACAGACACAGAAAGTGGATGTATCAGATGATGGCCTGTCCGGGGGTGGGGATGGATGATAGGGGTTTCTGGAGCACAAGGGATGGGAGGGTCTCGGCACCCAACTAAGGATCTAGGTTCGAGCAGACTCGATAGACCATAAGGTCTAATCTGCTGGCAAATAGTATGTTAGTATGTTAGGGAAGCTGCACCTGTTGCCCCTTGTTCCTGTTTCCACAGTCAGAGCTGCTGTGCTGTGCTGTGCTAAGCACTAGAGTGCCAGGTTCCCTGCTTCCACAACTGGGGCTGCTGTATCATGCTGCCCTAGCCACCAGAGGTGAGGCTTTTGCTACACCCTGCTATTCACTTCCATTGCGCCAAATGGGCAGAGCTACTGCACCACCTGTACCCCATCTAACAGTCAGGGCTGCTGTACCCTGATGCCCCCTGTGTTCTGGACCACAGTCGAGGCTTCTGCACCATGCTATCATCTATCCCCTGTCACCAGAGACAGTGCTGCTGCACCCTGCTCCTGTCTACACAGTTTGGGTTGCTATGGCCTGCTGTGCTTTAAAGCCCAATGCCTCTGCAGTTTGGGCTGCTGCACCATGCTTCCACTTGCCATAAGATTCTGGGCATTTGCTGCACCCTGTTGCATGCCTCCACAGTTGAGGCAGTTGCACCCTGCTGTCCCCCTGCCACCAGAGTCAGATCCATTGTTACATCCTACTGCCCACATCCCTTGTCCAAAACAGGCATGGTTAGTGCACCCTGTCCCCCAGTTTGGACTGCTGTATCCTGATGCCACCTATTTCTCCTGCCTGAACATTCAGGGCTGATGCGCCCTGCTGCCCTCTGTCCCCACCCCCACAGTCAGGGTCACAGCACCCTGTTGCCCCCTGTTCCTATCTCTACAGTCAGGGCTGTTGTGCTGTGCTACACCCTAGAGTCTCATGCTGCCTGCATCCACAGTTGGGGCTGCTGAACCCTGCTACACACTTCCATTTCCCCTAATGGACTGAGCTGCTGCACAATGTGCACCCTGTGCTATTGTCAGGGCTGCTGTACCCTGATGCCCACCAGTGTCCTGCCCCATACTCAAGTCTTCTGCACCATGCTGTCCTTTGTCCCATGCCACCATTGTGCCCTGCTGCACCACAGAGCCCCTTGCTTCCAAAGACAGGGGACAGGGTGCAGCAAATGCCCTAACTCTTGTGCTACACCCTTCCCAAAGAACTGGGGTTGCTGCACCCTGCTAACCTCTCTCTCTCTCTCTCTCTCTCTCTCACCCTCATGGTCAGGGACACTGCACATGTTGCCCCCTGTTCATGTATCAGCAGGGTGTAGCAAAGGATCTGACTCTGGTGGCAGGGAGACAGTAGGGTGCAACTGCCTTAACTGTGGAGGCATGCCACAGAGTGCAGCAAATGCCCTGAATCTTGTGGCAAGTGGCAGCATAGTGCAACAGCCCTATCTGCAGAGGCATGGGGTCTCCAGGGTACAGCAGGCCACAGCAACACCAATTGTGTAGAAAGGAGCAGTGTACAGCAGCCAGTCAGTGGTGACAGGGGATAGAAGACAGCATGGTGCAGAAGCCTTGACTGTGGGGCAGGACACATGGGGCACTAGGGTACAGCAGCCCTGACTGTGAAATGGGGTACATGTGGTGCAGCAGCCCTGACCATCTGGAGCTAAGGAAGTGGGTAGCAGGGTGCAGCAAAAGCCTCTCTTCTGGTGCTAGGGCAGCATGGTGCAGCAGCCCCAGCTGTGGAGGCAGGGAACCTGGCACTCTAGGGCTTAGCACAGTACAGCAGCCCTCACTGTAGAGATATGAATGGGGCAACAGGTACAGCATCCCTAACTGTGAGGGTGGGGGAGAGAGGGCAGCAGGGTGCAGCAGCCCCAATTGTTTGGGTGGGGGGGTGGCAGGGTGCAGTAGTCCTGATTCTTTAGGCAGAAGATGGAGGTAGCAGGGTGCACAATCCCTGATTGTGTGGGAGAAGACAGTGGGTACCAGAGTGCAGGAGCCTTGAATGTGGATCAGAAGGCAGGGGGCTTGCGGGGCAGGAGACAGGTGGCAGTAGACTGAAACTGCCTCAACTGTGGGGCACAAACACGGTGCATTAGGATGCCATATAGTGTTTCTAGTTATACACATACAGGATGTATTTTCACACAGAAACCACAAAAGAAATGAAATTTGTGAGTTCTGATAGCATGTGCTTGAAATACTGTAGCAGAGTGTGACAAGCACCTGTTTGTTAATCTGACATGAAAAAAAAATGTTCTTACATGATTGTATTTATGAAGGCTACATCAAAGAAAAACTTTCTGTGAATGAACACAATTTAGATTTGTTTTATATCCATTAAACAGCCTTTTGTTATATAGTTAGAAAAAACATTGAGGTTTGATTAGAAAGAACAGAGCTGTGATACAGACACGCTGATTTCACACAGAAAAAGATTTCCAGTACTTTAATTCAGCATTGAAACTGAAATGATCAGCTTTTTGAAGGAAGAGAAATATATATTTTAAGCTGATCTATCTAAACACAAACCAGAGGCTGGATTTGTAAGAAACTTGGAGAGATCAGCAAACCATAAACTCTACAGAGTGCTGCTCTGATTGAGAATCTGAAACAGCAAGCTACTCCAAAATGATGTCATCGCACTCTAAGCTTGACTGAGAGGACAGAAATAACTCCAGTTTTCAGCCAGTATAGATTAAGTTAACAAATGCTGATTTAAAGAAAACCACAAAACCAAACAGCATCAAATTTTCTTTAAACACTTATCATGACACAAGGACTTGAACTACCACTTGTTAAGCTTTTATTAAAAATATGTAAAAACCGTTGCAAATGATCTTTAAGTGACAAAAATCCAAATCACCTGAGACTGAGGCTTCAGCAGGATTTTTACCTTGATTCAGGCCTTGTTCACTCCAAACCTATAATAGTCCCAATCTTGTGATAGTTTTTTTTATGTTATGATCAATATGTTTGGAAAAGGACATTGCATTATCAAGGTAAAAACCTAGATATTTAAAAGAGAAGATTTGTTCTAATTCCTCACAAATAATAGCAATAATTTTCAATTAGCCACATTTTTGTATCTTCTTATTACCACAAAAATGGTAACTTTGATCTTTTTTTACATTCACAATTTATTTTTATGAAACACTCTTGGACTCTTAACATCTTGGAGAGGACTTGTCAAATCTATTACAGATCTAATCCTGGTTGCCAGAACTGCATTGTCAGCATAAAGGATGGCTTTGTAGCCCTGACTAGCAGAAGGCAGATCATTAAGAAAAAGACTGAAAGGCAGAGATCCCAATATGGACCCCTGCAGTACTGAACATTAATGCTTTCTGGCAGTGAGACAGCATCACCTACTTTTACTTTCTGGGACCTGGTCATCGGGTAATTTTGATAACATTGGCATGCATTCCTTCACCAGCCCAGATTATACAACCCTTTGACATGTAGATGGTGGTTCACTAAATCAAAAGCTTTTGATAATCTACTTAAACTGATCCAGCCATGTCCCCACTGTCTAAGGCACCAACAAGAATACCTTTGTATGCAAGAAGGACAATACGGTGCTACATTTTTTATGAAAACTATGTTGTGCTTCTGTCAAGATTCCACACTCCCTAAATATACACCATCAATTGTTTGTACATGATTCTCTTCAATACCTTGGATGGCAGGGATAGGACTGAGATTGGCATATAGTTACCAGTAACTGAGACATCACCAGCTTTATACTATATACTGGGGCCACCACTGCTTGCTTCCAGAACTCAGGTATTTCCTGGAAACACAAAGATAAAGTAAACTTTTTTCCTAATGAGTGGTGGTACTTCATCAATAGCAATTTTCAGAAGCTTATTGTCCAAGCTATCATGTTCTACTCTTGTGTTAGTGTTCATTTTATTCAAATATTTGACTACTTCCCTTTCATATGAACATACAAACATACAAAGAAGCCAGCAGAGGAAGTTCACAGCTTGAGCTAATGTTCCTGCCTTCCCTCCCCACTCCTCACATCCTCTCTAACCATGATCCCTACCTTCCCCCTATGCCTATCCCAGCCTCTCTTAAAGCTGCCCACTGTCTTCAAAGAGATGATATCTTCCGGCAGCACATTCCAAGTGTCCATCACCCTCTCTGTGAAGAAGTGCTTCCTAACCTCCCTCCTAAACCTCCCACACTCCAGCTTAAGACTGTGCTTGCTTGTATTATGATTTCCACTCAGCTTAAAGAGACTCTCCTTATCAGCCTTATTTATTCCTTTCAAGTATTTGAAGGTTCCATACAAGTTCCCCCTCTCTCTCTCCTGTCTTCCAGGGAGTACATGTTCAGTACCCTCAATCTTTCCTTGTATGCCTTACCCTGCTGACCTACTACCATCTTTTTAGCCCTCCTCTGGACCTTCTCCAGTATGTTAATGTCTTTTCTGAGGTCTGGCACCAGTACTGAACTCCATACTCTAGATTCAGCCTTACCAGTGACCTGTACAAGGGCAGTATAACCTCCTCTCTCCTACTACTGCTCCTCCTCCTAGATATGCATCCCAGCATCTTGTTTGTCTTTGCTGCTACTTTCTTGCATTGTGTAGAGTGCTTCAGGTCAATAGTGATCATCACTTCCAGGTTCTTCTCCTCCTCTGATGCAGATACTTGGACTCCACCCAGGTAGTACTCTGTCCTGGAATTCTTGGCTCCAATATGCATAGCTTTGCATTTCTTGGCATTGAAGCCAAACTGCCGGATCCAAGACCACTTTCCCAGCTTTTCCAGATATTTCTGAAGGTCCTGTATCCTTTCAGCTGTGTCCACTCTTCCACAGAACTTGGTGTCATCAGCAAATAGGCACATTTTGCCCTTAATGCCATCTCCAATGTCATTGATTAAGACATTAAACAAAACCGGCCCCAGCACCAAGCCCTGCAGGACCCCACTGGTTACCTCTCTAGTGCCAGATAACTCTCCCCCCACAACCACCCTCTGGGTTCTGTCCCTCAGCCAGTTTTCCACCCATCTGGCCATCTTTTCCCCCTACCCCTAGATCCACCAACTTCCTGATCAACCTTTTGTGGGGCACAGAGTCAAATGCCTTGCTGAAATCAAGATAGAGGATGTCTACCACTTGGCCCCTGTCTACTGTCTTAGTGACACAGTCAAAGAAATCAATCAGATATGTTTGACACAATCTCCTCCCCTCCATGAACCCATGCTGCCTTGTATCCTGAAGTCCATGCTCCTCTAGATATTCCAACAACCTTTCCTTTAGTATGGTCTCCATGAGCTTGCCCAAATGGAGGTCAGACTGACTGGTCTGTAATTTCCTGGGTTATCCTTGGGACCACTTTTGTGGAGGGGCACTACATGTGCTGTTCTCCAGTCCTGTGGTACCACTCCTGACTCTAGTGATCTATTAAATAGGTCTGCCAGTGGCCTTGCCAGCTCCTCAGCCAGTTCCTTTAGTATCCTTGAATGTACTCTGTCCGGCCAGGTGATTTGTCCACCTTCAATGCCAGGAGCCCTTCCCTCACTCTATCCTCCTCTATCACTACATCTGTGTTCCCTTTCCCCCCTGCTCTTCTTTTCCCTCCTGAAGGCACTGGTCTGTCCTTTTCCCTGGTGAAGATGGAACAGAAGTATTCATTTGGTATCTTTGATTTTCTCCCATTGTCCTCCACCCACTCCACCCCTTTCTTAAGCCTAACAATCCCTTCTTTCTTGTCCCTTTTCTCACTTATTTATTGAAATAAAGTCTTATTCCCTTCTTAATTCCTTCAGCTATCTGCACAAACTTATCTAAAATAAAATGTCCTAGTAACCTTGTTTTTCTGCCTTGCTATATCCCTTACATCATTTAGAGTATTTACTGGGGGAGTCAATGAACTAAAAATGCATTATACTCATTGGGCCTGATTCTCAAAACATGCAGACTGACTCAAGGGACTTGCATCGTAAGAGTTTGATGCAAGTAGTGACTTGTGTCACAACTTGCATGAAATGTGATTCTATAAAGCAGCCTGCCTTAAATCTAATGCAGTTGCACAAAAGCCCCCTTGCACCAAGGTTGTGGCATGCAACCAGGTGTGTCAGGTTGAAAGGGGGCTTGTGCCACAGCAGGGCTGCAGCATCCCCTTTTGGGGATTCTGCAAGGCCCACCATGGACGCAGTGAGGGGCAGCACTTAGACCAATCAGGAGGTGATCTAAGTGGCTTGCCCCACTGGGACAGAGTGTACAGTGGACTGCCATGTGCAGAAGAGGCAAAGGAGGTGGCAA
The DNA here is from genome assembly GCA_016271365.2 of Neoceratodus forsteri. NCBI lineage: Eukaryota > Metazoa > Chordata > Ceratodontiformes > Ceratodontidae > Neoceratodus > Neoceratodus forsteri. The sequence continues at coordinate 1,342,117,628 of CM057456.1, forward strand.
AGGGGGGGGTATGATGGGGACAGCTGGGCAACAGCTACAGTGTTGTGGCACCATAGGGGTGCGTTGGTAGTATACTGATGCATATAGATATGTGACTACACATCTGCCTGAGCATCCCTAGTAGTCCAGTGGCTCCTCCACCTGATGCTCGATGTCACCCATAACAATTATAAAAAATGCCCTGGTGGTATAGCGGATCCTCTCCCCCAATCCCAAAAATATATTGTTAGCGATTCCCTGGTGGTCCAGTGCCCCCCCGATCCTTGATCTCCCAAACCCATGTAGCTAACAGTCCCTGGTGGGCTAGTGGACCCCCACACTCCTCGCCATAAAAGGCATTGCCCCAGCACCCCACTGCCATGCATCCCTGAGACAATCATTCAGCCAGCACAGCCCTCTGCTCACCACCATGGTCAGCTGCAGAATGTGCTATCAAGGAGCATGTACTGTATACAGAATGCACTCACTGTCAGTCAAGGAGCACATACTGTATACGGCATGTGCTCCATGACACTGCATTCTGCAGATGGCCATGGTGGTGAACGCAGAGCTGTGTCAATCACAGGATCATCGCAGGGAAGTGGAGTGGGATATAGGAGCAATACCTGCCAGGGTGGTGATAGTTGGGGGTCCACTAGACCACCTGGGACTGTTATCTACATGGGTTTGGGGGAGATCAGGAATGGGGGGGTCACTTGACCATCAGGGAAATGGTAGCACTATATTTGGGGGATATTAGCGATTGGGGGAGGGATTTGGTAGTATACCACCATGGCATTTTTGACAATTATTATGGGTGTCATTGGGCATTGGGGGGTGCCACGGAACCACTGGACCACCAGGGATGTATAGTCCCATATGTATATATACATCAGTACACTGCCAATGCACCTCACTGGTGCCACATCACTGTAGCTGTTGCCCAGCTATCCCCCAACTCCTCCTATGCCACCTTTATGCCTCTACTGCACATGGCTCCCTTCTGTCCAGTAGCTTCACCCCCACCCTCCCACCATCTCAGTCCCACTAGTATTGTGCTGGGTGGGGGGGACAATTCCTGCGCTGCTTCCCACACGTGCACCAACTTTTTGGTGCAGCTTGCGGTTTGCGGCAAACCTGGGGAGTTTGGTGCCGGAACTCTGATTTTTACAGAATCAGGCACAGGGCCCCTGGTGCACCCAGAGTTTCCCACAGCCTTACAGTAGATCACAGCAATCTGGGCTCTTTGAGAATCAGGCCCATCAGCAGGGATGCTGGAAAATCGCGAGCGCAAATTCTGCGCATTTTCTGCGGTTTTATGCTCCCTCCGTGACTCCACCGTGATATTGCCTGCTCTGGCGGTGGTCCACATGGTTAGCTTTAAAAATCTGTGGCTCTCTGGCTCTCTTTGTTTAGCCACATTGTGCTGCCATTCCCCCAGTGCTTGTCTAACTCCATCCCCCCTCCAGTAAGGCTGTTCCACCTCCCTGTGATGTTATAATGGGGCGGAATACCAACACATCCAGTCATGGGCTCCCTGACTTAAAAATACTTTTGTGCACTTTGCCTACTTTGTGTCTCCCCTCAGGTCCACCTAAGCCTTTAAATACAGATGACTGTGGGGGAACAGGTAACACTTACCTAGGGAGCGAGCGACTTTCAACAGAGGAGCCCTGTCCCTGATTCCCTGACTGACCAATCAGCGAAGGCATGAGAGAGAGAGAGAGGGAGAAAGAGGAAGTGAGCAAGTGAGCGAACAGAAAGGGAGAGAGCAAGCGGAGCCCTGCACCATGGAGACCCGAGACCAGAGATCAGGGACCAGCGTTGAATAAAAAACACAAGCTGCAGCTAAACTGGGGACCAACCTGAAGTCTTACTTCAGCACAGAGCATTTGCACTTCCGGTCCACTAGCAGCTTGGGAGCTATACTATAAAAAAAAAATTGTGATCTGTCCTGCCGCCTGCTTTACCTGCTGCCTGCATTCTGCCATCTGAGGGGACAACAGAAAATCCTGCCCAGAAGGCTTTCCTTGGTTCCCTGGTTCCCAATCTGCATCTCTGGTAAGTAAGTTACTTTGCTGGCTAGTTTGGGATGGATAGGGGTGGGGAGGGCACATCTTGGGTTTTGTTGGCAAGCAAAATGTCTTTGAGTATGCCACATTTTCTGAAGTGTTCTGTGTAAGCCTGCTCATCTGCCAGTCCAGCAGAATCTGGCCTCTGGTGATGGTGGACAAGCAGGCAGGCATGTGCACCAGTCTTCCAGGTCTGTGCCACGCTCCTGTGGTCAGGCATTGTTGGTCAATGGAGGGATGGACTGGCAGACTGGCCCACATATAAAAGAAAAATTGCTCAGGCCTCGGTGGATGCTGGCACAGAACTAATTTTTCTGCACATGTACCAGTCTGCCAAATGCTGCCATACTCCTGTGGTCTGGTTGATGGAGGGTCGGGCCTGGAGGACTTGGTATACTTGCAGAAAAAAATTGTTCTGGCCTCGGGTGAAGGTGGGCATGGGGCGGATGTGTAGGCTGGCCCAGAACAATTTTTTTCTGCATGTATACCAGTCCACCAGGCCCGTGCCAAGCTCTTACATAGATACATACATAGATACATAGACAGTGTCGGCAGATAAGGGCCTATGGCCCACCCAGTCTGCCCATTTGAGCTTGTAAGTTCAGTTTGTTTTCCTAGAAGTCTGTTTCCCCTTACCCCTGACCTCTAGAATTCCTTTATGTCTATCCCATGCATTCTTAAATCCCGTGATTGTTTCAGCCCCCACCACTTCCTCTGGCAGGGTGTTCCACTTGTCCACCACCCGTTCTGTGAAGAAATTCTTTCTCATGTTTCCTCTGAATCATCCTCCTCCAACTTCATCCCATGACCTCTAGTCCTGGAACATCTTTTTCGCTTAAAAATAGTGTTTTCCTGCACCCTGTTTCTCCCTGTAAGATACTTGTATGTCTCTATCATATCCCCTCTCTCCCTCCTCTCCTCCAGGGAGTACATGTTCAGTTCCTTCAACCTGTCTTCATAGGACTTGTGATGCAATCCATGCACCATCTTTGTTGCCCTCCTCTGAACCTTCTCTGCCCTGTCTATGTCCTTACGTAGGTATGGTCTCCAGAACTGTACACTGTACCCAGGTGGGACCTCACTAGTGTCTTGTATAGCGGAATTATGACCTCCTTTTTCCTGCTGGTGATGCCCCTGCCTATACATCCCAGCATCCTATTTGCTTTACCTGATGCCTTGTCACACTGTTTCCTACCTTGAGGTCATCAGAGATGACAATCCCAAGATCCCTTTCCTGCTTGGTGCATGCTATATCCTCACCCCAACTGATATATTGTGCCAGGGTTTTTGTGCCCCATATGCATTATCTTGCATTTCTTTGCATTGAATTTCAACTGCCAAACCCTTGACCATTCTTCAAGTTTCTGCAGGTCCCTTCTCATTCTGTCTACACCCTCTGGTGTGTCTACTCTGTTACAGAGCTTTGTGTCATCAGCGAACAGTGAAATTCTGCCTTCTAGATCCTGCACAATGTCACTGATGAAGATGTTGAATAGGACCAGTCCCAGCACTGATCCCTGTGGTACCCACTGGTCACTCTTCCCTCTGTGGAGTGACAGCCATTTACCACCACCCTCTGTGTCCTGCCACCCAACCAGTTACCCACCCACCACACTACTGTCCTGCCCACACCCATATTCCCCAGTTTGTGTAATAGTCTTCTATGTGGCACAGTGTCAAAGGCCTTGCTGAAGTCCAGATAGGCCATGTCCACTGCCCTCCCCTGATCCACCTCCCTAGTCACCCAGTCAAAAATTCAATGAGGTTGGACTGACATGACCTCCCCCTGGTGAAACCATGCTGCCTTGGGTCCTGTAGTCCATTGACAACCAGATGTTCCACCAATCTCTCCTTCAGTAGTGCTTCCATGATCTTTCCCACTACCGAGGTGAGGCTGACTGGTCTGTAGTTCCCTGCTTCCTCTTTGTTCCCACTTTTGTATAAGGGGACTACATCTGCTGTCCTTCAGTCTTTGGGTACCTCCCCTATTTCCAGTGACTGGCTAAACAGGATAGCCAGAGGTTCAGCCACCACCTCTCTTAGTTCTTTAAGGACCCTGGGGTGAACCCCATCTGGCCCCATTGCTTTGTCAACTCTTATTACTTCCAGTTCCTTCAGGACCCTTTCTCGTGTAAAGGGACTTGTGTCCATTTCTGCACCATTCTCACCCCTTGTACTCCCTTCAGACCCATTACCCCCCTCTTCCTCAGTAAAGACTGAGCATAAATACCTCTTCAATATGTCAGCTTTACTGTTGTCATCCTCCACGCGACTCCCATCCTCCCCCTTCAGTCTCACTAGCCCTCCCTTTGTCTTTCTTTTTTCACTTATGTACCTGTAAAAGGTTTTGTCCCCTTTAACCACTGATCTTGCAATGTGTTCTTCTGTCTGAGCTTTGGCTTCCCTTACTGACTTCCCTGCCTCCCTTTGTTTCTCCTGGTACTTCTCCCTATCCCCTTCGGCCTGTGTCTTTTTGTATTGCCTGAATGCAATCTTTTTGGCTTTCACTTTCTTTGCTACCTCTTTGGAAAACCATAATGGTCTCCTCTTCCTTTTCCTCTTGCTAACCTGCTTAATGAATAATTCTTTGTTCTTATAATCCCATTTTAAATACTGCCCACTGTTCTCAACCCCTGATTCCTGTCCCATTCCCCTTAATGCCTCTTTCAAGTATCTCCCCATTTTCCCAAAGTCTGCCCCCTAAAATCCAGGATCGTGTTTTTTGTGTGGTTTTGGTTTCTGCTCTTTCTGTGATTTCAAACCACAATGACTGGTAGTCCTGTTGCAGGTGCTCCCCACTGTTACCCCCATCACACTGTCCCTGTTTGTGAGCAGAAGGTCCAGTATTGCCTTCTGCCAAGTTGGTTCCATGACCAGTTGTTGAGGAAGGCACGCTCAAGGGAGTCCAGGATAAATCTGCTCCTAGTTGATGCTGCTGCTGCTGGGATGCTCCAGTCCACGTCTGGAATATTGAAGTCTCCAGCCAGTACTACCTCACCCTTGTCTGCCATCCTTTGGATGGCTAGCATCAGCTCCCTATCTGTTTCTTCCTCCTGGGCTGGTGGTCTGTAGACCACACCTGTACGGATGGCTGGCCCCATTTTCCTTTCCAGCTTAACCCACAGTATCTCTTCCCATTTGTTCCTCCTGGATCTCTGTGGCCCTTATGTCATTTTTCACATACAGTGCCACTCCTTCTCCCTTCCTGCCTCCTCTGTCTCTTCTGAATATGTTGTTGCCAGGTATGGCCATCTCCCAGTCATGGTTATCATTACACCAGGTTTCAGTGATGGCCACAATGTCCAGGTCTGACTGTACCATGATCGCCTCCAGATCTTCCATCTTGTTGCTAAGGCTCCTGGCATTTGCACACATGGCTTTCCATGATTTGACCTCCCTAGCCTGCTTCACTGTTCTACTCCAGCCCTTCCTTGGTTGTCATTTATCCCTGGTTCTCCTTGCTGTCTGCCCTTCTGCTGAATTTTGCCCCTTTTCTGCTTATCCACCTTTTGGACACTAATCTCCATCTTTTGCACACTGCTTTGCAGAGATAGCCACTCCTCTGGTTCACTGGTTCCACTGCTGTGGGGGGGTGAGCAAGTAGGTACCCTCCTTGCTGTCCTGCCCCCTTCGCTGGTTTAAATGCTTGTCAATGTAGCATTTAAACTTATCATTGAGTCTTGGATTCCCTCCAGGATGGATGCAGGCCCGTCAGGCTGAACAAACCTCCATCCTCCAGGTGGGTCCCCAGTCACAATGAATCCAAACTTCCTCACAGCACCAGTTCTTCAACCATGAGTTAAGTTCCTGGTGCATGCACTCCTATGCTCTCCTTGCCTCTCACAGGTAGTACTTCTGAGAAAGTGACAGAGTAGCTACTTGCTTGAGACCCTCCCAGTTTCCTAAACTCTTCCTGAACTTCCTTTGGCTCCCCATTTGCCAAGTCATTAGTACCTAGGTGGATAATGACATCCAGCTCACCCTCCGTCTTGCCTTCCCAGTGATCCCCAGTATCTTCCTTCCATCCCTCCATGCCGTGGCACCTGGTGAGCACCTCACCTCCCTGTCCTCCTCCTGTGTTCCTAGCTGGATCCCTCTTACGATGGAGTCCCCACCAGGATTCTCTTCCTCCTCCTCTGGGGTCCACTGCTTTCCCCACTGAGGTCACCTCCTTGGCTAACCTCCACATCCTTTCCTTCCACTTCTCTGGGTACTTCTATTTGGTTGTCCTCATTTGCCAGTGTGGCATATGAGTTCTTGAGAGGAATAGGATCTGGGATGTGCCTCTGCCTGACTGCTCTAACCCTCCCTGAGCCACTGTCATCCAAGTGCTCCTCGTTCTTGGCATCCTTGAGGCAGCTGCATTGGACTGGTGGTCCCTGGATAGGGGTGATGGTACTCCTGACCCAGTTTACTTCCGCTCTGAGTCTGGTTACCTCATCCCATAGTCCAGAGAGATGCATGCAGATAGGGCAGCACCTCAGTGTCCAGAAGGTCTGCCTGAATATGGCTGCCCCACAGCCACTGCTTTGCACCACTCCCCACATTATACTGCAATTCCACTACTTGTCTGCTACTGAAACTCTCTTAGTTCTCTTTTTATTAATTTACAGTACTAAAAATCCTGTAACTGATCCTCCGATTTTTTTTGTAAGGAAAAAGAAACCAATAAATGAGTCAAAACACTTGTCCTGCTGAGGATGGGCTTCTTCCCCCTTATGCCCCTCCTACTTCACACCTCTTACTATACCCTGTGTTTAGCTCCTGTCAATCAGATTTATCAGGGCATATAATTAAGAGTTGGGGGAAGGGGAGGGAGGTGAACAAAAATTTGCAGCTATTAAAGACAGCACAGAATTACACCACCACTATGTTTTAAATTTTCAACAGCCCAAAAACAATTATAAGTAAAGACAACAAAGAAAGAAAGTATAGTGTCACTACAAGCCCACAATCTAAGTTTAAAAGAAAAATACCAATTACCAGTTACTCTAAAGCACTGAATTGAATATGTTTCCTTCCTTCTCCTTCTGGCTTCTTCTCTTGTCACTTGTTGTTGATGGTCGGTGGAGGGTCAGGCCTGGCGGACTTGGTACACTTGCAGAAAATTGTTCTGGCCTCGGGTGATGGTGGGCATGGGGCGGACGTGTAGGCTGGCCCAGAACAATTTTTTTCTACATGTATACCAGTCCGCCAGGCCCATGCCAAGCTCCTGTCACTTGTTGTTGATGGTCGGTGGAGGGTCGGGCCTGGTGGACTTGGTACACTTGCAGAAAAAAATTGTTCTGGCCTCGGGTGATGGTGGACATGGGGCGGATGTGCAGGCTGGCTCAGAACAATTCTTTTCTGCATGTATACCAGTCCTCCAGGCCCGTGCCAAGCTCCTGTCACTTGTTGTTGATGGTCGGTGGAAGGTCGGGCCTGGCGGACTTGGTACTCTTGCAGAAAAAAATTGTTCTGGCCTTGGGTGAAGGTGGAAATGGGTCGAACATGCAGACTGGCCCAGAACAATTTTTTTCTGCATGTATACCAGTCCACCAGGCCCGTGCCAAGCTCTGTCGCTTGTTGTTGATGGTCGGTGGAGGAGGGTCGGGCTGGGACTTGGTACACTTGCAGAAAAAAATTGTTCTGGCCTCGGGTGAAGGTGGGAATGGGGTGAACATGCAGACTGGCCCAGAACAATTTTTTTCTGCATGTATACCAGTCCGCCAGGCCTGTGTCAAGCTCCTGTCACTTGTTGTTGATGGTTGGTGGAGGGTCGGGCCTGGCGGACTTGGTACACTTGCAGAAAAAAATTGTTCTGGCCTCAGGTGATGGTGGGCATGGGTCGGACATGCAGACTGGCCCAGAACAATTTTTTTCTGCATGTATACCAGTCCGCCAGGCCTGTGCCAAGCTCCTGTCACTTGTTGTTGATGGTCAGTGGAGGGTCGGGCCTGGCGGACTTGGTAATCTTGCAGAAAAATATTGTTCTGGCCTCGGGTGAAGGTGGGCATGTGGCGGATGTGCAGGCTGGCCCAGAACAATTTTTTTCTCCATGTATACCAGTCTGCCAGGCCCGTGCCAAGCTCCTGTTGCTTGTTTGATGGTTGGCAAAGGAAAGAGCCCAGGCAGACTAGCACACATGTGGAAAAAAAATTGCTCTGGACGCTGGTGATGACTGAGGGTGGAGCGGATGGGCTGGCTTGCACAAAACAGTTTTTGCCAGGTGTATACCAGTCCAGCAGGTTAGTGCCTTGCTCCTGTCACTTCATGTTGGAAAATATCTGGAGTTCTTGGTCGCATGGATTCAGGTAGAATCCATGCTCAAGCTCAGCGCCACGACAAGGCAACTCCAGTAGCTGAGGTAAATTGCAGCAGCGCCGCCCAGTATTCAGTGGGGTACCCTGCAGTATTGTGACATTGTGATCTTTCACTGCAAGGTGCTGCATTGCATCTAGGCTGTCGCAGCTGGTTAGGTTAAGAGATGAAAACAAAAAAACTTATTATTTTTACATAGAACTACTATGTGTATGGGGAAAGTATTGTGTTTGTAAGAATGGTAATGGGCAGGATACTGTAAAATTGTGAGATTCAGCACATGTTTGTTGTGGACACTGCAGTGTTACAGTCTCCATCTTTACATGGTCAACCATTCAGCTCCATGATTCTTGGCTCATTTTTCTCAGGAAAATATTATCTAGCTATTTGATCCTCAAGGGGCAATCAGGATTTTACATCGTCTGATACTAATGCTAATGCTGCAGCTTACACCAGCTTCACCTGGTATAGCTTGCACCATGCCAGTGTACCATACAAACAGGACTGGTGCCATTAATATGGCGCAAACTGCCATGAAGTGAGCACATCACATCATTCATCCTCACAACGGTGTCTGTTCATAAAGCTGTTTATGTTTGTGATCTTTGGACAGGTGCATAGAGGAAGGGAAGTTGGGGCATAGTAGCAGGGAAATGTTATAAATAGTAGAAATTCTAATTATATATTCCTACATCTATCAAATAAATAGTGGTTGTGGATCAGATTTCCGTCACAAAGACAGAAAGAGGGTGGGTTGCATAACCGGTGCAAGAGTAAAACAGAATGTCTCAGCCAAACGCAAAACGTCCATGTCTTTCTCGTGAAGAGGCGAAAAATTGACACCTGTCATACACAATTCGTGCCACTGATCACATCAGACTGTATCCAGAGGACCTGTACGAGGATGGTGGTAATCTGTTCTGCAGATTCTGCTGCCAGACAATTGACTACCTACGGAAGCACACAATTGATCTTCACATGAAAACTCAGAAGCATGTTGAGAGAAAAGCAGCAGCACTGAAGAAAAAACAACAAGGTAATACTATTCACATTCATATAATTTTTAATGTAACTATCTATGTGCAGACTATGAATGGTAAAATGTGTTTGTTTTTTCCCTTTTGCTGCATGCAGCACCCCTTAAATAAAAAAAAAAGGTACTGACCACTACATTTCTAGATATCTAGAAATGTTCATATTGTGTAAGATTAGAATATAACTGTGCATGTGTACTAATTTTATGCTTTGTTTTTGTTTCAGCTGAGCCTCCCAGAAGATACAGTATTTCCACCTAGATTTATATATGTTTTTTTAAAAAGTAGTCTCTCATATATTTTTTCCCGTAAGTACTTTTCAGTGATTTTTAAGGTTTTCTCCTTGTCCTACTCCTGTCCTACTCTTGGGCCTACACGATGTAGTACGCACATGCAGAGGCACATGCATGCCCTATTGGATGCCCCACCCTACTAGTTGCTCCATTAACGTCTACCACTGGACCTCTATCTTGTGACTGTGGGACTGCAGATGGGCGACTTCATCCCTTTTCCAGGAGAGAAGAGGAGAGCCAATGCTCAGTCCTGCTTCCATTCTCCTCCCTTTCCTGGCAACACAACATCCTGTGGTCCTTCCTGAACCCAGATCACCAGTGTAGCATAAGGCAAGGTGTCCAGCGCCTCCAGTAAGGTGTCCAGTGCCTCAGTCCTTGGCACCATAAGGCCGGTACTCTTGTATAGTTTATAGAATTTGACTAGCAATCTGAATAGAAGTGCAGACATTGATATTGATTTATGTTTTGTTTTTTGTTTCAGGCAACACCTTGCAGCATCAGCAGTCACTGACTTCATCGTTTACTAGAGCTACAACTGCTATGCTGGACAGGAAAGAATTTGTCATGGACGTCATCAAGTACCTAACCAGAGCAGACATCCCCCTTGAAAAGGCTCCTGCATTTGAGAACTTCCTATGCAAATACACAAAGCACGGTGGCAGTCTTCCTGGGCCAGCTCATCTACGCACCACATATCTACAAGAACTGCGACCGCTGCATGAAGAATTTCTCCGGAACCAGACAGAGGACACTGACATTTTTGTAATTCTGGATGAGACGATGGATGCCTGTGGCCATAGTGTGTTTGCCGTTTTGGCACTGCCTCTTAACAAAGTCAAGGAGCAGCCTCTCCTGATTGGAGCTGAATTTCTGGAACATGTGAACCATTTCACTGTCTCTCAGGCTTTGATATGGATCTTAAATGAGAACAGAGTGAACTTCAACATGGTGCATGCTGTTGCAACAGACAGTGCAAGCTACATGCGCAAAGCCTTTAGATCTGTTCTGGCAGGTATTTTACCCAATGCTGTGCATGTGACTTGCATTGCACACTTGGTAAACCTTGTGCTTGAAGTATGGTCAACTGTTCTGGAAGACCTGAACACCGTTGTCAGTTTAGTGAAAAGGGTGTTCTGCCAGAGCCCCATGCGACATCACGAATATCTGGCCTTTATGAAGGCCAAAGCTGGAATTGTACCAAAGATGCCAGTGTACGTGGTCGTCACACGTTGGGGCTCTTAGGTAACAGCAGTGGAATACCTTTCAGAAAACTTGCCTGTCTTAACAGAATTTATAGCCTCTACAACATCTGATGCACCCACGTTTAAAAAACTGAAACTGCTGTTGGCCAGCAACCTCAATAAGTTGATGGCACAAGCTGCATTTGTTAGTGAACATTCGGCTGAGCTTGTGAGGCTTATTGAGGAACTGCAAGCCACTACTGTCCCACAAGGACATACCATTTTTTGCAGATTGCAGCAGGTACACTTATTTCTGGACTTTTGTGTGACATCTGGAGCTGGCGAGTTTAAGCCCAAAACTGTAGAAAAGTTGGCACAGTGCAAGGAGGAGGAGAGAGCAGCATGCCTGGAACTCTTTCAGCAAGTAATGTTGGAAAGTTCGGAGAAGCTGCATAATGTAATCCAAGCCCACCCATCCATCAATATATTCAAATCCGCACGTGTGTTCAATCCACAACAACTACCAACACTTGAGAAAGGCAAAGAGAACTATATTGGGGATTTACCAGGACTTGCAGACATTTCTGACTTTGATTGGCATGTTTATATAACTTCAGCAAAGTCCATTCCAGCAGACTTCAGTATCTCTGAATGGTGGGAGGCTCAGTCAGAGTCCCAGCAAAAACTTGCAGTGCTTGTTAAAATGTACATGTGGATGCCAGTTAGCACGGCTGACATTGAGAGGACTTTTTCTGTTTATACAGACTTGCTGAAAGACAATAGACACAATCTAAAGGAAGAAAATGTAAAACTTTTGTTAATGTTAAAATATAACAAAACATTTCAGTAAGTTTACGATGTGTCACTTAAACCTCCATTTATTTTATTCTATGCATGAACACGTTCTTTGGTTAGAATTGCTTTAATATGTGTGAGGTGTTGGGATTGTGTGGTACTTGAATTGTAAATATGTATATAAAAAACCTATCAAAGAATGAAACATGGGAACCATACTGTTTATAAAAACATGATTTATTTCCCTCTGCGTTAGTGTTACCTTTGTTTGTAAGTTAAATATATTTCAGGTTTTTTGTGTGCCATTTAATCTATTCTATTTCATAGATTGGAGATTTAATAAAGCTCAGCTATAATAACTGTAACTTTCTATGTGTTTTTCTTCTGTGTGTTTCTTTTTGTATGTAAACCAAACAGAAGCATATATATATATATATATATATATATATATATATATATATATATATATATATATATATATACAGTATATATGAATAGAGAACCTCGGAACCACCCGCAAGTTCCTGCAAGTTCCCACAAGAAATAGGGGAAAATCTCCACAACTTTGGGCACAGTTTTCCTCAATTTCCCAGTGTCACTGCCCATCAGTTATGTCAAAAGTATCAACTAGATTTCCCCTTACACTTTGCACAACTTTAAGAATCAACTTATTGCTACTGCCCAGAACATGATTAATAATATTAGGGTTATTTGCTTCCTCCCTTTGCTTATGCTGAAAATAAGCAGCTTTTGCCTTACAAACTAAACATTTACTCTTATGTATTTGTCTATAAATTATTTTATCCTCATCAAACTCACTGCATCTAAATCTCAGCCATGTTTTGTCTCTGTCCCTCATTAGTTGTTTCACTCCCCCTTCCCCCCCATAAGCAGGGCCACTGGAAAATTGCAGAAAAGGTTACCAAAAATTGTAGGAAATTGTGGGAGTTCTACTATAGACTCGAAGTGCTTCACAATAAATCTTTTAATGTTTTCTGTAGCAAATATTAGACAGTATAAATTGCTAAATGAACACACTAACACCAGAATATGTTTAAAACATAAAGAAACGTTTATGCTCCTAAAAAAGAATATTAAACTGATAAGCTATTGTAAGCATTGCTATCTTCCAAAATTTAAAAACATCTGCCTCATACAGTGCTAAATAGATTCTATAAAGTGAGCCACAGCAAATCAATATTAAATAAAGCCAGAATAAACAATGATTCTGTTTCTAGATGTAGAATAATGAAGCCTGATCAACAGCTATATACAGTGCCTGTCAGCTGTTTACCCATTTGGAACAATAAATAATAAGCAGATAGACTGGTGAATAATTGAGTTTTAGTAAAATGTTATTAACGTGTTTAATGTTCATAATTTGTACTGTAGGTACTGTACACTATTTTTGAAATCACATATTTAAACATTAAATCTGGGTTTTATTGGGTCTGGCAGTATAGCCTAGAGGTTAGAGTAACAAACTATGACTGAACCAAAGACATCTAGCAGACCTGGGTTTGATTCCCACAACCTCCACTTGCATACTGTGTGATTCTGAGCAAGTCACTTAACCTCCTCAGTACTCCTGGATTGTACCTGAAAATAGGTAAGAGTGCCTAGTGGGCCTTACACAGTTATAAAAAAAATACTAACATATTTTTATTGCATCATACAGTAGTCAGGGTACCCTGTAATTTACCTTTGCTTTACTCTGGCTGCAATGATTTTGTTTAGTTAAAGATAAATGGTCAGATGCATTCTGTGTCTTATAAGCTTGTTTTTAGACTTTAGTCATATTTTAATTATAGTCTTTGCATGTGATCATCTAGGGGTAGTTGCTAAGAGTGAGATCAAAGTTAGTAACTAGCTTATTCAAGTTTAAAATCGGCAGGGCCATCCAAACATCCTCAGCTGTTTGAATCAAAACTAGTCTGAATGAAAGTATGCTCACAAGGAAAAACTTGCCCTGCCACTTACAAAAAGGCTTCATAGTTAGCACGCCATTTAAGTGAATAGGATAATTTGCACCTTTTCTCCCACCTTTTGTTTCAGTCTGTTTGGCAACAAAATGTTTTCTAATAGACTGCTTCAACACAAAACAAATGTTAAGTGTTTAAGTGTACTTATGCTTGGCAGTGGATTTTGAAACCAAACAAGACAAGGATTTAAAAGAAATCAGTGTCACATAAAACCCTTTCCCTACCTTGACTGCATTGTTTGGGCCAAACCCAAGTCTGCATGCAAAATTGTCAATATATTTGAGATTATTTTATTAAAAATGTTAATACTTTTTACACAGTTCAATATAAAAACTCAAAAATTGCAAGAAATTGCAGAACTTGTCAGTTTTTATGGAGAATGGTGAAAATTACGGATTCGGCAAAAAAATTGAGGGTGCAATTTTCCAGTGGCCCTGCCCATATGCCAATTTGAAGATCACCTTTTTATCCTTTTATTCCTCACAGGTGTGAACCTATTACCTACTTGGTTAAATTAATTAATAAAATAATCTAAACGCAAGTCTAGTGAAGGGATACACTTCATAAAGGACCAGTCGACATCATGTAATGCCTGTTTAAAGGCTGTCATTTTACTGTTTGTAAATTTTCTAAAACTGTCTCTGATTACATAATATGGGAAAATTATTTCTAAGATAATTCAGAAGGTCTATTTTTTTCACATTTTTGCAATTTGACACTAGAACCCAGATCACTACTTTCATCAAATTTAAAGCAGCTATTTTGTTCCTAATGCTATTTTTGCCCTTTTTGACCAGTCACTATTAAAATCATCAAATAGTACCTTTTCATGGTTCCCATTTAAATATGCTACATACCCACTAAAATAATTAATACCAGCCTTGCTTAACTTTGAAGGGGTAAATGTTACCCCACTTATTAACATTTGGCCCCTTTCAAGATGAAAGTGACAGCTAAAAATTCACATTCTGGTTTACTAACATAAATATTTAAATTATTATTTAATAAATGATCACTTAGAAACATAGAAACATACACTTTGATGGCAGATAAGGACTGCTTGGCCCATCCAGGCTGCCCATTTCCCTACCTATTGAATAAGCTGTAGATCCTAGTTAACCAGCTTATTTACATCATATAACCTCTGCCCCTCTTTCCCTATCTATCCAGGTGGATTATTGCATAATGTTCCATAGCCACCTCTGCGTCATCTGTTTTAGAAGTTAAACTTGTTTCATTTAATAAGATAGCTTCAGGTCTCTGCACCTCAACCCATGCACAGAATTCATAGAAACATAGAAACATAGAAGTTGACGGCAGATAAGGACCGCAAGGCCCATCCAGTCTGCCCATTTCTTTTTCTACCTTATAAATGTACCATCGGCCTTTGCTCTGTCAGTGACCTATCTATTCATAGTCATTTGTATTGCTCCCTTATGCCTATCCCATGCCTGTTTGAAGCCCTGCACTGTATTCATAGCCACCACTTCTTGTGGTAAGCCATTCCATGCATCTACCACCCTTTCTGTGAAAAGATTTCCTCACATTCCCCTTAATCGGCCTCCTCTAATCTCATGCTGTGTCCTCTTGTCCTGCTATTTTTCTTATATTTAAACATGTTAGACTCTTTCACCTTGTTTATGCCCTTAAGGTGTTTAAATGTCTCGATCATATCACCTCTCTCCTCCTTTGCTCAAGGGTATACATATTGAGCTCCGTTAATCTGTCCTTATATGTCTTCTGATGCAGTCCCTGCACCATTTGGTTGCCCTTCTCTGGACTGCCTCAATTTGGTTAATGTCCTTGTGAAGGTGTGGCCTCCAATACTGCACGCAGTACTCCAGATGGGGCCTAACCAATGTCTTGTACAGAGGGATTATTACCTCCTCTACGACTTGTGATACCCTACTAATACACCCTAACACCCCTAGCCTTACCTACTGCTTTAGAGGTCTGCT
The DNA here is from genome assembly GCA_016271365.2 of Neoceratodus forsteri. Lineage (NCBI taxonomy): Eukaryota > Metazoa > Chordata > Ceratodontiformes > Ceratodontidae > Neoceratodus > Neoceratodus forsteri. The sequence goes on from CM057456.1 coordinate 1,342,133,222, forward strand.
TGGATGATTTTAGGTCATCAGTGATGATGATGCCCAAGTCTCTTTCTTCCTTTGTGACTGCTAGCAACTCCTCCCAGCCTATAAGTGGCTTCAGGTTTCTCTTCCCTATGTGCATGATTTTGCACTTCTTTGCATTAAATCCCAGTTGCCACTCTTCTGACCATTCTGCTAGTTTATCCAGATCTCTTCTCATTCTGCCCACCCCATCTGGATCATCTACTCTGTTGCAGATCTTGGTGTCATCTGCAAACAGACAAGCCTTACCCTCTAGTCCATCTGCGAGGTCACTAATGAAGATGTTGAATAGGACTGGCCCCAGGACTGATCCCTGAGGTACCCACTTGTGACTTGCATCTCTTCTGACTGTATACCATTTACCACCACTCTCTGTTTTCTGCCAGTCAACCAGTTTGCCACCCAGTTGACCAACTTCTGACCCACCCCGAGCCTACCTAGCTTATTTATCAATCTTCTATGTGGAACAGTGTCAAAAGCTTTGCTGAAGTCAAGGTAGGCGACATCAACTGCTCCCCCTTGGTCCAACAAATTCAACAAATTCTGACAAAATACTATGTATATTTAAATGAACCAGGTTTAAACCCTGCTTCTTCTCATCTGAAGTATCATCTGTATCAACCACACCTGGGTTGACATGCATATTTCCTGATATTAGGAATGATGAATTGATTGACAGTTTGGGTTGCCACCTTTAGAAGAGGCAAAATCTGGACACTAAACCAAATCCTAAACTCAGCCCCTAGCCCACACCCTTTTTATGACTGAGTGTGCATTGCTCCCCCTCCAAAGCCATTTGATAAGTCAGTGAAGACTTTAATAGAACAGTAAAAGACAATACTTAGAGCAGCAATTCAACAAAAATGTTAACATTGCTTTTCTTGGTTCTTCCTAGTTATTTATGTATTTGTTTATTTATTTATTCACTGAAATTATTTTACCAGGTAGACATACAGGGATAAAGGAAATCTCAATTACAGATATCACCGGGGGGGGGGCAATACTGTAAATAGTAAACAATTATGCATGATAAACACATTGTTTGTTTCCTATAATGTGTACTTTATATTTTTTCCTAGATCCAATTCATTTTCATGTCCACAATACTATTTTGAAGCCAAAATAAGTGAACATACTTTTTACTGGAGGAAACAACTATTTTATAAAAAATAATTTAAAACTTTTCAAAGTGATTGTGAAGATCCACAAACATGTTGCGCTTACATGGTTACTTATGGTAGTTAAATAATCATGTGAGCTGAGCTCTGTGTCATCCAGTGCATAGACAGTATCTGAACATGATTGTAGTTGCGCACCCCCTCTCCTCAGTATCATGGAAATGTTAATATTGAGCTATTATTCTTTGCAGTTGGGGGCTCCACCCCACACCCCCTGTTGCAACAACAACAAAAAACAAGAAGACCTCAGTTGCAAATAAAAACAAATAGCTTGTACTATACCATTGTTCCCAACCATGAACACAGTCACACTCCACAAGTGTTAAGCGGTTTTAAATTGACTAATAGCAATAAATAAGGAAATGAGGAAAATGAGGTACCACCTTGTGAATAACATTTCTCTGTTTTGCATTTTTACCAAACTGAAGGTGGTGTTTTTTTTTCTATCACTGGAGGCACACCAGGGGGTGTGGGGGCAGAGCCCCCCAACAGAAAATTAGACAAATGCGATTGTGCCTTCAGTAGGGATGCTCTGCCCCCCACATCCCCCGGTGCTCAGAGGAACACTTTTTGTGTTGTTACGTGTGGGTATGGGGGAAAGAGTGCCCCAACTTAAAGACTGATTGTAATAATCCAACTGTTGTAATAAACATTTTTTCTTTAAGTATTTTGTTGTTGTTTATTTGTAATAACTTTCAGACTTACTGATCTCTGTTCTGGTGGAAAACAGGGAAAGCAGGTACAGTTGCAATGTTTCCATGATGCACGTCAACTGTGTCACCACGTCTGCACCATAAAATATCAAGTATGAGAAAAGCACACAACCATTCCGTAGATCTCTACAAACGCCCATTTCAAAATACTTAAATTATTTTAGAGATGAAAAAGTTTACCAGCAAATAGAAGTGGAAGATAATTGAATCTTGTACTGTTACAAAAAGTAGGGTTAAACTTTTTGCTCAGCTTTGCTGCTGTTCTGCTTTTGAGATGCAGAGTGGAAAAGATTAGATTAAGTATCTGCTAATGGTCTTAATGGCCATATTTTACAACTCCCAGGTTGACTGCTTTTACAAAGAAAGGGCTATATTTACAACAGAACTTATCTGTAACCTAGAAATGCAGCTGAAACAATGAATGATATGACAAAATATATTTCTAAGGGAGGAGTTGATCTTAACTTTCATTTACTAGCCCAGGTACTAGGGCAGATTGTCGCGTCCTAGTGCAGGATCTCTGTCACTTGCCCGGTTGGGCTAGTTCAGTTCCACTGGTGGAAAACTGCAGTTCCATTCTCTGCCTGTTGTGCTGTGTGGTGCTTGTGTGGTCACAAAGAAAAAAAAACACAACATGAAGCACAGTCAGAGCAGTGAGACCGCAAAGAAGTAAAGCAAAAAAAAAAAAACCAGAATCAGACAACTGACTGAGACCACAAAGCAGCCCCCCCCCCCAGTCAAACTGAACAACACCCCAGCAGCAACATTCAGGACACAGCGTGGTCAGAAAAGTGAGACCACAAACTGTACATAATTAAAGACAAGCTGCTCAGTATTTAAGTCAAGATTAGTGGTAGGTCAGCATTTGTGCCAAAACGATGGGCCGAAAGTAAATCAAGACAGACTGATGAAGCTGAAATAAAGAGATTAGCTAGTAATGCACTCCAACCTCATCTCCACTGTTCCATTTGTTTTAGTCCTGTCCCTGTCACTCTGTGCTGTGGTCACCATTTGGGAAGCTGCAAAGTAGTGGTGGCAGCAGATAATATGCGCGAGTGAGAAAATGGACTCCTCCAAAGGAAAAACATGACCAGAGAACCCCCTCCCCCAAACTGAACAGTCAACAGCCCACAGAATTCAGGAGTCAGGACACGTCGCTGTCAGAACAGTAAGACACCTTGTCCTGACCCTGTCACCCTGGGTCACCATCATTCTGAGAAGCTGCTTCCAAAACTCTGAAGCAGAAACTGCAGCAAATATGCACCAGTGAGAAAACTGGCTCCTCTGTCCTAACTGTAACAGCTGGTCTCTATCTCCACAGACACTAATGGTACAAAGGCAGACCCCCAAGTCTGACGCACATCACTAGATTCACCAACATTCACACCAGGGTGCAGTTGGAACAGCGAGAGATCACAGTGCTAATCAAACAAGAGACTAACAGGCTACAGCCTAGGAATAGGGAGGTTAAACCAGCGTGCCAACCTCCACTGTTCTTTTCAACCTTCTCTCTGTGGTCTATCTGAGCTGAAAGTGAATGTGATAGTGATACAACTTTGTGCTTGAGAGTGAGCTACACTCCCCTGACACCACACAATCCAGCAACATTTAAGGATTGTTTAACTTTAATATTAAGAACTTTAAGACCATGACATTAAGATTGCCCCCAACCCCCCTGGACTGCATAGGGGTTCCAGCATCTGTTACCTGAGACCACTGAGGGTCATGAGTGCTGGAGAGCCTGCCCTCCCCAGGACCTCCACTGAAGGATCGCCCGCCACCGCCCTGGACTGCATAGGGGTTCCAGCGTCCGTTACCTGAGACCACTTAGGGTTGTGAGGGCTGGAGAGCCTGCCCTCCCCAGGACCTCCACTGAAGGATCGCCCCCCACCCCCCTGGACTGCATAGGTACGCCTCACAGATTTTACTTAAGGAACAGCGCCTGGCTGCCTTTAGAGAGCGTGAGAGCATTCCTTAATTTCCAGCTTTGTTCAAACAGAGTGCTTTGGCACCAAACAGGACTGGACAAAGACATTGCTTTTAAATTTGAATTCACCCTTGCACCTTAATTGTCGGCACACTGATACAGATAGTTTTTTTAAACAGTAATTCTCTGTGCCAGGATCAGTGTTTAACTACATTTCCTAGAAGTTACCTTAAGAAAATTGTTGCCTGCAATACATTATCACTGTTTAGATTTAACATCACAGCCAGAGTGTTCATGCGTTGTTTAGTTAGGCAAGACAGCATTCTATGCTAGTGCAGGTTCAAGTGATTTTAAGTAAAAACTGCCCATAGCAAAAAACGGGACTCGAACCTGAGCCTCTCCATAACTTTATTTAACCTGTGGTAGCAGTGCAGCCTTTCAGCCTTGGGCAGTGTTTTTCTGCACCAGGAACATCTGCAGCCTGTACTAGGCTGAGTGCTGGGACCCGCACCACACAGTGCGAGAGGAAAAAAAAAATCCCACATTAGCCATTTTCTCCCCTCTCTCACACCAGCCCTCTAGCAGGACTCCCTGACTGAAAGATCTGCGACATGCAAGAGGCTGTTTGCTGAGTCTCCACATAGTCTATAGCTCAATCACCCATTACAGCCATTCATCTAGCACTATATAAATGATATTAGACTCCTCTGTTGTGTAAAAATTACTCACCAGACCACGCCTCTAGCAACTGCTTAAAACTCCCTCTCTCCTCACTTCCAGGGGTCCCAGTGTCCGTTACCCGAGACCACTGAGGGTCATGAGGGCTGGAGAGCCTGTCCTCCGCAGGACCTCCCCTGAAGGATCCCCCCCCACCCCCTGGACTGCATAGGTACTCCTCACAGATTTTATCTAAGGAGCAGCGCCTGGCTGCCTGTAGAGAGCGTGAGAGCATTCCTTGACTTCCAGCTTTGTTTGACCCCATCCGGTGCTGAGCGCCGGCTCCCCACCACCCCCACCACCACCCTTGGTCAGCACTCTGTTTTATACTAATAGTCACATGAGGTGCTAGAACCAGTCAGCCAACTTCTCCATTTGCAGGTTATATTTCCTCAACACTAGGGGGAGCCTGCATTCTAATTCTATTTTCCCTGCTACAAAACCACACACAAACATGTCTCTTACAATACTCTGGAGAATTTCATCACTCCTCCTGCTACTACACCCACCCACTGCTATGGATCACTATAGCTCCCCCATACATGCACCCCCTGCCTGAATCCCAGCCCTTTCAGACAGTTTGCCTTTGTTATCACAGCCCACCTACTTTAATGCCCATCTCCACTAACCTACCTCACACACTGGACCATCACATTGACCCCACCCACCCTCTGCGAGTGCCCAACCCCCTGTTCTCTGAATACTGTAATCAGTGGTCCCTCTCCTCACTAGCTACACCTGCCCTCATCTCACTCTCCATCCCATGCACCACCCCCCTGAGATCTTGGCATCTCCGAAAGCGTCTCTTCCACAACAACCACAGCCCCTCAACACATCTTATTACCCTACTCCTCCTGATCTCAGGAAATGTGCACCCAAACCCTGGGCCAGGCATTACTGCAATGCCACCGCCCAACCCTGGCAACGGTCTCCGCATTGCATTTATGAATATATGCAGTCTCCCTAAGAAAACTGCAGCACTCCAATGCTGGGTTAGACAGCACACACTGGACATCCTAACGATAGTTGAAACCTGGCTCTCCCAGTCTACCCCAGACTCAGCTGTCTCCCTCCCAGGTTTTACTCTGTTCAGGGCAGATCGGGTGGGTAAGCGTGGAGGTGGGTGTGTCATCTACTTGCGCGACTCTGTCCTAGGCCATGCTTTACCAACCCCTGAGTTTGGCCACAGGGCACAAGCTATTACCCTAAAAATCACTCTGCACCACGGTCATGGCCCTCTATACCTTACCACCACCTACATACCCCCAAGAGTGCAAAGCATAGCTATCCACTCCCTCATAGACTATCTCTCCACCTTGTCGCACAAGGCTGAACAACTTATTCTAGGAGACCTTAACACCAGCTGGCTCAGCCCCACATCAGAAAACATAAAGGACGACTTTGCGGCCCTTGACCTATCTCAGTTGGTCACCCAGCCCACTAGATTTAACCAAGCTAGGGGGACCAGCTCTCTCCTAGACATAGTACTCTCTAATCAACCACACAAATTAAAATAGGTTAAAGTCGTAGCAGACTCCCTCAGTGACCACTCTCCTGTTCTATGTTTCTGGTCCTCCTCCACACTCAGTCCTGAGTATAATAGCACCCCCCGTCATCATTTCCACCCTAGGGGCCTTGACAATCTCAAGCGGCACTTTTCCCAGCTCGACTGATCCCCAATCACCCTTGCACCAGATATAGATACTGCCTTAACCTACCTCACCAGTGCCTTCAGCAAGGCCTGTGACTTATTTGCTCCCATCACTAAATCTCGCCCAAAGAGACAGGCTGCTGCATGGATTTCCCCCGCACTGATCCAGCAACTAAAACAGAGGGACAACCTATGGCACATTGCAGTTGAGTCCGGCAGTACGGTGGATAGCAAGCCTATAAAACAGCATGTAACCAGTGCACCTGGGCCATTAAACAAGCAAAAGCCAGACACTATCAAACAGCTCTAACATCTTCCTGAGGCTCTGCCAGAGCCTTCTGGGGTAATATAAAAGAACTGAATGGGAATAACCCTCCCCCCCCTCAGATCATTATCAATGGGGCGGTTACTATGGACCAAACGTGCATTGCAGACTGCCTAAACAAAACTTTCTCTGACCTAAGTGCAGTTCTTTCTGCCCATTTCTTTGACCCCATCCTCCCATCCATCCACTCCACTACCTCCCAGCCCCTATTCCACTTCAGGACCATCTCACCCCATGATGCCAAACCTTTCCTCTTAAAAGCCCTCACCTCCCACAACCCGAGCGGTGACCACCTTGACTCCCGGATACTCCGCCTCACTCTGGATGTCATGCTAATCCCCCTCATGGATCTCCTCAACTGATCCCTATGCCTTGGTCAATTCCCAGATGTATGGAAATAGGCTGAAATCACCCCTATCCATAAGACCGGAGACCGAACACTACCAAATAACTACAGGCCCATCTCCATCCTCCCCCCCCTCAAAAGCCCTGGAGAAAATAGTATCCACACAGCTCATGGATTACCTATCTAAATATGACATACTATGCCCTGAGCAACACAGTTTCCGCCCGGGTCACAGCACCTCCACAGCCCTTTTGGAGTTCTCCCACCAAATCCAGACAATGCCTGATGCTGGGAAAATTGCTGGTGCAGTATTCATTGACCTATCTAAGGCCTTTGATACTGTGTGTCACTCACTATTGCTAAACTCCCTTAGCCAACTGGGATTCTCACGTGGCCCTCTGAACTGGTTCTCAAGCTACCTACAGAATAGATGCCAAAGGGTCAAACTGAATGGGACCTTGTCTACAAACCTACCAGTACACTCTGAGGTCCTCCAAGGCTCCATCCTTGGGCCTACCCTTTTCAGTCTCTTCCTAAACACCCCCCCTAGCTCCTGCACTGATAAAATACTTCTATATGCTGATGACGCTGTCCTCATCGCATCACATTCGAACCCACTCTCTCTCCAAAGCACCCTGCAATGCACCTTCAGCCACGCAGAAAAATGGTTCATCAGCCATTGGCTAGTCCTAAACCTGAAAAAAACAAAATCTATGCTTTTTGCACACCGACAAAACAACTCCAGTGATTCTCCCCTTCTCATCACCCCAGCACACTCCACCCCCTTGAACAGGTATCAACCTACAAGTACCTGGGCATCACTTTCGACTCAGGATTTACCTTTCATACAGATTTAAAAGCTCTGTCATCGGCCATGAACTCTAGGATTGTTCTCCTCTATTGCCACAAAGACTGCCTCCCTGAGTTTGCCTTAAAACTTGCCATCGCCTCGTCCATTTTGTCCTTGACAGACTATGGACTCACGACCTATGCAGCTACAGACCCTACCGCCCTTACTAAAGTCCAGACCTCTATCAACAAAGCCTGCAGGCTCCTGACCAGAGCCCATAGCAGAACCCACACATGTCTACTCTACTCTGCCTCTAACATACTCACCTTTGATGAACGGCTGAAATAACACACCTGCCTGCTGGCAAAAAAGGCCTTATCTGGGCTATGCCCTTCAGGGGTCACTACATCCTTGCAACAGGCCTCCCAGCCAGCACTCACCCATAATTCCACTAAAGCCACCTTCCTAGTACCTAGAGCCAGGACCTCACTCTGCCAAAGATCCTTTTACCATAGAGCACCTTCCTGGTATAACTCTCTCCCTGTGCAGATCACAGACATCCCCATAATTGGCCAGTTCAAACAGCCCTTCAAAAATATCTTGTTGATAATTGCAGCTGTAGCTGCTAATAATCGGAGCTGTATTTTGTCCCGAATAGTACCTCCCAGAGTACCCCGGGACTTCCCAGCCTATTAAGCATTGGTCTCTATCACAGAGTATGAATAAGCCTTGTATAGTTAGTGCATCTTGTGTTTGCTTATTTACACTTGTTTCTCACCTGTATTGCTACCATTGTCTAAACCTCACATTTTTGTTTGTCCACCCTTCCTGCGATGAGGTACCTTTGTAAACGAGTCTCTGACTCAAAGGTTGTAAAACTGGTTATCTGAAATAAATAAATAAATAAATATATTGACTTCAATGAGTGTTTTATATATATATGTACACATATATATGAAGTATTTTATTTCACATACGAAGTTCATTTGTAATTGAGGTTTCAAATAAATTCAGACACGTGCTTGATACATTTTGATTTTATTTGTCTTTTGTTTAACGAATCACTGTGAACCATACTGACTGCAGGCTAGTGCTAACTTTTGCAGGCTAGTGCAATCTCTGGTTCAAAAGCCTGGCTGGCTATTGCAAAAAAAAGTTAAGGTAGAACCCTGTTGTAAGGTACGCGAGCACTCAAAATGGCTCATAAACCTATCACAGAGCAAAACTGGATTACTTAATGTGAACCCTAAAAACCTGATCACCAGGTAAAAAAAACTAACGGGGCAACCCTATTGACAATCTCATTCTTAACCTTTGCTCTTCTCTATAAGCTCTCCTTTGCCTTCTAATACTAAGTTGCCTGCCTTCAACACCTCCAATATTAATCGCAACACTTCCGCATTAAGTAAATTAAATATCAAAATTTCAACTGCTAAATAATGTAAATGTTACCAACCCCTGTAAATTCAATCTTCTATAGCTTACCTTGGCACCCAGAACTATAACTGTTTTCCTTTGAACATTTTAACCTTCACAAATAATTTCAGTAAAGCATTAATTCTTGTCTAATTTAACATAAGCAATCCTTTAAAACCCAGACATAAATAATATCAAACATATGAAGTAACAACTCATGTAAGCCTTTGTAACTTTGTATAAAACAAAACAATTTTACAATACAATTACTGTGAATTAAGGCTTCATTTCTAGGCTAGAGCAAACATTGTTTGTGCCGGTTCCCTCAAGTCTTAGTGACAGTAAATCTGTCTAAACATATTTCAGCAACAGCACAATGCCGACACATGGCATTGTGCAGTCAGAAGAACAATGTGTTTTTTGCGGGGGGCTGTGCCCTCCCATGCTGGGAGCTCTGCCCCCACACCCCCCACATTTTAATATAATGAACTACAGGTCGGACTTGTTTCAGGGAGAGGGGCAAGACATGGAAAACACATGTCAGTGAACTGCGTGACCATTTCAATGAATTGCCAAATTTATCACTGCAATGGTCTTTTGCTCTATTAGTTTCACTGTTTGGTGGGTCACTGGTTTATGCCCATCCCCCAGTATCCATCTAAATTGCCAGTATACTGTCCCTGGCATCTTGAGGTCCCCTTCACCCACCCCAATGGGTGATCGAGGGTGGAGGAAGCAACTACAGCAAAGGATTTGCTATTGTCATATTGATTGGATTATTGGGCATTTGGCAGATGCACTAGACACAAGACTAGGATTGTGTAAATATAGACAGTGAGTCACTAATGGTTATTTATTGCCTCTCCAAGCATTCAAATATGCCAGTGCATCTATATGCAAGCACAGCCAGCTGTTTTGCAAAGATGGACTGACATAGTTTAATGACTCTGGCAAATAGGTTAGTGCCTCACTAACAGTGCCTTCCAGTATGGCACATTTTACTAATCCCCTGCTTTTGAGGCACTAAGCAGGGCTGTGCAGAATGTTGAAATTCTGATGGAACAGAAATGCAGAAAATTTCAGAAATTCCACAGAATTCCATTGGTAGAAGAATTCTGATATTTTTGCATGTGAAATGTTTTTTGCAGCTAAATAATCTACAAGCAAAACAAAATGGTTATATTAAATGCACGCTGAAAATAGAAAATAGAGTTAACAATCTACGTTTCGACCTTAGGTCTTCTTCAGGAACTATCTAAAAGAGAAAAAAAACAAGTTAGTGTAGAGGAGAGGTAAAATGAGAGAGATATATATGTGGAGAAAGAAGAAGGGGGAGGCTAAGGGAGAAGAAGTGATAAATGGTAAGATTAAGAGAGAATCTGTGAAACAAAAAGGTGATGATGGGAAAGATAAAACATAATGGGAGAGAAAGAGCTGGGGAAGTTCCCAGGTAGAGACTGATTAACAGGGCCTTGTAAGAAGGCTGAAAGGTGACAAATGTGTGAGAAGGAGACAGAAATGGAGACATATGGTGAAAATGAAAAATAAATCAGTACAAAAACAAATTGACTTTAGGGAAAAAAGGGGAGGCTGAAAGATGTTAGTGGAAAATAAGTCTATCATTTAAACCAGAGGGCTGCTGGGAGCCAAAGCGGATGATCAGCTTGGCTTCCATGTTTTTCTATGGTTAGGATCCTGAAGCCCTGCTGAAGGACACAAACAGAAAGGTCATTGACATTGTGGTCCCTGGAGATAAAGTGGGATACAATGGGTTTAGCAGTTTCACCATTCCTAACCGCTCTGTAATGTTCCCTGAAACGGTCAGCAAGACGCCTACCAGTTTCTCCGATGTAAATAGCTGAACACCTCCTGCAAAGAATACAGTACACTACATTAGTGGAGGTGCATGAGAACTCCTTGGTGATGTGAAAAACACCTGTAGGCCCCCGAATCTCAGTTACACTGGAAATAAATTTGCAGGTGTAGCAGTGAGCCCTGTTGCAAGGTTTGGTACCTGGGGGGGAGGAACTGTTCGGAGTGGGTAGGCTGCTTTTTACCAGGAGATTGTGCAGGTTAGGTGGCCAGCGGTAGGAGGCAATAGGTGGTTCTGTAAAGGAAGCACCAATGTTAGGGTCAGTTTGCAAAATGGGAAAGTTACTAGTGATGATCCTGTGAAGAGAAGGTGTGCTCTGATGGAAAGGAAGAACTAGTGGAATTCGCCATTGTTCTTGTGTGACAGTATCCCTCCTGTGGGGGTCAAGGTTACGGGGCATGTTACTGACCCGGGAGAGTGCTCTGTCCACTGTGCTTTTAGGGTATCCCCTGTTGATAAAAAAACTATGCATTATTTGGGTCTGCTCAGCAAAATCATCCTCTTCACTGCATAACCTGCGAAGTCTGAGAAACTGTGAATAAGGCAGGCCATTCTTGACATGTTTAGGATGGAAGGAGCTATGGAGGAGGAAACTGTGAGAGTCAATGGGTTTGTAATAGACTGATGTCTTCAGACCAGTGTTCTGGACTGAGAGCTGGATATCCAGGAAAGGCAGTGTAGAGGAGGATACTTCAACAGTGTACTGAAGGGAAGGATGAGCCGTGGTGAACTTGTCAAGGAAGACTTGGAGGGTCTCCCTGGAGCAGGAGGTGGCCCCCATACAGTCATCAATGTAGCGCTTGTAGAGTTCAGGCACAGTCCCTGTGAATGAGAGAAATAAATGTTCCTCCACCCAACCCACAAACAGATTAGCAAAGCTGGGACCCATCTTGGTACCCATGGCAACTCCACTGACCTGCTGAAAAAAACTGTTATTAAAAGAAAAAACATTGAGTGTTAGAACCAGTTCTGCCTGTTCTGTAAATAATCTACAGTTTACATAAACTGTTGATTCTTTTCTGCACTCCACAGTATAAAATTCTGCACCTTACATGATCCATGAAAAATTATTCCACAGCTTACACAGAAATATTTTTGGAATTTTGTGGAATGTTAAAACAAAATTCCAAAAAGTGTTTTGGAAGTGGAATTTCCATTCTGCAGCAGTTTTGACTGTGGAATTCTGCATTCCATATAACCCTATGGCTTAGCGGTGGTAGGCAGGCACTAACTCATTCTGCATCTGCTAGAAACATTTGAATATCCCTGCCAAGGTGTATTTACACATTTGGTCTTTATCATTGTTTTAATCTTTGTGGCAGAAGACAGTTCTTCAGAAAGGCTGACAGAATGAAGCAGCAATTTACTGATTTATATGGGGAAGGAAATCTTCATAAAAAAGGGCCAAACATGCCTTTTTTAAATGTAAAATGTATCACTAGAATACATCTTAATTTGTTAAACATAGTCTAAATCTTTACAAGGTATCATTTTTTCTTGGCTATGTATTTCTTATGCCCCTCGTAATCTCCTGTGATTCAACAAGCTCTACTCCTCCATCTGATTGCATTTACAGGCACTGAGCACAAGCTGATGCATCTATGTTTGCACTGTAATCATGTGCAAATTAATTCTTGATCAGTATACAAATAAAAAGCATTCCCTGTCTGCCTGCATTCTTATAATCTTGATAAACAATGAATGATGAAAGATCAAGGGCTGAGTCCAAGCAATTAACAAGCTTGGTTTGATTATAATGAACATGTCCTTTTCCAGATTTGTGTTTTCCTAGTTATCATAGATTTTAAGTCTCTTTTAGTTGTACTTCTGAACATATGTTGGACTTCCCAGTTCTCATCATCTGTAGTTCTAGACCAACCAATAAAATACATTAGTGAATTATTTTATATTTAGGTGGGATGCATGTAGGAATGCATGGATCATGTACACTTTGTGGCACAAGTTCATTTTTCAGGGGCACTATTTTAGCAACAAAAAGCAATGAGACACATGTTTTAAATATCACTCATGCAAAAACTGGATATAGTACAGAGCTCTTTAGTTTAAACTGAATATAACTTGCAGAAGATGGAAAAGAAAACAACAGCTTGTGTGCTTAACAGTTGGATGAGCTAGCAGAAAGTGATAAGAATGTAAGTTGGAGCATTTCCTGCCAGCTCAGCTAAAGCACTTTGAAGCAGCAGTGTATGATACCAGGGGAAATTCTCATCTATATATTTTCCATTTGATTTTAGATTGCCCCTTTTCTATGGGCTTATATGTCACCCTTTTTTCCCCGCAGTTTGATTCTGCTTTGCCAATGTGTTTTCTTGTTTTGCAGCTGAAACAATAACATAAGTTTTCCTTTTAATATGGCTCAGTCCAGGTTTCCACCAGTATTCTGTGTTGTTTTTTGAACACCTATTGTTTAAGATCACTTTCCATACAACTACAATGAACCAGCATGCTGCAGTCACTGCTCCCTGACCTTATGGGACAACAGGCATACAAAAATATCTAAGAATACTGGTTCAAATCCTGCTCTGGGTCTTATTAAAAGGAGCACTCCTTTTACTATTTCAAATGTGAAAAAAAGTGATAAAGCAAAGTCAAAATGGGGAAGAGGGGTATCATACAAGTTAGGAGATATGGTGCAATCTAAAATGCAATAAAAAGTAAAGGACAAAAGTTTCACCATTATCATGCACAAGTGTTTTTTTATTATGTGCTTCACTCATGCATGTTGCTTATACTGTGTTTTGCAAATTAGCACCGAGTGACCCAGAGTGTGGCTTTGCATTCCTGTCCACTAACTTTCCTTGCCTTCTGACATTATACTATTTTGTGCTCTGTTTCAACTATCCAGCATACAAATGCATAACACAGCGTGTTACAATAATATTTCTGTTATCATGCACATACCTGAAAACAAGCACTGCTGTACACATTTGTGAGGCAACAAATAAGTTAATAAAATCAGTCTAGTCAATTTTGAATGCTCATTGGTAATGACCACATCTCATGGTAATGCATTAACCTAGCACATACTCCTGCTCAAAAGACATAATGGGGTGCATTAATCAAGAGCACAAACTGTTGGGGTAAAAAAGGTAAATATGATAATTAGATATCCTCATGGACAAAAGATCACAATGCAAATAAAAAACATCCTGGCAACATCAAAAAGAAATAATGTAATTAAAAGAAAAAACATGCCCCCCCCCAAAAAATAAAACATTGATCAAGAATCAAAAACTGCAAAGGAAATCCATCAACTTTGAAATAATATAGTTCTCAAAAATTCCAACCAAAAAGCCTTAGTGCTGCTGACACAAGAACACCATAAACATCTAATAAAATCAAAAAGTATTCAAAAACTATGATTCTACACAACACAACAGACATACATACATCACTAACCCATCAGCAAAACATACACAAACACTGCTTTAAAAGCTGATAAAATGTTCACTTTCTGTACATATTTGGCACGCAGAAACAAACACAGGACAGATAAAGTCCCTGCTTGAACCTTATCATCAACTAATGCAATTCACCTGAGTTGAGTTACAGTACATAACATTTAATCAGCAGCCTAAGCTTCCTGGTCTGACTTTGATCACATGGAAAGTGCACGAAGCACAGCACAGACTTGCAGCTAAGCCTCACAGATCACACGAGAAGTATTGAGAGTTAAAAGTGAAGAATACACTTCAACCATGCAAGCATAACTCAGTCCCTGCAGTGCAACCATGCCCACTAATGCAGTTTATCAGCTGCAACATAATCCTTGCTACATATTTAATTTTTGCTAATGCTCTAAAGACAACCACTTAAAAATATTGCACTAAATTACAGCACTACTACAGTGCTCAAAAAAAACTAACATTACTAAACATTTGAAAAGTGGAATATGCGAATACCATCAAGGGATTCTGAAGCATGTCACTCAACCTCATGGTGGTTGAAATTTCCTGGCCCTTCAGGCTCTGGACTCCAACTCACCACTCAGTAAATTAACTCAGAACCCCCCCCCCCATCATGCCAGATTCCTTACTTATATTATACAATAGGTGGGTGGCAGCCAGGGACAGGATTCTGTGTTTCTACCTACTCTCTGGTGATGAGGCATGCTACAAATGTTTGACAGAAAGGAACTAGTAAACTAGGTACTGCATTCAAGTTGCAATATAATGCAGGATGAATGAATGCAGAAGAAATTAATATTCTGTTAAACAGTGTCCAACAGTCCATGCGTGTCAATAACACATGACTGTGAACCAGGAGGTTCCAGCTTCCAATTCCCCCATTTTGTTACTTTACTGTTTCATCTGGAGTAAGAAACATCACACTCCTGCACTGTTCTTGAATCCACCTACTAATTTTGAGTGAAATTTTAAATCACTTAAGGTTCAGAAGTTAATCAGAGTACACTATTTACCACCTGTCTGCTACAATGTGTAAACTTGTGTTCTGGGGCAGTCAAATCAAATCAAACTTTGTCCCCAGAACCCCTCCAATAAAGACACAAACAATTTAAGTGTGGTTGCTCAGTTTGGCAATCAGTTTACTAATTTGTCAAAATCATTGTTTACAATACTTTGTCATCTCATGATACGTCTCCCATGTTTCCATTTTCTCAACTCTTACCTATCATATTTATATACAGTATATAAATCTATATTCCTGTTCAACTGATACACTTTATCATTTTCTTCTTTTTCTTCTGCCCTCCAGATGTACATCCTGGGGGGTGCTCTGCCTCTTTTTCTTATGCTGTCAAGGGGTACGAGTGTACACACCATACCCCTACCTCTTGCTTCTCAATGCTGTGCCCTTTGATTGTTTTCCATTTTTTTCTCCCTTTCTTTCCTGTCCTCCTCCCCCCTTTTTCCACTAGTCCACCTCCAGCTTGCGATGGACGGTGGAAGTCCCCCTTTTTGTCCCCCCCTTTACTCCCTCCCTCACCCTCTACTGGCCTTTTGTCCTCTCCTTATCCCCTTTCACTTCTCTGCCACAGCCAATACTCAATGGCGTTCCCTATCTCTGTGTTAAACAAAGCCCAGCCCAACCATAAGAGGTGTATCCTATCTTCCCTATAAAATTCATCCACCCATTCTAAAATGCCATGGTGAATGACTATTCCCCTCATGCCCTCGATTAGTCTGCCCACATGTGCATTCATGCGCTTCCTGCCCCTGTCCATTCCCTTGTAGCTCTCCACCTGCCGCCACACCCTTTGGGGCATGATCTCAGACCAGGCCAATGTAACCTCCGGCCACCACTCTTTTTATTTGCTCAGCATCATGTTTTATTTGGTAAAATATGTCTAGCCAGAGCCTTGTACCCAGGTCGTTGCCTCCCAGATGTACCACCATTAAGTCTGGCCACTTATGCTCCTTCCTGAGCTCCCTGAGTTCAGGCAAAAGCTGTGCCCACTTCATTCCTCTCCATCCTTTCCAAACCAGCTGGACGGTGTCACTGTCCAAACACAACTGCTTTCCCCCTTGTCTCCTGGCTGCCCATTTCTCCATCCAGTGCATAAATGAATGCCTGCAGATCCATGCCTCGAGCCCCTGGGGCCTCCCTGTATAATCCAAAGCAAATTGCTTAGTCTCTTGTATTTTCAATTCCCCAATTCCCCCCTTCCCCCGTACCCTTGTACCTGCTAAAGGAGAGAAAGAAAAACATTGTTATTGTGGTAATTTCCATATGTACTTTTTATAACAATCCAAAGTCCACCTGCCCCTCTCCTTGTTCTCTCCAGGCCTGCTGCCTGGTGCTACCATGGTAAAGGCCACCCCAATCCTAAATGAGTGGGAGGAGTATCCATCCCTTGGTTTTCCTTGGAATCTAAGGCCTTTTGTGCAGCACCACTGTCACCTGGTACCCCGATATTGGCCTGCCATCCCCATGTATGAACAGCGCTGTGCCTCCTACTTTCGGGCATTCTGCCATGTATATGTGCAGAGCCCCCACTGGGCAAATGCTTGCATTGAGATGCTTTCTTAACCACACCCTACTGCCTTGCCCCTGCTGATCCAGCTTCAATCTCCTTAATAGTATGGCAATTACATCCCCAGCCCACTCAACGTCCTCCCATTGCATCCCCCCTCCTTCGACATTCTTGCCGTGCCCCACCACTTCACTCACTCTAAAAGCCCCACTATACATGTTAGTGTACAGGGCTTTAAACAGCAATGCTTCACCCCCTACAGCTGCAGACATGGGGTAATATTCCCATCAACTGCCCCATCAAGGTCTCCGATATCGGCTTTCTGGCATCCTGCTTCTTATCCTGCCCCGTATACAGCCCTGCATTATTCTGCAGATCAGGTTGCTTTTTGTTGGGTCCTCCCATCCCCTCGGGGTACAAATCTTCCCTCTGGCTGCCAGGTGTACCCCATGGTTGCATGGGCCATGTGTTGGTGCCAGCCTGCTACAATGAATCAGGCTACCTGCTCCTGTGTTACTGTCCCACTTCCCTGCCCGCCATATTGTTCCTGGAATTTTTGAAATGCCCTGCAAGAGGTTTCATAAGCTCTAAGGGTCCTGGGGGGCCCAGGAATTGTGGAACAGTGCTTCAGCTCCCCCAATCCAATTGTCCATATGTACATCGGGATGGTGGTCCCCCTGAACTCTGCTCTGGGTGCAATGATCTGGAATTTGTCCATCTGCAATTGGGAGAAGCAATCAGCAATTACATTGTCCACGCCATCAATATACTTGGCCCTGAATGACATCTTCAAGGTCAGGCCTAGACATACCATCCTGCTTAAAACTCTCATGACCCAGTCTGTCTTCATCCTCTTCTTGTTCAACACTTCCAACACTGCCCTATTATCAATCAAAAAGGTTACTTTCTTGTTCTTGATCTTGCTTCCCCAGACCAGCATTGCTACCCATATGGGAAGCAGTTCCAGGAAGGTGATGTCTTTCATCACCCATTCTCTTGCCCACTCATCTGGCCATGATTCCACGAACCATTTTCCTTGAAAATAACCCCCCATGCCAAATCTGCCCACCACATCTGTGTACAGCTGCAGATTGGTATTGTATAACCAGTCATCCTGCCAGAAAGTCTGCCCATTGTACTCCTGCAAGAAATGTTCCCAGATCAACATACCCTCCCTGGTCCCCTTATTCATATCTACCCAATGGTGGGGCTGTGTTGCCCCCCTCATTGTCAAGGCTAAATGCTGTGTAAACATGCGCCCTGGGGCAATGGCCCTACATGCAATGTTTAAGTGTCCCAAAAGTTGTTGCACCTGTTGAAACTGCATCCTCCTGCGGCACCCAGTCTTCCCCAACAGTTCCCGTAATCTCTCCACCTTTTTCCCTGGCAAATGGTACAGTTCCTGTGTCGTATCCAATTCCAGCCCAAGGAACTGTATCATTTGGCTGAGCCCTTCCATCTTATCCTCTGCTAGGGGCATCCCCAATTCTCGGCATAGCACTTTGAAGTCGTGCAACATGGCCGCCGTCTCTTTTCTCCCCTTGCCCGATAAACAGGAAATCATCTAAGTAGTACACCACTGTCTGGTACCTGTGCCACATCTGAAACACCCACTGCAACCAAGTACTTAACATCTCAAAAGTGGCGCATACTATGGAGCAACCCATCGGCAGGCCTTATCAAAATAATACTGCCTGTCCACCTAAAATCCTAGTAGGTCCCAATCCACTGGCCTATTTGGCAGTAACCAAAATGCTGACTCTATGTCCATTTTGCCAGCCATGTGCTCTGCTTAGCCCTAATGAGTTGTACTGCATCCTCCAGGGTGGCATATGTGACCCAACTGTCCTCTTTGCCTATCGCATCATTGACTGACTTTCCTTCTGGGTAGGATAGGTGATGTATCACCCGGTATTCCCCTGCTGCTTTTTAGGCATTAAACCCAATGGATATATCCTTTTTTTGAATTTTATGCATCAACGTGGCCTCCTTACCCTGTGTGGATTTGAGGTTCTAGCCTGCATTGCATCCTGTCTTCCTTGAAACTGTAGACTAAAACCTGACCTAAAACTTGTCCACAATTTTCTGGCTGCCTCCCAATCCAGGTAGCCCCCCAGCCACCTTTCTGTTGCCTCCGCTGTTATAGGTGTCCAGGCCAGCCAGACCCCCCCAGCTGGTCCCTCAATTGTCCTGGTGTTGGGTTTGATAACCATGCCCCCTCCTGTTACTCTCCCCATGTTGCCCCTTCCCCATTGCTGACCCCTAAAGGAGCCTGGATTGGCCTGAAAGGGTTGTTGGTATGAGTTATCCTTATTGCCGGTCCCTTTCTCCCAGCTGTACCTGCATTTGGATGCTGAGTAATGCCCCCTGCACTTAGAACAGATGTGCCAGAATCAGCAGTTAAGCCATGAGCAAAAGGCTCTGTTGTATCCCCAACAAGCATTCACCACTGCCCCACCGTCTGTTTCTCTCCATCTCCTTCACCGTTGGCCTGGTTGTAGATTTCCAGCCAGAGATCTATCTGCCTGGCATCCCATTTTACATCCCCAAAGTGTGCCATTCTTTTCCTAAATTTCTCATCATACCTCAGTCAGCTGTTACTCCTTCTCTTATATGCGTTTTTAATGATGAGTGAGTCGGTGAGGAGCGGGATAGCTAGTTCCAGTCATTTCTCAATGACTATGGCCATAAAATAAATAAATCCCTTGGACCAGTTTTCCCACATTTTACCTCTCCCTGTCTTGTCTTCCTCCCCTTTTCCCAATAAAACAACTGCCGCTGTCATATCCTTCTTCTCAAAACTATCCTTCTCCTCATACTTGTCCACAGTGTCGACGTTCACCAGGGTGAAGATGTTGACATATTCTCCTTTCCAAATCTTCTGTTTCATGGTCATGGGGACATGGTCTGCCAGCCGGACCCCCAGTGCCCCAATCTCCCACCCCATCGTGGAGGCCCTGGTTGATCCCCCTGCCCCCGATTTGTCACTGTCCCCTTGATCTCACCTAACACCTTCTCCAGCTGTCCCAAACCATCCTAACATACTAACATACTATTTGCCAGCAGATTAGGCCTTACGGTCTATCGAGTCTGCTCGAACCTAGAAACTGTAGACTAAAACCTCTCCCATACTCTTTAGCATCTGCTCCACATATTCTTTGACACTGCTTTCCAGCATCACCCTCTGATTACCTGTTATGCCTGACTGCAGTGTGCCGATCCCCAGCTGAGGCACTCCTGCTGGGCTGGGTATGGGTGTCAGGACCCATGGTGGCAGTGACGGTTCTGGCAGAGGCAGCAGAAACATGGGCATGGGCAAATCTGGCACTGGTGCTTGGACTGGTTCCTGGTTTGGTTCAGGGATCGGATCACAGGGAGAAGGAACCGGGGGGGCCAGTACCAGTATCTCATGCCTCGGCTCTGGTACCTCATGCCTTCTAGGCACCCTCTTACTCCTTTCCTGTTCCTTCTTCTGCCTCCCCTTCCATTTGGTGCCTCTTTCCCCAAGTCCGGCTCCACCACCTACAGCAGTTGGTTTGCTTTATTGACCAGGTCCATCACCTCCTGGTAGCATTCTTCTTTGTTAGGCTTGACTCTCTTTGGTGCCATCCTTTCACTTCTGCTGTACCTACTAAGAGAAATCATGACAATTAGCCTTTAGCACTAGCTGACTAAGTCTGGATCCTCTTGATTGCCCCCCGACTCCCCTCACCACATGTGAGGAAGAGAAAGGGGAAGGGGGAAGAGCTCCTTCCCCCTGGGTCAAAACCCACCACCGGGCCATAATGTTCTGCCCTGTTCCTGCCTTGTGGGGTTCCATTCCATTCACCAATTCCACCACACCTGGTGGTGCCTTGTTGCTGTGCCCCTTCCTGTCCAAATCCTGCCACAATTCCCCTCTACCAGGAGTGCCCTTTGCCTCCTGCCAGGAGATCTGCCAATTCCCCAGGCCCCTGGGTGACCTGTTGCATGGCCCCCATTCACTGGGACAGTGCTCCCCAACACCAGCCCTTAATTCCGGCCCTTGTTCCCCTATATCGTTACTTCCACAGAAAGGAGGTGGTTCAAACCAACCTTGGGACCTCTGTTCTCCCATTGCTCCTCCAATGCTGTATTGTCATTACTAGGCCCAGCACCACGAGGCGATGACGTCAGATGCCATACCACACAGTGTCTCACCCTGGACATTTCTTTGCCACATTATTCCCACTCCACCCCGTTGTCTGAAATTGCCCATGCCATAAAAAACCCTTGCTGTAAAGGAGGGAGTCCTCTGCTTCCCACTGTCCCTTGATAGCCACTCGCTTTCCTGACCCGAGGCCTTGCACCATGTGGCAATGACATCAGACAACATCCCACTCAGAAGCCCATTCATATTCCAGCTGAACCCTCCCAGTCCACCAGCTTTCACAGTGCTCAACGCTCCCTCCCCAATTCCCCCCGTGAACCTCCCAGTTTTCCAATTTCAGCACTAATTCTTTCAAAAATCCAAGGTACATGCTTTAGCCACTACCCAAACTTACTTCACTCCATTAATGACCAAGACTTTGCTGTGTGACTGGAGCCTTTTGCTCCCCGCTGCCTCTTGCCATTATTGATGCTTGCCCCCCCATGGCCCTGCACCACTTGGTGATGATGTCAGATGCCATCCCACGTGGTGGGCCCAGGCCTACTACCCCTTCCAGCTTCTAGTTCCTCTGATTTTCCTTGCGGATGTGCATCTCCCAAAACTCACTTCTCCATGAGGAAACTTCTTGCTTGCACCAAAAACTTTTCCCCTGAGATGCTATTCGGGTCTCCAGCTTATTTCCCTGCTGTAAGCCTGTCCATGGCAGCTCCACCTTGCTCTGTAGCCTGTAAAGCCACTATTCCCTCCATTTTACCCTACTGCCCATCCCAGAGCACCGCTCCTCCATTGTGTGCTCCTGAACCACTCTACCTTCACAGAAAAAAACATTGTGCCCAGCCTGACTACTTAGAAGCATGTCATTTCTTTGTTTTAAACTTTCTCATGGAATGCCTTTTCTGAAACTGCCATATCTGTGCCCACAACAAATAACCCAAACTGAAACAAGCCTAAACCATGTTGCCTGACAATTATTCTTTTGAGGGCAATGGTAACACAAACAAGGGAGAACCAAGCCCTTACAGGAGTGCTCACATTTTGGTCAGACCCAATCTGCTCCTCACTGAGAAACCCTCCCCAATCTCTCCCTCACCTACTGCCAGACAGTCCATCTCTCCTATAGTTCAGACTTGGTTCCTTACCTTGTGCCCACATTTCCTTAGGTTTACTCACTTGAGTTCTTCCCAAAAACCTCCTCAGCTTCCCAGAGTTTTCACTTTCCAGACAATATTTATTTTAATATTACTTATATACCTGTAAGGTAGTCATCTTTTTTTTTTTAAACTCCAAATACCTCACTATTCAAGTGCTCACTGGCTCAGAAACTTTGCCAAACTGATGTGCTTCCAGAGAAAAAACTCTAGGAGCAATTTTGTGAGCTACCCTTGCTGTGTAGTCCCATATAAGTGGCCCCCTTTGTGTCTCACCCTGGCTCCCTTCTGCTGCCGCCTCACTGTTCTCACCACTCCCCTTTGCCTGCCCCTTTCATGACCTCATCAGGTCCTCCCCTTCCATGACCTCATGGCTTTTGGTCCCCCTCAGCCCCCTCCCTGGCCCCTGAGCTTCCCACACTTATTGTCAGGCCTTTAGACAATGGGGTCTGCCCTTTATTTATAAAAAAAGTGCCTTTCTAAAACCAAGTTGCTTGTACATACTTCTTTAAAATAAATCAATAAATAAAACATTTAATTAAAAAAAAACAGGTTAAATCTCATGACAGCGGCATTAAAAATCAGTATACGCAAGGCTAAAAAGAAATGTCTTCAAAGCTACTTTAAAACTTTGGACAGTCTGGCAATCTTGCACCTGATTAGGTAGAGAATTCCATAGGACTGGGGCCATAAAACTAAAGACCTGGCTCCAGATGTCTTTAAACAAACCCTGGGAATCTCTAGCAATCCCTCATCAGTGGATCGGAGAGAGTAGGAGTGACAGTAGGGATGAAGGAGATCTTGCAGGTAAACAGGTCCCTGGTCATGCAGGGCCTTATAGGTTAGCAAACTGACCTTGAAGGTGATCCACCACTGTACTAGCAGCCTGTGCAGTCCACGGAGCACAGGCTTTATATGACTGGTCCTAGATGAACCAGTCAATATCCTGGCTGCCACATTCTGCACAAGCTGCAGGTGGCAGATATCAACCCTCGGTAACCCAAGGTGAAGTGCATTGCAGTAGTCAAGGTGGGAGGTAACAAAGGTGTGGACCAAAGTTGGAAGATTGTCAGAAGAAACCAGGTGCTTCACCCAGGTGATATTCCTCAGATGGTAGAAAGTGGTTTTGACAACTGTTGACACCTGAGATTTAAGTGTCAAACAATCATCAAACATAACACCCAGGTTCTGCACCAGGTCTGAGGTAGTGAGCTGAACACCCCCAAGCCATAGACCTGAAGGTGATCCCGCCAACAAACCCACCTCAAGATGACCTGGGTCCACAACCAATACCTCAGTTTTTTCTGGGTTTAACCACAGCCAGCTCACATTCATCCAATCCTGGATTTTGGTGAGACAGTTGTTAAAAACCAAAACAGCAGCATCCTGGCCAGGCTCAAAGGACATGTACATCTGAGTGTCATCTGCATAGCAGTGAAAACTCAAGCTGTACCACCTAATAGTCACTTCCAATGGCAGCATGTACACTGCAAATGTGGGTGCCAAAATGGAACCCTGCAGCACCCCACAGGATAGGGGGAGTGATGCCAAGGAAAAAATCCCAGACACCACCCTCTGAGTCCTTCCCTCAAGGAAAGATCAAAAACATCTGAGGACCATACCAGACGGTCCATAGATGAACTGCAGGTGCTCCAATAGCACACCATGGTCTACAGTGTCAAATGCTGCAGAGAGATCAAGAAGGACCAGGATGGAATGGGACCTTAAATCTCTCGCTATTAGAAGGTCATTTAGTACCCGGACAAGGGCTGTCTCAGTATTATGTCTCTTCCTAAATCTGGACTGGAGAGAATCATCAACATTGTGGCTGGTCAAATGATCATCCAGCTGTGACACAACCACTTTCTCAATAACCTTACCCACAAAGGGCAGGTTAGAGACAGGCCTGTAGTTAGCCAGACAGTCTGGGTCCAAGGAGGACTTTTTAAGAAGGGGCCAAACCACTGCCTCCTTCAGAGGATCAGGGAAGATCCCCCTCTCCAAAGACATCCAGATTATCTTGGCAAGAACTGGACCAATTTTGTCCACACAGCCCACTAGGAGATGTGTGGGGCCCGGGTCCAAACTACAGTTGGTCAGACGCAATGACTGAATGACCATCACAATGTCACTAATCTTGAGGAGGCTGAAGTCACATCACACAAACTGGGTGTCCAGCATCTCCTGCTGACCACTACAGCTCCCATTAGAGATGGTCAAGTGGATGCCGAACCTGATTGAGGCAACCATATCTGAAAAGAATCGAGCAAACTCCTCACACCGTTCTTGAGAAAAAGCACTTCCAGTCTGAAGACAGATTGGATTGCACAATCTATCTGCAGTCTGGAAAAGCTGAGCTGGTTGATTCTGTGCAGCAGCAATCTCCCTGGACAAGAATACTGCCTTCTTATGGGTGATTGCTGATTGATAGACCACATAATGGTCCATCAAACTAAGTCTGTCACTCTCCAGGCTCAACTTCCATCACCACCTCTCTAGCTTTCATCCCACTCTCCTCAACTCCCTCAGAGTCTCATGGAACCAAGGAGACCTGGGGTGAGGAATGAGGGGATGAACATGAACAGGAGCAATGGAATCCAGGGCCTCTATCACCGTCTTATTATGGGCAAGTACCAGGTCTCCTGGATCCATGCATTCACTTGGTAAGCCTGTTAGGTCCAGTAATGCCATCAGGCCATCTGGGGAAACACCCTTCAAAGGGCAGTACCGGACCATCTCCATAGGGGCTGGCCTACTAGGGGTGGCCTCAAAACTGAACCCAATGGTATGATGGTCAGACCACCTGACTGCTTCCACCAAATCAGATATCTCCATCCCCAGGAGAAACAGCAAGTCCAATGAATGACCACCAATATTGGTCGGGGAGGAAATGACCTGTGTGAATCCCAGTGAGATCATTAGCTGGAGAAAGTCCTGACCAAACTGTGAGAGTTCATCATCGACCCAGAAATTGAAATCCCCCAGAACCAACCATCTGGGG
The DNA here is from genome assembly GCA_016271365.2 of Neoceratodus forsteri. NCBI lineage: Eukaryota > Metazoa > Chordata > Ceratodontiformes > Ceratodontidae > Neoceratodus > Neoceratodus forsteri. The sequence continues at coordinate 1,342,158,407 of CM057456.1, forward strand.
CATCCCCATGTCAGGTCAACAATGAAGTCCATGACTTCCCACAGGAAAACATTCCTGTCTCCTGGTTGACGGTAGACGAGAAGTATCCTGCACCCCACACCCTTGTCCATGATACATTCAAAGGGGTTTGTAGTTCCCACTGGTACCTCCATCAAGCCCAGTTCCAATCTAAAACAGATGGCTACACCCCAGCCCCTACGATCCATCCTCGGGCGGTGTATCACCAAGTACCCGTCCGGAATTGCTGATGCCAAAACTGGGCCAGCATTCTCATCCAGCCAGGTCTCGGTGATGCAAGCCTGGTCAGATGAACCAGCAAGATCTGCTATTATAGTAGTCTTGTTCTTAATAGACCTGGCATTGCATAACACCACCTGAGTCTTGTGATTATTCAATGTTCACCCAGTGAAAGGTGGAATTTCAATAATCTGACAAATTTTTATTGGTATATTTTTTCATTGCCAGGAAGTAAAAATGTGTTTCTTTCTTATATTCATCTGTGTAATATATTTAGTTGTTATGGGAGCTGTCATGTGTCCCTCATGGTGTAATAGTATAATCTGACACACATTTGGTCAGCCATCACCATGTAGTTCCCTGTATAACACAAGAGATGCAGTTCAGTACCCCTATTAACATATTACTGGGTTGTCCTGAAAATGAGATATTTAATTTATGCTGGCTAGTCAGAGTTCAGTAAATAAGTAGCAAAAAAAATGTGTGTTCTTCTGATTTTTAATTTTTTTTTTCTATTTGTCTCACCACCTGTGTGCAATATTGCATCACAGTCACTATCCCATATATATATATAAAAGCTGTGGACTGGAAAGCACCATACATGTTCAAGAAGGACCTGCTTTATTTAATTATAACTGAATGGAGTGTAAAACTCATGGCATCAAAACAAGCTCAGATTTATAAAAGGGCATGTGATCTACAGTCAGACTAGCCTGGTTCATTTTCTGCACTCAGTCCCTTGATCATCCATCATTCATTGTTTATCAGCTACAGTTAAACATTAAAATGGGAAGCAGGCTTCACTGCCCTCACAGCTGCTACTGAGACACTTCCATGTAAAACTCCATGAACTTTGTGTGAAGGTACTGCTGAAGAGCTCAAGAGGCTACAGGGATTACAAGCAGGTAAACTAGTTGTCAAAAAGAGCCTTCTGAAGAGTCCTAGTGCATCACTAGCAATTAATGCAGGTGGTATTTTAGACAAGGGAGCTAATGAGCTTTAATATGCATGCAGGTGAGGGAGTGCTGAATCAGTAGAGCCATTAATGAACCTATGACAGCCTAATTAGCTACAATTTAAAATCTATGGAATCTAATCAGAGGAGCTGAACACTGCTGCAAATCTGTGTATGAATGAGTCTTTTTAAATACTCCAATCTGTTGCTTAGTCACTGATTGATAGTAATTGCTTTTTTCTTCATTGTGTATAGGAAAATGCCCAATTTTGCTCTGATAGAGGAGGACACAACATTGAAGTTAAACATTAGAGACATTTGGCTGCTTAAGTTTTAATCAGTGAATTTTGCAAGTAATTTGTCAAAGTAAAATTGTTACTTACTTTGAATGTAGTTAATTAAGGATTTGCTACCACATTTTGAGATATATTTTATACTGTATATATTATGAAAGGTTGAATACTATGATATCAGCTCTGGATATCATGGTAAAACGAGATTTTCATTGCATGCATTCACTTATAAATATTCAATGCTGACAAGATTTAGACCTGATAAAATGTCAATAAAGAGAGGCAATCTGTTTTTTTTTATATTACTTGGAACAAAATAAGCCATTTATAAGACACAACAAAATGTGAAATGTCCTATAGTACCTCTAGGTCATATTTAGCTGTCAATTACATAGCTGTGTCTAGTAAAAGTTTTCTCTAATGATGTAACCATACCCTCATTTTGCCACTGACAATGTTATGTTGATTTGCCACACCGACTTTGATAGATGTCCTGAATTCCAATGTATTATAAATCCATTGGCAGCATAAAGGAGTACTAAATGAAAAGGTCATGGAACTGGCAATTGTGTACCATAAAAAATATGGGAGATCAATTTCAAAAGAAGAAGCAGCAGAAACTTAATTTATTCTATGCTGCATAAAAAGAGTTTGTTTTATCAGGGACATGGGGTTAAAATTTAGAGAGATGCCATGTAGTGTCCACACATTGACACCAGAAGAAATTGGAGTTACAGAACCACTGGTCTGGTACCACTTTGCCTATCCTGCCTGACCTTTGTGGCTTTTATACAAGGAAATATGACTAAATTAACTAGCAAATAAAAAGGAACATTTTAATGCTGAAGGGCATTTAATTCAGATGTACATTACTGTCCCATGGAGATCTTTGTTCAATTGAAAAAGTGCCCTCTGAGGTAAAACATCGATTACAGATAGGGGAATTTTGTAGAGAATTATTGCTGGTTGACTTAGTGTTGTGACAATGTTTCAGCAATCTGCTAGAAAAGCTTATATTGTGACATAGTCAGTTGTCAATCAATTTAAGAATATTTTCTGAACTTTAACAAAATTCAAACTCATATAAATTCAATAGAATTTAGCTTCTAAATAACAATTGAGAAAACTGTGCAGTCTACAAGTTCACATGTAAACTGAAATGTGAATGTTTTTATGGTATTACATGTAAAAAAAATATTCTGATTCTCTAACAAATAGCTGAAGGCCACTTTACATTCAGGCCATTGTCCATAAAATAGATATTATACTCCTACAAGTACAACATTTCCACCAAATTTGCAACATAGACTTTTTGAGAAGCCACCTCATGAACACTGGCACTGTTGTTTTGTTACTCAGTCCCGAAAGGTGATTTTATGGTCACTGCATGGACTATGTTGCAAATTTGGTGGAAAAAATCCAAGAAATGACTGTTTTATTAGCGTGCATTGTGCAGTTGCTATGCACGCTCATAACTTCGTGAACTTGCAATATTTTCTCTCCAGATTTTCAACATTGCCATTTTTACACACCTCCTTATGAACAGTACAGCTGTCATTTTTCACATCCTGGCCGACATGTGTTTTCGCACTTCTGATGCAGAATAGCGTGGTCGCTGTGGGAAATTTGTGTTTGGGACACATTAAGAAAATTACAGTGACACTGTTCATTTGCAGAGGTCCTAAAATGCCAATGTTGAAAATTTTGTGATGGAAGTCCATAAAATGACTGTGTTACGAGTGTGCATTACGCAGTTTCCACACACACTCATAACTTTGCACATTTGTAATATTTTCATTCCAGATTTTCAACATTGCCATTTTTCCACACATCCTTATGAACAGTATAGCTGGTATTTTTCACATCCTGGCTGAAATGCCTATGTTAAAAATTTGGTGCTGAAAGTCCATAAAATGACTGTGTTACATGCATGCCTTGTGCAGTTTCCACGTATGCTCAGAAGTGCGAGCATTTTTAATATTCCCACTACAGATTTTCAACATTGTCATCTCTTCACACCTCCTTATGGATGGTTAAGCTGTCATTCTTCACATCCTGCCCAATCTGTGTTTTCGTACATGTGGCACAGAATGACACGGTCTCTGTTGGAACTCAAAGTTTGGGACACATTGACAAAATCACACTACAACTCTTCATGAGAAGAGGCCCCAAATGCTTTCATGAGATGGGGTCACAAAAAGGCCATGTTGAAAATTTGTAGTGCAAATACCAACAAACACCCAAGGTGTTAGGGTTTCTAACCATCATGTCACACCCTATACAGGCTGACAGGCATTGGGGTGTGCCTTTGGATTGCTGACTGTACTGCTCATGCCATCCCACACCCAGCCACTGACAGGCATCGAGGTATACCTTGGACTCTTCGGCCCCAGACTTCACCCCATTCTCCTGTGCTGCACCCATTTCAGTGTATGTCCTTATGGAATGAGGTGACATTAAAGCCAACTACCCCAAGGCACACCTCAACACATGTCGGTGTCTGCAAAATAGGGTGAGGTGAAATGGCATGACCGTCATGGGCGATGACCCAAACACTTACCCCAATGCCTTTCCGTCTCTACAGGATGGAGGTGGGGTTGACGTGAAGTTCAATACTTCACTGCCATTCCTATTCTGATTTGTCTAAATCCTGCATTTCCAATGCTAATACCAGCAAGCAAACGTTCAGCAATGACAAATGCTTGTTATCATTAGGCTAAGCAAAATTACTGTTTGCCACTATTTTATTTTATTTGATTTTTTTGCTGAAAGGTTTTTGGTTTATCTCAGAGGTGTTGCAGTCTCCTTCTCACATTGAAGGAGCTAATTGCTTTCCTCCCACAACTCTTCCAGGGGATTAGGTGTGTCATTGGGGGGGTGGAGCTGACAACCTGATAGTTACTTCCAACAGAAGGAAGGGTTAAAAGGTCATGTTAGTTGATATCTTGGAGGTGAAAGACTAGGTTTGCTGGCAAAAGCACCTAGCTTCACCTGAGCTCTTTTCTTTTAGGTTGCAGGGTATTTCTTCAGTGAAATTATTACAGGTGGTGCTTTACAGGTTTTACAGTTTTATCTGTCTTTTTTTTATTTTAGTTTAGTTTATTGTTCTAGGAATTATTACCTTTGAGCCAAGGCTCTTTTACAAAGGTTCCACGTCAAATTAAGTACAAACAAAAAAAGGTCACATTGAGTGACACAACAAATTACGTTGTGGTAATAAAAAAGAAAACACAGACAGTCAAGTATCAAAGACATTTGTGCAAGGACAGATAATTACCAAATGAACACTTTTCACCAATAAGAAAACAAGTGAGGAGGGGGGAAAAATCAAGTTAGGGAAGTGTAATAGATAGAGCAGGTGAGAGAAAAGGTGGGAGGAGCAGACCATAGCAAGAGAAAGGATTTTCTAACAAGCCTTTGTCAAGTAAATGGGCTGGGTGGAGAAATGAAATAGATAAGGATTTAATCAAGGCAGTCACAGGAGTTGGAGGTGGCAAGGTGAGAGAATAGGCTAGATTTAAATGCTTAGAGAGGTAGAGGAGGTAATAGTGGTGCTAAGGGCATTAAGCCAGTAGGGGGCACGATAGGCAAATGATCTTTGACCCTAGGTAGTCCGGCAATGGGGGACTTGAAGAGGCTGATTTTCTGATCTTCTGGTGAGTCGGACACTTGTGTTCTGGCATAACAGGTCTTGAAAGCATGGTAGAGTGAGGCCCATGATGGATTTTTTAGCCATAAGGCAGGTGAGGTACTTTTAGCGGTTTGAGGGTTGTAACCACCCAGTTTCAGCGTAGAGCTCACAAGTGTGAGTACGTCAATGAGCACCAGTGAGCAGCCGACAGGCCTTTAGGATACACTTTCAGGGCTACTGCATTTGTTGCTGGCTGATTGTTTCTGCTCTTACCTCCTTGTTTCTTTCGTCCGTGGTTCTTCTTTTTCACCAGGGGAAGGGCCTACCCACCCCCATCCACAACCATCCCACACTACACTCCTTTTATAGGATAGCACAGTTGTGACATTTCTTGCAGCAAAGCAGGAAGGGGAGGATCAAAGGGGTATCCACACAGTGACCTCATTTACAGAGGCACAAGTAATTTAACATGTTATAACAAGTTAAACAAAAACAAACAAACAAAAAACAAAATCAAACCTTTGCTTTCATATTCTTCCTTCTAATTACTTTGACCAGGTTATAAACCCAGCAACTTATCTGGAATGGATGTCATTAACTGCAAGTACTGTGAAACACTTTTCAGAAGGGCAGGTTTACAGGATTTAGGACACTGTCCTACATGCTGGGCCACTGGAGATCTAAGGGCTCAGCTCCAGGCAGCATGGGAAGAGATTATGTGCCTCAAATTGCATATTCAAGAGGAAATATATTATAAGAACTGCCAAACATTTCCCCAATATTCAACAGAAGCACCTCAACCGCAGAGGTTAGTTGGTCAGGGAGGTTGGCAGGTGGTTAGGAGGGGCAAATTGGGTGCCCCATCACTCAGTGCTCTCCAACATATCACTTCCACAAACCATATAAAAACTACAAACAGGGATCTTTCTCTATCTCCAAAATCAAACAAAGGGGCCAAGGACACTTCGGAGCAGGACACTGCAGCACAGGAGCTAGCACAACAAAACTCACTCGAAACAGGAACCAAAACAAAAAAATCAAAAAGGAAATCCAAAAACTTCTGATCATAGGAGACTCCATGATTTGGGGAATTGATACCTATCTCCAGCCAGAGGTAATGGGCAGATGTTTCCCAGGTACATCAGCATGGAGAGATACTGACTGCATTGCTAAAATTGTTCAGGAAGCAGAAGAAAACATTGAGGTCCTGGTACACATAGGGACTAACGATCTCACCAGCCAGTCAGTTGTGGAGACCAAGGAACACCTGACCAGGCTGGGTGACAAAATATCATCCATTTCATCCGCCATCTCCTTCTCTGAGATCTTGCCAGTCTGGGAGAGAGGAGCATATGGATGGAAGGTCAGAGAAGAGGAGGAGATAGGGGAGCTAAACATGTGGCTTAAGGGCTGGTGCCAGGAAAAGGACACAAATTTCTTGGGAACCAGCAACAGTTTTGGGAGTGAAATTTCTTTAAATTTGATGGACTGAACCTGACTAAGGATGGAGTCATTGCATTGGGGCAGAAGTTTGACATCTTTGCAGAATATTTAAACTAGCAAATGGAGAGAGGGGTGCAGCACCCAATACGTCGAATGGGAAGAACACCCCCTCTCTGCTCTGCTAGTGGTCAAACAGGAGTTCAGCACGTTTGTTGTTCATTTGCATCACCAGGTAAGGGAAAAGATCTGGCTCCCCATATGATGCGCAGGGCAAACACCAGACCTCACCCAACAACTAACACACTGAAATCTGGCCAATGGAAAATCATGAACACACATGCTCGCAGTCTGGGAAACAAGATACCAGACCTGCAGGCAATAATGACAGAGGCTAAACTGGACATAGTAGCCATTAGCGAGACATGGTTTACCAGCAACCACACCTGGGAGACTTTAGTACCTGGCTATGTACTGTTCAGAAGAGACCGAGGTGCAAAAGGGGAGGGTGGAGTGGCCCTTTATGTCAATGAAAATATCAAAACTACAGAAATTCAGAATACACATTAAGGAGCCAGAAGAACTGTGGTCACCCTGGAAACAGGAAATGGGACAGCCATACAAACTGGGGTTGTCTACAGGCCTCGAGACCAGGGCAAGGACATAGACATATGATTGATAGAAGATATTCAAAACATGACCGCTAAAGGGGAGGTTCTGATAATGGGAGACTTCAACATGCCAGATACAGATTGGTCAATACTAACAGGAACATCTGCCAGAACTAGACACATGGTGGATTCCCTGCGGGGGGGGGGGCTCAAACAACTTGTACAACAACCCACAAGAGACAGGGTTATCCTGGGTTTAGTACTGACTAACTGGGAAAGGATCACAGATCTCCAGGTAGAAGGTCACCTGGGGGCCAGTGACCATCACATGGTATGGTTCAGTTTGGCCACTAGAACTAAATCATCCCATTCCAAGGCAAAAATATGGAACTTCAGAGGAGCTGACTTTGATAAGATTGCCAACAGGGTTAAGCTAGCCCTGGCAAAAAGAAATACAGATGTCAGACTTACTTCAGTACTGGGCAAGATTATGGAGGCACTTCTTAAGGAAAGGATAGTGCAACACCTGGAATCCATAAGAGCACAGGATCCAAGACAGCATGTTTTTTTTTCCAATTGTTTAACCAGGTGAGACACACTAAGCTGAAAGCTTGTTTACAGGTGCAACATGGGAGCACAGGAATGTTAAGTGACTTGCTCGGGGTCACACAGTATGCAAGTGGGGCCTGTGGGATTCAAACCCAGGTCTCCAGATTTGCAGCTCAGAGCCTTAAACCACTGCACTATACTGACTCTCAACAGGAAGGTCCTGTCAAACTAATCTCATAGATGTCTTTGACTGGGTAACCAGAGTGGTGGACCAAGGTGGAGCAGTTGATATTGCCTAACTTGACTTCAGCAAAGCTTTTGATACTGTTCCACACAGAAGATTGATTAATAAGCTGGGTAGGCTTGGGGTGGGTCACAAGCTGGTCAACTGGGTGGCGAACTGGTTGATGGGCAGAAAACAGAGAGTGGTGGTAAATGGTATATAGTCAGAAGAGATGCAAGTCACAAGTGGGGTATCTCAGGGATTAGTCCTGGGGCCAGTTCTCTTCAATATCTTCATCAGTGACATTGCAGATGGACTGGAGGGTAAGGTTTGTCTGTTTGCAGATGACACCAAGTTCTGCAACAGAGTAGATGATCCAGATGGGGTGGGCAGGATGAGAAGAGATCTGGATAAACTGGCAAATGGTTGGAAGCATGGCAACTGGGGTTTAATGCGAAGAAGTGCAAGATCATGCACATAGGGAAGAGAAACCCTGAAGCCACCTATAGGCTGGGAGGGGAGTTGCTGGCAGTCACAAGGGAAGAAAGAGACTTGGGCATCATCATCACCAATGACCTGGAATCATTCAAGCAGACCACTAAAGCAGTAGATAAGGCTAGGTGAAAGTTGGGGTGTATTAGTAGTGGTATAATATAGTAGGAGGAAGGTAATAATCCCTCTATACAAGACACTGATTAGGCTCCACCTGGAGTACTGCTTGCAGTACTGGAAGCCACATCTTCACAAGGACATTAACCAGATTGAGGCAGTCCAGAGAAGGACAACCAAAATGGTACAGGGACTGCAGCAGAAAACATATGAGGACAGATTAACGGAGCTCAATATGTATACTCTAGAGCAAAGGAGGGAAAGAGGTGATATGATTGAAACATTCAAACACATTAAGGGCATTAATAAGGTGAAAGATTCTAAGATGTTTCAATATAAGAAAAATAGCAGGACAAGAGAACACTGCATGAGATTAGAGAGAGGCCAATTAAGGGATAATGTAAGGAAGTTCTTTTTCACAGAAAGGGTGGTGGATGCATGGAACGGCCTACCTCAGGAAGTGGTGGATATGAATACAGTGCAGGGTTTCCAACAGGCATAAGGGAGCAATACAGATGAGTATGAATAGATAGGCCATTGACCGAGCCAAAGCCGATGGCACATTCATAAGGTAGAAAAGGAAATGGGCAGACTGGATGGGCCGGTAGCCTGTTATGTTGGTGCCTGAACTAAGGCACCATCCAAAATGGTGATGCATTGTGGGCAAAATCCCAAATGGCAGTGAGGAGGGGAGAGTGACTGGATGTGGTGGGGTCGGCTACTGCAGCAACAGGATGTCTCTATATGTACATGTGTGGGGGGTGAGCACAGCGAGCATGGGCTGGAAGGGGGCAGAGGTGATGTAGGGGGTGGTGCTGCAGTTGGCTGCCGAGCTGCACTGTGGCATCAGGAGTTGGCATCCGGTTGTGGTGTAGGAGATACTGGTTTAGGTCTGGGTCTGTGCGCTACTGCAGTTTGTTGTGCCCGACCCGAAACTTATTTTTGCTTTGCCCCAACATGCACCCTGAAGTTGAGAATCCATTAGTAGGGAGGATGCAAGGGGCTAAGCTCTGGATTTGGGGCAAACAACCCCACAGAAAGCACATCCTAAGTCCCCAGCACCTTCTTCTGTGTGCTGAGGATGTCAGGGTGGCAAAAATATTTTCGCCGCCTTGATGTTGCGATAATGCAGCTCACCATTTGGCAGTCGCCATTATCACATAGAGCCGATGGGCCTTGCAGTCCTTATCTGCTGTCAACTTCTACGTTTCTATGTTTCTGTGTTCATGTTTGGATGTATGTACTGTATTTTGTGTCTATTTATTTGCATGTATGGTATAAGTATATGTATAGGTAACTTAGATACTGACAAGGCTGTCTTGAAAACTTGGTTGCACAACTTAAATGACATGTCTTCCTGTATAAAAATAAAGTTCTTACTGCTTCTACTAATACTAAATGCAAGTTTTGGAGTGCTGACTATGTCTTTCATTATGGATTGTGTTTAACTAAGGACTTTTTTCATCATTCCATCCTCTTACCTCTGTCCACATCCCCATCGTAGTTAAAGATGTTGTGAGGTTTTAATTCACCTGTGAAGTTCTGGCAAAGTTGGCAAATTCACCTCTGTGGAGCAATCTGCAAATTTTTGCTATTAGCCTCAAAATTCACCTATGTGACTTTGCCATTTTTTTGCAGAATTTGGCTGCAAATGGCAGAATTTCAACCATGAATGGCAGAATTCTGACTGTGAATGATGGAATTTTCCCTATGGATGGCAAAATTCCACCATTTTCAGTGAAATTCTGCCATTCGATGGCAAAATTCCACACTTCGCAGGTGGAACTTGGCACTTCACAGATTGTTCAAAACTTGGCAAACTGCACTAAATTCACAGAATAATTCATGGAGTGAAGTTTCCAACTTTGCCCATCTCTGGTCATAGTATATTCAACACTATGGTTAGAGTGGTCTCTGCAGCTGGTATTACAGAATAGGAGAAAGCCTGTAAGAAGGGTTCAGGATTTTCAAGGTCCTTCTAACCATGCATTGATTCCTGGACACTCTTCTCTCATAGGCACATTACTTAGGATGTACTGTATCTTTCTTCCAAATGCAAGGGAAATGTCCCCCCACTTATGCAGCCGTTAAAAAATACAGCAATTTTTTTTTACTCCAAATGTTCAAGATACTCATTTTATGATTCGCCTTACAAACACAACATATACCATTTATAATATATTGGCCAAAATGTGATTTCATACCAGAAGTGTGAAAACATGTGTCATCCAAGGTTTTTAGAAAATGACACATCACATTAATGAGTTGGTGTGGAAAAATGGCTATGTTGGAAGTTTGGAATCAAAATATTGAATATTAGTGAAGTTATGAGTGAATGCTGAAATACTGCAACATTCACTCAATATAGGAATTTTACCATATTTATATTCAGCATAGCCTTCTTATTACCCCACCTCATGAACCCTGTAGGTGAAAATGTTCAAATCCCAGCCAAAATGTAATTTCCTGGCACTGAAACATCATTCCATGCCACAGGTGCAAAACCACATTTTGGCCATGATTTGAAAAATGGCAGCTGTCACATTTGCAAGGTTGTGTGAAAAAATGGCTATTTTGAACATTTTGGGTCAAAATATTTAAAATTAAATTTGTGGTCAAAACATTTAATATTACCAAAGTTGTCAATGAGCATAGAAACATTTCCACCTATACACATAACTTTGCCATTTTTACCCATTTTGACTATAGATTTTCAACATAGCCTTCTTATGACCCACCTTCATGAACAAGAGTGGTGAAATTTTTCAAATCCCTCCTGAAAGGTGATTTCTCCAAGCAAACACAAAATCGCTTTTCTGCCTTGATTTGCATAATTCCACCAGCATTGGCCATGAGGGAGGATCCCAGAAAGGCCATCTTGAAAATGTGGGGTCAAAATATTCAAAACCAAGTCCAGCAAGGTTATACATCAAAGTTCAAAACTCTATAGAAATACACTAAACCACATTTACTTTTGTTTTTCATATTGCAGTCAGTGGTTCCAGCAACAAGACGTGTCTTCAATCAGAGAGTGAAACTTCACTGTGGGACATATTCAGGTGAGTATGGGTTTGTGGGTGATATGAAAAGGTGTGGGTTTAGTGAGTGCTGAGTGGGAGGTCGGGGTGGGAGTCAGATAAGTGAGGGATGGTTTCCTTTTTTGCAAGAACACTCACATTCTGACTCCAGTGTTGGGCAACTGTTCGGCAGCACTGGGGGTGGGTACCTGGTGCTGCTACTTAGAAAATGAGTCTGGGGCAGGTGACCTGGAGGGGATGGGGATGAAGGCAAGTGGTACCCAGAGTGGGCACCCTGGTCCACTTAAAAAATACAGAAAAAAATATTATAAAACATTGGGAAAGGTGGGTGTGCAACCTAGGGGGAAGACGTGGTACTGTGGATGGGCACCCTGGTCTGATTAGCAAATAAATAGGTAGGTGTGTAGATAGATAGACAGACAGACAGACAGACTGATCAGTCAGTCTGTGGACTGGAGAGGCATCATGAGGACACAGTCATTTGGTGGATTATTGCTCTTAGTGCAGCCTGAAGCACGAGTTCCAGCTCTGGCTGCAGAACTCAAGAATGTCTCACTGTTCTCTTGCTAAGCTGGGCATCCTGGATTTTGGGGTGCCCAGAAAATGTAATTCTAGCAAGTGTTTTAAAACAAACAGTAGAATCTCTATGTTCAAGTCTTTGTTTTGTTTTATAGATTTTTTTTATGCATTTCAGTGTTTGTGTATTTAAAATGATAAATATCTTGAAAACCGAACAAGATGCTGTCACAAAACTTTTTTCATAGAAACATACAAAACAAAGACTTTGATGGCAGATAAGGACTGCTTGGCCCACCTAGTCTTCTTATTTCCCTACCTACTGGATTAGTTGCAGATCCTAGTTAACCAACAGCCTACTTCATACATTCTTGAATTTACCCGACTGATTTTGATCCCACAACCTCCTTGGGAAGGTCATTCCATGCGTCCACCACCCTATCTGTGAAAAAATGCTTCCTGACATTGCTCCTGAGCCATCCCAGGAGCAATGTCAAGAAGCATTTTTTCACAGAGAGGGTGGTGGACACATGGAATGACCTTACCAAGGAGGTTGTGGGATCACAGGAATCAACAAAGTCTAAGAGGGTAGCATCTTTTAGAAAAAGAGATGTGCAAGAACAAGGGAACACAATTTGAAGATAGAAAGGGGGATGGCTCAGAGATAATGTGAGGAAGTATTTCTTCACAGACAGGGTTGTAGATGCATGGAACAGCCTTCTTAATGAGGTCGTAGAGTCAAAAACAGTGGGGGAATTCAAGAATGCATGGGACAGACATAAGGCAATTCTAGTGGGTGATAGGAGGAACTAGGCTGTTGGTTAACTAGGATCTTCAGCTTATCCATTAGGTAGAGAAATGGGCAGACCCTCTTGGACTTTGTTGATTCCCATGAGGTACTTAAAAGTTTCTATCATGTCACCTCTCTCCCTCCTTTCCTCAAGGGTATACATATTAAGCTCCTTTAGTCTCTCCTCGTATGGCTTCTGTTGCAGATCCTGCACCATTTTAGTTGCCCTCCTCTGGACTGCCTCAATCTTATGTCCTTGTGGAGATGGGGTCTCCAGAACTGGATACAGTACTCCAGATGGGGTCTCACCAACTGTCTGTACAGAAGGATAACAACTTCCTGTTTTCTACTGGTGATGCCTCTCCCTATACATTCCAGTATCCCTCCAGCCATCCCTACTGCCTTCTCACATTGCTTGCTTACCTTTAGGTCATCTGATATGATTACCCCCAGGTCCCTTTCCATTTTTGTTGTTGTTACTACCTCCAACCCATTGTGTACTCTTCCCCCTGGGTTTTTGTTTCCCAGGTGAATTACTTTACACTTCTTTGCATTGAATCCAAGCTGCCATACTTCTGACCATTCCTCCAACCATGCCAAGTCCCTTCTCATCCTTTCGACCCCCCCATTGTGTATCAACCCTGTTGCAGATCTTTGTGTCATCTGCAAAGAGGCATATTTTTCCTTCCAGTCCCTCTGCAATGTCACTTATAAAGACATTAAAAGGACCGGACCCAATACTGAACCCTGTGGTACCTCACTAGTAAACCTCCTTTCTTCAGAATGGTATTCGTTTACTATTACCTTCTGTGTCCTGTTGTCCAGCCAATGTTTTACCCAGGCTACCAGCCTGGAACCAACTCCCAGGCTGGCTAATTTGTTTATTAATCTTTTGTGTGAGACTGTGTCAAATGTCTTGCTAAAGTCTAGGTAGGCCATGTCCACAGCCCCTCCCGGGTTTACTACTTTGGTCACCCAGTCAAAGAAATCAATTTGATTCGTCTGATATGACCTTTCAGCTGTGAATCCATGCTGCTTTGGGTCCTGTGCCCCACTGGCCTCTAGGTACTCAACAATTCTTTCTTTTAGAAGTGATTCCATCATTTTCCCTACCACTGAGGTCAAACTGACAGGTCTGTCATTTCCTGCCTCTGTCTTGCTCCCACGTTTGTGAAGGGGAATCACGTCTGCACTCTTCCAGTCCTCAGGTACCACACCATCCTCCCATGATTTATTAAAAAGTGTAGGCAGTGGTGTCACTAGTTTTCCCCTTAATTCTTTTAGAATTCTGGGGTGAATCCTATCGAGCCCCATTGCTTTGCCCATCTTCAATTTTAGGAGTTATTTCAGAACCCTTTCTTCTGTGAAAGGACTGGGATCGCCCCCATCCAGAGTGCTTCTATCGATTGGATTAAGTACATCCTCCTCCTCTTCTTTTGTGAATACTGAGCAGAATTATTACCTCAGTGTCCTTGCTTTTTCACTGTCCCTCTCTGCCCACCCACCGTCCCCTTTATTAAGCCTCACTATCCCTCCCTTTGTCTTTCTTCACTCCCTGATGTACCTATAAAAGGTTTTATCCCCCTTCTTAACCAAGATGGCTATCTTTTCCTCTGTTTGGGCATTTGCTATTCTGACTGCCTTCCCTGCTTCCTTCTGCTTTAACTGGTACAATTCTATATCCTGCTCCTTCTGTGTTTCCTTATACTTCGTAAATGCTATCTTTTGCTCCCTAACCTTCCCCACCACCTCTTTTGACAACCATAGTGTTTTTTTCTTTCATTTTGATTTGTTTTTCTACTTCACTGAAAGACTTTTTGCCTCAGTGATGGCAGTTTTGATGTTTCACCATTGTTGCTTCACCCCTCCTTCTTGCCTGTTTGCTAGTGCTTTTCTGAGGCCCTCTCCCATTTTGACAAAGTCAGCCCTCCTGAAGTCCAGTACCCTCACTTTTGTATGGCTTAAATCTGCAGCTGAGTTTATCGTGAATCATACTGTTTGGTGGTCACTTGTTCCCAGATGGCTACCCACTTCTAAATCTGAAATCATCTCTCCGTCCCCATTTGAGAATACCAGGTTTAAGATTGCTCCCTCCCAAATGGGTTCCAACTTTAGCTGTCTGAGGCATGCCTGCTGTAGGGCATCGAGAATGGCCCTGCTCTTGGATGTGGCTGCAGCAAAGGTGCTCCATTTAACATCTGGCATATTCGGGTCCCCCATCAACAAGATCTTCCCTTTCTCTGCCATTTCTTGAAACTCTGGCAGCCTGACTGCGCATGCCAAGTTTTGGGCAATTACATCAAACAACTCCAAATTTATTAAGGATCAAAAGTTGGGACTTATCATTAAATAACCTACTCAATCCTAACTATAGAGGTGCTACTGTGCCCCAATAATGTATATGTATATGTATACTGTATATATATATATATATATATATATATATATATATATATATATGTATATGTATATGCATGCACTATATATTTTTGTTCCTAATACAATGACTACTGTCACTTTCAGTAGTACCTTTTTAAGGTGAGTCTCAGTCTGCTGCATGAGAGTCTCTTGAGAATGCACATGTGTGAAAAACATTGAGATGTCATTGCACGCCTGTCACCCTGCAACAGGATGCTGTGTTGGATTGGATCTGTTCCTCAATAAACAATGCACCAGCAGAAAACTTGGAATCCTCGAGCTTGATTTTCCATTTTTTATATGTAGTTTTTCCTCCTCCTGTGTCAACTGACCCCTTCCACAGGCCCCCCCCTTCTCCATCACCCCAGCATCCGCCAGGGCTTACCTCGATGACATGGAGGTGACAAGCTGGCTAGGTGCAGAGCCTGTGGAGAATTAGTGTCACCCTGCCAGTCAACATAAATTTTTTTTTCTGCCCTGCCCCTTCCCCCTCGTGACATGAGCATTCGCATGTGGAGGAATGCGCACTCCACGTACCATTGCTCCTGTGCCTACCTGAGTCTGGTGCTGCCCTCCAGCCTCCACTAGGGGGTAACCAAGGAGCTGGATGGTAACTCTCTCCTCCTTGGGAGAGGAGAACAGTCCATCATATGTTCAGTCCTCTCCCTCTCCCTCTCCTGTCGACCCCAGCAACCTGAGGTCACTCCTGACCACGAATCTCTGGTTTGGCACAGGGTGTGGCATATGGTGCCTCAACCCTCAGTGCCACCAGGCCATTTGGGCTTGATTTTCAAAAGTAAAACTATCACACAAGGTGCCTTAACCAAACGGGTATGATGCAAGTGACACCTTGCATCACAGTTTGTGTCTATACCAATTTTTGAATGCCAGCTGTGTTGAAATTGGGATGCTGTTTGGCAAAGCCACCATGTGCCACTCTTGTGGCAAAAGTGCCTGCATGCCAGGTTGCAAGGGTGGTTGTGCCATGGTGGGGCTGCACCATCCCCTTACTTGGTATTCTAGAAGCCCTGCCATGGTCACAATGGGGGTACAGGTTAGTCCAGACAGGAGGTGGTCTAAGGGCCCTGATCCACTGCTGGACAGGGTGGTGATTGGGGGGGTTGCAAGATGGTGATTGGTGCAGAAGGAGCATGGGAAGTGGGATAGGGAACAAGAGGGGCACAGCAGCAATATGAGGGTGCTGAGGTGGCACTCTGTCGGGGGTGCCCTATGCAAGTGTAGGCAGGCAATCATTCCAGATGCAGAAGTTGGGCAGAAAGGGACCTGGTATCAGGTGCACACAGTTCTGGCACCTGACCCATAGGTGCCAATGACCCCAACACCATAGGCAGGCAGCGGCCTGCCTCCACACAGTAAGCTGAGTACCAGGGCACTGTCACGGTGCCCTGGGACTGTTCCCATCCACCACCTGCACCCACACCCAGCAGCCACTGCTGCCTGCCTATTGTCTTGGGGTCATTGTCATCTATGTGTCAGGTGCCAGGGCTCCATGCACCTGAGGCTTGGTCCTAGTCCCTTCCTGCCAAACCCCATACCCATGCTGATTGGCTGCCAACACTTGTGCAGGACACCCCTACCAGGGTTCCAACTCAGCACCCTTACATTACCGCCATACCCCTGTCATTCTCTATACCACCCCCCAAGCTACTTCTGCCTCTGGTCCCCATCTTGCAGCCATACTCACCCTCCCTGTTGTGCTGTGTTGGGGGGTTGATGGATCCTTCTGTCAAGCCCCACAGTTGCACCACTTCTTTGTTGCATCCCAGTGGCTGCAGCAAATCTTGGGTCTTGGCCACAGGGACACTAATTTTTATAAAATATGGGGCAGGGTCCCTGATGCAAACCAAGATTGCCCCAGCTGTGACTCACTGCAACATGCGGTGATCTAAGGACTCTTTGAAAATCAAGCCCCTTGTATGCTTTTATGTGTTGTTGAATAGTGCCAGTTTACTCTTTCTACTGTTGCTTCTCTGCTGACTGCACCATCATCACCCTGGTTGCAGCCCAGTTTTGGTTGTTACGTCAATATACCCTTGTTTTCAACCCTCCACTCCTGCTAAATAGTCCCTTACAGTTTTTTTTGTTTATTCCTTTTACATGGTTTTATTTAACTCTAAAATTGATTAGTGTTTTGCTCATAAAAGTGCTAAAACATTGTAAAAATGCATAGCACTTGCCTCATTGTGTTCAACAAACATAACATTTCTACAAAACCTATATAAATACTTTCTGTACAGTTAGTATTGTTCCAGGAAAAAAACTGCTAATCAATTATTTAAAACCCTGCTTTTAGGAACTTAGAAGTTCTCTATCATGTTGTTCTTCTTCTTTCTGGCCTCCAGTGAGTATATATTCAGTTTCCTGAGCCCATCATTATAGGATCTGTCCTGTTGGCCGTGAATCATTTTGGCTACTCTATACTGCACTGTCTCTAGTCTGTGCCTGCCTTTTCTCAGGTGAGAACTGCAGAACTGGGCACTATATTCCAGATGGTGTCTCAACAGTGTAGTATAGACAGGTTGTATTACTTCTTTCTTCCTGCTACAGAAACCCCTTTCAATACACCTCAACATTCAGGTTGAATTGCATTAAGCCTTGTTACATTGACTAGTTTGTTTTAGAGAGTCACATGATCAAGGAATCTGGATATCTGTGATTCTGCAGCTTTGGCATTTTCCACAAAATTTGCATCATGCCACATAGTCCAGCAAAATTGATTGTTATTGGTGAATGTTCATTCAAATACAGTTGTTCCATAGTGCCCTACTCTCTTTCCCATCGTTTTATCCTGAAGCACCTCCTCTATGCTTTTTATGTGATATCATTGATGACATCAGAGCATATCTTAGCCAATGGCAAGACTGCATTCTACCACTGAATGAATAAATCATGCTGTAGACATCAGAAAATGCTGAAGCAGAAGCCTGGGATCCCTGACACAGAGAAAAGGACAAGTTGTTGCAGAGAACTAATGGTTCTGCTTTGTTGAACCCTAGGTCTGTTTCCCCTGAAGTAATGGCCAGCTAAAGCCTTCTCATTCTGTAGTCCTTATTAGGGTTCCTGTTCCCAATATGCATCACCTTGCACTTTTTGGTGTTGAATTTTAACAGCCACACACTGGACCACCTCTCTAACCATTGCTGGTCCCTTTGCAACTCCCTTCCCCCTTCTCACTGTCTACTCTGCGACAGAGCTTAGTGTCATCTACAGAAAGACAAATCTTGTCCTGTATTCCTTCTGCTGTGTCACTCATGAACATATTGAAAAGGTCTGGTCCCACAACTGCCCCCTGCAGTACCCCACTCATGACCTCCGTTCCCCCAATGTGATCCCATTTACCACCACCCTCTGCTTTCTTTCCACCAGCCAACTACCAATCCATTTAACTACCCATAGGTCCTGTTTCGCTCCCAGATCCTCTAATTTCTTCAACAACCTTCTGTGTGGCACCGAGTCCAATGCCTTGCTGAAGCTGAAATAGAGTAAACCTACTGCTTGTTACTTATCCACTGCCCTCATGACCTAGTCAAAAAATACAATTAGGTTGGTCTCAGAAGACCTCCTTGCCACATACCATTGCTGTTTACTCTTCTGGAGCCTGTTTTTCTCCAGGTAGTCCACTATGTCCTCATTGACTAGTGTCTCCATTAGTTTACCTACACTGAAGCTAAAAATAAGGGGTCAGTAATTCCCCAGTTCCTCCTTTTCCCCTTCCTTGTGGAGCAGCACCATGTCTTCTATCTTCTATCTTCTAATTAATCAGAACCACCACTGACTTTAGTGAGGTATTGCATAGCCCTGTCAGGGGTTTGTCCTGTTCCAGTGACAATTCCCTGAACACACTCTAGTGCATCGCATCTGGTCCTGGAGGCTTATCTATTTTTAGGGCTGCAAGCCCTTTCATAAACTTTCCTCCTGGAATTACAACTTGCCCCATTTCTGAGATTCCCATTCCAGCAGCCTTTATGCCACTTTCTGGCAGAGGCCCATAATTCTCAACTTTGAATACTGAGCAGAAGTAGTTGTTTAGAATTGCTGCCCTCTTCTCTTCCTCCTATACTACCCCACTCCCTCCATAAGACTAGCAATCCCTCCTCTTATCTTTTGCAGAGTTACTGCAGTAAACAAGGTAGTCTCAATTGTGGTTAATCCATTTCTTTCATGCAGTAACTTGAGACACTACATTGGATCCTGACAGGTTTTACTGTATCTAGCATAGCCTGTCTTCTTATGCTCTCAGCTTCTAGAATGTTCCAAACTACTGTATGTCTGGAAGATTGAGATCCTCCACAACCACTGCCTCCCTCTTTGTGCTCTCTTCTCAATTTCTGCCCCTAGTTCCCTATTCATCTCATTCACCTGTTCAGGTGGTCTATAGACTACCTACCTGCTCAACTTCTTTCCCAATTTTGTCATGAGCTGTTCCCACAGCAATTCTGTCTTCCCATTTCCTCTACTGATGGACCTATCCTATTCTACCGCTATAAATTTTTTGACATAGACAGCTATCCCACCACTGTTCCCCTTACCCCTATCTCTCTTACACATGGAATATCCTGGTACTATCAGGTCCCAGTTGTTATTCCTGGAGGTCCATGTTTCTGTAATGGCTAAAAGGTCTAATCCTGCATCCACCTCCATCACATGGAGCTCATTAATTTTGTTTTCTAGACTCCTAGCATTTAGGCAGAATGTCTTCCAGCTTGTGCCTATACCATTCCCCTTCTTGTGAGCTACTCTCCCTTTGTTCTTCCACTCCCTCCTTAACATCCTGATTTTCTGCTCCCTGTTGACTTTATGAGCTCATTCCATGGCACCCTTACGGAACTTACAGAATTAAATACAGATCCCTGCTTTGCTGCTGTCTTACCCACTGCTCCTAGACACTATTTCTGGGGGAATCCTAGTTAGGTTCACCTTTTACTCACCATCCATTGTGATTCCTCCAGCCTCAGTCTCCCCCTTCTCAATTTAAATGTCCACCTATGTAAACATCAAACTTCTACCCAAGTGCATTGGTCCCTTCTCTTTTTAGGTAAAATCCATCACCAATGAAGAGACTCCTTTCCTAGAAGACTCCCTTTCTCCCTAAACATGACACTTTTTCTCCTGACTCCATCCCTGCAACAACCTGTTAAAATACTGTCTCTTCCTTCTTTATCCTATCCTTCCTATTTTCCCTACTCCATACAGGAAGAACCTCAGAAAAGGCCAGAAAAACAGATTGTGCCTTGAATCTGTTACCCCGCCTTCAAATATTATGCTACAGTCTCCCACTAGGCTGGTTTGCAGATAGTTGGTACCAAAGTGTATCAGCATCCCAAGTACCCCTCCTCTGCCACCATTCCTATCCTTTCCTGTCCATATCCTTGATGGTTGATGTTTCTGGAAGGCATCAGACCACCCCCTCCCCTTTCCTCCACCCCACCACCACCTTTCCTATCCCCCTAATCAAAGAGTTCTCTACTACTAGGAGTCTCCTTGCTGCTTTCTTCCTCTTCTCTCCCCTTGGTTCAACCAAGTCATTTTGTTCACCCTTCCCAACTGGTTCAGAGACCCACCCAAATAGGATTCAGGTAATCATGCCTCCTCTAGTGCTGTAAAACAATTTGTAGTCAGTATTTTATGAGTTTAGATGACTTTCTTTTGACTTCCCCTGCCACTAGAGATGTTGCAAAATTAGATTTTGCAGGCAAAATTCCCATGAAACTGGCAATTTCGCCATGCAAAATATTTTGTGTAATTTGCCATTCTGCAAAATATTTTGCAGGGTGCAAAGTTGCAAAAGTTTGCCCAAAAATGACAACATTTCACCGGCAAGTGGTGAATTTTGCCATTTTGTGGGTAAAATTTTGCACTCTGTGAGCAAAATTCTTTATTACACTTCCACAAAAAATTTTTCAAAACTGCCAAATTATGCAAAATGTTTTGCATAATACAATTTGGCAATTTCACACATTACTACCTGCCACCCATCCCCCCTCCCCATTACCTGTCAGCCCCCTGGGTCAGTGGGCCTCTGAGAGAGTTGGGATGTTGGGTGTACTTGTGGGCACCAGTTCAGCTGGTGACTCAGCATGTATATCTCTTCCCAGGGAGCTTGTCCCTGTGACACCGTAAGGTGTTGGAACCTTTTATTGGGGGTTGCTGCATCTTTATGTCACCTGCACAGGATGTTAGTCCCTGTAGC
Source organism: Neoceratodus forsteri (assembly GCA_016271365.2). Lineage (NCBI taxonomy): Eukaryota > Metazoa > Chordata > Ceratodontiformes > Ceratodontidae > Neoceratodus > Neoceratodus forsteri. The sequence continues at coordinate 1,342,179,928 of CM057456.1, forward strand.
AGGACAAAGAGAGTATAGGTCAAACTGCACACAGGTTGCACAAACAGTCAAATACTACTGCCAACTACTTCAGTCCTCCTTGTTCAGTCCTAACCAGTCCTAATCAAGGAGGCCAGTGATCCTCTAAATTATAGGAGTTTGTCTGCAGTTCAGAAGGGCAGTGGGTGCCACTTGTCATACATTGTCAAATTAGTAACTGTAACCAATTATACCTACCTAGGTGTAAATTGTTCTTCCAATCTGTCATGGACCGAACACATAAAAATAATAAGTCACAAAGCAATGACCTCCTTTAATGCCCTTAAAAGGTTTTGGAATAAACTGGGAGGTAGATCAGAAACAGGGCAATTGAAAACAATAGAAACAAAAATTAAGGCAAGCTTATTGTATGCTGCTGAAATCTGGGAAATAAAACCCTTGAAATATTTAGAAATTCAGCTCAATAAGCACTACAGATATATGCTGAGAGTATTTCCATCCACTAGAGCACCAATCATAAGAGCTGAGCTAGGCCAATTGCCTTTTTCAGCATATATAATGGAAAGAAGCATAATTCATGCACTGAAGCTTTACTTGCTTCCAGAACAAAGATTGCCTAGAGACTGCATTGAAGAGGCACTCTATAACAACCCAGGGATTTTTATTTCCTACAATAGAAATCATAAAAAAATACATATTTTTTATGGTATGGCAGAAACACAGTATCAGATTTGTAACAGACCTCTGAAAGAGATAAAAATAAATAACACAAATAAAATTGGAGATTTCTACTTTAGTAAGGAAATGGAACAGATACAAACATGCAAACCTTCTTCTGGTACAAACAAATCAAAGCAGACCATAATTATGAATCATACTTAACTGTATTTAATGATATCAAGAAAAGAAGAACTATGACACAATTTAGATTAGAACAGTTCAACAGCAATTATTTATTAGCCAAACAGAAGTTCAGTAAAAATGATGCAGCATATTTTAAATGCAACATGAACCTCCCAGATGATTAGAACCATGAAATTCATATTTGCCTCTTGATGAGGAAACAAAGAGAAAAATGGCTGGGACCTATCTTGGAAAAACTAAGCTTAGAACCAGATAAATTACTATTGACATTGTTTAAAACAAAAGGTCGACTGGTCCGAGACAATCTGATAGGATTCATGAATTCTTGCCGATTATAATTAGTATTTATTAGAAATATGTAATATTCTTCTATAAGATTTATTCATCCTTCTATCGTTCATATAATATATGTGGAGGTTTTACTATGGAATATTGAAACTCAGTATCCTGAACTCCACAAGACCGAGTTCAGGAGACTGAATTTCAGTATCCTAAAAGACACTGTATCCCAACTTGCGGGATCCCACAGGCAGTTGCATTTAATGGGGGGGGAGGGGCTTTGCCCCCCTGCATCCCCCATAAGTTAAATAACCAACTCTGAGGGGGAATGGACCTCAGAGTAAAACATTAAGTTATAAGGGGTGAAATAAAAACATTGCAGTAACCGGAAACAGAACCCAGGTCTGCTGCACCATGCTGTCCGGCTTCCATATGTTTTCCTCTGTTGTGGTGCCTGGCCAGGGGTAGGGCAGTGGTTCATCACATCCACTGCCTTACCCCTCTCCTTCCTGTCAGGCGCGTGTGTGTCAGGATACTGAACTTGGTCTTGTGAGTGTCGGGATTCCGAGTTTTAGTATCCTAATAGGATACCTATGTGGATATTCTGCTATGTATGTCTTACATGTCTATTTGTCTACTGCTTTTAAAGCATTTTGAAGCACTTTTTTTTATCCTTTTGTCATTTCTTTTAAATTGTAAAAGCTTTTTGCTGAACAATAAAAATAAAAATCTGTTGAGCTGAATTGAATATATATTTATCCCACATGTCATGCTCCTCTATGGGTGAAACTTAAATCATGTGTGCTCAAGCACCCCTCTGACATTTGCTTTTTCATTGACACAATCCTCCCCTTTCTCCTCCAGTGGCACTTTTTTCTCCTTGAAGCTGAGCATCTTCCCTGTGGTGCCTTTAATTTTGAAGATATTGTCCCTGTCAAAGCTTGAGTTGTTGGAAACCTTTTTGAGGGTTGCTGAGTCTTATAGCCCTCTCACAAAGCTCTTTGTCAGTGACATGCTGGGGAACCTGGTCACTGGTGAAGCTGTTTCCAATTTTGATTTAAATGCTGAATTTGAGATGTATTTAGTACTTCTACATTGTGATCTGATTTGATCTGTGCTGATTTTTGAATTCTTTAAGTAACGACTCTTTGTACATCCTGATCAGGCAGTGGGGATTTTAATTGTTTTGCCACCAAACATGTGCACACTGTTCTTAGTTGTGGAGACCCTCAATCTTTGTTTCTTTTAATTTATAACAGTTGCTGTTCCTTTAAACATTAAGTTGTTCTAATTTATTTAAATGAGTTCCTGTAGCTGGAGTGGTTGAGGCAGCTGAGAGAACAGCTGTGCAGCTATAGCATTTGAAGCTAGGCTGAGGTGCAGGTTTACAGAACTGCAAAGGTCACATTTCCTTTTTTTTTATTTTGTGAACCAGAAGTGGGAAAGCAGGAAATGTCTTTTGGTCAGTCAGGAGACTCATTTTGTATTTTGGTAGAGTGTGTTCAGTGCCCAATTCCCAGTGTTGAGGTGAGAGAAGTGTTGTTTCCATTGATATCTGTGGAGTTGGCTCAAGATCATTGTGTGCATGCCTACAATGAGGGACACCCAGTTTGTGTTGGCTGTTATAACCCAAAAGTTAAGACAGTGAATTATAACCAGGTTTCCCTATGGGAAAAAAATGGTACTAGTTATTACACAGCAATTATCATTCAATATCTATTATATACAGAATAATGCATAAGAAGTAGTGGAGAGTGTGAGCTGTTTTTACACATTTAAGGTTTATACAAACATCTCACTCAGAGGGTGTTTTAAAAAAAATAAATTAAAACTACTTCCTATGATACATTTCTTTATAGTTATTGCTTCTTGTGTTCCACCCCTTGTCTTCACTGTTAAAAAAAAGTCAATACTAGCAACATGCTTTCTGTGTGTAACATCACCAAACCCTCCACCTCCCAAACCACATTGTTTATTAAATATTTACTTATTTGGTTGCTGCCACCATTCCTGTGATGGTTTCTGTTTTAAAATAAGCAGACTGATAGCATGGTCTTTTTCTCTGGCATGAGTTAAAATGCACCCAGTGGAAATGGAGCATGGCTCAGTGCTGTGAGTTTCTTTTTATTTTAAATTCAATTCAGAGGCATGGTAGACATGGCAGGAAAGAGAAGAGAAGAGAAGAGAAGAGAAGAGAAGAGAAGAGAAGAGAAGTATAGTAATGCCATCCAGTGCACCAACAGCAGTGAATTGTTCTGACATGCAGACAAGCCAAGTTCAGAAGCGAGCTCGGAACACCACAACTATAGACTGCCAGACTGCAATACCCCCCCCAGCATTGTGGTATCGTTTTTAGAGATGGCACTCAGCAACTGGTGCCACAGTGATCCCTGCAGTGTGCCAAGGTAGATTTCTCCTTCCTAATGGCATTGCAATGTGCAGTCAAGTCACTGTGATGATCTGCTCACACCACTGAGAGGATGGAGGGCAAGTAAAAACCAGGGAGAAAAAAACATGTACTGTCTATATGTTGGCCTGGGTTCTTGGTTTCCATTGGATCCTAGAGGCCAACAAAATCAGATCCCAGTCCACAAGGTGGCTGCCTCAGGGGGGCAACATGGCCCACCATCAGAGCCCCTGCCATGGAGGGGAAGCCATTGTAATGTCAGTGTGGTGCAGTGCTGGACCCATGGAAGGAAGGAAGAAAGAAGGCTGAAAGGCCAGAACAGGGTATATCCCTGACAGATGAGTATGGACAGGAAGAAAAGGCTCTATAAAAAAAAGTGGTTAGGGTTAGAAAGTTTATTGATGGCATACAGAGAGTGCCAAGGGTAAGCTGTGTATTATAAATTGCCATGACACATGGGTGTGATGTCACAAACCTATATTATGGCATTTGCAGAGTGTTGCTTTTGGTTGATCCTGGAAGTCACCAGTAATTATAATATAATACTACTTGGAGGTAGTATGGTCTCGTGACTAGAGCATTGGCTTAAGAGCCTGGAGAAATTGGTTCAGATCCCACCACAGTCACCTACTGTGTCACCTTGAGGAAGTTAATTAATCATTCAGTTTTGGTCCATCCAGCTATAAAAGTGTATAAAAGTAGGACCCATCTGAAGCTGTAATTTGATATCTGTAAATACAAGGGTGTTATATGGTCACTGCAATGACAAAAGACTGGAACACTGTTATGTTTACTTGTACTGTCTTGTAAACCTCAGAATAATTCTGGATTTTAAAAATAAGGAGGACCCCACTAAAAATAGAATATTTATTCTCAGTCTATGCTGGGAAAATAAATAGTGAAACAAATAATTGAAAGAGTGCTTATACTGTGGTCTTGAACAATTTAATGAGCACAGAGACTGACCATGTCAACTAAGATAGCATAACACATTTACATTGAGAATTTCCATAACTGAAAGTACAGAGTTTATTTAAATAGTTTAACACAGCAGATTTTAAGATTTTTAGTAACGTTATAGCACATCCATGATTTTTGCAAAAATCTACCTTGCGACTGGTGATGATATAATGTACAACAAGAGGTATACTGCGGTAATAATAAAGTTTTAAAACCTGTGTAGTTCACTTTAAGTGGGACATATCTGTGATGCAGTTCTTTGTTCCTTTGGTTTTCATATATTAAGACTGGAATATTATTAAAGGTTAAGGATTTTTTCATTACACATTTTCACTGCACAGTAATGAAACTTGCATAAGCAGATTAAAATGATTTAAAAAGTAATCCACAAATCCCTTCAAGAGTATTCAGCCTTCAATTAGTATCCCAAGATTCTAAATATCACATTGAGCATGTAACATTTTTATGCCATTAACCACACTAAAATGATACACTGTAGGACTGTAACACAAATTTTCAATAGATAAAAGCAAGCAAAACTTTATCTAGAAAACAGCTATAAACAGCAATGTTGTACAGTAGCTCCAGTGGCCTAATAATCTTACTTCCAGAATATACCATTACAGATGCTCAAGTCTACCAAATAAATTATTACAATCTAACTTTCAAAGTGAAGCTAGAGGAGTATACTATACAGTAGTATAAAAACACAGTAGTTATACATCATTAATTGTAAATTAAAAATATAGAAACAGAACTATTAGGGCAGAAATGACCATGGGCTAGATTTCCAAATGGCATCTGGACTGACGCAATCTGTGGTGCATGTCAGCTTGCAGCAATGCCAGGTGTGGCATTGCTTGTGAGCCATATTTTGGAAGAACCATGTCCTCTGCACCTGTGTCCCCAAAACTGATGCAAGTGGGCCACTGTAGTAGGGATTCAGCATATGGGGCACTAGGGATAAAAGGTGTGCCAAACCACAGTCAGCAGATGAACAGATGAAATTGGCTGTAATGGCTCCTACAATGCTGTACACTGATCCCGATGGGGACTATGACACCATGCTCATGCAGCAACTGAAGGTCCCTGGCCACACTGCCTATTGCACACTTTGTACAGTACTATGAGTATTGTATGGGCATGGCACTGGAAGCATGCCTATACATGGTATGGTACACGATAGTGCATTACAGTATGTTTTACGTGCAGTGCCCATGCAGCAGAGAGGCCAGTCCAGGGCACATAGGCATGTCTGCCTGCCAGCTGTAGGCATGCTAGTATGCTCTAGGGACCATTAGGCTAGCCCCAGCTGGTCTAAGCATCAACAGGTCCTGCAGGCTTGAAAAATACCTCATAAGGGGATGGTGCAGTAATTGCTGTGCTGCAAACCCCGGTCTGAAATGATGCAGACCTGTGTCTTTTGCAAGCTTGGCACAAGCCAATCAGGTACAGGAGGCCCTGGTTATGGTGCAAGCATCATTTGAAAATCATTTTGTGCCGCAGTTTCTGATGCAGCATGCATTTTGCATCAATTTTATTTGACACAAGGTCCATGTGCATTTTTGGACCTTTCAAAATCTTTACTGAAGCCCTATGATTGATCTACTTCATAATAGTCCCACTTAAGAGTAACTGATTCTGATTTGAACCTAGCTATAGTTCTAGCATTGATCACAATGCTGCTGGATAGACAATTTCATGCATCTACCACTTGCTCAGTGCAAAAATACTTCCTTACACTCTTTTTAAAGTCCCCCCTTCCAGCCTGAGATTGTGCCATCTGGTGGATGAAACATTCATTAACTTTAACAACTATATGTAGTTCACCTTACTTTCACGTATATGTATTTGAATGTTTCTATCATAGTCCCCCTCTCCCTTCTGTCTTCTAGAGATTACATAAGGATACTCTACAAGTTCTCCTTATAGGACCTACTCTGCTGTCCCTAGATAATTTTCTCACCCTTCTCTGTCTGTTTTTCATCCTATCTTTGCCATTCCTCAGACATGGGCTACAGAATTGCACACAATATTCACGGTGTGCTTGAATCAGTGACTTGAGCAGTGACAGTGTTACCAACCTCCTGCACCTAGTGAAGGACCTCATTATGCATGCAAACATGCCTTCTCATAAGCTTTACTGCATTGGAAGGAGGATTTTAGAAAATTGATGATTGTTATCCCCAGGTCCCTTTCCTCATTTGGTACTCCATACTTGAATACTGATGAAATAATTGTTAAATAGATTGTTGCTACCAATGTATTTTACTTTAAATTGCTTGCAATAACATGTAACTGATTTCCTGTCCTATGCTTTGTCTGTACCTCACCTCAGGTCTTGCTTGTCTCTAAGAGTAAGGGGTGCATTGTCCTGTAAATGTTTGTTTCAGAGGTGCCTGCAGACAAACTTTCAATACTGAGCCATTCTTCTGACCCCTGTTCACTACTGCTTCCTTTCTTCTTAATAAAGCCTTACAGGGGCAAAAAGGGGAAAGCCATGCTGGCATAAACCTGTATTTTATTTATTTGTTTGTCGGGTGGGTACACTGACCCTAGGGACCATTTTCAGGCATGACAAGGGTCAATAAGATGGCACATCTCTTACAAAACACGGTTACATTACCATCACAGTGAAGTGGGAATAACACCAAATATACAACACAATAATGGCAATACAGTGGCAATATAGCAGACATACATAGAACAAGTGGTCACAGTCTCCATGGGATTTATCTGTTCATGAAGCTGACATCTAGCATTAATTATGTTACTGAACTAGCCATATGCTATAGATGAGGTTTACCAGCATTTAGTATGGCATTTACATAAGGATCTTCCTAACATAGCTTCCTGGAGGTTCCTCCTGAATGTATGGGGTAAGACTGCTGCCTGCAATTTATTAGGGAGGGAGTTCCAAAACTTGGGTGCTGCACAGGATAAGGCTTCCCTTCCCAGCTCAGTATAATGTCTGGGGCATTCCAGCAACCTGCAGGTGGAGGACCTCAGTTCTTGTCTGTTACTTTTTAGTATCAGTAACCCTGACAGAGGTAATCCTGCCCCTTCCTGTAAAGCTTTTGATATGAACATTCCAAGCATGAAGTCTCTCCGATTGGCAGGGAGGATCCATCCCCAGGATTCATAGAGATGGCAGTGGTTGAGTACAGTGTGGGGCTTGGGGGATGAATCTGCATATGTTATTAAGGGCTGTGTTCAGGTGACTTAGTAGTGAAGGGGGTGCAAGGGCTATTACTGGGAGCAGTATTCAAAAAGGGGGAGGAGGTGACCCACCCAGTAGCTACTCTTGCCTCAGGGGACAGTAGATGCATCGGTCTATAACACATTACTGTTCACTGGTTCACCTTCTTAATTGCTAAGCTGATATGGTACTCATTCATAAGAAGTTCTGTCTGTTCTCTAGAGTCGTAATGTGGTTGGCAAGGAGTTAACGAACACGTAAAAATTAGCCAGCATAATGCTTGTAGCAGACAGTCCACCTCCCAACTCTCCACAGAAAAAAACACTGATCATCACTAGAAAACTTTTATTAAGCTCTAAACTCTGATTCAGAGCTTAATAAAAGACTCCAAGTGAATATCATTTTTTTTCCTATGGAGAGTTGGGAGGGGAACCGTTTGCTAAAAGTTTTATGCTGGCTAATTTCTAAGCATTCTTTAACTCCTTGCAAACAGCATTGCATGTCCGGAGAATAGACACCCATGCTAAAATATTGGCTTAACATTTTTTTCACTTGATTGTCTTTGAGAAAACAGAATGAAAAAAGAAAGAAAAACACACATTTGCTAGAGTTAATGGTTACTCACATAAAATAATGAACTTCAATGAAATAATAATCCTTAATGCAAATTAAAAAAAATGAATGATATTAATGTATAAAGTTATGCAGAGGTCAACCAACAGTCTAGTGCCCCCCCCCCAGGAAAAAAAAAGCAAAATAATTCAGGTGACAGTTGAGCTTCAGACATACATGAGGCCCCTTTTGCTTTTCTATCCTCTGATTTATCCCCATGCTTCCTCAGCACTTGCCTTCTTTTCTTTTCAAAGGCTCTCTCCCCCCCTACCCTCTCTGTGATGTAACTGTAACAATATTGAGGACCAGGACACTGCTCTTAGAATGGGGTGCATGGGGTTTAAAAACAAAAAGCATGTTCGCCCAATTCACAGGCACAATATGGCCTAATGGCTTTCACACAGAAGACAGTAATCAAGCCCCTGATGCATTTTCACTTGAAAGGTACATCCTAGGTATGTTTTTGGAAAGGTAAGAATGTCCATACAGTACCTTTGTAATTGAGACACTAAAGAGCTCTGTGGCCAGAGAAAAGTGGCTTGGTGGCTGCATGCTGTCATGGTTTCCTTGTTTGAGAAATACTGTGCTAGAGCATTTCACTTTGGGAACCTGTATATATCTTGACACTGCACAGCTGGATGCCTTAACTTGAATAACGTCATCTTTCTTGGGGTTCTCTGCCACTAGAGAAAGATCTCCTTTTGTCAGTATAACAGTGTTATCTGCCTGAGCAGTAGGGCCTGTCACCTGGTGGGTAAATGTGGGACCCTGTGGCTCTTGGTCCCCAAGCCTATATGCTCTAGCCCAGTATTTCTCAAATGAGACCATCATGGCCACATGCAACCACTAGCACAACATTCTGCTGCCAAGGAGCTCTTAAAGCCCCAGTTACAAAAGTAACAGAATGACGCATGTCAGAGATATTTTTTAGTCCAGTGGGCCCATGACCATAACCCCAGTTAATGTTTGTCACTGGTAGTACAGTGGTACCCCCTCCCTAGGCCTGTACCTACTTGTGTGATAAGTTTAGCATGATGGTCCTGCACCCCCCATCTGTGCATGTCTGTGCAGCACTCACATTACCCTGTAAAGACAGTTTTTACAAATGTTATTTATTTCCTTGTCATTTCAAAAGTGCTGTGATGGTTGTATTGGGGAAGGGAAAGAAGATCCCTTGCACACTCACAGCCAGATAAACTGCCATCCGCTTCCCTATCAGGACCCTGTGGCAGAAACAGGTCCTGAATGAAGAAAAGTCAAGCAAACAAGACTAAAAAAAATAACAACAGGCACACACAACAGTATATCTGCTTAGTCTTTATTGTATTTCTGTATATGATAAAATAGGGATGGGTGAAAGTGCAGTTTTCCACCCCCACAGAACTTCTGCGGAAATCCATCAACTTTCGTAGAAGTTTCTGAACTTCCACTGGTGGCGAAGCAGAAAGTGTCTGTGAAAGTTATAGGTGAAATTTCACCTGGTATCAAGCCCTGCTTCCCTGGGAGCAGAAAAACACATTTTCGCAGCCCATACCTAGTCCTGGTGGCTAGCGGTCCCTCCCCTCACCTGCTCCACAAGTACACAGCCTATCCCTGGAGGCTAGTGCTCCCTACCCCTACCGGATCACCAGCCGGTGGCTCAACTTTAAAAAAAATACCCCATCCAGCTGGGTTGTTGCAATCCTTCCCCCCACCTCATCCCTGCCTGACAACAAATGCCCCGGTGGCTAGTGGTCCCTCCTCCTCCTACTGGATCACCCGCCCGAGTCTCAACTTTAAAAAAATATCCCGTCCTACTGGGTTGTTGTGATCCCTCCCCCCATGCCATCCCTGCCTGACAACAAATGCCCTGGAAGCTAGTGGTCCCTTCCCTCCAGTTCACCCACCACAACTAAAATTGTCCACCAGCATTTTTAATAAGTCAACCCCCCCATCCCCATCTCCAGCCAACCCGTACTTTTAAAAAAAATTCCCTGGTGGTCTAGTGGTTTCCTACATCCTCCCCATCCCTGATCCCCAGTCCCATTATTTCCCTGGTAGTCTAGTGCCCCCCACCCTCCCAGCAGGTGTCCCACCACCCAGCTCCCACTCCCATCCCGAACCTCAGTGGGCAGACTGGCACAGCCCTCCTCTCTCCATTACGGCCAGCCTGCCCACTGAGCTGTCAATGAATGAGTGCATTCTCTTAACAAGAATGTGCTCATGCATCATTGACAACTCAATGAGCGGGCAGGCCGCAGTGGCGAGTGGAGGGCTGTGCCAGTCTGCCCTCTGGGGTTCAGGATGGGGCCGGGAGCTGGGTGGAGGGACTCCTGCTGGGGTGGTGGGGGCACTAGACCACCAGGGAAATAATGGGACTGGGGATCAGGGAAGGGCAGGGTGCTAGAAACCACTAGACCATCAGAATTTTTTTAAAATGTACAGTTTGGATGGAGATGGGGATGAGGATGAAGTTCCTTATTAAAAATGCCAGTTTACAATTTTAGTTTTGGCGGGTAAGGTGGTGGAGATGGGCCACTAGCCACCAGGGCATTTGTTGTCGGGCAGGGATAAGGTGAGGTGAGGGATCGCAACTTGAGGAAATGGGGGTTTTCAAGGGCAAGGTAAGCAACTGCGTTGGGCGGCGACCTTGGGTGGAATTTCCATGGAAGTTTGAAAATCAATTTCCGGAGTTCCATGGAAACGAAAGTCAGACTTTTGCCTGAATTCCACCAGCAGAAAATATTTTTCACACATCCCTATCACAAACTGGTTTGGAAAAAGTGCCCTTTATACTTTATAGTGCAATAAGTGCCCTTCCGATCTTCACAAAAAAAAACAAACCTGCAGAAGATGTTCGTGTTCCGATGAAGTTAAATTACTTTGGAAGGTCTCTATTTCCGCAAATAAAAAAGCCACTAAGCAGCACCATAAAGCCCCTACCCTTGAGACTGCATGTGCATACCTCTCAAATTAGTTTCAAAATGCAGAGCACAGGCCTTCAAAATACAGAGGAGAAGGCCATAATGTGAAGCAGTTTTTATTTTAAAGAATATTATGTTAAAGACTAGCATGTACAATATGTTTAATAGTAAAGAATGTTTTTATCAAGTTAGTTGACTTTTTTACAGTCTTTGTGTCCATAAATAGCCTACATTATGTTGCATGTCAGTAAATCTAGAGCAAGGCAAGCGTACATTCAAGTCGAACACAAAGCCTTGCTCCAGGGTAGCAGCGTGGACCGAGAGGAGACTTAAAGGCCTCAGGACCCCATGCCCTAGCACACAATCAAGTCCAACACAAAGCCTTGCACCACGGTAGCAGCATGGACTGAGAGGATCCTTAAAGGCCTCAGGACCCCACTACCTAGCCCACAATCAAGCTGAACACAAAGTCTTGTACCAGGATAGAAGCATGGACAGAGAGGAACCTTAAAGGTAACTGTCTGCCTCCAGGAGAGCTCCTTTTGGGGAAGTGATTTTATTTCCTGCTCTCCGACTGTGTCTAATTGTTTTCCTCAGCTCTATCTCAGCCTATCTACTTCTGGGAAATGCCTGCTTCCAGAGTGGTGTTTTAAGGGACAGTTTATGCTCTCTCTCACTGTGTTTCTCATAGCCACTGCTAGTTTAGGCTAAAGCTAGCCTCTTGCATGTACTGAGAACATAGTCTGCTGTGTAGAGTGCTAGTACCTGATTCTGGCAGCAGTTTAGTGGCTATGGCAGTGTCTTAAAAGTGTTTTTAAGTTGTACTCACTCTGTTGTTCTGGCAGGCCTCAGACCCAATCCTCTCTTGCAGAGTCAGCTTCTAGCCCATAGGATTGTCCCAACACCAGTTCTGTGCATGCGCACTAGAGTCCTGGCTTTCCCAATGCTCAGCCAGGCTCCCACTGCGTAGTAATGACTCCCTTTGTTTGCTGTCCTATATAGGCCTTGGAACCCCACTCCACTCCCTAGCAGACAATCAAGCCAAACATAAAGCCTTGTACCAGGGTAGAAGCATGGACCGAGAGGAGCCTTAAAGGTAACTGTCTGCCTCCAGGAGATCTCCTTCCGGGGGGGTGTTAGTCTGTCGACACTGTGTGTCGAATGCCTCGCCCACCCCAGCCACCCTTGAGCATCCGTACATTTCAGAACATCCTCTGGTCTTCCTGCTTCATTTTTTCTAAGTGTCCACTTTCTCACCTGCAGCTTATACGGCTCCATCACTATGTGGTAGTACAAATTTTCCCTGTCTCCTTCCTACTTCCTGCAATCTCCTCACTCCCCCCCAAACTCCACTCCTCCTTCTCACGTCACTCTCCTGCATCAGAGTGCACTACCAACAACTGCCTCCAGGAGTCACTGTTGTCCCCTTTATTTACCTTCTCACCCACTCCTTTTCTCCTGGGACCCAGCCCAAACCTCCCCATCTTCTGTGTCCCTACAAAGTCTCCCTACCTGGGCTTTGATCCTTGTACCCTTTGCTTCAGAGTCCTCAGCCCTACCGCTGTACCAGCCAGGCTCACACACAACCAGACAACCTTTTCTCACCATTATGATGCATCAATTAAAAACCCTCAGATACTACCCTTCCTTCACTCTCATTACTGACCTCACAATAATACATCTACATGTCACCTTGCTGAATGTCCATAGTGACACCATGCCAGAACCATTCTTGCCCAATACCCACCCACACCTTTACCTCATGGACGCTGACCAACCTGCCCCCACCTTGTCCACCCCCACCGCAAATTACTTGTCTAACACTGCTGCCCCCTACCCCTGAACTCCCATGGCCTCCCCTGTTCCTTGCCATTCCCTCTCTCTGATCCCTTCCCATCCCTGTCTCACTCTCCACAACCCCCACCAAGGGTACTGTCACCAGACATCATAAGCATATCAGCACTTTTTTCAGGCTGATTGCACTACTCCTCCTTCTATCTGGTAATGTCCACCCCAACTCTGGCCCACTCACAGACATTCGCTCCAATCTCTCTACAACCTCAGGATTCAAACTTGCCTCCATTAATGTCTGCAGTCTGCTAAAGAAGTTTGCTGACCTGCAAGTCTGGGTCACTCAGCACCAACCAGATGTGCTGGGACTAGTTGAAACATGGTTATCCAAGATGACTCCTGACTCATTCATCTCCCTCCTGTGTTACTCGCTCTTCAGGGAGGACAGAGTTGGGAAACATGGAGGAGGTTTGTGCTATCTACCCATGGGACACCCTCCTATGCCTCCCCCTCCAAAAACCACTACTAGAACATTGTGCCCAGGCTATCTCTTGAAATGTCACCTTGGGCTCTTCTAGATCCCCCCCTCATCATCACTGCCACCTATATTCCCCGGCGTCACCAGAACCACACCCTGCAATCTCTACTATATTACATCTCCCAGCAACCCAGCAAGATGGAACAAATTATAATAGGTTATTTAAATATTAACTGGCTTGCCGGCCCTGGGACCAGTGCCAAAGATGCCTTTGTTGTGTTTGCTCTCACCCATCTTGTCTCCTCCCCCACCTGCCCTCATCCAACTAATGGTAGTGCCACTCTACTAGATCTGGTACTCTCAAAAAGGCCCCATAAGATCACTGATTTGGCAGTACTGCCAAATGCCCTTAGTGATCACTGCCCAGTTGTTTTCTCCTGGTCATGTAACCTAGAGAAGCCCAAGCCTGTCTTCATCTCCAGGAGGTGCCTGTCCCCAGGTAAACTTGCTTTGCTCCATGAACACCTTGCCAGCTGAGATTGGTCCCCAGTAAAGCTGGCCCCCAATATTGACACTGCCCTCAACTACTTTATACACTACTTTAAAAGGGCCTGTGATACCTATGTGCCCCTCTCCAAATCCATACTTAAGAAACACAACTCTCCATGGATCACCCCTGCTCTCATAAAGCAAATGCGTCTCAGGGACAATCTCTGGCACAGAGCCCTGGAGTTCAGGAAGCCTGCTGATAGACAAGCCTACAGAACTGCACACAAGCGCACCTGGGCTATCCATAGTGTAAAGGTGGCATAATACAGAAATACCCTTGCATCCACCTGGGTCTCTTCATGCAAGTTCTGGGACAACATAAAGGAACTTAATGGCAAAACCCAGTCCCCCCCCCAGCTCAATATTGATGGTGCAATCACCATCGGCCCACAAAGTATTGCCAATGGGCTGAATGATGCTTTCTCGGGTCTCTCTTCTACTCTACCTACCAATTTTTTTGACCCCACCCCTGATCCCCCTACCACCACGCTCCAATACCCACCCTTCTACTTCTGAGCACTCTCCCCATCTGCTGCTAAACCCTATCTACTCAAAGCCCTAAATGTGCCAGACACAGTAGTGACTCACTTGATCTCAGTCTTCTCCACTCTACCCTGGACGCTGTCCTCACCCCACTCACTGACCTTCTCAACCTCTCCCTCTGACTTGGCCAATTCTCCCAAGCATGGAAAAGGGCAGTCATCACCCCCATACAGAAGGGCAGTGACTGAACTGCCCAAGGCAATTACAGACCAATCTCCATCCCCCCACCCAAAGCCTTGGAAAAGATTGTGGCTGTCCAGATAACAGACTACCTCACTGTGCACATCCTCCTCTACAAGGAGCGGCATAGTTTTCACCATAACTTCAGCACCACAACTGCCTTCATTGAGTTCTACACCTTCATTCACTCCACCCTGGACAAAGGGCATCCCACTTGGGCAGTCTTCACTGGTTTGTCAAAGTCCTTTGACACGGTCTGCTACCCTCTTCTCATTAACACACACATGTAACTTGGCTTCACCTCTGGCCCTGTAAGCTGGGTCACCAATTACCTCACTGACTGAACCCAATGCGTTAAAATCAACACTATCCTCTCTAGCCCCCATCAGGTCATCTCCGGTGTTCCCCAAGGCTCTATCCTGGGGCCACTACTCTTTAGCTTATACCTAAACACCATGCCCAACATCTCCTCAGAAAACATACTCCTTTACACAGATGATGCGGTCCACTTCCAGTCCACAAAAGTATGGAAAATGGCTCCCGTAAATTTGCACTTTGTATCTACTGTGAATGTATTGTTTGTATGTAATTGCTTTATGTTTAGTGATAAGAGCAATGTGTTGTATTTATTGTCTCTGTTATGACTATTGTATAATTGATGTCAAGAGTAACTGGATCTAGCACTTTGGACCTCACTTAAAGGATCTTAGGCTCAGTGGAGTTATCCATATTCATTATTTTATGAATAAAAGTTTTACCTACCTACCTACTTCACATCCCACCCTGACCTTACCCAACTCCAGCTTGCACTACAATCCTCTTTTGCCCAGACAGAGTAGTGGTTCCTATACCACAGGCTTGTGATCAACCTTAAAAAAACAAAAACCTTGCTGTTTACCCACAATCAGAACAAAGTCAAGGGCTCTGCACTGTCCATTCAGTCACTCTCCCACCACCCTCTTGAGCAGGTCACCTCATACAAATTCCTGGGTATCATCCTCGACTCTGCCCTCACCTTCCATGACCACATCCACACACTCTGCTCTGCATAAATTCTTGCATAGGCTTGCAATATTGGCATAGAGCCTGTCTCCCCCCAGAAGCACTAATCTACCATTGGCTTATTAATCCTGTCCTTAGTGGACTATGGACTCCTGATATACGGTGCAGTGGACAACACTGCCCTGGGCAAAATCAAGCTCTCAATTAACAAGGCCTATTGGCTACTCACTGGGCTGACAGGCTCACACACACCTGCTTGCTTTATTCCTTGTCTAACCTCCTCTTCCTTGAAGAGTGGCTACTCTACCAGACCTGTCTGCTCACCCAAAAAATCTGTGCTGGTCTAACCCCCTCCCCCGGTCTGTCTAACCTAATCAGCATTGCCACTCCTCCTGTTCCCACTCATTGCTATATTAAAACCTCACTAGTAGTCCCTAGGGACAGAACGACCCTCACTCAGAGGTCCTTCCATTACAGGGCCCTCTCCTGGTTCAACACCCTCCATCCTGGTACCACATCTGAGCTCAGAATTGGACTGTTCAAATCATCCCTGTGTAGCCACCTTCTCAACTCCCATAATTGCAAATGCAAATAATTGCACCCCCACTGGTCTACATCCAACCACCTGACCCCCTCCACCCACTCTGTTTACATATCAGTGGGCGTATCTCACGATTGCTGAGCTACAATCATGTATAGGCCTGTACCTGTAATCTTGAGTTTAGCATTTGCACTCCTACTGTCTACCTCTTCTGTATGTAATGTAACACAGTATGTGTGCTCAATGATCACTCCTTCTTGCTTAGCTACCATTTTTTATTGTGTTTTGTATTTATATAATTTGTGTTTTACATGTTCAACTTGTCTCTTGTGAAAATGGGCAATTTTCCCATCTTGCTTACAAATATAAAAAATAACAATAAAATTAGATGAAATGTATAGGCCTGTCTCCTGCAAGAAGGGGCCTTCTCTCACTGCTATGGCCCACTCCATCTGTATTTAATTGTACAAATTTTAATCTTATATATTATTGTCATGCTACTGTTCGTTGCACTACTGTCTTTTTTCCACTCACTGTATTTTTCTCCTGCCCTGTCCTGTACTGTGTTTGGCGAGGAGCCTTTGTAAATGAGTCTGACTGAAAGGGTTGCAATTCTGATACTGTAATAAACAAATAAATATTTGGGTGTAAAAGACAGTTTGTGTGAAATGCATAGCAGCTGAGAGCTATGTTCCTGTGATTTGCAAAACTCCCAGGTCTTTTCAGAACTTTCAGCATGATTGCTTTATGTTCCTTTTTAGCATAAGAAAAGGAAATGTTCTTTACAAGTTCACTACTCACCTTATATGAATCTGTCCCAGCTGGTACCAGTAGCATACTATATGGGAAGAAATGTATTATTTAACTGTTTTTCTTTAAATTGGGTGCCTGTTTTTAGGGCACAACAAGGCTATTATAATGTCATCAGCATTTTGGAAAGCCTGCAAAGCATTGTAGCACGTGCGGAGTTGTTTAGTAACCTTACATTGTGATTCAACTAATACAATACAACCCTGCCACATACACCATGCAAGAAAACATTTGGATTGACAAATGCTTGTTTTCTTTCCTTTCTTATGTATTGGGATAATCTCTGTTCCCTTCAATGCTGATGCTACTTGTACTATAACTGCATTTTTTTGTACAGCCATACAGGAATCCTTTTTTTTAATTATATTTGCTTAGCATTAATACAATCCTTGTGGCTATACTTTTTATTAAATTTTCAAAATGGCCCTCAAAGGGCCAATATCCTTCCCTTCTAAATCCTGCTCCCATTCCCAGTTACTTAGTTAATTTTTCTTTGCCATGAAATTTGCACTCATACAGCAATGGCTTTTGGTCCATCCTTTGTACCTCTCTATAACCATTTTAATGGAAAAGGTGACCAGTGGGTGATTTCTATCCCAGAGCAGCTTCCTTGTTTCACATCTGTCAAGGTCCTTGCCAAGACTGCTCAGAACCACATCCAGTGTATTATTTCCTCTATTTGGATACTGTACACGTTGTTTCAGGTTATTCTCTAAAACCTTTCTAGCCAGATACCTGTCTTGGGTACTGCTCCCCATAACCCATACTCCAATTTAAGCCTAGTAGTTTTAAGCCATCAAAATGTATTATGTTGTTCTTACCTATTAGTTTTTCAAAATCATTAACCAAGGATTTATCTATACTTTCCAACTGGTTTGGTGTCCTATGAAACAGTTCCAATGTTAGGTAGTTATTTTTATTAATTCCAGCCATTACCTAAACGGCTTCATTTATATCCTGCAACAATAAATCAATCTCTTCAAAAGATAAATTATTTGTCTACATATAAGACCACTAATCCTTCTTTTTTGTCAGCTCTGTTCTTCTAAAAAAGTTTATGCCTTTCAAGTTCTTTAATCCAGGAGTCCTCACTATTCTACCATGTCTCCATAATGCCTTCTACAATATTTCTGTTTTTTTTTTTCTGAATATAACAGTGCTTCCAGCTCTCCACACATATTGTTGAGACTTCTCTCATTTACTGTAAGACATACCCATTCCTTCTTTGTTCTAATGTTTGTAATATTTTCTGCTTCTTTAAAAGTTTCCCCTAATATTTCCATAGACCTTGGGGATTCTATGTGATAATGGCAATTGCAGAATAGGTATTGCCATTTGGGAGAGTGTACATCACCGAAGGATCCATGACAGGAGCTTGACAAAATTTTTGTCGAATGTCCCATCAGCGACACCGGCAGTTAGACCGCATTCTGCAGTCAGCTGCCGGTTGGCATTGTCCATCCTTGTTTTCTTTGGGGGGCTTCAAGCTCCCAAGCCCCCATGTGGGGGTCTGTGCCCCCTGCACCCCCCACTTAAAGATTATCAACTCTGAGTCAGAGCTGATTGGGGGGGTGCAGGACCCCCGACAGACAGTGTCTGGTTCCAGCAGGTTTCCCACAGTGGCTTGGCACTCTAGTCGCTGTGGGGGACCTTGCTGGTGAAATGTCTCTGTCAGGGGGGTAACCAATCACTGAACACTCGCAGTGAACTGCAAGAGGGCACCCAAGATCTACAGGTTTCTTTTTTATGCGGAGGATGAAGCCCCCCCATCCCCCCATATTAAAGGATTCTGAACTCCAGGGGGATGCAAGTTGGGGGGGGTCAAAACTTAAAAAACAAAACAAAAAAAAAAACCTGACCAGGAGCAAAAACATGATCGCACCCAGAATCACACTCGGCACCCTCCAAACCCCAGCCTGCCACCAACCCACCATGATACACTACATGACCAGCTCGGCAGCCCACCACCACACTAGACCCCACAAACCCTCCTTCCCCTTCTTCCCATCGCACGGCGTGGTCCCTTCCTCCCATGCGTGTGTATACATGGTGACATCCCGTCACTATATTCATCTACCCCCATATCCTGTCGATACCCTGACAGGTAGCCCTGTGCACAGGCATTATAATTAAGTTACCCTTTTTGAAAGCACTCAGTCATGGCCACCTTGTACATGGGATTCTGACCTTGGGGTAATATGACTTTCCCCTCCCCCACTGCACTCACCACTCAGAATAAACATTTATCCAACTGTTTTTTCAGGCTATCTCCCACTATCATTGCCCCTAATTTGTTCAGATATAACGGATTGCCTCTATAAAGATCCCTTTTATTGTAAAGAAAATTTCAATTTTCAACAAAGTTGAAACCTTCCTTCTTAGCCCACATTAGCAGCCCATTGTTTGTATTACATATGGCTCTTGTTCAACCTGCTCCTACAGAATGCACAAAGTTTTAAAACTTAACTGAAAAAACTACTTGGGTCTAGTCACAGTGCAAGTGTAGATGAAATGTACACATTTGGTAACAGTGAAATTGAACTTAGAAAATGCAATTGCATTTTGGTCTAAGTATATTGGCATAATTTTATCATGTTTTCCTTTTTTTTTTTTTAGATATGGTGCTGTTTTATTTAAATTGGGTTTGCTTCTAGTTGTAGTTGTTTGCATTTTTGTTTTGTTTTGAATGTATTATGTATTTTGTTGTATGTATTTATTGTATACCAATCTGGGTTAACCCTATAAAAGGGCCACGTGGCCAGTACTTTTTTACCAGGTCAACAAAATCTTAAATAAAAAATAAAAATAAAATGCTCCTGCTCTATGGACCAGTAATATTTCAGAAATTATAACTTTACTTCCCTCTTCCTTTAGCTATTTTTCCTATGCATTCACAATCCTGCTTGATTCAATCATCCAGTCTCTGCCCAACAACATTGACTTCTGCATATAGTGCCACAATAAAGTTAGGCCCAGATACCTTAAGTAGACCATCCTAGATTTATCTTACATTACTCACCTTTGTTCCATGCAGACAGCTTATTGTGGCATTATCTTTCATGCCTTGTGTCAGTGTAACTAATTATGGAGCCCCTTATTACCCATTATTTTTGTTCTTTTCTTTTAGTGGGATCAGTTTGTTCCCATTCTGCTGCTACTGAGGTTCAAATTTTTGCATTATGGGCTGAAATCTATTCCCAGCTGGTAGCTGATAGTATGCTTCAGCTAACCTTCCCCTTTTCCTGGCATCACTCACCTCAATGGTTGTATGTGATAAAGGCAATTTCGGATCAGTGAATAACATACCAGCGAGTGCACATCACCAAAAACATATACAGCAACTGTACACTATGCCGACTACCACAGCTGCGACACTGTATTAAATGCAAAAACCTATTGTTTTATGCGGGGGGCTATGACCTATGCATCCCCCTTTCAGGGGGCTATGCCTCACGCACCCCCCTTTTCTTTATATAACCAGTTATGAGGGGGCACCTGACACTGGGGTACAGGCAAACTCTTGGGGGAGCTATTCGTGGGGGGGACTGCAGACCAGGGCACACATACAGGGGGATCAAGAACTGGACACAGGAACAGGATGCCTAAAAAAAATAAGTCTCACACTGCTAAAACCATAAAACATTTGCCTAGCCCTTACCCAGCCTTGAACCCCTTATTTTCTGTGCCATAGACATCAGTGTGATCCACCACACCAGGTGACCAGCTCAACAGCACTGCCCACACTCCCTCACATATTCTTTTCCATGCCATGCTCTCCCACAATCATAATGTCTCTTATTCACCATTATCTACATCCAAGGTTTGCTGAAACTCCTTTCACAAACCTTCAAAGCTTGTTCTGTTCCTGGGCTCTGAAAATGAGTTGCGCAGAACTCAGACGCCCATCCATTTGACAGTATACCCCCCTCAACTAATGTCCAAGTTGGCAATACTTGAGTTTCACATCACTCTTCCCATCTGTAACACCCCTTTTCTTTCTGTCCCCCACACTTGGGTTACTTTCATCACTCCATGGGCTATTCAAAATGTGTATAGCCTGATTTAATCTACACATTACACCCTCTAGTATATTGTCCAAAGGCTTCTCCTGTTTAGATAAACTTTCTTTTTCATTAAAGCTTTCCAGTAATCCCCTTATTTCTTGTTCCAAAGTTGCTATATAATTATACTTTGTGCTTATAAAATCTATATCCATGTCACTTTCCATTCCCCCAAATAAAAATTTTACACCTGGTGCAAATTATTTCTACTTATTTATCTTCCATCCTAGTACTGATTCAAAGTTTAGTTGGAGCACATTGCCTTCCTGCCCCTTCCCTCTATAGACAGTGTCTCGTGATGGTCACATGGTATAATATATTTTTACTTTGACCCTACTTCCACTGGAACATATGCATCCAGCACCATACACCATTAAATTCTGAGAAGCATTAGAAGGTCTATTAGACCTAAGATACCTAGTGCTAACAGAATTGTTGTATCCTACCCTCATGTTTAGGCAAGTAACCTTCAAAACGGCGTAATTACCACACCTGTCAAGGTGTAGCACACTTTATGCCTTCCCCAGCACATAGTCAAGCACTGACAATGTCATAACCCACGCCCAATCCTGCCATTATTTGATTTCACTCACACACCTTACTCACTATGAAACTCAGAAAAGCTACATTTATGCAACACCACTCACATGTATCTTAGTGTACTGACTAATGCATAATAACTGGTTTTCTAAATCAATTCAGATCAACAGCTGATAAAGAAATTCTTAGCTGCTAGACAGACTCCACAATCTGCCCCATTGTGAGGAAAGAAGTACAGCACCAGTCTTCTGCACTGAAGGAGGTGTGAAGGGGGACTGTTGAACACTCTTAAAGGAGAAATGCAATAAATCTGTAAGTCAAAGTTGCCTTGAATAAGCTGAATTTTAAATACAGGTTCTGTTTCTGTTCCATTTCTACAGGCTTTTTTGTTATCCTAGTGGGTGTCTCTGACTTACACAAAGGTAATAAGTATCATGTCAGATGTACTGTACAATGTACTTTATGTCATGGCACAATGCATCCATGTTCTACTGTAGAACTCTGTAGTTGGGAAACACATAAACTACATCACACAGTTCTAAAATGGCACTTAACAGAGTGTTTAAATCAGACACACTCATTAAGGTCACTAACAGGCTCATATAGATGCAACAATAATAGAACTGGAACAAGTGTTTAAAAAATACATTTTCTGTGAAAAATGACTTTCTGGTTTAGCAGAGTTCTCTTTTAAGCAGAATTGAAAATAAAACATTATTTCTTTGAATTTGTTAAATGGGTAGGTGCACTAAGACAAGAAGTCCCTTTTCAGGGGTGTTGCAGAGTTAATTACATTCAGAGATAAAAAAAAAAGTATTACATTCTTCCAAGGACTCTAATACACAAAAACAGGTTGTGCAGTAATAACTGCCATGGATAATATTACACAAAATACATACAGACTACATAGTCACATTGTACACTGGAAATATTGCATATATATGGTACTAACAACACAGACTTCAGCTTCAGGAAAAAGTACATATAGTGACTGTTCTCTTAAGCTGGTACCAAGGATCAACAGAGTGTATAAAAACTAAAGGGGAAGCATTCTATGAATCACAGCAATCCAAGAGCTAATGAAAAGTGTGTCTGTCACATTGCACCCATCATTTGTCCCAGTTGAACGAACAGTAGAGCTTTCTTCTCAACACCAAGCCCCAAGGCCAAAGCCCCAGAAAGATCTATAAACACTCCTAAGACAAAGTTGGAAGAACAGGTCTTGTCTACAGGTCTCAACAGATCTTGTAGCCCCATGTAATGTAGAGGCAGAATATGTCAGAGTCTGCTTCTGATTGTGGGGAGCTGGAAACATCCACACAAAGTCTTCTTTTTGGGTGCTCTTCTAAATATACTCCCCCCGAAGTGAGTATTCATTCACCCCCTATGGCCTTAAGATGTTCCCATGACATACTATGAGCACTTATATAGGGACATGGACAACCCACCTTCCTTAGAAGAGCTCAAGGCCTACCTAAGGGATTCTTCTCTACCCTCTTTATCTGAACCACAGAGGAAATTCCTATCTTCCCCAGTATCTCTGGAGGAAATATCAGAGGTCATCGGGGCTTTGCCCTCAGACAAGGTCCCAGGACCAGACGTTTTTTCCGCTTTATTCTATAAAACTTTTTGATCACAATTATTACCGGTTCTTCACTGGTTGTACTGTCACATTCTTTCTGGTGCAAGAATAGATACACATTTGTTTGAAGCCCTGATTATTCTCCTTCCTAAGCCCAATAAAGATCCAGAACTAGTGCAAAACTACAGACCAATTTCTTTATTGAACCAAGATGTTAAAATTATCTCAAAGATACTGGCTGATAGAATAACACAGGTCCTTCCAGACCTGATTAATATGTCTCAGGTGGGGTTTATGAGGGGATGTTCATCAGCTGACCATCTACGTACCCTGTCACACGTTGTATCGGTGTCCAGGGATGCTGCCTTTCCTGCAGGATTGGTCTCCTTGGATGCCGAGAAGGCATTTGATCACGTCAACTGGAATTTCTTGTTTCAGGCCCTTAAAGTATTTGGTTTCCTGGGCAAGTTTATAGACTGGATTCAGGCCTTATATCAAACTCCTTCTGCCAGAGTCTCCGTCAATGGAACATTTTCCAAACCCTTTTTTTTGTCCTCTGGTACCAGGCAGGAATGCCCTCTTTCCCCTCTCTTATTTAATTTATACTTAGAGCCCCTTATCCAAAACATTCTCAATAACCCGGAGATAAGTGGTATCCCGATAGGTAATCAAGTGGTGAAGATCATGGCTTATGCTGATGATATCCTCCTTCATTTATCTCACCCAAAAACATCTATTCCCATCATGTTAAGGGAAATCGCCAAGTTCAGTACTGTCTTAAACTATGAGCTGAATATAAATAAATCCTCCATTTTTCCTCTTAATCATAAGGTTTTCAAAAATGATTTGTCTCCTTTTTGGTCTCGGCTGGTCTCCTCGGGTTCTCAGATACCTTGGTATTAATTTGACGCGTAACCCCTCTTCCTGGTTTAAAGAAAATTTGGAGCCTCTTTCCTAAGTGATAGTTCAGGACCTCAATAGATGGTCTATACTCCCTCTCTTTCTCTGGGGTCACATTAATATAATTAAAATGAACGTTTTTCCTCGCTTGTTTTATCCCCTCTTGCTCCTTAATTCTTTTACTCTGTTATCGTGGTTTCAGAAAATGCATGGAATTTTCACAAATTTTATCTGGTCTAATAAACAAGCCAGGTTAGCATATTATAAGCTAGCCGCTCAGAAAGTGGATGGAGGACTGCGGATCCCCCATCTGGCAATTTATTACTGGGCTAGTCACATTGCAAAGTATATGCGTTAGGTGAATCCATGTCCGGAATACTTAAGACCAGTCTGGCTCAAAATTGAGTTAGACCTTATTCAGCCCAAGAACATTGACCCCCAGACAATGGTCTATCTTAAAATAGTGTCCCTTCCTGACACCGTTAGCTGTCCCACTATTCGAATGTCCCTTAGAGTTCACACGCAGCTTTGTTCATTTTTGCGGTATTCCCCAAACTTGGACTTGTCTCAGTCTATTTGGAATTCCCCATCTTTCACAATAAACAAAGCAATGATATCTCATAATTGGTTACCCCAAATTGGGGATGGGATAATCTCTACTTTTCTGGATGACGCGGGGGAATGGCTCTCAGTTTCTAATATAATTCATAAATTTGACATTCCCTTAGCTTTTCACTTCAGGGTGGTCCAATTAAAGCATCTCCTCTCTACAGTATTGGGTAACATCCCTCCTCGTCCACCTGCCTTTCTGTTTGTATCTGATCTCTCCTCCTTGTTGGGGTCACCAGGCGCTATTTTCAAAATATATTGTGTCCTATTTTATTGGAAATACGGGAGACCTGAAGGCCCCACTAGGCTCTGGGTCTCTTTTTTTCCTCAATATACTCCCAGTTGGTCAGCTTTATGGAAATTCTGCCATAAATATGTCTCTCAGGATAGACTCCACCTTATGCAATACCACATTATGCATAACATGTATTATACCCCTGTGAAGCTGAGGAAATGGGGTCTTATAAGTTCGGGGGCTTGTACCAGAGGATGTCAAGAGGATGGCATGCTTCTTCATGTCTTTTGTTCGTGCCCCAAGATAAAGTCTTTGTGGGTAGCCATAGAGACTAACCTAGATCCTATATTGGGTTTTCAGGATTACTTCACCCCAGATGTATGTTTGTTGGGAGATCTATCCTCTATCAAGGTGAGAATCAGGAGATTTCATATCTCCATGGTTGCATTATCTGTTAAAAAAATCGTGCTTTGGCATTGGAGGGATACTGTAAGCCCAACATATCAGGAATGGGTTAATGAAATTTTCGCTAATCTAAGTACAGAGAAAGCGATAGTGAGCCTCCATAATAAGTTGCAGTGGTATAAGAATACTTGGGAATCCCCTTCACACACTAATCATGGCCAGATTAGGTAAATGAGTCATTATAACCAATGATCCTTGATTTGCGATATTATATAATATTTTTCTATAACTGTATGGACTCTGCTGCTGTATGGGGAGGGGGAAGGGGGATGGGGACAGCTCATGTAACATTTGGAGTATATGCATAATATGTTGTAACTCTCTGTCCCCTGTAATGAAAAAAATCTGCTAATAAAATATGAATTATATAAAAAAAAAAGATGTTCCCATGACATGCAATCCAGAGCCCAATCTTCCACTCTCCTCTACACTGGTAGAGCTTATCTACAGTAACTGTGCATGTACCCCCCCCACCAAATGTGCTCACTTATCCAACCATGTTTCCGTAACCCTGACAATCATATCCTTCATTCATTGTAATAGCTTCTACTTATTCCATTTTATTTGTTGGGCTTCTAGAATCATATAAATGTAATTAGTTACTTCAAGGGCATGTTACATATATTAGCATTACTTCCAATCTTGATACCTTGCTTTTCGCCTGGTTGCAGTGATCCTCAATTTCCTGGATTTCTTTCTTCACCAAGTTCCTTTTGAAGGTTTCAATTTAAAGTTGCTCTGTTCACCTCTCTCACCATAAACTGTCAAATGTTCCTGCAAACATCTTAGTACCAATCAACTCAGGTGAAGTCCATCCTTTGCAAAGAGATCATGGCATCACTAGAAGCTAGCCCAGTTTAATAGGCAGTTATGTTTCACTGTTCTGTGTATGTAGCCAGGCATTCATCTCCCTTTTGACTGTTTCAGTTTGTGGGCTTTATTCTCTTGGCATTAGTAGAATCTCACTGAATATAACTGTCTCATTCATCTGTATCACATTTTCAACAGTAGCCACACAGTGT
Source organism: Neoceratodus forsteri (assembly GCA_016271365.2). NCBI lineage: Eukaryota > Metazoa > Chordata > Ceratodontiformes > Ceratodontidae > Neoceratodus > Neoceratodus forsteri. The sequence goes on from CM057456.1 coordinate 1,342,206,439, forward strand.
CACTTCAGAAAGTTTGTGTTTACATGTCTTCAATGATTTGTCCTCATGAGGACAGTCAATTGGCTTGTGTCCTACTGTGCTTAGGATCTGATAAATGTTCTCCCATACATCAACAATGCCAGATCCTGGCAGACATTTGTCCATGGTACTCTCTGTATTCTTATGGCATAGCTTGCTGATGTCACCTTCTGATGATAGAGATTCCAAACACCATGACATGGCACTGTTCCTTGTGCTGTTGTTCTGCTTGCTCCTGCTGACTCTGTTCCTCTTTCCTTCATGTATTCACTTCCTTCTGTTCCCCTTTCATTTTGAATTGCCCTAGTTCACTGAAGTTGTTGTATTTCTCTTTTAAATCCCCTTGACTTATCTGTTCTTTGCCCCTCTGTATCTTTGTCTAACCATACAATGGTGCCACTCTTCATCATCTTCTTGATGGTTGCTCCCTTCAGTTGGGCATAGATCCTCTGCCACTCTGGTAACCCATGAACTTTGACTCCAGAAATTCTACTTCCATTGTCTCCTTTTGGCTTTGTGTATGACTCTCTTTCTTCTTGACAATTGTCACCATCTACTTTGCCCTGTGGAACTGGCAGAAGATATAGCCTATTGTAGGCTCCCCTTCCAAAAACTTGGGACATCATCAGCAGAATGCTGTATTACGGGTACATAGAAAATTTATTGTCCTCTGCAGCTACAGAAAACAACAAAGTAAAGCACAGTCCATCAGTAGTCACTGATCCCTTCTATTTCCCATAAGATGTCCAATGATCACTATTCAGTGGTGCCAGCCAGGATGCAATATGGCAATGCTGTAGTATATCACAAAATGCTGCAATGTATTTGTAAATAACTCTATTATTGCTACTGATAGGGATATAACTGATACATTTAACAAACAGTTTTGTTCAGTTTTTATTGAAAAAGAAGTCCCTAAACTTTTTAGGCAAATAGTCAACAATATTCCCCTCTATACTATTACTGAAGATGACACCCTAGAAGCTATTATTTCTGTAAAACCTACCTCTAGCCCAGGACCAGATAATATTAATCCTAGATTTTTACTCAAAACAGCTGCAGCTATTACTAAACCCCTGACCCATATTTTTAATAAATCCTTACTTGAAGGAGTTATCTCTCATGACTGGGCAACAGCCACAGTTATTCCAATTTTCAAGAAAGGTAACCATTCTAAGCCTGAAAACTACTGTCCGATAAGGTTAACTTCAGTTATAAGCAAATTAATGGAGAAAACCATTAAAAAATGCTGGAAAATGAATCTATAACAAACGATATAATAGACAATACTCAGCATGGATTCAGACAAGGGTATTCTTGTACCACTAATTTAGTAGCCTTTTATAATTATATAAGTATAGGACTACACAATGGTATCCCCAAGGATGTAATCCTTCTCGATTATAGCAGAGCATTTGATAAAGTCCCTCACGACATCTTGCTTGACAAAATGGTAAAACTGGGATTTTTCACAGTTTATAGTCAACTGGGTATCAGGATAGTTAAATAATAGACAACAGCAAGTCAAAATAAATGGCTTGCTTTCTCAAGTTCAGAATGTGACCAGTGGGGTTCCACAGGGTTCTGTGTTGGGACCAACATTGTTTAATATTTTTCTTAGTGATTTGCAGGTTAGTTCTGACAATCTTCTTTCGAAATTCACTGATGACACCAAGCTAGGAGGGTCTGTTTATACATCATTAAACAAGGAATCTATTAGTAATAATTTAAAAACTATTGAAGTATGGGCAGACTCTAACAAGATGACACTCAATAAAGATAAGTGTCATGTATTACACTTCCAAAAGAATAACCCTAAATAAACTTATTTTTTAAATAATATTCCTCTTCATGTGTCACTAGTAGAGCATGATCTCAGAATTATCCTTAATAACAAATTATCTTCAGCTGATCACTGTACCAGGATAGCCAGAAAATCAAATGCAATTCTTATTCGTATCCAACGTTCCTTTGTTTCAAGGACTCAGGACTGTATTATTCCTTTGTTTAGAGCATATGTAAGGCCACATTTAGATTATGGGTCTCCATTTTGGAGTCCCTACTTAAGGCAAGACATGGAAAGAATTGAAAAAATCCAGAAAAGAGCTACTAAAATGGTTCCATATCTATCCAAATTGGACTACTGAGGGGGACTACAGGAAACAGGGCTACATTCACTTCAAACAAGATGTACTAGAGGTGATTTACTCCTATTGTATAAAATTCAGAATTCCCAGGATCTTATGCATCATTGTGGTCTAAACTTCTCTAGTAGAAGGACTACCCCACGGTCCCATAATAAACAAATCAATTTTGCAAAATCTAAAACAAATAAAAGGTTAAATTATTTCACGGTGAGAACTCCTAGAGTCTGGAATTTACTTCCTCAAGAATTGTTGGGCAGTAGTTCTATTTAAGCCTTTAATAAAAGGTTAGATTACTGGATGGAGTTCAATAACTCCAGGGTATAATTTATCCTACCATGGTGGTGGGGGACAATCTCGATGGGCAATAGCCTCCTTTTGTCCTTTGGAACCAAGTAAACCAAGTAAATGTACTGCAGGGAACAGTGTAAATCAATGGCAATAAAGCCTGTTTTTACCTCAGTATTTTGTGACATGTCATTTACTGCAAGTTACTGGGTTGCATAATGGCAGACTCTGCTGTACCTTATTGTGCTCTGCAGCACTTACTGGCTCCCTCTGACTTTCTCCACATGGATGTATCCCTAGTGTAACTCATGCTGCAAGGCACAGCTTAAGGCACAGAAGAAACATGTTATGGGTGACTTTTAGATCTGTTTCTAACATTAGAAATGGGCAGGTTATTAGCCAGCATGGTGGCACTGAGGGTTGAGGCACTGGATGCTTTACCTCATGTCATGCCGGTGACCCAGATTCGGGAATGACCTCGGATTGTCAGAGAGCCAGCATGGGGGGAGCAGGATTGAGCAGCCAAAAGGCAGCTGTCCTCTCCCAGGGTGGTCATCACTCCCCCCCTGTAGTTCTGCTCCCACCGGGTGGAGGTCCATTGGCTAGTGTAGGTGGGAGGGATGGCAATGTATTAGCTGGGCACACCAGGGCATGGCATGCACATGCCTCCACATGCGCATGCATGCCCAGGGCACAAGGATGGGGAGAAAATGGGGAAAAAAGATGATAAAAATCTATATAGAAAAAAAAGAAATGGACACATCATAAGTTATGCTTGGTATACAGAGAGATAAAGAAGAAGAGTGCCATAGAGGTAGCTATTGAGTTTCTATTGACCAGGACACAGACTTGGCTGCTATGTTTGCAGGATTCTCTTTCTCTGAAAAATTACCAGCAGGACCAAAGCACAGACAAAAATACATTTGCAAGGAATGCAGCAGTTTTTGGTTTTTTTTTAAGAATTGGGAGAAGCAGCAAAAACATAGCAGAGAGCAAATTCTAAATCTCACTGCTTGAACCTATTCCAACCACTGGGGTGGATTTAGTATGTCTTTTGAGGAGGCTGGAGAACAATCTATGGGGCTTACAATACAGAAAGCTTTGCACAAGGTTTTTTTTTTAAGCATACACATATGTAAGTAATAAAACATAGGGTGCAGATTGTTATGTGAGAAATGCATGCCTAGATGTGTTGTGAGGCCAGGGCATTTTTGTGGAGTGACTAATTTTTTTTATTTTCCTGTTGACCAGAACAGTGGGGCTAGACAATACTGCCTATTTTCTGCCTTGTCTGTAGAGTGGGAACACAATACAAACCAACCATGAAATTGAACCAGATTAAGTCTGGGCAACAAGCTCCCTGAGCTGGTGGCCTTGATGGAAAAGGGATGCCTGGATATTGTAGCAGTCACAGAAACATGGTACACAGAGAACCATGACTGGGATGGTAACATACCAAGGTACATAACCTACAGGAGAGACAGGCAGGGGAGAAGAGGGGGAGGAGTAGCTCTCTATGTAAAGGAAGGGATAAAAGCAACTGAACAAAAGAGTAAACAGGGAGCAGAGGAGGCACTGTGGGTCACCTTAGAGACTGGAAAGGGCATCACAATCCGCACAGGGGTTGTGTACAGACCCCCACGTCAGGGGGAGTGAATGGACAAGGATATGATAGAAGGCATTCTTAGAATGGCAGAGAAAGGGGAGATACTGTTGATGGGAGACCTGAATATGCCAGATGTTAACTGGAGCACATTTGCTGCAGCCACATCCAAGAGCAGGGCCATTCTTGATGCCCTACAGGTGGCAGGCCTTAGACAGCTAGTTTCGAACCTACTCATGAGGGAGCAATCTAAGACCTCATACTCTCAAACGGGGCAGTGAGAGGATCTCAGATCTAGAAGTGGGTTGCCATCTGGGGACAAGTGACCATCAAACAGTGTGGTCACGCTAAACTCCAGCTACAGAGTCAAGTCATACAAAAGTGAGGGTACTGGACTTTAGAAGGGCTGACTTTGGCAAGATGGGAGAGTGCCCAGAAAAGCACTAGCAAACAGGCTAGAAGGAGGTGTGGAGCAACAATGGAAATCATCAAAACTGCCATCACAGAGGCAACAAGCCTTTATGTGAAGCAAAAAACAAATCAAAATGAAAGAAAAGCCACTGTGGTTCTCAAAAGAGGTGGCTGTGAAAGTCAGGAAGAAAAGATAGCATTCCAGAAGTATAAGGAAACACAGAAGGAGCAGGACAGAGAGCTGTACCAGTTAAGGCAGAAGGAAGCAGGGAGGGAAGTCAGAATAGCAAAGGCTAAACTGAGGAAAAGATAGCCAACTCAGTTAAGAAGGGGGATAAAACCTTTTATAGGTACATCAGCCAGCTTAGAAAGACAAAGGGAGGGATAGTGAGGCTGAATAGAATGAACGGTGGGTGGGCAGAGGGGGACAGTGAAAAAGCAGGGATACTAAACAAATATTTCTGCTCAGTATTCACAAAAGAGGAGGGGGAAGTGCCTAATCCAATTAACAGAAGCACTCTTGATAGCGGAGGCGAGCCCAGTCCTTTCACAGAAGAAAGGGTTCTGCAAGAACTCCTAAAACTGAAGATGGACAAAGCAATGGGTCCTGATGGAATTCACCCCTGAATTCTAAAAGAATTAAGGGAGGAACTAGTGAAACCACTGGCTACTCTTTTTAATAAATCATGGGAGGATGGTGTGGTACCCGAGGACTGGAGGAAGGCGGATGTGATTCCCCTTCACAAAAGTGGGACCAAGACAGAGGCAGAAACTACAGACCTGTCAGTCTGACCTCTGGTAGGGAAAGTGATGGAGTCACTTCTGAAGGAAAGAATAGTTGAGTACCTAGAGGCCAGTGGAGCACAGGACCCAAGGCAGCATGGGTTCACAGCAGGAAGGTCATGTCAGATGAATCTAATAGATTTCTTTGACTGGGTGACCAAAGTAGTAGACCAGGGAGGGGCTGTGGATGCGGCCTACCTAGACTTTAGCAAGGTATTTGACACAGTCCCACATAAAAGATTAATAGTCAAATTAACCAGCCTGGGAGTGGGTCCCAGGGTGGTAGCCTCGGTAAAACATTGGCTGCACAACAGGACACAGAAGGTAATTGTAAATGGAGTCCACTCTGAAGAAAGAGGGGTTACTAGTGGGGTACCGCAGGGTTCAGTATTGGGTCCAGTCCTTTTAATGTCTTCATCAGTGACATTGCAGAGGGACTAGAAGGAAAAGTATGCCTTTTTGCAGATGACACAAAGATCTGCAACAGGGTTGATACACAAGGAGGTGTGGAAAGGATGAAAAGGGACTTGGCAAGGTTGAAGGAATGGTCAGAAGTATGGCAGCTAGGATTCAATGCAAAGAAGTGCAAAATAATGCACCTGGGAAACAAGAACCCAGGGGAAGAATACACAATGGGTGGGGAGGTAGTAACAACAACAAAAAAGGAAAGGGACCTGGGGGTAATCATATCAGATGACCTTAAGGTTAGCAAGCAATGTGAGAAGGCAGTAGGGAGGGCTGGGGGTATACTGGGATGTATAGGGAGAGGCATCAGCAGCAGAAAACAGGAAGTTGTTATCCCTCTGTACAGACAGTTGGTGAGACCCCATCTGGAGTACTGCATCCAGTTCTGGAGACCCCATCCCCGCAAGAACATAGACAGGATAGAGATAGTCCAGAGGAGGGCAACTAAAATGGTGCAGGGTCTGCAAGAGAAGCCGTATGAGGAGAGACTAAAGGAGCTTAATATGTATACCCTTGAGGAAAGAAGGGAGAGGGGGGACATGATAGAAACTTTCATGTACCTCAGTGGAATCAACAAAGTCCAAGAGGGTAGCATCTTTCAGAAAAAGAGACTTGCAAGAACAAAGGGACACAATTTAAAGATAGAAGGAGGTCGGTTCAGGGGCAATGTGAGGAAGTATTATTTCACAGAGAGGGTAGTGGATGCATGGAACAGCCTTCCTGAGGAGATTGTGGGGTCTAAAACTGTGAGAGAATTCAAGAATGCATGGGACAGACATAAGGCAATTCTTGTGGGGTGTGGGAAGAAATAGGCAGTTGGTTAACTAGGATCTGTGGCCTATCCTGTAGGAAGGGAAATGGGCAGACTAGATGGGCCAAGCAGTCCTTATCTGCCATCAAAGTCCATGTTTCTATGTTTAAGTTGTGAGTGGTTTATTTCATGAGTTGGGAGGAATCTGGCCAGGATGCCAAGGAAACTCCCTTACTGTTTTCAAGAAGTTCAATGAGATCTTTAACATTCACCTGAAAAACAACCAGAAAAGGCAGACAGGATCTCAGTTTAACATGTCATCTAAAGGATGGCACACCCCAACAGTATACCATCATCTTAGCACTGCACTCAAGTGCCAGTGTTATGGTATGAGTCCATTTTTGGTGTGGGACTAGGACTTATCACATTCTATCCAAGCAGCAGATGTGCTACCAACTGAGCTGTGGTGTTGCCTTATATCAACTGGAAGTGTAGTGATGACATAACAACCCACACTCTGAAGTGTCACATTGTACTAATAAAATGGGTCAACTGAAAAAAGATTAAAACAAAAAATGCCAACTTTTTTCTTATTAAAAACTGTTGTATTTCTTTTGTTAAATGTAGCTAGGAAAAAAATAGCCCTTCTCTACCTGCCAGTCTTCTGTCTTTCTCCATATTCAATATATGGAAAGTGTGCATGGAATACAGGAACTCAAACTTGTGCAGAATTCAGCTGGCAGAGTGTTCACATCTCCCCCACATACACAAACACAGAAGAAGGCCTGAATACAGTTATGTGTTTAGTTTTATCTGTAGCAGGGTAAGTAGTAAAAATGTTCCTGGTAAGCATCAGGATAGTTGAGTGATTTGTAATGGTCAGAAAATAAGTTCCAAGTAATAAAACCATGAATAGTACTTATTAAATGTGTGTACAGTATGTGTGTAAGGAGGTGATACTGTATAAAGGGAAAAAAGAAACATTTACTCATTTTAAACAGTATATAGAGAACAATGCTTATGTAGGTACAGTATGTGATTTGCAGTTTTTTTACACACCCAGGGTGTGTGATAATATGTAAACCTTGAGAGTGAAGCTCAAGAGGTTTATATATTGTCATACACCGAGGGTGTATAAAAAAATGCAGATCATACACCTTCACATGTGTTATTTTATTATAAAAACTGGTGCTGGTGAGTGTTTTCATAGGCTAGCAGTGGTACACACAACCTGGCGAGAGACAATAAAGGCCATATCAACTCGCAGGTTGATATGACTTTGCCATATCAGCTCATGGGTTGATATGACTTTTTCCAGGTCTCAAAAACAGGTTGATATTCAGGGTCACCAGTTATTATATTTTATTTTGAAGGAGTTTTGCCTTCGGTTGCCTACTAAACTTTATTATTGAATAAAGGTGGCAGCCTTGTTTGTCATGGGAATCAGCATTTAAAAAAAAATTGTCACGTTAATGTGCTTTGTCCTGATTGCAAGCACTTTTTTTATCATAGAACTGGTCTCACATTCATGGCTGCTAACCAATCAAGAAGCTGTGGTTTCCCTACTAATTTTATAATAATTTTATGATGCTCTTCCTCAACAATAACAGTATTTTTTTTAAACCGTGCCTTTTCATAAGCCCAGAGAAACTAGTCACAAGGCATTAAGCTCTGCCTCCTACATTTCTAATCAGGAGAATCCATTCATCCCAGGATTGCCTGTTTTAGCCCTCCCAAAAATAAATATTTTATTAGATTTTATTTTTAAACCATCCATTTTTTTAATTTTTATTTTTTTACAGTTTTTAGATAGGAAAGACACACTAAATTGAAACTTGTTTTCAGATGCATCCTGGGAGCACAGAGAAGTTAAGTGACTTGGTCATGGTCACTCAGTATGCAAGCGGTAGCTGTGTGATTCAAACCAGTTGTCCAGGTTTGCAGTGCGGTGCTCTTAACTGCTATGCTATACTGCCTTCCATGCGCCAAATCATTGCTTTAAAGATGAGAGAACAAATCAGGTGAGAAAAGGGGCAGGGGTATATTTGATGACATTAGCTGTTGGGGTCCATAAGGAAGAGTTTTGGACCCCACCTTAGGGAAGAGTTGGGGATCCCTATACCTGCCAGTAAGATCAGCTGTGGGCCTATAGATTGCATTCCAGGGTACATCCTCTGGCATCTGCCACAGTGGTGTTCAGATGAAAGGTACAGAGCTAGGAGACAGAAGGGAAAGAGAGTGATTGTCAAGAAGCTTGGATAAAAGCCACAATCTTTGGTGGCAGACCTTGTATACCTCTTACCATTTATCATTAAATGTTAGGACATGGACATTCAAAATATAGAAACATGAGGACATTTTCCCTCATAATGTAGAACATACAGTATTATCAACCATGCTAGGCACAAGCTCATAAAATTGAAAACTAGTGCTTTTATCTATACAATGTTCAATTTTCATTCACAAGCATTGCTGAGTGTCGACTTTTTGCTTTAAAATTTGAGTTTCCAATATGAGACAGATCTTTGTTGGACAGTTCGTGTTCCATGAGAGGTGGGGAAGTTGTGATTATGTGAAAGAGATCCCTTGTAATTTGGTTCAGTTGAGAGATCTGGATCCTGTACCACACAGACTGTTTGGGACAGTCTGAGATTTGTGGGGTAGGCTGGCTAGCAGTGTGAATAAATAATTCACCAAAAAAAACACATGTGTGCCCAAAATACATCACTGCATACTAATGCAGATATGCAAAATCTTAACCCCTCCCAAATTACCAGCACATATGATTTATGCAATAAAAACGTTCTCTTGGAAATTGTTCCAATCCAAACAACAGCTGACATACTGTAATTAACTGGATGAATTGAGGAGACTTCTTTTGAAAGCAACATTCCTATTTTAGTATGTCTGTTCTTGATGAAATTATCCCCAACAGTCTTTTCAGACCCTAACCTAATCAGAAACACTGCTATTGTTTCCCTGCTGTTTTCAGCAGTAATTTTTTTCTTTCCATTTTACGTTTAAACTGCAGAGGATATCTATTTTTCTAAAGAATGTTGACAGCAACTCTGGGATGATTTTTCAAAAGGGCCTCTAGATTGCCACAAGTTGTGGTGAAGTAGGGCCCCAGTGCATCTCAGCTGTGTCATGGACCCTGTGATGTATTCAGGTACAACAGGGTCCCTGCACCAGAACTCTGGGATGTGCCACACCTGCAGGTGTGCAGCAAAGAAAGTTATGGCAGAAGACACCAAGAGAAAGTACTGCTGTGTGACTGAACTTCTCTGCTGGGACTAAAGTAGAAGAACTTTTGTATTTGGACCTTTAATTTAGGGTAAAAAACCAACATACAAAACAAAAACAAAAAAAAAGTGTGTGTTTGGGTTAACTGAACTGAATGGGTAACTGAAAAATCATCTAGGTGTAAATCTCAGGTGACTGAAAGGACTTAACTGCTGTGAGGTTTAAATTACTTGTAGAAAGATCTGGTAAGTAGGGGGAGTGGCTTAGCTAGAAGGAAGCTACATTTAAAGACTGCCTAAGAAAGATTCTGCTAATAGCTTGGCAGAAGCCACAAAGAGAAAGGACTGCTGTGTGACTGAACTTCTCAGCTGGGACTATATTGCCCTCCTTCCCTCTCCTCCACCCCCCCACCCAAAGCTAGTTCTATTTTTATAGGCACAGGATTTGACTGACAACAGGAACTTCCTGTTTAGGGGCAGGAAGTGAGTGATCACAGACCCACCAAGGACCCACCATCCTAGAAGGGCAAGAGTAGCTCTCCGGCCCCCTCTAGCTGCTGGAGGTCTGCCTCTGAACAAGCAAGTGGTCTACTGAGAAATATAGGATATTCTTGTCTCAGAACAGGACAATCAGAGCTTAAAGGGCACACAGGCAGAAAGTAAGGAGAGAGAGAGAGGAAAAAAACAGATGAAAGAGTAAAGATTGCAAACAGTTAAGGGGTCAGAAATAAGACATGATTGGAGTGGTGCAGTGCAGTGGCTGTGGAGCAGCAGTCTTCCAAGAGATATTCTGAAGGATGCGGTGTTGTCCCATCTGCAGGCACCTCTCTGTGCTGAGGGAGGAGGTTGCTCATCTCCAGGCTGAGTTGGCCAGGATTTGTGGGACCTCCTCTTCCATCCAGGGACCACCAGTGCCACTGCCGTTGCCTCAGAGGTTGCCAAGAAAGAGGAGTGGTTGGACCACAGTGGGCTCAGGGAGGGGGAGGGTGGTGGAACAGAGGCACATCCCTCCAGTTGTACCTCTCCACAATTCCTATGCCATTCTGGCAAAGTGTGGTTCCTCTATGGAGGCACCTACAGTGGAGACCAAGGAGGATGCTGGGAACCTCCACAAAGGAGACCCACAGGAGGGTGGCAGGGGACCCTGCAGGGGAAGGAAACAACTCCTGGTGGGGGACTCCACTGTTAGGGAAGGTAGAACTGGGCAAGGAAGGGAGAGGGAGGCAGGTGTCTGCCTGGCGCCATGGCTTGGAGGGACAGGGAGAATCCTCAGGATTGCCAGAGCAGCTGCACAGGGAGGGAGCTGGATGTCATTGTCTACCTAGGGACAAATGACCTGGCTAAGAAGGGATTAGAGAAGTGCAGGAAGAGTTTGTGGAATTGGGGAGGGCCTTGTCAAGTAGCACGCACGGTAACCTTTTCTCGGAGGTGCTACCCATCTATGGCATAGGACAGGCTAGGTGTTCTGTTCCATGGGATTCAATCAGTGGTTGAAAAACTGGTGTGGAGCTCAGGGTTGGCGTCATTGGGGACTGGGGTCCACCTGGAGTGATGCAAGCCTATACTGGCATGATGGGCTGCATCTGTCTGGGAGGGGAACCAGGATCCTAGGTGATAGGTTTAAATGCTTCATTGGCAAGCTTTTAAACTAGCCAAGGGGGGAGGCACTGGAAAGGAGCAGGAAAATCCTAGCCCCCCCAAACAATCACAGTAGTACGTGTGGCAAACACCAACATGGAGGTGTCGATATGGAGAAGGGCAGGGGTAAATGGAGAAAGTGACAAAGGCAAGAAGGACAGGGATGGGGAAAAAGGGGGTAAGGCCATCAGGAAATGGAGGGTAATGAGTACCAATGCCCGTAGTCTGGGCAATAAGCTCCCTGAGCTGGTGGCCTTAATGGAAGAGGGACGCCTGGATATCGTAGCAGTCACAGAAACATGGTGCACAGAGAACCATGACTGGGATGTTAACATACCAGGGTACATAACCTACAGGAGAGACAGGCAGGGGAAGAGGGGAGGAGTAGCTCTCATGTAAAGGAAGGGATAAAAGCAACTGAACAAAAGAGTAAACAGGGAGGAGAGGAGGCACTGTGGGTCACCTTGGAGACTGGAAAGGGCACCACAATCCGCACAGGGGTTGTGTACAGACCCCCACGTCAGGGACAAGAAATGGACAAGGATATGATGGAAGGCATTCTTAGAATGGCAGAGAAAGGGGAGATACTGTTGATGGGAGACCTGAATATGCCAGATGTTAACTGGAGCACATTTGCTGCAGCCACATCCAAGAGCAGGGCCATTCTTGATGCCCTACAGGTGGCAGGCATTAGACAGCTAGTTTCGGAACCCACTCGTGAGGGAGCAATCTTAGACCTCGTACTCTCAAACGGGGCAGTGAGAGGATCTCAGATCTAGAAGTAGGTGCCATCTGGGGACAAGTGACCATCAAACAGTGTAGTTCACGTTAAACTCAGCTACAGAGTCAAGCCACAAAAGTGAGGGTACTGGACTTTAGGAGGGCTGACTTTTGGCAAGATGGAGAGTGCCTCAGAAAGCACTAGCAAATAGGCTAGAAGGAGGTGTGGAGCAACAATGGGGAATTATCAACTGCCATCACAGATGCAAAAAGCTCTGTGTGAAGCAAATAAACAAATCAAAATGAAAGAAAAGCCACTGTGGTTCTCAAGAGAGGTGGCTGTGAAAGTCAGGAAGAAAAGATAGCATTCGGAAGTATAAGGAAACACAGAAGGAGCAGGACAGAGAGCTGTACCAGTTAAGACAGAAAGAAGCAGGGAGGAAGTCAGAATAGCAAAGGCCCAAACTGAGGAAAAGATAGCCAACTCAGTTAAGAAGGGGATAAAACCTTTTATAGGTACATCAGCGTAGAGAAAGACAAAGGAGGGATAGTGAGGCTGAATAGAATGAACGGTGGGTGGGCAGAGGGGACAGTGAAAAGCAGAATACTGAACGAATATTTCTGCTCAGTATTCACAAAAAGAGAGGGGAAGTGCCTAATCCAATTAACAGAAGCACTCTTGATAGGGGGTCGATCCCACTTCTTTCACAGAAGAAAGGGTTCTGCAAGAACTCCTAAAACTGAAGGTGGACAAAGCAATGGGTCCTGATGGAATTCCACCCTGAATTCTAAAAGAATTAAGGAAGGAACTAGTGAAACCACTGGCTACTTTTTAATAAATCATGGGAGGATGGTGTGGTACCCGAGGACTGGAGGAAGGCGGATGTGATTCCCCTTCACAAAAGTGGGACCAAGACAGAGGCAGGAAACTACAGACCTGTCAGTCTGACCTCTGTGGTAGGGAAAGTGATGGAGTCACTTGAAGGAAAGAATAGTTGAGTACCTAGAGTCAGTGGAGCACAGGATCCAAGGCAGCATGGGTTCACAGCGGGAAGGTCATGTCAGATGAATCTAATAGATTTCTTTGACTGGGTGACCAAAGTAGTAGACCAGGAAGGGGCTGTGGACATGGCCTACCTGGACTTTAGCAAGGCATTTGACACAGTCCCACACAAAAGATTGATAGTCAAATTAACCAGCCTGGAGTGGGTCCCAGGGTGGTAGCCTGGTAAAACATTGGCTGGACAACAGGACACAGAAGGTAATTGTAAATGGAGTCCACTCTGAAGAAAGGGCGCTTACTAGTGGGGTACCGCTGAGGGTTCAGTATTAGGTCCAGTCCTTTTTAATGTTCTATCAGTGACATTGCAGAGGACTAGAAGGAAAGTATGCCTTTTGCAGATGACACAAAGATCTGCAACAGGGTTGATACACAAGGAGGCGTGGAAAGGATGAAAAGGACTTGGCAAGGTTGGAGGAATGGTCAGGCGTATGGCAGCTAGGATTCAATGCAAAAAGTGCAAAATAATGCACCTGGGAAACAAGAACCAGGAAGTATACACAATGGGTGGGGAGGTAGTAACAACAACAAAACAGGAAAGGGACCTGAGTCAATCATATCAGATGACCTTAAGGTTATCAAGCAATGTGGAGAAGGCAGTAGGGAGGGCGGGGGTATACTGGGATGTATGGGAGAGGCATCAGCAGCAGAAAACAGGAAGTTGTGATCCTCTGTACAGACAGTTGGTGAGACCCCATCTGGAATACTGTGTCCAATTCTGGAGACCCCATCACCGCAAGGACATAGACAGGATAGAGGCAGTCCAGAGGAGGGCAACTAAAATGGTGCAGGGTCTGCAAGAGAAGTCGTATGAGGAGAGACTAAGGGAGCTTAATATGTATACCCTTGAGGAACAGAGGAGAGGGACATGATAGAAACTTTCAAGTACCTCAAGGGAATCAACAAAGTCCAAGAGGGTAGCATCTTTCAGAAAAAGAGACTTGCAAGAACAAGGGACACAATTTAAAGATAGAAAGAGGTGGTTCAGGGGCAATGTGAGGAAGTATTATTTCACAGAGAGGTAGTGGATGCATGGAACAGCCTTCCTGAGGAAGTTGTAGGGGTCTAAAACTGTGGGAGAATTCAAGAATGCATGGGACAGACATAAGGCAATTCTTGTGGGGGGCAGGAAGATAAAGGCTGTTGGTTAACTAGGATCTGCGGCCTATCCTGTAGGTAGGGAAATGGGCAGACTAGATGGGCCTAGCGGTCCTTATCTGCCGTCAAAGTCTATGTTTCTATGTTTCTATGCACCTGCAGTTAAGGCCACAGGGGTATGGCCACCCTCCCTCACTGCAACTGTAGAGGTGCTGGGATGGTTGGGATGGGGGGCCACACATATAGGGCAGGCATGTGGAGTCCAGGGTTGGCATGGGCAGGGAGTGGCATGGATGTCTTTTGAGAAGGGTTGGGTGAGCCTCTAATGGCAGTAGCACCCATTGGGAGTGACTATTTCTGCACAGGACTGTGACAGAATGGAATTGCATTTGGGGGCTATAGAAATAGACAGTTCCATGACCCTACATGGGCACAGCCCAGACAGCAGCCCCCAGGGACATGCCCACATGGGGGCATTGCAACATGAGTTTCCATATCCCCCAAACACTAGCATATGTCTGTTACAGTCCTGTGCACAAATTGGCACCCTGACAGGTGCTACTGCCATCAGATGCTCACCCACCCCTCTCCAAAGGCTTTAGTGCCACCCCCTGCCTATGATGACCCCCTACATACCCATCAGGGTGCCTGACAGAAACATCTCCAGGGTGGCTGGAGTGACACAAGGGGTGTAGACCACATTTTCAATGGTCTAACTTCAACCCCTTGTTGTGGCCAGGTGGGACTTCTGGCATCCCAGAAAAAGGGATGTTGCAACCCTGCTGTGGCATAAGCCCCCTTGTGGTGTGGCACACTCTGCCTGTTGCCACAAGGGGGTGTAGTACTAGTTGGCCACAGTGGATCCTGATTTAGATGCAGACTGAATTTTGGAATCTGGAATGCTGCAAAGTACGATGCAGGGTGCAAGTTGCATCACATCTGTTTGATGCAACCACCTTGTGTCAGTCATGGGGCTCTGAAAATCTGGCCCTCTGTTTCTTTCTAGTGTGAAATATTCTGTCCCCCTAATGGGCACCTCCCCCCACATTTTCAACTAGAGATGGGTGAAGTCTGCAGTCTTTGCTCCATGAATTAATTTGCGAAGTTCATGTAAGTCATAAAATTTAAGCAATTTGCGAACTGCGAAGTGCAAATTTTTACCACTAAGTGCAGAATTTCACTGTGGAGTACGGAATTTCACCCTCAAAATTCCACACTTTGTGGCAGAAACTTCACAATTTGGGTGAAGTAAAAATTTCCCAGACCTGGGGAAGCTGTGCGAAGCTCTTCGAAATGGTGAATTTCGTCACTTCACGCAAACTTCACTGGTGAAGTTTTACTTTATCACATCTCTATTTGCAACATACTAACCAAGACATGGAGTATTTTTTTTTCAAATAAATACCAATCTGTGTTCCAATCATCCTGATAACATCAAATATTCCTGTAGGCTCTGTTGCTGCCACCACTGATGTTGACTGTGAGCAACTAAACATCACCCACCCCCAAGTCTTTGCAGACTGCTTGGGCATTAACTAGAAGCTGATACAATGATCTAATAACAATTCACAGTAAGTCTTTTCTTGGCTCCTAATCTTTCACTGCCTGGAAATTACACTTCTTGAAGAAAACTTAGGGGCTTTTGGAGGATGACTACCATCTACGGAAGTAGGGATTTTTTAAAAGCATTTTATAGCATTTCTGCAACTTTTCTGGGGAATTAACATATTTGTCTTCAAACATATTTAGCCAGTCATTAATCAGAAAATGTCCAGTCCTTTCTATAATCTCTGTTGCATCTTATTCTAGGAACTGGATGAAATTTCTCAAAGTGGAAGCAATATGCAAGACCTCAACTTTCGTACAATGGAGTTTTCCACAAGATGATTTTTGTATTATTTCAGCTTATCTAGCACTCCCCTTCCCCCTCCTCTGGTTCCCTCAAAAGTTTATTGTTTAATTATGGAAAGACTATGTCTCTGAGTCATGCCAAATACCTACAGTTCATTGTGGGGTGTCGTGTGTGTGTGTGTGTGTGTGTGTGTGTGTGTGTACTGTAACTCAAACAGCAATCACAAAGCAGAGATTTTGTCTAGTTTTTCAATCCTGCTGGAGCAAACAGGGGAAGAAAATTAAGCAGTGATATGAAAGACTGGACATAATACTGTACTGCATTAAACTTAAATTCCATCTCATTCCATAAAACTGCCAACCCTCATTATTCTTTTTCATCAATTTTAAATTCAAGATTTTCTTCTAGATATCACTTTCAGTTTTGGACAACCAAAACTCTCTCTACATCACAAGAATGTTTGAAAATGAGACAGCAGGTAGTTTTACACAAAATGGAAACAAATTATATTTTTGGGGGGAGGGTGAAAGTGAAAATGTGAATGCATGCCCTTTAAGGACAACCTGTTAATGATGTACTATAGAACACACAATTTGTTTGTCATGGAACGGAGTTTTCATTCAAATGATGTTGCTTTATGAAAGGAGAAAACAAATTATGAGAACCCTGCAGTGTGCATTAAAGCAGTAACCTTTTTTCCTCTGACTTGATAGTTCCACAAAAAAATCATTTTACTAGCTCTACCTATTAACAGAACAGCTTCCTTTTGAAAACAGTAGAAGAATATGTCACATCTGACTTGTAGCACTTCAAGAATAGAAACATTTTTTGAAAGTTAAAAATTATGAATGTTATTTGTATTGTGGCTACAAAGAAACACAAGGGAAATAAATATACATGTGAAACCTCTTAACATAATCTAGTTACATGTGTGCAACATATGATACTTCATTATTACAAAAATAAACTGCAATATCTGTCTAAAGTGGTAATGGATCTTTGTAAGCCTTCTAGAAATTCAAAACACAAATGTCAAATTTAAATGGGTGTCTAGAATGAAATGTGTAACCTGCCATTTATTCATATACAGTTTATGATGTTGCCCTGAGGGAAAGAAAGGACTCAACCTTTTCACCATTATAGATAAAACAGAAGGCTATTGGAAGGGCTATAAAAATGTGACATCAAAACTAATGGAAGTACAAACACAAGTAAGTTTTGAATCATTAAGTATGGGTAAAACTTTAAAATACTTAGTTGAACGTGTTGAAGGTTCCTATGAATATATTGTATCGAACTTAACTGAAAGGGGTAGTGTAAAACAATGTTAGTGCAAGAGTTACAAAAAAAGAGAAATGGTGACTAGAACAGTTACAACTGGGTACCATCTCTGTGTGTCTATATGTGTGTGTGGGATTGTGCCCCAGGAATTAGACCAGAGTCTTACTGACAATGATAACCCTAATTGAAACCATGTAGAGACACTTAGTCACAATACTCTGTGACCTTGAGCAAGACTGATATTAAGGTAGCCACTTTAACTCCCATGCCCCAGTGTTACAGTAGAACAGAATAAATGCAGGCTGTCACTATGACATGTATGTTCCATTTTTATCTGGGTGTCGTTTTCTAACTATTATAAAACTACTTTTCCTCTGTCTCACAGAGGCTTATGAGCGTGTGAGCAAGTTTTGAAGTTTGGACACCTCCAAATTCCATTTTTCTGCATCATAGGTAGATAACTAGTACAGTAAGATTAAGCTTACTCTTTAGAGATAAGTAACTAAATGGTAGCTGCAGTTCTTGGAGGAATGAGAAAGCAAGACTAGGTTTGAACAAAGAGCTGAAACAATTAACCATCCACAAACCATAAGTATTCCATAGCCATAAAAGTGGAGCAAGTTTCTTGTAATTGATATGACATAGCTAAAAGGAAAAAGAGATTTCTTGTTTTTGTAGGAAATTAAAAACTGAAGGGATTTTATGATGCCATCATATCACAGCGTATGAATATACAATCAGTTAGAACAGATGTAGGCCATAAGGAAAGGAAAAGGATTTGGTTTTATATAGCACATTTTATGCACACTATATAAAGGTCATAAATAATTGCAGTCACCATTATGTATTCATTACACATCTGCTCTTGTTTGTGAAATGTGGACATTTCTTTGTGTAATTACCATATTTCACAATGTAGTTAAGTGAAACATAAAAAAAAAAATAAATAAATAAAAACCACTTACAGACCTGGATCCCTCGACAAACCTCACCCCATGCCCAGTCCCCCAAAACAAACAGCAACCATATTCCCATCCCCATGCTGACCCATAGCCCTCACTTCAGCTCTCCTCACTAAAACAAACAGCAATTATCCTCCACTTCCCAATGACACTTAATACCCTCAGCATGGTAAGTCCCACTAATCAGTAAATAATCTCAATAACAGCTGAAAACTTATAAAGGAGATATTATAGACCAAATAATCCACTTTATGCTCAGTTGCAAATTTATCATAAACTCTTCCTCCACTCTCCAATGGCCTGACTTCCATTAAAAGGAAGGGAAGGGAAGGAAAGAGAAGATATCACAAGGGTGATTGTAGCTTGTTTTGAGGGACAACACTCAGAGTGGAGGTTTAAGGGGGCAGGTTGGTGTGACTAGGAAAGTTGATTTTTATTGTTCCTAAATACTGGAACTCACAAATTTATACAAGTTACACAAAAATGCACAAATTGTGAAAATAACGTACCAAATTTGCACAATTTAGTGGGTGAAGCTATGTTTTGGTACAGCACTATAGGGTGATTAAAATACAGTATGTTTAAAATGACTGTCATTATAGGCTTGTATAGTGCTACGGAAGAGAAACAAGGCCCGAGTCTAAGACATATGGTGCAACTCACTGGTGAATGCGAGTTGTGATATACACTGATATGCCAGGGACCATGCACCATTTTCTGGAACAGGCAGGGTCCCCGGCACCTATGCCCTGCAACTTGTGGCACCTCAAGAGGTGCATCACAGGAAGGGCACACCTGATCTGGCTGCCACAAGTTGCCAACAAGCTGGATGACAGGGTGTAGCCCCCCAGCCCAAAGCCCCAAGACATGCCTGCAAGCCTCGTGGGCCATGGGGGGCTGCTGCCAGAAACACACTGGCAACAGGAGGGTGACATTACAGCAGTGTGGTACCAGGAGCCAGTGTGGGGACCCTGGTATGGCAGGAGCTAGGGGGAACTACTATGTGGTGGGGGGTCAGGGTGGCATGGCAGTGTGTGTGGTTTGGGGCCATGTGGTGAGGTATCGGCTAGTTGGGCATGGCGGAAGCCTCTTACACCATCACAGAGCTGGTCTAACTCTGCAATGCTGCAGGGCCTCCTGGAATGGCATTGAGGGATTATGGTAGCTGCCCTTTCAGATTTTGGCACAGCGGCTGATGTAACACCCCCTTCCACCATGCCATAGGGTCCTTGGGTGGCATAAGTCCCCCTGGGCACAGGCCACCCATGCCATGGCGCAGGCCACTTCTTGGAATTCTGGCTAATAGAACCCATGGCACAAAGTGCAACTTATGCCAAATGTGTTGGTGCAAGTTGCACTGTGCCATGGTGGACCAGTCTTAGAATTGGGCCCCCTGTGTTTAATATTTGGGAGAGAGTGTGAGTAAAGTTGTTTGTAAGGTCCTCTCTCTGCCTTTGAACATATTTTCTACTTGTGGTAGCATACTGAGAGCTGGAGATTTGCTATCAGGAGGAGACCATCTAGATGATGTTTTTTGCCATTAAACCCTTTCCAAATGGTATGCCATCTATGGTAGAAACCTTACAACTAGATGCATAGTTGAAAACTAGGATAATTGTGTTTGGATAATGCTTTGTTTCTTTTATTTTGTTAGGTTTTAAAATCAGTATATCTGTGAGCCATTTAAACAAAGAATGGAGGGCTGAGAGGAAGGATGTACCTTTGCCCAAGGAGACAAGTTGACTCTAGCAGGGTGGATATAGCAGCTGTTTTTGGACATCTGGATTGGGAAACTTTATATTTATTTATTTATTTTAAGTCTAGGATTACAAGTACCTTTGAGCCAAGGCTCTTTTACAAAGGTTCCACGTCAGTTCAGAAAACAGTGCAAAAAAAAAAAAACAGTGCAGGGAGCACAACACAACAATTGATTACAGGCAGGATAAGCATATTAACAATAAGTTCCTCATAACAAGAGTACATTTTGGGGAGACAGTGGAATTGCAACTGAGTGTTTAAAATAGTGTTAAAAAACATGGGTTGGACACAGGGAGGGAAGAGCTGCCAGAGGCATTGTCACATCACATAGAGAAGTGCAGGTAGCAGGGCTGGATGGAGCGGGGGAAGGGGAGGAGGAGGTGAGGAGACAAGGGATAAAGAAGGAAGTGCTAGTTGGATGAGCTGAGGCAAGGACTATAAAATTGTCTCGTGGGCTGTCTAGATGAGGCAATCACAGGTGCTGGCTGCAGAGGGGGAGAGGCTGAGCTTTGATTTGAAGGGCCCAAGACTGGGATAGAGGAGATACTGCTGTTGAGACTATTCAACTAGCTAGGAGCCCTGTAGGCAAATGAACATTGTCCCATTGATGTTCTACACTGGGGAACCTTCAGGAGTTGAGAATCTGATCCTCTAGTAAGGTGGGAAAGACTTCTTGGGATAAGGAGAGCTTGAACTCCAGGGGGAGCAAGGCCCAAGGTTATATTCTTTGTCATAGTGCAGGTTTGGTATATTAGGCAGTTTGAGAGTTGAAGCCAGTCAGTCTGTGTGTATAGGTCACAGGTGTGGGTGAGGTAATGGGATCCAGTTATAAGATGGCAGGCTTTGTTGAGGGAAGTGGAAATGCATCTGAGGGCTGTTGTAGTGGTAGAGCCATATATGATGAGGCCATAAATGATAATGGGCACAACGGAGCTTTGGACAGTGACCCTTAGGGCTTCAGGGGTAAGATGTGCCCTGTGCCTGTAGAGGAGACCGAGACGCGTGTTAGCAGCCTTGGTGACAGTGTCAATGTAGACGCCATAGGACAAGTTACTGTCAAGAGAGATCCCAAGATATTTAAAGGATTGCACCTGTTCAAGGTCCACTCCAAGGCAGTTTATGATGGTAAGTGATGGTTTATGATGGTAACCAACTTGGTTAAGAAGGGGGATAAAACCTTTTATAGGTATATCAGGGAGCGTAGAAAGACAAAGGGAGGGATAGTGAGGCTGAATAGAATGGATGGTGGGTGGGCAGAGAGTGACAGTGAAAAAGCAGGGATACTGAATGAATACTTCTGTTCAGTATTCACAAAAGAGGAATTGGGAGAGGTGCCTAATCCAATTAGCAGAAGCTCTCTGGAGAGGGGATTCGATCCCAGTCCTTTCACAGAAGAAAGGGTTCTGAAAGAACTCCTAAAACTGAAGGTGGACAAAGCAATGAGGCCAGATGGAATTCACCCCAGAATTCTAAAGAATTAAGCAGAGAACTAGTGACACCACTGACTACCCTTTATAATAAATCATGGGAGAATGGTGTGGTACCTAAGGACTGGAAGAAGGCTGATGTGATTCCCCTTCACAAAAGTGGGAGCAAGACAGAGGCAGGAAACTACAGACCTGTTAGTTTGACTTCTGTGGTAGGGAATGTGATGGAATCACTTCTGAAGGAAATAATTGTTGAGTACCTAGAGGTCAATGGAGCACAGGACCCAAGGCAGCATGGGTTCACAGTGGGAAGGTCATGTCAGATGACTCTAATTGATTTCTTTGACTGGGTGACCAAAGTAGTAGACCAGGGAGGTGCTGTGGACATGGCCTACCTAGACTTTATCAAGGCATTTGACACAGTCCCACATAAAAGATTAGTAGTCAAATTAACCAGCCTGGGAGTGGGTCCCAGGTGGTAGCCTGGGTAAAACATTGGCTGGACAACAGACACAGAAGGTAATTGTAAATGGAGTCCACTCTGAAGAAAGAGGAGTTACTAGTGGGCACCGTAGGGTTCAGATTGGGTCCAGTCCTTTAATGTCTTTATAAGTGACATTACAGAGGGACTGGAAGGAAAGCATGAATCTTTGCAGATGACACAAAGATCTGCAACAGGGTTGATACACAAGGAGGTGTGGAAAGGATGAGAAGGGACTTGGCAAGGTTGGAGGAATGGTCAGAAGTATGGCAGCTTGGACTCAATGCAAAGAAGTGCAAAGTAATGCACCTGGGAAACAAAAACCCAGGGGAAGATTACACAATGGGGGGGGTAGTAACAACAACAAAAATTGAAAGGGACCTGGGGGTAATCATATCAAATGACCTTAAGGTTGGCAAGCAATGTGAGAAGGCGGTAGGGAGGGCTGGGGTGATACTGGGAAGTATATGGAGAGGCATCACCAGCAGAAAACAGGAAGTTGTTATCCCTCTCTACAGACAGTTGGTGAGACCCCATCTGGAGTACTGTGTCCAGTTCTGGAGACCCCATCTCCACAAGGACATAGACAGGATGGAGGCAGTTCAGAGGAGGGCAACTAAAATGGTGCAGAGTCTGCAAGAGAAGCCATATGAGGAGAGGCTAAAGGAGCTTAATATGTATACCCTTGAGGAAAGGAGGGAGAGGGGGGACATGATAGAAATGTTTAAGTACCTCAGTGGAATCAACAAAGTCCAAGAGGGTAGCATCTTTGAGAAAAAGAGATGTGCAAGAACAAGGGGACACAATTTGAAGATAGAGGGGGGACGGCTCAGGGGCAATGTGAGGAAGCATTTTTTCACAGAGATGGAGGTGGATGCATGAAACAGTCTTCCTGAGGAGGTTGTGGGGTCTAAAACTGTGGGAGAATTCAAGAATGCATGGAACAGACATAAGGCAATTTTTGTGGGGGGTAGGAAGAAATAGGCTGTTGGTTAAATAGGATCTGCAGCTTATCCTCTAGGTAGGGCAATGGGCAGACTAGGTGGGCCAAGCGGTCCTTATCTGCCGTAAAAGTCTATGTTTCTATGTAAGTGGGTGAAGCCAGTTTTTGCAGTAAGAGTTACTGAAAGCATCGATTTTGTTTTTTTGTAGTTAAGGATGAGTCTATGTTTGCTGAACCAGTTCTCGACTGAGGAGAATCCAAGCTGAAGATTGTTCTGCAGGGATTGTGGATCTTTATGCGTGGTGTGAATTACGGCATCATCAGTGTAGAGTATGATTTGTTCAGGACACAATTGCGGGAGGTTATTCAGAAAGAGACTGAACAGGAAAGGACCCAGTATGGAGCCCTGGGGGGATTCCAGAGCGGACTGATCATGCATCAGAAAGGACACCAGCGATTTGTACTCTTTGCAATCTGTTTTCCAGGTAGCTTTTAAACCAAGCTAAGGAGTCTGTGGAAAGTCCCGCATTGAGGAGATGATCTAGAAGCAGATGATGGTGAATGGTATTGAAAGACTTAGTTAGGTTTATAAAGACAGACCCGGCTAGGTGGCCATTATCAAGAGAACTGAGGACGGCTCTGGTGAATTCCAGTAGTGCTGACATAGTGCTGTGCCCTTTCCTGAAACCATGTCGTTGTGTACATAGGATATTGTGCTTGTCCCGGTAATCAGTGAGGTGGTCAGCAACTAGGCATTCAATGGCCTTGGAGAGGGGAGACAGGATAGAGATTGGTCAGTAGTTACTGTGGTTGATCCTATCCTCACTTTTATGGACTGGGGTGACAGTAGCGGATTTCCATCTGTGTGGGAACTGGCTGAGGCTGAGGGAGAGGTTGAAGATCTTAGTTAGTGGACTAATCACCTAGTCAAGGGTGAGGAACAGCAGTTTTAGGTCAAGTGAGTCCCCACTAGTTCTTGTTTTGGTAATTGCTTTAGCAATGTATTTGTGGGCTTCTGGCTTCTTGACCGCTTTGAAGTAGAAAGGAGAATGAGTGGGGGGGTGGGGTACTGGTAGGTAGGACTGGGGGGTGTGATTCATCAAAGAAGTCAGTAGGAAGTACATTACTGAGGTCCATGAATGCACTGTTGATGGTATTGGCAATGGTTGTGGCATCGAGGATGGCAGTCCCATTCATGACTAGCATAGTTGGGGAGGTTTTTGGTGGTTTTCTGGTTACTTCTTGAATATTGTTCCAGAAGGTTCTTCCATTCCCCCATGAATTGGTGAGAGCTTCCTTGTAGTAGGCACTTTTTTGCTATTGGATTGATTTTGTACAGGCATTAAGGGCATGTTTGTAGTTCTGAATGTTGTTTTGCATACCAGAAGCCTGAGCCAGGAGCCAGAGGTGGTCTCTTGATTTTAGCTGTGAAATTAGATTAGTGGTGAGCCAAGGATTGCAGAGGGCTTTGACTTTACACTTTTTGAAGGGGGCGTAGGAGTTGCAGGCTGCATTGAAGGTGGTGATGAAGAAATCCAGGGCTGCGTAAACATCAGTTGCATTGTAGATAGGGAACCAGTCCTGCTGCCTGAAGTGGGATTTCAGGAGTTTCAGCTTCCCCAAGAAAGAACACTGCTGATTATGACTGATGGTGGGGTTTGCAGAATTTATTGGACCATTCACAAGTGACAGGGGAATAATCACTGAGTAAATCTGGGAGGATGGAGACATTGGAGACATGGATGAGGAGGTTGGTTAGCTCCCAGTCCAGAAGGGGGCTAGTACCTGTTTTGTAGTTGTGCCAGGTTTGGGAGGTGACCAACTGTGTTAGGTTTACAGCAGTGATGGCATCCTTGAGGCCCCCCATATTGATGGCAAGCCAGTTGATGTTAAAGTCACCAAGCTTGATTAACTCAGAACCAGGGAGTTGTGATTGGGTGAATTCTAGAATGGCTTTGAATCCTTTAACTTGCTCTTTTGGGGGGATGTGAACTGCAGCAACTGTGAGGGCTTTGCAGTGGGCTCCAAGGATGATGCGTACTGGAAGGATCTGAGCAGTTGAGTGGGCGAGAGGGGTGTTTGGGGGCTGGCCCACCAGGGACTCTCTGAGGTAGATAGCACAACCCCCTCCTCTTTTAGTCTTCCAATCCAGCCTAAAGACATAGGAAGGTTGGGTGATTGCCAGGTCAGGGACTTCAGGTGTAAGCCAGGTTTCAACAACTGCAACGATGTCGGGTTTGTGCTTGCTAGCGAGGATTTTCAGGGTATCAAGCTTAGGTAGAAGGCTGCAGGTGTTGAGAGAAGCTAATGTGAGTGATCCAGATTGTTTAACTAGGTTGTTCCACCCAAGAATTAATTAGGCCAGGGTTTGCGTGAATGTTTCTGGATTGTAGCAGCAGGAGGAGCAGCAGCTTCAAGGTACACAAGCATAGGTCCCTGATGGAGAGTTTTCAGGATCACTTTGTACAGTTGGGTAGGGAGAGCTGATGTCGCTGGTCCCAGAGTGATGTCATATATACTAGTAGTGGTAGGGGAGATGAGAATGCCCAAGGCCCTTGGTTAAAGGTACCTGGGCTCTGCCAATCATAGTTCATAGAGGGTGAAGAGATGGAGGGTAGTTTAGTGTGTAGAGTGCATGTGTGGTAGTGGAAAAAGTCAAATAGATAACTTGGTTGTGGGGGGGTAACAGGCCCCAGTGAGGTAGAATAGAGGAAGAAGTGACATGAGAAGAAGTAGTTGAGAAAGCATGGCGGGGTGAGACATAACTTACAGCAGCCAAAGCTGGCCGAGCAGGGTGTCGTGCAGGAGGAGGGTCAGACAACTAGGCAGGGAATGGAGTGGAGAAATTAGAAGGATGTGGAGAGGAGGAGGGTAAGGGAGTCATTTAGCACTGCAGAGAGAGAGGGGGAGAGACAGAGAGAGAGAGGGTGTGGTGGGAGGACAGGGAGGCAGATAGAGAGAGAGAGAGAGACAACATGGGTTGTGGAAAGGTAGTGACTTGTGAGAGACCCAATAGCAAACAAGCGTGTAGGTGACACAGCCAGGAGGAGGGGTTAAAGACTATGCAACAAAGGTAAGAGGGGTGGGGTGGGGGGCAGGCACAAAGTTTGGCTTTTCCCAATGCTAACCAATGGGTGCAGAAGCCCAGGCTAACACAGATAATGCTAGAAAAGTTGGCCCAATCAGAAGCAAAGGTGTAAGGCACAGTCCAATCAGAGGTGGCAGCAGAAAGTGCTCAGCTAATTGGAATGTATGTTAGATTCCCCAGCCAGGTCTGAGGTCTTACCTGGCTTGGCAGAGTTCCTGGGCGGCAGGCATGATGGAGTGGGTGGGCAGCTGGCGTTTCTGGCTGGCGCTACTCTGACAGCACAGGAAAGCCTGGTCTGGGCAGAGATCTAAGGGGTGAGAAGAGGACAGAGGGATTACTATAAGGGCTAGGGGACAAATCAGAGTGATGCAGGTGATTAAGTCTGGGGTGGGGATAGACTTCAGGGGTAGGAGACAGAGGTAGATTAAGCTAGTGAGGAAGAACTGGGGGCGCTTTCAGCAGAAATCAGAATAGTCAGCTGTGGCACCACAGGAAAGCAGGTGAGAGACAAGGGTATCAAGGGGAATTAGCTGGGAAAGAACAAACAAATGAGGTTTACATTGCAGGTCTAGTGAGAGGAAGCACAACAGGAGGGCTATGGGAGAGGCACAGATACAGTGCAGGCAGGAGCTTGGCAAAACAAAAACAAGAGGTAACAGAGAAGAGGGAGAGAGGGGAAAAAAGTTTAAATTGCAGGGCTAATGAGAGGAGATACAGCAGGAGGGCTAGGGATGAAAGACACAGGAGTAAATAAGCAGTACTATCCAATAACAGTGCAGGCAGAAGCTAGCCAAATTAGGCAGTACTTTCACATAAAAATACAGTTCAGTGAGAAAACAATTAATTAGAAGCAAACTTTCAGCTTTTTCCAATGCTAATCAATGGACACACAAGCCCAGGCTAACACAGATAATGCTAGAAAAGCCGGCCCAATCAGATGCAACGGCGTAATGCACAGTCCAATCAGAGGCAGCAGCAGAGAGCCCTTGGCCAATCGGAATGTCCGTTGGCTTCCCCGGGCAGGTCTGAGGTCTTACCAGGCTTGGCAGAGTTCCTGGGTTGCAGGCAGGATGGAATGGGCGGGCAGCTGCAGTTTCTGGCCATGGACACTCTGATGGCTCAGGAAAGTCCAGTCTGGGCAGAGATCTGGCTTGGTGGAGTTCCTGGGTGGCAGGCAGGATGGAGAAGGTGGGCGGCTGGTATTTCTGGCCATGGCCATTCTGGCAGCACAGGAAAGCCTGGTCTGGGCAGAGATCCAACTTGGTGGAGTTCCTGGGTGGCAGGTACGATGGAGTGGGTGGGCAGCTGGTGTTTCTGGCTGTGGCTGATCTGGCGGCACAGGAAAGCCCAGTCTGGGCAGAGATCTGGCTTGGTGGATTTCCTAGGTGGCAGTCAAGATGGAGTGGGAAGGCGGCTGGTGTTTCTGGCCATGGCCTCCCCGGCAGCACAGGAAAGCCCAGTCTGGGAAGAGATCCAGCTTGTCAGAGTTCCTGGGTGACAGGCAGGATGGAGTAGGTGGGCAGCTGGCATTTCTGGCTGCAGCCACTCTGGTGGCACAGGAAAGCCCAGTCTGGACAGAGATCTGGTTTGGCGGAGTTCCTGGGTAGCAGGCAGGATGGAATGGGTGGGTGGGTGGCTGGTGTTTCTGGCCATGGCCACTCTGGTGACACAGGAAAGCCAGGTCTGAGCAGAGATCTGGCTTGGCAGATTTCCTGGCAGCCAGGCAGGATGGAGTGTGGGGCGGATGGCGTTTCTGGCCGCTGCCACTTTGACTGTGCAGGAAAGCCCGGTCTGGGGAGAGATTCAGCTTGGCAGAGTTCCTGGGTGGCAGGCTGGATAGAGTGGTGGGCAGATGGTGTTTTTGTCCATGGCCACTCTGGCGGCACAGAAAAGCCAGGTCTGGGCAGAGATCCAGCTTGGCAGATTTCCTGGGTAGCAGGCAGGATGGAGTGGCCGGGTGGCTGGTGTTTCTGGCTGTGGCCACTCCAGTGGTGCAGGAAAGCCCAGTCTGGGCAGAGATCCAACTTGGTGGAGTTACTGAATGGCAGGCAGGATGGAGTGGGAAGGCAGCTGGCATTTCTGGCCATGGCCACTCTGGTGGTGCAGGAAAATGTGATCTGGGAAGAGATCCAGCTTCGCAGAGTTCCTGGGTGGTAGGCAGGTTTGAGTGGGTGGGTGGCAGGTGTTTCTGGCCGCAGCCACTCCTGCAGTGCAGGAAAGCTTGGTCTGGGCCAAGATCTAAGGAAGATATTTGGATGCAGTTGCAGGAACAAGAGGAGAAAGGCAAGAGAAGAAGAAGTTCCCTGCAGAGTATAAAGAAAAAGAATGAAATCTTGAGACTTTTGTAGTTTCCTTGCATTTGCAGTTGGGATATAGTGAGCCTGGTGTTTCTTTGTAAATTGGGATCGGTTAGATTTGTGTGTATGTAGGAGTGTATTTTACTTTACAAATTAAGCATTTAAATTTTTTTTTATTTTCACTCTACCGAACAAGGACCAATCAGAGCATACATAAAACCTTATGCATCTGTAAGTGCTGTTTAAAAAAACTGGCAGTTGGAGTCAGTATCTCTCCACTGACTAACAGTTCCCTGTGTTAGCAACTGATGAGCTTGGCACTCTCGAGCTTGAGGTACAAATTTGAGATATACCGAGTGCCTGTAAGCTCTTATAATATATTTAACAGCAGTGGTATTCACTAACACTGCCTTAAGTTATTATTTTGAAAGCCTCCCCTGATAAATTATAAACTTAAGAACTCAGAGGGTGATGAGAAGGTCTCGGTAGTTTGGCATCCTACATTGCTTCGTTGTGCAACAATCTAAGTCTTTGGTGGTGAAGCAAACATTACAATTTACTAAAAAGTTTTAATAGGAAATATTTTCTCAACTATTGAGCAATTTTAATTTAATTAAATTAGACCCATCTCTTAGTTTTTTGGTGGGTAGGAAAGAGTGGAAATCATTCAGATATCTCATACAGGTCCAGCTGTGCATAAAAGTGGGATTTTTTTTTTTTATATATCTTTTTCTCTCTAAAAGCAAGTCTTCTAGCCAAGGATTGGGAATGTCTCCTTGAAATGGGGAAAGAAGTTTTGCGTTTACCCAAGACCAAAGCAAAGCCAACATTGGATACTCATCTTTGTAGAAGCTCAAATAAAGAGAAGACAGCAATTGGAGTGAACTGTGAGTTATGACAAAAAGACTTGGTGAAGTCAATCTACACTAAAACTGTGAGACTTATTTTAACTTATTCCAATCTCATTTTTGTCAGAGTACTGGGCTTAACATTTTCACAAAGTCTTCATTAAGAAGTTTATCTGGCAGAGTATTTCTGGAGCACTTTGTCTTGCCCTACCTTTCTGGACAGCACCAGTTAGAAGCACCTTGGTCTTAAGGTAGTGCCTGAACTTTGAGATTCATGAATTGAATGTATTCGCACAATTTGGAATACTGGTTATAAATGTATTATATAACTACTGTAAGTGTGCACTTTTATTATCAGGTTATTCAAGGCCACAGTGTTTAATCCAGGAGGATTATGGTTTGGAAAATTGATATCTTTTAAAATACATTCTCTCCAATATTTGCCAGGGGATATGGTGAAATAAGAATGAAAATAGAAATATCTGGTTACAAGTAACAATATACATAAGTTTATTAAGTTATATTTATTTGGACAAGAGGACAAATGTTGCTAGGGGGTGCATTTCAAGAAGAACAAAAATAGAACTATTTCAGACACATTTATCTTGACATAAGGAATCAGGTCTTAAAATAGACACTCTGTAGCTAACATACTGGTTAACAAAAGAAAAACTAAATTTTCAAACTCAGAAATAGAAATGAAAGAAGGACAACATGGAAGTAAGAAAGCAAAAGCAACAAATACCAGAAACAACTCCGGTCAGAGAAAGACTGTCCTTAAAACTCATTATTTGACTAAATTAGGGAGAAATCTGAGGAGTAAAGATATTGCAACATTAAAAGAGGGACTACTGGTTAATAATAAAGAGTCATAAAAAAAAGGACAACACAAGCTTTAATGGAAAAATAGATTTATACATCCACACAACAGGTAGGAAAAATGAAATACAGATAGCTAGGGGTGAAACTAGAGGTGAGGGAAATTACTCTATTGTATTATGTCCAGGAGTTTCAAATAATGATAAAAATACTTCTCTTCCCAGTTTCTTTTAAAAGGGACGTTGTAAGACAAACAACAAAGAATCAAATATGGCCTCCCCAGGGTTCTCATTAAGGAACTAGAACAGATGTTACCATCTTCACCTATAGAATTCAAATGGGAGCCCTTCCCCAGATAGGTAACTAAACCGGACATGCCTTTGGAACATCCTTCCATAGAAGACTCCACTAGAATTCTGGACTTGGAAGAAACCCAGTTACATCTCCAGCACCCACAGGCCAGTCAGCAAGGATCTTCAAACACAGTGGCACATTACCCTGTTCCTTTTTCTCAGGATTTAATACAGGCACTTGAGGCTCAGTATATGGCTAACGTGTTAATTTTGGAAGAGCTACAAGTAATTAGGGAGGCAGTCTCATTGGTAAAATCAACCTTGCACATCAGGAAGCCCTGATTAGGAACCTCTTTATGGAATTAATCAAAATTAGACTGGGTTCTGATTATGACTCGATGAATGATACACTGCTGAGCAGTGACTTGATCAATGAGTGAGAAAACTCTTTGAGGCAAAATGTTGCTTCCCCAAGATTAGGCAAAATTATAAAACAAAAACTACAGAAAGGAAAGAAAATAAAATCCAAAAGTAAGAAGCCTAAAGGGAGAGAAAACAGAAAAAAGGTTGAAGGTCAGGACAATCCTTTGCCTCAAAACATGCTTCCAGTTAACAATTCACTATGGAAAAATCACAGTAGGAAGGAAAAACCAGAACAAACTCCCCAGAGCGCCATCAGTCAAAATGAAGTGAAAGACAACCTAAACAAAAATATTTTAGCACAAAAAATAAAGGAAACACAACAGGGAATCATTTAATCTCCCTCCCTCCCCCTACAATCAAGGGTAAAACACTAAAAAAGAGAGCACAAGAATTTTCAAAAGCTCTGGACTCCCCAACTCCAGTGGTAAATTCTATACAGGAGGTGGAGGATACTCTTCAAAGTGGGCTTGCTGACCTATAAGGCCCTACACAGCTTGGGCCCTGGCTATCTGTCAGACCTCCTTACACCTGCTGCCTTAGTCTGCGCCCTCTGGTCCCCCTCTAGGGGCATCCAGGCAATTCCCAGGATGAGGCTTAAAACTACTGATGACAGAGCATTTAGCGGTGCCGGCCCTGTCCTGTGGAATTCAGGAGTTCCCTTAGGTTGAGGTTTTCAAGACCTGCTTTAAGGCCCTCCTATTTTAGTCAAGCAATTCCAGACTAGGTATACTAGCCATTCTGAGAGTCCCACCTTTTGTTCCCATTTCTGACTATATGTTTTAGAGAGTTATGTACTATCACAGGCCATATTTATTGCATGTTTTTTTTATTATTATTATAATTTTATCTGATATAAAATCTTATATTGATAGAGTGTTTTTACTGTACGGCACCCAGAGCCTCCAGGATTGGGTGCCTAGAAAAATAAAATTGGCCTTGCCTTGCCTATACTGAAAATTCAATCACAAATCAAAGAAAACAAATAAAGGGACACATCACAAATTAAAGTTACCAATTAAAGAGACACTGTCAACCCCCTAAGGCCTCAAAGTGTCCCTAGTTTTAAAAAACAAACATTTTATGATTGTTCACATTCTATAGAGACTGTTGATGTAGCTGGTAGTTTGATTCAAATCCTTGTTTTCTTTTAAAAAGGGAAAAACTGTCTGCCCATCATACTGGTGACCACACCAAAACATGTTTGTTTACATTTCTTCACAAACTCCCACTGCATCTTTCCTGGACTCAGGAACACAAGCAATACAAACTAGACACTCATTATGCAGTGGGAGTAGAGGAGACTATTGTATCTTGAGTGGCTGAATGGCTTGAGGGTGTTTACAATGTTCAGAAAGTGTGCACTAAGAGTAGTTCAGTGATTTGAAGCAAAACAAATCTGGGCATAGCTATACATTATCATGCATTTCAGTTCTAATAAGCAAGGAGGCAGATAAAACAACCAGCAACATCAATGAATTTTAGAGAAAGCAAGAAATTATAAAAGGTGGGGTTTTAGCTAAAGTACTATGATGAAAATAGGTTGGATGTGTTCCTTTAAGTAATCACTGACGTGAAACAGATACAAAGCACTAGAAACAATGAGGAATTGGAAAATGGGGCATATCCTCCTGTATTTGGCAATGTTAAAAAGTAAGGATATCTTTAAGTGCAGGGATGAGACTGAAGATACATTAAAAAAGTAAATTTTCTGATTACCAGAAGCTGAACTAAGGTTCCCAAATGAGAGAAACAATGTAATTCTCTCAATGAGGGATAATTTAGATCATGAGACCCCACTTTTTGTCATAATAAATAATTTGGATATAAACAGCTGGTTTGGAGACAAACCCTAAAGGTTGAACATCTAGATGTGATAGTTGAAGCCCCTATAACTATTCTCACTTTCTTGGGTGAAACAAGAGCAAGTTTTACAAGTGCCAGACAATTACAAAAAAGAAATTTTACAGAGAACATACTAAATAAAACAAGGTAAGGAAAACTGGACAGTTTGCAGTCTTATTTAGTGTTATCTATTATTAGCTTAGCAGCTGTTCATTCAGAAATGTATGCAATATTAATGCACACAGTATGTTACCTTTCTGGGGAAATTATGGGTATAAAACTGGGGGACAAAAGGGTAACATGGATCTGGAGAAATGGAGGAATTAATAATTATGGCCAGATAAATGTGGTTATTAGGGACAACTTTTTGTATGCACAAATATTAGCAGAAGTCAAATTTTTTGTAAGCCTCAAAATAATATTACTGACAAGAATGTAAGCAGGGGTCAAGATCAGTTTTATTCAAAGTTTAAGAATGTGCAAAAAGGTATTCTATCATGGAATATAGGCGGGATTTATAAGAACGTAGCAGATAATTCAGGTCATTTATTAGTCAAATTAAGGTTATAGTACTACAAGAAACTTGGGCAGTGACAGTGATTTGGTTGGAGGGCTATTATTGTTTCACGTCTACAGGTGAAAAGAAAAAAAATATCAGATAGACCCAATAGGGGATTAGCCTTTCTTATAAAAATCTCAAAAGATGTGATGTTAAAAGCTGAATTGGTTAATCACAAAAATCTAAAAATAATATTGTTGTCCTGGGGAAAAAATAGATTTTTTATTTGGTAATTGTTATATCCGCCAATGAACACAGAATATTATCTTTTTGAAACATTAAAGATTAATATGAAGAAAACAATTTTTGATCATCCAGAAGCTAATTTAATTTTTATGGGAGACTTTAATGCAAAAATTAGTAGCAAAGTATGTTATTCAAAGGCAGGAGAGGAACTAACATGTCAAAGGTTCTCCCAACATATTTTAGATAGGAATGACAGAAGATTTCTGAAATTCCTTGGGAACACGGGACTTTGTATATTGAATGGGACTGTGGAAAGATATTCCCCTGCAAGTTATATATATTTTTCACCAG
Organism: Neoceratodus forsteri; assembly: GCA_016271365.2. NCBI lineage: Eukaryota > Metazoa > Chordata > Ceratodontiformes > Ceratodontidae > Neoceratodus > Neoceratodus forsteri. The sequence goes on from CM057456.1 coordinate 1,342,240,070, forward strand.
CAGATGCTAGTGTAATAGATTATGTTCTTATGTTATATTGACAAATGCCTATGTGCACATTTTTAGAAGTCCTTGAAAGGCCAGAAATTGACAAATTCCCCATTCAGTTGATGTTAAAAAAACATGACCTTAGAACATCCTCAAAAAATGTAAAAATGTATTCTGGAAGCATAACAATACAAAATATGAAGAATGTGCTTCTTTCTGAGGAATGGGAAGGAAAATTGGGGGAAGATTCTTCATTCTCAAGAAATTACTAGTAAAACCAAAGATTTGAAGGTCAATAATATGGCTAATGAAATGTATAAAGGTATACAAGGAATTTTTGAAATAATTCTGCCATTTCTATATAAACCAAAAAATAAATGCGAAAACAAAACATGGTTCAATTCTCATTGCAGGAAGTACAAGGCCTCTTTAGCCAGATTTGTTAGCTACAGTATGTCAAACAAAATACAACATGGAAAATGATTCACTACTGAATACATTTAATAAGCAGTATAAAGCTTTTTTTTTTTTTTTGCAAGAACGAAAAGCACTATTTAGCAAAGAACAATGGAGGGAAAAGTTTCAAGTGGCACAAAAGAGAGATTCCAAGACATTTTGTTCTCTGGTAGCCAGGAGTATGATAAATTTTGCTGAAAATTTATCAGCTCACATAAAGCCCCAGGCATGAATGAACTGGTAGAGAAAAATCTTCTGTTCTGACACCATATCATATGACTACAATAGAATAATTGCAGAACTAATTTTATAAAAAAAAAAAAAAAATTATACAACACTTTGGGAAATAAAGGAAGCGATACAGCAGATAAAAGGTAAAAAGGCACCATTTTTAGACAAAATTCCTCCCTTTGTTTATAAAACAGAATTAGAGTGGTAGAGCCACCTTTTGGCATTACCATTTAAACAAATGGTAAAAGATGATTTTTTTCCCAAGAGACTGGAAGGGAAATATAATTGAACCAATTCTGAAAAAAGATAACCGTTACTCCCCAGAAAAGCATAGAGTTCCAACTAGGAACATAGTGTGAAAAAACACAGTAGCACAAAACACTGCAGGCAATCATCGCTGCCTGCAATGTCAGCTCACAATAACAATGCTGGCCCATACTACTCAGCAGTACAATGTGAATACTGCCCTGGTGGCTAGTGGGTCCCCTATCCCACCCAGTGATTGCCATCCCCAGTACAAGTAATAGTAGATTCCCTGGTGTCATGGCCAGTGTCTGCCCCAACCCGCTGTCACTGATCACTGGAAATATTGTCTCAGCATACCTGGCATTTCAGTATGGCAATATATCCCTGGTATCTAGTGTACCCCCTACTCCGCCACCCTGACATGTAGATCCCAACCACTCTGCCCCCCTCACACACCAACAATGAGCGGGTGACCAGCACAGCCTTCCATTCACCACCATGGCTGGCTGCCTGACTGAGCTGAAATGAATGAGCACATACTCATATACATGCTCATTCATTTCTGCTCAGTTGGGTGGCCAGCCCTGACGGTGGGTGAAGGTCTGTGCCGGTTGTCTGCTCATTGTTGGGTGTTTGGGGGGGTGTGGTAATGGGGATCTACCTGCCAGGCTGGGAGGGGTTGGGGGGGTCCACTATATGGCAGGAGTATATTGCCATACTGCAATACAATATATGCTGAGACACTGATGCCAGTGATTGGTGATGGCAGGTTGGGGGGGCACCAGCCATGACACCAGGAAGTCTAATATTACTTGTACTGGGGCCAGTGATCAGCAGGTGGGATAGGGGACCCACTTGCTGCCAGGGCTGTATTCACATCGTACTGCCTGTGCAGTATGGGCCAGTGTTGTTATTGTGAGCAAACATTGCAGGCCGCAATGCATTGCCTGTAGTGTTTTGTACCACAATGTCTTTTCCCACAGTGTTCTTGACTGTAACCAAATTATAGACCAATAAGTTTAATTGACTGTTTAGACAAGATCTTTAGTAGAATAATCTAGGAGAGATTGGTCTCATGGAATAAAACTAATAATATATTAAATATCTACCAGGCAGGATTTCATAAGGAATACTCCACTACTGACCAATATTTAATTTTATAGCACATTATTGAGAAGTATTATATAAAACAGAAAATCCCATTATATATGGCTCTGATTGATTTAAAGGGCCCTTTGGTGCATTATCAAGACCTTTATTATGTGCAATGCTATCACTAGCATCCATAGACAAAGATAGTTTCTTATAATTATACATTTGTATACAAATAACTGGATGTCTGTGAGATATGATTTAAATGAAAATATGTCACAGCTTTTTCGAACTAATAGAGGTGTCAAACAAGGATGCTTGCTGACCCCTCTTTTGTTTAATCTCTTTCTAAATGATTTACCAACACAATTACTTGAAATTCAAGCCTTTTTGTTGATGGTAAAGGAAATTCCTGTCCCTGCCTTAATATGTGCAGATGATCTTAAACTGATTTCCTTTTCTCCAATTGGGCTGTAAAGGAAAATAACAATTTTGGATAATTATTGTTTGTGGAACAAACTCAAAATCAATGTGGCCAAGAGCAGTATAATGATGTTTGGGAAGAAAAAATCTAACATAAAATGAAAAATAGGAAATGAAAATATGGATATTGTAAAATCATTCAACAATCTTGGCCTAATTTTTTCAGCTAATAGCTCATGGGCATACCTCATGCACTATACAAAAAACAAGCTGATTCAGGTGAAGGCCGCACCTCTTTGATTTAATAGGAAGTATAGTGGTTCCATTCTTGCTCTGGTTCTTAAATGGCAGATATTAAAATTAGTAGTATAGCACAATATATGACAGAAATATGATCCACCAAAACCTGCATGCATATTGAATTACCATTTAATCAGTTTTATCATTTGATCCTACACACTATTTGCTCTATTCCAGCAGAAATAGTTAGAGCTGAGTTAGAGAGATATAGGATAGAGGAGTTAAGCAAAATAAAAAAGTTAGCATACTGGATAAAGTGTTCAAATACAGTTGAATCGAAGCTTACAAAAAGATGGCTGTTGGAGAAGAAGGCATGGTTATGCAAGCAATAACACAAAATGAAGTGTGGGTTATGTCCTGATAAGAGCACTGCCAGGTGCATTATGAGGCACAAGGCGATTGCACCAAGTGTCTTTTGCATCTGTGCGTGCTCATATCAGGACATAACCCACACCTCAGAGTGTGTTATTGATCTTATAAAATGGGCCCCCAAGTAGAGATTGAAAATTAAAAAAAGAAAAGAAAAGCTGTTGAAATGGAAAAAAAGTGAAAGAAACATTTTGTTTACTTGGAGGAAAAAAGTAGTCCATCTATGTAATGTGCTGTACAGTACAGGACAGTACATTGTATATGACTTGCTCTGAAGTACAGCTTCCCTCCTACCAGAGATAGTATTCAGGGTAGGTTCCTTCCCCATGACATTGTATGTGTTTTTTTTTATTGTCATAACTTGCCATTCTCTGTTTTTTAAAGTGAGTACGGTGGTACTATAGGGAGCGAGTGTGTACCTCTTCAGTCATTGTAGCTGTGCTTGCCTTTCAGTTAGAGTCCATGAGGGCAAATGAGCACCTCTTTAGAGGAGAATGTTTTTAATGAGCATGTGGTTTTCTGCAGTGAAGCACCAGATTCTCTGTTTTTGCATAATAATGTTACTGGGAATATCAGGAGAGTGGTGGCATGGGAGGGGAGCAGATGGATTCCAGAAATGACAGAAATGCTGAATAGCAGGAGCGACAGCTGGACCTGTGAGGAAAAAAGTGACTGTGTGTAAAACAAAGAATATGAAGAGTTTAAGACTACTGTATGATTTAATTTTAAAGTTGCTGTCTCGGTGGATCAGAAATGGAGGACTGCTGCTGGATCTGTACCAAGATTTTAAACCCATGGCTCATGCTTTGCTTTTTTTACTGCTGTCATTTCTTTTCATTTTTTTTATATGTGTGACATTATGTCTTTTTTTTGTGGCTTATTTTTAATTTTTGGGACACTGACAAAATATTTCTCACAGAGCGACAGCCTGTGTATTGCTCTGTGACAGCTGACAAAGCAATTCTATATTTGGCACTGGTCCTTCATCGTGTGTGCCACCTGTGAGAACAATTTTGCCTCCTGATAGGTCCTTGAAACTTCTCTATTATGGGGTTACTCGGGGAAGCAAAGTGCCAGTTGGCATCATTACCATCTGATAAGGACATGGCTAGGTAGTTCTTTTAGCCAACCAGCTTGCAGATTTTTATTTGCCCATTTTACAATAGTGAATACACTGCTCCCCGGGCTTATGAAAATAGAAGCCATGCTTACATTAATCAAATGAAATAATTTATGGCAGGACTGCCTGAAGAGGATCAGTATTTCTCCAAAATACAAGGTGACAATCATAGATAGATTGCAGATCTTACCCCAAAAGCAAGGTATGGAATATCTAATCAATGCCAACGTGCACAGATGGTACTCAAATACACAAAATCTGTCAAACTGTAGGATAGAGCTTTATTTACTACTCTTATCAGATCCCAAATATAGAGAATACATTTTCAATTTAGGCCTGAAACATATCCGTCCAAGTTATTGTTGTATAGATATAGAGACAGACATAAACTATTTGATTTAGACCTACATTGTGACTGTGGGATGAATGATTATTTGAGCATGTTTTTCTCCACTACAAAAAAAATGGGGAAAAATAAGGGCTGAATGCATATACCCTTGTCGGTATCATACTCAAGGTAATGGTCAGTCTTTTCTAAATGCACTCATGAACTCCTCTGTAGACTCTGTAATATGAGATGTAATAATATATCTTAGACGGATTTATGTACTATATAGCTACTGTATGTAAAAGTCATAAAATCAGATAATTTTTATGTTTTCATAATTGTCTGTTTCCCAACCCACTGTTAGGTGACTTTCTTTTGTAGTGCTTTAGCACTTCTGTCTCACTTATCAATGCTATTGGAGATTACAGGCACAATACTGTACGCCTGTCAAAGTTACAGGATCTAAGGTGTCCACTTTACACTCATGGATAGGGTTCTATTTCTATTTCCTTATTGAGTTCAAACTAATAGTAACTCCGCCAATGATGGACTTAATGTTCATAGCAAGTGCAATATAACTAAAGAGAAACAATGTAATGAGCCTTCCCTATTATGGGTTCTTACACCGTGGCTTTACTTATATTCTGATTTTAAAAAATGTTTTCAAAATGGTTGCTAATTAATTAAGATGTTGTAATGACTTGATAAGTTGATCAATAAACTTGAACTTAAACTATTTCATGTTTGGGTACAGGCCTTGCAATCTAGCCTCAAACTTTTGATCCAGTAGAGCCGCAATTTAATTTTGTATCATGTTCCAGCACTTTTCCTGTTATGTCTATTTACTGAAAATTGTTCACATATACACGCATCGTTGATATAAGTGCTACTGTATATTCGTAACTACTAACATTGCTGTAGCATTTTGAAGGAACATTTGAAGGTACTACAAGGTGGAGCTTATAGCATTTTAAGAGGACCTTGAGTTGAACATCCCTAATAGAAAAATGAGTTTTATTTGCCTACAGTACCTTTTGTTTCTTAAACAAAACTTTTTTGGGGGCTGTCACAGCTATCTGCATCAGTTTGTAGTGTGTCAGGTTGAATAATGAATGCAGTTTACCATTGTAAAAGTGTTGGGGGTGGGAGATGTTTATGGTTTATGTACCAAACTGAGTTGGTATAGTTACTGTTTTTTTGTTTTGGTGATTCTATTGTCCAATGAATTTCTATACTTTTTGAGAAAGTATGATTCTATCCTTACTTGACTATAGGACTCCCATCCCTCCGTAGCTGCGCATATGTATGTTGCTGTGGAAGCACAAGGACCTCCGGGCCCTGCACTTCTGTAACAAATTGTAAGCATTAACTTTCTTATTACCACACCTCATGTACCTGGTACAGTCAATTTTGTAATCCCTGCCAAAACGTGATTGCATGCCATGACAGTGTCATTCACACCACAGGTGCATAACACACTTTGGCCAGGATATGAAAAAATAGCAACTGTCATGTTTATGAGGTGGCCTAAAAAATGACTATGTTGAAAGTTTGTGATACAAATATTAAAAATTGCAAACATTATGGGTGAGTGTAGCAAAATTTCAATAGCTATACATAGCATTTCCATTTTTACATATTTTGACTTCAAATTTTCAACATACCCTTCTTATGACCACACACCACTAACAAGGGTGGTGAAAATTGTCAAATACCACTAGAAAGGTGATTTTGCCAAGTGACTGAAAAATCACCTTTCAGGCCAAATTTACATAGTTCCAGTGTCATTGTTCATGAGGTGGGGTCTCAGAAAGGCCATGTTGAAAATTTGGGCCCGCAATATGCAAAAATGTCAAAATTCTGCACCAAAGTGAAAAAAAAGACAACATTGAAATACATAGAACCACACTTACCTTACTTTCTGATATAGCCAGTTGCCAGTTCCAGAAGCAAGACGTGTCTTTGATCAGAGAATGAATCTTCAGCTTGGGACCTGTTGCGGTGAGCGAGGGTGTGTTGTATGTGAGGGGTGTGGGGTGATGGGTGCTCAGTGGGATGTCAGTGTGGGCAGAGGGATTGACAAGAGGCCATTTTCTTTTTTACAGGTGTAAAAAAACAGGCATTGAGGGACCATTTCTTTATTTTATACCCGATGGCAATTGGAGGGTGGTGGGTACCACTAGACACTAGAGAAACATTTAGTACTTATGAGAACAGTGATCTTAGGATGTACGGTGCCACTAGACACCATAAAAAATAATATTGTTATTGGGACAGTGAATGGAGGGTGGGGGGAGGGCACCACTGGTGACTAGGGATAAAATTTACAATAACGGGAATGGAAAATGCAGGGTGGGGGTGCCACTAGACACCAGGGATAAAAGTTATTTTGGGGGCAGTGACCAGAATGTGGGAGCACCACTGGATACCAGGGAAAAATAATATCATTATGGAGATTTTGAACAGAGGGTGTGGGGGGGCACTACTAGACACCAGAGACAAAATTTACAATAATGAGGATAGTGAATGAATGGAGGCAGTGACTCTAGATAACAGGGATAAATGTTATTATGGGGGCAATGATAGGAGGGTGTGGGGTGGCACTAGACATTAGGGAAAAAATAAATATTATTATGGGGATAGCGAACAAAGGGTGAGGAGTGCCAATAGGCACAAGGGACGACATTTACAATAATGGGGACAGTAAACAGAGGGTGGGGGGAGCCACTAGACATCAGGAATAATGTTATTACAGGGGAAGTGATTAGAGGGAGGAGGGTGCCACTAGAAACCAGGGAAAATAATATTATTATGGGGATGGCGAATGGATGGCGGAGGGATAACATTTACAATAACTGGAATTTCAAATAAAGGGTGGGGAGGTTCCACTAGACACCAGGGATAAAGCTTATTATTTAGGCACCGATTGGAGGGTGGGTGTACCACTAGTCATCATGAAAAAATTAAAAAAATATGAGCATAAGGTACAAAATCATTTTTTGTTTGAAGAAATAATTTTCCGAATCAAACAAAAAAAAATGGAAATGAAAAAGGATTCTTTCAAATGAAAAAAAAAAACTAAGTCCAAACTCTTTTTCCATTTAAACTGATCCTTTTTCATTTGCATGAAAAAAGATCATACGGAAAAAACAGGAAACAAAGTCCCAAATCTTCTTCAGTATCAAGGGATTCTTTATCGTTTGAATGAAAAAGCCCATATGGAAAAAGCAGAAGTGAGTCATGAAAAAGGATTTTTAAACTAAAAAAAAACACATGTTGGGGTAAGTTTATCAACAGTTAGCTACAGAATCCATCTAATGGAGTCTCAATGAGCAAAATGCATATATTGGGCTCTTTGCAGGATGTCATTTTTGTGGGTTTTGATATTTTTTTAAAGAAAAATGGAAAACAAGATGGTGGAAAACTTAAATTGATTTTTCCCTTCCAAAAAAAAAGGAATGGCCCCAATTGAAAAAGGATCCTTTTTCGTTCTGACCAAACTATTTTTTCATTCCACACCTCTATCCAAAAGACTGTACTGATCATGCTCAGAACTTGAAATTTTCTAATTTAATAACTTTGAAATGGATGAATACTTTTTTGCCAAACCAGCCAAAATTAAAGCTGTGAGCCAAGCCCTTTCCACCCTGAAAATGGTGAAACAAAATTACAAACTGTCCGGGTACAAGACAATGACAAACAAACAGCAAAAAACATCTATTTTTTTAAGTTTTTCTGCTATCTGCATCTCAGAATCTGCATATCCAACCAGAATAAAACTTACCACATTAAGAGGCCCATGAGATCACACATGCAAAATGTTGTGCAATTCCATTGAACAGTTGTGATGTTTTTAAAGTGCAAAATTTGAGGTTTAACAACCCTAACTTTAGGGAAGCTAGCATGTGTGCGCTGTGTGTGTGTGTGTGTGTGTGTGTGTATGTATATGTATATATATATATATATATATATATATATATATATATATATATATATATAGATATATATCTATATATATTAGAGGCAAAAACTCTGTTTAATGCATCAGTTAGGGTTGTTCCACAGAGACAAAAGCGAGGAAATTCAATGTTAGGGTTGAAACCCCCTTTGCACCCTTCCAGCCCACCCCCCAACTGGAATTGAGGTGCGCGTTGGGGTCGTCGGCCCTAACTCTCACCCCATCACATGTGGAAAGAAGCTGAGGAGTAGGAGAATGGGGTGAGAGTTAGGACCGATGACCCCAACATGCACCCTATTTCGGTTGGGTGGCCAGGTGCAAAGGGGTTTCAACCCTAACATCGAATTTCCTCACTTTGTCACTGTGAACAACCCTAACTGATGCATTAAACAGAGTTTTTGCCTCTAATTTTCTTTGAGAATCGAGAAATAGTGAAAGTAATGTGGCGGCGGGAGCCCCGCGCTCCCGCCACGTGATGTCTTGTCACATAGTAAGATTGTGCCCGCAAACTCAAATCGTAATGCTCATAGTGACGCAAAGCGAAACAGAAAGTGAAACAGTACTGTAGACAGAAATGTTAAAAACAATGCAAACGCAACTGCAAATGAAAACACAAAGGGTAATGCACATGGTGGCGTAAACATGGACGGTAATTGAAACGGGTACGGAACCGCAAGCAGAAACGGTAATGGTAACAGTAATGTAAGCGCACAGGCTGGTTTTCCCTAAAAGCTGTATACAGAAAGACAGTGAGTACAAAGAATGTATGCAAAATAATGACTCACGGAACAGAAAAATGAGGACTTGGAATAGTAAATTGCTTATATCTCAGGAACCGTTCGACATAGAAAAAAATGTAAAAGTCATATTAATTATCAGTTTCCTGGCTAGTTTTGTACTTAGCCCCTGTTTGGGGGCTAAGCATTTTTTGACGAAAAGTCTGTATCTCGCACCGTTTCCGAGATACGGGCCCTGAAATGCGCGGCGAACTCCGTAATGTTATCCTATGGGAAAAAACAGAAGTTCGGAGTTTCATAACTTTGCCTCCCTGTAATATTTTTTCACCAAATCACTGAAAATCACATATGAGGGATGTTGGCTGTGTTCCCTATAAATTTCAGCCCAAAAGACCAAACCGTTATTTTGCAGCAGGGCGTCAAACGATTGCTACAATGCGTCATATGCCGTAATGTTATCCTATGGGAAAAAGTGTCAACTTTGGAGTACCGTAACTTTGCCGTTCTGTAATATTTTTTCAACAAAATACTGAAAGGCATATTTGTTAGATGTAAGCTGCATTCCCTCCAAATTTCAGCCCAAAACTCCAAACCGTTATTTTGCAGCGGGTGGCAAAGAATTTGCTGTCATTTTCCCAAAGTCTAGAAAAGTACTGTTGCAATTTGCGAAAGGTTTCACAAAAATTTGCGACACTTTTGTGAGTGCGACACTACCTCACCAAAGTACTTTTTCCAGAAATCTGAAAAACATATTCCTGGGGTGTTTTACCCCAAACTAAAGACATGGCTAGCATCCTCAGGGTCCAACTAGGTGAAGGCAAAAAGAATTAGGTTGCTAGAGGGTCCCAAATTTAAATGCCAAGCATTTTTCTGATCACCAACTGAAAACAAAATGGTGGATTTGTGACAGTAAAAGGGCCATTTGCAAAAGTAAAAGCTGCATTTGCAACACTGTCGAACTTTTTGTTAACTTTTCCCATTGACTTATAATGGGAACTTGTTTTTTGAATAACTTTTGAACTGTTTAATATTTTTTCACGAAATCTTCGAAAGGCACATCAGGGACCCTGGCTACATGTTCCCTGAAGATTTCAGACCAGTCGTGCAAACCGTGCAACCTGTAGGCGCGACTGTAGAATTCCCAAAAAAGCGTAAATGCACGCGCAGATCACGCTTAATAACTCCGCAGTCGTATATCTGACTGGTACAAAACTTAGCAGATCCAAGGCATATGGGTCTTGATTCTGTATTCCAAATTTCAGGCAAATCTGTTGAACAGTTGCAAAGTTATTAAGGAGCAAAATTTTGAGTTTAACATGTAAATGGCTCCTCAACTTAACTATGGTAGCACTACTGTGCTACCATATATATATATATATATATATATATATATATATATATATATATATATATATATATATAATATGGGTAGAAAAATAAGTAGCTCATTCAGTGGACAATCATCATCACATGACCATGCATATATCAGAGTGCGACTGCACACCTGCACTTTTACCCCCAAAAACAATTTTGCCATTTTATAAGATAGATAACCCACTCTAGAAGGTGCAGTCATGCTCTGATATACGCATGCCTTGGGTGGTTGACACACACCAAGGCATGCGTATATCACTGCACACCTAAGAGTGGGTATATCTATTACATACACACACACACACACACACATATATATGTATATATATCTATACAACATGTATATGTGTGTAGCTATATATATATATATATATATATATATATATATATATACATTCATCGCAAAAACATAATTAATGCACTAGTTACAGTTAAAGCTGCAAAAGTAGGGAAATGTGGTGTTAAGGTTTCCAGTGCTAGCACCCCATCCCCAACCTGCTGGCAGCAAAAGGAAAAAAAATATTGTTTCAACTCTTATGCCTCTTTGCAAGTCAGGCTGTGGTTTGCCTTGGAGTTATCAACACTAACACTCACCCCATTCCATCTCTAAATAAGGTGAGATGGGTACAGCATCTGCCTGTGGGACAGCAGGGCCCTCCAGGTCCTGAGCTCTCACCCCTCCATAGATACATATGAGTATGTTACTATGGAATTGCAGGGACGTCAGGGCCCTGCACTTCCATTTGTAGGACATCAGCAACCAAATTGTCAGCATACACTTCTTATTACCCCACCTCATGTACCCAGTACAGTAAATTTTGAAATCACCCTAAAACATGATTGTGAGCTGCTACACCATCATTCCATGTCACAGGTGCAAAAAACACACTTTGACCAGGATTTTTTTAAATGACAGCAATGATGTTCATGAGGTGGTCTAAAAAAATGGCCATATTGAAAATTGGGGTGCAAATATTTAAAATTAACAAAGTTATGGGTGAACATAGCAAAATTTCATTGACTACTCATAACTTTTCCATTTTTACATAATTTTGACCACAAACTTTCCGCAAAGCCTTCTTTTTACCCCAATTCATAAACAAGGGCAGTGATAATTTTTAAATCCCACCTGAAAAGTGATTTTTCTAAGGAACTGGAAAATTGCCATTCGGTCCTGATTTGCATAGTTCCAGTGCCATTGTTCATGAGGTGGGGTATCAAAAAGGCCATGTTGAAAATGTGGCCAAAGAATATGTAAAAATGGGAAATTTATGCACTGAATTGGAAAACCCCATTGAAATACATTGAACCACACTGACCCTACTTTCTCATATAGCAGTCACTGGTTCCAGCAGCAAGATGTGTCTTTTTTTCAGAGAGTGGATCTTCAACCTGGGACCTGTTTAGATGAGTCAAAGAGTGTGGGTGGTGTAATGGGTGCAGAGTGATGGATGCTCATTGTGAGGTCAGTGCATGGGAGGATTGGCGAGGGACCATTTTTGTTTTTACAAATTTAAAAGAAAGACATCATGGGACATTTTTCTTTATTTCAGTGGGGAATGGCAACTCGAGAGTGGGGTGCCACTAGACACCAGGAATAATTATATTATGAAGGGCATGGTGAACAGAGAGTGGGGGTGCCACTAGACCCCAGGGATAAATGTTGTTATGGGGCAGTGATTGAAGGTTGGGGGATGCCACTAGATACCAGGGAAAAAAGTATTATTATGGGGATGGTGAATGGAGGGTGGGGGGTGCCACTAGACAACAGAAATACATTTATGATAATAGGGATGGTGAACATGGGGGGCACCACTAGACATCAGGGATGAATGTTATTATGTGGGTGGTGAATGAAGGGTAGGGAGATGTCACTATACACCAGGAAAAATAATATCATCACACGAATGCTGAACGGAGGGTGGGAGGCACCCTATAACATATATATATATATATATATATATATATATATATATATCTTTGGAAAAAATTGCATTAATGCAACATTTAGGGTGTAGGCTAAAGCGAAAGAAGTAGGAAAATGTCAAATTTTTGAAAAAATTTATGGTGTGCAGTCCTTCTTCAGGTTGTCAGACCTAAAGCTCATTCCATTCTATAAACTCTAGAAACATACACACCTAATGGGGTGAGCATTAGGGTTTACAACCCCAAGGAAGACTACACCCTTTATTTGTTTTAGGTGTGGGGGGAGGGTTTTAAGGTTGAAAACCCTAAAACCATATTTTCATACTTTTTCAGCTTTAGCTTGAACCCTAAATGTTGCATAAATGCATTTTTTGGCAAAGAATTTCCTTACTTTTAGAAATAGTATAATTATATCCTTATTTGCTTGTGGGAGAGCAGGATCCTCCAGGCTCTGCACTCCCATCCCTCCATATAAGCATATATGTATATTGACGTATAAATTCAGCACCGTCCGGGCCCTGAGCTGGCATTTGTAGGACAAAAGCAACCAAATTGTCAGCATAGCTATTTTATTACCCCACCTCATAAATCCAATAATGAAAATGTTCAAATCACAGCCTAAACATCACAACTTCATTCCATGCCAGAGGCACACAAATACATTTTGGCCAAGATCTGAAAAATGACAGCTTTCACATTCATGAGGTGGTCTGAAAAAATGGCTATGTTGAAAATTTAGGTTAAAAAAATTTAAAAATGAAGAATGTTAGAAGTGAGCATAGCTAAATTTCAACAGATGCTCATAACTTTGCCATTTTAACATATTTCAGCCCCAAATTTTCAAAATACCATTCTTTTGATCCCAACTCATGAACAACGGTGGTGAGAATTGTCATGCTGTACCCAAAACATTATTTCACCAAGTGACTGTGAAATTACCTTTCAGGTCAGATTTGCATAATTCCACCATCATTGTTCATGAGGTGGGGTGTCAAAGAAACCATGTTGAAAATTTTTATTTCAAAATATGAAAACAAGGTAAAGTTATGCACCAAAGTTGAAAACCCCATTCAAATACATTGAACTGCACTTACCTTACTTTCTCATGTAGTAGTTGCCAGTTCCAGCAGCAAGACATGTCTTCAATCAGACAGAGGATCTTCACCCTGGAACTTGTTCTGGTGACTAGGGGTGTGTGTGTGTAGGGGGGGGGCGATGTGGTAGATGCTTAGTGGGAGGTCAGTGTGGAGTGGTGTGACCAGCGAGGGACCTTTTTGTTTATGGGGAAAAAAAAGATATTGAAGGACTGTTTTCTTTATTTGAGTCAGGAATGATGATTGGAGGGTGGGGGTGCCACTAGACACCAATGGAATCAAATATCAATTAAGACAGTGATTGGAAGGTGGGGACTGCCACTAGACACCAGGAAAATATTTCATAACTACAAGGACAGGATTCCATATCAAGATAGCAACTGTATAATGGTGACGCATGAAAATGGCACACTGAATACAGCTCGACCACATACAGCAATCACTCTTTTTGCAGGGGGCTTTGACTCCATACCATGCTAACTAAATCTACTAACTCTGGGGGGAACGCAACTTGAGAAGGGGGGAATTCCAGGTTGCCAACATGGCACTCATGGTTTTCTTGTGCTGTTTTTGGTCAACACCATTCTTTAGTCGCTATCATGACAGGATACCCTGGGATGGAAATCAGAGAGTGGGGGGGGTGCCACTAGACACCACAGAAACCAAAAATATCAATGGGGACAGTGACCGGGGGGGTGCCACTAGACACCAGGGGAAAATACCATAGTTACGGGAACCGCGATTGGACATTGAAGGTTTCTACTAGACAGCAGGGAAATATTTTAAAACTATGGGAATGGTGATTGGAGGATGGGGGTGCAACTAGACACCAGTGAAAAATACCACTATTATAGGGACGGCCATCAGATGGTAGGGCGTGCCGCTAGACACCAGGAAAATACTTTATGACTATGGGGACAGCAATCAGAGGGTGTTGGGTGCCTCTAGACATGCGGATAAATGTAATAATAACAGGAATGGTGATGAAAGGCTATGGGTGCCACTAGACACCAAGGATAAAAAAATATTTATGGAGATGGAAATCAGAAGGTGGAGGGTGCCACTAGACACCAGGGATAAATGTAATAATGAGGGTGATAGCAATCAGAAGGTGGGGAGTGCCAAGAGACACCAGGAATAAATGAAAAAAAATTGGGTAATGGAGACTGGGGAGTGGGGGCATCAATAGACAGTAGGGATAAATTATATAATATCAGGGAAATTATGGGGATGTCATGCAAAATCCTTTTTTCATTTGTAGGAATACTTTTCCGTATCAAACAAAAAAGGATTCCATCAAATGAAAAAAAAAATAACAATAAACCTAAGTCCAAACTCTTTTTATGTTTGAATGAATCCATTTTTGTTTGAATGAAAAAGTATTGCACAGAAAAAGAGGAAAAAAACTAAATTATTTTCCGTATCAAGAAATCCTTTTTCATTTGCATGAAAACGGTGATGCAGAAAAAGCTGAAAAAAAAAACTAAGTCCAAAATCTTTTTCTGTATCAAGGGATCCTTTTTCATTTGAACAAAAAAGCCCATATGGAAAAAGCAGAAGTGAGTAATGAAGGATTTACAAAGAAATAAATATTCATATTTTGGGATCCATTTTCCAACAGTTAACTGCAGAATCCTGCTTATGGAATCCCAATGAACAAGATACATTTCTTGCCCTCTCTGCAGGATGTCATTTTTGTGGGTTTTGAATGTTCCCCCTCCCAGAAAAACTAAAATTAGGATGGCAGGAAAAGAAAAAGGATTCTTCCAAATGAAAAACGATTGGTCTCAAATGAAAAATAGTCATTTTTCTTATGTACCAAATTATTTTTTCATTCCACACATATATCCAAAAGACTGTACTGAGCATGCTCAGAGACCAACATTTTTGTATTTAATAACTTTGGAATAGATTAATATTTTTTTCACCAAACAAGGCACATCTGTGGGCTTAGCCCTTTCTAACCTGACAATTTCAGACCAAAATTTCAAACCTTCTCAGTGCAAAGAAATGACAAACAGCAAAAAACAGCAAATGTTTACATTTTTAAGTTATCCACATCTCAAAATCTGCAAATCCGACCAGAACGAAACTTGACAAATCAAGAGAACCTCCCCATGAGATGATGCCTACAAAATGTTGTACAAATCTGTAGAACAGTTGTACAGATATTAAAGTTCAAAATTTGAGATTTAAGATAGAATCCCCTGCTCAATCCTAAATATAGGGTGCTACCACACCCCTATAATATATATCTATCTGCAAAGAATTTTTGTACTTTTTGAGAACGTATAGTCATATCCTCATTTGCCTGTTGGAGAACAGGGCTCGGAGGACCCTGTGCTTCCATCCCTCCATACATGCATGCATGTATGTTGGTGTGGATGCATTTCAGCCAAAACAGCAACCAAACTGTCAACATAGCCTTATTACCCCACATCATGAATGCTGTGGTGTGAATATTGAAATCCCAACCGCAACGTCATTCCATGCCACAGGTGAGAAAATACATTTTGGCCAGGATCTGAAAAATTACAGCTGTCATGCTCATGAGGTGATATAAAAAATGGCTGTGTTGAAAATTTGGGCTGAAAATATTTAAAATTCCCAAAGTTATGAGTAGGAGTAGTTAAATTTAAATGCATGCACATAATGTTGCCATTTATATCTATTTTTACACCAGATTTGGAACATAGCCTTCTTATGACCCCACCTCTTGAACGAAGGCAGTGAAAATTTTAAGATCCTACCCAAAAGGTTATTGCACCAAGCTACTGCAAAATCACCTTTTGGACCTGATTTGAGAACGTTCACTGACATTGTTCATGAGATGGGGTCTCCAAAAGGCCGTGTTGAAAATTTGGTGTCAAAATATGCAAAAATGTTCAATTTATGTATTAAAGTTCAAAACCCCATTGAAATACACTGAACCACATTTACCTTAGTTTCTCATATTACACTCACCAGTATCAGCAGCAAGATTTGTCTTCGATCAGAGAGTGGATCTCGAACCTGGGACCTGTTCTGGTGAGTAAGGGTGTATGGGGGTGTACTGGAGGATGTGCAGTGGTGGGTGCTGAGTGGGAGGTAGGGTTGGGTGGTCAGATCAGTGAGGGACCTTTTTTAATGGAAAAACCCCACAGAGGACAGTTTTCTTTATTTTAGGTATGGGGACAGCGATCAGCAACCCCCTCCATACCACTAGGCACCAAGGCAGTATAAATCTATGAGAGGTACAGTGATCGGTGAGTGGGAGGGTGCCACTAGGCACCAGGGCAATATAATGCAAAAAGGGGGACAGCGATCTGTGGTTGGGGGATGCCACTAGACACCAGGGAACCAAAAAGGGACAGGGGAAGGAGATCTGAGGGTGGGGGTACCACTAGGCACCAGGGAAATACATAACAGTACCAGGAATGGCAATCAGAATGATAGGCAAATATTTTCCCTTCACAAGAATTGACCTTTTTCCATGACTCGTGATATGAAAAAAGATTCTTGTTTGTGTGATGCAGTCATGAAAAAAAAGATTAATAGTATTAAAAAAAAAACACTTCTTAGGTATGTCTGCAACTGTGAAGTGCAGACTACACCAAAAAGGGTCCTGATCATCCAGATTGATGTGTTGGTGTATCTCAAGGATGTCAGTTTTGTAGCTTTTGATTTTTTTTTTTTTAGAAAAAATAGATACAAGATGGTGGCAAACAAAAAAGGAATATTCCAATATGAAACAGTGTTCCTTTTTCATTTCATAGAGCTATCCTGCAGTGCTTTCTGAGCAAGTGGTCCTTTTCTGATGATAAATTTTATGTTTCAGTTTTATATGTTAATTCCAACCATTTCCATCCCAAATACGCAGTCACACCAATTTTCATTTCAAAACAAATTTTTCAGTATTAAACAGAATATTGTCATCTTACCCCCCCCCATTCCATAAATAAAACTCACTCCACTACTGTTACCTTGGATGCTCGTTGGCAAAAAAATTATTTAGGCACCATTTACTATTTACATTCAGATCTTTCTCAAAGAAGTTATTACACATTAAGCATTATATTGACAGGTGTCCATCATTCTTCCAGAACTTCTTCCCTCCTGGTCATCTTCTTCTTTTGTGCTTCACCTTCTGCATCTGGGCACTTAGATCTGACCCCCCACACCACCACCAGTACCAGGTATCATCCTGCCAGGACCCCAACCCCTTAGGTCCGGACACTATGATCTGACCTCTTTTATCCTATGCCTGGGTGCCACTTTTCCCCCAGCACGTGCTGGCCTGCCCTCCTCCTACCTAGCTGCCCCCCCTTTCCCTCCCTCTGCTCCCCTTCCCCCCATTCTCCCCTCCTTTTTCTTGCTCTCTCAGCAAAAGACCAGGCACTTGCTGCCCACCAACCAGGCTGTGTCGGCCCACCGCAAGGAACGCTGCCTTTTGAAGCTTTCATGGCCCCCTCAAGCCACCAAGTGCTGCCACCATGGAACTGCCCCTATGTGCTCCAGCTATCTGACTCTGGCCTGCTCTGCTGATGGCCCCCCCAGTCTGTCCCATTTGGGTAGGAGGGTGGGTAAAATTTCCAGCAGAAGACAACTGCTGGAGGTTTACACAAACCTTCATACCTCTCCAAATCCCACCCAAGCCACCCTAAGCCACTCCCCCAGTCAATGGGCTGATCTCCTCCTACCTGTGTATTGTATGAGTCACATAGTGACCTCATCATCATACCTCCCCTTTGGTGACCTCATCCCCCTTCTCCCCCTTCCTCCTCCCATATCCTTCCTCTTTCTTTGTGGGGGGTGCCATCTGACAATTGTGGCTGCCTGTTATTGTCAACCTTATTTGTCATCTGATCCCCCCTCCTGGAAATAAAACTAACTCCACTACTGTTAGCTTGGATGCTCATTGGCAAATAATGTATTTAGACACCATTTACTATTTACATTCAAATCTTTCTCAAAGAAGTTATTACACATTAAGCAGTATATTAACAGGTGTCCATCATTCTCCCAGAACTTCCTCCTTCCTGGCCATCTTCTTCTTACATGCTTTGCCTTAGGGGTCTGGATACTCAGATCCAACCCCCCCTTCCATCATCGGTACCAGGTGCCATCCTGCCAGGACCTCCGCCCCTTAGGTCCAGACACTATAATCTGACCCCTAATGTCTACTCTTTCCCCCACCCACTTTTATCCCATGCCTGGGTGCCACTTTGCCCCCATCATGTGCTGGTCTTCCCTCCTCACCCCAACTGGCTGCCCCCTTCCCCCGACTCTCCCTGCCCACTTTTCCACTGCCCCATCTCCCACTGGTGATGGAAGATGGGGCTCCCCTTGAAGGCAACTATCCAGTTCCCTTACTATGGCCCCCCCACCAGGTTTATCATGTGCCTCAGAAAAAGTCACATGCCAAGTTCAGAAAAGTGCACACCGACTTACTAGTACATCTCAGCCTCTCAAAAGATATGCCCCTGTGCCGTATATGCACCCCCATCTAAATTACTACCCTAGCCACCTTTCTGTTAAGCTATTTTCTCCCCTTCTCCACTGCTTTAACATCTTTTGCCCCCTTCCATATCCTGCGAGAAGTGATCTCAGACCAGCCAATGGCCACTCCCAGCCACCACCCTTTTACCTTTTCCAAGTCCACAGCTTTGTCCTGCGCTAACACCCCCCATGGTGTGCTGCCAAGGTCATTCCCTCCTAGATGGATGAGCAGATACACTGGATCTGAAGCTTTTCCAAGAGCAGCAGAAATTGCACCCACCCCATTCCCCTCAATCCTTTCCATTGCACCCTCGTGTGCTTCATATCATCTGCAGTTGTGTCCCACCATGCCTTAATGCTGCAAATCTCTTGGCCCAGTAGATAAATGAGTGCCCCACCAGCCAGACTTGATGCTTTCCTCCTGCAGAAAAAGAAAAAAAACACCAGGGTGAGAAACCATCATGCTATTATATTACACATTTTTTATAGCAGTTGGACCTCCATCTTCCCACCCGCTTCACTTCTGACCCCCCCAGGCTGCTGCCTCTGAGGCCGACCCATGTGGAAAGAGTGCAGGGCAAAATCTTTGGGGTCCTCCCTGACAAAGGCAAGAGCCTTCTTAAGGACACCCCTGACCTGAAAACCTGTCACTGAACTTCCATCCCCATGACAGAACCACCCCCCACACCCTGCATCTTCTTATACTCTTGCAGTTCCTCCACCATGCATACCTCACCTGGATCCTGCCTGACCAAAACCACAGTTTCTCCCCTGCCCCCCTGCTCTGTCTTTGATCATGACAAGTGAATGACCGCCCTGTCCTGACCCACTTCAATGTCCCCTGCCTGTAGCCCACATCCTATCCCTGACTTCCTTGGGGGTACTACCTCCCCCATTCTGAAAGCCCCCCTTGCCATGACTGCAAAGACCACCCTAAAGAGTTACGCTTCCTTCACTGTGGTGCACATATGCTGTAAGGCACCCAACACCCTCCTTAGGAGCTGTCCCCAATCGGTCTCCTTCTATCCTTCCTTGTACCTTCCCCTCTCTGCCATCCCATCCTTACATGCCCAGCTAATGCCTGCCAGCTGCACTCCCATTATGGGCCAAATCTTCTTCCCACTTCTCTACAATGTATTGCTGTACCTGGTCAACTACCACCTGCCCCTCTATGTCCCATCCTGACCCAGCCCGGAAACCCTGAAACACCACCCATGCTCCCTCATATGCCCTCAGCATGTTAGGTGCCCAGGATCTCTGGTACAACCATGATATCTTCTTCTTCCAGTCTCCCACAGCAGGTCCAGGACCCTAGTTCAGTTTTTCGCTGCATGCGGTGCCAACTCCCGAAACCTGTCCAACTGTAAATGGGAAAGACTCTCAGCCACATCATTCTGAATCCCTTCAGTATGCTGTGCTTTAAATGACACATTTAACTGCAGACCCAGTAGGACCAAATGGCACATAACCCTTCCCACCAAGTCAGTAAAGCCCACCTGTCTGTTCATTTCTTCCATTACCCCCTTATTATTGCGCCAAAAAAGTATCCATTTTCATCTCATCCTATCCCCCACACTACCAAAACCACAAGGATGGGGAAGATTTCCAGAAAGTAATGTCCTTCAGTATGCCTACTTCCATCCAGGTGTCTGACCATGCCTCAGAGATCCAGTACCCTTGGAAGTAGGCCCCCATCTCCAATGCCCCAGATGCATCTGTATACAGTTCCAGCTCCGTGTTGTATTCCCAGTCATACTGCCAGAATGTAACTCCATTATATCCTTCCAGGAACTCCTCCCACACCTGTAAATCCTCCCTTACCCCTTTTGTAATATCCACCAAGTGGTGAAGCATCCTTGCCTTCCCCGAAGCCCTTGCTCGCCTCCTGGTAAAAGCTCGGCCTGGGCTGATGGCTTTACAAGTGAAAATGAGGTGCCCAGCATCTGTTGTACTAATACCAGTGGCATCCTCCTCCTCCTCCCTCTTACCTGATATAGAAACCCTCAGATGTGCCACCTTGTCCCCGGGCAAGCAAAAGCATTCGCGTGCCATGTCCACTTCAATACCCAAAAACTACAGCTGCTGGATTGGGCCTTCTGTCTTCCCCTCTGCCAGCAGAATCCCTGTGTGTGCACACATCTCCTTAAAGTCCACCTGCATCCCTTCCGCCTCTGCCTGGCTACCTCCTATAAGTAGAAAATCATCCAGATAGTGTACCACCCACCAGTGCCCATATCTCCAACTAAATACCCATTGTACCCATGAACTAACGGTCTCTAACATGGAACAAGCCACCAAGCAGCCCATTGGCATGGCTTTGTCAAAATATAGCCCACCCTTAAATTGAAAACCTAATAAATCCCTATCCTCTGGTCTCACTGGTAGTAGCCTGAAGGCGGATTCAATGTCCATCTTTGCTAGCCATGCCCCCTGTATCATCCTTATCAACACCACCACCTGGTCCAGGGATGCATACGAGACTGCCCGCAGGTCATCTGGAATACCTTCATTCACCGATGCCCCTTCTGGATAGGATAGTGGTGTATGAGTTGAAACTCACCCTCTTTCTTCTTCGGTACCACCCCAGTGGAGTCACCCTTAATTTTGGTCATGGGGGTTCAGGAGAAGGTTCCTCCACCTTCCCTGACATCGCTTCATTGTGAATTTTTGCCCAGACTATATCATCCTTCCCTTTTACTGATCCCAAATTCTTCACCCTCATTGCCCTGTGTTCCACCTCAAAACCCAGCTGGAAACCCATTTTGAAACATGTCTGCAGGAAGTCCCACCTTTACTGTATCAGGGTACTTCTGCATCCACGCTTCTACTATACTTCCCCTTATGGTGGTACTCACTGAGATGAAGCCCCAGCATTCAATTTTTCACCACCTGCTAGTTCCAACCATAATTGGAATTGTACTCCCCCTCTTTTGTGCCCCCTCTTCTCCTGCCAGATCCTACTCCCCTCCCTCCCTTCCTGAAAGGACTGCTCCTGGTATTGCCTCCCCAGTGCCTCCACTTTCTCCGCTTGCGGAGGTTTTCCACTGGGTGTGGGCCTGCATAATGTGAGCACACATGCAAACTTACAGTTCACCCACATGCACGATGCCTTGTTGAAACCCCAGCATGTCTTCGCTGCATGGGGCGGTGCCTTTCTTATTGAGCTCCCCCGGCACACTGCGCTGGCCTGACAGAGTTCTCACCCATAGTTCTGAGTGTGCACAGTCCCACCTCAGGTTCTCTTTGCTGCCATCTGCTTACTAAATGCCTCATCTTATCTCAGCCACCCAGATCCCAGTTTGGACTTTTATGCATCACTGACGATTGCCGTGTAGGTCAATAAGGGGATTGCCAACTCCGGTTGCTTCTCCAGGAACAGTGCACTGTAAATGAGAAAACCTGCCTGCCAAGTGTCTAGATTTTTCACTTTGAATTTAGCCTCTTCTTCCTTGTGCCCCACCACCACTAGCACCACCGCCATCTCAGATTTTCCTACAGACTCCTTCTGCTTATATTTTTTGTCCATGTCCTCATCCATCAGACCAATAATATCCACATATTCCCATTTACAAATTTCTTCTTTTAGTGAAGATATGGCACGTGGGCACCCAGAGTGAAACCAGGGGGTCTGTCGCATAATTTCTTCTTTACTGGGGGGTTCTCTGCGGCCCCTCTCCCACTGTACTACCACCATTAATTGCCTGTAATACCTGCTCCATCTTCCATATCCCCCTTTCCCCCATGTCGCCTGTCAGCCTTTCCAAAAATTCCTTCAGGTCACCTTCTTTTGTGACATCCACATTGCCCTTAACCCCCATTCAGGCCTGGTCCTGTGGGCTCCGGTGCGGGCTCCGGTGGTGGCGCTGGAGAAGGGCCATTCCTGGCTCCCCATGGCCTCTTCTCCCCCACCCCTTCCTGCCCACTCGTCTCTCTTCTTCCTTCTCTTCCTGGATGCCTTCTCCTCTTCTTCCCTTTGCTTGGCTGCCTCCACAAGCTCTGCCATTTTACCCATTAGCCTGGATGCCTCCTCCTTCATCTTGGCTCTGGAGATTGGGGCCTTCCTTGGTGCCATCTTCCCTCTGCTGCAATACTATATTGGAGGGGAGGAGACACTGTGAGTGGAAAAAATGCCAGCTTCCTTTTCCCCCCTCCATCCTTCACCCATTGCCCCAGCCAATCATCTTTTGTTGTGCCTTCTTGGCACCCTCTGAGTGCATCTCTGCTAGGGCACCCTTCACCCCCCATCCACCTGCCAGACTCCCCGTGTACTACAATTGACCATGTAAGAAGTCAGCATCAAATTTTTAAACTTACAGACTCCTTCCCATTCTACCCTCCCCCAACAATCCAAGAACTTCCGAAATACCCATGGGCTGTACCCCTATCATTATCCAGCATATTGACACAAACCCATAATTGCTGGGCCCCCCCCCCCACTGACTTGGCGTAGCCCTGGACAATGACCGAAACCTTCAAATTATAAAATCCCACTAAAGGAAACTCAAGCCCTTAAGGCACTTATCTAATGACACAGATATGATTGTTAAACCTGCCAATACGAGGGGGAAGATTGTTGCAAATGACAAAGACCATTATAGGGAAACTGTACAACCTTTGTTCGATGAGATGGAAAATCATAGAATGCTACCACTGAGACCTAGGACTGTGTTTAAAACAAAACCATAGGATCAGCTTTTAACAGAGTGTCCTGGAGGGAGAAAGGCCTCACCCCCAACTCCGGCCTTGCCTCTGCCCCCCACCCTGCTTCCTGGTTCATTTTCTTTCCTCCCTTTCGGGAATAGTTTTTTTTTTAAGTCTCCCCGTCCCACCTCCCCCAAAACTGCTGCATGTGCAAACAAATCTCTTCCCCAAGTTCCTTCTCCTGGTCTCCTAAGTCCATCCCTCTTTCAGGCCTGCCAGCATCCGGTCGACCATGTGACCACCAACTGCTGATAGCTCCCTGAGTAGGCCTCCTCAATCTGTGCTCTCTTTAACCCATTTCCTGCTTCATTTCCTTTATTAAATATATTTTTATTTGTTTTGTGCCCAGCCTTGTACCACAATGATCTCTCTGAGCTCCCACTCACCTTACTTTCCCCACGCCTTTTCTGCCCCTCCCTGCCTATAGGCCTCAGCTCCAAAAGTCCAAGAATCCCTGTCGTCTGCCCACAAAAATGCCACCCCTCAAAGCCAAGCACTCCAGCAGATGGCCCCGCTTCTGCCTGCCTGCCCTCCTACCACAGTCGCCACTCCTCGTAGCTGAAAAGCGCCGCTCCAAGCATCACCTTCTACCCTACCCCCTTAGGGTGACACGCCATTCAGCGAGGCCACCACACTGTGTCTGCCTAATTAGGCTCCCTCAAACTGCATATGTGACCATGCTCCGAAGACTTGACCTGCTTCTCTGTTCTGAATTGATCATCACGGCTCAAGAACAAGCCACGAGGAGCTACCGACTCACCTTACCACCAACAACAAATGCCGTGCTTACCTGGGTGAGCTTCCCTTCCACAGCAAACCCCAAATCACCACACACAACCAGGCCCTATGCTGCAGGGCAGTTCCACGTGGCCCACTGCCCCAGCCACTCGAAAGCAAAAACTATCTCAAAGCACAAAACTATTGCATGATGCTTTAACTCAGCGCTACCTCACAGCCAACAGCTCCTATATAAATCAAAGCTAAATCTGCTGTGTGCTACCAAAATGTATTAAATTCATATTCACCTTACTCAGCACCAGCAAATCTTTCTACTCACAAAACTCTGTGGCCATATCATCCAAACCTCGCCATTACACCATAGTTAACACAGCATAAACTTGTCTAATACATGCATACCTGTGGTTCCATGTAGCCTGCCAGCCCCAGAGAGACCCACACTTAGTGCCTTACCTAGTTTGCCACACGATGTTCTGAAAATCCTCACCAAGTACAATTTCCAGCAGAGGAGTGCTGCTGGAAGGTTACAAAAACCTTTATACCTCTCCAAATCCCACCCCAGGCCACCCTAAGCCACTTCTCCCAGCCAATGGACCGCTCTCCTCCTACCTGTGTGTTATATGAGTCACCTAGTGACCTCATCATCATACCTCCCCTTTGGTGACCTCATCCCCCTTTTCCCCCCTCCCTTCCTCATACCCCTATCTTTCCTCTTTCCTTGTGGGGGGGTGCCATCTGATAATTGTGGCTGCTTGTTATTGGCAACCTTATTTATAAGGCTAATTCATCTATTTAATTCAGTATTGAATTATGCTTGAAAAGTCTTTGCATTACTTATATGAGCATTGGAATATTGCTACTTTGCAGTGATTTTAAAAGCCTATGTTTAGATGCAGTTTTCTACTGTATAAACGAGGACACAAGTCAAATTGCCTCTTTGTAAAATTTTTAAAGCAAGTAAACATCTAAGACTGATTTTCATGACTCTGACTTAGTTATGTCTAGCTTGAAAAGTTTATATATAAATGTGCCTGAATGCAATTTTCCAACAGATTGTAAATGGGACTATCATTTACTGCACCTGATCTAGACATACCAGATGAGATTGTTATATTGTGGCAGTGTCAGTGGCTCTGCAGGTTGCATACTTGCTTCTGAGGCTAGAAAATCACAAAGCTGTGGATTCTATTCCCACACCAGGCACTTGGGTTAAATTGCAATACTGATACTTTGGTGTAACATGAGGGATTGGGGGGGTGCATGCTACATTCCTGAGATGCCGTCTTTCAGGTGTGATGTTAAACTGAGGTCCCATCTGGTAGTAGTTCAGGTGGATGTTAAAGATCCCATGGCACTTCTTGAAAAGAGTAGGGTAATTTCTTTTTATTGAAACTTTACAACATAACATTATAGTAGAGACAAACAACAGAACATTAGTGCAAAACCTTGTAGTGTTAGTGATAAAGTACACATTGTGGAGAACAGACAAAAGAAAGACATCCTTATTACATACAGAAATACAATATCTCCTTATGTTACTGGAACATCATCGCCTGTTATCCAAGGTACATTTCTCTATAAATGCAATAATCTTTCTGTTAAATGTTGTGATTCTGCATAATATATTCTTTTCAATTCTCCAGTTATTTTATCTAACAGTTCAGTGTGTGTAATATTTTTTGTTGTAGGGTATATAAACACCTAACATTCCAAATGAACCATTTAATAACATTAAGAGTGGTCTTTTCCCATTTTCCCCATACCCCATGTACTGCCCATATATTAATACATTATAAAGAACTTTCTCAAAACATTTTTCATTCCATTGTAGAGCCACATACAGTATTTCCAAAAGTCCTTTATATACACGTGAATGAAAAAAAATAAATGCTGCATGGTTTCTAGCTCTTGATTACATGTTTGCCTGGTACACATACAATCTTCTACCTGCTTATGTTTTTGATTTCCCCTTGTGTTCAGCTTATCATGGCCACATTACCAAGTAACATCAATCATTTTTGCTGGTATATAATTGTTTGTAATAAGAGTCTGCACAGAGTTCAAACATGCTACTGGGCATGTAGGAAAAACTTCAGTTTTGGAGTAGAAAGATTTTTCTTAGGGCTTATCAGTACCTGTAATGGTGTAATTGTCCATGTTTTTAGTTTGACAAACATATCTCTTAAATAACCACATGCCTGTGCAGAGGCTCTAACTATTTTTAATTTACTAGTAGTCCATAGCGTGAACCATGTTAACAGTATGAAAAGGGATGATTCAACCCATAGCTTTCCAATATTCTGTAATATGGGTTTAAGATTTGTATGTAAGTATTGACAGAAAAAGAAAACTAGGTGGTTTACCATGTTCAAGACCCCTTTCTTAATGGGTGAATATAAAATATTATGCTTTCAAGGATTTAGGCAGCTTCCCCACACTGCCTGAAAGAATATGCTTAATGTAGTTGTTTCCCTTTCTCTGTGTGGGGGAAATACATTACTTATGTATAAGAATAGTGGCAGTAGATATGTTTTAATTAGATGAATTCTCTTAGATTTAGTTATTTTCCATCTATTCCAGACCTGTACCACAATTTTACCCTGTTCAATTTTCTAGGACTGGCTTTAGGGTTTTGGGGACCCTCAGCAGGATTAGTGAGGTCATGAGCCCCCCGTTTGACTCATCTCCATGTGTTTAACCATAACCCATGTGTACAACATTTTATTTTATTTTCAGTACAGTGGTATATTTATATATATTTTTAGGGGAGACAGTAGTGTTAGTCCATGGGGCTGTTCTTCCCTTCCCATCCATTTCTGTACCTCTGTCTTTTATTGGCTGGATCATAGCTTAGTGAGGCACTTCATGACATCATGATGCCACAACAGAAGAAACTGCACTGCATTTTACTGTGGTTTTCAGAAAATAATAAGATTTTTAAAAAAATGAATATGGTAAGCTGCTTTGGTTGGGGCCCCCCCATGAGTAGGGGGCCCCCTGTGACTGAAGGGTTTGCTGGTGCCTAAAACTGTCTATGCAATTTTCCTATCCCAGTTCAGTAGGTCGATAGGAGTTGTACTATAAAAATGGATACCTAGTATTTTTATATGTTCATTCATTAATTTAATGCCAGCTACTTGTAAAACTTCTGTCTGGTGTTGCCCTAACTGCTTACCCTTACATTTAGCCATATTTAATGTTGCTCCAGATATTTGGCCATATCTACTACACACCTTGATTGTTTCACTTGCTGATTGCTCATTTTTAACTAATACGCAGATATCATCTGCGTATGCCATTGTGGAAAAGGTTAAAGGGCCTGTAGGCAGTGTAAGTGGACTGACCAAAATGTTAGCGCTTATTGATCAGATTATAGGGTCTATGCAAAAGGTATATAATAGTGGGCTTATAGGGCAGCCTTGTCTTACTCCTTTTTGTACTGGAATTAGTGGTCCACATCTTCCCATTTACTACCAGAGTAACTGTTGCCTTTTGATATAGGGTCAATAACCACTTTATAAAGATTGTTGGGATTCTGTATTGCTGTAATGTAAACCATAAAAATTGTGGCTTAGTGCATCAAAGTCTTGATGCTGATCCAGAGATAAAGCTCATCAAGATTTACAGAATAATTTATGTCAAAAATATTCCTTAGCAAAATTAACTGGTCAGTTATTGTCCTACCAGGTACTGCACATGATTGAATGGGTGATATTAAGTATGTTGCTAATTTAAGTAATCTGTTATTCAGAACTTTTGTTAAAATCTTGAAATCTGTATTTAAAAGACTGAAAGGACTCCAGTAACCTAATTTCTGTTTATTCTCTGTTTATGTAAAAATATCAAGATGCCCTCTACCATTGCTAGTGGCATATTTGAGTTATATAAAATGGAATTAAAAACATTAGCAAGTTCTGGTGCCAAATTCTGATGTGAAACCATCCTTCCCTGGTGCCTTTCCTGCATTCAGGGAAGTGATGGCTTGTTCCACTTCTGTACTGTCTATTTCCATGACCAATTCTGCCCCTAGATCTTCAGGACATTTCTGGAATATCAAAGGTCTCAAAACATTGATTTAGGGTTCTTGTATTCTGTCTGTGCTCTAACAAATAGGTTTACTGAATATTGAGATACTACTTTAATGATTCCCTCGGTTGTGTTGTGTATTTTATTGTCATCATCTAAGACAGAAAACATTGCTCTTTTTTGAACCCTTTCTTTGCAGCTAGAAAATTAACATAGTATTGCTGCTTTCCCCTACATCCCAAATTCTCGTTGTTTCTTTAACATTTCAGCTTGCTTGTTATGAAAAGTTAACACAGCTTGTTTAACAGTGCTTATTTGTTCTGAAAAATTGTGTTTTGTATTCTGTGCTAATGACATTAAGTGTTGCAGATGCTGCATCTGCTTTAAGTATGAGAGATAGTTATTGTCCCTATTAGCTTTACTAATTGCTACCAGGATAGTTTTAAAGTCTGTTTTAGTGTCTATGCACCATAAGACTGGGTCTTCTTACTTACAGAAACTGATTTCCTTGTGATTATAAAATATTGCAGTTGTTGCGTTATTTCTGCTTTTTGCAGTAAGGATGAATTCAAAATCCCCGCTCCATGTGTTGGGGGTTGGGGGTTGTTTCCAATGTTACTTGTAACTCAGAATGGTCAGATTATTCTACAGCTTTAGTTTCTGCTGAAATGATGGGGAGTGTTTTATTAATAAAGAAAACATCTATTCTTGTAGCCAGATTTCTTTTGTGGAAGGTTGGGCCTGTTGTATTATTCTTGTAATAACAAGCGTCTATTAGTCCTGCAGTGGTTATTGTGGTTTTGAGGCTTGCCATGTCAGAAAAAATATTTTTTTTGTGGCAGTTCCTTTGCTTCTGTCTTTTGAAGACAGTCTACAATTAAACTCACCCCACCAAACAATGTTCTGGGAGGTGAAAAGGTATGGCAGAATTTTTTGAAATAAACTGACCCTATCTACTTTCTTTTGTGGAGCATATATATTTATTAACCTGGTATACGTGTTTTGATATTTTGTATCCAGTAACAGTGCTCTTCCTGATATTAAGTCTATTAGTTTCAAAATGTTAATGATAATATTGTTGATAAGAATTCCTGCTCCAATACAGGCATCTAATCCTGTGGACCAATAAGATGGTCCTGTATATCATTCTCTGGTCGCTAGCCCTGTTTCCCTTACAGTATGCAACCTGGGGCCCAATTCCAAAAGATCCCCAAGTGCAAGTGGCAAAGTATGCCTTGGCATAAAATTGCACCTGAAACACTGTGGCATGCGACTTGTGCCATATTCAAGGACACAGACAACATAAGCCAAACACCACTGAAATTACACATGTCGCAAGATATGTCATAGAACAACAGCACAAATTGCAGAACAGACATAAACAGTTAGCCATGTCTCAAAGAAATGCTGATAAAAAGGCCACAAAATGCAGTGTTGATGCTAAAGCAGAAGGAAGACATAGGTAGGTTACAATGACCCAAAACAGTAATGTGGTATCATTACAGGACACAACACAGAGAAAAAGGAAAAAGAACTTCACAAACAAAAAGACAGATGTCCTCCTTGATGAGGTGGAGGCCAATGCAAAACTGCTGCTTGGCAGGGGTGAGGAAAGGGAAATGCACAAGCAGTGCATAGATGTCTGGAATGCAGTTGCCAGGAAGGTAAACGTGGTAGCCAATACCAGGTGCACTGTGCAGTACCTGCAGAAATGCATAAATTACCTCAAGCGAGATCACGTGATGCCTTATCTTAATTAGCAGCTAGCTACCTCGGCTGCTGCCCACACCTGCCTATCTCTACAAATTTTACCATCTACAAACTAGAATACCTGTCTAAACAATATACAAGGGTGCTGCACTAATGGGGCTCTGCTCAACAACACTGCTATTTTTGTTTCTTCCTACTCCATGGAAGAAGAAATGAAGCTGGCCTTACCTCGCCACACGCCTCCGGTGATGCCAGAAAATAATTCCAAAAGAGCCAAAGTCCACAGCTCGCAGGCGGGATGTCCTAATACTCAAACCCCGGCAGCCATACCCTTAACGGTGGATTGTTTCCTCCAAGAATTTCAGCCCTTCAAGGAATCCCTGCTCAAAATCACATCAGAGCTCAAATCTCTCTGGAGCGATCTTGGTGACCTGGGCAAAAGAATGTCTGACTGAAACCCAAACATACTCCTTAGAATAATGGTGGGGAAAATCAGAGGCTTCCTCCCCAATCTCCTGCTCACTTTCCACACCACCCCCTTCCCTTGTCTTGCTCATAGCTCAAGTCTTTGTACTGGTTATTACATGTCTGTAAGTCAATGACTATATGTTTGTAACTAAAAATGATGACTGTTGCACACGCTGACGTGGAACCTTTGTAAAAGAGCCTCGGCTCAAAGGTATTGTAATCCTAGATTGAAATAAATAAATAAATAAGTAAAATTTATTAAATTATGGCAGCAAGTGACCAGACTGCAAGAAAAATCATAAGACCTAGAAGGTAGGAGCCGCCAAAACAATCTCATCCTCTTCAGCCTTCCTGAATCCTCTGAGGGCTCCTCATCAATCCTGTTCACACAGAAGCTCCTCCTGAAGCTGGCTGGCCCTTCACTGTGTAACCCAGCATACCTGATCGAACCCACACATAGGTCTCTTTGCCCCCGACCAAATGATGGGGCTCCTCCACGGCCTTTTATCTTCAAGTTCCTCAGTTATGTGGAAAAACAACAAGTTCTACAAAAGCTCTGGGAACTCCTAGCTATTCTGTGGGAAGGATTCACACTGAGAATCTCCCAAGACCTTCCAATCGAAACCCACGCAAAGAGATCTGATTTCCATCCTGTGGTGTCCAAGTTAATCGCTGCGGGCATACAATTCAAAATGAGCTACCCAGCTCATCTTCAGCTCATCATCCACGATAAATGGCATTCCTTTGACTCAGCAGATACTGCCCAGAAAGAACTTCCCAACCTTCTGCCATCACTCTTCAAAGCCACCTGATCAGTCAAGTAAGTCCCCGTAATGATCGGTTAAAGCAGAGAGCCCAAATTTTATGGAATGCAGCGAGTGCCATACGAGCATTGTTTAATGCTAATGCATGTTCAACTGACAGCTACAGAACAGACTCTGACTAGTACTACGTTATTCATATGCTATTCATGGGCAAATGCTGGCAAATAAGAGGAATAGTATCTCAAATGTTTAATTTTAACCAGTGATGCTATCTAGGAAGCTCCTTACTCAGACGATCATCAAGCGTTGATGGACTTTACTAGCAGGACTTTTGGTAAACTTATCCTGATCAAGCTATTTCATTTTACACTAATGATGACTGCTAAACTGGGGGATAGTATATTAAGATGCCCCCTCTCTCTTTTTTCTATTAATGAACTGCTGTGAATCAATAATATACAGCTTGAGAGACAGGGGCGTTTTACTTTTACTTCACCTTTTTCTCATTAAAATTGATCTGTTCATTGGGGTTAGACTCCCCCTACTGGCTTGTTTTATGTACTAATCATTGTCTTGTTAAAAACGATTTCTTGGATTATAACTATTTACCTTGTTTTTGGTTTAGTCAGGGACCTTCCGGGCAGGTGTCGGGACCTACAGAGAGGGTTGAGATCTTGCAGGGAAGTGAAGATCATCATGTACTGTATTGATAGGGTTAGAGTCTGGATTGTCATTACACTTTTTTTCTGCCTTAAAATCTGGAATAATATCATTGTTTCCCCTGTTAAATCAAATAGTTTACCAAAATTGGCCAACTACTTTGTATTATTGTTATCTATAAGAATGATGCCTTCACAATTACATAAAGACCTACCTTTTTGGGTTTTGAGAAACAACAACTATGAATATAGCTATAACTACTCACCTTTAATACATTTATTAAGGCCTTATACTCTAAATCTAGATCCAGACTTGAGGGGTATAAGATGGATATTTACCTTCATTTTGTTGATTGCTATTATCCTTGGGGAGTTTAGGGAGGGAGGGAGGGCTAAATAAAGAATTATCAGAAGGTTTGTTAAATGGGGATTTTTTGTATATAGTTCGTAACAGAGATACGAAAAAGGGGGGGGGGTTCTTTTATAAGAAGCCTAGCCTATTTTGGTGCCTAAGAGGACTTACCTTTATTTTGTTTAATATGCTCTGTTTCATAATTATTAACCTCCCAGGGCACTTTTATAGTTTAGAAGATCTGTTAACTCCAAACTTGTTTATAACTGGGGTAAGAGGAGGGATTTTAGGATTTACCTTAAAATAAGTACTAAGTTCTCAAATTATGTATCAGGGAGGAGGGGTGGGAGCAGAGTGTACCTTATGCTGGATGATACTTGGATGGCTAGACAATGGCTAATAATATGTTGAAAATCCTTACATGTAATATAAGAGGTGCTAGAGAAAAGGCCAAGAGATACCAGATTATTAAACATATCACTTTACTCCATGCCCATATCACATTTATACAAGAAACTCACTTATTACCACAAGAAGTCCAACTATTTTGAAGGCAAGAGATTGGTCAGGTCTATGCCTCTGGCAACTCAACCTCTAGTAGAGGTGTCGCCATTCTAATAAACAGCAAGATCCCGTGGCAAATGGACCAAATTATTTCAGACCCCAATGGAAGCTATATCCTGGTAAAAGGTATGTTAGAGCAGAAAAAGTTAGTTCTTGGAAGCATCTATGGCCCAGTAGGAGGAGACCTGAACTTTCTCATGAATCTGATAGACATATTAACCCCCTTCCTCCCCTATCCCTTAATACTGGGAGGGGATTGGAATCTACCCCCAACCCAAGATCTTGACAGGTCAAATCAATCCCTTAAACCTCTGTCAGCTGCTCAAAGGGCACTGCATGAATTTATCTATACACTGGGGATTTGCGATGCGTGGAGAATCCTTAACCCATGCTCCCGTACTTTTTCCTTCTACTCTACAGTCCATCAAACTTTCTCCAGACTTGACTATATTGTTATCAGCCACTCTCTTATCCCGGCCTTACTAATGCTGATATAGAACCTATAGTTATTTCTGATCATGCAGCCACCTGGACTGTAATAGAACCTGACTTAACCTCACAATGAGATACTACATGGAAATTAAACACTCAAATCCTTAAGGATTCTCAAGTTCAATCTAGCATCTCCTCTCTTATTCAATACTTTATCCACCTTAACCAACACTCCGTTTCTAGAGTAGATTATGAATGGTGTGCCCTAAAATGCTTCCTCCGAGGAGAATTCATTCACATAACATCTACTCGTAAACGGCGTAAAGAAAAGGAAGCTCCTTGTCTATTAACACAAATCCATGTACTGAAACAATCTCTCTCCCCTACATCCTCTCTATTACAATCCCTCACAGCTCTCAGAGATAAATACTCCATTTTACTTCAAGCAAAAGCAGCGTATGCTATTCTTAAAATGCAAACAAAATACATTGAACAAGGAGAGAAAGCAGGATGCCTACTAGCTCTCTGGCTGAAAAAGCTTGAAGCTTCCCAAATTATTCCCTCTATCATGGCTCTGGATGGCTCTAATAAAATCCCTCTCTAGAGACATCTCACTAGTCTGCCAACATTTCTATTTGGCACTATCTAGTAAACGTTCATCTGTCCCAGACCTATCTGAAACCACCACATATTTAGATTCTATCTCACTCCCAATCCTTATGGAACAACAACAACAATATCTTCTAGCCCCTATCTCACTCACTGAAATAGAAACTGCCATAAACAACTTAGCTGCAGACAAATCGCCAGGCCCCTATGGTTTTCCCTTTAACTTCTACAAGTGCTTCCTGGCTGACCTATCTCCTTTTTCACTCAACCTTTTCAACTTCTTGTTTTCCACAGAAACACTAGACTCTTCCCTATTAGAGGCCACTATAATTCTTCTTCTTAAACTGAATAAACCCTCCAACCAACCGACAAGATACTGTGCCATTTCTTTGATGAACTGTGATATTAAAATACTTGCCAAAATTCTAGCTAAATGTATTGACAACATCTGGTCTGGTCTTCTTAGTCCAGAACAGGTAGGATTTGTTTCTGGAAGAACATCAGCTGGCCATATTCAGAAGATAGACTATCTCTTTCAGACGTCAGACTCCTCCTTTACCCCCATGGCTTTGATCTCGCTTGATGCTGAGGAAGCTTTTGACAGGGTTGACTGGTCCTTTCTCTGGCTAACTTTACAGAAAATGGACTTCCCATTAGGTTTCATACAGTGGATTAAGGTCTTCTACTCTTCCCCCAAGGCTAAAATATACTGTAATGGGATTCTTTCTCCTTTTTTTTCCTTATACACTTGAACAAGGCTGTCCTCTCTCCCCCTTTCTCTTTAATCTATATCTGTGCAGGAATACACTATTTTTAAGCGAAAAAGATGTTCCAGGACTAGAGGGCATGGGATGAAGTTGGAGAGAGGACGATTCAGAGGAAACATGAGGAATAATTTCTTCACAGAATTGGTAGTGGACAAGTGGAACACCCTGCCAGAGGAAGTGATGGGGGCTGAAACAATCACGGGATTTAAGAATGCATGGGATAGACATAAAGGAATTCTGGATGTCAGGGGAAAGGGGCAACAGACTTCTAGGAAAACATAAAGTGAACTTACAAGCTCAAATGAACAGACTGGGTGGGCCATAGGCCCTTATCTGCTGACACTGTCTATGTATCTATGTATCTATGGAACCACTCATCAGAAGCATTAAAGCCCACCCCAACATATATGGCATCCAGATCATTAATGTTACCTTGACCCTATCAGTCTATGCCAATGATATTTTACTCCATATCTCAGACCCTGTACCCTCCCTTACTGCAGCCTTACAATTCATTGAAGAATTTGGTAAATACTCCAACTACAAACTGAACTTCAACAAAACTGAAATATTTCCTTTCAACAATCTAGTTTATAAACAAGACTTCTCCTCTTTTGGGATGACATGGTCTCCCCGACATATTAAATACTTAGGTATCTATCTAACAAAAGAGACATTGTTGTCTAAGAAGCTGAACCTTGAGGACTTATTAGATAACATACAACAAGACCTAATTAATTGGAGAGGACTCCCAATTTCCCTCTGGGGTAGAATCAACATCATCAAGATGAACATACTCCCCAGACTTTTCTATCCCCTGAACATGCTCAATATTGGCCCCTCTCTCCTTTTTCAGATGCATCCACTCCTATATCCCTTCTTCCATCTGGCCAGATAAATCTCCTAGATGATCCTACTCCAAACTTAAACTACCTAAGGCCTCCGGTGGTTTACATCTTCCAGATTTCCTATTATACTATTGGACCTGCCACCTTCATAAATGCAGCAAATAGATTTCTGCTCCCCTTAACCCCCCTGATAATGTATACATACCACCATGGTTACAAATTGAATCCCAACTAGCCTTAGACTATAGGCTAGCTCCCAATTTCATGATTTTCTCTCCATGGAACTCCCTGTCTGAACCATTGAGGTCATCCCTGTTGGGTACTTCTATTAAAGTCCTCTCACAGCTATGTTCCTATCTTAAAATACCCTTATCTAAAGACTCTTCTCAATCTATTTTCCATAATCTGAATATAAAACTGACAAACTCTTCATTATCTCCCATCTGGCTCCCTATTACACCTGGCCCCATGGTCTCAGACCTTTATAATTCATCCTCTATGCTGACCTCCTCAGAGATATTAAACAAATACAACTTAAACTCTACCCATATTTTCAAGATCTATCAATTAAGACACTTGCTAGCACGACAATTTGGACTTACCCCACAAATTTCGCCCTCTGGGATATTCTTCAACATATCAAGAGTGCTGCTGTCAAACCTCACACCGTTTCAGCCCTATATCAATATCTGTTGGTATTACCTAGTTGGTGATTGTGTAGTTTGTCCGACCAGCGGTGGAGCTGCACTTAATGCGTAACTGACAATGAGCAAACGTCATGTTGCGTATCTACGTGCAGAGATAGCCCGAACTAGAGGGGGGTGCGAGGAGCACAGCCCCCCCCATGAAAGGTTAAGTACATTGATTAAGTCTGCTACTATGTTTGTTTTTTACACTTTTTCATGATAATTTATTTTATTTGTGGTAGTTGTGTCAGTTGGGTCAGTTGACACGCATGTCTCGTTGCATAAGCGTTATACTAAGCTTACGTTTACAGTGGAAAGTGGTGTGCAATTCCCATAGCTTTTGCGCTACGCAAGCTGAGTGGTCCAACTCTCTACACAATCACCACCTAGTCCACCTACCTCAAAAGGATCCAAAGTATAGGAAGAATTGCTACCAGAATACGCTTTTAACTGGCCTAACATATGGAATAACCTATACACATACCTGTCCCAAGATCGACTACGACTAATGCAATACCAGATTCTTAAAAATATGTGTTATACCCACCATTAAATTGGCTAGAATGGGCTGCCTTCCCTCCCCTCACTGCACCAGATGTGGCCAAGTGGATGGCACTTTACTGCATGTCTTTTGGCTATGCGAGAAGGTCTCCTCCTTATGGGAGAACATAGAGCACAATAGTAATTCCCTTTTAGGATTACAGGGACTCTTCTCTCCCGAAACTTGTATTATTGGTGACTTTGCAACAATCCAGGTTAAAGAAAGATGCTATCATATGGCTCTGATCTTGGCAGCAGTTAAAAAACTAGTTCTGAGACATTGGCTTGACAATCATCCATCACATACACTGAGTGGTTGAATGAGCTCTCTTTCTCATTAAGAACAGAACACCTGATTGCTACCACCAACAATCGTATCCCCTTATTCAACAAAAAATGGGGCATACTATTTACCTTATACCTTAAATAACTATAATCTTCCTCTGGCTCCTCAGTAGACCATTCTCATTTTTGAGTATGTTATTACATTCCCAGTTATACTGTGATCATATAATTTCTCTTTTACTAAATATAATAGAGAGTACACTCCGCTGGGGTGAGAGGGAGATAGGGATTGGGGGGGCAGGGGGGTTAATCTTAAGGGGTATTGGGAGACATATTATTTATCCTGACACTGCTCTTGTGATATTACACTGGTTGTTGTGAATGTGTTGTCTGTTATATTAAACTAATAAAGCTTATTTAATTTCAAAAAAGAAAATAAATTACCTCAAGCATTGCACAAAGGAAAATTAGGTGCACAACAAGCGCAGTGCATGGCAACATGTGGAAGGCCAAGTGAAGAAAACCCCCTCAGTGCCCATGAACAATGCATGCTGGCGTTCCTCAGCATGCACAGTGTGCATGGGGACACAGATCTGGACACGAGACTGCAGGGAGGCAGAGGTAGGCCCACCATACTCACAATACCAGTAATGTGACATGTATGGGGGGGTGGGCTGATGGTGGTGTTTGGGGGTGTGCAGCAGCAGGTGTGGAGGTGGATCACATAAATACAGTGTGTATGGCCATGTGTTGCACCACTGGTGCAGTATGGTTGGGGTCGCAACTGGGTGTGTGGGCATGCCTCTGCAAGATAAGGTGCACAAGGTTTCAATGCTGTAGCCAGTAGTGGTGCACAATGGTGCATCACAGGAACAACACATGCATTCACCACAGGTGGTATTGGGCAACACACACAGGGTACCATGTGCAAGGGCAAGGCACATGAAGGCAAAGGTTGTGTACACGGTACACATGATGTGGACCCTGGGATATGAGGCCTGGGTGCACCACAGTTTAGTATACCAGAGGGCTGGACATACCATTAAACCATTGCCTACACAGGAGCCTGTACGTGTAACAAAACTGTCATGGGTGTGACTGACACACAGTGTTGCAACCCCATAGGCACAGCAGGGGAACCGGCAGAGGAGGACCACAGCAGCGCTGAAGGCAGTGGTACAGAGGAAGCTAGCACCATGGCAACAGAGGCCACCACAACAGATACATCCCAGGTGCTGCACACACAGGAAACTGGATTTGCGGACATAGCAGCAGCAGACCTTGAGGAACTGTTGAATGGGATGTGTGGGACACAGGCTGAGGGCAACGTGGAAGCATGTGATGTCACCTGTTGTGAGAACATTGCTGCAAACATTGCACAGGACCTGAGCCCTACCACTATTGAGGAGCTGGAGGCATGTCTCGAAGAGGCTACCCTCTCACTGCAGGACCAGACAGAGAACTCCCCTACTAACTATGATGGCTACTGCCAGGCAGTCATTGGACAGCAGGAGGAGCAAACAGAAATGCTCAGCTGCATAAGGCTGTGCCTTGAGGAGCATCACAGGACAGTGGACGACCATATGGGTAGCACAGTGTCCACCATACAGACAGGCACACACCGGAATGAGGTGGCACTCAACACACTGGTGGGGGCCCTGCAGTACCATACACAGGCCATCAATAGGCTGGCATCAGCCATTGAACGGTCAGTTGAACAGCAGCAGAGGCAGACTGACACAATTGCCATGGCACTGCAGACCTTAATGACAACACACTGAGTGGGCCCAAAAGGTGTGCAGCATGTATGTGATATAGTGATGCAGGCACGGGACAGCGTGCTGCAACAGACACATGCACCAGTCATAGGACATACAGCTGCAGATGTACAAGCCAATACTGTGGAGCTGCAGCCCACCACACTAGTAAGACAGACTGTGACAACCATGCAAAACACACCAACAGCTGCACCATGGAAGCAGGCACCTATGTTCCATGGTCAGAGCCCAGGGGTACAGCCACAGTTGCAGGACCAGGATATGCCAGGTACCACTGGGGGTGTATGTAGAGGAAGGAGCATGGCAATGGGACAGGCACACAGTGTCACCAATGGCAGCAGTGTGGGACAGCATGGACCCAATCAGCAGATGACTGTGCCAAGCTGTGCCATTGTCCAGCATGACATACCATCAGACGTGCCTGTCTCAGGACAAGTGACAAATGACACACTGAGCACAGTAGACCCACCAGCTGTGTGTGCGCCACCACTGGGGCCAAGGAAGCATGGGCAACGGGT
The DNA here is from genome assembly GCA_016271365.2 of Neoceratodus forsteri. Classification (NCBI taxonomy): domain Eukaryota; kingdom Metazoa; phylum Chordata; order Ceratodontiformes; family Ceratodontidae; genus Neoceratodus; species Neoceratodus forsteri. The sequence goes on from CM057456.1 coordinate 1,342,279,635, forward strand.
AAAGGCAACAACAGTGCAGGACACAACAACGACTGGACAGAGCACACTGGCGGTAATGTCAGACATGTATGGCACATTCAGAGGTGCCATGACATAGCCAAGGTAGCAGGCCATGGAGACACAGGACTTCCAGGCCCCAAAGCACTATAGGGCAATGTCAAAGCCTGGAAACCAGTGACATTGTCAATCACGATGGACTGCACAGTGGTGGATGGATCACAGTACAGTGTTAATAGGATCGTATGATTGGCTGATTGTGATGAGTGTGTGATGTCTCATGGTATGTGCCTGTGGCGAAGGGGAAGGGGGCACAGGGTGTATATGTGTGATGTGTGTATCCTCAGGGTGAGTGTATGGGTTGTGTGTGCATAGCCACAGGCTGGGAACTCACTGTGTACATACTAAGCAGCATATAAATGGAATAAATAATGAGTAATGGCCACGCGTGTAGTGCTGTCTACTTATACAGGGTACACATTGTGCTGTGTGTGGCATGGATGGGGAACAGTCCCACACTGTTGGCTGCCCCAAATGTGCACTGCGACAGTATGCAACACACTGCACAGGACATGATGATGCATGGCTGAGTGGTCCATGCGTGGGGAGTGAAAGAGCATGATGAGGGTGCATATGGGATGGGGACAGGCTATTCACCGTGGATGGTCCTGTGTGAACACCTGCTGACCCCTCACTGCCTGTGCCAGTACGGCCTGAAGAGCCACATTTGTGGATGTTGGTGTGGATGCAGGCCAGCTGACTGGCCAAGACTGGGGGGGCTGCCAATGATGCCTGCAGTTGTACAGGGCTGTTGTGTGGACAGTAGGGGTGTGTACAGGTGGGGTGGCATGTGACATATGATGGTGAGTGGATGTGCTACTGTTGGCAGTGATGGGTGTAGACATGTGGCACACTAGCCTGTGATGTTGGTGGCTGTGTCAATGTTGTGCACTGTCCAGGTGTACATGCAGACACATACATCACACGAATCATGCCTGTGCATCCACTACACACATACTGCATATGCAATGTGTGACTGCGATTGTGTCTGTGTTGTGTGTGACTGAAGCAGTAGCTCTCACATATGCAACAATACTGCTCACATATGTGGCAATAGTAATGGCACTTGCAGTAGAATATGAATTGCTGTTGCGGGCTCGCATATGCCTGCACGCACATTGCATATGTGGCATGTGGTGGGGTAGGCCGCACGTGAGTCCTGCATGTGTCTCATGCATGAACATGTGCATTTGCAATAGATTGACACCACAGTCACTGCATATAGCAGAGGCAGGGTCCACATTGCTGGGATAGGCCCAGATACACACTTGGACTGAAAACAGCTGCAAGATGTGCACCCATAGTGGCAGGACCCCCAATTTCATGCCAGATGAAACTGCCCAGCTGGGTGCAGGAACCACCCAACCACTGCAGGAACAGGGTGTGGAGGGCCATTGGGTCATGCCTGTATGACATCAGTGGTGTTAAGTGTACCCCAAGGCAGCTCAAACATAAGTGGCAGGACTTGACAAGGTGTGACCCTGCCATTCTGAGGCACCTGATGTCCATGGCTGAATGGAAGGATGTGGAGATACGGACTGGCCAGCAACCTTTTAAAGGTGGGTATGGCACCAGGTAGGCACACATAGACACAATAATGCCACATACATCATGCCTATATGTCCAACACAGCTGACAATATGTTATCTGTCCACACAGGTCTACAAGGAGCAACCCAGGCTCCACATGGGAGGCATACAGAGGATGGACGACATGGAGGACAACAGGAGGATCTGCAGAGACACAGGAGGTAAGGTAGGTGAATGCAATGTCCAACGTTTGTTATGGTTGTGTTGCCAGGGTATGGAATATTACTATGGGGTACAGTGTACATACAGGGTATACCCTTGCAGGCAGGTGGACTGCTTGGTCACCTGGCCATGTGTGTGTGTTGGGTTAATATGCGTCCCTAGTGTGCACCTGAACACTGCATTGTGACACAGTCTGCAGTGTGGGATGCCATGGGGTGGGCAGGTGCAGTGAGTGGGCGAGGTGTGGCATTCGGGTACAGCATGTTGACTGTGGTGTGTCCCATGGACCACATGGGCAGCACCCGGTCACACACATGCCCAGGTGTCAGGGCATTATTGGGGTTGCCATTACCTCCACTGACATATGTCATTGCAACATTTCAGGTCACCTCACCAATGTCACACCTCGCCACAGGGCAGTGCTACATGCAGTGGCAGAGCAGAAGATGGCTGATGCCAGGACATATGCACTCTGGACAGGTCGAAGTCACCGCAGGGCCTGCCCACTACCACAGGAGACAAAGGATGAGGAGGAGGAGGAGCAGGCTAACATGGACCACAAGGGGGTGGAGCCGTGTGGTGTGGAGCGTGTGGACCAGGGCACCATGCAGGGCTAGATGGCAGAGCAAGTGGATGACACTGTGGACTGTGTTGCACCCTAGGCTGATGACAACTTGGTGTGTTTGCCCCAGTACCCTGGGGATGTTACTCAGGACATTGCCAAGGGGGACATGAGCGTTGCATGTCATGAAGAGCATAGCCAGCATGGAGGCACAGACACAGATGGTCATGAGGGACATGACATGCAGGAGGGGGAGGCATCGCCTGCAGCAAGCCAGGTGCAGGGGGAGGAGGTTGTGCTGTTGGAGGAAATGGCTGGAGGGCACACCAGAGATGGTGCTATGGAAGAACAGCACTGTGTGGGCCCAGAGGAAGACATTGCGGAACCTGCAGCAGACCATGACCAGCAGGTTGTGAATGGGCACCTACCGCAGGACCCAGTCCAACAGGCACAGCCCATCAACAGGCACCCGGTCCTCGTGGAACTAGTAGCTGCCATAATGGGTGATGTTGCCATCCTCCATGTGTCCCTTGGTGCCCTGCTAACCACCCTGAGGGACCGATAGGAACTGGATCACATGACTTTATGTTCTAAGACAGTGCCCATTGAGGGTGTAGTGCACTGTGACTGTGCTGTGCTGTGTTGGGGGGGGGTTAACTTTCCGAGGATCACAGGAATGTTATATTGCACTATTTCTATTTACATTCTATGTGTTGTTGTTGATCGGGGTGTACCTTATCTCACCTATCCTTTAATGGCTCTCGTACATGTACATAGGCATTGTTCTTATTGTTTTGGGGGGGGGCTTACATAGTTTAGCATTGTTGAGTATCACTGTCCAAGTTTACCTACCCATTGTTTCTGTTGTTGTTACTTAACGGTTTGTGTTTGTTGCTGTTACACCTTGCTTAATAAATGTATTACTGTCCATGATGTACCAGTGTCCCTCTGTGCTGTCTGTGTGTGTGTGTTTGTGCATGCGCATACGCATGCCTGGCAATGTACACATGCGTTCACATACATGTAACAGATATGCGTAGTTGTATGTGTGTCCACTTCTAGCACATGGACCATGTGTGACAGCTGTACACCCCACAACTGCAGTCATGACCCAGTGTGCATGACATCATGGTGCACTGCACTTGTGGCAGCGCTCTGTTCTGGGCACTGTACACATATCACTGCACTATGTCTGCCATGTCAGTGTGGTGTCCATGGGCCTGTATGGCATGATTCCACCCAATGGCATTCAGGGCCCTGCGGGTGGCACTGGTAGCACCTCAACATTGTGGGTCTGACCACCATACAACAGCAGGTATATGATGCCAGGTGCTCCATGCCTTTCATGGCATCATTGTTATCATGCTCCGGTGGCCATGGCAGGTGTGTGGTGCTTGGTTGCAACAGCTACACATTGTTGTGCCACTGTCCTGTGTGCCAACTGTTGACAAGTGTTCCTGCACCTCAGTGCTGACTGTTGACAAGTGTTCCTGCACCTCAATGACTCACATTGCATGCCCTATGCACAGGTGGACTGTGTTTGCACCTGCCTGTGTTGTGGTGTGCACCATGTGGCATTGCCTGTCTATGGTATTGTGCAGTTACTGTGTATGGGTTTGTCAGGTGTTGTGTATGGGCCAGTCTTGGGATGTGTGTCTGATGGTCTGTGCATACCCCCAGGAACATCTGAAGGGTGTTGTGGGATCACTGGGGTGGACATGGGTGTTGCAGACCTCTATCCATGGTGTTTGGTGCTGGCTCAAAGTTGTGGGGCATGAATATCTGTACTTCTCCAACAGTACTGCGGCATGGTGCCCTTATCACATCCCCCACAATGCAGCATGTCTACCACTAACTGTGGGCCTGCCACTGTTCACCCTCACACCCAACCCTGCCACACAACACATGCATCTGCAGGCATGGCATTATGCAGAATGCAGTTCCTGGCACCCACAGCTGCTCTATGCATGCCCCTGTACAGTGTGGCACAGTCAGGCACTGTTGTACTGTGTCACTCATCAGTACTGCACATGGCCCCATGTTGTAGCTATGCCTATGCATCATTACATTGCTGGAAACACACTACAAGTCTGTATCCTGTTCCACTCCCTTTGCATCTCATTGTGCACACTGCCCTCCCAGCAGTGACTGGCCACATGTATGGGCACAAGGTGCTACTGACCACATTCCAGTGCATGTCAGGGACTGTGTGTCTGCACCTCCTTCGTAGCATAAAGTGCATGTGTCTGGATGGGGCATCAGGCTCACAACATGTGCAGCCATGTCAAACAGTTGCTGTACAACACACATGGACACTGGTACAGCAGCAGTGCTACCAAATGTGTTGCATGGCACCTCGCAGACAGTATCCGGTCCTGTGTTATTATTCAATCAGTGATTGTGATGCCATGTTGTTGTTGTTGTTGCTGTCCACATCTGTGTGTTCTGTACTGCTGCAGGTGCCACCCATGGGGTGATGTTGGTGTGACACCTCAGAAGTGTTGCTGTATGATTTCACATCTTGCATGGTGTCCTGCAGAAGCTCCCCCATGTGTTGTTTCACTTGCCATGCTGTCAGGCTCCCCATCCCCTTCCGCTACTTCACCATCCTCCTGGTCTGTGTCAGGCAGTGGCACACGATGTGTCAGTGCAATGTTATGCAGGATGCAGCAGGTAAGCACAATTCTGCAGGCCATCTCAGGGCTGTATTGCAACACACCACCAGATTGGTCGAGGCATCTAAATCTGACCTTTAGGAGCCCGAATGTGCACTCAGTGATAGATCTTGTGCTGGTTAGGGCCTTGCTGTAATGCACCTCTGCTGCAGTCTGTGGTGTTCTCACTGGTGTCATCAGCCGTGACATCTGGGGGTATCCACTGTCTCCTGCTGGGGTTGGAAACATTGCCAGTTCATATGTGCTGCACTGCACACATCTGCTACCTATTTTGTGAGACACATACACACACACACACACACACACACACACACACACACATGTGGACCATGTACAAGCACAGCATGGCTGTCCTGCGGCCATGTGTGGCTCACACATGCCTGTGGATGGTACACTGTGTGTGGTCCATGGCCCTGCATGTCCCATGTGTGCTGTGCCACATGTCTGTGTGGCTGTCACATCTGTACTTTGCATTGCCTGTGCATCCTGTTCCCATGTTGTGCTGCCCTGTACGTACACCCCTGCTCACACTACGTCTACAGGTCCAATGCCCATTGACACATGCACTCTGCTGCAGGTATTGTTAGCTCCAGTGTCTACCTTTCAGCCATCCACCTGTTATGTCCCCCTCTCTCAAATGCCTCCTGTAGGCCACTGTTGCAGAATATGTGGGAGTCATGGCAGGATCCAGGGTACTTGGATACCACATCCAGTATGCAACAATCGCTGTCACATAGCACTGGAATGTTCATGGAGTGGTACCCTTTTCTGTTGATGTACACCTCTCCATCTGCTGTTGGTGCCTGATGGCCACATGTGTGCAGTTTATCACCCAAAGCACATACAGGAACTGTGCCATTGTGTAAAATGCCTGCTTCATATGATGCTGTTGTTGTACATCCCATGGGAAGCTGATGCACCTAGCGGTGCGTCGTATCAGGGCTGTGAGGAACCTCCTAAGGCACTTCGACACTGCTGGCTGGAATATGCCCACTGTGTCACCTGTGGGGGTCTGGAAGGTGCCAGTGGCCAGAAAACAGTGCTGCACTGACCCACACCTCCATGGGTAATGGATGTCCTCTGTTGGTGGCACTGTGTAGGTCCTCCTGCAGCTCCTGGCACAGCTCCCTTATGGTAGTCTTATTGAGGCAGTAGTGTGCTATGCATTGCTCTTCTGTGAGCTCCTCAAAGAACTTTTGTGTACATGTCACACGTGGCACAGGTCTCCTTGAAACTGTCACCTGTGGCTGTGGTGTACCCCTGTATCCTGCCTCGGCAGCTGGCATGCCTTTGCTGGCAGCGTTCTGCCATCATGATGCCCAGTAGGGCTACTGGTGCTGACATGTTTCCTGCTGTGAGTCTTTCAACACACTGCTGTCAGAACATTGGCTCCTGTTGTTTGGGGCGGGGGGGGGCCTTTTATATGCTGCTACCTGCTTAGACCACCTCCACCCTGGTCTAACTTGTGCCACCTTGTTTTATCATAGGTGCTTCTCCATCTTTTCTGGAATACCATCTGCAGCATAGCTTTCATTTGCGCATGTCGCACAGTGTTGGGTAAGTTACTTTTTCTATTACTTTCTATTACTTTTGGAAACTTGTTCTAGAAAGCTCTGTGCAGTCACTAGCAAGGATGGAGAAGTACTGGGAAAAGTAATATACCTTACAGTTAAAAATTACTTATGTCTTTTTATACAAAAGTAATATGTAACTGTGACTGATTACATTTATTTGAAAGTAACTAGTAACTAACCTATTACTTTCAAATAAATGTCATCTGTTAAAGTTTTTTATTGTTTTTGTATAAAAAGAAATAAGTAACTAACTTTCAGGTGTATTACTTTTTCTAGTACTTCTCCATCCTTGCTAGTAACTTCACAGAGCTTCTTGGATCAAGTTTCTAAAAGAAATAGAAAGTAATAGAAAAAGTAACTTACGCAACACTGATGTCGCATTATGAATTGGCGCATGGATTCTTAGGTGTAAGGTGGTCATAAGTCTTGTTTGACACAGTCCTTGCATCCATGGGCTCAACCTTCCTTCTGGAATACCACATGTCGCATGTCACAGGCACAACCGGAGTTTTGCATAATTTGTCCAGGACATATGTCACTTGCGACAGTCATAGCTCTTCTGGAATCATTCCCCTGGTGTCTTGTAGTAACACAATATCAGCTTTCCTAGACACAATGTGTGAAAAGACTGCTCCTCTTTTTTGTTTATTTTTAATAATGTTTCCATTAAAGGTACTTAATGTAAGAATTTGCAACATATGTGATGTGAAAGCATGGGGCTGGATTTATTTTGAAGGGGGCTTATTCTCTTTAGGCTGTTTCATCTGCTTTTTCCTCTGTTTCTGCTTTTTCCCAGCTTTCAGTTTACTGTTTGTTTTCTCCTCCAATTTACTTAATTCACTTTCTAAAACAGTTTCATTGTGTCCCGAGCTGGCAAATGAGTCTTCTGAATTATCAGAAGCTTCAGGGTACCTGAGTAGTGCAGCACATCTGTTCGAGGTTGTGACTTCAGAAACTTTTGCCACTTTAGAAGTAGAGATGCAACGAATATAAAAATCTGCCTGCGAAATGAACAAGGAGTGGCCACTTAGTGTTGGCACTTCGCTACGCAGAGTGCCCCATAGAAAAGGCTCACTTTGCCTTGTTATTATTACTTTGCATTGTCATTCCGCTTTAAACATGAAGTAAGGTGCAGTGACAACAATTTTGGCAGCACCTCACCCACACAGTCAAAATAATTAATGTGCATCTCCAAAGTGCTACTGTCGTGTGTCCAGAAAACTCCCCAGTACTGACGAAGTGAAATGAGAGCATAACAAGAAATGCAAAGTCTCCCAGAATGAATGGCACACTCAGTCATGCATGCAGTGGTCACACAGAGTCACCAGAATTAATGTGCATCCCCAAAATGCTACTGTCTTTTGTCCAGAAAATTCCCCAGTGCTGATGAAGTGAAATGAGAGCGTAACAAGAAATGCAGTCTCCCAGAATTAATGGTGCACTGCAAATGCACAGACAGATTAAGATTGTGCAGTGCACTCAAGGGATGCATACGAAAAGGCACAACAACACCTAACTAGTTCACACAAGTCACAAATCCAAATCTGGAAAGGAATACATTTTGCCAGTTGGGGGATTAGTGCACGGCAGTAACAATCCATTACCAGTAAAGATACCACAAAGCAGTATAACAAATTCATGCAGCTATGGTGGATAGCAGGTTCACACTGCAGCAATTACCCTATGGCACAATAAAAGGTGTCTGATTTAATGGCACACATCGCACACACACTCACACACACACTACAAGTAATGTGTAGCAAATTGAAAACATTTAGTAATATAACCAAATGTTTTAAACATACAAATTATACACTGCTGCACCACAACAGTCAGCAAAAAATGTCAAGAATTACTGAAAATATTACTGAGTGTACATTAACACAGTTATACAAGAAAAATATAACCCAAACAGAAAGACTACCTTTTTCTCCCAGTTAATGTACCTACACCACAAATACACCCTTCCCCAAACCATACTTCAGAGTACACACTGACTGTTCTAAATTACAACTCAAAATCCACACACTACAATAATCACTTGATGATATGAGCACAGAAGGGTTTCCTACAATCAGTGTAGTAAATTTTAAGCAAAACAATGACTCAAAAAGGCATTTTAAACAGCTTTTAGAGGTTTTGAATCATATACCTCTGAGAGCAACCTGTCTCTGGCTACCACTACACACACACTACCCAGGCCAGAACTGAGGCTGTGCAGAACAATCTAGAGCCCATGTGACCTGCAATCCCATGAATCACTGCAGAATTTCATTTGGAGCTCAATTACAAGGTGAAGTAAGGCAAATTACATCGATGTCAATGTACTACACCTTACAATTGGTGGAGAAGTGGTTTGGGGAAGGTGGAATAATGCAAAGTCATTGGTTTCAATCGACTTTGCATTCCTCATTATGAAGCCAAGTACTCCACTTCACATTGTGGAGTAAACTGCGGGGTTCTGTGTTACTCCATGAATCACTTCGTGGAGCGAATTGGGGCCACTTCGCCCACCACTACTTATAGTACTGTAGCTCACATGCTGTACTGAAAGGAATGCAAATGCTTATGGTTGTACTTCCCTGATGAGCTGCAGCACAAAACTCCCCAACTTAAAAACACATATTAATGAGTACAATGGTGGGGTGGTGAAGCCTGGAGAGATACTACAAAACAGGCTTACAATACATCCAAGTAACTAAAAAAAAAATTATGGTGTGATTCATGACATGATAATGAATCGTGATTTGTGACTGCATTTGTGACCATAATAATGAAGAACATGATTCAGTGTCAATGGTGTGAGATAACCAATATGAAACTGTATTGGGAACACGAATGCCTATGGCTGTACTACCCCAATGAGCTGTAACTTAAAACTCCCAGACTTAAAAACATGTATCAATAGAGTACAATGGTGGGTGGTGAAGCCTGAAGAGATACTACAAACAGGCTTACAATACATTCAAGTAACTAGAAAAAATGTATGCTGTGATTCATGGACGTGATAGTGAATCATGATTTGTGACCGCATTTGACCCGTGATGATGAAGAACGTGATTTGTATCACAAGTGACTCGTGATGATGGTCCTGACTTAAAACACGATTAATGAGTACAATGTTCATGCAGAATTATGCACCACACCTGTCCAGTACTCTGAAGTGAAGCCAAAGAAACAACTGCAATTTAAGTTACAGATGGAGATTGGGCCCTAAAGAGATGCAAATGCATAGACAGATTGAGATTGTGCTGTGCACTGAAGAGATATAGACACAAAGGCACAACACTTAACCAGTGCTCACCATTAGAAATTCAAATCTGGAAAAGAATACCTTTGCCTCTTGGGGCGGGCCGTGGGGGGCAGTGTACAGCACTGCTGCAATAACAGTCACTAGTACTAGTACTAGTACCAGTAAAGATACCACAAAGAAGTGCAAAAATCACACAGCTGCAGTGGATAGCAGGTTCACATTGCTGAAATTATTATGTGGCACAATAAAAGGTGCCTGATTTAATGACGCACGTCACACACATACTCATACACACACTAAGTAATGCATAGCAAATTGAAAACTTCAGTAATATAACCACATATTTTAAACAAACTGAAATTATGCACTGCTGTACCACAACAATCAGCAAAAAATGACAACCGTAGTATTTTTTATCTTCCAGCCCCAGTCCAGATATGTTCTGAGTCAAATATTGCCTCTGGGTGGCCAATAACTGTACATCTCTGGTTAAAGCCAATAGGTGAGGTCAGTAACACTCACCCCCTCATTCCTAAATAAAACAGTAATGATCTTATGAGCAGGTTTTGTTAGCAGTATAACTTCAAAAGGTGACCACAGGGTGGGGTAGACTTAAGGGTGTGGTATAGTGAGCAGACGTTTTCAAAGCCTCTCTGCATTTTAAAGCTTACATCAAAAGAAGCTTCTCCTGACACATGGATTAGTGCGTATATTTCAGCAGCTTGAAAGTGCATGCTATTTTGAGCAATGATTTAACCACATGCAGCCTATGTGGGAATACTTCAAGTCCTCCCTTATATAGTAATCATACTGCATTATGTCATCTGGCAGGATAAATAGGCTCATTAAATAGTGTGACACAGGGATGCTGTTGTGGCCTTGTTTGTTCTGGCCCCTAGTTGCCCCACTTCCTCTGTATTAGTTCCATTATTGTTATTTTGTTCTGTGTTTTATTTGTTTCTTTTGTAGCTCCTTTCATTGCATGCACTGATCTGTCTGCTTCTTCACTATTTATTTGCTGTTCAGTATTTCCTGCTACATTCCCCAGCTGTAAGTTTGGGTTCTGTGTTAATACCAGTTCTTGTGGTATATTTAAGGAGAGTCATTCATTTCTGTTTGGTCCTCTGTAATACATTCTATACATTCTTCTACCGGCTTTATAGCTGCTGCTGTACTATTTTCTAAATGCTTCAATGTAATTTTTATTAATAGTTGAAGGTGTTCTTACCCCAGGATGCATATCAGTGAGAAGCCAGAGATTCAGTTCCTTCTGGAGATGTTTTAGCCCTGCCAACCACTCAAAGCACTTTGTCAACTGACCATGGAGCGTTGTCAGCGGAGTTCTTTTCAGCAAATTTGATTTATTTCCAGGCTTTTTTTGCCGTGCTTTTTGTAGACGCCTTTCCCTGTGTTGCGAGAATTCCACTGTGAGCCACAAATGAAAAGACCATCACATTCGGTTGATCTTGCGCTCTTTGGAAAATTGGTTCTGTTACAGCTGGCACTACATTCTTGTTTTGAGTTGCAGTTGCACTGGCAGTACTTAGGCCTGTGGTTCTATTGCTAGGGAGGGCCTCTGTTGCATCAAGAGGATTTGCCCATTTTTGCTGAAGCTGTCCGTAATTATATTTTCACTCATTAAAGCACCCTTCTTCTTTCTACAGGAGTTCTTGCAATGTCTCAGTATGTTTTTGTAATCCAACAGTTTGGTTTTCTGTCACAGCAGTTACATTTTGCTCATTTGCTTTCCATTGATTTCCATTTCTTCTGCAGTAAAAATATCTTTTACTTTTACCTCCTTCTGAAGGTCCTGTTGCATCAAAAATATTTCTGTCTCTTGTTGTTTTAGTCAGAGGAGGAAACTTGCTCCTCAGCCTCCTGCACATCCCTCTTGTCTGGGTTCCTCAGGCAGACTGCCTGATGGCCAGAATTTCCACTATAGGCTAGTAGGAGAATTTCCTGGTGTCCTGGCCAAAATTTCCCATTCACAAAAAAATACCACCAACTGCTTAATCTGGTTCAATTTCAGTTTGTAACCATCTGTATCCTCCCCGCCCCAGTTTGCCCTGAAAACGGACTTCTAGCCTCAGTGGGCCTACCTGGGCAGCAAAATTCACTAAAATAAATAAATATACATTGATGTAGCTAGGAGTTGTATATACTTTATGACATTTGAAAATCTCACCCAATGAAAATAGGAGTTGGTTTAATTTTATAACTTTTGAAGATCACACACTTTTCCTTTATAATGTCATTAGAAACATAGAAAAAAATGTCAGCAGAGGAGACCATGGGTCCATCTAGTCTGCCCAAAGGTTCCTGAGACCTACTCAGATACGAGGATCTAACTCCCTCTTCTTATGCCTAAACTGTTCTCACAATTTTTGTTCTCACTGTAGTTCTGTCCCTCCCAGTCTGAATGATATTACTGGGGCAAGAAGTGTAAACAATTAAATGTGTGTTATCAAGTTAATTAGTTGCAGTTGCCTTGTCTATGTATATATATATATATATATATATATATATATATATATATATATATATATGTCTTTATATATATATGTACAAGGTATTATTACATTTATGTACAGTTTAAATCCATTTGTTATTGTAATCTAAAATGTTTTCTGGAAATTGTGCAATAGGACCTTGCTGTAAATGAGCCTTGGCTCAATCAAGTTTATCCTTGTTCATGAATTCATGAATAAAATTATTTACTACTTTTACTACTACTACTGTTATTGTATTAGCTTCCACCACCCATGCAGGTAGCTTATTCCATGGTTCTACAATCCTTTCTGTAAAATAATGTTTCCTAAGCTCCTTCTTGAAGCTCCCCCCTCTCAACTTCAACCCATAACCTCTAGTGTTGGAGTCGGTCTCTCTGTTGAACAGGTCAGAGGAGGGCACCTTATTTATTCCTCTTACGAACTTATATGTTTCAGTCATGTTTTGTCTCTCCCTTCTAGCGTCTAGTGAAAACATATTCAACACTGCTAGTCATTCCTCATATGAGTGCTCTTGGAGGCACTAAATCATCTTGGTCACCCTTCTCTGTACAGTCTCCAACCCGTTCTAATCCTGATTGAGATGTGGACTCCAAAACTGGACACAGTACTCCAGATGGGGCCTCAACAGGGACCTGTAGAGAGGGAGTATTAGCTCCCTGCTCCTTCTGCCAAATTTCTTCATTATGCAAGCAAGTATTTTTCTGGTCTTGCTGTATGCTGTGTTACTGGCTGGTCCATTTAAGGGTGTTGCAAATAATGACTTCTAGATCTTTCTTTTCTTGTCAGACATTGAGCTGGGCTCCACTGGGGTTCTATGTGAATTGGGCAACTCAAATAGAGCAAGCCCAAAAACAGCAATGGCAATTCAGTGACTGCAGAAATGGTGAGGGTACATGTCAGCGATCACCTAAACAGCAAAAATGCTATTCTATGGGGCTTTTCCTCCCACCCTCCATTGTGGGGGAACTTTGCCCCACAGCTCCTACTAAAATAACCAACTCTGAGGTGATAGCACCTTGGAGAGGGAAAGCATTTTTTGCCATTTTGGCGATCACCAACATGTACCCTCGACATTTCTGTATTGCTGTCACTGTTTTTGGGCACACTCTTTTCGAGTCACCCATATCACAGGCTACCCCACTGAGCCAGGCAACTGTCCTTGGGTTCCATTTACCCAGATGCATTGCCTTGCAATTTTTGTGTTGAACCTCAGCTGCCAGATGTTGAATCATCTTTCCAGCCTCTGTAGGTCATTTTGTACATCCTTGACTGCCTCCTCAGTCCAGTCTTCCTCCTAGCTTTGTATCATCTGTGAATAGGGCAATTTTGCACTGAATACTTATGCCAATGTCACTGATAAATGAATTAAGCAGGAATGCCCCCAATACTGGACCTTGGGGCACACCACTAGTGACCTTGCCCTCTTCTGACTTCGCTCAGTTGACTACTACTCTCTGTTTTCTGTCCCTTAATAAATTTCCTACCTGCCTTTCTAAACTCTTAGATGCACCCAGATCCTCTAGCTTTTTCAGCAGGTGGTTGTACAGTACTGAGTAAAAGGTCTTACTGAAGTCAAAGTAGAGGAGGTCCATTGGATGGCCTCTATCTAATTCCCTTGTCACCCAGGCAAAAAATGTGATCAGGTTAATCTGGCATGACTTACTTGCCATGAACTCATGTCACCTGTTATCCTGAAGACCATACTTATCTAGGCACTCTACCAAGTCTTGTTCTGTTAGGGTTTTCATTAGTTTCCCTATGACTGACTTAAGGCTAACTGGTTGGTAGTTGCTTGCCTCCTCCCAGCTCCCTCCCTTTTGGAGCAGTACCACATCTGCTCTTCTCCAGTCCCTCTGAACTACTGCTGATTCAAAATGAACCATTGAACAAATGTGCCAAGGGATATGCCAACTCTTCACCAATTTTTTTAGCACTCTCAGGTGTAGTCCATCTGGTCCTGGTGATATGTCTTCCTTGAGTTGTTCCAGGGCCTTCCTAATCCTGCTGATGATGACTGATGGTGATTCCATTGCGGGACCCCCTTATCAGTAGCCTTATCACCACTATCTGCTATAGAGCCAATGTGTTCCTTATTGAACATGGAGCAGAAAAATGTATTCTGAACAGTGGCTTTCTGAATATCCTCCTCCACAATTCTGTCACCATCTTCGAGTCTAACTATTCCTCCCCTTTTCTTCTTTTTCTTGTATATAATGAAAAAAAATGCTTATTTCTGCTTTAACCCCTCCACCAGCCTAAGCTCTGTTGCAGCAGTAGCTGATCTCACCATACACCTTTCCTTATTCTTCTAGATGTATGCTTCCATTCGATGTTATTCCAATCCTTGTTATCTAATAACACCACATTATATCCTGGCCCACAATATTATTTCCTGAAAAAAGGAAAGCAATGTATAGACCCTAGTATCAGTTCCTTATATTAATTAAAAAGATTTGTACTTGCTATATAATTTTTGTATAGACTCACTTAGTGTCTTATAGGGACTAAATTATTGTGCCTGTTTGACTTGTGTCTTACAGGGACTAAACTATAATGTCTGCCAGACTTTGCTGACAGAGAGGAGTGAAAGCACCCAGTTTTACCTTAAAGGTATATTTATATTCTCTTCATACTGAAAGTAGCAGGGTAAGTGGGGAGAAAAAAGAGATTTTTAGGCAGTGTTTTGGAAACGTTTAAACTTTCTTTAAAATTGTAACATGCGGTATTGGAGAACTAGCTCAAGGGGCATGATTTTCAAAGACAAAACTTTGGCACAAAGTACCAGTGCCAAACGGCTTTGACTCAAGTGGTCCCTTGTGCCAAAGTTTGCAGCAATCCTGATTTTTGAGCACAGGCTGCATCAAAATCAGAATGCCATGTGCTGAAACCACCCTGTGGCACTCTTGCAGCATAAGCATTCTTGTGCCTGGTAAGAAGGGGGCTTGTGCCATAGTGGGGCTGGACCATCCTCTTATTCAGTGTTCCAGAAGCCCCACCATGGTTACAAGTTGGGTTTCACTTTAGACTAGTCAGGGGGTGGTCTAATGGCCCTGCACTGCTGTCTAGCAGGGCAGTGAGTGGGGTAGATCTGGGAGGTTGTGACCAGGAGCAGATGGAGCCCTGGTGGTGCCATGGGGGCAAGGGGGTCACAGCAGCAGAGGGATGTATGCATTAAGGCAGCCAGTGGAGGTTCCCTGTGACCTGGCAAACAGCCACAGCATGGGTCAAATGAAGGGGGTACACAGCCAGACCATCATGACCCAGACCTCAAGTAACAGCAGCTCTGGCACCTGCCCCACAGGTCCCACATTCCCTTAAAGGTAGTGAGTGGGTGCAGATTGCAGGCTGTATTTGGTGGCCAGAGATGTGCCCAAGGCACGACGACATTTCACGGGTACATAGCCCCCCATATGGCAACCGGTGGATGCCTGACTACAATACTGAAGACTGTGGGTCCTGTGGGGGTGGTTGCCAAGGCTGCTGTCACCTGGGGTCTGGGTTATGATTGTCCAGTCATGCCCCAACACCTGTCCCAATCGGCTGTGACCAAGTCACAAGGTACCTCCACCAGCTGCCTCCACATGTTCCTCCAACTGCCTACTTGTCCCCCCTTGCTCTCCATGGTACCACCAGGGTTCCATCAGTCCCCACCTTCTGGCATAGCTACCCCTTCAATCTCCATGGGTCATCTAGGGTTGCACCATGTGGGGGGGGTGATGGATCCCTCCATCAAACCCTGCAGATGCACCACATGTTTGGCACAGCCCTGCTGTAACTCTCAGGTCTTTGATGCAGGAACTCCCATTTTTACAAAATGAGGCACAGGATCCCTGATGCACGTGGAGTTTGTTGCATCCATAAATTGCCACAAACTGTGGCAATGTAAGGGTTCTTTGAAAACTGAGCCCAGGAGATTAAACTTGGGCTGAGTCTAATCAGGAAACCCTGTGAGTCAGGTATGTAATTCGGGGATGGAGCTGACAGAGGCTTAATGCCCTTTTACATGAGCACTATAAAAGAATGTACACTCTGAGGTGTCCAGCACATTTGTTACCAGTGAGAGAGTGGAAAAGTGAAGAAGTGGAACAGGTAATGGGCATCTTAGGTGTTGGCAGGCATCAGCAAAAGTGAGCAAGGGAGCAGGGGACTTTGCCAGTTGACTAAGGTAAGGCACCTCTTCACTTCTGTGCAATAGTCACTTCTGAAAAGGGAGGAAGATAAAAGGTAAGCCAAAACTGGGAATTCAATGGATCACCACTTGGTTAAGGAAAAGGAAACAACAGGTGTACATCAAGAGGCACTTGTCTGGCTGGGCTACTGTGTCCAGTGGGGTAACCCAGAGATCCGAGCTGGGACCTACCCTTGTTAACATTCTTATAGCTTCTATAACCTGTACCACCAGGGCTTGGATGGCAAAGTTTGCCAATGATATTAAAATAGGGGCACTGGTACTTAATGGAAATGAGGCCAAATTATTCCAAGATAGTATTAATGCTATGACAAGGATTGTAGGAGGAAAGAAGTTGAGGATCAATATGAACAAATGCAACATTATGCACCTAGGTAAAAAGAACTATAGATCTGACTATAAAATAAATGAGTGTATGCTCCAAACAACTGACTCAGAGAGGGATTAGGGAATACAGATCACTAGTGAAATGGCCTTTTGAAGCCACTGTTTTAAAGTAACAAAAAAAAGGTGTAGTATACTGGCATCCATAAAGAGGAATATAAAAAGTATGGCTAGGTGAGGTGGTGGTGCCACTGTATGTGTCTTTGGTGCAACTACATTTGGAGTATTGTGGGAGTTTTTGGACGCCTCACCCCAAGATGGAGGTTAGGGAACTGGAGGTGGTTCAGAGATGGGCGACTAGAATGGCATATGGGATAAAGTATAGACCATGTGAGGAGAGATTGCAGGAAGTGGAGTTATATTCTTTGCAGTATAGAAGATACGGATGAGACATGCATCTGGTCAATAGGGCCTTCAGGGAAACAGATCTTTGTGAATGTGTGGTTCTGAATAGGAGACCTGATACAATAATAAACATAATTCACCATTTCCAGCTAAGAGGTGACAAATACAATAGAAATCAGAGGGGTAGCTGGTTCTCACAGCATGTAGTTACTCAGTAGGACTCACTGTCTGCATTTGTGGTATCTTGTAGCTCCATGAATCAGTTTAAGCATGCAGTGGAGGACTACTGTACATCACATCGCTTCCAATTATTGGTATAATGGTGCAGGTCAAAATAAGGCTAACGCTATATGAACCTGTTGCACATCTTATGAATTTTATGAACAACACCCTAACTAGGGTAGGGGCATAAAGAGATTTAAACAGGGCACAGGGTAAAACAAATAGAAACAAACAAAAAAAAGGAAAACTAGAAATACCCTATCGGGGTAAGGGTACACAAGTATTTCCAGTTAACACAGGAATAACAGAAGTTGAGAATGCTGGGAGTGGTGCAGCACAGTGGCTATGGGGCAACAGTTTTCAGAGAGACCTTCTGGAGACTGTGGTGCTGCCCCATCTTCAGACATCTCTCTAGGTTGAGGGTTGAGGTCACTAGACTCCAGGCTAAGTTGGCTAGGATACAGGGCTCCCCCACCCTGGGCCACTAAGTCTGCCACCATTTCCTCAGAGGATACCAGGAAGGAGGAGCAGCTGAACTATGATGGGCTCTGGAAGGATTGGGGTTGCTGGAACTGAGGCAAATTCCTCAACAGGTAGCACTACATAATTCCTACACCTCTCTGGCAGGGCAGGACTACTGGAAGGAGGCACCAGCAGTAAAAACCAGGGAGGATGTGGAGGCTTCCACAGTGGAAACCCAAAGGAGGGTTGTAGAGGACCCCAGAGAGGAAGAAGCAACTTCTGGTGGAGGAATCAACTGTTAGGAGGTGCCACAGCTCTGAGGGATAGGAAACAGATCCTGAGGATTGATATGGCAGCAGGATGGGAGGGAGAGCTGGATACCATTTTCCATCTTAGGACTAATGACCTGGCAAGGGATGGGGCTGGGATACTACAGAGGAAGTTCAAGGAACTGATGAGGGGGTCTTAGACAGGTAGCTAACTGAGTGGCTTTTGCTGAGGTGCTGCCTGTCTATGATGAAGGGAGGAGGGTGATCTCCACACCAAGAGCTTCAACTCATGACTGCAGGAATGGTGCAGAGAAGAGGGGTTTGGCTACATGTGGAAGTGGGGACCCACCTGGGAGGATAAGTGCCTATACAAGGGTGATGGCCTGTATCCATCGAGGAGGGAAACTGCAGACTTAGGTGGATGGCTTAAAAGTCACTTCGATGAATGTTTAAACTAGCCAAAGGGGGTGGTGGAAGGATTGGGGAGGCAGAAACTGCCGCCCTCACAAACTGAAGTAGAGAGTAAGGAGAACCAAAGGAGACATAAATCCCTCAAGATGCAAATTCATAAAGGAGCATGGTAGTAGAGACAAAGGGGGAAGGGAACAGGAGCATTAAAAAGAGGGGGAAGGACGGCGGGCAAAAGGGGAAAAAATGGGGCAACAAAAGCAGAGTGAAAACAAAATCTGGAAGGCCATGTGGCAAATGCTAGAAAGTCTAGGAAATAAGATTCTGGACATATAGGCCATCATGGCAGAGGCCGGTCTGGATACTGTGGTCATTGCAGCTCTTGGTGCACAGAAAACAATGACTGGGGCATGGTCATATCAGGCTATTATCTGTTCAGGAAGGACAGGGTGGGAAGGAAAGGAGGGGGGTGGTGCCTTTATGTGAGGGAAAGCAAAAAAAATATGGAGATACAGGGAATACAGGGGGAGGCTTAGGTACTGTGGCTCACCCAGGAGACAGTGAATGGAGCCATTATTCACACTGCAGTGACCTCCAGACCTCCAGAACAGGGGGAGGAATTAGATAAGGCAATGGTGGAAGCCATTGGCAAGATAGCAAAAATGGGAGCAGTGCTGCTGGTGGGGGACATCATCCTGCTACAGGTAGATTGGAGCTTTCCAGCAGTGGCTTCAGCCAGAAGCAGGGACATACTGAACTCGCTATAGCAGGCATTGCTCAGGCAACTAGTCAGTGAATCCACTTGTGATGGGCAATACTGGACCTGGCATCAATATCACCTACCTGAATCTTAAAAAAAGTAGCCAACAGAGACAAAGAAGTCATGGTTCCTCTGTATGGATCATTGGTGAGGCCCATACTTAAGTATGGAGTACAGATATGGTCACCACATCATAGGAATGAATAGATAGGCTACAGAGGATTCAGAGGAAAGTAACACGCCCTATGAGAGGCATGGAAAGTAATGATTGTAATGCTAGGTTGGGGGAATTAAAGCTATTTTCTCTAGAGTTTAGAAGGCTAAAAGGAGATCTGTGTCTGCTGTTTAAAGCACTGACAGATGAAGACCTCTGGGAGTGGCTAGGAATGTTATTCTATGATCAAACTTACTTCTCCAGAGCACATTCACTTCAGCTTAGTGGTGAAAACTGCAAAACATGGCAGCGCAAAAGATGGTTTAATCATAGAGTGGTCTCAGTGTGGAACTCATTGCTTGAGGAAGTAGTATGCAGTATGTCATTGGGTAGTTTTAAATTGGACAACTTACACAAATTGGGTGTATTATAAATTAGATGTGGTGAGCATAACGGACATAAGTCTTTTTTCAGCTCTGTATATACCTATGTTACCTATAGTACTCTCTAACAGGGACAGTTTTGCAGACATCAAGGTGGGAGGTCAACTGGGGACCAGTGATCACCATAAAATGTGGTTCAATATAAAGACAATTGAGAAATCAAATCACACAAGGGTGAGGGTCCTGGACTTAAGGAAGGTAGATTCTGTAAAGATGGGTAAGTGCCTCAGGGATGACCTAAAATGGGGGATAGACTGGATGGGGTGGAGGAACAGTGGGAAAAGCTAAAAGAGAGTATAGTAAAGACAGCAAACTTCTGTATCAAGCAAGAGAGCAAAAGCAAGAGGAAAAAGAGACTGCTATGGTTCTCAAAAGACCTGGCTAAAAAGGTAAAGGCTAGAAGAGTAGCTTTCAGAATGTGTAAGGAGATGCAAATGGAGGAGGATAGTGAGGAGTATCAGAGAAACAGCAGGAATCAGAGAAAGAAGTAAGGTGCATAAAGGTGCAAACAAAGGAGAGACTAGTACAGGAAGTAATGAAAGGGGACAAGATAATTTTTTAATTATGCAAGTGAAAAGAGGAAGACTGGAGGTGGGAGTGGAAGATTAAAAAGGGAAAGGGGGTGGGACCATACAGAGGGGGATCAAGAAAAGGCAGACAGATACTTTTGTTCAGTGTTCACAAAGGGTATCCTGTGAACTCGGCTAGCCTCAAGTGGGAACTTACCAAAATGGCGACCCACTTGTGGAGCTGGTAGGACAGGGTGAGGGTGTGAGGAAGGTGACAGGATGGGAGCTGCTCAAGCATATAGTGACAGGATGTCACTATATGTATAAGTGCCCAGGGGGGAGTGAGCATGATGGAAGGGAGGGAGGAGGTTGGCCTAGCGTGGTTGGCGTGGGGCTGCTGAGCTGGCCCCATAGTGTGATGGGTGGATGGCAGCCCCCCTCCGACATGCACCCCCTGAAGTTAAGAATCCTTAGTAGGGGGGTGCATTTTGGGGGGGTGCAAATTCTGCAAAAAAGTAAATTTGGGACCGGGTGCACAAAATGTAGGTGCACCTGGACCCAAACCCACAACCTTCGCAGCTTTGCTCCTCACATTAACATTTAAATTCTAAGTCCCCAGTGCCGTTGTCCTGCGCACCGGGGGTGAAATAGAATTTCGGTGATGTACCCTCACCATAATGATTTTCACCTTTCAGCAATTGCCATTATGACATAGAACCTTCACAAAGGAAACAGAATGGGAGGGGCCACAAAAAAGTAACAGAAGCTTTGAAGGGATGGAGGGAGGGAGGTGAACGCTAGTCCTTTTTTTAGAGGAGATAGTCCTGAAGGGACATGCTAAGCAGAAGGTGGGAAAAGTCATGGGGGCAGACAGCGTAAATCTAAGGGTATTGAGGTAGCTCAGGGTGGTTCTGGCTGCACCTCTGACACTCCTATGTAGTAGCTCACTGAAAGCAGGAGTGTTTCCAGAGGATTAGAGGAGGGTGAAAGTAGTCCCGCTACACAAAAATGATAGCAGGGAGGAGTCTGGCAATTATAGTCGGCCTGATATCAATGGTGGGAAAGTTAATGGAATCACTTCTGAAGGAAAGGATTATGGAATATCTTAAATTCAATGGGTTATAAGATCTGAGGTGGCAAGAGATCATAGGGGGGAGGTCATGTCAAATGCATCTGATAGATTTCTTTAACTATGTGACAAAGGAATTAGATCATCATGGAGCAGTGGATGTGGCCTACCTAGATTTCAATATTGCTTTCGACACTATTCCACATAGGAGACTAGTAAGCAAGCTGTGTATCTTAGGAGTGGGTCCAAAAGTGGTACACTGGATAGGAAATTGGTTAGTGTATAGGCAACAGAGTGTGGTGGTAAACAGAGTTCACTCTGAGGAAGAAAGAGTGACCAGTGGGGTGCCTCAGGGATCAGTGCTGGCACAGGTCTTCTTTACTGTCTTCGTAAGTAACACTGAAGAAGAACTGGAAGGGAAGGTCTGCCTCTTTGTGGATCACACCAAAATCTGCAATAGGGTGGACACTCAAGGGGAATGGAAAGGATGAGCAGAGACTGGAGAAAACTAGAGACGTGTCAAGGGCATGGTGGCTAAGTTTCAAAGTGAAAACTTGCAAAATAATGCACTTAGGGCACATAAACCCAGGTGCAGAGTACTAAATATTCAGAGTGGTATGATGACTACCAAGTAGGAAAGTGACCTAGGGGTAATCATATCTTATAACCTATAGGTGGCCAGGCAGTTTGACAAAGTAGTCAGGAGGGCTAGTGGGATGCTGGGGATGTGTAGGGAGAGTTATCACCAAAAGAAAGAGGGAGATGGTGGTGTCTCTGTATAGATCTCTGCTGAAACATCACCTGGAGTACTGTGTCCAGTTCTGGAGACCACATCTCCTGAAGGACACAGACCGAGTGGGGGTAGTCCAGTGGAGGGCAACTAAAATGGTGCAGGTTCTGCATCAAAAGATCTACCAGGAGTGACTAAAGGACCTCAATATGTACACCCTTGAAGTGAAAAAGGAGAAAGGGATATGGCAGAGACCTTTAAATAGCTCACAAGGGTAAGTAAGGTACAGAACGGATGTATTTTTCAGAAAAAAAAGTTGATCAGGAAAAAAGGGGACATGCTATGAAGCGTGGGGGAGGTAAATTCAGGAAAGATATGAGAAAGTACTTCTGCACAGTAAGATTGGTGGATTTATGGAAAAGCCTTCCAGAATGAGGTGTTGGAGTTGGAAAACAGTGGTGGGATTCAAGAATACATGGAATAGACATAAGTGGATCATGGTAGAAAGGAGGGGGGAGGGAGAAAGACTTGTACATCAAGTACAGTCTGCGGTAACAATGTAGATCGAAAAAATGGGCGGATTGAGTGGACCAAATGGTCCTTATTTGCTATCAAATTCTATGTTTCTACATTTCTATGTTTCAAGTTCTTATGTTAGAATCTCTATCAAGGACTCCTTAAAAATATATTTTCTAGTGGCAAAAAGAACATATTAATTAGCTGTATTACATAAATACAACACCCAAGTTACTTCAGGTTGCAAAAGTTGTTTATATTTGTATGTCTGCATATTCTTATTAAAAATGTATGTTACTGCTCTTGCTATTTGTAAAGATCCTAAGGAGAATAGATCCCTGAAATGACAATTTATTTATGCATAAATAAATGCAATCATATCCACTTAATTATTCTTTATTCATGTAGTATAGTTTCCTATAATAGGTCCTTAACAAATCACCTCACACCTTTCCCAGTCTACTAAATTTACTTTGCCTGATCTTGCTGCAGGACCTACAGCTGCCAGTGTAGACTTTCACTGTGCACTTTCTCCTCTGACCTTCAACACAAATTTACTTGCCTGCCTGCCTGCCTGTCTCAAAATGCAGTTAATTGTAGTGAATTAGCTAACTGGAATAATAATACACAATTCTCTGATTATTTCTAATTTTTCCTAATCAAAAATCACACTTTTTCACAAGAAAGGAACTCCTTTCAGTAGCCATGTCCTTCCCCATGGTAGAGAGCTGGAAATTGCTCTGAGATGTGTGCAGCATGAGGAGTTCCCAATCTCCTGTGTTGCTGATTGGCTACAGCAGGTCATGTGACTTGCCAGCAACTTGACAAGTTTAGCATTTGCTTATTCTAAAGCATGCTGTGTTATGCTGACAAAGTATTCAAATGCTGATGGGAAACCAAGTTCCTCTGGACCTGGTTCACCAATGGCCATAATCCCAGACTTCAGCACATTCACAGTATGCCAGTACAAGATTAGTTCATCCATATCCTTCATCATGAATCATATATTCTACACATATAAATAAAGGAATAATAACTAACAATAATAATTGCATTAGAATAAAAATCATAGATGTCAACTGGTTCTGAAAACACCACATCCCTTATCCTTCTCCTAATCTCTACCTCATGAATCACATTGTCTAGCAAAAAAATAAATAATAAAAAGCATAAAATAGATTATTTGCTATATTACACTGCTAGTCATTGCCATGATGAATGATACTGGCCAATTCAGCACAATAAGACTGTGGAGGGGACATCCAAAGTCACAGCTATAAATACTGCCTGTTGCAATAATTCCATTTGCCTCTAGGTGGCTTTTGATCAAATGTTCTGTTTGGCATGTTTTTTTTTTTTTTTAGTAGTTTAACCAGGTATAGCACACTAAGCTGAAAGCTTTTTTACAGGAGCAACCTGGGAGCACAAGGAGATTAAGTGACTTGCTCAGGGTCACACAGTATGCAAGTGGAAGCTGTGGGATTCAAACCCAGGTCTGCTAGATGTCACCAAATTTGCAGTTCAGAGCCTTAGACCACTGCGCTATACTGCCTCCTGATTGCTGTTTGTTGACCCTCTGGCAACCTGAAATACACATTACAAGCAACACCCAATGCATATCTCTGTATGATTTCACCGTGTTTTGCATTTTTGTAAAGGTCATTCTTGCAAACCTCCCCCATGTATGTGTCTAGCAAGCATGCCAAGCATAGAGCAGATCATAATGTACCATTTGTCCTTGCTGTCTCAACTTGTCCCACCCTTCCTGTCACACATTTACTTTAATACTGTGCAGTACCTCTGTATCAAGTTTTTAAAGGCTAATAAATTGCATTTAGTTGTTATTTTTTTCTGTACCATGGTATTGATGGTATTCATGTATACATTTTCTATCCAGTATTATTCAATTTTTAAATGAAAATAATAGAAACAGAAGTTAAATTCATTGCATAACTTTTATTTAAAAAAACAAAAAACAGAATGTCCTAAAGCCTATATAGTAGTGAGTAAAATAAAAACTAATTCTGGCAAAAATACACAAACACTGAAAGTTTGAACATTTAAATACAATATTTTGTTAAAAACAAAATGCAACCCAAACTGTACATATACAAACACCAGATACACAAATACAAATACAGTATACATTTTATAGCAGTGGTTGTCCATCACCTTTGTTCACCATTCTTAGCTGCTCATTTATCCTTTCCCTTATATTCTCAAAACAGTTTGGTTCAAATCAAAGTGCCGCTTTACCTGCATTAGAATTACATTGATCAAGCTCCTTTTCAACCATCTTTGCCACTTGTATCATCATAATTTACTTTATTTGCCCAGGGCAAACAGTTCAAATGGCACAAGGGCAAGAAATACAAGAGCTGAAAATCTTTCTGGCTTGTCATTGGAGCAGCATCTCAGGTGCCTTTCTGTAACTAATGAGCAGGGCCACTGGAAAACTGCTCCTGCAATTTTTTTGCAGAATCCACAATTTTCACCACTTTCTGCAAAAACTAACATGTTCCACAATTTCCTGCAATTTTTGAGTTTTTATATTAAACTGTATACAATGTATTAAAATGTTTAATAAAATACTATCAAATACATTGACAGTTTTGCATGCAGACTTGGGTTTGGCTGAAACAATGCAGTGTAAGGTATTTATTTAGTTCTTGTTGACCAGGTAAGTGCACTAGAAAAAGTCTGCCTATTTTTAGGCACAATCCAGGGAAGGGGGATACAGATGAATGCCAACTGACCTTGAACCAGATTAAGCGGTTGGTGGTATTTTTTTAGTGAATAGGGGAAAATTTGGCCAGGACACTGAGGAAATTCCCCTACTCGCCTGTAGGGGGATCCTCCGTCCCACAGTCCTGGGATGGCCACTTTGAGTGAGACGGACAAGAGGAAGGGGAGCAGGCCTTGGGGTGAAAATGCTGCAAAAAGAAATTGGGACATTTGCCTGGAGAGAGTCAATTGGTTAGTCTCAGGATAAAGAGGTCAGCAAATCTTGAAAAAATAGAGGGTTACTTTGATTCACTCACTTCTTATCCCAATATTCTTATATGTTAGTTATGTGTTTCCCCCTCCCCAGACAGTAGCGACTCCCATTTTTAGTATTTTTTTCAAGCCTTTTGGGGGAGTAGATTGAACCCCATAAAAAGGGAGTTCACCTATAGCCCGATTGCTGAAGGTGGGATTAATATGGTTCATCCTGATGCTTTCTTTATTAGTATTTTTATTGAATACAATATAGGGCAGGCCCTGAAACCAGGTAATAAGTCCTGGAAGCCTTTGGTAGCTGAATGGTTGATTCCTAGCCTCCCATTCTGGTCTCCAAATAAAACCAGATTTTTACAACACATACATTCTATGTCTGCAGGAGGGGTGGAGTTTATTAAACAGTTGATAAGATGGAAATTAACCCCAGACATATTTCTTACTCAGAATAGGACATCTATCTCTAAAACTATATTGTTGACAGAAAAGAAAGAATCACTAGTATTTCCTAACTGTCCTGATTCTTTGTTCAATAACACCCTGCTTCTTTTAGGTAATAAAAGACCCCCAGTATATGTATGGGACATTGTGTAGCTAAATAATTATGGTAGATTGGGGATTAGAAGCAATAATAAACATAAACCCCCATCTGGAGTACTGTGTGCAGATCTGGAGACCCAGTCTCCTCAAGGACATAGACAAGATGGAAGCTGTCCAGAGGAGGGCCTGCACCAGAAGACATATAAAGAGAGACTAAAGGAGCTTAATATGTATAGCCTCGAGGAAAGGAGGGAGAGGGGGGACATGATAGAAACTTTCAAGTACCTCAAGGGAATCAACAAAGTACAAGAAGTAGCATCTTTCAAAAAAAGAGGTGTGCAAGAACAAGGGGGCACAATTTGAAGATGGGGGTGCTGCTCAGAGGTAATGTAAGGAAGTATTTTTTTCACAGAGAGGGTTGTGGATGCATGGAATGGCCTTCCAGAAGAGGTTGTGGAGTCAAAAACAGTGGTTGAATTCAAGCATGAATGGGACAGTCATAAGGCAATTCTAGGGGTTGGGGGTAGAAAGAAGTAGGCTGCTGGTTAACTAGGATCCACAGCTTACCCATTAGGTAGGGAAATGGGCAGACTGGGTGGGCCAAGCAGTCCTTATCTGCCATCAAATTCTATGTTTCCATGTTTCTAACCTCTTACAGAATGGTTTTGTTTAAGAACCTCTTGTATGCAAGTGTTGGAGACTCAGGAACATTTATTTAAAGAATGTTCCTATGCCAATCAATTTGGGGATTTTATAGCTATGAGATGGAATGAGCCTTTATTTGAAACCTTATCATATGTGGATATTATGTTTGGTACCTCCTCCAATGGATGGGGAAGATATCATTTTGAAACTCTGCACTTTATTTTTGTTATTATCAAATATTGTTTGTGGCAATCAAGATGTGTATGTTTAACACAAGAACGTCTTGTTTCTTAAGCTGAATTAGTGGATAGCATTTATACTTCTGTATGCAAACTCAAACACGCAGATGTTAGTTTGTGCTCTAAAGAAAAATTCAAATTGCTGTGGGTTAATTGTGAGAAATGGGATCCAGGATGAAATACCCTTTTTTTGTTCATGTATTAATGTTTGTATGTAGCTCTATTTGTACTGTTTTCTGTTTCATTAGGATTGCCATTTGTTATTATTCTGATAAGTATAATTTTGGTTTGAAGCTTGTACTGTATTCCTTTTTCAAATAACAATTCTCCTATTCTTTACAAGAAGTGCCATGGGATCTTTAACATTCACCAGAACTGACAGATGGGACCTTGGTTTAATGTTTCATCTGAAAGACAGCACCTCAGGAGTGCAGCACCCTCCTCATACTGTACTGCAGTATCAGTATTGGGATATTAACCCAAGTGCCTGGTGTGGGGCTAGAACCCACAGCCTTCTGATCTTCCAGCCTGAGAGATAAATGTGCTGCCTGCTGAGCCACTGACACAAGGTAGGGCAAGGGCTTTATGTGAAGCTGCTTTCTTTTGAATCCTTGTCTTGCTTGGTTTCAATATCCACTGGCCAACCATAAGTAAACTTAAACATTTAACGTGTTTTGTGTTGAATCAGTCTATCAGAAAATTTTTATTGCTACAGAGACTAAAACAAAAGATGGGAGAAAATATGCAAATTATCCCTTTCACCCAAAGGGGGTGCTAACTACAGCCTTTTTGCAAGTGGTAGGACAGGGTTTTCCTTGTGAGTATACTTTCATTCAGACTAGTTTTGATTCAAAAAGTATGGATTTTTGGATGGTCCTGCTGATTTTAAACTTGAACAAGCTAGTTGGTAACAGTGATCTTGCTTTTAGCAGTCTACCACCTAGATGCTCACATGCAAAGACTACAATAAAAACCTAACTAAAGTCTGAAAATAA
Organism: Neoceratodus forsteri; assembly: GCA_016271365.2. Classification (NCBI taxonomy): domain Eukaryota; kingdom Metazoa; phylum Chordata; order Ceratodontiformes; family Ceratodontidae; genus Neoceratodus; species Neoceratodus forsteri. The sequence continues at coordinate 1,342,307,893 of CM057456.1, forward strand.
GCTTATAAAACACATAAACTTTATCTGAACATTTATCTTTAGCTAAACAAAATCATGGCAGCCAGAGTAAAGCAAAGGTAAATTACAGGGTACCCTGACTACTGTATGATGCAGTAAAACTATCTTGGTATTTTTTTTTTTTACATTTTTTGGTAACCAGATAATACCCACTTAGCACAAGTGCCTGTTTTCAGGGGCAACCCAGAAGCACTGAGGAGGTTAAGTGACTTGTTCAGAGTCACACAGTATGCAAGTGGGGATTGTGGGAATCAAACCCAGGTCTACTAGATGTCACCAACTCATTCACATTGTGTTACTCTAACCTCTAGTCTATACTGCCAGCCCCAATAAACCCCAGATTTAATGTTTAAATATGTGATTTCAAAAAAGTGTACAGTACCAACAGTTCAAATTATGACTATTAAACACTTTAACAACATACTACTAAAACTCAATTGTTCAACACTCGTAACTGCTTATTTTTTGTTGTACCAAAGTGGGTGAATAGCTGGCAGAGCACTGTAAATGGTTGTTGATTAAGCTTCATTATTCTACATCCAGAAACAAAAACAATTATTTCTTCTGGCTGTAATACTGATGTGTTGTGGCTCACTTCAATGAATCTGTTTAGCACTGTGTGAGGCAAATGTTTTTACATTTTGGAAGACAGGCAATGCTTAGGTTAGCTTAACAGTTTAGTATTTATTTTAGGAACATAAACTTTTCTTTATGTTGTAAACATATTCAAGTCACAGTGAATTCATTTAGTAGTTTATACAGACCAGTACACGCTGCAGAAAACATTAAAATATTTTTTGTGAAGCACTCATGGTCTATAGTAGAACTCCTGCAATTTCCCCACAATTTTTGCAAAAAGCTCCGCAATTCTGGGTAACTTTTTCTGCAGTTTTCCAGTGGCCCTGCAAATGAGAGCCACAAAGTCCATTTTGGGTAGAATGGCCATGGTACTTGTGTTATGACCATGGTGTGGTGTGGTATGTTTTGTCCATGTCCACCTTTGGTACTGTATATGCATTGCATACTGAGGTGGCACTATTGGTGTGCTTCCTGCTGTTGCATCTATTGTTGTGTCCCTGATTTGCACTGGAGCAGAGGAAAGTTCCATTGTTTGTGGTGCCTTTTCCTAAGCTTTTACTATATTGCCCTTATAAAGCATAGCAGTTGTGTGCCTTTTCATCGGTGCTGCTGCCGTAGTATTTGCATTTGTAGCCATATGTCCCTCAGTTCCCTTCTCAGTTTGTGCATGCAGGATCACAGATGGAGCTGACTGACCCTGATTTGCATTAGTGTGTCCCTCATCTGTTGGTATTCAAGCTGCACTTGTTTGATAGGGTTTCTTACAAGACCCTCAAATGGAAGTTATTAACTTTTCTTTGCTACTGTTGCTTTTTATTTATTTATTTAGTTGCTGCACAGTGCATTCTACCCTTTCCTCTGACTGTACCATTGCCTCTGGATGTGGTTGTTAATCTTTTGCTGCCCTGTCGTCAGGATATGCACCCTCACCTCAATGTTGCTGCTACTCTTGTGCTGCCATCTCTTTGGGATGTATGTCTGGGATGTGCCTTGGCATATGTCCACTCTTCTTGATGTACCCTGTCCTCGGTGGTTGCCTCCTCTTCTGGTGACAGACAGATTTGCTGACAATGCTGTACAGTCGATAATGATATAGATAGCACAGCTAAAATCTGTATTTCTTTTCATTCTTTCATTTTTCATTTGCATTTATACACTGAAATAGCACACATTGAAACTAACTAACACAACTAAGAGAGACTGAATAAACAGTTCTAAGGTGCAGTCTAAATGCATCTTCCTTCCGTAATCCAAATGCCATCATTAGGTTCTAAAAATTGATAAAATTTTACATTGGAAATACTTTATATAGAAACATATAAGAATAGATAATGACAGCAGAAAAAGAACATTGGTTCATCCAGTCTGCCCATGAAACCCTAACAAACCCGGGATCTATTGTCCATACAGAGTTCTAATTAGGGATGAGCAAACTGGCTCTGGCACAGTTCCGACTCCCTGGGTTGGGCAGACTTGGCTCTGTCCAGAAAAACTGAGTCTTCAATGACTTAGCCTGAATTGTTGAGTTGGCCTGGTGTAGAAGTGCAGTCCAGTCCAAAATAACACTCTCACTACCAGTACTGTATGGAAAAGATAGCATATGGTGCAGAAATAAAACAAAAGCATTTTTTTCACAATCACTGAGGAAGACCCCCAGACTAGTCTCTGGACTGTCACATGACCAACAAAGGCAAACACTTATGATCCTGGGGCACTGAAGGGAGCTAACCAGTGAGGGTCTCTGTTCTGTGTTCTAGCCAATTCTCTATGTTAGCCACCACAGGACATCCCAGGGAAATTGAGTATCAAGTGCATTTGGGGTTTTGCATTCAGTGGAGACAGGTGTATGTGTGTGTGTGTGTGTGTGTGTGTGTGTGTGTGTGTGTGTGTGTGATATTACCCCCAAAAAAGGTGAAAACAGTTTTCATTTTGTTACAGAAGGAGAGGGAGAGAGGGAGAGTCAAGACAGAGAAACCAATGAATTCAACAACAGACAACAAACAGCAGAGTGTAAATGCTGCAGCAGACTGCAGAGTACTCTTTTAAAAAAAATATTTTTTTGTTAGAAAGATAGAGTAGAGAGATAGACCAACAAATTCAACAACAGAGTGCAGAGTAGACAGCAGCAGAGTGCAGACGTTGCAGTCTCCACAGTAAAAAATGAAAAAAACCCACAAGTTTCCATTAGTCAGAGAGAGACAGAGAGAGAGAGAAAGAAAGAGAGACAGAGAAAAACCAACAAATTCAACAGCAGACAACAGCAGAGTGCAGAGAATTAAAAAAAAAAATATGGAAAGCACAGTCAGACAGGATAGGAGGACTATGTCTGAAGATAATAGTGACACAGTAATTTTGAGGTGGTGGGGTTATGATACTATACAGATTTTGAAGGGGCGTGTCACCCATATCTCAGACTCTGTGTTATCCATCTCTGTGCTGCCCTGAAAGGTCATACTGCTGTAGACTCTGTGTTGCCCATCTCTGTGCTTGAATGTCTACTAGGTCATAGTTCCATACAGGCTGTGAAGGGGGGGTGTCACATCTAAGACTCTGTGTTGCCCATCTTTGTGCCTGAACTACTACTACTAAGTCATACTGCTGTAGTGTAGACTTTATGTTGCCCATCTATGTGCCTGAACTATTACTAGGGTTATAGTGTCATACAGATTGTGTAAGGGAGGGGTCATGTCTCAGACTCTGTGTTGCCAATCTCTGTGCCTGAAATACTACCATGTGGTAATGCCATTGTGTAGACTCTTTTGTTGCCATTTATGTGCCATACATATTGTGAAGGGGGGTCATGTCTCAGATTCTGTGTTTTGCCATCTCTGCCTCAACTACTACTTAGGTCATACTGCCACAACATAGACTCTGCATTGCCCATCTCTGCCTGAACTACTACTAGGTCATATTGCCATATTATTATTGTGAAGGGGGGGGTGTCATGTCTCAGACTCTGTGCTGCCCAGCTCTGTGACTGAACTACTATTAGGTCAAATAATTCCTCACATATTAAGAGAGAGGGGTGTCACATCTCAGACTCTATGTTGCCATCTCTGCATCCAAAGTAATACTGCTAAGTAAGCAACTAAGGGCAGTACTGTGATAAACCAAAACTCTGTTCCTCGAGTTTCAGTAGCTCAACACCATTTGCCCAAAACACACTTGCCTCCCACAATGGGGGTATGGGTGTGAAGCCCACTGAAACATAAAATTACCTTTGCAGCAGGTGAATTTTGCATATCGGGCAAGTGTGTTTTGAGCAAACAGTTTTGGGCTACTGAAGCTTGTGAAACAGAGTTTAAGTTTATCATTAGCTATCCCAATTAAGTTGGACACTGAAAAATGGATTCAGAATTACAATCTGTTAAGGAAATAGAACATGTGGCCAACACCAGCAGTATGGCTGAAATTGGTGCACGTAATAATAAAAATAGTTCCCAAAAACAAATTCAGGAAAAAAAAGGGAAATTCACTGCTGATGATATAATTAATACAATTGATGAAAACGAAGCAACACAACCAGAAAAAGAAAAGAATGTTGCTTAATCCCCTGATTAAAGTAGTGCAGCGCTGTCAGCATTGCAAGAAAAATCAGATAAAAGTCAAACACGAAAACAGATAGCCAAAACAATTAGACATAGTAGGCTCAGTTTTCAAAGGTTGACACAGGGCACGTGTCAAGCACTGCATCAACCCTGTTCTTTGTTGCAGCTGCACCAAACTTCTTTGGTGCAACTTCACCCGATTTTAGTACATAGGGTGCAGTTGCAACACTTTCCACTCTATATAGCAGCTTGCACCAAATATTTGGCACAATCCCTGCACAAAAGATCCACAGCATGCCACAAGTTAGACCAGGGGGGAGCTGATCTAACTTACAGTATGTGGTGCACAGGAGTGAAAATAATGATAGGTGCCTGGAGAATGCCATAAGTCCCTAGTGCACAGTATGATCGGCGCACAAGGTGCTTGCGGCATTAACAGGCTTTTGAAAATTGAGCCCAGAAAGTAAATGATTAAAGAAAAAATTTCTTTCTAGTACAAATAAACCTGGCACTTCATGATATGGCACTCATGCATATTTGGTTCCTTAATCAGAAAGCAATGCCACTGATGAAGAAGTGATTGTGAATGTACAAAAGCAAGATCACGATGTATCACAGTTATGCTCTTCCAAAGGTGATGAATCAGAATGTGATACTGATGAGGTAGAGCATGCCACCTGGATTTCCCCACCCAGAAAGAAAAAAACACATACAGCAAGCATCACCAGTAGCCTTAGCCAGTAGTGGATAAGCAATCAATATTCATGGTAGTTCTTCTGGGGACAGCCATAGTGCGCATGAATCAGGGTCAGAAACACTACCCACCAAAACTGCTGCAGTTCCTGGCATGACAACAAAATGTTCCATCATAGTTGTGTGGAGCTGTTTTCATATTAGTCCCAGAAATGAATGTGTTGCTATCTGCACCTTTTGTTATTGAGAAGTTAGCAAGGGGAGAGTGAAGTGCCAGTTCAGAACAACATCACTAAAAAGGCATTTGTAAAGAGCATATAACCATTCAGCTGATCAGCAGTCCTGAGCAAGGGAAAAATATCTGTAATGAAAATAATCCAACAGACAATAGTGATGGTAAACAGACTGAGAGACAGGGGAGAAAAAAACATCTTCAACTTCACTGACAAAAATATTTGGACAAGGTACAGCTTCACCATTGCAATCCCTTGGTGTTTGTCCCCCAGCACAAACTAAACAGCAGACAATTACCGCAATGCTTGAACTAAAAACTACCTAAAGTTGATCACATTAAGTCACATTAAAAATGTATCAGTTAATAACTGAATTTATTGCTAAGGACCTGCAACCATTTGCTGTGGTGAATGACAGTTTTAGAGCCCTTTAAAAAAATTTTGCTCCACATTACAACATACTAAGCCATAAATATTTTATCACTGTTCCCAAAATGTATGAATGTAAACAAAGTAAAATAAAATTGGCTCTTCAAGAGAGTGAATGAGGTTCCCTACATGTGACCACAGACATGTGTAGGAGTTCCCAAACCATTTATTATATGTGCATCACAGCACATTGGATGCCATGATCATCTTCAAACACCACCACAAGCAGCAGTGTACAGGAATGAAAACAAAGAATAACAACTCATTGCATTAGCATGTTTGGCGAGTATCACACTGCTGAGAATATTTTACAAGAGTTGCGTGACAAAATGTTTGAGTGGTTAGAGCCCATGGGACCCACTACTGAATTTGTGGTTTCAGACAATGGCTCCAATATCGATAGTACATTAAAATGTGGTGGTTTTACTCACATTTTGTGCTTTGTACACTCATTAAATCAGTTATTATGAGCTTTCTTTTCCAGTGACAACAATGTAGTAACACTAGGAGCTGCAAAAAAATCTGTGGCCATTTTAGTCACTCAGTAAAATCAGGTGGTATCTTGGCGGACCTACAGAAAAAAAAATGGCTTGCCAATACAGCAACTAAAATAAGATGTTATGACAATATGGAACTCAATGTTTTATGTGTGAGAGACTTCTCACACAAAAGAAAGCAGTACGTGACTATACCATGGAGCACAAAGTAGCAGATGGTGTTGTGCTGAATTTATTCCAGTGTGGCCTCATAAAGCATTTTACATTGCTCTTGACTCCCTCTGAGGGAGCAACTCAACAGATTAGCAAAGAGAATGCTACTCTAAAACATGTTATTCACATCATAAATTTATTGAACAAGGAACTCAAGAGGCTGCTTGGAGGTTTTGACCAAAAAGGAGACAAGTCTGGTGTATCCCTTATGGACAAACTGATGCAGCAGTTCTAAAATTGCAGACTTCACAATATCAATGACAGACAAAAATGTTCTTCTTTTCACTCCTCTTGACGTTCAGTTTAAGTTAAAACAGATGCCTCCTTCAGATCTTGGTGACTCTTATCTTGAATACAAAAACATACTAATTTCTGCAATTGTACAGGAAAAGGAAGAATTTGTACTTGATAATGCAAGTGAATCACATGATGTGGATGCTACATCTGATGATGCAACAGTTATTGGTGGTTAAAGCAATAATTTCCACTTAGTGCCACCATATACTCCTTCATTAACATTGGGTAGTCTTGCAGAAAGTCCTCTTTCATGAACCTGGAAAAAGATGCATCATTCTAAAAAAACACATAGATGAATCTCACACTTTTGGTCAAAACTTATGGAAACTGATAATTCAGATATCTCTGTCGTTGAGCCACCTTCTTTGTTTTTCTCTGATATTATCGATGCCTATTTAGGAGAACCACTCATTAATATTACTGATGACCCTTTTGAATACTAGCTAGAAAAGAAAACCATATGGCCTGCACTATCTGCCTTTGCTAGTAAGAATCTTAGTTGCCATCCCACTACTGTTTACTGTGAGTGAATATTTAGCATAGCTGAAAATGTTGTCTCTAATGGCAGCACAAGTCTACTCCTGAAAATGTGCCTTACCTTCCTAAAAGTCAATCAGTCTCAACAAATTCTCTTACCAGTTCAATGAACAGTGGCCTGGACATAAAAGCGATGATAACTAACAGCTGCAACAGGTGTCTCCTAATAAGGGTGCTTCCTTGGTGATGTTTAAAGATGATGGTGATGATATTAAATTTAATGATTTATTTCTTTGAATTCAGAGGACAAAGGTCAGCAACCATAACAGAAAGATAAAGTAAAAAAATCCCTTCTTGCATGGTCATGTTGTATATTACATCATATCTTTTGCTATATGTGTTTTTCAATTTGGGAACCCCAGATGTACAAGCACAGGCTTATTCATTAATAGCTCAGTGGGCTGCCAGTTATGGAGGAGAGAGGAGGGCTGTGCCAGTGACCTGCTCTCAGGTTTGGGATGGGGGTGGGACTTTGCCTCCATGGGTGGGGGCCAGGGGTACACTAGACCACCAGGGATACTAATTTTAATTCAGGGATTGAGGAAATGGAAGGAGGGTCACTAGACTACCAGGGAGATTTTATTTTAATGGTAACTTAGTTACTGTATATTGCGTGAGATCGGGATGGAGTTACTGAAAGTGCTAAGGGCATGTTGACCTGGGCTGGCAGGGTGGGTAATCAGGTGGGGGGGGAGGATCGCTAGCCACCAGGTATTGGGAGTTCAATTATTTTTTACATATCGGGCACTCAGGCAGCCATGCAGTGGAGGCGTAAATTCCGTGAAAGTCCTTCGCAGAAGTGAAAGTCTGACTTTCATTTCAATTCTGCTTGCAAATTTTTTTTTTTGCACACCCCTAAAACAAAACAAAAAAATACATTTGCAATGCTGGGTTGGGTGGGGAAGGTCAACCACATAAAAAAAGAGTAAGTAAGAAAACACGAGTCATAAAAAATAATTGGCCAGTCAAGCAGGAGTGTGTGGGATGATTTAGGGCCCATAATGATTGCTATAACACCAAGTAGGCAAGTACAATAATTACATATAAAAAAATATGACGTCTCAAGTCAAAAATGTGGTAGGGATGGCTGGGGCCCAATTACATATCCTACTCATGCTGCCTGTCTCCCACCAGAAAGCATGCCAGACTCAGTGAAGTTCTGCACTCTGCTGTTGTCATTTTGCTGTTGAAATTGTTGGTCTCTCTGTCTCTCTCTCTCTGTCTCTCTCTCTGTCTCTCTCTCTTTTTCTAACATTTGACACACTGCCTCCTTTCAATGAAAAGCCCCAAATGACCTACATACACTTGACTAGATTCACAAACATTTTTCAACTAAGTTCCACACTGCAACTCTAGTTATGGACCGAACTCTTTGCAGCTGCAGAGATTGCTATTCACATCTGCAGCAGCCGTGGAAGATGTTGCATCTGGTCTCACCAGCCATAACATTTTTCTGTAGCTGCAGGGATTTCCATGGCAACACCACCCACAAGCTGTCATAAATCATGGAGTCGGTTGTAAACCAGCTCCACTTTTGAGAATACTACAGTTGTGGGACAAATTGCAGTTCTGCAAGTGGCAACCAACTTGCATCGAGTTTCTCCCACAGCTGTAGGATTTTCAAGAGTTTTGTGAATCCAGACCACTGTTTCCTATGAATGTCATATAATGGCTGACATACAGAACTGGCAAGAACTACAGTCAGTTTATTTTATTGCTGTTGGCTGCTTGCTGAACTTGAAAAATGAAATGAAAATACTGTCACAACATTTTTTTTTAAAGATTACATTTTATTTACATTTTTTAACAGAGGGATCTAAAAGAATGATAATAATGCATTTCTTGTACTTGAATAGACTAAAATAGGTCTACAGTTCATCAGAGTAAATCTGAACCTTTTGGAAAAAAAGTTGAGTCAGAATCAGAAACAAGTCACAGCCGACCTGCACATCCCTAGTTCTAATCCACACTATCCATCCCCCCATGCTCACTGCCCTCATTTAACCACTCTGAACAGCCACTAAGCCCTTAACTCTGTCCCAGACATGATGAAACCACTGATAGTTTTGGCATCCACTACATCAGCTTTCAGATTGTTTCATGGCTCCAGAGCCCTTTCTGTAAATTTTTAATTTTCTCATTCCCTCTTGAACCTCAGTTTCCACTTGTGCTCCCGTGTTCTTGATTGGCTACTTTGGGTAAATGCAGTAGTAGCCACAGACATTGCCAGCTATTTCCAGATATTTTGCAAAATTTCTGAAGAGTTTCTCTCTGCTGCCCCTACTGTGGAAATGGAGAAAGCATGAGATATTTCTGGAAATGTCACAGACATTTCGGGAAATAGCTGGCAGTGTCTGTGGCTGCTACTGTAGCTTCACACAGTTTTCCTTGTCCATTCCTTTCATGAGCTTGAAATAAACAATATTCAAGGAGAATAACTTTGACTTTCCTGAACAAATCAAGTTCTTATAAAAATAGTGATAGATATAACTCTTCATTCAGGCTATGAGGTTGCATGGCATTCCATTTATTGATCAAAGTAGCCTCCTGTTTTGACAGAGTCTGAACCCTATCACCTCTCCTAGATGGTGGTGGGACATGGTCAATGATCCAGAATTTCAGATTCCCTATGTTTTTGTTGTGCTTACTAGCAAAATGATTCCCACAAGGACTCTTTTTGTTTTTTACCATGCCTGATTTCCCAGATGTACTCCTGTGCTCTCTTTTTAGCTTGTCTTACAAGTCTTCTCATGTAAATTAGAGGGCAGGGACAGCTGAGAATAAATAGTTGGTACCAAATAATATGCAGAAATTTACAAAATACTTGCAATATATTTGATCTCCATAGTTCAATTGCCTACACAACCAGAATAAAGTTATGCTTGTGCAACTGTATACCAATGCTGTGGCCATTCATACTCTCTCTCTTCTATTAGGAATTACTACTCTGTAGTGGTAATGAAGGCAATGAACCCTGTAAGAGAGTTCCACCCCAAAAGGTCCCACAGGAAGGGTCCCTTGGCTAAAGGTACCTTAGGAAAGAACCCAAAAAGAACTGTAGCCACGATCAATGACTACGAGGTAGAGAAGAAGACTGATCGCAACAGGCAGCTTAATGAAACATAAATGAGATGCACAAGTTGCAGGATAGTTCCAATAATGTGACATGCGCTGATGACAGCGAAGCGCTTCCTAAGGAGAGAGGGAATGGCTAGTAGGGCCACCATCCATCTCCATCCAACAGTAGAACCTACATAAGTAAGCCAAGAATATTACTAAAACTAAATATTATGATCTGCAGCATGGAGGAGAGGATAAAAAACCCTTTGATGAGGAAATCTCTGGGGATTCAAGGCCGAGATTGCCTTCCCTGCAGGCTTGGGCTATTTTATTTAGTGACGGCTTAACTGCTACATTTGAAATTTAATTCAAGGTGGTGCAAAAAATATTCTGATTTTGGTGGAGGGCTCTCACTCTGTCCTTCTAAAGGAAACACCATGAAGTGTTGCAAGGATTCTCTGGAACAAGTACCTCTAAGGTGGGAGGAGGAGAGCAATGACTGATGAGGCACTCAGCTGGCTTACCAAGCTAAAGTACAAACCATGTGAGCCAGAGGAAGTCATAGGGAGAAGCACTTAAGATGCAATGGTAGTTAATTAATACTACAGCCAAAGGGGGAATGCACATAACCACCCTTCACATCTAGTCATAAATTCTACATCAAGAAGTTCCACCATGCACAAATGGCTAAAGCTCCACTTGGAGTAAGAACATCCCCACTATGTGCTAGAAAGGGCCAGAAAGGAAGGATCCCACTCAGGCTTCACACATTCAAGATGCAGACTAGGGTGTATTGTGAGACCATCAGCTAAGAGCAACCTCAGAGTCAATAAATTGATGGGCATTGTTGGCTAGTCCCCCTCTGCAATGGACCAGGCCATTCAGGGAGTAACAGGCAATATGCAGCATTGTAAACACCTTTAGTAATGGAGCAGGCAAACAACTAGTACACAGAAGCATGATAGCAGTAGGAATTGCACGAACAGCTGAGGATAACCTGATCCTTTATTCAGTGCAAGGTGTTTGCCAGGTAAGGTTATAGGACATGTGATGCAAGTAAAGAGGAAGGAATATTAGCCAACCAGTTCATCAATGAGTGCCAATTAAAGGTGACATAAATACCCAGAGGATTTTAGTGGTGAAGGCAGTATACAAACATGAGATAACTGAACCACAAAGGGCCATGACTCTCCACTATAACTCCCAATCCTTCACCATAGGAAAACAAAGAAGCCATGATAAAGTGCTGTGACCCAAGCAGATAGTAAAACTAGTTTACTGTGGCAACTGTAGTTGAGATGACCTCCAGAGTATAATGAAACATTGTATGATTAGTGAATATCTTCCAGCAGTAATTAGTTACAGATTCTAGCAGTAGCTGAGATGAACAACTGAACAAGCATAGGAATTTGTAGGCATGGGTAATAATGCACTGACACAACAATAATAATTGTTTGGTACAATTGCATTTAAGCAGGTTTGAATTACATGGAGAAAGTAATATACAATTGTAGTAGATTCAGATTTGATTCTTATTGAGTGCAAATAAACATGTTGAGCAGATTTAAATCCCCAAAAGGGCTGGATAAAACTGAGGGTGTATGGAAGGAATTGCAAAGTAAATAAATGAAACACTGAAGTATATAAGTAGGAAATAACCATTGTGTAATGCAACATTGCTAGCAGTATCAGAGTAGAGCTAGCACTGAGAACCGAGAGCAAGCTGCAACAGTAAGAGGCAGCAAACTGAGAGCAGGAGCCTAAGCAAGGTGCAATGAATTAACAGAAGCAGCAGCAGCAGAGAAGCTGGAATGGGAGCTGAAACATATGACAATTGCAGGAAAACTGAGGGTGGTAAGCATCTAAAAAGGAAAGGGGCTTGAGCACAGGCACAGGATTAACATAGCACACATGAAGGGCAATGAAAATCCCCCCCAAAAAGACCAAATGAACACACAAACACAGGAAACCAGCAAACAAGAAAAGGAGGAAGCACACAACAGCCAGAAGTGAAACAAATAATAACCAAGCAGGAGAAACACACAAACACATCCAGCAGAACCAAACAGGTCCCAGAGCACTTACAGTGAGAAAGGGGAGGTAAGGACAAAGCATGCCCCAAGCAAGGCCACAGAAAGCCCAAAGTAAGCAGATCAACAGAGCATCTGGCTGGCAAAGAGAAAGTGATTCAGAGGGAGGCTGGGAGAAACAGCTTATATAGCTCAGGAAGTGGGCGTGGCTGGTTGCTTACCAATTGAACTGTGGAATAGCCTTTCAATAAAATCTGTACTTGGGTGTGTAAACTGTGTGCCCACTTGAAGAAACCTCTGAACCAATTAGTTACTGCAAGTGAAAAAGCCTTTCCATCTTGGTGGTAACCAATTCAAGTGCCTATTTGGTTATACTGTATTAACAAATGGCTATGTGTGAGTAAATCTTTTACACTGGGAGCCATGCTATAAGTTGTCCTAGTTTTCTCCTGAAATGGGGTGATATTTAGTATTGTTTCATGATGCCTCAATGTTTTAACAAATACATAATAATATGGGATGGTGCATGTAATGAGAATTTTACACACACCATAGGTGTTTGATGCTACATAAACCCTGAAATCAAAGCTCAAGTGGTTTGTCTAAACATCCAACACTGAAAGATGTGTAAAATGTGAGTTTTACACACCACCCCATGTTATATTTTATACAATTGCAGAGGTTGCATGTTTTACGAGATTATATAAAATAGGTGCTTTTCTACAGAGGTGCTGGAATGCAATGTAAATGATGTGTGGCAGAAATTTTTGGTGTCCCTGGCAATTTTGTGAAGAATCTGGTCATCCAGGAAGTAATTTGTGCAGCACAAAAGGGAGAATTGGTAGTTGATTTTTTTCCTCAGGGATCTATTGAAAAACGGTCAGTATAACTTTATAGCATGAACAACTGTGTGATTCATGGGTTTCTCATAGAAAAAGCAGCTCATGTTAATTGTTACAACCATCTGGTTATAATGGTAATTTACAACTGGCTTTTCCTATGGGAAAAAGCAGGACCCGGTTATTATAATACTTTTAAAGGGACATTGTCGGCTTTTTTTTTAATCCCCATGTTAAAAAGGTGTTTGCAGAGAGTTATATTGCTATGCATTTTACATGTGATCCCAAATTTTAATCATATAGCCATATCCTGCAGATTTTATATTTTTTCATATTTTAAGTGACTTACCCTTATCCCTTGCAGTCAATGGTCCTGCGGATTTTCATAACAACTTGGCACTGAAAAAATAGTAAACTCTTGTAGCAGTGAGTTTTTGAATTTCTAAGCAATATGAGATAAAGACTTATTCTGGTGTTATTCAGTGAGCTAGACTGCTTAAACTAACTCCTCTGTTAAAATTAGCAATGTAAACTGGTTAAATGTTTGTTTAAAAAGTGAAGCCATGACTCCGGGTATGCATGTTAGCAGTGGACAAGGGGAGGTCAACCAAGCTGAAGGGAGGAGAGGCACAGACTCATGGTGTAGGGTGGTGTCCCTACATGCAAGAAGCCTTGACAACAAAATGGATGACCTGCAGATGATGAAGTCACAGATGAAGGTGGGTTTGTGACAGTCACAGAAACTTGGGCAAAACCAAACCATGACTGGGACCACTCTATCCATGGGGACAGTTGCATAGAAGGGATATGGGTGTAGGGAAGGGGGTGTAGTGATATATGAAAGGGAGGGGATCACTAAAAAGAGGGTAGAGGCAAAGGAGGGAAAGGTAGGGGTACTATGGATGTAGTTGCAATCTACTAAGGGAAATAAGTAAAATTGTGGTAGTTTACAGACCATCTAACAAGGAGGAGGAAAGTGATAGGGAGCTGGGGTCCATTATCTGGGTGGCTGCGGGCAAAGGGGAAGTGGTGATAGAGGGTGACTTCTATCTGCACAAGGTAGAGTGGACAATTTATGCCACAACCTGCATTAGGAACCAGTTAATCATGGATGCATTGCAGAGTGGGTTGCTTACCCAGGGTGTCATGAAGCCCACTACGGATGGAGCCATCCTGGATCTGGTACTAACACAACAGGGACCATGTTCAAGACATCATTGTAGAGGAGCCCCTGAAGACACAACAAAGACAGTTTTTCTGCACTTGAATTGCCACCCGGTAACCACCATGGCATAGCTAAAATAACATCTTCCCTGCCACCCAAAGTAAAGCACTTTACTTGAGTCAAATGTGGCCGATCTACAGAATTTATTTTAGCACTTCACATTCCATTCAATGGGGCTATGCCAATAAAACAGTAGTTTGGTCCAACTTACAGAATATAAGTGCAAACACTAAGCTATCCTTTTTAAAGTGCTATATATCATGCAGTAGTGCCATCATATTAGAGGCACATATAATACAGAGTTTCCAGAAGGGCACAGATACAAGTACAAAATAAGTAAGTACAGTTCCTGACATGTGGATACACAGAATATCGACTGCCTTCCCTTAGCACCGGATCTTCAATCATCCTGGTCTTCCTGAAACTGTCATAAAGGCATAGGTCAAAAGTCATATGCAAACCAGGAAAAACTTTGAAATTTGCAAGTAGCGTTTTATTATTAACAACAATAAAATAAAAAAACAATGTACATAATAGCTTTTTATACAGGCAGTTCAAACAAACAGAAGTTCTTCCTCTGACAGTCTTTTTAAAATCTCCATCATTCTCAAGCTTAAACTAAATAAGATGTCTTTGTCTGACAGTTTAGCCTTTACATCCTGTTCTTGTAAGTTTCATCTCTGGTTTTCGCACAATGTAACAAAACCTTGTCATTGGCTTTCCTGTGACCAGCCTAAAGAGTACATTAGTCTTCTTAACAGTTGCAGCCAATTAAGACATCCTGTCCCAGGGCTGATTTCCTTCTGACAATTCTGTTAAAAAGCTTGTGAAGGTCAAAATACATCTTAAAGTTAATCCCCTTTGTTACAAACTGCTAACATCTGTAACAAACACAATTAACTATCTGCAATATTTCAACATTATAATTATTTACATTTGCAAACCAAGAGAGCCCAGTTTCACATACAAATTCATATGTATATTGTTTTAACCACAAAGAAGCAAGGGAAGAAATAAAAAATAAAAACACCAAGTGAAAAAATGGAGATAACAGGGACATTTTGGGACCATCCGAGTGGCCAATTCCTGGGTGCCACAAGGAAAATTGATTGTGCAGTCAGACAGGGAAAAGACAGACAAGCAATAGAATAATAGTAGAGAGAATAGATCTTTTCTTTTAACTCTCTCTCTGCATAACAAATGGGACAGACTCTTATCCCAACCCTATCACACAGACACCCCTTGAGGAAGATCAGGATGGTTGAGGTGCCAGGGTTAACAGGGAATAAACTATTTCAACTACCATGTAGTGATCTGAGTGTGTGAAAATGGTCTTACTACAACAGGGGATCAGCCAACCTTCTCCCCAACAGTACTCCATTTTAAAGGTTTTATTTGAGCAGATCACACTAGACCCTGAATGAGCCCCTGGGAGAGAGTGACCACCATACAGTGTGGTTTTGGTAGGACATGGGGAGGGAAATGTGAAACACTGAGACCAAGGTCCTAGACTTCAGAAGGGCAGACTTCAGGAGGATGGGAAAACTACTAAGGGGTCACCTGTCTAGCCTCAGTGAGGGTATGTGGTGGATCAGAAGTGGTCTATCATCAAAGATGGAATAGCTGCTGCCACACATAAAAGTGTCAGGCTGAAAGGGAAAAACTCTAGTACCAGAGTACCTAGCTGGTTTAGGGAAGAGTTAGCCCAGGCAGTCAGAGAAAAGAGGACCACTTATAGAAAGTACAAAAGGACCCAGAAGGAGGAGGAGGATAGGGAGAAAAACATGCAAAAGCCAAGGAGGTGGGGGAAATCAACTGCAACTAACAAAAGAGATCAAGGAAGGGAAAAAGTATTTTTTCAATACAGCAGGGAAAAAAGGGAAAAGAAGGATGGTATTTTAAGGCTAATACAGGGTGGGTAAAAAGGTACAGTAGTAGGGACAAGGCAGAGACATTGAATGAATACTTCTGCTCTATTGTCACAAAGAAGGACAGCCTGGTACAGTACCTCAAGACAGAGAAGGAGGAGAGGGGTGTACAGTTGAAAAGATCACTGAAGACAAGGTAAGGAAAGGATTACTGACCTTAAGGTTGACATGGCCCCAGTTCCAGTTTGTATCCATCCCAGGGTGCTGGGGGAGTAGGTGGTGGAATTAGCTGGCCTCCTGGCAGAACTGTTCCATAGTTCACTGGAGGCAAGGTCAGTGCCACTGAAATGAAGATTGGTGCTTGTAGTGCTACTCCACAAGAGTGAACCTAGAGATAACACAGGTAACTACAAGCTGGTCAGCCTGACCTCAATTGAGGGCAAAAACATAGAGGCAATTCTCTAGGAAAGGCGGGTAGGTAGAATGATCTCTAGGATAGAAGACAGCATGGGTTCATGGCTAGAAGAGCCTTCCAAACAAACTTGATTAATTTCTCTGACTAGGTAAAAAGAACAGTGGACAACAAACAAGCAATTGATGTCCTTTATTTGGACTTCAGCAAGGCCTTTCACTTAGTGGCCCACAGGCGTTAGATCAAGAAACTGAAGGATCTGGATGTAGGAAGAAATTTACTGGATGGATGGCAAATTGGCTAAAGGATTAAACCTAGAGGGTGGTTGTGGTGGGGGAGATCTCAGTCCTAAGGGAAATCACCAATGGTGTCCCACAGGGTTAGGTGCTTAGCTTGGTGTTGCTTAACGTATTCAGTAATGACAACTGGAGACAGAATAAAAGGCAAGTTCTGCCTGTTTGCAAATGACACCGAGTTCTGCAGTAAGGGTGGATGTAACAGAGGAGATACTGGACCTGAAGGAAAATCTGGCCATGCTGTAGATGTGGATGGGAATGTGGCAACTTAGGTTCAATGCAAAGAAGCACAAAGTAATGCACAGAGGCGGTAGGAACTCAAAGATGTAGTAAAGCCGGGTGGCATCCTGGTAACAAAATCTGAGGAAGATAAAGATTTGGTTGTGACTATGAGTAGTGACTTGAAGCAGTCCTTACACTGCTGAAGGCAGTGGTGAAAGACAATAAAATGCTGGGCTGCTTTGCAGTGACATCACTAACAGGTGGGAAGAGGTCATATTGCTGCTATACAGATCATTGGTGTATCCACACCAGAAGTATAGCATACAATATTGATGACCCAACCTGAAAAAGGACATTAGTGGAATTTCACCACCTGGAAATGACAGTTCCCCTATCTTGAAATCTAGGTGTGAGAGTTCCCCTACCTAAACTTTTTCAATTTAACTACTGCATATCATTGGGTGCAGCAGCATGCCCTGTGTGCCAGTGACATTTCAGAACGGCATGCCCAAAGCTGTTACAACCCGTATTGTGAAAAATTGGGAAGCAGGCACAAACAGAATCAAAATATTCCTAAATGATTGTTATTTTTTTTTCCCTACACGATGTAATCATTACTATATGAAGTAACCTATTTACGTTTCGTCTATATCCAGCATTTACAACTGCAGTAAACATCCAACAGATGTTTACTGCAGTTGTAAATGCTGGATATAGACGAGATTTTAAACTAAAACTCTCAGTGGGAGAAAAACTACAATGCAACCTGCCATGATGGGATGCAGTAAATTGTAGTAAATGACATTCACAAAACACTGCAGTAAAAAAGGGCTTACTTGTCATTGAATTATACTATTCCCTGCAGCATACTACAGCATTTTGTGATATAATGCAGCATTACTACATTGCATCATGACTGGCATCACTGTACTTGCAATCAAAAACATGGAAACTCCTTCTACCTGTTCTGTTATATCATGCCTCGCACTATACTTATTTTAGGAAACAAATTCTCCATCTTTCTATATGCAGTTACTCAGGTACCAAAGCTGCACCTCTTGGGGAAAACAGTGGGATGATGCAGTAGAGTGAGCAAAGCCTGCAGAACACAAGCACCATACTGCTTATGGAAAGCTCAGCATCTACATTGTTTTAGTTTAGCCAATCATAGGGCTGCGATCTCAGACATCTGATTTATTACCACACACGTCAGAGTCACAGGAACTGCACTCAGTGACTGGGGCTGCAGGACTGGCTGTTAGAAAGAAAGACAGAGACACACTCACAGAGAGACAAACAGTCCTGGTTCAGTATCTGCTGCATGACAGGGCAGTCTGGAGCATTCAAGAACAATGATGGCTAAGAAGTCTGTGTCAAAGGTATGGTATGTGAATGACTGACATTTGTTTCTGTAAAGAGAAGCGCTGAGATGAGGAAGAAGGCTTTTTTTTTACAGTTCCTATCACAAACAGAGTGCTGGCTTGGAGGGGAGGTAGAGTGTTATGTTTCTGTGAGTGGAAGAGCCGAGCCGAAAGACAGAGTGTTGGCTTGTGGGAGGGAGGCAATCTGGGAGAAGATCGGGGAGGGAGCGGAAGAGGAAGCAGACTGATTCCTGCAAACTGTATGTGCTTCAGCTCCCCTCACTGTGGGGAGCATGGAGCAAACATTTGTGATGCATTCGTTATCCTGTCAGACCCTAGACCCCCTTTTTTAATTCCAACTCCCATTTACTATGTGTCAGCATAGCTGTCGCTATGCAAACATAAAAAACACTTTGAATTCAAGGGTGGGCCCTGATGCAATATATACAGAAAACTGTTTATCAATCCCTGGCATTAGGCTTACTTCATCTTTTTGTCATGTCTGCTAAGCCCAGCCTTTCTTTGGGTTCCATGTCATAATAGTGATTACAAAATAAGGATCGCTATTATGGTGAGTATATATCGCCGAAAAGCAAATCGCCGATATACACTTCCAGGTGACCCAACATCCGGAAAGTAAATTTGGGGGGTGAGAGGTGCAAAGCCCCCTGCACCCCCAACCTCAATAAGGATTCTCAACTCCAGGGGGGTGCATGTCTGGGAGGGAGCAAAATCTGTATATTGCAAAAAAATTAAGTACTGCAGGCAGCTGAAAATTTTCCATGCACCAGCTCCTGAACCCTATACTTGCTGCACCAGAGCTAGCCACCCACACCACCACAGCACATGGATAGCTTGGTGGCAGCAGACACACCAGTCCCCCACAACCTCCTTCACTGTCCCTCCCCTTCCCCTGGCTATCCCTCCCTTCCTGTCACCATTCACTAACCTCGCATTCATGTAGGGTCACTACACTTGCAAGGTAGCTCAGGAGTATATCGCCCAATATGAGTCTCCATTTTGATGCGGTGCCCATATTGGTTCGCCATACTCATGGTATACCCTTTCTTTGCTAGATTATCTTCTTAATGTATCAAATAAACTGACTTCAATAAACAAGGTCAGGAATTAATTTTTCTTTTGTGTTAACTTAATATTTATTTCACAAAGAATAGGTAAAGACAAAAGTTACTTACAAGAGAGAATTTAGAAGCCATCCCCCATTTAGCAAACCAGCTAGTCTAATCAAATAATTTATACTTTGTTGAGCCAAACCAGTTCTGTGTTTAAAGAAAAAACACTGCTCTGGAATAACAGCTCTGAGCATCTGGCATCACTAACACAAACATCAGTTAACCAGTCCTAGAGCTAATTGGTTCAGTTTAAAAATGTGAATATTAATAATATATTTTAAGAGGACTGGGTCCCAATTCTCAAAACGTTGCCTGGGTGGAAACTGGGTTTTGCACCAAGTTACTAGTCACATAAGCCCAGTTTGCATGCTCAGACCAGGTTTGCGCTGGGACTCAGTGTGGAAGGGGTGCAATGCAAATGAGGAGGAGGGGACCTGAATATGGGCACAGTCCAATTCACAGAGCATTTGCACCATGCAATGGCCTTTTGCACAGTCCCTTGTACAACACAAATATTGCCGACTGAGACCTTGCTTAATCCGTGCAACCCTAGTGGTTGACAAAGGTAATGCTTTGCCCCCACCCTACCCCCAACACAATAGTCCCTGTTGTCCAGTGGTCCTCTCCCACCCAGTGCCCACCCAATGTACGAAAGATCCATTCTCTTGTGTTCAGTGGTCCCTTGCCCCATCCAATCTAGTTACCCAATCAATAAGCAGCATGCTCACAACTTCAGTCAATGGTGGGAGGCCAAGGTGGTGTGCAAAGGACTGGGTTAGTGCTGACTTGACCTGGTCTTGTTCTCAGTTGGATAGTGCAGGTGAACTATCTGACTTAGAATAGCAACCTTAGACACCTGGGCAAATACAAATTGCAGCACAAACTTTTGTGCTGTGCTTTTCGTCTTTTTGAGAATCTGGCCCTCCTCTTTTTCCTTTTTTCTAAAAAAAGGAGTGCATACTGTACAGAATTCTACAGTAAAAGTCCTTCTGGGTGTTCACACAAAGGAGACAGCACCAACTCTGCTACCTAATAATCTCATATTGTTGTAAGTAAAGCATTACATTAAAAAGATTTATAAATGACATGAATAGCATTATTATACACTAAGTGCATTATATCAAAATATTGGAATGCAACTTGCTGCTAACTCACAATGTCCCTCCACAATGCATATTTTTCCATTCCTCTCCTGCACTTCTAGCTTGTAACTTCCATGTGGTTTCCACTTTTCTTACCCTTAGTGCTGTAAAATTAAATTACCGGTCCAACAGCCCTCACAAAATTAGCCTCAAACAATAGTACCAAAGCACAACTCAGTTCCACTTCATCTTGGGATCGTTGCTGCAGCAACATTGCTGCTACCCTCCAATGCCCTTATAATCAACCAGCACAGCTGCCGCTGCTACAGTCACTCTTCAAGTTCCAATACACCTCCAGCCATCACGCGATTTTGAGCCTTGACTTGACTTTCCTTTTCTCAGGTTCCAGCACTCTGGGGCACTCCTGATGTTGTCATTTTACTCCAGTTAAATCAGTCCACAAATAGTCTGTGTCAATTTTTTAAACTTTGTTCTCAGCAATACAATTGCAGCCTTAAATTAAGAAGTATTTATCTGGGTCCAAGTACTTTTCTATTTCTTTTTCAGCATTTATACTTAACTAATCCATTTTCATCATTATGTTCATCTGGAGGACATCTAATCTCACCACTGCACTGAAGGCTGCCATTATACCAAAGATAAACTTAAATGATGCCTCCATCAACTGAAAATCAACTAGAAACACTCCACAAGCACATAATTCCATTGTTGCAACTAGTCCACAAGTTGTTTCATCACTGGTAAGTGAGTATACAGCTCAATCTGACCTGCTGGCAAACAAATTGTATGTACTCATCCTCCATATGTCCAAGATAGCCTTCAAGACAAAGTTATTAGCAAAATAGTCCATACAAAAGCCAGACCACCATTGGGGCCAAACCTAAGAGATTCATCTTCCATTACAAAATTAAAGTGGATCAGATCTCAAATATCTATAATGTCAGGACAGTCAGGGTTCTCTTCTGAAGGGTCAAGGTTCACCAGTTGTACAGACTGATTCATAGCTTCTGAGTGTTGGAGCATAGTGCAGCAGTAAGTACTCTTCCTGCTGCCAGCCAGGTCCATCACAAGCTGAGCATGATGAGATATCGCTCATGAACTCGGTTTTCTAAAATGCCAGTTACTCAGAATGTTGCACTTTTTTCATTTTTTAAGTGAGCAAAACCTGTCTTCTCTAATGCTTTCTTGAGTAGGTATTGTACCAGGTTTACAACATTGTGTGATTCTCACATATATGGGATATGATATTGCCTGAATGAAGATATCATTTTAATCCTGAGTGGTTACTGAGCTTATGATATCTCATGAGTGGTGAAGCATTAAGTGCATCTTCAGTCAACAGCACTGTCATGTACGGTTTATATAACATGGACTCTATGCACTACTGATAGTTGGCCCTAGGTGCCACAATACATGTCATGTAGGGCTAAGACATGCATCTCAGTTGTGCTTTGGACACCTACAAATGCACTAACAACCTTTTCCTACTGCATGTCTTCCCAGGCCCCAACCACACTTGTACACACATAACTGTATGGCCAATCAGGGCTGGGTTGGGAAAGGGGAACACCAGGGACTGGGCTACCTGCACATGGCATTCAGTATGTTTTTTGTGCTCTAACAGCCCAGTGTTAGAAGACTATTTTATCCCATGCAGAGGGCTGATGTTACAGGTGCATCCCCTAGCAACCATCAGGAGAATGTGTTTTTGCAACAGGGCCATGGACACGAGTTCTCCTCATTACCACAGAGGGCTGGGGAGAGGATTATGCCTGCATGGCAAAGTTTAAAATATTAATGTTCAGTGGAGCCAGGCACACTGCAATGTAGTAACTTATAATGAAATGTCATGTCACAAAATACTGCATAACAAAAAGGCTTAATTGCCATTAAATTAAATTGATCCCTGCAGTGTACTGCAGCATTTTGTGATATCCTGCAACATTACTGTGTTGCGTCCTGGCTGGTGTTACTGTAAATTGCACATATGCAGAAGGGGACATGGTAGCCCTTATGCAGGCTGCCTTACCTCATAGTACCCTGCTCCCAAAGAGTAGGGGTCCACTGTGGGACCAGCTGCAGTTTTAGATTGGAAGCCCACAGTCTGGCCTAGGTCCCCTCCCCAAGGCTAACCTCTTAACTTGTGTGGACCTATGTGCCTGCACATCAGGCCAGTCAGATGTTGTGCATCCTAGCCCAGCATATTGTTTTGGGGCTGTGTGCATGGCCTGAACTTGTACAGCCTAGCATGTGCCTGTTTTGGCACATACTGACCTTAGTTAGTACAAATAGTAAACTATATGTTGATGACTGCAAATTATGTCAAGTGTGATGCTGTTTACAATCTTACAGTCTTTTTTACGGATTATAGTTAGACCTTTGAATAATGCTTTATTGTAGAGCTGCAAATTCATTTCTTCATGAAAATCGAACACCTCAGACTTATGGTGTTCAGTTTTCATGGACCCTACTGAACATTCAAAAGCATACACTTTTGGTTCGATATGCTCCAATTGGTGCAGATCAGTCAAACTAATTGAACCACACCAGTTGGACCAGGCAAATGGAAAAGTTTGCCTTTTTGACAAAAAAACAAAAGGAAAAGGAAAAACAAAATAAAGGTAGAAAACTCATCGCCAGCCACATAACTCTGTGAGATCGGTGATAGAATAGAATTACATGAGTGAGGGTGTTTTTACTTTTTTGTATGGAGTGGGAGGTGGTGTTCAGATATATGAATGGTAACCAGGGTGACTTTGTCTGGTTTCAAAGATTGCACGTTTGTACTTTAGGAGATTCACACTGCCCTACTTCACTGATCTTTCAACCAATGGAGTGACACATCTGATTGAACTGATAATCTTTGATAGGTAGGTTAGTTTTTAATGACAATACTTCTATTGAAGGAGTCATCATGTGGAGCAAGGTAAGTGTTTTGTGCACAAATTAGCACAGTGTATGCTGGGCAGTCAACAAAAGAGAATCTCCCTACTTTTTCTGGGGATCTTGTGTCTTTCAGGCATCTGGGGACCAGTAACAGATGGTATAATCTTTGTGGATGTCATCACCTCTGTTGGGTTGCACAGGAATCATTGGTGGCCTTGTTTTGGAAGAAAGGCAAATGCACCATTGAAGTTAAATGGTGGACTACCAAAAGATTATCAAATATACCCATTCTGGATTTAATAGGCAGACTACCAGAATATTTTGCCTGGAGCTATGTACAGTTTAATCTTGGGGTATGTGCACAAATGTAAATTGATAACAAGGAACAATACTGGAAAGTGTTTCTTACATTAAATATGCACAGAAGAATTAAGGTAAGTTCACATTTAAAAAGAAAAAATGTAGACGTGTTAATCAGTCATTTCACCCTGATCTTATTTTTTTCATAGCAGTAGTTAACGTCTTTGTACTTGGATAACTGTTAATGTACAGTAACACAGCTAAAAAAATATGCAGCAGGTATTGTATTTGTTCAAGTTGGTTGCAGTTTTCATTTTTTTTTTATTTGCATGGGAAATTTCTTTGAACACTTTGAAATACAGTAGAATATATTTTTTCCCCAAATGATTAGCAAACTCTTGCAGCCCATTGTTTCAGTGATGAGATGTCCTGGAGATGCAATAACTCAATTAAAAAAAATGTTTGCATGCAATTAAATCATTTTTAAACTTCTGGGGCCAGATATTCAAAACTTTGCACTGGGTGCAAACCTTCTGCACCGGGGTTGCACCGGGTTTGAGCAGGTCCATTATACTCAAAAGGTTAAATAGAGGGGGCAAACTGCATTAGTTCCAGGTAAAAGTGTAATGTATGCAATGGGCATAAAGAGGGGGCATGTACATGAATACAGGTGCAATGCTATATTCAGTGCATTAGCGCCGCACAGTGTTTTTGTGTGACTTAGCACAACACTTTGCATGGTGCAAACTACCACCCAGGAAAAGGTAGTCTTAAATCTGGGCAAACCAGCTTCACATGACTTTATGGCTTTGTGCAGCTTTGCATGGCTTTGTTCAACTTTGTGTAACATAGAACCATGGTTCATGGAACTCAGTAATTCACAAGTGTGAATAATGGAGTTTGCGAGGGTCTGCGAGTGGTGGTTTATTGACCCTAACCAGTAAATATTAAACATAGAAAGAAACCAGACATGGAAGAAACATGCTGTACATGGATGGCAC
This sequence comes from Neoceratodus forsteri, assembly GCA_016271365.2. Taxonomy (NCBI): domain Eukaryota; kingdom Metazoa; phylum Chordata; order Ceratodontiformes; family Ceratodontidae; genus Neoceratodus; species Neoceratodus forsteri. The sequence continues at coordinate 1,342,332,673 of CM057456.1, forward strand.
CTGCTATGTGTATTTATTTATTTATTTTATTTTATTTAGTTTTTGTTGACAGGGTAAGCGCACTAGACAAATCCTGCCTATTTTCAGGCACGACCTGGGGGAGGGGGATATAGATGAATGCCAACTGACCTTGAACCAGATTAAGCTGTTGATGTCCATGCCAGGCATTAAGGGGTGACGAGGCATCCAGTGTACACCATGGCAGTGGGTCCCTACAGCACACATCTGCAGAACACCCTTTAGTGGACCACCAACAGAATCCAGTACACATGCAGCACTGGGGGAATGGAGGGTGTTAAGTGGATGGTTTACAGGTGGCCAGTCTGCACCACGTACTGGGTGGTGCCACAATACTGGGACAAGCCACGCAGTGCAAATGGTCTAGTGTAGGGAATACCCCAACACCAGTGTACTTGTCTGATGGTATGTGCCACCCCAGCCACATATCACACATCTGTAGAGACAGCACAGTGCACACAGCCAGCCATGTATATGTCACCGTGAGTATCCCATGCCAGTGGTGCAGCATCTGTGGGTCGCACAAGAGCATAACATTAATGTCCACTGTCAGTACACACCTGCAAGATGGGCCTGTCACTGTGTAAAGTGCAACAGTCATTGATGCTCTACACAGCAGAGGCATTGCTGTGTCCTTCACACTACTGGCCCCCTTGTTACTGTAGTGTCTGCTGTGCACTGTAGCAGGAACTGCAGTTTGACAATTGCATGCAGCACCACCACTTGTGCCTGTGCTGTGTAATCCCCTGGGGCACAATAATCTATGCGGTTCTGCACAAATGTAGCCTGCAGCTACCACCTTGCACTTCTAGAGTAAACCTGCAGGTGGAGCTGTGGGTAGACCTAGCCAGACCCTGTACTTCCAGACTAACCTACAGGTGGAGCTATGGGACCCTGCAATAGCACTGGGCAAACTGCATGAAAATCAGGACAAAATGAGATACTAATCTAGATGTTTGCCACAGACTACCTAAGTAGGCTCATTTGCATGTCACCTTTGAATATAATATATATATATATAAAACTGTTGCCCTGGGCAAACATTTGCACCACGCAAACATTTCAGAAACATGGTATATTTTTGCAGAATTTCACATGCTCTGGTGCTTGCAGCTTTGCTGAATCCACTCCTTTGCTAGCACCCACATGGTTCACCTCTACCTTGCTTACCGCTCTGTGCACTGGGCTGCTGTTGTGGTTTGCACTTCCAGGTTGCTATATTCAGAGCTGTCTTATTTCCTGTGCTATTTTTGCACTGCACTCCCAGCCCAGTTTGCCTGGCTTCCTTAGCACACTATATTCAGCAGGTTTAGCACTGTGGCTATCCCTTCTGAATATAGCAGGCTATTGGTTCTGGGCTAATGTAGCATGTCGGGCAGTGCTAATTTAGCCCCGGGGCAAAGTTTTGAATATCTGACCCATGAACAGATGTGCATTTGTCCTGCACTTTTTTGTTATTTTTAAAACAAAGAAATTTTTTTTTGTCTTGCATGTACTTATGAAATCTTGTTAAATGTGTGTGTGTGTGTATTTTAGGTGAGATGGGATGGGGAATGAGAGGGAGAGGAACACAACTTTTTTTATGTTTGTCCGATGTGCTGATGACCATTTCAATCAATATACTATTGAAAAAAAAATGCTGTTTTTATATTGTTCAATGGATTTAAAAATGTGCATAGATATAGTCATGTGGGGTCAGATTTTCAAAGGTGATGCAGGGCTTTCATCGAGCCCTGTATAAAGCCCATTTTTTGGTGCAGCTGTGCCGAACACCTTTGCTGCAATTATGCCCAATTTTAGTAGGTTGGGCACAGTTGCAACATTTTACCCAGTTTACAGCAGCTTGTGCCAAATATTTGGTGCAAGCCCTGTAGAAAGGGTACCCGGGACTGCCGGAAGCTAGACCAAAAAAGCTGGTCTAACTTGCAGCCATTGGTGCACGGGATAGAAAATCCTGATCACTAGCTGGGAGAATGGCGCAAGCCCTCTTTGCCATATGTTTGGCACACCCAGGGCTTGCAGCATTCAGGACACATCTGAAAATTCAGAACCTGGTATTAATCAGTCAGACTTGCTTGCGATGACATGCACACTTTACTTTGTTGAGAAGAGTCAAACACAGGCAAACATAGATTCGTGCAAGCATGTACCTTATTTTCTGAGTTTTATATCCTGATGGATTTGAGTATTGGTTTTAGGCGGTGGGTTGGGGGGTTACCTTGTTAAACTGGGTTGTGAAGGAGATGACTGTCAAGTTGTTTGCATCACAGTGAATGTGTGAGTTTATTACTGTTCTTAGAAGCTTGGATTTTCTTGGTCAGGAGAAGTGGGAGAAGGAACTAATATTGACAAGTTCACAGCAATACACGTACAATATGTGCCAGAAGTGTGTTTTTGTTTTTTTTTTGCATTATTTCTTTATACTCCCACCCGCACTTAAGTCAGGTGTCTCCTTTGGGCCCCACATGGACCTTGTTCACTCGGCGACCCCCTACTCCACCACCCCATATCGCAGACAGCCCAGGCAACGCCAATGTATCCCTGTATCAGGATGGTCCCTTACCTTTGTAGGGGAAGATCCTGTATGGCTATACCAATGCTCCTGGGTGCTGCTGAGGTGGCGATAGGGGTCTGGAAGCTCCTTAGCGAGGGTCCCAGAGGCCATCATCCGACCTGACCAAGGCGCCATTTTTCCCGTTTCTCTCCCTGAGGAGTGGCGTGCCACCCTTCTAGAATCAGGGCCCATGCGTATAAAGCCCTAACTCCTTTATTCTTGCAGAGTTTACCCATGAGACTGAATTCCTTTAATGCATTGGCTGTACAACCATTTCCCATAGATGTGAATACCTTTTGTTTGGTACGTAACACTTTCCTGTTAAACTAAAACTCATTTGTCAAGGATGAAGGACATTTGTTTGTTCTTAAATGTCTCTCAGCACTTTGGAACATTGCACTGAAGCTAATCAGCTCATAAGGATTGCAATTTTTCTTTTTGTGCATTCATAAGGACATGATCTTACAAGCTGTTTATGATCTCTGGGTCTATTTTGCAATGTCTGTTTCCTTATTGGGCTTCTCCAATAATGTTTTTGTATAGTCTCAAGGTCTGAATATCCCCTGGCACCAGTTTCAAAGGAGCAGATAATCACAGATTGAGATTTCCTTGCCTCATCTACCACATGGCCAAGAGGCAATCAGTGCCAGCAACTTCACTGCTCAAGGCATAGTACACATGATACCCAGAGATCCAACTTATTTTTGAGCCCTTCAGTTTCAGAAGACAATAGACCTGTACAGAAACATAAAAACATACATTTTGATAGCAGATAAGAACCTTCTGGTCTACCTAGTCTGCCCATTTATCTACCTACTTAAACTCCGAATCTTAAATGATCAGCAGCTTACCATCTCTTTCCTATCACTAGGGTGCCTTCTGTCTATTCCATGATTCTTGAACTCACCAATCATTTTAGCCTCTATGACTTCCACTGGGAGGCTGTCACATGCACCCATCACCCATTCTGTGAAAAAACACATTTCCCCTGAATCCCTCACCCCATCCTCATATTGTGATCCTTTGTTCCTGCACATCTCTTTTTTGAAAGATGCTACCCTCCTGGGCCTTGTTGATTCCCTGATGTACTTTAATGTCTCTGTCATAGCCCCCCTCTCCTTCCTTTCCTTCAGGGTATACATATTGAGGTCTTTCAGTCTTTCCTCATATGATTTCTAGTGCATTCTTGTCACCATTTTTGTTGTCCTTCTCTAGACTGCCTCCATTCTGTTAATGTCCTTTCGGAAATATGTTCTCCAGAACTGAACACAGTATTCCAAATGTGGGCTAATTATCTGTACAGTGGCATCACCACCTCCTGATTTCTACTTGTGATGCCACTCCCTATGTACCCCTACATCCCTCTAGATCTCCACATGACCTTTTTACATTGCTTGGCTACCTTTAGGTCGTCCATTATGTTTACCCTCTGGTCCCTTTCCAGTTTTGTTGTTAATATCCCCCCCCCCCCCATTTTGTATTCCTCGCCAGGATTCCTGTGGCCCAAGTGCATGACTTTGCACTTTTTGTATTGAATTTAAGCTGCCACACTTTTGACCACTCCTCCAATTTGCCTAGGTCTCTTCTCATTTTTTCCACCCCATCTGGAGTGCCTACCATATTGCAGATCTTGGTGTCATTGGCAAAGAGGCTTCCCTTCTCCCTTCCAGCCCCTCCGCAATGTCACTGATGAAGACATTGAAGAGGACTGGTCCCAGAACCAAGCCCTGGGGCATCCCACTTGTCACTCCCCTCTCCTGGGATTGAACTCCATTTACCACCACCCTCTGTGTCCTGTTTCTCAGCCAATTTCCGACCCAGTGTACCACCTTGGGACTACTCCCAGACTGCGCAACTTGTTTACTAGCCTCCCATGTGGGACGGTGTAAAATGCCTTGCTAAAATCTAGGTAGGCCAAGTCCACTGCCCATCCCTGATCCACCACCCTGGTTACCCAGTCAAAGAAATCTATCAGATTTGTTTGACAAGATCTCCCTGCTGTGACTCCATGTTGCCTTGGGTCCTGTGCCCCACTAGCCTCCAGGTATGCCACAAATCCTTTCCTTTAACATGGATTCCATGATTTTCCTCACCACTGAGGTCAAGCTGACCAGCCTATAATTTCCAGCCTCCACCTTGCTCCCCTTTTGTGTAGATGTACCACAGTCACCCTCCTCCAGTCCTTTGGTACCACTTCCTCCTCTAGTGATTTGTTAAATAGGGCTTTCAGTGGTGCCTTTAGAACCTCCCTGTGTTCTTTCAGTATTCTGGGATACATCCCATCCAGTCCCATTGCCTTTTCCATTTTTAGTTTCGAGAGTTCCTTTAGGACTCTGTCCTCCATGAATGGACTGGTGCCTTCCCCCAACAATGCGTATTTCTACCCCCTAATTTTCATCCCTCCACTTCTTCTTCCTTTATAAATACTGAGCAGAAATATTCATTTAGAATTTCTGCTTTTTCTAGGCCCCCTCTGCACACTCTCCCCTCCCATTCAACCTCACAATCCTTCCATTGGTCTTATTCCTTTCCATGATATACCTGAGGAAGGTTATTTCACCTTCTTTTACTGATTTTGCTATCCTTTCTTCAGTTTGCACATTTGTGCACTTGACTGCCTTCACCACCTCCTTCTGCTTTGCCTGGTACATTTCCCTGTTTCCCTCCTCTGTGATTCCTTCTACTTTCTGAATGCCTGTTTTTTTTTTTCCTAACCTTCCCTGCCACTTCTTTTGAAAACCAGAGTGTTTTTTTTCTTTCTTTTAGATTTGTTTGCTAGCTTTACACAGAGGCCTGTTGTCTCTGCTATGGCTCCTTCAAATTTCTCCCACTGTTCCTCCACTCCCCCACTTCATCAGGATTCTCTGGAGGTGTTTCTCCATTTTTGCAAAGTCTTCCCTCTTGAGGTCCAAGGTCTCTACTTTTGAGAGGCTTGACTCTACTACTGTCTTCACCTTAAACCAAACTGTATGATGATCACTGTGCCCTAGATGGCTGCTCACTGATAGATAGATTATTCTGTCACCATTTGTGGGAAGCCAATCTAGCTTTTCTCCCACCATGTGGGCTCCTTCTCCAACTGTCTGAGGCATGCTCCTTCCAGGGCATCCAAGATGTCTCTGCTCCTGGTAGCAGCTGCTGCATATGTGTCCCAGTTAACATCTGATATGTGTAGGTCCCCCACCAGCAACACCTCTCCTTTCTCTGCCATTTTGTGTCCGGTTTCCACTAATATCGTATCTATTTCATCCATCTGTACTGGAGGTCTGTAGACAACTCCAGTGTGGATGGTGGTGCCATTTCCCATCTCTAATGGGACTCATAGTCCTCTTCCCCCTCCTGTGTTCCTCCTGACTCCATTGCCTTGATCCCCTATCTGATGTACATTGACACCCCTTTTTGACCTCCCTGCCTCTCCTGAAGATTGTGTACCCTGGTATGGTACCATCCCAGTCATGGTTTCCTGTGTACCATGTTTCAGTGACTACAACAATGTCTAGGTCTTCCTCCACAATCAAGGCTGCTAGGTCTGGGATCTTGTTTGCCATGCTCTGGGCATTTGTACACATGGCTTTTCATGTCTTGATGCCCCCGCCTGTACCAGCTCCCCTCCTATCCTGATCCCTATTCCTTCCTTCCATGCCTCTGCTGCTATTACCTCCATTTGTATTTCCTTTTGTTGCTTCCATGGCCATAGTTTCAGCCTGTTTATCTATCTTTCTCTGTGTGTATGGGGGGGCAGTTGGTTTTCCCTTCTTAATTCCGCCATCCCCCTTGGCTAGTTTAAATCTTCCTTTTTCAGCTCTAGTATCTGTCTTTTTGTCTACCTAAACCTGTGTGGGGGGGGTAGGCTGTTGATTCTTTCTTGCTTAATTCCACCACCACCCTTGGTTAGTTTAAATGTTTACCAATGAAACATTTTAAACCTGTCACTAAGGACCTCAGTCTCCCCTCCAGTTGGATGCAGGCCATCCCTCCTGTACAAGCCGCATCTCTCCAGGTGATCCCCCAGTCCCCAGTGAAGCCAAATCCCAAAAAGCACCAGTTCTTCAGCCATTCATTGAATCCCCTGGTGTAGAGTACCCTGGTCTACCCCATGCCATACACAGGTATCTCTTATATTGTACCCATGCATCCAAATCATCACTTAAAATTCCTTACAGATTTCCATACTGTCTCATGGCATTGCTCTGTAATTGCATGCATCATAGCACAGTCTTCTAAATACACAAGCAATAACACACAGTGAAGTGTGAGTTATCTCCGGATAAGAGCATGCCCAGGTGCGTTATGAAGCATGAGGTGCTTACACTGAGTGCCTTATGCAACTGGGCATGCTCTTATCAGGAGATAACCCACACTTCGGAGTGTGTTATTGCGCTTGTAAAATGGGTCTCCAGGTAAATTATAAAAAAAAGAGGAAAGAAAAATCTTCAAAATTGAAAAAAATTGTTTTAGTATTCGTAACAGTAAAAATAGTTCACTGTCAAACTATGTTGGAACTGTTTGATTGCCACTAGAAGGCACTCCTCCCCTACACCAATAAATATACTGCTTGCTCAGGTTATGTCTCCCCCAAGCACCCCACAACACACTGTGTGTTTCACTATTACCATCACACTGCCTTCCACACAATTTAATACAGTGTGTTTGGTAGCAAGGAACATAGCAGTCATTATACTGTCACAGTCATTTTGACAGGGAGTGGGTGATTCTTTGTAAACAAGTGAGTCACTCACTAGTCAACATTGTTTGCACTTCTTGCTCGGTTGCGTTTCTTAACATCTGCCTGCTCCCTGATTCCAAAACATGGTATAAGTATTTGTTTAAAAATAACTTTAAGAAAGCCAGTGGAGTAGCAGTTGTCTAGGGATGTTATTTGAAAGCCACCTTCCATGGCAGCATGCATGCCATGCTCTCTGGATCTTGGTTGTTTTCTGCCAGTGAACTGTGAGCGTGTCACTCACCAGCTGCCATAGCACTTTTTACATACTGATTGTCATTTTTAACAACTGCCCGCTCCCTATCCTTTTCTGTTGCTTTGTTGAAAATTTTTTTTTGAGGGGGAAGAACTTTGGATAGCATTAGCTGTGGAGGAGCAGGTCTGCTTTTTATTTCAAATTTGTTGCCACACTTGGTGGCTCGATAACGGAGAACAGGGTCTGTACTACTTGCAACAGATTTGAAAGCTGTGGTATGCTTTTGGCAGACTTGATTGCGGTCCACATTAATGACAGCAAGCAGCACAGGTCAGACTTTGGTTTCATAAACAAAATGATTCAGAAAAACACATGAATGGAGAGTTGGGGGGGTGGGGGCGGCAGTCGGTGAGACACACCAGACAGCAGTTCTGCCAGGCTTCAAAGTATTTATCGGAAAACGGAAGCTTTGTTTTTGCTGAATCTGTAATGTTTTATTTATTTGAAGTGATTTCCCATTGTTTGGCTGACTTTTCCTGTTACGAAGACTGCTGCAGTGCTAGATTGACAGGTGTCAGGTAGGAAATGCGATTTCCAGCTATTGCGCTGTGAGCTGTGCCAGTCTGTGTTTTTGTTTATGTTTGGCACAGCTCACTGATTTGTTGCTGCTTTGAGGCTGGTGAGTGAAGGCTAGTGCTGGTAGGCTAATATATTTTATTATAAGGACATGGCTTTGAAGATGTACTAGCCAATCAGATTGCTGGATTTTGAAAGCCCATTTTATAAAGTCCCGTAACAGTACGCCACTGATGTGATTGCCACAGGTAGGCAGTGATTAGTCTCCTGCTCACCATCAGTCATTGTGTTTGTAAAAAGGAAAAAAAAAATTCCCATTTTAAAAAAGTTACAAACTGACAATTGCCTATTTTTGTATTGTCTCCTATTTTTGTCATTTGAATTATTTCCAGTGCATTACTGTGTCCATTTCCATCCAAGGCAGACCAGTACTTACCACAGAACAAGAGAATGTCAGTACAGTTTGGTAGAAACTGTTCATGCACATACAGCACATACTTAGAGTGCAATATTAGTGCCCTTCAACCTTTACATTTTCTTTTAATTTCATAAGCGTGTTTATGTGTTTTTCCTTTTAACCTCAAATTTCACTGGACTAGTGGCATGTTGTTGGAATAGTAAATTGATGCTAACGTGCAAGAAAATCCATTGTTATGACACTATTTAACAGTGCTGTTGTAGCAGTGAACTGACACAGGGTCAGTTGCCCGGGCCACAGTCTGCTGTATATGGAACATATGCTAGGTCAATACATGGAGCAGAAAGAAGAGTTAAAAATGCAATCTGGGGAGATCACATGATGCAGAGTGCTGAGTAGCAGCTCCTTCAAGAAGCTCCTGCCTCCCGTTCATTATTTTATCTCGTTCTGACGTCCTAATCCACTATTTTCTCTTGTTTTTGAGATTCAACATTGTGTAATAGCTGTTGCACTCTGGTCTGGCTATATCTCGGGCGGAAGGAGGCTTACACGAAGAAAGCCCCTCAGAAGCATACCCCTCCAGCAACTCCTGAGAAGTCCCCTAAGAAATCCAGGGCCTCGGGTGGTTCTGGGCCTGATCCTCCGAGCCAAATTGGTGAACAGGAGCCTTTAACGCTTGTCAGGTTCCTTGAGGAGTTTAAACCCTTTCGAGAAGAAATGAAGGATATGGCAATGGATTTGAAATCGCTATCTAGAAAGCTGGATGAACTCTCACTATCTGTGTCTGATAATACAGCTTGAATTGTTTCCATGGAGAAAAGGTTTAGTAGTCTTGATACTGACCTGGTCTCGGTGTGCCAGAAATTGTCTCGTTTTGAAGCTAAGCTAGAGGATCTAGAGGATCGGAGCTGAAGAAATAACGTAGTGATCCTCGGATTACCGGAGGGAGAGGAAGGCCAATATGTTGTGGCATTTGTTCAGAAGTTGGTTGAGTGAGTTGCTGGCCCATCTCCTTTTGGCCCCGGCTACATTATAGAGCGTGCCCACAGGGCTTTACAGCCTAAACCTTCCCCGGAGGATCCCTCCCGCTCTATTGTGTGCCGGTTTTTGAACTATTTGGAGAGACAACATTTCCCCGCAAAAAGTGCAAGCTTTGCAAGAGGTTTGCTGGGAAAATACAAAGTTGAGAATCTCACAAGATTTATCTGTCTCGGTTCGCTTGAAACGTAAAGCGTTCCACCCTATTGTTTCTAAGCTAATCGCAGCAGGTTTGAAGTTCATGATGGGTTACCCGGCCAGACTAAAGATCTCAATTAATAGATCCTGGAAAAGCTACGAAGACCCCGAAGCGGCTTTGATGAGCCTTAAATCCACATTGCCAGATCTCTTTAAGGACTCTTGAATGGATGTGGTGCAGTATGGAGTACTACATGGAGTCGAGAGATTGAACTTTCGTTTTTCCCCTTGGGGAGATCTTCTGAGTGTGAAGACCTGGGGAAATTGTGCCTGCTGTTTTGGACTGGGGGGATCATTGCGGGTCGTCCTGACTTTTCTTTTCTTTCCGCCTCATAATGGGCTCATACTGGTCTGAAGCGGTGGACACTCGGGTTTGGTGCCTTCTTAGGGGGAAATTGCGTGCCAAATCTTGGCAGTTACGTTTGTTGGGGGCAGAAAGAATGTAGTTAGGTTGGTGGTGGACCAGTTTTTGGTTTTTTCTTGCTTGGATTGGTGCTGGGATGGTCCTGGGCTTTCTCCATTCCTGACTCTCATTTAGTCAGTTCAGGGAACCGGCCGCTAGAGGGCGTTCCAACCATTGGGGACTCGTGAGGAAGCACGACTCGAGGAGGAGTTAGCAGTGCTTTACCACTTAGTTGGTGCTTAGTACTCTCAATTTTGCAGGGAGGACCTGTGCATTGGATGGTGGGTTGTTGTGGGTAGAGGCATGTGTTATGCCTTCCCCTCCGGTGGAGTGATCCCATTTTCTCTTATCTCTATTCCCGCGCTCAATATGTGCTGAGCTATCTCCCCCTTTAGGGGTTTCTGGTCTGGTTTTGGTTATAGGTGGCTCACCCTGAGTTTCTCGTCTCAATCTTGGTTACCACGAACACTTGGGTGGTGTGTGGGTCTCCCTGTGGTCCCTCTAAAACAAATTCCCCTATGTCCATGTTCTGGTGGGATCGAGGTGAAAGTCCAGGACCGTTCTCTCTCGTTTGGGGTATGACTGGCAGTGTTTGGTTTCTACTGATTGTGATCTGAGTGCAACAGTGCTAACTATCTGGGGTCATTGTCGGGGGGCAGGAGTAGAGGGATTAGAACCAGTACTGTGCTGAACATTGCTTGTGACAGTTTGGTGGGGGAAGTGTGGGTGGGTTTTGGGGCATGGTTCGAGGGTGAGGGGGATAGAGGGGATGGGTGGATTCTATTCTTGGGGGGGGTTAGGGAGGAGGGTGGGTGTTACTGCAGTAACCCTGGGGATATGTTTACAGGGGATATACACCCCATGTGCTGAGTGTAATTGTTTTAATCCAATTATTTTTTCTAGATGGCTAATGAGATAACATTTGTGACTTGGAATGTTAAGGGGATCAGAAAGAAACACAAGCAATATCAGATTCTCAAACATTTAAGTTTGTTCAATTCACAGATAACCTTTTTGCAAGAAACCCATTTATTAGAAGCGGAAGCTTTGTAATTAAGGAGGCAACAGGTGGGACTGATTTACAGTGCTCAGGGCACCACAAATAGTTGCGGGGTCATGCTCATGATTAACAGGAGTATTCTATTTGTTTCCACACAGGTTATCAATGATACCGAGGGAAGGTTTATCCTTGTTAAAGGTACCCTCTGGTCTGTCACAATATTATTGGGCTGTATCTATGGCCCTAACCTGGATGATCCAGGATTCTTTATGAGGCTTATATCTATCATTCTCCCAATGCTTCCCATTAGAATTATTTTAGGGGGAGATTTCAATCAAGTACTTGACCCTTATTTAGACAGACTGGGCAGTAGCCCGGGAGGGGCCACCCCTGAACAGAAGGCATTCAAGGATTTATTAGACCAATGTGGGCTCTGCGATGCCTGGCATGTTTTACACCCAGATTCTAGGGAGTTTACCTTTAGGTCCATGGCACATGGCTCGCAGTCCCACATTGACTATTTACTCATTTCTCAATGCCTCCTGCCCGGGGTGAAGACCTCCTCGATTCAATCTGGCCCAATCTCCGATCACTCACTAGTAGTATGCAACTTGGTACTGCTTAATCCACCCAATAGGGAAACTAGATGGAAACTCAATGACCAGCTCCTTAAAGATGTAAAATATTGCAAACTTATAAGGGAACAAATAGGATCCTTTTTTCATTAAATCCTGTAGATAGTGCAAAGCCTGATATCCTGTGGGGGGGCCTTTAAAGCCTTCATGAGAGGGATACTTATTAGCATGGCGGTTGGTAGGAAAAGAGCGCGGGAGAAGGAACTAAAATCCTTATTAACCCAAATCAGATCCCTGGAAGTTAACTTTCTGGCCAATCCTCCAGATGAGGATACACAAAAACTCTCGGAGTTAAAGGATACATACTTGGAGCTACTTTGAGAGAAAGCAGAACTAGCCATTATTCGTACCAGGGCTAGCTACACTGATCAGGGGGAAAAAGCAGGATGCTTACTGGCATTGTGCATTAAACAACAGGAATCAATAAGATTTATCCCTCCCATCAGGTCAATGGCAGATGGATCTCTTAAGGTGTTTCCCACTGAGATAGCTCAAGCATTTGCTACTTATTATACAAATTTGTATAGCGACATGGAGCACCCCCCTTGTCCTGAAGATGTAGAGGGTTATTTAAGGGACTCCCACTTGCCCCCTCTAGCTGGTCAGTGTGGAGATGCTCTGGTTGTCCCTATTTCCCAGGAGGAAATTGCTAAGGTTATTAGTGAACTGCCAGCTGACAAGGTCCCTGGTCCAGATGGATTTTCTTCTTTATTTTATAAGGCCTTTCGAGACCTCCTCTTACCAATACTTGGTCGTTTATTTCAGCAAATCCTATATGGGGTGGAGACAGATCCGCATCTCTATGAGGCCCTGATTGTCCTGCTTCCTAAACCTGATAAAGATCTCGAAATGGTTCAAAGTTACAGACCTGTCTCGCTTTTAAATCAGGATATTAAAATCCTCTCTAAAATTCTGGCTAATAGGCTGGCAGTGGTTCTTCCTGGGTTAATAGGTACAAATCAGGTTGGATTTATGAAAGGGCGCTCATCTTCTGATCATTTACACACCTTGTCTCATGTCTTCTTGGCTACCAGAGATGCGGAGTTCCCTACGGGCTTGGTTTCCCTGGATGCCGAGAAGGCATTCGACCATGTGAATTGGAATTTCTTGGACCCACTCTGGAGGTCTTCCACTTCCCCTCTATGTTTATCTCCTGGATTGCCGCCCTTTATAAAAATCCCACGGCAAGAATTTCTGCAAATGGGGCCTTTTCCCATTCTTTCTCGCTCCACTCAGGTACGAGGCAGGGGTGCCCCCTTTCCCCTCTATTATTTAACTTATATCTGGAACTTCTTATTCAAAATATTCTTAATAATGACTCCATACAAGGGGTGAGAATTGGGTGGCACGAAGTTAAAGTCACTGCATGTGCAGATGACCTGTTAATACATCTGTCTCACCCCGAATCCTCCGTCCAGGCCTTACTAAGGGAAGTAGCAAGGTTTAGTGGTCTGTCCAATTACAAATTGAATGCCAGTAAGTCCCTATTCTTCCCATTAAACCACAAAGTCTTCAAAAGTGATATCAGCCCTTTTGGTTTATGTTGGACCCCTAGGTCATTCAAATATCGGGGTATCAAACTTTCACGTAACCCCCTAGCATGGTTTAAGGAGAATTTGGATTCCCTATTGCAGGGGATTACGCATGACCTTGAGAGGTGGTCCAAACTTCCTATTCCTCTATGGGGCCGGATCAACATAATTAAGATGAATATATTTCCTAGGATCTTTTACCCGTTGTCCCTTCTCAACACCTTTATTCCTTTACTCTGGTTCAAAAAGGCACACGGTGTCTTCACTAGATTCATCTGGGCTGATAGGTATCCCTGTTTGGCTTATCATAAGCTGGCAGCTCCAAAACTGGAGGGGGGGGTTGCGAATCCCCCATCTGGCTATATATCACTGGGCTAGTCACCTTGCGAAATGTTTGAGATGGGTATCTCCTGGCCCAGAAGAAGCGCAACCTACTTGGCTTAAAATAGAATTGGATGCAATCAAGGACAAAAATCTGGACCTTCTCGTGTTATTTTTCCTCAGGTTATCCCAAGTAAGTGTGGCTGTAGAGTGTCCCACGATAAGGACCTCCTTAAAGGTCTACTCACAGATATGTTCCTTTTTACAGTGTAACTGAGATTCGGGGGCCTACAGGTGTTTTTCACATCACCAAGGAGTTCTCATGCACCTCCACTAATGTAGTGTACTGTATTCTTTGCAGGAGGTGTTCAGCTATGTACATCAGAGAAACTGGTAGGCGTCTTGCTGACCGTTTCAGGAACATTACAGAGCGGTCAGGAATGGTGAAACTGCTAAACCCATTGTATCCACTTTATCTCCAGGGACCACAATGTCAATGACCTTTCTGTTTGTGTCCTCCAGCAGGGCTTCTGGGATCTAACCATAGAAAAACATGGAGCCAAGCTGATCATCTGCCTTGGCTCCCAGCAGCCCTCTGGTTTAAATGATAGACTTATTTTCCACTAACATCTTTCAGCCTCCCTTTTTCCCTAAAGTCAATTTGTTTTGTACTGATTTATTTTCATTTTCACCATATGTCTCCATTTCTGTCTCCTTCTCACACATTTGTCACCTTTCAGCCTTCTTACAAGGCCCTGTTAATCAGTCTCTACCTGGGAACTTCCCAGCTCTTTCTCTCCCATTATGTTTTATCTTTCCCATCATCACCTTTTGTTTCACAGATTCTCTCTTAATCTTACCATTTATCACTTCTTCTCCTTAGCCTCCCTCTTCTTCTTTCTCCACATATCTCTCTCTCATTTTACCTCTCCTCTACACTAACTTGTTTTTTTCTTTAGATATTTCCTGAAGAAGACCTAAGGTTGAAACGTAGATTTTTAACTCTATTTTCTATTTTCAGCGTGCATTTAATATAACCATTTTGTTTTGTTTTTACAGTACTCCCCCCATCTGGACCTGGCCCAGTCTATCTGGAACTCTCCATCACTTACTATTAACAAGAGTCAAATTTCCCCTCTTTGGTTGCCTCAACTGGGAGAGGGGAAGCTCCTAGCCTTTACTGATGGTGGGAGGTATTGGTTATCAGTGGAAGAGATGACTAGAAAATTTCTTATCCCGCCTTCTCCCTATTTTAAAGTCATGCAATTGAAACACCTACTTGTAATTACCCTGGGGAGCACTCCCCCTTCCCAGAATATCTCTTCTCTGATACCTGAGGTATCCCCACTTTCTGGCTCTCCTGGTGCAATTTCTAAATTATATCAGGTTTTGTTTTATAAAAAGTTCAGGGGTCCATTTGGGTCATCAAGATTTTGGAGTAACTTTTTCCCCCACCTTCAGTTGGATTGGCACTCTCTCTGGAAGTCATGTCATAAATTCATTTCTCAGGATAGACTGTGCCTTATGCAATACCACATATTGCACAACCTATATTATTCTCCGGCCAAACTTCACAGGTGGGGCTACCTAGACTCAAATAAGTGCAATAAATGTTCACAGGAAGAGGGCACGATTCTTCACATGCTTTGGTCTTGTCCAAAAATTTCCCCTTTATGGGTTTCAATCCAAACTTCCTTAGACCCCCTGCTGGGTCTCCAAGAATATTTTACTCCTGAGATTTGTGTGTTAGGGGACCTGTCTTCTATTAGAGTTAGGGTATGCAAATTTCATATTTCCATGGTTGCCCTATCGGCTAAGAAAATAATTCTTCGTCACTGGAAAGACAGGTCCTCCCCTTCTCTCTAGGAATGGGTAAGAGAAGTATTATCTAATCTGCACACAGAAAAAGCAATAGCCAGTCTCCACAATAGTCTGGCAGCTTATGCTAGAATTTGGGATCCCCTTCACTCACTAATCTCTCTGGTTCCAAACTAAACCTATACTAGGGTTATTATTCCTGCACGGTTTTGGGTTAGATGCCCAGCATCCACGGGTATTGAGATGGGTTACTGCAGTAAGGGGAGGTTGGGGGGGGTGGGCAGCATCCTTTTACTATGTATCAATGAGTCTCTGTCATTTTCTCTGTATGCTGCCTTTTATAGTGGAAAATGTATTAATAAACTTTAAATTATAAAAAAAATTGCAATCTGCAGGAAGCAGATATAAAGCATAAGATGAGCAAAAATAATGAAAATATTAAACTGAACCTGGCAGGGATGACACAAGACTGATGTGGGACAATCTTTTCAGCCATGGCTGGTGATGAACACTCTGCCATTCAAGAATATGGCAGAATGGGACATGCTTTTGGGCAGCATTGTACTTTGTTTTTGATGTTCTGAGGATACAGGGAGTTACATCAATCCAGTTTACTTTCATGAAATAGTTGGTGGTTTATTATTCTGGTGCCCTTAGAACTAAAGCCCTGAAACATGAGTAGTATGCATATTTTGTTAATATGGTCCTGAAACATTCCCTGCATACTGTAATATGTTTTCTGACAAGCAGTTTTAAAATTAGATGAACACCGAAAATTACATTTTGTCAAAATTTTGCTGAAGTGAAATAAGTTATTCTCTTTATATTCTGCTGGCAAGATGAAAAAAAAAATGTTTGACCGTACTTCTTTAATCATTACCTCCAACATACAGTAGCAGGAATCTTATGCTGGCTTTACATCTGCTACACAGGAAGAGTTAGAAATGCTGGTCTGAATGGGTCACAGTACCGTCCATCAGGATGAAGTGCTCCTACTGTACCACTTTCTTCCTGTAATGTTTTGCAGGATCTTAGAAGAACTGGAGATTGGAGTTACTCTAATTTATCATGCAGGAAACCGTGGCATCTTTATAGCAGAGTGCTTCATGCTAGTGGGCGGCACTGTAAATCTAAAGTACTATTTGCAGAGTCTTGCAAAAACTGCATTTTTCTGGTCTTTTTAGGAAGCCGTCATTAAATAATGCATCCAGTATTCAGCAAAAAACTGATAGTTGGATAAACAGGACTCAGTCACGTAACATTCAAAATACATTTGAAAATTCAGGACATTCCTTTCTTTACGGGCTGGCAGTATAGCCTAGAAGTTAGAGGAACGATGTGTGAACAAGCTTAATACATCCAGCAGACCAGACCTGAGTTTGATTCTCACAACCTCCGCTTGCATACTGTGTGACTCTGAGCAAGTCACTTAACCACCCAGTGCTCCCAGGTCGCCCCTGAAAACAGACACTTGTGCCTAGTGGGCCTTACCCAGTTACCAAAGACTAAAATTAAAACAAAAAATTATTACTAAAGAAATCTGTGTGAAAACAGGTTCTTCCCCACAGACCTTATCTGACCCTACTACATTTGTCAGTGTAAGTGTCTTTGTAGTGAAAAAAATCACTATGTAGTGCACTACATGAAGTGCTGCTACTTCACACAGCCCTTTTTTATCACCTTGCATAGTAAAGTGCCAACTTCACCAGATGAAAATTGCGTAAGTGACTTTTTGCTTGTAAACTACAACTTTGTGATGTTAGTTTTCATGGTAAAGAATCATAAAAAGTATGCTCCCATCCCCCACCCATTTGCATCACCAAACATCCCACTCTTCTTCTTCCCCATCCCTACCAAAATATATACATTTTTTTATCACTACTCTGTTTTTTCTCCTTGAGTCAGCTAGGGGATATAACCTACATTGGTCAGCTTGGGGTCCCCACAAAAATCCAAGACTTCATGCTGGTTCATCCAAGGAGCATTTCTGCTGTGCTAGTTCCTCTGAGGCTTCCTCTTGACAAAGGCAGACATGCAATGACCTAAGTGCATGGCTGGGTGTGCTTCTGCCTACAATGTGCAGACATCCAAAATCTCTGCCAGTTGAGCCTTCAGTACTGGTCCCAGGCTCACTTTCCCCTAGCCATTGCTAGGGGTCAGTAGCTGCTGGGTGCTAGATCCTCTCCCTCTCTGGAGAAGTGAGCAGCCTGATGAATGCTCAGCCTTCTCCCTCTGGTCATCCCTGCGAATGCCCTGTGTTCACTCCTGAACCCAGATTGTTAGTGTCGCAAGTGGTAGTCCTACTTCTGCACCAGCAGGCCAGCTCCCCAGCAAAATAATTTAACAAAGCAGGCCACCCCCCCTTCCCAGTCAGCAGCACCTAATTCCAACCTCTCCACCAACTCAGGAAAAGAAAATGTCACTTCCTTACCCCACCTGTTCAATCAGCACCTGCCACCCAAGTCTCCAAACAAAATGATATTGCAGTGGACAGAGAGATGACAGTGACCAGTGCAGACCCATCTCTCACTACCTTGGCTGACTGCCATCTGAATGAATGAGATGTACACATGCATGTAATCAGCTTTCACCATTAGTGCACATACTCCCATTTGTTCAAACAATGGCTAGCTGACAGTAGAAGGTCTGTGTCAGTTGCTGTCCCTTCTCTGCACTGCAGTAATATTTTGCTGGATGACATGGGGAGGTGGAGGCTGGGTTAGGTACTGAGTGGGTGAAGAGGAGGATGGTATTGTCTTTTTTTCTGGGGCTAGTGGGCAAGAAGGGTGGTACTGGGTGCTGCTTAGCTGGTGAGGGAAGTGCTTCCCCCCCCCCCCGGGCTGTAGGAGAAGGAGGGTGGTGCACATTAATGCTGAGTGGTCAGGGAAGGGGTGGTCTTTGACTGATACGGATCGGGGCAGAGGAGGATGGTTTGATAGGGTGCTACCAGAAGAAGGGGAATGGGAGCATTTTAAGGGGATTTTAACACTTTAAAAAGAACACCTGACAGTTTTGGGAGAACGTTTAAAAAATGTAAGATTTGGACACAATTCAATTAATATTTCATATAGTTTCTATAATTACCTTTCTCTATTATTTTCCTTTACTGAGGACAGTTGAATGAAAGTAGCCCCTACGTTACGGTGATGTCACAATCCAAGATGGATGCCTGAAGCGGAGCTCCGTAGACCCGGGAGAAATTTCAGTTTAAATCGATTGTCATCGATGCACTGAAGTTACTGCTGAGTGAGAATTCACCTTCCTTAGGCTGAAAGAGTGATGGGAAGGACCAAGAAAGTTATCTATTTGGCAGCTAAAAAGAGAACGGCAACCTCAATGGAACAGCAGCCTGCTAGCCCTGCTTTCTCCAGATCCTCGGTGCAGATTCTATCGGCAGAAGACAATGAAGGCTTGGACTCAGATGCCACATCTACTTTACCAAGGTGGATGGGCATTGTATGCTTAAGATTTTACACAGAATAGACTCCAACATTTTGGGCTTACATAAGGACTTTAAAAAACTTGAAAACTGTATGGCCATGGTAGAAACAGCTTGAAACTATACAGAATGAGCACATGGTGTTTGGCTGCTCCTTGGCTTACCTGCACAAGAGGGAGAGAGATTTGACCCTGAGGGCTGAGGATATGAAGGCACAAGCCCGTAGGAATAATATTAGAATCTTTGGAATTCCTGAGGGGGTAGAGCAAGACAGTATGGAGGACTATCTGGAATGCTGGATGCATCAGAAACCGGCTCTGGGTGAGGATTTCCTGCTAGAGATCAAGAGGGCCCACAGGGTGGTGGCCCCAAAACCCAAGCCAGGGGCTCCCCCCAGATCAATTCTAATTAAATTCTTGTGTTATCCCACCAAGGAAAAAAATCCTCAGAATGGCATGGAGCAAGAAAGATTTTAATTAGATGGCCAAAAAGTACTTGTTGACCAGGACTACCCCCCGCAGATGGTATCCAAAAGAAAGAAAATCATTTTAGTGGTCAAAGCACTCTGTGAAAGGGACTGAAAGACTTCCTTAGATACCGGATGAGGTTATGGGTGCAAAACAAAGAGGGAACTCATAACTTCAACTCGCTTCTAGCTGCAACTCCCTTCCTAGAAGCACTGGGGATCCAGATTCCAAATACAAAAGAAGAGCAAGCTGAAAGAGAAATTGAAGACTCACTGTACTATGGTCTGTAGCTCCTGGAGGAAAACAAGTGGTGAAAAGAAGAGCTGATTCTCTGCTGCCCCTGCATGTTGATTTGGTGAGATGGATTCAGCCCAGGATGACAGACACTTGAAGAGGTGGCTTTGAACTTTTGGTCTGGAGTTTTTTCGGGTGGCAGGGAGTCCAGTCATGTTTTCCCAGTGAAGAGCTTTTATGCTGGGTTTGTGAGTTTTGGGCCTACATGTGCCTGAACCTTGTGTGACCTGAAAAAGGGCAGGGGACCTATTATGTATCAGAGGGCATTTCCTGGGGAACTTTTAACTGTCGGCACACCCCATATGTGCATACACTTTCTCATTCTCCCACCATGACTCACTTCCCTACTCAATAACAGTGGCCAGCTGGGAGTACTTCAAGATCCGAGGAGCTGTTGCAAGTACTTTATTTTGATTGCATGTATTAATTCATGGATTTTGACTCTGAACTCCCAGATTCAACATAATGTCTTTGATCTAAGAGCAGAGGGATTCTCAATAACATGCAAGCTTCAGCATCAAATTCTACTATGCTGTAAACATAGTCACTCTAGTTCATACATTACTTTCTTTTAAGTGAAAGTTTGGATTGCTTGTGAGGAAGAATGTATTTTTCAGTCGATTTGGCTTTGCAAGTGGGGTGATTGATCTTTGTTGTCTAAGTTGGACAGCCTAGTATGAAATGCCTATATAATTTTAATGTAAGCCAATCTCTGCACTAGAGGCTTGTTTATTCATATAAATAGAATATGTTTGGCTTGGCGGTATAGGGAGATGGTTAGTTCTTACCCCCAGAAGCACTAGGACAGGCTGTCTTTAGATTAAAGTTTTTTTTTTTTTTCAATATTTCTGTTTTTTCACCTGGGTCATTTCGCTAAGGCTCCTGAATGCACCGGATAGCCCTTAGAGGAGATGGTTAGAGGCCCCTGGTGGGAGCCAGAGTTTTCAACCTTGAGCACAGATTGTGCCTGGCTCCTCTTATCCCCAAGTTAGTTTGGAGGTGATTGGTTAAACCTCCAGGACCTGCTATCAAGCTTGGAACAACTGGGAGGCAGCTGTGTTTTTATCCGCACCCCAGATAGGGATGGTGGAAGGTTGTTTTTTCCACTCCCTGCTGTGTTAATTTGGGTTACAGTTCGGTTTTTCATCTTCCTGTTTGTTCTTGTCCTTGTTGATGTGCATCCTGGGGGGGATGGGGGGGGCTTGGTGGAAGGGTACATTTGATCATATGTTATAAATGGCATCACTTAAGGTCTGCTCTATAAATGTCAAGGGTATTAATAATGTGATAAAAAGGGCTAGAATACTACAGGAGTTATGAAGGGTTGACTGTGTTGTGGCCTGCTTTCAGGAGACAAAGTTATCAAAGGGGGAGCATGAAAAATTGCGGTGATCCTGGGTGGGGGGGTGTACTCTGACTCGCGTCCCATGTCCCCCAAAGTGGGGATGTGTGTATTAATTAGACGGGGACTTCCCTTTGTAGCTAGTAAGGTAAAAGTCGAGGGCTCAGGAAGGATGGTTATGGTAACTGGGGATTTCAGGGTGTAATCTCTCCATATAGTCTCCATTTATGTGCCTACCCCACCATCGGGGGCATTTTTCAGATCAATATTTCAGCGCATTTCCTCTTTATCAGAGGGCTAGCTGATTATGGCTGGTGACTGAAATTGTGTGGAGAACCAAACCTTGCATAAGAATCCCCCTGGCCATAGGGGAGAGAGGGCCTGTTCGAAACTCTTGTGAACTCTAGTGGCAGAATTAGGCCTGGTTGACCCATGGCACTTTCAAAATCTGGGGGGAAAGAATGTTACATTTTTTTCTAATGTTACAAACTCTTACTCCAGATTTTATATGCGAAAGAAATGGGTTCATCTCTTTAAAGGGATAACAATCCAGCCAGTGACATTTTCTGATCATGCAGTGATCCTGGCAGAGGTCCATTGGGAAGCTGGGGAATGAAGCGGTTGCTGAAGATTTGATCCAGGCCTTTTGCACAATGAGGCTTTTGTGGCTTCTCTTAAATAAACAATTAAGCACTACCTAAATGAGAACAATGAGACAGATTCCTGCAATAAATTTATTTGGGATGGACTGAAAGCAGTCCTTAGGGGTAAGATTATTAGTCACTCTGCCTATCAGAATAAGCTGTACCAATCTAAAGTTAAGCAATTCCTAGAAGATATAGAAGAATTAGAGAGAGAAAATAAAAGAACAAGGGATAAAGCCTTACTTCATAAGTTGCAGAGGGCAAGAGCAGTGTATAACACCTTGATGCTCCACCGCACAGAGGATGCTCTGAGGTATACTAAACAGAAGTACTATTCGTTGGGGGGGGGGGGAGTGGGCAAATTACTTGTGCTTCACCTAAGAAAACAAGAGGCAGACAGGTTCATCCCTAAGATGAGAAGTCAGACCACACCTGTGCGGATAGTTACCCAACCCACTGAAATAGCCAATGAGTTTTTAGAATTTTATGCCCATCTATACAATAAAGACAGGGTCCCAGGTCATTGCCAGGCAGTTGATGATTTCCTAAGTAAAGTAGATCTCCCTTCTCTGACTGCCACTCAAAAGGACTTGCTGGAGGTGGCTTTTATGGAGGACGAGATTAAGCAGGTCATAAAATCCCTTAATAATAGCAAAGCACCATGCCTGGATGGGTTTACGGCTGAATTCTATAAACAATTTGTGGGGCACCTAGCTCCACTACTAGTGAAAGTCTGTAATGAGGCCCAAAGGGAGGGAGGAACCCTGAATACATGAGGGTTGGCAATGATCACGGTCATCCCCAAAGCAGGGAAAGATCTGCTGGATTGTTCTAGGTGCTGACCAATATCCCTTCTTAATCAGGATGCAAAGATATTTGCTAAATTATTAAGCATTCAGCTTCAAAGGGTGATTTCTTCTCTGGTACACCCCGATCAGATGGGATTCATCCTGGGGCAGCACATTCAGGATAATATCCATTTGCTTTTGAACACCTTGTTGTCATCCAAACACCCCCCCAAACTCTGAATGCAGTCATCTCACTTAACGCAGAAAAAGCGTTTGACCGCTAAGATTGGATATTTTTAGACCATACTTTAATAAAATTTGGTTTTGGGGACACATTTAGAAGCTGGGTTAGTAATTTATATAGAGAACCATGGGCCCAGGTGAAAGTAGGTGGAATGATGTCAAACAGGTTTAGAATAGAAAGGGGTACCAGACAGGGTTGCCCGTTCTCTCACCTCCTATTCACCCCGAGCATGGAGCCCCTGGCCACAGTAATTAGGCAGATGGAGAGTCTTTGAGGTACTAGAGTCGGGGGGGGACACAAACTCGGGTATCATTATATGCTGATGATACTTTACTTTATGTATTGAATGTGGTTCACTCTGGCCCAGGGCTGGTCTCGATTTTGTTGGACTTTGGGATGGTGGTGGGTTTTAAAATTAATAAATCTAAATTGGTGATGCTTCCTATTGGATCATACCTGTCGGGGTCATTGCCTGTGGTAAGGCAATTTAAGTGGGTGAAGGAAGGCTTCAGATAATTAGTTATATGGATCCCGAGGGATACTGATAATTAGGGATGTAAGTTTGTCATGGATGAGGTTTTAATGACTCATTATTTATTCATGAAATCATTAGTAAACAGTAGTAAATGTTGTGGCACTGTCATCATTGCTACATTCTGATGACACTAGTGAAAGTCATGGAAGTCCTGAATAAAGATCAAACATCATGGAATCAATGACGTGTATGACTGCCATGACAAACTTACATCCCTACTGATAATCTGTATCAATCTAACCATTTTACTTTGTTACAAACAGTCCAAGTGGACATCAATTGATGGAATGAACTTCCTCTGTCACTCTCTGGTAGAATTGAATGCATTAGGATGAATGTATTACCCAGATTTCTTTTTCTGTTTACCACTCTTCCTCAGACCCTTCCCCACTCTTTTTGGAAGTCACTTAAAACCACAATTTCTAAGTTCATATGGGCAGGGAATCCCCCTAGGATTAAATGGCAAGTTCTACTCCACACAAAATTCCAGGGTAGTCTGGGTTTACCAGATTTCTAAAAATACTTTTGGGTGGCCCAGCCACAAGTTTTATCTTCATTTACGTCTTCCGAGGAAGCCCCCCTTGGGTGGATTTGGAAAAGCCTATTCCCCCCATGTTGATACTGTGTCTTGATTTTTATGGATAAGGCAGGGCTTCATAACTGAATTTTTAATAATCCATGGTCACTTTCCCTGAAAAATGCATGGTTATTATTGTGTAAGAGGTTCAGACCAGATTTCAAATTATGGATATCTACTCCTTTAAGGGCATGTACTAATTTCTCCCCTGCCAAACTGGATTTAGGATTTCGGATATGGGTTGACAAGGGCCTTTGATTAGTGGGGCAATTCTTCGATGGTAATGGCTTAAAATCTTTTCAACAGCAGAGGATCACGTGATGTGCTAGTGCCATGAAGACGTTCGGAGCGCTACTCCCGGGCCGACTCAACCTCTAAACTAGTTCAAAAATCCCCTATTAGTGTTAATGGGCTGACACTTCTCAATAGAACCGGCAGCTGATTGTTGGACTTACCGAAAAGTCGCTCGGTTCGGTATTCCGCTTTGGCAGCGCAAGTGAACCCTCCTGTGCTGCAGTACCGAGGATGGAATCAGGAAGCCCCAAACTCTCCGACGCACGAGTGCCGCCCTCCAAATGCCCGAAACCCCCCTCACCAGTGCCAGAAGACCAGGAGGCATGTTTGGGTGTGGAGGAGAAAGGACAGATCCCTCCGGATGATCTAGCTGAAATTAAATCGCTCCTCCGAGGGCTGGTAGCCGATTTTGCTACTATTAAACCTACTCTTAATGTTCTGGCACAGAGAGTAGGGGATCTGGAAGCTAGAGCTGCCTTGCAAGACAGGAAAACGTCTGCACATGAGCAGGAGTTGGTGGCCTTAAGGAGACAGGTGAAAAAATTGGAGGAGAGTAGATGATCAAGAATCTCTGCAGAAGGAATAACTTGATTCTGGCTGGTCTACCAGAGCGCTCTGAGGGTGCGGACTGTATCACCTTTATTCAGGGGCTGCTTTTAAAGATCCTGGGCCCTACACCTTATGGAGAGGCATATAATATTGAGAGGCACACTGCCTCTGAGAGAGACTACTCAGGCTCGACTCCAGGTTATCATAATGCTTTCCTGAACTTTAGGAGAAGACCCACATTCTTATGAGAGTGAGGCCCTTAAAATTTGCATTGGAATGGAGCTGCAATCTGGCTTTTTCAGGATCAGACACCTGCCATCCGTGAAAAACAGAAAAGAATATATTGACATTAAAGAAGCTTTATTTAGCAGGTGTGAAGTTTGGATGCAACATCAGCTACTCTGGTGGTCAAGTTGCAATTGGGAGACGGAAGTTTTGACAGCGAGGATGCTGTGGAGGGCTGAAAGCTGAACTTCCGGATCTGTTCAGAGGCGGCAACCTGAATCTATGTCTTCGGAGAAGTCCGTGGATGTGGCTGAAGTCTGTTTTCCAGTTATGTTACTTTGGAATAAGGCCTTTTATTAGTGCTATAGTACAATGCTCCTGAAGATCTTGGAGACTGTGACTTTTGTTTTAAAGCCTTAATGAGGGTGGAGTTATGTGTTGGGACCACAGAAGAAGTATGGGGGAAGGGCTTTCAAATAAAAATATTGATTTTCCTGCTAATGGGGAAAAGAAGCTGACTTGGGTTATATCGGGGTTGGAGGGGACTAGGAGCTAGCTCAGTGGCTGGCTCATCTCTGCTCGACGGTGGTTAGGAGGATGACTCACGGATCGGGGTAGTGCCAAAAGCGGTGGGGTTGGGGAGGGAAGAGAGAGTCCAAATTGCAGACTTTGAATGTTTCTTCCTTTTTTTCCTTAGCTGGCAGCCAGGGGCTGGAGGTATGGGGTGTAATACATTAATATGTTTACGGTCAACATTTTATCTTGGAGCGTTAAAGGCCTTAGAGGGAGGAAAAAGAGACTAGTGATTCTAAAAATATATTTCACAGATAGGGCTCAAATTGCTTTGCTGCAGAAACCACCTGTTAAAGGAAGAGTTAATGCTCTGAGAAGGCTTTGGGTGGGTCAAGGTTTTGGAGGAGCACGCCCAAAGCTTCAGGGGGCATTACGATTTTGATCGCAAAGAGCTGTCCGTTTGTTTCCTTGCAATATAAAATACGGGAGGATGCGCGGGGAGTCTTTGTCATGGGTACTATTATGGGGAGGCTAATAACAATTACTTCTGTATATGGGCCAACTCCCCCTAACCCTGATTTTTTCTCCTCCTTGGAATTAGACCTCACTAGCTTCTCAGCTCACCCCCTAATTATGGCAGGGGATTGGAATCTCTGCTTTAGTAACCTGGTGGATAGGAACCCCACCCCTCTAAAAAAACGCCTTCTAGAGCGCAGGTATCTTTGGCCAGATTTCTGGAGGTGGCAGCATTGACAGATCCCTTTTGGAAGTTTAAACAAGGAGATGGTATTATGACCTTCTATTCAGGGTGCATAAAACTCAAACACGTGATCGATTTCTTCTTGGTTAATCAGGAGGCCCTGAGGGTTAAGAAACTATTTACTCATAGTAGAATTTTGTCTGACCATTCTCCATTACAGATGTGTTGGGTATTGGAGTCTGTTCTGAAAAACCGCTCAAGTGGAGATTGGATGAATCTCTTTTCTTAGAAGACAATATGTTATCTCGTCTGGAGGAATCTCTTAGGGATATTATTCTGACCCAGATCCCTACCCTGGACAATAAGAATTTAGCATGGCCTACTTGTAAAGCCCTATATACCAGTATAGCTCAGACCCTCTCCATTAGGAGGAATAAGATGAGGAAAGCAAGGGAGGAATTCATTGGGGGTGCTATTAATTCACTTGCCCCCCTTGAGGGAACTGGCGAGGAGGTGGATAGGGAACCTCGAGAACTGAGGGACGAGCTGACGGACATTATGTACTACAAATTGGAGGCTTGGACTGAAAGGCTTCAAGCTGACTATCTTTTGCAAGGGGACTTGCCCAGTAGGCTTCTTGCAAGCAGGGTAAGAGAATGGGAGGCCGCTCGCACGATACCATATTTGGAATACCGGGGGGAATTGATCACAGACCCACAGGATATGGCAGATGTTTTGCTGATTATTTTACAGATTTATATCAGGGGCATCAGGTAGCACTGAGGAGTATGAGCGGGAGTTTCTGGAGTATTGCCTTACAAGACTGGAGCAAGAACAAGCCCAGGCCTTGGTAATACCTATATCGGAGGCTGAAATATGTGATGCAATTAACACCATGCCTAGGGGTAAGACTCCAGGTCCAGATGGTCTTTCAGCTGGGTTTTATAAAGCCCACTTGAAGAGTCTCATACCTTTACTCCTTGAGCTTTTTTCTGGTATTTTGTCTGATGGAGTCCCCCATTTGCCGCTATATCAGGCTTATATTACACTTATTCCTAAACCAGATAAGCCCCGAGAAACACCAGGGAGTTATAGGCCTATTGCCCTCTTGAACCAGGACATCAAATTGTTATCTAAAATATTGGCCAATAGAATTTTAAAGATAGCTCCTCGGATTATTAGCCAAGACCAGGTTGGTTTTATGCCGGGCAGGGGGGCTCATGATGCCTTGCGTAAGCTTCACCATGTCCTTTTGGAGGCCTCCAGCTCTTGTTTGGATATGGCGCTTTTCTCCTTGGATGCTGAGAAGGCCTTTGACCGGGTCTCCCATTCCTTTCTATTTGCCACCATGGAGGATGGGGCTTCCCAGAGGGTCTTCTCAGGGTATTAGGAATCTCTATATGCTATACCTACGGCCAGGGTCCTTTGTAATGGCTTTTTGTCAAAGGAATTCCATCTCGACAATGGGACCAGGCAGGGTTGCCCCCTCTCCCCAATTTTATTTAATATTTACCTGGAGCCTCTTTTGCAGGCGATTCAATTGGACCCTGAAATACGGGGGATTGTGGTTAAGGGGAGGGAACTGAAGTTTTCGGTTTTTGCAGACGATATTCTTCTGCATCTTTGTGACCCAGTGAAGAGTTTTGATAGGGTTCTGGAGGTTATAAAGAGATTCTCGGTAGTCTTGAATTATAAGTTAAACTTGACTAAGACACAGGTCCTCCCCCTTACCTCACATGTATTTAAGGCAGACTTTGACCACCTCCACCTAAAGTGGGCTCCAGATGGTATTGACTATCTGGGTATTCAGTTACTCCTAATTTTCAGCAAGGTGTAGAAGCAAATCTGAACAAAGTATTAGTAGCAGCTAGGGCTGACTTGGATAGGTGGAACAAGCTCCCCCTAAATTTGACAGCTAGAATAGGATTAATTAAAATGAATCTATTGCCTAGATTTTTGTATCCTATATATTTGTCCCCCTATAATGTTCCTAAGTCCTGGTTTATTAGAATACAAAAACTTTTTTCTAATTTTTTATGGAATTCCAAGCCTCCGAGGAGGAAACATGTGGTTTTGCGACTTCCTTTTAGTTCAGGGGGGCTCAAAATTCCAGATCTCTACTTATATTACGTAGCTGGGCAACTATCGATAATGACCCGGTGGAATAGCACTCAGGAGGGAGAGGGCTATACGCCAACTTGGTTACATGTTGAACAGCAAATTTTGAGAGATAAGGGTATCTCCCCTGATTCATTGCTCTTTACTAATCCGGGATCTCTCCTGATGTGGGTAATGATTCCCCAATAGTTAAGACAGTCCTGGCTTGGTGGGCTCTTTGTCCCCATCAGAGCTCCAGAAGGGCTGTAGAGGTCAACCTATTTTAGGTAATCCTAACATGACTATTGGTGGCCGACTTATTAGGGACTCCTGGGCTCCACAGTTAGCTAATTTTGTTTGGTCAGACTTGATTCTAGACGATAAAGTCATGTTTCCACCTCAATGTAGTGGTATCAATTTTTTCAAGAAGATTCAGATTACCAAAATGTTACAGAGAATGCAGAGGGATAATATTTGTTTAGCAGGGACTCCATTTACTTGGGACAATCTTTAGGGAATTAACTGTGCTCGTAAGCCTCTGTCAATGATGTATAAGGTGCTTCTTGACTTCTTTAGTAAGGAGGTTTCGTCGAAGGTGGCCTACTGGGAGAAGAAGGATACCCTACTGAGGCCGGACTGGGAGACAATATGGAAAAGTGTGTACATACCTATACCCAAATTTAGAACTATGCAATTTTTCATTTT
The DNA here is from genome assembly GCA_016271365.2 of Neoceratodus forsteri. Classification (NCBI taxonomy): domain Eukaryota; kingdom Metazoa; phylum Chordata; order Ceratodontiformes; family Ceratodontidae; genus Neoceratodus; species Neoceratodus forsteri. The sequence continues at coordinate 1,342,361,516 of CM057456.1, forward strand.
TCTAATTTGTATTTACCCCACTAAACTTTGTGCTAGGAAGCTTGGACAGACAGATCTATGTTTTAGGTGTGGTTTGAGTCGGAGATACACTACATATATTTTGGGACTGTCCTAGGATATACCCAATCTGAGTTTTAATTAAGCAGAAAATGGACCCCTTTTAAACTATGTAGACTACATCTCACCTAAGGTTTGTATTTTGGGGATATGACTCAAATCCGGGATCGCAGATCAAGTATCATATTGCCTGATGTCTGCCCTGGTTAAAGCTTATGTGTCGAGGCACTGGAAAAGTGATCATTTATTCATATGACCGCTATTAGATCTTCTGAGGGTACTAGGAGGATTAAGCCCCACTTGTCTCGGAATGGAAAAAGGAACATATGATAAGAGGTGGCGAATTTTAGAGGCTATCTACTCGACCCAGCTCTAGCCTCACTGCCATTGGTCTGTCTGTCTAAGTGTAGCTTTTTGAAGTGGTGGGTATTCATATTATCTATGATTGAATATTTACACTTGGAGTATCCTTGTTTTTTTTATCTCTAGGTTTAGAGATCTGTATGTTCTAGAACTAATTTCCCTTCCTCTTTTTTTTTTTTCTTTCTTTATCATTGTACATTAATTAGATAGGACCTGGACTGCCAAGCAAGGGGTTTTTATTTTTTCTTTTGGGGCTCTCTCTCTTTCTCGGGACACAGCTGTGGGAACATCCTCCCCCTGACTAGAGGGGTTTTGGGAACTATAGGACTGGTGGACTAATTCCAGCCTTTACACTTTGAGGTTCTCTTTTTTCTTTAATACCCAGTCCCAACTTGGTACCTTCTTGTTCTTTTTCCCTCAATGTGGGTAGTGGTGACCTGGTTTTTGTGTCTGAGGGGCTGGCGGTTCTCTGCAGCTGTGATTGTATATTGTTTTTGTACATAGTTTGCCTACCCAGTTTTAGGGGTGGGCACCCGGGATCCCGGGTTTGTTGTGTATGTTTGTT